>CM054117.1:42406369-48078869 GCA_028673005.1 Tanypteryx hageni
AACTATTGGATTTAATATTGATTAAATGCAGACTTGTAATGCACGTGCATTTTTTATGATAAATTTGACATTTTCAGTAACTGTGTTGTCAAATGAGAGGTCTTCTTCAAAATTTAATTTAACATAAAGCTACCGTCACACTTGTATGCCCAGAAGTAGATTATTTATCACTTATTTCAGTAGAAGATTCAGAAGAATGCTAAATGATAACTGATTTTCTGAATTTGTGTCAAAAAAAATCAAAAATTAAAATAATTTTTTAAAGATTTTAAAAAGTTGGTGGGACCCCCAAAAATTTTACTTGCAGATGGAGCCCCTAGATCGTAGAATTTGATTATTGAAATAATAATAAAAATAATTTCTCAGGCATACAATTAGTTCATCGCTGTTACAAAATTATCGAATGTTTGCCGCAGCCTAAAAATATCAGTAATGTATGAAGATATTTCTGAATCATATATTTTTTTATTTTTCCGCATGTCAAAGTTCCACAAGTAAGAATAATTTTTTTTCCAAAAATATGCCTTGCTTCAAAGCTAAACTCAAGTGCAGGATAGATATTACAATTATGAATTATTACCGCAAATCACAGATACGATCATTAAGAATAGTGTAAACATTTTGTCGTGAGAAGCTGTTGATTGGTCTCAAAGTTTTCCAACACGATTCTACGTTACTGGTTTGAAGTAAATGTGAATTTCATTTCCAAGAGCTATTTCAAAATCATTAAGCTAAACAACGAGTCTGCTGTATCAGAATTTCTCCAAATCTCGCCGTTTTTCTCTAACCTTTTCATTTATTGTAGTATAAAAAAAGTCCATCTCGCAAAAAATACTTCTTCAAACATATCTTGCTGATTTAGTTACACCGACAGTTTTTTTTTCCTCGCCCCATTCGGCGTTTACCCACAGGAGGAATTCCGTTTCGTATAATTTTCTCCCCGCGACGCACGGGAGAGAAAAAAACTGCGCCGACGTTGCCGTGAGATTTCCGGGAATCCACAATCGCCTAACGCCGAAACGTGACGAGCCAGCCAGCTACCGCATCAAACCGTCCCCCCCCCCCTCCCTTCTTACCCAGACGGGTTAAAAAGGGTGAATTCCCTCGCCGCCCCAGACTGCGAGCGAGCGTGTGTGCGGCCAGAGATGGGTTGGCATGGCAGCGGAGAATTTCGTTGAGGATGAAGAGAGTGAGGGGGTCACTGAGGGTTGGATGGGTGGAGGGAGGGAAGATGGGTGGGGACTTGCCCCACGATATATATGGGTGGCATTCGGCTTGAGTCGTGCAGGCGCAAAATAACACACGGAGAGAAAAAATTACGCGGTTATTGGCCAAAGCGACGGACAGAAGAGAGCGGCCGAAACCGCAGAGCATACGAACGAGTTTTTAAAAATATTTTGCGAGCCTTTATGCCCTTTTTTATTTTTTAAATATCACTGCCTGCAATTGCTTAGGGATTCTTTTTTAAATTTTGTGTTGATAATAATCGAAAATGTTCCGTTAAATGTCGTGGATTTTAATTGCTCCATATCAACCTATAGATAAGCTTCATAAAAAGCAAAAACCGTGTATAAATATCGAGCGAGGTTCTAAAATGCTTTTATTACTTGTGAACGAGAGACATTAAGTTACGTGAAAGTAAAGAAGAAATGGAAATGCGGTAAAGGAAAGGGAGGCTATAAGGATCGTTATGCATAATAAAAAAGAAGTAATACAAAATTAAATTAAGAAAAAGTTAGCTTATGGAAGTAAGAGGAGCGATTGAAGATAAATAGCGCCGTTAATAAAAAATAAGTAAATTGTGGCGGAATAAATTTTTAAAACTGAAGGAAACCGCTGTAATGGACCCTAAATGTGAAAACGCGTGAAAAACCGAAATAAAAGTATTTTTGCGGCTTTGAAAATTTTTAGATCTCACCTTTTTCCAAACGGGGTGCCGCAATACGTTACAGTGCCTTGAAAAAACTTTATTAAATAACTGAACGATTTCGAAATTTTGATAGTAATTAGAGATGTAGTCCATCCATTAATAGATCGATGACTGTATAGTACCAACGAAGAAACTCATCAAAAAGTTTTCATGCCCCTACATAAAAATATAATCTTGTTTCAAGGCAGGGGTGCCGCGAAATTCTTTATATATCTGAAATGGTGCCGCGCCCACAAAAATGTTGGGAACAATTGGTTGCTAACCGAACGCCACGGATGGAAAATGGTAGACGGGGTACGGGGACGATCGAGACGGAATTCTACGAAGGAAAGAAAGAGATAAAGAGGTTAAGAAATAGATGATGAGGAGGTCGAAAAAGCATAATCGTTGGAGGTTGTTCGGTGGAGTGGGTAGGCGGGTGGAAAGAAAGAAGGAGCGGGAAATATTTATTTTTCTCCCTCTTCTCTCTATATCTCTCTCGGGCTACTTTTTCGTTTTCTCCTCTGCCCTTTGAAGAGATTAGCGTCGGCGTTCCTTAAAGGCCCGAAAAAAATTGGAGGGAGTACGAACGGGGCTGGGAAGGAGGGCGCCCTCCGTTTGAGAAAGCCGGTCACGTGACGTTGCGCAGAAGCCGTGACGCGTCGTTCGTGGTGGATTGTTGCTCCGTGAGATGTTGGAAGAAGCGATTTCTTTCTTATTCCTCCATTTTTTTTGGTGGTTTCTTTTGGAGAGGGTCGAATTACGTCGTGGGTAATGGGTAAAGGAGGTGGATTGCGAGAGGGGTCGATTTTGGCGATCACGTTCTGGCGGTAGAGGGGCCGTCCTTTTATTTTTTTATCCCTTTTCGTTCGTCCGTATACCACTTCTTCCGCTCTGAATGCCGAAGACGTGACTTTATCCTCTCGCTGGAGATTATGTCCCGCCGTTATTGTTTCTCATACGAATTTGGTGCTGACGATGTTTTCCCTGCGGATAGTCGTCGTTAGATTCGGTGCCGTATAGATGGCGTGGCTGCGGGGGGGGGGGGGAGGGAAGGAGAGATTTTTTTATCATTATGGATTGTTGGAGGCGACACACGTGCCAAATAAACGGTGGCGTTGCATCAGAAC
Source organism: Tanypteryx hageni (assembly GCA_028673005.1). Lineage (NCBI taxonomy): Eukaryota > Metazoa > Arthropoda > Insecta > Odonata > Petaluridae > Tanypteryx > Tanypteryx hageni. Next base: position 42,409,409 of record CM054117.1, read on the forward strand.
GTAATCGATACCTTGTCCCAACGCGATAAAGCTCCCTCCCGCGGCATTTTTTTATATTTTATCGGTTTTTCAGGCTGTTTTAGTCGGTAGCGATTAAGTTCTTTCGGTAATTGGGAAGGGACGAGTCTTTCTACTATTTGAAGATGATTTACGTTGGGCGATTTTTGCAGGAAGTAGTAAACTATTTATCAATATAAAAATGTATAATAAAAATACTAAATATTTGAGAATAATTCTGTCTTCTAGCGATTAATCGGCAGTAAATTTTACTTCTCGTAAAATCTTATGAGCTTGAAGTTAATGGAGTACCTACTTTTCTGATAATAAATGTTCACAATTTCATAAATAAGTAGAATTGTTAATTTTTTATCTACCGATTTAACATTTCTCTCGTTAAAATACGTGACATACGTAGCAACTGCCCTTCGGAAACTAAGGTTGCAATTTGTGGGTAGGCAATGACTGACACGACTCTTAATGTCATTATTTTTGTAGTTTGTCTTCATTATAAACACATCGTCCTATAAATGTGGAATACCAACACTCCAACGGAATCGGATTTTACGAGAGCCCTCGACTAAGTACCGGGACTTTTTAATAAGTAAATTTGAAGCCGCGTAAAAAGTTGAAGGACAAACGGAAAATCGTTTCATTCCGAACCGAGTGTTTGTGGTTTTCTGGAAAAACAGAGCGATAGGGAGGGGAAAGGATGAGGAAGGATTTGAATTTGTTTTTTTTTTATGAATTTTCGGGGCGGAGGGTTATGGAATGCGCGCGAAGCGAAGGCGTCTGGCAATACTCGGCGTAGTAAAAAGAACAAAAAATAAAACTGCAAAAAACATATCCAATTCGTACTCACATCGTCTGAACATGTAACCAATTTGCGTATTTTTTATTCGCTCCACAAAATAATATAATATTGCAAAGAAAATCTTTTTGGAAATATGCTATCGGTGTTCAGTCACCCTCCCTCTCCCATGCGTAAAAGTATAGTATAGGATGCTAAATGCACCTAGAAAATTACGAATTTCTTAACCTAGTAATACCGAAGTTTGATATAAGCAATTCTATCCTATCGGAGGCATTCCGTAAGGGTATATGAATCAAGAATTTTCGTGTGTATTGTGATTCAAGAGTGCATCCAGAGCAAGTTTTACGTGTAAAATCTCATCTATCTGATTTATATCATTAATTTCGTTTTTCTGTTATCCAGAAAATTTTGGTTGATTTTTAAATAGAAATTATTATATTATCATGTATTGTTTGCCATTTTTTCAGTCTTAGAATTATAGGCTCTAAAATTTAAACTTAAATATGATAAAGTTCCAATTATTAGTCAATCAGAATAATAAAATGCAGAAAAATCGCAAAAGTCGGAATTAAAACAGTTTTATAGAAAGACTGTTACAATTCTATTCTCTTCCATTGTATTTTTACTTCCTCAGATAGGTAGTATATATAGAAAGTGCTGTAATTGAGAAAATAATTGACTTCGAGATTTTGACGGAAATACAGGTTTTAGGTGTTCCCGAGTCCAAAAAAATTGGTTGTCTATCTGTGCGCGGCTCTATAACCTAAAATTTTCGAATGATATTTCGTATTAAGGCATACTATTCCAGAATAAAATCATTGAAGAAATGATCGATGTAGCGCACCAATGAATAGTAGTTTATTTTTTCGATTTTCACAAAATGTCGTTTTATTCAAAACTGGCTCTAATAATTTTGATTAAAATTCATTAATTTTTTCTGCAATACTGCATTAGCCATATTTCTTAAAAATTAGCTACACAACGTCCAGTGGCATCATAATATGTATATCGATTTTTCCGTCCAATTACTACCCAGCTCTCCTTAGTTATCTCAACAATATTTGTCCAGCAATAATGCTTCAGCGCCAATGTGCCTTCGCCAATCTACATAATACTTTATATTAATGTATGGTATAATTATTTACCAAGTTTGATTTTCACATATATGAGTTTATCGATATATTAATACCATTTACGTACAGAAGACATTTTCCGCGGTTTTGTTTTTGTAGTAGTATGAGTTTCTTCCGGCCAGGAAAGAGTGTAGTGCAGGCATGTCTAACTATCGGACCGCATGTGGCCCTTTCTGTGTCTTACTTCGTCCCAATAGCTAATTTTGACCCAAGAGATTCATGTGGGATTGCTTTATTTTAGAGAAAAAGAGATGATATTTTTTTCATAGTCACCGAATGACAAAGTACGCATTTTGTAAATTATTTCTTTTAATTGTAAAGCAGGCATCCAATCTTATAACTCTGTCCCTCATTAAACAACTGCGGTTCTTCTATAACATCCATCGCTTTAATGCGGCCCTTCTGTAACATTCATCGCTTTAATGCATCCCGGGCGCCTCTTCGAGTTTGTCATGCCGCGTGTACTGAGACTATACTATACTATATATGTATTTTGTACCGAATTTTTTAATATTTAAAGACCACTAAGCAAATTTTAAGAACGGCTTTAACCTTCAGTATGACTGTATACGACTAAGCATCAGTTTCAACTTAACTGTTGTCACTATAGCTTTCAGTCTCCATTGCCTTTTAATATCGATGTAATTCATCCGTCGAACTCGTGGTTTTCTCCCCGATTGACGCCTAAGTCTCGACGCTAAAGCCAAAATTCAATTCTCTCGTGCCGTAAGTTAAACAGAACTCGACTCCAAACATAGCCGCCGCCTAAAACTCCTTCGAACGCAATACCGGATCATCGTCCTTCACGGTTTGTTGACCTTAGTTCTCAGGTTAAGTGGAAAACGGATCACCTACAAATCCTTTAAGGGTTGAGACACACACACACATACACATTTCAGACATCTTGTGTGCAAGAGATTAGGGAAACCAAACCGACACTTTAACCCACACGAGCACAACTAAAACTCCCTTTTGGTCCAGTTTGGCGAGGTGAAGCGCCGTCCTGAAGCATGGGAGATGGTCCAAAGAAACGATCGCGGAGAGGAGATTGGAGAAGGGGTTGAAGTCTTTGGTATCCTGTAAAGGAGAGCAGGAAAAGAGAAGAGAGAGACAAGGGAGAAGGCATTAGTCGCTTCTATACCATGAAGAGGGTGGTTGAGGGGGTGAAAAGGAGGTACAGTACTTCTGGGAAGATGTTGAGAGACGGAGGGAGGCAGACCGTTGAGGTTTAGGGATGAGGCGCTTTGAGAACGTGTTTGTGTTAGTGTGCGGGTGGGTGGGTTGGAAAGGAGGTTTGCGAAGCCTCTCAGGATCGAAGTGACTGATGGGATACGAAGGGGGAAAGGGTTGTCGGTTTTTTTACGAGGAGGGAGATGGACTGAAAGACAGGCACAGGGAAATGAAAGGAGTAGGGAAAGAGCCAGGTTGTTTGGTTTGGAATACTCTTTCTCCGAGTTTTTTCTTTAATTTTTTCCCGTTTGTGTCGTCTGTCGATGCAGACACCTTATGGGAGAGATTTGAGATAAAGTAATGGCGCGAGATGGTCAATATAATAGACAGAAGGAGAGGAAGTGGTGCGTGGGATATGGTTGTCAGCATCGGTTAGGGATATATAGAGCATGGGAGGTTATAGGGAGAAGGAGAGGGACAAAGAGGAGCGGGTTTTCTGGACTAATCTTCTCATGACCTTCCTACTCACGATCTCGCAGTTTTGGAGTGGAACGGCTAGTAGATATACGTGCGTGTGCTATGGAATAATGATAAAGATAAAAGGAACAGGAGAGCGAGAGAAAGGGAAAGATAAAGAAGAGGGGAAGGGGTGTAGAGGGAGATAGTTTCTTTATTGTCCAAGGGCCTAAGATACATTGGCGAGTGTTTGAGTTTTTTTCCTTTGGCTGTTCTGGGTCCGAAATTAAGAGGGATTTTATTCGGCATGGAGAACCGTGTAAAAGGGCGCGACCGTGTGAGTTGGGGAGCTTATGACGGGACTTTTATAGGCGATGTGAAAGTCGGGGGTGGGAAGGAGAATAGTTTACGTTCAACAGTTCGAGGGAACAAGTCGCGAAAGAGCGTGGATTGTAAGGGTTAAGATTAGAGGAAGGAAATACGTGATCGAAATAAAGTTAGATTTTCCTAGAGAATCAGAAAGAAAGCGGATGTGGGACTAAGAAAAATGGAATAACCGAGGGAGCGGGATTATGGGTAAAAAAGAGAACAATTGAGAGAAAACGAAATCAGTCAACTTTTAAATTATATTGCATCGATAACAGTCTGGAAATGAAGTATCGGCGATTATTTTCTATTACAGGCCTAAATGAAAGTTATTCTTATATCCTGCCTCTAAACTTCATAGGTTTTTAATTGGTTACGAGACAACTGTGGAATAATCTCAGAAGCTTTTCTGAAACATTCAAAAGTGTACAAAAAAATATTCCATGCATTTGAAAGCCTGCTGAATCTGAGGTTTTCGACGGTTTCTTCAAATTGAACTTCTTTTTTAGCTAGTATAAATAATGACAAGTAGTTGGTGAGAAACAATCCCTCTTTCAGTCTTATAAAAGAGGCATTAAAAATAATTCGTCCTTAATCATTTCGCTTATTGCTCTCACCAAGTCTCCAAGGCTGAAAACACACAGTAAAAATAAGCAACTTCACTTGGTAGAGCCCAGCAATTATCTATTCGGAACACAGGAATGAGAGAGAGAGAGAGGGTGCATCTACCTCTGAACCTTTCTGTCGCTCTGGGAGATGATCCTCATTTAGCAAATAGAACCATCTCATTTTTGAGAAGTCCAGAATTTTATCTTTTATATAGGATTGCATAAATAAGTTTTTAAACATTTTTAATATGCGATAGGATATAGCAAGTGTATAACTCTCGTATACTTTTTTATAAAATATAAGATTTTAGCGACCATAATAGGCCCTTTTATAGCCTTGTGGTAATTTTATTTATTTTATTATTGTCTGGAGACCCTCATCGACATTTTATTTCACAGAATGTGGGAGACCCTTTTACAGTCTCTCTCAATCTGTTTTTAGCTAATTTATTAATTATCTATTTTAGCAGATGAGACACGAGACTAGATTTGCCTTGTGTCGTCTCATCTAAATCATTTGTGTTGTGTGGCACATATCTTTCTTGATTATAAGTGAGTTGTGAGAGTAAGGGTACGTCGATAATAGCCCACGAGACTGATTCGACATCCAACACACACACACAAATCTATTCGGAATACTGTAGATTTTCACCTTTTAACAATTTTATTCCCTAGTTCACCCCAGGCTCCAAAAAAACAGCCCACCAGAGAACAACTCTAACATAGGTTCTACCGCGGAATAGACGAGAGGTTTTTTGTAAATTCCTCCGAACGGATGGAAAGAGAGAGAAACCACGTAGGCCATGATTAGATTATCAGCGACAAAAAGGAAAAAATAGCGAAATGGATGGCCGGAATATAGAATCGGGGAAGTCACGGATGGAATGGCAAAAACGTTACGGAAACGCGGATTTAAGGAGGGGGAGGATACGTGGGTGGGAAGAAGACGAGAGAGAGAGAAGGGTTTAAGTGGCGGTGAAGGAGGGAGTAGGAGGTCGGATTTGGATGTGGGAGTAAAAACCTCCCTCTTTCGCAGCGGGCGGTGTTTTCGGGTGGGTGGGACATTTTGGCTTGGGTCTGGTTGGTGGTGACAAACTAGGTTTTTTTCCTCGGGAGTGGTATTTGAGAGAATTGAAAGCGTGGGAGGGAATGGCGGAAGTGCGTGCCTTTGCGCGCGGGTGCGTAAATATCCTGGTTGGTGGATCGTCAGCACGGGGTGTCTCTCTTCCCCCTGCCTTCTACGACTCCTTTCGCTATACTACCGCCCATTCTTGCATTGCTGGATTCCCTTCCTCCCAGTGTTTCCTGTCTCTCCTCTCTATGTCTTCCCTTCCTTTTTCTTAATCTTATTTAATCAATTCTTTTCCTTACAACCTTCTTTCCCTCTCTTCAATCTTTCTTCCTTTGTCTTTCTCATCTCCCTCTCCGTATCTTCCGCCTCCCTTCTCTCCATCCGTTTTCTTTCCTAATCTTCACCCGTTCTTTCGTTTGTGAATTTTTTTCAAAGAATAAAAGGTCTAATCCCCAGCATGACTCGCACTTGTCATTTTTAAAGTGATGAGATGAAAAATATGGCGTCGCTTTCTTCATTTTCGCCGCGCCGAAACAGTTTCTTCTCACCCCCTTTCTCTGTCTCCTCTCAGTACGTGGCAGTTGTGTCCGATCGTATTTTTGAGCGGAAAACATTCTCCCGCGCGAGGTTTAAATGGGAATTGGCTTTAATTTTAGCCTCGTCTCGTCAGAGAAGAGAGAAAGGTCGAGGGATACTTTCGCGAAAATAGCAACTATGTTCAGAGTACGTATACTGCCGCTACATACTTTCTGACTTTGGAAAAAATCTCCTCCGACTTTAGAGCGCTCGTTATCCCGAAGACATCACTACTTTCGCCGCTTTGGAGACAAGTGTACAAGTGAAATACTTATATAACTACGGAGCATGCGTAATGCAGGCGCTGTCTTCTGCTTGTGAGGAATACAGGCAGCTGTTCGAGAGAAAGAGAGACAAGAGAGACAAGAGGAAGGTTTTTAAATTAGAAAGTTACGATTAACTCGAATGTTTGAGTTATGAACAAAAAGAGGCGTAATTAAATCCGAAACGATTTCATTTTTTATAATACATTACGCCAGCAGAAATGCGAGTTCCAAAACTTAACCGGAATTCATACTTTCCACCTCCTTTCAAATAAGGAAACATTTCTCCTCGTTTATTTTTATCATGTCAGAACACGCATTCGGCGTGATATGTGCGTAGTATTTTTCCTTTGCCCTCCCCTTCTTCTCCCGGCAAATCCCATTTTCCCCTTACCCGTCCTCCTTTCAACCGTTCCTCGCTTTCTTCGGCTGACTTCTCCCTTTCCTTTCTCTACCCCGACGATTCTCATCCCCGGAATTGTTAGGGCGTTTTGAATTCGGAGATCCGCAGCGTACACGCGTGACTTTCCGTACATTCCTTTTCATTCTCCATCCACGCCCGATATAGGGACGCGGCGTGCCTTATTCCCCTCGACTCTTTTTAAAACTTTCCCCCGTTTTCCCCTCCGCTTTCTCTCTCTCATAGTTCCCTCCTTTATTCCAAATCCCGCCCTGCAGATGCTCCACAAACGCCTCAAATCCCCTTCCAACTCCTCCCCACTTTGAGGTTTTCCTAAGCTTCTTACTTCCCTTCAATCCGTAGACCGTAAGAATCCGCCCAACACGACCATGCCCTCTAGTTCTCCCGTCTCCTCCTATTCCTTATACGTAATCCAGACCCGCCACTTATGTAGTGTCCCTTTCTTTTTATCTCATTCCTTCTTTTACTTCTCTTTCCCTTCTTTTTTTACTCTTACCCAGTGTTCTCGTAAATTTCTTTGTCTCTCTCTCTGTACATTTTGTCTCTCACGTGCATCTCATGTATGTTAAGTGTCAGGGAATGAAGAACTTTATTGCCCGTTACAGCCGGTTATTCCGCAGATTAGCGTTTTGTTTCTTGAAAAAGAAAACGCGGAGTGATTTATTTCTCGAAGATTTGAGTTGTTGTATTGGGGAAGGATTCTTGAAATTTTCCCGACGTTGAGAGGACCGCTGCATGTGCGCGTACATCGGGATGCTCGTAAATCGGAACCGGAATAACATTTGGTTGATTTCTTTGGTTCTTTAGGACTTCTCTCGTGGAATTAGTTTTTCCTTATTGGATTTATAAAATGGAAAATTTATTTTTCTGAGAATATGCATTCGTATTTGCTTCATGAGAAGTTGGCTTTTAGTATGGAAACAAAAATTCCTTAGTTTATTTTCATAACGTACTTTAATTTTGAGAATATTTCAAGGAGCTATATTCTTTTTCTATGTCAGAGCAAGTCTTAATCAGAAATTTATCTATCCTGAACGTTTTTTCTATTTGTTTCAGCGATGATTTTATTTTGATGTGTCGAGGCCTAAAGCTGGCCGTTATTGAATACCTAGATGGATGGTATTTTCTATTCTAAATTATTATGCATATATATAAATATATTCCTAATGATCAAACTGTTGAATTTACTCTTGATATATCTTTCATCTTCCTGCCGATTGCTCTTTTTACTGCATGCCCTTTTTATAGCAAGCCCATATTCTCCTATTTCCCTTCTTTCCTTTACTTTTCCTCTCATCTAGCCTTCTTACTCTCTTTTTTCTCTGTTCTCCCCCTCGCCTCATCCCCTTTTCCTTTCAGCCTCTCCGTCTCAAATCGTCCTCGCCCTTCGCCTTTATTGGTCAACCCTTCCTGCGCCTCAATACCCTGTTTATCCCTTTGCGTCCCTCTCTCCTCAAACTCTTCCGCCCCCCCTCTCTCTCTTACACTGCCCATGCTGCCGCCTGCTCCTTCTCTGTGATCCCTTCTTTCGTCCAAGAATCTCTCTCTCTCTTTCCTGTCTTTCCTCTTCGGAAGGAAGAAGGGGTTTGGGGAGATAGGAGCCATGCCAGTGTGATGGAGAGAGAAGGGGAGTATGGGGAAATGAGAGGGAAGAAGTATGTGGAGGAGAAAGGCATCTTGAATGATGGGTGGGAAGGATTGGCCTGTCTGGAGCTGAAGAGAGAAAAAGAGAGAGAGGAGAGGGTTGGAAGGGAAAGGGGAGGAAGTAAAAGAGGGAAGACGAATGTTAAGGGATGATCTCGACTTTTTTTTCGCTCCCTGCCTTCCTCCTCCTCCCAAGTTCTCTCCGTATGTGACCGTGTGCTTCGAGAGATAGGCGAAAGGCAGAAAGTTGTGTTAGATTGCGGTTTTTAAAAGTGATAGAGGCAATTTGTGTTTTTAGCGTTGAGGAATAAGGGGCCTGTCGCCGTTACGTGCGACCTTTCGAGGATTTAGGACGTGTCATGTTTCGAGCTTCTTTTTTTTCTTCCCCGTCTCTCGATATTTCACGATATATATGTGATGGAAGTCTTTGAGGGCCTTGGACATCGACGCGACTTTAGTGAGAATGGATATTACATTGAGCGATAAAACAGGTCAGGAAATTCCGATTATAGCATAGATAATAGTCTGTGTTGATTTTTAATTGTGTAAATTGCACGCTTTAGAATGGTGAAAGAATTATGTCTTTAAACTACATGTTGTCCGCTTTAATGAAATGTCCAACGTTTCTCGAAAATATCAATGTATTGTTTTCGTACAACCCTCATTCTTTTTATCCTTTACCAAAAAAATATCATGAAATCTAATTATTAAAACAACAAGTCCAAACCAGGACTAATGCAGGCTGGTTTCCCAAAGTTGACGTCCCGAATTGATTACTTATTTTGACAGTAAATATTTCAGTATGTGTTTGTCATTCCAAGGAATTCTCATAGGTACCATAAATACTAGGTACTTGTAGTTCATAGTTTATCATCATAGTTCATAGAGAAAATTTGAAAATAAATTAATAGACCATTATCAGGTTTAAAATACTAAAAACAATCCCAAGATCTCTTTCTGGCATTATATTTTGCATGTATTTTTTTCAATAAACGAATTTAATAAATATTACTGTTTATACGCTAATATGTCTGAATCAACTATCCATTACTGAAGAGTAGTCGAGCAGAAAAGAAAATAACGCATTTGTTCAGTCGTCTATGTTCAAGCCGAATTCGGCAATAATCGTCTCCATGGCAACCGTCCAATAAAATGCGATTTAAAACGCAAAAACGCTATTTTAGTAGAAATTCAAGAAAATACGATCAATTATCAATATTTGGTGACAATAATTAGAATGTACATTCTTTTCTCCTTATAACAGTATAAGCCTCGCTCCGATGTCTCAATTTTAAGATATTTTAAAGTATTAAAGAAAACATCTCTGCGCGATGGATTTGAGACTTCCTATGTAAAGCAAATAGGGAAAGAACGTTCCTGGAACCTAACCCGGGATTTCTTCGCCAAATAAAATATATATCCCGGAGGTGGGTCCTGGCAGCACGAGCCCCATACCAAGTTTCATGAAAATTGGTCCATTGATTCAAAAGTTGTTAGCAGGGGACACACACACACACACACACACAGACAGGACCATCTCATAAGACTATGTTTCCTTTGGAAACCAGCCTAAAATTAACGATTGAGTTTTAAATTATTTGGACCCCTTATATAATGAGCGCTCTTTTGATCCTTTATCCGGTGTACGTTATAAATATTTCTACTTAAACCAGTCTTACACTAACGAAGCATTTACTAAAAACCCTTTTCGGAGGCTCTGAAACTATTGTAAGAGTAATGATTTTAAAAAATTAAAAATAAATTATAGAATAACATTTACTTTAACAAACATTTCTATAACTCTACGTAACATTGTTGTTTCCTTTGATTAAAATGTTACTACGCCGAGTCTTTCGTTGCTTAACATTTTAGCATCGAACACATTTTTATAAAATGGAAAAATTTCTGTCTCTAAAATCCACCTACAGTTAGATACGAAAGGATATAAATGCACAAAAAAGCAAACTTTAGTCACGAAGCGGTGTTTATTCATTGTTGTGGGGAGAGATTAATTAAAAATTTCCATTACCCAACCAGTTGAAACTACGAAACCAATTCATCTTCTTGAAGTGAAGATAAAAAAATTAACGTTAAATGAGAATACCCATGGCTCACATCGCTTTCAAGTAAAGAAGCTGCACAGACACGTTTCACAAAAGTGTTTTTTATTCACTTCTAATTCACTTAGTAACGAGAATGGAGGTATAAATTATCTTATTTATTTTTATGGGAAAAAAGTAAGGCTTTTTTAACTCGATGTTCGAAACGAGAGTTCCCGGCACATGGTTGACAAAAAATTGAACAAAAGAAAAGCATGGGCGTGCGAAAAAGAGAGAAACAATGATACGCATATAAATAATTTCGTCACTTTCCGCTTTTTCCCCTCTTCTGGAGGAAATTCGAGCAAAATTAAAAACAATCATTTTTTAAGAGGCGTTTCTTTTTCAAATTTATATTCGGCCAGTAAAATTGTATTTAAATCTCAGACACTTACCCGTAGTATTTCTAGGCTGTTTTCATGTAATCAAGTAGAATATTATCCGTCCGTCCGATATTGAAATTGGTTAAAATATTCAATGTATTTTTAATAGCAGACAGACGGAATTTTCTCGTTATCGCGCCTTCTTCTTCGCAACAATAAATTTAATTCAAAGCTATTTCTGACTTAGTCAAATAAATTTAGGATTGAATTAGGAATGAATATGGTTTTGTTAGTGGAAAGTTTTTTTTAAATAATAAAACGGAAAATAAATTGAAATATTCGTTTGCATGACGGAAATTAATAAGAGCATATTCCTCCAAAATGCGATTAATTATTAGAGAAAGTAAACAAAATAAACATCGCACAGTAAGAGACAATTTATCAGGAATTGATACTCACGTGCTTACTTCGATACATTTATTAGTTGGACGAAGGTAAAAAAGATCCGACGCAGTTTCCAGCGCTATTCACGGGCCCATTTCATTTTACTGGATCACTTCCAACGTATTTCTCTGTGTCCAAATACGCGGGCAACAAACTAGAACTTTCATCGTTGCTCCCTCCAGGCTGTAGGAATCGGCCCTTAGTTTTTTTTTTACAGAAAAACACTAGAAAATGTGGGTCTTTCCAAAAGGAATAAATGAATAACCGACGTAATATGCAATGTTTAAAGGTCTCTCCTCCTTCTGTGGTAGTAGGAAAAACTCTAGTACCCTCTCTTCCTCCGAGAATGATAAGCATGAAGCGATCCACTGCAGGAGTGGGCCTAGAGGTAGTGTGCGGGGCGAATGGGAGGGGGAGGGGGGTCCGTAGAGAGTCGGTTTGGTGAGGAGGATGGGGCAAAACCGCCTCTTGTGAATGCGGTCTCCGGACAGCTTTACTGTGCCTCCGTCTAGTACGGAAGGAAGAAGAGGGAGTTAGCCCTCGGACTTTGCGGAGCCTTCCGCGGAAAAGTCGGGTTTCCCCCCTCAACTCCTTTCCCTTCTACACGCGCCCCTTCCGCTCTCTCGAAAGCCTTTAACCAAAATGTCTCCTCTTTCGGTACCTCTCTTTCTTCTTCTTCTTCTTGTTCTCCCTTTATTTCCGCATCTCTCCTAGTTTTGATCCTTTTTTTTACGTTCGGCAAGTCATTCGAGAAAAGTTCCTCCGCTCCCTAAACCCCTCTAGCCGGAAGCAGGGTGCCTCCTCTTGTTCTATTTACTCCTCCCGCGTAGTCAAAGTTCTTCTATCTATTTCGCCTCTTATAGCTTCTTCTTTTATCCCATCCTGGGAATCGTTATGGTGCTTCTTTTTTATTCTTGCGGCTGTGATGTTTTTTTCGTTGCAGTCGATCGAGGAAAAGGGGTTTTTTCGATTAATTCGTTCGGATTGTGAGTCGCCGTTACGCTTTCCTTTGTTGTTTTCTCGAAAAGAAGCAAACATTTTCAGAACATATTTTTTATTTACGTTGGTACTATCTATTGTTTCTCGACGTCATAGGCGAATTCTTGTACAAAATCGCTACACGTATTCCGTAGAACTAAGCTATAAAATGCTAAGAATAGAAGTGGTCGCTTGGGCTAATAAGAAAGGAAATAATCCTAGTCTTAAAAATCCATTGGAGTTTTTCTTGCCATTCCATCCATTTTTTAATTTCTGGAGGTTATAGGATAGGTCGGCGTTTTCTAACCGGTGTTTCGCGACGAGAAATAGGTTAGCTCAAGGGGTTCGCGAAGTGAAAATGGTTGGGAACTGCTGGCATAGGTAATGTAGGCGCCTAGTCTTTAAGGAGATCTACTATATGTTACGCCAATGTTATATTTTCTTTTTTAAAGTTAAAATCAACAAAAAAATACTTTTTCAAGTATTTGAATTTACTTATTATTATTATTATTATTTTAATTTAACATATAGTTATATTATTAACTCCTGTGTCTAATATGATGAAAATATTCAATAAAAATGTTTAATCTATGTGCTTCATTTAACGAAATAATATTTTATTAATTTAGTGATAGATAAAGCTCAACACAAGGTAATTATTCCATTAAAACATCCTACAAATTATTATTTGTGGAAGTAGGCACACTGTATGTATTTACCTATCAATATTAATTTTACGAAAGATTTCACTTTAGAGTTATCCTATTCAAAATATAATAATTTTTTAAAATGTGTAAATATCAAGACAAGTGATTTTTTCACTTTCGTGTGAACTACTAAAGTGCGATTCGACAAAGTTCTGATACTAATCGCCATTTCGATTAACTGTTATTCCTTTTTAGAATCAGAATAACGATGGTTTCTCGTCATCAATTTCTTTGACGCGGTGGCAGCGCGAGGCGCTTTTTACGACGCCGTGATTCAACCAGCATCTTCGCGCTCTCGTGCATAAATTTCACATCAGCAGACCTCTTCCTCCCTCGCGTGCATTATTTCTCGGAATATTCCTCGAAATGGGACATAGGTTTAGGAATATTGCATACTTTCTCCCATCTCCTCCCGCCCACTTCCCTCTCCCATTGCACCTAACGTTTCCCGCATCTCCTATTTGATGTACGATTTATCTCTCTCTCTTATGCTTTGCCTCTTTTCTCTCTCTTTCTCTATCTCCGTCGACTACCGTAGGCGCATGAGTAACAACCGTCTTCGCCACCTGCCCGACATGCTGTTCGCCAACATGCCGAACCTCCACCGACTGTAAGTAGAGTTTTTATTTCTCTTTTTTCCTCTTCGTCTGCGAGTATCATCCTTTCTCCGTCCCTTATCTTCCGCTCTGTTTTACTCCACCTTAGCACTGGAGGTGTTTTATGTCTCTTTTCCTCGTGCCTTACTGCTAGTTCTTAGTGATTTACTCTCCGACAGTATGGCCTGTAATGTTTTTTTAAGATACGGTTTGGATAGCCGTTTGTATATATGATTTATTTTTTGAAGTTTTTCATTCTGGAGATGACGACTCAACGTCTCAAAATTGTAAACGTGAAAGGAAGTTGCTTTAAAGGCTTGCGGTGTAAGCAAAAAGAAAATAAATTGTAATTCTTGATTGGTTTGGCTATTAGATGGAGGAATCGATTGAAGATATGCGTCGAATCGTTTATTTTTTACATGCGGAGCCATTTGAGGGCGAATCCACCAGCACAATGAAGCTCGATGTCGTGTTTGTTAATTCGAAATTCATTACGGCTGTTAATCGAAGTAAACTTTCTAAGAGTTTTAGTAAATGCTTATCGCAAGGAATTTTCGACGATTTCTATTCAGATAAATCTTTTTGTCCGAGAAGTTAGCAAATACTTTCAAAGTAAATCCCGTAATAAAAGCACATTCATATTATTTGCACAAAACAATTCAGGAAAACATAAAGTTACGAAATACCCATTTATAAGTTAATTTTTCTCTCTCTATAGGTTTCGAATAAATTTCACGGGTAATTCCGTATTAGCGTGCGCTCATTTATTACTCCCAATAAAATTCTAGTGCGCGTATTTTCCAATCAATGTCGACGTCGCCATCTAAACCAATTCCTTGAACTGCTTTCGGCAAGTTTGATGCTTTCCCCCCCCCCCCCCCCAACTTCGCTTAAAGTCTTTATTCCTTCCGACTCCTCCCCCGAAAAACCCTGAGCTCATCCTTTTTAAACTCCAGCTCTCCTCCTTAAATCTTCTTCACATCACATTTCTTCTCCCTCACTCTCCTCGCTCACCAAAACAACACCGCCCGAACCATTACTCCGTCTCTCTTTTTTTCTCTCTCTCTATTTTCCTTGTAAATCCACTCGCCCGGCCTAATAACTCACCACTCCGCCTACATCCAAACTCCCACTTACACGAAAGTTCACCTTGGAAACACCGAAAATGTCAGCTCGCTAGTGTGGCTTAGCACGCGAAAGAAATAGGAATCCGCATCAAGTATGTGCAGATTTTCGGGTTTCAAACTTCGAATTTATAATTTTTTCTTGTCGAAATTTTGAAATAATAGAGTTGAGCCTTTTTATCCCCTGCCATTTCCTCAACTTGCGTTCTTAATACAAATGTCTTTCGATCAATTTTTTCGTTGCTGACGCGTAGTCGATTAGAAATAATAATGTACCTTTTACTGGAACTACATTTTGTTTTCTCAAAAGACAATTATAGGGTTCACATTTTGTGTAAATTCATATATATTCAAGATAAAACAAACCCCTAATTTTCGTGAAAAGTTGCATATTATCATAAATCTATCTGTTTGAGTTTCGAATGACTTGCCCTTGAATTAGTTCATAAAGTAACTTCCGTATAGGCGCTAAAAACCTTAAAGTTGTGCACCTGTGAATCTCACACATACACTTCTTTCGCTGTAATTTGCACCTTAATAATGGAAAATTTCTCTACGGTCTTAATTTTTAATTTTCTGTGATATATTTACTAAGCTATCACTCTATACCTGCTTCCCTACTCCACGTCCATCACATTGCAGAAAGTTACCTTCCTATCCATTATTTAAACTTTCCTTTCTCTCCCGAACTGCTGCGCTGCTCTTCCATTCTCATACTTCTTTACTTCACTTATTTTATTCATTCCTTCTCCTTATTTCACCTTTTCCTCTCACAATTCCTCTTCCGCTCTTATACCCACCATCTTCCCCAGCTTTCTTTCTTTTTTTTTCAATCTTTGCCGGCTTCCTCATCTGCCTCTTTCCTCCCTCCCTCCCTCTACCAAAGGGGTGAGTCCGTCACCTATGGCTGCTTTATCGCCGCAGTACATCCACCTCCCGTGGAGGAGACTGCCTGAGAAGGAGTCGTGGTGGAAGGTGGAGATGGAGATGGGTTAGGAGGAAAGATGGTAGGGGTGTGGCGAGTGTAAAGAGATTGTAGCCAGGGATGGGAAGTGCGCTTGAGATGGGAGGAGGTGAGTAGGTAGAGGGTTGAAAGAAAGAGAGAGAGAGAGGTCGTGGAGTGAGGGAGGGTTAGGAGCGAAAGGGGACTTGTGAGTGTACGGGCCCATCCATCTTTAACCGAGGTGTTTCCAGTTAAACCTCATCTCCTCGCTCCTCTGTTTCTTCTTCCTCTCTCATCCTCTGTACTCTTGCCTTATTCCCCGTCCCCTCTTCTTTGGTCTTCACCTCTTTCCCCTTCCTCCGAGTCTTTTTGTAACTTACCGTTCTTCTTAGCACTTCTGCTTCTCGACGTGTAGATGGCTCTGCTGCCTCATCCACCCCCTATACCTCACGTCGTTCCGTCGCTGTAGATGCCGTGATCTTTTTTATCTATATATATAAAGATATGAAGAGGACAGCGAAAAATAGAAGTATATGGAGAACCAGGTTTAAACATGAATAATCACGGACCTGTCTACGGGAAGACTACCTATGGTATATATAGATATATACGAGTATATATATATATATATATATATATATATCATCATCATAGGTAGTCTGTCCGTAGACAGGTCCGTGATTATTCATGGTTAAACCTGGTTCTCCATATACTCCTATTTTCCGCTGTCCTCTTTATATCTTGATAACTCTCTTTCCCTTTCAAATCGTCTATCAGCTGAAACCTTTTCCTACCTCTTTCCCTTTTCCCATCTAGTTTTCCTTCTAACACGTCTTTAATCATACTCTCTCTCCTCAGGTAATGTCCAACCCAGTTAGCCTTCCTCTTTCTGATAGTCTGTATAATCATTCGCTTCTCTCCTATTCTTCGTAGCACTTCATCGTTTTTCATCCTATCTGTCCATTTTATCTTCAGCATTCTCCTCCAAGTCCACATTTCAAAGCTTTCCAAGTATTTGATGTCATTTTTCCTTAGCGTCCATGTTTCTGCCCCATACAATGCTAAGCTCCATACGTAGCATTTTATCAACTTCTTGCGGATATCTTCCCTTATATTCCCTGTAAGTAGTTGTTTCTTTCTCCTGAAAGCCGCTTTTGCTTTTCCTATTCTAGTTTTGATCTCATCCGTACATTTTGCCTCTCGTGTTATGATACTTCCAAGGTATTTATATTCTGAAACTTGTTCTAATGGCTTTCCCCCAATAGTTATGTTCAGATTCTCTTCTTTACCCGATATTCGAATGACCTTGGATTTTTCTGTATTTATTTCCATACCGTATTTTCTACCTGTTATCACTAGTCTATTTATCATTTTTTGTAGCTCCTCTTCCTTTCTTGCTATAAGTACTTGATCATCTGCGTATTTTACTGTTCTTAAAATCCTTCCTCCAATTTTGAAATCCCCTGTGCCTTCTAAAGCTTCTTGCATTAGACTTTCTCCATATATATTGAATAGGGTTGGCGATAGGCAGCAGCCTTGTCTTACTCCTCTACCGATATTTATTCCGCAAGTGTCCACATTCTCAAACCTGACCTTTACAACTTGATTCTCATATAGATTCCTAATCAGTCTCCTGTCTTTCCAGTCTACACCTATATCCTTTAATATCTTCATCAACTTTACCCAATTTACTCTGTCAAAGGCCTTCTGCCAGTCTACGAAACATGCGCAGATATCTTGACTGTATTCTATTGCCCTTTCTGATATGATTCTAACTACTCCTATAGCATCTCTAGTTCCTCGTCCTTTTCTGAAACCGAATTGATCTTCCCCTATTATTTCTTCTGCCTTTTTCTCCAGCCTTTTATTAAGAATCCTCGTGATGATCTTCGATGTGTGTGACAGAAGGCTTATCGTTCTGTAATCTTTACACTGCATTGCCTTTGGCTTCTTCTTTAGAGGGATCATTGTTACTTCTAGGAAATCCTGAGGCCACTCTCCCGTGTCGTAAATCTTATTAATTAATTTCGTGATCGCTTTTAGTCCTTCTGATCCTATGACTTTAAGTATCTCAGCCGGTATTCCATCGCTGCCCGTGGCTTTCCCCTTCTTTAGTTCCACTATCGCTTTTTCTACTTCGCTCTCCATAATACTTGGTCCTAAGTTGTCTTCTTCAATGTTTTCCTCATTTTCTAGTTCTATTTTTGCCGCTCCTGCCTGTTTGCTGTATAATTCCTTTATGTATTCTTCCCATACCTGTGCTACATCCTTTGTTTCTGAGACTATCTTCCCATCCGTATTCATAATTCCTTTACCACAAATTCCATTAGACTTCTTATCTTCTAATTCCAGTGCCCTAGCGTACATCATATCGTACCGTCCTAACTTCTCCATTTGTTCTATTTCATCACATTTTCCTTTTATCCAATTTTCTCTAGCTTTATCTGTTACCCTTCTCAACTCATTGTTTATACGCCTATAGTTGGCTATATATATATATATATATATATATATATATATATATATATATATATATATTTGTATGCGTGTTTTCTGTGTCTCTTTGACGCCCCCAGCAGCCTGCCAACTTGGTCTTCAACTTGGTAAGTGTCCGCTGGGCTTCCTTTAACATCTTGTTGCCACCCTCATCACTATCTTTCCTTTTCATTAAGTTATTATGTATATATATATATATATATATATAATATGACAAAAAAGATATATAGCTCCCTTCTCTGGTAGCAAGCGAGCGGGAAACATTGGCTTAAAGGAACCTGAGAGGTTTCAGAAAGGTGGGCATTATTGCATCACGTTTTGCGGTAGGGTGAAGAGGGCTTGTTCATTGGGAAAAGATGAGGAGTGAGGGAAGTGTTGGATTCGTGCAGTTATGAGACTCTCGGGCAGGTTCAGGAGGATTCTTCTCGCGAAAAGGAAACCGTGAGAGAGAAGATAGAAAGGGGCTGCCGAAAAGATGGAATGATGTCCAAGGTAAATAAATATGGTGGATAGTGTTTATTTATTTTTTCGAATGATGGCTGAAATTGCTTGCGAGTAAGAGAGCGTACAAGTATTCCTTTACAGTTTTTATTTAACTTTATATGGCTGAAATTCTTTTCTAGAAGTTTTTCGAAAGTTGAAACAATATATATTTTATTTCAAATTAATTAACATGCGGAAACGTTCTTGAAATCTTTGAATAGTAATTATTTTTGCTTTTCTCACTCATGATTTTCATTTCTAGTTTCTTTTTATAAATTTCATCTCGTTTTTTCTCGTAGGTATATACTTCGGGCAGTTATCGCCACGCTGTTCTATTTACTTCGAAATAGAATCGATTATTGATTCGATTATCGTAAAATGTGCAGTTAGAGGGGAAGTGTTCATTATCGTAAAAAACGAAGAATGGATAAGACATTTGCGTTTTCGTTTGGGAGGAGTGTGGGTGGCGAGGAAAGTGAAAGGTCCAAAACTAAATGGAACGTGAAAAACACACAAGTAATAGGGAGGCGGATGGAAACAAAAAGTTTGAGAGAGGAGAAAGGTGCGTTAAATGAGATGGAAGAAAGACCGTCATTGTGGTAAGAGTTATGAAAAGAAGGGTGGACGGAAAATAGAAGTTATATAATGAATGATTGTGTTAGCGTTACACGCACACACATGCATACCTTCATATATCGCTACCATGCTGGAAGAATAACGCGATAAAGCAGTTATATATTGTAATCTTGCAACAATGTAACATCTTAAACGAGAATTTTTGTTCAAGTCCTAATTAAGCCGGGAAATCGCATTGATCGATCGATAAAGGTGAAAGTGCGAAACATTATCTTTCAACTTCAATTTTAAATGCATCATTTCTGATCCTTTGGGCGAAAAATTATAAATAAAAGAAAATAATTGTTAAAGCTATAAAAAATAAATTGGAAATGTATTTCATTTATAACAGTTTCAAAACTTAACTAGTGGGAACTACGTTTAATCATTTCGACGAAATGGAATCATCCAATTGTATCAAATCCTGTATCTATGGTAGCGAAAAGCAAATGCTTTTACGCGTGAATAATGGTCACCAGGGGAAACATCTCTGCGAAGCCAAATGAATAATTGAAATTCAAAGTGGAGTGTATGAGATGTTTGTGATATAGAGACGATCCGTAAGAGTTGGATAATATACGGATTTTGGGAGGAGAAAGAGTGTAAAGAGAAAGGGAGAGAGAACAAGAAATGAGGAATATAAAAAGGGGAAAATCTTTTTATTTTCTCTCTTTTCTTCTCGTCTGAAGGAGTTTTTCTCATGCGATCGGCTCTCCTGTGCCTTACCGTCGAAGATAGATTGGCCCGAGAAGGGAGCGAGTCGGCTTCGTGTGGATGTCGGATGCGGGGGGAAAAAAGAAGGAAAAAATGTAAACGCGAAAAGAGTGAAAGAAGAGATAAATAAATACGAGACGGGTACTCTCCTCCCCCCACCACCTCTCCCTTTTCGATTCTTCGACTTTCCGCGAGTAATTCCTTAAGAAGCAAGATGGGTGCTCGGGAGGGGATGGAGGAGGAAAGGAGGAGGGCAAGGCAGTGGAAGGAGGAGCTGTGCGCGACTTCGTATTTTCCTTTTTTTATTCTGCACCGAGCGAGAGAGGAACTTTCGTGTTTAAAGATTATTTCTGACGGTTATTGATCACGAGAATGGATTCCGCCATCAATTAAATCCCTGTTTTCTCTCCGTGTCATTTTTCGATAAACAAATTGATTTCATAAACATAAGACCGTAGGGCAGAATTGATTTAAAATTACTTTTTGTTTTTTCAATTCCTATTTGCAATTTCTTCGGTAATTAAATGCTCGAGATAATTTTTGATTAATTCTAAGTTCTGAGTATTACAAAATCCGGAAATATTCAACGTTTTTGTAGAGTTTGCTAAGCTCAAAGAGGGAAAAATCCACGAAATATATTTTATTTTATTTTATGCATATATAAATTTTAAGCTTTTGTAATTTTCATATTAATTTATAAACGCATCTTTATGTAACTTTCAAGGCATCTGCGTATTTATTAAGATTTTATCGCGAAACAATATTTAATGAATAATACAACATATCCTTTTTGTTACTAGCAGTTTTTTCTTTTAAAAAATCGCTTATGTAATATGTTCGTCCGTCCATCTGTCCGTGTACATAATAACGCAAAGTTGCAAACGTCAAAACTCCAGGATAGATAATTCCACATTAGAGTATGTGGTATAGATTTGGTGGATCTAAAATCAGCTGCTAACAAGAAAAATTCGCTAAAATGTGCACGATGCTACAAATGTAGATAACCAGCAATGCATCGCATCATTTCTATTTACTCCCATGTAAAGATAGTCGGTGAAAAAAGCGCCTTATGTAATTTGCTCTGCAATTCTTCCCTCACTTGTTATACATGACTTTCAACATAGTATCTTCACTTTTACGGAATAGTATCTTTTCTCAATACGGTTTGAGTTAGCAGTTTTTAGAGACTCGAGGAATTTCCTATTATCCGTTTTATTCAAATCCATGTGCCAAATACCGTTGCCAGACTCTTTAAAACCCCGCGACTCATGCATTCCCGGAAGTCCGTCTTTGAAAATCCTCGATCCGGAAGAAAAAATCTCTCCTCAAGTCGTTTACTCATCCTGGAAGATATTGGGCATAGAAAAAAGAAGAAATGAATGCGAGACAAGATGAAAGTAATCCCCTATCCCCTGTAGCTTTATGGCCGGAACAATTTCACCCTTGTAAGAGCGATACCATTTTCCCTTTCTCGTAGGGGGGTCTTTCTAAGCGTTTTTTCAATATATAATTCAATTTAAGGAGAAATTTAAATGGTCGGGGTGTGAGTGGATTGGATAAACTTGGAGACAGGATATATTTGGGGAACGTGTGTAAGGGGGGAAAGACGAAAGGGTGGAGGAAGGGTTTTGGAAGGAGGAGACGGGGAAAAAGAGAGAGACAGTCTTTAGACTAAGTGGGCGGTCTCGGACGGCGAGAGGACTGCAAAGTAGAACCGAGAGGAGAAGAGGGTGCTGGAGGTTAGGGGCTAGAAGAGGGACAAGGGGAGGTGGGAGGAGGAAGGAGTTAGGTCGGACGCCCCCGCGGTCTGCGAGGGAGGGAGAAAGAGGGTCGGGGTTGAAGTGGTATAAATCAACCCGTTCCTTAGGACTTGCTTCACGTGAGACGGAGCTTTCCTCGGAGGAATGCAATCCCGGACAGTTTCATCCTCCTCTTCGCTCTCCGCCTCTCCCTCCCTCTCTCTCTCTCTCTCCGCCTCTCCCTTCCTCTCTCCGCCTCTCCCTCCCTCTCTCTTTCTCGTCCCACTTGTTCCCTTTTCTCTCTCTCTCCACAGATTCAGAGTTGCCCACTTCGTTTAGACGTACTGATTGGATGGGGAATTTTTCGTAACAGAGTCTGGCGTCTCTTTCAACCCGTTGACGTTGATTATAGTTTTTAATTCCTCTCTATCTAATCCTTTCATGGTTAAATTATAAGTTTACGGTAAATTCAGTAAAACGAGCCACTTTCATAATTAAAATCATGCAATAATTACGAATGTTCGTGAATTATATTTTTTATGTTTAAAATGTGCTAACATTATATGCTGATAAAGTAGCAATTACAAAATAATTTCAATTAGTTATATTTGTAGAATTTACAAATAACAGTTGAAAAAAGTACAACTTAGAATAGAAACTATAATTTTAACAAACTTCTTTCTCAAAAAAGTCGAGGAAAAGTCAAAATATCACTGCGTTCACCGTAATAATCGTTCAGCATATGTAAAAGTTTAATGGTATTTTATTGTTTTTTTTCTAAGTTACTAAACGTTCCGAATAGATTGCAACATAAAAAACGCGGGAATTATAATCGCCTGATGAACCCTTGATGCAAAAAATTTAGTGGGAAGTATAAAACCAAATGACCATAAAAGTGGTAAGAGAAATCCACGGCCTTCTATGAATTATCGCTGCATCATTTTTGTGCTCCTACCAATGAGAAAGTGTTTAACTGTCCATTAAATAGAGATTTTATTTATGTAACTTATGGATTCATTGCAAATTAATGATGAATTTCCTGCTTACTGTTTATATTTTTATTAGCTTAAAACAAATTTACTGAGGTAATGGTGCCGAATATTTAATATCTTTAAAATAGTAATAAATGGAATATGATATCTTGTGCAACGCTAATTATTATGATATGGGTGGATTTTGGCAGGCATTTAAATTATTACTCTCAAGCAGCTATATAAAAATTCCTTACTGCTTCCTCGTAGAAATAAACTGAATGGAAAAATAGGTGCCAAGTCATCCATTTCATGTTAACTTGAAATTTTTCGTCTATGTATACATTATGCAATTTTTTTTATTGTAATGGAGCCTTTAACCAAACCCATGGATGATATATAGCAACATTCGTACCTATTATAAACCCAGCCATGAGAACAATACCAATAGGTGCCAAATATTAACGTCCCTCGCAAATGGCGTATCTCATCGGCCACGCGGAAAAACGTTTCTCTACCAAAAATGTCCGACAGGATTATATCGTGTGGAAATGCTTAGAGAGGGAGAAGACATATAGGTTTTAACGGAAGACTGCTTATAGCTGCATTTTCCATCGTTTACTTGACCCATTTTCCACCGTTTACTTGACTCATTTTCTGCTACTCTAAATTTTCATATACATACTTTCGTATCGATTGTCTTATGGAGTTTTTTTGCAGAAGTACATATAAAAACTTTTACGTGTATAATTTTTATGGTGCCCTGTATTCATATTTACACGCTTCCGTAAGATTATCTAACCCAGAGTACAAAACAAAGCGTAACAGTTTTGAAGATGTTTTCAGGTATCAAAACCAAATAATCTGGTATAAAAATATTGGTTATTATTCCACGAACAATCCGTGATCGCAGACTTTAAAGAGAAAAGAGCCTAGAATAAATTAAGCATAAAGTTTATAATCCCGCTTTCGGAGAAATATTTTCTACTTTTTCATAAAAATCACAATCTTGGCTGACGTGACAACACATCTTCCTCAGTGTTGAGGACCGCCCCTAACTACACTCCGCTCCACTCACTCATCCCTCTCTTTATATCTTAACCATTTGGTCGTACTTCTTCTCCGCCCATAATGCTTCGCGCCACCCTTTCCTCTCCCTCCACCATCCTTCTTTCCCTACCATTTTCACTTCTCCCCTCTTCCAACCCTCTTTCCCCATCTCGTCCCAACCCATTCGATCTCAACCCCATCTTACCTCGGTTCACCTACCCCAAATCTCTTACCCTTTTCTTCTTTTCCCTCGGGGCTAAATGGACCGAACAGGGCTTTTTGGGACCCGTGCCAAATGGTCCCCTCCCTCTCTGCACCCGCCTTCCACCCCACCCCCTCCTCCACATTTATTTATTCTTTTTACCCTATCTTACAAATTCTTCGCGTCGTTTTTTATCTTTCCGTCTAACCCATTCCCTTTTGCAGGTTCCTTTCGGAATACTCGGAGCGGCGAGCATTTTTCGTTTTTTTTTTTCTTTTCTTACTCTTCGAATCACCTCGCGCCATCTTACTTTCTTATTCCCACCTGCATCTCCGTTCGTCTCTTTCTCTCCGCCGCAGTACCGCAAAGGACGCATTCGCTGGAAATAAAACGAAGAGCGCCTAGTTCCGCCCCGCGTTTGTTTTTTTATTTTGATTCTTTTCTCTCCCTCCTCTTTCGATTCGTTCTTTTTTTAATTTGCATTCTTCCTTTTTAACTCTAATTCCGTTGAAAGGCTGGCCGCTCGGCTGGCTGTTGCTGGTACTGCAAGGATCTCGCCTCCCGCTAGAAACTTCCTCTCGAGAAAGCTTTCTGCTAAGTAATTCAGCAGTCGGAAATGGTGAAATACAAGGATTTTTTTAGCTTTTTAGGGATTTACTAAAATAAATTTGTCATGGAGTTAGGAGCTACCTTAATTCGAAACAAACTTTTTATGCTTTTACAAAATAGCTTTTTTTTGTATGCTACCGCATATAAATAAATGAACTATATATATATCTACATACTTATGAATAAGTACACCCATTTAGCTATCTCTTTTTCTGTGTGCCGGCGCAGAAATTTTAGTCAAATAAATAAAATGTAAATTTTCGCTTTTTATTTCATAATTTAAAAGTATGGTGGGCTTTATCTAAGCAATAGATTCAAAAGTGAGATTGGTTACCCGAGTCCTGATGCTTACAAGTGTTTTCACCGGTCATGATCATCACTTGGCTGAATACCACTCCCTTAAGAACTCGAACGGAATATGAATCCACAATTGCCGTCCAATGGAATCCTCTTGGAGTAGATTTTCGATTAGTGATAAGCATAGGACGGTCCGTCGTCTTAACGTTTTTAACGGAAGCGCTTATTTATCTTTTAAACCGTTAAAGCGACTTGAAATCATTTCCTCGCTTGCTCGTTTCAATTGCGAACAAGGGACTTTTTCACTCGTATTTCTTTCACGGCTATATTTATGCACGTAGCCGCTAACGAATACAAAAACGCCCGTAACGTCTTTGTCTTGGTTAAGGCAAGGATTTTAAGGATGGTACCTTTCCTGTTTCCCAGCGTTTAAATATCTTTATATTGTATACATATATTAAATAAAATTTGAACTAAATATGATATATAAGAAGGGGGAATTGTCATTATCGTCACGGTGCGACACTAAAAAATCTATGTTTTAAGGAAAATAAAAAACTTTTCTAAAATAAACGCGTCGCGTGACGTCTCGCAGTTGAGATTGAAATATCCTTATCCTTTCTTGCTGCCTGGAAGATGACTAATGGTAAATGGACGAATCATTGAGCATAATAAATATCTCGATATTAATTACGTCAATATAATTTTCCTGACGTGACATCGCTTTGCGCCTCAACGAAATCCTTCGGCGAAGTTTATACAAGTCAAGAAATCGTTTTTTATTTGTCGCGGTCGTAATTTTTCTTTCACGAATATCAGTTGAATTGGAATAACTTTTGATGATTGATGTCAACATTTTGGATTCGAAAGTTAGAGTTGTGTTTCATTCGGGTGACGTATATTTCCTTTTAAGAGCTTAGTTCAATGTGCTTATAGATCTAAAAGACTCGACCTGCGATGTTTTCTCGAAATATTTTCACCAGTATTCCTTATCAGAAATCGAAACTCTTATATACTGAACTACTTTTATATCTTTCTTCAATGCATAGTAATTTATGGACAACACTGTTAGAAAAATTAACATTTTTCGCCTTCGTTATCTACAACAATAGCACGCCATTTTCAGAAATGTAGTATTGCATTTCCCTCTCTCTTTTGTTTTGATGCGAATTATTACGTGGAATTCTCAAATGACGAGTTCCTACTCGGACAGAAACGAGACCGAAATGTGACGGTAAATTCTTTATCCGCCCCTACCGTCCTTATCTCCTCCTTACGTGCTCACGCATTGGCGTGAGATTACTTCTTTTGTGCGCTCTTCTTAAGAACTCGGTGCGTTAAATAAAGAAAAAAGAACGGAAAGACAAGAAGAAGAAAAAACTACGGTCGGGATCGAAGTATATCATTTAAGCGTTATGGGAGGACATGTTCAGAGGGAGAGAAGCCCGCTGCGTCAAAAGGCTTCGAAATATAACTGATTTTATCACCATTTCGACCTTTCTTTATGGACCCAAAGGCGGCGAGGAGTTGTTTCCCCCGTACGAGTTACGGTCGTCCATACTTGGGTGCGGCCTCGGTCGACTTGCCTTCGCTTCCAAAGGGATAAACGTTCTGAAGTTGCTCCCGAGAATAAAAACGATTCTTTTGGCCCTCTTAGATCTTTCTCTTTTCTCTCATTCTAACTTTCTTTTCTTCCTCTCTCTTCTCTCTTTCTTCCTTTATCTTTTTCGCCTCTCTAACCCATTCGAGAATATTTATGGCACACAACAGCCATAAATAAAACGAAAGTCTAGAGATTTCTATATATTATGCCTCTAATAGTTAATATCTGTGTCTATTGATGGCATGTGAAACGTTAAAAAATAACTATTTCAGGAGGTGGAGGAATGGTGTTTTGTGGATAAAATATCTCCGTCGACACTTTTACCGTCACGGTGTTAGGAGAAATAATAAAGGAGATATCCCTTTAGATAATATTCATTTTTACTGTTTCTTCCTTCATCTTTGATGAGCTTTGTATGCTAATTGCCTGATTTACATGAAATTCCTAATTGTCAACTTTTCTATGCGATATGAATTGTCGTTGTAATAAATTTTATCAATAGCCAGATCATTTTATCGGAAGTATATATTTCAGGTTTTTACATAAACGGAATAAATGGTAGGAAGTCAAGATAGTTTTCGTCGCCTCGATTTTTTCTTGGATTTTCTATTATATTATATTATTCTATTATATTATATTATTATATTATATTATAATATTCTATTATATTATTCTATTATATTGTTATATTATATTATTATATTATATTATTATATTATATTATAATATTCTATTATATTATTCTATTACGATGTTTCTATGAGTCCACATGTTCCGTATTTCTTGATGTGCGGATCAAGACGGAAAGGAATGAAAATCGTGGACTAGAATTTTTATCGCTACCCGCATCAGGCACATTCCGAGTAGAGGTCCAATCTTCCCGGGTGTAAGCCTGAGCTGCATCTCCGGCCGCTATAGCTCCGTGCGATCGGACTGGGATACTAATGCATCGTGCCCATGCGCTGATCCGGGAGAAGGGGGTTTCGAGGGTGGGGTCGAAAGAGTGCGCGATTTATGTCGTCGCGGGTCGGTTCGCTCTGAGGAGGACAGGTGTGGAGAGGAGAAAGAGGAGGGTAGGAGGAAGAACATTGGATGTCATCGGCACTGCCCACTCCACCCCTAGACTCTCTCCTATTTTTACTTCATCTTCTATTTGCTATCTTTCTTTTCCCCTTCTTTTTTAACTTTTCGTAAAGATAGTCCCAAGTGCGGATATCTGTATTGATCAGGAGTACCCATCTTCCTCAGCCTTCGGGAGAGGATCACAATTAGGTGAGAGACTTTTAAGGATCACGGAGAGTGATTTTTTCCGGGTAATTGGATTTCGACTTATGTGGATACCTGGAGATATTGTCTATAGTTTGCCAAGGAGAATGGTATATTTTTGGGTCGTAATTTTTGCCGAAAATTTTCCTTACATCCGATTTATTTGATGGTTACATTTTCTTTCCTTTACCTGATATCTCGGTATATGTGCATGAGTCTAGTTTGTTATTAGGTAGGCAAATAATTGTGTAATTTATCCTCAGCTTTTTGCATCACTTTTAAATTTTAGGATAAATAGCACGTATCCATATCGCTGATTGATACACTTTTTCTCCCTTGACCATAGGAAGGTTGTAATTTTTTGAAAGTATCAGCATTATTTCCATAAAACAAAGTTTCTCCAGCACTATGAAATTTTTTTGTAAGTAATAGGAACCTGAATAATGTTATTTTGTATCTCGCATATCACTTATAACACGATGAATTTCAAACTCGAAAGGTAATCATTTTAAAGACTTACCTCCCTTCTTTGCTTCTTGGCATCTGTTTATTTTAGATAAAAATACTCCCGTAAAATTCCCTTTATACGTAATCGCAGCCGTATCATCTCTCATAAGGGCCTAAAGAGGAATGCAATTAGGTAAATGGACTCCATGAAACACACACACACACACAAGTACATCATCTTCTACTAGTCTCGGATACCGCCCGGATCCTGTCCAAAATGTTCCTTGGACTTAAAACGGCGGACGTGACCCGCAAGTCTAGTTTTGAGAAATCGGACCCATCGCGTGTGTATATGTCTATATACACACACATATATATATATCCCACCTCACTTCTCTCTCTCTCTCTCTCTATCTATCTCTCTCCATCCCCTACCTTTCTCACTCCCACTCTCCAAATGCCTTGCTACACAGCGAAATAGAGAGAGGTCGTACATACCGTTAAGAGGTCACTTCTTGTTCCTCAAGAGCTGACCACATTCCCCTCCCCTACGAATCTCAATACTAACTCCTTCGCATCCTTTCGCCCTTCTATCTTTCCACTTCTTTCACACATACACACCCGCACTGTTTCCACCTGACGTCTCGCTTTTATAAAAGGTCCCCCGACGGGGGTTCCTCTAGACAGGGAGACAAGAGTGTCAGCGGTCTCCTCCGACCAGACCTCCCCGACTGAGGCAGGGATGATTTTTTCCCGACTTCTTGCCGCTTCCTATTTATGTGACAAGGGGCATAATGGCGCGGGTGGGGGCGACCGCGTATAACCACCGACGCCATGTTAGCTAAGGGTGAGTATTTTTAATCTAAAACTTTGGCTTGGGGTCCCACTATTATGTCGATAAATTTTGGATTAT
Organism: Tanypteryx hageni; assembly: GCA_028673005.1. Classification (NCBI taxonomy): domain Eukaryota; kingdom Metazoa; phylum Arthropoda; class Insecta; order Odonata; family Petaluridae; genus Tanypteryx; species Tanypteryx hageni. The sequence goes on from CM054117.1 coordinate 42,438,548, forward strand.
TAAATATATGTACGTGAGCAAACAGTTCTGGAGGTGATTGCGATTTTCCGTGTTATTATCGTTTATTTGACTATAAACTCGAAGAGCCGATTACTTTTGCTGTCGTTTTCCCGTCCCTTGATTTGTAATAAGATGCTAATTCGACAACGACACTGTCACGAATGGGTAAGTTGATCGTATTTATTGATCAGATAATATATGAGATGGGTTTGAAATGATTTTTTGACGTGATATGCGGTTAGTATTAGAGAAAAAAGTAGCGAAATATATTTCCAATATTTAATATCCTATATCGCATTACTTTTTATGCTTTAATATAAGCGCATGACATATTATTTTAAGAGGAAATCAAAGAAGGAGTTTTATGCTTTCCGAGTCCATATTCGTACAATTAATGGCTAAATTTGTAATTATTTGAGGTTGTTTCCCGGCTGAACACCACTAATAACTTCATCTTACATTCATTAAATAGGTACCTTAAATGTATAGTATCTCCCAAAGTATTTCGTTACCCCGGTTAATGCTTCCTTTTTCCGTACGCAATGTTTTTGAAAGCGTACATATTGGTACATTTATGGAAAGGATTTCTTATATTTACGATTACCTCGGTTCAACATGCCAGATTATTTTTGGTTTTGTCTTTTTTTTAGGATTTCTTTACCTTGGTCGCCAGAGGATGGTTAATCTAAAGTCATCTTCAACGAGAAAGCTAAAAGCGTATAAATTCGTTGACGAGAATTGAGACGTAGACCCGGGTCTAAAGATTTGAAAAATAAACCGCACCTCTTTCGCTCTGTCTCGACAAAAAAAAAACGCCATTCCTGGCCGTACGACTCTTAGCTCGTCCATAAACCGTATATTGTATGCTCGACACATTATTCGGAACTTATATTCGCCTCTTTAAAAATTATCATATCCCAGCTCTCCGTCTTTTCCCCTTCCACGTCCCGCGTCTTTCAAATCCGAAAAGAAGTTCGCCGTGGTAACTCAACGCCGGAATTCCGATCCTCTTCGGAACGCAACACTTCCGCGTGTTTGCTTTTTATTATATACTCGAGCGCCTCCTCGGAATATGTTTTTGTCCGAAAATAAATTTTTAATAACCTCTCTTCGGCTCTTCTTCCTTCCTTCGAATCGAAGGATTCGCTCCTGTGTTCACCTTAAGTCGCGCGCGATCCCTGAGATGACCAAAAAAGAAAACTCTGCCACGTCCTTCCTCCAAGTTGCGGCGAAGGTGACTTGGTTGTTTTTTTCTCTTTTCCGTTCCTTGCGGAGCTGGAAGACCATCCGAAGCGGGGTGTTTGTTTTGTGTGTTGCTTTTGTTGGAGCCTCGAGTCGTTTCTCATTCCTCTCTCTCTCTCTCTCTCTCTCGCTTTCTCTCGCTCTTGGGCTCTTCTATACTCTTCCGTCACCTCGGTCGCTCGAAAAAAACCGCCCCCGACACCGTCCAAAAGGTGTTCTCCTCCTTTTAAAAAATAAAGACGGGATCAATGAATAAACGTTATTTTTTCCCGCTTTCATATTATGTCATACTTTTGCCACGAAGTATGGCGACATATTCATTTGGTTTTCCAAAAGACCATAGGTAATGATGATAATATAAATTTTGAATTTTCATTCATTAAATTATGTTTTCATTTTATATCCATATAAAAATGATTTCTATTGGCGCTTTGTTGTTTTCAAACGCCTTTTTCGGCGTTTAATAAGATTTTGTGGCAGTTTAGAGACAACCTCTGAATTATTTGTGTGTGACTAGTTACACCATAACGAAGAAATAGGTAGTTTTTCGAGATATTATATACTGTCTATCAAAGTAGTGCTTTTCCAATTCATCTGTAAGCTACAGTGTTGAGGCGCTCTACTTATTCTCTCAGTTTTCACATAAATCCTGTTTTTAAATGTTGTTTATGTAATGAATTATACCGTATTTGAAGTTGTCTTTCAATAATTGTCACATTTTCTTGCCTTTTCTTGTTTTTCAATTGTAAATAAATCATTTGCATTGTATATTTCTCTCTTCCGATTTATACGCATTTTGTCTATAAATTTACTTTTTTCGTCTATTTTTCTAAGCGAGTTTATTACTCGTGGAAACGTGCCAGTTTAACACTTGGTTGTCTTTAGACTGTCCCTTACAATTACCTCGGCAACTCCTTGGATTCTCTCTCATCATTTTTCTGTTTATTTATTTTCTTCTCCGTCCCTTCTTCTATTTTTCTGTGTCGGTTTTCACTTTTTCCTCTTAACTCAGGTCTATCTTAAGATACTTTTCTTTCGCTTTCATCATTTTCTCCCCCCTTCCTTCCATTCGTACTCGCTCGTGTCTACCGTCCTTCCTTCCCAAAAACAAAAATATGAGTAACGAAACCGTTGTCACGCCGTGGTCATCCCGCAGCCCCTCCCTTGTAATGGACTCCCTTCTCGTTCTGACGTCAAAACAGTCTCGCTACGCAAACATTAAAATCTCGTTAAGGTGTCTGTGTTAACGGGCGAAACCAGAAGAGCTGCTGTAACGCCCTTTCATGCGTTCGCGTTTTTTTCTCTCCCCCTTGTACGCGCGTATTTTTTACGAGGGGAGTGAGAAAGCGAGGTTACATTTTCGACGCGGCTGTCCGTGTGCACGGGTCAGTAGTTGCTAGTCGAACGATCATATGAAGGAATTTAGCGTCGAAAAAAATAAAACCGCAGGATATTTTACCTTTTTATTTATGCCTAAGATGAATTTTAACGCATGATTTCGATATTTTGTCGGTTAAGCATTTTTCGACGTTCGTGTGCTATTTTTACTTCATGATTGCCCTTTCATTTAAACCTATTGGCGCGTTGCCGGTAAGTTCCTCGCCCGTGAAGTAGGACGACAAATAAGCATACGCGGTGATTCGCGGCATAACCTTGGAATCTACAAAAATACGCTGTTTTATTAAAGATTCGGCGTTTATTAATTATAGCCCTCCTACGATATAACTGACCGTCGTCTGTAAGACTTCTTAGAACTAAAGCCCCGGCTTCGCTTCCACTTTTTTCCTCCTCTTCCCGACGTAAATAAAACTAAAAATATACCTTTCCTCTCCGTCCCTCAACCGCAGTCGTTTTTTTCATTCCATCCTCTCCTTCCCTTCCAATCCTTACTACATCGCTCAGACCACTCTCACCCTCCCCCACCTAATTCCATTCCCCTTTACCGTCGATGGAAACACTCTCTCCTCCTCCACCTCCTCTTAATACCTCCTCGTTTCTTGTAGATGCCGCCTCCGTCTGCATCGAAGTCCCCCTTTTGCCCCCTTCCCTCCCACTCGGCCTTCCCCTCACCACGGTCTTCTCCTCACCCGTCACGCACCCCAAAGCGTCCCTTCTTCAACGTCAACCCTTCATCCGCGTACACCATTACCTCCACCCTCCTCCTTATTTCTTCCTTCCATTTTTACTATGCTGCGTTCCCCACCTCTCTTATTCTCCCCCTTTCCCTCTATCCCATCCCTCTATCCCATCCCTCTATCCCATCCCTCTCTTCCCGCACTTTCCCTATTTTTCTCCATTTCCCTCTCTCTTCTCCTTATTTGTCTTCCATTTTTCTTCCCTTATTCTCCTGCTCTCTTCCTCTCTCTCTTTCCTATCTCTTTCCTCAATTTATTTACGCCCCTCTATTTCCCTCACTCTCTCTCTCTCTTCCCCTCTCTTTTCCATATTTATCTTCCCCGTCTCTTCCACTCTCCCTATCTTTATCTCTCCTTATCTCAATTTCTCTCCCTCTCGTCCACTCCCTCCATCTCTATTTCCTCCCTCTCATTCTGCCTCCACAACTCAGTTTTGAATCTTTCCCCTCATACTCACGAAATCTCTCTCTCTCCTTTATCTCAACGCTCTCCTCTTCGATTTTCTTTTAATTCTATTTTCTTCCCTCGCTATCTCTCGATCGAAGTTCCACTTTTTTCCGTCCTTAATGTTTCCGCTTCTGTTTTTATCTTAAACATCTCTCTTAATTGCGCCTATTAATATTTGTCGAAGTCCTTCGTGCCTCATATTTTTACATCTTCAAAAAAATCTTTCTCGTGTCCAATATTTTTTGTCTCATTTATTTATTTCACTTTTTTACCATTTACATCAACTTCATTTTTATTTTTTTTCGTCTTCCCTTCGCAATTTTTCTTGCTTCTTATACCTTTTATTATTTTCTTTATTCTCTCTTACGTTTTTTCCTTACAACAGTTTTCCGCCGTCTTACTTATCTAACTTATTTTATCTTCTCACAATTCCCATTCGTCTCCGATCATTTTTATGACCTTAAATTTTTTATGATCGCACTATTCCTTTTTTTCAACCCCTCAAACAACCAGGCATAGACCATTAGAACACATTCCGCTCACCTGCAAAACTTCCATCTTCACGTATAGCTCTTCAATCTTCTTGATTCTCCCTCAAGTTCCCACCCGCAAGTGCACGGCGCGCGGGAACGGACACACGCCGCCTCTCCTAACTCACGTTCCCCCATTGCCGCGCTAATGTTCTCGTGGTGGAACGTTAATGCACGCATCGCTTGTTGGAGCGCCGTTGTCTTCAAGTCTTCTTCCCAGAAACGCTCACTGGCGAAACCATCCCAGTTATTCTTTTTCATCTCTTCCACGACCCCTTGTTCTTTTATAGTCTAATATGTCGTGTATTTTTTTAAATCTAACTCACTGTTCCTTTGTTGCAGTTCAAAATATTTTTATCGCACCATATGCAAAATAAATAATTAAGATATACGCATCTTGAAATTTTGAACTTTAAAACACCTGTTTGGTTTGCCTATAGATATAAATTTTTCTTGATTTGATGGAACTCGCTCATTCTTAAACATGCATTGTTTGTTTTTATGCTTAAATCAGCAAAGCAAATATTTTTTTCTAGCAACGTTCATTTTATCGTAGAAACATGACGGACTAATTCTAACTTGAATTTTGTAATTTCAATTAATATTATTTAGCGCTTTAACCGAAAAAAGAAACTTGTAGCGCGAGCGATTCTATCGTAGAATACGAAAGCTCATTAGCGAAATGTCTTCCAAACTAATTAACTTTATCAAAAAATTTCCAAGCGACCCTTAAAATCCTCGTCTCTCCTCTCTCTCTCTCTCTCCAAGGGAGAAACTTTCGGCCCACCTTAATCACCCTTCTCCCATACCCCTCCCTCGTCGCCGACTAACTTAAACAATTTCGAAACTTAATGGAGAAACTAATCGACGGTTTGAGGTAACCGTCTAAGAGAGAGCTCGGCTAATTTTTCTCGATCCTTTTCCTTCCTGCATTTAACTTCCCTTGTTTTTCTTCTTTTTTCATTGGATCTGCTCTCTCTTTGCTCCGTTTTCTCCTCGCTCTCGAGAGGACCGGGGAGAGTAAAACCTTTTAAGGTAAAGAGGCGAAGGAGTTAGTCTCTCTCCTTGCATCTTTTCATCTCTTTCTCTTCCCTGTCCTCTCGCTGCTTCCGAACCAAAACTTTGACTATCTACCTCTTCTACTGTTTCTTTTTCGCCCTCACCATCCTTTAGCCCAGCATTCTCCCTAACATCTCATCCCTTCCCCCTCTTTCTAGTCTTTGGGATTAAGCTTCCTCCTATCGTCACATTCCACCTTCCCGTACGCTGCGAAAGTTCTCGTTTAAGTGCATTCGAACCAAAACACGTCGAAAGACATCCACTTCGGGTCGCCTCTCTGAAATGAGGTAGACTGTTTGAATGCAATTGCTTCGAGAATAGGAAGAGATAGAGTGAGGCGCACACGGTACACCTCCCGCTTTTGCACACAGAAAAGGGAGAAACTTTCCGTCTCTCCACCCTTTCCGCTCACGTCTTCAGATGCCGCCTCACTGGTCGCGTTTTATTTTTGCGATAAATATTCGCGTCTTTTTTGTTTCCCTGCCCCATTAAAAAGAGAGAGAGAGAATTTGGATAAGGTAACTTTTCAGGGTGTGCGGCACTAAAAGGTCAATGTTGGCAAATAATTCGCCGGGTTCAGTCAATGCGAAACAGTGGTGTTTGCTCGGTGGGAAACTTTTAGAGCCTTTATCCGTAGGTAAATTCAAGCGTGTTAATGTTTACGGGTATTTATCAGTTACGTAGATTGCTATGATAAATTTATTTAAACCTGCGGCTTTCTTTTTATTAAAATTTAATAGCCCATCAGACATTTTTGAGGAAGTAGGAATTCTCTTAAAATTAATGGTTCCGGTTTTAAAATAGTGAATAACTGCTTCGTATATTATTTTAAAGGATGAATTATCATCATAAACGTATAAAATATACTGTTTTGTACGGAGCAGAAGATAATATTTTCTGCCTACTACCTTTATATACGAGAATCGGAAAGAGTAATAAAGGGCACATTTAATTATTGATCAACTCATACAGTAATATTGAATCAAATCATTGTCGAAACCTATCGAAACGATTGGTGATCATAAAATATAATTTTCGATACTCTTAAACGACTTCATCCAATCGCATTATTCCTATTATTTTGTTCGCTGACTTAATGCTTGATTTAATGTCGTATATCGAATCGCACACGAAACTTCACACGTTTTCATCCATAATTTCCGTCAGAACACACGAGAGAACTTTCCCGCAGAGTTCAAATGAAACAATAAAAACCTCAATTATTATGCCTCGTCCGTAAATCAATTCCGGGAAAAAAAATAAAAAACCAAACGTACGTTTCATCGGGCATTCAATAAGTCAGGCGGACGCTCGAACTATCGCTCGCGAGATTTTCACGCGCGCTTTAATGGGACTAAAATTTCATTTTCCGACCGACCCTCCATTAATCACCATCGCCGCCCTCGACATTAATCTCGCGATAAAAGGTCACGCTAATTCAAAACGTCGCGCGCCCACTATCTATTTAGATCGTTTCGTTTCTCTTTTTTCATTTTCCATGCGATTCCCGATTGGTTTGTCCGTCGTGACTTTGACAGATACATTCCGCGTGTTTGTGTGCGTGCCTGTGTAATAATACTCGCCTGCTCGACCCTCCAGTCCTACTCTCTCCAACCTCTTCACCTTCAATCTGGTTTCTTGCTCTCTTTCCCTTCCCTGCCACCTTCGTATCCTCCATTTTTCCTTTTATCCCTCCCTACGCTTCTATTTTCTTCCCCTCTTTTAACCTCCTACTCTCTAGCGTCAAATTGATCCCCTAATCCCTGAAAATCGCCGTAATATAGTCCCTTAAAATCCTATATGCTGAAAATTTCTCCCACCTCGATCTCCCGAAAAATAAAACACCTTTCCATCGGTGCGATTCTCCAGATAACTTACCGACGGTCAAAAAGTGGTCGATTAGAAGGGCGAATTCATTTTTCTTCGAATCTATAACGATTTTTCTCGGCGATAAAATGCGACAAATCGGACGATATATGATTTATAAATATCTCTGGTGGCATAGAGGTAGAAAGATAAGGTGGAACGGATAAAAATCTCTTAATTTCCGATTCCGAAGAAGGGATGGGGGTCGGAGAGAAAGGAAATGAAAAATGCCAATCTCTCCGTGAGATCGGCTAGGGAAAGGGGAATGAATACTTTTCCCAAAAACAGTGTCCTTCAGTTAATTTTTTTTACCTTTTGTACCTCTGTGGGTGTGCGTATGACCCAATGAAGAATATTTTTTAAAAATCTTTTTCTGAATAAGGAAAAAAGTCACGCTTACGAGGTAGCTGCCTCAATTTGCGTCGGGACGGTTTCTTTTGTTTTTGCCGTCTGTCACCCCCTCCCGCTTCCGATTGTCAGGAGGAATCATTTAGGTCTTCCGTCATTCTCGTGTTCCGCACGATATTTTTTACGCGTTACGCTTTCGTTCCCGCGTTTTTTATATTTTTTCCGTATACAAATCGTCGTTTTCCCCTCAACCTCGGCAAAAGCGTGACCTCTCTAACTTCCTAAACCTCTCTCTCTCTCTGTCGTGTCGTGATACAGATTCATTTCCCTTACTTGTCACCTTTTGTTTCGTTCCCTCCAGTTTTCTCAGTTCCCTCCGCGTCACCCTCTGCCTCCGTTTCCTCCCTCCCTCTCTCTATCTCTTTCATTATTTTTTACGTATTTCTCTCGAAACGTCGAAATTCTTTCTTACTCAGAGAGTTTTTTGCGATTCGCACGTTAATCTTTCCGTGTATAATCATATTCTATTTTTAAATGGTTAGTTGTTTGCAGAAAAATGTTACATTTTTGAGTAAAGTATTCATTTGAGCCGCTGAGAATTGATTACACTTCTGGGCAATGGTTACTTTTTAAGCGTTCTTAAAATTAACCTCTGTAGAATATGAATAACGGCGCATTTTTTGCTATTTTTATACCGGTAATCTAAAACCCTAATTACAAGTTTTTGAACTTGGGCATTGTATTTACCCCGCCGTTCTTGTCAGTACCCACTTCTCAAATATTAAAGCGGCTCTTTTAAAAAGTTTGTCAACAGCAGCAGTTTGATTCGCAGGAAATTATTCCCTCGAGTCTTATTCTTAGCTCTCGCTCTGTTTTTCATCCTGCTCCAATGAGCCCGCAGCCATATATTTTAGGGAAAATCCAGCAGTAAAACACTTGCGAACGTTCGATGCTAACTTGGAATTTTTCGATCCTCTCTAATTTTAATCCTCAAAGTTCGTAAATAATGTACCTCAAAGGAATTTAACTAGCTGAGGCCTTCTGCCGTCCGCATCTCCAATTATAGTAATTTACACCCGGGAAACTTTTGCCTCCTGATGTTTGAAGACTGCTCCGCCACATCAAGCTCGTTATCCGAATTTTTTTTAATAGAAAATAAATATCAAGCACCGTATACCGAAAAGGTTAGCTCACAAAACAAAGATGGGATAATTAACCTCGCAAACTCTCTCCCATCTTAAACTAACAAGCGCGAGAAGAAGGCGAATGGGGTGAGAATCGGTGGTGAAACAATTTCCTTGTCTCAGAATTCTCTCTTGTTTCATCATCCCCTCGTGATATCAAGAGCTTTGTTTTTTTATCTTTATACACCCCTATATTTGTCCTCTAATGTCTGTGAGTCTTTCTTTTCCTCCCACAAAGCAGTCGGTTTCTCAACTCGATGCTAACTTTATTTCATCTTTGATCCATTCATTAAATATTCATTTTATGTCGTCGTACTCCATATTTTTCTTCTTGTAATCTTAAAAATAAAGCTAGAGCTTCTTTTTTATCTACTGTTCCATTTTAAATAGACTCAAGTGTTTACTTTATGTAGGTAGAATGACAATGAATAATATTATCATAAACTATAAAAGGTTAACCATTTAGGGAAAAATAAATTTGTTGGCAGTGGGTGCAATTATGATGGTCATCTATATGTAAATTGCGAATAGAGCTTATGGATTTATCAGTTGTTAAACATTTCGCACTTATCACCACACGACATCAGTGATCTTTTCCCCGTCTTCCTTTAACCCATTTCATCCATCTTTGTATTTATTTCGTTACCCTAACTTATAGATTTTGTAATTTAAGTTTCTTCTGGAAATTTTCATATCTTCGGCATTATTTTCAGAAGTTCTGGTATCGTAGTCTGCATTAAACAGAGGTGAATCCACATTTTCACCTGATATTTGTAACTTTAGAGCAACAAGGAAAATTTGGAAGGGATCGGTCATAAAAGAAGTTGTACAATGGAGGATGCCAAGGATGGGGTAAAAAGGTAGGAAGAGGAAGATAAAGAGGCCTTGGTTGGTACAGATTTGATTTGGTGAGCCAAAAACTTAGCGTAAGGAAGAATAACTATGGGGATCTTTAGTTTGGATTTAGCTCAAATTTACTTCCCACAATCTTTGTCTTATTTTTCATTAGTCCCTTATTAATTCAAACATCTCCAATTCTCTTTCTCTCATCTCATCCTCTTTCTTATTTCTCCTCGTTTGTTTTCCCTCCTATTCACCCCTTCTTTTCTCAGTTTGTTGTGCTTCGAGTCAAATTCTTCTCTTCTTTTCCGATTCTCTTTCTCGTTATCCCGTATTCCCTTTTTTAAGTCGTCGTCGGCACTTCTACGGAAACTCGTTCTTCTATTTCCTTAAAATACTCTATACCTCCGTGCCCCTATTCCCACTTATCAGATCTCAACCACTAATCTTTCTCCTTACCATTCTAGAAACGTCCTCAGTCCTAACCCGTTTCCCTTTATGTGAAATTCCGTTTGAAACAGAATGTAATAAAATTATACGATCCCATAGTAGTGTATTGCGAAAAAATATATAAAGATGTAGAGTTTTCTCTTGCCTCGCTCTAAGGTAAAAGAAGGACATTAGTCCCAGATTAAGTAGCGGGGAAGACAAATAAAGGTTGGAGTGGATTGAGGAAGTTGGAAGAGGGTAGAGATAGCGTAGGAAGAAGGGCGAGAGCTGAAAAAATCAAAAGTGACAGCGAAAAAGGAATGGAAAAATTGGAAATCGGATGTTTTATGTTTTATTTATTTTTTCGGAGGCACTCTGATTTCTTTCTTCTCTTTCTTTCTCGCTCTATCCTCCTCCTCTTTGTTTTATTTTTCGTTGCCGCATATTTACTCTGTCGCTCATTCAGAGGGCGCTGAAGGGTCGTCCCTTTATGCGCGTGTGTGTGTGCGCCTTGCTCTTTCGGTGCGTGCTCTTCTTTATGAACCCTTTCACCCGTAGTCGGGGAGATTTTTTGAGGGTGGTCTTTTTTTCTCTCCCTCTCTCTCGAGTGTGAGGTTGTTTTTTTGTGTTAGTGGTGTACGAGCGTTTCTGTGCGCGTATACGTCATTTATCGCCTGGTATTTAATCCTGGAATTTGTGAACTCGATCTCATTTGTTATCTGTTAAATCTCTTTTTAGGTATATCGCTTTATTTTAAAGGTTGTCGCGTCGGGATAATCTCATTAATCAGTTTTGATGCATGAATTCTGTGTGCATTGGTTTTCTTTCGGATTTTCAAAAAGAAATTGAAGTTTAATGTATCTAAACTTTTATTTTATGTATTTTCTAAATGTAAGTTCTCTCAATGATTTGATGGATATATTTTTGTATTGCCGAATATTGTAATTAAACACGCCGTGTATTACGTTATTCCTCCTGGCCGTTGGGGTATATTAATATCCTTAAGCGAACCCGAATAATCGTGAATAAGAAAATAAATATTAATCCGACACTTTAATTAAACGGAATTTATTTCTAAAGAAGATTACTTTTTATTAGCCAGTACTATCGGACTTGTTGAAATGAACAAATTTTTCCTTTCTTAAATATGGATAAAATAAGATGAATTTTGTAGTAGCGTAGTCATGGTAATTATCTTTGTCGCTATCACAAAGTCAAATTAATCATTAATAATCCCTTGCTATCCCATATGTCTATTAGAAGAAAACATCGTCTTGGGATAAATGCTCATGAATGCTCTACCAATACACTGTAGCGAACTTATATCGCGAGATGGATATTCTACGGAAGAGGTAAAGCGTAAAATGATAGCTCGGAACGCTTCTAAGGCTCTCTCCAGGTTATACTCCCACCGGAACTCGAGACCACACAGTGCCTCGTTTTGTGGGAACAGACGGGATGTTTTCCCTCTCCGCGCAGCAAGCCACCGGTCGCCTAGTGATTTCGTTGTCACCGTGACCGCTCTTGTGCAGTGATTCGTCCCTCCTCCGTTCCGCCTTCCTTCTCCCATAACACTAATGAGGGAACGCTTGCACACGCTAGGCAAAGCACCTGTGCCGCCACCTGCTTGGCATCCCTTCTCCCAACACAAACAGGTTTCCAGGGAAACCTCATTTCGACTCTGTTGGCGATACCAAACAAGAGAAGTCATGTTACCAACTCTTGCTATCTCAAAACTCCCTAGTTTTCCTGTACGCCGCTTCGGAAAATACTTGGGTTTCGCCCTCGGAGCTGTGGTAGCTAGGGAATGCTGAGTGTCGGTGATGATGCGTTTGGGTGCCTTGATGCTAATTATTCGGATACGATGACCAAAATCAAAGTCAGAACTCAAATTTAAGGTAGAGTTGCCTTAGTGTATTTAAATATTTTGATTATTCAGAGATGTTTCTCTCTGTTATACTATCAAATTAAAAATAAGCAATTAATTTACGTATATTAAGGTAAAGCAAACCGGTGTCATAAGAAATATTATTTTTTATATATTATTTATTTTTTTATATTTCTATAAATTTTATTCTTGCAAGTTTTGATTGTTTAAATATTCTCATGGAAGACAATGAAATATTTTGGAATCAACATATAAAGAACAAAATCAATATCATTTAAAACAAATGAATAAATATTCAATTTTATAAATGTAATTAAATACCCTCAAGTTAAATGACAACTTTCTAAAGTGTTTTCAATACCTGTAGTATCATTGATTTGATGTTAACTTGTTAGAAATAGAAACTAAGATAATCGCATTATTGTTGAAATTTTTTCCCATTCTGCTATCTACATCTATATCTACATATTACCCTGCAAGTCACCTTGACGGTGGGTGGCAGGGGGTGCCGCGCACCAAGTTCCTTACTAATTATTATTCACTTATCTATTGTGGTCCTAGGGAAAAATGACTCCTTATACCTCTCCGTCCTACTATCTATTTCGCGAATCTTGTCCTCATTATCCCTCCGTCCGATATACGTTGGTTGTCGAATAATATCCTTCATTTCATTTACGAATATCTCCGACCTATATTTATCTAGAAGTTTAAGTCTCGCTTGTAATCTACGATCTTTCAACGATGGCCAATGATTTCAACGGTGTCTTAACGCTTGAGGAGTTATAGTTTTATAAGAAGTTTAAACATCCATTACTCATTTTTTCTATGATCTTAAATTTTCGGACCGCATGCATAAACCCTGACGCCAAAGCGATACCAGATAGTTTCTATGAATCCCTCTTTTATTCTTCCGCTCTCGGAGAGCATCTTGAGCCTTCAGTCCTTCTTCCACCTTTCCCATCTTCCTTCTGCAGCAGATCCACTCCGAGAAGAGCTCTCATTCTCTCCGACTTTGCACGTTGCCTTCCACCTCGGCATGCTCTCTCCCACATAAAATATTTCCCCCCCCTTTTATACTTTTCCTTTCATCCCTCCCGCATTTCTCGCCTCCTATAACTCCCTCCTTTCTCGGATTTCTCCACCCTCCGTCGCCTGCACCGCCTCCCCCACGACGTTCATATCGTCGCCCATCATTTCTTCCCCCTTTGTGCGCGATCTTTCAACCTCCTCCTCCTTTCTTCCCTTCCCCCCCCCCTTGAACCACGTCACGCATCCCCATCCCCAGCAGACGCTCACTTCTTCACTCACCTCCACCCGTCGCAACTATTGCGCCCTTTCTCACACGAACCCGACCCCCTCCGATGCTTTATTTCCCCCTACCCATTTAAGCTTCCCCTCCTTCCCTTAAACCGCAATCTTCCTCCGTTTAAAATAAAAAGCACTGGGGGGCATTGTGATGACGGCTGAAGACGCATTCCTCAGCGGTGTTGGAGGATTTTTTTCCTGTCCTTAATGGTAAGAGTCGAGCACTCATCCAAGGGGGAGGGTAAAAATGAATTGTTAAGCGCTTATGGAAAGAAGCGATATATATATATATATATATATATATATATATATATATATATATATATATATATATATATATATATATATATACACACACACACTATCTTATTATCCGGGCTATCAGTTTCGAATTTTTCATTGTTATATCACTCGCTAATTTTTTTTATTAAAACTCATGGTACTCTCAAGATAAGTGACCGTAAGCTTGCAAATAAGTGGTTATACACCTCCGTTGGTTCTTTCGTTCGCCCTCACTTTTAGGTATTGAAAAGTTATGTGCTGGCCACATGAAAATACAAAACTTATGTTTCCCGACACCAGAGCGACTTAGGCTTTCAAATGAGTCGTCATATACCTCGGTAGGTTCTTCCGTTCACTCTCAATTTTAGCTAACGGAAATTCATGTGCTGGCCACAGGAAATACCAATACTGTTTCAATGTTCCACCGTTTATTTATTCAATGTATCATTGTAAGTCTTAATCCAATATTTGGTTGGATATGAAGTTAAAATGGCGGAGTTATAGCTGTTCAAAGAGCATTACATACGTACAGACAGGTAAACTTTGGGGGTTGAAATTTCGTCCTCAAAACCTAACTACGCTCTTCCTTTTATCATATTAGATATCATGCCAAATTTGGTGGGTCTAGGATCAAGCGTGTGGATTTATATAGCTAAACCAACAAACAGACAAACACTTTGAATTATACTATATATATTTTTATTTATTTATTTATTTATATATGCTTCTAGTCACCCATTTAATATAGGGTAAAGCTAGCGCGGGTGAAAACTATGTAGTATACTTTAAGGACCTAATTTGTTTGACTTTTCCCTTAAGAACGCAGGGTGTATAAGCAGAAGTATATATCGAGGAAGCTAAGGAAGTTAACGGGATAAGGTAAAAAGTTTTGGAATTTATGAGATTGATCGAGGGTATGTCAGCATTTTGTTTTTTCAACTTCCCCTCCTGCTCTTTCGTTTAGCTCCCGCTTTATCTCGTCCCATTCTTCTCGTTTCTCTGTTTTTCTTGCCCTCCATCTTCCGCGTGTGTTTTATATCTATTCCATTCAATAATGGGTAATAAATCTTCGACTTTGCCTCAATGGTTTTGATTGTTAGCTTAAGGAAAAGGTGACGGATGTGGGAAGGCTTGAAGAAGTGAAGACTTGCTTCGTCTTCCGATATCCCTTTTTCCTATGATAAGCATATGCGGATGTATGTCTGTACGTGTATAAATACATAACTCACTAGTTTAATTTCGGTTTCGCGAACGTAACATCTGAAAAGCAATCCAAGAAATTAATTCAAGATCGAAGACGAGTTCAACGCACGAAGAAAGAAAAGAAAAACTGAGAATTGCTGTTATCGAATTATTCAAGAGTATAATCATAAATTTCCTGCGGCCTTGTTTCGGACGCGAGAAGAAACGTGGAAGAATTTTCTAAGGAATCCACGCCTCCTTTTTCTACATAAAGAAACCTCACTTTTTCTCACATATATTCCGTCTCATTCAGAGTGCCATAGGAAAAAAAATCAATCCCCTTTAAGACAAAAGAAGCCTTTCTTTTCGCCAAAGGAAGGGCAAAAGGAGGAAGGAAGGTTTAAAAAAAAGCGAGCGAAGACAAAAAAAAGCTAATTAGAACAAAAGGAAGCAGAGTTAATGGACGCGAGACAAAAGAGACGGTTTTCGGCGGCGTCCGCGGCGGTGTTGAAGATGGTGTCGTGAAGAGGGGAGGTGGAGGTGACGAAGGACGAAGGCAAGTTGAGGGGGAGGAGGGATGGGGGAGGGCGGTTCGAAGAAGGGAACGATCTCCCTCAGAGAGCGGCTGTGGGTGTGCGTGTGGGGGAGGGAGAAGGTATAAGGGCTTCCCTTGGACGTGAATGGGAAGGTCTAGGCGCGTGAGATAATGGTTCGCCGTGTTCGCAAGCTGCGATGACCCGGCTGCGAAACGCTGTTCTGCCCGTCACCTCTCCCTCTCCTTCCCTCGCCATTGTTGCCCGATGAACACGGGTGAGAATAGCTTCTGTGTATGTGTTTGTAGCTCTTCTACTCACCTCGTCACTCCCATCCTCGTGTATATGGGGATTTGGGTCTCTGGTGTGTGACGGAAACATTGCCTCCGTTGCTTAGTCACGTCACGTGAAGCGAAACCGTCGCCATCGACCACTTCACCTTGCCTACCACACGCTGTCTCTCTCGCCTTTACTCGCCAGCGCGTCACAAAAAACTTCGCTCTTTGCTACGTGTACGCCAATGTTTGACGCTATCATCGTGTTCTAAGGAGCGTTGAACTACGGTTTAATGTATTTCATGTCGTGGTGAGACTTCCCATTATTATCTTTTCATTCTAAAACAATTTATATGGAAGAAAGAACTGTTTTCGCTACTAAAAATTATGAAATGTGGCTTTTCATTATTGTCATTTTCACTTGAATTATACATACGAATACGGGATTTTAGTACACTTCTAGGTGCCATCTAAAATATCAGCAATATGTAGTGCTCAATAAAGCTACCGGTTATTTTAGCCTCGATAATTCTCTTTTATTAGCTCAGCTTGAATAATTATTACGATGATTTTTAATTTTTGTTTTAGTTGTCTCCGACGTAACCTGGAGAACATTTCAAGTTTGCTACAAAGTTACAGTTATTAATTACAGTGTATTTCAGTCCATTCAATATAATTCGAAAGTCTTTGGCTATAATTTTATATAGTCTTGTGCGTTATTTTTTTGTAACTGTTCCAAAACGTAGACTTGATGTTCTATGATAAAAATATTCCATAAATAGAATTTTCATTTTTTTTTCAATACGGCTCGAGTAGTAGAAGTTCGACGGAGTTTCTAAATCTACCTGTATTTCCTCAACGATCGCACGTAAAAACAAAAGTTTATCGTGGCTCGGTAGGAGGCGAGGATAATCACTTTCGCAAAAATTAAGGGGGGTAAGGTGTTGCGTGAAGAAGGCGAAGAGAGGAGAAGGTAATGTTTCGAGGGTCGGATGAGGAAAAACTCTTCAAACTGACGCGATGCTCTCCTTCAATCCCCACCCTCCTTCCTCTGAGCACAAAATCCCTTCTATTCACTCTCCCCTCACCCTTCCCACCACTCGTCACCCTTGGTTTCCTACCCCACTTCAATTCCCTCGAAATACCACCGCCGCCCAAAAAAAAAAGAATCCGACGCTCTTCCCAGCCCAGCTCTCGCCAAAGTCTCCTCCCCTCCTTCCCTCCTCTTCCATATCTGCATCTCAACCCCTCCTAATCAATATACGCTGTTGAGGCTTTGGGCGCAGAAGCGACGTTTTTAAAATCGTGCTACGAGTTTTCCCCCGTTACCTCTCCCACTCTCTACCTCTCTCTCCCCCTCTCTTCCCCATGCCAAAAAATCTTACCCCTCCCTCTTTGCTATCTCCCAGCGGAATACTTAGTTTTTTATGGTTTTTGTACGCTCGTGCATTTGCGATGCGGTGTTTGTGCCTATGTAGTGTCATTGTTTTGCATTTGTGCGATTTGTTTTCACTAGTATGTTTGTGGTTCGAATAGAAAGTGGTGTACGATGGGAGGATTGGGAAAAAACAAGGAATCGAGGTCAATGATACTGATGAGGACCTGGCAGAACCGCAATATCAAAGAAATTAATTAAATAATAACAGGTGTTTTACTTTGTATAGTTTATTTTTGAAGAGAGAAAAAAATAAAAACGTTGAGCATATGTAAGGTAATGAACGCGTTAAAAGCAGAGGAGAGATAATTTGAGAAAAAGAGAAAAAATAATCATTCGATTCTGTAAAACGAAATCCGAATTCCTTGGCGCGTTGTCCCCAATCAATAATGAGAAAGGATGTTTTTTGTGCGATATGCTGTATCCAGGGGGAGAAGTTGGGCTTATAACTTTTTAATGCAATGCGCGCGTGATCATCCCCAGTTGTTCAAAACTTTTCAAATTGTATTGACTCGGCCTGACTAGGCGGTGATATGCTAGTCGCAATACGAGAATACAGAGTTACCTGGAAAGGCTATTTTGGTTTGGTGGCGGACTTATTGCAGAATGAAAATGGTGTTTTTTATACATAAGGGAAGTCATTTCGTGTGCGGGATAGACAAATTCTGTGTTTTCAAATTGCTGAGTCTTTATAATGAAGGTCCTTGTATGTCATTCCGCCACGCTTTGTCCGTTAACCCTCCTGTACTCACGCGGGTTTTTCAAACACGAGTACTCGCGCGGGGTAGATTTTAACCCCATATGAATTACATTGAAAATGCATGTCAAATGTAGTTCATTCTTCAACAAAAAATGGCAAATATATATTTAATTTAATAGAAACACAGCAGATAGTTTTTAACGATATTTAATAATATTATTTTAAAATAAAAACTGAAAAACATAAGTCAGTTTTTCTATAATGTCTAAAATAGCGAACATATTTTTGGCATGCGAAAACAACATACAAAACAAAATTTGGCAAAAATGGTTAAATTACAGTTATTTTCTAATATAAATATAAAATAAATACATAAAAGTTTATAAAAGTACAATTGTAATAATTATACTATTATTCAAAATAGTCCTCATCTTGTTATGTTTCATGTACATCCAATTTTCTCTGTCTCAGAATTTTTTTCAGATGTCTGAGACAGCAACAAAGTATAAATTAATTAATGTGAGACAATTAGTGTATAAAAATTTAAGTATTGACTATTAATAATATTGCATATGGAGAGAGAAAGTGAAAAGAACAAGTTTTTTTCCTCACCTCAGAAATTATAAGTATCGGTTTAAATTTGTTGAGTGAGGAACAGAAAAATGAAAAACTGTCAATTGTTGTATTAAAGACTAATCACCAAAACAGCAACAATATTTTCCACACAAGGAGGTATATATCACAGATGTTCGTCTCAGATCACCGTGCGCCGTCTAAGAAAAAGCGTCCTTACTCAAGAAAGGTCAACACAATACTAGAAATATTTACCTAAAAACCTTTCACATGTGTCATTCCAGCTATCGAAAAGGAGGAGACAGCGAAAAATGAACGGGAGGGAAACCATCATAAAATGTGAGAGGTGGGTTAGAAATCTACCCCGCGCGAGTACCGGAGGGTTAAGGGCAACCGCATTGTTGATATCTTCGCGGGATTTTGTATACCAAATTGGATTAAGAAATGGGACAGCATTAGGTGCTTCCTAATTAACTAACTAATATGTTATTACAACTACTATACTATTATTGAATTTTATAGATTAAAGTTGTCGTCATCAGTGTACTTGTGTATTGTTTAGATACAAGTCACTATATCAGCATAAGTTGCTACGAAAGAAACTATTAATATACCTATTTGCATCCGAATTAAAATAATATTTTCAAATGGTTACATTAGAATTTTAATTTTATAACAAATTTAATTTTTTTTATATTGGAAATATCCACTGTAATTCCATGTTTTGATTTCTCTACATATTTCAGTTACTATTTTGTTTATGTAGAAACAAATAAGTTATCATTATTATTTTTGATCGTATTTTCTTGTTACGTTATGTTGGCCAAAGAAAACGGAGTGGGAAATTATGTAATTACGGTTAATCGAGATTGAATCATCCAAGTATTATATATATATATAATTGATACTTATTTTGTAATATTCGTTAAATATTAGCAATAATTCATGGATTTATTTACTTTGCTATTTTGAATTCACGCATACACCTTGAACGTTTTAATTTAATCCTTCATCATCCCTATCCGTCATTTTTGAAAGGCAGTTACACAATTCATTTGAATTGACGACGTTTTTATTATAAAAGTATATATTTTGAACGTATAGTTTTAAGTATTAACCCGATAAATTTGTTCAGTGAATGATTTTTATGTTTTCGTATATGTTAAATGTATAATTCGAAATGTTGAGTATCGATGGCTTTGACAATTTTGATTTTTTTTAATCTTATATAGAAATGAGTTTTTTGGAAGTTGTGCTACAAATGCATTGAATTCAGTTAATGAAGATTTAAATAACATTCAATAATTTTTCGGATTAGTTGCATTAATAAGAGATGTTGGTAATATTAGTAGCTTTTTCGACTTTTCGTTTTATGATGCCTTTTTTCATTTTTCGATTTTTATATAGAATTTACGTGATGGAAATGGCCCTGCCAATTGATTTATACCTTAAAGATTGTTCTTCCATTTGTCCATTATAAGCAGTTGTTTATTGTCACCCTTTTGCCATCTTCATAATAACCCATATCCTCGGTTGTTCTGTCTATTCCTTATTCCGCTTTTATCCTTCTTTTATGGGAACTGCGACAAATCCTCCGTGAAGTTTCTAACCTGAAAAAATGACTGCGATCAAATCCTTTTCGAGCCGAGCTAAGGGATTACGTGAGTGGCCTGATTGGTTAAATGACGTCGTTTCTCTTTTCTGAACAGTTGGCAGGTGACATATTGCACCGCTTCTTTCTCCGTTTAACCGTTTCAGAGGAGAATGTTATGTTTGGAGGGATTTTAAGCGAGTCTCCCTCTAAGATTTCTCACCGTGACATATCCCTTCGATCGTGGAGATTGATGCCATTTTTACGCTCGCGTATATCACTTCGTATTTTTATACCGTAGCGATATGGATCGTCGGATTTATTAAGCAACACATGCCCATAAATATATGCGAGTCGATGCCAAGAAAAATTTTCCGTGTCTTTTTTCTTATGTAGAGAAATATTTTGAGATATTATCGTTATTTTTTTGCAGTATACACTAAAGCTATATCGTATTTGTGATGAAATATCATTATGCCAAATACATTTCACAAAAATTTCTACATATTTAATTTCTCACGCTTTATATAGATTTGTTTATGTAATGTTATCTAAAAAAATTTTTATGAAGAGACTTATAAAAAAACTGATTTGTATTCCTTAATACTTTTCACTTTTTTAAATCGTTTTACCGGCCAATTCCCGAAAATTTCATGTAAAAATCTATTTTTATTTTCATATTTTTTGTTGAAACTTATAATTATTGATGTCATAAACCAGCATATCCTAAACTACACTGGTGGAAATAATTATTGCAACACCTGTTCAAAATCTTGATTCCAATTTTCTATTGCAAATTATCTGAATATGCTATACTGCAATGTCAAACTTTGTGTTCTACTACGTAGCTAGTATCATTGTGAATATAATAGGATGCAACAGTTTTATGTTTATTGCTTCATACTTCTATTACAAGCTTGGAAGTATTGTAACCTGTCAGTTACTGATTGAGCGCCTTTCAAGCAAGACGCGTGTCATGGGCAAGGGAGTCGAGTTAACACCGCGAAATAAAAGTGTCCTGCTTATATTATCATCAGAAGGCTTGAGTACAAGGGAAATGACATCCAGGATAGGATTTAATCACTCAACGGTATCAAGATTGTTAAAGAAATATAGAAAGACAGGAAATGTTGACCAAGACAAGAGAAGAGGTCCAAAAAGAACTTCGACTGGAGCTGAAGATCGTATTTTAAAGAGAATTTGCCTTCAGTAGACCTAAAACATGAGTGGCAGGAAACTTCTGGCGTTGCTGTCAGTAGTCGAATGATACAGAATCCACTGTGTGAAGCAGGACTGAATGCTCGTCGACCAGGAAAGAAACCTTCACTCACAGACAATATGAAGGTGTGCTTGGAATGGGCTAAAGAGCATGTCAGCTAGATAGAAGAGATGTGGCAGAAGGTCATATTCTCTGATGAGTCCAAATTCAACCTCCACAGCTCCGAAGGAAAGATCTTTGTGCATCTCCGAAAAGATGAAGAATTTCATCCAATATGCTTAACTACCACCATCAAGCATCCTCAAGGTCAGATCGGGTGGGGATGCATCAGCAGCCAAGGTTAGGGCATTTGCACTTTTTGCAAGGTACAGTGAATGCTGATGTGTATATTGGCATACTGGAAATGAAATTACCTCACACAATGGAAGACCAGTATGGAGATGTAAAAAGCTGCATTTTTTAGGATGATTCAGTGCCATGTCATAGAGCAAAATTGGTGATTATGTACTGAATTTTGTGTTGTTTTTTGTAAATGTCTCTCACAGTGGATAACATAGTGCACAATTGTATTCCTGGTACAATATTTTATTAAAAATAAGGGAATAAATGCGTTGACATGACCTGAAAACAGTCCCGACCTTAATCCAATTGAGAACTGCTGGAAAATAATTGGCAACGCTGTGGCTCAAAAGAAGACCAAAAATAAACCAAACTCTGCAAGTCAATCATCCGTGTTTGATTCCATGAAATTACACCGGAAATGTACAAAATCTCATATCCTCGATGCCAAGCTGTCACCGCAGTGAGTGGAGGACAAACCAAGTATTGATTTATTTATTTGTATATAAAAAGTTTCAGAAAATTAAAATTTTTCATAAGTATATTGTAGAAATCATTAATAAAGAAAAGTGTGCTAAAATGGTAACCAAAAATTAATGAGTAAGTAATAACAAAAAATTTGTGTAAAGCAAAAATTTCCAGACTTGTATATCTATTTTTTAAACATTAGTAATAAATGATTATTCACAAAATAGTATTTTAATTTATAATATTTTTTTCTCTATATTTTGATATAAATTTTTCATAATCTTTCTGAAGTAATTAAATAATAGTTGTGTAAACATTGAAAATCAGGGAAAAATTTGCTGTTGCAATGATTATTTCCACCACTGTAAATAATAGCGAAGTTTCCGAAAATTGATAAATTGTGGTCCCCTACATGCAGTATTTTTACGCGCTATCCGTTTTTCCCGAGAAAAGATGAAGCCCCGTGCATGTATGCAATTGTACAACGCCGGGATGTATTGCACGTAACATCCGCGTTTCTCGCAGGCACCTGAATAGAAATGCGCACGCAGTGTGTGTACGATCCTACTCTTATCTTACCTGTCTTTGTTGCCCTCGCTGCTAAAAAAGAAAAGATCATATCTGGCCATCTTACGCACTCCTTTGCTCGTTTTTTTTCGTAGGTAATAATTTCTCTTTTTACGAGAGGGTATTTTTTTCCGCCACGATTTCTTTCGTCCGAATCCGAAACGCTACTCGTTTTACGCGTTTCTCTCGAAATCTCGCATTTTTTCTTTTAACACCTCGTTTTATTTTCCCCTTAACGTCCCGGTGCAGAAAATTACATGTCACTTTTGCGTCGCCTTGCATTATGATTTACAGAAAAACATTTCCTTTAACTTTTTCTCTCTTTCATTCTTTTTTCTCATTCATTCTATATCAGATCCGGCTTAAGAGTTCTTTCCAGATTTTTTATTCCAAGTCGATTCTTCGCGTGGCTCGCGCCATTGAAGCCTTTTGTAACCAGTGGAGATGGAATTCATAAGATTTCCTTGGGGTTTTTATTGTTTTGACCGACATGTCTCACGAGGGTTATGGAAAGAGTGGGATAACACGAGTTTTCCACCAAAGGGAACATTGACTGTATTTGCGAATAGGACGGTAAATCTAAAGCATACCTTTGAATTTTCTCTCGTTATAAAATTATTATTTCCTTTTGAAAAGAATTTTGCGGAATGATTAAAATAAAAATTGTTTCACGGCGGCTTATATCGCATTAATCTATAATTGAGGACATTATTATAATAAAATTCGCCCATTTATATACGTTTTTAATAATCTAATACATTTTACTGTAGAAAATTCGTCCTTTTGGACGATGTTTATTTCTCACGAAGCATTATGAGATTGGCGTCATCATATCTACTTAGAATTATCAAAACATGCACACACACGCACATATATTGATCCCGTTAAACTTCCTCGTGGGTAAGAGTTTTTCATTATTATAGTTTTGTAAAATTATTTCTTTTTAATAAAGCGGGAATGTTTTAGAGCCTGTTTTTGTTTTACCTCTTGTAATGTAATTTTCGTAGTCCGTTTTATGGCACGCTTCTCAATGAATTCAACAAACTGCATCTATTTTTTAAGATTCGTGGTAACATAGCTAAGTTTTCGCAGAAATTGCCCTTGGTCTTTTTAAGCACGCAATAAAACATTGGTTTCCGGTTCCCTGAAGTGTTTAAAAGAATAAGCAATTCTGAACCACGCTTCGTGTCATTTTGCGGTTTTTTTTAATAAATGAAATCCATTCGGCGCGGCGCGCAACACGTTTCAGAATGTCTCACACGCACGGCATGCCTCTTTTGTTATTTTAAAAAAAGAACACGCGCTGAAAATCACGTTCTGCGTACCTCGCAGGTGCTCTGAGTGGTCTTATTTCAAGCCGTCGATCCGAACCATCGAAAAATTGCCTCCGGCCCTAAAATGACGCGGCAAACGCGCAAAGCTGAGGTTGGGAAAATTCCGCTATACGTCGCTAGATGGAAGTTTCGCGCGAATTAAAGGCAGATTGGTCCCTGAAGCCCCACCGAGGGTCCATCAGCGATTTTTGCCTACTAGGGCGGTTTCAACCTTGGCAACATATAAATTTTCAGTGGGTCAGCGCGTACATTAACTCGGAGAACATTTGGATCATTAGAGACACGGAAACCCGCGAAAAATCTTAATTAATGTCCAGAATACGGCATTAAAAATTAAATAAAGTAGTGAAAAATTAAAGTTACATTTAACTCATTGTTGATACAACAAAATTTTAGTGACATATGTCATTAATTTTTAACATACGTAACAAAAATATATTGATCGCAAAAGGTTTTGGAAAGTAATTTTGTGTAAGGAGATATAATTCACACAAACTTGGTCACATAAGTGGAAGGAAAATTTCCGGGTCCGTTTTAGGCTTCCAAATCAGTACAACAGTACCAAATGCTATTCGAAAATATTTCAATTTTAATACGCTCTACTTGTGAAATAATGTATTTCCTTTTCACAGCGCAAACTAACGGAATCTCATAAAAAGGTATAAAATGAAACCTGCGTTTAGAATAGTGCGCAGAAATGTCATATTATTAGAATGAAAAGCAGGCTTCAAATGTACTCTTGCACTTAACATGACAATATAGAGGCTGTTGCAATGGTATTCCTTAAAAAAACTGTAAAAAATAACTAGCTCCATATTTTATTACGCATCTGCATTTTCCCGGACCGCTGTGCCAATAAACCCTGTGTACTGCCATCTCTCTAAATTGACTTGCATTTCCCTCTTTTTACTTTTTTCAAATCTGAATTCAAGTAATCAACTTCAGTTTTATCCTTTCCGTGGTTTGGTCGCTAGTAAATGCAAATTTCGCATCCAAGAGTGTCTGTCTAGATAGGGCGCAACAGCATAACTCATTTCTGGCAGAACTCGCATTCTTATTGCTCACAGAATGTTTAGGTCCTATTTGCGTATAATTTTTAATATTAAACTAACATTCTTCATAATGAAAATTTATTCAAGTATTTTTTTAAATAATTTTTTAAATAATTATTAACTTAGTTGTTGATTGTTCCCATGTATATTTACTTTTTTAAAGCAAATAAATTCAATAATTACATTTATAACATCCAAGGAAGGGTGTTATGTGTTATACAAAAACTAAAAGTCTGGACGCCTTTTGGATACCGTTTCAAAAAACCTTATGTTTTCCCTTCTCTCCTTATCATTCTGCTGTATCTAAACCCATCCCCTTTTCACTTCTCTTGCCACTTCCCCTTCCCACTCGATCTCTCGACTTTATTTCCGGGCGAATTCTCTCCAGTCTCTTTACCTTTCAACCTTTTTTCAAAACAGATATTGGTGGTATCGAAATTAGATGTTGCAGAGAGGCGATGTGACAGTGGAAGGAAATTTGACCCAAATGATAAAACTGAGAATAAAGTTAGAGAGAGCGGGATATTGATAAATCTTACGATCTGAAAAGCATGACTAACTTTTGAGATTTCTTAAAAGTCAAGATCTGGAAACTTGTTTAGTTATTTGCTCATGATTTATACTTTGAATTTTAAAGTGAATTACTCAGGATGCAGCCTTTTACAGACTTTACTCCCAACATGGGGAAAACCTGAAATCAACATGAAATAAATGTATAAATGGCTTTATAAATATATATAAGGTAGCGTCAAACAATAAGACAGTATGTTTAAATTTTTTCCGAAATCATGATGAAAATTGAGCATTTTTTCAATGGCATAAATATGTAAGCCTCCAAAGGATCGTTTCATTTAGAGATAAATCTATCGATTCCTGCTCCGTTCTTATTTTCCCTCTATGTTCTTCTCCAAAGCAAATTTGAAGCTGTGGGTACAAAAACCTTAACGCCATCTGACACCAGATGCGATCCACTTGAAAAAATTAATAGATTAATATTAAACGACCGAAAACTTGTCATTCATCGGATCTTTAGTAAATATAGGAACCAATGAAGTGACAGATTAGGTCCTTATAGAGAGTTTCGCATTATTAAATCGATTTTTTAAAGTCCGGCATTTTCTACCACACCAGGAGAGTAGAGCGTTTTTTAAAACAAATTACGTAGTAATCAAATAATGCACTTGCTGCTAATGTGAAATACTCCTTTTTATCCCACAGTTATCATCTATGACTTTTGTAAAGCATATGAATGTGTTACAACAATTTAGTCGCGCAAGATGTCTGGTGAAGTCGCAAAAACAAAACAGAAAACGATCTAAATTAATCTCTGATGATGCCGTGACACGTAGCAACAAATGTTCTCGTACGAGATAATGACTCGGATAAACGAGTCACATTTCCGTGCCTCCGAAAATTCGAGCTCCCCTTCAAAAACCTCTCTCTCTGAATGAGGGAGGTATACGACCTTGACTGGCACGATTATGAAAAAAAATGAGAACGATAAACTAAAACTTACCGAGAGGTTTTAACTCCCAAAGGTTCACGTAGAGAGCGAGAGGCAACGAACCGAAACAAAAAATGAAAGCTTTCAGGGGGATAACAATTATGTGAGGTAGAAACGACGTAGTATAAGGAATGATAAAAGGCCTGAGCGCATAAAATGTGTATATATCTTTCTCTCTCTCTCTCGGCGACCCGCGCGGCGGGGATTCATACCAGAAACTTCCTTCCGAGAGAAGTATATTTTTTCTTTCCGAGGAGAAAAAAGGCTCCCGGGAAATTCAAGCGCCTTAAAGGAGGAGGTGTCTTTTTATTTCCCGTGATTTGAAATCTCCGCGGTGAAAATTCTCTCGGAAGAAACAAGCCGTACAAAAATAATCTTTAGTTTATTATATTTTTTATTTTTCACACTTCATGAGATGAATGCATACTTTTTCTGCCCTAGGTGAAGTTCAGGTCTATTTTGTGGCGTTGAACAATTATGTTCATATTTGGTGGATGAATACATAGATTTTATTAATCCTACGCACTCTTGTTATGGACATATTTTTTTTATTTTTAAAAATAATTTTTATATTAACTCTTTAATTCTTATGCGCGGGTTATTATTTGTCGGTTTCTATCTTTCAAGACATTTTCTGTTATATGAATCCGTCGCCTTGTTCTCTATTGAAATTTGAATACGATTAGGTTAAGACAGAACTTTACGAGACGACTTTTCCTTGTTTTCAGATAAGGTTCCCGATTTATTTATCTTTTTTCAACCGCTTATCACTGATCGAGGATTTAGTTTAATGCTTTTCTCTATGAAAAATTGGGATTTTTTAAATAGATAGAATCTGTGATATATTTATCCTTCTGGCCAAACAAAACGGAAATACATAAAATTATTCCTCCAATGATATCTTTCGATATATATCACCTATTTCAAGTAAATCTTCCAAACGAAAATATTATTTTATAAAACTCTACTATTTATATGCTAAAATATGTTCTTAAACGGTTGATGGGTGGTTATGATAAATATCTCTCGCGTATAACTTCTAAAAAAATTCCAAGCCGTACTTACTATTCTCTTATTATGGCTATCGCAGACTAACACGTTATAAAATAAACTTGTTATGATTTATCTTCGCTGCGGGTAAGGTTGTATAACGCATAAATAGTAGCCCATCAATTTAAAACAGTTTAAAGGAAGTTCACTCTATTAATCCATTCATCTATACTTGAAATATTTGGAGATGAGAAAAGCTCTAGAAACTCATTCGCTATTCCGACGGTATCATCGAAATTTTCGAGAGAGAGAAAAAAAAGACGATCTATTCCCGAAACCATAAGGTGGATATAAAAAAAGCGAAAGTGGTAAAATAAGACTGCTGCATGAGACATCACGCATAATTACCCAAAAAACACTAAAATCCTTTCTCTCGTATGATGAGGAAGAGAGTGCGACGAGGAGAAAGCTACTACTTCGCTCTTTGGACAGGCCGTGCACGCAACTATTTTGAACATTAAAAAAAATAATGACTACGGCAGAATCCTGAAAAATGACAAAAATTAAAAAATAATCTTTTTTGTCAAAAAATCGTCGGTATAGAGGAAAGCAAAGCGCCAAGCCACCCGCTGCCGGAACACTCTTCATACGTCAAAGCATTTACGAGCGCAAAATTTGTAGGAACGGGTTCGTGAGAATTTTACGCAACCTCCTCCACTCTGCCTCCCTCTCCCTCCCTCCTCTCTCGCTCACGTTTTCTCTCTCTCTCATTTCCACGGCCTCTTTCTCTCCACTTTCCCTCTTTTTTATCGACGTTTCTTCCAGCGTGACTCGCTCTTCGGTCCACATCTATGTTATATTTTTTCGACGTCGCTTGTCTCCTATTTGTCGTAGAGACAGATTTTTAGGCTTTCTTTACCAGCAAAGCGATAGTAGCGGAACGCTTTATGGGCACGTCTCCATCGCCCGTTTAATCTGCGAAACTACTGAGCCTAATGTTCATTACATTTGGCATTTACGGAATTAGAACAAAGAAAATGATATAAATGATCCATATGGTACATAGCCTAATCAGGAGTGCCACTTGACTGGTGACAAAAAATGAACTGTGAGTCTTTTTCCGCAAATTAATGCTGACATCAAAAATGTTTCAAACAAAATTTGTAGAACTAGTCATGTAAAAATTATTTGTTCGATACATTTTGTCGAAGGAGCAGCCGTTTCCAAGAAAATTGAACGACAATGTCGTAATTCACTTAGAAATTTTTTAATTGTTGTTAACTGAAACAATCGTCGTAGCAACTGAAGTAAATAAGATTTACTGTAAACACGTTTAATTTCCTTTCGTACGCATACAGCCAGTGGCTGATCCTAGAAGGAGGGCGATCGCCCCCCCCCCCCCTTGGGCGACCCCATTACCTTCCACTAGGTGCATTCTAAAATTCATTCCGCGTTTACATTCCTTGTGTCTACACCGAAGATTAAGCCTGTATGCCAAGGGAAAGATTCTGATGGGGATAGGGATTTTCAAAATGTATTGTCGTCGGCAGAGGCGGAACCAAGAGGGGCGATTGCCCTCACCCATGGGAAGTTTATGGATCCGCCCCTGCCTACAGCACATAGTAAATGAAAGGAAATGGATTATCCACGACGAAAAAATGAACATGTTCATTTCCTTTACGTATACACACAGCTTGTGTAGGTAAAAAGAAATGGATAATTTAAGACGAAAGAATGAACGTGAATGTATTGTATTACTGTTCATTTCGATGACGTATTTTGTATAAGAAATAATTTTCTATTGTTTTATTAATTACCTACTACTGATTATAAAATCAGAAATTCAGTGTCTCCATGATATCGCTTCTGACATATCGTATTGCATTGCTCAGACATTTGACTGAGCCATTAATGTTTGTCTTTTTTTAACATGATAACGTAAATCGTAAAGAATGCCTTTGGAAACTGTGTATTCCGACACGAAATACAACTTTCCAATCTTGTTCTTCTTATCTCCGCCACTATCACATATAAAGTTGTCCATATCTGGCTTAACGTTCAGGGATCGCAACAGTATTCTCGTTTTATGCACGGGTTGCTGTTTAAATGAAATATAGATCCTATTACTAAAATTTATACACTTTATTTAAAACTTTTCATATTGATTTTTGAAATACAAATTATCTACTAATTTACTACTTCTTAATATTAAGGTTAACTATACATAAACTAATTAATTTATTTATTAATCGCACTTAAAATCATACAAAATAAAATAAATTCGTAAATACCAGCAATGTGTTGGAAAAAACGTTAAATTCAAACTTAAGTGAAATAATATACTATATTATTACACCACGTTTAAGCACGATTTACTAAATAAGAATAAACCGAAACAACATTAAGTTCTTGGACTTTAACAATGCCATTGTCGTCAAGCTATTTATCGTTAAGAATGCAAAATTAGTTCAAATTAATGGGAATAAACGTGAAATGCGAGCGATTTCGAATCAAAGGTCAAAAACGACGATAAGAATAAAAAATTGTGATCATTCTTCTTTAATACTGTGCAGGTAATAAGTTCTTACGTCAATTTTTCGAATTTATATAAGCAAATGAATGAAAGCCTGCACTTATAAATGTCAATTTTTACGAATTGCGAATAACTTTTTTATAGGAAATCTGTCGGGAATTTAAACTAACCTACGGCCTTTCCCTTGGTGCTTCCAATAATCGTGCCAAGTTTCGTTATGATGCCTTTGCAGGTGTGGATTTGTATAGCATAATATACATCCAAACATTTTAAATTATAGCATAGAAGTATTAAATACCCGCGAAAGATAAAATATGTAGATGTAACTTTCATGGAAACATCAACAGTGAGTCCATCACTAGAAAAATATCCCCTCAACATAACTCCATCTACTCATTTCTAATGCTGCTTTGCGGTTAAGATATTTTTCATTCCAATATGTTTCTACTACAATTCGTACCTTCATCCCATTTTTACAGCTCTGCATAACTTCCAATTCCCTGCACATCTTACTACTCGTTTGCTTATCATATGAATACTTGTTTCTTCCCGTCTTCTTCCCTTTTTTTCTTAACTACATATGTATACATATACATACATGTGTATCTTTCCTTCTCCATCCTACCTTCCTTCCTCTGTCACTTCCCTCACATATTTCTCCCTCTCTCTATCACTTGCCTGTCTTCCTCCATCTTTCCCTCCATTTCCATCGGCCTCATTTTATCAATTTATCTCTTCAAATGCAGGAATGTAGACAACACGTGCGCGTGTGTGTTGGAGAAAGAGGGAGATGAGTATGAGACAGACGGAGGTGCGACTTTTTTTAGCGATAGAGACACGAAGAGAGAGAAAGAGGGAAGGATGGGGTGTCGGCAAAGTCTGGGGCGGCGTGGTTGGAGAATGAGAGTAAGAGGAGGATATATCCCAAGGGATTGTAAGGACGGCCTCGGGGAGAGGGATGGCGTCGTCTCGGAATGGGTCGTGCGCTGAAGGGAAAGCGGGTAGTTTGGGAGCAGAATAAAGGAATAAGCGAGGAGGAAGAGAGAAAGAGAGACGCGCTAGTTTGCATACACGAGAAGAGATCGCTTGCGAACGTGTGTGTGTGTGTGTGTCCCACCCTCGCCCTTCCCCGTCTTTGTCTCGAAAATTCCTCTCTCTCTCTCTCTCTCTCGTCCTCAAGAATACGAAAGAGGCCGCAAGAAAGGGAAGCTGCACACGCAAAATAAACCGCGTTAACTTTTGAGAGCACGTGAAAAAAGTGGAAGCGGCAATTTTGAACTTTTTTTCGGAGCAACGTGTTCCCCATGCAGGGTGAAACGTGCGGGACGCTGGCCAATAACGTGTCTTGAAACCAATATAGGCGGCGGAATGGTATGGGTAGAGCGTCGAAAATTGTCGCGTCTGCATCGATTTACCTTAAACCGGTAAAAAATTCTTTTAAATATGACTTGAACCTCAGTACTTCAAACTTCTTTTGGGAGGTGCAATAAAATTCTATCTTCCAAACTGTATTACTATGGATGCATCCGTATTTTCAATAATTATGTCGTAGCATGGATTTATTTATTTTCGGGTAAATTTTTAAGTTTCCATTATGCTTTGAAAATCGTTATTGAATTATCTTTTGAAGAAATACACATTGTGGAATATTATGATAACATATTCCATATGAAAGGAAATGCTTTTAAAAAGTCGCCGAAGTAATCCTTCAAAGTTTATGAATTATTCATGTAATGTAGTCATAACACGAATTGTTTGCGTCGAAATTTGTTGGAAAATATATCGTTCGAGTAAAAGTGAGTAATACATGTGAAATATCAAATTGCAAAGGATTTGTTTCAAGGACTGGAATATATATATATATAAAGAATAGTTTCATTCAATTGAAACATTTCAAATCATCCATTTGCCATAAATATTTCGGCAATTTTTTCACTCTTGAAATAAATTGTGAGCAATAAAAATGTGCTTCTCGTAAACATGGCGCTGGACTAGACCGGTTCGATAATATGTAAGCATGCCATTTAAGGGAGTTTTTCACGCATGGAGAAGTGCCCATCAATCATCCGCGTTTGACGCTAAGCGTTCGTATAATGGTTTCCAGCATGTCCGCCGTTAAGATTCGAGGTTTTTTACACGCCGTCAGCTCGCAGGGAAAAAACCCTTGAGCAATAGCCATGATTGGGATGTCATTTGTTGTCGAGTAAGATATTATGATTGTAACGAGGTTTTATCTTACTGAAGCTCGTTATTTTTCCTTCGGGGTATTAATTGCTAGCCTTATGAATGTTTTTGCGGGATAAAATTAAATAAGTTAACAAGAAGTAAAATGTAATGAAAGTACTAACAAAATTTAAAGTTCATTTCTATCGTTTTGGGTATTTAAATTGACATTAAAAGAGAAGTCAAGTTTTTTACGTAGTGGAATTTTACGAGAATTTGTATCACAATTCAGTAGTATGAAATTAAGAAAGTCATTACAAGAGTTTTCCACGAATCTCTCAAAAAAAGTAGTTATGGTTACTACTTTTTCTGTCCATTTAAACTCCTGCGGTTACGTATCTCTAGCAATTTTTATAATACTTCCAGTCACGTACATTTCAGATTACGAGACACAAAATAAAAAAATGACACTAAATAACCGAATCGATTCCAATCTCATCTTTTCTCTCTCTCCCTTACTCACCCACACATATTCAGGCCCAAAACATACCATTTATCATTTTCAATTGCAAATCTCCTTCCAATTCCATTCCTCAGCGTCTGCAATAAGGGGAAAAAAACAAGAACGAAAGACGCGGCATTCTTTACCGCTTTATCCGCAGATCCGGAAATTTTCAATCTATTCATTCGTCCGCAGCCCTTCTCCTCCCTAATACCCCTTTTTTCCATCTCCTTTCCCGAAAAGAAATTGACGGCCGGGAAATATTTTTATATGGCCGTCAATTTATTTATATTAATGAATAAACTTTGTGTGTATTCATACTAAGCATACCATCACATTCACATACATATGCATATTTATTTTTTTCGAGGATAAACTCCTTTCCGCGAATCTCTGAATTTCTCCGAGCGGGATTTAAATTTTTTTCTTTTTTGGTCATCAGTGTAAAATGCGGGTAGAGACGTGTACCTCTTTCTCTATTGGAGGGTAGAGTGATGGGAAAATGTTGCTGGTGAGGGCTGAAGGTTAAGAATCGGGAAACAATAAGGGTTTCGTTGAAGCTGAGGTTGTGATATTAGGAGAGGGCTTCTCAATTCACTGTAACCTGGGAAAAAATGTATACTGGTGATAGTCTAAGGACGGGTGGGGTAATACATTGGTAGAGAGGACGGAAGAAAAAGGGAAAAGATAAAAGGTTAGGTTAAAGGGAGGGGAAAGAATGTAGAGGCTCGAAGAGAGGTCCAGAAATATATTTTCAAGGATGTAAAAAGAATAAGAATAAAAAGGCTTTGAAGGTGGGTGGTAGAGAGAAATTTTGGGCCCCGCATGGAATTTATTAAAAGGTAATGCCTCTCGGCCGCCCTTTTATTTCGCGTGTCCTCCGCATTCATTTCCGCACGCAATATGTTTTACCGACATCATCTTTGGGCAAAAATATTTATCCCCTTCTCTATACATATATAGCTTTATGTACCCACGAGATGCTTCACGGAAACAGCTCTTTTGTATATACAGACCATCCTCTTCCTTCTTTATGTATTAGATACATCGAGTTTTCCTCGAGAATTTTACTCTACCTACCTTTGGCCCGCACCAACGACCTCTTTTGTTTACGAGTTTTATTTCTATCTCTCTTCCTCGTTTCACCTTCTCGCCTATCCTCCTATCTCTTTCAAAGTTTTTTCGCCTATCTTCATCCTATTTCCTCCCTCCCCTGCTTCCCCTCGCCAATGCTTCCCATATCCTCCCACTCCTACTTCCCTATCCCTCTCCTTTCTTCATCCCCACGCCGTATCTCCATCCGGTTTTCCCCCTTTACGTGTTTATGTCCCGCATTCCGGGATGTTATTATTGTTATTATTCATCTCCTCGCTACCTTTTTATTTTCCCCGTCTCCTCGCAACCCTCCTCTTCCCATTTCCCTACCTCTCCTCCCCCTACTTCCTCCCCTTCCCCACCCCTACCAAGCCCCCACCCTTTCCTAACCCAGTCCCTCTTTTTCCTTTTCCCTCTTACACTTCTATTTTACCGCCTCCCTCCCTTCCTCTTTCTCTCTTTTCATGAATTCTTTATTTCACTTAGTGGTCCCACGAACGTATCTCTTCTCTCCCGTTCGTATATCATTTTCATTTCATTTTTACCTATCCTCCTACATCCCTTTCCATTTCTCTCTCTCCCTCCACTCCCCTTCCAACTCGCTGACCTCCCTGTGCCGCGACTTCGCGCAGTCGACTTTTTTATTGTTTTATTTTTGCCTTCGCCTTCAAGAAATTTTTTACGCGTTATTGATGTAATCTGTTAATAATGGTTGTGGTCGTGTTGTTTTACGGCTTTCTCAGCTCCCTACCATCGTAAAATTAAGGTTTACACCGTAAACTGTGAATAATATTTTTAAACAGTCCTTAGCTTATTAGATATTATTTTTTCGCCGTATAAATAATTAAAACTCTCTTATGATTCTCCGTCCACGCGTGTGATTATAAGCAGCTTTCCGGCTGCTGTTTAGCTTTCGCTGGATTTTATAGTTTTTTTAGTTAATCGGATAAACTTCAAACGTTGGAATACTATCCGGTTAAATTCATCGAGGGATATGAAGTGATTCATTATTCGATTTTAACGGATTATCATTAAATACCATATCGTTCCTTTTTTCGTATCATTTGAGGTGTACTCAATTTAATCGGGGAAGCTTTAGTTATAGGCATGAGAAACGCTTTGTACTGTGATAATTTCCGCAGCAGTTATTTACCGCTAAATTATCGGATACCGTTTTCCCTCTCTCTATATCAAGGTATGCCGTCATACCTAATCCTCTGTTGATTGTTCCTTGTTTCGCGGCTTGTTATTCTCCGAAAAAGCTGAAAAAAGACTTACGCGGCTTACATATTAACTTCCATAATTGGCTATTAATCAGTACTTGCCTTAGCGAGCCTTCATATCAAACGAAACTTTTGAGCTTTCGGGCGCATCAAATCTGATCATTCACAAACTAGCGCCGAAAATCCTTTCGCTTGGTTAAACTTTCAGTATTATCTTTAATTGAAGGCAGGTGACAAAAACATGTACTTACATTGGTTCTGTAACAATTTTTCGTCAGTAAAACATATTTATTCCATCCTGCATCTTACACTTGTGAACGCGCTATCGAGAAGAATGCTTACTATTTCGTTTTGTCCATGAGCAAATCTCTTGATGCAAAAATAATCTTTTCCGCATCTCATCTATCTATCATGATATTCGCGAACGGAGATTTACGCGAGCTTTGGAACAAGAAACGCGGCTTAATCCGCGAAGTATATAAAGGGCGTAGAACTTTATCCGCGGAAAACAGTTAGGATTCTGACGTACGCATAGGCGAAAGAGACGGTGCTCGAAGGATTAAAGCCGGAATGCGGTCGGGACAGGGATTGCGAAACGGAATGAGAGAAGTTCTAGTGAGAGGGGGGGGGGGAAGGGTTGTGTTGTGTTGGGTTGCGAGGCAACAGGGGTTGAGCGGTTTCTTTTTACGGCTCCATTTCGTTGAGTAAGGAGGAAATACGGAGGAATTGGAGAGGGTAAGTCGAAGGTAGGGGAGGGAGCGGGGATGAGCGGTGCGAGATGAGATGTGACAGAAAAGAAGACGGACAGGATATGAAAGGGAGGTGGAATCCACCCTCACCTCCTCTTTCTTTTTACCTCCTCCTTCGTTGCCAAGGAAACGGTGTCTTTTTGCTTAAATGTAAAACTGTTGGGTGGTGGATTGGATGTTTGTGCGTGTGTAGTCGACGGAAAAACGTCTGCTTTATAGACATTCTCCATTGTGATTGTCGCGTTCAATTTAGTCTTTGTGACATAGAAGTCAAGTATTTTTTATTTTTTAAACTCATTATGTTGTTTGTTTGACCCGTTTGCGTTTATGAGAGAATGTTTATTGAGTTAAATTGCATAAATTAACATGAATATTATCTATTGGTGAATCTCGCTAAAATTTGAAATCATTTCGCTTTAGATATTTTGCTAGATAAATATTTTAATATAGTTAATAAATAAGTAAATAAAGCAGTTTTAAGATATTAAAAATTGGTTTTAACATTTCGGTTTACGTGTCTCATGTTAAATCTTAAGAACATTCTTATGAAAAAAGTTGGACGTGATCCATAAACAGTTTATGAGTTGATATCACGTACGGCATAGAGAATTGCTGTGCATCCCAAAAAAATCCTTGGCAAATTTTCATTTCCGCATAGAAGTTTTCCCTTATATCTTTAAAAAAAATTCTCGTACCATGAAGAAAGTTTGATTCACGGCCAAAACGTCGCGAACAGGAGGCCGCGCGGTATGTATGAAAATACGAGCCAAAGTTATCCGAACAACTTATAAGAATTTTCGTATAATAAAGAGCCATTTTTTTGGTGCGGGAAAGGGAAGAAAGTGGGTTGAGAAACGATGGAAAATTGAAGGAGGAGGATTTATGCTAAACCGTGAAAGAAAGG
Source organism: Tanypteryx hageni (assembly GCA_028673005.1). Classification (NCBI taxonomy): domain Eukaryota; kingdom Metazoa; phylum Arthropoda; class Insecta; order Odonata; family Petaluridae; genus Tanypteryx; species Tanypteryx hageni. The sequence continues at coordinate 42,475,034 of CM054117.1, forward strand.
GAGGAAAATAAACAGGATGATGCAGATGAAGGGAATCCTCGATCGTCTTTTTGTACCTCGGAATAAGAGCTCTAAAACAGACTCCCGTGAATGCGGAGAATGTGAGAGGAAGCGGGATAATGCATAACGCATGTCATTTCCTGGCGGAGATGGAGAGAGAGAGAGAGAGAGAAAGGAAGCTTGGAGACTGCAATATGTATAACCCGCGGAGAGCAGGAAATCCGAGCCTTGGAAGGGTTGCGGATGTAGGTAGTGTGTGAAGATCGCCAGAAGGTGGCATAAGCGCCGGCCGAACACAGCGGCTCCCCCCACCCCCTTCCATTTCGCTGCAGAGGAACAAAAAAAAAGAAATGGGACGCTTTCTAATTAATATTCAAGCGTAGAGACATTGTTTCCTAGAGTTCGGGATGTGCTAATCCCCGGAGGAGAGCTTAAAATTTTGATAATTCATGCGGTAGGTAACCGCCAGCGAGAGGAATTCACTTCGGTTCTTCATCCTTTGCGTGTGTTTGTATGTTAACATCACGGTATATCACACTGCAAAGTTAAAGTCACGATATAACTTAATATAAATCCAGTGAATTGCACGTTAGGCAATCCATAAGTAAATACAGTCTAACTTCGATAGAACGAGATCTTCCTTATAGCGAGAGACAGTACATTCACCGTCAATTTCTTAGCGCTACATACACGGAATAAAATTTTTGGATATTACGAGTACTCGTTGGAACGAGTACTTTTATTAATTTTATAAATTCCCACTATATCGGGGTTTCTCTGTGTTAGATAAGGAAAAATGATATGGATGTTTTTATTACAGAGAGAATTTTGACTGAGAGCAATCGAAAAGAAGGAAGGAGGTGGAGAGAGAAGATTATGATGTGTTTTGAGAATTGGATGGTCTTTCAAGAGAAAAAGAAATAACCCGTACATTAGATGATACGGAAGCGACATTGATTGATATAACCTCTTCAGATCCTCCGTCACATACGTCACCTGCCATCTCCTCTCGCTTTGTCCCTTAGCCAGCAAAACACATCCGGGTCTTATTATTCAAATGCTGAGCTCCAGGGAAAAAGGAAAGCGCTCCACCTCTAGTTCCTCTCGTTCTGAGGCCTTTGAACGCTTTCCTTTGGGCGAATTGAATGTGACTGCACCAGGTCTTGGAGCAAGATTTGCTGGAGGGAAAAGGAATTCTACCGCATCTAAAACGCTTGCTCTCGGCTATACATCGCGCCGGATTTGCGTCTATGTTAGTTGCGTTTTTGAGATTTTTTCTCAGTCTGTAATATCTTATATTCGTATAATTAAGGAACATTGACATGTTATATAAACATAAAAATACGTTTTTATTTTTCTGTATGGGGCTACGTATAAGACAATGTAAATTCGAGTACCGGTAATTCATATCATTTGCGACGCTTCATTACAAAGGTGAATGGAAGAAGTGATTAAAGAAGCAGGGATCTAAGAATGTTAAACTGTTGTAGGAGCTCTTAGAAATTATACTGCAAATTTCTCCAAATAAATCGTAAACTTGAAAGGAACTTTCCAAAACACACTCGCGGATATCTAAAACTTTTATATTTTAATAATTTAAAATTATACATTTTTAAGTTTTTTAAATTTTGTTCGTCGGACCAGAGATTACGTGCTTTTGAATTGCTCATGCGTTGCATATTAAAATAAAATGCAAATATTGAAACTGAGCTATGAAAGTTACCTTATTCGTATTTTTTATGGTCTTCTAACTTTTATAGGGTAATTTTGACTCGTAAACCGAGGGTGATGTAATTTTACAATTCCTCGAGGCAGAAAATAATTTGTCATCTTATATTACTTTTTCCCGACGACAGAGAAAGACGTAAATGGAAAAAGGCGAATTTCCCGCGGAGATAACCATTTATTTATAAAGAGAAAGGCACCGTAAAATGCAGAACATAGGGCAAAAGGAGAAATTTCTTGAATTCTTTTGTCAAGGTGAGGTGGGGAAGCGAATTCGGATGAGCGAAAGAGTGCTTTTATGGTTTAAAACTGTAACGACGGCATTTGGGGGAGGGGGGTTTCCTCTTTTTGCCTACAAAATACTCTATGTTCCCCTTTTCCCCAAATGGATCTCTATATGTAAATAAAAATCCACTCTACTTATCCCACTCCTTCCTCATCCCTTCTCTCCAACCTCTTACAGCTCAGTCATTTTTTATGTATATTTTCTTACCTTTATCCTTCCTTTCAGTCGTCCCCTTTTATTTTCCCATGCAAGATGGCTCATGACGGGGTAAATGGAAGGAGATGCGGAGGTGCTATTCCAGGAGAGGTAACCTAGCGACGGTGTACGCTTTCATTTTACTTTTTGTCATTCCTACTTACGTTCGCGCCTCTAAAGAAATATGTCACCTGGCTGGTGGAATAAAAGGAATTCCCGAGAAAGTATTATTGAAATAAACTCGAAGATCGACATGTTAGGGTCGTCCCCTGTTAAAAAGAAAGAACAAACCGTGTGCATTATCTTATAGGCCTCATTTCAGTCTCCATAGTTTCAAACTCTCTCTCTCTCTCTCTCTATACTCCATTTCCTTCCCCTCGCAAATTTTCGTCTAGAAGTATTTTAATTTTCAAAATATTTCACGTAGGACTCATCATGCTCACTGTAAGACATGATTTCTGAAAATTTTCATTAACCAAACTCGGAGGTTCTGCTTTTGAAAGCTGGCATTATTTTCCCATATTTATCTGTAGCGCAAATTTGCCAGGATTTTCACGCCTTGTTTCTTTTTTGGTGTCATAACAATCACTCTACGTGGATGTTTCATATTTTATCTATATAAAATCGCGTGTGTGCAATCGTTACAATAAAGTATATAAATAATATTTCTTATTTGTTTCATATGAGTATTCTTTTTCCGTATAATAAGTATTTAACGAACATTTGAAAACCCTGATACACTATTATTTCAGTTGGCACATTAATATTAAATTGGGGTTGACAACAAAATCCGTCTACGTCAGTATTCCAGCCATATTTGATTTGACCATATTTTGCAAATAATTATCTAGTAAGTGTTTGTATAAGAATGATGCTTTTAAATGGGATTTGTTATACCAGTAAAAAATTAATTTAAGAAATTCTATCATTGAAACCATTTCTCGAATAAAGGTTCGTGAATGATATACGTACGTATGGGAAACATCATCTTGTAATATTTTAGGATGCACGCTATTTTTACACTTCCATTCGAATTTCCTTGGGACGTATAAACTTCTTTCTCTTTTTCATGAATATTTCCCTCTGGTAAAATTTATATCCTCAATAGAGTTCCTTCGGCGCTATCGAGGCACATTGAGCCACCTGCACGCGGAGAAGTTAAATACTATTCTGCATTGATTTAAAGACTAAATAAATTTATTTTAGTTTGATTACAGTGATAATCTGGATTCTTTGCGATTATTTTTGGATTGAATTAATGCATTTAAAAATCGACTTTTTGTGTATCACATATCTCAAAATAGTTTAGTTTTAAAAGAATCAGCCGCTTTCTTTTGTATAATAACATGCATCTATGACAAATTTTTATGAAAATCAGAGCTTGAGAATCATTTGTGAAAATGTTTCTATAAGCTAAAATGTTTTAGGATTTAAATCTATATTAATATACACGCAGATAGATGATCATCGAGATTCTATTTTACCGCTACAATTCAACTGTTCTGCAAATCCGAAAATAAATTCTGCGGCAAAAACGCACACAAGCAATTTACAGCTAACCGTACGTTTAATCTTTGGGCGGAAGAGAGACGACGATATTCACAAATAACCGCATCGTGCGTTCGTAAGTGAAAAGAGCAGAGATTCACCTTTGAAATATTCTTTTTAGCGGAATGTGTGTTCTCATTTGATTCACAGCCTGTCATTTCCGCGAAAATATGAGCGATGAGAAATAACATCGTCCCCAATGCTTTGTGTGTGTTCTGAGGTTCACTGAACCTGGATCAATAAATCGTGTGTTGTCAAGCCATCATTTAATACAGGACGAAGTAATGGAGTAATAGCTTTCTCTAAGCACTGCTGGGCGAGTTGCCAATTGGAGAGATTTAAGTATCTCCTTTTTGCACTGTTATATTTCTTCCCTTCTCGACATATTAGAGGAGAATTCCAAAATATCCAGTAATGTTTCACAAATTTGTATTCAATATATTTCGTTATCCTGGTATCTTTAAGGCCATAATTGTTTTCGTCATTGAAATGACAACGTAGTGATAAAGCTTACCTTTCTGTATCTTGTGATTTAAATTCAAATTTTCATTTACCGAAATAGGTATGTGAAGTTTCACTCTTCTATAAACGGAAATTAACTCTCAATACCAATTTAAAGCAGTTGAAGTTCTTTTCGCTTCTCAAATTATTCCTATTACTAAAGAAAACTGCGCGATTTAATATTATTTAAATTTACGATTACCTATAAATATATTTGATTTAAATTTCTTATAGATATCTTTTCATTATATTTCATTCCGTCGTCGCATTTATCCTACATATTCTGATAAAAAGAACTACCTACATCCATTTTATGTCAGTCGAAGAAAAGAGAGAAAGGTAGCGTCGAAAAAATCGTGGCGATGAATCTCTCCGCTAGAGCGAGCGCCCTCTCCACCCTCCTCTCCTCTTGTCGACACTAAACAGATGAAAGCCCCGCAACCGCTCGCGCGAGTGACCTCTTTTTCGACACGGTTTATCCCTTGTTCCATAGCCCTCCGACGAGCTTCCTCTGCCTTCAATCGCCCCGCGAACCCTTTCTCTCGGTTGACCTCACACTTCATGCCACCGCATAACCCACGTCCACTCTTAAAAAAAACCTCCTGCTTTCCATCCTCTTGCCCCTTCTTCATCTTCCTCCCCTTAATCATCCTTCTCCGCGCTCCCGAAAAAAATAAAAATGATAGTTTTTTTATTTCATCCCCCCAGGAATCGCTCTTTCTCATTCTATTTCCCTTTCTCACTTTCTCTCTCGCCTCTTTTCGCCACGAATGCAGGGTAAAAATAAATACGCGTCCAGCCTTTCTCCTTCCTCCTTTTCCTTTTCTGTACCGTCCTCTCCCTCCCCATTCGCCTCTCTCATCCTCGGCTCCGCTTTCTTTCACCTCGCCGTCTCGTCGAAACGCCTACCTTTTTTTTCATGTACTATTCATGCGGGACCACCGACGCCTTTACACACACCTCGCCCCTTTCCGCTACTCTCATTTTCGCGAATATTCTTTTACGCCTTCTACGCTTCAATCTTTCCCTCTATATAGCACTCTCGCCGTTTTGTTTAAACAAAATCTAAATTAACTTCGCTCTGGGCAGTGAGCGGTCACGTGGGCGCATGTATTAAAATGTTTCGATTGCTTCTTCAGGCTGGTGAACGCCGTTAGTTGTTAGGAGTACATGAAATCAAGGGGATACACCCTTCTCCGGGGTTGCGTAATTTTTAGGATGAAGCCTTGACTAGCAATGAGATCGTTTTTTACGGCTTTATGTTTTTCTTTTTTGTGTAGTTTAATAATTTTATTTTATTCGTCTAAATTAATTTGCCTTTAATCTTTTGCAAATTGATTCCAACCTAATCCGAGATTGTCTGTCTACTAACCTTTTCTGTCTTCATATAATACATATTATCATTTGATTATTTATTTGCATACTGCTGTCCTTGTATGTTTGTGTCTCGTGTCATTTCTTTCCTTCGCTGCTTCCTGATAAAGCATCTTTTCGAAGAGGTCGGATTCTGAAGAGAGGAAAATTATATCGTACCTAAAAAAATTAAATCAAAGGGTATTTTGTGAGTAAAATAAGATATACGGCTGTGCAGAAAAAATAGCTCGGGGACTGATTAGCTTTTTCCTCTGGGTCTTATTCCATGGAAACATGATAGAGAACATTGTTACGATACAAGCTGCATTCTTTATTAAAGTAGCTCTCGCACTATTTTTAGAAAGTTCTATTAAGAAGAGTCGCTGCTCTTATGTTTGTTATTACTGCGCACTCAGCTCTTATTTAAACCAGAAATAGTATGTCTCGTTACTGAAGATTCTACAAGTTGAAATATTTGACTCTCTAATATTATATGCCTTCAATTTATGTTTCATTTTCTAATTCTGAAAAATGTCATTTTAATAAAACTTGCTGCCTATCATCCATGATAAGTTTTGGTAATATGATAACCTTATTTGTTAAATAAATTTAATTATTAATTTTTTTTTTAAATAATTATCCTGCGTTATTCGAAAAATAACATTTTAACCGAATATTTTTATAACAAAAATCAATTCTTTTAGTTTTCTTCTCTTTCTTTGCAATCATAAAATTAACATCTTCATGAGGCATCTGCAGAAAATACATTAGGTTAAGTCATCGAATCGTTAGGTTTTTCATGTAAAATATTTGTAATAATGAGTCTGATTATTTCAGTTGAGCAGTTCTTAGTTCCACTAGAACGTTTTATCAATTAAAAACATTTACATGATGCAGTTGCTCCAGTTAGTAGCAAAATGATAGTACTCGTATTTTCATGTTTTTTAGAAAAACACTTTAAAGGAAATATGTAATTGTAATTAATATAATATTTTTGTGCTGTCACCATCAAAAGGAATGGCGTCTTTAAATGCGTAGATTTTCCCAATAGATTATACATTTTTCATGAATTACGTGATAAAAGGAAAAAATATATTATAAGCCTGTATGAAAAATAAGAACACCATAAAAGGTTCGTCATTTTTTAAATTTTACTTTGCATGCATAGGTCTTTTAGGTAAAAAAAAGTGTCATCAAGGATATCATTTGGAATTACTCCGAATATATATACGACGTGATAATGAAGTCCTCACTCCTGATTGGCAAAATACTGGAAGGGTATGCACGAGCGTTTGGAATATTTTCAACTTTATTAATCTACAGTGACATAAATTTCATCATCTTCTTATAAATCCATCTTGAAAGTTCTTTTATGTATGAAAATCTAACCCATTACTTAAGTGTAGAGATTTTATTCTGTAAGTAATTCATGGATTTTCTTATCTGATTCCATCAGGTTGATTAGCACTAATGTACCCATATATCACGAAGATGTTTTGGTGTCAAAAATTTCCTTTCGTACCATAAATCCATTTATTCGCGAACAGCTCATGGGAAGATGGCAGTCAATTATCGATCCCTTGCCGACAACAATGAGCAAGCACTTAAGAAGAAACTCTTTGCGATCGATCAGACCGAGATCCAATACATTTCTCAGCAAATAGAATGTACTCAAAACTAAGAAGAAAGATATAACGTCATTCGATTCAAAAGTCACTCTGAGTCAATCACAAAAGAGAATCTTGCATGTATTAAATCTTTCAGGGGGGATTTTTTTCGAGTGGTGGTCTAAGCGAAGAGGTCTTCTTCGGGGAGCATGGGTGGGGTTAGAGGAAATGTAGCAAATGAAGGAGCGAAAGAAGGTGGTTGAGTGAAATGGCGGAGGAAAATTGATGGATTAGCTTTTTCAGTTGAGGTTTCCTCTCCCTTTTACTCTCCATCTCTTTCTCTCCATCTCTTTCTCTCTCTCTCTCTGTTTCATTCCTTATTCTTATACGCCGGCTGTTGGACAATGGAACTGAAAGAGCTTCCGCAAGCGATATCGGAGTAAAATGGGAGAGTGACGCAGGGAGATGAGGAGGGTGGATTCCTCGGGAACGCGAGAGAAACTGGATAGGGAGGAGAAGAAGAAGAAGCTAGAAAAATTCGCGAACAATAATGTATGTATTTGCATTTAGATTTTTGTTGATGAAGGACAAGATGAAGTCGATATTGGTGCACCAAAAATATAGACCTAAAGAAGTTGTTGCATAGGTACCGTTATTTGTTACCATTGTAAATTGTTAGCAGCATTACGAATTGTCCGCTCTTAGCTTACATGCACCCAAGAAAGGCATGTTTTTTCCTCGGTCCTATTGTTCATTATAAAAATATTTCGTCGTTGCGCTGTTTCAAAACTTTCGATACATATTCTATAATTTTTTCCTATACAAATTGAAGGTTTGAGCAAGTGATGTAGTTATTCATTGTTCATAAGTATTCATATTCATAAGTATTTGTAACATCAAACAAAACATACTCATCAAGTTTTAGCCTACTCGGAAGATATGTTCACATCAGTCTAAGAAGCTAATAAAAAAAGTATTTGCTTAAGGTACATAGAAATAATGATCTAAAACAACCTCGCGAGAACGTTAAATTAATCAATAAAACAATTACCAGACACTTAAGAAAGAAGAAAGAGATGACGTACCTGTGAGCGTTGGATAAACAGCTAAAGGAGAAGGAAGAGAACGGTCAGAGAAGAACAGAGAGAGAGAGGAAAAAGAGGGAATAGCAGTAGATCGATGCAATGATTAAAGGCTAGGGGAGAGAGAGACCGTTGGCGGCAAATAGAGTTGTTTTTATTCTATACTTATATGTGGAGGGGAAAAAAGGTTACATTTATATTTTCCCCTCCCTGTTTCGAGGGGTGAGAAAATAGAAAGATGAAGACTAAAGGCATACTTGTGTATAAATAAAAAAAAGCGGAGAACGCAAAGAGGGGGATAGAGGCGATATATCGAGTTTCCCCATTGGCCAACGTCCCTATCCCTCAATCTCTCCCCCCCCCACCCACTCTCCTCGCCCTTCTTCTTCTCACCCTCCTTCCTCCTCCTTAACCCCACGCACCCCTTCCCTAACTCCACGTACCCCTTCCCTTGTAAAAAGAGAGAAGAAAAAGAAATTTCCGAGGAAAGCTCCCACACGACATCCCCTTCCCCGTCCTTTCCCATTCTTCCCCATCTTTTCCCCTCACGCTCATTTTTCCATTCCCCTTTCCCCGTCCATCCTTCCTCCTCCGAGGATTTTTTTAGTATTCCTTCCTCGCCCTAAGACTCCGTTTCCCTATTATTTTTTCGCAGACCTTTATCCCCCTGCTCCCCCTCTCTCTTCATTCTTTTTCCCTTGTCTCAACGTCTGGTAGCTCAGCGGTTATAGTGAGCGTGTCCATTGTCCCTTCGGACACTCTCCAAACTCTTCCCCCAAAAAGAAAACGGGTTACGTGGAATTATAGAAAAGGAAGGAAGTGGAGTTGGAGAAGGGAGGACTGAAGGGGAGGAATTGGGCTGGCGAGAGAGAGAATAAGATACAAATTTAATCGAGATCGATTTTCGGTGCGGAATGGGCGCCCATGGGTTTTCTTCCTCGGGTCTATAATACTACTATTGCCGCTGCCTACATTGTGAGTCTAGGAATTATGCAAAACCCTCCTTCGATCTATCTCGGTCTCTCTCTTTCCCTATCTCTCTCCTATTATTCTTCGGCGCGTTTATCCCCGCCCTATTTCCCGCACCATCCCTTTACCATACTGGGCCTTCCTCGCCTCCGCCGCAGCTAAAATTTTCTCCTAAGGCCTCTATTTCTGAGGAACAAAGCCTCTTCTTCTTCTTCTACTTCTCCTCGAGATTTGTATCACTTTTTCCGGCTTCGCACTCTTTCGAGTTCTCCTTTTGTTTTATCTTCCTTAACTCTATGTTTACATCTACTGCTTTTATCCTTTCTTTTCTCTCTCTAGTTTATTTTTCTCGTTTTTGTCGAAAAACCGATCATTTTTCGTCTCTATTCCTCGTTTTTTAAAATTAATTTCCTATGTTTTTATTACGCTGTCGTTTGTCTCGTTCTTACTATTCTCGTATTTTTTCGGCTTTATCCATGATCAATAACCCATCTTTTCCCTCATTCTATTTAATTCGGTATATATTACTGTCTTCACTTCAATGTCACTCTAAATTTGTCCACACCCGATTATCATTCATATCTCCATCAATAAAACAAAAATAAAAACGAAAAAATTGTCTCTATTCCTTGAAATGATTAAGTAGTATATTGTCAATAAAAAGTGTACTGTTATAGTTCTTTTTCTATCTGTGTCTCATGAGTAATAATTTCCACAATCTTATGTCCAAAAACTGCCTAGATCTGATTTTTCATTTCTCCTCTACATTTTCCCATAGAATATTTCTTCCTCGTCTACTTCCTACAGCTTCTCTAATACTCTCGGTATTAATATTCTTTCGTCTATCCTCTGGTTTACTTACGTTCTAAAGCACAGTTCTTTCCTCCGTCGTTATTTTTTTCTTTGTTGCTATTTCTCTCATTTTTTCTCTTACTTTCCGTCATGCTTTCTTACACCGTATGCGGCTTTTCCTTTGAAAAAAATGCTTCGTTTCCCGCATCTCTACCGCAGTCCGCAACATTATTTCTCCCCCTCCCTTCCTCTCTCTTTCTGATTCTGTGTGGCTTTCACTTTTTTTGTATCACTGCGTATCGGAAAATCAGAACTTATCGTGTATGGAAGTATGCATGTATATATGCATAAGCAGGGGTTTATATTTTTATTTATATGTTTATATATAAATATATATGCATACATACACCTATGCTTATATATAAATATACACGAATATATCTATTGCAATTTTTGAGTTGGTCGTTTCCGAACATATTTCGCACGGGGTGAAAAGGGTAAGAAGGCACAGATTGGTACATGCCGTAGAATATTTTATTCCAAAAATCTCGCGCGCTAAAGAATTCGATAAACTTGCTCTGGTGAACTAATATCTGAAATTATTTTTTTGTGTGAGAAGGTCAATCACTCCCACACGTATAAAAATTCATGCTGTGTATTTAGAATAATTTATGGGATTTTCACGGTCTCCAATTGGCATTTTTTCACAATTATATACAACTCTCTTCTTGCTTTATGGCCAGGTTGTTTATGTCTTATCCGCAACACTGTCGTAATATTCCGTCGCGTCCATGAGAATGCTTTTTCTTGAATGGGTATTTACCTCAAATGTACCTTTTCTCTCCCTTGAGAGCAACGTAAACAGTACTTTTTTTGTGCTGTTATACCGAAATGTACACCTGCTCATTTATTTCCGTGAGTTATATTATTATTGGATTTTCTTGCGTCGTCGCAACTGAAATTTCACCTTAGAAGTTTCCGTCTCTTTCTTCCTTTCTTCGATTCCAATTCTCGATCCACCACACCTCTCCCTCCCATCAACCCCTTCATCCTTTTCATGTATCGTTCCATTTTCGCATTAAACGTCGCAGCCAACCAACCAATCCCACTCCCCTTAACTCTTCCCTTCATCCCACCGCTTCATTCTTTCTATCCCGCCATCTACTCTCCCTCCCGCCCTCCTCTCCACGCCGCCTATCTATCTCTCCTCACCCCTCTCGCCATCCCCTTTCTTCTCCCTTCATTCCCGCATCTTCATCCCTTTCCTCCCCCTTCTCCACTCGCCGTGCACCCTAGGGCACCATATTCCGCTCTCGATATAGTATGGATGAGGTTTTGTGAGGACGTGAGAGATGGATAATTCGGAGCTAGGAAAGATAGGAGGGAAGGAGTGTAAGGAGGAAGACATATTGTACGCGCCGAAGGAGAAGTAGGGGAAAGAGAAAATAAAGTCATAGGTAGACTGAGAAAACGGAGAGTGGGAAAGAGGGGGAAATAGAGTCGGATTAGTTTGAAAAAAGATAGTATAGCCGAGATGTACGGAGAGTGAAAGAAAATTATTTTATCCAAGGGGATGTTATGGGCGAGGCTTTGAAAGAGGAAGTTGATCATAGAGAATGAGTGCGTAAAGAAGGGACAAAAAGGGGATCAAATTCTTTTTTAAGGCGAAAAAAGGAAGATAATTTTCGTAAAACTTATTACTTTCACATTATTCCTAAAATTTGCACGTTGACTCATTAATACTCGTGGAATTCTTTTACTATTAGATAAATATGTACTTACCTCACTCTATGTTAAAAGTTATAAATCCTCCAGGTAAATCTTTATATTTCAGTGCATATGGATAGTAATCTTTATACTAGATTGGAGTAATTTGAAATATAAGTTTTCAGTATTATTTTAATTTCAATATTAAATATGGCTGCTCTTACGATATTTTCTGCATTGAAAATTAAGTTGGCAATAAGTGTCGTGTTACATTAAAATTAATCTGATGGGTCTGTTAAATAGGAATTTTCAAAATAATACCACGGATGATAAATAAAAATAATTGTGTGTTGTCAAACGCGGTTTTGTACCATATTTTAAAATAATTGAATGACTTAAATTCAACGAATGTTCGTAAAAAAACTTCTCGTTCCTTTTCATCCCTATTTTTCGAAACTTTATCGCATCGAGGACAGGCCGAAGTGGCAAACTGACCGCGCTGCCTCCCGTTGCCATGGAAACTTCAATCGTCCCCTTCCACTAACTTCGCTGCCCTCCTTCCTCCATCAGTCCAACCATCCCATTCACTCCTTTAATACCACCTTTACTTTTCAATTCCCTTGATCTTTGGCGGGTGAAAAAAGCGATAAGGAAAATAAAGAGACCGCGTAGTGTTTCCCCCGCCTTTCTCCTGCTTCCCTTCCTTCCCCTCTCCTTCGCAAACCCCTCTCGATACCATCCTCACCATCAGGGACCACTACGCGCCGCCATCCCTCGAGATAGGCCCGGTTTTTAGGAGTCTTCAGGAAGGGAGTGGGGATGCAAGGAGGAAGAGAGGGAGGATTTTTTTCCGAAATGCCCTTGGCCTTCGAAATATCCCCAGGGTGAAGGGAAGAGTCGAGCCATTCAATAATGCAAAATGGAACTCGTGTGCGGTGTCGAGGACTTTGGATGGAGAGTGAGGGTCCTGCTCTGGAATAGTGGGAATGTTTCTCCCTCCTACGTCGCTCGGCGCTCTTTTCTATTCCTCCTCTTCCTTCTCCTATCTAAGGTTCACAGCTCACGTATCTATTCGTTTGAGTACATCTCTTTCTACCTTTCCCTCTTTCACTTTTCCCGCGTGGGATACGGAAAAACATCTTCGGCCGCGCGTGTCCATGTATCTTCCCATGTCCATATTTTTCTTCTTATTCCCTCGGCGTTTCGTATCGGCGAAATATCGGACGGAGCTGCGGTGTCCGAGGTGCGCTCTTAGGCGTCCCTTTTCTCATCTCTCTCTCTCTCTTTTCTTCGTGGTGAGTCTCCTCCGGGATAGTCGCGTCGGTGTGAGCTGGAGAGGGGAAAGGGTTTTTTTTATGGAAACAGATCACTCGTAATTTGGAAAGGATGCGGAAGTGGACCTCGGCGTTCTGTTTTTACACCACGGAGTCCGGTTGCGGAAAGGCCTGGAAATATTTTATGCGCGTCTCTTAATGTGAGATTCGACGAAGATTTATATGTGTATCTTATTAAAGAGCTACCGTAAATGCGCATAAAAAATGACGGAACGACAAATTTAATGCATTTATATATCCTTTTCTTTGTCTTTAAATCGTGAAATGGAAAACTTTTATTAAAGTTAAAAATAATGTAATCAAATACATAACCGTATTTTTTCAAATGTGATTAATGTGAAATTTCCCCCTCCGTCTCCCTGATTGATAGCGCTTCTTCAAAAAGACATCAGTTTGGATTTCTCAATTGCCTAGTCAAATTTAATGTACATGAATTGAAATTTAATGATCAATTTTGTTTTAAAATATAATTTCCAAAAGTTCGATTATATATATTTATATCTAATTTCAGTTTAATATAATTTAGAGAAAAATCTTTTAACGAATTCATGAAATATTTCTCATTTTCCATTTAATCCAATTTAAAGTATGTAATTTCGCGAAATCAACAGCAATGCTGTTTTCTATGGCGACGAAAACAAACGTAAAGGTTTTGCGTGAAAAACAAATTTTGAAGCGGTTTGACGCCCGTTTGAAAATCTACGGTAGGAAAATGAATTTCCATTCTTTTGAGCGTTCTTTAGTTAAATTCCCGAATGTTAGTAATTATTATAATTAATGTTAAAATTCAAATCAAAATACTCAGCTTCCATACCTGTGTTATTCAAATGGAGTAACGAAATACTCTTGGAATCGAACTCGGACCGTTATAGTACGCAATTATTGCTCAGATACAGACAGAAAACCTATCTAATTGAAACCAATCAGTAAAAGCGCCGAAAATTAGCGCAAGTATGTTTATTTTTGAGCGGGCAGGCATAATAACATACTTATTAACGAAGTAAATTATATATGATACGTATTAAATCTTCTCAGTCTTTTCTCAAATTGTATATCTGTAGGTACTTTTTGCGTAACATTTTAATTATCTTTTTATGTAAACCTAATATGAAGAAAGTAAACAAGTCCTATGCCGTAATTTTATAAATAAAAGTCACATAAAGGTTAAGGGAGAGGAAAAAATAAAAGAAAGGTTAAATAAAAAGAAATATGTAATCCTAATGATTAGGGTGCCACATAAGACAAAGCATTCGCCGAGTTAGACATCTGATAGTTTATAAAATTGGTTTCTCTTGCAATTTCTACTTTCTCTTTGTTAAGTACGTTTTCTAATTAAAGGTTGCACATCTTTATTCGTCTAGCAAATTTTTCTGACTCACATGCTATATAATCTTTTCTACGTCGCAATATGGATTTTATATTTTTAGATGGATGTTTAAATATGTGTATCTATCCTGAACTTTTGTTCTGTAGTTCTCATTCTGCTACGACTGTGCTGCGTCAACGTTTCATTTGATGCATCCGTCCTTGATGTTTACCTGGTAAACAAATTCCGGTGGTCCTTTCTCTATGAAATTCAGCCTCTGGGTACTCTTTCCCAACGAATCTTGGTAAATATGTTTAGGCTCTCCTAGACGTTGAAATACTCTTCAAATCCTATACCAGCGTAAAATTGCATTCTGTCCTTATTAATTTTACATGTGATAAATTCATTAGAAATCTTTTTAAAATATAAACATTGCTCTATCTATAAAATAGAACAAAATCTTTTGTTTACTTCGTAATATATACATGATTTAGGCATTCATAATATAGCTTGACATTTTCCAAATTATTCTACAAAAATTTCCTCAAATTAATTACCTAGCTTAGCGCCTTAACGCGTTCTTCTCTTCACCGTGCAATAAAACCGGACTCCAATAAAAATTCCAATCGATACTCTCCAGTCAGAGTACCCTAGACTTCTAAGGATGTTGCAAACGAGACTTCCCGACTTGTCCTTTGACCTGGACGTCCCTTTTTACTATTTCATGGTATATCCGCCACCCCTCTACTGCCTTCCCAATTTCCTCACATTCCCCATCCCCTTCCGCTAAAATAAAAAAAGCCATCTCTGGAAAGAAACACACCACATCATTGTTCGAAAGTGCTGCATCGCATTATGCGAGAGACAGTAAAAAATCTCTTTATTGCCCCGTTACTTCTCTTTCTCCCCCGTCTTTTCTCTATCACATGCCCTTCTTCTTTCACCATCTTGCGGGGGTTTGAAGTCCATTTCCCATGAACCGAGAAAGGAGAGGGTAGGAAGTGCGTAGAAGGAGAGAGGGAGATAGAGAAAGGAGGAAGAGTTAGCCACGGTGGGTGCAAGGGTGAGGGGCGGTCGAAAAAAATGCCCAATGGTCATCAGCGAGAGGTTTTCCCTCCATTGGAACTGTTGACCCTCCCGGAGGTTAGTATCCCAAGGGACCCAGTCGCCCACCTCTCCCCATCTTTTACTCTCTCTCCCTATCTCTTTGCCCTCTCATCCACTTCGGTTGCAGTCAATGTTTGAGATCTTCTTCTCCTTCGACTACTCTCCCTTTCATCCTATCTCTTCCTCCCTTCCTCCTTCACTCACCGTCTCTCTCTCTCTCCCTCTCATTCCTTTCTGCGAACGGAACCTCTCCGTCATTTGTCTCATGGGAAGACTCATTCCGGTCAATTTGGCACGCGGACGAAGAGCAGGAAATGACTCTTGGTCTTAGGAGGCGCAAGGATGGAGTAAAAATATATAAAACCCCTTTTCCGTAGGAACCAATCCTTCGAGATCTTTCGCTCTTTTTCTTTACTTTCTTTCTCTTTTCGTTCGAGTTTTATTTTCCCTCTGTTTCTCTCTCGTTTTCTCGCCCCTCTCTCTTTTATTAGTGGCAAATGGACAAATCGTTTCCTGCATTGTGTGAACTTAACAAAGATCGTGGATGTGGTAAAAATACGTTTCTTAAAAAAATTACTTCAATTTTTCTAGTTCGATTTTATGGTCGCTACTTATTCAGAATAAATTGCTATGCAAATATTCCATCACGTTTTTGCAGAATTTATTTAATTTTCAAAATTATATGCTCTGAAATATTAATTTATACACAGAATTGTTTGCGGAATAAAGTAATCACTTATATTGAGTCATATCATGCTTCATTATGCAACTTTCAGATGTAAAGTCTAAATGGTATTATATGCCGAGCTTTTTTTACAGGCTACTCTCGTTCGCGGCCGTATAAAACGCATTTACTATAATGTGATTCAAAATTTTCATGGTCTGCTATATTAGGAAAACAGAAGTAATATCTCCTAGATTATAAGACTCCATAACAAATTAAGACATTTATTTTCGCAACTTGCCTCATTATTGAGAAAGAAAACCAATAGATTTCAAGTAAGTACATTTTCACTGGCGTTTACGATTGTTTTGAGGATTTGGGTGGTATACCTCGAGAAGTGGATAAAAGCAAAGAAGCTGAACAAAGGTGAGGAAGTGAATGTTGTCTCTGAAAGACACGTCATCTGAGGATGAGGAGTATGTGGGTGGCCCCGTTAGAGAGGAGGGGAGAAGAGAAGAGGGAAGGAAGATAGCCTGGGTGGCGGATAGTGCGTTAAGGGGAGTGAGTGTGTGTTGATGAGGCGAGTAGGTTGTATATGTTGGAGGGGCAGTGCTAATGGAGAGGCATATACAGAGCGAGGATGGGTTGTGTCCGTCCATTGGGCGGCAATGAAAGGAAAAAGAGGATAGACACGTCGTCCATGTTATTTATGTCTCGAAAAGAGGGATATAATGGATTCCCGGAAAGCATTAGGGTTGAAGGCGAAATAATAAAATAGGATATAATGATGCGTCGAGGTTCCCGTAAAAGACCTGTGGTGTGGAGGTCATAACTGAAAAATACCTTGAGTGATACCGGCTACTTTTTCTGTTTGCGATGCTCCGGAGTAAAGTACATTGCGATACAAGAGATGGGAAATGATAGGAAGAAATTTCATAGCAAGGAGTTTCTTGAAGACTTGAATAAGAACGCGTTTCTTTCTTGAACTTCAAAGCATAAACAACTATAAATAACTAATACAATTGATCGTTTTTTATCTTAAGAATCTTTAAAAAAATATCATACGAACATCATCTATTCTTGATTTTAATCTCATATTCATAGTAATTTATTATATTTTGCATCAATTCCATATACACTTTATATTCGCTACTAAAATATCTAAAACATATATGGGGTGTGGTAATTGGAAGTTGTAATTTAAGATTTACTGTTGTTTAAAAAATATAGACAATTATTTCATAGTAATCAACAGATGATAAACAAGAAATAACCTCATAGTGATCACTTCTTGCAAACGAATTTGATATTTTCCTTTTGCAAAGCTTACCAACACGTTTCTTTTGCATTACCATTTCTCTCGCGTCTTATATTTTCTTCCGTTGAATGGGTATAGGACAAGAAATGGCGTTTTGGAGATGGAGAAGGTAAAAGTAGAGAGTAGATGGAAAACATAACGATTGGATGGCTCTGTATGCGTATGTAAGAGGGTTTGCGTGTGTGTAGGCTGGCTCAGAGAGGAGAATCGGTGATGGTAGGTAGAAAAATGTAGCGGTGAAGCGTACGAAAAGATGGAAAGGGGAGGGTTAAATGGGCCGTAGGGGAGAGAGAGGGAGAAGGGGAAACAGGGTTAGATGATGATGGGAATGGCGAGGTATGGCCCTAGGGCAGGTGAGGGTGGAATAGTTTGGTAGAGAGGGGAGAGTATAGAGAGAAGAACAGAGGGAGGCAGCTAACGTAGGTGGTTGGAAGTGCACACACAAACAGAGGGAAGTAGAGAAGGACATGGAGTGAAGAGAGGAGAGGAGGGGAGAAAGCATGAGAAAAGTGTGAAGATGTGGGTTCAATACAGAGGGAGTGAGTATTTGTAGATGGAGAAGATGGATGAGTATAACAAATGGAAGGAAATGTTATACCGAATAGGAATAACTTTTACATCTAAAAAAATTAAATGGTTTAAGTGAAATATCCGAGAAATTTTATTTAGAAAAGCAGGGATTGCTAAAAATTATCCATTTATTCTCACAGAATATTTTTAATATTAAATATACACGATCGTATTTAGAATGCTTGATCAGATATATGACGAAAAATACTCGGTTATCAGACCAAGAGCCCGACAGAGAAAGAGCGAGAGAAAAAGGGAAGCGATAGCATTCTGTTCGAGGGAGAGTAGAGAGGCGCAGGCGATATATACCCATAGTGCCCTTGAAATGATCCGAGGGTGTTTGTACTCCGACACCACGCAGCACGGAGAGAGGAAGAGAGATAGGAGTAGAGGGGGAGACAAAAAAGAGGGAGAGGAACGGAGAGCGGTGTAAAGAGATGGAGAAACTAAGATAGCGAGGGGCGGAAATGTATAAGGGATGTTAAGAGTGGTGGGAGGAGAGGAAAGAAATGGACACGACCCGTGGGATGGATATATAGGGCACCCTGTGGTGTGGGAGGTGGGGGGAGACACGCCTGCAATTCCCCTTCCTCCTCCACCTACCAACACAGAAAGCGTGCTCAGTGTTTGGCGGTCACGGAAAAGAGGTGGGTGTGAAGGAGGAAAAGGGACCGTTTGAGGGGTATTTTCTTTAGAGGGAGGGCAGTGTTAAGTTCGTGACCAAGCACGTAATTCGTATGTGTTCCCTCCCTCTCTCCCGCCCTTATCCAACCTTATATTCCCTTCTCCTCATCACCGGGCATGCGATAGTGTTTGAATTGATGAAGGTTGAAGGCGAGTGGGGCAGAGGGCGGGTTTAGATCTTTAGGCGTAATTTTTTAGAAGGATGAAAAGGCGAAGGGGAGGGATGTGCATTCGGGAGGGAAGGGGAATTTTCTGGACGCGGAGGAATGAGGAGAGAGTGAGAGGAGGAAAAGAGATCGATGAAACGGAGTTTGAAAAAGGGACGGAATGGAATAAAAAGGAGGGACGAACGGATGGGGGAAGAAGGAATGGGAGATATTGAAGTGGCGATGGAGAGAGAAGATTAAGAGGGAGTTTTTCTCTCTCTCTCTCTTTAGAATGAAAGTGTGTATTGGGAGGGAGGTGGAAGAGGATATTTGAAGAGGAGGCGGTTTTTTTCGCCTTGATGAAAGGAATATCTGAGGTATTAAAAAAGGATAAACAAATGTTTACTACGCTTTTGTAAGGATTTTTGGGGGAGATTTTATATGAAAGGGTAGCGGAGATTGGGTGGAGATGGGAGATGAGAAGAGGGAGGAGACGGGATGTTGTTGTCATGGGTACGATGGGAGGATTGATGTGAATAATTAACGTTCCATAAACACCCGCGTTTGTGTGTGTGGCACTTAGGTCTTTTGGCGACTATATAGCAAAAGGGTTCGATTTTATGTTCGCGCATGTGTATGTTTTGCATGCAAAGGTAATTTCTTCACCATCTTTGTATAAATTATAAATTACATTTAATCAAATAGGAAATACCAGCGACCCATAACAAATGAAAGTTTCTATTATAAAATTTTCTTTTAAGTAATAGTGGGAGTAACAGTATACTTTATCACTACTGGGCAGTTGTTCAAGACCAAAATCATATTATATCGCAGCATCAGTAGAAAAGGAGATTGCGATTATTTAGCAACAAAATATGATTTCTCAATTCGAAGAAATACTAAATTTTATACCATTTTTACATTATTTGGTAGGAATGTGCAAATTTACATCGGCAAGCAAAGGATTTTTGAATGATGGAATTATATTTGTCGAGTATAAAAATGTAGAGGCTACGATTTATCACAAATATTTTGATCGTGATTTTTGGCACGCTATTTCCCAAGAATTATTGAATTTTCTGACATTGAAAATTCGAATTCACGCACGAAAGCAAGAATTAATGACGAATTTAGAGTTATATTTTTCAACAATAACATGTTCCCCTAAAAGATATTTTCCGAAGAATATGAATTTCTTAATAATTGAAATTCGTATCACGCGGATAAATTGGAGAGTCGCCGTAAAATTAAATGTCACTGTAATTAATGGAACCGAAATATTAAAGGAAAACAAATTTGAAAAAAATCCTACTTCTGTCAAATGCGAAAATTTCAATTATAAGGCCATCAACGAAGGAAGGAAGATGACAGGAAAATTTTCAATTTCTCGAGAAATTGAAAAGTACAAACGATGAGCAGAACTGAAATATTAATTCTTTGTAATTATTACGTTTTAGGTCTTTAGCTAACGCTAGAAATATTTTATCGATGTCAGTTAGTACTGGTATTGTAATCGCAATTCTTATTCCTTTTTTCGCTAAGAAATTTTCAACTTCAGAAATAATAATCCAATCGATATTAGCTTAAAATTATTATATTAATTATAGCCTCCTAAATTTCTAAGAGTTAAAACTTTAAAAAGGATCATTTTACGTATATTATTTTAATCCTATACGTAAAATATTACTTATTTTGATTATTTACTAAGAATTGCGGGCCTTAGTTAATTCATACTACTTGGTATAATCCATGGCTTAGATTGGAGTGTATGAGATGTTCAGTAAACCTTGTTAAAGATAATTTTCATGCACGGTATTGCGTAATTTGAGAGCATAAGACGTTCATTATATCTTCAATCCAGCTTAGGGGAATATATCCATCGACCATTATATTATTATTCCCTTTCATCTTCCACATTAACCCCACAGTCCTCCTCCGGAATAAAAAAAAACAAATAATCCTTGAACAAAAAAATAAAATCCCTTAGAAGGAGTATCGAGAAAAAATTCCTTACGAACTCATTTTTTGGGTATGAGCCACCCATGATTTCGCCAAAGGAGAATGGAAAAGCGGAACTCCTCCGCGAGAAGAATGAAGGGAATAATGCAGAATTGGGGATAATCTCGAGTTAGGAGGGGAATAGAGAGGAGAAAGGAGTAGTAGGAAAAAAAGAGTGAGAAGGGGAGGCACGACAAGAAGGGAGGACTTGGGGCGGTTGTTGGGGGAAGGGGTCATGTGAATAGGGGAAGTCCCATACGATGATGGGCTTACTCTTCTCGCTCCGCCAGGGAAACGAAAATAGAAAACTAAATTGGGAACCCTTTGGAGATTTCGACGTGCATTAGCATCGCCTCGGGTCCATAGTTGTCTCCTCCCTCCACGTGTCCCCCACCACTTTCTTCCAACCCTCCATCCCACTCTATACATCTACCAATCTTTTTTCTACTTCCCACTTTCTCGCAAGTCGCTGTCCCATCTCATACTCTTCTCGATTTCTGTCGGCCGTGCTCTCTCACTCTCTCCCTCCACATCCCTCTCTCCTCTCTCTCCTCTCTCTCCTCTCTCTCCTCTCTCTCCATCTCTCCTCTCTCTCCCTCTCCTCCCTCTCTCTCCCTCTCTCTCCCTCTCCTCCCTCTCTCTCCCCCTCCTCCCTCTCTCTCCCCCTCCTCCCTCTCTCCCCTTACTCCCTCTCTCTCCCCATTCTCCCTCTCTCTCCCCTCCTCTCTCTCCCCCTCCTCCATATCTGTTCCCCTCCTCTGTCTCCCCCTCCCCTCTCTCTCCCCTTCTCTCTCTCACCCCTCCTCACTCTCTCCCCTCCTCTCTCCCCCTACTCTCTCTCCCCTCATCTCTCTCCCCTCATCTCTCTCTCTCCCCTCCTCAATCCCCTCCTCAATCCTTCTCCTCAATCCTTCTCCTCAATCCCCCTCCTCTCTCCTCCTCATCTCTCTCCTCCTCCTCTCTCTCTTCCCCCGTCTCTCTCTTCCCACTACCTCTCTCTCCCCACTCCTCTCTCCCCCTCTATCTCCCCACCTACTCTCTCCCCCCTCCTCTTTCTCTCCCCCTCCTCTTTCTCTCCCCCTCCTTTCTCCTTCCCCCTCTCTCTCCACCCTCCTCTATCCCTCTCTCCCCTCTTCTATCCCTCTCCCCCCTCTTCTATCCCTCTCTCCCCTTCTTCTATCCCTCTCTCCCTCTTCTCTCTCTCCCTCCCTCCTCTCTCTCTCCCTCCCTCCCTCCTCTCTCTCTCCCTCCCTCCCTCCTCTCTCTCTCCCTCCTCTCTCTTTCCTCCCTCCTCTTTCTCCCCCTCCTCTCTTTCTCCCCCTCCTCTCTCTCCCCCTCCTCTCTCTCTCCCCCTCCTCTCTCTCTCCCCCTCCTCTCTCTCCTCCTCATTCGTCCTAAATAAAGTCGTTTGTGTCTGCCTGTCTCTCTCCCTTTCCTCTTTCTCTCCCTCCCTCCTCTCTCCCCCCCCTCCTTTCTCCCCCTCCTTTCTCCCCCTCCTTTCTCCTTCCCTCCTTTCTCCTTCCCTCCTTTCTCCTTCCCTCCTTTCTCCTTCCCTCCTTTCTCCTTCCCTCCCTCCTCTCTCTCTCCCCCTCCTCTCTCTCACCCTCCTTTCTCTCCCCCCTCCTCTTTTTCCCTCTATTTTCTCCTCCTCTCTTCTCCCTCTCTTGTCTTCCTCTCTTTCCCCTTCTCTCTTCCCCCTTCTCTCTTCCTCTCTCTAATCCCCCTTCTCTCCCTCCCTCTCTCCTTCCCTCTCTCTCCTTCCCTCTCTCCCCTTCCCTCTCTCTCCTTCCCTCTCTCTCTCCTTCCCTCTCTCTCCTTTCCTCTCTCTCCTTTCCTCTCTCTCCTTCCCTCTCTCTCTCTCTCCTTTCCTCTATCTCTCGTCCCCTCTACTTCTCCATTCCTTCCGCTCATCTCTCTACATCTACCTTCCTACTCCTATTATTTCTCTCCGTCGCTCTTTCCCCCTCTTCGTTTGTATCCCTCTACAATTTTCTCTATCCATCCCTCTTCCTTTTCTCTAGCTCTCCCTTTTTTTCCCAGCTCCATACCGACCTCTCCCCACCAATTCCAACTCTCCCCATACCCCAATCACCCCATATTTTCATGCCCTGTTCTCGCAGAATTTGGTCCAGTCCCACCGTTCTTATAAGACGCCGTACCTCTAGGGCACGGTTGTGCCAACTCCCTCTCCCTCACCGAAAGTGCAAACATCCTATCCTTGCCGCCTCCTTGGTTCATATGCGATCGTGTCGGTACATGAGAGAGAAGGACCGACTTTTGCACACAAGAGGTTGTTGGAATGAGGAGGGTCTCTGCCCTTTTTTGGACCTTCCCGTAAGGGTTTCCGGAGATAGAAAGCGAATGGAGGGAGGGCAGGTAGGGAGGGAGTTCTTGCGAGCGAAGGGAATGGGATGTTTAGGATGATTCCAGTTTTGGGAATATTATATTTGGACAAGGGAAAGAGGGTTCTATGACCCGCCCGTATGCTAAATTACTCGCTCTGTCCATATTTGCTGAAATTTCCTCATTTTCTTTGATTTTTAAAAGTCCTCTGATGAACTTTTCGTGAATTATTTTTGTGAATAGTTTGAGAATTGTTGGGTGTGAGTCATGGATTTTTTTCATTTTGCATCTAAAAGTCAGTTCATATATTTCCCCGTGTTCCGCTGGCATGTTGGCTAAGAAGGATTGTTATTTATTTTTTATACATCATTTCATATGTTTTCCAGTCGGAAAATTATATATATATATATATTTGTAAATTAAATGCGGTAATAGTTCGACCTGCCATAACCTCTTTGAAGCTAAACTTGCAAGATGATTAATAATTGAAAATCAAACCTATAATTTCGATAAAGTTTGGCATAATTGAATTTTATATGCATTTTTATGATAAAATATGTTTCAGATATGTCGAGTCGTGTTTAAAATTAAAATTTTGTATTGATTTCCATTCAAATTTGAAATGAATCCTAATTTAATATTTTATACGCTTTTGTTCTTTAGAATTCTTCCTTTAATGCCATAATTTAAGAAAAATTGAACCCTCAAGAAGAAGAAAAGCTTTTTAAAAATTTTCTCAATCGTTTTGTTATTAATCACTATATGGCCGAAATTCTCTCGATTAACATCCCATGGACTGAGTATTTATGTGCATGAGAAAACTGTTGGTCCATTTTCAACTAAATGTGCAGCATGTACTTTTGTTCAAATTACCAATGCTTTAAGTAAATAATCTATCATGTAAAGATCTAAAGATAACATTCAGTTATTGCTTACCACTTGTACTTATAATTCAGTTTACCCGGTATATAGTTTACTTGTATGTGCGCATAATGTTATATATCCACGAAAACATTCCACTTAGTTCTATTAAAATAACGTATAATAAACACAATCATTTTTAATTTCCCGCACACTGAAATTTTAATTCTGTTTTAAATCTCTTAAAAAGAAGACCTTTCAAAGAAAATAGCCGACAAAACCATCATCTTTCTATTTCTCTATCTCTCTCTTGCTCTCAAATTAGATAACTCCCTAGGGCATAAATCTTCGAAACGCCCCAAAATCTCCGTCCTCATAAGGAGGTGAGATGAGGAAGATGAAGGGAGTGAGGAGGAGGAGGGGAATACGTGACGTGCCAACATTTTCCCGGAAAACTAAGCAATCCCCTTTCCCACATACACTCTCACGATGCCATCCCATAACTGAAATTAACGAATACCTCCATCTCCTTCCACAGCAACGTCTTGGCCTTCCAAACCACCCACCAAACCCTCTTCCCCCTCAACTCTCTCTCTCTCTCTCTCTTTCTCTCCCCCCATTCTACACCAACTCCGTTTTTCCCCTCTCCAAAAACTTACCACCTCCTCCTCCAAGGACCGTTTCATTATTCATTATTTCCCTCAACCATTTTCCCTCTCCTCATTCCTTCACACACACCCCCCCTTTCCCTCCCGCATCGATGCTGTGAAACCTGACCCCGTTGCATCCAATTAGGGGAGACGAATATGAAACACCGCGGAAGATGGCAATGCGGAGTTCTCTAGCGAGGGGGAAAAACTATTTTGATGGAAGACTCGCAATGCAGTGCGACACGAGAGCAATTTGAATTTTCCGCGAATCCCTCTTCCTGCTCCCTTGCTCTATTTTTACTTAGGCCGCGATCTTCCACCTTTCCCCACTCCTTTTCTCCCTTCCCCACTACCTCTGAGTTCTTCCCACCCTATTCTCCAGCGGCCCGAGAAGTCTAGGAGCGGCAAGGAAAGCCCAGGCGGAAGTAGTTAACGCGGATACGTGAGTTGCATAAGCGAGGAGTAGGTAGGAGGAAGGAGAAGAAAATGTGGGGAGAGAGGAGAGAATAGGCTCTCGAGAGCAATGCCACACGGAAGCGGAGGTGGCTAATGACGTCTACTAAGGGATGGATATGGAAAAACGGTCTTGGGAGAATCTGAATAAAGGAGGAAGAGGGAGCTGGAGGAGATTGAGAGGGCGGGAAGAGGAAGGAAATAAGGAAAGGGTAAGGATTGGGGAAGGCGGCTGGGAGAAATAGATAGAGAGAGAGAGTGTGTGTGTGAGGAAGAGGAGGAAGTGATAAGGGGAGGAGTTTGGCCAAGTATTTAGAGAGGTTTTCGGAGGGAGGAGAAATTGCGGAGATGGTTTGAAGGCGAGAGATTTTGGTTGACGGGTTAGATTCTGAGGAGCTGTGTTGGTTATAAGAGGAATAAGTTGGCAACTTCTCGAGAGATGAGGACAGGAGGGAATGAGGAAGGGACCGGAAAGGGAATGGGGGAAGGGCGGGAAGTTTTTCGGAAGTTTCGAGGAGTTGATGGGAAATCGGGTGGCCGTGATTAAAAATAAATGCGTACCGTAAACTTTAATGAGTGGATGTGAGATTTTGATTTACTTTTCCTTTCAATGCCTTAGTATTTTTTCAGAGTTGTTATAGGTTATGCTTCGATCTTATATCGATGTAAGCGTTGATAGAAAAGTGTTTGTATTTTTGATGAGTTTAAGTTGATATCATTATAGAGACGAAGTGAATTAGTTTCATATTGATGCTCTCCCTTAAAATGTGTATGAATCCTCTTAAATCCGTATATAGTACGGCAGTAATGACAACTGAAATATAGTACCATTTAAAATTTGTTAATTAAGCTTTGAGTTCATTTCTACTAAACTGACTAGCTACAACAAAACTTAGTTACGAAACCCCATTACAATTACAAAATATCTTTAATTCGCATAATTCCCTAATTTGTAGTCTGAATTTCAAATAAAGATAAATTCTGACAATATCTTTATTTGAAATCATTTTTAAAACTATGTTTTCATAAAACTCTTTCTCTCTTCGTCGTCATTTCAAAGTCTTCGAGAAGATAGATTTAGAATTTATCTTAAATCAACAAAAAAGCGATTGATTCACTTTTTCCGTGAATTAAAAATAATTAACTTGATAAGAAAAATACCCTCGAAAAGAATATGATCGTTCATTTATTCCTCTCAAAATTCTTCGCTTCGATCGCTATCCTGGCCTATATGCCTCCATTATCTCAAGCGAGCAGATTAGTCGATCAGGGACACGCAAGCTTCTCTTTCCTCTCCGCCGCCGCCCCTCCCTCTACTCCCACTCTCCCTTAAACCCTCCTGCCGACATAATTCCGAAACCTCCTCTCCATGCCGCGAACGTGTAGCCACTCCTAACCAAAACCCTACCCCAACACATCCTCATCCCAATCCCAACTCAATTCTGTATCCTTTACTTCTGGGGGCGTCACGTTTCTCCGGGATTCGTCCATTCATCCGCCAATTTCCCTCTAAGCACGGAAGAAGGCCAGGTCGAGGAAGATGAAAGCGGAGAAAAGGAACACGTGTTCGGGAAGGAAATGTAGGAAAGAAAGAGAGGGGAAGGAAATGGAAGAACGAAGAGGTCGAGAGAAGAGAAAATAAGGCAAAAGAATATGAGAATGCTAGTAATGGGAAGAAAGAATAGGAAAGGAAAGAAGAGAATAGAGCAAGGGTAAGATGATAAAAACTGGTAGGATAGCAGAAGTGGCAGGACGTGATATGGGATTTTGATTGAAGGAAAGAGAGCACGGGAAAGAGGGGACGACAGAGAAAGGTTAGGGAAGGAAAGGCAATAGGATAAAGGAAGAGGGAGATGGAAAAAGGGCGAGGGAGACAAAGAATGGGAGGAAATGAAGGCGGGGTTGGGCGGAAGTGGTATGGTTTGGAAAAGGCACTCGATAGGAAGAGAAAACACTAGAAACGTGAGAAGGGTAGCCTTTTTGGGGATGGGGAATTGCGAGTAAGAGGATGTCCTCTACCTCTTTCTCCATCTCCTCATCCATCTGCCGTTGGTCAGATTTTCATCCCTTTTTTCTTCTGCCTCGAGATTGGAGATGACCTATTTACCCTGGTGGTATTAGTTTTGTAACATATCCTGTAGCTTTAGGTTTCAAGATTGACTTTTTTGGCAATGAATCCGTCGCTAAGTTACTATCTGTATTTTAATTATTTGTAGTTTATTTAATCGAATATGTAATAATTAAGTTCTGGAAAGATTTCATTATAAACTATATAAAAAACAAATATATAGAAATAAGTAGATTAAAATTTTATTGATTGATGAATAGGCTAATAACTTGTCAGTCGTGCGAACAATTATCTGATAATTTATTTTTCCTGTTTATTAAGTTTTAAAAATAAATATTTTAATGCCACTTTGAGTAACGTAACATTAAACGTCATATCTTATCGTTTTTACTTTATTTTCATTTCTATTTTTAATTCATTAAGCAGCTCGTAGCGATGTATTCACTCTATCTTTCCCTATCCCTCTCAGAAGGCTTTTTTAATGTAAAAGAAATCCCTTCGTCGTTTGAATCTCACTAAAATTTTGACGTAATTTTAGGCATCATTTTTGGTAATATTTTCACATGTATTCTCAACCGAAATTTCATCGCGGACCGGTGGTGTAATAACAGGAAGTTTATCTCGGACCGGTGTCTGAATAATTCACCAAGGACCGGTAAAATAAATTTTAAACTACCTATAATTTGACAATGTTACACTTTGAAAACTGATAACTCAAGCGTTTCGTTAACCAGTGCTGCCCATTATAAAACTTTTATGAAAAAAATGGAATATCACGGAGCGGCCAATACTGGACCGCGGACCGGCGCTTGAGAAACCCTGCTCTACTCTATACGATGACTTGACTGTAGATTTTCAGTCTCGACGAGTTTGATGCCACTCTAAATTAGATTAAGTAGAATGTAGACCCGGAGAAGCGTTTCCATTTTAATATATCCTTCTGCTGGGCATCTCTTCGCGGTTTATTTACTTCATAGCTAATTTCACCTCGTTTTCACCGCTTCTTTGTCTCCGTGTATAACAGGAGGATTTCAGATGAGAGAGAGAGAATGAGAGAGAGAGAGGAGGGGAAAATAATGTTGATGACGTAAGAGGAATTTGCCAAAAAAGTATACTCGCCGAGAGAAAGAAAGTAACATTTTAGGATTTTTTCCTCGCATTTGATTCGAAAAATTATAATGGGTTTTAAAACTTTATACCACGATTATATAATAAATTATATTTTGTACCGTTGTTTCGCTATTCCTCCATTTACAATCAATATTTCGTGCGCAATAACAATTTGTTTAGACAAATATGGGAAAATACGTACCTTTTATTATCATACAACTTAATTAAGCTAGGATATTACTTCATTCTTTATCCTATTATAGTCAATAGAGAGGCAATTTCCATAAATGGTCCAAGGTTTAGGACAAATGGAACTCATATTGAATGCTTTGAGTTGTAACTCATAATTATTTGCACGTTTTAGAAATACATACGTTTAATTTCTACTTATATTTATAAAACAGGAAAATATATACCTTTATTACTTTATTTGAACGTAAAACCTTTTTGTTGCTCAGCTCTCAGTAGTATGTCTGTACAAAACATTTTTGACTGCAGTATAGTCTTTATTTAAATCCTTTTACTCAAGAGAACAATTTGCTTATAATATACTGCGTTGAAGACACGCGCAAAGCGCAAAAGGGTTTTCCCACAAATAAACTTGCACGAAAGTAACCCAGGACCATAAAGCAGATAAAAATTATACGTCCAGTTTTTAAATGTGCATCTTGAAGATATACCACGCCTAGCGGGATAGCCACGAGCTAAAACAAGACGAGTAATAAGGAAACTTTTGCTCTTTTATTCACAAGGATTAACGGTTTAAAGATAGCCATGAGAGAGAGAGGGAGGGAGGGAGCGAGACGGCGAGAGGAACGAACGAACGAATTGATGCACGGCAGCCAGCGTATGACGTCGGGGAGTGCTGCATGACCTCTCCGCCGTCCATTTGCATTCCCCAAGCGGGAACCAAATTTGCGCCTGTGCTCAGCTCTGTTCTTTCGCTAGCTAACACACACACGATATGCCTCGTCTTCGTGCCATATATATATATATATATATATATATATATATATATATATATATATATATATATATATATATAGGGGTGCCGGTGGTGTAGTGGTTAGGACGCTGGCTGCTTGAAAAGGCAGCGGGCACGAATCCTGCGCAAGTAGGACTTTTTCCAAGGTCGCCTGGCCCCATGTTTGTGTGGTTTGAGGAGACCAGGTAAATTCAGCGTTCCGTTAAAGAGTGACCCCCCTTGGTGCTCGTCGCAAAGAGTAGGCAAACGCCGGCACCGGGTTTCCCTCCTCCCTTCTGTGTGTGTTTATACGGTGTGGAAGGAAACGGGGAACCACCACACCGTGTATGTATATTCCCTAGTCAAAACCAATCAGTGAGTTGGTAGGACCTGTCGTAAGATAGAACACGAATGAATGAATATATATATATATATATATATATATATATATATATATATATATATATATATATATAACACACCACAGCTGCCCTCCTAAAATCCCTCGCCAATCTTATTATCTCCACATCTATATACATATTCTCTCTCCACCTCCTACTACTCTCTCTTCCTAGTCGGTGTCCTTTCTGCCCCATCATCACTCCCAAAGGCCCTGTCGCGTAGCGTCATACTACCACGAGCTACGAAAAAATGAAATTTCGAGGGTAAATGAGAAAGGGGTAATGGAAGGGGAGATGGGGCTGTCTCTTACTCAGACGACTACGGCGAGTCACGGCCCTCTCTCTTCTCTTTCCCTTCTCGCCCTTGCCTCATCCCTGTCCCGCAGATTATCCCACAACAGCCTTCCTTTTCTCCTTTAATTCCCCATGCTGCTCCCGCGGCGTACGTGCATTAACCTCTTTTCCACGGTCGATTCTGCAATTTCTCTCTCTTTCAACTTCCTCCTTACTACGTTTATGGTTACAAAATTTATTTCCTTCTATTCCTCCTTCTCCGCCTTAGCGTTCAAATTGAACTATATGCATTCATGTTTGTATAAATTTATTCATATGCACAGATACACGGGTCAAATTCATCTGTTATCTTCAAGTCTCTCTCTTCTCATTGTATGCACTTTCTTATTTATATTTACATCTTGTGTATTCCTGTCTATTTTTCTTGTCTGTTTTCTTCTTAGAAGCTACGATAAAAGATGCAAAAACTCATTATCACACGAAGAATGAAACAATACTCTCTCGAGGATCTTCCATTCTCCCACTTCCGGTTCTCTTGTTTCCCACTCTCTCTTCCTCGCTTTCTTTTATCTCTTTTTCGGCATCCTCTGTTCTTATGATGATTCTCTCCTTTATTTTACTTCCCTATTCTTTTCCTCCTGTTTTTCTTGCCTTTATCACCCTTGTAAGCCGGGATCGTTCGTTCTTAGCTCTTCACTCCCTTTCTATCCCTTTCTCACCGATTTACCATCTACCGCATTTACTTGCGTTCCTTTGTCATCCAAACGGCCTTACTAATCCTCATCTTTTTAAAATAATATCTGCGTTAAAATATATTCCACATTTCTGAAATTCTTACCAAGTCTAATATCTGAATTACTAAAAACAGCACGCCATATCACATACTTCATATATTTAATCTAATTGTTTTTAAATACAATACCTGATGTATAACATAATGCTTAAAGCTATCAGTTATCTCAATTCAATATCGAAAAATACTCCGGTTTTTTTTTTTGCTCCAGTGATTCGCAACTCTTCCCAAAATTTCCAAGCGCTCATTTTTACAGTTCCTATAATTTTCTTGGTGAGCAATAATAATTATTCTTTTCAATCAAATTGTTTAATTTAATGGAAGGTTTTCCTTCATTAAATCCATTTTTCTGTTTCGCATAAATTCATTTTCGGTGCCACTTATTACAAATCCTTGAATACCCTCGAAAAAGTGAGGGAAAAAGTTAAAAAATAAACAAGTCCATCGAATTAATCTTCGGACTCCCAATTCCGTCCATCCAACTGCCTCTCGGCCGTTTGCCTTATTCTTCTCTGAGCATTAGAGCTTCATATCTCTTACGGAAGCTTTGCTTTCTTATTTGCCCCGTGAATGCTAGGCAACTTTCATCGCACCTCCCCTTGGGGTTATGCATCTCCATAGGCAAAATTTTTGTCTTCCCCCGAGCATGAAAACTTATTTTATCCGTTGCGTTATCCATGCATCCCGTCGCATCTCATTGTTTCAGCACCGCGCGGCAAGTTAGTTTTCCCTTCCATCATTTCCTGGAGATAAGAAATAAAAATTTGAGAGAATCATTTTTGTGAAGAAATGTCTATTTATTGGAGAGTCTTCAAAAATGGACGTATAACCCAAACATTAGGCCTACTATATTATTAAATCTAGATAATATGTTTTCAGTGCTTTAACTTGAGATGTTTTTGGAGTTTGAAAAATTGTAATCGTTTAAGAACGCCTTTTAGGTTATAATATTAAATAATCCACAACTATTTTATGTTGATTTGGTTATTTTATTTAAATGATATATATTGAACCGTTTTTTAATGGTTCAGTTTAATTGGAGTTTGATTCATCGTAAGGAAAGCAGCGTTTTTACGTCTGTTTAGGTTAAACTTCGTAAAAGTGGAAGAGAAGCTGTATATAGCACTTGCATGTTCCTAAGCTATTCAAAATATAAATCGGAAATAGTAAGAAATAATGAAAGTATCAGATGCAAGCTCACGCATTCTCACTCATCAAAAACGAACGACAAATAATTCCGTTTTTTCTGTTCCATTAATACGTAAGAGCATTCGCGCGATCGGAAGCTGTTTATTTTATCACGGATATGGTGGTGAAACGGGGATGATTTCTTAAATATCATCTGTTTTTGTGTGGCATTTTACATGCGAGTGAAAGATTTGAACGTTTACAAGCAGGCCGTGATTAAGCACATTTCAAAATGATAACAAAGATCGTAGTGGGCTTATTATCTTGATTCGAAAACAAGCCGTCCAACGATTGCATTTATTATTGCTATATGAGTACACATATGAGTTTCAGAAAATGAATGTTTATGAACTCCCTTTGGTTGCAACAGCGTATGATATAAAAAATTGAACAAAACATATCGACTCTCCCGTTTCTCCGTCAATATACTTTGATCGCTTGCGAAAGCGAAGGGGCTCCTCATTTTCGATGGCAGCGATTCATTTTTCTCCGCGCATCATTCCCGATCATAAAAAGTCATAAACCGGTAATTTGATCCCTCTACCTTCTTACGTATGTATTTTTTTGTCTGTTACCTTCTTCCACCCTTGAATAAATAAAAAGTGTGGGAGAGATTTCTCTTAAAGCTATTCTCCCGTTTCACTCTCTCCGTCTTTATATATCTATATCTTATATATCTATATCTTATATATCTATATCTTATATATCTATATCTTATATATCTATATCTTATATATCTATATCTATCCATGAGAAAACACCAAATAAAGTAGCCGAAGCCCGAAAAAATTATTATCCGTTCCTTGTAAAGTCGATGCGGAATTCAACAATATAATAAAGCTACTTGTGCCTCACTGACAGACATAAAACAATTAGGTACTTCTAGAAGCCCTAGAGATCTGAACTTTGGCATGTAGGTAGGTCGAGTGGAACAACCGTCGAGAAAAATCACAGAAAAGTTAATATTTAAGGGGTCTTTTTAGCCACAATGTTCCGTGTCAATACCTCATAAAAAAGCATGGGATTCAGCGCAAGGCTTTCTAAAAATGAATTTTTAAATTACTTGAAATTGGGATACGAATTCGGGAAAAGGACAGTTGTCTATCTGAAAGAACGGAGTTATTAATTTTTTAAGGCAGAATTCAAATACATACCGAATTGGCGTACTTCCATAACAAATCTCAAGGGAAAGTAAAAATTATTCGAGTTATAGTAAATTAAAAATACGGAAATTTATTTTTTTATATATTTGTATATATGGAGTGAAACTTCTATAAGTCAAATCTAAAGGGAGAATAAAAATTATTCGAGTTATGGAAAAATCGAGTTACGGAAATATATATTTTCTCATTTTTCTTTAATTGAGTTAACAAGTTTATTCTCTTAAGCATATAAGTTAAATTACTCTAATTTTCAATATTACGCATATTATGAAGTCATCATCTACCGATAATGTGCAAGATTTTACTGTATCCAAAACACTAATTGCATCACGCACTGTGATTGAGGGTATCATAAATAATTAGAATTCTAACGTAATACTAGAAACACAAACACGACGATAAAATTTGGGATATCGACTGTAGGAAGCAGCGGATAGTTTTTTTTCTCTGGGAATATCAGGGATCACAATCGGAGAAGCAACCCTATAGAAGTGACGTTAGGGACTCCCTGATGCACTGCACCCACCCCCTCAAAATCCTATGGTGTTACTTTTGTTATGGGCTGAAATGCTTGCAGAATGCAAGCACCAACTACTTGTGTGTAGGTGTGTGTGTATGTATATATATATATATATATATATATATATATATATATATATATATATATATATATATATGTATGTGAAATATATAAAACCAAAAGCACTCTCTAACGGTAACAAATGTAACATGTAACGCATTATTAAGTGCCAGGAATCATAACGGAAAAATACAAGACTTATGGCGGGCGAACCGTGCTAGAAATGGGAAGACATAAAAAAAGTAAGGAGAGAGGGATGGGAATTAGGAAAGCGAATGAAAATGTGTATGGTTACGGAGTGTAGAGGGGCACAGGAGATGGAAGAAGGATGCGAGAGAGGAATAAAGTAGCCTTTTCTGAGGGTAGTATGAGAATAAAGGGAAAGAGTCGGGTTCCGAGGAAAGAAAAGGGGAAAAAGGAGGAGCGGAGGGTGAAATGAAAAATAACACTGCTCGTTCGATTTATTTTATTTTTTGAGATGTTGGAAGAAATAAGGGATGAGAAATGGAAACATTATGAAGAAATTCGTTTCCAGTTTCGGATCGGATGGATGGACGAGCTATTTTTCTCGTGGAAGCGTTTGTAAGAAAAGAAAAAAAATAGGATGCAAAAATCATCGCAATCTTATGAAAAAATCTGACGTGGCCACCAAATGACTTTCTCCATATCTGTAATATTTATAAAAATGGAACGTGTATTTCCGTTGAATTCTCGAAGTCGATTTTTTTTTTCATGAAAACAGTACTTTAACCTATACTGCGTATATGTAGAAGGTAAAAAACAAGGCGAAATTATAATTATATTCACGCGAATAAAGGGTCGAGACGGTGATTTCTCGAGGAAAATATTTATTTGATGGATTGTTCGAGATGACGGGAAGATAATAAAATGCGAAGCAATTATGTCCGAAAAATATATGCTCAAATTTCATTGGAAAACGACGAAGCCGCTTTATGAATGATAAATTTTTCACTTTGATGATAAAGTAGTATGAATGCAGTTTTGTAAAAAAATGGTTTTTCATTTCTCATTAAAAAATCCCCACCAACGAATCTGCCGCGCGCTTTCTTCTTTACTGCGCCAACAACTCAGAGTGTGCCTACAAGTGAACTTTAATAATTTATAATAATTATAATAATTTTCATGAATAAAATTTAATCGCCGCCCTTAAGCATTATTACGGATTAATTTTTAACTCAGGCATTTATTTAAATATGTCGAAAGAGAGCGTAAAACGTAGGAGGCAAACCCTTGAGATTGTAAATTTAGATGGAGCTCCAAAGAAGCAGATTATATTATATATTACGTTAAAAGCGGATAGAACTGAAAAAGTTGGAATGTTCCATATTGTTTAATTAGCTTCTTCTCCGAAACATATAAAGCTAAATGTCCCAACAAAATGTCAGTTTTCCACCCCCTTCTTTATTTAAAAGCATAACCTATTACTGGGTGACGAGTAATTGCTTCATTTTGTGATTATACACACGCATAAAACCGTATTATTCTTTCGCACGAGATCCGTTAACCTGTACTCCTATTTTAAGTAATTGTATCTTTGTATTGTTTAATATCGCCCTTACAAATATTCACGTTGCTTGCGTTACATCCGCGAAGGATTTAATTCAACACGATTCATAATAGTTTTTTGTTTTATAAATTATGACGCTCGTAAACATTTCTACGCCTTGTTCAAATCATTTAACAACATTACCATCTAAAACTGCGTCCTTAGGTTACCTATAACCCCATCAATCGCAATATGAGTGACGAGACTCACATCTAACCAAGAGGTAAAGGACACGTTTTACCTAGCAACTACATACTTTTCCCTGAATGACTGACTCTCTTTCAACACGCTTTCGAAGGTGAAAAATAGAAATATAGAGGAAAAGGCAAAGATTTTTTTCCTTCTACTTATGGATGAGTATCACATCCGCTCCAACGATTTTTCGAAGTCTCATCCCACTAAAAATAAAAAAATAAAAAAAGTCACGTGGAAGTGGAGATTCTTCTCTCTCCCGCTTCCTCCCCGCTCCTCTCTAATCCCCTCTCAAACACACGCTCTTCCGATAAAGGATGTCTTTTGTTTTATTTTCGTAATCCTATTTCCATCCTCTTCCCTTTCTTTCTCCCTCTCAAGGAGAAGCACTTACTGCGGATTTGACTATCGACTCTCGCTCCTC
Source organism: Tanypteryx hageni (assembly GCA_028673005.1). Classification (NCBI taxonomy): domain Eukaryota; kingdom Metazoa; phylum Arthropoda; class Insecta; order Odonata; family Petaluridae; genus Tanypteryx; species Tanypteryx hageni. The sequence continues at coordinate 42,510,977 of CM054117.1, forward strand.
CTCAATCCTCGCAGATCCGAAGGAAAAATATAAAGATATCCTCCTCGATCTCTCTTCTCGGCACCCCTACATGTATTATTCCTCCTCTTCACTGTCGTCCCTCGCTCTCTCTTTCCCCCGCACTCTATTTTTTATTTATCCTCTCCTCTCTAACCTCGTTCCGACTTCCCTTATTTCTTACGTAGATGCGTTATTGTTTGTTTCGATACAGTTTTCCGATATGGCATAGGAATACATGAAGGAGTAACTAGATCAATGGCGGAGATAGGCCTTCGCGGCTTATACAATGCCAAGAAAAGCTAAAATGAGCAACTTCTATGTATTCTGTATACACTTCTACAAATATTAGTTTATATTTATTTATTACAACGATGTAATAATTAGTAATGTTTTCTTGTGATAGTGAAGTTTTTGCATTATTTGTTTAGTTATCGTTCAAGAAGAGAAGAGCACTATTAATTCTATCGCCGGGGTCCACGTCACTACTTGCCTTATTGCCTCTTCAAAAACACTCGCGAATTTTGTTCCCTTTCCTCGGCTTAAAATAAAATTATGATGTATCTTATCCGTTTTACTATCGCATATCTCACCAATGTAGCGAATAAAGTATTTTTATAGCCTCATTTAAAATGTGTTCATTTTAATGCCACAGGATAATTTACTATCGGGATGAATCATGTAAATTTTGAAGGCCTGAGACGTGCATCATAATTCCGCTCCAAAAGCTACAAAAAATACTAGCTTTCGCAAATATTTTTTGTACCGAAAACTCCGAGAGGGATGTTTCAATGCTCGCCTCATATTTCATCCTGGCTACAATCTGTTCGCTAAACCACTCCATGAAAGGACGAAGGTCTCTTTTACTGCCATAACGTCACTACTGTGACCACACCCACTTCCTCATCTCCAGTGACAGGTTTAACCCCACCCACTCATTCTCCATCTCTCTCACCCACAAACACACTCCACTCTCCTCCACCTCCCTCCCATCGCTTCATCCTCTCTCCCTATCTCTTCCAGACCGCATTCTCCTATCCGCTTCCCAATCTTTGCAGCCCCCTCTCTACGCCATAGTTTATCTCTGGTTTGAATAAAACGTTCTAAAATGTTCATCCCTTTTCGCTTAGCCATTACGCAACTGCTTATTCCTCTTCTCGTTTCGTGTCTTCCCCTACTGCCCTCATTGAGTCCCTCCTTGTGCCTTCTAACTATTCACCCTTATCTTTCATTATAAATCTGTTTGAAGCAGTCGGATATTTTCTAATTGTTGAAGTGCTCACATATCCTAGATTTAGCACATTTTTAGTGTATGGGTGAGCTATTTGGTGGAAGATGTGATTAAATAATTTTTCATCGATGTGATGGGCTTCCTTAAAATGATTCATGAGGCGCACCAAGTTGTGATGTTCATAATGATTACATAGGATTCATAATCAACTTCTTCCTCATCTTAGGAAAAATGTGGGTGCCCGTGTAACGTTGATTTTATGCGGCTATATAATTATCTTGTTTTTTTATCCCAAAACTAAAAAATCCTACAAAATATTCGTTTTCCTTGAATATTTTTAAATTTATTTTTTTCGTGCAATGCTTGAAGATCTCTCCCTTGAAGAAATTCGCGTTATTATTTTATTTTAAGAAAATACGTAATAAATTATACTGGAGCCATACCTTTGTAATTCTATGTTTCCTTCGTTAAGGTACTTTTTGCCTGAAAAATTTGATCACTCCAATTTTGGTAAAAACCTGCCGTCAAACTCTCAAGTAGTCTTTCAATGTCGAAAGAGTTTTCTTTTTAGTTTAGTTTGAAATGGCGTGAAGCGTACCTTGAAAAAAATAATCGAGATTCAGAACGTAGGCATAAGGGCAAAAATTTTCAAACTAGCGTATATTTTCCTGAATATTTTCTGTTTTAAAAGAGTAAAGATATTTCCACCGCAACATTTTCCTAGTTATAATTGCTTAACATAAAGTAAAAAACTTATAATTATATATATAATATATAATATTATAATTATTTTTTTACCTAGCAGTTTCTTTTATGTGCTTCATATAAATTAACGACTCGCCCCATGTATTCGTTGCTAAGTTACTGGAATAATAACCGCTACTACTCGCCTGATCAGATGGAGACAGAGGCGAACACATTTCATCCACACCATTTTTTTTTTAAGTACACACGACTTCATTCCACCCTCACTCCATTCCCTTCTAAAAGACCTCTGCCGCTCTCTCTACTTTTCTTAAAGTTTCAGCATAATTAACAAGACTTCGCTTCTCTTGATGTAGGGGCAACATTTTGCACCTGGAATTCCTAAGTACGTTTCATTCCAGCGAGATTTTATTGTCTCTCGAAGAAGAAAAGAGAAAAACTTTCCTTACTAACTTGCTTTAGATTTCATTTTAAAGTATTCGGAAAAGTTAGCCGAATATTTGCGAGGTTAAGAGAGGGAGAAAAAACGAAATTTCAGTCTTTAATTTAATCGTATTACCAAAGAAGTACTCCGAATGTGCGTTCCTCATTGGTGCAACTGTACATATTATTTTGATTTTTAAATTAAATTCTCTTCTGAGTTTGATAAAGCACGTTGAAAAGAATGTCTAGACTGGAATTCGGACGCTAATATACCTAATAATAGACTATCATGCCCGTTGCAGCTACGCTCGCAATTAATTTGTAGTTAGAATTTACCCTGCAGTAGTACTGGAGGAAAAGCGGCTTAAACCGAAGGAATTTCGTTAGATTGTAGGACTTAACTAGTATGAGAGGAGGAGAGATGAGATTGTCTGAGAGAAAAAATAGCTTTCGCTTCGATAAATTAGCCAATCACAAAGCTATTCATTTTGCCATAAAAATGTAACAATTTCTTTTACCATTAAAACGTTAAGTAACGTAACACATTTTTCAGCAAATATTACAGTAAATATTAACGTCATAAGTAAAGGATAGTTTTTTTAGCTATATATAATCAACTTTATCAACTATTCCAATTTACCAAGTATTAGTATAGGAAAAAAGTGGCCAAGAAGCTGAGGAGAATTTCGTCAGGTTGGAAGACTATAGATAGATAATCGTCTTTATAGTGAGGAGGAGAGAGATGACTCGCCCTGCGAGAGAAAATTGTAAATATTTTACAAAAATTAAATAAATTCATGGCCATACATAGTATACTTATCATTCGTTCTATTTTCTTTAAACATATGTACAAATTTTGTTTCGGAGAACAACATGATTTCTAGATTTACTTTAAAAAATTTAGAACTCTCTCATAGGATAAAATTTTGGAACTTATATTCTGCCATTCCAATATGCATCGTAACACAAGCAATTTTTTGCAGCAGTGGTGGTAAATAATGTAAATTTAATTACGATGTAATAATATCATTACTTAAATTTTATGTTCTTTATAATAAGAATGTATTATGCAAAATCGTTGCGGAGTTGTCTACAGAAGCAGCATCAATCAATTTCATTCAATAAAACTTAACTACTACTTTACTGAGAGTGGCTTTCAATTTACTATATATTCAAAGTAAAATATTTCTGCTACTACGGTAGTATGGAAATGTCAGTATTATATCAAGGAGGCGTTAAACACAAGTCATGCCAATTTTTAATAACACGAATTTAATTTTTATTTCAAAAATAGCAAATAAACGTTCACTCAACTGGCAACGTAATAATTCTTCTAATTTTTATTCCTTTTCCCATTATAGCACCTTATAATCATCCGTAGTCGTTTTCACAATGTCGAAGTATTTGTTTATTCAACATGGAGGCGTTGAGTTGTTGGTGCGATTGACATTACAACATTTATTAAGATTTTATTACGTATTGTTTCCTCTTTTGAGAATGCAAAATGTATTCATCGTTTATTATGAGGATTTATTTTAAAACCTTCAACCTTATACTGAAAAGTCCCCGTATTTATAAACGCGGAAACTGATACTTATGATAGGCTGCTGTTACTTCACCGGAAGCGGAAGCTTCCTACGCAGTTACTTTACGTTTTTAATACATAAAAGTAAGTCAAACATTCTATTTGATTGCTTATATCACAAAAAATCCATTCTTTGGAACCTGTATAGTTTTCGCTCTTCTTCCGAAAAAGCGACTGGCTATAGTGGTCTCTATTACTGACTCGACTTAGCAAATTACCTCTACTAAATTTCCATTGGTGTGCACTAGGAAAGAATGATAAAATCTATAATCGGATCGTTTGGATTAATGCCAAAGATTGAAAAAGTTTCCTCCCTTTACGTCATTGAGTTGCGTGTTCCCAAATCCTCCCCACTTAAGAATAGCAGCGGAGCGAATTGTCTCGTGCTCCATGTTTCGGTCATTTAATCTCGGGAGGTTTGCCGTAGCGACTAAAAGGCGAAGCAATAATCCTCGAAACAGAGAGAAGGAGGCACGAGAGAACGAACCTTCGCTGCTCTATCCAAACGCATTTACGTGATAAACGACGAACGATGCCTTTAGCCAACTCCGACACAACCTCGTTAATCCTTTTGCTTGTCGTGACTGAATCACGAGTGCGAGGCCTTAGCGTTTTGAACGTATCCCGCGGCAAAAGGAAATTTAATATTTCGTAATTCCGTACCTTGGGCCAAACATCACATCGCGGGGAAAGCCGTTTACCGCAGCTGCAATTACCACGCCGCCTTTTAATTGGAGGAGGGCAAAAACTTAGGTCTGCGGGAAAGAGTGTTTCCAAAGCAAAAAACTCGTTCCCTTAATTAGTTCCGGCGGAAGTTATTCTGCCTGCTTCTGTCACATATCATCCAGATAAGGAAAAAACTCAATTAAAATCGAGCGATTGAAAAGGGAATATTTACCACTTGGAAATGATTTTTCCGCTACAAAATATTTGATTGGTTCGGTTTGATTTGTGGTTTTCCACGTGTTTTATAGTCTTATTGAATAAAAGTATTTTATTTTTGCAGCCCTTTTAGTCCAAATCATCTTTCTTCATGATGCTAGTGTAAATTAAAGATTAGTTTGCGCTGCATGGAGAGACTTAGGCGGGAAAAGTCGTCGATATTGTCGTTGTCTGAAAAATGAGATCTCTTTAGTGTCAGCTCTTTCCTCGCCTTTTGTAATTATTCTCTCTCTACGCGCTTTGCGTACAAATATCTATACATGCTCACTAAAAACCCTTTGACAACAACTTTTTCATGGCCGAATTTGAAATAAAAAATACAACCCCGCTTTTTCATCGTCATTCCATCACGTGGTGTTTTCGTCTCTTATTCCCTCTTTTTTCTCTCACTCCTTTTTGCCTTTCCCTCTCAAGCTCCCTCACTCCCTTTTCCATCCCTTGCCATTGTTTGCGAAAGCTTCAAGCGACTCATCACGGACTTGTTTCTAGCGCCCTTGCTGTACACTGTAATAACCTTTTCACCTCGTCTCTTCCCTCTTTCACTTCCAACCCTTTCTTCTCCCTCTTGCTTTCCGCCGTTTTTGTTCTCTCTTACCTTTCTACTCTGTTCCTCCTCAGTGTTTTGCCACGATCCCACCCTTTTCACTCCCTCCGCGCCTCCTCCTTTCATCCCTCGCTCTTCCACCCACCCGCCCTCGCTCCCCTCCACTCTATAACTCCAAATCCTCCCAATGCCACGCCCATCCCCTTTTCCCCGCTATAACCTCCTCCCGTGCACGACCTCTCGTACCCTTTGCTTCGAATTTTACCCTTTTCCCTTCCTCCTTCGCCCCTTCCCTTCGCATCGAGGATGGAAGAGGCGGGGAGAATAGACAGAGTGGTAATTAAACATCTCGTAAATGAGTGTTTGTGTGTGTTCAGGGGGTGGATGAGGTGGCGGAGGAGGGAGAAAGGATGAGAGAGGAAGAGAGTGGGAGGGAGGAGAGCATTGTTGAAAGGAGGAGAGAAGACAGGCGAGTGAGTGAATGAAAGAGAGGGGAAAAAGCCGTTGGGAAAAAGAGTTGCAGAAAGCAGGAGAAGGTTGGGACTGCTAACGTGGCAAAGGGTTCAAAGTCTGACGAAGAAAGAATAGTGCCGAAAAATGGATTGGGATTGATTGAGGAGTGGAGTGTAAGATAGGGTGACCAGACATCCCGGAAAGTCTCGGATTTTGACTTAACGTCCCGTTGTCCCGATAAAGTTCTTCGGAAAACCCATTTGTCCCGGATTTTTTGTTTCTGCCTTGTAAAATCTCGTCGCTATAAAAGTTTCATAAATGTCTTTAACCGGAATCACATTATATTGGAAAATACAAAAATTGCTTATTAAATCTTGTTACAATCAGAGATATTCCTATTTTTCGTCATTTAAATTCCAGAGCAGACCACATAGATGAAGAAATTGTGTAGCTTTTTGTTTGTGTTTCGGGCACATAATGCACATGTAAAAAGAATGTTTCGAATATAGATTTTGTATGATTTGACAAACAAAACAACCTTGACGTTAAAACAATCAATACCATTATATTATGTAATTAAATTAAATATAATTTTTCAAGTTTTTTTTCGATGATAAAAAGTAATAAAAATTTGAATGAGACAGGCAGGCGTAGTCTGTTGATTTTTTAATTTTATATATTTAAAAAGTTTTCTATAGCAAAAATTGCAGAAGGTGCTGCCTATTATTATCGCTGTCTGCTGTTATCAACGGGTTATATTTATTAAACGTGGATTTCAAAAGCTAAATCATGTTTAGGTAAGGCTGAAGCTTATTGCTATCAGTAGCATAATGTTATCGACTAAATAGAAACCATTGTGATCACACTAAGCAGAATTTATTGTGTAAATAGTTGAACCTCGACTTTTTTACACTTTTATTTAACTTACTCTTATAAACATGAAGAAACATATATATATATATATATATATATATATATATATATATATATATATATATATATATTCAGTGCAAGGCTTTCTAAAAATGCATTTTAAAATTACTTAAAATTAGGAGTTCTTAATTTTTTAAGGCAGAAATCAAATACACCGTAAATATCTGCTTTGAATGGGAAAGAAGTGTGAAGTTTTTCTCTCTTCAACAATGAGAATTATAAAAGCCATCGCAACGGCATAATTGCTTTTAAAGGGACCTTTAATGCTTTTAATGGAAATTAAAGACGTTTTAATGCTTTTAAGGGAAATTAATGCCGTCATAATGATTTATAGTGGAACTTCCAACTATTTTAAGAATTTGCTTATATTGAAATATTCTTTAAAAATCCAATTTATAATCTGTGCAATTTTCCATAATCAAAAAATTCAACGTTAAAATATAAGAAGACTAAAAAGTTGAAAAAGGAAATATTAAAAAAAATATTTTTCGGTATACTCACTTTTATGTGCACTCAAAAGTAGAAAATACATTTTTCTGCCCTCAAATTGAATTAAATTTGGTGTGCAGAATAAGAGTGGGTGGCAATTTTACCAACCACTTTTATTCTGCACACCAAATTTAATTTAATTGGAGGGCAGAAAAATTTATTTTCTACTTTTGAGTGAACATAAAAGTGTGTATACTGAAAAACCTTTTTCTCATATTTTATTACAGTTTTACTCAATATGAATTTTTTTCATTATTTAACGGCTTGAAATACTTGACATTCTATTTTTATGCTGGTTTCCAAAGGAAATATAGCCTTATGAAATGGTCCTGTATGTGTGTGTGTGTCCCCCACTACCAACTCTTGCATAAATATACCAATTTTCATGAAAGGTGGTATGAGGTTCGTGCTGCCAAAACCCACCTGCGGGATATATTTTATTTGGTGAAGGTTGAAGTCCCGGTTTCGATTCCAGGAACGTTTTTTCTCTATTTGTTTTACATAGGAAGTCTCAAATCCATCGTGCAGAGTTGTTTTCTTTAATACTTTAAAATATCTTAAAATTGTGATATCGGAGCGAGGTTTGTACTGGTCTAAAGGGAAAAGAATGTAAATTCTAATCCTATCACCAAATTTTGATAATTGATCGTTTCCGCGATTTCAAATTCTCTGGCAATCGGATATTGTCCAAGTTTTCTTATTTCAAGTTTCGTGTCCCAGATCGCTCTGTGTGAGCAATAAGAATAATCATCATTAAGACAATTCCCTATACACTAAATTTATGGAAAATTAGGATATTTTCCGTTAAGAATACGACATCATCATCCACGCCTTTAGCGCGTATTTGGATAAAAAATCGCGAAATCGGTATGACGCCATTATATTTAACAATTGAAAAGAGTTAAAATTTCTCGAAAAACTACGAAACACAACATTAAAATACATTTTACGTTTTAATAAATTTCGTGTATTAATATAATGACGCCATCCTATGTTTACGTTGTAGTTTAAAATCAGTGGCATAATTTTCAGTATCTGCAAAATCCGGAATTTTTAAATTCTCTGGCAATCGGCTCGCGTTCAAGTATTTGAATTTCAGGTTTCATGGTTTAAATCGGCCTGTTTCAGCAATAACTATAATCATCATTAAGATAATAGCCTATATGTTACACCAAAATTTATGTAAACATTAGGATAGTTTTTGTGTTCGGAGTATGGCATCATCATCATTTTAGTACCTATCCGGATAAAGAATTAATTAAAAATTATAACGTCATAATATGTATACGTCGTTGGCTGAAATCAAATGGATTATATTGCAATATAAACATTAAAATCAATGCTCTTGAAGTATGGAAAATGCATTCCCATTGAAAGGCATTGGGATCGTTGCTATGGCAGTTAAAATTTTTCATTGTTGATAACAGAAAAACTTTTCATAATTTTATGATTAAAATCAAATCTTTACGCAAATTCAGCAGCACTTGAATTCTGTTTTCAGGAAAAATAAACTTCATTCTACTTTGTATCTTAATTGAAAATTATTTTAAAAAGCAATTTTTTATAGCCCTGCACAGTTTTCAATGCTTTTCTTAGGAGTGTTTAAAATTGGACTTTGGGGTCTAAAACACCCCTTAAATATAACATTTTCTGGAATCTCGGATTTTTCCTAAGGTTGTACCCAATGACCTACCTTCCTTCCAAATCTCAGCTCTGTTTCTTTTCTAGAAATGCCTTAGGTTTTATATGATGTATTCTATATCCTATATATGTAAGAAGCAGCTATTTATAAAAATTACCGACCTCGGCTTCAGCATAGACGATTGAACAAATGGGTTATTTTCTTTTCCACTCGACTACCCTTCATCAATGGCCAGTTGATCCATACATATTACCATATAAACAGTAACATTTATTAAATTCGTTTATTTAAAAAATTACATGCAAAATATGTCAGAAAGAGATTTTGACATTGCTTTTAGTATTATAAACCTGATAATGCTCTGTTAATTTGTTTTCCAATTTTTCTCTATCATTGATTAACTATGAATTACAAGTGATATTTTTGGTATTCCTTGGAATGACTAGCATATACTGAAACATTTACTGTCAATATAATTAATCAATTCGGGACGTCATCTTTGGAAAACCAACCTGCATTAGTCCTGGTTTGGGCTTCTTGTTTTATTTCTACGATAAATCAGCATGATTGTTTCTCAGAATTTCTCCTTGCATTCTTGGCCATTTTTAAATGACAGACATCGTTTGAATTTATTTAGTTTAAATTATTCTAAGGATGGAATTACATAAAAATTTAAAACAATATTGTCGCTTTTCCTATGTAGTCAGTCATCTTTCTTAGTTTGTCTTTACAAATGCTGAACTCGGAAGTAACGATGGAGGATAGAAGTCTTAGTATCTTGTAGCAAAATTCTGATAAACGCGGTGCCGTAAAAAATGTTACGAATGCCAAGTAAAATTGCGCGGCGTAAACGTTCGAAAATAACAGTAGAGGAAGTTGAATCGAAATAAAAAAAGGGGAAATAAATTCGCCAGTAGTTGCTACGGACGTGGAGCCCGAGGTCTGAGAGGTCGGAGTCACGGAAGAGAGGAGAGGGTGCGGTTAAGAGGTTGGTCGAATCGGATGGGATTGACAAGTAGGCATTTGCGAAGTGTAACGATGGGAGACGGCGGTTGGGAAAGGGAACAGTTGGGAATGCCGAAGGGCTGAGGAGGGTGTGGTTTAGCAGCAGGCATTCCAATACGGCGGGGTTGAAATGTACCGATCCTTGTGTTTCTGTGCAAACAGAGAGGAAAGAGGACGTGGGTGGAGAGAGAGAAAGGGAGAGAGGGAGATATGGGGAAGAGGAGTGCGTGCGTATGAAATGTTTCCTTTCAGATGTCTTGATACACATATTTTTGACAGGAATTTAATAGAGGGAAAAAATTACTCTTTCGATGTTCAGTTGCAGTCTTAAGAGTCCTATTCCCGTGAAATTGTTCACTGAAGAGTCTGTAGTAGACTTTTTGAGAGGTCGTTGCCTCTACAATCCACATCAGGAGTCGATTTATTCTTGCTTTGCTGGTGATTTCGTGACATTAGGTTTGGAATGAAATGTGAAATGAAGTTATTCGTGAAATTTGCTCGACTTTCGAGGATTTTTTTTGCGTCCGCACCAGCAGAATTATTTACCGCAAGTAGTATGAATGTGTTGAAAACTTTTAATATTTCACGGAAAATTGACACTAATAGATAGTCATTTCAAGCACTTATCAACAGAACTGAACACAGATCAACTCAAAATTAATCAAAACATTTTTTAAATTTATATTATATTATGTAACGTATATCATATTTTAAATAGAATTTATATTAAACTTTTTTAAACGAAATTGTTTAACCATAAAACTGTTCCGTAATTCATTATTTGCGATTATATTTTAAATTCTTCATAAATCTAGATAGACTGAAATAGTACGTGTATTGCTTAACTTAAATGAATTTGAATGATTATTCTATCATTCCTAATCACTCTGCCATCTTAATGCAAAAGTAGGAATCTCAGACAGACAAGACAGCTTCCATATGATAAACACCGCATATTTTTTGCCAGAAACTGTTTCTGCTCAATCTAACCGTCTTCATGTGCCTCGAAAAATTTCATTTACGTTTCATTTCCAACTTCAATTTTTTTCCGCTCTTCACTCTTTTTAGGAGGACAAAATTTGCTATCCTCGAAATTTTACCCACTCCCATAGCAACGTAAAAGTACGAATAACAAGGAGGAGAACACAAACCGGCTCTTATGTATTCCGAGTGTTATGAAAACACACGGCTTTCATCACGGGAGGAGTCGGGAGGATGAGCAAATTACCGAAAGACGCACTTGTTTAGCTACAAAACGATTTCCGGAGCATTTTTCATATATAGAGACTTAAATTGGTATAAGGGGACCCCAGCATCCTGTATTAGAGTTTCAAGAGGAACTGGGAGGGAGGAGTGACTTGGAGAGGAACGAGATAGGGAGGAGGAGGAGGGAGGATGGGGGGAGTCGAATTTTGGGCTGTGTGGGTGTGTGCTTTGGAGTGTGGGGCGGCGATGGAAGAGTTACGGAAGAGGAAGGGGGCGAGGGTTGAGTAGGAGGGAGTCCACGAAGGAGTAGGGAGACGGAGAAAGGGTATGGATAGAGAGATGGGGGAGAGGTCCAAGTAGGCAGCCGGGTTTGGCGGGGCGAGGAGAGGAAAAGGGAACGACCTGAGGGAAGGGGGGAAGTCTGCGAAGGGAGAGAGAGAGGGAAGTAAAGCGAGGAGTTTGATTAATTTATATTGCGTGCCTGCCCCACGACCGCAACCTCTCAAAAAAGGGTTTCTCCCGTCCTCCCACCTCCTTCACATCTTCCCTTTCCCTCCTTCCCTCGCCCTCTCGACTCTGGTATCTCCTTCTCGCCCCATCTCCGCACATGCTTTAACTCTTGCCCGTGAACCCCCTAACCCGCCGCCGACACCGCTCTGGCTTAGTGCACCTCGGTCTTTTTAACCCCCTCAGAGGAGGAGGAGTTCCCCGGAGTAGCGCACTTGAACCGGTCCCCTCATATCCACGGCAACTTCGCATACCGTGCGCCCCTTCAGTCGTATACACGCAGATTTTCCAACCGACTCTCTACCACTCCTCGCTTATCTCACCGGATGATACCGCCCCTCTCCTTTTCTCCACCTTCCTTTCCCCCTCTCCTCCATTCTACCTCTCTCCCATCCTCGTCTTTTGTTCTGCACTTCATTCTCCCTGCAAAGCGTTACAGAGTCACCTCTAGCAGATAGAAGGGATGGGTTCTTTCGGACTGCGTCATAATTTTGTATCGTGTCTTTATCTCTATCTCTCTTGCGGTTAGGTTAATGTCAATTTAGATGCTTTAATCTGAAACGTATTGGAGCTTTCGTCCTTATTTTGCTCTTGATCCTGAATATTGCTTCTTACGGTCGACTGAGTTTTGGTTTGATTCTCGTTTTTGGTGTGGTTTGTTCGATATTGTATCTGCTAGGTAATTACATAGTAAAATAACCTATAATATATTTAGTTTGGGTATTTGTATTCTGTCATTTCCCAAAGTTTTCATGACGGTATATGTGTTACTGTAAAGGTACGTAATCGGGAAATGTGTGCATTTACTGGTAAATGTGCACCACCAAGCTCGGTAAATGTATGTTTCCAGAAATGCGTATTATCCGTACATTTCCCGGTAAATGTGCACTTTTACCGATGTGCCTTGGCAAATGTGGAAATAAGTAAGATTGAGAAATGCTACACTTGAATAATTATGTTAATTTATAACTAAAATCATCTAGGGTTTGGCTCCACTGGTATATATTAAGATGAACGCTTCCCAGCCCGAGGGGGAACACAGTGAACGTGAGAAGGAATCAAATACGCTTCAACTGACTTACCCAACCCGGTGGGGCTGAGTAAAATTTTCCTTCATTTTCAAATTTAGTTTAGTTAGCTGTGCACATTTACCAGGAAATTTACACATTTATCGGACAACGCACATTTACCGTACTTCTAAACTGCAACAGATGTTCGCAACGCCGCCATGTTGTGGCCTGTGTTGCGACGTCTATCCACATTTACCAGTGTCTCTAGGTAAATGTGTACATTTCCCCAATCCAGTCGGTAAAAGTATGTTATACTTACATTTACCGAACTTGGTGATAAATGTGCACATTAACCAGGAATTGTGCACATTTACCGTGACTTATGCATTTAGTTGCAATGCCAAATTTTAACGCCACTGATGGCTTTGTCGGCATATATATTGCAGTTTAAAAGCAAATGTTATTATTTAATATTATTACTCAATATTTTTTCTTGTTGTGGAAATATGTATTTCACGTAAGTTAAGATTATAAAATAATTAAAAATTTATTATTCTGGTAACGCTGTCATATCTTTCGCATATTTTTTTACATTGAATATGCAATTCACGCCGTAATTATTGTTTGATTATTTGCTCCTACTAGTTGAAAGCACTCGCTTTCTTAGTTTGGCGTACTTTGGACCAACTTCAATTAAAAATTTAGCGTTTTACAGGCGTAGAGAAAAATTAATTTCAAAGGTCGTCGTTTCGCGGAATAATTATCAAGAGAAAATGCCCCGTCGAATTACATCGAGATATTGAAGGAAACGTTTCCGTTTCATTGGATTAGCCGCGAAGTCAGCCCAGAGAAGAGAAAACGAGACAAAAAAGGATTGTCTCCGTCCCTAATCCGAATTTGAGAGAAATCTTATTTAAGCGTCTTTCTTTCTCCTTTACATGCTTGAGCGTTTAATTCTGTAATGCCTTCATCCCTCTCTGCTTCCCTCGCTCCTCTCCTCATTTCTTTCGTTACGAATTCAAGTCTGCGTGAACGGTGGCCATTATCCCCCACCCACTCCAGTCCCGCCATGTTTCTCCATCTCTCCCCTCCCATCCCCCTACCCTCTCACTCCTCGCGAACCCTCCCTCTTCCTCCGCCTCCACTCCCCTTCCCTCTATTCGCGTCCACTTTTCTCTTATTTTGCGTACTTTTTTCCGCGGCCTTTTCCATTTACTTTCCCTCGCTACCCCGTGCAATGCAGTAGCGAGTTCGTGCCCGGAATCGACGATGGTGTGGAATTGAGATGGGTCCCATTCCACTCCCTCCACCTTCAACTTCCTTTCCCCATCTAGCAGCATTTTTTTTCTTCCCCTTAGTATCGTCTCCTAGGTTTTTTTTACTTTGGCCATATTCTCGATCCCTGTTAGTGCATCACGAGGAAGATAAGAGGAAAAAGTAGCGATGCAGACCATTTATTTTCTCTTAATGGATGTGGGTAAACTTGCCTTGGAGAAAAACAGTTGTCCAATCGCCGCGAATTTCTTTTTTGCTCCACTTCGTCGGAAAAAAAGAAGTTCGCATGCGTCTGTGTGTGTGCGCGCGCGCGCCGCCGCCGTCTCCTGAAAGCTCATGACTATGTCTCCATTGCGCTCAAGTTTCTTTCTCGGGCGGTCGGGTCGGGAGAGGCTCATTAAGAGACACCCCCCCCCCCCCCACCTCCTACCTTCTCCCCCTTCCGTGTAGGAGGAGGAGGAACTTGGCTACGAACCAATAATCACGGTCTGTTCGCCTCGCCCCATCCCCCTCGTCCTCTCTCGGTCCACGCCGGCGTTGCAAAGTGGCTTGCGAACTGGCAGCGAAGTTTTGCTCTTGCCTGGTATTAAGTATGTATGCGATTTTTTCTCCTTTACCATTCCGCTCTCTCTCTCTTTGCCTTCCGCCTTAACTTCGGGCCGCCTCCCTACGTTGCCTCCCTCTCCATTCCCTCCTCCAATTTCCTCCCTCAAGGAAGGATTAATTGCTTGAATTTTGTATCTTCGGCCCGAAAAGTTTTATTCGAGCGGTTTTGAATCCGCGATATTTTAGCGAGTGAGTGTAATTACGAGATGTAGAGAGAGAGGTGTATTTCGTTTCGGAATGTGACGTGAGCGGAATTTCGCGTCGGCTGAATTTATGTTTTACAAGTCGATCTGGAGGTTTTATGGCATGCGATTGGGGAAAAAAGAAGAAGCCCTATAGAGAGCGGGGTTGGCTTTAAAAAAACACAACTCCCATTTTTTGTAGGTTGATGAATAAAGTTGAAGTGAGAGTTTTGGTGGGAAATGTTGAACATTTTTTATTTTATAAGTGCATAAAATGCAATCGTTTCATTTCATGATATATCTTAAATCCAGTAACGAATTCTGTTTTTAAATAAATTGAATCCAATTTTATACTATAACTTTTAAAAATATAAATATGAATGTATTTAATGCCGATATTTGCATTTTTTTAACCTTTCCTTTTGTTTTAATATGGTTTTGTGTAATTTTGTAACTAAAAATATAGTATGTTTTATAAATTACTATTTTTTAATTCTTATAACGCGATATCATTTATACCTACACCTACCATTACTTTTTATCAAGCCTTTTTGTTTTTTGCGTTGTTGTCTTACATATTACATTTTACTGAAATCACCAAAATTCACATTAAGGCTGTGGAATATATTTATTGGTTGTAATTCTTCCAAATTTACAAGTTCATCGATGTTATTTCCCGACATTCAGATTATTTGAATTTGCATTTAATAAATATAGCATACTAGCTGAAAGTGCCCAGCGATACATGGGCTACGCCAGACGTCTTCGGCGAATAAAATTATGTCGTATAGTAACACAATCATTTCAACTTTTGCGCATTTTTTCATGTTCATAAAAACAATACTTTCCCCTATACTATACATATAGAGAAAGTAAAAATCATATCACATACAGACAGACCGACAGAAACAGACATCATCGCAAAAATAGCCAAAACGTGTTCAGGGGACCTCAAAACGCATTTCCGTTGAAATCTCGAATTCGAATTTTTTTATGAAAACAATACTTTCTCTATATCACGTATATGGAGAAAGTAAAAACTGATTCTGAGATATCTCTGATACCTATGAATATGGCCGGGAGGGTCTTTGGACGTCCAGAGGGAACGGGAGCATATGTGAGAGTAATAGGATTTCGAGTTCAACAATGCAATCGGTTGGCAAGGCGACTTCTTAAAAACGCTAAATTTTGTCAAAATGTGATATTAAAACGTTAAATTCGAGAGATTTCGAATCGAAGATGATGAATGACGATAATAATAAGAAACTATTGTTATTTTTCTTTAATTCAGTCCTAGTCCGGAGATTGGAGGTCAAATATATGAATTTTAATAAGCAAAAGAAAATAAGCTTGCAGGTCTAAATCTCGATTTCTCCATGTTATCTTATGGGGAATGGAAATCATTCTGAAGAATCGAACTCGGGTCAATTTTGGAAAAAATCGTTTGTAAATGGCTTTTATTTTAAGAATCCAACATTCCCACCAAATGTCAATCTTCTAGCTACTCGGAAAGTTTGTTAAAAATAGCATTACAGTTTCGCTTTCCCATCCACCGACTACGACGAAGTCATTTTTATGCATATAAAAATGACTTCGTCGTCGGTGGGTGGGAAAGCGGAACTGTAATGCTATTTTAACACATTTTCCGAGTAGCTAGAAGAATAACAAATGAGAATCATACCCATGATCATATGACATTTTTTACTCAAAATCATTTAAGGAATAAGATCCCGAAGTTATGGCATAAAGTGGACACCCTATATTAGATATGCGGCACCGAAGAATTAATTAGTTATCCTTTATAATTTCTTTAACTTCGTGTTCCGCATGTAGGAAACCCACGGCAAAGGAATCCGCCGTTCAATTCCATTTTGTGATGTCGAGGGAGAGGTAGAGAGTTCTATGATGAAGTCATCGTCCTTTCTCTTCAGTTCTGTTGATATTTCCGCCGTAATTCAAGTTGCGCGACACTTTACCATTTGTTGTTCTCCTTTAATTTTTGGCGGAGGAGAGAATCTGAAAGAGAATTTTCATCCGGACGCGGCCTCGAAAGAAACGTTTCATAATGCGACGGAAAAAGGTGCGGAATGCAACGGGAACCGGGAGGAAATCGAAAAGGACCGCAAATAAAACTCGAAGAGGGTGGAACAGGTGGAATATTCTTTCTCATCTCCTCGGGCAATACCTAGCGTTGCGTTTTATTTTTTGAGAGTGCGAAAACGGCTCATATTGCGTTTTGAGCGCTGTGGCGAGTTGCCCGATTTCCGAACTTTTTGACAAAAAGGTAATCTGGGAGTTCATTCACCTCTCAGTTGAAAGATAGGAGAATATGTACAATGAAATGGTTCGATGTTGGCGTTTTTTTATATTCATTCGTGAGGTATGGGGTCTATTTTATTCGCGGTTGACTCGCCTTTTCGAAATGGGACTGCAATACGGTTAAGGTGTATTATCAAATTATTATTTTTCTGGAGTGTACGTATCGAAAAACAATCGAAGAATGCGGTGTGCCTTCTTCCATACAGTAATGGACTTGCGATTGCATAGACGATCTGGAGAAATTAATTTATTTGAGATTTTTTAGCAACCAAACTACGAGTGAATATTTCCGTTACTTTTCTTTTTCCTGTATTCGATTGATTCATAAGTACATGATTAGATCACATCACTTGGGAGGATTTTGCTCTAAATCGCTTGCAAAATTTTGGAGTGGTCTTTAAAGTAAAATGCTCATTTCTGAAATATTGAGCCTATACTATGTGCCCAATTTAAGATATTTAATGTTCAAAATTTTGAAGTTAAAGCTGCGTCGCAATGCATTTGGGTGAAGTTAGAAAAGGGAACCCTCGCGGGGTGTTTATAAGTTCAGATATCAAGAATATCCATAATACATCCTTTTTTGTAACAACGCCTATAGTGACAGCTATAGGATACGTTACATAACGAAAAAAACGATTCGTTACGTTTTTCGTTACAGGCAAAAAAGCGATTTCGTTTTTCGTTACGCTACAATCTACATTTCGTTTTCCATTACATTTAACGTTATAACGAAATAATTCGGTAAAAATAATGAAGGGTAGTTACTCTTTGATTTTAATTTTATTTTTTGTTTAGAGGTTACGTATACATCTCAAATACATGCTTCTCATTTAGAATATTAATTTATAGGCACTTCTAAATATATTACGCAGCAGATCAGGAACGCTTTTAAGATTTCAAAATATTCGGCACATTTTTTCGTTTTTGATGATCATTTATCATGGCGATTATTTTCTTGAGCGACCCCATCAAAGGTTTCAATTTATCCGAAAAAGCGTCACGTCTTATGGAAAGTTTAAAATGAACCTCATAATCGCCGCATGTTTTTTTCTTCTTTTCCTTTCAATACGTCCTCCGAGAAGCTTCCACATTAGGCGATTTCATCTCGCGGAACGCAACTAATTTGCAGTCACGCGTGTACGTATATCCCTACGCGCACAAGACATTATTATTTCGGTAATATTCCCCATCTTATCTACCGCCATTCCCTCGAGAATCAAA
The DNA here is from genome assembly GCA_028673005.1 of Tanypteryx hageni. Classification (NCBI taxonomy): domain Eukaryota; kingdom Metazoa; phylum Arthropoda; class Insecta; order Odonata; family Petaluridae; genus Tanypteryx; species Tanypteryx hageni. The sequence continues at coordinate 42,529,252 of CM054117.1, forward strand.
CGAGGTTCGGGAGATGAATATTAATTTTTTCTCGCGCGCATCTGCGGTGTAATAATAAGTATGAGATTGTGAAGGAGGGAGTGGTTGTAATTGGTTCGTGCGTTTTTCTCCCGACTTCCGTTCATATTGCCGCTGCGAAAGGGTTTGTGTGTTCCTGTGGGATTTTAGAAGGGCGGATTCGATTTCGATGAGATGTATTTTCGATTTGTTTTTTTTTTTTTGCTCGTTTCGTTGCAGCGCAGTCGCGTTAGTTTCCTCCGTAGTTGTTTAATCCTGTCGGGCCGCGTTTTGCGCTAATTGCTTTTCGTTTTTCTCTTTTTTGCGCAAAGAGGTTTAGCACCAACGCGTATTGTGTTGTAGTAGGAAAAACTCCATCGTTTTTCGGAAAATCCGATGTGTATGCGCGCGACCGCGATGTCAAATTACATGCTAATTACGGCGTCTTCCTACAATTCTCTCCTGAGCTCGGAAAATTCATTTCGGTGTTGATTCGACCTCTAATATAAAATTGTAATGCGTTTATTTTCGATTTGGTCTCCATCGTGAAATAGATCAAATAAACAATTTCCGTTTTAAAATACATTACCCACAAGAGGTCTGGGAAAGATTTTGCTGCATGCCCGTTTTATGCCATAAGTTACACACATTTCGCGCCTCTTGTACATTGTATAGCAATTCAAAGCGCAATTAAAGGGATCGAGGTGAGTGGTTACTACCTCTGATTTTAACGGTATGTAACATCACAGCCTTAGAATTTAAGGTCTAGTGTTAAAATTATTCTCGCTTTGTTTTTTATTCCTGTCTCACAGCGTCACAACCTTCTGCGCTGTTCTATGTTACAAGTAGCGCATTATGTTCGTAACTACAGGACTACTTCCTTTTTTCTAAAGTCGACACAAGTGGGGCTATTTGAATCAATTTTAGTGAGGCTATTCGGATCGGTCAACCCATTGCAGTAGCAGCGGTAGGTCTAGAGGTTTGTAAATGTAAGAATGTTTGCGGGGTAATTTTTTCAGTATAAATAAAAGTAAAATATGTTGCAAAAATATAGAAACACTCTAAAAAGTAAATTTTAAGTACCCTCCAATTTGCGTTTCATTTTTCTGATGGTGAGAAAATATAAGCGGAAGGAAGCATATTTGCAGTGAAAGGAGGAAGATATGTGCCAGGCGCTATCCAACACACTCAATGGACGTTTACATATACGTGGAGCAGCAGATCATTTCAAAGTTCCATTTACAACTCTTCAGAGACGAGTCCAGGATACTAGATACAATAGAGAAATTGCAAGGGAGGAAGTTCATCAACCAATTTGTAAGCCCAAGTCTATAGGCCACCCAATAAGTTTTTCATTTGAACAAGAAAGAGACCTTGTAGAAAGACTAAAATCTTTGAGTAACCATGGTTTTGGCCATACGTCAACAATTGTACGAAAGGCAGTTTACCATTATGCTAAAATAAATAAAATTAAAGGTCCTTGGGGCGATGAAATAAAAATAGCAGGAAAAGAGTAATTCATTTATTTTATGAATCGGCGCAAAGATATTTCATTGCGAAAATTCAAAACATAATGCAATGAAAAATAATTACTCAATTCGAAAAAGGTATTTGGCCACCTGTAATTCCTGATTAACCTTACTCTAACAGCAGAATGAATTTTATTCACAAATAAAAAAATTCTGCGAAAATGTGTCAAAAATGTTAATTTTAATAAATTTTAAGTTAGTTAATCTTTCTATAATATTCTAATAAAAAATATGTGCGATGCGTCATAAATTTCCTTAGCAGAAGTCGACATTTTATCTTTGCAATTTTAAAATTTCTGCGCAATTGTCCTCCCACAAAAACATAGTACCATCTTTCTATAATATTCTAATCAAAAATATGTGCGATTTTCTTAGCAGAAGTTGACATTTTATCTTTGCAATTTAAAAATTTCTGCGCAATTGTCCTCCCACAAAAACATAGTACGAATAGCAAATTCGAATCCGCGTGACCAATCCTGCGCAAAGACTTTGTGTAAAAAAATTTCGCTTTTGAAGATTTTTGTAACTCGAAGTACGTGTCCAATTGTAGATTCTTTTGTAAAAATCCACTCTTCCTCTTTTTTTAGACAGAGGAGGTCTTTCAGACAGAGAGGACAGATGTTGAAGAGAGCTCAGCCAGCCGGAGAGAGAGAGAGAGAGAGGGGGAGGGGGTAGTGGGGAAATAGAGGAAGGAAGGAAAAAAACGGAGAGACAGAAGGATGGAGAATAGTGTGGAGAGAGAGAGAGAGAGAGAGGATAGGAGAGGACAGGGATTGGCCACTCGACAAAAAGCCACTCGATTCCAAAAACCGCGGAAATGTCGCCTGGCTGGAAGGCCTTTCGCCCCGGATTCCTCTGTTTGACCTTTTTGTTTCTCATCGAGGCTGCGAAGCGTGTCGTTCAGGGTGACCTCCGTCCACCCTGGCCCATCCTCACCACCACCTCCGCCTCCCATATCCCCTCCCACTCTCCTCTCGTCGTCCCGGCCTCCCTCCGATTCCGCTCGCCGACTACCATTGCCCCGCGATGCGTGCGACCTATTCAGAGTGACCTCTACAGCCCCTACGGCCACCCTAAAACCACCTACTCCACTCCCTATCTCCTTTCTCTCTCTCCCCCATCTCTCTCGGCCTGTCTCTTTCTCTTTTGCGACCCCTTCGCCAGCTCCTGTATGCCCTCGTGAACCCCTCGAATCTTTGCCTCTTCCTCCGATGTCCTCCCCGAATGCCGAACTACGTGTCCGTCCACTCCTTTCGCATGAAGAGTCGTTTCCATGGAGACCCGTAATTAGCGAAGTGTAATCTACATGTTTGACGTTCGAAAAATACCTCCATCCGGGTGAGGTATTTTTATAGAGGCGCTCGTCCGAATCCGGGCAGGTTTAGCTTGTTAGTTTGTATACGTACAAATACATAGATTAAAAGACAGCGACACGTGTGATAATCGCGGATATTGAAAATAAACGAAATTTTGCCGACATTTGGATTAATCTATTGGTGAAAATAAATTTTTAGCATCATTTTAATAAACGATTTATTTACCGTTAACTATTTTATATCCAATCTCAATTACCCTGAAGATGGCGTAAATTGGTTTGAAAAACCAAAGTGGCTATGAAATAAATTTATGACAATGATTCAAATTGTCCAGATATTTTAGTAATAAGTGACGAATTTACTTTTTTACTTTTTGGAAATAAAATAAAAATTTTAGTCGCATAATGCTTTTCGAATTACATCCTTAAACTTTGATATGTGTGTATAACACGTTTTCGTTATTCATTTATTTTGCAAGCGGGGAACCGTTTTAATTAAGTAATGCTATTTTTCTCTTGAATTTCAAATAATGCGAGGTTTCCGCTTCTCTGTTCAAAGCGTCCCTTCAGTCCTCACTTCGAATTTAATTTTGTTTGTCTTTGCGTTGATCGAAAGAATCCGGTCTTTTTCCCTCACACTTGAAGTGACTGAGATAAAAACTTGCTCGCTTGAAATCTTTGAAAGGAAATCTCACGCGTGAAAGAATTAAAGTCCAGGAATGGGATTCCGCAGAAAATACGTGGCGCCAACCCTCTCTCGAAGCATTCCCTGGGTAAGAGTGAAATGGAGCAAAGCGTTGTTCTGCACTCTCCGTGTGTATGTGCGAGTCCTGACCGGTTAAACGGATTCCGAGGGGGAAGAAAGGGCGGATGAGCCCCAATCCTATAATAACGTACTATTTATCCTAATGCACGCGCACTTTTTCTGAAGTATTTGCTTTTGAGCAGCAAAAGAGTCATACGCGCGTCGGGATATCAGATGCCATCTATGAAGAAATATTTTTGGCTTTTCAGAAATATGTTATTGGATTGCGGAAGAAACATTCGTACATTCTTTCACAGATTGACAAAGCAGACCGAATCCCAGCATATGATCTTCGAAATTTCGTTCGTCTTATTGTTTACTGAAAAGGAATTGTTTCATGTATGACAGGGAGACAACTGCCCAAATGTAATGTCCATGGACGAAAAATAGTGTTTATCAGTGCCATTATTTGACATCTGATGTAAACAATATTGTAACTGTAACTACTTCAGTTGAATCAATTCGATCTTTGTTTTTTTATATTTGTTTTTAAAAAAAGGGGCGCGCGTCTTTTTCGGGGGGGGGGGGGGGCGTGGTACTTGCATAGAATACGGCAGTTTTCCTTCCGTAAAAGACTTTTAGAGTGATAAAGAGACATCGTGTGACACATGGAAAGAGGCTGGAGGAAGAGGGTGGTGGAAAATTTGGGGAGGGAGGTGTGGAGGAAGAGAGTGGAGAGGGAAGCGAGTGGTGAGGGAGGAGAAAAACGTAGGTGGAGGAACTCGCTGCTCCCCATTCAACCTCCACGCTAATTAACCCACGTAATCCAATCCAGGGCGTGCACTTGCAGGTTTCCCCGCCTCCGCAAAATCCTCTCCCTCCCCCCGCCTCTCTCCTGGTCGCATGCCTCTTTTCGAGACAAGACACGAAATATGAGGGGTGGGGAGGGAGGACGGAGGAAGCGATCAAGGCATAGAGAGAGGAGAACCGATGTTTTACGTGGATGGGTACTAAAGGGCGATAGATGCGAGACGTAGATAGGAGGTGGAAGATGTTGGATTTGGCACGTAAATTCTGTCCTCCCTCTAGCTAATATCGCCCGTTTTCATTTTATTCTCGAAATTATCGTTGGTCGGACGGCCGGTTTCGTGACGCAGTTGTCATAGAAGCAGTTGATTTTGTGAATTTTTTTCGTGTAGATACTTTTTCAACCCGTTAAACTAATACAGGCGAGGAAAATTATATCTTATCAGATAGTATTTGTATGTTTTTTATGTTTAGTACCTTGTACATATATATTTATTTATTTATTTATTATCAAACTTGCTAAGTGATTATTTAGACTTACGTTTGATGGATTTATTCGAATAAAATTAATAATGCATGTATTTTAAACTTTAAACAGCATAAAGTGTTATTATTTTCGTAGATTTTGCAGTAGAAAAACTCAAAATATTTCTTTACATCTTTTCAGGGACATGAGCCACAACGAATTGGTGGTGATCGCTCGGAAGACACTTCGAGGCGTGTCTGCGCTGAAAAATCTGTAAGTATCATATATATCTTAATTTGAGATGTTTATAAGTTCCTGAGCACAACTGTCCATATAATTTATCAATGTAATAAAACTTTGTTGCAATTTTTAGGTCATATAATAGCGTATTTCAATTGCTTTTTTATATTTTAAGCGATCTTTTATCCATATCATTTATTCGAACCAATTTTTTTTTTATTTCAGGCAACTGGACAATAACCAACTTACTTGCATAGATGAAGCAGCAGTTCGTGGCCTGAAGGACTTAGAAGTTTTGTAAGAACCTCTGAATTAGTAATTTAATAGAGACATAATTAAACTTTAAAAAAATGAAAAAATAAATAAATTCAGCGTTAAAAGTTTCAAAATATATTTTCGCGAGCTATCATTTTGTTATTTTAAGTTAGTTTCTTTAAGCGTAAAGGAAAAATTAGAATTTTTTAAAAGTTGTTATAGAATATGACTTTTATCTTTTAAAGTTGAGCCAACATTTCTCATCGCTAAATGACATTAGAGATAGAAGTATTGAGTTTCCCAAAGCCTACCCATGGTAATTCTACTCCCTTTCTCTGTGCACGCACCGACCATTCGTATATGTCATTCCATTTCTGCGTATGAAGTACCCACAAAGGAATGCATCGTCGTAAATTACTACTTAGTATTTCGTGCAAGTTGCTCTTTGGATTTCATAATTCAAACGTTTATCTGATTTAACGTCAGAGACGAGAATAAACCACGATTTGTTTTATTTTGGTCTTTTTAATAATTCTAAAGTTTAATATTTCGTTTATCGTGATATTTGATCCATTTTCTGGCTCAGCCTTATCTGTTTCTCAAGTTACCGTAATGTATTATCCAGCAATTGCTAAGATAAGGCAATTTATGACCTACAATTGAAAGTTTCTTTCAGATGAAATAGCAAACAAATTCAAGTTGGCATTAAATTGTGTCACTCGGATTGGACATAGACTTTTTTATTAGGCTGGAATGAATTTTCAAATCGCCGACAAACCTAAATTTTCGACACATCCTCTCATTCGACACGCAGACCCTTAGATATTTAATCCTGCGCGAAGCACACGATGAATTTTCCCTCTCCCTCTTCTTTCTCTCTCTCTCTCTCTCTCTCAAGATCTGAAATATTGTGACACCGAAATGATCGTTTAACTCTGTTTTTCTCAGGACACTGAACAACAACAACCTAACCTGGTTGGGACGAGAGCTATTCGAGCACATGTACCGCCTACGGGTCCTCAGGTTAGGGGAGAACAGCTTCGCCTGCGACTGTCGCCTCTCCTGGCTCCCAAGGTTTCTCCGGAGGTCTCCTGCTGCAGCATCGAGGCCCCCGCCGGCCGCGGCGGCCCTCACCACCATCGGCGCCCCGTCGGCCGCGCCCTCTTCGTCCGGTTCCCCATGGGCGACACCTCGCTGCGCCTCGCCCAACCACCTACGTGGACACGCCATAGCGGACCTGCACGAGGCGGAGATGAAATGCTCAGGTGGGTCGAAACTAGAGGTCGTGTGTTTTTATGTTATCGTTCCTCCAATGTTTTCGTATAGGCGAAATAAGTAGGAATCGAGCAGGGAAAACATTCCATCAGAAAACAACAAAGATTTACTCAGATTTTTTCTGGTTATTCTTGAAGCGAATTCTTGAACGGCGCTGAATTTTTTCCGCACTTATGTTGAATTAAAGTAAAATCACAAAGGTAGCAGAATGTGATTGATGCTCATGAAATTCGGTCGAAAATAAATTCACTTAAAATTTACTAGTTATAGGACCTTCGGCTATAATCGTGTTAAAATATAACCAAAAATAGTGAAAATCACATTGTTTTATTTCACGTTATGGAATTACTCCACATAATTACCCCATCAACAGTTGAGATTTTATTCTTTTGGTATACTCTTTTCAAGGGGTGTGATTCCGCAATAAGTGTTTCAGTCCCTTTACATGCGAGCGTGTTTCGCGAGTGCTAAAACGTGATAGAATGTCGACTACACGAAAATCTTTGATGATCCTCAGAAACACATCTCAAAGGTTCACTTTTCAATTTACGCAAAGTTCAAAATTTCCCTTAGTGAAAATTTTTAATGAGCCGACCGACTAGTTTTTATTGATATTACTTCGCTATTATTTGCTGCAAAATTGAAAGTATTTGTTTTGTTCATCTTCTTCATTTAAGCTGGAAACACATTCACATTCAAGATTCCTACACTCGTAGGCTTTTTGTAGCCATGTTTCTCTTAAACTCACCACCAAATATTTTATGTACGAATAAGCATTTTATGTAATGTTAATGACATTTTGTTATTTTCTCTTATTGTACTTACAGCGGTATAAAAATGTGTATCAATATTCAGTTCTCAGGTACAACTGTTATCGTTGAGGCAAATTTTTGGATAACCCGTTCTTCTGGTATTTTTATCGAACTTTTCCAATAATTATAAAATCGGAAATTACATACTGCGGAGTCGGATATGTTACCATAAAAATTACCCTCCGAAGTCGACAGTCGTATTTTTTATATCCCCATCAACAAAGTTCAACAGTGCGCACCATCCTCGGTACTATGAATAACCCTTCACCGAGTTTGTTCAGATGACCCGAAGAAGGCAAAGATAATTTATTCGTCAAGCGCGAAGGGGGATTCAACGCACCGTGGAAATGTAAATCGGATTCAACAGGTAAGTGGGACCTTTAAGTGTTCTCCGGGAATGCGAAGGAAACGCTGAAAGAGGTAATGCTACGTTCAATTAGAGAGAAGGAACGAGAGTATTAAAGGTATCTAGAATGTTTCTCAGCATACCCCTATGGCTATCATCTTGTTCGGCTACTAAGAAGCATGGTGCCCGCCAGAATATAATCCGATAGGTATGCAGCGTTGAGGTCCATTATATTCCGGAAAACTCGCCGCTTCGACAACGAGGGGATTGAGGTGGTGCTTACGTCTTGAGCGAAACCACTCGGTAACCATCGGGACGAAACGTTCTAAGACCTCTTCTCGGTAGGCTTCCATTATTTCTCGTTCGCCCCACTTGGTGCGAGATAATCTCGCACCCTATTTTTTCACGTAAAGTAAGAAGATTGGGGTCGTGTGTGTCGGTGGTGCCCAAAGGGTTTTCGTTTCGAAACCTCGTTTGAATTATCTCTCTCTCTCCTCGTGGAGAGAGGACTGAAGAGAGCTGAGGTTTTGCCTGTTCCATTTTATGCCTAAAAGAGGCGTTCGCGTGAGGGATCGAGACGATCGATAAGCCTATTAAAGTGGAATCGAGTGTTGAGTGGGGTATGTCCCAAACCACAGATATTACTCGGAAGGATTTGGTTGCGTAGGATAGCGTGTCTTAGAACAAGGATGGTATTGTATTAAGCCTTTCCAGGTAACATCACTTTCAATGAAAACCAGGACCAAAAGATGTTTGAAAATTCTCTAAATTATTATTGAACATTCAAAGATAGAAATTGATGGAATGGTATGATCCGAAGATCCTATGCAGACAGGCATAAGCTGTGAAAGTTGGAACAATTTTTGAAACGAGAAAAAAAAAATCTCGTTTCTCGTTTCAAAAATTGTTCCAAAATTCAAAGATAGGTTCGATAAAGGTCCTGCAGATGCAAATAAGAAATTTATTCAACTTTGCATTACGCGTAGGACTTCCTTTTTAGCGGTTTTTTCGAAAATATCCGCTTATGCGCTTGGTTTGCCCGTCTTTCTGTCTGACGCGCTAGCGACTCCTTAACGAAGACAGATAGAGATTTTAAATTTTATTCGAATAGAGGACATCACTTGCCACATAAAAGTCTGCGGGACCACATATTTACGACTTGGATAGTTTCGGAGAAAAAATTCAAGAACCACCCACAGTTCTTCTCTGATCAACCGTGGTTGATGTTTCGCATTTCCATCTTGTACTAATGCGTCTCTTGGGTCGTACTCTTGGGGATGGCACTGGTAGTCAGCTGGAGAGTTGAATAATTCAGTTCACTCTCGGACGCTTCTTCAGATAGCGTTTCATACGTAAGTATATCCCATAAAGAACGCCTTTGAAATCTCTGTGTATTCCATTTATGGAATATACTTTTCCATTTTGTTTAAACTGCCATTTACTGTCTGCTTCAGTAGCTTTTTCCTTAATTACCGTAATTTGGTATTATACAGCTCATCCCAATCAGTTTACGTTGATTTGCAAGATTTAACTGGAACAATCTCTCTCAACATTATAAAGAAGCGTCCTCATATCTGGTGTCGATTATCTCACCATTGTACTACTACATCGTTGCCTTGACCAGTTAACTGTTGTTATGTTGCAACTGTCGGTTGCTATTTCCACCTCCTCTTAATTGCTGAATTGGATTAGCGGCGGAAGCTGCCTGCTTCAGTTTGTTCGACTCTAATTAACACCGTTATGCTAAAAGCCGCGAGGTTTTTTCCATCCACTCCGAATTGTATTTCCTTTCTTGTTTCCCCCTCATAAATTCATTTTCCACCTCATCATCAAGTCGAGGGGCTTGAATCAGCCTGATTGGATGGATGTTCGCGATTTTTCCCTTCATAAATGGCTACCAATTTCCCGTCCTGGCGCTCGTAGTTAATGTTTTTGTTTCGTGAAACAGCGAAATGCATTATTCATGAGCCGTACATACGTCGAAAGTTCTTAATAAATTACAGTTACAATTTTATAGTCAATTCAGTATCCAGTATTTGTTATTTTCCCAGAGATCGTGCTATGCGACCGATAACGACTGCAATTTCGAAATGAAACCACTAGGATTCTTCGCTCACTCACGAGCCTTGAAGTTTCTTTTATTTTAAGGATCCTTTTTCAATTTTTCTCCTTGCTTTAATCTAGGACTTCCTATACGTTCGTTTTCACCGTAATCCTATACTTAGCGGAACTTTAGCTGGAACACGCTCGGAATATCTTTTATTCTGTTCGGCTTAAAAAAAAAGAAAAACCCTCCGTATTCGGTCGTGCGCTCTAACTCTTTCTTATCTGTTTTTTAGGTACATATATGTTAACGTTGGAATTCTAATGGCTAATTCCTAAACACCCCTCCGGGCAAGTTTTCACTTCTCTTCCTCTTTATCTCTTTTCTCTCTCTCTCTCTCTCTCCTCATTCCGTATCCACTATTCCTCTGTTCGCACGAATTTCGCGTTCCAACTGTTTATTTTTTCTAATCTTTTGCGGTCTTTTTTCCTCTTTTTCCTTTACCACGTTCTCCATATAACCTGCTTCAATTGTTTTTTTATTACGTTCTCTGATGATGCGTAGATGGTGTTAAGCACGGATATCCTTTCTCTGCCTCTTCCTCTTTCTATCACTCTCCCTCTCTTCTTCTCTTTCTACACCACTTCCGCTCTCTCTCTCTCTCACTCTTTAACCTCCCTCTCATTATCTCTTTCCCTCTCTTCCTCCTCCTTTCTTCCTCCTCCTCTCATTCTCTCTGCTTCACCTCATACCCTTTTACACCTCGAGCGGTGTGTTGATGCTAATGCAAACAACGGCAGTATAATCAAATGTTTTTCGTGAAAGGGAAAAAGAACGAGAGAATAGTTTTATTACTTTCCCTTTGCGCAATTTTATCTCCGCTTTTCCCCTATTGTTATAAAAGCCTCTTTTTCCCGCGTTTACTTTTTTTCGGACTCTTTTTGTACCATAACGTATTCGTATCTAGCGCGTGTTATGTTTCTTTTCACCTCGCGTCTTTTTTTCTATCTCTCAATTGAAAAATACTTTTGCGCTTTGAATGGCCTCTCTTCCTTTTGTTTTTGCGAATTAACGGAGGATGGCGTATGTTTATGTTTACCGTCCTGTGAAGTGGAACTGTATGTTTTTTCGCTTTCGAATCTTCATTTAACGAAAGTTGTTCGATAACCATCAGCTATAAACCGAGTCTTCTTGGCCGTTGAAATTGAAAGTGCAATCCGTCGGTGGTTAACAAGCGGTGACAACACCGAAGCAATACAGCCAAATTAAACATCCTTAAAGAACATGATTTGTTGTTTATCCACTCTTTGGATAAATTTTTAATTTACATATCATGCGCAGTCTGGAATATTATTCATTCTTCATCATCATAGGTAGTCTGTCCGTAGACAGGTCCGTGATTATTCATGGTTCTGGTTCTCCATATACTTCTATTTTCCGCTGTCCTCTTCATATCTTGATAACTCTCTTTCCCTTTCTAATTGTCTATCACCCGAAATCTTTTCCTACCTCTTTTCCTTTTTCCATCTAGTTTTCCTTCTAACACGTCTTTAATCATACTTTCTCTTCTCAGGTAATGTCCAACCCAGTATATTGAAATAATAAAAAACTTCATTCAGGAAAAGAAAGAAAGTTTTTTCATTGCCATGAAATTTTAACTCATTTTAAAGTCAAATGGCAGTCATAAACGTGCTCGACCGCACAACGAAAGTGTAAAATAATATTTGATAAAATGTTTTCCTGCTGAGCTTTGAGAAAATAACTTCGCTTACTTTTAACGATCCAACAAAATTATCTCATTGTTATTTAAATCGGTTTAAGTCCCAGGGCCGTCTATATTCTCTTTTTTTCTCCGCCGAATTGCATTAGCAGAAGATCTTTTTCCCATAAATCTCTTTATGAAGTTTTTGTGGGTAAATTTAAAAAATGTAATTTTTTAACTCCCTTTGAAAATTATTTCACACTTCTGTTCAACCAGGAAATAAAGAATGGCGCCTTTCTTAAAATTCGTCATGGATAATTCAGACATTTCATTTGAATTTAAAACTCCATCCACGTTTTTCCTCGAGTGATAATACTTGAGGAAAAATAATCAAGCAAGTACATTTTTTCAATTTACAATTTCACTTTAAAGCAGTGAAATATCCTGAAAATTGCACTTTATTATCTTCCCATTTATGATATTTTTGTGCTTTCCAAAGTTTAATAGCTACTAGATATTAATGTAAAAGAATCCAGAAAAAATATTACCTTTGCTTTTTATATAGCTCGGGATTATTTCCTGGTTATTAATAGTTAATGCTTTTAATTGTCTTTCGCAGTTGGTTACGTTATTTTCTGTTAATAATTTGAATAACTGTTTTTCAATCTACACATTAAGAGATGCATTCCTTTATCAGAGGGAATTGTGGTTTGTACCTTAAGGTTCCAGACTCCTTGTCTTAGAGCGGCGAGTAATTACTTTTATAATCTTCGCGGAAATACCTGAAAATGGATCGTTCCTCAGAACTCATCGCGTTGAAAACAATGCCCTCATTTCCTCGACCTTTGCAGAAACAATTGCTCTCACACATGCGTAGCGCCCCGAGAGTGGAAGAGCAGGAATAGGATAGTATTGAATAAGTAAACCTTGAAGCTTTTTACCTGTTCCTCGAGAAATCCTTTCATAAGAGGATGCCTCCGCTCTTTCAGGAGCCCCTCCGAATCACATTCCTCCCTCCTCTCCTCTTACTCCCTACCCTTCCTCATCCAGTTTCTGCTTCTTGCATCCGCCTACTCCCTCCGTTTGCTTCCATGTCTCTTTATAAACCTCCCTCCCTCTCCACGTCTCACCCTCTCTCTCCGCTTACCCCTCCATATTCTCCGAATGTTATAAACTCATTCATGCGCGAATCCTTTGTGCATATCATCCATCCTACTCCTTCCTCTGAGAAATCTCTTACTCTCCACTCTTTCTCTCCCTCCATACCTCCTCTCTCTCTATCTCCCTCTCTCTCTATCTCCCTCTCTCTCTCTCTCTACCTTACTCCCACACGACCTTCTCCTCCCTTTTCAGACGAGGAGGACTTGTGTCCTTGGGAAAACGCAGCTTGTCCTCCGGCGTCAAATAAAGACTCCAGTGACTTGCCTATGCCCTTTGTCTACCCAAGCGGATCAAAAGGGCTTCATCGCCATCCTCCCATCTCCTATTCCTCTCTCTTTCCCCCTTCCTCTCCATCTTCTCTTCTTTCCCATAACCTGTCTTCCTCTCTTTCTCCTCTCTCTATGCTCATCGTTCCTATTATCTAGTGAATCTTTCTTTTCCCTGCTTTCCGCTACGATTCGCATTTCTCTCTTCAGATCTCCTCGAGGTATTGTCCCGTGCCGTATCGCTTCCACTTTTTTTTACCTCTTCTCCTCGTCGTTGTGATAAGGATCTCTGCAGCGCTCTAGGATAACGCGTTTTCTTGATCCTGTTTTGATTTTTCCTTGCTTCATTTTTCGTGTTTGCTTAAATCTCATCGGCGGATTGGTTTATTAAACGGGCTGCTGTTGTGCGTCACGTGCCGAAGCATTTATACCGCCGCCCACCGGATTGTAAAAACTGTCGTGCTTGTCGTATTTGCGTTCATGAATAACGATTTTGGATAATTAAAGAATTTTTTTATAAATTCGAGAAATTTCCTATAAAAATGTGCTCTTCTATCGTACCAGTGTACTTAATTTCTCTCGCAATTATTAATTCTGCGAAAAATATAATCCACGGTACTTTACCCTTCATCGTGGCTAAAGTAATCTTTTGACCGAATCCAACAGAGTAGTAATGAATACTCCCGATGAATGGATGTTTGCAAAGTGTTTTTCGTCGCTCTCTATCATAAATCCGCGATCGTAAACATCCCCGCAGACCCGAAAGACTTCTCGGTGTTTATTTCAATCAATCGATTGCTCGGTTATGCTGTTCATCCTGCCGGCTTTCGGCGACAGGTGCACAACAGGCTCTCGTCTTCTTCCTTTCCCGTATGCTCTCCTGTAATAATCCCGCCAGCTACGTCATTCTTCTCACGTCCACCTCTTGATCCATTAAAAACCAACCGCTTTGCTTCGGAAAAGCCGTACCTCGCCTTTCAACCCACCAATCTCCCCATTCCTTCTCCGCCTCTCTCTCTCTCCATGTCTGTCACCCCACCTTTACCCTATTTTCAATCATCGTTTCCTTTCTATTCGTCCTTTCTTGCACTCCTCTCTCCCTCTTTCTCTCCACCTGCTTTGTCTCAACCCTTTCAGAACCACCTTTCACTCCCTTTCCCTTTTTAACCCCCTTCTCATTCACGTGGTTTTGAGTCCGAACTCTGCAGTCCATAAGGAATTCGGACCAATGAGAGGACGAGGTTCTGAAGCAAACAAGCTTCGGGGTAGGACTATAAAAGAGAAAGGGAGAGAAAGAGAGAGTGGGGTCGGGGAAAAGGTAGAAGTGATGGGGAATGTCGCAGGGAAAGAGAGAAAGGAAGGGGAATAGCATGAGGGCAGAAAAGGGAAGACACGTTTGAGGAAGGCATATTAGACGGCAACATAGTGACATCAACTCTGCCGGAAGAAAGAATGGGGTGGGTGTCGTGGGGGAAAGGGATGAGAAGGAAGAGGATGGCGGAGCTGAGGGCGTGGGGGCAAAATAGGAGGAAGGAAGGAGTGAGGTTTGGGGGGATGGAAGTAGGCGTAGCCGGCGGAGGAGCAGAAGTGGATGACACATGGGTGTGCGTTCGTAGCGATTGAGATTGATATAGGTCGATAGACAATGCGCCATTGATAGGGGGAGTGGCGGAGCGAGGAGGAGAGTGGCAGAAGTGGAGTGGGAATCCAGTGTCGTGGATGTACTCGGGTGGGTGGGGTGGAAATGTAAGGGTCGGGATGTCTTATATAGTGGCTCTGGGGGAACGAGCACACACAAACCAACACATGCGAGGTGGAGTTGCTTTGGAAGGAAAGGAAGTCGTTTGTAAGACTTTTGAGGACGGGATGAGGGGGAGGAGAGGTGTGGCGTTGTTGTCTCGCGGAGATGCTCCGAAGGTCAGGAGGATGTGTTTTTCAGTTCGGTTTGGGAATACGTGAGGGTTTTCGAAAGTAGGGTTTCGACTGGGTGGATGATTCTTGTATGTATCTTTTTTGAGATTTCGTTATGGAAAAGGTAGATAGATAGAGAGAGAGAGAGAGAGAAAGAAAGAAAGGAATGCGTTTTCAAGTTGCGATTCTTTTTGAAAGATAGTTTCGTCCCAAAAAAAAGCGGAGTGTCTCTTTGCTCCAGGAAAGACGTTTGATGATAAAACAGTCACTTGTCAGATAGGGGCGCGTTTGAAGAAGCTACGAAGCCATCATTATATGCATGTCAGTTTTAAAAAGGATGAAAGGTGCTATTTTATGATACAGTTGTATTTTTAATGGCTCAATTTCCGGTTGACATGGAATGATTTTCAAAATCCTTTCTGCGATTTTATCAACAATATTTTTAATCGTCATCAAAGAAATTTTTCAAAAACATTTCCGGAATTAACGAAGTATTGAAAGCTTTTTTCTTTCCGTTACGAAAAGCACATTTCATGCACTGGTTCCCTAATGATCTGAAGAAACATTGAGAGATGATAAAAATGTAGACATGAAAAGGTTTGCCGCAGAGGAAGTTTTATGAAAGATATAGGAGTATAAATGGTGTAAGCGAGTATAGGCATTAAAGGAAGGTGACGGAAGGAGTAAAGGATATGAGGGACGCTAAATAACGGAGAGGTAGGAGAGAAGAAATAGAGGCGAGGACAGAGAAGAGTAGGAGTTAACAGGAAAATCGTTCAGCAACGTTGAGTTAAGAGATAGGAGTAAGGGGAGTGGTTGAAACAGACCCGACGGTATAAGGCGGGGTATAGATCGGAGGGTGGGGGGAGCGTGGTGAAGGCATTGCTTCTCGCCCCGCTGACCTGCCATAGTTTGGCGTTGTCAACGGCTTGTATCGAGAGGTGAAAGGATGGAGGAAGGATCGCTCTGCCGAAAGCGAGATGGC
The DNA here is from genome assembly GCA_028673005.1 of Tanypteryx hageni. NCBI lineage: Eukaryota > Metazoa > Arthropoda > Insecta > Odonata > Petaluridae > Tanypteryx > Tanypteryx hageni. The sequence continues at coordinate 42,545,108 of CM054117.1, forward strand.
GCCAGCCTCACGGCTGAGGATCGGAGAGAGAGAATCCAGTCGGAGTCAGGGGTCATTGGAGAGGGAAGTTTCGTTTACAGGGATACGTATGTGCATAGATACCCGTCTGAGCGTGCGCGTGTTTAGGAGCGAGAGAGTGAGAAAGGAGATAGGTCCGGAAAGGCTGCCCTGCGGTACCCCTCTTTCTATCCTTGACGCGTACACAACCTCTGCCGCCAAGCTCGGATATTACGGTCCTCCCTCACTCCGGTCTCGTACAATGGACCGATATTGACCATACCTTGTTGCGAGGGATAAGAGAAGCATGCATGCGCGTCTCGATCCCAACGAAAAAGCGGGTTGGACAAACGCCAGAAAAATCAAGATATTTAGGAGAGGGAATACCTGAGGTGAGGATTTTGGTTGCTGTGGAAGGGATCAAAAGGTGAATGGAAGTTGTTTATTTTTGCCCTCTTTGTGTTTTGACTTTTAGTGCGACGACGAGGAAGGTAAGGAATCCATACTCATTTTCCCGTTATGTGGCATATATTTTACAATCTTATTCTCTTAAAAGTTATGCAGGCATTGACTTTTTTCGTTTTTTGCTCTAAACCTTTTACTATTTGGACAGTATGTGTTAAAAATACGAAAATTCTATTTCGTATAAAACACCGTTATATATGGTCTTTCTGGATATATGTTGGCTTTTGATTGAGCGAATCATGCCCAAAATTTTGCGTCCCACTTTAGGCCGATAATTTGTTTCAACAAATTAGTCCACCACAGAGAATCTTATCGTTTTTAGATTTAGACTTTTATGAAATAATTTTTTATGAACATTTGTTTTCAGAGGCCACGAAATAAAATTATATGCTATTATCACAACAGTCGAAATAATTTCTGGCGACGGCAGTCAGTTTACAGAAGCTTAAATATTGTTTCTAAAAAATTAATTGAGGCCGAAACAATGGAACTTAAACTTTAAGGCGTATTCTTAATAATTCATGTCCTCCCATTGTTCCTCCGTCTCTTTCGTCTCCCTCTCTTGCTCTGGGTTCCTCTTTCAGCCGTATCTTCCCACACGTACTCATCTCCCCTTTAGCGCAGCTTCCCCATCCACTTTCAGCTACATCTTTTTATTTCTCTTCTTGTTTTCCTTCTGTCTCCAGGGGTTTAAATGTCAGATTCTTCTTCCCGGAAAAAAGGTATATATTATAGTTATAAAGATATCATCCTACAAGGTTGAGAGAGGTGGTTTTTGATAGTGCAAACCGAATAAGTATGACGTTAAATGGGATAGGTATTCAATAGGGAGAAAATGAACGAATTAATTAAAACTATCTTTTCTAATTCAAAAACTCTTGCTTATCATTTTTTAATAATCGCAATATTAATTGGTAGCCCATGCAACAATTATCGTTAAGTATGAAAACTTTCTGGGGAATTCTTACGTTATTAATAAAAAAATTGAAATAGGTATCAAAGGGAGCGTTCTCTTTCATGGAGTTTTCGATAAAATATAAATCCTATATGGATAAAATCTTTACTCTCAAAGAACTAGCCAATGTGAAAACATCGGAAAAGAAGTTCATTTGACGCTAGTTTCCAAAAAAGAGTGAAAATTCGGAAGAAAGCCTCTCATCCCTCTAAAAAGAAGCATGGTTTTCCAAAAGTAGGACAGCGAATTTTCTTTTCCACGGTTTAGATGACTTTTTTATCGGCCCTGGGAAATTTAAACTGATATAAATGCTGTAAAAAGGCGCGTAGAATAAGTTATATCGATTATTTCTCCCTTTATATGTTGAAACTACGTAGCGAGTTGAATAGCGAAAAAGTGAGACATTATAAAAATGGGTTAATTACCGAGTACTCGAACGGAGGAAATAAATAATGGCAAGAATGTTCACGGCGCGTGTTAGACGGTCGCACGTAATTTAAAAATAATAAAGCGCCGAATAAATTAGCAGGGGACTTCGTGAAAGAGAAATAATGAAAGATGAATCGGCAGTTGGTGAAGAATAGTGACAGAATACTAGTCTGCAGAGAAATGAATGGGGACGTGTATGCTCGGCCTAGTGGTTCTCAAACTTAAATAGCTCTAGGCGACGCTGTGCAAAGTCTGCGTTTTCCGCTCCTTTCTCAAGATCTCCAACAATTCCCAAGTCCGCGTACTCCTACGTTTAAAATGTTGTCTATTTTTCATTTAAGTCGGAAAAGTGAGGTACTCGAGGATTAAAATTTACTTTTCTATATTTATAATAAAATTTTTCAAACGCTTAACTTATTCATGTAATTGACCGTATTTTTTCCAAGTTTCTCGCTTCGAAACTTTATTGTGGGATGTTTTTCATGGATTGAATATATTTTCAGTTTCAGTTCTCACACCATGAAATTGAAATGTATTTGCTTAGGTAGAAATCTTTCATGAACCTTTATTGCTTTATAAAAACGTGTACGCATCTTATAAATATACTGTTTCAGTTTCAGAAATCGCATAGTATTTCAATTCGGCGAAAATTTATACGAATTATAATGAACCAGGCAACATTTGCGGATGAAGCAAACCATATTCCGTTGAGTTATATCTCTCGCGAATGGAATGTGTATTTCAAACTGTTAAATTGCATATTTTGTTAAAGGTCCTCTCTGAATAGAATTCGCGTCTTCCTACGTAGGAACGGACGTTAGGCAATTTCCGCCAGCAACTGCGAGTATGAGTTTAAAAAAAAGGGCGGACAAAGAATTACATGCCCTAGCACCCTCTAGAACACACTTCCGTCGCGATTCGCACCCTTTATATTCTCCCTTTGCGACACTTCTCTCCCTTAAGGCCCTTGCTCCATGCGCGTTAGGCGATAAAAGGGGTTTTCCACCCCTAAACCTGACAGATGACGCCCCCTCTCATCTTCCCGTTCTCCTTCATGCAATTCCTCTGCGAGTGACACGCCGCGTTAGAGATGGAGAGGAAGCGGATAGAGATAGAGAAGAGAATAAGAGGGCTTCACCTTAGGTCGAGGGATGCTGGCGTTTCATCTATCCGACGCGAAGGCGCTGTCATCGCCAAGATTCAGAGGAGAGGACGAGCACAGAATATGCACATACACATAAGGCAGATTAGCAGATGAGGATCCATTGAAGCGAGTAAATAATTAAGGTGTCTCAGCCAATTTCGGGATAAGGTTGAAGCAGCTCGAGTGCCTCCTGTCACCTCCTTTTTTAGTATTCGCGTCTTAATATCTCCGCCCCTCTTGATATACGCAAATTTGTAGTGAACAGGTGAGGTGATTATGGGTATTTGTTGAAGAATTTCGCTTTGTTCGTCGTAAGGGAGGTTTTCTTTAACGTCTCTGTACAGAAATCTTGGCCCAAGAGTCGTGGATGGTGGATTGCTGATTCTTGTTCTTATATGTGTGTCCGTAAAATTAGTTCGCAAAATCAGGAAAGGATATTTCTTAAGATGAAGATATGTAAAACCAGCTCAATTTTTCTGAGATAAAAGTCGACGCGAATATTTAAAATTTAACTTCGTTAATCCGAGTATCTATAACCTTAGAGAGATTGTTTAACATTTCCGTTAATATATTCGTTATTTTAATGTTATATACCCTAACTTTTTCGCCTTTTATTATATTTTTGTTTTACGACTTGTATGTCTGAAGAGTGCAATTAACCACATCGACATCTAATCAGTAATAATTTTCTTAATTGTTCTCATGAAATTCAACCGGCTCATCTTTTCAGTTACCCGCGCCCGTGCAAAGATAAACAGACATTCCAACCACCGCCGTTAGATCTCTTTTTCCTTCAACAAAATGTTAATAAAATCTTCGACATTTTCTCCTCATTTTTTAGATCCGATCATTTCACGAAAGCACGAGAAAAGAAAATGAATTCACCGGATACTATGACCTTTTTTGAGGCCGTTTATGTCGAAGTCCCTAATATGGCCTAGAAAGAAGAAGCAGCGAGTGCGAGGCTAAAGTATATAGCGTGCTCTTGTATGTGAGCCGGCGGAAGTGTCGTATAAAGGATTTGTATTACCCCTGCACAGTATAACGGTTGTTATATCAGGGGAAGGGATGGGATTGGGGAAGAAAGATAGGATGCGGAGAAAGGGTTGTGCGCAGGACGTTAACTAGCCACCGGGATGGACCGAGCGAATAAAGGTGGCCCTGTTGGACCTCGTAAAGCGCTCGCCTGGCCATCGTTGTCGGGCGGCTCCTGATGAACACTCGGGACAATGAAAAGGACGGCGTATAACAAAAGAAACGCGACGGCGTCGATATAACAGCGCTGTATTTTCTCCCGGTTTATGGGTTCGAGGGTATGGACGGGAGAGAGGTCACGGATTCTTCGTCGCTTTCTTATAACCTGATGGCAGCTTCCGTAGTTATTTGCTGGTGTTTTTAAGTAGGCTCGAAGGATTTTGCGTTCCTTTATTACATCTTTTTTTACCGAATTTTCTTATTATTTTGTGTGCTTAAAATAGATGCTTGAAGAATATTAATATTTTCGGTTCAATTTACTTTAAAGTGATTGCCATAGTGAAATACCTTGGGGATCTTCTTATTCTTCATACACTAATGCAACATTCTGATTCCATACGTTAAAAATAAGGCCAATTTTTACCTGTAAAACTGCTGATAAATTGGATTGATCAGAATATGGTTCGAATTTTAAACTGCAGTTTCCCTTTCAACGCCGCTATGTGTATTCGATGAAAAGTTAAAAGGAATTTACAGTAATTGTCGGCGCAGAATCTTTAGTTATTTTCAGTCCATTTCCCGAAGCTCAAAAATACAAATACCGTCTGTCGTTTGCTCCTACATTAAATCGGCGGATCACCGCACATTTTAATTTATGCAGGAATTCCTCGTCTTCTGCTCTTCGATACTTCCTCTTCCAACTCTCAAATATCTACCGAGACCCAACTCCTGCAGCAAACCGCTTCCGTTCTGAACTCCAAACATCAACTTTCCCGTTTCTCGCCGGAGACCTCTCAAGCGCACGCCGTCAAAAGAACCCTTCCGCGTTCCTCTTTTTATTTCCAAACTCAACTCCGAAAAAAAGTGCTTCCCATCTCCGGCAGATCTCACCTTTAAAGCCCCACCCTCTCCGCATACCCGAAGAAACTCTCTTCCGTCTCATTTCCGCCCTCTCTTTGAACTCGCCCATATTTAACGCAGAGCGATTCGATCTAACGGTGACATTAGCTTCACCCCAATGCCAAAAACGTGTATTTTACCTTGCCTAGGATGTGTATGTGTATATATATATATATATATATATATATATATATATATATATATATATATATATAACGCTGCCAAATACCTTATCATCTCGTTATATATACTTAGTCAAAACTCTCGACTAACCGGAATATCGCTAACTCGGAGTTTATAAAACATATCTAACAGCTTAAGTATTTTATACTGTATGGTATATGCGGTATTTACTTCCCCCATTACTAATAAAGGAGTCATATGACATTATTATTTGACCTGTGGAATTACTTTATTTATTTATTTATGCATTTCTTTATTTATTTTTCACTAGCTCATAAATAGCACTTAACGGTCTTTTACTATGAGCTCAAGACATAACATAGACGAACACATACGGCCATGCTCCCGGAATGATCCGAACCCGATACTCGGGCATTGGGAGTTAGACAGGCTAACCACCCCTCTACCAAGGCTGGCAGTATAAAATGCCATTACACTTATCTTTAATTCTTTTGTCTATTCTCGTAATATTTACGTTTTACATAATTGTTTATTATGATACGTGTAAATATGCATATTGATCGACTAGAATATTAGATAGTCAGAATCGGCTTGGTCCCATGACAATATGGTAAATCGGGGGTTTAATGAATACGTGTGCGTGTGTTTGTTGTGTGTGTGGGTGTATATATATATATATATATATATATATATATATATATATATACACACATATATATATACAGCACCATAACTAGCTATTTTAGCGCCCAGGACAAACTACCAAATATGCGTCCCCTCCATAAAAAATTCTCTAATATCTATATTTTAATAATTTATAAATATTTTAATATTAAAGAGTTATTCTACGTGATTTTAATGCAGCAAAACCATCAATAACATCATCTAAATTTATAGTTTCTGCTATGCGTATGTCTGGAACAATTATAGTAGTGAAATCGCTCCTTATTGCCATGCAACCTCATACAACTTACCAGTAACAATTTTTGCGCCCCTTCTTTAGTTATGCCCGTGGTAGATGTCCCGCTTGCCCCGCCCTAGATACGGCACTGTATATATACACACAATGCTTTTTTTCTGCCGTAACACCGTTCCGGAAACTTCAATGCAAAAAAATACTAATTTTCATAACTTACAAAAAATGAAATGAAGTTATTTTCAATGCACAATGACGTTTTATTCATATTGTACAATTACCAATATTCCTCCGCTGACAATTTTCATTCAGTTCCTTTTTTTGCCCCCACTCACCTCTTCGCGTCCCGGCACCTTTTTTGTTGGAAAAACACCTATATAATTATATATATATATATATATATATATATATATATATATATATATATATATATATATACGCTTCTTTTCTCGAAAAAATAAAAATTTCCGCTTTGAATTTTTTTATTTCTTTGCGGTTTCCTTCTTTTCCACCCCTTCTCGCCCTCTTCATCTCGGTTCCCTCCCACGCACATGCCATCTCGAGAATACCCATACATCAACCGAACTGGAGCTCGGTCAGAAGAAGGGAAAGAGGGCGTATAGAGATGCATTATATTCCTCGGCGAAGGAAAAGGAGGGAGTGGAGGAGGGGGGGGGAGAAGTTTGCGCCTAAAGAGTCCCACGTGAAGGTTGGAGGAAGAGGGGATGGAGGTGCAGAGGAGGAAAGAGAGGTTGTTCGGCCGATAGTGCTCCCTTGACTCCTTTGGTGACATTTTACCTCTTCCCCACCCCCTCCACGCGCCACCTACCCACCCCTCCGGTTCCTTCGGTGCAGATGTCGGGTGCATGAAGTATGGTCTAAAAGATGGGGAAGGAGGGAGGGAGAGGAGATGGTCGGATGAAAAAACGTGAGGAAACTTTTTTGTTATTTTTTTTCTTCTTTCGGAGATAGTTTTCCGATACTCTTGGCGTGTATATCCTCGAGCATGAAGCGAGGCGGAGTGGTAAATGGGGTGGATGGCCTAATGGATGCACTCACTATGGGCCTCGTGAGGGTATCGAACCTCATATACGCGAAGGTCTCTCTTCTTACTTATTCAGTTTGAGGACCGTTTTCCTTAAGAAAAAATTCCCAGGAGTAATGGGCGATCTTTTCTGCCAAGGTGCATATTTTTTGTGGCTTGATCGCCTATTTTTTGTCCTCGTGGTTTAGTTGATAATCGATAGTTGAGGCATGGTTAGAAACATACCGTACGCGTTTTTATGATGCCTGTGTTTCAACAGTAAAAGTTTTAGATTTTGTTGAAATACTCGCAAAAAACAATTAAGACAAGTTGAAACTCCTATTTTTTACGGAAGTTTCTGAAGTGATTTCCATAATTGGTATTCGCTGTGTCATTTTTACTCCGAAAAGGAAATGCTATTTCTACGTTGTGAATGCCGCAGCCGTCATGGCTCATCTAGTGCACTTTTATTCCTTGATATATAATCTTCAAACATTTAAAAAGCTATAAATAGATTAATCCGCGACTCGGCGAATAAATCGAGAGAGCATCGCATGTGTGTCGCTGGTTTTTCTATAGATCTATAGATGTTAAACGGAGTTTTCAGACTTGGACATTTATTTTTCTTGATTTTACGTGTAGTTACACCTTTTTCACATATTCTTGATATTTTAATAGTGCAACAGAGCTCTCCTACGGGACATCTATTTCTTATATATATATATATATATATATATATATATATATATATATATATATATATATTAACTAAAGGAAAAGAAAAGGTAGTGATGAGGGTGGCAACAAGGTGTTGAGGGAAGCCCAGCGGACACTCACCAAGTTGAGGACCAAGCTGGCAGGCTGCTGGGGGCGTCGAAGAGACACGTAAAACACACGAACACAAAAACACACGCAAGCTTATATATATATATATATATATATATATATATATATATATATATATAACGATACGGAAAAAGAAATAATATGATAAAATAAATGCAACGAGAGGTTGAGAGGGATAGGAAGGAGCCAGTGAACACTTACCATACGGTGGTGGACGTCCACAGCGATAGAGGAAGGCTTGTAATTTGGAGCTTTCGGGCAACACACGCCCTTCTTCAGTGAGAGAAAAACGAAGACTAAAAATTATACATATATATATATATATATATATATATATATATAGGAAAAAGAAAAGCTTAATTCAGTTTCTCATCTAATTAATCTCTACATTGTGGCTCCAAGCATCAGTGTAATATTATAGTAAATTTTCGTTCAAGCACCAATAAATCGTCATGAGTTTATCGTAACTCGGAGTATTAATTAGATAGTATATCTAACGTTATGTCAAAATAAAGATTTATTGTAATTCCACATAAATTTTATTCAAAACGACCTAGGTTTCGTTGCAATGCAACATCATCATTTTAATAAAACATGTGGAATTACCAATGTCTCTTTATTTTTACATTATGAAGAAATTCCACTAAGTGACGCCTGAAACCATTAATTTATGACCAATTTTCTGGCCCTAATGTCTTGAATATGACAAAAAATACCCTCGTAAACCTCATTTATCGGAGTGAAAAAAACAGGACCGCAAAAATCTCATTCCTTTATTTTATTTAATGATCGGACAAGGAAAAAACCCTCCATCAAACCCGTTCGATACTCTCGACCGACCTGATGCGATTCCGATGTCTTGTCCGTAGGACAGGAAAGACAAGGGAGCGGGGGATTGGGTGTGGGTCGGGGGAGAGGAAGCGACATAGAAATTCCATTGTTTTCTTACTTTACTGTAAAACCCCTCCGCACCCATTTCCGACGGCGCCGCCGTCGCTACGGACCACCTCCTTCCCCCTCTGACGGTGAAAAATCGAACCACGCCCTTGCATCACTCGCGAGGATTCTGATCACGTCCAAATTCAAATCCCTCCCTCGCTTCACCCCCGTCCACTCCCCCACTCCATTTCTCCTTTTTTCATGAAAAAATAAAGAGCTAGAAATGCCTTCCGCAGGTTGGCCTAAGTGTGGCCAATCAGGCGTGAGAAGTCCTTCTTTGCGAGAGAATAGGACCACGCCCGAGGCGGATCCAGGACGCCCTCTACACAAAAAAATAATATTCCGAGAAAAAATGAAAAACCTCTCCGCCTTCCATACCCAATAGATGGCCGATCTCTCGCACGCGAAAAAAAACCTCTCGGGATATCTATCCGCAGATAATCGAAAGGTCGGTGGTTACACGACGTAGAGGTCTTCCATACCTTCATCCCGCTTCAAAAAAACTCCTCATTTCTCTTTACGGAGTCCATCGAGCGGAAGTAATGGCGACAGAAGTGTCCTCGATGCAGGAGAGGTCCGTTTTGAGGTTCTCCTTCGACCTCTGATCTTCTCCAAAAAGGGTTAGGGGTCGCCGTATAAAGAGAACGCGCGTGCCTTAAGAGAAAAGCCTCTCCATCACGCCGGTAGTCGCATAGGAAAACGATCTTAATTTCCTGTTCTCTTCTCGTAAAACCATCCCTCTGAGGTTTCTCGTGAATAATTCATGTTTTAGGAGGATTGATGGTGATGATGTAGCACGAAACGTGAACGCTTCGATAAACATATCATAGCAATAATTAAATGTTTTCGTTCGGGGGTCACTTGCGGCTTTAATGCAACGGATGAATTAACCGAAGGGGGTATTTCACCAAGGGAGGGGTGTTGGGAGGTTTTTAGTTGTGGCCGCGCGAATGGGGAATTGTCGACAACGGTTCGATCGATTTGCATTTAATACCTGGTGCGAAGGCGAGATACATATTACTGGCCGTAAATTGTTCTTGAACGTGTTTTCATATAAGCTTACGTGCTTAATGGAAGGGTGACGATCGTCAAGGATACTGAAATCGGCTGCTTCCTTTTATTGGCAATTATGTTTCCTGGAGAATAAAATAAACCTTTTTCTGACACTGTTATACCGATCTGGTACATCACAAACTAACTTGTACTTTTTAAAATTTGATTTTCTTTTGGCTGTAGCTTATTTAAGTTCTTCACGGGCACATTGACATTGTATGTACACAAATGTCATTTTCGGTATTATCAATGAAAAACATTAAATCGACAATTTGTAATATCCATCCAGTACCTAGAATATCAATTATATTTACCTATTGATTCAAGATAACCGGTCTTCAGAATTGTAAATTTTGTATTTGTAGTGGATCAAGAAAGGATTGAACTACAGGTTGCACAAAATTTTCCCCTTGTAATAAAAAATACAGCAACCGACAATAAAATATTCGGAAACGGTGTTTTTGTCGCGTAAAGTTATTTACATGTCGCAAGAGAATATGAAAAGTAAAAAATTGAAAATAATGAATCGAACCTTTACCCGAAGTACCCTCTCACGAACCAGAGGTAATTCCCTCGTCTTCTTACCATATAGATTGGCGCGTATTAAACTCCATCAACAACTACCCAGAGTTATTTTTTCCGAAAGCCTCGTTCTATAAGGGATGAGATAAAGTTTGATCCATTTTCCCACCGCGTCATAGCACCACCACCCACCGGTGGCGCGGTAATAACTTTCTGCCGGTGAATGGAAATCAGGATCAGGAGAGAATGGGCTTCTCTCCGGCACCATTGTGTGCGTCTTCGTCCCCTTCTGGAAAACGAGGGGAAGGGGAGGCGAAGGGGTTTACCCACGAGATCCGGGTAACAAGGCATCGTCTGCCCTCTCTTCTCCTCCCTCCCTCTCCTCATAACCCCCTCCGCCCCTCCCTTGTCGCCAAGGAAGACGGCCACGTCTCTCGTGAATTCTCTTGCCCGCAGAACCCGACTGGGAGGGACAATAAGCGGTCGAGAAGACGTGGTTTGCTCCTTCCCGACACCGCGTCTCCCTGCAGGCGGCTACGTCATCCGCTCAGCCCTTTGCAGACTAAGCAATCATCGCCACCCTAGTCGGCGATAAGGGCGCGCAGGGGAATTGCGGGTAGCCGCCGAGAGATGGGGTTGGCGCCGTTCGAATGGGGGAGTGGGTTGTAGGTTTTAGTCGAAGAGGGGATGGGGCGGCCAATTTACGTCTCTGTTCTCCCCCTGCGCTCGCATTCATTTCCCCCTCCCCCGCCAACTTCCTCATTCCCACGTTCTTATCCTCGTGGGTTCTCCATAGAGTTCCGAGAATCGGGCGTTTGGTTGCTTTTTTGTCACGTTTTTGAGATAAGGCGGTTTCATTTGGTAAGTAGGCAAAAGGTACGATAATGCTTCTCGTGGCGCGTTCATGAGATTTTCTAAGTTGAACTGCTTTACGCACAGTTTGCCGAGCTTGAAAATTGCGGCGAAGACATTCGGCATTTTTGGATAATAGAGAAGTGTATTCCGAATAAAGTAAGTTTACTCAGTCATAAAATAATGGAAGAAATTTAATAATCATCAATAACTTGTTCAAAAAATTTGAGAGAATAAATACCATAACTTAAGATCGTCATTGGGTTTCAAAACGGAATATTAGAGTTGTGCTTTATGACTGAATTTATTAAACAGATTCAAGAAGAACTTGATTGTTCTTGTTTATTAGCTGTATTTATTTTTACACTACGTCGCGTTTTATTCAGATACATGGCGAGATATGTTGACACATATGTGATATATTAGCAATTTAGGCTCCTATATTCCTTCATTTTTGAAACATTTACTTAGCATGAAGTTAGGCAGAAAATTATTCAACACTATTTACGATTCTCTCGCCTCATAAAATCCAATCGAACAGTTTTCATGTGTTAGTCTCATTCCACCTTCAGTTAGTTTTTTTTACCTCCTGTTCTTTGCAGAAGGAATGGAAAAAGTTTTATCTCGTGCGAATTTTAAAAGAAATGAAATGGTCTCATTGTCAGTTTTTTATCCCTTTCCTTTTTTTTATTTTCGATGGCGATCTTGCACTTTTAATCGGTATTGCGTGACGCGCGCTTAACCTTATTTTTTCTTCCATATATCCCTACTCACCATTTCGATCAGCGAGATACCGAGACTTCAGTCGTCAGAACGCTTCCTGCCATTACGATCTCCGTGCCCTCCCTCACCTCGTCCCCTCCTCCCATCCCAAATACGGCTTTGTTCCGTAATAAGTGCTCACTTTGCCATTCCCATGGGATTATCATTAGTCCCAGCCCGTGTCCCCTCCTTCCTCCCCCCCAACCCCTTCAAACGTCCTGCCCTCGAATTATCTGTTCCGATCCAACGTCAAGTTCCTGGAATTGGCAATCCTATCCCTCGCTCTTTCTCGCTCGTTTTGATCAAGCCGCCTGCGAGCTATATCGCAAAATTTGAAAGAAATAAGTAAAACTCTTTCGATTATTCCTGAACATCAGAATTCATTTTTAAGGGTTTTGCCATTTTCGAAGATTTTTGGAACGGTGGCGATCGGAAAGTTGAAAATACTTTCAAAATTCAAATGGATTGATGCGTACTCTGGAACCGAAAACCAAAGCTAAAATGCCTTAATTTGTCAATAATATTGAAATTTTTTAGTATCTATTTTCAAATATATATAGTGATGTCATTCGCGATGATGAGATTATTTTTTATTTATTATCGCATTTTTTGCTCATTATTATATAATAAATAAAGGTCCTATTCAATGGAAAGCATTAAGTAGTGATATATATTGATAATTGAGCTATTATAGGGTCATAAGAATGGGTAAAAGTAACTTTTTTAATTAAAACAATACTAATCGGAGTTTCATTGCGAATTTTCTTAATTTTTTCTTTTTAAGGGCCGATTTATTGAATCGTACGCACAACTGGCAATTTAAATTCAACTCCATGTAGATGTCTTCTCATTATTATAATACGCGTTAGAGATATCCGAAATATTTTATAGAAATCTATCTACGTATGTAATTTATTAAGGGAAAAACGTATTACAAGTGCCTTTTAACGTGCGATTAGCTTCTTGTCTTCCCATCTCTCATGCACTCTCCGATGATTTAATCAAGGAACGATCGCACTAAAGCGCTCAAATCCGTCGGCATTGAATAGCGTTTGACAATCACGGGTTCTCCCTCCGTCGCCAGGTCGGACATGAGAGTCGGGAGGGCAAAGTAATCAATCCCTCTTCTCCGAGGTCTTTTATGCAAAGTTTTACAACTGGTTGTTCGCTCACTATCCTCCCGTCCATCCATCAGCGTCATAAAATTTCGACTACAAGTCGCATTAAGCAAAAAAAAGACGAACACTTCGTTTATGGCTGGGTGAAATGGGTCAGATGCGTCGATTGAGCGGTAATGACTTAACGATACGACGCTCATTTCCTAAGCGTGTCGTTTGTTCAGGGGCGATTTCTTTCATGTCGCAGAACAAGGACAAGGGAGAGAGAATGGAGGCTGTGATGGAGGGGATATAATGCTTCGCAGTCATGTTTGTTTGTCTATTTAATGGTACAAAGAGATTTCGTTTCATAGAATTCTCAGCAGTAAATGTTTGTAATTGTTTACAATGATTTTATAACTATATTAAATATTGGAATAAATATTAAAAATTTTCTTTAAAATTTGTTTTCATGCGCTGAATGATTTATTTCAACTTTTACTTTAATTACTCTTTTGAATGGAAAGACCGAGGAAAAAATCCTGGTTTTGCCAAATAGATAGCGAATTATAAAGAGGAGTAATTAAAGAGGATTATATTAAAAGGCTAGATCAATTCTAGACCACGATTTCATTAGATTCCCCCAAACAAAAAGTGATCACGCAAAAAAACTATCAAAAAGGCTCACTTTTGAAGGGAGTTATTCAAAAATTTTACTAAGAAACGAGAGCAAGAGAGAAAAAGAGAGGGAGAAAGATAAAGAAAGGGTGGTGTACTTTGCCTCGGATAGCGTGGATAAAATAGGGGTTGGCAATAATTTCTCGGGCGGAGCAGTACTTTCAAAGACGAAAAAAGGAAACCGTAAAGAAAGCAAAGAAAAGAATCCGCCCAGATAAAAGAAGGGAGAGCTTACTCGTAAAAGAGAGATTATGAGAAAGAGAGAAAAAAAAGTGGAACGGTTGTTTAAGAAAAATGCGCAACCATGTTGCAATAAGAGAAAGAACTCGATCCCATTCCCGAATAAAAAAATTAATGAGGCGTCTTTGATGAAGAGATAATGGAAAGCGAAATGGAAGGAGGGCTAGGGAGGATAAGAGAAGATGGAGAAAAAGAGGGACGGGAGGGAGAAAGTAGAAAAATAAAGAAGTGACAGAATGGGAAGTTAAAGGGGGAGGGAAGGTGAAGACGTTGGAAAAGAGAGACAGGGGGCGGATATAGGGTAGGAAAGGAGATGGGATTAAGAATGGAGGTGTGTGTGGGGGAGCGCGGAGTAGTCGGCAGTGAGGGAGTGAGGATGGATGAGGTGATGACTATGGCTCGGGATGGGGTCGATGCAAATTAGGAGACGGGCGACGCTTCCTTCACCTAATGGTGTTAAGACGGTAGGGAACCGTACCCCGTAGCCACTATCTCTCTTCCCTCTCGTCTCCCTCTCTTTCACAACACACCCCTTTAAATCCCCTCCCATCTGGACCCTTTTGTTCCCTTAGCTAATCTCCATCCAGTTCCCTTTAGCCGTCGCTGGATTCAACGGGTACCCCTATACTGCTTTGGCGTAATGGCTTTTTACGTTGGTTTTCGGAAGTGGGGAAAGAGAACGGGCAAAAAAAGGGTTTGGGATGAGAGAGATGAGTGGGAAGAAGAAGCCTCGGTGTGTTGTTTCTGTTAGAGAGAGAGAGAGTTGGGAGGGATTCATCTGGACCGAGGAAATCTACCTAAGACATCAGATTTCGGGAAGGGATGTTTGGATTGTGTTACCTTCCTGCGAAATCGACGCGGCGATTAAGTAGTATTCTTTCTCACGCCCGCAAAGCGCTGGGAAAATAGGTGCGGGGTAGGGAAAAGATACTCTCCGTAAATGGACATGAGCTGTCCCATCCTATCTCTTGCAGTTTAGGCGATTAAATTAAGCGGAAACCGATCCGTTTCGTAATCTCTGCAACGGAAAGAACGATGTAACAATGTTAGAATGGGAACTGCTTAGGATTAAGAAGCACAAATTGTAAAATTCATTATGAGCTTTTAAATTTTATATTAAATTATCACGCACACCACATTATTTCGCTTGCTTATCACAACTAATTACTTTTTGACTTCTCCTATGGTAGTAATAATTTCAATGCGAACACTAATAATTCATATGCTATGAAATGTTGCATACCGATGTGTTAATTGAAATTTAGTATAATAATTAAAAATTTACTTTATAAATTTATATATTGTGATAACGCTAAGAATTTCATAACTCAACTTTCATTTTGAAAAAGAAGGCAATTAGAGTCCTTCTTTTTTAACATTATCATTTTGCCGTAGCGCTAAAACCCTCTTTTTTCAACCACCAAGCACAAAATGGCAAACAAACTTTATTTTATCAAGTAAATATATGTATTATCTTTCTCTATGAATAAAAATAATATATTCACCTGTTATTTCCAGTTGGTATTGATACATAATCTAATCTCATTTTAGGTTTGATTGACCGCGGTGCTGGAATCCTAGGCAACTTTGGCGGCGGCAGCAACGGAGGGGAATGTATGAGCGAGCCGCAGTGTCCCCACCCTTGCCGATGTGCCGACGGAATAGTCGACTGCCGCGAAAAGGCCCTCTCGCAAGTTCCCGATCACCTGCCCGAAGCAACTACCGAACTGTGAGTAACAATTTCCTGTGTATTTTTTAAATTAAGGGAATCGCTATAGTACGTTGATGTAAATGTGTTTTTTGCTATTGTGGTTTTATATTTACACTTAGATTAAATTTTCAATTTAAAACGAGATAAGATAACGAATTCATAAAAGCTCTAACTAGGAATTTATTTGTTTTTTGTCATTGCGTTTTTATATGAAAAAGCCAACTCCTAAAACTGTCATCTTTGGATAACGAAATCAGATTTTATCGTTTAATTTGGCGGATATGATTCCGAAACAACTTGATTGCACAAGATGATTTTTTTGTTTCTTTTACAAACTCGTTTTATTCCGTTTTATAAAGGAAAACGCGAATATTAAACATTTTCCAAAGATAGACTTGATCAAAATCCCTCAGCAGCTGGAAGTAAAAATAGTTACTTTTACGTCACGTTTGTTAATCTCCGCGCATTATCTACTCTGCCGACTACTACTCATCAGTTTACGAAAGGCTCAGTTGAAAGAAATTTGCCAAAAATCATAAATCCGACGTCACGTCTGCACGCGTGGATTGTGTTCCTACCTTACTTCCTTCCTTCCCTACCCCTCCTCTCTCTCTCTCTCTCTCTCTCTCCACGCACCCTCCCTCGCATTGATTGTTTTGAGTAAGTCTCGCCGTTTCCCCGCTTAACTCTCCCATCCCGCGGAGCCACCGTCGACAACCCCTTCCTTCAAACCTTATTCCATCCCCGTTTCCTCTCCTGATTACGCGCCGTAAAAATATGGCGTCCCCTGAGTCAGGGAATTTTCTTTTAATTCCCCGTCGGAATCGCCACGCCGTTGCCCCCTGGCGACGCACGCATTGCGCCCTTCACACGGCAGACGGAGCGAACGGCCCACCCATCTAGCGAATGTGCCTCGGATAATATTTTTTATTTTATTTTGGCTCTTTCATTCGGTCTATCTCTCTCCCTCTCCTTCTCGATCTTATTATTATTTCCTTCAAATCCATTGTCTGTCACATCAGTCAACTTCATATATTTATTCAAATACAGGGGACGTAGGTGCGTAATTAATTTAACTCGGGGAGAAAGAGATTGGGAAAATTTTAATTTCACACAAAGGAGTTACGTAATAATTAGTAATACGTTAAAAATACCGTGATTCTAACAAATTTTAAATGGCCAGTTAAACTTAGTTGAAATCCGCTGCGTCATTATAATAGGACACACTTTGAAGGTTATTTTCAATAATTCCAATATTAAGAAAAATATGCAATAAGCAATGATTAATAATGTATAAAATACTGTATTGTCGTATTATAATCATAGTTTTAAACACGTGACGTTTGCGGTTTCCAAATATTACAAAGCCGCTCCCCCTCCCCTCACCTAATAAAACAGTCATGGCGCCCCCTCCATATCCTACTCAGTCAAAATTTATAAACAATACTTATAATTACAATTAATATGGCCATCTTGAGAAAATCATGAAGGCCAACGATACGTCCTAGCCAATTGAGAGCTAGAATTTGACGGCCACATATTGTAGGTCTCACAATTAGGATGGCTAAACAGACAGAAAACATAAGTGTAATATTTTGCACCCCCTCTCACGATCTATCCCCCGCCCCCCCCTCCCCACCCCATCTCCCCCTCCATCTCCCCCATCTCCCCCTCCATCTCCCCCATCTCCCTCCTTTCCCACCATATCCCCTCTCGCACACCATCTCCCCCCTTCCCCATCTCCCCCCTCCCCCCATGCCCCCATCTCCCCCATCCCCCCATCTTCCCCATCTCCCCCAGGGAGCCGCGCCCTATTGTTTGGAAACCACTGCGTTACAGTGTAGCACATACCAGTCGGGCTATCGGTGTATGTTGATTTTTTTCGAGAATAGACAAATGTTTGTCTTGATATTTTCTCCATTTCGAGCATCTTAATTAATTTTAACGCTTATACGGTTAATTTCAAGCGGTTATTCAAATCACACAACATCCCCTTTTCCCCTTACAAAAATTCAAGAAATTCGTAAATTTTTACTCTACGGAAATGATTTTAAAATTGCGCGCGAGCATTTTCACGCGGCAGTCTCCACGCAAAACATCTTTCATCGGAACGCGAACACAAAAGAGCCTCTTCTTCATCGAGGGCATCGCTCCTAATATTTATCCCTCACTTTAAGAAACTAAACAACGCCACGCTGATAAATCTTTTGTGGCGTTACTTTCGGAGCGGAGCTAAAGGAAAAAAAACTGCATTTAGTCATCTGCTTAAACTCAAAACCACCCTGGAACTACTCCACCTCTCGCAAATGAAGGAAAACATATTCATCAAGCTATTTTTATAATATCCTACTCCACCCGTGCGTGCGTGCGCGACCTTTTCTCTTCTTCCTCCATTTTTATGGTCGCACTTATTCACCGCTCGTCATCTATCTTCCGAAGTTGCGAAAGCGTTTAATTTTTTATTTATCTTCGCCTCCTACGAGACTTAACGAAATGTAGTCCTCCGCGGAATGGAATCGGCGGGAAGGAGGTAATGGTTATTTTTACTTGGAGCATATAGGAAAGAATTATGCGCGATTATTTTGGTCTCGAAGGGGGGGGGAACAAAACGTTTCCGGCTGTGGCGATCAAGAAAAGTGTACTAATTGATGTATTAGTAAAACAAAGGAAACAAAATCTCGTGATAATTCTTGCGAAACACGTTTTTTATTGGTTTTCTAACTTTTTATCGTGAATTTGCGTAAAATGCCAATGCGCTTGCTGTCACTTTTTAGAAAACCATGCAGATGATTAAAAACTACCATATCAGACTTCGAAAATTATTTCTCGGTTAAAAGACATTGTCTGCTTTACTTTGTCTTCCAGCTTGCTTGTTTAAAAAAATAAGTATAATGCGAAATTTCAATGACTTTGCTGAGTATTTTTTTTTTCAAGAAAATTCTACGTTCTAATCTTTAGAAAACTTGTAGATTATGATGAACAATCAAAACAGGTCGATCAAAATATTAGGCAGATGAGGTTTATGCATTTCCTAGTTTTCAAATCCTAACTCTCTGAGAAAAAAATCTGATGTGGCCACCACATGACTTTCTCCATACCTGTAATATTTCTAAAAATTCCAAATAGGTTAGATAATAATAAATATTTTAAGAAACTGCGAGACATTTTTAGACTTAACAAAGAACAGAAATAAACTCAAACCATAGCCTTCTGATATTTGATGTAGCCGCAAAGCACCAACAATTAAGAAAAGAAAAAGGAGCGTTACTAAGACGTAACTAAGCGTCAATTGTTAACAATAGTCGTCGGTAGGTGGCGTGGTGGTGGCAGCTATAATTATAAGATATCTCTTAAAAAAATGCATTATATGGAAAAATGTTTCAAACAAAGATTGTAGAAAATTAAATTTCCTACAATATTTATTCTAATACAATTTTGCATATATCAAATATTAAAGCAAATATTTCAAAATAACGGATATATGACAAGAGTAAACACCCACTTCCGGTTGACCGATTTTTACCACAAACTAATCAATACTTTTATACAAATGTTAAATATAAAATTTCGCGTTGACCTGACTAATAGTTTTTGAGTTAGAGCACCCACAAAAAAACTTTACACACACAGACCACCGAGAAAATGGTCAAAACGTGTTCAGGGGACCTCAAAACGTGTATTTCCGCTGAAATCTCGAAGTCGATATTTTTCATGAAAACAATACTTGAACCTATACTACGTATGGAGAAAGTAAAAATATAATATGAAAATTACATTATTGTCTTACATTAAATTTTTCGAGAAAACTTGGAAATTTTAAATTCATGTGACAAATATAACTGAGCAATAAATATTGTTTTTTAAAAACCATTCAGCCAATGAAATGAATCTCTCCACTTTAGTTACAACGTCGTTTTTATTTGTCAAAATGTATGTCTTTCATTCAATTTCTTCCTCTTACCCCAACAGGCGCTTGGAGCAGAATGAGATCACAGAAATCCCCCCCAAGGCATTTGCACCGTACAAGAAGCTCCGCAGAATGTAAGTACCTACTTTCAAGTCCTCTTAAACGTAATTTTTATATAATAACGCGGCGTAACGTATTTCCCCAATCAGGTATACATTTTTATCGCCATTTTCCCTAGATAGCTGCTATCTTTTTAAAATGCTAGCCGCGTCCATTCGCGAGAACCATATAATTTGCAGGTTTTTCCCCAGGTATTCCCTCCTTATCTTGTTGCTCCCTAATCATTGCGTCCGATCGCGCTTTTTTTATTTCATCCCAACAGATAAGCTCGCACGCGGTAATTTCGTCATCTTCTTTCCACCCTCCTTATGCTCTGTGCATGAGAGACAGGGAAAGGGAGCATAGCCATCAAACCCCTCTTAACGTCGTCTTCATAATCCTCCAGCACGCGAGTGGGTTAAGAACGTAGTGGGTTGCCATGGAGAACAGGAGGAGGTGGGGGAGAGAGAAAGATAAGGACGGCATGTTTCGGGAAAAGGGGCGATGGGGTGGAGGCGGTGGAGGAGACTTTAAAGGACGCGTAGGAGGGCGGTTTAATAGATGAGGGAGAGGAAGGGGTGAAATGCGAGGGGCAAGGAGGAAGGAAGCGTTAGTAATTGAGAGGATGCGTGCGACGTCAACCCGGGGGCAGGCTAATACACGATGTCGTGAGCACCCATGTTCACCCCCGCAGCCCCCCAGAGGATACGTGTGCGATGCAGAGAAGGTTATAGTAGGATCTGGCACAAAGAAGAAGGGTCTCGTCGACGAGAAGGACGGTGGGGAGGTGGTCATAAGGGAGGGGAGAGGGGGTCAAGCCTCTCGTGAAAGTGTGGAAACTGGCCTCTCGGACGCCGGTCGAGAGATGGAGATAGGCGTGGGGTTGGATACGAGGTGAGAGAAGGCAAATAGGCAGAGAGGGAAGTAGGGCAGAGTGTATGAGTTGATTACGGCGTCGAAAAGGTTTTTCGGGTGGAAAGAAAGTAGGAAGAGGATAAGATGCGAGATGGATTGTTAAAGAGAGAGAGAAATAAGTGAATATTTTAAATGTGGATCATTTAGGAGGAATATAATATGAAGTAGGAGGGGGCAGCTAGCGTGTAAGAGAACATAGCTGCGAGGAGAAAAATTGAGAGAGAATGGAAGAGAATACGAGAAGATTGAGAAGGAACAGAAATTAAAACGAGGGAGATGGAAATTAAGGAAACATGACAGAAAGAGAACGAGAAGAATAGCGGCAGAAGAAAGAGTGAGGCGTGAGGAGAGAAATAATTAGGATTGAAGAGGAAAAGAGAAAAGCTGAAAATGACAGTGGGAGAGAAAGTGATGACAAAAATAACGAGAAGAAATGAACTAGATCGAAAACAGCTAGCCTTGGAAGCTAGAATTGAAACAGAAAGTGGCAAAAGAGAAGGGAAAAAGTTGCTTCCTAAGAAGGTAAGAGAAAGAATCGAAGGGATAAGGAAGATAAATCAATTTCTGGAATAATATGGAAGGAAATAAAGATAAATGAGACGGTGGGATATAATTTGTGGGAGGAGGAGTCGGAAATGGCAAGAGAACGAGAGAATGTGACATCATTAGGTGAGGCGAGATAAATAGTGACGCGGAGACATAACGTAAGGAGGACGAAAACAATTCTCAGAATAGCGAGCGGGAGAGAAAGAGTGAATATATATATATATATATATATATATATATATATATATATATATATATATATATATATATATATATACGAGTGAGGGAAAGTCTAGGAGAAAGAGAGAGAGAGAGAGAAAATCCTCGAATCGCGAGAAGGAAATGGGGCAAGGAGATATATGGAAGGGTGGATGGATGAAAATGTGTAGCAGGAGAATAGAGAGAGAGCGTGAAGTAGTGGAGTAGAATAAGAGGAAGAGGTGGAGAAATGGGAATAAGAGCAAAAAAACATGTTGAGGGGAAGGAAAGGAAGATAAAAGGAAATTAGGATGGGAGAAAGACATGGAAAGAGAGAAAATTGCAGCGAGAAACAAGAAAGCACTATTAAAGGAGATATTAGAGTGTGGGAAGGAATATGAAAGAAGAGAGGCATGGGAAAGGAAAAGGAAAGAGAGTGAATGAGGAAGGGAGATGGGAAGGAAGAAGGTAGATAGAGGAAAAGGATGGGAGAAGAGGTAGTAAGAGTGGCTAGGAGTAATGACCTGAAGGGATGTATTCCCTAGGGTGGACAGAGCGGCGGTTGGAGTAAAGTGCGGCGGCCAGGCGGTGTGTAAGGGGTCGGAGAGGAGGTGAAATGTAAAAGGGCAAGTGGGTTAGGAGAAATTGGGACGTGGGGGTTGGGAGAGGGTTGGAAGTGGTAGGAGGAAAGGAGGTTTGGCGAATCAGTTCAAATTTTGCAACTTTTTAGCAATCGCAATTCGCAAAGAATAAGAAATTTCATCTAACATAAAATCGATAAAATATAATATCAATTACGGCTTCGTGAGTTATATTTTTTAATGTAAGTTAGCTAGATAGACAGCTATGGGTGAAATCAGATTGACAAACTTGTCTCTCTGCAACGACCGTGTTAAGAGGGCAAGTTACGTATTTCCTCTACAATGCAGTAATAATTCATCAAAATTTAAATTCCACATGCGGTGAATAGAAATGCTCTTTTAAGGGGAAATGCGCATGTTTTATCAAACTCCCCTATCTATAGAAGATAGGTATTTTATCGCGCAACTACGTGATATATAGAGTATTGCATGAAATGCAAGTTCAGTTGTATATACATAAAAACGGTGGAGAGAGTCGGAAAGGCTAAAACAAAATGGGCGAAAGTAGAAAGCGAAAATCGTAAAGGAACAGAAGGTAGTATCAGTTGGTGTGTGACTGGAGTTGCTTTCCATCATATGATATCCACAACATATCTTCTACCAAGGAATTGATTCTTTGTGAACAGTCCTGGTTTCTTGTAGCAGATATGGCTACCAGTCACTGAATTTTTCCATATGTATTTGTAGAGACCTAGGTATAATCAGGTATTATTAAAGTAATTAATAATTATTATTAAATCCAAAAAATCTGATGTGGCAACCACATTTATTTAGAAAATGGTACGAATCCAACCCCCAATCACATATCCCAACCCGGGGTAGGAAATAGAACGAATCCAACTCGCTCGCGCGTCTGTGTATAAGGTAGCAAGCAGAGATAAAGGTGCGTTTACACTATGCGAGCACGTGCGAACGAACACAAGTGAAAGAATGGATTCGTCGCTATGTGAACGGTGATTGAGAGCGAACGAACATCGGCGAGTTCGTTCGCTCTCGCCGATGTTCGCTAGCAGGGTGGAAACCACCGAATCATCAAGCGAGGAAATTCGTTCGCTGTAATGCTCGCTTAGTGTAAACGCTCCTTCCACGAGCACGAGCGAACAAACGATCATTCGTTCGCTCGTGCTCGCATAAACGCACCTTAAGAGAGCTACTTACTTAGTGGCGTGGACGTCCACGGCGACAGAGTTGTAGAAGATTTCGGTCATCTGCCCTTCTTCAGCAATAATAATAATTTACATAATACAGCCTTCCCTCTTTTTACGAACTTAATTCGTTCCACGAAAACTGTTCATTAGGCGAAAACTCGTAAAACGAAAATTATTTTCCCATTATTCCCTATGTAAAAATGTTTAATTGGTTTCGAAGGTCAAAATAAAAAAATATCCCGTAGTTCACTTTAAAAAAATACAGAACGATACCAAATTGAGAAAAAAAACATCCCAGTCCATGGTGATAACAGTCTGAAGGACCAATCGTTTGCCGTCTCCGTGAGTTTGTCCCACTTTTTCGGCAGCAAAAGCAGTGCGATGTAGGGAACTTATGAATAATCGTAATACTAGTAACAAATTTACCTGATGGCGAAAAAACAGTTGGTTTAATGAGTTACATACGGTTCCTTATAAATTAGGATAAATATAATAAACAATATTTAAGATAAATACAAGAGAAAAGGGTGGATTATCTACACGGGTTTATTGATTTTGGTTTTTCTTTTTTTGGTTTATTTTATTGCCAGATTTATTTATTTTTTTGTTATATATATACAGGTTGGTGCATATATATGTTTTTATTATTTTATCTGTTTTTATCCTGGTTTTATTTAATTTTTCCTCCCGTTTTTTTATTTTGTTTTTGCTTTTTTAATGCAAACTAATCTCACCCTTAAGCTTTTTAGTAATTTGCTGACAGTAGATCGCCGAGTTACAGTTATTATGCGATATAAATTTTATAAACATACAAATATGAGATAGGAGTTAGTAAGTGGCGTAACTTAAAAGGTCTATTGAACACTAAAATTAATTAACCTAAATCTCTAATACTAAGTTTCGAAAATTGGGTTGGGTTGGGGCCGAAGATTTTGCGGAAAGGCTGGTGAAGTGTAGGGGGATCATCACAAAACGGGCCTTTTAATAACAATAGTAGATATAATAGGTGGCCAGGTTAGGTGCAAAGGAGATACAATGAACTAATAGCGGTTAGTGTTGTTGACAGAGAAGAATAAATGCCGGAGTAAAGGAAAATATAAGATAGTATGCTGATTGGATGAAAAAAAATATTGTGGCTCTTTCAGGGCCATAAATTTAAAGGCGTTTCGAAGTCATTATTACTTGGTAAGTTTTAAGAGCTCTGTCAAAACAAATATCCGGCGTTCTTGGCTGGATTTCAGGGATCTAAAGGATGAAAGAATAGAAGTGAACCCACGCAATGTCCGTCGAAAGAGGAGGGAACGGGAGTGTGGATAAGATTTGGAAGAGCGGGCTGGAAAAGAGGAGGTGGCATAGATTGGTGGTTTTGCGGAGGTTGCGAGAGAGACGGAGACAAAGAATCAGAAGGTTTTGGTGGAGGAGTAGGTTTAAAGGTACCTAGACGAGTGAAGTGATTTTGGATATGGAGGGATTTGGCTTCGCGGTAAACAGGGCAACCACAGTAGTTAGCCGTATGATCGCCGCCGCAATTTGCGCATTTACGAGGAAGGTGGGATTCGAGTGTGGAGGGACAATTTTCGCGGTCGTGAGAACCACCACAAAAGACGCATTTATCTGGTAAGTCGCAATAATTACGCGTGTGACCTAATTGTTGGCAGCAGCGACATTGAGAAGGAGCGAGGGGACTTTTATAAATTGAAATACGCGCGGAAATACCGCATACGCCGGAGAGATTTTCAATATCACGGGCATTGGAAGCGACGTCAAGAGTAATTAAGAAAGTTTTTGTAAGGCGCGATTCAACCGTGTGAATTCCGCGTGCTTTTTCAGCAGGTGAGGGTGGATTCGAGTTGGCGAATTTCGTGAACTGAGATGCCTTTGTTCTCGATGTATTTAGCAATTTCGTCGACGCTAGTATCGGCCGGTATGCCTTGCACTACATATTGGGGCATGCGTTCCTCCTGAAGGGTAGGTATAGAAGTTAATATCGAGATCTATGAGGATATGGCGTGCGGCGCGATAACCCTTTGCAGAGTTACATTTCACTAAAAGAGTTGACGAACCAATGGGGCGCGTAACAGGTGCTGATTCTAGGACTACGAAAAGCGGAGTGAATTTTAATCCATTGGGAGGTACCATTGATTTTGATAGAGGGAATTGGGAGAGATGATTTAGGGAAAGATGGGTTTTTGGTAGCAGGGGTTAGGAGGGATGGATGCGAATTTGACGGAGCGGAGTTAGAATTAACGGCAGGTGGAGGTTTTGATTTTGGAAGTGCAGAGGTAGACTATGATTTAGGGGGTGCGGGAGTAAGTTGTTGGTCCATTGGTTTGGAGTCAGAGGGAGGGTCTGATGATTCGTCTTCGGGAGCGATGAGTAAGAATGAGTTGGAGGTGGGAATAGGGGCGGGGAGGATGAGCGTGAAGAGGAAGAGAGATTGGAGGAAGGGGTGGAGACCCGCTTGCGTTTGCTATTGCACACAGTAAATTCGCTGTTAATACTAGAGGAATCATTTTGAATAATATTGGCACTGGCGGTGGATTCATTATTTAAACTTGTAGCACTGTTCACTTTGATTAAACTGGTGGCACTTTTAGCACTTAATTCACTGGTATTTTTTGCACTGCTTTTGCTGACAGAGGAAGTGGGATCGTTAATCACCAGAGATATCGAAGAGATGTGCGAAGGGCGTGGTGGTGGTTGACGGGGATCACGAGGTGGCAGAGATGGTTGGCGTGAGTTGATAGGTGGCTGGGAGATGCGTTGAGGAGCTGGCGAGGCGGCGATGTAAGGTTGTGAGTTGGTGCGGCGGTTAGCAGAATGAATGTTGAGTTGAGGAGTAGATGAGGCTGCGGCAGTTGCGTATGACGACGGATGGTAAAGTTTAGGCGGCTGTTGCTGATTTGGAGGAAATTTAAGTGGTAATAAGGATATGAATGGGGATAAGGGGAGTTGTATGGAAAGGAGAATTCCGGAGGAAGCTGATGCGGGAGCGGGGGCGGCATGGTGCTCGCCCCCGCTGGAACTGGTACGTACGACTTGTTCGGAGGAATGTGATGAATGAAGCACTTTACCTAAGGAATTACTGACTAGTATAAGAAACTTTGGGGTATCTCTTGGACTTAAGAACGCCACCAACAGGGGCCACTCCCAAGAGCGAGAAAAAAACATCAATAATGATACATAAATGTATTTAAACGACATTCTTAGCCATTAGCCTATGATGTCTTACTCTATGTATTAGCGGTATTAGCCTATGATATCCTAGCCTATGTTAGCCTACGATAGGTGAAATGCGGCGCATATGTACTCCGACCGCTCGCCTTTCTCCAATCTATGAATAATATTTTGTTTCTGGGCTACACTTAAAGCCCTTCTTTCTTTTTTCACTTTACCACTTGCAATACCTGAAAGGCTTGCACGTTTAGGAGCCACGATTCACAAAAATATATCTTGATTTAAAAGTTAAAAATGCACACCACTCAGCGAACCGAATTTCAAAAAGAACGGCAACGCGCGTACTGAGACCGAGATGATGGTTCTTATTCGGAACAGCGTGATGCAATCTGACGAAATTTACCAAGCTTTCCCGAACTTTCCCGAAGCGAATAGAGCATGTATAAGCGAAAATTTATTCGATATTTGAAAAATAGGATTTACATGCGAACGTTATGAACTCGTATAAGCGAAAATTTGTTGGCAAATCGAAAAATAGGTATGATATTGCTCAGTCCGTATAAGCAAAAACTCGTAAAACGGAAGTTCGTAAAACGAGGGAAGGCTGTACATATATCCCGATTCGTTGACCGACGCTTCCAAAACTATGTTCCCTTTAGGTTTCAGTTAAAGAGGTTCAACTAGTTTAATAAGAAATATATCCTATAGCTATTATATTTGGGAAGTGGATAGGGTGATGGATGAAAGGGATAGGCTACTCGCAAGTTGGCTTAGGGGAGGAAAGTTGAATTGGGTGAAGTGGGGAGGGAGAGAGGGCGTGGGTGATATGGAAAAGGGGGCGGAGACGGGTTTGGAGAGTCAGGGGAAGGAAGGGTGGTTATATAGACTGGAATGTGAGCGAATGCGTGCTACTGACGATGGTTCCCATTCCCGAGGGAAATATGTGAGCTTCCCGGACGCTCCGATAGATGCCTCCGCCGGTTTCCTATCCCTTTTCACCACACTTGGAATCACTCTTTTTTGCCCTTCTCTTTCTCTTTCCTTATACCGACTTCAACCTCCCTTTCCCTATCATTCTCCCTTTGCCACTTCCTATTCACCCGGACATAATTTACGTGTCACAAGTTATCGTTTCGCGATTTCGTAAAAGAATCTCGCGCATTTTTTCGCTGCGGAGGCGATATCGCAAAGAAAATGTTTCGATAAATTTCGTTTATTCTTTTAAATCTAATTGTAGGACTACATCTTAAATAGCAAAATGGTGTTGTATGTTATTTAAAATTTCCGTGAAAATACGCAGTTTCTAGTTGACGGGAAAACATCTGTTGGTCAGTTTAGTATAAATGGAGTAATCATTTGAGAACGCCTTAACTACAAAGAAAATTTGAGAGTATTCTCTACGAGAAAAACACTTCTTCAAAATTGCCAATTTCGGAATAACAGCAGTGCGTTTTTTTACACTCCCGGCGAAATACACACTCCTATTTTCCCTGCGCTGTGATCACTCTTACCTCGTACGGGGACACGCGACTCGTCTCGCTCTTCTCGCTCCATCGGCCTGTCCAGCATCTCCTCCTCTCCCAACCCCTCAGAATAATCGTCGAGAGATTGTTTTATTCGCAACCGTGGTGTATTTCTTTGCGGTCCGTCGTGTATTAGGGGTTTTGGAAAGGAATGGAACGAGGGAGAAGGGAGGAAAGAGGATGGGGAGGAAGAGGGGGAGGATTCTATTCAACGGAACTCCATGAATGTTGGTCCGGCGTTTTTTTCATCGGTTCCTCCCCCACCACCTCCAAATTCGCCGCATTATCCCCGTCCTCCAGTCAGATGAAATCATCGGTCGGTTTTCGGTTTCGGGTGAATTGGGAACGCGAAATCGAAGTGGGGGAGAGATGGATAAAGAAGCGGCGGAGGAAATTTCGTGGAAGGGGGTTTTGGAGGTTGAGGCAAATCATCCATAGAGGGTTGAGAGTGGTTTGGTGTAGGTCACCCAAAACTGCGGTTTCGTCGACTGCTTTCCGAATAGTTTATTTCATAAAGTAAATGAGGTCTCTTGTCTCTGCTTATGCGCGTTTGTGTGTGCGTGGGATTAAGCCGAAATTTTCGATTCTGCGGCGGTAAACGGATTTGGCCGAGTGTGTGTGCGAGAGGGGGGAGGGTGATATAAAAGCGTCGGCGCTGAGTTTTAGTGCCCCCAAAGGAATCCGAGCGGTTTGTTATAAATGCTTTAAATGACCGATATCAGATATGATTAAATGTTTCGCGCTCTTTCTGTCTCCCCCGATCTGTATCTCGGCCTGACTCTCTGGTTTGATTGTTTCGGTGAAATTTTAGAGGAAGATGTTCACGGGAGTTGTAATTAATTCACACCTCTTAGAATCAATTGAGAGAGTTCTGATTTCAGCCACTGAAAAGGTTTTGCCAGAGTTGAAAACATTCAGTTGATATGACAAAGGGAAAATACCTTGATGGCAGTTCTTCTCGCTGAAAATCTGCTAAAAGGTGCCCTGGAATTGTTGTCATTTCAATTATATGATGTTCCTCGATTGGTTTT
Organism: Tanypteryx hageni; assembly: GCA_028673005.1. NCBI lineage: Eukaryota > Metazoa > Arthropoda > Insecta > Odonata > Petaluridae > Tanypteryx > Tanypteryx hageni. The sequence continues at coordinate 42,574,161 of CM054117.1, forward strand.
ATTTATTGCTGTAAATATTCTAGGTTATTGCGTCGTTGATATTATTTGGAAAAATTCCGTTCAAGCTATATTGTTTGAGTTGTTCTTTACCTCCATTTATTTATGTTTCCGTGAATTTTTATTCAAGCAAATGTCAAAATTCGAATTCCTTTTGACGCTCCATTTCATAAAGACATCACCATCAATTCTACTTGAGATATTTCTCAAGAAATCGTATGTAAAATTAGCCTTAGATATGAAGCGTGCAAATAACTAAAAGCTTAATAGTTTTCAACGAAAATTCGAAACACATCTTTTTTAAAAAGGTTTTGAAAGTTAATACTTACCAAATTCTTAATAATCCATTAAATATTTAGCAAATATGAAAGTATATAAGCAAAGGATTGTTGAAATAAAATTCACCCTGGTAGCCGTAACTGTTCCATTATGAACAACTAAGTACTGCACCTTGTATTTTCCGCTGTTTTAAAACAATGGAAATAACAAAGCATATAAATTATTTGTTCAATCTACGCGTTAAAATCTCTTTTGAAAAATTACTTAGTCGTTGATAGGTAAGAGTTTTATATAATGTAAAATAAATGGAGGAATATAAGACAAAAAGAAGTTTGGGCAATCTACGAAATGAAGAGAATAAGAGAGAGAACGGAGGCGGATTAGAAGCAAGTAAGAAAAGGAAAGGGAAGAGATTGATGCCCGAAATGTACACCGCAGAGGAGAAAGAAAAAGAGAGGGCGAGAGATAATTGCGAGGGAAGTGAGATAAAGAGAGCGGGAGAAAGTAAACCCCCTTCGCCGATAAAAAAACAAGTGTGTGTGTGAGAGAGAATAAGAAATTAAGAGAAATGGGGCGAGAGAAAAATCTCGCAGAAAGGAAGAGAGAGAAATGAAGTCTGGGAGGGTGAGTATGAGAGAGAGAGGAAGAAAGAGATTAAGAGAGAGAGAGATGTGAAGAGAAAGAGAAGAACGTGGAGATGAGAGAAAGAGCGACGATGGAAGAAGGGAAGTATGGAGTGAGGATGGGAGGGAATTAGCGGACTTGTCTAGAGGGCGCCCCATTGAGTTTGGGACGAAGATGAGTAGACGCCCGAGGGACCTCAAGTCGACCGAGAGAGTGAGAGAGTTTCTACGTGATGAGTGTACGGAGGGGAAGAAGCGTGAAAGGTTAGAAGGGAAAGGGAAAGATGGGACAGAGAGAGGGAGGGAGAGAAAATAAAAGACGTAGAGAAAAAGGAAAGATGAGTCACTCAGGGCGTTAAAAAAGAGGGGGAAAGACTGAAAGGGTTTGCAGTAATCGAGAAAAAGAGTAAGTAATAATAAAAATTGGTGGTTGGAATTGAGGAGAGACAGAGGAAAATGGAGTACATAGAGTTAGAGTATGACGAAGGAAAAAGGAAAGGTGATTGGTAAAGGAATAAGGGAGATGAATAGATACATCCATAGGTTTCTTAATTTTGACGATCACTAGGCTGTTAAGCTCCCTCTTTCCCCAGTAACATTCTTCGTGAACAAGATAATACAATAGGAATAATATAAATTATCTCAAATTTATCTGTACAGTAAATTTTAGATAAGAACCCATGAGAGAATTTCTGTTAATTTAAGTAGGTGAAGCCAAATTTGAATAGCGAAAGAGGGAAGGATAAATTGATGATCTTGGGAAGAAATAAATGTGAAAAAGAAAGATAAAAAAGACGGAGGGGGTAAAGGGAGGAAGCGCATCGAAAGAGAAGCGGCCCAGGAAGGATACGTCCTCGAAATAAATACCTTGAAAAGGCTGCGTCCGCTTTGCTTCCACAATTCTTTTTATTAATTTTATGCTCCTGAGATTAAATGGACTGGAGGTCATCTCTATGATGCATCGGTTCCTTCCCGGTGAAAAAAAAAGGGACTTTCAAAAGCGCGGAATTAAAATTCGTGGGGATGTTGGTCTGGTTTTATGAGGCGCGACGGAAAAGTGGTTGATCGAGATGACGCTTCTGCTTCTAAGCTAAGCTTCTAATCCACTATTTATAGATTTGTTTCAAGGTTTATCAAAGAATTTTAAAAATTGGTAATTAATTTAAGAGTTTCTGTGGAATTTATGTTTACTTAAGTTTGAATTTTATGAAGATCGACGCATAATTAATTTTATGCAAAAATTTAAAAATAACTAATAACTTGATTCCGCGTAAAAACAACCACTGTAATATTAAGTTTTTGCAAAAGAATATTTACAAAATTAATATAGTATAATAAGCGCATAAGTCTAAATAGAATAGCTTTGATTTATCAGAATGTAATTTAAGTATAATAAACTCCAATGATCCACGTAAAAATAGAAAAAATCGGTTTATAAGTCAATGTCTCTTTAGACGGCAACGAGAAAAATTCAGTCTGATGCCGTTGTATAGAATGATCATTATCATAGGTAGTCTGTCCGTAGACAGGTCCGTGGTTATTCTTGGTTAAAACTGGTTCTCCACATACTCCTATTTTCCGAAGTCTTCTTCGTGCCTTGATAGCTCTCTTTTGTTACGTAATTTACGGGAATGAATACATTTGAATGTACATAGAACATTAATCATTCGCTTATTAAAATTATTTAGAATCATCGTAGGAGTTCGAGACTTGAAACAACGAACGCCTAAAAGAACGTAAATTTGTTTCGCTGCCACCCAAAGAAAGTCAAGCTATATGTTTGTTCATTTTTTTTCATAAAAAATTTCCCCGTTTAATTTCAACAGGCATTTCCCTAGTATATAGAAAATTTGGAATGACATAGTAGTATATCAAATGCAGCTAATCACCCAATCAATTAGTTAGAGAGGGTATTTCTCTCTGGTGCATCATCAATTTCTATCACAATGTAAACTATCTTCACGGTTCTCCAAAAAATTCTGTTGTATCTTATCTAAGGCTTCAATAACCAGCTGTTCTCGTTGAATGCATGATGCAACTTTCTGCGGAACCATGTTACTACCTCAGACCGCTCTTTTCTTAATTGCGCCTAATCCTATATCTGCTCATTTACTCCCAATGACGCGGATATTTTCGAATCAGACGATCTTAGGTCAAGTTACCAAGAGCGATCGAACCCCTAAGCTAAGCATTTTTTCCCGGTCGGCGCCCTTCCCGCGGCAGCGAAATCCGCAGCCAATCTCTCCCATCTTCGCCATGGACGAGCACGTTTTTATTATCTCGAATAATAACCTCTGATCCTCTTTCACCCGTCCTATCAGTGAACGCCCGCGTCTAAATACACGCCCTACTACATTCACCTTTTTTATTTTCGAGACGCCATTAAAAACAATACCTTTGACTCATCGCGGAATTATTTGGTAGAAAATTTTGTACCGCTCACCCTCATGAGATAGGAAACGATTTAAGCCTCACGTCACGCAACAATTGCCGCTCAGCAGAGCGTCTTCTTGGGCACAGCGTTCCAATTAAACTAGTCACGAATCATTGTCCTCAAGCTTACGCTTTGCATTTTCATTTTCAAATGTACCTCTAAATTGCCTTGAAAGGCCTTTTCTAGGCATGTTCTCTCTCTTCTTTCTAAAAAAATCTTACTCGGCCGCATTCTTAAGAGTCGCTTTGAAAAACGCCTTCATGCGCGAGATCCCTGGTTCGCCTTTGCGCCGTGTGGTGGTTCGTGGCGCTTGTTGGCAGCCTTCCTTTGATAAACTGCTCTCCGAGACGCCACCCACACACCGCAGCTGCGGCGATGGAGTTTCGACTCCTTAAACCGACCGATCGAGCAGTACGTGCCGACCTCTGTGCTTCGTTCACTTGGGCGAACCTTAATAGCCGCTTCGCCAAATACGATCGCTCCATTACTTTCTCCCCTTTCCTCTCTCTACCTCTTTCTCTCCAGTTCAGGGAGCGAAACGAGATCGGACGTCTCCTTTGGCGAGGCGATACTTAGCCTCTTGCATTCCTCCTTCTTTCCCTGCCCCTCCCATCCCTTCTTTCCCCTCTCCTCATCCGTTCCTCCTTTAAGCTCACCCCCGCACCCCCTACCTCTCGTTCCTCTTTAGTACGGCCGAGGAATTCTTAAAAGGGCGTCTCAGTCTGGTTTTCCAGTCTTAAATGGTGGATATGGAAGATTTATCGTCGAAGTAACCGAAAATGTATGTCGCGAGTTCAAAGAGTTTGAAGCAAATTTTTCTCTGAAGTCTTTCTAGAAAAAATGTCCATTGACCAAAGAGTAATATTTTTATCAAATATATTCGAGAAAAACATTTTATGAATCAATGATGAAATTTTTCGTGACAAAACCGTGACAACGAACCAAATGCCAAAATATTCAATAACAAAATCGCGCAGCGGAATATTCCTTTATATTATATTCTAAGGACGTGTATTTTTGGTGGGTAAAATTACTAGGTTGAGGTATCTATTTATTGAATCCAGAACATTTAAATAATTTTAAAAACATTAAATTTAGTCATAGGCCAAAATTTAATCGTTCATATTTTATAGATACAGGTATTTTATTGTTTGCGAGAAAATGAATAATTACTTAAATTGCCTGCGTAACATTAATAACATAAATTATGCTCGTTTCATTTTATTAATTTAATAAATTGTCTTCCTGCTGCTATAACAATTTTTCGTATAAAATGTGTTAATTTGATTAAAATTTTAAGAAAATAGCTCGCACGTACACTGGTGTTACTCCTGCTTTCTCTAGTTTCAAGTCTAACCGATGGCCGTTTCCGGAATTCCTTAGACGCCTTTAGATTCTCACCGCTGGCGCTCACGCCTCCAGTCCACCGTTCTCCGTACCCATAATTCAATTTCACCCAATGATCTGGTCGCTTTCACCCAGAATTCAATTTTCCCAGGGTCCCCGGAGTTATTATTACATCATAAACCATACCGTTAAAAAAAATCTCCAGCTGGCTGACTCTTCCCTTTTGCAAAGTTATTATTTCCTTAACCACGTTACAATTTTTGCCTCATTTTAACTCGATCGAATGGGTCAACGGATAACTAAACGCCCTTTCTCTACCAACGAAAAATAAAGATCGTTTAATGTTTCGGGTGTAAAGTATCTCTGGGAAAGCTAATGGCAACCGACTATAGGATATGAACTTTTCTTTTATTAATACGCATTTATAGTAGGAAGTGCTAAGTGCACGGGAAGTATTTTTAATTTTATTTTCATTCGCAATTTGCCTTTTTAAATGATGATTTTGAAAAAAACAATGAAAACCATTTAAATCAAAAATCTTCGAACCGAATTTTGATATAACGAGAAAGCTCTGTTCGTTTTCGCAAATGGAGTTCAATCGCTCGAATGTCCAACAAATTGTGTGTTATTCATTTGAGGTTCGAGTTATAAAAAGTCTGTCTTCATGAATTCATACGTCCAGAATCCATTTTTTCTGGTTTTCAGTTTTCCAATTTTAGAGTATTTTAATGGATTTACTTTATTAGTTTACACCATTCCGATACTGGTTAAATGTCGGTTTACATACATTAATTCCCATATCAAAATATAGTCAATAAAAATATAGAATCGATGTCCAGATTTACTTCATCGTTCGTTTTACTCCACTTTTTCTTGAATTCGATAATTATTCCCCTTTAAAAAATTCATTACGCCAACAAGTACCTTAACCCTACCCTCAAAACGGATTCGCATTCCCTCCATCCCGTCTTCTTCATTGCCCCCTCTCCTTAAATCTCCCTGCACCGAAAGTCCTTGCCCTTCATTCCCTCATTCTCCTCGGCAGTAAACTCTCCATTCCTCCTGATACGGTCTCCCCCCCCTCTTCCAATTTCTCTGTAAATATAATAACATTTTGTGACTAGTTTCTCAAAGACCCTCGCGCCCCTCCCCCTTTACGCTCTATCTGATCCCAAACTTCTTTTTTTATTGTTAGTCCAGTCCACCAACTGCTCCGCTCTCTGTCGGAATACGAATTCTACAGCGCCGTCTCCCTCTCCGTCTTTTTCAAGTTCGCCAGAAAGCTTCCTCCCAAGGGTTAAGGGTCATCCGTGCTTCACCTCTTTCCGAACCATTTGCTCCCCTTCCTCACTCTTTTCGACTTTGTAGAGTCCTCCCCTCTTCATGGTATTTCCCAAGTGGGCATTAAGAAGCCGAAAAAGTCTGTCTGTACATTAAAAGAGGAGTTTTTTCAAATCTCATATGACGTAATAAATGGATGAAAAATCGGAAAATATTTTTTTGATTTTCGATTAAAAATGTTGTATTTATACAGTTTATGGGCAGTAATAACTATATTTTTCAATTGTAAGCACTAGAAAAAATAAATACTTATCTTAGGTATAACAAAGTTATGGAAACCAAATGCGCATTTCTGCTACCATGCAGCCGTCTTCAGTGGTGTTTCACCGTATATAGAATCGGAAAAAATTGTTTTATATTGAAGCGCTTATTCTTGATTTTGCCTTCAGCCATAAGACGAGCTCGATAATTCTCTAATGCAGCGATTCTCAACTGCTCCACAATGGTGTGTCGCGAATAGACGGGAGGTGTGTCGCCGAAAACTTTGATAACAGCTTACAAAAGTTAAAATTTGTTAAGCGGAGTTATTGTCTTACTCTTGTATCATCTTTATCAATGTTTAGGCCTAAAGTCTTCATTATTACGCACTGCTCCTTTTTTTAGTTGGTCGGGTTGTAGTGTGCAGTGTATCGCGCACCTGAGCATCGACCCTCGTGTGTGCAGCGACGAAAAAAAGAATGAGAAGCGCTCCCCTAAAGAATAGTAGTTGCTCATTTTTATTTTAAATCCATTTTTCTTTTTTTATGTGATAAATATGAAGTGTGGAAAAAATTGCTACCATAGTTGACCTACTCGCGGAAGAGAGCGCCACTTGAAAGTAAGGTTAATTGGCCAGTCTGGCAATACACCGAGAAATAGGTCACCGAAGTCGTTAAATAGCACTTTATGGTCTCGTCTGATAGGTGGGTTTTCACACGCAAAAACCTGGCCATTTCTCATGAGGAGATGTTGGTTCAAGACGATCATTGATTACTCTGGATCAGTTTTTTTCGGGAGTGCGCCGGAAATATTAAGTCTCCAATGGGTGTCTATATTGTATTATATTTTTGGCGAAGAAAAGATGCTTCTAAGTGCATGCATGAATCTTTTTTCTTTTACTTCACGCCGCCTAAAATTGGGAGTGAAATGCTACTATCAAGGCGAAATGAATGTTTTATGCGTGACCATCGCTAGTCGCTGGAGTCGTTTCTCTCGCCGAGTACGATTCCAGAGCGCCATTTAAAAGAAATTTACGAGTCATTTCGCCATTTTCCACTCTCCCTAGGACGAACCGCAGAGAGTAGATATATTTAGGTACATGTTCTGACGTAAAATACCTATGTCAAGAGCTACGATACCCTAATGGATAATCTTTTTGGCCCACTTATTATAGTTCCATCGTTGTGTCTGTCTGATCATCTGTCTGTCTTCCCGTATTAACTTTTGAACCAATAGACCGATTTCCATACCACTTGGTAGGAATCTCCTGCCACTGCTCCCGAGGATAGTTTTTGTTGCGAAGTTCGATTCCAGGAACTATCAATCGTGGAGGGCAATGTTCTCTTGCACATTAAAATATCTTATAATTGTAACATTGGAGCGGGATTTGTACTATCCTCTATGGAAATGTGAGGAAAGTAATGGAGATTCTAATTTTTATCGTAGTTTTTCTTATCGATCCTATTTCTTCGAATTTCGCGTAAATACTGGCGTTTGGCAGTTTTGATTTCTTATTACGAGAGTGTTGCCATTGCAAAGACTTATTGTTGGACTCAGATTCGGTATAATCTATTACATACGCGTGTTATTTCTGCCACACAAATACGCGTGTTAAATTTATTTTTTCGTTCGAATGTATTTGTAATATTTTTAACGATAAAGTTCGGAACACAAAGAGCAACTCATCCGCTGTAATTTAAAAGTTATTAAAGTCAATATAAGTATTTAATAAATAATTATGTGGAAAATATGCATCATAAGTTCCGTTTAGATCATCTTGTTGTGTAATTAAACAAACCAAAATTATATCTCAGTAGTGATTAATACTTAAAAAATTAAACTGTGCCCCACATATTGTCTGAATGTTTTAAATGCACACACGTAGTTGTAAACAGAATAATTTAGACCCGGATTACGATCGACGTTTACTGAGGTGACGGAAACGGACGGTGGTGGTGAGGTCCTCCGTCGACGGCACGTCAAGGAGTGATTATGATCGACGGGAGTAGTAGCGCCAACTATTACACGATCAATATTTATTGACAATACTTAAGTATTGTCAATATTATTTATAGTGTGAATGTATTATTTATGGTATTGCCAATACAAAATATTGATAGAAAAGCGTTCTTGAGTTTCAAAATATTTGATGCATTGTCAGTATTAGTTGACCGCGTGGAGTGATTAACGTCGATATCGTTCCACGTGGCCTTACCTGATTGGCTGACGTGAAACAACGCGACGTGAAAGCTAGACTTCGACAAGGTTCGTTCCGTCTCCGTCAACGTTGACGCAAACGTACGACGATCGTAATTAGTAGCATGGTTATCACATTACCCAAATTTTTGAAACGAGAAAAAAGTCTGCTATGACCGGGAATTGAACCCGGGTCTTCCACTTGCCGGGCGGATATTCTACCTCTGAACTATCGTAGCAGAACATTTTCTCTCGTTTCTGAACACGGATGTTTCCCTTGGTGGGACGGGAACTAACCAAGTTAGTATCAAACTGCCCCAACAGATGTCCTCTTCGAGGACCAAGGGAAACATCCGTGTTCAGAAACGAGAGAAAATGTTCTGCTACGATAGTTCAGGGGTAGAATATCCGCCCGGCAAGTGGAAGACCCGGGTTCAATTCCCGGTCATAGCAGAATTTTTTCTCGTTTCAAAAATTGTTCCATCTTTCACAGCTTATGCCTGTCTGCATAGGATCTTCGGATCATATCATTCCATCAATTTTACATTACCCAAACTTCTGAAACGCCACCGTCCGTTTCCGTCACGTACGTAAACGTCGATCGTAATCCCGGCCTTATAGTGCTAACCTTGTATTTATAAGAGCACAAAATAAAAACTCCCTTATTATTAATTTCCTTATCATCGCCATCCTTCTCCGTATGGAGAAAACTGGAGTGCTTTTTATTTTCTCCATATACGAAGTATAGAGAAAGGATTGTTTTCATGAAAAAAAAATCGAATTCGAGATTTCATCGGAAATACATGTTTTAAGGTCCCCCGAACACGTGTTGACTATTTTCTCGATGGTGTCGGTCTGTATGTGATACATTTTTGTGGGCGCTCTAACTCAAAAACTATTAATCAGGTCAACGCAAAATTTTATATTTAACATTTTTATAAAATTTAAAAGGTCTGATTAGTTTTTGGTAAACATCGGTCTACCGGAAGTGGGTGTTTACCCTTGTCACTTATCCGTTATTTATAAATATATGCTTTAATATTTGATAAATGTAAAAATGTATTTGAATAAAAGTTGTGGGAAATTTTATTTTCTACAACCTTTGTTTGATACATTTTTCCATATAATGCATTGTTTAAGAGATATCTTATATTTTTAGCTGCCACCACCACGCCACCTACCGAAGACTATTGTTAACAATTGACGCTAAGTAACGCTCCTTTTTCTTTTCTTAATTATCAGCCGGAAGTAAATATTGTCAACGATCCCCGAGCTAACAACATGTAATTTGCCCTATAAATATGGAGAAAGTCATGTGTTGCCCACATCAGTGTTTTTTTTTGCTTATCGAATGTTCTCGGGGGGTCATCATCATCATCATGCTTCTGTCCGAAGACAGGTTTTAACTGAATCGCTGCCTCCATTTCTCTCTCTCCCAAGAAGCCTCTTTTATACCTCTATAAGTAGTATATCCATGCTTTATATTATCTAATATTCCTATTCTTTTTCTCCCTCTTCCTCTTTTTCCACTAATTTTTCCTTCTAAGATCGTCCTTTGTAAACACTGTCTTCTCAATATGTGCCCTATCCAATTTGCTTTTCTTTTCCTGATTGTTTTTATTAGCATCCTATCTTCTCCCACCATTTCTAATACTTCTTCGTTTCTCTTCCTCTCTGTCCATTTCACTTTCATCATTCTTCTCCATACCCACATCTCAAAACTTTCTAAATATTTTTCCTCCTTTCTCCTTATCGTCCACGTCTCTGCACCATAAAGAGCTATGCTCCATATGTAGCATTTTGCTAATTTCTTCCTTGTTTCTAGATTTATTTTCTTGCTTGTGAGAAGCTCCTTCTTCTCGTTAAATGCTGCTTTTGCCATTGCAATCCTACTTCTGATGTCCTGTGTACTACTTCCATCCTGTGCTAAAATACTGCCGAGATATTTGAAACTACTTACTTGTTCCAATTTTTGGCCATTTACCATTATATTTAATTCTTTATGTTCCTTTGAAACCACCATGACTTTCGTTTTTTCTGTATTGATCTTCATTCCATATTGTTGGCCAACCTCAGCTAGTCTGTCTGTCATCCTCTGAAGCTCTTTCTCGCCTTCTGCTATTAAGCCCTGATCATCTGCGTATTTAATGGTGGTAATACTTTCACCTCCTATCTTAAATCCTTTCTCTTCCATCAACGCTTCTTCTGTTATTGTTTCTGCATACATATTAAATATCGCTGGTGAAATAGGACAACCCTGCCTCACTCCCCTCCCTATTGAAGTACTTTCTGTTTCTTCTCCTTCAACCCTGACTCTAATCTTTTGATCAAAGTAAAGGTTTTTAAGCAGTCTATTATCTTTCCAATCTATTCCTATTTTGTTTAAAATACCCAGCATCTTATCCCATTTCACTCGGTCAAAAGCTTTCTCCCAATCTACAAAACAAAAATACATATCTTTATTGACTTCTAGCGCTCTTTCTATCATGATCCTCATACATCCTATAGCATCTCTAGTCCCCCTTCCTCTTCTAAAACCAAACTGATTATCTTGCAGCTCCTTTTCTATTTTACATTCAATTCTTTTGGTTATTATTCTGGTTAGAACTTTAGCTGTATGAGAAATTAAACTAATAGTTCTGTAATCCTTACAACATTTTGCATTGTTCTTTTTCTCCAGTGGTACCATCACAACATCTAAAAAATCTTCAGGCCATACGCCAGTATCATATACTTGGTTAAAAAATTTTGTGAGTTGCTTAACTGCTTTAGACCCCAAAACCTTAAGAACGTCCACGGGTATATCATCACTCCCAACTGCCTTTCTTCTTTTCATGTCATCAATTGCTCTTTTAACTTTTAACTCTCGGGGGGTAGCGGCGACCAAACATCCGGACCGAGGGGTCACCTGACGAATCTGCCTGAGATCCACTGGTCTAGTACGTACACGCGTTGTTTCTGCCACACAAATACGCGTGGTCGATTTACTTTTCCGTTCGAAAGTATTTGTAATATTTTATGACGCTAAATTATGAAATTGGGGAAAGCAACTCATCCGCGGTGATTTTAAAGCTCTTAAAGCCGCTATAAGTAATTGCTGCACGACATTTAATTTAAAATAATTATTTGATAAGTAGGCATCGTAAGTTCCGTTTGCATCATCGTTTTTTATTTCTACTATTAATACCCATATGTTTTTAACGCCGAAATCGAAATATTTAATATTTATTTATCTTTTTTGAAGTGTAAAATCTCCTTGCGGAAGATCATTTTCAAGCATATGTCGCGTAATATTGTGTTTATTTGCATAGCAATAGATATGTGCAGTAAATGAGGAAATCTGTGCTCCAGAAACGGTAGTTGATTACTCATGAACGTAGTAGAATATTTCTGCGACCAGGCGATTTTCGTCTTTTCGGACAGCCTATTCCGGCATATCCGAATATAAATTTTCCGAAAGTGGGGGATGCGAGGTGAAAATTCCGCGAATAATTCGACCGTCTATCGTTGTCCATTTGCACATGTCCAAATAGAGATAACGGAGACTTTTTTGATTGGGGGAAATTCTCGATGAAAATTTCCGATGCCATCACGGGATTTGAGCTAGTGGATGCTCTGGTTAATTAAATCCATAATTCCGGAGAGATTTCTACTGCATCATTTGAAACACGGAGCTGTTATTTAACCACAGCGTTGCCAAACTAAAAAACTAACGAAGTTTCTCTTTCCATGAATAATAAAATACAGTCAGTCATATTGGTGTTCTAATGAACGAATGGTATAACGTCAATGATTTTAGTGACGTTAAATCGGAAGGTAGTTGTAGTTTTGTTTTTATTGTTTTTTACGCTGAATTTCACATTTACATATGCATAAATCGTTTTTATCGAATTGTCGTTTGTTAGAAATAATGATCGCCTTAAAAAAAACCCTTGCCTTTAATTAGTTATTTTTGTGAATGCTTCGCAATTTTGTACAGGTAATGGTATATGAAGCATACCTTTGAATTCGTTTAAAAGAAATTATTTAAAACTCAAGAAATTTGCTTATGAAGTAGGTACATATTTATCCGTGAGGCTTTAATTGGGAAAACAAAATCTTAGTTTTTTTATGTTTTGCACAAAATGTATTGAATTAAAAGTTTCAGCGGGTACAGAAAAAGGAAAAAAATATATTCTTTAAGCCTCCTTCCTGGTGGAATCTTTTACTATTTGTAAATAAACAAATCCCACCTATGCCTTTCCGATTTAAGTGAATACTTCACAGCCATGATTTCTCATAAAGCGAAGTCAACAACCGCCCAGATACAAGAATTCACCGAGTTACGATCGTTAAGCTTGCCATGCTAACATTATCCGCCAGCGCGAAAGCAAATTGCGATTTAAAAAAATCGAACAAAAATATATCGCCCGAGTTACCGTCCTGGCTTGCCGAGACATGGATTGATCAGTGGCGCCGAAAATGGTACGGCAGCCGTATTTCCCCCCCCAATACGAACACGAGATGAGGACGATTCGTTTTACGCTCAATTATCGCAAGCGAATACGGGACGCTGTTGCCAAACGCAGCGACGTGGGAAGAACATCCACTCGCTTGTCGCGACGGATCGCAGCGAAACGTGAAAGAGGAAACCGTTCTTTTTGATCCCGATTGGAGCCGATCACGAGGAGGAACTTATCCATCGGAATCGATTTTGTTTCTTTTTTCTAAAAAAAAAACGAACCGAATGCGAATATTCATCTGAATATTTCCGAGGCGGAAATGGGCGCGAAAAAAAAAACGTTCCCGAACAGATTACGCGGGTGTAATATCTGCTGCTCGGTCACGTCGAAAATTGCGCGACATTTCCGAACGGGATGAAGGAAAAAAAAACACTCTTGATTCTCTCGATAGAGCCCTCTGCGTCAGAGATGATGTAAAAAAGATTCGCCACAGCTATGCAAGTAATATGGGTATACGAGATGGGGTTGGAAAAGAAAAGGGCGCGAGAGGAAAAGAAAAGGGGTTGCGTACACCCAGAAAAAAACATAATTGGAAAGGTGTACTCCATGTAGGAGTACACAGTTTCCAAACGCCTTCTTTGAGATTTCACTATGTTCTCAATATTTTTCGCTCAGATGAGTATTTAACGAGAAGCTAGCGAGGTACGTTGTAAAATACATGTAAGTCCTTATGTAAAGTTGTCGTTATTATCGCCCGATTTTAACCAAAATAGGAATCGGTCGGCAAATTTTAGTAAAACTTCTTAATACCAAATTTCATTAAAATACGTACCAGTTGAAACATAGGAACATTGTAAACTACAAGTAGATCTTCATGTAAAATGGTTGTAATTGTTGTCCGATTTTAACCAAAATGAGAATCGGTCGACAAATTTTAGCAAAACTCCCCAATACCAAATGTCATCAAAATATGCCCAGCGGTTCCCAAGTTGAAACAGGAACATTGTAAACTACGTGTAGGTCTTCATGTAAAGTGGTCGTAATTGTTGTCCGATTTTAACCAAAATTGGAATCGGTCGACTAATTTTAGCAAAACTCCCCAATACCAAATTTCATCAAAATAAATCTAGCGGTTCCCGAGTTGAAACAAAGGAACATTGTAGGTCTTCATGGAAAGTGGTCGTCATTTTTGTCCGATTTGAACCAAAATATGAATCGGTCGACCAATTTTAGTAAAACTCACCAATACCAAATCTCATCAAAATTAGTCCAGCGGTTTCCGAGTTTTAACATGCGGACAGACGGACGGACGGAAACGGCCTCCTCTATATGCGTTCACTTCGTGCAAAGAATGCATAAAAATGGAGAGAAAGTCGATCGGACAGAGATTGGAAGCCCGACAAAGGGATAGGTTTAGGACTTTGGAAGAAGACGGAACGAAAGGAGAAGAAGGGTTTGGGAGGCTCGCGTCGGTTTTATAGAAAGATGGGGTGAAAAGGCTGAGGCGAGCAAGGAAAAGGAGTGGAAGGGATTGGAGTAAGCCAAAGGGCCGTCGTGGCCACACAACATACACACACACACCAACTCGCAGTCCTCGAGAAATCCACTTGGGAAGCACACTTCTTTATTGGATCTCTCCAGTTCCGGAGTCTTTCGCTTCGCGCGGTCGACTGTCTCTAGGGGATAATATTACACGACTCAGCACAAGGTGGGGGTGGAGTCGTACGATCCAAGGGGAGGATGAGGAAGCGAGAAAGGATGGACTGTCGCCTAGGTGAAGAACTGATAAAGTAAATACGAGGAAGAGTTCAGGTTGCAAGGAAGAAAAATAAGAGAGCGTAGAGTTGAGAAACAAGTGTTTGGAAAACATACAACTCTGCGGCCGAAAAAAAAATTATCCAAAAGGGTATGGGCGAAAGGTGAATAAAACTCAGACAGTTATCGCTGGCACATGAAATGGTGTCGGCTGCCTTACCGTGGGAGAAGAAATCATTCATTGGGCTTCAATATCGTAAAATTTCAAGCTGAGGCACAGTCATTCGTATGACGAAAATGAATTATTTTTGAAAATGGACAATAGAGGTGCCGATATGCGGGGAAATTAGGAAAAAATGTGAAAATTAATGGGCGTCAGAAAAACTGGGTGAAAAAAGAGATGAAAGTGATGAAGAACATCACCTTAAAACCCTCGAGGAGAACAAGAAGAGATTCGATACAATAGAAAATTTATTTCATAAATGGTTTTTCCTACATTAGATACAGAAGAGAAAGGAGGAAAGATATCGCGACGAAATGGAATCGGAGAGGATGAGGATTGAGTGAGTGTTCGGTAGAGGGATTCATTGGTTTCGAAAGGAGATGGAAAGGGTTGCCTGAACGAAGAAAAAAGGTATCGAAAAAATACGCAGGAGAGAAAAAGAGAGTCGGATCGCGAAGGGAGGTGGTGTTGTCGAGGTTATCCGTAATACCCTATTTTGTCGGTTTCAAGGTGTGTGTGTGCGCGTGTGAAAGAGAGAAAGTATATTTTTTCTTTTTTATCTCGTTTTTTTCTCCATCCACCTTCTTCCCTTTCGCCCCCCTCCCCCCCCACTTGCATCCACCCCCGGTTCTACTTACCTCCCCGAAGAGCGAGAGAAAGAAAAGAGAAGACTATTTTCCTGGGGGAGGAGAAGAAGCAGTAGTGGGTGGAGACCTTATCGGAGAAAAATTGAGCAGCGAAATAAATGGCGATAAAATGAAATTGAAGTCTTACAAGGAGAAAGATGTAAGGGGGTTTGGGCTAGGGAGGTGGGGAAGTTCGGTCGTCCCTTTTTTATCCTCTCTTTCTCTCCCTCTATTTGGTATCCGAAATGACGGTCGGTGTGGAGATAAAAGAGACTGTTATAACGTCTGAAGAGAAGGAGAAAAAGATGGAACATTTTTCGTTTTTTTTTCCTTTGGGCTCGAAGGAGGTTCTCCTTTTCTCCTATACTACTTCCAAGTCGATCAGACTGCTCAATATTCATGGGGAGACAAAAAAAAACGAGAAAAAGATTGCGTCCCATTTTCGAGGAGAGAAAAAGAAGGTTGTGGGTAGAGAAACGACGTGAGATCCTCATGCTGTAGGAGAGAATACGCGGTATCCGCAAGGGAGCCAGGTTTGTTCTGGAAACAAAGATATTTGAAAAACATGCTCTTAAATAATGCGAGTTTGTGTGTCCAGTCGTATTGTGGAAAGAGGTTTTAAACTAAGGTTCTCTGTGAAGTGCCCAATTGGTGGCTGTGCCTTTCAATTGCACACAAAAGTTTTTTATTTAAAATTTGTGTTAACCGGGTTTAGTCGTCCTTTAAGCAAATTTTGTGGCGCAGTGAATTCGTTATATGGTTGATTTCTTTCTCAATGCGATTGCAATTATGCGTTTTATAACCCTTTTCTCATAGAAATCAATGCAAATTTAGTTCATTGATTTCTGTTCTCTTATTCATCGCCATGAGGTCGCTATACATTCCATAGTTTATCCGAGGCGCTATACCTTATTTATCTCATTTCCATCGACGCGAGAAGAATCCTTGGCCATAGATATTAGTTCATATTAATCAAATAAAGTTGATCATCGTATTTGCTTAATTTTATCTATTTTATTCTATTGGTGTCTTGTGGATTAAATATTGCCGTCGTCATTGCTTTTAAAATCGCCCAACGGAATTTCACAATGGATCCTATAAATTTTGATGCTTTCGAATGTTGCTTTAATTACCCCCCGAGGTCTTCCGTTATCGTCGCATCTAAAACCTAATGAATTTTGAATGTAGTTCCATTGGCGTCATTAAAGCCAATTAATTTCCGCATCTATCTTTTTTGCCAATCTTTCCGACATCTATTTGCCATTTTCCACGCGATTCTGCTACTCACTCTTTCTCTCTCACCTACTCGATATATCCATTAACCATCGCCTCTCGATCAGTCTTTTCCTCTCCTTCTTTCATCCTGCCTCTTCCTCCTCTCCATCCCTTTCGTCTCTCTCTTTTCATTTCCCATTAAAACCCATTTTCTCTCCCCGTCTCTTTCTCTTCTCCATTTCATCCTTATCATTTTCCCGCCTTCACTACACCTTCCTCCCTCCCTCACCCAACTCCGTCCATCTTCTCCCTCCTACCCATTCCTTTGCCCCGCACTTCTTTCAGCGAATGACATCGCCTGTCGCTTCTCTCTCTCTCGCCTCCGAGACCTCCCGTAGTCCCGCGGGCATGTTTGCAGGGGACGCGGAGAAGACCTACACGAGTAAGGGTGGCGGGGAGGAGAGATGGGCGTGGAAGGAGAGAGAAAAGGGGAGAGAAAAAAAGGGTCGCGAAGGAAGGCAGAGTGGGTGGAGGTGGGGGGCGCGAAGAGGTTCAGGGACGCAGCGGGAGGAGTGGTGGTGGCAAGGGTAAAGGGCGTTGCTTGGGTGAAGTGGGGTGGTGGATAGTGCCCAGGGAGAAACTTCCCTGAGATTTCATCTTTTCTCGCCTTCCGAAAACTGCCTCCCTCTTCTTCGTCTTCTTCCTCCCTCCCTTCTTTCCTCCTCTCCCCTCCCTCCACACCTCCGTCCCGTCAACACCGATGAAAACTCCAGGGTGCTCGGAAAAAAATTGGGCTACTCTTTTATTTTTGATCACGTGCTGCCGCCTCGCGGAAGCTTCTTCAAACTCGGAATCGGTAGTCGTGCAAAGGAGAGGTTAAGGCGTAAAAGTTGGCTTATCTTTGCCCTCTCAGTTTTTAGGTCTGTTAATTCTAGTGTCTTACGTTTATTAATCGCCTTCAATTAGATGCACTCGAAGAATTCTTAAGCACAAAGACTTAGAAGTATCGTGTGTCAAATTTTGAATCGATGGCAGTTTAAATTTTCCTTTTTAGATGACCTTAAAGAAAACTTTTACGCTGAGTTATTGTACGCAAAAGAATTTCATTTTAAGTTTATTTGGTTTTCTATTTTTGAAAATAAAAAAATGTTTCATCGATAACGTACCTCATCTAATGTTGTGATACACTGAAACGGAAAATTTAATTTCCGTGGGTGATAACATAATAAATGATAATATATTATTCGCTGTTTTCATTATTGATGGCATGAAAAAAGGAATCAATTATCCATCAATATTTTCCACAATGCTTTATTCTAGTCGGTTGTCATTACCAAGATTAATACCACGAAAATAATCCAAAAAACGAGTCATTGAGTCATTCCAATCACGTCCTCAAAAGTTAATCAAACCGGCTGTCATTTTAGATGGCGGGAGCAGGATGTAATGATACGCCGTACACGAGAAAATCTCCAAGGTTTACACACACACACACAGAACAGTGTCTCAAAATCCGAAATGAGTTGGATGTTTAATATTCAACCGAGTGCAATACGGGAGCGAGGTAAATGACAGGACGAGCCGAAATTATTTCCGTCAGAGTTTTCGAAGGAAGGGGAAGATGGGGTGAAAAGGCGATAGAAAAAGAAGAGGGATCGAGAATGTGTATATTTTCGGGGATTTGGATGGGGCGGGAAGAGTTAGTGTAGTGTGTAGACTGGGAAGGGGGATGTTTCTGGAAAGTGAGTTTTTGGCGGAAGAGAAGAGGAGGAGGATGGAGCGGCCGTGAGATGATTTCGGTGAGGGAATCCAACGTTGAAAAGTTTTTTGACGTAAGGGGTCGGCAAGAATCGGATAGGAATAGATCGGAGATGGAGGAAAATGGAAGGGGACTCAGGGGACGACGGGAAATAGAGGTAATAATAAGAGGGTATAGGAAGTGATAGTTCGGCGTATGAGAAAAGGGATCGGCTTTATAGTGAGAGAGGGATAGGAAATTTTGAATGAGATCGAGCGAGGAGTGCGGGGAGAGGGATCGAATTGTTATCGGATTCGAAATTTTTCGTGATGGATATTAGCGGGTATCGCCACACTTATCGAAAAACGATTCATATGAATGAGTCTAGTAAATTTAATAAAATGCTGGCCGATCTGCTCGATACTCCGTGAGGCAGGGTCAGATGAAGTGAAGACAGAAAATATAAATTTATTTTCTTCGTCTTTAGTTTCTCCTTGATCGCTAGGTATTTTGTCGATCTTCTGGCAAATTCAGAAATCCTCAATAAAATTTAATTTCTATAAGCATGAAGTCATTGTTATATATACCAACAAACGGAGATAGATATTTTAATTAGCTCTGCAAACACTAATACGTTTGGATGTTTTGTTTCTTCAAAAAATATGTTTTAGCTACCTCAGAGCTCCAAGTAGAGTGTATCAGAAAGCTCTTCATAACTAAATGTTGAAGTGGGGAAGGTGATAGTAATATGTATCAATAAATGTGGAATTCATTGTATAATAATCGATGCGAACGCTTATCACCTTGTTTAGTTTTTCCATAATCGTCGACTAAGTGCATTGGTGACCTTCGAGCCCATTTGGTACCGAAATATTTAATTAAAATATGCTATTGTAAATTCTAAATCCAGAAAAATATATCAATTTTTAAATTGCTTAATAAGTTTTGTTATTTTTTTATTTCCTGAATTTAGCAATTTTTTGTTAACGGTGTTTAGTGACGGCATCAAACTTCGATTTTGTGCGAGCTCGTTAGTGACGCAAAAATAAATGATATTCTAAAGAGATAATTGATACCAACAGTAATTTATAGTCTCTTAACATCCGTGTGTTGTTTCGTACGCATCTATAAATAACTCGTTCTTTATCTTGGATTCTTTTTTCGAATTATCGCAATATTCCGAGTCGTCGGTCCATGCGCGTAGAACGTATTTATTACAGAGGATAAGTCAAACGTTGCGATTAAAATTTATTTAGGTTCTGTTAAATCAGTGGTGAGCAACCCACGGCCCGCGAAGCTATGATTAAAAAGTAATCCGTAAAATTTAACACAAAAATTCATATAATATGCATTCAAATTACGACAATAAAACACTTCAGATTGAAATGTTAACTCTAAAACGTAATTGAAACTTGATTTTCACTTATATGATACCTCAGAATATCTAGTTAACGTCCGATTCAAAGTTTATTCCGGCCCGCCGAAGCAATGATAACTTGCACTGCGGCCCGCCAAGGAATTTGCCACCACCATTGCAGCCGTCCATATAGAAAAGGTTGCTCACCTCTGTGTTAAATGATGAGCTCATCCTGGTATGTAGTGCTGCTTGGGAGATAATTCTATTTTTCTTTTTCTTAATTTCAGCGATCATGTTATTTGTTGGCGTTACCGCACACCACTCGGCAACAACGTAATAAGGAGGAACTTAACTCAGACTTATAAGCAAACAGACAATTAGATTGTAAGAACGTTTATTATAAAGATAATATACGGACATAATAAGATACAGGTTGTGTAAATGGGTATTACGATTTATTGTTTTTTAATGTAAATGGGATAACATTAAAATATGTCGTCGTAAATATATTCTGCCTTCAGCACTCCTTTTTTTAATACTTCCCTTAAAATCGTGGGTTAACAAACTGAATTATAATGCAAGTAATTTAACTGCCCTCAAGTAATATCTAAAGTAATTTATATCCTAAACGATTAATTTAATCTGCATCTTTAAGTATTTTCACTCACTAAGATATGAATTTTTTTCATTAATGTACCACCTACTTCAGTTGTGAAGAAAATAATTAGCCACCTTTTCCATACAAGCAAGGTGATTACTGATAGAAACGAAATTAGCCTGCCAACACATTTCATATGCATCTTCTCGTATCCAGAATTACATCTGTCGAAACCGGAACACGTTTATCGTTTCCATGTGTCTACGTCATTTGAAGTAGGTATTTTGTGATTGGAGCTATTGACTTCTAACGCTGGTGTGAGCACTTTTTTATTTGTTTTTGTGGCTAAGGTCGATAATCACCAAAAGATTCTCTGACTTAGTCGATGCCCTTTAAAATTCAGCGAAACATTTTCAATTAGCGGAAAGATTCCAAAGTGAAAATGCGTGGGACGAACAGGCATCGCAGGAACCGCAGAAACATTTCTTCCTCGAGTTGAAACAAGACGAACTCGATTTTCTGCACTTTACACGGTTAATACCGTATTCTGGGAAAATTAACTTTAAAACGGATCCACACTTTCCCGCCGCGTCTCCTAAAATCGAGCGAGATTCACTGCCTCTTCCCCTGCACTGCAGAATTGAGGGAAACGAGGTCACAGGTGAAACCATCGGGATCCTTGCTCTTTTTATCTGTCGAGTAATTGACCGAAAACCCCGTCGCGGATATCTTTTTTTATTGCGCTCGATTCTCCCTCGTTTCGAATAGTGTAAGTGCCGCTAAAAAGGTTTTCTCGCTAAGTTTTTGGTTCAGTTTCTTTTTATTCATTCGTGGAACGAAACGATCGCTTCCGCTTTCCCGGAAAAGGTCCGCCGCTCCTAACCGAGAAGTTTCTATATGTCTCACTCTGCAGATGTGTGCGGCGGCGTAATTAGAGTGAGGAAAAAGTTGAAGAGCGATAAGAAGTACGAACCAGGCCATGATAGGTCGGTGTCTTCTCGCTACGGTAATTGAGGATAAAAGATTGTTCCCGCGATCCCCTTTTGTACCCCGAAAAGTCTTTTTATTTTACTTACGACTTTAATTTAAACATCGACGTTCAAGCTCGTGTTTGACCTTAAAGAAAATTTTGATAGTAATAAATCCTTAAACAAAAGATTGAAAACTATGATTTTCGATTAGATTGGTAAGAAATACTTTCTTTTCAAGGAATTATTTTTTCTTCATCAAATTAAGTGATACATTAAATTAAGGAATATGCCATTCTAAGTTAAAGCATATCCTTTAAATAGCATCAGTCACATTTTACTTTAAGTCCAAAATAATTTTCTTTGGAATATTATGAAATTTCGAATTTTTAAATATTTTGCTGCTATTTTAATTATTTTTATTTTAATAATTGAAGAATAATATATACTTTCATTTTATACCAAGTCTCTCTATATAATTAAAAGTAATTTAGAGATTTTTCTATATGACTCTATTTCGTAATAACGTAGATTGGTATGGATATTTGAAACTGTCCGCAAAACTTGTACTAATCGCCCTGTTTATACACTTTAGTACTTTTATGGGCTTCATATTCCCTACGTAAAGAGCCGCATGGCCTCAAGGTTTTCCTTGATATATCGATCGAAAGCATCGAAAAGTTCTGGCAGAAAAAATTTGAATAAAACGCTAAAAGCTCCCGGATTTTCGGAATAAGATGTAAATCAGATATTCCGGATATTCCAACGGATAATTAAATGAAGGGAAGAAAATTTTGAGAGGTGGATTTAGAGAAAGATTCTTCTTCGGATCAAATACATATATATGTGTGTATTTATATATATATGTATATGTGTGATACCCGAAAATCACATAACTATATATACATATACATAAAGGAGAGAGATATCAGAGATATCAAGCGAGAGGGGTTAGGGATTGATATGAGGAGTTTAGACGTCGAAAAGGAGAAGGTTAGAGGGGAGAAGAGGATACGAGAGGAGGAGAGCGAGGATGAGGGAGGGAGGGTGGGTTGGAAAAAGGATTAACGTGTAAAACGGGGCCCTATAGTGAGTAATGCCCGAAGGCTGAAGGAGGAAGGAATATGGCGGCAGCGAGTTAGGGAGGCGCTTAAGAGGAAAGTTAAGCGCCCTGGAAGTTGGGCTAATGGAATGAGATATGCGCTGCGCCCGAGATACAGTTTTATCCTTCCTTCCCCCTTCCATTCCCACCTCCTCTCTCCTGCACTCCCTCGCAGAAAATCCGACCTCCTCTCATAATCCTCGCTCCCTTCTCTCTCTTCTCACGCCCAAGCAACCTCCGTCCTCTACGCCCCCATCGACCTGATCAAAGTCGTTGCTCGATAATGCCAACCTACAACCCCTCCTCCCCTTTTCCCATAATGCCCCCCTCTCTTCCCCTCCATTCCCCTCCCTCTTTACGCCTTATTCCTTCCGTCTCCATTCCAGTTTTACGACGGTGATTAGTGTCACTGCATATCAAGTGAGTAGGGTGTGTTTTTTCCCAGAGAGCGTGTTTCGGGCTTATAAATGCGACTCTGACGGGTTGAGGGAATTTCAAAGGGAAAATATATTCGGGGATTTAAAAATTTCGAAATAATCTAAAAATTTCACGTCACAATTAGGAGGGAGTGGTAAAAAGAACGAAGAGACGGATTTTTCGGTATTTTTTATTCGGCATTTACGTAGCGGATAATCGAGGTTAATTTTTGCTAAGCGACGGTGGAATGTGCTCTGGTTACTCTAATGAAACTTGTTAATTTTTTTCCGGGATCCTTTTGAGAGAGTGGCGCGGGAAAAAAATTCCGGATCGATTAATTGCGTCTCGTGTAGCTAACTTAAAAGAGAGTTGACGTTTTTCTTCATTTTATTAGCGAGAGCAAATTTTCGAAGAGATTTTCGTTCGGAAATGATTTTTGTACGTTGATTTATATATGTATCTTTCGCGCATGACATTTCATCGTGCTCGGCTTCATCTTCTCAATAGTAATGCAGTCATCGCTGTTAGTAGGGAAAAATATTGTTTAAGGGAATGGTAAAAAGGTTGCTCTTTCATTGCAAGGCTCTTTTAGAATTCGCGTTATTTTTTACCTTTGCAAATATATTGGACTAGTTTTACAGTTAAAACTATTAAATGGAGCTCTGTTTTCTTGCATTTATTGTAAATATTCGGAAACGTGGAAATCGCTCCGCGAATTTCGTTTTGGGTTAGAAATTTACACAAAGAGAAGCATAATTAAGGCCGCATTTTTTTTACAGAAATAAAACTATAAAAACCCGAGAGAGAAAGATAACTTTTCCAGTGCATTGCGTTACGATATCGTTCTTATGCTGATCTCCTTAACAACGAAAACATAAGAAGTTAAAAGTTCTTTCCCGACAAAAATTTTCAATCCCAAAAATTCTTCGTTTCGACTTATAAACACCAAGGAAACTTCCTTTATGTTTTCTTATCCTTAGCTTTTAGACCCAATTTCGCCGGAGATAGTACAATTTCCTCGGATCGGTTTTCATGTGACATAGCGAAGGATACCCCGCACCTCTCTCACTCACACACATACTCTTAGAACTTCAGGAGTAAGGGAAGGAGGCGGGTTCCTGAGGATTGAGGGAGATTCGCCGTACTAAGTTCATTTAGGTGCCTCTCCCTCCCTAACCTCACATTCCGCTATCTTTGGAGAGGCCTCGGCATCGAGGACGATGTTTGGGATTCCTCGTCCCGTGGGACTCTCTCTCTCTTCCTCCTGCTGAGGTTACTCCCAGGAGATAAAAAGGGGGGAGAGGTTGGATTGCAAGGGCGGGAGGGAAGGTGAGGAATCAGAGGAAGCGAATTGGAGAGGAGTAAGACGTATTGAGTTAAGGAAACGGATGAAGGAAGCTACTGCAGTGTCTCCATCTATGCGCCATGGACGGAGACGCACTTCTGTATGAGACTATCCTCCCCCTCCACTTCTGATTCTCAGTGAGGTAGACTTCCATCCTTCACTATCCTTCTCTCTACATGGTCGGTGGTTTTTTTCGGTTCAAAAAGGAGTCTAGGATAAGGTTTAGGGGAGGAGAAGGTTTTGAAGAGTTGGCGGAGAGGAGGGAGGGGATGAGCAAGGGATGAAACGAGTTCCTGGAGGAGGAACTGATCGAGTAAAAGTGGTCCTTTCGGATCAAAGGGAATTTACGGTTGATTAAATGAAACCTTTGGAACTGCGGTTTAAGTATGTCGTGGGACAGAAAAAAAATCGAGCTATCGCAGAAATTTCAGGTGACTGGAAGGATGGATAACTCGCGTACTTAGATTTCGGTATGTTGAAAGATTTTTATTTTTTAATCCCGCTTTTTCTTGCGATATATCACGTTTTCATTTTTGCTCTATTTTGGTCTTCGGGATTTTTATAGGAACGAAATAACCTTTATAGGATGTAAAAGGTTAAATGGATGTAAAATTTTAAGCAGTAGCATTTTATTTCATCCATTACGTGATCTCAATAGTTGGTTTGAATGTTTACCATTTTATCGTTGAAATATTGAATAATCACTTCTTTCTCAGTTAAACTTTTTAAAATAAATTTTTATTCTAAATAAATTTTACGCTTTTTGATACTAAAATAAACGTTATAAATGGGATTTTCAACGAAAATCCGATGATTGAATGAATGAGATTCTTCGCTATATCTTATATCTGTAGGTCAAAATCGAAAAGAAAGTGACGGAATATTTTCTTCATTTTAAAGATATATCGCAAAAATTAACTGTAAAATTCGTATTTCTTAAGCAAGTCAATGAGCACTAGTTGCAGAGTAACATTAAACCTTAGTACATACGATTTTCATATCTGCGTATTTATAGACAATATCCATCTGTTTCCATTAATCATCGTAAAGTGAGTGAGATATGCTTTATACTGGAAAAGTAATGTTATAATAATTAAACATCTTGATAGCATTCAATAGCCAAATCATCATATGATCCTTATTACGCGCATGCCAAAATATAATCCGTGCTAATTGTTTTAAAATTACTCATTACAAGCAGCGTTAACGCATTGTTCATTCAATCTCGAAAGCAATTAATTTATGAATCTCGCGTAAACGTATCACGGCAGGCGATTATTTTAGTTTACTGCGTTGAAAAAATTAAATCCTACTTCACGCAAATATATATATATATATATATATATATATATATATATATATATATATATATATATATATATATATAATCCTAAATGAACCAATATTTCCGAAAACGCATTAATCACTTTCCGACACCGCCTCAGAGAAGAAAAATCGCTCGCTTCGACCAGACTCATCAATTCCAATTACGGAATGTCGTCCATTAAAAAAGGGGTTTGAAAAATAAAGCGCGCGCGCATATTTATTATACTGTCTTTTACCCCATCGATGGCGTCGCCGACTCTCTCTCTTTCCGTCTCCCGCTGAGCGCGATCCTTTGAAGAAGTACGGAGTTGGGGGAGGAAAACAAAACACGATCGCGGCCGAAAACAAAAACCAATCCTATCGCTCACGTTCGTTCGTTTCTAAGTGGTTTCTCCCGCTCTATGTATTCATTTGGATCCCTCGCTAGGAAAGAAGGGACGAGAGAGAGAGAGAGAGACGGGAAGAGATGCTCATGTTTTTTTTATTTTCGAAATCGACCGATTAATCGCTAACGAAGCGGTTCCCCGCCGGCGCGAAAGAGAGAGGAACAAATAAAAAAGAATAGCGTAAACTCCCTCCCGTCGTCCTCCAGCGGCTCTCCTCGTCGGTAGGCAGAAAGAAAAAGAGCGTGGAAATGTAGACTCCCCTCTTCTATCATCCTTTTAAAAAAAAACCTCTCTCGCCTTGTCTGAGCGCAAATCGAAAATCAGACAGACTCTTTCTCTCTATCTCACTTTCCGCCTCATCCGAAGCAAAAACTTTTGTCGGAGGAAAAAATAAATACGAGGACGGGAAGATCGGGAAATGGCTCTTTTTCCTGCAGACAAGGGGGAGATGTGTATAAGATATCACGTGATTGGAAGTCGTCTCGTAGGGTAGGTTGGAGGGATGCTGATAGGGGAGGAAGAGTTTGGAACGAGAGGCGACCGAAATGAATCTGGAACCGTGTTATATCTACGGAGATCGGTTTTAAAAATATATATAGTATAAGGAGAATATAAGTGTATCGAGTGATATACAAGTCTTCTAAAAAAAACAATGATGCCGGGAGACGGAGACAAGCCTGTAGATGGGATACAAAAGAAGATAACGATGAAAATGAATGACTACCGAAATTGGAACGATCGTGGAACGACTGACTGGTGGTATGGGTGGGGAAGCTAGGGTAACGGGGATTTGAATGGAAAGGGATAGAAATTAGGGGGAAAACGAGTATGCGTAAATGGGAAGTAACGATCATCGGGAAGGAAAGAAAGGAACGGGAACGAGAAGGGACCAGGTGGGAACGGAACGTGAACGAGAAAGGAACGGAACATGAACGAGAATGGACCAGAACTGGAACGATGAAGGGATCGGTATCGGAATGGAACGAAACGGAAACTAAATGGAATGGAACAATAACGATGAAAGCGATGAAATAGGAATGAAAATAGAACGGGCCGTGAAAGATAAGGGAACGTAACGGAACCCGTTGATAATGATGGGAAGGAACGGCAGCAAAGACCGGAAACGCGAAACGGTAAAAGGAAGTATCAAGCATAAGGAAAGGGATGTGGAAAACTGAAAAGGAATGAGCGTCGACGCTGAAAATATCGATTCGATTTGTTAGGTAATGGGGATATAAGCTCGACGAAGTGGTAACTCAGGATCATCTCGTGATCCTGAGATATGTTATCGACAGAAAATGGGAAGTTTACTTGAAACCTCCGACGTCCCATTTTTTCAAAATTTTCAAAATTTAGCAGAAAATAGGAGTTAAAAAAGGATAGGTTTACACTTTAAATCGCTTATCATGTAACTACTGTTCATCCAAGCAATCCAAATTGTTGAGATATATATATATATATATATGTGACTGAGAAAAAGGGGAGATATTTTTAGATCATACAGGGAAGAAATTAATAAACAAAGGGGGATAAGCAGAGTTCTACTTGTACCAAGTTGATATTTCCTCTTCCCTCAAACCGACTAGCAATTTTTATTCCATACACAATCGACTTGCCATCTTCTCTAGCGTTTCAAAGGAGTGTACGAGTATAGTATGGAAAGAAGGGGCGAGGCAAGTGGGCAACAACTCAACCTATTGGAAAGCGGAACCTCTCCCTCTGGAGCTTTCCCATGGATGGACCGTTCTCTCTCTCTCTTTCTCTCTCTCACACACACACACACACACACGCGCATACCCCTCTCTCTCTCTCTCTCTCTCTCTCTCTCTCTCTCTCTCCCTCCTTCACCCCCTCCTTTCATCTCTTTACACTGGCCTCCTCTACTACTTCCTCCTCTCCAATTCCCTAGACTTCTACTGATTCCCACTTCGAGCAATACATATACATGTCTCTCTTTAAAAATAAAGTGATATCCAAACATTTCCGCTTGTTACTCTGAAATTCGATTGGATCCTTATCGTAGAGCACATATCTATGCGAGTCATAAACGGTTGACTATGTAGTGTTTTTGCTTTGGTAGAAATGGGGATTTCATTATAATATTATTTATCTTGCGATTACATTTATATTTTGAATTCAGCTGTCAATATTTTACTAGTAAACGTAGCCATCTAGAATGTTTCCTACATTTGATCGCGGAAATATCTTGATGTAAATTCGGAATTTTTTGCTTTAGTTTATTTAATTATTCAGTTTTTATTATAGACCACGGTGGGCTATCAACCTATTGCAATTAAACATCAGTTTCTTTTTAATGCTGGAACAAATTTTTATATCTTGTATCGGATTACTTTTCCTAATTCAGTGTACTCTTATATTCAGTGATAATTTAGTGATATTTTCTTGTCTCAATATCATTTCTTCGAACGGGATTTCCTTGGAGTTCGCATTTAATTTCATTACCGATTCTCCCGAAGTCTATTAAACCGCTATAAACGAAATTTATCTGCAATTCGTTAGGAGGGATGGGGCGGTAAGAGTCACGCGCATTTAAATTTAAATTAACAGATGGCGCGGAATCCAACCTGTCACAATAAATTACCTCCGCCCACTCTACGGAGTAGAGAGAGAGAAAAAAAAAAAACGGCTCCTTGATCCTCGACAATTATTCTAACGGCGCCGGATAAGGTTTCCACGGACCACCAACGTCGATACATCAGGACTGCGATCAACTAAAAAAAAAAAGAAAACGTTCCTTCGTCAAGTATTCAAACCATAAAGGGGAAAATTATTCTGGTTAATGGGAATAATCCGTTAAAGGCGTCGGTGCCAGGCGTGCAGAATTCGAATTACTGCAACTTCGAAGAGTTACCGGGTTATCCCATCTCGTTCGATAAAGGAGGAATTTATTGAAAACAAAATCTTCGACCGCGCGAAAAGAAACATAACCCAAGGCGAAAGAAAGGAAGAGCGAGAAAGTTTTCCTTCGAGTATTTTACGCAACAAGGGCGTCCGTGCGTAACTAAAACAAACAAAACAACAGCCTCCCTTCTTCAAGAAGAACAACCTTTCCCCCTTGTTTCCACCCACTAAAAAGCTGCCCGTTAAAGTCGTTCCGCTTTTGTTTTCTCCGCTTTATTTTTTCTTCTTCCTTAACGTGCCGAAAAGGCAGTTTGGCGAAAAAGACGCGGAATAGTAATTTGATGGCCTCGTCTTCCTCCATTCTCTCTAATTCCATCCCTTTCTTGGTCGTCTGAACCATCTTAAACTAACCCTCCCCCCTAAACAACACAACCCTCTGCCGCAAGCGTGACGCGGCACTTCCAGCCTCTTAATCGTTTCCTGTTGGCTTTATTTTCTCTCCTCTCACTCTCTCGTTCTTTCTCCCTAACGCCATTTCCCACCCACATAGTACTTCTTTTACCCCTCGCTCCGTCTTCCGAATTCTCAAAGAGGGTACCCCATCTATAGTGTTTCGCTTAAAACCAATTCAGTTCCCTCCCTCCCATTCTTTCTCTATGTATGCCTCCATCTCTCCTTCCCTCTCTCTCTATATATATATATCTCTCCGTCCGTCTTTCTTTCTCTCCCTTTCCCTTCTCTCTCCCTTCTCCTTCCTTTCTCTCTCCCTCAGTCTCTCTTTGAATTTAATTTATTTATAACTTGTTCTAAATCACATTTATGTGATGTCTTTAGTGAATCTCAGTAGGTAGGCAATAAAAAACACGGTACAACCATGGCAGTTCTCCTCCAGGTCGTCCCGACTCGAAGAGGTTGCCATCGCAAGACTTCGCATAGGTCACTGCTGGTGGACGCACAGTTACCTATTGCGGGCGGAGGAACCCCCAGTTTGTGAGACATGTGATACTGCATTGACAGTGTCACATGTGTTACAGGACTATCCAATTTAGGAATGAGAGAGAGAGGGCATGTATGGCTTCGAACCTCACTCTCTCTCTCTCTTGGAGATAATCCAGAAAATATAAATAGAACATTGTCATTCCTAAGGGAGTCCAGAATTTTAGCATTTATTTAATTTTTAAGTGTTTTTAATCTTTTGAGAATGGGATAAGAGGAAGAAAGATCCTTTCTCTATCCATTTTTAAAGGTTTTATATTTTACGGGCATAATAGCTCCTTCTAGTGCAGGGAAAAATTTTATACATGTCAGGAGACCCTTATACAGTCTTGCTGATGTTTTATTCTACAGATTGGGAGAGACCCTTATACAATCTCTTACCATCTGTTTTTAACTTCATTTATTTATCTGTTTTATCTATTTATCTATCTGTTTTATCTATTTATTTATTTATATATTTATTGTGTGTCTGGTGCTATGGTTAGTTTGCCACAAATGGGTTGTGGTTAAAAGTGCATATTATGGCGATAATAGCCCAAGAGGCTGATTCGCTTTAAATTACACACACACACACACTCAGTAGGTTTCGCAGGTTTTTCACACACCCCTTCTTGTGTGGGTGTTTTCCTGCAGTGGGATTTTTTACATGGATTCCATTATTCAGCGGTCCATATTTTTTCCCACAAAATCACATATTTTCTTTTCAAATACTTGTATTTTTATTGTTACCAGTATTTACATTGCTAATGTTTTATGTATTATATGTTTCATGACGAGGGGTTAGGTGGAAGATGGGACTTCTTAGCCTCAATCTCGCCCCAAATATAGACCAAATCAATCAATCTCTTCTACCCTTCCTCTTTCTCCCTCCTCTCCTTAACTCTCGTTCTCCGTTTACCTACCTCCTCCTGTTTCATTTGCACTATTTCCTCGCGCCCTACTTCTAATATTCATTCCGCCCTCTCTATTTTCCATCTCTTTCTTTCGAATTTCCTGTTCTTTATGTTCTCTCCCCATTACCTTTTCTTTTCCTCCTCTCCCTCTTTCTCTCTGAAGTCGTGTCGATCGTAAGGAAGGCTTTCACGCGAAAAATCTCCTTACGGTTCCGCCTGCTATAGAGTTTCATGAGAAGGGAGTAAGGAAGAATGAAGGCTGTAAAAAGTAAAGAAAAAAATCGCATCCTTTGACTTGCATAATTTTATATCCGTCGTATGCGTTACTAAAGTATCTGCATTCATGTTTATAATTTGTTTATATCATGTCTCAGTAAATCATTTATTTACGAATGATTTCATATCCTATGAGCCTCATTTTCTCTTACGGTGATTCGAGCAGTTTTACACATTATTATCTGGTAGCGAATCTCACGCTGATCTTTCTTGGAGGACTTAACGATAATATGACTTCATATATTTCAACTTTCTATTGAGACTGGAATCACTACCTTTTGTTTTTAAGCAAAAAATTGTTCGTTACTCATTCGGAAATTGATGATGAATTGATAATTGAGAGTTATTTAGAGTGAAACATGATTAAAAGTATATTACTATTTCTTCAATTCAAATATTATTTTTTCGATGCAGATATTCACGGATGTGTTTAATTATGCTGTCATAATAGAGCGTCATACGTGAGGGAATAATAATTTAAGACTAGAAAAATTAAAACGGCTTGCTTTAATTTTAAATATTCCTCTAAATTTAACCAATTTCAAGTATTCAACTAATTTGCGTCGACTATTCCGAAGCCAAATCAAATGCATCAAAATTTACCCGGGAAAGTTTTGAAAAGAATAAATTTGGCAACTCTTCTCAGCGTCATCATCGGATAAGAAGCGGTAGACGGACGCGTAAACATTCCTAATGACTATCTCTTGTTGCGCTGATGAGCGCACTACTTTATCAACAGCAACACAGTGGCATGTTCTATTCATGACGACGTAATCTGCCGCATGACTCGCGACTATCTCGCCATAGAGGAAGCTTTAACTCACGGCCGTAACCCTCGTCAACAGATTAACTCGTCCTGTGTGGTCAGTGACTCAACAGTTACTCTACTAACCGTTTCTCATCCCTCTTTCGTAATTGCCGCCAGCAAATGGTTCCTCACGATATTCGGGTGAGAGAGAGAGAAAAAAACTCGTCGCCAATTATTCCACTCTTTCATTTTCATTCGAAATAAATGCTAACCCTTCGAAATAATAATCTCTCCTCTTCTGCCCTAAACGTCATTCGTCATCGAAAGAGGGACACCTGTCGTTTTTTCTTATTTTCTCTCGAAAAAAATCTTTATTTCCATCGAGTATATGGGGACTACTATTTTTTGAAAATGAAATGGCACTCATTAAAGAAAAAATTAAGAAGGAGAAACATTCAACACGACGCGTGTCTCCTCGACCAAATACATAGTTAAATAAAAAAAGACCCATTGTGCAGGGGCCGCGGAGGGGGAATGGCTCCTCAAGGCGGCCGCAAGATGGCTCCCTTTAAGAGGTTTTTATTGGGGTTGGGGTAAAAAGAGAGAGAGAGAGTTTCCAACCCCTTAAAAAAACTTCATCCACTTCTCCTACCGCCCCGCCCACTTTTAAACAGTCGAACATCGCCAACCGCCCTCTCCCCATACATCCCGTATCTCACTAGCTCCCTCACCTCCAATTTTAAAAAAAATCTCAAGAAGTCTCTCCACTCGGGGTTGTTCGGTCTTACTCTCCCCCGTTTTCTTCCTCATTATTTCCAACCCCTCCTCCGTTTCTCATTCCCTCTCTATACCCCTGCTTCTCTCCATCACCCCCTGCCCTCGTTTTAACTAAAGCTTAGTCGCTAAAAAAAATCCCTCCCCCGTTTCACATCCATGCAGCATCCTTCCTCCTATGCTTCCTTCCCTCAAGTCCATACTGAAGCTCAATTGGTCTTTTTTTAAATACCTCAAACCCCATTTCGCGGATAAGTTATTATTAACTCTCATGTTTAACCTCTTTCCATTTCTCCTTCTCCTTTTTTTATTTCTCTCTCTCGCAAAATTTCTTATGCCCGGTTTTAATTTCCCTCATCTTATGCATTCATTGCAGAGTTCGATAAAAAAAATTCAAATTTCAATCCGTGGTTTTTATTCTCTCCTCATGCGCTCTATATTTCCCGCTCTTTTCTCCTTTATACGGCGATTCCCTTTCGATTGAAATGATCGAGTCAAATCCTCTCGTCGGATCATCAGTTAGTCAGGCGGGTGATCGGCTATGTAAAGTCACGCAGAGGATACCTAAGGCTAGGTTTAAAGTGATTGAGAGATGGACTTGTGCTTAAATTTTGAGGGATTAATATCCTACACTGTCCATCATTCGGACAGAGAAGATTGTAATGGTTGGTTTTTGTAAATGGCATTTTACTGACTTCGCAAGACAATAATATTAATATATACATGTACCCGAGTAACCTCTGGCATAACCATTGTTATTAGAGATGAAATATATTTAACTCGTGATATAAGGTTAAATTGTGCGCACGATACGTCTTTGCGAAAGCGAAGATCCTTCCATAAAATTTATTTTCACCAAAAACTATCTTTAACGAAAATAATTGTTAGCTATAATGTGAGGATAATTTCAATGCACTTTAAATTTTACCATCAAAGCATCAAAAAATAGAATATTTGTTATCGGAATGTACGTAATACTGGTGGAAATGCTAAGTCACCTATGCCGCTTAATACAAGAATTTTTTCCAAGAAATGTATTGTGGGTGTTAATCGATGAATGGCAGTGGTTGAAACGCGTAACATTTAGCATTCTGTCCTTATTATTATTATTATTTTGCACGATGGTTTCTCTATCAGTAATTCTGAACCAGATGGCACATTTGCCGAAATATTCAGCTCTTTCCTAAATGTTTTAACTCGGGTGGGAATCCATGTCGATTTTGCGTCGTTCTGCCCAATTAGTCCCAGTGGACGGCGTGACATTTTTACGGCAGCGTGTGAAATAGAGCGGTCGCGATATCGGATTTCCGCCTTCCAAAAATCAAACGGGAAGACATTAGAAGTTTTTTTAAGAAACATTTTTTTCACGGCCAAAAATCTCCCGTCCATTCCTTTCGTCCCTCTTAAGTCGCGTAAATCTTTTTATTTTATTCTCTGCTCGATTCAACATCGACGTTAATTCCTTCCCCGCTGCAGCGCGGCGCTCTTTGAAAAGGATATTTACGTCCGGCCGTAAAAATTGCCGGCAATTCCTCCCGCGGACTTTTCCGCCTAATTGTTGATGTACGGCGCTCGCCGCGCAGTTATAGACATCCGCTTCCTTCTTTTTTGTCTTTTTTTCTGGAAATCGGGTTTTTTGTTTGATAAAGAAAAAAAACTTCGCGTTGAGGAAATTTTTCGAAACTATTTCCATTTCCTGCTTTTTTTAATTACTTTCTCCTAATCGTTCTCTTTTTCGCTGGCGTTTTGTGCCGTTACGAACTGAAAAAAACCATTTATTGGAGGGGAATCGCATTAGCTCGGTAGGATTGTTGGCTCCAAAGAAGGCAATTCAACTGATTAATTTCTATCGCGATTAAAGTCGTTACTGCTTCAATTGCCTTAATTCTTGGGCGAGATCGAATAGATTACTTAAATTATCGGGCGTAAAATATTTTCCTCCGCAATCGTGGAGTGGAGAATATATTTTACCCCTTTTTGTTAGTATTATACTCGATTAAATGCAATTTTTCTGTATGCGACACAGTGCAAAATGAAGCATGAAGTATTTTACGTTCATGAAGACGATCTCTCTAGGCACCTAAAGAAGCGTTGAGAAGAGTTGGTTCGTCAGCATCTGTTTTGATGCACCAAATTCTGAAAATATTCCTGCGTTAAATAGAACTTAGAGGTTTATAAGGATTTTTTTAAGTTCCGCAATTCTATCTAAAATATACTCGTATTTATGGCGCAACACGTTAATCATGAGTTGTTCTACGGCATTCATAACAAATTCTTTCTTCGGATAATAATTTATGGAAGGAAATCATTCTTGATTCCATTAAATTGGAATTCCAGATAATTGAATTTTCAAAATATTAAATAGCATTAATTGTTGCCAGCCATAAGTCCGTTGTATCCGTTCTATGTCCATGACTATTTTTAATTTAAATTGAGTTGGATTGATGAATTTTGTAAAAAATTACAAATTTCTTTAATATTAGTTCAAGAGGGATTTTGCTATGCATTCTGATAATTCTAAATGGCATATCCCTTTATACCCTTCTATCCGCAGTACAATGTTTCAAGAATTAGATATATGTAGTAAAAAAGGGGAATTTGGCCCTCCTCCATAAAGAAAATCTATCGATTGATTGACAGTCAAGAATCGGACAGTCCCAGTCCCCTCCCATATTCTCAAAAAAAGAGCAGAGCAGTTTGGCAATTACGCCCATCGTACTCATTCCTCAAAGTTTTTGTATACATATATCTTGTTATTAATGAGAGAAAAAGGGCGCATTAATGGGAGCAGTAGGGGATGAATAAAGGGTAAGGAGAGGGAGACCGCTTCCGTATATATAACCTCGAGTTGGGTTTCTGCAAGACTTAACCTTCCCTTTCCTCTTATTCGGTTCCAAATCCAACCCACCCCCTTGATACTCTCCCCTCCTTACATTCATGGAAAAAAACCCTTAAACCACAGCCACCTCCCTACCTCTCCCTACCCCCTTTCCCAACCATTCGTATCCTGAATAATCTCTCCCTCCCTTAACCACTCTCCAGTCTTTCCCCCACCTCAATTCATTATATAGGGCTCATAACGTACTTTAGTGTGGGGAGAATATAGAAAAAAATGGAGGAAGGAAGGTAGGGGAGGAGTTGTGGCCGAAACGCGTTTTGTTTGTGGAAAGATTTCCGGTTAAACAAATAGGAGACCTGAGATGAAATATTGAGGGTGGGAGGAAGGAGAAAAATATTTATGCCTCGGAAGAATTTTTACCTTCTCTTATTCTCCCCAATGCCACAATTTTGGTCCTCTATTTTTGTATGGCGCCGAAAAATTCTCGTTCAAGTTGGAGATAAAATATTTTTCGCCCGTTTCTGTATCCACCCCCGTCATAAGTTATTTTTTCGCTTATTGGCTGTAGTATGACAACATATTCGTAGCATTTGAAATTGTGTCAAAGGTGGGACAGAATGTCCGAGGTCTAGTTGGAATTAGATCCTCGAATTTTAACTTATTTGTTAGAATGCGTCGTACTAAAGCAACTGTAATAGTTAACCTACGCGTTGCAAAAGTTCCCATTTTATCTTTGAAGTACGCTAAAATCTCAGGTGAGCGGTAGAAACCGTTAATAATTGATTGAAGGTAGGTAAGATCGGAAAACTGTCGTCTACTAGAAAATGAGGGAAGGCTAGTTAGGAATTTGTTCGTGGTGTCGGATTATGGCTAGGAAAAACCTCTCAATTGAATCTAAACGCTTTAGATTTGTAGGGGCAGCAGTACACCAAATTGGAGAGCAGTACCTTACCACTGGTAAAACACAACCATTATAAAGTGAAACCATAGCAGAAGGGTCTTAAGAGACATAGATTTAGAGACGATTTTCTCAATATGCTTTTTAAAGGTGAGTTTATTGTCAAAGATAACTCCTAGATCATTAATGTCGTAAACAATTGGAATGGAATCCCCACTTATGATGTATGGAAAGGGAATAAGGGTGTATTTTAGACTGAAGGGAAGAGGCTAACATTTTGTGGGATTAATTTTGAGTTTCCAAGCTGCGCACCACTCAGCAAAGAAGTAAGTGCAGCCTGGAGTACGAGGTTGTCCAGGAGAGAATTTATCAATTTGAAGATTTTGCAATCGTCTGCATAGAGTAAAATTTTGCAGGAGTGTAGTGTAACTATATCAACAACGTCATCAATAAATAAAGCAAAAAGCAAGGGACCTAATACTCTGCACTGTGGTACACCAGAGAGAACTGGAATAGCTGAAAAAGAAACTCCATCAATTACAACTCTTTGAAGAGGAGATTGCAAATACATAGGTAGAAACGATCATGACGATAAGATACATGATATCGATTGTAGGACGGAGCGTTATAGAGGCTCTTCTTTCCAAGAACAATATGAGACCATAACAGGAAAGTCAAATCTGCGAGTAATAACTGTTAAGCAGACCTCGGTGCATTGCACCCCCTGCCACCCACCAGTTTGGTGAATTGCAGGGTAACATTTTGGTGTAGATGTAATGGCTTGATTTCAATTTAAATTATTAAACACTGTTTTAAAAAGTTTAACGCATAAATTGGGGTAGACTGTTAGAAGTTTCCTTGGATAGAACAATAAAAATATTTTCGATTAAAAAAACTCCTACAAGCATATTAAACAGACAATGAATCTTAATAATAAAAGTATATGTATGTTACACTAATATTGAATTAACCATACTCGTCATTCCAATCCAGTGCATTTACTACGAAGCTTACTTCCAACTCTTATAAAGACATAACTAAAT
Source organism: Tanypteryx hageni (assembly GCA_028673005.1). NCBI lineage: Eukaryota > Metazoa > Arthropoda > Insecta > Odonata > Petaluridae > Tanypteryx > Tanypteryx hageni. The sequence goes on from CM054117.1 coordinate 42,611,403, forward strand.
TAGATAAAAAAAACATTTCCACTTCAGCAGCATCAATTAATGTACGTTCAACTCTCTCGTTCGATGTAGAGTTTCTGGCGAGGTAGTTTTCACCTCCGGGTCTCCCGAGCTCGACATCCGAGAAGATTCTGAAACGAGGCGTGCGAAATTATGAATTCAGAACGAGAGGAAATTTCGAAGGGTACGGAGTGAGAGAGGGATATGCGCCGAAATGAATGAGGTTTTGAGACTTCCTCGTGATATTAAAGGCGCGATGAGTTCTGAAGTTCCCGTCCTTATCCGCCCTTATTAACAAGTTCTACTCATCTATATGGCGTCCCTTAAACTACCTCTCGTCCGTCCCTCTCTCTACTTTCCAACCATTCCCTTTCCTCGCTTAATCCCTCTCTCTACCCCTACCTCACTGCCTTATTTCTCTCCCTCTATCTCTTTCTCTGGTTTCTTCATATCGCAGAGAGTTCTCCTCCCTTTCGCCTCATTCCGTCCATCCCTCCCCGTTATTTCTTTGATCTCCCCTTTGATGAGGGGTTAAGTCTTTCTAGTCATTATAATCGTCACCCAAGAAAGGGAAAAATTAAAAAGCGTCGGATACCTCCGAGGGTTAGCGTTTTCTTTTTTCTCCGCTGTAATTAAGTTTCGAATTCTCTTTCGGGTGTGGGCGTCTTGTGTTCTCCGTTGCTGCATCGATTTAAAACTCCTTTTGGCTGCGCTTGACCAAGTACAGCCTTATCTCGTTTTACGTACTTCCGTTTTACGGGTTTTTGCTTACACGAACTGAGCAATTTCATAGCTATTTTTCGATTTGCAAATAAATTTTCGCTCATACGAGTTCCTTGCGTTCGCACGAAAATCCTGTTTTTCAAATATCGAATAAATTTTCGCTTATACGTGCTCTATCCGCTTCGGGAAAGTTCGGTCAAGTTCGTCAGATTGCATTCTTTACATAGGAAGTAATGGGGAAATAATTTTCGTTTTACGTGTTTTCGCCTAACGAACAGTTTTCGTGGAACGAATTAAGTTCGTAAAACGAGGGAAGGCTGTATTCAATAATGAATAGTATTTTATTTGATTGCGCTTTTCTTCAAATTGGAGTGAAAATTGTCGTAATAATTCATGGTGAATAGCGCACGATTTGAGTTATGAAGCGAGTTATGTCTTGATATTTTGGTGATAGTGTAATACAATTATTGCTACCGAGATTTGCTGGTACGATTATGGATTACAGAGTTACTACCGGCAGTCATAATCACAAGCGATTATAAGTTTATCGAACTTATGATGGCTTTAATCTCCAATATTAAACTCGCATTGTTCGTCGAATCAAACGGTTCTGGTAGCCGCACGAGAATCATCTTTTCGGGCATATTCAATGAAATTTCTGTTATCTCCTATTCGTTTGCTGCCATATACTTGCTTCTCTCCACCTCCTCCAAAGCAGTGCCCTCGCAACCACTATAACACACGCACTTCTCTATTTAGTATAAATAAACATACAAACATCTCATCCCCTTCTTTTCTCTCGCGAAGAATTTAATAAGGATCTCCCTTTTCCGAATGCACCACTTCATTGCGACCTACCCCACCCACTCCCGTTCATCATCAAATGGCCTCGTGGGGGATTATGGGTGAATAAGTTCCCCTAAATGTCCGATAGGCGACGCTGGGGGCTTTACTCCGTTTCTAGACTTACTTTTTGGGTTGGTGCAGAGGTATGTCGAAGGAGGGCGGAAAAGATGGGAGATCTCCGCGTCCTCCGTAATTTCCCTGAGGGGCGAGCTGATATCTGGATCATTATACTTATTAGCGTGTGCGTTCGGTTAAATCGAAAACAATGTTATTCGGTCGTTAGAGATGGAGTCTGGAGCGTAATGGGGGCTGCTGTTCTCTGCGGGCCGCCGCGAGATGGTTTTGACGGTAATGATGGGAGTCGTCTGTATCCTTCACAAATGGTGGCAAAAAAGTGGTTTCCGGAACGATCAAGGGAACAATTTACGCATTTATCTATTTGCTGGCTAAGCAAATTAACGGCATAATTAATACAATAACCAAAATGAAAAAGCGCTTGTAATTTTCCACAAAAAAGGTTTATTGATACTAATTATTCGAATTGATGACGAAGATAAATTTTTTATACCCTTCTCAGATAATCGTATTTCGTAAAATGTGCCCTTTCTGATTGTGTTGTGTCATAAAATGAACCAAAAAGACATATTAAATGAAAATTTCCCATTTTCAAAAAATAAAATCGCCGATTAAAATTCAGAGCTGTTTCCCTCCATCCGTTTAGGAAAGAGATAATCATGAGAAAAATTAGTATTAACAAGTTATCCTCCTCTGTGGTAGTGCTTCATAATTGGGTTACCATTGTGCAGACATGCATGCATAGAACTGCCTATTCCTCTATCGTGATATGGAAACGTTAGCATAGTCTCTCCTTAGTTCGGGAGATAAGCATTGCAAAGCACTGGTCACTTAGTTTGCTCGGAGTCGTAAGGTCATTCTGGTATCACGTTTCCTCTCGCGTCACTTAGTTTGTATGTGTGTGCTAATTAGAATGGAACCCATACAGCTATCCTCGTTAGTGTGGCTGTTCTGACCTTACCTCGAAAAATTAAAATTCTTTTCACAATTTCCCAGAAGTCTCTTTTAAGCCGTGAAGTATATTTATATACAAGTTATTACGATTCATTCATTATCTTCATGCTCGCTTAAATTTAAGGTGAACAAGCAAATATCCTTAAACTATTTTAAATCAAAGTTACTTTATTTATTATGCGTGCAAAAATAGATGTATTTCAATTCTGTTTTCTTTTGTTGCAGAGACTTGAGCAACAACCACATTGCCAAAGTAGCAGCAGACACCTTCCTGGGACTGAAATCGCTGACATCTTTGTAAGTATTCCTTATCAAGTAAAAATGTTTTCCTTGCCTTTTTAATAGCAGTTAATGGCAGTCTACGAAAGTGTGAAATTTTCCATGGTTTTCTTCTTCAGAAGATACGCATTGCAGACGTTTTAATTTAAACCTAAGTTTTCTTAAAGATCATTTATTCAAACATGCTAATATGATGAGCGGGATAATTTGGTCGAAAAATCAATTTAGTAATCATTCCCTCTATTATCCTGAGCTGTAACTTTCAATTTTAAAGTGGTACATTTCCGTTAAAGGAAGATTAAATTAAATATTCTTCAATAGTTCCCTATCAAAGAAACAAAGAACACGAACATGATCGTCGATAGCCAATGGAGAGTGAACTAAAAAGCCACTGATTTTTCTAGTTGTTAAAAAACTAACATTATAAGGATTTGAAACAACCGAATTAATTAATTTAACCGACTTTTTCCGGAAGTAAGATTTTTTGTTTGCCTACGTAAAAATCGTGGTCAATCGTGCGTGCACTCAAGATAATTTCGCGGGTGCACTCAAGATAATTTCGTGCATGTGGAAAAGCTCCTTTTCCTTTCAGCCACGAGACAGGAAGGTAATAGTTCGAGTCTGTTGAATCCGCTGTCTAGGAAGCATTTCCGTCTTAAAAACCGCAATAGGCGAAGCAAGCACAGTCGATTACTCGCAAGGCTCCCTTACGTTCGTTCCTCCCATTACGCCCTATTTGACTGACTCCCATCTACGCTCCCCTTCTCTCGACTCTTCGCTCCCTTCTCCTCCCGCGCTCTCCAGCTCCCATCGAATAGAGCTAACCACGGTTTGCTCTTTCGCTCGCTCGCTCCGCTCCGCTCCCTAGTCCGACGTGTTTGCTCGAATGGAAGGAATGAGGAGGGATTTCTGAGAGAAGAGAGCGAGGGAAGGGGAAGGTTAGATTGGGCGCTAAATGGCGAGGGAGAGGGAGAAATGAGAAAGGGAGAGCAGGAAGGAAGTAGGGAATCAAGCAGTGCGGAAAGGAAGTGCGCGAGCGGTTATTTAACGGAAAAGATTCGGGTGAGTTATATAGGAGCGATAAAGAGTTTCGAGGATTAAGAGAGAATTCTTTAAAAATAAAAAGTACTTGGGGGTCATGTGACAAGGATTTACAAGTTTATTTCCGGAATTTTATGTGGTCTTAGCATGAAAAAGAGGGACGGAATTGAATGACTTCCGAGAAACGTGTAAATCAGTTTTTAGGTTCATTTAGAGGCCAAAAAACTATGTGACTGCGTGTTGACAAGGCCGGATTAAGAAAATCGGGGACCCTGGCGCACAATTTTTGTAGCCCACCCCCTCACAATCCCACACACAAAGCCCGAGGCCTAAGTGGGGCCCCTCTACTCGCGGGGCCCTGGTGCAACTGCGCCACTGCCCCTCGGTTAATCTGGCATTGCGTGTTGATTAAAAATTTGTTACGCCGTGCCAAGATTCGAGGTGGAATATTGAGTAACAGAGTGGACGTTTTTGTGTCAGCAATACTGTTGAAATTTCACAATTTCATTCTATGATGAACCATGAATCTTCCATTATAATATTAATTAATTTAACCGATTAATTCAATTATCTGATAACAGGGATTGCCTTTCTTCGGAATCATTATTTCTCAACTAAACGCAATAGGCAGCTTAGCTCATTTTTTTATGAATTAATGAATTTACTCCAAACTTTTACAGAAATTTGTATTTCTCCTGTCTTTATTCCTTTGAAAATTATTACAGCATTAACCTTCCCATATGAAGAATCTTTTTAAAAGATAATCAATACCTTTTTTTAAATTAGCCTGAAATTATGCGTAAAATGCTGTGAAATTTTCTAATAACATGTCAGATTAAAGTTTTTTCTTTATAAATAAAGGCAGTCGTTTAAAAAATAATAAAACCCTCCTTGAGTCCATTTTATGATATTTGAGATACTGCATGGTAGACAGTTGAGGAGAGAACGGAGGACGTGAAGGATAGAAGGAAAGAGGAATGCATCGAATGATCGAGGAAGAGAGTAAATGAGAGGGAGAGAAAGGAAGGGGAGAGAGGGAGGTAAGGGAGAGGATGGAGAGACTGATGGTTGGGTAAGAGGGGGAGGTGGGTTACCAGCAGAGTTGGAAACAAGTGTTCTCGTCGGGAAGAAAATCGGTGAAGTGCAAAGACTGGAGACGGACAGTTGCGAATGACGTGGCAGCAACGCATTATGGGGTCGGAGCCGAATGGGATGAGAACGATATCCCAGGATACTTCTTGCAGGATCTTTCGACCTGGTAATTACGCGCAGCGGGCCAAACAGATGGACGAGAAAATTATTACGATTATTAATGTTTTATTTAAATTAGAGAAGTTGCAGCATTAGTTACTTATTTGGACTTAAAAATTGGTTTTTGTCAGAGAAAAAACGGGTAATTTTTTTCCCAAGTGGAAAAAGTGTATAGGGATAGATAACTACTTTGATATGCATTCACCGTATTAAAATTAAAATGCACGAAATATTCATATTTACCATAAAAAGTTAAAATCGCTTCCAAAATGCGTGTTCCATTAGATGTACAAGAATAAAATATCCACAGACCTGTTGTGAAAAGATTTAATAATTAACCAACTTTGCAAAGATAAATTTTATTATTTTTTCATAATCGTGTCTTTAATTAATAATGTATTTAATTAATAAATTATATTTTGAGCCGCGTATACTCAGCTGTGTGCGAAATATTTTGATAATATCTCAAATCTACAACAGGCCAAAAACCTCTTAGAAAAAGGTATAACATTTGTCGAAGGAAAGAGTATAAAAATCCAGTATATATTTCAAAAATAGAAATATATATTTTAATGCACTATATTACAAGTGCCTATGATGTAAAGGCTTACACTTGATTAAATTTACACGACGTTTTATTTTAATACGTCTTATCCAATCTGGCAAAGCTTTTGGGAGTAAATCTCAAGAGCAGTAGAATCTAATCGGCTCAAACCTCTGCGAAAAGCTTACATTTCTTTCTCTCAAAGATATGTAGCGGAAGTCTTGATAATACAACCTGTTTTCGCTCCTCAAAAGAAAATAAAGCTTTACCGAGACCTCCAACTTTAAAAACGAAAAGAAGAAAAATAAAGAAAACGACGACATCGAACCAATAGAGAGATTCACGCACTCGAGTTCTCTTGTTTTTTCTCCTTAAAATAAAAGAAGAAAAACGGAATTTGCCGAAGAAAACTAAGCACGAGAAATACAAAAACCAATCGTCTCCTTTCCGAGCGGCAGTCAGCATCTCGCGTCTCGCGAGATGAAAGGCGCCCGCATTCTTCTTCTCTGTGGAAGCGAGTCGAGCGCTTCTTTATCTTTTTTTTGTTTGAGCTTACATCTTTTTCCGATAAAGCACTCGGTCAGGCTCGAGGAAAAGACAGGCTGCAGAGGAGGAGGAGGAGAGAGAGAGAGAAAAAGAAAGGAAGGGATTCGAGATCGCCGAATCTTGCGAGGCAATAGAAAAAAAAGATGCGACACGAAATGCGCTTTTCTCGCCGTGGGTTTTTCGGCGGTGTTAAGGGGGAGGCGTGTTGTGTTTTGACGGAGTGGTTGCGTGATCCAGGATGAGTGGCTGTCTGTAAAAAGGAGAAGGGGGGTAGGGGAGGCTTGTGGCATCGGTCCGGGTTATTTGATCGATTGGGGCTCGCATTGGATCGGACGAGGTTATTAGCGGTGTGAGTGGAGCGGGGGTTTTGACGTTAGGAAAGAGTAGGGAGACGGATGTAAGGAATGGGTGCGTTGGAATGGGGCGGGAAGGTGAGGGTGAGATGCTTGGGGAAACGGGGGAGCGTGAGGGAGGCACGACAACTGGATCGGCCCGACGCCGCGCGTACGATTGGCATGCGAAAAGGACGCCACCCGCGTGGGAGTGGAGGAGGGGAGAGATTGCTTAAAGCAGCTCTCCCGTCAAGGAAGTAAAACCGCGAGATAGATAGATGGCCTGCAGGAAGATTTTGAGGACAGTGACTTGCATATCTGGTAAAGATATTTGCACAAATTTCTTTTTCGTATTTTCTGCCAAACCAAAGTGATGTTGTGCCGTTAGTTTTCGCGAAATATATTTATTCGAATTCGAATTGCGTGGAAGCGATAGAGGCAGCTTCAAAATATACGGAGGACTGCATCACCGTATATATAATAAGGGACATAAGTATTTCGTTGAGACGAATTTCTGATGCTGGTAAACTTTTTAATAAAAATTTAGACACGTACTATTTTATATTCTTTCAGATTCCTACGTCATTCTTTTCTTGTTTCTGCCACACTGTCCTCCGCACTACAAAATCATATTTATGATTTTTAATAATGATTTATTAATCTTAATATATAAAGAGCAATCCGTTTGTTTGTCCGACCACTCGATGTAAATCCCCATAAGAGAGCACTTACAAATCCCTTTTTTTTCACTTGCAGGCTTTTTATTCTTTTGCAAAATTAAATTAGATGTAATTGACCTACGATTTTAAAAAAGGGACCATTTTAAAGAAATATAAACAAAGATTCTTTTTTTTGTCGTTGAATTTTGCCTTCTGCTCGAAATCGTTCGAATTGTGCTTAAGAGTTCAAAATTTCATCGAAATATTGCGTTTTTAGTGAAAGGTTCCCTTGGCGACAGAATAGATTGTTGAACTCGAGAACATTATTGTTATATGCTTTTTAGTGCTTTTCGTCAATGCTGAAAAGCACTATTATCTTCGTAACGTCCGTCCGTCCGTACGCATGTAGTATCAGGGAAGAATTGGCTTAACCGATTTCAACCACATTTGGCACATATAATATTCACATAAATTAATGACCAAAGTGGCATATTTGGATCGGATCGACTCAACAGGAGTGCCACAATTACAAAGTTAAACTTTTCGGTATTTATGAATTTGGAAGGAATTGGCGGAACCGACTTCAATGAAATTTGTTCGGAAGGAGGCGTGTAACATAAAAAACAAAATCAATATTTTTAGTATATATATAGAACGCAGGGCTCTGACAATGCAAGAAATAAAAAACATTCATTTTACACATATTTGTGTTGAAATGTCTGCCTCAATTTTAACCAAATTATAATATTTATGATTTACACATATATAGAAAACCATAATAACGTATTTAAACTGAATCAGCCAAACAGGGTACCACAATTGTAAATTAAATTCTTTCACTAATTATGGAGTTGGAAGGAATTGGCAAAACGGATTTCAATTAAATTTTGTATATAAGATTTAGACAACATACGATATTGAAATCACGATGTTTAAAGCGGAGTTAAAGAGCAGGGCTACCACAGTAAAAAGTACAACTATATTTCTTTTACACGTATCTCTAGAGAAATGACCGCAAGGATAATCCAATATGGTATACCTATATAATCTTCATATAAATAAATAACCAAAATATCATATTTCAACCGGTTCGACTAAACAGTGTTACCACAATATCAAGGTTAGAATTTTTCTGCAACTTTTAATTTCGAAGGTATTGGCTGAACCAATTTCAAAAAGGCTGAACCAATTTCAAAAATATATTTCGTTTGTAGGGTGAGTATGAAATTGCAAAACGAAATGAACATGTTTAAAACGGCTCTAAAAATCAGGGTTGCCACAATATAAGAAAAATAATTTTCTGATTTCAAAGTAAATAAATTAATATATGATTATACTAGGGCGAATTTGACAAAAGGCACTTCTGTATAACGGGAAAACCGTGTGCATCCCTACTTGTTACATGTATTACTCAATTTTGTGACTTAATTATCAAAATTGGAAATAGAATGTTGATATATTCCAGATCGAAATAATTGTTTTTAAGTATGTATGCATAAGAGAGCCGTGTTTAACTAAAATTATATACAAAGAAATGTCCATGGTCGTCCGCTGAAGGGAGCAATGGGGGACAATGCACTTAAATTTTTGATTGAATATTTTTTAAGTACAAAGATGTAATCAATAACGCTGACACAATAATTAACAATTTTTGCGAATTTTTCGCACGGGTTTCGCTAGTATAATATCATTTTTAATATTCATAGCACGTGTTTTGTACTCCTTGGTTATTTATTCGTTGGAATACGAGGAGACATTCAACATATCCTCGAGTCCAGGTTTGTTAGCGTAATATTTCATTTTTAGCATATCATAAACCTTCAATTTAATTTTTGCTTAAATCTCAGCCTATTATTCGTTGAAAGGGAAAACATTCGCAAAAAGAACTTCTAAATTCAGCTGTTATGACTTGATCACAATTATTTATGACAAAACCGTTCAATTGGGTATGATATTTTGAAATGTGAAGATATCATTATATATAGACGTTTCTTACAGAGGAGGAGTAACATATAACATATATATAGAAGGATACTAATGTTTAGGCACTTCCAGAAAAGCGGCAGACTCGAATTTTTTTTTGTCGGTAGGGTTATGTGCAAAACCGGCTAGAAAAAAGGAAAATTTTGAAAAGGTTCAACAATGCGGCCGCTAAAAATTCGAAATTGTTTAAACAATTTTTAAGGTTTGTGTATTTCCGGATGTGCTACGGTGCTGAAATGTTTTTTATAGTTATAATGTGTAAAAAAAAACGAAATATATATATGTTATATCCTCCTCCTCTGTAAGAAACGTCTATATAGAATGATATATATCATCATCATCATGCTTCTGTCCGAAGACAGGTTTTAACTGAATCGCTGCCTCCATTTCTCTCTCTCCCTAGAAGCCTCTTTTATACCTCTATAAGTAGTATATCCCTGCTTTATATTATCTAATATTCCTATTCTTTTTCTCCCTCTTCCTCTTTTTCCACTAATTTTTCCTTCTAAGATCGTCCTTTGTAAACACTGTCTTCTCAATATGTGCCCTATCCAATTTGCTTTTCTTTTCCTGATTGTTTTTATTAGCATCCTATCTTCTCCCACCATTTCTAATACTTCTTCGTTTCTCTTCCTCTCTGTCCATTTCACTTTCATCATTCTTCTCCATACCCACATCTCAAAACTTTCTAAATATTTTTCCTCCTTTCTCCTTATCGTCCACGTCTCTGCACCATAAAGAGCTATGCTCCATATGTAGCATTTTGCTAATTTCTTCCTTGTTTCTAGATTTATTTTCTTGCTTGTGAGAAGCTCCTTCTTCTCGTTAAATGCTGCTTTTGCCATTGCAATCCTACTTCTGATGTCCTGTGTACTACTTCCATCCTGTGCTAAAATACTGCCGAGATATTTGAAACTACATACTTGTTCCAATTTTTGGCCATTTACCATTATATTTAATTCTTTATGTTCCTTTGAAACCACCATGACTTTCGTTTTTTCTGTATTGATCTTCATTCCATATTGTTGGCCAACCTCAACTAGTCTGTCTGTCATCCTCTGAAGCTCTTTCTCGCCTTCTGCTATTAAGCCCTGATCATCTGCGTATTTAATGGTGGTAATACTTTCACCTCCTATCTTAAATCCTTTCTCTTCCATCAACGCTTCTTCTGTTATTGTTTCTGCATACATATTAAATATCGCTGGTGAAATAGGACAACCCTGCCTCACTCCCCTCCCTATTGAAGTACTTTCTGTTTCTTCTCCTTCAACCCTGACTCTAATCTTTTGATCAAAGTAAAGGTTTTTAAGCAGTCTTTTATCTTTCCAATCTATTCCTATTTTGTTTAAAATACCCAGCATCTTATCCCATTTCACTCGGTCAAAAGCTTTCTCCCAATCTACAAAACAAAAATACATATCTTTATTGACTTCTAGTGCTCTTTCTATCATCATCCTCATACATCCTATAGCATCTCTAGTCCCCCTTCCTCTTCTAAAACCAAACTGATTATCTTGCAGCTCCTTTTCTATTTTACATTCAATTCTTTTGGTTATTATTCTGGTTAGAACTTTAGCTGTATGAGAAATTAAACTAATAGTTCTGTAATCCTTACAACATTTTGCATTGTTCTTTTTCTCCAGTGGTACCATCACAACATCTAAAAAATCTTCAGGCCATACGCCAGTATCATATACTTGGTTAAAAAATTTTGTGAGTTGCTTAACTGCTTTAGACCCCAAAACCTTAAGAACGTCCACGGGTATATCATCACTCCCAACTGCCTTTCTTCTTTTCATGTCATCAATTGCTCTTTTAACTTCAGACTCGAGAATACTTGGTCCTAGCTGATCTTCTTCCACATCCTCTTCTTCATTTAATTCAATATTTCTTGGCTTTCCTTCTTTGTCATACAGAACCTCAATGTATTCTTTCCAGACATTCTTTACATTGTCTGGCTCCGACACTATTTTACCACTTTTGTTCATGATTCCTTTACGTCCTATCTTTCTTGCTTTTTTCTTGAATAGTTCCCTTGCTTTGCTATACATGAGGTCTGTTCTACAAATTCTTTCACAATCGACAATCTCCTCGCATTTTTCATTTATCCACTGTTCTCTTGCTTTATCTGTTTCCCTTCTTAAAGCATTATTTAACTCCTTGTACTTTCTTTGGCCTTCTTCAGTGTTTATGTTCTTCCACTTTCTCCGCTCTTCCATTTTTTGCAGCATGGCTGCTGTGATCCAGGGTTTTTTGTTTCTTTCACCCGTTATCTTTCCTACCTTCTTTTCCATTACATCTTTAATGTTGCTATGGATGTATCTCCACTCCTCATCTACATTCTTCCTATTTTCTTCATCTCTCTCCCCCAACCTTTCCTCCAGCTCAGTCATGATAGCCTCCTTGTTTTTAAGGAGTTCCTCTAAGTTCCATTTCTGGTTAACTCTTATGTTTCTCTTAATGCTCTTCAGTCTACATTGTATATTTGCCACCAAAAGGTTGTGGTCAGAATCGATATCTGCCCCTGGTAGTGTTTTCACATTTTTAATGCTATTTCTAAATCTTTCATTGACTAGTATGTAATCTATCTGGTATCGTCTCTGGTCTCCTGGGCTTCTCCATGTGTAAAGTCTCCGCTGGTGATGCTTAAACCATGTATTAGTTACAATTAATCTATTTCTATGGCAGAATTCCACAAGTTTATCCCCTCTTTCATTTCTCTTCCCTAGTCCATATTTTCCCACTATGTTATCTTCCTGTCCCTCTCCGACGACACTGTTCCAATCTCCCATTACTATGGTGGTGATCCTTCCTTTTCCCTCCTCCTCCAATATCTCCATAATCTGTTCATAGATTTCATCTACTTCGTCGTCGCCAGCATTAGTCGTTGGCATATACACTTGAATTATAAGCATTTCCACTGGCTCCATCTGAAGTTTTACGGCTATTAATCTATCATTAACTGTCACTACCTTGCTAATTCTTTCAGCTATCTTTTTTCTCATTATAATCCCCACTCCCCTTTCCTTTTTCTCCCCTCCAGAGTAAATAATCTTAAATTCGTCTGAATTTATCTCGCCTTCTCCTTCCCACCGAACTTCACTAAGACCTACTATATCTACATTATTCCTTCTCATTTCCCTTTTTATGTACTCTAGTTTACCCCCTGAATTCATAGTCCTAACATTCCATGTGCCTATTCTTAATTTCTCACCACTTGCTTTCCTATTAATGTTATATATATATATATATATATATATATATATATATATATATATATATATATATATATATATATATATATATATATATATATATATATATATATATATATATATATCATTACAGAGGAGGAGGAGGATATAACATACTAGTAGTTGATGCTTGCATACTGCAAGCATTTCATATCACCTTGAAAAAAGATTTTTCAGACAGACATTTCATCATTACAAATGTTCTTTTAATTCTAAATATTTCATCTCCGCAGCGATTTCCGTTTTCCCCAAATGTAAAAATAATAGTTTTAAACAATCCCAAAATGTTGCAATATAAAAGTTTTTACACTTTCTCCATTATGGGGTACTAATCCTACACAATTTAGCAAAATTTTAAAGTTGTAGCACTTCTAGAAGTCAAATATTATTTTCTAATTGTTTAAATTTAAATAATTTTTAACGGCCGCCAAAATTCATGTATGGTAAAATTGAAATGTTTTTTTGTGCTAGTTTACTACTTTGTACATGACTTGATAATTTCAGCTCCATAGCTCATCCCGTAATGTCTAAACAGTTATCTATTTGTTTAAACTTTAAGAATTTTTAACTGCCAAAAAAATGAAAATTTCAAAATTTGTATAATCCCGATTTCGTTTTTTTATGAATTCTACTTATAAAAAAATTTCAACTCCGTAGCACATGCGGAAGTACATAAACCATGAAAATTTGTTTAAACAATTGCGAATTTTTAGCGGCCGCATTGTTGCACTTTTTCAAGATTTTCGTTTTTTCTAGTCGGTTTTGTACAAAATCCTACCTATGAAAAAAATTTCGAATCTCCAGCTTATCTGGAATGTATTTCCGAATGTGCCACGGAGTTGAAATTTTTTTTATAAGTTTAATTCTTAAAAAAACGAAATAGGGATTATACAAATTTTGATATTTTAATTTGTTTGTCAGTTAAAAATTCTTAAATTTTAAACAAATAGATAACTGTTTAGGTACTACGGGATGAGCTAGGAAGCTGAAATTTTCAAATTATTTATAGAGTAGTGAATTTGCACAAATAAACATTTCAATTTTACCATATATGAATTTCGGCGGCCGTTAAAAATTATTTAAATTTAAACAATTAGAAAAATATTATTTTACTTATAGATGAGCTACAACTTTAAAATTTGGCTAAAATGTGTAGCATTAGTACCTTATAATGAAGAAAGTGTAAAATATTTAAAATTGCAACATTTGGGGATTCTTTTAAACTATTATTTTTACATGTGTGAAAAACGAAAAACGCTGCGGTGAAATATTTAGAATTAAAAATATATGTGTAATGATGAAATATGAAAAATGAATGTTTTTTAATGTTGAGATGAAATGCTTGCAGTATGCAAGCACCAACTACTAGTATATATATATATATATATATATATATATATATATATATATATATATATATATATATATATATAGACGTTCCTTACAGAGGAGGAGTAGGATGGTTATAACATATAGGAGGATACTAATGTTTAGGCACTTCCAGATGAGCTGGAGATTCGAAATTTTTTTCTTAGGTAGAATTCTGTGCAAAACCTACTAGAGAAAACGAAAATCTTGAAAAAGTGCAACAATTAGGTAGGATTTGTATAAAAACGAAATAGGGATTATAGAAATTTTGATATTTTAATTTGTGTTGCCGTTAAAAATTCTTCAAGTTTAAACAAATAGATAACTGTTTAGGTACTACGGAATGAGCTAGGAAGCTGCAAATTTCAAGTTATTTACAGAGTAGTGCATTTGCACAGATAAACATTTGAATCTTTCCATGAATGTGTTGCGGCGGGCGTTAAAAATGTTAAAATTTAAAATATTAGAAAAATATTATTTCACATTTAGAAAATTAAAATTTGGCAGAAATGTGTAGCGTTAGTTGGAGAAAGTATAAAATTCTTAAAATTACAAAGTTTTGGAATTGTTTTAATCTATTATTTTTACATAAGGGAAAAACGAAAATCGCTGCGGAGGTGAAATCTTCAGAATTAAAAAAATATTTGTAATGATGAAATATCTGTCTGAAAAATGAATGTTTTTTCAAGGTGAGATGATATGCTTGCAGAATGCAATCACCTTCTACTAGTATATATACACATATATATATATACACACACATACACTGAATACAGAACTCTACCCTCACGAATTGTACAACTTCCTAGTGGTCGCTATCCCACGAAAATACAAGTTGGGAGGGGTAGAATATCAGTTCGAGAACGAGAAAAACCGAATACTACAGAGAAGTGAAGAACGATTCACGAAGGCAATCGTGACGAAGTCGGTCGAGCATGATGAAGATTTTTCTTTTATATGATTCAAATCGATAGTTATCAGCAGCAGTAAGTAATTGCCCATGTTTATAAAAATTAACTCGCGGAATTGGAACGTTTTGTGCTCTGCAGATACAAAGAACAAAAAAATGAATAAAATCTCTATTATCTATTTTTTTTCTTGCTGTGAAAGCTGGTATCCTGCAAAGATTCGGAGAAACGGAAAAAAATTAAAACGGCAAATATTTCAAGAGATTGAGATATAAAATCTTTTCTCGCGTTAATCCGAGAAAATTTAATACGACTCTTTTTCACTCTTTGCGTGGCTCCATCTCTTTTCTGCAATAGGTGTCCGAGTTTAAGTCGCATAGGATTTATGAATCAACATGTCAAAAAGCGGTCATAAGATAATACGAATTCCAATTACTGTACTCTTAAACGGTGCATTTTTAAAGAATAATATAATGCTCAGCGAGCTTTACCGATTAAGCGGACGAAATCCAATTCTTGAATACTAAAATATTCATAATGGGTGGAATTTCGGGGCTGACACAATCAGATAGATATGTGTCACTCCGTTGAATAATATTATCACAGCCATTGCGACAGACCAATATAGAACCTGAATGTCTCAATCAACTAACATGCACACACACACACACACACACATACATACATACATATATATATATATATATATATATATATATATATATATATATATATATATATATATATATTAACTAAAGGAAAAGAAAAGGTAGTGATGAGGGTGGCAACAAGGTATATATATATATATATATATAGGCTATAATTAAAAGATTATAAATAGAATTAAAAACTACTACCCCGTTTACTTTGACATTTGAATTTAACTTAAACCTTTTTAATAGTAACGATTATTTTTAACACTGGAATTTCCTGTTGTAAGATATGTTACAATATTAAAATATATACGTGTTGCTGTGGTCCGTAATACACCTCATATAATGAGACTTCTGAGTTTGTCGATTTTTTGTGAACAAGGTTTAATTTTATTTACTTCTTAATGAAAGCCTTTAAAGTAGATATACTCGTATTTAAGCGACATTAATGGCGAATGAAGATTAAAATTAAAATTTTAGCGCCGCATCCTTTTTTTGGGTTATGATTTTTGCGCGATTGCGAAAAGCCATTATTGCCTTTCTTCCTCGCAATACGAAGCCGCGAAAAAAAAACAAACAAAAAAGGATTTAAAGCGGCCAATGTTAAAATAAAAGAAAGGAATCCACATTTTTCCTGAATTCTTGCCAAGAGAGAGAAAAAAAGTCCCAAGCGTACCTCCCACATACATCATCATTATCGCTACGTTTTCTCCCGTCGAATTTTTCGCTTTTCCTCGACTCCCGCGCTAATCCCTCCTCACCTCTGGGAGAGTTCGTGACGACGTCTCACGAAAAACCTCCGCGTTCTGGTAAAAAAAAACAAGGAAAAGGCCCGCGACCTCTATATCTCTTTCTCGTAGAGGTCAGCCGCTCGGCAAAGTCTGCCACACGAATAAAAGTCGAGAGGTCTTACAAAAAGGGAAAAAATAATGACGATAAAATAAAATAAGAGAGTGGTTTTTAAAAACCTTTTTAGATCCCGAGTTATGATTTCGCCCTCTTCGCTGCCGTATGGAACGGCGGCGGTAACAGATGGAGCACGCTTTCGAACGCCACAGTTTCTCCCTCCCCTCTCCTCCTAACCTCCCTCTCTCCGCTCGCCATCCTCCACTCTCTCTCTCTCCTACTTTGCTGCAAAATCCCCATCCATCTTCTTTCCTTCCCACCACGGACCAACGAGCACACATCATCACGTACGCACACGTTTATGACAGAGAGATGACCAGCCACAATCGAGGGAATTGAATCGGTCCCTTTAAAATGGTTTAATTGGCCAAAATCAAACCCTGTATTTCGATCATTTTCCATATCCAACATTAGCTCTTGTCTGTTTCGTTTGAAAGTGGGTTCGGAATTAGCGAATAGTCGCAAAACGCGGAGGGTTTTTTAAGCTTACCGCCCTTTGCGAAGAACAACGAATCATCTCTAGAAATGATAAACGGCAGAAGTTTATGGTTTGACTTGTACTTATATCAGCGCAATTTTTGCATATTTAACTGTAGATATTTAGATTTTTCATTAAATTAAACAGTTTTACAAAAGTTTGATTTTAAACTTTAGATAGTAAGGTGAACACGTGATCATGTTGTAACTGAGCACCATGGTTGCCATAAGACTATGATTAATTTATGAACGACCCTCGTATTTATTCACTAGCTATTACTGCAATTAGATTTTCTGTGTTTTACATACTAGGATGAGGATTAAATAGCAGATAATTAAAAGAAAAAACTTAATATTCACTTTATTTGTTTGTAAAATGTAAACTAGCGGAAGGTAAAGCATCACAATAATTTGATACTATAACTTACGAGCTGTCTCACATACTGCTCCTCAGTAGTTTAAGGTTATATTAATCGATTCGCCACTCATACGATGTTTTAAAAAATCCATTTACTAAATATTTGAATGCATTTCATGAAGCTTTAATGAGAAAGTTTATGTACATAGAAAAATCTCCGCTCAAAGAATTATGACAGGGATTATAGAATTAAGCGTAGTGAGATAAAAAAACTAGATCGCGTTGTATTAATCCTGCGGAAGTAATTATCTAAACCGTGTCTATTTTTATCAAAGAGAAATATTTTCTTCAATTCTCATGTAGCCGCCCTTTTCGCAAAGTTCATCTTGATGTAATAGTCATTTTCTGCTTCAAGTCCCATAAATATTTTGACAAAGCGTATATTTAACGACGTGTCAAACAACCACTAATTGCCTGTAACTATATAATGTTTGCTTTTCCACTCTTATCTTTCCGTTGTAGCACCACGTAGGACCTTACTTTTGTTTATAAATACCCCGCCTTCGCAACGTAAACCATCTTGTTTGGGCGAGCGCTCTCGTAACAGCGGACGCCATGCTTCATTTAACCGCTATCCGGCGGGCGTATCTCCCAACGCCGCCAACAATGGCTGTTTTTACACTTATTGTTTCTCTATATCTATCCTTCTCTCTCTCCCCCCCCCTTTCGCTCACAAAGCGATGGCTATGCGCGCAGTCTGTTGTTGTTTCGGCCTTATAGTCTCTTCCTCCACGCTTGACTGCTACCTTTGATAGAGTCTTATTTCCTTCGCCTCCCTCCATCCCTTCTCCTCTAACAAACCCCCGCCTCCTCGCGCCATACTGTGGTTTCCGAAACGTATAAGGCGTCAGTTTTGTCCTTTTCTTACTTCTAACATATTTGGCCAGGCAAATAATCAAAATTTTTCTCGAGTATCATACTGTTTTTTACTCTTTCGGTTGCTACATGCAAAAATCCGGATCTTTCCGCCTTTGCGTATTAGAAATTGATTTTTTATTACACCAATAAACATCCACCAACCGAAAAGGTATTTATTCTCATTATACCCACAAAATTGCTTTATACCTGAGAAAACGTTATAAAATCATATAAAAAGTAGGGTTCAGGATGAATGTATACGCTCCAGGATAATGGCATCGACAGGTAAATTACAACAGGAGATTTTTGAGCAACTTAACGCATTTTTTTTATCAGAAACTCCATTTACATCACTTTTTTATCCTCTAAGTAAAACTAGATCAATTTTATGATATGCAGAATGTTTTTAAATGTTCAGAATAGAAATTACGTTCGATTCTAACATGTGGTAATAACATTCCGGTGGTTCCTTTTGCGTAATTTTAACATTTATTGATTTATATATATGTTTTCCATCTCAATTTCAGGGTTCTCTATGGAAACAAAATCACCGACCTGCCAGCTGGAGTTTTCTATGGGCTGTCTTCGTTGCAGCTTCTGTAAGTTTGAAGCGATCTTTCCTCTTGAAATATCTTATAGGTTCTTCTACAATTATTACCTCAATCGTGCATTTAATACTAACTTCATTTCAATTTAAAAATTTTAACTCTCGGTTATTTTAAGACAAAATATGTATTAAATCCTTTTATTTAAGCTATTTACTTTTTGCGTGGAATTCCAAATCTATCGATTAAATTAAATATACAACATAATATAGGTTAATTTAAACATTTTATCATCAAAAAACACTACTTTTTCAGTTTGCTGAATGCCAATGAGATATCCTGCATACGTAAGGACACCTTCAGAGATCTCGTCAGCCTGAATTTACTGTAAGTATTCACCTTTGACGTAAAAATATTTTATGAATGCTTTTAAATATCTTTTGAATACAAAAACAAACAAAATTGAATGCGCACTCGTGATTTAGGTACAATTTTAAGTTAAATTCAATTCTATCTGATAAAACAAAGATGAATTAAGATACGTATTTTCCATTCCAGTATAATATATCAGATGATTTAAACTTTTGGATACAATAGTAATATTTTTATTCTTTTCTATTATATCAAAATTACTCAGGTTTAAATCTTATATTCGATCCTAAGTTCTTTGTAGTATAAACAAACCTTATTTGTCGTATAAAGCATATTATTCCCTTCGAATGTATCGCTAAATCAGAAAAAGTAAATTACGAGATTTACGTAGATTTGTGTGCGTTGAAAAAGCAAAGACAGTTTCCATATAGATTTTTGTCTCGGCGTAATTTTCCGACATTAATATAATGGTCTTATTCCAAAGGCTTCATTAGCTTTTTTATATCAACAGATCAGAGTTAATAGACCATTCAAAAGGGAACATTGTTTTCGTCGTAATGGAGGAAAATTGGCCCCACTTGATGCCGGATATGTTTTTTTTGTTGAAAAATCGCTTGAAAATACTTCGGCATCTTTCGGCCAAGGCAACGGCCCCCGCCCGCCAATTAACCTCTTTCCATTCCAAAAAAAATTGACTCACTTCGGTGTTTGACACGCGAGATGGGACGAGTTTTGTCAGATTGTCCCAGGATTTTTTTGTTATTTTCCTCGCGGTATCGAGGGAACGTAATCGCCGTTCATTGAGGTCCATGATGAATGGCTTTGATGTTTCCAGAGCAACCGTGGCGAGGATTTTCGCTTCTCTCAGCGTCCCGTGTCGGCGAGCGTTCGCCCTTTCATTTTTCGAGGCGTTTCTTTTTTCGTCCCGTTCGGCTTTTTTGCGGGTTTTTTATTTTCGTGTTCAGATGCGTTATCGGCCACTCCGAATTGAGGGAGATCTCGTCGTTCCCGAAAAGATTCTTTTAAAATCGTGTAAACAACACGGAATGCGTCGAATATGGCGCGTTGGGTGTACCTGGATGCGTTTAGAAGTGCGTAAGTTTTGAGACTATTAAAATATTTCTGGCGAATGTTAATTTTTTGTAATAAAAAAACGTGTGTTTTTCCTCTACAAATCTCTGCTCTTAATTTAAGTCATTGTTAAATTTTTGTTGAAAACACGTGTTTTCTCATATCTTAGATGTAAAGTCATTGCTCGATTACAAATCTCAGCTTATAATGAAACAGTCAAAGTCATGATAAAATTAATTTATTATTTAGCTGGTGTTTCATTATTCCTAATATACTAACATCGTAAAAAATATTACGTGTTCATAATATATGCATATTTTCAGCCTTGATTGACCCTAAGTTTTGCCTATACTTCATTGATAAATAATTGATTTGTAGAGATTTCTAATTTGTTCTGCACAATTTCTAAATCGAATCATCTTTAACGTCAGAAAGATTGGTAAAATCTATTTATCAAAGATTGTAGCATCGGATTTTGTGAGAGTAGTTACCAAAAATAGTCAAAAATGCTGAAATTATTAATTTTTCGAATTACGGAAATAGTCAATAATCACCATCATCAAGTTGCAAAACAAACCTTTATGAAAATTCTCAATCATTTACGCTGGATTAAACCTAACCCGAATTTCGAGGGAAATTCTTATTCATTGGTTCCATCATAGCTAGCGATGAAAACGCAATAGAGTACCACACTTCGGATTCAAGATTTGAAAAAATATCAGAAGATGAGATGTTTAATAGCTAGAGAGATACGGAGGGATAATTGAGAGATTTTGAGAGCAAGTGCTTTAAAAGCAGGTGGAGAGAGAGAGGATCATTTTTAGAGAGGAGAGAGAAAAGGAGGGAGGAAGATGTTACAAGTGTGTTAAAACGAGGGGTGGGCCACTAAACGTCATTACACGTCACTCTGGCGTTAATGCTTCTGCCTCATGATGGAAGGGTGCGAAGGGGAACCACTCCCATACACGCTCACCAACAACCTCCCTCTTTACCTCCTCCTACTCTCTCCCTCTCTATCCCCTTCCTACCTCTCTATCCCGTTCCTTCCTCTCTATCTCATCCCTCTCTCTGCTTCTCTCTCTCTCCCTTCCTACCTCACTCCCTCCCTCTCTCCCTTCCTCCCTCTCTCCCTTCCTCCCTCTCTCCCTTCCTCCCTCTCTCCCTTCCTCCCTCTCTCCCTTCCTCCCTCTCTCCCTTCCTCCCTCTCTCCCTTCCTCCCTCTCTCCCTTCCTCCCTCTCTCCCTTCCTCCCTCTCTCCCTTCCTCCCTCTCTCCCTTCCTCCCTCTCTCCCTTCCTCCCTCTCTCCCTTCCTCCCTCTCTCCCTTCCTCCCTCTCTCCCTTCCTCCCTCTCTCCCTTCCTCCCTCTCTCCCTTCCTCCCTCTCTCCCTTCCTCCCTCTCTCCCTTCCTCCCTCTCTCCCTTCCTCCCTCTCTCCCTTCCTCCCTCTCTCCCTTCCTCCATCTCTCCCTTCCTCCATCTCTCCCTTCCTCCCTCTCTCCCTTCCTCCCTCTCTCCCTTCCTCCCTCTCTCCCTTCCTCCCTCTCTCCCTTCCTCCCTCTCTCCCTTCCTCCCTCTCTCCCTTCCTCCCTCTCTCCCTTCCTCCCTCTCTCCCTTCCTCCCTCTCTCACTTCCTCCCTCTCTCACTTCCTCCCTCTCTCACTTCCTCCCTCTCTCTCTCTCTTCCAAATAAAGACGGATATCTATCTAACTATCCCTTCCTTCTCTCTGCTTATCCCTCTCTCTCTCTCTCTCCCTTGCTCCTTCTCTCTTTCTCCCTCTCTCCCTTGCTCCTCTCTCTTCCTCCCTCTCTCCTATCCCTTCACCCTCTCTCCCTTTCCTCTATCCCTCTTGCTCAGTTCCTCTTCTTTCTACCTTCCTGTCCCTTTTTCTTCTCTCTGCTTCTCCTTTCTTCCCCCTCTTTCTCTCGTTCTTCCTCCTTTTTTCTCTTTCTCCCTGTTCTCCTTTATACAAGCCCCCATTAATGGATTACCGATGGGAAACGAGCGATGGGAACCGGGAGAGAAACAAAACAGGATTGCGTAGGAAAATATTCCCCTGGTACCGCTGGGTATCGAGAGGGGACGTCCGTAACCTTCCAAAATAACCAACGCCATCTCTTCTCCAGACGAATACAACCCTTTCCTCTTCCGGGGCGAAAAGACGGGAATTCTGGCTCTCGAGACATAAAAGGACTGCTGAAAGAATCGGAAGGAGCGAATGTTTTTGTCATTAGGAATCCGAAGGCTGGTTCAGGTCCTCCCGCGAGACACGGTGGAGTTCGCGTTTCACTTGATTGTAATAACGCATCTGTGGTTTTCTTACGGCATAAGAAAGAGTCTTCGACAATATCCCGAAGCTTTCCACCTTTTTCCCTCTCTCATTCTCTCTCCACCTTTTCATTTCCTCTCTTTATCCTCTTTATACTGGCGTGCTCTCTCCTCGTTCTTTTTTCTCTCTCTCTCTTCGTCGTATCCATCCCCCGTGAGCTCCATTTCCTCCTGCCATCTCCCCTTTTACCCTTAACCCATTTCCTCTCTCCCGCTCCCGTTAAATGGCGTACGTGTGCGAGTGATGGGAAGCGGAGCTGACCAACGGATTAAAAATTAATCACCCTGTTTCCATAGAGGGTCAGAGGAAGGAGTGGAGGGAGGGAGTGATGGAGGTAGGGAGAGAGAGATGCAGTGTGGAGCGTCCTGCGGTTGCAGTTTATGGTCCCAAAGGCAGTGAATATTTTCTCCCTCCTAGGTTCTTTTTATCCTTATGCTGCCTTTATGCTTGTCTCCCTCATTCTTCTATTGCTTTATTCTCTTTCATTATTCCATACATATGAATGTTAAGTATTTAACGTTCCATAAGGTCATCTCTCTATTTCTCGTATATTAAATATATTTCTCTATATTTTCACCGTTATTGTTATTCTATCGTAACTCTTGTTTAGATTATTCTATGTGAAATAACAATGCAGCTGTAAGAGGTTATGTAATTTCCTTCAAGTTCATTGATTTTATTTAATAAAATGCTCTTTATTGCCAAGTATTTGCGAATAAATATTCTAGCGATTCACCAAAATGTATAAAATCAACAGTTATTATTAAATTTTGAGATTTTAGAAGGGGGAAAATTCTATACTTGACCAGGAATCGAACCTGGGCCTCCCCATTTGCCGAATAGGTGGTTTAACCAACTAAGCTATCAAGCCAGTTGATTTTCCTTTTTTAGGCATTCTTTACCAGCGAAGTGGCAATAGCGGAACGCCTTATGGGCACGTCTGGTCCGTCCGTCCGTCGTAACTTTCATCTCCTAAACCGCTGGAGGGATTTTAATTTAATTAGGTATGAGTGATCTTGATTAAAATTTATCGCTCAATTTGATGTTCAAGTAAATCCGTCAATTAGAACTTCCACTTTACATAATTTCTTTAATAAACTTATACTCGTATCTCGTTAAATGGCATCCGTCAAGCAACAATGAAATATCAAACTTTTATCTCCCTAGCTCTTATATGATCTGTAAGATTTAGATTTTAAAAAATATTCGGATAGAGAACAAAATTTACTACAAGAAAGTTCGCAAGACCACGTAATTACGAGTTATGGTTTCGGAGATAAAAATTCGAGAAATTCCCGAGCAAAACATCGCATATTTTGTTTACATCGATCACTAAGACGGTTCTCTCAACAAACAACAATTAAAAATCCACATATTTCTCTCCCATTTTATTAAATGATCTGCGAGGTATAGATTAAAAAATTTATTCGGACAGAGAACAATATTTACCACAAGATAGTCCCCGTGACTATAGTTTCTGGGATAAAAATTCGAGAATCGCCTTATCTTTCGATACCGTTCCATGCGTATTTCCCATTAAGAACGCCTTTGAAATCTCTGTGTATTCCATTTGTGGAGTATAATTTTCCATCTTGTTTGAATTAGGGTATTTACGGTGAATAAGGGCTAAATAAGTAGTAAACCTCCAACACAAACGTCCTCATAGAGGCATCGCGGAATAAAACCCCTTACTTTATCCCAAGAAAGTGAGATGACTTCAGATAACAAGTTGAAAAGGTGTTGAAATTACATATTATGCATGTTCGCGTAAAGCTGAAACTAAATTTTGAGATTTCAGAAGGAGAAAAATTGTTCTTGACCGGGAATCGAACCCGGGTCTCCCCACTTACCCGGTTGATGCTTTAACCAACTAATATAACGTTTAAACCTGATGTCTCTGCACATAAGAAGAAACATCATACGGGACCGCTATCGAGATTTTAATCTGCACTATTTGGGCACATATTAGAGTGAACGGACAAGAATATCTTCATTTTTTATTTGTCGAATATATTAATTTCTCTCTCTTGTCAAACACTTCTTTGGGTCACCACCGATGCAATTACTTTCCCTATATTCCTGTCTTTCCGACTTTTTCATTGTTTTCTGTTGCTTATGCAGGTATCTCATCATTTTATTTCTCTGTTTTCCAAACGCCTTCCAATATTAGTCGATTTTGCTCATTTTCCCGCTAATTCCATTGTTCTTCCTCTCGTTATTATTATCAGGATGTAACTTTCCTCTTCCCTCAGAATAAGTATCCTATTATTTCTTCTCCACATCAATACGGACGATAATAAATTGCCGCGACACCTCAATCTCATCTTCTACCTTCATCAAACAACCGTTTGAATCCTTCCCTTTTATACTTCCATCTCGCCGATTTACTTTATTTATTTTAGATTCTTCTATATTTTTTGCTTATATCTTTGTCTCATCTCCCATCCCCATTACTTTCGCCGTACAATATGATGCCCAATACTTATCGGTTCCTTCAGATACCTTCCACCCTTCCCTGGCCCATATTTCTCTCTCTCTCTCCTTCGTTCTTTCCCCATTTCATTCTCCTCGTCTCTTTCATTTTCCCGTTCGATTTTCGTTTTTATATATCCTCCCTCTTTCTCCGTCTCCTTTTACCTTTCTCCGTAATATTTATCTAACGCTCGCCGTTATTCCATTAATATATATCTGTATATCTCTTGGGTACGTATATATTTCTTGCATCTCCATCTCCCCCTCTTGCTCGTTAATCTCTTCCACCATGATATATTCCGAGCTTTATCTTCTTTTAATCATCTCTTGCGTCTTCTCCAGTTTCTCATCTTATCTGAATATATATCTCTTTTTCTCTCTCAATCTCTCTCTATCGTCTCCTTCCTTACTCTTCCTCTCCACCTCAATCGATAGTGCAATACTTCTTCCATTTTCCATGCCCTCTCACCCCGCATTTTCTCCACTTGCCTCGATAGAGCCTCTACCATATAGCGTCATTATTTCTGCTTCCCCTTCGTTTACCTCGCTTTTTTTTCGTTTATTTGTCATTTATCGGCATCTCCGGCTTCGGTGAATAGATGGGTCTGTCCCAGTCCCGTCGTGGCCATCGTCGATTGTGTTACTATTTGTTA
Organism: Tanypteryx hageni; assembly: GCA_028673005.1. Classification (NCBI taxonomy): domain Eukaryota; kingdom Metazoa; phylum Arthropoda; class Insecta; order Odonata; family Petaluridae; genus Tanypteryx; species Tanypteryx hageni. The sequence continues at coordinate 42,636,915 of CM054117.1, forward strand.
TTGTTAGTATACTCGTTGTAAAAGGCCATGCGGTTATTTTTACCAGATAATTACAATAATTTTTCTTCCATTTCTTGTCCCAACTTTAAAAGAGAACAAACGGCTGAGATATTGATTGTCTTATGGGAGATTAAAATCACCCTCTGGAGTCGTACTCGGGGCCTTTTTTGAAAATTTTTCTCATTCACTATTGGTACGTGGTCGTAGCAATCCTACCAAATTGTGTTGCGTGGATTAAGTATTAAATTTAAGGCACTTTCCATTCTTGGTCCTTTTCTCTCTTCCTCTCTCCAATCCTCCTCCCTCCCATTTTCCCTCCCTCTCCTCTGGAAAAATACATTTCCTAGTCTCAATCTCGCCCTAATAAAGAAAATGATCTATCTATCTCTCCCTCTACCTTTTTCTCTGTCTTCACCCATCTCCGTCCTCTGTCTCCTTCCTCTCTCTCCTCTCTTACCTATTAAAACATTCAAAGTATGCTTTCCTTACGCATATATCTAGTATATAAAAAAGAATGTATGCATATATGTATGTTTGTATGTCCCTTATACGTTTTTACACCGTTGAAACTATCGAATTCAAAAGTTTAATGGGTCATCCTATGAACAAAAGGAAGAACTTGGTCTAGGTTTACAGACCGTGGGGTCTTTTATACCCCATGGGGGTCAACAAAATACTATTTCCATAAGAATTATTTCTAATTTTAATTTGCAAAAGAGTAAAAGCCTTTACGTCGAAAATCGATTTTTACGTGTTATCTTATGGGAAATTGAAATCACCCTCCGGAGTCGAACCGAGGACCTTTTTGAAAATTCTTTATGTCATTCACGACAGGTACGTGATCAATCCAATCTTACCAAATTTGGTTGAACTGACTGAAGAAACAACTGAGATATTGAGCGTTAGGGACATAATGACCAAGTGACCAAGAGAATTAGCATTTTATAGTTACTAGATATCATATTATATACCAAATTGTCTCTGCGAACTCTGCGTGCATTATTACGTATTGAACGTCTTACTTAAATTGAGATGCGCAATTCAAACCGAGACTGAATCCGCAAACCGTTGGTCTCTTCCGACCCTTACCTCTTCTGTGAAGTAAGGTTGGCTAGAAGTGCCTTAATTTTTCATCCGGACTGACTCTCGTTTCGCTGTCTCTTCCTCCTTTCTCTCTCTCTCCCCCCCCTTGAAACCCTCGTCCTCCTTTCCTTTATCCCTCTCTTTCTCTTCCTCTCTCTTTCTCTCGTTGTCTCGGTGACGCTAATTGGACAGCCTCCCGAAGGAAAAATGACTAATTTGAGTGAAGGAGATAACGAGATGGCAGGAGGGTTTTGGATGGAAGACTGAAGAGATGGGGAGAAGGGAGGAGGATGAGAGGAGAGAGAGGAGGGGAAAGGGGGGCGAAGCAAGAATAGAGACAGTCGTAACTCCTCCTCTTCCGGGTCGTGTAATTTATTTTGGTTAAAGAGTTTTTCACGAAATGATACACCTTCCTTACCTGCCTTGGCCCCTGGAGTGAAAGATGGATGTATAAAAAAGAGGAAAGTTTGTCCCTCTTTCCTCTTGCGACCCGGTTGCTTTTCTTTGAACTTCCTGCGGTGCTTCCTGCGGTTTTACGCGTATTAAATATTATGTTTGTCTCTTTCTCGATTTTGCGGATTCTGATTTTGTTTCATTATTCTCCGTAAAAACAATGCGAATGTTGTGTTTGGAGGATGCTCACAGAATCATTAACGTAATTCTATTGAAATGCTCGGCGTCGTAATGCGCCTTTTATATTTTTGCTCGAGTTGCCGATAACAATGACATTTATGTGAGAATCTGGGTATATTTTCCTCTTACGTCTGGTTTTGCGCATTAATTAACGATGTGGAGTTTCTTTATTTAATGCTAGCGGCACTGAGATGTTTCTTCATTGGATTATTCGACTGTTCAAAATAAATGGAGAATGTAACAATGAATTGCGCTTAAGCAGTGGAACTAATATGCACGTATTATTTGCGAAAATAAACTTTAAATTTGCTCAATGTGAGGATTTCTTTGAGCATTTTTTTTTATTTTGAGCGAAGGGATTTCGAAAACACGCGATCGTCCGATCAGCGATCAGCATTTTTGCTTATTAACCTTCATGCGAAAATTTGAAACACTTCGTACGATAGCGACAGGTTTAATTTCTGACCGAACCGAAATGAAATCCCTGCTCGAAATGCACCCACCTGGGGATGTATTGCCTCCGCTTTGAAAAAATTAATTATTCCTATACTTCACCGCAACCCCCTCCCCCCCCCCCCCTCTCCTGCTAAAGCGCCCCAACCCAAGCTCATACACATTTCGATCGACTCGCAACGACCATGGGATTTCGCCGCAGTCGCGTTACAACATGGGACAGTTTGAGCCTCATTCCCCCACCCTCAGTGCGGCCATTAGCGGTTCCCCGCTGCGCCTGACGTATAGTCCCCCACGCCAACGCAACGCGTTTCGCAGAGACAATTGCGCGTAGGAGCGAGTCCTTCTATGAGACCCTCATCCCGGCGCCATCCGTTTCTCTTCCGTCACCCTCCCCACACAACATTCCCAACACTCTCCCCCGCCTATTCCATCGTTAAAGAACGCCCTCGACATTGTCTTAAAAAACAATGCGACACGACGTGACGGAACGTAATGCCAGTGTCAGAATCCGTGACGGAGCAAAGGAGTGAGAGGAGGAGAGGGTGGGAGAGAAAGATGGAGAGGGAAGAGACGTGTCTTATGTCGTTTGTATATTTTTGGATGGGACACGTTTTGCCCATCCTACCGGAAATTGGCACGTATTTCCCATGCGAGCGGTTTCGGGTGCTAAGAGAGGGGGGAGATAAGGCTATTAATAAGGGATCACCAAAGCGGATTATTTTTCTTTCCGATGCGGCAAAAAACAGAGATGATGGGATAGGAGCCCAGAATGAAAAAAAAAAACAATCTAGTAAAAGACCGCTGCTAAAATGTTTTTCTTTCTCCAGAGGCCGGCAAATCCGAATGAATCGCGAATTAATTTATTTCCGTGTTTTTGTACGACTTTCAAGTGTTATTTCCGCTGACTAGCTCGCCCTAGGAAAAGTGCCTTGCGCTTGTTGAAATGCCGCCTGCTTTACACGGAGTACACGAAACCGTAATAAAAAGTTTTCCTTTGCGTACGTGTCCCACTAAAATGGTGTTTGCTTAATACGTGATTTTCCTCGAAAATCTTTATTTGATCAAATCCTACGTTATTTGGGTCGAATAGGCCGTTTCATTTAGAAAAGGAATACGCAAATTAAAACGCTGATTTGAATTCGATGGGAAAACGTGTCCTCGGAAAATTAATCCTTGTAAAAATACCTTTTATTATTGTACTGCTTGCTGTTGATGTCAAGAAATGCGAGATTTTAAACGTTGGAAATTCAATCTTTCATCGCAGGCATAACTTTGTGGCACTTATTCATGTTTAAAATTAAAAAGTTAAATTACCTGAACCACTAGCTAGAAAAATAGGCTGGCAGCGTTTATCATTCGTTTGAAGGCACGATAAACGAATACGTTAACTGATAATTCATTTCATAAAACGCTTTCGGAGTAAATTAGAAAACATCTCGCAATTCCATGAACGATTGGTCCAATCATTTCAAAAACATATAAAGCTTTAATTAACGGATTAATTAATTACCTTTTTTCCTCCCCTCTAAAAACCGACCCCTTGCTTTGATTCTATTTAAATCGCGCGAATAACGCAAACTCGTTACGAGCGAAACGCATTTAAATGGCTCGGTTTACAATTTAATCCTCCGAAATGGGGAATTGCGCCTGCGTTTTATTGCGTAATTATCCTTTCGGCCAACAATTTCGCCACGTCGCTCGCAGTCGGAACGAAACCAACTTGAAGCTCTCTCTTTTTCACCGTATCCCTGTGGGGCAATCTCGCACGGCTTCGCTTTACACTATAATTACTCAACGAATTACGATTGCTAAATAATTTGAGGTTAATTTTTTCGTGATGATTATTGAATATTGGTGTTCCTATGGAAAATAAGTGGCGTCCCACTTTGAACATCCGCAGGGATTACAATCAAACCGATCTGATTGAATTCCGATCCTGTAGCCGAATGCGACTCAAAATAGCTTTTCAATCTTCCTATAGTGATTAATGTTTCCCATAGCCAACCTCATGCATCCACCGCTTCCCCCCATTCGCCAGCTCTCCGCGTACCTAAAACACTGTTCCCGGAGTAATCCAACGCACGGCGCACACTACCCAGATTTTAAGCCTTCCCGCGATCAAACCGACATTTCCGCCTCCGACAGGGGGAGGGGTAAGAGTGGTTGGGGGGAGGGAGGTAGCAGGATGAACGTGGTGGACCTGGTAGTCCCAGCAGCATCGCCAAATTAAAGACGGATTTACCACCCCGTGGGAGACAGAGAGAGAGAGAGAGAGTGATGGTGCGGAGCTTTGCCCAATACGCATGCAGTTCTCTCTGTAAATGGGGGAAGGGGAGAGAGGCTGGAGATGGAGGGAGATGCGACCCCAACTCCACCTAGCAACCGCGAGTACGAACTACGGCGGCGGCGCGGTCGGGGCAAATGCCGCGTGGCTAATCCCCGCAACATTGGACCGGAAGTGAAGCGAGGTCCGATGGGAGGTCTTCGATCAAATTCCTCTCTCCCCCTATGTCCTCCCGCTTCTCCCCTCTCCCTCTCATCTGATCCCCGGAGCCCTTCAACCTCCCACGGACTCTGCCGGTAATGCGATGTAGGACTATGGGTACACTGAAGGGGGTCTTCCTAGTCTCCGGCTACCCGCAACGCTAAATGGAGAGGAGTGTGGGAGAAAGGAAGTGCACTCGGTTAACTCTCCTGTATTGCATTGTGTCGAAGACTTTGCCCTCCATTTATCTATTCCTCACTCACACGTGCAAACGCGAGGTTTACGGTCGAATTTTCCTCCCTTACCAAATGGAATAGGGGATTTTTTACGGTCATACGAGTTTTGGTACGTTTTTTCTCTCTTTCTCCGTTTTAATCCGCGATTTTCGCATGGGGATGTTGTTACGCGTGTTGTCACGTAGAGGTAGTTTCATTTTATCCGGACTTTATTTTTTTCCCGGGTTATTTTTTTGGTATCATTTTGTTCGCGGATTAGTGAGCGGGCTGTTTTTTGGGATTCCGTTTTTCTTGTTTTTTATTTCTACTTGGCTGATGTGCAGTGATTGCATTGCCATTAAACCAGTTGAGATTTCGTTGATGTCCCGATTTATACGAGACCATTTAAAAAATGCGGTTTTTTTGGACCACAGTGGTAATCAATAGCGGCATAACTCTACGGCGATATTCTCTTGAGAGAAGATAGAGTTTTTGAAAATGGCCCGCCAGAATGATTCAGAAAACTCATAAGCGAATACTAAAAATCTCGTGTATATATTTTTTAAAATGAAACACGTTATATTTGCATTATTGATGTTATCATGCTATTAATAAAACGGTGATATATACGTAAATATGTATTTTATTTATTCATTTATGCAAAGGATATCTTTCTCTAATAAAATAAAACATTGAAAATATTTGAGACTTGCGAACATTTTTAATAAAAAATAACTTCTAACTAATTAAGTTGAAGTACCGCTGCCTAAATACATTATACGTATGTAGAAATTCACATACTCGTAATGGGGGTGTTAAGAAAATCAACTTTAAAATTGCAACCCGTTCTCAAAACGCTTTCCGTTGAAGTAGAGGAATTTAACACTATCGGATTTACATTCTACTATAGCAAGCCTACACGAATTTACCTATTTTAAAATTGCTGGTTATGTCTAATTGCTGTCTGTTATATTTTTAGCATATTTGTAAAAATATCATGGCACAATTAATGATTTTTGACTCAAAAATATTATTTCTGCTATTACCTTTCAGGTCCTTGTACGACAACAATATTCAGTCACTAGCGAATGGGACATTCAGCTCCTTGAAGAGTATCCAGACACTGTAAGTACAAACTATATTTTTTAAAATAAGTATGAAGATTTTAAGAATAAGTTTGATAATTTTGTGCAAATAAATATTTCAATTTATTTTATTGTTCAGCGTTTACAGTTCAAAGAAGCAAGTATAAAACCCAAAAATTACTTTCTACCATACAGTTTACCTGATATAATAGCTGGACGCTTAAAAGAGTGTATATTAAAGTATGGGTTTGCGACTCTGTACTTGGTTTTGGAATGTAATAAGCTGATTCGCATGGCTAAAGACGAAAATGTAATCGCCGCAAAAATAGATGGAAGATATAGAAACAGATATGGGACGAACTGCGACTATTAGGTAATTGGTTTTCTTCTAATCATCTTTTTCTTTTATTGGCGAGTTTGTTAAAACTCGATTCGGAAAGTCAGCGTTATTTCTCTACTGAGTTGCAAGACAAAGAGTGTAAAAAACAATGTATGTATATAATACGATAGTTTCTCCTATAGCACATGTAGTCGTTCTTGACAGTCTCTCTCTCTCTTAAAACAGCTACAAGCGGCCCTGACATGGTCATAAGAAGCTTTGCTCAGCATCGAGGCATCTCTAGGAGCTCGTATAAAATCTGAAGTCAATTAATCAACCCCTTATCCAATCAATCAAAGCCATCGGGGCCCTTCACCCCTTACCCTAAATCCTTATTCCTCCCTCTTCTCGTCTTATTTTTATATCCTATCCATTCTCTTCCTTCCGTATTTTCTCTCCAGGATCTATATTCGCTTTTCCTCATATTTTTCGCTCCCATTTTTCTCCCCCGCCGAAATACATCGCCCACTTCGCATACGCCGGCCTCTGCTTATATCCGCGGATGGTGCTGTTACCTCTCTCTTCGCTTAATAACCCCCCCCCCCCCCGCTCCATTTTTTTTTGCTTTCGGGAAGCGAGGACCTGTCACTCCCTTTTGTCCATCTCACGTCTCCTCTCTTCCCTTCCCCCACCCTAACCCTTTATTTCACTTCTCTTAACCCACAACTCGGTCTATTTTAGCGTGCCACAAACTCCTCCCTCACCCTTCAACCTTCCCTTTCCTCTCCTCTTGTCACATAATGCGCCTCTGATTCCCTAACGCCACGTAAGACGGAAAGAGGAAGGAGCAGCTTGCTTCTTTCCCTAGCTATCTCTCTCTCGAGGGAGGAGTGAAACATTCAAGGAGTGAAGGAAGGATGACGCGGGAATGGGAGGAGGTAGGAGGAGGGGTGGACAAGTGACTGGCGGTACCCGCGTCTCCCGCTCTCTCTCTCGCAAAATAAAGCCGCCAACGTATCGGCTGTACTTGAGGCAGTTTGTGTGTGTATCCCGCCCCACGCCAATGCGTCTCAACTTTTCGAAAAATCGTTCGTCAACTGTTGTTCGGAGACCACCTCGTCGAAATGTCGGCCGCCTGGTCCGCGTCCTGAAAAATCTTTGGCGGCGTCGTGTGTGTGGTCGTTCTTAGAGAGAGGCAAAAGGCGGCGGATAATCATGTCGGCGTGTTGAGGTGATGCGTTGCGTGGTAACGACGCGAAAATCCGATTTCTTTTTTTTTCTTTTCCGGTCGAAATAATTTATTCTCGCTGTAGGTACTCATAAACCGCAAATAATTCATGCTGTGCGGTTGACTGCGAAAGTGTGCGCTCAACGTTCCGATGGAATATTCGCGCATATCGACGATGTCAAAAAGATTAATTTAAAAAAACCATCGACGCGTGTTTTATGGCCCGTGGAATAATTAATGGATAAATACATTATCCATTAACCGCTAACGCGTTTGCTTTGTGATTAAATATGAATATTCCAATTTTTTCACAGCTGACGTCGATATTCAAGGACAAAAATGTCGGTTTTTGGAATCTGGTAAAGAATCAACGAATCGTGTTGTACCTCGCATAAAACAAAACAAATTTTTCGATTTCGCGGAGCGCGTATTAACCTAAATGATGGGCTGCGTTGAAATTACAATCTCAAAACCAATAAATCGATTTCCTGCGCATTATAACGGCCGTATCTAATAACAAGGAGATCGATTGCGATCCCTCGTTGTCGCGATTTAACTCGGAGAGCAATTAAACGAGCGATCAAATTCCCTCGCCAATTATAGGTTCCTGCTGCGGCGTTTATCTTTCCTCTCGGATCAGACCGTTTGGGTCCATTCGTTTCCCTTTTCCCCTTTAGCCCCGTGCCTAAATAAAAAATAAGCATATAATCGATCGAGGGCGAATTTTCCGCCGTAACCTCGGAGGCGACCTTCTCCTCTCCATCTGCCTCTTTAAAGTCTCATTGTTTTTCCCTTTGTTGCGCCATCTGCTCCACTCCTTTCTCCTCCTCCTCCTCTCCTCCCCAAATCATTCCTTATCCTGCTCCGTCTTTTCTGTTTGCCGTATATGGCTGACCTCCGTAACCCCTCTCCTCTTTCTCAATTTGTCTTTATTCTTTATCTCATTTAGCGTTGCCACGGGACGCAACAATGCGAGACAGATTAAGGGCTTTGCTCTCTCTTACCGCCTTTTGTCGCGGGATGGCTGCCGATTCGTATCCTCTCGGTCTCGAAGCTGGGTGAATTTTTTGACAAGTGGGGCGCTTGCGGCGAAATAATAATGATAATAAAATTTTAACACGAACAGGTTTCCCCAATTACATATATTATAGTAGATTTTTAACTAGAACATACGGCCATGCCCTCGGCAGGATTCGAACGCGTGACCCTTGTATTGGGAGCTAGACACGCGAACTACCCCTCCATCAAGTCCGACAAATTAAAGTAGTTGGGATATTTGGATGATAAATAATTGGATGTGTTCCTTGACGGATTTGGAACGATATCTCTTTTAAATTTTTATGGGAAATTTTAATATATACATTGCTAGAGATAAAAGGATTTAGGATATTCTACTTAATTGATCAAGGAGGAATGTATGATGATGGGTATGATATTCCATGGCTCCGAAATCATTCGTAATAAGTATTTTTATAGCTCATGATGATTATTTGTACCGTTAGACGTGAAGTTACAATCATTTTCTGTAATTTATAATGAATTTGAAGACAAAGATATCGACCGAGGTTGGATTTTAAAAACAAATAGACGTTTTCTCAAATGTTTTGTTGAAATCAATGTTAACACAAGCCGCATATTGTTATCTATCAAAATACACTCAGCGTGAAACATGAGGCCTAATATCCTAAATGGTCATGTAACCATAGAAAACAATTGGAATGATAGAAATCTCATATCCCATCATAATCTCGGAATGAATTCAGAAAGAAATGAAACGACTCTTTCTGGTTTCTATCGTAATTTTTCATATCTTTAGGCGTAGAGGGGAAGTTGGAGGGAGGTGAGAATCTTACTGCCCAACAACTCTCCCATGAGACGTTTTCTCGTTAACTCCTCGAGCTTGGGGTCACAGGAAAAAAGATGACGGGCGTTTGGGAGGAGAGGAGGGGAGAGAACCTTTCAGAACCATTCAGTCCGTTTTAGTTTCGATATCGCCTGAAGGAGTTAACCGGCCGTGCAAGTATATAAAAAAAGTTCGGCAAAAGCGCCTCGGGTCTCTCTCACGTTTTCACTTCCGACAAACGCACACAGCATCTCCCCCACCAGACAGCTGTCGCACGTGCGGCGAAATAGGAGACGGGAGAAGAAAGAGCAGGATAAAACAGGGTGAAGATTATGCTCGATACGGGAGTAGCGAAGAGGTTAGCGATCAGAGATGCACCATAAAAGGGTAACGGTGTCGGTCTGTCAAGAGGTAGCAATAATATGGAGAATGAGGGTGGGGAGATTGGGAATTTGGAGATAGAGGTGACGAAAGGCGAGTGTGATGCGTGTAGATAGGGAAAGGAGGATGAGATAATAATAAGGAGAGAGGATATAGATGGAATTGGGAGAATAAGAGGAGGAAACCTTTTTAGAAAGGTAGAAGATATATATAGGTATGTATGAATACTAGTGTATTGCCCGTCATATGACAGGTGTATAGTAATATTCCCTCCTTCCCTCTCGCCGTCCCTCTGTCTCTCTCTGTCTCCCTCCCTTCCTCTCTATCCTTCCCTCTCTCTCTCTCTTCCTCTCTTTTCTCCCACCTCCCCCCTCTCATTCCTTCCTGTCCCAAACCATAGCTCTCCGTCTCCCTCTTTATCTCTTTCCTCCCATCCTTTTCTAATTCTATACCTCCCTTACCTTACCATTCTATATTACTTCCTTGCTGTCTCCCTCCACACATCCCCCTCTCTCTTACTCTACATCTATATGGTCGTTTAGATAAGCAAAAGAATCTAAACTAAATCCCAGCCCCATTAGGATTACGTAATTTCGCGAAAATTCCTAAGATAATTTAAGGAAATCTATGCACTCGCATATATTACATGTATACGGGTTTTGACAACATTTGATTCTCGAAGTTTAACAGTGACGTGGTCGGCAAGGCAACATCCTGTTTAAAAGCCGATATTTTTCCAAAATACGCGATTTAAATGTTTAATATTAGAGATTTTGAACGTCAATTCTTTCTAATTTGAATATCCAAAAGAATAAAAGCCTGCATTTAAAAAGTCGCTTTTTACGTGTTATCTTACGGGTAATTGAAATCGCCCCCCTGGAGTCGAACCCGGGTCATTTTTCGTATTTTTTTCGTCATTTAATTTTTATATCTGAATCAAACATTCCAGCGAAATCTCAATCTTTCACCTAATCGGAAAGTTTGTTAAAACGCGTTAAAATGTGCCATTGATGACGTCAGCGTTATGCACAAACAAACACATCTAGGCTTTTATTATTAGAATATATATATATATATATATATATATATATATATATATATATATATATATATATTACCAACCCTCACATTTAATCCCATACGATGATATTAGGAAAGTCTGTGAGAAAGGCAAAAAGAGAGAGGAAAAGTGAACGAAGTAAGAGTGGGATGGAAGAATCCTCGAGAGGAGAAAGAAATGGAAATGAAAGTTTTTAATAAAGGAAGGATTGGAGGAGAGAGAGAGAGAATATGCGATAGAAAGAAGGAAAGGGAGGAGCGATGGAGGCGATATAGGGAGGAGGTAGAAATGGATTCAGGCCGGAGAGAGAAGGGTTGGAGGAAGCGTGGGCTGGACCACAAGCGGCGACCTCGAGACAAAGGAGAGAAGAGTTGGCGTCGGGCGCCAGGAACACCCGCCTAACCCGTTGGCCGGGAAGAGAGTGGGAGGAGAGAGGAAGACGACTTATACCCCAAACTCGAAAGGGAGGGAGTCCATAAAGAGAGATCGATGATTCGAAATGGAAGGGATGTGGTATGGGGGAAGAGAGGGGTTGCGTGAGTTTCCGGAGGAAGGGTGTGAGAAACGCGAGTAGGGTGAGGAAGGCCGAGAGGGGTGATGGGAAATTGCATTTTCCCCGTGCTCGAAGTCTTAAATAGAGAAATGAATGGGAATTTATTTAATTTGTCGCCATTTACAATAAACGCTCGGTTAAATACTTATATCAAAAATGCAGGAAATGGTAATAAATGGCATAATTTGAAAGGCTTTAAGGTACCCTCAGAAAAAGGTAGAGATCCCACCGAACTACTGTTCCATTTAGTAAAATGTCAATATGCCTTATGCAATTTCTGGCTCCGTAGCAACCATTGTTTAGCTTATGCGGAGGGAGATGAGACAATCTCGTCGAACCGTGACCGAATACGGCATACGGTTTCCGAAACCTTGAGATAACGTCACGCGTCGAGTATTTCATCGGCAGTCGCCCGTGCGTTTTTATTTTTTGGAACCCCGTCGAGCTAATTGAGTAAATTTGCGTACGCGCTGGCCTTTTGAGCTCTGCGCCACGCGTGCGATGTTTTTTATTTCGTTTTCAAAACGGCCGAAAAGGTTCGGTTTCGAATCGTTCTTATTCCGTGGCTCCATTGTCTGCTGCGTGTTCCCCCCTCTCCTAATTGGGAGGCGTTCGCCCTTTCCCCGAATTGTTTCCGAATCGATTGTGTCGTCTCACTGGAAAAAAAAGAACCCAGCTTCTTTTCCGTGCGCGGGTGGCCTATTGCGTCTCTTTTCGGGCCTTCGTGCGAGGGAGATTTGCGTGGAAGATTGTTCGCGTCTCAAGCTCTCGAGGCTAGGACTTAAGTAGACGCGGCGGATAATTGGGAAAATAAATTTACACCGCGCATTTCTCCTCGAAAGAATACCACCAAAGCTGTTCTTATTTCCGTCTAAGATGTAAACGATAGTTTTATAGAAATGCCCTTTTTATGCGCATTTGTATATTCGTATTTTAGGGTAGTAACTTCCGTTACTAGATATAATGACAGCAGCCCAAACACCTCGTATAATTACATCTCACTAATTTATAATAGAACATATTTTACTGATCGTTCTATTTTATCTTATCCAGAATTACCCGCAAAACTTCCGTCGTTTCCGCCTCCATTTTTCACTCTTTTCTCTCAATCTATCTTCTTTCCTTTTGGTCCCTTTATCTTCCTTCTCTTCCTTGATGTTTCGACGTGACCAGCCTCTCCTTATCCCTCCCCCTCAGTATGCTGTCAGTTTCGTCTCTGCCAACTCTCTCGCCCTTTTCGTCCCTACCTTCGTCATCCCTTCTGTAGCCTTATTTTCCTTTGTATCCTCTTCCTCGCCGTTTCTCTTGTCTATTTTATTTTCGCGGAGCATTCACTTTCTTTCTTTATCGTCTTATTTCTCTCCGTTCCATTCTTCCTTTGCTATTGCACATCTCTATCCGCGATTAGTCCTCTGTTGTCTCCTTTATTTATCCGAGTCTCACTATTCCTGTGCATGCGGCGTTTTGTCCTTAAATTTATAATTTTGTTTTTATATTGTAGAGGTGATGTTCGTTCTTTCTCTCTCTCTCTCTTCTCCCGTGTTTTCTCTGTCAGCTTGCGCCAACCGTTCGTCATTTCGTTATCCTCCTCCATCAGTATCACTCACTTTGCCGATCGCGCTGTCTCTATAAAAAAAAAAACATTTCCGGGACGAACCACCTTAAAAGCAAAAAAGGGAAACGAGCTTTCTCACCTTCTCACTAGCAGCCTCAGTGATTTTGATCTTCTTTGCAGAATTCTCAGAATTCGATGGTCGTGTTATACATTTGCGAAAATAATATTCACCTACTGATTGGTTCGCATAATGATCATATGGTGCATTTCGTTCCATTTCTTGCGTATATTTGCTGATTTCAAGGTAATATGTTGCACAAAATTTATTTATTGCACTGGAAGAGTAATTGACCGAACGGAAGGTTTCCGTTCCAACTGTATGACTGACAGATAATCGAGACCTTCTCAAGGTAATCAGCTGTGCGGGCGTAGGTTTTGGTATAGTCATCATATAAATGGGATACTTAAAGTTACTTGTCCTATAAGTTGATTAGCCAGAAAAACAAACAACGTAATCTTTTAGTTTCGGAGTTCTTTGTTGTTTTTATTACGTAATCCGCATATTTTTATCAATATTTGATGTTAAAAACGAGATTTTATCTTACACTTATTTTCTATCATAATATGCCTTGCAAGAGTGCTTAAGCGGTTTGCAGAGAAACAATTATCTAACCGGATTAAGTTCTTTCTAACTGCCCTTAAAATTCTGGCCACCCGTGCCTCGATCGGGAAATTAAATGTTATTAGTATGACATTCCGGAACTTAAATGAGACCATCTTGGTTCAATTCGACGAAAAAAACGTTGTTTTAAAGAATTTTTCGATAAACATCGCGAAGGAATTTTTCTGTACCACCGGAATATCCTTCCCGCATGACGGCTCTCGTCGAATGAAGGTAAAAAAAGAAACAAAAGCCGAGCATTAAGTAATTGAACTTGATCGCGTGGACTGTTTTATAATGAAATAGGCGCGCCACACACATCGTGGCTTCGTTTTTTGTCTTTTTTGGCGGCGGAGCTGCAAAAAAATAAAAAAGCGACGATGGTGGACTTTTTTTTCTTCCTTTTCAATCTCTTCTTTCGCCGCTTTTTATCGCAATTTTTCATTCTTTCTTTGCGTTCTCTCTTTCTCTCGCGTGGCATAGCTTATTGGTAACATTACACGACCCCCATTGCTTTATATGGTTGGTAAAAAGGATTTCCTCTACTTCCTCGTATTTTTTGTCCTTTTTTCTCTTTTTAACCCTCTGGTTTCCTCTGTTCGGTTCCTTCTTTTTTTATTTTTTCCGTCTCTGGGATTCATTTTTTTATTGCGCCAAACCCTCCTCCTCTATTCCTCCGCCCTCTCCCGTTTGATTTTTTTTTACAACCGTCGCCCGCAAAAAACATAGGAGATGTTTTATGCAAGCCTTCAGTCGTTCGGTCGGTCGGCGGGCAAGTCAGGGAGCTTTTCGTCCTTGGTCCGGTGGAGTGGTCGGGGAGATGTAATAAAAAGAATCTTGAGATCAGAGAAAGAACAATGATGTGGACCAATGACTGATGTGTCGATCGATGGCTTTGATAGACTCCCTTCCATGTTCCTCTCGCTCTCTCTTTTTTGGTCTCTTCTGTGCCGGGCGAAAATATAATACGGCTCCGCTACCGTTAGAGGGGGCACGTGAGAGGGTGGGGGAGGGTGGAGGGGGTAAAGGAGAAAGGGGAGAATAAAAGAGAAGAGGGGGGCGTAAAGGATGGCCACGCGGGAGACACGATAAATTTCGCTAAGACCGTCAATAAGAGTATTTGCGAGCGCGTCCCGTCGCGAATGTTTGTCGTGATATTTTCAAATTAAGTATTGTGCCGATTCAGTCCTCCCTTTCTTTCCGCCGCCTTCGTTAGATTAAGACGTTATGTTTTCTGCGTCATTTATTTTCTTAAATACATAAACGGAGCCAGGGAGGAATGTGGCGTCGGTTATTTGTTTTGGCCATCGCGTAACTTTTTTGTGCTTTGTCGTCGAGTCTATTAATGGAATGCCTGCACGTAGCGGGGGTTATGCGCCGGTTGTTGTATGTGCATAGGCAGGGGTCGTATTTTTTTCGCGTTTGTTTCGATGTCCCCTCGATTAATCATTTCACGCCCTCGATCGATTGAGACGTGTTTTGTTAAGGAGTCGTTTTGACGTGCAACCTTCAGATACTGGTTCGATGATAACAAATATACGAAAGTTGTTTTTTTAATTTCATGAAAAATAAAAAGATTTTTGTTTCATTTTTTTTACTTTCAGGAACTAACGTTGAAGTTATATTTCATTTAATTTTTCGATATAATTCGATACATATTGGCAATTATGAAATGATTACATGTGCATCATTCCGCAAATGCTGATTCTGAAAATTTTAAGCAACTCATTTTATGCATTTGCACAGATAACCTGTATAACTTCGTAACCGAGAATTCTCTATGCAACTTCTTGATTCGATTTAGTCGGCTCGTATAAATTTAACAAAAAATCCGCGTACGAAAATAATGATCTACCTCACTTGGTAACTTGATCCTTTTTATTTGGCTGATTCGAGCAGGAAAAATTATTCCGTTCTAACGTTATTGAATAATTAAATCTTCCCCGATTGAATGTTAAAAAAAATGTTCTTCGACACAACTTCTGTCGGGATCTCTCTTTCTTCCTCTCCCTGATTCGACAGAATGCCGTCCACCGCAAGAAATAAAACAAAACGAAAAAGAATTCCTTATTCCGTCTCCGGGGGACATAGCTCCTCTCTACCGTTCTTTCCCCTTAAGGCCCTTCCTCCCCCATCCCTCCTACCCTCTCTCCCCCACTTGGCCTTCCTTTTCACCCGACGCAAATCTCATTACCCACGTATTCCAAGCATCCACTCTTTTTCTTCACGCTTTTCTTTTATTTTTGGCAAGGATGCGCTTGAGATCCCATTTTCGCCGTCGCTACGAAACCCTTTTCCTCTCCTTCTTATATCCCCGACCCTTTTTGGGGAACTTTCCACCGGAATACTCCGTTTGACTCCCGATAGAACCCGTTATAACCCAACCCAACCCCTTCTCTCCGAGTCCGATCCCTCCTCTTTTCCCTCCATCTTCTTTCTCTCCCTTCTCTTTTCTCCTTTCTCCCTCCACATTACCCTCCCTTTCTCCCTCCACATTACCCTCCCTTTCTCCCTTCTCATTACCCTCCCTTTCTCTCTCCTCAACCTGCCTTTCCCCTTCCTCCCCACCGTCCCTTTCTCCCTCCTCACCCTCCCTTTCTCCCTCCTCACCCTCCCTTTCTCCCTCCTCACCCTCCCTTTCTCCCTCCTCATCCTTCCTTTCTTCCTCCTTCTCACCCTCCCTTTCTCCCTCCTTCTCACCCTCCCTTTTTCCCTCCTCACCCTTCCTTTCTCCCTCCTCACCCTTCCTCTTTCCCTCCTCACCCTCCCTTTCTCTCTCCTCAACCTGCCTTTCTCCTTCCTCCTCACCGCCCCTTTCTCCCTCCTCACCCTCCCTTTCTCTCTCCTAACCCACCCTCTCTCCCTCCTCCTCATCCTCCCTCTCTCCCTCCTCACCCTTCCTTTCTCCCTCCTCACCCTCACTCTTTCCCTCCTTCTCACCCTCCCTTTCTCTCTCCTCAACCTGCCTTTCTCCTTCCTCTTCACCGTCCCTTTCTCCCTCCTCACCCTCTCTTTCTCTCTCCTCACCTTCCCCTTCTCCCTCCCCCTCCCTCTCTCCCTCCTCCTCACCCTCCCTATCTCCGTCCTCACCCTTCCTTTCCCTTTCCTTCTCATTCTCGCTTTCTCCCTCCATCTCACCATCCCTTTTTCCCTCCTCACCCTCTCTTTCTCCCTCTTCACCCTCCCTTTCTCCCTCCTCCTCACCCTCCCTCTTTCCCTCTCCCTCCTCCTCACCCTCCCTTTCTCTCACCCTCTCTCCCTCCTCACCTTCTCTTTCTCCCTCCTCCTCACCCTCCCTCTCTCTCTCCTCGCCCTCCCTCTCTCCCTCCTCGCCCTCTCTCTCTCCCTCCTCACCCTCCCTTTCTCCTTCCTCCTCACCCTCCCTATACGTCCTCTTCAGACGTCTCGGACGCCGCTGTTCTACCGCCGCCACCTCCCTCCCCCCCATGTCTCCCTCCTATCGCTCTGCTTTAAAATTCCAGTCCCATCGCATCCCTCATCCCACCTCCTCATCGAAACATCCCTTCACTTACTATCCCGATACTTAAACCTCCTCCTCCGCCCTCCTCCAGCCGTCCTTCCTTATATCTCTCAGACGGAGGAGAAGGAAGAGAGAACATGTTCTCAAAACACACACACACACATATCCGGACCGTCCCTCCCTCCCGATCCCCTTCCTCCTCCTCCCTTCCCATTTCCTCCTCCCTCCCTTCCCATTTCCTCCTCCCTCCCTTCCCCCCTCTCTGGCAGCGACTACTCGCCATAAGAACCTTTCGTCTCTGCGCGCTCCATCTTTCCATCACTCTCCGTCCATATCGCTAAAAATCCATTGTCGGCATCGAACGTGTATGTGTGTGTGCGTGTGCTCTAGAGAGGTTTCTAAGAGACGTCGGTTTCGTTTTGAAGGTAGGACGGTTCGGTTTACGTGTGTTTCTCAGATCGATTGGGATTTTTATTTTTGGCGGCAACTCTTAAAAATATTGCGAAATATATTACTTGTTTTTTTTATTGTGTTCATATATTCGAAAGTTCATTTCATTGAAACATATTTATGTATAAGTTTCCACCTCTAAAATATTAGAAGAAAGATGAGCGTTTGAATACAGAAGTATACGTACGTTGATTTAGGACTCGGTTTTCAATTTCATTTAACGTTTCGATCTCATGGGTAAAATTATCAAGATTCACCTGTGCCAGCTAGACATTATTTTATGTTTTATGTATCCCTCTGCCGTTCTTATGCGATTACAGTAAGCAGATCAAATTTTTTTCTCAGAAGCTGAAACAGAAAATTATTCTCATGTCAATGAATCGATGCATTGATAACCCCTGTTATGACTACATACATGGAACCGTTGTTGGAATAGAAAATTTTGCATCTCAACGTAAAATTTCTGTTTTCCTTTTCCTGAGCATGCTCTGAAATTTAAATTCAATAAATACTGAAAGGATTTTTAACTTTCGGCTCGGAGATTAAGATTCTAAATCTCAAATCATTACTTCGTAGCTTATCATTCATATTACTTAAATTCACTTCCACATATGTAGAATATGGAGGTCAAACTAGTTTGAAAAGCAAATAATCATAAAAACTTTAAGGAAAACTTGTATAAAGAAAAACAGCAAACATTTTGCGAATGGCGTTATCAAATGGCATTAAAAAATAACAAGCGTATTTTTGTTCTCCGAATGCTAATATAATATGTATCGATAAGTGGTACGATATATCTGCATCTACCCATTTCAATTTACGTGGAAGCTGTACGCGACTGAAAAATCTCCGGCACCTGTTATTAATGATCCGACGTTAGGAAAGACAACGACGTCAGAACGGACTTATCAAAATAAAGAACCTTCAGGAATCCTCATCGCGATGTAACGCGCGCCAGAAAACACAAGAAGCGCTTATCCATTTCGAACCCTTCATTCAAAAGTGCGACAAAGGCAAAGTAGAAAGAGAGAAGGAAAAGAGATTCCCTTATCGCTCCTGCTTCATCCCCTCGCCTCTGTGGTGTCCTCTCCTCACCATCAGAAGAATATCAGGACTTCAACCTTTTTGATCTCGTTTGCTCCATCCTCCAATTACTTTGCATATATTGACCTTTTCCCATGTCTCTCAAGCATTTATTTCAGCCCTCTCCGTGCTGAGCAACTATTTCTCTATGATAGTGAGTAATATTAGGAAATAAATAAATAAACAGCCTTCCCAAATGATATATACAACGCGGGTTTCTCCAAAGCTGATTCGATTATGTACGTTTGTTTAAATAAACGTGGCATTTATTTATCCAACACGTGTAAAATTTCATTATACGCGGTATTGAATGGGGGGCGTATCGCATGTTACGTATTTATGAGAGGAGAGGAAGGTCGTAGTCCATACTAACATGTGATTTTTTCCGTAAGGTATTTGATTTGTCCAAAGCTGTTTTTCCCAACACGGTCTCTGTATATATATAGTTTTATGATGCTCTTATGGATAATGTTTACCACTCTCTTTTCTAACGAAACTTTCGTCGTCACAGTTCATCATCTAACAACTCTGCGCACCCTAACTCTTCCTCCATCCCCTACATCACCTCCCACACCGCACCCTCTACTATCTCCCTCTCTCTCGGCTCTCCCCTCTTCCCTCCAACACTCCCCCTATCTCCCACCCTCTTTGTCTGCGGCACCCATTGTCTTGGGACCGACTTCATAGGAAGAGATAAATTGTGATCCATTCTCCACGGCTCGTTCCTTTCCTCTTCCAAACACACACCCTCCATGTTACTCCCGGTGCGTTACACTTCCATCCTCCTCCATTCCTCCGCACCATCTCCTTCTCCCCTCCCCTCTCCTCCCCCTCTCTCCCTCTTCTTTCTCATATTTATCCTCATATCGCTTATGTACATAAACTTTGTATCCTCCTCCACTATTTCTTCCACTGTAGAGATAGGCGGACCTATCCGGTTTAAGTAGGACTGCCCTTCTCTCTCTCTCCCTCCCTTGACCGAATCTCTCTCTCTCTCTCTCTCTCTCTCTCTCTCTCTCTCTCTCTCTCTCTCTCTCTCTCTCTCTCTCTCTCTCTCTCTCTCTCTTCACTCCATCTTATTCTTTCCGAGAAGTCGGGATCGTTCCTTTTTTCCCGCCTGGTCATCTTTGGCGTTACATATCTGCCCTTGCCTTGATAAATCCCCCGATCGTGCGTACCTTATCCTCTGTCGTCTGACTTCCTACCCTACTTTTAACATCTCTTGTCCGCCATGCTTCGCCTCGTAAATTTTCCTACTTTTCTACTCCTTCTGTTTTCTGAGAGCCCTTAACTCATCTCAAGAGTCCTTTCCCGGCGAGCAAACTTTTTTCTCTCTCGTTCTTGCATCGTTAAACTTAATCAATACTTCATACCTTTTCAATCGCATAATACCTGCCAAACTCCTCTGTAACTTAGCCTGGTTTTGTTTCTCTTAACACTTTTCTCATACATGTCTTGCTGCATTCTTGTCTATCTTCCAAGCACTTGGACATGCATATCATCACCAACGTGATCTAGCCATCCAAGCCTTAACCGCAGATTCGAGCTCGTTATTTCATTCTGTACCGCATCATAGCGCATTCGCTTTACCTTATCCTTAATCTCCTATTTCTTATTATAATCCCTTATATCTTTCCATCCTTACACTCCACATTAATTTATTTCTCTTCTTCCTTCGTTTCATTACATGTTTTATCCTCCTTCCTTCCTTTTGTCCCTTTTCTTTCTTTCAAATGTCTTTCCACGTCGTCTCTCGTTTTCCTCGTAAATTCAGTCTCTGCTTTTTCGTCTTATTTTCCTAATTTTTACTGTCGCTTTCAATTTTTCATTCAGAAATTCTTTATTTTGTGTTTTAACGAGCAATTTTTAATGTTATAATCTGCTTATATTTTTGCGACTGTCTAAGTATATCTTCTTTGCTGTTAGTGTCTACGTCCTATTTTGGCTCTCTACTAATTCTATTCGTGTGCGTCATTTTCATATGAAATGGTCGTCTAAGATTTAACATGTTTATGTGGCAATTATTCTCATTCAGCGCTAAATTGCGTATTCATCTGTAACGTATTGTTTTCATTTTTTGACATCCTTGTGTGGCCTTTCCAGCGAGTAACTACTTGGTCAAAGTTTTTTTAATTAAATAAGTGGATCTTCGTGAAATGACGATAATCGAGAGTTTCCTTTTGAAATAGTATTTTCGCGTATGAAAACAGCCTTTCCTTCTTCGTAATTCTTATCCATTGTGAAGATGTTCATTTAATCTTTATCGGTTGAATTTTCGTTCTTATTTCGTTTATATACTCTCTCAATTTTTGTCCATTTATTTCCTTTCAATTCCTTCGATTCGACTTTTCATGCGGCCTTCTTTGTATCACTTCGCCAGCATTTCTTTACATCTTTTTATTCTCCCCACTATCTCTTCGCTTTTATCTCATGCGATCTCTCTCTCTCTCTCTCCTTCTCCACCAATTAATTTCGTCTCGCCAGCATCCCTTAATCTACATCACAACAAAGATAAAATAACAGCCTTCAGTGTCTCAATTCACGCGCGTACCCAGGAAGACCCGGCTAAGAAATACTTTCCTTTCCCTATCTTAACGATTTTATTTCATCATCTCAGTCTCCTTTCCCGACGTTCGCGCATAACCCTTTCGTTCGCTCTTTCTAACCCGAGTCTTATCTGAGCTTATCATCGCCTCGTGGAGGGAGAAATGAAAACTCGATTTCCGAGATGTTCTTTTTCGGTCGGGCATACTCAACCTTTTCTCAGTCGCGACACACTGCGCACCACAATCGAGCGAACTAATTAGAAAGAAAGAGTAGTGTGTAAATTGAAGAGTTTAAACCTAAACATTGTATTTATTTTTATTAAAAATAAGCAAGAGAAAGACAGAAACTCTACTTAACAAAATTTTATTTATTTTCTTCAAGTTATCTGCGACACACCTCCCGGCTCTTCGCGACACCATTCTGTCGCGACACATTGGTTGAGAACCGCTGCTCTATTACTTGGTTCGCAGTTTCAGTCTCTCCTGTCTATTATCTATCCTCTCTTTTTCTATGTGGTGATCCACAACTTAAAGTTTTATTCAAGAACTAGCTGACGTTTTAGCTGAATTAAATTGAAAACTAATTTCTTCGATATCTATAGAAAGACAGGAAAAAACTAGGTACGTTCTTAGGCTACAAATCAGCCGTCATCAGCAGTGATTTGACGGGAATAAATTCTGGAAAAGAATTTTTTACGTCATTTCCTGCATAAGTTTGAAAGAGCTACTGGGTAATACTTTTCAGTAAATAATTGGAAAATCATACCTGTGTATAGAATAAATTTAATTGCGTAACCGTTCAAATTTACTTTGGTTTTCAAAATGCTTTTGTTTCAAATAGATCTATATGTTTCATATATACTAAATATAACTTTCCGGGAATTTTACCTTTTTAAAATCTTTATATACACTTTGCAAAACTTTTCTATAACATTTGCATAGTTACTGGGGGTATACTCTTTAAATCTTCCTTATTGCACGTATATTATCGCCTATATTTTGTGCACGACTATTTAAAAACCTGTTCTTTTACTCTCACTTACTGAGGAAATTTCAATTTAACCTTATAAATTGATGGTTGGAAAATGGATATTTTCAGCCTCGACTTCCCAAAATAAATTCATTTTCGTCTCCTCTCATTCGCTAACCTTTTTCTATTTCGTTGACTCTTTCCCGCCTGCCTCCCCCCCCCCCCCCCCGTACACAACACACCCCCTTAGACGATTTCCCCCAACCTCCCTTCCCCAAGCCTTCCGGTCCTTTGTTCTTCGCACAGCTTCCAGATTCCCCGCCACTCGATCGTCTTTTGTCATGTCCCCAATATTTTCCACCCGCCGAAACTCTCCCCAACTTCCTCCCCAAACCCACTCCCTCCGCCAATTTTCCACCCTAAGTGAAGGCCCTCGAGGCAAAAGACGACCTACGCTTCTTCTCCGCTACGCGGTTCTCTCTATTTCCTTCTCTCTCCCTCCATCCCTTTCTCACTTTCCTTGCTAATATCTCCTCCTTTCATACTTCCTTGTAGCTCGATCCATAATGCTGGCGATCATAGGATCGCCTGACATCTTCACCTCAAGATATGAGTTGCGTATAACCCGTCCATCGAATTTCAGCCATTTTTTAGAGTTAGGTTTTAATACCCGTAATACTTAAGTGTGTCGTACAATTTGGTGATATTGGTCGATAAAAACGAAATAGAAATCGCTTGGCTCTTGTGATCTTAGGCATGATTTGCTATTTCAGTATTTTTTGGGTGAAAAGAGAATTTTCAGCAGTTGTATTTTTATACTATTGGAGTAAAAATAGAATTTTACGTATAGTTAAATTAGATGGGTTAATAATTTAAATTGACGTCAGTAAATATACTGATGTCAATTAAGAACTAATGTAGTTATGGCGACGTATAAATATTAGTTTGAACAAGTTTTTCATTATTTCGCACATTTTTCAGTGATGTTCATTGGCGCATTCTACCTCCAGTCGTGAGTTTGATCGTCTATGATATATTTTCCGCATGTATATTATGTATATATGTATCAATTAAGAAATATTTATTTTAATTTGGTGATAAATCAACTTACATTTGTTTGATGTTTCTGGATTATAATCGATGAAGTATATCAGAAACTTTGTTTGCCAAAAGAAAAACTGGAAGAAACAAGTATATTACGCATTTTAAAAATTATTTCCTGAGAAATTATCAACTCTAGAATTATTGAAGTCCATAGAGAAGAAGTACACCTCAGCGCATTACTTGCATTGAAATGTATACGGCAGATTTTAAAATGTTAAAAAATTGAGTGGCGTTAATCTAAGCTCTTCTTTGGAATTGTTTATTGATTGACTTATGTTTATCTTCGGCTGCTGGTGTTTCTCTTGTAGTGAAAACGGTGGTTAAACTATTTGTCTGCCGCAATACTATTAGCCCCGGTGATAAATTATTCCTTAGCGGCCTTTTTTTCCTCGCTCTCGCGTTTTTTATCCTCCATTCTCCTCTCGCATCCTCATCCCTCTTTCTCTCTCTCTCACGACGGCTTGATGAATGGTCCGTGGATGACGTCACTTCCTCTAGACCACTCCCTTTGAATGCAAGTGTCACCGTCTTCCACGCCGCTCCATCCCTCTTCTTCCTTTTTAATGGTGCCGATGTTCTTTTGTCGCCAAAATCTTACGAGTGACCGACCGCCCTTATTTGCGGTTGGTTCCCTTCTCCCGAAAAGATCTCAACCCTCCTCCTCTCTCATCTCCTCCTTCCCTAATTAATCGCCTGCCGTTAATCCACAGCTACCCTTCATCCCTCACCCTGTGCTGTTCTCACTACATCTCAACTATACAACCCAAAGCCACGAGGCTCTCATTATCCACGTAAGCGGGTCAAGTTTCCAAAACCTATTTAGAGAAGGAAGGAATAATTCTAACACCCGCACGGCGGCTGTCGTTTGTTCAAAACAAACAATTTTTATCGATAATTTCCCGTCTTCTTTCGATAACGAATTTTATATTTATTATTTACTTGATGTTTGTTTAGTCTGGAAGGCAGCAATGAATCATTCTATGGGCGTATGAAACTAGGAAATATGTTTTACAAGGGTTCTAAAATATGATAGCTATATGTCACGCTGTTGTAAATATTCTTTCGATTTATGAGAATACAGCGTTCCATTGATATGTGGGAATAATATTGGAATGCTTTTATCGAAACAGCGATGGTAGTTCATGGTTGTCGGTTATAGGATGATAAACTATTCGCGACATGTCATATAATCTTCATAGTTTGTTCTCTTTAATTTAGTAGGCGATTTGATTCTAGCGTTATTTTTCAATGCTTATTTTCGAATCCTGCCGGGGACATTCGAAACCGCGTCACCAGTCATTTCTCACCTCTCAACCGTCGTCCCTTCTAACCCTAATTTGGCAACAAGTAGACTTTATGAGGCTATTCATCCTTCACACTCGCCATGGTCTATTCCCCTATTCCATCCACCCCCTCTCTCACTTCATCATCCCCGTATTGTCTCCTTACTCGTCCTGGACAAGATGGACTGTTATTAGTTTCTCCCAGTCTTTGTTTCGAGTTAATTGCTTCACATCAATTTTATAAACTTCACTACTTGGAACTACTTACTTTTTTGTTTATTTTCTCTCTGCCTTTTTTCGTATAATGTATTAGTAGTCTCTGTGGCTTTGCGAAAGGAACCTTAATCCCATTAAATCTTTTTTTCGCCAATACACTTAAATTACTTAAAGCTCCCATTATCAAACAGTTGCCGTTGGATTCCATCCTCTCAGACAACGGTTTCCGAGAACAGGTTTTCTTCTACGCATCCCTATCACTTCTCTTTCCTTTTTAATTTTTTCTTCACGTCTTCATCTCTTTCTCTTTCTTTCTCCTCTCCTGATGTCCTCCTTATCCGTCTTCTCCTTCACCTCCCCTCTCCTTCTTCCTGGTCCTCGTTTCGCCCTCCTTAAAACCCTCTCCCCTTCTCCGCCAATCCACTTATTTTTTTCAAACCTCCTCTCGGCCAATGACGCCTCTCCTCCGCATCTCCTTCCTCTTTTCTCCTTTTATCCTCCTATTTCACTTCTTTCTCATCAACCTCCCCCGTTCCGACCGCGTCTCTCCTTTTGCTAAACAACCCCGTCCTCTTCCAGCCCCTCCCTTCTCACTCGTTTCCCTCTGCCCCTCTCCTCCCTCCGTATCCCGCACCAAATCGCCCCCAAGACGCAGATGAAGGAGGTAATATTTCTCCTTCGTCCACTCCCTTTACCACCACTCCTCTCTCTTTCTCTCTCTCTCTCTCTCCCTTCTCTCCTATCACTCTATCTCCCTTCTCTCCTATCACTCTATCTCCCTCTCGGCAACCTCACTTCCCCTCACTCCCTTTCCGTCTTCTCCTCTCCCTTGCTATACGACACAGAGTTCCAGGCAAAAAGGGAAGGCTAATAAAACCCCCTCACCTATTACTTTTCTCATCCTACTGTCTCTTTCCGTATCCCAATCTCTCTCTCTCCTCCTCCTTACTTCCTCCGTTTTCTTTCCTCTTTACTACCTCTATTTTCTTCTCCTCCTATTATTCCTGTTTCGTGCAGTTTAATTTCTCACCTTTATATTGGGCTCAGAATCCATAACGCGCTTTTGCGTACCCTGTGGTCCATAAGTTTTGATTTTCTTCCCTAAATTTTATTTTCCATTTCGAGGCCATTTTGTCTCTCCATAATTCTCTCGAAATTTCTGAATTCACTTTCGTACTGTTCTTTCTCATCCCCGTCTAATGATATTTTCTTAATTTTTTGCCATTTTCTGTGCTTTATTCGTACCACGATTATATTCCGAAGTCTTTCTTCTTTGATCGATAACCTCGTTTTCCTTGTCTTAGATTCACCAATGCTCTTCCCTATTCTGGACGCGTCTTTGGCTAATTACTTCATTTCTTTTCTTCCTTTAATCTACTTTTCTCTATTTATAAAACTCTCCTTTTCACATCTCATTGTTTCCAAAACATCGTCGTTTCTTTCCTTCGCCCATTTCTCCGCTCTTCGAAATAACCCCCACAATGCCATCCCTATTCCCCGACGTGGTGATATCTTCTACATGACATAGACTCCCTGAAATCGATATGGGAACTACCACATTTTATGCATAAGCTTTCGATTTCTCGATGCACCCGCGAGAATATCGAATGGTAAATAAGAAGGGAGTCAGTATATTCAAAAGACGGTAGATCCACCATCTGCATCCCGTAGGCCTGTCAAAGAAATTTTTCAATTGCTTTCCGAGTGTGTTTTATGTGTTTTTCACTTCTACGGGCGCGAAAAAGGTCTCGGATTGTTATTCGCTGCAGTTAAAATGCCTCTGGGCTTAAAGTGCCGAACTGGATTCGTCCGTTTATCCATCTTTCTCAAATGCTGCTTTTGCGTGTTCGTTTGTGTATTTATAAATGCACACATATAAGTGTATATGCGTTGGTGTGTACGCTTTTACACTCTGACCTTCTATCTCTTCGCAGAGTTTCTGAGATGGACACATCAAAACATTTGAAACTCTCTTCAGCGTACGCGTAACAGCATATCTTCTTATTTGCCGCCCCGTGTCGGAATTCTGTTTTATGACCACTCGGCTTTATTATGCTCGGTTATATTTCCGCCTCCTCATAAATGGAAATTCGAGTTTTACTGCTTCAAGTTATGACCACTTAAATCATCCCCTAACATCTCAAGGTTTGCTAATAGCTGGTACGTAGTCCGTTGTCTCCCTCATCGTCACAGAGGTCTCTGGTTCGCCGTTTCTCCCCCCCCCCCTGAAACGTAAATATCTCCCTGTTGGAAGAAATCAGGTGAATGATAATCAATCTCTGCCATAATTAGACCAATTAATACGTCCGAAACAGAATCGCGATCGAAGTTGAAGAAAAAATTGAGCATCGCTTACTTTCGCTGGAAATATTTACGCTCGAGACGGCCACACCCCTCTTGGAGCGAAACTCCCGACGGTTTCCTTACCAGCAAATCACGCATCCGTAAGCTACCCGTTCTGCGCCGGCGAGCATTACTCCTTTTTCCCCTCCGAGAGGAAGACTGTTCCCCTCAAATCGCAAGTCGCATAAATGACGTGTGTTCTCGGGTAGAGAGAGAGAAGAGGGACACGGGAGGATGGGGGGAGAGAGAGGGATGGAAGAGTGGGTGGTGTCCTGTGGACCGATCTTTCCAGCCAGCGGAATGGCACCTTATTAGTTTCCTCGTGTTTCCCTCCCTCACCCTCCTCTCCTTCTCTCCCCAAACTTCTTTCGGCTTCCGCTTCCTTATCGCCCTCCCATCCCCACTTTCTTCCCCTACATTTCTTCCTCCCCCTCCCTTCCTCTCTATCTCTCCCTCCCTAACCCTCCCACTCTCACTCCATCTCTTCTCACTTACTCTCCTTCCCTCCCTCCCTCGTTTGTCTGTCTGTCTGTCTCGCCCTCTCTCTCTCTCTCTCTCCCTTTCTACCCATCCCACTCTCCCTCAATCTCTCCTTCCTCACTTCCTCCCTCTCTCTCTCTCTCTCCATGTCTCTCTCTTCGATCTCTCGCTCCAGCAGATCTCACCCAACCCAACCCTCCTCCACTCGAAACCATATCTGCTCATTCAAACCGACATGTCCCCTTACTTCTATCTCTCCACCTCCGTCCCTCTCTCTCTCTCTACATTCTAGGGCTGTTGTCACCCCTCTTGATGATGACTCCTTTCTTCTCCGTCCTCTCTTCCTCTCGTCTTTTCTCCTTTCCTTATGGACACGTCTCTCCCTCTTCTTTTCAAGACGCCCTCGCACTCGGTGAATCTCTTAAAAGCTCACTCTTGGGCCCTCCTTTGCCACGCCGCCTGATCACGCCCTCTTCTCTGCGCGTATTTAGCCCCTCGGTGCATCACATACTCTTCTTTTCCCAACCTCCCATTCTCCCAACTTCTTCTTTCTCTTCTCGTCTAACTCTCCCGCGTCCCTTGGATGTTGGTCCTTTTATGTCATCTCTCTTTATCTGTCCTCTTTCCTCGAGCACAAATCATCGTTATTGTTCTTACGTTCGAAGCAGCCTTTTCCTTTCCTTCCTTTTCCTTCCCTTTCCTTCCTCCTTTCATCTTCTTCTTTTCCATTTTCCTATTTCGGTAGGTTTTATTACATTTTCTTCCGTTATTTCGTTTATTTTGTTTTCCGCTGCTTCTCGCGCTTAATTTTATCTCGTGTTCGTACCGTAGGTCTATGATACTATTAGCCCGCTCTTTTTCATTCTTTCTACTCCGTTAGGACCTGAGGATAACTGCTCATAATCAACTTTTAGGTCATTTTACGTATATCTTATGATGTTCCAGATTTTTTCAACCTCTAGTTTAACTTCGGTTGTTTTATATGACTTCAAAAATGTTGTATGGCTTAATAATGACTAACTTCGACCATATGCATTTCACTAAAAGATACTTGCTAGGCCGTACATCTTTTATATGATAAGTTTTAAGCGTTTAGTATAATTTTTATTACAAATTTAGAATTTCTAAATGACTTGCTTTTATTTTACCTTTTTAATGCGTACTAAAAGTTGATTGTTTAATATTTTTGTTTGGCTTTAACTTTTAACCACGTCTCGGAAAATTTATTACATAGATGTTAATTTCACCTCAATAAAACATCAATGCAAGACTACTAGTTGTATTTTCTTTACTTTAGTGAATGATATAATCATTTCCATTCTTTAATAAAGCTCGATGAAAACATCTTTACACTCATTTGTAATTTCCATGTATTTCTTTGCGTGTTACCAGAAAGTTATATATTGAAAATTATAAATAAAATACGCTTAAGATAAAAATATGAAGTCACAAATTCTCAAATCTTCTCCCAGACGATATCTTTCCCTTCGAACTTCACCATGTTCCGATTTAATAATTCTCCGAATGCGGAAAATAGTGACTTCCTATACACGAGTGTACACGTCCCCATCTCGTTTCGCGTTGTTTGCCATTTTTTATTCCTCCTCCTACTCACTCCCGTCTTCATGGTTACCGCGCATAAACAACTCATACACGTGTACGGAGGAGGGGCGATAAGGAAGAAGTTACATTTCAAAGGAATACGGTCGTCCTTTTTATATTATTCGGGTATGAATGATGGAAGAGCAGGAGAAACAGAAATAAAGAACTGGGAGAGAAAGATAGGGAGCAAAAGAAAAAAGGGGGAGGACGTATTAAGGGTTTCTTTTTCGGAGAGGAAGTAAGCAACCGAGGGGGATGAGGGTTCCTGGATATGACTTACGCTGAAACTGGGGTTGATGCGCAGGGAAGTTTACGGATTACTGAAGTGGAGGCGGGGGGAAGACGTTCGACGGCGGAAGAGGGGTGACGAAAAGGGAGCTACATAAAATGGGGGTGAGGCGTTTTGAAGTAAGGGGTGGGGAAATGAAAAAGATGCGACTTCCTAAACAGTATGTAACGGTTCATCATTTTAAGGATTCGTCTCCAGAGATCTTCAAATATTGTAATGAAATTGACAGGTTAAGATGGCCCGCGTGTGTTTGAGTGAGAATCCGTTCAAGTTCAACCGAGCACTGGAAGAGATGAGAATATGAGTAATATATAGGCAATATAATGAATCAAAAATGCTAAGGAGAAGAATTATGATATTGATCGGTAATCGAATCTGGGTTTATCACTTGGCGGCTGGAATCTCTAGCCACCAACAATATGGAGGAGCGTATAAAATAAAATAAAAGTTTAAAATTTTTAGTACTAGAAGTAAGGAAGATACTGATGGAAAATATAGAATTATTTAATAAATTGCTTTATAAATTGTTTTTTAAGTTCGAAATAAAAAAATATCAGCCTCAGTTCGGATATTAGCCGTCGCACCCACGAAAATATACGTTCATACACACTGTGAAATGAACATTTATCTTCGTATCATCTCCTCCGGCTTCTCTTATCTTCCATCTTTCCGTTAAGGTTCCATTTCCGCCCTTTCTCTCTATTCCACCTTCCCTCCTCTTTCCCTAAGGGTATGTAGGAGTCGCGGAAAGTGGAGGAGAGGGAGGGAGAGTGAGTGAAGAGGTGAGAAGGGATGAGTTTGGAACACCGACACCCCTGTTAGGCTTAAGGGAAGAACAAAGGGTAGGGGAATTGTGGGGCGGGTAGGGAGAGGGACGCTGGGCGTGGCGAAGTGTAGTGTAAGGGTCAGAGTACGAGAGTGGCGGGGCGCTGCTAACAGTGGACCTGCCAGATCCGTTGACAGAAGCGGGAGGATGGGGGAGTTTGAGACGAGGGAAATAGGGTTTAAAGGGAAAGAAAGGATAGAGGGAGAAAGGTGAAAGGACGAGAGAAAGGAAGAAAGGAGAAACGAATTTTCGATATGAAAGAACGGAGAAGGAATGTCGACGGAGGTTTTGAAAATCAATAGTATATGTAACTGTTTATTACTTGGCTGCCTGTATACAAGGGTAAAAATAAAAGTTACTTAAAGATTATTTTTTTAGTCCAGTCTCATTGAGTTATCCACTATGAGACTCGCGGTCTCTATAATCGATTATCTCTTTCAACGTTATTGCTGTTATTAGAAATTTAAATTCCTTAAAAAAATGATAGTTCATTATGTTCTGCTTGTTTCAATGCTTATAAAAACTCAATATTCAGAATAAACTCCAATACCGTAATTTAATAAACAGAGTGTCACATAAAGTAAGAGGGAGAGGAAAAAATAAAACTCCATCTTTTTGTAACAATCTTTTTATTAAATTACTGCATTGAAGTTGATTCATTTCTGTATATTTTCTTCGCCGCAGTCTCCACGCCTTATAAAAACCTCAATAGTTTAAATTATGGTGAAGATAATTTTTCATTCTTTTTCCTCAATTTGATACACAAATACATGTATATGTATATATATATATATATATATATATATATATATATATATATATATATATATATATATATATATATATATATAGCATAGGTAATGGCCAAATACTTCCATTTGTTTTCCACAAGCTTTAGATGAGACCTTGAATGAGAGGATCAAAAAGAACTAAAATTAAAATCTGACGTTTGTATATTTCAGTCGCTAAGGCTATATCCAGGAGCAAAAAATTCTCTTTCGCAATAGAAATCTCGTGAATATCTCTTCTTCACATCACTTACTACTCTAGACCGTATATCTCCCGTGCATCGCAAATCATTCGCCATTTCGTTGTAATTGCTTTCTTTATTTTTATAGCTTACTCGTGTTACCACTACGTCTCTTTCTTAGAGAGCCTTGACCTCAAGACGCCTCACTCCCACGAATCTTCAAAATAATATCCCCTCCTCTCTTCCGTGATCTTACAAATTTTCTTCTAGTTTGCTTAGGGCTGCTATAATTCATCGAATAACAATCTTTAACTACTCCAATGGGAAACTCGAGTGGAGGGAGGCAATTGTTTT
The DNA here is from genome assembly GCA_028673005.1 of Tanypteryx hageni. Lineage (NCBI taxonomy): Eukaryota > Metazoa > Arthropoda > Insecta > Odonata > Petaluridae > Tanypteryx > Tanypteryx hageni. Next base: position 42,668,469 of record CM054117.1, read on the forward strand.
AAAAGATCGCAAATAACCAGAATATAAGCTATTTTAATCTTGAAAAATAAAAGAATTTCTGTAATCGATTGCCACCGATCTTCTGATTTCATTGTGAAAAGTATGCCCGTTTACCAATAATTATGAAAATTAAATGTAAAATTGATATAAAGATATAAATATCTTTATTTTTTCGACTATGTACACCCAAGTAACTTCCGGATGAGATATATTTTTAACATCTGTGTCAAATATTGTTTTTTAATCCGGCACGATAGCATAAAAGTCATGCTCGAATAAGTCCGCCGGCTGGCCGAATCCCTTCAATAGGTAGATAATGAAAACTCTTTTTACTCTCCGTGCCAATTCACTTCATCGAGGTCTAAAAGGAAGCCGGTTGAAATCGCTTTCATTTTCTTTTTTAATTTAAGGCTTTAGCGAAATTTATGCCCCGTCTCAAACAGCATAACGGATGCCAAATGACTACTCCAGATTTGGCACCGTGCCTAAAACAGACATACGGGGAGCGTGGATACGATATAGAGCGAGAGGGAGGAGTTCGGCCGACCCAGAGCTATAGTCACACCTTTTGGCCGAGTTAAAGTGCGTATTCACGTATAATAGTGATATGAAGCATGCTTCAGGCATACATACCTTGATGAGGTTAACGTGAACAATATCAAGAGAGGAATATGGAATGGAAGGATGTAGTAAAAAGATAAAGTGAAGTAAATAGCGGGAAAGAGTGGGAAAAGAGATAAAACACAGAGGTGTGAAGGAGAGTAATGTAGAGATAGAAAAAGTTTGAAAAAAAAGAATCAATTGAGATGGAGAGAGCAGAAAATGGGAGGGAGAAAAGGAGATGGAAGGTTAGGAGAGAAGGGGGAGATAGAGATAAAATAGAGATGGGAAGAGGTGGATTTAACGAGGCGAAAGCGTGCAGCCTAAAAGAATAAACACTAGTCTACTCCCACTTTTAGCCCACGATTCATTTCGCGCAATTTCTCTCAGTTCTACTCTATACAATGATGGGATGTCCTCCGATGCGTTAAAAGTATGTTTATCGTATTTGGTAAGAGGAAAAGGGGTTCCCAAACATTAGGTCGATAACAGGTGTTACTAAGATTCATGAATTTAATTTAAGTGCAGTTAATACCTCTTCTGCCAGAGCAATAGACTTTCTGTTGCGTGATATGAAGATAGAGGGGACGATATACTTTGTATGCTCACGATTACTATTTGTCGTCAGTATTTTAAGCTCTAAAGTAAACGCCAACTCTCTTTTTTCTAGATTGATAATCTAACGAAATTCTCATTATATTTATACACTCTGTAACCTGTTCTAAAATAATAAATATTGAGTTTTTCTGATACGTTATACTCTTTTCCAATGTTTAGCACACTTTTTTCGTTTTCGCCGTCTATGGCTAAGAAATTAAAAAATAATCGAGCCCCTCATTCCATTGTTTTTTCCCTTCGAAAAAAAGCTCTCACGTCCCATTATCTTCCATACCGTATAACGCTAATCATTTCCTAGCCCTTAATCAAATTACCTCAGTCTCCTTGATTTACGTTTAAGAAATATTTTTCGCCCTTCGTACAAAAACACGACTCTACCCAAAAAATATTTTCCAACCGAAAAACTCACCTTACTCTTTCACTCCCCAAAAGCGTACACACACGCACACCTAGTTCATCCGCGCCGTCAAAACACCGTCTCTCCATCCGCACGACCCCTCTCCCCATTCTTCCACTCTCAACATCAACTCCCTCGCTAAACCTTTCCTCCGCTCCCCACGCATCCAAAAAGTACCAGGAGAAAAAAAAAACAAAACGTATCATCCTCTCGCGTGCAGCCACACTGTTGAACTACACTCCCTTCTCTTTCTCCCATTCCCCCGCCATCCGACATTACCCGAAAAAAAACTCCAAAAAACTATAACCCACCCCCTTCCACCACCACAGCCATCGCAATTCCGACAGCCGCAACCTTTAAACAACCTTTCCCCATCTATTTCAACCACCCCTCGTCTCATCCAGGTCCATCTCCCTCCCACCCCCTTACTGCTACGCACAAACACCTTCATCTCCCCCCCTTCGTCTCCCACCCCCTACAAATTGGGATTTCCCACCCCCGCCGACAGGGCAAAAGGGATTGGGAGCGACGAGGCGGAAGCTGTGGTTTGTATGCTCCTGGAATCGGGTGCGTAGGGAGGAGAGACAGTAAGGTAGTGTTAGAGAAGGAGAGAGAGAGAGGATGCTTTCCGGAAACAGTCAAGGGGGGTGCGCGATAGCTTGGGTGTAGCAATGAGGAGAGAGGGTGGCGAGGGACGAAACGGATGGGGAGGATAGAGACTTTGGTGTATGAAGGGAGGGGTCGGGGAATGGCGGGTGGGTCCATGAGGTGGGTAAGGAAGAGACGTGGGGAGAGGGAGGAGGAGAGAAGAGAGGGTGAAGATGAGAAAGGGAGAGAAAGTGGGTGTGGGGCTAGATCTCCCGCTGCGGAGAGTCCGAGGAGAGGGATTAAGGAGGGATGCGATTGATTTATGTTGGAGGACGGGAGAGGAGGAGAGGGAGGGTCATGGGAGGGAGGGAGGAGGGACAGGGAGGAAGAGTGAGAGTGAAAAAGGGAAGAAACGTGTTTGGTGAGCCGTGAAGACTCTAACTTATTAGTTTCCGCTGATTTCTCTCTCTTCCTACCACCCTTCTCCCCCTTCCTCCCCTTCTCTTACCCTTTCCTCACCTCCTCTCTCTCCTACCTCTCTCTCCATATCTTTCCTACCTCCTTTTCCCTCATTCCCTCTTCCCTCCTCTTTCTTCTTTATTTCTTCCATATCCTTCCTCTAATTCCTTCTCTCCACGCTTTTCCTGCCTAAACCTATTCTTCATTCCCATTTCTCTCATATTCCCTTATTTCTGCTTTGTATTCCCTTCCATTCTATTTGCTGACCCTGCTCTCCTTCGTCTCCCTTTCACCTACTCTCCACAATTTCCTTTTCACAATCCTTCTTATCTTTATCCTTTACTTCTTTTTTCTCCGTGTCGCACTCTTCGAATTATTTCGATCTCGCGTCATTCCCCCATCTTTCCTTCCCTACCTCTCTCCCTTTCCATTAATGCCAGCCTAAAAGAGCGCAACTCTCTGCTTCTCTCGCCTGCGCTTTCTGCCCTTCCTTTTTTTTCTTTTTCATCTTTTCGCTCATTTTTCCTCCTCCTTTCTCTCTTTTGCTTTATCCCTTAAATATCGTTATATTTCTTTTCCATTTGATTCTTTATTACTGTCTTTTACTCTTTCATGAGAAATCACTTTCTACCTCTTCCATCTCCGTCCTTCCTCCACTGATTCCCAATCCTCGCCATCCGTTCAGATAGGGTTGGTTTTCTTCTGCCGCCGTTAATGTCCAATTTTCCTATCTTCAAATTTTTTAAACTTATCTTTGAAACATTTGATTAAATAAGCTTATTCGTTTAAAATGTATTTCTTGATCTTCTGTATTACCTCTCCCTGCTCTTTTTATGCTTGATTCCGTTTTCTAAGTTAATTGCGTCGGCGTTTCATTTATTTATTTCAAATAAAAAATATTCTCTTTCCATTTAACAGAAAAGGCTAGTCTGTAACGAGTTTCAGAGACTTTTTGCATTGTTTTGATTCCGTATTAAACTGTGCGGCGAGATCTTCAAGGCGAATCGTTCTCAATAGCTTTCTTATAGGAAATGCGCTTATTGTTTACCAACGTAATGATTATCTATCTGTAACCGCTGTAAAATTAATTCATAAAAATTTGAAACAAGAATATATACTTCGTTTGTGCATTAACCTTCATTGGAATTTTTCTATTTTCTCCTCCTCGAATTGGCTTATCTTTGTTTTTAATGGAAATATTATTCTTACTATGTATGAATCGAACTTTTAACCATTTTTATTGGCTTTCCATCGGTCTGCTAACGCATGATGATAATATAACGTATGATTTTCTATAATACCCATCTTCCTAGCTTTAATTAATATTTTCCTAAGTTGAACTTGTTCATGTGCGTACAGAGGTTTTCTCTGTAATCCTACTCCTTAACTTCCTCTCCTCCCTTGTATCTATATCTTTCATTCATCCACGCATCTTCTTTCTTCCTCTTCTTCCTCCTTTTCATTCCAGCTCCTACTTTCTCTGCCGACCATCGACCGCCTTTCCCTTCCCTTCCATGTGCCCGGATGAAATAATTAAAAAGACTCTTTGGTACGAGGAAGGCATTCCGCAAGCGCCCTCTTAACTCCGCCTTCGCGAAAAAATATAAAAGTAAAAGAAAAAAGTGTGGATTGGATTAAACGTTTCCTACCCTTACTTTCACTGTACCCTTTCCCCTCTCCTCCTTCTACTCCGGATTTTTCCCCTAACTCCTCCGTCCTCAATCCTTTCTGATCCTTACTAAAAACCCCTCCCTCGTTCTTTAGTCCCTTAAAACCGAACCATGTTATATCACTTTGGGTCGCTATTTTCCACCCTTTTCTCTTCCTCTCTCTCTACTCTCCTGGCTCCTTAATACTTTCAACCCTCGTATCTTCTGCTCAGCTTTCACTTCGTCACCGGAATCTTACAAATGACCTGAGTAAATTCTGGGACCGGCGCAATTACGGTCGAAGCCACGATCGGAGAAATTTTTATTGGGCGGAGTAATGGCAATGAATGGTTATAAGGCTTTTTCCTCGCTGCGGAGATGGTGTCGGATGCCCTTTGGGGCAAAGGGGTATTTTTCCTTCTCGTTTGTTCATTTTGCCTCCTATCTCTCTTTCTCCTCCAGCTATTGGACAGTGGGCAGTGGGTCTTAACATGATTGGTGCGGTGTAAGCTGAAAACGGAAGGTTTTTGGAGGGATATTTCATCGGCGGTGTGACTGATAATTACTAGTGTGTGTTCCTCTTTATGAAAGGTCTACCTTGAACGGGTGTTAATTTGGAGCCGGCGATTTAATGTTTTTTCGGAAATTTTCACTTACCTATTGCCTATTCGTTTGACTCAAAGAGAGCTCACTAATTATTGATGTTGATTTGTGGATAGCATGTAAGAAAAAGTGTCGCATTTCAGTGGAAAATGATGCTTTATGGCTGATTTTTTCGTGGAAATAAGACCGTTTATTTTTAATACGCCCCTGCAGATGGTCAGAAGTTAAACAGACGCAATAAATTCTTTAAAGTGATGTTTTATTCATTAAGACGCTCCCTTTATTAACTATCTTTTCTCTGTTCAATTTCAACATCGGTTCTAGAGAATAGATTTGCTTAATGTTCCATACACAGGATTTCATACCTTTGCATTGCTTGTTAATTCAATAATTTCAGAATGCACATCTTCCAATTTCTCATTCAAAGCTTTCTTATCCTAGATGATCTTCACTTCTCCCTTTTTTATACTACTGCAGAATTCCTGAGATACAATTTATAGCGCAGGAATTAGAGTGGCTTTTCTTCGTGGTATCAAGCGCGATAACTATGCCCCGGATTTTCAGTGTCCACATCGACCATGAGGCATGTCGAGACAATTATCAAGAACTCCTTTTTTCCATCTCTTAAATAACTCTGCCGCGCAGGTAATCCGAGACAGGCGCATTAATGAACCCAATTTAATTCCGGTTTTAATCTGCTATTTTTTAGCTTCACCCTTAGAGTCTGAGTCTCGGACATTAGCATGAAAGGATTGCTATTCCGATAACTTGTGTCAATTACATCTCGCGGGCCGAAAGGGAAATGAGGAGGGAATGTTCATTTACCATTCAGTAAGTCCCTCTTAGCCGTCGTCTCTCTCTCTCTCTCTCCTCTTTCCTCTCCCCCTCACTTCCACACTTTTCCCCTCCCTCCCTCCTCTCTATCTTCACCCAACTTTTCTCCCTCTCTCTCTTACCTTTCCCTCTCCACGCCCAACAAAATCTGTCTTCCTTCATTTTTCCTTTCTCCCGCAATTTGTCCATGCAAAAAAAGTTTCCCCGCAAAACTTAAAACCCATCTGCTCCCTAAATTCTCTCATTCCAGTTTTCATTAGCTATCTCTTGAAACACCCAGCTCTATCGTTCTCCGTTCGCCTGACAGCTCACTCTGCCGGTCTCTTCAAACAAGAAGTCTCGTCCAGTTCAATCTCCGCAGCAACACTATGCATAAATCTTAGAATTATTCTCAAATTATAAAAGAAATTCTCGTTTGTTTTTTTCCCCTTTTACGCCCAACACTTTTTTGTTTCTTCTTTCCGGAATAAAACTTCTTCAAACTCCGGAAGAAATAATATCAGCGGAGCTAAAGATTAAAACATAATCTTGAAGAAGGGTCCTTTTTTATTTTAAACAGAAAAAAAAACAAGAAGAAGAAGAAACGCACGCGCAAACAAATACGCGCGGAAGTGAATTAAAATTATTTTTTATTGCTTCGTTAGTTTTCTTCATCTTCATCCTCTTCGCTTACGTTTTGTTCGTTTTCATCTCTTATTTCTCTTTTTTCTTTTGATTCGTGCGTCTTATTTTCAAGAACGAAGATGCGAGCTGAAAAAAATGAAGCACGGACAGAGGAGAGAGACGGAGAATATAAAAAAGGATGCATAAGAATGGAAATTAAAAACCTACTTAGTTGAAACAGAGCCCCCGTCAAGGGAGCTTACCCCTCAACCCTTCATTAAGAGAAAATTGAAATTAATTACACACACCCCGCGTCGCACACCCTGTTCCATTTCCACCCTCCCAACTCCTGCCCCTACCCCAAAATCTACCCCCTCTTACTCCCAAAAAAAAGCTTTTCCAGCTCCTTCCACCCATCTCACGTCGAATTCTTTCTTACCCCTACCTCTTGTGTTCCTTCCCCCTCCAGGAAAGCGTTATGCCCAACCCTCCCTTATATTTCCCTCTCTCTCTTCCCTTCTTGTCCTTTCCGACCCTTTTTACCAGCATCTCCCGTCTCCTCATCCTCAGGATGCGTCTTAAGCTTTCGATTCCCTTGTTTTTACCTCCCCCCAACCCATCCGCTCTTGAAATAAGTAAACATTCTTTTTTTCTAAGCCTTCGCATTGCTAAAAGTTTAAGTTGTACTAACTTTTTTTAAAAGATGCTTATACATTTTTTCGAGCTAGTATCTCGTAGATAATACTGAGAGTTCAAGATATTGATTCCTTTTTTGGAGTCTTCGAGCGCCATTTTAGGTAGTAACGATCGACATTATTCATTGACTATTTCATTGTTCGTTGCATGTTTACTTAGGTTTTGGTGATTTCTTTATTTTTCAAATGTTTGTTTTTATTGCTTACAGACGATGAGAATGCGGTTGATTACCTCACAAATAACAATTGTCTCTGTTACGGTATAAATCAATGAAGTCGTTTAAGTAATTTCGACTACCTTAAGTATATTTCTTAATTTATTCCTTCTGAATATGTTTATTCATACTTAAGTCTTTTTCTCTTTTTCTTGCATTAAAAGTTCCAAGTTTTTAAAACAGCAAGTTTAATGATTGTTTTGGCGAAATTCTCAAATGAAAGTCTTGTAACCGTATAAGATGTCATCGTTCTAATGTGAGGTTATGAATTGTAATATTATTCCGTGGGCAGTTTTTAATATAATTTTTAAATATTTATTTTTCTTTCCTTCCTTACCTCCCTATATATATTTATTTATGAGAATCCGACTTTTTATCTTTTAAATTAGAAATACCAGGATATTTCTTAGTTTAAAAAAATTAAATGTAGCCGACCAGTTTTTAAATTGAAATTTGGACATGAGAAAATGACTAGTTTTATAAAAAGTAATTTTCCAATACCGTTAATTTTTTTTAACAATCACTTCCCTTGTTTACGTGAAATACGACTTCATTCTGAATCATTTAACTCTGGTTCCCAATAACGTAACTCATTTCCACTGATGTAGTTCGACTCTATAAAAAAAGGAGTCCATTTAGGAATAAGATACCTGTAGATCTTATGAAACCTCCTCCTCCCCTCTCTTTCTCATTCGCCCTACATAAGCCTTCGCTCCACCCGCCTTGCTTTATTTTTCCTTCTCCGCCCACTCCTCCTCCCCCTCCTCCACCGTATCCACCTCCGCCACCTTCCCAACCAATTTCTCACGGCACTACTTCGCCTCCTTCTTCCTTCCCTCCAAATTACAACACTCTAAATCCTCATTTGCTGCCTCAACCCCACAAACACACACGCACATATACCGACACCTTCCCTCGTTCTTTTGTTATTTTTTGTATTTTTTTCTTCCCCTCTAGGGCTTTTAATTCAAGGTACGCGCCTTCTGCCTGTCGGAGACTGCGAAAACCGCCGCGTTTCCTAAAAAATCTCCTCTCTTTGTAGCTCTCTCCTGTCTCTCTTTGTCTCTTTCTCTAGCTGTCTTACTTTTTCTCTCTCTCTATACGTACTCAATGCAGGCTTCTAAAAAAATAGAGCGAATCGCATTTAGTTGGTGTCTCGTATATTTCACGTAAGACTAAACCTCTCTTTCTCTCTCTCTCTCTCTCCCGGCTAATTTTTGGAAGGCGTCTGTTTGTTCAGTTGGACTCCCTTCTCAGTAATTCGTTTCGCACGCACCGGTTCTATTTTCCTTAATTTTCTCTTTCTCTCTCTCTGCTTTCGTTTTTCAAGAACTAGCTGTTTTTCTGTTCCTAACTGAAATTCGAAGATATTTCGTGATCATAAAATACCGCTGTGTACATTTCTTGTTTTGTTCCTTTTTTGCCAACTGGTAGTGCGTAAAGGAAATTAATTTCCTTCCGTTACAATTGGAAATCGTTTCTATTTTTAAGGAAGCAGGAATAAAATATGTATGTTCATGATTAAAACTTTTTCTGATAATGAGATCGAAGTACTATGGATAAACTCACATTTGATATTCAATCATTTTTTTTATCTTACATAGCGATCCGGAAATTTACAAAAAAATTAGAAAAATTAGAAAATAAATTTACAGTGACGTAGATCATACTTACAAAACGCTGTTAGATTATCTTATTCGATTTGTTTGAGAGTCGTCTCAATCACGCAATCGTAGCTTCCAACAAATATCTACAATTTCACACCGGCTCCCTTCCTGGATAAAGGAGGAAATCGTGAATAAGAAAGGCGCGCGATGTTCTGCTGAATAATCTCCCCATGAAATGATTTATATTTTCCTGGAAAACGCAAAAAAACTTGCGAAGAAGAAAAACACTGGATCCTCACGGAGGCACTTTAAGTTCGAACCTCATATATTTTGACAAACGGGGGTTACTATTCTTATTCTCGGAAAAACTTTTTGGAGCCCTTTTTCCATCCAGGAGAAGCATTCTCAGCTTTACGTGAAAACAATATGGAAAGATTTATAAGGCAACTTCGCGCGATTTTTCGAGCCGACCGTAACTGCCGCAATTACGGTATTCCTTTGGTTTTCGCCATTATGCGTTTCTGTCCCACATGCCTCTTGTTAATTGATCGATGCATTTGCTTAATTAGTTAATCGGTTTTAACTCCATTAAGTCCGTGAAATGAAATCTCTCTGGCGAAGGTTTTTTTCATGTTTATTTGAGTCCGGCTCGCTTCTAACGGAAAAATATTTTTCTTCGGTGTTTTTAGGGAACGTCGAAAATCATTATCGCGATTTTTTATTGATGAAAACTTCATTTTTTAAGCAATAAATAGAGAATTTTATTTGATTATTTACAAGCAATTTTATGGTGTTATTTTTAGGTCTCCGCAGTCAACTAAAACAATATATCAGGGGTGGCCAAACTTACTTACTTACACATATGATAATCTTCAGAACTTCGAGAGCCGCATAACACAGTCTGTGCTCATAAATTTACGAACAATAAAACATAACCTTTATCCTAAGCAATTCAGATATAATGCATGTCCCTTAGGCATCCAAAACACTTCTCAAGTCACACTACGTAATTGTGTTCTGTAGTGAAAAACGATGACATATCTCTGAATGGAAATTTAAAATAACCACATACTTAGTTAAAAGAGCCGCATGTGCCTTGCGAGCCAGGGTTTGGCCGCCCCTGCTATATATACTTGTAAGTAAATATTTAATAATGCAGCCATATTTAAGGTTGATATTATTTTTAAAATGGAGAGTGACTTCTTTAGCAAAAATCTGGAATATTTCCAGAAATATTTGATGTAACATAGAAAATCTTAACAGGATATTATTGCTAGATATTTAACCTGTAATATATCGGTCGTTTCGGTATTTTAGATAGAAAGTGACGCTTTTTTTCACGTTCCCTTCTAGAAAACGATAAGACTGTCGGAGCCAACAGATGCAGCACACAAGGAAAATAAAAACATTTTAAAAGGAGGGAATTTATTAGATACGTTAAAAATGCTATTCTAAAAAAATACCAAGCAGGCTCGCCAGATGGGGAATATGTTAGTGAATAGGAGTGAAATAGAAAGGAGAGGGGAGAAGAGCGTTCGTGAATGGAAGAAATAAATTCTCTCGGTCTTAAACATGCATTCATACCGTTCTAAGGCAAGGGAATGCTCGTGTACAGCTCATTTCTTTCGTGCGCGCCACTCCTTTATTTTTTTGGTCACTTTATCTCAGCACGCGTGATGCATCGTCTTACTCTTCCTGCCGCTGTAATCCTTCCCTTTCCCTTCCTTCCAACTCTTCTCCCATTCCTCCGTCTCCATGCATTTTTTGCATCTTCATTCCGCACACATGCACAAAGTGCTCCCGCGAATCCAGACTGTAAATCCCTTTCTCTTTCTTTCACTCCACTCTTCTGCACGCGCAACCCACCCTCCTCCCTTCCCGCCTGTATTTTACTCAAGCTCCTCTTCAACTCTTTTCAACGCGGGCGCCACCTGGACCTCCATCTCCCAAACGAACTCTCTCCTCCTTCCCTCCCTCCCTCTCTCACTCCTCATTCCTCTCTCTTCTCTCTCCGAGACCACCAGAAAACAGAATTTTCTCGTAACCCTCTCCCTGATAAATCAAGGTCATTAATCAACTCCTGGCGGTAGTCGAGTTGTTGTGTCCCTGGATTCCCGCCAACTCCTCTCTCATACTCCTCCCCATCTGGGTGCCGGCTACGCTCTCTGCTCCCGTCCCGCTCCCGCTAAAACATCTTTTCCTCCTCTTCCCGTATCTACCGTCTACCTTTTATCCATCTCGCTCTCTCTTCCACATCTTTCACCGCTCCAAAAAAACTATCCATCCCGCCTTCCCCCGCCATTTCTCTACCCACCTTTAAAAAGAAAATCTTAAAGATGCCGCCCTCCCGCGCCCCCCATCGGACGACTTCTGTAACTCGCGTGACAAATGCCTCGCGCCGTGCGGCCTCCACTTCTGCGAGATTGGACAGTTCCTCTGTGAACGCTTAAGTTCTGTCCCCCTTTCCGCGCAACGCAACCGCGCCCTCGCCTCTCGAGTGAATTCTCAAAGGCTAGATATCTCCTCTCATATCCTCTCTCTCACTCAGGCAGAGAGAGAAGCGGCCTCTTCTTCAATGCCGAGGATCGGAAATGCCAAGTGCGCGAGCGTCTAATTCCCTTCATAACCAATTTCTCCCGGAATAATAGGGAAGGGGATGATATGGGGAAAATGGGAAGTGGGGAAGGAGGCAGCATAGGTAACGAATAGAGGTTGATTGATGATATGTGGTTCGCAAAGTGGGTGGTGTGGGAAGAGGGGGAGTTTCCGTGTTCTTATATAACTTACAGTGCCCCTCGAGGTCATCATCGCTCCGGGATAACCCCGACCCCTTTAAGGGGCACGCTCAAATGATGCGTGCACCCATTCCAGTCCGGGCGGTTGGTAAATAATAAACGGGATGTATGATGAGCAAATAATTAAGTCATTTATAACAGGGCGGTGATTAGGGAGGCGAACGGCGTTTACGTACTTCGTGCGCGGAGAAGTAGAGGAAGGCACCGAAGGCACTGTGTCTTGATTCGTGCACGAGAATGAATCATCGGTTTAATTACGGCGAAATAATTTCGTGAAACTTGGTTGGAGTTTCCATTTGGCTTTCAGCCGGCTTGGAGGGACTTTGCTTTTCTCGTTCTGTACTTTTAAAACTTATATTTAATGCTATCATCCGTAGTACAAACGAACTTTATATTTTGATTGACGTGGAGGAATTAATTGTGATAAATTTGGATTAATTCTGTTTTTAGTGATCCTTATTCGAAATTTTAAAATCTCATGATTACGTTAGTTAAAGCTTTAATGTAAGGAGTTCTTACATTAGATACCAATATGGACTAATCGTTGTCCTTTTATGTGGAATTATTATGTCAACGTATTTTAACTGGTTAAATGTTTGAGCCTCAGTCGAATTGTATCGAAAATAATTTTCCCTTAGTTTTCATTTTCTATCTTTCGAGGACTTTGCATATCCGCCTTATTATATAAATATTGTTCTCTCGTGTTAGCATAACAAGTTTGAATTGTTTTAATTCCCGGAATTCATAATTCATATCTGTTTTTTCCTAATATTTTGAATCCATATTCCGAGAAGCCCACACAAAAGAGCCCTAGATTTCCAAGTACCGCTGATTCATGTTTTTATTATTAGAAACTTGTCCACCATCTTTTGCCCACGCCAAACATCCTCTCTTCCTTTCTTCATCTTTCTCTCTCTCTCTCTCTTCCTCACTCTTTGCATTCCTATCCTCCCTCCGCCTTCCAACTCCTTACGTTCCCAGCCTCTCCTCTACTTCTCCTATCTTCCCTCTCTCCTCTTTCTATCTTTCTCCCTCTCTCTCTTCCCTGCCCCTTTTTCATTTTACCAGCCTTCCTCACTCTGAGAAATTTATGTTTGAATGACTCCCATTAATTACTGGATACCCCCTCATTTCGCCCTACCCCGCTCTCTCTCCCTACACTTCTTCCTCCCCATCCTCCGTTAACGTCAACCCATTTACAGTCACTCCCCACCCTTTTCTGTCCCTCCTCCTTCTCTCTCTCTCTCCCCCTCTTGTCTTAGCATTCTATTCCCCCTTCCCCGGCCCCTTCCCTATTCTACCCATTCTGCCCCCATCGGCCGTTTTCTCAATTTATCCCGACTCCATCCCCCACCATCTTATACATTCCCCCTTCCTCCCTCCCATCCTCCCCCCTTACCATCCGCCATCTTTCCTCCGCACCCGTTAAGGTTGATTATAATGCCCCGTCTTCATTTTAACCCGGGCTAAAAACTTTTTACTTTTCCCATTTGCTCCCAGCGTGTTCATTGGGTTTGATCTGTTTTTTGTTGCGTGTCATTACGCGGCACGGGGGTGTGATTGCTTTCGATACGAGTTTCGCCTAAACTATGAGGCTCTTCGATGTTTTTGTGAGCGATAGTTTGGGGTGGGGAGAAGGGTGGGATTTTTGCGGGTGATAATGACTGAGATTAGGCGAGATCTCGCGAGATCATCGCGCGCCCAAGATGGCGTCGCGGAGTTCATGAACGCGCGGGAGATAATTTGAGGCAGTTATCGATCAGTAATCCGGCGGTTAGTGTAAAGGTTGATTGGTCGGTTGTGCTTTAAATGTGAGGCATTTTTGTCCAACATTTTAAACCTCCAAGAGAATCGTTTTTAGTGAATGAGTGAAATTATTTTTATCGCTTCAGATGATTTTAAAGAAAAATTAAATATTCACACTTAATGTTATTGTGATTAAAATTAGCATCACATATCCCTTTAATTTATGAATTCATGGCCGTTTAAGCTACCACAAAGATATTATATGTATAAAGTAACTTTCAATAGGTACTTTATTCTGATTAATTTTTTCTTGGAATTTATTCTCAAATTTCAATTCATTGCGCACTTTCAATTATCTTAATTGCAGTTATACTTTCCGAATCTTCCAAATAAATTTTTTCACGATACAGTTCTCCGCTTTCATCTTTTCCTTTATGGATATCCTAGATAGACGTAACTCCATCCTTTTTGTTCAAAGAAAAAAACTTATAATAAACCAGGATATGAAATGTTTCCGAATCCCTGTTTCTCACTGTACCTCTCTTCCTTCTTCATTCTTCCTTTTTTCGCGTGTTTGCATTTCAAAACCTTCTCCCTTATCATTTTCTTCCTTTTCGTCGCCCGCATGCCTCACTTGCTTTTAATTTTCCGCGCCAGGACCCCAATAAACCAAAATGGAGCCTCCCCTTCCAACACAACCTCTCACTTCCTAACCCTTCCCTGTGTCCCTCTACCTCCCCTTTACTCCTCTTCCATTCACGTCCTCACACTCGTTTCCCGTGGCCCTTTCTTTCATTCCCGCCATCACTTTTCCCCGCCGGTTACTTTTATATCTTCTTCTCGCCCCGGAGTCGGGAAAGTACAGAAACTCTTTCTTTCGGCCTCATAAGACTTTATTACCTCCTGCACTCCGTCCCCCCAAACCCTTTCTGGGCTCGCTTCCGCACTCTTTAACCCTCCTTCTTCACTCCCTTTTTAAGCTCGCGAGGGTATTGAAGATATGGGCGAAGTCGTATCGAGACGTTTTCTGATTAAAACGACAAGGTTGCGATCTTAAGGACGGAGATTTTCTCCGCGAGTCGGGATGGAAATTTATTCCGCTCCGCGTAGACTTTTTTTTTCTCTTTGGCCGAAAAAGTGGGAGCGGGATAATTTTCAGGCGTCGTTTCCGCGACGGAGGAGAAGGAGAGAAGATTATGTCCCGATGTCGAAGCAGAGTGGATTTCTTAACGTTTAAGTCTCGTAAATTCTTCGAACGGAAAGGCTACACTCCTATTTTATATGCGCAGATCTGTAGGCTATGATTGATTTAGTACTTGGTTCGCGCGGCGTCGTTTTAATGGTTGAGTAACTCGGGGCGGAAATACCTTTCCCCTATTCAAAATTAATGGAAAATTGAAGATTTACTATGAAGAACCGCGATTCTATAGTTAAAACCCTTTTATTATTAAAATGTGACTTGTGATGGTGACTGTTATTTTTATTTGGTTAAGAAGTAGAAGACTATAAGCAACTATTATAATGAAAAAAAACATTTCCGGAAGTAAATTTTTGTTTCCTAATCTTATAATGTAGCTTCAAAATTTATTATTTTACACCTCATACAACATCTGATCCTTCAGTGCTTACCTGTAGATAACCTACTTACAAAAATTCAAGACATAAAGATACATAATATTTTAACGACAAATTTCTCCTCCGCGTATTTGCCTAATACTTCGGACTTTCGATAAGGTCTATTGAACAAATGTTGAACGAAGTGAGCGTGGCAGAGGTACTTCTTCCTAATCCACGATTTTTACGCTACCGCTGGGAACCCTTAACCTACCGCGCGAGGTTATTAAAAAAATCATCCCATTTTTTTTACTTTAATCCTGCCATTGGTGGGAGGTGGGGATGAGGAGCCCCCCTATTAAACGAAACTAATTTCGAATGGTTGATAGAGTAATTAAAAACACCCTTTAAAAAAGTTTATGGTTATTTATTGCCGTGACGAGGGAATTTCCTTCTTTCCCTCCCTCCTTCCCTCTCTTCCTCCCATTCCTCCTCAGCCTCCGGCGCTAACCTCCCAATCTTCCAGGAAAACTCTTTAATACGCTTCGTTTTCCTTTCCTCGACTATCACGCGTTTTCTTATTCCCTCTACGCGAACCGCGCCTTCATATCTATATGCGTATAATACCGCCGACTCACCTTGCCGGGGGAGAATGCCACCTTACCCGACCCTACTCCAACCCCTTTATCCCACACTCTTTTCCCCTCTTTTTTCCATCCGCCCACCCCTTCATAACCTTCTCCCACCTCCCTTCCCCAACGGCCAATAACTTTTAATCTTAAATACCCCGTGGGCTGCGCAGCATCTGTCTGTTTGCCACCCTCATCCGCCCCCTCCACCGAACTACTTCCACCTACCCCCTCACCCCTCCTCCAGCCCATCTGCCCCTGTTTGTCTTCTCGTCCCTCGGCCGTATTTCTATCATGATTATTTCCTTTTTTTCCATTTCCCTCTCTCATCCCAAAGCCACCTACTTCTCTCGCTTTTATTCCATTCCTGCCCTCTTCCTCCACCTTAGTGTTTTCTCCATTTCCGCTATTTCTCCTCCTTTCTGTCTTCTTTCTTCCTCCAGACTACTTTCCTGGTCTATTTCACCTCCTTTTACCTTCTTTCTCCCTCGTCTTTTTCTCTTATTCTTCGCCTATATTTTACTTTTCTCCATAAATCTAGCAGGATACACAATGGCTTCCTAATAAGGCAGGTAAATTTGTGCATCATCAAGGAGAATCTCGTTGGTTTTTTTAAGTCATTCTTATTTGGGGGCAGCTTCGGTTATGCATTTTTACTCAGGTTTGTTATTCCATTCAATGTTCCGGCTTTTTTATGGTGCTATTTCATTCGCATTTCCCTCCACCTCAATTCATGTTTTTTTTCTATTTTGATCTATTTCCGTTTCTTCTTTCCTTCTTTCTCTTTTCCATCTTAAGGACTTCTTACTTTTTAAAAGGATTTGCGGGTAATGAATAAATATTCGCTTCTATGCTAATTTACTTTCTTTACCAGCCTCCCTCCTTTTCTCATCTCTCTCACTTTCTCCTCGGTCTTTTGTCTACTTTCTTTATCCATTTCCTCTTCCTTCCCCCTCATTCTTTCCCCCTTTCCTCTTTTTTCATTCAGCACTTTCCATCTCTCTTATCCTCCACTTTTCTTCACTCTCATCTCTACTTCCCTATCTTTATCTCTCATTTCTGCTTTCCTCTACATTTCCTCCTTTCCCGTTTCTTCTCAAGCGCCTTTCACTCGCCTTTTTATTTTCTCTCCCCTCTATCTTCATTTTCCATCCTCTATCCGTAATATCCATCTTATTCCCTTTTTCTTCTTTGACGTCTAAGAACCTGGTTCTACTTTTTGCGCCTTCTTTTCCGGCAAAACATCTTTTATCCTAGCACCAATCTTTTTTCTCGCTCTCTATATATCTCTTTCCGGCCTTTCCTTCCATCCGTTGCGTTTTATTCCTTCGACTCTTAAAAACTTTGCCGCTTCCTTCCGCGTCCTTTGGTTCCTATCTTAGCTTGATTTATTATTTATCCCCTCGCCGTTTCCGAATTTCTCGCTCTTTTTGATCGTTCCGATCCGTGAGAATCGTACAATCAGATAGATTAGTCCGTTAATCAGCGGTTTCCGTAATGCCAAGGAATGGTGGCTTTTGTCACCACGGAAATGTTTTTATGTAATTTAGTTTTAAATTATTTGGCGTAGTCATGTTATACACAAATCCTTGCCCTAAATTCGCAAATATTTGGAAAATTTCTAAGGATTTTTATTTGTTCTCTCTCTCTCTCTCTAATAATAATAAAACACCTGCGAAATAGTGTTTAAAAAATTTAATCTACTAATAATGTTAGAATCCCCTTTTTATTTTACCCCGAAAACTATTTTAGATCTTTCTTCTGTTTTGTACACCTATACGTTAATAATTAAATGTCTAATTTCAAGTTGCTCTATATTCCTTTTTCAGTTATTGATGTAAATAAATTAATTTTAAAATCTAATGAGTAACATATGACGATGTTTTAAATATAAGAAGGGACAACGTAGTGTCAATTACGCCAAATTATGTCAAGTCTTTTTTATGTCAGTCAGTCCTCGTCATTTCCTGAAGTTCAGCTACAAAACAGTACTAGTGGGTATTAATATTTTCCATTCACGGAGACGCCGTAATTGTTCCGTAGCCTTTATTTTAAAAAGTTGTATATTACTGGTTTGTGCCTTTATGGTTTTTAAATTCACGCAGATATTCTCAGTCTACTATTTAGAATTGGTACCTGGACTGCTCATTGTCGTAGCTTATTGACTTTTAACTTTAACCCAGGATTTTTTATCTCTAGTACTCTCCGCCCGCAAACAAAGCTCAGAGAGTTATCCGCAACCTCTTTTCGGTCTCATAACCTCGTCTAAATCATCTCTTTCGACTGCTATTATTACTGAATTTTAATTTCCTCTCTTAACGCCCTTCATTCGACCGCCTTTCTAAGGATTTCATCTCTCCCCCTCTAACCTCCTCTCACTTCCCTCTCTTTCTTTCCCTCCTACACCGCCTTATTCTTGCTGTTTGTCTTCTTTCAAGTCTTCTGATCTACCCTCCATTGTCTCTCTTTATATATATATATATATATATATATATATATATATATATATATATATATATATATATTCTTCCACTCTCTTTTCAAAGTTCTCCTCCTTCTTCCGTCGCCACTTTTTCCCACTCCTCTTCCTTTTTATCGTCTCCTCCTTTATCATACTTTTCCAAACTTCTCTTTTACTTTCTCCCCCCGTCTTCTACGAAAAAAAACAATTTTCCTCTTTTTCCTTCCTCGCTTCCTCTTTCTCTTTTCTCTCTCCTTCCCACTTCTTTATTTTTTCTCTCCTCTTTTTTCCCGCTGTCGTTAGTCGGAAGCTCTTGTCTGTCCTCTTGAGAATATCAACCCCTCTAGGCCTCCTGTGTTCGCTCCTCAAACGCCACCCTCTTCCTCTTCCCCTAACTCACCCTCTCCTCTCTCTCTTAAGTCAACCAAATGTCATCTGCCATACCGCCGTGCTGCAACCACTTGATCTTTCTCCTCCTCTCTCTCTCTCTCCCCCTCACTTTCTCCCTCCTTCCCTCAACTCTCTCTGTCTCTCTCTCGCACAGACTCTTTCCACTTTATTATTTCTATTAAGAGGTTCTCTTAGTCGGTTAGTTTGGATATTTTTCCATTTTGTGATAAAGAAAGTGATTTTGTTAAAGAGTTAGCCCGTAATAACTTCATATTTTATATTACGAGGAAAGAAATATTCTTTGCAAGTAGTTCGTCCTCTCCTATTATTCATCATTGTTTCTCCAGGTATTCTCACGTCTCCTTTTAAACCTTTTCTTCTATCCCTTTGCCTTGCTTTTATCATACCGACCTTCAATTTGGACGCAAAACGCTTTTCCTTCGTTTCTGACAGCAACCTTGCTTGTTCTCGTTTTCTTCCTTTATTGCATTGTTGCTGTTTCACGGGTTTTTTTATCTAATCTAAATTGTCGAATTTTAAAAGGTGCCAATTGCTCCTTCTTTTACTGTTGTGCGCGTTTGTGTGCACACACAAATATGCATACGTATGCATACACAATTATACAATATATACAAACAATTTTTATTCTGAAAATTGATCCTTTTAGCCGCTAACGTGATTAATTTTAAAATCCACCTCGGAGAATGAGAGAAATCGATAAAGACAACTACAGAAGGGCGTTCCCATTCAGAAATCTTAAGAGGTGACAGTACCGTCGCCATGGGTTCAGAAGAGGGCGGATAGGTGGGGCAAGTGTGTTTCTCTCCCACGCGGTAGCGACAGATTAGCCTTCCCTTCTAAATCGTCCCATTGTGTCGACCTTATTTCCATAACAATTATTACGAAAGTGTGAATCACTCATATCGTGGGATGTTACTTTTATATGCCGTGATTCATCCAGAATTGAACCTTAGCTCTGTTGAAAACTTGCTATCATTATCGTGAGGTAGAAATATATTATGCTAGCTTTTCCATTTATAATGTATACGATCACTAATGCATGTAGTTGCTGTTGGAAGACACCTTTCTTCCTAAAATTTTTAAACTGACCAGCCATTCCATTGCACTACCTCTTAGATACCATTGCGCGTAGGCAAGAGGGAATCGACAGGTCGTAAAAAAAATAATGTATACGTTAGAGAGGCGAATTGTCTGGGCATTCAAACAAATGTATACATAATAGGACAGGTTTCACCAGAGGAATTGTCCGTAATTTTTCTCAGTTTTCTGTCAGAACGCGTCTCATTTTCCTCCCCTTCTCCCTCCATCTCCCCCCGCATCAATCTCCCATCATCTCCAGGAGGAAGCATATCCGCGAATTTCATCCCCCTTTCTCTTCGCCCACCCTCTAGAAGTTCTCTGACCTTGATCGCTGAATACCCTCCAATCAGGACCTTCCCTTCCATCAAAACCTGCTCATCACACTCGCTTCTGAAACCCCCTCGGAGTTTCTCCTTCCCTCTCAGAGATGTCACTCCATTCCATAGCCATTCTATACCTTCACTCCCTCACTTTTCCTACTAGTCCTCCGCAACTCCAATCAAACTCTAAGCATACCAACTTCCAGAGATCAGTCAGTTAAATTTCTTCTTTACCTAACCTAGCTCATCTTTGCCTCAAGTTTTCTTTACCTCAAGTTTTAGCTCGTCTTCCGTACTAACGGAAATGACCTACGGCAGGTGTTCTCAATCTTTTATCTCTATTGGGCACTCACTACAGTCGGGGTGAGGGAGGTAGGTGCAGCCAACAAAACACATAAAATTGAATTCTGAGAAAAGTAAAACAAATTGGTATTAATAGTACCTGGCAACCTCTTGACTGTTTTCTTTAACTCTAGAACTACCAAGAGATTTTCACTACCATGGACTACCAACGTGGGGGGGGGGAGGCCTCAGAGGCCCACCATCTAAAATACAATAAAAAGTCATAGGAACGTTTCGAACCTATTGTTATATATTTAAAAACATCATAGGAATACAGCTATACAATTTTCGTAATTTATTTGAAATTATATGTACATAAAGACAAATATTTACATTAGAACAATTCTTTTACATTCTTCCTCATTACGTTTTCAAGATCATTCTAACCCTAGAATTACCAAGGGGGGGGGGGGGGCAGGCTCCGAGGCCCACAACTTGTTTTTTCGTATGCTTTTCTTTTATAAACAAAAGAAAAGTCTGGATATTTTATTATATTGTGCAGAGACTTATGTAAAATAATTACCCGAATTTTCTCATCAATGTATGCATATTTCAATTTTCTGCCAATTATTTAGTCATTGGCTGCATGCCTTGACTTATAGGGCACCATATGCGTGGAAAGCAGTGTGAAGCACGCTATTTGGTAAAACTGTTGTGTCACATGAATCAGATTAAATCATTTTTCTAATCAATTTGTTATTTTGGCGCCCCGGGCGAAATAGCACTACAGGGCCTCTCGCCGTAAATGATTGTTGAGATATTTTCAAATAAATGTTAATGTATTCATCGCTCTATAAAAAAGTTTTGGAGAATACAATTATCAATAACTTAGGTTATTAAATACGATTACGTTAATAAAGAATTACAGGAGATATTTGACACAAACGGAAAAATGACAAGAATTAACATCCACTTCCAATCGACCGATTTTAGTTCAAATCTAATCAGCTCTTGACTTTCTAATACAAATGCTAAATATGAAATGTTATGCTGATCGGATTATTAGTTTTTGAGTTAGAGCGCCCACAAAAAACTGTCACATACGCAGACATCATCGATAAAATGGTAAAAACGTGTTCAGGGGGCCTCAAAACGTGTATTTCCGCTAAAATCTCGAATTATATTTTTTTCGTGAAAACAATACTCTCTCTACACTTCGTATATGGAGAAAGATTTTATTGATAATAAAAAATAAAAGAAATGCCCTCAAGATTCCAGCCTGTTCAGCGATAAAAATTGGCATCCAACTTGAAAGTAAGTATAGCTAGATGATCGGGAAAGCGTCCCCAATACTTTGTCACCCTGGGTAGTCGCCCTACTCGCCCGTACCTCTGGCCGGTCATGGTTTTCACTGTCTGTCCGTCCGTGTGCATAATTTTGAAGCCATGAGGATAGTTTTTACTGGTTACAGACATGCACCCTTTTGAGTCCGTTCTTGCTTTCATCAATTTGAAGAGAATACCAGCCACATTTTTTTAGATCAGTCTTCAGTTGAACCGTCATATCATGCAAAATGACAATTACTCTTCCAGTAATTGTGTCGTTTGAACGTAACACATATTTTATTGCTGGCATTGTTTCTTCTTTATTTGAAAATCCGTCTAAAAGTTGCTCACCACTTGCAATTACTGCTTCCTTTATTAGCTGGCCGTCTTCAAGCCGCTTTTTCTTCTATGCTAATAAATGAACAATTTCAGAAGAAGCTAATGTTGCGTTTTTAGACTTTACAAGAGGCTTTGTAAGTATAGATTGCTGCTCCGATAATTTTTATTTACAATAACTAACTTTCTTTTTTCTAAGTTCTGAACCCAATGGATGACATATTGAAATGTTTTTCAATATTGTGTCTCTTTGGTGTCGCAGCGTATTTAGAGGACAGTAAACGAATACACTCTGTTCACATTAACAAAACAAAACTCTTCTTCCCATTCATTTTTAAAATTGCACATTTTTAATCTCTTTGTTTCTGACATCTTAAGTAACTTGATCAAAACTACAAATAGAAAAACCCAAGTGACGCATACACTGATGAATAGCAGGAGTTGAACCAGATAAGAGATTATAAACATCTCTACACGCGCAAAATATTACGGCAGGTTTGGTAAATTTAGATTGCTGCGCCGATAACAGATTTCAAATCGCTAACTTTCTTTTAACCCAGTGAAACATGCATGTCATACGATGAATGCCGAACCTTGAATTGTATTTCAGTATGGTGTCTCTTTGGCGTTGCCAAGCTATTATAGCAGTGGGTACCTGGAAATGCCTCGACGGGCACCTAAAGATATCTCGGTGGGCACCAGGATGATCCAGGACACCACGTTGAGAACCTCTGACCTACGGTCTAGCGAACTTGCTTTCAAATCAAAGTTTTCGTACCTTGGCAACATTAGAGATGCCTGTGGTTTCGTTATTTTTTATTGATATTTATTTTGCTCAAACCTTCAGGGATAATGAAAAAAGTTCGGCTAATAAAATGAAAATATGACCTTAAAGAAATTCACTTCTACACTATAAACATATATAGTTAAGCTCGCTTGAAACCCATTGCTTTGATTGCCTGTTTTTGAAGGTTTTATTTTAATCATGATAACTGGATTATTCTGGAAATTTCAAACGATGGTTTATGCATTATGGATAACTTAATTTCGAGTCAGCAAAATGCTCTTGTTTTTATGGATAAACTTTCAAGAGAATCGCATAAAATGACATTATACTCGCATGTTTGAAGTCTTGAAATTTATTCCTCTTTGCTAAGAGCTTGTAATATCATATTCGTGAGCGTAGTGCGCTAATTAATTTTTCTGTTTACAATCTCTATTTACGAATATTTTGTTTGCTGTTTTTAATTTTAATTATATATTAACCTCCATCCCAATATTTTTTCAAATTTAAACTTGGCCTTTCTTTAAAAAAAAACGATCAGTAATCCATGAAATAATCAGAATTTTGAATGAGTTTCAATTCAGTCGCAACTTCGTCTTCCTTTGGCAAAGTTTCCGTTTTTCTCTTCGAAAATTAATCCAATTCCCATATGCAGCGAAACAATGATGCTTTCAAACAAAACATGGCGACCGGGAGTGAGATATGCTAGAACTTTCGTTTGTCCATTACGAAATACAATTTAAATAAAAAAAATGGAACCTCCGACCCCGAGATTAATTGAATCTCCCGCACCGCATTGTTCAAACCGTCTTCCGTCGGACAATGAATTTCATTCTCCAGGGCCTCTCCCGGAATAATTGGTTTTTGTGTGATGAGTAGGGGACAGGCTAAAGACACCCATGGGGTTCTCAGAGGCCGGCATCCCCGTGGAGCATCAACGGAGTTAAGACGTAAACGTCACGGACAGAATTCCCTTTCTCTCTCTCTCTCTCTCTCTCTCTCTCTCTTAATCTCTTCCTCTTTCTCTCTCTCTCTCTTTCTCCTATTCGTCTTTACTTCCATCTCTAAATTTACTAGCTTCTATACCTTTCCTTTTCTGTTCTCTCGTTCTCCTACTGCTTCGCCATTTCCCCTTTTAAGTTTTTTTCCTTTTTTGTTATTTTCCTTCGTTTGTTTTTCTTAACTTCCTTTTCTTCTTTTTTCTCAGTTTCGTCCTCCATGCCTCTTCTTCCGCCTCATTCTTTTCTTTACTCGCACATTTTCGTCTCTCTTACAGTCTCCTTTCGCGTTTTTGTATCTTTCTTCTCTTCTCTTGCTTTCCTGCTTTCCACTACTTTTAAATGCGTCCTTATTCTTTTTTAATTCTTTCATATTCTTTGTTCTTGCTTCTTCAGCTTTGTCTTAAGCGCCCTTTATCCCATTATCAATCGTCGCCTTATTTTTCAACTTCGTCTTTTCTCTTCGCAAGTTTCTCGGATTCTCCTTTCATCTCTTCCTCGGAGAGTCTCATTTCTCCCGCTGCTTTTTTTCCTATAAATCTATTCTCATATCCTTTTTCCTCCCTCCCATTCTCCTGCTTCTTTTTCATCTCACCCTTTCCCACTTTCTCTTCCGTTTCCTTTTTACCCGGCTTGTAAGAACATTCCCACACGTCCCACCATCACGGATCTCACCCCAGACACTTTCCTCCGCCCTTTCCGCACCAAATTCCCTTCCAAAACTCTCCCTCCCCTTTCTCCCCACCTTCTTTCTCTCCTTCCCTCCCTTTCTCCTTCCTTAGCCATTGCTTTTCGGAGTATTTTCAAGAGCCTTTCACCCTCCTGTAACCGCGTCATCACCTCCCTCGCTTTTCTCTCTATCTCTCCATTCCCTTCGTCCTCTCATCACCTCTCTCTTTCTCTCTCCGCCTCCTCCTCTCCCGAAACTCATCCAAGTTCTTACATCTGTGACCCATTCCTCCAAACCTCCCTTCATTTATAAAACACGCTCCTTCCATTCCACTGCAGAGGGCCAACTTCTTATCCTCCCGACCTCACTTTGAAACCCTCTTCTTTCTCTCTCTCTCTCTCTCTCTCCAACCTCACATCGGTAGAAATCCAAACCCATCCTTGTGTGGGAGCGTATGTACACACACACACATGCGTACATACGCTCCGTTAGCTTAGTGGATCGCAGTGTTGCGCGCATGCATTCTTCAGGGAGAGGGAGATGCTGCAGAGTTAAAAAGTTTTAAGCGGCGTATAGGTTAGTCGCGCCGGAATGGCTGCGCAGCTTCGCCGTTACGTCCTCCGCGCTAATGGAGGGGAAACTAATTTGACGATCCGGCCTAAATGTTTTTAATGAGCGCGTAAGCGAGGTTTTCGGAAAGGCTTAATTTATCGATGCATAGGAATCAGCGCGCAATTCGGGAAAATTTACCGCGAAGGAGCCTAAGCGGTTGAGGGAGATGCCGCACAGGATGAATTATCTGCAAATAAAAATCAATTAGCTTTCTTATTTATCTTTGCAACTTTTTGTTTTTTTATATTAATTATTGATAGTCAGTTGGAGCCTATTTATTTGTCTTAGCTCCTCTTTCAAAATAAAGGGCGATAAAAATCAACTGATCCTTAACATTCGGACGCTGGACCTCGAGTCACTAAGGATTCCGCTCTAATAATTTTATTTTATTTTTTATAAGTATCATTTTTATCTACAATTTGAGTTTTAAGTTATGCGTTCTTTGCACGAAGTGAACGCATATAAGGGAGGTCGTTTCCGTCCGTTCGTCCGCATGTTATAACTCGGAAACTGCTGGACGTATTATGATTAAATTTGGTATTGGGGAGTTTTGCTTAAATTGGTCGACCGATTTCAATTTTGGTCAAAATCGGACAACAATGATGACCACATTACATGAAGATCTACAAAGTTCCTTTGTTTCAACTTGGGAACCGCTGGACGTATTTTGATGAAATTTTCTCTTGGGGAGTTTTGCTAAAATTGGTCGACCGATTCCAGTTTTGGTTAAAATCGGACAACAATTACGACCACTTTACATGAAGCCCTACATGTAGTTTACAATGTTCCTTTGTTTCAACTCGGGAACCGCTTGACTTATTGTGATGAAATTTGGTATTGGGAAGTTTTGTTAAAATTAATTGACTGGTTCCAATTTTGGTTAACATCGGACAATAATTACGACTACTTTACCTGAAGACCTACATGTATTTTACAACGTGCCTAGCTTGCTTCTCGTTAAATCCGGCGTCCAAGTGTTAAGTAGCATAAGATCCTTATTTGCTTCTTTTTAAATCCCATTGGAATTGGATCATTCTGTGACTGATATTTTGAGTACAGAGCTATCTCGATAACTCTTTATTATCCCATTTCTGGATCAAAAAAATTCAACGGGCCTTAATTAATATTTCTACGCTTTGTTAATTTCTCCCGATTGTGTTTTAAAGTAAGATTTCCGCCAGAGAAATAATACATCTCTTGGCCACCTCCTCCGCATCCATCCAGATCTAATGCGTTCCCAATTTACTCCCTCCAACTATTTCGTGCATCGGAGAACCTTCTTCATTCATCCCTTTTCTCTCTCTGCTTCGTATTCTCGCATTTTACCCTTTTCAATCCCTTTTCCCCTTCACTTCCGTTTCCTCCCTTTACCCGCTTCCCACTAGTCCTCAGGAGGAACCCCCATGTCACCCACACCCCTCCCACTCACTCCTAGGGCGTCCACTCGACCTGAGCGTGACAACAAAAAGGACCAACTCTCGCACTCGCTCTCCATACAAGCTCGCGTATTCCATTTGACTCCCCCCTCTTCCATTTCACTCCCTCTCACTCCACCCTCCGGCCAAATAAGAGCAAGTCCGCCGACCTCGCCAATCCTCCCCCTCTTCTTCCCTCCCTCCGAAAGCGGTGCTCTTGCATCCTTTCCGTCTATCTCCTCCTGTCCTGTGCAACCCTTCCTCGTTCCTACGGCAACGGTGACATCTTTCCTTCCCCCCGCGCATTTCAGATCGGACGAATCCCACTTCCGTTTGGAAATATTTAATGAGTCGTTTCACTCCAGGACGCCCGCGGAGGGTCTGACCTCTTTTGTTTTGTGTTTTTGCCGTCGTCCCATCGTTACGGCGGTCGTATATCTCCTGAAAAAGTGGCCACTCGGACGAGGACGCAAACGTCGTGGGTCGTAAAGAAAATTACACGGTGCGCCGTTTTTCACCCTGCTATTTGAGATTCACGCGGTTATATTTTGTTCCTCTTTTTCCTCTTGGTCGGGAATATTCTAGCAGCGGAGTGGATCGGTCGTTTATTTTCGAAGTGCCTTCTCTCGTGATGAATATGACCTAAATGTGTGAGTGTACTACACCCTTGCAGCTCGAGTACGTCGTTTTGAAATCCGCCCAAGGGGCAACCAACTCGAGATATCATAAGGGTAATTTCGTCTCGATATTTATCCATTTATACTTCGGTTGCGTGTCACTGCACATCTCCGTTGAATGTTATAAATTTTTAATTATATTTATGAGTTGCACGTTGACTTTCTTGTTTATTCCAACGGTTATTCCGCCTGCCGCTATTATATTTTGGCTGTAATCGTCATTATTCTGCCTCATTATGGTGGTATTCTTTCTACGTTGAATCCATACTTGATATCAATGGCTCTGATAATATGGATACCAATAATCACAATTGGGACGTATTTCGAAATTTATTTTCTTGGGTTCTTTTAATATGCAAACGCATTACAGCTTAGGAATTGAAAAATGATGCATGCTAATACCATCTCTAAATCTCCATAAAAATCTAACCGTAAGTATTCTTCCACATATCTGCGCGAATAACTCCAGTATTTAAACGTAACCATTTACATGTAGCATTATAGCACGTAGTAACACATATGGCAATTAGAGTCCCTCTTTTTCAACAACATTATCATATTGCCGTAGTGCTCAAGACTTTTCTTTTTAAACTTAGTAACTTCTTCCAGTTTTCCAATAAATAATGGTCCCTCAATCGACCTCAACTATGGAAATGATCGGAGAGAGACATAGAATTTGAAATTTCAGTCAAATTTTGCGTCCGATGGTGACAAACTAGAAAAAACAACGAGGATGTAATTGGAAACAGAGTGAAGAGGCCTCCGTTAAAAATATCAAGCCTTGTGGGCCGCAGTCTTCACTTCCCCCAAAAGAACCCTCGCGGACACTGAAAATTCAGCGGCAAAGATAATAAAACGTGTTGTTTCAATAGGGCTCTGCCCGAAGAGAGGTATCTGTCATTTGGCAACTTAGTTTTTTTTTTTCATGCGGCACCAGGAAGACAAAAATAGTCAATGTTTTTAAACGTTGTTTTTATCCACCCGTTCGTTTGTACTTATAACAATTCCACCTTCTTTTCCGAGAAATTGGTGTTTATTTTTAATTGGACCTTATTTCGAGTATAGCCGTCTGTTTATTTATCGTCTCGCTTTTGAGGGAGAGCGTGGCGATTATTTTGGGGGCGGAGGGATTTGTAATCGCGTCGGGAGAAGCGTCTTCTAGCGTATTGGTAGATCATAGAGCTCTCTCTCTCTCACACACACACACACACACACAAACTAGCATAGTTATAGTTTTACATTTTGAGCGTAAGACCCGAGAATTTTAGTTAACACCATAGTAAAATATCTGAAATTGTTGTAAATGTTGAACTTGACTTGATCATCGATGAAATATTACGGGAACATTTTTGATGTTGTGAACCAGCTCTGTTTTAAAATTTGCTTTCTATTTAACGAAATTATTATGATTAGTTAAGGATGATTTTTGTAAACATAATAATTACAAGATCAATTCTTGAGTTCGTTTATTTAATTTATTAATATTGCTAATAATCTTTAAAAAATAAATTACACATCTATTAATGTATTCCTGTGAGAGAATTACCGAGAATATGAAACCTATTAAAAACGAGAACTTTTTTCATAATGCATGAGAAGCTCGCCCATTTTATAACCTTTCTCTCTGCAATAAACACTCTACTTCTACGCAGCATTCAAAAAAGCGTCAATGTTGACGCGTTAGGTAACGTAAAGTCGATCATTAACCCAAGCCGTAATCTTAGCGGGACGAAGCATATCTTCTTAGGACGCCCTTTTAAACGCTACTCTTCCGGAATCTCTATATCACCCAGAAGATTCTCCACGCGAGAAATTCCCTGGCACTTTTTATCCCTCTTCCCCCTCTCCCCGTCCTCTCGCCGTTCTGCACATCTCCCGACCCAATCTTACTTTCCTCTGCGTTGGAAACCCTCGTCGTTAAAAACTCGGCCCGAAAAGAACGTCCGCCGTAATTACAAGCGGCTGCCGCTAGATGGTGCGGCAGATGCGTCCCCAAGAAAAATAAAAATCACATATAAAGACAAGGGGAGAGGAGGAAGGGAGCTACTACTACACTTCAGATGTTACGCTAGGGCACGAAAGCCGCCCCATACTATTGGGATACGGCGGTTTTATCGCATCGAGAGAAGTTTGGCTTTCACGATAAGAAGAGAAAGACGGAAAATCCTTGGCCGGTAATCGTGGAAGGGGGAGAGGAGGGAGGATGAAGGGGGTGTGGAAGGGAGAGGGAAGAAAGAGAAGAAAGCTATTAATCTCCCGAGCCGGGAGGTTGATGCTGAAGGTGGCAGACGGAGTGTGAGAAAAGGAGACGGGGATGAAAGATGGAGTTTTGCGGGGGGGCTAAGAAATAGGGAGGGAAAGTAAGGATGCGAGTGGCTTTAAAAATACCGACGCTGAAGGGAGGAGGAGGAAAAACCATGGGAATTAAAAGGAGGGATCGGAAAGTGATTTTGGGGCATCGGAGGAGAACTTTTGAAACAAAGCCGTTGAATTTTCGTCTTACACACTCGTTTTGCAATGTATACTTGACTTTAAAAATAAGAAAATGTCACTTGTCTTAATAGACGGTAGATTTGATTACAAAGCTTGTATAGAAAATGCTCAAACGAAAAATAAGGTATTGAAGGACTGTGAGTTTGCTAAACAGATTAAGCGCCTGGAGGTGGTCATGTTATGTTGCTATATAAAGTACAAAAATTTTAACTATCTGGTCCATAAGTTGCTTTTATAGGTTGAAAATAACGATGCATCTCCGTATCTTACATAAAAAAACAAAACATTTGAAGTTAAAGGACTGCGAATTAAATTTATAAATCACACCTGGAAAGTAAATTCAAGCTTAACAAATTTTCATTTGTATTTATTTTAGGAATTTAAAGCTACGATTTTTCGACTGAAACTTGATTACATTTCTCCATATCTTCTCTAACGAGTTTCCTTTGCATAGTATTCAGACTTATCGAGGGTGGTCGCGAAAATGGCCGATTTGTGAGGTAACCGCCTAAGAGGGGTTTGATCGTTGCGCGGGAATATGTGTGATATTGCATGCGTGCGTGTCTTTGTCCATTCGTTCCAAACTAACTTTACACCAATGTGAAATGAAATGCGAGATTAAGAAAGAAACAGCGCTCATAAGAGAGAAGTAAATTGAAGGTCGGGTCGCGCCGAATCCTTTATGATTGGAATATAAAAAAGGATCTTTTTTCCGGAAAAAACGAAAAAGACGATATCCTCTTACAGAGCGCGAATCGCTATGCAGGGGTGGAATTAAGGGATGGAGATTTAGAGCGGGTGAGATGAGGGATTCGTCTCTGCGGACGTGAAATATGATGGCGGGGAAGGATTGATTGAGAAGAGAGCTGGAAGAAGAGAGATCAAGGTTGTTGCTAGGAGCTGAGGGGAAGGGGAAATATGGGAGGGAATGGTAATGAGGTAACGAGTTGAGAAAAAGGGTTTTGGAGGCGAAAGAGAGAGAGAGGATTGGGTTCCATGAGACGGATTCGTTCGGAAGATGAAGGGAAAGTTACACGTCGGGTGGAAACTGGAGTATAAATTAGAGATGAGTGGAGTTGATGGATTAGTTTTAGGCGTCGCGTGACGTCCCATCTCTCGCCCTCTATTAAGGAGTGGAGGAAAAAGGGTGCGCATCTCGGTTTAAATAATTCTCGCACCTTGAATCGGTGAGGGTTTGGTTTCCACAATATTTTTCTTCCTTCTCCTCCGGGACATTAAATGAGCCCCAAAAGAAATGGTTATTCCGGAGGAGAGGATATTAGGATTTATAAGGTAGGAAAGTTGAGAAGGGGGGGGGGGAAAGTGGATTTTTAAAAAATTTGATTTATGTCAAGTTTGTGTCATGTGTCTCTATTGACGGAAAATTTTTATTAAAAAATTGCAGGCCTGGAGAAAGTTGTTTTTACGATTTTTTAATTATGAGGAATAGTGTGGCTAAAACATTTATCTTTTGGAATTAAATTTTATATCGACGACGAAATATTTTGATGTGAACGTAATTTCTGTAGCGATACTTTTGAAAAAATTAGACTGAAAATTTCTAATTGAACGACCACCATTCGCGATCGGCAAGCATTCTAATGCATGTGCTCTTTTCGGAATAGATATTCTTGCTTGCATAATGTGTTACCTCGGAGTTTTAATTCAGACATAGTTTTATAGAACTTGATGTATTTGATGGGAAATGGAAATTAACAATCAAATTAGAGCGATAAAGATATTTTACTGTAAAATTGCAAAACATTATGTACATTTTCTAATTATATGACCATTGTAATTATTCAATTCCATCCCTCATTATCACGTTAACTTTTTAAACGACTCCGTTGAAGTTCATTTTCTACTAAATTAATAATGTAAAAATTCTTTTGCTGTCTTTCTCTATATTCAAATCTTATAACTTGTTTTACTTTTTCGCAAGAAAATTATTCCAAGCGAAAAAAATGATGCGGAAACTGAATAGAACCTGCTAGAAAGAAGACCGGGTCGTCCTAGCCAAATACATATTAGCGTGTTCAATCTCCACTCAAAAGGGTTGTGCCATTTTCATGCGGAAAATCCAGAGCTGGAAAATTACATATTCCCTCATCCGTAATCCCCGAGCAGATATGGAGTACGCGACGACAGATAGATTAACTCTTGGGGATATCTCGTACAAAAGGGACGTTGTTAATAGGAGGAAGATGCGGAGGTCGCGACTCCTGGTGGAGAGAAACTATAATAAGGAAATCTGAGGTCGCGGCAGAGAGGGAGAGAGATGGAGCGGAAGAAGAAGAAGAAGAATGATGGAAGGCGGGATTTACGAGGAAGCTAAAGAGGCGTGGAAGGGATGTGGGTAGGAAATATGTGACTTTTTATAACGGGGATAAGAAGAGGAGGAAATGGGGGAAGGGAATTTGTCAGCGCATCGGAGTGTGTCCTAGCGCTGAACGCATGGCCGCGTCTCCGGGACTTCTCTCCTCTTGCATGCGGGTGCATCCGGATGTGGAACTCGCGTGAAAGATGGTGAAATTCTGTATGCAGGTGAGGTCAGAGAGGTTGAAATATAGGGAGAAATACTTTGTCTAAGACTTAATTTATGCGTGGAACTAACTCGGTGCCGCGGCGCACTCGGATTCCACATCTGATTGTCAAGGATGTTACTAAATATGTTGTTAAATGTGTAAATCAACAATTTGGTAAGGTTGATGGGTCCTTAGTTCAACAATATTACCAAAAATAAGTTGAGGATCATCTAGTTCCAAAATAAATCCATCAAAACGTCGCGATACCCGTATGCATAAGTATAGAATCTTGTTTCATTAGAATTTTAATTTTGTTTCATCGGAAATTTTCTGTTATGAAATGTGTATCTGAATTTTGTTTCGTACGGATGGAATGAATTTCGGTGTAGGTTATTTTGAGAATACATGCATGATCAGCCATGCACAGGATATTAGTCGTTGTTAATTCAAAGCCACTCGTGGGTGAGATTTTAAGAAAACTCACGTTCTCGATAAGAGAGATCTTCAGTAGCATAGGAAATATTGATTTTAAAATAATAGAAATGTAAGTAGTCAGCGACCACACAAATATGGCATGTAAGTTTTCGTATATGCCTCATCTTATTATGTGCAAATTCTTTTTTGTTTTATAAATCAGCTCTTAAAATTAATTTTTTCTCCGAATATTCTTAAATACGAAATTCAAATGGCATTAGTTGCTCCAATGGTACTCTCTTCATTAGAACATTCTTACATAAGTTCGTATCCTATATCTTATGCAACTTAGCAATTGCACCCGCCATACCAACTCTTTGCAAACCTCGGTGACCAAAATTGTAGTTTTGCAAAATTGAAGCTTTTTAATCGTATTTTTTTAATTGGTAATTTAATATGGCTATAACCACTAGGGAAAAGATATAGTCTCTTATATCAAACGATTCCGCTTAAAAGGATTTTGGAGGCTTTGAGATTTCATATGAAAGATGTGAAAGTTTGAGCACGATGTATTTTGAGCGGAAGAGAGAGGGAGGGAAGGGGAACGGGATTATAGGATAGAGGGAAGTCGGAAAAGAGAGAGAGAGAGAGAGAAAGGCAAAGAAGAGGATCAGGTGTTTCTTCACGCAATGCGCAAGGCGAGAGGGTCGAGAGGATCTAGGATCCCGCGTGCGAGGTGAGTATATACGATGACGTGACAAGATGACTGAAGGCGGCATTCATCAGAGTACCGTTTTGCCGCATAGATTGGGCGGAGGAAAGGGCGAAGGATGTGCGGAGATGGATGCGTGGGGAGACGGAGGGCAGGAGATAGAGAGAAATTTAAAGAGAGGAAGAGAGAGGACTTAACTGAGGGTAAGTGAGAATATGAGAGGGAAATGAAAACCTATAAATGGACAAAGAAAGAAAAATCGGAAGTAAGAGAGGAAAAAAGTTGGAGAAGGAAAGAAAATGTAAAATCCGAAGATTGGAGAATTAATGAAGTGGAGGAGGTGTTAAGGCGTTAAATAAATTTGAGAATGGACTACAGACGGAGAGAAAATTAATATAGAAAAGAAGAAAAGGCAAAGGATTGTCGCAGTTATTCAAAAAAGAGAAAATGAACAAAAAAGGAGTAGCTAAGATTGTAAATGAAGCGAAAGTGAAAAAATGTGTAGAAGTTTTTCTAAGTTCGTCCTGTTATTGAAAAATGGATCTTAACTTCAGATAAACTCATTCTGTTGAACAACTTTCTTGCTTTTATTGGCTTGCATTTATTTATCTATTAAATTTAAAGTATGCTTATAAACGTAAATTGTACATGTCAGGAAATAAAAGTTACATTTTTAAGGGAGCTTTTACTTACATTCATTAATAATAGGGGATATATATATATATATATATATATATATATATATATATATATATATATATATATATATATATATATATATGTACTTCTTAAGTATTTTTTAACTATTTTGACTAAATCTTATGAAGGGAAATATTTGGTAATTGATGGGTTAAGCGAGTACCAACGGTTTCAAAGAAAAGTGGCCCATTAAAGAGCTGGTCCTTGAATAAGGTGAAAAATGCATCAGTTTTATGGAAGTTCGTTAATTCACTAAGAGAAGTTTCGCTTTTTATCAATAAAAATGGAAGAAGGACCGGAAAAGATAATTTAGAATAGAGTAATAAAATACCGTTGGGTGAAAAGTGGGGGAATACGTCGAGTTGAAAAGGGCATTTTTTTTTTAAACGAGCGTCTAAAAATATGAATAAAAAGGATCAAAAGCATATGAAAAACGAATAATTTAAGTAGCTATATAAGTGAATTTATCAGAGAGCAGAAAATAATTTATTTTAAAGTACCCAAAGTGTTCGCTTTGAAGGCCGAAGAACGAGCGACTGATACGTTTTTTTTCTTTTCCAACCCTTTGATCCTATGGCGAGAGAGACACATGCGGGCAAACCGGAGAGAGAAAGAGAACGAGTTTACTTAAGCAAGGCAAGGGCCACGAAAACGGAGACGGAAGAGGAATTAATTAAATTATTTTCCGGTTAGATTACCTCACTAGGAGAAACAGAATCTGTCGGAGGAGATTGTCATTATGCGTCATATACCATTCGTCTCCGTGCTGGCGTTCCAATCGCGGTATGACGTAGGAGAATGGGACAAATAAACCCTGGAGCATGGTGTTTGGGAGAAGGATGAGAGAGGATTAAGAGAGGGGCCGGAGGTGAAGAGTGTGCGAAAGTGAAAGCGGGAGGTGGAGTGAGGGAATAGGTGTGAAGGTCGTAAAAAATTCGCTCGCGACACATCCCTTTCACCCATTCCCAGATGCCTCTTTCAGTTTCTCTCTCTCTTCGCTATCTCTACTCTCTCCCTCTTCCCTTCCGCCCTCTCCCGTCGAATCCTTTCCCTCTCAACCGCGGACCCATGCCCGCCTGACCGTGAAGAACCTCGCAACCACTCCGACTCCCACTCAATCTTCATCCACCTCCGCACTTTCATTTATTGCCCGAAGAAGAAACTTTTTACCTCCATTTACCTTTAGCGTAGTTCCTGTACTTTAAACGGACGCCATTATTACCGAGCGGTTTTCACTTAACGAACGAAGCGCACGGTTTTACGTTAATTAATAAATATTCACGCTTTCATATCTTGAAAACGTATAACACGGTAGAACAAGGTCTTACAGGAATTCCTCATCAATGCGAATGATTTAAATTATAAAATTTTCCTCGCCTACAATTAAATCTGCGTCGTCTTGATGGCGTCGAAGTTTCTAAATATAGCGTACTGAATCTATTTCAGTCTATCAGACTTGCCTCCAGCGACCAAAATAAAGGCCAGAAATCACACCAGCGATGGCCTTGTCGACTCGAATAATTTCGCTCTAGCGAGTGCAAAATTTTAATTCGAGAGAAACGTTAAGTTCTCTTAAGCCGTCCTCATTTGTCACTCCGAGATATAGTGGAACCCATGATTACCGCTGCCAGAAAACATTTTCCGACTTTTCAAAACAGGAAATGCATCGTAAAGTAAACTGGCCGCATCACACGCGCGCGCCACATCGTCGTCCTTCCACTCCTCGTTACCTTTCTTCCTTTCTCCCCCCACCCCTTAACCATTTCACTCTCTCTTATATTTTATATTCCGGAGCTTTTAAACACCTAACTTCCCTCGGCTTTAAGCCTTCTTCGTGTCACCCCGCTGTTTTGCGACACGTCCGTGCGAACCTGAGATATCTTCTCCCTTCTCATTTGTCGTCTTCCAAAGTCACCTGTTCTTCTTACCGTCACCCAGTCTCGCCGATACCCTCCTTTGCCTCCGCCCATTCCATATCCTGCGCTCTCCCCTTAAAAACCACAACCAAATCCAAATCTCTGATAACCCCTTTCTTATTTCCCTTCCTATCCAGCGCGGCGCATCGTCCTTCCTGTCACTCCTTTTCCCTCCCATCCTGAAACTACTCCATTACCTCCCAGACCTGTATTCACTACTCTACCCTCCCATATAATCTTTCCGCCTCCTTTATTTTTTCCCTTACTCCTTACTTAATCCGACTCCTCGCTCCCTCAATTCTCTCCCTCCTCCCCCTTCCCTAAACCTCCACTTTTTCTATCTCGTACCCGCCCACTCCATTTATCCTCCTCTCTCTCCTTCCTTCTTCGAACCCTCTTCCATCCCCAACCGTCCTCTCTTTCTCTCTCTCTCCCTCCCGCCTCCCTCTATTCCATCCTTCCTCCCCTCTACCTTCCATCCTTTTACCCGAATCCCATGTCACTCACAAATATTTCTCCGCTCACCCACGTCCTTGTCGGTATACACAAGACGCCCATCCTATTACTCCTGGCACTTTTATAACCCAAATCTCCCGGCGTCCTTATTTTAGCGTAATGTTCCCTTCTGGAGGACTTTACCTACCCTCTTAGACTACTCCCTTCCCGTCCAACCAACGTAAAAACGCCTCACTCCATGCATTCTCTATTTCTATTTCTCTGAGCCGTTGAATTAACTTTGCGGGGCGGCTCCATGTTTAAACAAGAACTCCAGGCCAGGACTAATACTGTCTGGCTTACCAACGTTGGCTTGTCGAATTTATTGCTCATAATGACAGGAAATAATATAATCGTCTCCATGGTAATACTCCAATAAAATGTGATTTAAAACGCCAAAAACTCTCGTTTACTAGAAATTCAGTGAAATTCGATCTATTATCAAAATTCTGTGATAAGAATTAGATTTTTCATTTCTTTTTTTCCTTTGAACAGTAAAAGTCCCTTTACGATATTGCAATTTTAAGATGTTTTAAAGTAGCAAATAAAAAATTTGTGCAAGGTGGATTTGTAATTTCCTATGTAAGTCAAATAGAGAAAGGACGTTCCTGGAATCGAGCTTGGGGCTTCAACCTTCGCCTAATAAAATATAGCCTTGGGGTCGGTTCAGGTAGCACGAGCCTCGTGCCGAGCTTCATGAAAATCGGTCCATTGATGCAAAAGTTATTAACGGGGGACGGACACATACAAACACACACGACAATTTCATAAGGCTCTTTCTTTCGGAAATCAATCTAAAATCGAAAAGACGCATTTATTTCCACTGGTTAATTCACTATGGAGATGATTAAGCGGAAATTATTAAGTGTTCTTTCATTCGTTCCGATATTCTCTTGAGCACCTTTTCAAAATTCGTTTTCTTTTATACTTTCCCGAATACCTACCCGCCGAGCTAGTCGTCGTCTTCCTATATCGGCCGTTTGGATAATTCACTGACTCGCTCCTCTCGCAGTGTCGCAGGTGTCTTCACTAAAACACCGGCCCAATGGAGAAATCGGTCCCGTTGAAAACAACTTTTCTCTTGCTCAACCTCCACACCCTTTTATTTCTCAAAACCTCATTCCCTCTCTCTCTCGCATCAGACCTCTTATTCATTTACACCTACCGACCGCTTCATCTGTTTCGCCGCTGCCCGCCTCCTTTTTCGCAAACGTATGCGAGCGAGAGTGTGTGTGCCTCTGGATTAAAACAAATAATAAATGAAACTCGGAGAGAGGGGATTTCTCGGCTGTTTTTAATGCCATTTTTATTGGGAGGAAAAGGGAAAAGAAAGAGTTAAAGGGGGATGAAAAGAGGAGGGCTTTAAAAGAATCGCGTCTGGCAACTTTCCCGGGCTGGTTTATCCTATTTTTCGCTCGCGGAGTTGGGAGGTCAGAGGAAGTTCTCTTTTTATTATACACGCATACATACACACAGGGTGTCCCAAGAGGCCCTTTACCTCCAGGTGTTGTGATAAGAGGAGCAAAAATTGTATTTAATAACTATATTTATTTTTATGTTTTATTTATTCGTAACAATTCTTTATAACAATGAAGAGCATCAGTATGAGGATCCCATAAGTACTTTTTACCCTGAATGTAATGAGCTGCAATTGCGATTTTGTGTTTTTCATTAATTCTCGCTTTTTTTCAGGATGATGATTGTCGAATTTTATGTAGGCCTTCAACAAACGTAGAATAGACTTTTAACATGCAAATGTGTTTTTCTTTGATGCATATATGGGTACGATTACTCGTATCATTAAGCATTGAGTTGACTGCGTGATAGTGCAGTGAACATCACTGCCTGGCACATGCCAAGGAAGGTGATTTGCAGAATTTCCTTTCTAGATTAAATTTTGAACGAACGTCTCTCCCATCCAAATGCGAATCATGGTCATGACTAGATTTCTCTAAAATTACCGTACGAATGAGAATGAGGTGGAAACTTGGCTCCTTTCATAGTATTTCTAAATCATTTAGAACCTTCATCATCATAGGCAGTATGTTCGTAGATGGGTCCATGATTATTCTTGGTTTAACCTGTTTCTCCACATACGCCTGCTTTCCGTAATCTTCTTCATGTCTTGGCAAATCTCTTTCCCTTTCAAGCTTTATATCAGATGCTGAAACTTGTCCTTTTTAGCACCATACATGATAGATGAACCGTATAAGGCACACGCTGTTTTTCGAAAGCAAAAGGATTCCATTGAAAAACCGAGAAAACTGGGGTAAACTAGCACCTTATTTTGTATGCCGCAGACGCAATGTATTGGATATTAAATATCATATGTTTGTGACACATTTATAGCAAATACAGGAATAATTTTGCTTGTGATTGGCTCATTCACACTTGGGATAAATTGTTTGTATTGCGATCGTTGCATACGATTAAATGCAGTTCGTGTTAAACTTCGATAATGAACAAATTCGTGTGGGGATGCTACAGCTTTTGCGCTTTGCGACAGGAAAATACTCCTCAATAACGCGCTCCCTGTCCCTTGGCATACCACGGGGACACCTTTTACGCGCCGTCCCTCTCTCTCCCTCACTGCTCATCCCAGGTAGTGCCATCATCGTCCCTTCAGATATTCTCCGGGGACCCTCTGCCTCTCATCCTCCGCTCCGCTGGTCCTTCACTCACTCGGATTTAACTCCCGTGTTCCTCTCCCGTAGACTTTTGAGTTTCAAGGGATGCCAGAGGGTAGGAGTGAAGCGGTAGGGGAGGATGGGAGTCGTAAGGTTTTTGTTGTGAACGAGTGGGATGGGGAGGAAAGTAAGGAAGGGGAGGAGGAGGAGTATTCCTGGGCTTCCATTTCAGCCCGGAATGTGGAATTTGGAGAACGCGATTCTCTGCAAAGCGGGGGGCGTGCCCAATGAGGATCTCTCCGTGATTGATGACCCCTTCCCCGCCTCCCCCACACCCTTACTTCCCCCCTCCTCTCACTCCCTCCCTCGCTACTTGCACTAAAGCATTAATGATTCTTCTAGTGCGCGATCCAATCCCCTCGATCCTCACTCACCCCCTCCTTCCGTCCGTCCTTGTTCCCCTTCTTTTCCAGGACACCACGAAAACGCGAATCTTTAATTTGGCACGGTAATCGAATTTCAGGGACCGTCTCCGTGGAAGGGATTGGATCGGGGGAATTCGTAATGCAAGGAGAAAAAAAAAACATTCGTGGAAAAGTGTTGGAAGTGTGATGGTGTGTGAGAGGTTCACTTGAAAATTTTTAATGTTTTTTTTTAAGGTTTTAACGTTGAACCAAAACGAAGATTTTTGCCATGAAATTTTATTTTTATCG
Organism: Tanypteryx hageni; assembly: GCA_028673005.1. NCBI lineage: Eukaryota > Metazoa > Arthropoda > Insecta > Odonata > Petaluridae > Tanypteryx > Tanypteryx hageni. Next base: position 42,708,026 of record CM054117.1, read on the forward strand.
TTTTTTTTCGCCATGATCACCAATTTAAAAGTACGATGTGATCGATGATCCGTTTTTCCCACGTAGGTCGACTTTGCTTTGGCAATACATCTACTTGAGCTAAGAATAGTCTATGAAAACTTTTCATTAATATTTGATCCTTACGTAAAATTCAGTTTTTCACATCATTGATTTGTGAAAACTTGATCGAAGTAAAGAAACTATAATAATCTCCGCAAAATATTTATTGTAGTTGATCGATAAACTTACACTGTAGAATTTGGGAATCCTATCTGGCAAGATAACGAATCATCCAAAAAAATAAAGTTTTTAAGTACTACGGCCGTGTATGTACGTTTTTGATAAAGATCCGGCAAATAACTGCCATGGTAATTTTATTTTCAGTTTCGTCAAGCTTCTCTTGACCTAGTGGCATAGGTGCTAATAGTCTATTCTAAACTTTGTACCTTAAGATTCAACAATTTAAAATTTAATTCGTAAATCTTTTATATCAGATATAAATACTGAAACTATTAAGGAGGAAATTTAGGAAACACGCAACAAAATTTTAAATGTACTTTTCTTTGACTTACTGAAAGAACATTTCATTTGGTTACCTGTTGACTGGAAGGATCCCAATTCTGTCGACACATTATTTTACCATACGATTTTCACTATTCCTCTCCTTCGAAAGTTCGTTGCCCAATCATCTTGAAAAATCGGGGTATAGATTCGGAAGGGCCATCGTTTCGATATCGTAGACCAATGGTTGGCAACCTTTCGCGAAACCCTCGGCGGTCTGGTTTATGATTTCATCTGGAGTTATCTAGAGATTATGAAGTATCACTAGTAGAGGATTTGAAATAAGGTCAAAGTAGGCAATGGGCGGGGATAAAAAAAATGATATTACGCAAACTTTTGATGAATTAAACTATTTTGAACCAAATACGGACGGATGGGCAGACAAACCACATACATGAGCGATTCTTTTTATGAAAAAAGCGCTAAAAAGGGAGGCAGAAAAATAATTTAGCCTAGGGGCGGGAAATTTCCAAATCCGCCACTGAGTATCACGTAAGATAAAATCAAATATAATTAAGGTCCTTTAGGGCTTACATTTCGACATTAAGGTTTTATTATCATAATATTATCTATGAAATACGAATTTGTGTGTTAAATTTTACGGGTCGCTTTTTCGTCATAGCTACGCGGGTCGTATAAAACTCTCTCGGAGGCCGCATGAGGCCTGCGGTCTCTAATTTGCTCACGTTTGTTCGTAGACCGCGGTTTCAGACATATCGGAGTTTCTTTCGTTTTCCATAGCGTTGAACAGTCGCGTTCCCTCGATCGATTGGGACACGCCGGAAGCTAATTATGACGGAATCTTTTCCGTTTCGCGCGTGTAAATTTTTATTTTATTTGTTTCCCGGCGTTGCCCGTGCCGCGTTGTTTTTGTTTATTTTTTATTTTACCGCGCGGAAATGAAGTCGATTCCGAATAGCATTCCGTCCCATGAATAAGTAACTTAGCAATCCGCCTCGTTACCTGCAGGGGTTTTGTTGATCGAATCGCTATGCGCAAACAAAACTCGCCAGTTTAGGGTTCGCGCGGAAACATTTCCATCTGCGCAGCGAGGCGTTTCGTCTGTTTCCGCGTTTTTTTATTGTGCTCGACGTTGGCTAATGGGAAAATGGTTGTCCTTATGGAGGTGTAACGATAACAGGATGAGGTAGAGTTTACATTCTACATGTACGTAGTATAGGGGAAAGTATTGTTTTCATGAAAAAAATCGACTTCGAGATTTCAACGGAAATACACGTTTTGAGGTCCCCTGAACACGTTTTGACCATTTACTCCATGATGTCTGTGTGTGTGAGTGTGTGTATGTGATAGCTTTTTTGTGGGTGCTCTAACTCAAAAACTATTAATCAGGTCAACGCGAAATTTTATATTTAACATTTTTATAAAAGTCGAAAGAACTGATTAGTTTTTGGTAAAAATCGATCAACCGGAAGTGGGTGTTTATTTTTGTCACTTATTCGTTATTTTGAAATATTTGCTTTAATATTTGACGAAAGTAAAAATGTATTGGAATAAAAGTTGTAGGAAATTTCATTTTCTACAACCTTTTTTGAAACATTTTTCCATATAATGCATTTTTTAAGAAATATCTTATATTTTTAGCTGCCACCACCACGCCACCTACCGACTATTGTAAACACTTTACACTTAGTTACGTCTTAGTAACGCTCCATTTTATTATCTTAATTGTTGGAGCTTTGTGGCTATATCCAGTATCAGAAGGCTGTGGTTTGAGTTGATTTCTGTTCTTTGTAAAGTCTAAAATTTTCTCGCAGTTTCTTAAAATATTTATTATTATGTAACCTATTTGGAACTTTTAGAAATATTACAGGTATGGAGAAAGTAATGTGGTGGCCACATCAGATTTTTGTGATTTTAAAAATGTGTGTGCATATGTAACGCATATGTACGTGTGCATATCTGTTTTTGACATTACAGAAAGCAAATACTCGTATAATTGGCCATGTGTTAAAAAGTCGTCAGCCGATAGACTGAATGCTGAATTGCGAGGAAACGTGAACAAGGAGTACTTCCACTCCCTTCTCGATACCAATCCCTAAAATAAGAGAGGATTTCATGCGCTTTTATATTCTGCCCGCATCGACGGAGAGAAAAACTTCCACTTCTTAACCTTTTCTCTCCCCTTTTCTCCTCCTGTCCTCTTTTTTCCCTCCCTTTTTCCTTATCGGTCGTTTGTCTTCCTTTCCTTCTCGGACGTCATAGTGAAGGCAAGTGGAAGACGGGATGGACGCCCAAAGACCTGCCCTGCCCTCTCGAGACCATTAATCAAACCACGCATCAATCTAAACGCTCTTTTTCCCCATCTTCCTCCCCGTCTCCCCTACGTACGACTTCCTGTTCATATATATATATATATATATTATATATATATATATATATATATATATATATATATATATATATATATATATACACACACACACACACACACACATACACACACACACACACACACACACACACACACATCTGTATTATTTCTCTTTTTTATAATACCGTAGTTTCCGGTCAATTCATGAGCGTCCTTGGATATTTTTCTCCTTTTCTCTATCGATTGACATATCTATCTATATCTCGAAGCTATTTCTCACTCCTTTTTTTCTCCGACGCAAAACTGAAGTTATATCGCTTGAGTTATGGTGGCAAGCGGCAATTGGCGTCGTGGTTTGATCTGAGTTATGTATGCTTCTGTTTCGTGCTCCGTTTAACATCAGAGAATAATACACGAGAAATAGTCGGACTAAATTGTTTGATAAACTGACGGCGACTAAATATCGATTTAACTATTAAACTGATTTGTAAGTTTTAGCCTGAATAAATTTCTTTTCCTATTCCCAGAAGAGTTTATTGTTTACTCTGAAATAAAATGTATTGTTTGCCCTGAAATAATTGCAAAGTTTTATGGAATTGATTAGTTCAAATACCTGGTGTTTCAATAAGAAATATAGCTGATGAAGTTATTTGAATAACTCTCCTGTTAAATGATATGTAACGGGCTGATTAACAATAATAATAAGTTATAGTTAATGGTAGAGTGTCCGAACTTGGCTTCTTATAAAAATTATCCTGCTTGAACATTTACCACTTAATGCATTAGGAACGCGCACACAGTTAATATCACACTAAAGGCGGATCCAGTCGTGAAATAAACTTAAAAGAGATATTTTGTCGTGAAGATAGTAGAATTCAAGTTAACAAGAAAAAGTTGGCTGAAATGGTTATAAGCCTTTCAAAAACACTTCCTCTTCGAATCGTGGAAAAGCGTTTGATCGAAAAAACCGCTTTATTTCTAAGCCTTTTAACGTTAATTTTTTTCACGCAAATACCCTCTTCCGTTACAAAACAGGATGGAGCTTAAGGGAATTGGTACGGGGGAGGATCGGGGGAGGATGGGATAGCTTCCTCAAACCCCCTCCTCCTCCCTTCCCTCTCCTCAGATTTATATCCCGAATACTAAAATCACGTTTCCCATCACCTACCTGCCTTTTCGTTCCCTTTGCTTAAAAAAATAATCTCCCGCCTTTAACCTTTCGACGCCGTAGCACGACCCTTATAGAAACACGAAAGATAACAAAACTCCTCCTTCATCTTTCACGGACGTCCCCTTCCTTCTCTTTCGCACACACACAGCCCCTATTCACTCGACACCGCTAATGGGACTCCAAGCGGGCAGAGAGGGAAAAAAACAGAGTTGGTTGGAAGGGGAAGGTATCGGAAGGGATGAACGGCTGGGCTATCTGTCCTTCAACCCTCTCTCTCTCTCTCTCTTGGAAAAGATCTCTCTCCTCGATCTGTATTGGATGCTGCTCGGCCCTGAACCGACCTTTCCTCCCTCCTCTAACTCTTCTTACATCTTTCCTCCGCCGTGTGCTTACCTCATTAGGCTGCAAATCGCTACGTCCCCCCCCCCCCCCACCACCCCCCACCCACCCACCCCCTCCCTACTAGCCTCTTTCTCGATGCGTCGGAACGAATCTTTAACGTAGAGTGTCTCGTGGAAACATCGATGTATTTTTTTTCGGTTCGAGATTTCATTTTCGATAGTTTGATCGGCTCGCTTTACTGAAAAAGGTGACGGTGGTAATAGCTCTTAGCGTGTCTTCTCCTCGCCTGTTCGCATCCTTCCACTCTCAGACTAAAGATCGCGCCTGATCTTGAAGGTGAGGCGGAAAGGTAGTCTACGGCGGGAGGCGGGGATAAGAAGTTTACTAATGGCGATCGACCTAGACTTTGATGAGTTGGCGGAGCGAGCGGCTAGGATATCTGGTCAATTTAAAATGACTCCACGTCCGAGCGATAATATTTCTTCCCGTGTGGTGTAACGCTTGGATCCATGGGCTAGCAAGAGCTGCTCAGGAAGAGAATTTTGGCCCAATTATTGGAAACGACGATAATTTTTGGCGGGTTGTTCAGGTATTCATTTTTTATCGTTAATTGAGGGTGGATTTGAATATCCAAATAATTATTGCGATTTTATTAGAGCAATCTATCAAAAGCTATTATAAAGAAATAAATTTTCACAATTTTCACTGTGGGTGCATTTATTTCTTTAAATGATAACGGCTTTCCAGATAGTTACACCTGAATTTGTTGAATTTTATTAAAAGCTATTCAGAAAAAATAAAAACGAGGATGCAATCCTAAATTCCCGCCTTAAAAAGTATACATATTTCCTTTCTTCCCATTCCGCGCAATTAGTCTCTTTCTTATCCATGACAATAAATCCTGCAGCATCTCGGAAGAGAGATGAATCGACGTTACCACATGCACTCCATCTATATGGAAAGGGAGGAAACCTCCAATAAAGGAGAGCGTTCTTCTTTCCGAGTAAGGAAGGAGTTCTTGCTTACTACCTGGAGAGAGTGAAAAAAGTTGAAAATGGAGAGTGACGGAGACCAAGGGGGGAGGCGGGAGAAGGGATTTGTAGTACCTAAAGGGTCAGGCGGATGGGAGGGAGGATTTTACTAAAACACCTGGACTTGAGTGGACAAGACCGGTATATCTGGACTTCCCTTTTGGCTCCCGACGATCGCAAGGAAGCTCTCCTTGTATGCGTGCGTGCGTGTGTGTTCCTGTTTGTGCGTGCGTGCGCGGACATGGTGAACGAGGAGTAAATGAGAGGTCTTCGGCCCCGAGCAAGATGAAAAGAGACCCCCTCTAAAAGGTGTAAACATTGCGTGACTCAATGTAGGAGCGATCAATTCCACTTTGGATGAGGAGAATATATCGGCTGGAGATTGCGGAACTAAATACACGATATTGTACTCCAAAGGTTCGATTTTCCGCGTATTTTTTCCTACATGTACGGCCGAATGGGAATAAAGATAACCGGCAATACCAAGCGAAGATTTCGGTTAGCAGAAGTCTTACGGTAATAGCTCTATTAATTTAAATCGAATTAATTTCAAACTTATCAAGAGGTAGCTTTCCACTCTACCATATTTGGCGGATTCACAACTTATTTGCTTCTATTTAATTATGACCAATAATAAATATGTTTCATTGTCCTTCTAGAATATTTAATTGAATTTTTTGTTTTCTCGAATTTATATGGTAAATAAATAGTAATGATTTCTTCCATTTTCCAACGAAATTACATATTTCTGATCTTTTATTGTATTGCATCTTTCTATATCTGCAATTATCACGTTGCCCCGTTAATTCGATTCATCTCTATGGTATCTGCATCATTTTTCCCCAAATGTTTATTCCTCGATATTTCAATAAGTTAACCTTTTATGCTTTCTTCTTTCCCTTCCTCCTGTACCGTATTTTATTTCTACTTTCCTCATTGCTATTATTTATCTCTCGCTTTTCTCACTTTTTTCTCTCTCTCTTCTATTTTATATTACTCTTCCAGTCTTCGATGTTTTATCCTCTATCTCTCTCTCTTCGTTGTCTCTCTTTTGCCCTCCTCCCACCTTTTGCGTCGCTCTCTTTTCTTTTCCTCCCCCTAATCAATCCAAGTCCTTCGAGCTACGGGGTCGTTTAACTCCTCCTGCAACCCCCTTTTTGGATATGACCAAGCGGAAGGGGAAAACGGGTCTCTCGGAGTGTGCTGCATATTCCTCTTCCGACGAAACTTCCCGTCTTTCTCTCTTAGTTCCTCTCTCTCTCGCTCTTTTAACGTGCTTGGTCTCTTTTCCTCGACTTTTCCGGGAAAAACAACTTGACACAGGCGATCCTTTACTCCGCACAAGTCCAAATAAATCTCCCGATCGGAACCTCTCCTTTTTTAAGGACCGTTTTTAAAAGGTGTCTCTTTTCGTTTTGTCGGGTCCACGCACTCCCACCGACTGGTTCTTTCTATCTCTCTCCTAACCTCTGTCTCTCCTTCCCTCTATCTCTCCTTCCCTCTCTCTTCCTCCCTCCCTCTGTCACTCTCTTCCTCTCTCTCCCTCCCTCTCTCACCATCTTCCTTATATTCTCTCTCCCTCCCAATCTCTCATCCTCTCGCCCTCCCAATCTCTCATCCTATCTCCCTCCCAACCTCTCATCCTCTCTCCCATCTTCCCTTCCTCTCTCTCTCTCTCCCTCCCCCTCCCACCCTCTCTCCCACTCTCCCTCCCTCTCTCCCTTTCACTCGCCCTCTCCCTCTCTCATCCTCCCTCCCTCTCTCACCCTCCACCTCCCACCCTCTCTCTATCTCTTTCCCTCCCTCTATCCCTCTCCCTCCCTCTCTCTATCTTTCTCCCTCCCTCTCTCTATTTCTTTCCCTCCCTCTCTATCTCTCTCCCTCCCTCTCTATCTCTCTCCATCCCTCTCTATCTTTCTCCCTCCCTCTCTATCCCTCTCCCTTCCTCTCTCTATCTCTCTCTCCCTCTCTATCTCTCTCCCTCTTTCTCCCTCTCTCTCTCCCTCCCTCTCTATCTCTCTCCCGTCCTCTCTCTCTCTCTCTCTCTCCCTTCCTCTCTCTATTTCTCTTTCTCTCCCTCTTCTCTATCTCTCTCCCTTCCTCTCTCTGTTTCTCTCTCCCTCCCTCTCTATCTCTCCCTCCCTCTCTATCTCTCCCTCCCTCTCTATCGCTCTCCCTCCCTCTCTATCTCTCTCCATCCCTCTCTATCTTTCTCCCTCCCTCTCTATCCCTCTCCCTTCCTCTCTCTATCTCTCTCTCTCCCTCTCTCTCTCTCTCCATCCCTCTCTATCTTTCTCCCTCCCTCTCTATCCCTCTCCCTTCCTCTCTCTATCTCTCTCTCTCCCTCTCTCTCTCTCCCTCCCTCTCTATCTCTCTCCCTCTCTCTCTCCCCCTCCCTCGCTATCACCCTCTCTTCCTCTCTCTATCTCTCTCCCTTCCTCTTTCTCTCCCTTTCACTAGCCCTCCTTCCTTCCTTAAGAGTCTGCGTTGGACGCGATAACGTGGAGCAATAATAAATTCTCCGATTTATTGGAAATTGTGATCCGCCTAGATTTCTTTAATTTTTTACATATAAAACGCCGTAAATGGGAATCTTATGATTGGCGAAATCAGCATAATAAAAAATGATAGAATAAGCTTTTTTTAGTTTGTCGAGAAATAAATTTTTAATCGCATATCTAACAAAAGTGGAATACTCCTTTAGCCAAAACAAAGTTGTTTTGGCTAAAGGAGTATTCCATTTTTGTTAGTTTTGGCCAAAGTTATTGAGCTACTATCAATTAATCGCATATCTGTTCAGGCGATGTTGGTCAAGACGTTTAATCAGCTTTTTATTTTCGTCAATTTCTTGCATTTATTTTTTGTCTATTGTCTCATTGTAACCAAATCATGAAATTCTCAACAAAAATCAACATTAAACAAATTGCAATTTCTCTTTGTGATAGTGTATTGTTTAATTGGCCGTGTTCTTTCATATACTCAGATATATTTTTAACCTGAATGAAACACTTGAATAGTTCATTATAACTTTGATATCATAACCACAGACTGCGAGCTTTAGTAAGGAAGTTGGTAAGATTTTAGCTTTTAAAGAGACCATATTTGGTTATTTAATATTTATTGAAATATGTAAATAGTTTTATCATTATTTATTAGTAATCAACTAATTGTAAGACCAAGTTATATTTTTACTTATTATTTCATTCATAGTGATGTCTCACTTGTAACGGTAATATAAATATATTTAGTCTAGCGAGAAAATAATTTTTTTTTCGACATTTATACATCCTTTTAAAACATGCACCCGTATAAAACTCGAAAATAGCTAGGATAAAATAAAAATTTATCTTGTAAATTCCATAAAAAACTATAAAAAAATATTCGCCGCAGGAATCTCCAGGGGGAGTATGCCCCTAAAAATTCTCACGTCGCGACCGCCATGCGAGAGTCATCTAGCGCACAATCGCGGAAGCTGATCCATCTTGCCCTTTCGCTTCCCATCTGTTCAAGAACCGCCGCTTGGAAATCGGGCTGCAAGGCTTTATGTTTTGGTTTGTGTATGTGTTTACGTACGCGTTGTGTGTAACCGCAGCCTTCCCATGTCCCGTCTAGTATCTCCACGAAGGAAGACATGCGGCAATGGGAATAAAAGAGGACGAAATACAAATAATATACATACTTGCGTAGGCATATACGTGTGTGAGTTGGGACTTAAAAGAAGAGAAGCTGGAGTTAAAGATTCCTAGCGTGGATAAAATAGATTGATGAGGTGGGGAAACTGGCGGCGTATAAGAGAGGAAAGAGGACCGATTGGAAAGAGATGATAACAGCGGAATTTCTTCAGCATATCTGAGACGAAGGAAGAGAGTTAAGGGAGAAACTAACTTTTGGGCACGCGACGACCCCGGAATTTCCGCGGACAAAGTTTTCCAGGACTTTAGGGGTTAATCGCGTACGGTGTATGGGCTTATCATCGTTAAAATGCCGTACCAGCGATTTCAGATTCTATTACACTGAAAAATAGGTCGCATTTTCTGGGTTCATTTCATTACCACTTTGTAATTTTTTGGCTGATTAATGTTATTTGAACCTTTTATTTCACTCTTGGTGTGTTTTTAGTTTCCTCGGAGAATTAATACTAAATTAATAGCCATTAATGCTTAAGAAGTGATATAAGAAATCCACATGCATTATTAGATTTTCTTTTTTAAATATATTCAGAGTGATTTTTGTCTTAAATCGCTCCATATTTTATTTTTGATAGGTGTCTTCATATTTATTTACATTTATCAATTTAACTTATATTAATTATAAGTCAGAAACGCCGTATTACCTGTAATATTAAATTATATTATCCGTTGATTCTAAAAATACTATTATAACGTTTGTTTTCCTTCAAAATATTCGTAGAATGCGCGATGAAATACTAATTGCCTTGTTTCATTATATCCTTCGTCTTTGAACTCATATCCAACCTTCCAAATTCTTTTCGTTCGATTATTTTACACACGTTTTATCTGTTTTATTGGCAATGCAAGTTTAAAACAGTAATTATCTCGGAAAATCGAACGAATTAGCTTCTATATTCGCATAAATTCAAAATATCTCTGGAATTTACAAGACGTTAAAACCCGTTCCGGCAACAGATATCTCTTAATCAGCGTTCCGATTTAATCCTCATCCCCAAAAGCGAAATCTTCGCAGAAACTACTCGTCATCCCTTAACGGCCAAAAATGTCGCCCCTCAACGACCTCTCGTCGGCTTTTGAATAGGCAGTTCTCGGAAACGTTTTCCCCTCTCAAAGCGATAGAAACTTTTTGAATAAAAGAATTTCCTTCCCTGGCACAGCTTCTTCGCAAAACGGTTTCCCTTAATGAAAGGATAAATCATTTAGCCCAGCCGTTTCCTCAACTTCCCTCCCTCTCTCCCCTCACGTCGGTTTCTTTTTCGGGGCGTTAAAGAGTTCCGCGCGTAAGAGAGAGAGAGAGATAAACACGAGGAAATTCGGCGGTTTGGAATAAGGATTCTTTTGAGATCTGTCTCTCTCCTTCCCTCTCTTTCTTTCCTCTCGCCGCCTTCTCCAGGCGAATTTCTTTCGCGTCCGCACGCAGAAACTAACGCGGCGTCACAGCGTTTCGCCTCCTGGGAGTTTCGAGCGTCGCAAGCTCTAGTGAAGAAAAACAAGTAGGGATGAACACGGGTTTCCCGTGTTACAGAAGTGCTTTTCGTCAAATTCGCCGTAGTATAATCGTATACTAATGTATTTGCTTTGAAATCAGAAAATTAATTTTCCTTATATTGTGGTAGCCCTGCGTTTTAGATCCGTTATATACATGTTTATTTCGTTTTCCCATTCTATACTCGTCCTACAAGCGAAATTTCTTTTTGAAATCGGTTTAGCCTATACCTTTCAAACTCATAGTTACAGGAAAATTCTAACCTTGATATTGTGGTAATCCTGTTTAGTCGACCCGGTTGAAATATGTTATTTTGGTTATGTATTTATATGAAGATTAAATATATTACAGTTAGCTAAAGTACATGAGGTCAGATCTCTAGAAATGCGATTTAAAAAATATTATTTCACTTTTAGTGTGGTAGCCCTGCTCTTTATCTCCGCTTTTAACATCTTGATTTTATAATGATATGATGTACTAACCTTATATGCGAAACTTAGTTGAAATCCGTACAGCCAATTCTCTACAAACCCATTGTTACTGAAAGAGTTAAATTTGTAATTGTGGCCCCACTGTTTGGCTGGTGCGGTCCAAATATGCAATTATGTGTTAGTATGCATGTGTGTATTAATAGTATTAAATTTGGTTAGTTTTTATATCTACACAAACATATTGATTTTGTTTTTCTATGTTGCACATATAAAATTTTGTTGAAATCGGTTGAGCCAATTCCTTCCAAATTCATAATTACCGAAAAGTTAAACTTTGCAATTGTGGCACCCCTGCTGAGTCTATCCGGTCCAAATATGCCATTTTGGTCATTAATTTATGTGAGTATTGTACCGAATTTGGTTGAAATCGGTTAAGTCAATTCTTCCCTGATATATGCGTACGGACGGACGACATCACGAAGATAATAGTGCTTTTCAGCAATGAAGAAAAGCACTAAAAAGTCGCTGAAGGGGAGGAGGGTGGGGAGATGGTGGGGAGAGGGTGGGGAGAGGGTGGGGAGAGGGTGGGGAGAGGGTGGGGAGAGGGTGGGGAGAGGGTGGGTGGAGTGTTTCCTCTCGATTTCATTCCATAATCATAGATATATACGGTGGACGGAGTTCAAGAAGTGGTTACGCCATGAGGGGGAAGAGGGCTGGCACACCACGAGACACCGAAGCAACCACGGTAACAAGGCTACTTTGAAACTTCTCACTTTCTCGCGCAAGAATCATGCGGAGAAAGTGAAAATTTTTAATTCGATATTTCGATGAATATGCACATTTTAGTTGCTCCATACTCTGAATACGTGTTTCTTTTTGCTATTTCGTCCATCGTATGTCTGTGGGGGGGGGGGGGGGGGGGTGCCGGTGGTGCAGAGGTTAGGACGCTGGCTGCTCGAAAGGGCAGCGGGTACGAATACTGCGAAAGTAGGATTTTTTCCAAGGTCGCCCGGCCCCCTGTTTGTGTGGTTTGAGGAGACCGCGGAAATTCAGCGTTCCGTTCTTCGGAAGGGACGTTAAGCCGTTGGTCCCCTTGGTGCTCTTCGTTAAGAGTAGGTTTCCTTCCTCCCTTGTGGAAGGAGTTACGGCTATAATAATCCAAGAGGTTGATTAGCCAAAAACGCACAAAGTATGTCTGTGGCTATATGGGATAAACGGTGAAACGTAATCAGATGAAATCTCTTATCAATAATAGGATATAACCCTAAGTAGAAGCTTTTTGAAATAAAACATCGCGTGACGGTCGACGGTAGTTTATTTTCACATAATTTCGATATACCCAAGAAGAAGTGTGGATTTTGATTGAAATTCGTTCATTGGTAGAACTTATTATTATAAACAATAAAACGTTAACTGTTTCTAAAAAATGAGCATATAGCGTCCAGTGTCATATCATATCGAGCTTTGCGCCCAACTCCTTACATTATAACAGTAGCAGCATTGTTGCTACGAGTCAAACTGCGCGTAAATGCGCGTTACTTTTATCAGACAAAATTGTATGAAGTAAAAGCGTACGGATACGAGTACTTTTTGCGATGTTGTGCCGATTTTTTTTGTAGCGCGGTCTCCTATAAGTTAAGATAAAATAAAAATAAGATCTCGTGACCTCGTCCTCGCTCGACTAATTTTATGCACTATCTCCGTATAAAACGTATACTAACTTTGCAAGTAAGCGCGGAAGTTCGAAACGCGTCGTGATGGAAGGTATTTTAAAAATTAAAAATACCCTAAACAAGTGTTCTTTTAATGAGGGTTCCCTTCGGCGGAGGAGAGGCGTGGCGGAAGAATAGATGGAACCTTCTTTTTAGGGAAATGGAGCGAGGGAAATAAATCTCCGTAAACGGTGCAGCGCGTTTCTCTTGTTTTTCTCTATTTTTTTTCTTGATTCCTTTGTATCCTTCGGACCGCGCGAGCTGGAGCTATTCTTTCCTACCTCGTCCAAAACGTTTTGCTCCGCTAAAGTTCTCTTTCTCCCTCCATAATACTGGCGCACTTAGCAAAACATTTTGCGCCCTCCGATTTCTTTTTCGAGCCCTTCAATGGTCTTTTTTTTCTTTTCACTGGTCCTCGCTCTATGCTTTTTTACTCTCTACGTCCTTCGTGCAAGCAGTTTCAATTCGCCCTCTTGGAAAGCCAACGCGACCCATTAGCGTAGAGGCCTATTTCTGGTACATTGCTACTGATATCCTAACGTGTCCGTTGGCGAATGCTCGAGTCGACGTTCATTTGTTCGGGCATAGGAAATTGTCCGTTTAAAGACCGCGGTAATAAATTTAGTCGAGAATTAAATGTTCATAGTTTGGTTATGCTGGGTGAATTTTTTATCAGTCGCGTCGACGACAAACCTTTTCAATTTCTCATTAGTTCATGTGCTCTACGTATGCTAAGTTTTCTCGGAACTCTTTGGGTAAATTAATAAATAAAAAACTGTCATAAAATTGGTTTATTTAATGTCGTAAAGACTTATTTGCAAAGTGAGTGCTACGTGTATCAGATCGGTGTGTGGCCAAATAATTGTGATCGTTCTCTAAAAATTGTCTGTAATTAAAATTCTGCATATACTATTTCTTTGATCCGTCTCTTGCTTTTCATCTAAACGCCAATTTATGACAGTAAAATCTAACCGATAAACGCACCGTTCGAAATACGTTCCAACATTTTTATACAACTTAAACGAATCTCTGCATTTCGCTATATCAATGTGTACCTTATTTATAGTATCCATTGGATTATATTCGGCATTGGGCGTGATTCGAAATGAAATATTTTCCAGTTCGATCATTCCTCCGAGCCACCAATCTAATCGCCCTCACACGATCGCGTCGATGTGTTAAAATATTTCAGAGGCGAACAACGAGCCGCCATTTTTCCCCTTTAACCCATCGTGATCGGGGATTAAAATAAACCGCGTGCACCACGTCGAAAAAACGTAAACCACGAATTTCCTCTCGCCCTCGAAGTCAGAGAGAGGGAAAAATTCTGCGGGTTTACACGAGTGCGTAACTCCCCGCGGTAGTTTACCCAGTATCGATCTCGACTTTAAGGAATCGCGTTAAGTGCCAAGTTCTCGCCTAGAAAAACGAAATCGTTCGAGTAAAAACATACATATACGGGTGTATCTCTCCTGCGTCCTTTCGCGTCTTCAAGCCAAAGTCAGCTTTATTCGGCGGACGAAACATTCCCTTTTGGAAATTCCTTTTCCTCTCCCTCCCCACTTCCGAATTCTCAACTTCCTCCCACTCCTATCCCGAGTTATAATCTCACGTATCCAGGACCGTAGGCAATCTACCAGCTGTTGCACCTCTCTTACCCCCCCTCTTTCCTCCGTCACTCTGTACATTTCTCCGCAGTAATAATTTTGCGCCGTTTGCATGGCGTTAATAAAGAGGCTCGTTTTTACGATTTATTCGTGCGAGAAGGATAAAATCTCTTTCTCTCTCACTCACCATTCCACTCCCCCCTCTCTTCTCCTAAAATGAGATGGATAACCATGTGTATCGTTAAAAAATGAGAAACTACATTTGTATTCTTCAATCCGTTCCCCAGTCCTTTAGTTGTGTAATGTAGCACGTCTGCAACATCATTCAAAAAGTGCACCGATGCCTTTGCGGGGTTATCTATTAGGTAAAAATTGTCATGTATCGCGAGAGCGTACATAGTTTCGTCTGTTTCATCGATTCTCGAATAGACAGGTTATTATATTCGATTCTCACCAAATTGATCTCAACCCTAAAAAATTCATGGATCATAGGGATGACGCCTAGCATTTGTAGTCTGAGATTATTTATTTTTTTACTGAGAGTTTTATTTTTTTGGCTAATCTCCACCAAACTCTCTATCCTCTATATTAGTCTTAGAAGTAAAAATATCTATGTTTAGGCTATTCAAAAATCTCTTGCTGCATTACCTACCTCTGGAATTTGCAAATGGTCGAGTAGCATTAGAAAGCTCTTACTGGACTCAATACGTTGTTGAATATTTGCCGTTAAAGCCTAAAAGGCTATATAATTTTTAAGCCGAAAATTATATTGTTACTAGCATTTGTATTTGATTTTATAGATAAATGTTTGTAAAAAATCGTGAAGTATTCATCCGGCGGGTATGAAATGGAGGAACTGCACTCGAGTGGATTATTTTTAGCCACCTTCGCGCGCCTTCGGTTCACTACCATTTCTCGGCCCGATATATGTGAATTATTTATTAGAGTTCGACGTATAATTAGGATGATAAATCATCGCATTTCCGTCCCGCTGCATGAAAATCCCCGGCGAGGGAATTAGTAAAAATTACGACCACCGCGAGTCTGCTCCACTTCACTCTCTGGGCCCTATATCTCTTAACAGCCTCGGCAGCGCCCTCCATCCCGCCTGCCGTCCAACCCTCCCTCTCTCCACCCCCCATTAACCTCCTCCTCCTCTCCTTAAATGCCATTCCAACCTTCCCAATCCTCCCCGCTCTTCGCCTCTACTATTTATCTCCAACCCTCTTTTTCCTCTCCGTCTTTCAACCCTATCCTCTCGAGCCACGTCCCAAACCATTACCTCGCCGGCCTCCTTTCCCATCTTCACTCCTCCCCCGCCTCCTTCCTACCTCTCCCTCCTCCATCTCCCTAACCTTCCTCTTCCTCCGACCGCGGGTTTACCAGACAACTCCCGCGTTCGCTCCAGACACCGTGTAAGTTTTATGTTCCCAGCGGCGCCTAGGAACACCTCCTCTCCCCCGCAAATCTTTTCTCTCTCCTCTTTTCTATCTTGCGTGTTAACCTCGCGCCACCCACAATATCTTCCATGGCTCCCTTTTCTCCTGCTTATAGGTCCCTTTTCCCACGTCACTCCCCTTTCTCTAACTTTCCACTCCCCCTCGTCCACAGACGCTCGCTAAGACCTATAAAAAGTCTTTCTCTTCGTATTCGTAGTAGTATATATCGGAAGGGCCAGACGCAACAGATTCCTTCTCGAAGCGAGCGCCTGTTTCTCCCCCTAGATGTTTTTTTTATTCGGAAGCACGCGTACGTACAGCGTGTTATTTCTTCCGTCATCGCTGGAAAATAAAACAACGAGGATTTTTTTTAATTTTTGTTATTTCGGTAGCCTTCGGGGTTGTTTTTTTTGTTCTGATTTTTGTTGGTCGGCACCTGAAATGGCGGCCTTATTCAGATCGCGGGAGTGCTTAAACAGCTGGGCTTTTCTTCTCAGTTTTCCGTGCTGGCGATGCGAGAAAATCGCATACTTAAAACGTTTCCTTATTGGCAGAAACAAAGGAAGTGATTTGTTTGTTTTAATTCATGTGGGCTTGTTTTTTTCCGCTGAAGTTTAATTTATTACCAACACTAAAGATTAATTTCGCATAAACTACTTTTTTGTAAGTTCACTGCGACGAAAAATTTGTCGTGCTGTAGTGGATGCTTCTAATTAGGATGCATTTTAACATTTTACATCAATTATTTTTAAGTTTCTTAAATCTTTTTATTTGAATTCAACAAAATGTCAGTAGTATCTTTTTACCATTTTAGATTCATAATCCCAACTATCATTTAGATATATAGGCATCTTTAATTTTGTTTGAGCTTGATTGGTTACACCAGTATCATTTATCACTGATTCGTTATTTTAATAAAACAGATTTAACTTTTCGTTGTTGAATACTTCGATACACTTATATTCTCTTCGTCGTTGCCGACATCCTTCTTCTGGTTCGTAAATTTCTGCCTTGGCGGCCGCCGATGCGAAAAAATAAGCATTTTCGAACAATATCTTTGTTCGCTCAGGCTTTTTCGTTACCTAGAAACGGCGCCCAAAATATTCATTTCGTCCGATCCATTTTTCATTTCCTCATTCGAGAAACATTTCCTTTTTATCTCGCCTTCCGTTTATTGCCTCGAGAGCTCCGCTCCTCTCCGACGTCATTTTTTCTGTCTTTTCCTCGCGAAATTTCTCATTTGTGTAGTTCCCGGAAAGCCCATCAGTTTTTGTATACCAATTCCCCTTTCTCATCAAATTATGCTTTCTCCAATAACTCCATTGTCGTTTACGTATCTGCCGAAGTTTCCTTGCGGGGGGTGTCTTATTCAGTAAAGGCTCTCTTGTTAACGCTGGGAATAAAACTTTTCTTTTACCCCTCCCGACATATTTTCTTGATTTCTATTTCAAGAGGAATAGTACAGTCAGCAGTTGCCCAGCAGGGGTTTCCCTAACGCGGATTTGATTATACGCGGTTAAGTAAACGCGAGACTTATTTGTCCAAAACGCATAAAATTTAATTATCTTGTATTATGCGCGCGTCGCTTTTTATGTATGTATTATTGTGATTTCCCGTCAAGGTAATGTCGGGATTTTAATCATAAGAAATTAGGTGAATCAGTTTTATCTCACAATGGCTTTAGTCCCCAGCTCCTGTCTTATATAAAAAAATTAAAGCTTTCTCTGTAACTTCGTTACAGTGTCTTTCTGTGTAATGCTTCCTCTTCCTTCCTCCCTCCTTATCTCTCTCCCCCCCCTTTCTATCTCTCTCCCTCACCCCTTCCTCTCTCCCATCCTTCTTCCCTACCTCCCTCCTTATCTCTCTCTCCCTCCCTCACCCCTTCCTCTCTCCCTTCCTTCTTCCCTCCCTCCATCTCTCTTGCTCTTCTCCTCCCTCTTTCCATGACAGTGAACGATTTTTCCTTCAAAAATCGTGATTCGACGCGCATTCAAAAATCGACAGCACGAAAATATATTGTCTTACTTTTAGGCGTTCTTCGATTCAAGCCCGGAGTTTATACGATAACTATTATAAGTAATTTTAAAATTGTAACGAAAAAATTCACTAGGAAGACCTTAATTTTGTGGAATTCCATACTTCGGAACAAATAATACAACAACCTATGTAAAAGTTTCTCTATGTTATTACAGCGCAACTTTTACATATTTAACACAGCAAAGTATATTGATAAAGTGGAATTTTTACATAGTTTGTTGTATTATTGGTTTCGAAATAACGAAAAAAGGCTTGCACACTACGTTTCAGCTCTTTCTATGTTATACAAATGGAGAGAAGAAACGCTCCTGGAATCGAACACATGACGTTACTGTAGATTTTGAACAATCTAAAATTGAAAAGGTTTAAGGCCAGGTAAATCCTGAAAGTATGATTCAAATTGGTAACCTCCGCGCTGCGTAATAAATTACTGCGTGAATATTACCGCTGCTATTCGCTAATTTGCTATTCGTTATAATTTTAGTTTTAGTAGAGAAATAAGGCCGCAGATATCGCTCCAGTCGCTCACTTACCGTAGAAAATGTAGAGTTTTTCCCAAAGAAAACACCGTGTAGCACTTTCTACCAGGTAAACAAAATCTCGCCTTTACGATTTTAAGATTAAATTTTGCCACTCTCCTTTTTTGTTTATCACTTGGCGTATATTTTACCTCTCGCTTCTTGTTTTATACTAGTGTTTTTACGGTGAAACAGTACGGTCTTGATGGGGAAGGAAGCTTTTAAAAAGCATATCTTTTCGTTCCGTCCCCGAATTGCTCCTTTATATTTATGACTAATTCTCCTCCGAGGGCAAATTAAAATGCTCTCGGTGCAGAATTGCGGCTCTAAATAAATATATTCATCGTCGTGCTCCGTGTCTCCTTTTTAATCGTCCTTTTCGCTTCGTTAATTTCCCAAAGAAAACCGCGGAGCGACTTAAGACTCTCCCGAAACTCGTGTCCATCGACCCGTGTTGTCGCTTCGCAGTCTTCACTTGTCACCGCAGAAAAAAAACAAAAGCATTCCCTTCGCCGTGCCTCCCTTTTACCGTATACGCGGGACGCCTCGTCGATTTTTTTTTTCAAATTCGTAGTCTTAATTCACTCATTTTTGGCCTTCCTCCTCTTTCTTTTTTCGAAAGGATTCCTTTTATGGGGACGTCAGTCATTCTTGCGAATACTCCCTCCCCTCTCCTCCCTGACTACCTCGACCTCGCATTGCCTCCTTCAGCTGTTTTTTTCCTCGATTCTCAACATTCCCGCAGTCATTTCTCTTCGCCCTCCATTTTTTCTCTCTTTTTTTCCCATGCGACATTCTTCCCATTTATTAACCTTTTTTCCCTGGGAAGTTCTTCTGGGAGGACGTCTTTTCAAGAAAACATTATTCGCGAAATCATTATTTTTTTCTTTCTCCATTCTTTCGATACATTTCTTTCCCCGAGATCCAAATCCCTTTTCTTCCTCTCTTTCTCTCTTCACATTTCTTCTCGTTTTCTCCCTATCTCTCGGCGAAAAAAATGAGTGCGTTTCGGTCGCAAGGGGATCTGAAGAAGCAGCAGTGGAGTAGAGTGGGCGCTCTCTCTCTCCTTTTCGTTCGTCTTTTATTTTCGCCTCGTCGCGTTGATTCCCGCCATCTCCCTCGCAAATCTCCTCTCGGATTCGCTGGAACGATTTCAAACAAAGAGAGCGAGTGATGAGACGGCGTTCTTAATGGTTGGGAGGGGGTTCGAGGGCCTCCTCGTGGGGAAAGACGCAGAGAAAGAAAAAAGGTGAGGAGAAAGAGTAGAGAGAGAGAAATTGAGAAAAAAATTGCAGTAAGAAGAAGGGTTTGGTAGGGAAAAAAGTTTCATCGATGGAGGGAGATGAATAGAATTTTAAAAGGAATATACCACGCATGAAGACGCTTCGCGAGACGAGTTGAGTTCTGGGAGAAGAATCGAGCTCCTCTCTCTCTCGCTCTCTTTTTCTCTGTTCAGTTTATAATTTTTTGTACCCCGCCGCATTTTTTGCTCCTTTTTTTTGTTTTATTTCCTCGATTCGTGCGTTTTCCCCTCAATTTTAATTTTTTAATGACGGCAGGTGCGAGCGTTTTTAAACAAAACGACGAGAAAAAGTGGTATTCATAGTATCACGAAGGAAATGTGCGCTTCTGCGATGCTTTTTCTGATGAATTAACGAGCAAAAAATAGCATCACGAATGTAACCCGACGGTTCCTGATGTGACGATGTGTTGCAATTAACATGAATCGCTTTGGTTTTATTTTCGTGCATTAAGTTCATTCGTCGACTTTGTTCGTTGTGAGCGATTCGCGGTAAAAGTTGATTTTTCATCCTCCTGTTGCGTTCGTATACAACCACTGAAAAAAAACTCAAAATTCCGAAGAAACAATGTTCTCACGTCGAAGGTGTTGGGCAGGGAATCATTATGCACATGTAATTTAATGACTACCAAAAATTGATACCAATTGATTCGGGCATTAGTGAATATTTTTTAAAATCTCTTCGGTCAATATCATTTAACATAATGCCACGCATTTTAATTACAATCATAAAGTAAATACTCCGTATTTAAATATTCAGTTTCGAAACGTACTCGATAAATCATGACAGCGACATTACTTTCATTTTATGCCCATACTAGATAAATATGGGTAATATATGATATTGTTTCAAATTTTTTATACAAAATAAAATTATTGATAATTTCACGTAAATATATGCTAGCCGATGTACTCTCAAAACTTGTGAATAGTAACGAATATTACCACTCCCTTGCGTTAATCCTCCATTCCTTCCACAGTTACGTCATATGAAGACATGTAATTCTTCTAGGTGATGCATTTCTGTCTTGTTCTGCTATGCAACAACTTTCTGTCACTTAAGTTTCGGAGGCAACAAAAATTTACGCGTTTCTCCCCATTTCTCTTTCCAGGCACCTGGCCCGTAATCCATTCATATGCGATTGCAACCTTCGTTGGCTGTCGGAATACCTACACCGCAATCCGATAGAGACCTCGGGAGCACGCTGCGATGCACCCAAGCGAATGCAGCGCCGTCGGATTGATGCCATGAGGGATGAGAAGTTCAAATGTAAGGGTAAGCAAGCCCCGTCTGAAGTTGCTTCTCTCAAAAAAATGCTCTCCATCCCCAACATGCCTAACACCCTTTACTTGCTATCATTCTCCATCATATTCCACTTTCCTTTTTCCTTCTTCTCTCATTCTAAATGAATTTCATTTCTTTCGAATGCCTTCTTCACACCTCACATCTCACTGTTCCATGCACTGTCGCTCCTACTCCACCTTCTTTATCTCTCTCTCTCTTTTCCTCATCCTCCAACTTGGAGGGCTTGAAATGGTGAAAGCTAACTCACGCGGTGCTTTTAATTGTGTTTATTAGTATAGTACTAACTATCTAGTGCGTATGAACGGTGCGAGCTTACTTGCATTTTGGTTTGTGTGTGTCTGAATGTCTGTGTAGTTTTTTACGCTCTGTAGACAACCGTTTCCACCAACATCTCGAGTTTTTAAGTCACTCTTTTCCTCAAGGTTATTCTAAAGGCAGAAAAAATCAACGGAATGTGAATAATCTCTGGGATGTAGTTGTTTCCTGCTCTGAACATTTCTAAGCTTTTTCCTCGAGACGGGTTTATTTTTCCATATGACTGTTAAACTAATGTGGCGAAATATTGCTTTTAAAACCCTCATAATAAATAAAAATATGTGAATGAATTTAAAGGATATGAATGTCCCGGTAATTTCTGCTTTTCTTGAGTTAAATTTTTAATTAAATGAAAATGATGGAATGGTTGAGAGCGTTTAAAAAAAATTAATCATTAAAAATATGGAAGATAAAATTGAAATTTGCATGAGATATGATAAATGAAGTTCTGGAATGGAAAACCCTTTTATATAAAATTTAATGAATGTTATCAAATAATATTATCCCCAGCGAAAACTATTTGATCACTGTGTAAAATGTCATTTAAATTAAAAATAATTCTTCAGAAATTCCTAAGTAGATATATTAATCCATCCTATTAACTAATTATAAACGCTAATGCACCAATTTTTTTATTCAACTTGCTTATCAGTGCTTACTAACTCACAATAATTCTTTGATTTTCTTCATGTTAGTTTATCCTACTCTTTGACTAGTGTCTATGGCGGTCATTGTTCCATTTTCATCTTAAAATTAATTAGACATGAATTTCTTTTCTCAATGGAAGAGAAAATTTATGAATGTTCTCTTATCTTTCTCATCCAATCATCTGCAATTTACATTTTGATGTAAAACTAAGCTTTAAATGTTTCATAGAGGCTTTAAGTGTTTCCCTGCTTTAAACTATAGGCACACTTATAGCCATTCACTGTAGCTAAGTATACAATCTATATCGCATGAAAATGTTGTATGCTTTGAGTGTTTTCATATTGAGTTAGAATTTGCCAATACACTCTTCCCTTTCCCTTTGTCTTCCCAATGATTCATTATAGGTGTTGCAGAGGAACTTCGAACACGCCTTGCTGGAGACTGCATGGTGGATGTGCCATGTCCCAATGGATGCACCTGTGACGGTACGTCAATCGACTGCTCCAATCGTGGGCTAGCTGAAATTCCAAAGGATCTACCAATGTACACAACAGAGCTGTGAGTATACAATTCACTTATTGAATTACTGCTTAATGCTTTTTACACATTGTAATACATGTGGTAAACTTGGTACTTTTTTAAGTGCAAGTCAGCTTTAACTGTGGTCTCGTAATTAATCTTTTATTTTCAGTTTACTCAATGATAATGAATTGGGACGCATCAGAGCTGATGGCATATTTGCCCGACTCCCCAACCTACAAAGGCTAGATTTGAGCCGCAACCGAGTAACAGGGATTGAACAAGCCGCTTTTCAGGGTGCCACACGTCTCACTGAATTGTAAGAAAAACAAACCAAAAAATTTTTAACATAAGTGTTTAAATCACTATTTCATAGAAATGTTATTGATTAGATTTCAGTAATATTCAGTCTATTTGTAAGAGGTCTGATGTACCATGAATTTCTTTTGCAGAGTGTTGGCTGAAAATAACATACGAGAAATACACAACAAGATGTTTTTGGGGCTGAACAATTTGAAGTCACTGTAAGCATCCACTTAATTAAAGCATGAATTTTCATTTTCTGGACAAATTTCATTATTTGTGTTTTGAAGCATTTTTACCAAAGGTTTTCTGATTAACATCCTTGCTATTTCTTGCAGGTCATTGTTTGATAACCAAATCACTTGTGTAATGCCTGGATCATTTGACCCACTTGTCACATTAAAGTCTCTGTAAGTACAACCACATCCATGTAAATAGCAAATATTCCACTTTGTTAATAATCTGTGCATTATTTTATCTTTTTTTCAGTAACTTGGCATCAAATCCATTCAACTGTAACTGTCACCTGTCTTGGCTGGCTGATTGGCTACGTAAACGTGACTTACAGCTGTACTCTTCGACTGTGTCGTCATCACTTGCTGCATTGACACCAGCCATACCTCCTGCTCGTTGCCACAGTCCAACGCGTGTCAAAGATGTTCCAATCCATGAGCTGCCATCTCATGAATTTAAATGCTCTAGTTAGTGTCCATCGCTTGTCAAATTATCCATTGGATAAAAAATCTATTTCACTGGTATTTTTTACAACAATGAATTAATTTTGTTTCATTTTTGACTTAGGTAAATTTCCACAAAATTTAATTATGTTAATTGCCTTTTGAGTAATTCTTACTTTTAACCAAGATGCCCATGTTTTTTGATAACCTTTTTATCAAAATCTGAGAAAAAACTTTTTATAGCACACCAATCCCCAACTAAGAAGAATTAATTCTACCAACACAATTTCGGTTTAACGCAATTTTTAAAGTAGTAGTTTTCAACTAACACGACTGGTCATTTGGTTTAACATGATTTCTCCATGACTTCTCTACGATCGTGAAAATGCTCTAAAAAGCAGAGACAGAAACAAACTTTAGCCCTGCTCTTCATTAATTGCCGATGACAAGAGCTCATTATTGTAACATCTGATCCAGAGGATGAATTTGACAATTTATATGAGTCTGATGCAGAAGGCGAGAGATTTAATGGTTTTTAAACTGCAATGTAGAAAACTATCATTCTTGAATGTTTTTCAAATTTCCTTTGACCATTTTTGTAATTTTCTATGGATCGTACGTCGTTATATTTTGAAAAATTATTTTATGTATTAAAATATCATCATTTTACAAATCTTCTAAATAACGTCTGCTAAATAAATGGTGAACAGTTGAACAGCTGATTCAAAATGGCAGTCATCTACATCAAAAAATATGCTGGAGTTTATAGTTCACATTTTATTGAGTTACATGTATGAAATATACATAAACAAATAAAAAACGCAAAGCATTAACCAAAGTATAGTCATAATAAAGGAATAAAATTCAAAATATGTCAATCAGGTTAGGATACTGGAACACATCCTCCCTATTTACATTGTTTCTTATGACAAATTCATGTCCAACTAACTCAATTTCATCTTACATGAAATATTTTAAGGACACATCTACCTTGTTAGTCAGGGGCTGGGTGTATTTGAATTAATTTAGTAAGCAACACGTGTTTATAAATGGGGTTAAGTGGCTTGGAGAAGTTACTATTACATAACATTAGCTATTATTCTTTATTCAAGTAGTCAATGGAAATTAAAGTTCAAAAACTGATTGATTATTCAACATCTTTTCGTTTTTTAACATAGGATTTTTCAGTTAATGTCACATAAAATAAGCAAAAAATATTATTTATTAATGAAATTTAATATTTTTATTTTAGACGACAATGACCAAGGATGCCTTGGAGATGACTACTGCCCTCCAAAATGTACTTGCACTGGAACAGTGGTTCGATGTAGCAGATCAAGACTAAAGGAAATTCCCAAAGGGATTCCCGAAGACACAACTGAACTGTAAGTGATTCAATTAGCATGTTGAACTTGCTAATTAAGTTAGAAATCAATTTATTTCTTAATGAACTGCATTTCTATAAAGTAAATCTACTTAATACAACCTATCATGCTTAAGAGACATCTTAATATAATATTTCTGTATCTACTACATATATTTTTATTTAACATTTTTCAATTTGGAACAATATCATTTCATCAAAACAACTTGTTTACTTATGATTATTATATACTGTTTCAGTTATCTGGATGTGAATGAAATTCAACAAATTCAGTCGGAGCGTTTAAGTCATCTTACCTCCCTTACTCGACTGTAAGCAAATATTTACTTCACATATGTTTTTTAGTTTAAGTATTATAAATTATATTGTGCAAATGGGTAAAATATTCTAATTGGGTGATTGTAGTTGTTAAGTGCTTTGTATACATAAAATTAAATATTTAAACAGTAAAAGTAGCAAATATTACAGCTAGCAATAGTGCAATCAGTTTTTTATATATGTATATTGATTTCATTCCTTACAAGAAATTGAAAAATAATAAAGAAAGAATATATTACTCCAATATTATTACATTTAAGCAGTTGGGTTGCTTTAGGAATCACATACAAGCTTGTTTTATTTTTTGCAGAGATTTAAGCAACAACCAAATATCAATGCTCTCCAACTACACCTTTGCAAACTTAACCAGATTATCTACATTGTAAGTACCTCTTTCATTGATTTATGCAGTATATTAATAAATATATTCGCAGAGATTCAGCAAATGTAATATTTACTTAATTTTTAGGATCATCAGCTACAATAAGCTTCAATGTATTCAAAGGGATGCTCTGGCTGGTCTGAAATCCCTAAGAATCATGTAAGGAAATGTTTTTTCAGTTCAGTAATTGTCTAAAATGTTATGATTCATTTTGCTAAAAAGTTTATATTTTTCTTTGTAGATCACTTCATGGTAATGACATTTCAATGATACCAAATGGAACATTTAATGATCTTCAGTCTATCACACATTTGTAAGTATTCAATAAATGGAATATAAATATTCCATCATGTAGTACTTCTAAAATATACTTTTTATGCAACATTGGTATAGTTAATGTTAGCCTTATTCAGTTGGTTTGGCATAAATAAATTAACTAGGTATCAAATAAGAGAAAATGATATTGATGGCCAGTTTAAAATAAAGATTTTCTAGATTTTGTTTACCTTATGTTTTAATACTACTGCTTTAATTCTACAGAGCAATGGGCTCAAATCCATTTTTCTGTGATTGCCACTTGCGTTGGTTAGCCAATTGGGTGAAGAGAGATTATGTTGAGCCTGGCATTGCTAGATGTCTTGAACCTCATTCAATGAGAGACAAACTACTTCTGACCACACCTGCCTCAGCTTTTGTATGCAAAGGTAAGATATTTGCATAAAAATTAATGTTTTAACACATTGGCATACTTAACCATCTTTAATGCTGCCTCAGTAAGTGTCAATCCTGTAATTTACCATCTGCTACATGGGTTTGTTAAGAAGTCTGTTATTATCAATAGAATGTTTTGTTAGCCATTGGTGACATCTTTATATGGTCTGACCTTCCTCATATCAGTTACCATAATAGACAGGAGTCTGAATTCCTGACCTTGGTCAAATTTTTGCCTCATAAAAACATAGTATGTAAATGAGCTAATAGTGTTCTCTGGAGCTGAAACTGCATAGATTTTTATTCTACTTTATATACTTGATTTTTATCATGCTTTCTTATGATATTGGCATTTACTTCCAAAAGTCAAGTTCCATTGGGAATTCCAATGTGATTCATTATTTATTCATATTTCTTGAATTTTATTTTATGTAGTTCTTTACTTATTGCACCCCAAAAAATTTTGTATTTGTCTGGTATTTGTCCAGATTTAACTTCCAAAATTAGATATGGGATCTAATAAAATGATAGTAAATTTATTTCATCATATCAATCTATTATGGTTATAAATAAAACAATTTGCCACCTATTTTTCACAGGTAAAGTGGGAATTGAAGTTTTGGCTAAATGCGATGCATGCTTCACTTTCCCTTGTTCTAATGGTGCAACTTGTCATCCTCTGCCAAATCGTCAATATGAGTGTGAATGTTCTCCTGGTTACCATGGTCGTCACTGTCAACATCTCATTGATGCATGTTATGGTAATCCATGCCGAAATTCTGGTACCTGCAAAGTCTTGGAGGAGGGAAGATTTAGGTGAGATTTATATAAGCATTGATCAGTAAAATCATTAAATACTTTTTTTTAATTTAAAAATTGTACAGAATTTAAAATGCTTTTACTTAAGAACATTTACAGTTAGAGATGTGTGAACTGTTTGAAATTTTGATCTGAGTCGAGTTTTATTTTAAAACTCGACTCCGTTCAGGCTGAAATAAAAAGTTTGAAAATTTCGAACTATCAAAAAAATGTATTTAAAAAAAATATGCCTACATGATTGTTAAAAAATTATTTCACAAGATTTTTTAAGTTACAACTATTGAAGTTGCATTCTAATTTAATCCTTTATCATTAGTTGATTTAGATCAGTCGTTTAAAACCTTTTTCTATAAAGGGGCCGGAGTATTTATTTTTCCAAGCCTGAGATCGGTTTTGTCTACTATACTGATTCTGCTGGGCTTACTAGAGAAAATTAACATACGTACATTACGAAAATGCAAATTATGAGGTTTTATTAAGAATAAATTTAACTGGATATAAAAACTCCAACCATAACAACAAAACCGTGTGATGTTTTGCAAAATATTGCATATTTTGTTTACATCAATTGCTAAGACTAGGGTTGCCAGACATCCCGATTTTTGCAGGATAAAATCTAAACCTTAGATCATCCTCATATTGTAGAAATAGATTTTTATAACTCTTTGATCCATCGGGCTTAATTTTTCAATTCTAGGTGTTGTATTCTTTGTTATGAATCAATTAAAATTAAGAATAATTAATATTGAGTTAAAAAAGCCATTTCAAGCACTTTTATTTTACCTAACAAAATCATTAAATATATCTTTAAACATAAGACTAGATTCAAAACTCGAATTTTTCAACTTGAACTCGACTCGAGTTGAAAATTTGTTGTTCACACATCCCTATTTACAGTACATACTTTTAAAAAATATGTTGATATATTTCATCACTATAAGATATATATTTTTAGTACAGTCATGTCTTTCCACTGTGAAATTTCTAAATTAGAAATCTTATTACAGTTGTCACTGCCCTGATGGTTTTACTGGTGATCGTTGTGAAACAAATGTGGATGACTGTGAAGGAAATAAATGTGAGAACAATGCAACTTGCATCGACTTGGTACAAGCTTATCAGTGTCTCTGCCCTGCCGGTTACATGGGTAAGTGAACTTGTGGAAGATTTATTGACAAATATGATTTAAAGATTTATACCTCTTGCATATAAAATTTGAGTATCAATTTGCAATTAAAGTGGATGCAATTCATTTAATAAAATTCATTCTTTCAGGTGAATACTGCGAGAAAAAGATTCCTTTCTGCACCAAGGAATTTGATCCATGTAAAAATGGTGCAAAATGTGTAGACAATACAAGTTTTTACACTTGTGAATGCATGCCTGGATACACAGGGCAAAACTGCTCAGTTAATGTAGATGACTGCCAGGCTCACCTTTGTCAGGTAATTTTCCTTTTTGAGTTTTTAAATTTATTGTTTGATTTCTTTGTATTTTGCCCAAGTAATGAGAAACTGAATAATAATACAAGAAAAAGATTTTTTAAACGCATAAGGAAAATGACATAAGCATTGTGAAGTGAATTTATTCTTATGCAACTAAGGATTGTTTTCACTTTTCTTTGTTTTTATGCAGAATGGTGCAACCTGCATAGATGGTGTAAACTCTTATACTTGTAAGTGTGCAGGAGATTTTGTAGGAAAATTCTGTGAAGTGACCCCAATGGTTTCCATGCTATATCCACAAACCTCACCATGTCAACACCATGACTGTGAACATGGTATTTGCTTCCAACCTCAGGGATCTCTTGATTATGTCTGTAAATGTGCTCCTGGCTATTCAGGTATGTTCTTAGCAAAAATTTGCATGCATTAAATAATGTTTTTCTCATGAGAGTTATTCTTCCTCATGGAAAAAATATCAATTTTAACAAGTTCTGTATTTTTGATAGGCAAGCGATGTGAATACTTGACAAGTCTTCGCTTCCTTCACAATAATTCGTGGGCTGAATTGGAACCACTGAGTACCAGACCAGAGGCAAACTTGACCCTAACATTTGCTACCAGACAGCCAGATGGTGTTCTTTTATATGACGGCTCAGAAGATCAACATATTGCAGTTGAGCTTTTCCATGGTAGAATCCGTGTCAGCTATGATGTCGGCAATTACCCTGTGTCCACCATTTTCAGGTAAGTTTGGAATAGTTCAATAATGTAAGTTTGTTGCACTAAGATTAATGAAGAAATATTTTTATTAATAAATCACAAATTTGGTAGTTGTGGATATTATTTAGGAATTTTATTAATGTTGCAAAAGATGGAGACATGAAAATTTTAACAGGCCATATTTTCTGAAATTCTTGAAATAATTGCGACAAGACGATATTAAATTTTATGTATTTCCAATGATTCCAAAATGTTGCATTTATATTCATTAACCACATTATTGGTCAGAGTTAAAATAGTCTTGGTTATGATTAATTACAAATTTAATGCAATAATGTGGTGGTCATTGAGAAAATTAAAAGAAAATAAAAATATATGAATGTATTAGGAATCCTCTTACAATAATAGCGCATTTATTTATATTCCTCTATTCTTTTTAGTTATGAAACTGTGAGTGATGGTCGCTGGCATACAGCTGAATTGCTCTCAATAAAGAAGAATTTCACTATGAGAGTCGATGGAGGGCCTGCTCGTAGCATTATCAATGAAGGAGAAAGGGAATATCTGCGTCTCTCCACACCTCTATTCATTGGAGGCATCCCTGTTGACTCAGTGGGCAAAGTGGCTCTGTCTAACTGGCACCTACGAAATCTCACAAGCTTTAATGGTTAGCTCCTTATGTACTTTTACCAAATTAATTTTTTCAGTCTCTCTAGCATACAATTTTTACAATAGAAAGTGTAAATGATTGAGATCAATTGAAAACATGCAATTCATGGCTGATAAAATTTAAACTTATTAGAAGGCTATTTTGTTAGCACCTATTTTTAATTGCTTGTTTTCGTTATGTTACCGTGTACAAAATTTTGAAACAACAAGATGCTAAGATTTTCAGGATAATTTTGGCTGGTGACGGACATGAACTCTGTTGATTTTGGGGTCTGTCTTTCTGTTTGGATTTTAGTAGAATTTAAAAAAATCCTGTATGAACTTTCTATATGGGTCCATTACTAAAGTTTTGTTTTGTTTGTTTATACAGCAATAATAGCAAAGTGTAAATACATTCGATTTACTTTCAAAAAGGGATAAAAATCATATTACAACTGCTTAACTGCAGTGAGGTATGTTATGAATCATTGTTGATTGATTTTAGGTTTTACATTTGAATGCTAATTTTCTAATGAAAATACAGTGTTACATTATAATAACACAGTTTGACTGCTAAATCTGAAGATGTTGAATCATGCATATATATACATTAAATTTTTTGTATTGTAAAAAGATTAATAATTATTTTATTAATTTATAGGGCTACATGTGTGTGTTTATTAAATAAAGTGGAAGTTCTACAATGAAATATATTTTGATATTGAGGTTGAAGATTCCGAATATTTATGTGAACAATCTAAAAAAGTGCTTTTGGAATCTGCTGTTGTAGTTCTTTTTACTTTCCCCATATACAAAGTATAGAGAAAGTATTGTTTTCATGAAAAAAATCGAATTTGAGATTTCAACCGAAATACATATTTTAAGGTCCCCTGAACTCATTTTGACTATTTTCTCGTTGATGTCTGTGTGTCTGTCAGTCTGTATGTGATAGGATTTTGTGGGTGTTCTAACTCAAAAACTTACACTCGTATCAATACCAAATTTAATATTTAGAAAGAGTGCTATATAATGAAGAGCTGTATTTGCTTTAATATTTGATGAATGTAAAACAGTACTGGAATAGAAGTCGTAGGGAATATAATTTTCTACAACCTTTGTTTGAAACATTTTTCCATATAATGCATTGCTGAAGAGATTTTAAAAACTAATTTTTTAGCTGTCACCACCACACCACCTACCAGTGACTATTGTAAACACTACGCTTATGTCTTATTAATGCTCCTTTTTTACGTACTTAATTGTTGGAGCTTTGTGGCTATATCCAATAGCAGAAGGCTATGGTTTTAATTTATTTCTTTTCTTTGTAAAGTCTAAATTTTTCTCTTAGTTCCTTAAAATATTTATTATCATTTACCCAATTTGGAATTTTTAGAAATATTACAAGTATGGAGAAAGTCATGTGGTGGCCACATCAGATTTTTTAACTTGTTTTATAATTTGTTTCAAGTAGTTTCTTTTAATTTAATCTTTAAGTCCTTTAACCCTTTCCTGTCAGATGTCGACATATAATTGACATCCCTAATTTGTTCACTCGGTCATTTGTGGACCTATGATCAGCACATTTGTTTTGTTTGTGGGAGGTTTTCTTTTGATAATTTTAATATCTGTGCCAATAAAAATCTATAAAACATACAAGTATATATTTATTGCCTCTATGCGTGCAATGCCAATGACCTGATAGCAGACATTTTTTAAACTACTCCGAACAGAAAGGGTTAAATGACATTCTTTGTAGTCTTGAAGCTATATTTAATATAGCCATTGGTTGTGCTTTTATGTGATTATTTTAATATTTAATCATATTATGTTCATCATTAACACTAAAATGACTCATGACTTGGTACATCACGCATTTCTAAAGCAATACAATATGACTCCTGTATTATTTTATAGCTCAAGAACATAGCTTACAGCATGAATTTTAAAATATAGAAAGTTTGTAATATATTTTAACATGCCTTGTTGCAATTTCAGGTTGCCTCCGTCAGCTGTGGGTAAACCACAAACTTGTGGATTTCCAGAATGCAGCTCGTCAAGAAAAAGTCACTCCAGGATGTTCGTCACCAAGCCACCAACACCACACCTCAGCCTACTCCTCCTCACCATCGCTGCACCATCACCACCAGCCACATGAGTTGGTGATAGGAGAGGACAGTGACCCATGGGCCGAGGAAGAAGAAGAAGAAATCAGGAGAAAGGGGGAGGACGTCCTTGCAGGCAGAGGAGTGGAGATGGAGGAGCAGCGCTATCCAGGCGTGGCGTCCCACAGCAGAGGAGGAGGAGGTGGGTTGGGCGAGACGGAGAGGAGAGGAGGAGGGGTTAGGGTGAGGGAGGGGGGTGTCACTCGACGAACTGGGGATACCAAGGGAGGGAGAACTAGGGAAGATGTATGCTTGACCGGCAGGCACCGCTGCCAGCGCGGGATATGTGTGTCTCACCAGGGCACCAGAAGTGGTCGTAGGGACGGGGGAGGTGGTGGTGGCAGAGGAGGGAATGGTGGATACACTTGCAGGTGCCGCAACGGCTGGAGTGGTCGCTACTGCGAGAAAGGTTTGTTTCACCTTCTCTTATGCCACACCTCCCCCTATCACATGCCACGCACAGCTTTGACTAATAGCACGGAGTACAAAAGCCACAGCATGGAAGGGTTGGTTGGGCTAAGAAGAAAGAAAAGGGGATGGTCACTTCTTAGAAATTTGTTATGGATTCACCTGTTTTTACAGAGGCAAAAGTTTCTTTTAGCATGTAAGGACTAGTGATTTAATATGGTTTTGTTCATCTTCTGTTATTTTCCAGGATTGGAAATTATCTCGTGTTGTTAGAAAGATTTTTTGTTTATTGAATTTTTAGAGAACCTAACATTTATTTCAAGTAAGAAAAATTGATACTTATCTTGGCAAATGAAAAGATGGCTTTCCTGTGTTACTTTTGTGTGTTAACTTCTGTATGTTTCTCACAGTTCATTTTTATCAATTTATATAGCTGCCATAAATGGTTCAAAAAATTTTAAAATGAAAATTAATATAATTAAATACTAATTCAGCATTTGCTTTGAGTATTGCATGAATTAAAATTACTATTAGAGGCTTTATTTTTATTGCATGATTAAAATTCTCTCAACTTGTTGTTATGCTCAAACATCTAAGAATACAAAATCTGTTTTGGTTTTTGACATAGTTAATTATGTTCAACTAGAGATTTGACAAAATTTTGTCATTATAGTATCCTAGAATTGTTTCCAGCAATAATAAAATCAATGCAGCTTTTGTACCATAATACCTTGGTAAAAGGAATTTTTCTTCAAATTAATGCTTTCTTGAATTTAACAACATGCAAGAAGTATATAGTTGGAAAATCTATCAGAAAGTTTTTATGTGCTTAGCCATATAAATTCTTCATAGTTAAAGTTCCAGCTTATATTTTCTAGCATTACTAACAGGATTTTTTCATTTGAAAATGGGAGTCTGGCCTTGAGGTAAACCTTAAGTAATAATGACCTCTAATAGTGAGATTTTTATGAAAAGATGTTTTATTAATAGCTCTAAAGTAAACATAAAATGTTCATATAAATATTATGTCCCCAAGGCAAAATGCAAAAATTTGCTTTCTAATGTGATAGTACAAACTTCCATATTTAGAAGAATAACATAGAGCTTCCTAATGAAGGGAAAATATAGTTTTCATTATAGATTCAAGCAATTATAACACTGCATTTATAACAGGCTCATGCTGGGATGACCCACCAATGCATCATCCAACATTTTCAATCGCTTGAAAAAGTTCACAGGTGTGTTTCCATAACTGTTTCCACTTGCACGAAGAGTAGCAGCTTCATGTGCAGACAGCTAACAATAAGTCTAATTCATTGAATACATATATCCTCTTTAGCTTTCAGAGCAAATTTTTAAAGAATTTCATTGGTTTTTTAGTGATAAAAAGTATCAAAATAAACAAGTAGTTTTTCATGGAAATTTATAATGATAATTTTATAATATACATGTATGAAATAAATATATTTTTGTAAAGACAATTAAGCATGAAATTTTTGGAATAGTCACTTAAATTTTTGTAGGAATGTGTAGGTGTGTTTTTTAAGTATGAGGACTCTCATCTTCCATTGAATAAATGTGTACAGATAGATTGGGATGATTTGCCCCTGAATTAATGTATTTTTTATCAATAATATACTCATATGAAGGTAGAAATTAGGAAAAAATGTGGAATGTAGAATGTTAATTTAACCTTTACTCCTAAAACTTTCCATATCATATCATACGTAATTTATCACCTATGAAAAAATTTTCAGTGTTAAATAGTTGTAGCAAAGTAGATTTAAGAAATTAATTAAGCCATCAAAATATCACACTTACTCCCTCCTGAGTATCACCAGTTTTGGTTAAAATTCCAAAAATGAAGTTAGTTATTTTAAATCAGCAAATGTTAAATTTAATACTCTTGGCAATCTTTTTTTTCTGAAGATTCTATGAGTTAGTTTTCCTCTACAGCTCCATCTTGTCGCAAGGAGCAGACTCGAGAATATTATGCAGAAAATGGATGTCGCTCACGCAAGCCCGTCAAAATGGCAAGGTGCGATGGCAGTTGCGGGAGTGGAAGTAGCAGTGGAGGATGCTGCCGTCCTCGGAAGACCAAGCGCCGGAAAGTCCGTCTCATTTGCAACGATGGCACACGCTATACGCGAGATGTGGACATTGTACGAAAGTGTTCCTGCTCTCGAACAGGAGGGGCCAAGTGCTACTAAGGTTGGTCACGATTTGAAAATCATTGCAAAATGTCAACAACTGCTTAACCAATTTTAGGTCTCAAAAATATTTTTATTTTCTTTATTCTCCAAAAACCAATTTCTAATTGACAAAAATGCTAACAGAATTCAAATTAACAAAAAAAAATTTTTTGTTAAAATCTTTTTCTTTATGGTTTGTTTGATAGTTTCACATTATGTTAATATTAGTTTTAATTAGTATAGTTGATCAACATTATGAACTTTATAAACAAGCAATTAGTCTGATTATTATGTTAGCATGTTTGGCTCTTAATGCTAAGGTTATAGGTTTGAAACATACTGTAAGTATTGTTGTATGCACTCTTTATCATTGATATGCTCAACAGAGAATTATAAAGTTCATCTTATGGCTGAAAAAATTCAAGAGCTAGTACTTGAAAAATACTTGTCTCAGGTATTACCAATTGCTACAGTAAGGTTTTAAAAATACCAGATGCATATTTCAGCTACAAAGCAGTCAGCCGTCTTTAGTGGTAATTCACCGAAAAAAGATTCTAAAAGGAACTTTTTTATAATCTTGTTGTGGCTATCGGAGATACCTGAGACAAGCATTTTTAAGTGCTTTTTCTTAAGTGATATGCTCATTGTAAAAGGCCATCCCAATACTGTTTATGAGGTAGTTAAAAAAATAAAAAAAACAAACAGTATGTAAACAGTGTTATCTGACTTCAATTCCATTTTTTCCATTATTTTGTAGGCAGTGTTCCACTATTCAGCTACACCAGAGGTGCAAGGATAATAGAAGATTATTGTAAGAGTTTTTAAAGAAGATGTGAAAATACATCCCAAGTTGTACGGATTGACTGATTTAAATTCAGAGATGACGAGTTTGAGGAAACTGTTGGGATAGAAGAGAAGGGTCTCTGTGGTTTGTCAGATTGTGTGCTCCAAGATATTAAATAAGACGAAGAGTAAAAATAGTTACATTTATTTCAAGACAAAGTTTATCGAGACAAATGGCCAAGTGAAAAGCTGATAACAGAGTGGAAGTGTGAGAATTATAATAAGTAGTGAAGTGTAAGAATAAGGATACGGGCTCTATTCTTTAAAAGGTCAGCCCCTCTGTGATGACTTTAAAAAGAAATTAATCTTTATGCGACATTGCATTGATAAAACCTTTTCTAGTTTCAAGAAAGGAGTTATTGCAAAAAATGAGTTAGATGTAGGCATCAGATTTCAAAGAATGATAGATAAATGCCATGCAGGGAGATAGTTTTAAAAGAGAAGGAGAGAGTTGCCTATCATTATGGTATGTAAGCATAATTTTGTCAAACTTCAAACCAGATTAGGCTGACAATTGAAATATCAATAACTTTTTTATTTTAATATATACCTCATAATACCATTTTAAGAAATGCACCTGATGTTACTGAGAATTTTAGGACATGAAGAACTAATATTGTTATTATTTATATATTTTAAAATTGTGCATTTTTTTCCATTTTAGACTTCTATGTAAAATCTATGTTTGGCAACAATTTATAGTGCTGAAAAAATTGCATGGAATTTGGCAGAGGTGATATATAAGGAGTATGATTTGAAATTGCATTATATAAATTTGTAATACAGTAACAAAACTCTGTAACTTCTGGCACATATAACTGACCAATTCATTTTGCAATAAATACATTGCATATGAAATTGCTGGTAGGAAAAGTAAAAATTCTCAGACTGTGAATAACACCAGAGCATTCTTTCTTTGTAAGAGTGTGTTATGAATATATCCATTATTGATGGATCAATTCACTCAAATTTAATGAAAATCTATAGAAAGAGCTTAATTATTAAGTTGTGAATGTTACAGATGTGGTATTTATTTTGTGAAGGGTACACTTTAGAAACTTGCTCATGCAAAATAATAATAATCTCACCTAGTCTCAGACACAGCCATACTAATTAAGAAAAGCTTACCATAAAGATGTAATAGATCTGTTAAAAAAGGAAAAGTAACTGAAAAGCTTTTTATGCTTTATGTTGCTGCATAAAGCTCAGAGTTTGCTTGAAAGAGAAAAATGAAGTTACCCTTTCACAGTTCAGATATGGAATTTAGTTAGAAAATGTAAACATGATTATTTTTATTTATTTTAGAATTTTTTATAATTACCAGATATAAATAGAACTCTGTAATAATATATAACTATCTTCTTGAATTGCATTCAAAATTGTATTTGAATGGCCAAATTAAGTCTCTCGAGCATAGAAAATGTCTATTTCATAACAAGAAAGCATAGTAAAAAATTTTTACAAGTTTCTATGCATAAATTTATATGCTAATGCATATATACAAGCATGTAAAACTTTATTGTGGCATGTAAATAAATTGTATTGCCATTGTTGCTTTTTGACGTATCAAAACACAGTAACCACTAAAAGAAATGTAGTGGAAATTTTTGTAATATAATAAGTGTATTATATTATCTTTACTCTTAATTACAAGATAAAAACACCATGGAATTTGAATAATATATCAATGTAGATTGTAACCTTATTTGTCAGAGCTTGATAATCATATTTTGGAGAAAAAAGAGCATCATTGTGTTATGAGTTAATAGAATGCAGCCTTATCGCTCTGACATACTGTCTGTATTAATTATTTGGTGGATTATTGAATGTATGTGTGTGTGGATGTCAAAGCCTTTGGAATGGCTTTAAAATGAAAATGATGTAAAGGCCAAATTTATGTTGTGTTCATAATTTTATCGTCTCAAAAAACATTGTTTCTGATTTTGTCTAATTGTCATATTAATAACTTTGTTTGTTTATACAATATTTAATAGACCAAGCAAAGTTTCTGTTTGGCATATATTCTTTCAAATGTGAGAATATTTCATAGACTTCAGCATGTATTTTAGTATGTTTGAAATATTAGTATGTATGTGAATATCAATTGTTTTACTTTAAAAATTTCAAATAATCAAGCCAGATATACTTTGTTTAGCCAGAGTAAAATATTTATCCTTTTGTGTAATAAAAAATAAAGCTTCCTTGGTGTAAAAATATACCCAATTCAAGAGTTGTTGATGTCTACATCTTACATAGATAGGCAATTTCAAAACACTGAAAATATACTACTATTATTAGTTGAAAATTTATAAATTCAAGTAGTTTTAAGGCAAATGTATTTTTATTTTACTGAATAGAATAAATTCATAACAGTATTGATATAAAATATAGGCTATACATCATCTTCATATTCTTCAAGCACAGCATTCCATTTTAAGTGTTGTTCTGATGCAATGACGGAACCTGGTAGAAAGAAGTTTGTTCTGCAAGTTATCAAATTATTAAAGTAGCAGTTTGACTGATAAGTGGGCATAGTTTAGGACTGGACAATTTTAATATATAAATTACAATGAAATATACAAAGTAATTTCTTCTAGAATATGCAGGTGCCGGTCAAGGTACTTTGGCATCCTAGGTCAGAGGTCTAAATGGTGCCATTCGAAAAAATATTTAAGTGAAATTCACAGGAAATATTACATTTAGACTCTGATTGTAGCATTAAATTTATTTGTGTATAATCAGATGGTAAAGAAAAAATATATACTACAATGTGAAAGAAGCGCCCCCTAACTATATGTCACCCTATACTATTGCCTACCTTGTCAATAAGGTAAGGCCAGCCCAGAGGATATGGCATAATTATTCTGCCACAACAGAATTTTTTTGGAATAAACTCATTAAACAAGATTATTGTAATGATTTTAATATTCTTTAAACTGATATGATATGACCAATGCTGCCTTAATGGTTAAACATTCGCTATCTAAATAAAGGAGTAGAATTGTGCAAAATGGGCAGTGTACTGGAATATGAAGAAAGTCTGTCATCAAAAGCATTGGTCTCAGTTAATGAGAGAGGGTGACCAGATTTTCCCTTCTTGGAATATGTCCACAATTCTGCGTCAAAGGCTGAATTAAAACTGCTGTTGATGTTTATTGCAGTCATATCCTGTGAATTAAATCCACCGCAACCAAGGTAATTTAAAAATGAATTTAATTTTAACTATGATAAAATAATATATAAAATTCATAAAATTTCGTATAAAATAATTAATACGTCTTCAATTAAGAAATTTGACTTTTGTGTCACGTTCATTTCCCACAAATTTTATACATAACAGATGATGTAATTATAATGATAGATTGTCAGATAATAGTTGATCCCCTTAGATAAAATCTGAAATGATAATGATGTTTATCAGAAGCAAAGTGTTTATTTAATGTGTGCCCCTCGGTAATAACGCCGCCGCTTATTACGGATCCAGTCGTCCCTCCCAGTGCTGTAGTCGAAAAATAAGCCGAGGGTATACTGTATACGGAAGTAAAACTTTGAGGGGGGAGGGTCGTACCCAGTTTTTTAAGAGCAAAGTACATGACTATAATATTACGATGGCAGGAGAAAACGTATGAGCTTAATTTGAATTTTCTTGAAAATTTTATTTCAATTATATTTTAGCGATGTATATAAAAAATTCAAAAATAATAAGTACAGTATTTATTTTCAATCTGATCAAAACAACAGTAGTATTAGAATATTGTTATTAAATCTCTTCGTTGCCCGCAGATTTCAAGAATTGCAGATGCAGCTTCAATATTTGGGGCCACGAAAAAAGGAGAAATTAGCTGTTTTTTCCATCAGCCTGTATAATTTCTCATAAGGCCAGGATATACGCTATTCATTCGAAAAAGCAGAGGGTATACCCTATTCATTCCAAAAAATCAAAGGGTATTCGGCGTTTACCACCGTATACCCTCCCCTACAGCACTGGCTCCTCTTTTAACGCGAGGAATATATTCCTGGAAATCACCGTGTAATAGTAAAGCACGTTATGGGATACCTTAAGTCTACGGGAAAAAGAGGAATAGCGATCCGTCGGACTAATTTGGTATTAAAACTTTGAGTAATAGTAAAACAAGGCATGATATAATAATTAATCGATGTATTAAATTAATACAAAGTTTCTTTAATAAAATTGGACTAATATTGTAATAAATGGACGTCACTTAAATTTCACGTTGTGTACATAATGTTATGCAATTCATTATTAAACTCAGTATTGGAATAAAGAGAAAATGCACGATGTAATAATGGTGGTAGACAAATTGCATAGTAGAATAACATATAAAAGACCAATTCCATAATAATAGAACATGTAAAAGTTACATTTAAGTTATATTATCCATGAGTTAGTGTTGACGTCCTTTAAGTGGGCCTGACAGAGAGGGGTTGAGGAGGATTTTTTATTGGGATGAAGTCCAATTGAACCTACTCAAACAGGATTCACACGGGAGCGAGCGCGGGTCGCCGAAATTGCTCCGCGGCTGAAATTCTTTGTTAAAAATCAGAGAAATGGGTCCTGAAAAATCGCGCAAACGTGAGCCCGCGCCGCGTTCTGTGATATTATGATCACGCTTTATAAATCGTGTGTACGTGAAACCACGCTCTAGCATACCGCGTTATAGGTGGGACGACTGTATAACGTGGGTTTTCCTTACTACCCCTGCATTAATAGTCGTAAACAGTACTAGACAGTATTTTTAATTTTACTAAACATTTGCTAATTTCCGCAATATTTAAAACACGACCAGTTTCGGTGAGTAATCGCCATTATCAGGTAAGTATTGTTTACGTCTTTTGATTATGGAATTCCACGAAGTATCGGCTTCGTCCATTAAATTTACCCTGCATTCTTTACTGAACTTGAATGAAAATCCAATGCACTGACTATGGAATAATGTCAGCACTGATTTTCTATTTTGTCGTCTTAAGCGATCATAATACATAACAAGAAGAATGGAATACACCGAGATTTTAAAGGTGTTCTTTGTGCGAAATGCGTAT
Source organism: Tanypteryx hageni (assembly GCA_028673005.1). Taxonomy (NCBI): domain Eukaryota; kingdom Metazoa; phylum Arthropoda; class Insecta; order Odonata; family Petaluridae; genus Tanypteryx; species Tanypteryx hageni. The sequence goes on from CM054117.1 coordinate 42,748,546, forward strand.
AAAACGGCGTCGTAAGATTCTTGAATTCTTATCACCGAAACTATAAGTCGCAATTATATGACCTCGCAGACTTTTTTGCGGTAAATGTTGTCCTCTGTTCGAATAACTTTTTTAATGCCTCACAGATCATATAAGAGATTGGGAGAGAAAAATATTTTTTTAATTGTTTTACGACGGAATCGTCGCATCGAACTATGTAGACAAAATATGCGATGTTTTGCTTGGAATTTTCTCCAATTTTTATTTCCAAAATTAGATGTCGTAATTATATGGTCTTGCGTATTTTTTGTGGTAAATGTTGTCCTCGATCCGAATTAATTTTTTAATTACTTTACAGATCATATAAGAGCTAGGGAGAGAAAAATATGCATTTGTAATTGTTACTTGGCGGATACCATTCAACGAGATACAACTATAAGTTTATTTAAGTTCTTATATAAAGTGGAAGATCCAATTCAAAATCATAATTCATCGATTAATTTTAATAAGAATCACTAACAGTTAATTAAAATCTGTCCAGCGTTTTAGGAGATGAAAGTCACGACGGACGGACGCGACGTGCCCATAAAGCGTTTCGCTACTACCGCTTCGCTGGTAAGAACGCCTAAAAAAGTGAATAAAACTACCCGTTTGTACAGTATTAGGTCAAAGAGAGAGTCTACTCCTCCTTTCCCCTAATTCATATAATCATTCAGTTTTCTCGCGTTCTAACGTAGGGTGACCAGACGTCCCGGATTTTGACTTAACGCCCCGTTGTCCCGATCAAGTTCTTCGGGACACCCATATGTCCCGGTTTTTTTGTTTCTGCCTTACAAAATCATCTCGTCACAAAAATGTCATAAATGTGTTTAATCGGAATCACATTAGATAGACTTATTGGAAAATACAAAAATTGCTTATTAAATCTTGTTACGATCGGTGGTATTCTTATTTTTCGGCATTGAAATTGAAGGAATTTTGTGACATTTGGTTTGTTTCGGGCACATAATGCACATGCAGAAATGATGTTTCAAAGAATGCATTTTGTATGATCTGACAAACAAAACAGCCTTGATGTTAAAACAATCAATACCAATATATTGTGTGTTCATAGGCGCCCGCAATAAGGGGCAAGAGGAGTGAGTCGCTTGACCTTGACTCCCTGCATTTCACAAAAGTTTAATCATATACATAATAAACACGTCACTGTCACCAATCAATTTATTTTAATATAATTCATGTAATAATTTTTCGAGTTGAAATGTGCATTTACCGACCGTATCCCGAACGAATATTGTTTTTTTGCAAAGCGCTGACACCTGAATATGCCAAAAATAATTTTAAAAATATTTTTAATAATCACAATACATGCAGCTGCGATTATTTCAATAATTGTTAGTTCTATATACCATGACACGTGTGTACACGTGTACATTGGCCCCGGGCCAAAAATGGTACATCTGACGCTTGAATCGGCTGTTGTGAAGCCTTTGAAAATTTTTGTTTAATTGTTAAAAAAATAGTTTTTATTAAATTTTTAGTTTCCATATTTCGCCCCTAGATGGGTGCTGCGGAGGTGGCGCCACAGTAACCCATAAGTTTTTTCTATCGTATATTCACTCAAATCTCATTTACATTATTGATAGCCTGAAAGACTTTAGGTAGACTATTATACATTTTTATAATATTAAATTTAAAGCTATTTTCATAAAATACTTTTGTTGTGAGAAGACTTTCTCAATTCATTCTTTTTTCCCATTGTATAGCCATGCACATTGCTATTTATGCCAAACAGTTTTGGATATGTTTTTACAAACGCAAGGCACTCCATTTAGCACATGCAAGGTCCCTACCTACATTTGAAACTTTAAGTTCTTTGAATATATTTTTACAGATACTCAACTGAATAACTCAAAATAGTTCTAATTACTCTTTCTTGTTCAATGAATACGTTTTGAATATGTAAAAAGCGGCGAAATTTATGTTATACACAATAATAGCCTCTGTTGCGAAAAACTATCTCATCCTAGGATTGAACCCAATTCTATAGCCTAATTTCTTGATAATATACGTCACTGAATAATCTCGACTTTCCCTTCTATTTTAAATTTATCCCCTATTTCTAGATGTTTATAATGTCACGCATTCATTATGGGTAAAACTTTTTGGTATACAATTTACACGGATTATATCACATCCACTTCCTAATTTATCATTGAATAAATAAAACACTCTTTTTCCTCGAAAAACTACCACACATTGCTTTTTGGGGTGGTACCGTGGTACGATATTTAACGGAATAATTATTTTTTCAATAACATCAAAACACAAACATCGATGTATCGAAAGGTCGATGTTTTTTGTGCATCACTACTTCTATGCTATTTATATATTTAACTTAATTATTTGTCCTTAAATTAATTGTTACCTTTAAATCGTGATATATTATGTTGTAAGATTTTTTACATATTCATTAAATTGAAATTATTTGTCAATACATTGAACAAAATTGAGCTTTGTATTTATTTACTTTTATTTTAAGTACACATAATTAAAAAAGATATAAAAATTCAGGTTGTCCCGGATTTTTTCCGATTATGTCCCGGATTTTCCTGTTCAGATTGTGTTATGTCTCGGTTTTGCTTCCTAAGAATGTGGTCGACCTATTCCGTTTATTCTTTTTTTGCTTTCAATATCCCCTTGCCTTTGTCCTTCTCATACTATCGTTACGTTTCTGTTTCTCGCGTTCTATCTTTCCGTTTATTCTCTTTTCCCTTTCTATCGTCTCGTCCCCTCATCTCCCGCCTATTATCGTACCGTTTCCTCTTTTCTCGTGTTTTTAACCTTCCTTTCATTCTCTTTTCGCTTTCTATCGTCCCGTCCCTTCGCCTCCCGCATACCATCATTCCGTTTTCCCTTTTCTCGAGTTATTTCCTTCCGTTTGTTCTTCCCTCGATTTCCATCGCTCCGTCTCCTCGCCTCCCGCATACTATCATTCCATTTTCTCTTCTCTCGCATTCTAATCTTCCGTTTCTTCTATTTTCGCGTTCTATCGCACCCTCGCTTTGCCTCTCGCATGCTATCATTCCGTTTTTTCTTGCAACCCCTCCTTTCGTCTCTTCTCTTTTTGCTTTCTATCGACCTTTCCCTTTGCCTCCCTTGTACTATCATTCCATTTCCCCTTAGTTCTAACCTTTCGTTTCTTCCTCTCTCGCGTTCTATCGCTCCGTCCCTTTGACTCTTGCCTTCTTTCATTTCGTTTTCCCTTTTCTCGCATTCTAACCGTCTGCTTCCCCCTCTTGGCTTTGTATCGTATCCTCCCTTCGACTTCCCAATGCTATATCATTCCCATTTCTCTCTTTTCGCTATCGTTCCCTCCCGAATCGTTCCGTTTTCTCATTCCGACTTTCTGTTTCATCTCTTATCGCTTTGTTTCATCCCGCCCGTTTGGTTCTCTTATGCTATCGTTCCTTTTTCTCTACTCTCGCATTCTAACCTTCCGTTTCTTCTCTTTCCGAATTCTATGGAACCGCCCTTCCCCTCCCTCACACTCATTCCGTTCTCTCTTTCCTCGCATTCCGTTTCTTTTCTCTTTCAAATCGTCACGTCCCTTCGCCTCCGCGTACTGCCATTTCGTTTTCCCTTTTCTTGCAGTCTAGTATCTCTTAACTTTTGGTTAAAATACGCTACGCCAGTAAAAAAAATGCTTTGGTAGTGAAGAAGATTGATGAATCTCATGCAGAACGACCAGAGAAAACGACCTCTTAAAAGCAAGAACATCCTCTTAAGTTTTATTACGTTACTAGCGACGACCCGTCAAAAATGACGGGATGATAATAGAAATCTAAAAATAGAAATTCGAGTTTGTGATAATTTTCTCCTGAAAAACAAAGTGAATGAAAAAACTTATTTTTTAATTTCTCAAACTAAAACTTCTTTAATTGTTTTGCATTGTTTATTTTTGGCAAAACCTGTTTGAATATTTAATGGTTAGTGTAACAGCTGTTTTAAAACGACGTTTATGTGAATGTGCGATCCTCGCCTGGAATTAATTTTCCATGATATGGTGTATTGTGAACATGGACTCTTTAAATTTTCATGATTTCTGCATCGTGTCAATTTTATGCATATATAAGAAAGCATTCAATTACGAGGATCTCGAGTTCAACAGTCTGTTCTGTCGTCATGGTAACCTTTCACAAAAAACGCAATATTTTCATGGAATTTTGAATTTTTATGCAAAGTTGGAGCGACTTCGAACAGAAAGCAAAAATCGACGATAAGAATCTTTGTTTATTTTCCTTTCAAATGGCTTTTTTTCCGAAGATCGTAGGTCAATTACTTCTAATTTAATTTTGCAAAAGAAAAAAGCCTGCAGGTCGAAAATCGATTTCTACGGATTATGTTATGGGAAATGTATTACCAGCCATTGACTCGAACTCGAGACGTTTTTTGTAAATTTTTCTTCGTCAGAGCATTTTTACTTATGAGCAGACCATTTCCGCCAAATATTATATGCACATATTTGATCAAGTTATTCGTCTTTTACTGTATTTTTACCAGCAGTTACGCACGAACGGACGAACCTGGGATTTTATTATATTTGGATTGGTCAACAAAAACAGAACCCCTAAATGCAGCAAGACTTAGATATCAATAAAGAGGGAAGAATCACACAAATCTCCAGCAATTCTTTAACTTCGGTAATCATATAACAGAACTCTAATATCACCACTCATTCTCTCCCAAATTCACTTCATTCATTCATTAGTTTGAAAGATATTGTCTACACCAGTGGTCAGCCCGCAGGTTACATGCGGCCCTCGAGAATGTTTTATGTGGCTGCGAAGCTTTGAGTAAAAAGAAATTTAACAAAATTAATATAATATGCATTCAAATTACAACAATAAAACACTTTATATTGAAATGTTAACCATAAAACCATAATTTAGACTTGATTTTCACTGATGTGATACATCAGAATCTCTAGTTAATGTCTGATTTAAAGTTTAATCTGGCCTGCCAAAGCATTGACCATTTGTGATGCGGCCTGTCAAAGAATTTGCAACAGCCAGTGCAGCCTGTTGTGTAGAAAAGGTTGCCCACCACTGGTCTACACAGAGAGAAAGGCAGACAGAAAGGGAATGAAGGGGGGGGGGGGGGGGGCAATGTGTCAAAGGAACGGAGACAGATTTTTAGAATAAAGCAGTGGTTCTTAACTTGGAGTACATGAGATAGGTCCAGAGGATCTGTGGAGGGTCCATGGGAAATTAAATACACTAATATAATTAACTGTAAAAAATGCCAGGTATGCGTGAACGAAGTATTAAAATTAAAACTCTTCCCATTCTCCCTTATTTTTATCAGGGCCTTATGAAAATATATTATATAAATGGAGTGGGGGGTTCATGAGTAATACTTGAGCATCTAGGAGGTCCATAGGTGAAAAAAGGTGGATTCAAGAGAAAGGGGCAATCACCTCCATGGGACTTTTCTAGAACTGCCCATGAAATCTTGTAATTTTTGTAGTTCCAGTAAGATCAATACAAAGGAGCCAGGCTAGGAAAAGTTCATACAATTAATGCACCTACGAGAAGTGGCTGCAGTGCCTGCTTTTTCAAGTGACCACATCAAAAACTATGTTGAAGAAGGCAATGGAAGATCATCACAACAACATATGTATTTCCAAGCAAACATGATTCAAAATGTGAACTTATCCGCATCCAATAGAGCAGGTGTTTCATCTGGTCATGATAACAGTAAGACCGTGGTTATTCCATGAAATCCTTAAATATTTTATAACATGGAAAAAAATACAGGAAAATTTAGAATAGAAATACAGAATGTCCAGGCTTGGGCTTAATGAAGGTAAATTAGACACTTTAAAGTTATAAATGAAGAGAGATGAGAAAAATATCCTAGGATTGTCTGAAGTTAGGAGTGTGTGTGTATTTCTGGCTAATCAACCTCTTGGATTATTATAGCCATAACTCCTTACACACCAGACATGGGATAATTACAGGTTGAAAAATTCTACCTCCACCAGATTCAAACCTGGGACTGCTGTGTGGAAAGACAATGCTCTAACCACTCGGCCACTGCCATCCCGAAGTTAGGCGGAGTTAAGGTTTTGGAGGAACATACGAAGTGGTGGGAACGTGAGCCAAAAGAGAGAAGCATTAGTTTTAGATAAGAAAGCAAGGTAAAGGGTTAATAACATGCAGCAGATAAATGACCTTATGATGTTAGTAGAGGTTAAAGCAGAACCAGTAAACTTAACTCAAGAATAAGGTCTGAAATAAAAAATAATTGAAATAATACTTATCTCAGGTATCTCCAATGGCCACAACAAGGCTATGAAAAACCAGATGTTCATTTCAGCAGCAATTCACCAAAAGAGGATTTTTCTTTTAGAAAAGATCTGGTAAGTAAACATAGTGATTATACAAGTACCTATATATGCCAAATAGTGACCACAGAGAGGATTAAGTGGAGAAATTCTACAATCAACTTGAGTAAGTTATGAGAGAAGAAAAAGCTGAAAAGAATTTGGTAGTAATGGGAGATTGGAGCACTGTAGTGGGTCAAGGCAATAATGAGAGCAAGTTTGGGTAACCAGGCCTAGGAAATGGAAATGAATGAGGAGAGAAACTAATAGATTTTTGTGAAAGGAAGTTTGATTATAACAAACTCATGGTTTAAGCAATATAACAGACAAACAAATACATGGAAAATAAATTTACCAGATTTATTATAATATGGTAGGATATTATAAGAACATCGGTGAAATTGCTGCATTGGAATGCATCGTTGTTAAAATATTTCTTTGGAATTGTTATATTCATTTAGGCTTTTGTGAAAAAACAGGTGTATGTTGTGTATATTATGTCTCATTATAATGTCTATCGCATTATTAATATCAACAAGTTCTATATTCACCTCTCCATATGCTTTCTCAAGACATTATATATGAATCAAATGAGAAAAGTCAGAGTAAAGAAAAAACACTAAGACAAGGTTGCTTCTTATCACATATCCAATTCAATGCACAAAGAATTAAAGACACATTGGAAGACAAAAAAGATCCAAGAATATACAGAAAAACATACAATAAGATTAGTTAAACTTAATTTTTTTGCATGAAAATATTTCGTTGTAATGGTAAATGTAACGAAAAGCAAAATTTAGATTTTAGCTTAACAAAAAAAGAAAGAAATTTTTTTACTATAGTGAAAAACGTAACGAAACTTTTTTTTCGTTTTCCAACACTGAAACTAATGAACGAGGCGATAATCATAGCAAAGTTCTTTAAGCGGCCATTAATATTTGGATGTATTTTTTGTTTATTTACATGCAGACGACAATTGCATATATTTAGCAAAATTATTCATTACAATGGAATGTTTACACAATGGTAAATATTACGTACCATGTACATACTACCAGGTGGTACACATTTTTAGATAGACAATTGCAAGCAGAGCTGCAAAGGGATCTTCTAGTTTCTATAAATATCGCTCCCTGCCATTGATCGAAATATGTTCTATTTCGCTCGTATTATGCAACTTCAAAAATGACAGAGAACCAATTTTGACATACCGTATATACTCGTGTATAGTTCGAGTTTTTAAGACCAAATTTTTGTGGAAAAAATTGGGGGTCAAACTATACACGAGTAATACTTTTGAGTTTATTTCATCTTGTTCAACTATCATGCATAACCTTTATTAAAGGTTTTATGAGTAATATGCCTCTTTTAATTTTCGTTATATAAGCTTAATTTTCGTGTATTTACTAGAAATTCTGCCACAATTTGTATGTCACATCTCGTAGTTATAAAGTAAAAAATATTTTTCTTCTCAAGATCGTTCAATAGGTTTACGATGTTTACAGTTTATTATTAGTATATTATTATTATTATACTAAAAGCTGTTGAAAACCAAGATCGTTCCATATACCTCGATTGTGAGCTTCGAGATATCGAAATGAAAATGTCGATCCTGATGGAAATCTAGGGTAAAAGAGTAAGTAGAAAGCTAGGGTCGAATTATACACGAGATATATGAAAAAATCTAATTTTTTTTGCCAAGAAATCAGAGGTCGAACTATACACGGAGTCGAACTATACATGAGTATATATGGTATTTATCTGTATATCTTCATTTAATTCCCCTTTATAAATCCTTATGCACTGTTTGATTTTTTATCCCCCCACTCATTCTCAACTCCCTCTCCTCATATCTTCCTCTCCACTGTCTCCCTCCCTCCCACCTGCCTCCCTCCACACTCTCTCCCTTCCCCTCACCGTACTCTCCATCTCCTTCCACCAGTCTCCTGCCATCTCTCTCCCCCTCCCTCCATTCTCTCCCTTCCTTTCTGTCACTTCTCTTCCTTCTTACCTCTCCTTCAACAGACCAGATACTGCGGGGTTTGAAGATTTCCATTTCCCATTAGATAACATGTGAAAATGAGATTTTTGAACTGCAGACTTTCATTCATTTGCTAATATAAATTCAATAAATTAATCTATGAACTTTGGAACTAGATTTTTTTAAAGAAAATGATCAAGACTTACTTTTTACATCTTTTCTTTCCTTCAATTCGAAATCACTCGAATTTATTGTTTGAATCCCATATTTTGGCCAAATATTAGGTTTTTAATTAACAGCTGTCTCAGTAATCAAGCCCATTTTCTGGCTCCAGATTCTCTTGTCAATTCGCATATACTGTCATACCTAACTTTGCACGAAAGATCGGTTCCTGAAAATTTCGCGCCAAGTGAAATTTGTGCAAAACTGGGGTCATAAATGCAGTATGTCAATGAGGATAGGTTCCATGGTCGAGAAAAATAAAGTAGAATATTAATAAAATGCATCTTTAACAAGAAGAAACACTAAGTGAATAAAAACAACAAATATTGATGTTTATTAATGGATTCATACATAAATAGTAAAATTATTTTTAATCCCCCTGGCGTGAAGTTCCTGGCTGTGGTTCCATGGAAGATGATGGCTTCTTGACAGCAGATATGCACTCCATGTCATTATCATTCTGACCTAGCCTCTCTAAATGTGGGAAAACCCGAATCTAATGTATTTTCTTTGGTTACTGGCAAGGGTATTAACCTCAGAGGCAAAGTAAAAGGAATGGCCGACCGCAATAGCATCCATAATCCTTCCTTCCACCAAAAGGTGTGGTTCCTCAAGTGGACGAAGCATGTGTTGTCGGTATTTTTTTTACAAATAATAGCAATCAGGGGTATTTGGGTGGGGGTTACAAGGCAAAGAGGGATTCCAGAAGGCAGTATTACCAAAATAAATTTTTATACGGCTATGGGTTTAAAACCAAATGTCACAGCAAAGGGATATTTGGATATACCTAAGCGTTACAGTGTCATTGTTAAAAAATGTTTCATAAATTCCCTGCAAGGGTGTTGCGTTTCCATTTTCTTAACTTTTGCCTCCTTTTATGTATGTATTTAATAGAAAATAAAATTTAAAATAAACTGATGTGGGCAACACATGACTTTCTCCATATTTATATGGCAAATTACATGTTGTTAGCTCTGGGATCATTGTCAATATTTACTTCCGGTTGACAATTAAGAAAAGAAAAAGGAGCGTTACTAAGACATAACTAAGCGTCAATTGTTAACAATAGTCTTTGGTAGGTGGCGTGGTGGTGGCAGCTAAAAATATAATATATCTCTTAAACAATGCATTATATGGAAAAATGTATCAAACAAATGTTGAAAAAAATTAAATTTCCTACAGCTTTTATTCCAGTACATTTTTACATTTATCAAATATTAAAGCAAATATTTCAAAATAACGGATAAGTGACAAGAGTAAACACCCACTTCCGGTCGACCGATTTTTACCAAAAATTATTCAGATCTTCTAACTTTTATAAAAATGTTAAATATAAAATTTTGCATTGACTTGATTAATAGCTTTTGAGTTAAAGCGTCCACAAAAATCTATCACATACAGACAGACAGACATCATCGAGAAAATAGTCAAAACGTGTTCAGGGGATCTTAAAACATGTATTTCCGTTGAAATCTCGAATTCGATTTTTTTCATGAAAACAATACTTGCTCTATATTTCGTACATCGAGAAAGTAAAAATGAGTGCCATTTCATAAAAAATTCACTTTTCGTAAATTTGCGCTATAACGCATCCATGCAAAACTGGGACACACAAAAGCAAGGTATGCCTGTACTTTTATATGAAAGATAATATTATGTATTTTATAAAGCATTCATTGGGAGGGAGTTATGAACGGAAATAAGAAGGATGGAGAACAGGAAAAAGTGGGGGAGGGAAGAGGGTTTATGGCTGCATGGAGAAACTAAAAGACTGATGGGGAAGAAGACCAAGGGAGAGAGGGAAGAAAAGTGTCAAAACAAACATTGTGGCATGGGAACAAGACAGCACACATGCCACCTTTTATAATCAGTTGTCGGAGTAGCTTGAAACTAGAGCAGGGGTCCCCAAACTTTTTGAGAGGGCCACATAGGAATATTGAAAGTGCTAGGCGGGCCGGATCGAAAACAAAACCGTTTCAAAATTTAAAATATTTAATTCTATAATTACCTAGGCATACATGCATATATAACTATAAGTAAACATGAATAAATGTAAGAAAAAATTCAAATGCAAACAATGCACCTGTTTTTAAATTGGAAGTATTGATTTTATGATGTTTAATAAAATTTCCACGGGCTGGATAAAACCCTTTCACGGGCCGAATCCGGCCCGCGGGCCATAGTTTGGGGACACCTGATCTAGAGTATAGCATGGATACTGATTTCGTATTAGAATCCAATTCTTAACCATAGCCTATTTTGTAAATATATACACAGGTTGCCGAGGATGATGAATGATACGGCAAGCACAATTTGGGACCTCTTTTTGTGGAGGCCCCTATACTCTGCATACTCCTGTATAAAGGTAATAATTAGGTGCATTCATGTTAAAAGGTAATTAAACAAAATAATAGATTTTCCAGAAAAATGTACCATATATGCCAGCATATAAGTCGATCTTTGAAGCTCGTAAAAAAATTCCAAAAACTTAAGGTCGACTTATACGCCAAATATAAAATGTGACCCTTAAATAACAGATTAAAAACATTGATATTTATGAAAACATTTGATCTTATGGCATAGGTGATCGCCATTTTGAATCAGCTGCTCCATTGTTTACATTTTCTGTCATTTATTTTAAAAGATTTAAGATAATTATTTTTAATAGTTAATAAAAATAAAAATTTTAACTTATGTTTTTATTACTGAATCTCAAAAATATAAACGATCTATTTGCAATTACAGGAGCGAAGGATAACTAGAAATGCATTCTGCCAATAAATGGCAATACGGTATATGACTGATCTTTCTTAAATTAAACAAATGATTTAATAACTCAAAAATCGACACTGCATTTTTGGAAAAGGTTATATTTAGTTTTTAAAAAACAAAATTCCTCATATTCTTCAAAGTTTTTTAGCAAAAAAGTGGGGGGTCGACTTATACGGCGAATATATCTCTAGTCGTGTATTTACAACCTGAAAAATCGAGGTTGACTTATATACAGGGTCGATGTATACGCCGGCATATATGGTAATTTGTTCCCTTTTCATGTTTCTAGGCAATGGCAAAGGTGGCAGGCCAATGCTATAACCACTCCATCACCACAACCCCCTTTAGTAGGGGCTCACATAAGGTTTGACAAAGGCACAGATTTTCCCACCTGTTTTAAAAGTTTCCCAAAACTATTCTCTCACCTGTTTTAAAAGTTTCCCAAAACTACGTTCTTTTGATACCTCCTCCAATAAAATCCTGAGTCACTCTGACAAACAAATTGTCACATCCACTTTCAGATCCACCAATGTGAAGTTCTACTTCCTTATGGTTATCAATTTGGATTAAGGAATGAGTGTGATAATTTGATAACTGCAGTAAAAGACTAATCTACTTTACATTTTATTCTATGCTCTAAATTACTTCTTTCAATTATGATCGGTTTAACACTAAAATAGTTGCATCAAACTTAATACTATGACATTTACTACAGAAGAAATGGTTCTAAGCTTTCCCAAGTTTTCCAATTTAGTCAGCATAAGGTTCCTGAATTCTGGAAAATTTTGAAAAATGGCAACTTCCAAGTCTCAAAAGCATAAGAAAGCTCTATTTATATGAGATAAATTCTGTGAATTATGTTTATATAAAATATAAATAAATGAATTTAAAAAGATGGACTCATTAATACATTAATCGTTACTTACAGTTTTGAAAATTAGAAACTTATAACAACAGAGAAAAGATGTTTCAAGTCGGATTACAAAGAGTTTCCAAATATGCTTTTAGCAATTTTATATTTATCTAGAAATTTCTTAGTGATAGCAAATGTTAAAATAGGAAACTATTAGACAAGAATTAAATCCAACTCTATATCAACAATTTCTCTACCACATGTTGTAATTCATTGTTCAATTATTGGAAATTTTCGCTTTTAATAAAAGTCAAAAGTTAGATATCCCTCCTTTTAATATTTAAGCAAATCATTAACAGGGTTCATTACAAGTTCATTTAGGCCTTTATGTAAATGGAATGTTCTAATTCAGGGGTAGCCAGCCGGTGTCTTCGGAGCCACATGCAGCTCTTAGAGAGTTGATATGTGGCTCTTTGAAATTTTGGCTGCCTTACATATACTGAAATTATCTGATTATAATGCGCTCCCACATTCACAATGTGAAAATTCAAAATTGTTTTATCACCCTGTATAATGTGTATCAGGAATTTTTTATCATAAAATTAATGTAACGCTTCGCTGCATTTATGGATAAAATAGGGGTGAGCGAACCGGAATCGTGATACTTGTTCAGATTTTAAATATTCTGACATTTCAGTAGCAATGTATGACAATCTCCATGGTAGAGGGGAAAGGTCTACTATCACTTACTTTGAATTGCTACAGCAGGTACATTATGTAAAATATATTTTATGAGCTTATTGCATGTTACTGCAGCTCTCCATTGCAGTATTGTGGCTCCTGTTCAGGCCCAGGTTGGCCACCCCTGTTCCAATTGGTCAACATGGACAAATGAAATTTCCCAGGCAACTTTTAGAACAGATAACCTGTATCAAATCTCATAAAAATCAGTCAAGTGGATTAAGAGATGAAATATGCAAACAACCTCACACAATGCATTTCATTTGTTCATTCTACGCAAATGTTGCATAAAAATGATCAAATTTTCAAATGATTTTCAATATTAACCTGAAAGAAAAATTACATATTAATAACATATTTCCATTATTTCACCAAAAATTCTAAAAGTAGAAGTGAATGAAATGTAATTGATATTTCAAAGAATTCAATTGAAATGGCAAGAGTCATACAGAATATCTCTTTAAGAAAAATATAGCAGAAAAGCATGATTGGATTTTGGTGAGGAATTTCATTTAAAGAAAAAGATTAGATTATTTAGGTATTAATACATATTAAAGTGGTTTATTGAATCTGGCTTGAAAAGTAAAAGAATATTGTCTTCTAAGAACACAAAGTTCATTTATTTTATTTTCGATGCCTATCAATTTATCTCATTCTACTCCATAATTTCTATTTATGTCGGCATTCATTTACTTCTAATTTAATTCAAAACTCCATTGAAAAACAACTAATTTAATATTGAAATTAGTTTCATGGCACAAATGAAAGGCAAAATAGTCTCCAAATGCCTTAATTACAGCATTTGGAGACTATTTTACCTTTTACCTAACTAATTTAATAACAGAAGAATAGAACCATATCATCTCTCAGCACAAGCTGATATATATTTGGAATGTTAAGTCTTTCAACTTTGAGCTGAAATTTGAAATTACTTATTTGAAAGAGAGATTTAGTATTTCCTTCATAAATTCAGAGTACAAAAGTCGCCAGAATTTGTATGAGGTGAAATTACTCTGCTGATTACTATTTTTATGAGTCAGGCAAATGACTTCAGGATATATGTACATATTTCAATAAGCTTAAGATGACTAAAAAATTTCTGACAATTTTAAATGTCTCGATTAATTACATGGATCTAAAAAAATTAGCTTGCTCTGTACAGTTGATTTTATAAATATGAGTCATTTACATTCAGCACCTTTCTCCAGGTACACAGTTATTTCATATACTAGGTTTTTAAATTAATAGGCACCTAATTAATTTCAATTAAGGCTGTTATTTACTTGAGATAGCATAGAATTAATGTCTTCTAAATAATATTTAAAATGAACAAAAATAATCGATTTTTTCATTGAATAGTCCCTACAGTTAAACTATATATCAGTTTCATAAATTGCTCTGTTAGGCATCTTGTTCTAGAATTTTAAAGGGTTTATAATTACATATAATATGTGAAAAACCAAAGTTTTTAGGAACAATTTAAAATCAACTTTTTATTCATTAAAAATTTTATCTTTTTAATTAGAAACCAGTTCTTAACGGCCAATTATGTAGTACTCCCAGTTTGTTTTTAAAAGGCAAGGATAAAGTATAGGCAGCAGAGGTGAGAATTATATCACTTTCATCACAAAGAAGACACAAACAGAAATCAATAGAGTTCTGCCATCATAAGTACCACAAGAGAAGACCATCCCGTGAATGGTCTTGAGCCCATTCCCTCTCCTGTTTTATCATTATATTGTTCCCACACATATCCCGTTCTTTCATATTGTTTCATCACATTATTCACAACGTTTATTCTCAAACGCTCATAAATGGCCATCGCTTTTTCAGCATGTGGCCCAGGGAGAGTTCCATAATGGTGTAATGCCCTTACAGCTAGATAATTTATATTGATCCAAATCTGACCCCGCCAGTATGGTGGATCATGCTCGGTATTATATTTCATATAGTAAGGCGATGAAGTTGAAAGAGAACGGAGCCCAAAGTTTGTCCAAAGGAGATCCCTCCTCTCGAGCTTTGCTAGTATTACCCCCACATGCTCCGAGTCAGTTTCAAGAAGCTGGAGAAGGAATGGGAAAAGAGAGACATAACCAAATGCAGAATCTACCGAACGAAAATGCGGAGCTTCCAGAACAACACGCACCATATCAGGTTGGGGTGCATGAGGGTGAGAATTTGGTTTGCGTGGAGGACGCTTGAGGGCTAACGAATCCGTGTGCATACCATAGTCGGCAAAAGACTCTGCCATATCCGACCAATGAAGCGAGGTGAGGTGGTCATCATTAGACAGCATTTCAAATGTGCTCTGATACCTTTCTGATTTGACTGATATCAACTTTGCCGCCTCAGCTAGAGCGGCAGACCCTAAGGCAATCCAACAGAGAAGGTCGATGTGTCGCTCTGATGGAGTAGGATGAGATGCACGAGGGTAATCATCCAGTCCCGATGCCAATGTTTTCGGAATTATTTCAGGAGATGGATCAAGTAGGACTCTGCCCCTCCACCTGTATGATCCGGGTTGTTCCCCTACCTGGGAAGTGTTCAACCAATTGAACCATGCTTGGAGACGAGGAAATAATCTTTCGAGAATGGCCAATCGTTCAGGAATGATCATTTCTTCTCTGAAGTTATTCAGGATGTACTGAATGGTCAGGAAAAAGGTTGGTGGGTTTGCTATAGCCCCATTCTGCACGACAAATTCCTCGGGTACTTTGGCTCGAGCTTCTGGCCCAAGGATCTGTTCCCTCGGAATCCAACCCATGATGTTCATCAAAGCAAACCAGTGGCACATTATGTCTAATTCCATGTCTAAATCCCATGCAGAAATTAGTAGTCCGTGAAACCCTTCATCCCATAAGAACCCACGAGGAAAGAAAGACCTAGAAGGCACAGCAGTGAAAAGGGGTGCTTTCCAGTACGGGACTGGATTTTTATTGTATTCGGAGATGACACTCGATGCCCCATAAAAATAACCTATGCTACCTAACACATTGGAGAGAACAGTTCGGGCAAAGGTAATATGGGTATTGTTCCATTTTCCATGATCTTTTATATGAAATTTGGCTTCAAATTTATCATTAAACTCTGCTCTCTTCTTTGCCAGTTCATTATCGTATAACTCTCCAACTAACGTCCCAGGACGATTTGTAAAGCTTCCCGATTCGTAAACAACTTCAATTTCAAACGGGATTCTTCCTGTAATTTCTGTAACGATGAAATTGGGTCCCTTTTCATCAGCACCTTCTTCATTTTTTATCTGTATCACTCCTGGAAGGAACAATAACTGGTCAGGTTTTTTCCTAAAACGAAGGTGAGACATCACAGATTCCTTGAGATTCTCTAAACCAGTAACTGAGGTAGCCAGGAATGAATGTTGAACAATCTTATTCCGTGAGAAGTATCTGAGGGAAAAATCTCCAAGTTTATCTGTCCATCCAATGATACCGGCAGGTAACTGGCTCTTCTTATCCCCATGATGGTCTTTCATGGGAGAGATCCAGCCTTGAGTTTTCTCATCAAGAGCAGTGTAAAATAACAGGGACACATATTCCCCATCTACTTTCTTGTACTGAAAAATAAAAAAGGGCAATATATAAAAAGTGAATTAAGCAAATACAAGACGACATTCCATTCAGAATAAAAGTTTTCAATGGAAAAAATAGCCAACATCTTAGCAATATTTTAAGTTAGAATCTTAAACATATTCCACTCTTCCCTTGGCAAAGATATTTTTAAAACAAATGAATTTCCTTAGCAAGGAAATTTATTTAATTAATTAATGTAATATATTACTTATATTTTCAGAGATAAGAAGGTTTTAATTTCTTACAACAAAAGAAAATAATATTGGCATTTTTTATTATAAATTTCTTCAAACCTCTGAAAATTAAAATATCCATGATAGCATTGAGTTTTGCATTATTTATTTCATAACTGAAACGCCACAGATAAAAATATTTTAATGCCTCACACAGTGGCATGTTATGATATTGGCACACTAGACACTAGCCTAGGGCCTCACAATTCTAGAGGCCCCCATATTTCACTCACTTTGTAGTGCATTTAACAAAAATTGACAAAACACATCATAACATTTGATTTGTTGAGATAATTACATATATGTACAAACAGAAAATCAGACAACAACACCAGTAGTTCCACAACTTTTCTACTGGCAATGACATCATTGATGTCAAAATGTGCATTTAGGGTTATAAATAAATACTGGTGTAGTTGCCTGATTTTCTGTGTGAGTCCCTGGCACAGAATTAATTTCTCACAGACTTGCACACATAATACAGTAGAATCCCCAAATTCGCAGTTTCCAAATTCGTGTACTTCGTAGTTTCGCGAATATTTCGACTACTGCTGCCATTGGTGAAATGGCGTCTGCGGACTGTAGCAGCAGAAAGTTTTCCCGAACTGTGAAAATACATTGAAGACAGTGGATACACTCAACAGATCATTTTGGAAAAGAATGCCTTCAGAAACATTTTTGTCAATTGAAGTGAAATTGGCTCCTGGGTTTAAATCAGCCAAAGACTGATTTACCTTCTCCTATGTTCTAACGCTTCAGGGGACTACATAATCAAGCCCATGATTGTATACCGGTCTTTACACCCTCAGACATTGAAGGAGAAAAACATTGAACATGGTCTATCGGTGTTTTCGAGAGCTAACCAAAAAGCCTGGGTTACAAGTGTGAAGTTTTTAGAATGGTTTAACAAGCCTTTTGTAGAAGTAAAAAAATACCTTTACCATCGTCATCGCTTTCATCATCATCATTGGATTTTTCCCAGATGGCTTCAATATCTTCAGTTTTTTAAAGATATGATTATGCTGAGTGTAATGGCATGCTCGGCATGGGATTCGTTTTCTACTGAGCACCATATTTAATGTATGCATTTTTTGCTTTGTACACGATTCAATAAATATTTTTTGGTATATTCATTGCTAATCATGGTTTACGCAAACTGGCTGTACAGCTACGGCAGATTTAAGTGACATATTATATTGGTTCTAAACAGTACCGTAGCTAGGGTATGGCGAATGTGGCATTTGCCATAGGTGCCGCTTGCAAAAGGCACCAAACATTCACAAAAATGCCAAAAGTTTATTTTCTCATAAATAAATATTAATTTAACACTCAAATACTCAAGTTATTGTTAATAAAAACACTAATATTCTTTATGAAAATGTAGTAAAAATCATATTTTACGTACACAAGGCGTTTCCTTAAAATTTTGCCATAGGTGCCATACCTCCCAGTTACGCCTCTGGTTCTGAAGTACTTTTAGCCTACCATTTCATCAATTATTGTTGTCAAAATAATGGAGAGCCGAGAACTTAACCCCCATTTTCTCTTAAGGCCTTTGCTTCCATTTTTGCAGATTCCAAATTCGCAGTGTTTTCGGGAATGTAACCCCCATGAATTTGGGGGTTTTACTGTACTTCAGTCCCTGGAGAGAATTAATTCTCCATAAACTGGATAGGTGTGTCTACGTGTGTACTATCACCAGTATTTACTTATTATTTTTTTATGTATAAGGTGATTAAATTTTTCATTTAACATAGTTTTTTGATTGGCTAATTTATCAAAGTGAAAGAAATTGTTTCTTGCAGGCCCTGTCTCTCTCTGCCTGAATCATAAATTAGACTTTGTAAGGGATTGTAAACTATTAAATTGCAAAATTGTTGTTAAAGTAAAAATTAGCCAATTGTCACTTAGGAGAGAATTCGTAAGTATTAGGTATTTTTCACTTTCAAAAAGCTGATACATGAATATATATTACTACAATATTACCTCGATCTTTATAAATTTACAATAATCAGCAATGTGTATTATTACATTTCCACTATTTCAAGCCAAAGTTTCAATATGAGTTAGATACATATTCTGGAAGCTATCCTACTTCTACATATGAACCAAGAGTTCTGAATTTTTCAATTCTGGGCTTTTTGAAAATCATGAAGGGCATTAAAATAAATTAATCTTATTGAATGAATTTCTGTTTCATCTTACTACTGATAACATTTTAGTAATTTCTATTCACAGTTAACACTTGATCTGATTTCTGTTATGTGATTTGTTGTGAATGAAGAGCAACAACTAAATCAAGAAATAAAGCTAAGATTTGAATTTAAAAGCAGGAAACATTTATTATTTTACTATGAATAAAACTGAAAGCCATTAAAAATATATAGTATGTATAAATAATTATATATATATATATATATATATATATATATATATATATATATATATATATATATATATATATATATATATGTACGTCCAATTCCTGGGTACCTGGAATACTTAAAACGTGAATAACACAATCAAGAATGCTGATATAAACTTGAAATATGGCAGAGATAATCTACTATGATATAAAAATGCTATGGCAAAGAAATATTTATGAAAAACGTCCATGGTTTGACTCCAGGGGATGATTTGCATTCCCCATAAGATAACACGTAAAAATCGAGTTTTTGAAGTACAGGCTTTTCTTCTTTTTGAGATTAAAATTAGAAAAGATTGCCTCACAACCTTTACATGTAGATCATTTTAAAGAAAAAATCACAAGGTTTCTTATTCTGTTCATCATTTTTCGCCTACTTTTCAAAATCCTTCATGTTAAACGTTAAATTCACATATTTTGGGGAAATCTTGCCATTTAAACGGGATGTTGCCTTGCCTACCAATTACACTGTTAAACCTCGAAATCATATTGTTATTCCAATCCTTATGGGTTTAAGCATGTTTTGAAGGCTTTTAATATGGGAAGGAAAGAAAGACGGAAGGAGAGGGAAATAATTTTCATAGTTCGTTGCATTATTTACGAGAAGGAATACCTAAAGAGCTGAAATAAACTATGTTGTCCATTCGTTGGTTTGAGTGTAAGGTTTTTAAAATGCAAATAACTCGATCAAGGTTGTAGATAGAAAATTTAAATTTGGCAGAAATTTATATAATGAGCTAATCAGAATTTGTTTATACATGGTTGGCATGGTAATTAAATAAATAAATGTCCGTTTGTGGCGCTATTTTGAGAGGGGATATATTGCACTTCCTTCAAATAAAACTAATAACGTTTGAAGGAGATCAAAAGAAGAATTCAGTAATTAAATATCACTTTCACTATGAATATAACAGGTAACTTGAATTCTCTAAACCAGCAGTTCCCAATTTCTATGCATCTGTGACTCCCTCTTAAGGCATCCAACATTATCACAATCCCCTTAATCCCACCTGTCTATACCAATAAATAAAAAATGTAATATTAATTTTGGAGTATTATAAACATTAATTTTATCTGCAGAAATTCTAAATATATCATACTGATAGTTAAAAAATATAACAAAAACATTCCGTCTTAGCAATCTCCCTAAAAACCTTCCATGACTTCAGTTTGGAAACTATTGTTCAAAACTAAAGTTTCAAGGGAGGGATATGTTTAATACAGAGATGTTTGACAACATCAAAGCTTGCTGGCATGGTAGTTTAGTTGGTTAACGCACCTACCTATAAGTGGGAGAACAGGGTTCAATTCCTGGTCAAGTTCAAAATTTTTCTCCTCTAAATTAGCATTTATGCAAAACCTCACATGTTCACGCCTAAAAACTCTATTTACCTACATTCCATCCTGTTTCAAAGTTAAAGTTTAGCTACAGTAAATTCAACAAAAGTAGTGTAATTATCAAGCTCATTCTTATAGCTAAGATAAAACTGGTAAATCAGAATTTTACGAATGCCATAAAATGGTTTCTTTGACTTAAATCCCTAAAAAACTATGTTCTTCAGTTTTTCAAAAAGTTTCTATCAATGGCTGAGTTTAATAAATAATTCAAAGACATGCCATTCATGTTGCTGGCATTGAATTTAAAGATCGACATCGAGAAAGCACCACAATATTTTCAAATGGAATTGATTAATCTGCAGTATTATACCAACCTGAATAAAAGCTTATTGAAACAAAACAGCATGTTTTTACTTTCTCCATATACGAAGTATAGAGAAAGTATTTTTTTCATGAAAAAATCAAATTCGAGATTTCAACGGAAATACATGTTTTAAGGTCCCCTGAATGCTTTTTGACTATTTTCGCGATGAAGTCTGTGTGTCTGTCTGTCTGTATGTGATAGATTTTTGTGGGCGCTCTAACTCAAAAACTATTCATCAAGTCATCGCAAAATTTTATATTTAACATTTTTATAGAAGTTAGATCATCTGATTAGTTTTCGGTAAAAATCGGTCGACCAGAAGTGGGTGTTTACTATTGTCACATCCGTTATTTTGAAATATTTGCTTTAATATTTGACAAATGTAAAAATGTATTGGAATAAAAGTTGTAGGAAATTTCATTTTCTACAACCTTTGTTTGATACATTTTTCCATGTAATGCATTGTTTAAGAGATATCTTATATTTTTAGCTGCCACCACCATGCCACCTACCGAAGACTATTGTTAACAATTGACGCTTAGTTATGTCTTAGTAACGCTCCTTTTTCTTTTCTTAATTGTCATTCAGAAGAAAATATTGACAACGATCCCAGAGCTAACAACATGTAATTTGCCATATAAATATGGAGAAAATCATGTGTTGCCCACATCAGTTTATTTATTTATACTTATCAAAAGATAAATTTCCTCAGCTAAGATCTCTCCCATTAAGAATCATTGCCATGTTTGATGACAAGTATTTGTGTAATTCTTATCGCCCATGAAAAGTAGTAAAAATAAAATGAGATTTTGATTATCATATGGACATGCAAAAACAATAACGATCAATGGCGGCTCCAGTGATTTTTAGCTGGTGGGGATTTCAGCAGAAAATTATGCAGCAGACGTGTCTGCAGGAGCATTCATATAATTAAACAGGTTTAAGAGAACAATATCATACAAAACAAGAATAGTATAGGATAGTCACTATCATGATAATACTAACAAGATGTGAATATTTAGGAGTTAATAGGTTTAAAAAACAGAAAAAAAGGTCATGCATTTAAATAAATAATCACTCATAGTGTATTACCTTTTACAGAGGTTCATTTTTCCTTGCAGCGTATTGCAAAAAAAAATGTGCCCACATGCTCTTCAGCCTAGCAAAATGCTCAAGTTTGTCTGTCCATCCGTCTGTCTGCGGATCGTAATAGTTAAATTCATCAAAAGTCAGCATAATAATAATTTTTTCTATTCCCGCCCTGAAATCTCGCTACCCCTAGGCCATTGCCTACTTCGGCCTTACTTGAAATTCGCTACTACTACATTAACTATTCAGAAAAATTTTCCTTGCAGTCTTTTCTTTCTGCAAAATTAGCAACAATTGCTGCGAGGTCAATTTTAATAGCACGGGCCCATTCTATAGAAATTATTAATTGCGATTCCACTGAAATGAATGTGCCCCATTGAGCTCCTTAGAAAGCTTTTCATTAACCCCGTTGTACTCGTGTTAATTTTTCAAACAAATATTTGCATGGGATGCTTCTGACATCCCACAGATTTTTTTTGTTATAGAAAAATATCGCTATTATTCAATTAATTCTTTATTTTGTTCTATTTATAATCATTTATAAGTGAATTTCTAGAAGTTTCAAATGATTTTTTCTTTAGAAATCTATTTCAAAAAGAAGAAGTCTTTCATGAATATTTTCGGATGTCAATCTATGAGTCAGTTGACAGTTTTTAGGAATATACTTATAAAAGTTCAATTAAAGAAATTGGAAATCCCACAATAGAACACAAATAATAATAATTGTGCACGAGAGGAAACCCTGTTTTTTTTTGCATCATGACCTTGAAAACTGTATTTGCTTCACTTTTTCAATTTGAATATTCGTGCAATTCACTATAGTATTTCTCTCTCTCTCTTATGGATTGGTAAATGTTTACCAGAAATATCGGCTATCCCTTGTGGTAGTTCTGCCAAATATCAGTCGGAAACAGTCTACTGGGAGCTGCAAAACAAAAATCGAGCACTGAAATTATAAAAATCTACAAACCTTGTAGGATCAGAGTGGGTGAATAAACTGTTGAGATGCGATCTCCAACTACAGGAAATAGCACATTATATGATGACGATCAGTGAAGAAACTATTGCGAGACAATCTCAAATTATGTGAAATAACAAAAGTTCTACAGATAGTAACAGTAATTTCAGAATAAAATATGAACAACTTCCACACAAAGAAAAAAAATGCTGATTTCCGCATCATACAGTGCAGTACTCTCTTAGAAAAAACGTCCAAACTCAAAGGATTACCACAGAAAACTGAAAATATTTAGCAGAATAGGTTTCAAACACATGTCATTCCAGCTACTGAAGGGTCGGTGTCATAAAAGGCCAAAGGAAAGGAACTCTATCATACAACGAATACCTGGGGTGTCCACGGCACCCCGTGCGAGTACTGGAGGGTTAATTTTAACTTAGAAAATGAGCATCCTGATGTAGCAACAGTAACAGGAAGTGTAAGAAATGTAAACAAGCCATACATATGTCTGGAAATGTTAAAGCTAATACAAAATTTTCTACAATTAATATATATCTTCATTATATACAGAAGGAAATTGATTAATTTGAGTTTTAAAGGTGGATCGGAAAGATACAATTTGAGGGCCTATGTCTGGCATAAGATCATCAGGGATGGCTTTTGCTACGTTGGTTGCCGCATTAAATAGTTCATCATCTGTATATGAGAGCATTTGTTGGGGCAGCAAACAGCTAACATATTTAGTGTAGCCCATGAAAACGTTCATTTAGTTGCATTGGAATTATGTCAAGTGATTTATAAAAAACATTGATCTCAAATAATTTCGCAGGCTCGTTCAATCTGCTATCATATTCAAGCTCGTCTAAATGTCTTACACTTTTGAGTTGGGGCATCAAAAGGTTTGAAGTCTCAACTTTTAGCCATGTCCGTAGCACTTGGAAGCAAAAATTTGAAACTATTCCTATACAATTTTAAATTATCGTATGCATCTTTTAACAAAGCAGCAGCTTTATTGAGGTCCTCTTTTTCAAACTGGAGAAGTTTTGATATGGTATTAATCGCTGTTAGAATTTGGAATCAGGTGATTTTGTAACAAAAATCCACTTTCGACAATTCTTCATTAGGTATTTAATAATTTCCCAAGGGTAACAGACACAAAGGAAATGTTTTGTATTACTGCAAAGATAAATTACATTTCTGAAAAGTGCTTCTTAAACTTAAAGAATATGTTCAACACAAGCCCTCCGGGCCCTCTCGAGCTCTGAGTCCTGGTTTGATCAAACCATTACCATTATGTGCCTGGAATCATGGCTTAGAGTCAAATGTTGTGCATAAAGAAAGTTGTTAAAATTAATGGTATTTATGGCAACATTCCCTAAAAAATTTTGGCCTTTGCTAAGGGAGTTCTCATTCTCCCAGTTATGAATAAAGACACCTTAGTTACAGATAATACTGTGCCAAAAATTAGGTGATATAAAAAATATCTGAATTTTTTCAAGGTTCTAAACTTGATGCAAGTCATAGAACATTATCATTATAACATACCAAAAAATTTTATCTCCCCAAATAATCACTCAGTATCGAAAAATAATTTTTTATATGGTTGTGCCTAAAATTTCCTTCATTAAACAAGCATCAGTTTCTTCAATTAGATACCCCATGCATAATTAATATTAATGATTACCTTGGAGTTGAAATGCACACATAGTTCAGGCAGCTGTTTGATGGCTATTTGAATTACTTGTTTCAAGAGTTTGGAAAACCCATAAACTAACATCACTAATTTCACCATAAATAGGTAACTATTAAAAATAACAAAATATACTTTCAATTACAATATTTAAAAGCTCACCTCAGAAGTCACAGCAATACGACCACTCCAATCACCTCCATGATTACCTCCAAGACGCTTAAGGAATGATGTGGTTAAAGTGAAAGGTCCATCATTGATAGTTTGAATTCCAAAATTTCTTCCGTCATGTTCCTCCCAACCATAGCGTCCAAGGTTATCACTTTGTTCACACCAATGTCTACAATTTCAGTAGTCACCAAGAAAAAGATTAGAAGGCATAATATGTCAGTATTAAGTAAATTACTTGATCGATAAAAATTTCTATGACTTATAGTGGCAATTTATTAATCATATGACAAGGGCATAGTATCTCCTAGATGATTTATATTAATAAAAAGACAACATTTCAGGTACAAAATCAGTAAATGTTTTATACTCAAACAAGCTATAGGCTTTCATAAATTCATATTATATTGCCTGAATATGCCAAGCTTAATATATTCAAAATATTAACAGCCAGAATGTTTTTGGAAATGCAAAATTTTGTATTGAGTGATTGCAATATTATTATTAACAAAATGCAGTGACAACCCAAAACCGATTCCCATGTCTGAAAGTGCGATCACAATCCTTACAAAAGAATCGTTTCAAGTATGGTAAAAATTAGTTTCACCTCTATAATGACTATAATGCCAACTAAAACCATCTGTATGCCTTGAATTAGTAGTTTTATGAATCAAGTGTATCTGCTGCAAACAATGAAATCAAGGCAATATTATGGTTATGCATTCTTGACGCAATTTTTCTGGTTAAGTGAGGGCGTTTTAGTCAGCAGTTAAAAAAATTTCAATCTTTTTATTTCTAAACCTTCTTGCCTAATTTGATGCGCAGTTGCTTCCAAAAGCCGTGGAAAAAACCACATTAACCCCATTACTGGAGAATATGGAGCTCTTGTTTTCATTCCATAATACACTCCAGGTCTGTAAGTTCCCCAGTAAAGTTCAGGTACATCCAATCCAGATTTTACCACAATCTAAAAAGACAAAATGATAACAATTCAACTTACTGCAATCTTACGTTAAATATACTATATAAAGTAAGATATTTCGGCTGAGGTAATTAGAATCTAATTTAAATATTAAACAAACAACACCTTTTGGTCATTGAATGGAGTATTGACTCTGGTCTCATAATAACCCAGGTAGCAAGCATAGCCTGCAACAGTTATCCCAAGCAACGTTAACATTACTAACATTTTGGAAAATTTATTTTTCTTCTCCGGGCGCTTTTCAATCTTCACGTATGATATATTACGTCCTTGTTTGTACTTTTTCACAGCCGAGGAATGCTGAAAAAGGCAGTTCATATTAAAATGTATAACTAACAGTTCTAACACATAAGAGATTTTAGTTTCTTGCATTATAAATTAATATAAAACAATAGTCCCTACATTTGCGTCCTTATTTCCCATTCTGTCCAATAAAAGTTATCGTGAGTTTGTCAAAATAAAAAGTTATAGTTGATATTTAAAACTCGTAATAAGCATTTTATTGCTAAAATTAGTTCAACAAAGAGCAGACTTAGCGGTCACATTGCACATCTAACGTCAGCTGTCATACACGTGTGAAAGGAGACTAACAAAATGCGCTGTGCCTCTTTACAGATGTCTCTCTGCTTCAGCTCAGCTGGTGAAGAAGATTCTTCGATGTTGCCATCTTGAAATGGGGGTGTAACGCTTTTTGTGTTGTATCATTATTTTTTTAACTTCGGTGTGCATCTCGGTGACTTTGAAGCAACTTGGATCTAATTCTGATAAACAGTCTGCTTTTCCGAGTATAAGACAGGAATGTGAGACATGGGGCAAACAGGAAGTGTGGGGCATTTGAGTAAGTAAATCTTATCCAAATAATTCGTAGGTGTATTTTTTAATTAAATTTATTATTATTTACTTGGCTAAATTTGTTTTTTGAAGATTATTTTTAATGGTGAAATATGCTGCTGAATCATTTTTTGGGTTCAAGAGTAGCTGTCATTCAATCGAATGCGCTTAAATTGCGAAAAATATACCCTTTAGACTAAACCATTGATACGGGGTAATTGATATCTCTTGTTTGAAATGTTATGTATATGTAACAATGTGTAACATTTTGGTATGAATATGAACTATATCAATGCTGTAAATCTTTCATTGTGTCGTTTTATATATTCGTTGTTAGAAAAATCAACAGCATAATATTAATATGAAAGTGTGAAGTTTATTGTTCATGAGTTAATGCCAAGAATATCCGTGCTAAATGAATTTAATTGTGTCTATTGTTTTTATTGTGTGATTCATTGAATAAAACTTAGTTAACACACTTCTTGATTCTTTTCTTTCTCTTTTCTACATTTATTTCACACATATTAACCATCTTCATTAGCTGACTTGATATCATTTGGAGATAGTATATCCTTTTGTTGAATGTATTTGCAATCTTTTGTTCGCTGATAGGGTGATGGTCATTTTTACAGAAGCAAAACTTTATTTTTTCAAAGCACAAAACTTGTAATTTTTCACATGCATTAAAATTTGCTTACATGCATTTTGTCTGATTCCAGAAAATTACTTATAATTTTGTATTTTAAATTACATAATATGTTTGCAAAAAGACATCATATGACGTTTTATCTAGGTTCAATCAATTTAAAGTTCTTTCATTAGATTATGCTAAATTACTAACATAATTTCTGTAAAATCATTTATATTAACTCTAGCACCAATTAAGATACATGCACCCTACCGAATTTCTAGTAGAAATTAGAAGTTTGAATCCATTTCTACATCATATGCACTAAAGCTTTTATTTTTCAAGTTATGGAATGTTTTTATGTTGTCCCTAATCATTCTGCATGAATCTTTCGCAGTAAGCATCCACTTGTTATTTAGAAAAAACAATATTTATAACAACTTCTTTCAATTGGAAAAGGAGCTACAGTTGTCAAAATCTTTTTACTTTTATAAGAAGTATATAAAATATGTATACAATTACAGAGACAACTAAGTATATACTTTATTACTTAATTGCTTTCAGTTTTATATTTACATTTTCGTGTTTGCATAACGTTAAATCGCCTCATAGTTTTTCTCACAAGAGTATTTAACGTGTTAGTTATTTAAATATTGAATTTTTATTAACATCAACTGTAAGAAACTGCTATCTCCTGTGAATGGGTCTCAAACTAAATTCTCTGTGATTTACAACTAAAGAAAATTTATAGGCGTCTTAGCAAGTTGCCACGAGGTTTTGTTTCATTTTCATTATTAAGCTTATTATGGCGACATTTTAAGAAGATGCTGCTGCAGAATCGACAGCTTTAAACTCTCTAAAAGGTAGGTTGTGTTTTTTTACTGTGGTGTTTTAAAAGCGTTTATGGTGGTTCTGTGTAGTCTTTCAAAGAAGTCGTTATAACATGTGTTTTCCTATTATGTATACCAAGAATGACAAATTGCTATTAACATTAAATCGAAAATACGGTATTTTACTAACTTTTTGAAACGCTTCTGTGTTTATTAAATTTGAATCTTTCTAGATTACCTATGACTTAATGTATCATAAGAATTATCTTATCTGTTTAAGCAATTTCGATCGAGCATTTAACATCCACCACATTACAAAAATTTTATTTTATTCGAACGATAATTTCTTCTTTTAACAAACATGAGTGAATTTGCCTGCATTGAGCTGATTAATTTCATATTTATTTTTAAATGCAGCTGCTTAGGGAGACATTAATTTTTAATCAAGTTTACTTTACTGTATTTTTCTTAGAAAATACTTTCTTGTAGCACTGACATTTTAAAATGTAAATCCTATAATGGAAGTGGTATTCTTCGACACTACGTACAGATTTGTTGCATTACGCCAGTGAAAATGAAGCATGTACTTTCAATAAACGTCCAAGTTAAATAAAATTTTCGAAAGGTTTTTCTCGGCAGTGATGTCCAATGCGGTCTATTATTAATATTTGACATTAAATTCAATTTGGCGGTTCTTCGCCACCTGGAGGGATTTAGGTGAAGTGACAAGAGGGATGGTAGAAGGGGCAGTGGCTCTCCGTAGTGGTCGAGGCTGAAACTTCCTCTAGCTGTTACCAAGTAGCCATTCGTACAGTTCCGAATGTTGGATTCACTGCTTATCTCTTTTTCACCATTTTAAATAAGTACGAGAATAGCCTTTTCCTCGGTCTGGATCGTTTCCAGGATGAGTTTGGACGATCTCGACATTGGCCTGTATAAAACAAATTGCGCTGTAATCGAGCGTTCCTCATTCCGTTCGCTCTTTCGTAAATCTTTTCTAAAAAGGATACTTCTGAAGATATTATGTTAATAATATTATATAATTTCTAGCAATAATAAATAGAAGTTGTAACATATTGTTGAAACTAGAACTCCGCGTTTGTTTACTTATGTGCATTATGCATACATTATACGGTTTTGGTGTTATACTATCATTAAATTCCCTGCTAAATGGCTAGGTTTATTTTATTTTTACTTTCTCCATACGTAGTATAGGGGAAAGTACTGTTTTCATGAAAAAATTGATTTCGATATTTCAACGGAAATATACGTTTTGAGGTCTCCTGTACACGTTTTAACCATTGTCTCCATTATGTCTGTGTATATGACAGCTTTTTTTGTGGGTGCTATAACTCAAAAACTATTACTAATCAAGTCAATGCGAAATTGTATAATTAACATTTTTATGAAAGTTACAAGAACTTATTAGTTTTTGGTAAAAATCGGTCAACCGGAAGTGGGTGTTTACTCTTGTCACATATCCGTTATTTTGAGATATTTGCTTTAATATTTGATATATTTAAAAACATACTGGAATAAAAGTTTTAGGGAATTTAATTTTCTACGACGCTTGTTCGAAACATTGTTTAAGAGATATCTTAAAAACTAAATTATTTAGCTGCCACCTACCGACTATTGTTAACAATTGACGCTTGTACTTCTTAGAAAGACTCCTTTTTCTTTTCTTAATTACTGGAGCTTTGTGGCTATATCTAATATTAGAAGGCTACGGTATGAGTCTATTTCTGTTCATGTAAAGTCTTTAAATGTTTCTCGCAGTTCCTTAAAATATTCATTACCATTTAACCTATTTGGAATCTTACATATAGTCTTCCAGGTCTGTCGTTGTCTGGTCGGTCTTTGTGAGACGCTTCGATTTTTCAAGGTGCAAGGTTTATTTCCTTCATTCATTAAAATACGTAAATATGGACCGAATTAATCCGTTTTTGCTTTATTCAACGGCTAAAACTACAAAACATCTTATTCTTGCGATCCTTAGATGTTACTTGGAAGAATTTGACAGAATTACTCGTATCTTTTCGAAATTTTATGACCTTTTCATACTCTTTCCGGATGTTGCCAAGGCGACCCGCATTGTTGTCTCCGATTGAATTAGCAATTATTAATCCTTCAAATATACGGAAGAATTACGGTATTCGCTTAGCGGTTTTTATGAATCATCGAATTTATAGTTGTAGTAAGTCAAACTTAATATATTGCAAAGTTAATAATAGCAGATAATAATTATATAATTATTCAGTAAACTGCGTGTGGACTGTGGGCATTTTAAATGATAGACCAAAAGAAAAAATCGTTTATTTCAATGCTGGAATATTACCTTTTTTGTAAGGGAGAAGCAATTAAAAATGCACTTATAAATTATAAAAACAAACAAAATTGAAAATGATGGAAGAAATTTTACGTGCAATGTGGTTTATAAGGAAAATTTTCAAAATAAACATAATAAGAATATTTACGGTGTTATTTATTGTTATTGTTGTTTAAAACTTGTTTACATAATATATGTACGTTATTAGATTGAAGTGGGTACCTTTAAAATTAGCTATTTCATTGAAGGAACGATAAGCGAAATTACCTTGCCTTAAAACTTGATTTAATGGAAAAATACAATAATTATAATCGATTTTGAACCGAGATGTTGTATTATTTTATACTTACTCCCGTCATATTTGACGGGCAAATCGGCTAGTTTTTAGAAATATTACAGGTACGGAGAAAGTCATATGGTGGCCACATCAGATTTTTTACATGCGTATGCAGAGTCGGGACAACGCCTATGCGAGCGATGCACCCGTCTAGGTAGCACGCCTAGAAGCGCAACAAATGACAATTGGAACATTTAAGTGTAACGTTTCGTATTATAAAATATATTTTTCAAGTTCTTTTTCACTTTACGTTGTAAATAAACCACTGTTTTGAGAGGTAAAATTATCTTATTTTCCAAACTTGCCTAGGGGCCAAAAATACCTTGTCCCGGTTCTGTGCACATGTATATATTTTATTATATTATGAACCTGCTTAAATTAAGATCATTGATATACGTACTGTTTCAGGGCTCTAAAATAAATAATTA
Source organism: Tanypteryx hageni (assembly GCA_028673005.1). Classification (NCBI taxonomy): domain Eukaryota; kingdom Metazoa; phylum Arthropoda; class Insecta; order Odonata; family Petaluridae; genus Tanypteryx; species Tanypteryx hageni. The sequence goes on from CM054117.1 coordinate 42,779,699, forward strand.
TATAGAAATATTCTGGAAAAATAACCTATGATTTTCTCCCCTTCGATTATTTATAATGATTACTGTAATTTTTACTTTCCTCATACGTAGTATAGGGGAAAGTATTGTTTTCATGAATGAAATCGACTTCGAGATTTCAACGGAAATACACGTTTTGAGGACCCCTGAACACGTTTTGACCATTTTATCGATGATGTCTGTGTGTGACAGTTTTTTTGTGGGTGCTCTAACTCAAAAACTATTAATCAAGTCAACGCGAAATTTTATATTTAACATTTTTATGAAAGTCTAAAGAACTGATTAGTTTTTGGTAAAAATCGGTCAACCGGAAGTGGGTGTTTATTCTTGTCACATCCGTTATTTTGAAATAGTTGCTTTAATATTTTTATTAATGTGAAAATGTAGTGGAATAAAAGTTGTAGGAAGTTTAATTTTTCACAACCTTTGTTTGAAACATTTTCCCTTATAATGCATTGTTTAAGAGATATCTTATATTTTTACCTACCACCACCACCACCTACCGACGACTATTGTTAACAATTGACGCTTAGTTACGTCTTAGTAACGCCCCTTTTTCTTTTCTTAATTATTGGAGCTTTGTTGCTATATCCAATATCAGAAGGCTATGGTTTGAGTTTATATCTGTTCTTTGTAAAGTCTAAAATTTTCTCGCAGTTTCTTAAAATATTTATTATTATGTAATCTATTTGGAATTTTTAGAAATATTAAAGGTATGGAGAAAGTCATGTGGTGGTCACATCAGATTTTTTATTTAACAATCGTTCATGTTTCGTATCCGCGCTAGCGTTCTCGCTTGGTTTGAAACGAGATTTTTTCGTGTAATCTCTTTTAGGTAACTCAGGATCACTCTCATCGAGTGGTTATTTATTCATCATCCTAAACAGGGCCGTCGCGATGGGGCATGCAGGGTATGCTACGCATAGGACCCCCCAGAAGAGGGGGTCCCAAATTTTGCGTATGTTAGACTATAACTCATTGTCGTCGATAACTGGCACAGTATATTTATACACATCGATATAGATAAATGGGCTGCGTTAAGGGGTCGGATATTAATACGAAAATCAGTATCTGATGGCCACAAACTAAATTCTCTGATGTTAAGAGAGGTAACAATTATGTGACGCCAATTTTTACATTTTCCAAAGGCTGAGCTTTGTCAAGTGATGTATCACTGGGGAAAACTTGAACCGTCGAGTTACGGGCATTCTGAGACGTTTTGAACAGCAGAATGTTAAAATTTCCTTCCTCTTAGCTTTGCTAGGCCTTTCATCGAAGAAGAATCGATAGTATTCCTCTGCTTAGTGAATTCAGCGTCTAGCTAGCAATTATTTATCAGGTTAGTGGTTTCATTCGTAAAATAAAATTCATAATAACAATAACATTCTTTTAGTTCCATATGTTGTGTCAATTTATTATGCTTTCCGTTAATGATTGGTTTTGCCAAAGAAGCACTACTGCAAAAAGACATGTTTAAAATACCACCCTTATTTTTACGGGCAACACTAGTTAATTTAACATCTGACTAGTCGCATAATATTAAAAATTGTAACACGGACCGTATGGCAAAAATCCACCGCCTGAGGCATCCTCATTTACCTCCTTGCGTCTTACAGAAATAAACATATCAACAAGTTCATACGGAATAGAGAGTGCCGATTCTAGATAAATAGCCGCATGTCACTGCTGTCTCACAAGCCCAGGTCACGTGACGGTCGTGATTGGAATGCCTTATAGAAAAGGAAGGGGGAATCAAATAATCGTATTTGTATAGAGGCCCCCAAAATATCCTAAGCGTTTTCTTACATCCAAGTTTTTTACAAAAACCGCGTATGGTTCTCAAATGCGGCACTCTCGTTGTTTTGATTCCATTTTATGTGTAAAAAAAAGGATGCCGACTTTAGGCGACAAAAACGAAGGAAGTAGTGTAAAAAAAGGTTTCACGTTCCGAAACTTTCCGATAGTTGAAGATTTACCGCTGCAAGTGGATAAGATTTTTGAATATCGGTAGTGTGTTCGTCTAAATGGAAACCTTAGCTCCTTGAATGCGCGCGCGGCATAGTTATACGCATCGGTGCTATATAAGGCACGATCAGAACGTGCCAGAAAATACGTCGAAATAGTCGCAAGAACCAATATGTACCACGGATCATTTTTCCCAGTCGTGATATGTCAGTCCGGCGGAGTTTCTAACTATAGTTTGTCTTATATGAAAAGGGTTGCGAGACACGGCGAAACAATACAATAGTAAATAATAAAAAACCCCTTCGCCGTAAACGTAAAAATTTAAAATTCTGCAATAACAACTTCGTGGAGATTTTGAAAGGTTAAAATGGTCTTTTGCACCAAGCTCGAACTAACTGAAAAATTTCAGCTCCCTAGCTCGTCTCCGAGTACCTAAACATTTATCTATTTGTTTAAACTTGAAGAATTTTTCTAGCGGCCAAATAAATAAATATATCAGAATTTCTATAACCGATATTCGGTTATTTTACGAATTTTACCTTTACAAAATATTTCAGCTTCGTTGCACATCAGAAATACAAACGCATTAAATATTTGTTTAAATTTTGCGAATTTTTAGCGGCCGCATTATTTAACTTTTTTGATATATATATATATATATATATATATATATATATATATATATATATATGATATATATATATATGATGAGTGGGTTAGCAAAATGATTTAACACAACAAAATTACTCTGGGAGAAGAGCAAAATCCTATGATTTATCGGAATCTCGAAATAAGCGCATCAGTTTCCAATACTGATCGTTTCGAGCAGTAGCAGGCACCGAGTCAAGCGTCATCAAAAATACACCTACAACTCGTAATCGAAAAAAGAACGACTTTCTCATGGGAACGAATTCGAATTTACGCACCGGCGAACGGGCGAGGAGCGGGATAAAAATCCTTTCTTTCCTAAGTTCGATCCGCCGCCTTCCTTTTCCACCTCCTCCTCCCTTCTACCCAATATATCACACCGTGACCCATGTAATTCGTGTTCCTTCGCCCGTAAGAAAGTTCCCCGGTGAGTTTCTTTTTTCGTCTTTTATTGCCGGTAACCATGGAGAAGTCGCCATCTCCTTTCTAGAAGAAGAAGAGTCGCTCACTCCCGCGTCACGGTCGCGAAGTTTTCGCTTCGCGGTTCCTTCCCCACCTTGAAAGGGCCGCCGGGAAGTCACGGATCCGTAAGCCCTCGAGGCGGCGACCACCTCCCCGTCATCCCGAAGTGAGCACGTGCCTCCCACCTGCCATGGCCGCGGGTCTTCCTTGCCCGGTGGTGGTAGAGCGGTGGCGCCCCGGCACGAACTCCTCCTATCTAGAAAAGAATGGAACAGCTGGTGCCAGCTGGTTTTTTTTAAGGCCAAAACCTCTTTCTTGCTATACGAGAGTGGTATTCCCGCATCCTCGGTTCTTTTTTTCCTTTCCATCTTATGTCGGCATCTTTGCCTCTGCGCCTCCTCCCCCCCTACTCCCTCCGTTTTATGGAACCATCTCCTGCCGCACGCGATGCTTCCTTTTTCGAATCCACATGTGGTGCGTCCCTTTTATCTCTCTCAGAAGGACCCCCCGCGTGGAAATGAAGACAACTTGCAATAAATAGGGAATTCGTAGGGAATCATAATTTTGTTCGGTTTGTTTTTGGAAGGTCGATGCCCATCTTCGGATTTTTTTAAAACTTTGCAGTCGATTCGATGGAGAATTGTGGAGCTTGTCTCATGACCGAACAAGTGAGGAAAGATACGCACTTATTGCGTGCACCCATGCAAGGCAGCAGGGTTCTTTACGAATTGTGTAGTCGTGTTAAATAACTATTTCTAAAAATTTTCTTAGAGTCCTTTTCTTTCGATGTGCCTTGCACATTTTCTAAGAGTTATGGCGGAAAGTTCATTTTTCTTCATAGAAAAATGGCATCCCTGTTAGATTTATGTGAACCATTTATGTATATAATTTTCTTGCCCCACCTTTGTCCAAAATGTCCTTAGTACCAAACTAAATGAAAATCCAGTCGATATTTTCGGAGAGTAAATATGCGGACAGACAGACGGACAGACCACAAGGTGGCCATTTTTTACTTTTTGTAAGGAGCGACTTAAAATGGGTCTCAGACTCGCAGCCCCCGTTGTACATTTCTGCGGCCCACGAACACTTGACGGCCAAATCTCAACGGAATGGGACAGTTCAGCGCGACAGGTTCGGCGACGGAATAATTCGGCGCCGGGACAATTCGGCGCCGGGACAATTCGGCGCCGGAACGATTCGGCGCCTGGAGGGAAAAGCAGCAACTTTTAGTTGGGTTGAGTGGTTGGAGGTTGAATTTGTTCTATTTCCTCCCCTCGAGATGGTTTTAGTGGTTGAAGGTTGGATTCGTTCTGTTTCATCCCTCCGGGTTGGATTGGGTGTTTGGGGATTGGATTCTTTCAATTGCCTATCCCCGGGTTGGGTTGAGAGGTAGGTGGTTGGAATCATTCCATTCCCTCCCCCGAGTTAGGTTGAGTGGTTGGGGATTGGATTCTTTCAATTTCCTCTCCCCGGGTTGGGTTGTGAGGTTGGTGGTTGGAATCGTTCTATTCCCTCTCCCCGGGTTGGGTGGAATGGTTGTGCATTGGATTCTTTTAATGTCCTCCCCCCAGATTATGTTGGTGGTTGGATTCGTCTTACTAACACCGAACTGTCCCGGCGCAGAAGGGTCCGGTCGCCGAATTGTCCCCTCTCCGAATTGTCCCGTCGCCGAATTGTTGAGTGGTTGGAGGTTGGATTCGTTCTATTTCCTCCCCACGGGTTGGTTTGAGTGTTTGGGAGTTGGATTCTTTCAATTACCTCTCCCCGGATTGGGTTGAGAGGTTGGAGGTTGAATTCGCCTTGCTGGCGCCGAAGTGTCCCGTCGCCGAAGTGTCCCGTCGCCGAAGTGTCCCGTCGCCGAAGTGTCCCGTCGCCGAATTGTCCCGTCGCCGAATCGGTCGCGCCGATCTGTCCTATACCCAAATCTCAAATGTATTTCTTATATTTCGTGTAAATCTAAGAAATTTAAGATGTATGTTAAATCAGCTTTTTTATAATATACGCAGTTTATTGCTCATTCAGATTTATGAAGGTTCTGCATGGGTGGGGTACTAAGCATGTTCTTCCTGCTGCGTGTGTGTGTTTTGCCTGTCAAAAGAACCTAATCCTCAACGCCGAAACTAGCATTGTTGTAATGTATGGGTTTTAAATCCGCATCATATGGTTGGAGCGATTTCTTCCTTGTGGAAGGGGAGAATGAATTTCAAAAGAACGGTGTGAGGACTGAGAAAGTTTGCGGCCCGCGGACTTGGTACGGTGCCTTAATGCGGCCCGCGATGTCAGTTTGTAACCCATGCCTTAAAAGCTCAAAAGATAATAAGTGCTTGAGAGGCTAAATTGAAAAAAAACTTATCTCTGGCATCTCAAACAGCCTTGAGTAGTTCATGAAAAACCATATGAGCATTTCGGATGCCAGGCAATCGTCGTAAGTGGTGTAAACCTATAGTTAGGGTTACCAGACGTTCGGTTTTTCCCGGACGTGTCCTCCTTTTTAGGGTGTCCAGGGGACGTCCGGGCGGGATTTTAACACCTGTCCGGAATTTGAATATTTCCTTCTATTGTACGTTTTTTAAGTTATTTACGTTAATTTTTGGGAAATATGAAACCTGTCTTCGGACAGCAGCATGATGATGATGATTGCAGCTTGTGATTTTAACGTTTTATCTCTACTTATATCGTGAGATGTTAAATATAATTTTTGACGCTTTACTCAGTCATTTTGCTTTAAATTTGTAAATAAGTCGTTCCGCAAACCGCGGTAATAATATAATGTGTCATATTATTATTCCTTAATAATCAGTTTAACTTTTATTTCCAAGTTAATTAATAAACTTAGGTTTAGAGTTTATATTTTTGTATATATTATTCAAGACATGTACAAGAAGTTGTATATCCCTATATATTATTTACATATTTAGTCTGCATCGTCAGAATTATTGTTTCGGATAAAAAGTCATAATAACGCATGAAATTATAAATATTGTTGCATTTTGTTTTTATGCGTAAATGTTTAAGTAATAAAAACATTTACGTTCGAAAATTAACTATAATAATATTTAATTATATTTCCTTTATTGATATAACACCACGGTACAATTTTTTGTGCTTAAAAAGATAAGTTTTAAAAGTCCAGATTTTGTCCGGATTTTTGTGTTCTTGTTGTCCGGGAAGTAAGATTAAAAATATGGTAACCCTACCTATAGCGGATTCTAAATCTGAAAATCGAAATATGCGTATGATTTTCTCATTACTTTTCTATGGCTGTCGAAATCATTGGAAGAATCATTCGAATTTGTTGTTATTATTATTATTATATTATTATTCGAAGTTTCGCACGGAGGAAGAGGCGACGCAAAACTTCATCTTTGTCTATTTATACGAACCCCTCTGAATGAACGGAAGCGGAAATAAATGCGTTCGGAATTTCACGTTAAAAATAATCTCGAGGAAAAGGGAATTGCAGGAAACCGCGTTTTATCAAGGTTTAGGATATTTAAAGCCGGCCTTGGTAGAGGGGTGGTAGGCGCCCTTGGCTCCCAATAGGTTGAGAGTTCGAATCCTGCCCTATGTGTCCGTCTTTGCAATCGTTATAACGCTCGTTGTAAAAGGCTAGTAACTGATGTTTAAGATCTTATTAAATGAACTAATAAAACTTCTAAAAATATCTTTATATGTTTCCGAAGTCTGAATCTTGGCAATTGCAGAGAAAACTTCAGTGCGATTACGCTTTGTCGTGATTTAATGTTGCCGTCAGTAAAAACAGACAATTTAAGAATCCACAATATCGCGTCCTAGGCTACATATAAAGTATGTCTGGCGACCGTATTCTCACCCAAACGTTAAGCCGCTTATATTTATCAGTTTTTTTTGTTTGTATGGAATTTCTAACTAATCAACCTCTTGGATTATTGTAGCCATTACTCCTTCCACACCAGGCAGACACACAAGGGAAGAGGGAAACCCGGTACCGGCATTAGCCTACTCTGTACGAAGAGCACCAAGGAGGACAAATGCTTAACGTCTTTTCCGAAGGACGGAGTGCTGACTTGCGCGGTCTCCTCAAATCACGCAAGTAGGGGACGGGACGATCCCAGGTTGAAAAATCCGACCACCGCCGGATTCGAACTTGGGACAGTGGAAGCAGTGGCGAGGCGTGATTACTGAAAGAGAGGAAGCTGTTCTACACCGACACGCAAAAAGAACATTATAATGTTATATAATGTACAAGCACCTCATTTTTTGTAGTGTAGTTCTACTCTCCGGTTTCTTCTTGCGAAGATGTCAGTCACATCGTCGTAAAACGTTGACCCCCGGCGTAATTTCAGCAACAAATCCTTCTCAATGCCTAATAGAGCAAGAGATGACAGTCGTTCCTGGCCTTGCGCAGGTGTTTTAATCCTCTTCAATGCAGAGAAGGATCTCTCCACAGAAGAACTGGATGCTGGGATGGTGATAGATAGTTCTGTGAGTCTGAACACTTCGGGAAATACATCAGTTAAGTCCGACGATTTCAGATAGTGATTTAGCTCTACAACGTAGTTTTTATGCAAGTAGGGGTTTTTGTAAAGCACAGAGAGCTCACTTCTCAGGCTCGAAAATTCAAAGAACTTGCCGCAAGTCTGTTTTGAGGAAAAAAACTTTCTTCTGGAAACTTTTTTTTGGACATCCTGAGAGTGTCTTGTATCTAACAAATTTAAGAATTTGAGTTTCAAAATGTCACTGAACCTGTCGGCGATATTCATGCAAATGACATCAATAATTTCAAAAAATGTCTATACGACTTTTTGTCTTCGCTTGAGATGGTCTTCGCTTGAGATGATAGTAAGTCTGAGTCTTTTTCTTTGGAATGAATCATCGTTATTTGAACATATCCATTCTGTCTCATATACTATCAAAATCTTCTCTAATTTTCTTATTATAATTGGAATAATCCTCAACTGTATCATCGATCATTCCATTCAGCAAACCCTTTATTTGTTCTTTATACTCATGTACTGTTTCCAGAAGTCTGTTGTTGTAATTCCAATGTTTTAGGGCTAAAGGGGGAAATCGCTTCTTCACTTCTGCATCTAGAGCGAGCTTCTGTCCTCTTGGTTGATTTGTTGAAAAACATTTCAAAGCTATAAAGTGACATGAAAAATATTTTGCACTCTTTAATGTAACTCACTGACTGAGAAAGGACCAAATTTTACTTGTGTGCATAGCAATGTACAAAAATAGCTTCCGGATATCTATATCGAACTCTAGATTGTAAACCGCTATGTTCACCTGCCGCTTTCGATTATTTGCAATATATCTTGATAAGAAAATGCAACAACATCAGCGGGAGCCCCTGAATGCATGGCGGAATCTGCCGGCGTGATTCTTCACTACGTAAATGTGTCGATAATAATAAACAAAACCACTTCTAAACTTCACACTCCACAAGAAACCTACACTATATTATTCAGTAACAGCAAACGAAGTAACTGATCACCAATAAATGAATTATAATAAGGCTGTATGCACGAAGTAACACTTGAGGCAAAGCGGTCAATGACCCCATCCATAAGAGGACGAACGCATAGAATTCTGTGAAGCAAGCAGGTTTCCTAACCCCTACCCCTACTATCCCAGTAGATGCATGCGCAGACTGATCTCCAGTCTCTCTTTTACTCTCCATCGTCCCATCATACGACTAGTGTCGCCACTGGCGCATGTTTCAAATATTACAGTTATCTAATTTGGCGTTTCGCTACTGACCAAACATACGAAATCAGCCAGTTTCTTTATTTTCAATTCGTGTTTTATTTTATTTATCCTTTTAAGGGAAGCGGCGCTTCCCTAGCTTCCATGGACGCCTCGCCACTGCGTGCAAGGCCAACGTTCTACCAACGCCACCCCTATATATATCAGTGACAATTGCTTAATGGATAATTGGAATTTGAAAAAAATGCGTTACGTTTGCGTAACAGGTTGTTTTTCATCTTGCCTCTCTTTTCTGTTCCTCCCATCATTAGCGAAAACGTTTTTTTTAATAACTCTTCGTTTGGCAAGAATAAACATTTTAACGACGAATAAACCGTTTAGAAAAAATTGGTCGTCGATGATGGCGGCTAACAACTATTCGACGCGAAATCGAATCTCCATTTGCGGTCCATCGGGGGTGACGTCATCGTCGCGTTGCCACGCGACCGCCGCCGTCTCCGTGCGAAACCACATGGTCGACAATTTTCTTTTTTTTTCGCGACGCATTACGCCGCAATTTCGAGTTCTAACGTTTTCGGACCGTCCGAAAAGCATTATGCGGAAACCTCGCCACGGGAGGTCGTTTTCTCCGCGTCATTTTCGATTTTCTTTTATTTTTTTACTCCTTTTTTTGCAAGTGTTCCGTCCACGCTCTCTCGTCTCCACGGTCGCAGGACTGCTTTTCGGAGGCGCGTATCCGCGGATTCGACGGAATGCTCGCCTCGGGAGTAAAGGGAAACGAATAAAAAAATTCGAGCATAAGTCGCGGGGAGCGTGAGAGTCACGTGTCCCAGGCGCTTTTGAACCTCGTGCTCAACGGATGGAGAATCTCTGGTCCGATACGGTCATCTCAATCTGCGATCTACGGTTCATCCTCATCTCAAGGGGGCGTTGCGCTTCATCGAGTCTTTCTTTTGTTCGTGGGGATGAGGAAAGGGGCATTTCGAAACGTCGTGTTCCATTTTTTTATTCCCGTCGAATTTTCAACGATCTCGCTGTGGAAATAATCGGAGTCGACATGATCTATCGCGTAAAAGATAGCCATGGGCAACTTCTATTTTCCATAGAATGAAATTTAGTGTTATATTTAGTAAGTTCAACCTTTAATTGAAGAGGAAATTATGATCACATTGTGTGTTGCTATTAATTATTCACGGACCATATCTAGGGTTGAATTTTTCATGTTCAATTATGTCTTGGGGATTAAGAGGCAATTAAAAGGGAAAAAACTAATATTCCCTTTACTTTTTTGTAAAAATCTAAACTATTGGAAATTAGAAGGGCAGTTTTGCACAATAATTCATAGTGGTGTCCTAGAGACCGCACCCTCTGTAGTTAAAGGTTAATAATGCAATACGTATTTCAGGATCTACTTGTTATTAAAAAACCACGAAACAACTTCGATATTGTTTCAATCTGTTATCTGGAGCGCAACAATTTTATCAAAATCGACGCGTTCATGTTATGTTGTTTTTGCCTGCTGATTCAAAGTATCCTAGTCGATCATATGCAATTTGTCCGGCTGGTAATACTTCTTTTTAAAAGTAGTAGCCATTTCATTTATCCTTTTGACAGTTTACCCTCGTAAGTCTTCGCTTACGAGAAAACTTTGTATGGCATTTTCTCTGTGAAGGGGGTATTCATGTTCCTGAATGTCTTTTTTTGTATCTACAAATATATATATATATATATCGCTACGAAACCGTCATTATCTGCGGCATTGACTTGAAAAAAATACGCCGCACGAATAATAATAATAATTTCTTTAACACAAACAAATTTATCCAGTCGCATGTGTTATGATAGATTCACAACAAGCACATACGACCATGCCGTCGGCAGGATTCGAACCCGCGACCCTTGCATTGAGGAGCTAGACACGCTAACCACCCCGATACCAAGGAATACCCGATAAGTCGTCGTACAAGTTAAATTCATTATATTGAATGATAACGTTTTCGAAGATGGCGCGATATCTTTATATTGCTTTCTGATTCAGCGGTTCCTTATCGTTTTGTTGGCACGACGTCCCTTCAAAGATAAACAGAATTTTGCGACACCTTTTCGCGAGACCGCATATTGGCACAACTTTCAGGCACATCCTTTTGCTGATAGGTAAATTAAATGTCAACATATCCAACTCGTTGATTTATTTATATAGCAAAAGATTTCGCTTCGCCCTTTACAATCAGCTGCGTCACTCTCGTTGCAGCTCTAATGGCGGATTTTTATTCCGAAATTGAGATTTTTCCCCAAGTAGTTTTATTTTCACTACCGAAAACTTATTGTGCTTGAAGATAGCTGCGAGGGGAAAGTTAGTTGCTACGACGCCATTCCTTTTCGTCGATAGCTCTTGATAACTGTTAAGGCATTTTCTCGGTAAAAAATATTTAATTAAGTTATTTAATCTTGTCGGTTTTTCACGATTTTGTTTTGCGCGTTTTCGGTTTGGCACGCTTTTCATACCTCGAATTCCACTCGAGCAATTTCATGGGTTTTGGAACGGTCTTCAAGCTTTGAAAATCGGTGAATGTTTTGTTTTGGCTCGGAGTTTATAAAGAAAGACTATCGGAAGCAGCTCTGAATAAAGCGTGACTAAAATCGTTGCATGCTGAACTCAAGATGGCGCTCAAATGTAATCTCATGCATTCCCATTGGGGAAATCTCTCCCACCCTTCAAGGTTTCGCTTTAAACGGTCTTTTCCGAGACCGCGCGCTCCGCGGGTGCATCGGTGCAAAGTTTTTGCACCCGCCCGGCTTCCTAGCATTCCCTTAAAACAGCCAACTGATCGATGAATCGATTTCACACCGACCAGCTTTCCTAGGATTCAATTACGGGGCGTCGTAAACTGCCTCCAGTTTCCAATTTTCCTCTCGGCGTATTCCATCTCACGTCGGTGTCACGATCTCGTTACGTTTTAAAGGTTTCGAGAACGTCTGCAGTGCCGAGCAAATTGGCAGTCTACACGAGGGAAACCTTACGAAAACGCGAGTTTCATTAATTCTTTTTTTGCGCACGACCCGTCATTTCTGACGCCTTCCCCGACAACTCTCCAAGGCGCGCGCGAAGCAGATATTTTTCTAATCGGGTAATGGCCGAGTTTGCGAGTTTTATCGCCTCGGTAGGTTTCGTTCGTTTTTTTCTTCTTTTTCGCGAAGCCTTTTTTTTGCGGGGAAGAGTCGACTCGTCGTTGGGGTGTTTCGTCCTCTCTTCGAGAAATGGGGTGAAAAGGGTGTTTTCCTGGTTATGGCGAGAAAATAAGTTCGTTCTGAATAGTCCGATCGCCCGTTTTTACCGCGGTTTTTTTTTAATGCGCTTCTACTAGTTTCAAATTGGCGTTTGTCTGTATGTGCACTTGCTTAAATTGAAATTGTGACGAAAGGTGAAAGTTGGAGTATAGATTTCTGTACTGCTGCCATTTTTTTTCTTTGGATTAGAGTTTTTTTAAATATCCCCGAAGGTATAAAAAATGAAAAATGAAATTTTTAGCGTATATTGTCGCATCGATGTCTCTTACAAACGAAGCTCTTGTGATAAAATATATGGCGGTATAACCACATAGTATATAAATTAAGATAAGCTGAATTTACGATCAATTTCCAGATTATCCTCGGTTCGTCAATTTGGTTAATGGGAGAAATCTTCATAGCGAAATAAAACAAAAAATATTATCGAATTTAATAATCGAAGAAAAAACGCGCTAATTTTATCCAGGTTCAAGGATAACTCTCTACTTGCTATTAGTCTGGTGTCGGTTAAGCACCACGCTCTTGAAGAACTTATTAAAAATCCTTTCACGCAAGAAACGGGAGGAAATGGCTCCATATCGTGCCCCCTTCCTCTTCCTCCTTATCCGTCTAATTCGGAAGAGGAATAGAGGTTTTCGTGTTTTTTTCGGAAATCCGCTGACATATGAGCGTCGGCGAGCAACCACCCCAATAACACGGTGGGAAACTTTAGAACGGTGCGATTATATGCAGCTATAAATCAAGGAAAAACTTTTCTGTTGATTTTTTTGCAAATACGGGTCTCCACAAAAGTTTACGCTAATTCAAAGTTTTGATGATTCAGATTTTTGTATTTATTTTAAAAAATGTAAGTTTTCAGTTGAGGCACTTGCCCAGCCCATTCCTCTTCTAGTTTTTATGAAATTTATTAGTTATATTTTTTCAAGAAATCGCTATTTTGAAGACAACTCTACAATGAAGCTATTTATCGTAAATTTTATAATTTATGTTGGAGGAAATGTTTATTCTCAAGGATTAGGGTTTTCAGTGTAGGCGACAAGTTGGCCTTGAAAGTTGTAGAAACGAAGGCTTGGTTTTTGAAACCTGTTGGTTCTGCCAGGCTACTTCTGCTAGTTTCGTAATGCATTTGCGTATGTATGCCCTTCTCGCTTGATCGGGTTCTCATAGCCATAAAATATATTACGGTTTTCCCCCGCGGTTCGCCTTGATCGCTTTGTTCGGTTAAACCTTATTCGTTCCTTCAAAGTCTTTAAGTTAAACGTGGAATGGATCAGATATTTCGGCTGTCATCCTATTGTTATTGCGTTCAATGTTTTTAAATTTTACAGTGTGATTAAGAAAATGCGTATTTCAAATGGGTGTTATAAGTATGTTGCGTAGAAAACTCCTGCGTCAACCTGTTGGAGTGGAATGACGTGGCCGTGCGCCAAGAACTATCAATTTCTTTTATGCATAATTCTCTATTTAGACTGGAGATGGCGCGAACTAATGCGTCTCAAAAAATTTCCCAATCCAGCCGTCTATCGCTGGTGCCATCTATGTCACTAATTGAAATTCTGACGCGTATCCTTCCGTCCCGCCTTTTCATTTGTTTATGATAATGGCGTCGTGCACACTGCGTGAAATTAGCGGCAATTTTATTGTATTTGATAGTGGCGGTGAGTCTGATAATTCTATTTCATCACAATCGAGGATTGGAAGCTTGTCAAATTTTGCCGTCGAACATTTACGGGGATGAAGAGGACAAATGAATGGTGTTGGCGAAGAATCTGTTTTCTTGTGTTGTAAGTGGAACGATTTTGATCATATTGTCTTATATCTCATTACCGAGCAATAAATCTACGGGTAATAGTATTTTAAAAACAGATAAAGTGAACTTGTATAGCGTATTACAGGTTAGTTTCACAGGTATAAATATAGCCGTCCATCATTGTGATATCATAATGCCGAAAAGTCACACTTCAATGGTCGGTTACGTAAACGATTCCTTCGTATTATCTACGAAGTGCCTGTCTTCTATGGTAGTTCACCAGCTGTTGATTGTTCTCATTAATAAGCGCAGGCCTGAACTGTTGCAAGTTTATCAAATTCTTGTCCTTATATTCAGAGTTGTGGAAGGTAAATTATTAAAAGAATATTACGTATAAAACAAAGGAAAATGGTAATTCTCTAGTTTAATATTGCATTCCGTATGCGTGCTTAAAGTGCAATTTAAATGTTCTAATTGTTTTGTAATGAAAAGAATTAGTTGTAATTTATCGCCATCTAAAAATGTTGTAGTTCTGAAGGGAATTTAAGGAAGGTTCCAGGTTGAATCTAAATATAATCACAAATTTTCTAGCCGTAGACAAAATGATTCTGAATTAGGTAATGGATAAAATATTTTTGATAAACTTCCCTTTAATCTAACGGCGTAGTAATTCACCTAGGAGGTTAATATTTTTCATCATTAGTTAAGTAGAATTCTTGCGCCAAAGGTTAACGAATGGCATGTGTGAATGCACGACATTTACGTAAAAAATTCGGGACGTTGTCATCGTAGTAACTAATTGAAAATACATAACACTCGTTTCCGTGGTAATCATTTGGAGAAAAGAAATTTTCCTGAAGTCGAACCCTGATGATTTCCGCTAAATTTTAGATTTTTCTCTAACACAACTTAAGAAATATTCTGCGTGTACAAAACTTGATCCCATTATCTCATCTGGAAATATCAGAAAAAATCTTGTCTGATGGACAGTTGTGACATGGTACGGAGTAGAATAAACAATCAGCTAATTAATGACAAGGTAAGGTACTTCGTTGTTGAAATGCAAGTACGGATTACCCAACTTTTGCACGGTAGTGGGTATTTTCTTTGTAATTATTTATCATCAGCCATTCACTGTGCTCATTTATATTTTTTTTGTTTGGGAGTGCAGACATAACTTCTCGGCCTCAATTTGCTCTTCTGGAAAACATCTGTTACATCGGCAGTATTTCTTCTCATTTAAACAAGTATTTACTATTAGATTACAATATTTCCGTTGTTTCATCGGAAATTACAGACAGATATAGGGTCAGAATTATTTCCAGAAGGAAAATCTTTTTGCCGTCGGTTTCAATTAAGTTGCTTCTTTTTATGGCCCCCTTTCCGCCTGCTCTGAAAATTGACGCAAAATCGACCATAAATTCAGTTCCCTCGTGGAGAGAATTAGAGCTGGCCGATTTTTCTCAAGGCGTTCCATCAAAAACGGCTGGCGTCTTCGTCGTTAAGGAAATTAAGCCTCTTCGTCTTGCCGTTAAGGGTTTTTACGACCTCTCCGGAAATTCCGGAAGGAAATTGAGCGTCGTCTTTTTTACGGAATGCCTCGGGAGAGGGGGGTTTCGTTGTTTTTGAAATAATGCACGCCAACTGCCATATTTTCCATGCTTTTGAACGCGATGCCATGCCATATTATTACTCATCTCCCTTCCGATTCTCTCTTCGTGCTCTGCCCTCCTCCTATCAGCAATACTCCCCCTCTTTGTCCTCCACCCAGGGTCGAATCTAGAAACTTCACAGGGGTTGGGTTGGGTAGATCGCCCCTCCTCCCTCTTAAGCCATACTCTGCCGACGACCCTATATTTTGAAAATATCTCCTCCTATCAGATTATTTCCCTTTCAATACAGACAATGTATAGAAACAAGGAATTTTGCGAATGAATGAATTTAAGAATGTACCCAGTGGAGGGCAGTGGGATATTCCAAGAGGGAGGGGGGGCGATCGGCCTCCCCTAACGTCCGCCACTGTCTCCATCCGTACTTCCTTCTCGCCTTAATCATTCATTCGACCTCCTATCTCGTACAGTTAAATTTATCGACCACAGGATTTAATGCGTGGAAGTATTTAAGCGATGGACTAATCTCCCAGGAGAAAATCAAGCCTTACTACAATTACGCAAAAATGGAAAGAACTTGACACCTGTTTCAAATGTGTACAAAACAGCAATTTATTTAAAAGGAAATGGAACACTGCAGGGGCTTACTTTTACGGATTTCGGGAATTGTAAAATATTAAAAATATAAAATAAATTTATCATTTAGAGGAAGTACCGAAAAGTTAAAACATTGCGACAGTGTTAACTACTTGCAAAATTTTATCCTGTCATGGAGGAGCATTTAAACTTTTTGCCTACCTCATTTCTCATTTTCTTCCGTACAGACCCTAAGTCCAAATGAAGCAAAATTGAAAAAAATCTAAGTAAATTAAAAAAATAAGTTCAAAAATATTACCTGATAACAAAAAGTGCAAAATACCATCTCAATAAATA
The DNA here is from genome assembly GCA_028673005.1 of Tanypteryx hageni. NCBI lineage: Eukaryota > Metazoa > Arthropoda > Insecta > Odonata > Petaluridae > Tanypteryx > Tanypteryx hageni. The sequence continues at coordinate 42,796,061 of CM054117.1, forward strand.
TTTCTTATTTTGAAAATTTTACTTTGTTTTTTTTTTCATTTTTGCTTCATTACAATCAATTGGAACATGATGGCCCACCTCGCACTACAACCTCTCTTTATATCCCCCTTTCTCCTCCACTTCCTCATATAAGAAGGAACTCTATAATCTCAATTTCGCCCGAATCAAGTCGTTTGTTAGTTTGACTCCCTTTCTCCAACTCAATTCCTCCCATTCGTTCTTCTTCCTTACCCTCCTCCTCTCCCATCTCTCTCCGCCTCTCCCAAAAAGTTGCACTTCTTTTTTGTTTCCAATTAAAAGCACCCTTTCGTTTCCCTTTCGTTAAAAAATAACCCTTCCCTCCCATCACATCCGTTTTCACTTTTGACATCCTTACGCACTTTCTTACCTTTTTCAACTCGCAAAACCCTTCATCTCCGGAAGTGCTTTCTTCTTCTTTTTTTACCTCCATCCTCCTCGGCGAAAACCCTTCCTTCCCAAACCCAACCCCATTCTCTTCCTCTTAAATTCTTCCACCTCCATATCCCGAGACACCGCAAGTAGACGGAGGGGAAGAAGAGGGCGAAAACCCCCGAAACAACATCAGGGTCACACAACTGCACGTGTGGGGCTTCTGAAAGCCGCGGTGCCAGCTGCATTCCCTGGCGTGCATGGTTCACCTCCCCCCCTCCTTCCATTCCTCCCCACCCCGAACACGCCACGCTTTCGCGCCCGTGCCACCCTTCCCTCCCCCCACCCCACCCCACAACAGGCATTATCCTTCACTATGCGCGTCGGGCGAGCCGCACTGCCACCAGTAAATGAAATGAATAGCCTCGCGGAGTTCTCTCGCGCGCGCCTGTTTTGTATATTTTTTTGACAAAAAACAAAAGTGAGCTTTTTTGGCTTTTTTTGCGTTTTTATTGTTTCTGAAGGCGTCACGATGTGGTTTCGGAATCGGCGCGCGGTTCGAGATTGCCTTTTGTTTTTCGTCAAACAATCGTTCGCGTTTAAGCGACTGCGCGTAAGAAATGGCGTATAGAGGCGAAAATAATCTCCTATCTTACTATTGTAATTTTGCACGTCTCTTGCCGTGGGGTTAAATGGGGAGGAATATAAAGGGACAAGGTTAAGCAAAGTGTAATGCATTATTCAAAATGCGATACAATTGTAGTGAGATGCAGCACGCGAAACCTTATGATAAGGTCAAGGTAAATAAATATATATGTATGTGTCCATGAAAATTCAACGAAAGCTCTCGTATTATCCTAAACGATGACTACAATGGAGTTAACATCCGTAAGCCGATAAGTTTGTTTTCGCCTTGTTTAGAAGTGGCAGCCAGATCAAATCCCACGAGCTGCGAGTTGTTCCTTATCTTTTTGGGCGTTTTTGCCTGCCCAAAACAGTGAGGTAAGTGTCTAATTCTCGAATAAGATTAACGAAATTGAATGCTTTCTTTAATCTCGAATCCCCTGTTTCGTTTGATAATGGAGACTTATCTTCGCAAGGCGATAGGACGAAAGAAACAAACCTCGTTACTCGACTCGCGTTATGCACACACTGTGGAGTGCCCAGTTGCGGATTCGGAAATTTCCCGTTCCTAAGCCAAGTTATTTTTCCGCCTTGATTTTGGCGTTTTTCCCGAAAATAATCGCTCATGTATATGCGTCGGCGGAACCTAATAGTTTAATTCATCAAAAGTCTGCGTAATATTATTTTTTTTATTCCCGCCCCGAAATCCCGTTCTCATTGCCGTCCCGAAATCTCGCCGCCCTTAGGCCGTTGCCTACTTTGGCCTTGTTTCAAATCCGCTACTGGGAATGCCCCTTGCCCGTCGTTAAGTTACCGGATGAAACCTGCTAGTGTTTTCATCTTCGTGTATCTTTAAGATCGAATTAGGTTTCCCATTGAATTAACCTATGGTTGAATTAAATTCGTTTTCTAATCTTTTGTAGGTGTTTCATTCGTCACGGTCCGATATCGATTTTATATTAACGCTTAAAAATTACGTAAAAGCGATCGAAAAACCTAATAATAATTTGCATGGGTAAAACTGTTGTTTTTTTAGTTTTTTTTTTAATTTTTGAAATTCATTTTTCACCTTTGTTCGGTTCAGGCGTCGGCAACCTACGACGAGCGAGGCTTTGGCGATAAAGCAGTCCTTGAAATTTAACACAGTTTCAAAGTTTGTTAATTAAAATTATGGGTCTTTTCTGAGAACTTTTTAACCCTAATTAATTAGCAAGACTTGATTTTCCCTACTATGATAGTACGAATACTAATGTGACTCTCTATGTAGAAAATGCTCTGTATTTCAGCAGGTATTGATTCACTGAAACAGAGTAACTATTTTGCAGTCGCACATCGGTTACTGATATTTTCATCAAGGAAACTGAAAAGTAATTTTTTTAATTACGCAATAAAAAATTTATCGAACAAGATAAACGCGCAACCATTTCAATTTTGGAAGTTTTTTCAACAACAATTCCTTCAAAGCGATATGTTACAATTGATTGTACTAAATCGTTTCTTAATAGCGCACCAGTTTATTAATGTATATTTTATAATATTGCTGTTATTATAGCAACTAGCATTAGAAAATTTGTAAATGCTGTAGCAACTACCATTAGAATATTTATAAATTTCCGAACCTCATTTTATGGAATTGTGTGCATACTTTTCATTGTAGCTGTATCGCGTATAGGTTTCACATAACCCGTCGTCGCAGGGACATAAATTGGCCGTTCTCTGTCCCACCCATAACGGCCGCCATTTTCATTCCCTCCCTGAACGTTGAAAATCTATTCTTAAATTCATGAAAAGATATCCTTCATCGGCCGTAGTTTATTTTACGAATGAGCGTGCCATATCGACGCATAATGCGCCCGACGAATAGGATTTTAAAAGAGTCCTTAAGGCATTTCCCCGATCATTCAGCAAAAAAAAATCGCGGGGTGATGAATGATCAACGCATCTTCCTAGGTAAGATCCGAAAATAGCTCCACTCCCTCGCACAGACGCATTCCTGATTTTGAGGCCGCGGTTTCCGACTTTGGGTTTTAGTTTGCGACTTGCATCTTCTCGTGTCCCAGTGCCATCATCTATCTTCTTTATCCTATCCCCCGGCCTGTCACGGTCGACATTTGTTAGCGTGTCTCGGATGCCACGGTAGCCTATTCGGCCGAGCGCGGGAGGTTTTTAAAACCATGCCGGCCTCAAGTGTCCGTGTCTGCATCCTGATCAATGTCCCGGTGTGACCTGGGAGAGGGGGAGAGCAAGTACTACGCCGTGCGCTCGTCGTTTGTTGGTAGGCCTTTACCTACCGCCTCGGAGGCGTGTTTGGAGTCGTTTTTTATCGCGTGTTGGTATGATATATTCGTCCCGGATACTTCTTCAATTATGTGGAAGAGCTTCAAGATGGGACGGGTGATCGATCATCGGTAACTCCGGGGAAATTTGTTTCGTGCGCGTCGATTCTCACGATGGTGGGCTTTTTTACTATTGAAAGTTGATGGCGCGTTTGTCGGTGTAATCGTTTATATCTCGGCGTTTTTCCGTTTGTTTATTTTTTTTCGTCTTCCAGGGGCGTACTTCCATCTTGTTCGCTTTCGAAGTTCTGCGGGAGTTTCTGCGGCGTGGGAGTTGATGTGCTGTGTGAGGATAAAGCGTCTCCAGTTGATACTTTTCGCACATAATCGAATAAGTTACTCAAGGAACATAAAATGATGCTGGATGTTGTATTTTGTTAAGCGTTTCCACCATTTTATTCGATGGCTCTGAGATTAGTATTAAAAATCTTTTTTTTTAGTTGTCTTTGGGAGATAATGTCATATTCGTCTGTTGTCTTCGTATATGTATATTAGAAATAGTTTTGAAGGTAAATACTATTCTAATTCATATGATCACATAATCCCAGGTGTAACTATGAAAGATAAATGTAAGAAACTATTATACCCTCCTTTAAGAATCAACTTGCAACCAAAAATATTCTGAATGTTTCAGAGAGGCCGCAAGATATATAGGATTTGCGTCTAAGTCGGCAAACCCCTCACATTCGTGAAAGGGCATCAGTATTTTTTTAATGCTTGCAGAGGAATGCCACTCATCCCACCGCATTCATTTGCGAAGATGTTTCCATCGCGAAAATAATAATGGCGCGGGTCGTTTAACTTTCGAAATCCTCCACCGCGAATTCTTCTCTGTTTTAATCCCCCAGGAGAAAGTTTCGCTCGAAGTATCAGTCATGTCAACCCGTAACGGAGAAAAAAACCATAATTCATCCCGAGTTAGCCGCTCAGAAGTCCCTTTTTATCTCCCTCCTCGCAAATAAAACGTATTTTTCACCGTCGGAGCGGGGAGGACGATGATGGCGACACGCTTTGCAGGTGGCACGCTGTCTCCGCGTATTCGCAATGTCGAAAAAGTTTTACTCTTTCTTTGAGAAAAAAAAGCATAAACGCACCGGTGCCAGATACAGGTGCGAACGAACGGGGCGGCTGCCCGGGACTCGGGTCGGTTATTCTTTTACTTAATTATTTTTGGTGCACCTGGTTTGGTGAATTTTTTCCCACAAGTCAGAAGAAATAATTCCAGTAAATGACAACATGATTTTGACTATATTAGTATTGTTTGGAGGTTTGAGGAGAAAAGTGAGGAATGCTGTGCGAGAACTCAATATTCTCGTCGATTATAGGACAAAGCGTTATCGAGGCTGTTTTTTCCTAGGACAATGCGAATTCATAGTAAGAGAGTCAAACCTACGAAAGAAACCTGTTGTGTAGGCTTTCGTGCATTGCGCACTCACACGCCATTTTGGTAGATTTTAGGTTAGCATGTAGATGTAGAATCATTTTGTTACTTATGTTTGTAAAGATTGTCTGGTGCTTTCAAAACAAAATCGTTAAGAGAAAGAAAAAAGAAAGTTAGAAAAGCCCAGATTTTCACAAATTTATTGAAGTATCTAACGTAAATGAAGGTACTAGGAATTGTTTGTGACTGCAACTTGATGTTGAAAACTTTGAAATAGTTAATAGAAAATAATAATAAAAATAGTTAATAAAATTCGCGCGCATCGGCCGCAGCATCAAATGTGCTCTTCGTGTAACACTGATGTTCTTATGTTCAGAAACAAATTTTTCGGAGTTCCAAGTATGCGAACAGATTTAATAGCTGATTTATTACGTATTAAGCTAGTAGAAAGCGGTCTCCGTGCGATTTATAGTGAGCATTACAACTTTCCCCGCGATGCCAGCAACCGCAGGTTTATTATCGGAAATTGATTCTGGATCCTAAATAATGGCGGAAAAGTGAAAAGAACTTGGTTAATTTATTCTACAAGCTTTTTTGTAAATTATTACAAAAATTGCTTTTACTCGATTATCAACGGCCCCCGAGAGCACTTCTCGCGGCTCGCGAAACTGTGATGAAAAGTGATGGGTAAATTTTAACGCAGACAATAATTTCTTATGTTTTCAGTAAAATTATGGTCCCAAAGCCTTTTCTGGTGAAGTTTTAACGCTAGTAAGTTGTTTAGACATGTCTTTCACAAATATGGGACGACAGAATCCCTGGCTAACTTCTAACGTAAACGCTAATCCGGCCCTCCGAAGCTCTTGTGACTTCCATTGCGGCCCTCCGAAGAATTTATGACCCTGACCTTCCAAGTAGGAAAGGTCGCCGACCCATGATCTAAAAGGAAATTATTTCAGATCACTTACGGCCGAAGGACAATCATGGAACAAGAGGTATCTCGTTCTCGGACAAAAAGTCACTATTAGCATATTATTTGATCAACATAATGGCAATATCACTGTATGTAGTCTTTTATAGTGTGTCAGAAATGGGAAAATATTAAGGAGACAGTCGATAAAGATTTTTTTCAATTGCGTGCCAACCAATATCGTCTCGCGTGTCATAGGTTTCCCATCCCTGCCCTAGGCCTGGCGCTACCTCTGCGTGTATGTATGTGTGTGTGTATAGACACAAGCACAAACATAGTTCTTGTTCTATAAGATAGTCATGTGCATATACAGGGGGCCCTTAATGTTCATCTCACCCGGCACCCCGGAGAAGCTGTGTCCAGCACTGCCTCTCACCTTCTCACACTCCATGCGCAGGGGGGAAAATAATTTTTACCCTACCCCTCGAAACGTATTTAATCATTCCGGCTCTCAATCAATCATATTCTCCGCTCGAATCTCTGCGTTTCCCATGAAAAACCCCCTTTCCATCGCTCCTACTTTTTCCTTCCAATCCATCCTTCCCTACCTCCTTCCCTAATCCTGAACACGTTTCCCTCTTCAACTCGCTCCCTCCTGTTTCTCTCTCTCTCTCTCTTTGTCTCTCTTTCTGCTCTTTCGTCCGCACACATCCTCCAAACCCCCTCCCTCTTCTCGTCAATTTATCTCCCCCTTTCTCCCTCTCTCTCCCTTCTCATCTAAAGCTCCTATCGACAATGGAGACTTTCGATCAATATACGTATCAATCAATGTACGGCATCCTTCCTCCCTTCTGGACGTGTCATCACACGTCGCCCTTTCTCTTTAGCCGTCTCTCTCTTTCCCCTCCCCCGTATTCCCCCCTACGACCATACATCAAGACAACATAGCCGGCAAAACCCTATCTCGGGAAGGATAAATCGCTCGTTGTATCGGAGTTCGCTTTATCCGATCCGTCACTTAAGTCGGGAGAGTATAGTGGGAGGATTTTCTTTTCGTCGCGTTTTTCCCTCGTTTTATTTCCCTCCGTTGTTTTTCATCACGAGCCGCCCGCTGCTGTTGCTGTAGCGTTTTAGCGCGTGAAGGAGGCGTTTTTTTGCTGGTTTCGTTTGCCCATTCGCAAAAAAAATGTAGGAAGTAGTTCACCGTGGCAACAAAATAATGAAGTTTTCGACGAGTTTTAAATTTCAAAGCGAGAGTAACGTTGGAAAGGAGGAAACGCTTCCACGTGTTTCTTTTGCCCTCCTTAAAAGGGCATCCGCTTAGAATTTAATGAAATAAGTATTTCGTTTAACCCTTAATTAGTGGCGTCAAAAAAGTTACGTAATTGGTGGTGTTGGGTCAATATGGCAGTCAATATAGTAGTTGTTCTAAATTAACTTTTTATCTCCATTTAAAGTTTTATTGAAGTACCGATTTATTAACCATTTTTTCAAAATAACGTACTGAACATGAACATAATACCTATACGATCCAAGTTTACTTAGTTATTTTGGTTTGCATCGCAATCTGAGCATTTTTTTTGGCAACGCACCCATTTGATACCGTGCAGCAAACAAGAGTGCTAAGAAGCCATCGCTTGATTCCCTTTTCCAACTCTACATTTTGGAATCTCGTAGAGCGATTAGAGAACATAACTGTGCAGTGACATCACGGCCTGCCCGACGTACGCCTGCCCTGGGCGCTAAAGTTCTGGGGGCGCTATGCTATGCAGATCATTTATCTATGTATTACTTGCAATTGAATACATATTGGATGGCAATTTATATCGAGGAACAGACTTGAATCTTGATGGCATTCCTTTTAATTTTTCATTATCAGTAAGTTTTACGGGGCGATGAATAAATTAATATGTACTTTGTAAATATCTCAACAAACATTAACGGAGAGGGGCGCTGGAGTGCTATCTCGCCTGGGGCGCCAAAATTCCTTGAGCCGCCCCTGAGTAGCATGGCGCTTATAATATCGTCGCACGATATCCAGTTATTTCTTGGGTAATAATACTTATATAATATTATGTAATAAGTTCTTAAGCATGGTGATTGCAACTTTTGATAAAATCGACATTTTATCAAAATTGACAAGAATAAACTACCTTCGGTTCCTGAGGAATACGCATATATTTTTAATAATACAAATATTCCGGATGACATTTTTGCATGCACAGTTGTCTCTCGATAATCCGACCTAAACGGGACCGAGGAGTGGTCGGATTACCGGAAATGTCGGACTAGACGGAAAAGAACGGGGCGAAACGAAACAAAAATTTGAAGTGTAACATAAGTTTAGTTAAAGTTATTGTTTAAAAAATTGAGTAATTGAGGTTTGTTTCTAGGCTTAGCTTATCTTCCTTGCGGCGAGGTCGCGCCTGCGTCTCAATAATATGACATCAGTAGCAGTACTTATAAAGAAGTGGTAGAACAGTACGAGCTAGGTTTTTGAAAGCTCGTGGTTTATTGGCCTTTCCAATAAGTACGAGTTTTAATTTGTGGTCTCCAGTAGCGTTACTACAGACTAGAATCGTCATTCTTTCTCTAGTTCTTTTGTACCCAGGAGCTGAAGCTTCAGGCCGAGAAGCTTAAGTTTTTGAAGGCGGCATTTTATAGTTTAAGCCTGCCTCGTCGCAGTTATATCACCTAACAATCCTTCGTTGTCAATGAGATAACGAAATTTCGCTTTAAATTTCAAAAATTCGTCCGAATTTGCCGATAATATTGAGCTGCATATGGCTATGTCGGATTACGCGGAATGTGGGGCAATCGAAGGTCGGATTATCGGGACTCTACTGTATATGAAATACCGTCAAATTTTGTTGAAGGGTTCAGTTTGCGTTTCTCCGGTTTATTCAAGCTATATGTTTTTTGCGTACTTATTCATCACAACTAGTGATCGAATGTCGACGTGAAATTAAAAAAAAAGCTTTCCCCTCAATGCACAACTACGATTTTTTTAATATGTCGAAAGAAATGGAAATGTAATATTCGGCTCTGTAGTGCACTTCTCCTTCGAAAAATGTTTTATGGTGATGTTAGAGTAACCGCTCTCGAGCCATCCACTAAAACATATCCAACTTTTATTCTCATAAAGCACTCCTTTCTTTTTGGAAGGGTGTTTTCTTTCATCGCGAATTGAGACGTAAAAGCGAACGTTTTTCTCGCTCGCAAAAAAGAGAAAATCCCTCGCGAGGAACGCCTTGAATGGAAGCTTAAATGCGTCCAAAAGCGACAGGCTTAAATTCGTGGAACTCGTCCAATAACTGCCAGAGTGAAAAAAGAAATCGAGGGGTAATTCCGTCGAGATTGCCGTTATTTATTGACCGCTCGAGAATCAATTTACAGCTCCCCTCCCCTCTCTCTCTCTTTTCTCAAATATGTGTATTTGAGCGCCACCGTCAGATCTTGCTTTGCGATATCTTCTAAAAGTGGTGACCTTGGCGACCTTGCCACCATAAATTTAAGAAAAACGGATTCTGTGCCACGAGACGTGGACGGGGTGAGAAGGGATGGGGAGTTTTAAAAGTTTCAGACGTCCTAAACGCCTTCGAACTAACGACCTCAACCGTCTTTGAGGTCAGCCAGTCACGCCACCGTAAGATCTGTTACCATGTTTTCTCGGTTTTTTCTCTCGTGTGCGAATCCCGTGAGCGTAAGAGCGTCGCGCACGCCGTGTTTACTGCGTATCGATCGATCGTTCGAGAGTTTTTTGTGTTGAACTATTCGTGATGAAGTGCCCTGATAGAAGTATGAAAGAATACACGCTTTGCTTTAGGTTTAAACTTATTTTTTATAATAAACTAATGAACTTTGGTGGCTCTAATGCGTTTAAATTATCTGAAGATCGAGGTTTTGCTTTGCCGGGCGGGATTATGTTTTGGATAAAAAATTAAATAACTCAAAATTTTAAAAAGCGCTTCCATAAACTTTCACCTCCTCCCTCATTTAAATCACTTCACACAATTAGCGATGAAAGACTCAAAAGTTTCCAGACTGTTTGACCGTATTTGTATAGTGTTGATTTTTTCGAATTTGTTCTTCCTTTTCTGTGACAATGAGGTCCGATAATTATGTAGTGAAGCGATTATTTCACGAGAGATCGATTTCGGATAATTTTTAGTGTCGATACGATCCTTCGCGATGTACGTACTTCTCCGTTTTTCCCCATTTTAACTGTGTTGATGTTCGCAGCAATTTCTTCCTGTCGTTCCAAATCGCAATAAACGTAGCGTCATCCCTATAAATAGACCGCGCTATTTCGAGAAATAGAAAAACATCGCCGCATCGACTGGGAGCTTATTGGATTCTCTCTCCATATTTTTCTACTCGGCTGTGACAAATAAGGAAGTCTCGTCTCAGCGTTTTCGCGGAAGATATAAATTCGAACGAATGGATGCAGACATAGGGTGATCATACGCCCCGGTTTAGCCGGGACAGTCCCGGATTTTAGATGTCCCGACGTCCCGTCCGGTTTAGTATTTGTCCCGGTTAAAAATTTTTCATTTTTAATTTCACAATTATAGAATAAATAAATCACATTCCACCACTTATATGTTTTTATACAAGCAATCCATTTATTAAGAATTAAAATCTCATATTTCAATTATGTTTAAATAAGTGCAATCCATAAGGGGTGCCTATAGATGCGAGGTGTGCAGCTCACTCCGACAGCCGAGTGCACGCAGGGCACATTTAGCTATACGAGTTTCGAAGCAATTATTTATGTTTTAGATCATCCCTTTTTACTTTCACGAATTAATTTATCTAAAACGTTATATTTAACTGTTATCACTCCATAATATTTCTTGAATGTTGCCAGCTACGGATTTTACCACGGCTGGAAATGATACGCGACGTGGCTTTTCCTAAATGCTTTGGTGAACCAAAATACCTTTTTTCTGGAAAATTTTTCAAAAACTTGTTCTGCGTTTTATAGCCCGAAAAATACGGTAAAAATTACTTTAAAATATTTGTTCCCATAAATTTTCTGACCAATTCTGTAATCATTTGTGCACATAATGATAGAATTTGAAAAGATTATGGGCTACTTTGTCAAGAAATCATGGCCAAGCTACACATAATTTATCTATTTGGCATGTAAGCGACAAAACAACTAAAGATCTTATATTTTCCCGGTTATTTCCCGGTTTGTCTTCCCCATAACACGTTGTGTCCCGGTTTTACTTCCTCAGAATCTGGTCACCCCATGCATACATATTGCTAATGTCACCGGTAAATAGGGCGATGCGGCTTTTTACTGCGAACCGGAAATTCTCAGTTTTCGAATCGGGAAATTTATTCCCAAGGACTAACTTCGCTCGGAGTCGGTATTTCTCTTCTTTTTTTACTGAAGATGCGTTAAGGATCATCCGAGCATTTGACTTCATTATTTTCGTTCTTTGATCCATGCTTTACCTCACTTTCTCTTCCCTCACTTCTCTCGTGCTTCTCAACGCTTCCGCCGTTTCTTCCGATTGCCTCCCTTCCCCTCTTTCTCTCTCTTGCTCGCATATTTTTCTTCTTTCTCATTCCTTTTGACCCCCACTTCTTTTTCTTCATTTCGCTCCCTCGTCTCTTTTTGGTTTTTATTTTCCACCCTTTCTCTTGCGTCAGTCCATTTCTCCTTTTCCTTCGCCCTTTCTCTTCTGCTCCCTGTAACGTTCCCTCTCCCGTCCTTCTTTTCCATCACCGAAAACCCCCCTGGAACCACGTTGGACAGATGACTGCGACGCTTTAGCACAGATGTTCCATTTTCCGTCCCGTCCTTGGCTGTGATTACTCTTTGGGGTTTGTCTGAGTGGTCTGAGGGGTTTTTTCGAGACGAGTTTTTGGTGTCAGAGCAGAGCGAAAGAGATAGAGGGGGGAGTTTGAGGGGGGAGGTATAAAGGATAGGGATGAATGATTGGCGAGTAGTTGGATGGGCGCTGTCTAGTGTCGGTGCCTTAATAGAGAAGATGTTTAGGATACGGAAGGGGATTGAGCAGCGTTGTTCCTATCCTTGGACCCCAGTGCTGAAGGGCATAGACGACGGACCTTTTTGGATCCACTACCGAACCGAGTGCAACACTATAGCGGTGTTGTTTGAAAGCAAACATGTTCTAGAAACAATGGAAGGTCTGGGATAAAAAGAGGTTTTATGCATGTGCATCTGTGTACACATGCAGACTTGTACATGCTTATTTGTAGCTGTTTCCCAGCAAACAAATACAGTCACAGATGTACGTACATACACTCATACAAATATACAATATAGTTATACACGCACACAAATGATAATGAAGAGGTAGGAGAACTGGATCGAGAATTTTCTAAGGAGAGACTCCGGGGTAAAGATGTGGTTGAGGATAAACCTGTGGGCAAGAAAATGAGAAGGAAAAATTTTAAGGTGATAGGCGAGTTGAGAGGAGACGAGAGTTTCGAAGAATGGCAGAATAGGATAATGTGAAGAGACAGGTGTAACATATAATCACCGACATGTTTGCGGACAGATTACTAATGATGATGACATATTGTATATGCTTCCAACATGCACACACACATACATACGTGCACAAATATACGCGTATCGACGCCTATACACACACTCTAACGAAAGCCAACACATTAATATACGTCCGAATAAGACGTGCGTACATGTACGTACGATTGATCATTTTTCACTTCCTGGTAAGAGACGGAAAAAACTCGTACTATTATATTTCTTCTTCAGTTCCATTCACAAATTTAACCCTTAACCGGTGGAAACCGTTGAAGTTAGGGCTATTTTTACACCACGGAAAATTTTTCCTAATGATTTCTGGAAAATGTTAGCGTGGATTTGCATTCATTATGACACCTGTTATCATTTCGGGTAACTAGGGTGCGAAGAAAATATTTTGAAGTTTATCATATTAAGTCGTTTGCAAGAGAACATTGCGGCTCGTTTCGATTTTCCACAGTTGCGGCGAATCGCATATTTAATATTGTTGCGAAAGCACTTTAAAAATTACATACGTTTTTACTTTTCGAAAGTGGAGCATTCCTCTGTAACTGTGCAGCGCCGGAAATGTTGGGAACAAAATAGGTCCATTTGGATTCGGATCGCGCCTTAGGTCCCATTTATCCGCCGTTGAGAATAAAAAAATAACTTTGGACCCTTCAAGTCCGAGGACGCCCACATTTTCGACAGCCAACGAGCTCGTCAGACTGCCTCCGGCCACGTGAACAATAAAAAATTACGTCGAGTGTATGCTCCTCTTTTGCACTACCCTTGCAAAAAAAATCCCGGTTTCATTCCATTACCGTGATTCAGCCCAAGAGTCCAACCCTCCGAAAAAAAACTCCATCTCTCTCGGTAGCCTCACCGGACACATCAAAGCTGAGACGGGGGGTGCGTTCTAAACTTCCCTCCCTCCCTCTCATCTGCCGTACCCCTCCGCGTAAATCCCCAGTATTATAGAAGGGAGGGTTTCGGTAGGGGTGAGGGTCTCTGCGTTTTTAGGTCCAGACTTTTCGTGAGGGGGTAGGTCATAGTCTTCTCATTATTTCGCTTTCCCCATCTTCTCCCCCTCCAGCGGGATTCCCACGAACGCCCCCTCCCTCTTTTTACGCCGCGTAACATTTGCAGTCTGCACTTCCCAGGATGGGATCCATCACTAACCCTCCCTCGATGCACTCTATCCCCCAACCCTCCCCCTAAAGAGTTCCCTTTCATGGGGAAGCGAGGTCGACCCCTCCTATCCCATACGAAGCCGCAGTTCCCTTGGGTGCAGTAATTTTTTTCCCTCTGCCATTTCCTCGAGCATCTCCTCTCCCCTCCCTCTTTCTCCTCTCTTCACGGATGGATCCCCCTTGTCTTTATCCTTCCTTCCCCCTTTGCTCGCTCTCCCCTCTCTCACAACTCTCGGCTCACCCATTCGCCAGGAGGGGGGATGATCCACAGCCCATGGGAATCTGTTGCGCTCGTAAGAATTGGGGTGATGGGACGATTTGTATGACTGCTCCGGGAGGGGGAGGTAGAAATAGGGTGTGTATGGGGTGAGTTATATTGGGGGATGGAAATCCTACTTTTAGAGGGTGGAGCAAGTCTGAAATCTGTCCAAGGGGGAGTGTAGGGCGTGAGTAGGAGGTTTTAGTCGCAGGGGGAAGATGATAAAAAGGATGGTTCTGGGCGAGGATGACGATGCTTCGCACGGGAGTGACGTTTCGTGGAGTGGAGGGGGGTGTTGGGAGGGGGGGAGTGAGAAGAATGGAGGAGGAATGGACGAGGGCGTTCCCCTTGGGGGAGGTTGCGCGGACCAAAAAGGGGTAGGATGTGGGAATAGGGATATGCATGCATAGGGTGTGGTTGCTATGTGCAGTGTTTCTCAGATAATCATTACGCTGGGGATATAGAATGCCGTCGGGATTCTTTTCTCATTCATGCTGTACGCTCCAGTTAGCGGAGGAAAGGAATTCCTCGGGGAAGGCTCAATGTGAGAGAGAGAGAGGAAAGTTTTTTCGCGGATTTTTTTGCCGAGGTATTTAAATAATTAATTCCGTCTGCGGAGGTTTGTTTGAGGTTCGATTAATCGGTTTTTAAATGTCGTGTGTCAGGGCTCTTTGTTTTTAAAGTTTTTGCGAATATCAGAGGAGAATTTTTATTGTCGAGGATCTGATGAGTTTATCGGTGCTTTGCATTTTGCTTTGTCACATTCTTGTTGAAAAGGATTTTTTATGTCGTTGTGAAGTTTCTGATCGGCTAAGCTGCAGTATAAAGGATGCTTTCATTCCAAAGAGAGCGTTTTATGCGCCCGAGTTCCATCGGAAAATTAACTGTCCTACTTTTTTATTTTTTTAATATATGTACATATTTGCTTTAAGTTACTTGAATGACTTTTATTTATTTTTTGGCGTACTGGTGTGAAAGTTCCTCCATTTTAACAAACGCTTTTATGTTTGTATGTACGCTTGTTTATGTATGTTTGCCGAATCCTTATCTCTAAAAATAAATCTAGCAGGTATTGAAATTTATTTGCTGGAAAAAACATCAGATGCATTCAAGTGCGCTATTCACAATTTTTGGTAATTAAATGTCAGAAAACGATTCGACGAGTTGCTTTTCGTTGACTAAATTAGCATTAATTTTATTCCAAAAGATTTTAAATGTATTTAGTGTAATAAAATAATATCGGAAACCTAAATCGCGATTTTTTGCCATCTCGTTTCGTGAAAATAATGTCTTATCGTCCGTTTTCAAAGCAGCGATTCTTCACGTCTTCGGTGTTTCCTGAATGCATGGATTGATTTAACTCAATATTGGGCAGTAGACAGGAAATGGTATTTCCTTCCATTCAATTCGCTTGAATTCTTCATGTCTCTCTTCTACGACTTAACGTCTACCCTTTTCTTCCGTTTTGTGTGCGCTTTATTTCATGAACGCGCTTTCGGTCTGACTATGTCCGTCTATGCAATCGATTAAATTGAAATTGCAGGTAAACGGTAAGAGATATAAGATTGAAATCTGCGGCGTATATGTGATCGATGGTCCCATTTATTACGCTGCCAAAGAAATTTTTTGGAGAAATCGTTGGGATTCAGAATTATCAAATTAAGATTCCGAGAAAGTGGTTATAGATTGAAAGTTAAAATTTTTATTGTTTTCGTGACATTTAATGCCATCAGTAACACCGCAGGAGAATATTTTTGCAAAATCGTTGGGCGGCAGGGTATACCTTCAAAATTTTCATATTAAGTTTCTGACCAAATGATTATAAATATAGTTAAAAAAATTTAAATTAAATATTGAATAAATCACTTTGTCTTATAATTATATTACTAAATTTATAAAGAATTCTTAAGTTTACAATTCTAAATAAGCCTCGATAAATATTGCGTCGGCGAATGAAGCTTTTGTTTTCTCGCCAGAAAGAAATCGGCTTAATACGTGCCAGTTGCGTATATGTTTCATGTTTACGCTCTTGTGTAAGAATTCCAGACGAGCGAGTAATGGGCGGTTCTTTCAGTTGAACGTCTCTAGTTCTTTTATTATTATTTCGAGGACGCTTCGATTTCCGATGCCTGCCGTTCCGACCGCGATCGCGTCACTTCCTTGGTGCGGGAGCAACGCCGGTCGCGGCTCATTCACGTGTCAACGACCCCCTCCAGGTAGCGCTTGAGACAATGTGGGACTCCATGACTTGCACGGCGACGTGAAAATGGCCTACTGCAACCTAAACTCTCCGCGAACAACCGCTTTCGCCTCTTCACAATCCCATGCGCCAGTAGTCGGTCTCTGATCGCAAAGGCTTTTTCCTCTAAGTTAGATAATTTCCCCCCCTTGCTTTCGGAACTTTTTTTAAAAGGAGAATGATTGACACGATGAACGTCTTACGCTTTTACCAAGGCTTTTTACTTGCATTAAACGAAACGATATTAATTCGTGGTTACTGATACAAGCGAGACATGGAAATTTTATTTCAAATTGGTGAATCAGGTAGCCATGTAAATGTAGAGAAAACTACAGCAGCATTACGGCTAGCAAGTCATTATTCGCCGATAGTAATTATTTTTTTTTTTAGAACCTACTGCCCGTGGTTTGAATCAACGCTGATGACGGCTGCTATGTAGCCGAATTTCTCGTATGTTTCTCCTTGTTTTTTGATGGTTACCGATGCTACCGTTTTTGTCAATAATACTTCATCCATAAGGCAACCTCTGAAGTTATTTTATGAACAATCGTTTTATTTGTTTTATAGGTATATTCCTGTCATAACGAGTGTAATTACCGAACATACTCCAATGATTTTCGCAGTTTTTCCGTCTTTTATGCGAGTTTCTTTTTAAGACAAAAGTCGTTGATTGCAAGTGGTTTGACTTTCTGTCTGTTCGTCATATATCAAGAACGGACTTCAATGAAATTTCGGTATTTATAGGATTTATTTCAAAGTAGATGACAAAAATGACTTATTATGGTAAAAATCGATGAGGCATTGCCGTCACAGAAACAAATTAAAATTTAAATGTCAACCCTTTCATCGTACTCGGTGTTTAGAAGGGCAGAAAAACGCAGCTATTTAATGCCAGATTTTAATCATATCGCTATATTTGGCCTGCCGCCGTGCTGAAAAATAAAAATTACAGTTATGAGAGAAACGCGCATAATTTATTTTACGCTTCTTGCGTGCATTACTCCCGCTTGTTTTAGCTTGAATGTGAGATGCGAAAAAAATGCCCAAGGATTTTCGTCGGATTGGTTTTGTTCTAATAGGAAAGTTTAAAATTGAAGTTGAAATAATCAATCACCACCTTAAAGAATGGAATAATATTTATCACATACTAATTTTACAAAGCACCCGAAATAAATTAAAGCAACATACGTCAAAAATAGTATGCATATGCAATTCATCGGAGCTCTGTCCCCCATGTAGGGGATAGGTGGAATAGGAGATCGACTTTGTCTCACTCTCCCCCCAATAAAGACGTTATTCAATTCAATTCAAAAGACAATTCAATGATAGAAAATCGAGTATCCGTGTGTTTGATTACCAATATTCGAAAGATATACGAGCCTTCTGTTTTATGTTGCTCCTTTTAATCGCACTAATACGTTAAACTTGATGTGCAGTTAATTTTCATTTTCTTCCATTATCCCTACATGTCGGTAAACCTTGTCTCCGCATTTTAATATGTCCTTCACGGTGATAACGACCTCTCGGGACAGAGGTCGCAGTTTTTGTTTTTTTTTCTTTATAACCTGGCCGTCCAAAAAAAAAAGAAAGAGCATTTACGCGGTGAATAAACGCGCGCGTTTGTGTGTGTGTTCAATTCCAAACCGAGGATATTTCATTTTTCCTCACCTTGCAGCGGGAATCCTTTGAAATCGTCCACCGTGAAGGGATGGAGGGAGAGAGAGCATCGATCTCTTAACCTTTTTCTCCGCTCGCGAAAAGGAGAAATGAGTAAGGCTTCTGTACAAGGAATGAGCGTTGAGGTCGGTGTGCCTGCCCCTCTTTTTCCCTCCCTCCGCTCCCTCCCGCTCCTTCTCGCTCACTCCATATCGAGCTCAACCAGCTCAACGCAGCGGAACGCCTACTTAGCCAGCGTCAATTGTGTAAAGCCTTATTTCTCTCCGGATCTCGCGGTGCACCTTCCCTTTTCCCTGTGTTCCTTTCCTTCTCCAGGTCCCCTTTCTCTCCCTCCTCACTCCCCTCATTCTTCCTCCTCCATCCTCTCATCCATCTCTCCCTCCCCTCCCCATTTCCCCCTGCATCCTTCCCCTCCCTCTCCTCCTTCCCTCTCCTCCATCCCTCCCTCTCCTCCATCCCTCCCTCTTCTCTCTCCCTCTCCTCCATCCCTCTCCTCTCTCCCTCTCCTCCATCCCTCTCCTCCCTCCCCCTCCTCCCTCCCCTCCTCCCTCCCCCTCCTCCCTCCCCCTCCTCCCTCCCCCTCCTCCCCCCCTCCTCCCTCCCCCTCCTCCCTCCCCCTCCTCCCTCCCCCTCCTCCCTCCCCTCCTCCCTCCCCCTCCTCCCTCTCCCTCCTCCCTCCCCCTCCTCCCTCCCCCTCCTCCCTCTCCCTCCTCCCTCCCGCTCCTCCCTCCCGCTCCTCCCTCCCTCTCCTCCCTCCCGCTCCTCCCTCCCTCTCCTCCCTCCCCCTCCTCCCTCCCCCTCCTCCTTCCCTCCCCCTCCTCCCTCCCCCTCCTCCCTCCCTCTCCTCCCTCTCTCTCCTCCCTCTCTGTCCTCCCTCCCTCTCCTCCCTCCCTCTCCTCCCTCTCTGTCCTCCCTCCCTCTCCTCCCTCCCTCTCCTCCCTCCCTCTCCTCCCTCTCTGTCCTCCCTCTCTCTCCTCCCTCCCTCTCTGTCCTCCCTCTCTCTCCTCCCTCTCCCCCCTCCCTCTCCCCCTCCCTCCCCCCTCCCTCTCCCCCCTCCCTCTCCCCCCTCCCTCTCCCCCTCCCCTCTCCCCCTCCCTCTCCCCCCTCCCTCTCCCCCTCCCTCCCCCCTCCCTCTCCCCCCTCCCTCTCCTCCCTCCCTCTCCTCCCTTTCTCTCCTCCCTCTCTCTCCTCTCTCCATCTTCTCTCTCCCTCTCCTCCCTCCCTCTCCTCCCTCCCTCTCCTCCATCCCTCCCCTTCTTCCCTCCCCTTCTTCTTTCCCCTTCTTCCCTCCCATTCCTGCCTCCCCTTCCTCCCTCCCCTTCCTCCCCTCCCCAGAATTTGATTACATTTATTATGTATATATTGGTTATTTTTCCCATTGATAAATTTTCTCTTACACATTCATTGTAATTTTATCTTAAATATTTTTCTCGTTTATTTATTTATTATTATTATATTTTTTACCTGATTTATTAACATATAATTTTATATTTTTCACTTTATTGTGTTATTGCATTGTTCATATTGTCCTTTTATGAATCTAGGGTTTTCGCAGGTTTTTTCCACCACTCTTCACTTCGTCGGTGTTTTCCTGCATGGGTTTTTACTAGGGTGGCCAAGCCAGTTCCTTCCTAGGTTTTTCCCATAAATACCTTGTCTTTCATAGATGTTTTCCTGAATATGTACCTATCTATCTCTCTCTGTCTGTATTAGTCTCTTATTTTGTTAATCGTTTTTGATGTAATTGAATGTTTTTTAATATAATGTAGCTTAACACTGACGAAGGGTTAAATGTAAGAGCGAACCTTTCGATTGTTTTGATTTCGCTACCGACAGCAAAATTAATGTCCTCGTTAGAGAAAGTCTGTAGCCAATGTTAACTGCGAAATAGCGGTCGTCGGTTTGGATAAGGAGTTTTTATGTCCGCCAATCGTTAATTGCTGCTTAGGATGGCATAGTTTTTGTTAACATGCACAAATGGTTTTACGCTCATAATATTTGTGTGACGTTAATTCGACATTTATTACGAAGTGAATTTTTTTAATTTGGACGAGGCGAGCAAATTTTCTCGGATCGAAAAATTGATCGAATTGAGTGGCCAATACCTCTTCACCGTATAATCGTGTTATATTCATAGTGGTTCCTTTTTAGAGAAATATATATTTACTATGGCTTTGTTTCAAAACTGAAAGCGTTTTTAATTTTTACGTGTTTTGTTTATCGACATTTCAATTTTATTTCCTATCGCCTCTGTTAATTATTATTCTTTAAGATCTTCAAGTAATGGGCCATTTTCTAGTTAACTTTATTACGAGAAGGTTAGAAATTTTTATCCTCTATTGACTTATCCTTTTGTCACTAATGAAAAAGAATTTCATTGATGCGCTAATATTAGGATAGCGCTATTCATGACTGTTTATTTCTGTATATTTCGCTCTATATTTTCCTTATCTATCTCATAGGCTAAATAAAGTTATTTGGTTAATTAAATGCTGCAAACAGCGAGCCCATAGGTAATACATGATAACATAATCTTAACGCTATAATCGAACTGCTTTGACCAGGGTTCTGCAACTTTTAAGATTCGGAAAAAACGTGTCGTAATGTTTTTTCGAAGGATTTACTTCTCTGAAGGCGAAGTTGCCGACTTTTGTCATGTGTGCTGCATAAGAAATGCGTTTCGGGTTTCGCACGCTCGTCAGGCGTAAGTGACGAATGCATGTTTGTCCGAGAAAACTCGCGGAAATGTCATGGAAACAAATGTTCTCCGAGTCCCCTTTATAACTTTTTCCTACACTTCTTCCAGCACACCGTTAAAAAAACTGCCTCCCTCCTTTCTCTCTCAGCGCACCTTTCCCTCTCCTTCTCACCTCATCTTCCCTTCTCATCTCTCCTTCTTTCCCATGCCCAGTCCAGCTTTCCGAATCTTTCGGCAATCTCCAATCATCCGCAGCCTCCTCCTCTCCTCAGGTTCTCTTTGCCGCACAATGCATTACCATATCTCCGTCCCTCTTCTTCTTCTTCCTCTTCCCTCCCGTCCTTTCTCTCCTTTCTTCCCGATTCCCGGAGTCCTCGAGATTGTGGGTCCCTTAACTTCCATTCATCCCTATCCCACGTCCCATTCTCCGTTCTCTTTCCTTGTCATTGTTGCGTTCGGACCCATGTGCCACGCACCTTTTTCCCTAGAGGGAAAATTTCTCACGGTTTCCCACGCGACGGTGCACACTCATTTCTCCGTGCTCACCTCCTTTCCCCGAAACATTTTTCCTCCTCACCTGAACGCACATTCCTCCTCTGGCCGTAAATACCTTACGTCATTTTGGTTGGAGAAGGACAGCCGGGTTCTCAGAGAATGGGAGAATGTCTGACATGTGTTGCTATGACCCTGGGGCCACCTTTAAGGATGGGAAATCCGGGGTGTTTTCGTGGAACAAGGTCGGGGATTTTTTTGTGGCGTTACTCTTTACGCACGCAATATTTCACTTGTGCATGGCATCTGAAGATAATCATTTGGAAAGTTTTTGTGGATGAGAATTGATTTGCAAATTTATTGCAAGTTGACTTACCTAAATATTAACTTAAGATCACGGGAAATAATTTATTTTACGCACGAAAGACTGAATATTTTAATTATGTTCATGTTTTGTTGTAGTACATGTTAAATCGCTCCAAATTATCCTTTAAACGTAAAATTTATTAACATTTTCCCGGCGGCCACAAAGCTAAATTTCTTAATTGTTGTCCTCTTCAAAGGGAGATAGCCACGTAAAGATTAATGCAAGGAAAATCCACGCCATGACGCGCCGTAGAGGAAGTATAGCCAACGCCAAGATAAAGGGTACAAATGGATTCATGCCTAAATATAGTCTATGAATACTTTTAAAGTGAGTCAAATTATTTTTAAGGAATATTATAACATTGTTATCTTTTACCATTAACATTGAAAGATGTATCGCAATATAAATTGATACATCTACTTACATTTGTTCGGTAGCCAAGATGTTGTTTATTGTTTAGGTTTTGGCTAATACTATTGACATAATCCACAAAATTTTATTGCTGCTTTAAAGTCTTCGGTGCATCTATCCATGTGAATATTAAGTAAGACGTTAATGCGTAATTATATTAATGATAAAACTTTACAATACAATACATAAAATAGTGAATGTTAATGTAAACATCGCTTGCGTAATTAAGGAATGGGGAACGTTTGGTAAGCTTGGGGTACCCAACAGCTAAAGTAAGTAAATTTCAGAATTTATTGTATTAGTTTTATTATAATATGACATCAGAAGTGATATATCAATAAAAATAATAAATAATAAAAATCGTTTGCTACATAAAAGAAAACTTTCCCGAGCGAAGTCGGGCGTTTCAGCTAGTTATTCCTATTTCGCTAGCTTTTATATCACGTTTCTGCGTGCGCTGGAAATTATCCGGAGTGTAAATACCTTTAATCTCGATTTGCTCTTTACAGCAGTTAATAACGCATAGATACACTTTTAAAAATTTATCCATGAGTGACCGAACATACCTTATTTTAAATATGTTGTTACAGTTTTTGATCATTAAAGTTATTTACTACATCTTTATGTTTGTTTGTTATATCCTGCACCAGAATTTCTTTATTTGCAGAAATTCATGTCTCATTATTTTTTGTGTATTCCAACATACGTCTTCCTCGCCTCCTCACTTTCCCTCTAAATTATTAAATAATGTTCTCGTTTCTTTCCAACTCCGGCCGAAGGAGTTAGAGAATTGGCCACTAGAATGAATCGCGAACATTCTATTGATCAAAATCTTCGCGCCATTTTCTAATAATCTCCTTTTCAACTGGGTGTTAAAAACAATGAGTTACCGCGTCAGCAGCAGTGACTTATGATTTCCGCCAGCATCTCGCACCTGACCGGCGGAATGGTTTCCTCGTCGCGCGCCGGTCTCACTTCTGCTGTTAGTTTCCTGAAAAATTGCGTGTTTTTTCTTCTTCCACCGGAATCATAGCCACCGCTCCTTTTAAAAGGACCTCATTTCTCTCAGGAGACCCCGTCGCACGTCTTGCAGATGGGGAAGCGCGTGACGTCCGTCCTTTTTGCTACACGTCGTTCCCTTAACTAACCTCCCCATCCGCCCACCCTCTCACTGCCGCTAACCTTTTAAGATCTCCTGGCTCGCTGGAAAGAAACCTTTAGGAAAGGGGTCCGCCCTGGAAGGACCAGTTGCCGTCCAGGTGTCTGGAGGTTACGCAAAGTCCGAAACGCTTCCTTCCCTTTCTGCTTCAAGTAAGGCCGTCTTGAAATGCGGCGTGAGGGTGGATGTTTGCGAGACCTGGTGTTGTGTGTGTGTGTGCGCGCGCGCGCGTGCGTGCGTGCATGCATGCATGCATGTCTGTCCGTCCTGAATTTTTTTTTATTTTGACCTCCACGTTCTTCCCCCCTGGCCATGTCATATCTCTACCCTCTTTCCTCCCCCACCAAAAAAAAATCATTTCGCCCATCCCACCCACTTTGAAAAGATACGATCCTTATCCGACCTTGGCGGATTCGTTGGTGCCAAGGTCGTTGCCTCGAACAGGTTGTTTTTTCCTATTTAATTTCTCGGTGGTGTTTACATCTAAACTCGTCGACGAATTAAATGCGCGCGGGAAAGAAAAAATGGCCGTTTTTTCGATGAAAAGCGTTTGGTAAGTGGAGAGGGTGGATCTTCCGGCGCGCGCCCATTTCCTTTGAAGTCGATGAAAACCGTGGCTCGTCAACATTTCGGGCGAAGAAATAATAAAAAATAAATGCATAAATGAAACCCGACTTTTTCGGCGAAGAAATGGCGAGCGAATGACGTGACGGATGTCTTTATTTACTGGCTTCTTTCTCGCTGTTGCGCGTTGGTCGAGCGAAAGCGTGAATTCTGTGGCCTCTTAAGTGTTAAAAAACGAGAATGGATCAACAGATGTTGGATCCGAGACGAGGATCGGGCGATATAGTACCTCGTTTTCGCGAAAAAATACCCACTTCTAGAAATGGCGATGACGCAATTCATTTTATTTTTTTTACTTCAGGACTTTTGGCGATGATGATATACACCATTATAGAAACGACGACATGCAAAAATTCCCTCGGTAGGATTCGAACCCGCATTGGGAGACAGACTCGCTACAAAACTTTTCTATCAAGGCCGGCGTAAATTATTATTATTTTTTTCTCACTGTTCATGTTCCTTTCTCACAATGATTTTCTAAAATTCCTTTTCATGCACACGTATCTTTGCGAGTTGTTAATTTCTAATTGTAAGTCTTGGAATTCTTAGCTTAGCGCATAATGTTTTCACTGACTGAGAAAAAGTTCACTGTTCTCAATTTACAATACGTCTCGAGAAAATTTTCGATGCTTTAGGACACGGTTTTTGTAAGTGAAGCATTTACAACTAAGCCCTTGGAATTTGATGGGAATCTTTTTTCTCGTGTATTTATCGACAATTCCTTTTTTGATCCAGAATATAGGAATCATTTTTTGTGCATACTACATCTTTCGTGATGGATCTTAGAAAAGTCAATTGCCATGCTTGGTTCTTCGAGGCCCAGTTAGATTCTCTCGTCACCATTGTTGAGCGCCAAAAAATCTTTTCGGCAAACACTAACTAAAACCGAAATCCTCCATGGTTGTTAAAAGAGCCCTCCCTGGGTACAAGTATTGGAGATAATCTAATCAATCGATTTGTTGAGGTTTACATACACAGATTTATTTTATGCTATTTAGTGCATCTGAAAAGTCTATATTCTAAAAGATTGTTATTTTATGTTAATCATTTCTATAAACCAAGGATGTCAGTATGAGTCATATTGCTTTCAACAAAGAGAATTCATCTTTCGTAGCATCGGATTAGCAACCCAAGCACTTATTATTAATGCTCCTATTATGTAAATAAACTGCGGTAATTCACCTGAAAGGAGACAAAATAAAATAAAACACCAAAACGCATTTTCACCTCACAACGTCCAGGTGTAAATGGGATTATAGAACGCCCCTAATGATAATAATGATTGCTGCAATTACTTTTGACGAATAAATAAACTATAAGTATAAAAAATATGACATTTTAACTTTGTTACTTAGTCTGAACACATGGGGGATGAAAGAGATTTTTTGGTCGCCCTGTAGTTTAACAATGCGACGTTGTTGAGTTAACGTAGATCGAGACGAAGCTTCGCTTGTTATACCGAATAACATCTTTAAAATAATAACAATTATAATCAAAACTAAATGTAGGGTTTTTTTCTAAATTCACGTATTTTGGGTAAATTAAACGTTTCGAGAATCCGGCTAAAAATGATACAGTTGTAAAAATCGCTCGCTGACTCGTTCTCTACGCAGTTGATCTTTTGCCAACTCGGGCTAAATTGCCCGCAGGAAAAACGAATCACCTTCCATTTCAAAACATTGCAGGTTTACATTAATTTCTACAACAACTCTGGAATTAAGAGGAAGATGTCGCTTCGATCACTTGAGCAAGCCGAGCTTTCCTTCTAGCTTCGCATAGTAGTAGCAGCCGAATGGCACCCTGTAGGCTTTGTAAATAAGAGAATCATAAACCTTAACGTCCAAGGAAGAACGTCATCGCCTAATTCACACCAGGCTTTCCGACTCCACTTTTTTTTTAACGCCGTCGTCGTGGATATCCCAATACGACCGAAAAGGCGGGACCGAACTCTACTCTCGGTGATGCAAATTTCGACCGTTCCTCTCTCACTCTCTGTCATATCCTCGGATCCCCATCACCTTACCTTTTTAAGCCATAAGCCGAAGCACCCATTAGATGCGGAGAGAGAGTGAGTAAGAGTGAAAGGTATAGACATCAACCTCCAAACACATTTTCAACCCTTTCCATTCCATCTCCGAGCAACATCCTCCTCCCACGACGCTAATACGGAGTCCTCATAAGTCGCGTTCCGCATCCAGCGTGACACCTTTCTATTTTTGTTATTACCTCAACGCCTCTTTCTCTCTCTCTCTTTCCGTACTCTCCTCTGTATCTCCATCGCGAGCGGAGAAAATAGGAGGGGTCTCTCCATTCTTCAAATGGAAAGAGAGATTTCGTCTCACCCTCCGTCCTTTAATGCACACGCTGCTTCCCAATCGTTAACGCGTGCCAACAGGTGTTACGTTCTCGTGTCGCCTTAATTAGGCGCATGCAGATAATCCAAGCTCACTCGCGGGAGGGGGCGAGCAAATCATCATTTCGCGAGTGTTTTTTTTAATCCTACTCTCCCGCAAATTTTTTTTCTCTCTCCCCCCCTCCCCCCCCCCTCTTCCCCTTTCCGTTTGTTCTCCGCTCGTCTTTTGTCTCACTCCGCTCCGAACGCGTCAATTATACCGGCGAACCCGCCCATTTATTTTTTCGTTTTTCTTTTCTCGAATTCGTTCTCGTAAATGGGTGCGTTTCGCGATCGCGCTTATTCCCTTTCGCCGTAAGTCTCTGCAGGAGAGACGGTTTTTTTTATTTATCACTCTTTTCCTTCTTCTCGATCCGTTTCTTTTTTGTTTTGATCGGCCGTTTCGTCGGCGCACATGCGTGTGCGGCGATCGCTTTTAGCTTTGTTTTGCGAGCGGCGGATTTCGCTTGTTTAGTCACCGTATCTCGAGGGTTTACGTAGAAATGACGTCGAAAATTGCCGTGCTATCACCAGCGTTTGGTTAAAATTCGCCCGTGATTTTTTTTCGCGTATGAACGAGATTTGGCTTCCAGCTGTTTTTTTTAGTCCGTGGTCTTCGTGGTGACAGCAGCTAGTCAGTGACATTCTATGTTAACAACACTGCATTTGGAATTTAAACATTTGCTGCGCATTAGTTCTTAAGCAGTTTATAAAACCGGGATGGACGTGACGCCTTGCACTTTGGTTTTTTCACTTGAGCGCGCATTTTATCTGGTTGCTCGGATTTGAGACGATAGAGTATTGGTTTTAAATCGTTTTTTTCCAATGAAGAGGTCAAATTTTTCTGTTCTGTAGTCGATTTTTTCCTATATTGCCATATTACTTTACGTTTTGTCTTACCGTCCTTAATTGTTTTTAAAGTATGTACGTTACGGAATAGTATTTACAACTCCAAGCATATTAAAAATTTGAGGTAATTTATTTGCCTTTTCGGTTTGACCAAATTACTTTTACGCTCGTAATAATGGAGGACAAAGTTTTCTTCGCTAAAATATATTATGTAGCATTTAATTCGCCTAAACAATGCAAGTGATCTTTGCTCATAATTTAATGGAGCATCGCCGTCATCACTTGAAGGAGAAAATGACGTAGGTCGTATTTAATTGCTGTGTAGATAAGTGTTTATGAACTTTAGAATTGATCTGTTGACCAAGGCATGCACGCAGTATAATATTAAAGTGCTGAGTCGCCGAACTTGTACAAAAAACCAACGGAACCACTTTCAACCACTAAATAAACATAAATAATGTGTTTGTAAATAAGCTCTTTTCATAATCGACTGACGTGTGGACGATTTATAAAACCTACGTCATTGCTACTTGATCCGTCGACAGTTTAATTCAATTACACAACGTAATTGTTTGTGCTACGGAAGATATATTACTGTAAACAAGAAGAAAATGTTGAAGTATAATTTGTACGAACTAATTATAATCCAATTAACCATATAAATTATGATCCATTGCATACAAGGCAAAATATCCTCCGCAGGACCTTCGTTTCTGATTGTGTCAGACGATAAAAAGCATGCGGCTTCACTCTTGTTGTAAGCATTTTTGATCGCTCGTTAGTATTTCGATAGATTTCACGGTATATCCTCCTTGTGGATTGTCTGTTTAGGATATTTGTATGCTTGTGGTAAGGTTAAACAGGTAAAAACAATGAATTTGCAGCAGTATTTCCATGTTGTTTCAAGCATTTTCAGATTTTAATCACAAGTCATTCAGAGGTAATTTTTAATTACGTGGTACTTATTAGTTGGAAATTATTTTTATTATAATTTATTAATTTTCTTTTTCATAGGGGTACCAAAGGTAGGATATTATGGTCTAAAATTCACGAATAATTTGTATTCCGGAGGAAAGATCCCTTACGAGGCTTACGCTCAAAGTCGAAAAATAATTTCTTTGAAAAAGTACAAATAATTAGTCTTCCAATTGACCCCGAAGAGCTCGTCAGGATACTGGGAAAGTTTGCCATGACCTTAGCCATTAGGGTACAAGGGAACTCCTCTTTAAATGCGAGGACGGCTCTGGAAATTTCGTCTCCACCCACACGCGCCACGCCAACGGAGAGGTCAAACATCCATTTACTGCCCTCATTATTTCATCGTTACTCGCTGCTATTACATAACTCCTTCGCACGCGTACACGCCAGCGAACTTTGTTTATATAACTTTTTGTCTTCTATATCCCGCGTCACCTTTTGGATCCTTCTGGAGCCACCAGTTCCTTTGCTCCGAAATGCGATGATGAGAGGCAAAAAGAGAAAGAAGGGCAAAGAGGAGACTTGCCCTCTTGCGCCGGGTATCCGATATCGTGGATTTACCCTCTGCACGCTTGACCTTTCCGCTTTCTCTCTCTTCACCCCAGGTGCGTGGGTGTGCGTTTTCCAGCTGCGGCGGCCCTGGTACGCATGCACGGTCGCTTTGCGTGTTTTAGCGAAAAATCCGTTAATGGATGATGGGCCGCCCACGTCCCAGGATGGCCCAAAATTTAGAGGGTCTTTATTCTTCCCATCTCTATGCGTGCGTGCGCCCGCTCACGAGTTTAGAACGTAAGGGGCAAGTGGTGGAGGAGGTGATTTATCAATATCAGAATTCAGAGAGCCCTCTTTACCTTCCTCTCTTGCTCTCTCCCTCTCTTTCACCTTCGTTCCACCTCCCCCCTCTCCCGCTTCTCACTCTCTCCCCTCTCTGTCTCTCCCTTTCTCTCCCTCGCTCTCTCTCCCTCCCTCCCTTTCTCCCTCCCTCCCTCCCTTTCTCCCTCCCTCCCTTTCTCCCTCCCTCCCTTTCTCTCCCTCTCTCTCCCTTTACCTCTCACTTTACCTCTCTCACTTTACCTCTCTCACTTTACGTCTTTCACTTTACCTCTCTCACTCCCCCTCCCCCCCCACTATATCCCTCCCTCTCTTTTTCTCTCACTCTCTTTCTCCCTCCATCTCTCTTCATCCCTTCATCTCTCTCTCCCTCTTTATCTCCCTTCCTCCTCCCCCTTCCTCCCTCTCTCTCCTCTCCCTTCCTCCCTCTCGCCCCTCTCCCGTCTCTCTTCCCTCTCTCTACCATCTCTCTCTCTCCCCTTCCCTCTCTCTCCCTCCCCCTCTCTCTCCCTCCCCCTCTCTCTCTCTCCCCTCCCCCTCTCCCTCTCTCTCCCTCCCTCTCTCTCCCTCCCTCTCTCTCCCTCCCTCCCTCTCCCTCCCTCTCTCTCCCTCCCTCTCTCCCTCCCTCTCTCTCCCTCTCTCTCCCTCTCTCCCTCCCTCTCTCTCCCTCCCTCTCTCTCTCCCCCTCTCTCCCTCTCTCTCTCCCTCTCTCGCCCTCTCTCTTCCTCTCTCTCCCTCTCCCTCCCTCCCTCTCCCTCCCTCCCTCTCCCTCCCTCCCTCCCTCCCTCTCACCCTCTCTCACTTTCTCCCTCCCTCTCTTTTTCTCCCTCCATCTCTCTTCCTCGCTCTTTCCCTTCCTCCTTTTCCCCTTCCTCCTCTTTCCCTATCTCCTTCTCTTTCCCTTCCTCCTCATTCCCTTCCTCCTTCTCTTTCCCTTCCTCCTCATTCCCTTCCTCCTTCTCTTTCCCTTCCTCCTTCTCTTTCCCTTCCTCTTTCCCTTACTCCCTCTTTCCCATCCTCCCTCTTTCCCTTCCTCACTCTTTCCCTTCCTCCCTCTCCTTTTCCCCCTCCCTCTTTTTCCATCCATCCTGTCTTTCTCCCTCTCACTCTCCATCTTTCTCTCTTCTCCATCTCTTACTGTCTCACCCTCTCTCCTCTCGTTCCCTCGACTCTCTCTTTGCTCGAATGAAGTCGTTTGTCCATTTATCTCTCTCTCTTTTTCTATCCCTCCATGCTCAAATGTTCTACCGAAAAACTCCGACCAGGCTTTTGTGATAACGTTGTGAGCATAGAGATTTTTTTTCCGTCTGCAGATTAAATGAACGAATTGATTTATCGACGCACGGGGAGGAGGACACGTAGACGGATCGCAAAAAAAGAAAAACCTGTTGAAATTTGGGCTCTTAAGGAAATTCGTTCGGGAATTTTTAGCGCGAAATTTAATTTCTGAAATTTCGTAAGGAATTTTGAAATTGAAGGAATCTTAAAAACGATAAATAATGAAAATTAAGCTTTCAAAGTATGTATTGTGAGTTTTCCTATATTTACATAATCGAGATTTTAATAATGTGTAACGTTGTGTATAGATGGGAAATTGTAAATCCGTAGGAAAATTATTTTGTAGAGAACCAAGGATAGTAGATAATTAATTGGCATTGTTTTTGTTTCGATTTACTTTTTTAATTGTGAAAAAGGATGAAGATGTGTATTATCTTTATTGCCATTTCAACAGTATCATCTGATAATTTGCATGGTTGTTTGAATAATCCTTTGTATTAATATTTTTATTTAACTTTGTCATCTATTTTTCCATAAGAAAAGTCATTTTTCCCTTGTGCTACTTTTTAAGATTGCCATGATATAAGGATCTGTAGTTTACCCCGTTTATAACGATCGCATCTGACGGAATAATTCCCCCGCTGTCACCTTCCCAAGTTCTTTCATAACTCCATTAGTGCGTCGCATGTCCTTTTTTTCCCTTTCACACGCCTATCTCGCAATCGCGTCAGTGTCGCAAATTCCTCTTTGCTTGACTTATCTCTCCTCGATATCTGTATTCAGTGGGTTTTATGTATGCAGTTATGCGTGCTTTCCCCCTCCCCTCGGATGCCATTCTGACACCTCCCCTCTCCTGACCCTTCTTCCCTCCGCGCGTTTTCCTTCGTCGATCTCGTCATCCTAGCGTCGCCTTGTCCTTCTCGTTTTAACCTTTTCCCCCTTCTCCATTTTATTTCTATCCCTCTCCTCCCGCTTCGTTGCCACTCTGATGACTGGGTGTAAGCAGAACCGTCGTTTATTCGCTCGCGAATCTAACGTTTAATCCTACGTTTCGGTGGAGTCTCTCGAACGAAAAAAGGAAGGTTTAAAAAAAGTCGGCGCTAGGCGTATGTTGCACAGCTTTTCTCATATCCTTACGCTTCTGTCCCATACAATATTGTCAATACATTACAACGATACGTATCTATGAGCATTTTAACTCGTAGCAGCAATACTGCTGATGCTCTTAGTACTAGAGCTTTTCGGTATCTAGGGGTAAGACTCGATATGTTATAATGTCCATGGGCGCAGTACAATCATGCATGGTTTTTTATGAAGTTCTGTTCCATAACTTGATGAATTTCACTAAAAATCCCTGAAGCCATCTTAGTGTAAATTGACTTGAATAAACTACCCTATGTTGCTGCACGACATTGCTCATTCAAACAAGATTTCCTATATCAGTGATGACCAAATGGCTGCCCGAGGGCTACATCCGCCCCGCGGAAGGATTTTATCCATCCCCCGTTTTTGTAATAAAATTATTTTTATCAAATTGCCCCAGTAAAATTGCGTGTAAGCATCGTCTTCATTAAACCTTGTCAAAAGGTTGCATATCATTCGTCCCAATGGCCATATGGTGTATATATGTAGGAATTAAAATTATAAAATTTCTGATCGTATGTCATCTGGTCATGTAGTTTCGGCTCCATAATACAGCCCGTGTAAAAAAAAGCTGACCGCGAGCATGAGGAAGTTGGCCCTCGCTATCTTTTATAAATATGAGATTTCCTCAGATTCTGTTGAAATGTCTAGCCACTAGAGCCGTGCACTGACTTCAGATAGACGGAATTAAAATAAAAAACGAATTTCTCTCGGACTCGAAGGCGCCTAAGGACGTCCATATTCCTCGAATTTTATATTTTTTTGTATTGGAACACGTTCTCTATGTACTTCGTATGTGAGAAATTTGAAAACTTATGTCGGCAACGTCCTTTGTTTGCCCATGCGCGTGTCACTCCCCTATCTTTCGCGTTTACTCTCTTGCTGACTCATGTAGGTGTTTGGAAATCTCTTATCTCACCCGTCCGTTATCCGCTATACTCCACCAATCACGCCAAGCGGATCCATTTCCTCGTAATATCTCCTCGGTAGTCAAGAATCTATTCGAGAAATACATGCCGCATTAACCGCGCCTCCTAACGACCAACATTTCCCATGGAACTGCTCCGCCGCAAACGCCGACCTTATCACTCCCCTTCCGTTAATTACCACAGTAATTTCAACCCACATTTCTCGGTTTTTCTTTAAGAAGCGAGCCTCCATGAATTATGCGAACCTCGAATTGCTACAGCTAACATCTTAAATTTGAATTATTCCTGGTTCGATGGACTTGCAACTCTTACAGTTAACTCCCTAATTTAGCGATATCGCGCATTTGGTTTCTATTTTTGGTATTAATCATTCATATGCCCACCATGGAGTGAAAATAACCCTACGCGCCTTCGTTTTCACAGCAAACTCTAGATCCCATTAGTTCAGGAATTCTTAACCTTTTTACACATTCACGGATCGCTCGCATGAACAAAATTTAAACGCGGAATGCCATAAGTCATATTTCCTTAGGGTTAGATGTATTATCGGTTAACAGCTGCTTAACCGTTCGGTCCGTGTGCTCTTTTCCTCCTCCATCAAATTTGCTTTCACATTGTACTTATTAAAATACTAACTCGGATCACCAACAGGAAGTCGATTGACTGCTGCTAATCCGCTAACAACAGGTTAAGAACTTCTTGATTGTATGTGATTTACCGCTATTGATTTATAATAATGACATGCATATCCAGTTATTTTTTCTGGGTTTTTTTCGATGATGAATTATACTTGCCAAAGCCTAACTTCTGCTCTGCAAGAAAGCAGGGATGAGGCGATGATTTCCAAATAGCACATTAGAAAAAGCTAGGGGGTTGTCGGCGACAGCGGTGGTGCACGACGTGGCAACGTTGTCGTTCAGTGATTGGCTGGAGCCAGTGGCGTAACTATAGCTTTTGGGCCACTAGCAAAAAATCTCTCAGGGCCCCACTTAATAATTGAATATTTGTTAGTGTGTTTTGAGTGTAATGGATATTAATAGAAATAACATAAATATAGAATTTTGATAAAGTATTTATATTTATTATGAATAATTAAATTTATAAATTATTATAAACAATGGATGCAAGGGTGAGGGGTGAGGGCCCCCTTGGTCTTGGGCCCTTACGCGATCGCGTAACTTGCGTACCCATATTTACGCCACTGGCTGGAGCCCTTTTCAAGAGCTCCCTCACACTAATTCTCTTGGTCGTCAGAGCTCAAGTTAGACTTGGACGATCCAATCATTCGTTTATTTCCCATTGAAAGTAAAACTCAGAACTTTGAGTCGCAAAAAAATATAATTTGATGGACATAAAAATAAAATTTTGTGCGTGCTTGTGCTCACGGGGCTCTGCATTTCCCATCGAAGTGACTTTTTTTCACTTCTTTATTTGTCTTTCCCTACGTCCAAGTGCGGGTTTCGTTCCCTTATGCCAGTGGTTCTCATACTTTCTATTGTAGCGGCCCCCTTTGAATTGTAAACATTAAAAACAAGAAACTTGATTGCAAATTTCTTCACTTTATGTAACTATCAGTAACTTTTATCACATCGTATTTCCTAAAAACACCTGATAAAATTTTATTATTCGTGAAGACTTTATTTTTCGACGTTTCATATTGCATCCAAGACAAATTTTGCGCCCCCCCCCCCCCCCCCCCTGGAGGCCGCAAAATTATTTTGGATGCTATCCCGTCCTTCCTCCTTCCTTCCCCATCCCTCTACTCCCTCTCTGTCGATCATTACCCTCCGTATGAACCCTATCATGACCTCTCCCTTGATCTCTCTCTCTCTCTTTTTTCCTTGTATTTCTGTCCTGACGACCAGGTCACACTCCCGCATATACTCATCCTTTTCCAACTATGTACCTTCCAAGGCTGCCCGGATGTTCCATTCCGTTTCCAAGCATGCCGCCTCCGTCCTTTGCGTCCCATAAATACTTTTTCTCGAATTCTTTTTCTCCTTTTCTCTCGCTTTTCTTTACCATTATCTATCTCTCCTTTCTCTCTTCTCGTATTTTTCTTTCTGCTTTTCTTTAACTTTTATTCCTATTGTCTATATTCCTTTTTCTCTCCCATTTTTATTAGGACGTTTACTTGAAAAAAACGTGCTTATGTGATCACTCTGTCCGTCTGTGGACTTTTGTATAAGAGATATTTGGAAAATTCTTTTTGAATTAGATAGCTCTTAAACATCTATCAGGTTTTCACCGATTGAACTTGCACGGTAGTTTATAGATTTTCCGCTAGATGGCTTCAAATTCGGAAAATTCAACCCTTTGAGATAGATGGCATTGTTGCCAAACTACTGAAAATATCAGGAAAATTCTTTTCGAATTAGGTAGCTCTTATCATTCTATGAATTTTCCAGTGATTAAGTTTTTCCATGTAGGTCATAGATTTTCCGCTAGATGGCTTCAATTTCGGAAAATTCAAAAATTTGTAATGGTATTGTATTCAGACTACTGAAGCTAAAGAAGTGAAGTTTTCACGGAAGGAAACGTTCTAGTGAGTATCTAAATTCCAATGTTGCGGGTTCGCCTCTCCTCATAGGAGAAGGCAAACCAGAACCCTGAAAAGTTCTAAGAAAATGTGCTTCCACCCCCTGCTTTAACAAGGGCATCTTACTTGCTATCTCTCCTTGCTTTTCCTCTTTCTCCTTGCATCTCTTCTCTCTCTCTCTCTCTTTCTCTCGCTGCTCTTCCCTCATCTCGCTGTATTGCATTCCGTGCGCGTGCATAACCGCGATGTCATTTTAAAAGTCGGCGCCATTCCGTTTTCGCTCGTAACCAAGAGCCGACGTGAGAATCGGAGAAAGAGAAGGGTGGGACGGGGTGTGGTAGTATCAGTAGTAGTATCCGAACAGCGAAAGCTATGTTCCGTCTCTTCATCGCAAATAAGCTGACTATTGCGCAGAAACTTTCCGAGGAATATGAAAGCGATGACGTAATGACGCCTGGAGATTGTCGCCTTATGTTTTTGTTCTTACGCTTGCTTTTTGTGTTTTGACGGAGCACTCGTGCAGTGAGAAAATTGACGTTTCGTTGGTTGAGCTGAAACCGGGGAGAGAGTTATGATAATTTTTTTGTAATTAGCGCCGCTTATTTGTCTTGGCCCCGGAGGACCTTCCCCTTAACTTACACGTTTTTTTGTGAAAATATTTCCGATTCTTCAGAAGTTGCGTCAGTTTTCAAATAGTTATACTTTTTTATAGGGATAAAATTTGCAATTTTCTATGATATGATTCTATTTCATTTTACTGTGAATAATTCTATCTTCCTTACTTAAAATATCAAATCAAAATGAGAAGACGATTACTTTTATAAGTAATACGCTTTTGTAATTTTTGCTTTTTACCTCAAATAAATTTACTGACGTTAACGATATTGATATTTTATGTGTTATTTGAAACTAATCGATGGGATTATGTCTTTAGGATGTAAGCATTTTAGATCATCGATACACCGATCAGAGGTCGCGTGAATTTGACGTGATTTTTGACGTAACGGTGAATTGTCGCTCTCACATAACTCGGCAAAGATTTTCAAATGCCTCGCAGTGTTAATTATGCAGGATTTGTAATGTGCAATAAATCTTAATGCATCACGAATTCCTTTAGTATGTAATTCTGCATTGTTTACTCCTCTGTTCTTCTGGTATTGCTGTCAACAGATTGATTAATACTCATTTGTAGGGCGAAATTATGCTGAGTCATTATTTGATTATTTAAGACATCAGTCCTTATCCGCATACATTTTCTCGTACTTAAAAGTCACGCGTCGTGTACGTTAAACGATTAACCATATTGATCTGCGAGCTCAGATTACGGTTTTTACCTGATATAAGATAGCTCGTAACGTTGCATGTCTCTCAGAGCCATCATAATATGTATCTTTTATTTATTCAGTCATTAGTAACGAATTCAAATTTAGATTCCTCTTTGAATATTTTGCATTACTTTCGGTTTATTTTTTAAAGCAATGTGTTATTTGCGGAATGTCGATCGACTTCAGGTCTTCCCTGTAAAAATTTTACGGCTTCATGTATTTGGCTTTAAGTATAGATTTTCATTTATTATAGCTAACAACATTTAAAATGCGGATCAGATACATGGTGAGCAATAGAATGAGTCAATATCTTTCGAACGTTGGCAATGATTATTTTCAAATGTTGGCGTTCTTAGCACAAATTATAACGTTTAGAATAAAGACTTCCGCTTGTATATTGGCCTCTTGCTGTCTAGCGTTACTCCCAGTTTGTAGAAAAAATGACGAGCTGTGGTGAGGAATTTTGTATGAGTTAAATTTCGAAACGCTAAAAGACTTGCCTTTCATGTTTTCTCTTCTCTGCTTGTATCATGATAGTTCATCCTCATTGGGAAATTTGTATATTCTTATAAACCGTAATGTAATGCAAATCCTTTGAACTAATTTGCGTAATTTGTCATTCATTCTATTTGCATCGAAAGGGAGTATTCTTTTATCCGAGTGGTATGCATATAAACATTTCCCATAGTTTAAAAAAGTGTTTGCTTAATTGTTTCTTATCAGTTATCATAATACCTTCGAACGTATATTGTTTTTTGTAATTTTTAGTAGGGTGTGGTATTAACGTGTAATCAACCGAATTGCTAACAATTCGTGGCGCAAGTTCGCAATTATCGAAAGGCGAAGTCGTACCACGCTCATCCGCGGAATGTATAAAGATCTCGCCATGCAACGCGCATTCCCTCGCAACCGAACATCGTAGCCGTATTTCTGAAGGAAAAAATAACCGAGACGGAATAATGTTTTCCGCAGGAAGGGCAGCTCGCTAAACGCCCCGCTGAGCGTGACATTTTCGCCTATTGGCCAAGGAATCGGACGAGTTCTTATTTGAAGCGATGCCATTTTCTCCAGCCATCGACGTTTTCTTTTCATTAAAAATATGTATTTTTTACGTTTTTAATAACTTCTCTTTGGACCTCTTTGGCTTGGTACACCTGCTCCTCCATCCCTCTCCCGTCGCGATCCAAGTGTTCCCATCCCTTTTTCTATATCCGGTTAAATTATGGGGTACGAATCCCCCCCCCCTCACACTTAATACCCCACCATCTTCTAGCCACGGAGCTGTGTGTGCCAGGTGGCGCTTTCGTTTGACGATGTCCTCGCGCCCTCTCCTCTCAGCCTCCCTCCCTCTCCACATTTTCTCTCCCTCACTCCTTCCCTCCTCTTCCTTCCTCTTTCTCCTTCCCTCCTCTTTCTCCTTCCCTCCTCTTTCTCCTTCCTTCTTCCATCTTTCTCCTTCCATCTTTCTCCTTCCCTCTTTCTCCTTCCCTTCTCTTTCTCCTTCCCTCTTTCTCCTTCCCTATTTCTCCTTCCCTCCTCTTTCTCCTTCCCTCTTTCTCCTTCCTTCCTCTTTCTCCTTCCCTCCTCTTTCTCCTTCCCTCTTTCTCCTTCCCTCTTTATCCTTCCCACCTCTTTCTCCTTCCCACCTCTTTCTCCTTCTCACCTCTTCCTCCTTCCCACCTCTTTCTCCTTCCCACCTCTTCCTCCTTCCCACCTCTTCCTCCTTTCCTCCTCTTTCTCCTTCCCTCTTTCTCCTTTCCTCTTTCTCCTCCCCTCTTTCTCCTTCCCTCCTCTTTCTCCTTCCCTCCTCTTTCTCCTTCCCACCTCTTCCTCCTTTCCTCCTCTTTCTCCTTACCTCTTTCTCCTTCCCTCTTTCTCCTTCCCTCCTCTTTCTCATTCCCCGCCTCCCGACGTTTCTTTCGCCGCAGACACCCCGCTATTATCATCTTCGGTCGCCCCGCGTTTAATTTCGACTCCGCCCGTGTTTTAAGGCCGGCGTTTCCTTGGCGACGGTGGTTTGTGTACGACTACCATTCCTTCTCCCCCTCCGCCCTTTATCGGTGCTCAAGTCAACTAGAGCCGGAGCCGGTCGCAATTACTTTCTTTTAACCTTACGCACCACCACCGCCACCGTTTTCCTAACCGAGAGTTTTTTTCCTTACGCCTCCGTTTTGTTCGCTCCGAGAGAGTTGGCATCGGTTCCAAATGAAAACTTTCCTCACGTTAACCGAGTCTTAAATTTAATTCCTTCCCAAACGTGGCGATTCTCGAGAGAAATTTTTTCCCTTCTAAGTTATTGGTTTTTTTTCCCTTCTTAGTCACTGCAGGTGCTTTTCTCCTTTTAATATTCAATATCAGAATTCGCGAGTAACAAAACTTGAAAAATAACATTTAATCATTTCTGAGTTTATCATACGACAGCGATAGAATTAGAATTGATTTTTTTACTGTTCTTCGCAAAGCATCTGTAGAGCATCGAGAAAGTCGCACATGTATCACCGACTTTACCATATGGCTCTTGGAGGCTTAAGTGGAGCGTGGAACTCGATGTCCTTCTGCTGTATTTCTGCACAATGACATAATATTTTCCCTAGTTAATGCATGCTGTATGTGGTAATTTTTCTCGTTTGTCAGATCTGGATCCGCTTCGCGTTTCTGTATACGTTCAACCAGGGACGTATAATAAGGATTATAAACGCTTTGCGTATTTCCTTAGTCTTTGAATTTGCCCAACACCCATTTCGGATATGGATATGCGCTCTCGTCTCCCGTTGTCTAGGTAAACTTGTTCAAGTTTTGCGGGTATGGATTTATTTTTGTGTCTGCTTTATTGTTCGAGTTATATTAATAAGTTGTGACTAATAAATCGAATAATTTAGTTCGTAGAAAGACTCGAGGCGAGGATATAAACGGTTACCTAACAGTGGTGCTTTAATTTTTACATGTTAATTGTTTTAAAAAAACATGTTTATATTATGTCGGAAACTTTTCTACAGAATGATCCAATTTATTCTTTCCTAGAATCCTTTACTGTATTTTTTGTAATGTTTTCAAAATGCAATGATCGTTGCATTGAATTCTTTTTTTTCTCATCGCCTTGTTTCAAAATAATCTTACTTCTGTGCAGATTGGATTTTTAGATTACTGAAACCCATGGAAACATTGAATTTCATCTAGTAACAGTAGTACGTCCTCGTTGAAAATCACGAGGCAGATTTTCTCGAGTTCCACCGAGAAAAATCGGGTGTGCGTGAGCGCGGGAATTAATCTCTCTCAGATTTTCGTAGTTCCTTTACTTACCAAAACTTTAAAAAATCCCGTGTTAAAGGACAATATATACGTTCGATCTTTAGGTTTAACAATGGATCGCCCTTCCTCACCCAAGGAAACTGTCTTTTCGCCCTCTTGCCGTGCGACATGCTCGATCTTTATTTGATAAAATTTACTATAAATTTCCATTTTAATTTTTCCTCTCTCTCAGAGAAAATAGGCAATTAAATGATACTCTAACACCATAGGAGATTATTTCATAACTTTTTGCTGCAATTCCACAGCGCCGTGATACTCAACTCTTTACCTATCGTGCGCCATTTTCCCTGTGGCAGAGTGTCGATGCGCCGCTTAATTTTTGGCGTGCAATAAACCTAACAGTAATATGCAATAAATCCTGCCTTTTACTCGCAAACAAATCCGATACAACGATGTACACCGTAATGAAATTTTATGATCATATTTTTCAGTCCTAGTTACGTTACAATTGTGGAAAATTGAAATGTTCATATAAATTGTGTGGAGCGCAATGCGCTACCTACGAGACGCGGATGCACCATAGGTTGGGAAGCCCTGCCATAGCGCTCTTTTATTAATATCAGTCGTC
The DNA here is from genome assembly GCA_028673005.1 of Tanypteryx hageni. NCBI lineage: Eukaryota > Metazoa > Arthropoda > Insecta > Odonata > Petaluridae > Tanypteryx > Tanypteryx hageni. Next base: position 42,835,470 of record CM054117.1, read on the forward strand.
TTCTAGCTCAAATATAAATACAATTAGATGTCTTAATAATTTGAGGGTTGGAATTGATGACTCCATCATGTGTATCGTACAGCTAGAAATGTCAGTAGGGATAGTGCAGAATTCACCAAACTGCGGGCTGCATGCGGCCTCCGAGAGCATTTTATGTAGTCCCGAATGCTGTGAGCAAAAATCAGTTCATGAAATCTAACACATTTTCATATTTTTTATTGAAATTATGGTCATGAAGCATTAAGACTGTAACGCTAAAACAGGTACAGAGTTGATGTTCATTAATGTGATGTCACAGAATCTCGAGGTACGTTCCGATTTAAACTGTTTTGCGGCCCGCCGAACAAACCATTGCGTATCGTCTAAATATCCGCAACTTCCAGATAAGTTTGCCGTTCCCTGGGATAGTGGATATGTGATTTTTGCCCCCTTTCGGCGCCTCATACTGCATCCCCTCCATCCCTCCTACCGATGATCCAACCCCGAAGTTCGGACACCTCTGATCTATGCCATTTCTCCTTTTGCATCCCCCTCCTCCCCAGCAAATACTCTCCCGGTCATCATCCTAGCAACGGAATTGTTTATCCCAACCACCCCTTCCCATCGCCGCATCCGAGCCAACAAATTCCTCATCGCTTCAACGTAGTAACGGTGTCGTCTAAAATGGGAGAGGAGGGAGAAAGAGAGAGAGGGGTGGAGGGGGAGGGAGAGGAGGGAGGGAGAGGAGGGAGGGAGAGGAGGGGAGTAGGGAGGGGGAGGAAGGGAGAGTTGGAACTCCTCGCTTCGCGCATCTTGTATGCGTTTGAGAGGATGACGACCGCGATAAACCTCGTCTCTTCTGGTCCTTTTACCTCCTCTTCCCTCCTCAACCTCCAACGCCCGCATCTTCTCTCTCTCCTGCCATCCTATGCTCGGGGCTCGGAAAGGAACGCATTGCAGTCACCCCGCCGTCTTCCCGCGACTCCCCCAAAGGGACTGGGAGGATGTGGGAGCAGGTCGCACGCCGCGTTACGTTAAGGGGACTGCTTCGGTGTCGGTGCTTTTAGAGAGAGACGCATTCCGGAAAGGCTACGCGCCAAGGTGCGCCTTCGATCCGTTGGAAAAATGTTTGCCTTTTTTTTGTGCCGCGGGATGGAGGATTTCCCTGCCGCCTCTCTGCGTGTAGAATTCCGTACTCGCGTCTTTGGAAGATTCCTGCTCAGAGAGAATCTTACGTGGTCTCGTAGCAACGCCTCGTTTGTCAAAATACCGCCGTGACTTCAGCATGTGACAAATTAATGCTTTCGGAGATAAATAAAAAAATACACGCTACTACACGCTATAATATCTATAGTTATAAAATAGAAAATTTAATTAGTATTCGTTAAAATGTTCAAATATCATTCTTATGTGCAAATTTGAAATCCGGAGCTGTAGGTACTAATGCATGAATAGCATGAAAATAAAAAACGAGTGATACAATTTGTGTAAACACAGCGATTATACTTAATTACAAGTTAACGAAACGATATTATCAGACTCATAAAGACGCGAAAAAAGGAATTTATAACCTGTTTTACTGCATATTTTAATATGTAGTAAATTAATATTAGAAATAAAAATAAAAATTGTTTCACTATAAATTTTGTACCATATAGTGCAGGGTCTCCCTTTTATTGCCATGCCCTATTGTATTATATATTGTCCCATTCCTAGAAATAGAAAGAAACTTTCAGCTGACCGAGGACAGAGGGAAAGAGATATGAAGAAGATTATTGAAAGCAGGAGTATGCGGAGAACCAGGTTTAACCATTAACAATCACGGACCTATGGACAGACGAGGCATTATGATGATGAAAAAACTTATGTTTATCGCCCATAAGCTGCAAAATTTTGGCAAGATAACGGAATAATGGTGGTCGAGTTTATGCCAGTAAATACGAGGCTTATTATTGCTGTTGTAGAGGCAGTTTAAATTATATATCTAGTAGCAGTCCCGGGTGAAATGTGTGCAGATAATTATAGGTATATTTTGATAGTTGTAGTTAATATGGAAATTATTATTGGTTAGGGGAGACAAAATGATTGAAATTTTTCGCAAGAAAAGTGACATTAGTTGATAAACTGGAAAACATCCAGGCCACTGAAATCCCTTTAAGAAATGTTGTTTGAATTTAGTTCCACGGTGATGTCATTAGTTTTAGCGAAGCTTGTTTCTCATTGACTTGCTAATAAATGATTAGGCATTGTAGAAATATGCTGACTCGGTATAAGGTACAATCCATGAAGATGAGATGAATCCTAGAGTTATTTTATCGTATATTTCAAAGTAGGATTTTTCCATTTCGAAAAATTAATATTTTGGAATTTATCGAGCTTTCATTCTGTGGAATATTGCCAATCCTTCCGGCGTCGATGCATATTTATAATTTTGCCTTTTTCTCTTCTTCGATGTAATTCAAGAAAGAATTGTCGAGCTCGTGTTACGATTGAATCCATACTAACGAACTGTCTCTCTCCAGTAGACATAATAAAGGTTGAGAAAAGCAGTTCCGAGCATATCGGATACAAGGCAACCGTCATCAGTGGCCATACACTGATGGTAGATTTAAAATTTAGAGATAATCAAATCTCTGCAGTTGTGTGTTCAGTAATCACAAGGACTGGCGACTTAGATTTAAAAGTTAATATCTCTAAATAAAGTTTATTACACAAGAACCCAGACTAGGATATATTCATATCCGGTAAACGTTTTCAAGTTTAAGCTGATGACTGCCCCTTCCTAGCTGAAATGCACAGTTTTACATCCTTGTTTTTGGCTATTGAAGAGACTTCAACTTGGATAGTGTCAACAGCGCATCTTAAAATCAATTTCCCTTTTCCCCTCCTCTGGTGCGTCTGGCGCCGTGCTCTTTCCCGCGCGCAGTTCACAAAAAAGCGTCGAAAGGTGTTCTGCAGGAGACAGTGTAATGCGTCGCGTGGCTAATCTTCCTCCATGGCAACCGTCGTATCTCCGTATCTCGCGGGAGGGGAAGGGATGCGGAACCGGGTTCAAATCCCCCTTTCCTCTCCTGCCAATTCTGAAGGATCGCCCGTTCCCCTCCTCACCTCGCCAACGACCCCGAGACTTCCAGGTGCAATGGGGAGCACCCGAATACCCTCAGACCCTCCCCATTCCCACCCCTCCGATACCCTTACCGAGTTCCTACGCACATCCCTCACCCCTTACCTTCACCTCCTCCCCCTTTTCCGCCCTGCTAAGTCCGACCTCTCCATCCCCTCAACATCCGCTCTGCACATGGCCCGCGCCACCGGCTGTTTTGTCCCCCCTATGCCCACCCCTTCCACCCGTCCTGCCTCCGGTGGAACCTCCCCACCTCCTCCGTATCGACCGGGCACGCGACGAGGCACACGGCCCACCTTGCCTGGAGCAGGAGAGGACCCCGGGTGGGGGGAAGGGCCCGCCCCTTCTTTTCTGTGTGTGTGCCTTTATCTCCCGCGCACCTGGAAAGGTGAGGATGGGATGAGAGGGATGAGGAGGGGAAGTAGTAAAATGCCGCCGCTTGCGAGGTTAGATGGGCCGGCGGACGAAAGGTGGAGGTGGAGAGAGCGGAGAGGAAGGTGTGCGTACGCGTGGTGTAGGAGAGAGGTGAAGGAGTGGAGGTGGAGGAAGGCAGCAGGTGGAGGGAGCTGTCGCGTGGCACCGGGCCCCCTACTCCTCTTCTTCTTCTCGAGGTGTGCAAGAGGTGGAGGAGAGAGCGGTGGGGAAAGGATCTTGAGAACTTGCGGTCTCTGCATTTCCTTTGTTTCATTGCCCTTTCTCTCTCTCTCTCCCCCCCCCCTCTCTCTCTCCCCCCCCTCTCTCTCTCTCTCCCTCAGCTGCATCTCTGCACTTAGCACTTTTTCTTTATCTCCTTACCTGAAACGCACGCACGCACCATTGCATAAGACCCGCCAGTGCGGTTTGCAGAAAACAAAAAAGAATTCTAGCGGAACTTTTTCCTCTCTCCATCTGTATCTATTCTATCCAAGTCTAAAAACGAACGTTTTTTTCCACGCGATTGGTTATGGCTGCAGTCCATTTGTTTCGGATTTGCGTGATAGTTTGTTGATAATGGCTGCACTACACGTTGGGTGGGTGGAATTGTAGGAGCATGCTTTCCCTCTACGCGAGACTATTTCTAACTTTAATACTAGGCAATTTTGCGAAATGGCTCCCGAAATATTGAAACAGCGTTGATCCGAATACCTCATCCTATTGTCACATCACAACTAGTATTTTATGTAATATTTTCCTCAATTGAATTGAAAGATAATTCTCATTTATTTGTATAATATCCAATAGTACTTTATTATCTTTTGAAGTTTACCTTGTTTTAACGTCAGGGTGGATTTTAATAGATGGTTCACGGTGTTTCTAGTTTGCTTTCCATTAGAAGAAATATAAGGGTCCAAGTAATCTCATTTGCAAATTCCATCATGATTGAGGAGACAATATTCCCTGGCCAAATGATATAGGCAATTGGTCACGTAGCACTGATACGCAATTAGAGTAGGTTATGCTTGAAACACTGTGTAGAGTAGAAAGGCCGCGTACTTGATTCCTACGCTACATCAACCAAAACGCTATTTCTCCGTTCCTCTATCTCTCTGTTAAATGTTAAATGTAAGAAGGGAGTACATAGTCTCAATTTCGCCCTAATAAAGTCGTTTGTCTGTCTGCACCTTCTCTATATCCTTATCCATTCTATCCCCCCCTCCTCTTTTTTCATTGCCTTTCCCCTTTTCCAAACACTTCCTCCTTTCTCCCCTTCCCACTTTTTGTCTCTTTTCCCCCTCTCACACACTCCACCTTACATCTCCGATTTTTATGTTATTAATTAAGCCTTTTCCCCCATCCCCACTGTCCTTAATTCCTCCTCTCGAAGCTTTTTATCGTTTGCTCCTTTCATGTTCTTCAAAAGAATGGAGAAATGCACTTTTTTTAAGGAACATCGAAGACGAGTGTTTTATAATTTATATGGACACGCGGTTTTTCCATCCATTTTTTGGCTGTTGAAGTTATATTGATCGACAATCGAATCCAGGCGTTGGAAAATCAATTTTATTAGCTCGGAGGTCCTTTCACTGTCACGAAATGTCGGATAATTCTTGCTGTTTTCTTGCTTACATTAGATTTTTGAATTCGAGAGTCGCTTGACGTGGCGGCCGACTGTGGCTTTTTCCTCTGATCTCGTTCGTTCGCATATCCTCCAATTTTGCGAACGATAGTAACAAAATCATTGCACGTTTGTTCTTGTTCAATGCCAGTTCTAGGAAATAAATAATTAATGGAATTGTAAGTTGCGCTAATAACAACCGATTACATTTTAATTAAATAATATGCTATTCTTTGTCAGTTTCTGTCTTTGACTATTTTAATGAATAAGAAAAAAAAACAAAAAGGTTTGAAGTTTCTTACCCATGCTACATGAGAAGAGAGGCTTTCGGATTGGTATATTGTATAAAATACATCCTAGACCTAGAGAACGTATCTCCAACAAACAAAAATTTCTGCGTTATGCAATATCCTGCGACTAGTGAAAAAAGCATTAATATCATTTTAGTCTGTTATTAGGGACTTGGAGGCGTTAGTTTATTCTTGCGATCGGAAACAATAACATTGATAGTGCGGCGGTATGACAAACCCCACCTTTTTTAACGAAATCGTCATCATTTATGGCGAAGCACCTATGACACAAAAACGTATGAATTACGGCACTACTTTCCTTTTTTACTCAGCGTCATCCATTGCAATTGTGATAAAATTCCACTAAAATATTGAAGAAATGCGCCAAATTACATAAATATGAACAGAAACCTATTTACGATGAAAGGTATATGGAATGGGGCTTACCTTAAAAAAGAAACTAAAAACTACACAAAAACTGTTATTAAACTGATCAACGTAAGCGGCGGGGTGATAAATTACCCCAAGTGAATATGACTAATCTATTGCCACCTGGGAAAAGACAGCAACTCGTAGAATTGACTTCGATCTAAAATTTGACCTTTTCCATACTGCTAACTTGGCAAAATACCTAGGGTCGGTACATTACCCCGCGCCACCACTCCCAGGTTAATCGCCCCATCTCTCGCGCTTCTTCCATCTTTCGCCGCCATGAAGGATTCCGATATCCCTATCTATAAACTCTCGTCCCTCCTCGTCTCTCCCTTACCCTCCAGTTCCTTCGAAGAAGCCTCGTGGACGCATCTGCTTCTTTTCCTCATTTTGTCCCGCATGTTGCCATGATAACGCCAGGTTCGTAGTATGAGGGAAGGATACGGAGGATGAGGCCTACCCACCCGTCCTCTTCCTTCCGTGAAGTTGACCTCTTTTCTCCCCACAAGGCCCGATATAGGGTGGGCCACCGGCAGCGGTGCCCTTCCCCCGATCCCCTTTCTCCCGCCGCAGCCCCGTGCGCTGGGGGTCGGCACGGAATTGATGCGTCGCAGGGGTTCGGAAAAGTGAGGAGGTTGTTGTACTTCTTCCGTCCTCCTCATCCTCTTCTTAACTCCCCCGCCCACCCACGTGCCAGATGTGCAGATTTCGACGAAAGTCGCGCTCGCCAGGAGTACGGAGTACTGTTGTTGATGATACTCCCGCTTGAAGAGGAGGGGCAACTGCCGCTTCCCGCGCACCCGCTCTATAATTTGGCGCGTGTTCATGCACTGTGTATGGTCCTCCTCTCTCTCTCTCTCTCTTGAATGGCTTCCGATAGCGCGTGGGAGGTGCGGTCGGCTCTCGTTGTATGGTTTCTGCGCCCACCGGCGCCCTCTGCAACGTGAGGCGTTAAAACGCGTTTTTTTTGCTGATTTTCCTTTTTTCGTACCGCGTTCGCGTCGATATCAAATTATAAGGGATTCGCCGCTAATCTATTAGGTTCGAACCTGAGTTGGCTCGGGAATTGCGTCGGATATATTACGGAGGCCACTCCTACGCCTATTCGAAAACGTTTTGATGCATCGCGTGGGGATTTCAAGTGAAAAGAACGCCAACGTCGTCATTTGAAACACAAAAGTCGTCTATTGTGTCAGTCTCTTATTACGACTGAGAACGGTTTATTTGTCGTTGGAATTAGAAGTAATGTACTGAACCATTTTATTAGTTGGGGAGTTGCATAAGTCGCTCGTTGAATCCGTCTATTTATAGTAGAATCAATGTGGGCGGAAGAGTTGGAAAATTGAGGTAGATTTAGAAGCCCCTAGACCAGGGGTGGGCAAACTTTTTACGTGGCGGGCCGCATAAACAGATGAAAATGCTTCGGCGGGCCACGTTAGGGTTCACATCGTAAGTAATGTGAGGTAATGCGAGGGATCCTGTTAGCGAAAATCAATAATAAATAATATGTTATCCTCATAAAATCACTGGATAAGGTTTTCCGGCATTAATTTAAACTACAAATATGAAATTATCTCTATTTTATATTACGGTTCGCTTTCATAATGGCATCGCGGGCCACATAAAATGCCCTCGCGGGCCGCATGTGGCCCGCGGGTCGCAGTTTGCCCACCCCTGCCCTAGACATAGTTCAGTCCCTTGTATGGCGTTATTAGGTAAGCACGGCAGAATATCCTATAAAAACATATCATGTTTATCGTAACGTTTTATAAGTTATAATAATCACTCTGAGTTCGCATTAAAATTGATTAATAAATTTAGCAGATTTAATGTAAGCGCTGGGCCAATATGGATGCGCGTCTATTTTACCTACGCGCCGATCTGGTAATGAGTAACTCGGCTAATTACTGAAATTTGCGTAGACCGATCCGATCGATGCAATTAGTATAATTAGTAGATAGTATAAAGGAAGTACAAATCACTAATAATGGCAGTTATATTCAGTAGATGACGCTCGTCACCAATTCGGCGAATTGATCGATGCCATGGAGCTGAAGTTTTATTACGTCTCTCGGCCAATCGATACCCAAGGTTGGAATTTCGTAGAACATGTTGCGCTTTCAGTGAGGTTGCGCTTAAGCGGATTTTATTTTGACGGACAAGGAACTAATTGCGTCAAAAAGGTAATCGAGTCGGCTTTATGAAAAAATGCGAGATGCGAAAATCCACGAAAATCACTTTGCTTCGCCTTATCGCACGCGGCGTACTAGACTGTGTGAAGAAAAAATATTGTTATTAGTCTGCATATGAAAACCGGCGTGATGAGAATGTGGCTTCAGAACGTGAGTTTAATGGACTCCGCTTTTTCAGCCGGGGATGTTTTTTGTACTATGAAACTTCCTTTATCCTAGTCTCGCGGTGAATTCGATAGGATACCCAATTGAGTTTCGTTCCTCGCGGGTGAATTTCTACTTAAGCCGGCGCTCGAGTTTCGCTTGGCAAGCGATGCGACATGGCCATATGCCGCCCGTTTCCCACTCCGGGCAATATCTCCGGCGAGATAAGATTTTCCGGAAAAAACCGTCTGCTGCAAAGTAATGCATGAAATTCCGGGGGAGGGACAGGGGAGCCAGGGGGGGAGGGGGGGAGTCCCAATTTGTCTCGGAAATGACATACGCGTCCGTTCAAGTAAAGTAGGTTTAGCGAAGGAAGTTTTTATATAGTATCCAGTAGAGTGCCTCTTAATTAACCAAGTGTTTTATGTCATGCTTCCGTTTTTAATCTCGTCCTGAGCTTATAGCAGGAAAAATTGTTTTAAAAGATTGTTTATATTTACCGTCCGCGCTCGAATTTCTCGTAGGCAATATGGAAAAGAAGTTGTGCGACAACGGATAAATAAGAGAGGAAAATCGCAGTCCCGAATGTTGACTGAGCCACTTGCGCGATATAAAGGCACGATTGCTACTGTAAATAGGGTTTCTTTCTTGTTAATTCTTTAACGCAACGCATTCATCCCGAGTGTGTGTTTCTCATCTTATTTTTCACAAGTTTGACACGGGTGTGGTTTTTGGCGTGTATCGGAGAATTTTTCCGGTAATAGCTCAAATTAATTTGAAGCACGTCAACTACTGCAACAGCAAATCTAACTTCCGTCATCTAAAACGCCGTTTCCTGTTGATACTGATCTTTATAATTAATTGTTATTATTAACAGGCTCGCTTATTCGTTCTCGTTGTCGAAAAAGCTACAAAGATTCGATTAGATTAAAGTACGTACGCCGTAGTCGTTCGGGATCTTTGCAGTACATGTCGCAAGAGTTTTTTCTGCCGCGAATCGTTCTCACGCGAGTATTCGAATATTATGTTCTGCTATCTCTCACGCAGTATACGTGTTCTTTTGTCAGGGGAAGTTCGGCTGTGGTATCGAGCCCTTCCATTTGTGCTCTTCGCGCGATACAACTCCAGTCCTCGACAAGGGAAATTTGCGCGCGAATAAAAGATAACCTCCCTCTAATTAGTAATTCCTGTCCTTCTCCGCATCCGGATAGATGCGATGGCCGCTTTTATTGTTCTCCCCAAAGAGACGGTGGCCTTGCAGAGAGGGAATGGGCGGAGGAGGAGAAAAGGAGTTGGAAAAGACATCTTAAAAAGGGAAAGAGAAATTCGAGTTTCTCGCAGGAAACGGAAGGAATTAGTGCGTGGAAAGCAGACGGGGAGGGCACGCGACACGAGGGAGGGGAGGAGGGGTTTAGGGAGGGGAGGATAAGGAGATGGCAGAGGAGGAGAATAAGGAGTGGATAGGGAGGCGACGAAAATTTATGCGACATTCCTGCAAACCAATCGCTTACTTCTTCCTTTTGATAGACGTATCCGTCGCCAGATTCTTAGGTCGAGAATACGAATAAATTTCTTTTCCGGATAGATAATTCACAAATCTTCTATACTCTATTAACTCCTAAATCAGATAATTAGTTTAGGACAGGGTTCCCCGACTTTTTTTTCTGACGTACCCCATTCGGAATACTCACGTACCCTCGGGTATATTTATATAGTGTATATTTTATAGTGACAATGAAATTAATAATACTTGTTTTTAAATACATAACTCACGTTTATAAATGTATCATTTTTTTAAATGTGACGAAGTTGTTTTTAGCATACCTTCCGAAACAGCCAAAACGACCGTGCGTGACCTTTACCACGAAAAAAGTCTTCCTGACTTATCAGTTATTATTATTAGTAAGGCTTTTTTGAAAATATCCGCGAAAATTATGGATTATTTTTTTTATACCGATTCCCCTTGGTCAGTAAAACCGTGCATACAGCGTTTTAGTTAACTGTTCGTTGCGTATTTTTCTGTTTATGACTTCATTCGTAGTCTTAACGTCACAAATTTTGATTCTGAAGTCATGAGTGAAAGATAAAGTGAGGATATTAATTATAATCCTTAACACTATCGTGTACCCTTATGAAATCCTGGGATTTGAAAAACTGTATTTGGGTGATTAAAATATACGACAGCATCTTGCAAGTAAACGATTGTGTAGACGCTTCTGGCGGAGGACAAGGTAAAAGATTAGATTAAAAGGGATTCGGAGTACGTATTCGCGCATGGACAACAGTCGCTGTGAAGAGGATAGCAAGGTCCGTACACGCGTACGGCGAACCGGGATTTTAGATTAATTATTAGGATAATTTTATTGGCCGAAGACGATTGCCTCGAGTATCCTTCGTGATGAAATAGAAGGCGCATGATGTTGTTTGGGCGGCTGGAGATACGGAGAGAGGGGGGGAGGGGTGAAGTACGTTACGCGATCCAAAAAGGTTTCGGAGCAAAGAGAGGTCCTCTTCCCCTTCCCCACTCCAGAACGCTCTTCATTCATCACGTTCGCTCTACCTCCCCTCCAACCACTCATTTTTTTTCGCAAAGGGGTGGTTCAACTTCCTTTTGCCTACGTACCTCTCACGCCCCTTTCTCCTCCCCCTCCTCTACCGTTCCCCTCCCCGAGTCCAGCCGACAGATGTGCGCCTCAGGAGGAAAGCTGCATAGCCGTAGTTATCTGCCGAACTCCCTTTCTCCCCTTCTCCCGTAACAACCAGCTCGTCCTCTAACTTCGCCATCCCTCCACGACCTTCCTCCACTCCTTCCCCTACTATTCTTATTATCCCTCATTTCCACGTCCCTTCCCTCTCCTCCCCTCAGCGTACACAAAGCCTCTCTCCCATCCCCCCTTTCGGATGCCTCTTCCCCCTCCATGCATCACAATGCTGCTTCCGGCCTTACGGTTAGGATCATCTGTTCGCCTTCTTTCTGGAGGCTGTAGGGAGGAGAGGGTACGGGGACTGACTGGTTACGTCGAAGGCTCTTCGTGAGTAAAACTTCAAGGGAGGTTTTCCGGTATCTCCCACCCCCCTCCATGGGTGCTAAATTCTGGAAAGTTAGGTTTGGCAACGTTGTCTCCTTGCACCCTGTGGTCGCGTGCCAGGCACACGTCCCTCGGACTTTCCTCCGACTTTACTCGAAACCTTTCTCTCCTGACACCACCTCCCCCGCATTCCCTGCTCTCTTAATCCCCTCCCTCCTATCTCCCTCCTCTCGCCCTCTTCTTCTCCTTTCCCCCTCCTTCCTCTCCGTCTCCTGCTCTTTTCTTCATCCCCTCCTTGCCGTCCCTCCCTCTCTCCTGCTCTCCCCCTCCTTTTTCTCTTTCCATTCTCTCTCATCCTATCTTTCTCCGCTCTCCCTCTGTCCCTCTCTCTCCCTCTGTCCCTCTCTCTCTCCTCCTCTCTCTCTCTCCCTCCCTCTCTCTCTCCCTCCCTCTCTCTCTCTCCCTCCCTCTCTCTCTCCCCCTCCCTCTTCATCTCTTCCCCTCTCTCTCCCTCCCTATCCCTCCCTCTCTCTCCCTCCCTCTCTCTCCCTCCCTCCCTCTCTCTCCCACCCTCTCTCTCCCTCCCTCCCTCTCTCTCCCTCCCTCTCTCTCCCTCCCTCTCTCTCCCTCCCTCTCTCTCCCTCCCTCTCTCTCCCTCCCTCTCTCTCCCTCCCTCTCTCTCCCTCCCTCTCTCTCCCTCCCTCTCTCTCCCTCCCTCTCTCTCCCTCCCTCTCTCTTCCTCCCTCTCTCTCCCTCCCTCTCCCTCCCTCTCTCTCTCTCTCTCCCTCTCTCCCCTCCCTCTCTCCCCCTCTTTCCCCGTCCTATCTATCTTCCCCTCTCTTTCTCTCCCTCTCTACCCTTCCTATCTTTCTCCCCCTCCTATCTCTAGCCCCCTTCTCTCACTCTCCCTCCAACCTCGTCCCCCTCCTACCTCTCTCTCCCCCTCCTATCTCTCTCTACCCCTCCTATCATTCTCTCCATCCTGCCTCTCTCCCCATCCTACCTCTCTCCCCCTCCTACCTCTCTCCCCCTCCTACCTCTCTCCCCCTCCTACCTCTCTCCCCCTCCTACCTCTCTCCTCCTCCTACCTCTCTCCTCCTCCTACCTCTCTCCTCCTCCTACCTCTCTCCCCTCCTACCTCTCTCCCCCTCCTACCTCTCCCCCCCCTACCTCTCTCCCCCTCCTACCTCTCTCCCCCTCCTACCTCTCTCCCCCTCCTACCTCTCTCCCCCTCATACCTCTCTCCCCCTCCTACCTCTCTCCCCCTCCTACCTCTCTCCCCCTCCTACCTCTCTTCCCCGTCCTGCCTTTCTTCTCCTCCCGCCTATCTTCTCCTCCCGCCTATCTTCTCCTCCTGCCTCTCTCTCTCCCTCCTGCCTCTCTCCCCCTCCTACCTCTCTCCCCCTCCTACCTCTCTCCCCCTCCTACCTCTCTCCCCCTCCTACCTCTCTCCCCCTCCTACCTCTCTCCTCTCCTACCTCTCTCCCCCTCCTACCTCTCCCCCCCCCCTACCTCTCTCCCCCTCCTACCTCTCTCCCCCTCCTACCTCTCTCCCCCTCATACCTCTCTCCCCCTCCTACCTCTCTCCCCCTCCTACCTCTCTCCCCCTCCTACCTCTCTCCCCCTCCTACCTCTCTTCCCCGTCCTGCCTTTCTTCTCCTCCCGCCTATCTTCTCCTCCTGCCTCTCTCTCTCCCTCCTGCCTCTCTCCCCCTCCTACCTCTCTTTCCCTCCTATCCCCACCTTCCCCACCCTTTCTCTCCCACTCATATCTCACTCCCCCTCTCTCCTTCCTCGGCCTTCCTTTATCCTCCCCTCCGCTGCCCCCTTCTCTCATGCTCTCTCCTTACTCTATCTCTCTCTCCTCTACTCCCTTCCTCTTCATCCCTCTCTCCTTACTCCTATTCCCTTTTCTCTGCCTGCCGTTTTTGCTTCCCCATCACATCTATTGGAGAGGAGGGTTCGTTAACTAAAAGTCGTTTTTCACCGCTAACTCTCACTCCTTTGAATATCCCCGGTACTTTAAAAACCTATTCGTACGAGTCTCGAAGCCAATATCTTCCCTCTTCCTATATATAACTCGTCATTATTACCCCCTCCTCCTCCTCCAGACGCACGCTGTTAATTTCGAACTTACCTCCGTGTTTTAGATCTTTTTGTGTGGTTATTCCTCTTATCGATTTCGGGTAAAACCCCAACTTCTATACGCCCTCGCCTCCCCTAATGCACGCTTCTCTCGGAACATCCCTCCTTCCCCCCATTCTGCATTAATTTCATTTGTTTTCGTCGCCGAAATGAGTCGTGAGATTTATATCGTCCTTTTTATTCGTCTTTCCCCGTTTTACCCCTTCGATTCGGTCGTTCGAATCCCCCTCCTACCCTCTTTCCCTCCCTATTCCCGTCCTCCTTCCGATCCTCCTCCCTTGTCGGTCGCGTTTAATTTCGACCGCCGGATTTATAATACTTATCCGTCGTCCCCTTCCGTCCTCTCCTCCTCCTCAGTCTCCCTATTTATTCCCTCTTTTTCTCCCTCCCACCGCCCCTCCAAAGAAACAGTTCAATTATACCCTCTCACGGAAGTGCTCTCTTGTCTTTCCATCCGCGTATATTCTCTCTCTCCCCCTTCGCTTGTTTCTCCTCTTCCACGCCAACGGAGGTTTTATTTTTTATCATTTTTTCACCCCTCCTTTTTTAAATACAACCTCTCTCGATCCTTTTTTTAATTCTCGTACGAGGTTAATTTTCTTTCGCTTTGCCGGTTTGGATCGGTCCCAAAATCGGTCGAGAATTTTCGAAAAATTGTCAGATTTAACCTACCTACCTCTGCTTTGGTCGATTTGATTTTCTCAAGTGTTAGGTCTCGCGGGGTGTAAACGACCGCACGCGAAAACGTTTGGACATTCTGCATTGTTCTCGTATTTAATTTTTGATACAGCTATAGAAAGTAATAAGACATCGTTTATGTTATGAAAATATTTTTCAAAAAACCATACTGGAGAAACTTTTGACGCTGTCATTTTTATTCGCCTTGACGAATAATGTGGAAGGGTTACTATTGGAAGTACGATGCGTAAAACAAGCGCCCAAAATGTGGAAGAAGGATCATAGACATTCGTTTACATCTACATCTACAAGTTACCCTGCAATTCACCAAGTTGGTGGGTGGCAGGGGGTGCAATGCACCAAATCCTACCTAAAGATTGTTTAACGCAATTCGAAATTTCCTATTGTGATCTCTTATTGTCCTCGGAAAGAACGAGCCTAGATAACGCTCCGTCCTACAATCGATCTCACGTATTTTATCGTCTCGATCATTTCTACCTATATACGTCGGTGCCACAATTATTCCCACTACCTCCTCTTTTAGACATTCTGACCTATATTTCTCTCGAAGTTTCAACCTTGAGTGCAATCTACGGTCCTCCAGTGATACCCAGTTCAATTCGCTCAATAAAGAGGTGACGCTTTCCTTATGTTCGTACTTTTGTTTTACAAGTCTGGCTGCTCTGCGCTGTACTCTTTCTAGTTGAATTATGTGTCCCTTCTCGTACGGATCCCATATGCTCGCTGCGTATTCCACTTGTGGTCTTACCAGTGATAAGTAGCATGTTTCGCGTACTTTCTCTGTAGTGTTCCGTACTATTCTACCTATGAATGCCAGTTTCTTGTTGGCCGCGCCTATAACTCGACGAATGTGCATGTCCCACGAAAGATCTCGACAAATGGTTTAGATTCTGCAGCTTCCAAAATCATTTCTTTTTAATGTTTCAAAAGGGATAACAACACGTATTTTCACCGCCCACACTACTGCCACCAAAATATCGACTGAACTTGAGGAAATATTGAACGAAACTGGAAATTTCGGTGGAATACGGTTCTCTACACCTTTCTATAGGAAAAAATCTGATATTGCCACCACATGACTCTCCATACCTGTAATATTTCTAAAAATTCCAAATTCGTTAATTGATAATAAATATTTTAAGGAACTGCGAGAAAAATTTAGCCTTCTGATGTTGGATATAGCCACGAAGCTCCAACGATTAAGAAAATAAAAATGAGCGTTACTAAGACGTAACTAAGGGTTAAGTGTTTACAATAGTCGCCGGTGGCGGCGTGGTAGTGGCAGCTAAAAGATTTAGTTTTTAATATCTCTTAAACGATGCATTATATGGGAAAATGTTTCAAACAAAGGTTGTAGATAATTAGATTTCCTACAACTATTATTCTAATACATTTCTACATTAATCAAATATTAAAGCAATTATTTAAAAAAACGGATGTGAGAAGAGTAAATAGCTTTCGCTTGACCGATTTTTACCAAAAATTAATCAATTCCTGTGACCTTCATAAAAATGTTAAATATTAAATTTTTCGTTGACTTGATTAATAGTTTTTGAGTTAGAGCAGGGGTTGCCAAAGTGGTCGGTACCGACCCCATGTGGTCGGTACCTACTCTCAGGGGGTCGATGAGAGTTAAAGGGTCGTTAGGGGGTCGGTGAGAAATAAATTGGTCTTTAGTAGGCTTTTTAGAAATTTTAATATTCAATAGAAAATAACAGAATCGAAAATTTCGCTAATAATTGTTGTTAAAAAACATACTTCTTGCTTTTTCTTTGATATATTTTAATTAAGAATTATCTCGGATGACCGTTGAAAATCGTTAAGACACGTGATGTTGTTTGTCGAAACATAAGTTTACTAAAGTTTGGTATAACAGATTTTTTGATTAATTACATTTTATGATATTTCATGTATAAAATTAATTGGTTCTTTCGTTGTTTTGTTTTTAAGTTTCGATTGTGCTTTATTTTACAATGTATCACTTCACTTAATTTATAATAGATGTCGCCTATAGGTAATTATGTTTTCTTGGCATCTGAATCTGCAAGGGCACCAGAAAACGTCCTCTGACACAGTTCAGGGCACTGAAAAAATATTTTCAATCTTAAAACTATAAAATTCCATCAAAAGCATACGTGAGTAGGTTCCTATCCTAAAGTTAAGTTAGTGTGGGAAATAGCACGAGGAGGTTAAATTCTGTTTGTCCAGGTAATTTTTGTTCAAGAATATTAGTTATGAATTTATTGTATCGCTATTTTATTATTAACGCTAATGTATTTATTTTATTGTTTTTATTATTGCAAATATTTTATTTTTATACTGACCCCATAATTTCGACACAGTAATTTCGACATAATTTCTTGCTTGATCGTCGACCTAAAAGGCGTTGGACGCACTGACGCAGGTGCGGTAACAATAAAATAGTATTTTTAATATTATGGTAAAAGTATTTTTATTATTATGGTAAAAGTATTTTTATTATTATGGAAAACGTATTTTTATTATTTTAAGATATCGTATTCTTATTAAACATAACGAGTACATTTTATCCTAATGGCATTTGCAAAGAAAAAATGTCGGCATTATTCACTGGAATACTTAAAATTTGGTTTCATTACTTCCATAAGCAATGAAACGGAACCTATGTGTCTTATGTGTGAGAGAGTATTCGCCAACGACGCCATGAAGCCATCGAAAATGAAAGAACATCTAGAAAAAATGCATACAGAAAAGAAGGATAAAAATCTTAGACTACTTTAAGAAGCTCAAAGAAAAACTAGAGAATCGTACAAAACTAACTTCCTTCTTTAAATCTCCTGCTCAAGCTGATGCTGAAAGTGGATTAAAAGCTTCTTATAATATATCGATGCTCATTGCAAAAGCAGGAAAACCTCATTCAATTGGCGAAGAAATCATTATTCCAGCTATAAAGGAAGTGATCGAGACGATAATGCAATAAAACTCCAGTGCTATTCTTAAGTCTTTACCACTAAGTTATAATACAGTGAAAAGGCGAATAGACGAGTTATCTGAAGACAGTGAAGAAACCATTACCAACGAACTCAAACATTGCAAATTTTCAATTCAACTCGATGAATCAACTTTTGGAAGTAAAAATGTTCTTATGGCTTACGTAAGATATTTCAGCCAGTCAAAAAAGTGTTTTATAGATGAATTTCTTTTTGCAAAATATCTGAAAACAGACTCGAAAGGGGAGACTATATTACGTTCTTTCGAAGAATACATGGTAAAACATAATATTCCAATGGAAAATATTTGTGCAGTTGCTACCGATGGAGCACCTGCCATGACAGGTCGGTATCGAGGATTTGCTCTGAAACAAAAAATTCCTAATATACGCACTATTCATTGTTTCCTTCATAGACAACATCTTGTGGCAAAATAATTGAGTCCTGAATTGCATAATTCTTTAACAGTATGTGTAAAAGCAATTAATAAAATCAAAGCAAATCCATTACATTCACCTTTGTTTGCCAGGTTATGCGAAGAAAATGACGAGACAGCTAATCAACTACTATTGCACACTGAAGTCAGGTGGCTCTCAAGGGGTCACTGTCTTCAAAGACTTGTAGATTTGTACAGATCAACCATAGAGTTTTTGAAAGATATGGATCATTCTCTGTGTGACGAGCTGCAGAAATGTAAAATTCATTTGTTTTATCTGGCTGGCCTATATTCAAAATTTAACGAGTCCCAAAATCGTTTGCACGGTAAGGATGTCAGTCTTATTCAAGCTCGAACAGTCTTACTTGGTTTTCTAAAGAAACTTTAGCTATTTAAATTGTCCTTATCAATGAGGGACTTCAAATATTTTGCAAATCTTCAGAAACTGGAAAATGAAGAAAATGAAAGTATTACTGACAATGTTTTGGAGATATTTGTTAACCATCTTAAAGAGGTAATCCATGATTTCAGCATTAGATTTGCAGACCTGCAAAATATGCAAATTCCTGATTGGATTGTATCTCCTTTTGACTCCTATTTAAACCATAACAGCATAGAAAACCAAGAAATTTTTGATAAACTTATAGACATGTCTGTTGATCTCGAAGCAAAAGCATTGTTCAAAAATAAGACTACCGATTTATTTTGGGCAAATGAAATAATTAATACTAGATATCCTAAAATTTGTGCAACAGTACTACCTTTTATTTTAGCATTCCCCACTTCATATATAGTTGAAGCTGGATTTAGCCATGCTAACACACTTATAATTAAGCAGCGAAACATGTTGAACTTGGGAGAAAGAGGAGACTTAAGATTAAAGCTTACAAATCATGAGCCCAATGTAAATGGTCTAGTAAAAAAACACCAAGCCCACCCTTCACACTAAAAATAAATTTTAGTTCAGTATAAAAATGTCACGTTACTTGATTAATTGTAATTTTTTTTTTAAATACAGTTTATTATACACTGCCGTAATTATTACTATTAAAAAACCTTTCCTAAAATAGATTTTAAAAGTATTTAATATCAAAACTTTCACTGGGAGTCTCCGGATTTTTATGGCATCATCAAAGGGGTCGTTGAGATAAAAAATTTGGCAACCCCTGAGTTAGAGCACCAAAAAAAAACTCTCACACAGGCATCATCGAGAAAATGATCAAAACAGGTTCAGGGGACCTCAAAACGTGTATTTCCGTTTAAATCTCGAAATTGATTTTTTTCATGAAAACAATACTTCCCTATAGGTACTACGCATGAAGAAAGTAAAAATATAGGTATATATTTATATGGAAGGACAGGACGAAGAAATCGTTGAAAATACCATAACTTTGAAAAACATGTATGGAATGGAAAACTTTCCGTGCTTGAGCACTGATGACTCACAAAATCCTCAGATTAATTGTCCTTTGTGATGTAAATATTTCCTACTATGAGTATGGGTTTAATTTGAACAAAAATGAAATAAATTGCACACTTTGTTTTAAGCTCTATATTATTTCCACATGAAATTTATTCATATGTATTTTTGTGGAAATCATACAGTTTGAAACAGTGTGTACAATGTTTTTAATTTTTGTTCACCAAATTTTGTTGCACCAAATATCGTTGAATTATATTTCGTATATAAGTACCTATACTGTGTCAAATAGCGAGAATAAGGTATATCTCTATTTTTGCAGACGCAAGTGGTGGAAATTTTTTTCGCGTCAAAGTTCCATGGTCCCGATTTCCTCGCGAATCGCCATTAATCACGCTCGTTAATTTCATGGGTTCGATTCTCTGTTTTTCGCATCGGCGGCTGATGCTCGTCGCGTTCGATGGAACATGTTGCCTCGGGATAATGAATGGGCCGACAATAAAGAACTTGAGAGAGAATTATCGAGCTCGTCTTATGGCCGAAATCAAATTGACAAAATATATCTCTCCAACGGTCGTTAAAAAAAATCGGGAAAACCTGATGGGCATTTGGGCTACATTTACGTGCTACCCTGCGGTTAACCGCAGTAGTGAGTGGCAGAGGGTGAAGTGTACCAAAATGCTCCTAAATATTTCCTATCGCGCGTTTGGCTTGGGTATGATTGCCTTCTTCGACAAAGATTTATCGATACAATCAGTATCACGCACTTAATCCTCGTGATAGTATTGCTTTAACTATTCCTACAGCCAGGGGCGGCCCGAGGAATTTTGGCGCCCCGGGCGAGATAGCACTCCCGTTAATGTTTGTTGAGATATTAACAAAGCTCATGTTACTTTATTCATCGCTGTAAAAATTATTGATAATGAAAAATAAAAGGTATTGCCATCAAAATTCTAACCTATTCCTCAATATAAATTGGTATCCAATATTTATTCACTTGCAAGTAATGCATACGTAAATGATAGGGATAGCGCCCCCAAAACTCGGGTGCCCTGGGCAGCCGCCCGGCTCGCCCGTAGCTCGGGCCGACCCTGCCTACAGCCCTCTCAACGAAACCTTGCGACCCACACTTCTTCAGAAACCTCAACCTATCTTTTAGTGGGCGATCTATTTCATTCTAAACCCACTTTGATGTTAAAAATTAGTCAAAATAAAAAGCGTGTTTAACTGCTGTTATTACTAAATGGTGATATCTGCGCAGAGACGGCCTGAGGAATTTTTGGCGCCCCGGGCGATATAGCACTCCAGCGCCCCTCTCCGTTAATATTTGTTGAGATATTAACAAAGCTCATGTTACTTTATTCATCGCTGTAATAATTATTGATAATGAAAAATAAAAAGTATTGACATCAAGATTCTAACCTGTTCCTCGATATAAATTGGTATGCAATATTTATTCGCTTGCAAAGTAACGCATAGATAAATGATAGGGATAGCGCCCCGGGCAGCCGCCCGGCTCGCCCATAGCCCCGTGTGCCTGAACTCGGGCTGTTAGTTTGTTACAATATCATCCCTAAGGACCCTTGCCCTTGTAGATAACCGTGTAGGTTGAGTTAATTTGCAGCTCAAAGCAACTCTTAACTCCCTGTCCTTCCAAATGTCAGAGGTTGCCTCAAAGCTTTTCCGGGAACTACCAGTCAAACAACTGCGAGAGAGCAACTTGATTTCTCGACTTCTGCTTACGTATTTCACATGTGTGGATAGGATAGGTCCCAGATTCACGAAAAGTTATGGGCGGTTAGCGGACTCCCTCGGGGCACTGGGAGTTTATTTAAGGAAAAGGGTTGTTTTTTCTGGAAAAAAAACAAAAGATCGTTGATTATTTCATTTGTTTGTGAAGCTGTATGTAGCGTACAAATCCCGCGTTCTCTCTCTATAGTCGTTTTGTGCGCCATTTTGGTGAATTAAACCTCTCCGAGTGCCGCCTTTATTTTCTTTTTAACACATGGGTATTCCATCGGTGAGACAACTCCTTCAGCCATAAAAATTTATTAAAAAAACTTTCAGACACAAGTTCACCCCTGAAGATGCCCACTTAGTGGGCGAAATGCATCGGGTTTTTAATAAATTTTTATGGCTGAAGGAGTTGTCTCACCGATGAAAATCGAGCCATAAGTTAACCAAGCCACCAACCTTTGCATGGGTATTCGATAAATAATTCCGCACGAAATTCTATCGAAGTGATATTTTTACCGCTGAAAATATTTTAAAAGGGAAATGATTAATTCGAAAGTGAATCGCCCTCACATTAATGGCTTGGATTCTGTTGATGATCGAGATAACTTCTATAGTTAATCGATATAGCCAGATGCGCATCTTAATACAAGTTGAGAGTTTCATCTACTGAAACAAGAAAAGTGATTTTCCTGGATTTATTGGGATTTTTCTGTGGATACAAACTACCTTTTTTTATCTCCAACGTGACTACGAATCATGGATATCTTGTATTGATTTTTTACTATGATACAAATGTATTGTAGTCTGAAACCCTCAAACGTGACGCAGTCGTTTTTATGTTGCCAGGCGGAAGTGAATTCTATTGTGATAATTCGAATTGCCCGGTTCTTAATGCAGATGGAAGCGTCTTCAGGCGAAAAATACCCAAAGCTGCTTTCACTGCGCAGAGAAGACATAAAATCGCGGCAATTCATCGATTTATAAATTTGTGCTTCAAGATTTATTTTTCTTCTACGTGTTGAATTAACAGTTAAACCTGTTATAGATTTTTAAATATTGATTTAATGTCCGTATCCGTAATCCATATCATCCTGAGTGTAGAGCAGCGATTCCCAACGTGTGTCTCGTGACATTTATTTGTCACGAGATTCTTAAATTGTGTGACGAAATTTTCTTAAGTAAAATTTAAATTTAGTGTTTTAGTTAGTTATTTTTATTAATAAATGCTGTGCGCCAGTCCAAAATCATTTTTGATGCGCAAATAGATCAGTCTGCAGTAAATGTTGGCAGAAGCTTTTTGCCCCACCCTCCTATCCTCAAGAATTTTAGTCCTCATATGCCGCGAAATTCTGATCCAGCTACATGTGTCGCACCTTGAAGAAGGTTGAGGACCTCGGTTGTAGAGGAATTGTCATTTTTGAAGTAGTGCTTCTCACACTAATGTCGATGTGCCTATTTTACTCGCTTTAGGATGCATGCTATCCAAATTCAGCGAAAATTTATGTTGGGGAATACGTAATATTATCTACATACGTTGCTGCGAATCTTTCAGCGGGCTTCATTGTAAATTGCGAATGCTTCGGTAGCCCCAATAAATGTTAGACCTAGAGATTCCGTATCATAATAGTGAAAATCAAATCTTATTTATTACAGTAACAATTTCTCAAGATAAGATTACGAGATTGTGGTTTAATTTTTCAAAACTGTTAGTTGCTCGTGTGAGTTTCAAGGATTGTTATTTCGTCGGAGCCCCGCGGTCCGCATGTGGCCCTAGGGCCGTAGGTTTCCTACCTCTTTATCGAAGTTTATAGAGAAAGTTGGGCTTTTGTTTCGAGGGTGAGAGAGAGAAAAAGAAGTTAACCGTGCCGTACCATTCCACCATTATCCTCTTCCCTCTCCATCCGGTCCTCATCCCATTATTCATTTCCCTTCTACGTAGAATTTTACTTTAACTGGCTGTTGTCTTTAGTCCGATCATTTCAAACTTGGCAAATTCGTTGTGGAACTTCTCCATTCGGCGGAGAAAGCTCCCGGGATTGCCTTAATGAAAGAAAAATATCATCCCAAAGTGCTTCTCCTCTTTTGATGTTTACACGTATTAACCGCCAGCTGAGTGTGCCTCGGCCGAGACTTCCCGCTACTTGAAAAAAAAGGACCGGCGTTGTTTAGGTGTCTATAGGGCTTTGTAATTTATCAAGCAGGTTTTTTTGTTTTTGTTTTGCAAAGACAAAATTTGGCAGTTTGTTTATTTGTGCGGTAAAAAAACAAACGTGAGAAAGAAGGTGGCGAGGAAAATTATAATTTTTCGAGACGGCATTTATTGTATATTTTTTGCATTGATAGAACATCTGCGAATCCAGATTAGTTTCTTTGTTCCTATAAAAAACGAAAGCTATCTTTCTTTATCCATTTAGGGGAACCGCTGAAAGCTAAAGAGAAGAAATTTGAAAACGACGAGCATTTCTCTGTTATTGCTACAGGTTATTTACATAATACAAATAATTATAACGTTATATACACAGTTTTAATGAATGCATTTTCGATCTGCTGCACGAAAAACTTAGATTTCCTGTTACTTGGTTAAAATATCCATGGTCATGACGCTGAACCAGGAATATAATTCGTACGAAATAATAGTTCTGTTAATCACATTATCGAAAGCTGCTTAGTAATAATTTTATAAATTAAGGATTTTCGTTTATGATCCTTCGAAGCCGAAAAATTGTCACGGTAAGCATAGTGGCGAAATTTAAAATATAAACGGAAATGTAATACAGTCAAACCCCGATTTAGCGCCCATGAATCGTGAACACAACTTCCACATTACGCAGTGCAAGCGTATACCTCGATTTACCGCCACCCGCGCTTTAGCGCCAATGTCACTGCTGGAGAAACGATAGCTCTAAATCGGGGTTCGACAAAATAAATAGCATATTCCACTTGGGAAGGCTCTACTTTGTGGAAAGATTTCGTAAACTTAAATAAAAAAGAATAATGTGTATTTCCACTTGACGAAATTTTGTCTAGTGAAAATATATATTATTCTTTTTCATTTACATTATATAAATAGCGTTATGCAAAAAATCAATTGCTTTTAATAAATCTGCTGGACGTAGTGGTCTGACATACTCATCTAATAGTAGCCGTTATAACAGCAGGGGAGGGGGGATAATTGTTCCGCGTAATCCGTGACTTTCTGTCGCACTAATTAATTGGTAGGGTTTTTTTTCCTTTTCTGGCGGATTATAATCGCGTTCACATCTCGTAAAATCTTTTGATAAAATTTATCCTATTTTGGTCGGGCGTCGCGTATTAAATCCGTGGCTTTAATCCTCGTATTATATCACGTTTCACGGAGAGCGATTTTCCACGCAGACAAACGCATGCAGCTATCTCTTTCTTTCCTCCTCCGTGCCATAACCGACCTCAGTAATTTGCGCTGTTTTCCCCCCCGCTTGAGGCCTTTACCGTTGTCGAATTACAAGGCGCTCTCCTGATTTCTTTTGTATGTCACTGGCGGAGCTTTAAAAGATTGTTTTTTTCCTTCCCTCGCGTTCAGGAGGGACGTTTACCGGTAATGTTGTTCGCGTATCGTTTCCCTCTTTTTATAATCCTTTATTTTCCTCATCTTCCGTTGCGATTCTTTAATTTCAAATGACTATTCGTTTGCTTTTTCAAATGCTCATAAATAAGGAACGAGGAATTAAACGGCGAGGATTCATTTTTGTCCCTATCTAAGCCGAACGCGAGAAGAATGGAATAAAGGCTTTGGTTGTGACCATATGGATTCACGTGCCTCGAGTAAATTTACTACAAGGACTTCTCGATGGCAGTCCGGGGCCACCGCAATTCAGGGGAGCCTATAAAGTATATGAAATTGTTTTTGAAAACTAAATAAAATGAAAATTGTTAATTTTCCATACGAAACATGCTCTATTATGAGATGTATCAGTCATTTTATTATTTTTTTAACATCATTATAGCTTTTTTATAGGAAAACGGAGCAAATATGTTTCTCCTATTAGGATGTGATGGACTCAGAATATGACTACCACGGGTTTTTTGTCAAATGCGCCACCGATATTTTATAAGTCGCTGTTTTTAGTCTTGTATTTTCAACACGAATTTATCATGCCTTCTGCCTGAATTTCTGTTATGAAAGCTCTATTATATTTGTGCATTCATATGAGCGAATCTTAAATTTGTAGGTTCGTGCGTGTTTGCTAACGCGTTCCGAAGTATTTAGCTGTGAATTGCGATTGCGGTAGAGAATAAAGCCGCAAACTTAATCACGCGTGATAAATAAGCACATTTAAGATTTCTAAGAGCGAGGCGGCGGCATCGTCTTCCAGGCTCGGGAGATTATATAAAGCAGTGGGTGGCAACCTTTTATGCGTGTTGGGCCGCATTGGTGGTTTCATATTCCTCGGCGGGCCGCATTGCAAGTTTTCAATGCATCGGCGGGCCAGATTAGACTTTAAATCGGAAGCTAACCAGATATTCTGAGGTATCGTATCGGTGAAAATCAAGTCAGAATTAGATTTTTTTGGGTTAACATTTCAATACCAAGTGTTTTATCCTCGTGATTTGGATGCATATATGTTAAATCTGTTATTAATCTTAGCTACGCGGGTCACACAAAACGCTCTCGAGTGCCGCATTCGGCCTCCAGGCCGTGGATTGCTCACCACTGATATAAAGCTTAGCTGAGAAACACCTCTCGCATATCCAGCAATTTTTTTACTATTCTCGTAATGGATGAGAGAGATCCGTGGAAGAAAAAAGAAAGAAAGGTCTCTTCGACTATTTAGTGTTAGACGTAGAATGGCTCTCTATTCCTTAAATATCACAACGCCATTCCTTGTATCCCAATGGAACCGAAACCAAAAAGGGGATTCGTCGAGGTTAAACGAGTGAGACGGGAATTTCACTGGCTGGAGGCTTCTCTTTCGCTGTGCGACGTCGCTGTCATAAAGCGAATTAGGCGGGTCTTGTGATCCTGATGAATAATTTTTAATAATTACACACATGATTAATCATTCCGAGAGATCCTTGGTCGGATTAAGGAGAATGTGCGAGCGGAAATATTTTTGAACTTTATGTGGATAGAATTTCAGGAGAAAGGGGCAGGAGCTATACCAGGGGTCCCAAACTCACGTCGGTCTGCGGGCCGCATTAAGGCACCGTACCAAGTCTTAGGGCCGCATACTTTTCAAGTCCTCACACCGTTTCATATTCTTTTGACTTCCATTCTCCCCTTCCACAAAGGAAGAAATCGTCCCAACCCATTCATGACAAGGTTCTTCGGACACGCAAAAAACAAGGGGGTAGCGGGATGAACATACTTAGTATCCTATCTGTTCATAATTTTTATAAATCAGAATGAGCAACGATCTGCTTACATTTTAAAAGTGCTGATTTAATACATACTTCTTAAATTTTTTAGACTTACGTGGATTATTTTATAAGATATACTTATGAGTTTTGTCCGCTAGTGTTAAACTAGCATAAATGTACTACGGGGGCCGCATGTGGGTCTCGAGTTTGAGACCTCTGAGCTATACGAAACTCATGTCGTGGAACATCGATTTAAGATATTCGATTATTGGCGGCGTGTCTTGTTTTAGTCATCGGATATTCGGTTTTCGATGATCCCGTGCTTTTACGATATCGAAAATGAAATGGAATTAGTGTCGTTGGACAAATCGCCAACCTTGGGCAGTTCAGGTTTTTCCGCTGCGTTTTTAAATACAATTAAATGCACATGGCAAAAAAATCGAAGAACCTAGCTTCAGTGGATGTCCTTTGTATCTATTTTTTATAATTGGTATATAGATGGGATTACAGTTGAAGCAATTATTCCCCTTTGAAAACTTAGGATTTACACTTTAAATTCGTCTGTATTCAAATATGTTCGATATGCCATGTAAATTTCACGTCAACTCCGTGGGAAGTATAATTGTGCTATTATGTATCGTTGGTTCGCTAATGAATTATCTAACTCGTGCTATGAAATAAAACAAATTCAAGAATAAGCACTCAATATAAAACAAGATGATCCAAACAGAACTTATGATGCCTATTTCCATTTAATCATTCATTTAATACTTATATTGGCTTTAATAGCTTTAACGTCATCGTGGATAGGTAGCTCTTTGTGTTCCCAAATTTCATAATTTAGCGTAATAAAATACTACAAATGCATTCGAACGGAATATTAAATTGCTCACGCGTATTTGTGCGGCAAAAATAACGCGTGTACGTATTAGAATATACCGAATCTGAGTCCAACAATAGTTGTTGCTTTGGCAACACTCTCATAATGAGCGATAAAAACTGCAAAATCGCCAGTATTTACGCGATATTCTAAGAAATATAATCGATGAGCAAAATTCTACGGTAAAAATTAGAATATTCATTCCTTTCCTCAGATAATAGTACAAAACTCGCTCCGATATTACAATTCTAACATATTTTAATGTGCAAGAGAGAATTACTCCTCAAGGTGAATTTCAGATTTCCCATATAAATCAAATGGGAAGGATAGTTCCTAGAACGCCCATGTAGCAAGAGATTTCCACCAGGTTTAATGAAAATCGGTCTATTGGTTCAAAAGTTAATAGGGAAGGACGGACAGACAGATGGATAGACAGACAGATGGATAGACAGACACAACGACAAAACTGTAAGCCGATTTCCATTCTGGAAAGTAGGCTAAAAATTGAAATACTAAGTACTTATTCTTGGTATCTCCAAACTTGTGCGTATTCCAAGGGCGGATCTAGAAACCTCCCAAGGGGGGGGGGGGCGATTAAGTACTATTTTCCTCGTAAATAGGAAAATTTTCAAATACAACTCCCTATATTCGTCAAAATTATATTCAGAACTTTTTAAAGAGATTATCACAAGAAATAATAGTTATATCAGTAGTTTCGTCAAATAAAATGGAATAATATTTTCCTTCCCTCACAAAGTTTAGGATTTTTTCCAAAATTTCATCGCCGCAACAATCATTAATCGAGTTCTGAGTCGTTTTTGAAATGTATGTGGCATTTGCGCTAGAGGATTTCAGATGATTTTCAAGATCCTGGTCACCACCTCGGATACGTAATTTTAATATAGCGCGAAATTTTCCCTCGTTCGTAATGATTTCACTGCTCTCAGGCCTGTTTGAAAAATTGCCGTCGTCCCTATGGCCTCGAAATGCTATATTTTGTCTACCTAGAGTGATGATCGTGTCAATAATAGGCAAAAGACGCCCCTTCGATTCTCTTGAACTTGCTTCAGTCTCCCTGAAATTAACATGTTTTGAACTTCAGTTTGGGGCTTGCCAAAGTTCCTTAAAACATTTTTGCCGATTTCACAGAGCTATTATAATAAGCATTGCCTTGGTGTTTTTCAAGAACACCATCCTTGCCCAATAATTTTCAAAATGCAGTAAGCGGTTTTGAAACTAAAACCCCGTTTTACATTTAATTGAACCAACAGTTGTAGGAGCAAACAAGGAATAATATTTACAGTTAACTCCCTGCTTTATTGGAGAATATACTACCCAAGTGAATCTATCTAAGTGAGTTTGATTGAGGTATCTCTTTTCAACTTTGCCGTTCTTTTGATGCTCAGAAAAAGGAAAGACATAATTTTTAGGTGGACAAAACGGAGTTCTTTTTGTTAAATTATCTAATTTTCCTCCAAGGTAAATACCGATATCATTCTTCACTGTTGCACTACTATCACTAATATAATGTTCGATATCTACCGAATGAAACGATGAAATAACTGAACTGTTGTCTTCATAAGCGTATATATCTCTCTTCAAGGAGTCCACAGTTAGTAGTGTAGACACTGCAACTTCCACTTCTTGATTGCTCGAATGTATTATTGATTCTTTTTTTGAAGAATTGAGATAAAAATGCAACGTTTTCTGGCGCTTTTGTCTGTTTGATTTTATTTTAATCAAGGTATATCTGAAAATGTTCAAATAACGATTCACGTTAATAATATACAAAATTAACTATAAATCGTCAATGCTGAATAAAGTATAATACTATGACTAAATATATAAATTCCCTTTTAAAGATAAATTCCACGGAATAATTTTTAAAATAATAATACTTTTATCAGACATTGATTGTTGCATTTTTAGTGGTTTGAATTCGAATGTAGATAAAATAAACAATAAAAATTTCGTAAGAAATCACTTACAGATAATTGTAGAATTCTTCCGCTGCATGTTCGTCGACTATCTCCAAAGAAGTAATAATCACTCTTGAAGTGATGGTATTTCGAATACTTGTAGAACTGCTGCTGTAATGCTAAATAGTGGGACACGATGAAACGCAAAACCTGATTGTCTGTACCGACTATATACTTTTGCGACACTTGTAACTTATAGCCCTTCTCCGGCAAACTGTCACACACGCGCTAGCGAATGACTGAATGAATGATCTTAAAACGCTCGTAAGCGCTTGAAAACAATGACGGGAAAACCCAAGATAGAGAAAGGACCCTTGTAAAGGATTTTGGGAGATGGAAGAACTTAGAAGTGGGGAAGCACTCTAAGCAAACGGGGGGAGGGGTAAATTCCAAAATGTGTATTTAGAAATATCATCGTAGTCCTTTTGGGTAAACCCAAGAAGAGACATCTAAAAAGCTTCTTAAATTATAGCCACTCGTATGAACAAAACGAACCGACACCAGTGAATGAGGGTGGAAGGACAGGCACCTAGCAGATAGCGTAGGTCGTTGACATGGCCTTTGCCCCTACTCGCGGTACGAAAGAGAGAGGATTCATATGATACTATCTTTACTGCACCCGGTGCGAGGGTTCTCCCGGAGTGCGCACATTGAGCTCATTCGAAAATGTCCCACTTGGGTAGGTTCCTTCTCCTTCACTCGCCATTCGTTGAAAATCCTGGGAATCCCATTCTACTCCCCACCACCCCAATTAGCAAGTTTCAGCACCGCCCAGGGTGACACTATATCCAACAGACCCTTTTTGCTAGGACAATACGTCGGCAGCGACATAAAGACAAGAAGAATGGGAAATTTCGAAGAAGAATCTATTCAATAACCTAAGCCTACTGAAGAAACCATCCCGCCACCTGACAGCCTGCTTATTCTCTTGTCCCAGAGAGTATCCAAGGGGGGGGGGATCGCCCCCCCCCCCCCTTTGGATCCGCGCATGGCGTATTCTTGAATTTATTTAGCCTTAGATCAAACCCCAGGCTCGGCTGGTGGGACATATCCTTTAGGCTTGCAAGACATTGGCGACCAGGGCAGGACATACATTTCACTCTTAAACTTTTTAGTTATCATGGTATTCCTGGTATGGGCTCCATTGGATCAGATCACAACGTACCTTAAAGCTTGCCGGATCCTTTGTTCTGAACTTGCGATATTTAACCCCTTAAAGAACACTTAAACATTACAGCATTTTTACTGTTAATGTGAAAGGGGATGTTACCTAAAAATAAATATTCACCAAAGCAAATGCTGAACTGGTTTTGACATATTGTTTGCGGTTTGGTTATTATAGGAGACGGCCTGATTACAATACATGAAAATTAAAGTCCCTTGAATTGTGTAGGTAGTTTTACTTTATCGTGCGTTTCATAATGTTTATCCTTATTTTAACTAATGATTATTGTTTCTTTTCCATTTTAGGTAAGTACCAGACGGTTATTGGATAGAAAGCGTTTGACTGTGTTCCTGGTGCAGTGAGTATTTTATATACCTAGTGACTAAATGTTCAAGAAAAAATAAATTTTTGAACTTCCGATATTCGAACCAGGTTCCTCCATTTTGTAGGCTGTTTCTCTGTCACCGAGTTTACTATGAGAAATATTTCTCCCTTCTAAAGATTTCCGGTTGGTGCACTTTTTTGGTATAGAAGTACGTATGGCGTATAACAGAATCATATGCTCTTTAAATATGTTGGAGGGAAATGGCTGTTTTTTTAGCATAGTCTAATAGTAAGAACATATTATCGCTCGTCAGTGTTTTCATCCACGTGAATTTACTTTTTTAGACTTAATCGATTCTCCCTTTAATTGCTTTATAATCTCTTTAACCTTTGCGATTGAAGCGACTGATTTTCAGATCTACAGATTGCATAATCAGACGTGTTACTTTGAAAAGGTTTTCCTTGAGAGGTTTTTATCCGTGCCTCTGGGCGATCTGTATGTTAATTAAATCCGTGAAATACCTAAAGGGGATTTCCTTCCACATGTTCGCTCCAATTTGGCTTGAGGAAGGAAAGGGGAAGATCGGTTCGTTTGTAGTACGGGTGTTGAGGAAACTTCGCTACAGACAAGGCGAACAATTTTTCATATATCTCGAGGCTTGTAATAGCATTTTGGAACCGAAAAAAGGAAGGAGAAAATAAAAGTTGGTAAAAAGCGTTCTTTAATAAAAGCATGAACCTCCATGGAATTCCTCTGATTGATTTTGATTTCTTAGAATAAGTATTTTTCCTATTTAAGGCCAGTTCATTGAAATTTTAAAGTAACAGTCAAAAGTGATGGGAGATGTAGCTTAACGTCTTATCTCTCTCGTTAAGGGGTTAAACCCTTTTGCTTTATAATCCAATGAATCGTATAGGACTGCGATTTGAATTATAAATGGCCACGAGGATATTTTACCCGCATCACTCGATTTGTGAGGTTTAATCTGATTACATCTAAAGAAGTGGTGGGCAAATTTGTCTACGTGTCGGGCCGCATTTACGGTTGCGAATTCTTCGACGGGCCGCATTGCAAGTCGTCAGTGCCTCGGCGGGCAGGATTAGATTTTAAATCGGACGTTAACTAGAGATTCAAAGGTATCATATCAAATCAAGGCTAAATTAGGTTTTTAGGATTAAAATTTCATTCACATATATTTTATTGTCGTAATATGAATGTATATGATATGAATTTGAGTGTTAAATCTCTCGGATCTCTTTTTAATCATAGCTTCGTGGGCCGCATAAAACGCTCACGGGGGCCGCATGAAGCCCGCGAGCCGTAGGTTGCTCACCACTGATCTAAAGCAAAGAAAACAGTAATTTTTTTGTAATATTGAAAAGTTAATCTAGGCGATATTTTATGAAGAGGACTGTCGGTTTTGTCTCATACACAAACTATGTGTCAGTGACCCTTAACGCGGTACGAATGTTTTTTACAGATTAAATTTTTAAGAATACATCGTTAATTATCATCATCATAGGTAGTCTGTCCGTAGACAGGTCCGTGATTATTCATGGTTAAACCTGGTTCTCCATATACTCCTATTTTCCGCTGTCCTCTTCATATCTTGATAACTCTCTTTCCCTTTCAAATCGTCTATCAGCTGAAACCTTTTCCTGCCTCTTTCCCTTTTCCCATCTAGTTTTCCTTCTAACACGTCTTTAATCATACTCTCTCTCCTCAGGTAATGTCCAACCCAGTTAGCCTTCCTCTTTCTAATAGTCTGTATAATCATTCGCTTCTCTCCTATTCTTCGTAGCACTTCATCGTTTTTCATCCTATCTGTCCATTTTATCTTCAGCATTCTCCTCCAAGTCCACATTTCAAAGCTTTCCAAGTATTTGATGTCATTTTTCCTTAGCGTCCATTTTTCTGCCCCATACAATGCTATACTCCATACGTAGCATTTTATCAACTTCTTGCGGATATCTTCCCTTATATTCCCTGTAAGTAGTTGTTTCTTTCTCCTGAAAGCCGCTTTTGCTTTTCCTATTCTAGTTTTGATCTCATCCGTACATTTTGCCTCTCGTGTTATGATACTTCCAAGGTATTTATATTCTGAAACTTGTTCTAATGGCTTTCCCCCAATAGTTATGTTCAGATTCTCTTCTTTACCCGATATTCGAATGACCTTGGATTTTTCTGTATTTATTTCCATACCGTATTTTTTACCAGTTATCACTAGTCTATTTATCATTTTTTGTAGCTCCTCTTCCTTTCTTGCTATAAGTACTTGATCATCTGCGTATTTTACTGTTCTTAAAATCCTTCCTCCAATTTTGAAATCCCCTGTGCCTTCTAAAGCTTCTTGCATTAGACTTTCTCCATATATATTGAATAGGGTTGGCGATAGGCAGCAGCCTTGTCTTACTCCTCTACCGATATTTATTCCGCAGGTGTCCACATTCTCAAACCTGACCTTTACAACTTGATTCTCATATAGATTCCTAATCAGTCTCCTGTCTTTCCAGTCTACACCTATATCCTTTAATATCTTCATCAACTTGACCCAATTTACTCTATCAAAGGCCTTCTGCCAGTCTACGAAACATGCGCAGATATCTTGGCTGTATTCTATTGCCCTTTCTGATATGATTCTAACTACTCCTATAGCATCTCTAGTTCCTCGTCCTTTTCTGAAACCGAATTGATCTTCCCCTATTATTTCTTCTGCCTTTTTCTCCAGCCTTTTATTAAGAATCCTCGTGATGATCTTCGATGTGTGTGACAGAAGGCTTATCGTTCTGTAATCTTTACACTGCATTGCTTTTGGCTTCTTCTTTAGAGGGATCATTGTTACTTCTAGGAAATCCTGAGGCCACTCTCCCGTGTCGTAAATCTTATTAATTAATTTCGTGATCGCTTTTAGTCCTTCTGATCCTATGACTTTAAGTATCTCAGCCGGTATTCCATCACTGCCAGTGGCTTTCCCCTTCTTTAGTTCCACTATCGCCTTTTCTACTTCGCTCTCCATAATACTTGGTCCCAAGTTGTCTTCTTCAATGTTTTTCTCATTTTCCAGTTCTATTTTTGCCGCTCCTGCCTGTTTGCTGTATAATTCCTTAATGTATTCTTCCCATACCTGTGCTACATCCTTTGTTTCTGAGACTATCTTCCCATCTGTATTCATAATTCCTTTACCACAAATTCCATTAGACTTCTTATCTTCTAATTCCAGTGCCCTAGCGTACATCATATCGTACCGTCCTAACTTCTCCATCTGTTCTATTTCATCGCATTTTCCTTTTATCCAATTTCCTCTAGCTTTATCTGTTACCCTTCTCAACTCATTGTTTATACGCCTATAGTTGGCTCTACCTTCTTCACTGTTAAAGTTTTTCCATTTTCGTCTCTCATCCATTTTCTCCAGCATTTCCTTCGTGATCCATGGTTTTCTGATTTTCTTCTCTTGTTTTCCAATCTCTTTATCCAAGGTATCCTTGATACTGGTTTTAATTTCATCCCATTCTATATCAACGGTCTTCGGTTTGTTTTCCAACTTTCTTAGGTTATCTTCCAACTTTATGCTGACTACATCCTGCCTTTCTTTCAGTTTTTCTAGGTCCCAGGTCTGTCTTTCTCTTCTCGTTTTTCTTATTTGTTTGAGCTTTGTATTCACGTCAAGTATTAGAAGGCTGTGATCTGAATCAATGTCTGCTCCTTGCAATGCCTTGGCGTTCTTTATGCTGTTCCTGAATCTTTGTTTTACAAGGATGTAATCTATTTGGCATCTCATTCTATCTCCTGGGCTTTTCCATGTGTATAACCTTCGTTTATGGTTTTTGAACCATGTATTAGTCACTACAAGGTCATTATTGATGCAGAATTCTACGAGTTTCTCCCCTCCTCGATTTCTCTTCCCAAGTCCGTATTGCCCGACAACATTTTCTTCCTGTCCTTCTCCGACTATGCTGTTCCAATCTCCCATTATTATGCAGTTTACCTTTCCTCTTCCGTCTTCTTCGTAAATTTCATTAATTTGCTCATAGATTTCATCTATTTCTTCATCGTCATGAGCTGACGTTGGCATATATACCTGGATTATCAGCATGTCCACTGGGACTGCTTCTAGCTTTATTGCCATCAGTCTATCGTTCGTTGCTATTATCTTGGTCACGCTTTTCATAATATCTTTCCTAAGTACCAGAGCTACTCCCCTTTCCCCACTATTTCCTCCAGAATAAACTACTGTGAATTCTTCCGAGTCGAACTGTCCTTCTCCCTCCCATCTAGTTTCGCTTAGCCCTATAATGTCCACTCTATTTCTTCTCATTTCTTCTTTCAAGTTCTCTAGCTTTCCTGCCTTTCTCATAGTTCTTACGTTCCAAGTCCCTATTCGTAATTTACTTTTGACAAATGTTTTCCTCAAGGCAGTCCCCGCCCGGAGATCCGATTGGGGGACTATTTTACCTCCGGATTGTTTTACCTCGAGAGAACTCATATTGTCCAACCATATAATCTTTACTAGGGATTGTAATGTGGTAGTTTCCCTTTTGCTTTCCACATCGCAGTACTGTAGCCGTTCAAATCGTCCTGATCACGCCTACAGCTGTATTGGATATAGACCCAACCAACATCATTTGTTTTCGGCTCTATACCATACTGACAGTACTGCTGCCTACTGCCAGGCACTGATGATAGTTTTTTTTTTTTTTTTAATAAAACCTCCATTCGAGGGGTTTGAACCCCCGAACTTTGCAATAGAAAGCCGACACGCTAACCACTACACCACCAGTGCATTTAATTTAATTTAATTATATGGATACTATATTCTCCAATAAAAAAGAAAACTTTCCTTCTCATTTGAGGGCCTTAATCTCCTCTCGCCAATAAGTCCAGCGTCGTCACACGGCACGCTTCGAAGCAGTGGCGTGACCATCGCTCGTGTCTCCGGGGCGGAATCAGGGGACCGACAGTGGGATTGAATGTGGAAGCATCGAAAAAATCTCCCCCGGAGCACCGCGCGCTACGCCACTGCTTCGTTGGTTTCAACGCTGCTTTAACTATTATTGTCGAACATTTCCGATATTACGATCCTCCATCTTCCCCCTTTATCTCTTCTTGCACACAATCATCGAAAAGGTCTCCGTCCCTTCTTCGCATGGTCGGGGTGATAAGAGAAATGTCCATCGTTCGGGAGCGATTCCAGTTTCTCTTTAACGTACCCTCGGAGACGAGCAGATTTCTCCCTTCCTCCTCCGATGCTCCATTAACGCCGTTCTACACTCCCACCCTCGGCATTCGTGCCCTATTTCGCTTTACGACCACCCACACGTGTCTGTCTTTCCATTCCCCAGCTAGAACTACAGGGCGAGTCGGCTAAGCGCGTCCTCGCGACGTGGGGGTTTTCGTTGCGGGGGCGGCCTGGGAGAATTGCAACCGGAGACATTAGAAAGGAATGACGTCCCGCCCGGCTTGGGAGCACTTGGGACACATGGCGAAGAGTTCGGTGGGGTTAAGGAACGGCGATACTGTTTGGAGATAGGAGAGAGAGAGCAACTTTGGAGAAGTGGTGAGATTAGGCGGAAGAGAGTGAGTAAATGAGTGAAGAGATAGCGCGGACCCGCCTTGTTACTATGGCGGCGGAGACAGTTGGTCGAATCCATAATTCAAAAATAAAGTGACTTGGTGAAATTTCTGCAATACTTATTATTGTAGTAATTTTCCCAAGTTACTTTATTTTTTAAGCACTGAAGCATTAAAATTTGAAAAATTAAGCATTTGTCTTGAGTATGCGGCCCCTGTAAAAAAATCAAGTTTAGTAGAATAAGTTAGAAAGAGGCGACTAAGAGCGAGTTTAGTATCGAGAGAAGAAGAACGTGAGCAGTGGAAAGTGACTTGGATACAGAAATCTGAGCAATGTCATATCCGAGAGTAGAGTGTCGTAAAAGTATTGGGTGATAACGAATTGGAGAGCGAAAGAATAGATTGTTTTCCTCTCTAGTTTATCAACCTTTTGGCCGCCTTCGTCGTTGTTTAAAGAACGACTCAAATACTCGAGAAGCGATTGTGATAAAGTTGAGACTGTACGCGCGGTCTGAAAAGATTGTAGCTGGAAACTGATACAAACTTATGAAAAAATGTGATGGATAGTGGTGAGAGGTGGCCCGGAATTACGGCAAGCCTTGGGGCTAACTTTGGCGCCGTAATTTATGCGCAACGTTCTTCTGTGTATTTTTTGCAAATGTATACATTTAGGCGGGATTCGGATGTCGCTGAATGAGCAGGTAACTTCATGGGCATTTAAAATATTTTTTATCGTCATTTTTTCTTTTTTATCGCCTTAGAAGCAGTAACAAAGAAATTAAAATGTTTTCATAAACAATTTTTCTCGGTAAAGATAGCGCTGAAATGGATCATCTCCCGGGATGCCAATATACCCCTGCCTGGTTTACCTATGGGCTATATACAGGGTGATTACAAGTGCTGTTTCCGATTTAAAAAATTATTATTAAATCAATTAACAGTGACACAATAAAAAGCAAGCTATACTAATAAAGAAAATTCAAAAAATTCATTTAAGCTACTTAAATTCAATTTGTGCTCCGTTTTTGCTCTGCAGGCATCAAAACGGTATTCTGTTTCCTGCTATAAATTTCGCAACATACGCTGAAATTGTCCAGAAATCTCACGTATCCTTTCCTTCAATTTATCCTAATTTCTTGGAATTTGTGGAACATAAACTTCATTTTTGACCTAGCCCCAGAGGAAAAAGTGGTGGAGGATTAGATGGCGCAATGGAAGGGGCACTCTGCGCCTTACCCTTTGATCGGGCAATTGTTCATTCAGGAATGTTTTAACCTCATTGTGAAGATAGCGGCTATTATCGATAGCTTGAATAAAACTTCTTGAGTTTTTCTTTGCAAGTGTAACTTTCTTTTACTGTATCTTTGTTAGTTTTTTCGTATTAAAATTTTTAAAACGGGAACATCATTTGTAATCAGGGGTGGTTTGAGGAATTTTGGTGCCCCAGGCGAGGTAACACTCCGTAAATGTTCGTTTAGATATTTACAAAGAAGATGCTAATTAATTCATCGCTCTGTAAAAATTACTGATAAAGAAAAAAAATAAAAGGATTGCCATCAGCATTTCAGTCTATTCTGCGTTATAAATTGATATAAAATATTTTTTCACTTAGAAGCAGAGGTGGATCCAGTTGGGGAGCGGGCGATCGCCCTCCCCTTGGACGACCCAATTGCCCTCCATTGGGTGCATTTTAAAATTTATTCCATGCAACATTCCTTGTTTCTACACCGAATATTAAGTCTATATGACAAGGGAAAGAAAGATTCTGATATGGGTAGAGATTTTCAAAACGGCAGAGGCGGAATCAAGAGGGGGGGCAATTGGGGTGATCGCACCCCCCCCCTCCCCCTTGGTAAGTTTCTGGATCCGATCCTGCTTACAAGTAATGCATAGATTGTTGGTCGGGTTAGCGCCCCCAAGACTTTGGCGCCTCGGTCACCCGCCCGGCTCGCCCATAGCTCGGGCCGGTCCTGTTTGTAAGCACCCTTTATATTAACGTAAGCACTAGGCCGCCGAATTTTGGGGATCCCGCATCGATTCGAATCTTCCTGTTCTTTTAGATGGAACAATAAACTACTTATGGAGGTGAAACCAGATCTGTATTTCGGCTTCAAAACATCCTTCATCAGTGGTGAATCAACGCCGACGACGTCTGTTTTGTAGTCGGAATGCGCGCATGTTTTTCTCATCTATTTTATGTCTGGAGAGAAACATAATTTTTCAATTATTTTCAGTCGCGAGGTGAGTTCGGCAACTCTCTCTTTTATTATAATACGGAGGGGACTTGAGAAAAAATTAACCTAGGGCAAATAAAATTCACGATCCGACCCTGAATCGGAGATTTAGAGCGCGATAATGGCATTAGTTTTAGAGACCGGGTGGAAAATTTCCAGTGAGCGACGTTGGCAACAAGGAGTGTAAGGAGGCGGAGAGGGTTTAAAGGCGAAAGGAGGGTTTTTTTTCTGAACAAAAAGGGCTTATTCGCCGCGATTCTAGCGCTGCCGAAGGGAAGGAGTGGGGCGCCGCTCTCAGAGTGCCTCTTGGTAAATCCTTTTATTTTTTCAGAGGGTTAACCTACTTGACTCCGTTCTCCAAACCTTCCTCTCCCCAAAATCCATTCGCCACAGCCTACTCTTCCTTAATGCGAATGCTGGGAGGGTCAAACGGCTTCACGCGACTCCCTGCCACACACCGTCGGACGGTTGTCCCTTTGATGTCGTCCTCCCTCTTTTTTTTATTGCTGGGATTTTCCTTTCAAAGGGTTTCTTTGGGATGGGGTGAGGAGGAGTAAGAGTTGTCGAGCGCGCAGCGAGTATCCTCCCCCTCCCCTCTCTCCCCCTCCCCTCTCCACCCCTCTCCTCCCCCCTCCCCTCTCTCCTCCCCCTCCCTTCCCTCCCTCCCATCTCTCCTCCCCCTCCCCTCTCTCCTCCCCACGCTTTCACCCTCTCGACGCGTGTATCGCATTTGAGAGGGATGTAGCCTAATCAGTGGTAAGGCTTTTTGGATCTCGGAGGGTTTTTCTCTCTCCAGAACTTCGCATTTCGGGACGACTGCGGCTCTCGTATTCATCTCAAAGTCGGACAGATTACGTGCGATGCTTAAAAGTTACATCAGTTTAAAATCTCAATGACGAGGGTCGAATAAAAGGCAGCTTGTTTTGAAAATGATTTCCTCAGTGTGGTGTTTGTTTTCTATGATACATAAGTAGAGGAGTGGTTGGCATGTGCGACTCCCAATGCGAGAGTTCGAATCCTATAGAGGACATGATATATATATGTATATATATATATATATATATATATATATATATATATATATATATATATATATATATATATATATATATATATCATAACACGTTAAATGGGGAAATATTTTTGTGTTAAATATAATAATATTATTATTATCATCATATTTGTTGGTGTGTTACAGCGAGACATTCATATTGTCCTGTAATTTAATTTTATCGATTAATAAACACGGTAGGAGGATTGGGCAGAGACATAGTGGAAAAATTGTCGGTGGTTACGAAATTTGTCGGAGTTGTCTATTTTGGTTGGTTTAAAGAATGCGGAAGC
This sequence comes from Tanypteryx hageni, assembly GCA_028673005.1. Lineage (NCBI taxonomy): Eukaryota > Metazoa > Arthropoda > Insecta > Odonata > Petaluridae > Tanypteryx > Tanypteryx hageni. The sequence goes on from CM054117.1 coordinate 42,874,932, forward strand.
TGATTTTTTTAAATTTTGATGAAGGATTTCGGACATCGCTTTTGTGATCTAGTATAATCTTCGAAATAGAATGTTTTAAATTTAAAAAGACCTTGGAGTTTTCCGTTTTAAGGAGATTAGGGAAAGAAACCGGCGATTGATGATTTGTTGAAAGACTCGACGGCACGACGAATGACCGGGCTAATTCCTCGCGAATGATGAACAGCGCGCGCTACCACTTAGTTTATGTGGAGTTTTGTAATTTTCGTTGGAGATGAGCAATTCTTTTGTTTTATGACCGTTTTCATTTCAGAGCGAGAAAGAATGGGCTGTTTCATCTTCCGAGGAGCGGACGCCTAATTGAACCATAAATATCTCGAGCGACCGGGGGGGAAAAAAAAACAAAAAATGATCAACCGACAATTTCGTTCTTTTTCGAGTGCAATTCTTCCATATCCTCGTGTTAGCTCCTCCCTCCCTCCCTCTCTTTCTCTCTCACTTTTTCTCTTCGCCGCTAAAAAGTTTTTCCCATGAGATTTTCCACCAATCTGCGAAACTACACTTAGCAATTTCCGAGCCGAAGAAAACAGAAATGTTTTCTTACCGCTTCTTCAGTGATATCCTTTTTTTGTGCGTACGCGCATAAAAAAAAACGGCACAAAAAGCCGGCCGCGGTTCTTGAAGACGCGAGTTTCCATTCTTGAAAAGCAAAAAAGAGTTGGGAAGACCATTTCTCTCTCGCTCTCTCTTGGAAAACTCTCTCTCTCTCTCTCTCCTCCCTTTTCCTCTCAGTCTTCAAAGGAACTTCGATGCGCGGGACGCAACTCTTTTTTCTTCTTCTTGCTTCCTTCGTCAACCCTTAAAAGGGCACGTTTTAAGCGACTCTTCAAACAATTTTTTCCTCTACTACTCTCCCCCTCTTTCTCTCGAGGAGCCATAGAGTCAGTGCTTCGGGACAAAAGCAGAAGACGTCATCGGATGAAAATGTTTTTCGTCTTTAAGATTCCGATTCCCCTTCTGAAGTCGATCAAACATCCTACGCTTTAACGACTCCTTTGAAAGTCTCTATTTTCTGACGTCATTTACGTTGTAAACTCTGCAAGTCACCGGGGATGGTGGATGGCGAGGAGTAGCAATGCATGAAAAATAAACTATGTGAGGGGATTAGGCCTTGGTACTCTGCAATTTTTCTCTCTCTCTCTCTCTCTCTAACCTTGTTCGGATGGGTAGTTCGTTGATCTGGTTAGGCTCGTCGCCATTGGACTTCTCTCGCTTCCTCGGTCATTCAAAAGTAAATCTCTTGCTGATTTCGATAATGAAGTGGCGACGAACTTCGTGTTCAAATGTTTCTTGAAACTCACTTTTGCAATGCGGCAACGTTTGAAAATAAACATATTTCCGCCACCTAAAGTTATTAAACGTACTAATATATCACAAAGTTAACTTCTTCGGCCATTTAACGATCGAATAGACTTTCCCTATGCAAAGTAGCCGTTTTTAGTTTCAATTCACCGTCCGCTGATTCTGGAAAGATCTCTAACATCCCATGATTCAACTAGGGGTATTCCATTTAGCACAGGTTCCCTTCTCTCCGGCCATTTTTAGGCGCGTTTCTTTCCCAACGTATTTGTTCTGTCCGTCCATACGTATGTTCGTTCTCGGCTTCTACTAATCGGATTTTCATGAAATTTGGTATTGAAGACTTCTGGGCAAAGGCAATAATAAAATTACATAAATGGTTTCTCTCATAGTCCAATCAGGGGTACTACTATACTGTAAACAAAAATCGAACTTACCGACATATCTCGTAAAATATTAGTTATATCGAAAATGTTTTCAAATAAAACATGTAGAACTAGTCAAGTAGAATATTTTTTCCAAATATATTTTTATCGCGCAAGTCTTAATTCTCTTTGAACTTACAAAACATTCTTGCATGGTTACTTAATTATTGTCAACAAAAGCAATCTTCGTAGCAACCGAAGTAAACCTCTGCTATAAATACGTACATAATACGTTTAATCTCCTTTCGTTCGCACACATTCCGTGGCTTCCTAGTATCGAAGAGAGGAAATATCATTCCGAAATTAAAATTTAAAAACCTGCGTTTCGCAGTTACTTCGCAGTTCTTTATTTCCACCGATGCATCCTCGTGCACGCGCTGTCGTAATGAAGCCCTTGGCTTCCCTTCACCTCCTTTCGCCGCACATACCGAGGGAGAGGCAGATGACAGGGATGGGCGCGCCTGAGGAACAGGACGCGTGTGTGGAGGAGAGGGGTGGGTGGGGGAGCGGACAGGTGCTAAGTACCTTGGCGCAAGGTGCGACCAACAATGAAGGGGGGAGGGGATTGGTGGCGATGGATAGCAGAAGAAAAGAGCGTTCTTTTAATTTTTTTTCGTCCCGATGTCGGATGCTCACCATCTTAATAAAAAAGACGAGTCGAGTGTTTTAATGCATCTTGCTCTCCTCTCGGCGGCGGAGCCATTTAAAACATATAAGGTTCCTTTGGATGTCACGTGGGTTGCTCAGGGAAGGGGTCGGATTGGCGAATCCTGCGTGTTTGCCATGGAGAGAATGGAGAGATAGAATAGAAGAATGAGGAGAGTCTGCGGAGGCCGGTGATGAATGAAGATTTTTATACGAACGTTGAATCCGCAGGTGGAGGTGCGCGAGTGGGATGGGAAGACGAAGGTGGTCCAACCCCTCTCGTGTTGTTGTGCGTTAAAGGGGTGTGGGCAGGTCGTGGAGCGGCGAGGAGGATAGAAGCAGCATGTGTGTGTTGGTAAGGAAATAGGGGTTTAACAAAAGGACGTGTGGGGTGGGGAGAGAGAAAGAAAGAGATCTTATTCTTCTCTCGGTCGTGATGTATAGAAGAAGGAATCTCCGCGGAGGCGTATCCGTTGCCTTGGAGATTGGTTGATTGGTCGTAGGATCTCTGTCGTTTTATAGATATTAAAACGAGTGAAGGAAGAATTGCAGAGAAAATGGCATGCGGCGCTTTTTTTATGAGTCACCTATCACTCCCCAGCCGCCTATCCGAAATCCTCCAACGTTTCACCATCCTAAGCACTCATTAAGACTGACGTATCCTGAAAATGTGGCTTCTCCAAGTTTTAGGATTCCAGAGATATAGCCCGAAAAGACGGTCACAAACCGCATATTAGCCAAGTCATGAACGAGGTAAGTCAAAAAGTAGAGGGATTCTTCAAAAAAAGCACATTTATTTTAAATATACAGAAACGATTACTTTTCAATGTAATCCCCCCTCGACTTCAACGCACCGGTTCCAGCGTTACACAAGTTTTTCAATTCCGTTAGAAAAAAGTTTTTTGGTTGCGTCTTGAACCAATTTTGCACCGCGCCAATGATTTCTTCATCGGATGAAAAGAAATCTTCCTCTTAGCGCTTCCTTCATTAGGCCAAGCATATCGAAATCCCAAAACAGTGTAAGCATAATCCTACCGGCTGATGGTTGACTTTTGAATTTTTTAACCACTGGTGATAAGGGGTGTTTCCAAGCCATACTCGGAGCTTTACTCTCCGGTTCGTAATGATGCACCCAAGTTTCATCTGTGGCGACGATTCGCTCTAAAAATTCATCTCCCTCACGGCGATTACGTGTCAAATGGGTTCGTGAGACTTCCAAACGTCGTGCGGTATGAGTACGAGCGGTGTTACCACCCGACCGAGCGAGAAATTTAAAAAATCTCTTTACATTTTTACTTACCCTCGTATATAGTACATACCGATTACTCCCCAGCAGCCAATCCTAGACCCACCAAATTTTTACTATGTCCAGCACTTGTATAGACCGACCTATCCTGAAAACTTGGCTTCTCCAAGTTAAGGGACTCCAGGGATATAGCCCAAAAAGACTGAAAGACAAACCGAATACGCGAGTGATTTTCTTAAGAAAAAAAGCCTCTTTTTTCCCCGTCGGATGACGTGTCTCGGTTGCCTGTCCTAATCACTCAATTTTAAACGGAGGACGCGTTGGTGTTAATTTTCGTGCGTCCCCCGGTTCAAAGTTGAACGACCCGTGGTTGCCGAGAGGTCGCCGTATTTTTTTTTAATTTGCGCCTAATTTAAATGCCTCTGTGTGCTGTTTGTTTATCGGGAGAATGTTGTTTTTATTTTTAAATTTTAATTCCCGTCTCTCAAAGGAGGGCTTCCGATGGAAGGAATCGAGGAAATGGAGTTTCGCGTGATGCGAAACAAGGATCGTCGCCCGCTGCGTTTCATTTAATTGTATTCGCGCCTCCCGTCCGGATAATTATTTTCATTATGTGTGTCATTATTTTTCTTCCGCCGATCCGTAATTGGTGGTTATTTTCTTTCCCGTGGCGTGCGGAAAGCCGCCCTCTACGGTCGGGCTCGTAATTTTAAAATAAATCTTTCGATTGATGGATTGGAGATATTGTTTTTCATCGCCGTCTTATTGTTGGTATTGTTATTGACTTCGCCTTCGGTCGGTTCGTGCACGTCGCCGCGAGTGCGATTTCAAATTAGCTTTCCGTTTGTTCGACGGAGCAATTTGGCGGTCGTTAATGTCTCGCTCGCGGAAAAGAGGACATTTTACGCAGTTATTGTCATCGCGCGGTCGCGGTGACTTTTAGATCCTCTTTTTCTCTTTCTTTTTAGTTTTTTTTCAACACGGTGCGAACCTATTGATCTCGAGGAATCGATGTAGTGCTTTGGTAAACATCTTCTCGAGAACCTTTACTCTTCCAGTCACTCGAGGCTTAAAGCCGTCGCACCTGGATAAGTGATCATTAGTTGGCGAGATAATTATTGAGAAAACATTTCCGCTTGGCTGAAAGACGTGACCATTCCTCCAATAAACCAGGAGGAGCCTTTTTTTTAACGCTTCGTAATTGTGGGCAACAATCGAAAAAGAGTCGAATGAAATGTTAGTTAGTTAATCTATCTTGCTCTCGCAAATTTTTGAGGCATACGATATTTCCCGCCGTCTGTCGAATAACGGGAATATATTTACCCGAGTATAAGACGACCTCGACTATAAGATGACCCCCGTATACAGAGGCTAATTTTTAGAAAGTTTTATAGAAGTATTCTGAAGCAAATATAAACAAGATTATTGGGGTTTTATAGTCGGTTTTTTTTCATTCGCTTATGCGTTCGGATTGCCCGTCTGTTTGTTTGTTTGTTTGTGTGAAATTTCTGGCTAATCAACCTCTTAGATTATATTATAGCCATTACTCCTTCCACAACGAACACACTCACAAGGGAGGAGGAAAACCCGGTGCCGGCATTCGCCTCATTGGCGTAAATATGGGTACGCAAGTTACGCGATCGCGTAAGGGCCCAAGACCAAGGGGGCCCTCACCCTTGCACCCATTGTTTATAATAATTTATAAATTTAATTATTCATAATAAATATAAATACTTTGTTTATCAATATTCTATATTTATGTTATTTCTGTTAATATCCATTACACTCAGAACACACTAACAAATATTCAATTATTAAGTGTGGCCCTGAGAGATTTTTTGCTAGGGGCCAAAAAGCTATAGTTACGCCACTGATTCACCTACTCTTTACGAAGAGCACTAAGAGGGCCAACTGCTTCACGTCCTTTCCGAAGGACGGTGCGCTGACTTGCGAGGTCTCCTCAAATCACAAAAGTAGGGGACGATCCCGGCTTGAAAAATCCGACCTCCGCCGGATTCGAACCTGGGACCGCTGCGTGGAATGCCAACTTTCTAACCACTGCCACCGCCACCCCGTTTTCCGTCTGTCTGACACGCCAACTCCTAAACAAAGGCAGATAGAGACTTTTCGCCAATCGATTCAGTATTCTGTCTCGTTGTGCATGTTTTCTCGATTTGTCCGTCTGTCTAAATTATTTTTGAAAAATCGTCATTTACTGTCTGCTGCAGAAACTCTTTCCTTACTTGTTTATTTAAATCTCTAAAAAATGTCATCACAATGTGATTTTTAAAACATGCAAAACTACAAATAATCGCTCACTAATTTTTATTTATTAATTTCTTTGTTCGCGAATATAAGACGACCTTCAACCTTGGATAAAAAAAACAAGAAAACTCGTTTCACAGTGAATCTCTTACCGTGTAGATGCAATGAGTGTAGGTTTAGACCACAGTGCACAAATTACCAAAAAAAAATTAGCGCCAAAACTTTTTCTAAGTATGTCAGGACAGGGTAATCGTGTAATTTGGGTATAGTGCAATAGCATCTTCCACCAAACGCTTTCGGTGGTTTGCAGGGTAATCGTGGATATGTAAATAGCTTCCTACTTCCGCTACAACCCTTTAAGATTTCTTAGTCATCGCGGAACGACCCTGTCCTATTCGCACCTGCGGTATTCGTCAGCGCCAAGAGGTGAATTTCCTCTTTCTCCTCTCTCTCTCGCATTGGCGTACGCGCACGCATCCGGTTCTCCCATTTTATTTCTAGATCCGCGGGCTAGATACCTCGGGAGGCTGTAGATTTCGGGTGTTCTCTGCTCCCCTTACTCTCTCTCTCTTTCCAAACACTTTGAGGAGAGCAGATGACTGAGCACCAGATGACTGGTACTCCGTAGTTTTCGACGTCCTGTCCCCTCATGTTCTGCCGGTACCGTTGTGGCGCAGGTGGGGGGAGGAGGGTAGAATGGGGGGGGAGGAGGAGGAGTCTGCGAGGGTGGCCTCTCCGTGGTCTCGTCTGGTGCCGCAGCAGGCCGGAAGACCTCCTCCCTCCGTCGTGCGCTTCAGACGCGTGGGGCGTTTTACGCCGTCTTCCGACTTGGCGGCTGCAGCCTACCCCGCTTCTGTTGTTATCTGTCCGCTCTTTAAAGGATTATTTTTCTTTCATTAAAAATAATATTGGCACGCGCCGTAGCACGTTGTGTGCAGTTTAAGGAGGGTTTTATAGCGCCGCACTCGGATTGTTTTTACGCATTTCATTTAGTTATCAATTTGAGTGTTTAGTTTCTTTTTTCCGTCTGTTTGTGTTTCCTCGTTAGACCAAGTTTTGCCAAGTTGCCAAGTTTTGGTTGCCGAAAAACTCTTGTTTAAAGTTGTTAGAACTTATTTAATTACTGGCTTACGAACGTCAGAGTTATCCTCAAAGTTCGGAGAAGTGCTCCACTCTCTCAGTCCTGTTTTTATTTTGGTGTTGTTGAGATAAGGATTGTAGAACTACCTCGTCGGAAGTTGACTTTCTTTCAAATTATCTCCAATGTTTCGTCCAAGTAATTTTCTACGCATACCTTTAATTGTTTTTAGAATTATTTTCAAAAAAACGACGGTCGTTTAACGATAATCGGATCCAGTTGAGCGTGTGTTCAAATGACAGTGGGAGGGAAGATAATGCCTACGTAATTTTATATAAAGAAACTCGACGAGTCGTTCAACAATGGCATTTCAAACAAAGGGTTTATTGCTGAATTTTGTGATTTGTTAGCCTACTTTCCGGAATGGGAATAGGCTTATAGTTTTGTAGTCGTGTCTGTTTTTCTGCCCTCCCCTCTATTAACTTTTGCACCAATAGACCGATTTTCATGCCACTTGGTGGAAGTCTCTTTTTTACTGGAGCCGAACTCCCGAGGATAGTTTTTGTTGCGAATTTGAAAGTCCTGGGTTCGTTTCCAGGAACTACCCTTCCCATTTTATTTTCATGGAAAATATCAAAACCATCTCTTGCACATTAAAATATCTTATTGTTAGAATTGTAATATCGGTGCGAGTTTTGTACTATTCTCTGAGGAAAGGAATGGAGATTCTAATTTCTATCGTAGAACTGTGCTTATCGATCGTATTTCTTCGAATTTTGCGGAAATACTAGTGTGTTTGCAGTTTTTATCACTCATTTCGAGAGTTGCCATAGCAACGACTATTATTGGACCCAGATTCGGTATATTCTAATTCAGGGGTCATCAAACTTTTTACTGAAAGGGCCACACGAGGCCTCATTATCCACTGTGCGGACCACATACGGCATATCAAATGACTGATCGGGTTTTAAAATTTCAAAGAGCAAGTTTTGAGATTTTTTTATTCTTTAATATGTAAATCGCTTATATTAAAAGCATATTGTACTCGGGAAATGTCGTTTAGATGTCATTGATGATATCTAATGAGTACTCTTGCTGATAAGGCGTGCCGAATCAAATCGCTGCGCGGGATGGATGTGGCCCGCGAGCCGTAGTTTGGGGATCCCTCCTGTTCTAATACATACGCGAGTTACTTTTGCCACACAAATACGCGTGATCAATTTAATGCTCCGTTCGAATGTGTTTGTAATATTTTGTAACGCTAAATTATGAAATTTGGGAACACAAAGAACAACATATCCGCGGTGATTTTAAAGCTATTAAAGCCAATATAAGTATTAAATAAACGATTAAATGGAAAGATGGTATCATAGGATCCGTTTGGATCATCATGTTTATAATTGGTGTTTTTGGTATTTTGAAGTTCAGGCAAAGTTTTTAGTTTTAAAAAGTTTATTTAAAACGCGTAAGAACTGAGAATAAATCTTTTAGTTTTCTTGCTTTATCTTTTATTCATTTTCTTTATGATTCCAAAATCCAGCTAATAATAAAATAATTCGGCAGAATTGCAATTAACTATCCTTCCGATTTCATCTGAAAGTGGATTCAAATTTCTTTTACCTTAATAGTTATCTCGTCTATTATGGTAGATTTGGTAAAATATAAAAAAACACGCTTTTTTTAACTAACGCTTTTATCTTATGCTTTCCAACTATCAACGCAATTTCGTTATCGGAATTGAATAGTATTTATTCGTCGTAATGTTCGGCGCGTTCCCTCCGGAAATTACTCGTGCATTCGCGAACGCCGGTGCAAATGAAAAACGTGTTATGCGTGTTGGCGTCGTGTAGACTCGAAATTGATTCCTTTGATTCATCGTAATTTGAAGCCTTACCAATGAATGAAAATTTTAGCATTTTTGCCTGAGAGGAAAAATAACCAGGGGTGTATGTATTGTGAGGTAAGAATGTTTTATATAAATAAATAAATAAATATAATTATATATCTGAAACTGTTTTTCCACATCCTGCGGTCTACTTGCTCGGTTTTATTTCCCACCTCTAACTCTAGTCAGATATCCCAACATACGCCGAACGAGATTTGTCTACCTCCTCTGCCTGCCTGTCCCTCACCCCTTCTCCCATTGCACCTCCAGCTCCCCTCTCTCCCTCACTCCATCTCGCAATCTTGTCTGTTTGATCTCCATCTGCTTTGAAGTCCAGAGGAAGGGCGCCTGTGCTCCCGCTAACGTCCCACACCACCTCCCTCCTTACACGGCTCGCACACACACGCGGTGGGGGTTTACCGAAGGAAACAAAGGGGGACCAGGTGGATGTTTGAGCTTAGGTTTCTAGGCAAGAGCAATGGGAGGGGAGGGGGGGGCGCTAGCTGGAGTTAAACCTGTGTTGCTATGGGTTGGTGCGCGGTTAGGGGAGGCAACGAACGCGCTAGCGCCGTTCTGGTGCATAAAGAGATGTGGGCGAGTTTAGACAATCGAAAGTCGTTCCCATTTTGCGGTTTCTCTCTTTTTTTAATCGTTTCCGCCGTGGGATTTTTGTTTTTTCCGCGTTGTGGCGACGGACGCAAAAGAAAAACGTCTGGAGATGTTTCAGGGCCTCTTACTCGGGGAATCTTGCTTTTTATAGTGTTGATGGCAGTTTGAGGTTCTCGGAAGGATGCACAGTTTTTCGTTGCGCCATTTCACGACAAGAGGTATGTTGGGAGTGATTGTGAGGCTGCTGTATAGCGCTTTCGTCCCGATTTAGCGGACCCTTTAAAAAAATCAAGGTTTCCAATTTAGAAGTAATTTAAATCGCGTTCGGTAAATTTTCTTCTCCTTTCTCGATAAAACAAGCTTTTTTTTAACTTAACTTTAAGTTTGTTTTTTGATTAACCCTTTTTAACCCGTTTTGGCTTTGCGTATTTTTTTAAACCATTAAGGGGAAATATTTGCGGTTTCGTGTACCTTCATCTTATTCTAGTTAGAATGTATACAGGAAATTTCAATTCGATGGCATCTCTCATTCCCCAAAAAAGAATACATCTCGGGTCAAATCGACCCCACCACATCAGTTACGGTATATACCTATTTGGACCACACCGGTTGAGGGTTAAAATGCTTGTCAAATCCTCACGGCTGGTGAGCTAATCATATGCGAGGGGAAAAATTCATCTTCCTGTCGAAATGAATCAGACATATTAATAAAATCCTCTCTAGGGAATAGAATTGTAATTTTTTTAAAATCTGATGTGACCACCACATGACTTTCTCCATACCTGTAATATTTCTAAAAATTCCAAATAGGTTGAATGATAATAAATATTTTAAGGAACCGCGAGAAAAATTGAAAAACCTTACAAAGAACAGGCACAAATTCATACCGTAGTCTTCTGATATTGGATATGGCCACGAATTTCCAACAATTAAGCATATAAAGAGACGTTGCTAATACCTAAGTGGCAAGTGTATATAAAAGTGGTGTGGTGGTAATATATTTTTTAAATATCTCTTAAACGATGCACTCTATGGGAAAATATTTCGAACAAACGTTCTAGATAATTATATTGCCTACAACTTTTATTCCAGTAATTTTTTACGTTGACCAAATATTAAAGCAAATATACTACGTATATGAGCAAGTAAAAAACGGATGTGACAAGTGTCCGGTTGACTGATTTTGACCAAAAACTAATCAACTCTTGCCCCTTTAATCAAAATTTCAAATATGAAATTAACAGTTTTTGAGTTAAGAACACCCACCAAATTTCTATTACGCACACAAACACGATTGAGAAAATGGTCAAAACGTGTTCAGGGGATCTCAAAACGTGTTTTTCCGTTGAAATCTCGAAATCTATTTTTTTCATGAAAACAATACTTTTCCCTAACCGACATGTGGAGGAAGTAGCAATCAGTAGAAAATTTTGCTTCAGTGCTGGGAATTTTATCATTATAGTGAAGCCGAATGTAAGGAACCTTAACTGGTTTCATACTTCTAGAAGTCGGTGTATTTGCCGTTATGAAAGCCATGGAATTCCGACTTGTATCATTATTACCTAATAATATCTACGCATTTATTTATAATAATTATCGTCATATTCGTTACATGTGACTATAGCTAATAAAAAATTGACGTTAAAGTAGAGAAGAAAACAATATGGGTATGTAACATTTCGGTAATGTTTAGTTATGATCATGGGTTTCTAACCTGGTGCTTGCCAGCACCTCCGTGTTCTTTGGCAGTCTGGAGGTGTTCTGCTACAATTTTGAGTCAAATTTTCATACAACCAGGAATTTAATTCTTTGTAAACCTATTGAAGCGCTTAGTAGAAGCTTTGACCTTTTGTTGTTTGTTGTTTATTCTTAATTTTTGCCTTTACTTGATATTCTAGTAATATTAAAATATTGGGAAACCCTGATTATAGTGAAGTATGAGTTATCGTCGAGAGTTAACGTATCTCATTATTATTCGTAAGAAGATTTTCAACATTGATGCATGGATTAGGGTCTTAACTTTATCATTGCGACATTTCATTTCGTTAATGTCGAAAAAGCATCCTTCTAATATTGGCTTATTTATCGAGTCATTCCTGCAATTGTAAGCGATAATGTACTAATTCTGTCTGAGCGATAATTTTCGCACACGTGTATGAAGTAGTCGTGATAGTCAAATCACTCTTCGATGGTGGTATGGAAAATAAGTTTTCGCGGATTTAAAAAAAATCGAAGCTTATTCTAAACGTATGAAAATGGCGTCAAGGAGAAATGTTGACTTAAGCCTCTTGTCTGTACATTTATGAAGGTGTCAACTTCGTGTCTTCAACGCGACCCTTACAGAAATAGAATTTTATAATCTCATGCACCGCTCCCTTGTGCTCACAGTCACCGTTTCTCGGGTAAAATGAATCGCAAACACTTAATTTGATTTTTAGTAAGCGCGAAATGTGATAATTTAGGAATACACGCGTTCCTTCATCCCCGCCGCTATTCGTTCTCGAATCTCGAGGGCCGAAGTGTATAAATATCCATTCGTTCTGCGTAGCTTCTCCTTAGCCAATCTCCAAAAGCAAAACCAATATAATATTTCAGCATCCTCGCTACGCGCTCTCTCTTAGCTTCGAATATGAAACGGCTTAATTTCGTGTGCATGTGAAGGTGTCCTGCTTTAATGATGGTCGGATCGCAATCTTTTTGTTGATCGTTTATTCATGGTGACTGCGAGTTTTTTTTCTCACTCGGGACCTCTTTCGTCCCATTCGGCGAAGCCAGGATGTCCCGCTCTCAGTTCCTTCCTATTAAATCTCTCTCCTTTCGTAATTTTCTTCCCGTCCGAAGACATCGGGCTAGACGCCACTTGGCAACCGGGACTCGGGAACCGGGAGAGTTAAGTGGCTGCCCTTTTTTCATGCCGTCCGGGACGTATCATCGTTGCGTCGCGAAAGAAAAATCGTACCGTCGTATATGATTCGTTAGGTGTCAAATTTTAGTCTTATCGTAAGAGAGGTGTTGTTCTTGGCAATTCATTATCCGTGAAGCTATAAAAATTTGTCTACGGGTGTAATTTTTGTCACAATTTTTATTACTTCTACCTCGGAGATGTACATTTGATTAGAGAAGTTTCTCTGAATGAATCCTGGTTCGTGTTCATTAGATAATGATATATTTTCACTCATTTAATTTTCATAAATAGCCCTGCGAGAATGACGAGTTTTTATTAGTTCGTTTCTTTCGTAAGATGCTGATTATTTTTAACAAGCTTTAATATATTGAAAATTCGTGATATTGTAAATTCTCCTTCATTATAAGTAAATTAAGTGGTTCTTCAAGAGAAAACTAATTTTACATTACTACTCTGTATTCTATTTTCCTCTGCGTGCATATTTTGCTCAAAGTAGTTACCTATTTCAAGAACAATTCAAAAGTATATATAAACTGAATCATAATAAATATATATCCCAAGAAGCATACACATCTTTCATTGGGGTTTTTTACGACCGTATCTGTAATTTAAGAGAGTAATTTCTTGTGATCCTTCTCCCTTTGCGATATATTATATGAAATATCCTAATACTCACTGTCGTAAATCATATTGACGAACCTTCCTTCCAGATTCTCTTTCCCTAAAGCGAAAATCGAAACGAGGCACTGATCGACGCTTAAAAATTAATGGCCTATGACATTAAAAACAAGCACAACTTCACCTCAAGCGGGTCAATGAGAGAGAGAAAAAAATCCCTTTGGGTGTTCATGTTATTTTGCGGAAAATATGAATTTTTCCATTTCCGTGATCCTTTATATTTTGACTCACGTTCAGTTTCAATCCCATCGATCGGGACGTGTTTCCGCTTCGCATGTTGTCACCTGAGAGATAAGGGTAAAGCGAGAGAAAGAAGATTTTTTCATTGCGTGTTACCGACAAAAACGGCACGTAGGGTCGGTGTAGTAGGAAAGTAAGTCCACCCCAACCCATCGTCTGGAGAAAGAAGGGTAAAACAAAAGGCGGTCGCCGGTGTAAGGTGGCGATGTCGGTAGGAAAGACAAAAAGGGGTTCCCGACTCGGATCGAGAAACGGGGGAGGGGGGGGGATGAAAAAGAAGTTTTTTATTTAGTTTCGGTGGTGGAGTTAGTGAGGTGGGCGGAGTCGAGAGGGGAAAAGACGTAAGATGCTAGGGTCATTAAAGAAGCCATCTTCTGGTAAAAAAGCACATGTGGAGAAGAGAGTGAGGGGGGAGGGGAAGAAAGACACACGCAACACACCTGTACCCGGTGGAAGAAGTATAGGCGAAAGGTGCGTTGGGTATACGACTCTCTCCCCGACCAATTCCATCCCTTTTATTTTACGCAGCTGTGAAAGTCATCGGCAGAAGCGGTGTGGTTTTGGAAGAGGATGAGGGGAGGGTGCTTCTCCTCCCATCTATAAGAACTCCCAAAAGTCTTAAGACTTCCTCTCCACCTCCTGTTTTTCTCTGACGGAGTGGCCCTCTTCGGCTACTCCAGTTTTAAACTCTCGGCGGGGGACAGCCCATCCCCTTCTCCCCTCTTCTCCCTCCCCCCCCCTCCATCTACTCCCTCCTCCCTCCCTCTTCTCCCTCCCCCCTCTTCCCCCTCCATCTCCCCCCTCTTCCCTCTCCCCCCTCCCTCTTCCCCCTCCCTCTTCCCCCTCCCTCTTCCCCCTCCCTCTTCCCCTTCCTCTTCCCCTCCCTCTTCCCCCTCCCTCTTCCTCCTCCCTCTTCCCCCTCCCTCTTCCCCCTCCCTCTTCCCCTTCCTCTTCCCCCTCCCTCTTCCCCCTCCCTCTTCCCCCTCCCTCTTCCCCCTCCCTCTTCCCCCTCCCTCTTCCCCCTCCCTCTTCCTTCCTCCTCCGTCTTCCTCCCTCTTCCTCCTCCCTCTTCCTCCTCCCTCTTCCTCCTCCCTCTTTCTCCTCCCTCTTTCTCCTCCCTCTTTCTCCTCCCTCTTTCTCCTCCCTCTTCCTCCCCCCTTCCTCCCCCCTCTTCCTCCCTCTCTTTCTCCCTCTCTCACTCTCTCTCTCTCTCACTCCCTCTCTCCCTCCTGTTCCAGCCGTGCCACGCGCATCTGTCTAGCCTGCACTCCCCACACATTATCCGGAGACCTCCCCATACCCTCGAGGGCAGCTGTTTCCAGCAGCGCCCAGGAAACCCATCCCATTGGGTTTCTCTCCTCATCTCCTAGTGCCATATTTAAAGTCTATCCAAGGCTAGGAGTGTTTTATTTTGCGGCGTTTTTATCTCTTAGGAATAGTGCGATATATCTCGTCTTTTTTCTCTATACTATTCTGAGAGTTTTGTGGAGTTTTTCACACTCCAGCTCATTTCGCAGTGTAGTTTACGGATTAGTCGCGTGAGGATAATAAGGTAGGTGATGTTTATGATATATCACTGCTGACATTCAACGTATGATCGTTCATCGTTTTAATATGGCTTGATTCTTAAAACGTGAATTTTGTGTGGAGAAAACGTAAGGGCATTGTTAACATAAGGTCGCTGATGAAATGAAATTCTTACCATTTTATTTTAATGAAGAAAGGCGATAAAACATTTCTATTCCACTTTAAATTGGTTAGAGTAAAAAACACTAATTTTACCAAATTTTTTTGGTGAAATTCTTAACTAAGATGTTTTTTCATCATAATCAGTAATGAGTGAATCTCAAAAGGTTGAACCTTCTTTTAATAGTTTAATACCTAAATTACTGCGTGGGTCCAATTTTAACTAAATTGCATATGTATTCCAATCTACATGATTGGCGAATCTTATGAATCGTTCAATCGCAAATGCTGTTTGGTTTGATTAACGTTTTATTTATAGATGGAAGTGAGTTGTAAAGCAGTTGTGATATAGGAAATGTCCGAGGGGCTTATTCCATCCTTTTGTTCTGTGAAAAATTGTTATAAAATGAAAATAAAATGTCGTATTTAATGAAAGATCCTAGTCGGAACAGATAACACGTAAATATTTTCAGCAACTTTCACGTTGGTATTCTTTTACACATTCGTATCATTTAATCATCTTAAACGACTCGCATGGTTTGAAAATGGCGTAATAATATAATTATGAATATTGTAATTACTACCAATGATTATAAAGCTTAATTTATTTTGTGTGATCTTCATTACGTCGGTAGCGATAGATAAATGGCAGGCGAACGTTGCATCAGAGGCATCGGTAACATTTCGTATTCTTTTCCGCCGTTTTTATGCACACATTCGGCTATTTTGGTCGCATTTGCACTCCCTCGAGTGGCGTGTCATTTTTATTATTACTTTCTCAAAGAATTGCGTTCTGTCGTTTCGTCGTTGTTTCTCCATTGCTGTTGACACTCTTTCTACCTCAAATGGAATACGCAGCAGCGGTTTGGGATCCATATCAGAGGGGATTCATAAAGGATTTAGAAAAAATACAGCGGCGAGCAGCTAGATTCGTGAAAAAGAATTACGATAAAAAACAGAGCGTTACGTTACTCATTGATGAGTTGAGTTGGCCATCGTTGAAAGATTGTAGATTACAGGCGAGACTTAAACGTCTAGATAAATATAGGTCGGAGATATTCGTAAATGAAATGAAGGATATTATTCGACAACCAACGTATATCGGACGGAGGGATAATGAGGACAAGATTCGCGAAATAGATAGTAGGACGGAGAGGTATAAGGAGTCCTTTTTCCCTAGGACAATACGTGACCACAATAGATAACTGTGAACAATAATTAGTTAGGAACTTGGTGCGCGGCACCCCCTGCCATCCACCGTCAAGGTGACTTGCCGGGTAATATGTAGATGTAGATGTACCTCAGTTTTAAGTACAGTAGCACCTCGATTAACGAAGTAGATACGATCCATGACGTCTCTTCGTTATCAGAAACTTCGTTTATAGAGGTAGAAATAATATGAGGCATAGAGATACGTTCCAGTACTTCAAATAGGGGAAAATACAATGAATTATCATCAAGATTCCACAAAAGTAATATCAAATGAGTCTAAAAACCTGAAATGTAATAATTATTTTAAGAATAAATTAAATTAGGTAATAAATCGATAGGCCCTATTGAAGTACTGGCAGCGGTGGAACCACGCGGGGGGTAGGCAAATTAGTATCATCAGTAGCTATCCAGCAGGTATCACACGTCGCATGCTTTCTCGATACCTACTTCCTGGACAATTTGTGCGACGTCAGTGATAATGAAATTTGACTCGTTTTTATCGCTTTTCATGAATTTTCTCAAGTTTTTGTATTTACAGAATACAGTCAAACCCCGACTTAGTGCCACCGTTTGTCCATTAGCGATATAGGCGCTAAAGCGGGGGTGGCGGCAAATCGAGGTACATGCTTGCTCTATGTAATCATGGAAGTTCTGTTCACAACGATTAATGGGTGGTATGCGGGGGTGGCGCTCTATAGGGGGACGTTAAATCGGGGTTTGACTGTATTTTGAGTCCAGAGGGTCTTCGATAGGACTCTTCGCTTGAAAACCTAACTCGAATCCGAATGGAACGCGAGCGTGCGTGGGTGGGTGGGTTTTCCGATCGATCCCTCGCCTTGCGTCCCGTTTGGCATTAATTTGGCCATGTTGTCTCAGGAAAAAAGCAATTAGTCCTCCGCTTTTTCCCCATTGCTCCCCTTTCACTGGCCGCACCCGCGTCAGGCCGCTGCGCGTATTACAAATGTCGGCCAGCTAATAAGAATCCCTCCGATTTTTCTGACGCTAGTCTATTCTTTGTACAGGCATAGACAATGCACAGTCGCTGAATTATAATTCCATGTATTTCTCCTAAGTTCATTATTGAAATATCTTCTAATGTGATCTTCCTCGTGATAACTGGATTCTACGTACTTTTATCAATGCTTAACGTTCATTTATAACGAAAATCACACAGTCGAATTTGCAAAGTATGATAATCCTTTCGCTTACTCGAGTCTTACTTACAAAGCCTGATTCGCGCTTTAATAATCTGCATCATTTTTTTAATAAAAGTGACCAATACTCTTAACGCGTAAAGGTAGTTTACATAATGTCGTGGTTAGTATCACAAATGCTGGAATCCGACCCGTAGATGCTTCTTTTACTTGCGCGTATGTTCGTTTGTGATTACATTGAATATTTTCTATTTTTAGATTTTTGTTTCATTCTAATTGACTCCTCGCACTAGACATATTCATTAACGGGAATCGAACGGGCTCAATTCCGTCCGGTTTCGTCTTCATCCCGCCCCTCTTTGCCACGATTCCGTCTCTGCCCGACCGCACGAAAGCCCGCCGCCGCCGTTTACGGGATTGAGAAACCCTGGAAGCGTTAAATGCACGCTAATAAATGTGCGAAGGCTTGTAAACACGTTGCTCCTTTTAGCTTGTCATGTATGCACATTTGTGGTGACAGGGTGCGGAAATCGCGTTGCCTTTAAAAGTAAAAACAAACGAGTCAGATATTTTGGAATGGTTTTCATGATGCCGCTCGGTCGTATTTATCATAAGTGTATTCTCTTCATTTCTGTCGAGCCTCTCGCGTGTTCGTAAGATTTTTGTTATTTTATTTTCCCTAGGTTCTTTCTCTCCCCCTCTCTATCTCTCTCCCCCCCCTCTCTCTCTCTCCCTCCCTCTCTCTCTCTCCCCCCCCCCTCTCTCTCTCCCCCCCCCTCTCTCTCTCTCCCCCCCCCTCTCTCTCTCTCCCCCCCCTCTCTCTCTCTCTCTTTCTCTCTCCGCCGTTTATTTTTAGACCTTCTGTCATCTTTCTCGCGTGGTGTCGGAGCAGTTCTGTCGCACTTACGCAGTGGATGTGTATCCGTGGATGCGTTTAATCGGTAAAAAAAACGTAGTCCCAACTAAAAAAAATGAAAGTAGAGTCACGTTTTCAGTCTTGAGAATTTTTCCCATTCGTTCCGGTAAAATTTTTTGCGACTATTAAAAAAATTTAAGAGCTTTAAATTTTCATCGTAAATCCAAACGAACGACTTCGCTAGTGTCGGTGAATGGATTTTCTCGGTTGTCGTATAATTAAAAGGGAATCGAGTAAGGCCGCACCATGGTGCTGCGACATTATTTGCCCGCTAGAATGCTGGGTAGCTGACGTATGCACCATTCAGCCGATAGCTCGTGATGGCGCGTTGTTTATTTAAAAAAAATGCCGTTGAAAGAAACTCCGTTGTAAAAGAGTCGGGATGGCAACAAACGCGACATTAAAAGTTATTAAGCGAGTTTTATATTGGAATGGCTGGAACGGTTGGGCATATTCCATTTCTCAAACGTGGGAGTCGGCGCAGAGCATTACTAACAATGTCTTTTTAAACCCTTTCAATAGCAGTTTTTTATATGGAATGTTCAGAGCAGGTTAGGAAATACGAGCAAATTTTGCACACGATAAAATAATCCTGCAGTAATTAATATTTATTTCACTATTGTAAGCCTACTAAACATATCTATGACGGAAAAACGAGTATTGTCTCTATTACAAATAGTTAAAACGGGCATGCTCTCGAAAAAAGGTAAAAATATTTAAAGGTGAGATACGAACTCGATTATAGACCAGATGTTAAGATGGAAAAATGTATGTCTACGCATTACTCTGCAATTCCAGTGGTGGGTGTTATGGGATTCAATGCAACAAAACGTCCCTAAACAATCGAATTCTCTCTCGCGGGATTGTCTCTTCTTATATGATCCCGTTTTGTCCTCGAAAAAAAACGAGCCTCGATGTACTATTCGTCGCGGAAATTCAAGCGCCAGAAAAAAAATCGCTTCCGATTCCTTAAAAACGCTTGACTTTTTATCTTTTTAATCGAAGATAAATTCAGATTATCACGACTTCCTCACACCATGGTGCGTATAAGTAATGATATTTTTTAAATCGCAAAAACCTATGTTCTCTCCATGGGGGTTTCGAAACACTCGACTTCCACAGTGCAAAAGAAGGCAACACTTCCCCTTGAGAGCCTTGGGAGTACCTAACTTGTTGTTTGTTTCTCCCCGCATGACGTCATCCTCTCTCCTCTCCGGGGGCTATTTGCGACCGTGGTATTAATGGGCGATGACGATAAGAGATTTCACACAAAATCTTCGACTCCGAGAACCGTCTCTTTAAATTCATCGGTGATAATTCACGCTGGTAAATGAAGACGTAGGTCCATTAGTTTGGCGCGCAGACGGAAAGGTTGTGTATGTAAAAAAAATCGTCGACGCGCTTTTACGAGTACCTTAATAATGAAAGTTTGGATGGCAAAGTAAATACCGGTATCGGGGATGATTAATGATTTTAAAAAATAATTGCCGTGCCCACATAAAAATAAGAAGCGACCCGTGGCCCTTTTTTTGTTAACTGCGGATGTTAAACCGAAGCTTTCTCTTTCATTTTTTCGTGGCGGAAATTTTAATTTATTTAATTTTAAAACTTAGACTTTTACAAGAATAAACGATGTTATAAGACCTTCTCCAAACTTGTGTGTGGCGATTGTAAGTCTACGGTGATGTTTTGAATTGTAAATTAATTAACGAAGTAAGTATTAGACCGTTTTCTCCTCGAAGCACTTTAGTGTTTTCTTTTTTGGCGCTGTTAGTTCCAGTGACTTTTTATTTTTAGTGATATATCTTTATAAAGTGTCATCCATTTTCAAAAGATTCATTTATGTTCCGTGCTCATTTGAGTAAATTTCTCGCTTCCTCTTTCATCAAATTCATGTGCTGAAATTACTAAAAATTATTCTCTTTCCGTTAGAATTGGTTTTGATTTGTATCGGCTGAAACCTTCAGAAGTTATAATGCATCAGATTTCGAATCCAGTTGCGAAAGTCAGCATTAATTGCAAACTATTAAACCATTTTAATTCCTTATACACCAAAAAATATATTAATAAATAAGTACTGGTGATAGTACACAGGCACACCAACTGCACGCGTAATACTTCGGTCTCTGGAGAATTAATTTCCCGTAAACTGGGTAGGGGTGACTGTGTGTATACCATCATCATTATTTATTTATTAATATATATTTTTTGTGTATAAGGTGGTTAAAACATTTTTCACTTAACTTCGCCCAAAGGCTAGCTCGCGTATTTATTTGTACATTTTAATTCCTATTTTTTAAATCGGGCAATATACAACAGATATGCCAAGTTTCAATAGCTTGCTTTGAAACTCGAATCCTGTCCACTCCAGGTGCATCATAAATTTTAAAGAAATGCCTCACTTGAAGCTGTAAGCGTAAAATAAAATTTGGTCGGGCGTTAATAAAATCTATTTTAAAATCTTACCAGCGCGAATGAACGTCATATCCCGAACGAAATTCAAATCGCACATCGGTTAACGTTTTGGGATACTCAAGTCTTTATAGTGGCCGTGAAAGAGACATTTAAAGCCTCGTCTCGCCTTTAAAGGTGTACTCTTTGCATCAGTTGATCACGTGTCAGTGTGAGAGAGAGGGAGAAGCGTTTCTCAAGTCCATCGTATTCCACTGCTTGCAGTATGAAGAAGAATTCTCCTTCATACTGCGCTCCTTGGTTTGCGCTAGAAGGGTAGACATCTTCCTGACACTTCAAAACATCCGCACCGATAACGTATTAACTCCGCAGATCCCCTTCAGCCATTCTCGTTCTCCTTTTCTTCGTCCATGATATAAAAAAAGTCTCTCGGCTTGAAAGTCTGTTTCCTTGGCGACCCATATATATAGTCTTAAAAAGTCACTTCTGTCGCGAGTGGCCCTCGACCCCTTTCGCCGAGTACGGTTTTGGACGCTCCGCGTTCCTCTTCCACGACTCCTCACCGCATTCCCTCCATCTCATCCTTTCCCTCCCCCTGCTCCCCATCCTCTTAATAGTCTCGTGATACCCTAGTCTTCGCTGTTCTCTATTCATACGCCAACCCTCCGTTCCGCGTACGATCTCATCAGCGAAAGAGTCCTCCTGAATGCGCAGCGTTAGCAATTTGCGCTTTTGAACTCGCGGATTGCAGTTCTTGCTCGTTTTTTGTTTTAATTTTACACAGAGCGTAACGGCATAACCGATGCGAATATATTGTTTTTTTTTTTAATTATAGCTTGAGAAACGATTGTGAATGGTTTTTGAAATATGGCGATTCTCGTTCTAGTATTTTTAAAAGAGGTGATTGATTTCTACGATTTTTGCATCCAAAATTTGTTTTGAGTAAACTTTCACTAACAATAACAAGCATTGGTGAAGATCTTTAGAAGTAAAAGGAGACAGAAATTTCATATCTGAAATTGTTTAGATTTTTATTTTAAAATTGTACAATCTCTCTTTATACTATTTCTTTTAATGGATTTTTAAAAATTTTTAAAGTGGAACGAGCTTAATATGGTACTATTCAGAAGAAAATAGCAAATAATATTTTTAATATTTATTCTGAATATATGGAATCGATCAAAATGAGTAGTCATAGATACATTAAATTTTTAAAATTATCTGATTTAACCTATCGTCCAAAACATTAATTATTATTTATTGCTATCGTCCGATAAATTATTTGGTAACCTTTGTACTCATGAAGCGCTTTAATAATACGTACAATTCGCCGATGTTCGATTTTAACATCGGAATCGGCAATCCTAGAATCGCTACCGAAGATAGCTGTATTTTGTTTGAAATTTGTTTATATATTTTTCAAAGTATAGGTCGCGACCCACTCTGGGTCGCAATTCTCAAGAGAAAAATGTAATTCATAACCAGCTGAATTGTATAGAAAATGAGGAGGATTGAACCTATTAGATAAAGCCAATCTTTTATTATACATTGGATTTATCGCGAGGTAATGGAAACTCAAGTCTGAAAATATTTTTTCTTTATATTGTAAAACATTGTTTAAAAACACCGGTTTATTCGACCGTTTCTTGGATACGACCATTTTCTACGCGCGTAATTCATGAAACTACGATTTTAATTATTAAAAAATCTGAATAGCGATAAATTCCTTCTTTTCACAGTCTTCTTCGAGTTCAGCAGCCATCCATCGCATTACGTATCTCGCATATTGACACGGGAATTTCAACGCACTTCTCCGAGCGTCTATTTCGCGCCTTTGCGTCACCTCCTCGTAAAGCGCGCGATCGCCAGCCGCGCTCCATCGAACAGGTGTCTCCCCTGGCATGCTCGTTCGATTATCCTCGTTATCTCTGGAGTGCAGTCGCGTCACCTAACTCCCTCGACGCGTCGTCATCGCAACGGAGCGAATGACCGAAAAGTGACGCACGTCTGCCCGCACTTCTTTTATTTGGAAACGGAATAAGAAAGGCGACGCCAATCTCGCCGCGTTAATTTGTCGGCGTAATTTTTTTGTGCGACGTGAGGAAAATTTACGACCGGCAAGACGTATGAACTCCTTGCTTTTAGTTCAAGGTCGCTACAACGTACGCCTTAACGTTTTAGACCTATCGCGTCGAATGCTAGCATGCGCGCGCATCTATTCACACGGCGGAAAGCTCCCATCTTGCGAAATGCGTGGGTCAACTCTTATTGACGCTACTTCCCGTGGAGATTTTTGGTTTCGTCGATGCCGCTGCGGAAAGTAATGGTCGATTACGGTATTAATAATCCCCCCCATTAATCGTACGTCCCGGATCCTTTCGAGGAGGGCCTTACTAGGGACCTCGAAATGGTCCACCGTAGAGCGGTTCGATTTGTAAAGGCCGAGTATAGATAAAATGTAAGCGTGTCAGATATTTAGCATTATTAGCATTAGGTCCTCATAAAATGTAAAATTTCCTATGTATTTCTCCTCTCCTTCATTTAAATACTAGCACAGTAACTGTAACCATTAGCAGACTGGAGTCTTTCCTTTATGATGATTTGATATTATTTTACTTTCGTGTATATTTTTGCTGTACCTTTCTTAATTTTATTCTTATTTAGGTATACCTTGAAGTAATTTTCATTTTATTGTTTTGATTTGAACTGAATTATATACATACAAATTAATTATACAGTAGTCCCTTGCGCAACGCGGATGTTACGTTCTTGGAAAAGGCCGCGTTGGGCAAAACCGCGCTGCACAAATTCAACACCTTATGGAAAAAATCACGTTCTCATAGACTACAAGCTTTATCACGTTACATGCATAGATAAAACTGGCGCGCGCCCAATTCAGGGCCGTGTATATTTAAATGTTATACGTGTTGGTCTTATTTATTTCAACGCATAAAGTCAAATCCGCGTAGGGGAAACCCGCGGTATACAAGGGTTTGCTGTATTGTGTATTAAAACTGTTAGGTGGAGGAAGGGGCCTCAACCTCGCCGTATTAAGGATAATTAAATAAAAAAATTTAGGCGACATAAGATGGGGGACAATGGAGTTTAGAACCGCGGTTCTAAACTTTTGCATCTTGAGTCTCACCAAGCATTTTGTCAAATCAAAACCCCCACCTTTCCAAGAAGTGTATTTTTATGTTGAATATGCTCTAGTGTTGTATTTACGATGAATGAAAATCATGGTCATTCTCACCAGATTCAGTAAAACATGCTTATAGAAATTTTGAACATTTTAGGTATGATGCGATGGAAATCCCCGCCTACACGCTTTTGGTGACTTGCAGGGTAATGATCTAAATTTCAGAATTAATTGAAGGGCTGTCGAAACGGAAAAATGTCAGCCGTTAATCGTATTTGGTAATTCCATCGTAAATTTGCTTTGTATTCTCGAAAAGTATTTTTTGTGGATATTTGTACCTCCAGTAGTAGTTATGGTCGTATAATAATAATACACATATGTTAGGAATAGAATTAATGGATATAAAAGTTAATTTCCATGCTTTTTGTTTATGCGTGGTTTGTCGATTTTCAGCGCAAATTCTACAGGTGGTTTCATTGAGTTCTTTTAAATATTGTTACTTTCTAATCCCCTTTGAACGTATGTTTTCTGTCTTTGATATATTATTTCGCTTTATATATCGCGTCAATGCTATCAAAAAAATTGAAACTGTGATATATATTATATTCTCTTCCCGAGATTGACCAGTCATCTTTCACTCGTTTGCGTTTAAAAGAATTTCTTAAGATTTGCGTCGCTGCTCTTAAGATACGGTCAAATTATTTGCATTTCAATATGGACTTCTCAAAAACGAGACACGTTACCACTTGATTGCGTACAGCTAGTGCGTAAGAAATTTTTCGCAGATGCAAACTCGTTGTCTTCGTGGGGAAACAAAACGGGATGGATAGTTTTAAATAATTTGGAGAAAACGGTTTACCGTGACGTATGACCCAAAATATACTTGTATATTAACTCGACAACTTCTGAACTACTGTTTGCTTCGTCGCACGCATGCCCTTGAAACGTTCCGTAGCTTTGGATGAAAGCTGCTCCTTATGTATTTGTTATTGGGACATCCTTCAAATAATAATCGCCTATTATTTCATTTTTGAGAATGTATATGTGACATATAGGTGGTCTGTCCTTAGACATATCCATGATTTTTCTTGGTTGAACGTGTTCTCCAAATACTCTTCCCCTTTCAAGTCGTCTATCAACTGAAACGTTTTCCTGCCTCTTTCTCTTGTATGTATGTGTATACACGCACATATATACATCAAAAAGAAACACACTTCAAATAATCTATTTGGCCACCATGCTGTTTGGGTTTGGTACTTTCCCCTTTAAGGGCAACCACAGTATTTTATTAAAGCGTTTTGCGGAAATAGAAGTTTCGCCTTGTTCATCGCGGGGGAAACTTCCGCCGGTTTTCTTCTGATAGCGATCCTCATCAAGCTGTAAAAAGAGGAATCATTGCCCTCGCTGGCTGCTCCACCTCCCTCCTCACTCATACTACCTCCCACTCCGCTGCCAGTTTTTATTAATTCAATATTCCCACGAAACGAGGAGGAACGACTATGTGGCTCTCTTATTAATGGAAGAGCAGGAATGGTAGTAATTTCGGCGCCGCTAATCTCGGGATAATGCTTTTCCGAGACCGCGTTAAAAAAAGTGAGCGCTAGGGAAAGACGGAGGGGAGTTTTCCTTTTTCCTTTGGGTCCGAAGTTTTTATTTTTCCACGCTCCAAATGACGCCGTAAAAATTCAAATTCTCAATTAAAGTCTTTCTCCCCGACCGGGGTCGTAAAAAAAACTCATATTTCGCCATTAATGCTCGGCTCTCCAATGTTTGACATCGATTAACCTCGGGTACGCAAATTCATTACTCCGGTTTCGGAGTTATTCAAGGAGCTTTTTCTTTCTCTCTCCTCCTTTCTTAGTCATCAGTTATTTTCCAACTACTTTGCTGTGATCATTCATTACCAAAACGAGGAAGATGGCTTAATACTTGACTTAAATTTTTGAGTGCTTTTATAAATGCTCTAACTTGTTTCTCTCTTGTCAGTAGAATTGTGCGAACTGTCTTGTTTTAAACGCGCGTGTGTTTAAAAGTTTGTCGCTTTGATGCCGATCGCACGTTTTATTTACAAAGGTCTCGTATTGTCAATCCCACTGCCCCGCCCGATGTGCAGTGTATGTTCGGTGAAGCGGTAACGTTTCCATCACGAATTTTTTTTTAAATGTTGCAAAATCTTGACATTTTCGAATCGGGAATCGCATAATTTTGAAAATTTTTAAACGGAAAATATTTGTATGTTTAATTGCATCTTTTGACGCAGCAATTCGCGATAAATCCTCCGACAGTGAAGGGTTAAGACTGTTCAAACGTAGCCCTTCAGTTTAGATGTCAAAATGTTATTTTTATTGAATGTTTTTAAAACATTTTCTTTGAGTCCTTGGCAATTGTTGTTTAAATGCAACAAATATAACCTTTTCTCTTTGTTGTCCTTAACATTTTGAAAAACTCATTCCTTTGTTACTGAAGGAATACAAAAAAGAAATTAAAAAATTCCACATTTTTCAACGCGGCTGCTCAATTTTCGGCGACTTTGATGTCATTCGTTTGTAGGAAACGCCATAACCTCCCGGTCTCCTTCTATCATTCACTCTTTCAGCTTCCTCTATATACGAATCCTGATCGAGCAATCCTTAAAACCATCGAAACGAACATCCCGTCCCTTTCCGGTGCTCCCAGCCTCTCCACTGGAGGGAATCCCCGGCCTCATCATCATCAAAAACCCCTTAATGCATCCGACTCACAAAAGCTTCACGAGCAACTGTTCCTGCAGGAATATCCTTTATCTCTCCTTCTCCCTCCTTTTTTTCTCTACCTCCCCTCTCTCCTCTCTTTTTACCTCATACCTATCTCCCGTAAGATTCTCGTGGGAAATTTTCCCTTCTCCCTCCCTATCTCTCTCTCTCTCTCTCTCTCTCGTTCACCTTTTCATTCATTTGACGTCGATGGTCGCGAGGAGAAGGGTAGGAGAGAAGGAAATGCTCTCTTCTTTTCGTCCGCTCTCTCTCTCTCTCATTCCACTCACTCATTCCTCTCTTGACGGTTCAAGGCCTTCATTCTTGTTACTCGGCTCTGGTGCCTTCCTTTCCCTCTCGTTCTCCTCCTCACTCCTTTCTCTCCATCCTTCACTTTTTCTCTTACCGCCTCCTCATCACCTCTTCTATCTCTTCCCCTATACACTCCCCCCCCTCTCTCTCTCTCCACTCCCTCAAATCAATCTCTTTTCCCTCTTTTCCCCCCTTTTACTCACTCTTATCTTCCTCAATTTTTCTCTCGATTCTCATTCCCTCCCTATTTTTTTTTTTAATTTTAGTCTTTACCTATGCTATTAATATAATATAGTGATATACTTGTACTTGAGAATTAGCGACGTATGGGGTTAGGTGGAAGAGAGGCCCAACAGGGTCTAACCTCGTCAATAAAGGGTCAAATCAATCAATTTTCGAACTCCCTAACTCTCTTTCTCTCCTAAATCTTTCTCCTTCCCTTTCTCTTTCATCTCCCTTCACTATCTCCTCGCTCTATCTCACACCCTTCTCTCCTCCCTCCCTCTCACCTTTCCTCCCTCCCCCTCACCTTTCCTCCCCATCTCTCATTCCATTTGATTCTTTTCCTGCGCTCTCCTATCACTCCACCCCTTTTCTCTTTCATCATTCTCTCTATCACTCCTGTTTATAACCGTATTTTTCCACCTCTTTCCTCATTCCGTCTTCCTCTCTCTCCCCTCTACCGTCTTTCTCTTCACTTTCCCTCTGTTCCATCTCACGCCGATCTTCTCGCTTCTTCCTCTTTCTCTCCACTTTCCTATTTTCCCTTTCTCTTTATCTTTTTTCTCCACCAGCGGCGTGGCGTACTAATAGCGAACCGGTGAAATGAACAGGCCCCCCAGTCAAGGTAGTCCCTAAAACAAAGAAACATTCCATCAGAAATTGTGTTTTGTCGTATTATTATTTTGACTCGGTATTTTATGTAAGTTACTTCTGTCCATACCAACTCTCCGACATTGTGATTTTTCCATTTACTGGGAGAGCGCAACATGTAATTGTTTTCAATTATCGCAATATAATACGTCAAATTAATTGAAAATTATTTCTGCTACAACCGATGAAATGAACAGGCCCCCCAGTCAAAGTAGTCCCTAAAACAAAGAAACATTCCATCAGAAATAGTGTTTTGTCGTATTATTATTTTGACTCGGTATTTTATGTAAGTTACTTCTGTCCATACCAACTCTCCGACATTGTGATTTTTCCATTTACTGGGAGAGCGCAACATGTAATTGTTTTCAATTATCGCAATATTTCTCGTCAAATTAATTGAAAATTATTTCTGCTACAACCGTATCATATAAAATGCCTCATATTCTTGCTCTTATAGATGGATATTAAGACGGTTTCTCATTGAAAGCTTGATATTAAAAAAAAAACTAAAAGTAATTTTGTGACGCACCAACAAGGATTTTTTCCCAAAAAGTTAGCTTTGCCACTGGCCTCCACTAGTGGCGGATTTACGTCTCCTAGGACCCCTGGCGCTAAACATTTGGGGGACCCTGGCGCTAAGCAGTCGGGGGGCCTGAAATCTAAATATATAGTGAAACCGCACCTAATGTGGCCTCTTAACGATCGTTTTCCTATGAAATCGTAGAGAGGTTCCACTGATTTTATAATTGAGGCATTTAATATTTCTGAGATTATATACGCGAACATTTTTTCGGGGCCCCTTACTTCGAGAAAGGGAGAAACTCAAGATTTAGGGTAACTGAGCTGTAGGGAAATTTGCCTTTTCCCCCAATTTTCGCGGATCCACACGGAACCCCAATCTTTCGCGGAACTCGAGGGTTCCGCGTAACCCAAGTTGAGGAGCACTGCCATACGTCACGAGGCCCCGGCGAACGCCAAGTGCGACTCCCCCTAAATCCGCCACTGGCCTCCACCTACCTTTATCCTTGCTTCTCTCTCTCTCTCTCCCCCTGTCCTTGTTCTCTTCTCTTTTCTCTCGAATTCACTTCCTCTGTCCTTTCGTGTTGGTACAAAGTCCACTCCTCCAGCTCAATCTATTTCCTTTCTCTTCTCCCTCTCCCGCTTACGCTTTATCCTCCCAGAGTGTTCCTGGATCCTCGTCTTCGTCAAGGATAAAAAATGACGGTGGAATATTTGCGTGAGAAGAACGGTTTTTTTTGTTGCGCCGATTCCATTCAACATCTCTCTTATAACCTTATTCGTAAAGTTTGATTTCATGGCTACGGATGATGGGCTTCCTCTCATGTACGAGTAAATGTCTTCGATCACATATTTTTTATGGATTATCGTTCTTCTACTTGTTTAAACCACTGCATTTCTCATTCACACTGCGTAATTACTTTGGCCAAATTACAATCAGTGTTTGGATGATGAAGATTTGATCACAGCCTTCTGGCCGAAATCGGGCGGCAGCTGACTCCATTCCAATTTAGTTAAAATATAGCGATAATCCATATTACTCATTCTGATCTCATTTGGGGGAAAGTGCTCGGTAATAGTTGATGAGCTAGAAAAAGTTTCTTTCTCCGTGGCTAATGAATTTCTACATCTGCGTGTTACCCAGGAATTCACCGAAGTGTCACGTGGCGCTGGGTGCAATTCTCCTAACAATTCTCTCTCGTAGGTATAGTTCTCCTGTTATGTTCTCTGATTATCCTCGGAGAAAAAGAGCCTCAGTAATGCTCTGCCCCAAAATCGATTTTACGCATTTTATCGTCGTGATAGTGTCTACCTGTGTAGGTCAGTGCTTCAACTATTCCTAAAACCTCGTCTGTTTGACCTTTCGACCCATATTTCTCCAGAATCTTTAGCCTAGCGTTCGGCCTGCTATCCTCCGGAGATACCCAGTTCAAATCCTTGAACAGCGATTTTTTGCGCTTTGCTTTATGATCATACATTTGTTTTACAAATCTAGCCGCTCTGCGTTGAAATTGACGGTATTGCTGTATCAACAGATCGCATTGCGCCGCTAATGCGAAGCGAAGGCAGACGATGTTATTGATGGATATTAGGAAGCGACCGTTAAAACCTGCTTTGTGCGTGCGCGTGTCTGTGCGCGCGTTTATAATTTTTTCAAACCTCATGAAGGAAGATGGGCTTTGTTTAAAAAAATCTGCTTTTTACCTCCTATCGTACGGAGGGTTTTGCTTATGATAAAATATTCGCGTTTAACGCACGCACGCTGTCGCTCATGCCATTTCCCCACGCAACGGAACTTTCTTTGAATGCTGCCAAGAATCGACTTTTGAAAAGGTGTTTGCGCTCCTAATGAGCCCTCTCTCGCCTCGGCAACCGCCGGAGAGCCACGTTAAGACAATCCTCATCCGAAGCCTCTCAGAGGTTTGGCGAGTTTCCAAAAGTACGGCACCATAAGGCCCTCGGAGTCATTCGGACGGAA
Organism: Tanypteryx hageni; assembly: GCA_028673005.1. Taxonomy (NCBI): domain Eukaryota; kingdom Metazoa; phylum Arthropoda; class Insecta; order Odonata; family Petaluridae; genus Tanypteryx; species Tanypteryx hageni. The sequence goes on from CM054117.1 coordinate 42,905,179, forward strand.
GCCAAACTTATTCTAACGCCAATCCTGGAAAACTTTTTACAAATGCTAACGTTTAAAATGTACTTCTCTTTCCATGCGTTTTCTCCTTTCCATCGTCGGGTTTTTATGCTAGGTTGCATATTTTTCTGCGGGATTTATCTTGTCGTAAGAATAAAACTTTCCTTGTCATTTGTTATCCTCGTCGTTTCTCTCGTCATCTGCCACGTTTTGATTTACTAATATCTTGTTGTTCTATATCCTAGGTCAGTCTGGGAGGAGTATTAGTGTTCTTTACTGATCCGCCTTTTATTTGTTTAATGCTCATGATAGGCAGCGCCGTGCCACGCTTGCTATGTAACCGTGTCTTATTGTATTTCACACCCCGTAACGGTGTTTTTTTTTACTTTTTATAAAGTCGCGAAAATTTCGTATTCGATTTTTTTCTGTTAGCTCTACACTATCGAATCCGGTCTTTAAACCTCAGTGAAGCTCTGATATACAGTATAACTCACGTATTTTATCATGGTGCTCGCGTCTTCCGATGTACGCTAGCGCTTTAGTTATTGTATATAAGACGGTTGCCTTCGTACTCATAATATGCAGTTTTGTGCATGGGTAATCTCTAGTATAGTTCATTTCGTGTATTTATCCACACTAGTGGCTTGCTCTTCGCTACGCAACTTAAAAAAATAGCATAACATACTTTGCTTTTACAATTCATATATTTTAGGATAACAGAAAAGGTATGGATTAAAATTTATTTAAAATTTTAGTTAAAAAAAGGATGACTCTATGGTCATATTCAAATCAAAGTCGTCAATCAAATTAAATAGAGAAATGAAATATAAAATTGAATTTAAAAAAGTGACCCGAACTGAAAGCGAGTTGACGCGTTACACATCATGCCTCATAGACTCCTCATTTATGTTGATTCAAATTGCTATTCAAATAGTGTCATTCAAACGAACTTGCCTCAGACGGGCATTCGACAAATTATATATAGATGTGTTCGCCTTGTATATGTGTAATGACCATATGAATTGTAATATACATGTAATTACATACAAAGGTATTTTTAGCTATGCTCTGATAGGTTTTCGGATGTTTTTTACGGATTTTTTCCTGCAACTTGGTTGTCACTAATTGTAAATATGAAAAGTTTTCTTATAGTTCACTTTTCTCACTTGTAGTTAACGAATCATTCTATATATATTATTGTATTTTTACTCCTTTTTTACTTTATTCTCTTCTTCAGTTTTACTTCATATTTGTAAATGTATTTATTAATATTCCCTAGGATAACTTATAAAATATGCGTCGAATAGGTTTAGAGAGGGATAACAGGCCTCGGCTTCTCCCAAATAAAGGCACTTAAATATCTCTTTCGCCGGCATTTGTTCTCTCCAATCTCTGCCATTCATCCACCTCTGTCGGGCTTTTATGTGTCTTGGCTCTCACTCAGTCCTTTCTTCACTCCTACACTTCCTCACGCATTTCCCCTAATCTCCCCCATCGTTTACTCCCGTACACGCATTCCTCTCTTCCTTTCCTTCCCCTCCAGCTCTCATTCTCCACTCTTCCGTTTCCTCTTTCACATCGCATTCCCTCATTTGCGCACTCGCAATCCATTTGTACTCTTCCTCTCCAAGCTGTCCTCCCATCACTCTATCCCAATCCTTTCGGACCCCCTCCTCTTTGCTCCCCTCCCTATTCTTTCCACTCCTCTCTCTATTTATTGTATATATTTAATGTGTATTTAGGGTGACCATGCGTCCCGGTTTAGCCGGGACAGTCCCGGATTTTAGATGTTGTCCCGACATCCCGTCCGGTTTAGTATTTGTCCCGGTTAAAAATTCTTTTTATTTTCTATTTCATAAATATTGAATAAATTAATCACATTCCGCCAGTTATAAGTTACTGCACGTGCAGTCCATTTATTAGGATTTATAAAATCTCATCTTTGAAATAAGTTTAAGTAAGTACAATCCGTAGGGGGTGCTTAGAGGTGCGAGGTGTGCAGCGCACTCCGACAGCCAAGTTAACGCAGAGCACATTTAGGTATACGAGTTTCGAAGCAATTATTTCTGTTTTAGATCATCTCTATTTACTTTAACGAATTAAATTTATCTAAAACGTTATATTTAACTGTTATCACGCCATAATATTTTCTTGAATGTTGCCAGCTACGTATTTTACCACGGCTGGAAATGATACGCGACGTGGCCTTTCCTGAATGCCTTGTTGAACAAAAATACCATTTTTTCTGGAAATTTTTCTTAAAACTTGGGATGCGTCTTATAGTCCGAAAAATACGATAAATATGACTAAAATATTTGTTCCCATAAATTTTATGACCAATTCTGTAATCATATATTGTGCACATAATGTTAGAATTTGAAAAAATTATGGGGTACTTTGTCAAGAAAATCATGGCCACGCTACGCAGAATTTATCTATTTGGCATGTAATCGACAAAACAACTGAAGATTTTATATTGTCCCGGTTATTTCCCGGTTTTTCTTTCTTAGAACACGTGTGTCCCGGTTTTACTTCATCAGAATCTGGTCAGCCTATGTATATTTCATCTTATTCTGTCTAATTAATGTATATTTCTTGTCTATATTACATTATTATCTTTACATGTATTTTATGACAGTATAGAACGACTCTCCTACTGTACATACTCCTTTCAATTAAACTTGTGATATTATATTGGCATATATACCCTATTTAGGGTTTTCCCAGGTTTTTCACCTCCCCCTTCTCAGTGGGTGTTTTCCTGCGTGGATTTTACTAAGAAGAACAACCCTGTTTTTACCTAGGTTTTCCCCACAAACACAAATCTATCTTCAACTTTATCTTTTTTTACTTTGTACGATTTATATACTGTTCATGTAATGTTTATTATATCTTATTTTATTTTATCTTATATTTCTTATATTGACAAAGGGTTAAATGTAATAATGGACCTTATGGTCCAAATTTCGCCCGAATAAAAACGATTATCTATCTATCTTTCTATCTATTCTCTCCCCTCTAGTACTTTCCCACCCTCACTCCACCCTCCTCCACTGTCTCCCTTTTGCATGCCATTGCTTGGGCATGAAAGCTACTCGCTCGTTAGGGGAATCGATTGTGATGTGAGAAGTAGTCGGTCTGATTTGTTGCGGAAGGAGAAAGAAATGCGGGGGTGAGGGGTTGGTGATGTAATTTGGATGGGGCGGCGTGGAAGAGAGGGAGAATACGGGAGATAAAGGAAGAGGGTGGCTGGGAGAGGAGTAGGGTGGGGAACTATGTTCTCACTCGTGCACGTGTGAAATTTTTGAAAGGATAGGTCGGCTTTGATTGGAATGAGGATCATATTTCTTAAGTGGAGATAAAAATAAACTTTAAATTACATGGAATTAGGAATTATATTCTAAATTGTATTACTCATATATTTTTATTTTTTATATAATTTTTAACAGTTTTTCCGCTTGTAAATAATTAAAATAATAAGGAATAGAGGACGAATATTCTAGTATTTTTCTTTTTTTAGAGTTTTTAGGGATGCCCTTAAACTTCAGTAGTGTTTTTACGTATTAATTTGATGTTGAAGTGGATTCTTTTTGTTTTTCTAAATGAAATACTGATTACTGCTAAAAAATATAATAAAAGCAATTTTTTATGTAGCTTCGTTTTATTTTGTAAATATATTTCGGGAAGTTGTATTTTCCAATCCCGTTTCTCGGGCTTGGAAATATAGACGGGAAAATTACCCTCTAGCATACCGTATGATGCGGTACGCAACCTAAAACCACCTGCTTTGATTCCGTGGTTTTCTGAAAGATGTCTGGGCATTCATTTCTTCAGGGAGTAGTGCTGCCTCTTGTTAAGGTAGCTGGTGGTGGTGGTTGCTGTTGGTAATTGAATGTGAAAGACTTGCCTCGTTCCAAATAATAAACGTATTATAAATAATTATTTGGGAAATGGCACAGGAAACAACGGGTGTTAGTTGAAAAAAAACAGCTATTATCTTTATAAAATAAGGTTTTTTTATTGAACCATTCATCTTCTCGCATTCAAATAATTTCTTTCCTCCTAAATATTATGCAACTTCTGGCGTATCTAGCCGTGGTCCATACATATTTATAAATCTATACGTCACATCTTCGTCTGTTATCCTACAAATCACCGAACTGGTTGGTGGAAGGAATTGCAGTGCTCCAAAATATCACTAACAGTTTTCGTATGAATGCCTCACTCTGCTATCAGTGACAGATCCTCGGGAAGCGATCGCTCCCTTTCCCCTTTGATGCCCCGATTGTCCTTCAGTTGATTCTTTAGTACATATATAAAACCTATCTCAAATTCCTTGGTTCTGCCCTACAGATTAGGTCCATAGGGCAAGGACAATACAGATTATGACATGGGTCGTGATTTTTTAAATAAAGGGGCGATTTGGGACTACTCCCCTTCCCCTTATAGGAAGTTTCTGAATCCGCCATTGCCCTTTGGGAAACGAGGCTCGTTGCCGCTTTGTCCTACAATCGATATCACCTATGTTATCATCTCCCAATGTACTTGGGTGTTTCAACAATCCCTAAATCCTCGTATAAACCTTCCGACATACGTATGCTTATCCAGAAGCCTGAAGCTACCGTTCTGTCGTCCATCTTCTAGAGATACCAAATTAATTTTCTTTAGTAATGAGGCAACTCTTTCGTTGTGGTCATATTTTTGCTTTATGAATGTAGCTGCTCTGTATAGAATTATTTTGTATGTAGCGTTTGTCACCTTAGATCAGTTGCTATTGCTTCGTTGGGCCGCATTAAAGTTCACATTCGAAATTACTCAAGAGATATCGTGGGATACTATTAGTGAAAACTATTATTAAATATTTTTTTTTAGTTTTATGAATTATGTAGTTAAAAAATATTTTATAAGTTTTTCGGTCATAATTTTTGTTTCATAGTATTAAATTGTCCGTATTAAATTTCTGGGATCGCTTTCGTGACGGCTTCGCGGGCCGCATGGAATACTATCACAGGCCTCATCTGGCCCGCGGGCCGTAGTTTGTCCATTACTGCTTTAGGTGGTGTTTACAAAGTTTATTGCAAAATACTTTTGGGAAAATTGCCATAAAATGTTTATTACATGAAGGGTAAAAATGTTACATGTTATATTGCAGACTATCTGTTTGCGAGAAAGATGAGATAGAAAAGGCGTGATGAGAAAGGAAGAGAGAGTAAGAATCGGAGGAGGTGCGGGAGGGAAATTATTAAGGGTTTGTACATGGGAAAAAGCAGATAATTTGATCTCGTGATAAGCTATAAGAATGTTGCCGGGATGATCGCACCGGGTACGGAATGTTCCCACTTTCCTAAGTGGATGGATCTCTCTCTCATCCTCCCTCCCTCCAATCCTCTTTCTCCTCTTCTCCCTCCGCGGAGCCCGAGGCATTCCGATGTAAAAGGAACGAGAGGGAAGGCGCTAATGCGTAACTTAGGGAGTGAATTATACGGCCGCACGTATCATCATTTTTCATTGTGGATGCGGTTATTTCTCACGTCCGTTTCGCCTCTTTTCGTGACGTAATTCGTGGGAAGGCTTTTGTGTATATGTTGATAATGTGTTATTGTTCGTACGTTGTTCCTTCGTGCTTTATTTGCATAACATAAAAACCTAACGGTGATGGCTCGCTTATATCTACTGTATTATACCATACAGCAATGCGTATACCTAACTTCACTCTGTGTTTGCCATTATTTTTTTACATGGTGTACAAGAGAATTATTCGAAATAATCTTCACTCAATTTTTCCTCACATGCTATAAGACATGCCGATATAGATTTTAGTCAGTGTATGTTTATAGGAAAGCACAACCACAATGATTAATTACGTGAGATAATATATAGGACGGAGCGATATGGAGGTTCTCTTTTCCTAGAATGGCCCGAGATCATTATAGGATATTTAAGACTGAATTCGAGATCATTTAGGAAGTATGGTGTACTGCGCATGTTTAGTGACTTTAAAGGTATTACGTATATATAGATGCATATGGTTTAATGGCACATCCAGCTATCGGCCATTGGGAACCTACAAAGTTAGAAAGTAAATGTTTGGGAAAAGGAATTCTTTTACGCGTTTTCTCATAAATAATTTTTGGAAATCAGCATTTAAGAAATTAAATACAGTGATTACCTATGTTGTTTGGAAATGGTAGGAAACTACGGTTCCTACGTTTTATAATGACTACTTTTAACATATCCGATAATTATTCATGAATTACATCATGGCATCTTTGATTTTTTTTGCTGTACCTCTCAGGCGGACAGATGATTCGAAACCTTTGCTCAAGTGGTCATTTAACAGCCTACCTTCTGCTGCGCAATTAGTTCCTCAGAAGTACGCGCAAAACATGGGCCAAAATGCTTGCTCAATGCAATAAGACAAGATCACGCTTTTATTGGGTAATCTATAACGCCAGGACTGGTTATCCTTCACGCCTAACAGATTTGAGGAACTCGCGTCATCGTTCGATATTGCTGAAGTAATTTGGAACGCAATACTCAACATTCTCCATTCCTTTTGCCTGGGCGTTTAGCAAAGGGGAATTACCGGGCCGACTTAACGACCCGCATTGCGTTCCGGACCTCTCGTTAGGATTGGACCAGACGATCGTGGTAATTATGCTTACCTAAGGAGCATGTCATTACCAAGAGGTGACTAAGGGACTAATTAGGGAAACTAGTTTCCCACAGTGTTGCTTTGAATACTTAAGGCCAGGTGGTCATTGACCTTGTTTGTATCAACCCCATAGATCGGAACCTTACATCTCTCGCTCGCCTTTTCCTGCCACTTGCGGAATTTTTAGTTCAGTGAATGATTTTTTTGGTAGCGTTTCTGAAAAGAAAAAGAGCCGCTTGTATATATTTGGTTTGTCCGTTTCTATCTCTATACGTATGTATGTATGAGGCACTTAACCGTAGTAATTATTTTGAAGAAATTTGGTATTTAAGTATTGGTATGGAAGTGGAGGTTAGCGTCTCTGGCAAGCAATGGGTCGAGGACATGATCTTATATTCTCATATTTGTTATCCTCGATTTGTTCATAGTTCAAAGGCCGTCAAGTAAAAATGTATAAATAGTTGAATATCGAAATAAAATGAGGAAATAGCATACTCGAGCAACATGCCCCAATCATGGCTGCCACTTTACCAGAAATAAAAAAATAAATTGCTTATATTCCTAAAATATTGAAGAAAACAGTTTGTTTAGCACATCAAAATTAGCATTTCTTGTACATAATTTTGATAGTTACGCCCCGTTTTTTTTGAGAAAATAGCCGTACGTTATTTTCTATCGCATGTAATGTGGACTCATCCATTTTTACGTACATTTTCTACGCGCGGCTTTTATTAACATGCAAGGCGAAATTGTTCTATCAAGGCTGCCATATTGCGGAATTGAATTATATTTGGGTTTTAGAAATAAAATTTAATAATTGATTAATAATAATGGCGAGAAAATCAGTTTAGAACCAGCTAGAGCAAGGGTATTAAACCTATTCAATATAAAAATACTACATTTACATATTACCCTGCAAGTCACCTTGACGGTGGATGGCAGGGGGTGCCGCGCACCAAGTTCCTAACTAATTATTATTCACAGTTATCTATTGTGGTCTTAGGGAAAAAGGACTCCTTATACCTCTCCGTCCTACTATCTATTTCGCGAATCTTGTCATCATTATCCCTCCGTCCGATATACGTTGGTTGTCGAATAATATCTTTCATTTCATTTACGAATTTCTCCGACCTATATTTATCTAGAAGTTTAAATCTCGCCTGTAATCTACGATCTTTTAACGATGGCCAACTCAACTCATCAATGAGTAACGTAACGCTCTGTTTTTTATCGTAATTCTTTTTCACGAATCTAGCTGCTCGCCGCTGTATTTTTTCTAAATCCTTTATGAGTACCCTCTGATATGGATCCCAAACCGCTGCTGCGTATTCCATTTGAGGTCTAACCAACGATAAATAACAGGATTCTCTCACCTTTTCCGTGCTTTTCCTGACTATCCTACGCACAAAAGCCAACTTCTTATTTGCCGCACCTATCACTCGTCTTATGTGGGTGTCCCAAGACAGGTCACGATTCAAGGTTACCCCGAGGTATTTCACGGATTCCGAAACAGGAATGCTCTCACCATCTATCGAGTAGGTAAACACGGACGATGGGCTTCTAGATTTCCAAAAGTTTAGAACGTTACTCTTTTTCTGATTGATTTCTAGCTGCCATTCCTTGCACCAAACAGATAACGCATCCAGATCATCCTGAAGCTGACGATGGTCGCTAGGACCAGTAATTTCTCTATAGACTACGGTGTCATCCGCAAAAAGCCTGATATTACTTTTTAAAACTGAGCTGATGTCGTTTATATAAAGCAAGAAAAGCATAGGTCCGATCACACTACCCTGCGGCACTCCAGAGACTACATCTGCCACACTCGAGGACTTACTATCGATGACTACTTTTTGTTTTCTCTTCCAAAGGAAAGCGCGAACCCAGTTAATGACTTTAACATTAACGCCAAGATTTCCCAATTTTAATAACAACTACGTTCAGTGTCGAAGGTTAGGTCTTTCGGACACGTAAAAAAAACTGCAGCGAGAAGAACATTATTCTGTACCTCCAACTGCATGGCTTTTGTTAATGGGAACGAGCAATAAACCGTCTATATTTAATAAGTGCTGATTTAATACACTTCTTAAACTTCGTAGATTATTCGCACAGATTGCGTGAAATGTTTTTTTTAGGAAATGCATTTGAGTTTGGGCCGCGCAATGTAAAGTTACATATTCGCGGGCCGCATGCGGCCCTCGAGCCACGGGTTTGAGATCCCTGAGATAGAGCGTCTATTTCGGAATTATTTATTTGATCCTCTTGCAACTTGGTTCCCCAGGACGAAGTCATACGAGCCATTTCGGTTCTCGGTTAAAAAAATAGTAAGACTAGCTTTTCGCGAGTTTTCTGGAGAGAAAGATCTATAAAATAACGATTTGCTGGTTTGCTTCCGCCTACTACCTGACCCTTGACGGCGTAACAGCACTCTGCTCCCAAGAACACAATGCTCGTGAAAGCAGCGAGGTGCTTTTCGCCAGAGGCTTCCCTTCCCTCCAAATTTCTCTCTTGCGCTTTGGATGCCGATTGGAATCGCACTTTTGCCTCCTTATTACCGCGAGTATTCGCTAATTAAAATCCATCGGAGCTCCGGTGCTTACTTTTCCATTAACTCGTGTAGATTGGATTCCTCCGGAGAAGGTACGGAGGGTTCCATTAGCGAACGCGGGGGAGAGACGACGGACGCTGGAGCGGCACCTTTTATCTCCTCCGCTTCGCGAGAAATTTCTCTTCGAAGCGCACGTATGGTGGGCCTCGCGACCGGAAACTTTTTGTTTTCCTGCCCTCGGGGCGTGAGTTGCCGTGAGAGCGTAATTTGTGGATTAGGGAGGAAGAGGGAGCATCATGATACCTCCGGGTCATCCTCGTGCACGCAATCGGAAATTGGAATTGATTTTCGACCGATTTAATAAACGCCGTTTCGAAATAACTACATAGTTGTATTTATCCGTCAATCGTGATGGGTACGTCTATATGGTATGCAAGTAAGTGTCACGAGTCTGGTAAATGAGCTTGGAGAGCCTTTGGAGAAACGCAGTGAAAAATCTAGACACCGACTTTTGAAGAGCTTTTGCGCAGAGGAATTTAAAGATGAATTGTCAGTTATAATTAGGAGCACATCTTACGTGGAACACCTCGGCCAACACTGAAAAGATGCGTGGAATGATTTGTAGGGCAAATAGATGTATTCTTTTTTCCTAGAACAGTAAGAGTTAATAACAGGAAGGAAACATGATAGGTCGATTATGTTCACCCCCTGCCACACACCTTGCAGGGTATTATTCAGATTCAGATATTCAGAAAACGTAACCAGTTCGTACACCTATATGATACCCTGCAAGTAACCAAAAGGATAATCGCGGGAGTCTGAATAGCGTCACGACGGTAAAATACTGCGCTTTTTTTACGCGCCTCTTTCCTAAATTCTTTTTGAAGTTTTTTAAAGTTGCGAGGCCGCTTAGAGCGCTGCCGTAATCTTTGCGAACGCAAAAAGAGCTGAATTTTCAAAAACTGTTAAAGAAGCAGTACGTTTTAAGAGCTTTGTTTTCCTCGTAATTTTAGTAACTACTAATGATCGAAATCTCTTTCAAATTTATGTTCCCCTCTGGTGAAGATGATTTATTTTCTGAGGCTTATTTTATCGAGTTCATAAATTTATTGTCCGCGAAGAATAATGGGGTATCTTTTTACCTCTCGGCTGAAAGCGAAAACTATTCATTAAGAGCGGAATCCAGGTGAATAAAAGCGGAAAACTAAAAAAATGGAGAAGAACTTTAAGCAGTAACTTTGAAATTTTATATTTATGGTCTGATATCTCTTCGGTGGGAGTCAGTATCCATTTTCTTTGGTATAATTTAGGCTGAAAGTCAGATCATTAGGAAAAAGTTTTAATGAACACACTCGAGTCGTGGTTGAATATTTTAAATTTATTTATTCTAATTTACGAACTTTAAATATGTTATTATTTTATGTCTTATCGATTTTTTGTGTACCTAATTAATTATATATGCAGGGTCCCCACTAATGAATAGAATTAACACATTTATTTATAACACTATTTTGCTAGAGCGTAAGTTTTCTTTTTTCATTTTTAATAACCCGCTTAAAAGAAACTTCAAATATTTGCCAGTGTTATTATTTTATGTGCGCGCGCACACATACGTATACACGCATATAGATTCATATAGGTACATAATATATTCTTGTACGTGTTTATAGTACCTTCAACTCACGATCCTCATAACGTACGCACAGTTGCGTAACGCATTGAGGAATGTGGCGCCTCTTCATCCCGGCTCTTTTCCCTTCGTGGGATTTTGTAGAGGTCTTGGGAAGTTTCAGCGGAGTAAGAATCTGGGCACGCCATCACGCTCTCGTGATCACCTTTCCATTCCCACCCCGTGACTTTCCCGCCTTCCGCCCCCTCGAACGGATTCCAATTTATTCCACCTCCCACGACGGAAGGAGGCGGCTCCGGGTGCATAGCTTTCACTCCCTCTCCCATACAACCTGCCGTTCATGTGTATCCGTTCTTTGAAACGTCACTTGCCTATTTCGCTTCCTCTCTCGTGCCGTTAATTTCCATTTCTAAGAATTAACCGTGTGTTTAAAGGATGCGGTCGGTTTTATCGAACCATTTTCTTGGTTACTTACTACCCACCGTAGACTTAAGATTATATAAATTCGGTGTGCGTGTAGAGAGAGGAAACAAAATTTGGTGGAAAAAGTAATAGAATTGTCTAGCGTGAATAAATCGTCCTTTTTATTATTTAGTTATAACTCGATAATTTAATAAAATGCGAAAATTGACTTCAGGTATTTGAATTTAAGTTTATGGGCAATTATTCTATCCAAACGAAAGTTATTGTCATTTCACTGTTATTCTGAGAATCCGAAACTAAGTGACCACTTGTTATCATTCTGCGGAAAGTGTTGATTCTTTCCGATTAATTTCCAAATTAGAAATTTACATCCTGCCATGGAAGTTTTTTTGTTTCTCCTTGCTCTCCTCTTATGTTAGAACTCTTGAGTGCACCATAGGAAACGACGTAAAAGAGTGGTCTGTTCTAAGGCAAAAGTAACCCCTAAGAAGTCAGTTTCAGTTGAATTTGAATGCGCAATTTTTAAAACGTCTCTCGCGAGTAAAAGCGAGAAGCTCAAGAGAAATCAATTATATTTTTCTTATTCAAAGTAATGATAAAGTACATTGTGCCGTCGTCCTCTCCATTTCTTTCTCTCGAACCTTACCCATAACCTCTCATTCTCTTTCCTTTCTATCTCACTCCTCAGAACCGACTCCCATCTTCCCTTCTCTCACAGCTATCCATTTATCTGACGAATCACGAGTACACTCTACCCACCCATAAAAGATTTCTCACTCTCTCGTTTATTCAGTCGGAGCTTACAATGATTCCTTCCTACCTCTCTTCTTTCTCTCCTCTCCCACACTCCTCTTTCTCCCCTCACTCACTCTCTATTCTCTTCCCTCTCCCTTTCCCTTCATCTCTCCTCTCCCCCTTCCCTCCCTCTCTCCTCTCTCACCCTCTTCTGCCTCCATCTCCTCTCCCTCAACTCTTTCCTTTCCTTCCACTCTCACTATCCACCCTCCCTCTTCTGTTTTTACCTCCCTCTATCTCTCCTTTCCCTCTTCTCTTCCTCTATCCTCTTCCTCTATCTCCTTATCGTCCTCTCTCACCTTATCTTCCTCTCTCTCCTTATCTTCCTCTCTCTCCATATCTTCCTCTCTCTCTCTTCTCTTTCACTCTCCCTCTCTTCTCTTCCTCTCTCTTCTCTCCCTATCTCTCCCTCTTCTCTTCCTCTCTACCTCTTCTGTCCCCTCTCCTTCTCTCCCTCTTCTCTCCCTCTCTCCCTATTCTCTTCCTCTCTCCTCTTCCTCTCTCCTGTTCCCTCTCTCTCTCCTCGTCCTCTCTCTCCTTCTCTTCCTCTCTCTCCTTCTCTTCATATCTCTCCTTCTCTTCATCTCTCTCCTCTTCCTCTCTCCTTTTCTACCTCTCTACTCTTCCACTCCATTTCCTCTCCTTTTCCTCTCCTCTTCCTCTCCTCTTCCTCTTCTCTTCCTCTCCCTCTTTTCTTTCTTTTTCTCCCTCATTTCTTTCTCTCTTCCTATTTTCTTTCTCCCTCACCCTCTTCTTTCTCTCCCTTTCTCCTCTCCCTCAGCTCTCTCCCTCCCCTCTCAATATCCACCCTGTCTCTTTCTACCTCCCTCCCTCTTCTCCCGCTCTCTTCCCTCCCTCTCCTCTCTTCTCCCTCTATTCTCACTCCTTTTCCTTTCCTCTTTTTCCACCCACCCTCCCGCTCTCAATTTGTCTTCTCTCCCTTTCTCCTGCCTCTCCATTTCGGTCTCTTTGTATCGTTTCCTCACTTTCTTTTCACTTCATCCTCCTCACTCATTCCCTTCTCCGCCCGTATTATTGTCTCTTTTCACGTTCTTTCTCTTTCTCCCACGCCCTGCGCTCTGAGTCGCCAAATCAAGGACGATGAAAATTGACTCATATCCTCTCGACAGATTGGTTGGAAAAAATCGCTTTCTGAAAACCAGTGGAATGGGAATGACGGAGCTTACACGGCACGATATCGAGAATTTGGGTTATCGTTTAAAGTTTGTTTTTAATCTCGGGCATATTTCACCCGATATTTTTACAATCGTTTTATCTTTGTCGGCGTTTTTTTAACAAAAAGGTTGGACCGCATTTTAATTTGTGATGTGATGAATTTTTTTCAACCTGTCGGATTTGATTGCCACTGTTGCTTTATAGAGGGCGACACATTGCATCGTCGGTGCGATTTGACGTTCGGAGAGGTTTATATAGCTTAACGACCCATTTATTGTGTATACAATTTGCGTCATAGCTTGTGGGAAATTGTTACGTTTCATAATGGAATGGTTATATAATTGATAAATGACTATATAAATCAATCTTTTTTATTTGGTATTCATTTTAGCTTATCGTTTATTTATTTTTCCGAAATTTGCGAACTTTTAATTCGGTCTAGTCTTCGTTCATTCCTTCCCTTCGCATTTATGGCATATTTCATCTACTGCCTGTTGATACTGTACTTTTTACATTAATTGCCATTTATATTAACCTAATTTTGATATTAATCTAATTTTATACGTTTTTAAACGAAGACTTTGAACGACACGAATTTGTTTCACGTAGTGTTCGCCGTACTTTCCGCTCGCAAGAGTGAGGATTAGAGGGGTTGGTATTTTCTTCATTAGGTTTCATGTCCCTATTCTTCCCTGTTACCACCGGATATTATTTTTTTCCCGACTCCAATAACGCGTCCATTTAATGCACGTCCTTGTCACGCATCTGCGGCATACCTTTGCATTGTTCAATACACATCCCTTTATTACATTTAAAAAATTAATGTCACGGAAAAAGTTAAAGAAATTAACGTCAATTATCGTTTAACAAAATAAAAGGAATAGGAGCGAACCCTTGGTCGGGGATCAATGATAATGCGAAACGGCATGACATGTCGTGAAAATCGATGTGAAATTTCACAAAAGTATAACCGGAAATTTTTCATTTGCCACCTTTTATGAGTTTACGTGAAATTTAACCCTGGACTCTGTCGGTGGGGAAGCTTTTTTCCGCGCTTCCGTTTGACTGCCGATATGCGGCTCTGACTTTGGGATGTAAAACAAAAAACACGTTTTCGTTCAAAACTCTTATTGTTGGATGCGTTTCGGCGTATATTTTCTGCGCCGGTAAAACTCTCTATGAATTTCCTTTTGTGATTCCGTACTTTTCCTCTGACCTTCGTTGAATCCGCTCCTATTATTTATTTCTCGGGTTCATTACCGACGCCCTCCGAGGTCCATCCGGCTTCATTAGTGGGAAGTGTGAACAATGGGATATCTCGCGCGGATTGTTGTGTTTAGTTCGCTTACCCGCGCTGCAGATAATATCGCCAAGAGAGCTTCTCTCGAACCCTCCGTCGCTTCGAGGCAGTCCGAAAGAAAGCGGAAACAATTTGTTAGTCATCTGAAGAAATTGTTTGTGAACTTTATTATTCGTTAATATTCGTCCACTCTCTGCCCCTCTCTGGAAATGTTGGCATTGAATTTTTTTGCGTTGATAAGTTGTATGAAATGATATTCCAGGCTTCCTTAGTGCGTATCTTGTGTGCTTCCATCATATACGAATTTTTCGATGTAATTATGAATCATTAGATGATGAGAAGGGTATCGATTCGGCTCCAATCGGTGCATTTGATGAAACTTAAACATTCATATCGACAAGAAGAGAGGAAAGATGCACACTTCATGCGTGCCTACACACACATGAATTATGTAATAATGTTAAATAACTAACTTTTCTTAAAGCCTTTTTTGATATCACTAATATTTTATTCTGCGAGATATGACAATGGTTCATTTTTTTGTCCATAGAAAGGTTGCATCCCTGTTCTGGTTATGTGAATCATTTATATCGTTTTCTTATTGCCCTTCCCCTCAAAGTTCCATACATAATAAAAATCCACTCGATAGTTTCGGTGATGAAACATGCAAACAGACAGACGGACACGACCTGAGCACGAGGCGTTCATTTTTTTATTTTTGTGAAAAAAGACTAATAAAACGGAATCCGAAAAAGTCGCCTGCCATGATTGTTGCTGCTTATAAACGAAATTGTAAGACAGGACCCTGTATGTGCTCCCGAGTTCGTTATAAAATGTTCGTAAACGTTTTCATTTGGCAACGATACAATACGTATAAAACAGTTTTTGATAGGTAGGCTGTTTTAATTTAAAAAATATATCTGGATCGTAACTCAATTGATTAATTCAGGAATTTTAACTTGCATATCTATGCTCACGATTTTGCCTTAAATATTCTGTATAGTTCTCATTCGATTCATTTTATTGCCCTTTAATTATTCCCTCTAGCCGAAGTTCTCGATTTATTCCGCGAAAAGAAAAGAAAGTGGCCGCATCTGGTTATTTGCATTAGTTTTACGTAGACGATGTATTTTGTCCTCAAATCTTTGCAGGCTCGAAATCAATTCCCGCGATAGCTATCGGCACAACCCTGGAGCTCTTTACTTAAGATACGAAAATATTTACTCTTGAGCCTCTGCTACCCCCATCGTGATTAATCCAAAAGTCTAATATTCGCGTAATTAATACCGGGATCACTCATTAAGTGGAGGCGGCAGTAAAGTTTCGGAGTGCCCTCTACTTTTGTTTGCGTCCGTACGAGGAGAATAACCAGAAGAACTCGGGTTCGCGTCGGCCCTGCATCGGAGTGAGAGAAGTATATCGTCCTTTTCGGTTAACTTCTCGTTTAATTATTCGCTATCGCTTGCGTACATCCTCAGCGTAATTAATTCCGCGAATTGCCTCGGAAACCAAGACGCGGAGAAAGGGAGAGGGAAAGCAGATGAACACTTGGGAGCAAGAGGAAAGTTTTTAAAGGTGGAGGGGAGGTGGAAGGGGGAGGGGGGTAGGGGAGGTTGAAGGGGGTGGAGGGAAGGTGGAAAGGGGAGGAGGGAGTGTGGCGGAAGAGTGGAGGAAGAATGGAGGGGGTGTGGAGAACGAGTGGAGGTGAGGTGGTAAGGAATGGAAGGAGGTGGAAGGTTGCGGAGGTCGGAGAAGTGGCATGGGACAGGGAGGCGAGTAAGGAGGGAAGAAAACTAATTTCGGGGAATGCAGCGAGTGGTCTTCCTTCCTCTCTCTCTCTCTCTATCTCTGTGGCGCTCTGCCTTATCGCAAGAAGTTGTAAGTGGATCCAGAAGTACCTCGTGGGAGTAGATTTGGGGCATGGGGAAGATGAGGAAGAAGAAGTAGCCAAAAGGACTGTTTCGCGATTGTTGACGGGGTTGACGAACTTGTTTATTTTTTTGTATTCTCATTGCTTAACGTCCCTTAAAAAAACTTTTCGAGAATACCACGATCCCCGAGGACGTGGCCGTTCGCTATAATTCAAGGTGTTGTTCTTACTTTCTCTACATACAAGTTATATTATCACGTTATAATATCGCACGGGTTTATTTCCCGAATTTTTCTTTCTCTCCTAACTCTTTATTTTTATCCTGATTCTCCCCTCCCTTAGCTCCTCTCTTTCGTTAAAAATTATTATTTTGCGTTTACTACGTTATTGACCGTTATATTTTTTCCTCTTTTCGTTTTACTTTGTGTACAGTATTGTATGCTTGTACGACTGGGTATTGGTGCAATTGATGACTGATTAGTCTCAACGAAGTCCATAAAATTAAAGCCCTTTATCCCTCTATGCTTTTTAAAAGGTTGCGAGGATTTTAGTTGGGTAACTATATGAAGGCGTTTTTTTAAACAAAAGAATGTCGCGAGTGTGTCGGAAGGTTTGTGAAAAAAGTACGTGGGCGATAGAGATGAAGAAAGGAAAAAAGAGGAATGGAGAAAAAGGCGGAGGAGAGGCAAAGAGGTCAGAGCGCGTGTTAAAAAGAAAAATAAAGTGGGAGAATCTACCCCGCTTCCCGCTGCCTTCAAGACGACAGGCCCCGCTTCCCTTTTTACAGCTTCAACTTACGCTTTCTCCTTCCTTCCTGTTCACCTTTTCTTTTTCTCTTCCATTCTTTTCCGTTTTCTCAACTCGAGGAATATCCGGAAAAAAGTCTTATCTTCAGCGGGACATTGTCTCTCTCGATTATTTTTTTGAACACGGAATAAACTTTTTTTCTCTCTCTCCTTTCAACTTTTTCCATTTTCTCCGAGACCGCTAAGGGATTTCCTACCGTCCGCTCTTATAAACCCAACCCCATCCATCCGTCCATCAGCTTTTTTTCCCCTCCCGTTTTCCCCACTTCACTCAATTCCCCTCCCCTACAACCCCCACCTCTACCTACTTCCCCTCCACTCCCTGCCCCCTTCCTTCGTTTGGCGCAAACCGGCTGCAAGGAGGGAGAGACAAAATTAAATGCATAGAGTTGTCACATTTCCATTAGAACGGGAAGGGCACGGGAACTTTTTTCTTCTTTTTTTTAAATTTCTTCTCCTCTGGCTTATCTTTTCATGCCCAACAAAATTAGATTGCGGGTCTGGACGTGAAATTCGCAAATGGGATGGAGATCTTAAGCATACACAGAAAAAAAAGAACTCCACGTAGCCTCCCTGATGGTGGCAAACTCGCGGTGAGGTCTTGTAATTCCTCGCCATTCGGAGGGCACATTTTAGATGTTTTTTTGCCGGGGCTATATTCTTTAAGGTCACCAAAATGAGCAGTCTTGACGAAAATTGATGGATTATTTACGTAGGGCACCGGCCGCTCAGATTATCCGGTATTCTCTACTGGAAAAGAAAAAAACAGAATTCCGAGCATTTCGCTACTCTTGAAAAATGAAAAAATGAGCATAGTGACAAAAACGGGCACGTTTTAAGTCGGTGAATACGAAATGGTAGAGGAGAGGAAGTAGATAAAAGCCAATCATTATCATTCAGAACGAATGTATTTATTGCCAATTCGAAATATAGTCGATTAAGTTGGACATTAAAAATGAAATTAAACTGTTTCAGCGACGCAGCCAGGATTTTAATTTAGGGTGGCAAATAATAAATGGCACATACTCATAAAGAGATTACCCTCTTATTTTTCCTTCTACAATTTCCAATAATAACGCATAAACATCGCTTTAAAACTAAACAATTATAGCAGCCACTTAATTGATAAAGTTTCAAGTTAAAATTAAAATTAATGCGAAAGCAGTTGCAGTTCAAATTATTTGCGATATTAGAGGATGAGGAGGAGAGAGGCAAATGCCCGGTTGCCTCCTCCATTACCTCAACCACTGAACTGTATTATGCAATCGCTGCTGTGTGTTTTGGTTTTAGTTTCACTTAATGAGGATGTTTTTATAAGTATATTATCGTTTTAATTGGAAGTTTTATGGAAATGGATTCGATGGTAAAAATATGTGAGCGTCGAAAAAATAATAGATCGAAAATAAATCCAAACACACACACATACATATGCATACATACATATGTGTATTATATATAGACGTTCCTTACAGAAGAGAACGATATAACATACGATACTACTAGAAGGTTCTTGCATTCTGCAAGTATATCATCTCACCTTGAAAAAACATACATTTTTCAGACAGATATTTCATTATTACAAATATTTCTTTAATTCAAAATATTTCTCCTCTGCACCGATTTTCGTTTTTTCCTTATGTAAAAAAATAGATTAAAACAATCCCCAAACTTTTCAATTTTAAGAATTTTATACTTTCTTCATTATGGGGTACTAATGCTACAAATTTCTGCCCAATTTTCAAGTTGTAGCACTTCTAGAAGCGAAATAATATTTTTCTAATTGTTTAAATTTTAATATTTTTAACGGCCGCCGCATTATATTTATGGAGAGATTCAAATATTTATTTGTGCAAATGCACTACTCTGTAAATAACTTGAAAATTTAAACTTCCTTGCTCATCCCGTAGTACCTAAACAGTTATCTATTTGTTTAAAATTTAAGAATTTTTAACGGCAACACAAATTAAAATATCAAAATTTGTATAATCCCTATTTCGTTTTTTTTACAAATCCTACTTATAAAAAAAAATTTCAGCTCCGTAGTACATTCGGAAATACATAAACCTTGAAAATTTGTTTAAACAATTGCGAATTTTTAGCGGCCGCATTGTTACATTTTTTCAAGGTTTTCGTCCTACCTATTAAAAAATTTCGAATTTCCAGCTCATCTGGAAGTGCCTAAACATTAGTATCCTCCTATATATTATATGTTAGTTATACATATATGTTATATCCTCCTCCTCTGTAAGGAATATATATATATATATACACGTTTTTATTTGCGTATAACATAATGAAATGGAAGAGGAAAAAATGTCTAAACAATCGTTACCGATTTTTCATCCATGCCCTCCGCCTAAGTCATTCTGCACGAGGGAGTTTTATCCGCTAAATTTTCCCCTACGGGAAGCATTTCGTATTTATTGCGCTTCTTTCTGTAAAGTATACGCCTCAAATGGTCTGCATTTGCGGGGAGACATTTGTCAGTAACATCTTTGGGAAACGAGGAAAATTTTTCATCTTTCCTTTAAAATGTCTCCTTGCCATTTCCTCCGCCAATCCCGTACGAAACGAAAGCGGCAAAAACAAAACCGTCTCGGCGTAACGACTATACATAAAAAAATGCGCATAAATCCCTTTCCTTAGCGATGCGCTGTTTGCTCCTATCCAGCCGTTTCGTCTCAAAAATGCGAACATTTCCGTCCGACATCGTCTATTGATCAGCGAGATATATATATATATATATATATATATATATATATATATATATATATATATATATACACACATATGAAGATGTATGAGTTATAGAGCGGAATGGTAATCCTCTCAAACCTCCTCCCATTGGGAATTTTTCCTCCATGACTCCCGCCATATTTCCCATCTCCCGAGACACATTCCTTTCCCCACCTTGCAGAATATGTGAGATATTTCTCACGCCTTCGGGATGGAATGGTATCCAGAGGGGCTCCAGTTTGGATCAAGTGTGTCGCGCGGCCTTAAGAGATGGAGTGACCCTGTGAGATTCCATCTTTCCCATCCCCTGGCATTAAAGGAGGGGTCACTTGGAGATTCTTTCTCTTCTTCCTCTTTCTCCCTCTCCCTCCCTTCCGCACCTATCCTTTCATAACCTGGAGGGAGAAAAGGGTCTCCTCGTCCTCTGACGCTCCTTGATCTCCCGCAAACATGGTTGCCAACAGCACCGAGTGTGTTCTCTCGTATTCTTTTTATTGTCTCGGTGGTGAAATTTTTGAGCAACATCGTTCATTAAGTGGCGCCACTAACCCTTCTTTTCCCTCTCCCGGGCATTGTCGGCGTTTATACAGAGAGATAGAGATGTCCTTGGTGCAAAAGAAAACGTTAAAAAAGACGGAATTTTTCTCCTTGCTGTAAGAGGTCTTTATTGCAGTGGTCGAGGATATAACGTTATGTGATTATAAGTCACTACTGATTTATTTGGCTTCCATTATCGTCTAGCCGCGTTCATTTAAATTAACGAAGTCTTTATGGCCACATACAGAGTTTACGCGTTCGTTTTACATTAAGGTGTTATTGTTCACATCGTCAAAAAGAAAAATTTCCACGTCTTTTATGAATTCGCAGTTTCTTTTGCTCAATATGAAACCCGCAGTAATTACGTGTGACTAAATAAAATTAGCCATAAAATGACATTAATTATTGAGGTTATAAAAGAAACGTATTTTTGTAAAGTTTTTTTGTTGTGTTAGTTAAGCTTTAAAAATTTAATCGTTTTTGCAAGGTAATATTTGGGGGGCACTATTATAAATAACAGAAAAATTTTATAATAAAAACTTTTACAGTTTCCACATCATTACTATTGTGAGAGGTTTTTAGCTATGATTTTTTTTGTTGTGCAGATGTTAAGAAGTTACTAGTGTTGTGCGAATTGGTGAAAAAGTTTAAACACACATTCATCCTGGTAAGCATTAGTCATCATAAAATTAAAATGCTATCCCAAGTAGCTCAAAATCTTTTGAAGTCTAAATATTTCTTAGGCAATTATCATTGAGCAGAAATCGTTGTGTGTATTCTTGAAAATCGATTCGAATTAATTCTTCCGATGATGAATTAATCCAAGTACCAGTTTTATCGAAAAAATGAGTTATCTTTTTATTTACATCTCCCGCATTAATATATTTTCCTAGAACTCCCGAGTCACCTTCTGGCGTTGCCCGACATTCGCTCACCTGTTAAGGTTGGCACCAGTGTCTTCCTTCCTTTACGCAGTGCGACACCCTAGAACACCCTCATGCCGCGCCCCTCCGTAAGGTAGAAGCTTCCGTGTGTCTCTCCCATATCCCCCGGGGTTCCCACATACTTACTCCTCCCACCCAACGTCTCCCTACGCCCCCCTCCCATCCTTCTCCACGCCGTCGCCTCCATTTCTTTCATGATCCTCACAGCCTCCCTCCTCCCCCCATCTCCTCCCCTTTCTCCCTCTCCCTCCCATTCCACGCACACACGCACGACGTCGCCCTTCAATATCCTTCCTCCTCGTCTCGTCCAGCTGTTCGTCTTCCAATTGCCTTTTCCCTTTTTTCCCTTTCTCTCGATCTTTTGTCTTGTTTTCTTCCATTCTTCCGTTTGCGTGTGTGTGTTTCATCGCGCAAAGCCGTTGCGTTCTCTGTTGCTAATAAATTTATGCGAACTGCCTCGAAAATAAACCTTCGTAAATTGAATAAATGGGTGTCCGTTAGTCGGAGGACGTTTTCGTATTTTGCGTGTTTTCGTTGCCTTTTGGGGGCTTGTATGGAACGTATATAGAAGTATGTAATAATGGGTTTTCGTTGGCTTTTATTACTTCACACCCTTTTGTCCTGTATTTTATACCTTCTCCACTAGCCACATCTGGCGAATCATCAGTTATATTTTTCCTATTTCAGGAACAGTATTCGAAATTTACTTTTTATGGTATTTATGGGAAATGTTTTCCATAATAAAAAATTTAGATTATAATATTAATCATACTTTTAATTAACACCCTGTGTTGGAGAGACGAGGAGTGGAAAATACCTATTTTAAGACGGCATTTCACTCCTCATAAGTTACTGTGCTTTACTGTGTACAGTTTGACTTCATTTATGTTAGTCCAGAACCTCAAACCTAATTTTTAAAAATCGGTCATCTCATTTATTATATTAATGTTGTATACATTTTACATCATTTGTTGAATATCATCCCTTGGTGACCAGAAGTGTGGCAAACATAGAAATCCTATTGGGCATGGCCGTTTACCCCCTTCTGGCATAGTCGGCTACTGAACATTTTCTTCTGAAAAATTGTTTTTTTTTTCAATGCTTGAAGTTGAAAACTACACTAACTCCATTCCAAAACCTCTGTTTTTTTATATGGCAAGAAACGCGTATTTTATGCGATGTATTGAAGACTAATATAAGTGCCAATTTTATCCATCGCAATACGTTAGACCCACCAAAGTATTTCTTATGACAGTTTAAACTGAACTGAAGGGTATTATAGTCTCCTCTCTTCACCCGTTTTCTAAACCTCACAGAAAGGACTGCAGTCAGAACTTCTTAATACAACCGATTTTTCATTTACATTCTTTTATCCCGCTCACTTTTCATATTTTTCTCTCGCGTCTGCGGAGCAGAAAATTATGAGAAAGTCGTCGAAACCTTTTGCACCTGCTTTCCTCGACTTCTCAACTCGTCGTCTGACTGTATTACTCCATTTCCACCCTCATGTAAGGGTCTTTATGGTCTGTAACGTAAGTGAAGTTTCCACTGGCCGAACAAATGACAACCAAGTGAGAATGTAGATCATTTAGAGAAATAAAATATTTTTTCAAAGAAGATATTATTTTTGCATGACCACCTTTTAGTTGTAGAAAAATATCATTATGCAATTGATGATTTCGCAGCGAAACGAAGCCACGGTATTGAAATGCATCTCCATTAGCCATAAAAATGTGAAAAACAGGTGCGTATTTCGGCTGCGAAGTCGTCGTCATTATTTGTGTCATAGATCCTTTTAAAATTACTATCGGAGAATACCGTTGAAAACGGCTGAATTAATAGAATCTTAACTAATAGAACTGTTACTAAGTGCACTGATCTCAATATTTTGTAACGTCATTTTTTATTTTATAAAGTAAAGTTAAATTAACCCATACCGCTTACGAATCGCTATACATTTTAAAGTTTATAAATGTCAACGTAATGATTCCACTTCCTCACGATTAGTAAACGAAAATACTTCATTTTATCACCGAAAGTCGAAGAGCTTACTGATTTTGACGTTTCTCACTTGAGCGTTGATGAATTTTGGCGGAAATGAGGCGTCCTATCTTGATCATCCTGTCTTTTTAACATTGACGCAGAATGCATGAGTCTCTTTCACTCGCCCCTCCCTCCTCTCCCCCCCTCCCCAAGGCTTCCTCTCCTCATCATGATCAATTCGTAAGAACGCATCTTTCCTTTTTCCCACAATCCGTCTCGCCCCTGGAAGCATATGGGACCGGGATTGCCTCTTCCCATCCCTCCCCGCCCCTATCCACGACCCCAACACTCCCATTCCCACACGCTGCGGAGATCACTTCCCCAACTTTCCCACACACCCCACGCTCCTCCTCCCTTTTCTCCCTCCCCTTTTCATCCATCCACGTCCATCCCTTCCACATTCCTCTCTCCTTTCTCTTCCCAACACGCCTTTCCCTTGTCTCACCTGACTCTCCTGACCTCTCTCTCTCCTTTGTCTTCCCTTTCAGTCCTTCCTTCGAATATTTTCCCACCGTTTCAGTATGTATTGGACAACTCTTCTTTCTTCCCCTTAAGTCACGCTTTAAATCTGAATCGATGAGAAAAGGGGGGATTGCTCCCATTTTTGAGCGATTCCCTACCTCGTCCTTCGCACGCACCCTCTCCAATGTCTTTTTTAAAAAGGGTGTCTCTCGGATCCTTTCACAAAACCTTGGCTGTGTTTAATCCGACTTCAGAATGGAGGATGGTTCGAGGGAAGTGTGTTGAGAATTCCGTGGAGCGCTGCGATTTTGTTGAGGAAGTGTTGTGGGATTCCCCAAGGTTCTGTCCTTGGTCTCAATTTTTTTAAAGTAACTTCCATCGCGCCAATGCGGAGGCGCTGATGCGTGTCAAAGTTATCCTAATCCCCTCGTGAGATATTTTCACGCATCTTTTTAATGAGATTAGGTTATGGAATCCGTACCCATATTTTTAGGATGCGAATCGATGGGAGGTCGTGCGGTTCTTGGATTTATTTATAGCAAATTTGATGATAGATTTTTTCACTTCTGTTGATTTCTTGAATCGGCTTGCAACGTTAGCTTTAAATTTTGAGCAGACTTATTATGAGAGCTTTTTTTTCTTCAGTAATGTCGGTTCAAGTCATAATTAGACTATTTTACTCTCCGTATTTTGCCGATGATGTAACTGGCCTCTGCGTTTTGACTCCTGTAGCAATATGGGCGTGTTCTGAATTGAAACTCTCCACCCGTTATTTTGTGGGCGTTTCCTGAAAAAGTGATGCCCTAGCAGTCTCAATTGTGCCTCGTTTCGGTGGCTTTCGCAGCCCCAGTCAGTTGACTTCACTTGGGAGAGGCGAACAAATTCTGAAATACCCGCGTACACTTTTAATCAGAATCTCATGTTTCATGGAAGAATTCTTTTTTCGGCTCGCGCAAAAATTCGCCGAGTGAGAGAATCTTCGGATAAAATAGTGTCGCTTTTACGTCACTGTACTGCGCACCAGTGAGACCGTATTCCTGCCTTGCTGTTTACCAGCAAGTTACAGTAAACATTTCATGCGGGTAAGATGCCGACTATGTCTATATCGTCCCGACCCTTTCCCATTTCCATGCGTTCGTTTCTTCCATGGTATCTACTTGCTTATTCGTCGGATGAAGGAGGACGTTTCTGTATCCAAAAGCCTTAGATTTGTTTATGTGACAATCGCGATTCCTTCGCGTAGCGATATGACTTGAGAGTTTTGCGTATTGAATCGGTGGGTTCGTTACCGTAAACCTCGTTTTTTATCAATCGAATAAATTCGAATTCAATGAAGGTATCGATGTCATGATAAATTTGAACCGTGTATTTACGTTTTTTTCTTGCGGACCGAGGTAATTTATGGCCGAAGCTGAAAAAATAGTGTTTTCGATTCATCAAAACTTAAGATTGTTTACTAAACTTTTTGTAGTGTTTTAGACGGATTTTAGGTGAAAAAATTCAATAACACTGATTTATCCTAAAAATTTGGTGAATTTATTCTGATGATATGACCTATTGAGTTACACACGTAGACATTTTTTATTATTATTATTTAAATTGCATTCATCAATACGATTATCCATTGACGATTTCCCAAAATCCTTTGTCCGCAATCAACCAAAAAATAGTAACAATCCAGATGAAAGCATCCATACTTGCCGAGTCCACCGCATGCGTAACTCTGCCCGGAGCAAACGGGAAACTAACTCCGCCCCGCCTTAAGAGACCATAAGTCAACGGCGAAACTGAATGCACTCATTATCCTCATCCCTTTGTCCGATGGGAATACTCCTTTTATACGCGCGGGGGAGGGTGACGTGTCCCGACCACGTCGTCCTAGAGATTTGATGCTCCGCCTTAGTTTCACAGATGGCCCGTTTCCCAGGAACTCCTCCGTCATTCCTCCCGCATCCTCCCCCGCGACCATTTTCCAACCCTTGTTTGCGCCCACCCCCATGTTCCATCCCCCGAAGCCATTTCCGTCCCTACCCAATCGCTCGCCCTCATGTCGCTTAAAAACCATACATCTCCTCACACACACCCACACGCGGAGATCCTTAGCGCCTCCCCTCCTTTCCCTCCACTTTGTATACCCCTTACCCCATTCTTTACTCTTCCCCATCCGCATAACCCGCGCCATTATAGAGTGAAAGTCCTTGCCTCAGAAATTTCATTTCCTCCGCCGGCTCCTTATTAATCGCCGGCGTTCCCTTTACGTTTTTTTTGTAATCCTTGAGCATCCACTCCAGAAAAAAAATTAAACCCCTCCTGTCGCTTTTTGGCGCTCCTGGGTATGGAAAAAAAGAGGAGGAGGATCGTACCAAATGGTAAGAGTTGTTCGGTTGCGGGGGTGTATAAAAGGGAGAGATGGATGGAGAAAAAAGTTCGAGTAGCTTGGGGCGTCCAAGCTATGAATAAATTTTCTTGTTGCGTGCGTCGTGTCGGAGTGGATGGCAGGCGGTCTTTTTATTTTCTAAATACGCTCTTACGAGGATCGAATGGTTTTTAGCTGTGTTTGGATATTTTCGACGGATGATGTGTGGTATTTCTAAGTTGGGGTCGCGATCCAGTACTGCGTGCTAAGCACGTGAAGAAAATTCGAGCACTCAACGCCCAACAAGATGAAATTTGTAAAATAAATTAGGTGAAACGAAATCCTCTTGTTGTATGAGTGGTTTTATCTCATCGTCTGTTGCTTTTTTTACTAGTTTATGAATATTATGATCGGAAGATTATTTACTTTTCATTTTCTTACGCTGGGTCGCGAGACAATTTGAGAAGAATAGTTTTTCCCAACAGCCAGAAAATCGGTTGCGTAAACCAGATTTTAATTTCATATACGAAGTAGGTTTCTCGAGTGGTAATTATTCGGCCTTCGATTCAATTAACTAGAGTCAGCTATCACCGAGTGCCACTGAAGATGACTTTGTTCAGAATTTTTGCGTGGTTGCATGTGTTCAGGACCGGCCAAACGTATTTTGGCGCCATGGACCTTATAGTGCCCCTTCAGATAATTTTCAGAATACATTAACCGTACATGTTGATTTATTAACGTATTTATAAAAATTAAAACATTTGACTACAAAATAATTGACGGAATACCACTGAGATTCCTCCCGTTCACCTATTTATAACGCCAGCTAACATTTATTTATTTGCGATTGATGTATAAAGCGTCCCCAAGATGTTGTCACTCCAGGCAGCCGCCCGGATCGCTGGTGCCTCAGGCCGCTTCTGTATTTTTTTTACTTGATACTATTAATTAAATCTATAAGGTATCTATAATTATTCATAATTTGAAATTTACTTTTAATAATTTATCATGTAGTTGCCAAGTTTGTCGAGTTATAGTTACACACAGCACTAGTCATCCTTTCCCTTGTTTTGTAGGATTTAGATGGGAAATACGCAAATCGAGTAAAAACAAAATATCACTCATTCCTTCCTGAATTTATGTTTCCTGGCAACGACATTTTTTGCCGATAACTTGACACTCCCATTGATTTCGTAAATAAAAAAGGGATAAACGTTTGAAAAACTTTTGCTCTCGTAATCTACGTTTTTCCGGCGACCCCATAATTCTCATAATTCTTAAACTTGAATAATTCCAGTTTATTGATACTCACGTTGAAACTTGTCACGATATTAATAAAAATGATCAAAAGTCATTCAGTTTAAGTTTTTTGGCAGCTCTACCGATTCCCAAAACCTAAAATATCTTTTATTTGGTGTCTTGAATAAATCGGATATCGGAATACTTAGTTACGAGGTACCCATTTCCATTTTATAGTTTTTTTAACCTCCATTTCCGTACTTTTTACATTTTGTGTTTAGCTGCCCCGTTTCAGTGCTTAATTGTGACAGGATCAATCAGTGTTACGTATTTACGGTTATCGTTGACAGATGTTAAAAACAATTACGCTTCTTTTCGAGACGTGTTCGCTAGTTTTAACCTCTCTCCCCTCGAACTTGTTTCTCGCTACTTATTATTGTCCTAGCTCGTGAAATACCGTCGATTTTCATTTTTTATTTTCTACTCTCGGAAACCTTACGTCGGCTGGAAAAATAGCTGGAAATTTCCTCAACCACCTTGATGAGTTAACTAAATTTTTCTTTGCGGGCGAAAACGTCCTCTTAATGTAATACGTATGTATATGTAGTTTTTGGCCTTCGCCTACAAAGAGTCATCCATTGTTGAGATGCATCTGCGTGTTTGTTTTTTACTTAGTTTCTATGGCTTCGGTATGAATACACGTAGACCAGACTTCAGCGCAAGCATCAAACAATGTTTTGCACTTTACACATTTTCGTGGTCGAACAGGATATTTTAGAAAAATGAGAACGGAGACAACGGCTAAGATGATGTAAAAAGTTGTGAAAATCACTCCTTATCCGTGCAAAGGATATTTTACTTAAACTAAAATGCTCTTACTCATAGATATTTTAACTTGTTACTTTTTATCGCGTTTCCCTATTTTTTTCGAAATAGCGATTTTTACAGTTTGTTCCCATTGATTTTTACGAGTTTCAATTTGTTAAATGCTGAGCCAACGTCTAAAATAAAAATGTCACACAGGCCAGTGGTATTTCTTTCATATTGAACTACCCTGTAACGAGAGGTTTGAGGCAGGCAGTTTCATAAAAGATCTTTACCTGTGAGTCATACATGACCGTAATGGCCCCGCAGGGCCAGTATCGTGAGGGCCAATTACGGCAGTAATCATCGTGTTAAGTATTGCATGGAAACGTGACTGAAATTTAGTGCGCATTTCTCCCAAGTTGTTTAGCGGTGCGATTAGAGCTAGTTCAACGAAGCCGTTTGTTTTTTTACCGATAGCTCGTTAATCCTTCTTTATAACGAGGCGTATTTTCTTGTAAAATAAAATCTCCTCGGTGCCGCGACACGTGGAGGATCTTCTCATTTCGACCTCGTGACCTCCATATTCCGTGTCCCACTTAAGCTCCTCCCGGTAACTCACGTCTCGAGACAGGAAGGAGTGGGGTGAGGCAAGAAAGAAATTGCGAGCCCGGAAACATATAGCCCCCGTTGCGATTCCGCCCTACTTCGTCTCCCGAACCCCTCTGTCCTCCACTCCCTCGCAACACCTCTCTCTCTCTCCCTCCATTTCTCCAAAAAACACCCTCCTGCACTCCTCTTCCAACTCTCTCTGGGCTAAAACCTCCCCGCCCTCCATCTGTCTTCCTCTCTCTCTCTCTCTCTACCCCTCCTCACCGATCTGTTAGGTACCCCCGAGGGACTTTACCATTAAAAAAAACGAAGATCGACAGAAGATGCGCCATCCCCTGCGTAAACTCGGCAACTTCCTTTGCTGGGTTCCATTTCCTTACTTTTTTAACCCGCGACAAAACTTCTATTCTCCCCATCCGTTGCCTCCTCCTCTCCCCCATCGCTACTTCTTACAGCTTCCGTTGCCTTACCCTTCCTTTCTTCCCCCATCTTCTCCCCCTTCTCCATCTCCACCTCAATCGCGCCCTCGCTAATTAATAGCCTCGACGCGATGAGATCATTTCCAATGCTGTGCGCATCCTGGAACTCGACATCCTCCTTTTGTACTCCCAGATTGTCTGGCTAATGGGAGGGAGGAGGAATCTGCTATCAGCGAACAAAGTTAGGGTACGGGTGTGTATATGTACGTCTGCATGAGCGAATGTTTTTATATATGAATATATATATATATATATATATATATATATATATATATATATATATAAATATAACAACTTACGGAAAAGGAAAGGTAAAATAGATATATGGATGTCAACAAGGTGTTGGGATGAGGAAACCCAGTGAGCACTCACCAATCAGACGACTTCAGGTTGGGGAGGCCCCGGGGATGTCGAAGCGACACACGTAAAATAACACAAAAACACAGAAGCGTCACAAACGTAGAAGCTTTCGGAACTACTACTTCTTCAGCTACAGAGAGAGAACTCTACATGTGAATTACCACTGATGAAGGCTGATTTGTATCGGAAATACGTATCTGGATTGTTATGGTCATTTGATTTTAGGCTTGCGTGAGCTCGATGATTCTTTTTTGAACCTCCATGACACTAATTGTTTTTTTTCTTGAGTCAAGTATTACTATGCCTCTCTAAAATGTCGAGGAATTTTTTTAAAAGATGTATAATGGTTTAATTTAAATTACTTTGTCGCAGCACTGCTTCTTCAAAGGCGAGGCATTGTATGTTACCTTGAATTAACAGTTGGGCATGTATGGCTGAAGTGAGGGATGTTTTCCGTTGTATTGCTTCTCTTCTTGTATTCAGCGGTCACTATTTTTTTCATATTTTCGTCTCCTTCGTTTTCTTCCTCAAGCCGACGGCCGCCAATCCAGTCTACAGCATTTGCAGCTTCTCCCGTTATCCTTCGGGATACCCGGACACACACATTTATGCGTGTGTGTGTATATATATATAGGCAAGCCAACTATTTTGTGTACAAACGTGTTTTATTTGACCTTTATTACTTGACCTTCTTCCCCACTGCGTCACTTTGAGCATTATTGTTTTTATTCCATCCTCTTTGGTCCTTTCTGTTGGTGGGAAACCCCGTCCGAACATGGTCGTTCGATCATTTTAGATTTAAAGGATAAAAGCTGAAGAAGCGAAGGTGTCTGCGGGATAGGAACGGTAAAGGGCGCCACTTTTTTGTCATTAATGTTTTTTGCGAAAGTCCACCAATGACATCACTTGCGTTTTATGAACCCGCCTCAAAATGAGCCGAGTATTTTATATTTTTATAGCATCCGGTGGCATTTTTTCATGGTTTGGAGGATTTTTTCTGGTAAATAAATAAGTTTAATTTTTAAGTGCTACGGTGTTTCGTCATCTTTCCGAACTTTTTCCCATTTAAAAAAAAACATTTTTTTTTTCTTTTCATGGACCTTAAAAAATGACGGAATCTTTATTTATTTCCGTGAGAATTCGTTATCGTCGAAGTGTTGGGAGTTTTTCCATTGATATTATACTAAATTTTGCTCTTTCACTTTCCCAAATGGTGATATATGCATGCGATCGCTATTGTGGGACTGCTCTATTCAGGCCTCGTTTGAAACATGCTTTATTATGATTTTCTATCCGGCTATTGAATCAAGTTATGGCAATCAATGAAATAATCAATTCCCCAACCGCGAGTCAAAGTGTTGAATTTATGCATCTCATCAAAATTTCGAGCGGGGCACATTTCATTCATTTTTCACGCTTTCCGAGAGAGAGAGAGGGATGGAGGGAGGGAGGGGGAGGGAGGGAGGTGGGGGAGGGAGGGGGAGGGGAAGGGGGAGAGAGGGGGGGGGAGAGAGAGGGGGGGAGAGAAAGGGCAAATGTCTACCGAATATAAAAATTTCTCGTTTATTACAAAGTACCCTAAATAAATCTCCGCTGATGCGCAATTTCGCTTCTCTCTGAAATGGAAGGACGTCATACCTTTGGAGCCCTAAAAGTGACTAAGCGTGCAATTAAGGAAAGAAACTCGATTTTTCCCAATGTCGACGTAAAGTGAGGAACGACCGTTAAATCGCTACCTCAGCCAACTTCCTCGCGAAAACGGGGTAAAAAATATTCGCGTGGTTCGTTCATCTGTCAGTGGCAAGGACGTTATTGAGTCCCGCAGGGCTTCTTTTGAATAAGAGGATCCGAGAATAAAGAAGTAGTCGGGTTGGGGGGCATGGGAAGAGGTTGATCTACGAGGAGGCCTGCGGATAACGCGATAGGTATAGGAAACGAGTGTGGCGCGGTGGACGGAGCGGGAAATGAGGATCTGTGGGCGGAAGGATCGTATATCGGCGGGAGAAAAGCGAGAAAAATCTTTATTTGAGGCGAGAATTTTTTCCAAGCTAAAATTGTTGGGGACATTTTTGGCGTGTTGCAATCCCTGCCATCCACCGGTTTGTTGATTTGCAAGGTAATATGTAGGGGTAAATTGAGGCTGCGGAACAGGGGCGCTCAGTCGTCAATCGGGGCATAGTACATACATAAATTTCATTATAGCGCCAACCACCATCACCGAAATATAAATAAATACGTGTATATTTGTTGCTGGCTACTTACTATTCATTTTAATCTGAATGATCCGGAGATAATCTGCCGGCGCAGAGATGAACTATAAAGCCCATTTTGGAGGATGAAGGGCCTATAGGCGCGGATAATATGGTTAGAAACATATTTGGATAATAATAATGGAAGATGTCGTCTGCTTGAGATCAGTGCAATATAAAATCTTCGTTCTCTTACGCGACGCGTTTTTAAAATAAATTGATTTCTAGAATATCTGCATCAGAAAAGAACGGTGAAATTAATGAGAGATAAACATTAAGGTAACGCTGTCTTGATTAAAGTGTATTTCTCATTGGGTTCATTCACCTTTTTAGAATCGGAAAAGGTACGAATTTTCTGTAAACTACCAATAAGTAATATATTTTCTGCGCTAGCGTACCGCTTGACACAACATCATATACTTCATTAGACGATTTGGTGCATGTAAAATCGGCGTAAACCTTGCCAAAGTTATTGCTTTTATAAAATAAATTTTGTATAAATTTGAGAATTACACATCTTGCGGTGTAAGATGATAACCGTGTTTACGACTCTGGTATTTACTTGTAATCGAACCTACGTAATTCCGCTTCTGAATCTCTAATTTTCTTTTATTCGAGAAAAACATTTCTTCCCCCAAGTATTCCAACTCGCCGACTTGATGGTCAATTTTTTCAGATCGATTTCTTTCTTTTTTCCCCGAGGCACGAGTTTTAGAGATCCGACTCCGTGGCGAGGCGAATGAGCCATAAAAATGAATAATGCAACGCGCCGTGATGGGTGACGAAAGTGGCATTCGAACACAATCGGTAATCCCGATGTGGTCTGGGAAGGTGGGCCGGAGGGCGTGTGTGTGAGAGAGAGAGAAGGGTACTATCATCACCTCTTCCTCTCTTCGTGAGTAGCTTTAACGCGGATCGCATGAGGGTAGGGTAGTGTTCGCGAAGACGGGACGAGACGGGAAGGGCGGTGCCCGGTTGGAAAAAAAGTCGCGTGAGAGCGGTTCTTCTCCGGGGACAGAGAGGTCGTGTCGTTGCCTCCGAACTGATGAGGCATCAATTTTTTCGGCGTTGCCCGGGCTGCGCGGATGTCATTCGGAAGCATTTGTTTTATTTTTTTTTCTATTCCTCGCCGAGATCACCTTCCCTTGTTACGTAGACGGCTGTCCCGCCGTATTTGCGTCGACTTGTCTTTTCTACGTGTCGAACGCGTCGAGTCGAATGATTCTTTTTTTTTGTGTGGGATTAGTTTCGGTAGTGGGCGGGTGAATATCCTCAATTCGAACTATAAATGTGTGCTTGATCCGAAAGTAGGTGATGGGAATATCGGGGATACGTCATAAGCCAAAATATGGCGCGATGATTCGGTATAACGGAGAGGGCTTAAAATTCCCTGAAATATGTACACCCGGCCCTCTTATAACACGGAGAATGAGTTCTGAAATAAATGCCGTGTAATGTGAATCCGCATTATGTGAACCTAGGTGTATTGCATTGTGTATTAAAACGGTTAGGTGGAAGAAGGGGCCACATGGCCCCAACCTCGCCGTATTAAGAAAATAAATAGTTAACTTTACGTAGTGAAAAGATGGTTGCGGTCCATACCCCTTCCACTACCCTCCTTTAAACCCAAAATTCGCAAACGTCTCTCTTGACACACTTACCTATATCTACAAATAGAGCGTTGTTGTCGATTATCTAATTTTCTAAGCAAAGCACTCGGGCCCTCCAAAATATCTCTCTCAGAATCGATCAAAACCGCTTTAATGCGAACTATTATCCGCGTTATCTGAATTTTTGGTGTTAAAAAGGAACCTCGTAGTAGCGAATCCGTATTATAAGAATCAGTGTTGTTGGAGAGATTGGTGTATCAATCTTTTCTGGCTGATCTCGGTGATAAAAATAAGCGCTTGGTTTGTTTTACTTCATTTGCCTCCATGCTCCATGATTTTTTAAGAGATCTCTTGCATTCAATCTTTCGCAATCCCCGGCTGTCCAGGCGATAGCTTATTGCGGTCCATTTGGTTTCTCTGTTAGCGGTCAGTCCCATCGTATGAATGGACGTATAAGTATTTTTTCTGGGATTTATTAAAACTTGCGGAAATGACTCGAGAGCCGTTTTTAAAACGTTCTATTCTAATAGAGGATATTTTCATCATTTTTCCTTGACGTTTTTCTCGTCGCGACCAAATTCGGTATTTAGCGACGCATTTATTAAATTAATTCGCACCCTGCGAGGTGTATTAGACGTGTTTAGGAATTAAATAAGCTGACGCGTGAGCGATGGCCGTTGCGAAAGTATGGGAAAGTATAAGGACATGTGTGGCAAGTTTTGCGTTACCTTTAAAATGTCGGAATAATTTCGAACGAAGCATGAAACGAAGTGTTATGGGCTTAATTAATACACGACGATATGCATATAATTGTGATACGAAATTTCAGCCTCTTTCTTTATATACTCGTCATTTCCAAATATTTAACGCAAAGGTCAGTAGAAATTATGAAGTTATATACTATCTTTGAAATTCAAATTTTAATTTTATTAAATAAACCGTTCGTTGGAGTTTTTTGTTTGGTGTGTACGAAGCATAAACACTATTTATTCATCTCTCGCCTTTCATTTTTTAGCTTAGTTGGTTTGTGATCGCCTTTAAATTCTCCATATCTTTCGAATTCTGAACTTTATCTCCGAAGTTCGCGGATGGATTTAGCGAGAACATTAGCTTAATGGACGTCTTTCAGAAAATATTCGGCGGCATAGCGGAGCCGTTATTTTTAGGAACCTCCGATAGTTTTTGAAAAATTACCCCAAGTCGTAAAAAAACGGAGAGACACGACAAGAGTTGGCATTCTCCTGAAAAAGGGTGGAGGCAAAAAAGAAAAAATTAACTCCATATTTCAAATGAGGGTTAAGGGTATGTGACAGTAGGTGTCCCTTGAACTGTGCCCCATTTTTGCCAGAAAAAATATCATCCTTGGAGGATATAGCCTGCCAAAGAGACGAATAAATCATGAGGCTACTTTCCAACAGAATTTTCACGGAATATCGGAACGTGCTTAGCAGTGAAAAATGTTTTAAGGATGAATCTGACTAGTTATCATTTATACTGCTTGGCGTTAAGGAAAAGACACGGCCATTTATACCTCGCTATATTCAGTAAAGTGTCGTTTACATTGAGTCGGTGAAAAGTGCTCGGTCTTAGGAAGTGCCGTATAGTCCCCTTAGAAAATGGACATATAATTGTCACTGTAACAAAGTGATCGTTGTAACCCTTGTTTAATACAAATGATATAACTTAAGTCCCTTAAAGCTTGTACTAAAGAGTTAGTGTTGTATATGGCGCAAATTCTGGATGTTTTCTTCGTTTTTCCGCGTGAGTGGATTGAATAGATACCTATATGGTATTTACTGCCGTAATTACATGCATCGCGTAATTACTCCACCTAAACTATGAGGAAAAATGAGATTATTTTTTCTGATATAATCCCTTTCAAACGATACAGGAAAACCGTATATCTGCTCCAACCTTGTTTTCGTGTAAAAATCTTGCGAAATAGTGGGGAAATTACACAATAAATACGGTATTATCCAATAAGAAAATTAAAATAAATTCAATAATTTAACCATCTAACCGTCGCCTATAAGAAGCAGATTATTACCTTTAAGAACTTGTTGGTCGCCAGAAGACGTATCTTAACTCAAATCAATTATTTTCTTTCGACGTTTCGTTCAACTCGAACTCTTCTTATTTCAGTGTCTCGACAAAATTTGTTTGAAAAACAATTATGGAATTTCATAACGCACCCGAAAATTTACCGTACATATTTTTCCACGGTTGGAGACGAGCTTATCAAAACACTTTCAGAATTCAAATTTTGCGGAAATGCGAGCTTTCTCCGCTTTCCCTTCCCGTTACGCTTCGGGCGGATCGGTGTTTTTCCTTTCGAAATGTCGATACACCGTCTCGGGAATGGAAATATTTGCTTTACATTCCGAAGCAGTCAATTCTCGGAAAATATATTCGATGAACCGCGGAGGAGGACAAAAAAAATACGAACCTGTTTAGCAGTAAATTCAGTGACTGAGATACTAAAGGGGGAGGCGTGACGTCACTTTCACCGTCGTAATATTTCCCTACAATGGGTTTACACGTCTCGTTTCTCTCACGCCCTTTCTCCCCTGCATCTTACTCTCATCATCTTTTTCACCTAACCCTTTCTCTCCCCTCGCTCTCCCTCTCCCCTCGCTCTCCCTCTCTCCTCGCTCTCCCTCTCTCCTCGCTCTCCCTCTCTCCTCGCTCTCCCTCTCTCCTCGCTCTCCCTCTCCTCTCCCTCTCCTCTCCCTCTCCTCTCCCTCTCCCTCTCCCTCTCCTCTCCCTCTCCTCTCCCTCTCCTCTCCCTCTCCTCTCCCTCTCCTCTCCCTCTCCTCTCCCTCTCCTCTCCCTCTCCTCTCCCTCTCCTCTCGCTCTCCTCCCTCCCTCCTCCCTCTCCTCCCTTCTCTCCTCCCTCTCTCTCTCCTCCCTCCCTCTCTCCTCCTCTCATCTCGCCCTCGCTCTCTAAAGCAAAAACCTCCTTTTCCTCTCAAATATTTTGCTTGTGCCTTCATTTTTCATTTCTCCCTACGGGAAATTTGCTCGGGATACGTTTTTTCCTTCACTTAAAACCTCCACCGCAGTGCGATTCAAAAACCCTCTCTCCCTCTGATTTTTTCTCTCCATTCTTCTTGCTTCTCCTCTTTCGTACTTTCTTTATCTCGTTCATATATTCTCTACTTTCAGTTTTCAATCCTTAGCTGCGTTGTTTACATTCTTTTCACTATATTTCTCTACTCAATCCGCTTATTTCTTTCACTCCATCTCATTTAACTTTAGTTTTTCCTTTATTTTATTTCGCGTTCTTCTACTTTATCCTTATCTTCGACCCTTCCTTACTCAATCTACTTGTACATCCAATTTCCAGCTATCACTCACATCATTTTTAATATTCTTCATTTTCGTGACGTATGCTTTGTTTCCATTCTTATCTCCTTTTTTCTTTTGAATGCTTTCCTGTTAATGGTCTTTCTCTGTCCTATTCATATACACATTTTTCGCGTCCTCGTTTATCACCCCCAACTTTATTTTCTCCGTCCCTTCATTCTGACCCGCTTTTTATCTCGCCGCTCATATTTCCATCCGCCTTTGTCATCCCCGCTCCCATTTCTCATCCTCCTTATATTAACCTTTTATTCTCTCTTTCGCCGTTTCATTCTGCATCTCGTTTTCTCGTTCTTCCATTCTCTGTCTTTCCCCCTCTATCTTTGGTCATGTTATGTTATCATTATTATGTTATCTTATTCTGTTATCAAGTCATTCATCGCAGCTTTTATGCTCTCGATACTTGCTGTAAATTCTGTAAAGATTTTTGCGTTCTTTATGCTGACCAAATGTTTTTCGGTAGCCCTGAAATAATTTATATTGTAACTATAATGCCATAGTCATCTCGTAAAAATTTTACATTGTATATAATCTGTACGTTGTAAATATGTTTCTTGAATTATTATTTTAAATGCCATCAATTTTGTAACCGTTTTTATTATTATTACTGTAAATATAACGATTGTATCGCACCGTAAATTTAACGAATTGCAAATGGTTGGGTGAAAGAGGGGATTATTAGACTTCAACCTCGCCAATGAAGGCAGTTTTCCTACTCTTTCTCTTCCTCTTCTCCTTCTCCCCCTCCCTTTCCTCTCCCTTTGTGCCTTATGCGTTCCTTTCTCTCCCTCTCTCTATTCTCCGTTTTATTTTTCCAATTCTTTTTATTCTACGCGGAGACCATCTCATCCCCGCACAATTTTCGCTCTCATTGGCATTCTAGAGATTGTCTCTTCCCTCCTCCCCTTTTCCCACTCTCTATCCCTAACCTCTTTCCCTTACTTCCTCATCTCCCATTCCGGCTTAGCCTCTTTCTTTGTATTCCCTCTCCTCTCTCTTTCTCGTCCTTACCCTCCACCTTTTGTGTTATCTCCTTCCCCGATCGCTTCCTCCAGTTTCCTATATCCCTTTTCTTTCTCTTATTTCCCCTTTCCTTCCCATTTGTCTCGTAGATTTCTTCATTCTTCCCTTTTTCATTCTCGCCAATTTCCCTTTAAAAGCAGTTTTTGAAATTGCTCCGCTCTCTCCTACTCCTCACTTCTCCGCGCAATATCCTTTCAGAACTAGTGAGTGAATCCCTGTTAAGGCGAGGAAATGCTTTTTTTTCTGCTAGGCCTCTCTCAGGCTTTTAGGCGATTGTTTCTTATATGCTCCCATCTTCGGCAGATATCCGCTTGTTACTCGAGTGGAATGATGAGAAACGATTCCGCGTTTTTTTTCGCTGATTATATTCGCCGACGTTTTATATTTTTTTGTTTCGATAAGTGAATTACAAGTTTGAAACTTTTTTTTCTTATCCTGTATAGTTAAGCAGTTTTATGAGGATTATAATTTGTTTTTCTATATCTCTAAATGTGTGTGTCTCCGAAGATCTTAATGATCAGGTCTCCAGGTTTCAAAATGTCTCAGTGGACTCAGAAAGGCCGTTGAGTCGTTTTTCAATCAATGGGATGAATAGTTTATGGAGTAAACTATGACATCGACGTTTTTGAAGCTTTTCTTAATGTTTAAGTCTCTGACTTTGATGGTGGGGTTGGTCACTTGCCTTTCTTCCTGTGACAGTGGCTCACGTCCGTGTTTCGTCTGTGGAATGGTTGTGGGTCTCATCTTTTTAAGTGTTTAAAATGTCATTTTCACATACCGTTATGGGCTGTTTTTGAACTCATCGGAAGTGAATAAAAATGTTACCCATAGGAAAACTTTCTGGAAAATTTTCGTCTCGAATTTCTATGGCTAGAATCCTAGTTAATCATTTGCCATAATTCAGTCATTAACCCCCGCATCTCCCTTTTTGCTTATAAGTAGATGATAAGTATTTTTTCGTTTAAAAATCGAGCTGCTTCTAATCAGTTTTTTTGGTGACTGAAAAACGCGCACGATTCTGTTTTATTTTCTTGATTTCTTAATTTGATCCTCTTCATGAGAAGCTATTAAAATTATAGTTTCAATCGATAGGCGAAACGTTTTTCAAGAGTGTATGATACGGATCTTGCTAAAAAGATCCGACGGCTTTTGAACCCTTATCAAGCTCTTTTGAGATGAGTAAAGGGAAGAAATCGGGAATCTTTGAAGGGAAATCCCGTCGTAATTCGTAATTCATGAATCTTTTTTCTTCTTCTCCAGCGCACTCGGAGGCGACCGTGTCCTCTCCGAACATCCATCAGGCACCCCATTTCGCTGCCTCTTACAAGGCGGAGACCGTATCTCAATTGTCACCTCTTTTATTCCAAACTTGCGTCCGTCGAATGTCATTTTCTTCACCTCCCTCTCTTAGGAACGCATTCTCTCCCTGGCAACCTGCCATGGAATGTCCATTTGGCTCTTCCCGTCGCTTTTTTCTCTCCCCTTCTCGCCCTCTTTCCGACTTTCCTTATTCCCGTCTGTACGTCCGATCCCTCGATTGGTTTTATCGAGGCACTCGCCCATCTTCTCCTTCCTTTTCGGACGCGTTTCGTGAAAGAGAAAAAGCATCTGTCGTGTTTGGATTGCCCGGCTGCTTGTATGGATATATTTATCAGTCGCTTTTCTGCCGGAAGAACGGCGATTTTTTTTATCTGAGAACCATGAAAAATTACTATATCTCAAGATATATATCAGATAGAAACTCGAAAATTTTTCTGGTCAAAGTTTGATGATTCTCAAAAACTTCTATTCAAAAAAATCTCGAGTAAAATGCTGAAAGTGACCACTACTATTGTTGATACGTGAACGTGCTCTCTGCGGCATGTTTTCCGACGCAGATTGCGGCATTTCTTGGAGGATGCTGTCAGTGACATCCCTGATTCTTGCCTAACGACAAAAGCACTTTCACGCATCAACAACTGTGGTGGTCACTTTCGGCATTTTAATCGTGATTTTTTTAGATTAACTTTTTTTAAGAACTATCAAACTTTAAGCAGAAAAATTTCCAAGTTTCTATCTGATTTTATATCTTGAGATAAAGTTATTTTTCATGGTTCTCGGATGAAAAAATCATCCTGTATTTCTGCGAAATTAGTTTTCCGGTATTTACATCGAAATGGAAGACAAATGTTCCCCTAAACCGGTGCGAATCACCCGATCAGGGCTGCCACTTACAGTGTTGCCATTTTAGCACTTTTTTGTTTTGTCAAGCGCCTTTTTTTGCGTTTAGCGCCATGGCGTCAACATTTACCAGAAAATGTGTCTACCTTACAGATAATGCCATCTTTAAGTGTGCATGACTGTCTGAATCCAGTATAACAAGATATCCTGACTCTGGCAGAATTGTTTTTCGACGATGCACAAAAGCTTACGCATTGATTTCCAATGGAAAAAATTGCATCTCGTTAAATGGACCGAAACCTCCGATACATTGAGGCTTTCGGCTGAAATTACAAATTAGAGAGATGCCAGGTGTGAAAACCCCTTTCAGATTTTTCATAATTACCGATATATTAATTTTTGCTTATAATAATTTTTAAAAATTCTTCTGTTTACTAGTAGTATAAAATTATATTTCCTGCTATAAATATAATAAATGAAAAGTTATTAAATTTCTTTGTACATATTTCAGTAGCAAAGAATTCCAGTCAAACAGTGTTGCCCCTCTAATCACAAATAATTGTTAACCATCTACCTTTAATATCATTTTTATTTCCTTTAGGTTTCTTATCAATGTCTTTATTAAACAATAATTTATACATGTAAAATTATAAGTTTTTTAGTAGTTTTTGTCTTGCTCTTCGGCGCCGGTTGGTCGCCCTACTCGCACTTCCATATATCAATGCTTTTGCACTATATATATATATATATATATATATATATTCAGAAAAATGTTAAGAAATAAAAATTTGATTTTTTGATTGAATAGATGCGTATATCCGACAATATACGGCAGAGAAATTTAGATTCGTTCTCTTAAACTTATTTCGTTTCAAATCCTGAGTGACTGAGATGATTGTAAGTAATTTTAAAAATAAATTTTTAAATGCTAACGCAAACCGTTCAGCACTATTTCCAGCTAGTTTCGTGTTCATTTAACACCGCCAAAAGAGTGTAGAATATTTACTGATGCACGTAGGCAGCATACATTTGGAAAATATATAAACAGAGGGATTTCTCTATCTAGCGTTTTTTTGCGCCATTTACTGTAATTTTAGCGTCCATCTAGCGCCATTTACAAATCTGAGATGGCAACACTTGCCACTTCACCGGAAACAAAATGAACGGAATTTTTGTTAAATTTCGTTAAAAATATTCGTACAAGAAGATAACATCTTTTCATAAGTCGTGCGTTATAGCCTTTTCCCACCGGTGACGTGGTTATACACGGTTAAATAAATTCATTTACTCAACGCCCATAAAATTTAATATGCGCGGTCCCGAATATGGCACGCTCGTAGCTATCGCGCATGATACAGATACGTACGCTTGATTATTTTCCCATAAAGTATTAAATTTTACGCAACGCGGTTTTGCCTAACGCGGCATTTTCCAAGAACCATGTCCTCCACCCGCGTTGCGCAAGAAACTAGTGCAGGGCAAAGGGTAATAAGTTCGCCCTTAATTTACGCTGCGCTTTGTTTTAATAGTCACTGACGAACTTTTTACGAAGAGGAGCACAATAAATCATTTCGAATCGCTTCCAAAGGGACAGTTGGAATTTTAAGCAGCCTATGAAGTTAATTTTGTAAGGAAACGCGACGAAAAATGGAAATTGCATTTTTTTAAGACATTCTCAAGCCTAATCTTCAGATTTTTATTTTATTTAATTTCGTATATGTATATGATGGGTTTGTTCGGAGGAAATTAAACCGATTAGATGAAGAAAACTCGATCAAATTCCTTACAAAAAACCGAAACCGAATAGAGCTTTTCTCGGTGCTTTAAAGTATGTTTTCGTCGGAATCGTAACCACGAATCAACCTAACTAATATTTCATGGGTTCATCGAGTAAAACGTTCGCGAAATTTTCCGTATCGTCCGCCGAAAGTCCTCCCGCCATCTTTCTCGAGGAACTCATCACCCACGTCGCGCATTACTCACTCAAATGGGCGCGTTACCCTTATTCCGCCCTTATCTCCCTTCTCCAGATGTTAATGCCATTTTCCCCCTTTCCGTTCTAATGCCCCCTTACTTAATCCATCCAAAAAAAATCCCCGAAACCCTTCCTTTATTTCCTCTTTACCCTTATCCTCTAAGGGACGTTTGAGTCATTACTCCCACGGGATTTTCAGGCACCCTATTTATCCTTTTCCCCTGTCTTGTACCCTTTACCGAACCCTTATACACTCAGTATCCCCTCCCCTGTATCCGTACTCTCCTTTCCCCTCCTACTAGTCACCTCCCACGTAATTCTCTCTTTTCTCTTTCCCCTTCCTTTCTCTCCCTTCTTCCCTCTCCCTCCATTTATCAGACACCTTTCTCTCTCTCTCTCTTGCGTCCCCACGATTCCAAATGGACCGCCGGCAGAAGGAAGGGATGGCCATTGGATCGATACTAATATCCCTTTTTTGGGTTGCTGCTCGGTTCTCCTGGTTCTCTTCTTTCCCGCCACTACTGTCCTCTTCACTTACTCTTTCTTTCTATCCTTTCTCTTTATACTTCTCCCGTCCTCCTTTCGCCTCCACTTCCTCCTATACACTGTCCTTTCTCTATTTTGTCTCCAAAATTTGTGTGCTCCACGTGTTGTTCTGTATTTCGAAAGTCGGTTCGTTGTATTTTTTTGCCCTATACACTTTTATCCTCTTTCTCTCGCGTCGTCGTCCCTTTTGTCATCTACTTCTGACCTCATTCTCTTACCGAACACGTTGCAACGTCCTTTTGCCTTCGTTTTTTACTTTCCCATTTACGAAGTGCATAGAGAAAGTGTTTTGATCTTAAAAAAAATTCTAATTCATTGTTTTGATGGATACGCACGTTTTAGGAGCTCCTGAATAAAAAAAATTGTTTCGCGATT
Organism: Tanypteryx hageni; assembly: GCA_028673005.1. NCBI lineage: Eukaryota > Metazoa > Arthropoda > Insecta > Odonata > Petaluridae > Tanypteryx > Tanypteryx hageni. The sequence continues at coordinate 42,948,252 of CM054117.1, forward strand.
CTGTCTAGTCCGTGCGCGGCTCTGGGAGATGAGCGGTTGAACAGGCTCCGATGAAATCTAGTATTTATGAAGGATAGCGTCCGGAATAGAGATCGTATAATTTGAATGAACTAAATCGCGCTGTTCTTAGGAATTTACATTGATTTTCTTAAAAATGACGCCAAGGGATTTGATTAAAATTCGTCCAGTGATAGAGCTTTATTACATACTACGTATGTTTTATTTCTCAAAATTATAGCTATGTAGCGTCCAGTGGGATTATAAAGTATCGAGTGTTAAGCCCAGAAACTGTCAAGCTCACCTCGACCCTAGCAGCTACGAGTCAACTGCGATAAGATATTTTCCGTGCTTAAATAATGTAAGGGATTGCGTTATTTACGAACTGCAGCCGTACTTGTACAATATATTTTGCTCCCACCTTTTATTTTAGTCTTATTCTTATCTCCTTTTGTAAAATTAATAGTATATAGCGTTACTTGGTGGAACGATTCCATAATTATCATCCAGGAAAATAAAAAAATGTATTGATCCACATACGCAGTTTTGATAATAATAATTGTTGAAAATTATGTATGTGGATCAATACATTTGTTTCTTTTTCCTGGTCTATACTTATTTCATTATTCTCTTTCACTCTTAATTCCAATCTTCTCGACTTCCTCTTTCTTCTCCGCCTGTTTTCCTTTTAAAATTTCCATCTACTCTCTTCACTCTTGCATTCCTCACCTTCTCTTTGACTTTTTATTTTCGTTTTCGCTTTGTTTTATTATGCTGTTTTTGTTTCGCCAAGGCAAGAATACAACTGAAGCCACCAAAACTTATGGTGATGTACTGAAAGTCAACAAATGCCAACGATGGTTTAAGAGATTTGGATCTGGCGATTTCGATCTTTCCGATTGTCATCGATCCGGAAGACCCACCAAGCTGAATGATGACGCGCTGAAGTCACTAGTTGAGTCTGATCCACGTCAGACCATATAGGAATTGTCAGATAATCTCAATTCATCGTGGTCAACTTTCCAAGAACACCTACAGAAAATTGGTAAATTGAGTAGACAAGGTATATCTTCTTTCTGAAAACAACAAAGCACAGCGACGGACAATTTGTGATGCCTTATTGACGAGACAAAGAAATGAGCCGTTTTTGCATCGGATTGTCACTGGTGATGAGAAGTGGGTTCTCTACGTGAATAATAAACGTAAAAAACTCCTCTCTCGAGGACAAACGTCGGTTCCAACCACTAAAGATGGACTCCACCCGAAGAAGGTCCTTTTATGTGTTTAGTGGAATTGCGTAGGAGTAATTCATTTTGAGCTCATGCGACCGGGTCAAGTCACCACAGCAACTGGACCGATTTCACCGAGCCCTGACAATAAAACGCTCAGCATCGGTCAATCGAAAAGGAGTAATCTTACAGCAAGATAATGCTAGACCTCATCCTGCAAGAACGACCCAAGAAAAAAATCAGGCTGCTTGACTGGGAAGTCCTGCCCCACCCACCGTATTCTCCAGACACCGCACCCTCGGATTACCGTCTGTTCCGTTCCCTTGAACACAACCTGAGAAATAGAACCTTTAGAAATGCTGATGATGTCAATTCGGGCATGGAAGCTTTATTTGCTTCCAAAGATGGTAATTTTTTCAAAAGTGGAATTGAGAAGTTGAAGGATCGTTCGTTAAGTGTCATAAATAATGATGGCGATTATATGATAGATTAATGTTTAATTTTCTTTAATAAACCAAATATTTGAAAAATGGCCGAAAATAATTGATTACTTTCCGGTACCCCATATTTCACAGCGCTTACTACCCACCTGTCATAGCTCAAGTTTGAATGCGCTGACCATAATAATCTCTTTTATTGAAAAACCGCTGTAGCGATAGATAACTCGAACACAATTTCCTGATCTGTAATTGTCGAAAAATTACCACTTTCTCCGCACTTGTTTTTTGCTACGAAATAAGATTCTCTGTAAAAGAGGAGATGGGGCTTGGAGTGAAAAACGTGCCGCCACATTTCTCCAGAGGAATTCCCCACGCTCAACCTCATAGTCTATTCCACAGTATCACCTCTCTCGCGCACACTCATTCTTCTCTTAGTGTAAGGAATTAAAGGCTTAATATGTATATTTTTAAGGTCCCGTTTCCATTTCCTCGCCTTATTGCTACGACGCTCGTTTGCGGTGCCTAATGTCTCGTAACGGGTCGCTTTTACGTCCTTCCCGCGTTTCTCGGGATAATGTTCCCTTTCGTCTCTTAAGGGATTGCGTTCGGGTTTTCCTCCTCTTTTCGTCACGTCCTCGCGTTTTAAGATCTAGGGCGTCGTTTTTAGGGAACGGTTTAATTCCGGGCGTGCATTTTTACAGGTGCTCTCGCGCCCGTTACGATCTTTAGGTGTTTATGTGTCGCAGAGCAGCGTAGTCTTACCCTGAGAGTTATGAAGGGTCTCGTGGTCCCTTCTTTTTGTTTTATTTTTCTCGCACGGTTCCCTTCTCGGTGGCCGTGGTTTCCGTGCGGGTTTCGGCGTTAAAACAAATGAGGGTCTCGGTTTGAAGCGTCAGTATCGGTTTGTGTGGCGGCGTGCGGTTTTTTTTCGCCCCTTTCATTTACCGTCGATTAAGGTTGGATGCCTATAATTTTTTTAACCAGAAGCCGTGTAATTATTATCACGATAAAAGCTAAAATAAAACCGAAAGCCTAGGGACCAAGAAGTGCGCGGATTTCTGAAAATTGCCGATTAGCGAGCGGCACGCTTCTCGGTTAGTGGTTTAGCATAAAAATACCTTCTCTAGTGTAATGAATAAAAAGCTATTCGAATTAATACGGGAACGAAATAAATATTGTAAAAACTCAGCGTTAATAAAAGTTCCACAGGACAACAACTACTTAAACGTGGGAATATAAACCCAGAGACTCTAGGGTACTGTTTAAAGTGAAAATATTTAGGAATGAATGCATTCACGGTGAATTAAATAAAATATAAAAAAATTATGTCGGGTAAGTAACAGGATTTATGAGCGGCAGAAATCGCAAACTCGAGCTGGAAAACGATTGTTCGAAACATTGCAGATTATTTAGCTTTTAGAATTTTATTAATTTTTTTGTTGGGCTTTTGAGTTTTACAGCTAGAATGTTTTTTGTTTCCCTTGAGGTTTGGCTTATGGAAGTTCCACTGTATATTTAAATTTACGTCGATCTAATTTTAAACTTTCATTTATCATTAACAATTAGGTGGGAAGTATGCTTTCCACCACCCATTAGGCAACATACAGTTCAGAATTATCAGGGAATTCCACATACAACTATTATCGTATAAAATATTCTGAAAGAAAATAAACTACAAGGAATTAACGCAATGAAATTTTACCTATTATCAAATACTTTAAAATCTCCGCTATCATGAAAAATATTGAAACGGGTCACTACAAAGTGGAACATCACACTCACTACATATAAACCTTGTTCTTTTTTCTTCTACTTCCTGCACTTTCGATGTGTACTTGTTTTTTGGCGAATGGTTTCCAAAATATACCAGCTGAATTCCTTCCGGGACTGATATTTTTACCAAAAAAACTACAGACAGTGCCACCCAGAGCAGTTCCCAGCAATCTGCTGTCTAGCCAAAGGGATTCAAAATATGAGCTGATCGCGATTTCTTCTGTTTACTTGCCAGAGTATGTAACTGTTTACTTTGCCAAGGTTCGCAAGAAAATACAAAATTCGGTGGCAACATTTCACCTCTCTTCATCCGATGGCATACCTTTCCCCCCTCTGATCGAAACAATGGACTAATTTTATCGTTCATTTCTACTGCTCTTGGACAAGGTGAAATTGTGATGGTGTTGTTTTCTCTGTTTGCCCGTGCAAGGTGTTTTGTGTTTTGGAGTCTCTTTGTTAGGCACCACATCTTCTAACCCTTTCTTCAGGCTTTGGGGGTTTTAATGAAGACCTACCCAATCGTGCCAGTTTAGCGGAAAACTACTCTTTGTCTATTTTATGAAGGCAGAATAGAATATGGTAAATGGCATCGGTAACAAATACTGGGAAACAAGCATCTCACGGACCCAGTTGAAGGAAATGTTTAGTGGGAAGCGTACTTTTCGTCGTCCACGAAAGAGATTATCTCATAGCCAAATGAATCGTTAATATAGTGAAACTCGCATAGCTTCACGAATAACGATTGATTCAGTCAAAATTCTCGTGGATCCTATCCTTTGATTGCAAAAGATTATGATGCTGTTGTTTCCTGAAAATGAGCAACTTTGTCTCGGTATTCTGACAGTGCAGTGAGAGCGAGTAATTTTTCCTTAAGAATTATAATTTTAAATGCATCGATACGTAATGATAATTAAAAAATTAAGACGTTTATGATCGGTGTTTTGGTTGGTAAAAACGGTGGTATAGCTAAAACATTGTCGTCGGTTTTTCGTATCGAGAATAAATTTTGGTTTTAATCGTAAGAGTTGCTCAATATGAACACAGAAGGAATCGGTTTGAATTCAGGGTCACTTTTATATTTGAGAACTAAAAAAATATTACTCTGTTTCTCCGTCGTTTATCACTGTTCAGTCGCTTCATAAAATAAGAAAAAAGTTCCCCTTTTAATTCAGCAAATAAATATTAATACAAATACAGTGAAGATGTTATTGGATATTTTATTAGATTCTCTCTCAACGGTGTAGTTTCAAAAGACCATCTCAAAGCTACGGAAGAGGAGAATCGGATTTTTCCGAATTACATCTCTCCCTAGTCGATATCTTTTATTTATTTAGTTTCCAGGAGGTCCGGGTAATATTTTTGGGTCTTTTTTTTGCAATTCCTTACCCTTCGTTTCCTGTTTTCTAACGCGGCCATTCTTCCTAACCCTAGGGTCTGTTCCTGGTCCCTGACCCTCATTCTCCACGGCATTTTCCGCGTATCTTTTCGACCCGTATTTTCTGTTTCTCCCGGAGACGCACGCATCCGTACACGCACGCACGAACCCAGGCACACACGCACTCGTCCAAACACACGCACACATGCAGACACACGCACCTCCCTCCAGCTCCTCTCCGGCATCCTCTGCCCTCTACCCCAATTTATTTCTTCTTTTCCTCTCTTTCTCGCGCCCTTCCTTTCTCCCTCCTTTCTCTTCGTCTCCCGCTCTCTGCATTCGTTTTCCTTTCACTCCCTTGACTTTTCGCCCTCATAAATCTCACCTCCCCTCGTTGGATCGGCTTGTTTTTCTTTCGATACGCTCCCGTGCCATTTCTTCCTCTCTCACGCACCTCTCTCTTTCTCTCCTCCCCCTTTCCACCTACTTCGCATCTCCCTCAGCGTCCTGCCGTATATTCTGCTTCTCCCTTAAATCCTATGAAATCCCTTTCATTTTTTTCCTTTCCCTCCTCCGCATCAATAAGGCTCTCCTTAAGGCGCGGCGGTGTTGGTTCGCGTCCTTTAAAGAAAATCGGTATTGTGCTTCCATAGTTCTCCGCGTGCTCTCGTGTTTTTTCTGTGCATTTTCGCGTGATATGATTCGTGTTCGTGCTAGAGCAGAAGGGGTCGGTGACCGAATTAGCCAAATGTGTGGTTTTATTTTTCAAATGCAATGTAAAACATAAGAAGAGCCGCATCGCTGATGAATAAGGCCGCACTTTTCTTATATTTCAATTCATACTGAATAACATATGCATATGTTTTCGAAGGACATCTTTGTAGCGAGATCTGAGCGATCATTTTATATCACGTTTTTTGTTTCGCTCTTCATTATATTTGGTGGTTACTCACTATGCGTGGTCCGATTATGACCATCAAACTGTGAAAATATGTATGAAACATACCCTATTATAAGCGAACGCATTTTGGGGAATTTAGTTCCCTGGCGGATATTTAGTTTCAGACCCTTTATCCGGCAGGAGTCACGAAAACTCTCAAAAGAGCCTCACGTTGACAACTCCTTTCCTATTTTTTAAAATTCTGTGAGGAGATTCTTGCGGCGCTATTCGGCCTAAATTTTGAAACGGGCATTTAATATTTTCATCTTCCTCTCTCCAATTCGTCCTGAATAATTTCTATTTTCACGCAATAAATAAATGTGCGCCTCTTCAACTTAATCTTTCCGGACCAGGAAGTATTTGTCACGTCTACGTGAAATATGCCCTTGTAAGTGGGCGATCCTCGTTAATTTCGCGTATAAATCAAATACATATAGTTAAAATTCGCTAAAAAAAAGTCGTACTGCATTTCAGTATACATACTTGCTGTAACAGTTGCCGATTTTTTATCATTGTACAATTTCATTTTTCACCTGTTTTTCTCGCCATCGTTCTTATCCACCTGGCATCTGTCGCTTTTTTATTTTCATCTTCGTAACGCTCGTGATTCACGCCGTCAACTCGCTGTAAACACTTCCCTTGCCCTAGTTAGCCACGAGGACATAAATCGCTCGCTGCTAGTTTAGTGACAACGTAATTTATTTACTCGAATCCCATTTTTGTCCCTGCGCCCTCGCCTCCGAAGCTTTCGGAAAACAAACCTTTCCTTCCTGGGGAAGGAAGACGCTTGCTCCCTCTTATTTGTTTTCGGACACTTGTTCCGTTCGTGCCTCGCTACTTCCTGTGTTTCCTTTAAGGAAATTGCAAAGTTGTTCTCCCAGCTCTTTTTCCCTCCCACAATAAACCACCACCTCTTTTGATCTTTCATCCGTTTCCAGCCTTTCCTTTGACACCACGTAAATCAAGGGCGCGGAACTTTTCAAGCAGACTTCCATTTGGAAGCCTTTCTGGATTCGAAACTCTCAACGGGCGAGTGCTGTCGTCTTTTTGTTTATGGAAGAGCCTCGAAATTCTGCGGCATTTCATAGGACCGGATGGAGGCGTATCGCCGACCTGCGAGTGTTTGCTTATTGGTGAATGCATATATATGTGCGTAGATCTATATACCTATGTGCGTTTGAGCGTGCGTGAACATGTGCTAGCACCTGATTTAAACGCTAATTAAACGCGTTACATTAAAAAAATCACTTTTTCGACGCACTGTCCTGGGCGTGTTTGGATGCGCCTGATGATTGTTAATGTCAGATGTTTTCATTGTGACTCGGGATTTAAAATTTCGCGTTTAAATCGTTTAATTTATTACGCCCACATTGTTCCGGTTTACATAATTTATGCGTTCCATGCATATATTTATCAGATGATAGCTCTAACCATATAGAATGTAAGGCAAGCGTAGTAAATAAAAATCCGCTAACTTCAGTGTGCTCCTTATTAAAAGTAGCTCAGCTTTATGAGGAAGTGGATAAATATTATAATCCCGTTAATAATCAAAAGGGTACTTAAGTTATATTTATCGGAATAGGCCATTTTATTGCACGTCAAAATATCTTCATTTTCTATAGCTATTTTTTTATCAAAATATCGTATTTTGTTTCTACCTTGGCCAGGGGCGGATCCAGAAACTTCCCAAGAGGGTGGGTGAACCGTCGCCCCAATTGCCCCTCCCCCCTCTTGATCCCACCTCAGCCGACCACCATACATTTTGAAAATCCCTATCCCCGTCAGAATCTTTCTTTCCATTGTCATACAGACTTAAAATTCGGTGTAGAAACAATGAATGTTGCGCGGAATGAATTTTAGAATGCACCCAGGGAGGGCAATGGAGTCGTCAAAGGGGAGGACGATCGCCCCCCCCCCCCTCCCTTGTATCCGCCACTGACCTTGGCAGAAAATATTGTTGCCAAAATTTCTCGGATTCAATTTTTACTTTCTCCATGTACGTAGTATAGGGGAAAGTATTGTATTCATGAAAAAAATTGACTTCGAGATTTCAACGGAAATACACGTTTTGAGGTCCCCTGAACACGTTTTGACCATTTTCTCGATGATGTCTGTGTGTATGTGGTAGCTTTTTGTGGGTGCTCTAACTCAAAAAATATTAATCAGATCAACGCGAAATTTAATATTTAACATTTTCATAAAAGTCAGAAGAACTGATTAGTTTTTGGTAAAAATCGGTCAACCGAAAGTGGATTTTTATTCTTGTCACTTATCCGTTATTTTGAAATATTTGCTTTAATATTTGATAAATGTAAAAATGTATTGGAATAAACGTTGTAGGAAATTTAATTTTATACAACCTTTGTTTGAAACATTTTTGTCCTATAATGCATTGTTTAAGAGATATCATATATTTTAGCTGCCACCACCACGCCACCTACCGACGACTATTGTTAACAGTTGACGCTTAGTTACGTCTTAGTAACGCTCCTTTTTCTTTTCTTAATTGTTGGTGCTTTGCAGCTACATCAAATATCAGAAGGCTATGGTTTGAGTTTATTTCTGTTCTTTGTTAAGTCTAAAAATGTCTCGCAGTTTCTTAAAATATTATTATCTATCCTATTTGGAATTTTTAGAAATATTACAGGTATGGAGAAAGTCATGTGGTGGCCACATCAGATTTTGAATGAACATTTACTGTGTCCGCTAGGATTTCTTATGAGAAAACATTCGGAAAACTTCATTGCTGACATGACACGCTAGCTCCAGGGTAGGTAACTTTATTAATTGGAAGTGATCACCCAACTAGATAAAAATTTTGTAAGCCTTGGTGAGAAATGGATGTTGAAAGTATTAGGAAGAGATCTTGTTCGCAGATGAGCCTACCAAGTGACGAGAGATCGTTGATGAAATGCTGAAAGCGTTAATCGCCACATCGCAGTCAAAGTCGAATGATGTCGATGAAGTGAGGACGGAAGCCCAGAGACCGTGACTTTGAAGGGACCGCCATCCTGTATGCTTTCCACCGCCGTAACCTCAAAGCATCGCTTCTTAGAATTTGGTTTTGAACCAAAGAGGCGCCTGTCAAAAAAAAAATTAATTCATTTTAGCCGAGGACCTTTTCCACCGGATTGATGCAGTATGGTTTTGAGATGAAGAGATCTTTGCTGAGAGATGCCTTAAGAATGTTTATATACGTGTCCTTCAGACTCCGTTTGAGCCTCAGACGATTTCCGTCCCGTTGGCTCCGTTCTTCTAAATTCCTTATTGCGTCATTATTATTTGTATAGTGATGTTACAGTGGGAATTATCATTGCATCTTGCTTCATTAGTGCGCGCATACACGTATTTTTGTATGTGTATGTATTCATATATGTATGTGTCTGTGTCATTTTTATAAGTTTATAACTCCTGCTGTATGATTATTACTAATTTACGTGAGAGCATTTTCTCTAATTCGGAAAATTTTTAAAGAAAAATCTTCTGAATTCCTTATTGCATCATTATTATTTGTATAGTGATGTTACAGTGGAAATTATTATTGCATCTTGCTTCATTAGTGCGCGCATACATGTATTTTTGTATGCGTATGTATGAATATATGTATGTGTCTGTGTCATTTTTATAAGTTTATAACTCCTGCTGTATGATTATTACTAATTTACGTGAGAGCATTTTCTCTAATTCGGAAAATTTTTAAAGAAAAATTCTCCCCGTCGATTCTTTAATTTGGTCCAACATCCGCCGCTTCCATTAAGCACCTCCCTTGCGCCAACTTCACCCTAATTCCGCATCCCGAAATAAAACGAATTATCTTGATAAACGACGGCGTTTCGGTTAAAATATTTCCTTCTCCGGTCTCCGTACGTTTTCCGTTCTCTCTCTCTCTTCTCATCCCTTTCGTCTACTTTCTCTCTTCTCATTCCTTTCGTCTACTTTCTCTCTTCTCATTCCTTTCGTCTACTTTCTCTCTTTTGCTCTCTTCTCCCTCTTTCTATTTCGTAGCGTGGGATTTTCCTCGGAGACACACACAAGCACGCGCGCACACACACGCCCCCATTCCGACTCGGCCACGCCCACTTCTGGAAATGTTCACACTCCATTTTTCAACCCGAACGTCCTCGCATCCCGTACGGCCGATTTCATGCCTGTGGACATATAAAAAAACTAACACGGGAGGAATGGAAAATTTGATATCCCCTTCCATAAAAAATCCTCTTAAACGGTCGTTTTTTATATTTCGGTTTTATTTCAGTGTTCTTTTTTCATTGTTTTCGACAGGTCTATCAGTCTTCGTTTCGTTCTCTTCCGTTTTTGATTCGCTTGCTTTTTTGCATAATATATTTTCAATCCGTTTTTATTGTTTTTATTTTGTCTCGTTGAATCGGAGATAGGTCACAGCTTGTGCGATTGCTGGAAATTGCTTCAAAATATTGTCGGATCTTCGGTAAAATACCCGCTCGCGTATACAGTTTTTTTAGGAATGGGACGTTCGCGATGTACGTTTTTTGTGGCGTACTGTTTATGTAGCTAAAAAAAAGGGCTCATATATTCGGTTAGTCTGCCAGTACTCCAACCCATCTGTACAGGAAATATCTCGGTAATCCAGCAACTAGTAGATGCCAAATTTGATTAGTATTGATTAGTCTATACTAGGGGTGGCCAAACCTACTTACCCTCGGAGCCGCATACGATGTTTCCCAGAAGTTCGCGAGCCGCATGACATATTCTACGCTCATAAATTTACGAACAGTAAAACATAACCTACGTCATTGAGTCCTGCAGAGAAAAACGTTGACCTGCCTCTGCATGGAAATTTTAAAAAGCCGCATACTAGGATAAAAGAGCCGCAGTTTGACCACGTCTGGTCTATACGAAAGCTAGACATGGTATAAACTTGGTGGTTCTAGGATCAGCTGCTGGGGAATAATCGAAAAATATCGCTGCAATTCTTTGCTCTGCTGGAAATATATCCGTTGGTGAAAAAAGCGCCTTAACGTAATTTGCCATGAAATTATTTCCTCCCTTGTTTTTGTTTCATTACGTAGTGAACCCATGTTGGCCTAATTACTTTTGAGTGATTGAATCGCATGTTGCTCTTGAAAATCTCGCGGCGTCTTTGCTAATCCATTTGTTATGCCGATGGCGACGGTTTTTGCATCGTTTATTGCGCGGCAACTCCATTATTCAAATGAGGGTTTTGTTTGTGAAGAAAGGTAAAAGGGGCGACAATCGAACGTTTTGCCAATCGCGTCGCATATTTATCGGACTGAGGACCTGTTAAAGTCGTCGGTTATCCAGATTGAACGAAAACAAGTGAAGTTGTTTTATTATGTGGACGTTTGTTTATTTTATAACCGTACGAGATACGCTTCGTGTCGACATAATGTAGTCAAATGCTGAAAATTCATGATTCCTTTTGACTTTCAGAGAGCGCTTCCGATTTCTAAACGGCGATCATTTTGGCACTTGTTTTCCAAATTTCATCTTTGCCACCGTGAAGGTTAAATGTATTTCAGCAAAAGTTATCTAGAAAAAGGTTGGTGGAGTTTGCATCGCAATAAAACTTTATCATATCTGTACGCTTCTATTCTATTCAGTGACTATAATAATTATAGCTAATGTATTGTTATTTAGGGTGGAGATAGCTAGGAAATCTCGGTGCAAAGTGTGCTTCAAAAATTTTTAATAATAAATTTTAATAAATAAAACGACCTTTCGCGCTAGGACAGTATTCGATGTTTCTTCAGATTTTTTAATTGTCTATACTTGACGAGTAAAACAAATATTTTTGAGAGCGCGGGGCCCTGTGGAGTCGCGCCATTGGCACCGCCATCAAGCCGGCCCTGTTGTAGAGGATTAATCCTTATAACCGGTCGAATTATGATCAAAAGACATCTAGAAATACTCCAGAATAAATTCTTTATCCTCGGTTTCATCAAGGCTTCTATTCCAGCTCACATCCTACGAGGCCTCCATACAATTTATTAAAAGGGCCACGTGGGACTTTGTATTACCACTATGCGGGCCACTTGTGACCTTTTAAATGACTGATGTGTTTGCGTAAATTTCCGAGAGCTAGTTTTGAGAATTTCTTTGACTGTTTAATGTGCCACACTCCTGAATTAAAAGTTTATTGCATCTAAGTACCGGATGAAAACACTTTAGTATATGGCCTGCGTGCCGTTGTTTGATGTCCTCTGTCATACCCAACTACGAGATTTCTTTAGGTTCTGTTGAACCGTTTTTCCCTGAGCACAGTCGGCAAGATTGCAGAGAGACGGAATCGTAAAAACTAAATTTTTGGGACCTAAAACGTGCGCATTCACCAAAATCTCGAATACGAATCAATATCACAACACCTTCCCAATATTGGTACTTCACATGCGAGAAAGTTAAAATGTGCGAAATAATAGCGCAAAATACTCGAAAATTCGCCTCAAGTCCCTCTATTGCATCAGCTGTGTGAATAACAAAGGATGTATGAAATGGATGCGTCATGTGCCCTGATTAAAAGGAGCTCTCTCTCGGCCCTTATATTATTTACCTTTCACTTTCTATCTTTCTCTCTCACTGGCTTTGCCACCTTGGGCGCCTTTAACGCCCTTCTCGGAAATTTCGTGACCGCTAAAAGCACTTTCAATGTGACCCGATTTATTCGTTCTCTTGTTTTTTTTAATGCACCGAGCGTATGACGTCAACGCGCTAAGGATAGCCGGATTCTCGTGTCTCCTCTTTTGTTTGTAGGCTAAAGAGAGAGAGAGAGGGAGGTGTGGAGTTAGTTTAGTTTGGCAAAGTGTTTTATCCTGGTAGCCTATTCTTCCTCGCGCTTCTCGTAATGACGTGTTCGCGTCATTCCCGGAGAGAGTACGGACCATTCTAGAAACTAGAATAAAAATGAGCCGCGGAGCTCGCGGGTATTCATAAGTGATGGGCTGTTATGAAGTCTGCTAGGGATTTTTAAAAAATCAATACATTTATCAACTGTACCGAATGGAACGTGGTATTTTTTGTCATCACCAAGCTTTGCGTTGGAAGTTACTTCCACATCAAATAAAAATGTCTATCTTGTTATGTTAACTACTAAATAAAGGTTTAATTTCCTGTGTAACTTTTTTAATTAAGTACACGGGATGGTATAATTTAAGGAAACTAAAGGGTTAAATTGGAGGTCAATATTACCATATTTGTTATAAATTTATTTACTTAATATGGGAACAGAGGAGTAAAGACTACATATATGTCTTTTTATAGTTCCCTAGTTAGATTTGATGCTACATTGTTCCCTTTAATTGTTGAACTCGTGGAGGGGCGGATGTGCGTAACACGATTCGGTAAGCTATTGCTATACGGATCTTTGCGGACAGGGATTATGTAAAAGATCACAAATCAAATCGCCAATAATAAAGTAATCAAGATCAGCTGCAGAATTCCGTTGATTAGTAGATGTGAACTACAGAATCTTGAAAACTTGTCTGTCATCCTCCGTCTAAAGGGAATAAAAAACTGGTTTGCTTCTGTTTTTCATTTATGTTTTAGAGACGTTGAAAAATATTTTTTGTTCCATTTCTCACACTTTCGTCTCGAAATGAAGTTAGTTTCTCGTTCAGATCATTCCTAGTCTGCGCCCTTGCACTCAGAGTAGCTCGTTATTCGCTGCACTTGCAGTATCCGCGAGAAATATTTGAATAGGGATCTCGCCGCTGCGCAAATAATAATATTTCAAGCATTTTAAAAAGTTTTTGACCATTTTTTTATGGAAGGTGAAATTCGAATGAGCTAAAAAATTAATTTTCTCGTCTGTTTGTTAACGTAACAATACTATTAACCTGACCTTTGGGCTACGCGAGATTATCGGGTTCAAGGATCGAGCGGCGACGTGTTTTAAAACTGTGCTTATAATTTATCGAGGCCAAGCTTGCGTTGAGATTGAAGATTATAGATGGTGACCGTGAGCTATTAAATGTATAGGTCATAGGCTAGTTTAATCGAAGGATGTTTTTTTATCTTGGGTCCTGTGAAGCATAAATCATTTCATTGCGTGGCAGAGTTATAATATTCTGTAATTTCTGCCGCTAACTAGAAACGATTTCCGTGTATTTTTATATACTTTAAGAAAAAATAGTAGTTTACGTAGGGCGACGAAGAAAAATATGAGAGTTGTAGAAATTAACATAACTTAATTATTCGGCGAGGTTTTTTCAAGACTCATACGCATGTTGTTTTTATCAGATGGAAATTATTAAACGCTCCACTAGTTAACTGATAACTGCAGGTAAATTACAACCGAGGAAGCATGCTTTGTAGATGAAATGCGTGTATGGGTTTCCTTAATAATTTCATGGCAGTGGGAGTCAGTTCCATCTAATTAGAATAGAATAGAATTTATTGACACATTACATTTACATAGTTGCAATACAAGTCTGTCAGTAAATTGGTGTCTCGTCAATAACTAACATACATTAACTGTTACACATCACACATACGCTACAATACAAATGTTACATTGAATAATACGTTACAATACAAATGTTACATTGAATAATACGTTACAATACAAAGGTTACATTGAATAATACGTTACAATACAAATGTTACATTGAATAATACGTTACAATACAAATGTTACATTGAATAATAATTCAATTATACTTAAAATTATATCAATCAATGAAAGCCACATATATTCCATATATTCCGTTACTGAATAATAACACTTTTTTAACAAAAATATTTCACTTTTACCTGGAAATGTTTTACATTATTACGTTTTTCTCTAAATTTTAGGGACAATTTATTATTAACTTTGATACCATAATTAACATGCCGTATTATCTATTATTTTGGGCTTCGTTATTGTAGATCAAGACAGTACTATGGTCTTTTTCCTAGCAAAATATTCGAGTATGAATCAAAGTGAAAATCAATCTATGAAAAGACGGGGAAAAACATTTAGAAGCGATGGATTAATATTATTATCTCGAGATCGAGATTATATAAGACTTTCTTGTCCGTAGCGTATGTGTATGAAAAACTCTTTAAAATACTAATGGAGCGAGGAAGGAATATGAAGCAGTTGTTGGATGACGTAACCGCTTTGTTTTTTGGAAACCTGAAGGGAGCTGAAAAATTGTAAATCACGAAGAATTGACCGAAATGCGGAGTTGAAAACTAGAGCGATGTACAGACATAAAAGGCGCACGTTACCGTTATTTTCCTATGGCTTCCAATAACCTGTTGCGGGTCGCACGTGCTTAATCTTCTTTCATTAGTTCAATGTAGGGTTTCATTACTTGTTGGGATCTCCAAAACAATTTTTCCTATCGCTCAACTGGTATGCATGGCTTCGCATACTGCATATTTACTTATTAGAATGAAAAATATCTATGGATAATATTTAATGTTCTTCTTATAATAAACACATGTTTAATCTTTTTCAAATTGCGTTTGCGTGTTCAACTCGTTATTTGACTGAAAGACATTGTCTCCGTGAATTTTCAGAAATTATTGAAGTTGCAAAATTGAAACCCTTTTTATAATATCGTTTGATAAATATGGAATGCAAATGCCTTCAAAAACGAGTTACTCTTTGCTAAACATGGGTGAAATAGTGTAAAAACATTGTGGTTGAAAAAAGCAATGTCACATTTGTTGTTCTTCGTAAATTCGCAAAAATAAATAATGGCGAATTCTTCGAAAGGCTGATTTCGAATCACGAAGGAGATACTGAACAATAAGACCACAAATCGATATCTTTTGAAACTTGGAAGATAGAGTAATCTTTTTACTTGGCAGGACCAAAAGCACCCCACGAATGTATCCTACGGTTAAGAAAAAAATCGAAAGCCCTATATGAAGTAAGTTTGTGTGTGTTTTTTTTACCACTTCACGTCGCCACTTTCTGATCCATCTTTTCGAATTCGGGAACTTCTGAGAAAACCAATCTAACCTCTCTCTCTCTTTCTCCTTTTCCTTATTCCATCCTCTTCCCACTCCCAACACCCAAGACCGATTCCAAATAAGAAATTCAGAAGGCGCACTCGATTCATCGCCAAAAAGGATTCCATTTTCTCATTCCGTTCCCCTTTATGGCCCAGTTCTCCACATTCCGTCGTGACTACCCAATTTCCCCGATCTCAAGACTTATAAAAGCGTAGATGTGTGTATATATACATACATATACATATATGCGCGCGCGCACACACACACACACACACACATATATATATATAAATAAATCCTACTGTGCTTACAAATTCACTCAAGGAACATGAGAGGCGAAGGCTTCAGCCAACGCGCATACTAACTTCTTTCGCATGAGATATTTATGAAATTCTATTTCCTCGGGTCTTTCCTCATCCACTCATTCTCTCCCTCGTCTCTTCTGCTTTTCCTCCCCTCGGCCTCTTAACACCGCCCACTCTTTCTCTTTTTTATCTTCTGTAAGTGGTCGGCGCCATAGTTTTAAAATTTCTCCTTTGGGCGATACGGCGCACCACGCTGTGAAGCAAGTGATGAAACGCATAGCTTAGTGATTATGTACGTGTGTCCTTGTGTGCACGTGTGTGGTATTTTCTGGCATGGTCCTCGCACCCTAATATTTGGATGGTAAATATAAAATGTTTAACTGATGACGTAATCCTTGAAAGAAAGTTTCATTGGCCATTACTGAGGACGAAATTCCTAGAAAGAAGAAAATGCGAGGGAGAGAGAAGTGGCAACATGGCTACAGGTCCGGAATTCACATAATGTTATCAAATACATTTTCCCCCTTCATATTTGTATATTACGAAAGAGTAATCGCTCCTCTACAGTTTTGTTTAATCCAGTTGTCACCACGTGCTTCTAAAACGCAAGTTTTGGCGCTATTGCGGAACAATATTATTCTGTTGTTTCCCATCTTGAGATATTTACTGTATATATTGCGTTTGAATTAGCAGAAAATAATATTTTAGGTCTAATAAATGTTTTAAGAAATTGTATTTTGTGTTACTGACTGTAAGTAGCCTTGTGTTCTTTCCGGTGATATGCGAAACTGGATTGTGAATTGTGAATTTTTTCAAATTCCGACGGAAAAAATATCCCCTTCCCTTTGTAGGCGCTTGTTTAACCGTGTGTGTAGGGCTCCATAAATTCGCGCTATTGTCGGCGCAGCTAATAAGGAAATTCCGTCTTGTCGGGATATCGGCTGGAGAGAGCGCAGAGAAAGTGAGAGAAACTTGTTATTTACCCCCGGTCCGGCCTCGAGTTGAATGCGGGTCAAGTGTACGAGATGCTTTCGAGAAGCTTCTTACGTCATAGTTAAAATAAAAACGTTCGAGACTCGGGACGATCGGGTTCTTCTGTGATAGCGGCGCTGTAATGGGAGTATTCGCGCGTTTGGTGTTGATTGGGTGCATTTTTTTGCGGAGACGGCCTGCTTGTACGATTTTCTTTGATTCGATGGGAAATGTGCGGCTCGAAGGAATGCGTTAATAATAGTAATCCACGGTCGTGGCGAAGTTTGAACGTCGTAGATTTAAGATTACTCCTAAATTGTATCATTCAATGTTCAGAGAAATACTTAGAAGGATACAAATGAAAGTGTTGGTGAAAATTCTATGCAAATAGGCATATGCTGGACATAAAGGATTCTGAAAAAGCATCCGCAAAGAATTTTCACCAACAGTTTTATTTGTGTTTATATGGCCATCTCACCTTTGGGGATGTAAATTGGTTTTCTTTGGGTGTTCCTCATTGAAGACATTCGTTTAGGAGAAGTTGATACCAGTTTGTCTGGTCTGACATCGGCGCGAAAAAAGACTAGCATATTCTGAAGCTGGATAATTAGTCAGTCTCGGTAGCTCAGTGATTAAAATATCTGCCCTGCAAGGGGAAGATTCGGGTTCGATTCTCGGTCAAGGCAATATCTCTTCCTTTTCATAATTCTTCACTCTTAGAAAAGAACAACTTCTCCCCACTCGCGAATCACCTTTTACTCCAATTTTCGTCCACCCCCTCTCTCTCTCTCTCCTTTAACCTATCTCCTCTCTCTTTCCCCCAATTCTTTCTACCTTCCCTCTCTCCTGTTGTTATAATAGCCTATTTTTTCAATGCTTTGTCACCTGATGATGGTCATTATTCATCGAAACCGGTCGTTGTTATATAATGTTATGTAGAATAAGTCGAATTGTTATTAAAACTGTGTTGTTTCAATTTTTGTTTTTAAATTTGAACAACGGCACATTTCATCCAAAGGATAAAAATTCTCGAATTGTGGTATTTGCACGCACTCAAGTCAGTCAAACTCCATTAGGAGTGGTAGATGCAGCAGTGTGTTCTTCGCAGCGTCTGTCCCCTTCTTTTTAGTTCGCTATCTTAAATTTATGAGCCTTCAACCATAGTATTTCATTCTAAAGATGAATTATTTAGCACGCCTTATACCTGGAATCCATGACATTTGAAAAGTGTTACCGCCTATGCCGATTACTCCTGTAGGTATAAGTCTAAGTCAGACGGTAGTATAAAAGGAAAAAGATACCCATACCTTCTCCGTCTGCGAATGCAGGCAGAGGGGTGGAGGGGATGAGGAGTGGGCGTGGAGGAGTCGGACGAAAGCGGGGACCTCCTTCGACAGCATGTTTTTGCCAAACCTCGTAGGGCCGGTTCCGCTCGAACGTTTTAAGGTGTTCACTCGAGTCCGGTGTGTAAATTTTTTCACACATCCGCGAATCATTTCGATTCGTCCCGATTCAGGTGTTTAATTTTTCGCGTCAAAAAATCCAAGCTGTTGCCGTTTCACTTCCAAATGGTTTGGGGGCAGTTGCGTGAGATTGAGTTGAGAAATGCTGAATCGTCGGTCGGACATGTAGTATTTAAGCCTTTTACTTGTTCCTTTTACGAGTGATAAAAACCTGCAATCAATTTCTCGATTGCTGCATAAATGCCTGTTCTGATAGTCGTTAATGGTCTTCAGTTAGGCTGGAATGTTTTTAGCATGTAGTCGCATAAATTTCAACGATTATTTTACTCTGCGTGTTTTTATTCAGATTCAGTTTGCCTTCCCAGGAAGAATTCACTCGAGAATATAGTAGCATTCATATTATTGAGTTTATGTTTAAGTAACCATCCAAGTGTTTTATTATTGTTTGTGTCTTCAGTTATTGAACGATACGTTGCAAGTTTGAATCTCAAAAATAATATTCGATCGTATTAATTTTTTACGATAAAGTAAAGACATTTTGAACTCTTAGTCGTGCACTTATTTTTAGTGATCGTATTTTCCTTTGAATAACATATACGAAGTGGTTTATACTATAAATTTGAATAGGACTGCATGTTGGATCATATCTAGTGCAATGTTCACAAATCGCTTCCCCTATGGGAGTTTCAGATTCTCGCAATTGCCTTCGTGTATCTGAAACATCGTACTCCGAACGAAAAGCTGACTTTTCACCCTGTAACATGGCACTCTTCCCTGCGGACGTCGCTTTTAGACGATTTTCTCACGCTTCCCACTTCCCAAGCACCGCACTTATCAAAGCCGCCTTTAAAGATGTTGCTGCGCATTTTTGGTCGCCGTCCAAAACGCCCTCCCGGCAAAGAAGAATCTACCGCGTTTATTTCGACGCTCAACTATTTTCGAAGATCGCAATCTTTTCGCGAGAGAGAAACAGAGAGATGCAGCACTCAGTCATCGTTTCTCGTTTTAAACTTAATCTACCTATTCTTTCTCTCTCCGTTTCATTTCTCTCTTCTTTTATTTTCTCTCACTCTCCCCCCTCTCTCCCCTCCCTCTCACCCTCCTCCCTCTCTCTCCCCTCCCCCTCTCTCCCCTCCCTCTCTATCCCCTCCCTCTCTCTCCCATCCCTCTCTCTCTCCCCTCCCTCTCTCTCTCCCCTCCCTCTCTCTCCCTTCCCTCTCTCCCCTCCCTCTCTCTCCCTTCCCTCTCTCCCCTCCCTCTCTCTCCTCTCCCTCTCTCTCCCCTCCATCTCTCTCCCCTCCCTCTTTCTCCCCCCTCCCTCTCTCCCATCCCTCTCTCCTCCCTCTCTCTCGCTTCCCTCTCACCATCTCTCCCTCTCTTTCCACCTCTCCCTCTTTCTCTCCATCTCTCTTCCTCCCTCTCTCTTTCCCCCTCTCTCTTCCCCTTCTCTCCCCCCTTCTCTCTTCCCCTTCTCTCTTCCCCCTCTCTCTTCCCTCTCTCTTCCCTCTCTCTTCCCCATCTCTCTTCCCCCTCTCTCTTCTCCCTCTCTCTTCCCCCTCTCTCTTCCCCCTCTCTCTTCCCCCTCACTCTTCCCCCTCACTCTTCCCCCTCACTCTTCCCCCTCTCTCTTCTCCCTCTCTCTTCCCCCTCTCTCTTCCTTCTCTCTTCCTTCTCTCTTTCCCCCTTTCCCTTCCTCCCTCTCTCTCTTTCTTTCCCTCTCTCCCTTTCCCTTCCTCCCTCTCTCTCTTTCTTTCCCTCTCTCCGTCTCGCCCCTCTCTCTCTCTTACTCCCTCTCCCTCTTTCTTTCCCTCTCCCCTCTCTCTCCCTCGTTCTTTCCCCATCTCCCTCTTTCTCTCCATGTCTTTCTTCCTCCCTCTCCCCCTCCCTCTCTATCTTCCCCCTCTATCTTCCCCCTCTATCTTCCCCCTCTCTCTTCCCCCCTCTCCCTTCCTCCCT
This sequence comes from Tanypteryx hageni, assembly GCA_028673005.1. Taxonomy (NCBI): domain Eukaryota; kingdom Metazoa; phylum Arthropoda; class Insecta; order Odonata; family Petaluridae; genus Tanypteryx; species Tanypteryx hageni. Next base: position 42,968,644 of record CM054117.1, read on the forward strand.
CTCCCTTCCTCCCTCTCCCTTCCTCCCTCTCCCTTCCTCCCTCTCCCTTCCTCCCTCTCTCCCCTCTCTCTCCCTCGTTCTCCCTCGTTCTTTCCCCCTCACCCTCTTTCTCTCCATGTCTTTCTTCCCATGTCTTTCTTCCATCCTCTCCCCCTTCCTCTCTCTCTTCTTCCATCTCTCTTCCTCCCTCTCTCCATCCTTCCCCTTTTTCTCCCACTCCCTTTCTCTTCTTAATTTTTCTCTCGTTGTCTCTTTCTCTCTTATCCTTGCTCTTTCTATCTCCTCCTTCCTCTCTCCCACCTTTCTTATTAGCTTCTTATTCCCTTCTCTATCATGCTATACCTTTTCAAATAGACGGCACGGGTTTCATTATTTATGAAAAAACGTACACGCTCCTGAATAGTTCCACAGATATCGAAGTTACTTGATTGGATAAAGCGAAGAATCATGAACGGAGAGAAATAATGCTTGCATGGGGAGGAAAAAAATGAATTTATTTGGAGGTGATGAAGATTTGGCTAGCTATTTGGCAAAGTAAAATTTACTTTATTAATAATAGAGGATAAATTTACTATAAATGCAGCAATTAAAGTTTTTTTTATACGGCGGAACTGCGTTATATGTTAAAATCTCGGTTTACAGGACATCGAATAACTGACACTTTTGTTAAAAATTTTACTTGACACATTTTTATGACTCGTCTAACCTATAATTAAGTTTCCTATGCTTGCTTAAATGTTACTCGATTTACTTGCTGTTCTATAGGTGTTAGTTTTTTCGTGTATCTTATCATGTATTTTATTTTCTCATTCTTGTGCACTGTGGTACGTTAAATAGGCACGTCGATCAACCGGAACATCCAATTGGTCGACATTTTTGTAAATATTAAATATTAATGTATCAAACTAAACTTTCAGGTCGTGCATTGTATGCATGTACCTAAACGTACACACACGCAGTAGTTAGAGGAAAATTTGACTGGGTTTACCAAAAATTTTACGATAAATCTGGGACGGTGGTGGGCAACCTTTTCTACTTGGTGGGCCGCATTGGTGGTTGTGAATTCCTCGGTGCTCCGCATTGCAAGTTGTCAGTGCTTTGGAGGGCCAGATAAGACTTTAAATCGGACGTTAACTAGAGATTCTGTGGTTTCATATCGTTGAAAATCATATCTTAATTAGGTTTTTAGGGTTAACATTTCAATGTCAAGTGTTTCATTGTCGTAATTTAAATGCATTTGATATGAATTTGTGTTAAATTTCTTTTAAGTCATAGCTTCGCGGGCCGCATATAACGCTCTCGAGGACCGCATGCGGCCCACGGGCTGTAGGTTGCTCACGACTGATTCTAGGAGGAGGGAAAATAATGCGAAGAAAGGGAAAAAATGGATAGGAGATCGAGAGAGAGAGAGTGAGGGTGGGAGGGAAGGAGGAGATAGAGGGTGGGAGAAGTTGCCTCGATGACTTCACCGAATCGCTCTATTTCCAGAACCTGCTCTCCCGTTTAAATCTTTCCCCAACCGTCCCCGTCTCTCTCCTCTCTCTTTCTCTAACCTTCTCCCTCGCACCACGGAATGCAGCAACGCGAGACGCCAACCTCCTTAGTAGAGTACATTTGCGAGAGCTGCATCGCATAACACAACCTTTAGGAAGAAGCAAAAGTCCGTCTTGAAGGAGTTAGGTGCCACCGATGGGGTTTATAACCTCCAGTTTTGCTTTTCTCCAGTTTTTTTAACGCTAAATCTGTGGAGGTGCCGAGTTTCTTTAGGGCGCTTACGTCATCGGCTTTCTACGCCTCAGTTCCACCCTCTCTCCCTCTCTCTCTCAACTCATCCTCTCTCTCATTTCATCTCATGTGCTAAGGGTTATAGGCATGGTGCTTACAAGAGAGCCTAGCTCGAGGGAAACATGTAAGGGTTGTGCATGCTAAGTGCGTGAATTAGGCGTCTTCCTCGGCCTTTGATCGTCAATCTCCAAAGATTTTATTATATAGTTTTTAACTTTTCTGTCAAACGGAATACGCGTAAATTTTTATTATTGCATCCCGCAAGGTGGCAAATCTGACGGGACGACGTCATCAAAATACTCGAAATTCTGTCGCAGGGTATGGGATTCGAAATTTCAGATTTTATTACTGCCAATATGCCTGCTCTTAGTGTGTGAGGTGATGTCATTTTCACATGGTGCTTCAATGTTCGTGGAAATTAGCAGTTCCTTATTGTTACTGCTAATTTTTAATTGTCGTCTTGCTTAAAATAAAAATCGCTAAAAAGAGTATCATCAGGTGAATATTTTACGGGATTAAACAAAAAGATGTCCTTTTTTCGTTTTCGGGAAAGTGGCATTCTTTATTAAGCGATTTGACCAGTACTGTTGTAATACGGAAAAATATGGAAATTTCAATTCTCATATATTCTCATAAGAATATACATGTATATGTCGCTGTATCAGGGCTACCACCTCATAGAAACATAAACCGATATTTCGACTCAAATTTTATGAAACAAACGCGCTTAATTTATGCTATGCTTCGTGCGTTCATGACTCGAATTCGTTTCTTTCGAGAAGCGCGCATTTAAGTAATAATCCTTAATCTACGCAGCTCCCAAGAACCCCAGGTGAGCTTGATAATATTGAAGTTATATCTGTTTTATTTCGGAATAGGTGATTAAATTTATGTTGACGTTGGAAAATCTAATGGCATTTTGAGGTATAATTACGTTAGTATTTCGGAAACGTATCACTTTGCGACTGCTGGTTTCATCCACTCATGTATCAACTATATTTTTAGTGTTTAAGCATTTACACCATTTAAAATACACATTACTCCTCCGATTATATGTTATTTGTAGTCCTTCCATAATTTTTAATGCATTTAATTTTGTAATTTATTAATGTTTTAAAAACCGGGTCTGCATCTTAACTCATTATCAACATCCGTTTCGATCGGATTGGTGAGAAAAGGTTGAATGACACCAGCAGGTTTAATCCGTCACTGGATGATCCGCCGTGATTGCCTCTTAAGAGGTTGGAGCGAATAGAACTGCAGGCATTCGAAAATAAACATCAAGAAAAAAAACTCAGTTCTTCATTCTCTTAAGCATTACTTCGTGTCTCTAGTGGCTGTCCGCATTCCGCCGTATTTCGCCCTCATTGTTTATTATTCTTCCATTTCCCAACCTTTGAGACATTCTCTTTTCTTGCTTTCTCTTTGTTTATTTATTTCCACGCTTATTTTCTATCTCCGCTTTTTGGTTCCCGTGTTATCGTAGCATTTTCGCACTTTCTGTCATTTTTTCAAGTTTTCACTTAGCTAAATATATCCGCCGTTTTGTTTCGCTCTTCTTTATTCCATTCCTTCCTTTATTTTCTCCTTATGGCCCATTTTTTGTCTCGTACCTTCCTCTCTCTTTCTTTGCGTTCTTTCTCAAGTGTTATACAGTGTCGTTTATGCGAAAGTGTTACGTTTATTGCAAGGACTCCTTGTCTCAGTTCGTAAAAATGCCCGTTGCTGGTTGATTTATCGGCCCTTCATTCATGTTTTACTTTAAGGAGAGATTAATTTATTCTCCGAAAACATTTTCATTGATGGAAAAGTTTCCGTTGAATCAGCGGAGCTGTTTGGTTTGAGGTCATTTGGCTGATTTGCGCTTGAGGTTGTAGTTGGTCTAAAAAGCGTTATTTTTTTCAAGTCTTAATAAAACAGTACAACCACTTTTTTCACTCGTCAGTGTGATTTTCCAAATCTGATTTTTTATTTGAAGGAATCCAAATCTTGTCTCAGAAACTCGCATAGAAAAGTCTCGCAAGCTATCACGTTAAGATGTTTTCGGTGATAAAAATATTCATGGCTTCAAACAGTTGTTTTTATTTCGCTGCTTGGTTAATAGGTTTCGGTGCAAACTTTCTCGAATACATTTTTATTATCTCATTATGTTTGAGGATATAAGCCGTTATTTATTTATTATCAACTTCATTAATCTAGCCTTAGTGGATAAGTTTTAAAACTTCGTTCGGTCTCTTATTTATTGCCTTATATCAGCCTGTTTATTTGCAATAAAGTCTGGCCGTAAGTCCTTTGCATCCAAATTTTTGCTCTCGGATGTTTTTCGTTTTCGTGAAGAAATCATTATTTGCCGCTATCTGGAAACGTCTGGTTTGCTCATAAATTTACCTTTAGAGGCTCTGATTTTTTTCAAACGCTAAGTTTTTTAGTAATATTTGCAGGAACTGTTTGCCGCAATCGCTGGAAAGAGGAGGGACACCTGAATTTTTCTTTGGGAGATTTCCATGAAAATATTTTCCTGGTCTTAAGAATTTGTAATTGTTAAAAATTTTCAGGTATTAAATTGAAAACCTATCGAACGCCTGTTATTTTTACGGAGGACACTCCTAGACAACCTTTGAGACATTCTTGTCTTTTCTTGCTCTCTCTCTTTGTTTATTTATTTCCGCAGGCCGTCCTGCTCTGCGGCAAGGAATGCATCGGCGTTTCGAACCCCACCAACTCGAGGCTCGAGCTCCTTTCGATACATAAACCGGATCGCTCGGAATAAACGAAAAGAAAGCAAAAAATACCTAATTGCATTCTCCGCCGTTTTCGGAGGAACGAAGGAAGAATTCCTCGCGTTGGATAAAAATGCGTCAGCCTTTATTTCTGGACATCCTTTGCGAAACCCCTTCTTTTGGACTCTCTCTCCCCCTCTGCATCTTGTTTGCCTCTTGTCTCTTTCAGCCTCCTCTTTGCGCTAGTTGAATTTTTTTCATTCTTTCTCCCTTTGATTCTTTAATTATCCTCGGATATTATTCACCGTTCTCCCTCCATCATTGACTCCCTTCGTACCTTTGTTTTTTGATCCTCCCAATATCTCTTATCATTTCTTTTTTTTTGTTTTATTATTTTGTCAACTCTCTTTCTCCCTCTCTTTCCTCTCTTCATTTCACACTCTCCATCCTTTTTCTCGTTTTTTCGCTTTCCGTTCACTTTCTTTTCTACTTTATATGTCGTCTTTCGTTCTAGTTTTTACCTATTCTTTTTCTCTCTCTCCATGCTGCTACTTCTTTGTGTCGCGTTAGTGTAGTCTTTTTTTCTTTCAATTTCTTTATCTTCGTGATTTTATATACCTTTTTTGTCTCCTTACCTCTCTCTCTTTTTATCCGACTTACGTATTCTTTCCCTTTTCATTTTTTTCATATCTGCGTCTTTTTTCACACTTTCCTTCCCAGCTTCTATTCCCTTTCTTTCATTCTCGCTCACACCTTTCGTTTTCTTCTGTGTGTGTGTGTGTGTGTGTTTCTTTCTCTGCCTCTCTCTCTTCCTTTCTCTGCCTCTCTCTCTCTCAGTCTCTCCCTTCCTCTCTCCCTTCCTCTCTCTGCCTCTCTCTCTCTCTCTCTTCCTTCCTCTCTCCCTTCCTCTCTCCCTTCCTCTCTCTCTTCCTCTCTCTTCCTCTCTCTCTTCCTCTCTCTCTCTCTCTGCCTCTCTCCCTGTGTCTCTCCGTCTCTCTCTGCCTCTCTCTCTGCCCCTCTCTCTGCCTATCTCTCTGTCTTTCTCTCTCTGCCTCTCTTTCTGCCTCTCTTTCTGCCTCTCTCTTTCTGCCTCTCTCTCCGCCTCTCTTTCTGCCTCTCTCTTTCTGCCTCTCTCTCCGCCTCTCTCTCTGCCTCTCTCTCTCTGCCTCTCTCTCTCTGCCTCTCTCTCTCTACCTCTCTCTCTCTGCCTCTCTCTCTGTCTCTCCCTTCCTCTCTCTCTCTTCCTCCCTCTCTCTTCCTCCCTCTCTCTTCCTCCCTCTCTCTCTCTCTCTCCCTCTCTCTCTCCCTCTCCCTCTCTCTCTCCCTCTCTCCCTGTCTCTCTCTGTCCCTCTCTCTCCCCCTTGCACTCGCTTCCGACTCCATCGTCCGCCACGAGCTAGAGGAGACGATAGCCGTATGGTATGCGGTCGTGCGTGAGCGTGGAATTTTGAGTCTTCGTGCGAAACCTATATCAATACCCTTCCTTGTTGAAACCTCCGTCTTCCTCCTTCCCCATCTCATCTCTCTCCCTCTTCTACTGTCTCTCCCTCCTATCTACTCCTTCTCCCTACTCTCTACTCTCTCTCCCTCCTCTCTACTCTCTCTCCCTCCTCTCTACTCTCTCTCCCTCCTCTCTACTCTCTCTCCCTCCTCTCTACTCTCTCTCCCTCCTCTCTACTCTCTCTCCCTCCTCTCTACTCTCTCTCCCTCTCTACTCTCTCTCCCTCCTCTCTACTCTCTCTCCCTCCTCTCTACTCTCTCTCCCTCTCTACTCTCTCTCCCTCTCTACTCTCTCTCCCTCATCTCTACTCTCTCTCTCCTCTCTACGAGAAGTCTCTTTTTTATTTTCTCTCGCTGCCGTTCGTCTTCGCTTTGCGGATTTAACCCTTCATCTGTTTCTCTCGGTACTTAACGCTTTTTACGGTGGCTGTTTATATCTCCCGTGGCATTACCACTCCTATTTTTGGACATCCTCCCCACTCTCTCTCTCTTGAATTTGTATGTGTGTATGTATTTAAGGCTTTTATCGCGTCGTTCGCGCTGAAATTAATACGGTTGTTCAGTCCTCTCTTTTTGTATTTTTTCTTTCTTTCGTCCTCGTCAATTTATCGTTTATATTCTTCCTATCTCTCTTCCGATCGTTCTTTTGTGTACCTAAGTCTCCAGGGTCACTTGAAGTGAGATAGGTGCAATTTTAACGATCCAAATGTGAGTTAGACTGTGAACATAGAGGATTTTACTTTTTCTTTATTTCATCATTGAATTAGCTTTGCGAGTGGCCCAGAGGGTGATTGCGTCTAAAGTATAAACGGTTTACAAGACACGATATCAAATGGTTGTTAATTATTTCTAATGCAAAAACATATTACAAATCAAGATTTCTCTAAAGCCTGTATTAATCTAAATGAGGCGTAATTTACGTAGCCGACTGGAGTAATGAAATGTCTCCATTCTAGACCGATAACCTCAATCTTTGATTCACTTATGAATCCTTGAATGCATCAATCAGTGGCTAATTTGTAAATAGGAATACGTTATAACATATATATATATATATAACCGATCTACGAATTCTAAGGGCTAAAAATAAGAGCCAATAACTATTTTTTTTAATTATTCAGATATAATAGAAATACTTTTTTTTTTGAGCCCCCCTCTTGCCTGGGATCTCCGGTTCACTACACCGGTTATCTATTAGTGCGCTAAGCCTGTACCCTTAACTCGTCCTTAGACATAACACGTCCATACATTCGATTTTAATTCTCGCGGTTCGCTTGTAGTCGCGCCATCGCAGTATCGTTTCTTTCCTCTATGTACACACCTAGCGAGGGAATGAAATCGCGCCTCGCGACTATGTAAATTTTTAATTCCGCTCCACGCTGGAGTGGCACAATGTCGAGGCGAGAGATGCGTTAGTTGCTATGGATACTCATCCTAGCTCAATTTTCAAAACAAATGACATCCTACTTGTCCTACGTCGTTCGCCAACTTTCGCAGTGGCGGATTAAGGTACCTGGAGGCCACAGGCGCAAAAGATTCGGGAGGCCCCCCAACTCTCCGTGAGGGGGGGAGGGGATTCTCAAGCTACAAAAATTTTTATAACTTACGAAATGAAAAAAATGTGTTAACCAGCAGATTAAAAAATTGAATTACAGACATGCATAAATATAAAATTCATTATTTATTATATAAACGCCAGCGGCAACTGTGAGATGTGTTTGCGAATGATGCAAGGGATGTTACAATGTTACCGTTACATTGTAACAAACCTAAGTAAAAACACAAGATGTTTACGTAAGTAATAGATTATACTGATTGTGAAACATTTTACTAAATGGTACATGTATAAAATATCGAGTTTTCTCTTTTTGGAGGCCCCCATGAGTGTCGAGGCCCCAGGCCAGAGCCTCATGCGCCTTTATGAACCTTCGCTAGAAATTTTGGCTGGAAGAGGCTAAAGCGGCAATAAAAGATGTCCTGGGACGACCCGCGGACAAATTTATATTATTATTCCCGGCATTCCACGCAAAACGAGTCTGAATATTAAAAATTATATATTTTTATCCCCTGGCGTTGTCATAATTCCCGCTGCCGCTTTTTTTCCGAGTATATGAAAAATAATACTCGCTTCGGCTCACGGCGGTCTCGCTCATTGTGCTGGTGGAAAAAATCAGCCGAGCGTGCGGAGGTAATTTCGTTAAAAAAGATAACTTTTTTGGGAGGGCTTAATGGCGGCGCCGGAATTATGTAGCGATGGCATCCGTTATGGCGGATGCGTGTGAAAATTCGCTCTCGTTAGCTTTATTTTATTTATTGTTTTAGGCAAACACCGGTAAAGATACGCTTGCTGTAGCTCAGTCGATATCAGAGTGGACCGGTGGTTTTGATGTTATTAAACGGGATCTAGCCCGGAGAGTATTCGTATAATAACATGTTAACTGAATTCGTTTGTCAGTTTCTGAAGAAGATTCATCGCATTGACGAATCCCGAAGCAGAAATCGATATATTGTAAACGGCGGTTTATCGAACGTACTTGTACTGTAAAGTCCCTTCTCCGTTTACACCTTTAACTTTTCCGTTCCATCCATCTTTATGATGTACACCAGTTATGTTCTAAATCAATTTCGTTTTACGACCCGCTGGTTCACCTCTTCCTACTCGCAATGGATATCTAAAAGATAGTGCAATGAATTGTTGGTTGCAAGGGAGGAGTGAAGCCTGGTGCCGGCTTTTAGCCTGCTCTTAACGAAGAGCACCCATGGGGGCCAACGGCTTAACGCCCCTTCCGAAGGGCGGAGTGTTGATTTGAGCGCGCTTCTCATCTCTTTTTCTCATTGGCTCGTCCCCGTCTCTTTAGTCTTAATGTATGTTTCTATATATATATATATATATATATATATATTCATTCATTCGTGTTCTGTCTTACGACAGGTCCTACCAATTAATTAATTAATTGGTTTTTGACTAGGGAATATACATACACGATGTGGTGGTTTCCCGTTGCCTTCCACACCGGACACACACACAGAAGGGAGGAGGGAAACCCGGTGCCGGCATTTTCCTGCTCTTGCGAAGAACACCAGGGGGGCCAACGGCTTAACGTCCCTTCCGAAGGACGGAACAGCTGAATTTGCGCGGTCTCCTCAAACCACGCAAACAGGGAGCCGGATGACCTTGAGAAAAAAATCCTACTCGTGCAGGATTCGTACCCGATGACTTTTTCAAGCATCGGGCGAGTAGCAGCCATATATATATATATATATATATATATATATATATATATATATATGCACTGGTGGTGTAGTGGTTAGCGTGTCGGCTTTCTATTGCAAAGTTCGGGGGTTCAAACCCCTCGAATGGAGGTTTTATTAAAAAAAAAAAAAAACTATCATCAGTGCCTGGCAGTAGGCAGCAGTACTGTCAGTATGGTATAGAGCCGAAAACAAATGATGTTGGTTGGGTCTATATCCAATACAGCTGTAGGCGTGATCAGGACGATTTGAACGGCTACAGTACTGCGATGTGGAAAGCAAGAGGGAAACTACCACATTACAATCCCTAGTAAAGATTATATGGTTGGACAATATGAGTTCTCTCGAGGTAAAACAATCCGGAGGTAAAATAGTCCCCCAATCGGATCTCCGGGCGGGGACTGCCTTGAGGAAAACATTTGTCGAAAGTAAATTACGAATAGGGACTTGGAACGTAAGAACTATGAGAAAGGCAGGAAAGCTAGATAACTTGAAAGAAGAAATGAGAAGAAATAGAGTTGACATTATAGGGCTAAGCGAAACTAGATGGGAGGGAGAAGGACAGTTCGACTCGGAAGAATTCACGGTAGTTTATTCTGGAGGAAATAGTGGGGAAAGAGGAGTAGCTCTGCTACTTAGGAAAGATATGATGAAAAGCGTGACAAAGATAATAGCAACGAACGATAGACTGATGGCAATAAAGCTAAAAAAGCAGTCCCAGTGGACATGCTGATAATCCAGGTATATATGCCAACGTCAGCTCATGACGATGAAGAAATAGATGAGATCTATGAGCAAATTAATGAAATTTACGAAGAAGACGGAAGAGGAAAGGTAAACTGCATAATAATGGGAGATTGGAACAGCATAGTCGGAGAAGGACAGGAAGAAAATGTTGTCGGGCAATACGGACTTGAGAAGAGAAATCGAGGAGGGGAGAAACTCGTAGAATTCTGCATCAATAATGACCTTGTAGTGACTAATACATGGTTCAAAAACCATAAACGAAGGTTATACACATGGAAAAGCCCAGGAGATAGAATGAGATGCCAAATAGATTACATCCTTGTAAAACAAAGATTTAGGAACAGCATAAAGAACGCCAAGGTATTGCAAGGAGCAGACATTGATTCAGATCACAGCCTTCTAATACTTGACGTGAGTACAAAGCTCAAACAAATAAGAAAAACGAGAAGAGAAAGACAGACCTGGGACCTAGAAAAACTGAAAGAAAGGCAGGATGTAGTCAGCATGAAGTTGGAAGATAACCTAAGAAAAGTTGGAAAACAAACCGAAGACCGTCGATATAGAATGGGATGAAATTAAAACCAGTATCAAGGATACCTTGGATAAAGAGATTGGAAAACAAGAGAAGAAAATCAGAAAACCATGGATCACGAAGGAAATGCTGGAGAAAATGGATGAGAGACGAAAATGGAAAAACGTTAACAGTGAAGAAGGTAGAGCCAACTATAGGCGTATAAACAATGAGTTGAGAAGGGTAACAGATAAAGCTAGAGAAAATTGGCTAAAAGGAAAATGTGATGAAATAGAACAAATGGAGAAATTAGGACGGTACGATATGATGTACGCTAGGGCATTGGAATTAGAAGATAAGAAGTCTAATGGAATTTGTGGTAAAGGAATTATGAATACGGATGGGAAGATAGTCTCAGAAACAAAGGATGTAGCACAGGTATGGGAAGAATACATTAAGGAATTATACAGCAAACAGACAGGAGCGGCAAAAATAGAACTGGAAAATGAGGAAAACATTGAAGAAGACAACTTAGGACCAAGTATTATGGAGAGCGAAGTAGAAAAAGCGATAGTGGAACTTAAGAAGGGGAAAGCCACGGGCAGCGATGGAATACCAGCTGAGATACTTAAAGTCATAGGATCAGAAGGACTAAAAGCGATCACGAAATTAATTAATAAGATTTACGACACGGGAGAGTGGCCTCAGGATTTCCTAGAAGTAACAATGATCCCTCTAAAGAAGAAGCCAAAGGCAATGCAGTGTAAAGATTACAGAACTATAAGCCTTCTGTCACACACATCGAAGATCATCACGAGGATTCTTAATAAAAGGCTGGAGAAAAAGGCAGAAGAAATAATAGGGGAAGATCAATTCGGTTTCAGAAAAGGACGAGGAACTAGAGATGCTATAGGAGTAGTTAGAATCATATCAGAAAGGGCAATAGAATACAGTCAAGATATCTGCGCATGTTTCGTAGACTGGCAGAAGGCCTTTGATAGAGTAAATTGGGTAAAGTTGATGAAGATATTAAAGGATATAGGTGTAGACTGGAAAGACAGGAGACTGATTAGGAATCTATATGAGAATCAAGTTGTAAAGGTCAGGTTTGAGAATGTGGACACCTGCGGAATAAATATCGGTAGAGGAGTAAGACAAGGCTGCTGCCTATCGCCAACCCTATTCAATATATATGGAGAAAGTCTAATGCAAGAAGCTTTAGAAGGCACAGGGGATTTCAAAATTGGAGGAAGGATTATAAGAACAGTAAAATACGCAGATGATCAAGTACTTCTAGCAAGAAAGGAAGAGGAGCTACAAAAAATGATAAATAGACTAGTGATAACAGGTAGAAAATACGGTATGGAAATAAATACAGAAAAATCCAAGGTCATTCGAATATCGGGTAAAGAAGAGAATCTGAACATAACTATTGGGGGAAAGCCATTAGAACAAGTTTCAGAATATAAATACCTTGGAAGTATCATAACACGAGAGGCAAAATGTACGGATGAGATCAAAACTAGAATAGGAAAAGCAAAAGCGGCTTTCAGGAGAAAGAAACAACTACTTACAGGGAATATAAGGGAAGATATCCGCAAGAAGTTGATAAAATGCTACGTATGGAGTATAGCATTGTATGGGGCAGAAACATGGACGCTAAGGAAAAATGACATCAAATACTTGGAAAGCTTTGAAATGTGGACTTGGAGGAGAATGCTGAAGATAAAATGGACAGATAGGATGAAAAACGATGAAGTGCTACGAAGAATAGGAGAGAAGCGAATGATTATACAGACTATCAGAAAGAGGAAGGCTAACTGGGTTGGACATTACCTGAGGAGAGAGAGTATGATTAAAGACGTGTTAGAAGGAAAACTAGATGGGAAAAGGGAAAGAGGTAGGAAAAGGTTTCAGCTGATAGACGATTTGAAAGGGAAAGAGAGTTATCAAGATATGAAGAGGACAGCGGAAAATAGGAGTATATGGAGAACCAGGTTTAACCATGAATAATCACGGACCTGTCTACGGACAGACTACCTATGATGATGATGATATATATATATATATATATATATATATATATATATATATATATATATATATATATATATATATATACACATATATATATATATATATATATATATATATATATATATATATATATATATACACACACACACACATCGGAAGACCCGTTTTCTCTCTTTTAACCACTTTGATGGTTTTCCTAACACGGTCTGGCTCGGTGACGTCATCGCGTCTCTGACGTCACTCTCCCCCTACCCTCCTAACGTCGCCGTGTTTGCCATTCCGCGGACGTCCGCTGCGGTTGGCTGTAGTTGGGGGTGGGCATGGGAGGGTTTATGGAGAGAGAGAGAGAGGAGTGAGAGTCGGGTAAGTAAAGGATAGTAGTAGAGGGAGGGGAAGGAGGAGGGTGGATGATAGCAAGGGGCGCAGTCGCCGGCGCGAAGAATGCCGAGAAGGCAGGTCTATGTGGAGAAGATATCCCCCCGTTCTCCTACACGAAGGATGCTATAAAAGAAAGGCCTTATTCTCTCTCTCTCCATCTTCAAAGTCAGCCTCGCTTTCTTTTTCCGGCGTAAGAAGTATGGGGAGAGAGTAGGATTCTTGAGTTGTTGTATGGAGGAGTTAGGAGGGAGAGGATGGTAATGCTCACTCTCTTCTCCGGCTCAGTTAGCTTATAAAGAAAGGGTTTTGGAGGGATGGTTTTGTGAATCTACCATTCGTCTTCATTTTCCTCCGGAGATGTTTTTATCTTTTCGCCGGCATTTATTTTTTTTCCCTACCGTCCCCTGCCCTTCATCATGCCTTTACGTTTTTCATCTCATTCGGTTTGTTATTGTTTGTCTCCCGCGAAGACGTTTTTCTCTTGTTTTTTAAAAATTTTTCTCCTCACTCTTTTACTTCTCGCCGGAGTCGTCAAAGAAATGCTACCGAGCATAAAGCGCCCCTATCTGTCTGTCTGTTTTCCGTCCTTTCGAATCGTTGAAAAGAATCTTTCTCTCTCTCTCTCTCTCTATCTTTCAAGGGCGTCCACGTATTAAACGGAATCATTTTTCATCGCTCGTTACCGCCTCATTGTGTCGGCGTTTTATTACGCGATTTTGATTCGATCCTTCATTATGCTGTTTGCAAACAGGTTGACAGGGTCCATTAATTGTTTTTCCATTAATTTCGCAGTCGGAGTGGTGATTTTTTTCCGTGTTCGTGCGTTGTCATCTTGATTTTCCAGAAAGATTTTCGCGCGGATATCGCCGTGAATCGCGTTCGTCTTTTGTCCCGTTTCGCGAAAGGTGACGTAGTCGCGTATGTTTTTTTTATGGATTCGTACATATATTCGCAAAAGCAGTGATTTCAACTATAGGTCGATTTGATGCCGTTGTGTCCCTGTTTTTGTTCGTAGCATCGAATCTCACGCCAGGGTGCGTGGATTCAATTCAATATCTGTCGATATAATTCATTTCGGTGTTTTGGTTCCCGCTGAACTTTAATGAAGTTTCGTCGTCTGTTAGTTGAATAACGAAAGAAACCTTCCTGCGTCGTAAGATGTCACAAGAATCAGTCTCGATTGCCGACGACTCTATCTGAAACAGAATTTCCTTAAGATTAACGATAATGTCAGTCAACGAAATTACGACACAGTAACGGGATATTTCTCCCCTTCCTCTTCAATCTATATATGACAATTTTCTTAGAACATTGCAGAACCTAGTCGAGATATGTAGCTGGCATTTTTTGCAATCTTTTATATTCCAAAAGGCATATAAGCTAACTTTTTTATTAATATAAACAACCAACTCGGTTTCACAAATCTCACACGCGAAGGAGAAAAATGTAACACACTGCCATTTTTAGACATACTAGTGAAAAGACACCACAGGAAATATTCATTATATACTGTAAGCGCAACGACACATGATAGAGTCCATAAGATTCCAGTCACCACAAAAATAAATTGGCTTTTTTAATTCCATGGCTGATTTTTGTAAAGAGCTGGCGCACGTAAATACTGCGCGATACTCGAATGGATATACCACCGACATAATTGGAAACATGTACGAAAACATGAAATAGAACCCATCCAAAAATCACACGACACGAACACTTCCACTTACGAATCAAAATATACTGTGACCCTTTTTGCTCCCTTTGCCACTGATAAAACGCGTTTTCAACATTATATTGAACCAGATTTGCGACACAGGAAGAATTTTTTCGCAATAAAAAGTCTCTGAAGTCTTAAAAGATGATTTTAATTTACAGTCTAATGTTTAGCAAGGTTTATTAAAAAAAATATCGAATCAGATCCGTTTTCATTCAAGGTGTCATTTTTATTTTACGCGTTTCTACGTGCTTTCATACTTAGCAGACGCCAATATTCTCCGCACGTCCTATCCCAGACTTTCGGACCGCCGAGATTTTATGCCTTAAAAATCTGTGCCCAAATTGGGAACCCGGCTGAAGGTCGAAAGGTCACGGAGCTTACTGCCACTTTTCAGTCGTAACGATCTTACCAACCTCATTGCTCGTGCCGCAGGTGTTGAAATTTCATCCAGAGGAGAGGAAAATTCTTTCTTTTTTTTGGGAAACAGAGAGAGAGAGACCGCTGCATTTGGCGTAATTAACGCCTCGTCGAAACCGAAATCCTAAGTATATGGCTAAGGCATCCCTCCACACCTTACCAAGCAAATGTTTTCATCCCGGAGACGTCAACTACTAAAATAGACCTCGGCTGAAGTAGCGAGTTACTCCCTTTAGTACATCGCCCGATGTAAGCATGTCCCCTGAGTTGCGCGCTTCTCGCGTACTGCGGTCGCGCTGTTGCGATTCGGGCTCCTTTTCTATATTCGTCGCGGAAGTTCCAATCACGTTGCGACCTCGCGCGAAAAGTCGGGGGTTAACGCGACTCTGCGAAATTGAAGCATTCGTCGTGCATCGGACTCGGCTAACCCGCGCTGAAAATTTTTATTTTATCCGGGCGTAAAAAATCGCTTGATAGCCACTTTCGAGATATTAGGGACTAATCGAGAGTAGAAAGGAATGCTATCCGTGTCTTAATGAGTAGGAGCCGCTAATTTCCCCGTTACCGCAATTTTCCCTTTTTTGACACTGGCGGGTCTTACTTACTTATAAAAAAAACTGTTTGTGATAACCGCAGTAGTAGTAGTAGTATGAATGTCGGCTATATGAGTTGACATTTTAGGTAAATTTGATAGCAAGAATAAAGTTGAAACTGGTTAAAGAGTAATGCATTAAAATTCTAATGTTATGAAAAATATTCTGGGTAAATTAAAATTAATTTTTTTGGCTAAATCTATATAAGGTAACTGTACCCAATGTGGCCTGCTTCCCAATATGGCCTAATAGCCGCATCGAACGTACTTCGTGACAAAATTGATAGATGGTGGATTCAGTATATAATGGTAGACTGCTAACAACTGTGTTTATATGGAATTCCGCTGGACGCGCTCAGTTGGCTGAATTTGTTGGAGAGTTTTGTTCGAGACCAGCATTTGTGGTTACGTGCATCTAATTTCAAGACGATGGTTAAGTCATTGTTTGTACAGTTAAAAGTTAATTAATTAATTTGACCTTAGGCATTCTACAAGATAATTGTCTCTACTATTAGTGGTGTGATTGGTTTGGAAATTCATTGAGATGTAATGTGGTTCCAACGGAATATATTTTACTATTCTAAGTCTCCCCATTACGGCCTATGTAGGCCATATTGCCCATTTTGTGATCCTTAAATAATGACAATAAATTTTTTAAATGATTTTAGATCGTATTTTGTTGTTCATTTTTTTATTTAAATTCATTTTTGACCCCATGTGCCTAAATCTTTGGTGGTACAATTTTATGATTTTGACCTGTGTAAAATTAGAATCTTGACTTTTTATTCTCTCATTTTTTAGTTATTTTTCTCTGCCGACAATTTATTGTAACCATTTTTGAGCAATCAAGCATTAGAATTTTGATACAAGTACTTGATAAATATTTCAGATTCTTGTTCTCTTATTTTTTGAACAATAACCCAATAAGCCCTATTGAGATAATATGTTCCTAATATGGCCTAACAGCAAGGTTTTGCAAAAAGGCTAACCAGTAATTCCATGTTGAGGGGTTATAGTTGTGACATTTTCTTCTGAAATAAACTGCCTAAGAATATACTGTTAGTTTTCCATTTGGGAAAGGTGCTTAAAAATTAATAAAGCTTAGCTAGGCCATACTGGGTAGAGTTACCTTACAATTATCAATATTTTTAAAAACCGGATTCTTTTATTTGAGTCATTATAAATTGTTTAGTTGTCATCCATTCTAACACGATCTTAATCGGTTTCCGCCTACCGCAAAACGGTTTGGTCATCAAACGATAATTACCCAGGCAACACGTAAAAATCTTTTATATCATAGGTTTAACTTAATGAACGTCACCTAAGACCTCTATAGTCATTCATCCCGACAGATGTCCTTTTTCATGGAAATCTTTGCCGCAAATTTCAAGCAGAAATATCGGTGACGATTTCGAGAAAACAGCGCATTCTCCAGAAGCATACATGCTCGGATCACGTGACGCGGCCAAGAAAATTCCGTTTGTCTTCGTACCCCCCCCCCCCCCCTGCCAAGCCCACCAACCCAAAAGTAAAAAAATATCAAGACGGTTGGCAACCGTGCATTACGAAACGGTGGAATACCGAACAGACAACAAGAGTGCTCGACTATAACTGACCTTTTTTTCTCTCTCAACGGAATCGCATGTCACTTGTCCGCGAAGGAAAATACAAAAAATACACGACGGCAAAACACACGGTAGCGTATTACTTAAGTGGGTGTTGGTGATGTAAGAAGGGGTGGGGAGAGGGAAAGAGAGAGAGGAGAGAGATAGAGGAAAGGGGGAGAGAGAGGAGAGGGGGGAGAGGGGAGGGGGAGAGAGAGGGGAGGGAGAGAGAGAGGAGAGGGAGAGAGAGAGGGGAGGGAGAGAGGGAGGAGAAGGGAGGGAGGGAGGAGAAGGGAGGGAGAGAGGGAGGAAAAGAGAGGAGAGGGGGTGAGAGAGGGAGAGAGAGATAGGAGAGGGGGGAGGGAGAGAAGAGAGGGGAGAGAGAAAGAGGTGAGGGGGAGAGAGAGCGGAGAGGGGGGAGAGAGAGAGGAGAGGGGGGAGAGAGAGAGGAGAGGGGGAAAGGAGGGGGGAGAGGAGAATGGATAGGGAGGGGAGAGGGGGAGGGAGGGGAGAAGGAGAGGGGGGAGGGAGGGGGTTAGAGATGGGAGGGAGGGAGAGAGAATAGGGTAGGCATTTGGGCCGCATTAAAGCGATGGATGTTGTAGATGAGCCGCATTATGATTGCAGTTGTGTAATGAGGGACGGTGTTGGAAATGTAGACTTCATCAAAGAACAGTAGTTGGCAAAATACGACCATCTGGCCACATCATACCCGCGAGAGCGTTTTATGTGGCCCGCGATGTTGTTATCAAAGTCGTAAAATATAATGCGGATAATTTCCTATAATTTGCTTAAAACTATTGCCGCAAATTCTTTTAAAGCGAATTTACGGCGCCAAAATATTATTAATTATCTTTTTTCACTAATGTGATCTTTCACATTCTCTCAAGTAACTTCCGACGTGACCCCTAACGCTGACCTTCAACGCATTTGCATCTTTTAATGCCCGTCTCGTAATAAGTTTGTCCGCCCCTTATATGGAAGACTGGGCGCCTGTTTTACCATTAAAGAAACAATAATTTAGAAAACCCGTTCCATTGTAACTCGGTAACTATGAAAAAAATCTCCTCTCCTTTTGAAAAAATAAATAAAGTAGATATATATTTAAAATCTCGAATGATTTAGTTAAGACAAATTAGCGCACGGGCCGCAGTCAGGCAAAGATAGTCCGCATGCTGCCCGCGGATCTCCAGTTTGACGTGCAATAGGCCTTAGCTGGTGGACTCTCTTTCTTTCTGACTACAGGATACGAAGGCGATGCGACATAGCTTGCTATAGTGTTGGAGACGGTGGGGAGGGCAGATGAAGAGGATAGGGGGATAGAGAGAGAATGATGGCCTTCCGTTATCTTAGCCGATCAAATCCAAGCGGGGATATAGCGTATAGAGAAGAAGAAGCGGTCTTAGCGTTCTGCTTTGAGGAGAAAGAGATGGAGAGAGAGAGGAAGAAGAAGATAGGGAGGAGGCGGAACTTGGTCTCTCCCCCGTGGCTGCGTTTCCACGGAAACGGATGAATTACGGATGTGCGCTCCGCTGGCCTCGCTGGAGGGAGAGGTGTGGAGAAGGGCAAGGGCAGAGGGAGTGAGAGGGTTGAGGAAGAGGGATGGCAGTGAATGCGAGGGTTTAGAAGAGAAAAGGGGTTGGTGGGGGAACATCAATCATTTTCGGAGCGCGAAGTGGAAATTCGTTTCTCTGTTTTTTTTTTCTTTACTCTACACGACTTTTTTTATCATTTTATATTTATTGATTCGGTGAAATCCCGATTACCCGAGTTGGTCGGAGCTGGGACAGGCGCGGAAAACTGACGTACACGGACAAACGGGCGAAGTTTTAAATACAAAATTCGTGTAAAATTTCAGGCGAGAATAGTTCTATTTATTTCTGTAAAAAGGGTCAGGTGCAATATAGGTCTCTGACGACGACAATGTGTTTGCAGAAATTATAGCATTCTGTTTATTATCGAGCTTAATGTAATAATACGAAAAGCTAGCGAGAATATTAGCTGCTCCGAGGGGATACTATTTATCAGCTCCAGAGAAATTATAAATAAAATAAAATGTATAGAAAATTTGTTCGCAAAAAGGGGATCTTTTAAAAGATGGATGTTGTGCGCCCAGTAGGGCCGGTTAATCGTAGATTTACTGTTTTTAACGTGTCCCCTTGGGCGAAAAATCTCGGCTTTCTTTTCTTTCTCTATCTCTTCCTCTCCTTTTCGTTCTGATGATGGATGGGCTAATATTCGTTTCTGCCGTGCAGATGTTCCATCTAATGGTAGATATCATATCTCCCCACTCTCTCTCTCTCTCTCTCTCTCTCTCTCTCTCTCTCTTCTCTCTCTCTTTCTCTCTCTCTCGTTCCGTTACGACCTGTCGAACAAGTGAAATAATGCCTTCCGCACCGAGAAATTTCGACGCGCGAACTCGTTTTTTTCCGCTAGACGAAATAAAAAAAATTTTCCCAAAAATTCGCGAGGCGTCGCAAGATTTTCGAAATATCGAGCCAGGCAAGGCGTGATAGGAGTGATATACGGCAATAGTACGCGATTCCGGCAGAATATCTTCGCGAAAAACGTGCGCTTGAAGCGAAGGAAATTCATTTTCTTCGAATCTCCCCGACTATTCGCGCATAATGTCCCATTTTCATCACCGTTCCACTCCCTAAAAAAATTTCTTTTACATTTTGAAAGGAGCCTGAATAGCTTCAAAGGGATTAGGTAGGTAGTGAGACTGTTAACATTTGACACGGTCTTTTTTTGGCGAATGAAACTTCTTCCTGTAGTGGGGGTGCCGGTGGTGTGGTGCAGTGGTGCCCAAACTACTTATATGGCACCTCAGAATATGTATAAAACATCCCGATTTAAACACTAATCCGGCCCGCCGAAAGATTGGCCACTTCCAATGCGGCCTGCCAAGGGATTCGCAACCACTTATGTGACCCGCCATCAGAAAAGTTTGGGCACCACTGGTGTAGTGGTTAGGACGCTGGCTGCTACTCGCCTGCTGCTCGTAAGGGCAGCGGGTACGAATCCTGCGCAAGTAGGATTTTTTCCGATGTCGCCCGTCCCCGTTTATGCGGTTTGAGGAGACCGCGCAAATTCAGCCTTCTGTCCTTCGGAAGGGACGTTAAGCAGTTGGCCCACTTGGTGCTTTTCGTAAAAAGTAGGCTAATGCCGTTACCTGGTTTCCCTCCTTCCTTCTGTGCGTTATGTCCAGGTGATGACAGTGCAAAATGACCATAGACGTCTACGCACTTAAAAAATCAATTACTATTACTTCTTCCTGTATGGTAACAGGCGTATTTACTCGCACTAAAACTAGGACAAATACGGGGTTTTTCCTTTTATAGTGGTCAAGTGTTCTTTTCAAAAATGAAATATATTAATAACGCAATTTAAAACATTTACTGGCATTATGTTCCCGCACAAACTTGTTTATAAGAACACTTGTTTATTTTATTTTGACGAAAATTGACAATGTCTCCATGTGAGTCACGCAGCGTAAGCAGTGATAACCACCGTATCAAAGTAAAGGAGAGGTAAAGTTGTTAAGAGAGTGATTAAAATGCTCTTTCCGCGTGGTGACATTGAGGTAACCATTTTTAAATTAGCATAAAATGAGATACGAATTTGACCTTTGAGAGCAGGTGTAGATAAAATAAACATCTTGTCAAAGTATATGAGAGGATATTATGCGGCGCAAAAAATCTTTTATTTTCTCCTCATAACTCAGGTGGAGCAATAACACGATGGCGGCAATTGCGCGAGTGAATACGGCACGTCGTTCGTGAATCCGAAGATGTTACCGTTCGGAATTTGCAATCGAATTCTAAATCTGTGAAGACATCCTGCATTGATTGTGGAAATTCGGAGTCGCCTGTGGAGTCGGGAACTTAAGTCAAACCCTCCGTCGCGTCTCACGAAAAACGCCCGTTCGATTTTCTCTGAAAAGAGGAAAATTTCTCGCGCTTACATAGTTTTTCGCTTCAAATATGAGGTTGTCGAAGCGAGGCGGCAAGTTTGTCCTCTATTTTCCGGTTAATTTTGCATAATCTTTTCTTCTTAGGGCTCTTTCTCTCCCGAATTGTTTACCGCTTGCTTCCACGGAAACTTTCGTCATTCCGTATGACATATTCACGGTTTTTAACCAAGTTCGAATTGGAATATTTAACCTTGAGAAATGAAGAACAAATAAAATGAAAACTTCGTATTTTCCACACTTTTAATATTTCAATACGATTCGGGTTTCGATGTGATACACTATCTTACCTTAAGACGATGTATCACATAGAAATCCTGGTCGTATTTAAATATTAAAACTGTGGAAAATATAAAGTTTTCGTTTTACGTATTTGTTCATCATGGAGCAGTTCCACAAGGTTTACGCCCACCACCGTGAATTTTATACTGAGAAATGGCCGTGCGGCTTGCCCTGCAAATTGTCGTAAATTTCCATTTATCGATCATCAGTTCATTTCGGAGATAACACTGTTGATATATAAACATATATAATATGTCAGCTGCATCCGAGATAAATCTACATTTATTCTTCCTTTAGTGCCATTTCTTCCCTTTGACGCTCCGCCATTCAATGTTCGTAAAATGAGCAAAGCTTCTTTAGCCCGGGCATTTTTTTAAATCTTTTTTTCCCGGCGTCGTAAAAACGTTCGCATTCTGCAACTCTCGTCTCAATGGACGGCATTTGTCGTCGCTTCTTTTTTCTGTGCCGCGCGCAAAAGAGGAAATAATTTATTCCCCGAGTCTCCAAAGCTTTTCGTTCCTTTAACATTTCCACTTCTTTTGATAACCTCGCCCCTTTTTGCTCTCGACTTGTTTTTTTTTCCGTTTTGTTTGCGCCGTGGATCGATGTTTTCCTTCAAAATTTCAAGATGCGCTCGCGACGACAATTTCCGTGTATTTAAAGGTGGCATCCGAACAGAATTTTCTGTCGAACTGGCCTGCATTTCAACAACTCTCGTGTAACGTCATAGCGCTTTAACAATGGAATAGTTGCGTTGAACGTTTTTTTTTTTTGCGTCCCGCTGTTAATTGATCAAATGGGTAAATCTCCGAATAATTAAATTCTCCGCAGAGAAATTTACAAAATTTGGATTTATACCTCTAATTACGGCTCCATGCAATTTGCACTTCAAGGAGGTATCGGAAATATAATACAACGCTGTATCAGTAAATTAAATCAAAACCATGCAAAGTGTTGAGTAATAAATATGTGCAGGGATTTTATGAAGGAATTTCGTACTGAAGTGGTTTTAAAACTAATTTTTTTTTATTCACTCGTTTATCGTTGAAATTGCTGCATTTCGTGCCACGACCCAATTGTAACTTCTCTGAATTTAGGTATTTATCCCTTATGTCTGTAATAAGCATATCTAAGGGAAGCGATGAAGCCATGATTTCCAATACAGTAATATGGATTTTAGCGCAGGTTGGGCGTATATTTTTTTCCTTCTCTCTCATTCCTCATTTATTGAACGGTTCCTAACCATCCCGCCAGATGGAGCCTAAAATTCGTTCCGCCTCGACATTCGCTTCATCCTCGCGCGGTCTCCTCTCCTTCATTTCTTTCCACACCCCACTCAAAACTCCTTCAGAGGAAAAAACCCTTGCATATTCTCTCGCGAAATCCGTTCCTTACATCCTCTCCCCCACCCAACTATCTCCTTCTACTGTTCTCTTATTCATTGGATCTTTAAACCTCTCGAGGGCAGATTATTAACAGTCGGAGGAACCGAGGACGGTACCTTAGAGCGGAGGGGGATGAGAAGAAAAGGAACTCTGTAGCCGGCGGCGAAGAGCAGACGAAACATACAGACAGAGAGAGAGAGAGAGAGGCAGACGAAATTGGTTTTGTAGATTGAATTTTGTGTTGGGATGGCTACGCTTTGGGATCCGAAGGAAGGTATCGCTTTTTTATATCCTTTTTATACGGGGGAATGAATGTTTTGCAATCTCTAAGGCAATCCTTAAAGAATTCCTCCTCGATATCTTCTTCCCCAACCTCTCTCTATCTCTCTTTCTCCTACTTGATTGGTGACCCTGGGAATCAATTCCAACGTTAAACTGATAAGGCAGTTATTGATCTCGAGAGGGACTGGTTGTTTGGTTCCAACGTCATCGTTTCACGTTCTTCGAAGAGGCTGTTTATTAAAGTTTCCTAAGTCGAAGGCGAAATTGATTTGTGCTCTCAAGACCTCTTTTTTTACCTTCTCATATACGGGGTATATTGAGAAAGTATTGTAATCGTGAAAAAATTCGACTTCGAGATTTTGATGGAAATACACGTTTTAGGTGTCCATAAAAGTGGTTTTCGCCATGCTGTCTGTCTGTCTGTCAGTCTGTCTCGGTCTGTTCGCTGTCCTAGGGCCCCAACGCGAAATAAAGTCGGATGATATCTCGTATTTGTGCAATATATCATCTTTTGCAGACCCTTTTTTCATAAAAATGATATTGCACAATAATAAAGTGTAGTTTATTTTTGGCGATTTTTAGAAAAATTTTATTTACTCAAAAATGGCTCCAGAGAATTTCATTAAAATCTATCCAATTGTAGAACACAGTGTCACATATAATAATACCTAAGCCATATATCTCTTAAAATCACTATATGTCCTCCAGCGACATTACAATGTACGCTAAGCCCTATGACGTCACGCCTCTGCAGCAATCCACTCAAAATCTTATTACAACATAAACGGTTAAACTAAATCGAATGTTATATCATCATCATCATAGGTAGTCTGTCCGTAGACAGGTCCGTGATTATTCTTGGTTAAACCTGGTTCTCCATATACTCCTATTTTCCGCTGTCCTCTTCATATCTTGATAACTCTCTTTCCCTTTCAAATCGTCTATCAGCTGAAACCTTTTCCTGCCTCTTTCCCTTTTCCCATCTAGTTTTCCTTCTAACACGTCTTTAATCATACTCTCTCTCCTCAGGTAATGTCCAACCCAGTTAGCCTTCCTCTTTCTAATAGTCTGTATAATCATTCGCTTCTCTCCTATTCTTCGTAGCACTTCATCGTTTTTCATCCTATCTGTCCATTTTATCTTCAGCATTCTCCTCCAAGTCCACATTTCATTTCATTTCATTTTATATCATATATTTCGATAATATCATTTATAATAGACACTCTGAAGAGATAAACGGTATTGCGCAACAATCAGAGGTACTTTATTCTAGGATATTGTGAAACAAAATTCGATTTACTCAAAAATGGCTAAGGATTTTGATTAAAATCCATCCAATCGTACAGCCTGATGTCACAAATAATACTAACCAAGCTATAATTCCCAAAAAATTACTAAATATCGACCAATGGCATTAAAATATACGCTAAACTACAGTTAACTTGGATTTATAAGCGTTTTTCTTCTAAGTATAAGCGTACACAGTCGACCAAACGTATATAGGTATATGAGAAAGTCTGTGCAATTTATATTGCGCCGTTGATTTTTTTTCGTCGGAGTCAAGAGAAAAAGGAACCTTTTTGGATCAGACTTTTTTAAATAGCTTCCACAAAATTTCAATCAAATACTTACTTTCTCCTCCCTGTCAAGTTCTGTTCCTAAATTTTCAAATAACAGTTTAAAGAATCGAAGCCATCGGTCTTTTTTTATTCCGAGTGTTGCCTACTCATTCCTACGCACTCTAAATAAATCACACGTGCATTTCTACTACAATTTGTAAGTACTTACCCCAGTCGTGAGTCATCGGTCTATTAAAATAAAAGGAACGCCATGAATGATGAGTTGCCGCAGTACACAGCTACTGTGTAGCTGGAATCTTCGTGCTAGTTTTCCCATTCGTTTTATGAGAGTTGCACATGTCACTTGTTACGATGCCTCGATGACAATCTTAAGCGGAAACGGATGCGATATTATTTGCTCGGCAATGTCGGAAACATTGGCAGAATGTGGACCGAGCGTATCCGCGAAGTTCTGCTTCCCTCTCTTTTGATTTCCATTTGCTGGCTTATATTCTTCTTCAATTTTTACTTTCTCCATATACGTAGTATAGGGGCAAGTATTGTATTCATGAAAAAAATCGACTTCGAGATTTCAACGGGAACACGTTTTGACCATTTTCTCGATGTCTGTGTGTGTGTATGTGTGTGATAGCTTTTTGTGGGTGCTCTAACTCAAAAACTATTAATCAGGTCAACGCGAAATTTTATATTTAACATTTTTATAAAAGTCAGAAGAACTGATTAGTTTTTGGTAAAATTCGGCCAACCGGAAGTGGATGTTTATTCTTGTCACTTATCCGTTATTTTGAAATATTTGCTTTAATATTTGATAAATGTAAAAATGTATTGGAATAAACGTTGTAGGAAATTTAATGTTATACAACATTTGTTTGAAACATTTTTTCATATAATGCATTGTTTAAGAGATATCTTATATTTTTAGCTGCCACCACCACGCCACCTACCGACTATTGTTAACAATTGACGCTTAGTTACGTCTTATTAACGCTCCTTTTTCTTTTCTTAATTGTTGGTGCTTTGTGGCTATATCCAATATCAGAAGGCTATGGTTTGAGTTTATTTCTGTTCTTTGTCAAGTCCTAAAATTTTCTCGTAGTTTCGTAAAATATTTATTATTATTATTACTATTTGGAATTTTTAGAAACATTACAGATATGGAGAAAGTCATGTGGTGTCCACATCAGGTTTTTTTCGAGTCGCTATAAGTTTAAGATCCCATTAAGGAGTTCTTGATGAAATATCGCGGAAAACGGAGCGCCCTCTTTTTTGTCCCACCTAATTGTCAAAAAGGCTCGGGATTCTCTTTTTTCGGAGTCATCCTACGCTTCGAAGAAGTAATTCGATCACGTCGAACTTCGTTTAAAATTTTATCTGGTGCTACGAAGTGCTGGTAATTGTGTACCGTAATTCAATCATGCGTTGATCTAGTTAATTCGCTTGAACCTCACCGAGTACGGAGAAGATTACTACTGAGACCAATAAACGCTTAAAGTAATTGGAACTATTTAGTCTAGGCAGTCTAGTATTCGTGTTTTTTTATGTCTTGTATCTCCTACGAAGGAACTTTCGTTAGTCTAAGTAAGCAATCGATTTTTTAAAAGTTTATAGGTTTTTGCTTATTGATTTATTTTCTGAGCATGCAAAGAATCGTAAATGTTTTTTGCTAGTGATTGACCCACACTACCATAAAATACAGTTTGATAGTTTCTATCGAGTCGAGTCGAGGAAAGCAGAAATATCGCCGATGTTTTTTCCCACGCTTAGTAATTAGTAAGAGTAGCTCCGTGGCGAAAAATGAAGACATCGTTGAGTCGAATCTCGCTTTCTCGAATATATTATACATTCTTCCCCGCGTTCCTGGTATCCATATTAAAATAATCCTCCACGGAATGGCGACCAACTGGGCGAGGTCAATTTGCTCCAAATCTTAATTATTAAGCGGTTTATATTAGGAAAGATAGCAATCCTGACTCAGCAAACTGAATATTGCTTTAATAACTGCGTTATACACCAGCTTTTTTTAAATGTGGTCCAGCTTGTAATTAGTATCGCGTGTTAGAATTTCTTTAAATATTTTTTTAAGAAGCAAGCATTATGGTTAAAAAAATACTTTATAACCGAAACCGTTTAAATTATTTAGAAAAATTAAATAGATGTGTTAATATGGAACGTACGGCCACAGACCGTGGCTTATACGAAACGACGTGAAGCGGCAAATCTCTATCTGGCTTACTGAGACGTTCTGCTAGTCATGTAAGAAATTTAATACTTTTTGTACGTAATTTAACGATTATATTATGTATTTTTAGGCGAGGAAAACTGTTTGCTACTTGCTTTTCATTTTAAAAAAAATATTTTTCTTTTAAATACAGAAATTCACCCTTAGGCTTGATAGTGTTTCCGTAAATTATAATTGTGCCACTCAGATTACTAGATTACTGTTGTTTGGACAACCACTGATTCCATCCGAGCTGCTCAATCTATAGCGCACGCGCCACATCCGGTGCAACCACGTCCCATAAGTGGCGCATTGTGCTTCACACAATTTAGACAATCAGTTCATCTATCTACAATCAAAATGTATCTGGGATTGAAAACGATGGTATTAAAATTTCATTACGGCTTACATCGTTGTATCGAATTTGTTTGTGAGTAAAATAATGCACGCCAAAAATTAAGTGGCGCGTCGAAACTCTGCCAAAGGCGAAATGGATCTGTTAGATATTTGGTCATTCCGATACCTTTCCACCGAAGACGGCTCCCTCGCTTTCGAAATTATCGTCTAGTTTTCCCATATCTTCGTGCACGTTTGAGTTTCCATTATCTGTGGACGTGCATGCACGACGTTGTTGAGCCCAAGCGTACACCAGCAATAGCAACCCACATTTCCCTCCAAACTTATCTATCTCAACGGTAATAACTCGGCGGTGTTTGTTTGTGTATTAACATCTGTTGCTTAGCAGCTATCTTCTCCCTCGGCCTAAGCGTTTTTCCGAGCAACTGCCGTAGCGTTTCGTCATATTTTAAGTTAACATGACGGCCGTTTTTTTCTTAAATGCCATCTTTCGCGGTTGGGGGTAGAAATTTTTTCGAGCTGTTTCCACGCGAGGGTTTCGCTTTTTTTTTCTAAATTCGATAGACGCTGGCGAATCGACAGGTTGGAGGAGGAAAACGTCGGATTTGTATTTAAATAAGCACCCGAAAAGAATCCCTCGCGGGTAATTACTCGCCAGCCGCGGGTATGCTCAGCGTCTGTTCGTCACGGCACTGCCTTTATGGCGGCAATGAATGGTTCCGGGCGTCGTCGCTTTACGTTTTGCTGATGAAATGCTTATTAATTAACGTAGACAGGTTTCGCCGGCCGTTTCCTCTCCATTTATATCTCTCTCTCTCTCTCTATCTCCCTCCCTTTCCTCTCTCCTCCAGTTTTCCAAGCTTAAGGACCCCCGTTAATTAGCCTCGTCTAGTTTCTTCTTCGCGGGAGCCTCCTGACCCGAAATTACCGAAGGCGACTGGGCCGCATTAGTTCCCGTGACTCACGCGCGTTTCGTAAAGATCTCTAAGAAGACGCGCCATTTCGAAAATGTATTTGTCGTTGAATTGAAATGAAAAAAGGGAGGAAAGACGCAACCTTCAAGGCAGGGGCGTTATTTAAGATTTATGTAATCGTGTTAAATGACCAATTCTAGAGCTTTTCTCTGAAACATTTTTTGTTACGACTAATATTTTTTGCTATGTACTACGGAAAGTTCATTTTTTGTTCGTAGAAAGGTTGCAACCCTACTCGTGTAAAGGTGGCATCCCTGCTTTGGTTATGTGAACCATTTATATCATTTTCTTGCAGTCCTTTGCTCAAAAGTCCTTGGTACCAAACTTCATGAAAATCCACTCAATAGTTAAGGAGATGAAACATGCGGACAGACGATCACGACCTGGCCAAAAGGCGTTCACTTTTTTCTACTTTTTGTCAAGAACTAAAAATGAGAGAAAGTTCCTCAGGATGTCGGCATTTGCCCCAGAAATTATGAAAATATATGCGTGGTTTCTAGAAATTGCAGACCGAAGGAATTATTGCCGTCGATTTTTTATGCCACCTTATTTGAGTTTGGAAATGTTCGTTTTTCATTTTTAAGTGCGATTTACCTTACGGTAAATTTTCGGAATTTAGATTTTCTCTACAGTGACTATGACTGCGTGGGTCCCTGGGCTACAATTTTCCAAGACCTTAATAATTTTGGCGCCCTTCTTACTCCGAAGCACGACTGCTCGTGTGATAGCCATTTCATTGACTCTTTTCATGAAAACTGATACAACATCGTTCTGTAATAACAAATCGGTTTCTTTTTCAGTCCATTGAATGGCGTTATAACTAGGCTTGGTAGTTTTTGACGTTTATTTGTCTTAAAATTCGACTATTAAAATCGTCATTTATTTTTCCTAAAAATCGGCGACGAATATCGACGTTTATTTTAATACATTTTATTAGGCTTGGTAGTTTTCGAGGTTTATATTTCTTAAAAAGCTACCACTGATATCGTTTATTTTTCCTAAAAATCGAGGACGAATATCAACGTTTATTTTACATTACATAATTTATTTATTTTACATTACATAATTTATTTATTGTACCGTATATAATTTATTTATTTTACATTATATAATTTATTTATTGTACCTTACATAATTTATTTATTTTACATTACATAACTTAGCTACCACTGATATCGTTTATTTTTCCTAAAAATCGAGGACGAATATCAACGTTTATTTTACATTACATAATTTATTTATTGTACATTACATAATTTATTTATTTTACATTACATAGCTTCCAATGAAATTTTACTAAAACTTTATATATTAAAATAAGACCTAGCCGAATTTTTTGTTGATCTCTCAACTTTGGTGAACGTATTGTTGTTGGCTTCGCCCACTAACCCGAAACAGCAAATTTTTCGGAATAAATCACAAGTAAATTTTACTCGTTAAATCGCTCCTCTTACTCAAGAAATCGTGACCATTCAATAACGAAATAAATGTGACGTTAACAAATATTTGGAAGAAAAATGGTATCTTGTTGAGTGACAAACAAAAAATGAGTGTACAATAAAGCCCAGAGCATTGAACGATCATACAGCATTGCAAGAAAAAATAAGCATGTGACTCTCTCACTCGGAGTACGAATTGTGGGTATGGCTCCCAAAAATAGAAATTGTTTGATTGTTTTTAAAAATACTATAGAGCAGGGCTTCAGAAATGTACTCGTTGTAGTAGATTTTTAACTTAACCAACCACGAAATGAGTTATGGGCGAGTGGATTTTGTCAAGCGGGGAGTAGAATGTAGTTATACTTTCGAGACCTAATATAGGGATGTTTGGAGATCGGTATTAATTCAGTTTGGGAAAATCTTTCACTTCGCATCTTAGAGGTTGTAAAACTTGAATATGGAGGCTCATCATGTCGTGTAAACGACCAAAGATGCGTAGGAATTATCAGATGTGATCGAGATTAAAGACGGAGTGCAATAAACCGGTCTTATTGTATTGTCTCATTACCCGTGTCAGCTCAGTATGGATCCTTAAGACATAAGGGATCTTCGAAAGGGTATGGAATACCGAATGAAGTGTGGCTGTCTGGTATGAAAAAATATTGATTTTCTCTTTTGTTTGGGACGTTTGGCGCTAAAATATATTAAATTTGAGTGTGATAAAGTAAATTTAAAAATCGTGACAAATAATTACCTAGAAAATTTAGTAGTGAAAAATCGACACTTATCGACGACGCCATTTTTGTCGATTTTCAAATTTTACCGATTCGATATTTATTGACATTTATCGATTTAAATCGAATCCTACCAAGCCTGGTTATAACCTTGTTCAAGGATCGGCAATCTGCGGCTCATTTTTATGGGTCCATCTATTCATGGTAAATCTCAAAGATCACAGCATAGAATCTGGAAAAAATATCACATTGTTAGGCATTGACATTTATAAAATATTCAAATTCAAAATCCCTACACCGCTTTTAGGACGCCCTGTATACACGCACACACGCAGAGCCATGACAAAATATTTTTGCGCCCTAAGCAAGGTTTGAAATTGCGTCTCTCTCCTAATTAAAGTGTCCAGTGCACACTTTTACTTCTCAAAACAATATTTTATTAGCAACGTAGAAGTAAAAAATGTTTTATAATACAAAACGTTACACTTAAACGTTCAAATTGTCAATCGTTGCGCCTCAAAGTGTGCTGTGCTCCTATTTCGTTCGTGAAAAGATAATTCTGCCCATTTCATGATTTGGGCAAACACTTGAAATACTGATAAATCAAAACAAGTTATTATTATTACTGTTCTCCGTCCGTCCCTCTCATTGCCGTGTTTCACGCTCTGTATTTCGGAAACTAAGAAATATAGAAGAAAAATTTTAATGCGAAAGTTGTTTCTGTTCCTCGTCTTTGAAAACAAATAATTAACCTAATGATAATCAGTATAGTTATATATATATATATATATATATATATATATATATATATATATATATATATATATATATATATATATATATAACCAGTCGTTTTTAGACTGTACTGATTATCATCAGGCTAATTATTTGTTTTCAAAGACGAGGAACAGTTTTCGTTTCGCCTCAATTCGTTCCGAGTCTAAATATAACTTCTCCCCATTGGGGTCGTCTGCTTCCGAAAAACGCACACGTGCTCGCTTTCTCATTAGCGTTTAAAGTTTCGCGTCTCTTTTGTCTCTCTGCTCCTCGCCCTCATTCTCCCTCTCTCTCCTCCCCCTTTCGGGAAAACTTCTGTAATTTCGCCCCGTCATAATCCCTTCCAGTTTCGCAGCTGATCTTGAGAACGCCTCTCGAACAAAAACCTCCGTCACCGCCAGGCGCTTGGAGCTCGGAACGACCTCTTTAGAAAACCGTTCAAAACAAGAAATCAATTTAACCGTCGCACCTCCTCTTTCCATCAGCGATAACAGATCCCTCTTCTACACTGCTCCTGCCCTCTTCACCTCCTCCCTACCGCGCTACCAACACTCCCGGCAGCATCCAAAACTCCTTGGTTTCCCAACTTCCGGGATCCTTAGAAGGGAGGGAGAGGCAAGTTCTCGGCAACCTTTTCTGGTCGATACCCAATCGCGGAGAGCGGGGGAGGAAGCGTCTTACTAAATGGAGGCTGCCCCCAGGAGTGTCTTCCATCTTGGAGGAAGATGTTTTATTTTATCCTTTCTAACGATAAGATGCACGATTTCCAGCTCGTATCCATCCCATTCGAGATGGGAAGGATGAGGAAAAGTGAGTACGAAGAGGGTTATTCTTTCGCCAGCTCGTCCGAGGTTTCGTCTTTATCCGTGGGATGGGAAAGGTTTTCCATAACCAACCTCTTCCTCTGCTTCCGACGGGAATATATTTCGGTTTTCGGCTTATACGAAGAGGGATGACTGTGTTTTATAGGAGCGATTTCTGTTCTTTTTTCCTCTGTCTTCGCTCCTACGCTGCATGTATATTCTATGTATACTCTTAACCCATTCTACTTACGTATTGAGCGAGTAGGAAAAAGGTTCAAATCTGTCTTGCAACGGACCCATCTTTATCTTAGATTTATTAGGGGCGTTCTTTCGCATTTTATCCTGTTTTGGAAAGATTTTGTCGATTTTTCTAAGCAATCTCGTTTTTTTAACGATTTTTAGGATTTTCGATTTCGGAACACATCTCTATCTCGTGTTGGCTTATTGTTTTTTTTTATCGCCCTCAAACGCGCACGAGTGTACGTGTAGACCAGTAGATACTGTATAAACGAGCTTCCTCTGATATCCATAAATGGCTCCGCGCAATTTTCGATTGAAAGTTGTACTAAATGCAGAAGAAATCTTCTTATGCCTTGCGACAAAAACTAAAATACAATAATTATGTTATGCTATCAATATACAATCCATAATATTAGATCACAAATATTTTGTATTTGATACTATTGTAGCTATTCTAAAAGTAGGCTTTCCGCAGGATTTCACTATATATATATATAAAGTTCCCTAACCAAAATAATATTGAAAACTATACTCTTAGACATAAATTAAATCTCAACGAGAAAATAAAACCATGCAAAAAAATTAGAACTTTCTTTGGTTTCGGGTAAATTGTGAAAAATTGAATTCTTCTGTTTATCATTTTCCATAGTATTGTGTGTATTATAATATTGTCTTCTTAATTAATATTTTTTCTGTTTTCCCTTTTAGGTAAGTACCAGTCCCTAATTGGTTCATGTTTGACTTCGTTCCTGATTTTGTGAGTACGAATGTGAAATTTATTCTTTATGGTTCGGCTGAGATGTTGGCAATGCAGGCGATAAAAGAAGTTGACGACATATCAATGTATCGTAATGGCCTTATCTCGAATTCATTCTAACGATCGTCGTTTCTTTAATTTAACTAATGGACACGGTAAAACGAATTTACGGTTTTAACTGATTTCGAAGAAAAAGATATACTGCAGAAGTAGTAGTAATAGCAGCGGGAGTTCCGTGGGGTAACTCGAGTGCTCAACCCATGCCGTATTGTGCTTTCCACAGTTTATATAATCACTCCATTTTTCTACAATTAAAATATATCTTGGATAAACGATGAGCGTTAAATTTCATAATGGTTTACATCGCTATATCGGATTTGTTTGTGAGTGAAATGTAGGATTTATTATTGTTAAATATACTATTATTGCACGCCAAAACTTAAGTGGCGCATCGACACTGCAGGATGGCGGTGTGGTCAGAGCGTTGGCCTACCACGTAGCGGTCCCAGATTCGTATTCGGTGGAGGTCGGATTTTTCAACTTGGGATCGTCCCGTCCCCTACATGTGTGCTTTGAGGAGATCGCGCAAGTCAGCGCTCCGTCCTTCGGAAGGGACGTTAAGCAGTTGGCCTCCTTGGTGTTCTTCGGCACCGGATTTCTCCCCTCCCTTGTGATCGTGTTCGCTGTGGAAGGAGTTACGGCTATAACAATGCAAGAGGTTGATTAGCCGAAAATACACACAAACAGCATCGATACTGCCGCAGGGAAAATTGTGTTCGACAGGTAAAAGATTGAGCACCATTGGTGTAACTGCTGTGTGTGAAATGAAAGGCGTTATGTTTCGTTAAGCCCTTAATATTTTTGTTGGTTTTTATATAAACGTGCAGAGGAAACACTACAACAAGAATATTTCTAATCTCATTTAGTAAAATTTTCCCATTCCAAAAACGAATAACGAATTTTTTTCTTCGATATTCGAATATCTATTTGTGCTTGTGCTATGTATTTATATGTAACATTTAGTTCCTGTGTACCGCATAAG
Organism: Tanypteryx hageni; assembly: GCA_028673005.1. NCBI lineage: Eukaryota > Metazoa > Arthropoda > Insecta > Odonata > Petaluridae > Tanypteryx > Tanypteryx hageni. The sequence goes on from CM054117.1 coordinate 43,002,747, forward strand.
TTTACATTACCTGGCGCAATTTCGCTGCAAGAGGTCGAACAAGTAACTCGGCGCAATGCAAGGATCGCGGTTGTTGCGTCTGCCGTCGGTGTAAGGCATAGGTAGGTATATCCTTTACCTGGTTTTCCTCGGGTATTACGCCGATTATGATCGTCATGGAAACGCACGCAAGGTATGAAGATGGGGCAAATGGGATAGCATTCGCAAGTTGAACCGGATTATTAATGCGATGAATTTTGCCGCAGGACCTTGAATGGTATTCCTTTTCCTCAGCGTGGCGAATGATTAGTTTATCGGCCCGTGCTTCCTTTCACCGCGCCCGTTACGCAGCTGAAGGACAGAAGTCTTCCAATGGAAGGTAGTGATGTTAATATAATCTTCATTTTTCTCCGGTATCTAACATATAAGAAGGAAGTTTATTTTGAGACAGTTTAATTATTGTATTTATTATCAGTCGAAGTGACATGCCTAAATTTGCTCTGTAATTAACTAGTTTTTGGCCAGTTCCATGAATTGCCGTTTTTCTGTTTGTGTGAATAAATTACCTTGGAGTTTACTACCTTTATTCAATTTGTTGTAAAAGGTTAGGTAATACAAAGCAAATTTATGAATGTTTTATTTTCTCAATTGTTCTAGTAATGCTTTTCTTAGCGAAAGTTTCTAGGATCAAAGGGGGCGATAATAAAATATCCTTCCATAAATACGTGACTCAACACGTCTTGAATGTTTTTTAATTGCATCGGCTGAGTAGTTTTGTTTCAAATAGATAAGAATGTCTCAAAGATGATACAGATACACGACAGTTATTTCAGAACCCAAATGCTTCTTAAGGAAACTGCTTTTTTATTAAACTGGAAAGAAGAAAATTTGTTGATCTAGGCTCGATACCTAATTTTTTATCTTTAAATGAATCGGAGCATTTTCTGTGCTGCAATGTCAATTTCCGCTCTTTTTTCCGTTATTTCGTTAATTTTTTCAGTGAAATTCATATAGCAGCCCTAACGCCGGAAGAGTTTCACGAATAATTGCTACAAATAATAGAAATGCTACGTACATGTATTACTAAGGATATAAATTATGTCGTCTGAAAATTTCAAATTTCCCATTCGAAAAATGCCACCTTTTTAAAATATAGTTAATTGTTAGTTAATTAATATAGTTAATTGTTAAAAGTCACCGCTGCTCCGGACGTACACTGTACGTCGATCCGGCTTTTGAGGGTTTTAAGGTTGTTTGGGTAACAACATTTGAACGTGGGAAAATAGAGAATTCTATATTTTCCTTCGTTATCAAAGTTGACATTTGTTTGGATTATTTGAAAACTCCTTCACTCTACCGCTTCCATCTTTTTTAGATCGTGGAATATCGTCTCGAGTTCCTTGCCCCCTATGCAATATTTATATCACTGGGTCCTTCTCTTCCCCACTCTCGCCCTCCTTTCCTTCCTACCGTATTCGCTCATATTGACCGTGAATATTTCCTTCCTCTATACCTCCTAACCCCCTCTGATAGAGAATGATGGCCCGTTTTGGCGGCAGGCGGCATATCCATATCCGATCACCTGTGGAAGGGAAGAAGTTGATGGCCGTTCTCATCTGGTCGATCGTCTTCTCCATGATGTCCTTCCCCTGCGGCGATCTCTTTTCTCTCGAAAGAGATGCTCGAGTCGTGGGAGGGATGGTATGAGAGGTGGGAGGTAGGAGATAAGAGAGTGGATATAGAAGGAGAAGCCTCATAAATATTTTGGATAGGCGCCCGAAAGGTGGAAGAGGAGAGAGAGATAGTGGGGAGAAAGTTTCGCTCCCGAGTGCACGTCTGGACGCCAGGTCAACCGTGTTTAGGCGACCCCGCGAGCGTGGGATTCGGGTTGCCGGTGGAATCCTTGGAAGTTTTCCCCCTCCCCCCCTCTCCCCTTACCTTCCTTTCCCTTCTCCCCTCCCCATTCCCCTCCCCCCTGTCCCCCTCCCCCCTGTCCCCCTTCCCCCCTCTTCCCCTTCCCCCCTCTTCCCCTTCCCCCCTCTTCCCCTTCCCCCCTCTTCCTCTTCCCCCCTCTTCCCCTTCTCCCCTTCCCCCCTCTCCCCCTTCCTCCCTCTACCCTTCCTCCCTCTACCCTTCCTCCCTCTACCCTTCCTCCCTCTACCCTTCCTCCCTCTCCCCCTTCCTCCCTCTCCCCCTTCCTCCCCCCCCTTCCTCTCCCCCTTCCTCCCTCTCCCCCTTCCTCCCTCTCCCCCTTCCTCCCTCTACCCTTCCTCCCTCTCCCCCTTCCTCCCTCTCCCCCTTCCCCCCTCTCCCCCTTCCCCCCCTCTTCCCCTTCTCCCCTTCCCCCCTCTCCCCCTTCATCCCTCTCCCCCTTCCTCCCTCTCCCCCTTCCTCCCTCTCCCCCCTTCCTCCCTCTACCCTTCCCCCCCTCTCCCCTTCCCCTCTCTCCCCCTTCCTCCCTCTCCCCCTTCCTCCCTCTACCCTTCCTCCCTCTACCCCTTCCCCCATCTCCCCCTTCCCCCTCACCCCTCTCCCTTCCCCCCTCTCCCCTTCCCCCTCTCCCCCTCTGCCCTTTCCCCCCTCTCTCCTTTCCCCCCTCTCCCCTTTCCCCCCTCTCCCCGTTCCCCCTCTCCCCTTTCCTCTCTCCCCTTACTCCTTCTCCACCTCCCTCTGTCTCCTCCGATGACCCCGATGCTTTTTCGCTCCTCGCTTTGATGTCGGTGAGGTTTCATTTTCGGCTATCTTCTAGTCTGACACAATTTAATTATTTTACAGCGTCGTCCGTCGAAATCCGTGTTCTAAAACGTCGCTGGATTTTTTTCCTTTTGGCTTCGCTTTATTGGGTCGTCGACGCGGCTGATTTATCGAAACGTCTTTTATTCGCGAATACGATTCCGTCGTACGCAGAATTTTTACAAGATCCGATTTTCATCAGATGTTTTCTGTGAAAAAAAACGTAAGAATAAAAATATGAAAAAAATCCACTTTATTATGTATAGCGACGACTCGGGTTCATCTGAAGGTGATGTGCGTCGAAACCCGGGTCCTCATTCTACATTATAAAGAGCTTTTTACCTAATTTTATTTTTACGTTCCTTCCATATAAATGAAACTTAACAGAGTCCCGGCTGACCAAATAGATTTTATTCGGAAGGTTTCTTTAGTATTTATGCATTTATTTCGACGAAATGAAATCATATGGGATTAATACGGCTGGAGATATAAATGAAGCTGTTTTGTGGACACGAAACATACCTTTGCGGCTCAAAGTTGTCTCCTGCGAAGCAGGGACGCATTTTATCATCCGTATATCTTTTTAATACAAATATTTCCTTATTGAAGCACGAGCAAATATTTTTATAATACGCTATTCGGTTGTCCCCTCTTAATCCTAATGATCCCGTTGTTGTAGGACCTTAAATAAAAAAGGATATTTATTTATTTATATATTTAAAAACAATGCAATTTGGCCAACCGGCCAGGTGGCAAGAAAAACATAATATATAATTCTAAAATTCCAATTTGACAAATAAAGTGCTCATAAATTATATTAGAAATATTAAAATATATAAAAAATATTTAACATTATACAATTTCAAACTAATTACAATCAGTGCCTAGAGTGCGGATTTTCGTGGGTTCATGGATCGGAAGAAATTTAAATCTTTCTTTTCACTTAAATGATTCGTAATGCCCATAGTCCACTTATCTCGGGTCGTAAAAACCTGCGCGGATAAAAAGATCCACCTTTCTCGCGAAACAACCTCTTTTTTGGGTCAACTTCGGCATTTTAATATCGTTTTTTATTCCCCGTCTTTTCCCGCCAATAAAACTAAAATCTAAAAAAATCGACCTACATGAAACGTTTTTATTTTGTTATTCTGAGACGAGAGATCTCATTCGAACCCCTTTCCTTCTCGCTTCTCTCTCCGAAAAAACCCGTCCCGTAGACGTTCTTTTTTTTTTAAATGCGCGCGCGGCGATATGTTTCTTTTTTTCGAGCGCGCCGGGCGATATGAGAATTTTAATGGAGTGCGCGACAGGAAAAACGAGGCCAAGAAGTCCTCCCGCGGGGGCCCCGGATGACTGCACGAGCGCTGCGTCTTCTGTGTGCATTAAAAACAAGTTAGGAAAGTGTATGGGCGAGTTTCGTGCGATGGAGTGTTTGAAACTAAACGATGCAGTTTGAACGGACGCACGCCATAAAATAGCGAAACACCATGACCCAGTTATGCCTCTCTGCCCACTAAAAATTTCTTCCCTCCCATAAGTTGGTGCATTAATAAACGTATTTACGTAATTTTGGTATGATGATTAAATACTGTAAAACGATACATCGGAAATTATGCCAAGGAAATGTAAATATTTTTATTTACCGATTTATTTTCTAAGCAGTTGCTCTTAATTGATCCAACAATCGAATATTGTTTAAATCCTACCTCACTTCAGTTAAACAGTGGTAATATTTCCGTTTACGTTCTTTTCTTCGCCGTAGATAATCCTTTTCCTTACGCTTACAAAATGCTGCATGCACGCATAAATAAATTAAACGTATTTTTGTAATTATAGCAGATCTTATTCTCTTCAGCGACTACGGAGAATGTTTTCATTGACAGCAATTCAACTTGCAAAACATTTTCCAAGTTCAAAGAGAATTACGACTATCGTGTTGGATTTTATTGAAAACAGTTACTCCTACGATAATAATGTATTTGAGAAGAGATATTCTTTTTGACTAGTTGTATCAGTTTCATTTGAAAACCTTTTCGGTATAACTAATATTTTACGAGATATGACGGCAAGTTTTTTTTTGTTCCCATTGAAGCGGCACCCTTGATTGGATTATTTGAACCATTTATGCCAGTGGTGAGCAACCTGCGGCCCGCGGGCCGCATGCGGCCTCCGGGAGCGTTTTATGCGGCCCGCGAAGCTATGACTAAAAAGTGACCCGTGAAATTTGACATAGTAATTCATATCATGTAGATACAAATTGCGACAGTAAAACACTTGAGTTTGAAATGTTAACCCTAAATCTTAATTTAGATTTGATTTTCACCGATATGATACCTCAGAATATGTGGTTAACGTCCGATTTAAAGTCTAATCAGTCCCGCCGAAGCATTGACAACTTGAAATGCGGCCCGCCGAAGAATTCGCAACCGCCATGCAGAAAAGGTAGCTCACCACTGTTTTATGTCATTTTCTCATTGTATTTGGTCATAATTGCCAAATGTCATGAAAATCCGTCCGGTAGAAGGTGAGAACGCGAACATTCCTCGGACGGGCGCAGTGGCGGATTTACGCCTCTTAGGACCCCTGGCGCTAAACATTTGGGGCCCCTGGCGCTAAGCAGTCATGGGGTCTGCAATCTAAATATATAGTGAAACCGCACCTAATGTGACCTCTTAACGATCGTTTTCCTATGAAATCGTAGAGAGTTCCTCTGATTTTATAATTTAGGCACTTAATATTTCTGAGATTATATCCACGAACATTTTTTCGGGGCCCCTTACTTCGAGAAAAGGAGAAGCTCAAGATTTAGGGTAAATGAGCTGTAGGGCAATTTTGCCTTTTCCCCCAATTTTCGCGGATCCACACGGTACCCCAATCTTTCGCGGAACTCGAGGGTTCCGCGTAACCCAAGTTGGGGAGCACTGCCATACGTCACGAGGTCCTTGGCGCGCGCCAAGTGCGGCTCGCCCTAAATCCGCCACTGGACGGACGGACTGATATAACGAAACTAATGGGCGCTTACGTTGGGAACGAAGCGCGCCTAAAAAGGACCCCCTATTGTTATATGCTGGCTGGGAAGGGGAAAGCGGAGTGTCAAATGGGGCGTCCAATACATATGCCGCCACCCACATTTGGCGAATGGATGCTCATCATCAGTTATATTTTTTCTTCTAATTCCGAAACATTTCGAAATTGGCATATGAAAATTTATTTCCATGATAATCATTTTCTTGTCAAATATAAACCATACGTTGAGTTTTTCCTTTCACGTCATATGCATGAGGATTGGAAAAATATTTCATATCAACTTTTCAGTATCAGTCTTTATCGGCGTCGATTTGCAACCTCAGACCTACTTTCGAAAGATTGCACATCCTATTTGTTAACATTGCGTTTATATTTTGTATCAAGTTGCGAAGGTGGTGACTCAATTGCCATGAGTATTGCGAACATATTTACAAATCGTTTAATTAGCATTCCTTTCATTCAAGACAAATATTTCCTACAGCGACTCCCTTTTCATTCGTTCTATTGGTCCAGATAAGTAAACTAATTCTACTACTGATGAGAGGAAAACTGCCATCAGGTTTTCGTTATTTTACCAAAATTAATATAATACATAATAATGGAACGTAGAGCTCGTTAAAGATCGCGACCAGCAGTTTGCGTATACCTGCTCCAATTAATCTATTGCACAACACTCTATGTAAATCGATTGTTAAGTGAGGCAACTTGTTGACATAACGACAACAACGCTAGGCGTGGCATTCTTTATTTTCACCGGAAGATAACGCAGAAACCGATCATGCGATTTTTTGCGCGGAAATAGCACGAAGTTTATAACGTCGTGTGCAATTTGTTTTATTTCAATTCACACCCATTCCCTTATTCTATATTTTAATTTTAGTCATCGTGAAATTATGCCTAACAAGTCGATATTTGTTGCTAATTGTGATAGCGATTACGTTTTCATCGGCAGTGGCTATAAAAGAGTCTTTGGCGGCGACACCGTGAATGCAACAGCAAACACAATTACTACAGCTGCATAAATGATAAAAATGTGACAGTGAGAAACAACAGGGCGGAAATAGCAAGTACGTAAGTCGGAACAAGAAACAACAGGGCGGAAATAGCAAGTACGTAAGTCGGAACAAGAAACAACAGGGCGGAAATAGCAAGTACGTAAGTCGGAACAGCGACAGAGGCAACAATCGCTCACTTCCTCGCCCGAAAGACGTTCATTCAACCGCTTTTTCCCTATTCAGCCGCAATCGTCGAGGGAGGTGAATGGAGCATAAGAGGAAACATTCGCGAGTCTCGGTCGTCAAGAAAACCCACCCGTTGTTGGGAAGAAGGGTTAGGGAGAGATAAGTGGCCTCTTCAAGTGCAGAAAAGTATTCGAGATGCCAAAACAAACACTCCCTCACTCTTTCCAATTGTTTCTTCTGGCTTAGCTGTTCGAAGCTTAGAATTGAGTCGCTCTTGGGATGCCAGGTGATCGAAATTCCACCGTGGTTCGATTATGCATTTCGATGGCAACTTGCGTTAAAAGGCGTATCCAAAGGGGAGGATGTGGGACGATGCCCCCCCCCCCAATTGGATGTCTCCATTGTCATCCACTGAATCCATTCTTCAACCAATTCCGCCCAAAATTCCTCGGATCCGCAATGCATGGGGCAAGGGAAAGAAAGATTGTGACAACAGGGCTTGCATCTGTCAGAATAAAGAGACGTCGGCATTGGCGGATTCAAGAGGGGGTGGGGCGATCGCCTTCCCCCCTCTTTGGGAAGTTTCTGGATCTGCCTCTGACTTGCGTCGATGTTGTTAGGTAACGGTACATAATATTATATATATATATATATATATATATATATATATATATATATATATATATATATTAAATGTTATATTATGTATATGATTAACTGTATTCGTGGAAGTCTAACTTGAGATCTGTTAGCATAGAACAGTTCGAGTTGAGGAGATCTCATGATCCCTGCTTCTCCCGCGGGTTCCTTCTCGCTTGAGCTTGGTTCGCGAAAAGATGACTCCCATAAGCTTTTTGCGTGAAGATATATGTTTAAGATTCTGAGAGCAATTTCCAGTTCACGGTGAGGGGCCTGTAAAATTGCCCTAGCTTAAATTTTAACGCGCTGTCATAACGAAGAATTCCGATGCAGTCATGTTTAAATATTAAAACGTTCCCTGCTGTAAATTTGCCCTGTAAAATCGGATTTGTAAAGTGCTGTCAGTTACGTCCGTGGCGAACTACAGGATGTAAGACATCTAATTCTTTGTCGAAACCGTTAGTTCACGTTTTAAAATACAAGTTTAGCTGTCGTTGTATAAACGCTATGCACGTCGAGTTGTTTATCGCCCATTGATGTTTACCCGATTAAACCGTCCGGCATAATAGATTCAGCGGTGTTTCGTTACATCGACGACAAGAAAAATATCGACAGCATCTATTTCACTGTTGATTTTGATCGCGTCTCTTCATCAGATTTCTTCCTCGAAAAAACGTAAAAAAAGCTCGTCGGAAGCGTTCTCTCGCCGTGCTATTAGTGTGGCTAAGGGAATGTAAAGGAAGAAAGGCGGGAGGAGGAGGGTGAGGAAGGAGGAGGCTGCGGGAGGAGGAGGGTGCGGGAGGGTGGAGATAGCACGAAAGTTCCGATATTGGCTTGTTTTGGAATGCTTGGCCCGGTGCCAGCATCCCTTTCGTCTCTCTCGCTCGTAATTTTCCCGTTTTTATTTACGTCTAAAGGGGACCGATTTCGACGGAGTGAATTGGGCAACAGTAAGTGCTCGTTTTGTCCGAATTACCGTGATCTGTCTTGCGTCACCACCGGTCTTTTTGTCCTCTTGTATTTTTTTGCACAGTAAAAAGCTCGATTCTGCAAACCCCGATCATGCGGACTTGGGATTTTACGGACAGCGTCCGCCTAACCTGTTTTTTGTCCGGTCGGTCTTTGCTACGAGGAAATTGTTGTTCGAGGCGGTTATTTCCAGTAGTTTTGAGATCGTTTAAATGGACAATTCTCTCCAAGATTCGTAAATAAATTTTTCACTCTGCGTACAACATTAATTGGAAATGGAATGGTAATGAAAGTGAATTATATACCTCGCCTTACGGTTGAGAAGCAATTTGAAGGTCAAGATGACGCTTCAGAATCAATAATCGGCGAATTGCCTCCTAATGCTGCTGTGTTGTTTACCCGACCGTTTTATCGATTAAGTAATTGTGTCGATCATCGAATTGAATCACACTTTTGTATGACATGTTATTTGTTTGAAAAATCAATCGAAATGCCTTGCTTGCTGCAGTGTATCAAATCGATAAAAATTTCGTAATTGAAAGAAAGCATATATATATATATATATATATATATATATATATATATATATATATATATATATATATATATATATATATAGATTACATCGCTTTTCTTCATAACTTATTTTAGCAGTTTATGTATCCATGGGCTTTTCACCTCGATCTTACGGACTATCGCCTAATCCGGACAGCCCTTTTCCCCATATAGTCCGTAGGATCGAGGGTCTGCTTCATTTTAGCCCGCGTAACATTCCCTTCTTCCAATCTCAGGGTACGGTCGAATTCTTCGACGAATTTTGACAATTTTCGTTTTTGTTTTCGATTCACCTAGATCGAAGTGAGGTCGATATTTTCCTCCCAGAGACCCGTTTCCCTAGCGGACCGAGTTGCACGCATATAAAAGATGATGTCATCACTAGCCGTTCGATCTCTCTGTCTCTCTCTCTCTCTTTCTCTCTCTCTTTCTCGATGGCTTACGTAATGATCAAGTCGTTAGTGCGTAGCACTCGCCGTCGTTTTTTTATCGTATTTATTATTTTCGAGCGACGTATGGTTAATTGCGTAATATTGTATCGACCTCAAATGAAAAAATAAAACACGGTCCGTTGAGTAAGGTGTACCGTCTCTCTAAACGGAAACGGGAACACTTTTTCTTTTATCTTCTTATTCCGCGTTCAAGTTTTTAGCGCGGTTTTTAATGCTTTTATATTTTTATTTCGGCGTCTCTCTCTCTCTCTCTCTCTCTCTCTCTCTCTCTCTCTCTCTCTCTCTATATATATATATATATATATATATATATATATATATATATATATATATATATAAACTTCAGGAAAAGGAAAGGTAGTGATTAGGGTGTCAACAAGGTGTTGAAGGAAGCCCAGCGGACAGTTACCAAGTTGAGGACCAAGTTGTCAGGCTGCTGGGGGCGTCGAAGAGACACGTAAATAAACACGCACACAGATAAAACGCAAGCTTATCGGGCTTATGTATGCCCTTCTTCAGCGAAAGAGTAAGAATATATATATATATATATATATATATATATATATATATATATATATATATATATATAGTAAACGATAGAGAGATGAACTTCGAGGGTAGATTTCTGTACTGCTGCCATTTGTTTTTCTTTAGATTTGAGTTTTTAAAACTTAACAGGGTCATTGAAAAATGTTTTTAATATCTCCGAACGAATAAATGATACAAAGCTGCAATTTTGAGCGTATATTTTCACGTAAATGCCACTTAAAAACAAGGCTCTAGTGACGGAATAGGTAGCAGTATAACCACATAAAAAATAAGATAAGCTAAATGTACGCATATAATTGGTGATCATATTCCAAATTCTCCTCAGATCGTCAATTACGTTAATGGGAGAAATATTCATAGCGTAATAAAAGTGAATATATTGCTGAATTTAATTGTAGATTTAAAAACTCGCTAATTTTATCCATGTTCATGGATTACTTGTTATTATTGGTTTTTCCGACTCATATTTTTTATTTGTATACTGGTGTCGGGAATTTCGTTAAGTGATGGTCGTAATTAAGGGTTATCGCTTTTTTTTATATCTGTGGTGGCATAAAAGCGTCTTTTTGCATACATTAAAAATGTTGGAGGTTTATATTTACCTGTCTAATTTGCGTTGATTGCCGCGTAGATATAAACGTACCTTTTAATGACATTGATTTTTCCTACTTTTATTGTGAAGATTTGCATTTCATTTGACGCAAGGCCGACGTTTCTTTCGAAGGAGATGCAATTACAAAATTTCTTTTTGCGAATCGGCAGTTTTATTTTTTCAATTTTTTCTGCGTTTTTTTTTTCGCCAGGAATACCGCAGTGATGGGGAACTTTATTTTATTTATCCGACGCTTACCATCCCTGCTATTTTTCTCCGACAGCACCACGCAGCTAACTTATGTTTCTATACTTACGATAAGAAAGAAATATTTTATTCCCATCGCCCCTTTGGGATTTCGGTATGGTCCCCGTACCCTCAGAAAAAAAGTTCGGAAAAGATACTCTTGAAAGACAAAAAGGACTTGCAAAATAAAACAAACTACGCGAAAGGAGATTTTTATCAGCGCGCACTGAATTCCCGCGCATCGCGTTAACAGTCAGAAGGGTTGAGCCATTTTTTTTTATAAATCGCATCTCCGACTGGCAGTACTCGAGAACGGGCACCTTAATCCGGCCGTTTCACGCAAAACTTTTCCTTCGCAAAGTCTCATTCCCATCTCACTCTCACGATCTCCTTCCCCCTACCCATCCTCCCCCCGAACCCCAACACCTCACAATCCCACCGCTTTTACTCTTCCGTTTTATCGCCTCACCTCCTCCTTACCCCTCGTCCCTCTTCTCTCCACGACCTCTTCTTGCTCCCTTCCTATCCGAAACTTAGCGGGGGCAATTTCCATGCAAATTTCTCTCTCTCTATCTCTCTCCCTTTCGCAAGCCGTTAAAAAAAGAACCGTTAAAAAAAGAATAGCTGGGGGCTTCGACGTTGTCGAGTTGTGAGCGAAGTGTGTGTGTGTGCGAGAGAGAAATAGGGAATCGTGGAAGGGAAATGGGTGAGACCATGGTTAGGGAGACCGAGAGGAAGATAGAAATTCGAATTACAGTGAAACCTCGATTATCCGACCTATATGGGGGGAAGGACCTCCGGATAAACGGAAAAGTCGGTTAGTTCGTAAATAATGGAAACATTACTCATTTTGGAACATTATGTATTTCACATACAGCTCAGCTCTGGCCATTTAACAGTGTAATTTAAAATAAAAAATAATATAGTAAAATATTATAAAATTAAATTGTCAGTGATCTCTCAAGTGAATCAACTGTCAGTAAGGTTGCCACCTCATAAAGGTGCGTTCACACTATATACATGTATGATAAATACAAATCTTATAGATATATAAATAGAAATCTAGAAAAGTATAGGATTTGTAGAAGACAAGTCTAAGATTTCTTCATGTTCTATACTGTATGAGACGATCATTATACAAATCTGAAGTTTCCTTACCGAATGGGAAACGTATTTATCCACCAATTCGCGCATGCGCTGTAGGACCCTAATTACCTGTCATTTGTCACTATACATTGTTTATGTGCGGTAATGTTGAGTTCGTGTTCGACTTATAACAGTGCGTTTACTAAATCCGTAGTTTGAGGCGTTACTTTGTAGAATTTAGCCATCGTGGACAATAAACAATTTAAGTACCTACTTTTCCCACAATTTTTTATTCTCTTAATATTTCACCACCATGGTCTCGCTACATAGTAGCATCATAAGATACAAGAATGAGAATGTATCGCAAATATATAGAGAATGAGAAGTAGGAGTGGCAGAAATGAGAAGGGGCAACAAAGTAGATGGGAAGGGGAGTGAGGGGGAGGTGGAAGTTAGCGGCTAACTAACTTCCCCCTCCTTCTCACTCCCCACCTCTATTGCCCCTACTCCTACTTCTCCTTCTCTATATGTTTGCGATGCATTCTCATTCTGGTCTCCTGATGATGCTGGTGTGTAGCGAAACCATGGTCGTGAAATATCGAGGAAATAAAAAATTGTGGAAAAAGTACCAAGTATTTTGGGATTGTTTATTCTCCATGAGTGTGTTTACTATTAGTTTACCTTGTCGGTCTTCGATTTTTAAATCATTCATTATTGATTTATATGCACCAACAACAAAGAATTGGCGAACAGCAATCGAATCCAAAATCTCAGGTTAGGTGTCTTTAGGGTAGCCAATTGCGTCATTTTCATCCGGAGACTCCGGGTGAAGTAATGTTTCTCCGGGTTCATGGTTTTACATCAATTTCTCCGGGTCAGTGCATTTAATTAGTAATTGCGAAAAAATGGAAACTCGTCCTCAAGTATAAATGAACTAGAGGCTTGTGATAGCTAAGCAGAGATTTATAAACAATGTATTGTACTCTAAAGCAGTGGTTCCCAACCTCTTTCACTTCGCGAACCCCTTGAGCTAACTTATTTCTCGTCGCGAACCCCTTTGGTTAACCTTTTATCTTCGCGAACCACTTGAGTTGTAATGGTTTTGGCGGAGAACCCCTTATAGTGGCGAGTGAAGTTTCTTAAAACCAATCTTTTTGAACGCGTTTAATTCATTAAAAATAAAAAGTTAATATTGTACATATTATGTAAACGTTTACAATAAAATCAGGATCTCTGATATTTTCAACAGTTTCTAGTTAGTCCCCTGTAAAATTCAAATATAAGTAATTCTTGAAGCTAACTAATTTTAAAGAAATGTTGGTAAGAATTGTAGAACCAAGAAAGAGAAAAATACGCCATTACTAAAAATTTTCTCGGGATCTATTCAGAATTATCACGCGAACCACCGGTTGGGAAAACGCTGCTCTAAAGGAAGGAATTTTCCGAAAATTTTCCAGAGGGTAATTTATTTTGCGAAGATTGGAGGCCCGAGTTCGATTCCAGGAAGTTTCTTTCACGTTTGATTTATGTATATGGGAATTTTGAAATCTGCCATGCAAGGTGTTTTTCTTTTGCTCAGTTAAATATCTTAGAATTAATACATCGAAACAGGATCAGCATAAAAGAATGAAAGTTCTAATTCTCGTTGTAGTATTTTGATTAGTAATCGCACCTCTTCGAATGTTATGTAAATAACTTGTATTTCTTTGATTTACAATACCTTTTTAATCAGACAATTCATGAATAACAGAAAACCTGTGAAAAGTGGAAAAAACAGGGTTCCCTCTAAAGTCTCCGGGTTTCTAAATCAAAATCTCCGGATCTTAAAGTTGGCAACCTTAGATGTCTTGCATGTGAAGAACTTTATAAAGAGCCATCTGCTGAAGAATAAATTCAGTGCAAGCTGTGTAAAGAATGGTGGCATGAAGACTGCACTTCATATGAAAGTGGATCTTTTGTATGTGACTTTTGTTAAACTCTTGTGAAGCATTCTCGGTGTGACCTTTATGTACGCTCGAACTTTGTTTGTTAAGCGTTTTTGTAATTCAAGCAATATATTTGAAATTTCCTAGCATTTCCAGCTTTGGCCTTCTATTTCCATTAATTCCTCATATAATCACTTATGTATACCTTTACCCCACCCCTGGGTCAAAAGTACGCATTTCACTTCTTTCAAGAAATAATTTTCTCTTTCTGAGAGTAGGGTACAGAAAAATCAAACTATTTAAGTATGATTCCTTAATAAATAAGCTACTCAGAGGAAAAAACTAGTTCATAATAGCGATAACTGAAGAAGCCACAGAAACGTTTCAAACGTTAGGTGCGTACCTTTACCCCACCATACCTTATATATGTAATGTGAACGTACCTTAAGAAGTTAATTTCGGGCGATTTTCTTCTAGATTAAAAAAACCTTACGTGAACTATGAAACTTGTTTTATTTATGATTTAGAAGGCATTTAATAAATGTTTAATCATAATTTTATTTTACTAGTTTAAATAATTAGCGTTAATTATCTCCCACCTGAACCGACTATTTCGACTATGCTCATTTATTTTTTGTCTGTTAAACCGAAACTCGGTTAATCGAGGTTTTACTGCATTTTCATTCCGTCAGGTTCCTCTACATCTCTCTTTTCCTCTCCCCCGAGTTTGCGGTGGCGGATTGGCAAGATCACGCAGCGATCCTGTGTTCAAATCCGTCGGAGGTCGGATTTTTCATCCTGGGATCGGCCCGTGCCGTACTTGTGGGATTTGAGGAAACCGCGCAAGTCCTTCGAAAGCAGTTGGTCCCCTTGGTGCTCTTCGTAAAGAGTAGGCTAATGCCGGTGCCGGGTTTCTCTCCTCCCTTTTGTATAGAATCGTGTTGAATAAAGCTACGGCGATGATAGCGATAATGGGTTGATTCGCCAGACAAACACGTCTCACGTCTTTCTCCTCCTTTATCCTCTCTCTTTTTATTTCTCTCTTCCCTATACTCCCTCTCTCTCTCTCTCTCCGTTTGTTTCCCTCTCATTCTCGTATCTTTCTCTCTCCTTACTCTCTAACCCTCTTTCCGTCTGTTTATCCCTCCCACTCTATTTCACTCTCCCATTCTATGTCTCTCCCCCTCTCCGATTCTATCCGTACCCCGTTGCCTTTCTATTCCACTCTCCTCTTCCCCTCTCTCCCTTTTTTCTCTGTAGGTAATTCCCCTTTTCTCTCCCTCTCTTCTCTTTTTTCTTTATCTTATCTCTCTCTTTTGAGAGGATTGGGATCCATCACCTCGCTTGAACTTTGGAAGTATAGGTGAGTTGAGAGAGAGAGAGAGATGTTGGAATTAAATAATGACAGAGCTTTATCAGTTAAGACTTCAGCCTAACTTCGGTGATGTTCGACCCAATTTAGCGTTTCATAGTTTTTGTTGCCCTCCAAGAAAAAATAAAAAAGTAGCCGCCGTGCTTTCAGACGCCGTCAAGGAAGGTTTCTAGTCTAGATTTGAGCTTATCTTTCTGGAGTTTCAAGAGATTATCTTTTTTATTCCCGTTACTCTTCTTCAGTCTCGATGACGCGTTACTAGCTTGACGATTCCCGATGAAAAATACTCGAGAGAAAGAGGAATGTGCTTTCTGGAAAAGATTGCCTTGAAGCATTGGATTTACGTAAAACTGCAGTATTATGTTTGTCGCTGAATGTTGGAAAGTAACCTATTGTGAAGTAACCCTTGCGGATTTTTCGAAATAAATTGATGCAGTAGCCTTCTAATGCGTGACATGTTCCTTTAAAATCTTATTTTGGATAATTATTTACAAAACATTCTTCTTTATGACAAGTTAGATTACATGCTACAGCACCAGCGAGAGAACAACAGCGAAGTGCCTACCCATGTCACTGTACTAGAGTTACAACAATAATAATAATTTTATTCATCGTTAACCAGTTAAATGTGGAATAGATTTCGTTCAGACATAAATATTACATATTTAAAACAGTAAAAATATATTGGTATCTTTAACATATATAACCAAAATATATTTTCATCTTTATATTGCACAATATAATCACCTAAATACATATACATTTTCAAAATCACATAACCTTAATACATACACATAACATAACCTAATACGTATATGCATTTACATATTTAAATCACATAAATCATCACTCATATATTCCTCAACAGAATAGTATGATTTAGATTTTAGCCAAGCAGTCATTACTTTTCTAAATGTAGGCAGGCTCACAGATCTTGCTGCATTTGGCAGTTTATTAAACAATTTCCTTGCCATAACAGTGAAATACTCGGTGGAAAAGGTAAAAAAGGGAAGATTTACGATCGCCGACTGCTTGTCCCTTTGGAGTTTCATTCTCGCAAATGCAATGGGGGATGGGGCAGGTTAAGAAAGGAAGTTGGAACTATCCTCTCTTCCCCTTCCGATTCACCAAGATCGTGTTAGTGAGAGGAGAAACGAAGAACACGGATTCGCTAATGCATTGTTTGTTTTTTAATACAACGCGGATTATGGTTCGGTCGGAGTTGAAATGTGGGATTACAGAGTGAGGAAAAGAGGTATCGGAGGACCCTAGTACTTTGTTTATAATCTTAGATAATCCGCAGCAAAGCACTTTATTTGTACATATATGTGCATCAAAAAATGTTTGGGAATTTTGGGACTGGAAAAGATTATGGCATGCCTCCCACCACGTAAAGTTAGGTTCACATGACACGGATTCACATTACAAGGCACTTTTTCGGAAAGCATCCCCCGTGTAATTGGAGGATCTGGTGTACTCGCCTTGTAATTAGCGTCCATCGCCTTCTATCCTGCATTTGCTTTCTGATGGTGAACGGTTAAATTAACTATATTTTCCAAAGTGAATTGGCCGCCCCTTTAGTGTTCTGAATTTAAATTTGATAATAGGCTTTCGGACATTTTGTGATAAAAATGAGTTTTACTGCCCCAAACTTTTTTGTTTTGCCGTCTTCTGATTGTAGAGGTCGCCTTACATTCGAGGCCGCCTTACATTCGAGGCCGCTCTTATTTTACTTGGCGTTCATTTTTTTCAGATTAGGCATTACTCCCTGTCTTTTTGAGGATCGAATTCAACCTTTTTAAAATGTCCCCTGAAGCACATTACCGCGCATTGCAGTTTGTCCTAGCGAACGAAAGGACAGGATTCGCAATCAATCCGCAAATACGCGTTCTCCTTAGTTAGCGTGCTAATTACGATTTGCAGTGGTGCACACGGTTTAGATTTTATAGACCGATAGGTTAAAAAAGGAACATCTAATTTCAGAAGAGATCTTTTTTTTTCAAATTTTCGTGCTAGATGCTGAATTTGACCAATCTTCAATCAATCTCTCTCGCTCATATAATTTCACCGAAACGTAAAATGCTCGCTTTGTTCGCCTGTTTATGAAGAGTTCCGACGTGGGTTGAGACGAATAGATAAAAAATATCGTCTCCTCTTGTCGATGCTTCTCAGATTCCATGATAGGGAGAGAGTGAGAGAAAAATTACAAAAAACCGAATCCGCTTGAATATCTCTTTCCCATGTCACATCCATTCTCTGCCTCTTCTTCATCTGAGGCAATCTCGCCGCTGGCGGAGGTCCAAATCTTTTCTAATCGTTCGAGCACAAAAAAATCTCCAGGAATATTAAGAAACGGAAAAAACGAGGGAAGTGTAATAATACGCTCGCTTTTTTTGTAAAAAGTATCGGTGCACGAACTTTCGTATGTCCTTACACTTATGGTTCGTGAAATAATATCGCTTGTTACACTAATACGCATTAACGCGTATTTTGACGTGTAGAAACATTGCTGTTGCTGTTTGCGTGTGTATAGCTTGGCAATAGCTGAGCGGTAAAACTCAATATGTTTTAGTTTCACTGAACGCTATATGCTTATTTTTTAAATATGGTTTGTATATATTGTTGTTTACGAGATTAAGCTCGGTGACTGGGCGAATTTTAATTAAAATCCATGCAGTCATTTCTTATCCTTTGGACATTTTATGAAGTTTGACAGGGATTTTTGCGCGATACAGTTCATATCGGCAAAATTTCTATTCCTGGGATTATATGCTATATGAAAATTGGATTTCATCAGACTCTATGGAACTGTACCGCAGAGCTGCGCACAGACAACATACAGATGGATTCATAAAAACCGAGTTTTTTTTTTACTTAAAGGGCTACGCGAGGATTTATATGTGCGGGCCACATTCGACTTTTCAAATGACTGATCGGGCCATGAGTAAATTTCCAAGGGCTGGTTTGAGAATTTTTATGACATTTAAAGTATAATTCATCCAGATACTCGAAAAATAGCGTTTCGATTTCGTAAATGATATCTAATTATACGGATATTTATGCCTTAAATAAATTGCTGAGGCGAGGCAGGCCGGATGAAATCAATGTTCGGGCCGTAGCATGGTAACCCCTGCAAAAAAAATCACTTATTCGTATCCTGGGGCACCTAAAACCTGCACTTTCATCAGAATCTCTAACAATAAGTCGAATTTTTCACGATCCCAATTCATTCACTATATACTTCGTATATGAGAATGTAAAATCGCTGGCTCCGCGGGATGTTCTTCTGTTTCTCCCCCTCTCTCTTTTTTTTTTCTATCCGTCTATTGGAAGCTCAGTTTTTAGTTTTTTTTCGTCGAGCTCGGCACTTTCCTTATTTCCTCCCGCTCTCCAAAAACTCTTATTGAACCGTTGCCTAAGGTATAATCAAACGCTCTGCCGTAGCCTCTTTTTCTTTCCCCTCTCCTCTACTACCCACTTCCACGCTATATTCAGAGCCGGCATAGGGAGTCGTAAAATTTGTCGTAAAGCGCGCGCCGGGAGTGTTTTGTTTTATTTTTTTCCGTTTGGCGCCTTGGTGATCTCGTATAATGCTTCGGGAGTCCCGCTGTCTCTTCTCCGCCGTTAGCTTAGGCAGATACATCCGCATCGCGTATCTGAGTAATTTTGGCGCGATAATTCTGCCTGCCTTTCGAATTATGTTGTAGAAGATGTGATGTGGAGGCTTTTCCTTGTTTCCTTGGATTATTGTTTCAATTTGTTTTTTTTTAATCGGGGAGGCATTAGTGTGATCACTTTGTCTATCTGTCCGTGTTGGTTTAATTTTTCTTTTGTTTGTCGTTATGGATTTAATCGTAGATGGTTGCTAGCTTAGCTGCGTTAGAATCAGCTACGTACTTTTTATTTCATTGGCAATTATGGTTGCAAAACGCATAACTTTGAAATGATGTTTTGACGAAACTTAAAATGGTAGAATGGTCATTTTTATGGAAGTTTCTGAAACTCAATAGGAATTGTGCCATTTACTCAGTTTGCCAGGTAGAACTTCAAGTTTTCTAAATTTTCCCTTGTCATTTTTGATGTGATACATCTTGAAATATAATCAATACCAAGTACTAAAGTTTTTTAATACAGTCAAACCCCGATTTAGCGTCATCATTTGTCCATCACTGATATTGACGTTAAAGCGGGGGTGAGAGAAAATCGAGGTATATGCTTGCTCTCTGTAATCATAAGCTGGAAGTTCTGTTCACAACGATTCACAGGGGGTATGCGGGGGTGGAACTATATAGGGGGGTGCTAAATCGGGGTCTGAGTGTAGTTCACAGAAAAGGTGCTGATGCCCGTTGATTTATCGAGGATAATCCTGCTTTTTAAAATAATCGCGTCACACAGTCATTAAATTTTTATTCAGTACGTATGAAAATTAATAATATAATTGCGATTGTCATTTTTAGTGTCATTGGTGTAGCCTCTCTATGAGCGAAAAAAAGTCGAAATCTTGTGCATCGTCACCAAAGAACATTTCTTATCTTGAATAATAGAAGCAACGACAATTGCTGTGGAATATTATGGGAATTTTCTTATGGATTGAAGCGAGATGAAATTTTCAAATGTAAGTTTGTGATATTTTGACGATTGTGCAAAAAAGACAAATGAAAAGAAGAATTTTTCTTACCATTTTGTAATTTAATTTTTTTAAGGAGTTTATTGTTGTTTTAATCGTACTAGGGAGCTATGATGTCCCCGCTTTGCGAAACTTGACTACGAAATCCCTGAATTTATGTCTATCCCTGGCGTAGCTGTTATTAATACTCGATTTTTCTCGTTTCAGTCCCAGTATACGGCATTGAGGGCAAAATGAGAATCGTCTGATTAAGTAAAAATTCCTCTCTCCAGGTCCTTGTCATCGCAACTATTCGGGGCCTACGTGTAAGCGCATGAATGTTGTGCCCGCGGAAACGTAAGGGCGTTCTTGACCTGGATGCGCGCTATATTAAAAATGCCAGCCTGTTACATCACGCTGTATTTAAAATAAGCTGATTCCATGAACGTGCCGCTCCTGCTCGGGGGTGTAATGCCCTGTGTGTCATTGCTCGTCCTTTATCTAGGAATTTTTTTAACTTTCTGGAATAAAAGGCAAAATATTGAATATTCATATCGTCTGGTACATATTCGTGGTTTACTAATTAATACCTGCTAATATGGAATGAAATCTATTTAAAAGTTTTAAAGCGGGGCGTGTAAAACGTCAAGGGTAGTTGAGGCAATAGCAGCCAACTTGATCCTCTTCTTCGAAAATCGTCACTCTTCGACGTTAATGGTGTACATTTGTTTGGCATTGAAATTCTCGGACTATTTTAAGGACGGGAATTCTGATTTTTTGCCGGAAAATTTTCAAGTCCGATGAAGTAGTGGGAGGTAGGGCACAGAAGACAGCGTCATAATGTCAAATGATTATATATCTGCGTCTAAATATTTACGTATTTAGTGGCATTGAATTTGAAGCCGAAGTGGCATAAGATAAAGGAGTAACACAGAGTAAAAACGCAGTGATATATTTATGACTTCATACATTTACACACACTCAGTAACTTTGAAGTTCATATAAGGCATAATCTTCACGAAGCGTTTTCTAGTAATACTTTAAATATTACTAGAAATTTCTCGAGTGTCTTTTTAGGGAGAAAATTACTACGAAAAAATCAGTTGTTGCCTAATATGTAAAGGCTCTGTGCAGGACCGAGCTACGGGCGAGCCGGGCAGCCGCCTGGAGAGCCAAGGTTTTGAGGGCCCTGTCCCGATCAATTACCTCTGCATTACTTGCAAGTGAATAAATATTGTATATCAATTTATATCGAGGAACAAGCTAGAATCTTGATGACATTCCTTTTAATTTTTCATTATCAATAATTTTTACAGAACCATGAATAAATTAATATCTCAACATCCCCCCCAGGAGGGGAGCGCTGGAGTGCTATCTCGCCCGGGATGCCAAAATTCGGCCGTCTCTGGCTCTGTGATCCTATCTCTTTGAACCCAAAACCATTTTCCTACGTTTTGCTTAGTAAATATTTCTGAAAGCCGCTCACAGAAATAACTACGTTAGAAACTACAATAGAGGAAACTAGACAGGTGATGTTTTTCTTTTACCACAAGCGCAGTTACATTCCTAGTTGTTGTTATCAAACGGGCGTTCTTTCATCGCACTGGAAGCGAGCGATCTCTAACTTAAGATTAAAGAAAAATGAACTCGAGGTCTGAGTTTAAGTCAAGTTTTATCCACATTTTGTTTTTTTTTAACAATTCTCCTAACGTTGTTCTTACCGATAATATAGCTCCGCCTCTCGGAGAGGGACTGGAAAGAAGTGTTAAAGCTCCGTAGTCGTCCGCATCAACGTAATCTTCCCTCAAATATTGTGTTAAAATACTTACGCATCGATAAACACGAACGGGTCACGTGGTATTAGGATTTCTTGTCCAGGTAAGCGATAGTAGCGGTACGTTTTGGGACATGGTTCGTCTTTCTGTCGTGCCTTTCATCTCTTGAACCATTGAACGGATTTAGTTGAAATTTAGTTTGGAAGATTCTCATTAAAATTTATCGTCAAGATATGATTTTGGGCCGCATCAGTTATACAGAACTTCTACGTTAAGTAAGGAGATTAAATAAAATTTTACTCATATCCCGTTAAATGTCATCACCACCCGCCTGGCGTCGATCGTTAAAGATCGTCGGGAAAAGCTAACGAATGAATCGGCATTCAAATTTTAAGTAAGCAAAGTTTTAGTAGCAGTTAATAAATTTTTTAGTAGATACTTCTTGGTGTATTAATTTTAAAACGTGAGACTATTTTATCAGTTCAAGACCTCTAATGCCACTTCGAAGATATAAAACTGAGAAGACATCAAGGAAAACCAAATTACTTCAAATCCCAGGATCTTCGGGTGTGTTGACGAGAAATGTGGGAGAAGAACAACGCAAGATAATAAAAAATACAAAAATTGAATTACCTAATTGCTTTCCATCTTTGTGGTGATTGCATATACGCATTCAGCCCGTTCCCATATAATGTTCTTATATGATAATATAATAAAGAACGTCTTTGATAGCTCTGTGCATTATATTTATGGAATACGATCTTTCTTTCTCGTTGTAATCCTTTCCCGGGAACGAATTTCATTTCTTAATTTTTCGTTTACATTTTCGGTCCCTCTCGCGAAAATCCCTAATTAAGCGTTTAAATCGAGGAAGGCACACGGGATGTCATTTCTTTTCCACGGAGGCAATGACTCTTTCCGCCTCGTCCTTGCATTCGCGTCCCTTAAAAAAAAAAAGAAAATCGACCCGAGGAATTACATTTTTTTCGTTCGCGGTGTTTTTTTTTCTCTCTCCCTCCTCCTCCCATCTCTCTTTCTCTTTTCCCACACTCATTTTTCTCCTTTCTGCGAAAAAGCCCCTCGCGAGCATCATTTTTTTTCTCGATCCATCTGGGTCATCCGATCTAATGAAAACGTTAAAAATAGCGCGCGAGTTATCCTTAGCGACGGAAAACGACCTCGAAAACACCCCGCGAAAACTCCCATTCTCCGATAATTGGAACGTTTTTTTTTCTTCTTCCTCTCGTCCTACCTCTGTTGGTCACTCTCCATCTCCGCCCTCCCTCCCACCCCTCTCTCCGTGTCCTCTCTCTCTTGCAAGTTGTGACTGCTGCGCAGTTTTCATCGGTGTCTGTAGAATGATCCTCTCTCCTTCCTCTTATCCTGTCTCCCTCTCTCTCTTTTTCCATCTCCTGTACTAAAGGTGATGGCGCCATGCGACGTTGGATCCGGGGAGAGAAAAAAATGTCTACAAACGCGAGAGTAGACCGATATAAAGCAATAGACGGGAGAAAATCGATAACGAATTAAAGCAAGTGATGTAATCCGTGTGCACACTTGTGAGGTGCTGTTCCAATATAGCAGTGCGTGATTATCAGAGTAAAACTCGTGTTATAAGTGTATATTAGTCGTATCCGAAGGTGCTCAGGGTTACCTTTCAATAGGCGATATAGCAGTGCGTGATTATCAGAGTAAAACTCGTTTTATAAGTGTATATTTATCATATCCGAAGGTGCTCAGGGTTACCTTTCAATAGGCGATATAGCAGTGCGTGATTATCAGAGTAAAACTCGTTTTATAAGTGTATATTTATCATATCCGAAGGTGCTCAGGGTTACCTTTCAATAGGCGCTGTTAACTAGGCTTTTGTCCCGCTTATTTACTCTGCGACGGAACAAACATTCCCGTTTGGAATAATTCCGAAAATGGAGAAAATTTATACCATAAACAAGAATCGATCCCGGATCCTCCACTTGCCGGGAAAATATTTCACCGCTGAACTTGCCTTTCCTGTTTTTGAATGGGAATGTTTTTCTTGGCTTTTAAACAATCCCGTATTCACCTGTGTTATCGAGTTCCTAGTTTGGCTGAAATTAATTTGACAAAAAATAAGCATTTAGATATCAAATAGATTCAAGTATCTTCAATAGTCTTATACATGTTTTGAAAGGTTTTTGATAGTATTTTTATTCCTATAGCAGTTATATGAGTATTCTTCTTGTCTTTTTAATTTTATTTACTTACTAGCGTTATTGCCCGTCAAAAATGTTAAATAAAAATAATTCTTGATGTACCTATTAGCTAAGCGAATATTCAAAATATCAACGTAAATAAAAACATACATAGATAATAGTGAAAATCAAATGAATCTCACGAATTAAATGCTAATCATCTCGTTATTATTATATTTTGATGAATCTAAACGTTGATTAAAGTTACATAATTTGCCAGGCAGTTTGCATTAGATAATTTATCGCAACGCAAAAATACGACTGAAAATAAAATTAACAACTTATTTGTTTATATACAAACAACATAGAATGCAGTGATTAACAATCGTTTATCCAAACTTTAACATAGATAAAACACTAAATATTTTACAAATAAATTAAAATATTTTAATGTAGCAATGAAAATATATTTTTTTTAATTTCCGATGCATATTGCATATCTTTCTCTGCAACTTTAGCGAGCAGCTATACTGTGGAAGCACCTCTTAACAGTAGACAAATACACTCATTAAAACATCATGAATCTGCCGAACTCAACTAATAGCATTCAATGCCACAGATTAGTTATTTAGGTAATATTTAATGCTGTCGCATATTCAAATCCAATTTATTGCACATAATTTCATGAAGGTAGCAACGATGACATTGCCATTAACGACGAAATATTTTCTCGGCGTGACAGAATGTCCGACAAAAGCTCTTTATTACAGTAGGGACTTTTTTCTGTTCAGACGATAACACGATTTTAAAATTCTATTACCACAAATTCAAGGCATTAGTCAGAATGCATCATTTTGTTTCGTTGTTCATTTCGGTAATGTGTGACGGAACTAACAGCTTCAGGATAAAAACAATGTGGAGCTTGTTTTTGTTCCTCTGGCTTGTTTCGACGAGCAAGATTTCCAGACGAGTTGTCGACCTCCAACCCGGCTTAAAAGGCAATTACTAGAGGCGCTTTGAAGTTGGACGCGGCGGTAGGAAACTGCGATTTCGAATGATGGAAACGCCGCTAGTAAAAAAAAATTGCACGCAATCGATAGTGGAAGAAATTTTCGACCATTCCGTCCGTCCGTCCGTCCGTTTGATCCGCGTTGAACGTTTACTTAAAGCGAAAGTCGTGCTCCTGCGCTGCTTAGTTCGATTGAATCGCCGCGGAGAACTAATTGCGCCGTTAAAAATGCACATGCAGTGTTTGTGTGTTTTTATTTGCGTTCGCAAGCGTATAAGCACACGCGCACGCGCATACGTGCATGCATATATTTATGTATACGCATATCCACACACACACACACATGTACGTGCATATACACTTATACGAGTGTATTCATTTATACGATTATAATTTCAATTTTTGAGAAACGTGCGTCTTTGACTAGAAGTCGAGAAGCGTTAAAATGCACCGGCGGGTTGGGGATTGTGGGGTGGATTATAATAACAGTGAAATGTGCCGATGGCCAACTACTTCTAACAAGAAACGAGAAGGAACTCCACAAAATTAAAAATAAACGGGCAAAAGCGGAAAATATGAAATGGGGAAAAAACAAGTTTGTGAGAATATCGGGGAAAAAGAAAACTAGAATTACGACTAGTGGAAAGCCATTAAAACGAGTTTCAAACTATATATTCTTTGGAAGCATCGTAACAAAAG
The DNA here is from genome assembly GCA_028673005.1 of Tanypteryx hageni. Classification (NCBI taxonomy): domain Eukaryota; kingdom Metazoa; phylum Arthropoda; class Insecta; order Odonata; family Petaluridae; genus Tanypteryx; species Tanypteryx hageni. The sequence continues at coordinate 43,028,312 of CM054117.1, forward strand.
AAGCAAATGCACGGATGATTCAAGGATTAGAGTGGCAGAAGCAAAAGTCGCTTTCAGAATAAAATACTTCTACTTTAAAGAAGACACGAAAGGATAATTAATAAAATGCCATGTATGAGCTTCGCCTTGTATATAGCGGAGCATGAACACTCGGGAATAATTATATAAAATATATAGAAAGCTTCTCAGTGTTAGAACAGTAACGAGAGTTATGAAGAGATGAAGATTGCGGAAAAGAAAAGTATTTTGGAAACCAGGTTCAAACCAACAATGACCCCATACCTATGTTGATGGTGTCGGTAGTTAAATTTGGTTGATAATTGTTTTTATTTTATATAGTAATTATCGCTAAAAATGCAGTATGGGCGACATCCCTATTCACACGCGTATGCACGCATTCGATTATTAAAACTAGCGGTCCTATGATATCTAATTGAATTACTATTAATTCAGTTCAATAGAATGAAAATCTACCCTCTCCCTTAATGAATTTTTACGTGCTTTTCTAACTTGTTTATTTTCACTGGGACGAATCAACCCCCAGAGTTTCAAATTCGACCACCTCGGGAAGTTTTTATTGCCTTCCTATCCTATTATCTTTTGGGTTTACATCCTGTTGTATTGAAGTTTCTTTTATATCGGTATGAAATTACGTATGAAATAATCAAACCCTTTTATGCTCTGTTAGTCATGGATAATGATGTGATCCATGTGTTGGCTATCTACGTAGATTGAGAACTTTCATTTTGAAATATTGAAAAATAGTTGTTCTAAAACTTTAACGACTGCTTGCAGTTTTACAAATAAAATTCTTCGTTTCCTCCTACGCTCACAGAGACGCGTATTGTCGATCAAATAATCCTAAATTAAATTATCTCAGTCGTTCTTGCTTATTTCGATCGGAACACCCGTGGAACTTCGCGTGATTTTTGCGTTGATGTATAACATGATTATCCTATTTTTATCGGGTTCTTTTCCAGACTTACAAGTTAATTTTCGGCGTTATTCTTCAAGAAATGCCGTTCGACTATCATCAGCCCACATTTGATCCATTGGAGGATCGTTCATTACAGTCGATCAATACTCCTGCGCAGCATTGCTATAAAAATTGGATCAATGATTCATTGCGCCAGTGTCAACAATGGTTGATTGATGGCCCGGAGAGATTTGACCCTCGCAGTGGAGAAAATAAAATAATTTTCAATGAGGCAGCAGGATTAAAATTTTTAGTTGCCCGAAAACGATATTTATTTCAAGTGCGCGATTATCGAAGAATCTGATGTCAAATTTTAAGCTCATTTGGACTGGAAAATGCTGTTGGTAAATCTAAAAAAAATTGACGAATTTGGGGTCGACAGGTTTCTATTTCATTTCTGGGCGAGGTAAACTTTGAACTGCGAAATGTTTCTATCTGTAGCCTTTGCTTTATTCCTTTGGGCCTAATGCCGCTCCGGTATCGGTGATTTGACCAGCCAATTACAGTATAATCGAGCATTGATTTCAGAATACAAAATACGAAAAAATGTATCAGCCTTAGCCTTAGATTTTAATCGGGCAAAAATCGATTCTTGAAGTACGAAATAAATGGCATTCCGCGTCAGTATGCCAGGTTTTTCTTCCACCTGTTAACAAATCTGAAACTTCTCCGACCCCGGTGCCTTATTTCGTAACGGTACAGGAGAACCCCGATTATCCGATTGCGGATTAAACGTGCTGAGGATTAACCGGACGTTTTGAAGAGAGTTTGAATTTTCCCGCTTATATGAAATATGAAGAAGAAACACAGGCGTCCCTGATTTATTATTAAACATCTGCCGATGTATCAAATAAATCAAACAAAAGCTGTTCTCACCAAAAGAAGCAAAGTGGACTGAGTTCTTTTCCAAAAAAATGTAATGTAATGTGAACTGAATTACCAACTATTTTTACCCGAAATGTCGCTAAGATTTCCCTTTTATTTTAGGAAGATTATTACAGACCAATTTAAATTTCCATCGATACTTAACGGGCGAATGAATGCTTTAGTAACATTTTTATCTTACTTTCCTGTAATTTTTATATGTACACATACAGAGGCGTAAATGAGAGGTATGGCGCCTATGGCAAAATTTTAAGGAAACGCCTTTTGTACGTAAAATATGATTTTGCTACATTTTCATAAAGAATATTATCGTTTTTATTAACAATAACATAAATATTTGAGTGTTAATTTTTATTTATGGGAATATAAACTTTAGGCATTTTTGTGGGAACGTATGATGCCTTTTGCAGGCGGCGCCTATGGCAAATGCCACCTTCGCCATACACTAGTTACGGCACTGTACACATAACTACGATCTGTTCGCAAGATAGAATAGTCACTGCCAAAAATAAATTTTTTATTAATTTATCCAATCATAATTACCGTTTCTTGTTTAATTCATAGGTTATTATTTGCGTAAATAAATTTGTACAGTATTTAACAGATATTATACCGAATTCTGGCACCTACCCAAACACGGATAATCGGGGGTTTTACTTTATTTTATCATGAGGTCGCCCGTCATCTCTAGTGTATAGATGCATTAGGATAATCGGAGATCTAAAAAGTTGCTTTCGAGGGAACATTTATTCAGAACTCAGCGACGGAAACTGATTTTTCGAACCGCGGAAATTTTTTTCTTGAAAGAACTAAAAAGTCATGTCCCTAAGGGCCCGCGGGCCATAAACGGTCCCCGAGAGCGTTTAATGTGGCCCGCGCAGCTATGATGAACAAGAGACCCGTAAAAATTCATAACACAAGAAATCATTTTTTTTATTTAAATTATAATAATAAAACTGTTATTAAACTTAAACCCTAAAAACAGCATTTAAAATTTATTTTCATTAGTATGGTATCACAGAATCTCTAGGTGGCTTCCGGTTTAATCTGTAATCTAAGCATTGGCAACGACCAATGCGGTCCTCCGAAGGGTTCGCTACCACCAATGCGGCCCGTCATCGACAAAAGGTTCCCCTCCTATGCTTTAGACCAGGGATCGGCAACCTTTTCTGAATGGCGGGCCACATTCGTAATTGTGAACGCTTCGGAGGGCCGCATTGGAAGTCACGAGAGCTTCGGCGGGCCGGATGACTGTTTACATCAGAAGTTAACTAGAGATTTTGTGGTCTCATATAAGTGAAAATCCAATCTAAATAATTTCACAGCATTATAACTTCGTCAGAAAAGGTTTTTACTGAAAAAATATAAAATCGTCTACATTAAATTTCACCGACCAAATTTTAACCATAGCTTCGCGGGCCGCATAAAGCGCTCTCGGGGGCCGCGTGTGGCCCGCGGGCCGTAGGTTGCCGACCACTGCTTCAGACAGACGAAATTCGAAAAAAAATCACTTTTAAAATAATATATATCCATCACGAGCAAACGTTTAAAAACAAATGGACGAGAGGAAATAAGACGCAAATCCCGTCTTTTGACGGACGCATTGGCCGACGAAGGCGACGTCGTTTGAGGGAAACTGTAAAAGCGCGAACTAAACCGCTAGATAACTTTTCGCTCGCGGAGGAGAAAAAAAAAACGTAATAAGCGAGCGCGTTTTCCGTTCGCGCGATCTTGGTTTCATTTTGCACGAGGCCCTTCTCGTTTTTACATCGCAAATTGCTCGTTATTTGCAATCTGCAATCCCTGAAGTGGTAAAAAAGGAGCAGAGAAGGTAAATTCTTTTCGTGGCCCGACTCGGCGTGTGTTTAGCGTCGTTTTGAGCCCCGCGAAATAGGTCATTGTACCACAACTCCCTCGATACCCTTTTTCTCTCCTTTTCCGCGCATCTTTACTCCTGTATCGAGAAAATTGGAGGCATTGTTTTTTCGCATTCTTGCTCTCGAGGGTTCAGAGGGAGAATAAATCGAAAAAAAAGAGAGATAAGGAATCGAGAGCAGAGCGCGGAGGAGGGACAGAATAAGTACAATGCGCGTTCTTCGCCGTCTTTTATTTTTAGGGAAAATTTCTTCCATTTTTTTTCGTGCACCAGTTGCGCGTCGTATCAAGACGTTCGCGAAACTGGAGCGACTTCTTGAAGCGAGGCGCGTTATTTTTTCTTCCCTTTATTTGGGTCTTCCCGTTTCAAGCTCTCCGATTTTCTTTCGCATAAAAGGTGGTTTTTCGCTCGGTTCGTCGATATTTTGTTCCGACCGAGTGATCGGCTTCTTTGGGCATCGGAAAAGCGAATAAAAAAGTACTTAAAAAAACAATAGTTCTCATCGGAAATCGGGGTTTGTTTTCGAAAGAGTCGAACGTTTTCGTTCTCGTGTCCTACGTTCGGGATGACGCTAATTTTTCGAAAGAGGCGCCTTTTTTTTCTACGATTTTTTTGTTGCGGAAAGCGGTTTTGCTCTCTCTCTCTCTCTCTCTCTCTCTCTATATATATATATATATATATATATATATATATATATATATATATATTAGTAGAAGGTGCTTGCATACTGCAAGCATTTCATCTCACCTTGAAAAAACATTCATTTTTCAGACAGACATTTCATCTTTACAAATATTCTTTTAATTCTAAAGATTTCACCTCCGCAGCGATTTTCTTTTTTCCCACATGTAAAAATAATAGTTTAAAACAATCCCCAAATTTTAAATATTTTACACTTTCTTCATTATAAGGTACTAATGCTACACATTTTAGCCAAATTTTAAAGTTGTAGCACTTCTATAAGTAAAAAAATATTTTTCTAATTATTTAAATTTAAATAATTTTTAACGGCCGCCGCAATTCATATATGGTAAATTTGAAATGATTATTTGTGCAAACTCACTACTCTGTAAATAATTTGAAAATTTTAGCTTACTAGCTCATCCCGTAGTACCTAAACAGTTATCTATTTGTTTAAACTTTAAGAATTTTTAACTGCCAAAAAAATTAAAATATCAAAATTTGTATAATCCCTATTTCGTTTTTTTTTAAGAATTCTACATATTAAAAAAATTTCAACTCCGTGGCACATTCGGAAATACATAAACCTTGAAATTTTGTTTAAATAATTAGCGCCCGCATTGTTGCACTTTTTCAAGATTTTCGCTTTTTCTAGTCGGTTTTGCACAAAATTCTACATATGAAAAAAATTTCGAATCTCCAGCTCAGCTGAAAGTGCCTAAATATTAGTATCCTCCTGTTATCATTATATATCGACGTATGTTATATCCTCCTCCTCCTCTGTAAGGAACGTCTATATAGAATTTATATATATATATATATATATATATATATATATATATATATAACAACTTCTTTTATGACTGACTGTGATGCTATTTTTAACAAACTTTTAGAGTAGGTAGAAGATTGAAATTTGGAAAGAATGTTTGCCTTATAGTAAAAGCCATTTACGAAACAAAATCCCAAAAAAGATCGTTTCGACTCCAGTAAATGATTTCTATCGCCCATAAGATAACACGTAAAAATCGAATTTTGGACTTACAGACTTTTACTCTTTTGCAAATTAAAATTAGAATGAATTGACCTACGATCTTCGGACTTTGACCGTTCTAAATAAAAATAAACAACTTTTCTTATTCTTATCGCGGAATTTTGCCTACGATACAAAATCGTTCAAGTTCTACATTTAAATCATATTTATTTGAAATTTTTAAACTTTTTTAACGATATGTTGCCTTGCCGACCGTGTCACTGTTAAATGTCGAGATTGTATTATCACCTTAATCCTTATACTACATGCGTAAGGAATGCTTGCACTGAATGCTTTGATACGAGAGAGAAGGAGAGAGAGGACGAAAGAAATGAGAGAGACAGAGAGGGAGGGAGACAGATAAGGAGGGAGATAATGTCCCTTATTAGGGCGAAATTGAGTCTAAGAAGTCTGTTTTTCCAGAGAAGGAAAGAGGGGGAGAGGGAGGGAGAATGGGAGGGAGGAGGATGGGAGGGAGGAAGATGGGAGAGAGGAAGAGAGTTAAGAAGGGAAAATAGTGCCTTAAATTTAATACTTAATCCACACATACCCGTCATATTTGACCGGCAATTACGCTATAATTGGAATATTTTTCTTTCGAGAATGGAAAATAAGACAGCTCTTCTTGAGAATGCGGGTTAGTTTTTATAGGAAAAATGTTTTGATTCGGGATATCTTACCAATATCACAATTCTACTCGTTTATTGTCATTTTCGCGCAAGAATGAACGTTGGCACGCAGCCAGCGGATTATTTTAAAGCCTATTATGCTTTTTGTATTTTGTTGGTGCATTTATGAATATTTTAGCGAAGAAATGAGTGTTAATCGGTTTGGTAAAACAAAAAAATGACATTTTAAATTTAATTTGAAAATTAAATTTGTAAAAATATAGGTCAACCGCAACGAATAAGTGATAGATATTTCAGCTTAAATCTGAGTCCCTAAAATACGTTTGTTTATTTAAGTATGAATATTAATAGTATTTCTTCGGGTGATAATGGAAAGATTGTTTAAATTGGCAAGTCAGATTTTTGAGAGTACGATCTGTTGAAAAAGTCATATGAGAGAACGTTAGGAAAGAAGTTAAAAGAAATGGCTGCGAGAAGATGAGGAGAAATGTATTGGATGCGACAGATTTGGTTGTACCTATATATAAGCCTAAAAAACGTGCCCTGGTGTATAAAATTCTCGATGGAGAGGCGATTAAGAAACGAGAAAGGTTTTTTTTTAATCAGAAGCAGTGGCGTGCCGGACGCCCCTGCAATCACCGCGTGGCGGAAGGGGGGCATGTCCAAAGGGAGCCCAAATTTTTTTGGCGGGTGGGTGGCTACACATTTTTCCCGTACGCCCCTGATCAGAAGGCATTAACAGTGTTTTTAGGCATTCTTTAGAAAAGTAAGGAATAAACGCCGTCTGGTCAATTCCTGTCCGTCATTCAGTCCGCGTATTTCATCTCCGAAACTTCGGTGGATTTTTATTGTTTGGGCATAGGGAAATGAGAAAACGATGCGAATGGCCCGCATAGCCCAAGCACGGATACCACCTCTCTATGAGCTTGACAGTGTGAACTTTCCGTCCCACCTCGCGTAAAAAAATGCCACGTTAAAAAAATTGCTTCCGAAAACAGTTGCAGAATTAGCTATTTAACATTATTAAACAATTCGTATGGAACCTCCCTGCCTCCCCACGTGCGCACGCGTGAAGCGTGCACCTTTTCTTTCTCTCGTTTACGATACATTTCGTTTATGTTGATACGGAACAAATTGCGCTTTATTGAGCAATCATTTCATTCCAAAGCCATGGAAGCAATGAGAGTTTCTTAAAGCGTGGTCAGTGTTGATTTCGGGGCAAGCGTTGACCGCATTGGGCGAATTGCCGCAAGCCCGACTCTGTGGCTTCGCGACTGCGAAGTCATCCGCTCTATTTTGGTCGAGAGAGAGAGAGAGATGTTTCAATGTTCCCGAGTGGGCGGGAGCGTCGGAGGGAGGGAGGGAGGACGGATGGTCACGGGAGGGAGGGGGGGGAGGGATCAGTGGAGAGCGTCTAGACAGAGCATTTTAGGTGCTCCCGTCCGTCTGTGCGTCGGAGAGACATCGCTGGTGTTTGTGTACATACGTTTCGTCGTGCTCTCGTGCAATCTCGCTAAACTCGTTACAAAAAAGGAAAGCGGTCGATCGTTCGCTCCGAAGTCGCGTCGACTCTTTAAAAATGGCGAATGTTTCGAATCGGAAAATTTTTCGTCTCCCTCACGAGTACATATTTTGCGCTAGGGCAGGAGATAGAATTATACTCCCCACGGGTCGCATGCGGTCATCTAGAGCAGGGGTTCTTAAACTTTCAATTGTCGCGGCCCCCTTGAATACCATGCGTCCCCCTTTTAATTTGAAAAAAGTAAAAATAAGAAACTTTACTGTAAATTTCGTCATTTTATGTAACTATTGATAATTTTTATCTGATCGTTTTTCCAAAAATTCCCCGAGAAAATGTTGTTATTCGTGAAAACTTTATTTTTTGGCATTTCATCTTGCATCCAAAATTATTTTGCGGCCATCTGGGGGGACGCGGCCCACAGTTTGAGAAACACTGATCTAGAGCAGTGGTGCCCGACCTACGGCCCGCGGAGGTTATGAAAAATTTAACACCGATACATTTTTGTGAAAATTTGAATAATAAAACTTTTAATATTGTAATGTTAATCATATAAACCTTGTTTACACTCCAGATTTTCACTTATATGGCCTCTCGGAATATCTAGTTCACTTCCGATATAATGTCTAATCCGACCCTCTTAAGAATTGGCAAGTTCCAATGCGGCCCGCCTAAGGATTCACAACCACTTGTGCGGCCCGCCAGTAGAAAAGGTTGGGCACCACCGCTGATATAGAGCGTTGGATTGGGTCCCACGAAGCCGCGGTGAGAAATCGATCCGTGAATTTTAACGCGGACGATTTCACGCTTGTTAATTGAATTGGTGGTCACAAAATCTTTTGTGTCGAATTACGAGGCCGAGAAATTTGCGGACTTCTTTTGGATATGTATGATACCGCGGAATCTCTAGGTAACTCCCGTCGTTAGCTCTTATGCAGCCAGCTCCAGCATTCGCGACTGCCAATGCGGCTTGCCACGTGGAAAACTTTGCCGACCCCTGCACTTGTAGTCTAACGGAGCAAATTGACGATGGTTCTTACATCGCTGAAAAAATAGATTCGAGTTTTCCCAGAATTAAATGCATTTAGGCTTGTTTTTTTGGGATCTCATATAATTTTTCAAAATCTCATATAATTTTTCAAAGTTAATTTAAAAGGGCACATTTGTAATTTTTAAAACAATTTTCTCCCAAAATAAACTTGATTCCCGACTTTTGAGTAGTTCCGTGACGTCCTCTGTTCGATTCCGGTCGCCATGAAATCCTTTAGGAGAGAGGTAGGATTGGACGCGTTTTTCAACATGACACATTCGGGAATCCGAATCCATCTTCCTTTTTAATAAAATAAATAAGTGAAAAAGGACCGCAAGTGTCGCGGGCGAAACGGGTCGGCGAACCGAGAGACCATATCGTCAACATCGCGCCGCTCCTCCGGAATAAAAGACAAACAAAAAAAAGGGAGTGAAGAACCTTCGCGCGGATACGAAAAAAAGTACACCTCATCAAGTACCGGTGACGTCACGTTCTTCCCCTTTAAGTACCTTCCCTTGCATCCTTTTTATTTCCGACTGCCTTTGCACTACGCTACGCTCTCTCTGTCTGCCCCTCTCTCTCTCTCTCTCTTGCAATCTGTCGCGGCGGGAGGGAACGCGGAGGGAGATATGTCTCTCTCTCTCGATCTCTTTCCCGATCTCTCTCTCGATCCTTAGCAAGGATGCTAGAGGGAGAGGATGGAGGAAGATGGATGAAGAAAGAGGGGGTGGAGGAAGGTATTGAATGGGATTAGAGAGAAAGGTGGAGAGTTTTAGGCGAGATGCTTAGCACGGAAAGGATGGTGTAGGGAGAGAGAAAAGAAGGAAAGGATGGAGGTGGAAAGAGAAAGGATGGAGGCAGAGAGGTAAAGATGAGGCGAGAGAGTGATATTAGAATGGAGAAAAAGGAGGATGAAGAGAGAGTGGATGAAAGAGGAGAGAGAAGTAGGTGGAAAGGGAGAGGGGTGAATATTGGGTGAGATTGATATTAGAATGGTAAAAGGAGGGTGAAGAAAGCGGGAGAGACGCAGAGAGAGGGAGAGAGTGGGAGTGGGTGAGAGAAGAGGTAAAAAGGGGGAGAGAGAGGGGAATGTGGGCTGAAAGATTGAGGTTGGAATGGAGGAAAAGGAGGGTGAAGAGAGAGAGTGGAAGAGGGAGAGAGAATTTAGGTGGAAAGAGGGAGGATGGTGGGAAAGAGGCGAAGATGGGGGGGGAGAGATAAGAATGGAGAAAGAGGATAAAGAGAGAGTGGAAGAGGGAGGGAGAAAAAGAGGGATGAAGAAGATAGGGAGAAAGAATGGAAGAGGGAGAAGGTAGGGAGAGAGGAAAGGAGAAATGATGGATAGAGAGAGAGAGAGGGATGAGAAGATGGAGAGAGAGAGAGGATGGAGGTGGTAGATAGAGAGGGTTTGAAGGATGGGGAAAGGATGGCGTGAGGGGGAAAGGAGGGGAGGAAGCGAGAGAGAGAGAGAGAGAGACGGGCTCTCGTGCGATCGATTTCTCTATCCCAGTCGGCAACAGCGAGTTCGGGAAAAAGAGCAGGCTGAGTGGTGGGGTTGGCGGAGGTGGAAAGAGGAGGATTAGGATTGGAGGGAGACGGAGGGCGAGAGATGACCAAAGGGTGGGCGGGGACCGAGTTTTAAGTGACTTGCCCGTCTGGACCTCGGATATCGCGCCAACATGGTCACGCACGGCGGCGTGCTGCGAAAATCTTTTCCCCGATGCGTTTTCGCGGACCGAGTATTCTTCGGAAGTAATAGGTATTCGCAACCGGCTGTTTTATTTATTTTTCCATTATTACCCCTGCGAGGAGGTGGCGAATGAAACGGAAATGTTACTTCATTGAAACTTTCTTGATTCACCGCGTGGTGGCGGTGTGTCCTCGCGCACCATTTCTTTTGATTTAATTGAACGCTACCTGCGTTTATTAGGATTTCGTAACATATTTTCAGCCGAGATAATGTTCGGGATTTTATTTCAAACTCTTTTGAGTTCTCTAAAGAAGGCGGTTCTAGAAACTTCCCCAAGGGGAAGTTTCTCGCGGACCTAATCTACGGCACTAATGCAAGAGGTTTTAGACCGGAAAATGTTACAAGGGCGGATCCAAGGGAGTCGGTAGGAGAGAGCCGTCGCCGCCATTACCTTCACCCCGTTATTCGTTCGAAAGAGAACTATCGATCTCGCCTTTTGGTTGGAAACAAATGATGGAATATATCTCCCCGATAGCCGGAAGGCAGGGAAAACCAGGGGCGCGTCTCGGCTGCAAAGCAGTCGTCATCAGTGTTGGTTCACCGATAGTAGATTCCATAGTTGTCGTTGTTTTTCCAACATATTTTATGGCTAATGGAGGGACGTATAATGTCAACAGAGCTCCGCTTCACATTCGCCAATGGCTCTGGATAATATTAGAGAAGTGCAGGTTCTTTTCGAACCGTACTTTTTCTTAAAAACTGTTTAGTTCGAAGGGTCCTTCGTTTATAAGGATATGGTATGGAATTAGGATAATGGATAATGCGTGAATACTATTTCCTCTTCCGTCAAATCGTTGTTAGAAAAAATGCGTTCAACTGTGGCCTTATATTACCAATCTGCTCGCTTGAAGAATTTTTCCATGTTAAAATAACGTTGGAGCAGAACAAGCGTCATTCCCGTCACGCTGAAGCAAACGTCACGGAAAATATATAAGAAGTATTTGGTAAATCCACACGTTTCACTTTCTATCGCGGAAAATAATCCTTTGCCAATTCATCGCAGAAAAGAGAAAAGGCACAACTCGAACAAAATAGGGTTTATCTTAGCCTCATATTTAATTTTATCGTGATTTCATCAGCTACTACACTCTGCCATCTATAAGCGCGTTTAAAGATCAGCTAGGAACTCGTCGCTTCGTTTTTATTTGAGCAGACGAACAAAATTCGAATACTTTATACTCTTTGGTGGTGATGAAACAAAAAAAAAACCCGTTGATGATGCGCCCGTGCTTTGATAGTAAACTTTTTTAGTCTTACCTCCTCAAGAATTTCACGTAACCGTCGTTTCGACTACAGGTTTGCTATTTTTACGCGATAGTCACACGCAGCGTGTGTCTCCTGGTTCTACGTGTTTCAATGAGATTTCTAGCTAACCCGTTAGCGAAACCGAATGCCATCCATGAGATCATTGTCCGTGAGTTCGCGTAGAAAAAAGTTGAAGTTTTAGACGTGTTTTTATCAGAAATACGTGGCAATACGAATATTTATCCGGCAGTATTCGCCCGTGCAAAATACATTTGTAATCGCCATAATTACTAATGTCCTATGAAAATACATGCCGATAATGGTTTAACGGACCGTAAGGTGTTCTGCCGGATCCTTGCATTCATTTAGCAGAATCCTGTTTTTCTATCTTCGTTTAAAATCGCTTCAGTGTTGCAGAGATAAGTTTATTTCGCCGAATTCATCGACCTGATGGCTACAGTAGCATCTCATTTGTTTATTTTTACTTGTTAATCACAGCCGAAAGTGCCCTTAAAGCGAAATATCCGCAACGATAAACACGAAAAAAAATCGTTCAAACTGGCAAGGATTGCAAATTAGCATAAGAAATGTTCTATCCGTTAAGGTGAAATTTCGTTAAAATCGTTTTATTTGTTAGAGAAGGAATCTAAGGGTTCCCTGTAACTGGCCGAAAAATACAACCTTTGAAGAAGACGAAAATGTTTCTTTAAAAAACGTCATCGCTCATACCAGCGAAGCAGCACGGGAAGTCTTCCCCACATTTCTCCACATACTCTATCGGCCATCGATTCGCGATTTTTTTATCCTCCTTCAAAAGAACGGCAGAGAATATTTTTCCGCCAAGTCGACACGAGAACCTTTCGGGTTGTAAACAAATGGTCTGAGTCTGGCTCTGAGCGAGAGTGAGAGAGAAAGGAGAGAAAAAAAGGGATAGGGAGAGAGGGAGGTGTGTTAGTATGTGGGATAGATGGGGTTGGAGAGAGAGGGTGAGAATGGGTCGGAGGAAGGCTGGAAATGTTAAAAACAAAGGAAAAACGGAACGCGAGGAAAACAAGCCCTTCGTACATAACCGGGAGTCCTTCGCACAACCCCACTGCTCCACTTACGATCCCGACGGGATTGCCTCCCACCTCCTCACCGTCACCCAGAGCCCGCCACTTGCATTTTTTTAATGCTCTCTCCCTTGCACCCTCCACCCCGGCTCTCTCTCCTCTCCTCCCTCTGCGCGCCGCACCACTCATCCCTCCTTTCCTGCCGCCGGCGTCGTCTACATCCATCCATCCAGCCAGCCAAGCCCCTTGAACATTATGCCACACGCCTTGCACTCGCGTCACGGCAGCTCGGTTCCCGAAAACCAGACGCCGGGAGGCGTTTGCTTTTCGCGTTCATTTTTTTTAAAGGTCTGATTCCGATAACTCCTTTTCCGCCACGGCTACGGACGTGTCTGCGCGCATGCAAACTAAGCTGTACGTTTAGTAAACTCGGGATGTGGTTTATTTTATTTTTATTTTTTGACCTTCGCGGAATTATTCGGTGTTTGTTTACCTGAGGATTCGAAAGTAATCGAAAAGTACGGAGAAAATGGGATTTTTAAAAACTGTGGTGTGTTATTTTGCTCTGAATGAATATATCGGGTCTAAATTCGTTGTTTATTACGTTGCTACAGAGCTAATTTTTATGCTGGTCTTCAATTATTTTATCTTTGCATATAATCCATTATAAGGCTGGATTTCATTAGAAAAAAAGTTAAGGATTTTTTCCGCATTCCGATCGTACGTAAAACATTTTTGCGGTGGTTATTCTTCAGGTTTTGGGTTTTCTGTCTTCGTTTACCCTCGCAAATTAGTAGCGATGAGGAGATGGCGGGAAGAGTTATATTTTTTACGGCATTCACATTCGGAAACTTGACTCGGTAAAGACGCTCTCAGCTAATACTAAACATTAGTACGGAAAACTCGTAAAAAAAGTTAATCAAAAAGAAACTACTGCGCAACCATTAGGTATTCACGGTGTTACATCGCTGTTGTTCTTCCTCTTTTTTCTTTAGTGCCTTAACTGTTCCTGTCATATTCGCGAAGGCATTTGTGGCCGTGAGAGAACTTGGTGCACTGAATAATTACTTAATTCGCCAAGGATCTACATTAAAAAAATTCTCGGATTTTCCTAAGGTTCAAAAGGAATTATGGAGGAGAAGTTAAGCAAATACAATTTGACTTTCGAATTAAAAAAAACGCACATTTAATCGAACGGAGAAACTATTGCATTTCATTGCTCGCTGGGGAGTTGAATTCGTGCCTCGAAGATATTGATAGCCAGTTATAGTCCGGTCAGACTTGTAATGATGGGTCCTGGAAGTGCGATCGTAAATAAAAAAAATTATGGTTTCTTCTTCGACTCCGCCCCATATGTCATCTGTACTCCCTCCTTCCTCTCCACTCCTTTTCCCTTCCTTCTCGCTTAATGTATCTTTGTTTCCTCACCCTCAATCATCCTTCTTCTCCCCATCTCTCTCTCTCCCCTCCACACTCTCTTCGGTCAGGGACTCTATAGTCTCAATTTCGCCCGAATGAAGTCGTTTGTCTGTCTGTCACACTCCCTTCCCACCCTTTCTTTTTCCCTCTCCCCATGCTCTCTCTACCCCTCTCTCTCTCCACACACTTCCTCTCTTACCCTCTCTCTGTTCCACTCCCCCCTATCTCTATCCCCTTCCTACCTATAGTCTCAAATTCTCCCGAATGAAGTCGTTTGTCTGTTTGTCACTACCCCTTTCTCCTCCATACTATCCCTCCCCCCTCACCCTATCTCTCTTCCTCCCGTTTCCTTTCACTATTTTCTCTCCCCTTCATTCTCCTTTCCTCCCTCTCCCCCACCCCCTCCCTTCGTCTACCTCCAAAAGGTCAAATAAAAAGATTCGACCATTGATCCCAGCGAGAGACGGTAAGGGGTAAGAGAGAGGAGGCGGAGAGGTTTAGAGAGGGAGGAAATGGCCCCCACGGAACAGAAGAGGTTCCCACGTCTCTTCCCCCACTTATCACACACACACACACACATGCTCAGACGGACGCTAACGTTCTTTTTTCCGGGACCTCATGAGAAAGTGGTTAACCAAGACCACGTTCTGACCTTATCTTTAAGGTCGTATTTTAGTCCCGAAATCATTCCTTGCTCTCTTAATTTTTCTCACGCTCTTTATGCTCGGCTACCTTCGACGGAATCGACTCGGAAAAAAATTGGAGCGCAATTTGGGATTTGATGCTGCGAGGTTCGAAGACGGCCACAGAGTCGCCCGAAGGGTCGGTAACCTGCGAATCCGGAGTCGCATATGGGTCCTTGGGTGTGTACTTGTGGCTCTTTTGAAGTCGGCTAAGCTCCCTAATATTTTATCAATCATGCTTATTGCAATCACTCGAATTTCCAAAAATATAGTCGTTCAAGTTGTCACTCGTTGTCACTCTGCTGCTCCCAAATGTTTTCGAATGAGACAAATAACAAATATATGGCTCATTTAATTTCAGCCTCTGTTATAGCAGGAATATACATATTCAATTGCAAGGATAGGCAGCGAAGTTTATAGGTTAATTATCCCGAAATGGCTTTAAATTTTGAAAAATGTATTTCGACAAGTGAACATCAATCTAACAAATAAAACGGGTGGACTCAAATTTATTTATTAATATCCTAATCCGCGTTGAGAAACTATGCCTCTCGAGTAGCCATTAAAAGTTTGGGAGAGCCATGTGCACATTTCGGGGCTATATAACAGCCTTAATCAGTAGTAATTCACTCGTAAAAGACCCTAAATTCCGTCCATTCGATAGCAGCCACAAGGTGGTGCTCGGCTGTACTCTTTAAATTGTAAGCGTTTTTATCAACGGATTCGATTAATTGTCATAAAAGGTATCATCATTCAAACTAGCACTATCCGATTCTTCGTTGTTCTCTTATGGACTTGAATATAGCCATGTTAATTTTGGCTGTCTCCCCACCCCAAAATTAATATCAAGGGTTCGAACCATACTTTAGACATGGATATGTACGGTTGACTCTGTCGATGTATTAAAGCTCTTTTTGAATGGTCGGGCAAGTGCCGCCTAAGAGATAATGAAAATAAACGTTGAAATCGCCGCGAAAAATAGCTCACTTTATCTTTTGCATCTTAAGTGCCGGTCAAAATTTCACAACTTTTTTCTGTTTATTTGCTCTCCAGGGCCGAGTTTTGGAAAATGAAGTCAATGAGTCGGAAACGAAAGTTAAGTTCTTCTTAAAAGAGGATCTTTTGTTTTTTTTTTATTCTCGGTCGGGGTATTCCGCGAAGCGTTTTCGGATTTTTATATTCGCGCGTAACAAATATTCCTTCGATAAAATTAAAAAAAAAAACGCGAAGGATGATGGAATTCCAACAATCTCCGGTCCTTTTTTGTCGCGATGCGAAAAGCGATACGTATAAACAAAAACCTCGACCATTAACTTCTGAGTTAACTTTTCACCCGACGAGATGGCGCTATCGTATTTCGATGGTGTTTTTTCTGCATTCCATTCTCTCTCGCTCTCTCTCTCTCTCACTCCCTCGTTCATTGTCTTATTGCTACAATTTTTCCTCCTTTGCTTTTTTTCGTTATGACGAAGCAACAGATCGTTACGTTTCTCTGTCTCTCTCTCTCTCGCAATCTTTCCTCTATTCGTGCCTTTCCGATGCAGAGAGAGAGAGAGCATTTTCGGAGAGAGAGAGAAAGAACAAAGAGCAAACGAGCCGAGATAAAAAGGGCAACGGAGCCGAAATTTAACAAAAGAGAGAAGCGAAAACATCGAAAAGCTGTGTTTCCATAGCTCTTCTGTGACGGATGCGCTCGCGTTAGAAAAAAGAAAAAATCAAAATGGCAGCAAAAAGGAACGAGCGCTTCGAGAGAGATTGAGATGGAGAGAGAGAGTTGACGCGATACTGTGACGGAAACGCAACAGAGATATATCTCTCGCTCACAAACACACGCACGCAAAACTTTTTAACGCCGTAACGTGGTACCGTCGTTTGCTTTGCCTCATTCCTCTCCCATCTCACCCTTTCCTCGCATGTCTAATTTAAAAAAGAAACCTCTTTTCGGGTGGATAGTGTGTTGCATGTGTGTGTGTTTGCGGTACGTGTACGTTTACGCGAACGCTGAAGTGTTTTTTTTGTAGGGTTGGAGATCAAGAGGGAGGCGGAGTAAAAAAAAAAGATGTGCCGGAAAAAAATTATGAGCTAAAACTGGCGTGTTCGTTATCGCCGTTAACGCCGGATAGGAAGGCCGCTAAAATACTACCCCCGTGCTATGCTCTTCTGTTTTGTGTGCGTGCGCGGTGTTGTGGGGGGTTAAATGTGACGGAGGATGATGGTTGGACGGAAGAGAGGAAGGAAAGGGGAGATTCATCTCGGATACGCCGTCTTCCTCGCCGAAATCGCTTCGCGTGTTTTTTTTTGTTGCGCCTCCCGCGCCGCGGCGCCATTTTCTGCTTTCCCTCGCAAACAACTGTTGGTTCGGCGGGGATTCCCGAAAGCAGAGAAAGTTTTTCTTTCTTTATTTCGATTAACCTTTTTGCGATGAGGCTTAGCGTAGTAGATAATCGCTCGATGGACCATATGTGTTCTCACGCGAGTTAAAAATTGTTTCTATCGATTCTGACTCTTTGGTTATTTAGCCCTCGACTGGTGTGGTCCAAATATACCGTGGGGTCTATTTGACCCGCTTTTATTTGTTTTTCATTGCCACGGAAAAGTTATCAAAAATTTACTTCATTTTGTCATGAATGATTAGTTTGGAGAGGGACTCGTTTGATAAAACGGAAGATATAGCATACAACTAATTTATTTTATCCTAAGCATTGAAAACAGCACAAATTATTTCTTTTTAACTACCTGTCTGTAAAAGTCACATTGGAGACGCGAAAGCAAAGCATACATTGATTATTATCGCTGATAGCATAACATATATGATGAGACATTCATAATTGTGTTCCTCAAGAAATTTCAATGGGTATTTTAAAAAAGTAAACCTCTCAAAATATAGGATTTTCGTCCGCACATATTTTATATGTTATGCAGTGATTACAAGTTTGTTTTTTTACATGTTTGCAGACCTGATTAGTTTTTCTGTCTTTCTTGGATGGACAAAGATGGCTTCATCTTCTTTTTTGTCCTGCTTTTACGTCGCTTTCGCTGACGGGGAAGGGTTTCTTAAGAGGCGACTCAGCGTCAGCCGTAAATCGCGCTGTAGTCTTCGATCCATCAGGCAAAATCAGAGACATACCTAGATATTTTATAAAATGATATCGATCCATCTGCTCGTTTTCCTTTGAACTGCTGTAAAGAATTTGAGCATTCACACCTGCCATATTTACCATCGCATAAAAGATAGCAAATAGGCCACCGGCGTGCGCGACGACTCACTGAATAGGTGGCACATTTTTGGTCTAATCCGTCCTCTCCTCCTTTTGTGCAGAGAAAATTTTATAATTTGCAACTTAAATTGATAGAGATACACACCAACACTCACGCTATCATTGATAAAGAATGTTTACTTAAGAATAAAGCATAGTAAACAATTTCACAACAATCCGCTTTTTCTCATGTAATATTGGTGTGGTCGGGTCGATTTGACCCGAGATGTACATATACTTTTTTAGGGAATGAGAGATGCCATCAAATTGAAATTTTTTGTATACATTCTAACTATAATAAGAGGAAGGTACGCGAGACCGCAACCGCAAAAATTTCCCCTTAATGTTTTAAAAATATACGCACAGCTAAAACGCCGTCCGGCTCGATATGACCCGCACCACACGAATTAAGGATTAGGTAACTTCAGCTGCCGAGAAAACTTGAGGAAATACTATACCCGCATTTCGGCTCTAAAGAAGGCGTTCTCAGTGGTGATTTAAAATCAGTTATAGTATTCTGCCAACGTTGAATCACAACTTAATAAGTGGGGTTCGTAGCCGAATTTGGCTTCTGGTTTTCCCGACCAAATTTAAGGCTATTGGAGCGATCCGAATTATCAGTTGGATTCCAGCCATAAGGCGGTATTCCGAATCGTCATTAAAACCACCTGTTTTTTTATGAAATAGAGTTTTTTTGTTGGCAACTTGCTTCGGGCGCAGGAATTTTCAATTCTTGCAGGAATTCGGCTCACTATTGTGTATTAACCTTTTTTTGGCATCTTTATTCTCAAACGACATAATTTTCTTTTTGGTCTAGAGCTGTTTATGTGCTCAAGGGATCATTATAATTTAAAAGTAAAGACGGCGGTCGCCAACGTGTTTATATCTGCAATTTCAAGGTGCAGTTTCCCCTTTCGTACAAAAATATTTATAAAATTGATGATAGTCTGGTCACTTTTTTCTTGAAGAGTAAAATAATCGTAAAATATGAAACAATGAAAAGTTAGACAATAATACGCAAATAACATAAAAGATGTGCATCCTGAATTAAATAAAAATTTTAAAAAATTCGAAGATCTTATTCAGCTCTGCACTAGAGTTTTGGGTTCCCGGTGATATTTTTTTCCCCCGGGAACGGGAATTAGATTTTCAAATATCCCGGGAATAAGAATGATTTCGCATTTTGAATATTTAATTCATCATTTTTCATTTAAACATGGTATTTATTATTGATACAACATAAATACATAAATACCAATTACATGTGATACATTATTTTCGACAATTTGTTAGCAGATTCAATATTCTTTGACTTGCGTAACCGATCTTTCCTCGATGTTGACGATGTGGAGATAACAAGAGACCAACTTCTAATGTAGCCTATATTGCAATTCCCTCAAAGTTAAAATTGAGGGTAGAAAATGTATGAAAGAGGTTTAAAAGCAATCTAAAATCTATAAGAGCCTTCTTATGTGGCTCCCTATGTCATGCTCAAGAAATGTAAATAACTCGATAAAGGATCGAAATATTTTTAAATTGGTCAGTAATGCTCGAATTACATATTTTAAGGTGATGACGAAAAAACTCGAAAAAAGTCCAGGGTTTGACTCCAAGGAAGAAATTTCCAGTTCCCATAATATAACACTTAAACATCGACTTTTCGACGTGCAGACTTTTATTCTTATGAGATTTAAATGGGAAAGAATTAATCTACGATCTTCGATTTAAACTATTTTAAAGAAAAAATTATTATATTTCTTATTCTGTTCACCCTTTTCCGTCTATATTTCGAAATTCCTCATGTTAAACGTTTAATTAATATATTTTGGGGAAATCTTGTTATTTTAACGGGATTTTGCCTTCCCAACCAATTACGTTGTTAAACCTCGAAATCCTATTGTCATTTCATTCCTTATGGGCGAAAGCGTGTTTTGAATGTTTTAAATACGTGTGAGAGAGAGAAAGAGAAGGAAGGAGAGGTAAATGATTTTCATAGCAACCAATGTAAACAACATTCGTTGCGTTATATGCGAGAAGGAATAAATTTGAATGTAGAACATTAATCATTCGCATATAAAAATCACCTAGAATCATCGTAGGAGTTCGAGACTAAAAAAAACGAACGCCTAAAAGAACGATAGTTCGTTTTCCTGCCATCAATTTTAATGTGTGGAATTGATCAACAGATCAGTTTTTAACGCGAGAATTTGACGCATTCTTAGTGATTCTTTGTTGCCGGTTTCATGTAATTGGGTACCATTGATTTGGATAATTACTTCGCGTCGCATCTATTCACGAAATTGCATAAAAAACTTTGCCGTTGAATTTCAACTGGCAACGCCTTAGTTTATGTATAATTCACTTGGTCAGAGTAGCTAATTTAGTCGATTAGGGGAGGGGGATGAGGGAAGGAAGAAGAATAGGAGGGGAAGGTAATTAATTCACTTCAGCGCATTGTTTCAGATTCGTACAACCATTACTTCTGGACCTTATTTTACTAACGACATCAACGGGCGCGAGAAGAAGCCATTTTGACATTGTATTACCGTTCCATTAAAATTGGCCCGAATGAATACCAGCATCTCTCCCATGGGAGGCAAGTCAAAGCAACCCGAGATTTGTAAGTCTACTCCCCCGTTTTGGATGAAATGGTTTTAGTGTGTTAACTGAATAAGAGGAATGAAATCCATTGCACACACACCGTGGCAACGGTGGCGTTAGGAACAGGAGAAATGAGTAGAGAGGAGCTTTGGGATTATAGATCCCTTTTCAACGTATTGTCAGGTTGTCCTTGTGGCCGATTGGGTCGGGAATATTGGGTTGGGATATATCGTGGACGATTTAGTTTGCAATATCTTTTGATGGAGAAGGAGATTCTCTCAATTAGTCGTTTTGGTCCCCATCGCCATAGGTTACCCAGAAACTACGTACTATATTTCATTCCTCCTATGCTAGCTAAAATATATATATATAAACCCCTTAATTTTTATTTGACACGTGTTGCTATTACAGGTATGTATTTCACTAGATTAACAATTGACCTAAGGGTGGAAAAGTAGTAAGTTTCAAGTGCACCAGAAATATTAGGAACATTCCAATAAACATTTCACTGCAAGATCACGAGTAGTACTAATTAAATTAATTGAACGTCATTATCTTCCTCGTCCATAAATCGAGGCAATTTCTTTGGAGTCGTGCACGCCGAAAACCAATCCCACAACTTTAGCAA
Source organism: Tanypteryx hageni (assembly GCA_028673005.1). Classification (NCBI taxonomy): domain Eukaryota; kingdom Metazoa; phylum Arthropoda; class Insecta; order Odonata; family Petaluridae; genus Tanypteryx; species Tanypteryx hageni. The sequence continues at coordinate 43,049,576 of CM054117.1, forward strand.
TGATTCAATCCTTATTACGGAACAAAACGACTGCCGAACGATAACGTAAAGACTTTAAACAAAAAAAAAATACCGACAACATAATGATGAGTGAGTTTTCATCTTAGCCGAACGCCGCCATCTTCCTTCCTCGCTAAAATCCATTTCCGGACTTTGGCCGCTCTCGTAATCTTTCTCGTGGGAACTCTCTCCTTTCTCTCTTGTAAATGGCATGTTACCTCCGCCGGGTCACGACCAAGCAATTGGAGTCCAGGGTTGGAAAATATGTGGGTTCTTTTGAAAGGAAAAAACGTAGAAAAAAGCGAGTGGGTAAGTCGAGGGGGAGCGATAAAAAAAGAGAGAAAGGAAGAAACGAACGGCGGTGACGTGCGAAGACACGGAGAGAGGAATGCAGAGGTCACGTGAGAATTCGCACGCCTACGTTCTCAAATAGTTCGTTGCCTTTCGAGTATTCGTGCCCGGAGATACTAAAAGTCTCGGATTAATCGGAGCGTTAAAAAAGAATCCCATCCCGTCGTTGCATAAACTCTAAATGAACTGGTTCATCGCTCGTTACAATTTTTACGCACCTTATGAACCACATAGCATCCAACTCCGCAATCTGAGAGAAGAATTGCACAGCATTATATATTGCGCTTTTTTCACCGCACTTTCCAGCGAATTAAAGAATCGCAGATGCGATGCATTGCCGGTTGCCTACACTCGCAGCGGCAAATACTTTTTAGAGATGTTTCAGCTAATCCTAGATCCACCAAATTTAAACCACGTTTGTCTCTCATATTTACTAGTTAATTCTGAAATTTTGGCTTCTGCGAGTTGCAGGATTCCAGAGATATTGTCTGTATAGTAGGACGGACAGACAAACTGAATACATAAGCGCTTTTTTTGGAAAAAAGTTGTTTAAACATCTCAATTTAACGATGCATGTAACTCGTGTGAAAAAGCACTTTAAAGTGAACGAATTGTATATTTCATCTAAGAAAGTGGTCGCCAGGGGCTGATTCACGAGGAGTTTAGAAGTAATTTTGAATCAATTCGGAAAGTTGTCTTTCGTTTTCAGTTCAGCTTGATGAACTAATAGATAAAATAGACACTTCCTAACTGGTATTAATGCTGTGAACGGCATTTACAGAAAGGAGAGTTGCTACAATTATTGTCAATGAAAATGCGAAAAACTGTTGAAGACACTTAAAAATTATTCTACGGGAGAAAATATGGGGCGCCTACCATGATTGGCAGAAACAATGAATTCAAAGTATATTATTTTATTATTCACCTCGAACTTTTGTGATCTTAAGTGCTTCATGTTGGACACATAATGAATTATTTCACAAAAATAATGAACCCCAGTCCTCATTAAAACAAATAGTTATTAAGACATTCCTGCACGATGCTGAATCTGAATGCAGCGAAGTGCTTCTTTAGAGATATCAAATTATTTTGGCTCGACATACCTTTCCGTGTAGCTATTTTCAACAATGAAAACAAAACAATAAAAAACAAACATCATGTCTTACTAACACCAACTGGAAAATCGTTTACCTATAGGGATATTGACTTTCATCCCGATTTATGAGAACTTGGCTGATGAAATGCAGTGTCAACATACATATTAGTGCAGACTAGAGATTTGGAACCGGGAATTCCCGTTCCCGAGAATTTACTCGATATTTCTTATTCTCGATTCCTGGGAAAATTTTTAATGATTCCCGGGAATTGTTCGTTTGAATTTTGTGCCGAGTCAAGCTTTTCCAGAATTGCCTTCATAGCTGTTTTTTTTAGATACTCCTCCGAATTTCAGCTCCAAATGTTAAACTATCAAAATTAGTGTTGATTTTTAAAAATATTATGCATGTTTAACCAATAGAATTTCTGATGAATACTAAATATTTTTCCAGTGAATGCTATTTAGTAACCGAGTTATTAGAAGTTTGAGATTAAGGATCAGGTTGCGTTTCTCTCTTTAGATTGGAAATCGAAAGACCGCCATTAAGGTAACGCCAGGACGAACTGTAACGACTCTGTTGAGTCGAGGGTGGTTCCGGTGTTCTTCATATTACCTCCCTGAGGAGAGAGAGAGATGGAGTGAGAGAGTAGAGGAATGGGAATAACGACTTATCGAACCATTCCCCTAGCGCGCTCTGTCGTTGAACCCTTGCGGAACGAGATAAAGGGAATCGCAAGGGCGCTGTGTGTCTGCGTGCGTGTGTGCGCGCGCGCGCACTACCGGAGAGCGGAAGGGTGTTTGCGAGATTAATAAAAAAAGATCCGGAAGGGGCAGGAAGGCGGTGGCGTGCGGTAAGGTCGGTCTGCAACGTGTGACATCCTGGATTACTTTTTTTTCACCCTTTCTCTGAATCCTCTCTCTACCTCATGAAAAAGGGAACTTAGCTACTTCCACAAATTTAATTTTAAACTACCGATTTCACTACGATCGTAGCATCATCAGGTGATAAAATATAAAAATTGTTCCGACTCCAAGTCACTGTCAAGACAGGTTTTGCCCCTGAAGATGCCCACCTTGTGGGCGAAACGCATTGGGTGCTTTAATCCCCTCTAATTGTTTGGTTAAAGGAGTACTTTACATCTAATTGCCATATATATAGAGTAAAATAAGGGGAGGAGAGGAAGACAGGAGGGGTTACAAAAAAAAACGAATGGAAGGTAATTGAATAAACGCTTAGGAAAAGGAAGGAGTTGGAAAAGAAGACGAAAGTAACATAGTAGCAAAATGTTACAAAAAGTTACAAAAACTTGGTGAAAGGGCCAAAGACAACAATGTTGATACAAAGTATTTACAAAATATGGATTAAGGAGCATGTGGAAGTAACTAAGTTCTTTTTTTCATGATGAGTAAATTCCACAGGGTTGAGCCTGACCCCATTATTGATACTCTCTCTACCTCCTTACCCTCTCCCACCCCTCTCTATCTCCTTGCCCTCCCTATTCCTCATCCCTCCCCACCTTGCTTTTCCCACCTTGTTCCTTTATTCTTCCCTCAATCCCTCTTTCCCTCCTCCCTCAGCAACCCTCCCCTCCTCCTCTCCTCCCCCTCTCTCCCCTCCCCTCTCCCCCCTCCTCTCCTCCCCCTCTCTCTCCTCCCCTCCTCCCTCTCTCTCCACCTCAGAACTTCCGCTCTTCCTCCCTCTACATTCCCCACCCATCAAGTTTGCTGCCTCACCCCCTCCCCGCCCCTTAAATGCCTACGGTCCACTCTCTTATGCTTCCTGCACTCCGCTCCTATTTTAACCCCCCTCCTCATCTCTCACTCCGTCTTTCCCAGCTCTGAATTCGTGTCTGTTTCCGAAAGGGTTTGACCCACCTGCCTACGGAAGGAGCCTGGACGTTAATGCCGTGAATGTTTGTGCAGCCATTTATATGAACTTTTTTCACCTTTTCTTCACTTCCTCCTCCGCTTCCTCCCTCCGACTTCCTCCCTTCCCAGTTCATGGGTTACGAGCGATCGCAACCATTTTATCTGTCACGCTCTACGTGAAAAGCCAAAAACTGTTCGCAAATTAATTTCTGAAGGTGGATGTGACGAGGGCGTCTTTTTGATTTTCGTTGATGTTTCGAGTTTGATTTGATTTTTGCCACATTCGATGTTTTATATTTTCAGGATGCATCACACAGTTTATTATAGAGGGGGATTTTCAAGGAGGTAAAAATCTAAAAAACATCGATGAAAAATGGCATGCCGACGTAAAAACGTCGATTAAGGAGGAATTCATGGGAAAGATTTTGTCCATGCTATGCGGTGGATTTGTAACGGACCCTCCCGTTATCATTACCTAAATGCATTGTCTAAGAAAATTATAAATGCCAATGTTCCAGGAGAACTAGACCTCAAAGATCAACAACAAGTTAGACAGAAAAGGGATACCGCAGAGAAATCCTTTTCGGTGTTCACGTATAGCAGATTATCGAATGAAATGATCGTATGAGCATACGAGAATCAAAATCAGTTTATAAATAAACGTCTCAAATAACGATTTGTTAAACTTCGTGTATGGGGCGTAGTAGTGTTTAAAAATTTATAATAATCACTGTACTTGATTAACAGATGTTTTTCTTCACCATCGTAAGTTCGTTATTTCCCACTAAGTTGTTGGCCTGGTCAACCCTATCTGTCCTATCCAGACGGTATTTTTTTAATAAATAATATTTTTATTGTAACTTTGTGAAAATATTTCACAGGAGGATTGTTATCTTAATGTTATCTAGAAGAGAGAGTGAACATTTCTTCGCAAGATTGCATCGTTATTGTTTTTATTAATGCATTCCGCTAAACCCAAGGCTTCCTTTGTTACAGCAGTTCCCAACCTTTTTGTAGGCTAGGTAGCCTTTTCAAAGGTAAACAGAGTTTCGCTGCACCTACACACCTTTAAACGAGGTTCTACGATAACTATAGATACGGGCATCGCAACGTTTGGAGGCACTCATTGGTTGGCGCTACATCGTCGGCAGTTTACAGAGGAGATATTGTACCTATCAACATTTCCAAATCTTTGATTCCATTATTCAACAAATTTTTTCTCGGCTCTCCTAGCAATCAGCTGCTGCATCCCAGCGTGCCGAAGGCACTCCGGTTGGGTTGGGTTGGGTAACACTGCTTTCCCAGAAAGGAAACGTAGCGGAGTTTAAAGGAACTTGCGAGATGTAATTTCTCCCTCCCTCCTTCCGCCTCCGCCTCTCTCCACCACCCCTCCCATTTCCTCCCTACTTCCCTCCTTAAGTGCTCACGTGAAATTCCCGCCCTTCCGCTCCGCACAGACGATCGGATTCATGCTCGGCAGAATGTAACATTCGTCGGCCAATGAGAAGGCTATACTCCTTCGTTCACGCATTCCCGGTGCGGTAGCTTTGGCGGCCACGTCGCCTTTGCCGCCCCTCTCTCTCTCTCTCTCCCCATCCTATAGTCCCCTTTTTAACCCTCCCGTATCCCTTCACACCCGGCGGATCCTTCCTCAACCCTTTACCTTTTCCCTCATTATTTCTCCTCCCTCCTCTCTCTTTCCCTCACCTCTCCCCCATCCCCCCACCTTGTACGTGCAGCTTTCGGGAGGTTTTTAAAAACCCCTTGAATAATAATCTCGCTTCCGGTCCTCTCATACCTTTCCTCACGCCAAAAGAAATAAAAGACGTATCTCCATTTCCACTCTCCGTCCGACTGCCTCCCTCCCTCTCACTCGCCCTCCTCCGCTTTTGAAATATTTTAAGGAGTCTTGCGTACACACACATGCACACGCCGCACGCACGCACGCGCAAAAACACACATTGTCGCGTGAAGACGCCACCGCAGATACGCAATCACGGACACGCTCTGGAAGCGCACGTTCTTCTCGTCTCCTCCCCTCCGTACCCCCTCTATCTCCCTCCGACCCCCCCTCAAACTCCCTTTTTTACTTTCATGGTGCATTGTCGCAGTCACGGAGACAAGAGGGAGGGCGTGATGACGTCACCGGGGAGGAAACAAGTCGTCATTTCTTTTTTGTTTTGGGCGCGTATCGGGTGCGTCGCGCTCCCTGGGTGGGTGGAAGTGATTTTTTTTTTCATCCGTTGGGAGGGGGAGTTTTGGAATGGAGGCTCATCTAGAGGGGGGGGGGAAACAAAAGAAGCGGTAGGAAATTGCGGAAAGGAGGGCGAGGATCTTCGCTTGAAGCGTGCGCGGGCGGAAGAGGGAATTACTAGGAGGAAATCACGACACGATTACTACGCCGGGGAAGGTAGAAGGGTCGGCCTTACGGATTCCCACCTTGTTTCATCGCTTTTGTTTATGTCGGGGTAGCCGATATATTTGTAGTTTTGAAGAGTATGTTGGTAATCAGGGGCGGCCCGAGGAATTTTGGCGCCCCGGGCGAGATAGCACTCCAGCGCCCCCCTCCGTTAATGTTTGTTGAGATATTTGCATAGTACATGTTAATTTATTCATCGCTCTGTAAAGTTATTGATGATGAAAAGCTAAAAGGAATGCCATCAAGGTTCTAGCCTGCTCCTTGATATAAATTGGTATCCAATATTTATTCACTTGCAAATAATGCATAGATAAATGATCGGAATAGTGGCCCCAAAACTTGGGCGTCCCGGGCACCCGCCCGGCTCGCCCGTAGCTCGGGCCGGCCCTGTTGGTAATTGTAGGGGATGTCGATGAAATTATGGCAAAATTTTAGGAAACACCTTAGTTGCGTAGAATATTATGCTATCATTATTTCATTAAGTTTAACTTGAACATTCGAGTGTTAAATTAATATTTATTTATCGGAAAACCAACTTTTGCCATGCTTTTAAGGAAGGTTTGGCGCTTTTTGTACACGGCGCCTATGGCAAACCTTCGCCATGCCCTAGTTACGCCGCTGATTCTTCACTTAGTTTTTTCTGAAACGGATATCTCGCCATTCATTTACGGGTCGACTGTGCTACGAACGGAATATCTAGCTTTGAGACTCTTCTGATACTCTGTATATGCGTATATAAACGTAAATATGGAATATCTACTGTACATTGTTGCATTCAGAATGTTCAAACATGAAAAATATTTCATTTGTGTGGCATTCGTTATAACTAGGCTTGGTAGAATTCGACTTTTATATATTTTGAAAATGGACGATTTACATCGACGTTTATTTTCCCGAGAGATTTTCGACGAATATCGAAGCTTAAAATTACTACTACTTTAGGCAGACAGACAAACCGCTAACAAATTAAAAATGCCCGCTCCCTCCCAATTCGGAATCTCCCTGGACAAAGAACTTTGGGCGAGTTGATCATATTCTCGAGATCTCCCGGATAAAAAAAGAAACAGGTTTTGGGATGCTCTGGTAAAGCTACGGTGGAAGGGGAGGCCGCGAGGGGGGGGAGGGTATTTTAGTGGGAGGTTATTAGTCGCCGCGACGACCGTTGCGTTCCGTGAGAGAACATAGCAGCTGATGTTTCATGCGAAACGAAGTAGACAACAATGGGAGTCCCTATAACGCGAGGGAATTCATCTTAACGAGACGAAAATCATGTTCCCGAGATCCATTCGGCTCTTCTTCTTGTTTTATTAGCGAGGAAACCCGCGCGTACGTGGTTACCCTACCGAAAAAAATAATGCCGATCGGACGAGAGTTTCACAAGACAGCAATGAAATCGTTCTGCGCTGGACGAGTCGTTTTTTTTTTTTTAATTTTCGCGGGAGCATTCGGTAAACGCGTTCGCGTTAATGCAAATCTAGTCGTGGAAACTCTTACGAAACGGCAGCGGTTTGTGCGCCACGTCGAAGCCGAGCGGCGTGATGTAATTCGTAAAAATGATTAATGAATGCGCGTACGCATGATAAACGCTCGCCTCGATTAATCTTATCTCCAAAATCGCGCGTTTTCTCCGAGGCGTTTTTGAATGCACATTTCGAGCTGCTCAGTTGAAATTTTCTGGCGAGTCACTCTCCGCGTGTTTACAAGGAACGGGATTCATTGGAAAATGATGAAATTGTGCGAAATCTATTCTTCGGCACGATTTTTAAGTTCATAGATTGACAATAGTGATGATTAATTTCCTATGTTACTAAGCAGCGCTTGAGTGAGAAAAGTATTGATTAATCGACTCTCTTGCGAGACCGTGGTGACTTGGATGGCTTTTCCTCCACCGGATCATCGGCAATGACTTTCATTTTTATTTATTACAGTAGCTACATTAATAATGGATAACTTGGTATTTTTTATGCTATATATATATATATATATATATATATATATATATATATATATATATATATATATATATATATATATATATATATATATACACACACATTTATATAAGAATATTTTCACTTGAAAGCTTACCTCTTTAAGTAACAAGAAATAACTAGTGCAGAAAAAAGTTCATTGTACGAACAAAAAACGATATTTATTGTTTTTGTATTTTCACTTCTTTCTTGACAAATATTGACAAAAGTGATTATTTCGGCAACCAACCTATATGCGAAAACATATATTAATAGTTAATTCACGCCTTTTAATAACTGAATCTTGATGATTAAACCAAATTAGCACCTTGCATATCGGTCACGAGACTATTATGGTCCTTTTCCACACTGAAACTTAATATATTTTTAATCTCAAATATCATAAGCTGGTATTTCCAAATCTAGATATTTTTGATTTCGTATAATTCGTATCGCACCGTTGGCAAACATATTATGTCGAGAATGTAGATAGTAAATTACGATTTACCTCTTTAAATTGTATAATGAAAACTATAAAACGATTAATTTATGAAATCCGATCAATTTGATGTTGCTTTTGCCTAGAAAAATTCTTTAAAAAATAATTTGCGAGTTCAGCGTAAAGGCTTTTAGACATTAATTGATGCCAATTAAGGAAGAAAACATTAACGATATAATTATCACAATAATATTTTAGGCGTCAAAAACAGAACTATCTAATACTTTGCATCATTTGATATATTTCATTACTGCACTACATGTTCTCTTTATTTAACATAAAATATATAGTGAGAAAAATTAGACTTTATTATTGAGCGCTCGATCAACATTCTTACCTCATATCCTGATTAAAATGAGTTTTTCCAATCGGCAAAATATTTTATATATTAATATTCATTCCCTCTTCAATTTTTAGTAACGATTGCTAATTTATGTGCACATTTTTTAAACCATTATATATAAATTGAAATTTACTAAACTGTAGCAAAAGACAAAGGTGCCAAAAGCACGAGAGAGGAACAATCCTTCCTGGAGAACTCTAAGAAAAATACTGCCAAAAGATTGGGTTGTACATAAGGTGAACGGGTGAAAGTGCATACAACAAGTTCATCTATAGGAATAACACTAGAAAGGATCGAGAAACATTTGTTTCCGGAATACACACCACGGGGTTGATGAGTGGAAGGGGTAGTAAACGATTCCAAACAACCACCGAAATTCCTTTCTTTCGAATCTTGTATAACAGGGGTCGAGGCTTTCTCAGCAGGGCATATCCATAACCTTATCTGTGTAGAAAGGCTCGTGGAATATCCCATCATTAAGTCGGCAAATATAATCTCAAAAACCTCAAAAGAGCTAAGAAACACGTGTTCTCAAAATTACCCTAGGGCCTTGCGGTTAACTGATTGTCCAGATTAGAAGCTTGAGTTCTTCAAAAAGACGCATATTTGAGTGTAAAAAATACCCTTCTTTTAGTCTCACTGTTAATGCAAGTCCAGAAAAGGAACGAAATCGTAGATAGAAAATAATACTTCGAAAAAAATAAACGGAAACGATTTAGATATTATAATTCAGAGTAGGTTTTTGGACGTATACTTTTCCATCTTGTTGGAAAATCGACGCTTTTCGACGACTATTCATTTTCGTCGATTTTGAAATTTAAAAATAATCGACGTTTTTTGATTTAAATCGAATCCTACCAAGCCTACTTATAAATGCTACTGTCTCTTTCCTATTTCATGAATTATAATTGTGAATTGTTGGTGACATCTCGAAATTGCAGCATAGCTTAAGAAATCACGCCCATTACCTTAATTTCACGGTAACTGTATAATTAAAAAAAAAACACCTGAAAATGACTAAGCAATTCGCTTTAAGGTAATAAGATACAATTGGAACAAATTGTACATCGCCAATGCAATAAGCTGTCATTTATCCTACCAAAATAACCATCCCAGCCTAAAGGCCTGGCATAATTAAAAACCTGTGACCGTTGTCGCGTTTTATACCCGTTTCGTGTTACCCAAGTACTACCTCAACTGCTCTTGGAAAAAGTGGTAAAAAAGCAGTTAGTTTCTCAATTTTCAGATCGTCAAAGTACCTAATTGCAACGATTTATATCATGCATTGATATTCTAATGCGTAGTATAAGTGAAATGGTTGGTAATAAATAATTGGACGTATTCCCAATTATTATTGTATGCGTAATATGTTTTTTTCATAACGAGTGATCATCATCGTCTTCATTGAGTTTTTCTTTACCTCTCAGTGATAAGGTTTTTGCTTACCAAACATGTCTCAATCATCTCCTCATGAACTCTTTTCTTTCAAATTAAGCGGTATTTCTGTACTCTTCCTACCTCTTTTCTAGTATTATTCTTCGTATGGCTACTTTTAACAGACCTTTTCCTATCCATTTCTTCTCTCTTGCTTATTCTATTTAGGCTCCTCTGTTATTTAAAATATTTTTCGGCGGATAAAAGAAGTAATCCTGCTCAAAGACTCCACAGAATCGTGCTAAATGTTTTATTTTTCGTCCATCTTCCTTCTGTACAGAATTTATTCGGAATGGATCTCGCGTTATTTCTTTCGAATTTGTTAACGTGTGCACGCGTTCTGCCAAAGTAAAGGCCTAAGACTAGCATACGATCTATAACGGTAAAAATATTTCCTTAACCCTTTCGCTGCTATCGACGCATATATGCGAGCGGGCAGAGCGGTGCCTTGACTGCTAACGACGCATATATGCGTTTCAAACTTTTCCGTTCGCTGCTCAAAAAAAGACGAAAATATTTTTTCGAGATGGTTAATAATCAATATGAATGTAAATGATTGACAAAATAACTTTTAAAATATAAAGAGACTAAAAGACGAACGAAAGAACGTAGACGCGGAGCTCCTAGAGAAAGTATTCAGCACAGGCGTGCTTCAAGGTCACTGAACTCGGCGCACACGGCTGACGCAGAAGCTAAAAGTCCATAGCAGCGAAAGGGTTAGAGATAAGTCATGAATCAGTAGCATTTGAAATTAAATAATTCTTCGGGAAACTATATAAACGTTGGAATCTTCGCTCAAGGACAAAGGCGAGCTTTCTCGGAGGCCAATTAGGCTTAGACCGGAGGAGTGGCGTGGAAAATCTTCAGTTTTGGTGAAACAAACCTGTTGCTTTAACGTGTTGATTTTATTTTCTATGGAACAAGGAGAAAATCAGGGCCGTAACAACGATTTTGGGGCTCCTATGCAATTAAACGTGTTGAGACGCATGTAAAAAATATTTTATAAAGTTATTTTTATTGGATTTTAATTTTAATTTTTTCGACATTTCAATTCTGGAAATTTTCTATTGACTCATCAGTTTTCATATTGCATAAGTCATAAATAATCTACTTCTGGGCATACAAGTGCGTTGGTAGCTTTTTATTAACTTGAATTTTGAAAAAGATCTTTCATTTTACGAAATGGTTATTGGTACTGTCAAATATTGCATTAAAGCTGCACGTACTTTTCTATAGATTGATGCCAGTTTGTATTTAATCATTATTAAATCCAATAATTCCTTGGTATCCCTCTAGTTTTCAATCTCATCTTTCAAAGCAGTGCTTGTTGATAGCGAGAGAAGTTCATCACACAGATTATGGCCAATACATTTCTTATAAATTTTTACGAATATTCTTTGATCTATTGTTATTATATTCAATATAGTGAAATTTTTCTAAGTATTTGTTGCGGGGCCTCAAAAAAGCTTAGGCCCCCCACGCACTGCCTGGGCCTGCGCCCCCAATTTACGCCCCTGTATGTAATCTGTTTATTTTTATCGAGAATATTTTTCTCTAATTTTGTTCAGTGGCAAAATTCCGTCGGTCAATGGAACGGCATATATTTCGTTGTTTTAGGTGAGGGATGTTCTTAAATCTATAACTGCGCTACTGCCTCATCTACCGTTCTCCATGTAAACGGAGCCGCACGGATTCCTCCACATGTTCGTCGCCATATCCCTCCGACCTCCATTGATAAAGCGGTGGAGCGCGTGTGACCTCGCTCCAGTTCCTATCAACCTCGCGAGGTCTTTCAACCTCTTTATGTCCCTCTACACCCCATTTTCGGCCGAAATCCAACCTCCTCCGACACTTTTACTACGTCCACTCTTCCCACAATGCGCCCCTCTCCTTTCGTGTTCTTCCTTTTGTCTCTCTCCCACAATCCTTTTCTCTCAACTCCAGCCCTCCTCCCTCTCCCCCTCCTTCCTCTTTCATTCCGTGATTCCTTTACGAGATGCGATGACTTCACTATTTCTCGCCCTCCAACACGCCTCGTCCCTTTCCCTCCGCCTTCCATCTATCACGTGACCCGGGCTCTCCCTTTTTCTTATTTTCCCTCGACCTCCGTTCCTCGTCCCTTCCCTCATCTCTCATTCCATCCCCATTTTATCCGCCAGACGTTTAATTCGGAAGGAGGGGGGTGGGGGAAAGGGGTGATGAGGAGAGACACCCTCACTTAACCTCCTTAGAGGTCAACCCCCACTTCATATCCGAGGGCGCGGGAGATGAAAAGGAGTTTCCGTACGTTTTCTTTTATTTTAAATTCTTCTTCCCTCGAGTTGACGGCGGGTCGAGAGACTTTTTTTTATCACGATTCAAACTGTCGTAATTTTCGCTGCTTTTTTTTAACTTTTCGGTCAGTTTTCTATTTCGTTTTCGTCGTGTCGTTGCGGTGTCGTTTAGGTCAGATAAATCTTTTGAGGCGATGGAGTCGCGGCTTTGCATTTTTACGTGCGCGTGTACAAGCGCACGCACGCAAGTACGCACGTACAGACACACAATCTTTAGATCTTAAACAGAACATCTCTGTCTTCTGCAAATACCTTATAAACAACAACAAATATAAGCTAAAATTCCCATGCTTACGTCAGGATTCAAAAATCTGTCCAACATGCATCGCACAAATCTTCTCCTGTCCGTAACTGCGCTTCTGGTCTATCGCTGGTTACCTGGACTGTTCTGGGTGTGATTCTTGATATATTTTAAGGTCCTGTATGGTTGATTTTTAAGGTGACTGGCATAGTATTGTTTATGATATAAAGATTTGCAACCGGACGAAATTTAATCAAAATCCTTCGCGCCATTTTTGAGTAAACCGACATTTTGTAAGAATCGACAAGAATAAACAACCCTCACGACATAGCCCTTTTTCAAAAATTTTCCGTTCCGGACGAAGTCCTGTAAAAAATACAAGGTAGCTAGTGATTCCGTGTAACCGTTTAATCCCTGGAGCCGCGACTAGACCACATATTACAGATAGACGCAATCGCTAAAATTGCTTTTTCGGTTACCAAAAACGTGGATATTCATAAAAGAAGATAAAAAATCGAGAATTGAAATAAAATTTAATTTTAGATTGTGAGTTTCGGCTTGAATTCTTAATGATATTTCACCTTTCGATGTCTCTTTTTTCTGCCTTTTACGATCAGTGAATCACAGCCGAGAAAAGCTCCTTCGTAGATGAAAGTTGGAAATCTAGTTTATTCGATCGTTTCACGGCAGTCACTTAAGATCAGTTTTTTTAAGCACGGGTCGCTACCCAATACTTATATATATATATATATATATATATATATATATATATATATATATATATATATATATATAACGGGAAACCACCACACCGTGTATGTATATTCCCTAGTCAAAAACCAATTAATTAATTAATTGGTAGGACCTGTCGTAAGACAGAACACGAATGAATGAATATATATATATAGTGCTTTTTATTGTACGTTAATTAAAAGTCAAGTAAGAAAGTGTACCTTACTTGATGTTGTATACCCTTCCATTAGGTCGAGAGTCGAAACGTTTGAGTAACACCGACCTAGATAATCAACCGAACGGCAGCAGTAGTTTATAGGCTCCTGAATTTCACTTCGGATAACATCCGCGTTTTGTGTAATCCACCGCGTTAACCAGGCAGCCGAACCTTGAAAACAAACATTCCCTAGTTACACATTTTTTTCCTTAGGGAGTGGGTCGCTTCACGGTTCCCGAAAAATTTTCCTCTTCGTCGCAATGACGACATCTCCCCAGGTTGCGTAGAGATACGGTCATGCCGTAGATAAAAAATAAAACAAGCATGAAATATCCCTCGATGAAGTCACCAGGACATTGATTCGGAGACGACCTCAAAACGCGCTGTTGGCTCACGCCGCTAGACGCGGAGGCCGCTGTGCCGTTGCGACTCCTCTTGAGACCACTGACTCTCGTTTCTTATTTATCTTCGTCCTGTTCCGTACGTACGCCCGTTCGGCCATGCGTCCTTATAAAGACACCCTGCCTCATTGTTATGACCTCGTTTTCAGTTTATGTCCCAACGCCTTTTTACCTACACTTCGCCCCCGAGGACTTTTCTGTCACGCGCTGCGCATTTTTGCGTTTAGAATTTATTAATATGTGCACATTACATGGAACGTTTTATAGGTGTAAGATTTGGACGGTGATGTCGGTGGAGAGTCAAGGAGGTGGCATTTGTAACGGGCCGCATCGCTGCCGCAAATGTTTCCATAAATATCTTTTCGTTGCAATCGAGGATGTGAATAGGATCTCGATGTATCCACCAGGTAATCATATTCCCCACACGATACGTAATATATGCAGTGTTAGTGCATAGGGATGTACAATCTTTTAGAATTGGCTTTGAGGTTGTAAGCCGATATCGGTCTGGACTGAGTTTTCAAAATGTTGGCATGGATGGAATATCTGTCCTCGCTCATATCTCCAACATTTGGAGCAATTTCATGTTATGGTTCATATTGGAGGACAAATGTTGTATTATGGAAACGCGCCAAATAAAAGCCTAAATTTTTAATATTGTATCGAACTTGGAAGAAAAAATACAGCTGAGAAAGAGCTTCAGTTCGCCACATGTGTGCCTGATTGACATGTGGCAATTGGCAAACCTATTGGACCCCCCTGGTTTTAAATAAATATTTATTCGGCATTTGTAAATTGCTCTTGTTTAAGTTGGAATGAAATAGCACTTAATTTCAGCGCAGGAAAAATAACATTTTGGGAAACTGCCTTTTGGATGGCGCTTTATCAAACTTTGCCGCAGACGTCGAATCAACTACTTCAAGTGACGACAAAGGTTTCCCGTAGATTAAACAGTGTTGGTTCGGGGCGTGACCGAATAATTAAGGAGAATTTGTAAGTTGATTGGACGAGAGAACGAATTTACCTAATATAAGTATGTTAGAAAAGAGATTAACTGGAGCTAGAAAAACAGTTCGTTCGGGCGAAGAGGAATCCATTTGGCGTAACAACGCATTTGCGATAGAGTTCTCTACATTGTAAATGGAGATCGAATTAATTTATTTAAATGCTAAACTGTTTAAAATCAACGCGCTGGAGATAAGAATGCCGTCTAAGAGTGACGATCTGCTGTGTATTCATTATCCCCACCTCTCATTTGAATATCCTATTTCTTCAAGGTCCTCCAAACCCACTTATTGGTTTGGTTTGGGATTATTTATGCGATTTTATAATGTAATCGTTTTAGCTTAAATCTTCCGCGTTGGAAATCTACAAATGATTACGTTTGTTTAATTTGTGGTACTGTTTTTTTTATATTTTTACGTCTACGTTGTTACCCTGTAAGACTGTAATTAAAATAATGTGTTAATGCCCATCTGGATTATTTTACGGCTCAGGAGTTTTTATTTTAATTCCATTCTGCACACCGTAGTCTCCAAATTTCATTTTAAAAACACCCTGTAAGAGGCCAAAAAAGTATGGAAGGGTGTGTAGTTGCACCATACCTACGCCCCAATCTTATCGTATCCAAGGAGGAAAAGGACCAGTTGTATATTTATAGAGATTATTGTTTGTTAATTTCCTGTTAAAGAAAGCAGAGAACCAGTCGTGAGACTGAAAAATATCGTACGGTTAATAACACGATGCTTCCATTTATGCCGAAACGCATTGCACGCTCGAATGGTTAATTGTTGACGCAGAGCTTGGGGTGGAAAAAGTAATCCATTTGGTTAGGTTCTCACGAGAATCGCCTTTTATTAAATTTTAGGATCTGGTCGTATATTATGGAGGAGAGACTTTTCCCTGTCTGGCGAGCGGGCGTTTTTGAGGCGAATTTCTTACGCGGAATTAATCCTACAGCTGTTGCATAAACTCGTAAATTTCAATTCCGGGACATTTCGCTCGCTTGATTAGCGAGGGGAGACGTAATTGCCCTTTCTAAAAATTAGTTCCGTGTTCACGGAGAGCAGGGCCTGCCCGAGGTACGGGTGAGCCGGGCGGCACTTGCAAGTGAATACATATTGTATACCAATTTATATCGCGTAACAGGCTGGAATCTTGATGGCATTCCTTTTATTTTTTCTTTATCGATTATTTTTACAGAGCGATGAATAAATTAACATGTAATTTGTAAATATTTCAAGAAACATTTACGGAGGAGGTCGCTGGAGTGCTATCTCGCCCAGGGCGCATAATTACTCGGGGCGCCCCTGGTGGAGAGCTTAGGCTACTAGAGTAACACTAATGGAATATCGTTTGACTGCCAATCCAAGACGTTAACGTGAAAATAGTTTGTCGCTTTGGAGCCCTTTTATCTTATTCGTTGGCTGATTATAAGTCTCTTCTGTATACTGATATAGTGCCCTCAATTATGTTTCCTTTTATCTTATAACAATTTACGTGTTATAATTGCAGTGATATTATGTATTTCTCAAAATAGAAAATTAAAGCGGGTCGTTGATGGAACTGAAAACATTTCGGCTCAACATAGTGAAATTTATTCATTCCGGAGAAAAGGTGAAATAAGAAAGTGCCATGTAATAATTTCACTTGAAAGAATTTTTATCACTAATTTGGTTTCGTAGCTCTGCAACAACGTCAGGTCCTTTTTTCCGTAAATAATGTCCCGGATAATAAGTTATCATTTTGGTTCACTTTGAAGTACGATATGTCTTGGATGTGATGCCTTTGTTCATAAGAACCTTTTCGCTATTCGGCGACGTGAAATGTTCCAAGTATTTCAAAGGAAAAAGGCCGTCAGTATCTCACGCGGTGGTTATTGAAATGTATTGTTTCCACCGTATTAATTTCGAAGTCCAACCTTCCGGACGTGACGTCATCCACATGACGTCGAACCCTATGATTCCCTCCCTCTTTTTCTTCCCGATGCGAGACCAGAATTCCTTATGAAGTACCTCAATTGTTTTCTTATGAATCATTAGAGGAAGAGAGAGAGGGGGAAAAAGAGGAAGAAAGAGAGTGATAGACAGAAAGAGAAAACAATCCTTTAATTTTCTTTTCGATCCAGGCTTTCCCTTATTGCAATTCCCTCGGCTACTCTCGTGCAGACTTTATGTAAAAAATGTGATGTTTCTTCCCATTCCACCCTCATCCATCTTCTTCCTCCCCCTCCCCCCCCTTCCCTCCCACCCGCCCCCTCTCTGCGTCCATCCATTGTCTCTACTCATTTTCTCTCCCTCCCATCTCTTCGTTCATTGTCTCTTATTCTCGTCCTTTCTTCTCCGGCCGAGCCTTTTCACATCCATCATTCAACCTTCCTTCTGGTTTATCCGAAAAACGTCTACCTCTCTTTCTCCGCGCATGCCACTGTAACCATGCCAACTCATCGCCTCTTCTTACCCAGAGACTTATTTTTTTCTCGTCCTTCAACGGTTCATTACACTCTCCTCCGCGGAAAAAAATAAAACGGACCAGACTCTTTTAAGCCGTTTCGGAATTGGGGCATTGTGGCATCCATAATGGATGTTTCTTATTCCTTTTTTTTTCCTCCGGAGTTTCCTTAATTTTTTTTTTCGCGGCGGATGTTTTTTGTTTTAAAGACGGTTGTTTCGCTTAGGGTTTCTTAGGTCTTCTACGGGATTTTTTTCTTTTTTTTAGGTTCGGATCGCGATTTTTCGGTTTGCTACGCTTTGACCCCCCCCCCCCCCTTCACCCCTTTCTACGCGATAACGCCTCCAATCGAGATGGATGGCGTTTTTCTTTTTTTTCCCCTGCGGTTTAAGGGGTCGCTGTTAGGCCGCGGAGATGTACGAGACGCAAAAAAATGACGCGGATCTCGCGGCGTTCGGAAATGTAGCAGGGGTCGAATTAGCGCGTTTTATTTCTTTTTACGCGGGACGGAAATCGGGTGGGAGCAAAAAGCACGCTCATTGTCGGTGGCTAAAAATCGCCGCGTTTGATGTCGATTTGATCGCTTATCCACTCGTGTTGATCTTCGGCACGGTGCCTCCAAATTGATTTTTTTGTGTAACGTGCGCGTTTTGTTGGCGGGAAAAAGTACGGACGAACAAATAAAGAGAACGTTTTAAAAAGACTTTGTCGAAAATAACAGCAATTTTTAAGCTGCCATGGTACCCGTGTCGGCGTCTCGCAGCGTCCCGGAAATACAATGATGGGAATTGCGTTTCAAAAATATAACCGCGGATCCGTCGTGGCAAAAATGTTTCGTTGGTCCTCTGTTTTTTGTTGCTAAAGAATACCCAGTACTGCTAACGACTTATTCCGTTAAAAGTTAACGTAAATGTGTCCAATGGGAGTTGTTCGAAAATACATGCGCGAAATATTGATGTCTGGTCGTTTTCACTTCTTGAAATCCATTTGATTCCACTTATCATTGGGTGACCAACCTTCCAGAATTTGGAGGCGCAGTCCCTCCTCATCACTCGTCCCGCTTTGTTAAATGTCTAATCTTTTTCCCCGCTTTTTACCACTGTAACATGACCCTCCTTAAATCTTCGAAAATATCCCTCCTTAGCTTTCAGAAAAGTTGGACACCTTAACTTATCAGGATTTTCTATGGAAAACTCCATCGGAAGGAATCGGCACCGAGTTCATACATTCAAAGCGAACATTCCTCCAAAAATAACGGACGTCTCTTATTTAAGAGTAACAGAATCTGGGGGAGGACAGGAAGTGCTAATTGCCTGCGTCGATTCCACTCATTAAACTCCGCTGACCCGGACAAATTAAGACAGCTGTAGCTCTCTTATACGAGGCCGAGAATGTGCCTCTCGCCACTATTCTCTTTAAGTGACAGCTGCTTACGATGATCCCGAGCGAATATTTTGGACGGCTCCGGCGTTTTTATCTCGATTACGCCATGCGAGGACTCATATCGCCTCCCCGTGGATTTTTTCGGGCCTCTTTGGAATGACAAATTGAGCCACGTTTTATTTATTTTAGCCCGAAAGATTTTTGAGTTCGATCATTCTAAAGGCGGAGTTTTAATTGGGCGAAAATCCCTTTTCATTTCGCGCTAAATGAGAGTAAATGATATTATAGAAGGTGATGATTTCCAGTCTGTAGTGAAAGTTGTGCGAATAGTGTAATTTTTCTTTCACTTTCTCATGCACGATTTATCTAGAAGAAGTATTTGGTCCTGTAAAATTCGTCTTGGAGATTTTGATAAATGTGCGCGTTTTGTGCACCAATAAGTTCGAATAAATGGATTTTGTAATCCCGACTGTCTGTAGTCTGTACACGGCTCTAGGGGATAAACCGTTCGACCTAATCTGATGAAATTTCGCATTTACGTTGGATATCGACCATAATAGAAGCGTTGTTTAAATGAACCCTAGCGATCAAACAAAAAGAGCTGTTTATTCTTCTCCATTTTCTTAAAATGTAAATTTCCTCAAAAATGGCTTCATGAATTTCGATATTAAATTCATCCACTCATAGAAGTTAATGTAATAAATAATACACCAGAAGTTATACGTCTATAAAAATATGTATATAGCGGCAAGTACCATTATAACATAATTAGTTTTGCGCCCAGCTACCGCCAAACTTTCTCCACTTACACAAGCAGTATTGTTGCTACGTACTTATCAAAATGTCTGTCCATACGTAATGCATTATTGTGTGGGGTAAAAGTTTATGGATATGAGAGAGTTGGTGCGATGTACCTTGGACCTATTTCTTATTCTCTACTCATCAAAAGGGTTTGATTTTTTCCTCGGGCATTTTTTTATCCATCGAGAGACCGCAGCTGAACATTGAGCAGACTTTGGCTGGTTTAATTGCGGAAACTTGTTTTTATTTATAATTCTTCCGTCACCCATTCGTTATCCGCTCTTTCCTAAATCGTGACCACTGCTCCCAAAATCGCGTCATCCCTCGGATTATCAAACGTTCTCTCCTCTTTTTTTTGTTGCCGGCGGCCAAAGAGGCACGCGGCCACTTTATGAAAAAAGACAACATCATCGCAGTAGCATTCCTTTTCGCGTACCGCTTGCGTTTCCAAAGAAAGGAAAGGAAGACGTTTTTGCGTCAATAACGAAACGATTTTTTATCGCTTCCTTTTATAATGATAAAATAACGTTTCCGACATCCTTCCATTCGGAAATTCTCTCTCTCTCTCTTCATCTCCGTTCGCCCTATTTTTTCCCCTCCATCTCTACGGTTAGTTAAACATCTTACCCCTTCTTTGCTTCCCTACCTTCTTGCTCTCACCTTGTCATTGTGTGCCTGCATGTTTTTTGTTCTCCTTTTCTGTTTCCCTCCGATGTCGGTCTCGCTCTTACGCGCTTCTCCTTATTCACACACCCCGCCTCGATCCTCCGAGCGCAATATCCCCTTCCCCAGTCCCCTTTTCACTTTTTTTGTGTGCACATCCGGGGCGTGCGTTTTGAGTACGCGGAGGGAGTCGCAATTGTAAGGTGATGGGGAGAGATGGGCTGTTGAGGGTTTTGGATGAAGAGGAGAGTGGGCAGCGGGTATTTATAGTTAAGGATAGTAGGCGGGGGAGATGGATAGGGTTTTTTTGATTGACAGAAGGTGGGATAGGCGGAAGAGGAGATAGAATGTTGAAATCGTGGTACGTATCAACAATGGCGGATTTTTTCAGGGGCCCTCGATTGAAATCCTACAGAGGCTATTCCAAATGTTGTTGATCAATCTATTAGAATTTTGAGGCCCACCTAAACTCCGAGTTTAAGCTCGTATATATCTTATGTGAATCTAGACCAACACAGGGTCACGTTTGCCGATGGGAGAAAGGTGGTGAATTTGAGATTGCGAGAGCGCAGAGTGGGGGGAAGGGTGGGAAGGAGGAAGAAAGTGACTCTCTCATCTTCATTCAGTCGATTGTCGCGATATCGGCTGGAGGAGGTAGAAGTGAACCTGTTTTTGAGGAGAGAGTGTTCGTTGGCACGGAGAGCGAGTGACAGGAGAAGAATTAATGGAAGAAGAGGGAGAGATAGAGGGTACGAAAGAGGAGAGAACCAGAAATAAATAGAAGGCGAAGAGGTTGGGGGAAGAGATGCCACAGTGAAGGCCCATACTCGCCCGAATGATATTCTTTTGCTTGGCAACAAAATAAAGCCGTGTAAAATCAATTGCAAAAAATTTCTCGCGCCTCTTCGCTCCTAATATAGACAATGAAAATGTTACTGCTTACTGAACCCGAACGGAAATTGACGAAAATATTGCACGTAGTGAGCCTATTATGTTAAAATAAATCCAATATTTAATGCTACCACTTATTTTACAATGAAAATGCTAAATATCATGCAATGTCTCGTGAATTATTGCCTAAAGAAAACATTTTTCAGTTCTCTTTGTGGTCAAGTGAAAGGAAAAAACTTATTGAGCATTTTTTAACGCAGCGGTTCCAAAATTCAATGCATTTGAAACATCTCTTAAGGCAGCCAACCCTATTGCGACTCCATTCATCCCATCCGTCTGCCAATAAATATAAAATTTGAATGGTATATTTAGAGATAACCGTAATTTCTGCTGATATTAATAATTCAATTAAATTACAACGAAAAAAATCAAAATATTGGCATTATTACTTCCATCTTCGCGACCCCGAGTGTGGGGCCCGCTTTTATAAGATACTGCAAACTCACAATTTAAGCTAATCTGCATTCGCTTAATTTCTAACCTACCGTTATTTATGATCCGCCGCATCAACGCCGCGAAGCGTTAACTCTGAATAATGGGTCGCAAATGGTTTATTTCAAGCGGTGGCGCGAATGAAACCAATTTTATTCAGTCGATTGACATGGATGTGCTCTCGTATGTCATCCCAATGCAATCGATGCGTAAGGCAAACACCGGAAGGTCTGCAAAAGTGGTTATCTTCATTTCAGATTGCAGCCGACTTTTTATTCATGATTTATGAAGTGTGCGTTTCGAATTCTTCGGAATTTTTTTTCCTGCGGTGAAAGTAACTTTCGCTAATTTCTTTTCTGCCCTCTGACCAGATAAATCTCTTCGGGAAATATATTTATCGACGAGGCAATGTCTCCGCAGAGTTTTTAAAATTAAATTCGTTTCTGGAATTAGCTTCCATCGATCTCCTTGCCCGCGGAACTTGCGTTGGGCCAAGACAACCCTCCGGCACTTTAAACCTCCACTATTATGTCACCCACAACAGACACCACTTGTGCTCGTCTGCTTCCTTTTATAATTTACAGTGTTAATTGCTTTAAGTTTATATTTAGCGCATAAGAAGTCGTTATGGAGCGTAAGAAGCGCGTCTTGGAGGGGAGTTAGGATTGTTTGTGGAATGTATCCCTATCTTTTACATGTAAATATGGATAATGTTTATGCGAATTCGCTTTATGCGTCACTTTCCTGGAACGCAACCCCCGCATAAAGAGAGCGAAACCTGTAGTTCCAACCATAAGTTTTTCACGTTTCAAATTTTTTGCTGTATTTTTATATGACGAGGGCTAAGGGCTAAAGCATTCGCTATTAATTGACGCTATCCATATTGGGGAGAGAAACAAACTTTTATTTGCTCAAATTTCGCTTATCTCCGTCCACGTGAACATATGCAGTATGTACTCGTATTTTGCAAAGGCAAATTCGATTGATTTTAAAATTACGGAGCCGTCTTATACAATATGGCCTGTTTTTGTGAGATTGAACGGCATTTTCGGTTGCTGGCGACCCATTTCGATAAAAAAATGATCGAGCGGGCCTATATTTTTCGGAATATCTGAAGTGCATCTTGGCATCTGGGATGAAATAACATCTCGGATATCCTCAGCCGGCTTTATTTGGGGATGGAAGTGGAGGAGGAGAGGGGAGAGCGGAAGGAAGTGAGTTTGGAGGTGAGGAAGGGACCGACGGGGGTATAATGACGGGGATAGAAGTTGTCGGGGCAGAATGGGAATCGGCCTTTTTGAATGGAGTGAATGCGGCGGAAGTGAGGGGAGGAGAGAGGGGAGGGGAAGGTGTATGGAAGAAGAAGGCGGCGTCGAGTATCGCGAGGGGAAGGAAGGAGACACGCAGCGGACACACACATCTGGATGGTGGAAGTGGGAGTGAAATTATATAGTTTATTTCTTCCTCTTTCGAGCGTTGCAGGCTTTAAAAGGGAGGAAGTTGGTCTGGGTTGGTAATCGGCAAGGCTTGAGCTGGTGAGGGATTGATTGACTGGTTCTCTACCCTTTACCACCGAGGTTAGACAACTATTTTTCGGGACAATCTAAAACATAATCCTGTGTATCTTCTGATATGAAGTTCGTGCAAAAATACACAAACACCAAAAGTAATCGAATGGTGAAACAAAGCGTACCAAAAATATTCACTATATGAATATAAAATAAACGGAGCAATATACATTGCACAAACTTTCTCATATACGTATACACGTTTGGTCGACTGTGTACGCTTATAAGAGAAAAACGCTTATAAATCAAAGTTAACCTTAGTTAAGCGTATATTTTAATGCCACTGGTCGACATTTAGTATTTTTTGGGATGTATGGCTTAGTATTATTTGTGACATCAGGATGTGCGATTGAATGGATTTTAATCGAAATCCTTGTGGCCATTTTTGAGTAAATCGATTTTTCGCCAGAGATTTATCAAGCTCGTTTTACGGCCGAAAAAAATCAAGAATAAAAACTTAAAATAAAAAAATCAAATAAAAAGTAATTATCTCAGCTATCTCCAATAGCCGCAACAAGGTTAAGAAAAACCTGATGAGCATTTCGGCTGAAATA
This sequence comes from Tanypteryx hageni, assembly GCA_028673005.1. NCBI lineage: Eukaryota > Metazoa > Arthropoda > Insecta > Odonata > Petaluridae > Tanypteryx > Tanypteryx hageni. Next base: position 43,073,283 of record CM054117.1, read on the forward strand.
CAGCCGTCTTCAGTAGTAATTTTATTCAACAAAAGTAGTTTGGAGATAGCTAAGTACTTTTTTCAATTTTTTATTTTTAAGTGCTTATTCTTGAATATTAGCTCACGATTACACGATAGGGGTTATTCTATATCTATCTAGTGTAGCGATAAAATTATAGGATGCACTGGTGACGATATCACTGACATCTCTTAGTCTTGATCGATGTTTCGAGACAAGGGGGTTTCAAAGGAGAACAGAGGCTTAGGTTTTAAAACGAAGAAAAAAAAGGCCGTGAGTTCCAAGATCTTGGGATGGATGGAGCTGAGGTGAAAAGGAGAGAATCGAGGCGAGGAGAGAGCAAGAAAGAAGAGAAGACGTGAGAGACGTGCGTTGATGGAAGACGGGAATCGGGAATCCGTGCCAGGAAGGTGGGGAAAAGGGGAGGCGAGAGACTCGGGCGTGCGGAACATTCTTTAAAGGACGAATCCTTAACAGGAACCACAGTAGGCTTGGCGAGGAAATGACCTGGGTGGGGAGGAGAGGGAGAATGTGAAACGAACTTTTCATGGAGGGTGTGAGTGAAGCGGTGGGTAGGGAGAAAGAGGGAGAAGCAAGCTTGCTTAGAGGAATTGTTGGTAAAAAGAACACGCATTGCACCAATTTTTTCAAATCCCTACGATTATAGTACCTGCGATAATGCCACTGCTCACGTTAATGCGAATTTACTCTAAAATTGGCATCAATTCCGCTATTGTTAGTGTGCAGAGCGCTTGGCGATTGCAGGGCGCTAAACTCTGTATGTTATTTATTTTTATTTTTGTGATGTGAAGGTCATTTAGTGTTTTTTTTACATTAAGCTGGGAGTGGCGGTGGCGGAGTGGTTAGAGCGTTGGCCTTCCACGCAGCGGTCCCAGGTTCGAATCTGGCGGAGGACGGATTTTTCAACTTGGAATCACCCCCGTCCTCTACTTGCGTGCGTTGCGGAGACCGCGCAAGTCAGCGCTCCGTCCTTCGGAAAGGACGTTGAACAGTTGACCCCCTTGGTGCTCTTCGTAAAGAGTAGGCTAATGCCGGCACCATTTTTTCCTCCTATAATAACCCAAGAGGTTGATTAATCAAGATACTTGCAAACATTGACATTCTGGGTGAATTTTAATCAAAATACGCATAACTACTCGTGAGCGAATCGATATTATATGAAAATCGACATGAATAAACACCCTTCGTTATTGCACGACATGCTTTATTCAATCAAAGCTTCTATTACGGGTAATAATAAATGCAAAAGGGAGATTTCATCAGGTTTCTTTTGAAGAATTTAGTCCCTTAGATTAGGGCTTCCAAACCGGTCTTTACCGATCCCGGTTAACCGGTTATTTTTCGAATTGTCTTACTATTCGTTAGCCGGTTAATTGTGTTCGATTAACCGAATATTTTTAAGGGAGAAAAAATGCTTGCCATAATCATTTTTCAAAAAATCCGAGTGAAAAAAATTTGTCGGAATAAATAGGTATAGGTATTCTTAGAGGACCCGCCCAGACCTGTGTTATTTCATAAAAAAATATTTAAAACACCAGGGTTTGTGAACTGCTGGAATGGATTTTTAGCGGAACGACGAAAAACTATTTTTAAAGTCGTTTATTTGTTTTTGGTACACCACGGGACTGGTGGGTTAGTAGTGGGATATTCAATATTCAGCCTACTTCTACAGCCGGGTTTTTTCTGTGACCAATAGCTTTTCGACCAAAATTCGCAGTTCTATGAAATACGAAACACTTTATGCTCTCATATTCCTGAAACTATTTTTTAAAACATTAATAAATACTTTTTCTTGTATTTTTTGTGCTTTTCTACAACCAGTAATTTTTTGTACATACGAAACATTGAATGTCGTTTATTTATAAAGCTTTATTTTTAAATCATATAAAATAACTTGTTTTTCTTGTAAGTATTCCGTTCAAAATTTTGTTTGACCAAACATTGAATGAGCTTCAATTTTTTTTTTATCGTTTACAGCTAAAACTAAGCAGTTTTTCTTGTATTCCTTTGAAATTCATTGAAATAAACATGTCTAAAAATTAATGAAGGGTTTTTTATTTTTCACCGGTTAATTATCGGTTAACCGGTTAGCTGGCTATCTTTAACCGAAAAACCGGTTAGCAAACATTTTGGTTAATTGGAAGACCTACCTTAGATCCGCGCACTGATGACGGACTACAGCCAGACGGAATGGCAAAAGCCACTTTTTCGTATTAGAGGAATCACAAAAACGTACTTATTTCTCAAAATCTCGAATCCGGATTTTTTGACGATTGAAACGCTTTCTCTCTATACTTTGTTAATGGGAAAGTGAGAAATAAGATGGATTTACGCGTCACCTCGTTGGAGGAGGTAGAGAGGATAGTGTGGCGAACGGTGGAAGCAGGAAGAGAGAGGGATGGAGGGGAAAGGTTGGTTTAATGAGAGCCGGAATTCGAAGAGGTAAAAAAGTAACAGGCGATTAGGAATGGACGGCCAGTGGCTGCGGGAATGAGTTTGAATTCGCCGAATCGAGACGAGGTTTTCGACTACGCACTTCAATTGGTTACAGACGAAACTGTAACTATCTCGTCCCTTCTTACATTTAATCCTTAGTCATGCAGAATACATCTAAACATTTACGTCGAAAAGTAGATAAATTTTATGTGGCTTTAAATATCTGAATTCCTACGGAAGGTTTGGCCGGGTTTCACTTCCGTTGCCAGGCAAACGCCACCATCGGTTTTTTTTCCTTGATCAGGCTATGTATAAAGACTAAAAAGTTTGTAAAAACAAACAAACAAAAACAAAGCCTGTTAAGGAAAATAAAAACATTTCGAATTTCAAATATTTGAAAACTAATATAGTAAGTGTTTAGTACGTAATTAATTATTACCTGGATACGGTATGAGAGGGAGAGGAAATTGACAGAAGAAAGTGAAAAAGTTATTGCTTATAGTTTACCACATCGGTGGGAAAACTCCTTAAGCCATAAAAGTTTATGATAAACCCGACGCATTTCGCCCACGGGTTTATTATAAACTTTTATGGCTTAAGGAGTTTTCCCACCGATGTATATCGAGCCATAAGTCAATCAAGCCACCAATCTTTATATAGTTGACCACTTAATTTTTTTTCTATTTTCGCTCGGTGCGTCATGGTTGCCTTCGGTTTTTGATGTTTCTTTTGTCACAATGAAGAATTTATATCGTCGCGTAGCTCGTGCATATTGTGTGATTTTTGCAGGAGACAGCTTGCGAACTGGCCGTGCGACGGAATGCTGTCTTTCGATAAGGTTATCTATTAATCGTTGGAGTGAAATAAAGGAGATCTGAATCAAATTTCTTAAAATTTTCCAAAATGCGCGTCTTTAACGATGGAATGGCGCGAACCACGATTCCAGATGAAGCGTTTAAATGTAAAAAATTGAAAAATTAATCACATATATTTTAGGTATCAAGGTTATCGAAAACCAGATGGGCACTCGGACTGCAATGCGGCCGTCTTCATTGGCGATTCACCGAAATCAGATTCTAAAAAAATAAGATATGATATGATATGATATGATGTCTGTTGGAGAGACCTAAGACAAGTTCTTAATTTTAGATTTTTGCTACTTTATTGCTTATTTTTTAAATTTGTTTTCAGCCCTCAAGAGGAGCTCGATAATTCTCCGTTGAATTACTGGACGCCATAGATTGCTAAACTTTTCTGTTTTACGGGAACAGAAAGGAACTCGTCTCATTTTTCTATTTTGCGAAGGGAAGAATTTCATCCTCGTCGATCCTCGAAACAAAAACAGCTCGATGCTCGTCTCATCAGACACGCGCCTTGCGTTCCGTCCGTCACGCTGTAAAATGTCCTCGTCACTTCTCCTTCTCCGCAGCCGATAAAAAAATATTCGTATGTATATATATATATATTTTGCGACCCTTCGTGCGTCCTTTCATAACGAGCATCGGCTTTGCCCACGCGCGCCTGCGCAATGCGCCACGCGTGTCACGTCTATTTTCGAACGCGCCCTCTTCCGGCCAGACGTCGACCAAAAGAGGGCAACGTGTCTCTCTCGCTCGGGGATTCTTCGCCGAGGAAAATTATCGCGTCTTCGGCGTTCTCTGCTTCCTCTCCCGTAGAGTCTGCGTTCGAAAGCGTGCACGCGAGGGAAACGAAAATAAACATCGCGGCGATTCTATTCCGGTTCCAGGATCCGAAAAATGTCTCTGTTTCACTTTCTCGTCGCGAACCGAAGAAAGGGGAGGAAAGGAAGATGAAGTTCGGCTATCGCATTCAACCGTCTCTCTGTTTCTCTCTCTCTCTCATTCCACTTCCATGTTTTAATTTTAAACCCTTCTCCCCCCCTCCCCTCACACCCGCCCCTCCTTCCCCCGCTTCCCAGATGTATCTTGGCAACCACTTCAGCGAAGGAAGGGTGCCGAAGGTTCTGTTTCCATTGGGATCACCGGTTAGAGACGGAAAGAGAGGTGAAACGCGGTTTGCCGACGACGGTTTCCCGAACAGTTATAAAAACAACAGACGAAAACCTGCCGAACGGGGTAGGATGCGCAATTCTTTTGACTCGTCGGAGCTCTTTTCGTGTTTTCATCAAATAAAATTAATGGACGTGGCCGAGGCTTCGTGCAATTCCACGATGTGGAGGAAATGCGGCGTTGTCAAAATAAAAACAAAAATTAAAACAACACGCGGTTTTCATAACAATCGCGGGAAAAGTCGAAGCGTTATTAAAATGGTGTTATTTTAATTTCGTTTTTGTTATAACGTAGCCACATTTTCTCCATTTTCGTCGAATCTCGATCGCTCGAAGATTGGTTTTTTCCTCAACACGATGGACCGCGGCCCGAGTGGATGTTTATTGGTGGACGTCTTCGAGGAAAGGGGTTCGTATGTCATTTGTTGTTGTCGGAATGTCAGCTTTAAATGTTTTATCTTTTTTATGACTCTCCCCTTTGTTCTCACTCTCTCTTTCCGTGTCGATTTGGCTTTTTGCGCTCAGTGATGACTTGAAATTCGCGCGGCGCTGGTGGTGGGGGAGCGGATGGAAAAATGTGGTCGAGGCCCATTGCAGGAGAATGTGCCCACGTCCGTCTCTCATCACGCTAATTGTCTAAATCAAAGATTGGCCTTATTTTCTATCAAAAAAAGACATGACTCTTTAAGTCCCATTTTGGCGCGTGGTAAGATATTGGTAAATTGGGCGTCGAATGAGGCACCTCAAGGTGAAGATAGATAGATAGATAGATAGATAATCGTCTTTATTCGGGCGAAATTTGGACCATAGGGTCCATTCTTACATTTAACCCTATGTCAATATCATGAATATTAAAAATAAAAGTATTACAATGAAGAGTATGTAAAATATACGAAACATAAAAAGATATAAGTGAAGACAGATTAAAGTTTGTTAAGGAAATAAGGCGGCGCACGATAATATTTTATGCGGCCCGCGAGACTGTGAAGATGAAGCGATACGTGATATTAATTCGAGAAGTTTATATTTTAAAATTTAATTTTGGTCGCCAAACCCTTCCTGGTGAATTTCTTTAACGCTTATAAATTATGAAGACGTGATTTTCGCCAATACGATAGCAAAGCCTCTCTTGGTGAGGTGCAATGCATTCATGCTCAATCTCTCCTCCCAAGTATTCGTAACCTGCATTGCAATCCTCGGAAGTCTTTCCAACCAACAATAAGAAAGCAGCACACAGTGTAGAAAGGGTTGACTGCCCCTCTGGTATAATGCGATCTGTATTTTTTACTACATTTTCCTCAGCGCCGATGAAATATCGGTTATACTTTTAAGTTTAAACGCTGAACAGATAGATTTTATAAATTTTTTCTAATGAGGGTGTTTTCTCATTGACACTTGACGCATTTATGCTAAAGCAGAATTTTTATTTTTATCGGACGGGGAACAGGAAAAAATCAAATCCACCGATGCAGATGGTGAATGCAACCGTTACGTCATGGTGGAACGGTTTTGAGGTAAAGGAATCCAAAGTACGAAAAAGATATCCTCAGAAATTAAGATACTGAACGGAATATGAGCTTCCATGACGTTTCACACAGTCTTTCACCCACGAAACGTTTCACCCAAAGATATTTCACCCATAAATTTTCACCCATAGGATATTCGCCACTAATCAGTACATCCATCAGAAGTTTCTCCCAACGCGACCTTTCAGCCTTTCTGTTGTTAGAATGTTATTTATATTTGCATATAAATGCAATCTTTGGGATCTAGGAGATGAAGGTTTGTTGACTTGATTTCATTATTGCAGTTCTCCATAGAATTTCAATTTAAACTTATTTATTAAATCCAAACTATTATTTCTATGCTTAAGTATGTTTAGTACATTATGAAAAATGCTATATTAACGTAGGAGGAGCATAGAATTAGGACAGATAAAAGTTAAATTAAAAACTCAACGACAGTTGAAAATATGGACATTTTTATTTAGAGCATTTACGGGGTGAGATTTATTTTATTGCAATTTTATTTATTGCAAGAATGAAATCAAGTCAACACACCGTTATCTCCTACACGCCAGAGACTGTATTTGAACATAAATATAAATAGCTTTGTGACAACAGCGTGGGTGAAAGGTTGCGTGGGGTGAAAAGTCATAGGTGAAAAATCTTTGGGTGAAACGTCTCTTGGGTGAAATATTTTCGGTGAAACTTCCGGACACCAAATATGATGGTGAATTGTTATAATCCATTGCTGGCCAAAAAGTGATACCGATAAATCCTGTAACCACAATAAAGGTTTGCACGAAGGAGGTGCTGCGCAGCAGCCTCCCGCGGTGTGAATTCACGGATGGCACGTACATACATTTCTGAAAGGACGTCTCCTCTGTTGGATTCAACCCATTGAGCTGGATAATTCATCATTTCGAATCATTCATCTCCTCTCGCACCCTACCCTTTTATTCCAGCCCGTAAAAGTCCCAGGGCTTCATTCTTCCCTCCCTCTAACTTTCTTTCTCTACTTTTCTCTTTGAACTCTTTATTTTTCGTCCTCTTCCGCCAAAGATACGGCACGAAAAAGGGCGTCGCGCTCATTCTTTCCCAACCCTCCAATCCCCTCGCCCCTCCCCTAACTTTCAACCTCCGAAAAAATCCCCGCTATCTGAAATGCCGTCAAAACTTAGTTTTTTTTTGTTGGAAGGGAGATGCCTCTTCCTCTTTCCCCCCCCACTTTTTCGCCGCTGGCGCGTGAGGCACGTCCATCCTGTCCTTGGAGGGATTTAAGTGCGCGGGCAATAAAAAAATTGTATTCCTCGCCTCCCTCCCGAGTGCTCTCTCGCCATCCGCCCATCCACCCCTAGATGCTGAGAATGTACCTCCCCACTCTTTTTCTCTCCCTCCCTCTCTCTCTCTTCCACACTCTTTCTCTCACTACTTTTCTCTCCCTTTTTTCTCTCTACACCTCTCTTTTTCTCTTCCTCTGTCCTACCCTCCCCCTCCCTATTTCTCTCTCCACATCTCTCTTTTTCTCGTCCTCCCTCTGTCCCACTCTCCCCTCTTCCTCCGTCCCTATTTGTTGTAGTTTTCCTTGTATTTTTCATGTATATTTTATGCATAATTAATTTATTTTTATCTATATTTTGTCTATTTATCTATATTTCATGCGTATATTACTTGAACGTCTTTATATGTATATTTGTGACGGTATATAGCGATGCTGTATTTACTATGTACTTACTGTTTTCTATATTCTGTTGTGAAATATACACTATGTAGGATTTTCGCAGGTTTTTCACACCTCCCTTCTCTGTGGGTGTTTTCCTGCATGGGTTTTACTAGGAAGAACAAATCTGTTTTTACCTAGGTTTTCCCCACAAACTTAAATGTCTTCCCTTATATCTTTTTGTTTTGTATATTTTATATACTCTTCATTGCAATACTTTCATTTTTAATATTCATGATATTGACGAAGGGTTAAATGTAAGAATGGACCTTATGGTCCAAATTTCGCCCGAATAAAGACGATTATCTATCTATCTACCTCCCTCCCTTTCTCTCTCCTACCCTATTTCTCCCCCTCTCCCTTCCTCTCCCTCCATCTCTACTCTTCCTAGCTGTCTCCATTTCTTTCTTCCACACTATAGCTATCTCCTCACCCTCCCTCTTTCTTCCTCTCCCTCCCTCTTTCTTCCTCTCCCTCCCTCTTTATTCGTATCCTTCCCTCTTTCTTCCTCTCCCTCCCTTTCTTTCCTTTCCAGTCTCGCTTCTCCTTCCCTCTCTCTCTCCTCTCCTTCCCTCTCTCTCTATCCTCTCCTTCCCTCTCTGTCTATCCTCTCCTTCTCCTCCTTCCCTCCCTCTCCTCTCCTTGCCTCTTTCTCCTCTCCTTGCCTCTCCTCTCTTTCCCTCTCCTCTCTTTCCCTCTCTCTCCTCTTTCCCTATCTCTCCTCTCCTTCCCTCTCTTCTCTCCTTCCCTCTCCCGTTCTCCCTCTCTCCTCTCTCTCCTTTCTCTCTCCTATCCTCTCTCTCCTCTCCCTCGCCATCTCTCCCTCCCCCTCTCTCCATCTCAACTCCTTCCCTCTTTCCTACGAAGAACGCATTCCATTGAGAGGTTGAAGGAAAGAGAACAGTGAATGTATGGAATCGTGGAAGAATCTCGGGAGAGAAAATTATTAAGCTCATTATTTCGCTGCCTTTTGCGATGCTTTTCTCTCTCTCAGCTAACTTCTCAAACGAGAACAAATTTTTTCAAGTCTTTTGATCGGTCTGTGGTAGCTCAACTTGAAGGCTTCAAAATAATAGGCTTATTTGATCGAACTTTTATTTCTACTTCAATTGATAGTTTGTGAATGTTATGTACGTTCATGTTTATTATGAGGTCGTTTTGATTAAGAAATCCGATCGAATGACATTGATCTTGGGAATAGAAAAATCTAACATACAAATTCCTACCAGTATCCTGGATATCCCGAGAGACAACTCGCTAAATATGTTGTAATTATAAATTTAAACGCATCCTTGGGAAATATTATGCCATTAGTGAAATTAAGACCTCGGTCAGACTTTCTTCCAAGCTATTTCCGGTAGCCTTTTTGCTCACTGTCCAGGTATCCTACAGGCGCCTCACGTATAAGCATTTTAATAATTTCTTTAAATTCAGGGATATTCTCAAGAATGTGAATTGGGCGTCCTAGATTCGTTTGTACCCGGGTGTTTGGCATTTTCTTGTAACTGTGCAATTTGTAGTCCAATATCCCTATTTAAACATCGACATTCTGCTTGATTTTGAAGAAGATTGACGGGAGATCTGGCTGCTATCGATTCGAAACGATGTTTATTGCATTTTAACTTAGTAGTCTTTATCTACGACTCTCAAATCGCTTAGAGTGCAATTCGTAATCTCGATAATAAAATCTAACAAATTAAATGTATAGTTTACATTATTGCCGCAGTAAAAATTGTAGATGAAGATAATGCCACTTGCCTAAAACGATTGGGAAAAACATGCTGATTCTTTTTGTTACTGACCGTGGATATATCACCACTGAGGGCGGCTCCTTTGTTGCCGAAATGGGAATCTGATATTTCTTGCCGTTTTGTGTCCTTTGAAGTTATCTTAATTATAAGTGCTTAACACCAATCGATTCTTATTTGGTGGTGAAATGGTCGATAATATCGTGAATCTTGCCGTTCTGTTCGGACCTCACATTATGCTCTTTTTTCAACGAGGCTGGTGTTTCTCAGTATGCAGCACTTCTAAAGTGAGGACTGTCCGAGTATCGTGTAGTGCTGGTCTGCAGGAATAGATTTTTCTTGACAACCAAGCGAATTTGCGTCATACGTATTTTATTGCGCGATTAAATATCTCGGTGAAAATACCTGATCAATTTCAGTATGCAATATCACCCTGGGAAAGTTGGGCCGAGAGAACGACTGGAATTTCAACCATTTCATTTTCCGAATTCATTTTTATCCACTTCCTCGGAAATACAAGAATTTTTCATTTCCGTCGCGGCATCCGAGAAGCGTCTTTCGTAATGGAAAAAAAGAAACAATAAACGAAGCCGGGTCACCGGTTTTCGCGAGAAGCCGTAAAAACCGATGGAGGCGCCAATGAAGGTATTTATTCGCGAACCGCGAGGTTTCGCCACAAGTGCTTGTTGGTAAGAGAGAGGAATCAAAAGAAAATTTTAAGAGAGCCACCGGTTATTAATACGCGGGTGGTCTCTACTGCTCAGTCTTAATTTGTCTCTCTCCCTCTTCTCTTCCTCTCTTCTCTCTTCCTCTCTTCTCTCTTCATTCTTCCTCTCTTCTGCCTTCCTCTCTTCTGTCTTCCTCTCTTCTGTCTTCCTCTCTTCCTCTCTCTCACCCCCTACTTCCCTCCTTCTCACTCCTGTCGATATTTTCCTCCCTTTCTCCTCCTCTCCTTCCATCTCTTCCCCTTCCATTTCCTCTCATTCCATCTCCTCTCATTCCATCTCCTCTTCTTCCATCTCCTTTCCTTCCATCTCCTTTTCTTCCATCTCCTCTCCTTCCATCTCCTCTCCTTCCATCTCCTCTCCTTCCATCTCCTCTCCTTCCATCTCCTCTCCTTCCATCTCCTTTCCTTCCATCTCCTCTCATTCCATCTCCTCTCCTTCCATCTCCTTTCCTTCCATCTCCTCTCCTTCCATCTCCTCTCCTTCCATCTCCTCTCCTTCCATCTCCTCTCATTCCATCTCCTCTCCTTCCATCTCCTCTCCTTCCATCTTCTCTCCTTCCATCTCTTCTTTCATCTCTCCTTTCGTCTCCTCTCCTTCCATCTCCTCTCCTTCCATCTCCTCTCCTTCCATCCTCTTCTTCCATCTCTCCCTTCCCCTCTCTCCTACACTAACTACTCTCATTTTTCTATATCCTCTCTATTGTTAACGCATGTAGGTATAATGTATAAAATATATCTGTAACATTGTATATGTACCACGGCTTGGGGTTAGATGAAAGATGAGATTTCTTTGTTTCAATTTCGACCTTATTAATCAATCACAAGAAGCCTCTATATAGTCTCAGTTTCGTCCTTAATGAAGTCGTTGGCCTTCCCATGTGGCTCTTCCTCTATCTCTCTTTCACCCTTCCTCTTTTTTCCACTTTCCCTATATATCATCATTTCTCAATCTCCTTTTTTATCTCTTCCTCTCCTTTTCTATCTCTTCCTCTCCTTTTCTATCTCTTCCTCTCCTTTTTTATCTCTTCCTCTCCTTTTCTATCTCTTCCTCTCCTTTTCTATCTCTTCCTCTCCTTTTCTATCTCTTCCTCTCCTTTTCTATCTCTTCCTCTCCTTTACTATCTCTCCCTCCTCCTCGTTCCTCTTCCCCCTCTCTTTCTGTTCCCCTCTTCTTTCATCTCTTCCTTCTCCCTCCCTTTTCTCTCTATTCCCCGCTCTCTTCCTCCATCTCCCCGCCTCTCTTCTCTTTATTCTCCCTCTCCCTCCCTATCTCTCTTTTGCTATCTCTTCCTCTCCCTATCTCGTGCGTGCGGAACGAACGTGGACATCGAGTTCTAGAATATGTCATTCGAGAGGATAGGTGTGAAAATTCTCATTTTCTTTCCACTATAGTCCTTACCCCCTTTTGTTTAAGGCTCTTTATCTAATCTCCTGCCCAGCTCACACAATAAACCCCTCTTCCCTTCTTCTCCATCCAATTTCCCTTGCCTTCCCCATATCCTCCCTTCCACGTCCGCACTAAAACCTGCGCCAGGCCTCAAAACTACTCGCCACATCCGGCAGAGGGGGGAGATTTCGTGACCGTGAGCCAAAGGGCGTTTATGGGTGGTCTCCGCTTATTTCACCCTTTCCCTTCGCCGTCATGTGAACCTTCAGCATAGCTTCATCAACAGTCTTTACCGCAGCGCCGATAACCGGGCGGCTCTCCTTTGTTCAGGTGAAAATTCCGTCGGGCCTCTTGGATGTATGATATCGCCGACTGTATCCTAGAGTTCTTTCTTCTCCCTGGTGGCATTCTGTGGAATGAGTTCAACTCGTTAAATATTTTTCTAGTTTTTATGCGTCCTTTGCCCGCTGAAAGGTCGTGTCCGTCCGTTCATCATTCTCCGCATATATCGTCACGTGAGCAAGTGGCTGATTTCATGCAAGGAAGAATCATCGAACTCACCTTATGGCTAGAATAAAATTTGAAGGTCATAATTGTATGCGCTTAAAGGCATCGAAGGGAGTCGAACCCGGGTCTCTCGCTTGCCGAGTGGATACTAAATAGTTCTTTGGTAGAATATCTTTCGAGCAAATGGATGAACTGGGTTTGAAAGCCAGAATTTTTACTCTGCTTTCCATCTATTCCTGAAAACACGCGAGAGAATTGAAATAAGCTAAAGCAGTGGTGCTGAAGAGGTCGATCGCGATGGAACGGTCGATCGCTAACTTGTTTTAGGTAGATCTCTGAGCCATTTGATCTGGGGTACGGCTTTATATAGGTATATGCGGCGGATCAAAATATCTGTATATCTCAGATAAAGTACTTCAGGATCAGGGCAGGCCCAAACGACAAACGGGGGAACCACTGCGAGGGCAGACCCTGGGTAAGGGGAAGACCCTGCAATGACGGATACAAAGGGGAGGTATTGGGGTATTTACCCTCCCTCCAAGGAAGATGATAAATCTTTATTAAAATATTATCTCAATTCATGCTTTTATATTATTGGCATTCTATAAGTATTTTGCATGTATCTAACCAATTTAAAAATGTATATTTATAATAATGAAACGTTATCATATTACATAAATATTATCAGTATATGTATTTGTTTCCTTATTACCCACCTAAGCTATGCACCTAGATCCGCCTCTGAGACCGTCATAATTAATCTGTGATAATTTATTGCCAATTGATCACGTTAGGTAAAGAGGTTAAAAGGTAGATACTAATTGTACCTAAGGTCCGAGCATCCCTAAGCTAATGCACTTCCAAAATCGATCATTATACTTATTATAAAATTGGTTGGTCCTTTTTCTCGTGGACGATTTGCAAGAGGAGACGATTGTTGCTATTTGTCGACATAATTACAAAGTCGAAATTCTTTTGATTTTCTTTTGTTGAGAATATCTCTTCCCCATCACTAAAGTTTCCATGATGGAAAGGAGAATTAGGCCTAAACTTTAATAAAGTAAATTTTTTATCAATTTCGTTGGCAAAGGGAACTTTCCTAAGCTGCTTTGGGCCGCAGTTTACGGCCACCGTTCATAAATTCAAACGATTGCGCGGTGCCGCTTTGTTGATGAACTTTCTGACTGTATGCGTATCTTTGCGAAGTTTATCTACTCGAACGAAAACTTAGAAACGCGATTAATTTCCCGCCGTTGCTTTCTAAGTTGGCTTACAAGAGAACACCCTCAATATAGCGATTTTAGTTTTCGACCACGTGACCTTTTTTCCAACGATCCCATTAATGTTTTATTCTCATGCTGCCCTCTCGCGCGTTGCGATAACGCGTCAATTACATACTTAAGTTCAGATAGGTTCCGCCGTTGCTCGGGACGAATAAAGAAAAAAACGTGGATAATCGGCCAGATTTTTTCCGGTTCCGGTTTGTCGCCGTCGCCCATTCAGTTTTGCGTCGATAAAAAACTTAGCGTTTCTGTCGTCACCGTTTTCGGTGAAACGACTTTCCCCTAAGGAAACAGGTCGGAGCGGATTTTATCCAATGTCATTATGGGCGATGCACGAGCTTTCTCATATCGGTACTCTTATAGTTAATGCGCTGCTTAGATAATTACGCACAGCAGTCCCTCGCCAACCGCGGGGGTTCTTGACTTACTCCGCGGTTGACGAGGACCAGGACTTATGGGAAATTGAGGTTTAAGGGGAGTGATCCCTGAGGGGCATATCTAAAGCCCTATATTTCTAAACTTCAAGGTTAAAAATAAGTATGCTATGCTTCAAAAAGCAGGTTAATTACATACAAGACAAATTAAATATGTTCAAAGTACGAAGAAGTACTGCGCATTAATAATATAATAGCAGAGCAGCCCCTGCTGACGCCGCCCGGCTGACCTTACTCTTCAAATTCCTCAAATAAAAATCAGCTAACCTCCACCACCTGTCTAATCCGTAGTCTTATAGGGAGCTAAAAACCCACTTTCCTATACCTCTCCTTTTGGTAGAGACTAGTTAGTATGTAACTTCTTCAATAACATAAATTTTAAGATTAGTAATATTAGTCAACTAGACGCGCAGAAACTGCGTATACTCAAAATACTGGATACCGCGGTTGGCGAAACCAGGTACAATTTTTCAACCGCGGTTGTCGAGGGACTATTGTATTTATGCATCTTCATTCAGTAACATTTATCCGCAGAGGCTCACCTATTCCCGCAATAAAATAGAATCCTTGGCCGCCGATTTCCAGCCATTCCATTATATTTTCTTCCCTGCGCCTCACGGAGCCATACTTTGATTGGCTGGGGTATGGAGAGGGAAGTTATTCCTTCGTCCGCTTCCTGACTTAGGCCTAATGAGCGGCTGGTGGGAGGAATTCCACTCTGGCGATCACGACATTCGGAGCTTTTCCTTCTATCCCCCTTTCTCTCCACTGCCTATATTTCTCCCCCCCCCCCCCCTCCCCCCCTCTGCCCCTATCTCCACTGCCTCATACCCGGTTCTCTGTCCTTCGACTTCGTAATGTGTACGCAGTGGATATGACACCCGAAATGTGAATAATTTCGACGTTAACTTCCTTCTGTGGGTAATGTCGATCTCGAGTTGAAAGCATCAGCGTCTGAGGACTTCATTCGGTAAATGTCGTTGGAATAAAATCCGAAGTGCTTACTAAAAATACATTTCGTACTGCGCAGTCGCGCTAATAAAATAAACTCCGAGGTCTTGGTTGGATAGCTTTAGTACCTGTTGTAATGTGGGACCATTTCTTTTAAACCTCTCAAAGTTGCCATACATTCGACTTAAGCCGGTTTTTTTACGTTTCGGGGATAAGATGTAAAATATGCATAATCTTTTTTTTCATAATGGCCGCGTTTGAAGACCTACGTTCCAATGATTTTTTTCAAATCAATTCGAACGTTAATAAAAGATTTCACATCCCATTTGATTCTCTGCACTCCATTTAACGTGCATTATCGTTTTTTTTTATGTTGGCATTTGGATTGCGCCAGGGCCGCCAAGTTTGTGTTATTATTTTCCAATTTAGCGTCTGGTTGTTAATATCGTAGATTCAAATTATACTTATATCGCAATTTAAATCTACGAAACAAACTGCGATAGGTGTATTCTGCCGTCCGATTTTTCTCTTTCCGTTTCTGTGTTTCTTTTCAGTAATTAAGGCTCGCGTGCGCCTTCCTTTGAAAGAATCGATGAGCAATTTTCTTTTTTTTCCTATTTTGTATCTTTCCCGCTCGCATCTCTCCTAAACTTAGGTACGCGTGACTGACCGTTTATCGTTTCCACTTCTAGTTCGCGCGTGTGATCGTTTTCTAGCATGCCGCGGTTCGGGGCCACGGATCGTCGGAACTACGGCCCGCGCGTCGCATGCGGCCCTCGAAAGCGTTTTATGCTGCCCGAGAAGCTTTGACGAAAAATGGTTCCGTGAAATTTAACCGACAGTTTTACGTTTTTTAAATGGAAATTATGGCCTATAAACTGTTAAGGTTGAAAATGTCAGTTCCAGGAAAATTTTCAGATTTTGACGATGATAATCTCTAAGCATCGAGGGAGAGTATCGGCCCGGAAGTTTTTATCCGAGCTGTCCCTTATATGCCATTTCAATATTTATATTTAAAAAAATTCAAAACCTTATTTACATAGGAATTAACATTATTTTGTTGTTTTTCCATGTCGCGGCGTAAATATTTAAATAAATTTTTTATACATTTTAAATTTTGCTACTTTTAGCGTCCCCGTCGGGGACCGATGGGTTGATCCTTCCCTGTCTAAGCATCTTCCGATGTTAGATTTTATGCGCCCGCTGTTTAATTCGCAACTTTCAATGCCCAGCCATTTAAGAAAGCTTGCCGAATCCTGGCCGAGGCAATACATACAGGTCGCCCGAAAATTGATTTTATTCCGTTTTACTTATTTCCTTTTATTATTTATGGTAGGAGCAGTTTGCGTCTCATTGCAAACTTGGTAATGTATCATTAAAATTATTTTCTTTTTGAATTAAATTTACGATTAAGGCCTGGGAGATGCTGTTTATCCGGCCTTGGTACCGACCTTCTTGTTCCCTCCTTTGCATTGTGGCCTCGAATGCGATGCGAACTGAAGTTCCTTAAGGGACAGACCTTTCCGCGGTGTCTTATTCTTTCGAAAGAAGAATAAACATCACCCGCGACGTTTTTATCTCTATGGGTGCCATTACTTTTAAAGTGTCGATGACGCACCCAGCCTCATATGTGCTGCGTAAATCTTTCTAGGAGCAATGAAGATAAATCCGTGCCATACCGTTGTTTCTCCGACGCTTTCGTATTACCTGCTCTCTCTGTTTTTGTGTCGGTTTTATTATAGTCAGCGGTGTATATATCGAAAGAGCCAATCACTGAAAGCAACGTTGCCACGTCCCACGAAACTGCCGTCCATCCATTCCTTTTGCCCCCTCCCCCCTCGTTTTTACAATTTGGCAGCGTCGTCTTCTCCCTTGATTATTCAGATCAGAGCTCAAGTTACACTAAGCCGACTATAGTGATAGAAACAGCCACTTTTGAAAATGCTGCGTACCGTTTCTTCGCTCCAGAAATAAATCATTGCCATTACGTGCGTGTCTTGTGTCATTGCCTGCAACGGCTTTGCCAAACGTAACTTCACTGCTGCAGCATACATTTCCTTTAAGACAGCTTTGTCTGTCTATCGTAGTAATTGATGGGATAATATGATCTTAAGATCCTATGCAGATTGGCATAAGCTCTAATTTTGGTAATTAATTTTGATAGTGTCATAGTATTTAAAGGTTCTAATCCGCTCACTTTGCGTCGCTGCTGACTTGAATGGCCTGTTAACAGCAACATCTATAGCGTGTAGAATCGATATCATCTGCATTTCGTGAAGTTTCTTTTTTGACTTCGAGCCTAGTGTCACATCTGATGCGTCTTCAGAGATCAGAATCGACATGCAAGTGGGTCTTCTTTTCCACGCACGCTATGTCTTAAGCCACAAACCGTACTGAATTGCTCGGTGTTGTACTGATTCTGACGATATTGTAATGATTTTGTTCCGATTTACGGATATCATAATTCCTTATTTGATATATCGCTTTAATTCGGTAGCTTATCTCATTCATCGGTATTTTTTTACATCCCCGAGTTCTGTTGCTAACGCTGTTTTACTACCTATTGCAGTAATTTGAGATGTTAAGTGATTGATTGATTTTTTATCATAAATATTGTCGTAAAATATAATACAAATTCGGTACTAATTTTCCTCATTTATCCGAAGGTTGTATATCTGGATTTGCTGCTTTTTATGGGCGACAAATGCCCTTTGCACTCTGGGCTCGAGATATTGGTCACTTCAGCTAAATACAGCCATCGGAGATATTCTTGTCAAACCAGCGTTAGTCTAACACCCTTAACGTTAATACTTCGTGGAAACTCGGCATTATTTTTTGTTCAAAGGCCAGTTTTTTCGAATTTTTTTTATCTTTCAATGAGAAAATATATGTCACAAATCAGTTGCTAGGATACGCATACGTCGTATAAGCGGATAGATTGAATTTTCCTAGAATTTGAACTCGAAATCATCCCATGCTTCATATCCTATATATACACAAGGAGTGTATTTACGGTAGTTCACGCTTCTTGTTCACCTCGCGTTCTATTTTCTTTTGTACTTACCCCCCACTACCCGCCGCGTGAGGACTACTTGTCCCTCGCCGTGCATTCGCGTCCAAGTGGGAGGTTGCGTTTCAAATGCGGAGGAGACGTGCGTGCGGTCGTCTCGTGCGTGTGTGCGCGCGCGCGTGCGTGCGTTTGCGGATCTTGGGGCATTGGCCGGTGATGACACCATTTGGCAAGTGTTTTCGGATCGTCGTTCTCTCCTTCTTTCTCCACCTCTTCCTTCCTCTCTCCTACTTTGCTCGCTCTACTCCCTACAAGAAGTGCAACCCAGGTCGCGCACGCGCAGAGTGACGAAGGATCCTCTGAGGACGGAGACGTAGCAGGAAGAATCGGCGCTTATGGAAAGTAGACCCCCTTAAGAATTTTTTTAAAGAATGTTATTTTTCGTGTGTTTCAATGAAGAAAAATATGATTTTTATTAAATTAATTATGACATTCGAGTACCAATTAAACATTTATTTTAACGGAAAAATATTTGTTCGCATCTTTTGCGAGAGACATGGAGCGCATTATTCGAGCAGCGCCTATGGCAAATGCCGCCTTCGCCACACTCTAAATGTGGCACTGTTTGTGGAAACCTCACGCTCACGCACGTAGGGATTCACTTGTTTGTGTTGCAGTAGATCTGCTCAAGAGAGTTGCGCGCGAAAGATAAAAACCGCGCTTTCCTTTCGATATTGTCTTTCCTCTTTTTTTCGGGCTCTCAAAGTATCTCGCCGAACTGTCTTTATTGTTGCGTGTCTGGTGTGTGTGTGCGCGCGCGTTCGTTGCCTTGCAAACGCCCGAATCACGGGTGCGTCGTTCTTTTATTTATCTTTCTCTCTGGGACCTAGTGTCGGTCGAAATACGATTCGTGCCGTTTAATATACCGTAGTGCATCTCTTCGGATGGAATTCCCTTTCGGTACTGTTTTTTTTTTTTCGAAAAAAAAAGAAAGAGTAATAAAGCGTCGGGAGGAAGCGTTCGATTATCGATTCGTTCTTAAACGTTCGGAGTATTTTTGACGTTATTTTACTCCTTCCCATTCCTCCTCGCGCCCTCGGCTTCATCTCTTTCGGAGCACGTTTCTGTTCGCTCTTTCGGCGCGCCGAACGGTCGAGTGGATTTTTTTGGGTACGTGTCGCGAAAGATAATGCGCACGTCGTCGTCGGTCCGTTCTTCTTGCATCTGTGCGCGCGCATCGGGCGAGCCGCTGGTCCTCTTTGGACGAGATCGTTAGATGCATTCGTAAAAATATAATATGGAAAATTCCTGCTATGCCATAATTTACGACGACTCATGAAATTATCGTGCTCATCTCTCGGCTATATGGCTATATTTCTCGTGCCACCCATCTCTAATATAAGTCCTTAATATAAAACGCGTATTCTCTGTGCGTAACGATTTTTTAACGTGTTTTAGCCAACTTGGTAGGAGATTGAAATTCGACAGGAATGCTACAACCACGCGTTAAAAGTCACTGACGAAAAAAGTCCCGCAAAACGATCCAGGTTCGAATGCAGGATATAATTTCGTTTTCCCGTGAGATGACACGTAAAAAGCGATTTTTCGACGTCCAGGCTTTCGTTCTTGTGTAAAATTAGAGAAAATGTGCCATCGATTTTTGGTTTAGAACATTTAAATGAGGACATTTAAATTCGTGTCCTGTCATTTTTAATCGGCACTATACTCTAGTATAGTCATAAAACTTGGTGGTTGCAATTTATGTTTCTCTTCTACGCAGTAAGCCTTAAAACTCGCGTTTTGTCTTTGTAGGTTTCCTTGAAGTCAGCGAGGTTTATATTGACCTTCGGTTCTTGGATTGCACGCGAATATATATATGCTTATATAAATGTTTTTGTGATTGTGGTTTATACTGGAAGCATTCTTGACCCAGCTGCTAATTGCGCAGAAATTCCCCGGTTTCTCTCATCTAAATTAATCGTTTATTCCGCTCTTTGTTTGAGCTGGTATAAATTCAAGTCCTTGCAGTAACCAATTTAAAAACTAAATTTTTCCGTGTTTCGTATCGTAAAAATTTGAGTAGTTATAATTTTTAATTGGTTATCTAGATTATACTTTTATTCGGCGCTATTCAACTTTGGGGCACCAAGGCCGTACCGGCGAGCCGGGCGAATGCCCTGGGCGCCATAATCTTATGGGCGCTTGCCTGACTATACTATATTCATTACTTGTTTTAATGTTGGCCAGTAATTTATATCGCGAAACAGGCTGGAACCTTGATTGTATTTCTTAATTTTTAATTGTCTATAATTTTTACGGAGCAATGAATAAATTAACGTGTACGTTGATAATATGTTGACCAAAGGATTGGATTCTCGTTCGGGTCCCCAAAATATCTCGGGCCGCTTCTGAGTACCAGAGGCGTAATAATAAGGGTGGCGTGGGTGCCCAAATACCACGGTCCCGGTGGACCCTTCGATTTTTTTCCGAATATAGAGAAACGAAAGATTTTTTGCGATTTCTCTTTTTATCCCAATTTCTGAATTACTTTATTTTTGGATAGAGCGATTTAAATACTCGAACCTTTTCAGCATATTCCTGATAACTGATTAATGAGTGCAACATGTTAGGTTTTACAACGGTTTTAGCTTTAATCGAACATATCTATTTGTTGGGTGAGAGGAAAAGGGAGAGGGACCATCGATAATTTTTTGTTGCAGGCGCTTCTGTTTCAAGTTACGCCACTGCTGAGTACCGCATTTGTTAGCAAAAGGTCCTGAAAGGGTTAACAGCAGGGCAGCAGGACAATCTACGAAGCATGTAGCTAATGTTTCTTATTTTTTGTTCAGGTTTTCGTTTCTTCAATACATGTGCTTGTATGACGAGCTTCATTGTGCATTTCAAGGCGCGTTAGATGACGAAAAGACGTGTGGGTACCAAGAAGTTAATAAAATCTTGGGAGGTAAGGATGTATTTCTTTAGGCAATATACGTTAGGTATTTCGGAAAAAACTTTTCTTGGCAGTTGCGAGCAAATAAAAGGGACGAGTCTACATGTATCCTCATTATCGTTAATTTGGTCATTACGGAGTGTAGAATAAAAAATAATAAAACCGCGGTCTCCCCTTTACCTAGGCATTTTCCAGATGTGATTGCTTCCTGGTTCGTCTCCAGAAAAAATAAAATAAACAAAAAACATTCTCCACCAGGAAAGTGCTAATTTTCAAATTAAATCTCTCCGCCTCCGTTTCTCCTTCCATCGCTGTCCCTTTTCCTTCTTCTGTTTAACATCCCACCGGCGAAAATCTCTCTGGCGGGCGAGCAGCGTCTTCAATAAAAAAAGGAAAACCTCGAGGAACTCCTCTTCGCCACGGAAGGCTCCCCTCTTTTGTTTCGCCTCGTTTTTTCGGGCTGAAACCGTTTCTCCCAATTTTCCTTTTCTCTCTCTCTCTCTCTCTGCGGCACGTCCAAAGAGACCTTCCTTCCCCCCCCCTCTTTCTCTTTCATCCCCGCACGCCTCTATTCATCTGTTTATGAAAGGTTTAATTTGCCCCGATGCTCCGTCTTCCCGTTCTCGGAACCTCCTCAGGGAGAGGGGTGAAGGAGATCCTCGAGTCCAGATATATATCGCCCGTTTTTTTCCTCCACCTGACCTAATTAAGCGATATCTTCCTCCCGTATAATCTCTGGGGTAGGAGAGGAAGGGGTCAGGTTGGGAGGTAGGGGGTGGAGGAAGGAAAATGGGTTCTTCCCATTGGCCCTTTTCCTGCGACCTCCTCTCGCGGAACGTAAAGCGAATCGATAACCTGGAGGAGGGAGTGAGAGAGAGAGAGAGAGAGAGATGTTCCTTCGTATCTACGGCAGAGAGAGGGAGAGAGATGTAGAGGTACCACGCCATTCTCAGGACGGGGGTAGGGATGTGGAGGTGCTCTTTCTCTGCCCGGGAGAAGTCACGTGAGTTCGCATCTCTCTCAATCTCTCTCTCTTTCTCTCTCTCTCCTTCCCTCCCTGCATCATCATCCGTCTCCTCTTGAGCGTTCTCTGGAAATCTTGAGGGGCGTGCATGAGACTGGCAGTGTGCGTGCAAGAAGGGCCTGTGCGAAATCGGTTCGAATCGCTCGCGGTCAGTGCGGAAGACGTGAGGTTCCTTCCATTGTTCTCCAAAAGGTTTTTTTTCGTTTTCTCTTAGGGGAGCCAAATCTCGATGTTGCTAAAAAGATAAGAAATTCCAAGGTAATGTTTCGTCGATGTGGTCCATTTCTCGAGGAATATCGGTGCTTGAATTTAGTAGATTGATACGAGATACAGCAATACCCCAATATACACGATTTCGATGTACGGGGTTTCGTTATTATGCGACGGGCTTGATGAAACATTTATTTTTCATATCGAAAAAAAATAAAGAAAAATTGTAGAAAATGTAAAAAATCCAAAAGTAGCGCCATCTACTCCAGCCAATCATTAGCAATCAGCAATCGAGAGAGCTCTCAGCCAATAAACGCAGGGGAGGATTAGCCTTATAACCTTCCGGTGCAAGGCAAAGGGCCGGTCTGGTGAAACTTGTATATTAATTTTTTATCAATTAATCATTCTTTTCCATGATAAAATTTTCTCTTCATTATATTACTTGATTTTGAATATGATTTCGCTAATAGTGCTACGGGAGGGGGTTTGACCGCGCGCTCTTGGCAAATTTTATACCCCTCAGTTCGCCCTAATGCATTTTTTAACATATACCTAACTGCAGTACGCGTACAATGTTTCTCTACTACGCGTGGTATTCCTTTCCTCCTATGTTTTTTATGTATGTATAATGATTTAAAAGTGAAATATTTACAATATGACTCCAAAAATGCTGTGTCCGTGCTGGTAGAAGTAATAAGAATAAAAGGAAAGCAATAAACTTATCTATAAAATTATGAGTCGTGGAAAAGTCGGAAGGAGGTATGGGATCTACAGCAGTTGCACGCTATTTGGGTTTGAGTAAATTAACTCGGCGTACCATTAGCAAAAATAAAGACAAAATAATAGAAGCAGGACATAGTGCAACTCTAACCGCAACAAAACTCATTCGCCATAGGATTAAGGATCTACCTCCAAGAGATTCTACTATTAATGGTTATTTTTTTACGATACAGTATATTTATTTTCTATTATTAATTTGTTAATTTTTATTTACAAGAGTACATATTGTTAATTTTTATTAATTGATATTATTATTAAATTCTATTAAACTGGTAATATTCCTTAAATTGATAGTAAAAAAGCTGTAAATTACGCGGCATAACTACCTATCCCTATTCTATATAATACATGTATTTTAGATCCCAATATACGCGAAATTCAATATAGGTATGCGCCTTTTCCAGGAGCGCATCCCTTGCGTATATCGGGGTGTTACTGTATTCGAGCGCCACACTCAAGACGCCGTTTTTTGTTACCCACGAATGAAAACAAAAAAATGTAACTCGATTTAATGTGATTTCTTTTTTTTTGGATGGCGAGCTAAAATACTTCCCGAGAAGAAGAAATTGCATACAGCAAATCCATGCCTCCCGTACAATTAGGTGCCGAATACGTTGGCGTATGTTAATTGGCCTTGAAGATCAACAGGTATAGGTATGTCTCTGGAAGAGTGTTTTACGAATTTCTTTTCTCGCAATCCAGTGGTAGGAAACATCCATTAAAAACAGATGAATCTTCTTGTGACAGTTCTCATAAATTAACGACTTACGCAAAGTATGTCATTGGGTTAAAAAAATAGTAATAGTAATAGTAAAAAATAGTATGTATTTATCATAGGTATCTCCAGTGCAAGTTTATGAAAAATTTTGGTCACAACAGTAACAGAAATTCATCGAAAACAGATTCTGTATAAACCCTTCATAACCTTGTTATGGCTATCGAAGATGCCTAAGATAAGTACTTATTATTTGCAATATTTTATTCTCACGGGTTTATTATTAGTTCATTTTCAATAATGTAAAAACGATTTATTGTTATAGCTTTGATGTCCGTCCGTCTGTGGACATTCAACTTTTTTGTTTTAAGAGATATTTCATTCTATGAATTTTCCACCGATTGGATTTTTCCAGTACATAGTTCATAAAATTTCTGCTAGGCGGCTTCAAAGTCAGAAAATTCTAAATTTTGGAATGTTATTCTAACCAAACTACTGAAGTTGAAGGAGTGAAGTTTTCACGAATGGGAAGATTTAGTGAGGATCTGCATACCAACGGTGTGAGTCGCCTCTTCTCCAAAGGGAGAGATAAACCAGAACCCTGAAAGATTTTAAGAAAACGAGCATCCACCTCTTGCTGTAGCAAGGGTATCTTGCTTATTAGGCGTTTACCAGCGAAGCGATAGTAGCAGAACGCCTTATGGGTACGTCTTGTCCGTTCGTCGTAACTTTCATCTCTTAAACCGCTGGACGGATTTTAGTTAATGAGGTAGGAGTGATCCTTATTAAAATGTATCGCCCAATTGTGATTTTGAAATGCATTCGTCAATTAGTACTTCCACTTTACATAATTACTTTAATAAACTTATACTCGTATCTCCGTAAATGGTATCCGTCAAGCAACAATTAAAAACCATAAATTTCTCTCCCTAGCTCGTATATGATCTGTAAGGTATAGATTTACCGCAAATAATATATAAGATTATATATATATATATAACTTAAGGAAAAGGAAAGGCAGTATTGAAGGTGGCAACAAGGTGTTGAAGGAAGCCCAGAGGACCAAGTTGGTAAGCTGCTGGGGGTGTCGAAGAGACACGCAAAAAACACAAAAACGTAAACTTCTCGGGCACAAGTATGCCCTTCTTCAGCGATGGAGAGTGTAACATATATATATACTAGTAGTTGGTGCTTGCATACTGCAAGCATTTTATATCACCTTGAAGAAACATTCATTTTTCAGACCGACATTTCATCATTACAAATGTTCTTTTAATTCTAAAGATTTCACCTCCGCACCGATTTTCGTTTTCCCCAAATGTAAAAATAATAGTTTTAAACAATCCCCAAATGTTGCAATTTAAAATTTTTACACTTTCTCCATTATGGGGTACTAATGCTACACAATTTAGCAAAATTTTAAAGTTGTAGCACTTCTAGAAGTCAAATAATATTTTCTAATTGTTTAAATTTAAATAATTTTTAACGGCCGCCGAAATTCATCTATGGTAAAATTGAAATTTTTTTTGAGCTAGTTTACTACTTTGTACATAACTTGAAAAGTTCAGCTCCATAGCTCATTCCGTAATGTCTAAAGAGTTATCTATTTGTTTAAACTTTAAGAATTTTTAACTGCCAAACAAATTAAAACATCAAAATTTGTATAATCCCTATTTCGTTTTTTTAAGAATTCTACTTATAAAAAAAATTTCAACTCCGTAGCACATGCGAAAATACATAAACCATGAAAATTTGTTTAAACAATTGCGAATTTTTAGCGGCCGCATTGTTGCACTTTTTCAAGATTTTCGTTTTTTCTAGTCGGTTTTGTACAAAATCCTACCTATGAAAAAAATTTCGAATCTCCAGCACATCTGGAAGTGCCTAAACATTAGTATCCTCCTGTTATATGTTATATGTATGTTATATCCTCCTCTGTAAGAGTCGTCGATATATAATGATATATATATATATATATTACATATATATATATATATATATATATATATATATATATATATATATATATATATATATATATATATGAAAACATTTCTTCGTATAGCGGACTTTGTTTAACACAGAGGTCTGCGAGACCACATAATTACGAGTATAGTTTCGGAGATGAAAATTCGAGAAAATCCCTAGAAAAACATCGAATACATATATTGTTTACATCGATCGCTGAGACGGTTCTCTCAGCAAACAACAATTAGATGCCATATTTTTCTCTTCCTATCTCTTATATGATCTGTAAGTTATATATTTTAAAAATATTTGGATACCTAGAGGACAACATGTCCGCAAAACATTCCGCGAGATCACATAATTACGTCTTTAATATCCGATATAAAAATTCAAGAACCGCCCAATCATTCGATGCCTTTTTGTACGTCTTTAAAATCTCTATGTATTCCGTTTATGGAGTCTGATTTTCCATCTTGTTTTGATCTGTTTTTAGCCACAAGAGGAGCTCGATAATTCTCTATTGAAGGCGATAGGTGCTAGAATAAAACAACAATTACTTATGTATATATGTAGTAAATAAAATATTTAACTAAAGATTTTCCTTGACTTAAAATAATTGTATTTCGCACAAGTAGCTCATAGAGTACCATACATTTATCTCCGATATGATTTTATGTTTTAAAAAATTATAAATGTACCTTTTGAAAAAACATTGAGCATTAAGATCTGTTAGCACGAAATTCTTTTAACACGAAATGTTTTTTCGGTCCCGTGCATTTCGTCTCAAGTGATTTTCATTGTATATGTTCTAAGAAGCCATGTAAGTAAAAATCACGTCTAAATAAGGTTTTTATTGTTAACACTTGAGTATTAAAATTTTTACTATCAAAATTTTCATAAAATGTATGAATTGGTGTTAAATATTTCGGCTAGGTTTTTCATCATACCCTCGCGGGCCGCACAAATGCCCTTCGTGGGCCGTACTTTGGGCGCTACTGGTCTCCCGTGGACAACAATGCTGTTGTGTTGCAGGATAAAATATCGGCGTGGATAAAGAATCGCTGTTTCGATATTACATCTCATGCGATCGGTTAAGATTCTAATAAAACTGAAGGATGAGCTTTGGCACATCCTTATAGCCAACAAAAACGTTTAAAATTCGAGACGAGGTGTGGAAAATCTCTCCGGAAGCCCTCAAGGATTTTGACTTGGCGTGGCATAATTACCATTTTCCACTTTCGTTCCCTCATTCATCTACTTAGTATTTGGACTAAAATAAGTAAATATGCTTTTCATCCATCGTTAGTTCCTTGGCTCTCTTTTACGTTGTCAACACAGCATTTTTTTCATCCGTTAAGTAAATGCTCATGGTTTCCTTCCCAGCATATATTTTCCATCTCAGAAAGAGGGCTCTCTGACCGCGTTATGATATTGATGCCCTGGGAACCACTTAATTTGCGTGGCTTTTTGGTTACTCGACGTTTGGGCGCCGGATGTTTGTGCGATGGACCTTCGCTCGCTAAAGACTGCGAGGACAAGTATCAGCTCCGCAAAATACTGTCCCCGAATATCCGAGCGTATTCTAAACTTGCGGCGTCCAATTTTTCGCAACCCAACCGTCCTGATTTTCCTGGCTTCTTCGTTTAGATCAGGCACCTCCAACTCCTGTCCCACATCGAACATTTTTCGGAGCTCAATGATGACTTACTTTATACCATTATGCGACCTGAACTCAAATGTATTTCTTGGGAAATACGTCACCAAAATCTATGTAAATAATCTTATAGATTTAGGAAACGTATTGAATCAACACCTTCAAAATACCTGCAGGTTGTCGCTCATTCCCTTTCATATGCATACAAATTTTCATCGAAATATGGTTTTAAAATTTTCATTCTTCCGTTAATCTTGAATCGCGCACTAAATTGTAGACGTGAAGTTCTTCATAATTTTCTATTTGATGTATTCCCATAACGCGTACTATTTTCCCCCCATTCTTTCTACGTTAACCTCGGAAAAAAATCACCCAATCCTTTGCAGGGAGTAGTCGAACTTTTGTCTCGGCTGCCATTAACGGAATGCGCGTCTTGAAAACGTTCAACATTAGTTTCCTTTCGGAGTGGAGCATAACATGGAGTCGGACGCGAGAGCTTCTCCGAGTGGCGAGCGTAAAGGGAATCCTTAAAATAAAATCCCGGAGCTCATTTCGTCGTCGTTCATCTGTTTTCGAGTGTGCCTTATCTCATTCGTCGGCCTCGTTTATCCTCCCTCCATCTTCTCTCTTTGCTTTTCCCCTCCCTTACCTCCTCCTCCTCTTATTCTCGCCTCCCGTCTCGTCTGGTGCGTGATACGGATGGGGCGTGGGGGTTGATGGGAGCTGGAGGTGCGGCAGGAGGCCTGCCCCGTTGAGTTTACGCAAGATTGCGGAAGTGCGTGCGGTTCATCCGTGCGCCCGTGACACGGAGGAGGGTATTTTGGCGGATGGGGAGGATAATCGATGCACCACTCGTTCGTCGTCTTTTGTTTTTACTTTCTCATACAGGGAGTATACGTAGAAATCAGGGGCGGATCCAGAAACTACCCCCTTCTTGAATCCGGCCCGATATTTTTAAAATCCCTACCCATATCAGAATCTTTATTTGCCTTGCCATACAAACAATCTGCTGCGTAGAAACGAGGAATTTTGCTATGAATTTATGAATGCATCCAGTGGTTGGCAAGAGGGTCATCCAAGGGGGGAAGGGGAGATAGCCCGCCCTCTCCTTTGGATCCGCCATAGGGTGAAATTAAAGCGATCGTGAAGAAAGTCAACCACGAGATTTTGATGGATATGCACGTTTTATGTTTCGCTGTGCCAGAAAAAGTTTTTTTTGCAATCCTCCTGTCTGTCGCCTGTGCGAGGCTCTAGGCCAGCGATGTCAAACAGGCGGGCGGCCCTTTCTGTTCCTTAGTGCGGCCCGAATGCGAATTTTTGTCTTAACTAAATCGTTCGGGATTTTCCTTTTTGCAAAACAGACGTCCAATCTTCTCTAAAATGTTTTTTTCAACTATGATCCTTCTTAAACAGCTTGTAATCCTCGTGCGGCCCATCCATGACATCCAATGCGTTAATGCGACTCTGATTCCTCTTTGAGTTTAACATGCCTGCTACAGAAGCTAAAATGTTTAAGAGAATATATAAGAAATCTCGTATTTTTGTAGAATCTCATTCGGAATAGAAGCTCTATTAGAATGAAGCATATCGCGCAAAAATGTGGAGGAAAATTTATTCTTGTCCTTTTTAGCTGGCCGTTTTCCTGGAAAATGGCTGCACGGATTTTAATTAAAGTTAATCTATTTATGGAGCTTAATGTCGTAAACAGTATTTCATAAGTCTAAAAAATTGTAGCGTCCATTCACGTTATATATTGCATCCTACCTCCATGATTGTCTCATTGACGCTTTCTCTTCCGCCTGCTTACGGTAGAATATAAATAGTTAAGAGGGGTGCGCTTCTGGGACCTACTGGCCTCATACGGACCAATGTTCACGTATTTGAGAGAGGATTTTGAAAGACTAAATTGTGAACAATTTGCAATTAATTGGGTAAGTTTCAGCCTTGTGAAACTGACTCATGGAACTGAACCTGGTCCTGAATTGAAGTTATTTGTGAGAAATTGTTTACCGAGTTTTTCATTTTCTAACAGTTATTTTGGTCAAACGATTAATGCTGCAGTGTTCATTTTTTCGAGGTTGCTAAAGTGTGTTAGGACGTATACATTCCATTTTTCGGCGAGTTATGGGTTAAGTACGCCCGTTTTGCCTCCAGAAATTCAGCAACACTCGAAATATTATTACATGCCACGCATATTAGGCATTTCTCGGCAGTTCATAGAATCTTTGAAACTAGCGACGGCTATGAATGTTTGGTTTTAATACAGTTTTGGCTTGGCAGTTCCTGCGTGTAATGCAATTGCCACCCGTTGGTATCCTAAAAAAATTAATCGGGACTAGAACGTAAATACTCTATTCCACCACCATTCCCGCCATTCTATTCTAATACTCTATTTCTATTCTAAATACTCTGTGTTCCGCGGACTCGCTTTATGTGGTCCAAACCAAAACATATAAGCGATTGTGATGTGACTGTGCCTACGGTCCATAATGGGCAGTATTTTAGCAACCGATAATAGGTCTATGATGCAGAATTTGGTCATTGATGGCGATCCGTACTTTCATTTTGTTCTGGTATTTGGATCGTGAGGATCGAGGTCCACAGAGTATGGCATCCGTCTCGTAACGTTTTGTGATTTTAAAGAAATCTCCATTTCATTTCTTCTCCTCCGAAGTCTCGAGTCCTCGACGATATAATGCGATCCTCCCGTTGTTTAGAACGGCCGAGGATGGAAGAGAAGGCAATGGGGCAACGCTTTATACGTGGGCGATAACTCACTTTATCGGCGACGCCTTTTATTTTTAGTTCTGTAAGGGAAGGGATGAATGAGTCAAGCGATTAATGGAGAGCGTTTGAGTTATGCGCGATTGCTTTCACTGCGGCTCTCATGAGCTCGACCACATCGTCTTTCGCGCGTAATCATATCTGCTGTCGTCGTCTGGAGATTTGATTTTGTTTTCGAGTTCTACGAGCCGACGTAGACGGATGATGTCATTTTAATTATCGATCAAAACAAACATTCCGCGGATATCATAGAGAATTGCGAAATGGAAATTCTTATCTCGTTGCAGCGCCTTTCCAGTGACGCATTTTATTTGTTCCGATTAATGGCGTTTTATTTGAAGGTGCATCACCGTGCATATATTCAATCTGTCATGGACCAGGGTATTCATGAGCCACCTTCCAAAACGGAATATGGCCATGCAGCACCATCAACAAGGCCGGATTTATGGGTCTTGAAGGGCCCTGACGCGCAGTTTTTCGCCGACCTCTCCCCTCCCCCACGCATATACCACGGGTTATACGGAAGAAGAGACTGTCTAGTCTCAATCTCGCCGTAATCAAGACATATATCTGTGACTGATAGGAGTGTGGTGCCCTGACGCAACGGCGCTGCTGCGCCTCGGAAAGAAAACCGTGCTAAACCGAAAACGTGCAAATCGAAGCCGTGAAATTCGTGGGAAGAATGTTTATATTTCGCAGGTCGGAAGTTTTCACAGCGAATGTTCTATTTTTAATAGAAATTTTATTTATTTTAACTAACTTGTAAAAATTGATTAACAGCATTTTGTAGCGAGCGCGGCAACAATTACTAAGACGAATACATATGACATTTCGCTTAGAAGGGTTCGAATCCTCCTCCCGTCGTAGCTTTGGGAACCAGACGCGCTAGCTACCCTTCTACCAAGGCCCGCGGTATGTTTCTTACCCTGGACATTTATGGAGTTAAAAACTGGAAAATTTTCCTCTATAACGTAGTTTACTAAAAAATAATCCATCGCATATTTTTAACGGTGGAATTCAGTTTATAAAAAAACTTATCGTAGGCTCGTCATCCTCTCGGTTGCCAACGCGTACACGTATCTCGCGCGTACTTAATTCTCCCGATTAATAACACGAGCTTATCTCCAAAGAACGCTTTTTCCGTATCTACACTCGCGGAGGAAGAGTAAAGAGCAAACACCCGCAGTGGTCTCCTCTATCCGAAAAAAAAACTTCCAAGCAAACAGGAATTCCAAGCAAGTCCTTGCGGGAATTTCTGTTTCCTACGAAGAACTTTGACCAGACATTTGTAGTCATAAGAGATGGCCGGTGGTTGTGGTGATTCCATCAGCTCTCGACACCATCGGCGCGAGCGAGTAATGGAAGGGGATAAATGGTGGGGGGGGAGGAGAATGAGGTGCCGTTTGTGTACTCCAGGCAGAGGGTATATTATTAAGAGGTGGGGGATGGCGGGTGTTGTCAAGAGGAGAAGGTTGGCTGGTTGTGTGTCCTTCCCCTCTTCCCCTCCCGTAAAATTACCCCACCCCACTCGCCAACCCCCTCCTTCCGGAAAGGGGGGCTGAGAGGGTGTGGGGAGGGAAAAAAGGTCGTAGGTAGTCAAGGGGGATAGGAACAGGAGGGGATCCTCACCATGATGCTAACACTAGAAGGGGAGGGAGTGAAGAGCGAGAGGGCGGAGGGAGAAGTAAAAGGGACTTGGTGGTTTGGAGTAGGGATAGTGGAAAGAGGAAGGGTGATGGAGGCCGGCTGCCAGTGAAGGCAAGAGGAGGAGAGGAAAGGAAAAAGGGGAAGAGTGTGGCGAAGGAGAGGGAGAGAAGGGGGGGGGGGGGGTGAGGGAGGGGAGAGAGAGAGAATGGGAAGGAGTGTGTAGATTTCCTTTCAGCTGCTGCCTGGCAGTCAGTCGGCGGACGAGCGCCGAAGCGGTTTGTTCGGTTCAGTCGTGTAAGGTCGTTCGTGGGACGCGGACGTCGATTTCGCGGAGCGTGACTCTCCCGTGGAAACAACTTGATCGGGTGTTAAATCATCTCTCTACTAGCGGACATGCCCCGCGAAGTTCGCCTCGCGAAAGTTTCTTGGACTCCTTAGTGTCTTTTTTTTCTTGGAACTCGCCCGACGTTTGTGTTGTATTTGTCGTGTGCTATCCGTAAAAAAATCTGTAGGACTTCAATGGAGTAAAAATCGACGACCAAAAGGGACGCACTCGATGTACGTATATATTTATATGTATGCAGGTATCGATGATCTCCGGAGTTCGTCCTTCTCCCTCGTACTGAAAAGATAAGAGGGACATTGTGTGCGTGTGTTCCAAGTGCGCGGAAACTGTCGCGAATAGTCTTTTTTTCCGTGTCAGTGTGTGTGTGAGGGGGAGTACGGCGCACGCTTCCACCGCCTCCTCCGCCCCTCTCGCTCGCATCTTCCCCCCCACCGCCCCCCGACGGTTCGATTTGCCGTGGACGCTTTGTACTCGTGCACACCCGACGATGGGGGTGGCCGGAGTCGGCAGTAGAGGCGGGAGCGGCGGCGGAGGAGGTGGCGGCGGTGGTGGCGGCGGCGGGAACGGAGGTTGCGTAGGGCTCAAAGGGGGAAGCGGCTGCGGCGGGGGCGGCGTCGGGATAGTGGTCGGAGGCGGAGGATACCCTTGCGGGGGCCATCACCACAAGTGTTGCTGCTGCGGGGGCGCGGGCGGAGGCACGACGGTGTTCGTCGGAGGAGGCGGGGGGTGCGTGGGGGTGGTGTCCGCTCCGCGGTCCCACTTCTGCCCCCCCGCTCACCATCCTCCTCCTCCCCCGCCGCCCCCGCCTCCTCCACCTCCTCCTCCACCCCCCACGACCTCGCGGGCTCTTCTCGTCCCGATCCGTTCCAAGATGAAGGTCCTGAAGAAGATCCGTCTCCGCCTCGGTTTGCGTGAGTATTATTTACCTTCTCGCGGGTTGCCGGTTTCTTTTCGCGACAGGACGCGGTTTCCCGGTTCGATTTCCGCGCGAACCGAGCCTCTCGGGTTCCTCTTTTTCTGATTCGTAACCCTCTAGCTCCTTGGCGTTTCCGAGGATACGGAATTTTGGTGTCTCCATGTCACGTTTGGCTCGCTGCCATCGTGTGTTTAGGGTTGTTGTCGTTGGCCCTGGCGTCGGGTGTTGCTTCGCTCAACCTCTCTCCCGCGTCACGGCGGGCTGTTCTGGCTTGGATTATTCAGTTTTTTTTTTAATATAGCATCCGCCCGAGACGTAATCGAGAGTATTGTGCAAACGTCTCCGCTTTGAAAATGTATTGATCTCCCGAAAGTGGAGTTACCTCGGCACACGACTTGTTTCGTTCGCCGAAGGTATATTTTTCTCGTTTTTTTTACAAGCGTCGCTTTACCGACTGTTGCAGTGGTCGTTGGCGATCAGGGGATCAAATAGCGGCCTTCATTCCCCAAATCTAATTTCCACGCGTTCCTCCTTCACTTCCAGGTTATTTTACTCTCGCGTAGAAAGGCTGAAGGGTATTGTATTTACATTAGCAGTCTCGTAATTGAAAAAAACATCCCAAACCTATTACCTAATTATTCCGACCGATATACTCCGTCTTTGAATATCTTTTCGTTCGTGTTTTTTTGTCCCGATCGAATCTTTTCTGTTCCTTAGATCTCTTTTTTTTTCATCGAACTATGATTTCTCGTTTGTCTTTTTGTGTGTGTGTGTGTGTTTAAGCATGAGTGTGTGCGTGCGTGTGCGCGCACGAGATCTCTCTTGCCGTTCTGCAGTGGTAACGTTTTTCCACCCTCTCCACTCGAGAGGGAGTTCCAGGCGTCCGAAATTTCAATTTTGTCACGTGCAGATCCTCGTCTCAAAATTTTATTTTAAGCGTTATGGCAATTAAGCGACGCGGTTTTGTTTCACTCCACTCCGCCTTCCCCTTTTTCCTTCCCTCCATGCTTCGCCAGTATTTCGCCGCTGGTCGTAGAATGGAAAAGAAATGGTTAGGAAAGGAATGGAGGATTTTCACTCGCCTCTCTCTCTCATCAGTTAAATTTTTCTCTCCCACTCATCCTTCTTCTGTACCTCTCGCTCTCTCACACACCATTCTCCCACGAGTGGTTGAGTTCCGAAAGGACCCGTTTAGCGGCGCTGTCGCGCCGCCGAGCCGCGCCCACTTTTTTTTTGGAGAGGCGAATTATTAAAGGGAGTGACGAAAATTCAAAAAAGAAAAAAAATCTCGCGTCTTTTTTTTCCCTCCCCTCTTTGGCAAGGGTCTCGGAAGGAATGAAACAAAATTGAGGCGCGGGAAGCGCTAAATGGTACGCTTTGCCGCCCGAGGTATTTATTTTTTCTCTTCGAAGAGAATTCCTCCCGTTTCTTTTTTATCCCTTTCCGAAACTGCGAATTGCCGATAAAAAAAATGAACGTCGAAAAGGGTCGCCGAACACGACCGTCTACGATGACGTGTGTCAGTTGTAAAAAGAGTAAAATAAATGAATCGCGCTCTTAGGATTGAGAGTCGCATTGCGAAGCGCAGGCGTCATCTTATGCGTGCTTTTGGTGCTTTTCTTCAAAATCCGCGTCGCGTTTCTTTCCTGGATTATTTCCGGGCGACTTGCGTGACACAATTGTGCCGATCTGTTATTCCCCGGGCTAACGGTTTCTTTGGCGAAGAAAAGCCCATTGAAAATAATCCCCGCCTCTCTTGAGTTTTGGATTCTCGCGAAATTTCTCAAAGCCCCCCCCCCCCCCGGGGGGAAATGGGCGTGTGGGACCAACCTTGGCGCTTCTCCTCGAAACGTGTTGTCCAACACGTTTAAACAGCGCGAAGTGGCCCTTTTTTACCAGAGTCGGGAGTGCAACGGGAGATTTTATTAGTGGTTGGATATTTTCTCCCCATATCTATTTTTTCGAGGGATAGAGAGAGAGAGAGTTGGATAACATAAAAGTGAGTAGATGAGAGACCCCCGGGTTCTCCAAAATGCGTTTAATAGAGCGGCGTTTCCTAACATTTTGATAACGGGGCCCAATTTTAAGCTGCAGGAAATTTTCCGCGGCTCTCCTAAACTAAAAGAAATTTCCCGCGGCCCACCTATAGGTGCATATGAGAAAATTAATAGCGGTTTATTTAAATCACATAAAGCATTTTAGTAAAATTTTCGTTGTTTATTGCGTTTGCTTTTTTACGACATATTGAGTTTTCGTTATAGTCTTACGACAGTTTTTATACATTGTAGTCCGATCTGAAAAATTTTCAAGTTTTTCGTGGGCCACCTCAAATCATTTTGTGGCCCAACGTTTGAGAAGCACTATAGTAGAGAACGTTTGGTGTCCCCCACCTCAATCATCCTCCCCCTCCTTCAGGAAGGGAACAGAGAGAGGGTTTCTGGAAGGAAATGCGTAATCGATTGGGGTATACATACATCTGCAAAGAACCTGTAAAAAAAAACAAGAATCCGCGATGGTTATTTTCGTATTCCGCTCGTAACAGGATGCCGCCATCTTCCACCCATCCTTTCTGCTACCAAGTGGATGTTTATGAATCTGAATGGGCGCGAGAGAGAGAGTCTCTCTCTCTCTCTTCGTCTCCATTCGCGTTTTGGACAACCGCGCTAATTATATACCTTCCTTCCCTCGCATTTCCGGAACGGAGAGCCGCGATTAACGATGGGTTGGAATCTTCAGGGACTACGTCTCCCGTATTTTTCCCTCCTTAAGCCCCGACCTTGTCCGTCAACAGAGGAAGCGGTCGTATTAATATTTTCCACATCCTTGGAGCAACGCTGGAGAGTTTTAAAAAAAAGTTCTTAAAATATTCTTGGCCGAAGCTGAGGTTTTCTTTTAATTTGCGCGATGAAGCGATCGAAGACCCGAACCAGTTTTCCGGGTGGGAGGAAGATAGTATATATTTTTGTTGTGATTTAGGTTGACTTCCATTGAATTGAACTCCTGTCGACGTTGGATGAATTAATACTTCGCTTCTGGGACGGAATCGCATTGAGAAAAATAGCAGATCCTAAGCGTTTCTAGAGCAGAGGTAGGCAACCTTAAGATTGAGCCGTTTGCGGCCTCCGAGGGTGTGTTGTGCTGTCAGCAAAGTTACCATGAACAAGAGATTCGCAAAACACCCAACGCAAAACACAAAAAATTTAAATTTTTCAAATCATGTTCGTAAAAGCCGTGACTATAGAAACGTTCACGCTGTAAAACTTATTTAGACGCGATTTTCACTTACACAAAATCTTAAAATTATATTCCTATGCATTGGCAACATCTTATTGTCTGCCACGTAGGAAACCTTACCTACCTCTGGTCTAGAGAAATCAGAAAAGATAAAGAAATAATCGCCCCTCGCCCAATGTTCTATTTTATTAATCGTGATCGTTAGCTAATCACATCCTAAGCAGGCGAGTTCACTCTCTCATTATCCAATTGTATGGATATCTTACTGCATCTCTGTCTGCATGGCTCATGAGGCAGCTTGCTTCCTCCTAAAGAGAATTTTGCCCGTTTTTTAATCCTGATACTCAAAAAAATGAATCGATTACAAGTAAAAACCCTTGTTTGCTCGGAGATTATCATTTTTCGCCGTTCAGACGAGCTCTCAAGAAAGTGAAGGAAGAAGTCGATGCCTTTTTAAACTGTGACCTATGGGGATAATTTTAACGAAGGTAATAAGGTAATAAGCGTTTGTAAACGTATCGAACGAGGAGAAATTCGCCTTCCTAATCGGTTCCCGTGGCCTACATAGCCCCAGGTATACAATCGGTATTCATTTTAATAACCCGTCCTTCCACGCTGTAAATTGCGGCATGGCTGTGATTGGAGGTTATTATCCAATGCGCCGCCTTCCCGCAAAATTGCTCCGAGCGCAGAGAGGGAGAGAGAAAAAGAAACCGCGATATTTCGAGACGCCACCCCCGAATTACATTGCTCAAAAGCCTGCTCGACACATTTACCTTCCTTATACATTTCGGCCTTAACTCACGTCTGAGCCGCATTTAATCTTGCGGTTCTCTCCCTCCTTTTGACGGATCCTCCTTTTTTGTTTGTTTCCGAGTTCCCACGCAAGCCTCTCCCCAATTGACGTTTATGAGCGGACGGCGGATGTTTTCCGGAGGCGCCGGCTGTGGGAGATATTGGCAAGAGGCTTTGCAGGGCCTCTTGGAAATGGTACGTTGCGGCGTCCTTCCGTCTTTGCTTCCCGAAGGAAATGCCCTGCCGAGCTGCCATTATGGGGGCCGGTTTGCGAGGAAATTACGATCGGTGTACGTTTTAAGGAGCACGTTAGTTGTGGGTTAAGTCGAAAGCGCGATATCGGCGAGAAGAAAAGCGGAAAGTTTGAGAATGTGCCTGATGTCCCGCCCTCAAGTCCCGATTGGTTGGTTATACGACGAAGTTGAAATTACAAAAAGATCAAATTACTCAATTAATTAAAATTGAGTTTATAAATGTTTGCCCAAGTGGTTGCATTTTGTATCTTGAATGACCAGTTAACCTTTAAACGGGCAAGCGGGGTCATATTTGACCCCGCTCAGTTGTTTTGCTTATTATCGTGAAAAGTTTTACTTTATGCAACTTCTCGATTTTTTTGTTTTCTAATAAGTTCCTTCTATGTGAATGAAAATTATTATAATTTGTTTCGTATAACAAGATAAATAATAAATGTAGGATTGGGGTCATTATTTACCCCACTACTAACTAACTATATGTAATGGGTGTATGAAGTTTAAATAGCTACAGTGTATATGTATAATTGTGGAGATTATATATATTATTGTAAGTATAAAAAATGTTACATAAAAATTGCAATTGTATTTTGTAGTTATTTTCATACCATTATATTCTAAGAAAATAAATGAATTATCAAAATCAACAATAAACAAATATAATGTTTAAAATTTTATGCAACAGTAATATTTCTTAAACATTTCATTATTAATAAATTTTTAAAAAATAATCCATACTTCATTAGTTAAACTATTTAAATATATGGGATCAAATCTGACCCCACTTGCCCGGTTACGGTACAGATTAAGTTTGCCCGTTTAAAGGTTAATGTTTCAAAAATTATTTTTTTATTTACTTTGATTTTGTTGAATTTGCTTCATATAACCGATTGGGACTTATGTTCCTCCATCACCCGAATAAAAACATTTTTTTACTTTTCTTCTTCAGTCGGTTGAATCAAGTTGTTGAACAGTTCCAACGGGTTGATTTTTTTCCGCCGCTGCAGTTCGTGTTTTAACGAATCCGCTCGCTTATCATTTCGGTTCTCGTTTTTAAATTCTACCGCTCGCGTGGAAAGTTCACGATAATCCGTTCTTTTTCTTACGAAACGGATCTTTTTTTTCCCAACGGTTTCCATTTTGAGCATCATTATTATTATTGTTATTTTTACGACGAATCGCACGTAACGACTTGATTTTTTCCTATACTTTTCTTTCTGAACCCATATTTTCCCGTGACTGCCACGGAAGGAACCTAGCTTGAGAGAGAGTCTTTTTTATGGAACAAATCGCGGGAACCGATCGAAACCGTGTAGACGGGTAGGAGTCGATTGCGGGATTGCGGCAAAGGTCGTACCAGCTTGTGAGAGAGAAAGATAAAGAGGAAGGAGAGGTCTGGTAGAGAGTGGGGTTTATGCGTGCTATCGAGGTACTGTGCGTGAGTTAGTGAAGAGAGAGAGAGGGCGAGAGAAGGAACACAACCATCCCTCGCAATGGTCACTGGCCTTGTTAAAAGGGCAGTTCCGTTTTACGATTCCCTAACTTCCTTCACCACTCCCGCCACTTTCGGAATAGTTCGAGGACGTCGGCCTCACCTCTTAATATTCTCCTTTAAGGGTCATTATGAGAGATCCCTTCCATTTCGAAATCCTTTCTAAACGAGCGCCCTACGCGAGGTTTTTGTTGATTTACTGCCTTTAAAAGGGACGATCCTGTTCAAGTAAGAAGGACCCAGCCTATATTTTTCTCTTCGTGAGAAGTAAACGGAAGGGAATTTAAAAATCTTTTCTTCTTCTTCTCCCGGAGTGCTGTTCGGTCTCGGGACTCCACGAGGTTCAAGGAAAGAGCTAGGAGGAGGCGGTTCGGTCACGGAGGCGTCTTTTTATTTATTTTTTTGTCGGTGGACGTGCTTTATTGTCGTGCACGCGCGTTCGAAATTCTTTCCTATCTCCCTCTTCGCGATCGGGTCCGAAGCGCTTCGAAGGGGTTTTCCGGTGGAGGAGGGAGAAAGAGATGAGGCGGGAGGATGAGGAGGAAGCAGAGGAAAAAATTTCGAAATATTCGGGTAATGGCGTCCTTTTTTATCTACGGCTTCGAGGTCACGGCCGTGCGCGTGGATTAATTGATGAACCTTTCGGCGGCGAATCTGATGCGAGCTCCATTTTGTTGTTTTGCCTTTTCTTCGAATGCGGAAACTCGCGTTTTTCGCGGCAGTTTCGCCATTGCGAAACGTGCGTCCCCTGTTGGGAAATTCAGTATCGCGGATTATTTCTTTTTTCGCGGGATTCAGGATAGACTACGGGATCAACCGGGTTGGTGGAAATGCTCGAGAAAGACGAAGCCGAAATTCGTGTCCGGTTTTCTCGATTTATTTTATGGATGTCGGGCGATTTCTGCGGAACGCAAACAGTTTCACTTATTTGAAAATATATATTCAGAAATATTCTGCCGATCTTCGTTACACAATTTCTCGTAATGCTTTCTAGCTCCATAGTCACCCCGACTGCACGTTGGGCGTTTTTGTTTTTCTTTGCGAACCTCCAGCAAGGAAATCGTCCTTGGCGACGTGAAGAGCGTTACCCGGTAACTGGTTACGAATTCACTATGACGTCATGCGCAGGTGATGGTTTTTTTCGTCGTAAGTCCAATCGCTCGCTGCTTCGAGGGGTGGAGGAAAAAATATATCCGGAATTCCATTCCTCGCGTACCATTTACTTGTTTTTTTATATTTTTTTACTCGAAGGGTTTCGCGGTATTCTTCGCGGCTCTTAACTTCCGCGCACTCTGCCTCGATTTCGCGAACTGCGGATCAGTTCCGCGTTTCCCAATCGATTCCCACGCATTCGATAGACCCGCGTCACTGCTGGGAAGCTTATGAAAGCCTTTCGTGCAAGTATTTTATAATTTCGCGAGCGGGACGCCGCGGAGAAGACGTCCGCAAGCGGTTACGTCTCTT
This sequence comes from Tanypteryx hageni, assembly GCA_028673005.1. Lineage (NCBI taxonomy): Eukaryota > Metazoa > Arthropoda > Insecta > Odonata > Petaluridae > Tanypteryx > Tanypteryx hageni. Next base: position 43,113,268 of record CM054117.1, read on the forward strand.
CGTTTGTCGACTAATTTTTCGCTTGTCGTCGATTGTGATATACACCTGGACCTATAAAAACGAGTTTTTATATAACACGGCTTGTTTTTGTACGCCAAAAAATCCATTACGGTTCGTATATTAACGCAGTCGGGGATTCGTTCATTCTTCTATCGAAGCCACGATCCAGGTTCCCTTCGGAACCTAACTTTCCCTTAACGATCGCGCATGGAACGAGGAAAGCTCGTAAGGAATTCGCGTCTCGTCGTAACTTGCAGTTTGTTGTGGAAAACGGATTCGTAGGATGCTAGGTGGTGGGAGAAAGAGGAAGAGAGAGAGGTTTACAGAGAGGAAGAGAAAGAGAGAGAGATCACTTTGTAAACAGTCGACGGAGGCTTGAGAAAAGAACGCGATGGAACGGGTTAAAGAGTTCGCGAGGACTTTTCTAAATGTCCCCGGAAGTGAACGTTAACGTACTCAATAACCGAGGGAGAGGGAGAAACTCGGCGTCAATTGGACGCAGTTGGAGAGAGGATGGCGCTCCCTCTTTCACTCTCATGGCCCCTTCGCTACCTCCCTCTCTCTCATCTCGCTGTCTTTCGTGACGAAGATGCTACCAGATGAAACGGTAATGCACCGCAAACAATGTACCTGCCCAGTCCGCGGTGTCACAACCCTTCCCTTCCTCGCCGCGGGAGGATTCCTCCATTCCCTACGCCACTTTATAATACGTCAAGCTAAGTCGAACCTTTATTTGATGGAAAACCTGGTCATCGGTAACCTCTTCAAACGGAAGACGTGAATGGGAACGCCTTCCGTGGCTTTCCCGGTTGTTGATATTTTGTAATACCTATTTCTGTCTGCTTAAATGTCGGCCCTTATAGAGGCGATATTAAGTAACGCTTTTCGACGTGCAGAACTCCTTTGAATTGCAGAGAGCGATTGGATGTGCCGATCTGGCTGAATGGTGATGTGGTGCAGGAATGACAGATGCGAATGCGTCGTTTTTTTTAAGGACTCGTGTGTCCTAATTCGTTGCATGTTTGTACGTGTGCGCACCAAAGATGAAAGATAGGAAAGCTTAACTAGATGACACGAGATGATACTACATAAGATTAAATATGCGATCGAAGGTAAACTTGAATGCGAAAAAGGAAGGAAAAAGGATTCAACATTTAAACAACTTGAAGAGAGTTATCGTGCATTGAATGAGGTTGCTTAGGATATAATGACGCCAGAACCCGGTTTATTTATAATAACCGCTGTCCATACTGCAGACAGGCTATACTAATGTTGTTGATGAGTGTGATTGTGCGTGTATGTTTGTTTTCTTACCGGTTTTCGTAAAAGGCCACAGCTGTTAAAATAATCTTGCCAATTCAAGTCATCCTTGTTTTTCAATTGTAGGTTCTCTTTCCTTAAATGCTTGCACTTTCCGGTGGTAGTGAAAAAAGCGACATTGAGATGCCTGAAATAGGCTAGGAAAAAATGGTAGGATAATGGTAGTAACGGAGGAGCGAAAGGAATTGATTGGGAAGCAGGAAACATGGGAGGTTTGATCGTTAGAAAGCTTCGTGGATGGCAACGTGATGGAGGTTTGAAAGAGAGAGAGAGAGCAAAGCTCGTAGTCAACCTATTGGGGAAGGAGAAGTCACGGGAGGAAACATACCCTCTGCACGCAGTGACTAGGAACGTAGGTTCGAGTCGTGGGAAACTACCTTCCATCCCTCCTCTCCTCCCCTCCATCCCTCTTCCCCTCCCCTCCATCCCTCTTCCCCATCCCTCCATCCCTCCTCCCCTCCATCCCTCCTCCCCTCCCCGCCATCCCTCCTCCCCTCCCCGCCATCCCTCCTCCCCTCCCCGCCATCCCTCCTCCCCTCCCCGCCATCCCTCCTCCCCTCCCCGCCATCCGCTGCCTCACCTCCCCTTCCTCCCTCAAACCTCTCCCTCCATTCCTATACTCATCCGACCCTCCCCTCTTCGTTCCTCGAACGCCACAATCGCAGTCGGCCGTTTCCCTCTCAACCTTCCTTTTCCCCTCTCGTCCTTCCTTTTCCCCTCTCGTCCTTCCTTTTCCCCTCTCTTCCTTCCTCTTCCCCTCTCGTCCTTCCTCTCCCCCCCACGCAATCTTTTCTTCTTCTCCACCACTCCCCCTCTCTTTAATCCTTCTCCTCTCCACTCTGGAGGAACGGAGTGCCTCGCATCTTCTTCCATTCACATATTCGAATCTCCGCCCTTGCTTGGATATTATTCTTCGATTTTTCGTTCGTTCCTCGTGGGTTCCTTCTCCGTTCCTTATTAGTTGCTTCCGCGTTACTTTAAACCGTTCCTTTCCTGTTTCATAAGACGTGGCAAGCGTGACGGGCATGTTAATCTTTTAAACCCTTCCACCATAAGCCCGGTTGAGATTTGTTTTCTTCTCTTCGGAGAGCGCGCGTTTTGAACTTAAAACCTTGCGTTTCGCGCACAGATGACCTCCGCGAGACTACATATATATCAGACTCGCAGAGGTCATCTCTCATAAAGAAATGAGCTTTTTTTATTGTTTATTGTACCAGGTTTCTCTTATCGATTCGTGTCATCGCGCTTTGTTACTCCTTTTTGTTCTCATTTTCGCGACGCCTTTGTTTCCGTGAATGTTCGTAGCTGCAACGTCAAAGGACGCGGTCAGCCGGAGGAATCGAGATCGAGTTACGGAGTGAGTTTTCTATTTTTTCGGAATATCCCATCGCCGTCGTCGACGACTGCCGGCGGACTTTTATTTTGACGGAGGGGAGCGTTAAAAGTGGAGGAAATCGGATCTCGTTCTGAATTTTCCTCATCTTCTCCTCCTCTAAGCCTGTCCACACTCTCTCTCTCTTTACACCTCTCTTCTCTTCGTAGGTGTTTTCCGCAGTGGGAAATTTTTTCTGTGTTAAAATGTAACTGATATTACAGTTTTTTCGACCCTCAAAACTAACAATATTCTTTGGTAATACTCTGTCATCTATTAACCAGTATATAATTAACTTGTAATTTTTATATATTTGACTGTAATTTTTATGTAATTTAATTTCTTTTAATATGTAAATATTGTAACTACTTATATGACGAAAGGGTTAAATGTAAGAAGGGACTTTATAGTCTCAATTTCGCCCAAAATTAAGTCGTCTGTCTGTTTGTTTGTCTCTCTCTCCCTCTTTCTCCATCCTTGGGCTAGTGTCTGATCGATCCTTTCCCTCCTTCAACTCGATCGTTCTCAGTGCGTTACCCCCATCCACTCCCTCTCCCCCCCTCCTCTTTGTCCCCTCCCACCCCCTTCAAACAACCTCTCCCTCCAATGAATCCCGCATCGGCTCTTAAGAGGGAATTTCGCCGTCCGCGTGGCCTCCTGGAGTTTCTTCCAAGTCTCTTTCTCACCGCCGTCGTTTCACGGAGTTTTCCCACGCTCCATGGATCTGGATGAGGGATGGATAGGTTTTTGAAGGAAGGGGAGGAGGGACAGGTGGAGGGAAAGGGAAGGACGTATCCGTAGGAGGTTTGGGCGGAACATAGGGAGAGGGGGAGGATGGGAGGTGGCTGGAAGTTTTGAAAAAAAGGAATTTGGCGAATTATATACGCGAGAGAGAGAAAGAGGAAAAAGGAAAAAAATGCAATTATTGGCGAAGTCGAGGCAAAACAGCCGTATCTTCCACCTAAAACATTTTACGTTCACAGTATGGCTTACATAATTCAATTCAAAATAATAATGAAGGTTACAAACATTTGTATATGAAGTAATCATATAAAAGCTATTTGAATAATTCAGATTTTGTTGCTAAATGTACGAGATTATTAAAGAATCAAATTTACAAGAAATATATCGAAAGCAGAAGTAACGGAAACAAAGGTAAAAACCATTTGAAGAACCCGGTCTATACAGACATTAGTTCAGATTATTAATTGAAAGCGTTTGCACTTTCGATTTAAAAATGTTACGAAAGTACTGCACGACTCGAATGGTTATAAAAAAATCAGCATTTTGGACTTTTCAGCGTATAAAGTATTGTTTAGAATTTGCAGTTATTACGAAAAAAATATGAATTGGGATTGTAGAGGGTGAAAGGCGGGCGCCGCTCTCCCTTTCCTCCAAAAAAAAGTTAAAAGAGGAAAAAACAAACGTTTTCTAGCGAAAAAAACTTCGTATCCTCTCTCCCGCACACGATTTTCACGCCAGTCATAGGAGTGGGTGGGGCCGACGACCTTCCGGCTAAAGAAAGGGACGAAAAAGAAGCGAAGGCGAAGAAAAGCAGGCAGGTAAAAACGCATCCCGCGCTACTACGCAACAGTTTCCTCGGTGACGTCGTCCTCTTCGGCTGGAGTGGTCCAGCCGCGCTTCCTCGAGATGCGATGATGATCTTCCTTCGACTCGCAATCGGCGGGAAGCGTTCCGTCGAAGGAATCGGATGAATGGAGAATGATTCGGAAGAGTTAGGTCCCGGTGTATGCGAATTGGGAAGAGGATGCGATTGATTTTTTATTAAACGATCTCTTTGCGGCTACCTTGAGAGTTTTTTGTTTCTTTTTTACGGTTTCCTGTTCGAAGTGGATCGGCTCGCGGTGGGTTTACCTTTAACCCGGGAAGGGTACACTGGGGCACTGAATACCCCACGGATTTATATTTGCGTGTGAAAGATGGCTATGCATATTAACTTGTCACTTTTAGAGTTCCTTTAGGGTCACTTAAAAATTATGTTGATAATTTTTTTTGTTTGTCATCACTCTTTTTCGTGCTTTCTGTGGGCGTATTTGGGGCACTGAATACCCCAGTGTACCAGAATCGTATGTTTTTTCCGAACCTGTTTCAATGAACTTTATTTTTCGCCGTAATTTCAAAATCCGGCGATAACTATAACTCCGCCGATCAGATTAGTACAAAATGCAACATTAAGACATGTTTTTATACATTGCATCCACCTTAAAACTTTTGCGCTCATGCCGATATAGCTGTTTACTTCACTTAGTGGATAATGTATTTTTTTTAATTTTTAAGTTATATTCCTTATTAATGTCGTCTTTATGATAGTAAAACATGTGATGGGCTTAATTTAATCCTTCTCTCAAGAGCTGAGCCCTAGGCGAAATGTGTTGCTATAAATGTATTAAATATATAGTGAATTTCACGCCCAGCTACCGCCAAGTTGACCTCACTAACTTCTGCAGCATAGTCGCTAAGATAGGAACTGCGTTTAAACACGCAGAAAAGTAGCCATCGAAACTATCGTGTGGACTGGAAGTTTACGGATAAGAGAAATTTTGCGCAATGTATTTTTCACCGATTTTTCCGTTCAGGCTTCCATTAAAGCTCTTCGTCTCGCTGGAGCCTCTTTATTCCTCCGTTGTCTTGAAAAAACACACCACCTATTCTTGTTAACCGACCGTTCTCCCTTTTGGAGGCTGGCGTACGGACTCTTCAAAAACCTCATCAGCCCTCCCCTCTACTATTCTCTGCCCTCATCCGGTTACCCTTTTCGCTTCAAACCCCTTTCGCTTATAGCTCTCCGAGACGCACCCACCCTAGCGATCGTCTTGGGTTACGAACCTCACTTCCTACTTGCCACCCATGGGGTTTTTTCATCCAGATCTCACCCCCGTCTCCTCTCCTGTCCCTCCTTCATGTCTCTTTGTCGGTCGTATACGTCTACGTCGATAGCAGCTTTTTCGACGTGATCCGTGTCATTGGTTTCCGGCTTGAGTTCTCGTCGGTCTTCGTCCGGAAGGAGCAGGGGTAGTCCTTAGGCTATTCGCCGTTGCCAACCCAAAATTTTGATCCTAAAATTTTAAACCGAAACACGTAACGCACGGAAGTCGACGCAGTGTTTTTCATCAGTAAGCACTTCAATATTAAAAAAAAAACTGAAAAAGTAGATAGGTATCTCCAATAGACATAACAAGGTAATGAAAATCCAGATGAGCATTCAGGCTACAATGCAGGCGTTTTCAATGCTGATTTACCCGAAGTAGATTCTGAAAAAGATTCGCGAGACTTGGAGCAATCCCTGGGTGTGCGTAAGAAGTATACGCTCAATCTTTCTCGGAAGACTCCGTCACGCGTCGCGTATTGCCCGGATCTCCTCTCGGCTCGCCCCTCCGCCATCTTTGAGCAGTCCGACCCGGAACAAGAGAGGGAGACCTCCCGCAGCCGTCATCTCGGGGCTTCCCGCTCTTTGAGAGAACCTCCGCAGAATCCCTTTTCCTCTTCAGCGCTCGCTTCGCGGTATCCGCTTCATTTTCCTTTTCGTTCCCAGTCATCTCGTCATTCCCTTCGCCGCTTTACGAGGAATCGGAAGCAATTGGACGCGGTACCCGGATGGTAATTCCCCGAACCTCTCGGAGGAACCTCCCCGTTCTCTTTCATCCGGTTTCTCCGGTTCCGTCACCTGACGATACCTACAAGTATAGGTGCTGTTATTAGCACGTTTTATTGAAAGAAAAAACGTGTTTATGTGGCCATTCTGTTTGTCCTTCCCTGGGCGATCAACTTTTTTAAAAGAGATATTTGATCATTCTGTCTGTCCGCCCGTCTCTGTGTCTGTCTGTTCGTCTGTGGATAATCAACTTTTTATTTGAATATTTCTTTTTGAATTACATCCATGAATTTTTCAAATAGTTCATGGATTTCTCGTTAGGCTACTTCAAATTCGGGACGTTCAAAATTTCTAAATAGTATTGCAGCCAAACTACTGAGGATAGAGGAGTTAAGTTTTCACGGATGAGGTCTAGTGAGGATTTGCATTCCTACGCTGCGGTCTGTCCCCTCCTCAAAGGGAGAGACAAACCAGTAATTGTAAATTTTTAAGAAAACGTGGTTGTACATCTTACTTGAGCAAGAGAATCTTACTTGTTTTCTTTTTCCTTCGGTTTTTGCGCAACATCGCCTCGCTGGAACTAGACGAAGCTCGCGGCCGAAGGCCGCTGTAGGATTGGACCGCAGGAAGCTATTCGAACATTTTGAGTGCGTCGGGCGATGATTTCCTTGTTGGCCATTTGAATTTGTTCGCATGGTACGTGGTATTGTAGTCAGTCACGCGACGAAAATGTTTCGAGTTGGCCAGGTCCGCGTATCGCAGGCGTCCTCAGTGGCGATCGTTCATTCTGATAGAATACTGTTACTCGTATCCATCCCTGTAAATTGCCTCCGAAATCACTTGCTTAATAGCGAGAATTCGCATCTGTTCGCTCAGTCCTCACATAAAACTGAATTAAACCCAACATTCGGTGGGGTTCCTATTGATTTCGGAGAATTTCCGTTTTCGTCGCTCCTACTTAAGCAGTACATGACACGAACACTGTTTTAAAAAATTGAAGGTTGATTTCCCCATCTCATTGTCAGCCTTCATACGCTTCTTACCTACTTAGCTTTTATTCCTCGGCCCACCGGCTCTCTCTTTTTAGAGAGGGAGAGCGAAAGAGGGTTTCCTTTATGTTTACCTCGTGCGGTGACGTCATCTCCAGCTATACTATAGAAAGGGGATTTCAACGGCTTCTGACTCTCGAAGCAAACGAATTCAAAATTTCCAACGGAAAAGTCTTCTTTTATACCTACGCAGCACCGTAACGAGCTATTTTAGCACCCGGGACAAACTACCAAATATGCGCCCCCTCCATAAAAAATTCTCTAATACCTATATTTTTTACTATATGCATCTTTGGTGAATAAATAAAAATAAACTAACTGATGTAATTTCTCACTACGAATGTACACAATTTAAATACATAACTATAAATATAATTACGTAAATACATAATTACACACATACATAATTAAAATACAGAAAGTATAAATATTTTAATATTAAAGAGCTATTCTACCTGATTTTAATGTTACAAACTCATCTATAACATCATCGAAATTTATAGTTTCTGCTATGCGTATGTCTGGAACAAGTATAGTAGTGAAATCGCCCTTTTCCTTGTGCCATGCAACCTCACACAATTTACCATTAACAATTTTTGCGTCCCTTCTATCGTTGCGCCCGTGGCAGATGCCCCGCTTGCCCCGCCCTAGTTATGGCACTGTACCTACGGACAGTCCTAAAAAAAACTACACCGTAGACTCGTTAATTTTCACGCTGGTGGTCGAACGCGGTGGAACTTTGAAGAAATACTGCCGGACTTGACGTGGGTTTTGATGCTAATAAGGGACAAACTTTGTTTATGTAATCTAGCTATCGTAACATCGGGTAATCGATGTTTATTTATAGAACGAAATACCATATATTAGTGTTAATAGTCATAGTGTTTGTTTCCGAGCATTTTGTTTTAAAATCATTCAAACTCAAACGTGATCGATCTGCATTTGTTTTTCTTATTTTTGAAACCGTAAGCGTTTGAGTTTTCTTTTTTCTTCTTCGGGATTCTTCACTGCCAACGCCGTAACTCATTAGCCTTGGATTTCACGGCACTTCTTCGTGAACACGAGTGAAAAAGACCTTTTTCTCTTTCGCGACATCCATGTTAACTTTCGACGAAACCGTTTTTAAGCCTCTGTCGTAAAAGTATGACTCACTCATTCGCACGGTACGAAAACTTGATCTATTGAACTTTTACAAACGCTGTTCGGAGGGAGTCACCTTATGCGAATCTTAAAAACTTGTCTTAAAAGTAGCCACGAAAATGGACGCTCGTTGCCTTGGGATATAGGAATTTTCTGGAGTTCGTCAACCATGCCATCCAAAACCGCGAATCTCGTCGAAATATTTAGGGGTAAAATTTCCCGCGTAATCTTTCCGTCTCATTCGCGTGAAAAATGATCCCCGGTTCAACGCGAAAGGGCAGACCAAATCGTCGAAACTGGTTTACGTCAATTGGTTTCGTCGGTGGACGACTACGCGCGACGGCGGTACACGGCGGCGGATGTAACACGCGCCACTGCGTTACACGCGACCGTTAATACGAGACGGTGCCCATTATGTCTTTTTTCCCGCGAGGACGGAGGAGCGGGAGGTGAAATTATTTGGGTTGCGTTTTTGGGAGGATGGACGGGTCGGACGTGACTGAAAGTCGATATATCGATCGAGATCGATGATTGACTCGACGCGCCCCCGCCGACCTCCTCTTAGTGCATGCCGCTGCCCCCTCGGACGTTCCATCAATGTGGTGTTCGTGTCGTCCTTATCCCATCGATTCCCCCTTCCCCCCTCTCGATTAACCCATCGATTGAACTCACGGTAAAGGAGGCAATGGAGGGATTGGGGTTAATGGTGTGGAGGGGAGGGAGGCGAGGGTAGGAGGGGATTGAATGGATGAAAGAATATATATATATATATATATATATATATATATATATATATATATATATATATACGTATATATATAAATGCTAATGGAAGATGAAAGGTAAATAGATATATCACCGCCAAATAGATTTTGAGGGAAGAAAGTCCAGTGGACACTTAGCAATTTACCAATAGGAGAACCGCTGCGTTGTCGGAGAGACATTTTCACATATAGACAACTTTCCTCAACACCTAGCTGCCGTTTATTATACTCTATTTTATTAAGTTCAAGTCATAAATATATAAATGTTTTCAAATCCAAAATTGAAAGTGACATAATAAAAAACAATATTAGGACCACCCTCTAATAAATAAATATATAGATATAATATGAGGGGCGAGAGTTTTAATAGAGAGGATATCCGGGTGGAATTGGAATATAATGAAAATGAGGAGTTTGCGACGGAAACTGGGTAAGCGATTGTTCTGCGTGGAATTGAGGTATCTGGAGACATTGTTGTTGAGTTCGCTCGACTTCCTTCGTTAATGTTAGAAAGAAAACGAGAGCTTTCGGGCGCGGTAATAAATAATCACTGTGTTAAAAGGGAGGAGAATGCTTCGGGCGAGAAAACGGCTCGTTATGTTTCTCGATTTACCATCCTTGGTTTAGTTACGACTTTCCTCGAAGAAAAAACTTTGTATCCTGACAGATGCCGTATAATGTGATCGTGTTGAATTCATTTTCTTTGGCAACATCGAGCGGCTGATGACAGCAGTAAACGGCAGCATCCTTTAAAACTAGATTTAGTTCAGGTATCTCGCGTGTGATTGCAACAATCGGCTAATAAGGAAAACGAGTGACGAGCGACATCTAGCGTTGTGGATGCGATAAAGGTACGTAATCGGGAAATGTGTACATTTACCGGTAAATGTGCACATTTACCACCAAGCTCGGTAAATATAAGTTTAAGTTTCCATAAATACGTATTATACGTACATTTCCCGGTAACAGTGCACTTCTACCTATGTGCCTTGGTAAATGTGGAAATAAGTAAGAATGAGAAATGCTACACTTGAATGATTACGTTAATTTATAACAAAAATCATCGAGGGTTCGTCTCCACTGAATTAAGATGAACGCTTTCCAACACAGTGTACATGAGGAGGAACCAAAAACACTTCGACTAACTTACCCAACCCGGTGGGGCCGAGTAAAATTTTCCTTCATATTCAAATTTAGTTTAGTTAGTTGTGCACATTTACCAGGATCTTTACACATTTACCAGGCAACGCACATTTACCGTACTTCTAAACTCCAACAGATGTTCGCGACGCCGCCAAGTTTTGGCCTGTGTTGCGACGTATTTCCACATTTACCAGTCTCTCTAGGAAAATGTGTACATTTCCCCAATCCAATCGGTAAAACTATGTTATACTTACATTGACCAAACTTGGTGGTAAATCTGCACATGAACCGGGAAATGTACACATTTACCGTGACAGATATATCCCCAGGTGTGGCGAGATTAGAATATAATTTTCCCACCGTCTCCGTATGGAGAGTTTTAACGAGGCTGGAAATAATTCCGTGTCTATCGTAGTTCCATTCGTGTTCCTTTGCTCCATCTATTCGCGATTTGGAAGAGATGGCGATTCGACGAGAGAAATTCTTCCCGACGCTTCTTTGCCGTGTATGCGTCTTGATTCTGGAACGACACTCCTCAATCGCGCATTTCCTTTTTTATTCCCGCGCAACTGTTGAATCGCGCGGTTTTAGGACCGTCCTATGAAGAAAGAGGGTTTTTCCACATCCCTTTTTCGAAAAAGTCGCGAGGATTGCAGCGGAACTTTGGAGGGAGCGGGGGTAAGGGAGGGAAGAACGTGTTTACTTCTCTTCATGTTGCATCTCCATAAAAAAAGGGATGAAGTCGAATCGGAGATGATGAGGAGAGGCGGGGACGGCTTCCAGCCGGTTGTCATTATTTCTTTCCTCTCACTCCCACTTCTCCCTCTCTTTATCCCCTCCCCCCCTCTCTCCCTCCCTCCCTCCCTCCCTCCCTCTCTCCCTCCCTCTCTCCCTCCCTCTCTCCCTCCCTCCCTCTCTCCCTCCCTCCCTCTCTCCCTCCCTCCCTCTCTCCCTCCCCCTCCCCTCTCTCCCTCCCTCCCTCCTCCCTCTCTCCTCCCTCTCTCCCTCCCTCCCCCCTCTCTCCCTCCCTCCCCCCTCTCTCCCTCCCTCCTCCCTCTCTCCCTCCATCCCCCCCTCTCTCCCTCCATCCCCCCCTCTCTCCCTCCATCCCCCCTCTCTCCCTCCCTCCCTCCCCCTCCACCCTCCCCTCTCCCTCCCTCTCTCCCTCCATCCCTCCCTTCCTCCCTCCCTCCCTCCCCCTCCACCCTCCCCTCTCCCTCCCCACTCTCCCTCTATAGCACCCCGGAGGGCGTCAACCTTCTCTCATCAGTTTGCCGCTCTCGCATTACCTGAAGTAGTTAACAACCTACCAGTTTTTTCACGCCTGGAGGACATGGAGAGTTTTACGTGCATACAATCCCTCTTTCGCCGTCACCTTCGCTTTCTCCCTCCTCATTTACCCACCCTCGGCACCGCGTGGGTGTATTTTTGGCTAATCAACCTCTTGGATTATTATAGCCTCTGCACCGCATTTTCTCATATTTACCTCTCTTTGTCCCACTTGCGACGTTTCTCTTGCCTTACCTCTTCCTCCTTCCCTGTATCTCTCCCTCCTTCCTTGTATGTCTCACTCCCTATCGTTCGATCATCATAAACACTTGGTTCCCTTTCCGAGTCAACATTCGTCCTTCCCACCCCTACCTCCTGCCTTCAAGGTCACTCGGACTTGAATCGGTGTTTTTCTTTTAGCGCCGTTCCGATCCTACGTTTTGTCTCCAACGGTTCTGAAAAATAAGGTTTTTGTGTCAGTTGATGTTTTTTGATACCGGTTGATTTTTTGATGCCACTCTCTAAGAATTCATTCGTCCCGTGGTCTCGTTCGCGACCTCGACTGCACACTGTCCGCTTCTGAATACGCTTTTCGTTTTCCCTTTCCCGCGCCCGTGTCGACGCAACGTCCTTGCCTTCCTTATTGGGATTGCTCACGTGGAATGGGAGTCTTAATATAGGTCGAGCGATCGACGGGAAAAAACCATTTAAAAAAAAACAAAAACAAAAAACGACCTAGCCACCGCCATTCCTGCATGCGTCTGTGTGCCTCTCTCTGTATGTACCCGCTTACTCAGTACCAGTACGCCATCTATCTTCATATGCCTCCTCGCTTTCTCTTCTCTCTCCACTCTTCCCCCCCTCCCTCTCTCTCTGCCCCCCTCGGAATCTTTTCTTCCTCTCGTTTCTGCCCATATAAAGTAATTCGATGCATCATTCCACCCTATCGTTCCTCCTCCCTCCACTCGACAATCTCGCAAATACCATTTCTCTCTCTCTCTCTCTCTCAAACGACACGTTCTGGTTCCTGACTTGCATCTTCCTCCCCTCCGCAAGGTCGCCACTTCGATCCCAGGGTGATATTTCTTCTGACTCGCAATTGCCGAATCGTGTTTTCGGTCGTCAGATCTGCGGGATCTTAACGGCACCTTAATGCGTCATCACTTTCAAAAGTGGAATCTGCTTGTAATGCCGGACCAGGAGTTGGGAAACAAATTTTCCGGCTCTCCTTAAGGCCCTTGTCCGTTTAGGTAAATCCTAAAAGATATGCGTTTCTGGATGCCGCGCTTTTTCCAGATTCTCGACTGTCGGTGAATTGCCGCTGAGGGGGGCTATTTCGTAGCTGGGACGAGGTTTACACAGCCGTTTTATGGTCTCGTGAATGTTTCTGATCATCAACCGACACAATGCCCATTTATTTGTTATGGAATGCATTGCTCCCGAATGCTCAGGGTTTTGTGGGATAAGCGTTTTTATCTTTGCACACTTTCGCCTCGGCTTCTTGGTAAACGTTTCTAGGCTGTCGCACGGGGAGGCCATTTCATTCTCTATCTCAAACTACGTTCCAATCTTTCGCGCGACCGAGTCCAAATATATCTCTCTCGTTCCCTTTGCACCAGCTCTGTTCTTTGACTCTCCGCCCTCGACTTTCTCCTCCCAACCTGCACGGTTGCATTGCTTTCTTTTAGCTCTACCCCTCCATGGGGGGTAGTACATATTATGCTCTCCGACAAATCCTTCCTCATTTTCATATATACAATTTCCGGGGGCGTTCGATTTTCGAAATTCTCTCCCCGTTTCCTTCATTCCCGCCCCTTCTCCCTGTCGCCCTTCCGAGGCGGACTGGAACGTACGATTCCCTCTAAAAAAATTCAAAACGCACCTTCGGGCATTTCGCGCATTGCGCGGCCTATTTCCCTTTCATCTTTCCTTTCCGTGCTTCCTCGCTTGATGAAACCGCCTGAGTTTATCTTTCCCGCTGTCATCTCTTTTGTCTTTCCCTTCATTTCTCTCACTCGTCTTTCTCCCTCATTCTTTCCCTCTGTCTCTCTTGTCATGTATTTCTACCCCCTCTCTCCCATTCTCTCCTTCTCTTCCCCTCCCATTCACTCCTTTCCTCCCTCTCCCATCTCTCCTCTCCCATCTCTCCTCTCCCATCTCTCCTCTCCCATCTCTCCTCTCCCATCTCTCCTCTCCCATCTCTCCTCTCCCATCTCTCCTCTCCCATCTCTCCTCTCCCATCTCTCCTCTCCCATCTCTCCTCTCCTCTCTCCCTCCCTCCCTCTCCCTCCCTCCCTCTCCCTCCCTCTCCCTCCCTCTCCCTCCCTCTCCCTCCCTCCCTCCCTCCCTCTCCCTCCCTCCCTCCCTCCCTCTCCCTCCCTCCCTCTCCCTCCCTCCCTCTCCCTCCCTCCCTCCCTCCCTCTCCCTCCCTCCCTCTCCCTCCCTCCCTCTCCCTCCCTCCCTCCCTCCCTCTCCCTCCCTCCCTCTCCCTCCCTCCCCCTCCCTCCCCCTCCCTCCCCCTCCCTCCCCCTCCCTCCCCCTCCCTCCCTCTCCCTCCCTCTCCCTCCCTCCCTCTCCCTCCCTCTCCCTCCCTCCTCTCTCCCTCCCTCCCTCCTCCCTCCCTCCTCTCTCCCTCCCTCCTCTCTCTCTCCCTCCCTCCTCTCTCTCTCCCTCCCTCCTCTCTCTCTCCCTCCCTCCTCTCTCTCTCCCTCCCTCCTCTCTCTCTCCCTTCCTCCTCTCTCTCTCCCTCCCTCCTCTCTCTCTCCCTCCCTCCTCTCTCTCTCCCTCCCTCCTCTCTCTCTCCCTCCATCCCTCTCCCTCCCTCCCTCCATCCCTCTCCCTCCATCTCTCTCCCTCCCTCTCCCTCCCCCATTCTCGCCCTCCTTTTCCCTCTCCCTTCTCCCCATCTCACCCCCTTTTCGCATCGTTTTCGCGCGCTTAGTCACTCGCCCACTTTCCGCTAATCGCCAGCGCCTCTCGCCGTTGAGCTTTTTCCTCCGCGTACGCGATTTCATCTCGCTCACTCTCTCTCTCTATCTCTCTGCATTGCATTCAGTGGCGGCGTGGCGGTCTGGTCGCGAATGGCGACGGTGCTTGTGAGACGACATATCTGTGCGTAAGCGTGTGCGCGTCACAGACAGTAGTCTCCTGCGTCTTGATCCCGCACGCGGCGGCGAGGATATTCCGCCGTACTCCCTGACGTCCGTGGAGAGATGGAATCTTCCATGTTGATCGCGCGAGGTGAGCACCCATTGCGCGAAAATTCTCCCCGACACAACGATGGCGCGTCTAAACCTTTGGCCGAGAAAAGGTAACTAACTGGGTTGGCTGTGAAATTGAGGTTAAAGAGAAAAGTCATGATCCGAATGTTGTTGCGGCAAACCGATCAGAATTGTTAATCTTATCCTCGCGAAATCCTGCTTTTTTCGTTTACATCCTATTAAAAGATTACTTTTGCGGAAGTATATATTTTTCCTCCTGCACTTACAATCAGATGGAGATTAAAACTAGATAGCTGTCGCGCGGATAAGTTGGCGGCTTAAATGAAAAACTGGAGAATTGCTCCGATGACGCACATCGACGCTTGGCAAGAGCGTACAGAAGCGAGGAAAAATTCGATTCGGTGCGTTTCATAGAGTGGGGCGAAGGAAAAATGTGGTCTTTCTTTTATTATTATTATTATTTTTTCGAAATGGGTGCGTTCATCTCCATTGGAAACGTACCAGAGCGAAGAGATACGCTTATGGATACTTCGTCATTGGTTTTACCTCGGCGTGCGTCAAGATGTCTTTCGAAATATTACACGGGGACAGGTTTAAATCTACCGAATTTATCAAAATAAATCCCAAATCGGTATTATGTGTAACGTTATGCAGTTCTGGTGTTAGTACAATCACGGGCCAATTATGTATTCTCAAGTTTTAAAGTTGGTTTACAAAGTGCTGATTTTTCTGTCACTTGTATAGTTTAAAAAATAATAAGCCCTCTGCTCGAGCCCAATTGCATTACAATGGCGTTAGGTCGGTTTGTACCCAACGTTGCGAAACGGTGGAAATTAAGGATACCTATTTTTCAACTGAAATAAAAATTTGCAGTCGTTGTTTATAGTAACACTGGGATGCAGTGTTTTCATTTCGATTGCTCTGTTGAATGATTCCTGCAAAATCCCTTAAGTTATTAGCGAGCGCGTTTTTCTTCGCTGGCGTCTCCGACCTTGTCCTTGTATAACATCTCCGAAGAAAGATTCGAACCATTTAGTCGAAAAGCATTATTAGGGTAACTCGGCCATCTCACATTCCATCTCCTTTTCCGTTGTTTTCGGCGTCTCGGTTTCGGTGCGAATGAAGAGGAAAGCGGAAACGGGACGGTCAGTGGGAATGGGAGAGGATAGCGAAAGGGGGGTAACTTGTCAACTGCGCCCCGGTCATTAAGCAGCCCTAATTCCGGAAAGATATTCTTGCCTCTTCTTGAAGAGCGTGTTTCGATTTGTCACGTTGACAATTTTTACCCGAGGAAAACTTAACTCGATTCGTCACTTTCAAATTTGAACATGAATGAACATTCTACTCGGCCCCACCGGGTTGAGTAAGCTAGGTGAAATGTTTTTGGTTCCTTC
The DNA here is from genome assembly GCA_028673005.1 of Tanypteryx hageni. Classification (NCBI taxonomy): domain Eukaryota; kingdom Metazoa; phylum Arthropoda; class Insecta; order Odonata; family Petaluridae; genus Tanypteryx; species Tanypteryx hageni. The sequence goes on from CM054117.1 coordinate 43,129,553, forward strand.
TTACGTTCACTGTTCTTCCCCTCGGGTTGGGTTGGGTAGCGCTCATCTTAATATATCAGACCATTTCACGGTATTGCCTCGTAGAATGTTTTACGAAAATGCATCCTCTACCTCAGATGGATCGAGAAGTGGAAGGCCAAGCACCCATCGCAGCCAACTTCCACAGTCGGATTGCGGATCTTTGTAGCACACAGCGAGTCCAGGGGCGTAATTGAGTGTTTCGATAGGGATGTAAAATGAACGCGGGAGGCCGCAGAACCTGAGAGGTAAGAGAGTGACCAGAGGCGCGCAATTGAGTGTTTCGCTGGGGGTCTCAACTGACCGCGGGTCGCAATTGAGTTACTCAGCGGAAAAGGCTTCTTTAAGGCGCGTATGCATTTGAGATTCTCGACCGTTGGATGACAACCTTGAAAGCGTCCCCCCCTCCTTTACCTCCCCTTAGCCCCCCCCCCACAATTCCACTTAAGACTCCCCCAACTCCCGTGTACTTCTTTTTCCCCTACGTCTTGCCTCACGGCCGTAGAATTTTTTAGTAGCGGTCTCTATCTCATTTATCTCTTTATTCTCCGGTTTCGAAACTCATTTTGAGGAAAATGCGCGAAGTGATTCGTTTCGCCTTTTTTATTTTTCCTTCGGTCGATTCAGTTGAATTAATCGTCGTAACAAACGCCTCTCCAGATTTTATTTATCGGCGGATTTTTTTTGTCGAATCGAGCCTTTTTGGATCTCGGCGCGGGTAGGATGTAGAAAGAAGCGACTCCTTTGGTGGGAGGGGGGCGCAGATCTTGGAGAATAGAAACTAATTCCCTTGATCGTTTTGTCCCGAAATAACTCGTGCATCCTCCATCTTTAAAAAATTACTTGACTGAGTTAAGTCGGTATATCCCAATTTTCGGCAATTTTCATTGTTCCCGAACCTTTTTTTTTATCGTTTTAATAGGTGCAGTATTTTGATGGCTATAATATGTGTACAGCTTCTTTGATAAATGATTACACAAACGAAAAAATTTGGTTTCACCGATGAATTATGTGTCATGAGGTGCAATAAAAAATTTTTTTACCCGACTCCAAAAATAACCGTCCACTCAAAGGGTTAAGAAGACAAGCAAAAAGGGGAAGATTGCCCGAGTCTACGGACGCTGGGAGAATGCCCCTCTCACCATTAGAATGTCCGATGAATGGTTATGTTTTGAATCGGTTGGGACGTAGCCGCAAGTCAGGAGATCGATGTCCGTATAATATAATCCGCGCGTGCATTATGCGAGGTGAGCGAATGGAGAAGAACGCGGAGGACGGTCCCGTCCCCCTCCAATCCTTTCGTAACTCCCTCGGCCAATTAAATGGACGACTCGTGCACTCCTGGACGCCATGATGCCGTTTCTCTACTCCCTCACTTGTGTTTCGGTTTCCGCCGGATGTTATTTAGCCTCCCTCCCCCATTCTCTTCTCGTTCCCCGACCAGACCCTGATGAACGAACGTGGCAGGGCAGAACACCACTCACTGCGGCGAAGGATGCTCCGGCTTATTTCGTTGAAAAGGAGCGAAGTCTAACTTGAGCTCTGCCGGCCAATAAAAATCAAACGGGTGTGGGAGCTGAGAGGAAAGGTAGCCACAGAACGGTCGGAAAAACCGGGAAAGAGGGTTTCGGTTGCTTCGCGGAAGCTTTCTCTGTTCTTTCCAAGGCTCGTTCTTCGCACGTGCTTTACTCGATGGAAGGATTTTTTTCCCGTGCGTGTTTTGCGTGGCGACGGCATTGCGGAGTGAGGTTTCTCCACCTGCAACGCGCAGCCTTCTCTTAAAAAAAAGCATCTCGACTAGTTTTTGCTCTTGAGGGTTGTCCCCCTCTCTCAACCATGCTCTCCACACTTAAGGGTCCCACTTCCTCCCTTCGTGGCCCTCCTTACCCTTTACTTATCCTTCTCCCATCTTCCCTCCGTCCCCTCCCCCCTCAATCCCCTCCCCCTCAATCCCCTCCCCCTCAATCCCCTCCTCCCTCCGTTCCCTCCCCCATTCCGTCCTCCTTCCATCCCCTCCCCCCCTTCCATCCCCTCCCCCCCTTCCATCCCCTCCCCCCCTTCCATCCCCTCCCCCCCTTCCATCCCACCCATTTCCGTCTCTGCAATTCTCTTCAACTTCCCTCCTCCCACTCCCTCTCTCCATCGGTACATAATACGGGGGTCACATCCGAGGGATGTTTTAACGGAACCGAACGAACGCCGGTGATCTTGTTCCGAGCGCCGTTGCTTCTCGCGGCGTTCGCTTCTCCGTGTCGAGATGGAGCGTACGAGTGATGTTATGTCCCGAAGTCATATGAGCTGTCATTTGGAATCGGATGGAAAATCGGCGAAATATCAGTAAAAAAAATCCTAACTTCCTTCGCTTTGTTTATCTAGTCTGTCTATCGCGTCAAAAATCTCCATTTAAAAATTCGAATTGGACGTTTACCGTGTTCGAAATATTTGACTGTTTCGGGGTATCTCGAGCCGCAAAATAAAATAGGTTTGGTGAACCAGTTTCGTCGTCGGCGGTAACTCGCAGACGACGGGATTCGCACAATATTACTGTCATCTCGTGCCCTAGACGCGCATCTCGCCGAGTACACGTATTTCCGGCGAATTTTGTAGTCAACTCGAAATCTTTTACGACCGACGCCAACTTTTTCCGCGGAATAGTTCGCGGTAAAAATTCCTGACATTTTCTGCGCAGAGGAACGATGCGTCGCGAGGGATTATCCCGCCGATATTTTCAGCCCACCGCATCAGCGGAGAGAGGGAAGAGAGAGAGAAAGCGGTCCGCGATAATATTCGAATCGTCTGATTCAGGCCTCTCTTCGCGTAATCGGAGGCCCCACGCGTTCCACTGTTCCCCTCTGGCGGCTATTTTTAAACGGCCGCGTTACGCTAGTTATTCCTATACGTCGGCAGGCGATGGCTCGCACGATATCCAAGTCGGTTGGTCGAATGATCACCTAATTGTCGCAATGCGTGGTATTTACTCCCGTTTCAGATAAGATGTCTTGTCTTGTATTGGTTTGGATTAGATTAAATCGAGAAGTGTTTGTCTGAAAAAATTCTCTTCGCTGGCTTTCTCGTAGAATCTTAGCCACTCCACTAAGTGAACGATAATGCTCGCGCTGTCAGCTGCACGATGCGCGGCTTTTCTCGTAATTTGAAACGCCAAAATCCTAGGTGGCATTAAGGAGAGAGGGTGAGTTTGGTAGTCGACCAACGTGTGGACGTAACGCGCGAGCAGCTGCAAGCCACGCGCGTTCGATACGTGCGTCACAGAGGACGCCGCCGCTTCCTGACCCTCCCCCCTCGTTCCAAAACCTGAGTCGATGCGTAAAATACGTCTGCAAACGGTGGCCCGCGGGAACGGCAGCAGAAATGTAATTTGGCCGGAAGAAGTTTCTCTCCCGTTCTGCGAACCTCATCTGAACCGCAGAATGGAGGAATTTTGCGGAGTGGTTGTAGGCAGTTTTGAATTCCAGCATTCTTTACCGGATGGCCGGGAGAAGGGGAGAAATAAAAAATTTCGGGGATGTTTTAGATGCATTTAATTTTATATTTTGGACGCCGGGGGAGGGTAGAAATTTTGATGCACCATGGGAGGAAATTCACCCCGGCCACCTCTCCTGGATACAACAGTGGTTGTTATGGGAACGCATCCGACGGAAAGCAGTTTGTACATCAAATGGTAGGGGGCGATCGCTTTCATCGAATTTGATGCGCCACCGTCGCGCCATCTTCATGCGTTAATAAAACGGGGCGTTAAAAAGAAATCGGGAACCGCACATGAAAGCCATCCATCCATTTCCCTCCCCTCTCCTCCTCTCACCATTGTCGCGTTCCGGGAGAAAATCTTAAACGAAAACTTCAAAATGTTCGTTCATTCGTCTTCTCTTCAATACCGCGAGCGATCTCTCGGAACTTCCTTTCCCACCCCTCCCCCTTTTTCCATCGTCTTCGGTTTTTTGTTGTTCTCTGACCCCTCCCCCCCCCCCCCCCCGCGATCGCACACATGCACGCGCTCACACGCACGCACGCTCGAACAAACCCACCTCTCCATTCTCGGTCCCGTGCGAGTCTCTCTGCACCGGCCTCCCTCCTGCCACTCCTGCCCTCGACTCCGCACGCCCCTCTCATGTCGCCCGCACCCATACTCCTCGCCGAAACTTCCCCGTCGCCATGGAAACCGTCTCCCTGGTTACCGGGTTTCCCGCGGTGGTTTTCTGGCTCCGCCGACGCGGGAAAAAAACCTAACTCCCTCCCTCCGGTTGTTACTGCATTCCGGGAGTCTGTTTCCGGGTGGTTGTTGGAAGTAGTCGATGTAGATGCTTTTTTAAAATTATTTATCGATTTGCGCGCGAAAGTACGTAAACGGACCTGATGCTCGCGCGAGTTTATCTACGTAAGTTAATGCAAGTATGCTTTTGTTTTAATAAGTTTTTTTAAAATTTGAATCGAGGGTAAAGGGAGACGGCGTCTCTTCCACCCCGCTGTTATTTTTTACAATAATAAAAAACCACAAAGGGATGGAGAGAGGAAGGAGAGGTTGTCGGGTCCCTGCGTTCAATGAAGATCGTTTGGTTGCTATCCACGTCCTGCGCCGGATTTTCTGTCTCCCTCACCCCTCGTCCTCTCCGGTCTTCTCCCCTTTCTGCCTCCTGCTCCCTCCCCCCTCCCACTCTCCCCCCGGTTTCCACAAAACTCCCCTCGGCTACCCTTCCGATGGAAGTTCCCTTAGCAACTGTACCCCCAGGACCCATTTCCCTCTCCTTCTCATCCACCCTATCCCTCTTTCCCCCCCTCCCCCCTCCCTGTAGCGAAACCCTTGCTTCTTAACCCCTCGCGTCGTTTCGTCCAATTTACTCGAAAACCCCTCTATATTCTCTCTTTTTTCCTCTCCAATTGCCTATTTCGGGAATTATCGGGATCGGCTCGCCTCGTCCCCGTCTCATGCCATTGTCCATTTCCACTCGAGATCGGAGAATGATTGTTTTTCAAATCTTCACATCCTTTCATTGGATGCAGGGAGGCGACTGCTATTTTCTTGGTGAACAATGTTCACAAAGTACTGGTCTCAAGTACGCATCTTTGCTTGCACACTATGATCAATTGAGACTGGGATAGGTAAAGGACAGGACAGGAGGATGAATTTTCAAATGAAAAATTAGGCGAAATATGTTTTTTTTTTTATATGTACCGTGTTAATCAGATGTAGCGTTGTGACATGGCGCATATGGAAAAATTTTAGGAAACACCTTACTTGAGTAAAATGTTATTTTTCCTGCGTCCCAATAAAGAGTAATAGCATTTTTATTAAAAATACCTTTAACATCCGAGTATTGTTAAATTAATACTTATTTATGGGAAAATGTTTGGATTTTTTGGGGGACTGTTTGGCGCCTATGGCAAATTCCACCTTCGCCATGCCGTATTTACGACAATGGTGTAAATATTTATTTGCGTAAATCGGGGTTTTTACTTTATTCGAATGAACCGAGAAAAGTGAGCTGAATTTATCGTTAATTATCCGCTCGAAGATTCTTTTTTTAACCCTCGCCTCTCATTGCATTCATCCGAGCTATTCTCATGGTTAATCCCATGGTTTGTTTTTGATGTCGTATAAATATTTAATAGTGTTCACTAATAAATTTCATAATTTTTTTAGCTTCGTTAGTAGTAAAATATATTTCATTCTTAAGGCGAAATTGAGCGTTCAAGTGAATGGTTTTCCGCCTTTGGAAGTTGGACTGGTATTTGGTATTTGTCCGCGTGGGATGAAGTAATAATCGAGGATTTTTTTCTCCTCCCGCAGCTCAATTTTCCGGAAGCAGCCTAAGCAGTTCGAATTCCGTCGCCGGGGGCACCAACAACCTGCCCCCGCTCCTTTTCCACCCCGTTCACGGGGACAACATAAGGGTATCGGAATGCGGTGCCGTGGCGCGGAGAGTCGAAAGCTTCTGCAAAGGTCTTACCTTTAGCAGTCGGCCGGTGAGGATAGCGGAAAAGGTAAGCATCCGTCGCGACAAGAAAAAAATAACCGATGTTCGAGTAATAGTGTCGAAAGTATCGATTTTGTTCCTTCCGAGCCTCGTTTAAATTTTTATTTTCCCACTATTTCCAGGTTTACGTGAAAATCATCGGAGTCTCCAACAACTGGAGTGGTGTGATCAGGTTTGGATTCACCGCCAATGACCCGAGCACGCTGAGAAATGCCCTGCCAAAATACGCATGCCCAGGTGTGTATGTTTTTTAAGGAATCGACGAATGTCACTCATTCCGTTCGCACTAGGCTTATAAAGCGAAAGTTTCGAAATTATTATTTTTCATTTTTTTTAATCCATTATTTTCGTTTCGACAGACATGACCAACAAACCCGGCTGTTGGGCGAAGGCTCTAGCTGAGCGCTTCGCCGAAGTGGACTCGGTGCTGTTTTACTACGTCACGCAGACTGGCGATGTCCACTTTGGAATCAATGGGGAAGAGAGGGGTGTTTTCTTCAGCGGAGTCGAAACGCGCGGCCCCCTTTGGGCAGTTCTGGACGTTTACGGCAACTCAACGGCCATCAAACTTTTGGGTGAGTTGAGACAGTGTTGTGTCTCATGGCCCATTCTTGGTAGTGTTTCTGGATGGATTTAAAAAAATACGGTGATTTCCATAATTATACTCTAGCAGGAAAGGTTACCCACCGTTTTACACACATCCAAACTAGTTTGACGTGACGTCTATTTATTACAGATCCAAGGCAGCAGCTCAACAACTCTCGCAGGATCCAAGCACCTTGCTCTTCATCTTCCGGAGTCTCTGCATGCCAACAGGGACCATCTCCGTCTTCCTCAACCTCTTCATCATCTTCATCTTCCTCATCCAATGTTGGCATGGTGGACACAGTCTCTGATGTGGACCGAATCATCCCTTCCATTGCTTCCCTCAGCTTGCAACAGCAGCAGCACTTGCAGGTTCATCTTCAACAGCAGCAAAATCTCCAGAGGGCTGCAATGGCTGAAGGACTTTCATCTTCAGCCTTGTCGCCAACTGCAGCTGCTGGAGATGTCATCGAGCCACCCCAAACCCAATTGTCCCAGTTCCAACCGTCTGGTTCCCTTTACTCTCCACTACCATTCCATAGGTAATTGTCTGGCTTTGCATAATTTAAATGAAAATATTAATTAGAATGACATGAAGAATATTTAATGCATTGGAGGTTTCTAATGTAATGAAATTCTCTTTTAGGACTCGTGGAAGGAATGTTCGCTTGAGTAATGATAGGTGTGTTGCTAGCCGATTAGACACAGAATTCTCAAGGGGCTATGTATTCACATCTCGGCCAATTGTCCTCGGTGAAAAAATTGTTGTCCAGGTAAGATGCTAATATGCAATTTATGCTAATGAAAAATTTTTCATCTCAAGTTAAAGAGGAATATTTTTCGGAGCTTTGAAAGCATATTTTGGTGTTTTTGAACTAGCATACTGTACAGAAAAATAAAAAATGTGATGAGAATAAGGTAACATGAAATTTTCCTGCAGTATCTATGCAGGCTGTATTGTTAAAAATCATCAGTATTTGTCTGCGGATAGATTTGTGCATTAATCAAACATTTGATCTGAATTTCAACAAATATGCGTGCCAGGAACTCAGTTCATGTAGCAATTGTTTCTTGATTGTGAATGGATTTTCATAGTTGCATACGGTCAGTTGCTGTTAAAATGGATACATTCGTCATACTAGCTTGTCATGAAATTAATCAAAACCTCGACTTTCCTATGGGTCAGTGGTATTAATCATATTGACTCTGGATTGTGAATTGCACTAGACTGAGCTCAACTTCACTTGTTTGAATTCTCTCTTGACTTATATAGTTAACATTCAATGATAAATTTATTTTAAGAAATGCTTGTATTAATCTGGTTGTTTCTATTCTTTCTAGGTTTTAGCAACTGATACAGTTTATGTTGGTGCTTTAGCATTTGGGCTAACATCATGCAATCCTTCCCAAATACCTGTTGGGGGTGCTGATCTTCCTGATGATTCCGACTTACTGCTTGACAGGCCTGAATATTGGGTTGTCAGCAAGGATGTTGCTGGAGGTCGTCCAGAAAGAGGGGATGAGATATCAGTTTGCGTCACACACAATGGTGATTATATTAAAATCTTATCTCAATTCCTATGGAGAAACGGATTATGCCAATATTAGGCCATATGCTACTCATTTTTCTTCATTTTTAGGCACCTTTTCTACAAAATATTTTCTTTGAATTTTGCAGGAGAAGTCCTAATATCTAAAAATGGGTCACCGCCTGATGTGAGAATGCACGTAGATCACACACTTGAACTCTGGGCTTTCTTCGATGTCTATGGAACTACGCAGAAGATCCGCATAATTGGTAGCTACATAGATCTCCAGCCTGTGCCTCTAATGTCTCCTCCTCCTGCATCTTCCTCAGGTAAATACATGCACGTATATGTATAAATTTAAGCCATGAAATTTTTATCGATGAGGTAGCTTTGTTTATTGTATTCACATATTGCTCCTAATTTGATAGCTTCTTATGCTTCACTGCTGGTTAATTTTTTCACATTAAAAGTTTCTGATGTGCATTAGTTTATTTTTTTTCCTTCCCACGTTTAAATTCTAGCAAAATGCTTTGTGCTGATTATTATTCTTGCACAGCTGCAGAAGGAATCTGTGTATTGTATTGATTTAATATGTGAACATTTTATAAACCACTGTATTACAAGATGGAGTTAATTTTTATGTTATACTTCTTTATTCAGGATCATCTTCCTGTGTGCCAACATCAACCCCAGTAACTTCTTGGCCCAGCTCAAGGCCTGCAGACCAACAGTTACAACCCTCAAATCTGAGCAGATTGAGAGTCTGCTTGCCTTCATCATCGGAACATTCTACCCCTCCACCTTATCATCCGGCTCCAAGTGTAGTGTTGACCCCTGTGACACCGATCTCCGGAACCACAAGCCCTTCTCCTGCTCATCCAAACCACCATCCTCATCACCATTCCTCTCATCACCACCACTCTTCTACGTCATCCCATCAGTCTCCCCTGGCATCGTCTGCCTCTCCGACGCCTGGTAGCGGAGTTCTAGTGGTAAATCTTCCGCCAGCTCAGTCGAATTACCTGAACCAGCAGCAACAGCTTCAGGGCCAGTCTTCCCAACAGTCACATGGACACGGGAACCAACAATCTCATCCGAACTCGCAACAATCTGGGCATCATCAGAACCATCGCGTGCCACATGTCTCGTCATCGTCTTCCCTAGCAGTCGTGTCCATTCCACCATCCGGTTCTGGCACTCTCCTTTCTACTTATAGCCACACATACATAGAGGTAACTTCACCCATTTCAATTCATTGAGATTTATATAGTGCGTGATAGGGTTTGTCTGCAAGATTCCATGTTTTTTAACTTTTGCAGATCTTTGAAATTTATTCCAAGAGTTCCCTGATAAAACAGCAGAGGAAAGTTCATTTTTGTTTTGTTTTTGTTATTCTCTTTCCATTTCCTTTTTTTCTAAATACCCACGTGAATGTTTTTGGCCATCTTCCTTTGAAGTTGATTTTGAAGAGCCAGTTTTTTGTGGTAGAATTATTTTTTCATTTTAGGTTTGCTTGTATGCACCAAAAAAATCTATCCATACAAATTAAGAGCTTTGAATGGTAATTAAATGGCTTCTGTCTTGTGGTAAACAGGCTCAAAATGTACTCCTATGGTGTATCATATGTCAAGCCAATGTCAATACTTCTACAACCTAATCTCACCTTTAGTCTTTTAGCTGTATGCTAATTCACGTACAGAAGTTTTATCTTGGCCTCATGGTATGTCATCCTCACCTGCTTGCTATTAGATATTATTTTCCCTATTATTACTTAATTACTAGTGTAATTGCCCTTCAGAAATGGGCATAAATGAATTACCAAATTATAATTAACACTTCAAAATGCAGGACTTAGTGAAGTATAAATTCAAAATTGCATCAGAAATAAATCCATGGCTCATTATAAACATTGAAATACCGTATCTGCCCGAATATAAGCCGATACTTTTTGTCAAAATCTATCGTGAAAAAAATCACCCTCGGCTTAAATGCGAGCCTGAGGAAAAATTTGGCATCCTCGTACGACGCCATCGCTGAAAAATGTCTTGTTTCCATAGCATACCTCCTATATTCCACTGATAAGGCATTCGATGTCTGAAAAACACTCCCTTCTTACAGCGATTGCCCGGAGCTGTAATTTAAATTGCTATTGAAGGTTATTTATATATTTTAACACGTAGTTAAAAGTAAATGGGTTCTTATCCAAAGGAAACGGGGGTATATAAAACAATCGAGTTTTAACAACCCACCAGGTTCATAGCATGATTGCACGCTACAGCAAATTCGTTTTGATCATAATTTGCAACGAGTTCTTAAGATACCAACACCGGTCTTATTAGAGGTTTTTACAAATTCTGACTACACTAAGCTTTTTCAACTCTTTGTTTTAATTGCACTTCTTGGTGCTGCAATCGATTTAAAGTTCAGATGTAGCAGACGTCGTAGCTTTTACGGATCATTTAAATGGCAGGTACGTTAAAATTAGGAGCCGACAGTATAAAAGAAGTTCATATTAATTTTTCTTGTTTATTTTATATTTTGCTATAGCCATTGTCATTTTTGTATGCATGTTAAAACCCTCTTTCATAGAATGTATTAAAAGTACGTATACTGACTAGGCAGACGATATCGTCTGCTTAGACAATTCGCAAAATTCGATGTCGACTTTCGATGCGCAACTGTTTGAATTCCGCTAACGTAAGATACGTCTGACTCGAAGGTGTGGGCAACGGCGTTAACTGTAATTCATCTGATATTTAACAGCAATAATAATAAAACTTGGAAACCTCTTTCATAGAATCTATTAAAATTGTGTATAATGACTAAGTAGACGATCACGCCAAATTCGATGACAGCTTTCGATGCGCAACAGTTTGAATTCCAGTAAGATAAATAAATATACTTACATTTGATTGTAAGGTGTGAGCAACGGCGTTGACTATATTTATAATTAACAGTAATAATACCTAATAATACTTTACATGGAACGTATATAATTATATAGATGTAATGTATAATGTATTCTAGGTTGTGCGTGCATGTCTGGTACACTTAAGCATAAAATTTACGAAAATACTTTTTTTGCCAAAAAATGTTGGAAAATTTCGTGGGGTCGGCTTAAATCCGGGGTCGGCTTCTATTCGGGCAGATACGGTAACCTTTATAAATAAAATGTTAATTATATTGCTATTTTTCGTACTTGGATGATTTTAAACCTTGTTAAAAGTTACATAATTGGTCAAACCATTTGCTATGGATAACATAATGCAACATAAAATTACAATTTAAAATATTATCAATAATTTGTTATTCAAAACCAAAATTTAATTGTATACTGCAATTGAAATTTTGAATTGGGATATTTCCCTTAAAAAAAATGATTGGACTTGCACTCGGGGGCGGATTAATCTATCGGGCATTTGGGCAGACCCTGATGGGCCGTTCACATTTAATCTAGAAGTAGCAAAATTTTAAATTTGTAAAATAATTTGTTGAAATATTTAATAACAATAAAGTAATGTTTTGAATTTTGTTTGAGAGTATATATAAATATTTAAATAAATATATCATATAACTATAAGGGCTGGTTCAGATAAAAACCCCCAGGCCAATATTCTCCTTCAATCCGCCCCTGCTTGGTAGTCATAGCTACAATGTGAATGGTAGTTAAATTGAAAACATGAAAAATTACCATTTTTATCAGCTAATTTTTGGGATTAATCGGGATGGATATAAAGTCTCTTGGCAATAAAAAATAATCTTCATTGTATTGTCCATACATTGTTCTAATTCCCAGGTTCATAGCTTGCCCCTAATCAATTTTCGGTGTTAATAAGAAATAGGCTGCTCTTATTCCTATTATCATTGCTTCCATTTAATATAGCACTATTACATTTCACTATTATTTATATGGATCCTTTGCAATGGTCTGCATTGCAAGGTATTTTTTAAATTAAGGCATGATGCATATTATTGTGGATCTAATAGGCATTTCTCTTTCTTATCTAGCCTGTCTCAGCCACAACGTCTTACTCAACATTAGAATCTAGTGGAGGACGCACGGGCACCTTGATGGGTGGTGCCGGAAGTGGTGGCACAGCAATTGAGTGCTCCATCTGTTACGAGCGCCCCATTGACAGCGTACTTTACATGTGTGGTCATATGTGTATGTGCTACGAGTGTGCGTTACAGCAGTGGAGAGGAAAGGGAGGTGGTCACTGCCCACTATGTCGTGCGCTCATCAGAGACGTCATCCGCATATACAAGTCCTGATAGCATTCTGCCTGAAATGTGCCCAACATGAATATTGGCATTGGTCTCAATGCTGTAAATATATCAAGAAGAAGGGAGTGTTGACTTTGTGGACAATGTTGATAATTGGTGTGCAACTCTTAAAAAAAGAAACAAAAAGGGTTGGTATAAAAAATGGACTTACATATTGAAGGATGGCTGGTTTAAGGCTAATGGCCATGCATGAAGTGTGTGTGTATGTGATTAGCCAATGCAAGCTCAACCATTTGGCCAGTCAAATGGTAGACTCCGGTTTTTGTGCGAGATCCCAGTGGTTTGAGCATCGGGATAGGGATAGTGCCTGCTTTATAAGAATGCCAGTACTCCTGTCTGTTAATAGCCAGAGGATTAACCAAAGATGATGCAGAAAGAATACACAAATCTTGGAACTTTTGAGATATATTTATTGTTTATTAATCTCTTTCTATTGATATTTATTGGACTTAAATTCCGAACATTCTAGTCATGTCATCGTACCTTCCTTACAGCTCCCTTCTTTCACAGAAGAGAAAGTAAAGAAAAGGACATCCGAAATGTAAAAATATTCCAAAGTGTTGTGCTCTCAATGAAAGTAATTACAGCTGAGATCTGCTTGCTTTTTTCTCTGTAATTTTCCTTTTAATTTATTTATAAGTCATAAAAAATATTACAGCCAATTGATGCATGAGGCATTTATAAATTTTGGAATAACGACAGTTAGGTTATTGTCTGTTCAACCAAATTTATGCTGATGGGTAATTTTACTGTTTATGGAATTTGAGTTAGTGAAATATGGTTGACTCCTAGTAATACTTTTCTATAAAATTTGTGTTATTCTTTCCGTAAAAAATTGTCTATGCCAGAAAATATTGATTTTTCAGAGGTTCAGTTACCTCAACTCTGCCTTATGCTATATATATTTCAAAGAAAGAGGTGTATTGGAAGGGAGATAACAATTTGGATTGAAGAAATTCCTCGGATTGAATATAATGACATAAATTGGAGTAGAAGATATGTGAAGAAATCTGGACTCCAATGCTAGTGGAAACCAGGCTTTGATTATTTTAGGTTCATGAAACTACTTATTTATACATTATGAAGCATTTTAGGGTGGATTTCTGTAGATATCATTTTCACTCATTTATCAAGTATTGAATGTGTTAAGAATGAAAACATTTTTTGATTTTTGATAGTACAATTATCGTGTTTTCTAATTATTTTTGTTTTATTTACTTGAAATATTAAACTTGAGCAAGAATTCTTTTTAAGAAGCTGTCACAAAGCTCAAATTTGTGGGTAGTCATGAGAAAAATATGGTATTTCAAGACACTTAGTGTTTCTTATTTTCCTTTTGTAATTATTCAAATCTAGTCACGTCTCGGTGAGGGTTTTAATCGCAATTTGAAAGAAATAATATTTTGCTTAGTTTGAGAAAATGTCTATGTAAGGATTGCCTTTATTTCAGTGGCAAATTTACAGTTGTGGCTATGTTATTATTTTGTTCTGAGCGAGGTTGCTTGGTGTATGAGGAAGATGTATTTGTTCTGCAGATTTGTGTATAGAAGGGAGCTACCACAGTTTTTGTTTCCACAAATTCCTTAATTATTTGTTGCCAACTGGTGAAGGCGTTAGTGGTTGTGCACATAGTTGGTTGACTGTTAATCACAATTAGTGGAAATCACATCTGTCTGAATTTTTTCCCAATCAAGTCCACAGAGAGTACGACCAGAGCCTTCCTGCCTTTCCTCAGCTGAACATTCATCTTAGTGCAATGTCTTTAACTAGCTCATGTATGCAAGTGATGTTGCTGTAGAGTCACACTCACTCTCATCCTTATGATACATGATTTTTATCTGTGCATTGTAATGCCTGTCTTGAACCATATATTTGTAAGTTTTCAGGTTGTATATCTTGAGAATAAAAAATCAGACTCGTGAACTTCGTTGTTTTTATTGAACAAAAATAATATTAGGTTTACATAGGCAAATAAAGAATGATTTTTGTCAGTCTTATACATATAGGAAAATATTATTTTGTCACATTTGCATTCATCTAACACATGACGATATTGCAAATGCACTTGACTTGGGTCTCTTCTTTATTCCATTCCTAGAAAACATGGAGATAAAATAAAGCTGAGTTAATGCTGTCATCATCATGAATCAAAGAAAGAGCATCTATTTACTGGATTGGCCTGAACTTAAGTTGCATCTTTTTTGATATTTTCCATTTAAAAGATCAAGGCGTGGATTCTTTTCATGCCTTAACCTTTTAATGTACAAGCAGTCCATAAAGAGAACTTGGCCGAGCAGTTGCTTATGGGACTGCAATTACTCATCCACTTGGACCAATTTACCTTTGCGAAGAGGTTTTCTTTGCCTCTCTGCAAATGCATTTGAAAAGGCTTGCTACTTAAGAATTCTTATAATAAACCCTATCAATACCCAAGGTAGTTGCCCCAATTTTCCCTCCCTTGCTACAGTCCTGGATATAGTCTAACTTGAGCTCTGAAAACCATGAAAAAATTAATAGAGATCTCTCAGGAAAGGCTCCAGGTGATTGGTGAATAGGAATGTTGCCACATTATGCACTTGTATCTCTGTCTTTCTCCCTTGGTTGCATCTTTTGCATGATTTAGTAACATTACCTTCCTTCCTTCTTAGAGCTCAAGTTAGACTATGCTAATTATAATTATTCTATTTATCTTACTTAATATAAAAATATGATAAAATTAAGTTTCTTGAAATGTATTTGCTTAAGACAGATTAATAGCTTTGATTCATAAAGTAAAAGAATGAAATCATAATACATACCAAGTCTTTTTTCTTGCTCTTAAGGCATTGCCTCTTTTAGGAGAGGCCTTGGACCCTCTCTTAATGTGCTTCTTTTTATTCTTATTATTTCCTACAGAAGATAAATAGATCCTGTTAGTTAATGGTAAAAGATGTATAAATTAACTCAATAAACATAAGACTTAAAAAGTTAATTTTACATTATGATCAGGCAAATTACCGTATTAGCCCGAATATAACGCGACCCCAAGATTTTGGAAGAATTTTCAAGGAAAAACTGTAAAAGCACAAACAATCAGAAACTTGCACTATATTGCGGCATTGTATACATTGTATTGTATACATTGGTGGGAATAACTAGGAAAATCTTAATATATGAATGTTCAAAAGCAACTCCTTCCTTTTTGAACTGAGAACTTTTAGTCACCTCATTAAAAAATACTTCAAATTGTCCAACTGAAATAGCTGCATTTCCATGAAAAACTCATATAATTTTATCATTGGTTATTTTCTTTTATACAATAGATCAATGTTTGAATACCTTTAAGACTAAGTATGGGATTTAAATTTCATCTTAAATGAGAAACTTCCAACATACATTGCTAACTACTGATGTATAACTTACCATCTATGTATTTCTACCTATTACTCTTATTTACAAATAAAGATTAAACTGGTTTATTTTAATTTTCACCATTATGAATTACCTAAATATTAATTGTTTTGCTGAAGTGAGGAGCCAAACTTAAAGTCATAATTAGGATCCCAGTTAGGGTGACCAGACATCCTCTTTTTTGTCTTAAAATTTTGTCCTCACTTTTTTGTGTTCTTTTTTGTCCTCCAGTTTAGGGTCAACCTCTTGAAATTTCATTATTGTGCTGTCTTTTAATTTTTTTATTTATTTAGACATGTTCATTTATTTCAGCTTGGCTTTACTGCGATGTCAGAAATTATTTTGTTTGCATTGCCATCTTCTGAGAAAAGTCTATATATATATATATATATATATATATATATATATATATATATATATATATATATATATATATATATATACCGTACATACCCGTGTATATCGCGCTCTCGCGTATACTACTTTTTGCCTAAAAATCCCGACTTTTTCGTATACCCTGTATATAACGCGCACCCTAGATTTTGAGGGGTATAAGAACAAAATCATAGAATTATATTGTCATGTTAAGTAAAAACTAGAGTACCTACCATAAATAAATACAGACCCATTTCGGATAACGCAAGACTCGACTTACGCAAAACTGACTTTACATATAAACCTCTGAAAATTAATAAAATCTGAAAATTCCGAGTTGCGGAAATTTGTTTACAAGGCAAAATGCTTCAGGTTTAAAGATCAAATGTCGAATGAAGTTTAAACACTACAATTTATTTTAAATTTATCAATCTACACGTAACACTTATTTACAGAATATTGAAAGGCTCGAGATAATTTATGGCAGTATTTAAATACAAAATCTTAAATTTCATTGCGTATCGCGGTCTCCTTCGCATAGTTATTTGGTGCTGAAGATGATGACAAAGATGAATTGTATGGTTTTTAAATTACTTGCATCGTTAATTACACATATAATATATTCATTAACTAACTATTAATTTAAATTTGCCTATATAATAAGTTTTTTGTTTTCGATACATTTTTTGCGAGAAGTCTAACCGGCGATTTTGCGAGAGACTACAGCAGTCAGCTGATTAGCTAGTGAAATGTGGAATATTTGGAGGTTGGAAATACAATTGTAAGGAAGTAATTAGATGTTTGATATGTTTAATTCATATATGTGTAAGCTGGATTATCGATAATAATTAGCCTGTTTTCCTCTTGATTCACCAAAAAAGTGAGAATCTGGTGCGAGTTAGGTACACTTCAATTTTTTATTTTAACTGCACAGAAGAGTTACCTGTGTATAACGCACACCTCTAATTTATGGCCCAAAAATTTGGTCTTCAAACTGCGCAGTATACACGAGTAGGTATATGTCGTAGTTAATTTTATGAATTAAGGCAACCATGGCAGACCAACCGACAGACACAACGACGGAACTGGAAGCCTATTTCCATTCTGGAAAATAGGCTAAAAATATTTGGGATAACATGTGATGTAAATTTGAATACTTTTAGAAAGGTATATTAATGCCGAAAATCGTAACTTGTATAGAAAAAAAATGAAAGCATGTTTATTCTTGGGGTGAGGGACTTGCTCACCATGTGACCAATGGCAGATTAAGGTAAATTTAAGTTAATATCACTATTATTTAATTCAAGATTTTTTGGAGAATGAAAACATAATTTGTGAAATCCACAATATTTTTAATATCACAACCATCATTGATAAATATGTTTCCATGAATAAATTTCATTAAACCAATAGCATTGATTAATATTATGATGAATTTTAGTTTTTTAAATATTTTATTCGACTATGGCGAATCTCATCTCTTAATTTAGGTACCATATAAAATATTTTTAAGATTAACCCTTTCTTAAATGAAAATGTAAGAAGCAATTGTCAACCAAATATTAGCACCATATTCATTTAAAATAATAAAAAGTAAAAGTTGACCATGATCTTATGTACATTGGGGTCTCTACTGATGGTAGTAATCATTTATCAACAAAAATTTTCCAATAATCATACAGTAATTTGCATGCACATACCCAGAAATTTACTTCGGGGGGAGTCTGAGGCTAAAACCCAATTTCCAGCAATTGATTAAGTAAAAGTCCTATTCAAATAATATAAACTTTTATAACGTATTTAGTTCTCATAACTCAACACAGCAAGTGGCAGCATAGCAAGAGGCAAGAGTGCTGTTATCATAATTTAGACAGAAATTTTCATTCCTTGTACCTGGAGAGAATAACATGACTTCTGTTTTACCATAATTCAGAGCTTGTTTATTAGCTAAGCCCTATTCTGAAATATTTTTGATAGTGTCAAGACAACAATTTTACCATTGAGTCAAGATGATGCTAACTCAAATTATCGGTGACGTTAATTCGAATATGGGAACTAATTTTTGAATGACGTTAATGCGATTCAACATTAATCGAGGTGACGTTAAATAAATTTGTTAGTGAAAACTTTATATATTAAGTACTTACCTTTTTGGTGTTCGTCTTCCATTCTTCTTGCCTGGAAAAAAATAGGAAAACACTTGGTCAAATGTAGTATATGCAAAATATTTCATCATAATAATATAGAATGTACTTTACTGGTGATACAAAGAGAAATTTTGTATATCAGTAGGTTAAGGGATATAAAAATGGAAGAGAAAACAATTTTAAAACATTTCAAAATCTGTTGTTTTGTTCCTATTTGCTCTCAGAAAAATATGAGATTTAGTGTATAAAGTTGCATTTCTTTAATGATTAAAATCTTAATGACTGAGAAAATTGTCCAAATGCATAGCCTGATGACATTTAGTTTAAAGCTCATGAAACTTTAATAAATACCCAGTAAACTGAAAAATCAGTTTTGAATCTAAAAACGAAACATTTTTTTCTGATTATTCACAGGTCAAAATATAATTCCACAACCACCTCAGACATAATTACCACACTTGAGGTAATAAAAGATATTTTCTGACATCTACCAATGATGTGGTGATCAGATTATAATGATCACCCTGACCATAAAGTTAGCCACTATATTTAAATTGATATTAAAACGTTGTGCTACTTTTGGAAAAGACTGCATTTTGTTTTATTATTATTGAATATTAAATAATTAATATATCTGTGTCAGAAGGTAATATGTAGGTAGTTAAATTAGTTGATAGGGAAAATTTTGAATCCATCGAATTTTGTATATGTTAAACCATTTCAAGTTTTAATGAAAACTCTAATGCTGTATTTATCTAAATATAAGACAACTCCCCAAAAATTTAGGGGTGGTGGTGGCAAAGTGGTCAGAGCATTGACGCTTCCATGTAGTGGTCCAAGGTTCGAATCCAGCTGAGGTCAGTTTCAAAGTTGGTGATTGACAGCTTGGAATATGTTTTTTTGCAGTTTGTTTCCTAGTAATAGTGCCACTACTGGAAATGGGAGAGCTTGGTAGTTACTGGATGTAAAACTCAAAATACTTGGATGTTGCTGGGTGTTATGCAGGTATAATCAGAGGTATATAGGCAATAATTTATTGCTTATGTCATCATGGTACAGTTGGGTCTGACAGGTCTGACCCAGCTCAGTGTTTAAGTGGAAATATCTGTATTGAGAGCAAAATCTTCCAGAATTCCTTGAAATGTTATTTGAAAACATGGAAAAATCCAACTCATTATGTAGTATATATCACAAAATAAATGCCAGTTGGAAGGGAAATTTTTAAAATAAATGCGTCCATATGTAATGCAAAATTGAAATTATATTACACCATTATCAAATTGAAGAAAATAGAGAAAAGAAAACCTTTTCATTTTTTACGTTAATTACTTTACATCAAAAATTATTATAGTGAATTTGTAACTTGCACTGTCATGATAGAAACAAAGCCACAAATGGTATAGTTGCATGAAAACTGTATTGACCACTTATCTTAGAAACAATGATTAGTTCTTTTAATTTGGTATAATGGATTGGAATCATCACTGTAATGGAAAATTCTGTTCGAAATATATTTCAATTTTGGAATTTCTTCCTCATTCTATGTAGACAATAGAAAAGGCATGAGAAAATCCATCAATATCTCAATGGAGCAATGAGAACATGTTAGCAGAGAGGTTTGCTTTAGAGAGAGGAAAAGAAATTAGAATATTTACATATGATTTAATTTTCAATAGCTAGAATAAACTAAAAAAGAACTGCTCTAATTATTTAGTTTATCTTCCTACTATACTTTTTAATAAGTCACCTAAGAATGGCCATTTTCCAGATGTTTGGAAGGATAGTTTTGTGATTCCTGTCCATAAAGCAGATAGTAAATCATCTGTAAAGAATTATAGACCAATAGTAATTAGGTACTTCTACTATTCCTAAACTGTTAGAATCAATAATTTCTAAATCAATTTTCCCTTTGCTCAAGAACATGGCTTCTTCCCTGGCAGATCCACTGCTGCTAATTTCCTTGGTCACCAGAGCCATATCCTTAGTGCTTTTGATTCCGGTCTACAGATTGATACCATTTATACAGACTTTAGCAAAGCATTTGATAAAGTAAACCATAATTTACTCACTGATAAACTTAATGTCATTGGCATACATGGCAATTTACTTCAATGGATAAACAGTTATTTTTGTAATAGGTATTTAATTGTTCAAATAAAATCATTTTATTCTGACCCATTTCATGCCTCTTCTGGCATACTGCAAGGGTCTCATTTGGGTCCCTTGTTATTCTCACTGTTTATTAACGATATTAATCAAACATTTCAAGATGTGGATTTTTTGTTGTTTGCCGATGATCTTAAGTTATTTAAAATTGTTCAATCTTTACATGATACTGAAATTCTTCAAATCAACCTTGAAAGACTCCATGAATGGATGATTAATAATAATCTCAACTTAAATATAGCTAAATGTAATGTTGTCTTTTTTCATAACAAAAACCCTATTATTTGTAATTATTCTTTCCAGTCATCTTCTTTCTCCAAACCAACAGTAATTAAGGATCTAGGGGTTTGGCTTCACTCATCCCTTAATTTTAAATAAAATATTGAGTATATTTCAAATGCAGTAATGAAATCTCTTGGATTTATATGCAGGAATACAACTGATTTTACTAATTTATTTGCTCTCATGCTTTGTATATTTCTCTTGTACTCAGTCAGCTAGAGTATTGTTCAGTCATTTGCACAAATTTCTGAGATTGATTGCCTTTAAAATGAAAATTTCAATGGCCAATATTTCCTATAATGATATACTAGCTCATCTCAATTTAACTACACTTTCTAGTCGAAGATCCCGCACAGACCTAATTTTATATACAAAATAATTAATAGTATGTTTAATTGCCCTAATTTATTATTCCTTATAAATTTTAGGATTCCTGCTCACTCAATAAGGTCTTTTACTCAATTTCATCCAGATTACCATAGAAATAATTACACTTTTAATTCACCAATTACACTTATGGAGAGACTAGCCAATTAGATTCACACCTGGATTGATTTTTTGGATCCTTCCAAGAATATAAAAGGAAAATTAATGTTATTATTTGACTTTGAAATATAAGCACGATTATTTTCCAAGTGTAAAAAAGATTTTAATTGATAACTTTAATCTTTTAAATGTTATATATATATATATATATGACATGAAATATTAAAAGCATTGTTGTATTAGGCTTTAAGAAAGTGAAAGCTTTGATAAATATAAACTGGCATATTTTTGTAAATTATATATATATATCCATCTTAAATTAATGTTGTTAACAAGGTTTGTGAAAATTTCTATTATTAGTGTACTTATTCATGCATACTATGTATTTATAAATCCATATATATTTTTCTATATGTATTATATATTTGATGAGTGATTTTGTGTTATTTTCGTAATTCTGTATTTCTTTAACTTTAAATTTTTATATATTCTAATGATTATATTTTTGATATCTCTGTGTTTTCTTAAGAGAATCATATTTCAAGTATTTTACTACTATTTTAAAAAATGTTTATAATATTTTGTAATAGACTTTTTCCTGTGAATAAATAAATAAATAAACAAGAGCTTTTATTCCAACACTCATCATGTTTTTGGTGGGAAATTGTGCTAATACGATTAAAATACATGGTGGTTCTAAACTCCTACCTCACCGTGCAGCAAAAAACAATTTTCTACATGATCATCATTGAAAGTGTTTTTGTAATTATGAAATCTCAAAGGTAGCTATTATTTTAATGCATGTGTATATCCCTCCAAGATCATCAGTTTGAGGATTCTATAATGAACTTGAACACATTTATTATATTTATTCTAATACCTCCTTTGTTATACTGGGTGACTTCATTCTGATACACTTGTAATAGTGCAATAATGTAGTTGATCCTTGTTCAGTAATGATTGAGGATTGCTAGGTCTTGCTTAACACTGTAAACAAGGGATGTTAAACATATGGCCTGAGGGCCAGATCCAGCCCATGAGATAGTCCCAACCGGTCTGCATTAAGTTTCCATAAATTGCCTATACACAGTGCCCAAATGAAATATGTCCCGAAGGTTGCCAACCAAATAAGAAGGATGGGGAAGCAATATAATAAACATTTGGTAGTTATTTATTTTGAAGATCATTTCTGACTATCAATCTTACTTGAAAGATATCAAGAGAGCATCGAAAGATATCGAAAGCTGACTGTGACATCAGTCTAGGTACGATTCAGAATAATTTGTTCTTAGATGTATGACATGGGGACTTCAAAATTGTAGTTACGCTGCCCTCCATTCAGAACCTAGGATCCTAAAATATCATAAGGCGCACCTGACCATCAGTAAGACTTTCTCCAATTACTGAATTAAATCAAGCTATAAATTGCATTTTAATTTTTTTAAATTTCATTCTCTGGTAGATTCAACTCAGACCCAGTCAAGGAATCACCTTTTCCCTGAACCATTCTGCATATTCTTTGATGTCAACATTCCTATCCCACCTGGTTCCATGTTACAGTGTCATAGTTTTGTCATTAATGAAGTTGAGCCGCTAGCCTGCTGCAACTAGTGACATTTTGTGTAAAACAAAAGGACTAATTGGGTTTTTAACTGTGTCACTCAAACGAAAGGTAGAGGATGAATGTTGTGCATTCTCAAATAAGTGGAAACTATAGTACTTCTTTATGGAATCAAAAGGAACACCATTGCATTTCATTTGTCAACAAACAGTTGCAGTTCTAAATGAATACAACATTAAAAGACATTACGATACATATCATGCTGCTAAATATGCAGAATATTCAGGCAAAATTCGTGAAGAAAAATTTAGGGAATTAGAGAAATCCTTAGGACAACAGGCACTATTTAGTACTTTGAGGAATACTAGTGATGCAGCAGTGAAGGCTAATTTTATAATTTCCCAAAAATAGCATCTTCTTTGAATCCATTTTTTGAAGGTGAATTTATAAAAAAATGAATGATGAAAGATGCAAATACTGTGTGCCCTGGAAAACAGCACTGCTTTGGAAATATTTGTCTGTCATGTAATACAGCAGCAGGACAAGTAATTTGAAGCTTCAACTATGAGAAAGAGTGAAGACATTTACTTCTTTCCCAATAGCGGTTGATGCAAGCACAGATGTGTGTGATATTGCACAATTAACAGTATATATTTGGGGTGTCAACAATGAATTTAATGTTACAGAGGAGTTTGTGGAGTTAATGTTTATGAATGATAGAAATACAAAGAAAGGCATTTGCAAAAACATCATTACAGCAACGGACAACTTAGGTGTGGATTGGTCAAAAGCAGTGAGTATAACAACAGATGGGCATGATGAATGGTAGGTTGTAGAGCAGGTGCAATTTCTAAATTAAAAAACAAAATTCGCAGTATTAATCCAAATCGCGAGTTCATTACATTTCATTGCATTCTACATCAAGAGGCTTTTTGTGCAAAAATCCTAGCTATGGAACATGAGATGGACATTGCTGTTAAAACTGTCAATTTTATAAGAACCAGATCTCTTAGTCACTCTCAATTTAAGCAGCTAATTCAAGATTGCAAAAATCTTAATGATCTACCCTACTACACTGAAGTGCGCTGGTTGAGCCATGGAACGGTTTAACCCTTAACTACCGACCACTCGTCTGCTAAGCGAGTGCATTTTTTGTAATCGCTCTTGCTCCCTTTTATCTAATCTTGGAACCTCCTGCATCCTAGTACCTTCAAATGGCTATAGATGGAGTATTTAGGTATAGCTTGTAGTGTTTCAAAATGATCAGTTGAGTGGCAGCAATCGTCAAAGTCATTACGTTCGTCTCACAGATGACGCGTCGGTGACATTATTTTTATTGACGTTTCTGTTTTCTTGTAATATTTTCAGCTAAAATGTATTTGTACACCCTTAAAAGTTTCGTATTTTTAAGACTTAATAAATGTGTATTAAAAATACTGGGACAACTTTTTTCTTTCTTTTCTTGTGGTACTGTTTACATATATTGCCAATTTAAATGGTTAGGTTTGGCCATTTTATTGTACAAAAAAGGAAACTATTTGGCAAATAGATTTTAAAAAAAGGAAAACAGTTTTAACGCTCTTAGCATGCTTTGTCACCGGGATATGGGGGTGAGAAGATGAAGTAGTCTGTGAGATGAGGCATTGGTATTAGTGTGACAAAACAGTCCCTAGTTAAGGGTTAAAGTGTTTTTTGATATGAAAAAAGAGATCGAAGTATTCGTGGAAAGTAATAATAAACCGATTATCAAGTTAAAAAGTGAACAATGGATACAAGATCTTGCTTTTATTTTCTCATATAGGTACATAGTAAATTGAGAAAGTATTGTAATCGTGAAAAAATTTGACTTCAAGATTTTGATGGAAATACACGTTTTAGGTGTCCCTGAGTCCATAAAAGTGGTTTTTGCCATGCCGTCTGTCGGTCAGTCTGTCTGTCAGTCTGTTTGGGGTTCTAGGATTCAAGAGCATATGGAAAATCGAATAATATCGCGTATTTATGCAGCATATCATCTTTTGCAGAACCTTTTTTCATAAAAATGATATTGCACAAAAATATAGGGTAGTTTATTCATGGCGATTTTCAGAAAAATTTTATTTACTCAAAAATGGCCTAAGAGAATATGATTAAAATCAATCCAATTGTAGAACCTGATGTCACAAATAATACTACATAAGTCATATCTCTCAAAAAATCACTATATGGTATCCAGTGACATTACAATGTATGCTAAGCTACCCTATCTAAGCTCTATGATGTCATGCCTCGGCTGCGATCCACTCAAAATCTTCCTACAGCCTAGACGGTTAAACTAAATCGAATGATATATCATATTTGTGGATAATATCATTCATAATAGTCACTCTGAAGAGTTGAATGATATTGCTCAGCAATTAAGGATACTTTATTCTTGGATATTTAAAAACAAAATTCAATTTACTCAAAAATGGCTGTAAGGATTTTGATTAATAATACTAACTAAGCCATATGTCCCAAAAATTTACTATATATTCTCCAGTGGCATTAAAATATATGCTAAACTACTGTTAACTTTTATTTATAAATGTTTTTCTTTTATAAGCATACACAGTTGATTAAACATATATACGTATATGAGAAAGTTTGTGCAATATATATTGCACCGTTTACTTCGTTGATATTGTGGGGCATATGAATGATTTAAATAAAAAGATGCAAGGACACAACCAAATAGTAACCCAGTTCTACGATAACCTTTGTGCTTTTGAAACAAAATTGTATCTTTGGTAAAGACAAGTCTCACTTGAAAGAGTAGATCACTTCTCACATTAAATTTGATAATGAAAACTTCCGATGACTCTGCAAAACATATGGATAAATATGTAAACCATATTTCGGAATTAAAAGAATAATGTAAAGAAAGATAATTTGGTTTTAGAAATTTAAATTATTCAGCAGTCCATTCTCTTTTGATTTTGAAAATGCACCTGTCGAATCATAAATGGCACTTATTGACATTCAGTGCAACTCAGAATTCAAAGAAAAATTTCAGTCAGTTTCAATTCAAGAAGTTTATAAATATTTAGGTGAAGATTATAAAAATAAAAAACAAAATTGCAGTAGATATTCTATGTTTGCATCAACATACTTGTGTGGACAACATTTTGGTGATTACCTTGGTATGTCTGACAACATAAATTCAATTACCATATTTTTCTGTCTATAAGACACTTTTTCAGAAAAATGACTCCCAAAATCGGACTGCATCTTATTGACTGAAGGTAAGATTATTAATATATGTATTTAGTATTGACACTCATAAACCCACTCATCTCCAAAATGGAATATTTGACAGTCATTTGCTGCACAACCATTAAAATATATGTTATTAATAATTAATAATGAGAAAATTGTTAATATATACAACATGCATTCTGATGATGCACTCTCATTATTGCGCTTTATTACTGTTCGCCTATAGTAATCACAATTTTGGTATGTTTGCAATGTTTTAGTATTTAATGAGACTATTGAATAGCATGATTAATGTCATACAAATTTTATTAATATCTAGGATAAATACGATTATGTGTATTGAATATAAAATGTATAAAATATGAATTTGTTTTAGAGAAGGAGTAAACTATTGACACATGAAAAAATTCTTATCATTATTTTCTTGGCGTGAGACAAAAATTATTTGCTATCACTGGCCTACACAATTAGCTATAAAGCTTCAGGGAATTCAATATACAGAAATGCTTGGAAACCAAGCAGCAGAGTCATTTCGGTCTGTTTCCCACAGAAAAATGATCTGTGATTGGAGAAAACAGGAGGAAAAACTGAAGGTGACTGGAAAAGAGAAACATAGTCTTTGTAAGCTTGATCCTAAATGGCCACTACTAAATGAGGAAGTGAAAAATGGATAGTAGAACAGAGGATGTTAGGTATTGCTGTATCACTCAAAATAGTTATGTATGAGGCAAAAAGAGATGCAATAACTGTTATCACACCATAATGTATTCTTCAAATGTTGCCAAATATGAACTTAATCACAGCTAGAAATGATGCATTATGTGGGCCTTCCTAAATTCTTTGGTGAACCAAAATACTTTTTTCCTGAAAAATCTCAAAATCAGAGTGCGTCTTATAACCCAAAAAATAAGGTAATTGGTGTAGCATATATAATCTAGATCTGAATGATGCTGTAAGTTATTTCTATAATGTCTTCAATAGTGCAATAGAACTGTATGTTCCTAAAGATATATTTTTAAAATGTTACTCCCAAAATGGTTCAATTTAGAATTAAGAAAAATGGTAATTGATAAAAAATAGCTTATAAAAATTTATTATTCCGTTAATGATTATATGTTTTTGTAGCCTAAGGGGCTGTTCATAAATGACGCCCTGCAATTTTGTCAGATTTTTGACCACCCCTCCCCTTCATCATATTTTGTCACAAAAACTCAGACCCACCATACATGATGTCACAAAGACCTTCCCCTCTTCCCAAATACAAATTTGCAAAATATATAATTGGTTTGAAATAACTTTTTATTTATAAAATCACACAACAATATAACATTGCATTTTGAATTACATAATACTTTCGGTCAAGAGGAAGCATCGTAAATATCTTTGAATGGGCTTGTTTGTGCAATGATGTCATAAGTGTAACCAAATGGTTGTTTGACATTTTATGGCCTTTGACACACTCCAATGCAGAAGGGGTGTCCTCATTGAGTGACATAGTGATTCATAAAGGTAATATTATTCTTTTTAACTGTAAATTACTTTGATAATTTTTTTATTGTTTTAAAATTATAACGTTGCAATTAACTCATGAAAATAATATGCTTAATTTTAATTACCAAATATAAATAAGCGATAAGATTAACTAATAATCACGATAAAACATGCACATTTATTGGCATCCAGTGATCTACATTAAATTATTTGTTTTATTTTTTTAGCATTTAATACGGGATGGGAAATTTTTCAACTGCATGCTGTCTTCTAGGGGTGGAAAAAAGTATACGATGTAGTTTTCTCTGGTAGATGGCGTGGGTGTTATTTTTGTGACGTCACATTTTTCAAAACTCCCCTACTCCCCATTGTCACATAAATCGGACCCCCTCCCCCACTTGGTGCGTGACATCAGTGGCGCACACAGACTTTTTTCTAGGGGGGGGTCCGATCTATTTGGCAGGCATAAAAAAAGTTTAAGGTTACCCTTTATTATTTATTTTATTTACACAACTTGCGTTTAAAAATTAATTCCCTTTCTAAATAGTACATTATTACTGTAAAACACACAATTAGAATAAATATATTACAGTGTAATATCTCAAATTTTCCGAGTATATTATTACAGTGAAATATAGACTAAAGGTCCAGGGTTATCAGCAGAAGTAGACATATTTCAACGCCATATTTTAACTTCGAAAATATAGGCAAAAATAACATAAATAACAAACCAAATATACAATTTGATTTTATTTCAAAGTCCTATTTTGTTTCCCAAAGAGCGAAATCCAATAGTCTAGGTCATGCGCTTAATTTTTTTCAAATACCAGTATTTTCAGAGGAATACACAAAGTATGATTCTTAGGAGCGGTTTACATCGTTTTTCCCTTGCCGTTAAAATTTACTGAAAATCGGGAACATAAGAAGAAACATTCGATTTCTAATAATCTAATTTTTAATTGTTTTATATTAAATCTACATTATCCTTTAAAATGAAAAATACTCTCGCAATTATTAACTGGGTTCACTGAGTTTGATAATATTCAAAATTACAAATGAAAGAAAACAGAAAAGTCATTTAATGGGACACAGTGGTCAGGTTAGCTACTAGAATCTGCTGGTCTGGGAAGACGGTGATCAGATTAGAGGGGACAGGTCAGAGTAGTCATCTCAGAGAAAATAATTGCACTCTTGAAAATGTTCCACTAAATAGGAGTCACTTTGAGAGGTGGTTCGCCTTTGGAGGCCTTACTGCACTTGATTAAAAATAACATTTCTTACCTCAAATGGTAAAATCCAATCGTCTCGGTTTCTTGCTTAATTCATCCAAAACATCTTCTTGAGACACCTGTAAACTGTTGGTATTTAATAATGCAAGACCATTAAGTCTATCACTTTTCATGGTGTTTCTCAGATAAGTTTTTAGCCTCCTCAAAGTAGAGAATGATCTTTCGCTGGTACAGGTGCTAATGGGAAGTGTACATAGTATTTGTAGGAGCAGTTTGATACGAGGATACAACTCTCTGTCACAATAAATGAACCCTTCAATAGCAGAAAACAATTCCTTGTTCCGTATAAAATTTTTCCATAGTTTAAGTTCACCAAGCATGCTTTCCTTATTGTCGCAAAAAAGATCATCACTGTTCGAATAAAATTCTGCTAACGTGAGAAAATCACTTTCCGTTTCATCATCGTAATTTTGAGTCAGTAAGCATCCAAATTTAGCTAAAATGTTATTATGTTTTTCAAGTCTTTGTTTTATTTGACTTATTACTTTGTTTAGATAGGGTAAGAATATAGCCCGTCTGTAGTACTCCTCAGAGGATTTGGCTGGAATATTATTGCGGTACACTGATAGCTTCATGGGACATCTTGGAATTTTAATTTCTTCCTCACCTCTTACAAATTTCAGAAGCTTTATGGCCATTTCAAAAATCTCTTTGAAAACTGATTCAGAATTAACGTTTAAACTTTCAAGTCCTTCAATGACCGAGTCAGCATAACTCATTGCCTTCTTCAAATCAATATTAACTGTTTGTAAATATTCACTCAACCTTTTAGTAAGAGCAAATACCTTATTTATAGTCAGCAAAGAAATGATGAAATCAGCTTTAGAAATCGATACATTTAAAAGAGAAGCTTTAACGGAAACATCGTTATCATTCCACTCTGTCATTTCATTCAGTGATGCTTGTATAGCATTAAATAATTCAACCATAACTAGTATCGAATCATGTCTTTCAATCCATCTCGTGCCACACATTTGAACTAATTTTCCTTTTCTAGAATGAGGACAGTGTTTTTCAATATTTCTTATTAAAACATTTTGCCTCAATGGAGTGTGAAAAAAATTATAGATTTTACCCACTATTCCCACACAGTTTCTGATATTGGGTAAATTAGAAGAATCTGAAATCGCTAGGTTTAAACTGTGTGAGCTACAATGCACATATAATGCAGAGGGGAAGTGTTTTTTAATATGAGCTTGAACTCCTTGGAACTGTCCACTAATTGCACTAGCCCCATCATGTCCTTGGCCTCTGAGAAATTTTAAATTAATTTTGAAATATTGCAAAGAATCTATCAAATGTATGGCAAGACTTTGTCCTGTTCTACTGACAACCGGTATAAATTGTATAAACTGTTCTTGGACAGTATCATTTTCAATGAATCGAGCAGCAAGAGCAAACTGTTCTATCCCAGCAACATCAGTAGTTTCATCTGCTATTATACTGAAACACTTACTCTTATTGATGCGATTTGCAATATCCCTTAAAATTATATCATTTATGGAAGAAATGATTTCATTTTGTGTTCTCCAGCTAACATAGGAATTTCTTCCACAACTTTTAAAATGATTCCTTAAAATTTCGTCTCCTGCTTCCACACGCATTCTAAGTAATGCTCTAAAATTTCCCTCATTTTTTTCAGGGGTTTCTTCAACATTTAAGGGGCCATAATCTAAATGTCCTCGTAAGGGGATCCCCTGCTTCCCGCAAAATAGGACAGTTTTTATTATTGAGCCAAGTATTTCCCTGTTTTTTGCTACTTCCGCTGCTTTGTTTTTATCTAAAATCAAATCAATCGGGAGCACTTTTTTCTCATCAATTTTCTTTAAATTGTAAAATATTTCCAAGCTTCATGCATGATATGACAATTTGCCATGCTTCTCAAAATATTCTAAGGCATGGTTCCATTTGTTGAAAGCTTCTGAAACAAATTTACCTGGATTTTGCTCCCTATGCACTCCTACTCTAAATGGAGAAAATAGCACACAATATTTGCAGAAGAGACCATCCATTAATTCCGAATAACATACCCAATGCCATTTTTCAAGCCAATGTGCTTGGCACCTTAAATTTTTGCCTTGAATATTCCTGACATGAAATTTATATTTAGCATCTGTTGACCATAAACTATTAAAAACTTCCAGGAGTTTCTTACCAGAACAATATTCTTTCGATTTAAAAAAGTTTGCTATATCATTAGGGTTACCTTTATTGTCCGCATCTGTCTCCGTAGTACATCCAGTAACCAGTGCGAACGACGAACACTGCTCTTTTTCTTGCAATGATGCACTATCGATGAGGTCACTATGTTCGCTGAAATTAATTTTCTCACCATCTTTTTGTTCACTATGCACATTTCCCTGCGACTTCTTCACAAATGATAATATTGATATTTGTTTTCTTTTACTACTCATATTTCTCTATGTAAGGGGTAAACCAAAGAGTTTTAAAAGGACAGTTTCTCACTTTTCATTTGCACTAGAATGCGAGTAGCCTCAGCCTACTTTGTTTTATATATTAGAATTTCACCGACCACGAGGCCAACGAGATGAAATAAATGCTCGTGTGATTCGAGGAAAACAGCTTATCTGCATGGAATCTGCACTCACAATTTCTCCATTAAATACTTATCCAATTTCAATGGTGAGTTTAGACTTCCCAGTGGAAAGTCCACAGGGTTGCCGAAATTCAAGATGTGTAAAAAATGTGAAAAAAGGCCGCGGAGAGCTTTCTGGAAAAGTACCCGATTTTTTTATGTTCGAGATCTGTAGCCTCAATATTGCTCGGATGCTTCCATTCTTCCAAAAAATGCACTTTTCCACAGTAAGAGAAACACTCATCACTACACTTCCTCACTCATCGAGACTTCTTTTCCAACTAACCAACTTCTCCAAATTGGAGACTCCAATTGTATTCTTTTGAGTCTCTCAGCTGCAGTTTTTTGTCCCCCTTTTAATGGAAATAGGATATTTTACACAAACGGCCATTCTCCTGGTCGCCTGAACCTCCTCCCACACAGCAGTGATCCAGGAAGTCTCCAAAAGACAAAAACGGAGAACATAAGACCCAGAAAGGGATGAATGTTTCTCAACTGAAACCCCTTCTCATGGAAATAGGATATTTTCAGCAAAAAGATTTTGTCTTGACCAACGGTCACTTTAAACACTGATATTTTCTTGGAAAAGGAACTTTCCCTTCTCCCTTCCTTCCCTCTTTCCGTCTTCCCCATATTCATGCACTCATTCCTGGAGCAAAAGCATTCCTGAGAACACTTTAAACGTCTTGCCTTCACCCTCATCTCAGGATAAAATATGCCCCTATGGGGGGGGGTCCAAACCCGGTGGACTCCCCCTATGTGTGCGCACCTGCGTGACATCATATATGGACGGCCCCTAAGCTCCAGGTGTAAGTCATTAGGTAAATGCAGTTTTTCTGAATACATCAGACAAGTTAAAGGGTTCGTTTCTTTTGATACTAAGATCTTTTGGAATTATGTATATCAACTCTGTCAAAAATAGAAATACTCTACCCAATCGTATGTACATGGACTAAGAAATAGCACAAGATGGCCAATCAATCGCCAATATTTTTGCCAAGTTCTTTTCAAATGTTTATGAAGCTCCTATCTATATTAAAAGTAATTTTAATTATGATTAAATGATATATGAAATGATGATATATTTTGTTGCTATGATACCATTGATAGCATAAAGAAATACTTAGTTCTGATGATGTATAAAAGAGTTCTAGTCTTGATAACATTTCACATAATTTAATCCATTCATGCAGTGATGTAACTAGGGCGGGGCAAGCAGGGCATCTGCCCCGGGCGCAACTAAAGAAGGGGCGCAAAAATTATTGATAGCAAGTTGTTGTTGTTGCATGGCACTAAGACGGAACATTTCACTACTATACTTGTTCCAGACAATATGCATATCAGAAACTAAAAATTTCGATGATATTATTGATGAGTTTGCCCCATTAAAATCACGTAGAATAACTATTTAATTTAAAAATATTTATACATTCTGTATAAATACATTTATAGTTTATTTTTATTTATTAATTGTTCACCCAATATCCATATAGTAAAAAATATTGGTAATAGAGAATTTTTGGAGGGGGCGCATATTTGGTTCTATTAGTTCCATATTTCATATAAAATTATTATCTCTGTTTTCCGTTAATGACAGGTATTACCTAAGAAATACTACTGCAAGTAGACATAATTAAAACACCATCATTATTTTGACGGGCAATTACGCTAGTTAATTTAATATTTTACAGAGGTCTTTCAGTAACTTCAAGTCACATAATATAAAAAGTTGGAACAAGGACTGCAGGGCAAAAATTCACCACCTGAGGCATTTAAAGTAAATTCCATCTCAAAGAAATAAACATATCAACAAATTTATATGGAATAGAGATTGCTAGATCAAGTGTCATCTGTTGCCACTGTCTCACAAGCCCAGGTCACATGATGGCCATGGTTGGAACATCTTGTAAAAAAAGAAGAGGGAGGGCCCAAAATTATACTTGCATAGGGGCTCCCAAAGATATAACGCCGACCCTGGTCATTGACTTCAGGTATATTTCCAGAGAATTGGGAAGTAAGTCATATTGTGCCTATACATAAAAAATACATAAAT
Organism: Tanypteryx hageni; assembly: GCA_028673005.1. NCBI lineage: Eukaryota > Metazoa > Arthropoda > Insecta > Odonata > Petaluridae > Tanypteryx > Tanypteryx hageni. The sequence continues at coordinate 43,163,029 of CM054117.1, forward strand.
CAGACATAAAGAACTATAGACCAATGGTAATTCGATCATCTATAGTAAAAATGTTTGAAAGTTTAGTATTAGATGTCACTTCTCCTCATTTAAAAAATGTTATTGTTCCTCAGCAACATGAATTTTGTCAGGATAAATCTACATCAACGAACTTGGTGATTTATGGTGAGACTATTTATAATTCATTTGCTAATGACAAACAATTAGTTGCTATTTACACAGATTTTGAAAAGGCATTTGATAAAGTTAGTCACCAATTATTAATGCAAAAATTGCAACCTTTTGGTGTCCAAGACAGTCTATTGTCTTGGCTTTCCAGCTATATTGTTGGTAGATAGCAGTCGGTTAGGATTAAATCTTATTATTCATTCTCTTTCCTGTCACCTCCAGCATACCTCAAGTGTCTCATTTGAGACTGCTACAATTTAATATATTTATTAATGATATCATCTTGGAATTAAAAGCCAACTTCCAGTCACTGTTGGAACAGGTTCTACCCCTGACGATGCCCACCTTGTAGGCGAAATGCATTGGGTTTTGCGGCCCTCTGGTTGTTTTGGCTAAAGGAGTATTCCACTTTTGTTAGTTTTGGCCAAAATTATTGAGCTACTATCAATTACAAAAAGGTCTGACTACTTTAACTGAATGGCGTGTCAACAATTACAGCCAGACCCTGATTTAGCACCCCCCCTATATAGTGCTATCCCTGCATACTGCCCATGAATCTTTCCATCTTATGATTACATAGAGCAAGTATATACCTCGATTTACTGCCACCCCCACCTTAGTGTCAATGTCAGTGATTGATATGCAGTGGCACTAAATCAGGGTCTGGCTATATATGCATTTAAATACATATATCTAAATTTAGTACTATTACCTTCAATTGAATTACATCATGATTATTAGATGACTATAGCATTAATGATATAATTCTTTCTCAGGTTAGTATTACAAAAAATTTAGGGGTAATATGATTCCGCCCTTTCATTTAACCTTTAATATCATATTTTTCTTTAGGGAGGCCTTATGTTGAATACACATCTACAATTTGGTCTCCTTATTATACCCAGTATATACCGGCAACAATGCTGTATTTGAACATACATGGGCAACCAAGAGAAGTTTTGGAATTTTGGGTGTAGGGGATGTATCAATGGGTGTGGGATATAACTCACATTCACTATGTAAAGCTAGGTTGACAGAACATGGATTCACATTGCATGGCACTTTTTCAGGACATATCTTTCATATTATAGGAAGGCCATGAGTATTGCTTTAAATTGCTTTGTTTATTGCATCAATTTTATTAGATATGATACTTTTTGGTGTATTGATTTTGGCAAAATTGGTTGTATCCACAAATTCCCATTTTCCTGAGCTTATATTTGATAAAAAAAGGTTTAGAGTATCAAATCAAATGTTCTTGTTTTCTCTAATTTTCTAGGTGACTTCTTAAAAAATGAATTGGAAGCCTGCACCACATATAAAAATGTATCGATTTCTTTTATTTTTCACTTCTAAGGTTTTTAAAAATGTAAATAAATCACTTGAATGCATTGGATTTTCTATGTTTTTAATTTAATTCTGCTTATATAAACTTCAAGTTTGAGAACTGAAGTCCTAGAGTATGCGGTTTAGAAACGAATCTCAATTATTTTGCCTTTTTTGTCATGCACTTCTTATAATTTAGAATTTGTTTTAAAACTTGAAATAACTTATAATGGGTGTCATTAGTTGAAAATGTGGTAGTAGAGAAAGTGCCTATCCAACTCCACTCTACAGATACACTGATCAGAGAGTATGTGTGTTTGATGCTTCAGAACAGTGATTATTGCATTGTAATTATCTGGGCCAGACCGTATAGGCAAGATAGGCAATTGCCTAAGATGTAGTTCATATTTTTAATGTTTTTTGTCATTTGCTAATACTCACAAATGTAAATTTAATTTCTTGTTATAATCAAAATCTAAATATAATATTTTCAGTGAATGTTACGGAAATTTATTCAAAGGGCATAATTTTGTCGTCTTGCCTAGGGTACCAAAATGCCTTGAGCCAGCACTGGTAACTATGAAGTAATTGAAATGTGAACTTACACTAACACAGTTTTGGATGACCAACTCATCATATTACTTATATTATATATTACTTATATAATAGTATAGAAAATTTAAAAATCATGTTAATATGCTAAAAGTGGCTATAGTCTATCAAACTTATCTTAAAAAATCTGATGAAGGTATGAACATTGATAATAGATGTTTTTTAAAATTTTGGTTACTAATAGCAGTGCCAGTCTGAGGTACTATGTCATCAAAGTGCTAATATTAATTCTAGGGCTTCCTTTGCTTCGGCAAATTTTTATGGAGACATTATTAATATACTTCCAAATCTATTAATTTTCAACATACAGTGACGATTGGAACAATAATGATGGAAAATCGAAGTACATATTTCCATCAAGCAATGATCATTGCTTGCCAAAATTATCTACTCACAAATCTTTATATAGACTGTTGGAAAAGTGCTTCCCAGATTAGGGCACCTGCTTCCTGATTTATAGGTATATCGTACTTGCTCTAGCTGTCAGAGCTTCTTTTGAAATATACCGTATGTACTCGTGCATAACGCGAGCCCATACATTTTGTCCAAAAACCCAGGCTTTTTCGTATACCCTGTGTTTAACGCGCACTACATTTTGAGGGGTACAAGAACAAAATTTTAGAATTATATTGTCATGTTAGGTAATAACTATAGTGCGGTAAATAAATAAATACAGATCCTACACGGGTTACGCAAGACTCGACTTACGCAAATCCGACTTTACTTAAAAACCTCCGAAAATAAATTTTTTAAATCCGAAAATTCCGAGTTGCGGAAATTTGTTTTGTTGAATGAAGTTAAAAACACGTCGTTTTACTTTAAATTAATCAAACTATATGTAAAACTTATTTTACAGAATATTAAATGGCTGAAGAAATTTAATAATATGCAGTTTTTAATACGAAATCTTAAATTTCGTTGCATATCGTTGCGTCTCACAGTCGCCTTTCTCGCATAGTTATTTGGCACGAAATGATGAGAAAAATGAATTCTACTGTTTTTAAATTACATAGTGTTCATTAATTATATAATATATTCATTAATTTAAAAAATATTTCAATTTGCGCATACATGGTTTTTTTGTTTTCGGTACGTGTTTTGCGGGAATTCTACCTGCGAGAGACTACAGCAATCAGCTGATTAGCTAGTAAAATGTGGAATCTTGGGAGAGGATGGAAATACAGTTGTAAGGAAGTAATTAGGTGTTTGGTACGTTAAATAAATATTTTTATAAGCTGGATTATCGACAATTAGCATGGTTTTCCCCTTAATTCTCCCAAAAAGCGAGAAACTGGTGCGAGGTAGGTACATTTCAATTTTTTATTTTAACTGCACAGAAGTGTTACCCGTGTATAACGCACGCCCGTAATTTATGACATAAAAATTTGGTCTGCAAATTGCGCGTCATACACGAGTATATACGGTAGTTAATTTTATGAATTAAGGTAATAAACGAAAACGAAGAAAATTTATTACAATTGTAGCGACAACATTTGAAAAGTTAATGTCATAAAATTGTGAGTTTACATCATGGAATTACTTTACACCAAATCCTGGTCTAGATTTTTGATGAGAAATCAATTATTTTGAGTCCATGACCCTACATTTATTCTTTTTAAATATGACTAACTACAAAATTTGATGGCATCATAATTCATCAAGATAGATGAAGCTGGCAGTAATGGCTGATCTTGCGTTATGAAAAACCTATCTTGGCAATGTCAAAGCTAGAGGGATACATTTATGTTTTAAAAATAAATAATATGGAAAAAGTGAATTTACCTCCATTACATCCACGATGCTTTCTTCAATGTTCACAGCAAAACCATCCACATCGTCCCATTCTGGACTTAGAGGAAACCCTTCACTTTCTGGAGATATAGGACGGTATGGTAATGGATCATCAAAACAGTTTGACTCCAAGAGAAGAGGACTAGATGGGTTTGGATCTTGTGCTCTGGGCTGGGTTTCCTCTTCTGTTGAGCTAATATCCAAAACTTCAATGTCATCACTATCCGATCCAATTTCATTCTCACAATCATCAATTGAGGGGCTGAAAGAACTCGATGACTCCAGTGAAGAAGTACTGTCATCTGGCTTGTCTTTGCTCATGTTGATTTTTTGTTTGTTTCTGTTCTTGTCTTGAAATGCTGCCGTTTTAATTGCTGCACAAATCAACTTTTTAAAAATTGATTCAAGTTTTGCAGTTTTATTCTTGGTTCAGTCTGAAGAATGAGAAGCAATAAAAAAACATATAAAGAACTTGTATCTTAAGGTTTTAACATTTGCAATAAATATATTTGGTTTACCAATTGATAGGTCTCTTTCTCTTATTACAGCGGTGCCCAAATTACGGCCCGCGAAGGGTTTTTGTTCGGCCTGCAAAGCTAAGGCGAAAAATCAATTTGAAAAATTTGACACAAATTCATACATTTTTTGAAAATTTTCATAATAAAACTTTAAATATTGAAATGTTAGCCATGAAAGCCTTATTTAGACATGATTTTCACTTAATGGCGTCTCAGAATACATAGAAAATTTCCGATTTAAACTCTAATGCAGCCCGCCGAAAAATTGACAACTTCCAATGCGGCCCGCCAAGGGATTCGCAACCATTGATGTGGCCCGCCATTAGAAAAGTTTGGGCACCGCTGTCTTATTAGACAAAAAAAAAATAATTATGATGAAAATGAATTTATGTTCTTAGGAAATGTAAATTTTGACAGTTTGTTGAATTTTTATAGCTGGTTTCGGCCAACTCCTGGGTCCTAATTGCATTTTTTTTCTGTTTTCAGAAAAGTTAGAGCTCTGTTCACTATAAAAAGTTTTTTCCTCCTTAATGCTCGGGGATGGAGGGGAGGTAAATGCATGTGCATCCCGGTATGAAGTGAGTGGAGGGGATGGAGGGATGAGTTGTTATTATTGCCAAATGAATGTCAGGAGGAGGTGGATCTGAGGCCAATGCAACCAGGTAAGACCACTTGGAAAATTTGCAGTGTGAGGTACTGCATGGAGGCATCAGGGGCAGAATCCCTAACACTCTCTAAATAACTACAGAGAAAATTAAATCCCTCATGCTGTTTCAGTTTTAAAATTTCACTGCCAGTATGGCTAAAGTCCCAATTTGTAATTTACATTTTTTGAATTGAAAGATTTATGCAGATTTGTTTGATCAAAAATTGAGATTTCATTAACCCCTTGTATTCTAATATTATCTCCGAGATGCTGTAGACTCCAAATTGCTGGACTACATCTCTGGAATGTGTGCTATGTCAATGTTTGATTCTGCAGTACTACTGGGTTATCCCGGACCCATATTAAAAATGCTATAATATTTCATTGTACTCTAGTACCCGAATCCATGTTAAGTTGATGGGGGTTGGATTCGTTCCATTTTCCTCCTCCTTCTGGGTTAGGTTAAATGGTTGGGGGTTGGATTTGTTCCATTTTCCTCCCTTCCCTTGTTGAGTTAAGTAGTTGGGGGTTGGATTCGTTTCATTTTCTTCCTCCCCCTGGGTTGGGTTAAGAGCCTGGTGGTTGGGTTAATTCCATTTTCCTCCTCCCCTGAGTTGGGTTAAGTAGTTGGGTGTTGGATTCGTTCCATTTTCCTCATCCTTCCAGGTAGGTTAAGTGATTTGGTGTTTGATTTGTTCCATTTTCCTCCTCCCCCTGTGTTGGGTTAAGTGGTTGGGTGTTGGATTCATTCAATTTTACTCCTCCCGGGTTGGGTTAAAGTGGTTGTGGGTTGGATTCGGATACTAGGGTGCAATGAAAATATTATAGCATTTTTAATAGGGGTCCAGGATAACCCAGTAGTACCGATTCTGCTATTATTTTTTGCTGTCACCATCAAATTGCAGGGTATGTATGTTTTGTGTGTTCACTATTATTCCAATGACTAAGGAGTGGGTTTCATCTATCGATATGGTGCAAAAATATTATAATATAAACTTCATTATAGTGAGCAAAATCAGTCACTGTCAATTTCTTAATGTTACATAAATAACACATAAAACAAGGAATTCTTTGTGGCAACTACATAATAAATAGCGAGTGTATATTAACATACTCTTGACTTTTTTTCCTGAACTTTTATGCAGTAGTGCAGTTTTTTCTTGTATATAGATTAAGTTTTTAATAGTTATTCGTGCTATAAAAATACAGTACCCATTGTTTTTCTTGTTTAATTAGTATTATTATTATTATTATTATATTGGTGTGATTTTCAAAACATTATCTGCTGAAAAGTAAACTCAAGCATGCAAATATGTACATATTTATGAAAAAAAAAGGTTAAAGCCTGTTTTGCAATTCTATTTGAAACTACATTTAACATTATGTGAGGAGACCTATGAAACCAGTGGAATGAGAGGGATGTTGTATGCACAGAGAGGCTGTAACTACAAGTTGCACAGCTCCCATCTAGCTATGTTATGATGTGGCTTATTTTTTATCATTGCGGTAACTTAAATGTGTTCATTTGTTGTGGTTACAAAATTAAAATGAAAAGTTATGGTTGATTCAAAGCCTATACACCTATACGCACCAACACGCTTTAATTTTCTTTTAAAACATAGAGCAGCATAGTGATATATGTGCATGGAGGTTAGGAGACCGACTTCAAGATTATTTGAACTGTTTTAGAATATTATGGTACTTGTTAGAATGAGTAATTTTTATGAATTATATGAATTCTCACGCTGTTGAGGTTCCACTGTATTAAGATTCTGTCAGCCATGTGCAGACTAACTTGAAGTAACTTTAGAACACGGTTGCCTGCAAATGTAAACATATAGATAGATAGATAGATAGATAATCGTCTTTATTCGGGCGAAATTTAGACCAGAAGGTCCATTCTTACATTTAACCCTTCGTCAATATAATAAACACAAGAAAATGAATAAAATAAGGTATAACAAAATACATTATATAAACATTATGTACCTAAATCATACTAATTAAAAAGATAAAATTGAATACAGATTTGTGTTTGTGGGGAAAATCTAGGTAAAAACAGACATGTCCTCCCTAGCAAAACCCACGCAGGAAAACACCCACTAAGAAGGGGGGTGTGAAAAACCTGCGAAAACCCTAGATAGCGTACATATGGTAATACAAAACTACAACATTAAATAGGAAGGAGTATGTACAGTGGGAGAGTTCGTATATACAGCGTAATTATATACCGTCATAAAAAAGTACACGTAAAGGTAATAGCGTAATGTAAACAAGAAATATACAAGTATGCAGAATGAGATGAAATATACATGAAATATATACAATGAATGAATATAAAGAATGTTGTTGGGGCATGCATATTATAAGAAAGCAGGAAAAGATATAAAATACATAAATAATATAATACAATATAAAATAATATAAAACAATAGCAAAAAAAAATAAAAACAACACAAAAAAATACAAACAATAGAAGAAAGAATATATATATATACACATACATATACATATATATATACATACATATATATATATATATATATATACACACACACACACACATACATATGTATACATATAAACAATACACAAAATATATAAAAACAATACAAAATTATATTAAGAAATAGAAAATAATATAAGACAATACAAAAAAAAACATGAGTAAGGATAATTTATGGGGAGTGTAAAGAGATGATTAAGGATTACTTTGTTGTTTAAGAAAGTGAGTGACACAGGTGCGTTTGAATGAGTTTAAAGAGGGAGATGTTTTAAAATTCTCATCTAAGTTATTCCAGAGTCGGCAACCGGAGACTTGAAAGGATTTATTATAGATATTCGTCCTGTGATGAGGAATAAGGAGGTTATTCTTGCCTCTAGTATCCCGCTTGTGTACTGTGTTGATTTCATTGAAGAGGGAAGAGAGGTAGTCAGGTTTGTTATAAGTAAGGATTTTGTACATTTGCATCAGGGTATGTAAGTTCCTTCGAGCGTCAAGTTTGAGCCATGAAAGATTATTGTAATATTCGCTAATGTGGTCGCTCTTTTTAAGGTCGCCGATGAATCTCATGCAGGAGTTTTGTGTGCGTTGAAGTTTTAATGCCAATTCACAGGAGAGATCATTATAAACAACATCACAATAGTCAAAGTGAGGAAATAGGAGTGTGGTCACTAAGAGTTTACGTAAGGAATTAGGTAATAAGTTTTTGAGTTTTTTGAGAGAGTGCAAGGAGGAGTTGATGGTACTACAGATTTTATTGGTATTAGGAGCCCAAGATAGAGTTTCATCTACTATGACACCGAGGTTGACTACTGATTTTTTAAAATGCAATGTGGACCTCTCAAGCGATAGAAGAGGAGATTCGCTATGATCTATGGAAGCCAATAGTTTGGGGTAACCGATAATAATAGATTGACTTTTTGCGGGGTTGATCTTTAGAAAGTTATTTGAGCTCCAAAGAGAGAGAGAAGCTAGATCAGAGTTGATTTTAGCGACAGCATCGGGAAATTCAGGTACGCGAGAGTGATAGTAGATTTGGAGATCGTCAGCATATAGGTGATAATTACAGTGAGTGAGGGCATTTGAGATATCATTAATGTACAGAGAGAATAGCAGGGGGCCAAGAATAGAACCTTGCGGAACGCCTCTATTTACATTTAAGGGACGAGATGATAAATCATGAGTAATAACCTTTTGAGAGCGGCCATTTAGATATGAGCGAAACCATTTTCGAGAAGCGAGTGAGAAGTGCAAAAGTTCAAGTTTGCATAGTAGGATGTCTTTGTCGATGGAGTCGAAGGCTTTACTGAAATCCAATAGTGTTAGAATGGTGATTTTTCTCTGATCCATTGCTTTGCGGACGTCGTCCGTTACTTTCAATAGTGCGGTAGCTGTGCTATGCGATTTACGAAAACCAGATTGGAACGGGTCAATGAGATTATTTTTTGAAAGGAAATGAGTTATTTGCTCATGTGCAAGTCTTTCAAACGCCTTGGAGAGAACAGGCAAGAGACTAATTGGTCTGAAATCAGCGTTTTCGTGAGAATTGTTTTTCTTGGGGATAGGACGGACAAGAGCTGATTTCCATGAAGTAGGGTATTTAGATTGAAGAATAGACCAGTTAAAGATATGAGTGATAATGGGGAGAATGATAGGAATTAATTTATTTATTAGTATTATAGATACGCCGTCATCTCCTATTGCAGTTGACTTAATTGCACGAAGTGATTTAGCTACCTGTGGTTATGTGAGTGGTGTAAATTCAAAGATTGTATTTGAGGTGTGATTGGGTTTGAGGCTATGGATACGTTCAATAGTTTCAGATTTTAGGCCTACATCTATGGTCGTGGGAGGTTTAGTGAAATGAGCGTTAAGCTCGTCAAGGGACAGGTTTGGTGGAAGTTGCATATCTTTATTTTTACCAACACCCAAGTTCCGTAATTTTTTCCATATCGAGGACTGTGTTCGTGCAGAGTTGGTTGAATCGTGTACATATTTAATTTTAGCGTTGCGTATAAGTTGTTTTGTTTTATTTCGCAATGATTTATACCGCGATAGTAAATCAGGATCCTTAGATTTTTTAAAATCACGATAAATGCTGTCAAGGCGGGACATAATCGATTTTATTTCTGGAGTTAGCCATGCAGCATGTGGCTTTGAGACCCGAATGATTCTGGGAGGGGCAAACTTTTCAAGTAGCTGAGACATATATAAATTAAAAGTCTGAACTTTATCGTCTATGTCTTCTAGGTGCTCGATTAAATGCCAGGGTAGGAGCGCCGCCTCTGATGTTAATAGTGATTCATTAATAGATTTATAGTCGCGAACCTTTATGAATTTCTGCTTAAGTTTTTGACAACGTAGGGAGTAAGCAATGTAAATCATATCGTGCGAAGAGATACCGGGAGCTGCTAATTGTCCGTATTTAATTATTTTCTCGGGATTTGCCGTAATCGCAAGATCAATCCAAGTGGCGGAGGTTGCCGTATGATTCGTTGGCTGGAGTGGCAAGACGTTTAGCCCTAGGGACTCGAAAGACTGTAACAGAAAGTTACTTTCATGGTTGGGTACGAGTAAATTAGCATTAAAATCACCAGTGATTATTAAATGTTGGAAGTCTTGAATGTGTTTGGATAGAGTTTCTTCTATATCGGAGAGGTGTCCTATTTTAGGTGGTCGATAAACGATTCCTATGAGGATTTTTACGGAGTTAACTCGCGCGTCAAGTAGAAGGAATTCGGGACGTTTAGAGTACTTAGGTTCACTATGAGCGAGGATATTACATTGAATGTCATTTCTGGTGTAAATTCCTACACCACCACCACCTTTGCCTAAGCGGTCATTTCGAAAAAGCTTGAAGCCAGGAATTTCTTCGTGCGAGGAGTCAGTTTCAGGTTTAAGCCAAGTCTCAGCCACGGCAATGATATGAATATTTGTATATAAAATTAAACGAAGTTCGTCCAAGTGAGCCTGAATGCTTTGGGCGTTGATATAGATAATTTTTAGTGAGTGAGGATGTGGTTTAATTTCGTTGGAAAGGAGAGATTGAGTGTCGATATGATACCTGGAAATTCGTGTCACGGGTCGGACCTGTGTTGGGTTCATGGGATTTAAGATGTAGGCGTCGCGGCAGGTGGTGAGTGAGGTAGTTGAGACAAATTCAGAAGCTTCAGGGTTAAGGGGGGAGAGAGTAATGTGGCGAGGGAGACAGAACTCGGGGGCATGTGGGTTAAGCAGGTGTCCTCGGGAGGTCAATAGAGAAGAGTTGGGGGAGGGAGAGGATGAAATGAGAGAAACAGGTAGAGAAGGACAATCGTGAAAGTTGAGACACTTAGCGGGAGAGCAAGGGAGGGGAGTTTGTGAAGGGAAAAATTCAGATGCTTTTGGGTTTAAGGAAAAAGGCGGGGGCGGTTGGGATGTGTCGTGCTGTGAGGATACGATAGGTGTAAGCGTTCGGTTAATAGGCAAGAATTCTCTGGAAGAGGGCATCTCAGTTATAGTAGGAAGTTGAGGAAAAGGAAAAAGGATAGGATAAAAAAGAACTAAAAGAGTTTTTATGGTCAGGAAGTAATCAAAGGTGCAGACATATAGTATGCATTGTAAAGGAAAGAATTAAGTATTTGGATCTGGGCCAGATTTAGACATGATGAGGCCTCAAGTGGGTGTTTTGGGGTGGGATGCGATTATATAGCCTCTCCCACTCAAATGTCAACCTCACCTGCACGTGGTGCACCCTGCTTCACAGACGAGGCTCTGGCGTCCGAGTGACTCCCGGGATAAGGAGTCCCCCCTCTACCAAATGCCAACGGCCTATTTAGGGGCAGATGAGAAGGTGGAGGGGTAGGGCACCCTCTTGCCCTTGGGGTGGGAAACTGCCCCTAAAGGCGGAGGAACTATTTTGATAGTCAACGGCATAGGATGGAGAAGGCAACAGGAAACCACTCCATTAAAGATCCTATTGGATATCCCGAGGGTAGCAACCATGGAAGGTTTTAGAAAGGAATTTGTTACTGATCATGGTATTCGGAACCCAAGATCCGGCAGGGGATGTAGCAGGGCTTCCCAGGTCGTTATCCAACGAAATCCCTGTCAAAACGTCAAAACTTGGAACGTCAGAACATTACTAAAAATAGGTAAATTAGAAGAAATAAAGAAAGAAATGGAGAAAAATGAGATTGATATCTTAGGTTTATGTGAAACAAGGTGGCAAGAGAAAGGAGATTTTTACAGTGATAAATTTAGAATAATTCATAGTGGAGGTGAAAAGAGAGGAAGGAATGGAATAGCAGTCATTATTAGTAAGAAATGGGCAAACAGTGTTTGCAATACATATCACATAAATGATAGGTTGTTGATGGTAAGAATGAGCACCGTGCCAACGGATACAGTGATAATACAAGCGTATTTCCCAACAAGTAGTGCAGAAGAAGGAGAAGTAGAAAAGGTGTATGAAGAAATAGAAGAACTTATAAAGATGACAAAAGATAAAGATAATGTAATAATAATGGGAGACTTTAATGCTGTGATTGGATCTAGTCGAAATAGTAGAATGGTAGGAAAATTTGGTTTAGGTGAAACAAATGAAAGGGGAGAAAGATTAATTGAGTTTTGTGAACAGAATGAGATGATGGTATCAAACACTTTCTTTGAAGTTCCCAAAAGAAGAAGATATACATGGGAGGCGCCAGACAGAAGAAGGTTTCAAATAGATTATATTTTAGTAAAAAGAAGATATAAGAACCAGGTAAAATCGTGTTATAGTTACCCAGGTCCAGATGTAGACAGTGACCACAAGCTAGTCATGGCAAAATGCAATATTAGGTTTAAGAAAATAAAGAGAACAGTTAAAAAGAACTGGCATCTACAGGGACTGAAAGAGTTACCAACAGCTAAGAATTACCAAGAAAAAACAAATGAGTTGATGAGAAATTATGAAGGACAACTTAGTTGGGAGGAATTTAAAAAAGGGGTTATTAAAGCTACAGAGGAAGTTATTGGAAAGAGAAAATTGGAGCCTAGAAAACCTTGGATGACTGAGGAGATACTGATTTTAATTGAAGAAAGAAACAAGTTGAGGAAGAATGGAAATGATGAAACTTATAAAAAAGTTAAGAATGAGATTATTAACAAATGCAGAGAAGAAAAAGAGAGATGGACCAAAAAGATAGTGAAGGAAATTGAGGAAGATACAAAGGGAGGAAGGCAAGACAAAGCATACTTCAAAATTAAAACTCTCCAGTACAAACCAAGAACTAAATCGGCAATAGTTAAGGATAAGGAAGGAAATATGTTATGGGAAAATGAAAAAGTATGTGCTCGGTGGAAAGAATACATAGAAGAATTATATAGTGGAAGAGATGTTGGAGATGGATGTAGATTTATTGAAAATGAAGAGGAAATAAGAAATGATGAGCTAGGCCCAACAATAACCAAAGAAGAGTTTTATAAAGCTATTAATAATCTTAATTCAGGCAAGGCAACAGGTGTCGATGGTATACCTGCAGAACTTTTGAAGAACTTAGGGGAGGAAGCAAAAGAACATTTCTTTAAAATTATAAAAGATTGTTACGAAAAAGGAAAATTACCTGATGACTTTATAAAAAGTAAAACTATAAGTCTACCAAAGAAGGGGAATGCAGTGGAGTGTAGTAACTACAGAACAATTTCACTACTTTCGCATGCCTCAAAAGTTTTAATTTATATCGTGAAAAACAGAATAAAAAGGAAAATAGAACATTATATTAGTGAAGATCAATTTGGATTTAGAAGTGGGAGAGGAACGAGAGAAGCTATATTAGCCCTCAGGGTGATAATGGAAAGATGTTTAGAAATGAACAGGACATTATATTTAACGTTTATTGATTTGGAGAAGGCCTTTGATACAGTTAATTGGGAACTGTTGTTTAAGACTATGAAAAAAATAGGTATTGATTGGAGGGACAGAAGATTAATTTTTAAGCTTTATCAAAATCAAACTACAAGAATAAATATAAATGGATTAGAGAGTGAAGCAAAGATAAGGAAAGGAGTAAGACAAGGATGTCCGCTATCTCCATATTTGTTTAATATGTTCATTGAAGAAAGTATAGAAGTTATGAAGGAAAAGACAAAAGGCATAAAAATAAATGGAGTTAGAATACACTGCATTAGATTTGCAGATGATATTGTAATATTCAGCGATTCAAAAAGAGAAATGAATAAAATGCTGAAAGTATTATCGGACACGTTAAAACAGTGGGAATTAAAGATAAATATCAAGAAAACCAAATTGATGGTTATAGGCAAAAGTAATGCAGGGACAATATCAAAGATCAAAATAGACAATCAGGAAATTGAGCAGGTGAAGCAGTTTTGCTACCTAGGTAGTACAATTACTGAAGATAATAGATGCGTACAGGAAGTGAAAAGAAGAATAGCACTTGCAAAGCAAGCTTTTCAATGCAAAAGGAACCTACTGACAAGCAGTCATATGAATTTGGAAGTAAGGAAATTCTTTGCAAAAGCTTTTGTCTGGAGTACCTTACTTTATGGTAGTGAAAGTTGGACGTTAGGAAAGAGGGAGAGGTCCCGTCTGGAAGCGACAGAAATGTGGATATGGAGAAGAATGTTAAAGACAAGTTGGACAGAGAGAAAGACAAACCTTGAAGTTTTGGAAGAAGTAAAAGAAGAAAGGAAACTGATCAGAGGAATGGAAGAAAGGAAGGCAAAATTTTTAGGCCATGTGATTAGACATAATGGATTAATTGTGAACATCTTGGAGGGGAAACTTTTAGGGAAGAAAGGAAGAGGCAGACCAAGAAAGAAATACCTAGATGACGTGGAGTCAGTGATGGGAGTTGAGAAATACGAGATGTTGAAGAGAATGGCAGAGGACAGGAGTTCATGGTTGCAGCGACAAGGCTTAGCCTTTAGATGAAGAAGAAGAAGAGGCCCCAAGGCAAAGAATGTGACCAGCCCCAAATATGTAATTATAGATTTTTTCCATATATTGCAAGCATTTTGAAAATAATTTTGGAGGTGGCGAGGCCACTTGGATAGCGAGGCCCCAAGCCATGGCTTATTTGGCTTATGCCTAAATCCGGTACCTACTGATTTGGGCGAAAGGTGAATGTTATAGTGTCTGAAATTTATGATGATTCAAAAAATAGTGACAGTGTGTTGGAAAGCAATGAGCACTTTATGAGAACTTATTAGAAATTATCATACTCTTTAACAGTAACAAAATAACAATATAGGCAATGACTTAAATAAAGCATAGGGCACACCAGTATCATGGATAGAGCTAAGAGTCGAAAGCAATTAGTTTGCTCCCAATGGAGTAGGATGGGAGCATTTAGAAAAACATGACTAATCCAAGAAATATCACAACTGAAAAGATTATAAAAGAAAGATTTACAAGGGGGTAATTAGAAGTGTAATGAGTATTCATTTCCTATTCTTAAATATATTAGAAGTAAAAGTTACCTTTAATCTCTTTCTCTCTCTTCAAACAAAATCCTTTATATATCTTTCGAATTATCCGAATGATAAGAGACTCAGACCGATAAGATGCGCCGGCTGATGAAACGCTTCTGGAGTTTAGACTCCGCCCAATAAGACGCAAATAAATTTCTAGAAAAAATATTCGTGTAAAATAATAAAAAAAAATTCAGCGCATGTACTCACGCTTAATTTGTTTAAAAGGAACAAAAATCGCTATGTGCAAGGCCGGATTAAAGGCAAATAGATCAGCTGCTCCACGGCCCCTGCCGGCGACAAGGCCCCGGCGCTGTTACCCGCAACGGAGTGAAATAATAACTAACATGTTAAGTTGAAGTTTCTCCTGGGCCTTTTTACCGCCTTAATCCGACAATGGCTGTGTAGCACATTAAAGTAACAAATTAAAGCGAAGAATCTGGCGTAGTTCCTTTAACCTACACGAATAGTTTATTTCCGTATTAGCTGCGACTTATGCGCCTACGGTGTGAAGTATTGCGAAACTGCGCCCCAGTATGAGTCAGCGGGTGAGCAATGCAGGTCGTATATTCTAGGCAGGATGTTTATGTTTCAGAAATCATTTGTACATTTTTAAGATAAGGTTGTAACTTCCAAGGCAGTGGTGAAATCGCTCAGTAAAACTTGCGATACATCTCGGTCACGAAGCGAAAATCCACTACCTTGACCACAAAGATGCTTGTTTTGTGATTGGACCGTGTCGTTATTTTCGTGAAACTATTTTGATGTTGGCTTAGAAATTCTTTCTTCTTGTTTCCTCAGATTAATGGAATACTAAGAATTATTCTTCAGGATTTCGCGTTATTCCTCGACTGGTGTAATTGCCAGGCGGGTAGTAATGATTGAAGTAAAAAAATTAACATTAATAGAGTTCAAGATGAAGACCTTAGCTAAGCGTTAATTCAATATAGCATGTTAAATGAAAATCTAGGGTTCATTGTCTATGTTGAATGAACCGTACAAAATAGTAATTGCTTGGGTAGGAATGAGCGATGTACATATTACGTTAGTAATTAAAGGATACTAAGTGATCAGAATAATATATATTTTATTGTGCTTCCAGCGATGGTTCCCTTCATGTTATAAACTTACATCTGCTACGGTTTTCCAATATAAATTACCCATTTTAACGTTTCGATTGTAGATCATATTAGTTTGACAATGTCGTAAATAATTAATTTCCATGCAAAAGGAGAAGTAAATAAATCAATTAAATAGAAAGGTGAAAAAACAAGTAGTGTTATCCATGAACAAGAAAAATATAGCACGCTTTTTCTTCTATTATTAAATTCGGTAATATTTTTGTGTTTCTTTTTTTCGCTTTGAAGATTTCTCCCAGTAACATAACTGACGAACTGAGGAGAATCAGGAATTTGATCACCAGACATATTCGTAAATTTAGCTCATCTTCATTTATTTTTATGTGGTTGTATCAACATATACGATCATAGAGCCTCGTTTGTATCGATGTGTAAATGGACGCTAAAAATTACAGCTATTATGCCTTCGGAGATTTAAAAAAATAAAAACATTTTAACGGTCCCCTATCTGACCATGTATATTTTTCAAAACTCAAGTCCAAAGAAAAAAAATGGCAGAAGTACAGAAAATCACACTCTTAAGTTTCGGTTCTCTATCGTCTACGGTTCCGTCGCAATTTAAATTTAAGCAAGTTCACAGGCGGACAGACGGACGCCAAAGTGAAACTACAAGCGCCCTAAAAATGCGCAAAATATGATCTCTAATTTCCGGACGATTCACGTTTAACCTTGCCGTGGCTATTGGAGCTGCCGAGGCATGTATATTTTTTAAATTGCTTGTACGAGGATTTTTTCAGCCGTAAGACGAGCTCGATAGATAGTTCCTCGTTGAATTTATATCGTTACCAATGTTTCAAATACTCCCATTGCACAAAACGCGCCTGTGTGTGATACACTGGACGCTTTCCTAACTTGTTTTCGGTTACCCACGGTCATAATTATTACATCTATTTAACTCCTTCCTTTACAGGTAGGATTTTTTATGTATACAAAAACGTATGTTGTCCATTTACAATCGTAGTTTGTTAGTTGGTCCATAAAAGTCGGGAAAAAGCAATTATTCGCGAGCTCAAAAGCGGCAATAATGCGTGAAGTAGTCATGTCGACAATAATTCTTCACTGTTGTTAAGTCTTCGAAAATTTCTTTTTTAGACGTTCTTCACCAGTGAAGCGGTAGTAGCGAAACGCCTTATGAGCACGTATCGTCCAGTCCGTCCCTATGTCGTAACTTTCGTCTCCTAAACCGATAAGATCCATATCAATTTTTGGCAACGTTTTAACGATGAAGATGCGTCTTATCGGTCGGAAAAGAGGGTGTTTTTCACAAATCCACATCTGTATCAATAAGTCCCGTCGATGTTCAACGGGTAATTCCGCTAATCTCTAATATATAACAAGAAGTCCAAACGAGGACTAATGAAGGCTGGTTTTCCAAAGTGGTGGTCCCGAATTGATTACTTATATTCAGGGCTTTTTCGGCCGGTACGCGTATCGGTTAATACAACAGGCGTCTGGTTAATATCTTATATTTCAAGGGGCGGAGCCCCTAGTAATAAAAAATTTTCGTGGAAGATGCATAGTTGAATTTCATTTGCATCATTCTTTAACGGTTGTTGATATCGTACTTTTGTATCTAAGGATAATCGTATTTGAAAATACACCTTGAGCGAATAGGTAATGGAAATTTATAGGAATTACAATAATAGAAATAACAAGATGATCCAAACCGAACTTATGATGCCTACTTTCCATGTAATCATTTATTTAAAACTTATATTGGCTTTAATAGCTTTAAAGTCATCGCGGATATGTAGCTCTTTGTGTTCCCAAATTTCGTAATTTAGGGTTATAAAATATTACAAATACATTCGAACGGAATATTAAATTGATCACGCGTCTTTGTGCGGCAAAATTAACGCGTGTACGTATTGGAATATATTGAATCTGATTCCAACAATAGTTGTTGCTATGACAACACTCTCGTAATGAGTAATGAAAACTGCAAAATCGCCAGTATTCGCACGAAATTACAAGAAATACAATCGATAAGCAAAATTCTACGCTAAAAATTAGAATCTCCATTATTCTCAGAGAATAGTACAAAACTCGCTCCGATATTACAATTCTAAGATGTTTCAATGTGCGAAAATTACCCTGCACGATGGATTTCAGATTTCCTATGTAAATCAAATGGGAAGGATAGTTACTGAAATCGAACTCGGAACTTCAGTCTTCGCAGCAAAAACTATCCTCGGGAGCTCGGCCCATGTAGCAAGAAATCTTCACCAAATTTCATGAAAATCGGTCCATTGATTCAAAAGTTAATATGGGGGACGGACAGACAGACAGACATAACGACAAAACTAAGCCTATTTTCATTCTGGAAAGTAGGCTAAAAACTACGGTAAAATTTGAAGTGGATTAACAATATTTGGTACTTGTCAAAAATGAATCTATATTGGGTAAAAAAATTTACTTACCTTTTTATCTCCTCAGAGCGTTTCTTTTCACAGCCAATATTCAATGTGATGCTTCCGGAACACACTATCTACTACCTAGTGGAGCTCCCAGTTTCTATCAAGGATAATTAAAAAGTAACTTGGTCAACAAACGCACTTAATTCATTGATTTCGTAGATGATATAATTGGATTAATTATTACAATCACTTTGTTCGCTCTTCGAAATCCGAATAATTTTTATTGGATAATTAAACACATAACACATTATTAAATCGCACTGATTGCTGCTCGTTGCTAATTATCTTCCCAGCTCATTAAAAAGGCAAACTTAATGTGGCGGAAACGATATAGTCCAAATTAAACGCGCATTTACGGCTCAAATATTATAAATTAACTCAACTTCATTGTTAGCAATTTTAAATATATTTCAATTTATTTCTTGATTGACTTGTTGAAGTAGTAGAATCCTTTTTTTACTTTCTCCATATACGAAGTATAGAGAAAGTATTGTTTTAATGAAAAAAATCGAATTCGAGATTTCAACGGAAATACATGTTTTAAGGTCACCTGAACACGTTCTGACTATTATCTCGATGGTGTCTGTGTGTCTGTCTGTATGTGATAGATTTTTGTGGGCGCTCTAACTCAAAAACTATTAATCAGGTCAACGCAAAATTTTATATTTAACATTTTTATAAAAGTTAGAAGGTCTGATTAGTTTTTGGTAAACATCGGTCGACCGGAAGTGGGTGTTCACTCTTGTCACTTATCCGTTATTTTAAAACATTTGCTTTAAGATTTGATAAATGTAAAAATGTATTGGAATAAAAGTAAGAAATTTTATTTTCTACAACCTTTGTTTGGTACATTTTTCCATATAATGCATTGTTTAAGAGATATCTTATATTTTTAGCTACCACCAGCACGCCACCTACCGAAGACTATATTTAACAATTGATGCTTAGTTACGTCTTAGTAACACTCCTTTTTCTTTTCTTAATTGTCAACCGTAAGTAAATATTGACAGCGATCCCAGAGCTAACAACATGTAATTTGCCATATAAATATGGAGAAAGTCATGTGTTGCCCAGATCAGTTTATTTTGTGTTGCGTTAATCTGCTTGTTGTACCGTTTCCGAAAACCAATGACACGGAGGAGGCGTTCTGAAAAAGTGCGGTGTAATGTGAATCCGTGTTAAATGTTGTGCCGAAACAATATCGTCACCGAACAGTGATGATGGCTTCGAGTCATTATAGAGTGATAGAATATGGAAATCGACAAAAGTCAATGCAAGCTTCTTATGCTGAAAGTTTTTGTACGAATATCACAGCTTAGAGGAGTCTTTTTTTTTAGTTCTACGAATTCATTCCTTCATAGTCACTTTACTTTTCGGTAGGTTTTTGGCTAACCCAGCCCAATCTGTGCCACCCAAAGAAAGGCAGCAGCTGCATCTTCTCATATACTTCCTCTTATTTTAATGCATCTAATATTTTTTTCCTTCTCCTACCTATTTACCTCTTTCTTAGCATACTCCCTTCTATGAATATCCTTTGATTAAAATTCAGACAATTAGTGAACATTTTAAGGTACTTAAATTGGTACGAAAGATGTCTAAAAAGGGGGATACAAATCGAAGTGTCAAAATATGGAATAAGAACATAATCGATGTTGCAAAGTAACACTGGGTGGAACTCCAGTATTAACTTATTTGTATAACATGTGAGAGAAGAATTGCAGAGTAAATTGCATAACGCGCTTCCTTTTCTTATTTTAGGATTATGACGTCTTTATAAGATTACAATCCTTGGGGATGTGGAGGCGTGTGTGTTTTATGGCGAATCAGCCTCTTGGGCTATGATCGCCGCAACTTTACATACACGACTCCATTTCTGTTCATATCCAAAGAATCACAACACAACCGACGAGACTGCTTATAATTAATAATATCAAATATCTCTAGGATATGGGGGCGATCCTTCCCTGATCGATATTCTACTGATTTTTACGATTTATTCCCGAATACTACACGTTCTTAGCTGATGATTTGCCATAATACGGTCATTATATGTACTTTGACACCTAAATATCTGTCCGGATTATAAACTCCATCTTTGTATTAATCTAAGCGGTTATAAATGCTCATGGATTGATGAAACATTAATCGAAGACGATGCGTATAAACCAATGCAAACATTTCGTAGACTAGCTAAACTGTTACTCCCGATTTTAGCGAAAGTTCTTTACTGTTCATCCCCGTCATCCTGCCAATTTTCTAGAATGTTCTCATTTTAAGGAGGGGAGAAGCCATTTTTACTTATTTCGGTTCGAAAAAAATCGGTCGCGTGGCGGACAGACAGGAAGAAGGAAGTTGAGCATTTTTAGGTATTGACAGGGCCGGTGTGGCAAGAAGGGTGGACTATAGGCAGAGTGGACTCTTAAGAGTCCATCTCACCTAGGTAGAATGGCGGCAGAGTAGACTCTAGAGTCCGTATCACCTAAACCAGTCATCATGCAGGATGGACTCTAGGCGGCATCTTGGAATCTAGAGGCCGTCTTGCCTGGGCTAGGCAGGGTGGACACTATTAAATATATATTTTGATTTGTCAACGTTTTCGTGTGTATTTTGATTTTAATGAGCATATCAAGATTTCTAGAGAAATATTAAATGACAACATTTTGATCTGATGGTTTTGAAATTTATTTTTTAAACCTATTACAAATACAAAAAACACGAGAAAATTAACTTTCATAGCACCGAAGTTTTTATTTACAAAAAAAACAAGACCACGCCGTATATAGGTTAGGCACGGGTGAGGGGAAGAGTTAAGGCAGTCTTGAGAAGAAGGGATGATGACGACACTATTGGCTAGAGGTGGGGAGGGGAGGGTGTGTGGTCTCATCCCGATTAACGACGGCCAGTAAGAAAGGAAAAGGGGAAAGGTACAAATACTCATTTAACATGGTTACATTGTTATCTTTGTTACATTTTAGGATTTATAATTGCTCTAAAGCGTTAAGTTTTAGTCACTCTCCGGCAAAGTGACAGATTTTAATTTTAAAACAACTACTATGTTTACAAATTAACAAATGCTTGGAAAAGCATTGTTGGAGGTTGAGTTATTCTGGAAGCCCTTCAAATGTTCTTTGCGCGTAATGTTGGATTTTCTCCCAGTCTGTCCAACGTAAAAGTTAATTTTCTCGTGTTTTCTTAAGATGGAATACCACCAAGTGAAGACCCAAACATTCAAGTTTCTATTACCGATAAGAATTTTTTAAAAATTGAAAATACATACAATTTACAGAAGCTTTCTCATAACTTAATATAATAGCCGTTGTCCGAAACGTAACGCTGACGTCATCAATGGCACGTTTTAACGCGTTTTTAATCAACTTCCCGATTAGGTGGAAGGCTGAAATTTCGCAGGAATGTTTGATTCTGATATAAAAATTAAATGACGAAAAAAATCACGAAAAAAGACTCGGGTTCGACGTCAGAGGGCGATTTCCATTTCCCGTAAGATAACACGTAAAAAGCGACTTTTTAAAGTGCAGGTTTTTATTCGTTTGAAATTAAAATTAGAAAGAATTGACGTACGATCTTCGAATTTAAACTATGTTTTAGGAATATTAATGAAGTTTCTTATTCTATTCATCTTTTTCCGCCTAACGTTCGAAATCTCTCATATTAACCATTTAAATCACATATTTTGGGAAAATATCGGCTTTTAAACAGGATGTTGTCTTGCCAACCACGTCATTGTTAAACTTCGAGAATCAATTTTGTCTCGACCCGCACATGTGTAATATATACGAATTCATAGATATCCTTAAATTAGTAGAAGTTTTCGCGAGATTACGTAATTCTAATGGGACTGGGATTTAGTTTGGACTATTTTGCTTATCTAAACGACTGTATAGATGTAGAGTAAGAGAGAGGGGGACGCGGGGAGGGAGATAGGAAGGAAGGGATATAGAATGGAAGGTAGATAGAAAGTAAGGGTGGTATAGAATTAGTCTATTTTTCCAGAGAAGGAGAGATAAAGGAGAGGGAGAGTGAATGGGAGGTAGGGAGGATGGGAGGGAGGGAGAGAAGAAGAGAGGAAAG
The DNA here is from genome assembly GCA_028673005.1 of Tanypteryx hageni. Lineage (NCBI taxonomy): Eukaryota > Metazoa > Arthropoda > Insecta > Odonata > Petaluridae > Tanypteryx > Tanypteryx hageni. The sequence continues at coordinate 43,185,693 of CM054117.1, forward strand.
GAGGAAGAATGGGTAGTTCCTTAATTTTAATACTTAATCCACGCATACCCGTCATATTTGACGGGCAATTACGCAAGCACGATATAATTTGAACGAACGCACACTGTAAAAACAACTAAACACCTAGAACCGATTTTCTCTCCGTCTACTAAAAATCTCTTCTCCAACTAAGTTGATGCATTAATAAACGTATTTCCGCAATTTTAATGCAAAACTATATATCATAAATGACACCAGCGAAATATAGAATCTTTATATGCCCATCTATTTCCTAATCAATTGTAAATAATCAAATAGTCGAAAATTATTTGGAACATATCTCATTTCAGTTAAGTATTCTAATATTTACGTTTATGTTCTTTTCTTCGGCGTTGCTAATTCATTAACCTTCGCTTACAAAATGTTGCATGCACACGTATTTTCGTAATTATTGCAGATCATATTTACTTCAGTAACCTATAAGATTGTTTTTGTTTACAACAATTAGGTAGCTGTGTAAGAAATTTTCTAAGTTCAGAACGAATTACCGCTTTCTTGTTCGATTTTCTTGATAACTGATACTCCTACGACAAAAATGTATGGAAATACTCTGCGTTATTAGTTCTACAAATTTATTTGAAAACTATTTTGATATGACCAAAGATTTACGAGATATAACGGAAAGTTCATTTTTTTGTCATCAGTAAAGTGGTACCCCTGATTAGCTTACACGTTTCATTTTTTGTGGTTTTCTGCTTGTCTTTCACTATAAGTCCCTAATATCAAATTTCATGAAAATCCGTCCGGTAGAAGCCGAGAACGAACATGCTGACGGACGGACGGACAAACCGACGCTAATAGGCGCTTATGCTGGAAGCGAAACGCTCCTAAAATGATGAAGTTTTTTCATTGAAATTTTTTATTTAAATGATAAAATGTGAAAATAAGAAATTCGAGCGAAAAATGGTTTGAAAAATTACTATCTACATAAAAAATACGAAAACGCAAGGATTCCCATTTATTAAAAATATGTAGCACCAAGGCAAAAGTAATTGGCCGAACGAAGCGAGGTCTCTCCTGTCCTGATGCACTTTTTACATTCTCATTTCTGTTTGTTCTACGATAACTGCTGTCTCGGTTATCTGATTTTCACCAAACTTCGTGTGCATGTACAAACAAGATTGGAAAGGTGTAATCCATGTTGAAGTACACAGTTTCCAAGTGCGTTCTTTGAGATTTCACAATGTTTTCTATATTTTTCGCTCAGACGAGTATTTAACGAGAAGCAAGCGAGGTACGTTGTAAAATACATGTAGGTCTTCATGTAAAGTGGTCGTAATTGTTGTCCGATTTTAACCAAAATTGAAATCGGTCGACCAATGTTAGCATAACTCCCCAATACAGGATTTCATCAAAATACGTGTAGCGGTTCCCGAGTTTTGACATACGGACGGACGGACGGAAACGACCTCCCCTATTGTACTGCTAGTATATGCGTTCACTTTGTGTACTTCCTGCAAAGAACTCATAATGACCTAAAGAGTCGACTCTAAAACACCACCCTTATAGTTCCTGCGCAATTTGCTTTCGCGCATTGCGCTAATTTCTAAATCTTATCCAATTTAGCATACATACGGAAAACATCAAACGACGAAGAAAACGTCAAATAAAAATTTCTCTAAAATGTGCCTCCCAGAGGCGCGCAATTTGCGTTCGCGCGGTCTCTCCTGTTGAGTCCATGCGCACTTTGCCTGTTTATTTGTTTGTCTGTTCTACTATAACTGCCGTCTCTAACGAAATATCGTAAACAGGTGGAACACATTGAATAATATAGAAGAATTGGAGAGGAGAACGAGAAATATTTTACTGCAGAGGGCAGCGCTTTCAATTCTCTTCAAATTTTACATCCCCACCGTATGAAGTGCAGGATAACTATGAAGACGATAATAATATTGAACATGTGATTCCTCCCCACCAGCCCTAAGTGGGCTAAACGAGGCCGAAGATCCCGCGGATTCCCTAGTTATTTCGTGCAATTAACCAAATGAAATGGGTCTTCGAAAAATCGCGTAAACGTGAACCCGGACAGCGCTATAGGATACTTTGGTCACTCTTTATAAATCGCGTTTACGTGAAACCGCGCCCAAGGATGCCGCGTTATAGGCGGGATGACTATATTAAATCATCGCTTCGAAAATATGCGCATTTTATTTTCCATTTGAAATCATTCTACGCATTTTGGATATTATGTATGTATTAATGCGGAATGCGGCCCGCGGATTTAGGGCGGTGCCATCACGCGGCCCACGCATGATTTAAGTTTGAGACTCCTGCGTAAGACAGTGTGCAAAAAAACTCTTCAAAACATCTCTCGCTCTCTCTTCATTGGTTTGGTAAATAGTTTTACCACAAATATAGGCCGTCCCTCGTGGTAACACCCACGTTCCCGGCCGGTCAGAAAGTGCTCAATTACAATGGGGGTTTGTTAATTATAAATACATAATTTTAATACCTTGCGGTTTTTGTGATTTGCTTATAAACCTAAAATTTCTATGACTACTTGTAAATATAAATACAATACAATAAACACGAAAAAATAGGATATATATATATATATATATATATATATATATATATATATATATATATATATATATATATATATATATATATATGGATGTCAACAAGGTGTTGGGATGAGGAAATGAGTTCTCTCTCTGTAGCTGAAGAAGGAGTAGTTCCGAAAGCTTTACGTTTGTGATGTTTCTGTGTTTTTGTGTTATTTTACGTGTGTCGCTTCGACATCCCCGGGGCCTCGCCAACCTGAAGTCGTCTGATTGGTGAGTGCTCACTGGGTTTCCTCATCCCAACACCTTGTTGACATCCATATATTCATTTAACCTTTCCTTTTCCGTAAGTTGTTATATATATATATATATATATGTACATTAGTTTTAGTCAAAAGATACCAACTAGCTACTGTTATTTATATATAAAATCTTTTTTCTTTTTTTGCCTCATCATTTTTTATTTAGTATTTATATTAATTTTTCATTATTTATTTATTTCTTATTACATTATTATTATTTATTATTGTTATTTTTTCTTTTTTATTCTTTCTTTTTTTTCTTCTCTTTTTCTTCTTTTGCAAAATAGCTTTAAATTGCGTAGAGCTTCGGTACAGCATGGCAATAGTTATTTCCTCCCCCCCCCCCTAAGACTAAACTAAATATAATAAGTATCTAAATACCTAATAAAATAAACTAACTAATTATAAAATATGGGGTTGCTAAAAAAAATATAAATAAAAAAGAGCGTAGAGAGCAAAAATCAATATCGGGAGCATCACAATACGACCCTTTTCAGGTTTGACCTTTTGAGGTGTAGTTTGCGTGTATGCAAGTTTTATAGGCGGCGATCATCTTCATATATATTTTTAATGTATTTAGGACCTTTCCAGGGCCAAAAAAAAACAAAAAACAATACTCAATTTAAGTTGGGGTTATGCACAGATAGGAGTAAGTTGAGGGATAACAGGTATTTAGGGGTTAATGGTGGTAACAGGAAGTTAAAGCTGCAGGATATCTTTCGTCAACCGGTATTTTTGGCGTTTGGTGGTGTGGTAGGTCCATATGGTTTGGAGGAGAGGGTTATTGGTAAGTTTACGACGGCGGTTAAATTTGTGTGCTTGTAGTTTAGTAAAGTCTAAAAGTGGTGGGATATTGTGGGCAAGTTGTAGTTCTCTGATGGGTACTAGTTTGGATTGCTGGGCAATAAAGCGGAGGGTGGATGATTGAAAACTTTCTATTTTGGCTCTGTTTTTCTTTGCAGTGTTTAAATAAATTTCACTGCCGTAAGTAAGATGTGGGCGGATTAGAAGGAGGTAGTGGCGCATTTTGTCGGTTAGGCTTATTTTGCTGTGGGGTCCTAGTAATGAGGAAAGGGATGACTTAGCTAATTTCGCATTTTGGAGGGCGTGTTGGGAGTGGGCTGTAAACAGAAGTTTAGAGTCAAGGATTATGCCGAGGAATTTGTGTTTCGGAACTGTCGGGATCTTTTGGCCTGCAATCTCAGGGTTTGAGGTAAGGGAGTATCGCTTAAAGCGGGTGAAATGCATGTGGGCACTTTTTTCGGGGTTAATTTTTAGTCTCATGTCTGAGTCCAGTTGTAGATTTGTCGTAAGTGGGTCGTTAGTCTTTTCGTCGCTAGGTCCGGGAAAAGGGATTGGCTAATTATCGCCGTGTCGTCTGCATATACGAAAAGGTCAAAACAGCCGTTCTTGACATTAAATACTCGATCGTTTATTATAAAGAAACTTTTTGTGGCTGGTGGCGTGTTGATTAGTGGAAACTTTTGAATTATAATATAAATATACCGTTAAACCTCGAAAATGAAAACTCGATTAATACTCGCTTATAAGTATCTAGTGTAATTCAGTCTCCTGCAAAAACCTAGGTATATCATTTATATTTCTTTTTATAACGAACTCGTTTTTAAAAACCTCGTTTGTTCAAATCGTGAAATTTTAAGCCCCTCGAAAGTTTGAACGAACGAGGTTGCACTGCACATTGTTTCAAATATCCGATCATATGAATAATTTGGAAGTTGCTTAAATGTAGTAGCGCCACACAAACAGATTTTCGCACCTCGTTTGACCAAAAAAAGAGACAAACGCTTTCCGCTCGAGAGTCCACCGAATTTCGAACGCCTCCTCCCGGAAATTGCCACTCAACAATTACAGCTGTCGTCGCGTCATTAATGCAACCTCCACTACATAAGAGTGCGCTTTCAACCGTCATCCATCGTGTCACGTTGCATAGGAGTGGGGGTCATCCATTCATCGGCAGAACTGTGCCTTCTGGGATGAAACGTTCGCACGAGGCAGGATAGCCAACTTCCTCTCATTAGAGGGAAACGGACGATTTTCCCCTTCACAGGACTCTCTCAGATTTCTGCATCGCCTGTTTAAAAAAAATCCAACCTTAACAGTAGGTTAAGTACGACTGTGCCTCATCTAGTTCCTCCAGGACCGGCTCTAGGTGTGATGGTGCCCCGAGCACAAAGATTTGTTCGAGCGCCTCTCTCCATCAACATTTTTCATTATCGTTACAAAATTCATTTTATTATCTAATATAATTGTCATTAATATTTAATTAATTTTTTAAACTGTTCACCATTAACTACAATTATACGAATACGAAAACGATTAAAGCTACAATGGTACAAGGAGCCACTTCCGAGAGGTTGGTAAAAAAATTGCGAGTAGAATCATTGTATGAATTTGTATGTAAATTCTATATGACAAAGTCATCAAGTATTTATAGATAGGCACTTTCCAGTATTATGTGACCGCTCAACACTATTAGTTGCGAGAGCTGAAAGTTTTAAGGACAACTGAAGAAACCTCGGCGAGCGCCACAGCGAACCTTGACGAGCGCCATGGCCCCACGCAGGCACCACGTTGGGAAGCTCTAGGCTAGAGTTGGGGAGTATTTGCAGCCACTGCTATTTTGTGGGGAACTGTGACCGGTAATAGATATGCGCGGGAAGTAACAGGTTTGGGAGTCAGGTTCAGTCACCGCGGGCTCGTTGGAACAAGAGAAGGGGCGCAGCCCATAGTCTCGCTTCCACCCACCCGAGTCCTAACTTGGTCCCAACAGTTTCAAGTGTTCCAACGGTCCAAAAAGGGGAACGGAATGGATGAGAAGCTATAGATCCCTTTCAGACGAGGATACAGTATCTCGGATACGCGTATCTCAGACGCTGAGGATGCATTGGCGCAAATGGAGCCTTTCACACGGACGAGAGCGATGGATACTGTATCTCGGTGCTCGTTTTCAGCGTCTCGTCCCCGCCAACCGCCGGCGACAGAATCGGTATCTCTGCGGCCGGCAGTCCATTGTGTTATACGGGTCCTTTCAGGCGGCGATACTCGCGTCGCCCCTCTCGGTATCTCAGCTGCTGGGAGGAAAGCTTTCTGACGGCCGACGCTCGTCTATACTACAAGATACGCTGCACAACGTCGCCGTGTTGTTTCAATTTTGTATTCCCGCACGATTATACTATTACTATGGAGCGTAATGTTTTCGACAATTACAAATGTATTAGTCTAATTGAATGTCGTCCTTGCTTGTGGGATACTTCTGACGAAATTTCATTTACCTTAGTGTAACCATCAGCCGCTCCTTGGATGTAATGCTTTTACACATATTTGTGTCACTCCTTCGAATTGAACTTTCTGATATATTATACAGTTCATCAAAAGATTGATTTGACATTCTGAAATAATTAAAGAACTTGAAACGGTCTTGTCTAAGCTCATCATAAAGTATGTGGCGTGTTCATTTTAATTCCCTCAAATTGACAATTGGATGAACCCCCAACTTTCTATTTATTTTCTTTTTCCTTATAAATAATAACCAAATCAAGGCTACCTCCTCGACTTCCATATTCACCATGAACATAGAGCGAACTGTGAAACGCCCACCCGGGCGGATGCAGTATCGCGATACAGTATCTTGGCATGATCTGCCGGGATTCAGTATCTCGCACACTATCAGAGATACCGTATCCTAGTCTGAAACGGGCCTTAAGGGGGAGCTGGCGAATTGTGGCTTCTAAAAACCCTTATTCAATGCCAAGACGAACTGTGTAGTGGAAGGGGATGTAGGCATTTTATCTGCTCTGTGACGTCTTGAGGTGAATATTTTTTTATTTGGGTCAACACTTGAGAGCTATATGGAAAGGGAGAAGGAAGGGTCTTCGGGTCTGGGCAGGTGCTTGGCTCAGCGTTTCTTGAGAGCAATATAATGAGAGAGAGGGAGAGAAACACTTATCTAGCATCATTGCACAAACAAGCCCATTCAAAGATATTTACAGTTACCCGTAATCGGCCGATACTTGGTTTGATGGTGTTACCATTGTCACCAGTTCTAGGTCAATGCAATGAAAAAGTCACTGGTGACTCAAGTCACAGGTATTTATTTTGCACTGGAACAGTTTGTCACTGTGACAGAAAAAGTCACATTTTTCAGCCCTAGGCTAGAGGTTCTCGGGTACGACAAAAGCTAGTTAGGTTGGCTCTGATTCGATCGTATCTGGTCACCGAGTTCTCTAGCAAATTGTGATCTTCTGTTTTTAGGTCAAGGCTATCCGCCGAATTACCCAGCGCATTGTCGCATGCCATATATTACTTCCTTGATCAACATTTACCCACCCAATCACTGCACACATGGTGAGGAATACTCTGTCTTGGGGAATGCGAGGGGCGGGTAAGCTGCCCGAGAGGTATAGGTACGCCTTACGTAACCGGCACTAGAAACTGAAATTACAACAAGCTGAAGGCTTGTCAATTATCGTCTCAAAAGTTGAAATTTTGATAATCTTTATTTAAATTTTTGCACATTATTATATTGAAATTATCATAATCAGATTATATTATTGTCACTTCAGAAGAAATTGCTTCAACAAATCACTTTCATAACGATTCATACGTAAAGATAACTAAAAAGATCGATATTTGTTACGGAACGCCATCGGGTACAATCGCATTTGTACCGTCAGGTTGCTCGTGTTCAATTTTATTGCTTACTAAAGGTTTTTCTAGCTGTAAATGACAATATGATCGTTTTTTAATTTTTAATGCGAAAACAAGCTGAAAATTGGGATGAAAATTTTGCCTTGAAAAGAGTAAAAATAGAAACTCTTTCCGTCACTGATACGATGTTTTTCCATATATTGCGCCGTTTTGGGCTGGCGTATTAGATTTTTTAAGAATTAACTAGAGCTAACTTTTTTGATTTTTGCTCCCTTAAAATTTGACGCCCCGAGCCTGTGCCTCAAGTGCTCGCCCCTAGATCTGGTGTAAGAGGCATGATGGACTCCCCAGGCAGGGTAGACTCTCGAGTCCGTACCGCCTAAACCAGTCATCAGGCATGATGGACTTTAGGCGGCATCTTGGAATATAGAGTCCGTCTTGCCTGGGCTAGGCAGGGTGGACTCGATTAAATATATATTTTGATTTGTCAAAGTTTTCGTCTATATTTTGATTTTAACGAACATCTCAAGATTTCTCGAGAAATATACAATAACAAAATTTTGATTTTGATAGTTTTTAAACTTATAAACTATTATTACAAACAAATAAGAATTAAAAAAAAGACTTCTTGTTAAATGATAATTCATTATATATTTATACAGATTGTAAAAATGTTTATTTTTATAGAAAGCGTCAATAATTCACAGATTTATCGCACATACCCATTTTTTGACAAAAAATTTCCAGAAATTTAAGCTTTCCACCAATTTTGTGTTGATGTTATAGTATTTAAAAGTGCTTTTTGCTAATTATAACTTTTATGTAATTTTTTCTGTTGATTCGTCAATATTAATTTGTAATAATATAATAAAAAATATATCTACAAATTTTAAAATTTTAATGATGAACTTTGAGAAAATATTTTTAAATTTTTTGTTTTTCTCATGTGAGGATTTAATTTAGGTTATAAAGTTCACGAATGCTTTTTTATACATTTATTATGACAAAACCGTCTTCTCTTTCGTAGTCGACGATGGAGGGTATCAACTATTCTTAGATTTTTGCGGAAAACCTTTTAATATATCATTTTTAGGCGCGTTCGCATGGAAGCTAACAAGATGGAAACATGTAAATAAATGTAATACAAAGATTTCAAAGGGAATCTTTATGAGAAATACGTATAGAGCGGTATTGAAAAATTAGGCGCTTCGTCAATTTTTATCTCAGTAACTATCACTCGTAATTATGTGGTTTCGCGGACTTTTATGTGATAAAAATGTCCTTTATCCGAATAAAGTTTTTAATGTATAACTCACTCCTTCTCTGGAAAAATAGTCTAATTCTATACCACCCTTACTTTCTATCTACCTTCCATTCTATATCCCTTCCTTCCTATCTCCCTCCCCGCGTCCCCCTCTCTCTTACAGTCTATACAGTCGTTTAGATAAGCAAAATAGTCCAAACTAAATCCCAGTCCCATTAGAATTACGTAATCTCGCGAAAATTTCTACTAATTTAAGGATATCTATGAATTCGTATATATTACACATGTGCGGGTCGAGACAAAATTGATTCTCGAAGTTTAACAATGACGTGGTTGGCACGACAACATCCTGTTTAAAAGCCGATATTTTCCCAAAATATGTGATTTAAATGGTTAATATGAGAGATTTCGAACGTTAGGCGGAAAAGATGAATAGAATAAGAAACTTCATTAATATTCCTAAAACATAGTTTAAATTCGAAGATCGTACGTCAATTCTTTCTAATTTTAATTTCAAACGAATAAAAACCTGCACTTTAAAAAGTCGCTTTTTACGTGTTATCTTACGGGAAATGGAAATCGCCCCCCTGAAGTCGAACCCGAGTCTTTTTTCGTGATTTTTTTCGTCATTTAATTTTTATATCAGAATCAAACCTTCCTGCGAAATTTCAACCTTCCACCTAATCGGGAAGTTTGTTAAAAATGCGTTAAAACGTGTCATTGATGACGTCAGCGTTACGTTTCGGACAACGGCTATTATATTAAGTAATAGCTTCAAATACTCCATCGCACGAAACGCGCCTATCTGTGATACACTGTACACTTTCCTAACCTCTTTAAATCAGGTTACGCTCTAGTGAAGTGCTGTATTTCTTTCATAGGATCATTTCTTTGGATGCCTTATTTAATAGAAGAGGTTCTTAATGACTGCCTTTCTCTGTGATTTATTTATAGGACTCATACCTAGGGATTTTACTTACACAGGCACAGTGTGGATATTAAAATTATGATATGCATGATTAATGCTAAAGTGCTATAAGGGTGAACCAGGATCTTTTAACACGTGATGATGAGGCAATTTATACATATACGTTGGTGCCAAATGTTCTTTATATGATATTCTACTACCTTATACATATTACATGGATTTGTATTTATTCGTAAAAGTCATTTGAAGGTCTTCCTTTTTTAGTTCGGCCTGTGATGAAGCATTATTTCGGGTACTTTTTGTGTTCGGTGTTCTGATTGCGTGAAAATGTTTCCCCTTATGTAAGGGGGCACAATAATACGGTGGGCGATAAGCGTCCCCTCCGGCGATTTCACGGAAACGCCAGTTCGAAAAAATAACAAACCGTATAAAAACGAGTATAAAGTACAACACTCTTACGTAAAGACTCTTATTCAGCGGTGTCTCGTGTCACCGGTTACATTCCCTGCCCGCAGTACTAAACGTCAGGCATGGGGCGTGCATCCTTCATGATAGCCCTCTTGGTACTGTTCGGTACTTCTCTGTTCGAATGTGCGCCGACCTACATGGGTTTGCCGGAGGGCAGCGAAATCGTCCAGTGCAACGTGGTATGATTAACGTTCGTTCGCGCCTCGCCCTCGTGTGTAACTTGGAAACAGAAAAAATTCTGCTATGACCGGGAATCGAACCCGGGTCTTCTACTTGCCGGCCGGATATTCTACCACTGAACTACCTTAGCAGATTATCTTTCCTGTTTCTGAACGCGGGTGTGCTTCTTAGTTGGGTCCGGGCTAGCCAAGCTAGTATCAACCAGCCCCAACGGACGTCCTCCAAGAGAACGTCGAAGAAAACCCCTCCTCCCCCCCCGCGGGTTCGATTCCCGGTCATAGCAGAATTTTTTCTGTTTCCAAGTTATTCCCAAAATTACAGCTTATGCCATTCTGCGTAGTTTCCCATTATTCCACCATGAATGTCTTGTTTACAAAACGCGGATGTATTGGACACGTTTCATCGGTTAATCGATCGCATTTTCGAGAAATGTTTCCAATCCCTGATTCTCATCGTGGACACACTGGTTCGGTGTAAATTTCAGATCTGTCCCTTTATGTTTTTTATCGAATTTCATCCGTCATTCTAACGTCGTTGGACTCGCATTCGAGAATAAGCTCTCGAGTATGAAAAACTGGAAAAATAAGCACCTACTCGTCTTAGATATCTCCAATGGCCACAGCAATGTTCAGCCACGAGATGAGCTCGACAATTCTCTCCGAGACTTAGTCATTGGGCACGTCGTTCAACGCGTTTGAATTTCCTTAACGAGATCCGCTACGTTAAATTAAATCTAATCCTCCTCAATCTACGCGTATTTCTGTTGCCCCGTCGACTGACATCTGCTCTTATTTATATAACTAGCGTTAAGACGAAACAGATTTTAAGGAAGTGAGGACAAAATTTTGACTTCCCCTTTTTGGGTTTTCTCAGTAATTTTTTACTTGCCCTTGTGTGATTGGTTAAAGTAAACAGTTCCTCTTCGTACCTCGCCAAACCTTTTTAGGGGGTGTATAAGGAACATGGCAAGAAATCTCATTTCTCAACGCAGATGATGTTGCACTAAGTTTTTAACATTTTTTTAAACCCTTGTTTACGAGTGAAAAGTATGGTATGTATACGTGTCTGTAACTTTTTTTCTGAAAAATTCGCAGGTTTATCGCCATGGGGCCCGCACTCCAGTCTCCGAATATCCGAAGAGCAAATACCGCGACCCTTCGTTTTGGCCCCAAGGATGGGGCCAATTGACTCTCGTAAGTATTTTAGAAACAGAGGAGAGGACGAGTGAATCGGATCGTCCTTCCGAAGCGATCAAAAATAATTTCCCTGCGTATTTACAGGATGAAGAAGTCGGGGTATTTTCCGACTACCGTGTATTTCCGAATTTAAGAATCTAGTGCGGAAAATAAGATTGTCTGTTAGCGGGATACTTGCCAATAAATGTCACCAAAAATAATATTGGGACATAACGTGCAGGGCCCTGGGTGCAAAGCGCAAGGGCGGCCAATAATATGTGTGTTAACCGATTCACTGTCTTGAATAGATATCTCCTGAAATAAATTATTTCACTGAGAAAGGGTTAAAGTGGCTTCGAAACAAAGACTTTCGATATAATTTGATCAATCCATTGCGATTCATCCAAAATTTTTCAGCACATTCGCCGATTCATCCATTCTGAAAGACTACATGTACAATGGCAGATTTTAGGGGGGTTGCACATGGCGGGCGCCAGAGGCCCCACGAAGTAAGGGATCCCGAAAAATTATTTATTATAAAATCCAGAATTATTAAATATCTCGGTCTCTAAAAATCCGAAGAAAAAAAATCAGTTTTTGGCTCTCAAGACTTTATTTTCGCTGGATTGCGCCTCTGTTTGAGCCCTGCCCGTCATATACGTGCACAGAAGTATGGTGTGAACGTGGACGTCTATTTGTTATTTGTTACCATAGTATTGTGCACCTTCGTTCTCTCCTTTTATGCACAGATATTTATTATTAAAAAAATATTTTTATTTATGTGACTGCTGTGATTGAATATAGGTTTAATTGCTTGGATTTATTTGAAAAATATAGCATAAGTATTACAGATCTGAATATAACAAGATTGGAAAGGTGTACTCCATGTTGGAGTACGCAGTTTCCAAATGCGTCCTTTGATATTTCACAATGTTCTCAATATTTTTCGCTCAGATTAGAATTTAACGAGAAGCAAGCGAGCTACGTTGTAAAATACATGTAGGTCTTTATGTAAAGTGGTCGTCATTGTTGTCCGATTTTAACCAAAATTGGAATAGCTCGACCAATTTTAGCAAAACTCTCCAATACGAAATTTTATTAAAATACGTGAAGCGGTTCCTGAGTTGAAACGAATATTGTAAACTGCATGTAGGTCGTCATGTAAAGTGGTCGTAATTTTTGTCCAATTTTAATCAAAATTGGAATAGGTCGACCAATTTTAGCAAAACTCCCCAATACCAAATTTCATCAAAATATATCAAGCGGTTCCCGTGTTGAAACAATGGAATATTGCCAACTATTTGTAGGTCATATAAAGTGGTTGTAATTGTTGTCCGATTTTAACCAAAATTGGAATTAGTCGACCAATTTTAGAAAAACTCTCCAATACCAAATTTCATCAAAATACATCCAGCGTTTTCCGAGTTGAGAAGTTTCTGGATCCGCCCCTACTTATAAATCATATAAGGGCAAAGGAATAGAATTTTCGATTGCTATACGTATTTTGAACGATTATTACGTATTAATTAATCTTTATCTCGAAAACTATTAATCATAGGAGCGTGGTATTATGGAATTTATTGTAGGAAATGTTGTCCTCTACCCGAATAAAATTTTTAATCTATACCTTACAGATCATATAAGGTCGATTTAGTCATTTGAACACGTCAAGGTCGCTAAATGCGGTGGTGAAGTCTCCACCATCTTTCTCTCCCTCTACTCTCCTCCTCCTCATATCACGTGACGTCTGATATTTGGGATTTTTTTGTTAAGTGTGGTACACTGAATATGGCTGGTGTGTGTTTTCACAGAACAATCTTTTAAGGCATGAGATTTCATAGTCTAAAATAAACGAAGTGATCTGAAATGCTTGCAGAATGCAAGCACCAACTACTTGTATGTTTAGATTGCAGGGCCCCCAATTGTCTAGCGCCAGTGGCCTCAGAAGGCGCAAATTCTCCACTGGCCGTATACGATAATATTCAGAAGTTCGAGAGCAGTATGGCACATTCTGTGCTCATAAATTTACCAACAGTAAAACAACCTATATCCGAAGCAATTAAGATTCTCCTCACCCTCGTGATCGCGCTTCCTCTGAGGGCGAACGCTCGAAACAGACGTTCGGGCTGTTCGTCACTGCTCGTGGTCCCGTCCACACTTCTCGGTGTGTTCGTTGTTCGCAGTGCTCGTCAAGTCTGCCCGCGGCTTAATAATTTTTCATTATTTTATTTATGTCCTGTTTGTTCACTTTCGAAACCAACACTAGTGATTATAATAATAATGATAAAATCGCTTCGGTGAAGATTTATAATAATCCAAGAGGTTGATTAGCCAAAAATACCCATTTGGTGAAGACAATTCTGCTTCTTCGCATATTTCCAGGAAGGAATGAGGCAGCACCTGAGGTTTGGGGGATGGCTTATGAAAGAATACGGTTCTACGGGGAAAAACCTCTTACTACCAGCGTACAACGCCAGCGAATACCAAGTTTTCAGCACCGACGTGGACCGCACAATCATGAGCGGCCTTGCGAATTCTGCGGGAATTTACCATCCGATGCCCGGTCAAGAAATCGGAGAGAACATGGAATGGCAACCAATACCCATTCGAGCCGTTCCTGCGGACAAAGACGACAAGGTAAACGGCATTTAAGTCTTCTAACATTGACATCCAGTAATAATTTTTAGGGGTTTAAAAAAAAACAATTGAGGACATGCGCGCAAAAACGGGCTAACACTCAAAACGAAAATAATTGTGTTAAGTGCTGCTATCTGTTGAACACTACGTATACTAACTATCTCTGATTGGGTTAACATCACGGAAGCTCTTGATAATGCACTACAGCCATTGAAATTCTTGCTGTTACTTCTGAAAGCTTACCTTAACTCAATTTTTCTCCATTTAAAAAAGTGTGGGTTAGCCCGTTTTTGCACGCATGTCTTCAATTCGGTTTTTACTAAACGAAAGCAGTTCGAGAATTCGTTATTTCGCCAATCGTATCAGTATTGTCTCGTTCTGCACGTTTTTTCAGTTTGTCCTAGGGCATCGAACCGAAATTTTTTTCGCTGCGGTTTTCGTTCCTGTTCACACAAAACAAAACATTTCGGTTCGGTTCCGCTCCAGCAACCACCAATGAACCGGTCCGAACTGGTTTTTTCTCTCCGATTTTGAATTTATTGGAAAAATTGCAAGAGAATTCCAAAATAATCTTTATTAATTTCTTATTTAAACCAAATACAGCTTCACTATCGAAAGTCAAGAAAACAAAAATAGATAACCGCATGTAACATCACGTAACGAACAGTAAAACAGTTGTATGAATTCCCTTCTTATATTCTTCGTTATTCAATTTGTAAATGGCTTCTTTTATACGAATCGTCTAATACTGTTCTATAGGAATTTAAAATGTATTTTTTACTTTTTATCGCCTATAAAAGTTATTAAAATTGTCATTTATTTTTTAGTCTTTAATTTGATGAAAACCTGTTGTTATTCTTTCATAAGTCAACATTTATTTGATTTTAAAATTCCAATATTCCAGATTCCAATATAAGAAGATACTCTCGTTATCATAATGAATTTACTCCAACAGTGCTCATTCACATACTTGAACAGGTACAATAATATTGCTTCACATTTGACTGTAGAATGTAATTCATAGAGAGTTGTTCAAAGAAGGGCTACTTAACTATTTTTTAAATACCTACAGTAATTTAGATGTTAATATTACAAATAAGTATCATACAACATATAATTACATAATTCTTAGGACAACAAAGATTTACACATTTAACAGAAGTAAGAATACCTCAAAAGCACAACTGTCAAGCAATCCTTCTTGGATAAGTTTTAGAGAAATACTATCAGGATATAAGGGTTCAATACATATGGAGAAGGGATGAAAGTATATGGGGACAATAACTAACCTCCTACTTTAAGCAAAATCCAAGTTAAGAATTGTGAAACATTTTTAGGGGGGAGGATACCAAGATGATTAGTGGCTGTCTTCAAAGTACCACTAAGTTCCTTTCCACTAGCCTCGTTTAATAGGATTCTGTAAAACCTCAGCAGGATGTATCCTTGACCCTCTCTCTATGTATTGAGATTTGGAAAATCCCACCATTGAACCGACATATCATCACAACGATCTGTCTCTCCTAAGGCGTAGAAGCATGTATTCTCAAGTAAACCATTAGCCTTTGCCTTATTTGGTGTTGAAAAGTGAGGCTTTCAAAAAAGACTCATATTAAAGCAAAAGGAAAATTTTTCTTTTATGCGAATCAAGGAAATTGAACTAAATAAATAATGGCTTTTGGTTTTGGTTCAGTAAAATCCTTTTTTTGGGTTCAGGCTTGGTTTCACTCCAGCTAAAATAACGTTTTTTTTCGGTTTTGGTTTGGTTCCAGTTTGATGCCCTGGATTTTCTGTCTGTCTGCCCATTTTTTTAAACCGCCATTACCTACTGTTTGCCTCAGCAGCTCTATCCTTACTTGTTTTTTTAGAAATGACTCAGCATTTCACCAAAAGTGATAGGCGTTCGGGATTTAAAATAAAACATAAATGCTAAAAGCAACAATGATGAAAGGGTGATGCATCTGAATAAAATAGCCCAATTTAAAATGAAATTTTGTAATCGTAAAAATTCGTACAACTCTTGGATGCATTTCAACTCTTTCATTCGCCATATCCATTTTCATAGACATGCAATTTACACTCTTTTAGTAACTTCTGGTGCACATTATAGACACAATTGTGGATGGAAAAGATATTTGTAGTAGTAGATATAGTGTATCGTCAAGGGCAGGGATGGCAAACCTATGGCATGCAGGACGATTTTGGTTGGCACGTAACAGAAAAAATTTGTTAATTGACTTTCTCCTTAATATTTTTCAATTTATGACACAATATATTAAGACAATTTCTGTTGATATTGCAATTATGTTTATAAAATAACTGACTATTAGTGACTTGTTTTTACTCCATAATTGTCCTTCCATCATGAATGATCTTGGGCAATGAGTCTTTTTAGATGATTAATTGAATTTTATATAACCTATATATTGTTTTCTGAGAATAAATGTTCATAGTCAAACTATAAAATTATTTATTTTTGCTTATAATTGGCACGAAGGTTAGAAAAAAAATCTAATTTTTGTAAACTTGGCTCGCGAGCAAAAATAGGTTTGTCATCCATGGACCTAAAAATTTGATAAAGGAATTACTCTAGTGTTCAGAATGAAGATGTAATTACAATTACAATAACAAAAAATAAATTTACTGCCTCAATAAAATTTACGACTGAGAGGACTAAAGAGTAAATCACTGTATTAACCACGAAACATGGACCAATGGAACGTATTTTGCTGCCATTACAGGTAATCAAGTAGTAGGCAATGCAGGATGTAAACATGACATAAAACTACCTGTGCCTACCTCAGTTGAAATAGTCATCATCTTCTTCCTCTACCATGAGAAAGGCTGTTTTGTAACCTAAACATATAATGTTGATTTGTAAAACAATTATGCTGCTGTTTTTCATTGTATCATATTAATATGGCATGCTCCGCAAAAATCTAGTTGAATCGTTTGCATAAAAAAAGTGATTGTTTGTTTTTACCAAGAGACATTTCTGTTGCTGGTGGCGATGCTCATTAGACCTAACCTGTTCATTCGCGGACTTTGTGGCCTAGGTACATGGATGCCTTAAGCCTGTTTATTTATTTTTCATCTGCTTTTAAACACTGCTTTATCAACCTTTCACAATGATATTTTAAACAGTAAATAACACAATCACACGCAACCATGCCTACAGCAGGATTTAAAACTGTGAACTTAGCATTGAGAACTTTATAAGCTAGCCACCACATTACCGAGACTTTCAAAGATGCAGGTCACTTTTGGGAGGCATTTTTCCAGGGAAAATGCATTTCATTGGCTGGAAAATATGGTTACTACATGATTAATGGTAAGTATTTAGTTGACTAGTTGAGTTTGGTCATGCACTTTTTCCAAATGGAAGAAAAAACTGTATCCTATATTAAATCCAGATTCATTCTAATCATTGATTTCATATCGAACAGATATTCGCGCAGTTCTGTCCTCTGGTTGACGAGACTATTCACAAGCTGAGGCAGACCCACTTTGATGAGCTTCGTCAGGAGGATCCAGAATTGTTCAAGTATGCTGGCAACCATTCCGGATACGACTTGGTCAAACACCCACAGAGCATATTCTGGCTCTATGACAATCTGGTGTGCGAGGTGAGCAGTTAGACTTTAGAAATAAAATGGCAATTACCCTCATTTAAGAGAGAGGTTATTGACATGTACTCCTAATGGATGCATATGAGAAAACTTCAATGATACTAACTTTTACTGAATTTTGCGATCATCTGATCATGGTGATCTATATAGAGAAAAACAACAGTCAAGAAAATTCATTGCCATGGTGGAAATGCAGTTGATGAATTACTTATCTCCGAAAGTGACAAAAAATATTTGGGTATACCAGATGCACTTCCGACCCCAAAGCAGTCATTACCAGTGATGACTTGCTGAAAACATAATTTTAGATAATGATTGCCACCTTTTTCTATGGCTGTTGGAGCTACCTTATTCATTGATAAATTTACTTGGCATGCAAGAATGAGTGTTCTTTTTTGTGCCAAAGACGATTTAAGAGACCGACATTGTAGATTTTTTAAAACCAAGGGATCGAGACAAAGGACGTGCCTTTGGTTTGATAAAAATTTGATTCATGGTGCATACAGGACCATACCCATTAAGGCTGGTGTTGCATCCAGCAGTGATCAGGATAGGAACTTGGAATGTCAGGAAGATGCTTAGGAAATGCAAATTAGAAAATATAAAACTAGAAATTAAAAATGTCTAAGGTTTACACAAAGTTAGTTGGAAAGAAGATGGAGATTTCTGGAGTGATGATTTCAGTGGAGGAAAGGAGAGCCAGAGGGGAGTAACATTAGTTTTAGACAAGAAAGCAGGGCAAAATGTGATTAAAACCCAGCAGATAAGCAACCATTTAATGTTAGTGCACTTCAAGGCAGAACCAGTCAATTTATTTATTGTACAAGTATATATGCCCGCGAGTGATCACAGCAAGGAGGAATTGGAAGTCATATGATCAACTCATGGAAGTTTTGAGAGAAGTAAAGCCCAAAAAGAACTTGGTAGTCATGGGATATTGGAATGCTATAGTGGGGCAAGGAAAAAACAATAGCAAGTTTGGGGATTTTGGCCTAGAAAAGAGGAATGAAATAGGACAGAAAATGGTAGATTTTTGTTAAATAAACAAATTGATAGTTACAAATACATGGTTTAAGCATCACAACAGGTGAAGATCTACTTGAAAAATGCCAGGAGACTTAGAGGTATCAGATTGATTATATCATGGTCAGACAAAGATATAGGAATAGCGTATTGAACACACATAGTTTTCCGGAGGCAGATGCAGACTTGGGTCACAATTTGATGGTCATTAAGTCTCGTTTGAAATTTTAAAAAAATAGTAAAAGAAAAAAGAGCACAGAAATGGGATTTAGAAGTGCTTAAGGGAAGATAGATGAAAGATGATCAGGAAGCTGTTACGCAGGTCTTATAAAATGCAGGAAAAAAATGGTGAGGACAACTGGGAGACTATGAAAATTTGTATTGTAGAAAGCACGAATAAAATGATAGGGAAAATAATGTCAAAGAATATAAGAAAGGTATGAGTAATAGAGGAGATGATTAAAAAGATAGAAGAGAGGAGGAAGTGGAAGCCTTCTATTGCATTTTTTATATTACCTATTTATCAGTTGCTCAATGGTTTTTAGGAGATTTTCATATGCAGCATCTTTCAAATAAGAGAGGAAGAGGTGGAAGAATATCAATACAGAATATGGAAGAAGAATGTATAGATAGTTAAACAATAAGATAGAGAGGGAAACTACAAAAGCAAGAGAGTTGTGATGATAAGAACATTGTGTGGATATAGAGAAACAGCAGAGAAAAGGCAGAATAGACAAGTGAAGGAGTTAACGATAAACAAGATAGGAAATATGCTAGGCATACTGCTATTTTAGCCAGAGGAAGTGGGTAATAGATGGAAAGAGTGTGTTAAGGAATCATATGCTAAAGATTTAAAGCCAGAATCTATTGCGATAGAGATGGAGGAAGATGTAGACTGCTGGGCCGGAAATTTTGACTAGTGAGATTGAAAAAGCTCTCAGAAATATTAAGTTAAAGAATGCAGTAGGAATTGATGACCTCCCTGTAGAAACATTAAAAGAATCAGGAAAAGAGAGTTTTTCTAAACTTTGCCATAAGATATATGAAGAGGGAGAGTGGCCAAAGGACTTCACTAGATCAATTTTGATACTCTCCAAGAAACAGTATAAATTGAATGATTGCCAGGATTATAGAACAGACAGATTAATTTCGCAGGTAGCTCCTCAGGATTTGAACTGGAGGTTTGAAGCAGAAGCTAATAATTATGTATATAGGTGCAGGCTGGTTTGGGTTTCGGAAGGGGTATGGCACGAGGGATGTCATGAGGATGATGAGGACATAGGTAGAAAGAAACATTGAATACAACCAGGATGTGTTTGTGTGCTTTGTAGATTTTGAAAAGATCTTTGACAGATTTTTGTAGCCTAAGCTAATGGAGGTGTTGAGTAAAATAGGGATGAATTGTAGAGATAGACAGAAATCTGTACATGAACCAGACTGAAGATAAGGGTAGAAGAGGGAGAACCCTATCGGGCAAGGCTAGGAAGAGGCATGAAACAGGGATGAGATTTTCCAAGAGTGGGGATATTAAGGTAAATGTTATAATGGATGGGGAAAGGCTGGAACAGTTGGAATTTTTTTCTTCTTTATTCTGTCAAATGATGGAAAAAGTACAACAAAGATCAGGACAAGATTTGCAAGAGCAAATGAGGTGTTTATTAAAAAGGGGTTAGTGGAAACCTGATATGGAATGTAGCATTATATGGGTGCAAGACATGGGCAATGGGAAAATATGTGAGTAGATTAGAGGCATTTGAGATGTGGGTATGGCATAGTTGAGAGAAAATTAGTTGGACCGAGAGGAAAAACGAATGAGGAGTTTTGAAGATAGTAAGGTGAGTAATAAGGGACAGACAGAATTAATGGATTGGGAAAATTTTGAAAGAAGATGGTCTATTGAAAGAAGTAATAGAAGGAAGAATGTTATGGAAGAGGCAATGAGGTGGGAAGAGGTATATTAGACGAATTAAAAAAAGGAACTTAAAGAAAAAAGCTTTCAACAACACAGATTGGGTTGGGGGTGCCTAAAATCTAGCAGAAGGTAGAATTATATGTATGCATTATTTCTCCTGTGTAGTAATGCAAGCAGGATGACTAGTAGAAAAGCCGTTAGCATAATAGTTTTAATAAGAGAACAAACTCAATATTAAGCACTTAAAATTTACACTGCTGATCTCTATCACTGATTTTTCCTATCCTATTTTTTCAACCATCCAAGAACTTCACTTTCAATGAGATTCCAGAATGGGCAGAACCTATATTTCCTGGCCGGCTCCAATATTTCATGATGGAATTCCTCAGAGAGTTCAGCCTCACAGAGAAAATGATGAGACTCACAGGAGGTACGTGAAAAACCCTCATCTCTGGATTTTTTGTTAAAAGTGAGAATTTGGGAGTTTTAACCATAAATCATAAAAACTGTTGATATAATACTACATAGATTTAGTTTTTGCCATTTGGCTCCTTCAAATACAAATCATCTCTCATGCCATCTATTATTCAATGTAATTTTTGGCTTACAAAATTTGTGTTTTCGGAACCATATAAATTTATACTTATTAGTGAAAGTAACTTGACAGTGAAGCATACTATATTGATTTATCATATACAGAGTGTGTCAAGATTATGTATAAACACTTGGATAAGCTGTATCTCACTCAGTGGTGCAGTCAGTATTTTATTTTGGGGTGGCAAATAATAAAAGGTTTTTTTCATCAATAATTTCCAATTATATCTCTTAAACATGTCTATAAAATTAACAAGTATGAAAAGGTGTACTCCATGTCGGAGTACACAGAATTTCCAAAGGCATTCTTTTAGATTTATGTTATCATGTCAAAAAAAAGACAAATATTAATGGCTTAGTCTAATGTCTAAGCAATGAAAAATGATACATCAGAAGCAATATCAAGGAAATATTGAATTTGTGATTTACCATTTTAATTTTATAATCAGTAGTAATTAAAAATCATTTAAAACATACCTCACTTGAAATGAGTAGTAATGATCTTTATGTCCATTTTTATTTCTTTGATGTAAATTGTCCATTTATTTTCACTTACAAAAACTGTATGTATAAAATAAATGTATTTAAGTTAATTTTTTATTGTGGGCAATCCATTTCCTTTTATTTACTATATAAGCTTTCGGCACACAAAATGAAATTAAACTTATTCATAGTAGATGTTGTTTACTTTGGTCTCTATGAAGATTGTTTTCATCGACAACAATCAAAAAACACAGGAAAATTTTTCAAGTTCACAATGAATTATGACTTTCTCATTTGATTTTCTTGAAATCAGCTACTACTTCAACAACAATGTTATGAAAAAACACATGGTATTTGACTAGTTATACAAATTTTGTTTGAAGAGTTTTTGTTATAATTACTATTTTACGAGATTTAAAGAAAAGCTCATTTTTTGTCACCAGTAATTAAACTATGCGAACCATTTATGTCATTTTCTTATTTTCTTTACCCTTATGTCCTAAATTTCAAATTTCATGAACATCTGTCCAGTAGTTTAGCAGATGAAACATGCAGACGGGCGGACGGACGGACACAACCTGACCATAGAGCATTCTTTTCTACTTCTTGTAAAGAACGCCTAAAAAATCATAACAGTCATTTAATAAAGTTATTTATTTTCAAGTTAAAGTTGAAATTGCTGTGAAAGCAGTCTCAGCTCAAATTATTTGTGATATTGGTATGAACAGACACCCCACTGCACTGCTGCCTACACCATAGTTGTGGCACTATAATTATAGTCACTCTACATTTCATATAGTCCCAGAATAGTCACAAATGATTTACTTATATAAGCATTTCCTTTACAGGACCATTGCTGAAGACCATCATCAACAACATGGATAAAAAAATTCAAGGAATTGAGACGGTTAAGATGCACAGTTATTCGGCCCATGACACCACAGTTTTCAACATTTTAAACGCACTCGGGATACCACTGCAGGAACCTCCAGGGTTCACCTCTGCCGCAATCTTCGAACTTTACAGATCGCCGGAGGATCTGTATTATGTTAAGGTAAGGGGAAAATTATTCCACAGTATTATTAAAAAAATTGATGCAACATTGCAGAAAAATTTTCAGACCCATATGCTCATAATCCATAAATGAATGCAACTGGTTATGGTATGGATTTTTTGAGTTTTACCTGATTTTTACCCTCCGATTGCCTTTTTTAAAGTTCGGGTAAAACCCAAAATTATTAGTTTTCTTTAAACACATTATTTTATATTTGGTCACAGAATTTTTATTCTGGTGCTTGTAGGCACCTCAGCACTTGTGTGCAGTTCAGGATGTTCATGATCAGTCTGTTTATTCTCTTTGTAAACAATTTATTCGTAACCTTAATTTGTAACTCAATCTTAATCTCCTTAGCTAGTCACTGTTAGATCTTTGATAGGATATGAAAAAAAGAGTCGAAGTGTCTGTTAGTTGAACACACTACAAAAGAAAAATTATTTCACTAATATCTGGTGTGTTTTCAAAAGAAGTTGAACAAGGAGCAAATGTTTGTGCAGCCTGTGAGGTGTTCCTCTCCACATGGAGGCATTTAACACAAGATATCACACTCTCAACCATACTTAAGATATAGTAAAAAGTTTTGATTGTTGATAAAACTTTTAAATAACATTTTTGTTTTAAAATAGTTTTATCCAAATTACAAAATAATAAAACCCAAAAATTACCTGAGATTGAACTTTTTTAAAACCTCGAAAAATCTATAACTTATTTATACCCGATTTTAACCCGAATGAAAAGGAAAATAATAAAAACTGATATTTACCCTTCGAATGATTTTTTTTTAACCCAAAAAATCCATACCCGAATTATTATGTATTCACATACAGAAAATGTTTTCTCATAGCAACAATGCTGCTGCTCAAGAGGAGAATGCTTGGCAATAGCTGGACTTGATGTATTTGAATAGTATTTTTATAGAAATACAGCTAATGTAATATTGTTTATGACATCAAGCCATATGATTGAATGAATTTTTATCAAAATCCTTTCTAAATTTTTGGAGTAAATTGCCCTTTTTCTGAAAGTTGACTGGATTATACTACCCTCCATTGTTACATGATATGGTTCATGTTTTAAAAACTGGATGTCATATCTTGATTCTCATGTGAGAATAGTATAAGATGATGTTTCATATACCTTCATTATGTCCAAGTAGCCATGAGATAATGAAATACAGTGTGGACTTTTGAGAGGTAGCAATAATACAATCTTCCTAGACCAGATTTTCATTTTGAGTAACCCTTATTTATGCCGAGTTACCTGAGCATGTGCAAAACCCCATTTATACATTTAATTATAGATAGAAAATGTCTTATCTACAGAACGGCCATAGAAATGAAGCTAACACTCCCAACAAACAATATGTCACTACAGATATATAAATCTTTAAATGTACAGTTAATGGATTTTGTTAAATTGGGAAATTAGCAATTTAAGAACATCAAAATAGGACAGGAAATAGGCACATGAGCGGATTATGTGTTTGGAAAGGCAGATT
This sequence comes from Tanypteryx hageni, assembly GCA_028673005.1. NCBI lineage: Eukaryota > Metazoa > Arthropoda > Insecta > Odonata > Petaluridae > Tanypteryx > Tanypteryx hageni. Next base: position 43,210,054 of record CM054117.1, read on the forward strand.
TAGAGGTTATTGGCAGAACAAAAGCAAATATCTTTTCATCTCATGAAACACCTTAATTACCGTATTTTTCGACATACAAGATGCACATTTTTCCAGAAAAATGATCTCCAAAATCACCCTGCATCTTATACACCGAAAGTAAGATCTCAATACTGACACTAATGAACACATCCCAAAAATAAACTAATTTGCAAAAACATTAAAATATACATTATTAATAGTTAATAATGAAAAATGGTAATATATATAGAAATTAATACCTTATTCAACATGAATTCCGATGATGAATTTTCATTATTGCATATTATTACATGTCTGCTTGCAGCGATTACAATTATGGTGCGTTTGTGATGTTAGTTGCAATGTTTTAGTTCCTAATGAGCCCACTGAATAGCAAGCTTAATGCCACAAAATATTAGAATTCCGATATATGTCATAAAACATTTATAAATGTCTAGGATAAATACTGTTACGTGTATTGAGATTTCAATCTCTACAAGAGTGAAAAGTTACACCTCTGCTATTAGTTATAAGCTTCAGGTGAATGAATATGCAAAAATGCATGGTTATTGAGCAGCAGGACATCATTTTGGACCACCTCCCACTGAAAAAATGATCCACGAATGGAGAAAACAGGAGGAAAACTGAAGTTGACAGCCTAATTAATACGAGTGCTGAGTTAGCACAGTGCACATTTAGCTATACAAGTTTCAAAGCCATTATTTATGTTTTAGGTCATCCATATTTACTTTCACGAATCAAGTTTACCTAAAACATTATATTTAGCTGATATCATGCCATAATATTTTCTATAAATATTTCCAGATATGGACTTAATCACAGCTGGAAATGATACACAACGTGGCTCTTCCTAAATACCACGGTGAACCAAAATACTTTTTTCCTGAAAAATTTTCTAAAAAACCAGGGTGCATCTTATATGGCATAAAATATGGTATGTAGGTTTTCCTTTTTATTCAAAATGGATTCATTCCCAAAAATGTCCACAATTGTCAAAAGTTATTTTTTCATGTACAAGCATGATTCATTCCAACAGGAAAGTTTCTGCCCTGAAATAAGATTTTTAAAATGGGAACTTCATTTGCTGATGCAGTATGAAAAAGCATTTTTTATTTATTAAGTATTATTTAGAATTATACATTTAAATTCTTTGTAAACTTAGTGCCATCAAACATCATGTGATAGTTTCTGACTTGTGCGCAGCAAAAAAGTGGCTGCGTAGAGAGGCAAAATAACAGTGCGCGGTTGCGCACCCATGCAGCTTAGAGGAAACACTGCTATCTCGTTAAATGGCACCTGTCAAGCAACATTTAAATACCATAATTTTCTCTCTCTAGCTCTTATATGATCTGTAAGATATAGATTACAAAATTTATTTGGATAGGAGACAACATTTACCACAAAAAAGCATGCAAGACCACATAATTACGACTTATAGTTTCTCAGATAAAAATTCAAGAACTGCCAAATCTTTCAATACTGTTACATATATATTCCCCATAATGAATACCTTTAAAATCTCTGTGTATTCCATTTATGGAGTATACTTTTCCATCTTGTTTACCATACTCCTAATCAGTGGTAGGCCAAGGAGGGTAGGCAATGGGGGAATCATCCTCCCCCACTGCATGTCCTGATTGCCCTCCAATGGATGCATTATTAGCAATGCAAAATTCGATTCTGTGTAGCAGATTAGGCTCATAGTGGGAAGGGAAAGAAAGATTCTAACAAGTGTAAGGATTTTCAGAATAAAGGGCTATTTATTGGCAGTGGCAGATTTAAAAAAAGGCAGAAGCAATTGGGGTAGAAAGTTTCTAAATTAATAGTTTATAATCGGGAATTAAATTAGGATTTAAAGGGCTTGAGAGAATGAAAAACTTTATAAGTTAAAAGAAACGATAATTTTGACAATCATGGCCTTAACTTTATGGTATTGCTGGCCTTGGTGGACTGGTGGTTAGAGTATCTTCCGATGTTACTAAGGTTTTGGGTTTGAATCCCACCTATGGCATGGATGCTTGCATTGTTAATTCCTTGTTAGACAGTCTGTTGTAATTGGCCCTGTGATGTAGGTAGACTCTTTGGCAATAAATGAATAAATAATTGAACAAACTAAAGGTGATTGTTTTCTTTTAGCTTGCCAAGAACTGACAATGTGGAAGAAAGGAATTGTGAAAAGAAAATAGAGCATCTGGGTTTCATGAGTAATATTTTTGTTAAGAGTGATGAACTGAAGAGTATTTTGCTCTCCTAGCTTGAAAGGGTTGATCTGGAGCTGATTTTTTCCCCCATAACTATGTCCAAGAAGCATTAATACAACAAATGCATTTTTCTTTTGTTTTTGTCTCATCAGTTACTGTTTCGCCCGGGACCTGATCTGGATCCTATCCCACTTGTAGTCCCAGGATGTGGAGATAGCCAGGTTTGCCAACTGAAAACCTTCAAGGAAGTCACGAATCATATATTGCCTGGAGATCTACAAAAAGAGTGTCAAGCAACCACGCCTGAGTTTGCTCGCTTTGCTATAAACAGAGCTAAATTCATACCCAGGCATACTAAGCCATTTCTGTGATAAGGAAAGCTTAGCAAAAACATAATTTTCATAAACTTAGCAACAAAAGGGCGATCTATTTTATAGGCAGATGTAGAAACTTTAGCTGTTGAATAAATCACAAGGATGAAAAGAAATGCAAATGACACATATGTTATGAAGCTGTCAAAGAGCTTTAGCCCTGAAAAAATTGTCATTGGTATGCACACTTTTTATTTTTCATTATTTATGTCAGCAACACAAGCACAATTATTAAACATTATTCCTTATTTTTCTGCATGTGCAGTGCAGGAATTATTTTAGTCTCATTTACCAATCTTCTGTGGAACTTTGCTAGCGTTAATGCTAATGGAAGACATGCATAGTAGCAGCTGAATGGCCATTTTCTGATAAACCAAGGTTATCTTCTTTATGAAAAATATAACCCTTCCAAGTTATATTTCGTTATTATTAAAGATATTTTTTTAAACTCACTTCAATGTCTTTATTATTGGTGATTAGTGATGCGCTGAGCCATGGACTTCACCAAAATGTTGATAATGTGCCTTGCGTGTTCTCATGTTTTTGGTGCCTTCTGTTCAGTTGCAAACATGTGGAATGCTTGCATGAATTTGTTGTCCATTCTGCCGATATTATGGGTTTTATTTTCTGCTGATAAGTGGCTTTGGTTTTCTGTCTTGGCTCTGTTATGACTTTATGATAGTACAATGTAATGCAATTATGAGTTATGCAATGAAATTGAGTTATGCAATGCAATTATGATAATATTTAATATAACTATAATATTGTATAACAATATTTAATTGTGTTAAATTTGCAAATTTTTGAAAAATAGATAATTTAGTTCTAATAAAATTTCTACATTTTCGTAAGTCACAGAATAAGAAATGTTAATGAAATCCAGAAAAAATCAATGCTGGGACTTACACACAGTGGGAAAAACTTAAAGCTCAGAGGGTTAAATAAACTCAATAAGAATCATATTCGGATATAATACTAGAAAAAGTAGAATGTAATCAAAGAGCATGGTTAAAATTTGAATTTTTTTCTACTATTATTAAATTTGATAATATTTTGTGGTTTATTTTGCTAAGAAGATTTCTCCATTAACTTAATTGATGGACTGAATAGAATCTGAAATTTGATCACCTATTATATTTGTAAATTTAGCTTATCTTAATTTATTTTTTATGCAGTTGTACTGACATATATTCTACCACTAGGGCCTTTTTTGTAAGTGGCATTAATGTGGAAATATTTAAGCTTTATATCATTTCAGTTTTTCACCTTTTATACTTATGGAGATGTGAAATAAACATTTTAAATAGATCCCCAACCATCCCTGTATATTTTTCAAAACTCATATCTAAAGAAAATCAAATGGCAGCAGTACAGAAATCTACACTTCAAGTTTATGCTTTCTATCTTTTACGGTTTCATCACAATTTCAATTTAAGCAAGTGCACAGATGGACAGACAAATGCAAAAGTGAAACTATAAGCACATTTAAAAAAACTGCTAAAAATACAGTATATATTCTGACTGACCAACCATGCATACCTGTGTTTAGTCCAGCCTATAGTGATAATGAAATAAGTTTATAAAAAGATAGTTCATAAAAAATCATGGATGAATCAGTTCTAAAGATAAAATCTAATGATAGTCATGACAAATTCCTAGAGGATTTTCATAATAAAGGTTGATAAAAAATAAAAATAGTTTGATAAGTTGAGGAGCTTAGAATTATGTTCAACAAGTAATCCAAAATCATCTAAAAATGTTTCAACTACTAAGGAATAACCTGTGCAAGTTATCTGAAGTCAATATACTACATAAGTAACATGTGAGTGAGATATTTTGAGCTATAATCCATGAAGAATCTGAAATAAATAGAATGAACAAGATGTAAAAGTATACACACAGATTTCAAAGGCATCCTTTATGTAAAATGTGTATAAAATGGTATCGATAGACTATAAGTTGTAATTATCTGTTTCCCCATAATTTTTTGTGGTAAATGTTGTCCTCCATTCAAAACAGTTTTTAAATCTATACCTCACATGTCATAAATAAGAACTTGGGAGAGAAAAATATGGATTTTTAATTGTTTGCCAATAGAACCATCTTAGCTATTGATGTAAACAAAATATGTAATGCTTTTCTAGGGATTTTCTCAAATTTTTATCTCCAAAAATATGTCGTAACTATCTGGTCTCACGGACTTCATTGTGGTGAATGTTGTCCTCTATCTGAATGAATTTTTTAATCTATACCTTACAGGTCATATAAGAGCTAGGGAGAGAAATATATGATATTTAATTGTTGCTTGACAGAAACCATTCAACGAAAGCGAGTATAAATTTATTTATGTTGTTATATAAAGTGGAAGTTATAATTGATGGATGCAGTTCAAAATCACAATTGGTTGGTAAATTTTAATAAGGATTGCTCGTACTTAATTTAATTAAAATCCATCCAGCGGTTTAGGGGATGAAAGCTATGACGGATGGATGAGACGTGTCCATAAGGCTACTACCAATTAGCTGGTAAAGGATGCCTAAAAAGCAATAATTAATGAACTGACAGATAATTTTGAATAAGATCTGCATGAGTTAAACTGTTTTAATACAATAAAAGAGATAAACCATTTATAAATATAACATAGCAACCAAATAGAAATAAATATAACCAAACTCTCGAAAACAATTCTCGTATATAAAATCCCAGACTTATCATTCTGTCATTCCGGAACGCTCGAATATGACACTGCTCTTAAAGAGCAGGAGGTTCGAGAACTATTTACAACAAAATGTGTACGATATATTCCTTTATTATCGGTTGTTTACTTAACGACAATGAAGGTATGCAGATACAACTTACTAATTATAAGTGATTTATAGACACAATTTGTATTTATTGACACATTTATGATAAGGTAGGTACATTGTTATAACAGCAAATATTGTGTGAATTTTGTTTGATACAATAAAGGGGATGAAAATAAATATGCATAGTATTGTAATAATGAAATCGCTCCAAGTGACAGAAATTTGCCATTCATTCCAGCTTTTGTCGTTACAATCAACAAAGCTCAAGGTCAAACTTATGATCATGTTGGTATCTATTTGACAGAGCCCGTCTTTTCACATAGACAGCTTTACATCGCATAGTCAAGATAAAAAAATCGAAACAACATCAAAGTCTTAATTAAGGGAAATTCTGCGCAAGGTCGACTGCTTGGAACTGATGAATGGTTTACAAAGAACATTGTTTTGCAAGAAGTATTCCAAAATTAATGAATAAAAATTAGATTTAAGTTTGCTCACAAACAAAATTTTTAAATATACAATCATCGCTGCCTTTCAGGACTACTGCAACAATTCCATCCTAGGACGGGTTATCGGCTAGTGTTTAATAATTTTCATTAATTATGTTTTTATCACCAACAGTCTCCTCCTCATTGTGCAAGATATTTTCTTTGGAAAGCTCATTTTCAGCCTTAGTTATTTGACAAACCGATAAGCTCTTTTGCAACATTTTATTTCTTTTTTCCACGTCAAACTTAACAAATTTTTTGTACAGCCTTTGAAGTGCGTCAAAAGGCAAAGATGTTATAATCTTATCAAAATGAATAGGTGAGAAACGTGCTAAATGTGTAGTGCAGTGGCGGCTCATGTATAGGCACTGCGGAACTGCAGCACCCCCTATTTCCACTTGATATTATCGATAACATTTAATATAATGAGTCCTTTTTTCTTTAATTCTTTCTTTATTTTTGTAGTACAATATATATTCCTTAAGCTTAATGTCAGTACTTCAGTAGCCATCCCCCAGTTTATGAAAAAGATACAAAAATCTTTGTATGGAACTGTGCGCTTCACAGTGCCAGCGACGTGGTGTTTGACTGTTGTGCGCATGCGCACATAGGAGGGGGGGGTGGGGAGGAAGGCGGGACTGCCAGGTAGAGAGAGCACTGTTGCTCTCGCAGTGCCGGCTCTGGCATGATGGTGGAAGGAAGTTTTTTTTTACTCAGCATGTGTTGTGCTTAAAAACCGTGTACCATATTCTTGAATGTGATAAAGTGTAGAAGAGTGTAGAATTAGATTATTATTCTGCTTCCAGCTATTCTATTTGATTCATTTTTTTTCGGTTCTTTTATGGATTTCATTTTTAAATGAATAGATCAAGCTTGAACTGTAACAATTTAAGTTAAAGTAAGTAAAAAATGTTTGGTTTTTTTTGTTAAAATTTTATCAAGTTCCTGAATAAATTTTCTTTTTATACATGTTTTTTTCCTTTTACACAATTTTAAAACAAAGGCTAAAAATTTTTTGGAGCAGCACCCCCACTAATTTTAGCTACGAGCCGCCACTGGTGTATTGCCACATTTTTTTGGATTCCTTCTTTTAAACATTCAATAGTTTTGTCTATTATTCTTTTTTGCGATTTTACTTCAAAAACTTGAAAAAAAATTAATGTATTTTCCAAATTAAATTCCAAGACCTATTATGACTTCTCTCTTTCAAGTTCCTTCCATGCAAAAGAACTTTTTGTTGGCATTACAGTTCTCATTAATAAATTCAGGCTCCACTTTGTGGAATTTATTCATGATACAGATAAAAATAAACTAGTATGTATTTTCTATGAAATTATTAATTAAAAGACGATCTGTTTCACTGTGATCGTAGAATCATCAGATCAACGATTTGCGATCGATTGTAGGACGGAGCGTTATCTAGGCTCGTTCTTTCCGAGGACAATACGAGATCACAATAGAAAATTTCAACCTGCGATAGACAACCTTTAGGTAGGTTATGGTGCATTGCACCACCTGCCACCCACCAATTAGGTGAATTGCAGGGTAACATGTAGATGTAGATAAGGCTTTTTGAATTCATTATCTCTTGTAATATTTTTCTTACAATTTTTAACATACCTTCAAATAAAACGTACTTTCAAGTATCTTTTGTAATGTTTTAACAGTAATTTGAAAATGTATTAGTTTTGACTTTTAATGTAAATATATGTCCTTATTCATTAACTGCATATTTTCTATTTATTTCGTGCACTCTGTATCATAGTCGCCCATTATGTATAACTAATGTAATTTAGATCTAAGTAATACGAATGAATTTTTTAAATGAATTTGGAGCCACAATAAATCTTTAAAAAGCTTTTGATAATGACCTACTACCACTAAAAAATCTGTTAAATTTTTCTATAGGATGCAGGATTCGTTTCTTATGTTAATTTTAGTAATTCCCGTAAATTCAGCGCATTTTTGAAATATTCACATATAACTATAATTTTCTGGTTTAACATTTCCGGCTATTTAAAATTTAATAACCAGCAATTATTTATTACCTATAATAACTACATTACTGACATTTTGTGTTCGTGTGATTTACGTGTCTCTTCGACGCCCCCAGCAGCCTGCCAACTTGGTCCCCAACTTGGTAAGTGTCCGCTGGGCTTCCTTCAAATCCTTGTTGCCACCCTCATCACTACCTTTTCATTTCCTTAAGTTAATATATATATTTTTTTTTTCTGATATCGATCGTGGACCAGTCTTCAAATGGATTAGAGGCAGTTGGTTCACTGTAGTAACAACAATACTCCATGGTTCTTAATTCTACACCTAGCTAATTTCACATCAAATCCGTCTAGGATATCTTCACTTGTTTTACAACAGCGGTTATCTACTCTTATGTGTTGGGAGATGCTTTTCACCGTTGCTTAATACACGATTGTAGTAAAATTAACTAAAGTGTCAGTTTTTATCATCTAACGGAATGTCATCATTTTCTCTAAAGATGTGAATCGGTCCTTTTCTAACAATAATGCTCAATTGCTTATGGGTGAAAGGGAAAATCTACTCACCAGGATCACTGAAATTGGCGAATACACTAGGCTATACCCAACAGCAACCAATTCTGCTGACGTAGAAGTTGACGGAGCACTACTATCATAGTCATCACGCTATTTTGGGCTATTTGGAACAATCACGCCTGTTTCAGCTCCAGTTTGCACAGTTATGCTGGGGTCATCATGATTTTTATTTTTACTTTCACAGCTAACATCAATAACATTTTCATTTTTCTCACTAACACTGCAACTAGAATCAATTTTTTCACTGCACTCATTTAAAAATTTCTTCAAAGATCCTTTACACTTTCGTTGTGATTCTTCTAAAAGAGCACGCTTTTTCCTTTTAAATGCTCCCGATTATTTATCCCGATCTCTCCCTGACATTTTAATACTTAAATGGAGTTAATTATTCTTCCTAATGTAATAAAGTTAAACTAAATATTTTAGTCAGATTAAAATAACGATATTAATTATGATGATGATGCACGAATACAATAAAATGCCCCACGATAATGCCACTTAGCTATTGGCGATTCATGGGAACTACGAACCAACTATGAGGACTAGCGAAGTCCGACTGATCAAGTCCTTGGACACACCAGTCTTCTTTTACAACAATAATCTTCATCATTTAAAATGCAAGACCAGTTCTTTGTGCTAGGACTTTTCAAACTCGGTAAACATTTCTTTCCCTTATAATATTAAGCTGGTGACTTATTAACTCAACGCCGTCCGTCGTAGATTGTACGATACATCTGGTGGAAACTTCACATCCCGCCATCCGAAGTACAGTTTACGCCCAGAAAAGAGCGGTGGAATTAAATTTGTTTTGATTTTGGATTTCCACGGGTGAGGTGGAGCTAGTTGCGGTCTATTTATTTTCATCGTTCGACTCGATCTCTAACACATCCACAAAACCTTTTAACCTTTACGACGGCATTCCGTGCGTGACTGCAATCTCCCAGTGTTTCTTTCTTCCTCTCTCCAGATCTGTTTCTTTTAATCGCTCGTCGCTATTCTCCACATAAACATCTGCGAAAGCTTTCTAGACGATGTTTCGAGCGCGGCTGCTCACGCATCACCACCAACGCGTTTCTTTCCTATTTGCCTTTAGGAATCAGATGCGAGGCACGAGGCCCCTACGAGGCGCGGGGCCCTAGGCGGTCGCCTAGCCCAGTATCCATCCCTGTTGATAAGCACCTCACCAATTCTACAAAGACTTCCAATGCTACTTGGCAGATAATAAAAAATGCTTCACATTCAGGAAAACCTCCACTAGTTAATTTCCAAGTAAAACAAGAGAGGGATCTGATCTCAGACCCACAAGAAATAGCAAACATATTTAACAATCAATTTTGCTATCAACCACAAAAAACCCTAACAGCACAACAGCTGCATGTAGTATCAACCTACCTGGTAGTCAGAGCACCTTTCACACACATACTATTAACCTAAACTCAATAGACAAAAAAGAGCCAGACACAACATTTAGGAAAATAGGCATCAAACACTCTGCATGAGAAGATGCAATTCCAGGTACCCTTCTCCAGAAATGCAACCAAAACATCTCTGATCCTCTCATACACATAATAAATGAATCATTACTACATGGAATATTTCCCTCAAAATTGAAAACCAGTCCAATAATATCCATAAATAAGAAGGGAGATACACAAAACTCAGAAAACTATAGACCAGTACTGTCATTCGGGAATACTTGAGATATGGGGCAATTTGGAACAGTTTGCAAGGTATTCATATTTGGGCATAGAAAAAGGATAGCAAATATGTACAACAAATTTGGCTTTTTAAACATAGTTAGTAGGTAATTTTCATCACACTCAGGCAAAATTATGACTCAGGGTATTTTATTAGATTATTAAAGAAAAACTTTAGACGAAATAATTCTAGATATATTAGTCCATACATTTGGCATCAGTGCCGGTTGGCTAATGGTGTTTGTTGAGGTTATTCTTTGTATAGACTCGACTTGTTCCAAATAATTTCCAGTAAACACAGTTTACTTGTATTTGTGGATAATTTTCCTTTATAGTTATATAGTTCTTTCACTTAAGAAAGTTTAATTCTTCGATATCGCTGATGATGATTCATCAACAATAGAAAAATTGAGAGGTGAGGTTGGTAATATTGAAACATTTTCTGTTTTAAACCATGCAAAAAAATTGGGTAATTTACTCAACAAGATTCAAAATAGCCACAGCATACTTACACCAAAAATTATAAAATATTTTCAGAGGTGTTTTGGATATGTTGCAACAAAACAAAGGTAAGCCAGATGAACTTAGGAAAGCATTGAAAACTATTGTTCCGTATGCATTTGATATCCATAAAAGTTGTAGGTCATGGTGTGGATATTCAAAGGATCCTGTAGGTTACCATCATAGGGGGCTTCCTAAGGGTTTGGAAGGAGATATTTTATTTTCAAAGCTACAAGATATTTTGACTAAGTTTGCTAATAATGCTGAATGCTTGGTTCCTTGTAGTTCTACACAAGCCAATGAATCTTTTAATGCAATTGTAGCTAGCAAAGCCCCCAAATCAAGGCATTGTGGCTCATCGGAATCCAATGATTTTAGCGTAGCTGCAGCTGTCTGCCAAAAGAATGTAGGTGTAAACTATGTAGCCAATGTAAAAGAAAGTTTTAATTTCCCCAGGATCTCATACCCTACAATACAAAGAAAAACTGAACAACCTAAGGAAGTTATTACAACATAAGAGAAATTCTCTAACTTTTAAAAGGAGAAGACTCTTTAAAACCTTGAGAGAAAATAGTCAAACAAAGATTAGAGAAGCAAGGGAGGAGACCACATACTGTAGTGAAATGTCTCTCAATTTAAATCCTCATAATTCACCATTTTCAGTATTGAAAACATTACAACCAATAATCCAGTCTGAATTTGAAGTGGTATTTTTTTATGTCGAGACTACTGGGCTTTCAATTTATTGTGACATTATACAAATAGGAGCTACATATTGGAAAGAATCAGTTTTCTGCATATATCACTCCTACTGGTGCTATACCTCAAGAGATAACTAAGCTTACAAATTTGGAAATGGTTGGGGGTCAATTTTGTTTTAAAGGTCAGCCTGTTAAATCTTATGTTAAAAAAGAAGCCTGTAGATTATTCTTAATTTTCTTAAAATCAGACAAAAAAATTTTACTTGTTGGCCATGATGTACAATTTTATGCCAGGATGACAATTGCTGCAATTAAAGATTGCCAGATGATGAGTGATTTTGAAAATGTTGTAATGGGATTTGCAGACACCCATTATTCAAGACTTTACTTACTGGGAGAAAGTCTTACACACAGGAAAGTATTTTAAAAGACTGTTTAAGTGAATCATTTTTAAAAGTAGGTCATAATGCTCATGCAGATGCCTCTAATTTGAAATATTTGTGTGAAAAGATGGAAGTCACCAATGAAACATTAAAAAAGTACAGTTTCAGCATAGAATCATTCCTGTTAAGGCAAGATTGGTTAGTTAATAAAAGGATTAGAATGGCTACATTGAACCCATTAAAAGAAATGGGGGTGTCACAATACATGATTGGGCGAATATCAGACAATGGTTTGAATATGCGAGACTTGGTGGAAATATACAAAACATTAGGCAAAGAAGGAATAGAGGCATTGTTTAATGTTAGAAAAGTTACAAAAAATAATGTAATAATTACAAGAATTTGTAACTCAATTAAAAATTTTAATAAAAAATCATGTGCTGAAATTCTAAATTGTCTCATTTATTTAATATATGTTGAAAATTATGAAAATAATAAATTTGTGATATTTTCTGTTGTTCACTAATCAGAGATATCCAGTGTATTGCTATCCTTTTGTTTCCAAAGAATTTGATGAATATGTGATGTGAAAGATATCCAGCTATATTGTTAATGTTAGAGAATTGAATTTCTAAAATGGCCCATACACATACAAATCTGTTGTGTGATGATTGGACAATATGGCAATTCGACAACCAGGTTGTATGGTGTATGAGCTAGTTGATCAACAGCTGATGGTTGGTTGGATGTGCTTGCAGTTTAACTTCAATCAGTTGACAACAGATTGAGATTTGTATGGGCTAGTTGAATAACAGCTGTACCAATTCTGTTTCAGTCATAGTTAACTAATGGTGTACTGCACAAATTTCTTTTACTTATCTTTAAATAATCCTTTTTAAGTACTACATTATATAGAGCCCAACAATTTTCTGGAATATTACTTGAGGAGAAATCGCCCCTCTAAATTTTTAATTCCCCCTTCAGCCAAAAAATTTAAAGTAACCACTAAACGTTTTCAACAGAAATGGAGTCCCTTATGAATGTATTTTGCTTTTTATGATTGGAGCAACTGACTTTAATAATTAATACAGTATTCGTCCATCCTTAGGAAATCCTTTTAGTCATTCAGGTGATTTTGTTTTACTTCGTGCAATAGATTCATATGTGTATATTTTTCACGATCTAAACACCATCGTTTAGACCATTTTCTTTTTCGCAATAATCTCTATCGTCATCCATGACCAACATGACATCGAATGTCGCCAATAATTTTCGTTTTCGAACTGCGCGTGACATGTTATTCGTTTAGCTGCTTTGTCTAACTAAATCATTTTCAGGATTGAAGAGAAATGGAATTGATGTATGTGCTTGTTGTTAACAGATAGTCAACCGATTGTCAACAAGTTGTACCGTGTATGGCACACTTTATGAAATACTGTTGATTAAAATTTCCCGGGAACTTCCTTCACAGCGTTGCCAAATTTTTACAGTAATGGCTACCGAATGATAGAAAAAACGAGTACATCGGTATTTAAACCTAATTATCCCTCGAAATAATGCGGTAACCTATCTTGAAAAAATATATTTTTTTTATTAATCTTTAAAGCAGATTATATCAGTTTTTAGTGTATTTCACTCGGGCCAATTTTTAGAAAAAAAATCATAAGTGAATGCATTCCAATGAACGTCCATTTACGGCAATGATTTTAGTCGCGGAACCGACTTGTTTTTTAATTAAAATATCTCGCTTTAGAGTCCGGTGATACCATATAATTTATACATCATTTGAAAGAGAAAGTACTAAACTATAACATACATAAATTTCAATATACTTCATTGGAGATTGCTGAAATAGAGGTTCCTCCTTAAACCTAATTATCTCTCGAAATAATACGGTAGCCTATCTTGAAAATTTTGCTATTGTTGATGAATCATCATCGGCGATATCGAAGAATTAAACTTTCTTAAGTGAAACGACTATATAACTATAAAGGAAAATTATCCACAAATACAATTAAACTGTGTTTACTGGAAATTATTTGGAACAAGTCGAGTCTATACAAAGAATAACCTCAACAAACACCATTAGCCAACCGGCACTGATGCCAAATGTACGGACTAATCAGGGTCGCGACACTCAATGTTAGAAAACGAGGACCGCCTAAACCTTACCCCTACAACCTCTCCGTCGCTTCAGTGCGTTTTGTTACGGCCCTCCCATTGGTCGAAGACGTTGCCAGGCAACGAGCTATGTAAGCAGACGCTTCTCCCCCCTCTCCTCTGCTCCTCCACCCGCTTTTCGTAGGGGCAGCCGATTTACCGTAAATCAAATAGTTGAATTATTCCATAAATTTGGCGCAATGATCCTCCATCAATTTTTTACAGTTCTGAAAACAATTTAACCATCAATTGTTTGTGTGGGAATTGGTACACACTTTTAAAAGAAAAGATCAGATATTTCTTTACATGATTATTGAGAAAAAAAGACGGCAAATCAATTTACAGCATATAACAATAATATTATTGGTCCATTGATCTGTACAAACAAATATAGGACAAGGTTGGCATAGTATAAACATGAATGGATATCACATAAGAGCTTCTTTAGGAGCACATGATGAGCAAAAATAATAAATTCTAAACATTATTGATATAATAAAAGTACATTCAAAAATATTTTAAGCAAGAAGTAATAGATTACAGTTATATCATAATATATACAAAAACATCCAAGAAGTCCTTTACATTATAATGCAATAAAATAAGTTATACACAGAGTTTTTAAACTTAGGTACATTTACATTCTTAATATGATTAGGAAGTTGATTGTACAATCTTATGCACATGGCTTTAGGCCCTTGATGAAACATTGATAATTATTGTTGATTAACATGCAATCCTCAACCACAGGAATAATTAATAATAATAAGCTATAATACATGCTTTACTCAGATCAAAAAATAAATCAAGAGTTTTATGACCAATATTGATTTTATGTACTAAAGGTTAAGGAAATATTTACAGTAATCACCACAACAAAAATTAAATATGTAAAAGTGTAAAATTGAAACATATATCACTTATAAAACAACTTTCTGCCATTAGAACCATATGACAAGTAACACGAAAAATTTGGTTGACATTGGACATAAAGGGGAAGAGATATCGCAGTTTTAGTATTTTGGAAGTTTTGACTGCCGAAACAGCGAAGATTATTTTGTTATTACGAGCTTTGAGTGATTTCCTTTCAGTTTAAAATTGTGATTATTGTTTAGTACGATAAAACAATATATTTTCTCTGCTAAATAAAAAAATAATCTTAAAATGAACGAAAACAGCAATATTTAGTGTTTTAATTTGATTTTTAATCTTAATACTCGGATCGACTAATTGAGAGCGGCTGCGGCGAGGCTAGCTTTAGAGAGAGATAAATGTATAGGGGTAAATACACGGGAAAGAGAGAGAGAGAGAAGATCTCCCATAAGAGCCTGTACTGAACAGACTTCGTGAGACGCAGCATAGAAATATTTCGTCTAAAGTTTTTCTTTAATGTTTATTTTATTGATATTGTATAAATCAAAATAACTTTAAATTTATTTATAAAATCATAAATTCCTTTTGGTTTCATTTTAAAAGCAACTTTTAATAAAATTATATATTGTCGTTCAAATGAAAAACTATTTTCATATATAACGTAAAACGATGTTTTAAATTATTTACATGCTTAAAATATCGGCTAGAATGGATTACATCTCAAAATTAAATAACTACATCCGCAATTCTACTAAAATCAATAATATGTTATTATTAAAATTTTTTTATGAATTTAGTATTTCAGAGCAGAGGTTCCTCCTTAAAATTTTTCCGAGACTTCAATTTTGTTTTGGCGAGAGGGCATACACATTTTCCGGTACTTTACTGATGATGATATAAACTATTCTCGTCCGTCTGCAGCCGGTAGAGCCTTTATAGTTGAACAAGAGAAACAACTCTAAAATCTCCTCTCCATGTGGTGAGTAAACGCTTTGGAGTTTAAGAAAGTTAATTCGCAAATTGATCTTGTTTGGCGAACCCAAGTCTTCCCGTCATCAAGCGGCCGGTTTACAATCATAACTCTTGAGCATCCCTGTGTATTGCATTCGATCTTCTAGGTAATTTCTCGACGTGTGTATTCCCAACGTTGTTCGCTTTATCGCAATGAGTGACCGCAGCGACCAGTTCTCAGATACACCGCGCGATGGTGATAGTACCCTTCCTGATGGAGGACACGGAACCACTTCCTTGGAGCAGCGTCGCGGGAAGGTGCCAGAGACGTACAAGTCCGGAGGGGGAAAGATGTCGTACCATGGAATAAGCTATCAAGCAAGGTTGTTGATGTATTTTCTGTTGCGTGGCCTATCTACCCCGTATTCGTTTTCTTTAGCGACGGATATGAAGGATGCCGACAAGTTTGATGATTTGATTTTCAGATACAATCGCGATTCTGGGGGCCCGTTTGTATTTCGTATGGTTCAAGCGAAACACCGGGCGACGAACGTGAAGAGTAAAATAACACTTCAGTCTCTGTTAGAAGAGAAAGGTAAAGGGGAATTTAGTTTGAGGAAATACTTGAGTTCTTTCCTTATACTGAAAAAGAAATTCGGCGGAGAGGATAAAGAAATACGAGACCTAATAATTTGTACCAACGCCGACTTTAAGTATGGTGGTACGCGGGGCGGTTTTAATCTTAAAAGGGACATATTTGAAGTGAGAAAAAATGATCTAGGTGAGGATGCCGATGAAATATTTGAAACGGAACTGCTTTGCTTCAAGAAAAATTTCGAGGGTAGACAAATTTTGGTGGATTTCTTGAGAGGGGCAACTAGTGAAAACATCTTTGGCGAAGGGGAAATTGAATCTTTCCTAAGTAAGCTAAGCTTTGCTATGAACCAGCCAGGCAACGATGACCTTAAAGAGAAAATGATGGAAGCCATAAGGGCAAAGTATTGTGTAAGAGATTCTGAGGATGTGTTTACCCTGTTTCAGGGTGAGATTTTTCAGTGGATGATGAAATTTGAAGGAACATATTTCACTGTTGAAGATGGTAGGGCATTCTTCGAAAGGATGACTAAAAGGTACGGATCTTTCAATTTTGGATATGTTCATCCCATAGCCAATTTCACAGGAAGGGCTCGAGAGTTGGAGGATATGCGAGTTGCGCATGAAAATGACAGAGTAATAATAGTGAGCGGACTCGGTGGAATAGGGAAAACAGAATTGGTAAGGAAATACATAGATCAGAATTGTGACATGTTTCATAGAATCATTTGGATTAATGCTGAAAGTCAGGAGTCACTAATTAGTTGCTTTCGAAGGTTAGCATTCGAAAGACTGAACATTAATCCCATGGATTCAACAGGCAAGGAAAGAAAGATTGAATCTATTTTAGAGGAACTGTATGATTGGTTCTCGGAAGACAACTCAGTTTTCATTTTTGACAATGTTGAATGTTCCAGTCGGGGAACTGGAGATGATGCCTATATAAAAATGTTTTTGCCACAGACAACCAAGAAACCATTTGTTCTCTTGACTTCAAGATGTGAGCTTTGGGGTGATTTTAAAGTGTTTCCCATAGGAACGATAACTGAAAGTGATGCAGCAGAATTCATCAGAAGTTCGCTGAATATCATAAATGGGATTGATGAGGAAACCATCAGGGCCTTAACAAGGAGACTGCAATGTTTCCCATTAGCATTACAGCAGGCTGTGGCATATATGAAAGTATTTGAAGGAATGTGTTCTTTGAGAGATTATTTGAGTAAATATGAGCAGGAAACAAGAAGGCTACTTGAATTTAGACATGCAAATTGCTCCAACAGTTACACAAGTACCACTTTCACCACATGGAATATAACACTTCATGCTATTCAAACTCATAATTGTGGCAAAACAGCTCATCAAATACTGCAGCTCATATCATATTTCTCACCAGAAAGCATTTTAATAGAGGATATCAAAAAATATTTTAATAAAATCAATGATGATGAACTGATGGAGTCATTAAGCCTCCTTAAGCAATATTCTATGATCTCCATCAAGAATCAGAGATTATGCATACATAGGCTCTTGCAGCAAGTTACAAGGATCTCTGTAGAAGAGAGTGAAGAAGAAAAAATACTTACTTGGGTCATAGGAACATCTCATGATATCGCAGTGGAGCATATGATTTCAACATGGGAGATAATGATAAAAAAAGAGAATTTTGTTGATCAAGCGGTTAAATTGCAAAACCAAATTATTGAAAGATTCATAAATCTTGTCCGATATGAGGAAGGTTATTTTTTTGGAGCAAAGTGTGTAGCATTTTCTAGAGAGAAATTTTCAGGTGGTGATGATCGTCTGTTAGTGACCTTATTTAATTATGCAAAAGTAACGCATAATCAAGGGAAATTTAAAGAATCTCTCTTAATTTTGATAGAAGTTTATGAAAAGATGAGGTGTTCCCTTGGGGAGGACCATCAGAATGTTCTTTCCACTAGAAAGGAGATTGCTTATGTCTATAAGAGATTAGGGGAGTACAGGAAAGCACTCTCAATTTTTGAAGAAGTTCTGAAAAAGAAGAAGCATGTCCTTGGTGAGGACAATGGAAGTGTTCTTTCCACCAAGCATCATATTGCATCTGTGTATAAGGAATTAGGAGAATACAATAGGGCACTCTCAATCTTTGAAGAAGTGTTGGAAAAGAAGAAGTGTTCTCTTGGAGAAGACCATGTCAGTGTCCTTGCCACCAGATTTGAGATTGCATCTGTTTACCAGAGTTTAGGAGAATACAGGAGAGCACTCTCGATTTTGGAAGAAGTCTATGAAAAGGAGGAGTGGTCCCTTGGTGAGGACCATGTCAGTGTTCTCTCTACCAGATTTGAGATTGCATCCATATATGAGAGATTAGGAGAATACAGGAGAGCTTTGTCTATTTTGGAAGACGTGTACAAAAAGAGGAAGTGTTCCCTTGGGGAGGACCATCCCAGTGTTCTTGGTGTCATATTTAAGATTGCATTGGTTTATAAGATTTTAGGGGAATACAGGAGAGCACATTCGCTTTTTGAATCAGTGTATGAAAAAATGAAGTTTTCCCTTGGGGAAAACCATATCAGCACTCTTACCGTCAAGCATGAGATAGCGTCTTTGTATGGAGATTTAGGGGAATATAGCAGAGCACTCGCAATATTTGAAGAAGTTTATAGAAAGAAGAAGATTTCCCTTGGGGAGGACCATGTCAGCGTTCTTGTCACTAGGAATGAGATTGCATCTGTACATATGGAATTAGGGGAATATAGGACAGCACTCTCAATTTATGAAGATGTTTATGAAAAGGAAAAGTTCTCCTTAGGTGAGGACCATGTCAGTGCTCTTGCCACTAGATATGGGATTGCATCTGTTTATGAAAAGTTAGGGGAATACGAGCGAGCACTGTCAATTATGAAAGAATTGTATGAGAAAAAGAGGAGTTCCCTTGGGGAGGAACATAATTCTGTTCTAACTGCCAAATTTAAGATTGCAACTGCTTATAAGGGGTTGGGGGAGTACAGAAGAGCACTTTCACTTATGGAAGAAGTTTACGAAAAGAAGAAGAGTTACTTTGGGGAGAATCATCCCAGTGTTCTAACCATCAGATTTCAGATTGCAACTGTTTATAAGGGACTAGGAGAATATGGGAGAGCACTCTCAATTTTGGAAGAGGTTTATGAAAAGAGGAAATATTCCCTTGGAGAGGATCATCCCAGTGTTATTATCACCAGGAATGTTATTGACACCTTATATATAACAAGTGAAGGAGAATAAAGGAGAGCAATGTTCATTTTTTAATCAATCAAAGAAAAGCTTAAGTTTTTTATCAGGGAGGACTTTCTCAGTGTTCTTACCAATAGTCATGAGTTGGTATCCTCTTGAGAGATAAAAGGAATTCAGGAAAAAACTTCAATTTTTTGAAGAGTTATATGAGAAGATGAAATTTTCCTTTGGAGAGGAGCATTCCTCTACTTTAGCTATATCATTGCCTGTGTTCTTTAAAATTTAGTTATACAGATGAAGTTGACCATTTTTAAATATTTGTGCATTATAAGGTTAGAAGTTTTCCTTAGCAATCATTCATTACTATCTCTTGCCAGAATGTACATAGCTGTATTGTCTTCCAATTCAAGAAGCAAAGTCACATTGTTTAGTTTATAAACTAATTTAAAATTGTAAAATAATAATTGTTATTGTATCATATTTTACAGTATCATGATCTGTATATTCATTATGTAGATAATAAATGTATATATGTATATTTATGTTTACGAAAGTGATGTAAATACACATTTTACTATCATATTATATATCATGTAATTGCTCTTTGTCCTGTTATGTCAATGATAAATTTTATTATTTTTTCTAATTGACATTTAAACTGAAAATTTTTGTATTTACCATTATGCATTTTCATTCTTCACCTGTGTTATAAAGTTTTATGTTTGTAACCCTTAAGTGGTGAGCATATATTTTGAGCTATTCGTGGTGATCATGACCTGAATCAATAATTATACCTCGTTTTGCTTCTTCACATAGCGAGTAGCCTATGAGAACCTTTTCTCTCTCCCCTTCTTCCCTTTTCCCTCTCCCCCGTCACCTGTAGCTTTCGAAATGCATGGAAACACCTAACAGCATTGCCAGCTATCCGCTCTTGAAATGATCTGCTTGCGAATGGAAGGCAGAAAAACTTACAGTCATCGTTTAATACTACCGGCCATTTTCCAAAAAAAATTATTTTTGGAATGATGTCTGTCTGTCCATCTCTGTACTCTACTGTAGCTTAAATGGTTGGACCGATCTGGACAAATTTGGTGTATGGACATATTTATACCATACCTCCAGTCGTTTATTTCATTTTCAATTTAACTTAAAATTTGGGGGTACCTGCTATAAAAACCAAATAGAAAAATATGATTTTCTCTAAATCGGCTGTAACGATTTTGATTAAACTTCACTAATTTGTAGTACTTTTGGTCCCCCATAGGATGATATAGGCTGTTTTGCCAAAAAAATCTGGTTCAGAATTTCCAGTTTTTTGTGGAGGATCCTGGATCCTCATATCTTAATTTCTTGATATGTCGGGGCAATTCATGTATAAATTTGTGCAGTTTTCGCATATTATATGTGTAGCATTAGGCAAAGCGGCAATAATGTATACATAAATTACCTTGAAATAACAAGAAATTAAGATTTGAGGGTCCAGGGTTTTCCATAAAAATCTGGAAATTGTCTTTTGTATATTTATTAATAAAGTAAAACGTGAGAAAGTTTGTGCTATGTACTAGCACCTTTTATTTTCCTCCTACAGAAAGAAGATGATGAGGAAACCCCAGCAATAAATGACAGCAAAACCCAATTAGCAGAGGATCAGTATTCTCCCGAGCATGACAATGAAGAAGTTGTGCTGGGTCGACCACAGGCACAGAGTGTCGACAATTATGGAGTTCAAGGAAATAATTCTGCCAGTGCGTCTCAAACTCCACTTTCCCGAGCTGCCAGTAAACAGTTTGCAATGCCCACTCCTCAAGTAAAAAAAGTTTAGAAAACGGGATTGACGAAGAAGAGGCTAGGAGAGTTGATGAAGCCTACGAAATCCTTAAAAAAAAGTTTAAAACGTGACGAATTCGCTACTTTTGGGGTGCATGTGGCAAATGAAATAAGGAAGCTAAGCTGAACTGTGCAGACAATGGCAAAATATCACATAAACAACATTTTGTTTGATGCAGCCATGGGGAAATTTGATGCACTGCCACCCACACATGCATTCTCTTGGTCTTCTCAATCTTCTCACTCGACCCAAAGTTCTCCATGAACTACCCCTATCCCACGCATGCTGCCTTGCACTCCGGCTATTCCAACCTTTCCAGCACCCCATGTAGCCCTAACAACCAGCTCTTCCTTCAGATGACATGGCTTCTTCTCAACTACAAGGACATGGACTACAACATGGGACAGGAGCTATAGAGAAGTCAATAACACAGGCTTTAGAAACTGGATTTACACTTTTTGATCTCCTTAATAATTGAATTTATTATTGTGTAAAGGACTGGATTTGTACTTTTTGGACCCTCTAACGATTGGATTTGTGTGTGTGACTAATGCATTGAGAATCTTAATTCAAAATTTAAATTTATTTCATTTAAAAATTCAATATGATTTTTGACTAATACATTTATACTAATTAGTTGTATATTCTTGATTACACAAATAAAATACTTCTTTCAATAAATTTTACTTATCTTCAAAGCTTGACTGATGGCTTCGCAGACCTTGGGGATGAAAAGTGATATTGCAGAGTCGGAAATTCTGAACAGATACACAGTGGCGGCTCGTAGCTAAAATTAGTGGGGGTGCTGCTCCAGAAAATTTTTAGCCTTTGTTTTAAAATTGTGTAAAAGCAAAAAAACATGTATAAAAAGAAAATTTATTCAGGAACTTGATAAAATCTTAACAAAAAAAACCAAACATTTTTTACTTACTTTAACTTAAATTGTTACAGTTCAAGCTTGATCTATTCATTTAAAAATGAAATCCATTCTTGTTGTTTTAATTTGCGCAAAAAGTTCAATAATTTTCTCCTTGATCTATGGATGACAATTGAGGAAATTTTTCTCCATTGAAAGTACTACAAGCGCATTTAGTCTTTCCGAATTCATAGTACTTCTTAAAAAATTTTTTATTCTTTTCAATGTTGAAAAGCAGCGCTCTGCCTCTGATGTAGTCATGGGAATTGTCAAGAGGATTTTTATCAGTTTCGTAATTTCACTAAAAACATCATCTAGATTATTTTCCAAGATAAATTTCAGCAGCTCAATTAATTTGCAATATTCATGAATATCAGTCCTACAATAGAATACTTTTAGTTCAGTTTCAAGCTTTTCTTTGTCAATCATGGGATAAGCTTCAATGGTCAGTACTATCTCTTTTGTGGGATGTTCATTCTTAAATCTAGTGAAGCATTTCTTGTTGAACAATTTAGCAGCTACTAAGTGTTTAGTGGAAGAATATCTGGCCATTATATCACACACTTCCTTAGCTTCTGCCATGAGTGTCTTTGAAGGATTCTCACAGTACTTTGAGTTTCTCAATTCTAAAATAGCAGTTTTGAAATTTGTTATATATTCATTAACTTTAAACACACTAATTTCTCGAGATTGCATTTGGTTGAAAATTATTTCAACATGAGGCATAATCTGATGAAAAAGCTCTAACCAAAACTTGAAATTATCATCATTCAGGTATTTTAAAATTCCTGTTGCTTCTGCAATGGTTTGATCTGCATTTGATGTTGACTGAATTTCAAGTAAGGCAGTTTTTTAAAGGTTGCAAATTTTCATGAACTCTGTTTATGGTCCGTATGTTGAAATTCCACCTTGTAGAGGATGGGCGTGGAATGCTGACGTCCATATGTTTCTTGAGAATGGACACACGTTGTGGTGATCTTGAGAAGAATGTTGGAATAGCCAGAATGTTAGAGAAAAATATTCTTGCGTTTCGTGTAATACTTGCTGCATTTCTCATTATTAAATTAATTTGATGTGCATAACAGTGAATGAAATGTGCATTACTATAAACTGCTTTTATTTTTGCTTGAACTCCTGCTTTTTTGCCTTTCATGACATTTGCACCATCAAATGTCTGAGCTATCAGTTTTTGTCCATTTCCTTGAAGGATTATATCCAATTGTTCTAAAATACGTTTTGATATGCCATCTGCAGTTTGATTTTCTGGAATAAAGAATCCCCAAAAACGCTCAAATATTTCTTCATTAAATACGTACCGTAGAACAAGGACCATTTGAGTGTGTTCCGAAACATCTGTTATGTCATCAGCCATGACAGCTACAAAGGAAGCTTTTCTAATTTCCGTCCTTATCTCCTCATGGTATATTTGTAGCAGGCAGTCAAATATCTCATTCTGAATGGTCTTAGAAACACCTTTGAAGACTGCACTGGTATCTAAGTGATTCTTCAAATCTGAATCTAATTTAGATGCAAAATTTACTAATCCTCTAAATACCCCTGGATTTACTGAATCCTCCTTTTCATCATGTCCACGTAAGGGAGTTTCAAAGTTTCCACAAAAGTAAATGCAGTCTATTATTTTGGACAAAATTTCACGGTTCTTTTTAACTTTTATATTATGCTCATTGATTGAAAGTCTGTATGCCTCACTAAGTTTCTCCTTAATACTTACGGTTCCTAAAAGTGACAGTGAAACAACATTATCAACGTACTTCTTTGGCTTCTCATGCTTTTCAGTTTTTTCTTTCATTTTGTTTATATTTCTAAAACCATCTTTTGTCCACGGTACATCACCTCCAAACAGCAAACACAGGAAGCAAAACAGTGCATTTTTTACTTCACAGCCGCAAAGCCAACTTTTCCGTTGGTACCATTCAGAATTAAAGCTACGAATATATTTCTTGTTGTTGCTTTTGCCTGTCTGAGATATTAGAATATCAGGTGTTGAACGACCTCTTTTCTTAACTGTAACTTTCTCATGGAGCTGTGAAAACATAAGCTGTTGAAGTTCACTTACAGTCACAGAACTTATTTCTTGGGGATGCAAGGGCATGGTTAAAGTTTTCTGTTAAATAAAAGAACCGAAAAAAAATGAATCAAATAGAATAGCTGGAAGCAGAATAATAATCTAATTCTACACTCTTCTACACTTTATCACATTCAAGAATATGGTACACGGTTTTTAAGCACAACACACGCTGAGTAAAAAAAAACTTCCTTCCACCATCATGTCAGAGCCGGCACTGCGAGAGCAACAGTGCTCTCTCTACCTGGCAGTCCCGCCTTCCTCCCCACCCCCCCCCCCTCCTATGTGCGCATGCGCACAACAGTCAAACACCACGTCGCTGGCACTGTGAAGCGCACAGTTCCATACAAAGATTTTTGTATCTTTTTCATAAACTGGGGGATGGCTACTGAAGTACTGACATTAAGCTTAAGGAATATATATTGTCCTACAAAAATAAAGAAAGAATTAAAGAAAAAAGGACTCATTATATTAAATGTTATCGATAATATCAAGTGGAAATAGGGGGTGCTGCAGTTCCGCATTGCCTATACACGAGCCGCCACTGCAGATACATCAATGAACAATATGAGTCTCTGGTAGCCAAAAACCTCAATGTGCAATGGAGTTTCACTTCAGCTGGTATACAATCCCAAAAATTTGTGTCGAATTTTGAGATGCGAGGAGCAACCTTATTCAAAAGGTAATCAAAGTCCTGCTTACTCATACGTGTAAATTTTCTGAACTGTAAAGCATCATCAGCAAGAAGTTGATTAAAAAACTCATTGCGAGGTACATCTCTATTTACAAAAAGCTGTCTGCACCACATCTTTCTCCGATTAAGTTTCCTTTTCCTGTTCAAAAGGATAAGGTAAGCCATGGCAGCAACTGTCTGTACCCACATCTCTACACAAACTGACTCGAAAATTGAAGCAACCAGTCGCACTAAGTGTAAATGGGTCGGCAGCATGCTGCATGGGAACCAGGTTGGCAACTGACGGTTGCGCAACTAGGATGCCACTTGTTGCCTCAGTGTAAAGCCACCTTAACCTTTTCGCTGCTATGGACTTGAAGCTTCTGCGTCAGCCATGTGCGCTGAGTTCAGTGACCTTGGAGCACCCCTGTGCTGAATACTTGCCCTAGGAGGTCCACGTCTATGTTCATTCATTCGTCTTTTAGTCTCTTAATATTTTACAAGTTATTTTGTCAATCATTTACATTTATATTGATTATTAACCATCTCGAAAAAATATTTTCATCTTTTTTGTCGATTCTTTTTATTAATAGCAAAAGAAAACGAAAGAATCTAAACGTGACTAAAAAAACTTGGTTTGAGAACAGGATGTATTACATGAAAGTTGACACAGAACTGAAGATATTTCTGGCTTTTTTCTGTCTGTTTTAGGGCATAGGGGGTGAGAAAAATGATGGCCAAGGGACGAAAAAGGTTTTATGCGGGTGCAGAAAGCCCGGGGAAACAAAGTAGAAGCAGCCTTTTTCATCATCCAAGGTTAGACTAAAAACAGCTTGAAAATATGTCTACGCCATCTACAGAGTGCCTAAAACATCTGTTAGTACCACAAAAATCCACGACACTCGTTAGCATCGATACGACTGAAAGCGTTTTGAGCAGCGAACGGAAAAGCTTGAAACGCATATATGCGTTGTTAGCAGTCAAGGCACTGCTCTGCCCTCCCGCATATATGCATCGATAGCAGTAGCGGCTGTGCTCTACCTCGACGCATATATGCGCCGATAGCAGCAAAAGGGTTAAGAGCGATGTGGACAACACGATGGCGAGAGAGAGACTGAGCTTCTCCCCCCTCTGTCGCCCATTACTCGACCGTTGATTGGATGCAGAAATAGTCACAGATTTTTAAGGTCAAGCTTCATAAGACGAGAAACATATTATGGTTGTTGAAGAGATTAGGCAACTTTTTGTTGGAAACAAATAATTTCATTAGAAACTTTATTTCTCTTAGTAGTTAAAAAGTATATGTGAAACAAAATTAAAATTATTAAGTATTAAAAAATATTTAAAAAAACTATTTCATTAGTAAAATGGGATTTTATGTATTTTTAAAAATAGTAACCTAAAATTTTGATTTGCTTTTTGTTATGTTTTCAAATTAGAAATAGTCATTTAACCAGGGGTGCACTGATAGGCCCTGCAACTCCCACAATGCAGGGGGCCCCTAATCATTCAAATCGTACTGACTAAGGTGTCTGACGCTGGCTTTAGGAACTCGAAAAATGTAATTGGGACTTCTACAATATGACTTGATAATGCTGAGAAGAGGCATTTCTTGGCATGAAAATCAGTGCAAGATATAAGCTATGATTATATGCCTTCTGGTGTCTCTCTCACACATTTCTGGAAACTTTCAAGCCCAGGGGAACCCATGTTTCAATAAAGCATTATTGTGTATTGATAGTCATGAAATATGTGGTGGCTAGAGCAGATTTTGTTCTTTGAAATGGTATTGCTTTCCTCCAGTTTAGGATTCTTTGTGAATAGAAGAGGCTCGGAAAGTACACAGACCAGATAAAAACCTAAAGATCTGATGGGAACATAAGCAAGGGTAGGAAATTGCTATTTTTCTGCATAGTTTCTGGATAAATCTTTTTCAGTTAGGAGGTAAAGGAAGTGGTGCTCTAAAGTTATGAGGAAATAAGAAAAGTAACTAACATCATGGTAAAAAACCTGATCATTTAAATTGCGTCATTTAAAGGATTTTTGGATTAACCAACAGATTATATGAAATAAGATTTGATTTCAGAAAAACATGTGAATTAAAGATAATGATGTTAATAATATAATCACTACTAGATATTTAACAATATCCCTTCAGGAATAACATGGATGAAGTCAAATTTTACCCATATTAATCCTACTGAATTATTTGAAATTGCCTCATGCAAAAATATTAAATGTACTAACGTTGAAGCTGTTATGGAGGTAAGTATTACAGTAAAAGCTTTGTTATCTGGCACCTAAATATTCTGAAAACTTGAATAAATGACATTTCCAAACCAGAAGTTTTCAGAGCTTTGCCACTTGGTGGCATTTGAAATGTAAACAGTTCACCATTGTTATTCGATCATTCCAGTTGACTTGTGAGAGATTAATACTTTACCTGCTGTTTATCTGTTCAAAATTTACCCATCCAAGCAAAATGGCTTTGAATAAAGTATCTACATATAAGTTAAAGACGAAAAAGAGAGAGAGTTGTGTTGAGGTTTAACCAAAAAATAAACATTATTAGGAGTTTGGAAAAAGGTGAAAATCGGAAAGTGTTGCCTAAAATTATAGTAGGATTTTTTGAGAAATTACGTAATCTTAATGGGACTGGGATTTAGTTTGGATTCTTTTGCTTATCTAAACGACTATATAGATGTAGAGTAAGAGAGAGGGGGTGTGGGGAGGGAGATAGGAAGGAAGGGATATAGAATGGAAGGTACATAGCGATTAAGGGAGGTATAGAATTAGAAAAGGACGGGAGGAAAGAGATAAAGAAGGAGATGGAGAAAAAGAGGGAGATCTATGGATTGGGACAGGAAGGAATGAGAGAGGGGGGAGGGGAAGAAAAGAGGCAGATAGACGGAGAGAGAGAGGAAGGGAGGGAGAGAGGGACGGCGAGAGGGAGGAAGGGAATATTAATATATTATCATTTATTTATTTTTGACAAGGGGATCATCATTGGAGAAAACAAGAATGAGAAAGAAATTCTCCCGAATCTCTATTTTGGTAAATTTTATTCCGGCTCTTACTCAGTAATTACATCTGTTTGTGAATTCGTGTCGAACTCCGTCTCAATTTATCGGAATAAGCGGCTGAGCTCTAGCGCTCTAGTCGGTCGCTGTAAATTGCCTACACTCCAGGGGAAAACAGAGTTTGTCCAGGTTTGGCTGATGTGAAATCTGGTCACTTTATGCAGACATAAATAAAAGATTTTGAAGTGAAGTTCATTACAGTATCTTTTTAGTGAAATATGATTAAATTTTATTTGGTTTGCTTGTCCTATAGTACATACTCAGTACAGGTTGGTTTCAATGGTTTCAATATAGTTTACATATCCAAAATTCTAGTTTCACTATTGTTATCAGTTAGTGAATCCTAGGTAGATAGGCAGCTCAGATAACCGGAAAATTTGATTATCCGGAGCTCCAAAATCCCTGTCCGTGCCGGATAACAAAGTTTTTACTGTAAGGCAACATCGTATTTTTTCACTTTATTTCCGAAAGGTTTGTCGATATTTTCGTAGCTCTTTTGTTTATCTCGATATCGCATATGGTTCGATTCTATGATTCTATCGTATATAACCTCACATTGGTGGTCATTGGCGGTAATCGTTCGAGCATTTCGGAGTTTTGGTTGTTGAAGTGATTTTGTGTAGTTTTAAATTATGCTTTAAGGGAAATTAGCTCACAACGTGTTACGTTAGGGGAAATACATTTGTTTGTCAAAGTTTTGCAAGCAACGCTTAAATTTCCGAAGATTTTTGATACGGGTAATATTTGCAATAAATCAGCGTTCTCGTACGTTACGAAAACGGTAATACGTAGATATTTGAATATCAGATCGAGTTTTACATCTGTAGTTACTTTTTAATCTCTTCTCAGCGTCTTTCGGGTAGAACATGTATCGAGAAAGCATAGTGTTTTCGAAGCGTTTACGTATGGTTGAATCTTTTGTTGTACAGACGCCATTTTGTCAATTTTTGTCTTCTCTGAAAACGTTGCAAAGTTATTTTTCCAAATTTAAAAGAAAATTTATTGGTGTATATTAACGTTTTATCTGCAACATAATTGGTAGAAATTGCTTATCCAGAAATATTACGTCTTCCATATGAAAAGTTAAATGTTTTTCTTGTTGGAAACTAACTAACTACAGGACATCAAAATGTTGGTTAAAAGGCTCGAAAATAACTATCCTGGTTAAGTCGAATTTTTGTTAAAACTATCTTATACTGACAATATTCTTTTTATTTCTCGTTTTTCTCACGTGACTAAAGTTGAATTTCTGTGTTTTTCTCCATTAACCTAGCTGCAGTATTAGTACTAGAAACTATATAAATTGGCATATATTATAAATGTTGATTATATGTTTTGTGTACTAGCAACTAAATGTGCATGATAGAGCCTAAGTTCTTTACCAGAGATTTTAATATTTGAATTATTTGTATTTTGCAACATTATTCATCCTTAAATTTGTAATTGTTTGTGGTCTTATTATTATCTTATTATAAAATGTTATATTTTGGTTAATTACTGATGAGTTGTTTTGGAATACCCAAAAAACCAAGCAGGTGTGCTTCCTGGCTGTTGTCATTTTTTCAGGAATGGGAAGGTTTAATGACCTAACCAAGATTTCCAGGAAATACCTAGGTATAATAATTTAAATGAAAAAACACCATATTTTAAAATTACTAATACCTTGATTCATAAAATTATTGCAGAAAAAGGTTAAGAAATTTAAAGTAAAAGTTATTAAGATGAAAGTGTGGAAGAGCTAATAGAAAAGTAAACCATTTTCTACTTTAAAAGTAATTCAATCTTGTTATTTAATACTTACAGACAGTATTTGAAAAGGAATAATTGAACACCTCTTGGCTGAAAAGCAGAAAAACATTCTCTGATAGTCTTATAGTAGTTGTGAAAACGAAGTTCACAATCCTATATAGCAAATTTCATCAGTGATGTTAGGGAAAGCAGTTGCTAAATTTTTATTTAATTATTTGAAAATAATCAGTCTATCACTATTGATGACTGCAACTCTGCAGTCAAATTTTTGTGTAATTTTCTAAACTTTTTAAAAGGGTATTTGGTGAACTGTTTTTCAGTTGGTATATACTTTAGTAATAACTTTTCTTTGATCATGTATTTAGGCACCATTTTTCACAAATTTTGATGCAGATAATTGGTATCAAATATTGTAAAAACACGAAACTTCAGTCTGTGTTATTTTCTGGTATATGGAAGGGGAGATGTTGGAGATGCACCTTCAATTGAGAAGGAAACCTTACCAATAAATTATATTCTCTTATATGGTTTGTGAGGAGAGAAGTTGAAGAGGCACCTTTCATGGATGAGAAAACTCGACCAATAAATTATTATGAGATTCATCTAACATTATTTAGAAAGAATGAATCAATCATGCTGCACAATCTCAGCTTGTCATTAGTATTAATTCAGTCGACCACAACATTATGAGTATAGGTAGTCGATCCATTGGTCCATGATTATTATTGTTTTAACTTAGAACTCCAAATACTCCTGTTTACTGCGGTCCTCTTTTTTCTGTTGTAAACTTGCTTTTACTCTAAAGTCATCTGTTATTTTTCTTTCCTGTTATACTTTCCCTTCTAATTTCTAAAAACATTCTCTTCAGGTAATGTCTGATCCAGTTTTCTCTTCCTTATGTTCTGTACAATCTTGTTTTTTCTACTATTCATCTCAGGAGTCCCTCATTTTTTTGTACCAGGTCATTTTATCTTAAGAATTCTTCACCATGTCACCTTTTTGAAGTTTGTAGAAGTCTTTCTTCTGAAGGAAACATTTGCTTTTGTTATTCTTGTCATTATTTTATCAGTGCAGTTTGCATCACTAGCTAGAGAGCTTCCAAGGTACTTGTTCTGTTACCTTTCCACTAATCCTTATTTTCAAGTGCTTCTTGATTGATATTCTCGTGAACTTTTCTGTTTATTTCCATTCTATATTTTCTACCTCGTATTACCAGTCTATTTATCATTTCTGGTATTTAATTATCTTCCTTGACAGAAGTACCTAATTGTTAGCATATTTTATTATATGTAACAAGTAGTGGTTATAAATAACTTTTACATTACATTAAAATTTACTTCTTAGCTTGCAAAATAGTACAAATCCAGAGTTGACATCACAATAGGGTTGCCAGGTGGCTCTTCCAAAAATACCAGACAGGCATTAAATGGGCTGTGTGTGCGAGAAAATATACATTTATGTCCAGTATTACCTTTAATTTTTCCCGGACAGACTACCCAAATACCAGACAGTCTGGTTCAAAACTGGACACTTGGCAACCCTACATCTCAACTCAAACATACTTTAAATATAATATCTAATGAAAAAATCACAAGCAAAATTTCCGCTTTGCTAAAGTAAATATCAATGCTTCTTATCATTCATTGAGGGGGCATGTTGGCATAGGGCATTGGATGGCGGACTCGAAGAACAGGTTACTATGATAAAATCCTTAATGCAGCAATAGTTTTTCTGAATAAATTATCATGCTTTTTAATGCGAAAACATAGGAAGGTTGAAAATTAGTTCAGGCTAAATTTTTAAATTAAGTAAAAAACAAGTATAGTGTTATCCATGAACATGAATAATATTAGTGCATTTTTTCTTCTATTATTAAATTCAGTACAATATTTTTAACCAAATTGATGTACTGAGGAGAATTTGAAATTCAATCGTGGGTTATATGTTTAAATTTAGCTTGTCTTATTTTTTTATGTGATTATACTGCCACATCTTTGGTCACTTGAGCATCGTTTGTAAGTGGTATCAATGTGAAAATGGATGCTCAAAATTTAAACTTTCCATCTTTTATACCTTCAGATATATTGTAGAAAAATTTAATGGAGCCATATCCCACCCTGTATATTTTTCAAAACTGAAATCTCAAGAAAAAAAAAGTCTCGAGCAAAGTTTTAACCCGATCGTGTACAGTTTTGTCACAATTTCAATCTATGCAAGTGCTCAGAGTGACAGACCACAGTGCCACAGTGAAACTATGTGTAAGCACATTTAAAAAAAATGGACGAGTTGCTGATACAATATGAAAAATCGAGTTTTATTTATTGAGTTATTATTTGGAAATGTAAACTTAAAATACTTGATAAACTTAGTATATAATTAGATGACACAGCATTTATAAAATAAAACATGGTAAAAATGCAGTAAAATGTGTAAAAATAGGAATATTATTGAAAGTAATGTCAGTGGATTAATGTTTACTATTAATTATCGTTCAAATAAAAATAAATACAATATGAAAGTAAAGCAACACAAACCAAACATTATTTCAGATTAAGGTGGATGGTTTGCTTATCTGATATATTCCTACTTTATTTTGGCAGAGAAGGGGGCCAAAGTTGGGATTTACTGCAAGGGATTTGGATCCATAGATGAGCTTGGTTGTGTGGCTCATCATGATCTTTAGCAGGAACTTTCTTGAAAAAAAGCATCAAGAGTTGTCTATCATTTTTTGTGGCCCATCTGATGGATGAGTTCCTTGTAGCAGGTCAGACTTCGTAAAACACAGTGTCTTACATTGCAGCTGCACTTAAAATCAATAGTATTTTCATTAAGCTTGTCCAAGACTGATGTCATTTGGTCCAACCAATCAGCCAAATTTTTTCATGTGAGATTTCATTCAGGTTCATCCACTTCTATAACATATTCAGGTGGTTTAGGATTTTAACTGCTCAAGATGCCAATTGCACTATATCAAAATTGAGCCAAACAAACACACTAAATGAAGCATACTGGGTGTATATATATATATATATATATATATATATATATATATATATATATATATATATATATATATATATATATATATATATATATATATCATCATAGGTAGTCTGTCCGTAGACAGGGCTGTGATTATTCATGGTTAAACCTGGTTCTCCATATACTCCTATTTTCCGCTGTCCTCTTCATATCTTGATTACTCTCTTTCCCTTTCAAATCGTCTATCAGTTGAAGCCTTTTCCTATCTTTCCATTTTCCCATCTAGTTTTCTTTCTAACACGTCTTTAATCATACTCTCTCTTCTCAGGTAATGTTCAACCCAGCTTGCCTTTCCCTTTTTAATAGTCTGTATAATCATTCGCTTCTCTCCTACTCTTCGTAGCACTTCATCGTTTTTCATCCTATCTGTCCATTTTATCTTCAGCATTTTCCTCCAAGTCCACATTTCGAAGCTTTCCAAGTATTTGATGTCATTTTCCTTAGTGTCCGTGTTTCTGCCCCGTACAAAGCTATACTCCATACATAGAATTTTATGAGCTTCTTGCGGATATCTTCCCTTATATTCCCTGTAAGTAGGTGTTTCTTTCTTCTGAAAGCCGCTTTTGCTTTTCTTATTCTAGTTCTGATCTCATCCGTACATTTTGCTTCTCTTGTTATGGTGCTTCCAAGGTATTTCGGGGCATCTGGCCTGGGCACAAAAATTGTTAATAGTTAGTTGTGCATGGTTGCATGGAAAATAACCCAATTATGCAGAGCTGAAACTGCATTCATTCACCGTTATTCTTCCTTCTTGTAGGTTTTAGGTACAACCAAGTCAATCTTTCTCTTCATCTTCTCATACCTTTCATCTTCTTTTAAGCCATCTGATATACCTTTCCTCTTTTTACATATTTGCCTCTCTAACACCCTTCTTTCTATGGCTTCTTTCAGCAATTACATTAAAAAATTTTTCTATTTCTTGTCTTTCTCTAATTACTCTAATCGAACTCCTTTCTTCCCCTACTGTATTTAAGACATCTTAATTTGTTAATCTCTAAGTCCGACTAATTTCCTCAGTCTATGGCATACCCACATCTAAAATGCGTCTAATCTGCTCACATCTATTTTCTCAATGCTCTTATAATAATACACCACCTTTTCGAACTTTGCAAATAATTGGTTCAGGAAAACTGATGCGAAATGCAAATTGGCGAAGTGCAAGTCCTATTTTCCCATAAGATGTTATTACAAGGGAGTGGTTCCCAGCCAACCTAAAAAAATCACTTTTTTATCATAAATAATGCAGTTGAACAGAAAATAAAAGAAAACGTAACCGCAAATGAGAAACCTAGCATTATAAAGTGAAAATACTTTTAATTACCTTCAGAATGTGTAATAGAAAATGAAAAGCCAGCATAACAAAGCGATTACGCTTCTTTCCGCACTTGTACAGTTTACCTCAAACAATTTCGCATGCGATTTTCGATCTTATTTTGTTCATTCTAAGGAAGTGGTTTAATTTAAATTGAACTACTGAAATGGAATGTTGAGTACATCATGCACAAATGTTTTCCTGGATTCTGCAATAAACATTTCCAAGCTGCAAAAAAAAACATTAAAAATTGGTTCTTTTACTAATTACGTTAGAAATGCAAAACAAAAAATCAAAACCTAGCATAATACAGTTATAACATCCCTTTTAGTAGTTGTGTTCAAAATACGTGGCAGAAAATATTACGTTAGCAATTCTTAGATTTACATTAATAATTTGTAATAAACAATGCAAACCTAACAAAACAACAGTTCCTTAAATTACATTCAAAATACAAAGTTAATAGCATTAAATCGTTAAATATTTTGGTCAAAAACCAGCAACCTCATATGCAAAGAACGACTATTTTCAATGTTGTACTTGTAAAAGTTGTGAAAAACTAAACACGCAGGAGACTTTTCCATTAGCCAATAATTTCTTATTTGACCGCTAGATGCCAGCAACTTCGACTGTTATTGTAAATAGCACCATTGGCAGTTTGTTTTAAACTGAGCTACAAAAGAATTAAGTCGATGGTTATTACATTTGTTTACTTTGAAAACTGTTAATAACGAGCATTATAAATATAATATAATAATAATGTCCATTTCTAAGGTGGTAAAATTTAAAATGAACTTAAAAACAAAAAAGTAGAGGGAGTTCACGCTTGTTGGCATCATGAACACATGACGTGAAATGCAAGTAATATGCGCAAAACACAAGTAATGGTCATAACCGCAAGCACACGAAATTCAAAAAGGTGGTGTACTCTCGTATCAAAGCTTTCTTTAACTACTTTTTAATATCTCTATTCATGCTTCCCGTCATCAACTCTCTTTACCTTATAAATGCCTCCTTTGCTCTTGCCTTCCTTGTCCTTTCGTACTTCTTCCCACTGAGTTAGAATAGTTAAAAAAAAATCACTTGATCCAGCCTCTTCTTGCTCTTTAACACTGATCTGTGGATTAAAAAAGCTATTTTGAAATTATACATGATTAGAAGGAATTTCATCACAAGTGAATTCTTCAAAATGTTGTAGTGGTTCTTGATGACTTCTGGTTTGGTCCCATGGCAGGGTTTAATTTGGATATTTCAATAGTGCATGTATGTATTCTAGTAAATAAGCAAACCTGATGATTTATTTCCCAGAAAACTTTCAAATAAAAATCATTTAACTGTAAAAATTATTTCACGAAAATACAAGAATTTGCTATAATCTGCTACTGTACAAGTCAAGGTTTTGCCAATAACTGCATACGATTGACCAAAAGGAATCCTAAGCTTAAACATAGATGCCCAAATGCTAGAAAATGAATTAAAGGAATTTCTATACGATTGCGTTATAAGTGAGAGAATCGAGATTCAGAACAGAGAACAAAAAGCATTCTCATGTATAGAAATTCTGTATGTTCTCCATTTGAAGATTAAACCAACAATGAACTCCTACGGTCATTCAATTTTAATCTTGCTTATAACACACAAGCAATTTTTCCACTTTCCATGCATGTTACGTTTTTCTACTGAGAGCGGCACTAACTTCAAAGCATGGGCCCTCTCTATCTAGCATTTTTTTCCCATCCAGTTTGGAGAGGAAAAATCGCTCATGTTGATAGTACCCTTAAAGTCATTGTTGCTAGGTTGGCAATGGGTGCCACTGGTCTATTTTCTACCATAGAGACCGTACAATAACCATGCACAGCATGATGAGGGAGTTGTAATCAAGGGCAGAGAGGGGGAAATTATAGGCTAACACTGAAGCTGCATTTTCTTTGCGACAACTTTGGAGCTTTTAATTAGTAGCGCTAAGTAATTTTAATTTAAGATGTTATACCTACTTTAAATAAGAAATAAGTAAATTGCATATTAGCACACGTAGTGTGGATCCATTGGGCTGGATCCCTTAAGGCTCAGGGCCCATGTGCAGCGGCACCCCTTTACCTCATAGTAGTTATGCCCCAGATTATGAGCCTCGCAAGAAATGAATAAACCTTGATCATTTAGGTTCAGAATTCGAGACTAAATATCCTTGGGATTGTTCCTCACATTTGCCTCAATTATTGTATGCAGGGTCAGCTGGATATTTTGCAAATAAATTGGTCAGGCCAAAAAAAGTTTAATTAATCAAAGTATATACATATATATGTTTTTAAACGTAGAAATATAAATCTAACCTTGTAATTTTTTTGGGTAAGATTTTGTACAACATCCCAGGATGGGAATACTTGACAAAAATTAAGATGAAAATAATCTTTGCAAAAATTTCCTCCACCGCATAATAACCACAGAAAACGCTATTAAAGTTGAACACAATATTGCAACACTATATGTGGAACAGTAAGTACTATTCATGTCTCTTGAGCTGCATCCTTCGATTACGTGGTGCCCTTTGGACCAGTGGTACAGCGCTAGTTTTATATACAGCTGCCTCAAGTTCAACGCCCACTCTGATCTAACTTTTTTAGTTCTACTGCATTACCATCGTCTCAGTAATGTTTCACGTGGTAGGTGAGGTGTAATGGTTATTCAATCACCTATGGCAGCGTCCCTGATGGTCGACGTAAACAGCACGACAATAGTACAGCCAACCCTAGGTCTTTTCTTTGTCTGACCATCCTACTGGCAACATCGAAAAAATATTAAACATCGTACAAGGGTTGAACCCGAAGTAGCCTTATAGAAATCTAGCATTGTACCAACAGTCAAAATGGTGCTACCTAACTTTTCTGACACTCAAGGGACATGAATAGTACTTACTGTTCCCCATACAGTGTTGCAATATAATGTTCAACTTAAATAGTGTTTTCTGTGGTTATTATGCATTGGGGGAAATTTTTGCAAAGAATATTTTCGTCAGAGATTCCCGTCCTGTGATTATTTTTCACAAATTTCTGGACACCCTATATAAATTTGGATACACATCTTCCATTTGATTAGTGCCTATTAATATCAAACATTCTACAGCATCTCCAAACTATGGGAATAACGTCATAGAAAAATTTTAATCCTTTGAACAGATCTTTGCCATTTATATTGCAAGAATTACTGTTATGGAAACAGATGAAGACCCATGCTCTGCTTTAACATCTCTTCATTATATCTATATATTGAAATGATATTTAAAAAAGCACCGTGTGGCCCTTCATGGTATGGGGCATCACATTTCTTGGAGCCCCTGGCGACTGCCCCGGTTACCAGGCTGTTGTGCTGGCCCTGCTCGTGTCATTGCCCTCTACAGTCATTCTTATTTATCAATGTTTCTCTTAACTGAATACCAGTAAATCTGCTATAGCTTTACAGCTTTTGTCCTTCTCAAACACAAGCATTTCTTTCGCAATATATACACCTATCCCTCGATTTACGCAGTGCTTTATGTAAATGGTTTCGGTTTTACACAGTCAAGAAAATGTGACCATTTCTCGATTTACACTGGATCTCTGCTGGTAAATTTGTTTATGATGCTGAAGATGACAGTGATTGAGGAAATATTTATTGAAGTTTTTGTTAAATTATTTTTTCAATTTTATAATTAAATGCATTTCCTTGCTAAACAATTTTTTTATTCCTTCAATTTTGAATTTCCCAGATTGTATGAAGTTTTTGTTAAGTTAAATACAAGTGTTATTTTCTCTAATATTTGCTCTATTATTACTTCTGAGTTCAGATTTCTTTTATGAATATATTTTTTATTTAATGTGAAGGTTCATTTATATTATGCTTATATTACTACATCTGAATTCAAATTTCTGATAAATACATATATACTTATAAATCAAATTTCCAAAATATGCTTTGTTTTAAAATAAATAGGAAACTAACCCACAATTTTATATGAAGTGTTAGTTTTGATTTGAATGGCTATTTTTGATAACGCATCCTCCGTGTAAATCAAGGGATAAGTTTTCCACAATCTTATGGAGAAATCTAAGTATTATTGAAATTTGGTTACTTCATGGAATGTCTGGAGTACAGTACAATTCTTTTGTATGCTGTAGTATTTGGCAATTTTAACTTCCTCGATTAATTTTTTAAGGACTTTGCTGGGAATAATATTAATGAATACATTCTGAATATCTATCAAGGAATAATGAATTACTTTTATATTGGAGTCAATTATTCTTCTCAGGTAATCTGCCATTACCCCAACAGTTAAATGAGGCATAGGAAATTCTTATTTGGACGGAACCCAATAGTCTCATGTAGGCCTCTTATGACCTCCCTAGACATGCAATAATATTGTGCAATATATATTGCACAATATTATAGTCCAATATCACCTACTTACCATGATTCAAAAAATTGCAGGATGATTTGTTTGAAAAGTGAACTGTCGTTAGTCAGCCAGTTAAGATGTCCAAAGACAAAGGTTGTTTGGCAATTGTATTAAGCTTTGTTTGTGAAAATAAACGAAAGGGATGTTGGTCCAAAGATTGGTTCCAAAAACAAGCTAAATATACACATGAAAATTACTATTTTTTCACCGTATCTTTATCAGCTTAAGGTTCTTGTTACTTGTGTTTCTCAATTATTATATCATAAGTTTTATTCTTCTTATTTATATCACTAAAATATTTGCTTTTAACTTTTCACAATGCTGGGAATTGCAATTATAACTATGAATTCAAGCATAAGCCAATGAATGTTTGATTATTTCTCCATGATGTCTTGATCACGACCAAACGAATATTGTGCAATATCCATCCTAAATGTGTCATTCTTTTTGTATTGTGCAACATCATTATAAATAGCTGCTTCTTACATATATAGGATATAGATATCATATAAAACCTAAGGCACTTCTAGAAGTGCTAGAGAGCTGAAATTTGGCAAGAATATAGGTCATTGGTTACAACCTCTGGAAAAAATCCGAAATTTCAGAAAAAGTTTT
Organism: Tanypteryx hageni; assembly: GCA_028673005.1. NCBI lineage: Eukaryota > Metazoa > Arthropoda > Insecta > Odonata > Petaluridae > Tanypteryx > Tanypteryx hageni. The sequence continues at coordinate 43,249,297 of CM054117.1, forward strand.
ATTTAAGAGGTGTTTTTGACCCCAATGTCCAATTTTAAAAACCCGTAAGAAAAGCATTGAAAACTATGCAGGGCTATATAAAATTGCTTTTTTAAATTATTTAAAATTAAGATACAAAGTCGGGACATTCATCATACCGTGGATGAAAGAATGAAGTTTATTTTTCTTTTCTTGAAGACAAAATTCAAATCCATGCTGAATTTGCATAAAAATTCGATTTTAATCATAAAATTATGAATAAGTTTCTCGATTTTCAACAATGAAAAAAATTTAACTACCATAGCAACAACTTCAATGCCTTTCAATGGGAATTGATTATCCATACTTCAACAGCATTGATTTAATACTTAGACTGCATTATAATCAATTTGATTTCAGCCAACTACGTTTTCATATGATGACGTAATAATTTTAAATTAATTTTTTTATCCAGATACGAACTAAAAGCCTCGGATGATGTTGCCATAACCCTAACACAAAAAAATATCATAATTTTAGCGTGATATAAAGGCTATTTTCTTAATGATGATTATAGTTATAGCTGAAACAGGGCGATCTAAGGCATGAAACTGACAATTCGAAAACTTGGATGCAAGCCGATTATCAGAGAATTTAGAAATTCCGGATGCCTTAATTTTGCGGAAAATGAAAATTGTCTTATTTATATATTATTATGCCATTGATTTCAAACTACGACATAAACTTATGATGACATCATTATACTAACACATGAAATTTAGTAAAATGTGAAAAGTATTTTAATGTTGTTTCATAGTTTTTTGAGAAATTTGAACTCTTTTCAATTATTAAATATAATGGCATCCTGCCTATTTTGCAATTTTTTAATCCAAATACGTGCTAAAGGCACACAAAATATCCTAATTTTCCATAATTTTAGTATATAGTGTATTGTCTTATTGATGATTATTCTTATTGCTCATGCAGAGCGAACTGAGTCACAAAACTTGATAAACGAAAATTTGGACATGAGAGAATTTGGAAATTACAGATACTTGACTTAATTTCATGGAAAATTATAAATATTCTGCTAGAACTCATGGAATTTATTGTTTAATACATTTAGGCTTAACATGGCTGAAGTGCAGTTGTCCTGGAGATCACGTTGGTTTAGATCTTGATGTATGGTGATTTTTTAAGTGCTTGCAGTATGCAAGCACCAAAAACTCGTATTTCAAACAAGTGCAAACTTAGTCAATAACTGTACAGTAACCAGAATGCTAGTCATAAACACAATAATATTGTATGATATCGAATATTACACAATATAATTGTGTGTCTAGGGGACACTTTAATGCCAAATTTAATTCAGCGAGAAATAAGACAGCTGATTATCATGTGATAAACCCTTACGTCTCTTTTTTATCTGCATTTGAATTTGGCAAAACTTGATCTATTAAGGCTCCTTTTAAAATTCTCTTTTCCATGTCAATCTGAAAGAAAATTTTTCCTGTGAATGTTATCTGATTCATGCTCTATAATCACAGGGACGTCGAGAGCTAACACGGGTCACGGTGCAAAGTGTATGGCCGGCCCCCCTTGCGTGTATATATGTATTTGTGTGTGCGTGTGTGTCCGCATGTAGATTTGGAGGTTACAAAGCAACAAGTAATTTCTGAAAAAAATTGACCATATTTATTGAAAAAATAACGTTAATCTTAAATAGCCAAAACAATTTAATGAATATAACAAAAATGAATAATAATAATAATAATAATTTATTTACTGCAGTGACCCCTGTATGGGGCATTACATTGTCAAGGTCATAGTAAAAAATAAAAGAACAGTAGAATACAATATATAGAAAAGTGCACAAACATGACAATACAGTACAAAAGACACCATTTGTGTAGATTTTTACAATTTTTCAGAGATAAACTCATTGATGCTATAGTAAGCCCCCTTTAACATCATATCCCTGACATTTCTTTTAAATATAATTGCAGGCATAGATTTAAAATTAATAGGGAGTGAATTGTACAATTTTTTACTAGAATATTCATAATTTTTTTGGCTTGTAGCAAGCCCACAGTATTTCATATCAATATTAGTACAATATCTGGTTTCATATTTGTGAATATCACCACGTAAAATATTTTTGAAGCCCGAGTGAACATAACAGGTAGCTTCCAAGATATAGACAGAGGGTAATGTTAAGATATTGCTACATCTAAAAACATCTCTACAATGTTCTCTTGGTTTGAGATTATGTATGATTCTTATTGCCTTTTTCTGCATAATAAATATCTTTTTACTAGCACTTGATGCTCCCCATAATAGAATACCGTATGACATAACACTATGAAATAGAGTTAAATAGGCACATCTGAGGGTATCATAGGATACCTCAGTCCTTAGTCTTATTAAAAGATATAATAATTTTGCCAATTTATTTTCTAAATATTCAATGTGCTTCTTCCAAGTTAGTCCAGGGTCCAAAACTATGCCTAACAGTTTGCCTGTTTCATTTCTGTTTGAGAAGCTTTTAGATGGATTAAAATGTATATGTTGGTTTTTGGTAGCATTGAGGCTTAATTTATTGCAGGCAAACCATGCCTCCAATTTCTCCATAGATTTTTTGATTTCCCTTTTGTTTTCCTCAAGATTTGAGTTTTTAACAAAAAAACTAGTATCATCGGCAAATTGGAGGGTATATGACATAATATTTCCTGGGCAGTCATTAACATATAATATAAAAAGAAGAGGACCGAGTATTGAGCCCTGAGGCACACCATGGATATGGTTAAAGTTTTCGGATTTACCATTTTTAGTTACCACAACATGAAGTCTATTGCTTAGGAAAGATTTGATTAAATCATGAATTTTGCCTCTGAAACCATAATGATTTAATTTGGCAAGAAGAATCTCATGCGATAAGCAGTCAAAAGCTTTTGTGAGGTCACACAGAATACCTTCAATATGATGCTTCTCCTCAAAGCCATTTACTATAAATGACATGGCTTTAGCTACAAGATCTATAGTATTTCTACCTTTTCTGAAACCAAACTGCCTGTCATTTAGTATGCCCTGTATTTCAATAAATTTATTCAATCTGCTTATTATAGCCATTTCATACACTTTGGACAAAATAGGGCTTATTGCTATTGGTCGGTAATTTGCAGGATCATTTATTGGACCCTTTTTATAGATAGGCAGCACTTTTGTTTTTTTCAAAGCAGATGGATAGATACCTGTCATAAAAGAGTTATTGATTAGTTTAGTTAAGGGTTTATTTAGAAATTCCCTAGCATGCTTTACAACTTTAGAGTTTATCCCATAAATATCACAGGTATTCGAATTACTTAGCTTTTGAATAATGGTATTTACTTCTTCTTCCGTTACTGGATGGAGAAAGAATGATTTGCCACAATTTCTAGCATTTTTGCGATTTATGTAGCTTAGTTTATCATTTTTAAGATAGGAGGCAACATCATTTGTATTTTGAGTAAGATTTTTATGTATATTTGTAGCAGATAATTCCCAATGCTTAGCAAAAACCTGTGGTGACAAGGAATTTTGCTTGGATTTTATACTTTTTATAGAGTTTATAATAGACCAACTTTGCTTAGATTTATTATTGGCTGTAAGTATCAACCTGTCATTAAAATCTAGCTTTGCTTTATTTATTGCTAATTTATATTCTTTCGTAAGTTTCCGTAATGATTCGTGTGTGCTTTGACAGTTATGTTCAGATATTTGCCTCAAAATTTCTAAAATATTTTCTTTCTTTAATTTTAAATCGTCTGTATACCAGGGTAGCCTTTTCTTTTTGTTTAATATTTTTTTAGTAGTCTTATAGGGAAAAAAGAACTCAAAGCTACCCATAAAAATATTCCAAAATTTCATGAAATAACGTTCAGAATCCTCACCATCCTCATGGATTTCATTCCAATTTAACGTACTCAAGTGCTTACAAAACTTATTTATGTTACTTATATTTAAGTCCCTACACATCCTGATGGGGGTTTTTACTTCCAAAGTTTCCTTTGTATAGTTGAAAATAATGGGGTAATGGTCAGACAGTTCCGAGATTATTACATGAGCAGTAGAATTTACAATATTTGTCATAACATTGTCTATACAGCTGTTACTACTTGGCCTTGTGATTTTCTTGATGAGAAATTTGCAACCAAACATACTTAAGAGTAACAAAAGATCCCTAGTGTAACCATTTTTCTCAGCCAAAAAATCAATATTAAAATCACCTATTACACAATACTTGTCACCCGTTTTCACAAAAAATTCAAGGACTTTGTACATGTTATCCATAAAAATATCTAATTCGCCATTTGGAGGTCTATAAACACACACAATATAGAAATTTTCTAATTTTATACCAGCCAATTCAAAATGACCTTCATGAGCTAGACTGTTTAGTGCACCAATTTGTTTCCATTTTATACTGTTCTTTGCATAAATTATAACACCGCCATGCGTCTTTTTAGTTCTGCTGTAAAAACCTGCAATACTGTAATCTGGGATGTTATAATATTGTTCTTCATTTATTTTCAACCAAGTTTCAGAGAAACATACTATCTCAGGGTACTTTTCACTTGACAGAAGAACACTAACCTCATTTACTTTATTTCTTATTGACTGAACATTTGCATGCATTATTTTAATTGACTGGCTTTGTTTCGTTTGAAGGCATATTTTTGAAGGTTTACCACCGTGTTTATTACATTTTACATTTGTCATAGTACCTTCGTTATCTAGTCATGACAGAGATTTAGGCATGGTTATTCCCGACTGCAATCGTGTTACTCTTTTTTCAGGTTGTACTGTAAGTGCTTTAATTTCACTGGCTAAGGGGGCTGGGTTTTGAATAGATTCACCGACACTGTCCACATCAGGATTTGTTTGCTTGGGATTTCTTTGTTGATTCCACCTAATAAAGGAAAATCTTTTAACACATGCACCTGAAGGCCAATTTACACTATTGTTTAATTCCTTTAATAAGCTGTAGTCTGCACCAATTTTAAATGAAGCACTGTATTTATTATACGTTTCAAGTTTTTCACAGGTGAAATTTTCATTATTGAACTTCTTTGAGAGAAAAAGCAAAAGTTTTTCAGAGGTCACATCCACCTTAATTCTTCCCAAAAATATCCACGCTCGTTTTTTAATAGCAAAATTATCAATTTCACTGTTTGTGCCAAAAACAGCGCTATCTCGTCTCTTACCTCGTGTTACATTTTCTGATTTACTTTCGTTTTTGGCAATATTTCGTGGCTTCCTTTTTGGTCGGACAGTGGTGAAACCCTCATCGTCAGTATGAGGTTTCTTTTCCTCTTCTTCCTTGGAATCGGGGATGTGCTCTTTCATCACTACAGCAGCAATGGTGTTTGCAGCCTTAACAGGTTTTGAGGGAAGATGTACTCGTTCACTTTTTTGGATGACTTCACACTTATCACGCACTACCTGGGTGTAATTTTTATTTTCCTCTGCTCCAGCCACTTTCTGTTTTTCAATACTGGCCACTCTTTTCTCCAAAATAGCCATACTCTCCCGTAGCACTGCTATCGCTGAGGATTCACTAGTATTGCATATGCCGTCATCACTCTGTTGTTGCGCATCACACCGGCAGGTATTACACATCCACAGAATCGCACTATTTCCTTTTATCACTTTAACTTCATTATCAGTTAATCCTACACACTTTATGTGAAATAAATGCGAGCACTTTCCATTGCAAGCAATGCTTAAATTAATATTTACGTCAATATTGCATGAGCGACATCGAGGCCCATCGTATCCGTAACAAATATAACGAGTGAATACGGTATTTAACTTATGAGTAATTATCATTAAGAATATTGTTACTTAAATATAACTAAGGATATATATAAATAGCTAGCGATTAATATAATTAATGAGGTCAGGTTCAACTTTGTGGAATTTACTCATAATGAAAGGATAATCATAATCATCCTTTCATTATTAGCTAGTGATTACTCACCTCTATTGTTAATCTCAATTAAACATCTTGAAAATATAAGTCCATATAATTTATGCTGGTTGCACTAAAGTATTGAATACATACGTAGTACATATGTATACCATATAAATGACCGTGATAAATGGATGTTAACACGGAATACTAGGAAACCACTGAGATCTCTATCCCCAGCCACTCTAATTTTTGTTAACGTCTTTCTCCGCACATCTACATTGTCAACAATACAAGTATACAACATACCGGTATACTCGGCCGGGCCCCTTGAAGAATTGCAGGCCCGGGTACTGTAGACCTCCTCCACCCTCCTCTCATCGGGCCTGTCTATAATTATGTGACAGCATACACCATTTATTGTAGCCATTTAAAAACCTCTTGGAGATTTACTTAGCTACATGTATGTATGGGAAGCACTATATGAAGTCTTTATGTTGTGAATACAGCCATACCCTGCTTTATGCAACAGATAAGTTCCTGAAAATTTTGCGCTTTGGGAAAGTTATGCAAAACAGGGTAATTATGGCAATTAGTTTTGGTTCCAAGGATGCAAAAACTAAAGTGTACTATTAATAAAAATAACCTGTTAACCTGAAAAAACAGCTTGTTAGCTTCCATCCATCATCCCAGGTGCATATATTTAAATTTTTCAATAACTTATCTTCATCAGTAGTTTTCAAACTAAATAGCAAACTAAAAACTTCATTATATTCGGATAAAAATGTAAATATCTCCTGTATGAATGAAATCCTAAATAAATCATACAGGTAGTTTTATTTGGAAAGTCACCTTTCACACCAAAATAAGCATCGATCAAGTGATAAAAATGGTGTGCTATCCTGGGGATTTCTTTTGTACCATCACATCCTAACCCCAAATGAGGATCCATCGACAATTTTACTAAAATCCACAAGTCTGTAAAAATCGATTTTCTAATACACTTATGTTTAGACCATCTCAATTGTTAGCCACCTTTGGTTTTTGAACAGCTGTTAAGCATGGGCTTGCTACTCGCTATAACGAATCCGCTTAAAACCGAGTCGCACAAAGTGAGGTATAGCTGTAAAATTTATCGCCCAATTGTGATTTTCAACTGAATCCGTCAATTAGAACTTCCGCTTTACATAATTACTTTAATAAACTTATATGTACTCGTATCTCGTTAAATGGCATCCGTCAAGCAACAATAAAATGCCCAACTTTTCTCTCCCTAGCTCTTGTATGATCTGTTAGGTATATATTAAAAAATTTATTCGGATAGAGGACAACATTTACTACAGGTACGTCCACGAGGCCACATACTTACGAGTCATAGTTTCGGAGGTAGAAATTGTAGAAAATTCCTTGCGAAACATCGCATAATTTATTTACATCGATCTCTCTCATTAAACAAAAATTAAAATCCATTTTTTTCTATCCCACGCCCTTATATGATATGTGAGGTGTAGTTTAAAAAATTTATTCGGATAGAGGACAAAATTTACTACAAGATAGTTTACGACAGTGTTTCTGAAACTGTGGGCCGCAAAATTATTTTGGATGCTAGGTGAAATGTCGAAAAATAAGGTTTTCACGAATTAAAATTTTATCGGGGAATTTTAGGAAATACGATGTGATAAAAGTTATAAATAGTTACATAAAGAGAAGAAATTTGCAATAAAGTTTCTTATTTTTACTATTTACAATTCAAAGGGGGCCGCACAATTGAAAGCTTGAGAACCACTGGTCTACGAGACCACATAATCACGAGTTATGGCTTCGGAGATAAAAATTTGAGAAAATCTCGAGCAAAATATCGCGTATTTTATTTACATCGATTGCGAAAACGGTTCTCTCAGCAAACAACAATTAAAATCCATATATTTCTCTTCCATGCTTGTCGTATTTTATACACTAATAAACCCTGAAGGCTGAGGTGGCGTCACAACAGGATAGGAAGTCAAAATTCAGTCTGCCGCGAAAGCGACGCCGCTCAAATTGTTGGAATACTTTTGGAAATGAGTGTTCACATTCATTGCATAAAACCAAATATAATATAACATAAAAATTAAATAAAAACTTATTTTTACACACCAGTACAGCATGGTAATGATGGCACACCAAGATGTGATGGTATAAGTCAGTGGTGACCAAACTACGGCCCGCGAAGGGTTTTTGTGCGACCCGCAAAGCTAGGGCGAAAAAGCAATTCGAAAAATGTAACAAATTCGTACATTTTTTGAAAATTTTGGTAATAAAACTTTAAATATTGAAATGTTAGCCATGAAACCCTTATTTAGACTTTACTTTCACTTATATGGCACCTCAGAATATATTGAAAACTTCCAATTTAAACTCTAATGCGGCCCGCCAAGGGATTCGCAACCACTGATGTGGCCCGCCATTAGAAAAGTTTGGACACCACTGGTGTAAGTGGTGAAGTGGGCTTTAATTGCTGTGGGGAGAAAGTGGTGGTGAAGAATCATTAGAGTCAGACTTCAATAGGCTAGTTGTGGTGGTGCGGAGGCTAGCGGAATTTGTGGAGCAGGATGGTGTGCCAAATGGAGTAATGGTGGTGGTTCCGGAGATTTTGAAAAATTGTAATGGTGAACTGCTTTGATATGCATCGGTTTTTCTTGTAAGTAGCCAAGGCTGATGCTAATTTCCTCCCAAAGAGTAAATTCAGCTACAAATTTGGTTCCATATCCACCGCTTCTTGGGCCAACTGGTCAGCAAGCGCGAAGAAGTGAGCCAGACTCTTTGTAGTCAGGTCATTCGGTTGCATGATGAGATCTTGATCCTTTTCTTCTTCCTGCTTCCTCTGTGTCAGCTCAACTAAATCTTCTACAGACAATTCCTCTTCATGTGACTGAATAAGTCCGATGATGTCTACCTCTTGTAAATCCTTGACCAGGCTTGACTATCACTTCTGAGAATGTGTTCACGGATCCTCTGAAATCGTGGACGCATTCTTTCCACAAGGTCTTCCAAACTGCACTTCGTCCCAAGCGTACTTGATGTTCTTAATGGCGTGCAGGATATTGTAGTTACGCCAGAATTCATGAATTGATGGCTTGTCTGGTCCATCAGTAGCATCCAGCAACTGGGAGAATTTATGCCTCAGATAGTATAGCTTAAAAGTCGAAATAACTCCCTGATCCATGAGCTGATTTAAGGAAGTGGCGTTGGGAGGGAGAAACATTACTCCAACATTAGGATGCAGGTCGTTGGGGTGCATAGCGTGTTCTGGGGCATTGTCAAGGACCAGTAAAGCCTTAAAAACAATGTTAGTCACGGCAATATCGCTCCAACTCGTGGTAAAGCTAATCAAGTTATGTGCAGTGTATCACAGATAGACGCGTTTCGTGCGATGGAGGATTTGGGACTAAATGATATAATTTGAACGAACGCGCACAGTTTTTAAAAAGAAATATGGATTATGCAATATTTTTTAGGACATTTAACATTATCAATAGATGAAATTTTATTGAAATTCTTGTGGCCATTTTGAGGAAATCTACGGGAATAAACTATCATCCACCCATTTTTTTGATTAAATAGACATTATGTGGAAATCAGCATTGCGCTTTTCAACATGGCTTTTGTTCAGGATGACTAGTATAAAAGCCTGTCAATATGCCGGGAAGAAATATATTTGCGTATATAGTATAAGTGTCCGTCAAAAATGGCCGATATTTCTCCCTTCATCTTCCTTCTTGCCTTCATCCTTCTCCTACCCTTCATCAAGTCCTGTATTCATATCGCAATTCTAAGTAATTTAAAAATGCAAATAAGTAATACGCTACACCATATTTTCTCTCATCACATAAATAGTTCTCGATTCTTCCGCTCTTTAAGAGGCGCCACAGTCGAGCGTTGAAACGGTCAATTATTATTATTATTATTTATTAAACACAAACAGGAATATCCCAATTACATGTGTTGTAATAAAATATTAAAATAATACAATAAAATATATAAATGCAATAAAATACAAAACACATATACCTAAGCAGTCATACACAAATAAGCGTTCAATACATATAAATAAGCAACTCGTAACATTATAATTCACGTGCGCTCGTCAAAGTTATATTTTTTCTATTTTTCTTTTAAATACAGGACGTGAGTCATTAAAAATATCTATTATATTGCACTTTGGACCTTCAACATTGAAGAACCGAAAAATTCTAGGTATTATTGAGTCTCTGTAAATATTTACTCTCGAATATGGTTCATAAAGGAGTGGGGTGTGGCGAGACCTACGCAGCGGGACATTGAAGCCCACTAGTGAGACTAATGCATTACAGTCAATATTGCTGTTAAGAAGGTTTCGGAGAAACACCATGTCTATGACCTTTCTCCTATCGCTCAGTGACATTAGATTTAAGTTTTCACAGAGGAAATGATAGTTCTCTTTACTGTAGGTCATCTTCTCCTTGTAGCAGAGCCACCGGATAAAACGTCTTTGCACTTTTTCAACGGCGTCTATATTAACCTGCTTTGCAGGATTCCATATCACACTCGCATACTCCAGCACTGGCCGAACAAATGTGCAGAAAGTGTTCACAACAGTTGGGAGAGAAAATTTTTCAACAGAGTTTCGTTTAATGAAACCTAACAATCTAAATGTCGTCGAACAAATGGATCTGACATGGTCACTAAAATTGAGTTTAGTGTCCAATATAACTCCGAGATCATTCACCGTTTGCACTCGTTCCAAGGTAAGGCCGTTGATTTTATAGGAATATAGATTAATTTTTTTCTTTAAAGAAAATGAAATGAAATCAAACAGACACTTGGCTTTTATGTAACAGAATGACATGTAAATACGAAATTTCTCCAGCTTCTTTATGGTACACGGAAAGACGATTTACATCAGGTTACAAATTGCAAACGGCAGACTACAGTCAGACGGAATCCCATAAGCCACTTTTTCGAACTCACGAGCTCCCAAAACGTGCAAATTCGTCGAAATCTCGGAATCGAATTTTTTAACCTTCACAATGCTTCACTCTTATTTTGAAAAGGAGAAAATAAATATACGGATGCCGTTATTATCCTCTGAGACTTTTACTACTGAAGGCGATAACTCCCCTTTAATTTGGGTCTACTCAAGAGCCACGTCTGTCTCCCTCACATCAAGTGGCGTGAGGGGAGGGATTTCTCGAAGCTTCTTGCTCCTTGTACGTCTCATTTACTCCTCTTCCTCTCGCCCTTTCTCCTTTCCTTCCTTCTCCCGCCCTTTCCACCTCGTACCCATCATGAGCGCTCCTTTCCCAAAACTTTGCACCTTGGCTTCAATTAGCTGACTCACACCTCTCATTAATTCGTCAGCCCTCGCCCTATATCTCTCTGAAAGCCGACTCCCTTGTCTTCGCGACTCGACCCTGCTCGCCCATCTTCCCACCCTTTATGACTAGGAACTCTGAGGGAATCGTTGGCGGGGAAATTGCGGTGGGAAAGTGGAGGGAGGGGATATTCGGTCCCTCTTAGATAAGGGTTAGGAGAGACAAAGAACACCTACCACCTCTCTCTCTCTCCGTCTCTCTCACATCGGCAGGAAGTAGGTAACTCGGAAGGCGCAGCTAAGGTTTTAAGCGAGGAAAGGAACGAGGTAGAGCTTTCTATGGCGAGAGATTGAAAAAGAGGATGTTAGAGAGAGAAAGAGAAGAGAGGGCAAGGGAGGGAGAAAAGGGGGTCGGGAAGGGTAGAATTTGAGGAAGGAGAGGAGGAAAGGGAGCGACAGGAAGTAGGGAAGATGATCGTTCGAAGGAGGAAGGGGCGAGAAAGGCAGAGAGAAGGGGAAATGAAGAGAGATAGGGAGAAAGGGACGGGAAAACAGAGATCTACGGAGGAAAGCAGAGGGAGGGAGAGAGAACGGGAGAAAGTGGGAGGGAGGAGAGAGAGGGAGAAAGAGAGAGAATTGTGTATTTTTGGCTAAACAACCTCTTGGATTATTATAGCCATAGCTCCTTCCACACCGAACAAACAAGGGAGGAGGGAAACCCGTTGACGACATTAGCCTACTCTTAAGGAAGGGCACCAAGGGGACCAGCGGGTTAACGTCCCTTCCGAAGGACGGAACGCTGACTTTGCGCTGTCTCCTCAAACCACACAAACAGCTGGCCGAGCGATCTCGGAAAAAAGCCTACATTCGCAGGATTCGTGCCCGTTGCCCTTTCGAGTAGCAGCCAGCGCCATAACCACTACACCGCCGGCACCCCCGAAGAGGGAGAATGAGAGAGGGAGTGACAGAGAGGGAGTGACAGAGAGGGAGTGACAGAGAGGGAGTGACAGAGAGGGAGTGACAGAAAGGGAGTGACAGAAAGGGAGTGACAGAGGGAGAGAGCGGGGGAGGGAGGGAGAAAGTGGGTGGGAAGAGAGGAGTGAGCGAGAGAGGGAGACAAGAGGAAGTGACAGAGAGAGGGAGACAGTAGGGGGGAAGAGGGACGGAGATAAATGGGAGAGGGGGAGAGTGGGGAGAGAGAAAGGAAGAGAGGGAGGGAGAGAGCAGGTATGAGGAACGGTGGGAGGGAGGGTAAAATGCAGAGTGAAAAAGGGAGTAAGAGGTAAACCGGGTGACGGAAGGATAGTTTGTTTAACTGTTGAAATATGGAAGAGTAGCGTGTGGAGAATGAGTAGTGAATGTGTCTTCATGTGATGGTTGATGAGTGGGGACTCTTTAAGTTAAGGCTTCGGTGGAATTGGAGTTTATGATGAAAAAGATTCAGGATAATCACCTATGGTTCTGGTGGGTACTTAGAAGCTTTTCAAACTGGATAATTACAGTTTTTATAACTACTACATTTTTATCCAGGGTCTATAAGGAAAAAAACTTTTACAGTTTATTTTCCTACCAAAGTGCTGAACTTACATCATTGTATTCTTTTGAAGAAGAACTTAAGCTATGAGAAATAAAGATAATTGTATTTAACCTATATATTAAGTTCCGTAAATCGTATCCAAATTATTCGTAGCAGAAGATAACTTCCCCGTATCGATTACAAAACAATATTCGGTGAGAAAAACGCATGGGGTTTTGTATAGCTACTTTTCAGGAACTTATTTCCAGTGTTTCAGAACGATCTGGAAAGTTTCAAATCGATTTGAAATGTCGCTTTATTATACATAGTCGTACCAGTGAGACTTTTACGAAAATTTTAAATAAAATCCCTAGATTTAATCGCCCATTTCCGTTTTTATCACGGAAATCCGTTTTTACAGAATGAGCTGGGACTCGAACCATTACGTAAAAACGAGATTTGATGGCAAATGGCGTCCAGTTACATTATAACGTAGTGTTTTTAAACCTTTTTGCTTTGGCAACACACTTTTTAAATAATTCAGCTCTCGTGACACACCATGAAATAAAAAGTCAAATTTCTTTGTTAAAACAACAAAAATACTTAAAATTCCTTATTTAACAATAAAACATCATTAATATAGCAAAAAATATAACAAAATGTTTTATTATGCATAAGAAAGACAACTCTCCAATTTACTTATGTTTAATATAGCCGTTATTAACATTTTCGGCGACAAACCTCCCAGCTCTTCGCGACACATCATTGTGTCGCGCGACACCGGTTGAAAACCACTGTTCTAACGTATTGAGTTTTTCGTGTAGTTCTACATACTCCAACATGTGACAAACTGTGATAAAATATTTCCCGCATTATAAAATACGTATTGTTTTACGCAGTGACATTATCGCGTGGATTATAAGAGTATGAATATGAAAAAGCTCGTCGACGCCCCGATTATTTTCTAACTAGTCAAATCACCTGAACTTGATTATTGTGCTCATAACTCACACCTAAATGTAGATTTCGTACCTTAATTGCTGCCCGATTAAAACTTAACGTCATCATACCATGACATCACATTTAATGTCCTGTTTATAAAATAGTATCAATAGTATGTTTTTTGACTCAATAAAATCTCGTTATAATGAACTCCTGGGAGTTGCATAAATCGTTCCTTTGCACTGAAAATTCGAACCGGCAAATGTCGCTCATTATTACGTTAAAATTACGAATTGTTTCTTTTAATAATGCTTTGAGACATTATTACAGATAAATGTGTAATTTTTTCCTTTAGGTGAACAAAGTTTAAATTTATAGCATTTACATAAAAATCTTAAAAGCGTACTTGCAAGTGTGGTTATTTGCAGAGCCCAGGATGATTACAAATGATATACCTGGTTATAAAAATTTATTATAAAAAATTAACCAAGATATAGAAAACAGCTATAATAATAAATAAAAACTCAAAAAGTTATTTTAAGCTATTAAAGTTCAACATGTGCTCCGTTTTTGGGTCTGAAAACATCAAAACGGTATTTTTCCTGCCATACATCTTGTAGCATATCATACTGAACCTTACCAAAAGCCTCGCATATCATTTTCTTCAAATTGTCTCAATTATAGAAATAAAGAGACTTATTTGGTAATTCCACATAAACTTTTAATATATACCTAGGTAATATGCGACCTAGGTAGGGACCTAGCAATAAAATTCGTTTGTGAAACAGAAATCAACGGGTCCTTAAACTTTCTAGACATCACCATATCAAAGGTAAATAGAAATTTAGAATTTGCCATTTTCAGGAAAGACACGTACACCGACCAAATCTTGCACTTCAACTCAAGACACCATTTCTCACAAAAAATTGACGTATTTTATTCCATGCTTCATAGACTATTTATTAAATATTCCTTTGTCAGATTTCAACATCAGGAAAGAACTTCAGGTGATTAAACAAATAGCAGTTAACAACGGTTACCCGAGCAAATGTATTGACATATTACATATATGAGATAAAACGATTCCAACTAGCCATACAACAGATATACGGTACTATCCCTGTTGACGAATTGAAACCACAATGAAGAACTATCTCTCATTTATTGGTAATATATCAATTAAGATCAATAGATTAATTCCCAAAAATAAAATTAGAGCCACTTTTTACAATAGATCAAACTTAAAAAACCTTCTATGCCGTACTAATGACAAGATTAAAAATTTGGAAAGAAGTGGAATTTATAAATTACATTAATGAGATTGCCCAGCGGTTTATATAGGGGAAAAAGGACGGAAAATACAAAGAAAGAATGAAATAACATCATTCTTGCTTCATAAATATTAAGAAAACCTCTCTCATCGCCAAACATATAATAGAACATGGACACAACAGCGACTTCATTCCCAAAATCCTACATTATGAAAAAAAAGGGACCCAGGCTTGATATTCTGGAACAATAAGAAATTATACAGGGTGTGGCCTGAAAAAACTGTGAAGTCGTATATGATAATTCGTATCCTTTTCATTCTCCACTTCTCGACCTCCCATTATTCCTCCCAATTATCCCCATTGTCTTCTCATTACCCAACTTATTGGGCTTCACTTAGCTCAACCGATTTCCCTCCCCTACCCAGGAACATACGTTCACTCCTTTCCTCCAATATTCGCTCGCTCCACAATCCCTTTCATTATCCTCCTCCAACTCACCCTCCCCCACCCACCCATTGTACCTATTACTGTAAATTCCTACCGGCTTTGAGTTTACTTCACCTGATGATGTTGCATTGCAACGAAACTTAGGTCGTACATAATAAAATTTTATGTGGAATTACCAAATAAGTCTCTTTATTTCTACAATACGAAAAAATTCCACCAAGTGACGCCTGAAACCATTAACTAAATTGTCCCAAGTTATTGGTAATGGTGTAAAATAAACTTCATTTCCGGGGCTTAAAAATGTTTCCGTCTTAGTGAAAATTTCATATTGTAACTATTCTTTGTAGCGAGATTTGGCTCTTTTTGGGCAAAAAAAAATTAAATTGTTGGATTATAAAGCCTCTCAGCCCGTTTTGTGCTTCGCACACGTTTCCCACAGGATTTAGGTATTTTAGAAGTCTTTTTGCGTACGTGCAGATGTCGTGTTGCTGTTTCTAAGGCGTCCTGACCGAAGTATTGCTTCAAGAATGATCGATCACTCCCACTTGCACGATGTAGGACACTGCAGGTCCTAGCTGATATGTTTCTATCTTGTCACGCAGCGATCGATAATTCGAGTCAGCTCTCCTTTCCCGCCAAAGGAAACCAATCCGCAGACTCCGTTTGGGAAACCAAGCGTACATGTGGCGCACTCCATCGTCCGCCTTCGAAATCAGCAGTGGCGCTCCGTCCGTCCTGGAGTGTCGCGAACTAATTTTTGAAACATGTTCATTCGCTTGAAGTTCATCCTAATTTTCACCAAAGGCGTCAAGAGCCCGGATCGCATTTCCTGATCTCTTCCCTCTCTCTATGCTTAGCGCTCGAGTCGAAAGTAGGAAGAGATAGCCAAAGTTTCTGGGGTTGACCTAGTATGAGAAAACGATTTGGTTTCGCACGGGAACGAGGGAATCACTTGTTTGGAGCAAAGCGATATTACGGTGATCTCCACAAATGCGTTCTTTTTTCCGGCACATACGTTAATTTCTGCATTGGCGTTAAATTTTCCTCCCATTCTGCGTAAATGAAATTAATTTCATTAATCTTTTGTCAATGCCCTTGATCCCTAACTTTTGCGAGGTAGAATTTCAAAGCTGTTCGAAGTAACAATATACGGTTCTCATGTTGTTTTCTCTATCTCGAAGGGTTTGCTTTTTTATTCATCACGTGTATTTCCTGTGATTGAGCGGTTGTGCCGACGTCCTTAAATCAGAATATCTCCGTTTTCGAAATTGTTCTACATTTTTATTTGCTATGGAAGAAGAGTAGGTACATTTTATATAAAAAGGTAGGATTAACTATACTGCGCCGTTAAAACCTGCATATGCTATGTTCTCAAGGCAGTCCACCGAAACGGTCAAAGTTAATTTATTGGTATTCAAGGGGGGGTAACCGTTCCAGAGCAAATATACGCTCGTACACAGGGTTGATTAATTTTTAGCGCGTTTAAAAGAATGCGCTTATTGTTTCACTTTTGCTTATGTCTGTCCGTGCACTTGCTTAAATTGAAATTGTGAGGAAAACATTAACGATGGAGAGCTGAAACTTAAGAGTGTAGATTTCTGTACTACTGCCGTTTGTTTTTCTTTAGATTTGAGCTTTGAAAAATATACAGAGTCGGATATGGGTCCGTTAATTTTTTAAAATATCACCGGAGATGGAAAGCTGTTAATTTTTCATCGATGGCATTTATTATTGAAAGTTTGAGTTTTGAAAAATTTAAAGAGGCGGCTAGAGAACGTTTCAAAACATAAAAAGAGCTAATTTTATCCATGTCAATGGATAACACTCTACTTGTAAATATTTAGATCGCATGCCCGCATTTTTACGGTATCTTTTAAAAATGTAAACCCCACGGGTAGCGAGGGTGTACTGTATTGTTTACGACAGTTGTGAAATATTTTTTTATAACAATTTATAACCATTCTTCGTAAAATCATATCCTATCTAGATAAACTGATGACTATAATAAAACTCAGCGGCAGATCTTTAATTGGGCTAAAGTGGGCTTCCGGGGTCCATGGGCGTCCGTTTCACAAAAATATTTTTTAATCATGAAAAATAAAAAATTAAGTTAATCGTAGAAATAAACGATATGCTACGTAAAGAAAATTTTACATCTCGCGTTAAGCTTAATTTAGATTTTTTACGCAAGGGGCCCTAAATAACATTAATCCTGAGCGCCCTAAAATTTATCATTTGTCGCAGAGAAAACTGTTTGAAATGGCTTTTTTTTCGCTATATTTGGAGGTTGAGAAAGGTCGAAAAAGCTACTCTACAATGTGATAGACGCTCGCTTCAGACTCTGTCGAACCGTTTAACTACTCTATTCATGGGTAGAGGACAGAATATAGATATAAGGAATAAAAAAACACTTTTTCGGACAAAAGGAGGAATCGAAAACGTGAAGAATATTTTCGGCTCGTAAGTTTATGCAGTGTACGCTGAACAGGGTTTTGAGTGTGCCTCAGCTCTTAAACAACACTACAAAGCCTTTTACCAAAAGTTGACGAGATATTGAGAGATGGAAGCACAGACTTCCATGCCCATGGCGATTAGAACCCGCGATGGAATGAAAGCAGACATTCACCATTTACCAAGCCCTTAAAACTTTGGCCCATTACCTTTCGGAGAGGATATTGACAAATAGATTAGCACATATGTCTAGGCAGCGTTGAAATACTATCGAGATCAATTTTTTTGGAGTCCGCGGAATAAACGCGTTCTAAAAAGCAGCAAATTTCGACGTCAGAGGCATATATTAGCTGTTATTTCATTATTTTCCTTCCTTGCAATCTCTAACAAACTAAGAAAGTGCATACAGTAACACAAACAGGCGAGTTTCATGCGATGGAGTGTTTGCAACTAGACGGTATAGTTTGAGCGAACGCGCACCATAAAACAGCGAAATATCAGGATTATACCTCTCTGGCTATTAAAATTTTCTTCCCTATGCAAAGTTGGTGGTTTAATAAACGCATTTACGTAGTATTAAACAGATATTGTTTATATCGGTTGCTACGAAGATCATTTTCATGGAAAACGATAAAGAAAAAACGAAATTTGCTGCTCAAAGTGAATTACGACATTCTTGCTTGATTTTCATGAAAACTGCTACACTTTCGATAAAAATGTATTTTGCAAAAAATGTTCTATTTCAATAGTTCTACAAATTGCATTTGAAGACTTATTTGATATGACTAACATTGTACGAGATGTGACGGAAAGTTCGTTTTTTTTGTTTTCAGCGGCATCTTTGGTCGGATTATGTGAACAGTTTATTTAATTTTCTTATTGCTCTTGTTCGTGAGACTTAAATTCAAAATTTCATAAAAATCCATTCGGCGGAAGCCGAGGTCGAACACACGTGCAGACGGAAGGACGGTCGGACAAACCGATACTAATAGGCGCTCACGCTGGGAGCGAAACGCGTCTAAAAACAGTTCTTTCGACCGCTTAACCGATGTTTCCAACCCCTTCAAGCGTGTCGGGTGTGGGATTCGTCGAATTGGTGAAGCCGACGAGGAAGGTGGTATTGAGATATCCTGCGAAGAGGAAAAAATTTCATTCCCAATGCGTATGCAGAGAGAAACCAGAAGAGGTCTTTTGCAAAATTTATTTCTTGCTAGACAGAATAAAAAAAGGCAGGAGTAGGGATTTTTTCCTCCCCCTTGTTTTTATGGGGTTTAGGCAGGGACGTAGCCAAGGGGGAAACAGAGGGGAGGGGGGGGGGCGGCCCCCCTAAAATCTCATCGGTCCCCCCTTTAATCTACTTTGAATGCAACCAATGGATTGCACAGAGATCTTAAGGACGGTTTTCCGACTTCCCTTTGGTATTTTTTATTTATTACTGTAAAACCTTTACTAATCGTTAGGCAAGCAAGGATCCGACCTCGTATTTTGATACTTTTGGTGACCGTATGCGGGTAAACGGGAAAACCAAAACGTCCTCCTCACACATGCTGAGACGTTTCTCTCTTGGTCTCCATTCTGTTCTTGAAAATGGTCGCGATGGGCTAACAGGGGCCTACCATTTAGGAAAGAGTATACTCCATATGCATCCTTGTTCACTTTTAACTAAGGTCTTGAGGGTTAGTCGCACCAATAAATCTCTAAATAATTCTCTCCAACTAAAAAACCGGCCCTTACAGTGAGGGTGGTCTTCTAAATTTCCATAATTGTCACCGCTATAGTTCAGCAAAGACTAACTACTAAACTACTAAATTAAATGGAATTAAAGTATATCTACCAACTTACAATTAGACTACAATGTTTTAGTAAGTGTAAAACGTAAGCAAAGCGTAGAATCAACAAAGTATAATCTATTCCAGATTTACTAAAGTTGTGT
This sequence comes from Tanypteryx hageni, assembly GCA_028673005.1. NCBI lineage: Eukaryota > Metazoa > Arthropoda > Insecta > Odonata > Petaluridae > Tanypteryx > Tanypteryx hageni. The sequence goes on from CM054117.1 coordinate 43,269,097, forward strand.
ACCAACTTAAAATGGACTAAACTCAAGATTAAATATTAGACATACGATCATCAAATGAAACTCCAATATATTTATCATCTACATAATTTCAGTTATTATTGTATCGCAAGACTTTCGTTTAAACAGTAGCTGCAGTTAATACCTAAAGCGTGCCGTATATATGAAAGCTTACTGTACCGTTCGCTTTCTTTTTTTTATTTTTACCAATAATTTAGTGAAACTTCAACATGAATATGAAAGTTTGTTTACTAACTATATATTGTTGTTAGTAACCATCCCAATTATGTGAACAAAGTGTCACCGCACCTTGTGTAATAATGGATGACCTTACTGTATATATGTTCACTGTTTCAATCACCGACTGAACCTTGTAATCGTCCATATTTGGATACTGGTAAAACATGTAGACTCCTTTTTCTCTACATCGGAAGAATTGTATATATTTTTTTCTGGGAAGTACCCAAATAGCAAATTACGAGAACTAAAACGAATTTGTTATACCCGATGGACAGCCCAGGTATCTGCATGTTCAGCTTTGAAAAATACTTTCGAGGCCGTATTAGTTTTATTAAATATTATTGCAAATGAAGCAGGTGAACGGAGAATAGAAGCCAGCCGTTTGCTTAATGGAACTAATTTTCAATTTGTATTTAATTTGGGCATGTTTACTGAAATATTAACAAACTTCAAATCTGCCAGTGACTTCTTGCAAAGCGTCAGTTCAGATCTATCAAATGTATTAACATTAATACATTCTTTACAGACATTTTTTTAAATGTGCGATCAGATGAAGACTTTACAATTTCAAATTTTAATTTTGGTAAAATATACTAAGAATCAGTGACAATTGCAGCAAATAATAACATTAATATTTCAAATAATGCAAATTCAAACGATTTCTAAATTTCCAACTAAATATGCAAATTATCTTATTACAGAGAAAAGTAATTTACAACGTAATATCAATACGAAAGATCGAATTCGTACTCAAATTTATATACCCGTTCTGGATAGAATAATAGCAGAATTAAATGCAAGATTTACTAACAACAGAAAATTTTTAGAAGGTATACGTCGCTTAAATCCGCTGTATGGAAACTTTCTAAATTTCGAACAAATAAAACCTTTTGCTTTAAATTATAGAATTGATATTGAGAATTTGAAGGACGAATTACATATTTTGCCACAAACCATTAAAAGGTATGAGTCTGACAATAAAACTAAAATTACACATCTGTTTCAATTATTAGGAATGATAAGCAAGTTCAAAGTAGCTTTTTACGAATTTCACAAATTACAATAGCTGTAACGATACCAGTATCAACTGAAACCTGCGATAGATCGTTTTCAAGTTTGAGGCGAATTAAAACTTTTGTAAGAAATAAAATTGCCAACGAACGTCTATCGCATTTAGCTGTACTGCACATTAAAAAGGAAATTACTAAGTCTATTGATTTAGACTTAATTGTAGAAATATTTGCACAAAAAGCTGGAGGTAAACGGGTTCAGCAACTAAAATAAAAATATATTGCTTTTTTAATTTACATATTTATAGTATACAGACAATTAAATATAGCCTTTATATTATAGTTATAATTTATTAAGATAATTGGTTGCCTATTTTCATTACTTGTGTTATTATAATTGTTATAAAAATGTCTGTAATATGTATGAAACACTGTACTAATTTATAATAGAAATGGGAATGTTTGTCAACATTAAAAAAATATTGTTCTAATTTGCAAAATAAGAAACATAATTTTAATTATAACAGCAGAATACAACCTGTTGTATGGAAAATATCATTCTTAAAATGATACAAAAAATGTATTTAAAATTATCAATAAAAATTAACAATTTTTATGAATAAAAGCAAACAGTTAATAAACATCGGTTTTATAAACTAAAGAGGCAGGAAAAAAAGTTTACTAATAATGTAAGCAAAGGATTGGTACAAAAATACAGGTCTAGCCTAATAGTTGTATTAAATTTTTCATATTTTTGACTTTTATGTTGCCCCCCCCCCCCCCCACAGTTAGGAGGCTAGCTCCGTCCCTGGGCTTAAGGGAAGTCGTCACGGGTTTTTTCGTTACCGTTAGTATTGGTCATGTTGTACTCGTCACCATATTATTGGTTACACATATCATATTCAGCATTGATTTCTGCTTATCACTATGTGGAACTCGTCATACCATATATTTAAAACGATAATGCTGGATGAAAACATGTTTGTGTGAAAAGTGTTTATTTAGTGAAAAGGTAATACATAATGATAATACATAGTGAAAAGGTGTATTTGGTAATACTCATTTAGTTGAACACAAGTTTACGAGAACATAATTAGCATGTAGGGTCCTTTAGCGCATTTCTAGATTGTGACCAGAGAGTTGCGTTATCCGCGGTGATCACGCCGCCACACAACGCCATTTTTTTGAACCCGATGTTTCGTAAACATGTATCCTTGGTATATTAATTTTTCTCGATCGCGTTCAATTTTGGTAAACCTGATTTCATCACCCATAATTTGAAGAAGTATAATAAAATTTTGAAAATATAATATAAATAAAACTGCGAATAAGGGCCGTGACGAGGACGTAAAATGGAACGAATCGTGTGGTGACGAATACTAATAAAATTTGCCTGTGAACTATGAAACTATGGAAACAATACCGCCTTTGTTTGCAACAATGGCCAGAAAATAGCAAGTTATATGTTACGAATAAGGGCCGTGTCCAGTACATAAAATGGTAAGAATCGTGTGCTGACGAATATGTAATGTGTGACGAATTCACCGTGTGACTTGTAAACTGTGACGAGTTCGCCGGATACCGTTTTTTATGCGGCCAGAGAGGAAAGGTGGGGAGGGGTGGAGGAGAAATTAAGGGGAAAACCCACCCACCCTGGAAACAAGAATGCATTTCTGAGCGAATGAAGCTATCGGCGCATTTACGCAAGGCGGGAGATTATAATGCGTGAGCGTCATTGAAAAATTCAAAGAAAACACGGTCTTTGTATACGATAAGTGTAAGATGAAGGGAAAGATGGAGGGCGTGGGAGGCGAGAAGTAGGTGTACGGTTCTTTTTTCTTCATCCTCGGGGGGTTTTGATTATACAAAACATCAAATAGCCTCCAGCCTATCATAAGATATACCCGTTTGGGTGGCGCGAACTTTAGTCTAAAAAAGAAGCCAGTGTTGTTAAAACTTAACATAGTATGGGCGCGAGAAGGAGACAAGGAGAAAAGATGTGCGTAGATTTGAAGCGTTAGAGAAGTGGGTATGGCGTAGACTAGAGGAAATTAGTTGGGCAGAGAGAAAAACAAATGAGGAAGTTATGAATACAGTAAGGTAAGAGAGGAAATTAATTAGAGTAATGAGGGGAGAAATGAGTGGGTCAAATGTTGAAAGGAAACGGTCTTATGAAAGAAGTCATAGAAGGAAGGATGTTACGACAGAGAAGAAGGAAGAGGAAAGGTATATTAGATGCAGTACGTATAAGAAGAGGATGGGTATGAGAAGATGAAGAGCAAGGTCTTGAATTTGGTAGGATGTGCCTAAAATCTGCCGAAAGGCAGAATTAAAATGGATGAATGAATGCTGTTAAAACGAGAGTTCTTAAATAAAAATAGGCGATGTATCTGCGTACTCGTTTTTCAGTGCTTTTCGTCATTGCTGAAAAACACCATTATCTTTGTGATGTCCGTCCGTTCGTACGCACATATCAGGGAAGAATTGGCTGAAGCGATTTAAACCAAATCTGGTACACAGAATACTAGCATAAATTAATGACCAAAATGACATATTTATACCAGATCGACTGCGCAGGGTTGCCACAGTTGCAAAATAAACCTTTTCGGTAATAATGAATTTGGGTGGAATTGGCCGAACGATTTCAACGAAATTTTGTAAGAAGGCGTGCAACTTAAAAAAAGAAATCAAGATTTTTAGTATAGATATAGAAAGCAAGGCTGTCACAATAAAAGTAATAAAAAATTTCTTTTTAAAAGTATTTGTGTTGAACTGTCAGCATCAACTTTAACCAAATTATAATATTTATAATGTACACTTATATACAAAACTATAATAGCATATTTGGGTCTGATCAGCCAAACAGGGGTGCCAAAATTACAAATTAAACTCTTTAGGTAATTATGGATTTGGAAGGAATTGACTGAACAGATTTCAACTAAATTGTCTATATAAGATTTTTAAAGCACCATTATGAAATCAAGATGTTTAAAGCGGAGCTAAAGAGCAGGGCTGCCACAGTAAATAGTAAAATAATATTTCTTTTACACGTATTTCTAGAGAACTTACCGCATGGATTTGAACCCAATATGGTATATATAATCTTCATCTAAATAAATAACCAAAATGGCATATTTCAACCGGGTAGACTAAACAGGGCTACCACCTTATCAAGGTTGGAATTTTTCTTTAACTATGAATTTGGAAGGTATTGATCGGATTTAAATTAAGTTTCGTTTGTAGGGCGAGTATAGAATGGCAAAACGACATGAAAGTGTTTAGAACGGAATTAAAAAGCAGGGGTACCACAATATAAGGAAAAATAATTTTCTGATTTCAAAGCAAATAAGGATATACTACGGCGAATTTGACGAAAAGCACTTCTGTACCACAGGAAACCAGTGTACATCCATATTCGGTTAGTTTTATGCGTTGAATGTACCAAATTACGGATATGTTATTATCCAGATTGATTATTTGAGACGAAACGCGTCATGAAAGCATACAAAGGGTCGGGTTGATGTATTTCTACATTAAGGTGTCAATTAATTGTATTCTTTTTTAATTTTTTAATTTCTATGAAAAATCAATCCAAACGAGTGTTACCAAGCTGAAATAACGACTGAAGTCAAATCGACAAACTATGTTACTCCAATATCCATAAAAAAGTTTTGAAGACCAAGTGATTGTTTTGGCAAAAAAGCAGCCCTCATCAATAACTGTCGGTATTTCATCACTTTGGCTATCCCTGAGCATACATTCTGGGGATGAACGCAAGTGTCACGATAATTACCCTGTACGATGTGAAACGTCAGCCTTCGCCCCTACCCGAATAGAGGACTAGGGAGAGAGATCCATAGAGAGATAGAAACGAGAGAGATATCGATGAACGGGAAGGGATTTCGTTTGCGTGTCCAATGGGAGACGAGAATTCCTTCTGTGTATGAGAAGATGGAATGTCGAATTAACGGAGAATCGGCCGAGTTTCGGAAGGTATGCTGAGTTATACGGGGGCATAAAAACGGAGCGATGCAAACGCTTGATTGTAGGCAGGCGAAAAGGTGAAAGAGATAGGAGGGAATGTTTGAGAAGTGAGAGGTTAATAGAGGTTGCGATAGGATAGGAGTGAGTCCTCTCCTTCCTCTCACACCTTTCCTCAACTCTGGGGAGATTGGGAAACTGCGGAAGGGCTTCCAACAGAGCGTGGTAAGTTGGTTTAGTTGATCCTGGGTCTTCTCTTTGCTTTCGCCACACCCCTTAGTAGATTAACTCTCCTTCCGCGTTACTCTGGCGGGGTGTGGAGATAAAGTAGTTGGAGGAGAGGGCAAGAAACGAAGGAAGGGGTGGAGACAAAGAGGATGAAAGGTGGAGCGATCTGGTGTTGGTATTTTTATATTGCAAATAAGGGGAATTTTTTGGCCATAAGCCAGCCGATATGGCTCGTGAATCCATCCACGAGTGGCAAGCTTTCGTCTCACGCTCTCTTGTTTAGTGGTAAGGTAGTTTTCTTAGTGTGCTGTATATATGTACTGAAATGGGGTGGGAAATATTGATAAAAGGGTTCTATATCCTTTAAGCCAGTGTTTTTCAAAGTACGGATTGCGACCCAGCACTGTGTCGTGAGACTCGTGAGAAAAATGTGAGAACTCAATGCATAACCAGCTGAAATATATAAAGAAATGAGAGTTTCATTTCCTGACGCAATATGAAAAGGGCTTTTTATTTATCGCTGTTTATATGGAATTGTAAACATAAAATTCTTTATAAACTTAGTAATACGACCAAGTAAATTATTCAATAATTAATTAAAACTTTTTAGCTTTCTATCTATAGTCATTTGCTCAGAATCTTAATTTGAAGACACCCACTGCCGTCCACCGATTTCTCCATAAACTTTTCTTAGAATAATAAATGGCATCATAAATTCCTGTATTTTGGCGAGATTGAGACTTACATGCCCCCTCTTACACCCAAAACCCAAAAGGAAGGGCAGAAATTTGAGACGACATTTCGGAAACATCTCTATTGTGTGATAATTAACCCTTAAACTGAGCAATGATCCGAAAATATGCCTGCCTCATGCGCAAATAAAACTTTTTTAAATTTCATCCTAAATACTCCTGTAACTTGTATTAATACGGAAATTATGAAAATATGGCATAATTTTTCTCAAATACCTATTTAAAATTGTACCAAGTTAAGGGATCGATTTTTTGCGATTTCTCCCACCCTTTTTAAACGACACCGCTACAAAATGTTTGAACTTTTTATTTTTAATTAATTAAATATCATATAAACCATAATACAAATATTTATTACATAAAATACAAATTTCTTAAAAAACCAAATAAAAAATTTATTTTCGTGTGAAAATCTAGGGAAACACTCCCCAACACACAAACCAATGCATCATTCTCTGCACCGCGTTTGTACCAGCTTCCGCTTTCTCTCCCTATTTTTAGTGTGGTACTGCCGTTGAGGCTTAGCCTTCTTTTCTCTTGGAGGCACAAACTCCAGGCAGTGTCGTAAAATGGCATCCTTCCCTAGGAGTCGGTCGGGGGCATAGTTGGTGGGGGAGGAACGGCCAGGGTGAGCTTGGGTTAGAGTACCATATTTTTTAATATTTCAGCCTCCACATCATGGCTGAAAGCTTTCAAAGTCATTCTTTTTCCAGTTTTCACCAGAAAGAAGTTATACGAACTCAGCATAGTGACATCTACAATATGGGGAAATTTTTTTTTATACCATTTTACACATTTCCGCATACACTCCACTGATCCAATCTGCATGTCCGCCTTATCCACCAAACGCATGTTTTGGTGTAGTCCAACACTGCATCTGGTTTCTTGATATTTTCATTTAGTCTGATGTCCCTTTTACCACTGTCTAATAACTTCCCTTTATGAACAGTGGTAAGCATGAACACGTTGCGTTTATCATGCCACTTCAAATGCCAAGATCTTTTGAAATTTTTAGATGATAATCACCGAGTCTGCACCGTGTTGTGGAACTTGGCATACTTTTTCTGTTTATTTTCTCTGTGCCACACGATCCCGTCTTATTTTCAAAGAATGCTTGCAGAGGGGGCTAGTGTACCAGTTATCATCATCATCATCATCATAGGTAGTCTGTCCGTAGACAGGTCCGTGATTATTCTTGGTTAAACCTGGTTCTCCATATACTCCTATTTTCCGCTGTCCTCTTTATATCTTGATAACTCTCTTTCCCTTTCAAATCGTCTATCAGCTGAAACCTTTTCCTACCTCTTTTTCTTTTCCCATCTAGTTTTCCTTCTAACACGTCTTTAATCATACTCTCTCTCCTCAGGTAATGTCCAACCCAGTTAGCCTTCCTCTTTCTGATAGTCTGTATAATCATTCGCTTCTCTCCTATTCTTCGTAGCACTTCATCGTTTTTCATTCTATCTGTCCATTTTATCTTCAGCATTCTCCTCCAAGTCCACATTTCAAAGCTTTCCAAGTATTTGATGTCATATTTCCTTAGCGTCCATGTTTCTGCCCCATACAATGCTATACTCCATACGTAGCATTTTATCAACTTCTTGCGGATATCTTCCCTTATATTCCCTGTAAGTAGTTGTTTCTTTCTCCTGAAAGCCGCTTTTGCTTTTCCTATTCTAGTTTTGATCTCATCCGTACATTTTGCCTCTCGTGTTATGATACTTCCAAGGTATTTATATTCTGAAACTTGTTCTAATGGCTTTCCCCCAATAGTTATGTTCAGATTCTCTTCTTTACCCGATATTCGAATGACCTTGGATTTTTCTGTATTTATTTCCATACAGTATTTTCTACCTGTTATCACTAGTCTATTTATCATTTTTTGTAGCTGCTCTTCCTTTCTTGCTAGAAGTACTTGATCATCTGCGTATTTTACTGTTCTTATAATCCTTCCTCCAATTTTGAAATCCCCTGTGCCTTCTAAAGCTACTTGCATTAGACTTTCTCCATATATATTGAATAGGGTTGGCGATAGGCAGCAGCCTTGTCTTACTCCTCTACCGATATTTATTCCGCAGGTGTCCACATTCTCAAACCTGACCTTTACAACTTGATTCTCATATAGATTCCTAATCAGTGTCCTGTCTTTCCAGTCTACACCTATATCCTTTAATATCTTCATCAACTTTACCCAATTTACTCTATCAAAGGCCTTCTGCCAGTCTACGAAACATGCGCAGATATCTTGACTGTATTATATTGCCCTTTCTGATATGATTCTAACTACTCCTATAGCATCTCTAGTTCCTCGTCCTTTTCTGAAACCGAATTGATCTTCCCCTATTATTTCTTCTGCCTTTTTCTCCAGCCTTTTATTAAGAATCCTCGTGATGATCTTCGATGTGTGTGACAGAAGGCTTATAGTTCTGTAATCTTTACACTGCATTGCCTTTGGCTTCTTCTTTAGAGGGATCATTGTTACTTCTAGGAAATCCTGAGGCCACTCTCCCGTGTCGTAAATCTTATTAATTAATTTCGTGATCGCTTTTAGTCCTTCTGATCCTATGACTTTAAGTATCTCAGCCGGTATTCCATCGCCGCCCGTGGCTTTCCCCTTCTTTAGTTCCACTATCGCCTTTTCTACTTCGCTCTCCATAATACTTGGTCCTAAGTTGTCTTCTTCAATGTTTTCCTCATTTTCCACTTCTATTTTTGCCGCTCCTGCCTGTTTGCTGTATAATTCCTTAATGTATTCTTCCCATACCTGTGCTACATCCTTTGTTTCTGAGACTATCTTCCCATCCGTATTCATAATTCCTTTACCACAAATTCCATTAGACTTCTTATCTTCTAATTCCAGTGCCCTAGCGTACATCATATCGTACCGTCCTAACTTCTCCATTTGTTCTATTTCATCACATTTTCCTTTTATCCAATTTTCTCTAGCTTTATCTGTTACCCTTCTCAACTCATTGTTTATACGCCTATAGTTGGCTCTACCTTCTTCACTGTTAACATTTTTCCATTTTCATCTCTCATCCATTTTCTCCAGCATTTCCTTCGTGATCCATGGTTTTCTGATTTTCTTCTCTTGTTTTCCAATCTCTTTATCCAAGGTATCCTTGATACTGGTTTTAATTTCATCCCATTCTATATCAACGGTCTTCGGTTTGTTTTCCAACTTTCTTAGGTTATCTTCCAACTTCATGCTGACTACATCCTGCCTTTCTTTCAGTTTTTCTAGGTCCCAGGTCTGTCTTTCTCTTTTCGTTTTTCTTATTTGTTTGAGCTTTGTACTCACGTCAAGTATTAGAAGGCTGTGATCTGAATCAATGTCTGCTCCTTGCAAGCCTTGGCGTTCTTTATGCTGTTCCTGAATCTTTGTTTTACTAGGATGTAATCTATTTGGCATCTCATTCTATCTCCTGGGCTTTTCCATGTGTATAACCTTCGTTTATGGTTTTTGAACCATGTATTAGTCACTACAAGGTCATTATTGATGCAGAATTCTACGAGTTTCTCCCCTCCTCGATTTCTCTTCCCAAGCCCGTATTGCCCGACAACATTTTCTTCCTGTCCTTCTCCGACTATGCTGTTCCAATCTCCCATTATTATGCAGTTTACCTTTCCTCTTCCGTCTTCTTCGTAAATTTCATTAATTTGCTCATAGATCTCATCTATTTCTTCATCGTCATGAGCTGACGTTGGCATATATACCTGGATTATCAGCATATCCACTGGGACTGCTTTTAGCTTTATTGCCAGTTATATGTATACAATATATGTCCCTTTCCCAAATATTTCTCCATCAACTTTTGCACTATAGCACCAGAAAATCCAAAATTGCTTATTTGGGGAATATCTGTTGTCTTTCCTGTGTAGGTTATCATGTCAAGCACTATACCTGTTTCGCAATCGCAAAAAACGAAAAACTTAATGTCAAATCTGTGGCGTGGTACTTTGAGAGGATATATTGCTTGAAGGCGAGTTTTTCTTTGAAAAGCATTAATGATTCATTTATTACTAATTTCTGGAATGGTAGAAACATGTTGAAAACTTTTCATAATCAAATACATATCTAATTTCATTCAAGCGATCACCATGGGCTGCCCTAGACTAGCTGCCAGCAGCTGGCGCCCTAGGCGAACCATGGAGTTGGCGCCCCCACCCCAAACCTCAAGGGCAGATCTACTATCGGCGCCAAAAGTTGATAGACTCTAGTTTGGTGATAAATATCTCGAAAACTGCCTCAGGGAGTTTAGTGAGAGGCATATCAGCGTGTAGCTTGTTTAAGGCCACGTTGAATGAAGGTAGTTTTGAATTTTTCGAAGAGCTCTGAGACGGAAGGCGTCACTTTGCCGGTTCATAATTACGAAACGGGTTATTCGATTGCAACTAAATATTTAAATAATGTGAGTAACAGTCTTATTATTACGTATGCAAGATTTTAAAATGGTAGCTTGATTCGTTTACGATATTTTATTCAATTTATGAGACCGTCGTTTCTCCTCAAGTATTAACCTGTGAGACATACTACGCACACTGCTGGCTTCGTCTTGGGATTTGTATTACGAAATTTTATAAGCTTAAAATGAACGGAATATTTTATAGTGATTTTTATAATAGTTGAAGCCGGTGAGGGAGGGTGAGAAGGATGGGCACGCCGCATCTGCTGGGAGTTTACAAACTTTTGCTGCCGATAGTAGGTTGAGAATGAGGTTTATTGGGTATGAGGTAAATTGGGAAACATATTGCCCCTTTTTAAAAATGTTTTAAAAGTTTTTTTTAACATAGGCTTAATAATTTAGCTTTTCCTTCCATCCCTTTGTCCAATCAATGTTTCTGAGATCAGATAAAATAGAGGCACGAAATAATATTTCACTCCAATTTCAAATAAAACTAGTTTAATAATGTTAATTAAAAATTTAAGCGCTTGAAAAACGCTTATATATTCGGTTGTCTGTTCATCCGTTCGGACAATAGCTCTAGAATCCTGCAACTTGGAGAAGCCAAATTTTCAGGGTAGATCAACCTATATGAGGGTTACACGTGAAATAAATTTCGTAGGTCTATGATCATCTGCTGGGAAGTAATCGAAGTCTTTTTCCAACCCATTAGTTTCAATTCTTCCCATAATAAAAGTATGAAACGGGCGCTGGGCATTATAAATTAGCATTTTTAGCCTACTTTCTAAAAAATGGATGAAAAAATTCCAAAACTACTATAGTCAAAAGAAGTGCTATCTTAAAATGTAGTTGGAACTCATTGCAGTTCATGCAGGTATTTAGTTCATAGTAAGTTACTACACAATTTCTTTGAATGGTAAATTGTTTGTTCATTCGCGCTTTATTGTTTTTACGCGTTAAAAGAGTTAGTCAAATTGTTCAATTATTAAGTTAAATTCAATAAGTTTTAAATAACATAATTTTCTCAAATATTTCAAGTAAATTTGTTCGGATTATGCGATGAGTATTGTGTTCGTAACTCGTACGTTTATAGTCTTACAAACTTGTGTAAAATAGGTTGCTCAAAATTTGGCGTTAGTCGGTCTAAGTTCGGTGGTGTGCGTTGCAAAGACAGATGGGAGTAATTTGGGTGGCATAAAATCAAGGGGATATGGTGTAAGTTGGATTGCATAAAATCAGAGAAGTGCTCTGTATGTTTGGTGGTATAGATTTCAGGAAACCAGAGAGTGTAGGTTGGGTGGTATACTTTGCAAAGGCAGCCGATCGTAAGTTGGTTGGCAGGAAATCAAAGGGAATTTGTTGTAGGCTTTGGTGATATACGTTTTAGGGGCAAAAATGATGGGCAAGTTTGTAAGTTTGGTGGTACACGTTTAAAGCAAAATTGGTGTACGATGGGTGGCATAAAATTAGGGGAAATTGTTGCAAGTTGGTATAATGATATGATATAAGGGACATAATCGAGTAATTTGGGTGACATAGAACCAGGGGATTTTTGATTTACGATAGGTGGTATGTATACGTTTTTAGTGGAAATCTAGTATATGTCGGGTGCATATAATCATGGGATTTTTTGTTTTAAGTTTGATTGTATGCGTTTCAGAAGCAAAACTATAGATCGATCAGTTTCAGTGAAGATTTGATGTTCGTTTGGTGGTATAAATTTCTTGGGAGTACTATATTAGGTTGATATCTATTGGTTGCAGGGGCATACATACACACATGAGAAATTCCTTGTAAAAAGCTGTCAAGGGATATTTATGAGTAAGTGAAAGTAAATAAAAATTATATTTAATTGTGGTACCCTTTTGGCTGATCCGGTTAAAATATACAATTATGGTTTCGTGTATATGTGTCCATTATTAATATTATATTTGGTTACAATTGATGCGGGCAGTTAAAGACAAATACGTGTAAAAAGAAAATTTATTTTTCTTGTGTTGTGGCAGCCCTGCTTTCTATATATATACTAAACATCTTGATTTTATTTTTCTATGTTGCACAACTCCTCCATACGAAATTTTGTTGAAATCAGTTCTGCCAATTCCTTCCGAATTTATAATTACCGAAAAGTTTTATTTTGCAATTGTGGAACCCCTGCTGAGTAGATCCGGTCCAAATATGTCATTTTCCTCATGTGTTTATGTGAAAATTCTATGTAACTAATTTAGTTGAAATCGGTGCAGCCGATTATTCCCTGATATTTGCGTACGGACAGACGGTCGGACGAACATCACGAAGACAATAGTGCTTTTCAGCAATGACGAAAAGCTCTAAAACGGAAAAGGCATTAACTGCAATTAGTATGTGGGTGAGAGGAGCTGTTATCACGCCAGGCTTCAAATTCTGCAGTCGCAGGTTCGAATCCAACCATGTGCAGCGAACTATAATTTTCGGTGCAAAAACATCCACTGATGTGCTAAGTGCTAATGACAAACTATAAATAGAACATAGAAATATAGACATATAACAATCCAACAGTTGAATTTGAATAGATTTAAGTAATACCACAAAACAAAATACACCTCGTAGGTGAAGGCGATTCGAAACGAAACTTAGTTAATGTCAGTTAAATCACATCCAATAGTTACTGTCACTCTTCCGGCTCCCGGTAGGTCAATGTCCACTCAACACTGAATGTTTTCTGCCGGATAGGATGGAACCGAGAGTGGGACACCTGCGTCGACTTCACTCGTTGCTCCGCTGTGCGTCTCGTCGCTCGGAAGGCCACTATCGGAATGGACTGTCACGTGACGCCGGTGGTGAAGGAGGGAGGTAATGACGTCAGGCGGGTAATTCGAAATGGTTGAATTATTCCCGATGATTGGTCGCTCTTCCACTGTTCTTGCATAACCATGTGAAAGAGGGAAGGTTGAAGAGGTGAGGGGTAATTAGAGTATATAAAGAAGAGAGGCACCACGGGAGGGCGTGTCGACCGTGGCGTGGCGTCCGTGGGCGTGGTGTTCAGTCCGGCGATATCACGAATATCGGCGATAACGAATCGCATGTACGAACATGCAAGTACGAATATCGCTAGTTCGAATATCGCCGCTATCGTATAAGTGCTATCGTATAAGTGCGGGAGTAAAAGGGGGGGAGGAAAAAATCGCCACACATGAGAGGTTCGAATCCAACCGTTGGCATGGCCGCCAACGTTATTGCCAATTTGCTCATTTCAAAAGGCCATTACGCGCTGACGAATGAGAAATTACACGGTTTGTTGCAGCGTTAGTACTTTGTAATAGCAGCTATATTTCACGAGAAATGTCAATTCACGCCGGAAATCACAATCTCACCCGAGTTTACCTTTATATCCTCATCGCGCTGGTCTACGTTAGTCGTGCTTTTTTTTGTACTTTTCGAACGCAAAATCATCGAAGACGGAGAAAGAAGTGGTGTCCTTCTTCGTCCCTTATTGCCCTAAGACGGCACTTGCCAGAGTCGTTGGAAATCACAGCCATCTAAAAACCCAAGGGAATCGCGTTGGTTGATTCCAATTTCGGTACACAGCCTCTTTTTGCGGGAAATAACTCGAGGGAAACTTTAAATTCGCTCAATTTCGCGAAACTCCCCGAAGACGCTTTCCTGTTTCGCGGCGTGGGATAGGGAGCTCTCAGCGTCGAGAGAGAGAGAGGGAGAGGGGGAGGGGGAGGGAGAGGGGGAGGGGGGGAGGGGGAGGGAGGGAGGGGGAGAGGGAGGGGGAGAGAGAGGGGGAGAGAGAGGGGGAGAGAGAGGGGGAGAGAGAGGGGGAGAGAGAGAGGGAGAGAGAGAGGGAGAGAGAGAGGGGAGAGAGAGGGGAGAGAGAGGGGGAGAGAGAGGGGGAGAGAGAGAGAGAGAGAGAAAAAAAAGGCAGAGAGAGGTGGATAGGCATGAAGAGACAAAGAAAGATGTAGGATGAGAGAAAGTGAGAGCTCCTTTTGTCTCTGCGTCACACCGCGTTCTCTAGAGGAGGCAGAGAAGGGGAAAGTGGGCGGAAGGCAGATGCGATTTTGTTTTCTGGGACCGCCAGGTGGCACAGATGCGTTTCCATCATCTCTCTCATCCGCCTGCTCTTCGCTCGTTTCCCACGAGCTCGCTCTCTCTCCCTCCCTCTCTCGTTTTCTTTCCTACGACTCGTTCTTTCGCTCGGTTTCGCTCTCTCTCGCTTTAAAATCCTCCGCTTGTTTTCCCACGCTAGTGTAGAGGGAATAGGACAGAGAAAGAGGATGGGCGATAGTAGAGACGCGGAGGCGTAGCGGAGGAAGTGGGAAACGGCGAAAAATATCGAGAATCGCGGAGCGTGTCGAGCGCTCTGCGGCGGTTTCAGCAAGTGTGGGGGCGTGCTCGGTACTTCAAGTGATAGCTTATTCACTTTTCTTTCGCTGCCTTCTTCTTATCTTCGGATTGATAGGCCTCGGAGAAAAGAGGGAGGAAGGCCATCTTTTGCCCCTGGGAGGAAGAGTGGAGGAGTCAAAAGTACCGTTTATTTTGAAGAGAGGGAGATTAAAAACCTGCATTTTACAAGAGTTCGGTGTTTATAGCAATTCTCTTATAATTAACGAGACGTTTCTTTAACTCTCTTTCTCTCTCCCTACATCCTTTGCGTAATTAACGCGTAGGCGTTAAATTTAACGAATGCCTTGTTTTTTCCTCGAAGAAATCGACTTTCCTTGGCTGGCTCATACCTAGAGTTTTTTTTATAAATGCGCGACGTTTTATTTTCGCTATCATAATCTATTACTTTAAAATATTTTCGTCATTGGCTAATTGGGTGTTCAACTAGCGCTTCCATAGAAATTTCTTCCTAATGCAGGGAGGGAGCGAGAGATAGAAAAAAGGCTGGTACATATTGAAAATACGAACGAAAGGTGGGAAAATAACGACCAATACACAAGAGATTTACGAGACAGTTATTCCTCGCCAGGGGCGTGGTTGTCTAACACACGGTTGCGTCTAGGATTTTTTGAGTTTTTCGACAGCAACAGGGGCTTCCTAGGCTCTCTCTCCTAACGCAACGCTAAAAACTTAAGATGAATCATTTTCTATCATTATCTCTCCTCTCCTTACTTTTTATAGGCAATTATTGTATTTCATAGCTTAGCTGGAGATGTTTCCACATCTAAACTTTGCAGAACTCTCCAAAATCAAATGTTGATTCTAGAGATATAATTGCTATAATTGCGCTCACATTTCCGCCATTAAATGTGCGCATGTAATGTTTCGCTTGGCATTTACGCAAATGTTACTTATATGCGTGTCTGTCCAATTTTTGGATTATTCCGAACTCGCCAAATTCTTAGTTTTAATATTTTCTGAATAGTTGAAGTATTTTAACTCATTCTCGTACTAATGATTTTACGAAGCAATAATTTGTCCGAGGCTAGGAATTCAAATTCCCTTTTTTACAGAAATTGATAAAAAGGCATATCAGTCAATTTACTAACAGAACTTTCCATCGATTACGACATTTTTACAAACTTTTCTAGCTGACTGTTTGTTATAGGTTGGGCACTTTTGCTGAGGACGTCTCGGAGACTGTTAAGTACGCTGATGAGTTAAAATTTTTTCTCGAAATCCAATTTTACGTCTTGAATGATCTTGTCTTCTTCAGGAGAGAAGTTTTCTCTTCGGTTAAATTAAAGGTTTTTCTTGTAAGATTAGCGCTAGCTAAGCAACTAGTATCGAATTGACATGGACAAGTAATCGATCAAATTTAGTGCATTATTTCAAAGCGCGCTGTCGGTCATGCGCAACTTATTCATACCTGAAATATGAAACGTTCGTTAGGTAAAAATATTACTTCTTCATTCTTTAAGGTTGATTATATGCAGACTCTTCTTCCACCAAATTGTAAATGTAATGTAATTGTAAAATACAATGAAGGCTTAAAAAAACAACAAAATCGAAAAATAAAACACGAAAAAATCGAGGCGAGGGAATTTCGCATCGGTGTGGAGTGCAGCAAATTGAGGAAATCATGATTAAATTGAAAAAAAGTCGACGTTTTCTTACAAACCTTATTTCCTCGAAAGAAAAGAAACGCAGCCTTCTGATGATTAATCTAAACTTCAACATCCTTAATGGACGCCCGATTTAATTTTCGAAATGGTTCCGTTTTCACTTACGCCCACGACACGTAGCAATTACATCCGTTGGCTTTAGGACGGAGGTTTCTCTGAATTGGATTTAATAATATTTTCGTTTTTCTCCCTCTCGGGCGCAGTCTCTACGTGGGAAGGACGGGAGGAAACATAAACCAGAAAATATATTCGCATGGCGTGGTTCAAACGTTTCAACAGAACGTCCTCTTTTTTTCGTTTGATATTATAAAATAAATACATTTTTCTGCCGTTTTAAAAAAATAGCTAAAACGCCCGCGCAATCCAAGACTCTTTATAGCCTCAAGGCGTTTCGGCCTTTGAACATTTATGAATTTGCGGAGGCGTACTCTTGAAAATTCTTTGGATTTTTCCGTTAATATTTTGAGAGTAAAAAATTGAGCGGGATGGAGTCACTTAAATTCCACGGGGTGGGCTAACGTCTGCTGCTAATGGAAACTAAAAAAGGTCAGTGGAAGCAAATCATTATTTTTGTCGTCTGCGATTAAACTTCGCGATCTTGATAGTTCAGGGATTGCGATTTGCCCCGAAACTTTAAACTTTTACGGTTTCATTATCATTTGTATCATTTTAAAGTTAAAAAATGATATTTGGCATGAGAGCGAGTTTAATTTCGGTCTGTTTTAACCAATAAAACACTCCATTTTTAGAAGGAAGCAGCTTCATTGCTTTTTTAAGTGGTCGCTAAGGTAGTATTTCCAATTGCGGGAATTTCCGAGTTTTAAGCGTAATTTATAACAACTACTGTGATTGTCGATAAAAAATGACTGATGATCGTGAATGAATGAGCTTAAATTAAAAATAGTTTAAGGTGAAGAAAATAGCAAAGGTTTGCATAAATAGAAACTCTGTCTCGTTGTCAACATTAAAAAAAATCTTTTAAAAATGTTAACAATGTCATTATTATTATGCTTCAATTATTTTAAATGTAGCTTAAATAATTTTCGAGACCGTATTCTGAATAATGTAATGTGACACAAAAATGTGGTTGAAAGTTAAATCAACAACTCATTTGTTGTTTTGAAAGCGAAGAAATATAAATTGTGTAGAGCAGTTGAAAAACCGAACCAAGATGAAAATTTCCTATATAAAAGCATTGGACTCGCAAATATGGTTTCAGTTCGAGTTAGCTTGGTTTAATAGTGAATTATCGAGGTCGACTTAAATCAAGTTCAGAATATGTTTATAAGTTTATATATGTATATATGGATGGTAACAAGGTGTTGGGATGAGGAAACCCAGTGAACACTCACCAATCGGACGACTTCAGGTTGGCGAGGCCCCGGGGATGTCGAAGCGACACACGTAAAAGAACACTAAAACAACACAGAAACATCACAAACGTAGAAGCTTTCGGAGTTATTCCTTCATCAGCTACAGAGAGAGAACTGATGTCGGTATAATTTAGGAACACCATATATATATATATATATATATATATATATATATATATATATATATATACATATATATATATGGTGTTCCTAAATTATACCGACAAAATGATAGGGGTTGTAGGGCTGCATGCCCAATTTGCGAAACACCCTGTCCTAGTGTCTGGAGTAGTTTCCTGTTCGAGCTACGAGGTGAGAAATCTCGTATCTAAGCGCCTGGTGTTAAGGCAATCCTTATGCTTTGCACGCTACCTGTGATGCGCTGCCTCGGTGCACGGTGAAATGTTTTGCTCACTCTGTTTACTTAGTATTGCTTGCAGGCACGAGTGTACGGATTGCGGATGGTGCATTCGGTGGCACGGGCATTTGCCGAGTTAGAAGAAATTGGAACTTTGGGACGTAACAGCATGTTTTATTAATCCTCAATTACCGTACTGAGTAGGGGACAAGATTCATTAAAGGAGGTGCTGGAACTGGCGGCTCCCAACCTGCTAACACAGCGTGCATCTTCTGAACAATGATTACCTCGTTCGTTTGAAAATTCCAGGCGTTTTGCGGATTGAATCACAAGCAGTCTGGGTGCGAGGGAAAAGGTCCGCCTCTTGACCGACTGCATTTTCACACACAAGGCTCTTGATGTGACCCCAAGCAAAAAATCCAGAGGATTGAGATCCGGGGAGCGAACTGCCTTAACGCCGGGTGCTTAGGTACGAGATTTCTCACCTCGTAGCTTAAACAGGAAACTGCTCCGGACACTGGGACCGGGTGTTTCACACATCGGGCATGCCGCCCTACAACCCCGATCATTTTGTCGGTGTAATTTAAGAACACCCTGTATATGCATATCTTAGGTATCGCCAACAGCCAAAGCAAGATCATGAATAACAAGATGCGAATTTTGGCTGAAGAGTAATCGATTTTTGAAGAATCGTTTGCGAAGGAATTTCCGCAAACCACATGATAGCACGAACAAGTCGCGTACCTATTCATGTAAACAAAAGATTTTGAAATGTATGTTGCACTGATTTTTAGGCACGTTTCCTTTCTAACGTGAGCACCCATTGGCTTCGGTCTGTCCGTTCGTTCTTCCGTACGCATGCTCGTTCTCGTTTGGTTGTTTTTTTTTAACTAATCAACCTCTTGGATTATTATCGATGCTCATTTTCGTCTTCAACCAAATGGGTATTCATGAAATTTAGTATTAAGGATTTATGGGCAAGAGCAATAGAAAAATGATACAAGTGATTCATGTAACCCATTCAGGGGTGCCACTTTACAAAAAAAATTTCCGTCATATTTAGCAAAATATTGGTCATTCAAAAAAGTTTTAAAATAAAACTTGTAGAACTAGTCAAATAAAATATTTCTTGCACAATACAGTTTTATCGAAAGAGTCGCAGTTTTCAAGAAAGTCAAAGAAGAATTTCGTAATTTACTTTGAACTTAGCAAGTTTCTTGTATGGTTTTTTAATTGTCGTTGACGGAAAAAATCTTCGTAGAAAAATTAAACAAGGTCTGCTATAACTACGTAAATAATTTTAATCTCCTTTCGTACGCACACAGCATATAGTAAATAAAATGAATTATCTACGAAGAAATTAAATTAAGTACGATTATTTTCCTCGCGTATACACAGAGCGTTTGCAAGTGAAAAGTAATAGATAATGTTCGACTAAGAAATCAACGTGAACGTAAAGATTAAATTACTACTACTCATGTGATGTATTATTTTAAATACTAGTTTGTTTGATTTATTAATTACAACTTATAAGAAAATAAATCTAAATAAAAAGGTAATATTTCCTTCGCATCATTTTTGATATTTCGTTTTGCAGTATTAAGCCATACAAAAATTACGTAAATACGTTTATTAATGCATAACCTTATGAGAGGGAAGGAATTTTCAGTAGTCAGAGTGACATAACCGGGTCGTGGTATTTTGCGGTTCTACAGTGTGCGTTTGTTCAAACTATATCGTTTAGTTTCAAATGCTCCATCGCTCGAAATGCGCTTATTTGTGTTACACTGTACACTTTCATAACTCTTATGTTAATACGTGTGTTTAACTGTAATGTCCTCAAATAACTCCAGTTTATATTTTAAATGCATTGCTTGTTAAAAAAAAGCAGTTTCTCTCCATATATACTTCAATGCAGTGTAACTGCAAAAGTAACTTTGTAAAAGGAGAGGAATGAAAGAAATAAAGCTACCGATGAGAGAATTGAACTCGCGCATCCACGTTTTGGATGCACTTAATATACGCCCACCGCCAATAATTACATTATCAATAATGCGTGCATTAAGAAATTTATAATAGTTGACGAGAATTTGCAATATTTAATCGCGATTTTCGGAAAAAACTATCGGCCATATACGCCCAAAAGGGGCGTTTGCAGTGATCCTGGAATCCAGAGATATACACCTACCAAGTTTCCCAAAAATCCGTGATCCCACTACCGTGTCCTCTCCTTGTCAGCACCGTCTCTTCACGCCCAGAGGGAAAAATACTTCACGCTGTTTAACCGTCCATTTAGGTCGTAATGAACTCAACGTGCTCTCTTTCTCTCCTATTTGTTTGAAGGTGCTTAAAGTGCGGAGCCTTGCTTCTCTGTCATCGCTATATATTCACATTAAAACGGCATTTAAGTGATGGAATGACGGAGAAAATTTGGCAGGTGAGTTTTAGTAATATTTCCAAGAATTTTACGTTGCACTACTTAGAAGCAGTAACCTACGGTTATTAACTGACGACTATTATTATTGGGAAAAGACTACGAACAAGACGGTAGGAATTTCTGTGTTAGGAACGTTATTGAGGCTGGCAGAAACAAATGGCAAAATTTCCGTTGCTTCAATTTCCGCACTCTAACTTGAGCTCTGACCATAAAGAGAAAATTAGCTTTCGAAAAGGTTTCCAGCCCATCATTTAGAAGCAACGTTTCCACATTGTGTACAACAGTCATCTGTCTTTTACATCGGTCACTCCATGCATGTTGGCAGGTGGGGGTTACTTGGCAATGTACGTTTAAATTATAGAATGGTGTTTCCACGTTGTTGAACTTGGTGGAGCGTGCGCGTTGAGTAACGGAAAACTGACTCAAAACACGTTACAAACGAACACAACTTCATTTTCAAAAACAAATATATCAAGGGTGACCAAACCTACTTGTCCGCGGAGCCGCATACGACGATTTTCAGAAGTTCGAGAGCCGCATGACATTCTGCGCTCATAAATTTACAAACAGTAAAATATAACCTGTATCCGAAGGAATTCGGATATCATGAATGTCCATTAGGCATCCCAAACACGTCTCGAGTCACACTACGTAATTGTGTTCTGTAGAGATAAATGATGACAGGCCAATGAATGGAAATTTAAAAGAGCCACATACTAGAACAAAAGAGCCGCTGTTTGGACCCGTCTGATGTATATGGCACGCAAAAATGTGGATATGATGACATGGACATCAAGACTAAATTTTTTTAGGACTTATCATTCAATCTCTTGCGTGGCTCCATAATGCGCGGACTTCCAGACTTCGCTCCAGCGATAGTTACTCCTCCGGCTGGACATCTTAATATTGAAAACGCGTATTAATTGGATCATAAATATTAAAATTGCTCAATTTTAAGATTATAAACGTTAAACAATGTATTTACCATCACGACGTAGCTGTCTGGTCTGGTGACCTTCCTCAAAGATTCATCAGTATTTATCTTATGCACAATATGAAAGTGAGTGAGAAAGAGTTATCTACATTGAATGCAGTAAAACGTATCGTTAATCCCTTAAAATTCTTCTTAAAAGTCATTGTAGAGTTTTATAATACGTTACGTGAAGCATGTGCTATGAGATATTTATTTATGCGATGAACAGGAAAGATAAAACGGCTTTGTTTAAAATCATTCTAATCGTTGCGAATTTTAAAACCTCTTATGTTCCAAAGCGTTTCCAAATCGCCGTCGCTTGTCGTCTGTCAAAGCTCTTTTCAATTTTGGTTCCAAATAAAAGCCTTCAAAATTGAACTTGGTGTCGTCATATTTTTCAGCTGCGTTGCATCTGAGTCCAAACCACCTCGATAATGATGCTTTCGAGTGAAGTTTCCACAGAGGATTTTTTTAATGGCGGCTGTAAAAATTTAAATGGAAAAAAATGTAGCGTTTGTGTATCTAATGCGAGTTATGCTCTGTGGACATGGTGGAATCTTCAAAGCTTCAAATAACCCAATTTTTCTTGAATGAAAAGCATTGAGCGTTACTCCTTTAAAAAATCCCTTTTTTCGGAGGTAATAACTAATTAACGTTTAAACAATTAACTCCAGTTAAAACGATGAGTGCATATGTTTATTTTTGATAGAGGAAATTCAGTAGCTTAAGAAGGTCAGTTACCAAAATAATGAACGACGTCATTACGTGTATATTCAAAGTTGAACGGAGTAGAAAAATTCCGCGGTTGACTGAGAATCAAGCGCGGCTCTCCCACTTGCCGAGCGGATGGTTTAACCGACTTAGTCATCTATCTCGAAGTAGGGTATTCCTGGCGAAGAAGGGGCTCACTAAGTCAGCCTTACAACGCTCAGCGCCTCACTGAGTCACAAAGGAGAATTACCTTACTTAGTGAGATAGCTGAATTCTAAGATGGAATATAAAGTGAGAAACTTTTCGTCGTCTCTCCCCTTCAACTTATATTCACGTATATGCGCTTACGGATAGGACACTGCATTCATTTGCATTCCGTCCTGGAGAAATTGAGGCTGAATAGAAAGTTCTTGTCAGCGAAGTTGGAAGCAAGCGAGATAAACGTAAAATTTTAGTGGGGGAGATGGATTCAGAAATGAGCACGGTTTATAGGCATTATTATCATCGAAAAAAAAATTGCGGACGAAAAATATTTTCGTGAGTGAATCTGGAATGTTAATTAAAATTAATACTGACCAAGGGTTGCTAAAAACTCTTTTATGCTCCCACTACTTTATTTAGGATATTACTTATTATGCGTCTTAGCACAAAGTGAACGCATATAGGGGAGGTTGATTCTGTCCGTCCGTCCGTCCGCATGTTAAAACACGTAAACCGCTGGACTCGCTATGATCAAATTTGGTATTGGGCAGTTTCGCTAAAATTGGTCGACCGATTTAAATTTTGGTCAAAATTGAACAAAACTGATGACCAATTTACATGAAGACCTACAATGTTCTTTTGTTTCAACTCGGAAACCGCTGGAGGTATTTTGATGAAATTTGGTATTGGGGAGTTTTGCTAAAATTAATTGTCCGATTCCAATTTTGGTTAAAATTGGACCACAATTACGACCACTTTACATGGCCTACAAATAGTTGACAATGTTCCATTGTTTCAACTCGGAAACCGCTTGATGTATTTTGATGAAATTTGGTATTGGGGAGTTTTGCTAAAATTGGTCGACTGATTCCAGTTTTGGTTAAAATCGGACAACCATGACGACCACTTTACACGAAGACCTACAGGTAGTTTACAATGTTCCTTTGTTTCAACTCGGGAACCGCTTGACATATTGTGATGAAATTTGGTATTGGGGAGTTTTGTTTACATTAATTGACCGATTCCAATTTTGGTTAAAATCTGACAATAATTGCGACTACTTTGCATGAAGACCTACATGTATTTTACAACGTACCTCGCTTGCTTCTCGTTAAATTCTCATCTGAGCGAAAAATATTCAGAATATTATGAAATCTCAAAGAACGCATTTGGAAACTGTGTACTCCAACATGGAGTGCACCTTTTCAATCTTGTTTTTTTTCGATCTTAAGTTAAAAAAAACTTTATATTTGAAGTTGTTTACATTACATGCACTCGAAAAATATAACTGTAAGGTGGGGGTGCAGGTAATGTAGTGGATTGGACGCTGGCCGCTATTTGCCTGATGCTGGAAGGGGCAACTGGCACGAATCCTGCGAAAGTAGGATTTTTTCCGAGGTCGCTCGATCCCTTGCTTGTGTGGTTTGAGGAAACTGCGCAAAATCAGAGCCTCCTCCTTCGGAAAAGATGTTAAGCAGTTGGCCCTCTTGACGCTTTTCGTAAAGAGTAGGGTAATGCCGGCACCGGGTTTCCCTCCTCCCTTCTGTGTGTCTACTTGAAGAGAGTGCAAAATGACCATGGCAGTTGACGCACTTAAAAATCAATTACTATCACTACATAACTGTAAGGTGTGCAGTACTAAGAAGGATGATGGATGAAATCTATAAAGCTCAATTTTGTGAAATTAATTCAATCCGAAGCTGTAGGACAAATTGAACTTTTTTTAGGAATTTCTCTTCAGTAAAAACGCTTTACTGACGGCCCAAGTTTCGTTTCACTGCAGCATCATCATATTATAGCTCGTTTAATGACTAAAAACAACAAATGAGCTATTAAACAAAAACTGATAAATTACACGTCTATCTCGAGTATCTTTAATTGCCTCAAACAGATTACGAAAACCCATGCGGGATCCTTCCAAGACTTTCGGGATTCTACCGCGTGTTGTTTCTTCTAGTGACAACTGTTTCGCCTCCATTCCAGGTGGCATCTTCAGACCTTCAGACCTGAAGATGCCACCTGGAATGGAGGCAAAACAGTCGTCACTAGAAGAAACAACACGCGGTAAAATCCCGCAAGTCTTGAAAGGAGTATGAAAACACCGCGGAAGCCTTCGTATTAACCCATGCGGGATATCCAGATACTAAGGCAACCACAATCAGAGGCGTTCATTGATAGTAGAATCTAAAAAAAAACATTTTTTTAACCTTAGGCAAAGATTAAAGACATGATAATATAGCATTGGTTATGGTGCTTTCATCTAAGGTCATATGGCAAAAATTATTAGAATGGCACGCGCGATATGACGATTATGTGGAACGTCACGCACTGAACGTTTCTGGAGGAGGGGTTTTCTAGCACCGAAGTTCTATATTCTCATTTTCATGCCGAAACCTGACGCTTTGGGGGACGCAATGTTGCAATTTCGTATCTTTCATTCTCAAGTTTGCTCCGAGACATTTCTGGGTCGTTCAGAGAGATTCACGGCGCTAATATTCCCCCATATATTTTGTCTCGGGCTATGGTAACTCGTCATCCTTTTAGCAGAGAATTTCGAAACGCGAAACAAATGGGAGCGGACGTATCGAGAAACGCGGAGGAAAGCGCCGAGCAAGTTCCAAATAAAATCCGTAGCTGTCATCTCTCACCGCTGAAATGGACTCGTTATCATCCGAGGACGAAGCAAAGTCGGAGCGAATTAAATAATTTCAAACATTTGTCGACGTTTTTTCGGAACCTGGAGTGATATTACCGTCGGTCACTATGCCCTAACATTCCGCTATTCGCTTAAAAAAATCTCTGATTTTCCCTTAGAGATGTAGAGATGCAGGGCGGGGTGGATTTGGAACGGAATGGAAAGTGGAGGAAGAGAGAGAGAGAGAGAGAGAGAGAGAGAGAGAGAGAGAGAGAGAGAGTTGGGTTTCTCGGAGAGAAGTGCGTGTGAGTGGTTTTGAGGAAGGGTTAGTGGGAGCATACACTTCATTGTCCTCCAACGGGAGGTTTTGCTTGGGAGGGGGTCAAGAGACGGGACAGAAATGGAACCCGCAGTGCCGGCCGAGAAGATTTCCAGAGGCGCCCCCGTAGGCAGGCACTGCATGCATGCATGCAGAGAAGTGGATGTTGATAATTACGAAGTGGAGGACTTTTAGAGAAGGAGAGTGTGTGAGAGAGAGAGAGAGAGGAGTTGTTAGGAACGCGAAATCGTATTGGAAAACGGTGCCGAGCGCGACGCGGATTGGATGGGGGGGAGTAGGAGGTGGGTGGGAGGTGGAGAGGCGAGAGAAAGAGAGGAGTGCTTAGAAAGGGTTTGAGAGGGAGAAGAGAAATGGGATCGGATCCGCGAAACAAGCCCTTTAGGAATGGATGGAGGGTTTGGCAGGGGAAAGGAGAGGGGGGTTTCGGGTAGAGAGGGTGAATGAGGAGGAGGAGGTGGGAGGGGAGTAGGTGAATGAGAGAGTTGGAGAGAGATAGAGAGGAGCAAGTTCTTGGTTTTGAGGGATATACAACGGGAGGCGTCGGGAGTGGGGTTTTAAAGGGTAGTGGCGAAAACACGCTTGATTTTTTTTAAGTGGGTTGATTTATGACGTTCTTCGAGCAAGTTAGCATTAGTGAAGGGAGAGGGAGAGAGAGATGTAGAGGAAAGATAATAAAGAGGGGTAAGAGAATGAGAGGGAGAATGAATACGGGAATAAATAACTTTGCCGGCTAAATATGTTGGTCGATTATTTGCTTTCGTGAAATGAAAGCAACTTATTTTACAGCAATTTCATCAATGGAAAAAGGAATCGACGCGACGCAAATCGGGCAGTAATAAGGTTGGGTTAAAAGGGCCTGTTAATAATATAATTCCTCATTTATAAACGCTGGGGGTAACTAATGCCGACATTTTAATGGTCGAATTAGAGTTAAAATAGCTTTTGACTCAGCGATTGGACGGAATTTACCTTCATTGAAAAATTGTGTTATTTGTTTTAGGAGTGTCCACCGTATAAATCAGGGGTGCCAATAACGTCGATCGCCGAGCCATTTTTGGTCGATTTCAAGCGAAGTAATAAATAATTCGTTTACAATCTAAAAATAAGAAGGTATATGAAACTTCTGATAAGAAGTATTTTTAAAAAATATACGTATAAGTTAAAAATTAAAGCCTTCCATTGTAAAAACTAATAATATAGATTCCTAGCTTCCAGGGCCGGCTTGAGGCAAGTGCGAAACAAAAAAAACGGGCCAAATGTGGTTTGACCGCAGTTTCCCTGTGCTCTTAGAGCGGGATCGCACCATCAAGGGGGACGCACTCATCCCCACAGATGTTCAAACCGCTGGATGTTAAAAAAAATGAATATTTTCTACAAATTACTATGGTATGCCATTAAAAATGACAATTTGATTTTTGTTTAATTAACGTTTATTAAACGTTCGTTTTATGCATATAATTTCGTTTTTAAATTTGTGAAAAAAATAGATCTCGACTGGGTAACCCTAAGAAAAGTTGATCTTGACTAGGTAACTATAAAAAAGTAGATTTTATACCCAAAAATAGTGGGCACAGCTGGTATATATGGCTTACGATGCATTTTTCTGTCCGTTATAACTCCTTCCTTTATGCGTATTTTCTGTATCTGTGAACACTGTTTCCTTATTTTAAACCAAGTCCTTTGAATCGGTCAAAAAAAATTTGAATGAAGGAAAATGACTACATAGATAATAGCTAATACTAAACTATTGAACTGGTGACAGGCGTCTTGTTTGTTTTAACAACAGGGATTTTCGTTGCATTCCATACCTTTCTTGTTCTCATTACATAACCGGAATTTCCTTTTTGTTAGCAGAAAACACACATATTTTCGAATTTGGATTTATTTTTCATTAGCGCCGCTTAGAAATGCGGTTTAAAAATCAAATTTTAACAATCTCTAATTTTAAAACGATGTACTAAAAGTCCCCTTCAATGTCAATTGCTTCTATTGAAGATTATTTCATTTGCGTAAATGGCTTTCATTGTCATGAATCTCCCCTCTCCGATTTTAAATAAGTAAATGTCGCTTATAGTGGTAGATACACATTTTAATTTAAAACAATGGTATTTTTACTAAAGAAGACATACCAACGTACATTATAAATATAGAATGATCTGATGCTTTCCCGGCGAATGGATGCGGTGAGGTTTTCTCGGGATTCCAGCCTGTGTGGCTCAGGAGTTCCCTGAAGATGGCGCAAGAGAAAGGCGCCGAAACGTCGGAAGACACCATTCTCACCTGGCTGGAAACCCAAGAAAAATTCACCGCATTATAAATATCGTATAACTTAAGAAATTGAAGTGCTTCTTTTAATAATCTCAAATCCAGGCGTTAGTTTTTCAATATGAAAACTATTAAAATCAATGCATAAATTGAATATCATCTCGACAAATTTAATCGTTTAAAAAAATTATTTTCATTTTAAAGGAACATTTCCGTGTGTAGCCGCTGAATATGGTCGATTTTTTAAGCATAATTTTTATAAATAGAATCCTTGAATTTCGAATTTGGTGCTCGACTCAAGAAATTAAATTTGTTCATATTTCAAGTCTTTTAAACTTAGTTAATGAATATTCAGTACGAATTCTAGGCATATAATTTTGGCTTAAGTCTTACTTTGGCATGCAGTTCACCTGGCAAATCTATTCATGACCCGTTTAAAATGTATTAGTTTTTATTTTAATCTATTCAAATAATAAATAAATGTGTAAATAATTTAAGCGCTTAAAATGTTCGACTTAATTGGAGGAAAAAGACGATGGAGTTTAAATTGATAAAACTCATTATCCGAAAGGAGCGTATCGAAGGGATTAAATTAATTTGTCAGGATACACTGTAATAATTATGTATATTTTTAAATCGATCTACTTGCGCAATCAGTCTTATATAAAATTCACCGCTCTGTTTTAGAATAATGTAAAGCTGAAGTTTTAGAGCTTCTTTTTGGGTATAAATAGTATCAGCAACTTTTATTTAGAACAAAATTTACGTCGTTGCATTTCTACTAAGAGAGGGTTGGGAATAATTTTGAAACGAGAAAAAAGTCTGCTATGACCGGGAATCGAACCCGGGTTCGATTCCCGGTCATAGCAGACTTTTTTCTCGTTTCAAAATTATTCCCACCTTTACAGCTTATACCTGTCTGCATAGGATCTTCGGATCATATTTTTCCATCAAGAGAGGGTTGTTAATTATTTTGAGTATCAGTAACAGTATTTAACGCATTACTTTATAATATACGAAGTATGTAGAAAAAATATTATGATCGAGAAAAAATTCTGATTCAAGATTTTGATGCGTACGTTATCGGTGTTCCTTAGTCCGAACAAATATTTTCTGAAATTTTGACTTCTGTTTTCTAAAGTCTTCTCTGTGCGTGGCTCTAGGAACTAAACGGTTCCACAGAACACAATTAAATTTTATAATTATGTTGAAAATTACTCTGAATGAAATCCTAGTTGATATAAATAATATCGCGCAGCATTGTAGAATGGCTTACACCTGTCAATTTTCATGAAATATCGATTTACTCAAAAATGGCCGCGTGGATGTTGTTTAAAATTACGGATCCTAATATCATCAAAATAACATATAAACTGCGAGTTGTTGGTGCTTGCATACTGCAAGCGCTAAAAAATCACCATATATCAAGACATGAACTCGTAAATAATCCAAAGCGATCTCCCGGGCAACAACACTTCAGCCACGTGGAGCCTATGTGTATTAGATAATAAATTATATGAGTAATAGAAGTATATTTATAATTTTTCGTGAAATTAAGGCAACTATCCCTAATTTCTAAATTCTCTGGCAATCGGCTGGCGTCCAAGTTTTCGTATTTCAAGTTTCTTGACTCAGATCGCCCTGCATGAGCAATAAGAATAATCATCAGTAAGACAATATCCTATCCATTAAATTTATGGAAAAATAGGATATTTTGCCGTTAAGTTTATGGCATCGTCATCCATGCGTTTAACACGAATTTAATAAAAAATCGCGAAATAGGTATAACGCCACTATAATTAACAGTTGACAAGAGTTAAAATTTCTCGAAAATCTACGAAACACAACAGTAAAATACTTTTCACGTTTTACCGTCACTGCAATCAGGGTTATTTCTGTTGCGATCCTTTATAGCCCTAGAGAAAAACAAACCTATTTGCTCCTTCCTAAAGTCGATATCCCAAATTTAATCGTCATGTTTGTGCTTTCAGTAGTACGTGAGAATTACTGTTATCTATGATACTTTCAATAGCAGTGCGTGATGCAATTAGTGTTTTCGATAGAGTAAAATCTTACATATTATCGGAAGAAAATATTGATGATTATATTTTCATAATGTGCATGATATTAAAAATTAGAGTTATATGCATATGGGAATAAACTTGATGTTAATTCGATTAAAGAAAAATGAAAAAATATATTTTCGTAACTCGAATTTTCTATAACGAATAATTTTTACTTTCCCTTAAGATTAGAGTTATAGAAGTTCCACTGTATATATACAAATATTTAAAAATATACTTCCATAACTTGAATTTTCTAATACTCGAATAATTTTTACTTTATTTATTTATTGGCACAAATTCAGAGACAGCACTAGGCCAATTACACTGAATATAATAACAAAATAAATTATAAATAAAACAAAAATACAAGAAAAAAACGATTACAAAAAAGAAGGATTAAATAAATAAGTGCATAAGATTACAATGACATTAAATAAAGTAATTATTTTACGTGAGGAGTGACTGATGTGAGAAATTTATTTCTACTCTGAAATATTTCGATATCATAGCTGCCGGTTAATTCATCGTACATATTTGGAAGTCTGAAGAATAGAGAGCGTTGAATAATGGAAAGTCGAGGTTTAGGTATATGGAAAAGTGTAGAAAGCCTGGTAGATCTGGAAGGAATTCTTAAGGAGAAGGAGGAGAGAAGAAGGGAGGAGCGCAGGTTACCGTTCATAACACTCTACAGAAAAGAAATATCAAATTTACATCTACAGAAGGAAATAGTTGGAAGGTTTAAGGAAGCTATGATAGCAACCTTAGACAGTTGACGCAAGTGAGAAAAGCGATAACGGACTATGGCCAAAAAGAAAGACATTATGCGCTCCAATTTGTTGAGATGAGTTTTGGAGGCCATACTCCAAATGGGTGAGTAATAAGTAGCAATAGGTAGTATACACCCAACATAAAAAGAACGAAAGAATATCACATGATTAAGACTGGTGTGCCTGTAAATACACTGTAGACCCGATATAACGCGGCTTGACATAACGCGGGATCGCTAATAACGCGGGAAATGGTTGGACCCCGTCTTTTTTTTTGTAATTACATAGTTTTCACTCAAATTCTCCACAAACATCTTTGGTTATAGATATAGAGTCTCTTCTAAATGATCGCGTATTATCCTAAATTATCGCGTATTAGCTCATTACAGACAAGTCTAGCGTCTCGTCACGTATTTGCACCACCCATCACCCCATTACAACGGAAAATATTTTTAACTGCTGTATTCTTTTCTCTCTTTTTTCGCCCGTTTGTGCGCGGATAGTGGTTACCGCAATGTCATTTCTGACTGGTAGGTTTATGGCGTCGGCTCTCACTGCATGTAATTATAAATGGGTAAATGGGATATAACGCGGATTCACTTATAACGCGGTCGAATACATTGGACCCCAACGTCCGCGTTATATAGGGTCTACAGTGAAATACCTAAAAGCGACCTGCATTTTTTTCTCTTGAGATTCGAGTTATGGAAGTTCGTTATGACGGCATTAATTTCCATTAAAAGCATTAAATCACTGCAATCGCAACGTGTAATATCATATCCCTTTAAAAGCATTGAGGTCGTTGTCATAGTATTTAAAGATTTTCATTGTTGAAAAGTGGAAAAATTTACACTTTTTTCCGATTATAAGAAAATATTTACGCTAATTTGATATGTATTTGAATTCTGCATTCAAAAATTAAAAACTATTTTCTTTCAGCTAGACAATTGTTCTCTTCCCGAGTTCTTATTCAAATTTTTAGTGATATAAAAAGGCATTTATAGAAAGCCTTGCCCTGAATCACATTCTTTTCTTATGGGATATTGAAATAAAGCATTGGGGTTAAAACTTCCCTTTAATATTAAATCTTTTGGAATTTTCGATTTTTCTGGTAGGTTGTGACTAAAAACCTATAATCGTGACAAATTTCAAGTCTATAGCTCATCTGAAAGTGCCTAAACATTAGTATCCTCCTATATGCTAATACTCGTAATGATGACATACCATAAGTAAGAATCGTCAATATAGTACAGATAATTCTCTAATAACAAGGACGTGACGTCCAGTGATATTAAAATGCATCGAGTTTTGCGCCCAGCTACCGCCAAGCTCTTCCCCCATTTACAGCAGCAATATTATTGCCTCCAGTCAATCTGCATATAAATGCATATTAATGTAAGTAGTGTCATTAATATGTGATCTTGAACCTTGCGGATATGAGAAAGGTTGTGCGATGTCTTTTTTGCCGATTGCATTTACCCTAATAGCAGCAGAATTAAAAAGAGGCAATTTTTGGAAATTCAAGGAACAGGTTCTCCAAAAATAATTTCCATCGTGTTTGTATTTTTGATGAAACGCGTTTTGGCCCGTCTCTCGTAAAGTAAATTAAATCTTGCTGGAAAATTCTGTCTTTGACAATGTAACTTTCACTTTTGTGCGTCGTAAAAATATCTGGTTAAAAATATGTGTATTAAAGAAAGAACAGCATTACCATAATTAAAAATAATTTACGATTGTTATAAATGGCAGTCACCCTCTGCAGCTCGTGGTTTTGAAACAAAGAATATTATCAAGCATCAGGAAGAAGTCGACACAGCGTGCAACTTATGTCGTATCGTTTCACATGATATGTTATACAAAGCAATGCCTTTAATGCAATAAAAAAGAAAAAATGGGAAGAAATGAAACGTAATTTGCAAATTGGGAGAGAACGCGGCGGCGATTTAGTCGACAAAATCGTCTCGTTTTATCCGTACTGTCTTTCATCTCGAAACAACACGCGAGGGGGCGACAAACATGAATCCCGCCTCGGGGTCATATGACGCGTACGTGAGTTCGTTTATTTCAGGGATCGTTAAGGGTCCTTAAGCGGTAATTCATCTCCAGCTCGCTTTGAAGCGTTCAGGTCTGGATATGTGACGATTGCTTAATACACCTTTATAAGCCTTTCTTCCTTTGATACTCCATGAAAATGTAGATTTTTTCAATATTCTCAAGAAAATAATGCTATCACGCACGCGCCCGCTACGACGTACGTTCGTAACAAAATATTTGCTGACTATTTCGTTTTTTTTTCCTCTTTGTATTGACATATGTTAAATAGTTCGAGTTTTCTCTTTCCATAATTAAAACTATGCCAACAAAATTAACAAGAAGCGCAGAGAATAGCAAATTATATGTATAGAGATTTCATAGCTTTATTATAAGTAAACGTGAACTTGGAGTAATTGAATACATAAGCGAACTGGACGTTCTATGCTCTATATAGGGCAAGAAGTTGATCCACTGTCCCAGTGAATATGCCGGGGTCTAAAGGCACATCTTTCATTGATGCCAGTGTCTCTTCACGGTTTTTATATTCCTTTGTTTTTTACATCCATTTGGAGAGAACCTTGTAAATAATAGTTCTATAAAGCAAGTTTAGAAAGGCAGAAAATAAATCGACGTTCAAATATTTTAAGAGAAATTTTATGTAAAAACCAATGATTACATTCTTCTTCTTCATCTAAAGGCTAAGCCTTGTCGCTGCAACCATGATTTCCATGGTTGCTACCCTCGGGATATCCAATAGGATCTTTAATGGAGTGGTTTCCTGTTGCCTTCTCCATCCTATGCCGTTGACTATCAAAATAGTTCCTCCGCCTTTAGGGGCAGTTTCCCACCCCAAGGGCAAGAGGGTGCCCTACCCCTCCACCTTCTCATCCGCCCCTAATTAGGCCGTTGGCACTTGGTAGAGGGGGGACTCCTTATCCCGGGAGTCACTCGGACGCCAGAGCCTCGTCTGTGAAGCAGGGTGCACCACGTGCAGGTGAGGTTGACATTTGAGTGGGAGAGGCTATATAATCGCATCCCACCCCAAAACACCCCAATGATTACATTAGTAATATAAATTAAAAAGTTATGAAATGGATTCATCTATCTACATATATATTTCCGAAAGTATGTTTGTGCGCATCATTATGCACACCCAAACTATAAGACCTAGAACAACCAAATTTGGCACGGTCCTTACTTACATCTTAACTTACTGAATGATTAAGGATTGGTCAATCGCGATTAGTCAATGCTGTAAATATGGAGGATCAACTTTTTTCCATAAGATAACACGTAAAAATCGTTTGCCGGATGTGTAGGCTTTTACTATTTTGCAAATTTAAATTACTTAAAAGAAAGATACGAACTCAGAAGAAAAACATCTATTGAGCTTAAAAAATCAACTTTATATTTTTTAAAGACAAAATTCGAATCTAAGTAGATTTAGCGTGAAATTTAGTTTTCAATCGTGAAAAAAGGTATTTTAATTGGTTTGTAACAATGAAAATTGCTAAATACTATGGAAACGACATCAACGCTTTTAATTGGGAACTGATCTCACTCACCTCTCCTACTCCACAGTTATAGTGCGACCAAAAAGAGAACACTTTTTAATCCAACACAATCAAACTCAAAAAGGAGAGCAACACTAGAGCTGCAGAAAATGGGGAAAGGACATAAATACGAGGCAAAGCAAATAGAATAAAAATGTCCGATTTTTGAGCACCCACAGCAAGCACAAACTCGACTCATACAACAATCTGAAAGATTGGTTTAAATACACAACCCCGAGCAGTACCGAGAAATTTTGCTAGTGCAGTGCAACCTCTATAATCCGAACTAATTAATGCAAGGGCATGTTCGGATTATCGAGGCGTTACTGGATTCATGTAAAACAACGAGGAAAAAATTTCTTATATATTAAATTTCTGTTAATAAAACACCAATTAATGTACTTACACATCGCTAAAACGACTGAGAGATCCTCGTTGATGGACGGGAAAATTGTACTGTGCTTCGGCCGTGCCGATATTGCTCATTTATTTTAAAACAATGTTTCAAAGAATCATCTATTCAGCCGCAAAAGGCGTTAATAGTGGACATTTGTGCCCGACGTTGTTACAAAATAAAAGCTTCAAATTTCACTTGGGATTACTGGGAGTTCGGATTACTATGGGTTCGGATTATAGGGGTGTTAGCATAAATGTTTTTATTCTCTTATTTTATATAATAAAAACTAAACAAGTAATATTAATTCACATAACAAATAAACATGGTAAACAACAGCACTTGCAAGGCAAGTCATAGAGTGCAGTTGCTCTGCGGTGGTAGTTTACAGGCTACAACTAGGAAGGCGAGCTAAAAATACGCTCGTCTGAAAGCTCCCATGTCCCTCAATGAATTTTCATGCTCCGCTTTTAGAAAGTACACGCAGAAGGTCAACGGGGTCTACTCCGATGTATCTCAAAACGCGTGTTAACTGAACTCGAGTGAAAGGGCCGTTAAACGAGTTTGCACTGGATTTCTATCCGCCTATCCCACTCCAATTACTGTGTAATATATCCTACGTCGTCTAATTTCTGAAGTTTAGAGTGTGTCATTTGTTTAAAGGAAGTGCTTTTGTCGATAACTTCTTACAGTTTAGCTGCCAAAACGCTTGCCCTTTGGTTTGAACGAGCTATCGAAAAAAACTCGTCGATTAACCATCCTTTCGTAGAAACAGTTTTTTTTCGCAAAGAGTGGGTAATCGGTGTAGAAGGGATTTTATGGCATCGTTCAGCACGTGATGAATGTTCGGATCCAAAGGCAGTAAGTGATTTTGGAATATGATTGACCTTAACATCTTTTAAACATTCATCCAAAGTTAAAAACAATGTTATCGATTAATTTTTGAGCCAAGTAGATATATCTGACATAAGAGCTAAAAACTATGCTCACAAGAGGATAAAATGCGCTATTTAAATAAATGTGAGCCAACCTTGCAATTTTTTAGGACAAAGACATGCACAGAAAGTACATACGGAATGATTAAATTCAACTTTCCAAACGTAGGAAAGTGATAGAATTGCACTGACGCACTCAGCTTCGTTAAGTGTAATACATTGGTATGTGTGTTATTGTTGGTGATTGGCCTGGGAAAAACAGAAGCTAGGAAGTTTACAAGATTTTACCAGAAAACTTTTATTCCGGTTTCTTTATTAATTTTGCCATGCATTGCTTAATATTTTATTATACTTGGAATCTCGCGTCTCATTTAATGGAAATGTTGTATGACATCGTTTAATCCAGCTAAATCATACATATCTACCATGCTAGTGAATGGCGGAGATATGTTTTGTGTCGCATTTACCACCACCGCGCTCACCACCACCACCACGCTCACCACTACCACCACCGCCTTGATCATCATCTAATATTAAAGCAACTATTTACAAATATCGGATAAGTGACAAGTAAATATCCATTACCGGTTCAGTGATTCTTACCATAAACTAATAAACCATCTCTTTAACGAAAATATCAAATATGAAATTTTGCATCGACAGGATTAATAGTTTTTGAGTTAGAACACACATAATATTTTTATCACAAACTCATACCTCACCGAGAAAATGGTGAAAACGTGATCAGAGGACCTCAAAACGTGTATTTCCGTTGAAATCTCGAAATCAATTTTTTCATGAATACCATAATTTCCCCTTTATTACGTACGTAGTAAGTAGAGTGGAAAGATGCACACATCATGCGTACGTACATGCGAGGCAGAGGCGTTCTTTACTGTTTATGTAGGCATGTGAAAAAAGGAAATACTAATGGTTAAGTGCAGTGCTGCCCAAACTTTTCTAATGGAGGGCCACATCGTAGGTTGCGAATCCCTTGGCCGTATTGGAAGTTGCCAATTCTTCGGCGGGCCGGATTAGAGTTTTAAATCGGAAGTTTTCTATATATTCTGAGGTACCATATATGTGAAACTCAATTCTAAATAAGGTTCTCATGGCTAACATTTCAATATTTAAAGTTTTATTATAAAAAAATTCAAAAAATTTATGATTTTGTGTTAAAATTTTCGAATTGCTTTTTTGCCGTAGCTTCGCGGGCCGCATTTTGCCCTCGGCCTTAGTTTGGGCACCCCTGGCTTAGTATGATGTCTACGAACTGAAATGCCAGTAGTGATGCCAAGGAAATACCAAATTTTCGATTCAACGACTAACTTTCTAAGCAATTGTAATTAATAATACAATCTACTATTATTTAAAACATACCTTACTCGAATAGTTGTAATATAATCTGATTCTTCACGTAATACTTTTGTCGTAAATTACCCATTTATTTTTACTGACAGACGTTGTGAATACATAAAGAAAATAGACGTATTTTGGTTCATTTCTTCGTCGTATATAATCAATTTCCCTTCATTTTCCAAATGTTGCGTGCGCACGAAAAATTAAACTATCTTGAGGTACCCGCAAAAACTTTGCGAAGTCAGCCAGAAATCTGCATGTTTAACCGAACAGGCACACATAGTCGGAGATTGATTTATCTTGCAATTACCTACGACTCGTCTGTGAAAATGAGGTTCACTTAATAACGAAGTGAAACGAAAAGATGATGGCTGCAACAACAATAATTTAACTCATTGAGTTATGAGAAAGATACACCGCATTACAATCTCGTGCATTCCATCAGCCAAACCGTCTTCTTACGTCGGTGTTTAACGTAGAATATATGGAGAATGCTATCAAGTAGCAAGTAATGGAAGAAAAACTCCGCAAGAGTTTTTTTTTACTTTTTAAACGCATATATCTTCACTGTTTTTGAGAGTTGTGCTTTGTCACTTTCGCTATTTCCGTTATGTAACTAATACTATCGAACAGAGGAATTTGATAAAACCGATCAAATCGTCGATTCGAAGTTCGTAAATTTACTCTTACTTCTATTATTAGAACTAATTACACAGCGAGTTTGCTTCAGCCCTCACTTGGACAAAAACAATTCCATAGGTCTGTCTACGCTATCATCACTGTGCATGAATGACTGTTAAATAACAATGACGAATTATAATAGTACGTTCGAACGATCGCCCAAGACGCGGAATAATCTTTCTTAACTCCGGTCGATACGCAAGAATATGTCGTATTTTATACAATAATAAACCCTGAAGGCTGAGGTGGCGTCCCGACAGGAACTCACATTCACCGACTGACATAACATTCACGTAGATAGGAAGTTACAATTCAGTCTGCCGCGAAAGCGACGCCGCTCAAATTGTTGGAATACTTTTGGAAATGAGTGTACTTGCCTAAGGTTGTGACTATTGGAGATAACTAAGGCAAGTACATTTTTAATTGCTTGTTCTTGAAGACTTTCCTTTGGTAGAACGCTAAATTTTACAAGCAATAGTATGACTGCTGCATCCCTGCGTGTATCTAGCCAATATCAATTCAACCTACCGTATTTGTTTTATCTTGGAATTTTACTTCTTCAAATAAGGTGCGCGTAACCCCGCATGTATTCTCAGACGGAACAAATATGTTCCAATGGCGAATTGGCATCCCAATAACACCGAGCGAATCATCAGAACCGGTGCTCGCCAAGTGACCGGACCTACATTCCGTGACCCGCCGCGCCGTTCAAAATTCCCCTGTAGAGCAAACAGCACCGAGAAGCCGCGTTCCATCAAGATGAACGGCCGTGAACGACCGCGGATGGGTCGGTCTTATCTTTTTTCGCCCTCCGAACCTCACTCCTCTTTACTTCCTAACGCAACACTTCTTCCCCTACTGTAGGGATTCGCAAGTTATCTGCCGATCTCCTTTATTTTTTCCCGGCCTGCTTTTAAAACTTGGACGCGTCCGGAATCCATCTATAACGGTCATCGTTCGAAGGCCCTAAAAATTCTCTTTCGCGGCGCATCATCCATCTCGATGACTCGACGCAGACGGCAGCACATACACACGGAGGCTTGAGATATTTGGTCCCATCCCTTCCACCCTCTTCGCTAAATCCCTCCTCCCTATCACTTTCGCCTATCACTCACCCTTTCGCCTCACTCCTAGTTTCCTCCCGCCTTTTCTCTCCTCTCCTTCCGCTCCGTTCTTTTCCGTCTTCTTTTTTATGCACTCCTTCCGTCATCTACCATCTGGTTCATAGTCTCCCCTTCCCTCCGTTTCTCCTTTTATTTTTCTTGCCATCTATCATTCTTTATCTCCCTCGATGCCTCTCTCTTCCTCATTACTATCCTCTCACTTTCTCCCTCCTTCCATACCTCCCCTTCCTCTTTCTCTCACTTCTCTCCCTCTTTTCCTTCCTCCTTCCCTCATTCCTTCTTTCCCTCCTCCTCTCCTTTGTTCCCACCCTCCTTCCCTTTTATTTCCTTACCCCTTCTTCATCCTCTTACCAGGGTCTCTCTCTCTCTATCTTGCATTCTGCAAGAATTTCATCTCACCCTGATAAACACATTAATTTTTCAGAAAGATATTCCATTATTTGAAATATATTTTTAATTCAAAAGATTTCACCTCTGCACCAATTTTTGTTCTTTCCTTATGGAATAATATTTGATTAAAACAATGCCTAAAATTTGCAATTTTGGGATTATTGTAATTTTTCCATTGTGGTGGACTAATGCCACACCTTTCTGCCAAATTTTAACGTTGTAGCTCATGTAGAAGTGAAATAATATT
The DNA here is from genome assembly GCA_028673005.1 of Tanypteryx hageni. Lineage (NCBI taxonomy): Eukaryota > Metazoa > Arthropoda > Insecta > Odonata > Petaluridae > Tanypteryx > Tanypteryx hageni. The sequence goes on from CM054117.1 coordinate 43,308,610, forward strand.
TAACTAATTGTTTACATTTAAAAAATTTATAACGGCCGCAATAACAATTTAAAGGAAATACTCAAATGTTTATTTGTGCATCTGCACTGACCTCTAATTAACTTAAAAATATCAGCTTCGTAGCTCGACCCGTAGTATCTAAACATTTACCTAATTATTTAAACTTGAAGAAGTTTTAACAGCCTAACAAAGTAAAATATCAAAATTTATATAGTTCTATTTCGTGTTTTTTACAACTTCTACCATTAAAAAAAAATTCTGCTCCGTAACTCATTCAAAAATAAATGAAACTTGAAAATTTGTTTAAACAATTGCGAATTTTTAGCGGGCGCATTTAAAAACTTTTTCAAGATTTTAGTTTTTCTAATCAGTTTTTTTTACATAATTCTACCGAAGTAAAAAAATTCGTATCTCCAACTTTTGTAAAGTGCCTAAACATTAGAATCATCCTATATATATATATATATATATATATATATATATATATATATATATATATATATATATGATATAGCTATATCCTCCTCTATAAGGAGTCTGTATATAATAGATGGCTCTTAAAATGTCTTACTTTTTGCTACACGCTGTCAGGGATGTATGAGCGAAGGGCTGAGGTCGTCGTGTTCCTCCTACGGCCCATACCTTATAGCTCCAGCTATACTTCCTTTTCTCCGTAACGTGTGTGTGCCTTCGGCTATACTTTCCCATACATCCTCCTCTCTCCTCAATAAATCATCCTTCGAAAAAATCATGTTTGGTCACTTTACCGGGTCAGCCGAGTTTGCCCAGATCCAAGGATGCCTTTCGAACGTAATGTATTTCTTCGCCCTTGATGTTCGTTAAAAGAGATTATGGAAACAAAGAATCATTTTCTTATCCATATCGACTTGTGGGTGGGTGTATATACGCCTTTCTGTTTCGAGGGTTTATCTTTTGAGTCTCGATAATTAATTTAAGATCTGGCGAGAATTACGATTTATCGTGAATAATATGGGAGACTTCAGCGTTTAAACTAATTTCAAATTAGTTATGAATTTTTATGTATGACGGATCCCCATAAGTTGCTGACTTTAAATCAGCAATCGGTTGCGGAAATGAGTATATGAAAAATAATTAAGCTACAGTTTTGTGCGCTATAAATAGAGCGTGAAAATTGAAATACGTACATTACATTAGACAAGAATTCGATCGGTCGTTATTACATTCCTGCTAAATAAAATGCAGTAGAACCACATAAATCCGGCATTCAAAAATCCGGAATTATAAAAAATCCGGCACTTTTTGAAAGTTTTTGCCGCGGGTTGCCTACCATCTCAGGTGCATTTCTAAATGACTGATATTCAACTTCAAATAAAATCTATCCAAGGGTCTTCTGTATGTTTTCACTCTCGTAAAAATATATCTTTAAAATTTAGAAGTTGGATAGTTGCTTGACTGAGAAATATGGTGAGCAGACTTACCAAAATTTTGCGAATGTCCGATTTTTACATTACGTCCCGAAAATATTCTTCAAATCAACAATTTTTCCCGGATTTCTCATATCTGTTAGATAAAATGGCATCGTCATTATTTAGTTAAACAAAAAATTGAAATAACTGAAAAATTCTTACCGCCGAAAATGAATTGGCAACCCTACCCGAAGCAGATTCATCAATATCATCATCTTAAATCGTTTGGTCGGAGTAAATGTAATGGTCGCTGTGGGAAATATTTTCTTCCTCATCAGTGTCATCAGTTTCGTCAATGCCAGCTTATTCTTTGTCCGAAAGCTTTTGTAGTTCCCTGAGATATTCTCCCTCGGCAACGAAAGTGAACCGGTATCAGGCTTAATGGTGATACATTAAACAAAGAAATTCCACGAAGACTTGAAAATGAATAAATCTTGCAATTATTCGCAAGGCTCTGGCTTCACCGCTTAAAGCTTCGTCATGGAATAGGAAAATTAGCCGTGTCTGGCGAAAAACTTGGCGACGATTCGGACGCTGCCGAAAAATTCGTAGAGGAGTTTGTGAAGTTAATTTCGGATGAAAATCTTACTGCCGAGCAAATCTATAATGCGGGCAAAACGGGTTTATTTTTAATTTTATTCCCCGTAGCACACTTGCAGCGGATAATGAGGATATGGCATTCGGAATGAAGGAGCCAATGGAGAGGCTGACGGTTCTTGCTTGCGCAAATGCATCAGGTACGCATGAACTAAAGTCAACTGTAATAGAAAAAAGTGCACACTCAAGTGCTTTAAATGGCGTAAAGGATGTTCCTGTTTACTACCTCGCTAATAAACTTGCATGGATAACTTTGCAATTACCGCTCGATTGGTTTTTGAATCACTACTTTGCGCCGGAGGCACGTGCTTATTGCAAGTCTAAGTGACTAGGTGATGATTGTAAAATAATTCGGATATTAGGTAACTGTCCTGCCCATCTTGATGCATCACTTTTGGCATCGGATAATATGCATGCGATTTATTTAGCTCCAAATGCACTTCTATAATTCAACATGTGGACCAGGGAATTTTAAGATATCTAAAATGCTATTATAGAAAAATACGTGTGCAGAAATTACATATAGTGGAGGCAAAGGTGTTGACGGATTCAAAAAGGAACTCAACATTAAGAACGCGATTTGAACTCTAGTTAATGCGTGGAATGATTTATATGATGATTTATACAACTGTTCAACTTGGAGCCAAAGTGTTTACGAGCTACCATCTACTGCGTGGAATGATGTTACGGCTGCAACACTGAAAAATTCCTGACATAATTTGTGACCTGCAAGGATGTTTGAAGATGGTGATGAATCGCCCCCAGATATTCTAAGTTTTAATGTTAGTGATAAAAAAAAGACTTCTGAAATTTTGGAGTTCGCTAAGGCATTGATAAATAACGCTGTTACAAAGAATCTGGAAGAAGATGGCGTTGAAAATTGGACATAAATCGACAATGAAGCGCCTATCGTACGTCAGACAACTGATGGCGAAATAGCTGAAATGGTGTTGGAACCCGAACGTGAGAAAGATGAAGGAAGTAAAAAGTGACTATGATCACAATGCAACAACAGACAAACCTTCAATTGACCGTTGCATACAACTGGTTGTTGATTCGCCGGAAAATCCGTTTTTAATACGAAAACGCAAAATTTCAACAATGAGAATTGTGAATTACCATGACCGCCGCATTTGAGCTTAGGTAAGAATAATTTTTATTTGAATGAAATAGTAGAAATATTCTGTGGATTTGAATTGTACTGTTAATGCTTAATTGGAATAAATTAAAACAATGTAAGATAGCTATTTAATTATTTAAAGAAAAATTGTACTTCGAATTGTTTAACCTTTGACGATATTATTCGTAAACACACACGCGCACGCACGCACGCGCACACACATTACATTTAGACCTTTTAGATTTGATAACTCAAGTGGGAAAAAAGACTCTCGGATAGCAAATTCGGCAATGGAAGCTTTGAGGAAGGTTACGTTTTAGTACTTAAGACTCCATGCCTCTTTGTATCTTCTCATTCGAGGGCGAGTACTCCCGAACGATGGCTCGACAAAGGAAGAGGTTTTCCACCTCACTCAGGCCAGAGTTTAATGATCCTGAGACTTCATGTTCCTATTACGGCGGCTTACACGCTCACATCGCCGTTTCAAGGATGCGCAAGGGAGAAAGAAAGAGAGAGATGTGATTTTGCAAACCTTGCCTGACCTGGAAATAAATATCGGAGCTCAGCGTTTCTCTCATTTTAAAAACGAATTACCATTTATTTCATCCGCATTGTGAAATGCGCTTTTTAAAGTCTCCCTCTTGCGATTTTAGTTTTCCCGCAGTGGGAAAATGTCCTACATCTTTTACCAAGCCTATTGTTTTACCTTTCCTTTTCCTTGAGTGCATATGTATGTGTGTTTATGAGTAATGAGGTTATTTTTTACATTTCAATGCAAAATCATTAATTTGAGTAATTCTATTATAACGATGAAAACTTAAAAAATTCAAACATTTAAGATTTTAAAAGAAGGTTGATGGTCTAAATTGTATTTATTTCCATGGAAAAGTTGGATTTAAACAATCTAAGATGATTTATATATCAGACGTATGATGTTTCACAATTAATTTTCTGAAATATGTTGTGATTGAGATATATTGATACAGATTGGAACTTTCTCTATACAAATTATCAAACATTCTTACCCTAAATGTATAGATATTTAAAAAAATATACTCGATTTTAAATTACATACATGCAAATTAATGAGTTGATTACTCTATTCCATTAATCCAAACACACAAATGTTTTTGTTTTTATATTAGATAATCACCACTGTTAACTCTAAATGATGCATGCTGCAAAATAACCTTTTTATAGCTAAGTATTGAAATGAATTCTTTATTTCCTGGTGGACATTTTTCATTAACCCTAGACAATATAAGTGGCGTACTGAGGACCCCATCTATACTTTCTTACAGTGCACGCAGTTCTGCCCATGTCTTTTTGAACTCGTGAATTTTCATTTTGGTGGATGCTCTTGTGCGAGTAGTGAAGTCTTCGTGATTCGGTGGTTATTGTTATTAATTTGGTTTCTTGGTACCACCTATACACTGAATCGATTTAGAAAAATCACATTTCGTTGTTTTTCAGGACCGTAATGGCACTTAACGTGACTGACGGCGAAATCCGTGAACTTCAGATTAGAACTGAGGACGTATCTGAGATATCCGATAGTGGCTGTAGTGATGAGGACTATGTTTTAGAGTAGAGGGTGCTCAACCCATGGCGCATGCGCCTGTTCCGGTTCATCGGCCTCCCAGAAATTGCTCATAGAGCTTTAAATAATTTAAATATAAGTTTCATTTTTCCGCCGTTAAATATATTTGGGATTTAAAACGTTGTGAAAATTTTATTGTATTTTACACCGCTATATGGGCTTTTTTTGCTGGTTAAAGGTGGAATTCAGTATCATTATCACAAGCCACATCTTCAGTATGCCGTACATTTAAATAGTTATCTAGAGAGAAAGTCTACCAGATAAGCAAAGGCATATTCGGGCACGTCGATTGCTTCAACAGGGCCGAGGAAATTTTCCTTTCGTCTGAGCTATTTCCACGACCCACATTTCCCTCTTCGTGCCTCATTCATTCCTCGTTTCGTATGGTGCATGCGTTCCTACAAAGGACCCTGTAAAGCGAAACCGTGTAATGTGAGATTTGTCTCCCCAAAGGGTTACACGAGATTACATTTGAGCTCACTGTGCAACAATTTAGTTATATTCATTCAGAATTGCTTCATTTATTCTTTATTATAACCCTTTTTGCCTACAGGAATTTTACGAATTTTCATTGCTTGGAGACCGATTCAAAACCGCGCTGAAGTAAAATTGATGTCCGTGCAATTTGAGGTAGTTCTCTTAAGTGTAAATAGCGTTTAACCAAAAACGTGTAAAGCAAAACCGTACAATGCGAAACCGTGCAAAACGAGAGGTAGGTCTACTTCGAAAACGAATTATATAGAGAGAATGAGAGAGGTGTATGAGTTAAAGGATAGTGAAAGTGAGGAGGGATAAAAAGAGAGGGGTAAGAGGGGGAGTGACAGAGATGAGAAAGGCAAGAAGCGAGAATAAGCAAGAGAAGTCAATTGATTGCGAGGCTCAAATAAAGTGGAGAAAACGATTCGACGAGACGGGAAGAGGGTGGACAATTTGAGCGAGAGAGGGAAAATAGTTGAGTCGAAACGAAGCAAACAGAATGAGTTAATGTCGGCGATAACGTGTGTGTCGTAGGAAGGAGCTAGATTGAGTCGGGCGAGTTTTTGAGTAGTAAAAGCGGGCTCGCTGTAGTAGCTTTCCTTATATAGTGGTGACGCGAATTTTCAGTCGGGATAAAGAGCTGGCATGAGTACCTCAGTCGTTGGCTCGGCGATAAAGCTAAGCAGGAGGACGGGATCGCGACACAATGTGCGTGAAATGTGCGAGGTAGACCGTGTTTTTTCGTGTGTTTAAACGGAAAGTTCGAATCAAATGGCTTTAGTTTGGCAGCTCTCTCTATGCTGTGGTTACCTGAGTGATTGTCTTTACGGACTACTCAATCTTTCCAGTCTTCTCCTCCCTGAGAGAACACGTGATATGTCCCATGGAAGTTGACAGAAATCAATTGATAAATTTGTTGCTTACTATTGTAAAATAATAAAACAAAAGCTGGGATAGGTCCAAACATTGTTATTTTAATTTATATTAGGCATTAAATCATAGAAAATATATTTTGAAACTTTAAAAATCAACATTAATGGAATGAAATCCATATTCATGGCCAATATGAAAAATGGTTTTGCATGAAATGAGTATTTTAATTGAAAAAATATATGCTGTCAATATTATTTAAGGTTTTGTTCGTTAAATTAACTGTGTTTTAAACTTTCCTTGGAGGTAATTGAGTTTTTTAGATTCGGTACTTTTTTTTTGCTTTCACGTCATTTAGATAACCACATGCAACTAGTAACACAGGCAATAAATCGATATTTCAAGCGGTATACAAATAAGTAAATAAATGATTTAATACTAGACTAGTTAAACAAATATCTACATTTATAAGTAAAAAAATCGGTTAATTAAAATAAAGGATTCATGGCTTTTGCGCTGAGGAGGTAATTTTAGAGACGAAGCGAGTGTAATGAGAAGAGATTGCCGGTCGTAGATGTTGGAATGGAGAAATTATCGCAAGATAATATCGGACTTATTATGGCGGTGAATGGGAAAGGAGGGATCGAGAAAGTTTCGGAGTCTTGAGAACCAGAAAAACTTGCGGAACAGATAAAACGAGATGGAAATGAAAAGAGAGACAGATGGCCCAATTGAGGACGTGTTGGCTTTTAAACCGAACTAAAAATGGACGAAGATCTTTGTCGTCGGGAGGGCAAACCAAGAAACATATCTTCTCTTCGAGAAGAGCAAACCGAGCGAGAGAGGACGGATGGGGGAGTGTAAAAAGCGTTTTTGCGTTAGTGCGTGCGTGCTCGCGCTCGATATGATGAGAAAGAGAGAGAGAGAAGAAAATCTCCTTTGTATATGAGGATATAGGATGCGGAAGAATGGAAGAGAGAGAAAGAGAGATAGGAACGGATTGGATTGTTGATAAGGAGAAGAAGCGGAGGAAGAATATTCCATTTGCCAGCCCGAAGATGGAGGCACTGGGGGCGAGGATACTCGAGAAAAGATTGAGTCAGAAAGATAAAGAGAAAAAGGCGTTGAAAGTGTCGAGGAAAACAGGGGTGCGGGATGGGATGAAAAAAACCGGAGGATATGGTGAGAATTTGCGAGGGAATGGAATAGATGAGTCTCTCATTATGTCACGTGTCTTGGTCGACTGAAAAAAATCACGGAAAAGGAGAGGCACAGATATTTCATCTCTGTAGTCATGCTGAAATTTTGAGGTGAATGAATTGCCCCTGTAATTTTGAAAGATCGACCGTCGTCAAAGCATAGAATCGGCTGAGATTGTGGGAGCAAGGATGGTATCTCAGGGAAATTATATTTCACATATTAAATTCATGCAGAGTTGACAAACTATGTCATTCCAATAGTCATCAACAACCAAAAGCTTATTTCAGCTACCCTAAGATTTAGTATATACGAGTATGACGAAGAAACGGGGGGGATGGTGTTCATTGCACGAAAAATTACAAAATAGAGAAAATAAGAATAAATATAACCCAAATTAACCAACCAAAGCCAGCCTACAGATGATGAACACGGTTAAAAATTTATTAACTTTGCCACGTCAAAGATGACATTTATTTAATACCCCTGTGCTCCGGCTTACTTTGATGGTGCTGGAAACGGTGCCAGACGAATTCTTAAATTGTACTTATATATATATATATATATATATATATATATATATATATATATATATATATATATATAAACTCAAGGAAAAGAAAAGGTAGTGATGAGGGTGGCAACAAGGTGTTGAAGGAAGCCCAGCGGACACTTACCAAGTTGGGGACCAAGTTGGCAGGCTGCTGGGGGCGTCGAAGAGACACGTAAATCACACGAACACAAAACACACACACACACATATATATACTTGGTCCCCAACTTGGTAAGTGTCCGCTGGGCTTCCTTCAACACCTTGTTGCCACCCTCATCACTACCTTTTCTTTTCCTTAAGTTAATATATTATATATATATATATATATATATATATATATATATATATATATATAGAGAGAGAGAGAGAGAGAGAGAGAGAGAGAGAGAGAGAAATTCTAATTTCCTTGGCGGAGGTAAGACTAATGGAAGTCAGATCCTCTTTTCACGCATAAATAGAAGAAGAAAGCTGGAAACGACATCATCGCCGTCGTTCTGGGAGAATAACAAAAGGGTACTTAAAAGGCTTCAATTCCTGCGGATTTCCTACGCTTGGAGAATTTTCTTCTATTTCAACGATTGAAATGAGGATATTTAAGGCGGAAAATCGGCTCAGTGTTAGGCTTCTAATGCGGTTCATGTATCCTTAAAGCTGAGAAAAATGAGTTAATTGTTGGTTGCAGTACACTTTAAGAAATGGTTTATTTACTTTCTGACGACATTAAATTGAATAATTTAGTACAAAGTGGCAAAATTCTGTATTAATTCTTAATTAATTATTAAGATATAGCCACTTTTTCTAACTTAGTAATATTTTACTAGCCTCAAAATGAACAAATTCCCATCGTCGTTCTTTTCCTGCGACGCCAGACTTAATTTCTCGTGTTGTGGAAACAGAAGACGTACATGCTGGCACTCAGCTAGTAATACGATACAGATAACTCATTGTAGAGCTCGAAAAATATATTTTCCCGTAAAATATGAATGATAAAATATCGTATGCGTTTTCAAATGGAAGTAGGTAAGACGGTTTCAAAGGCTTTCTAGGAAAAAGGCGAAAAGGCAGAAAGATGCCATGATGCTGGCCAGACTCTTGAAGTCAGGATTTTTTAGATTAGGAATTTTTTCCATCTATAAGATATTTCCTTTCCTCAAGGAGCGGACTTAAAGCTCCTGGAGGCATTTGGAACCGTGAGAGAGGAGTAAGCATTGAGAGATAACTTTGGAGTTGGAAGGATGTTCGGAAGAGAGGAAGGAGAACCCGACGCCTTTTTCCCTTGAAGCATAAATGGATTTCAGTCGACCGATTTTTAAACGGGCGTATTTTTCCTAGCCTCTTTTCCTTCCCTTCTCCGCTCACCCCGCTTCTCTCTCTTTCCCTCTTCCTTCACCAAGCTTCCCCTTCGGCACCTTTTCCCACGGCTAGCAAAAGGAGACGGAGTCGCGTTTTTAAAATTTGAATTCTCTTAACGGAAAACCAATTGCAGTGATTTTTCGCGGCGTCTGTCTACATCTTGGACGGCTTAAACGTCGCTTCTTATATGGTTTCATCGTATCGGTCGCGGCTACAGACTGTATTCTTTATCCTGGCTTTACATACGAAGTGGTTGATTCTTAGAATTCGACAAAAGCGAGCATTCCTTCATTGTTTGGTGCTTTTTAAATCGATAAAACTAGGACAGACATTTTTCCTATTAATCTATAATTTAAGGGTATTACTAAGGTTTTTGTTGACGAACATAAAAAAATCAACGATTATAAATAATAGTAGTACAAAAATGCTGAAAATGTTCCGCAAAATTAAATGATTTATACCAGATAACTTACTATTTTATTGTTTAAATAATTCGTCTCTGTTCATTCAGTTTTTTTGAGATTTTTGCTAAATTCATATCACGTGATTTGACAAGTATTTTATGAATTATTATCCGACATCCTTATATAGGCGCGTCAAAACCTAAAGCAATTTCGGATATTCTTATCTAGTTACTCCTTGATATTGGTCCAACGTGAGAAATAAAGTAGTCATGCCCAATGTTGTAGTAAAATCTCTAAATTTCAAATTTTTCCTTTCCAAATTACCTTGTCGCCGATAACTTTTAATCGCCATTATTAGTAAAATAAGGTTTTTGATCCATGCAAAACCAGAAACTTATCTTTGCATCCAAATTTTTTTACAACCCCGCGGGGCTCTTACGCACTTGTGGGCGTAATCTTTATTTAAACATCAAGCATAACTGCACATTTCAGTTACGCCTGTTTACGTAACCTTTATGTTGCAAAGTAGGGCCTTCCCTTCCCTAATACCGGCGGTCCTTGCAAACACCTCCGCCTACAGCTTCTCTCACTTAACTCACCTCTGAAAATTTCCTAGCATCCTCAAGGGGCGTGCTTTTGGGCTTGAAGTAGAGAGAGAGAGCGAGAGAGGGTGGAGGGGGAGGGGGAGGAGAAGCGGGTTGTTATTCAAACAGTGGGGAGTAGCCGAATAGAGCTTTCGGTAAACACGCTTCTCTCTTCCCAGCCATCAGTTGAGGGCGTTGAGGTCGTGGGGTGAGGGTCACCATAGAGAGCGGGGGTTCAAAGAAAAATCCGAAATAGGTAGAGAGCGAGAGAGGCGGTGGTCGGTGTCGGAAGACAAATATGGAGGAAGGGATGAGAAGGAAGAGGGGAGGGAGGAGGAGCTTTAAAGGGTTAGGGTAGAATCTGACCCACCCACGGATCGATTGCGTGGGAAGGTTAATTCTGCATCCATTTAGAAAGCGATCGAAGCGTAGAAACTGATCGCTTAACGAGATGCCGCATGATTGGTTATTAATTTTGCGTTTCCTAGGAGGGGGAGAACAAGGGATAAATTTCTCGCGCGACTGCATCGACAAAAATAATCGAATGTCCATATTGCTTACTCCGGTGAAAGAAACGTGACGAAATATTTAGCCTAATTAAGAACTAACTTTTATCTTTCCCTAACGAATTTAATTTTAAGAGCCATCCCCGACATAAAAGCATCGATTTTTCCCTGAAACATTTCCTCGATAAGTGAGCGAATGTTTAAATTCATTTAGAGACGGTTTTTCGTTGCAAAGAGACTGATAAAAAATAATAAATAAATGAGACGATTTGTTTGAGCAAAACAATGTTGGAGAGTTAGAAACGAAAAAAATGAACGATGTAAGGTGAAAGAATAAAGATGAAGAGCGATGGAAACCAGAAGAATGAAGACGAGAAACAATTGCAGAATGAAAAGCGAGGTCTCCTCGACATCACAAACGCCATCATGTTTCAAAACTTAAGATATTAACTTTTATCATATTTTTAGTTTTTCATATATGAAGTATAGAGAGGAAGTATGATGATTATAAAATATAAGCGAAGGAAATTCTCCAAAGCCAGGCAAACTGATAAAACCCGGTTAAAAGGCCGGATAAAAACAGATGAACCCGGATAAAAACCCAATACGTATTTCGGCTACAAAGTAACCATCATCAGGGGTTAAAAAAAGGGGAAGGGGGACTTGGAGAATTTCCTTCGCTTATATTTTATATATTTGCCAGTGTAGCTCGCTCTCTTTTACTGAACTATGATGATTATGAAAAACTATACCCGATATACAGGTAAATATGCACGTTTTAGGTTTCTTTGAGTTCGAAAAAAGTAATACTTTAAGCGATTCTCCGCCTCATCATAGTCTGTCGTCCGTCTGTCTGTAGGCAATCATCTCTCGGCTGAGCACCGCTTTAGGGGCTAAATGGTTAGATAGTATCTGAAGATATCTTGTATTTATGTCGGGTATTACCGAAAATAGAAGTCCTGTCGAAATGAATCTCAATTTTGCAACAATGGAGGATATTTTATTACAATTTATTTTCATAGAACGTCGATTTGACAAATCATGGCCCTGTGGGTTGTTGTGAAAAATATATTAATTTATAGACCATGGTGTCATACATAATAATAAATAACATTTTCCCAGTACAAGATTGAATTGTGTCCAATGAAATAACATATCGAGTTTTACGCCAAGCTTCCGCCAGAAGCAGCTGTATTGTAGCTACAAGTCAAACTGCGCGTTGACTTAAGTAAGAACATTTTTGCGTTCTAGTTGAAGCATAAATATATGAAACAGTTTGTAAAATGCATGCTTCATCAATTTTTGACTGTAAATTATTGCTCATCTAATAAATTTATCAGTCGCAGCAAAACTAGTCGAAATTTCAGCCTGTAAACTAGAAACTTGGGACGATATTCTGAGCGCTAAGCATCATCGAGAGAAAACGGAGCATTTGAATGAATGCTTCTCATTTTTTTTCACGGAGACATTAGACTAAAATTTTGACGGATCTTTACGATTTCCGTGAGATCATAAGTGCTGATTTTATTCATTACCGCTTCCAAAACCAAACTGAAATAAAAAATGAACCAGCTACGTCTTTCGCCGTTTATTGCCAGAAGGTAAATTTAAGAGTGTAGTCTACCCAATTAGGTGCTAAGTTATGTTTTTTTGTCCAAAAGTAGGAAAAATTAATTAACTTGGCACCTAGTATGTAGCTCAAGAGTGTGTTGAATGAACGTCTATTTTGAAATAAGTCAGAATAGCTTTGAGGAGACTATTACTCCAAATCGGACGCATACTTCTCAAAATATTTTACGCTTCTTATATCACATTAAAACTAATTGAAAGTTACATGCAGGTATCAACGCTTTACCTTCGCGCGTTGAAAAAGTAGTTGGTTTAGAAATTTCTGGCAATTAAGAGTGTTCTTTCCATGCTCAAAGGACCTACTAACGCTAGCCAAAAAAATAATTCGAGTATGTACAAAATGTAGGGAAAGCAACAAGTATTTTTCATTTTAAAATTTTACCTCCGCAGTTTAATTTTATTTCAAAGTTAGAATGTACTTGTTTGGGATAAAATCTTAAAATATTAACGAAAGTACTAGCGGGGTAAAAATTGCGTTCGAAATGTAATAGAAAGAAACGACTTTTCCGAGAACGATTCATTCGAAATAATTTCAATTGCATATAAGACTGTCCCCAAACAGAATCATCTCACATTCTCGCATAAAATGTATTTAGAGAATGTACTTCAGTCTTTAAAATATTCGAATTTGAGATTTTGATCAATGTGCACGATTTAGGCGATCGAGTGTACGAATTTCGTTTTCCTATTCCGTCTGTCTGCCATCTGTATGCAACCCTATGAGATAAACGCCTCTATATGACACGAATTAGTATCTATATATTACTCGAAATAGAAATGAACCATATCGCAACAAAACGGAGGGCAGTTTAGCCAATTTTTACAAAATGTCTATTTACCTAAAAGTGGCTTCGTGTATTATGATTGAAATTCACCCATTTATAGAGCACAACGTCATAAAATATTATAAGATACGCGTCTCATAAATAAGTATATCACGCCCAGTGGAATAATAATATGTCGAGTTTTACGCCCAGCCACTTCCAAGTTCTTCCCACATTTAACAGCAGCAGCATTGCTGTTACGAATCTAACCGCACGCGTTAATGAAACCAGTGGCGTTACTGTGTGGACTAGAAGGTTGGAGATATGAAAAATTTTGTAATAATACATGTTCCATTGATTTTTATTTTGCTACGCGATGTTATCAGGCTTTCAAAAGCGCCAAATTGATTGATTATGGCACTTTGGAGCATTTTTTTACTTCCAATTCTCCTCAGAAAGAGTAGACGCCAAAATGATGTGGAATAGGCAGTGGCGTACCGGAAAATCTGGAGGCCCCTCCGCAGCAAATAATACGCCCCCCTTGGATATCTTAAATATTTTCCAAACTGAATTGCTTATTATTTCCTGTATGTTAATGAAGAATTGCCCTCCTTCCTCACACGTACGCTACCGATATTTTGAAAAGTATAAAATGACCTCTAATTAGTTACAGTAATAAGTCTGTTTCATTTATTTACATTAATCTATTTGGAAAATGGGTTCAAAATATTATATTATGCATAAAAATCCTTAAAAAAACAAGAAAAATAAGAAGTAATTATTATTCCATGACAGGGCTCCCCAAACTATGGCCCACGGGCCACATGTGGCTCGCGACCCCAATTAATGTGGCCCTCGAGTCTGTAATAAGTCTTTGCCATTTTTACTAGATATAACAATCAAGTAGCGTTGGAAAACGTTATGCGTAACGTAACGAAATAACGAAATGATTTGTGAACAACTAACGAAAAACATTAACGAAATTTTCAAAAGAATTGTAACGAAAACGAAGAAAAATCGTTATTTAGTTATGCTTACGCTTTTACTGTGTGGCATTTCGTCCCTTTCTTTTCTCTCTCTTCCTCAGCGATCTAATTAGCCCCCACATATAATCATAGCGCCATAAAATGAACCGAGGACGGGATGATTAGGGGGTCTTTATGGCCCCAAAGCGTGGCAGAGATCCACCGAAGTTGCGCTGCATTTATGTCTGATTTCGATCCATATTCGGTGAAGAAAATATAAAGTTAGATTGGACATGTCGAAACATTTCCCGTAATTTACCTAATTCACTAAACCACCTTTCAATACTAAAAATAGCCTGCATTTGAATATTATGCACCTAAATTTTCAAAAAGTTTTTCATGTTGATACTCTGGCCCGCGAGCATAAAATTTATTATCCAAGTGCTCCACTCGAAAAAAGTTTAGAGACCCCTGGTCTATGACATTGAGTATGCTCATTAACTTACAGTTATCGGTCGACGCCGGTGGAGCAGTTGATGAAATACTCGTCAATAGTTTCAAATCTTGCGGGTTCGATTCCCGGCCGAGGTCGATGATATTTTATGGCTTAAAAATATGACAAGTATTCCTATGGAGAGGAAGTGAAGCTGTCGTTCCCGTGTAATGTACGATGTTGGTGTACTTCAAAGAACCCCTTTTCACCTGAGACATTGGGTAGTTGCATAATTTCCTCGTAGCCTATATCTTCGTGCCGAGAAATTCATTTTCTAGGCGTTATAAAGCCGTATTGTAGAAGTAACAATTCTCTTTTTCGGGTTCTTAAAGCGGGCGTCAGACGCCTTCGTCAGTACGGTTTGAACAATTGGAGGGCTCTTAAATCTCGCCCCCCCCCCGCATTGCGGGGCCTATCAGGACTCCTCTGGGAATAGGGTACAATGAAATGTAAAAAATGCTAGCATGAATATCCGACCAAACTTGAAGCTACGCAAATGCACATGAATAAATAAAAATTCAAAGTAAAAACATTTATGCTTTCATAAAGTGAATAAAATCGAAAAGAATATTTAATTTACTCCAACCGAATTAAAGTCACTCTGCGGGTATCAATCAAGATACATCGGGGATGTTTCAAGTTTGTTAAGGATATCCAGGAAAAGGTTATCTTAGTATATGACTCACATTTCCAGTCAGATTAGGCTTCCCACATGATAACACTGGCAAATCAGCTAACCCAGTAACCATATAAATGCTGGTTTTTAATCGCTATTAGAGTTAACTAATTCAGTACTTCAAGGAAAGGTGAATAGCTCTTTTAGAAAGAAATACTTCACTATCATATAAGGTCTTCAAACTATGACCCGCGGGCTACATGTGTCCCGCGATCCCATTTAGTGTGGCTCTCGAGCCTGTAATAAATCTTTGCCATGTTTTTCTTGGTATAACAGTCATGCAGTGCTGGAAAACGTTATGCGTAACATAACGAAATGATTTTTGAATAACGTAACGAAATACGTTGACGAAAACGAAAAAAAATTGTTTCGTTATGTTTACGCTTCTACTGTGTGACATTTCGTCCCTTGTTTCCCATCCCATTTCTTTCCTCTCTCTTCCTCAGTAGTCTTATTAACCCCACGTGTAATCATACAGTCATAAAAAGAGCCGAGAACAGGCCGTGGTAGAAATCCAAATAAGTTGTGCTCGATTTATTTACCCAATTCACTAAATCACCTTTTAATACGAAAATAGCCTACATTTTATATTGTATGCCTATATTTTCAAAAAGTTTTTCAAGTTGTTACTCTGGCCCGCAAGCATAAAATTTATTAACTATGTGGCCCACTTGTAAAAACGTTTAGCTTCCTGATATAAGGCAATGCACGTGTTGTGAGGTATGCATAGGATTTAGGGTGTAAAACTCAGTAGGACATTTCACGTAGAATATTATTCGGTAATCAGGATAACTGACCACATAAAACCTATTTTAAACTCTTAGAAACTAATTTTATGTAAATAATTCACAGTCATTTAAGGAGGCAGAAAGAATAATTCCTCGTCACATAAATTCCATTTTAAATTATGGTGTTTGGTTTTTCTTCTCAACTATCATACAAAGTTCTACTAATAATTTCAGAGAAAGAGCAACGAGCGTTGGAATTAATTAATTGACGATTAACTGATTAAAAATGAAAGAGAAAATTAATCTGACAGGATAAAATAATTTATCTTTATTTCCTAAATATACTTTATCACTAATTAACTTACGAAATCGAAAACAACGATCTCCCCATTTTTATCGTGTCCATCCTCACCACCACTCCAATACTAGGTTTTAAATTTCTATAGCAAGAATATTTTTTTCATTGCATCAAATACGTCTAGCAGTTCAGGCTCGACTCTGGATAAGTGCTCGAACCGCCCGACTCATTTTTCAGCTTGTTGCTCCATTTCCTTTAGCACCACAGCATTAAGAGTTAAATGCAGAAGCGGCGACCTGTTTTGTTTTTAGAAAAACGACCGTCTATTCCGGGGAAGAAAAAGGTAACAGCCGAGATGGTTTGTGAAATTGCTCTCCCTCTCTCTCTCACGAAGTGTGCAAGTCTCTCTCCCATGCATAATGCATCCTCTACAGCAGCGGTGCCCAAACTACGGCCCGCGGGCCAAATGCGGCCAGAGAAGGGTTTTTGTTCGGCCCGCGAAGCTAAGGCGAAAAATCAATTCGAAAAATTTAACACACAAATTCATACATTTTTTGAAAATTTTCATAATAAAACTTTAAATATTGAAATGTTAGCCATGAAAACCTCATTTAGACATGATTTTCACTTAATGGCATCTCAGAGTACATAGAAAATTTCCGATTTAAACTCTAATCCGGCCCGCCGAAGTATTGACAACTTCCAATGGGATTCGCAACCATTGATGTGGCCCGCCATTAGAAAAGTTTGGGCACCGCTGCTCTACAGAAGGGGTTCATAATTTAAAGGTTGACGTGGTCCAAATCGACCTATCTTGGTTTTGTTAATTTACCATAATTAATTTAAATTGAAATTTTTTGTCAAAAATTTGAGTGACAAAAAGTATAATTTAATTGTTCAATGGTAGATGTTGCATCATTCTTCTCTTGCCGTTCCACTTGCCGTATTTACTTGCACAATTGCCTCATTTTTTTCGCCCCATTCTTTTACACTATAACGAGGATGGGGCAAATTCCCGGTTTTCCCATATCGTGTTAAAGTGGCCATATCAGAAAAAAATAGTGTTTTAGCTCAGGCGGGGCAATTACGCAACGGAGGCAATTACGCGCGTAAATGCGGTATATCCGGCATATTGCTGGTAGTCGCAGTTCTGAGAGTGTCTCTTGAATTTTGATCTGTCATTGTTGAACGTAATGGGGCTTTGTTAACATTAGCTTTCACTATAGAGCGGTGGACGAAATTCGAGTGCTTTAGCGTTTTGGGAATCGCAGCTTCATTTTATGGTACACCACGGTAGCAGACGGCTAATAGTAGAAATGTATAGCGAACTCATATCATGCCGCATATTCGATAAATTGCCATTACAGATTTTAATTGTATTTTTATATAAAATGAATGAATCAGCTGAGATACTCCCTGCTTCGATCGGGCCATACAATGTGTCTGCAGGCCGTATTTGACTCGCGGGCCGTATATTGTGTACACCTGCTCCACAGAATATCGCATTCAACTCCGCACCACTTTTATATGACAGGGTAGGATATATGCCGAGGGAGGGGGAGGGAGAGAGAGAGGGAAGAGGAAAGGGAGGGGGAGGCAGAGAGATGGAGTGAGGGGAGATTGGCAAAAAAATTGAGATTTCATTTTCCTCTTCCGCGCGTTGCACGTACAAACTCATCTTCAGATAGAGAAAGAGAGAAGAAAATTAGGAGTGAAGACATACAACCGTATCAGCCAAAAAATACAAGAAATCCTCATCTTTCGCGAAGCGGGTACGAAATCCTCGGCGGAGCGGGTTTCCATGGAAACTCATATTCGCACTCAGCTAAGAAACCCGCCTTTGCGGCTGGGAACCTCCTCGCCGGAAGTCTGGTAATCAATCATAAGGCAGACGAAGTGGTGGGGTTGGGAGGAATGTGGAAATACCATTCCTAGCGCCGCTTTCGCCTTCCGATAAAAAAGAAGTAAGAAAAACTCCGATTCCTCGAAAGACGGGGGAGAGAGAGAAGAGATCAAATCCTATTTCGAACCTCCGTTTCCCTCCCCTTGCAGTAGCGCACGCTCCTTGGAGATGTTTAGTGATTTATTAACGGCTGCGTTTGCGGAATTATGGTTCGACGAACTCGACGAGGTTAATTCGTGCGCTTATGGAGAAAAAACGTCGGAATGTTTTGATTTTGTAAGATTTATTTCGGCCCCCGGAAAGGTATTGAAATTAATACCGATGTGTATCCTATGAATCCGAGAATAAGGCATCAAAATAAGTATGAAAAATTGAAAAACTAAGTACTCATCTCGGGTATCTCTAATAGACGTAATTAGGTATGAAATACCAGAGGTTAAAGTTAGACTAAAGTTACTTACAGAATTTTCCAGACCGTTTACTTTGGATAAATTCACACAGAAAACTACTGAAAGAAAAAATCAAGTTTATTTGCTGTAAAGTAAACGAAAAAAATCAATATTTTTTACAGAAACCGAAATACCGAATTAAGATGTGTTTCTCACATAAAAGCATTGGGCTCTTAAATGTGGTAACAGTGCGAGTTTCCATGGTTCAATAGGGAATTATTGAGCTATACTTATGGCTGAAAAAATAAAATAAAATCTTAAGAATCACACCTTGAAAATACAAATACTTATCTCAGTTATCCCCAATAGTCTTAACAAGGTTATGAAAACCAGATGCGCATTTTGGCTACAATGCAGTGCCTTCAGTGGTGATTTACTTAAATTAGATTCTTAAAAGAACCTTGGTTACCTAAGATAAATATTTATTTTTTCAATTTTTGATACTTAAACTGCTAATTCTTGAATTCGTTTCCAGTCGTAACACGAGCTAGATCACTGGTGTGCAACCTGTGGCCAGCGATTCGATTTCAGCTAGCCCGCGTAGTCTTAAAAAAACTTTCACTTTTGAATTTTATTAACCCATCCGCTTACCTAACCGTCTGATCATTACAAAGTAAGATAATTACCGAAAGGTGAAAAAGATGGATTTAGAATGGAAATTCAATCTACCACATGTACTTAAATTGTCTATATATTGATAGTATGTCTTAATAAACTGCGTGGCACTTCGGAAATTTATCCGTGTTGTGTGATCCGCGATTAAAAAAGTCACGCATCACTGAGCTAGATATTTCTCTTGTAAATCCTATGCATTGCATGAACTTTACTGGTTTGAAATGTAAATAATTGCTCTAACCTTATTACTTCAAGCCAGATTTTACTTAAAAGTAGTTTTATCCCAATTGAACGATTTAATTGAAATAATTTCACAATCATCGAATCCAGATCGACGATCTGTCATGTCCAAAGCGCTACGTTTAAATTTGTCTCGGCGATAGATCCTACTCCGAAAATATAACGCAGATCGGAAAAGGTGGAATTTCGACGGAGTGAAGTCCGGACTATAGGAAGGGTGGGGAAAAGTCTCCCAAATGCCAAATGTTCAAGAGGACCACGGTAGTTTGAGCAGTATGAGGGCTGGCATTGTCGTGCGGCAGCAGCACCCCTATGTACACTACGAAGAAAGCTTTCCCACATTTGAAAAGGAATCTGCGAGGGTGACGCTTCCTATCTGATCAGGCCGTCCAAGAGGAGATTAGGCGATGGTGACTGCAGCAGGACACGTAGCTCTACCACCATGGCTTCGACACTACGATCAACCGCTACGACTAGTGTCTAAGCAAGATTGAAGATTCCAGAAAACTATAAATCCATGTCAATATTATGTATTCGAGTACCAAAACGCTATGAAGTCAAACATTTCTACAAATTCTACATCTATAATCGCTCGTTGGAACAGACAAGTTTACGTACACATAAGTGAGATATCGTGCACGTAAGGTTAACTATGTCATTTTACTGTTCCCATATCCCTTAAATACATCGCATTCATTCATGTGTCCCCGTATCCTATGTGATAAAAAATATTCCCTTAAGACCTCTTATATATCGGGTATAGGACCAGTCGATTTAAATGACTGCCTAGGGCCTAGCTCCTAGAGCTGCTACAGAAGTTTTTGATTACAGAATTAGGAGCTTAGTGCGAGAGAAGAAAGTAATGTATAGATTGAGTGTGTGAAATTCCCAACACATAGAAACGGTCATATGTCCTAAAAGATGAAGATAATCAACGTCAACGATATTAGGCGATGACCAGCATTAACTGACGTGTACCATCGAAAAAGTAATTGGTATTTCTAACAATTTGAGCTGCGGTTGACATCAATCTCAGAAGACCACCCATTACATTTTAAATATCTATACAAATAAATTATTAAGAATTTGATAGCCTGTTTAACCACGTTTTCAAAATTCGCGAGTCGTGGGCCTCGTAAATCACTATCGCCTAAAGGCCTTCCACCCCCTGACTCCGCGCCTGCTTACCGCACTTTCACTCGCAGCGACGTATTACTGCCGTTAACCCCTCCTAACCCCATTCGAATTCCTGGGAGCACATAACAAACGAGACGATAAACGATTCCGCGATTTGCGGTTCGCGAAAGAGCCGAAGTTCCTCGAAAAACTCTCGGACTTTCGGAGGGAATTTGTTCCACGTGCGCTTAGGCATAGGCTACTGATAAATTGTCGCTTTTCCCGAACAACGCGTTTTACAGAGTAATAACGCGGACCTCCGTATTTCTCAGAATCGATAACGAGTTTCCCGTCGCTTTAAGCGTTATAATGAGATTTCAGCCTCCTTAGGATGGCAACGGAACAGAGTGAGGTCTTCGTTCAACGAATATTGCCATTTGTTTCCGTGGAATTCGTGTTTTCCAGGTTGCGAGCTTAATTAGGCGATCTCGCTTCTAAGAAAATCGCCGAGCGTTCCAGGAATGATTGAATGAACTGCGACAATGTTTGCAGAACTCTGATAAAGTTCAGCAATGTCCTGAAACTACTCAAGTCCGTTTATTTGCTGGATGTATTGTAGGAGTATAAATCTGCGTCGGTTTATTTATAATTTAATGCAGATTTCAGATTTATACTTTGACCAATTCTGATACAACGAAATAGGTAAGGATAACTCGTCATTATAACGAATAGGAATTTGAATTGACTGAGGAAAACGCCTGGAAGGATTTCTG
Source organism: Tanypteryx hageni (assembly GCA_028673005.1). Taxonomy (NCBI): domain Eukaryota; kingdom Metazoa; phylum Arthropoda; class Insecta; order Odonata; family Petaluridae; genus Tanypteryx; species Tanypteryx hageni. The sequence goes on from CM054117.1 coordinate 43,329,968, forward strand.
AAAGGTGGTGACCCGATTGGCAGGGTAATAGAGATGGCCGCAGTCAGACCTAATGGTCACATTCATGAATGAGGGTCTTTGGCGAAACAGGTTAAGAAGGCATTCAGGTTGTTTATGAAGGAAAAGTGAATATAGAGATATTGTCAAAAAGAATTGTCGTCTGGATTTAGTAAATAGCCAACCAAGGTTTTTCATGTACGGGAAAATATGGACATCTCTCTTGAGTTTGAAAATGAATCTAACGCAGGAATTCATTTAGCGCTGTCGAGCTGATCTGTGAAGTCGTTAAATACTAAGCAACAATAATCGAGGTAGGGGAAGATTAAGGTTGATATGGGCAGTTTAAGGGTATGTAGAAGTAACAGGTTTCTATTTACTTTGTTCCCGATGTCATTGTCCATAAAAGTGGTTTTCGCCATGCCGGCTGTTTGTCTCTCTGTCTGTCTGTCAGTCTGCCTGTCGGTCTGTTTGCGTGCATAAAATCGAACGATATCTTGTATTTATGCAATATATCATCTTTTGTAGACCCATTTTTGATAAAAATGACATTGCACAAAAATAAAGGATAGTTTATTCTTGGCGATTTTTAGAAAAATTTGATTGTCCAAACATGGCATTAAATTGCTCAAGTTAAAGAGTACTAATATGGTTACCATTCTCTTATCGATTGCATGTCTTATATCGTCAGTGACTTTTAAGAGAGCAGACTGAGTACTGAAACATTTACGGAACCCATTGAAAGGGATAAAATATTTCGCTCTTTAAAAGTTAAGCAGTGATTTGCTGATGGACTGTGCGTTCTGATACTTTGGAAATAGCAAATAAAATTTAAATTAAACGGTAATCATAGGGAGAGAACGGGCTTATCACCTTTTTGATGGGGCGCACTAACGACGATTTCCAGATAGAAGGGTAAACGAAAAGGATAAATGAGTGATTCAAAAGTTCAAGGATAACCAAAATTGCGGGAATTTTTTAAAAAGATTTATAGGAATTTCATCTATACCCATAGAATTGGATTTATAGAGTGAGAGATACTTGCATATGGTATCAAAAATTATATGTTGAAAGTAAAAAATGTTTTCATGAAAAAGAATGTTGTAGATAATAGGTGTAGATGGCTGGGAAAGACTATTGGCAGGGGAAAGAGAGATGAAGTAAGTAATCGTTAATCTGGTCTAATGAAAGATTTCTCGAATTAGCTCCAAATACCTAAGTTGCTTCCACACTTGATTATATTCAGTCGAGCGGGAGAAGTAGGAGGTGTTATAAAGGAGCTTGGGTTCAGAAATCAGCATTTGATACGATTTCTAAGTTCTCTATATTTTTCGTAGACAAGTTGTTTACGCGCTTGTATAAATGCTTGTCGAAGCTTATTTATTTCCTAGATGAGTTGCCTAATGTCTTGGGTGAGCCACGGTATGTAGGGGCGTTTGCGAGAACAAATGCGTTTGGGAGAATGTGGATTAATACATTCCATTAAGTCAGTATTGAAAGTTAATACTTTCGAATCAATGGAGTTAGAACTGAATACTGCTCTCCAGTCCATAGTGCTTAAATCTTCTTGGAAGTTTTCGACTTCGAAGTTGTTGAAATCTCGGTAGGTGAAGGGTATGTATGTATAAGGAGCCGTATGTTGGGTTGGTGTGTCGGATCAAGTAGCACAAGGTGAAGATTATTACTGTAAAGAAATTTCCTTAAGTAACGACTATCAAAAGAATCACAACACATGTCAGTATTGAAATCATCCATTATAAAAATGTTTTTATAGGTAGGAAATAATCTAAGAAAGAGGGAAAAAGAGAGAGTTTTGAGAGAAAGAGTGAGATAGGAGTGAGAAAGAGGAAGCAAGAGAGGAGTAAGAAAGGGAGAGAGAGAGAGAGCGAAGTTTTGAGAGAGAGTGAGAGGATGGAAAGGGTGAGAGAGAGAGGGGAGTTTAGAGATAAATATTTAAAATTGAGGGAATGAGAGAGAAGGGTTGAGAGAGAATTTAGACAGATTGATGGAGAGAAGGAAGAGTTAGGGAAAAGATGGAAAAAGATATCTTGTGCTAAAAGGGTGAAATAGGAACGAGAAAGGAAGAAGAGACGAACATGTAGGCTAAGGGAGGGAGGGGGGGGGAAGAAGTACGAGGGAAGAAGAGGTGGAAGAGATAGGGGTGGAGAATCGGAAGGAGAGAAAGGGAGTGAGCATATTGATTTCGGAATGGCGGAATGCTCCAGCTCCCCCTCTCCCTCTTTCTCTATCTCTCCATCTCGGGCGAACCAATTCCCCAAATTTCGTCTCTGCATACCGGGAGATTTTATTTTTGTCCAATCGAGTTACTGCATCTTATTTAATCAGCCCCTTTGCCCGCTCGCGTCATCTTTCTTCGTCCTTCGCAGCAAGGGGGGGAGGGGTGATGAGGTGGGGAGGGGGGAAGAGGAAGAACCTGTTGCGGAGTCGCTCTTTAAAATACATCGGGAGAGCGTGAAATAAAATCCCCCGTGCCAATTTTGTTCCCCTCCCGTTCACCCCGCAGACCTCCCGGAATTTTTGCCGAAGCAAAAATTACGGCCTAATTTTTCCATTCCGGTGTTGATGCAATCGGGTGCGAGGATTACGCCGTTGTGACGGGGGATTTACTCTACGCTATTTCCAGACCCGGCTTGGGAAATTGCGGGGTCTGGTGCGAATTACTAATCAAAAAATTTAAAATTGAAATTTTAATGAATAAAGTAACTTTTTTCCTCTTTATGGCAGTGTTGAGAAATTTTACAGATTTTTAATACATATATGTGCGATAGATATAATTCAGAGAGTGCGGGGCCCTTAGCGGTCTCACCGCCGGCATCGCCTTCAAGCCGACCCTACATTACGAGATATATATTATAAGACATTATTTCTGGTAGTTTTACAAAACTAAATATTTAGGAAATTAAAATGAAATAGTTATTCGATGTGAATGATCTCCGCGCGGGACTAAATGCGGCCGCACCGATGGAACTTGCTTCAAGCCGGCCCTGGCTAATGCCAAACATATTCCACAATACAGTTTCGAATTTTATCGGAAAATAATATAGGGGATAACCGTGCTTTGTAACGGTAATACTAAATACACTTTTACACATTTATTCGAAGTAAAAATATTGATAACATCAAATCCCATACACGCAGAAAGTATGTCAAGATGTAGTACATTGTCCTATTTCACGCCTCTGAAAAGGCATTATGAGGCTAAAACATCGGTGTTTTTGCTTCACATTGTGGCAAGAATTGACTATAATGTGTAAGAGCCCTTCCTGCCTTTCGCAGCTACCAAGTGTATGGCGAAAAAAGATAATTTCAATTCATAGAGCCCATTGAAATAGAACTTGTGAATTTTTGACCTGATGCCTGATGCGAAAAAAGATAATTTCAATTCATAGAGCCCATTGAAATAGAACTTGTGAATTTTTGACCTGATGCCTCGTTTCTCGAAAGTTTTTGTAGAAATTATCCTTTTAAAAATAATGGGTACATGAATTACCTCAGGATTGAAATTTTCTTCCCGTCGCATCTACAAATTACTGTGCGAGAATAATGATAAGGCTAGGATTATGCTAGTAATAAGCTATCCCTGGCATTTTCCCAGAATTCATTGAAAATATTTTGTACTAAACTTCTATGGCAGTAAGGAGGCTTGATGCTTTTGAACTTTTTAATCGGGTTAGAAGTAGATTTCTTATCATATGAATTGCACATCTAGAAATAACAAACAAGCAGAACGCCAATTCCAAGGAAATTTAATTTTGGTAATGCAAAACGTTAAAGCAGTGCACTTTAGCAATACATCCGCTAAGGAATGGAAAGTAGTACGTCTTTGATCTAGTACATGTATACTTTTTCATACAAAAAGACTCACGGTGCATGTGTATAATAAAACGAGATGCGCGCGGAACTCGAAGTCCGATGTTAAAGAATCCTGCTTTTGAGCCCAGTTGCATAAATCTCTCTTAAAGAGATTCTTCTGTAAATTCGACTAGACACAGTATCGTGTTTCGGCGAAAATATCAAAAGTCCTCCTGGATGACCTTTGTGAGTGCAACCTCTTTGCAAGACATGTTCATTGAGTATTTTTCCGCACGTGCTGCAATCTTGGCTTTTATCCTTGTAACTTCTAATAATTTTAAAATCTGCATTCTGCTATTGAAAAATTACTCCCATCTTCATAGGTTTAGCTGTCGTGTGGATGGGCATTTTGGGTTTTATTTTATTACATAAAGTTCAGCAGTTTGTTTTATATACTAGCGGAGAGAATCAGTTTGCAATGATATGATTTAATTAGAAAACATTCGATTGTAAACGCGTAACTTGAATAATATAATTTCAAGATGTTTTTAAAATATATCAACTTTATTCCTTGATAAGCGTACAGATTCAATCATGGGAGATACCACCTCCAGTTTGTAAGAGTGAAAAATCAATAAAAGATATAATTCTGATAAACGTGAGTGGATGATTCATGCGAGTATTGATCGGAATGTAACACGATGTCTTAATGCTCTGAAAGTTACAAATCTTAGAACTTGCCTTAAATGTGTAGTGGTAGTACGTATCCTTCTCGACGCAGGTAGTCACCATGCCGGTCAAGGTATTCGTCCCGTCGAGTAAATAACTTTTGGACGCCGACATAATAGAATTGGTTGTCCTGTATTTTCTCTCACGTGACCTATCTTGAACTGTAGAATATTTGGCGAAATACCATCTTTCGAGATGTCTCTTTAAAGAACCAAACGCGCTAATTCCTCCTAAATTTCCCCTTCAATTCGGGCGTTGTTGATGCCAGTCTTAGCCCTGGTCGGGTAGCCACTCCGCTCCTCGTCTTTAACGTCGTCGGCAACTCCGAAGCTTTTTGAACTCGTTTTGCCGCTTCAAAGCGTTGTCGATGATTTTCAGTAGCTTGGGAGTTCTCTGTCCTTAAAAAACCGATAACACTGCTAACTTATTCGCGTGACCACGTTTCCAAGTGAGACTCCCCATGTTTACACTGTCACTTCGGATGCGCTACGCCTACTACTCGGCTTACAACGCTTTGTATTGTAAACAATGAACGTGCAAACGCACCAATTGTGTTACAGTCCGTCCTTCATCCATCTCACTATCTCAAAAGTTTCTTTAAAATTCGTCAGTCACATGCTGTTTTGGGGAAATCTAAATTTGATGCCGGTATTATTTTTTCAGTAGTATTTCATCGGATAAACAGGACAATATCATCAATAAACACTTTAATTTTAATATAAAAAATTCGATATAAATGTCGTCGAAGGAATGAGCCTAAATATTGTACAAGATTATCCATGAGGATTCTTCGCCTTCGTTTTATAGCGATTAAACAAAATAGTCCCTGATTCGATTCGTTTAATTTAGTTTTATAAAAATCTCATTTCTGTGTTTGATATAGCTTCTTTATTTTTTATACGACAATTTGTTGCAAATATGAAGCATTCAAACATTGTCTAGCAAAGTTCTGTTGACTTTCTATAGGTTATATGGATTTATAGGTGACTATAAACGCCATAAAGCCGTTGAGTAAACCAGATTCGCATTCCACCTATTAAATTATCAATCCTCGGTGTTAAGTCACCGATCGCTGTTTCATACGAACTCTAAATGTCAACCATGATATTAAATATAATCCACTTAACTTTGTGAAATTTAATAATTCAAAACAAATAACACAACAGACTATCTAAGTTTTCCATTATATAAATTAATATCAAGACCAGATTTTGACGTACCTATGTCATCATCAGCATTAATACAATGAAATTGTTACATGGTTTGTTGTGTTTTTTGAATACCATGGGAATGGGTGCATCGTATATTTGATTTACCTTTTAAAATTACAATAATTCTACGAATTTAGTGCCTTGAAATAAAAAACGCATGAAATTAGTAAAAAATGTACGAAAACATTTTCCTCTAAAAGTTAAAGACGGACCAAAAATTCAAAAATAAAATTCCAACCAAAGAAAAAATTTCTGCACACTAAAAATTGTTTTGCGACACTAAAGTGTCATAAAGTATTGAAAATAGGACGTTACATCATCCCTTTACTAAATACGTGTATAAGGTAATTCACAATATGTTTGTTTGGCTAAACGTTTATTATTGATTGTTTTAGTTCCTTTTTTAGCCGTTAATGGAAAAGTCGTTTCGTAAAAAAATGTTTCTGTTCAATTTAATTCCCGTATGATCTTGGTATCGGTATTCGTGGCTGTCTTAACATTGTCTCCCCCGTGAATATCGAATATGTATACTAAAAAATCGATTTTTTGTTCCCTATGTAGGGCAGCTCCTCTAGCTGCTTTTCTGCACTCATCTTTTAGCGTTCCCTTTTGCGCTCCTTGTCTCATACTGCGGCGTCTTCATTTTTTCATTGTTCTTTTGGACACCCTCGCAACCATCGACATGATTCCGCGAGTCTTTCGATAGAGGCGTTTTGATCTCAAATTTGATGGAGTGAATTTTTTTGGAAGCTCTCACACCACGTTTCGGGTACGAAGGAGTGGGTTGGAGAGGGCTTTCTACTTCGAGATCATCGACATAGAAGGAGATGCAATGCATTTATTTTTTGGCATTCAGAGGTCCCTCACCTTTGCGTTATTATTCAGTTATTTTTCGTGAGTATGGAGGGCTTTAAAGTGACTTAAGGTATTTTTGCCCTTTTAGAAGCAATATTTTTCATTAGAAGTTTTTATTGTCCACAGGAGTAGACTTTTAAATGGAAATATTTTTTTTCGTGAGGCTGCTTTAAGATGGATTTAACGTATTATTTAAATTTAGAGCTATAAAAACGAAAACTTATTAACATATTTTGATGGAAATTTTAATTCATGCTGGCGCTGCGACGGCAGAATATATGTATTAATAGAATATTACAAATAGTAGAGAATGATATGTGTTACTCATTCAATATAGCAATTCTTTTAATGCGATACCGATAGTACTTAAAACAACTCAAGCACGTAATCAAAATTCCGATCAAAACGAAACTTTCCAATGTTTCATAAATTCTGAATTATTTCACTTAAGTGGTACTCCTTTTAAATAAACTTTTTCTTTATATCTTTGTAAGAGATTAATGCTATTTCAAAATATCAACATATCGTTCATGTCTGCATTTAATGCATCTTAAAAATATATGATAGTTATATCGATATTGTAATACACATAATAGTTTGAAAATATTTTTTTTAAACCCAGTACAAATACATGAATTAATTATTTCGTGATAAATAACGCTAATAAGTAGATTGCTGAAGCGCGTCTAAACAACACAAATGCACTCATTACGACTTTAATCTAATCACTATAACTCAAAAAATATTATTCTACGCCACATATTAATTACTTAGGTGAACACGTAATGCTAGCCCATATAAATATTCAATTTACTCATTAAGTTAGCAACAGTATGTTTGATTTCAACGAATAGTTTTTTTAGCATGACATAATCATATGCAAAGACTTTAATAGGGATTTTTGAGTTTCCATTGCATAGCTAGACAATTAACATGCTCATTTCAGGGCATATGTAAGCAAATAACTATGTGGAGAAGGAAAGGAAGATGATGGTTTAAGAGGTTGACCGTTATTTAAAGTTGGAAATAGAACCTTACACCCATCAAAGTTAATTACTTTTTGTTCCTTATCATTTCGTACAAGTTGCAGATTGTTCCAAGGGCACATTCTTCCATTATATGTTTGAGTGGCATAAAAAAATTTTCTGAGGGATGTGAATCAATCAATGATGACCCCCGCAGTGGTAGACCGTCGACGTCACGATCATAAGCAAGTCAATCAAATCGAAGAATTGATGTAAAGTAACTGTCATATCACTTTAGAAAATATACGCATCTGCGGTTATTAGTAATGGATTGGTTTTTGGTATTGTCCACTATGATTTAGGCTACAGGAAGTTGATATCGAAACACATGAACGATGAGCAAATGCAAGATCGGGCGTCTTTTTACATTAGCTCTAAGTTAAGGTCCACTTCGAGCTATTTTGATTATACCATATTACCATGCCTAAACTATTGCAACTGCTTATGCCGCGTAGTACAGCGTAAATGTAGTCCTGTTGGTTGCTCTTCATATGAGTGTGTCCTAAGCCTCTGCAACCGATACATATCAGCTTAGTTTAGTATGCTCTTAAAATCTATACCACCACCCCTGGTGTTATGGCACTCAACTTACATTAGTTTACTCATACAACGTCAACTTACACAAAATGTCCCCCAAATTCTATGCCACCAATTTACACTAGCTTGCCCCTTCGGCGTTAACCACCAAACCTACAACAAAAGGCTCCCTAATTTTATGCAACCAAGCTTACACTACAATTCCCCTACAGTATAGGCCACCAAACGTACCCCAAATGCCCCAATTTTATGCCACCATCTTACACTAGGTTGCCCCTACAACGTATACCACCAAACTAGCACTAAAATGCTCTAAATTTATGTCACCAAGCTTACACTAGTTTTATCCTGCAACGTACACCACCAAACTTACACAATCTCTCCTGATTTTATACCACTCATTTTACAATAGTACTCGTATATCTGTTAATAATGCCATCATGCACACAACAGCGTTCCCTAGAACCTATACCACCCAAACTACATCTACGCCCCTGCAACATACGCATCGCAACTAACACTTGTAAATTAAACTTCTTTGAAATACAGTGATTTTGGACAAAGCCGTCACTTGCAACGAGTCGTGGTTTAAACACCATGATCCTAAACTGAAGTCTTAAATTTCCAATGGAATCGCACAAAGAGTCTCGGTCCTCAGATGGGTAAGGTTTGTCTAAGTGCCGGATAAGTCATGCTTCTTGTTTTTTTTAGAAAATTGGTGTCGCTTACGGTCAGTGTGTACCAAGACGTGATGAAGTATAGGGAGAGTATTATTTCAATGTGCAAATATGTTCGATACATATATGGCTCAATAAAAACGTCCCCAACTTGTCGAACACGGTTGGACTTTGAACCGCGACAACGCACTTGCGCTTCGCTCCCAGGTTTGCCAACAGATCATCGAAGAATTGTGGTTTGAGATCATGGCTCATCCAAAGTATTTACCAGAACTAATATCTTGCGATTTTTTCTCTTCCTGGAAATAAACAAGGTTGAAAAGATGTACTCCATGTCGGAGTACACAGAATTTCCAAATGTGTTCTTTGAGATTTCACAATGTTCTCTATAGTTTGCGATCAGATGAGAACTTAACGAGAAGCAAGCGAGGCACTTTGTAAAATACATGTAGGTCTTTATGTAAAGTGGTCGTAATTATTGTCTGATTTTAACCAAAATTGGAATTGGTCAATTAAGTTTAACAAAACTCCACAATACCAAATTTCATCAAAATACGTTCAGTGGTTCCCGAGTTGAAACAAAGGAACATCGTAAACTACATGTAAAATGGTCGTAATTGTTGTCTGGTTTTAAAAAATATTGGGATCGGTCGAACCACTTTAACAAAACTCTCCATTACCAAATTTCATCAAAATACATAAAGCGGTTCCCGAGTAGAAACAAAGGAACATTGTCAACTACATGTAGGTCTTCATGTAACGTGGTAATCATTGTTGTCCGATTTAAACAAAACTGGAATCAGTCGACCAATTTTAGCAAAACTCTCCAATACCAAATTTCATCAAAATACATTAAGCGGTTCTCCCGAGTTGAAACAAGGGAACATTGTCAACAATTTGTAGGTCACGTAAAGTGGTCGTAATTTTTGTCCGGTTTTGACCAAAATTGAAATCGGTTGACTAATTTTAGCAGTACTCCCCAATACCAAATTTCATCATAATATGTCAAGCGGTTTCCGGGTTTTCACATGAGGACGGACGGACGGAAACGACCCCCTCTATACGCGTTCACTTCATGCAAAGTACGCATAAAAACGAATTCAGATGTCGAAATTTTGAGTCCGATAATGACCTGTTGTGGTTATGCTCATTAAATTATCAAACAATGGGTTTTTACGTCTTATAATTAGATAAATGAAAAATAAGATGTGTTAAATATATTACGGTGGAAGGAGAGTATTTTGAAAGGCAGTAAATAAATTTGACAACTGCCAATTGTTTTAGTTAAGTTTTCCCATCAGTCCTGTTACTTTCAGAGGAATTCCAATACCCCATTCAATTCTACAAATCGACTTTTTCATTCTTGCACTTATTATGCTCGAGGCTCCTCCTTGTCTTTTCAAAGAAGAATCTTTTCTCAAGCTTGATGAAACTTTGGGTCCTTTTAAGTCGGCCACATGCCCCTTCTTCCAACGTCAAAATAGAATAGGGCGGGTCTAACAAAAAAATGGAAAAATTTCACTCCGAAATTCCGCCGAATCATCACGGCTCATCGGGCATCGGTAAATGACTTTTTGATTTCGGCGAACTTCGGAAAAGATAGCTTGATATCATCTTGAGAAAACTAAGGGCGTCAGCTAATGGGAAAGTAAACTGAAGAACTTAGCGTGATGCCCGTCATGGCCGGAAAATGAAGGCAGAATCCATTTGAGCTCTATCTCGCGTCCAAAACGCTTTAACTCTCCTTCAAATATGTCAGTCTCACTATTATTATTTACCTAAAATGCCTTTTAAAAATGCTTTCATTTTTAATTTAGTCTTTATTTTTAATCTCTTTCTTATTTCTTACTTTCTATTCTTTACTTTTAGCAATTTATTCAATCCTTCCTCTTCATGTGTTTTTCTTGATTGTATGCTCTTATCCAAAGTCAGCTGATATATTATAGCGAAATAATTTGTTTTCGCATTTCAGCTATCACAATTAGGACGCAGATGCATTACAGACAATGCTTATGCCAAGGAAATTTGGTTATTTTATTAGTTTTTTATATTGGTTTTAAAATAATGGTTTATTTCCTGTCCATCTATTCCTGCAAGTATGTTATGAGAGTATAGCATTTAATCAAATATTTGCAAAAGATGTCGAAATTTGAAGGCGTGACTGACGGACAAACGGATGGAAATATCTAACTTGTAAGGCGTTCTTCTTTTTTTCTGGTCACAAGGCATCTGAAAACTTTCTAAAGTCACGTGTAGCCCGATTTTGGAAACTTCCGTTACGGGCGCGTCGGCATAACAGGCAATAAGAGATACATTTCGCGCCAGTAAATTTCTAGATTCGTGTTTTCATCGAATGTAACTTTTCAATATTACTATCGACTCCACTTATTTTCCTCGCGTGCGATCAAGTCTTTAAGCCGTTTCCCTTTCTGTAAAAAAAGGGAACGGGAAGCCCCGCCGCTGAAAGTGCTCGCAGCCACGAAGGGAGAGGATATTCCGGGGAGAAGCGTTCTTCCCATTCGGGCCCTCTCTTTAGTACTCTCTTTATTTTTCGAGTCCGCTAAGATGGATGTAAAAGATGGAAGCTCTTTTTCGCCGGCTGTTTGCATACGATTTCTCGCGGATGGAAAAATACGAAGCACGCGAACCTGTCTCTACTCGATGGTTCAGCTTTCGGAATTCCAAATGAGCCGTTCGGCTGTTCCCATCGTCAAATTCTTTATGGTTGAGAAGAGAGAGTTGAGATAGGAGGGAGGGAGTGAGGATAGGAGAGAGGGAGGAAGGAAAGGAAACGGAGGTAGGAAGGGTGGGAGTTAGAGAGAATGGGATTGAGGGAGAGAGGGATGGAGAGAGGGATGGAGAGAGAGAGGAATGGAGGGATAGAGGAATAGAGAGAGAGAGGGATGGAGGGAAAGTGGGATGGAAAGAGAGAGGGATGGAGGGAGATAGGGATGGAGGGAGAGAGGGATGGAGGGAGAGAGGAATGGAGAGAGAGGGATGGAGGGAGAGAGGGATGGAGGGAGAGAGGGATGGAGGGAGAGAGGGATGTAGGGAGAGAGAGATTGAGGGAGAGAGTGATGGAGGGAGAGGGATGGAGGAAGAGATGGAGAGAGGGAGAGATAAATATCGTAGATAGATATTCTTCGCACAGTAGGAATGATCGTAAATACAGCATCGCTGTATACCGTCTTAAGTAATATACACATGAAATATAGATAAATATACATTAATTATATATATATATATATGTGTGTGTGTGTGTATTATGATAAAAATACAGAAGATAAAAAATGCATATAATAAATAAGAAGGGAGAGAGGGATGGAGGGGTAGTGAGAGGGAAGGAGAAAGAGATAGAGAGAGAGGAAGAGAGAAAGAGAGGAACGGGAAGATAGAGGGAGGTAGGGAAAGTGAAATGGAGAGAGAGAGGAAGGGAAGGAGGGGGAGAGAAAGGGATGGGGAGAGGGAGGGAGAATGGGAGAGAGGGAGAAAGGGATGAAGGGAAAGAGGTATACAGGGAGAGTGGGAGGGAGGGATGGCTAGAGGAAGGGAGAAAGAGAGGGAGGGAGGGAGGGACGGAAAGAGAGAGGAAGGTAGGGATAGTGAGAGGGAGAAAGAGGGAGAGAAGGAGAGAGGGAAAGAGGGAGAATGTGACAGACAGACAGACAGACAAACGACTTTATTTAGGGTGAAGAGAGAGAGAGAGGGAGGGAGGGAGAATGGGAGAGAGGGAGGGAGAATGGGAGAGAGGGAGGGAGAATAGGAGTGAGGGAGGGAGAAAGGGAGAGAGGGAGGGAGAAAGGGATGGAGTGAGAGAGGGATAAAGGGAGGGGGGAAGGTAGAGAGAAAGGGATGGAGAGAGGAAGGGAGAAAGGGACGGAAAGAGAGTGGAAGAGACAGGAAGGTAGCGAGAATGGGAGGGAGATAGAGGGAAAGAAGGAGAGAGGGAGGGAGAATGAGAAAAAGCGACGGAGATAAAGAACAAGTGAGAGATTGGGAGGAAGAAAGAGAGTGAGAGGCGTTTCGTTTGTGACCCTCCACCCGCGTGTCTCTCCATTTCCTCTTTCACCCATACTGCCTGGCCTTTGAAAGTTACAGAAGAAGGTATTCAGTAAAAATATTGGAGATTTTTTGAAGCCAGAAGTTTGCGAAAGATAGTTAAAGTGATTCTAGAAAATTGAGAAAAAAGGTTAGTTTGACTTCTTGATCGACCTTTTTCAGACTTTTGTTTTTTTCTCTGTTGTCACGTAACATATAAAGGAAAAAATTCAAACTTTTGCGGGCTGAAAGATTGGTTTTTATTTCTGTGGTGAAGTTAGTTTTGTTGCTCAGTCAACGTCATCTGGAGGTTCCCGCCCGAACTTTTAGGAAATATCCATTTTCCTTTTTTTGTTCCCTCACGGTGGGATCCTTCTTTGGCGACGAAGGATAGAGCAAGGGACGAGAGAAAACGTTGTTGCTAAAACTTGAATATTTTTGCGTGCACATCATGTTTGGTATAAACATATGGGTCATTTTTGACCTTTCTTTGCAACTTTAATATTCTGTATCTGAAAGAAAAATATCTCTTTTATGCTCATTAAAACCAGGGTAGCTAGAATCAGACTCTGGGTGGCGTCTGGATGCGGCTAACACCACACCCGGCAGTCATCTACCTCAATAGCTTGTAGAGGTGGCATACTCCAGTAATCCAGCGTCTGGAGGCCACCGAATTGGCCCTGGCTATAGGGGCTGGCCAGGCTTGAATGGGATAGTCCTCTTGACCTGGCTTGGCTCGTTGACCTGCTTTGGAAATTTCCCTTGTCTGGCCATCACAGAGCGGGGGGAGGGAACGCTGCGACACCGTAATAATGGCGGGAGTCACGCAAACTCTACCGACGCATCTCATCCTATTACTCCCGTTTTTAATTCAAGCGAATGCGACTACGTTTGCGCCTCCCGCGTGCTGCGGCAGACCATCCGCTCCAAGCAACGGGGTTGAGAGGATGTTCACTTTGTAATACCCGGATGATAGTAACTATACGTCGAGTCCGCTAGCGGTGTTTATTTGCACGGAGAGGGAGGAGGGGACGAGCTCGCTTACTCTACGTGGAACGACGCACACGCTTTTTATAAACAATCTCGAGGCTAACGTTGTGTTGAAATTGTTTATAGAATTAGATCACCTGAGTGGGATTTGTAAATGTTCTAGGAAAAATATTTAGTTACAAATTCCTTTCTGAAGAAATTGAGTATGAAGAATATCTGACGCGTAATGAAAACTTAGTTCACTAGCTTCGATGCGTTCAAATTGTCTTGCTAAAAAGCAAGCGCCTCTTACCTCTCTCGGTAGATGTGCAAACAACTATGCCGCCATTGTCGTTGTTATAAGAATTTGTAATAAAATGACTCATTTAAAACCAGCAAAGGGAGGTAGCGAATACCTGACGAGAGATTCACCTTAATAGACCGATGTTATTATGAGTTATTCGCATTAATTCATAAAATCTTACGCACAAAATTATGAAGTGGCAGAATGAAATTACTATAATTTTAATAGGAAGGATACACACACATTTAACATTGAATTCCAAGGTAATAATGTTCCTTTCGGAAATTCTCACCTTTCACGAGGTACGATAATCAGAATGTTATTTTTATCATGGATATAGAGTCACATCACTAACTGCATCATGGTCATGTTCAAATAGATACGTAGGTATTTCCTAAACGAATGTTTCGGCAGGAAAATAGAAAAAGCGTTAAAAAAGATAATAATCGAGGGAAGAATGTAACCGAAGACGTGACTTAAGCTTTCATTTTTATTTTGAATCTAAAATCAGTGTAAAACTTTTATGGAAGCTTTAGAAAAAACCTGATGTGGCCACTATATAACTTTCTCTATACCTGTAATATTTATAAAAATTCCAAATAGGTTAAATTGTAATAAATATTTTGAGGATCTGCGAGAAAAATTGAATGCCTTTACAAGCAACAGAAATATACTAATACCGTAGCCTTCTGATATTAGAAATATCCCCGAAGCTCCAACAATTAAGAAAATAAAAAGGAGCGTAAAGCGTTTACAATAGTTGCCAGTGTTTGGTTGTGGTGGTGTGGTGTGGTTGTGGCAGCCAAAAAATTTAGTTTTAAAAATATCTTTTCAACAATGCATTATATGGGATAACGTTTTGAAAAATGATCGTAGAAAATGAAATTTTCTATGACTTTTATTCCAGTACTATTATACATTCATCAAATATTAAAGCAAATATTAAATAAATGGAATATCGCCTTAAAATACGTTCTACAAAAATATTTCAAACAAAAGTTATAGAGAATAATATTATATATGAAGTTTATAATAAACAACATTTACATTTATGAAAATTTAAAAGAGTTATTTGCCTAAAACCAAAACTTGACTAGAGTAAACATCCACTTCCGGTTGAGCGATTGTTGCGAAAACCTAATAATCTATTTATTATATAATATTCCTTTTAAATAAAAAATTTGGTATTGATATGAGTGTAAGTTTTTGAGTTAGAGCGCTCACAATATTCTATCACATACAGACCGACATCATCGAGAGAATATGTAGTAAAAACGTGTTCAAGGGACCTCAAAACATGTCTTTCCGTTGAAGTCTCGAATTCGATTTTTTTCATGAAAACAATACCTACTTTATACTTCGTATATGGAGAAAGTAAAAATCTATGACTTCTTGACATTCCGAATAATTTGAATGACAACAATGCAAGAAAACAGCATTTTTTACTAAGGACGATAATTATAACGTAATTAGATGCATAAATGATTAAGTTATGCGTGATCCTAGTGAATATATAATATAATTGCGCGGATATAATCTCACTACGGCACAAATTTCTTGAATATGCACCAAAACGTTAGCTCTTATACCCTTAGTCTGAAGACTTGGTTACAAGGCTTCAACAGCAATTAAGCCACGCGATAATTCAATAAAGTGTAGCTTTAATGGCTCCGGTAACCTTCGTTGATGTCTCCGCTTGCAACGCTGATTTCGAAAGGAAGCGAATTACAGCTCTAAAAATCAACGTTCCTTACTGCAATTCAGGTAATTGCATTATTACGGTTTTACTCTCGTATCTTCCTATACCATTTTCTTTGAGAATAGGACTTTTTGCAAAAACGAACGCAGTTTTTAATGGCAACCAGCAGCTTTAAAACTCGCATTCATCTCAAGTGAGTACAGTATAAAAAACTATTCTTTAGTAAGATTATTTTTGTTAGTTTAAACTATGAAAGAAAATTTTAAGAAAAGAATGCTAATAAATCAACGGCAAAGAAATGAAAACGGTCAGGGAATCTACTGATGAAGAAGAAAATAAATTTGATCGTTATTTTGTAATCATTTACATTTAATTTTTTACATCATGTATCAAAGGATCTGTGATTTTATTGGATGGAATATTACAGAAAGAAAAGGCTGAATAAAAAATGGGACAAACAGAGTGGAAGGAAGATGAAACCCGAAGTAATAAAAATACCTTTGAATGGGAGTGGATGCTGCTATAATCATCAGTGACAGGAAATTGTATCCCTGAATGGTCCCATATGTTTTATCAAATATAATACGGGAAGCACACAGATTTACCGAATTTTCCTCGAGAGCGCATTATGGGCTCTTCTATTATTCCGATGTACCAAAGGAGCCATTCATGGTTCCAAAGCAAAATTATGTCTTGAGAAACAACTACGCCGCGCAACTAAAACCTTTGCATGAGAACCGGTCGGTAAAGATTCAAGTAAATAAATTAAACTTGCCTTATGTACTGGAACGGTTTTTTTTGCGGGAAGGGTTCAACTTTAAAACTGAGGGATTTGCATATCCAGGGCAGCGACGGCACTGCGCTGAGAAAAAAAGAGAACATAAAGAAGGTTTAACGAGTAAAGGAGGAAGAAAACGAGAGAGGAGAGAGCATTGTGTCGCCCGATGAATTCCGAAATCTCGCAAATATAGAAAAAAAGGCTAATCGAGGAGCAAAGCTTGAGATAGAGACGTATCAAAAGAAGCCTAGCAGAAGGAAAAAAAGGGAAGGGAAAAGAAATCTTGCCTGAAGAAGGCCCTTTAATAAGGGAGACTTATTGAGCTCGCGGGAATGCGGCGTAAGGCGGAAATATTAAAAAACAAAATTCAGAGGAAACGGAAAATTGGAGATTTAAGGAAGAACGAGAATTGAAAAAAAACAAGAAATCGCGGGAGACCCGAAAAGCATAGACGATTTCCAGAAGATTCCGACTTAATGAACGTTCAAATTTAATTTTTTTAAAAAAGAACCCTTGGATACGTTCCCCGAATAAATTCGATTCGATCGAATTCGGACGAGGTTCGGAAAAAACAATTTCAAATTCGATGAAAAGATCCGACATATTTTAATCTCGACCCCGTGACGAGAAATATCTGTTTTTAAACGTATTATATTTGCTGCAGAAGCTGAATAATGTCCTCAAGAGATACCATCGTTTTGCTATTGAAAAATATCTAAGCTGGTGAAGAAGACGGAACGCGGAGCGAAAAACCCCGGCTGGATTTCACTACAAGTTAAAAAAGTCTGATGTGACCTCTACATGACTTTCTCCATACCTGTAATATTTCTAAAAATTCCAAACAGGTTAAATGATAACGAATATTTTAAGGAACTGCGAGAAATATTTTAAGACTTTACAAAGAACAGAAATAGACATACCAGGCTATGGTTTGAGTTTATTTCTTTTCTTTGTAAAGTTTAAAATTTTCTCGCAGTTTCTTAAAATATTTGTTATTATGAACCTATTTGGAATTTTTAGAAATATTATAGGTATGGAGAAAGTCATGTGGGGCCACATCAGATTTTCTTCCAAATCCTTCATGTATTCGGTTTGTGAAATGAAAATGAGCAGTAGGGTAATCTTTTTTACAGTACAGCTCCGACTCGATGCCCTGAAATTAAGACCATAACTGGTTCAATGCCCTCTAGCACAGTAGTTCTTAAACTTTCAATTGTCACGCCCCACTTTGAATTGAATATAGTAAAAATAAGAAACTTTATTACAAATTTATTCATTATATATATCTATTAATGGTTTTTATAACATCGTATTTACAAAAATTCTCTGATAAAATTTCATTATACGTAATTTTTTTTGGCATTTCACCTTACTTCCAAAATAATTTGTAGCTCTCCTGGGGGGCCGCGGCCTATAGTTTGAGAAACGCGAACAGACGATCCACTGAAAGATGTTAGCACTTGATGATACCAAAAGAACTGCGAAAATAAAAGAAGTCTGTTGTGTACGAGTTTGAAAGGGAAGGTATTTAAACCTTAGGAAACGGAAGGTTCATGGTCAGACGAGAGGGAGGAAGGTTTGTGGCCTGGGTTAAACCCGAAAGATTTTTCTATGAAAAAAATCACATCTGTTTGTTAAGAAATATAACGGAGAGCATAGAATTTAGCCGAGATCACTGTTGGTCTTGTTTATAGTTTTGAAGATGTGTAAGCTCTACAATGGGTTGAGTTTTCGATTATTGGGTGTTATTTATTCCAAATCGTGATTTTCATTGTGGTCAAGCTTTGGCGCCCCTTGCGAGATGCGCCTGAGGCGGTCCCCTTGCCGCCTCACCAATCGGCCTGGCCCTGCACACAGACACACGGACACAGACACATCCACAGACATCATCGAGAAAATAGTCAAAACGTGTACAGGAGACCTTTTTTTCATGAAGACAATAATTTATCTATACTTCGTATATGGAGAAAGTAAAAATACTCTTTACTTTCTCCGCATGTAGTATAGGGGAAAGTATTGTTTTCATGAAAAAAATCGATTTCGAGATTTCAACGGAAATACAAGATTTGAGATCCCCTGAACGTTTTGACCATTTTATCGATTGTCTGTGTGTGTATGTGACAGTTTTTGTGGGTGCTCTAACTTAATAACTATTAATCAGGTCAACGTGAAGTTTTATATTTAACATTTTTATGTCAGTCACAAGAACTGATTAGTATTTGGTAAAGATCGGTCAATCGGATGTGGGTGTTTTTTCTTGTCACTTATCCGTTATTTTGAGATATTTGCTTTAATATGTGATATATTTAAAAACATACTGGAATAACAGTTGTAGGAAATCTAATGTTCTACAACCTTTGTTCGGAACATTTTTCCATATAATTCATTGTTTAAGGGATGTATTAAAAACTAAATTATTCAACTGCTACCACCACGCCACCTACCGAAGACTATTGTTAATAATTGCCGCTTAGTTACGTCTTAGTAACGCTCCTTTTTCTTTTCTTAATTGTTGGAACTTTGTGGCTATATCCAATATCAGAAGGCTATGGTTTGAGTTTATTTCGTTCTTTGTCAAGTCTAAAATTTTCCCGTAATTCCTTAAAATATGTACTATCATTTAACCTATTTGGAATGTTTAGAAATATTACAGGTATGGAGAACGTCATGTGGTGGCCACATCAGATTTTTCCATTGGAATTTTGTGAGAGGACACTTGTTCCCATGTATAGAACCTCCCTCCGTATTAATTAATTTAATGGCCTCCAATTGCCGTAAAAAAGCCATGTAAACTAGTTGAAAATTTTAACTACAGAGCGGCCATCATCAGTGGTACTCGCAGATATTGTATTCTAAATGCGCATATGGTTTCATAACCTTTTTATGGCTGCTGAAAATACATATTGTGTCAATTTGATTTTTGACGCGAGGAAATCTCGATAGTTCATTATTTCATCCATCGAAGACCAATAATCTCGTTTATTTAAGCTGAGGAAGAGGAATTTTTCCTGCGTGTCTCAGTGCGAATATTTAATTCTTTAAGATTTTACGACTCATCTAACCCCAAGAGATAATTAACGAGTTGGACACATGGCTGAAATCTAAACTACAAAATATCTCCCTGCAACATCCATAACAGTTCCTGCAGTAGATCATACATCTAAAGAGAATCGCTTAGATGCCGCTGATGACGTTTTCATTAAAGAAATGCGCATGTGGTTTCGCCAAACCTTTTTATGGCTATCGAAGGGATAGTTCGTCACAACCATCGGAAACGCCTTAATTTGAGGAGGAAAGTAAGGTTTCAGCTGCCACCTTGCCTGCGAACAGATCCCTAACGATAATGAGCAAATTTTTGGCCAATTACAGTGATAGAGGTAGAGGATTATATTAAGAAGGGAGGATGAGAGACCCTTGCAGGGCGTGGAGTAAGATATACAAATCGGAGGATCCTCAATCAACCGTAAAGATGCCAGGCATGATTAAATTCATACATTCGGGACCTGGATCCATCTCTCCTTCTCTGTAAAGAGTATATCAAGTATCACAAATGGCGCTATTTGGTTTTACTTGCGGTCTCCTGTCTATTTTTTCAAGTTTGTCAAGGGTCGTTGTAGCTATTTAAGTAATTTGGAACGGAATTGCCCCTCCTTCGAAAATAAAACGGTCCCCGGATTAGATGTCTCCAAAAGGATCCTTAGTTCTGTAATTTTGCCTTTAATGCTCAGGGTGTTATTCCTTTTCCCCTTCCCGTTTCTCCCGTTTCACCTTGTGTTGTTGCTGGGAATGCCCTACTTTTTACTCAGACGATAGACCGTAATAACCTTCTCCGTTTGTCTCTCTCCCTCTCAATTCCTTAATTTGAGCCTTTCTCTTTATAGTCGTGCCGTTCTCCTCCTTTTACTCTCTATCTCCCTCCGCAGTTTCGTTTTTTTTATGGGTCAACACAGTTTTATAATTCTTTTTGTCCCAATTTACGGTTAGAGGACCTTTTCTACATTGCGGGCGGTATTGAAACTTGCGAATTCTTTGCCACGCCGCATTGAAAAGCAGCTAAACATTCGTATAAGCAAAAAGAAAACATTTATTAGCGTAAAATTACAACATTCAATGTTTTGTGACCTTAAACTTAAAACCATCAGATATTAAACTTTCGACGTTAAGTTTTACGGATCGCTTTTTCATCATAGCTTAGCGGGCCGCGTAAAAGATTCGTGGGGATCACATTAAGCCCCTCGACCTTTATTCGCCTTAAGAGGATTGGAGGCGTACGTGCGTAATATCGACGGAGGAACTGGGTCGGAAGCAAAGAAAATCGTGGTGTAGGTAAGAAAGGGGAAGGGGTCGGAAAAGTGAATGGTGCGAAAAAGGAGAGAAATAACTCAAGTTAAAAGGCGCAGGGAGTTAAAGTGGATCAAGGTATATGCGATGAGGTACGAGAGGAAATCTTTGTTCTTGCTTTCTAAGGTTGATCTACGCCAATTCGGCTTGCCGAGGAATTTAAAAAAAATGTTTATTTAAGACGATTTGTACGGGTTAAAAAAAACATTACGGCTTTTAAAAAACTATTCTGTGGTTTTTGAAGTAAACTCAAGAAACGGCCGATCTTGTACTTTTTTCGCAAGTCAGTTTTATTCGTTCCTTTTTCAGCAGCACTAAAAATCACTCTTTCATTCCATTATTCTCTTTAGGGACTATATGAACCTGTGGAGCGTTATGAAGCTACTTCGTGTTTTTCGTAGATAGGCCGCTAAAATTAGGTACAACCACCTTTATTTAAAAAAAATTAAATCCACACTACAGGGAGAGGAGGGAAACATTTTGCCACCGTAAGTACACTGCGATTAGAAATACTAGGGAAGGAACAACAACACGCAAGTTGGGTAAGCAGAAGAGTTAAAACCGAGCAAAAGCAACAAATGAAGTTTTAGATTTTGTCATATCCATATGAATAGTTTCAAATAGATTTCTTTGCGCACACACATGCTTGTGTACAACTTTCTCCTTTGTCGTAGCATTAATGAGCCACCTAAATTTTATTCGCAGAGAATGTTTTTATCATGCATCGGAGATGAATTACTCAATAATGAAAATGCACGTTTAAGGCAACATTGTCATCTTAGCAAGGGAAATAAATGGAAAATTTTACAATGACTTTCAATAAACTTTTCCAGCAATAATTATTTTTATTAACTCGCAGTATTAGCAGCGAATATTAAACCGAAGGAAAAATTTGGTTAAATTTCTGATTAAAGCACGTTTGCTCGGAGTCAGCTTTATCATAATCACTTGTCAACAGGTGTTTTTCTTGCGTTCATCATGGATCTATTCCATGAATACACGCCCAAAACTATCAATTGTCAAATTCATGGATTTTGTGGCAGACGTACTTTAGTAACAGTAATTAATAGGCGTTTTAAGGAAACGGCGCTTCGCGTGTTCCTTTGGCGTCGTTCAGCGCGCCAGAAGCATTAATATCTCGCGTACAAAGGAGTGACATACAGACGTACTTCGGTCGGACATTAATAGGTTTTGCCTGAAAATTTCGCGTGCACCTGTCAAAGTTTTCTGTTATTCATGAAGGGTGGTTGTCCTTTCCCGGAAACTTTCACAATTAATCACATTTTTTCGTCGCCAATGAAATGAGGAGCTTATGGAAGTGTCCGAGCTAGGAGAGACGTCTTTTGGGTCGTGAAGGGGAAGTGGAAGTATAACGAAAAAAGCAAACCCGTCACTTCTTGGTCGTCACAAAACGCCCCGAAATTTCTGCACACGACGCATTTTTGTGCATTCCTCGTTCTTTACGATTAAAAGAGACTTAATGAATGCTGGGGAGAAATTTACATTTCACCCAATTTACTCGATGGATACGTGCGTAATAGCTATAAATATTTTTGGTAGTTTCCCATCTGTGTCAGTTTTCAAATAATGCGTAAATTAAAGCGTAACCGCAATCGCACGGAATGAGATAAAAATATCGGTTTATACCCTCATTATGTTTTGAAATGCCATCTCATTCGGGTCAAGTGGATTGCAGTTTGGCCGATTTATCGACCGACTCCTTTCGCGAAATGAATTATTTACGAAGGTATCGCGCTACGTTATGTAGTGTCAGAAAATTGATGAATTACGTCGATATATAATATCTTTCTAGCTAGATGCCACATTTGAGGATATATTTATTTTTAACTTTCTTTAACATTACTCGATAACGAGACCCTATTTCAAGGGTTGTCCTAGCAACGTATACGATATTGTGTATATGTATACACAAATTCACATACATGATACTTGCTATTTTCCAATGGCATCACACAAAACTTCCATGAGCCAAGGGAGCTAATATTATTTGACAGATGCACAGCTCGTAAACGAAAGTGACGTTTCCATGACGATGCCCAGGAAAATATCCTGCATTATTACATGGTAGTAAAACTTCTGCAATGGATATTAATGGTGGCAAACTTCAAAAATCTAGGATATTTTCCTAGAATCCTATTAATAAAGTATTATAAAATGCATTCACAAATACAAAGCGAATTCGTAGAAAAACAGGCTCAAAATTCAACGGAGGAATGTGCTATTTTAATTTAAACAGAAAACTATGTTTAAACTACCTATCTTTGACGCAACGCAAACGTAACGACACACTTTGACGCACGTTTCAGCTTTATAATGGCTTTGTTGAGTTTAATTTGGCATAATGCAAGTGGAGATAAAATGACGTGGATATAAATCATTGTTTTCTATTATAAATAGCGTAGTTTTTGGTCACAATCAGAACTGGAAAACGTTGATTTAATTGAAGACAATGAATATAATGTCAACTGTATCCGTTTTTAGCCTGGTTTCCAAAGGAAACATAGCCTTATGAAATGGTCCTGTCTGTGTGTGTGTGCCCCCTGCTAACAACTATTGCATCAATGGACTGATTATCATTAAACTTGATATGAGGTTCGTGCTGCCAGCAATCTACTTCATTGATATTCGACAAAAAATCGCCGCATGAAATAATAAGGATCTAATTGATTTTTTTCTTTAACCCTGCAGTAGTAACGTTGAATCTGACAGACCCTTCGCCATCTGTTTTTATATTTTTGAACTAGATCGGTTTGAGTTGCCACATTCTCCATTAGAGTATCTTCCTATCGAATACTCATGAGACGGTCATGGGACGGAACGTGCTCCAACTTTTAGTTTATGAACAGTTGTCAAATGGTGAAGTGTTATTTGGGTCTGATAGACCCTACGTTTGCACGAAAGTTTTTTCGTGTGATGGCTTCTACGTCTTCCATGAATATTCTTTGATCCGAGTAAAGAGAAAACGCAGAATTAGTGCTGCAAATGTTAAATGAGTCTGTAGAGATAACATCTGATAGTGATGATGAAGAGACTGATCCGAACTTCCAGTTTCAAAGTGATCACGATTCTGAGAGCGAGGAAGAACATGAGGTAAGAATCTTTTTTGCTTTTCGTTTAGATGTTGAACTTTCATTTACTTTTTCGATCAAGGCTAGTTTTAATTTACAGAGCGATTCGACTAGTGATGAGGAAAGTCAGAAGACACGCGTATTTGTGGGAAGAAACAAAGTAACTAGGTGGAGAAAAGAACAGCCCCCCATCGCAGTGCGCACGAGGCGCCACAATATTGCCACTCTCTTTCCAGGTGTTATCGGAGAAGCTAAAAATGCAAAATCACATTTAGAAAGCTGGGATCATTTTTACTGAAAATATGATTGAAGACGTAGTAAAATGCACCAACATATATAATCAAGAGATAAGTACTAACTTTTCGAACATTAGAAAAGTGAGGCCTACTGACGTCATGGAAATAAGTTGTGTACTTTGGACTTTTGTATCTAGCTGGTGCACATAAAGAAGGGAGAACAAACATTGAGGAATTCTGGGATGATGATGGGACTGGAATGCCCCTCTTTATTGCAAGCATGTCTCTTCAGAGGCTCAGGTTTCTATTACGAATGTTGCGGTTTGATGACAAACAAACTCGAAATGGGAGACGTAGACTGGACAATCTGGCACCTATACGACAATTACTTGAAGCGTTTGTTGCAAACTGTTCGAAGTCGTACTCTGCTGGAGAGTTCCTAACTCTTGACGAGATGCTTCCAGCATTCCGCGGTATGTATCCCCTTAAAGTATACATGCCGAACAAACCAAGCGAATAAAAATATATGCCTTGGTCGATGCTAGAATGAATTATACTTTGAATTTGGAAATATATGCCGGAAAGCAGCCATAAGAAGTTTTAAAAGTAAGTAGCAAACCGGACGATGTTGTAGAACGGATGTGCAGGCCTGTGTACAATACAGGAAGAAACATCACTATGGACAACTGGTTTACCAATTATGCTATAGTGTAAAAAATGATGAAAGACAATAATTTAACTGTTGTAGGAACTGTAAAGAGGAACTCGGCCGAGTTGCCCACTGAATTCACAAATCCTAAAAATCGTAATATTTGCACAAGTTTGTTTGGGTTTCAAGAGGACATGACGCTAGTTTCTTACATTCCCAAAAAGAATAAGGTTGTTAACCTGTTTTCAAGTATGCACCACGATGCAAAATTAGACACAGAAACGGGAGACAACAAAAAACCGGAGATTATCACATTCTACAATGCTACCAAAGGAGGTGTAGATATGGTGGATGCCATGTGCGCTGACTACAATGTGTCAAGAAATTTGAGAAGGTGGCCTTGACTTTTTTCTTCACTTTTTTTAATATTAATGCCATCAACGCACATATAATATTCAAAGCAAACAACAATTCGGTTGAAGAGATAAGAATTATTATAACTCATTTTTATTTTTTGAATTGATATTTCTGGTGGTTAAGTTGTGTCAAGGCATTAAGTAGATTTTTTTCAGGAAAACATTTAATTGAAGAATACTTAAAGAATAGATCGACGAACAGGTATTTATCTAAAGATGTGAGGCTGCTTGCTCAAAAGTATTCGGGCTACCAATGCGGCCAAATAAGAGAGGTAGATGCATTTATTTTAAAGACTCTAAATCAAAGTATTACTGCCAAAAGTGTTTGAAGTATATCTGTTTTAAACATGCATAAATGATGTGCAGTGATTGCATTGATAACAATTGAATTTCTGTGCGATTTTTTTAAAAATTAATTTTGCAAATCTTTGAAATTTTTAAATAAGATCTGTTTTGAAGGCAATTTTTTTTAAAGAAACTATTTTATATTAGATATATATGCATTGAAGTATAACAAAGAGCAAATTTCATGCTGTATTCTCTAACGCTTCAATATTTACAAGCCATTTTGTTACCTGGGTCTCTTGGATCCAACGTTACCACTGGCGGGATTAAATCTCACGTTAACACTGAAGGGTTAATAGCCTAAAACATTCCTGCCAATAAGAATATTTAAGTATTGTACAATGCCATTATTACATATAGCTCACATCAAGTGAAATCACATGATTGAACAAAGCGTAAAATATATGTTATCTTTTCATCTATAGATTGCAGGAGAGTGCAAGTTTACCTTTGCTGTGGTAATACTTTCACGATTCTCGAGCTCTGCTATCTCACAAACATACCTTTAAAATCACTTGGACAGATTCGAGACAAACAAGTCCAACACAAAGAAAAATAATTATTTACTGAAGTGGCTATTTTTCATCACTTTAAAGCTACTATAATTCAACCATTATTGTTTCTCGGCTAAAAAATATATGTATTCTCATTCTGATGGTATATTTTCCAAAATAATTATTAATATAAAGGATAGACTTAATATACGATTTTCGTAAACTTAGACAAAACTTGATGATTAAAGTAAAATCATATGACCTGAAATCAATAACGGTATAAATTCAAATCTCGCGACAGGTTTTCAAATTGATTTGGTGAACGAGAGTCAACTATTCCGATAAGCGGATTATTCAATGGAAAATTCTAGAAGAAATATTTTATCTGACAGGGTGATTCCAAATCTTGGTTTTGCGAGCAATTCCATCCCATCAAAGGATTTAACGTTATTCTGAAAAATCGGAAAATATAAAAAACTCGTCTTTTAATAGAATTCTCCTATATGTGTTTGTGTTTTTCTGTTTTTACAAAAATGAATATATGAGATGAGATTGCGTTTGGTATATCAGTAAATGAGAATGATTTTCCTAAGGTTTATGCCGAATAAATATGATGTATATTATCTTAAACTACTATGCCTTAATTGGTGGAATAAAGTGATCCGAAGATCCTATGCAGACAGGCATAAGCTGTAAAGTTGGGAATAATTTTGAAATGAGAAAAAAGTCTGCTATGACCGGGAATCGAATCTTCCACTTGCTGGGCGGATATTCTACCATTGAACTATCGTAGCAGATCATTTTTCTCGTTTCTGAACGCGGATGTTTTCCTGGTTGGGACGGAACTAACCAAGCTAGTATCAAACTGCCCCAACGGATATTCTACCATTGAACGGATGTCCTCGAAGAGATACACCGAAGAAAACTCCTCCCTCTCAAATGGTGAGATTGCCAAGTAAGAAATTGGTGGAATAAAGTGATCCTCTGCAGACAGGCATAAGCCGTAAAGTTGGGAATAATTTTGAAACGAGAAAAAATTTCTTACTTGCCAATCTCACCATTTGAGAGGGAGGAGTTTTCTTCGGTGTATCTCTTCGAGGACATCCATTCAATGGTAGAATATCCGCCCGGCAAGTTGAAGACCCGGGTTCGATTCCCGGTCATAGCGGACTTTTTTCTTGTTTCAAAATTATTCCCTACTATGCCTTAATTTCATATAAAAATATTTGTATGCATTTTTAGGCGAAATACTTGAATGCCGTTATTCTTAAATAGAGTGAATCTTATCTTTGTTAATAATAACGATTTTATTTTTACCTACGCCGCGTATTTTTTCACTTTTAGGTAAAGGGAATTGTCGCGTAATCATAAAAATATCTGGGGTCCTTAGTCTAGCACATTTAATTTAATTTATTTATTTAAATCTACTAAAAACGTATCATAATAAAAAATGCTCGTTTAAGCGAGTGTTTTGTAATAAAAAACAGCCTAATGATCGTGAGCACGCAATCCAAGTAAAAAAGTGAGAGGAATAGATTTTTTTCTCCACCGATTTAGTTTAACGTCCTTGTAAAGGCTTTTGTTTGAACGATGAGGGAATCTGCTAGATTGCCTAAACAGTAGTATTCTAATGCCTTTATAACCTCACGAATCCAGGCTAGTCATTTCGGAAAGCATAGTCGAGACAGAACAAAGCCATGCTCCAGGATTTTACGGTAGGAATTCCTTGCGTTTGAGCTAGGCGCTTACTAGAGTTGGTCAAAAGGGAGTTCTTGTTCCTCAAAGTTCAATTGGTAAAAAAGACAGGGCAACTCTCGAGTTGAATCATATTAATTTGTTGGAAGAGGTCTGTATACCTAGGATTGGTGGTTATTCCGAGTCCTTGCATGATACGTATATTCGTGGCATATTTACATATATATGAATCCGATATATTATGGTTTAAATACGATAATTTGTGGAAAACTTAAAATTAACACTATACTTATCAGTAACCCTGAGTTAAACAATAAGTTGTCGAATCCATCTTAAACGGAGTTTCATTGTTGCAAAACGAATAATAGATACGTATAAGCGTAATAAATTAACGTTTTTTAGTGGGGGTTTACTAAAATATTTAATATATGTACCATCTTTAAAGAAATGTTACCATTCTATTTTCAGTGTGCATTTTCAAGTTTTATTATTTTTTACATGGTGTATTCTATGCGAACGGAAATGTGTAAGTAAGAGACAAAATAGCCGCCAGGCCCCATATCCGGTCTGGAGCAGAAATCCAAATAATTTATTTCGAAAAAGTGACTTTTTATTGTCACATTGAAACGTCAAAGACAAAAATACTCTTTTTGCAAAAAGTGGCAATATTATTGGCTTCCAATCCGTAGAAAAAAATCTCAACACAAAGGCAGGTATTCTCAAGCAAAAGGATCAAGTATTGGAACTAACTTCGTCACCAATTGGATTCGAACCTTGATGCGAAGTCGGTGTTTAATTTCCGATGCCAAAACAGCAGTAACTTTCGAAGATCAGGTCAATTTGTATCGTAGTTTGGCCGCTCGAGATATAACTTTTTTTGGAAGGCACTCAAAGCTACGGCACGTGTAGGTTCTTGAAAGCGGAAGGGGATGAGTAATTAGTTCCTGAGGATGTCCTCGGAGGTCCTCGGGGCTGGAGGCGTGGTGATTAGCGCGAGGGGCAAAAAGGAAGGAAGAGCGGGGTTATCAAAGCGAGGAGGCGTTTGCGATGGATGATTTTAAAAGTGGCACTTTCTGCGTTAAAGGGGACCTTTCAGGAAGACGCGGGGAATTACTTCGGGAAGGGCGAATCGAGGGTTGACTCATGAAAAAATAACGGCAAAAATAAATTTCCCCGTATAAAAAAAGAGGTCTGGGTAATTTCCTCTCGTGAAAAAATTAAATATAAACATTTTAAGCGAGGAGGACGAAACACGCTAACGATCGTCTTTCACTCGCTTAAAAATGAAAGGGACGTTCAAGTTCCTTCTCTATGGGATCTTAGATCCTGTTCTTCGAATGATTACTCATTTATTGTTTCCCGGTGGCATCTTTCCCTTATGAAAAAACCAGAAAATTAACGATTTAGAATAAAGACGCGATACATTGTTTATTATTAAATTATTATTCGGCAACGTTGATCAAGTGTGTGTGTGTGTGTGTCGCGTAAGAAATGACTAGGTAAGAAAGAAGATAGGGATATGTGATGTAATATGGATAGTAAAGGCGTTAAGTGGCAGTGAGCGGGTTATATTGGAAGCAAAAGTCTTCCGCATTATACATGATCTTCCCAAGAAACATCAAGAGGCAGAAAAGAAGACCAAAAGACATTGCGCAGTTATTAGGGCTAACTTGTAGGAGGTAGGCAGTTGATAGGAAAAACTAGAGGTGTCTTGGGGAGGCCTTCATCTATGAATGATTAAAAAGCTGCTGATGATGTGTTTGGGGAAGCGTAATGGACATTTATCGTAATGTTGGAGAGCCGCTGAGATGATCGAAGAGACTCGTTCGGGAGCATTTTTGGTGGAACCTTTTGTCAGCCATGGATATATTTGAGAAGGGTTTTACTGGGAGGTGAAAGAAGAAGATATTTCATAAACAAAACGCTACGTGAGCTAAATACGCATCCACTAGTATCCACCAACGAGAGTTTTATTGATTTTTTAAAATTATGAAATTGTTGTTAAATTAAAAAATCTGATGTGGCCACCACATGACTTTCTCCATACCTGTATTATTTCTAAAAATTCCTAATAGGTTACATAATCATTATATATAGACGTTTCTTACAGAGGAGGAGGATATAACATACATATAACAGGAGGATAATAATGTTTAGGCACTTCCAGATGAGCTGGAGATTCGATTTTTTTAGGTAGGATTTTTTGCAAAACCGACTAGGAAAAAAGTTCAACAATGCGGCCGCTTAAAATTCGCAATGGTTTAAACAAATTTTCAAGGTTTATGCATTTTAGAATGAGCTACGGAGCTGAAACTTTTTTTAGAGGTAGGATTTGTACAAAAAGAAATAGGGATTATACAAATTTTGATGTTTTAATTTGTTTGGCAGTTAAAAATTCTTAAAGTTTAAACAAATAGGTATATGTTTAGATACTACGGGTCAAGTTAGAGAGCTGAATTTTTAAATTATCTAGAGTTTAGTCTATATAAAAGAATAAACATTTCAATGTATCCATGAAATTGGTATTGCGACTTTTAAAAATTATTTAATTTCAAACAATTAGATAAATGTTATTTCACTTCTAAATATGTTACAAATTTAAAATTTGGCAGAAATGTGTGGCATTATTAATCCAATGTGAAAAAGGTATAATATTCCTAAAATTGCAAAAATTATCAATTGTTTTACTCTATTATTGTTCCACAAGGAAAAAATGAAAATCGGTCCCTAGGAGAAATATTTTTACATAAATAAATATTTCCCATCATGAAATATCTCTCTAAAAATTAATGTTTTTTTTCAAGGTGAGATGAAATGCTTGCAGTATGCAAGCGCCTTCTACTAGTAATAAATATTTTAAGAAACTGTGGGAAAATTTTAGACTACAAAGAAAAGAAATAAACAAACCATAGCTTTCTGGTATTGGATATAGCCACAAAGCTCCAACGATTAAGAAAAGAAAAAGGAGCGTCACTAAGATAACTAAGCGTCAATTGTTAACAATAGTCGCCTATAGGTGGCGTGGTGGTGGCAGCTAAAAATATAAGATATCTCTTAAACAATGCATAATATGGAAAAATGTTTCAAACAAAAGATATGGAAAATTAAATTTCATACAACTTTTATTCTGATACATTTTTACCGTTATCAAATATTAAAGCAAATATTTTAAAATAACGGATAAGTGACAAGAGTAAACACCCGCTTTCGGTTGACCGATTTTTACCAAAAACTAATCAGATTTTCTGACTTTTATAAAAATGCTAAATAAAACATTTCGCGTTGACTTGATTAATAGTGTTTGAGTTAGAGCACCCACAAATAAGCTATCACATACACACGTGCGCACGCACGCACACACGCACAGACATCATCGAGAAAATGGTGAAAACGTGTTCCGTGGACCTCAAAACGTGTATTTCCGTTGAAATCTCGAAGTCGATTTTTTTCATGAATACAATACTTTCCCCTATACTGCGTATATGGAGAAAGTACAAATTATTTTGAAAGGACGGTTAAGTTTTTTCTTCTTTCGACACGAATCCATAGCATTAATTAATTAATTTATTATCAAGAACTCAGAGGCAGCACAAGGCCAATTACACTGAATATCAGAAACGATTTAACAATATTGAAATAACGACGACAACAAAGACAATCACATGACCAAGGCGGGACTCGACCCCAGACGTGCTAGCCACCCCTCTGCCGAGGCCGTCAATTAATTAAATTATTCTCAAATATGACCTGGAAATCACCACGGTTGAGCATCATTTTATAGTTGTCGATCATACTTAGATTGGATTTAAATTAAAATTAATAAATTTATAGAGATTAATGTCACAAACAATACTACATAAGGCATACGTCTCAAAAAACCTATTTAAATAATGAGCTAAGAAAGCCGGTCACGCTGTAAAATAGCAGGCCGATCAACTGCGAGAATAACAAAAAAAGCTTAGAACTCAAAAAACATTCCTTTATTTTTCTATCAAACTTTCAGAAATTACTTGGCAGAACCACTTTTAAAAACTTGGCTGATCACCGTTGGCACTTAAGTAATGGGTTCGAGTACATTTCCTCCATTTGATTAATACGGGAATGAGTGTAGCACGTCAATTACTTACACATTAAAATTACTCAAAATAATTGTAGGAATTCGAGACTTGAAACAAGGAACGCCTTAAAGGACGAAATTTTAATTTCCTGCAGTCATTTTTGAATACGCGTTGAATCGGTCCACGAATTAGGCTTTAACGCGAAAATGTGACTTATTTTTACAAGAAAATCATTCGTCGTTATTTGAATTGTTACCGGTTTCGTGCTATTTCTTATGATTGGCTTGGATTATAATCACGCGTTGTGATTATGATAATTAAATTCCAAATGTGATTTCATCCGCCTATTTGTTTTAATATTGTCTGGCTCATAAGTTGACAGAAGAGATTTTGAGTAGACATTAGACGCATTCAATAAAACCTAATGGCCTTCATTTGACGGTGCAAAAGAAAAGGACCGAGGAACAAGCATTTCTCCCCCTCCACCTAGGACTTAGTCATCGATTAATTCCCCTTTAATGTCAAGGAGAAAACTCGTGACGTATTATGATTTGGCGGGAACTTTTGGCGGGATATTTTTGCTATGCTTAGCTCAGTTTTATTTGAGACGTGGAAGTTAGGAAGTGCTGAAGGAAATTGGCGGTCCTCAAGACAGTGAGTGTTTCCGCAGCAGTAGGAAATACTTAGCAAATTATTTATAGTTGTAGAAAAATTAAGAGATCTTAATGTATAAATGTTTGTTTTTAAAATTTTCAATCAAATGTTTAAAGAGGGAGAAATCTTCATATTCTTAGCAAAACCTTTAGTTGTTTATCGTCTCTAGAATTAAATCATTAACTTGGTAGGAACGAGGAAGAATAGCAATAAAGTTTGTTTAAATTATTTCGCTTGCGTTAAGTATACTTAAAACACTACTTATTTTATTGCTTTAAAGCTCTACAATATTGTGTATATGAATACACAAATTCACATACATGATACTTGCTATATTCCAATGGCATCACACAAAACTTCCATGAGCCAAGGGAGCTAATATTATTTGACAGATGCACAGCTCGTAAAACGAAAGTGACGTTTCCATGACGATGCCCAGGAAAATATCCTGCATTATTACATGGTAGTAAAACTTCTGCAATGGATATTAATGGTGGCAAACTTCAGAAATCTAGGATATTTCCTAGAATCCTATTAATAAAGTATTATAAAATGCATTCACAAATACAAAGCGAATTCGTAGAAAAACAGGCTCAAAATTCAACGGAGGAATGTGCTATTTTAATTTAAACAGAAAACTATGTTTAAACTACCTATCTTTGACGCAACGTAAACGTAACGTCACACTTTGACGCACGTTTCAGCATTATAATGGATTTGTTGAGTTTAATTTGGCATAATGCAAGTGGAGATAAAATGAAGTGCTGAAGGAAATTGCCGGTCCTCAAGACAGTGAGTGTTTCCGCAGCAGTAGGAAAGACTTAGCAAGTTATTTATAGTTGTAGAAAAATTAAGAGATCTTAATGTATAAATGTTTGTTTTAAACATTTTCAATCAAATGTTTAAAGAGGGAGAAATCTTCTTATTGTTAGCAAAACCTTTAGTTGTTTGTCGTCTTTAGAATTAAATCATTAACTTGGTGGGAACGAGGAAGAATAGCAATAAAGTTTGTTTAAATTATTTCACTTGCGTTAAGTATACTTAAAACACTACTTTTTTATTGTTTTAAAGCTCTACCAGTGAGTTTCGCTTCTTTTTCAATTTCAGGTGCTGTGAATCCCTCCCTTTTCCTCCACTTCCGATATCATATCTTCACCCTTTATTTCCTTCGTGGGCTCCAGTGTGATGTGATATAGACATTTTGTGAAAAAGTGCTGTGTGCGTTTGAGTGTGTGAAGAGGAATTTCTTTCATCACGTAAGAATGCCTTCTTCCACCGCTGGAAATTTTACACCGCACCAAAGGTAGAAAAACGTCGTTTTTTTGGATCAGAGCTCTCCGATTACCTCTTTTGTTTCCACCTTCAATTTAATAGCGTTTAGGTCGTCGCAGGCAAACGCAATCGATCAAAACTAACGTTGGTGTGCCTAAAATTTTCGATCAGGATATGTACGTAATAATTAGAGGCGGGTTAAAGGAGATTAAAGTGAACGCAAGCCTTTATTTAAAAACAGATGAAATAGTTATATATAGTTTGCATAGAAGCCAATTGGTAACTCATATCCTCGCATTCCTTGAAATAAATTCATCCGTCAATCGGTTAAATTTTCTGAAACGGACCAATTTTCGTATCGATTACTACATAAATACTTGCGCATAATTCTCTTGAATCATCATGTAAGCGAAAAAATTATTGTTATCGATGGAAATTACTGTATATTTTTTAACGGCTATGGAACTCGTGAAATTAATATTACTTATGGTTCATACCACGGGATAATGAGGCTGAAGGAGAAAGTGAAGCAAGGATTGAAAGAGAAAGGTTGGCAAATAATGTGGTCCATAAAGAAATATCGTAAAATTAACGCGTAATTTCTAAAAGCTAACCAATTGGGGTCGAAGGCCTCAATCCCTTTGCAGGAGCTAGGTGTTGACGGCCTGTGGGGCCGGAAGCCTAATAGTGTTATACAATAAGGAGAAATTCGACGTTTAGTTTAACTGTATATCTTTTAGTACTCCTCCATTTAATTTGGGCTACCAGTCTAAACTTTAGTCTTTCCGAGTAAAACGTTTTGCAGCCGTGATATGCGTAGGGACTGTGTTACTCGACTTCTTTCCATATCATTTTTTCAGGCATTAATTTTTAATATAATAAAGTGAAAAAGCTAACCTTGCAGTCAACAGGTATTAAAAAACAACCGATTTTTCATACCGAGAGCACATTGCACTAAACTTTCAATTCCTTAATAGCGTTTTTATTTTGCGTTTCATAGTCAACATTTGATGAGTAATAACAAATTAAAGGATTAAAGTAATGAGCTACATTTTCAGATTTTCAAGGCTTTCACAAAATTTTAGTTATAGTTTAGACTTTTTCTAGAAGAAAAAGTCTATATTTGTCTTATCGACGGAAATATGAAATTAAATTTCAAAATTATAGCTCACCAATTTAATCCTTTATCAAGATATGGTAAATACTTCTGCAGTCATTAATGGACTTGCATATAGCTGCATACCAGTAGGTATCAAGGTCTCTTAAATAGTTTAAATTTGGCGAAAAACTGTAAATCAATGCAGGTTTTGTTTGCAGATTTAAAAATGTAAGCCCAGGTATGTGACTATAACTTTTATCCGACGATCAACTTTGGAAGAAAACAAAAATACTTCTGCGGACTGCTTACTGTATTCGTTTTATGGGGAATAATGGTAAAATCGATTTATACTTGAAAAACCAAAGGAAAACTAATGTCTAAGCTTGAATGCTTGCTATAAATTTATGCGATGCCAATTTTGATACTTATATGAGAGATTGTAAATTTTCTTTCGATGTAGGTTTCATAGTTCTGTAAAAAGAAAGTAATTGTCTAGAAGTAAATATGATAAACAAAAGTTTATATAAAAATGTCATCAATAAACGTGAAAAACGATGTAATACGTATTGAAAAATATTAGTCATTATAGAATACGGTCGAATTGTTGAGGGAAACCTGCAGTAAAATAGCTATGCCGGAGGCTAGTTTGTCAAAATTAAATATATGCTATATATTTACGAAATAACTTGAAGAAAATTAAACAAGATCCACAACTGCCGCTTTTACAACAGCATAAGAGCATAAGAGCACCGTGTCCATACTAATTTGGCAGATCTTAGACAAATTTTTATAGAATGCTGGCGGATGGTATCGATAAGACATACCGGGTCATTTAGACTCGTCCACGTCTCCCTTAGCGGTACCAATCAAGGGGTAAAAGGATCCTCCAAGGTGGAACACACTGACCCTAAACGGGAGTGAGTATAACGAAACCAATGCATGAAGTAAAAATTTGGCTAAAATCTTCAATGAGTCTTCTTGCTTGATCTCCTAACCTTGAAATGGACTAGCAGACGCAACTAACCGGTAGACAACGCAGCAGTCAATCAATACTTCAGCCAAAAGGAAATACTTGTTTAAACAATTGCTATTAAGCCCTTATAGAGCCGCATGGAGCTCAAGAAAAGGCGTGTTGCGAAATGGCAATGCGCTGAACTTCAAAGCTCAGCAACATCGACAAATGGTATCCTTGGAATAAAAGAACGCTTATGGAACGATTTTCGTTGTGGCCAAACTTGGGAGCCCTTTTAGAGAGAGAGAGAGAGAGGCGCCTGAGGCGGTCGCCTCGCCGCTTCACGTATCGACTCAGTCTTGAATATATGTACTTACAATTATGCATACGTGTTGGTATAAACGAGGAAAAATTAATTATTTATTCAACATAAAATCTTCTGGTGTTCGATTCCGACTCAAGAGTCATAGTTTTCCAATTGGAACGTGCTTTTCTCTATCGCCTAGACCATAGGTTAAAAAAGGAAGCACCCAAAAATCAAAACTTGAAAATATCTTAGATATCTCTAATAGCTAGCTAGCCATCTATTCTTGTCGTGGCTATTTTTAATATCTAAAATTAGTACTTGCATATGGAGTTTTGATTCTTGAGTGCGTGTTTCTTTTTAGTTGGTTTACATCCATGAGACAAGCTCGAAAATTCTGTTTAATTATTCGCCTAGAGACTAGAAATATCTTAAATTGCTTTGAAGACATTAGTTGGTGAGTTATAGAAAAGGGTTCGTGTTTTTTTATTGTCCTAGGATGCGCGCGTAAAAATTATACCCATAAGCCCTGTTTTCCGGCCTACAGATACACATAGAAATTGAACGCAACTAATGCAAATTTTTCAATAAAAATTTCAATGCACGTATTTACAGCAAGATAACGTCTACAAAGCACTTTAAAATAACCAAGTCCAGTATAACCTCGAGTACTCCTGTGTGGATTGACCGGAAGGCGGATGAAACGGGCGACGGGGCGCTCTGAAGCGAACTTATATTCTCCCCGATAACATTTACTTAGGACTGCCTTTCTCCACGCCAAATACAGCCTCTGTTATTATGTGTACTGATTTTCATTATGTTTACATTGATCTCAACTGTTAAAGAAATTATTAAATATTCTATTTGTACATCGTCTTATTTCGAGTTAATATGGTATGTGATATTTTATTTGAGTAAATAAGTTGTGCTGTATTTAAAAGATATTTCAACGTAGTTTACCTCTCAAATTTTATCCTTCGCATTTTTCAATTTTTCATGCCTACCCCTGTATCAATTGGCACGGTCAGTCGAAGCTTTAATGTAAAATGATTTTAAAAAAATCCCAGAATGCGAAGCAGTAAAACGTGATAAAACTAAAATTATGAAGTTATGGAGGACGCGCATTGACGAGGTAATCAGTAATGTGATATAATAATATATGTGATGATACAATCCTCCCTAAAACTATCTATCATCCGCAGTCCACTTTCCCTTCAATTCCTCCCTACGCCCGTGGCGTCGTTTTTCAGAACGACGTTCTATTTCGCAATTCCATTTAAACCCGCAGTTTCTCCCGGAGCATTCCGCCGCGGACAGTCGGGGAGGGGGAAAGAGAAAGTTCGTGTGGGAAAAATAGAGAAATAGGGGGAGAAAAACGCCGCCCTCTCTATCCATTGTCCCTTCGCACCAAGGGCCATCCCTTGGACCCTTTCCCCTCTATCTCCGCCTTTACACACATCATCCACTCAACAGAGTTGTCCACCACTTCCATCTTGTTGTACCCTTTTGTTTTTTTCCTACTCTCATATATTTTTTGTTTTCGGAAAATCTTTCCGCAGACGCGGAACTCAAGGGCCCTCTGTGGTGGAAAACTTCTCTCGCTTCCCCATCCTTTCTGGCCGTAATTCTTGCAATATCGTGTACTACGCACACAATGCCACGCACAAAACAAAACACATAAAAACTTAAGCACACAGATGCAAGGTAACACTTGGATAGACACACGAGCAGAATCGCACCTATCACGCGGTTGCACACGCGCTCGCTCGGGAATACAGCAGCACCTCACGGACGCGAACAATCCCATACGAATTTGTTAATTTAGGAATTTTGTCTTCATATTTATTATATCGATTTATAATTATTAAGATTAATTCATTTGTTTTTAAAATTCGCACGTAAATTTATTTATTTAATTGAGTTATCGTATCTATACAGTATATTTATTTTTTCAGCTATTTATTAGTGAATTTTTAAATAAAGATACGTTTTTTATTTAATTTTTAGCGGTTTTATAAAACAAAAATCTGCTAATGCTTTCATTTTGTCTGTCTTACGCGCTACCTCCTCCTAAAACAGGGATGTCCACTCACCACTTGTGGCGAATTGATGCTCACAGTCTACCGTCTACTATTTTGTATTAATTTATTAAATCGCGCAGTGCTAAATTTGAATATATCTGGTTGTACATACAACGGCCTTTTTGCAACAGTAAACAAGATTGGAAAGGTGTACTCCATGTCGGAGTACACAGAGTTTCCACATGAGCTCTTCGAGATTTCACAATGTTCTCAATATCTTTCGCTCAGATGAGAATTTAACGAGAAGCAAGCGAGGTACGTTATAAAATACATATAGGTCTTCATTCAAAGTAGTCGTAATTATTGTTCGATTTTAACCAAAATTGGAATCGCTCAATTCATTTTAACAAAACTCCCTATTACCATATTTCATCAAGCGGTTTCCGAGTTGAAACAAAGGAACATTGTAAACTACATGTAGGTCTTCATATAAAGGGGTCGTCATTGTTGTCCGATTTTAACCAAAATTGGAATCGGTCGACCAATTTTAGCAAAACTCCCCAATACCGAATTTCATCATAATACGTCAAACGGTTTCCGAGTTTTAACATGCGGACGGACGGAATCGACCTCCCCTATATACGTTCACTTTGTGCAAAGAACGCGTAAAAATATTTTTTTTAAAAATAGGCCTTACACAAAAACTAGGCTACAGTGATGCACAGTAATGATTCGCGCCTTCTCACTCCCGGCTGCCACTGCTAATTAGTGTGGATTTTATGCCAGATTTTATTGCGCTACTTGAACAAATTACATTAAAATTTAAGGTTTAATATAATGATTTATTTCAATAATAAATAATGTAAATCATTATTGTGTATCGCTGAAATCTTTTATTTAAAGTAATTCCTACTTATAATATAACACCACTGTCCAATCGGTTCACTATTTTGCGTCGTTGTGCTCGTTTACTCGGTTTGTCAGTCTGTCCGTGTGTCATTTTTAATAAACCGTCATTTACTCTCTGCTTCAGCAGCTCTTTCCTTTCTTGTATTATATTTATCTACATATTTAATTAGTTGAGGAAATATATTTTTCCTTGGAATAATAATCCCAGTCGAATTTATTTAAACAACACCTAAAACTATCCAAATGAAATTTATTTGTATAGGTTAAATTTATGTACAACCTTATTGTTTCAAGTAATTATATTTATAACCTTTCCGGTACGTATACATCCATGCGCTTAGATATATGGAAATGTTTTTCTCCTTTCATCATCCTTCTCCCCCGCCTCCTCCCTCCTTGGCAACTTTGTCATTTCTATGGATGACGACCGCATTCCGGCCGCAGTCAGTTTTTCGTCTTCCTCCAACTCCTTCTCTCTCTCTCCGTTAGTTCTTTCTTCCAACTTTATCTCTCTCCCTCTTTTTCTCCCGGATTTTTGTTCATCCTTGGCAGCAGCATTTTCCGAAGTTTCATTTCTCGCGTCCTTTTTCGTGCGCTGAGGCGTTCGGTAAAGATGACCGCTCCTCAGAAAAAGTTTCCGTCCTTCTCGACGGCGCTCATTTCTTTTTCCTTCAAATTCGCCGCGCAATTTTTAAGGGAAGAAGGGTTACCCTCCGGTGTCCGCAATGACCCTCAGTTCGCCGGCGGAATGAAGAATGAGGCCCCGAATCGATTTACGACTCTCGAATTATGTTTTCGTAAAAGAATTAGGACGCGAATGTTTCTTAGTGTCGTTATATTTTGGTGGGAAATTTTTCTCGATGTAGAGGTCGCTTAAGGAAAAACGTGAAAATAATTTTTGTAAAAAGATGAAGAATTTCGTCATAAGACGTTTATTTTATCTAGCTAATAACCGGCCTTTAGCAATAAAGGTAACAAAGACGACCGCTCACAACCATGCCTTTTGCAGGAATGGAACCGGTAAATTTTGGTTTGTGAGCTAGATACGGTAATTACTCGTTTAAATAGTCGACTGTGGTGGAAGAGTGTTTAGAATTTCTGCCGACGGAGACTGTGGTCTCGGGTTCGAATATTGCCTTGGGCGTTGATGTTTTTGTTTGTCACGCCGGAGTTAGATGTAATAATGAACTATATTTGTCCCTATCTCGTCCTAAAATAAAGACGGACTATTATTATTATTACAATTATAATAGATAGATAGATAACGTCTTTATTTGGGCGAAGTTGAGACTAGACAGTGGCACTGATCAATATATTACTTTCTCAATTTCTCTATTTAATTTAAATCATGGTGCTAACAACGGTGCATTTGCCGCATAAATGCACTGCACCAAATCCGCGTGCCGCATTGAGGCACCGTACCAAACCTGTGGGACGCATTTCATGTCACAGGTTTATACAGTCCTCGCACCGTTTTATATTCCCAGGAAATTCATTCTTCCCTTCCATTATGGGCGGAGATCGCTCCCAAGCTTTGATTCACTCTCAAATCCATTAGTTTAAAAATATCAGATTCGGCGTCGTGGGTTAAGTTTTTGTGACACGCAAGAAAAATTCAGGCAGCGGGAAGAACATTCTTCTGTGCCCCAACCGCACCGGGTTTTGTTTATGGGAATCGGCAATAAACTGCGGATATTTTGAAATCGACGATTTAATACAATCCTAAAATTTCTTATATTATTTACAAAGGTTCGGGTGAAATATTTTATTAGAAACATTTGAGTATGGGCTGTAACATACTATAAAGTAACTTATTTCGCGGGTCGCATAAATTCTTCACGCGTACCGCATGTTTTAGATCCCAATTTATTTGTATTTTGTTAGCTCTAACTTTCTCATCCTCTTTTGCCTCCAAATTCTTCCTGCAATTGCATCTTCAATCAAGCAGTCTCGTCTCAAGAAATTATCGATGCAGCCATTTTACCAGGTTTTAATTTTTTAATTATTTTTATGGCCATTATTATATCTTCTGTTCTTCTTAATGCTGTATTACTTTTACTTCGTTCATGAGTTTTACTTGAGCCATTCTTCTCCGGGACCGCATTGAAAAGTTTTGGAATTATTCCATTTTTATCTCGAGTATGATTATGTTCAGTCGGTAATTTGGGGCCCTGAGCTAGGATATATTGAAAGGCCTCGTACACGTAATTTTTACTTTGAAATTTGGTAGGTACGTATGTATGCATTGCTTATTTATACAAGAGATAAAAAAATTAAAAATAATTATTAGGTAGTACTGGAGAGATTTCAGCCTTTTTAGCAATAGAGGTTGCCATCCAACATTTATCAACTAACAAAAAATGCCTAAGAACAGTGATTATCTAACGGGATGCCACGA
Organism: Tanypteryx hageni; assembly: GCA_028673005.1. Classification (NCBI taxonomy): domain Eukaryota; kingdom Metazoa; phylum Arthropoda; class Insecta; order Odonata; family Petaluridae; genus Tanypteryx; species Tanypteryx hageni. Next base: position 43,371,532 of record CM054117.1, read on the forward strand.
AAAACGTTGCTAAATAAATATGAAACCATCTGAAATTACATATATCATCTGTGCAATATTCTTTCCTCTAATAAATTGATGATGATGTATTACCAGCGAAAGAATGCTTCCAAACGTTTTGATTATTTTTTTAAAAATCTTGGAATACGCTATCGTAGAGGTCGCCGGGAAACCTTCAAGATTTTGGCACCGGGGCTGCCTCACAGGGATGGCCCTGATACCGTCCGACACTACATAGATTTCGCCAACTTCTTTCTTGGTTCTTTTTTATTTTATTAGATAACAGCCATTTTTCTTACTAAGGCAACTATAAAATTGTTTATTTTTGCGCTTGTTTAATTTTTTAGTTTTCCTGTGATACTTTCAAAGCATTTATAACATCGGATTTGTTGTATATGACCCCATGGTCCTCTTATTAACTTTCGATTCTCCTCGGGTGATCTCTAACATACATCTCTCCATGCCCATCGATGTTGTTTGTAGACGCTGGACTATTCTGGCATTCATTGTCTATGCTTCAATTTTATAGATAAACAGGAATAAAAAATCACTAATCTACTTTTGAGGAGCGCCAGAATATTTTATTAGAATATAACTGCAATTTCCCTGGAAGCAGCCCATGCAAAATTTAACAATCCTGTTGATTTAATTGATCAGTCCGTAGTGATTGACTACCCCTAATTAATAGAAAAAAGTCTGTGCTACTCAAAATTGTATTACAGAGAAATATTTTGCGAAGAGAGCACAATTTCCCCGGTTCTGCACCATTCCGCGTTTATTATTATTTATGGTGGTTGAACACACAAACACGCTTACATATGAATTGTAGCAAAAATATTTGATGACAATGTTAATTTATGAACTATTATTTTAAAAATCAATATTAATAGCCTCTGGACCGGTCCCGTTCTAATTCCACGCCTGAGTCAGCATTTCGTGACGTAACTATCAATATATCCATTATCACTAGCGCTGCATTCCCTCAGGCATGGTGCAATGAAGGTCACGGGAATTTCATTATGCGGCGGCCTTAATGCAAGGCGACTCTCAAATATGAATTCATTCCAGGAAGCTAGCATCTAGACTCCCTTATAAGATTCATTTATCAGTATGAATATATTGTTTTGATCCCTTCACGTAGCGAATATTTTCTTCATTTTAGAATTCGAGTGGTTATCCGTTTCATATACATATATCTAAAGAGCATAGGAATATTTACTAACACGGTCTAAGAGATCATCTTTATGGAGCTCACCGTGCGATAGGGTTAAGAGTTACAACACCGCATTTTATTTTTCAAACAGCCGTTATATTTGATTCTAATTCATCGTCTTGCTGCAATGCCTATCCTTTTAAATGTTCCTGCATTGCCTTTTTTATAATTTTCATTTCTTAACTAAACAGAACTGAAGGCAATATTTTTGAAGCATTAACTGATTTTCGAGATGTTTTTATGATGATAAAATTCGTAATTTAGTTTTGAGGGGCAGGAGTTTTTTTTATCACTATCACTATTTCGCATTTCATTACTTACCTAAGTTGCAGGATGAATTTATTTTTTAATTAATGGAAAACGGGATATTGCTAAAATTCTTTTCAGGATGTTAACAAGAGATTCTTTTGAAAAGGAATTTTCCAGTTTCTATAAAAAGGACCAAGTATATAAGTTTTGTTCTCATTTGAATAGCTGTCTTTATAATGGGCCAACTCCTCAAGTAAACATTGACATTCAACGGAGTCAGAGATATTATTTAACAAAAGGTTTTATCCATTGGTGAAATTAATAAAAAAAAACTCCGCATGATGTAATGGATTTTGAAATGGAAAAGTATTCTCTATTATTTCATTCTGAAATAAAGAATTGCATGCGCACAAGTCTGTTCGTTTAGTTACGATATTGCGCCTCAAAAATGACAGTCAATAATTTCCATTTTCGCATACTCTTTTTGGAATCGTAATTTTAATGGCTAGTCGCCGTGGAAAATTCGCGACACTCTAGTATTTAATTCACGTCATCAAATTAATATTAATTCTAAATGCCTCAACAATGCATCGTCGAGTTTTACGCGTTTATAGCTTTGTGGCGAGATACCCATTAGTCGAAAGCAATTCAAAATTAAAAAAAAAATCCATTAACAGACCCCTTTAATCTAGAGTGATCTCCATAGTCTCACGGTTAATCTTATAATCAGTAATAACGTAAAAGTCCGTTTTTATATAACCCAGTGAAAACCGGGGACAGCGTACGTTATATCTCGAGAAACCATGAGAATGCGACTCTCGGAGAAAAAATTTACATTTTTTTAGGAAGAAAAGGCATTCGTCTTCCTCGAACAGTGCAGAGCCTCTCGGTGAAATCCTACAAAAGAATTTATAAAGAGAAATTCTCTCGCATACACTCCTCTGCAGTCATTTCTTTTGGAAGAGTTTACATGGTCTACCCCTCTCTTTATAAAATCCCTGCTCGAAAAGAGAATCCTACGAAATTTCGAAATTTAAATCCGGCGTAACATACTTTGCACGTCATTTCTCGTATCTATCCGTCGTCCGTCCAATGACGTCACCGGTTGCAAATTTACGCGCGTAAAATATTTTCTTGCAGACCGTCTCGTAGCAATAAGGCTGCTGCAGATGATGTGGAAAGAGCTTGGCGAAAAAAAACCGATAAGTTGTAATTTTTCTAGACAATCGTTGGAATTTTGATGCAAAAGTCTCACGTATTATTGTGTACGACATCAAGGTCTGTGAATGGGCGACTTTGAATTGAAATTCTTCCAACCATTGTTGAGTAAGTCGACATTTTGTGAAAAATGACACGAATAAACTACCCTCTATTGTTTGCTGGAAAAGTAAAGTATGTGGAAGATGCGCCAATATAAACGGAAATAAATTTATTTATCTTTTAGGTAGGAAAATTTACTGTTTTCAAGGTGACAGGTTGAAAGAGAGAGGGTCCTCAGGTCCAGCTTCAATTGCCATAAAAATTAATGCTAATGAAAATTTGTTTCAAGGCTTGAAATACGAGCAGGGTCGGTTTAAGCACCAGGCCAGACGACCTCTCATTTTCCGTATTGTTAATTGATATTTTGTTTTATTTTTTTAATCACGATTTTATTGCTAAAATTGTGCTTTTTGCAAGCCTTTCAACTTAATTAATATGTTTTTAGCATGACTATTACAACTAAAATGCCATTTGAATAATATTTTATAAACCCATTTTCATTATATGAAGGGAAAAATTTCCTCAAAATACTGTAGCGCTAAGCTCCGAAAATATTTAAATCCTGTCCTGCATGCATGCTATCGTTCAAAAATAAATGCAAACACATATTTATAGTACTACACACGTGGTAATCCATCTTTGCACACTGAATTTTATAAATCCATACGGAGGCAGCGATGCCAAGGAATCCACGAATGGAATCTTAGGCGTACAAAATGCGTAAATACTCGCAAATTTTTATTCATGCAGGGTAACCGTAGCCTGCATAGGTTATACTCGCTAATGATACAATGTAGTGCAATAATAATGCGTCGATGTAGAGGAAGGATATGACATTATTAACACTTTACTATCGCTGATACCCATAAGGCATTCCCGTATAATTTAGACTATCAATAGGAAATGAAATTTGTTACCCTCAATTTTAGACAACTCTTGAGGAGATTGAAAATGAAAATCTACATAAATGTTCATATATGCGTGTATAAGAATGTTTAAACACGGCAAAAAAGCAGTTAATAGAGAAAATATGACGATTAAATTGAAAGGAGGGAAAGAGAGCTGCAGGAAAAAGTTTCAGAACTTATCTTTAACATGGCATGATTTCCAACGCCATAAAAAGGTTATGAAAACCAGGCGCGCATACATTCTACAAAGCAACCGTCATCAATAGTATTCACCGATAGATGATTCAAAGTTTTACACTATAGGTAATGCCCGCCGCTATCTTATATGAAATGGAATAATTTTGCATATCTAAAGGGAAGGAATAGTTTTCGAATGTGGCACTATCTGATGCAATTAAATGACGAACATTGTCTCAGGCTTCATTAGTTGCCGTTTCAGTAGAAAAGCGCGTGAGTTGGGTTATCTGTTTTTAAATACGCACGCGCAAGTCTTGCGGTCATCTCATTCAATTTTTCTCATGTACTTTTCAACTTTTTACCCTCTCAAAAACGATTGACTTTGAAACTGCTGCCGACTTATTTCATCTCGCAAGCCCTAGAGATGGATTTGAACTAAATCCGTATTTACCACATTACTTTCGCTTTCTCTCGTGATTCTTCCGCAGAATATCTCGAGAACTTTTGATAAATGGCGTTTAAATGTATCGAGCTCCAAGAGAATGACAATTCAGGACGTGCTTGCATTCACGTTTAAACGTGATGGTCTCATCTTTTTCGTTTACAACATGAATAAATCAACGGAATCCGATTTTAAGAAAATCTATAAGAGTTTTCAGCCAATGGGAAGCATAGTGTTGTTGTTGAATGAGAAGGCGTTTACAAACTTTCTTTTTATGATAGCTACGGTATGTGAATCGGGAAAATCGGTTGAAACTTGAACATTTGGCGGAATGAACGTGGAAATACTTCACGATGTAAACAACTTACTTTTATGCAGTTAAAAAGGGGGTGCCGGTGGTGTAGTGGTTAGGACGCTGGCTGCTTTAAAAAGCAGCGGGCACGAATCCTGCGCAAGTAGGATTTTTTCCAAGGTCACCCGGCCCCTGTTTGTGTTGTTTGAAGATACCGCGCAAATTCAGCTGTTCCGTCCTTTGGAAGGGACGTTAAGCCGTTGGCCCCCCTGGTGTTCTTCGTAGGAGTAGGCAAATGCCGGCACCGGGTTTCCCTCCTCCCTCCCCGGTTATTCATTGCACTACCTCTGAGATACCCATTTGTGCGTAAGAGAGGCGAATCGGCTGGGCACAGAATAATAATAATGTCTACTTCATTTAAAAAATGTTTTTTGGTAATTTAAGCAATTTTGATTTGAAGATTTTTATTAGATTTATCTGAAATGGATTCTAGGTAACTGATTTAGGGCACTATGATATTTTGAAATGTAATCATTAAATGCTCTTCTATCCTCCAACTTTTCTGTTGCATCTCCATTAATAACATCGATTTTTGTGTATCCCCTTTCTTTCCACTGCCATACTACATAGTATATAATGTGTTTATATAGTTATGTGAATCTGATCATAATGCTAGTCACATGAACTCTTACCTAATGTTTTATTATTAAAATATTTTTTTTAATTTTTGTGGTCTTTTTTTGTATCTTTTAAGGATAAACTGTCTAATTGCTCTTCTGCTGCAACCATTTTATAAAAGCTTGAAAATGATTTCATTAGTCCATTCATGAGTTATTATTCATGCAATTATTTTGCGAATTTTGAAGGGAACTGAATGATGAATTTTACAAGTTTCTTTAAAAGATTAGAACATTGCGTTACATGAATTTATTCACACTTTGTCGGATAAACGGTTTTTTACATGTTTTTCCATTCGCAATAGTCTTATGGCTGAAAATAAATTCAAGAATAAGAACCTAAGTATAAAAATCTGATATGGCCACCACATGACTTTCTCCATATCTGTAATATTTCTAAAAATTACAAATAGGTTACATAATAATAAATATTTTAAGAAACTGCGAGAAAATTTTAGACTTTACAAAGAACAGAACTAAACTCAAACCATAGCCTTCTGATATTATATAGCCATATAGCTCCAACAATTAAGAAAAAAAGGAGCGTTACTAAGACATAACTAAGCGTCGATTGTTAACAGTAGTCGCTATAGGTGGCGTGGTGGTGGCAGCTAAAATATAAGATATCTCTTAAACAATGAATTATATGGAAAAATATTTCAAACAAAGGTTGTTGAAAATTAAATTTCCTACGTCTTTACATTTATTATATATTAAAGCAAATATTTCAAAATAACGGATAAGTTACAAGAGTAAACACCCACTTCCGGTTTACCGATTTTTACCAAAAACTAGTCAGTTCTTGTGACTTTTATAAAAATGATAAATATAAAATTTCGCGGTGACCTGATGAATAGTTTTTGTGTTAAAGCACCCACAAAATAGCTATTACATACACACACGCGCACTCTCTCACACACACGCACACAGAGACATAATCGAGAAAATGGTCAAAACATGTTCAGGGGACCTCAAAACGTGTATTTCCGTTGAAATCTCGAAGTCGATTTTTTTCATAAGTACAATACTTTCTCCTATACTACGTATATGTAGAAAGTAAAAAATTGAAAATAATAAGTGCATATAGTAGGTATCTCCAATAATCATAACAAGGTTATGCAAAAATCAGAAGTGCATTTAATCAAGAATGAATCCGTCTTTAGTGGCGATTCACCGAAAGTCCCCGAAATAAGCATCTGGTTTTTCATAACCTTGTTATGGCTATTGGAGATTCCTAAGATAAATAGAGATTTTATCAATTTATTATTGATACTCAAGCGTTTATTCTTGAATGATTTGTCATAATAAGAAAAATTTCAAATTTTATTTAGGCAAGTAAATTTATTAAGTAAGCTCATATCTTAAACATTTACTATTTTAATTTAAATTTCCGTAATAAAAAACATGTTCATGTGCTTTTTAGTTAAAAGAAATCACTGCATATTATTTGTCAAAAGAATATTTTTACGGGGAACTAACGTAATTTTCATAATAAAGCACAAAGAAAAATTCTATTTATATTTTAAAATTGGTAGTCATAATAACCTAATAATGGATTCGGCGTTAAAAGATTCGTTTTTGTAGAGAATATTTTTATCGGTATCTGATTTATAGAGAATTGGCGAGTTAAATGTGGTAGCTAGATAAGGGCAACGACACCATTCTCCCATTTAAGTGGTGTTCCCATCACCCCTAAAACAGATGTCATCACTCCCCTGAGCGCTATCCGAATTATATATCCCCTATACATCCAAAATGAATCAAGTAATATAAGCCTCTTCCTTGAAGCAAAATTCCCCAAATCGACACGCATTCACACACACGAAAATTTCCTCATCGCCGCGAAAACAAACTTACCCGGGCAGAAATCGAAACACAAATTAGTCATTAACGAACTTAATGCAGTTCGCCGCAGACACTGTATCTCGCTTCACAGGAACTCCACCTTTCAATGGAGAATTGGCAGCGGTAATAGGTCGCCCCGGTGCCACTTGTCTCCCCTCCACCTCTATTTCCTCCTCTCCAGGTCAAACCTCCGCGCAGATAGGGAAGAGGGGAGGTGGATGAGGAGGGATAGAGGAAGTGATAAATAGAAGGGAGGGGGAGAGAGTGTGGAGAATAAGGGGAAGGGGAGAAAAAGGGGGAGGGGAATGGGAGGGTAGAGAGGGAGGATAGAGAGGGAGGGATAAAGAGAGAGGGATAGAGAGGGAGGGAGAGAGCGGGAGGAATAGAGGGAAGGATAGAGAGGGAAGGATAGAGAGGGAAGGATAGAGAGGGAAGGATAGAGAGGGAGGGTTAGAGCAGGAGGGATAGATGGGGAGGGTTAAAGAGGGAGGTTTAGGGAGTAAGGGGCGAGAGGGCGGGAGAGAGGGAGACAGAGAGACGTATTAACGACTTTATTAATGGCGAAATGGAGACTATATAGTCCCTTACTACATCTAACCCTTTGTTCATGTAATTACATATGATGTTATTTACACATTAATTGCATATTAATTACACTTTAATTATACTAATTACATATTTATTGCATGTTAATTACGTATTAATTACTATATTTGGTTAATAGAACATCGAGTATTACCATAGAATAATGTTAGTTTTGTGGGTCGAAAAAACTGTGTATCAGCCTTGTTTAGAGACAGAAAAAATGTCCCGCCTCGGAAAAACCTACGAAGAAAAGAAAGGTGTAAAAAACAGCAAAAATTCCTAAACAGTCCAGATAGAAAAGTAATTTGAAAGGAATAAAAAACATTAATATACGCATACACATTTACACACATAAATATCCATATAAGGGAGGGAGTGAGAGGGAAATAGAGAGAGGGAGAGAGAATGAGGGAAGGATAGAGAGTTAAAAGAGAGATTGGGGGATGGAGGGAGAGGGGAAAGCAGTGGAAGGATTGAGGGAAATGAATAAACAGAGGGAGGAGGAATGAGAATTTGTCGGAGGATAAAGAAAATGAAAGTAGGGATGAAGGAGTGAGATAGGCGTGATTGTGGTAGACCGCAGGCTGAGAGAATGAAGAGAGTGAGAGAGAAGTCGTGATGGGAGAGAGAATATGGGTGAGGGTAATAGGAGAGAGAGAGAGATGGAGGAGGGAGGAGAGAGAGATGGAGGAAGTGAAATAGGAAAGGAGGAAGAAAAGAAAGTCGAGGGAAAACGACAAGGATGGTGGCAGAGGGAAAAATGGAGGAGTATAAAGGGACTAAGGGAGAAGTGGACATCGGACAAAGAATTAGGAAATAGGAAGGAGGAGAGAGATCCATTGCAGCAAGGGAGCTATGGCGGAAAAGAGAAGGGAGGGCGAAAGGTTTGTCGAAGACGTTTCGGGATTCAAGGGAACGAGATGGGACGCCTTCGCAAGTGTGGAAAGGGTTAGTTGGCGTCGATAGGATGCGTGGGACTGGGACTTGTTCGCTTTCCACGCGAGGGGAGAGTTGCGAGTGGAAGGAGGGGAAAGAAATCCAGTGTGGTAGGAGGGAGGGAGAGAATGAGACGGAGTCAGAAAGAGAAGAGAGGGAGTGGGAAGAACGCTGCGCGTGAGGGAGTTTATAGTGTGTGTGTGTGTGGGGGAGGGTAAGAAAGAGAGTGGGAAGGATGTTTGGAGGGAGAAGGGGGCGCAGAATGCACGGAGAGCACCACTCCCCCCCCCCCACTACCTCTCTCGCCGCCTCCGCGTCTGCCTCTTCGACCGACTGAACTCCCGCACTCGGCTCATTCATCTGTCCGTTGCCGCGCAGAGCGGACCTCGGCAAGTGGCTCTGTTAAGGGGAGTGCCGTACCCCTTCGAACGGTCTCTCGGATACCCCTGCGCAACGCGATTCTTTTTTTTCCCCCTCCCGCTCGAATTTTTCCCATCGCTCCGACGGAGCAGACCAGCCTAATCGACTCAGGTTTTTGGGACACGTCTTTTTTTCCGTCGATCCCGGCGGCTAGGTTATTAATTTCCGTTAATCGCGTCTCCGGTGGGAAGTGAGTGGAGTCAACGGAGTGAGTGCTTATTTTTTTTTCAATGGTACCGCCGAAGAGGATTTTTCCGGACATTTTTGGAAGAATTTTTCTTCTTCCGGAAAGATGTTTTTATATAAACTTTGAGACACGTCTTAACTTAGTGTGATTCTCCGGGCCTGGAGCAAACTTTCGTACCTTTTATTCCTAATAGGGAAACACGAGGCTAATATTTTGAGTGTGCCACGAACTATTTGACGGAAGGACAGATGTATATATTTATCATGCATTCTAGCCTCTCATCGGGGTAGGTCGAGTCCTCTGCGAACAAACCGGCTCGCGGCATCCGCCACGCGCGACGGAAGAATAATGAAGAAAAAAAAGACAAACGAGAGTGAATTTTGGAACCCCTTCGGCATCGTCGCGTGAATGCCCCTATGCGTTTCGCCGTCACAGATTTCTCTCTCTCTCTTTTCAAAGTGATTTTTTTTATCACGCCGAGGATATACCATATCCTTTTATCTGTTTGAGAAACTTTTCAGAACGTGTGATTATTCGCCTGAAAATTTTCAGGTGCATCACTCGGAGGCGACATCCCGAGGTATTATCGCCCTGCGTAATTAATATCTACCATTAGCGGGCACTTGCGAACCGAGTTTCCTCTTGTTGTCGGAATGCTTACGAGGAAAGGGATTGGCCTGAAATCCCCTTCACTCGATCGAACAAAGAAGCGAATTGCCGGTGATTAATTATATTTTTCCAGGGTTTGGCGCGATTCCGCCTCTTATCTCGCCAGACGATTGACGTTGCCACCTGATGTTGCCGTCAACAGTTGATTACTTCGATCAATCGGATTTTTTTGCAATACTTGATCCGTATGGTTTCTGGTGATGAATGTGTCGTGTTTTTATTTTTTGAATTTTGACACTTTCCTCTCGATCGTTGCCTCCCGTTACGATGTAGCCTTTAGCAAGGATATTTTTTGTTGGAAAGTTGAAGATTTAAGTGGTGGGTGGGTGCTTAGAACGTGCCTGCATATCTGGCTCAAACTATTCCAGATTTAATTTGGAGGCATTAAACAGTTTATTAAAGAAAATACATATCTTCGAAGAGAGCTCCTGTGGGAGGTGATTAAAAGTGGGAGAACTTCGCCGAATTACGGCCCGAGAGGGGTGTGATGCGATCTTGATAAAAAGTTTTAATAACTCGCATAAAGCTCCCCCCCCCTTAGTTAGAAACACGGTGGAAAAGTTTTCGAAAATAAAGAAAAAATCTCGAAAGGTCCCAAAAAAAATGTTTTTGAAGATGTTCACTCACGGCTTACAACGGATTGAAATCTTTCCCCGAAAAAAAGATTTGCAGGCAGCATCGGAATCCGATTGAAGATTCCGTTTCCTACCGCATTATAAAAAAAGTCTTTCTCGGGACAATTAGCAAAGTGTTCCTTGAGCGTTGGGGCGTCCCGCATAACTTGCCATCTTAATTCGCGGAGTCGGCCGTTTCTTTTCTCTCGTGCTCACCGTCTTTTTCCATTAAGCGAGCTCCAGCGAAGCATTGCAGAAGGGTTGCTTTTGGAAGACGGCCAAACGGGATAAAAACATTCCCCTCGTTTCGATTATTTTATTTGAGTTTTTTTCTTCACCCGGGCCAAAAAGGTTTATAAAAAAATCACAGCATCTCCTGACCTTGCTTCTTTCCCGGAATATTTCCGAAAGAAATGGCTGCATTCGCGAGAGATGCACGCGAACATTTTTACGAATTAAATCCTCGATAGTTTCCTTCGGACTGGATTCGGCGTTGAGATTTTTCGATCGCTTCCCGGCAGGAATAAACTCCGCAATGAAGACGGGAAGATTTTTACGTCAGCAACGGATTGAAAGTTTATCGATATTATCGATAAAACCATAACCGGTCGTATGGGCGAAAATATCCTCCAACCGTAAAAATTAATAAATCGACTGACGAAATGAATTCTTTTCGCGCCATATCGCGAAAACGAATCGGCCTTTGTGTTTAGCTTTTACGATACGATCGTCTGTCACGACATTACTGCCTAAGAGGAAAAAAACACGGTATCTCCTCGGAAGGTGGCGGGAGAATAGTAATTATCTTCTAGCAGCGAAGTAAATTACCGACAAATTTTAATTCTCTCGTGAGATTTGACGACCGATTTCCACTCCTAACGTTCTTTTTTCGTTTGATTACCTTTATTTCCCTTTCCATCTCTCTATCTCACAAACACTAGGAGAAAAAGGAAGGAATCTATTAGCGAAATTGGATCGCTTATTTTTTTTTAATTTTCTCTGAATCGCACTCGAGATCATCGTCAAAATATCGTAGGTGATTCATAATCTTTTGCCCTCGACCGTTTTAAGTATCTGTGGATTGGCTTGGAATCGTTTTCTTTGACGAAATCCGCGTTTTACGATTTAAAAAAGTCGCTATCGTATTTTATATAGATTGTATAAGCGTTAAAAACGAATCTGATTTGATTTATTTATTTAAAATTTTCAGTGTCTGCTTTTTGATTCCGTAAACCGTCGCAATTTCGTTTAAAATATGTTGTTTTTAAATCGTCTCTTCTTCAGAGTAAACGCACCACTCGATCCCTCAATTGACGGTGGCACAAATCCCTCTGAATTCTCAATAAACACGAAAGCGGTACCATCGGAGCGGCAAAAATTCCGTAAAATTGCATTCGTTAACTCTATCCGGTAAAAAAATAACGTAGACGAAATACCCGTTCATCGCCGTGTATCAATTCCGCTCACCCAGTGAACGATACTATTATTTTTTCTTAACCGCGGAGTGTATCATAAGATTCCGTCAAGCTTATAGCCCTCATAAAACCCCCTCCCGTCGCAATCAAATAAGTGTTTTCGTACGTCATCGCTCAGAAAAGGGACTTGAAGGCGGGGAGAGCGGAATTCTTTATACCCTCCGGAATTGGTTCCGCAAAATAATAACTCCTTCGCAATCGCAGAGAAAAAATAAAGGGTTAGCAAAAGGTTCGGCAAGGATACGAATAAAAACTGGAGAATTTAGCGCCCCATTCCCATGCAATAGCGAAAGGAAAGAACCGTACCGCTGAAATATTCAACTCGGCAGCGAGAGAGAGAGAGAGCTCCTCAGCCGTCGGAAGGCCAGACTGCCTCTATCGAATTCCGCTTCTCCCAGGACTTTGAGGAAATAAAAGCGAGTGAAAAAGGAGACTTGTCTTCCTCGGAAAGGACCCGCCATTGCTAAGAAACGAGCTCTTCTAGAGGTTCGTAAAACCCGCGGTTTAAAGGAGAAAAAAAGCTGGAACCTCTTTGTTTTCTTTTCATCATTGCGACCACATCGGTAGCGTGTTGGCGGCGATAATAGACGCGGAAACTTTTTACTTCCTAAAAAAACAAACAAAAGAAATCATCGGATGAAAACCTGTCCTATTTATTTCTTTCTCTCTCCCTCGCTTTCTGTCTTTGAATGGGAAGGGAAAAAATAGAACGAAACGCTTCTTCCTCCCATGCATGTGACGATTCCGTGCCGCGTGTGTTTATTCTCCGAGCGTGAATGTGGAGAGTGACAAGTTTGCGTGTCGTCGAACGGCCTAAGATTCTACCTTGGAGACCCGGAACATCTGCGACCTTCGACTCGCTATGCGAAGACCGTGAAGTCGTTTACGGAACAGGGACCTCATCCCCCATTCGTCTGACTAAATCTCTTCGTAGCCCTTGATACTACGCGGGGGCGTATAGACGTTTATTTTGTGATTAAAACGAACTCGGTGTAAAATACACGTAAATTTCCTTTCCAAAAACCACGGGTGAAAACGTGTTTTTGCCTGTTTCTTCCGTCTCATTCTGTGTGAAATTAATTGGAAGTCGTTTTTCTTAATCGGTGATTGAAATTAAAAGAGAAGAGTGTGTCAAGAAAACCCCAGTAGCGTGTTAGAAAGCAAATGTAGTTGAAGAAATCCCCAGTTTTATTCCCCTAAAACTTGACGATGAGACCTCAAATTTTTGTTAGGATGGAGTGAAACTCAAACCTAGGAGATCGACTCCAAAGCGCGCATACTTACACAATGGCTTCCTACAGCCTTTCTCTCGCCGAAAAGGCGAAGAGTTCGTCGGAATATCTAGGAAGCGATTACGACGGAGGGGAATACTGGGCCAATTGGACCATAATAGGAGAGGACGACACTGACTCTTACGACGACGGAACCCGCAGAGTTCCCAACGTCTTGGAGGCCGGAGAGGTGGCCAAGCACCTCAGGAAATGGTGGCCCAACACGACCACGACCATCGCGGCCAACGCGGAGGTCGTGCTCGGCAACCTGACCACTGCTTTTGGAGAAGAGGCAACCGAATCGGGGGAAAATTCGACGACGTCCGGATGGGACAACTTGACGCACAGGAGCAGCGGAGTGCTCGTCGGAGCGGGAGGTTTACCCGAAGACCTCGCCTGGCCTCCGGACGCCCTATCTCCAGGTCGTTCTGCACTGGGGGCGCTCCTCCTCCTGTTCTCTGCCGTCACCGTGCTGGGAAACGCCTTGGTGGTCGCCGCGGTTGCCAGGGAGAGGTCGCTACACACGCCCACCCATCTCTTCGTGCTTTCTTTGGCGGTGGCGGACGGGCTGGTGGGACTACTCGTCATGCCGCCGGGGGCGACGACGGAGGCACTCTCTGGGGCCTGGCCTTTTGGAGCCGACGCGTGCGATGCCTGGAGGTCGCTGGATGTGCTTCTTTCGACGGCCTCCATACTCAACCTCTGCGTCGTTTCTCTTGACCGCTATTGGGCGATAAGGGACCCGTTGGCATATCCCGCTCGTATGGGTCGACCGAGGGCAGCGGTCCTGGTTGCTGGAGTGTGGCTGTGCTCTGCCGCCATATCATTCCCTGCCATCGCATGGTGGAGGGCGGTAAGGGGAGACCAGGAAGCCGCACCGTGGTCTTGTCCCTTCACGGATCACGCCGCATACCTCATAGTCTCCTCGGCGGTCTCATTCTACCTTCCCCTGCTCGTCATGGCTTTCACGTATTGCAAGATATACCGCGCTGCCGTGGTGCAGACCAGGAGCCTCCGCCTGGGGACGAAGCAGGTGGCCAGCAGTGCCCCTCACGGGAGCGGCGGTTCCTGCGGGGGAGGCGGGAGCGGAAGCGGGGGATCGGGCAGCTACGTCACCCAGCACGGAGGATTCGGAGGGGATGTGGAGCTGACATTGAGGATCCACAGGGGAGGGGGGAACTGCCACACGTCCTCCTCGACCAGGAGGCAGCTGCTTCACCAGAACGCTGACGGCGAGGGACACAGCGGCGGGGGAGGTGGAGGGCTTTTCAGGAAGCCCACCGCTTCGTCGAGGAGGTGCGGAGGCGGCGGGAAGAACAACCTCTCATTGAGTCGTCGGTTGGCTCGCTTCGCCAAAGAGAAGAAGGCAGCTAAAACACTCGGTATCGTCATGGGTGTCTTCATTGTCTGCTGGCTACCGTTCTTCGTGGTCAACCTGCTTTCGGCTCTATGTCCAAAGTGTCTTCTGCCGCACGGTCAGCTGATCGGTGACATCGTGACTTGGCTGGGGTGGATAAATTCCAGCATGAATCCCGTGATCTACGCCTGCTGGAGTCGCGACTTCCGGCGGTGAGTGCCTTATTGCGTTCTTTTTCTTTTCTTTGCGTTACGAGGAAGTGTCAAAAAATAGACCGCGTGTTTTTTGCATTTTTTTGCAGTTAAGCGATTGATCTGCGGGATATTTAACGGATTTATTGTCTGCCCAAATGGATTTGATGTGTTTTGTAGAAACGATGTAAATTGCGGACTAACGAGGTAGGTGCGTCGTATGATATGCCACCTTTGACTTCGCTTTATATCCATACATTTACAGCTACGAAACTGGCGATGGTTGTTTGAACAGAATGTTGGCGGTCATATATTCTATTTTTATAAAAAAATTTATATACCTAATGATGTAGAAAAATTTACTGTGATTAAGTGGTTCTACGCGGTGTAACGGAGAAATACGAATTCAAAGAGAATATGATCTTATCGGAGTACACATCCCTCAATTATTAATTCATATTCTTTGTATTTGTTAGGGTTTTGATGAAATTGTTTTACGCAGAGTAAAATTTCAGATTTCAGTAGTCCAAAGATTACGGAATTAATTTTACGTTTGACATTTTTGAGTAATTTTTTTATTTGAATCTGAAATTTAATTGGAAAGTGAAAAGATTGCCTTTCAAAAAGATTTGCCTTAATTTGGCTGATAAGACACAATTAAATTTCGGATCAACAAATATATTCCTCTATTTCGTTTTGCACAGAGAATAAAGGAATGTGATGAAAGCAATGCATTATGAAAGAATTTAATTTAAATTTCATCGGTATTTATTGTATCGTCGCTTATCTCAATTATGACTAACAAATGTAATCATAATTTTAAAAAAGTATTTCCGTGTAAAGGTTTCTATAATTTGAAGCTATTTCGCAGAATTTTATTAGCATTTAATAGAAAATGAACGATTAAGCTATTTGGGAACACATTTGAGTTGGTTTAGAACCCAATAGAAGAGCCAATATCTTTGCAATATTTTTCAAACAAATTGGAGCATGGTTCCTCTTGTATATATACAGTTTATACGAGCAATAGCCACTTTGAACTTATTTATGCTCTTCATTTTTACTTTACAGCCCGGTAAAATTTAACGGATCATGGAAGGTGTACCGATAATCGAAATTTTTGAAATCGTTAGCAGTAAAATCTATCGAATCGTTTCGTTAACTCTAAATTTTATGACAAATACAAAAATGAATATAATCAGGAAGAAAAATATTTAAACTGCACTGAAGGGTTTTATTTCAAATTTGAAAAGGTTATTCGTATTTGATACTAGTTTTGCGTGGGAATATATTAGTGAATTATTTTTCAAGTTACATTTTATCTCACATAGGGTTTGCTTAAGATTTGCGAAGAAAGTATATAAATATGATTGCTATAAGTATAATATTTATGAATTGCATTAATTGGAGAAATAATCTTGAGAACTACGCAGGTTGAGCGAATACAGGGTAACGTGCTGAGTATCTTTCGTCATTCGAAGAATTGGCATCCCTAAGCTAGAGAAAATAAGATATCGGCAGGTCAAAACCATTGCGGATTGCTAACGGTTTAACTCATAGTTATGAATTTAAAATATTGGCTCATTTTCTGCTTGACTGCAAACGAAAAAAATCGCGACAGAATATAACGTTCAATTGATAAAACCAGCAGTAAATATTCCATTAATTTTTATAACATTTAATAACATAATTTTTCGTAAAAATGGCTAAAATTACAAAATATTCGGATTATACGGAAATATCACCTTTAATTTTATCCCCATAGACCAAAAGTGAGGGGCTAAAATAAGTTATGCTTGATGATGAATTTCGCTATAATTATTATTCATCTTCTCAGAATTCAGAAGATAAGGAAGACAAATTTCGGAGATCTGGAATCATCACACGGCATTAAAAAACACGTATTAAATGAAGACTGCAAAATTAAATGGGCGAATACTCATCGTAGTGCATATCTCGTTGCCTTGTAGCTTTGCCATAATCTTCATCCAAAGATTTCTCTACCTAGCACTACGGTGTTTTTACAATCTTCATTCAAATTTAACCTCCATAAACTTAAATGATACAAAATATATGAATAAAATAACACGGCAGTATTAATAATTATTTATTAACGCAATGTAGCCCTTCAATAAGTCGGGATAGCATCGACAGTTCAAGAGCGACTGCTCTCCACTTGAGGTTGACTGTGAGCGATTACTTAACCTGACTTCATATTTTTATTGCGTCAATATAAAAACTACGTTTACCCATCCACAGAGTCGGGACAAGACATTTTGCACCCTAGGCAAGATTTAAAAATTACGCCCCCTCCTCAAGAAAGTATACAGTACCTGCACAATTTTATCTCTCGAAATTAGTTCAGTTACAATGTAGAGGTAAAATAATATATATTAAATATGTTTTATGATATAAAAAGTTACACTTAAAAGTTCAAAATTTCATTTGTCTCGCCACTAAGGGTGCTGCGCCTAGGCGGGTGCATCGATCTGCCCATTCATATTGCACCATTTTAATGTATCTCTAGCCAGGATGACAATTGCATTTCATGAAATCTCTTGATCGCACATCGAGAATGTCTTCAGCGAAATGTAAAAGGAGCTATATTCCACGGTGTTGTATCGGAGTTTGGCAACTTCGGTTCAAAATCAAAAGCCTATAAAATGTGTCCTCATATTCTGAATTCAGGCAGATTTACGACATCGCGATGTATTGAAGCTAAAAATGTGGAAAAATTGTTATCCGATTTTTTCATTGAAATACCACCCTGAACTTTAGAAAGTAACGCAGAATTACATGAAGCTTTGAACGAAGTCTACGCTTTTTAAATTTATTATCAAGTAAGACTACGAAATATCGGAAAAATCGATCGCGATTATTAAGGCTATTAACGTAAGATTTTTAGATAGAATCTTCAGTGGGGTATCGTCACCTCTTTTTTGAAGGATTGCACTATATCCAAGGTTGCTTAAGCGAAGAATACGCTTTCATTGCGGCTTGAGTCCATCGTCGTTTCTTAGCTGAAGCTCGAAAACTTTTTTAAGGTTTGTGGGCGTTTTGCCCTCCCGACCTACCGACGTAAAATAGGACGATCCAAAACCTCGTTTCCCAGAAGAACCAAAATTTCACTTCACGGCCGTCTCACATCCTTACTCCGTATAATGCGTTGACCCTTCACTCTTGACAAAAGCCTAGCCGCTTTTGAGGTCGACCATTATACCTGTACCATTTGTGATGCGGTCTGCGTCGCAAAGCTCGTTCGAAATGGAAGATCTAATTGAAACTAAACTCTTTAAGAATTCGTCAGATTGTCGAGCGGCGGAAGGTAGGGGAAGAGATTAGCTGCACCGAACTAGTGGAGAGAAAAAGTTAAATTGAGTGGAAAAAGGTACCAAGTTCGTGATTTAGTTCTGATAAAAAGACCTTTTATATATTTTTGCTACCCTATCGGTGACGTTTTTCTGTGTAATCTCCGGACTCGATTATTTTCATTTATGGCTCCGTTTTTTTTTTAAATGGCACTTATGTCTTTTGTTCTTTTGTGATGTCTTTTATGCTTTATTTTGAGGCAAAGCTTTTTCATCGGATGTTTTTTAAAATTATAAATACATTCAGTTTTCATGACGACGTATTTTACTTTTATCGCCTAATTAAATTCATGCAATTTCAACATCAGCGATTTTATTCGTTTCTTGAGGATTTTTCTTCTTTTAAATGCGAAATTGGGCATTCTTGAAACATGCCTTGCCAGGCGCGGATTTAGTGGTTACGAGGCCCCTAGACCATTGGTTCTCAAACGGTGGGTCGCGACCCCCTTAGGGCACTTTTCGCTAAGTCGTGATTTTATTCTGGTTTTAAGAGTCCTGCAGGTTTTAATTTATCGACATGTTTCGTTTAAAAAATAAAGAAAACTCTGTAGGTTATCAACGTACAAAAACTATTTTAACAAATGAGTTATTTTTGTGTAATAAAAACAAATGAAATTATATCTCAGTAGTGATTAGTACTTAAAAAAATTTAACTATACATCACATATTATATGAATGTTTTTAATGCACATACGTACTTGTAATTAAAGTAATTAATAGTGCTAACCTTGGATTTATAAAGAACATAAAATAAAAACTCTCTAATTATTATTTTCCTTATCATCGCAATCCTCCTTTGTATGGAGAAATGTAGTGTTTTTTTGCTTCTCAAATATTCTCGGGAGGTCGCGGCGACCAAACTTCCGGGCGAATGGGGTCGTCGGACAAACCTGCCTGAGAACCATTGCCCTAGATGACGGTGGTTTGCGAGACCCCTAGGTGACAGTGGTTTGCGACACCCCTAAGCGATATTGGTTTGCGAAGCCCTTAGAAAACTGTGGTTTGCGAGAACCCTATGCAAGTGCTTTGCTGGCCAACGCCTCGCGAATTATGAAAACGTGGGTAAGTTTTACGGAGGCTATGTAATTCCTAATAAATTATTTGATTACATACTTAGAACAGAGGTCGATGTCGATTGTAGCTTAAAGACTTAGAGGAGAAACCTCAAAAATAATTATTTTTTCAATGATTCCCGTCAGTTGAGACTGGTCTTAGCCTGATATCGCTTACGTTTATCCTCTTCATCGTGTAAGGTACATGACCTGTTCTTTGTGTTGGGAATTTTTACACTCAATATATATATTTCTTTCCCCTTTCGCACAAAACTCCTGACTCGGGACAGCAGGCCAGCCAATCAAGGTTTACGGGAGACTCCTCCGCGCCAGAGACCAAACACTCAAATATCACATAGATCGGGGTGTGCTAAAAATTGCAGTGACCCTTGTCGTAGATAAAAAACAAAACAAACCGAAGTCAGGAAAATAAAAAATAAACCTTGGTGAAGCCGATTAAGAAGATTAAGTGATTGGAACTATTGGTTATGCGAAAAAAGGGGGAGTGCATGACACTTTTCGTAAGTTAAAACGGAAGAAGGCGGAAGAGAACATGAAAAATAATGAAATAAAACAGAATCGGTGAAGCCGATTCGAAAAAAGCGTAAGGAAGAGATTATTGACTAATGCGCGTATTTCGGCTACCAAGTAGCCCTCTTCAGAGTTCTGAAGGTAAAGTAATGCGCGGGATGGGAAGCTCGGTGTTTACATATAGTGCCAAAAGGGGAGAAAAAAAGGGGAGGGGGATAACGAGGGAGGGAAGAAGACGGTTAACCGAGGTATAGGGAAAGTGAAAGGAGTGGGAGAAGGGGGGGAGGGTTGTTGTAACTGTTGTAACGTTGTTTTTAAAATTGCTTTCTTGGACCTTTCCTAAAACTTCAGAATCTAATCAAGGCATATAATGTTCTTTCTTGATCGAAGGCCGTTTCAAAACCGTGGTAAAGCAAAATTTATGGCCGTGCGATTCAACGTAGATAATCCTGATAAACTGAAAACAATATAGCAAAGCCGTGCTATTCGAGGGAAGAGCGTATTCATAACGCATCACAGTAAGATTAACGATCTTATAATTGTACTGAAGAAAACGCAACAAAACTACCTCTTTTCCTGTGATCATAGCCATCCTTATCCATTTGAATCTGTGCGTGAAGTGTTTATTTGGATTTTCGGTCTCTTCTAATTGGTATAATCACATTTTTCCGTGAAATTTAATGTGGAAAAAACAATTTATATGCTGGAATCATTTGTTTATAGATGCGGGTATAAATAACTTGTGCCTCTTTTGAACGAAATGCACTCAAATGGATCTGCATGGGGCTCTGCAATATCAAGTCTACTTCCAGTGGCGGGGGGAAGGATAAAAGCCAAAAAAGCTCTTCCTTCTGGGATTCGAAACAGAGTCCGCTTTAAGGAAAGAGTAGTCTGTTTTTCGTTGGAAACTCAAAAACTTGTGCTCGCTAAGGTCTACAAATAAACTCCGCCAGTTATTCAAATGAAAGCACACGGAGTAAGAAAGAGAATATAAATATTTATTATGAAAATTAGGCCTTGCATGATTTTACGAGTTGAAAAAGATTGATGGATGCTCAGAATTAACAGCTTACCATGTTGGTATGGTTTAGCTGGTTTGTTGTTATACGTCCGCTACCCGCAAAATACAGGGAATGCATTCATGGAGAATACTGCGGGTGCCATAACCCCTTGTACCAAAACTACAAAAGGAAAAAGGGAATTCGGTACCTGAATTTCATGGCTCGCAAGAATAAATATGCTATCATAATAATAAATATAAAGTTGTTGTATAAGACCCAAGTAAACGTCCACGGGGAGTTTTTATAAATGGTTACATACAGGCCAAACGTCTGGAATCCGAAAACGTCCGAAATTTTGGAAATGCATGCATTTAATCCTCTTCGGTCCGAATCAAAATCCCGTGATCTCCAGTTTTTACTGTATTTTTTACTAAATGAGTTGCAATTTGGCTACATGCCAGGTGGCAACATTACATGACTCATTGTCAATAAATTTCACATCATATAACTTACTGCGTGATCAAGGTCACTTGTCCAAAATTTAACAGAATAAAATTATTAATTTTATAAAAATAATACAATTTTGGCTAAAATACTTATAATACAATTACTTTCCCCTTGGCTTTAATCGGAGCCGAAGTTTTCGAGGTTCATGGTAAGCCTTCACGGTTACCGTAGCGGTCCCGGGGCCCACGAAGCCCCCACCGTACTTCACCCTACCAAGCATTCACTCTACTTCTCTACTTATCAAAAGACGTATTCTAATGTGTTACATATTTAAATTAGATTCTTCACCTGCTCAAAGATAGTCGTTAGTTGTAAAGTCAACCCTGAGTGTCACATTTACTATCTCCAACTTTCTGTTACTTGAGTCTTCATTTTCAGTTAAACCATAGTTTTTTGAAACAACTATCGGAATCACCGAATCAATCGTATTTATTCTATTCTTCGTTTCTCATTCGTCAACAGAGGCTTAGGATAGATTATGTGAATTTGCGTCTCAAAATCCTGTACGGTCTTTACCCCTGTGTTGCCGGATTTCAGACGTTTAACCTGTACTTAACTTACTTCACTAATGCAAATAGCTGACGCTTCGCAAGTACCTATGCGTTGTAATGTGCGGGAAGCTATGACTTTTTTAATTCGTGTCATCCTCTATGAAGTAAAAATTTTCAACGACACAAACTAAATGATCAATGAGAAAACTGAAAAATATTTTTGGTTTTGATAGAAGCTTCATATGACGAGTGTGTTGCAACCGCATGGTATAGGATAAATTAAAGTTGCAGAGTAAACAAAATTGAAAATGACCTCCATTGCAATAGTGGAATAACTGACATAATAAATTATTCCGAGCAATATTTTATTTTACTCGCTGTTTCACAGATTTGCTAAAAACTTCGACCTCAGTAGCTGCGGTTGTCATCGTATCATCCTTAAGCAACTAACGCTTTGAATAGCTCCTTCCCATAATGCCCAGAAAGAGGTCCTTGTGGAGTACAAGTACTTTGCAATGTGAATAAATTCTCGCTTTTGAACAACTAAACGCAGCGGCTGATATTTCCGCATGAGAGTTTTTACGTCGTTTCGCTGGAGCTGAAGTCAGGTTTTTTTATTCGTATTAACCAAGCCTTTGTGAGTAAAACATAAGCAATGCGCTCTGGTTCGAAACTAAAATGGGCAAAAAACCAGGAAGGCTGTTCCGAATTCCTACGTGGAGTCGTAACAATGCCATTAATCTATTCGCTTTAGTCAAGCGGGAAAGGAATAGTTTTCTCCAAAAGTTATAACTGTTTTATAAATTCATACAACATAATTGGAGGTAATTGTTTAATTAAAATAGCTAAATAAATCCTAAATTTACTTTGAGCAGAAAGTTATTGGTTGTATGTTAAACGCCCCTACGCTTGCATTGCGTGGCCCTTCAACAACAAGGGTTCTTATAACACGGGTTGTCATAACACGTGTTTTTATAACACGGGTTCTGATAACAACGATTTGATGCAGCACGGTACGTTTTCAATGTCTAAAATTCTAAATGGTGCATTATTATTCCCATTAACGCAATTTGGTCGGAATTGAGATGTGGAATTTCGGATCGCTGAATGAAAAAAAGACCTATTAGAGTTCCAGAGTACTTTGTTTATAATCATAGATAACTGGGAATGACACTCTATTTGTGCATTGAAGAAATGTTTCGTAATTTTAGGATGCCACGGCAAGCTATGGTGCCGGAGATGTCCTTTAGGGTTGCCGCAGAAGTTTCAACATACATTGTTCACATATACCTAGGTACAGTTTAGTTAAATCCTCATACAAAAGCCATGCAGCCGTCAAATTCTAGACCTCACGTGGCTAGGACGTATCATTTGTGTTAATGTTTTTCTTAATGTGGTTATACTAGTCCATACATATATCCCACCAGAAAAAAACAAATTCATTCTTAAAATTTTCTGCTTTTTATTTAGTAATAAATAGAAGAGGAGACTACGTCGAGTAAAACTATGAAATGATGATTTGACTTCGACTGTAAACAAAAAAGAGTTTAGCGAGATGAACAGAGCGCTAAATACGTATTTCGAGAGCCAGGCTCTCATCATCAGTAGCTACAATCAAGTGTGGCATGCGTGAATTTAAACTGTTGTCCCTTGGCGAGGAATTGAAAGTGGGCTGGAGAGGAGTGGGAGGGGGAGGATTTTTGCAAAGGCGCTATTGTGTCTTTTGGGTTTTAAAGCAGATTGACGAGTTTATTGTTGTTAACTTGTACAGTTTTAAAATTGTGTTCTGAAAACATTTTACCGAGTTTATTAGTGACGCCGGGAGCAAAAGATATTTGAATTTTTGGTGTTAATATTCGTGAGTTTTGCGTGATTTTTGACATGGAGTTGGTGTTTATGTTTTCGTAATATATTTTCTACTATATGATTGTCCTAACCGTTAAGTGTTGCGACGTTTTTTTTGTGGGTAAGTTCTTTACGAAAATCGGTTTTGGAAAGTGGGACATGCAGGAGTCTGTGTATCATGGAATGAAATGGTGCTAACTTATGTGCAATATGATGGTGCGAATCATGTGGCACATATGTGTCGGTATGTGTGGGTTTCCGATAGATGTTAAATGTTAGCCGATTGCCAACTCTTTTTATGAGTAAGTCTAGGAAAGGATGTGTTTTGTCATGTTCTTTTTCTTATGTAAATTTAATGGAATCGTACTGTTAGTTAACTTTTTCTAAGAAGTCAATGATGTTGTTTTTCGATGTGTCGAAAATCGCAAAGACATCATCAGCGTATCTTAACCATGTTTCGGGGAAATAGGAAAAAGTGTCTTTGCATTGTTTTTCAAAGTTATTCATGAAGAGGTTTGCTAGGAAAGGAGAGAGGGAGTTTCCCATGATTTTGTCGGTATATTTTGTTGTTGATTTGGAAGTAATTTTGGTTCATGCAAAGGCGCGTTAGTCGTATGTATTCCCTAACTGTTTCTGGTGCAAGGTTTTGTTCTGTAAGCCAGGTTTCTAGAAATTTTAAAGTTTATTCTATGGGGACTCTAGGGAAGAGGGGACCTACGTCGAAGGAGACTAGAATTTCGTTTTCCTTGAGGCTTGAGTTTTTAATCCGGTTTATAAAGTGGGTGTTGTTTTTGCTACTCGACTCTTGTGTGAGGGGCAACTGTTTAAATTGTTCGTTGAGCCAGCGGGAAATTTTATATGTTGGGGAGTTGATCGAGGAGACTATTGGTCTAAGGGGAATGTCTAGTGTAAACAGTACATTCTGGGTATGATGGGGTTTGGGGTATGGAGTTGAAATCTGAGCTGTTTAGTGATTAGAGTAGTACATGTTTTTAAGGTGTTTATGGCGTGTTATCATTTTGTTGAGCTGAGTTTTGGAAATATGTATAGGGGCCGTTTTCTAACATCTTGTCGAACTTTTCCTAATATTGTTGTTTTTGAAGAATGACGAGTGTTTCTTTTGTCAGCTTTCAGGAAAAAACAGTCTTTATGATTGTTTTAATTGTTGTGTATTCGTTGTGGCTATGACTTTTCATTTTTGACTTTTCGGTAAGGTTTTGTTTTATTTGTGACAATGCGACGTGTCTGATAGAATTCTTGGTGATAATCGGCAATTTTTTAATTGATGATTCGATTTCTGCAACTAGATCTTCTAGTGGAGTTTTACGGTATGGGTGTATATTATAAGCCCTTCCCGAGAAGTTTGAGTTCGGTATTTGTAAAAGTAACGTCGGAAAGCTTAACTACGTTGTGGTGAAATAGTTTGGGGTGAGAAGATTTTTACTTTATTTTTAATTTTTAAGACAGTGTTGCTTCCTGTGCAGTTTGTCTGTTTTGTTTTATATTTTTTGTTGAATGGCGCTCTGAATTCTGTTCAAGTGAAGATCCCAAATTGATTGTTCAAACCCGGATAAGTTTTTGGTAAGTTTAACGTTTAAGTCGTATGCTTTTATTTCGAGATGGGCCTGTTTTCTGTAGGTTTTTAATTTCTACGTCTATCATTTTCTGTTTGGCATAAAGAATGGCTTTAACTGCTCTAGGGTTGGTGGTCTTGGGAAAAATATTCGTGAATTGTGGAAGGAGTTTTTGTTTTTTGCAGTCTTTGAGGAATTTGATGCCGGCTCTGATGGTTTGTATTTGGATCAAAATTTTGTGAAACCTGTTAAAATCCTAAGGCTGTAAGGCCATGGTGATGATGAAAACAGGAAGAAACAGCAGCGAAGATAACGAAGGAATAGGACTTATAACTTTGATCGGTGTGCGTGAGGACTTAGCGGAGGAGATCGCTTACTCCGAGATTTGCTGTCGGAACGAAAGGTGTGAAATAGTGTTGAATTGAGAAAATTGTTCGATCCTGGGAATCCAATATCATGATGAATTGTGGGATAAACGGCAGCAAAGATAGATGAAGCTATTAACTTTGAACTGTGTTAGAGGTTTCAGTGGTGTGAAGAGAGATTGATGTCGGTTCCAATGATGTGAAGACAGTTGTGATCAACCGTTTAATTCCATAGGCTGGAAAGCCAAAATAATGATAGATAGAAGAGGATTTATTATTATTTATTAAAAATTGAAATCTACCGGTATAAACATTTTTAAAATTATGCAAATTTGATGTTTATATTTATTTGCAACATTTAAAAAATGGTTAAATTGCAATGTACTACATATTTGCTTCGGCCTTTATGGATTCCATTTTATTCATTAATTCAACTCGCGCCTGTCATATGTTTTCTTGGCATAACTTTAATAATGGACAATATGATAGAGGTGCCGCGGGATGTGATAGGCGTACCACGGAGTATGATGGATGAGGGTAGGGTGTCATATATGAGAAAAAGTCGAAAAACAATGATCTAAAAATAGGTTCACATAACATGGATTCACATTACACGGCAGTTATTCATAACGCATCTCCCGTGTTACAGGAGGGCCGGGTGTATCTGAGCGACTTTTATTTTATTAGAATCTTAATCTAAGGTCAGAATTTCTCGCTGTGTTAGACTTCGGAGTTTTATGCAGATATTTTTGTCTCTGTCATTCGCTCTACAGGGGTTTTATACCGCAACACTTCCCCTTAAAAATTTCAATTAAGCTTAATAGGAAATGTTTCCAGTCTTCTCGAGTATATTGAATATTATACTCGCAGGAATTTGCCAAAGGTGTGCAAAACGAAATGGAAAGTTAGTCTTAGGATCTAAAAAGAGATGGCGGGAAGTTTTTAACCGCGATTCATGAACGTCATTCTTCATCACGATTCCTGATTGGCTCAACCCACCAATTCAATGCGAGACGCTTCGCGGGATACAAACTTCGTAAGATCCCTTTGTCAACCCCTCACGAACGCTTTAAGCGCAGTGAAATTCATGTTTGGTAAGCCTTAAATATTATATGGATGCTTCTATCCCTTAAATACCCTTTGACAACGCATCCCTTACCTTGAAAAGACGAAGTAGTACGTCTTAAAGACTCGGATTTTCTTCAAGACTGCTCTCTCCTTGTATCTTAATCGCTCAAGTCAATATTCTCAAGCGTCACGAAAACTCTGAAAGGCTTTAAAATTTTTCCGGGAATCGAATTTTATAATTTTATTGGAAGAGTTTGGTAGGAAAATCGACGCTGGAAGTGAAATAGGTTATATTTTAACTTAATGGTAACGCGGCTTTAAGTACGAAAATTTGCACCGCTTATACAATAAATTGAGTCACGAAAAGTTACGATTAATATTATATCTTGAGACTTAAACAGTGAAAATATTACGTAAATCTTAATGAGTTTGATGCAGAATTTGAAAATAATTACGCGTGATAATTTAATAATTATCAGCTATATTAAGAATTTCGTCCTCGATTACCGTGAGAATTGGGCATAAGACTAATTTTTTCCATTACTTTCAAATATGTCGTGGTTTTTCACTGTTTAAACAAAACTCGTGGTACATTGTATTGTCTCTTTTTTCAAATCGATTTAAATTATTTTAACTATTAATCGGTTCTCATTTATATAAATAAAAATGAGTTTTCCTCAAATATTCATGTGTAATATAAAAAAATGAATTTTAATGACTAAGTTTATCCATTTATGTTATAACGTTTGTTTATCCGGCATTATTTTGAGAAAAAATTCCATATAAACCAGATTGAACTGTAATAAATTCGCCGTAAGCATTTCATTCGACAGTGATATTCAATAAATTTGATACACATTTTAAAAAAATTCTAAATTTAGCAATTACTATGTAAGGAAAATAGTTATTCGCTGATTAAAATATCAAAAACCAAAGCTAAGAAGTCGAGAGTAAATATGATGCCTTTATAACCTTACTAAACATGGAAATCGTTCTTTGACGAATTTCAAATAATTTGTTCAATAAAATTCGCTTTTTTTATGAAAACCGATAATAGGTTCGTAAATGCGAAGATATTTCCAATACTGAAAACCAAAATCGGGTTGAGTTTTAGTCCGATCCGCTAGAAGGGCAATTAAGATTCCTCACTCTCCATTAAAATCCACAACGGAATGATGGAGTTCATAAAACCCAAATTAACAGTTCACATACATCATTCATATTATACTTACATCATTATTCAAGGTTATTTAAGGCCATGTTGAGCATAGGGAACACATCTTTTTTAAACTCAACCCTGATGATACGAATAGAACATATTTTCACTGGCCGACTGAAACATTTCGAATTGACGCGATCGATTTTTGACGCCTTCCCTGGATTATTTAATAACCGAATTGCGCGCGACAAACAGAAATTCTGCCTCTCTTCCTTTCACCTCCATCCATCTCCCTCTTCCTCCAAGATCAAGAGCGGTAGGCTGATCCAGAAACACCATTTACCTTTCATCACTGTCCGTTCCATCACATCCATTCGCCTTTTTATTCACCATGGCGGTAAAAACGCCTCTCTTTTCCCCTGGGGCTACCTATAAAACCCTTTAACACAGCAGCGCGTCCCCGTGGGACAACTCCGCTATTCCCCCTCTCTCTCTCTCTTTCTCTATCTCTCTCTCTTCCTGACACTTGTGCAGCTACCCTTCACTTCATCCCATCCCTCAAACTCCTTTTCCTCCCCCGTCACTCTTTCTCTTGACCTCACATAAAGTTACCCCCGTACGCCTAGCTACCGTAATTTCGCGAAAACTGACGGGATTAACAATCGTGTGGATTCCCGTTCCGCTCCTATATTCTAGGATAGTGGCGGGCAACCGTTTCCACTTGGTGGGCCGCATTGGTGGCAGTGAAGCCTTCGGTGGGTCGCATTGGAAATTGTCAATTCTTAGGCGGACTGCATTAAAGTTAAATCGGAAGTTACTTAGAGATTCCTAGGCACCATATGAGTGAAAATTAAGTTTAAATTAGGTTTTAGGGTTAACTTTACAAAATTAAGAATCGTGAATTCAATCTTAGAAATACCTTTGAGAAATGATCAAAAATAAAATTAAAAATAACTTATTTGAATTGAGACGTTTATTAAGGGATCTCAATTTAATGCTAGGCATTTAAACAGGTTTTGCTAGGTATAAAATAACAATTGGTGGGTAAATCAAAATAAAAATGAAAAAAGTTTTGATAACTACGAAGCACTGGTGGTGGACCGCATGAAATTGCTGAGAGGGCCGCAGGTTGGGCACCCATGTTCTAGGTAGTTTTGTTTAACGTGAAAGAGAGATATGCAAAGGAGAGGAATTGTGTGTGTGCATGTTTATGTATTACGTTCGACATCTTTTAAAAAAATTATTATATTTTGTTGAACGTTATCTCACTGTCTTGAGCTATACTAAGAGTTTTTTATGCTGTGACTCAACGATGACGACTTTCGGGTCACGGATTTTGATGAAAATCGACCAGGTGATTCTAGATCGAAAATAAGGAGACCCGGGTTTGATTCCCAATGTTTTCATTTTTTTTTAAATTATCCAAGCGTTATTTTAAAAGTAATATTCTCCGATAAAAAGACGCTAATTTTTATTTGGAGATAATGAATGCAGAAACATATAATAATGGGCATTTTAAATATTGCAGTCGAGGGTGGATAATTAGGGTATGCTTGGATGAAAATGGTCTAAAAATGAAAATCAAAATTGCATGAGTACTATCACTGATGGAGGTAGCAAATGTTTAGGAGAAACAAATTACTCATTTTCTATGTTTTTGTATTGCGTTCGCATTTTTTAGCGAAGTAGTTTTTTTGTTATGATTGTTTTTTCTAGAAGTTCCTTGGCCCAATTCACCTAAAGTGTGCAGGATGATTCGGGCCAGTTATTTGGATGTATTTGCCCATCTGAAACAACACATAAACTTGTATTTTTTAAACCTTAAGTGTTTACGCTCTTGTGACAAAAAGCATTTCTTACAGTGCATACTACTGAATGAGATTGAAATATTGCAGTAGATGTGAACGATAGCTTTATTGGGAATGACTTTTTTATTCGATAGATAAATAGCAAAATATCGAGGCATAAAATTGTATTTTGCATTATTCCTGTTAGCAGTGAAATGTTTATTTATAGATTTTGCTTAGAACACCTGCATTTTTCCTAAACGGAAAATCTCCGACACCATTCACCTAAAACGGAATAGATAAATTTTTGTTCGTTTGGTATCCCTGGGATGACCGTGAGTGAGCATTAATGCTTTGAACGAGGATACAACAACTACAGTTAACTAGCATGGCCAAAATCAGAAGGACTATCATATTATTAAGAGATTATTAAGTGATTTCTAACAAAATAAGAGAAACCTGCTAAATTTAGAATTCTCTTACCATGAAAACCGTAACAAAAGTTCCTCACTGAAGACTAACCAAGTTCTTGGAACTCAGACAGAATCCGTTCACAAAATTACCAACAGAGCGAAATAACTAGAGCTATACCCGAGAAATCCTCCGTTATTTGCTGACGAAAGATATAACAGTGGCCCGATTCACCCGAAGTGTACACGGAAAATGTTTTACCCGTTGGTGCCCCAGAGATGGCTGCAAGTGATTCCTAAAACTGGGCAAATGCAGAAGAAAGCATTGGATAACTACCGTAATAAGAATCAAATGAATTAGAAAGCTAGTAACCGAGTAATATGTGATTTTGTGACATCAAACTAATTGAATAATTGCTCATTTGAGCCAGTTCTTCCCTGCAGACCTTCACAACAAGATGAAAAAGTATACTCCATAAATGGAATACACAGAGATTTCAAAGGCGTTCTTAATGGGAAATACGTATGGAACGGTATCGAAAGATTAGGTGATTCTCGAATTTTTAACCCCGAAACTATAGTTTCGGGGACTATCTTGTAGTAAATGTTGTTCTCTATCCAAATAAATTTTTAATCTATGCCTCACAGATAATATGAAAATGGGAGAGAAATATATGGATTTTTAATTGTTGTTTGATGAGAGAACCGTCTTCGCTATCGATATAAACAAAATATGCGATGTTTTGCTCGGGATTTTCTCTAATTTGTATCTCCAAAACTATAAGTCGTAATTATGTGATCTGTAGACCATCTTGTAGCAAATGTTCTTCTCTATCCGAATAAATTTTTTAATCTATACCTTGAAAATCATATAAGAGCTGGGGATATAAAAGTTTGATATTTCATTGTTGCTTGACGGATGCCATTTAACGAGATACGAGTATAAGTTTATTAAGGTAATTATGTAAAGTGGAAGTTCTAATTGACGGCTTTACTTGAACATCACAATTTAGCGATAAATTTTAATAAAAATCACTCATACCCAATTAAATTAAAATCCGTCCAGCGGTTTAGGAGATGAATGTTACGACGGACCAGACGTGCCCATTAGGCGTTCCGCTATTACCCCTCCGGACCCCCATGGGCCCTCTCGGTCTAACTCATAGGTATCAGAGATCTATTAGAATTAGTTTTTACTTTCTCCATATACGTAGTATAGAGAAAGTATTGTTTCATGAAAAAATTCAAATTCGAGATTTCAACGGAAATGCACGTATTGAGGTCCCCAGAACACGTTTTGACTATTTTTGCGATGATGTCTGTCTGTACGTGATGGGATGTTTACTTTCTCCATATGTAGTATGGGGGAAAATATTGTTTTTATGAGCATGAAAGAATGCGCAAAAGTTGAAATGGCGGTGTTACCATATGACACAATTTTATTCGTCGAAGGTGTCTGGCCTAGCCCGGGCATCGCCGAGTACTTTCAGCTAGTATTATATTAAAATATATATAATCTATATTAATAAAAGCCTTACTCTGTGCCTAACGCCGGCGTCATCGATGGCACATTTTAACGTGTTTTAACAAACTTCCCGATTAGGTGGAAAGTTCAAATTTCGCAGGAATGCTTGATTCAGATATAAAAATTAAATGACGAAAAAAATACGAAAAAAGACCCGAGTTCGACTCCAGGGGGGCTATTTCCATTTCTCGTAAGATAAAACGTCAAAATAGATTTTTTAAAGTGCAGGCTCTAATTCTTACGTACGATCTTTGAATTTGAACTATGTTTTAGGAAAATTAGTGAAGTTTCTTATTCTATTAATCTTTTTCCGCCTACCTTTCGAAATCTCTCATATTAAACATTTAAATAATATATTTTGGAAAAATATCGGCTTTTAAACGGGATCTTGCCTTGCCGACCACATCATTGTTAAACTTTGAGAATAAATTGTTGTCTCAACCCGCATACGTGTAATATATACGAGTGCATAGATTGCCTTAAATCATAGGATTTTTCGCGAAAATACGTAATCCTAATGGGACTGGGATTCAGTATGGATTCTTTTGCTTATTTAAACGACTATATAGATGTAGAGTAAGAGTCGGGGATGTGGGGAGGGAGATAGGAAGGAAGGGATATAGAATGGAAGGTACATAGAGAGTAAGGGAGGTATAGAATTAGAAAAGGACGGGAGGAAATACGTAGAGGAGACGGAGAAAGAGTGAGAGCTAATGGATTGGGACAGGAGGGAGTGAGAGGGGGGGGAGGTGTGAGAAAATATAGGCAGAGAGAAGGAGGGAGAGAGAAGGAATAAAAGAGAGAGGAAGAGAGGGAGGGAGGGATTATTATTATTTATCTAATATATTATAACCGCTATATCTCTTGCGTCCCTCCCTGCGTCTGAAGCCTTCCTTCCGGCATGAACGCAAATAAACCGGGAACGGTCTGCTCAATTTCGACAAATCTTTCGCCTGGATATTTGGCTCGAATTTCTACAGGTTTTAAGTGGGTAGTCGTCCCCCGGAAAGGCATGGGTTCGATACCAGGATAGTTTTCGTTTTTGCATTTGATTAACAAGGAATTGGCTAGAATACGATGTGTAGACCTTTATTCTTTAACATTTTAAACTATCTTACGATCGGGACTTTTACTCGAGATTTATACCATTTAACGCAAAAATAAATGAAGATTCTTATTCTTACCGCCGATTTTGTTGTTTAATTCCCGTTTGCTAATATTTTAAGTTTTTTTCGATTTTCTCCGGTTTTTCGACATTTCAAAAAGGAGGTTGCTAGGGCATTGTTCATCTCGGATTTTTGCATCGTTAGACTCGGACTTAAAGTGAATTTGCACTAAGCTTGCGATAAAACGCGTGAAGGACAAAAATAGATTGTCTCGAGTGACGTCACCTCCCAGTATAAACGCAAATAAATCAAGAACGGCCGGCTCGATTTCGACAAATCTTTCGCCTGAATACTCGGCGCAAATTCTTGCAGGTTTTAATTGGGAAGTCTTCTCCCGAAAAGGCATGAATGGTGTGAGCTATATAATTATTTTAAGAGAGGCAATAAAAGTGGTTCAACTAATCACACTTTTTGTGTCATTTTTTTGTCATAGGAACTATCGCATTGGGTCACTTCACGATGGCTCTCTAGATTTTTGCAGGAAGTATTGCAATAGGCCCCTAGTTTATTATTATTACTTCATTCATGACAAGGGGCTTATTATCGGAAAAAACAAGAATGATGTTCTCCCTAATCTCAATTTTGGCAAATTTTATACCGACTCTTACTCAATAATTACAGCTGTTATTATTCATTTCTAAGTTCTCCGTTGAATTTCAACGGGCAATTACACTAGAGAAACAATCTAATTTAATGATTATCCATAATAATGAGTTATGATTACTTAATTTATATGGTTTCAGTAGGATTACCAGTCTTACGAAGGGATTTTCAACTATATAGTAACTGACACCCGTCATATGATGGGCAATACACTAGTAATAATATATTTTTAGTCTAATTTTTAAGATTTGTATTCTATTTTACGAGTATGATGATTATCTACCTGAAATTAATTACGAAATTAGTTTTATATTTTGTCGTCTGAATTGCAAAATCACATATGTCACCGTTATATACGTATTGAACACCTCTTCCGTATGTGTTTGTATTCGATTAAAGTGAGTTGCATATGAAGTGCTGCTAAATTCGGCTATTATAATTTTTAGACACGAATTGTACCGTTTTTTCGCAATTGTTGCTCGAATTCAGTTCGTATTAAGCTCCATTAAATTGCATTCATTACTTAAATAAAGTTAAAAAGTAATTATTCATTTGAATGACATTTTTATATTAAAACATTTTATATTACTTTGAAACTATTTTTATGTAACTTTAAATATGCAGATTTTATTGATGCGTATCTTTTTAATTCGAGAATTACTCACAAGAGGTCGTGGATGCACTGTTAACTAACATACTTACGACCGCAAAAGAAAAAAAAACAAAAAATAGAACGCGAAACGAACGACAGTTTTCCAATGTCATCCATTTCTTTCATCCATCCTTACCCGTCGCCACGAAGCGTTAAATGCCCTTTAATATTTAAGGAAAGATAAATTTGCATTCGCCCCACGTTGACGCTTCGTCAAAGCTCCGATTACGTTCAGGGTGTCGCAAAGTGGACGCAAAGTGCTGTTATGCAAACAAAATTCCTCTCGCCCTGGAGCCTACTTTTTCTCCCCATCCACCCTTTACCCCATCCACCCCTTTACCCCATCCACCCCTCTACCCCTTCCACCCATTTATCCCCCCCTTTACCCCATCTCACTTTCCTCTTCTCCCCTCACGCTTCTCCAGTCCTTGATCCCCAAGCAAAACTCTTTCGTCCTATCTCACTTTTTCTTCCTCCTTCCGTCATCCATCGCTCTCTCTCTCTCGGCCGACCCTCGTCCATTCCAGCTCATCCGCTTCTCCGCATTTTTCTCTCAACTCGGAATTCGCTGAAGCGTGAGTGATGAATTGATGCTCGCGGGAGAAGAAGGGGCCTCTTATACCAGCGGTGGTTAAAGAGAGAGAGTTCTTCGCACCATCCGTCCCTTTCAATCCTTTCCAACTGTTTCCAAGTCCATCCAACTGTTTCCAAGTCCATCCAACTGCTACCATGTCCGTGCGACTGGTTTCGTGGCCAATCCTATCCTATCGCTTCCAGATGATGTCAGTGCAGTCCCTCGCCATTCGCGGTTTTGAGTATCCACGATTGATAAATTGTGTATCCGGCCTTGAATATCCGCTGTTCTCCTCACGGTCCTGGGGCTCATTTTACTAATATTATACTTTTTGCTAATGATAGCATAGCTGCAATCATGAACTCCTATGGAATTTTATGTAATCTAGGTTGGGAGATAAGATGTTAGTGCCCCCTTTATTAGGAATCGTTGTTTTTTCTTTTATATGATTATCATCATTTTTTAAGTATAGCATACATATTTTTAAGTGTATATTACAGGACTTTAGGTACGTCTCTCAGAGATTGCTCCTCCTAATCCCCAATTTCCCGTAAGCTCTGGCCCTCGCCAAACAAAGGCTAGGTCAGGAACGAAACTTCCGCGTTTGGCTAGCGACTATTGTTCTTTCCCTCCTCCCTCATGCATGGGGAAGTTTGTCTCCGGATGTTTTTGCCGTCGCTTTTTTGTTGCCACCGTTATAGATGTAATGGCTACAACTCTATGATTTTTGGGGTTAGAATAGACCAAGGGTTTTATACCGGGGGTACGCGTATCCCTAGGAGTACCGCAGGAGTATTGAAGAGGTTCACGAAAATGTTAAAGGTTATAATTTATCTTCTTACTTTGTGTGAAGTGGAGGAAATAATGTGTTCTGCATGTGCGCATGAAGCTTAAACTAAATTCTCAATTCTCAAGTGTCAAAATTCTTACGTTGTCTTTCATGCACGACTTTGGAATTAAAATTTGCGGTGTTGCGACTAAAAATGACATCGTAAAACAGAAAAATACGCAAAAATTGTGAATTTTAACCTTAAATAGATTTGCTATTTAATAATCTTAATACAAGTTTTATTTATTTCATTATCACATTAAAATGCACTAAGGGATACGCCGCCATTATAAAAAAATGCTCTGAGGTACGTCAGTATAAAAAAGGTCGAAAACCCCTGGAGCAGACCATATTATGACATTTTCTAATAATTGTTATTGGATAATTCAAAGAAAAACTACATTAAATTTGACTTCCTTGGTATCGGCTTAGAGTAATTCCTTCTCAGTCGATATTCCGAAGAGGCGAGAGAAATACTATGGCGGAAAACTGTATTTGCGACGAAACGACCTCGGTCGCAAAGATGAGCTTATGGTTTTTTAGGCGTTCTTTACAGAAAGTAAAGAAAAAACTCCTTGTTGTCCCGTTGTGTCCGTCCATATGTCCATCCGCATATTTGATTTGCAAAACTACTGGGCGGATGTTCATGAAATATGGTATTCGGGACATAAGGGCAAAGAAAATAAGAAAATGATATAAATAGTTCACGTAGCCAAATCGGGAGTGCCACTTTACTGATGACAAAAATGAACTTTTCTTTATACCTTGTAAAAAAATCACTCATAACAAAAAGTCTTTGAACTAAATTTGTAGAAATAATCGACTAGCATACGTGTTGTTCAATACATTTTTATCGAAGGAGTAGCCGATTTCAATAAAAAAACGAGAATGTCGTAATTCACTTTGAACAGAAAAGTTTCTCGTGTTTTTTTAATTGTTGCTATCGAAAACAATCTTTGTGACGTCTGAAGTAAGCAATATCTGCGGTATATGCCTAATTAGTTTAATTTTATTTCGTGCGCACGCAACAATTGGTAAATGAAGCGAAGTGGATTATCTCCGACGAAGAAATGAACGTAAATATACGTCTATTTTATTTACATATACTACGCAGCGTTTGTAAGTGAAAAGAACGGGGTAATTTACGCCGAGGGAATGGACGTGAACATAAAGATTATGTTACTACTATTCGAATGAGGTATGTTTGTAATAACTTTCGATTGTTTTATTAATTACAACTGATTACGAAATGAATCGGCGAATCAAAAATTCGACATTTCCTTGGCGCCATCACTGGCATATCATTTTTTCAGTTCTTAGACATTATACTAAGCCATTAATATTTATCCTTTTGACATGATTGCATAAGTCCTAAAGAACGCCTCTGCCTCGCGTTTAGGTACGCGTCTCTTGTTTTCTCCCAGTTCCTTTTCTATCTGAACCTGAATTCCGTACAACCGCCCTCTCGTTTCCCCACGACTCTTATTTATTTCCCTTAACTTCGTTCCGATGGATCTTGTATACAGATCTATTGAAAGCTTATGGCACCTAAATACGCGAAGAGTCACGTGATGTAGGGGAAGGTGGCTGTGGAGAATGACTGATTACCCCATGCGTATATACCCTCACCCCCGCGTAGCTCGCTTTCGAGAATGGACTCTTCCATGCTGAATTCGTGTTTGTGCGCAGGTGCCATAAGCTTTCAATAGATCTGTACACACGTAGGGATCTCCGAAGGAAAGCGGCGGTCACTCTTCCTATCTCTCCGTCATCCGCGGTCACATGAGCAAGGCGCCTAGGTCGGGCAGTGAGTATGAACGTATCTCCCCTCGGACTCGGAAAGATCTCTTGAGTGGGATTTTTTTTTCCTAGTTACCGTTGTGTTTTTCCATCCCATCGCTCCCACTTCCGCCTCTAAAATGTCGGTTGAAGGCGGGAGAGAGTGTGAGAGAGATAGAGGGAGGGAGTGAGGTAGGTTTAAGAGGAATAGATAGGGATGATCCCTTCTCAACCCAACAGCCCCCGTTGCTCGGTGACAGTCGGAAGAGAAGAGACGTCCATTTTGCAATTTAAGTAGGGAAATAGAAGGATCTTTCAGTTTGTCTAAGGTCGTGCCAAAAAAAAGGTCACGTCAAGACCTTCGTCTGAGTGCGATACTTCCAGAGATGTTTCCCGAAGGAACTGACGAGGCGAGGAATGGATTGGAGACGCTTGTGTTTTATTTTGTTTTGGTTTTGCTGGCGCCTTCTCAAGTCATACACGAATAAACTGTCGTCTGTGACAGGGGTTTGTTAGGTGAATAAAAGAAATTATATCTCATTAAGACGTTAAATGCGGAATCTAGATGCGAGTGTGAAAAACACACAGGTAGCAGAGGATTACCAGCTGGTAGACGTGATTTTTAAAGAAAAATGAAAAGGATCCGCAATGAAATTAATTTTTTATTAGATTTGTCAGGTGCAATACTTTATGTTTGTCTTCGCAGGGAGTGTTAATATAAAAGAGATGTTTGAATTAATAACCTGTTTCGAATAAGAGTCCCCGTTTTTAAACCGCGTGGGAAATGAACAGTCCGAAAGTTGGTACGTACCCTGCATTCCTCCAATACAGATTCGATTTGAATAACCTTCTGTTTCCACGGTATGGTATTCATAAGAAAATGATTATCGCCTATATCTTAGATTTAAAAGTCTTTAAAAATATTAGGAAAAAATACCAAACAGGTTACCAAAAATTCTTCGATTAATAATTCTTCTAGCGCAGTTCTCCGAAAGTAGACCGGCGAAAGTAAACCGGCGGAGTGGGGTATCAAACAGATTCAAACTTAGAGCGGAAATGGTTATCGAAACATTGTTAAATTATTAAGGGCGGGGGTGTGGCTGGTTTAGGTTTTCCTTCAGTTTTCCTGATTTTTAATTTTCATTTTCCTAAGGTATGAGAGATTCGGCTAATTCCGCAGCACTAAGCTGTAAAACAAATAAATACTGGGTTAAATAAAAAGATTGTGGCTCAGAACTTAACATTCCTTCAAAAATACATAATTTTATAATATACACTTTAAAAACAATATATTTCTGTTGTTCATTGCTCGAAAGAAGAGGCTATGCAGCGTAACATCTCAAAATCGCTTAGAGACAGGCTTTCCTAGCTAAGGCTTTCACAAAGCATAGAATTAAGCTAGTAAAATAAAACCATTAAAAAAGAGCTCTTAACAATTTCAGCTTACATTTGATATTAAACTTACTCAACTTTTGCGAGGAAATGTATCGGTAATTAATCAACGTTCCACATAGCAAGTCCTAGCACTGTACTAAACTTCAGCCACATCGAGTTTGGAAAACTGACGCGAAAGGTCATTACCAATCAGGCTCAAGTTTTATTTAAAGATCAACCATGGTTTGGGTGGTACAGAAGGCTGCCGTTAAGACTTAACAATCACCGGCCTAAAATCGCAATAGACCTGAATGTCAGAGTACTGCGGATTTATCTGTACTGCGGAATTGACCGACTCTCCCCTACTGGTTGCTTTGGCTGCACTGAAATAGTACCGGACGAAATGTAGCAATTTAATTATTGCAGTTTAAATTTTGAGTTATTATTGTTATTACCACCACTAACATGCTCCATTCCACGTTTGGTAATTTGATCTTCCAACCCAAGTATAGTTCACACCTAGCATATTTGATGTAGTGAGTTACCAGAAGTTGGTTTACGTCAAAATAGCAGTGCATATTAATAATATTTTATTTAAATACATCTGAATGCTAGAAGATTGGTTAGTTTGTATTATGTTAAAAGTTTTGAGAAAATTGCTTTTCGAAGAACATTTTTGGGAGGAATTTGCATCACATCGATCTAACCGGGATGGCGCTGTTTTTGATGTTTTACATGTTCTTAATCTAGCAAAATAACATTTAGCAATGAAAACTAAATAACTACCGTTTGGAAATGATCAAATTGTGGTCATAAAATTAATATTGTAAGACAGATATGGCTATTAATCTTCCGCTGAGATGATTCAACTGGCGGGAGTCTTAAAAGTTTTGACGGCGGGAGAACGAAATACAAACACAATCATATTTCGAGTCGTATTTCTTGGAGGAAATAACAGAAATTGAAGTAATTTGTGGATTCTTGTGGTTATGACTGCGCGTGCGAAAGGCCGTTGGAAAATGTTGCGTTGATCCATTGCACAAGGATGATCTTACTTATTTTTGTCTAGGTTTACTTCCAATGTTGCATGACTTTTACTCTACTTAAATATCAAGATTCTGTCATGTGTCCCCGTTGCATAAGCCGTTAATGTGTTGAACTGCATCCACTGTACAAAGTTTTTTTTCCAAAATTATTGTTTAGAGATAATGCTTAATCATAAAATATATGTTAAATTCTCATGCCTATATTATAACACGTAAAGGGTGATGTCAAATGGCTTTTTACTCTAAAGAAAGAGTTTCAGATAGTTATTGAAATGTTGGCGTTGTTTTTCTTCAGATATCCATAAATTATAAATCCATTTAGTTGACTGGTGTTTACAAATTACGATTTTACATTGCGAAAGAGGACGCAAACGTTTCGGTACTCCATCGATCGCCCATCTTTTATATTATTTATGTTTTTCTTCGAGCAATTTTCTTGATATTTAGGAACTCTAGAGGAATTTTATGTATTTATCAATTAAATTCTGGAATATTTCACGTAAAATATACTCTCATTAAATTCAAGTCAAATGGAAATTGAGGAATTTTCTTTTTTTGTCTTTTTTCAATATGAGTAAATTCCACCTAGTTGAGCCTGACCTCATTAATGATAAGCTAACGTTGTTAGCATTTTTTTACAATTTACCTTACTTTTCAGCTCCGCCTCCCAAAATCCACTTCCTAACACCTCTGAAAAATATTTTTATCTTCTTCCGGTAAACCCATCGTGATTACGATGCGAACTCGCGATTGATA
Source organism: Tanypteryx hageni (assembly GCA_028673005.1). Taxonomy (NCBI): domain Eukaryota; kingdom Metazoa; phylum Arthropoda; class Insecta; order Odonata; family Petaluridae; genus Tanypteryx; species Tanypteryx hageni. The sequence goes on from CM054117.1 coordinate 43,411,762, forward strand.
ATGAACGAACAATGAGCCAGCTTCAAAATGGATTATGGACGGAATTCGCAGATGCGAGTCCGAACGAACTAATAATTTTTTTAAATACTTTGCATCGGCCAAACACTTTAACGAAATAATCGACTGTCGCTTCTGTTTTTTTATTTCATACGTACGACGCGACGCGTGCGAAAATAAAAACAACTTAATAAATGGGATCTATTCCTCCGGCCTGATGGCCTATCCAATTAATCAACACTTAAGCCCTTTAATTCCTGTTCGCCTATGAGTTTTTTTGGTACCGTAAAGCCTATTAGAGGGTGGGATGATAGGGGAGGGGGTAGAAAATGGATAATTTCTATCGTCCATCCACATACAAATAGGATTCAGCGCAGTATACATTTTTCCTCCTCTCTCTCTCTGTTTCTTCCATCTCTCAAGAGATGGCGCACCTGCGGAAATAATCCGTAGAGGAAAGATGATTAAAAAACGTCGAATCGGATCTTTTTTTGTCCGCGTCGGGTCCAGCCGATCATTTCCGGTCACCGAACGAAAATCGAAGGTTGTCCTTCCACTGCGCGAAAAGCCAATTATATGATTTTTTCGTTTTTGGGTTTGGTGTCGCACTAAAGGGAGAAGAGGGATGTGCAGCACTTGCTATATTCTTCGTCGTCGGGAAAATTAAAGGTTTATTTGGGCAAAATATTTATCCTCCGCGTCAATTGCGGCCGCTAAACCACAGTTTAACATTCTCCGGATACTATTTATTAGAGGGTTAGGCGACCTGCGGCGGTTTCATCAAATCGATTTTTGGATTGACGGCCAGGGTGAGGAATCTATATGCACTGACAGTGAGCCCACGGATTGCTCTGTTTAGCTTTAAAGGTTTTCGTCTTTGCACGGTTTTTGGAAAACCATCTCGGACTGCGTGGCCATATATCTCGGTTTAGTGCTGTTTTGAAACGGTATCAAGAGTATTAAAAAGCATAAAATGTATCAGTTTGAATAAGGAAAGGATAAACTGCAGCAGTGCTGAATACATGGGGAATGAATTATTGCATGCTGATTTGAAGACAGCTGAGATGTAATCTCACGTATTTAGATGGGAAAACCTTACTTAATTTCCACGGTTTCGCTTCAGTGAGGGATGGGTATGTAATCATTTATGAGTTCGACCGTCACGCTAATATCAGACACTTTCATTCGCATTAAATTGCCGAAATTTTGTGCAGACACAAACGGTTTTGGTCGTGGCCAAGGAAAATCTACAATCCCAGAGCAAATAGTCCCAGCTTCCTATTCAGGAATCCTTCCCTTATCAGTTTGATTGGCAGTGATGCAAAGTTATTTTTCATTTGAATCTCAAAATGGGTAAAAATCGAAACACTAAACTGCAGGCATAATTGTGTCTACGGAAGATAGACCTAAGTTCATTTTAATTGTCAAGGAATTTTTACTCGTTCCAGACTAGACCAAGCATTAATTTGGAATTCAAAAAAACGAAAAATTTTTCCACGTTATTACAATGATAAATTTTTGTTATTAAAACATTTGCGAGTCTAATTTTTCTACATGAGAACATCTTATTTTTATTTTGCTCTAGACAATAACGTTTTGGATTCGTTTACATATCCACAAATACGGTTTTGATTTTTGAGTTGCTTTCAGTTGCCTCCAAGAAACTGTCTTGCAAATTACACAGGTGCTGGTGGAGGTTTTCGGGTTTCGCTGCGTTGACGGAATTGCTGATTCTCGACGTTTCGCAGGCATTGCAGTCTGGATATAAAAGCAGATCCCTACCGTCGGATCTCACTTCATCTCCTGAAGATGCAGACTGCAATGCTTGCAAAACTTCGAGAATCAGCAATTCCGTCAAAGCAGCGAAACCCAAATACCTCCACCAGCATTCCGCAACTATGCGAAAGCCTTCAATTCAAATGAGTTTTTAATCATCAAAGTGTAATAATAACAATTTATTCATAAGTTACTTTGTAAGATGGATTAACTGTTGACAGTAAGCTAGGAAATCATGCATTCACAGCGATGTTTTGATTTAATTCTTAGGTAAAATCTACGCCTTGAACTATTTTAATTTAATGCTTTATTCATGCCCATCCATTATTTTTAATTACAGAATATTAGACATTAAAAAATTAAAACCATATGGGGAGAATAAATATAACGGTAGATCTCCGATTCGTGTGTGCATGAAATTTTCAGCAAACCGTGAGTGATCTCTCCGTCAGAGGGCGTCGCCTGTGATGCCGTTGCTTAGAAACGTACGCGTGGAACTGAGACCGCATTGCGCAATAGGATAGCATAGGGCACGGTGAACCGCGTGCATTGATAGATGTTAACCGAGCGCGTTAATTCAGCACGGTTTCGTTTTTGTGCTTTATTTTTTCGATCATTTGTGTCTGTCCGATGCTTTTCCTGAGGAATTATTCAAAACCGTACTGTAAAACTTTTCACCCTCGGTAATTATCATTCGTTTTGCCAAGTAGTTCTGAAAACGAAAAAAACCGCTTAGGTCCATCGTAATTGCCACTGTGACCTAGGAACTGGATTGAATTACCTTCTTCTAGACCATAATCCACCTTGTCACGAAGAAATGTTTTTTTTTTCATCCATATTGGTCGAATTTGTTGCGACATCGCTCTTTATTTCTCGTTCGTTAAGACTTAAAATTTTACGTCATTAATGGACGGATAGTCCAGCTGTCAAAATATCCAAAGCCATTCAAGAATAAGCATTTATAAAGCAAAAGATTAAAAAAGTACTCATCACAGGTATCTCTAATACCCATAACAAGGTTATAAAAAACCAGAAGATCATTTCGGCTACAATGCATTATTAATTCACTGAAAGTAGATTCTAAATATATAGAAAGTAGATTCTAAATACATAGAAAGTAGATTCTAAAAACATTGAATCTACTTTCGATGAATTACCACTGAAGACGGCTGCATTGTAACCAAAATGTGCATCCGGTTTTTCATAATCTTGTTGTGGCTATTGCAAATACCTGAGATAAGTAATTTTTCAATATTTTCATTTTTATGTACTAGTTCCTGATTTTTTTCACCCATAAGACGGGCTCGATTATTCTTTCCTGGATCCAAGAACTTCACTCTCGTGGCGCCACCTTTCGCCATTTCAAGGGAACAACACAATCCTATTGTAACCCAATGAATATTAACTTATTGCTAAAAGGGTATTTGTATCCTGTATCTCTCCATTTCTGGGAATGATTGGCGAGGCGAGAGATGAACGTTCTCCCAATCACTTTCATTAATGCCTCGGCGGGCTTGACGTTGTGAAGGGGATTCACCCGTGTTTCTCTCGCTCTCCCTCTCGCTTTCATTATCCTCTGCAAATAACAAGGATTTTCTTTTAGGCTTCCACGCATCATGGAGATTCGTTCCGTTCTTCCACGCTCCGCTGTTTCTTGTCTCCGCATGTTAGCGTAGGCGGCAGGGTGGATGGCGTGGGTGTGTGGGCGGTGGGCGTAACGTGGGAGGAGCGTTTCCGGTGCCACAAGATCGGTAGGGAAGGTAAGGGATTGTTGGGGAATGGGGAAGATTACGGGAAAGGAGTAGGGGATCAAGGGACGGAGGAGAATAAACTAATTTACCGAAGAAGCCAAGACTTCGTAAAGCTCCACATTAAAATGGGATGCGTTAGGCGTTGTTAAATGAGCACAACAACACAACGCAGTCTAAATAACTTCGTCTTAATACCACATAACATTATACACTCATTCAAGAACTAGCACTAGTATCTCGAAATTCTCGCAGCAAGGTTATGAAAAATCCATATGTGCATTTCGGCTACAAAGCAGTCGTCTTCATAGCCTTATGACCATTGGAGATACCTGAGACAAGTGTTTTTAAGTGCTCTTTAAGTTGCTCTTGAATCTTTTTGGCCATAAGACGAGGTCGATAATTTTATTCTAAATTAATAGACGCTTATTTTTACACTTAAATGGGTGTGCATTGTTATGTGGAATTAATAAAAAATTATATTAACTTTTGTTATGTTCGTTTAAGAACGCTTAACGTATTCAATTTTATAAACTAATTCGTTCGGAATGGAGACTTATAGCCGGGAGTTTTGAGGAGAACAGGAGACGAGCGATTTGCGTCCTTGAGACGAGGAGAGTAAGACGATTCGCGCGACATGCAGGGGGCAAAAGCATTAGAACGGTAAGGGAAAAACTGAATGAAGAAACACAAGCGAAATTGGAATCGCTGTCGTGTGTTTTTACCATATTCAGTTTTGGAGCTCAAATGTTTAGAATTACATACGAAATCGTATTTGTTATGGCGTTGTTTCATTTCAATCATCTTGAGCTCCTTCTTTGCATTAATACATAATGAAAATACATTCAGACCAAAAAGATAGATATTAGATTTTAAGACTCTTGGTCATGGCTGGTAAGCTCACTCAATATAAACGAAAAGGATATTTGTGATTTTTCTGCGGTAACATTCTCTTTCCATTTCCCTTGCGCAAAATAGAAAAGCTAAACAAAATAAAGAGCAAAAGAATATGTTTATGAACTAAGCTATGGTGAACGGTATTTTAAAATGTTGTGGAATTAAAGAAGAGTCGTTATATACTCTCTACCTTTCGGTAGGTTTTAGCTCACCCAACGCAATCTGAAAAAAGGCACAGTAACTAAATTAAATTATTATGGTGAAAGACTGAGGCGGCAAATTTTGTTGATGTAGTACATAATGTTATAAAGGGAGTAATTGTTGTAGAGATTTCACTACAAGAATGACAGAGCATTAACTTTGTAAAAGGAAACAAGATTTGCTTATAGATTTCAATAATAATCTGAATAACATAAATTGAGATTATTATAGAAATAAATTCATATTCTCTAATAAAATATTGATCATTCATAATAAATATTCATGGCAAAAATTGGTGAAAGCAACATTACAAAGAGTTATATTTAACTTAAATATATTCGTATATTCAATTACCCAAGATCGTTGTTTCATCCTCGAAGCTGGTATCCTTCTTAATTAGACCCGGAAGCAATTATAAAACTCCTAAAATAACAAAATATTTGGAATAATGATATATTTTATGGCAGCAGTAATTAATTTTAGGCATTTTTATGATTAAATTAACAATTCAATTAAAATCGACTGAACTGATTGAAAATGACTTTGGCTCAATGGGGAAATTTATAAATTTCATGTTCTGAAAATGAAATATCTTAATTGCAAGTTGAATCCAAAATATCGCAATTCCAACTTCGACAATCAAATCCCGCAAAAATTTGAGCAAATTACTAAAATTACAGTCGGTGCGCATTTGACGAATAATTCATCGCGATGTAGATTATACTTTTCGAATTGGCAATTATGACATTTAATACAGTTTATCATCGCTAGAATTCCATTCACATGGGAGGCAATACTACTGTACTCGATTTTTTTTAAACGCTCTCGTCTTCAAAATCATCGCTTACGTTACAAAATCGATTGAGCGTTGAGCGGATATAACGTATTTGACCGTTGTATGAGAATCCGTACGTGTTTCTCATATTTCACTTTTACGACTCCAGAATATTTCTACTGGTGTCCTTGACGAATAATTTAACCGGAATTAAAAGTTCAGTGTTATGCTTCTCTAGATAATCAGATAATGAAAAAAACACCATAAGGATGAGTATCTGGTACGATCCATTACTTTTCGTCTCTATACTCATACAACAATTTTTCTTACCCTGACCCCATTTGGACGGTGCTTTGACTTTGAAAGACGTCTTATTATGACATCTGCGCATTCTCGTAAACAATTTTATGGACGAGGAAATCGAGCGAAAAAAATTATGGTTGGCTCGTGCTATTTTTGTAAAATGACGTAATTCCAAACCGGGATGGTGTGAGAAATATATTGCGTGTTTACGTTCTGTGTCAACTTGACAAAAAGGCGTCCAGTTAGCGGTATTTGAAGGTAATTTCGTTTTTTTATATGTCACTAAAGTCGGTGATAAAATCCTTTTACCGTCATAATTCTTATTTAGTGGAATAGATTAGATATCATCGAATGTTGTGCGCAGTAGATTTTCTTATGTATAATAATTATTGATTCTTCACACTATTGCATCAATTCAATCATTCTCACGATCACAGCCTGCGAGTAGATAGATCCGTGATTATTCTTGGTTAAAACTGATTCTCCAAATACTCTTCCAAATATTCCGCAATCTCCTCCATTTCTTGATACCTTTCAAGTCGTCCATCAGCTGAAACCTTTTACTGCACCTTTGTCTTTTTCCATCCAGTGTTCCTTCCTTCTTTAATCATGCTCTCTCTCCTAAGGAAGTGTCCGATCCAGTTCGCCTTTTTCTTATAGCCTGTATAGGTAAATCATTCGCCTTTTCCTATTCTTCTTGGTATATCCTCGGTTTTCAACCTGTCTGAATGTATGAATACAAAAGTGTTAATTTCAAAGTTTATTTACTTTTTTAAGAGTAAAAAAAACAAAACACATTAATTGGTTCAAAGATAAATTTATGTGAAACGTGTACTAAGGATTCCAGCTTTTCACTGAATAATAAATTTTAGAGAAGGATTTTGCCGGTTTTGGAGCTTGAAAGTTGAATACCGTTTCATGTATACCCTCACTTTTACGACTTCATTAAAATTTAGTTCAACAAAGATCTACAAAACAAGATCTTGCTAGAGACAAAGGTAGTTAAGTCACCCGGCGTATTTGCCAGAAATACCAAGGAGACAGTAAGGTAGGCGATTTCAAGTAATACCATTGGGCTAGAATACACTTTCTACATATGCGCACTGCATTGGAAATGCTTCGCTAAGAGATAGCAATGCCCTTGAGGATGCTGGTTAAATCTCAGTTTTGTGGAACAATGCTAATATCATCACCATCGTTTATATCGTAGAAATATCATTTGAGGAGATACAAATGTATACATAGGTTTTATGGGATTTCGTTGGGTCGAAATAATCTCGCATTTACTGGCGTAGCTCTATCACTTTTGCTTATAATAACATAAGATACGAGGATCTCTCCAGGATGGGCCAGACGCCGTTTTTTTCGCACTGTTACCATTCACAATGCAGTCGCTCTTTTTATCGAGTATTCTATGCAGGATATTAATTCTTTGGCTCAAATCTACATTTAAAGATTTTATCTTGCCCTTATATATTTTAATTACGAACCACTTAAAACAATATTTATCGTAAGTGCACTTAGAAGAAGAGAGAAAATCGTTTCATCATCACGTCATATATGCGGGAAACTATTTAATTGTGAATGTATTTGATAAGGAACAAGTAAGGAAAGAGGCGCTAAAACAGGCTGTAAATGGCGGTTTTAAAAATTGTACGGACAAGCCGAAAAAACGTGAAAAACGAGACTGAATACTGAATCAATTGGCGGAAAAAACGAAGTCTCTAGCCGCCTTCGTTTAGAAGATGTTAGCGTGACAGATAGACGGACTAACCGAATGCATGAGAAGATTTAAAAAAACGCTAAAAATAGGGTGCGAGGGTTAAGGCAAGGTTCAAGTTTTCTACTTTCACATCTAAAAGTTTGGGCGCAAAAATGTATATATTTTTTGTCTTAACTAGCTAACAATTGGACGTAAATGCCCTAATACAATTTGCGTTACGACGATAGCAAAGATGAACACATACACAACGATTAACTTCGAAGTGCACAAAACCGCGACCCTAGTATTGGGAGATAGATACTCCTCTACATGGAACAAGGAGAGAATACTGGTACGAATTTTCCGTACTAGCCTTCGTTACAGTTTATTTTGTTTGAGATTGAATTTCATAATGTACACGCGAAGGGACCTAAGAATTTGCGAGGAACGTACTCGCACAAAAACAAATGTGCATGGTTTACTAAGCCATTCTCGCCGCCAAGTATTGGCCACGGCGTGTCGCGTATTAAAGCCACGGTTTCTCATCCAGTAGGCCAGTAGCGCGAATCCCTTTTGGAACATTTCCACGGCGTGGGCAATTGCCGCATTCATAAATTTAATTTTTAGACCTTTTATCTCTCTTAAAATATTGCTGGCGTGAATTCATCCTGTCCAGAGAGCAGCTTGGCACTATTTATGTGAAAGGGTTTTATATTCGACAGAAGGTTGCGGAAATATTTCCTGAAAAAGCTTTTTATATGCAACTAAAAAACACATTTCTGAAATTGGTACTATCTAGTATACTAGTTGAGAACAAAAGAAATGCGCTGCAAGTAGTACGTTTTCTGGATCCCGCTGGTAAAAATTAAGGATTATCTAATAATTTTTGCTGTAGGTCTACGCGGATATGTTTTTCTACACATTTAAAGTTGTGATATTTATTTTTGGAGGAAAAATATTCCTTGAGATATTATGCCGATACTTTATTATAACTATTAATTTATTTTTCTGCGCCCTATTGTATTTTCATCCCATCTTGCTCGCCCGCAAAAAAATTATGTATTTCGCGTTAAAACGTGAATTTTTGATCATATTGTTTTATGACGATTGGAGATACATAAAATTGAATTATTTTTTCAATTTTTGTTTCCTAGGGCACTGCCAAAGTCGGTATGGAAAACTTCCGATAACTATTTTATCTTTTATCATTACGGTTAATATTTTGTGACCGAAACACCTTTCGGTAGTTTTGTGAAATAATGTTGACATTGGCTTAGAAGTCTATTGCTCTATTTTGCCGATATGGGATACTACGAAACATCGGCTTCTTTTGATTATAGTATTATTTATATGTGCTTATCATAGGATCCATTTGAAATATTTGCAAATGATCAAGAGCGCAGGTCACCGTTTCTCTTACTAGGAGTGACACATATTTGGTGTAAGAGGTTCTTAGGTGGAATTTACGAATTTCCCTTCAGCCGAAAAGACGATCACTTTTTTTTCTAAGTTTTTATTGAAAAATATTGCGTCTTATAAGTCGAAAAATACAGCTATTGTGTTATATTAAGAGGTTGTGTGTGTATGTTTTTAGATTTTTCCCCGTAAGGTAGAATGTAGTGGCGTAGCAAACTATTATGGAGCTCCAGTGCAAAATTCGATTTTGAGGCCCTTATCATTAAATATATCAAAAAATCAATATTACAATGAGAACATTTTTTATTACGTTACATTATAGTTTATTTCATACACAATATCTCACAAAGTATATTTAATAACATTTATTGTTTATAACCGTACGTAAATACAGTAATTATAAATAAAAAAAATATAAAGGACATTAAATAAATGATAGAATTTAACACAGAATAAGATTATCAGTTTAGTAATGTTTTGCTTCCTGCACTTCTTTTTGCATATGTTGTTACTAACTCATCAATATCCAACGATTCCCGATTGATTTAAGAGCCAAACTGCTTAGTCTTTCTTGGGACATGGAACTTCTTAAATAATTTTTTACAATTTTATCTTTGAGAAGCTCCGTTCGTACAGCACTGATGCCACGGGAGTAGTTAGGAATAAGATAAGTGTAGTAATCACTTCAGAAAAAATAGAAGAAAGGGTTTGCTTTTGTATAACCAGTAACTCCGCTAACTCTCGAATCGTCTTCAATGATCTCAATTCCTCAGTTAACAACAATTTCATTTCAGAGAATTGATTTGGAAAGTCATTTGAGAGATCGGTGTAATATTTCTCTTTCAGTTGAGTAGCCTTTTTGTGTATCTCAGAACCAGAAATCAGAACTTACGGTTCAGGAATAAAAAAAAAACAGATTGTACAGTTCGAAGATACTTGGAAATCTTTTTTTAATTCGATTTGAGAAAGTTTTAATTGTTTTTTTTTTAAATATATTTTTCAAAGGTTTTTTTTAGGTTGTGGTATCTCAATATCCCCAGATTTAATTATAAATGGTCATGACCGAAACTTTTCATTTATTTCCCACGTTTGACTTATTTCTAATGCCTTGTTATAAATAATTTCCAAACCTTTTTGTATTCCTGATAACTATCTAATTTTCTTAAAATGTCACTTGTCGTTTGCAAGTCGCACTATCGATTTTGTAATAACTTTTTGGCGGAATTAACTTTTCCAAAATATCTGAAAATATTACTATCATGACAATGAATTCAAACTGCGTAATAATACTTTTAAGTGATTTTGCTTGGCTTATTTCAAAATGTTTGTTGCTTTTCAAAATTATAGTTGTTAATGCTTGTAGAAAATGAACAAAGTTATACCTTAAAGCAAATAAACAGTCATGTTTTGAAGAAAATCTGGTAGAACAATATCTTTTGAAAGATTTCCATATTTTCTTATTTTCCAAATCGACTTGCTTTAGTAAATTCCAACGTTACACTCCTGCTAAGAATACGTACACACTTTCAAGGTTCTCAAAAATATAGAAATTTTTTCATTGTCACAAAAATCTTTTAAAAATAAATTTAAATTATGGTTTGCTCAATGTCCGTATGATGCATTTGGCTGAAGTTTTAAAAATTTTTATTGAACCCCATTGTACGCTTCTTTCATAACTACGGCACCGTTATATGATTGATTGGCCGTGAAGCTTTTCAAATGAAGGTTCTTTGTCTAGTAAATGATGAACTATGACATCTGTAGCACCTTCTGCTGAATAAATTTCTGCACTAAAGAAACCTAAAAATAATTTATTTATTCAGAATTTTTATATCCACTGTAATTTATTTTTACATACCAAACTATCAAACTTTGATTTTCGACTTTTGATATGTCTCGTGTATTATCTGTTGAAATAGAATAAAATGATGCTGATTTGCAATCTTTCAGAATTTCGCCCAGCACAGCATTCGAAAGAAGCTCAATAATTTCATTACCTCCGTTCGATGACTCTCTATTTTCTCTGTGCCCACTAAACGCTAAATTACTCATTTCCAGAGTTAATGTAACATTTGCAATTCTGTGTAATATGACTCTCATAAACTAAACCTCTTTTCGAATTTGCTGATCAATATAATCAATAACTTCTGTTTTTACCACCTATCTAACATTTCACAACAGTAGATATGATCTCTATAGATTTCATGCAATTTAATTTTACTAGATAAGTGTAACCAGTCTCTTACGCCATGTCCCCAATAATTTGGCTCCATTTTTCGTATCATCGGTTCGATATAAGAATGTCAATGGCGTTTGGGGGCCCCCATCGGCTGGGGATCCCGGTACGTTGCACCGGTTTTCTACATGTACGCTACCTCTCTGGTATAAGTTTACGCGACAAGGTTTTGCCCGGCACGGATTTTTCCCAGAACGTAACCTTCATGTTACGCCACGGGCTCTTGCAATTCTAAAACCTCATTAGGATTTCATTTTAACCCTCATATTTGTGGGACTTGATGGGACTTTATATTAGTTAAATAATTTTTTCCAAAAACTACAACTCTGCTTCACAGGAAAACGACGTCCAAAAATGTAGTGCATAAAAATCCGGTGCTGAAAATTCACTGACTATAAATAGAGAACCTGAAAGTCCTCTTTCTAAAATATAGTCTCACAAAAATGCATCGTCTGTAAATTCGACAATCTTCAAAAGTTCTGGGCTCCATTCGTCCGGCGCCCAATTGCTCAAGCGCCCAGTTGTCCGGCGCCCAATAGGCTGCTGCCGTACTTCACGTACCCACAAGATGGTCCTTTCGCACTACCTACGAGACGGCGGCGATGTTAAAACGCCGAATAATGGGACAATCCCCGCGAATTTACTTTGAAAACAATTTGCCGCCGTTTTTTTCCAATATAACCACACGACCACATTTTAACCACCTCTTAATATCCTCTCCCGCATCCGAGAGAAAAGTAAACCAAATTATCGCTGTTGGCTTTATAAAAAAACGCAGGTCATCATCGCGGTGGCCTATCTTGTGTACAAAGCCCTTGAAAAAACCTCCGAAGGCTCACCTCTTCCTCTCCCTATCTCTCTCCCTCCCTTCTTACTCCTGCTATATTACTCTCGTCTCTCCCCACCACTTCCCTCATCACCGCCACTCTTTTATTGGCTTTGGTTACGTACCGCCTGTGTAATGCATTATTCATATGGAGGATCTTCTTGTTTGAGCTACCTTTCTTCCCCCTCCACTCTCCGCGATCTTTATTCTCTCTTGAGAAATCCCAGGATACCTCTTTATTGTTACCCTTAAGTAGGCCCGGCGCAAGGCGTTTGGCGCCCGAGGCAAACTTTTTTGGCGCCCTACTCCAATCTAAATGATACTAAAAATCTAATAGAAAAAAATTATTTTTAATAGTAATTACACAATGACGTCTATAAGCACCGGTATTACTTAAATATGATATTAATAAAAGATAGGTTTTTATTAAATATTTTTTTCATAATTACTAAAAGCAATGTTTTTTCACATTAAAAAAGCTTGGTGGTGAGTAATAGCGGTAAAAATGGGCATTAAGAAGAATATTTATAGCAAGAGATTATGCAAATCATAACTTTAGGCTCGTAAGTTAGTTGGTGCGTCAACATCTTCAAGAATTACACATTCTCCAAATCTTCCTCAGACCGTTAGTTAAAACTTCTTATACTTTTAGGATTGGAGTAGTGCACAGCATTGAAGAGGAATTGAAATCATTTTGAATATAAAGGTATATACAACACAAATGTACGTGAAAAATATAACAAAGTGAATAATAAAAGATGAATGATATGTATACATTGCTATAAGAAAGAATACAGACACACCCACACAGTGCCGTGAAATCAAAACTTTGGCTCTTCCTGGCGCCCTAGTCAGTTGCCTGTTTTGCTACACCGTTCCGCCGACCCTGCCCTTAAGCCATTAAAAGCGCCGCTGCAAGTCGCAATTTCCTCCTCCTCTCCATCTTCTTCAATCCCGGACTTTATTGTTTCGCAGGAATTCCACGTATTCCCCCCCCCCATTCATCTCCTCTGATGATATTCTCCCCTACAAATTTTAAGGTTTTTCTCTCAAGGTTCTCTGTATTCCTTTTTCTGCCACATCTCTCTTTTTCCCTACTTCACTTTGCTCTCAACTCTTTCCTTCTTATTCCTCCAACGAATAACGCTTTCTCGGCTCTTATAAGCTTCACGGCCGGCCACATTATGTGTCCCTTCTTAATTCCTTTCTTCCGGAGCTCGCTTGAATTAAGGCGCGTATTTTGGAATTTATTTGGGGTTTATTACTCCTCGGTCGTTTAACGGTGCGAAGTTTCTTGAAACGTCTCGCGGACTCTTGATACATTCTTGCCTTAACTCGTCGCGGAAATTTTAATCGTTCTTTTATTTTTGGACCGGCAATTTTTTGGCTTGTTTTTGAGCGCGACTAAATTCGGTTCATTTTCGCTGGCGCTCAGTTTTCGGGCTCTTTTCGTTGCGACGCTGTTCTGTGAGAAATTACCACCCGCTCGTTAGTTATTGCGAATGCGATGGCGTCTCCACAGCTGTTGAAGCTTTCAGTCGGCGACCTTAATTGAAATTACCGTCAGATTTCTATTTCGGTGTACCGTGAGCGATTCGTAGCGCCTGCTTGCGCAATTTCCGCGGGACGGCTTCGAAGCTCCGCCATGGTTTAAAGCAGGTGTCCCCAAACTACGGCCCGCGACAGGGTTTTATCCGGCCCTCGGAAATTTTATTAAACATCATAAAATCAGTGTTTCCAATTTAATCATGTAATTTCATCAACAAATTATTTGCATTAGAATATTTTCTTATATTTATTCACGTTTATTTATAATTATATATGCATGTATGCTTAGGTAATTATAGAATAAAATATTTAAAATTTTGAAACGGTTTTTTTTTCAACCCAGCCCGCCTAGTATTTTCAATATTCCTATGTGGTCCTCCTCTCAAAAGGTTTGGGGACCCCTGGTTTTTAAAGCATTTGGATTAAATTGGTTATAAGAGACGATTACTATGATCTGGTTTTGGTTTTCATAGGATCGTTTGCCATATCGCTTTACACGATCGTTTATAACGGGGATGGCCAACCTATGGGCCGCATGCCTTCTCCGAGCGCGTTTTTTGCGGTCAGCGTAGCTACTATAAAACAGCGATCCGTAAAATGTGACGCATGTGGCTATTTTTAAAATTTAAATTATGCCGATAAAGCTTAGAATATTGATATGTCGACGCTAAAAACTTATAGAGTTAAATTTTGCTTGTATGTTCCCTAAAAATCTCTAGTTAACTATAATCTAGCCCCCCGACGTATTGCAAGCATCCAGTGCGGCTCGTCGAAGGATTCGCAGTCACCAATGCAGCCCGCCATGCTGTAAATATTCGCCTATCCCTAGTTTAAAATAAATTGGTGGCGTGTAATACACCGCTGACCAAATTAAAAAACTCGGCCGTGATAAACGTGTCTTAACCGTGCTTATTCAAGAAACGTGCATCACATTTCAATGCCTGTTATTTTTCTTATTCACCAATGATGAAGATGGCAGAGTCAGTTGTCGAAGCGTTGATCCTAGATCAAGCTTTGACCCGGTTGTGTACCCGAGAAAAATTTCTACAATCAATCCACCGGGAAAGCACCAGATCCTTCTTCCACTTTACATAATTACTTTAGTAAACTTATACCTACTCGTATCTCGTTAAATGGCATCCGACAAGCAAAAATGAAATACATACCTTACTATTCTCTCCCTAGCTCTTATATGATCTGTAAGGTATAGATTAAAAAAGTTATTTGGATAGAGAGCAACATTTACTACAATGAAGTCCGTGAGACTACGTACCTACTTACGAGTTATAGTTTCGGAAATATAAATTCTAGAAAATCCCGCGCAAAACATCGCATATTTTGTTTACATCGATCTCTAAGACGGTTCTCTCTGCAAACAAGAATTAAAATCCATATGTTTCTATCCCACGCCCTTGCATGTTATGTGAGGTATAATTTAAAAAATTTATTCGGATAGAGAATAACATTTATAAAAGATAGTTTGTAAATACGAGTTATGGATTTGGAGCTAAAAATTCGAGAAAATCCCCAGCAAAACATCGCATATTTTGTTTACATCGATTGCGAAGACGGTTCTCTCAGCAAACAACAATTTAAACTCCATAAATTTCTCTCCCATGCTCTTATATGATCTGTGAGGAATAGATTAAAAAATTTATTCGGATAGAGAAGAACATTTACTACAAGATAGTTTCCGAGACCATATAGTTACGACTTATAGTTTCGAAGATAAAAATCTGAGAATCGCTCAATCTTTCGATATCGTTTCATACGTATTTCTCATTAAGAACGCCTTTGAAATCTCTGTGTATTCCATTTATGGGGTATACTTTTCCATCTTGTTTAAAACTTGAATCATGACTTAATTCTTCCAGTTGAATAGTATGACGCCAAATGCGATGTCGATTGTACTTATAATTTATAGGTATTATTATAGTTATCATTAATGGAGTATTGCCTACAGTATTTTATCGCAATTATTTATTTAAATTGAAATCATCTTTTAATCACTCACACATCTATCTGCGTTTTAAAAGGCCTCACAACTTAGATATGCTACTTAACGTGGTTGTACATCCAACTTGCATTTGTTTGAAATAGGGATAATAGCTAAGCAGGTCTAACTCCGTGAACGCCATGCATTTCCTCTTGTGCGTTTCCATTGGTCTTATTACGTGCGCATTTGAAATGTCGGCGTGAACTTTAAAAATTCCCACCATCGCTGGATTACATTACAGTAACATTTTGGACACCTCCTCATTTCAGACCAACTCACAGTTTTTCTCAAAAATTGATATAAAAATACTTCAGGGCATATTTTCGTCGAGGAGATACAAAACTGGCCAAAAGTTTTATGTTGTCAGCTTTCTCGATGCGGAAGATGAAACTCCACGTTCCTCCTTGAAAGCAGGAAAACCTTTATAGCATTTATAGGAGATGGAAATCCCAGTGAAACGAACGAATACTGTCATGCAGAAGCGAGGGGGAAGAAGGAGAGAGAGAGAGGATGGCGTTAAAAGCGTGCATCAACAGGTGGCGCTTACGTTTATCGACACATGTTATAGCAGCAGAAAGAGAAGGGAATGGAGTAGCGGAAAGAGTATAAACAGGCGGTTAAAAAGGAGAGAAAAGAAGAGTAGGATAGGGGAAAGTAGAAAGACAAGAAGAGTAAAGGATGGAGGGTAATATGAGCAACAGTAGGACGAATAAAGGAGAATATAAATGGGAATGGGGTTGTACTGGTTTTGGGGGTACGAGTAGTTATAGAGGTAGGAGTAGTTATGCTGGTATTTGAAGTGTGAACGCAAAATGCAAGAAACAGAGGAGTAGAATATGTGAGATTAAAGGAATGGACAGCGTTAGTCACTAGACTTTTTCACTTTTTTCAGACTGCTTCAGATGAAATTTCGGGCTGAAATTCCGCGCGTATACATACATCTCTGGTTACATTAAAAGGACTCGAGAAAATAAATTTCTCGAAAGTTGATCCAAGTTTGAATCTAGGAAATATTATTTACTCCTCAGAAACGAGTGTAGAATATTTTTAATTCGAATTCTAGCAAAAACAAGAATAAAGAAAATTCTATTTTGAATATTTTTTCAGGAAAATAAATACATTTTACTGTTAACAAGATTAAAATGTGTTAAAAATCAGCCTGTAATTTGGGTTAAAATCCAAAGATTAGAAGTTAGGTTACTTTGGCTCGCTTTGCCGTCAAATGGGTTCTTCTATGTATTACTTGCCTACATAATGAGCTGAACGTGGGTAGAATTTTTATCGTTAACCCCACCTATTAATCAATTAACGGATGAAATTGCTCATTGCCGTGTGAATGCGAGATCTCGTCACACTGAACAGAATTCATTCACGCTCTGAGTAATTCGATTTCGCTTTATATAAACAGCGTAAAATTTAACCTCTCTTCCAATAATTTAAAATGAATAGCTAAAAATACAGAAGATTATAAGTGGAGTAATTTACCACATCTTAATAGCGTACAGTGTGATTGAAAGAAAAATTGTAGCATAAACTGAGTTGGTTCAAACGGCCCTTAAAAACATTTTATAATATATGTGTATAATATAAATTGTTTTGATAACTTTTGCTGAAGAGGTTTTGATTAAGAGGATGGATATTCTATTGGAATTATAGAGAAATGAGCTACAAGCAGTATAATTGTAATTAGGTTAATGATGGAAGGTTTAGCTAGTATCAGTTGGTCTTGAAGTTAATAATTTATTTTATTTCGAAACATGAGTAAATATTGAAAATGTACAAGTCAGTGTATCATGTTCCTTATCTTCACTATGAAGAAGTTTAATAAGTAAGAACGCCTCTCTCTCTTCTTGCATGTAAATATTGAAATATTTTCCAGAAGTCCGAAATTATCTTTGCAAAGGGAAGAGATTTAGGGTAATAAATAACTCATAAGGAATATAAATACTCATTTATCGACGTTTAACGAGTAATCGATGAGGTCAATGGAAATCTCCTCTAGCGGTAGAGCGTCTGGGTGAATTAAGGCGCATTTTATCGGCAAAAGTAGCTTTACTCGGTGGCGATTTGCCTAGTTTTTATTAAAAAAGAAGTCCTGTTGTGTTTTTTATTATAATAAGTATGCTGAGTCGCTATGCATGAGTATTTGTGAAACTCTGAAAATCCATTATCAACCAACAACAAGTTTCCTTGCTTATATTTCAAGATATAAGAATTGTTAACTCGTTTCTTAGAAATATTTTGATAGTTTTGTTTATCGCTTTTTTTCTGGACAACTATGCAAGCCGGAGTTTTTTATTTACTATTGAGTAATAGTAACCTCTGTGAATGCGTCATTTTCTCAGAGAAATGAAAAATTAACTACGTTTTTACTCACGTTGTACGTTGAGCCTAATGTAAAATATTACTGTTTTGTAAATTTTTTTGCGGAAAGTCTTGCCTTTTTTACTCTGACTTCTCATTTTGTTCATAAACATTAACAAGAATACAAAAAGTTAAAAACCGCACCTAAGCCGTTTGAATATTTGGAAGATTTACATGTCCCAGCTCCCGTTTAACGGTAAAAGACTTGAAAACTTCTCAAGATTGGTGGCATTAGTGGCCGCTTTAATTTCGCGGGATTAAATACAGAGAGCACCATCTCTCTTTCTCACGTTTTGGTGCTTTGAATCTTCATAGAACTTCTCCCTATAATTAACTCCCTTTTTCTTAAGTGCAATGCTTCTTTTGAATTCCCTTCTGTCTCATTGTTCATGGGATTAGAACGTAATCCCACCATCATCCTCAGGGGTTCCTTTCGAGCAGCGAGAAAAAGTAACAGCTCGCCAGATTGGATTTTTTAAAATTATTTTTTTCCCGAAATTGCTTCAATTTAAATATACATGAGACACTCGGGTCTATGTTAGCGTGTTTGTAATCTGGTTAAAATTAATGCTAGGTGGAATGCTAAAATGAAAAAAGGGCTGAAGTTCCGATTACTGAAAATTCGATTACATGACGTTGTTTTGCGCCAAGTTAGGTATATTGGAATCATGAATATTTGTCTTTGAAATTCAGAGTTTATTTCCTACCTAGCAGATTTCTTTATTTTTAAACTGTGTTAATAAGTGAAAGTGCGATGGTTTTAAGAGAAATCATACGTAACTAAATAACAAATAGTTATTTTGGATTCATGTAAAATGTCTCTGTTATATGTTATTTACGGAATTGAGAATGAATGCACAGTTTATTCTTATAGAAGCGAAAAATGAAATCACTATCCTGTTAAAAACTGTGCGAGTGCCACAGTTATTCAGAGATAATGCCTTGGTCTAAATCAAGTAATCTTTAAAAATTATTAAATTTGACGGAAAAATTAGATGATCCTTTAGTACAGGCATATCAAACAGGCGGTCCTTTCTGTGTTTAACTGCGGCCCGACAGCTAATTTCTGTCTCAGGTGAATTCTGTGGAATTCCATGTATATGCTTTATTTAACGTAAGGGAGATGATCTTTTTTTTATAATTGCCGAATTACAATAGAACGCGTTTTCCACATTATCGTTTTTAACTGTAAAACAGGCGTCCAATCTTATAGTTAAGAGTCTGTCGTTCCAGCTCTGCCCTTCATTAAAAACCTGTGGTCCTTCTCGCACGTTCGTCGCTTTAATGCGGTCCAGACGCCTCTTCGAGTTTGACATGCCTACTGTAGGGTACAGTAAGCTAAACCATTGTTTCAGAGTATCATTTGTCCATGTGAATTGTGGAATTGTTACAATAAAACAAAATTCAACAAATTTTCTCACTAATGCTTTATAAATAAAATTTGTCAAATTTCAGTTTAAGCTTAAGAAATTATTTCCTCGACTATCCATCTTATTGTCATTATAAATAGCTGCTTCTTACATATATAGGATATATGTACGCTTGGTAGAATTCGACATTTTTTTTGGAAAATCTGCGATCGAATCGACGTTCATTTTTCCGAGAGATTTTCGACGAATATCGACGCTTGAAGTTACTACTACTATAGGCTTGGTAGTTTTCGACGTTTATTTTTCCTAAAAATCGTCGACCAATATCGACATTTATGTTAATATATTTTACTAGGCTTGGAAGTTTTCGACGTTAATATTTCTTAAAAAGCGACCACTACCATTGTTTATTTTTCCTAAAAATCAACGACGCACATCAACGTTTATCTTTGTACATTTAATTGGGCATTTTAGTTTTCGACGTTTATATTTCGGCTATAATAATCCAAGAGGTTGATTAGCCAGAAATACAAACAAACATCGACGTTTTATATTTATTAAAAAGCGATATCTAATATCGACGTTTATTTCAATACATTTTATCACTTTTTATCTAGAAAAGTGTTATAAATTGAATTCCTTCTAATTACATTTAACTAAAAGTGTATAAACAAAAAGAAGGCTTCTTTTATGCTGATTTGTTTGTCGTTAAATATATTTTAGCGAATGCGTGGTCGTTGACTCCGGCTATTAACCTGGAACAGTTAATATTTCGCAATAAATCAGAAAGTATATCCTACTCGTTAATTCGCGTCCCTTATTCACGAAATCGTGATCATTTGTGAGAAATTAATGTGACGTGAGTATAATGCGCAACCTAATGTATGAATGAATATTTTGATGAAAAATATCTCATCTTGTTGAGTAATAATGGACTATGAATGCGGAAAAAAGTCCAGAGTGCGTATATGGGACGAGATGATCCTTCGACAGCAACGTAAAAGAAACTAAGCACGGAGGCACTCTCAAATGAATTATATAAGTTTTATGGCAGGGTGCTTTTGGAAATTCCATAAGGCTATCTGACGATCGGTACTCATTTTTCATTCCGGGGA
Organism: Tanypteryx hageni; assembly: GCA_028673005.1. Taxonomy (NCBI): domain Eukaryota; kingdom Metazoa; phylum Arthropoda; class Insecta; order Odonata; family Petaluridae; genus Tanypteryx; species Tanypteryx hageni. The sequence goes on from CM054117.1 coordinate 43,432,032, forward strand.
AACCTTTTATTTAGCCTCTTGGAGGAGGTCGGCTGATAATGTCGCGCAGAGGACGCAATAGACGGACGTCCCCCGACTTTTCGGTAAATGGAGTCAAGTGTGTATGGGTTATCGAATCTAGCCGAGGGCAGAGAAAGAGCGCAATAAACCGATCCTAATATTTGGTCCTTTACTTTTGGATCTCACGGCTGCTCAGTATGTGCCATTAAGGCAGTGACATAAGGGACACTAGCAAGTAAATTCCGAATGTTGTGTGGCCGCTTGGTATGACAAATACAGACTGTCTCTACCGTTTTGGATGTTTGGTGGTAAATTGCTACGTTTTTGAACGGATAACAAAGTTTTAAAATCATGATGCATAAATTTAGTAGAAAATGTAGTGGTGAAAATCGACACTTATTGAGGACAATATATTTTCGTTGAATTTAATTTTTTTTTAAATTCGATGTTCATCGACATTTATCGATTTAAATCGAATCCTACCAAGCCTATATATATATGATATAGGATAAATCATATAAAACTTAAGGTACTTTTTAAAAATGCTATAATATTTTCATTGTACTCTAGTACTCGAATCCAAGTTAAGTTGCTGGGGGTTGCATTCGTTCCATTTTTCCCCTCCCGGATTGGGTTAAATGGTTGGGAGTTGGATTAAGATACTAGGGTGCAATGAAAATACTATAGCATTTTAATAGGGGTACGGGATAACCCAGGAGTACCGAAGGAAGATAGGTTCCAGAAAAACTTATATTTAAGGGGTGTTTTTGACCCCAAAGTCCAATTTTAAACACCCATAAGAATAGCATTGAAAACGGTGCAGGGATATATAAAATCGCTTTTTTAAATTATTTACAATTAAAATAAAAAGTTGAAAAATGCACTGTACTGTGGAAAATAGAATCAAGTTTATTTTTCTTGAAAAAAAATTCGAATCCATGCTGAATTTGCGTAAAAATTTGATTTTAATCATAAAATAATGAAAATTTTTCCGGTTTTCAACAATGAAAAATATTAACTACCATAGCTACAACTCCAACTCCTTTCAATGGGAATTAATTTTCTTTACTTCAAGATTATTGATTTAATGCTTAATCTATTTGATTTCAGCAAACGGCGTATATCTACATATGATGACGTGATGATTTTAAATTAATTTTTTATCCGGATACGTACTAAGAGGCACAATTGATCACAACATAGTCCCAACACACAAAATATACAAATTTTCACACAAATTTTAGTGTAACATATAGGTTATTGTCTTAATGATGATTATAGTTATTGCTTAAAAAGGGCGATCTGAGCCATGAAACTTGAAATTCGAAAACTTGGACGCGAGCCGGTTGCCAAAGTATTTAGAAAATCCGGATAGATGCCTTAATTTCTGGGGAAATGAAAACTATTGTCGTATTTAAATGGGCCCTGTGTAGTTCAAATGCTGTCGCGTTGGTTCATTTAGGAGTTTAGATCTTGGAGTATGGTGATTTTTTAAGCGCTTGCAGTATGCAAGTACCAACAACTCGTCGATAATAATAAAGCTACTTGTGCCTCACTGGCTGACAAAACACTTAGGTACTTTTAGAAGGTCTATAAATCTGGAATTTGGCATGTAGGTAGGTCAAGTGGCACAACCGACGAGAAAAATCGAAAATCAAAGAAAAGTTAATATTTTTAATGGGGTCTTTTTAACTCCAATGTTCCATTTCAATGCCCTATAAGAAAAGCATGGGATTCAGTGCAAGGCTTTCTGAAAATGCATTTTTAAATTACTTAAAATTGAGATACGAATTTGAGAAAAGAAGTTGTCTAGCTGAAAGAATGGCGTTCTTAATCTTTAAGGCAGAATTTAAATACGTACCGAATTAGCGTCAATATTAGCTTTAAATCGGAAAACAATTTAAAATTTTTCCCCTTTTCAACAATGGAAACGTATAAAAACCATGGCAACGATCTCATTGTTTTTAAAGGGACCTTTAATCTAATCTTATACATATATCAAAGAGAATATTTCCTTCTATCTGTGTGTTTGCTCGGTTTGCAGCACATTTTTCATTTGAATTTTAAAATCCTAATTGCGATATGAATACGGGACTTACACCAAACGACGCCTAAAAGAACGAATATTCATTTTCCAACCAACGATTTTCAAATACGCGTCGAATCGTTCCACAAATTCGTTATTTACACGAAAATTTCGCTTAATTTTAGACGACAATATTTCGTCGTCAAGGGCGGCATTGTTGCTGATCTAGCAATATTACGTCTATATCTAAAAGCAATGACATGAACTTTAATATTGTATTTGGAATAAATAGTGAAAACTCTTCTTATATATTTTGAATGCATTTTAATCGAAAATGAAGTAATGATGGTTTAATGTGGACGATAGGTTTGTTTACTACAATGCCATTTCTAAGGCGTGGAAGAAATGCGAACGAACATACAACCGCTAATATTTTAATTAGCTTTTTGTTTTGTTTACCTTGACGACGAAAGAACTTAGTAGCTTTTTTAATGCACACATTTTTGTAATCACTATAAATGCACCGGCCATGCGTCTAATATCTTGCTCAATTATCAAAAGAAATTAATCATGATCATTGTCAAAATAGTAATTTGCTTTAAACTTCCCAATAAAATGTGCAAACTAAAAGATATTTAAAATGTACGAGTGAAGTATCTTCCTATTTGAAATGTTCAGTTGCCCGTCATTGCAATGCATTGGAGTAGTTTCTGACTTAAAGTTTTTACGCTACGTGTTTATTTGTTTTAAATTTGCGTGCAACTTTTCACATAAATTTTCAATCGGTTTTTGTCCTTAATGATTTTGTTTCATTGCAACCTCTTTATTAAATGTCGAAAAATCGGAAAAAATCGAATATAAACTTAAAATATGAGGGAGGGGAATGGAAAAGAGAAAAGGAGAAAGAATGGGAAGTGCCTTAAATTTAATATTTAATCCACGCATACCCGTCATATTGACAGGCTTTTGTAGTAGTGCTTTTAATGAAAGTTAAAGAATTTTTAATGTTTTAATGGAAATTAATGCCGTCATAAAGAATTATAGTGAAACTACCATAATTCGAATCTCAAGGGAAAGTAAAAATTATTCAAGTTATAGAAAATTAAAAATACGGAAATATATTTTTATATAGTTGCATATATGCAGTGGAACTTCTATAACTCGAATTTTAAGGGAAAGCAAAAATTATTCGAGTTATAGAAAAATCAAGTTACGGAAAAATATTTTCTCATTTTTCTTTAATTAACATCAAGTTTATTCACTTGAACATATAAGTTAACTTACTCTAATTCTCAATATCATGCATATATATTTTCTTCCGATAATTTGTAAGATTTTACCGTATCCAAAACAAATCGCATCACGCACTGTGATTGAAGGTATCATAAATAATTAGAATTCTAATGTAATACTGGAAGCACAAACACGACGATTAAATTTAGGATATCGACCGTAGGAAGGAGCGGATATATCTCTAGGTATATCAGGGATCACAATAGGAGAAACAACCCTGATATAAGTGACGTTATGGACAGCCTGATGCACTGCACCCCCTCAAAATCCTATGGTGTTACTTTCGATATTGGCTGAAATGCTTACAGAATGCAAGCACCAACTAATTGTATAAATAAATGACCACATGTTTTTTTGACTGCGACGGTATCTTTCATGATTTTTTAACATGTAATGGCTTGCTGTTACCAAATTTGCTTAATATATCGCGCAATTTAGTTTAGTACGCATACTACCTCAACGTATATGTACGTTCCTACTCAGGAAAAGTTTCCCAGCTTTTATTTTGACGACTTCTTTCTGAGAAAACACAAATAGATGACTTGCATTTCAAAATAAAAACGAACCAGACTAAAATATTATTTCATTGAAAACTCTGTACAAGAATCCGCCGCAGGATTCAGATCATTTTTCTAAATCAGCCATGCACCTTACCACGGAGCTATGCATTTGGTAAAAAATCAACAAAAATAATTTTTAACCAATTAAACCTTGAAAAACGCATTTAGGCTAACGAATGAGCATCTACTTGATGTATCATTTTACTACTTAAAATTCTTTCTAAAAATATTATTTGTTTATTTGACTTAATTTTTTGCTCTGCCTTGCGTACTATGGGAAAAGCATTTTTACGCCTTTTTTCGTCCACCTCATTTTTCCGGTGTTATCAAACACACACACACGCGGTCGAGGAACATTGCTCCGCAAGGCTCGACAATTGGTGTGGCGGGCCGGGGGGAAGGCTAACCACCGTGGCATGCTTTATGCGTGCACGCGTTTCCCTACTTTGGCAGGATGTCCTTTTCTGTGGCATGGAGAGTGGGAGAGAGGGAGTGAAAGGGGCGGAGGAGGGATGAAAAGGGCGGCTGGTAGGATGTCGGCGGAGACGCGGTGACTGAGAGCCGACGAAATATCTTCTCGGAACTCCCGGCATCCGCTTTTCGTACGAATATCTCCCCTCCTCTCCCCGGTTATATATCACCGTTCCCAACACACTCCCCTCCCTTCGCTCTTTCTTCCTATCCCTCTCTTACAAACACTCTCCATTGGTTGCGGACTCCGCCTGCATCCGCAGCTTCCTTTCGGGGGAAAAAACCATTCGCCAACTGATTTCTTCCCCTCTCTGTCTCTTGTCTACCCATGCCCTCAAATGAAACGTGAAAAATCTCGCGGACGACTATCGGATGTTGTTCAATTTCTTTCTTTCTTTCTCTCTCTCTCTTCCTTCATTATACAAGCCAAGACGAATGGCTATGGCCTACGACGGGAGCGAGTCGATGCATCGTACTGAGATACCGACAGCAGCGCAACTTTCATTTCCTCCCTCTCGTCGCTTCTGAACAACTTTTCATGATCACTTAGTTCGGATAAGATGTAATCTCGGGTTTATGTGCGTGTGTGTGTATATGTAGGTCCAGGAGTGAAATATAGTGCTTGCCTCTTGTCTTAAATCAAATTGACGAGCTTTATCTCTCTAATCGCCATAAAATGAGTTTGGGAAAACTAGATGGTCGTATCGAACGCGAGGTGGTCACCATCAGCGGTGATTTGACGATATAAAAATGTCGAATCGACACTGACGATGGCAGCTTTCTATCCGAAACGCTCATCCGTTTCTCCCATCATTTTTTTATGGTTATTGGGGCGGCATAGTTGTCTATATATATATATATATATATATATATATATATATATATATATATATATATATATATATATATATATACATACTGTATATAAGTATTCAAATGCGCATGTTAGAAAGGGGTGCGTAAGATTGGGGAAATAAAAATTATACATATTCCGCCACGCAAGTGGAAGACCTGGGTTCGATTCCCGGCCAAGGCATAGTTTTTCTCTTTTTTCAGAATGTTTTCGTATTGTAGTGTTCGATATCAATTTAACACGAGGAAGAATATTCGTTTGGGAGAATTTTTTTCTACAAACAATTTATTCTTTCTTATGAATAAATTACCTCGCAGAATTTCTGTGTATAGAACTTGGTACTTTTTGTTCCATTCTCATGTTATAGTTGTGAAGTTCGATAAGATTGAGGATATCGAATTGAAAATCTTGGTTACTTGCGCGATAGTGAGTATTCGTTACCTCTCAGGAGACAAATATTTTGATGAAATATTTTCTGTTTATACGTATCGTTCTATAAAAATCTATCCTCTTAATGCTGAGCTAATTTTAAAGTGTATAAGGGACAAAACGGTGAGAGTAATACGATTTTGATGACTTTTCTGGATTCATTCGGTACTTATTTTAAACAAAAACTTATTGTAAAAAATCTTTAAATTGGAGCTCTCAAACGTTTCGTGAACTTTTGGCGGAGTCTGCAGGGTTCTCTCTGTCCTTTTGGCAGTTAAACCTATCGTTCGATATATCGATCCGGTCCACGCATCGGGTTTTGTTGCTTTTTCTTTACGTTTTTTATGCAGTTTTTTGCGCCGTCACGGTCTTGCGTGGTCTCTTCGAAGTTAAATTGCATAAAATTAACGAAGAGATGGGAAACTTTATTGTTGCATTTAATTAAACCCGACCTAGTTTACTGTGCATTCACATAACCAATGGATAGCGAGTTTTACATTGAGTATTAGTGCAGAGATATCTCGAAGGCGTCTTCTAAATAAATCCTAATTTGACACAAGTCACTGGAATGAAACGTCGGGGTTTCGACCGTTGATGTCAAAGGAAAGGAAGCTCTCGATTCAAATCAATCAAACAAATGTTTACACCGCGTAACGCATTCGATGCTCGGTGTTACACATTATGAAACGGGAAATTCGAAAAAAATTATAACATCTAGTACAGAGGTGGCCAAACTTACTTACCCTCGGAGACGCATACGATCATCTATAGAAGTTGAAGAGCCGCATGACACACATTCTATGTTCATAAATTTATGAATAGTAAAAGAAAACCTGTATCCGAAGCAATTCAGATATAATACATGTTCCTTAGGCATCCACAAAACGTCTCAAGTCACGCTACGTCATTGTGTTATGCAGGGAAAAACGTTGATATGCCTCTGAATGAAAATTTAAAAGAGCCGCATGTGGCTCGGTTTGGACACTCCTGATCTAGTGTTACCGTGTTTTACATGCGTACTTAAGATTGAATTCATACCAGCTACAAATGTGTGGGTACTTAATGAAAAATTGCTTGCGGGGATGGTTCGTGATTAATGTTTCATTTTTTATTTTGTCCTTCCAAGAATTGCTTAATGAAGAACTAATGAGATATACATTAAACAGATCTGTTAAAATATGCCCGCAGATCTTTGAAGTCGTTTTTTAATAGTGTAAATGAGTTATGAAAGTGGAAAATCTGCATCAATTCGTATCACTGAAGACGTTTTTATTAAGGTTAGACAGTATCACAGGAGATATGTGTAATAGAATGAGTAAATAAGTTAGTAAGTATTTGTGAATTATCAATATTTCCATGATCGGCTTGTGACCGAAGACATAATGATCATACTGCATCCCTATCTAAAGACATTCTTATTGTAGAACATCCACTTTAATCGTTAAGCCTACTCTGTAAAGTGGAGCAGCAGCCTTGCGTTCTACTTTAGCGATAAACATGTTTGCGTTGTATGGACTTTTTTAGTCGAGAGCTCACATTGGGATGCTATTGTTCGACTTTTTAAATTCCAAGTTCGTTTGATATAAATTTACAGATGAAGTTCATATATATTACAAATATATTAATATAATTCACGATAACCATTTATTTAATAAAAGAAAAAACAAAAATCAATATTATACAGGGTTTCTTTATGCGTAAAAACTTATAAAATCCACATATTTGAAATTTATTCTTTATATTTCTTTGAAAAGGCTATGCTCGATAGAAGTTATACCTATAACTGCGCTAAGTAGTAGTAAAAACGGGTTGAAAACGGGAATTATTATGCTTAGATGTTGAGTGTGCTAATAAATCCTTATCAAGTGCTAAGCGTTATATCTGTCGTAAAATATTTTTAAAACGGTTATAAAAGTGACGGAAATATCTTTATTATCAATTGTTCCCTGGTTTTATGTTATATATATATAATAGATTTATTTGGTTTATAAAAATGTCTGCACTACATTATCTGCACACACTGATATAGGCTAGTAGCCTGGAATGAGATTTGTCGCCAAAATAGAATTTACGGCATATGATTGACAGGACAAGTCCGCGTATAGCTTAAAAAGTCAATTTCCACGAGAATTGAAAAATTGTGACACTGAATATAAACTCTATCGGAGTAGAAATGCAGTTTCTCGCTACATCATGCGTAAACCTATTTATTATATAAATATACTGGTATAGGACCGAAAATCAATCCCATTTTCTCCTGAAAATTTTCAGGGGGGTCTCTTCCTTATACCTTCCTGAGGTTTTTCCCGAGGGTTTTCGTTGGATCAAATTTAATTCCGATTTAAAAAAAAACACGCACCCTAACCCCGATATCCCGTATCGTCTCCTAGGCTACGGGGATGATTTAAGCATGGGCTACGAGAGGTCGTCTCTACGTCCTGTACGCGAGCCAAAAAAAACCCTCATCTGCGAATTTGATATCCCGGGGGACGTATACCCAACCCTCTCTCTCCCTCTATCTCTCTTCATCCCCTCTCTCGCTCTTCCTCTCTGTCTTCCTCTCTCTCTTCCCTTTTTTCCTTAAGCTCAACATACTATACAACCATGAAAACCGAAAATCCGTGAAAATGGAGGTTTCACTGCCTTCGTCGATCGTCAGGATGCGAAACCTTTTTTCATTATTATTATTTTGGTATAGATTGTATTTTCTTATTTGCCGTTTTTTTTATCTTTCCGCAATCGACTGATAAAAATGACCTCTTCCGCAAGCGGTATCACTCCATAAAAGAGCCACTGTTGGATTTTTGTTGAGATTTCTCAAAACATTTTAAGCGCTCGCTCTCTTTGTGTTAATTTTTTGTATTGATGTCTATTTAGGTTATTTGTTTATCTGTATGGTTTTAATTTAAGCCGAGACGTCGATTTTCTGACTGCGTTCAATCTCGGTTGAGTATTGGTTGGCGTGTCCTGACTTTTAATTGTGCTAGAATCCTGTTGTGGTCACGGTCGTATGTATTTTTCTCTTTTATTGTTGATGTTGTCGTTTTACGTTGACGTGAGCGGCTGCTTTGATGTAGTTTAATAGAAATCCAAAAATAAAAGAGAAATCTGCCGCAGTGAGATTTATCGTATATCGACGCGTACACACGCGGGCAAAAATACATACATATGAAATACGCCACTTTTTTGGTCTCTTTTATTTTGTCAGCTATGAACGCAGCCCAAATTAAAAATATAATACTGGGTCCTTCACGATCAATCATAATGAATTGCTTTTTTCATGAACATTCTGCGATATTTTGATTCTTTTTATTTGTGAAAATGCATTTTATTAGACATGTAGGGTATTTCGCGTTACAGAATCCCCTGAAATGTCATTACCTATCGATTTAATTCCAACTCCAATCATTTTCAGCATTGCATTTACGGATCCGAAAACAAACGGAGATCCAATAAAATTTGAGCCCGTTTGATTGCAGCTTCTTTGATTACTTTTCCGTACCATTACGAACCCTGGGTTCTCAGTGTCATTAATTAACCGGGAAAAAGCCTCTCGTTAGTGTCGAGGGCTTGGCGTATGACTGAGGGAGAGAAAGAGAAGGAAATGGATAGGACGGATTCGAATGTGAAGGATAAAATTCTACGATGGAGAGAGTGAGGGAGGATGGCGAGGGAGAGTAGGGGAGGAGAGAGAGATAGGGAGGTTGAGAGAGGCAGACAGTGAGAGGAAGGGAGAGGGGAAAGGAAAGAGAGGCATGGATTGCAATAGAGTACTGTTTATGAAATAGTTAATAATAAGTTAATAAGTATATTATCAGGTATTTAAAAATGATATTAAATATTATATATATATATATATATATATAAAGGAAAATAAAAGGTAGTGATGAGGGTGGCAACAAGGTGTTGAGGGAAGCCCAGCGGACACTTATCAAGTCGGGGACCAAGTTGGCAGACTGCTGGGGGCGTCGAAGAGACAAATAAAACACGCGAACACAAAAAAACACGCAAGCTTATCGGGCCTATGCCCTTCTTCAGCGAAAGAGTATCTCTTATATATATCATCATCATAGGTAGTCTGTCCGTAGACAGGTCCGTGATTATTCATGGTTAAACCTGGTTCTCCATATACTCCTATTTTCCGCTGTCCTCTTTATATCTTGATAACTCTCTTTCCCTTTCAAATCGTCTATCAGCTGAAACCTTTTCCTACCTCTTTCCCTTTTCCCATCTAGTTTTCCTTCTAACACGTCTTTAATCATACTCTCTCTCCTCAGGTAATGTCCAACCCAGTTAGCCTTCCTCTTTCTGATAGTCTGTATAATCATTCGCTTCTCTCCTATTCTTCGTAGCACTTCATCGTTTTTCATCCTATCTGTCCATTTTATCTTCAGCATTCTCCTCCAAGTCCACATTTCAAAGCTTTCCAAGTATTTGATGTCATTTTTCCTTAGCGTCCATGTTTCTGCCCCATACAATGCTATACTCCATACGTAGCATTTTATCAACTTCTTGCAGATATCTTCCCTTATATTCCCTGTAAGTAGTTGTTTCTTTCTCCTGAAAGCCGCTTTTGCTTTTCCTATTCTAGTTTTGATCTCATCCGTACATTTTGCCTCTCGTGTTATGATACTTCCAAGGTATTTATATTCTGAAACTTGTTCTAATGGCTTTCCCCCAATAGTTATGTTCAGATTCTCTTCTTTACCCGATATTCGAATGACCTTGGATTTTTCTGTATTTATTTCCATACCGTATTTTCTACCTGTTATCACTAGTCTATTTATCATTTTTTGTAGCTCCTCTTCCTTTCTTGCTAGAAGTACTTGATCATCTGCGTATTTTACTGTTCTTATAATCCTTCCTCCAATTTTGAAATCCCCTGTGCCTTCTAAAGCTTCTTGCATTAGACTTTCTCCATATATATTGAATAGGGTTGGCGATAGGCAGCATCCTTGTCTTACTCCTCTACCGATATTTATTCCGCAGGTTTCCACATTCTCAAACCTGACCTTTACAACTTGATTCTCATATAGATTCCTAATCAGTCTCCTGTCTTTCCAGTCTACACCTATATCCTTTAATATCTTCATCAACTTTACCCAATTTACTCTATCAAAGGCCTTCTGCCAGTCTACGAAACATGCGCAGATATCTTGACTGTATTCTATTGCCCTTTCTGATATGATTCTAACTACTCCTATAGCATCTCTAGTTCCTCGTCCTTTTCTGAAACCGAATTGATCTTCCCCTATTATTTCTTCTGCCTTTTTCTCCAGCCTTTTATTAAGAATCCTCGTGATGATCTTCGATGTGTGTGACAGAAGGCTTATAGTTCTGTAATCTTTACACTGCATTGCCTTTGGCTTCTTCTTTAGAGGGATCATTGTTACTTCTAGGAAATCCCGAGGCCACTCTCCCGTGTCGTAAATCTTATTAATTAATTTCGTGATCGCTTTTAGTCCTTCTGATCCTATGACTTTAAGTATCTCAGCCGGTATTCCATCGCTGCCCGTGGCTTTCCCCTTCTTAAGTTCCACTATCGCTTTTTCTACTTCGCTCTCCATAATACTTGGTCCTAAGTTGTCTTCTTCAATGTTTTCCTCATTTTCCAGTTCTATTTTTGCCGCTCCTGTCTGTTTGCTGTATAATTCCTTAATGTATTCTTCCCATACCTGTGCTACATCCTTTGTTTCTGAGACTATCTTCCCATCCGTATTCATAATTCCTTTACCACAAATTCCATTAGACTTCTTATCTTCTAATTCCAGTGCCCTAGCGTACATCATATCGTACCGTCCTAATTTCTCCATTTGTTCTATTTCATCACATTTTCCTTTTAGCCAATTTTCTCTAGCTTTATCTGTTACCCTTCTCAACTCATTGTTTATACGCCTATAGTTGGCTCTACCTTCTTCACTGTTAACGTTTTTCCATTTTCGTCTCTCATCCATTTTCTCCAGCATTTCCTTCGTGATCCATGGTTTTCTGATTTTCTTCTCTTGTTTTCCAATCTCTTTATCCATGGTATCCTTGATACTGGTTTTAATTTCATCCCATTCTATATCGACGGTCTTCGGTTTGTTTTCCAACTTTCTTAGGTTATCTTCCAACTTAATGCTGACTACATCCTGCCTTTCTTTCAGTTTTTCTAGGTCCCAGGTCTGTCTTTCTCTTCTCGTTTTTCTTATTTGTTTGAGCTTTGTACTCACGTCAAGTATTAGAAGGCTGTGATCTGAATCAATGTCTGCTCCTTGCAATGCCTTGGCGTTCTTTATGCTGTTCCTAAATCTCTGTTTTACAAGGATGTAATCTATTTGGCATCTCATTCTATCTCCTGGGCTTTTCCATGTGTATAACCTTCGTTTATGGTTTTTGAACCATGTATTAGTCACTACAAGGTCATTATTGATGCAGAATTCTACGAGTTTCTCCCCTCCTCGATTTCTCTTCCCAAGTCCGTATTGCCCGACAACATTTTCTTCCTGTCCTTCTCCGACTATGCTGTTCCAATCTCCCATTATTATGCAGTTTACCTTTCCTCTTCCGTCTTCTTCGTAAATTTCATTAATTTGCTCATAGATCTCATCTATTTCTTCATCGTCATGAGCTGACGTTGGCATATATACCTGGATTATCAGCATGTCCACTGGGGCTGCTTTTAGCTTTATTGCCATCAGTCTATCGTTCGTTGCTATTATCTTTGTCACGCTTTTCATCATATCTTTCCTAAGTACCAGAGCTACTCCCCTTTCCCCACTATTTCCTCCAGAATAAACTACCGTGAATTCTTCCGAGTCGAACTGTCCTTCTCCCTCCCATCTAGTTTCGCTTAGCCCTATAATGTCAACTCTATTTCTTCTCATTTCTTCTTTCAAGTTCTCTAGCTTTCCTGCCTTTCTCATAGTTCTTACGTTCCAAGTCCCTATTCGTAATTTACTTTCGACAAATGTTTTCCTCAAGGCAGTCCCCGCCCGGAGATCCGATTGGGGGACTATTTTACCTCCGGATTGTTTTACCTCGAGAGAACTCATATTGTCCAACCATATAATCTTTACTAGGGATTGTAATGTGGTAGTTTCCCTCTTGCTTTCCACATCGCAGTACTGTAGCCGTTCAAATCGTCCTGATCACGCCTACAGCTGTATTGGATATAGACCCAACCAACATCATTTGTTTTCGGCTCTATACCATACTGACAGTACTGCTGCCTACTGCCAGGCACTGATGATAGTTTTTTTTTTTTATAAATAAAACCTCCATTCGAGGGGTTTGAACCCCCGAACTTTGCAATAGAAAGCCGACACGCTAACCACTACACCACCAGTGCATATATATATGGATGTCAACAAGGTGTTGGGATGAGGAAACCCAGTGGACACTCACCAATCAGACGACTTCAGGTTGGCGAGGCCCCGGGGATGTCGAAGCGACACACGTAAAATAACACTAAAACACAGAAACATCACAAACGTAGAAGCTTTCGCAACTACTCCTTCTTCAGCTACAGAGAATATATATATATATATATATATATATATATATATATATATATATATATATATATATATAAGGTAAGTGAGTCATATTCTGCTACTCTAAGTTTGGCGATTTTTATTAATTCTTGAGCATATTGTAGGAAGCTGAGAATTTGTACAACGTTAGTATCTGTAAAGAACTATTCAGAAAAAAAATATTTCTTTGATATCCTCAGTTGAATCAGAATAACAAGAAATGGGGAAAAAATTGTCCAAGTATCGGAATTTAGACCCTATGATCCAAATTCCGATACTTAGTAGAACTAATAGGAGACATTGCTTACACAAAAATGAAATAATAAACTTTAATTAAGAAACATAATACTACATATTTATAACATTTAACAAAAAAATTCAGAACATTTTTATTCAAATTGAAAGTGCTCACAAAATTTTTATGAAATGTTCGTGAAAATTGAAAGCTGAAAATAATTGTGAGGTTAGGCTGGGTTACTTTAGCACCATTCAAAAATCTCAAGAAACAGGTCAATATTTCATCAGTATTTTCAAATTATGCAGAAATAAATATGTTAGTCACATAACTTAATAAATGCACTGTCGGAATTAGGGATCCCTCGCTTTTTGTTATTAATTGGTCTGCTACAGGAATAAGATTGATAATTTCTCCAATATATGAACATCATGTTAAAGAGAATTAGCTTTTTTTAAGTGATGTATTGGTTGAATTACTTTCTTTCAATTTTATATCAGAAATTTAGAACACCTTAAAATCGAAGCCAAACTCCAACAAAACGAAGATATGCTCTGACAGCGACAATGTTACGGCCAGAGAGATGGAACAAGCACTGCATTGCTGTCATTAAAAATAGATTAAGGATTCTACCCGTTTCGATCAATACTATGACCAATAGAGCCGAGTGTCGAAATTAGGCCCGTGTCGGAATATGGCTCACCATATATATATATATATATATATATATATATATATATATATATATATATATATATATATATATATATATATATTACGTCAAAATATCTAGAGGATCCAATACAAAATTCATTCATATAATGTATCTAAGAAGTCGATTTAAAAGCTGTTGAAATTCTAAGAGAATGATGAATAAATTTCGGTATTTGGGTTGAATGGGGGCAGCTGGAAAAGGTACTAGAAATAAAAGAGACCGAGTAGGAATGGTAGCGGAAGTCGAGATGGGTATAGGAGAGAGAATATGAATAGAGGGAGAGACGTGGAGAGAGAGAGAGAGAGGATCGGTGGGGAAAGACGCAACTTCCGTCATTACAACCCTCTTTGTGCGCGTGGGCAGAAGAAAACAGGAATTTTGGAATCGTTTACTTTCCCCCCTTTCTTCCTCAGATTGCCTCCCTCGAATCTATGGGCCGTGGGCGTTGATGCGTCCTGCTTGTTTGGAATTCAAATATTTTGAAAGGAATATTTTTTCCCATCACTATTCAATCAGCCCCGTGCCTTGCTGCCGCCAGCCTTTTCAAGCAGAGAGGCTTATTTTTTTACTATCGCAGACGGAGCGCTATCGTCTTGGTCGATACAGTTAAGTACCAGATTGGATATTCATGAGGAGCTAATTCAAAATGAGTTGGATTCTTGGAGACGTTAAAAGAAAATAAGTTCCCATATTGCGTAAAGGTTTGAGGCAACGGCTTCAATTTCTCCTCGAGGAAATTCGTGCCAATCTCAGATACAGAAAAAGGTCGACATTTATAATGTTACTACATTGGTAGTTTTTCACTCATTTAACTCGTGTTGATTGTAAAACACCGATGGAAAAAATTATTGTCTAACGCAGTATTCACGAAAAAAACTACGCTATTCAAACTTTGTTCGTACGTGTTAGAGAAATTTGCGGTTTGTGAGTGATAAACATACCAGAAACACAAAAGGCGACATCGTGTCAATAAAAATTAATATTTAAAATGAAATGATATCAAGAAAGCAGATTAATGTAATTATAATTTCATAAAAATATATTCTAAAAAATTTATCAGTAGACTACCCGAGATCAAAGACGAAAATTTTCTCCTCGAAATTTTTTGAACTTTGCAAATATTTCCACCTTTGATGAAGATCCAAGACTGTTATGACATTCTCGCATAATTTGGACGGTATACATTTACATAATTGCATCAGAATTACGAATTAACGCCTTCAATAGATTGTGGTAATACTCGGAACTCCATTATCAAAGGGATAAAATGCCGTGTGATACGGTTAGGTACCGTCGCATGGAACTGGAGCGACCTACTTCGCGAAGATGACTTGAAGTTCTTTTGAAGATACATATTCACCGAGTGAATATATTTGACTGGAATAAAGAATTATTTTTTATTGAGTTTGTCATCGTAAATTTCGAAATTGAGGTCAAATTTAATTAGAAATCCGAGTATACTACCAAGGTAGAAATAAAACATCCTCTCTAGAATTTCACTAGAATTAATATTTAATTGGAATCTTAAAAAGGGCATTTATCCTGCTTTTGCAATACGGATGTGTTCCACAGAGTGACGACTGACTCGGGGGAATTTGCGAAGGGAAGGATAAGTCCCATGTAAAATCCTTGACAGCTGGAAAGGACGCATGACGTCTTTATTTAGTTTTTCTTTTTGAATTTAAAGAAACGATGAAAGGACGATTTTGTTATGCATGAAGCACATTTTTCACGTAATTGCTTATGTGATTCCATTTAGATTCGCGTAAATTTCATGCGGCGGATACGTGTATAAAAGGAACTTTCGGTCTTATTTCCTAATGCCAAAGGTTTATATTTTACGTTGAGGAAGTGTTTTACGATGTTTGTGTTATTATTTCTTCCTTGCAAATTTCAATCGACAGCGTTAGATATACCCAATCGTTGGCTAAATTTTAATGAAATTATAGTGAATGCAGTCTAAATTGCACAAGATGGGGGCCTATGGAAAGACAGGCAAAACGGCTGTGCACAAAGTCGTCTCGTCCAGTGATTGGCTGGAGGCATTTTTTGATCACTCCCCCAACTGTTGATTTTTTTTCTTTCAGATCTCTAGTAACAGTACGCCGACTTAGATAAGAATTGGGCAAAACGTATGGAGAAATTAGAGATGATGGATCGGACCAACTAAACATTTCATTGCGAAACAATTTTCATCAGAGCAACACTTATTTAATATATTTAGAAGATTTGCAAGTATTTATCGTTTCCCTCATTTTGGAATAAAATGCAGAAATATTACTTGCGAATCCCCATTTAAGAAATCGTAAAATTTCTTCATCCGGCATAAAATGAAAAATTCTATAAAAATCTGGATTTTCAGGAATAAAAAATGTATCGCGTAGAAATGTACAGTGTTAATCATTCATCTCCATGGAATAAATTTAAAAACTCGTTTATCTCGCATGAAATTGTAATTGTGTGCTAAAGATGTAAGATAGAAAATGTCTTCATCGGGAGGGAACTATTCCCGTGAAAAAAGACAGTAATAATCCATCGTCTATTCTGCAGATGCCATTAGTCACACTTCAAACAGAATATGATAGTGTAATTTAGGGAATTAATAAAATAGAATAATTTCAGTTATTATAGGACGAGGCGGATAGGGATGGTTGATTGAGTTTTTTCTAGTCGATCGTAAATTTTAATCCCTCTCACGGAATCAAGGCGTCAAATTGAAGAGATGGAGAAATATAGGAGGCGGGCGAATTCAAACCACCTCCTACTTAAACCCCCCCGCTCCTTAATTAGCGAACCGCGTAGCCATCCACAAATTATGAACCATTCGCCGCCCCTTCATCCCTCCGAACCCGAAAAAATGAGGCACTGTTGGCGGTATAAAATGCCTTAATTTTCCCATATCTCTTTCACCTCCTCTCTCTCTCTCTCCATCCCTCCATATCGCCCCCTACTCATATATTCCCCCCTTTTAACCCCTTCAAGTACGCGGAAATGGGGCCATGAATATGGCGAGGGTGAAAAATTAGTGGGAGAGTGGTGGTTATCGAGTGGGTAAGAGG
Organism: Tanypteryx hageni; assembly: GCA_028673005.1. Classification (NCBI taxonomy): domain Eukaryota; kingdom Metazoa; phylum Arthropoda; class Insecta; order Odonata; family Petaluridae; genus Tanypteryx; species Tanypteryx hageni. The sequence goes on from CM054117.1 coordinate 43,449,187, forward strand.
AGGGAGACGTGGGGGAAAGAATTCTCGCAATTTATCAGCCCCGGGAGAATAACAAGATACTGCAAGAAATGAGAAATCCCAGAGAGAGGGAAAGAGGAAGTTTGGAAGAGGGTGAGCTGGTACGGGGGTGGGATGAATTGTAGATGATGAAGATGAGTTGAGTGAGTTGAAGGGCGGAGTAAGGGCCCATCTCCTCTCTGCGTCAAAATGGAGTCAGCGTCGCATCTCTTCATAAGAAATTTCTCCTCTCTCTCTTTTCAATGCTTCCGCTGCGCTTCACCTAACCCTCCCTCTCTGTTCCTTTATCCCGTCCTTTTTATCACCTTTTCCCCATCTCTTGCTTGTCTATCCCACCGTCACTTTTCCCTTTTATCTTCTGTCCGTTATTCGCCCTCCCCCTCCCCCCCTTGTCGCCGTTCTATGTTTATAGCAGCGTTTCATACCCATCGCGTCCCTTTTAACTTCGCGGTTTAATCGGTTTAGGTTGGGTCGGATATGCGAGGAGGAGATGTTTTAGTTTTAACCATTTCCTCAAACGTAAAAAAACTCAAATGAAAGACTTGGAATTCAAAGGAATGTTTTTAAAAAGGCATTCCTGAATTTTTAGGTTTTTTTATGATATATTGGCGGAGCTTCTACTTTTCAACTATCAGCATCGTGGAAAAAATCCATTGTCTATTCGTCGTGGCGAAGGTAGGAATGCCACAACTTGTTACCATTAGTGATAGGCTCAGGCGAATTTATCAGCATGGAATTTATTTAAATCTAAAAGGGTAAGTTACTTAATAGTTAAAATCAGGTTATTTTCAGCAATCCCGGAATAAATCGTAGTTCGCACGTTGCTAATACTTTCGTCGTAATGCTGATGCGTCATTCCTGGCTACAAGTTCCGCAGCGGGGAACCGAAGCCACAGAAAAGTTTAGAATTCTCCAACTAGTATCCAATTTTAATTAAGGAGAACTGATGACGAAAGAATAGTTCCTTTATGTTAGATATTATTTTGGACAGTTGCTCATAGCAAAGTCGTAAATTCGACACGCGATCCCAAGATCGTAGCTCCAACAGGTGCACAGTAAATTTGTCTTACGAATTATCAAGTCATGTGGGTGAGCAAGGAGTAACGTATGCTGAATATTATAGTTGTGGAATATTTATAGAATAGCAAATACACAAATTACTTTTCTTGCGTTAGGGAGTATCTTGATGCCAAATTTCTTAGGTTTTTCTAATGTTTGTTAGCGCAAGTATTAAACGATTGTTTAAAAATTATAATTATGCGTATCGACTATGTAAAAACCGATATCAAAACTTGAAATAGCGTTTCAAATAAATTTTCTGTATTTTTTGCAACAGCTGATTTTAGACTAATGACTATAAAATCCGATTAACGAAACATATTGTAGATTGAAATAATTTTTCTAGAATAAAAAGACTGCGAAACTCTATTCATTTTGGATTAGTGGGCAGTTAATGGAAAACTGTTGCCTCTATAAAAAAAAGGCTTTTTCTTGCGCAAAATTACTTGCTAAGTCATTAATAAACGATGAAATCGAACAGGGCTCGGCGGCAATCACATTAAAATACTTACCATTATGAGATTAATTTGAGTGATGCAGATATTAATTTCTTTTATTTTCTGCGTAATTTCCAAAAAATTTGTTTCTACGTGACAGATCATAAACTGGGATTAATGAATGTCTTCACCATTACACATTATTTTTTCTGGTTTCGTCTAAATAATTTTTATGAGTTTTTACGATGAATTATCCATTCACTTTTCCTTCGTTATAATTCATGCATTTCTTATGTCAACTTTCTGATATTTTTTCTTTGGCTTGAAAGATCCAGTTTTCAGCTCGATCAACAATAACTCTCGCAGTTCATCTTCCAGCAAAGCAAAGCTACGTCAATATTTTACTCATTTGGCATTATCCTCATTTTGTCAAAGGCATTAAGAACGGAGCATATATTTTTACGTCTCAAGTCGTATTTTTACACGTTTTGTCGTCTTTTTACATCTTTTGTCGTCTTTTTACATCTTTTGTCGTCTTCTTCTCTGTTATTCTTTCCATTATTTGAAAGGTCCTTAAACACGTCTCGGCACTTATTCCGCACCTAGTGCAGGCAGAACTCGACGATAGAACTCTCTTACCTCGTTATTTTCTTTATTGGAGTATCCTTTTTTCAAACCAAAATCTTAAAAACGTCGCGTTTGTTCTAGATAGAGATAATTGGAATTTACACAGGAAAATTTGCTGTTACAGTAAAGTAATTCAAATGAAGGAAAATTCGAAAGCAATTAATCGCAATTGAATGCAATAAACATACCTTTCCTAAAGTGGCGGTCCATATTTTGTAGCTACGAATGCTTCGTAGAGCCACATTGGAAGTCGCGATTGTTTTGACGGACCGGATATGGTGGTATCACATAAGAGATAATGAGGCCTAAACAGTTTTTACCGATGGAATGCTTCAGGAAAATCATTTGATTCAACAATTATGAAGTTTAACATGTTGTTTTTTATGCTCTCAAGGCGCAGGTTTTTCCCGTGACAAAAATCTGAAGTCAACTGCATACTTTGGGTACTGGATAAACTGTTCTAGATCTATTGGTGAGCAATAACAATTCAGATGTTCCTTCGCTTTGACATAATCACATAAAGAAAATTAGACAATCTCGTTCATCTCGATTTCCTATCCTCGCAATTTATATGACTCTCGATTTTCTTTTCTATTCCTCCCTATAGTCACCTGACGATGGTTCATCTTGCTCGAAGCTCCCCACGCAACATCCTCGTCGATTGTCGATCGATTTTTCACTGAAAAAAAATCGCCCGCCATCGACGCTTCTATCTTTTCTTAATTTTTACGAATGCCTAAGCATGATTCTTCGTTTCAGTTACAAGTTTTCCCATCTCCATTAATCTTTCCTTCTGCGAACGCACGCATCTTTTTCGAAGCGAATTAATTTTGTTTTTTTCCCCCTCCTTGGGTCCCGTCTCTCCTTTTACTTTTATTTACGGATCCAATCTCTCTCTCACTCTCTATCTTTCCCCTTGGCTTTAATTTTTCTCCATCCTTCTGTGGTCTCGTTGCCGCCTCACTCACCCTTTCCTTCTCCCCTACAACCCTCTACCCCTTCCTGCTGTCTGCTCCATTTCACCTCATTTAGCTTCATATCTTTCCTCGTCCGTCTACCTCCTTATAACACCATTACTCACAATTAATCGCGCGCCCTCTCTCTTATCTCCTCCTCTCTTTACTGTCCTCTACTGTCTCTTCCTCTCTCCTTCTGTTATAATTTCTTTCCTTCTGTCCCTTCACCCCACTCGTGTAGTTAACAATACTCTGCTTTGGCGGCCGCACTTTACTAATCTCCTTTTACTCTCTCCAGCTCCCTCTCTCTTCCCTCCTCTGTTTCACTATGTCCTCTCTTCCTCCATCACTACCTCCCTCTCTTTTTCCCTTTGTCTATCCTTACTCACTGTCTCTCTTCTTTCTCTTCCATCTTTCCCTCCTCTTTCCTCTCTATCTCCCCCTCTCTCTCCCTTTCTTTCTCCCCTTCTCTCCTACCCTTTTTCCCTCCCTCCTTCCCTTTCTCCCCTCTCTTCTTTCATTTCTCCCCCTATGCCCTCTTTCTTCCTCTCTCTTCTCTTTCTTCTCCTCTCTTCTCTTTCTTCCCCTCTCTCCTTCCAATTCTCTCCTCTTTCTCTCGCCCTCATTTTCTCTTTCTCTCTCCCTTTCTCCCTCCCTCTCGTTTACTCCTATACTTCCTCTCTCTCCTTTCGCTCTCTCTCCTTCCTTCTTTCTCTCTCTCCTTCCCTTCACTTTCTCTATCTCTGCCTGTCATTCTCCCTCTGCCTTGCATTATCTTTCTCACTGCCTCCTTCCCTCTATCTCTCTGGTTCACTTGAACTTTTTAGGAAGTAATTTTTTGTCTTCATCCTCTCTCATCCCTCTATCTCCCCCCCCCCTCTCTCTTCTTTTTCCTCTTTTTGCAGCGAAGACTCATTATTCTTCACCTTTTAGAAATTCTTTCTTTTCACTCTTGCTGCCCCTTTTCCTCCTCTGAACTTCCTTTTTTTACCCCTCTCTCTATAAATTCCTCTTCTTTTCTCCCTAAAGCGCGAAACTTTCTATTCTTCTCGCGTGAAATCTCATTTTTTTTAACGATGTTTCATTATTTTCCTTGCATTGTCTGTATATTTCGTCTGCTCATCTTTCCCGTTTTGCTTATAATTTCTCTTTTGGTATCTCATTATATAAGTTACTTTTTGCCTATCCGGTATTTTTACGATAATTGCTGCTTGTGAGCAAGCTGCGTAGTTTGAATGAATTGAGCGATAATTCTTTCGTTGATACCCAAATGTGTTTTCTTTATTACTCATTTCAAATGGTAACAACCGTGTTTAATATATATTTATTCTTTGAATGATCTTAGCATTATTTTTAACTTATTATTGATACGGCATTGACATGACCAAGTGAAGTACATATAATCTAGTTTCATTGCTAGTATAGTGTACATCCGATTTTCTGATATTAATGCGACGCTTTTCACTCTCTGAATTATTTTTTTCTTTTACGTGATTTAGATATCTTTAACGCACGTTTTCATTATTTCAGTTTCAGCTCCTGGTTTGTAATTTGCGATTGGTTATTCAGCGCGCCTCAAAACAATTGTTTTCGCGCAGTTTTCCACATCCAAATCTCGTTACTTGAACTAAGAGTTTTGTTTTCATGAAAGATGCAGCCTTAAGTAAAATTATATGGATCAGAATTGCGCGGAAATATCTTAGATGTGTTAATTGAATGCTGAGTTAAATTTCGTTAAATATCCCGCAGAAAAATTATCAGACTTCGTGAAGTGAATACCTGAGTAGTGACGAACTGATACGCAATAGAAAATATACCTTTAAAAACGTCACACGTTTGTTTTTTAGTACCCCTTAATTTTAGTTTATTTGCCTGTTATAGCCACACTACGCCACACCCACACGCCCTATTCATTTCTCCCGTATTTCCCCCCCACCCCACAGTGGGCCGAAAATCTGACCAACAGTCTGGTACTATGTGCTTTAATTGAATTTGAGGTCGAACACTCTGAAAAGAGTATAAGAGGAAAAATAAGGGAAATTAGGGATAAAATGATTGAATTTAATCATATCCGCTTCAGTTTAACAAGCTAATCATCATCACTACTGTTGCTGTCTTCGTCCTGTATTTGGATTAGGTTCCTTGAGCAACTGAAGCACTTGTGGAGGCATTACACCTGACTTCCTCTTTGGGGTGCCACGCAGGAACGTAATCACGGGGTCCGAAGACACCAAAAGGGCTTGGAAAAGATCTTTCATGGTGTCGATTCTTGAAGTTTTCCGTGTGTGATGCTCACGAATTTTCTTGCAGTCCATTTTCCTGGCCTCCTGGGCCTCTTCCGATAACTGCCCAATCGGAAGACTCGCCGTGGATATTATTGCAGCACCGTGAAGTATCACTTTGTGAACAGAGGCAGGGAGGTAAAACCAGGGATATGTAGAAACAAGGAGCTCTGCTGTCTGCAGAGCATATTCTTAAAAGGCAGGGATATTAATTGTATATCCGGAAGACAGGGCTGACAAAATGACTGCACAGCGCACTATAATATGTTCGTTAATACCAATGATTGCGGCTGCATTATTAGAACTCCTGAAAAACCGCCATGCGGTATTTCCATCGTTCGTGTTCCCAGAACCACCAGGCTTTGGCTGACCCACAATCAGTTCCATCTGATTCCGAAACTCAGCTTGGATGTGCGTTTTTCGATTCTGCATACTATTCTTCTCCGCAGTACTCCGTGCTTGCCATTTTTTTTATCTCAAGACGGTATGACAAATGGAGAAAATACTCGAAAAATCGTATGTATGCATGAAGACTTAATAGCCCGTACTCTAGGCTCTCAGCATTAACTTCCTTGTTCTTGATTAAATCCAAATCGTTCATATCCTTTGGCGTCGCAAAGCATATCTTGCAGCGTTGAGTTGAAAGCGTGTCAGTTACGGCATTAGAAACTTGGTAAACTTGAATTCGTGAGTTACCTTCGCTTTCTGGTTGTTTAGTGTGACACATGTCGGTACAAGTGCGCTGATCTGATCGACAACATATTTCTTCCCTTCTTTCGTGAGATCAAGAGTCTCTTTTCGAAACTGCAGGTGGATTGGCCTGCAATACTGAGTTGAATTTGGCCACGGATTCTTCCACAAGACTGTTTCTGGAGCTCCTTTTCTTTGCGAGAGAAGCGCCAGTTTAAGGGGAGCCAAAGACGTCACAAGGAGATCTGAATCACGAAAATCATTGTCTAAGGTCTTTTGTTTATACTGAGAATGCCCTGAGCATCCGTCCATGTCCCATTTATAAGTAATTTTAATGTTCACCGCGGTAGGAGCTGATGGGATGACCAGGGGTTGCTGGGACTCTAAGATACGGCGTAAAGTGTGGTCAGCCAAATTCTGAACCTTTACCTCAGCAGACTGCTCAGTATTGAGTATGCCTTCTGGGTAACAGCGTGATTTAACCTTCCTTACTAGGTTGTAGTCCGGGTAGATATCCACATTTCTGTCTTTCGCTCCTGCTTTTGATCTTTTGTACTGTTCCTTTGTCAAAGACAAATATATCAAGTAGGCAAGAGCTTCATCAAGTGTGTAGGGATTGATGGAGGACGATTCCTTTATTTTTTCCCATGCAGTCAATATTTTCACCCCTTAATGGGCTAGCGTTTGTTGCCTGTCATACCAGGGAGGCTGCTTTAGGGTTGCCTTCCTCGCGCAGCTTCATCTGAGCCGCGTACGATAGCTCTTTAGAGGACTTAGCTGAACGGAGGCTTTTCGGTCTTCCTTCGTTTTGATCTATCGCTGCTTTCAGCAAATGGCACTACAGGGCGACCAGTGACAGCTGCCCTCCTCTCCAAAGCAGACGAAAAGTCTATCTCTTTTGCTAACCAATCGGCACAGTCCTTTTCAAATCTATCTGATATTCTGAAATACTGATTCAGCTTCGTAAATATCTTGCTGCACTGATTTTGCACTATTATACGCACAGCTTTAATCTTGGTGTCACATTCTCTGACGTTAAATTCATCAACCATACACTTTCGAGATGATCTTGCTGCTCGGCGCGTGTCGAGCCCCGTTTCTGTCGCAGTATCAGTTCTTTCCTACTTTTCCTGACGCTCACCTTGATTACTTTTCTCTCAGACGCCAAAATCTGCAAGCAGAACAAAGAAAAATGCACTGTTACTACACACATGCAGACGCCATGATAACAGGAACACACGAGAAGAAGCAAACCTCTCCACCGTCACGACACGAGACCCATAATGCTGAATGTCATACGAGCATGCATGTAAACGAAGCGTGTTTATCCAAGAAAGAGCAAGTATGAAGAAGTATTCTCTTTTTCAGGTTAAAGTTCAACCAAGATTGAACACACTGAGTTGTGAAACTCAGCCGAGCAATGGAGGGCAATGTACTTTTGTCCATGCGAAAGACGCAACACCTTTTATGTTTAAGGTAGCAAGAGAGGTTAGGAAGCTGCAACCGTTTCGCTTATCTCCTTCAGCGTTCCGTCTTATTGCATGGTATTTTAACTTTTCATAGACCTTTCCATGTGAAAAGTTCAACACACACCCCCGCGCCGCAATAGTTTGCCAGAAAACACAGCTCTAATATAACGCACGAAATTGCCTTGCAGCAACAAAGATTGTCTGCTGAAAGAAGTCTACGCTTCAGACTAACCAAAACGACGCTTGTTTTCAGCTAGCATGCACCCTATAGAGTACGGAGAAGTCATTAAACATGACAGAAAAATTACTTTTGGCCAGGTTTTTGGCCTCCCTGGCCCACTGTTGCACCCCTACCTCCCATTTACTTTTCAAGGCCCGTGACATCTCCTTTACTCGCCCTTTCTTTCCTTTTGAGCTCTCAAATTTCTCTCTTCCCTGATATGATTTTATGCAAATCTTTTTAAGGGTTTTGCTGATAGAACGGCAGGGGTAGTGTGCATATCAACCCTCAATCTCCTTTGCATAAAGCTGCGGTCGGGTTTTTTAAATGTTCTTCTCTAGTTTGTTTGCTCGTCTTTACAAATACGGCGGAGAATGTATTTTTTTATTGCGTGCTCATAGTGGTCACAATCTTAATACAATTTGCGTGTGTGTGCATTGTTTTACTTGATAACTCAATTCAATTTCAGAGGTGAGATCTATCTCGAATCTTTTGTTGATCACGTTTATACAGGCCAAAGAACCTAGAAATGGTTCAATAGAAAAGTATCGAGTTCGTGACTGAAAATAAATTCAGAATTGGCATATTTAACATGGCCCTAACATGTTATGGCTACTGGAGATAACTAAGAAAAATATTTAATTTTTAAATTATTGATACTTAACTGCTCATTCTGGATATACGTGATGAGTGGTTTAACACATAACGGAGAAGCAACTGTTTAAATCTAATTTAGATGTATAAGGCCGTGATCAGCGCATTAATACTCATTTTTATGGAATTTGTACAGTTGATGCGTTACTTCTGTGTTAAGTGTTATATATCGCACGTCGTTTCATTTAATTGGACAGACATCATTACAGAAAATCTATTGGAAGGTTTTTGTTTATCATTCACATAAAATAACACAGATTGATGATTTGTTTTCCATTTTAAAAGGCGGATTGAATTTGACTTTGAATGGAATGGGCTAATTTAAAAAGTAAAACTCCAATTCGCAATTCCTTCGGAGACCACGAAGCAATTATTTGGAGGCTTCCTTAATCGGCTTGCTATGTGGTGATGCTGGAAAATATTATCGTGAGACTCTGTAAGCACTCGAACTTCTTAAGGAAATTCTCTTCCAACTACAGCAAATTGTACTAAATCCATTCCTCTCTGTCTCTCTTTTTGCGTCATAACATAGATAGCGCTCTTCTCTCAAATATATTTCATTTCCCAAGCGATCCCTCGTTATTCGATAAGAAGCGGAGGCGTTCCCACTCCACCATTTATGCGGAGTACATTGCAGTATTCTTTACGACAAGGAGAGGAAATGTGTAGTTTTCTTGGATTTAATATTATTTACCTTTACATGAAGAGCGAGATGTGAAGAGAACTCCAAGTCATTTAATCTTGCACTCACAAGATGGCTAAATAACACTCTCAAGATTTTAGAAGGAAAGGTCTTGATGTTAGATTCTTGTTTACTCTTCTTTAAAGCACCTTAAAGTGACTGACTCAGTTTATAATTATGTTTCTTTAACGAAGGGTTGTCTAAAAGCTGTTTCTATTTTAGTTGTATCGATTGTTAAAGTTTCCACTAAATATTATAATGATTAAGAAGAGATTTTTAATTCGAGTGGAAAATAAGTTCTTCCATGGCCTTTAGTTATCTTATGAAAGAAATATGAATTTTTAAGTTTGGATGAACTGAGACAACCAATTTTGAGCTTAAATGCATCTACACTACGCTTCATGAGACTCTATACAAAATTATTTTTTTACTAAAAGAAATTAGTCGCGGAAATTTGTAAAATAAGCGGAAAGTAAAAATAAATTTAAAAATTAACCGTTCGAGTTTCACCAACGTAAGTTCATGTAACGGGACAGTCTTTGAGGGTATAAATTATTTTGAAATTCTTGAACATAAACTATCTTTCTATAGTAGATTAATAAATGCTATCATAGCAGGAGAAACTAGGCTGCATTAGTCTAAAATATACGAAAGGTCAAAAGCACATCACTTGACATCCTTGAAGTTCTTACTCTTGAATTGATCTTACCCGTATGGAAAATTGATGAATTCCTTGGTTGTTGAGTTTTCTTCCATAAACAACTAAGTGGTCCAATATTTTTATTTCACCTTGAGGCTTCGTTGAAGGTCTTCCGAGCAGTGACCTAAACGCGACTGCTTTGGTCCTTGTGGGACCATATCTTGAACGTTTAATAAAGAATTAGTGCAAACATAACATTAAATTCTTATAAGGAACTTATGGCCTTTCAATGCAGAGAAAAATTTGACGTAACCATAAAAAAAGACGCAAAAATACTCTTTTCCTAAATTGTCTAGGCATTCTCTTTATTGAGCAGCAATTTACTATAAATACTAATTTTGGATTCTTTTTTAGGCTTCAGTATACATAGATGATCATGGCAGTAAAGCTAAACACTAGTTTAGAACGTGTTATTGTAGTGGAATACGCTTGATCTTTCTTATTGCTTATGAGCTGTAATATCGTTCGCTTTTCTTCTATTCTTTCTAAGTTCTTCCTTTTTTCTCCTGTTTACTATCCTATGCGTAAAAGTTGAAATTTTTAGAGTTACTACTACCCTTTGAAAGGAGTTGGTTAGCGTGTTCAAAGCCTGCCAGTGGCATGGTAATGTATATGCTTGTCTTTGCGATCATTATCCTGAAATTTATTATGATGCATTCAATTTGGGAAAATTGTTCGCGTTTCATAAACTATTATTAGTATTTTTGTTATAAGTAGTACTAGTTTCTAGTAATTTTCCTCCGTGTAGGTGTGATTAACGCCACTGCTCACAAGGTATCGTAGCTCGAGGCATTTCTAACCCTTCTCTTTGACGCCACAAGCGCCGTTATACTGGTCCAGATAGCGGCTAGCTTCACCCCTGTGACGCATTTGGTCCGGAAAACTGCGGATCGAAGGAAGTTAGGCTTATCTTCACCCGATTCTTCCGCGTGTCAAACGTCGCGAGCTTCCGAAGTCTCGAACGAGGATAATGTGCCTCGGGTTGATAGGGACATGGATTTTCAAAGTGTTAAGAGGATTTACAGGTATTGAACGTCGGGGAAATTGATGCCCTAGGCAATAAATTATCCGTGCCATAATACCTATCTGGTTATCTGGGTGGCTTGCTTACTATGCAGTGGGGAAATATTGAGATGGCAGTAGAATTTTTCTCTGATGATTTTGAAAAATATTTATAATTTTGGAGTGTTAATGCATGGGTATAAATAAGTTTAAAAAATAATGACTAATAATAATAACTAATAACTTGACTGACTGATCTGACTGCCTCGATTTTTCCGTTATATAAGGTTCTTTTTTACAATTAACTGGTGAAATTTCACATGATTTTCACAATTTTATGGCGTTGCATAGAAAAATAATAATTTCATAGATATGGATTTGTAGATTAAAAATTATTTCATTGCTTTTCATTCCAATTCTATCAATGTTTAATTTAATGAGAATTTTTATTTATTCAAATGGGATCTGGATTGTTAAATAAGTGAAAATACCTAATATAGTTTTATATGTTTTCATGTATTTTCCTAGATAATTATTCCTGAACCGTAACCTGCTTCCAACAGAACCATTGCTGAAGCTTACCAATTAAACTCGATAAAAAGGAGCAACAGAAGTTGCATTTCATCCCTCTCTTTTCTATCCTCACAGTCAAAGAAACTTTGCTCTCCTAATAACTTATATAATGATTTATTGACAAACCTTCTCCTTGTTAACCGTTCCACTGCTTCGACTGAGAATACCGGGTTTTGAAACTCCAATATTTAAATGTTTTTACCGTATGCCTGCTCGATAAAATCAGTGGTATGTGCTGCTCTAGTTTGAAAAGTTTAAATAAGTGTAGTGTATAGTGTAAAATATAATAGTTATGTAAATAATAATTTTTTTTATTTTCAAAATTTCCTAAATAAACTCGGCATTTAGGGAAATTTACTTGCTGGAAAACTTGACAGTTAGAGAGATTATAGATTTTCGAGGACGTGATAATTGGGTTGCATGAGGTTAAGGATGCAAACTTTATTATCGAAATACGATGGCTTGGTGACATTCATAGATATCGCAGTGTAGCGTACAAGTCGTTTCCGCTTTACTTTTTAAACTGAAACTTCTTTTCCCTTGCGAGTTGAATGAAAATGCGTTAAAAATGCACTTTCCCTCTCCAAAAGAAAACAGCGTGTCGACGGTTAAGAATTCCGATCTCAATCAAGTGCATAATCCGAAGACAAAGAAGGATGAATTGAGATGAAGGAATTGTGAAGGGGATAGATCACGGAAATGAGATGGATATCGATTTGAAAGTGGATGGCAGCAGGGTAGGGCCGGGATTATTTCCACGGAAATGGCTTCTTTTGTTATCAAAGGATATCGAAAACGATTATGTAGATTCATAATTTGCGCACAAAAGTCTCACCAAGGCATTTGATGACTTAGAAGTGACTTTAAATTGGCTACATTTTAAAATTGGAGTAAACCCAGCGTTCGTATTAATTCTGAGAGTGTAAAAGGTGTGGGATATGCGCATAAGGAAAAATATTTAATATTTTGTCTTCTATTTGAAAATTCCATTTTATTATTGAATTAAGGAGAATAAACAAAAAGTTGCTTTTAAGAAATGGTTCATCTATTCCATTTCTTAGATTTTGCATAGCAGCATACCACGGATTTTTTATTGGGAGAGTTCCTTTATAAATCAATTTAGCACCATCTGAGGTACATTTTCTAGTAATTTTATAGGCAGATCATATCGTTATTTATGAAGTTTTTATTATATGCTAAAAACTATTAAAACCTGTATTCCAATCATGTACGTCACATTTCTTATATTTAAATTTTTTTAATAAAACGATTGAACGTTTTGAGTATGAGACAGCATTGTAGCGCACTCTTAAAAATGCGGTTCGCATTAGAAAAGCAGATATTGCCGGGTAATTGGAGGTGCTCTGTGTCTAAAAAAGCATCAGATCAAACTTGAGTAGAAAAAATTGTTGAAATGGGTGTTTAAGAGAGTAAAAAAATTCCAATTTCCTCGCCGTGGGCGCGTTATATATCTCCGAAATCCGGATTTCGCCCTAAAAGGTCTCTCGCCCTTAGGGTAAAATCGACGATTTGAAATTTCCTAACAGCAAACAAAAATCTCATTCTCCTTTTCTCCGCCTCGCGACGGTGGCGTGGCGGCGTTGTCTCTGCGTGGGAGAGCCGGATATTAAGCGACTTTACTGAGGTGGCGTTGAAGGGAGGATATGAAATGTGTCTTGAAAAATGGAGAGATTTCTCCCCAACCTCCCACGCTTTCCTCTCACTCTCGATGGAAATTGGTCGCCTTATTATGGCTCGGGTCAGGGTACTGAGTGACGCGAACTCGGGAGAGCGTAACTCGGAAGGTGTCGGCCTCGCAATTCCCACGAATCAATCACTTTCTAAGAAAAGGCAGGAACCCGAAATTAGAAGACGTGGCGGAATAAAAATTAAGAAAAATAACGACGCAAGGGAATTAAGGGGAAAACTACGATCGGTGATTTTTTTCACACACAAAATTGACGAAAGTTTCACGGCGAAGGCTCATTAAAAATACTTCATGGGCTATTTGAGGAGGCGGGATATCTTCGAGCTGTCAACTATCGGAACGGATCAAAGATTTAGGTGTTCAATTCGTGCGTCCGAGACGATATCTCTAGGCGTTACGCGTTGAATGTCTGCGGAAGTTTGTTTAAAACGGGAAGTTATTGATGTCGAAAAGGATATGAATAGAGGAATAACCGTTTAAGGCAGTGGTGGGCAACCTTTGCTGTATGGTGGGCCGCATTGGTGGCGGTGAAACCTTCGGTGGTTCGCATTGGAAATTATCAATGCTTCGGCGGACTGCATTAAAGTTAAATCGGAAGTTACTTAGAGATTCCTAGGAACCATAAGAGTGAAAATCAAGTGAATCTTAGGATATTAGGGTTAGCATTACAATATTAAGAATCATGATGGAATTAAATCTCAGAAATACCTTTGAAAAAATATCTATAAAAATTAAAAAGAACTTATATGAATTGAGAAATATTTATTAAGGGATCTTAATTCAATGTTAGACATTTTAACAGGTTTTGCTAGATATAAAAAATCACATTTGGTGTGTAAATCAAACGAAAAATCAAAAAGTTTTAAAAAATACGAAACACTGGTGGTGGGCCGCATTAAATTGCTAAGAGGGCCGCATCCGGTCCGCAGGCCGCAGTTTGGAAACGCCTGGTTTAAGGTATTATCAGAAATAAACTTTGTCTGATTCCATATAGAAGCTTTATTTAAAAATACTATCTAGGTCTCGTTCCTTCCAGCCTCTCCTGCCTCCCTCCTTATTGTTCCAAAAATAAGTGCGTTCCTTTTGAGGGTGTTCTTGGTGCTATTCTAAGCCGAAAAGTCCTTGACTACGTTTTCGTCCGAGAAATCGTTTCGGAGATAGAGCATTTCAAACTTTGCCCCAATTGCCGGCTTCAGACGATGTGAACTAGGCGAATAGCAGATGGAAACAACAGCGCCTCCTTCATGATGAGTAATAAGGTAGTTTCGCTCCCACAGCCAAAGCAGGCGGCACGGTAAAATTCCTACGTCGTGAGATGTATGCATCCGCAGAGTAGGCAGACATGCATTTGCTTTTGGGCGAATGCAACGGAAATGCAAATGAAGCAGTGAGGCGCTATGCTGACAGATATTCTAACCGACGTGTGCTGTACATTTTTAAACGTCGGCAGTGTTTGTTGATCCACCCATGATCGCGGGCGTCCTCGGAGAGAACAACCCGAAGAGGAAATTTTAGACGCCACATACGACCAACCTGGAATCAGCACTAGGCGATTGGATGCACGTGTAAGGCTAGCCCACAAAGTGGTGTGGCGGGTCTTACGGTAGAATGGCCTTTATTCATACTATTTGCACGGGTGCAAGCTTTGCTCCCAACGGATAGTGCCGCTTGAATGACTTTCTGCCGATGGTTGCGCCAAGAATGCGCTGAGAATTCCGGATTCCTGTCTGAAAATCCTGTCACAGATGAGGCAGGTTTTACTCGCGATGGGATTGTAAACTACCACAGTCTACACCATTGGGCGGAGGACAATCCGCTAGCAGTACGAGTTGAAAGGCACCCAATTTTCCATTCAATTGTGGGCAGGCCTCTTAGGTGATTACGTTATCGGCCCTTATGTACTCCCCAATTGTCTCACAGGTACTAGTTATATGGAGCTTCTTCTAGAACAATTGCCACTACTAGAATAAATTCCATTAGCCACACGTACCAAAATGTGGGCAATGCACGACGGAGCACCTGCACATTTTAGTCGCCCGGTACGTGCATGGATGGATTCTCGATTTCCGCAACGCTGGAGGATTGGATGCGAAGGATCAGTCCATTGGCCAGCTCGTTCTCCGGATCTCAATGGGGCAAAATTTTAAGGGCTATATCTCCGAAACCTTTCCTCGGAAGAAATAGTAATAATGGACATTTCGGAATAGGCCAAGAACACACCCTCAAAAGGAACGCACTTATTTTTGGAACACCCTGTATACGCACACGGGCATACATACACGTCAATAGATTGTGGAGGTGAATACTAATAATATAAATCGCGATATTTAATATATGTGTTGCGGAAGATAGGACTTAATCATTGGTGAATATCTCCATAAAAGGAAATTCAATGGTAGCTGTTGTACAATTTATTTCGTTTATATTTAGGAAAAACGCTCGATGTGTTTCTAACTCAGTTCGTTCAATAGAAAGTTTTTTGAGGGATATACGCCAAAAGTATTTTTTACGGAGTATATTTGAACCGAGTTCATTCCGTATAAGAGGATTTTCGTAAAATCGGTATTAAGTAATGTGCCCATAGAATTATTATTAAATACAAAAAAATATGAATAACCTTGGAAAGTAACAATTATTAAGTACGATGATTGATTTTAAAAACTACATTACATAAAACAATACAATGTTATTGCTCAAATATTTTATATTCAACGACCAACTACGCGCGGCGAATAATTTTGAAACCAAATTCAATTTCTGCCGCCTAGTTTTTTTCCATTCCGTAAAACTGGCATTTCCGATAAAACTCTACTACGTAAAAACGGGATTTTGGTGTGCTTAGAATCGCAAGATATTGATTTGAAATGAAATGATACTTAATATTGTCATAATTTGCCGTTAAAACGATATGATAATGTTTTACCTCCACTTATTGGTAAATCTATTTCTGGGTGCACTAAAATTTGAAACTCGGTATAATTACAATAGAAATATTTCCCTTAAGTAATATAAAATTTCTAATAGACAATTCGATATGTTTTAGATATTATTAGGCGTTCTTTACCAGCGGAGCGGTAATTGCGGAGCGCCTTATGGGCCCGCCTGGTCCGTCCGTCCGTCCGTCGTAATTTTTATCTCCTAAACCGCTGGATGGATTTTAATATAATTAAGTATGAGTAATCTTTATTAAAATTTATTGTCCAATTGTGATTTTCAACTGAAGCCGTCAATTAGAACTTCCACTTTACGTAATTACATTAATAAACTTATACTAGTATCTCGTTAAATGGCTTCCGTAAAGCAGCAATGAAATATCAAACTTTTATCTCCCTTGCTCTTATATGTTCTGTATTGTATAGATTAAAAAAAATTTTTCAGATAGAGAAGAACATTTACTAAACGAAAGTTTGCAAGGCAAGGTAATTAGGAGCTATAGTTTCGGAGATAAAAATTAGAGAAAATCCTGTGCAAAACATCGCATATTTTGTTTACATTGATCGCTAAGACGGTTCTCTCATCGAACAACAATTAAAAATCCATATATTTCCCTCCCATTCTCTTATTCGGATAGAGAACACCATTTACTACAAGCAGGTCCAGAGACCACATAATTACGACTTAGTTTTGGAGATAAAAATTCGAGAAAATCCCGAGCAAAACATCGCATATTTTGAACAGTTGTATAAAACTCCTTAAGCCAAAAAAAATTGTAGGGTAAGCCCTATGCATTTCGCCCACTAAGTGGGCATCTTCAGGGGAGAACCTGCCTTGGCAGTGAACAAGGTTCAACTGCGACAAAGTTAGAGGAGAGGTTTAAAACGAAGAACGAAAAAACGAAAAACAAATGAGGGACGAAAAGAATTTTATGCGTCAAGTTCGGTCAATTTGTATAGAGTTTTGTTAAAATCAGTATCTGTGTTCATAACATTGTATCTGTTTTTATAGATATGAAGATTTTCTAACGAGTTAAGTGAATGATTGGCTGAAGTTAACAATGTTAAGTCCTCTATGTGTATACTATGTCCAGTTTCGAGGATATGAGTGGCTACACTTGATTTCTCAAACCGATTGTGTTTGTAATGGGCTAAGTGTTCTTTAAATCGTGTTATTAGTTTACGTCTAGTTTGTCCTATGTACATTAAATTGCAATGTGAACATTGTATTTTATTATTGTATTGTATTATATTTTATATTTCCATCCCATGAATCAAAAAACAGCTATTTTCCAATTCTTAACACACCGATTGTGCAACATCCCCCTTAACAAAGATAGATATGTTCAAGAACTCAAACATATAAAACTAACTGCTAAGAAACTTGGTTTTGATCCCAATTTAATCAATAAATTAATAAGGAAACACAATCTTAAAAAAACGTTGTCCAACTCCACCACTTTCAAACTTGACAACAATAAAGCCAACAAATATATACAACTACCGTATTGTCCCATATTAAACAGAGGCTTGAATAAAATTTTCAAACATAAGAATTGCACAATAACATACACGAACCCACATAGTTTGAAAAATTTACTAGATAGCACTAAGGACAGAACGGAGAATTTGAACAAGTCCGGAATTTATAAAATACAATGTTCACATTGCAATTTAATGTACATAGGACAAACTAGACGTAAACTAATAACACGATTTAAAGAACACTTAGCCCATTACAAACACAATCGGTTTGAGAAATCAAGTGTAGCCACTCATATCCTCGAAACTGGACATAGTATACACATAGAGGACTTAACATTGTTAACTTCAGCCAATCATTCACTTAACTCGTTAGAAAATCTTCATATCTATAAAAACAGATACAATGTTATGAACACAGATACTGATTTTAACAAAACTCTATACAAATTGACCGAACTTGACGCATAAAATTCTTTTCGTCCCTCATTTGTTTTTCGTTTTTTCGTTCTTCGTTTTAAACCTCTCCTCTAACTTTGTCGCAGTTGAACCTTGTTCACTGCCAAGGCAGGTTCTCCCCTGAAGATGCCCACTTAGTGGGCGAAATGCATAGGGCTTACCCTACAATTTTTTTGGCTTAAGGAGTTTTATACAACTGTTCAACTTGGAGCCAAAGTGATTACGAGCTACCATCTACTGTTCTATCGCATATTTTGTTTACATCGATCGCAAAGACGGTTCTCTCAGCAAACTACAATTAAAAATCCATATATTTCTCTTCCATTCTCTTATATGATCTGTGAGGAACAGTTTAAAAAATTTATTTGGATATAAAACAACATTTACTACAAGTAGTCCCCGAGACTATAGTTTCGGGGATGAAAATTGGAGAATCGCCTAATCTTTCGATACCGTTTCATACGTATTTCCCATTAAGAACACCTTTGAAATCTCTGTGTATTCCATTTATGGAGTATACTTTTCCATCTTCTTACTTATCTATTTGACGCAAAAAGGATTACGCATGGGGCATTTAATTATCGTTCACGTAATTTCTGAAAAAGCAGTCATTTTATG
This sequence comes from Tanypteryx hageni, assembly GCA_028673005.1. Lineage (NCBI taxonomy): Eukaryota > Metazoa > Arthropoda > Insecta > Odonata > Petaluridae > Tanypteryx > Tanypteryx hageni. Next base: position 43,467,756 of record CM054117.1, read on the forward strand.
ATTATTTAAAATGAAAACATCTACTTTTGGTTTTGTGGCAATTATCATATGACAATTTTTGAAAAACAATTGCATATTAATGTTAAGTGAAATGATTATTTAATATTTATTGATTTTGATCCTATTAAGATTGTATTTTCCTATTTGTTTAACTTCGCGGTTGTTCTTAATGACAGGATATTAATAATTTTGGTCCGTCTATATTTGTGCATAGTGCTCGTTCTGAAAAATTATTACTCAGCTCAGGCAAAGAAAAATAATCTGAAACCTATATTATGTTGATTTACTTTCCTTAAAATTAGAAATATAAATACAGCCATATTTTGCGCTGTCCGATTAATGTTTGTATTATTAATAAGACTCTCAATACACAAACTCAGGCACTTCATTTTTGATCTAATGGATTATTTCCAAGCACAAAAATGCCAATTAAAATAGAGCCATCACCTAGTAAATTAGAGGATATGTTCTCATAATATATTACTGATATTTCCAACAGTTTAAGAAGAAAATATAATCCAACTAAAGGACCACGTGAGCAAAGTTGTCCCCTACTTTGTGAGTTTATAAGAGAAAAATCAATTTACAAGCGAGGTAAATTACCTGTTAGCATTTCATTATGGATTACAGCGGTCGGCGAAGAGATGATTTCCCTTCGTTAGGCTCCGGCTATTATTGATGAGTCGCCCTGTTCCACGGTAGCTCTTTTACCCATCTGAACCAGCGTTTAATTGGGTGACTTCACTTTCCGTCGTCCTCATTATTATTCTTTGCGTTATGTCTCCCGCGCCATATATTATATCTTACGCACATACATCTCCGCGTGCGCAGGTCATCGGTTTGTTTTTCTACTAATAAGAAGTCACTTCGAAGAATTTAACGGAAATTTTAGCAAAACAAAGAGGGTTTTTTGCCGTTTTGGCGCACATTTTCGGCACGGGTTTCTAGCGATCATAGCATGATTTCACGATCACTTGCTTTGTGCGAGTAGATCCATGTTTATGGGGTAGATAGATAGATTAGATAGATAATCGTCTTTATTCGGGCGAAATTTGGACCATAAGGTCCATTCTTACATTTAACCCTTCGTCAATATCATGAATATTAAAAATTAAAGTATTACAATGAAGAGTATATAAAATATAAAAAACAAAAAAATATAAGTGAAGACATTTAAGTTTGTGGGGAAAACCTAGGTAAAAACAGATTTGTTCTTCCTAGTAAAACCCACGCAGGAAAACACCCACAGGGAAGGGAGGTGTGAAAAACCTGCGAAAACCCTACATAGTGTATATATTACAATGGTGAACTACAACAGGATATAGAAAGCAGTAAGTACATCGTAAATACAGCATCGCTGTAAACCGTCACAAATATACATATAAAGACACTCAAGTAATATACACCTGAAATATAGATAAATAGACAAAATATAGATAAAAATACATTAATTATATATAAAATATACATGAAAAATACATGGAAAACTACAAAAAAAGTATAGGAAACAGTAAGTACAGTAGGAAACATCGTAAATACAGCATCGCTGTATACCGTCACAAATATACAAATGAATACATTCAAGTAATATACACATGAAATATAGATAAATATACATGAAATATAGATATGATAAATAGAAAATAAAACCTATTCCTTATTAGAAATCACCGAAAATTATGTTTATTGGCAAAGCAAAGCGAGATCTCTCCTTTTGAGTCCCTGCGCATTTTGCCTGTTTGTTCTACTATAACTGTTGTCTCGTTTGTCTGATTTTCACCAAACTTCGTGTGCATGTACAAATAACTTAAGAGTCGACTGCCTGTAGTTTCTCTAGAACACCATTCTTGTAGTTCCAGCGAAATTTGCGTTAGCGCAATGCGCTATTTTCCACATCTTATCCAGTCAAAACGAAATTTAACGTAGATACGGAAAACAACAAACGGTGAAGAAAACGTCAAATAAAAAGGTCTCTAAAATGTGCAGGGATCCTCCCAGAGGCGCCCAATTTGCGTTCGCGCGGTCTCTCTGTTGAGACCCTGTGCACTTTGTCTGTTTATTTGTTTGTCTGTTTATTTGTTTGTCTGTTTTACTGTAACTGCTGTCTCTACGAGGAGACAAGGCTCAGGTTCATTTGCCATTAGTTCCTTATTTGGTGCGTTTCTTAGATTTACATCTCATCCATACATATTTTACTGCTGAGGGCACCGTTTTCAATTCTGTTAAAATTTTGCATCCCCACTGTATCAAGTGCAGGAGAATTTTGAAGACGATAATAATATTAAATGCGATTCCCTCCCACCAGCTCTAAGTGGTCTGAGCGAGGCAGAAGATCCCGCGGATCCCCTAGCAATGTGTGATTGCGGAGTAATGCTTTTACACGTCCTGTGGACAGTGCACATAAAATTCGTCATATGTCCTAATTCGTCTAAGAGAGTGAAAGTTATTTTTTTAAAAGCCCGCTTAAAATTGACAATTTTTTTGATTTTATGTAATATGTGTCTAATAGTACTTTAGTGGTTCGTACATCTCGAAATGTGATGTGTCCGAATATAAAGGTAGTCTGGATGAACGATGCAGCACATCTTAATTGAGAAAATTTAATTCTATAATAAAACCTATCCATTTGGAAATGATGTCCGTGTCAAAATATTCCACATTTATTTGAAATTATTGCATTGCTTTGTAAAAATTATCGTTTGCTTTATTGGGGTTACTTTTATGCAGCGTTTAAGCTCATCACGGTGCATTTGCATTAGTATTTTAATCATAAAATTATTTCTCACTGAAATACGAACACGACTATTTTCTCTATATAGTTCTGAGGTCCAAAACGATGCATAATGAATACATTAGCATTAATCCTAATCATGTTTATATTTCGAAACGTAATTTGTATTTCTCCAAATAAACGTTTTCTTAATCTCCGAATTTTAAAGTCCGGAAACAGAATAAAAATTACTTTGTAGGCGCGCAAAATATTTAGCGATGCGCGCACTTAAGCCGGACGAATGTCGCAACGCTGCGGCAATGCTAACTTAATACTGTGTTTGTGCGCATGTCCTCTTAACTTTTATTCTCCCTGACCCCAACCGAAAGATCTTTATATTACTTCCCGATTTACTTCCGCTGACGCGAGGATACCACAGCAAACCCTCTAACGCGGCGACTGACTTATAAAAAATAAATATTTCCCTTTCTTCTTTGCTGGATTCTCGCAATTCCCAGAGGCGTTCGCATTTATAAGTTCCTGATGCTGCGTAAAGAGGAGGTATGAGGGACGGAATCGGGGAAAAAAAATAAAAATGGACTCCTTCGCACGCAAAAAAGGCCAAAGGAAATGAAAATGTTCCCTGGCTCCCAGGACATTAAGTTTGTCCGCTGGGGGAACATTAGCTTTCTCCAGAATATCTCGACCGCTCTCTCTCTCTTCCACGTACCCATCACTCTCGCTTTTTCTCTCCCATCTGTAAACAAAATAATCTCGATATATGTTTGTAAAATATGCGATATTTCGTTCCGTATCCCTTTCTCTTTTCTTATCTCGTCAAATTTGCGCCTGGATGCGTCCGTCTACGTCTGTATCTAGGGTTTCCAACAAAACTATTTTGTTTGCAGATGTGATCATACCAAAAATAATGCATAATTCATTCGCTCAGATCTCCTTCAGTATATTTGTCGTTTAATGGATTGGGCCCGTCTTTTGTATGCTTTACTATCTGTGGGAGTTGGTGGATGGAAAGAGGAAAAATCTGCCTTGACTAGGAATAGTGGGAGACCTAGGTTCTAATTCATTTTGGTAAACATTTTTTTCCGCTATCCATCTACATCTAGAGCAGGGGTGGGCAAACTGCGGCCCGTGGGCCACATGTGGCCCACGAGGGCATTTTATGTGGCCCGCGATGCCATTATGAAAGCGAACCGTAGTATAAAATAGAGATAATTTCATATTTGTAGTTAAAATTAATGCCGGAAAACCTTCTCCAGTGATGTTATGAGGATAACATATTATTTATTATTGATTTTCACTAACAGGATCCCTCGCATTACCTCACAGTCCTTACGATGTGAACCCTAACGTGGTTCGCCGAAGCATTTTCATATGTTTATGCGGCCCGCCTAAGAAGCTGCAACTGTTAATGCGGCCCGCCACGTAAAAAGTTTGCCCACCCCTGATCTAGAGTCTAATACGCCAATAATGCGAAAAACGTAAGATCTTTGCTTTCTATAGTGCTTTTTATATTTGAATTTAAATTGTCCTATTAATTCACATACCATCAGATTGGGTCATACAGTTATAGTAGTAGATTTTTATTACAGTTAAGTCATGTCCGACGCGGCTTCTCCCAACTCGGATTGAGGTATAAAAGGTGATGAATGTGACTATTATTTACTCAAAACGCATAAAGTATTACCATACGCAATATTGAATTAGTTGTGCACCACATTTTTACGTATGTGAGGCAAGAAAGCACATAGCCTTTACAAAAACGTGACTCTTTCCATGAGGTATTCAATTTACAAGGCGCGGTTTCGTCCAACGCGGCTTTTTACAAGTATGTAATCCGCGCGTTGAGCGAGGAGGGGCTGCTTTTCGTACAATTTGTGTGAGATGTAAACATTGCTACGTGACGCGATGGGATAATTAAGAGTCGATAAAATGATACAAATCTCCTTCCCCAATCTCTTCCGGCGGATTTAAATGTACATCATCTGGTACTTCCAGTTTACATGCTGCCTCAAATTATTCCCATTTATCACTCTCTATCTCAGAAGTATTGGGGTATTATCAGGCAATTATATAGCTGTTTAATAATCTCTATAGACATATATGCTATAAGAAAGCTGAATTGCGCCTCTTGCTGAAAGGAACCATGATGAATCTTAACAAGATAGGAATGAGACTAGAGATCCGATTTCGAATTCATTTACATCCGAACGAACTGACTTATTTCCTTTTCGTACGTAATAGTTAAAACATAACCGTCCCGAACAACCCTAAAACTCCCAATAAAATCCTTTAAAAACGGGATAATTTAATTCATCTAATAATGAGCTTATTTAATACCCCATCCGACTTTTGTTCTGCCTATCCGACAAAATAAAAAAATGTATTCCTTCCGTTCATCTGGTCAGTATTGCAATGATTCGAGAAAGATAAGGTTTAAGAAACAAAATAAATATCTACGTTTAAGCATGTATTTTACGCCAAATCTTATTTTAGTATTGTTATATAATTACGTACATTTTTTATTCGGAAATCAGAAAAAGCAATTCAGGCGCTGTTTCAGATACCTTCACGTGCCTTGAATTTTTACTTTTTATTAATATATTCTTATAAAGTGTATTCTTGTATAAGTTTTGTTAATACATATGCGGTATAACCTCAGAAGTAGTTGCTGTCGATAGCCTTTAGGTCAATAGCAATCAATCACTACACTGCATTTGAATTCGAGCTACGCGTTGTTGGAAAAATCTTCGATTGAAAAACTCGCCGATCATATTAATCGATCGCGCAAAAGTGAATACGTCGGTTCATTCCACGGTGCGTCTTTTTTAAGCCCTGGAGACGAGAGGGATTCGGACGAATCGCCGAGGAAATAACCGCAGTTAATTAGCGGGAAAGCGTTCCACATGTCTCTTCTCCCCCTCCCCCATCGATTCGACGGAAATTTTGCGCGCGCGTGTATGTAATAGCACAAAGTGTTTCTCTTCGCTCGTGCGTGCGTTATGCCGCAGTCGATTAGTCACCGGGCGCGTAGCGTTTTGCTTCGTTTCGCGAACACCTGGTACGTCGGGGTGGGTAACGATCCGCTTTTAGCGGCGATAAATAAACTGGAACGGCATACGAATTACCCAACGAATTAAACGCTGCCGCTTGGGTTTGGGGGATTAATCTTTACTTCGCCGTTCGTCACGATCGCCTTCCGTAGAATTCGAAGGCGGAATCGCGCCTCAAAAAAAATAAAATCAGTAAAACGCGCCGCCATCGAAACCCTCGTCCTGCAGTATTTTTCTTGTTTGTGAAAAATGGACCCGGCTCCTAGCGGCTATTTTTGCGAAAAAGTACATAAATATCCGTGATGGTTCCGCGATAAATATCGCTCTGAATTATCGCTTAACGAAGTTCATCCAACGTCTTTCTCCTCCTACCCCGATCCACTCTCCTCCTCTCCCAAACTTCGCGCCCATAGGAAAACGGTAAACTCGACCGGCTTTTGATTAATCTTCCAGATTATTGTCTTAACGAGATTTACGGCGCTCGCATATTTCACGGATTCCCGCGACGGACGGGAGACGCTGCTCTCGATTCTGATTCCGCGCGAAACGAGGATGATTAAATAAAGCGAGTCCTTGTAACTACCTCGTCGGTGGCGGCAATTAAAAAAAATGGCGACGCGGCGCGATTAATTCGGATTGGAATTTTAACGGACCTGTGTGTGTGTGGCGAAAACGAATCACGGGGCAGGAGGGGGAGCGGGCGATTCTTCCTCTCTCCCGCTCTCTCCGGAATTAGAGCTCCTCCAAACAGAACGGGAATCGTTATAATTGCGGTCGGAACTTAAATCCGTACGAAGGAAGATGTAAAGGTGGAAAACACGTTTTTATTTTGGAGTTGCTGGATGAAATCTCTGCAAAATGAGTCGTACACGCCTACACAAAAACACACACATTCACGAGCGCGGGCGCTCATCCAGGCGCTTTATCATATTCATACGCTTCTAGTCCATTAAATAATGCCACAGATTATTAGTTATTTCCGCGCAGAAAACATTGACTCGGAGCAACAGTTCTGCTATATATATATATATATATATATATATATATATATATATAACAACTTACGGAAAAGGAAAGGTAAAATGAATATATGGATGTCAACAAGGTGTTGGGATGAGGAAACCCAGTGAGCACTCACCAATCAGACGACTTCAGGTTGGCAAGGCCCCGGGGATGTCGAAGCGACACACGTAAAATAACACAAAAACACAGAAACATCACAAACGTAAAGCTTTCGGAACTACTCCTTCTTCAGTTACAGAGAGAGAACTGATGGCAGTGACACTGGGTGGAGGCATGGGGGTGGAAGGGTAGTGCGGAAAGGTCGAGGATTGGAGGAAACGGAGGGGGTTGGGGATGGGTAGGGTGTTGGAAGAAGACAGAAAGGGTGTGAAAAGTTATCGAAGGTTGAGGCCTGGGGGAGTGAAGGAGTTTAGGAGATGGATATGCGAAAGCTCCCACTGACGGAGTTGGAGAGCCGAAGCATTGTCGGGGAGAGCGCGAATGACTCTCACTGTGAAGCAGTTGTTGAACTTTAAATTATGTTTGTTCGCATGAACGGCCACCGGCAGCGGTCGTTTGAGAATGACGCTGTTGCGGTGGCCATTCATGCGGATGTTGAGGGGATTGCTGGTGAGGCCAACATAAAAGGCGGGACATTGGGTGCATCTCAGGAGGTAAATGATATTGCGGGTGGTGCAGTTGGTGGTGGAAGTTATGGGGTAGGTGATGTTGGTTGTGGGACTGGAGAAGGAGTTGCAGGGGGGGTTTATTGGGCATGTTAGACATCGGGGTTTACCGCAGGGGTAAGATCCGGCAGGGTGTAAAGGCGTGGGTGCTGGGGGTTCTTTCTTCCATAGAATATTTGCCAGATTAGGGGGACGGCGGAAGGAGAGCATCGGTGGTCTGGGAAATGGGATCTGGTGAGGGGAGGATGAGAGGATAAGGTGGGCGGCTTTCAGGATGTTTTTCAGAATGTCGTGGATGCCAGGGAAATACAGGGTGGTTAGGGTGAGTTGGAGGGTGGAATCGGTGGTGGTGTGGGTATTGAGGTGGGAGTTAGGGGTGGCGGGTGCGACTGCCCGCCGGATTTGGTCTTGGATCAGATCCGGCGGGTATCCGCGCTGTAAGAAGGCATGTTCGAGGGTGGAGCAGTACTCGGACAGGGAATCTCTGTCCGAGCAAATTCTCCGCTCTCGTCGGGCTAGGGCATAGGGAATAGAGGTTTTGGTGTGGAGGGGATGGCAGCTGTTGAACTGGAGATATTGAAGGCGGTTGGAAGGCTTGAGGTGCACACTGGTGTGGATTTTGTTTTCCCGGATGGAGAGATCGACATCCAAGAAGTTGATGTTGGAGGCAGAGAAGTGGTGGGTGAAGGAAAGCGTGGGGTGGGATGAGAGGCGTTGTAAAAAGGATTGTAGGGAGTCGGGTCCGTGCGTCCAGAGAAGAAAAATGTCATCAATATACCTCAGCCATAGGAGTGGTCTGGGGGAAACGTCAAGAAAGCGTTCCTCCCATTCACCTAAGAAGGCATTGGCATAGGAGGGCGCCATGCGAGTCCCTTCCATCCTCCCTCCCTCCCATCCTTTCTTCCTCTCTTCTTCTCTGGAAAAAATAGACTAATTCTATACCACCCTTACTTTCTATGTACCTTCCATTCTATATCCCTTACTTCCTATCTCCCTCCCCATATCCCCCTCCCCACACCACCCTCCCCAAATCCCCCTCCCCACATCCCCCTCTCCACACCCCCCTCCCCATATCCCCCTCCCCACATACCCCTCCCCACATCCCCCTCCCCACATCCCTCTCCCCACATCCCCCTCTCTTATTCTACATCTATATAGTCGTTTAGATAAGCAAAAGAATCCAAACTAAATTCCAGTCCCATTAGAATTACGTAATTTCGCGAAAACTCCTACGATAATTTAAGGCCATCTATGCATTCGTATCCCTCTCTAAGGACTACATAACCTTACAGAGGTGGGAGGGTTTGTGTACTCTTATGAACCAAAGAGCTATGCCGGCGGGAGATAATTCTCCTGGTAGGACCATCCAAGCCGGAAAGGTCTGAGGGGAAGTGTCAGACTAAGAAGCAGTCTTGGGGGTTTTACATCCCCCTGTGCAAGGGCAGCAGTTTGCACAGTACCTCTGTAGGTGGTGATTATGTGGATCTGAACTGCTACAGATGGGTAATCACTTTTGTGAAACTGCGATGAGGAAAGCAAGGGGAAATATTATATTTCCTATGATAGGCTGAAAAGCTGCAAATACCTCTATGGATCTCTCTGGGGTAAAATATTCTGGAGGTAAAATAGTCCCTCAATCGGATCTCCGGGTGGGGACTAACCTAGGGGATGCGCAGAGGAAATGTTACATTAATAAGAAGAAAGCAAGTAGTGTGAAATTAAGAATAGGCACATGGAATGTTAGGACTATGAATTCAGGGGGTAAACTAGAGAACTTAAAAAGTGAAATGAGAAGAAATAATGTAGGTATAATAGATCTTAGTGAAGTTAGGTGGGAAGGAGAAGGTGAGATAAATTCAGACGAATTTAAGATTATTTACTCGGGAGGAGAGAAAAAGGAAAGGGGAGTGCGGATTATAATGAGAGAAGAGATATCTGAAAGAATTAGCAAGATAGTGACAGTTAATGATAGATTAATAGCCGTAAAACTTCAGATGGAGCCAGTGGAAATGCTTATAATTCAAGTGCATATGCCAACAACTAATGCTGGCGACGACGAAGTAGATGAAATGTATAAACAGATTATGGAGATATTGGAGGAGGAGGGAAAAGGAAGGATCACCACCATAGTAATGGGAGACTGGAACAGTGTAGTCGGAGAGGGACAGGAAGATAACATAGTGGGAAAATATGGACTAGGGAAGAGAAATGAAAGAGGGGAGAAACTTGTGAAATTCTGCCATAGAACTAGATTTATTGTAAATAATACATGGTTTAAACATCACCAGCGGAGACTTTACACATGGAGAAGCCCAGGAGACCAGAGATGATACCAGATAGATTACATACTAGTCAATAAAGATTTAGAAATAGCATTAAAATGTGAAAACACTACCAGGGGCAGATATCGATTCTGACCACAACCTTTTAGCGGCAAATACACAATGTAGACTGAAGAGCGTTAAGAGAAACATAAGAGTTAACAAGAAATGGAACTTAGAGGAACTCCTTAAGAACAAGGAGGCTATCATGACTGAGCTGGAGGAAAGGTTGGGGGAGAGAGCTGAAGAAAATAGGAAGAATGTAAATGAGGAGTGGAAATACATCCATAGCAACATTAAAGATGTAATGGAAAAGAAGGTAGGAAAGATAACGGGTCAAAGAAACAAAAAACCCTGGATCACAGCAGCCATGCTGCAAAAAATGGAAGAGAGGAGAAAGTGGAAGAACATAAACAATGAAAAAGGCCAAAGAATTAATGAATTACATAGTATTGCTAAGATTCGCCCTAGATACTTGAACCGTTAGAATTTATAGTTATCATTAAAAGATAACTTCTTCGCTTTTGCCTCTGGTTCAGATAAACTGCTCCAGCATTCCACTGTGCTGACTATCGATCAATTTCAGTGTGGATTTTTGAATTTTGTGGATTTCATCGGTCATAAAAGATTAAATTTTAAACAAATAATGGATGTTCACACTGCTAAAAGGTCCGAGTGTGCCCTCAGCTATACCACGTGAAATATTGTAACGTATCACTCCCGAAAGCCACGGCATAGTTATGGTGCACTTTGTACTATATATAAATAATACGTCATTAATTGTTTTAAGCTTTTCCATGGATTACTAAGAAACGAGGGACTTTGATTTATTTTAACGACATACTGATTCCTTCTGGCCTACGCACAATGGGTATCTGAGAGGTAGTGCAATGAATAACTGGTCAGTTTAAAAATTGTAGAAAGTATGTTTTATATGTTTTTTTTTGTCACGGACAATTATTCTTATAAGTGGGTTTAAAAATACACTTACCAAGAAAGGAAAATCTGGCGTGTAAAATCAGGGCCCATTAATAAAAGAAAAATTTTTCTCGCCGAGCGAGAGAGCAAGAGAGGGAAAGAGAGACTTGGCTTTTAAGGCTAAAAATATGTACCCATCAATTTGCGATTCCAATGACGCAGTTCCTCGCTTCAACGGCTCGGCATTTAGCGCCTACGCCCTCTCGTATTACGGCGATTAACTAGGTTTCTGGCGCCCTTTTCCGTCTACGGAATTCCCCGCGTCAAAAGTATATGGAATACTATTTTTAAAGAGTACCTGGGAAAAATTCTCTTAAGATTTAATTAGCTAAGGTAACATGCAACCGTCCGTCAACAATCGATCGAAATTTGGTTTTCAGAATACTCTTCATCGCACTCGTGCCAATGAAATATAATTTTTTACTCTGTAAAAAATTAATATATATTAGTGAGGCACATGCAAATAATTTATTTTTTAAGTTAATGAATATTTTTAACGAGGATGGAGGATTTGGAAATTCAAACGAGTTGCACAATCCGTTTTTATTAATAAAAATCGCAGTTTTCTTGAATCAAATTAAAATATTGTTGCTTGTAAATATTAAAGAATTCCACATTTCCTTTCCGTTTTATTTTTGAAAATGAAACCATTCTTAAAAACGTTCACCAAATGTCTTAAATTTTGAAAATATCACTATATCAAGAAATGGGTATAGTATATTGGTATTGCGTGGCGATAAAAGTGCATTAAATTATTGATGACATACGTTTATTACAGTTTTTTTTTAGATATTTCTGAACTTTCCCTTCAGAAGAATTGTTATTTTGTGAGCGCTTAAGTTAATATTTTCATTTTCTAACTTAATCTCCAGGAATACTTCATTATTTTATTACATATTTTCTCGGCTTGCCTCCTCCAATCTTTAGCCTATTGAGGAGTACACTCAAGTAAAAGCGCTCCTTTTCCTTAATGATTAAGCGCAGGCTATTGCCGCCACCGGGTTTCTCTAGACCATTCTATGTGCGTCCGAGTGTGTGTAATGCGCTTACCTCTGTAAAAGATATTCGCACCCTATCTGCTCGAAACCTGCTAAGATGTATTCTATGAAAAGAGGACGACCCAGGACCACTGTGTTCTGTAATTCCTGTATATATTAAATCTAATTATATAAGCATATTTTATGTGAAATACGAGGGGCATTTCAAAAGTTCTGCACACTGCGCATGCGCGGCCAGTGGTTTGATGTAATAGTTGCAACCTTTGCGTCAGTTGTAAGCCAGACATCTCCTGAGAACATTGTATGCTCGTTGGCTGCCTGTTGTTTGTCAACAGGAGTACAGTGTGCAGAACTTTTAAAATGCTCCTCGTATGTAAGCGCTGTTAAATGCATACCATTATAGTCCAAAAGCCTTCAGATTAAACGGTGTTCTGAGAATATATTGGATTTCAACATAAAATTTCCGATTTTATGCTTGAGTGATAAATGGAAAAAGTGTACGTCAGGAGATAAATGATTCGAATTTAATACAGTAAACGTGGAATATTATTCAGTGCCCTGTTTTAGAGGTATATGAGGCCTTATCAGTGATACGAAAAATTTACCCTTTTTGAGTCAACTTGTATATTATTATAGAGGTTTTTAGTTTATACCACTTTAAACACATTTTTATGAAGGTTTTAAAGCTATTTAATGTAAGATGACGGAAATAAACATTTTTTATATTTCATTTTTTAATAACAAAAGTACTGCTAGTCGTTTCAAATCGTACAAGGTATAATAAAAAGTTTGCTCATCAGAAAGACTTAATGACAAAGATGATGCGAAAAATACAAAAATGAAAAATACTTCTACAAATAGACCGACAAATATCAGAACATGCATTTCACGTTTCTTTAACGTTGTACTAAAATTATTCGCATAAATTAGGCTTTTTCACGCAAATGACAAAATAATTGCAGTAAATGTAAATATAATTTGCACTTCAGCTTGTATACATTTTCGTATATTTTCTACCGCTTCTTTTTTACGCAATTTAAATGACTTTTATCACGACACCACCATGACTCTTTAGTTTACAATACGCGTTTCTGAATTCCGAGTCGTCGAGCAAAGAAAAAGAGGGATAGGAGGTGGCGGAAAACGTTGCCCTAGCTCCTAAACTCGGCGTCAGACGCCAGACTATTCGACGTGTTGTTTGTTTGGCCGGGAAATCCGTGGAGCGCTTTGGCGAAAATAAAGGAAAGATGCTCAGGGGAAAAAGGGAGAAAATCGCGCGAGGCACTTCTGAGGGGGTGATGAGGAGGGCGGTCGGGCATGTTGCCGGAGCAATCCAATTGATTGCCTCGCGCCCAGAGTCCTCTCCTATTAGAAAGAAGAGGAACGTGCGCGTCAAATGACAGAAAGTGTATCCCCTTTGCAGCGTAAACTACTCTTTCCCTTCGTGCTCGATTTTTCCCCCTACTATCTTTCCAATCTGTTCCTATCATCTGTTATCTCGTCGAATTCACGTCTGGAGCTAGTGAACGAAGGACTTAAGTCTGTTGTTCTTCTTGTAACTTTTCGTCATTTAGCGGCGCTTCCTGCGCCAAACCACGTCCCGTCTTAATACGATTGTGTTCTGTTCGTTTCGACGTTCGTGTGAGCGTGTTGAGGTTGAAAGTTTATATGGATTCCATTTTGGAAAGCCTCCGTGTCAGGATCGATTTATTTATAATTAGAAACGCAAAACTTTTGTCCTCTAAAATCTCTTGTGCTTTTCATGGCGGTGATTCGACTTTTATTTTCCTTTCCCCGTGTTGCCTTTCAAGTGTCTTCTCCATGCACACCGTACTCGTTGTAGAGTTTGCATTCGTGAGAATTACTTTTCTCGGAGACCTTTTCCAAGAGATTAATTTACAGCAATTCTGTTGCAATCACGTATTTAATTCCAGTGTTTCAGTGCTAGGCACTCTTTCCGGTGTTGAGTGGAACAAAAGAACACAATTCTCGATCAGATAATCCCGCGACGCTCGACTGAAAATGGTTCCGTTATTTCTTTCTCCCGAGACCTCGAGTGTGGGAGGTTGCATCTTATTTTCGCTTCCTCTGTGCGCGAACACCTTTTTTGAGCGGACCTCTTGAATTCGGGGAACGCTCCAAGCGATTACTGTTAAAGCTAGTGGTGGGTGACAAGAAACGGAAATGGAAATTCCGTCCTGGTAAACATGTTGATTATTCCGGTCGCTCTTCGTTTGTATAGATCCGACCGAATTCTAGCGAACCCTTCCGCTGCTAGTCGACATGCACCCAAAGTGCTTTCGGGATATCCTACCGTTACCCGTCCAACAACCTATTAGAATTGTGTACTGTTTCTCCTCTAGGGACGCGCAAAATGGCTGAGCGTGTTCTTAGATATTCGAAAGATTTATTTCAACTCTCGCTCATCCGCCTGAAAAGGAGAGGAAGCGTGAACGGCAGTGGCTCAAGAGTATAGATTATCTACCATGAATAGGGATACTGGTTAAACTGATATATGAATGGTAAGACAATATCCGAGGATAAATTATAAAAAAATGAGAAGGATTAATCAACAAGCAACCAGGTCCGAAGTGGCAATTTACGCTCATTCGCCTAAACCAGCAGCCCGCATCGGTGGTTGTGAATCCTTCAGTTGGAAGTTGCCAATTACTCAGTGGGCCGGGTTAGAGTTAAAACTGGAAGTTACCTATATATTCTGAGGATCCATATAAATGAAAATAAATCCTAAATACAGTTTTTATGGTTATCATTTAAATATTAAAAGGTTTATTATAAAAAATTTAATAGAAATATATGAATTTGTGTGTTAAATTTTCGGATTGCTTTTTCATGATAACTTCGCTGGCCCTAGGTTGGGCATCACTAGCCTAAACAAATGAATAACAAATGTGGAAATCCTGTATGCAGAACCTAACGCTGGGAGTATTTTTGAAACAAGAAAAAAGTCCGCTATGGCCGGGAAACAAACGCAGGTCTTCCACTTGCCGGGCGGATATTCTACCACTGAACTATCGTAGCAGATCAATTTTCTCGTTTCTGGACGGGGATGTTTCCTTGGTTGGTGCCTGAATTAAGCTAGTGTCTCCTCGAAGAGACACATCGAAGAAAACTCCTCCCTCTCAAATTGTGAGATTGTCAAGCTAGAAAGAAATTGATGGAATAGAGCTAGTTCGGCCCCAACCAAGAAAACATCCTCGTTCAGAAACGAGAAATTGATCTGCTACGATAGTTCATTGGTAGAATATCTTCCCGGCAAGTGGAAGACCCGGGTTCGATTCCCGGTCATAGCAGACTTTTCTCGTTTAAAAAATACTCCCAACATTACAACTTATGCCTGTCTGCAAAGGATCTTCAGATCGCTATATTCCATCAATTGCTAGAACCTAACGCAATCCATATTCGGGCCAAGTAGCCTCGTTCTCCCTCTTTCTCTCTAATGTCTTCCATCCGAAGTCCTTGAGAGGCCGGCCTTTATTTCCGTTTTCGGCCTACTGAGGAGCCACCAGTCACCTTTTCCCGGTCATCTATTCATCCACGGCTCATTGTGTCCGTACCTTCTTCCAGTTCCCACTTCGGCTCGCCTTCTTCCTCTTCTCCTCTCCATCTCTCTCGTTTTTATCTTCCGTCGGCTTATTCTCTTTTCCAAAATCTCCATTCGCACTTACAGGGGTTCGGAACTTGAATTGAAAATTAGGCGAGTAATCCGAGTAGAGTCCCGTTTAATTTTATGCGTCCTCATTTATTTATAGGCGTTCTATCACTCATCAATGTCTCCCGAGATTTTATTCTCGAATCTTTCCATTTCTGCGCAGTTGCAGATCTATCAATCTTGAATCAAGTTAAATATCGTAATCCTTTATATAATTTATTGTCTAGGACGCTAGCTTAGGTTGGCACCTTGGAGTTAAACCCAACCTGAAAATTGTTTAACTACTTAAAATTATTTGTTGTTTTTGATGCGGAATGTAGAACATACATTTTAACAACTTCGAAAATAAAATTTTAAGTCAATAATTATTACTGTTACTACTACTTGCCGGTTTTAGTTTAAAACATAATAAAAATTCATATTAATTTCCATGGATTGATTTACATTTTGAAAGTTATGGCCACATTTCTTGTTCCAGCAAAGAATTAATTTTGCCAAAAAAGCTCAGTTCCTTTAGAGATTTGTGGAAATGAGGATCTACGATTTTAGTACGATTTTACTCCATCCATCCATACCTCCATCCGTATAAATATATCCAAATATCTAAAATACTTGCTTAATCTAGGTGTTGGGTAGTTTTCATTAACCGGGATCGGAGTCCGAAGATCTTACCATAAATCCCAGAAGCTTCGGATCAATTCCAACCACCAGCGCTGCAAATTCGAGTTTTCTTCTTATCATCCTGATAATGCTTCCTTGTTTCGCTATTCAATAATTGCTGAGTTTTCTTTATGAAATTCTCTCCCGCAGCATTCCTGAAATTACCTTTTGAATGTAAAATATTTTAAGGAGAGTCGGATATTTCTTCAGTTTTGCGAAACAAATCATGACCCATATATTACCGATTCTTGCTCGTAAACGTTATTATCTTTTGACGTGCCAATATTTTCACACGCTGGTGAAATTATGCGCAGTTAGTTTTCTCTGCTTGGAAAATTAATTCGCACAGTATATTTTTACATAACTTGTATTTAGATCTGACGTGCTTTAATAGTTTATGCCATGTTTCATCCATTCGTTATTGTTGTAGTTGATTCATACGTCGTCACACTATTCTCTTCGGTTGAGAAAGGGCTCGATAATTCCTCCGACACGCCATCACATGACCATTTATCCGAGGATCGAATTAATGCCGACCTCTTTTGCACCCAATTCATAGATTATTTCCGCAAACCTTAATAAAGAAGGGATTTTGGAAGATGGAATTCGGCAGCATTATAAAGCGGCCGTTCACCATCCTGCGTGGCGACGCTGGAAATTAGCCTAGGATTTTGGGAGATAAATTATCTCTCTCACGACCTCCCGCCGAGAGAGAAAAAATGTTTTTTTTTAATTCAAACTTTCAGACCTTTTTCGTCAGTTCACGAGGAGGGCGCACCCGATTTGCTAATTTCATTTCGTGTGATTCGCGTTTATTTTTTTATTTTAAAAGCTTTTTATTTTTTTAATCCTGTCATACCCCTCTTCCACTCTATCTCCCAGGAGGCCATTGTTGCTCACGTCTCTCGGATGCCTTGGCTTCCCATATCCTTCCTCTCTTACTCTTTATGTATCTCTTCCTTCCTTCCTTCCTTCTTTTATGCTCTTTCCTATACCACCCTTTTACTCGTTATAACCACCCTCCCTTTTCCTGTCTGGGAAAAATTCCTCTAAATTTTCTTCTTTATTTCAGAGGGGTAATTTTTATCTCTCGGTTGACCACCAAAAGAAATTCTATTAAAATTTTAAAGAAAAAACCTCCTTTGGTTTATTCTTTATATTGGTTCATTGCACGGATGGCCTAGTTAATCTACTTCCCGTTGTCTCGCCAGAAAGAACCGAAAAGGCTCAAAAGGATTTAAAACGATTTTTTAAAAATCGAATGGAAACGTTTAAATATAAAAGTTGAAGCTTGAATTATTTAACGATGGATATTTTCTTCAGAATTTGGATGAGGAATAAGCAAGGGGGTTGGAATAAGAAATAAACCTTAAAAATGAAAAAAGTCGCTAACTGTAACATTAGTTTTAACTTTTAACTGCTTCGGTTGGTTTGGTCTTTGAGACACTACCTAAAATATGGTGTCAAATTATCCCGCTTGCTTTACTTTCCGCTGGTTTTTACATATTTATCGAGAAAATAAAATGTTTTAAGTTTTTTCTTTCAATTATCTCTTAACCCTCATTACAGATTATTAAACAAAGAAAATCTAATTGTAAATATAATCACTGAATAAATTATAATAAAAACAATAGCAGTATGGAAGCCCGCAACTCATTTACAATATGATCATATTTTTCATCTTACCAATTAAAAGTTAAGAAATTTTTATCGTGAGAGAGCTTTATTCCTTTGTCATACGCTTGGAGAAAAAATTAGAATTTAAAGAATATACATGCGTAAAAAAATAAAATTTCCCATATATAAATGCGTAAATTTTTAAGGGTTTTACACGTTAAAAACGACTGGAAACTGAATTGAAAGTCGTAAAGAAGCATCCAAAGGTTGAAAAAGTCAGTAAACGACCGAATATCACAAAATTCAATTCGCTATAAATTTATCCTATTTGTTTGTCTATCTATGCATGGAAAAATAAGGCAAAAAGCGTACGACCGAGAAAAGAATTTTTTTTCCATGAAAGGCCCCAGACGAGCAAAAACAGGCAACGTGGCATTTGACGTGGGTAATATAATTGTTCGTAATCGCCCGATTTGGCAGGATTTTGAAGGAGGTGGGGGAGGGGAAAGGAAGCCCGATCCGAGAGGCGCCGATACTTGCCTCTCCACCCTCATCAACCCACCTTCTCTTCTTCAATGCCCTATTTACGATCCAAACCCTCTTCTACATTCACTGCGGTTTATTTTTAAAGATGTATGGAGCCGTGGGTAGGGATAATCGCGAACACTGGTGGGAATAACGAGTCCCACATCAAACACTTTCTCTTTCTTTATTTTTCTCTTTTCTCCATCTCTCTTTTATTTTTCTCTTTTCTCTCTCTTTGCATCTATTTTGCTGTCCCTTCATTTTTTCTTTTTCATTCTCGTTCTTAGATCATCCGGTTTTCTTCAAAAGTTGTTTAGGTCACAGTCGTCCTTTCACTAAAACATTGTCGCGATGTTATGCTGTTATATAACCGCTTAACATAATGAAGTTCTTGGTATATTTTTTGATAATAAAAGAAAATTATCCTTATCGCTGGAATCCAGTTGATACCTAAGATTATGTAGCCGCCATGTAGTAGCTGGAGAAATCGGATTTTTATTTAAGCTGCTAAACAGCCGTCCTCAACGCTGGCCCCAAAAAGAACATATGAAAGAACTTAGGTCGCCGAATCGATGTTCAGGACAGATTTCTTGTCGCATATTTGCGAATATTTTTCCAGCCTTTTTTATTACCACTGGAATATACATCGCAAAATATGTAAATACCGACCATAAAAGTAATGGTACATCCATATTGCCGCCTGATCCATAGCGCTATATCAAGGTTTATCATTTATTTTTGAACGAATGAGACTTATGAATACGGCCAGGGCATAAAAGGGTTAAGAAGTAGCGGGAAAGAGGCAAGGGGAATGCGAGATAGATAGACAGAGAAAGAGAGGTCATTAGTCGGAATTCTCGAGTTACAATACCACGCACCACTGCGGAACTTATTTTTCGCATAAATACGACGGCGGAAAAGTTCTCCCATTCCCTTCCTCCAACCTGTGTGTGTGTGAGTGAGAAAAAAGTGCAGAGGTAAAAGTTGGATTATGTTATTTGTTGCGGTGAGGGGAGGAGGGCAATAAAGGCAAGTAGAGAGGTTAAAAAACAAAAGAAGGGCAATGATGCGGCTCTCTAGCATTCCTTTCTTTTTTTTTGGAAAGGATCTTTCCTTGAGTGTGTATGTGTGTGGCCACCTTATTTTTTCTTAAAGGAGAGTTACATTACGTAATTGAATGCTTCGCTTCTTTTGCTCGTGCGATGTGCTCGTTACGTATCTCGGGGATTATTCGCCCAAGTTTACAGTGCCTAGGGTTTGTATAACGCCATACTACCTAATTACGCGGAACTGTGGAATTGTTAGACTCGCTCGCGGGACTTGGGCATTGCGAGAACGAATGTGGGCTAATTGCACCCGGGGCCATAATGATGTGCACGGCGCCAGAAATTAAATCTGTCCGTATAATCCGGTAAAAAACGTTGCGTGAAATTCTTCTCTTTCGGTTAAAATCATGTATCTTTTGTGATCCGCGCAAATTTTAATAGTCTCTTAGCCACGCGTCCCTTCCTCATCTGTTTTTTACGTTACCGCTGATGACAGTTATTGTTTCGGGAATCAATACGCAAAAAATTGAAGATAAATAAAAAGCTTCACTTTTAAAACATAATGCATCCGCATTTCTGCCTTCGTCTAAAGTAGAAACGTCTAAGATTGAATACGCTCTGGCAGCCGAATCAATAATGCGAGCACTCCGTATGTTAATGTGTTCGATGGGATAAAATTAAAATTCCTGTCCACGATTGGGTTGGTTATTTCGCAGAAACGTAAGATTTGATTAAGACCGCTGCCTCGTAAGGTACTATAGCCTGAAAGGAATTATGCGGATGAGAAAAAAATCGGATGTGGTGGATTCGAGGAAGGAAGAGGGTATTCAGAAGGAGGAAAGACGGATATAAAATGTTCTCTCGAGTCAAGAGAAAGGGGAAAACAAAACAAAAAAACAGCAGTCCATGCAAAGAAGGTTATTGCGTTTCTAATTAGGTTGAACGCGAAAGAAACAGGAAGGTCTCAAGAGATTGTTTTAGGTAGGCTGCTTGTATAATTTGGAGAGAATATGGTGTAGTTGGAAGAATGGGGGAGGCGGAATTGAGAATGGAAGGGAGAGAGGGGGAGAGGAAAGCCAGGGAGCGGTGAAGGTACGTGAAAATGGATAGGAAGTGAGCTCGTGAAACTAACTTATGGAATAATAATTCCCACTTCCAGTAAGAATATAAAATTGGACCTGTTCTAATTTTTAACGATGGGCGAACACGAAACCGATCAGAGCAACGGGATATTCCACAAGGAAGATGAACGAAAATTAAAAGTAATGCGGCACGCAAGCCAAAAAATGAAACAATTATTCCGTTCCTATTTCACGATCTGAATCGTAACAGTGCTCCGGGGGCAAAACTTTCAGAAAAGATTCACTTTAAAATCGTATTAAATTCTCTATAACGGCGGTTCCCACCATTTTTGTTGGCACTGCACCCTTTGAAAGATATACAATACTAGTAGAAGGTGCTTGCATTCTGCAAGCATATCATCTCACTTTAAAAAAAACATTCATTTTTCAGACAGATATTTCATCATTACAAATATTTTTTTAATTCTAATGATTTCACCTCCGCAGCGATTTTTGTTTTTCCCTCATGTAAAAATAATAGATAATAATAAATAATAGACTTTGCAATTTTAAGAATTTTATACTTTCTCCATTATGGGGTACTAATGCTACACATTTATGCCAAATTTTAAAGTAGCTCTTCTAGAAGTGAAAGAATATTTTTCTGTTTAAATTTTAAACAATTTTAACGGCCGCCGCAATAGATTTATGGAGAGATTCAAATATTTATATGTGAAAATGCACTACTTTGTAAATAACTTGAAAATTTCAGCTTTCTACCTCATCCCGTAATACCTTAACAGTTATCTATTTGTTTAAACTTTAAGAATTTTTAGCGGGAACACTAATTAAATTATCAAAATTTCTATAATCCCTATTTCGTTTTTTTTACAAATCCTACCTCAAAAAAAATTTCAGCTCCGAAACACATTCGGAAATACATAAACCTTGAAAATTTGTTTAAACAATTGCAAATTTTTAGCGGCCGCATTGTTGCACTTTTTCAAGATTTTTGTTTTTTCTAGTCGGTTTTGCACAAAATCCTCCCTAAGAAAAAAAATCGATTTAATGATTGCTCTAATGACCTTTCCAAGCGGTTGATTCATTCATTTCACAACTTTATTTTGCGTCAATCTTTTAACTTAACACTTCCCTATACACAGCGATGCGCAAACAGGAGATCGTGACCTCATTGTTTCTCATTGCATTGCAAAATATTTCAATATTTGGTATGAATAATGTTGAGATAAGAAGTCCAGTGGAATGATGTTTTCAGAACATTAGAATTCATAATTCCAAAATTTTGGTGAGGTATTTGATGGAATAAGACCGTTAAATTTATATTGTAATATAGAAAAAAATTGAATGAGTGGAACCAGATTGATATTTGTGTGGATAAACGCTGGGAAGTCTTTGCTTATTTTGATTTGGGGACATGCCATATCTAAATCTGTTGATGACGATCGAATATTCTGTTTTGCACTTACGGCAGCAGTGGAAAATGGTTTTTCAATCAGTCATCAATGATGTTTGGACCAGTGAGATCACAGAAATATCTTTGGAATGTGTTACTGCACAGGCTATGATAAATAAATTTAGATAAAAATTCTGCGATTTTTATAAGTCAATGGAAACAAATATTGATTTGAAAAAATTCACAGTAGTGATAAATATAAATAAATGAAGGAATTTTTGATACGAGTTTATTTTCTACTCATTAAAAAGATATCCTTGATTGAGATTTGAAAATCTGGTCACATTAGGATAGCGCCAAGGATATCAGTTAAATTGCGTGTCCCCACACAAAAAAGAAATAAGTATATCCCTCGATTAAAAAAATATGAAGCAGGATAAACAATGCGAATGAATACAAAAATTACTCCAACTTTAAATATTCGGTGTTGTTTGCAATCAAAACATTCATTAGCGTGTAAAAGAAAACCACAGACGTTTTCAATTCCTCATTTCCTCGATTTATGTGTATCAACTCTTATCTTTCCTCCGTCATAATTGCTAGAGCATAAAGCTCTCGCGAAAACGAAGGACGCTTCGAGGTAATTTCGGCTTCGTTTGATCGCGATATCATGTTTCATGATATCATGGCAACACTCGCGAGTGAACTTTGCTTCAAGATCCTCGGGGATCCTATTTCTTCCAGCTCATTATACGGAGAAGAGTTCCTTAGCCCTCGATTCCTCGGACCTCATAACGTTTCGTCCTTCCTTCCTTTCTGCTGCCCTACCTTAACTCTTTCTCGCAATTTTTTTCCTTTGCCAACGCTCTTTTCTCGTTTTCCCTCGCCGTCCTTCTTCCACTATTTATTGACCATCCCTTAGTCTTTAACCGCAATCTTTTATTTAACCTTCCTCGAAAGTGTTCCTTCCATGTAATTCGGATAGTATTTCATTTAAATTCCTTCCTTTGCCCTCTCCTCAGATCTACCGCGCGCCTCATTTAACTTACCCAGATTCCCCTTTCTCTCTCACGCATTGAGAATGGAGATATTCTCATCTCATTACGTCTGCACAGTTTGAAAATGTGTTGGTTGAACTCGGTTAGAATATATTTGGTAAATATTTAAGTAGGGTCTTCAGTTTCGCACTCGAGTTTTGATATATTCACAAGGCAAAATTTACATTTTGAACTGTGTACTGATTCGCTCGAGACGACTGCACGAACGGATGTAAATTTTACGGGTGTTTATATTTATTCAGAATAGAGATTTTTCACCCCTTGCCATACGCCCATTTACATAATTATTTCAGAGCATCAGTTTTGTTTATTTTTACTTTTTCCAATGGAACATATGCTGGAAAATTACCGTGATCATGAATATTATGGCGTTTTGACGGATATGGGGCATTTAGTTGGGTACGAAAAAGTGATTTTTGTGATTCAGTCTCTCTATAGTATGTCGTCTATGCGTGGCTCTGTGAGTTAAACAGTTTCAAGGAATCCGAAGAAATCTCGTGCTTATTTTCACTCCGAGTAGGATTGTTGGTATGTAAGATATTGCTCAGAAATGGAAGTTGATTTTCACAATATATCGACTTTTATAAATGTCTATTTACTGAATAATAGCTGATTGGAGTTTGATTAAAATAAAAATAATTTATAATAGTGCGGGGTATGAGAAAATTTTTGAAATATATGTTTCGCCGATTTTTTTCACACTAGTTTGGTGTATACTAATTCTTCGAGAGAAGCGCCCGAGAATACGTGCAGTTCATTTGCAATTGTAGCTTTTAAATCTGTCAGTGTGAAGCTACTAATTCCAAACTAAGGGGAGGACCAGTACGTGGGGTAACGGATTTTGCTGAAACTTGGTAGGTACGTAGCGCTAGACGCCAGAATTACAACCAACCCCCCTTTTGGGTGTATATGATCCGTGGTTTTTATTCAAATTGCGTTTAAAGCTCGCAATTTTGCGACGCGCACGATAAACTCACTTACGAGGGCACGGTTTTTTTATTGTTATCCGTAGCCTAACGCTGGGGAGCTGGGATAGCATTTCCAATATCTGGAGTTCGCTGCCAGTATCGGTCGCTTTTTTTTCCTCGCTTATTTTATTATTCCTGTTTTTCTTTTTTGCGGTGAAGTTTTACTCGGTATCCACAATAATTTTTTTCTTCACTACATTTTCGTTTTCGGGATTTTTCACATTCTCTTGTTCACCACACGGCAGACATGCTAGAATTTACTGTCAGATCAGATCTTCTTTCATGTATCTCTGTATACGTTTTAACTAATATTTATATTCATAGTACATGGTAAACAATCCATAAAATATTTTTGCAAACACTGTAATCGATGCTTTTAAAAATCCGTGATTGGCGAAAAATATATGAGCCATAGAATCATTGCCAATCTTTTAAGAATATCAATTGGTGAAGACAGTCCTAGATATATCCATTATTTTTTCTGATCCTTTGCCCATATTGTTCGTCATCCTTTCGTGATGATCTGCCTTGGATTCTTACGACGTGCGCCTATAGTAATAGTTTTATTTTGGTTGGAGAATGAATGAGCAAATGGAATCGAATGTAATCGAAAAAAGTGTATTTGTGGCAGTGATAATTCCGCATACCACTTTTTTTTGTACTAACACGACCCATTAGAAATCTCGAGGAAAGAGCTACAATATCCTAAATTCAAGTATTACATTACGCCGGTAAACTTGAGTTTGACTCTGAAATTTTGATCGGAGTTAGAAAAAACGATATAAAAATCTCTAAAGTGAAAATAGCTTACTTAAAAAAAAGAGAAGGGTTTTGAGGTTGAAAGAAATTGAATAGACGTACGTCCGCCTTAACCACAGGAATCGATCACGGTTTTTCACATATTTATGCCCTTGTCCTCCAGGAGTTTGACTGAAATCGGGACGGCAATCCCCCACGTCATTCACATCCGAGAAAATGGAGTACAAAGGGCGCTATACCGATTCCGTTACTTTTATTTCGTAAAGCATTTCGTCTCCGACGGATATGGAATTGCTCATTTTATATTTGGGAGCGGTACTTATCACAATTTTATTCCTTTTTCGACGAAATCGCCTGCGAGGGAATGGGGGGTGAACCTGAAGTGGAATGAAGCAATGAAAAAGGTAATCAACAGGCCGCGGAGCCTAATGAATGATGCAGTTAGGAAAGAAAACTTTGTTATTTTAAATTTAAACGATATTCATATGGAGTTTCCACAATTTAACCGAAAGCATAAAGAAGAAGGAAAAGGTTCTTGGAAATCTGCCCATGGTTCATTTGAGAAGCATGTTATACCAATACTAACATTTTCGATAAAGTTAAGATTCCCTTTTTATAATTGGCTGTTGACAACTCCGAATAAAAAATCTTCCACGCGCAAAAAATATTTTACCACGGTCAGTGTCGCTAGAATACCGAAGATGGTGTATGCTGTATGCAGTAATAAATATTAAGCGGAAGTATACGAGGCTTTTCATTCTGTGGATTCCTGAAATTAAAAATTTCTCGTGATAGTCGAGGTAAAAGTCGGTTTGAGCTACGCGAACATTTTAGTTATCACTTTCTCATTTGAAACTACGGTCAGCAATGGAACTGAATATATGCCATTTTACTTAGCAATACTTCAAAGAAATATTTTTCACGTGTTGTGATATATTGAATATTACACGATATTTAATATGGCTGAAAATTTTTTAGGGTCGATTAGTTTGTATGTTTGTTTGCATTGAATTTATGGCTAATGAACCTCTTGGATTATTATAGCCATTACTCCTTCCACACCAAACTCACCTCAAAGCACACAAAGGGGGGACGGGACGATCCCAGATTGAAAAATCCGTCTTCCGCCAGATTCGAACCTGGAACCGCTGCGTGAAAGGCCAACGCTCTAACCACTCCGCCACCCCAGGTTTTAGTAGTGATGTGCAGGTTTTGGCTTCGTGAACATTTTAGCAGAATAGACATTTTATTAAAATTTAACAAGGCAGACGAAGTATCGTAGATAAGAAATTGGCTTATAATACGCTATCAAAGCGATAACTCCATCTGAGGACCATAGTAGTTCCATGTCAAATAAATTGGTCTGTGTGAAATATATCAGAAGATTCCTCCGTAATTTAAAAAATAGTTTTTAATGCTCGTTTAAAATTGATAATAAAGTGAAGTAGAGCTATCTTGGAGGTAAGATGAGTTCATGGTAACGGTCTGGCTAATAGTTTTAATGTAATTATGCAAAGCCATAGAAGCAGAATATCCCGTAACATGAACGACCTTGTAAATCGAGTGTATCCGTGATCTGGGAAATTTTACCTTGCGTACAGACCAGAATTCAACTTTGATTTCACTGGCTTATCTAAGAAAGTACTACAGATGCATTAAAGAACAAGCCTGGCTTCAATTGATTGTTCGCAATCCCGAAACGATGGCAAAGTAATTTCTCATCGCTAGCCAAAGAAGGTTTTAAATTAATTCTGTTTTTTATCTGTGATGTTTTTACTACCTTACGAATTTCAGCCCAGTGAGTCAACAGTTATGAAATTTTAGAGTCGAATAAGAAGATACGTCGTTAATTGAGCCAGAAGTTGGTAATGAATATTTCGTTTGTTTATATTTCAATTATTTGTGGATTACCGATATGAAAGCTTTGGATTTTAAATTATCTTCGTAATTTCAATATATGCATGATCGTGTCTGAGCTGTCTGTTGCTCCAAATTTGTAATTGATAAATGTATTGGAGGTCTAAAATACATGGCCCGCGAACCGCATGCCCGCTAGTCCCAAAAATGCAGCCCTCTCATTACTTTTTTTCTGGTTGAAGCAGGTGGCGGAGAATGCGTGCATGGTACAGCCATGCCATAACAAACAGACAAGAAACAATACGGAAATATTTATTTAATTTTAATTAAATTACATACCATTTGAGTCGTGTGATTTTAATTTAAAAAATGGGAGCTTCATTTGCTGACGCAACCTGAAAAAGCGCTTTTTATTTATTGAGCGTTATTTAGAATCATCATCATCATCGGTAATCTGTCCGTGGACAGGTCCATGATTATTCATGGTTAAACCTGGTTCTCCATATACTCCTATTTTCCTCTGTTCTCTTCATATCTTGATAACTCTTTCCCTTTATATTCGTCTATCAGCTAAAACCTTTTCCTACCTCTTTTCTTTTTTCCATCTAGTTTTCCTTCTAAGACGTCTTTAATCATACTCTCTCACCTCAGGTAATCCCCAAACTAGTTTGCCTTCTTCTTTCTAATAATCTGTATAATCATTCGCTTCTCTCCTACTCTTCATAGCACTTCATCGTTTTTCATCCTATACGACCATTTTATCTTCAGCATTCTCCTCCAAGTACACATTTCAAAGCTTTCCATTCCATCCCATTCTTTATAAACATAGTAATATAATTATATAACATAACGTAATTTATTCAATAATGAATTGAAGAGAGTATATTCATACTCTTACACATGTTAGGTTTCTAATCTAATAACTATCGGCTTATGATATGAACATACTACATTGATAAGAAGGGCCACCTTTTTTTTTTCAAGAGGTTTTATTCTGCAGTGTTATTAATGGTATTAAGTGCCACACAAATTGTGAAAACCTTCACCTTTCTATCTATAACAGTAGTGAGCAACCCGCGACCCTCGAGAGGGTCTAACGCGGCCCGCGATGCTATGACTAAAGAGAGATTTAACACAAACTCGTATCGTATACATTCAAATAACGACAATGAAACACTTGATATTGAAATGTTAGCCCTAAAAACCTAATTTTGACGTGATTTTCACATATGATACCGCAGACTCTCCAGTTAACGTCCGATATATATTCTAATCTAGCACCCCGAAATATTGACAGCTCGCAATGCGGCCCACCTAGGAATCCACAACCGCCAATGCGGCCCGCCACGCAGAATTGGTTGCTCACCACTGATCTATAACTATTTACTCAGAATGTTAATCTGAAACATTTGAAGACATCCCCTGCCGCCCACCAATTTCTTCAAACACGTTCTTCTACATTTTCATATGTATATATATATGCAAATTTATTTCTTATATCTCTTATAGTTTATTTGCTATTTAAAATTAATTGATTGCACAGACGGAAACAGAGCGATCAAATAAGCGCGATTATGAAATAAAACGCGCTAAAATGTATAGGCTCATTATAATGACTCGTGGCCCGCAATAAATATTGAAATCGCCTAATGTGTTCCTGCATTTATTGCGGAAACATTCCTGTTGCGCTCGTGTAATTTTAGTTTGCGTTGAACCAATTGTTCCATAAAATTTACAGAAGGTTGCGGGGAATAGGATTACTCGGTTTACAATATAGCTGCAGACTTGCCTTCGGACAAAACAATGTAAATAGATGTGTGCGCGTGTACATACAGCCACGTTACTGGAGGAATTTAATTCTGTTTGTTAAGGCTAGAGAATAATTTCGGCAGGGAATACAAAAGAACTAATTACCTCTCTGCCATCTTAGGGCGTCCGATAGCGTTGAAACCCAGCAAGAGACGCAGTAACTCCAAAACGCCTCGCTCGCTCATTTTATTCCTCCTTCAGCCAATTCCGTCTCTTTGTGCAAGAATCAGTCCTTAGAAATTCCTTAACGCCATATTCTAATCGCATATCTAATCTCTCGAAGAATGATTCCTTAATTATCTTCCGTTCTATGCTGCCAAGTTCAATTTCTTTGAGCTATGGAGAGATAGAGAGATAGAACTCTTCGGAGGGATGAAGAGAGGTTGTGTGCTTTTGACACTTGAGTGTGTCCAACACTATCTCCCTCTCTCTCCTCCCTCTCTCACGCTCCCTCTCTCACGCTCTCTCTCTCATCCTTCCTCTCTCATCCTTCCTCTCTCATCCTTCCTCTCTCATCCTTCCTCTCTCATCCTTCCTCTCTCATTCTCTCTCTTTCACCCTCTCCATGCCTCTCTTTTC
Source organism: Tanypteryx hageni (assembly GCA_028673005.1). Lineage (NCBI taxonomy): Eukaryota > Metazoa > Arthropoda > Insecta > Odonata > Petaluridae > Tanypteryx > Tanypteryx hageni. Next base: position 43,496,545 of record CM054117.1, read on the forward strand.
CTATCTCACCCTCTCCTTTCCTGTCTTTCTCCCTCTCCTTCTCAATCCCTCTCCTCTATCCCTCTCCTTTCTCTTTCGTTCTCAATCTTCCCTTATCTCTCTCCCCTTCTATTTCTCCCTCTCTCTCTCCCTTATTATCCTTCTCCCTCCCTCTCTCTCCGAACCCTGTTTCCGAACCCCTTCCCCTCCTTTTACCTCCCTCGCATTATTCCTCCGTTTCCGGGCTAATACTCCTTCCATCCGCACCTACATCCCCTCATTTCCCAAAGAACCCTTCCTTCCTCTGCTGCCTCTCTGCTCACTTAGTCCATATCTCTCTTCCCCTTTCTCTCACACTGGCATTCGCCATCCTACTCTCCTACTCTATTACCATTTGAATCGTCCATTCTACTCGGCACTTCTCTTTTCCATTCTGTTCACCATATTCTAGCACAGTGTTTCCCAACCGGTGGTTCGCGTACCCCTAGGGGTTCGCGAAATAATTCTGAGGGGTTCGCTATAAAAATTTGGTAATGGCGTATTTTTCACCTTCTTGGTTCTACAGTTCTTACCAATGTTTTAATTTATTTTAAATTAGTTGCGTGGTTTTATTTTCAATTTTTTCTTGTGCTTCAAGAATTATGTTTGAATTTTACAGGGTTTTAACTAGAAACCGATGACAATATCAGAGATTTTGATTTTATTGTAAACGTTTACATACTATTTTCTGTAAAAGCTTTTTATTTTTCATGAATTAAACGCGTTCAAAAGAATTTGTTTCTACAAAATTTATTCTCCATTATAAGATGTTTGCCGCCAAAACTGTTATAACTCAAGGGGTTTGCGAAGATAAAAGGTCAATCCAAGGAGTTCGCGACGAGAAATAGGTTAGCTCAAGAGGTTCGCGAGATGGCAAAGGTTGGGAACCGCTGTTCTAGCCAGTTAAAAAAAAAATTCTATTTGCAATCAGAATCATCTCTCTTGTTATTCTTTTTTGTTTGATTTTATTACTTTCTATGCTCTACTCTCCACTCATTTTTTCTTCGGTTGCATTATTTTTCACCTGATTCCGACAATATCATTTTAAATACTTTGCTTTGATTAAACTTTTAGGACAATAGGGTATTGACCGTTAATTTATTTATACATGTCATTTTCTATCCGAAAATATATCGCTGGGCCACTATATGCGCTAAAACATTTATAAAATACATGAATGTTTGGAGAATAATCCAGTTATTAAGGTATTATCCCGATACACGTTTCAGAAAACACTAAATGCATTCATGTTTTATAAAGTCATTAAATATGTTCCAAATAAGGACATTAAAAACAGGGAAATCTCAGGAAACTTAAAATAAGGGGTCCATAAAGTAATTATAAAACCCTCAGAAGCATTTTTCCAAAATAAAGATCTTAAATTTTAGTTAGCGCATTGTTCCCATCAGCAACTGTACAAGCTTATCGTCTTCGAAATTCCATATGAAACTTTCCTATGATTATTCATGCAAAGCCAAAAATGTTTACGTACATGTTTCTGTATCCCTTGCTTCATTCGTCTATGCATTGGGCTTGACCTTGATTATCGCTATTTCAATTTGGAATTTTCCGTCCATGTGATGACGATTAAATCGATAAGCGAACGTTTTTTTCTATTAGGTGGTCGTTAAAACCTCACCACTAGTTATAAAGAATAAGAATAGGACTGTTTTGTTGACTTTCGATTATTTTCACCGTAAAAAATAGTTTTGTTATCGAAATACATAACTTTTTGAATAGTGACAGCTCTACGATGTTATTTTCTCTCTCTCTCTCCCTTTCGTTATCTCTCACGGACATAGACAATACGTACATTCTCTTTCCCGTGTATTCCCTTTCTCTTCCTTTGTTAATTCCCTACCTTCTCCATTTCCTTCTCTATATATAGATATATATCTCTCTCTCTTCATCCCGCCATTACATCCCACCTCGTTAACAACGTACACTTTCCTCATTCTCAGCTTTCCGGATTATCCGCATAATTCGATATGCACAACACCTCGAAGATCCTCATTGTTTCCACGGCTGGTGATTATTTATTTACTTCAAACGCAACGCATTTAAGTTGCTCTTAGCTAGGTGAAACAAAATTATGAAACCCTCATATTATCTCCTGAGAAAAAACGGAGAGACATGAATTGGATTGTATATTAACGTGGGCAACGTTTTCCGGGTTGAAGGTTTAGCCGTTATGGGCTTACATAAGCGGTAAATATAACCCGGAATATTGCACAATGGGTCATATTTTCCACCATGTATATCGCGATTAATAAATCAATAAGCATTCTCGGCTGAGGTGAGATAGACTCGAGAGACTTGTTCTATTTACTCGGCCTCTTGCTGAAGTGAATTATTTGTTTGGATAGCATTATCTTGCACGAATGAAACTCGAATGAATTTTGTTGCTAGTAATTTTGTCGCAGACGCAACAGTCGCATGAGTAACCATTATTTTGGTACGAATATTGCTTACTTAAATTTTTAAGTCTTTCCGATGCTAAAACACGTACGAGTCTATGTATATTCTTTAATGCATTTACAGTAACTTCCAGCTATTCGCCATTCTGGTATAGGTCGTTTTGCTCATGCACCTTCAACTAATTGAGAAAAACGTTTCGTTATGGCTCGTGCCATTTCGCATGAACTTCATTAATGAGGCGAAATTCCTGAAATTCCAATTGTTTTAGTGTTTATATTTACGTCATTTCTTTTTGATATGCTGCATGAATGACGTGTAGATTCGTAGTTTGGTTGAGCTTGTAAACGCAAAATTATTAAAGTCTTGCCTCTGCTTTCGTTCGACCAGGAGGTCCTAGTTAGGCATTACTTTTGTCACACATTAAAAGGTCTCGAGCAAAAATCAATCTTGCAAATGTTTATACATCAATAATATATAGTATGCAATAATGTTTAAATACGCATGTTACGTTGTCTGATTACCACACAAAACTCCTCTAACACATAAACAGCAAAAAAATCTTCAGAATAATCACAGAATAATGATTTCGTATCCATTTTATGTAATTCACTTATATAAAAATGTTTTTGACTTACAATGCCTTATGTGCTGCATCATCATGCTTTATTTCAGCTTAAAATGTTAATGGCATGTGTCACAATAAGTCAAGAACGTAACACTTACTTTTATAATTGTGTATATATAGGGAATAAAGGTTTCCCTATACGTACTTTCGTATTTAGTCGCAGTTTTTGGCAAAGCGTATCCAAAGAAAAGCAAGCACGCTGTTTTCTGAATGTGTGCCAGAATCTAAAAGATTTTAATTTTTTAACCAGCTTTAAAATTGGCCTTATTTCATAAGCGAGTTCAGTCATATGTTTCGAATCGCCTTTCGTGCTCTATTCCAATGCCAAAACTTACGTATTTAACAGTTTTCACCACCGATCCAGCGATTTAAATCCTTCCTCTTCCCCTTTCTGTACCTATTTTACACATTTATCATCCTATAGCCCCTTTCCCACGCTATTTCCTTTTGTATATCATCTATATTCACCTTCTCCTCACACACACGCCCTTTAATATCTCTAATCTTGTATTATTTCTCTACTTTATTGGTTCCTTTCCTTGCTTTCATAACTCGCATATACCTACATCCGTTGCGAAGGATCTCATTCTTATAAATTTTTGCTTATGGGTACGTATGTATGTGCGTGTATGTACACAAGCGCACACATGTAATACAAACACTCAGTATTTAAATGCATATAAATCGTACTTCATTTCCAAATTTTTCGTCTCCAGATTGAGAACGCGACTTATATATGCGAGGAAAAAATAGGTCCAAAAATGTGAATAAACAGTTGAAGCTCACTAAAACTTTGCTAAATCGCTCGATTATTCTTTATGCAGTCCGTCACATATAAAAACATTGCATGATCATTATCACAAACATGAAAGGTAAACAAATATTATTATAATCGATGGCGGAGTTTTGAACAAGTCCGTTTTTACAGGCGATCGCACCGGGGTTCGCTAGGGGACCGCGAGAAATATGCCGTAGTCTGTCGGATGTCAAGGGACAGTCGAGATTTTGTTGTCATATTCCGATTATTCTATCGGGAAAGGCATTTCGGTGGTGTTGCTTTCCGTTTGGGAATTGTGTTGATTTCTCGTCGTTTTTCGGATTCGGCGTTTTTGGGCAAAAAGTGCGCATCCTGCGATTTTCGCATGCCGGACTCCTTCGGCTGTGTTGTCCTTTGTATCTCACGATATGTAGGTATATATTATTAATCGATATCAGGTATTATACTGTATAATTTTAACTAATCACAATTTTTAAATTATTCATGCGGACCTGAAGGTGTTTAAGATCGATTTTTAGTTTGCCAGAATATTTCCCTCCTGCAATTCTTATTGTAATGTCCTATCCTTTTCTTCTTTCTTACTATCTTCTACTACATTTACCTATCGCCTATTATTTTTGTGTATAGAGTTGTTTCGCCTCCGTAGCTGAAGAAGGGTCTTATCCGAAAAGCTTTCAAAATACTTTTCTTCGTAAGTGTCTCTCCAAACTGGTCTTCCAACAACATTTCGTTGCCACCCATATCTAATTTTACCTTTACCCTTCCTCAAGTGAATGTATTCACACACAGGCAAACATAAATTTACACGCGTTCGTGCATATAGTGCGAATGTAACATTTAAGTAAGAAAAATTTAATGAGGTAATTGCGATAATGGCCGACGATTTTCAGATTTCATATTAATAATATTTTTCTGTGAGAAGATCCTTATAATGGTTTATTGGAATCATGGCAGAAACTATAATGCTCCTTCTTCGAGTGTGGTTAAAATTTTTGAGAATAAAATATTAATATACATAAATATATAATTTGAACCAACAACAAAAAGCTCATAATCCCTCTCTCATTAGTGAGCAAAGTACTGCCGCTGTGGAAGTCAGAGATAATTTTTATTTTTGTTCAGGAACTGTTAAGGAATTTCTTAAGTCAAATAAAGGAAAGCAAAATTAATAAATTGAAATTGAAAATTTTCATGGATTACTAAATCGTTAAATTTTAATATTTTTCTAAAATCTACATCTTCGTCCAACTCTATCTCCTCTCTCTTCCTTTCTTACTTCCCTTTCTCAGTTCCATTTTTCCTTCTCTCTTCCTCTTTATTTTCCTCTTCCTTTCTCTTCATCACACACCCTCTCTTTTCTATACGACTGTACACTTTCTTCTTCATTTCTGAAATTTCATTCCTTCCCTTTCCCTTAAATTTCCTCTCCGTCCTTGCCAACTCATCTTCCTTCTCCCACAATTTTTCTCCAACTACGCAATTTTCTCTTTGACCATATCTTTGCCCCTTCACCGCGTTCCTTTTTCCGTCTCCGTCCTCCCACAGCTCTGCCTAGAAACAGGCCGTGGTTGCTGTTCTTCTTTCTCATGAGCCCCTCCTCCTCCCTGTTTTGTCGTTTTGGGAGTAATTCTCTTGTATCCTCTCCCGACCCTCGCGTGAAAGCCTCCTCGGCAATTTGAATTAAGGCCCTTCCTTATTTTTCTTCAGGAAGGGACCGACTCTAAAACTACCTTTATTTTTAACCGCCCCCTCCAACCACCTTGGGCTTGCTATCGAGGACTAAGGATGATTTGCATCTAAGCCTATTTCCTAATCCGAAAGATGTCGTTGTGAATCAGGGCTTGGTTTTTCTTTTTGCTATGCGACTAATATCACTGTCTTGATAGTTACGTGAGAACAAAACAAATTGTTCTAACAAGGCCGACAATCGATGAGGCATTTTCCACACTTCGTTACTAAATCACCCCTAATTATCTAGATTCATTCTTTGTGATTTTGTTACTTCTACGCTGTAAAGTTATAAATACATTTAGTTGTATATTCAGTTTTAAGGGAATAATTTCGTGTTATCATCGTATAGTAGCGTGCTGGTTATTTAAGTCTTAGGATATGATATGTTATGGGAATAGATTTGTTAACTTCAAAATCTGTTAGATTTAAGGCGACGCGAAATTTATTTATATATGCGCAAGATGAAGTCGCACCAACTGAATGCGATGCCATTTCAACCCCACATAACTAATTTTTTCTTAACATATCTGTCTGAAATATTTGCCTTTAGCTTGACCTAAGTCCGAGTATTATTTTAATTGCTAACCTGGTCATTAATTCATGATTTTGACGAAAATTTCGGAGATAAGTATCAAGTTATTATAAATTTACTTCTTATAAACCTATATACATTTACGTATATATATACAAAGGAATTATATGCGTGTAATAAAAGATGTGAACACTAAGTAAAAAAAACTTCTCTTGATAATTTCGTGGTTAAATTAATATCCCTTGAGGTCTTCCTCCAGCGTTGCTGCTTTAATGACCTCTCACCTCGCATCCACCATGGCCCAAATATCTTCACCACCAAAACTCCGAAACGTAGATCCCATCTCACACAAACATCCCCCGAAACTGGCACAAGCGACAACTTCTGAGGGTACTGCCCTCATAAGCACTTTTCGCCCCTCCCTCCCATCTCGCCCCTCTTAATTCCCTCTCCCCTTTACCATCCTTTACTCAACCCAACAGCCCCAAAACGTTCCCTCCTCGCCACAAAGAAAACGGGGACGGCGGAGCGGGGGGCTTTGAGTTGCGGGAAGAAGGGGCCTTCTCCTAGATATCCACCTGTTTCAAACCCCCTTACCTCGGGATAAGTGCCCGGACAAACACCGCTCTCGGAGCTCACGATTACATCTGCCGGGTTCTGAGCGAAGGAGGACACACACAGCTCGCTTCCGAAGACTCTCTCCCTCCCGCCACGCTGCTCTATAACGTCCTTTCCTCATTCCCCATTCGGCTCATCCCATCTCCATCCTGCCCCTGAAAACCATTCTATCTGACCTCTCTCCCTCATAACGAAGATGCAAGAGGGGGCGAGCACCTGTGCGAGAATGGGAGGAGGGTGAGGTTTTTAGAAGGGTAGATGTGGGCTGTCGGAAAGAGTGGTTCCACCTCCCACCTTTTAATCCCCCATGTCGTTGATCCCGGACCCCACGAACGCGAGGGCAGGGGCTGTTTTCTTCCCCCCAAGGCTGGTAAAAAGGGAGGAGAGGCGAACCAAGAGGAAAGGGGCTATTTTCTAAGGAGGAGGGCCCTCGTGCGGTCCTTCGCTTTTGGGAATTTTTTTTGTCCCGTTCTCTTTGTCTCTCTATCTCTTCCACCAACTCTCTTTCTCTCCTAGCTCATCCCCTCACATCTCTATCCGCCTTCACTTCTCCTAACCTCTTAAAAACCGATTCTCTCGACGCATTCATTCTTTCGATACTTGATTCATCTCTTTAGGTCAACCTATAAAAGATGAGCTACGTCTTCGCTTAGAATTCGCCTCCTCCGTTTCTTTGTTTTTTCTTGCCGCGGCTTTTTTATTCTTTTGGATTTTTGTGTTCTCTTCCGTCGCCGGTTTTCATCCTCTCTCCAACTTTCAGCCGCGTTGTTTTTTTTTGTCCGGGTTTCTTTTGTCTGATCGTTCTTAAAGCCGAGTTTCTTGAATTATTCAAGCGTCTCGACTCTAAATATGGATCATGCGAGATTTGGCCGTTTTCTTTCCTTTTTTATCCGGAATCTAACGGCGAGAAACGCTCTACATTACGGTCTTTTATATGCGACGTCGCAAGAAAAAGTTCCTTCATGGGACAGATTCGCGGGTGGTGCTGTGATTTTTGGGATCGCGAATTTTTTGGTGTGGTGATCATAAATTTTTGCAGGCTCCTCTTTTATGCGAAGCGCGTGAATTTTTAATTGTCGAGTCTCAAAAAAACACTTGCCAGGCTGAAAGAAAATGCAGACCTTGCTGTTTTTTTCTTAGAAACGCTTGCGTATCATATCTTAAAAAATTAATCCAGATCCAGGAAGAGTGGGCGGGGAAAAACATGCAATTTTATGGATTGAAACGTTTCTGCTATTTTAAACTATGGGAATCCTAATGAATTGAGGTCATATATAATATAATATAATATAATATGATATGATATGATATGATATGATATAATATAATATAGTTGTATAGGAAAATGCTTTTCTATACTATGATGCTGCGGAAATCTCCAAAACGCTGTTCTGGGAATGGTTGAGGTCAACGATTTAGTTTCTTGCCGCCCGAAATTCGTCGACCAGAGAAAGCGTGTTTTCGCATTTAAGAGTTTCCGCAAACATGCCGCAATATTAAAGAATCTCCTAACCAAAAGTTTTTTCGGCGTCTTAAATGAATACAAAAGCTTTTTTCTATAAAAGGCGATTTAAAAGTAATTATTCAGAAATTTACAATTACTTATATTATTGTATCTTATACGACGTTAATCAAAACAGTTATGATAATATTGTAAAATATGACCATGCGTTACAAAAAATATTATTCATCATTTCGTGAATGAATTTTACATTCTCCGATGGCGAATTCTTCACACATCACCGAATTTATAAAAGCAGTACCTCAGTAGGGAAGTATGACGTCCGGCGCAAGGCCAAAAAACAAATCTGTGGCGATTTAAAAGGTAATTTTATTTGTGCCATTAATAAAAAATATTATTATTTACGATAAATAAAAAAATTACAATTTAACAACAATATTTTCTAAATTTTTTAAATAAAATATCAATCAATCAATATCTCTTGGCACTTTTACGCTTCGGAACCCAGGGAAAATTATAGAATATATTGAGTGATTCATTAACTAGGATATTAAGGGTCCGCATTATGTGATAAATTATTTTAAACGTAATGTTTATTTTAAATGTGAAACCCAAAAGTGAAATTGATTTTTGAGTTATTTGAAATCGCTTCTTGTTTTCTTCAAATTACTTCTCTTCCAGCATAGAATAGGTCTTGCGGAATTCAGGGGTGTCGTCAAACAACTGAAAGTGAAAGTAAACATTTTGTTTAATTTTTATCTAAACAAATATAGGTACGCTCGAAAAGTTAACGGGAAATTGAACCTCGCAGACACATATCACGTCACGGCAATCTCTCGTCTCTTAAAAAAGCTGTACATACACATTTATTTTGTTTATTTTATGTAAAGAAACGAGTGACTAAAAGGAATATGAAATGACTGAAGGGAAAGGACAGAGAATCATCTTAAGAGAAGAAAGGAAAGCTAAAAATATCTTTCAGCTTTTGATGCCCTCTTATAACTTTGACTTTAGTTCTTTCTTCTCCATCTTCGGCATTAGCCTCGCCGGTTCTCACATTTGTTTTTAGGTGTATCTGGTCTATCGTCATATCTATCTATGAACCGAAAATGGGTCGATAATCCCTTATTTTTTTTTAAATCCTCCTCCCACGCTACTCAATTTCCCATGTAATCGAAATTTCAAGTTTATTCTCCATTTGAGTGCTTCTCAATCTCTCTCTTCCCATTCGATTCGTCTCTCCCTCTCTTTCTCCTTCTATACTTCCTTACTCCCTCTCATTTCCTCTCTATTGCCGCCATTTCCCACCTCTCCAATCTAAAGATAAAATAGTCTCGTGTGATACCAATGTCGCAATAGCCGAGTTTCTCCAAATATCGCATAATTACCCGTTTTATGAGAATCGATGCATATGAACGATTTTAGTTTGTTTGTTCGCTTTTCCACTTAGAGATGGATATAATTTTTCAGTTCACCCTTTATTTTTACTTTCTCATTATAAAATATTATACGGTGTTAAATTCGAACCGGTTTCACGTAAATACACGGTCGTGTATGCATTAGTCCGGTCTCGCCTGTATCCAAATGACTCGGATTTATCCTCAGATAAGAAGATGTAAAGGGTTGTCGAGGCTGCATAACTTACGGATACAGAGAAGAATAAATGCCCTAAATTCACTCTATAGAGAAGTGATCGACGAATTTGGTGACATGGTGTGCAGTATTTTTCACAGCGAATGCTTTGGTTGGCAGGACGAAATTCCGCATCAGAAGTTACCAAGAGACACTTTGGAATCAATTACATATAAGCCCTAAACATATTTTTAAGATCGATATTTCTACACACAAGGTTTTATCACCATAATGTTTATTTAAAATGTGAAAAATTTCCGCAATTTATTTAACGGATCGTACTTTTTCATCGAAACTGAATTGGACGATTGCCGAACGCTGCTCTAGTGTCCCAATGGAACAAATAAAAAGACGACGATGTTATGACTTGAATTTTCATAAATTCAGAAATTAGACGCATTAGAAGCTAAAGTAGAACCATTGACTGAACGTTGATCCTTAAATGCTGAAGTTGTTATATGATCATCCGGAAGTGACGTAGAAAATGAATAAAATGATCAGAGTATGGATGACTCGGTATTTAATTCTCCGCGGCAAGTGTGAGCTCGCTTCCTATATTTTGAAGAGCACTGCTTTAGAAAATCTACCCATGTTCAAGAACTACCTTATTTATTAAGAAGAATGAGTTATTTTGTTGGAAGTTTTTTCTGCAAGGACATTTCTGTGCATGCGAATTGTCTCTATCAATTGTATGCTTGAAAATTTCTTGTTATCGCAGAATGTGCAAAAATTTCAACATTGCTGATTTGTGTTATTAGGAAATCTTTCTTTTTCAGATAAACTAATGCTTCCCGGTTGGAGGGTTCATTAGTTGGAAAGGTCGGCAACATTACGATGTGAATTTGATTAATCTTTCGAAATAAATGATTTTTTATGTAAATTGAACCGGGAGGCTCTTGGATCTGCTACAGTTCCGGGAAATGCCCTCTATATTTTAATTTTAAAATATGATTTATTCATTTGATGTTGTAATGGATTTTCTGATTAATTTGATTTCTCTTCGGAACCGTGACCTTTTACTTAAAAGTAGCATTTTGCAAAAAAAATAAAAAAGTTTTGTCCAACACGAATTACCATAAAGGCGTACGGATTTTATCGTGTAACAATTTTCAACTAGTTGTTAACACTTCTTTGCTTCCTATACCCTATACCTAATCCTCTCTTATTTGAACAGTTTAATTCATAAGGGGGCCATCTCAATGTAAAAATTAGCCAATTTTCATTATTAAATTTATCATTACTGTGCTTTTGGATCCTGTGGTTTCCTTGCACAGTTATAAGCACCGTTTCTTAAATGTACTAACGTCCACGCATTGCTCTGCCCGTCTATCTTTATACACAGTATGCCATAGGCAAACGATCCAATCAAATTTGTATGATTTAGCTAATTAGTATGTCATTAATTAACCAAAACCATTAACGTTGCCTTACTCTGACAAATATGCTGCTGTGAAAAGTAATTATATTATTATATTTTTCGAGATTTATTCATAAACTAGCGGAATTACCCGTTAAACATATATATATATATATATATATATATATATATATATATATATGACAATCATTTGAATTCTCCCAGAAAATGAAGCGCTGGAAATTTATTACATTTTGGCATCAATATACGATTTGATTTGCCACACTTTGGCTCCGTAATTCTTCCTCTTCGTATGCTTGCTGAATTATAATATTCTTCAATTATTAACGTTGCAATATATCAAGTTTGACATTGCGTGAAGCGAATAACACATTTTTTTTGTCTATTTGAAGGCTTAAGACGCTAATTTATCGGAGGCAACAATGAGGTTCGCCTTGGTAACACCCGGAAAGAGTACGAAAAAGCTATAAAATTTTGAAAAGAAATGCGTGTTTCTGACAAGTTCTTCCCTATAACTTCTAAACATTGCAAGAATAAGATATTTTTTAGTTTTAGCCGTCGAATAAAATAAAAATGGAGAAATTTGGTACATATTTACATATTTTTATGAATGAAGGAAATAAACCTTGCACCTTGAAAAATTGAAAATCCTGTGTAAACCTATGTGAAAATATAATCGTCTCCTGGAGTCGAATCCGGGACTTTTTCCGGGATGTTTGATATTTCTAGAGACCAACGTATGTGGATTTAATGATTGTGAAAGTTTCAGCTCTTAATTTTACTGGGAAATGTCCAAAAATACCGGGACAGACAGACGGACACTTGAGAATCATTATATAAGGATGTTTTGTGAGCTGCTTGAACCTCAAGCGATGAGAGGAGAGAAATTGCATAATGAACGTCATTTCTCTGTCCGACGGAGACTCTCCTGCCTCTTCTTGTTTCATATCTTGTATCTCTCTGTTTCATTCCCCTTCGCATCGCGCTATTATTGTTTTCGGGATAATTACATCCACCTCCTTCCATCTTCCTGATCCGTTTCCATCACGAACCGCTGCCTCTTCCATTTCCTATTTTTTCTTTCATCTTTCTTTAAATCTGTTACCTCTCCACTACGAGATACATCTCCCTCTTTTCCATCTCTGCTTCCATTTTCCCCACACTACACTCTCTACCTTTCGATCTTGCCCTCTTCCTCCCACACGCATCTCACACCATCTGAACACCAAAACACGCCTCCTTCACCCCTCCCCAATAGTCGTTCTATTTTCGATCTTCAATCTAAACCCGTGATTACTTTTTATCACCTGTCCTCCTCATCCCTTATATCCCTCCACTAGCCTTTTTCATCTTTCCCTCTCTCTCGCTGTCCTCTTCGTTTTGCACCCCGTCCCTATTCACGCTCCCAACCTCAACCCCCCCTTTCACCCTCTCTGTCGCCCATTCACTCCCTCCATGTCTCTCTCTTCCTGCTTCAGTATCCCCGACTCTCTTCGTCTATCCACCTCCCTATTTCTCTCCCCCCTCTCTCTCTTTTCCTCTATCATCTTTCCTCTCTCTCACTGTCTCGCTCTACATGCTTTTCTCTCTCTCTCCCTCTTTCCCTCTCTCTCCCTCTTTCCCTCCCCCTTCCTTTTTCACTCCCTCTTCCTCTTTCTCCCCCCTCTTCCTCTCTCTCCCCTCTTCCTCTCCCTCTTTCTCTTTCCCTCTTCCTCTTTCCCTCTTCCTCTCTCCCCCTCTTTCTCTTTCTCCATCTTCCTCTCTCTCCCTCTTTCCCTTCCTCTTCCTCTTTCCCTCCATCTTCCTCTCTCTACCCCCTCTTCCTCTCTACCCCCTCTTCCTCTCTACCCCCTCTTCCTCTTCCCCCTCTTCCTCTCTCTCTTTCTCTTTCCCTCTTCCTCTCTCTCTCTCTTCCTCCCTCTCTCTCTTTCTTTCTTCCTCTTTCTCTCTGTCTCTCTCTTCCTATCTCTCTCCTTCATCTCTCCCTACTTCTTCCTCTCTCTCTCCATCTTCCTCTCTCCCTACCTCTTCCTCTCTCACCCTCTTCCTCTCTCCCTCTTCCTCTCTCCCTCTTCCTCTCTCCCTCTTCCTCTCTCCCTCTTCCTCTCTCCCTCTTCCTCTCTCCCTCTTCCTCTCTCCCTCTTCCTCTCTCCTTCTTCCTCTCTCCCTCTTCCTCTCTCCCTCTTCTTCTCTCTCCCTCTTCTTTCTCTCCCTCTTCCTCTCTCCTCCTCTTTTTCTCTCTCCCTATTCCTGTCTCTCCCTCTTCCTCTCTCTCCCTCTTCCTCTCTCTCTCCATCTTCCTCTCTCTCCCTCTTTCTCGCTTTCTTTCTTTTTCTCTCTTCCTCTTCTCATCCGCCTGCAAATTCTTCCTCTCTGTCTTCCTCTTACCTTCTCCGACATCCCTATGTCCTCCCGATTCCTCCCAACGCCAGTCAGCTCCTACTCCCTCTTTCCTTTTCATATCTCTGCTTCCTATATCAGGCGTGTAACAATCCCTCAGGGTCTTTTCCGTATACCGAAAGCCACCCCTGCCTCCTCTTCCTGCGTCACCCGCCACCTGCTCCTCCTCCTCTCCCCTCATCACTGACCGGCGTCCTTTTCCTGCCTTTGACACTCTGACACGTAACCATCTCTTGACGACCTGTCCCGCAATACTTCCCCTTTAGGTTCTTTTTCTTCTTCTCTCTCTCTCTAAGCTCATGGCCAATACAAGACAGCGGGGGATCTTTACTTTTGCACGTGTCGTTTCCGTATTATCCGATTTTCTTCGATTTTTCTACGCCGCGAAGGGAAAAAGAATAAAAATTGATATAAGCGCTTTTCGTCAGTCTTCCATCTAACGATAAGGCTGAAGCGGTGAAAGACTCTTGGACTTATTAGGACCAAATCATGAAAGTGCTTTTAAAAATAAATTAATACTTGCGACTGCTACTAAGTTTAATCCTAAAAAAGAGCGTTTTATCGCGTGGTTTTCGCAAGAAGTCGGCTTAAAAAAGTTTTAAGCGTCACTTATATTTGTGACCAATGAAACATTTCAGTTTAGGTCATAACTCAACCATTTTTAATTGCTTGCAATTGATGGACGAAATTATCACTTGGGTGGTTGTATGGGAAAAACGAATTCATTTTTTTAACCTCGCTGAGATCGTTTATTTACGCTTCGAGCATGCCCGAACGGCCGCATATAATTCTAATGAAAATCTATTTTTTGGTTACGCTCTTGCAAAATTTAATTGAAATTCAATTTCCCTCTTATCGTTGTCCTTTTTTATATCGATAATTATATAAATCATCAGCTTCCGTACAATGTTATTGATTGGTTGAACGCTCCAAAAATAACATTGAATTTAAAAGGATTGAGGATGCTCATAATTTGTTTTTTTTTTTATAAAAAGCTGTGATTAATCAGAATATAAAAAAATTGAAGCAATGAATTAGATTAAGGTCTCTGGTATTTTTTACCGTCATCATAAAAATATGTTGTTATTTTTTCCCGAAAATATCTGAAAATTGAAAAAAATATGGCAATATGTCATAACTTTGCATATGAAGATTATACTTATCGTTTCAACGTTTTCGATGGTTTAAAAAAATTTTTTTGCACCTTTAACTTGTGCGATCATATATATATATATATATATATATATATATGGATGTCAACAAGGTGTTGGGATGAGGAAGGAGTATTTCCGAAAGCTTTACGTTTGTGATGTTTCTGTGTTTTTGTGTTATTTTACGTGTGTCGCTTCGACATCCCCGGGGCCTCGCCAACCTGAAGTCGTCTGATTGGTGAGTGCTCACTGGGTTTCCTCATCCCAACACCTTGTTGACATCCATATATCTATTTTACCTTTCCTTTTCCGTAAGTTGTTATATATATATATATATATATATATATAAAGTCTCGATAAATTTTGAAACATTGTAGCTTTCAGTATTATGTGTGGCTTGGACTATTTTTATCACGAAATGAAAATACGTTCTTAGGAAGGCAGTGACGCATTATATTTAATAGTGATTCTGGTACAGTCGTTTAAATCCTGCAGTTAAACCTAATGTTATTTACTGAGCTGAAATATTTTATGGCTAGTGTCCAACCATATATGTTATGACTGCAGATTTGTGTTTTAGTTATTATGCATTAAATATTTTTCCCAGGTTTATGTTAAACAGGTAGTATCATTTAAACGGACTAAATATCCGACATCGATTGTGTGAACTTATAAAATACAATGTATTTAAGATTTATGGTGTTGATTTAGCCATACATTCACCTTTTGTTGCATATATACTTAGATATAGACAATTAGATTTTTATTATTCCTCTTTGTCTTAACAAAACGAGGTAAAAATAAAATTTACAACGATGCAATTATTTTTTAAGCGCTCTTTTCCGCGTATTCGCAAGTTACATCGGATATCGGAGGCATTTTATCCATGCTCGGGAGTGACCTTTTTCCTGAAGCTACATCGCGGCTTCCATTACTCGTTTTATTTTTATCCTCTTTTCCACTGTTTGGCAGTATGCGCGTCCGCTCCCCGATTGTTATTCGTATAATCCCTCAACCTACGGGTAGACACACGACTCCACTCTCCACCCATCTTGTGTCAACATTCTGTCACTTCCCTCCTTTGATTCACCGAACCCTACGCTTGTTCGGCAGACCCTCCTATTGACAGCATCGCCTTTTGGGCCTCCTCCGCCCCCGGTTCCATCTGTCGGTTAAAATTAGAAACGCGATCGAAGTGGACCGCTCATTCAGCTTCCCTTTCTCTCTATCTGTGCGGCTCTCTTCCCGCCTCTTTCTCTCTCTCACCCCCTCTTTCGCCTTCTCTCTCACTCTCTCTACCCCTTTCTTCATCTCTCACCCTCTCTTTCGGCATTTCTCCCGCCCTCTCTCTACCTCTTTCTCTTGTTCTTCCGATTCCACCCTACCTCTCTCGCCGTCCCTCTTTATATTGCACTCCCTCCCTTCTCTCTCCCTCCTTTTCTCCTATCTTCCATTCTCTTTCATTTCTCTTCCTCCATTCAATCCTCCCGCTTTGCCCCTCTCCCACAGCTTCTTTAACCCTAGGTGTGGTATATAGCGTCGAATTTTTGTTTGCTTGTTATTCCTCACTCTCCCCCATATATTTCTCTCCCGATTCTCCTTCTTTATTATGTCAAATGGGTCGGAGTGGAAATTTATTGCCTCCGTCCCCTTTTTTTAGGTGAGGCCGGTCGAGTGGGCGTATTCCGTGCGCTCTCGGAATCCGGAGTCAACCGGGATTGTTTGGAACGCATTTCTTTAATTATTTATTTATTTTTGCGTCTCCCCGCAAGGATCGAGCGATCCAAAAAGAATGTGTCCGTTAGGGCCATTTACGGAATTCGAGCTTAATTGAGTTCCAGCGAAACACGGCTCTGCCTGTTGATATCGCCTTCGTTTGCTAGCGTTTTAAATTGCGTTTGTCAGCCGAAAAGAACCCACTAAATTATTCGCGTCGTGTTTGAAAGGTTTGCGACGCGGAAATGTTTTAATTTAAAATTGAAAAATGGTTTTTCTCGTTCGCCGGGGTAAATTAGGTCCCAAATCGGAATTAATATTAATAACGTTTTATTTTAAGAAGACCATTTTTCAGGCGATGTAATTTCCGGTCGGGGTTTTTAAAAATTATCTCCTCGTGAAGAAACTTCGGGAACTTCCTCGGTTCTTCGCCGAAGAAATTCATGAATATCAGAAAAAATAGGCTTGAGAGAGATCTCCTCAGCTGCCTTACTCCTTACTCTTTCTGTCCGCCCTCTTTCTCTGCCCCATCTCTCATTCCGTCCCTCCCTCTCCACCTCCAAACTCTTTCTCCATCGCCTCGGTTAATATTAAAGAGGAAATCGATCAGCCATATTGGCGATTGCCTCGTCTTGCTTTACAAATCACTCAATCTCGTTGATTCATTCGCCGCATTTTTTCCATCTTCCGTTTCTTCTCAATTCTCCATGTTCAGTGCTCTTCCAACCTTTTCATATCTACTTTTCATCTTTATGGTAACTTACGGCCAAGGCATTCGCACATGTCATCCATTGTCAGTTTTCTTGCGTTACGTTTGTTATTCCATTTCGTTGTACTCATCGCTACATTTAAATATTTACTTAAAATGAGATAAGTAAAATCACTTTTCTATCATAAATGGTTTTAACACTAGAAGGACCGATCATTCAACACACCTGGGAGGACCAAGCATGTCATTTTGACACATACCTATGTATATCGATCTCAGTTGGTTTCTGACGTTCCAAAACTCAATATACTCATCCTTTTAACGATTTTTAATTCAGGAATCATAAAAATTACTTTGTTAAAAAAATATTTTGCTAATTACTAAACATACATAAAACTTTAAAAAGGGGATAACTAGATCTCCAGTATATATGCGTTTAAATTCGTATACCATAAATAAAGGAACACATGCACAAAACATATAGATTTTAAACATAAATCATAATTATATAGATATAATATTAGATATACATATAATATAAAACACATAACATCTTAAGTTATTTATATTTGTAACAGACAACACTCTTTACTGAACACTATTTACAGAAAAATTTCTTACAAGAAATGCATGCAATTTGACTTAGATTCTTATATTTCTCTGTGACTTGGTAATGCTTCTTACCTTCGGTGATTGAGGCATAGTCTCTTGAGGTTGAAGGTTGAAATGGTTCCTCTTCAGGGACATTTATCTCTTCAATGAATTTTTCTATAAAATTCAACCGGTTCATCATTTGTCCGTAACTCTTGTGAAGGGAATCCATGCATTGTTGGAGCTATATTTAAGGTATTGTATAATAAGTGCAGCGGCCATCTCCGTGAGGCAGCCAGAACAATATTTCCTTGGTCCAATGTTATTTTAGTTGTGAAACAATACTGTTTCAGGTTTTTGTTTCTCTTTGGCTTGAATCGTAATATCTTGGTGTATGGTGCTCAACCGAAGAAAATTTTTATTTTTCGCACTGACAATCTGTTAGCGAATGCCTGTAATTATTTTTATAGAAAACTTTTGAGTATAATTTTCTTATAGAATTTTTATTTCCGACCGATGATGGCGTTTCTGTTCTGTTTTTTTCAGATGGTGCCTACAATACTTAGGTGTTTTTATTTTAGTTTTTCAGCAAGAAGAAGAAAAATAATTATTTACAGTAATATTTATCCCTGATCCATAATATGGTTCTATAAGTCTCAGTATGATATATTCTGGAAGTAGCTGATTCGAAGGTCTAGTTTCATATCGGGTATGGAAAACCATTTAGAAAGTACTGGGTTTCTCGATCAACCAACATCCAAAATTTTATGTCAAATTTATCTTATTTTCATATACTGTAGAAATCTACACCTTCGTTTAGTTAGATAGAACTCTTCGTCACCGGTCACGTTTTATGCAGGATTGTAATTTATTTGAGATTTTTTACAAATATGTCCCAAATGCTGGAAGCAAGTGCAAATTTATTGTTTTGCAATCTTTGACGCCTCTCAGAAATTACATCGAATCTGAGGTATTTCATGATTTCTAAGAACTGTTTCCTTGGCATTGCATGGTTGAACTTATTCACTCCCCAAGTTTGGGACCAACATCGCTCTATTGGAATATCCATCAGCCCACAAGCTCTCCTTTTATGTATCAATGCAATGAATACCAGAAGTTCCTTTTTCGAAAGTTTTCAATCCGGCTTTTCATGATGAGCCTTATATTCTGTACAACGAACAATTGTTTCCAAACATTCATTGTCAATAATTAATTTTAGAGCACTCAGTGGAAAATTAGGATCGATATTGCGTTGTGCGTAACGTGTGGTACCAGAGACAATTTTTATAATATTTTACAAAGATCGTCTACCTGCAGATTTTCTATTCAGATCTTGTTTCTCCCACTTTGTTCCGTCACGAGCTGTACCAGTAACAATTTGGTCAACAATATCTTCTTGCGTTTCTTCTTCACACTCTGCTTCTGAACTTTTTTCAGTTGAGACATCTAACAGTATTAATACTAGTTGAATCCAGTCCAAAAGTATCACTAATTTGGAATGCGCGTAAACAGTAAGCCTGACATTTCTAGGAATATGTCGCCGTCTTTTACTCTCTCATATAGCAAAATTCGATTTACTCAAAAGTGGCTATAAGGATTTTGATTAAAATTCATTCAATCATACAACCTTATGTAACAAATAATACTAAGCCAATGTCCCAAAAATTACTATATATTGTCCAGTGGCTTTAAAATATACGCTAAACTACGGTTAACTTTTATTTATAAGCGCTTTTCTTTTATAAGCGTACACAGTCGACCGAACATATACTTAGATGAGAAAGTTTGTGCAATATATATTGCGCCGTTAATTTTGAAAATTATAGAAGTAGAAGATTTAGTCAATTAATGAAAAGTCGAGAAAAATCACTCCAAACGTCATACGATTCGAAGATATAAATTACTTTACAGTAGCGATGTGTCATTTTGACACACATGGTCCTTTTAGTGTTAATGTAATAGTTATATGGAGAAATAATGTATTATTAGGTGTTTTATACTACTACTCGTTTCAGTTTCGTATCCTAATTCTTATGCACCACGGTTAACACGTAAAACTCACGTTGCTGTGGTTCCCCAACTGTGTCGCGACCTTCCGGGAGATCGCGAAGACGGTGTTTCCGTTTTATTTTTTATGTATGGATATGGTATTATTGGATGAGCAAATAAACTAAATGCGCGCATTAATTTGAAATTAATGGCACATATATTATTATAATTTATCGGTAGACGGATTGGGATAAGGGAGCGCGATAAGGGTGTCTGCCTCAAGAGTGTATTGCAGATTGGAAGACTCTGACTTATTACAAATAGATCAAAGATGGAAATTATGTTGTTCCGAATACGCGGAGTTTGCAGAAAATATGCAATGAAAAAGGGTAGCACAGAAGATATTGTTGCACGCACTAATTTAGTCCCTTCTGTAGCGGAAATCCTCCTTCTTGATCCAAATAGGAAAATTCCATCTTGAGAACTCCGCTGTATTTTGAATGTTGAATTCATATTGTTAATTACATTCTCCCTAGACAATTTAACAAACTGAAGTCATCGTTGAAAGCATTTCTCGCTAGTTAGTATGTATTCGAATGCATGCTTTGTGACGTTGAGCGAAGGTAATTCGATTTATGATTTTGCATAACACATTCATCTGATTATCTATTTCCTTCTTCTTGCCTTAGGACCTCACAGACGGCAATTTGGTTTAAAAGCCAATGCAAATAACACGTTTTCCTAATAAACCAGGAGTCAGGATTTATGCTTAATTTAGCAGGATCAGATTTATTAATTACTTTCAGAAACGATCTCTTTATCTCTCCCTCTATCTCCCTCTCTCTCTCTCTTTCCAACCTTACACATTTCCGCGCCTTCTTTGTCACATTTCTTTTATTTTCCGTCTCCTCGTTATTTATTTGTTCATCTCGGCTTCGTTTGCGCATTGTTTGTGTCCTCGTTATATTCCATTTTTTGAGCAAATTTTTTCGGACTCTTCCTTAGCGCTTTGTTTTCAGTAAACTTGACATACATAAAAAAAATGTTGAGTGCCTTTATAAATGCGGATTTTTTGTTAAGTTAGGATTCTCGATATAAAAATTAACAAGACTCGGTTTCTCCTAAAAGGAATTTTACTGCTGTAAAGTTCTTTGCAACGAATTTTTTTATTGACAGTTTGTTGTAATTAATAACAAAACAGTACCAATTTACAACTTGTAATTAAATATGAACTTTGAAGATAAACAAAAATGTCGAGTACGATAAAAAAGTAAATATTTAAATATACTATAATGATGGCAAGCTTTGAAATCGATATTTTAATTGCAGTGACGGGAATCATTAATGGCGACATTATGGTCAATTAAATGTTTAGTATGTAAATAAGTATACTCATTGCTTTCATCAATTCGGCGTAATTGATTTTCTCATACTTGTGCGGTTAATATCAGCTGGAAATTATAAGTATTCACTGCATCCCATGCATTTTTCTTCAGTAAAAATAATTTGCAGATTAAGAAATGTAGTTTGCATAAACGAATTGGGAGAGTTGTCAAGAAATACTTGAGTTCTATTAGAATCGCACATGACTATATTCCTTTTTGCTTTCTTTGAGCAAAAAAAGAAAAAAAAAGCCTTCCGTCATGAGCCCCGAAGAAGAAGTAATCGATTTTTCGGATAAACTCGCCGGGGAAAGAAAACGATTTCGTAGAGTCATAAAAAACTCAATAGGATTAGGAAATTTAGAGAAGAGATGGCGGAGAGTGGGGGAGGACTGTCATTTTCTAGCGTTACTTTTACTCGATTGTTTTTCGCCAATACCTATAGTCCCTCTTATCCTCTTCTTCCAATCTGTTTTCTTTCCTTTTTTATCGCGTTTCCCAATCTCTCTGCCAATGTTTACATTCCATTCTCTCCCACCCCCTCTCTTTTTTCTCTCTCTCTCCCTCGTTCTGCCTTCCCCATTCCCCTCCAACCCTCTCTGTCTCTCTTCCTATCCATCAAATCCCACGCTTCTCCTCCAGTTCCTTCCTCCTTGCCACCTTTTTTTTTCCAATTTCTCTCCTTCCTTCACTTTGACTTCCTCCCCTCCACATTCTCTACCCCCCTCCTGCCCCCAGTGACGGCCAAACGGCCGAGACCCCGCTGACGCTCAACGCTTTTTTTAATATTCTCCTACCTATCAACCCCAACTCCATCGTAGATCAACCAATTTCCTTTCCTTGCCCAACGGCGGCCCTTTTCATCCTCCGCCGTTTCATCCTCCGCCGTTTCCTATCCACGTGAGCTTTGATACACTCCTGGAGAATTTTTTTATTAACTCTTTTTTGTTTGGCTTCTCTCATGAATTCCTCATGTATATTTACTGGACGTTCGCTAGTGAAGTGCGCTTCTTTTCCTTCCCCCTCCCCCCCCCCCCCGATCTCCCTTCTCCAGTATCGGTTTAGTTTACGATATTGCCGAGAATTATTTATATTGGCCGATTTATTTGATTTCACCGATGGCTGCATACCTCGTAATTTTTTTCCCCTGGTGGATGC
The DNA here is from genome assembly GCA_028673005.1 of Tanypteryx hageni. Taxonomy (NCBI): domain Eukaryota; kingdom Metazoa; phylum Arthropoda; class Insecta; order Odonata; family Petaluridae; genus Tanypteryx; species Tanypteryx hageni. Next base: position 43,518,833 of record CM054117.1, read on the forward strand.
GATGACCTGAAGAAGCGTAATTGTGGGAGATTTTTAAAACTCCGAGGAGGCGTAGTGATCGTGCATTCCTCTGTCTGATCTTATGATCGCCAGCATTTGATGTTATATGTCGAGTCCTTTAATAGAGAAATGGCAATCCACAATATGGTTTCCATAAATGGGGTAGTACAAATTGGATTTCCTTGAGGCATTCGAGAGAACTTCGATCATCCTATTCAAATTCTCCGAAAGGAATTATGTAAGTTCTTCATTGATGTGGGGTTTACTTTTTGTTTATATTTAGATGGTATTGGCGGCTATGGATTATTCAAAACTTACCACTTCATCTATAGAATTTTATTTACTTTGATGATAATTGCCATATCAAGAATGAAATATATATATATATATATATATATATATATATATAAGGAGGGAGAGGGAGGGAGACAGAGAAAAATGGAGAGATAGATAGATAATGTTCTTTATTAGGGCGAGATTGAGACTAGGAAGTATATTTTTTCCAGAGAAGGAGAGAGGGAGAGATAAAGAGGGAGATAGATAGAGGAGGGAGAGGGAGAGATAGATAGATAATGGAGAGGAAGAGAGAAATATATATATATATATATATATATATATATATATATATATATATATATATAACACTGAGAGAGAGCGAGAGCTACACGTTCGAGGGCAGATTGAGAGGAAGAGAGGGTGGTAGGGGGATTGGTAAGTTTAGGGAGAATATAAATATATATAGTTCGCATGTCCCTTTATTAAAATTCACTAAATAATTTACCCATTATACGTAATTGCCTGTTGTGACATTTTTAATTACTAACTCTCAAATTTTGTATTCACGGGCGGAATTGCTTTTCAAATTAATTTGCAACACCACAATCGAGACATTCGATAGTAATCTAATCGCTAAAATTGGCTTCAACATTAATGAATCCGAGCAACAAAAAATATGGAATTAAAACATTTGCGTCGAATATTTTTTTATCCGAATGAAAGAAAGCATAATTTAGTCTTTCTTTTTTTATCTCTCTCTCTCTCTATTTTGTTGGCAGTTTATTTCTGGCAAAAACGGTTTCAAAACCTCACTTCATTCGTCCATGGAATAACTTCCGCTTCATTTTTATTTTTCCCCGGCTTTTATCTCACTCTTTTGCCTCTGCTTCTTTGGGCGACCTTTTCCTCGATTCCGAAACTACTTAGGTCTGAATAGAGGAACCCTAATTTGGAAAGCCTTAACCCTAGCCCGACCGTAATAGTTTTGATTTTTATCTAAAAAGAGGTTATTGCTTTTCTCCTTAAAGCCTTCTACTTTGCTGAATCCACAACCGATGGATGGATTTCTATGAAACTGCGCAAATTTCGTGAGAGCAGATGATTAGGGGTGAGGAAGAACCAATAAAAGTGGAAAGGAGCGAATTTATTTTCTCGCGAAAGTGATAGAAATTAAAAGGCGTGACGAAATTTCGTAAGATAACTATGTATTATAGAAAGAATTCAATTTCATGTCTTTTAAAAATCCGATGATAACTTCTCTGATGCAAATAAAACCCTGAAGAAAACCAAAATTTTCTCACTAAAATGCTGATAATTTTTGGTCTTTTAGGTATGGATTAATGTTTTGTCACGTAATATCCGAAATATTTTATGCATGCGTGTATGCATGAGTATATATGTCAAACAAGATTTTTATGAATTAACTTAACTAGAAAAATAATTAGAAATCGAAAATTTTTTATTGTATTATTCCATTAAACATGTACATGTTTGCACACAAATATTGTTAAAAAGACTATATATAAATGATAAAATTCTTGGTTAGGGTGAGCTTAGTTGTGATTCTCGTCTTTATTAAAAATTAAGACTATTGAAACTTTTTAGGTAAACATCAAAGAAATTTCAAGCTTGTCTTTTGGCTAAGATTAAACTGACGAATCAGAATTCTCCGAAAGCTTGGATTTATTATTACTGATTGTAATGCTTAGATTTGATAGGAGAGATCTGTAAATGCAATTCACCAGCTTAATTCGCAATCCATAACTCGCTGTACGTAATACTGTACGGCCATACTTGTGGTGATAAAAATTGAAATTGTCCACATATATTATACATGCATATAAGATCATTTATGTTTAATAAACGTGAATTTTTTTTCAGAGTTGCGAGGTCTAATTCACCCTTTTGGCTTTTCCAATTTCCTCAGGTGGCTTTTTGGAAATCAGTCTCCACACCAGCATTCACTCAAAACTGGCGCGCAGACCGATACACACACACACGCACATGCAGACAAACGCGCATTCAGTCTTCCATCAAAATACCCGAATATATTTTTTGTAAATTTCCCATTCATTCGTCTCCTACCCCCAACTTTTCTATGCACTTTCTCTCTCTCTCACTCCATTTCCCGCCACATCTGTATATTTTATTCTCTGACGTGCTCTCATTTATAGCATGGCTTCAGGATAAATTTTTCCATTAACCTTTTCCTCTGTCTCCCCTCCCTTGTTCTCAAATGACTGCTACTGTGTCGGTTTCAGTTAATTCTCTCTTCATTTCTCCTTTGTTTCCTATCCGCTTTTCTCTATTTTACTGTCTGTCTTTCTCAATCATATACCCTATCCGCCTGTATTCTTTCCTCTTCATTTAAGATAGTCATTTTCCTCAGATTTTCTTGGTGTCCTTATTCCTTCTGCTTTTTTCACAATTCTGCTTCTCTTTCCCTGCATCTTTTTTCTTTCTCTATCTCTTTCTGTAGCCTCTCCTTTCTTTCATCTGTTACAATCCTCTCTTTCCTCTCTCTCTTCTCTCTGGGGGTGCCGGTGGTGTAGTGGATAGGACTCTGGCTACTACTCGATTGCTGCGAAAGTAGGATTTTTCAAGGCCGCCCGACCCTCTGTTTGTGTGGTTTGAGGAGACCGCGCAAGGTCAGCATTCTGTCCTTCGGAAGGGACGTTAAGCCGTTGGTCCTCTTGGTGCTCTTGGTTAAGAGTAGGCTAATGCCGGCATCGGGTTTCCCTCCTCCCTTGTGAGTGTGTTCGGTGTGGAAGGAGCTGTGGCTATAATATTCCATGAAGTTGATTAACCAAAAATACACACACACACGCTTTCTCTCTCTTTCCATAACTCACATCGTTATTCTACATATTTCTCCCTCAATATATCTACTCCTCTTTCCTTTTCTCTGTTTTCTTGGATTCCTTTGCTACCTCTAACATCTTTCATCTCTCTATTTCAGTTTTCCCTCTTATTCTTTACCTTTCTCCTTTCATCTTTCTCCCTCTTTCTCTGCTCTTTTATTGCCATTTCGTTTCTTTTGACCTCTTTCTCCCACTCTCTCTCCCTCTCACCCTCTCCTCTCCCCACTTTTCTCTCTCTCTCTTTCCATCACTCGTCGCACAAAGGTCTCTTCAACACAACAGCTCAATGGCGTTCGAGCTACACATCGAACTCCGTGGTTAATTGAACCTGCGCTCAAAAATAAAAACAGAGCTGGATAAAAAAAATGCGACTGCTTGCCAACCTTTTGAAACACTCGACCAATGCGGCGTCCTTATTCAAAATTTTTGTCTTTATCTACAGGTCATAACCGTAACAATTTTTGAGTTGGCGGTTTTAGTTCACCCTTCAAAAAATTCAGAAAAGGTTTTTTTTCCTACGATTCCTGCCTGCAACTCATACTTATCTTTTTGGCTGTATTTTATTCATCTCTCTCTCTATAGCTCTTTATTCTTTGGCATGCTCTAGGCATCGTAAAATTTGAGGAAATAGCTGTGGTTGCCCCATTTTATTGTTACTCTTTGGTCATATTCAGCTTATCGTCGACGAATCTCTCGGAGGCTCTCCGAAGTAAGAAAGAAAATAGCATTTTTGATTATTAATTACTCTATCTGAAATTTAATAAAGAGCCACCCTTTTACTCCTGTTTTTGCAGACATTTTCATTCTTTTTTTTACTTACTGCCAGCGAACGGAAGCTTACGCAACCAAATAAAAAATAATGAACAGACGCACCGCGCATTTTTTACCGCTGATAAAAAAGAACCGCGCTAGTCTTCTCGATCGTTCATCGAAAATCGATAATCGGTCGAAGAAGACGCCCTATTTTTTTGTTTGTGGGAAGCATTGTGTTTGCTTCTCGATATGGGTTCTGTTTTTCCTTTCCTTTCTATCTCCCGAATGAACCTTCTCCAATCTAATCTTAACCGTCCCGTTCCATCTCTTCGATATTATTTCCATCCAAAATGACAGTTTGCAGCTTTTTTCGCCTCTTCCAATACTGCGTCCTCTACTTTAATCTGCCGTGGAACTTTTTAAAAATTTCGCTTCTATTTATTTTTTTATTTCAGTTCTGTGCGTCCAACACATAGATCTGACATATGCCATTTCCCCAAATTCCATAGTTGCAGTCCCGGAAGGCTTGCGACGGAAATTGCAGAGCCGTCCAAGAATCGAGGCCGGTTTGAGTCGTCATAGTTGACCCTGTTGCCGATAGCTTCCTGGCCCGTTTCGTTTTTGTCCTAATCCCTATATTTCCTATAGAATCAACGTGGTGCGGAAGGCAGGTTATGGATTTCATGCCATAGAAATAAAAAGCCCGTTGGCGGTTTAAATGGATCATACCGGAATGGTGGAGGATGGTAAAAAATAATTTGATATCATCACAGTTCAATTCATTGACGCAATGAGTAATCGGAAAGACTACTCTCACCTTGGTGGAATTCCATTATAAAGGAATTACAAAGAACTTTCACAACCTTTGCTATATGAAAATAATATACAATGCTGACTAGCACCATTAGCCTGATGATGATACCACGCGCCGAAATCTAGGTTGCATTGCATTCAGTTAAAGTTTATCTAGTTGAGATTTTGTTTTTCCTTCCATCATATTGAACGCTAAAAAGCTACCAGCTGCGTGAAAATCCCTTGTCCAGCACCATGATAACAGAAGTGATTAGCGTTAATATTCAATTACCGCATGCATCTTTTTTCAATCTAACAAAAATCTGGGCTCGTGTCTTTGACGGGGATTTCAAACCGATGTGTGTCTGCGTAAACTTTCATTTCAAAAAGGAAATTGTCATTACGCGGAAAATGCAGTGATGCCAATGGAAAGAATAATATGAAAAAGAATATGTAATGGAGATATATCCTTTTAATAATGATAAAAAACTTAATAAATATTTTCACAAAAACATGGAGCGTGTGTATTACTCGAGAGATGTTTGATATTCGAGTAAATAAGGTGTTGTTCTTTGAATCAGTCAAAATAAATCAGTTTTTTTAAATCTCTCCCAATTAACTATGTTAAAAGTTCTCTTGATATTTATTGAATTACTGTGTTTTCTGAAATGCTTTGGGTTTGGCTGGAAACATAATCTTATTATATTTTTAAATTGCTGCCATCTCTTTAAGTTTGACAGATAGCCACACTAGTTATACAAAATCAGTCTGAAAGCTACGGTTCAGCTTCCTAGAAAGGCGAAGTCCATGGTAAAACGCACTAAATATATGGGGAAAAAAATCGCTTGCAAATCAGACCCCCGAAAATCCTTTTTGTATTTTCGTAAAATTAAAGCCCACAAAAATGTAGTCACTGTAAATCCGACCATCTTCAAGAATTCAGGTTCACAGTCGGTGGCACCCAAACCTCACATACTCCATGTGCATGGTTTGGCAACATTGCTCTCCTCTCCTCAGCGTACAAGTTAAACTTTAATGACAACGATCATGCAGATTTTGGTGAGATTCATGGCATCGTTCATCTGATTTCAAAACCGGACGAAATAAATTGAAGATGTGAAATGAGATGGATCCCATTTGGAGGAAAGGGGGAATTCCTGAAAACCACTTATCTCGAAAGTAACGAACGGTACTTATTTTTCATTACTTTATTGACTCTGACGATTTATAATTGTTTTCGCGTAATTATTTGATAAGATCTAAATTAATTAACCGAAAGTGTTACTGAAAATTACAAAAAATCACGAGAAAAATTCTGCTTTGACAGCCTGAAATACCTTATTCTGCAGCGGGAGAAGAAGTCAACTTCGGTATTTCAGTATTTTTAATATCCTCACGACAACTGAAATACCCCGGTTCGATTCCTGCAAAATTTTACTTTCTTTTCCAAAATTCTTTATAGCACAATCTTGCTTTGCAATTTTGAAAGTCAATTTTTAGCAAAAAATACGCGATCCCATTTATCCATGCATTTTCCTCTAATTTTGACCTTAGCGTAAGAAATATTCGGTTCTGAGCGGGAGATGTTGTCTGCCTCGGTAAGTTCAGTGGTTAGAATATTTGGCCAGCATGTGAAAGACCCGGATTCAATTTCCGATCAAGATAGAATTTTTCTCCGGCCGTATCAGAACTCTTTTAATTTTGTCGTTTGAAGAAAATATTCTACTTGCACTGATTTGAGGTCGATTTTTTCATTTCACCCATATATTTTAGGGCGAAACTAAAAAAAAGCTGATTATGTTTGACGTTGAGCATGAGTTAAAGGGAGACTGCTGCAATTCTCCGCCGAAGTTTACTATATAAATGGACGGCGCAAGAATCAAACAATAATTACTGCGACGCAGCTAAAGAAGCAGCTAAAGAAGTAGTGAGAACGAAAGGAAAACAATACCTTGAAAACTGAGCAAAAGAAAACACTATAGCGTGTTCCACGCTTATTTTTAGTTTACAGTCTTATGGGTTATCGCTATCTCTCTCTTTTCCATTGCTTTTCCCTATCGCTCTTTCCTTCTCTAATCCCGCTCACATTTTTTTATGGCGTTTATATAAATGATAAATATATAATATTTATCAAACATCTTTTAAAAAATTAATAACATTGTTATTTCTCCAAAATAATTTCTTGAGACATGAAAAAGTCGGTCTGCGGGAAACTATTTTTCTAATTTATTTAGAGGATAGATTGAGCAAACAAAATATGCAAAAATGTTGAAATTTTGAAGCCTCAAAAAATGTCTCGAAGAAATGAGACGCAAAAAAATCATAAAAACCTCTCAATCTATGAAGAATGAGGCTTCGTTGGAAGTAAACAGACTCAAATTCGTTTGGGAATACTCAACAGGGAGGGTTTATTGCCCTTTAGTGAATAGACGAGAGGTTTGCACCCAGATATTTCTAAGGAGCTGGTCAATTGGTTCCAGCTTTTTGGATCCCCTGTAAAATGTGCGTTTTATGATGGAAGGAAGGGACTAACCCGACGGGATATGCGTCGAAGAATTTTCCCAAGGGAGAAGGACCCAATATTTGACACGAAACAGTTTCGCACGAGAGTTCATAGCAAGTGGTTGTTTGATGTGTAATTATACGATTCAATGCGCCTTGCAGATTGTTGGTGATATGTATATTGTTTTAATATAGTAACTGTGCTGAAATAGTGAAGTGTATGATTTGCATCGGCATAGAGTGATTTTTTCCAAGTTAGCTATTACACTCAATTAACTGTTTTTGTTTTCGAGTCAGCGTATCTTATAAATTATTTTTTTGTTGTAGGTAGAAGTTCGAAAATATTTAAATTCAGTTGTTGTTAAATAACCTGAATCAGTATGGAATCTGGATCAAGGAGGAAGTTTAAAGGGATAGGCACTGGCTCTAATTCACGGGAAATGTGGCAAATGCGCGCGCCATAAGCGCAATGCTGTCAACTCACGGTAGAACGGAGTATAGATTCGTATCCAAGCTACTATAAATAAAACTAAATAGAGGATAAGAGAGGAGGAAATTATAGACCCTTTCCATTTTGTGGTAAGGTGAGCGATGTGGTATTCATTCATTAAAGTGTATGTATCAGATCTTGTCTGTTTATATATATTAAAAATAGCTGATTTTGACATTGGATATAGGGGGATATAAATATTTAGACACTTCTAGAAGGGCTACAAATCTGGAATACTTGGCATGGTGATAAGTCATTTGAAAAAAATCAGAAATCCTATTAATGCCCATTTTTAGGGAGGTTTTAAACCTCGAATGTTTTATATCTACACCCCATGAGAAAAACATGGAAATCGGGCATGGGGTTATAAAATTGCATTTTTAAACTAGATAAAATTAAGATAGAAACTTGTGATGAAATCAGCTCTATAGCTGAAAGAATGAAGTTTATTTTTCGAAGAATTTGTTTTTTAACGAGAAAAGAGGGACATTTTTAATATTGAAAAATATTAACTACCATGGCAACGACTACAATGCTTTTAAATGGGAATTAATGTTTTTAATGCAATAGCATACATTTTATGCTTTTAATGGGAATCAATGGCCTATATTATAATGTCATTGACATTAACCTACAACGTAAACTTATCCTGAGGTCATAATCCTGAAACGTGCAAAATATTTTTGTCGTGTTTCGTAGTTATTCAAGAATTTTTTAAACTGTTATCAATTATTGAACGAAATGAACGAGAGAATTGAAATTTGATTTGACGAAATTATCGGTACAGTAATGCCATAAACTTCTATTACTAACGACGAAAACATATAATGACGAATTATTTCGCAATTTTTTGTCGGATATCTGCGCCACGAAACTTGAAATACGATAACTTGCAGTTCGATTGCCAGATAATTAGAAAATTTAGGATTTTTGCCTTAATTTTGTGGAAAATGAGAAATATTCTGAGCAAACGTTTGCAATTTATTATCATGATTTTTGCGTAGCTCCAATGCTGCTGTTTTGGAAATTGCATTACTTTATTTAAGAGTTTAGATGATGGTGTATAGTGATTTTTAAACAGTTTGCAACCACCAACAGCTCGTATATTTAAACATAGACAGATTATAATCATACATCAAATAAATCAAGATAGGCAAGAAATGTCGAGTTAAAATTCATTGTAACCTACAACTATATCAGAAAATTAACAATATCTTCGAAATATCCACACTTTATGGTCAAAGTAGTTCCAGTCTTCAAGGTTTTCCAGTAAATAACCAGTCCAACCTCTTTAATTCGTCCTTTCTTTCCTTGAGGTCCAAGGTATTAATATTTTTGCATTATTTATGTCAAATTTACGATGCATCGAAATTTATATTTTTGTGCTTTACATTCGGTTTAAATTTAAAGTGTTTTTCCTATTTTATTATCAGAACACGTGTTTTACACTGAACTACTTCTAAGTTCCACAAACCGGCATCTTCTTTTAAAAGGCTATTTTTTATACGAATACTCCAAAACATTTTATGGCCATATATCCCTACAACCTGACATTTTATACGTCTACCCTTTATCTTCCCTCGCTTTATCCATCTCTTTCTCTCTCTCTATTCCTCCCGTCCTAATTCTCTCTCTCTCCCAAGCGTAGCCTTTCCTATACGCATTTCCTTCCGCGTTCTCTCCTCTCTCTTTTCTTCTCATCCGCATCGCTAGACCGGTGGTAAATCTCTTTTCCACACCCCATAAATAACCTTCCCGTCATCCTGTTTTTAAATGCCCACTTCATCCCAAAAATCTTTAAGCCCTTTATTCCCTCGTCCGCGTCCTTAAATTCCATATTTTCGTTTTTTTCCGAGCGCCGAGGGAAGAGCTCTTAATTTTCAAGTGTAAAAGCGGTCGACATCTTTTGCGGGTTCGGGATAATGGCCTTGGAAAAGAACAAACGGAAATTTATCGTAGCGTTTTCACGTTTTATTTTGTTTTGAGACTTTTTTTAACGCCGCGTATTTTTTTATCTTTTTCTCGGACGAGAATTCTAAAAAATCTGACGCCGCTCATCCGAAGAGAGTACTTCGACACTATTCTTTGATTTTGATTTTATTGTTGGCAGAATCAACTTGATTGAACCAATTGTCGAACAAGTTAACTAATTGAGCCGTATTATGATTAGAGAAACGATATTTACGTTTAAGGTATAAATTGAACGCCTTCTGATGCAATCAACCAATCGAGTATTCTATGAAGAAAGTTCATGATTGCAGGAATTTACCCGGTCATCAATCGGATACAGTCCATACGGTGAAAATTCATTTCTCAGCTTTTTATTTAAAAACTATCAAAGCAATATCAGGATAAATTGCTACATTTTTATTCGTGTGAACATATTAAAATTGCAATTATATACTTGAGTATTAAAGGCTCGTACTTTTATTTCTTGAATTAGTTGCTTTGATCTGTTTTGCCTCCTATCGAGAATCAGCACTACCGAGGAAACCTTGCAAACAGCCATTGCATTTGTCACCTGTGTTCTATTCTCCTCGATCCATCTTGAGCAGCCTTATTTTAGTTTTATTTTTAAACGATTCTTCCTCAAATGCTTTGCATCTCGCGTTGTGCGTGTAAATTTTAATATAGTATTTTTCACTCGTAATAGTTATGAATTTAAGGGAGCATTATTCTGCATTATTCCCGAAAGTGATTAATAGGAACATTTTACAATGCCTCGGTCCGTTAAATAAATGTTAGGCACCAATCGCGTGATTTGACCAAGAAACCTGCGCACAATACGTTTGATGCTTGATGGCATTTTGTAAGATCGAGATTGCCACTTACTAGAGAGAAAGAGAGAGAGAGAGGAATTTAGAATTTGGAGAGGGGATGAGAGAGAATGGAATGTAAACATTGGTAGAGAGATGAACTTCAATCGTAATGCCATGCAATTTACAGGGTGAGAGAGAATTCAGTCAGATAAAAGGACCACCACAGTTGACCACTGTTGCAATGGAATTCCATTCCCTGAAGAGGGAGAAAGAGAAAGACAGCAAGGAAAAGACTCGGTTTCTTATCTCCGGAGTCCCTTTCAATCGTTCTTTCAGTCCTCTCCCTCTGTGCATCATACGATAATCCGACGCCATGTTTGTATCGAATTTGCATGTCACCAGCGTGCACCACTTTGCACCATTACTAGGAGTTCGCGAGAGGAAGGTCGAGAGAGGGAGAATGGAGTTCAGGATTTCTGTCTTTGTGTCGAGTTATCCCGCGCCCAAGGTTTCGGATTTCCGCCGCCGCGTGCCGCCTCCGTCGTCCATTCAGCTCCCGAAATCCAGTGGAAGCCACGGAGACCGAGCGGAGGATGGGAAAGGGGAGAGGAATAAGGATATATATATATATATAGAGAGAGCTCTATGGTTTAAAGTGGTTTTGATAGAGATATAGGGGTACCTTTTTTAAATACAGCTTGTAAATCAACCGATCGGCGTAAAAATAAAGTCGTTCTACGCGATACTCTTTAAGTTAACGTTTGTTGACCAAAACGTTGTAGCTCTGAAGAGGTTTTATTTATCACCTCATGGTGAACGTAAATTGAGCGAATGCACCAAAGCGTTTAATTTTATCGGAGATTTCCTTTGATTGGAGCGAGGGGAGATGAAGGCTGGGTCGTTCCCCCTTCGCAACGACCACCAAATTAAACTTAAGACTTTCTTTTCGTTGATGCCAGATTGTAGGACCTATTTTTGGGCAAAGATTTTGCTCATCTAATGTTTCCAGTAGTCTCATTACTTTTTCAATCGTGAGGTTTGGTCATAGTTGGTCCCTTTTTATTATTATTTTTTTTGCTATTCGACGATTTTCTTCGACGCTCGCGGATTGCCGAATCCTATCAGGTTAGGTAATTATTTTTTTTTACGTGCGTGAAAAATTATTCTAGACTGTGAACTGGGATAACCCTTTAGATTATTTACGGATCATTAAAAATGTATAAAATTAGTGTTTTAATTAATGCTGAACTGAGGAAGCTGTTTGAATTGTAAAAGTTTGGCGAGCGTATTTTTTAAACATATTTAGATTTATTTGGATATTTTAGTTCCTTTGGGCACTGACATTTCCAAGTGTTACGATATTTATACGATGGAAATATGTTGAATGGGAAAATACCTTTATAAAACACAAATTTTAAAGCGACTATAGGAATGTTACGGACAAGATAGGAGAATTCTTCTGCGGTAGGTGTATATTCGAAATCTACGTTTATACGATTTTCGGGGCAAGAAAAACGCCAAATATTAATTAAAGGAAATGGAGGAAAACATTATATGGCCCTTTACGAATAAAAAGGTAATTTAGGAAAGCTTGATACAAGCAATTTGCTCATGGCAATCTTCTGGCTCTCTGAAAGCAATAAGTAACTTAAGTTAAAAATTCCAAAAATTATGTGACCAATAGGTTTTTTCGTTTTATATCTATTACAAGCAATCAAAATAACCCTCGCAGGCAAGTTTGTATTTCAAAATGTATGCATTATGGCAAAAATGTCTCTCTGGGGATATTATTTGCTTTTAATAACCTTGGATTGTGAAACGATGCCATACTTAATGGACAATGTATATATTGTTACGTTTTGCCTCATGTTATTTTTTAAATCATTGTTTATGAACATATGACCCAACTAATAAATATGTCGGTGAGGGCTTATGTCATTGAATGTGCAATGGAACATTTCGGAGTTATACAATAACAAAACATACTGTATTGTCCAGTGAATCCTAAATTTGTTCACTATTTAGTTTCTTACTTACACAGCAGCTAATATATGAAATTATCTGTGTGTGCCTTTCATCCCTGAATTTTTCTTTTCTTTGTTAAGGTGATTGTACGTAATGCGAGTGATCGACCACACGTTTTTTGCTCGAAAAAAGCTCGAGACTTAATTATTTTTCAATGCAATAGAGCAGGGGTGGCCAACTTGTTTCTTGTTGCGATCGACTTTTTTATATAAAAATGTAGTCACGAGCTACCATGACGAAAAACTTTTTAATGTAATTATAAAATACGAGTATAAAGGGAAAATAAAAATTGCTCATTTCAAAATATACAAGTTTTGATAGAACAAAGTTTATTGAATTTATTGAATAAACGAAGAACACTTCAAAATAAACCTTTTGACATTAAACATTTTGATATATAAATATACAAAAAATGAAGATAACTTTTAATTTTAATTAATGAGAAGTTTGAGTCGTCATATCTTCTGCTAAGCTTTCATAGTGGGGCGTGTACCTCGACAAGGACAATCTTAAGGTATTTTCAGTATGGGAATCGGAAAGCAAGGAACGATGCTTCGTCTTCGTTAGCTTTAAATATGAAAACGCCCATTCACATAAGTATGTGGATTCAAAACAAGAATGGATATATTTACTACATTTTCTAATGTTTGAATATTTTTCCCGACTAACATACTTCCAAAAGCCTTCTTCTGACTCCCTAGCTCTTAAGAATAGTTCGGATTGCAGTGTTATAATTTCGTTTTCAAGTCTAGCTTTTTCCATGTGGAAAATGTCAGCAATTTTTTCCGCAATATGCTTTGTATTTAAATCAGCTTTAAATAGTAAATAAAGATACTGAACAACATCTTCGATTTTTTAAAAATCATTAAATCTGACATCAAAGTCCTTCATAACGCTTTTAATTTCTACTATGTATTTTTCAGAAGAAGAACATTTATTATTTCACTCAACAAATTACGAAATTACTGAAATTGCGAACACTGCCGAAAATGGCTCCGCGATCGACCTGTTGGCCACCCCTGCAATAGAGTAAAATGTGGTATAAAATAATAGGGTAACCATACGTCCCGGTTTAGCCGGGACAGTCTCGGATTTTAGATGTTCCGGCGTCCCGTCCGGTTTAGTAATGCTCCCGGTTAAAAATTCTTTTAGTTTATATTTCATAAATAAATCAAATTCCACCAAATTTATGTTATTACGCATGCAATACATTTATTAGGAATGAAAATATCATCTTTCAATTAAATTTTGACATTTGAGAAGGAGAAAAAATCCTGTACTTGACCGGGAATAGAACCCGTGTCTCCCCGTTTGCCGGATAGGTGCTTTAACCAACTAAGCAATCAAGCCAGCATGATTCCCCATTCTTGGATTGGGTTACTGGCTTGATAGCTTAGTTGGTAGTACCTATCCGGCGAAACGGGGAGACCCGGGTACAGGATTTTTTCTCCTTCTCAAATGTCAAAATTTAATTTCAGATTTATGCAAGCATGCATAACAAGTCGACTCAACACCTTTGTTTCCTGATCTTTTAATTAAGTTTAAATGAATACAATCCATAAAGGGTGCCTATAGGTGCGAGGTGTGCAGCGCTCTCCGACAGCCGAGTGCACGAGCTTCGAAGCCATTTATTTTTTGTTTTAGATCATTCCTATTTACTTTCACGAATTATGTTTATCGAAAACGTTATATTTAACTGTTATCACGCCATAACATTTTCTTGAATGTTGCCCGGTACGGATTTAACAACGAATAGAAATGACACGCGGCGTGGCTCTTCCTAAATCCTTTGGTGAACCAAAATAGCTTTTTTCCTGGAAAAATTTCTTAAAACTTGGGGCGCGTTTTATAGCACAAAATATACGGTAAATATGACTCTAAAATATTAGTTCCCATAAATTTCCTGGCCAATTCTGCAATAATTTGTGCACATAATGTTAGAATTTGAAAACATTTTGGGCTACTTTTTCAATAAATCATGGCCAAGCTACGCAGAATTTATCTATTTGGCATGTTAGCGACAAAAAATAATGATCTTATATTGCCTCGGCAATGTCCCGGTTTTTCTTCCCCAGAACACGTTGTATCCCGGTTTTACTTCTTCAGAATTTGGTCACCCTATATAATAACGATATCAAATGACATACCAAGGCAAAATTATCATGTCGCATAATTTACAGCAAAATCGATGCTGCCTAAACTGAGTCTGGGGGGGTTAAAATAATCGTAAGACCCTTATGTTTGCAATTTCATGGGCGTAAATTGGTTAAAGTGAATCGTTGTACAGTGTAATTGGTGCTACTGGGGCTAATTTGAAAAACTTCCTCACTCACAAACGGAAATTTTCGATTAAAGGGTTTAAAATGCGAATTATCTCAGGGTTAGTAACTTCCCGTGGGAAGAACGATAGGTTTAGTAATTATTGTAATCGTATGGGAAATTTGGACGTATTCCGAAATACATTATCTTTTTTCCCGTCGGCGGACATTATTTACGTTACATATTAACTTTTGAGAACAAATCTCATCGGCCTTGATCTTATTGCCCGTTCGATGGAAAGGGAGTTTTTTTACGATCCCGTAACCAAAGGCGCGAATTCGGAACCCTTAAAAATTTTCACGTCATCCCGTGGCGGTCCGAAAATTACAATCACTAGAATCAATGCCCGCATCGGTATAAAATGGCGAAAAGGAGGTACGTGGGCGGCAGTCGAAAACTCTTATATATACTGCGGGGAAAAAGAATTACAGGAATTTTTTCATCCCGTTTCTCTCGTTCATTTGCATCGCTACCAACTGGGACGAAAGGATCTCGGGGAAAAAAATTGGGAACTATTTGTCACGTTGGCCAGACTGCCTAGGAATTTGTGGTCAACCGTATCCTTCCCCTTTCCTTTCGTCGGAAATTAAATCACGTTAACGTCCTATACGTCTTATCGACAATTTATCAGGTGCACTCTTCTTTTTGAGAAGGGTTATTTCTCTCTACTTTGAATTTTCCCAGGTTCTCTGATTCTAAAGGTGCGTTTACACTATATATATAGGTAACCATTTACCATTCCATGATATATATATATATATATATATATATATATATATATATATATATCATTATATATCGACGTTTCTTACAGAGGAGGATATAACATACATATAACAGATAACATACATATATGAGAGGATACTCATGTTTAGGCACTTTCAAATGTGCTGGAGATTCGAAATTTTTTTCATAGATAGGATTTTGTGCAAAACCGACTAAAAAAAACGAAAATTATGAAAAAGTGCAACAATGCGGCCGCTAAAAATTCGCAATTATTTAAACAAATTTTCATGGTTTATGTATTTCCGCATGTGATACGGAGTTGAAATTTTTTTATAAGTAGAATTCGTAAAAAAACGAAATAACGATTATACAAATTTAGTTATTTTAATTTGTTTGGCAGTTAAAAATTCTTAAAGTTTAAACAAATAGATAACTGTTTAGACATTACGGAATGAGCAAGGGAGCTGAAATTTTCAAGTTATGTACAAAGTAGTGCATTTGCACAAATAATTATTTGAATGTATCCATAATCATATTGCGGCGGCCGTTAAAAATGTTTAAAATTTAAACAATTGGAAAAATATTTTTTCACTTCTAGAAGTACTACAACTTTAAAATTTGGCAGAAATGTGTAGCATTAGTGCCCATAATGGAAAAAGTATAAAATTCTTAAAATTGCAAAGTTTTGGGATCTATTTAATCTATTATATTTACATAAGAGAAAAACGAAAATCGCTCCGGAGTTGAAATATTTAGAATTAAAAAAATATTTGTAATGCTGAAATATGAAAAATGAATGGTTTTTTATGTTGAGATGATATGCTTGCAGAATGCAAGCACCAACTACTAGTATGTTATATCCTCCTCCTCCTCTGTAACTACTAGTATATTTATATTCGTTTTTGTGTTTTTTGTTTTACGTGTCTCTCTTCGATGCCTCCAGCAGCTCGCCAACTTGGTCTTCAACTTCGTGTCCACTGGGTTTCCTTCAACACCTTGTTGCCGCCATCTTCACTAACTTTCCTTTTACTCAAGATATTATGTATATACATATGTATATGAAATGTGGACTTTGAGGATAATGCTGAAAATAAAATGGACAGATAGGATGAAAAACGATGAAGTGCTACGAAGAGTAGGATTATACAGACTATTAGAAAGAGGATTGCAAATTGGGTTGAACATTATCTGAGGAGAGAGAGTATGATTAAAGACGCGTTAGAAGGAAAACTAGATGGAAAAAGGGAAAGAGGTAGGAAAAGGTTTCAGCTGATAGACGATTTGAAAGGGAAAGAGAATTATCAAGACATTAAGAGAACAGCGGAAAATAGAAATATATGGAGAACCAGGTTTAACCATGAATAATCACAGACCTGTCTACGAACAGACTATCTATAAAGATTATGATGTATATACCAGGGCATCGAACCGGAACCGAACCGAAAACCGAAACCGAAAAAGACCGTTATTTTAGCTGGAGTGAAACTGAACCCGAACCGAAAACAAAAAACATTTTTCTGAACCCGAACCGAAACCGAAAACCGTTATTTATTTCGTTCAGTTTTTTCGGTTAGCATAGTGGCTGCGAAAGAAGGGGTTTTCCCATGGCTTTAATATGAGTCTTTTTTGAAAGCCTCACTTTTCAACACTGAATAAGGCAAAGGCTAATGGTTTTCTTGAGAATACATGCTCTTAAGCCTTTGGAGAGATGCATCTTTGTGATGATATCTGTCGGTTCAACGATAGAATTTTCCTGTGCGTCTCAATGCACCCATCCATTCACACGGGGAATGCGTTTTAAAAAAATCGCCGTGTAAATCAAAACCGTGTAAATCGATACTAACACTTCATATAAAATTGGAGTTAGGTTCCTATTTATTGTAAAATAAAACATTTTGAAAATTTTTTAAGCATATATTTATCAGACATTTGAATTCGGATGTAATAATAACATAAAAATTATGTAAATCATTCTTCACATTTTTTGAACAACTCTCTATGATTTACATTCTACATTCAATTGTGAATTAATATTGTAGGTACCTGTTCAAGTACGTGCATGAGTACTGTTGGAGTACATTTATTATGGTAATGAGAGCATATGCCTACATTGGAATTGTAAAATCAAATAAATGTTGATTCTTGAAAGAATAACAACGGTTTTACATAAAATTAAAGATTAAAAAATAAATAACATTTTACATAAATTTTATACGCGATAAAAAAAAATTCCTAAAGAACAGTATTAGACGGGGTCGTATAAAAGCCGTTTACAAATTGAATAACGAAAAATGTAAGAAGGGAATTCATACAATGTTTTACAGTTCGTTTCATGGTGGGAATGGGCGCTTGCGCGATGTCACGTGCGGATATCTATTTTCGTCTTCTTGACTTGCGATAGTGAAGCCGTATTTGGTTTAAATAAAAAAATAACATTAATTAATACAGATTATTTTGGAATTCTCTTGAAATTTTCTCCAAAAATTCAAAGTCTGAGCGAAAAAAACCTATTCAATGGTGGTTGCTGAAGCGAAACCGGAATCGAATCGAATTTTTTTATTTTTTATGAACCGGAAAGAAAACTAGAGCGAAAAAATTTCATTTTGATGCCCTGATATATATAAATGATATGGTAACATAGAATATGATTTTTCTACGTTTTCATAAAGAATATTAGCGTTTTTATAAGCAACAACCCAAATATTTGAGTGTAAATTAATACTTATTTATGAAAAAATAATATTTTTGGAATTTTTTGAGGGAAAGTTTGGCGCCTTTTACAAGAGGCGCCCATGACGCCATACCGTAGTTACGGCACTGCACACACACACATACACAAATCACTTTATTTGAACGTTATGATTATTTTTTCTGTCATTGCAATGCCTTATATCAGGGGTACTAAATATTTTTCTCAAAGGACCACATGCCACTGTAGGTGCCATATGCGACCTTTCAACCGGAATGAGCCATGCGTACATTTGAAGAGCTAGTTTCGGGAATAAATTTCATATCGTAATGAGTCGTACAAGTATATTATACCCACGTATTCGATAAATATCCTACAGATTTCATAAATGGTATCTACTGACACCTGGAAGTTACCTTTATTATCTGTGGTGCATTATAAACAAAAATCTAGTCTAAATGAGGTTTTTATGGTTATAATTTCATTAATTAAAGTACGAGAAATGGATGATACTCAGGAAATATTAATATTTCCCTAAGAATTCACGAAAATTGGCACAAAAAATTCTCTGGCTTTCTGATTTCCACCATCGCTGGTAAACGGAAGAAATGGAGTGAAAACAATTTTTCATCTTATTTTCTCGGAAGCTTGTTGGCTAAAGCTCTCGAAAATTTCAGGATATCGAATGTTTGTTTTGCTACAAACGTTTGTATCATTTTCATCTAGGTTCGTGCTTAGTTTTATACGAGAATAGATAATTTACAAAGTAGAAAGTTCTGATTTTTTTTATCAGAGAAGTTATTTCGCGTAATGGTTTCTTCGGAATAAAATAAAATTTCTACGGCATTATACCAATCCATTTATTCCCTTTTCCCATACACTGTTTTATCTTGAATTTCTCAACATACCTTTCGTAGTCTCCTTCCTTTTCATTCCAAATTTGGTCAGTAAACTGTCTTGGCGCGATGCCAGATCACTTGGAATGCATTGAAGCAGCGTTTTTTGACTTTGTGTACTTGTGTTTCCGTTTTTTAAAAATAAATTAGAGCTATTTTTACCCTCCTCCCCTCCATAAAATATATTATATATATCCTCCTATATGTTATCATTATATAAATACGTTCCTTACAGAGGAGGATATAACATCATTATATATAGACGTTCCTTACAGAGGAGGATAATACATATAGGAGGATACTAATGTTTAGGCACTTCCAGATGAGCTGGAGATTCGAAATTTTTTTTTAGGTAGGAATTTGTGCAAAACCGACTAGAAAAAACGAAAATCTTGAAAAAGTGCAACAATGCGGCCGCTAAAAATTTCCCAATTGTTTAAACAAATTTTCAAAGTTTATGTATTTCCGAATGTTTTACGTAGCTGAAATTTTTTTTAGATATAGGAATTGTAAAAAAACGAAATAAGGATTATACAAATTTTGATATTTTAATTTGTTTGGCAGTTAAAAATTCTTAAAATATAAACAAATAGGTAAATGTTTAGATACTACAATGTGAGTTAGAGAGCTGAAATTTTTAAGATAATTTGAGTTTAGTCAATTTAAACGAATAAATATTTGAATATATCTATGAAATTCTTATTGCGGCCGTTAAAAATTATTTAACTTTAAACAATTAGATAAATGTTATTTCACTTCTAAATGTGCTACAAATTTAAAATTTGGCATAAATGTGAGGAATTATTAACCTAATGTGGAAAACGTATCATATTCATAAAATTGCAAAAATTAGCAATTGTTTTACATCATTATTGTTCCATAAGGAAAAAAAGAAATTTGGTCCCTAGGAGAAATCTTTCGAATTAAAGAAATATTTCCCATGATGAAATATCTCTCTAAAAAATTAATGTTTCTTCAAGGTGAGATGAAATGCTTGCAGTATGTAAGCACCTTCTACTAGTATGTTATATCCTCCTCCTTTGTAAGGAACGTCTATATAATATAATTATATCATGAAATTTACAACATTGTTTGCTGCTAACTGATTAAATATAGTATTATAAATTACACAAGCATGTCCGAATGAATACTAAATGTATCGAAAATCGCCTAAAATTGTTCACACATCCAATTTTACTAAACAAACTAAAAGCATATTTACTTTTTTATTGCTTTTCAACTCTAAATTCGTCATTTTAATGTTTACACATTTTGATGAATTTACCCCAGCGATATATATAAATGGAAACATCGAATTTTCACATTTCTCTCCGTTTTTATTGGCTGAGCGGATTTTTGTGAGTTCGTCGGGCAGCTTAATTACGCTACTAGCCTTTCTGTCCGCCCGCTATGTAGGCCGAGCTTTGTGACCTCGTCAAACTCGGCGAAGTAATCAATGAAACTTTTATGAACTAAATATGAAGTGGTGGCAAAAAATTAACTGCTCAATTAAGGAGCCTCGACTGTTAAAGGATCGATACCAGTTATCGACTATCTTTCCTACGTGACAGGCCACATTTGTATTTGAAAATTCATTGTTAACTGCTTATACTTCGGTCTCTATAAGAAAATAATGTGGTATCACGTGAGAAAAATATAATCGGAACGTTTTTTAGCATTGAAAGCTCAACAAACTAGGCTTTATGATCATAATTATAATTGAAGCAATGAAAATGTCCACGTTATATATTTTGTGGGTCGCTTTTCATCATAGGCTCTCTGGTTCCACGAAATGTCATCGAGGCCCGTATGTTGCCGGCTTTTGGTCAAAATGTTTCACATAATACGCCAAATTGTACCGTATTATAAATGGCCTACCTTAGAAGTTTTAGTTAATTGAGAATTATAAATTTACCGATTCCATCCCAAAACTCATCCTAACCACCCTTTTTCCCCCGGAATCCAAGATATTTTGAGGAATATCCTGAAAGCCGCCCACCCTCCCCTCACATCCTCTCCCACCAGGTTCCATTTCCTAGACCACCGATCCTCTCCTTCCGCCGACCCTCTAATCTGGCAAACATTTTATGGAAAAAAGAACCCCCAGCACCCTCTCCTCTGCAACCTGCCGGATCTTATCCCTGCGGTAGACCCCGATGTCTCACATGCCCAATAAACTCCCCCTGCAATTCCTTCTCCAGTCCTACAACTAACATCACCTACCCCATAACTTCTACCAACTGCACTACCCTCCTGATATGTACCCAATGTTCCGCTTTTTATGTTGGCCTCACCAGCAATCCCCTCAACATCCGCATGAACGGCCACCATAACAGCGTCATTATTAAACGACCGCTGCCTGTGGCCGTTCATGCGAACAATTTAATTATTGCTTCACAGTGAGGGCCATTTGCGCTCTCCCCGATAATGCTTTGGCTCCACCAACTCCGTCAGTGGGAGCTTGCACATATTCATCTTCTAAACTACTTCACTCTCCCTGGCCTCAACCTTCGCTAGCATTTCACTCCTTTTCGGCCATTCCCCAACCCCCTTCGCATCTTCCAATCCCCGACTTTTTCGCACTACTCTTTTACCCCCATGCCTCCACCCTGTGTCACTGCCATCAGTTGTCTCTCTTCGGTGCTGACGAAGCGATTACCCCCGAAAGCTTTCGTGTTTTTGTTTGTTTGTTTTACGTGTATCACTTCGACACCCCCAGCAGCTCACCAACTTGAAGTCCTCTTATTGGTGAGTGCTCACTGGGTTTCCTTATCCCAACAACTTGTTACCATCCATCTATATATATATATATATATATATTCTTGGTAAGTGTCCGCTGGGCTTCCCTCAACACCTTTTTGCCACCCTCACCACTACCTTTTCTTTTCCTTAGGTTAATATATATATATATATATATAACAATGGTAGCCACAATATCGTTACCACTGAAGACGAAAAAATTTCGTCAGCATCACAGAATTACATATATAAGCCTTTATGACAATAGAGATTTGAATATATACATTCATCATTATTACCTGTCATAATTTTTGTTTTATAATACTCTCATACATATTATCCTGTTTCTAATTTTTCACGAGGACACACTCGGCTCGAGAAACCATGAAGAAAACACTTACGTGGCATCGATAATGATAAAAGACAGAAAGTGAGAGGGGGGGTTAGATTGGTGGTGGAGTAGGATAGGGGAAGTGCGAGAGTTGACTTCTGACATATTCCGAGTTGCGGTGGAGTCACCTCGGAGAGGGCGACGGTTACGAGACTTTTTGGGCACTTACAGGGTGAAAGGCAGGAATGAGCGGCGGCGTCCATAAAAGTAAACACGGTGAAACAGCTAACCGCAGGGTTAAGATGTCGTAACTTTCGAAATGCAACTTGGTTAGGCTCATATGAAGCGTGAGGGAGCGGCGATGAATGAGTTCATTTGCCTTTGGTTTATCACCAAAGTGCCCATGAGGAGTTTTAATTAATCACACAGGTTTCCTAGTTTATAATATGTTCGCGGTGAGGAGTAATTTATTTTTGTTTTGCGTTATTCGCCCAAAAGATGGTTAGATTTCTCATATGAATTATGATAATATTTACTGAATATAAAATATCTTCCATAAATTGGCTTAACCCGGAGGGGAAAATGTTTATAAAAACAATATCTAATTACTTTTAGCTGAAAGTTGATGTTTATAATCCTTTTCAAAGTAAATCACAGAAAATGAAAATTTCTTCAAGTGTATGCGAAGTTTCATGAGTAATTTTTCACTAATCTCTCTGAGAAAACTTTATATAATTAGAATTACTCTATATTAAAACACAACGTAAAATGATTTAAATTTGGATATGGTTTCTAGTAAGGAAACGAAAATAATTAAAACTGTAGGCAGCGATTGCTGAATGTGTTGAACGTTAGTTCTTTCTCAGAGGTAAATATTTGCTTTTTCGCCAAAGAAATTTTATTATAGAATTTATGGAATATTTAAGCTTTAACCTATAAATTAAGAATGGATCTAGCTTGAATAAAGTCGACGTTTGTAGAGAATTTAGTAGCGTGCCTATCTTCAATACTAATTCCGCGGGTTCGAATCCAGCTACGGCAATAAACTTTGGTGATCGTCTCTTTGAAAAAGGTCAGCGAAATATAGTGTTAATAACCTAAGAAAAAGTAAAATAAATTTTAATCGATTAAAACCTAAGGAATTTACTATCTCTCATTTTTATTTCCTTTGAATTTTGATAAAATTTCATACCATAAGGTAAGGGTTTTCAAACTCTGTTCCGCAGAATACTAGGACTCTAGAAAATCTAGTTGGGGTTGCGTGATTGAGGTCCGAAAATTATTTTAAATATAAAGGTTCCGTGACTTCAGAGAGTTTGGGAACCCCTGCCTTAAGCCTTCATAACTGAGTACGGCCTTCCTCATCGCACGGACCGAAAACAAAAACAAAAAACCATCGGAATCGTTGCCGACTTGGAGGGAAAAACATCCGATTTCATTTCAGGAGGATCCCCTCTCGCTTACGGCTTCTCTTTTTTTTATCCCCATTTCGATATTCGGCACTCCGTTCACGTTTTCGCACAACGCGGCATCCGCGTGAGAAAACGCCGCTCTTCCATGCCGCGCGCGCAGGGCGGAAAGAAAAGCAGCTTTCAATCCGTTCGGCATTCTCGTCACGCGTGATGCAAACGTCCCCTTAGGGAATATGCCGCGCCCTGCAAAACATGCGTAACCTACCTCTCGCTCTTTCTTTCTCCCGCGTTCAGCTTTACCTTACCCTGACTCAACATTCGGGCGCTTAAAACGGGTCCGAGATTATTACGGCGGCGGGAAATATATATGTGACATGAAAACGGAGTGGTGGAGAGGGCGAAATGGAGAAAGGGTGAAGGTGAGGTACGTGGAGAGAGGGAGAGAAATGCCTTTCGACCTCGTTTCATCTCGAAAACCATAGATGGTGCTGGAAACCATTCGAATAAATGGAGGCAGAAGATCAAGTCCCACAAATAATGTGGCGCCCATTCCCTTGTCTACAAACTCAATTAAAATAAAAACCCACTCGAATTCATCTCCTCTCGTCAAGAGTTGTTTTCTTCTTCCTCATGCAGCTTTTTCTGCCAAAATGTGCCTAATACTGTTTCCGCGTATTTTTCCTCCATGGAGCTTACCCTAAAAATCGTTGAAGTGGTGTATTAGAAGGGTTATGGGGGTTCTAAAGCGGAGGGGGATTGAGGATGGCTTGGGGGAGATATTTCGGGGAGTACAAAGTGAAGTCGGCGAGATTAAATTGGAGGGTATTGCCGAGAGATATGGGGGAGTTTGATGGTGGTTGGAGGTAGATATGAGGGGTGTCGTGGAAGGGGGTTTGTCGGGATTGGGAGATGGATATTGGGTAGAGGATAGTGGGGAGAGGTTGGGTGAAAGTGGTTCATAGGGGAAAGGATTGAGGCGTGGCAGTGCGGTTTTAGGAAGTTGGCTTGCGAGGAGATTGAATGAGGTTTTCAGGGGCTTTAGAAGGTTGATCCGGAGGAATTGGAGAAGATGTTCGACTGGGATGGATGCTTTGCTAAACGTATTCACAGCCATATCAGACTGCCGTTCTAGATTAGTTTTCCAATCGTTTGCGTACCACATCAGATCGGCAGCCACATGCGGTCCTTCTCTGAATTAAGCTCTTTTAATCCCAGTTTGTGAACAAATCGCACCAGCTTGGTTTGTGTCGGTAAATGGTATACATACGGACTGATGTGTGGCAGTAAATCACGTATATAAAGTTAAGCTCATCATTTTTTTACTTCGCCCTTGCTACCATCACTATCATCATTTCATTATTTGCCTTCAAATATGACATTCGCGGAGGATCCACCTTTCTAATTGGATGGCAAAACGATGAAACATTCATTGTGACTTTGCGTCCTAGAAGTTCGAGGGGTATCCCAAAAATATGTAAGAAAACAATAACAAGTAAGGAAAGAGCTGCTAAAGCAGACGGTAATTGGTGGTTAAATCAATTAGACAGAAAGACGAACAAACAGGAAAAACGCACAGAACGAGACAAGATACTGAATTTATTGGCGAATAATCGAAGTCTGTAGCTGCATTCGAATATGAGTTAGCGCATCAGACCGACAGACAGACTGGCGGGCTTCTGAAAGAAAACGTGCACAGCGAGCTAAAATAATAAATCGATTGGCGAATAAACGAAGTAATTATATGCTTTCGTTTAAGTCAGACAGACAGGCGGACAAACGAAATGCATTAGCGGATTTTCTTGAAAGAACCGCTTAAGAGGTGTAACGAGAGGAGCATTCGAAATTAGGGGATCGCATTTCATCGTGGAAATTTTCTTATTAAATGACGCGTAGGAAAATATTACTAACGTATTTGGTTAACCTTATAAAATGTTTCATAATTCAATTTATCATTGATTTGGAAATATTTGAATCTACCCGCAATCCTGGCAACTGACCCTGTGAAAGAAACGTCTGCGTTATGACATTGGGACATTTGAAAAATTACAATAGCGAAGAACATAAAGTAAATACTGAAAGGTGCATAAAAACATTTTTGGATTGTGAAAGATTATCATTGGTTTTTCGAAACTTGGTTCCTGACCACAACCCGAATGGAAGAAGGAGGCGCTGTTGCGTCTGAGATTAGACAATAATCCTTTATTGGACTACCTTTTTGACGTAATGGAAGGGCTGTGTATGCTCCTCAATCCTTGAGTACACTGGATGAAACACTTACTGCTTTTCAATAGGTTCCGATGAAACCAAGAGTTGTTCAAGCAGCGAAAGCACCATAGAGAAGCAACCCAATAAAACGATGGCGCCACGTCGAAATCACCGCCGACGAAGACAATAAAAAATAACCTCAAGTATCCTTCCCACAGGAACGGGGTTCATGCGTGGTGATATGGAAAGTCTGAACACCGTACATGACGTCAGGACCTACCTCTATTCCTTTAAGATCCAGCGATTTCCTCCTAATGCCATGAGGTGATCGTCGCAGTAACATTAGGCAATCTTCACGGGCCAACTCTCATGAAACGAAAATTATAAGGGTTTTCGACCGAGGTGGGAAAGTTTCCATGGAAACATTTTGGAAAGAGAGGTAGGACCGGAATGCCGGGAAAGTTTTCATTGGGAAGGATGGCGGGAGTTAGAGATGGATGAAGTTGGAGAAGAGGGTGTTTGGAAGATGAAGATAGTTGAAGAATGAATGTTTTCCGATCCACGTATTAGATAACTTTTGGTTTCTTTTATAGTGTTTTTCTTCCTCAAGTATAATTTAAACTATTCATTAGCTCATTTTATTCTCTCTGGCTCACTGTAATATTAGAATAACTTTCATTGTCTTCTTTATGTTATTTTTTGTCGATTTCCTTTGAAAGCTACAACTTTGTTAAAAATTAAAATGTAAAATTCTGATGGTTTTTCCTGTCAAGTAAACGTGTTCCATAATATAAAATGGGTTGGGCTATGTAGGATAAAAATTAGACTTTTTATCTTACGTGCATGCGAGATGCGAAAATTTTCATCATCCCGCCATATGTTTCTTGTCTGCGACACTTTCACGTAGTTAATTATTTTTAGTACGGAAACGCAGGGATATTTTAACCGCAGTGCTCACTCGCCATTTAAAACGGCGTCATTTTTGCCGTATTATTGCGCAACTTATTTGCAGTCTGCACGGCTCCGCTCTTTGAGAACCATTGGTATAGTGGCTATGTTATCCGCATGTTTGTCACGCCAATCACGTTTTTTGAAGATGCGACCTCGTCACACGAGCCGTGTTCACATTACTGAGAGGGTGTTTTGAATCCGCCCTCACGACCAATTTCCATCTCCCCATGAGAGAAAAATATTTAACCGTAATTTATTTTTGGCTGCATAGTTTTACAGGCGCACCGTGCCATCCTTCTCGGTTAACGGTCTTAATTTATCGGCATTTTCAAGGGAAAAAATTCCTTCCTGGACATATGGCATTTTTTTGCGGTTCCGGCGGACCACGTTAGGTTATTTTATCCTTACCGTGGCGCTCACTGCATTGTTTTTTGTATATCCCATCGTAGGAATGCTATTTGTTGTTTCTGCGGCGTGACAGACGTTACGAAATTCGAAATATTGCCTCATGGAACTCGTATTTAAATTGTTCTCGTGAGAGGCGCGCAGGTCGGGCTCGGATGGAGCACGTCTCGGGAAGAGTTGTCTTCGATGAGGATTTTCCTCGATATCTTGGATTTGGCGTTAAAATGGACGTTGAAAAAAACCAACGCGCGTTCTTGCGGAACATTTATAGGATTAGCTACAGTTGGAATGCTTCGATTTATCGACTTGTCCAATTATAAGTTTAAGGGGATTGGAAAATAAAATGACATTCGCTAGCAATGACGCAGTATAAGTAGATTTATTGAGGACATTGAAAGAATCGGAAGATTTATGTCTTTTATAAGATTGTAATTTCAATATGAAATGGATTTGTTTGAAATTTTCAATTTAATAATTTGAATTGAATTTATTCATAGGTTGTCGCGATTAGGCTAAAATCTCGTTGGTCAAAAGAGTTTACACGATATGAAATACCAATCATTAGAACGTTAATATACTTAGCGTTACAGCATTAGAGTTTTGAAGATCACGTCGCTTATTTTTACAACCTGCACTATAACTAGTTATTAACAACAAAGTTTTTCACAAAACAGGTCACCTTATTAGGCAAGGGAACATGCAGAAATAATGGCAAATGTTTCGTAGCAATTGTTTTCTGGGGCCTCAATTTTATTTTAACCTGAGTAAATTTTTTCCAATAACATTTAGCTACTCTTTAAATCATACCATCCTTTGTTGTTACTATTTTCCTTGCACATACCTCCTAACCTGTTTGTTTGTTTGTCATATGTTCTCTAGCGTGTCCTAACCTCCCATTTTTACCATTTTATGTGACACTGCCTTCTTTATTAAATCTACCTAACAATAATAATATCTCGCAACCTACCTTTACGCATGCCCTAGTGGAATATAAATTTCTACTTCATTGTTTGAGAAGTTTAAAAGCAAAATAAACGTTGATGGATGGAAATTATATTTTTAAGGACTTTAAAAAAAACGTGTTTTTTGATTCGATTTTCTACCAGTCATATCTCTCCCATAATTTTTTTTCTTCCTTCCTGACATATTTACTTATTATTCCATTTCTCTTTTCCTTTCCTTTCGATATTTTATTCACTCTTCATATCCATGTTTTCCATCTTCCGCGCGTTTTTATTCATCGCATTTGTGTGTGTATGTATGTGCGCGCATGTGTGTATGAGGAAGAAGGGGGATGGAGAGAGTAGGAGGATAGAAGCACAGCCTGTATGTATGTGCAGGTTTCCCTCGATGGCTGTGGGGTTAATCTTTGCCTCTTAACCTCCGACCTATGACCTATTTCTCTCCTATTGTGTGTGGGTGTTCCTTGACACAATGGTTGTTGGTCCTCCTCGTAAAGATGACGCAGTAACAAACACATTTTCGTTAAAAGATACAAAAGTTTGTGAACTAGTATAGGAGTGGTGTGGAGTTCATTTTCTGCATTAGCATTGTATCATGGCAATTAAAATCTTTTATATAGTCAACTGACATGCTCTTATAACAGGTGCTACAATTCGCAATTTCTACCTGAAAAGTTTGGCTCGATTGGACATTTTCAATTGTTTCCATCGACTTCAATTGTTGCCATGAAATTACTCTAACGCCATTAACAAATTTTGGAAATACATTTTATTTAACTAACTTTACTGAGGACTTTACATATAAATTATACTTATGTGAGTTTATTGCAAGATAAAGTTCGTATTGCATTGAGAGTATTATCAGTATCAGTCAATTTTTATTAGCAATTACAGCATGAGTACATACTAATCGCCCTCACGTTAACCCACTCCCTGTAAATGACAATCCATTAAATAATCGTTCTTAATTTAAATTTATATACATAATAAAACTCCTTCTTGCTGCTAATTAAAGATAATTTTCATTTGGATGTTAAATTGCGGAAACGTTTGGCATAGTTAAAGTAGGTATACTAGTAATTTGAAACAGGATGAAAGTTGTAGTGGCTCTTTAATTGGATGATAAAACGGTTACAAAAAATTTAATTTCGCAAATAATATGGATTTACAAAACGCCCAACTCATTTGGATTTGATTTTATGATGCTTAATATAAAGTTAGTTTACAACTACAGAGCGCTTTTCTAATCTTTTAACGAAATTAGAAGCAACATGACAATGGGAGATTGAAACGCTTATTTTATACCCATTAACAGAATTACGCTTGAAGCCATCGCGCAATTAATTTTTATCTTTGACGCCATTCATGTTTCATTTTTTGCTCATCACACTGAATTTTGTCTTTATTTCTTGTTGGCTTGAGCGCGGGATTTTGTTATCACTTTTGGTAGAATGGATCTTTTTTAAATCTCGCCTCAGAAATGACTGGCCGATCTCATTTTATCTGTTTATCCACTTCCCATCATTCGATTTTACGTAAGTTTCCTTCTTCCACATTTCATTATAATGTATTGTTTGTATTTGGAATATAATGTGCACCCGTGGAATATTTTTGTATTGAACTTAACTTTGAATGTGTGGGTTAATTTTTCCATCCGGATTAGAAAAGTTCTCTATTTTAAGCTGTATATGAACAATAAATTTATCCGAACTGTAGAAATATCAGCAGAATGTATAAAGGAGAAATAAGTGTTAATTCCCGATTGTTTATTAAATAAATATTATTCTCGAATACCTAAATCTTCATTTACCAACATCGGTTTAAATGATTTCGATAAAAAAGGCGTTATTTAACGCAAAACATTGTTAAAAGATTCAAGAACGATAGATTTAGCGAGATTTTAAAAGATATCGATTAACTGTTAATGAGATGTATAACATTGGAAATGTTGTTGGTATTCTTTGCATAATTTTTAATCGGTAGTTTGATTATTCTCGCTATTAGGAATCCGAATTTGCACAGGAAAATTCCACTGTGATATTATTTAACGTAATATTACTATGATATGTTATATTACGTTGTATTTTAAAATTATTTAGCCAAAGCTTCAACTAATTTAGCAATCGCGCTCGTATTGCAACACAAAATGATATTAATATTTATGTTTATTGAATTGTATGGCATACAAGTATACTTTTTCATGTGAAGGATAGCTCAAGCTATGTGCCTCAAAGAACATAATGATAGATTAAAACACTAGTACCGTATCTGCGAGTATTATTTACTGTCACTTTAAATAACTATAGTATACCGGCGGACTGGAAGAAGGCGATAGTAATACCTATTCACAAGGGAGGAAACAAAACCAACGTTGAAAGGTACAGGCCGGTTAGTCTAACATCAGTAGTCTACAAGCTCATGGAAAAAATAATAGCAGATTACTTGCGCAATTTTTGGGAGGTAAGCAATTTCCTATGTAAAAATCAGCATGGATTTAGAAAAGGATACTCGTGTGATACACAGTTACTGGAACTCGTCCAAGATATAGTAGACACGATTGATAAAGGGGAAGAAGTGGATGGGATCGTAATAGATTTTGCAAAAGCGTTTAATACTGTTTCTCACGACATTCTTTTAGCTATGTTGTATAAGTTAAACATTGATAAGAGAGTGATCTCACGTATTAAAAATTTCCTTACTGGCAGGTCTCAGGGGGTTAGAGTTGAAACGAGTCTGTCGGATTTTGTAAATATCACATCAGGGGTGCCCGAGGAAGTGTTTTTGGTCCTTTACTATTTCTTATTTATGTTAATGATTTGACAAATAGCATTAATTCAAGAATATGTTTATTCGCGGATGACTACATAATATATAGGCAAATAAAAAGTGAGGATGACCGAGAAATTCTACAAAAGGACATCGACATGTTAGAATTAGGTCAAATAAAATGAGTGTAAATATAAATAAAAGCAAGCACGTCACGCTCTCAAACAAAAATTGATGAGCGAGCGCAGATACAAGCTACAAGGCGAAATAATACCAAAATTTTATTGCTGCAAGTATTTAGGCGTCCATGTAGCAAAAGATCTAGGGTGGGATAGGCATATTGATAATGTCATAGGAAAAGCATGTAAAAGCTTACATTACGTGATGCATAATCTTAAAGGAAGTAGGGCTGCGAAGGAAAAGGCATACAAAACAATAGTAGGACCAATATTAGAGTACGCGACGAATGTATGGGATCCGCATGAGATAGGACAAAACAGGAAAATAGAGAAAGTTCAGAGGATAGCTACGAGATATGTACCACTAGGTAAGTTTAAAAAGGAAGACAGCGTCACCGAAATGTTAAAAATTCTAGATTGGGAATCGTTAGAAAGTAGGAGAAGAATTAACAGAATAGGCGGGTTTTACCAGGCATACACTAATAATAAAGCGTGGGAAGTAGAATGCAGATTCCAAATTTTTTAGGTAAAAATAGCCACGAATTTAATATTAAATTTGGGCCGCAGAGAATTAATACAGCAAAGTATTCTTTTCTAAACAGGGGAATTAGTGAGTGGAACAATTTACCTGAGGTGCTCTTCAGGCCCTTACCTAAGGACGCAAAAAATTTTAAGCGTAGAATTAACGCATATATCCATGGTAAAAGTAAGACGAACTTGGAAGAGGAATATTAGCAATCTACATAATTATGACTGTAACTGTACCTAGGTGCTGGAAAAGTAGGGGATTGCTTGGAACTGTGAAGTACGGTAAGGACTTCGTGGGCCACATGAAGGCATTCCATGAACTCCGAAAATCCGCACTTCAGGTGCAAAATTGAATTGTTAATACTAAATATATTGTAGAGAGTGTGTTTGTAAAAATTGTGATTGTAAATATTATTATTTTTATGTATATTGTTTTCTTTACCACCTGCCCGGATGGCCAAATTGCAATGTATAATTAAATAAATAAAATAGTAACTCTGGCATAGGATATTAAACTGCTAACGGTAACAGGAAAGCGTCACCAACGTCATAGCTGATAATAGGGCTATAAATTTGACAAAAAAGTTATATCGCAAACCATCAGCTTGTAAAATAAGTTGCGTAAGATCCCCAACATAAGAGTTTACTTGGCTGATATCGATGTTATTCCAATCCACCATTATAGGCATGCGACCCACGGAGGGTGAAGTGTATGGACGGAACAAATTGCGCCCACGTCATATTTCGAGATCCAGTTTCGATATCGAAAACATTTCCCGAATCGTGAAATCACATCATTCCAACCATTTGCTCTGTTTTGCATAAATAAGATAAAAAAGGCGGCCGTTGGGCCGAAAAGGATCTGAATCTTTCGCGCGCAATTGGGTTCCCGTCATGCTGTCCTCTCCAATCCTTTTCTTCCCCTCACTCCTAACATCGTACTTTTCCCATCCCTATACTCTCCCCTTTTCGTCCCACTGCCTCGCTCTCCTAAAGAAACCACCTTTCCGTTTTTTCGTAATCTCTCTCATCTAATCCTTTTCTCACATTCTCTCCCCCCCATCCTATTCACATCATTCATTCATTTCCTTCAACATCCCTCCATTCCTTCCTGCTTTCTCTTATTCATTTCCTCCCTTCTACCATCTCAAATCCATGTCTTTCCTCATCCCCTCCCCTTCTCCATTTCTCCTCCCTATTTATTTCACTCCCTTATCCTTCCTCTATTTTCCTGTCTCCATGCAACTCTTCCTTCAATAAGGTCTCGCCTATGCCATACCCTCCCTCTCTCTATCCCTATACTTCTTCCCTCAACCTCCAACCCCTCCCACCCAACGACTTAGCCGCCTTCGGAAATGTACGTGTTTGTCGGGAGCCATTGCGGAGTGGGATTTGATTTATTGCCGCTCGTAATTACGGTGAAATTTATCTCCTTCAGCCCGCTCGTCAGCTGTCGGGAAAAGGTAAACTCTTAAGCACGATATCGTTGGGTGTGCGAGGTGAGAGGGGGGTGGATGAGGGCGTTGCTGGGTTGGGGAAGCAAAAAAAACAACAACGCTCCGACTCATTTCTTCTCTTGTATGTTTCCAGACCGATACAAATTTTTTCCTCCTCTCGTTCTGTCTCTATCTCTCCGATAATCTCTTTCTCATCTCTCTCCCTTCCAATCTCTCTCTCTCTCTTAGTCTCTACACTTCTCACTTTATCTTTGTAACTCGTGAACACGTTCGCATCCCCTGTAACTTCCACCATCTCAATTCCCTCGTCATTAGCTTCCCAATCTCTTCGCCCTCTCCCTCCCTTCTTTGCCCCTCCCATCCGATTTCTTCCCCTTTCTTCTCCCTCCAAGTCGTCATCTTTCTCTCTCCCCGTTTTCTCCCATTCCCAGCTCTTTCGTCGTTCTTTCTCTCTCCATCCTTTCTCCTCTACTCATGATTTCCTTTTGTCTCTTCCTCTCCCTCTTTCTCACCCTCATTCTCTCCTTCTGTCAGTCACTCTTTCTCTGCCACTTCTATCCCTCTTCATCTTCTCTCCCTCATCATCTCCTCTTTATATTTCTCTTATCTTTTCTTTCTCTCCCTCTTCCTGTCTTTATTTTTCTCCTTCTTCCTCTCCTCTTACTCTATACCACTTTCCCTCCATCTTTCTTTCCGTTTTCCTCTCCCCCTTTCTCTCTTTCTTTCCTTTCTATGCTCTTCCTTCCATCTTCCTCTGCCTCTTTCTCTTCACTTCTTTTTCTCTCTCTCTTCACATATTCCCCTCACTTGCATTCTCCAATACTTTCTTTCCCTCTCTACTCCGTCGTCCTCTTCCTCTCTTCCATTCCCTCTTCCTCTTCCTTTCACTGTCTCCTCAATACTTGATCTATCCCCCTATTCATCCCCCCGCTCTCTTCGTTACTTTCTTTCCCTCCCGCTTCCTTTCCTTCTTCCTCTTCCCCTCTCTTCCACTGTGCGATAGCTTCCCGCGCACGTTCCCTCACTCACTCATATTTTTTCTCTACTTTCTCTCTCTCTCTCGCCATCTGCAGCAGTGAACGATCAGTTGGTGCAAAACTTCCGATCTTCGTTCGCTGCTCCCCCTAGCCCTTAGAATCCTCCACCGCCGAGGAACAAATGTACAGACGGTGACACGTAGGATTTGGAAAATGTGGTAAAGACCCGAACCGAAGGCATTTTGGAAGTAGGGATTCAGTGGAAAAACCTAGAGCGTTTTATGAATGAAAAACAAAAGAAATATGGAGAAAAGCTATGCGTTGGAAAAAGGATGGGACCAAATACTTCGTCCTTCGATAACTTTATTCCTTTGAGGCAGGCGCAATCGGAATTGCAAAAAATAAGAGAAAACAAAATTATTTGTTCGTTGTTACGCTAATCATTTGTTTGGCGAAAACAAATATTAAAATCACGATTATTTTGTGAATAAATGGCTTTGAGGAATCAAAGAATGCGTAGAATAAATTCTTTATAACCATATTGCCTGTGATTTGAATTTTTGAACATTTTTAGAGGATATTTGATTTCGTACCCTTTGATTTGACTTCGTATTATATTAATGGAATACCTTATAAATTGATTTATTCGTGTCTTCGATTCTCTCAAGTTTCATAAATCGTATTAAACTTAGTGAGCCGTGACTTTGAGGATGTATAGAAAAGTTTCTTCCTATCTTCATTATTCTTTTACAAATAGGTTCATTTCCTTTTATCAAAGTTGGAGTTTGCAACTCAATGAGAATCTGAGAACGATCTTCAGGGAAAACGGTGAGCATATATTTTTTATTTAAATCTGTACAATAACTTCGTTTCCATTGCTTTTGACGATTACGCGTCATGCGACTCGGAAAAGTTTCTATTTTTTGGTGACTCTTTTCTTTCATCACCATGGAGCCTGTTAAATATTTTTATCCCTATAGACCAAAAGCAAAAAAAATATTATTCGATCGACCCGAAAATGGATGTTATTCTCTAGTGGGTTTTCCATTAAAAATACAGTATGCGGACACGGCATCCGTGAAAGGATGAATAGAAACCCTCTTTACAAAACTTCAGTACCACGCCGGATCATATCTAACTAAAACCTTTCGGTCTAGCGGTTACTCATTTAAGTCTAGTTCAACCCAAGTGGATTCACATATGATAAGTTTCGAGATTAAGAATTATTGGCATTATTTATCTTATTAAGAAATGATAACTCGAAATTATAGCTCCGAACCGTACAAGTGAGGACTTAGAGAAGACCAATGACGCTAAGTTACATTTAATAACCAACTATCGATGATGAGAGCTCGGCTCTCGAAATACGTATTTAGCGTTACTGGTCTCTTCTAAGTCTTAAGCTTTACTGATATTCTCTGAGACCTCACTTGTACATACCGGAGCTAGGATTTAAGCTGTCCGGTATATTTACCGTAGTTTCCTCTTTTATTTTTTATTGTTAAGAATTTTTTGTCAAATATGTAATCAATGTATGTGTTAAGGTTTGAGAATATTGTTTAATGCAAATATTAACTGATTTCCTTAAAAAAAGGGCATGGGGCATTTGAAGGCCTTATATTTATTCAGCAATTTAAAACATTAGCTATAAATAATAACTTGATATAATGCGTAGTTGTACGCATTGATTCTGATGCGACTAAAATTATTTCTGTGATATAAAAATCAGTTAAAAATTCCGCGTCTTAATATAACATGGATTTCTCAGTCTTATCATTTGGTTTACCTCTTTACAATCCCATAAAAGTTGTAAATTATTCCTGCAAATTTACGAATTACTTTGGCGTAATTAGATATTTTGTAAACACTTAAATTCGTTCTTTAAATCACATGTAGGTTGAAATCTTGGATATATTTAGAATACACGAAGCTGAGAATATATCTTTGTTACTTTGAACATATAAATATAGTTATCGGTTGATTTGTCGTAACCACGAGGATTCCTATGACATATTTCCTACAATAGTCTGCTTAAACGCTTCCCCAACACTGACCCCTTCGCTAATACCACTGCATAATACCCTTTCATCCCCATTCGTTCATGTTTTTAGTCACCATTTTGTTGTTGTTGTTATATTAATTCATTATTTTTATTTTTTAAATATTTAACTAATGTTGTTATGTCGTCCACTGTAATTGGCTTCGTGCTGTATTTGGACTCTATTGATAATAAATAAATTTCGTTGAATTAAAGCGGGATGAATCTGAAAAATGATCCTTAGCCAATGTGTTACACTGCCATTAATGCAATTAATTGCAACAGTTAAATTTTGGAATAATAACATTACATATTCAGAAGATATTTTGGTGATCGGATTCCTAATTAACGAGGATTTTTGTGTAAATTACAAGTTATTCGAGCATGAAAAACTTCAGAAACGCGAAATGTTTTCTGAACAATATAATGGCTACCAGAGTCTTGACGATTGTATTATAGTTCTCTGAAATTAAAAGCACTTTTTCCTTCGAATTGTTACGGGATAACCTGTTATTAAAAATTAAAACCACGGAACATTTTAGCTTAAATACTAGAAAAATTATTCAATCATAATTTCTAAAGAAGTCCTTATTTTGAACCACCCATGTGTAGAAGATATCATCCCTGTGATAATGAAAACGCTCGCATAAACAGGTCATAGTCTGTAATACTGACGAAAGAGGCATCGCAGAATGCGTAATGAGGATATCCGCTTTAGTTTAATCCGACGAGAGTCGTCAAAGGATCAAAAGAGGCTTCGCTTCCTTATGTAGACGGCACATTTCCACACTTCAGAAAGCAGCGCTTAATCGCTTTAAAGCGGGAGACATAGGCGGCTCTCTTTCCCGCTCATTACGCAACGATTTCCCTCGAGCTGTACGTGAAACTGCGGAGGTAAACGGCACCTTCATACGATTCGAAACGTGTCGACTGCTTTTAATTCTTTGAACCTATTTGAAAGCATCTTCGGAAAATAATTCGTGCTAGGACTTCCTGCTTTGAATATTTTTGCCTTAAAATGATTTTTAGGCAAGCGAGCGAGCGAATCCTTTCATTAAGCGTGAGTTCGGCAGAAAATACCCGATGTCTTCACAAAGAAAAGATATCGTTGTCATTTTAATTACTATTTGTTTTCATGTTGCTACTAGTTCGTATTCATTACTATAGGAACTGTACGTGATGACGGGCTCTCGAATGTTTTATAGATTTTCTTTCCGACTAATTATTTTAATTCTAGAGAGAATTTTCCGGCTCTTTTGTATTAAAATCTATTTTGCTATGCACGTCTCTCCAATATCCACAAAAAGGATGGAAATAACATATTCGCATATTTCTGTATAGTAACCGTCGTCATTATTAGTAATTTTCCGATAGTAGACAATAAAGAGTACAAAGAACCTTATATAGGTTCTATTACTGGTAAATCACCACTAGTAAATGTTGCTTTGTATAAGAAATGCGCACATGTTTTTTACATCTTTTTATGACTGTTGGAGAAACATTTGTCAACTAATGATGCGGTATTTCAGAAAATGTTTGCATTGCTACACTGGCAGTCGGCATCATGTCATAGACTAACAAACCTGTACATTGTTCCAAAACATTATGCTGCCAAGCCTACAAGTAGTCTCTGCATTAAATATTTGCCACGACGCACATTATTAAGCAACGTACACCAAAAAAATATTTCACACCTGGCGTATATACCTCACAACATACTAGTACACGTAGCCCGTACGAAGCATACCACCCAACATACCCCTTCCCTCTGCAATTTATACAGCCAAAACTACATTTAACCTCTGTAGCATATACAACCAAAACTACATACGCCCCCTGCGAGATATACCATTTTAACTACATCTGACTCGTAAGCTTAACCTACGAAATATACCCCAGCGTGCATTCTCTCCCTGCATCATATACCTAATAAACTACATCCATTCCTTGAGATATATACTACCAAAAGTACATCCAACCCCTCGTGACGTATACCCATATTAAAAAATTAAAAAATAAATAAAATAATCGCTTACGGTTATTACATCTAAACATCCATCTTATATATGTAATTTCTTTTATTTTGTAACATAGCCGTTCCTATAGTTTTGGTACCTGGAATTCTCGTTCCCGATTCCCGGGAATGTATTCAATATTTCTTATTCTCGATTCCCGGGAAAATTTTTAATGATTCCCGGGAATTGTTCGTTTGAATTTTGTGGCGACTCGAGTTTTTCCAGAATTACCTTCATAGCTGGATTTTTAAAGATATTCCTCCAAATTTCAGCCTCAAATGTTAAGCTATCAAAATTATTTTTTCTGTACTTCGTACATGTTGTACCAATAGAATTTCTGATTCATACTAAATATCATTTCAGTGAATACTATTTTGTAGTTTAGGAGTTTGAGATCAAGGATCAGGTTGCGTTTCTCGCTATTAATTCAATTTCAATGGAACGCTAATGCGATTTCAATATGGCTTCTTCTCGCGCCCGAGAATGTCGTCAGTAAAAATAAGTCCAAAATGTAATAGTTGCATGTTGCATGAATCTAAAACTAGGCACTGAAGCGAAAAACCTTCCCCCTCTGTCCTTTTACCTTTCCCCCCTCCCTCTGCCTGTTAGCGACCAAATAGATACTTTTATCGATGTTATTTAATGCGTTGAAAATATAAACCTACCTCAACCGAAAGTGAACGAGTGTTTTCCACAGCAGGCAATTTTTTGGCCCGAAAAAGAGCTGATTTGAGTAGCAAGTCAGTTGATGCCTTATGCTTTTCATAATCTTTATTCAATAAGAAATTGTAATTCATGCTGTAAATACGAATTTATTGTTTTAATAAGATGTATGTTAAGCGAACAAGGGGATTTGTGTAAAACTTGGAATTTTTATTTCCATTTTATTATTTTAGTTTTAGTCTTAATTATTTGAATTTAAGAAAGAGGTCTACTTCTTTTTTTAATGTACTCATATATTTTATTCATATTCATTTGCATTTTGTAACGGAATTAATATTTAAATTTATATGTATATAGTGTAAAAGTATTTTTATGATTTAAACTGTAAATAATATGTTTTGTAGAGATATGTTTAGGACTCTATGACTTTTTGTGTACTAGTTATTCAATTTTTATAAGAATCTCTACCAGCCTCTTGTTTTCTATATTGTGCAGATAAAACTGTGTAACATTTTTCACTAATACGCTCAGTTGATGGTTCTTATCAATGAAATTCTTAATTTGAATCCCTAGATTTACCAAGTATATGTGTCTTGTCTCCCATAGAGTTTTTATGTTTAATTGTATGATGAAGGCAATCTGTATTATACATTTTTCCACTTGCCCTATACATGTTTCTCATGTCATTGGGATTCATTAAGGACTCGTGTATATATATTGCATCAATAATTAATTAATATAACGTTTAAATGAAAAATGGTGTATTAAATATTTAAAATGTTAAATCATTTTTGTTCCTGGGATTCCCGGGATCTTTGCACATCTAAATCCTGTTTTCCGGAAAAAATACCGCTGGGAACCTAAAACTCTAGTCGTTCCTGAGATAGGTTTCATGCCAGTCTTTCTATTCGGTCATGTCAAAACAGTACGCTCTTCTAACACCTAGCACTAACATTCACAATATTTTCCTAATATACCTCTCTCTAGGAACCTTTTATATCCTCGGTTATTTCAAATATCCTGGTTTTCCAACTTTAACTAAACTTCTTCGAATCGAGAAATCACTCACTGTTTACTATTTCAATTCCGCGAAATAATTCAGTTGGGTCAGTCGCCCAGCAATTGTAGTTGCCGTCGTCCTCGTCTTTTTTTACGGGTTCAGTTCGGTAATTTCATTTCTTTCCCCCATCCATCGAAAAAATAACAAAATACTAACGTCCGGCCTAGTAAAAATTTTATCCGGAAACCGTCCGGGATAACGTACCAAGCTTGTCCAGTTCGTCTACCCATACAACAAGGGCGGTCTGGATATAATAAAAGAAAACGTCCAGACTAAGATAAAGGCGTGAGCGTGACGTCTATATACAGAGAAGAGATAGGAACGAAAAAGATAGTGCGGTCGGTGAGTCACGGAGATGATAGAGAAGAAGGAAGCAACGGCCGTAATAGGTGGTCCGATCTGCTCGCAGTCACGCAGAAAATACTGGAAGGATTAAAAAATAATAATGTGAAGTTGTGGAAGGGGATTTTGAGTTAACGACTTAAGAAGAAGGAAAAGGTTAAGGATACATTAGGATTAAGGACGGTATAGGTTAAAAAGGAAGAGTGGAAAAGGTTAGGATTATAATGGATATGATTATAAGGAAATATGGTGGAAAAATTGGAAAGAAGATCCCGGACGATGATACGAGTGGATAAAGGTTTAAAGTTGGGAAAAGGGGAAATACGACGGTGTGAGAGGAGATTGGAGCTCATAGTATGGGTATAGAAAAGGGTTGGAAGGATTGATGAGGCATTCAGAGAGTGGGAATGGTGTGAAGAAATGTTGAACTGTGGGATTGTAAATGGTTGATTGGGAAATTGGGAGTGATGTGGAATGGAGGGATCAGATCGGAGTTAATAAGGAGGAAAATAGGTTGCAAGAGGATTGATTGGGTGGTAGGTAGGTACGTTAAGGTGAATGAAAATTCCATAGGTCAGGGTTAGAGTTGATGTGACAAGTTCTGATTTGGTTAAACAGTTGATAAGCGAAGGATATAATGTGGATTTTAAGTATCTAGTATAAATGGGTTTGGTACAAAAGGTTGAAGAAGATGGAAAAATTAAGAGAAGAGAAGAGAAGAAAAGGAGAAATACCCAGAACGAAAATGGAGGGAATATAACATTACGGTAAACCTCTATTATCCGAGTTAATTGGGATTGCCGTATACACAAATGATAGGAAAACACGAATAATCCGACGGATGAAATTGTCAACGCAAAATACATTAAAATATATGCTGTAGACTGTACAAATTTATTTACGAGAAATGCAAGAAATGGCTTA
The DNA here is from genome assembly GCA_028673005.1 of Tanypteryx hageni. NCBI lineage: Eukaryota > Metazoa > Arthropoda > Insecta > Odonata > Petaluridae > Tanypteryx > Tanypteryx hageni. The sequence continues at coordinate 43,559,875 of CM054117.1, forward strand.
CCTCATTCTCCCTAATGAATGCAATACCCAGACCGGAAAAAAAACAAATTTATATACATTTAGAGTCATGCTACACGCAATGTACTAGTGAGCATAAAATTATAGAATTAATTTTAAGTCATTTATGGTGCTGTTTGTAGGACAAAGATAACTAAATAAACTCGCCAAGTAGCCATAATATTTTTAATGAAAAAGAAAAGAGTTAATAGATGTTTCAATAAAATTTTAAACTTACTTTAGAACGTCAGGTTACCCAGTAAATCTGTGCACGGATAATTGGGATTTTCTGTTAATACCTTCAAAATATAGCGTTAAGAAAGGTTGAGGTGGCCAGTTAAGAGGCAGGAGAGGTAAGCCAGCAGGGTAATTAAAAGGTAAACTTTGGATGATGAGTTATAGTGCATTGAATGGGATATGAAACTACAGATCATGCGGAAAGTGAAATTTATTTAAACGAATTAATATAAGATGGAACGGGATAAATAGTTAGACATGAATTTCATTGAAATATTTTAATGAGCATTTAGGAAAATGTAAATCTATTCTCGGTCAAAACCTCATCTTTTGCCATGCTCTCAGTGAGATTTTTCTTATATCTTGTATACTTCCGCCCAGGTAAAGTAAATCAAATTTCCAGCCCGAATTACAATTTAGTGGAAACTAATAATTAACATAAATGGATACCTCTCGATCGATGAATTATTCTTCGAAAAACAAAACAATATTCGACGCAGCCGTAAAATAGATGTAGTAGTAGTAGTCTTTGAATACTATATAACTATTTTTTTAATATAGGCTATTTATGTGCCTAAAAAACATCAATAACCATAACTTGATGAACTATAATAAAAATTTACGCAGGAATTCTTTAGTAAATCTTTATTTTGTGAAAATTGACTAAACATTATATTGTATTACTATATGTAATTATATTATGTTAATCGACATTGTTTATTTCAACAAAACTTTTATTCCGGGTAATCCTCTTTATAAGAACGATATTTTATAACATGCTTTAGTAACTTTTTTGCCCTTACAACCAACACGAGAAAAGGACTACGGGAAAGCGGATTTGTAAAGAAAAGCTTTTTTGTGCTCAGGAACAGCTAAAAAGTTAATATCAAAACCTCGAAGCGGAATATATTCACGATCGCAATTCAGTGTAATTATCATCATTCTATCTGACGGTAGGTTTTTGAATACTTTATACAATACTAGGCCTTTTTCTTCATATTCTCATGCCCATCCCCTTTTTTTAGCGCATCTAGTATACATTTCCTCTTCATACCTCTCTGCTTCTTTCATAGCAACCTCACTTCTATAATTTCCTTCAACAGATCTTCGCCTCTTCAAATTTGACCCACCAAATTATCTGTCTTTTCTAGGGCTTCCAATTAACCGGAATTTTTGCTATAGATCTGCCGTGATCAAAAGAATATTTTGGGTGTACTGTGGGTGTGGCTTAATCCCTCACTCTACTTGCCACTTTCTCCTCTCGCCCTTCCTTACCACTCGGGCTGTCGCTGTCTCGGTCCTTCTTTAACTACACTGTTGCCAAATATTCGCAAAACATCGTTTAGGTAGTCAACTGTAAACAGTGAGAACTGATAATCTAAGGAGAAGAAGGATGGGCTAGTGGGGGTGGGGGTAGTAAAGAAGACCGAGGGAACGTCCCTTCCGTGACGGAGGAACTTCCCTTCCTTGCGCGTCCGAAGTCCACGCATGTTCTTATGAATGCGACAGACCTATAACAATGTTTTTGGTTAAAAGATCATCAGCTAACCGATTAATCGATAATTAATCGGTAAAAATAGAAACACTAAATTTATTTTTAGATGTTTATTAAAATAAATTTCAAAGGAATACAGGAAAAACTGCTTAGTTTTTGCTGCAAATAATTTTTTTTTAATTGAAGCTCATTCAATATTTGGTATAACAAAATTTTGAACGGATTACTTATAAGAAAAACAAGTTATTTGACATGATTTTAAAATAAAGCTTTATAATTAAACGACATTCAATGTTTTGTATGTAAAAAAATATTGTTTGTACAAAAGTACAAAAGAACACAAGAAAAACCATGTATTAATTCATAAAAAATAATATTTCAGGTATACCAGAGCACAAAGTGTTTCGTATTTAATAAAACTACGAATTTTCGTCGAAATATTATTGGCCACAGAAAAAACTCGTTCATTGGCTGTAGAAGTAGGCTGAATACTGAATACCACACTACTAACCTACCAGTCCCGTGATGTACCAAAAAACAAATAAACGATCTTTAAAATAGTTTTTCGTTATTTCCCTAAAAATCCATTCCAACAGTGCACAAATCCTGGTGTTTTAAATTATTTTTTGTTTTTTTTAAAAAATGAAATAACAGGCCTCTCCTCTAAGAATACCTATTTATTCCAACAAATTCTTTTCACTCGGATTTTTGAAAACTGATTACGGCAAGCATTTTTTCTCCCATAAAAAAATTCGGCTAATCGGACACAACCGGTTAACTAATAGTAAGAAAATTCGAAAACTAACCGGTTAACTGGGTACGGTAAAAGCCGGTTTGGAAGCCCTAGTCTTTTCCTTATTCCACTAATTTAGCTCCTTATTACTTCTTCTACTGTCCTTGAGACTTGGTTAGTTATTTTTCTCTCTGTCTGACTAATGTTTCCAGACTACGCCATATCCACATCTCAAACGTCTTCATTCTTTTAACTTAATCTTTTTTTATTCTCCATGTCTTGCACTTCATAATAGTACACGTTGTTACTCGCATCATTCGGAACTGGTTTCCGACAAAACATAGCTATGTGAAATGTTAGTGCCTGTGTTCTTCCCCCACTAGCAACTTTTGCATCACTGGAGCGATTTTCATGAAACTCAGTATAAGGCTTGTGCTACCAGAGACGACTTCAGGGCGGTATTTTATTTGACGAACATTGAAATCACGGGTTCGATCCCAGGAACATCCTTTCTCTAATTGATTCGATAGAAAATCTCAGCGATTCTTTTCTTTGGTACTTCAGATATTTTAGAATTGTGACATCGGAGCGAGATTTGTGTTGTTCTAAGGGGAAAAGAAAGCAAATTTTAATTCTTATCGCAGAACTTTGATAATCTATTTTATTTTCTTAAATTTCCGGTAAACAATAGCGATTTTTGGCGTTCAAATTGCATTTTATTTAAGTGTTGCCATGGAGACGATTATTGCCGGACTCAATATGAGTAATCAATTCGACACGTCAACGGGAATCCAGCTTGTGTAAGTTCCGGCCTGGATTGATAATTTATGCCATGCCGTGTACCCTTCTTATATTAGAAAAAAAAAGAACGGTTCGAGAAAATTAGGAATGTGGAAAAACGATAATGTAAGCACTCATAAAAATAAAAAAAACATCAAAAAATGATTTGGGTGCAGAGAATTGGGTGTAAATTGGAAAGAGAGGAAAGGAAAACCCGGAACACAGAGATACGGAGAGATTTATCCAAATTCTTTTTCAGGATATAAAAATGGATACACGCGGATTCCGCGGTACACCGAACGTATTCTCCAAATAAAAAAGAAGAAGGTTCCAGGACGTGTATCCGATTGTGTTTTTTTTAGATTAAAAAGACGGAATGCACGATGGAAAAAAATGTCTGCCGATCCATAAATCACTTTTTTTATACGACCCGCGATAAAACTTGGATGATATTGAGAAATAGGTAAAAGTAGCGAACGGAATGGACGAAATTGAATAGTTTTTCGCAGCGGAGGTGATATGTCTCGAAAATGAATTTTTGTCACTTCGCGCTGGCTTTCCGGTAAAAAATAATACTCTTGAAAATATTAAAGCCACGCAGCCTGAATAACAGCGCATCTATTTCACTTCATGCCCATTGCCTAAGAAATCAGACTACTTTCTTTGTGGAAAAAAGTAGCCCCTGATGGTCAAGTATGAGTAGGAAGGCAGGCGATTGGTTAGGGAATTGAAGAGAAATTCATTCATCAATGAATAGAGAGGGTGGTGGTTATGGTGATATATACTGAAATTTCATTACTGATAATTTGAAATCTACGTTGCTGGAGTAATAATTTAATGCATATAGAAATAAACCTAGGTGAAGGATAAAGCAGGCATCTTTGTAAAACATAAACTTTACGTGTACATGTAAAAATTTAAAATAGAAGTCTAATAAACTCAGTCAGCGCCGATTTTGCATAAAAAATAAACATCCCGATATTTTAGCCCGACAAATTTCATATCCCAATGAATTTTTGTACCTGAAAGTTTCGTTTTAATTACTCTATGCCATATGAGTGAGTGTGAGCAATGATATTTTGTCACGTGACACTGGTACTCTTCTTGCTGGCTACGACAGTTTCGAGACCATCTTTCTTGCCATTTCTGCAGCACCGGTCATCGATATGAAATAACACGCGAACCGTCAATCTCAATAACCCATTCTTGCAAACATATAGGCCTCCGGGTGTAGACCAACTTTAGCTTTTAACAAAGTAATTAAAAATATTCTATTTATTTTTATATATCATTATTATTTATTTGTTTTAAAGAATTAATTCACAGTAATATAAGCAATGACTGATATTCATGTATGTCCACAGCAAGATTTAAAAAAACCCGCGTTCTTATTATTTAGAGGGATACCTATCTGCCAAGGTCACGCTAAGGCACATATTTCTCTATAAAACTTTTAAAATTTGCAAAAACTCTCCATTTTTTGAAGCGGACAATCCTACTCGATGCCTCTAAAATAAAATTTTAGTGGTAGAAATTTCTCATGAATCGATTACGATCTCAGCGCTGGCTATCGGGTTGATAAAATGTAATCGACGAGGTTGTCTTTTTTAACGTTTCCGTGTTTAGAATTATGATTATTTCTTGTGAGGCGTTGCATATATTTGTTAACACATCTAAGAGATTTTATATCGGCTAATCTCGGAACGATTATCCTGCTATTTTTCACACTGATCTGTAAGATGAATTTTATAGACGCGCAGTTCGATAATAATTTCAATAACAATTATAATAAAGTTTTTTCCCATAAATAGAGTTTTGATGACAATAAAAATTGCAATTTAAAAAAATAGGAAAATTGTTAAAATTACACCTTTTAGAATTGCCTTAACTCTAGAAAAATTCGCCTTTATATATTTATAGACTTCGAAAGTTCTGTAGTTTTGTTGGTGATTTTGATAAAATAATATTCGTACGCATTTCGAACGATTACTTGGCATTTTTTAAACTAAACACAATATTCAACATAGCATCAACGAAATCTTTCTTGACATATCGTCTTGGGTGTGACAGAGAGAAAGGAGGAGAGAGTAAGAGACTGGAAACAAATGAGAAGTGACTCGATGAAATCACAACGCATCTTTTCCATGCTCGAAAATTGAACACCTCGAAACAAATGGTTGTGGTATATCTGACACCGATTCGTTCAACAAAAACGATTAGGACATGACGTTGGATAAATGGATTACTGACGAATGATCTATATTAAAAACAAAACAACGGCGGAATATTGTATCGAGCATAAAAATGTTATGATTAATTTAAACAAAACTTACGTTATAAAAATTTATTAAATATTTTTTTTCTTAAACAATTTTCATGGCATTTCAGATAATGTGCGAATTTTTATTGTGGTTAATGAAATAATGATATAAAATAGTGATAATTTTGCGACCCCTATTTTGTCACGCTCTGCTCCCAAGGAAATGAACCATACGAGAAACAAAACAGCGAGTTTATGATTAAGGATACAAGCTTTGCTCCTAGTTCGGCCATTTACCGACGGCTGTGTACACAAAAGATTTAAGGCGAGCAACATAAAAGCTGTTTCATTTCTGTGGATATTTTAAATACTGAAGATTCGCCATTTTTTGTCGTAAGAAGTGTAACTAAACGGTTTCATCCGATAGCGGTCGATCGCAAGTCGTTATCGGTAGAGGAGGAGGTACTGCAAATCGGGCTAACGTCTTTAACCGTACGGATGAGTCTAAAACCAGTTAACCTATGTTCCTCTCGGTCCCATCGCTTACCGTTCGATAACTTGGCCAAGGGACCAAAGCTCTCTCGAGGGCAAAAACAATCTGATTGCCTTTTTGTAATCAAAATCGTCAGAATGGAAAGTCAAAACCACAATAGGCCTCCGCTTTAAAGGATTTTCAGTATGAGGAAAATCGAGATATAAATAAAGGGAGAGAGAGAGAGAGAGAGATAGATATAGAGGTAGGATATGAGAGAGGGAAGGAGTAGGAAGAGGATGTTTTTTAGCGAATGCTATTAGAAATTTTGAAACGGAAGAGGAAGGGGAGCACTGATTCGTATAAAATGCCACTTAACGACTTGGGAATTATCGTGGGTAGCAATTTCATTGATATACGTCGCCGTTATGGGACTTCCATTGTAGCGTTCCTCTTTCAAGAGACTTTTTTTGATTGGTGGGAGATTCGAACAATCGAATGTTAATTAAACAGGTTTTGTATTCTTCTCTGTCGATTTTCTGACGTACGCGCCCAGGCTGGCCTACACTTATTCAGGCATTAAAGGAAAACATAACGATCGAGACAACCGGGAAAAAGATCCATCCTCAAATGCAGAATAAGAGACAAATTATTCACTGAGGTTTTGGCGCCGTGTGCAAGTTTTATGCTTGATATTAGATAGTGAACTATTTTGTTGCTTTGCTTTTATGTAGATCTGTATGCAGCGCCGTAACTAGGGCGGGGCAAGCGGGGTATCTGCCCCTGGTGTAACTAAAGAAGGCGCGCAAACATTGTTAAAGGCAAGTTGAGCATGTCACAAGGACAGGAGAGATTTCACTACTATACTTATTTCAGACATTACGCATAGCAGAAACTATAAATTTCGATGATGGTATTTATGAGTTTGCTGCATTAAAATAACAAAATTACTCTTTAATATTAAAATATTTATACTTTTTGTATTTAAATTATGTATGTGTGTAATTGCAGATATGTAATTATATTTATAATTATGTATTTAAATTATGTCCATTTATAGTAAGAAATTATATCATTTATATTTTATTTTTATTTATTAATTGTTCGCTCTAAATCCATATAGGTATTGGAGAATTTTTTATGGAGGGGGTGTGTATTTGGTAGTTTTCCCCGGGTGCTAAAATAGCTAGTTTCAGCGCTGTGGGCATGAATATAAGTTTGAGTGTGTGAAAATATTCGATAAATATGGTAACAATTTGCTAAAAGTCATAAAAAAAATTGGTAGGTTGCGTTTGAACCTTTGGCACCTTTCCTTATTTATCTTATTTATTTATTCAAAAAATTTACATACAGCAAAACTGCCATTTTACAGTAAAATGTTAACAATATAAATGGTTAATAATAATAAAATAGAAAATGCGGATTACAATCAAGTCAAAAACATATAAAATATTAAATGAAAATAAATGAAATACACGATTCAAGAGGAAAAGGAATGAAAAACTGTTTAATCAGGGGAAATGTGACTGCCTGCTTTGTGAAATTTTTTGACTGCAAGAAAAATGGATCAATAATTAAGGGTGGCGAATTTACGAGAGACGGAATACGAAAGAAAAGAAAGCGTTTACAAAGAGAAATCCTTGGAGTAGATAGATGAAGCATGGAAGAAGAACGGGTATTTCTCGAGGGAACTCGAAAATTGATACATGATATCAAATCAGGACAATCTATAATGGAATTTAAAATAACGAATAAACTTCATTTTATTCAATAGGTCGCAGAATATATTATAGGGCAAATGTAAGTTCCGCGATGTAGTTATATTTCCCTTCGTCGCGGAAATTTATACCTTATATATTGAAACAACCACCTTTGTGTGTGTTTGTATATAAATCTGTTATTCATAAATTCATGGATTTTAATTGTGTGGGTACGTCACAGTAGCATCTGTAAGAGCGAGAGAATAAAAGGGGAAAAATGAATAAAGATAGCTGAGAAAGTCATCCTGAATGGCATTTAAGGAAATAGAGAAGCAAAATTGGAGATATAAGCCTATCATTACCTCCATAAAATATAAGGCACAGTAAAATGGTGATATTATATTAACGTTATCTCCGATTTCCGCAAAAATTGTAAAAAATGCGAAAATACCAATAGTTGACCTCACGTCATTCTTTTTGCGTCAATTGGAGCGTCTTTTGTTGTATTTTTTTGTTAGAGAAGTTTATGAGCTCATTTTTTATGTAAAATCGAAAAGCTGTAGCATGTATTATATTCGCGTTTTTTGTGAGAGCAGCCGCCAAGTTAATTGCGACAAGCGCACTGAATACTTAATGAATAAAGAGATTAACGTCGCTATTAACGAGGCGTTAAATAATAAACCTGTTATTTCTTATTTCCGTGAAAAGCTGCTTGCGTGGGTGCATAAAGGTTTAGCGATTTAACATTCGCGCATGCATAATTTCACATGGCACAATAAAATATCCGTTATATTCAATTCGTAAATGAAGTTCACGACGAATGTAATTAATTTTTATAAATAACTCGACCGTGGATAATAAATAAATTAACCGAGAGAAATTTGCTTATAAAATAAATCCTTGGTAAATTTCGGATATTTTTACAATTCAATAATGGAATTAAACAGTAGATGAACTTAATGTTTTGTCTCGTTATCAATGAATGTCACGTCACGGTTCATTGATCGGTAACGTTCAATGAAAATATTTTTCATAGATTTATTTTCGAATTAATGATCGCATAAAACGATCGGTACATCCGGTTGTGAAAACTTTCTCTTTTTGAAGCAATAAAAAAATGGGAGCTTTAAATAAATTTAAATTTTGGACCAGGAACAATCATTCTAATTGTTTAAAAACTCTAAATCGTTCAGTACTCTCTTAAATAAATTTTATTCCTCTATATACAATCTATTTTAGATCATTAAGTTCTTTTATCTTTCGTGGCGAAAATTGAATGACAATAATTTATATTTGGTATAATATTTATACTAACGTCATTTTCTGTCAAATACTGTGAGCAAGGATGACCTATCGAGCAAAAAATTAAACAGTTTAAGATGTAACCTTAGCTTAGCTTAAATGCAAAATAGAAGCCTATATAACAGTAGGTGGTAGCTCATGAACACTCTGGCTCCAAGTTGAACAGTGGTAGAAAACTCCTTCAGCCAAAAATTATAGGATAAGCCCTATGCGCAGTTGAACTCTGTTCACTGCCAAGGCAGGTTCTCCCCTGAAGATGCCCACTTAGTGGGCGAAATGCATAGGGCTTATCCTATAATTTTTGGCTGAAGGAGTTTTCTACCACTGTTCAGAAGCCTATATAAACAAATCCATGGCTTATTGTCATAATTTAACTAATATTACAAAATAAATATAAGCTATGCTTTTATGATCATACTTTTATGATTCTAAGGGTTCATGGAATTTAATTGCGTAATTTTTCCATCCATTTTCTTTGGAAAAATTAACGCAGCACAAACATAATCTCGTAAAAAATTAAATCGAAAACACCTTTTCTATCGAAACATAACAAAAACTAAATTGTGTACAGCAGTTAAAAACTCCGACTGCAATGAAAATTTCCATTATAAAGCACAACACTCTCAAGTTTCCATAGTAAATTAAAACGTCTCAATGATTAAAAATAACAATCTACGATCGCGTGGGCGCGCACCAAATTTCATCAATCGATTTCCGACTGGGTGGTAATAAAATGAAACATTACGGACGGACTCTCGTAAATTGTCGTGCAAATATTAATTTTCGGGGACTGCGTAAAAGCTATTCTCTGTATTCATGTACACCATGACAGAACTCATTCAGAACTTCCGAAAAGATTTCCCACGGCCTTTTGATAGAAGAGCACATACGTTTAGAGGGATAACTCCCGTGAAACATTGGTCGTTATGACTTCGCCACTACAAACCCATTGTTGATATTTACGGCATGAACTCTTAACGGGTTAGCGGATAAACTTGTGGAAGTTGATGTAGGAGAAGAGGAAACTGTTTGCAATCCGAGCCTTTTGTTGAGAGACTTTGCATCCCTCAGAGTGGCTCGCCGCATCCCGTTTCGAGGAAGTTCACGGTGGATTGCCGCGTAATTTGGTTCCGAAACTATTTCGAGACCTAATTCTTTGACGGGGCAAAACTTTGACCAAAATCCTGCAGAAGGACAATGGAGCCGTTTAAAAAATGGCAATGTAACGAATCTAACTCTGTATCTGGTGCATGTTCATAATTTTTCGTATGTGAAAAGTTATAAAAATAAGCATTTCCTGAATGGAATAATTTTGGAAATGCTCTGCTGTAAATCTTCGATAATCTGAGTCGACTTGGATTGGAGTAAGCACGGATAATTGGAAAAATACGGACAATTCAAAAGATAGAATTTTAAAGGTAAAAACCTTAACAATATCTACGAAATATTTTAAAAATTCAATAATGTATTAATAAGTCGTACCTCGTATTCACCCTCGTAAAGGCAAAGTCTGTGCAGAAATAGTTATTTATTTGTAAAAATATTGATATCCTTGTACAATACGGTAAATATGAAAAAGAAAATAATTGAACTCATGATACTTGACATTAAAGTTCATTCTTTGAGCTAAAGATTTTTAAAAAATTCTTGTATCGTACAGTAAACGTGCAAACAAAATAATTTGACATTGAAGGGCATATTATGTGCTAACGATAAATAAAATAAACTTTAAAATTGTATAGAGAATTTTCCCTAAATGGGGGACCTCTTTGTAAATGTTAACGGAAAAAATCCTGACTTACTTCAGAACTTTAGTTTACTTGGTTTACCCGCACAAGGAATATCTGGGTTTTATTGTGTTAATAGCAGCGATCCATGGTCGCATTATTATCTCTGTTGTGAGAGTGTTTCTTAAAACTGCTCTTGCTGTTATGCGTCAAGAGGGAAATATATACACGCTTTCATGTAATCAATGCTTTCTGTGTATTCGCTTGCAGCATGAAATTCCCTGCTTATCAATTCCTCTGCATTAATTTCTCATATCATTCCACTTCGCCCATTTTTCAGATTTTAAAATTTTATGTAGATTTTAATTTACTTCCTCACCTTTGTACTGTCTATACGTAATTTTATTACCTATTTAAGCTTGTCCCATTTCTTCTCCCGATCGATTTTTTACATTAAATCACTTGCATCATATGAACTTTGTTGTCTTATTGGCGCTTAAATAATAATATTATTTTTATATGCAATATTAGCATTAAATTTTAATAAAAGATTTTCAATATTTCTGTGAGATTTTGCGTGAACTTGCTACTAATTCTTATCAGTATAGGCCTTTTGCTCACTCATTGGATAGGTATCCTAGCGAACTCCATGGAATTTGCATAGGGTATATTAATTATTATTATTTTTACAGGAGAAAACATTCAAGTAGAAATATTTTACATTGCTTTTTTAGAGTAAAAATACAGATCCTATCCCAACGTAAATGTCGACGGTGGCTTTTATCCCTCTCTAAGTTTACAAAGGCACTAATTACCTGCCCGTCAAAATTGACAGGTAGGCTTGACAAAGGAATTAAATTAAAACTTCTCATTTTCCCTCTATCCCTTTCCTTTTCCTCCTTCGCATTCTCCCCTTCTTCTGGGCGATAGAATGTTCCCCTGTATCTTGTGCAGCCGGTGGTGCATTAGCGGGAGAATGTGCCCCTGTGTCTTATGCCGCCGGTGGTTCATATACCGTGACGGACAGACGGACAATTGAGAATCATTATGCATATAACGATATTTATATAATTTTATTCCAGAATTATACTTTTTCCGATCACGTACACGTCCGAGACAGTTATTGTCGAATCCGAAGAAATAAGTAATAGCTCAAAAGTAAAGAATTTCCCAAATTTCCGTGCCGGCGAAGAAAAATACGTTGACCTACATTCCTCAGCCTGTACGTGCGCAAGACTAACTATTTGAGGCACGCGGTGCCGTAAGTTGCACCGTCCAGTCGATTTGTCTTACTTAGCTGTGCTGAAGGATGTTAAGTGTAGTCGCCTGCCTTTCCATGAGATTCCGAGAAAAAATTAAGTACATAACGCAGGAGTGCTTCAATGTGGAAAGGAAACTGTCGTGAAAGCTTGGTGCTAGGTAACGTGAAAAGAAAACGGCGAGCTTAAAATTATGTACTATCGCCCTTCCAACCGCGATACACTACAGTTGATGGCAAAAGTATTTTAAGCAGAAAATTGGTTTATCTAATTCAATGTTACATACAGATTTATCATTCGTTTTTTTACAACTAGCTTTGTAGGTAATTAAGGATGTAATATAATTTCCTTCATTATAGCTACATTTATAGATACAATAATTTCCCGATATTTTTTTTTCGGTTTCATACAATTCATTGTAGTACTTTTTAGTTTAGCCTAAGCTCTACAAATTTCTAATTATTTATTTCCGAAACAATCTCAGTAGTCTTGTACGTGCCGTGTCTAGATTAGCGAATCGTTTTTGTGTTTTTTTTATGTCCGGTAGCTTTGAAAAAATTGTTGTGTACGCTAGTTTCGAGACGTCGATCACCTTTAAGAGTCGCAAGGTTTGAGTAAGCGCCAAATACGAGAGGCAAGACAGGAAAAACTTCAGAAGCAACGACTAATGAACCACTATTTCTTGCAAGGGATAAAAAGAACAAGGAAAAGCAGTGAAGAAACGTAAAAAAATTGATCCTCTTCTTCTTGTTTTCCTGAAAACCGTCGCATGAGCGCGAATTCTGTACTTAAAAAGCCGTTAGGCAACGTTTGTGATAATAAAAACATAAACAAAGTGGAAGATAGATTAAGGAAGCTGAAGGCTGGCATTGCGTGGTGAAGAGGAATTTTATGCCTCCAAACTTATCCGATAATTCATCGTAAGTCCGTAGTTATCAAACTGGGGCAAATAAAAAGAAAACATGCATTCATGCATTGGGAATAATTGTTTTAATACCACACTGTGACAAAGTAAACATTTTCATAAGGAACAAAAAAAAATTACGTCTTGATGAAAATTTGTGGCCAAATTGTTCCTGAGATTACTTATTTTTCTTAACTGGATGCCAAATGACATAATGCACATCGAATCAGTTTCCTATTTTGAAATTTCCTTACCTCACTCCGCATAAGGAATTCGGGTTATCTATAGCATTTCAAAATAGGAATTGAACCGTCAAAAAGTTTCATGAAGATGGAAATGTAGGATGTAACAGTGTGGAATCAGGCGTTTCCGAATATAAATAACTTAAAAGTTAAAAGCGCTAGGTATTACTCGTGCGCTCTAAGGTGGCAGGCGGATACGCGTGAGGGGAAGGGAAGGAATGGTGAGGAGAAACTTTAAGGGAGGGCCGACGTCGGAGCCTATGCGCAGTAACACAATTTTGGTTCGCATGAGCCCAAGTTATATATAAGACATAGTCCTAATTAGATGAAAATAAAACTTTGACGATTATGGTTTTTGCGGTCCCGAGTATAAATAAAAAAATTCAGGTTGGATCCATGATACGAAACGTTTGAATATAATAGCAGTAAAATGGAATTCAACAGATGACCAACGAGGGCGACGTACGAGAATTGAATGAGGATTGAAACTGATAAAAAAGGATCTTTTTCGCTTCCTTTTGTGCAATTTGTGTTTGTGCGCGCGCATTTATGTATATATGTGTATATTTTAAAGATGCTATATATATATATATATATATATATATATATATATATACACACATTTTTTTTCAATAATTTTTTTGCGGCACTTGTTATTCACAGCTATATGCAGAGAACGTTTTTAATAAACGTAAAAATTATTGTATCCTTTTTTAAGTGAAAATCTATATAGTTTTTCACTGGATGGTAGCGGAATTTTCCACAAATTATCTGAAAAAAGAAGAATATTAGCCAGAAGGATGGGATATAAGTAAAGGAAACTTAGAATCGAAATATTAAATATTTTCCGCGAGGTCTAGCGCAAGAGGCAATTAAGCAGAATGGTCTGCCTGACTTTTGAGATACGCTGAGATATTTCTATTGTTCACCGCACGGCATCGGGGAATATGCTGAGAACGAGAGAGAGGAAGAGAGGGAGAGAGAGAAAGACGGCAGAGAGAAAGAAGACATTGAAGAAGAGAAGGCGAGAGGGATGGAGCCAGTGGCGATGTTGTTTTAAGATATATTGCTTTGGGGAAAAGAGATTCGAATATGGCGACGAGACGTGACGTAAGGTGTCGGGTGCGTGCGCTGCGACCTCCACCAGCGTCCCGTCTCCATTAATATGAGAGCTATCTGAGAACATGGAAGTGTTCCTCGGAGGAGTTGTTACGAACACTTTATGAGAAACGTGTCCGAGTCGCCTTCAGGGAGGCACACGAAGGAACGCTTCCACTTTATCTCGTGTCCAAGGAGACCTTCTTCATAAATGATGTGGAGAGCATGGACGATAAAATGACTTCTTTATAAAGAAAATAGAAAGGAATAAAGACTAATGTACACGTACCACCTTATACATGGATGTTTGCTATACATGTCAATCGATTAAAGATCATCACAAATCACATTCATAGCCATCGCTAGGTATTGCCATCGCCCCGTGCGTATGAAAATTAATGTTTTTTGAAGGAATCTTTGCTTCATTATATATTTAATTTAATTTGTCACTTTCCTCTATTAGGGAGTGTGTTTATTATGTAATCTTGCATTCATATATTGTGAACCTGAGATTTTTAATCAATTCATTTTGACGGATTTGTTTTTATGGTCTGTTGAATTTTTTGAAACGTCAAACGGCCAAGTGTTCAAATGCTATGCCATCTTATTCTACTGAAAAGAAATTTTAACTTAATAGAATATAATCCATGAACCTGAATAAAATTAGCGCATTCTTTCTTCTTTTATTAAATTCGGTAATATTTTGTGTTTTATTTCGCTATGAAGATGTCTCACGCTAACATAATTGACGAACTGAAGAGAATTTGAAAATTGATTACTTTTTACTATATGCGTAAAATTAACTCATGTTTTTTGTGTGTTCAGTTATTAGGGCATAGTTTGTAAGTGACAACAATGCGAGAATGTATGCTCTAAGTTTCAGCATTCCAATGTATCTGACCCAGTATAATTTAAAAAATTCAAATCTAAAGAAAAGTAAATGGCAGCATAGATCACATACACCCGAAAATGTCAGTCTTTATGTCTCTTATCGTTTACTTGCTATTTAATTTAATTGATTGCACACACTCACAGTTAGAACGGAAACCCAACCTCGTTTAAGAAATGAAACGCGGCAAAAATAAAAATACACCATTTCGCTCATTCTAAAAGAAAAACAAATGTTGCGGCAGAGATAATTCGAAGAGATTATACCCAAAGATGAAAGTGAAATTCTTCGCTATTTCTCTCTCGCCTCGAATTTAAATGCATGCATCCTACACCATAATTTCAATCAAAATGCAACAAATCTGTTTATTTTTACCGCCACAAAGATATTATTATTGGGTATTTAACTTAAAAATTTTCAATTTTGTTTTATAAAATGTACCTTATTACCTACAGCAGCTTCAAAAAACTCGTTTAGGTATGATAAACTTTGGAACATTCGGACAAATACATATTTTCTCGTATAGGTAAATAAACAGCGTCGCCACTTTCTGTTACACTATCTCTTTGTAATTGCTGTCAACACTATTAAGTACTACTCTAAGAAATACTGGTTTAAATACTTTCTGGTAACATATTTACTCTCTCTGTATTCTGCACACGTCTTTTTACTTTATCCATATACGTATAGAGAAAGTATTGTTTTCATGAAAAAAATCGAATTCGAGATTTCAACGGAAATACATGTTTTAAGGTACCCTGGACACGTTTAGACTATTTTCTCGGTCTGTGTCTGTCTGTATGTGATAGATTTTTGTGGGCGCTCTAACTCAAAATCTATTTATCAGGTCAACGCAAAATTTTATATTTAACATTTTTATAAAAGTTAGAAGATCTGATTAGTTTTTGGTAAAAATCGGTGGAACGGAGGTGGGTGTTTACTCTTGTCACTTATCCGTTATTTTGAAATATTTGCTTTAATATTTGATAAATGTAAAAATGTTAGGAATAAAAGTTGTAGGAAATTTAATTTTCTACAACCTTTGTTTGGTACATTTTCCCATATAATGTATTGTTTAAGAGATATCTTATATTTTTAGCTGCCACCACCACGCCACCTACCGAAGACTATAGTTAACAATTGATGCTTAGTTACGTCTTTGTAACGCTCCTTTTTCGTTTTTTAATTGTCAACCGGAGGTAAATATTGACAACGATCCCAGAGCTAACAACATGTAATTTGCCATATAAATATGGAGAAAGTCATGTGTTGCCCACATCAGTTTATTTATTAGGGTATAATGCCATGAAAATAAACGAAACATTTTTTCGCGGTAAAAACTCTCCCGAACATGACAATTTTAAACCTACGAAAAAATAAACTAAGAGGAGTTCCTCTCCGTCTCCCTTTAACAAATTATGGTGAAATAGTGCCAATCCAATAATTTTGAGAAAATATAAGTCCTTTGAAACGGTCGATGACGAATTGCGACCGCAGCTCGACGTCAGATAGCTTATTAGAACCGCAAGACCTCTGTTATCTCAGAAGTAGCGAAGGTCGTTCTATGGTAGGGTGAGCTTGGTGGTGTGCGATATCTTCCACCTCAGGATGCGCTTTCTGGACCAGAAAGTTGTTGTCGAGGGGGACACACAAAGGTTAGGCAGATCGGATCCAAGCTTGCGTTATGGAGCCAGCGTCGTAACTAGCTATTTTAGCACCCGGGGCAAACTACCAAATATGCGCTCCCTCCATAAAAAATTCTCTAATACCTATTTTTTTTTAAATATATAGATTTTTGATGAACAAATAATAAATAAAAATAAACTATAAAAGATATAATTTCTAGTTATAAATGTACATTATTTAAATACATAATTATAAATATAATTGCATACATAATTTAAACACAGAAAATATAAATATTTTAATATTAAAGAGTTATTGTACGTGATTTTAATGCAAAAAATTCATCAATAGCATCATCGAAATTTATAATTTCTGATATGCGTAATGTCTGGAACAAGTACAGTAGTGAAATCTCTCTTGTCCTTGTGCCATGCAACCTCACACAACTTAAGTACTATTAACAATTTTTGCGCCTCTTCTTTAGTTGCGCCCGGAGCAGATGCCTCGCTTGCCCCGCCCTAGTTACGGCACTGGCTGTAGCGCTCGTGAAAACGCGGTTGGCTAAGTGTGTGTGAGAAGGCTAATTGCGTATAACGGGGTGCGGCGTGCATCTTATTTTGTGTAATTTCTGGCGTAAATTCTCTAGCTCTTGTTAAACCTAATATAAAGTGAAATGCTGAGGGATAATATTATGAAGTTGAGGTTCATTTTTTATAATTATTAAATACTTCATTGGCATTGGTCATATAACTAAGTTGATAGTAAGCTTCTGTTACAAGTTACGTGTTAATAAAATGCAAAAAACGAAAACTATCCTGGTATCGTTCCCATGCATTATCGGGGGAAGACTAACCTCTTAAAACCCAAAAGAGTTCGCGCCGAGTATTCAGACAAAGATTCGTCGAAATCGATATGATCGTTCTTGATTTGTTTGCGTTTATACTGGGAGATGACGTCACTTTAGGTTTAAACAGTTTTTGACCTTTATGCGTTTGTTTTATTTTAAGCTTAGTAGTGCAAATGCACTTGAAAGCCCGAGACGGACGCAGGCAGGCAGGGACACAGCGGTTACGTGTATATATATATATATATATATATATATATATATATATATATATATATATATATTTATATACATAATAAAATCGTAATGGTCATTATCATTATCATGATACGTAACGCTCAAATTTTGTGAATAACTCTTTTGTAAATTAACTTAGAAGCCTGATATTCCTCAGGATTTCAGTGTTAATAAATCTCTACTTTATTACATAAAATAATTCCGAATGTGGTCACAGATTTGTTTCCAGAGGATGAATGTCCTTTCTCATAGGATAACAAGTAAAAATCACCTCTTTATTTTGAAGGATTTCATTCTTTTACTCTTTAAACTATCTTAAGATTAATTAATCAATCGACACGAATTTAACCCTAAAACACACCAAAAGGAATGATGGTTATTATTCTTACCGTTGAATCCTCAATCTCAAGCGAATTCGCTCATATTTTGAAGTTCAAGTTTTGGTAATTTTTTTAACATTTAATACTAAGATTACATTGTTGATCTCGGTAATTTCATATGCACTTATATAAAGTTTTAAAGATCAACAAGATGATCCAAACAGGACTTATGATGCCAGCTTTCCATTTAATCATTTATTTAATACTCATATTGGCTTTAATAGCTTTAAAGTCATCGCGGATATGTAGCACTTTGTGTTCCCAAATTTCATAATTTTGCGTTATAAAATACTACAAACACATTCGAACGGAATGTTACATTCATCACGCGTACTTGTATGGTAAAAATAACGCGTGTACATATTAGAATATACCGAATCTGACGTCCAAAAATAGTTGTTGCAATGGCAACACCCTCGTAACGAATGATAAAAACTGCAAAATCGCCAGTATTTAGGCAAAATCCTAAGAAATACAATCTATAATCAAAATTCTACGATAAAAATTAGAATTTTCATTCCTTTCCTCAGAGAATAGTACCAAACTCGCTGAGATATCACATTTTTAAGATATTTTAATGTGCAAGAGAAAAATACCCTGCACGATGGATTTCAGATTTTCCAAGTAAATCAAATGGGAAGGATAGTTCCTGGAATCGAACCCGAGACTTCAATCTTTGCAACAAAAACTATATTCGAGAGCTCTGCTCATGTAGGAAGAGATTTCCACCAAGTTTCATGAAAATCGGTCTATTGGTTTAAAGGTTAATAGGGGGGGACGGACAGACAGACACAAGGACAAAACTATAATCCTATCTCCATTCTGGAAATTAGGCTAAAAATAAGATTAAAACTTGCTCGAAATGGCCGAAGATATGAATTAAGGCAAATAAATCGGCCGCAATATTAATGTTATTTATATTTTTATCTACATTACTAAAATAATATTTCTGGTTCTCTCTCTCTCTTTAACGCCTTATACCTCGACCATTGTTAATCTTCGGGAATTTCAGCTCTTTTTTCTCGAGTTATTCAACTAATTTTCTTAATTTGTCATTTAAAAGCAAACATACATCCCTCACAAATATATTCATTAAAGTCACGTCACATCAGGGTGTGAAAATACAAATAACTGGAAATGATAATAGAGCAGAAAATCAAATAATTAAAAATGTAGTTTATAATGAAGTGTTAAATTATATATATATATATATATATATATATATATATATATATATATATATAAACGCGCGACAAGTTAAATCTTTCGTCAAATATCTTAAATATTTTAAAAAAATTAGATGTTTTGAATTTTATAGCTTGCGCGTTCGGACGTATTTTCTTTAACCTCTCTGTATGAAAGAACCACATTCTAATAGATATAAAACATGAAACTATCCTCTTCTATAAATTTAAGTTAGCTGTCTAATGCCACGCTCGCTTCGTGGCGTCGCGCAACTATCCGCCGTTTATTGAAAGCTTCTCATCTCCAAGTCACGCCTCCGGCGAAGTTTATGGTCGGGACGTGCCTACGGGAAGTTCGTATACGTGGATAAACGACCGTTAAAAACGTCATCATGGCCCTTTAGATTTCTATGATCGATGGAAGGATTTACGGTGTCGCAAGGAGACTGTGCATGAGAGGTGTTTTACAGCAGGTGATTTTTTATAAAACCAGGGAATTTTAAATCCTGCCATTCTTGTGTTGAATAAATATCATTTTGTTTTTCAGGACAAAACTTGGCCGTAATTTATAAAACGCGTTATACTTGTTTGCAGTAAATGAATGCTTTCATAGGGAGTTTAATGGCCATTTAGAGTTATAAGAGGATTAATGGCGTATAATCTGCTTCTTGATTTTCTGTATAACATATAATTGATCAGCAGTTTTATCTTGATGAGGAAATAAACAGGTCATTAAGAATACTTCATTAATACATCGAGAAATAGACAAATCTATCAAAATGCGCAATATATTCGTGAAAATAAATATTTCATAAAAATAACTTAAATAAATACGAAGTAATATTTATCACATTATTTAAATTTAATGAGAAAGCTTTTGCCACATGTAGTGAAAGGAATAAATTGGTAAATATTAACAGTAGATCAAAACGGTTAATATAAAAATATTTTTATATTTTATTTATTTAATGAATTAGGTGCTAAGATCTCACCGTTCAATGCATTTATATATTAACCGTTATGATACACTGTTAATATTTTCCTTGCAACAAATTTACCGATTTATTCTTTTTACCACACACACGCACGCACGCGCACACACACACACATATCTTACAAAGACGTGGAATTTCATGTTTCATACAGTTTAGCGAACCAAACTAAAAAATTGTACGAAATATAGCAAATATGAAAGTGTTACTATAGTTTCACCCTTCAAAGAAATTATTTTCTGTCACTTGTAGCCTGCATATGTGGACAAAGCGAGTCACAGGTTTGCATAACATGCAACCGCGTATAACAAAATAATATAATATCTAAAGAATTATGGGAAACTTTTTTCGCAGACAAAGAGGACACTGTATTATACATCATTATTGATGAAAAAACATTGCCTTAATTCCATAAGGAATTAGTACATCTAAACCACTCTTATTGCCATAGTAATCAAAACGTCTAAGAATTATAATTAATTAAAGAGTTAAATGGGGATTTTTGCCAGTTTTATTGTTACCAGTAGGAGAGGGCATTTAATTTACTCAAATCGAGTACGTTCTTGACAGGCTGTTGAGGCATTTTACCGAGAATCATTAGTAGGGTATCGAATCAAAAACCTAATTTGGGCTATAATTTCAACGCCCTCGAATGAGAATTGTGCGAATACCTCTTTTGAGCGGAGGAATTGAAAGAGAAATAAAAAAATTTTAACTCGAAAAGTTTGAGCCAAAACGCAGTGATGAAAATTAAGTAGAAAAGTTCCGGATTCCATGTAGAAATTGAAAAATGGCATAAGCTTAGCTCATTGCGGTGCTCCTTAAGCTCTTAAATGCTACGCTATGGGTAAAAAGAGCTGCTCTTTTCTTACAGCTCAAAAATGTACCGAGTAAACTCGTCCACCCTTAGATATGCCTTCCTCTAAGTCTTCTCCTACTGTGGTAACTTTGCTTTTAGACCTTGGTCATAGCGTGTCGTTGTCTTATTAGAGATCTTTCTATAGTAGAGCTCCAAGAATTTTCGGGGCTTTTATATATTGTCGCTGCGAAAAAAGAATCATGTTGATACAAGTTAAATGAACTGCACATCATGCAAGGAGTTTATTTGTAGTCAACATCGCAATGTAATCTGTGAGAACTGTATTAAAAATCTGAAGTGGCCACCACATGACTTTCTCCATAGCTGTAATATTTCTAAAAATTCCAAATAGGTTGAATGATAATAAATATTTTAAGGAACTGCGAGAAAATTTAAAGACTTTACAAAGAACAGAAATAAACTCAAACCGTAGCCTTCTGATATTGGATATAGCCCCGAAGCTACAACAATTAAGAAAATAAAAAAAAGCCTAAATTATTTACAATAGTCGGCGATAGGTGGTGTGGTTGTGTCAGCTAAAGAATTTAGTATTTAAAATATCTCTTCAACAATCCATTATATGGGGAAATGTTTCAAACAAAGGTTGTAGAAAATTTAATTTTATACAATTGTTATTCCCGTACGTTTTTACATTTATCAAATATTAAAGCAAGTATAAAAAAATTTGATGTTGCAACCACATGACTTTCTCCATATCTGAAATATTTCTAAAAATTTCAAATTGGTTTCACAATAATAAATATTTTAAGAAACTGCGAGAAAACTTTAGACTACAAAGAACAGAAATAAACTCAAACCATAGCCTTCTGGTATTGAATATAGCCACAAAGCTCCAACAATTAAGAAAATAAATAGGACCGTTACTAAGACGTAACTAAGCGTCAATTGTTAACAATAGTCGTCGGTAGGTCGTGGTGGGGGCAGCTAAACAAATACTATATCTCTTAAACAATACATTATATGGGAAAATGTTTCAAACAAAGGATGTAGAAAATTAAATTTCCTACAACGTTTATTCCAGTACATTTTTACATTTATCAAATATTAAAACATATATTTCAAAATAACGGATAAGTGACAAGAATAAACACCCACTTCCGGTCGACCGATTTTTACCAAAAACTAGTCAGTTCTTCTGACTTTTATAAAAATGTATCATATATAATTTCGCGTTGACCTAACTAATAGTTTTGGAGTTATACTTCGTTTATGGATAATGTAATTATAGATCAAAAGATAGCTTTTCATAAAGTGATTTATAACATTTTTGTTGAAATTAATTTTGTATCATTACCAATTTTGCGCTACGTATGTGTGCAGTACAAGATATGAACAGTTTCAATAAAAGCATTTGTACTTGTTAAAAACATTTATTCATAGTAAATCCGCATACGAAAGCTGCCGGGTGAAAATTCACCTGTGTAGTAGTAGCTGTATTTTTACTTTCTCCATATACGAAGTATATATAAAATCGAATTCGAGATTTCAACGGAAATACGTTTCCCCTATTTTCTCAGTTATCTCTGTGTGTCTGTCATCGGGATTTTGTGGGTGCTGTAACTATTAATCATATCAACACAAAATTCTATATTTTACATTTTTGTTAAAGGAAAAAGAACTGATTAGTTTTTGGTAAACCTGAAGTGGGTGTTAACTCTTGTTTAGGAGATATTTAAAAAAATAATTTTTTAGCTGCCACCACCACACCATCTACCCGCGAATATTGTAAACAATTGACGCTTAGTTACGTCTTAGTAACGCTTATTTTTAATTTATCAATTGTTGGAGTTTCTGGGCTATATCCAGTATCAGAAGCCTATGGTTTGAGTGTATTTCTGATCTTTGTAGTCTTTAAATTTTCTCGCAGTTCCTTAAAATATTTTTTATCATTTAATCTATTTGGAATTTCTTAAAATATTACAGGTATGAAGAATGTCATGTGGTGGCGACATCAGAATTTTTAAAAGTGTAGTATTTAAGGGTTTAACTTCAATTGTACTAAACAAACGCGAGACGTTCGAAAATGCTATTCCTTGGATGCTCGGTATTATTTTTTATGTTCTTCCTTAGACGGCGTAATGCGGCAATCTCTGACGATTTAAGCCTTTTTGTCCAAGACTCAGGTTTCCATTGCTTGGTTTTTTAGTCCTCTCTCCCACTAGTATATTCTATGGGATTCCGCGGTGCGATTTTAGTCCCATATTCGATTTTTCTTCAGCAACTATCTGACTTCCATATAACTAACTACGAGGATGGTTCACGCCTACAAAAATTCTTACCTCTCCTAATTATTGCATATAAAATGAATCAAAAAGAATGCGTCATCAGTTATATCTCTTGTAAGGAGAAATTATCTCATCGTATTAATCGAGGTTGAAAGAATGTACTCCGTGTCGGAATACACAGTTTCCAAATAAATTCTTGGCAATTTAACAGAGAGTTAAAAAATTATCGTATCCATGATAAAAGGAATAGATTCTTTCTATCCATAATACTTATAATACATTATGCAAATTATGGGAAAATCTCGAAAAATCCTCATGTTCAACAAAGCTATTAGAAACGTCTTATTGGCAAGAAGTTTTTTAAGCTCTGCGGATATCGTTAACGAGACACGTACAAGTCCATGATTGTCCTGCATGGGCCAAAAACGGAATCCACTCAGTAATTGTCAACGCAGGTTTCCCGTAAAAAAATCTCACCAAAATAAAATCAGTCAAGCGGTTAAACGAGACGACAGAAACGGACTGACGCAAGTGCGGCAGGCACGATCTCACGCTTTCGAGTCCGCTGCGCGCGGGGAACGCATAAAAAAAATCAACGAGGCAGTTAATTCAGCAGGTGTTGCGGGGAAAAAGCAGCCGACTAACACGTATCCCGGGACGAATGGAGTTACTGAGGGTGAAATAGTGCTCATCGCCGTTCCATGAATGCTGAAAAAGTTTGGCGAAATGCTGCCGGCAGGACTGCATAACAGGGAGAGAACGCCCTCTGCGGCTACCCGTCTCACTCCTTTCCCTCGTTTAAAGCGCCAGAAGTGATCAGAAAGGTTGGCGAAAGCAAGCGAGCCAAACTTTTCGAGGGTATTTATGAGCGAGACTGAAAGTTAATGGAGGAAGAGAATAATGGGTGCGGCGAGTAGCCGAAAATTAGGGATTGTAGGAGTGGGGGGGGGGGAGAGGAAGGGGAGAGTAAGAGGCGGCGTGGGAGAGGGAAACTTTATTCGCGGAAAGGTACGGAGATAAATCTCGCGTATCTCTCTTTCCAAATGGAAAACATATTTGATAAACTTTCCCCACGAATCAGACTCGATGGAATCGTTAAAGGAATGTCTTTAAAAAAAAAAAGATTTCTTCATGAAAATATTTGGAGATGCGCTCCATAAAAGTAACGGTTTGCATTAAATAATTATCCGAGCTCATGTTATTTATCTATACCCAACTGAAGGAAAAACTTTTACAGCCCCAAAACATCCGAGTAATTGGAATATTTTAAAGAAGAGGGAAAAAAACACCTGTAAGTTTTTTTTGGAATACTATTCATAGAGATTAAAAGTCGTGATAAATTCAATATTATTGAAATAGAAACGGTATAAAAATCTGAGGAACGTGCTTGACGTTTTAATAAACAAACCGAGCATGTAAAAATTTTATGGGGTGAAGGATTGTGCGATAGGTTACGGGAGTTAGGTAGAAGATTGGAGGACTTGGGGACGGTTTTGGAAATAGGAAGAGAAAGAGAGGTTTAATATAACCAAAGAATCACAAAAATAACAATAGAAGGCTATGTTGTCCGTCCGTCGGTCTGACAAGAGTATCAAGCTATTAAAACGCGAATAACTCAATCACGGATGTAGATAGAAAATTGAAAATTGGCAGAAAAAATCTATTCAAATATGTACAAAGATGCTTTGCCGAAATAAAATTTACAAAAAAATTCCTGAGTTCGATCCCAGGGTAATATTTCCATTCTTCTTAAGGTAAGAGTCAAAAATCGACTTTTTCTCTTGCAGGATTTACTTCTTTTGGAAATTAAAATTGGAAAACCTGACCTACGATCATCCGATTTTAATTGTATTAAAGAAAAATTAATAAAGTCACTTATTCAATTCTTCTTTTTTCCGAAATCGCTCGTTTGTTTTTCTTGACAACCGACTGATGTGAGAAACAAAATAAAAATAAATTATGATTGTTAAAAAAAAAATATTTAAAGTCAAAATTTTTTAGCCCTTTTTATTAATTCAAACCCGTCATTTTTGATGGGCAATTGCGCTAGTTATTAAATATTTATCCAGATGGATAGCGCGTAGTTTCCATCCTAATATGATTGGTTAATGAACGCGAATAAACACGATTATTTTACTATTATAAAAAGTGGAAGACCCGGTTTCGACTCACTCTCATTGCAGACTTTTTACTCATTTCAAAAATATTCCCATGATAAATCCCATGAATATAATTTGATGATATCATTTATTTGTACGAAAATGTGATATTCTTTATAATGATCATAGTTTTGTAGCGTGTGGTAGTAGACTATCAAAAACTTAGGGTGTCTTATTAGTAATCTAACTTAAGTCCATCGGAGAAATAGACATTGATAAAACCAGACTGAATCATTCAGCTTCGATAGGACCTCTAGGACAGCTGGTATTGCGAGCGAATCGACATTTTAATAAAACATTCGCTCTGTACTGCATCACTCGTAAAATATAAGAACTTCTCAGGAGAGAGGAAAGCGAGAATCTACGTGAATGTGCACTTCGTCGAACCTTCCTGCGACGTTAATATTTTAAACCGTAAAAATTACCCGAGGAGACGAACCCACAGAGAACGTACAAAAATTGAAGATAGATATGTGGAGAGTGTGAAATGGAAGAATGAGAGAATAGAGGGAGAGAAATGGAATAAGATGCTCACGGTAAAAGATAGAGAATTAGGGAGTGTTGAATGAAGTGGGTGAATAAAGAGGGAGAGAGAGAGAGACGAGAAAATAATAAGAGAGGGTGGGATTGGTATGACTAAAGATTCGAGGAGGAAGAAGAAGAGCAAGGGAGGAGAGGGGAAGAAGAAGGGAGGATGGGAGGGGGAGAGGGAAAGAATTTCGGAGTGATGGCCTAAAAAAAAGTTCAGGTGGTCCGGGATGGAAAAGGAAGTGATGAAAGGGATCAGCTCTGATAAGTTCAAGAGAGAGAGAGAGGGGGGGGGGGGAGGGAGGGGAGTTGGAGAGGATAGGGGAGGGAAAGAGAGAGAGAGAAGGGAATGAATGAGTGGGGAATATAAAGAGCGTAGCGGCTATAAAAGAGCTCCCGAGGGCAAGAGAGAGAGAGAGAGAGAGAGAGAGAGAGAAGAGAAGGTATGAATAGGGGTAGCGAAGTGTGCTGGGGTGGAGACGGAATAAAGATAGATAGGAAGTGAAAGAGGTCGTAAGAATGTAAAAAGAAAGAGAGGAAGGAGGTTAAAGAGTAAAATACAATCGATATCAACTATGTATCACTGTGGACACACACGCATACAACGATTTTCTCTAACAAAAATTGAAAATGTGCCAGAACAAGGTAAATGTGTCACTTGCTAAAATAAAAAACGACAGCGATTTTTGAACGAATAAAACGGTTATTTATTATATTTGATAACATGTTTAAACGTAACTGAGTGTAAATAATAATAATAATAAATAAACGAAAAATTCTAGTCTTTGCCTCGGGTTTTTTTATTGCATAGTATTCTGGAACATTCTGACACGAAAATGCAAATGTGCCCTCTTGCATACGTATTGGATTCGGTTGCGCAGAGCTGCCTGCAAGGTACAGGTGTACTCTTACAAATCCGGGACCCAGACATAGTAGTCGGATATCCCGATTTTATGGTTTTTTGAAATAAGCATCTTTCCTCGAAATTGGAACTTGCGCGAAGGATAGGATAGAATTATTTTAAAATTCGCAGAGGAAATATAGTAATGGTAAGAGAACCTACTAGTATGGAGATGTTATTATCCGGCAATGCGTACCAAATTGATGATAATGATACACATATGATCGAGGATGGGAAAGTATAAAACATTTTAAGATTCCACGAGAAAATGGAGAGGATCCTATATACGGTTACATACAGCTGGAATGATGTTGACGTCACAGGAAAAATTTTCGATTCCTTTCGCATCTGGCGTCTTTCTACCAAGCAATGAAAATAAAGGAAGGTCAAACTTAGGTAATGATAGTGCGACTTTCTCTACGGGGCTGAAGGAGTTGGCATGGTTATCACGAAAATACTCTCTCTTTATCGAAGTAATCATTTACTACATGATATCAATATATTTCTTTTATTTGCATGCGTGGGTTTTTTGCATGTACGTAGTGAAAAAAATGTTTCAGAACGAAACATGAGCATATCTTTAGAAGATGAAGTGTTAAACTAATGCGTAGAATGGCCGTGAGATATAGAGAAGGGGAAGAAACGGGAGAAAATTCTTGTTCGAACGGAGTAAAGGGCTCACATGGAAAATGTGTAGGGTAGTTTCGAAAGAAAATGGAGAAAGTTATGGGCGATAAACAGCGTATAGGTTGTGGGAAGGAAGGTAAAGGTGCGAGAATGCGATATGGAAGGAGAAAAAGCTGTCGAGTAGGGCGCAATAGAAGGAATAAGGGATATCGGGCGAAGGAGAAAAGAGTAGCGTGTAGGAATAGAAGATAGGAAGGAAGACTCTAAGAAAACATTTAACGTACGAAGGGAGGTGACAGTATGGAGAAAAGAGAGACAGGATGAAGGTGGATCAAAGAGGGAAGAATTAGTCAAGGGGTAAGCAGGACGGATAGTAAGGGGATAGTAGTGGTATCATATTGGAGTTAGGATACATAAAGATGGAGCGTGAATGGAATGGAGAAGATAGAAAAAAGGAACGTGGGGCAAAGGAGAGGGAGGTGGGAGGAGGGAGAGAGAGCTCGGAATTGGAGGACGAGAGAGAGAGACGATGGAGATGTAGGAAAGGTGAAGAGAGAGAAGGGATGGAGGAAGGGAGAAGGTGGAGAAGAAAGGAGGTGGAGGAAGAGAGGAGGTAGGGAAGGGAGAGAGGAGTGGGCAGAGGGAGAGAGAAAGGGATAGAGGGAGAGAGGAGGTGGAGGTGGGGAAGGAAGAGAGAATGAAGGAAGGAGGGGCAGAGAGGATGGTGGTAGAGGAAAAATGTAGGGAGAGAAAGAATGAAGGAAGAAAAGATGGCGAGATGAGGAATGCAGAGGATGTAGAGATGGGAAGTAGTGACGGAGAAGGGAGACACTGGAGAGAGAGGGGGAAGATGGAGGGAGAGTTAGTGGCGAGACAGGATGAATGGAGAAATGGACAGACAGAAAGAGTGTAGAAAAGTGAGAGAGAGAGAGACTGTAGAGCGATATGAAAGAGGCCTGCGTGAGGGTTTATGAATGGATGGAATGCGGGGGTGAGGAAGGATACGAAGAAAGCATGGGTAGAGATAAAGTCCCACAATGGAGGGAGGAGATAGAAGGGAGGTAGGAAGGACGGAGAAAAAAGGAGGAAGAAATATCGGATAGAGCGATGTAGAGAAACGAGTGTGGATTAAGAGAGGTAGAATAAAGAGAGGGGAGATGGAGGACAGCGAGGAATTATGAAGACGAGGGAATAAAGGACCGAGTAAAAGATGAAGGGATATCTGAGAGAGGTATCTTAAGAGATGAGGAAGGGTTCTAAGATCCGGAAGGGGAGGAAAGGTTTGATGATGTCTTGTGATGGGAGAGTGAAAGAAAAAACTCCATAAAGGGTGGGGTGGGGCACAAAAGATTTGAGCGGTGGTGTTAGTGGATAGGGAAGGGATGGATATGTGGCAGTTCTCGCCCTCTGCTTGGATTTTACAGAGACGAGATGGGGAAAGGAAGTTTAGATGAAGGGATTATAGTCGGTTACCGCGTGTTGAACTGTGAGGTTGGTGACCGATGCATAGCAGTCACCGATCCAGTGACATTTCCTCCCTCAAGTGCCCGATCCTAGCCAGCGAATAGTATTGATGGAAAATAGCACATATTTTTATGTGATTACATTGTTGCCTCAAAGATTAATGTACTTGCTTGTAAGTTAAGGGAGACCAGGAGTACTCTTTTTGATGATTCTGTCCTCTAAAAATAGTGTCCCCTGTTCTCCTCCTTTCACACATTTTTATGCGTTCTTTGCATTAAGTAACGCATATAAGGTAGGTGGTTTCCGTCCGTCCGTCCGCATGTTAAAACTTGGAAACCACTAAACGTATTATGACGAAATTCGGTATTGGGGAGTGTTGCTAAAAGTGGTCGAAAGATTTCAATTTTGGTTAAAATAGGACAACAATTACGACCAGTTTACATGACTTACAAATAGTTGAAAATGTTACATTGTTTCAACTCGAAAACCGCTTGATGTATTTTGATAAAATTTGGCATTGGAGATTTTGCTAAAATTGATCGACTGATTCCAGTTTTGGTTAAAATTGGACAGCAATGACGACCAGTTTACATGAAGATCTAAATGTGGTTTACAATGTTCGTTTTTTCAACTCGGAAACCGCTGGTCGTATTTTGATAAAATTCGGTATTGGGGAGTTTTGCTAAAATTGGTCGACCGATTCCAATTTGGTTAAAATCGGACAACAATTACGAACACTTTACATGACCTGCAAGTAGTTGACAATGTTCCATTGTTTCAACTTGGGACCCGCTTGATGTATTTTGATGAAATTTGCTATTGAGGAGTTTTGCTAAAATTGTTCGACTGATTCCAATTTTCGTTGAAATCGAACATCAACGACGACCACTTTACATGAAGACCTACCTGTAGTTTACAATGTTCCTTTGTTTCAACTCGGGAACCGCTGGACGTATTTTGATAAAATTTGGTATAAGGAAGTTTTGTCTTATATATTTCTTCTTCATTTCATTATTTTTATTTTAAATTCTCATTCGATTGTCATTAACAATTGGCATATTACACGTGTATACTACTAATAGGTCCCCAGTCAATAAATTAAACTTCATCTAAATTATTAAAACCTTTAAAATAGGATTATATTGCCTTATATTGCTCAGCCGGCGTAGTGTCCTGTCAGCGTAGTGTCTGTCGGTGTGGTGTCCTGTAGGCGTAGTTTCTGTCGGCGTAGAGTCCGCACACGTAATTACCCACCAATCGTTGATTTATTTAATAAACAAAAATTTTCGTGGTACCACTAAATACTACCACGGCACACAGTTTGAGTACCACTGACTTAAAGTATCTGAACAAATGTGAAGTCAACAGGCATACCAGCGCTATTAGATAGACCAAGGTACATTACAATGATTTGAGCTTTCATAATTTTTTCTATAAATATAAGTGCCTATTTTGAAATCATGAATCATTACATCCGATGTTAGGAAGTGTCCATATACCAATTCTTATATCTCTCCTGCCCGTATTAGTAGATAATGGATTAATTGTTTAGATACATTGTTTAAAAACTCAAAGAAAAACTTAAGGTCTCTCATTTAATTGTTTTTATACGATGTAGCTTATCCGTTCCTTTTAATTTTAACTGCATTAAGAAATACATGGTCCGAAAAAAAAATTCTGAACTGATTTTTTCGTGCTTACTCAGTTGATGGAATTGAAAAACTTGTCTCTGACTCTTTTTAGTCGATATTGTATCTATCTATAAATCTATTTAAAAGCGAAATCGTATGTTTGTCTGCCCGCTAACTCCTTCCACATTATTTGACTCTCCAGCAAACTTAGCATGGTCTCTTCTGTGATTCCCAGATGTAACATGAAAGGGGTCAAAAATTCCCACCATGTTTTTCACAAAATCATTATTTAAGTTTTACGTCTCTATTCATTTAAGAGAGGGTTATGCACTATTTGGTGGTTACTTTAACGCCCCTTAGTTACCTTGTACTATTTGGCTCTAAAGGCGAACACCAAATGCGCCAAATTGGTCAGTTTTGTTATTCCTTTCGAATTGAAGTGCAACTAGGCATTACTTTCTCTCCGAAATATCAAACTATAATAACCCAAGAGTCAGAGTCAAAAATACAAATAATGCAAACTTTCCTTCGTTTACATGATTTGCATCTCGGGAACTTTCTCGAATTTAAATCTCTGAATAAATTCCTTAATTACTACCTCACAGATCATATAAGATCCAAGGAGAAGAAATTTTTTTTATTAAGCTCACCAAAAAAAGTATCAACCGATGTAGAAAAATGCATAATTACATGTTTGACACATTTTAAAATTCTATCTCCAAAACTATTAAGTTTTAATTATGTGCTCTCGTTGACTTTTTGTAGCAAATTTTGTACCGTCTCGGAATAAATTTTCGAATTAGTGCTTCACAGATCAAGTAAGAGTTTTTCATAGATAAAGTAGGTGTTTGATTAACCGTGTAAACGCCGGGTACTTTAGTTGCGCCAATGTTTCACAATGGAGTTTTTTGCTGTCATCGTAAAAATGGTTCCAAAAGTGTTGGTCGAAAAAACAAAAATTGCGATGGCCGAAAATTTGTTCTGATCTCAACCAAGTAAATCAAGAGGACGAAAGGCTATTGAAAAGGGCCATCTATGAGGATAAGGCATGGAACTCTCGGGACCAAATTTCAAGGTTTTTGCTAGCAATATTCTGAATCACTAAGACTAGAAAGGAACGATTGACGAAATCGAAGGCGAAGGCAATGTTGACCCCTTCGTTTTGGTATTGAAGACATTGTTCGCTCTTACTTTTACATTCTTTGGTGTCTGAAAGAAGCAGTTTTTGAAAGTGGAAAATGTTTTGGCTGGATCTCGGGGTACTTCACGACGTAATGTTAAAGATTTCCTAGAATGGGAAAAAATCGATAAAATTGACGTTTTTATGGGCTAGGTGAATTCACCTGATGGGAGAGGTATACGAAAATTCCCAGCGCAGTATAATAGATAAAATAGTGGTATAGCAAACATTCACTTCACGGACGAAAAAACATTTCCGTCTCTAAAAAATACATATAAAAATAAATTCCCTTCTTGGACGTCTAAAGAAAAATCTTTGAAAGTTCCCTGGGGCGACTTATGGACGTTAAGAAGAGGGAATTTGGGGAGTGGCAGAAAAAGAGAGGAGAAAAAACGAGATACTTTGCCAGGAAACCATTTGAGATTCACAAGGTGGCGGCAGGAGTGATACATGAGCGGTCCATAGGGAGCGCTCTGGTTGCTATGGAGATAGAAGGGAGAAGACATCCGTGAGAAACGTAATGAAAATGTAGGTAACAAGAGATCGGAGAAAATGGGAAAGCGAAAGCGAGCGAAAGGAATTGTGGGATTGACCGTTTCTTGTGGAGATGGAGAGTTTCATTATATATACTTGAGGAAGAGGAAAGGTAAAATAAGATATTTATTATCAAAACTTAAGTGTCCAAAGGGCTTCATGCAACACCTCCTGTACATTAAATCATTACATGACTGTAGCAATAGAAGAAGAAATGCAGTTAATAAAATTAATCATTTCATCAATACCTATGATTACCTTGGCTGCGATAAATTAAGCGAGGGTAACGAAAATAAACAAATATTCAGTTTTTCGCTGTTATTGTGTTAATTAATTCCGATATTGAGATTAAAACCACTGTATGTTTGAAAGTTTTCGGAGGTATTTTCTACGAAAGTTAAGTTTTTAATGCTCAGTTAAAGACAAAAATAAACTTGACATACATATATTTTAATGTAATAACGTTTTATATACACTGAATAAAAAAATAAATCTAAAATTCGCATGAGGGAATGTTCTCTAGAAGGTGAATTTTGTTTGGGAATATAAAAGTTCTCTGGCGTAATGTTTAACAAATACATCTTCATTAATATTTCTTTGTCGCGCCATGTTTTTATTCCGAAAACTGTTGTTGTTTCCTGAAACATTCAATTTTGTAAATTTTATATGTATTGGTTACATATTAGTGCATATAAAAGTTGGCTTCATTAATTTTTCGAGCTTTTCCCTTAAAAAATCGCTTACATATTTGGTTCGTCTGTCCGCGTGCAAAGTAATTCAACATTGACGTAAGTTACGAATGACGAAATTTCAGGACATATAGTTTTACATTAGGGATACAATTGGTATAAATTTGTTGGATATAGGCTTAGCTGCTGGGGAGTAATGGGAAAAGGTGCTAAAAGGTAGATGCTGCCACAAATATAGAAAACCAACAATACATAGAATCTGCAGTCGGTGAAAAAAGCGCCTTGTGTAATTTGCTCTGCAGTTCGTTCCTCACTTATTGTAACATTGCTATGAGCATAAAAATTCTTATTAAATGACGAGGAGAAGATATTCACGAATTTATATTATTATTTGTAATGGATGACGTTTTCGTTGCATCACAAGGCATTACTGGTGATGTTGATTATCAGGTGGTTATGTATTAAAGATCATAAGCCATCGCAGTGCTCCTTATTGGAAAGGGTTAGCAACACCCTGAAGGGAACCACTGCACCGGTCGATAATCATGGCGAATCGTTCCCTTCGAAAGAATTCCCACCTTCTTTGTCCTCGAAAAATCTTTTGGCGTGTCATTCCGCCGATATAGAATACCCGCGACCAATCCCTTTCTTCAGGAGCCTTGATTGGGTCGCCCTGACGCCACGGAACCATCCTTTCGGAAGTAACGTGAGTCATTCGACCGTGCCTCCGACAGAAGGGATATACCTTCTCTTTTTTTAACATCCATTCTCGCGTCGCGGAGCTGCGGAAACGCGACATAGCATTTCGCAGATGCGGGAAAATGTTAAAAAAAAGGAGGACATTTTCTTGTGATTTTATATTGAAGAAAAAAATCACTTCTTCGCGCCTTCCCGAGCCTCCTTCTCTTTCCGTATCACGGTCGATTCTTTTGTCGCGTTCTCCTCCTCCGATGAGATGCCGTTGGATCTCTTCATTCGCGATCCTTCGGAAGGAGAGGAAAAATAAAGACGAGGGCTTTTGTACTTTGGAAATATCTCTCTCTCTCTCTCAGCCTGCCTGACTTTTCCTCCCTGTCACGTCTACCGCTAATCTAAGAATATGTCCGAATGGGGAATTAAAAATGCCTCAAAGGGATGTAAAGACAGAGAAAGAAGGAACGGGGTTGAGAGGATTTTCCCTTTTTTTATCAAATGGCATGGCGTGGCATGAAACTCCGTTAATGAGCAGAGAGAGAAGGAAAGAGATAGGTATAGAGGGAGAAGAGGGGAAGGAGAGAGAGTTTTTGTTTTTTTTCTGAGCGCTTATTGGGTAGGAAACTTTGAAAAGCTTTGAGAGAGTGGAAGTGGATGGGGACTGATTGAAGGAGAGAAGGGGGAGAGAGATATTAGAAAGATATGATGTGACAGGATTGAGAGAAATTTGTGCGTGAGATAGGTTTAGTTTATCATAGTGGGGAGAGTGTAGAAGGTGGAGGGAGGATTGTAGCTCAAGGTAAGGATTGTTTGGGGGAAAGAAGATTGTTGGCGTTAGAAGGTCTGGAGGAGAACAAAATTATCAGAGAAATATTTGGAAGGAATAGGATAAGTAAATTATGGTCACAAACTCTTTAAAGTGGTCCAAAAAAGCATTATTTATTCAAATTAACTTGTATAAAATGGTGATCCACCGAGTGCTGATATGTAACTTCTAATGAATATTTTATTTAATAACTCTAGTGCCTGAACTAGTAATTCGAGACACGTGAAAAACCAATACATGCAAAAAGTTTTAAGGAAAACTGAAGTTGAGTTGGTTTTAGATAGCCTTGTATATTGTTGGAGTTGGAGGAAGTATAGAAATATTTTGAATTTTCTTAAATCTAGAACTCCTTAAATATCTAAACAAAGAACTGTAGTATTAATGATGCATAATATGTGAGGAGTCTCAAACTCACTTGAGTGCTCGGCCCACAATCCATGAAACAGACTTTTCTTGTCCTCATACATTCATATACTCTGAACTTTCACTCTCCCCCTCCACTAGCGGGCCCTTGTGTTTGTTTGTTTGTGTGTAGTTTTGGCTAATCAACCTCTTGGATTATTATAGCCATAACGCCATTCACACCAGATACACTCACAAGGGAGGAAGGAAACCCGGTGTCTGCATTGGCCTACGAAGAGCACTAAGGGGGCCAACTACTTAACGTCCCTTCCGAAGGACGGAGCGCTGACTTGCGCGGTCTTAGCAGGCTCTCTTTGGCCCATTCATCACAAAAGTACTAGATCCGGCATCATGGATTAAGTCCTTCGGACAATAACAAGAAACACGCCGATAGCGCGAATAACATTCTTCTGTATCCCAACCGAACAAAATGTAATTAATGGGAATGAGCAATGAACTATGGACGTTTTGAGAATGCTGATTTGTTACGCTTCTTAAAATTTACTGAGATTTACAGTAAATATTTTATGAGAAATAAATTTTAGTTTTGACCTCGGATTGTTTCTGAGTCCTTGCAATATTTGTATATTTTAATTAAAAATATTATTAGCAGTGGTTTTAGCGTGAATTTCAGCCTGCTTGCTACAATTTATATTATATAATTTAGAATAATTATATAAATAAATCTTCCAAGTTTGGCTGTAAGATATATAAATACTGCATACTTGTATTCCTTTTATTTAAAGTTGAAAATAATTTTTGCACCACTTTTAATATGCAGAGAGTAGGAGAAAGATGGCTAAAAGGCAAGCTTTCTTCTTCTTTAACGCTTAAACTCCATAGTATGATCATTTTAATTTTGAACAAGATATCGTGCAGTTTAATAAGCTTATTAAGTATATGGAGGCATTATCACGTTATAAAACACATGCCTGATTATTTTTCGCTAACGTCACCTGCTCATATTTCTCTGCGTTATTTCCGTTTGGCTTCAAATGTTTTTAATTGGATTATTAAAGGAGTTTGCGTCTTTGCAATTGCCAGTGATAAGTTTTTTGTTGGTTTCAAAAGTTGGAATTGTTTTGGTTCATGTTTTTTTTGACTCAAATGTAATATTTCAGAAGTTTAAGAATGCCACGCTTCAATATAATTGCCCAGAGATACTAGCTCATTTTGTTATCTCGATGCAGAAAAATAGTTTCATGAATGCTAAGGTATATTTGCACCGAATCAACTATAAAAAAGGAGCCTGTTCCTTATAAATTATGGTGATGACTGGGATCCAGCATTTGAATTACTTTTTTGAGAGCAGGCAACTTGCCACGCTAAACATTTCACCGGGAGTTTAATGGCTTATAAGTAGGCTTTATAGGATTTGATTTAAATCGAAAAACGTCGATAAACTTCGATTATTTTAAAATTTTCAAAATCAACGAAAATGAATAGTCGTCGATAAGCGTCTATTTTCCAACATGATGGAAACGTATATGTCTACATCTACATTATACCCTGCAAGTCACCTTTTCGGTGGATGGCAGGGGGTGCAGTGCACCAAGGGTCCATAGTTTTCCTACGTTATCTTTTTCTATTATGGTCTCTTATCGTCCTAGGGAAAAACGATCCTCTATATCGCTCCGTTCTACAGTCAGTCTCGCAAATCTTATCCTCACTGTCCTGCCTTCCGAGATACGTCGGGCTTCTGATAAGTCCTACTACTTCATTTGCTAGTCCCTCCGACATAAATTTTTCCAGTAGTTTAATTCTAGTCTGCAGCCTACGTTCCTCTAACGATGTCCATTTCAGATTTTCTATTAATGATGTTACGCTTTGTTTACTATCGTAATTCTTCTTTACAAATCTAGCTGCCCTGCGCTGAACCTTTTCTATCTCCTTAGTGAGTCCCTTTTCGTAAGGATCCCACACAGCTGAAGCATATTCGACCTGCGGTCGAACCAAGGATAAATAACATAATTCTTTCACTTTTTCGGAGCTATTTCGAACTATTCTCCCTATAAAGGCCAGCTTTTTGTTAGCGGCACCTGCGATTTTGTTCCTTTTCTGGGCTTGAATTAACAGCGAGACTGAATGAAGTGTATGTCTTTATATTTAAATATGCGTCTTTTTAAAAAGCTCACGCTTCTACTCTGAACAATCAGATAACCGCAAGACCCTAGGGTAGTTTGAGAACACGTGTTTCTTAGTTCTTTTGAGGTTTTTGAGATTATATTTGCCGACTTAATGGTGGGATATTCCAAGAGCCTCTTTATACAGCTAAGGTCATGGATATGTCCTCCTAAAAGTTCTTCGAGGTGCGGAAGAAAGGAATTTCGGTGGTCGTTTGAAGACAGTCCGCTAATCGTTTTGCTACCACTTCCACGCATCTACCCCGTGGAGTGTATTCCTAGAACAAAAGTTTCTTGATTGCTTGCTAGGGTTTTTCCAATAGATGGACTTCGTTGTATACACTTTCGAACATTCTCCGTATGTAATGAACCCAATGTTTCTCTAAAAGTTATCCAGGAAGGATCGTTCCGCTCCCTTGCTTTTGGTTCCTTCATCCATTGATACCGGTTGGTAAATTTAAATTTATATATTATAATGTTTTAAAAGAGGTGCATTTAAATTAGCAATCGTTACTTGAAATTGAAGAGGGATTAAGAATTAATTTTTATTTGCTATTTGTTGTAAAATATTTTACCGTTTGGAAAAACACATTTTAATCAGGATTTGAGGTAAGATCGAGCGCTGAATAATTAAGTCTAATTTTTCCCTCTATATATTTTTTGTTAAAAAAAGAGAATATTTAGTACAGTGATGAAATAAATCAAATGATACAAAGTTAAGTATTAGATAGTTCTTTTTTGACGGCTGAAATATGATTGCGATAATTATATCATTAATGTGTTTTCTTCAATTAGTCTTAATTGGCATCAACGAATGTCTAAAAGACTTTAAGCTGAACTCGCAAATTCTTTTTTTAAAGAATGTTTTTCGGCATATTGTTCGGATTTCAAGAGGCAAAGCATATTGCAATATCTAAATTCGCGAAATAATATATTTGTCAATGATGCGATCGGAAGAATTATACGAAATCATAAATATCCGGATTTGGAAATACCAGCTTACGATATTTGAGATTAAAAATATACTAAGTTACAGTGTGGTAAAACAACAATATTCTCGTGACCGATATGCAAAGTGCTAATTTGGTTTAATCATCAAGAGTCAATTAGTAAAAGGTATGAAATAACTATTAATATATGTTTTCTCATATAGGTTGGTTGTCGATATCATCATGTTTGGAAAAATTTTTAAAGAAAGAAATGAAAATACAAGAAAAAAAAATATCGCACAATGAAATTTTTCTGCACTGTGTTTTTTTACTTAAAGAGATAAGCTTTTAAGTCAAAATATTCTTATATATATATAATTGATTGTACGCTGCGCATAAGTCGCATTAACACGTTGTGTACCGGATTTAGACTCCCGTACTACACTTAGTTCCTGGCCATTTTGTCATAAATCCAAAATAAAGCACGCTAAATCTCATGGCCGGCTCAAATGCGGTGATTTTCTTGGTTAAAAGTCACGAGTTAATTAGTTAAAGATCAAATTAACGATGTAAATATACATTTTGCTTTGTATACTTTGCATTGTATACTTTTTACTGTAAGTCAAAGATCAAGTAATATTTTAATAAATTCCTTTCCTTATTATTATCTAACATTTAAAAATTTAAGGATTTTGAAATAAAAAGTAAATTTAAATCATCGAATTGAAAGGCCATAAACTGCCAGCCATATATGCAAGTAGTAATTTTAAGCGTTGATATTCGTAGAAAATATCTCGTGTAAATAAAAGTCGGTTTAAAAAAATGTCGGATTCTATTAAATAGTAATTTTAAGCGTCGATATTCGTCGATTTAAAAAAAATAAACATCGAATTCTAACAAGCCTACTCATAAGGTATAAGAGCTATGCATTACATTCTTTGAGGCAGGTAATGCGTCTTCTTATTCCTGTTTACAATAATAATGTAAGAAACTCATCCCTCTCCAATCAGTGCAGATGCTTTTTTCGCTGAGATATCGTATTAATCTTGTATATAGCAGGAATTTTAAACTCTTATATTGTTACTGTATACGCCACTTAGGTTCTTTAAGTATCCTTTAAGAACTTGGTTAGTCGGAAATCAAGATTTTTTCCATGGCCTTATTCCCCATTTCATACCCAAAGAACTTGAACATACATGTATTAAGTGGTCACAAGCAAACAAATGATAACCATATCCTATTGTTAATTGATAATATTTTTGGTATATTTGTTTAATAAGTTTGAGCTATGTTTGGACAGCATATGTGTGCATGTACTCGTATGATGGTTTTAAATGGTGTTATGAAACACATTGTATTAACCATATCATTGAGGAACACATTAAGAATCTCGTATGACTAATTAAACTTATTTGTTTTTGAAAATAAAAATATTGCGATATTTTATGATTGAGAAGTCGAAACTTCCATTCGTTAGACAACAAGACTGTTACTAACATTGATATCGCCGTAGAGATTGTGTTGATTGAAATTTCGACAGTGAATTTGACATTGCTAAATTAGATAAACAAAGGAATGAGCCTGAAATGGACCTGGAATTGTTAATTCGAAAAATATTGACTTACAGTATTTTGAGGATAAAAAACGTATGTTCCCTTATAAATAAGTGCCTTTGTTAATTCTCTGAAGATGAATATGGGTTGCTTTAAAA
Source organism: Tanypteryx hageni (assembly GCA_028673005.1). Classification (NCBI taxonomy): domain Eukaryota; kingdom Metazoa; phylum Arthropoda; class Insecta; order Odonata; family Petaluridae; genus Tanypteryx; species Tanypteryx hageni. The sequence continues at coordinate 43,599,735 of CM054117.1, forward strand.
TCGAATCACTATAAACCATTTATCTGCTTTATCCTCGTTCCCCCTTTCAAGTGGAAAACAAGTCTCGTCTTTCATCATTTAAATAAATAATTTTATTTTCATATCCGTTTCAAATTTGAAATTTGGCGTTTCGAAATGTTATTTGGCAGTCGATCAAGGATTGATTGGAAAGAGATAACTTAAACAAAAAAACAGGCCTTTGTTTGTATCAATACGCTTCACCGAAGAAACCGCGATACTCGCTTCATTTGTCTAAAAAATCCTAAAACTCCGCGTTATCGCTGGGTTGAGTGGCATGCACCACTGCATCGAAATAATCGCTCATCATTTTTTCGCCTGATTTTTTTCCAGTTTTCTGTCACTTCTCTTGCATGTATAACGTCGACAAACGTGCGCTGTTTTTTATGCCAATGTTGATTTCTATGAAAAATATTTTGGACCAGCAGGTAAAAATGAATTCATTTTTACTTTCGGATAAGTATTCTTTTTTTAATGCGACAGCAACACGAAGAGATGCATTTGTGACCCCATGTCCATCCGGCATCAATTCGAATGTTCATTTAGAAGGATTTATTCTTAATTTCATGATCCCTTGTTTTTATGCGAATACATTTCGGGACGTCATCGGAGATCGATGAAATGAAATTTTTTATGAGAATTTAGTATTGACATGTTTTTGCCTCTTGAGTCCTTGGCTGTCAGTTTGTAAATAATATAAATATAGCCAGGGAGAGACAAGCGATTCAATGGTCGTATGTTGACATGAATTCTATATCACTAAGCAATTTAGCACGCGTTACTTATATTTTCCCAAGTAAAAAAACTTCTATTAGGTGCTTTATAAAATTCAAAGTTTAAAAACATAAAATTTAGTGAACGACATTGTAAATCCAGGATAAATTTTATCGCATTATGTGACCATATGTTGTTATTAAGGGACTCAGAATTAATGTCATATATATATTCTCTAATTTAGTCAAGCTTCGGCTTAATGTTGTTAGAGAATACATCCACTATTCATTTGGTACTAAATACCTCAAAAAATAATTAGGTTAGTCTTATCGTGTAGCACCTGCCATAAATATAATACTGTCTTATCTTGCCTTGCAGATAATTCTTTCATCAAGACGTAAGTTTCGAGCTTTATTAAATTGAAATGAGATTCGGATCAATTTAACGATGAAGAGATTATTTGGGCATCTTAACGCAAAAGGGTTTGCTATAAAACTTGCCTTGGCAGTTTGAATGGCCAGCACACACCCCTTTTAAAGGGCTCAAGATTTGTGTCACCCCGTAGTTATTTTCTCTGAACGTGTTTAATTTATTTTAAAAATAGATTATTCTGGTCATTTAGAATAGTTTAAAGGGCTATGAACGACTGCCAATGGGTAAAACACGAAATGGTTTTGAGTGTCCTGCTAATTCACCATGAAATACTGATAGTTTATACTTTTCAATATTTTAAAATAATTTTAATAGGGACCCACGTTATATGTATCCTTCATTACATAGGAGGGTGTATTATATTGTTAGAGTCAATTTTTGCAAGCGCAACAGATATAATGGATTTAAATGCTGTAAATCGCGTGTAGTTACTGATACGGAAAATATTGAAATAGAGTGGTACTCAAACAGTAAAACTTTCCCTAAGCCTGGTTTAGGTGATTCCAAATAAAAATGAACGGATTAAGTTACATCATTAACCTGATAAAAAAGATTACTTGAGCTCGCAATTATCTCACTAGATAAAGCCTAATCATCAATCCGCGGCAAGATTATTCTTTTCCTAATTTTTAGCTCGAAAGAAATGCTAGCGTCGCGTAGTTTTCAATTGATCGGTAAGATTTTGGATGCAAATTCAATGGGCCCCGAAATATTTCCTACGAGGCTTAAAATCCTATCAGGTGGAGAGAGAGAGAGAGAGAGAGAGAGAGAGAGAGAGAGAGAGAGAGAGAGAGAGAGAGAGAGAGAGAGAGAGAGAGATAGAGGAGAGAGCGTAATCCCATTCCGCGGGACTTTCCTTTCATTTCAAGATAACGTCGAGAGAGGGAGTAAAAAGGGGAGGGGGGTAGAGAGAGAGAGAGAGAGGGAAGTTTTTTTCCGAAGCAAGTTTTTCTCTCGCACGTTCCCAGACTCCGCCACTCCCCATCCGACGGGTAGGATAACGTATTTCGTGAATAAAGGGCAATATAAATTCTTTTCCGATGGATTTAACCAGGGCACGCCGAAAAATGTTATTCCCCGACATCGTCCGGTTCCCCTTTTCCCAATGGTTCGTGGGAAGTAGTTATAGGAGAAAAGAGAGAGCGGTGGCCCATCCTATAACGCCTGAGCGACTTTTTTTTGAAAGGGGATCGGAATTTCGAGAGGCTGCAAAAAATAAAAAAAAGTAAAACGGAAAAGGGAGACGTTTGCAAGAGTCCGGGCATGTTAATCCAATCAGCGTTCAGATGTTGATTCTCTCACTCGACACTTTTTTATCCCTTCTCGGCATTGAGAATTCGAAAAAAAAACATCCGTATCTCTCGCCCCGTCCGAAAACGTTACCACCGGAAGAGGCAAAGCAGAAGATGAGTGATATTTCTGTGTTTTTCGTCTTTCTCTTTTATTTTTCAAGAGTCACTTTGCGGGATGATGTATTTTTGCCTACGTGAGTGGTTTTTATCACTTCTGGATCAAACACTCCGGCCCACCTCCTGCTCTCGGACGAGAGGAAAAAGTGCTTTCCCCCTTTGGCTGGCAACGGCGATGCTCGCCTGTTTTGCATATCTAAAGTAGGCGAGTCCGCGCGTGCGGAGAATATTATTATGAAGTATTAAAAAAATGGATTTTATCATTTACACGTTATAGTTATCTTAGGTACACGCAGGACGATAGGGATGGAATGCGTATTTCCGCTAGGGACCATCGCGTTATATTTTGAACTTGCTAATTACCCGGGCTTTTCCCTGGGTTTACAGTTTCGAATTTTTCATCCTTATTTCATTCGCTAATATTTTCATTCAAAGTCAAGGTACTCTCGAGATAAGTGACAAATATTCCCTCTTAATTGCACAAACAAATTAATACAGATTCAAATTTGAGATTTGCTAAGAATATTTCAAATAACTTGGGTAATTTTACAAAAAATTGACACGGGTCTCTAGTCAGGGTATGATTTGTATGGCCACCCCCCTCAAAAATCAAAATTCTGACCCAGAAGTGCACATCTTCAAGATCTTTTTAGTATGTGCACCAAATTTTAGCTATGTTTCTTGATTTTCGAGATATGTTGATCACACATATACAAACAAACGCTCCCTTTTATTATAATATTGTTTAAGTATTCAACATTATAAATAAGTATAATCGTTCATAAAGATATCAGCCAATATTGGAGAAAACGGTGAACCCAATGCCCGAGAAAATTTTCAATGATGAGTTAATGATAATAAACAAATTGCGGTAAACCACGGATATAATAGTAACATCATAGACAATGTTTGAAGGAAAAATCAAATAAAATTAGCCTCGTTAGCAATTTATTCTTCCACGCCCATTTCTGTGTATAATTCCGTTTGTAGGAAATCTATCATATAAGCTTAAGAATAAAACTGATGTTAATTGTAGAAGCGATATTTATAAATTAAGCTGCAACAATTGTAATGGTGTATATGTTGGCCAAACTGGCAGGAACTTCAATATTAGAATAAAAGAACACAAAAGTTGTTTTTTGAACATTCGGAATTATCTCAATTTGCCAATCACCTGTTGGAATTTAAACATGTTAGTTTTTTTGTACACACTGTGTTACATTTTATGACCAAAGAGCCCGAAATTGGATGTATTGAAGCAGTTATAAATCTTACTTTGTTTTTCTGATAATGATTGCCATGTGGTTACTGAGTTTCTATACCCTTCGCATTCCTCTAATGATGTTATACTGTAACCAAACCGCTCGAAAGTAAAACTTCTTTTTTATATGTGAAATAATACGTTGTCTTTTCCGTTTCCCTGATTTACAATTCCCTGATAATAATGATTTGTTAATTGGTTTCTCTTAACACTAACTTCATTCAGGAATCTTGTAAAGTTCGACCTACGTCCAACTCATATTTGATGGAAGAGACCAATGAGGTCGTTTGAATATTATTTATGTAGATGCAGTACCAGTAATAAAGTTAATATAAATTTCATAAATGTAAGCTTGTAAATTAAGAAGATGTGCATTTTTATGTATATAATTAAGACCATTTTCTTGACTTTCCTCCACCGTTCCTAGAACGGGTTTTTCCCGAGTCGGTGTATAATTTTATTTATTTTTATTTTTATTTATTTCCATGCGGTCCCTAAACAGCCGTAATCGGCCTTTTACAAGGGGCTCATTAACATAATAACAAGGACTATCACAAACATCCATGCCCTAGGTGAAGAAAAACCCACCTAGGCGGGATTCGAACCCGCGACCTTCGGATTGGCAGGCGAGGACGTTACCCTGCCACCACCGAGGCCGGTAATGTATGTAAGTTTGTATACAAACATGTGCATATATATAAAAATAAATGTTTTTATAACCCTCCCTAACATGTGTAATTTACAACTTCGGAGTTCGGGTTTAAGAGTCGGCACGCGTTTTACATGCTAAAACATTGCTCGGTTGGTGTCCCTTCACAGTTAGATCCATGCCAAAAAACGACCTCTCGTGGACGCGATTTCAAGCCCGTTCAACCGATGTCATGTTCAGCCAGTTCGGAAAGCTGCAATATTTCCTGTTCCCTACACAGACGCGACTTCTGCAGTACACCGCTTTTCTCGTTTTTTTCCTCGCTTTCTTCGTGTACGAGTTTCGCTATTTACCTAGAAACAACCTTCTGTATATGAAGATTTAACTTTATGGCTCAATTTTAACTTCAGAAAGTTTAAAATATTTATTAGAAACGATTAAAAGTTATTAAACTTCAATATATTTTCAACTTAAAAAGACCTTTGGAATTTTTGCATAGAAAGTTGAGGAAATGATTCATAAGTTTGCATGCTATTATTGTCTATATAATATTTTTATTGGCGGTTTTTCTACAAATGAGGAAATTCAGAGAAAGAAAAAAATAAAATATTTAATTTTCTATGCGGTGAGATACTTAAACTAGAAGAAATTGTATTTCGTCATTTCAATTCCCTTATACTCCGGCTAAGGCGGAGGGTAAAAGAGTCCACAATTACGTCAACAAAAAAGTTTCGATTTTTTCCTGGAGAAACACGGAAAATAAAGAAAACTTACCTAAATTACTCGCTTAAAAACATTTCCCAATATTTTCATTCGCGAAAAAACTCCCACTTGAATTTATTTTTAAAAAGGCACGATTCTTTTGTGGTCCACGACAGCGTAACTTGGTCGTGACACTCGGAAAATATAAGTCTTGCAGAATCATAAATTGGTGGTTCCGTTAAGCCAGTGGTTCTTAACCCCTGGGTCGCGACCCAAAATTGGGTCAAGTAATTTTTAGTGGATCGTCAGAGGTCTTTCGTAGCTGTCTATATCTAAATATGTAAAATTCTTCCTAATATACTATCCAATGCTAATGGCTTAAATTAATTTAATTGTTTAATTCCTATTTATTTTATCACTTATCACAAGTGAACTAGTGGAGAACATGGTTAGCCGGACCGGAATTTGGGTCTCAGCCAAAAAAAAATAGGTTAAGAACCACTGCGTTAAGTATTCTGTCGTCTTTTATCATGCCTGTTTAATTGAATTTTGGTTTATAACTATTGTTCCTATCTAATTTGAATCGATTGCCTGCCTTGGAATCCATTTTACATCCTGCTTCTTCGCATCACGGTTCCGCCTAACTTACTTTGTCTTCCAGCGGTTCCATTCTTTTTCCACCCTTGTTGCAGGGCAACTGGCGCGGTTCTCATTGGCACTTCGCTCATTGGTGCCCCCTTTACGGAAACGATAGACGCCGAGGGAGGGGGTGGGCGGGAAAGGAAGGAGACTACCCACCCTCAACGGCAACCCCAAAGCGTACCTCTACCGCACTTACGTTTTTCTTATTTTCCCCTTTTGCTCCGGCGGACATATATCGATTTGACGGAAGACGAGTCGAACGCAAAGAGTTACGCAGCAGGGCCGGCCCGCCATGCTGCCACCGACGCGAATTCTTCGCGGCGAATTTTTCACCGCCCACAAATCCCCGCCATAGTTCAGCCTTCACAAATGGATGGGGTTCGGATAAGTGGCGCCTCTAGGGAGAGCGTCGGTGAAATATCGTCGTCGTTGGAGCAGAAAAAATTTCAGCCACAAGGATCGCGTTCGTATTTTTTTTGCCGGTTTTCCCCTGCGGACTGGGATGCGTTATTTTCCGAGCGGGCAAGGGAGAGGTATTTTTTTTTCATTCCCGACTTCAATAATTCCTGGAGCTTTTTGATCACTTTGATCGGTTCCCATGCGTCTTCGCTTCTTTCGGTGATTTTGTGCGATTCTTGGGCTCGGAGTCGAATTTCCTGATAGTTTTTGAACACGTGATAAACGATAGGATTTACTAGTTGAAGGTGTTAACGTCAGCAGAGCATTTGTTATATTCATTTTATTTCATTTTTTATCAACTCGTAGAGAAGAAATAACGTCTATTTAAATGTTTTATGCTATTATAATAAACATGATAAGTTGATCTATGACAAAATTCCAATAGTCAAAATTAACTCGTCAATGTTGCCTTTTTTCATTTATAGGCGAAATATTGTGGAAAATAAGATTTGAACTGAATATTGTGAAAAATTGTCATGTCTAGATTCTAGGGTGACCAGATTACATGAGATAAAAACAGAAAATTCCCCATAATACAGAAGACAAGGCAAACTCGTCTGTTTTGCCGTTGTTATTTATAAAATTAACATTTATTGACCGGTTTAATGCATTGTGTGGAGTAATCAGAAACTTTAAACTTATCGTTTCTTTTTTTGGGTTGAATCATAGTATGCAAACAAAAAAGGAACACCGCTCAAAATAAAGAAACTTAATGACCAATACGTTTGTGGCGTAAAATATGAATGGTAGCATATAATAGATAAAACGACATGTTTTACATTTTTTAAAGAATAATGCAAAGGTTTTAATGCATCACGATTATTCTTTAAAACATTTTTATCCATAAAGTATTTATTTTCTGCCAGATGTAGCATCATGTCAAAAACAACTCTGTCAGTAAATAGTCATAGAAAATTTCCATTTCTTAATATAACTTGATCTTTGTTGTTAGGAGATTGTCAGTTTTTTAAGGAAATCAGTGTTGGTGGTGATAATTTTGGTATAAAGGTCCAGCGGAAGCATTGTTTTCTCGGCATTTTAACATTAACAATATACTGGGTATTTTGACGAATTGTCCATGACTTTTCGTTTATTAGATTAAGTTTCTGCACTTTCAGCGATTTTAATTAGTAGTTAGTTGTTTTTCGATCATTCAGACAAGCAATTCTCCATTCGTCTCATACAATTCGACCTCATACTATATCGACGCGTCATCTTCAGTTGCCTAAATCCATAAATCATGTCGCGATCGTAAATATTGCCCCATGTCATGAAGGTGGATTTCTGAAACACTCATCAAAACCTTGCGTTTCCCCTTTCGCAGAATATCTCCTCTCTTGTGAGGCAGTTTACACGTGTCTCCGTTGTTTGGTCGTTCTCGGATCCATAAATATATATAAGGCGAGTGAGTGTTGAAAGTTGGAAGACTGAAAGTTTCGTCATATCCAGGCTCTTCGAACTCGTGAACACCTGTTAGCTATGGGTCCGCTGGATCCCTTTCATCCCTCTCAGTACCTTGCTGCCGTAGCGTTCGAAACACAACTTTTCCATTTATGGCAAAATAAGTGTGAACGTAGGTAGGGTCCCGTATTGATTCCTCATTTTTTATTGCATTCCCTCAAAAGTTTCATTCTTCACTCTCTTTAATGTCAGGACATACCCATCCTCATAGTGAGAGCGTTACCATCCACACCTCCTTACATCAATTTTATTCCTTCTTTTCAAACCCATTCAACGGCTTCCTATGTAGCCCGCCTCAAAACCTCCATCATCCATACCCTCCTCCCGCTCACCACAATGTCCACCGTCAGCACCGCCACCAACAGCCAGATATACTTATATATATATATATATATAAACATATACATGTATTTATATACATATATCTAGAAGCATTCGCTATAGCTATATATATATATATATATATATATATATATATATATATATATATATATATAAATAATTTCCAGTAACATAACGACGCTGAATACCAGCCTTTTGTCTTGTGACTGGGGATTGAAGCTGTACTAGATGGATGGAAGCGAGGGCGGTTAGCGGTGTGGGGGCGGATCTGGGCGAGATGCAGGTCAGTATAGAAAAGGGGGCGTGTGCGAAAGAGAGAGAGAGAGAAAGTTGGCTGTTTCTGGGATGACGGGATATTAGCACCATGTGACGTGGTCACATCCAATCCTTCCTCTTTCAAAAAACTCCATTCGACTCACCTTTCATTTTTTTCTACGGCCTGTTACCTGCACGGGCACACGCCCTCCCATTAGCTTTTTCCACCCTTTCGATATTTTTATTTCCCTTTCTCGTCGCTTTGGGCCGCCACCTCCGCCCACCCTTTCGCACTTCCCCTACCCCCCTTTTGCCGTGCGAGAGGGCGTATGAAAGAGTTGGAAGAAAGGGGATGATGAGCACAATGAGTTTCCCGGCATTTCCTCTCACTCCCCATCCCCCCCTCCCCCCGTGCATTCCCATTCCCTCTACTCTAAGCGGGATGAGATAACAAAACGGTTGCCTCTTTTTTTCCACCTTCCTCTTCCATTTTATGTTATTGTGAACGGAGGTAACGAACGAACGTTTGTTTCGCGCATTTTTACTACCTTCCCCGAGATATACACAGAAGGTTTTTTTGCTACTCCGAGTGCGCGGAAGCGATATAGTTTTCGTAGCGTTATCCTATTTGTCCCTCTTTCTCTCTTTCAGGTTCACACATTTCATTTAATCTTTTCAATTTTACGCACCGCTTCGGAAAATTCTTGTCTGTTTTCCAGCATTTTCAATTCATGGCGCCGCATTGCGGTTGGAATAAAAGAAACATTTCCACGTAGGAACATTCGCGTGAAGCGTACATATATTTTCCGGGATTTATCTCGACGGGGGATAATTATTTCGTCGGGAAGTGTCTTCTATTCGTCGGGAGATTGTTTCGCGCGTGAAAAGAATATTTGTTTCATCCACGTTTCCGTGATTCTGGATGGCGATGGGAAGTGGGTTCTTTTATTTTATGTTTGTGTATTCGGCCATTTTTCGAGTGTTGAACGAAGAGCCCCAAAGTGGAATGCCAATTTTTATTAATACTAAAAATCAATTCGAGAGGCATTCAATAGTTTTTCTATATATAAGTTTTTAATTTATTTTTTCTAATTATGTGACTATGAAGATAATACAATTTAACGTTGTATATAGGTCTAAGTGTGTTTATATTTATGTATGGTATGCTTTTCGCAATCTTTTTCATGTCTCAAACGCAACAGTGTAATAAATACATGTATGAACCTATATACAAATAGTTATAGCTAACAGGTTTTTTCGTCTCAGAAAAACCTCTCAATATTACGACCCCATTCCTTGAGTGTGGTATACAAAGGTTCTAATAGTTCATTTTCCATCTATTAAAGAAAGCATTATCAAGATCACCTTGAGACTGAGACAAAATTGAAAAACTGTTTCTTCAATAGCCATAAAAATTTTCTGAATACAGTTTGCGGCTGCTAAGAAGTGATGGTGATTTAGCGATAGTTGATTTTTTAGAATCTATAATAGGAAAATCACCACCAATGGTGGCTGCTATGTAGCTGAAATGCACATCTGTTTTTGTGAACGTTTATACGGCTATTGGGGAAACGGGTTTTCTTCTCTGCCATTAAAGCAAACATTTTCTACGGAGTGCCAGTGTAAATTACAACATCGTAGAATTAAACGAGTGATTATTACCAATTCCTGAATTTTATCCTTAAGTTACTTACGATTCATCATCCCGAACGGACAACTGTTCTGTCTAATTGTGCGTAAGGTTATTCACTTCTGTATTATTTTAGGTTGTGACAGTTATGGCTGTTCAATTAAAAACTCCATCCATCCACGAGTTGGATTCTTTTCGAATCAGTGCACAAATAGGCCCATTGAGGTTTAATTTGCCTGATCGCATATCGCAATTTTCATCCTCGCAATAAAAAAGGTTAGGGAACTCCTTCGCAAAAGAGGGATTGAACCCTTGTTTGCCGTGTGATTTTGAGATTGAACGCATATCGGCCTATCGCTCACTGGGGATGTGTGGGCGGTGAAGTGAAGGTAGGGGGATTGGATCGTGGCGTTTGCCAATCTCTTCCGCAGCGTGGCTCCGTCGGTGATTTAAGCCCCTCTACACCGGCTCGGTCCTCTTTCTCTCCCTACTTTTTCCTCTCCCTCCCTCTCTGAATACCCTTAACTCTATCTTCACTTCCTCTCCTCTTATTCCTCCCACCTACTTTCTCCTTCATTTTCCCACCCCTTCATCCTTCAATCCCTCCTCTGTCCACTTTGCCTCCGTCTTCCATTCCTCTCTCCGTTCCTTCTCTTCCATCTTCCATTCCTCTCTCCGTTCCTTCTCTTCCATCTTCCATTCCTCTCTCCGTTCCTTCTATTTCATCTTCCATTCCTCTCTTCGTTCCTTCTCTTCCATCTTCCATTCCTCTCTCCGTTCCTTCTATTTCATCTTCCATTCCTCTCTCCGTTCCTTCTCTTCCATCTTCCATTCCTCTCTCCGTTCCTTCTATTTCATCTTCCATTCCTCTCTCCGTTCCTTCTCTTCCATCTTCCATTCCTCTCTCCGTTCCTTCTATTTCATCTTCCATTCCTCTCTCCGTTCCTTCTATTTCATCTTCCATTCCTCTCTCCGTTCCTTCTATTTCATCTTCCATTCCTCTCTCCGTTCCTTCTCTTCCATCTTCCATTCCTCTCTCCGTTCCTTCTATTTCATCTACCGGCTAAAGGATCGTGCACACTTGTCCGTCAGGTTGCTTCGCGTCACGATCCGTCAAAACCGAAGCCAGCGCACATTAGGGTCCGGCGACGTACAGCGGCGGATGGTTGCGCGCGTCATTTTAAAGTGAACAGATCATTTGCATTTCAATTTTAGTTTTCGTCAAAATGTCATCGAGTTCGGACGAAGAGTTAATTGTAATTACAACTTTAATATGCGAAGAGGATGAAGAAGAAACTGAGCCTAAGCGGCTATGGATTCGCGAAATTAATAGGAAAAGCATCTTCAAGTGGTGTGATACAATATAATCTTCGGTGATACAATGTGATCCCAGATAAATCTCGTGCCAGATTAATCCGGAATCGCTCAGACAAACCACACAGCTTGGGTTGGACTGAAGGCGTCAGATTCGGCTAGGATTCGAGCCAAGGATCCCTCAGTCAGCAGTCGAACGCTCGACACGCTCGGCCACCACGCCGTATCATTGTATAAATAAATATAACAACGAAAGGCTATTACTGAACCAAATAATGAACAAATCGACTTTGTCCAAGTGTGGCAGTATTTAGTGCTGGACTATGTATATTGTGAAAAGATGGAACAATCTCCTCTTACCTGGTTTTCCCATTTGCTTTGAAATTTCTTCCCATATATTTTCTCTCCTTTGTTGATTATGGTATTAAGGGTGACTTACGCCAAAAAGGTCTTTGTACTCTTCAATTAATACAATGAGCTTTTCTTCTTCTATGAATGTAGACTCACTTTCAATATCAGTCATGGAATAAAGCGATTTGAAGATCCTATGCAGACAGGCATAAGCTGTAATGTTGGGAATAATTTTGAAACGAGAAAAAAGTCTGCTATGACCGGGAATCGAACACAGGTCTTCCACTTGCCGGGCGGATATTCTACCACTGAACTATCGTAGCAGATCAATTTCATCGTTTCTGAACGCGGATTTTTTCTTGGTTGGGACGGAACTAGCCAAGCTAGTATCAAACTGCCCCAACGGATGTCCTCGAAGAGATACACTGAAGAAAACTCCTTCCTCTCCAATAGTGAGATTGCCAAGCAAGAAATTGATGAAATAAAGTGATCTGAAGATCCTAAGCACACAGGCATAAGCTGTAATGTTGGAAATAATTTTGAAACGAGAAAAAAGTTTCTCGTTTCAAAATTATTCCCAATATCACTCATGTCAGACACTTGAATTCGGCACTGAAACCTTCCATTATCTCGACCGGCCGAACAAGGTCGAGTAAGCACGAATTCACCCAAAGAGGCTTCAGCCGACGTGCGTCGCTGTACGCCGGTGCGCGCAATTGTCCTTCGCGTCGCATTCGGCATCGGAATTTGCCGGAAGGGATCCTCGAGTTGGAATGCCCTCCTTCGTTTGGCTAAACGTAAAGCGACGTGAAGGACAAGTGTGCGCACTTTCGTTTAAGTACATGTACTTTATTCTCATAGGATTTTGACGCGAAGCAAAGGAAAGCAACGTTAAGGATAAGTGTGCGCGATCCTTAATACTCGACCGCGGACCGGCGGTTGAGAAACACTGGGTTAAATGGGAGAACATACTACCTAATCTCTCCCAAATAGAAACGTATATCTATCTATTGTTTTTAATCTCTTTCTCTCTCTTCTCCTTTCCACTTATCTCTTCCTCCTTCCTACTTCTCTCTCATCTTCCTCACTACGACTCCACCCACTTCATTTTTTCCCTCCCCCCCAAATTTCCTGCTACCTCATTCCTCTATCTTCTTCGTCGCTATTCCCCTCCCTTTTCCTACTCTCTTGTCTGTTTGAGTGCCCAGTCAATTTGCCTCTCTTACAGCACAAATGGGTATCTCAGAGGTAGTGCAATGAATAACCGGGGAGGGAGGAGGGAAACCCGGTGCCGGCATTTGCCTGCTCCTACGAAGAACACCAGGGTGGCCAACTTAACGTCCCTTCCGAAGGACGGAACAGCTGAATTTGCGCGGTCTCCTCAAACCACACAAACAGGTGGCCGGGCGACCTTGGAGAAATCCTACTTGCGCAGGATTCGTGCCCGGTGACTTTTTCAAGCATCGGGCGAGTAGCAGCCAGCGTCCTAACCACTATACCACCGGCACCCCCCTCCTACTCTCTTACGCTTACTCTTCGCCTTTTTAACTGCTCACCACCCACCTACCAACCCCATATCCTCCTCTCGCACGCCCAACTCCTCTTTCCTCCCCCTCTCGTACACTTCCGTCCCAGTCTAATAAAAGCAGTTCTGAAACGATTTCCAATGGATTATAACGGACGCGTGGCGTTTTAGGGGGGATTATAGAGAGACAACGGCAGTGTTGGCGGTGGTGGATGTAGAGAGGGGGGTAGAGAGACCAGAAGTGGACCCATACGTCATTGGGGTTTCTCGGTATGTATGCGATGGATGAATACCAAAAGAATGCATTTAAAAATATAACAAAAAAAATCGCTCAAACTTATTTTTGCGCATCGAAAGTGCGATTATTTGAACCGCGATTTCTGGTTTTATCGTTCATCAAACTAAAATAACGAAATTAAGTTAACTAGTTTCAGCTTTATGTGAACATGCGTAATATGTAATTTTAACACCTTTGTAACTTGTAAAATAACGACATTAGAGGAATGCAAATAATGTTGATGCAGTTAGATCTATTTCCAACCTTTACTGAAATTAAAACTGAGAGGTTGTTAATAACAGGTCTTGATTGATTGAGTGGGAATTTAAGAATTATTAATATTAAAAGTGATCAGGAGTTATAGCGCTTTTATAAAATTCCACGTTCCAGAAACGTTTTATATTTAGACTAAGCGAACAAATTTCGGAATCGCCGTAACGTCTCGAACGAACGTTAAATAGCCAATTAATTCCGATGTGAAAGGTTAACTCGGCGAATTTGACGCGGAATAAATCAAACTCGCCGCATCCGAGGGATTCGAAAACGAGCTTCGGAAATCTTCGAGTCGCGTAATACTACAGATACCCGGTTTGACGCTGCATTCGGTGCCGTGATTCGCGATGCGGAAAGACGCGGAATCACACGATTTGCGTGACGCCTTTCTGGACGAAATACCTGACGGAGTTTCCCGGCATAGGGACGATATTGAAATCACCACGGCGACCAGCGGGTAATAATTAAACTTATTCATGCAGAGTTTTATTAATATTCGTTTCGATTAATCATTTTGATGTCCCAGGGACGAACGGTACGTCATTGCGATTCGATTGAACGATCTTTGGAAGCGTAAATAGCCGCCATTGATATTCGGGGACGTCGAGTGATTTGCGTTTTATTGATGAGTAAATTATGCCATTCCGCCACCCTGTTTGCATAGCTCTTTTTAGATTTATTTCTAAAAGAAAATATTTGACAGATACTGCTGATTTAGTGGCTGAAAAAGTTTTTGGTGTTCGATCCTTTATTTTATTTAATGGAAACATTTTCTGCGTGGCGTTTCGAAACGAGATGAAAGGATGCGGAAAATGGAAAAGCGAGTGTTAAAATGCCAGTGCCTCAGTTGAATTTTCCCTTCGTAATATTTCAAGATTTTATTTGTATTGGCTGCAGTTAAATTTCGTAATCTTTAAAAATTTTGTGCTGTAGGAATGCGCATTTATTTGTTCTCTAAAATGTCCAATTACATGATAATAAATATGTTAAGGAACTCCGAGAAAAATTTAAGGACGACAAAGAATAGGAATAAACTCAAACCATAGCCACTAGACGTAACTAACAATAAGCGTAAAGTGTTTACAATAGTCACCGGTAGATGGTGTGGTGGTGGCAGCTAAAAATTTCACTTTTAAATATGTCTCTCAAACTATGCATTATATGGGAAAAAGTTTCGAACAAAGGTTGTATAAAATAACATTCCCTACAACATTTACACCAAAACTTTTTACATTAATCAAATATTAAAGCAAATATATAAAAACTGTTATGACAAGAGTAAACACCCACTTTCGGTTGACCGCCTACACTATATATGGAGAAAGTAAAAAATAAATTCATAAATCGCAATGGTTATGCTGACACAAATCTGAAATGCAGTTTCGATGTATACCAATAATTGTAACCTATGGTGAAAGTCATGTCCAGGATACATCAAATTTTTCTTCAAGTTAGCTCAAAACGTTCTAAACTTTTGGAAATCTAGAAGCCCATCGTCCGTGTTTACCTACTCGATAGATGGTGAGATCATTCCTGTTTCGGAATCCGTGAAATACCTCGGGGTAACCTTGAATCGTGACCTGTCTTGGGACACCCACATAAGACGAGTGATAGGTGCGGCAAATAAGAAGTTGGCTTTTGTGCGTAGGATAGTCAGGAAAAGCACGGAAAAGGTGAGAGAATCCTGTTATTTATCGTTGGTTAGACCTCAAATGGAATACGCAGCAGCGGTTTGGGATCCATATCAGAGGGGACTCATAAAGGATTTAGAAAAAATACAGCGGCGAGCAGCTAGATTCGTGAAAAAGAATTACGATAAAAAACAGAGCGTTACGTTACTCATTGATGAGTTGAGTTGGCCATCGTTGAAAGATCGTAGATTACAGGCGAGACTTAAACTTCTAGATAAATATAGGTCGGAGATATTCGTAAATGAAATGAAGGATATTATTCGACAACCAACGTATATCGGACGGAGGGATAATGACGACAAGATTCGCGAAATAGATAGTAGGACGGAGAGGTATAAGGAGTCCTTTTTCCCTAGGACAATACGTGACCACAATAGATAACAGTGAATAATAATTAGTTAGGAACTTGGTGCGCGGCACCCCCTGCCATCCACCGTCAAGGTGACTTGCAGGGTAATATGTAGATGTAGATGTAGAAAGCATCGTTTTGCGGTAACAACTGTTCGGGACGAAATGTCCCGGGACGCAACTTCCCTAGTACCACTTCTGATATATTATATATATAAATATATATATATATATGTAGATATATATTGTTTTGCATTTGACTCTGTTTGGCACCAAGGCCTCTTACTAAAACTATCCAGACTTGACTTTCCCATCAACTTCCAAAGACTAATCAAACATTTTCTATCAAATCGCTCTTTCCAAACCAGCATTAACTCCTCTCTCCACCTGCCGCCCAGCTCTTACAGGTGTTCCTCAAGGGGCAATATTGAGCCCATTCCTTTTCAATTTGTACATTAACGACCTCCCCAACCACGCAAATACCAACCTTTTCGTATATGCAGACGACACGGCGATAATTAGCCAATCCCTTTTCCCGGACTTAGTGAGGAAAAGACTAACGACCCACTTACGACAAATCTACAACTGGACTCAGACATGGAGACTAAAAATTAACCCCGAAAAAAGTGCCCACATGCATTTCACCCGCTTCAAGCGATACTCCCTTACCTCAAACCCTGAGATTGCAAGCCAATAGATCCCGACAGTTCCGAAACATAAATTCCTTGGCATAATCCTTGACTCTAAACTTCTGTTTACAGCCCACTCCCAACATGCCCTCCAAAAAGCGAAATTACCAAGTCAATTCTTTCCTCATTACTAGGACCCCACAGGAAAATAAGCCTTACCGACAAAATGCGCCTCTACCTCCTAATCCGCCCACATCTTACTTACGGCAGTGAAATTTATCTAAACCATGCAAAGAAAAACAGAGCCAAAATTGAAAGTTTTCAATCATCCACCCTCCGTTTTATTTCCCAGCAATCCAAACTAGTACCCATCAGAGAACTACAACTTGCCCACAATATCCCACCACTTTTAGACTTTACTAAACTGCAAGCAGACAAATTCAACCGCCGGCTCAAACTTACCAATAACCCTCTCCTCAAAACCATATCGACCTACCACAACACCAAACGCCACAAATACCGGATGACGAAAGATATCCTTCAGCTTTAACTTCCTGTTACCATTATTAACCCCTAAATACCTCTTATCCCTCAACTTACTCCTATCTGTGCATAACCCCAACTTAAATTTGAGTATTATGTTTTTTATGGCCCTGGAAAGGTCCTAAATACATTAAAAACCCATATGAATATGATCGCCGCCAATCCACTCCAAACTTTTTTCCCTACCTTCTATAACTTGCACATACGCAAACTAAACCTCACCACCATTGTATATACCATATTAATTGTAAATATCTCCTGAAAAGGGTCGTTTTGTGATGCTACCGATATCGATTTACGATCTCTACTATTTTTTTTTATTTTTTAACAACCCCATATTCTATGAACATAAATAGCTCAACACTTTGGCTTGTAATTAATAATTGAAAGAACTCCTTAAGCCAAAAAACAAGGATTAATAAATGAGCCCAATGCATTTCACCCACAATGTGGGCATCTTCAGGGGCAACCTGACACGACAGCGACCGGAGGTCAACTGTTGACCTCTGGTCCTTTTGTTGCGCGGAAACCGTCGCCGCCACGACCTGTATCTAGTTTGACCACTTAGCCAACAACAATACGGTTAGTGTCAACGGCGGGCATGTGGACGCCTATACCAATCCTCCAGGGCTCACGTCCGCGCAAGGACGTGCTCCTGTTGTCGATATTTGGATAAAATTCGACCTCCGGTTTCCCCGTGACGGGACGTGCGTGCATCCTTTTATTCCAGGAAGGATTCATTCTTTCGACGTTTTTTTGTTTTCTCCTTTCGGCGTCTTTCTTTTGTTATCCCTCCGTAATGGCTCGTTAGTGTCTTTCGGTCTTGTCACCGGAGGCGCTGCGCGGGACGGTTTTGCAACGTTGACTCTCGGAAGTATCTTCTTTTTTTTCTTTCGTCGCGATTTAATTTTTTAAATTTAATTTTTATTTGTTTCTTTTTATTCAGAGCGGGGTGTGCTTGGGTGGATTTATTTTGATGAGCTGCTTTTTCCAGGTCTTATATGGGGCATGGAGGGAAAGAGCTTTTTTCCCCGCATCGCGGAGAATGCATTAAAAACGCTGCACTCATCTTCAACTTCGCGAGCTCTAAAAATTATTATATTTTAAAATTTCTCTTGCTAGTAAAATTTTTCCCCTCAAGCATGATAACACGCCACAATTTATGTGAGCTATCTTGAAAAATACTATAGTGTGAAATCAATAACTTTGCATGAAAAATCTACGAAAGATATCTTAAATTTATTATTATTCACCTCCAGTTACTATGAAAAAGAACCCCTGATTAAAATTCACT
Organism: Tanypteryx hageni; assembly: GCA_028673005.1. NCBI lineage: Eukaryota > Metazoa > Arthropoda > Insecta > Odonata > Petaluridae > Tanypteryx > Tanypteryx hageni. The sequence continues at coordinate 43,617,954 of CM054117.1, forward strand.
GTTATTTCAGACTGAGCAACTTTGAGACCTATGAAACTTGCAATATTCTAATTATAGATTTCTCACTCCGCAAAACGTAGTTTGGTATTTTATGATGTAATGTAGTTGGAGAATTCCTAAATCCTATCCGAGACAGCAAGGATTCAAGTAAAAACATCGAGATTTAAATGACGCGGTCGGGCTGAGACATAAACATGTAGAGAGCGGAATAAACTGCGAAACCAATTTGAGATACTTCTGTGTCAGATGATAATTTGATTACGCAGTGATTTTGAGTTCACGAATTAAGTCAACCCAGATCTGTGAGAACCAACTCGGCCATTCAGTAATCAGTTTTCCCATCTCGATCCTTCGCTCCAATTTGTTATATTTTGTTATCCGAGGTAAATGATATTAAAACATTTTTGAAACCATTGTTAATGCATGTAGCATATCAATATGCATGCAAAGCTTTGGGCCTGTTAATGAATGGATCTCCCATACACGAACATACGCACACGCATATACTAGTCGCCATCCTGTTCTCCTTTCCTTGTAGATAAGTATTCCCGAATGGAAGAAATCTTTTATTTTTGCTCTTATGGTGACTCCTCCTCTATATTACCTGCGTACCGGCAGATTCGAGATTTCAAATCTGTTGAGTGGAGGAATAAAGCTGTTGCATGATTTTTTATTCGACTGAACCACGATTTCCTTACCTTCGCTGAGAGGCTCTCTCCATACCGTTCAGAAGCCCTTCTATTTCTTATATTATCCCGTAAATATCCGTTATCTCGCATCTTGACTCGCGTTTGCTCTCATTCGTGTTATAGGACGTCGAAAAATACCCTTCCCCCATCCAGGTCTTCCTTGCCATATAGGGAATGGTTGATAAAAATTCCGTCTCCTGCCATGTCTTCTTTCCATTTTGATGACTCAACTAGAGTGACTTGATGAAATCTATAACTAGCTAAACCTTACTCGTCGTCTAGTTGATTTTCATTATTCTGGTTCCGAATAATTGCCTGCGATTTACTTGGATAATAACTTCGCGTTGCACCAATCGAAATGTTGACGAAATTTTGACGTTGATTTGAAGTATAAAAATATCTTCATTGTCATAAATAGTACAGCTAAAAATTAACAAATATTGTCTTTTGTTGATATTGTGTTAATGCAGTTAGATATAGAGATTATAATTGCTTCATTTTTGAGAGTCTTTGAGGAAAATATCTGGGAAGGCTGAGTACCTTTTTAAACTTTGGCTAAAAACAGAAAATAAAATTAATATAAATTTATTTTACGAAATAACGTTTTATATGCACTAAAAAATAAAATAGAAATCTAAAATTCGTATAACTGAATGTTCCAGAGAGTGAAATTTTTTTGAGAATATGAAAGTTGCCTAGCGTAATATTTAACAAATAAATCTTCATTAATATTTCTTTGTCGCACAGCTTTTGTACTCCCCAATACTATCGTTACTTTCTGAAGCATTCATTTACATGCCGCTATAAATGTGGCAAACAACAATACATTGCATCCGCCATTCTTTTCTCCAATGTAAAGATAGCAGTCGGTGAAAAAAGGCGTATTTTCTCTGCAGTTCTTCCCTCACTCGTTGGATGTTTTTCATGGAAAATTCCCCATTACACATCTTATCATTATCACATCTTTACTCGTCCAACCTCTTTTATTGATCTGCACTTCCGATTATTATTAAGACCTTGTTGTGCTATATTCTTATTTCTAATTTTATTACCTAAATTAAGTAATAGGTCATATCGCGCATCAATGGAGGATTGTAGATTAACAGATGATGTCGATCTACTCATAAATGGCTGCATGTTTCTAACATAAAATCCATCCAGTTGTGAACCACAGTGCAGTACCGTAACTAGGGCAGGATATATTATGTCTTGGCGGAACAAATTAACGGGCGCCAGAAATCCAAATAAATAAGCTAAAAAAGTATATATTATAGGGACTATAATGTTTTGAAGGGAAGGGGGACGCATATTTATTAGTTTGCCCGGGCGCTAAAATAGCTAGTTACGATGCTGCCATAGTGTCATAAACTGTATTACATAATCTAAACTCCCCAAAAAATAAGTAAATGAAGCCCAGTGGCATTATAAAATACGCAGATTGACGCCCAGGTACCACCAAACTCCCCGCACGCCTACATAGCAGCATTTTCGCTACGAGTCAAACTTCGCGTAAACACGTGCAAACGTAATCAGCGATACAATTGTGAGGGCCGGAAACATAATGAAACGAAATAGTTTGTTGGACGTTGCACCAGTTTTTGCAGTAAGCAACCTCTCTCTCTCTCTCCCTCATTTCCTCTCTTCATCCCCTCCTCTCTCCTATCCCTCCTGATTCCAGCGCGATCCCCTTCCTCTCTTTATATCTTTTCATCTTTTACTCCATCCACCGACCGCAAGATGGCACCTCGCTCGGAGATCCGGAGACTCCCTACGCTCGTTTCCTTTTTCTTCATAATCCCCTATCTTCCTTTTCCTCCCATTTCAGCCCTCGCTTCTGCGTCCGGAGACTTTTCCCTTTTTCCCCTTCATCCCTTCCCTAACTTGTCATTTTCCGCGTTCTACGCAATTCGCGGTACTCCTTTCTTAACCATCTCTTTGGTCTCCCGTTACCTTTCCTCCTATTTTTGCAAACAGTTTCGTAGAATTTAAAGTGATGTATATTATTAAGGCTAAAGAGTAAAAAATAGAAATTGTTATTAATAGATACAATTAGGTAACCGCTTTTGTGCTTTGTCCCTTCTCTTGTAGAAATCATATCATAAAAACAATAATTTAAGAATAACAGTAGCAATGATTGTTAAAGAATTTGCGGAAATTGAGGGATTCCGTCTATAGTCTGTCGACTTTGCGCATCTTGAGGGGATAAACGGTTTAATACGATTTGATTAAAGATCGTACTTATCTAAAGCAAAGTGGTCCGACATCTGGAGTATTGTGGGCCAAATGAACAACTCGGTTGGACGTTCACATAATGTTATTAATTATAAGGTCGTCTTATAGAATAACTTCACTTTGTCTCCTCCTTCGTTCCTCTTATCGTTTTAACTCGCCCCGTTTGTATGCTCGGTAATCAGTTCAGACAAAGCTGGTAACCCTATCGTCACCAAATACTCAAGTGACCAATGATAGTGGGGATATCTCGCATGCAGGCTATAAAGTCACGTTAACCCTGGATAGTGTTATGTAATATCTAAAAAATGTTGCGTAATAGTGGCAAATTTTAATGTTAAATAAGTAATGGAACTATTATCATTCACTCCCAAAACATACTATTCATTACTTGAATGAGAGATTTCGGACCCACATGAAACCATCCCGCAGACCGCATGCGACTCGCGGACCTGTAGCTGGACCACCCTGTTTTAGGGTTTCATCCGGAATAGATACTTCAATAAAATGGGTTATAATGCGCAGCAGCGTAGAGAATTTTATTCTAGTAGACTTATTTTTACCAAGTTTATTTACTCCAAAATAGCTTAAAGGATTTCAATTAAGTATACTCGTATCTAAGAACATAAGAATATGAGAAAATTTCTCATTCTTTCCCTTTCCTTACTTATCCCACAATTCTTTCCTGACTTTCCCTTTCCTCTGTTCCTGCTATTTCCTGTCCCGCTTTTGCCTCCATTCCTCCTAATCTTCCCAACCCTCGCTTGTTTATTTCTCCTCGCCCTTCCCTCTGATCACTCCCTTCCCTTTTAGAGCCTTTTTCCAACTCCATTCTTATCTCCCTACCTTTCTTTCTCGTTTCCTTTGTTCTTTACGTTACCTCGACTACCTCTCCCTCTTGTCTCGGGATAACAAAACAGATTTGCAAAAATCTTTCGGACGAAGTGGTTGAATACGCCTCAGCACTACTCCATTGCTTTGTAACTCCATTATTGCGCCCATTTCCGATTCAAGATTTTTCTGTCTGTCGCCGAAATCGAACTTTTTTTCACTCTTCTTTACTTCCATCGTCCTCTCTCTTCTCCAAGGAAAACTTTTGGTTAATTCCTCTATTCCTAATTTTATCTTAGCGAACGAGATTTGCGTTTCTTCTCTCTGCCCCATCCCGCAAAAATACGGTTTTTTTTCTCTGTAACGTTTTTTTTTCTGGGTTTTCCTTTCTCTCACGCAGCGCTATAGACCTGTACCAGCACCTGGTGTCTCCGTTCTTCTTTTATCTGCTGGCTTTGTCCTTGGAAAACTTAAAATTTAAGAGTTTTGGCAACTGAAGGCGCTTTGTTTTATTTTGGCGGATCCCTGTCCTCGCGTCGTTAATAGATTTACGATAATTTTACGCAAAATTTAGATTAATAATAATGTTGGAATTGGAGAGATTTGCGGCTATAATTTGTGGGTTTTAATTGAAATAAACAGACATGATATATGATACCGATGAAATAACGCATTAAAAAAGATAAATGAAAATAAAATTTATTTTTTCTTGTTATAAAATTTTTATCTGATTCAATTTCCTTCGAAATTTATCGTGTACTTTCGTCGCCGAAAAAGTTTTGTTTATTAAGTACCGGGAAGATTCTAGCATTTACGAACTAGTTATTGTTAATGAACTGTTTATACAGGAAACAAATTTGGAAAGTTACTACAAATTACCTGCAAAGAAACAGCGAGGAGGAATTGAAATGGAACAGAGCGAACGATAACGCAATGAAGCTTTCCTTTTTTAGGCTGGTTTTCAAAGAAAGCATAGCCTCATGAAGTGATCCAGTGTGTGTATGTCCTCTACTAACAGCTTTTGCATCAATGGACCGATTTTCATGAAACTTGGTATAAGACTCGTGCTGCCAGGGCCTACCTCCGGGCTATATTTTATTTGGCGGAGATTGAAGTCTCGGGTTCGATTCCAGGAACGTTTTTCCCGTATTTATTTTAAATAGAAAATCTCAAATCCATCGTGCAGAGATGTTTTCTTTAATAATTTAAAATATCTTAAAATCGGTGCAAGGCTTTTACTGTTACAAGGGGAAATGAATATAAATTTCAATTATTATCGCAGAACATTGATAATTGATCGTATTTACTTGAATTTCTACTAATACATAGCGTTTTAGCGTTTTAAATCGCATTTTATCGGATTGTCGCCATGGAGACGATTATTACCGAACTCGGGTTGGGCATAGACAAGTGAACAAATTGGTTATTTTAATTTCTACTGTATTACACTTCAGCAATGGACAGTTGATACATACATATTAGCATATAAACAGTAACATGTATTTAATTCGTTTATTTAAAAAAAACACGCTGAAACATTTCCCATCAATATAAGTAATAAATTCGGGACGTCAATTTTGGGAAACCAACCTGCATTAGTTCTGGTTTGGACTTCTTGCAAAAAAAAATTCTCTTCGTGCAGTACGGAGAATTTAATTCGGGTAAAAAATTTCACCCAATTTTCACCGCATCGTTTTGGGTAAGTCTCAGTTTTAATCACTGTGACGACTCTTTCTTTCTTTCTTTCTTTCTTTGACACATTTCCTATTTTTACAGAAGATGACTTTCTGACCTACTGATAAAACTTTGAAACTATCATTCAAAAGTAGGGAATAATGCGAAAACGGAATCCGCCGTGTCTTTGTGATTATAAATAATTCATGAGCCGCGCTAGTAATCCGCAATGCTCGCGAAGTGGTGATGAAGTTTTCCTTGATTTTTTTTTCGGAAAGGACTTTCTTAGAAGATTCCTTCACTCTGCGTTAAATTCATCTAAAACATTTCTCCTCTGTCCCTTTTTTCGGGATTCGTTTCTTTATTTTCATTCTCTCTCCATAAATTTCAAAGGTTCCAAAGCTTTCATCCCATTTTCTCATCGTAAAGATAAGAAGTCCGCTCTTGGCGGCCGATTAAAAGGAATTTAAAAAATTCTTTCGAGAAGGATGTTATTTTTTAGAGATTCGTCCTTTGGTTTCGTTGAGTCGCAATTTTTAGCAGTTTTCTTTTCCTCGAGAAAGGAAATTCAGTCAAAATATTTGACAAATGGTGTTCGAAGTACAATGTAAAGGAAGGAAGACGAATCCTTCACGTAGAACCTTTTGTTAGACTGCTTTGTTAGGAAAACGTTGCAAAGATTATCTTTCAAATAGACGAGGTAACCACAGGTGTGTTTGTAGTTGAATAGAAAATAGATGTGTGCAAAATAATACACATATTCTGGTGCTTTAAAGTCTGTGTTTCACTCGAGGTTATAAAACAGTATTTACTAAAAATCCGAATTTAAAAGTATCTGAAGGTTAAAATACAATTTATAATTGATGTATAGAGATGATGGGTCGTCTTTACACTTCGCAAAACAGCTATAAATTTTACTTACAGTTTCAGTGGCGCATTGGAGTACAAATATTCTTACGCATGCTAGCGAAAAATATATGCCATGTTTGTATTGTAAGTGTAGCAGGGCAAAATAAGTGCAACATAGAATATCGACGTTTTATGGCTATGTGTAAAAGATACAATATTTATGTTCGCGACAGGTTATATTTGTCATTCAACAGAGAATATTGAAAAATAAAAAAACCCTTTTGAGGATGGTGCTATAATTAAAATGTGTTAGCGTGTAGCTGAGGGCACTTGTGGGAAATAAAAATATGAGATGGAAATATCCATTGCCATCGAGGAATTGATCTTTCAAGAAATAGATCAGGTAGAAGATTCTAGTCTGTTTGGAGGTGTTGAAGATCAGCTGTTACGAGATCTCGAGCTGTTTTTATCATATTCCACTAACCTAATGTACAAGCTAAAAGCACTTAAAATTAAACTAAGAGGAAAATGTAACATTGAAAGGATAGGATAAATCAATACTTTAAAAATGGAATTATATCTATGGATAAATTCAACTCAACAGAGGTATTTTCCCCCTTTTCTTCAAAAGAGGACAGACTATGAATTATTTAAACTGACTTCTGCACTTAATTCCTTGATTTTCTGACTTAAGTTGCGTAAAATATTTGGTGGCATTTATCACAAAGCCTTATCAAAATGACAAACCCAGCGATACTGCCAGTCATTTTTTTTTCAAACATGATCTTAAAAATATAAATCGGTCAGTTAGTAACAGGCATTCCTCTGAAATAACTCCTCCAAACCTTTGGGCTTTACTATCTCTAGAGGAACACAAACTTCTGAAAGACGCCTCTATTAGACCGAATTTGCGATTTCGTTCAACGTATTTTAATGTCTTTTCGTAACTAGAGGGTTTAAATTTGTTCACCAATAAACTCACACACATATATGCATTACTATGTCAATCAAATTTAGCTGATACTTTTCCTGTGAATGCTGGTTTTCATTTCCTCACATGTGCAAAAATAGAAGTCATGCAAAAAATAAGAAAAAGAGTAAGAAAATATATTCTGCTCCTTGTCGGGAATCGATCCCGAATATTTTTATATTTTATCAGGAAAACGCTCTAACAACTGAATTGCTAAGGAATACTAGCCATGTGTTATCAAATTGTAGAATTTTAGGCGCAAATTGGGCGGCTAAGTTGAAAATCACTGAAAATTTCTGATCTCCGGTCAAAACCATATTTTTTTACTATTCTCTCACTTGGATTTTTTGCTTCTGTGGATTTGAATTCTTAACACTTTCCATGCAGAAATGGTACTCCATAAGTAGCAGTTTATTGGTGGTTTTAGACTCTGTGTTACTCTTCATATACTTTGGATGATTCTTTCACTTTGCACCTTTCGCTCATTTTACATTCGAATGTTATATTCGTTTAAAAAATCTCATTTTCCTCCATTTTTTCTAGTATCTCATCCTACTGTATATTTTTCGTGGACCTTTCCTTAGCAAAGTTCTCACACACACTCGTGTCCACCTTTGTCTTCCTATGTCCTCTTCAGCATGGATAATGCTTCTTTCAAGCATTTTGACTTTTTTAGTTCCGTGCCTTTGTTTTCCTTATCTTTTCATCGTCTTGTAAGATCCTCTCCCTTACAAAAAACGAGATTTTAAGGCCTGATAATAAAGAACATTTTTACTCGTTCCCTTGTAGCAGACAGACTTGTGGAAACGCGACGTATCGTCAAATGCCTGCGACCATTAATACGGCATCAACATCTTCTAATGCCGGTAAGTAGAGGTTTCTAAGAAACTACTTTGGTAGAACGCGACGAAATCATGCCGCTGTATTGGAATTTGTGCATGGGAAAAGATTCACGTCATTTTAAAATTTAACAAGATGACCAAAACGGAACTTATGATCTCTACTTTCCACTTAATTATTTATTTAATACTTATATTTTCTTTAAGAGCTTTAAAATCACCGTGGATGAGTTTCTCTCTTTGCATTCTCAAATTACATAATTTAGCCTTATAAAATATTGCAAATACATTGAACGGAAAACAAAATTATTTTAAAACGACTCACTCAAATAATAGTAATATAACCTTGATGTTCACGTTAATTCCTTTGACCTAAACTGGGGTTCTTTTTACTTACAAAATCTGTGTATACGTAAGGAAAATAGGCGTATTTACGTTCATTTATTCGTCGTAGATAATCCATTTCCCTTCATTGACCTAATGTTGCTTGCGCACGAAAGAAAATTAAACTAATTAGGTGTTTACAGCAGATACTGTTTACTTCAGTTGTCACGAAGATTGTTTTCGTTGACAAAAATTAAAAAAATCTGATGTGGCCACCACATGACTTTCTCCATACCTGTAATATTTCTAAAAATTCCACATAGGTGTGATAATAAATGTTTTAAGGAACTGCGAGAAAATTTAGACTACAAAGAAATAAACTCAAATCGTAGCCTTCTGATATTGGATATAGCCCCAAAGCTCCAACAATTAAGAAAATAAAAAGGAGCGTAAAGTGTTTACAATAGTCGGCGGTAGTTGGCATGGTGGTGGCAGGTAAAATATATAGTTTTTATGATATCTCTTAAACAATGCATTATATGGGAAAGTATTTCAAACAAAGGTTGTAGAACATTAAATATCCTACAATTATTATACCGATACTTTTTTACATCAGTTATATATTAAAGCAAATATCTCATAATAACGGAAAATGACAAGAGTACCCACTTCCGGTTGACCGACGTTTACCAAAAACTAATCAGTTCCTTGTTCTTAATAGAAATGTCAAATATAAAATTTCGCAGTGATTTGAATTAAAAGTTTTTGAGTTAGATCACCCACAAAATTCCCATCACAGACACACACACAGAGACATAATCGAGAAAATAGTAAAAACGTGTTCAGGGGACCCTAAAACATGTATTTCCGTTGAAATCTCGAATTTGATTTTTCCATGAAAACAATACTTTATACTTCGTATATGGAAAAAGTAAAAATACGGTAAAAAATTTCTCTTTAAACTTAATTACGACTTTCTTGTTTGATATTTTCTTGAAATCGGCTGCTCTTTCGATAAAAATGTATTGAACAAAACATGTGGTATTCGATTAGTATTAAAAATTTAGTTTAAAAGATATATTTTTGTTATAAGTGATATTTTACGAGATATAAAAAAGGTAGTTTTTTGTCACCAGTAAAGCGGCACCCCCGATTAGGCTACGTGAGCCGTTTATATAATTTTCTTATTTTCTTTGCTCATATGTCCTAACCATTCGGACGGACAGATGGATGGACACGAGAGGACTATAAGGTGTTCTTTGTTTACTTTTTCAAATAACGCCTAAAAACTACAAAAACGCCAGAATTGACGCGAAATTTGGGGAAATACGATCAACACGCGACTTTCTGCGATGAAAATTAAAATCTCCAACCTTTTCCTCTGAGAATAGTACAAATTCTGCTACGTTATTACAATTGTAAGATATTTTAATTGCGCTGCACGATGGATTTCAGATTTCCTATGCAAATTAAATGGGAAGAATAGTTCCTGGAATCGAAACCGGAACTTTCAATCTTCGTAATAAAAGCTATTCTCGGGAGCTCGGCCCCAGTAGCAAGAGATTTCCACCAAGTTTCATGGAAATCGGTCAATTGGTTCTAAAGTTAATAGCGGAGGGAAAGGCAGACAAACACAAAGAATGAACTATATGCCTAATTTAATTCTTGAAAATAGGCTAAAAAGGGATCCGTTAGGACTGTTATTGGCTCTTGTCGATATATTTGACCACAGGTGAATTTATTATACTCATTTTCAAGAAATATTGAGGTTTGTTTGGCCAAATTTTTTTATTTCGGTATAGTCTAGTACAGTGATGGCGAACCTTTTCTAGCTTGCATGCCAAAGTTATCTTAATAAGAGAAAATTTGCCTCTTCGCATGCCAGTACCATAAAAAATCTTATCTGTTTATTCGTAGAATATAGCATGAATGTTTACGCAATTATATTGCAGATCTGGAGACCCGTGTGTAGAATGAGAAAAGAAATGGTACGGCTATTTTATGATTTTAGGGGAGGCTTTTTAATCCTTAAAATGAACAAAAGGATGTTAGATAAACTAACCTACGATAATCAAATTGAAAGAATCCGAAATTTGACACAATTTTGGTGTAAAAAACATCTGAACATTATACATAGTTTATGCAGTAAAAAAAAACAGATTTATATTTTTTTAATTAAAACAATTCCCCCTCCCCCCAAAATCATAATATAACCGATAGTAAACGAAGCCACTCTTTCGCAACGTTTCAATATCTGCATTTATTAGATTTCTGGAGTCATTTTTGCCATACCGCCGTATGAGCGGTATCTTTTTTTTTCTTATTCCATTTTGTGGCGTGCCAACCAAAATCGTTCCGCGTGCCATAGGTTCGCCATCACTGATCTAGTACATACACGCGTTATTTTTGCCCACAAATACGCGTAATCAATTAAGCTTTCCTTTTGCATGTATTTGTAATAATTTATAACGTTAACTTATGAAATTTGGAAAATGAGGCATTATCAGCTCCGTTTCGGTCATCTTGTTCATCAATAATTATGTTTAATGAAGAGATAACCGACAGCCGTACTATATAGTGGGCGTTATTGTCGATAAATTTCCTGGATATTTCTTCCTATTGCCCGTTTAAAGTTCCACTCAACCTGTGAGTTATCTTGTTTTTAATCTTTTCTCGCTGTAGCTCGGATGTTAAAGCGATTTGAAGCCCTTGTTAAAACAGTTTTAGCTCGGAGCTCTAAGCCTCTTAACTTATTCTGTCCCGCATGTGTTCGACTGTGTCCGCATTAAACAACTTTTGATCTCGCCGGCAGGGGCAGGAGGTAAAGACGCAAAGATATTAGCCAAAGAGTTCGTTTGCACCCGTCTGGTACCCTGTCTTGCGACATAAATATCTCGCTTATCCGAGGAAAATTTTATCCGTAGATGAAACTGCAAGTTGTTTTTGCGTTTTAGAAACGAAGGCAACTCAAGCGCATTTATTTACAAATTTTTTGCTTTTTTACAGAATTATTTTTATGCGTTATTTGCACGAAATGCGCGAAGTGAACGCATATAGGGGAGGTCGATTCTGTCCGTCCGTCCGTCCGCATGTTAAAACTCGGAAACTGCTTGACGTATTTTGATAAAATTCGCTATTGTGTAGTTTTGTTAAAATCGGTCGATCGATTTCGATTTTGCTCAAAATTGTACAAAAATGATGACCACTTTACATGACGACATACAATGTTCTATTGTTTCAACTCGGAAAGCGCTGGACGTATTTTGATGAAATTTGGTATTGGGGAGTTTTGCTAAAATTGGTAGACTAATTCCAATTTTGGTCAAAATCGGGCAACAGTGACGACAACTTTACATGAAGACCTACATGTAATTTACAATGTTCCTTAGTTTCAACTCGGGAACCGCTTAACGTATTTTAATAAAATTTCGTATTGGGGAGTTTTGTTAAAATCAATGTTTTACTGTTTCAACTTGGAAAGCGCTTGACATATTTTGGTGGAATTTGGTATTGGGGAGTTTTGTTAAAATTAATTGACTGATTCCAATTTTGGTTAAAACCGGACAATAATTACGACAACTTTGCATGAAGAACTACATGTATTTTACAACGTACCTCGCTTGCTTCTCGTTAAATTCTCATCTGAGCGAAAAATATTGAGAACATTGTGAAATCTCAAAGAACGCATTTGGAAACTCTGTGTACTGCGACATGGAGTACACATTTCCAATCTTTTTTATCTTAATTTTTTTAGTTTTGATTGAAAATAACATGTTCATCTTTGTCATTCCATCTGTGCAGCATTTTTAAAGGATCTTATTGGGAATGGAGAATATTTCAAAAGTAGAGAATGGATAAAACAATTAAATCGTCATCATTATAATTGAGATAAGTATACAGGATGTTCTTTAGAATCTGTCCAAACCTAACACATTTACTGGTGATCGCACATATATATCGTTAGAATTTGCTCACATGAATTTTAATAAATTTTAATAAAAAATCTTCGAGAAGGCAGTAAATAATATCCTTCGCCGAATCAACATAGAATGTAATATAAATATGTGTAGGTTCATTTCTTAATTTCCTGTAAAATTTAATTGCATTACATTTTTGCAAGATTTGTTTTACACTAATACAAGAGTGTGGCAAATATGCGGTTTTTTTACTTTCTCCATACGTAGTATAGAGGAAAGTATTGTTTTCATGAAAAAAATTGGCGGAGATTTCAATGGAAATACACGTGTTGATGTCCCCTGAACACGTTTTGACCATTTTATCGATGTCTGTGTGTGAAAGCTTTTTTCGGGTGCTCTAACTCAAAAACTATTAATTAGGTCAACGCGAAATTTTATATTTAACATTTTTATAAAAGTCAAAAGAACTGATTAGTTTTTGGTAAAAATCGGTCAACCGGAAGTGGGTGTTTACTCTTGTCATTTATCCTTTATTTTGAAATATTTGCATTAATATACAATAAATGTAAAAATGTATTGGAATAAAAGTTGTAGGAAATATAATTTTCTACGACAAATATTTTCCCATATAATGCATTGTTTAAGAGATATCTTATATTTTTAGCTGCCATCACCACGCCACCAACCAACGACTATTGGTAACAATTGACGTTTAGTTACGTCTTAGTAAGGCTCTTTTTCTGTTATTAATCGTTGGAGCTTTGTGGCTATATCCAATATCACAAGGCTATGGTCTGAGTTTATTTCTGTTCTTTATAAAGTAAAATTTTCTTGCAGTATCTTAAAATGTTTTTTATTATGTAATCTATTTGGAATTTTTAGAAATATTACAGATACGGAAATAGTCATGTGGTGGGCACATCAGATTTTCCTACCATATGAAAGTGATCATATATGAAAAAAAATCTATTATTACGTGCTTATATTACAAGTTGGGCAATTACGCGAGTAAATACGGTATAATTATATATATATATATATATATATATATATATATATATATATATAGGATGAAAAATGATGAAGTGCTACGAAGAGTAGGAGAGAAGCGAATGATTATACAGACTATTAGAAAGAGGAAGGCAAACTGGGTTGGACATTACCTGAAGAGAGAGAGTATGATTAAATACACCTTAGAAGGAAAACTAAATGGAAAAAGGGATAGAGGTAGAAAAAGGTTTCAGCTGATAGACGATATGAAAGGGAAAGAGAGTTAACAAGATATGAGAAGGACAGCGGAAAATAGGAGTATATAGAAAACCAGGTTTAACAATGAATAATCACGGACCTGTCTGCGAACAGACTACCTATGATGATGATGATATCTCTACCATAAATATTTTGAAGAATTTGTTTGTATGTTTGTGCATTTATAACGCAACAACAACAGAACGTAGAATCAAGAAGGTGCCATTTTAACCGCAATAAAATGTTAAGCAAAATGGGAGGGTTTTAAAAGGGATTTGAACTACTAATTTGATTTGTAAAAAGTTTTTCTCTTTTAATTTTTCTCATTTAAATGACACGGGAATGGGCATTTTGTTGGATTCACAATCTACGTTACAACCGTTATAAACAATACCGAATACCTAATCTATAGTCTATAGTTATTAATAAAAGGCAATGTTTGTGTGTGGACAGCATATATCAAAAACCAAGAAACTTAGACTTATAACTTGGTACACTTACTAATGGGACCATGAGGATGTGCACCTCGGGGCAAGAATTTTGATATATATATATATATATATATATATATATATATATATATATACACATACATACACACGCGCGCGCGCGCGCGCGTGTGTGTGGGTGTGTAGAGGTATGTATTATGTGCTTTCCTTCCAGCAAATCTATTAACTTTTCCATAGCATTATGTTTGTTATCAATGCCCATAACCCCTGCTAAGTATCTAAGTTTTCTTCTCTGTCACGCCTTTCCATAACATCCAATGTTTATAACCTTTTTCTATCTTGGACTTAATCAAAACACTCCTTCCAACCTATGTATCGCCCAAGGGAATCCGCTCCAGATAAAATTCTGAATGTTCCGCGTCTCCCGCGATTCTAAACCTTATCCTATTCCCTTTTCTTTTCCGTTTTTCTTCTCCTGTGCCTCCGCCCTTCTCCTCCTGCGCCTCCGCCCTTCTTCTTTATTCCCCTATCTCTCGTCGTATTCTTCCAAAAACTTCTTCAACAGAGTCAACCACCTTTTCTTTCCCCGCCCAAAAAACTCCCAACCGTACCCATCCCCTTATTCCTCTTGCACCCCTCCGCAACTTCTTTGCATTCTATCGTCATCTGTTCAGCGCGTAATGGCATCCCTTCCGCCCTTCCCTCGCATACCTCCTACGTCATTTCATCCTTCTCTAGAATCTCGTGCTATTTTCCCTGTATAATTCCCTTCATCTTCATCTCCCTTGATCCTCCCACCCCTCTTTTGTGCCCCCAAATCTCCCTTGGGCGTCGTATTTCACCTCCGAACCAATCTTTCAGAAATCCACCCACGCGAATCTTTAAAAGACCAGGGTTCCAAATTCCCCGGTCCTTGCCCCCTCCCTCTCCTTTCCATCCCTCCCCCGCCGCCTACGTTACGCCACATGCAAGAGTCGCGACACCTCCACCCCAACTGCCCCCCTCCCCGCATCAACGCCAGACCCCCCCCCCGCTTCGTCAAGCTTCTCAAAACCTCGGATCGCTTTTTTTTAATTTCTATCCCTCTCCTCCTCTCTTTCTCTCTCATTCTCCTTCCTTAACTCTCCTCCCTCTCTCTATCACTAAGGCTTGGAGATTTCCCTTCGCAAGAATTATTTCCATGGCCGTCATTACTCTCGTCTGAAAATACAGCTGTGTTCTAAGGAAACCCTTTTTTTATTCTTCTCTTACCACCCGAATATAGCTCTCTCGATGAGAGCGTAAAAGAGAGAGAGAGAGAGGATTCCCTTGAGAAACGCCGTCTCCTGTAGCGAAGGTTTCGTTCTTGTTTCTGTAGACGGATAACGTCGAGGATGCTTGTCTTTGCGGAAACCATGATTGGATATCAACTGATAAATTACTCTTTCTCTATTTATACATATAGATACCTAAAGGAAGAGGCACACCCGTTTTATAAATATTGGATACGTAATAAATGCGCTGAGAATGTATTAGGTCAGTGGTGGGGAACCTTTTTTCATTATAAGGCCAAATGTTACTTAACGGAGACCTCATCAGGCAGCACATTGCGATTTACGTTGCATACATTCACATTTATCAAAATCGAAACAATAAAGAGGCTAAAATAATATAATGACTTTTTAATCTAATGGAAAAAATTTCAATTCTTTATATTTACTAATATATAAATAAGCTTTAAAGAAGTTAAAACAAATTAAGGACTTTAAAATAAAATGTTGCATTCAATTACATTCATTAAATTAAAAATGCAAACACAATTTAATGACTTTTTGTGAATGTTTGTTGTGAGCTAAGAGCTTGATATTTGTTGTCTTTAGCTTCAATTGGCCTTCCAGGTGAGTTTTTGTCATCTGTGATCTCAGGCACGTCTTGATTTGAGCCATATATGAACATGTTGATTCACAACAATAGGTAGTGACAAAACAAGAGAGTAAACGACGAGCATATTGACGCAGTCGTGGGTATTCAACAGCATTCTTCCATATTTCAATGGGATCCTTCTTACTGTCGAATTGAGGCTTTAGATTGTTATCTTCTGAGAGCTCAGTCAACTCCATCTGCAAATCCGGTGCATTCGAGACAACAACCAGATGTGGCTGAAAAGCTAACCTCAGTGTGGCATCATGTTTCTCAAAATCTTTAAATCTGTCATTCCAGTCTTCAATCAAGGAGCCTAAGATACCTATATATTCATTCATATTCCAATTTTGCAAAGTTTTATTCATATCTTGTTTATCAATTACCTTTGCCAGTTCAGGAAAATGCTCGGCTGAAACATCTGATCTGATAAGGCCAATTAAAATAAAATTCAACTTCTTCCGAAATAACTGAATTTGCTGCAACAGTTCATACATGGATTTAGTTTTACCTTGTAGAGAAGTATTCAAATGATTTTGCTTTGACATTAAATCACACAAAAATGTAACATTTCTGCAGAAATCTTTCTTCATAATTTCACAAGTTTCGTTCTGTTCTTTGAAAAAGCTCGTGACTTGTTTTCGCAAAGCTCAAAAATTTCCTAGTACTTGACCTTGTGACAACCAGCACACTTGAGAATGATATGGAAGATCTACACTAAATGTTTCAACATCGTTTTGAAGTATAGTGCGAAACTGGCGATGCCGTGAAGAATTTGCTCGAATGTAGCTCACAATCCCAATAACTTTACGTAATGTGTCATTTAAAAAAGTAGATTTGGCACAAAGATTCTGTTGATGCAAAATACATATCTTTTGTTTGTTCTTTCTGTAACTTTCATGCTAAAATCATATACGAGTTTAAGTATGTTAAGACACGTATGCAAAAGACCGCACTGAGTACCACAAAAGGCCTCATTCGACCTGAAGGCCACCGGTTCCCCACCCCTGTATTAGGTAATTGTGAAATCTTCCGGGGCGATGTAGTTAGTTTTGTTTACTATTTTATCAAGGAATATGCCTACTTTGCCTTAGCCGGGGCTTATAATGTTTATGCTTTACTTTAGTTATGGCATCCTATGAACTACGAATATTGACTAAATACTTTGTATTAAATGCACCTGTCCGTCCTGTGAAAAACCACTTAGAAAATGAATACCCCACCCGATAGAGAAGATACTTGAACACGAATTTGCTATGAAGTCTGATATGGACTAAAATAGTTAAAGATTCAAAATAGCATGGATAGAACCGAAAATTTGTATTTTTCTCGTTTAATTTCAGCAGAAATGTCCGATGGCTTACCTGATTATGTTAAAGTTTTATTGTACTTTTCCATGGAATTTTTTAACTAGGATTTTAATGAATGCTTTCTCGATTTAAACGATTCTGGTAATAAAACAGCTATCGGTAGATTGGATATAGAATGTATCATAAATTTAATCTTTCCGATCTTATTATTATTAATTAATATAGATAATGTTAACAGGCAAAAACTCAAATCTGAAATTAATTACAATTTCTTCCAGAAATTCTTCCATGATAAGATCGGAAATTATAAATAAAAAATTGAGTATATCATGGAAAATAAATAATATACAAAGTAACCTACTATTCTGGAAGTAATTAATAATTGAAATAAATGTACTTTGCTGTAAAAATATTTTTATAGAATTTATTTCAATTTTTTTTTCTATTAAATTGACTAAAATGATTCCAGTTAAACGAACTTCAATCCCAATATCAGAAAAGGAGCAGAAATTTGGAATAATTGCATCCATTTTCTGCTATTTGAAGCACCGCCGTCTCGTTATTTTTACCGTCCAGGGACTCGCAAACCATCCGCGGTGGCTTCAAAACGACTGGTCCCTCCCTTGCTAAGAAAACATAATTAACAACCTAATTTCAAACCTACAATCACATTTGAGGAAGTGTCGCATCGATAAATTAAAGTAAAAACGTCAAATTGAGACTTCTACGGAAAATAAGATTGGAGAAAATTAACGTTTACTTTTATCTCATCTTTGATGTTAAACGTTCAGATTCATTATCTTTTGTCAGACTCTTATATAGTGGTGGAATTTTGTCAAAATTTTCTATTTTAACCCTCGAGTATTCGCGTATGGGTCGAATCGACCCGGACCAACTTTTAATGCTCATATCTTTTAATTTGATATGTGTCTAGCTTCATTTTTCTAATAGCTGACTTTGATGATGCTTTAAACCTGTTAAATGCTTTAATGGGTCCCGAATAAAAAATTTAAATATGTAAAAGAGCAAATAACTTGGAAAGGACACGCTAGGCGCAATAGAAATTTGCACGTTAATTGGAAAATATCAACCTGATACAATAGGGAAAACCTGGGAACCTCCCTAAGAACGCTCAATACAATCCAGAACAAGGTAAAACAACATCTTTTCCTAAACCAATGTTTACTGTTATTTTTGTTTTTCTTGCGCCCAATATTTGTTTTAAATAAATATTTCCAAATAAATTCTTGATGGGTTATTTAAAATTAATTAATCTGTTTGCTATTTTGTATTGAGATGTTTTTTTAGGATTACAAATAATTTTTAAAAATATTCTGGCCTTCTCACGTCACAATTTATAGCGCGAGTACTCGAGGGTTGATTTGACCGCTTTTCACATCTTATTTCGCATGTTGATGTTCCATTTTTGATATGAGACGAAAAGTCGACTAAGTGATTTCCGTCGTTAGAAAAGGCTTTTGACGAAAGAAAAAGTTTCCATTGATAAATTAAATTTATTCCCCTCTCAATTTTGCTGCGAAAGAACCCAAATTTTTCTGTTCCTCTTCATTAAAATAGGAGAGAATCGTGAAAGGCAAGAAATGTAAAACTTTCTTATCCTTCCTCGGAAAACCCAAAACTTAATGCTTCTTGCCATTCACGTTGTTCATATCTTTGTTATCTTGGTTTTTCATCAGCACGTTCTCTCTTCATAGGTGGCATTGCATGAAGATGCGGTGCGCAGTATTAAAAGACGGACGTATTTTGTGACGCGGAAACGCTATTCAGCTGACGAATTCTCGACAACTTTTAATCTTGTTTTCACGATTTACGGGAGAATAAATATATCGTGTTGATAAAATTTCATTGTATTGGCAATGTCTTTTTTATTAGTAGTAAGTTTGATGTTGTATAATTTTATACTCTGAGCTTCTCGCATTTCACAAACCTTGGGAAAAATCTCCTCCTCCACAGATGCAAAATTGACATAATTTGAAGAAATTTATTCGACAAAACTGATTTTGAGTCGTAAAAAGATTTGAATTTGTCTCGGTTATAAAATTAACTTTTACCAAATTTATCGACCGTGAATATCGCGCCAAAACTCTTTTTGATGTCGCCAAAATTTTGTATAATAAGTACTGAGAAATTTGTGTCCTTTGATTGGTTAAGGTATATATGTATGAAGCCGGTACCTTAAATGTTAACGTAAGGTTACTAAATCGCTAAGTAACAAGTATTAGCTGGACTTAAATGAACGTAATTTTGCTAAGTTGCTCTAACATCATATTAGTACGTATCACTCGAGAGCTATATATGATAAAAAATTCTAATAAAAAATATCTTAAAGAGAACCGATAGATCTGTAAGTTAATTGCATCATAGAAGAAAAGATTGTCTTTTGGTGGACAAAAACATTACAATTGGACTGATAGCAATGAAATGTTAGATCTCAGAGGATTTAATTCTTTTGTATCAGTAAATGTGAGAGAAAATACCTCTAGGAAAGTATTTACTCTAATTAGCTTGCTATCTTTTTCTCCGCATTTATGTGTGTACATAAATTACAACGCAGTTCGTATTGGCGCATTACAGTCAACGGCTGGTAAATCTTCTTTAATATTTTCATCAAGTATCAAACGAAATCTCCCTATAGAAGTGAGTATTAGTCGTTCTGAATGGATGGAAGTTATAAGTGACCATCAGCGAATACAGTCTGCGGTTCCTTTAGGGACCACTCGGTCGTTATAGTTTAATGTTTAGAGGCAGGCAGAATATTCTACTCAAGACTGAAGTTATTTTACTCTCTATCCTGAAATTTTATGTTACACATTCATCAATAGAAAATTATAATTATATACTTTTTCGTTTACTTTTTAGACTGCCAGTTGATTTAAAACACTATTTCTGGTTATTAGGTGATTACTCAGTTTTTCTTTTAAACTTTTCTCTAAACTATAAACTCATAACCTACTCTTTTCTATGTAAAAACTTCCAATGTGCTGTAATGTGTAACGTCGCAATTAAATTTAAACGCCGCCGTGAAGAAAGAGACCCTAAAATAAAAATAAATACATTCTTGGAAAAAATGCAATCTACGACACCACCTCGTGAATATTATCCAAACGACCAACTAAACAACAATTTGAAGATGCAGTGCCCAGTCGAGACGATCGTTCATGATGAGTAGAAAAATTGTTACCATGCGAGAGCACTGTTCCTATGACATGAAAAACACGTATAATACCGCCGAAACGTTATCGCTATTAGCTGGGAAATTTTCTAAGAATAGACTTACTTTTCTTGACAAGGTTTTGGAAAAATTAACATTAAAAAAGGGAAATCGAGGAGGAGTGTAAAGGGGGGAGATAGATAGATAGATAGATAATCGTCTTTATTCGGGCGAAAGAGAGAGAGAGAAAGATGGAAAAGTGATGGAAGCAAAGAGTAGAATAATTGTGCGGGGTGGTAGGAGAGGGCAAATAGTTAGGAGTAGGAATAAGAGAATGAAGGGAAGAAATAAAGAAAAAGAAGCGCCTTTATTGGCAATATTGAGGTTAAATAGCTCTCTTTTCCACTAAAACAGTTTGCCTCCATTTATATTTACAGCAACTAAGATTTACAACTACGGGTTTATAATATGTAACAGTGGTAACAAAAAATGATGGTATTTTTAAATAATGAAATGAATGATATTTAGATCATGCAGTTAACATAATTATTACATAAATTTTCAGAATTTACAGAATTTAGTTTAAAATAAGAATTAACGGAAAATATAATCATTCCGGCGCACAGTATAACCAAGAATATGTAAGAAATGTACAACGTTAATTGACAGCGCGCCTGCAATGAAAAATAATCGCAGAAATAGAGAACTTTTTAAACAAAGAAAAATAAACAGCATACAGCATATAAAAATATGTTTGATGACTGTAACTTAATCTCAAATCAAAAATAAAAAATCGATGCAACAAACACTGCACAAATTCCTAATGTGCGTTCGCTTCTACTCCATTCATTGATACGTATTGTTTTCGGGCAGAAATATATACCTCATTTAGTCTCGTGGCAATGGATCTGTTTCATAAGTGGCCAGTTAAGAGATGTTGCGGAACTAGTGGGTGGGGTGAAGGAAACGGTTTCCGTGCTCGAGGTTCTTTGCATGACGTGGTGGTGAGAGCTTTTGCTGTTGTTGTCCGTAAAACTCTATATACTATAATAAAACTGGACGTTTGTTTGCAATTACTGATACATATGGCTCACGTGGTTTTGTTTATGACATCATGCTTTAGAATTGAATCCATGAATCCATTTTTGAGTTACCTGACATTTTGTGAATATCGACTAGAATAAACTACCCTTGATTGTAGCGACTGCTTGTCATTTATAGTATTCAGATGACAGCGCGAGTATATCTTTCAAATCATCGTCTTTCTAGTGTTCACAACAAGATTCAAGCTAATACGCAAAAACGGAGTTATCAAAAAAGTGAATTTTTGGCAATGATTGAGAGAAACACTCGAAAGAAAGGATGCGCAAATAAAAGACTAAGCTAAAAGGAACAGTTGACATGCTTCAAATTTCCACACAACGAAATACGTCTTATTTCTCTACGGTTCTCCTCACTCTCATCTCTCTGCCCGTTCTCCTTTTCCCATCATCTCTCGCAACCTTTTCCTTTACTCTGCCTCCTTCCGCGTTTTGTGTGACCTTCGAAAACAACGCAAAAAGAGACATCCCGGAGATTAGGACGTTTTTTTTATTCCTTTCATTTTTGTCGTGTTGGTTTCTGGAAATAGAGAAAACGCCTACCGGGCAGAGGAGAAAGAAAACCTCGTAATCTGCTGGTCTGAAGTTGTCAAGGAAGGGAACCTTCGTCTCATCCTTTTTAACTTTCGGTTTTGTTCTTCTTCTCGTGACCGAAGGCTAATTGTTTCAGTGAGTAATTAATTCTCGGCGAAAAAAATCGAGAGTTGAGGGAAGGGATAAATGTTGGAAATTATTCGAAAACTCGTTAAGGATTTAATTTTCTAGGAGGAGAAAACTGTTTTTCGTCCACTATCAAGCGATTATATTACTTTAATTATATTTTTATGTATTCCCTTAATGGGCTGGCGTTATAAATTTTGGGGATTAGGATTTCATGTGACGGCTTATTATTTTGTTTATTTTTGTTCGTTAAATTTAATTTAGCCTACATTTTGCCAGGGTTATCCTATCTGCAATAAAACATCGTTTTTCATCCGTTATCCTGAAATTCACTTATTCATAATCTTTTTTCATTGCATGAAAGTGCGAGTGATATAATTATTTTGACAGTTGTATTTAAACGAACTTTAAGTTTTTGAGATTTTAACTTAACTATCACTTCGAGAGATTAGAAAGACACCCCTTCATGGTGAGTCTAATTGTCCTGTAGCTTTTGAAAATTTCAAATTGCTGGATTTGACAAATAAATATTGAATATAATTTTGATATAAAAAATTTAGCAATCCAGTGAATGCATTGGAATATAAGAAGTACGAATTAGCGGGTTTTTAGTGTGGATTCGTAGATTAAAATGCAAGAAATCATAACATGGTAAAATACGATACACTTGAATTTAGAATATTTAATCAACCAGAACATCTGCGAGTCGTTTCAGTCGCTTACCCGTATATTTACCCAAATCCCTGGACGTATAAACAAACAGATCTTTCTCTAAAATAATCCGCAAAGGAATTCAATCCAAGACGCAAAGCATTTTTCTCGGAGACAAAAATGGGGAAAGGATCCCACGTGAATTCCTGGGAGAAAAGACCACAGAAATTTTACCACAAATAATTAAATGTCTTTACGAAAAAACGGGAAAGAGAGAGAAAAAACAAGAAAGGAATCCCCTATCAATCTTATAAATTCCCTGCGTGTCTTGGCCCATGGGAGGGGGGAGAAGAAGGCAGGAGGTTGGAACCAGACTCTTTTCAAGTGACGGCCCTCCTCGTGTTGACATTTCGCCTTCCTCCTTCGAGACCAAAAGGCACGTCCCCCGCCATCAGACCCTTCTTATTCCGCCCACATCGCCTCTTAAACCCTCTTTCCCTTTCTGTATCTCTCTCTTCTCCCATTCTCCTTAAAAATGACTCCTTCCTTCCCACCCTTACCCCTTTCCTCCTTTTTCTTTTTTGTTTTCCCTTCAAAACGCCGTCTTGTATCTTCATTTTTTTCTGCCTTTCCGAGCCTCACCCTTGAAAATCCCGACGTTATTTTTTTCCTCTCCGTACTCACTCTCTCACTCTGAAAATTCTCAAAACTCCTCACCCTTGAAGTCTCGTCCAGTATTTGACTTATTCCTCCTCTGCCCTGCTTCTCACTCAGCTCCGACTGCGCTATTCATTCATATGTTTTTTTTTTCACTTTCTCTCTCTCTTTCTCTGGCATACTTTCAGATCCAACCACATACTCGTCCTAATTTCCCCGGACTTACCGCATTGTGCCCAGATTAATGAGTAGTATTCTTTTGTCGAAATGAAAATTAATCATCATTCTCTCCTTACGAGCAAATAATGAAATACTTTAAGCAGCTATTTTCACGACGTGCAATGTATCAAAATATATCAGACAGCAAAACTAGGATGTTTGCCAACTAAAACGAAATAAAAGATGCTTTACTTTGATTTTTAATCATTTTTTTCGTGTAAAAAATGAGTTATTTTGACCGCAAATTGCGGTAGACTTGTTTTTTATTATTTTTTCCCCAATTTTGAAAACTGGCAAAAATTTGACCACATTGAGGGTTGAGCGTATTTTGTTCTAGCATGTGTTTTTTGGGATGCTCGTAACCTTTATTGTTCTGAAAACTGGCATGTGATCGGGAAATAAAAACAAATACGTCAGTAGAAGTATTGGCTTTACAATTCAGCTAAAATGCAATCGAGAGTGAAGGTCATAGAAGGAAGGGGATTATTAAAGTGATGATTTCAGGGCAATATATAGTGGGAGAAATGAAACCCTGAGTGGTGTATTATTAATTTTAAATATAAAACAGGACCTATAATTATAAAAAAGCAGCTGGCAAACGACCATATAATGTTGGTAGAGGTTAAGCCGGAAACGTTAAATTTTGTGATTGCACAAGTACATATGAACACGAGTGAAGAAGAAGCGGATGAATCCTATTATCAACTTGAGGAAGTTATGAGAGAAATATAGGCCAAAAAGAACGTGGTATTCAATGGGATTTGGAGTGCTGTAGTGTGACAAGGCATGCAAAGTGTTGTGGTGGGGGATATTAGTCATGGATGGAAAATGAAAGAGGGCAGAAAAAGACACAAATCTGGTAACAAATACGCGATTTAAGCACCACACTGACAAGAACGAACTTGAGATGTCTGGAGACGTATAAAGGCACTAAATTGATTAGATCATGATCAGACAAAGACATTGGCGTAGTGTTTTAATCTAGATTTTTCCAGAGGCAGATGAAGAATTCAATCAAAATTTGTGGTAATGAGGTCAAAATTAGAAAAGTTATATTAAGAACTGCTCAAGGAAAGGAATGAATCATGCACCAGATGATGTTCAAATAAAAGGGTAAGAATTATAATCATGAAGAAAATTAGGAAGTCCTGGATTACAAATAAAGACGATTAAATGATGAAAGAGAGGAGTCGCAAGCAGGTTAATATAGAATATGGAAAGAGCATGTATCGATAACTAAACAGTAAAGTTATGAAAAAAACACAACAGCAAGTGTTATGGTGGGAAGGACGATGGATAAACATAAAGAAACTTTAGAATAGATTTATTCCATAAAAAAGTGCCAATATAAATATTATAAGAATTACGAAAGGAGGGACAAGAGAGCTTTATTATTTTTTCAAAATATACGGTGAAGGAAAGTGGCCAAAGGTCTTTACTAGATCAATTTCAATTTCTTCGAAAAAGTATAAAAAACTATCAGTTTAATATGTTGCTGTAGCTATCATCGAGATTATGAGTTGAAAGCTAGAAACAAAAGTGAATAACTGCGTACGTATGTGGATTAGACTGGTTTTCGGACGTATGTCGAAGGGGATGTATATGTTACAGGGGTCTGAAGTAGTTTGGGAGATATATGTCGCAGGATCTGAATGTATATTAGGCCGTTGGTTGGTTGCTTATGTTAGTTTTTTAAATAAATTACTGTGTGGATTTGTGTTTGAATTCGCTCAAGAATTCTAATTTTTTCCTTTTATTCGATATTGAATAAAATTACCTTTTCAGGGTTAATGCTCAATCTATGTCATGTTACTGGAAATGATATTTTACATATCAGCTCCGTACTCCCAAGACAGAGCTTGATTCATTTTTTATGATAAACAGTAAAATTCTTTCATATTTTAGTCTATCGTGTCTGCCTTCTTACAGGAAACAGGAATATAAATTTTATTCACTAATATCCCAAGTCTAACCTCAGCTGTGAATCATAAGAAAAAATTCAGTGTGTGAGGTGCCTAAAAGGACTACAGCCAACCACTGAGCAGTCACGTTGCCACTTCGTACCCAACTGCATTCTTAATTTTCCCTTCCATCTCGAATAGTTTCCGATTTCGCGACGTCTCCCTTGATTATTGACAAAGCTCAAGTTAGATTAAGCTAAGTGATCTTTATGCCACGCTTTTCCTAGCATTTCTCGAACATTTTTATTTCTTTTAATTCCTATGAAGCCATTTTTTATTTTCATAAACCCCATCGCAGTTCTTCTAAGCTGAACCTAAGGGGGGAATGAAACAATTTGGTCTGCAAAACCTTACTAAAAATGATAATATTTAGAATGTCAGAATTTTTCTGTCGGTTTACCGCATGCCAAAATCTATAATACCTTTTGATATACTTTAGGTTTTATAAGTGTCCTGTTTCTATGTATGTATGTATGTATGTATGTATGTATCTATGTATGCATATATATATATATATTAGATGTGGGGGCCGCATGCCATAATGATGAGTTTAAGAATTTTGTTGAAATTCTGAATCTCATGACTTTAAATAGTATAGATGTTAATTAAGAACAAGTTGTTGTACAATTATTAGTTGATGAACATATTATATTACACGTTTGGTGTCCCTTTTCTACTCCATTATTATACTGTCCATACTCCCTCTTTCACCTACTGCTAGTAGAATCACATAATCAGGGGAGAGGGGAACCTTTATGGACGTGAGGGTTCATACGGTCTTCTTTGTCACGTGTGTTGAAACCCTTGATTCAGAAGAAAGTCAACGGGGTCTATATTAGAAATTTTTCTCGTAGCCTCTTATTGTATACATGCAGTTATCCTTGATAATTCAAAAATTTTCCCTCCTTCATGTGTTCTCTTTACATCTCTGGAAGTTTTCCTCGGCTGTACGCAATTTATTTGGAGTGAAGCTAACATCCCAAAATCATTGGTGTTTTCTGCGCCTTCTGTCGCCTTTTGTTTTCTCTTCTCCCACTTCAATTTTTTCCTCTTCTCTCCCAATATCTTGCCCGTCATCATATATAACGCCACATATATCTCGTTTCTCACTTAGTAGCGGAGGCTATTTCCTTGTTTGCCCTCTACCTTCTCCTTCATTCCCTCCTCCCTTTCCTCCCCTCTCCCTTCCCCTCTCTGTTTCTCTCAACTTCACCTCTTCCCTCCCCTTTTCTCTTCGTCCTCATCTCGCCCTGATGTTTTCGCCGGCCTGTTTGCCCGGCCTGGAATTCTTGCTCCCAAAAACAGAGGGTTCATTCTCACCTCATTCTGCGCGTTGAAACATCGCCGATGTTATTTTTTACTTCCTAATGAAAGATCGCAGCTTAATCTCATAGTTTCGTTTAGTATGTCATATTAATTTATCCTTCTATGTAAAGGGGGTTCATTACAACTTTTGTACCCGCTTTTGTTATCTTCTCTCATTTATTATTCATTCGTTTATTTCGATTTTCCCTTCGCGATCAGAGCTATTGAAGAGGTTTGACTATTTACTATTAATATTAATTGATTTTTAAGGGAACCTTTTAAACGAAATTTCGTTTAACAAACTCCACTTGGGAAGGCTTGACTTTATGGAAAGATTCCATTAAGGAAATTAAATAAATTGTTGAAATTTCCACAATACTTGTTTTTTCTTATGAAATTTTCTTTGTCGAACCTAATTTTTGCATTTAAACGCTGATTTTTGTTTTCTTTTTTGTAAAAATTCAAGCTACATTTTCATTTGTTTTCTATTCTCTTATGCTGCGATATAGATCTTTGCTCACTACAATCATTCCTTTATCACGGTAAAATATTATTATTGGATTGATAGCAAATGAGGAACCTGACTGATTTATATGTTATTGATTTTTTGTGGTATCTTTAGAACTTTATCGAGGATATGTACCGCCTGAGGACATATCTGATTCATATTTGGTGATATTAGTTAATTGCTTGTCACTAATTAAGGACACTTAAAAACTGATACAGTAATTCACCATGAAATTACAGTTATTTTGGAAATTCTCAATTTAGTGCCGCACTTCATTGCTTGTATTCTTATGATAAAATATTAGGCTCTATAAACGCCATTAAGTAATATATCTCCATATTTAGACATTTAACAACAAAATTACGCTCCTTCAAAAGTTTTCGACCCATATTGGTAGAATAGAAAATACAGGCGACGACCAAGATTCGACCGGAATTCATTCCCGAAAACACATTCGAATGTCGAACGCCGTTTTCCCTATGGATTTATATGCTATGATTGGAGGATACGTTCCAGCACCTAGGGAAAAAATTATGCAGTCCTCTCTCGTGTCATCTATCTATATATGAATGAGTTATTCCATAAACAATTCTGCCGGCGAATATTAGTAGCGTTAGGCTGAAACGTAGTATGCGAGGCATTTTCTTTAGCATTTTAACACTCGGAGTACGGACCTTGGGTCTCAGGAGACCCGAAAGGTATATTTTCGAAAATATTTCTTTAAAACATTATTTGCCGAAATAGATACTTTATGTATTCCTAGTGGAACATGTTGGGAGTTTAAAATCAGTAATAAAATTATATTGTAATTTAATTAAGTCATCGAAATCACGGAATGTATAAATATGAGGGTCTTTGGGGACCCGGCTCCGTACTCTACGTCGTGTAACTTTTATATCTCTTATGACCGGGCAGATCAAAGTCCGGACAAAATTAGCTCGCTCAGCACGACATTGTAATACATGTTAGTTATTATCGAAGTCTCGACGTCTCGATTTCCAGTTTTCTCTTGTGTCTCCGTTATTCATATCTTTCTGTTTGCCTCCCGAATCATTTTGTAATATACTTTTTATTTTTTGTGACTCTATTATTCTAAAATGGGAGATAGAATATTTAGGCTTTGGAGTTACGTTGCTCCACAACCTGCAAGAACAAGACCCGAAAATATTGTTCGAAATATTAGTTAAGTTATTATGTATTAATTTCACTTCCAACTCAGATGAATCAAACTAACATAAGATTAACTGAATCAAACTAACTGAATTTACCTTCAAAAATAAATTTTTTGGTATTGTTAAATGTTATTCTAAAAAAAGAAAATTATTTCATTTTTATTTATATGCGTAATTATGTATTTAATTTTGCAAATATATACCATTATTACACTATTTATTGTATAAATCATTATCCTTATTCAATTTTCATTCATTGATTACTTGGATGTTAAATATTCATCATCATCATCATCATGAGGTGTTCTGCCTCTAGGCAGGTCCCTGGCACCAGCGTTGTCTCCACTCATTTCTGTTCCTTGCCATTTCTTTCATTTCCTGATACCCTCCCCTTTCTTTCAGATCATCAAACATTTTTATTCTTCTACGTCCCCTTTTCCTTTCACCTTCTACTGATCCTTCCAACACCATCAATAGTAAACCTTCTCCTCTCAAGATATGCCCTAACCAGTTACTTTTCCTCCTCTGAATTGTTTCAAGTAATCTTCTCTTCTCATTCACCCTTGTTAGTATTGCTTCATTCCTTATCCTATCCGTCCACTTAACCTTCTCCATCCGCCTCCACACCCACATTTCAAATGCCTCTAGTCTTTCTTTCTCTCTTTTCTTTAGCGTCCATGTTTCACACCCATAAAGCAATACACTCCAAACATAGCACTTCACAAGACGTTTCTTCAGATTTAAATCCATTTTACCACATAGTACCCGTTTTTTCCTATTAAATGTTTCTTTTGCCATTGCTATTCTTGTTCTTATTTCTTTTTCACTTCTCCAGTCTTCAGTTAGCATGCTTCCCAAATATCTATACTGTTTTACTTGCTCCACTCTTCCATCCTTTATTGACACATTCATAATCTCTCTATCCCCTATTCTCATCACCTTTGTTTTCTTTATGTTCATTTTCATTCCATATTCCATCATCCTGTCTTCTACCTTTGTAACCATTTCCTGAATATGCCTCGTTTCATCTGCCAAAATTACCATGTCATCAGCAAACCTTATACAATTTATTATTCTACCCCCAATACTAATTCCTTTATCATTCCCTATTCCATTGTCAATCATTTCTTCAGCATATATATTGAACAGGGTTGGCGATAAGCAGCAACCTTGCCTTACTCCTCTTCCTAGATCATACCATTCGGTCTGTGCATCTTTTATCCTCATAGCTGCTTTCTGTTTCATATACAGCTCTTTAATTAACCTTCTATCTTTCCAGTCTACTTTTTTTGCTTTTAGTATTTCCATCAGTTTTTCCCAGTTCACTCGGTCGAATGCCTTCTCCATATCTATGAAGCACAGACTAATTCCTTTGCCCCTTTCTATATATCTCTCTCCACTCATTCTTATCAATCCTATTGCATCTCTTGTACCTCTACTCTTTCTAAATCCAAACTGTTCCTCTGCAGCATTTTCTTCCATTTTGCTAATTAGTCTCCTGTTCATAACCCTAAGTAGAACCTTTGCTGCATGTGTAATTAAACTGATTGTTCTGTGTTCACTGCATTTTCTTGTTCCTTGCTTTTTCGGAATTGGAATCATAATTGTTTGGACGAAATCCTCTGGCCACATCCCCTTGTCATAGATTGCATTACACAACTTCACTATTTCTTCCAGTCCTTCCTCATTAAGACACTTAAATAATTCTATCGGTATCTCATCTACCCCCATTGCCTTCCCATTCTTCATATCCTTTATTGCTTGTAGCACCTCTATTTTCAATATCGAAACCCCTGTTTCGTCATTATTTATTTCATCCTGCTCTTCAATACGGAGATCCTTTGGTTTTTCATTTGATTTGTACAACTCCTCCATGTATTCTCTCCATCTATTAAGGACCTCCTCTTCCTTATATAGAACTTTATCCTCTTTACTTGCAATCTCTTTCACACATGCACTTGTTCTCCATCTATCCCACGTTACATTTTTTACTTTCTTATACATCAAGTCATACATTCCTTTTCTCTCTAGATCTTCTATATCTGAGCATTCCTCCTCTAGCCATCTCTCCCTTGCTTTTTGGGTTTCTCTTCTTAGTTCAGTATTCAGTTTCCTGTATTTCCTTTTTCCATCTTCATCAGTCCTGCTTTTGTATTGCCTTCTTTCTTCCATCTTTTCTATCATTTCCTTTGTCACCCATGGCTTTTTTATTCTTTTTCCTTTGAAAAACCCAATAGCCTGTTCTGCTGTTTTCCTTATAGCCTTCTTTATCCTATTCCATGCTTCATCCACATTTTCCTCCGACACGTTTTCTCTTTTGATTGCCTGAGCTAATTTTTCTCCTATTCTTTCTTTTCCTACTGTGGCTATATTCTCTAAATCCCATTTCCTAACTATCTTAGCCTTCTTAACCTTCTTCAAGGCTAGTTTTATTTCGGCCATGAGGAGCACATGATCACTGTCAATGTCTGCTCCTGGAAGTCCATATGCCTTTTTTACTCCATTTCTATATCTTTCTTCCACTAGAATATAATCTATTTGATATCTGGCTCCATCTCCTGGTGATTTCCACGTGTATAGCCTTCTCTTATGATTTTCAAACCAAGTATTTGATATAAACATCCTCTTCTCTTTACAGAACTCAACAAGTCTTTCACCTCTTTCATTTCTTTTTCCTAGTCCAAATTTTCCTACTACTTGGTCTTCTCTTCCCTCTCCTACCACAGCGTTCCAATCGCCCATCACTATCTTGCAACAGTTTTTACCTTCCTCCTCCATAATATTTTCTATCTTCTCGTATATTTCTTCAACAGCCTCATCTTCATGTTGGCTGGTCGGCATATAAACTTGTATCAACAGTAGATCTTTTGGGTGCATTCCTATTCTAAGACCAATTGCTCTATCATTTACAAATATCACCCTCTGTACACAATTTGCTATTTCCTTATTCAAAATTACCCCTACTCCATTCGTTCCTCTAGTACCTCCTGAATAGTACACCGTGATGTCATCACTTTTTATTTCCCCTCTTCCTTCCCATCTCATTTCACTTAAGCCAATCATATCCATTCTATTTATTTTCATCTCTTTCTTTAAATTTTCCAACTTCCCTGCTCGTAGGAGTGTTCTAACATTCCACGTGCCAATTCTCAACTTCTTTCCAGCTTCCTTCCTTCCTTGTGTTAAACGGAACCTCTCGTGTTGTCCCCCCCGGAGATCCGAGCGGGGGACCATTTTGCCTCCGGAATATTTAACAAGAGAAGACTCCGTCATGATGCCTCTACATGGGATATATTGTGGCGGTGGTTTCCCATTGCCTTCCGCCTATATGTTCAGCCGCCCCTAACATGGGGAACAGACGCTGTTTGCAGCCGCCCCTAATATGGAGAACAGACGCTGCTGCCTGTTGGTCCGCGGGAGGTATTTTATTTCCCTCCTACCCTACATATCTGTAGAGCATTCCCCAATCCGCCACCCGGGGACGCGCCCTCTAGAGGTTACAGGCTCCTCCGAGGGTGTTAAATATTATTGTGAGAAAATGATTTTAGAAGCTGGGTCCTCTAGGACCCGGGTTCGGACTCGGTGTGAAACCACTTAGGTCCGTACTCCGAGTGTTAAAATGTCATAACTTTGAGATATCAACTCAGGATTTGTAAATTGATACAAGGAAAAGTATGAAGATTATTTCTCTTATTATGAAAATTCAAATTTATTCTAACACTTTCAAAGATTACGTTTTCAGACTATTTTTCGTGTATTTTAGTCTTTTGATCAATTTAGAGCCATGGAAACGTAATTATGATACTCTATTGTTGACTTAGGGAAGAGAAATGAAAGAGTGGAGAAAATTGTGGAATTCTGCCATAGAAATAGATTGATTGTAACTAATACATTGTTAACCATCACCAGCGGAGACTTTACACATGGAGAAGCCCAGGAGACCAGAGACGATACCAGGGGCAGATATCGATTCCGACCACAGCCTTTTGGTGGCAAATACACAACGTAGACTAAAGAGCATTAAGAGAAACATAAGAGTTAACAAGAAATGGAACTTAGACGAACTCTTTAAGAACAAGGAGGCTATCATGACTGAGCTGGAGGAAAGGTTGGGTGAGATAGCTGAAGAAAATAGGAATAATGTAGATGAGGAGAGGATATACATCCATAGCAACATTAAAGATGTAATGGAAAAGAAGTTAGGAAAGATAACGGGTGAAAGAAACAAAAAACCCTGGATCACAGCAGCCATGCTGCAAAAAATTGAAGAGAGGAGAAAGTGTAAGAACATAAACACTGAAGAAGGCCAAAGAAAGTACAAGGAGTTAAATAATGCTTTAATAAGGGAAACAGATAAAGCCAGGGAACAGTGGATAAATGAGAAATGCGAGGAGATTGTCGAGTGTGAAAGAATTTGTAGAACAGACCTCATGTATAGCAAAGCAAGGGAACTATTCAAGAAAAAGGCACGAAAGATAGGACATAAAGGAATCATGAACAAAAGTGGTAAAATATTCTCGGAGCCAGACAATGTAGAGAATGTCTGGAAAGAATACATTGAGGTGCTGTATGACAAAGAAGGAAAGCCAAGAAATATTGAATTAATTGAAAAAGAGGATGCGGAAAAAGACCAGCTAGAACCAAGTATTCCCCAGTCTGAAGTTAAAAGAGCAATTGATGACATGAAAAGAAGGAAGGCTGTTGGGGGTGATGATATACCAGTGGACGTTCTTAAGGTTTTGGGGTCGAAAGCAGTTAAGCAAATCACAAAATTCTTTCACCAAGTATATGATACTGGCTTATGGCCTGAAGATTTTTGAGATGTTGTTATTGTACCACTAGAGAAAAAGAACAATGCAAAAAGTTGTAGTATTACCGAACTATTATTTTAATTTCTCATACAGCTAAAGTTCTAACCAGAATAATAATCAAAAGAATTGGAGGTAAAATAGAAAAGTAGCTGCAGGATAATGTTTGGTTTCAGAAGAGGAAGAGGGACTAGAGATGCTATAGGATGTATGAGAATGATGATAGAAAGAGCGCTAGAAGTCAATAAAGATATGTATTTTTGTTTTGTAGATTGGGATAAAGCTTTTAACCGAGTGAAATGGGGTAAAAAGTTTGGTATTTTAAATAAAATAGGAATAGATTGGAAAGATAAAAAACTGCTTAAAAACCTTTACTTTGATCAAAAGATTAGAGTCAGGGTTGAAGGAGAAGAAACAGAAAGTACTTCAATAGGGAGTGCGGCAGGTGTGTCCTATTTCACCAGCGATATTTAATATTTATGCAGAAACAATAACAGAAGAAGCTTTGATGGAAGAGAAAGGATTTAAGATAGGAGGTGAAAGTATTACCACCATTAAATATGCAGATGATCAGCGATTAATAGCAGAGGACGAGAAAGAACTTCAGAGGATGACAGACAAACTAGTGGAGGTTGGCCAACAATATGGAATGAAGATCAATGCAGAAAAAACGAAAGTCATAGTGATTTCAAAGGAACATAAAGAATTAAATATATAATGGTAAATGGCCAAAAATTGGAACATTTGGAACAAGTAGTTTCAAATATCTTGGCAGTATTTTGGCACAGGATGGAAGTAGTACACAGGACATCAGAAGTAGGATTGTAATGGCAAAAGCAGCATTTAACGAGAAGAAGGAGCTTCTCACAAACAAGAAAATAAATTTAGAAACAAGGAAGAAATTAGCAAAATGCTACATATGGAGCATAGCTCTTTATGGTGCAGAGACGTGGACGGTAAGGAGAAAGGAGGAAAAATATTTAGAAAGTTTTGAGATGTGGGTATGGAGGAGGATGAAGAAAGTGAAATGGACAGAAAGAAAGAGAAACGAAGAAGTATTAGAAATGGTGGGAGAAGAAACGATGCTAATAAATACAATCAGGAAAAAGAAAAGCAAATTGGATAGGGCACATATTGAGAAGACAGTGTTTACAAAGGACGATCTTAGAAGGAAAAATTAGTGGAAGAAGAGGAAGAGGGAGAAAAAGAATAGGAATATTAGAGAATATAAAGCAGGAATATAGTACTTATAGAGGTATAAAAGAGGCTTCTAGGGAGAGAGAGAGAGATGGAGGCAGCGATTCAGCTATTTGTTCAATGTAATAGGCCTGAGTGCTGTTTTTGAACTTATTAAATAAATAAAATTAAATAAATAAATAAAACCTGTCTTCGGACAGCAGCTTGATGATGATGATGATTGTTGACTTTATTTTTATATGTGTAAGAAAAAATTGCTTTTAATGAGGGAGGGAGATAGAACACAATTGTGAAATTCTTCTGTTGACTTTATCTCATAGTTGTTTTTGCGTGGTAATAAATAGGTTCTTGATTTAAATCACAAGCACATTAACAATGATCGTCAACTCGTTTCCGATTTGATCTATTTGTTCAGTCGAATAGGAGGGTTTCGACCGGTCGAAAGTCGAATTGAGGTTGTAATGTATAACGATTTAATTATCGAGTCAGTCGAATATCGAACGGACCACTATCGGGAGTTGCCTCTATTTGAAATTTAAAAAAATGTAACCCCTACTCGAGTCCATAATATAGGTAAATCTGACTCTCATAAAGCTTATGAGGAAATCAGATTACAACCTAAAAACAACATCCATATATCTGGAATCAATGTTTGCTAAATTACCCGCAAGACCGGCTATATGGTAGTTTAGTTGCGTCCCTTTTTAGGGCTGCTGGAAAATTAAACGTAAACTTTCCGTGCGATGATATAGAATCGTGGGGCCACCCGAATAGCTGGGTCCGGGGCGATCGCTCTCAGGAAGGCCCTGGCTGCAGGAATAATCCTAATCGCCTATTAGATTTGAATCACATGTAGACATCGATTATTAATTTTGAATTATTTGTTTTCACGCCTATTTTTTTAAAATCAGTATGATCGCATATAGAAGAAGTTCGATTTTAATTGATAGTTTAGGGAAATATGATTTTTTGAACGAAGCAAAGAAAAATCGATATAAATTTCAACGACCGCTATATCCGGTCCTTATTCCTATTCCGCGCCATCCTTCCGAGAATATTGAGAACCTCGTCGATGCAAACATTTACCGCGCTAATTTTCACGGAGGTTCTAACAGTTCTTTTGCCTCGCGAACGATAACACTGCTCTGCGTTTCCTGTTTTCCTTCCTTTTACCCCTGAGGTTCGCATCCCTCCGTATCCGCATAAAGCATTCATTTCTCTTCTCTTACCCTCCCTCTTCCTCCCCTCTCGTTCTCCTTGAGCCGACCGCATAAAAATCCAATGCGTCTTTCCTCTTTCCCTCCCACTCATGTTTCTACTTCCCTCTCGGCATCCTCCGCCACTTGTCCCTCCGACTTTCTCATCTCCGTGTTAGAAAAGAAAGGCCACTCCCCTCTTCCTCCTCTCAATACACGTACTCTCTCGAAACCCCTCCAACCATTCTACCACTCATCCCGCACTCGTGTGACCTCTTCCTCCAAAACCACACTCTTTCCATTGCGAAACTCCTCCACAAGCCCTTGCCTCCTCACTGTAGAGCATCCTCTGCCATTCTTGAAGAGAGGACAGTTTTGTTGGTTTCAGTCCCTCCTCTATTTCCCTTCAAGTTCTCGTTCATCTCATCTCACTCCGCTCCTTTTATTCCTCTCTCTTTTTTTGCGTAGTATCCCATTCCGAGAGGAGGATGGGAATAGGTGGAGTGCGAGGATGGGACACACTTCCAAAACAACCAGAAGGATAACATCCGTGGACTTCTTACGGTACCCTTCCCCCCTGTAGGAACCCCTTTTCATAAAGTAAGGGGGACGAAAAATTTCGCCGTCAGAGGGAGTGTAGTGGTCTCCTTTCTCTCTCTCCTCCTCGAAGGACCACCTGAAAGCCCTCTCTTTCCACTTTTCTCTCTCTCTCTCTCTTCCTCGCAAAGGGCTCCTCTTGTTCTTATCTTTCCGATCTTCTTTTCCTTTCAATTTCTTGAAACCAATGAGAAATTTGAGGATATTTTGGTTGCAAAAACGTTTTCTTGGAACGGACGGATTCTTCACGTGAGCTTCTCGTTTTATGAACGTTTTCTTTCGTGCCATCTATAACCTTGCAGCTTGCAGATCCGTGCATGTATGCACCTGTGCATATATGTATATATCGTACATGTGTATGCGTGTGCGCTTAAGGAAGAGGAAAAGTAAATAAGTAAATCAGCGGCAACTAGGTGTGGAGAGAAGGAAGCCCGGTGGACACTTATCAATAGGAGATCCGCCAAGGTGTCGGAGACACATTTATATGGGTAGATTTAAGAAATTTCTGGATGATAACTACGTCAGCCCAAGAGAGAGACTACTTCTTCTTTTCCTTAACACCTAGTTGCTGTTATATAAACAAATTATTGGTACTTGCATACTGCAAGCGCTTAAAAGTTCCCATGCACCAACATCTAAACTCGCAAATAAACCAACGTGACATCGTTTGAACTACACATAGCCCCTTTAAATAAGATAATAGTTTTCATTTTCCCAGAAATTAAGGCATCTACCCGGAATTTATAAATTCTCTGGCAATCGGCTCGGGTCCAAGTTTCCGAATTTCAAGTTTCATGGCTCAGATCGTCATTTTTAAGCAATAACTATAATCATCATTAAGACAACCTATATGTTACACTAAAATTTATGTAAAACTTAGGATATATTTTGTGTTAGGATTATGGCATCCGTGCATTTAAGTACGTATCCGGATAAAAAATTAATTTACAATTATCATGTCATTATATGTATACGTTGTAGGCTGAAATCAAATCGATTATAATGCAATCTAAACATTGAATCAATGCTCTTGAAAATACATTCCCATCGCAAGGCATTGGGATCTTTGCTATAGCAGTTAGTATTTTTCATTATTGACAACCGAAAAACTTTTCATAATTTTATGATTAAAATCAAATTTTGACGCAAATTCAGCAGGAATTTGAATTCTGTTTTCAAGAAAAATAAACATTTTTTTCGTTCACAGTATGGCGCATGCCCCGAATTTGTATCTTATTTGTAAATAATTTAAAAAGCAATTTTATATAGCCCTGTACAGTTTCTATGCTTTTCTTGTGGAAGCATAAAATTGGAATTGGCCAAAAACACCCCTTGAATATATCTTTTTCTGAAATTTCGGATTTTTTCCATAAATTGTACCCAATGACCTATATTCATGCCAAATTTCAGCTCTGTAGCACTACTAGAAGTACCTTAGGTTTTATATGATATATCCTATTCTAAGAAACCAAAAAATAATGAGACTTATAAATGGAAATTTTAATTTTTTAGCCTCTTACGTTAAAAGAATGTGTGTACTTTTATTCTAATACTCTTGGGTAAACTATAATCTCTACAGAATCTCTGCAGGACTTGTTTAAAATCATTGCAGTTTTTAAAGGACCATTCAGCCATTTTGTATCCGAGCATAGACAAAAATCCCGCTCCTTGATCTCAGAAACCATCATGCAAAATTTGGTTACAACTTCTTAAGAGGTGTCCAAACTTATAGTAAACATACAAAATAGTCATTACTTTTTTACAATAAAATACCAAAATAATTATTTTATTAGCGGCTGAGGCTTGTCACTGACCGGGCAAAGTCGCCTTGCGTAGGTTAGACTTATAGGAAATTCATGAGTTTAAATAAATGTAAAAGCTTTTTGTATTAATGTGCTTATAAAAGAGAAGTAAAAGAACAGTTTAAATTTTTTTTAAATTTTCAAACATTATTAATTTTATCGACAAATTACTATTGATATTAAATTCGAATCAGAAATTCTTAATTCGTGAAAAAAATTAACTGGGTTTGGTTGCTGATAAGCAATGTTTGTGGGTTTTCGGTCTTTTGCTAAAATAAACAGATTTGTTCCATTTCCCACTCTGGACGTTGCATTATAAAGATTTCCGTGTGCAAAAACTCTGTTGTTAGATTCACTCCTGCTACTTTAAACGACTATCCTAGTGATTTTTGTATTGACATTCCAATCCCAAGACGAACTCGACATTGCAATCTCTTGAACTGTATTGTTGTCTTTCTATTTCAACGGAATTCAGGCAATAAAAAGATCCTGACTTTGGCAATTGCAGTTTAAAGTGTTGCTTCTATAGTGTGTAGTCTTAAAGCTCTAATAATAATTATAATTTAATCTATTCTCTGAAAAGAATTGGAAGTTAATTGAGTAACACAACGGCCAGAAATGTATAATCCAAAAGCAATCACAACAAATGAAAAAATATCCTTTGCTTAGTAATTACAGATTCCTACCTTCCTGAAAATTATTCTTTAAAGCACCAGGTATGTTTCTTAATTCATGTTGAATTCGAGTATGATAGTACATACCACCAAAATAATTATAATCCTACAACCATAAGAGAAATATTCTTCGAAGAGTAACCAGGGAGGGGGGTGAAGCTCACATGAATATATATATTACAAAGAGTGGTTTGCATTAGAAAGGAATATTTTCTAAAGACATGAAAGAGGCATTGCCGCTTTTATTTTTTAAGGAAACGGGAATAATCTAATGTGGGCTGTAATGTCGTCTCAAGACCCACTAACTTTAAAACTTTTGTTTTAAAGATGTCTTTTTCTTTTATTTTTTGTCAATTCAGGAATGTTTAAAAAAATCCTGCTTGTTCGTCCTTTTTATTTTGGAGACGGAAACAAAACGTATTGTAAGAATATCTTGGTTAAAACTTTCTCTTAGGGAAGAACTGATGGAACTTTTTCTAATATTTTAAGTTCTGGTTTAAGAATCTCGTCTGAAATATCTGATGTTTATGACAGCCGTCGAAAACCATACTATGCGCAATGGTTCTGAATGCAGAATCTGATTGAATTTTATACAAAAACTTTAGCGAAAAATACTCTACAGACCGAATGCCAAATATCTTATTTATGAGTAAACCTGTGCCTGCAAACATATTCAGAGTTGGTAAATTTTTATTCTCTTTAATTATTAATTTTCTATATAATATCAATTTGTGCTCATTCTACCAAAGTCTCATTGGTGCATTTGGCCTTTAATTAAAATACTCAACTTCAATATCGTAAGATAAATAGAAAGGGTCGTGCTTTTATATTTGACCTATAGTTATGTACCGAGATTTCAGTTCTAAAACGACCTTAAACAAACTTCCGTATTATTAATAAAGATTGTAGACTACGGCAAAGATAATATACAGAAAATAATCAACGTCAATACAGTAATTTAATACATAGAGAGTCACACAAAGGTATAGGGAGAGGAATTTTACTTTTTCCTATGTGTGTTTATTATAATAAGGAATTGTAATTGATTCTTTAATGTAAAAACTCTCCGTAAATCAGTCTTCTTACATAAAAAATTATGAAGTCGTATACACAATTTCGTTGTGGTTCGTGGATCAACAAAGATAACTACTGTTACCGGATATGAAAAATTGTTTTATTAAAATCATAAAAATGTCAGTTTTCTAAATTATATCCTCATGGCCTGGCTTATAGTTAAGCTTGGCATTGTACATAAACTCAAAGCCAGTTCTTGCCAAATATGATTATGTACTTGCGACTGATTTTACTCGCGGAAAAAGATTAACTCTGATATGTGATTCACCCTCCAATTCCAAGGGCAGGAAGAACCAAAATATTCCCTCGGTTCAGATATAAATCTCAATTCGGCGTTGCTAATTTCCCGCGGCTATCCGATGGTGAAAGTATCCGTCCTATGGGACAAATTTCTCCGGTGAATGCAACAAAGGTATGTTTTGACCGATTATGACATGAAAAAATTATCTCTCTCCCGACGATGGATAAATTACATTTTCGTTCGGTACGCGTGGGACATTATAAAACAGCCTGTGAAAGGAGGAGGGGGAAGATCCAAGCCCATCGGGTAACATAGGGTCGAATTATGTGGTAAAATATAGCGTCGCTTTTTTCCCATTGGCCTCATCAAAATACGCTGCTGAACTCTCCCATTCCCTCTACCGACCACTCCCTCCCTCTCTTTCCCTCCCTCCCTTTTTTCCTCTGTCACTCTTTTCCTCCCTCCCTCTTTTCCTTCCTCCTTTTCCTCCCTCCCTCTTTTCCTTCCTCCTTCTTTTACTCCCTTCCTCTTTTCCTCCCTCCCTCCTTTTCCTCCCTCCCTCCTTTTCCTCCCTCCCTTTTTCCCTCCCTCCCTCTTTCCCTCCTTCTCTTGTTTTTCCTCCCTCTTTTCCTTCCTCCTTCTTTTTCCCCTCCCTCTCTTCCCCGTCCCTATTTTCCTCCCTCCCTCCTCTTCCACCTCCTCTTTCCTATCGCCCGAATAAAGACGATTATCTATTTATCTATCCTTCTGCCTCTCTCTTCCTCCCCTCTCCCTCACCCTTCCTACCTCTCCCTCTCCCTACCTTTCTCTCTCCTTCTTTCTCCCTACCTTTCTCTCTCCTTCTTTCTCCCTACCTACCTCTCTCCCTCTTCCTATATCTCTCCCTCTCTCTCTTTCTTCTTCTCTCCTCCCCCTCTTTTCTCTCCTCCCCCTCTCCCTCACTGTCTTCAT
Organism: Tanypteryx hageni; assembly: GCA_028673005.1. NCBI lineage: Eukaryota > Metazoa > Arthropoda > Insecta > Odonata > Petaluridae > Tanypteryx > Tanypteryx hageni. The sequence continues at coordinate 43,659,127 of CM054117.1, forward strand.
CTTTCTCCCTTCTCCACCTTTCTCTTCCTATCTCATTCCCATCTCCCGCTTTAATTCTCAGTATTACAAGTTCTCTATTTCCTTATTAACCCTCTCCTCTTTCTTTTTTCTTCTTGCTCTGCTCATCTCCTGCTTAATCCTCCGATCTCTACGCCCGGCCACGTTCCTTCGCTCCTTCCCTCTGGGAATTCCGCCTCCCAACCGCTAAGGATATCCTGCGCGCCCATTTCCACCCTCGTCTTCCGCTATTATTAAGTGGAAGCCGCAGAGATGTTTCCCACCGTGGTAGGTTATATATAGTTCATTATTAATCTCTGGAACTGACTTTTTACAGCTGTCCTGAAAATGAAGAGATCTTATTCTCGCAAAAGTAGGGAAGTGTTGAATTCACCCATATACTGGTGTCGTTCATTATTTTTCTCAAAGACAAAAGATATTATTTCCTTTTTAAATTATTAATTTATTCATTTCAATTCTCATCGATGGGTATTTTATACTAAATACTCTAAGCTCGATCTTTTCAAGTGATAAATAGCTACGTAGCGTTCAAATCTTATATTTCCATACATTGCTGATTGCATGTTGCAATAATTATTTTTATTCTTTTCAGCAACTGCTGATGAATGACGAGAGAAAATCTTTTAAGAATAAAAATATGACGATAAAGATGAGATAAAAATGGGTAAAATTTTGCTTAAAATGCTCGAGAACCTCTTTTATTAGAATTAGAAAAAAAACTCTTGGGCAATTTTAACGAGTTTTGCTTATATTACGATACAATATAATAGTACCATAAGGATGTTATTTTCTTTTTTCTTTATAAATAATGCGCCAGTCATTTCTCCTAATAAAAACCTTCCCAGAATCACGTATACTATTCGATTTATTATAATTAACGTCTCAATAGAAATCCTTCACGCTCTCAAGGTTATGCCAATATTATTCTCTTTGTCTTCCAAAGAGAAAACTATATTCTTTCCCGAAATTGTATAAGGTATTCTTTGAGAAATATACTTAATTAAGCGAAAATTTGCTTACTTCGTCGAGTAGTCTGCTGGATTTATTTTTCACTTGAAGCACCATCTCAATTTTTTATTTCTCCTAGTTTTAATGGATTCTTCCCTAATGGTTTTCTTATCGTGCAGTTCCTCTACTCAATTCTTGATAACCGAGGACATCATTTTTTCCTTCCCCGTATACTTATTCTCATTATTTTGCCTATGTATTTCTAGTTAGCTTCTTCCAATTCTCTATGGAGTGCTCCTTAATTATAATGGGAAAAAATCTGGGTTAATTCAGTGTTTTTTGCTTTCGGATTAGTCATGTTATTTCATCTTTTTCAGAGATGAACCGTCAAAACTGACGTGAATATATGCCCGTATTTTTATACCTAATTATCGTTTATTTTATCTGAGCACGCACTTTCCATTATTTTTTATTACTTCGTTCTCGATATAATATTATGTAAAGAATAAATCAATCAGTATTTTTTAATATGGTTTCAATCCTGTTCTTTTCTTCTCCAATATCACTTAGAAGCATAATAATTATATGCTACTTTTTAGTCCTTTTCCATTTCTCTTTTACGTCCTCAATTTCCGATACAGCATAATAACGAATACTAAACCCAAACACCTTTATTCTGACTTTAGATACCTTACAAACAGCATAACAACTTTATTAATAGAAGTAACACAATGCTGCAAATACCTAAAGATTGAAAAAACATGTTTGACAGGTCTTTTGTTTTCACCGCAACCAGATTTCGGAACGATTTACTTGAATAACGCAATGTCATCAAACCACATAAAAATTTCAATAATGCTTACATATCACTAATAAAAACGTTTGAAAATAATGTTTGACTGAATCTATCAAGAGCTAGCAATGTACTACATGATTATCGTTTCGGAAGTTTATATTTCTTGCCTCAATTCCTTTCTCATAACTCACCGGAGGATACAAACGACACATTGGTGTTCTCGTGTCTCCAAAATATCGCATACTTTAAATTCATAACACTACCTGATAATTAACTTTACTTCCTTTACAGGGAATAATTTTGAAACGAGAACAAAGTCTGCTATGACCGGGAATCGAAACCAGGTCTTCCACTTGCCGGGCGGATATTCTACTACTGAACTGTCGTAGCAGATCAATTTTCTCGTTTCTGATCGCGGATGTTTTCTTGGTTGAGACGGAACTAGCCAAGCTAGTATCAAACTGCCCCAACGGATGTCCTCGAAGAGATACACCGAAGAAAACACCTCCCTCTCAAATAGTGAGATTGCCAAGCAAGAAATTGATGGATTAATGCAGGAAAATTGATCTGCTACGATAGTTCAGTGGTAGAATATCCGCCCGGCAAGTAAAAGACCCGGGTTCGATTCCTGATCATAGCAGACTTTTTTCTCGTTTCAAAATTATTCCCAACATTACAGCTTACGCATGTCTGCATAGGATCTTTAGATCGCTTTAATTCATTAATTTCTTGCTTGCTTTCTATCGCTATATCTTTAATTTATTTCGTTGAATCTTCTTTGTGATCATAATCTGCTTTTAATCTATTACCAGGTAAATCTATTGACTTTAATAGCGTTTAATTATACATTTTATAAGTTTTATTATCTCTTCTAAAGTAGGTTTTCGCAGGCTCTTAACACATCCCCTTCTCTTGGTCTTTTACCAAACATGAAAACCTGTTTTCATGTATAGCTTTTCACACCAAACTTTAAATCCTTTCTTTTGTTTTCAAATTAAGAATCGTTTCATTATTCACTTAGGTGCCTATTTCTAGAGTTAAAATCTCTTCAGATATATGATATTCTGCCCAAATGACGAATGGGTTCTGGTGTAATAGGAGGTTTACCAGCTTCAACCTAGCCAAAATTAAGTAATATATCTATCTCTTTTCTCGAGGATAAAATCTCATCTCTACCCAGATTTAAGTATACTTTTAAATACAACCATTTAATCCCATCAAATATTCCCACACACATTTATTCTCGCATCGAGTTCTGGAAAAACCACTGTCATTATAAATGCCACGTGGACCCTCTCTTTGCCAAAATTCCCTGCTATCCTCGATTCTCTCTCCCCGTCTATTCAAGCTCCCATACCGGCGTTTCGCACATTCATCTTTTCCTCTTCCGTTCTTTTTCAACTTTTCCGTACATGGGAATCCTCAGCGTGCCTTTTAAAGGCATCAGGATTCTTCCCTTCCTGGCTTCTCCCACTTTACTCCTTTCTTGCTGACATTTAATCCTCATTTCCCAAAAGCGGATCTTTCTTCCGATCCTTCATTAGTCTCGTCGACTTGGCGACGCATTCGGACGCGCGCGCATACATGCACACAGACAAACGAGAGAAATCGCACTCACACGCCTGAAAACTTCCAGAGAATTTTCGTCCTTAAACGCCCGCTTAAGGCCTGGAAAAGGCTATATATAATAGGTGGAAGAGAGAGAGGAGAGAAAAAAATGTGAAAAGCGGTCGGGAATGTTGGGAGTAGGAGCCCACGTCGAGAGGCCTGGAATTGCTTTTCGAGTTGGTCGATGGGAGAGGGCGGACCGCAAGACACCTTTGCCGTTTTGGAAGCCTAACTGTTTGGAGAATGGAGGTTTAAGGAAGCGAACTGAAATAGGAAGTGGGCGAGAAAGGCAAAGAAACGCAAGAAGGAAAGGGGAGGGAAATAAGTGAAGGAATCGACAAATATCAGAGGTGTGTGAGAAAAGAAGAGAGGGATGGATCGAGAGCGTTAGAACGATATGAATAGATAAAATATAGGATGAAAGAAAGATGGCAGATAAGAGAGTGAAAGTTGGAGAAAGAGAGACTTACAAGGAGGGAAAGCATTGTGAGAAGATTTGGAAGAGAGAGGGAAGGAGGAGAGGTTATGGAGGGAGGAGCAGAGAGAGATAGTAGTGTGGTAGATGATTTGTAAAGGGAGATGGTGAATAAAAGAATAGGAAGGGAAAGAATTGGGGGAAGAATAGAGAGAGTAGAAGAGTGGAAGGGATGGAAAGAAGGAGAGTAAAGGAAAGAAGAAGAAAGAGAGAGATGAAGGGAGGAGAAGAGACGTGGGTATAGTTATAGAGAGAGAGAAGCAGAAAAGAAAGAGATGATAGTGGGAGAAGGTTGAGAGAGAGAGAAGTTAGGAGAGGGTAGGATGAGGAGGAAAAGGAGAGGAAGGAGATGAAATTAAAGAAAATGGAGTGAGATTGATATGAAGTGTAACGGATATGGTAGAATAGAGAAATAATAGGAGACAAAAGATTATAGAGGATCGGAAAGAGAAGAGGGCTGGGAAGAGGAGAGAGATAAGGGAAGAAGGAAATATGTAGAAAGATAGGAGTAGGAAGAGAGGAGGGAAGAAAGAAGAGAGAGAGGGAAGGGAATCGGGATAGTAGGAATGGGACAAGTGGAAGAAAGGGAGGCAGTGATAATGAAGGAAAAAAGGAGAAGGGAGAGAGGGAGAGATTGAAGGAGATGGAGACATAGGTGGGGATATGGAAAGGAAACGATATGGAGAGAGGGTGGGTGGTGTGGGGGAATGGGGCGGGGGACCGTCGTAAAGTGTCGTGGAATGGGATGGGGTATTTTGGTGGTGGTGTGGGATAGGAAGATATATATATATATATATATATATAGAGAGAGAGAGAGAGAGGGGGTAGAGAGGAGACGAGAAAGGAATTGTGTTGGACAGGCTGTGAAGTGGGCGGCTTGAATTTTGCGCGAAGTGGGCACCTGATCAGTTTGAACGGGTGCTCCCAATGCGCAGTGAATTGGCTGCCGGGATGGGCGTGAGGGTTCGCCGAATATAGCAGATGTCGGGAAGAGGGACTCCAACGGAGGCGGATAGGGAAGGGTGGGCATATTAAGGCTCGGCCTGAGAGTGGGAGAGAAAGAGAGGGCGTGAAGTTCTTTGGATCATCCGATTCGTAAGGTCTCTATTCTACCGGCTTAGATCTTTTATCTGTTTCCTACCTCTCTCTATCCTTTTCTTTCCCTTGGGTCTGTCGCCACAGAAAGGGTATCTGATGACCAGAATCTCGTGCTCTTCCTTTCCCTAAATCCCACTCTCATATAACTATTATTTTTCTATTCCGCCATATTTGGCCCTTATTTCGATTCAGTTTTCCTCGAATAAGACAATGGACACGTTGTTTTTAATCATACCGCATTTTTTGCTGAATTTAAAAATAAATTGATCATTCTATTAATCAGCCTTCGTCAACTCTCTTTATTATTCTAATTTTTTTAGAGCAAATCCATAAACTTCTTCTTAGAAGACCACAATTCCACCGACGAATATGAGCTGTGCTGTTGAACTAATATGGTGAATTTAAGTTAATAAATTTTGAATGACTTTTGGATAAATATTAAGTAAGTTTCAGGCTGGGAAAATTTATACCGTTGTTACCTAAAAACTTATAACTGAATATTTAGTTAATTTATGCATTAATTTAGATTATTTCAGCTTTTTAATTGTCAACGACCAAATTTCATTCGTGTATGGAATCAAATTCAAAACTTCTCATAAGAATGATGTTACTTCGCTTTTAAATTTGGCGTAGATTAAGAAAATACATTTCGTCACTGAAGGAGGTTTAATATAAAGTTAACTTTATCAGCTTAACTGAATGCATCTCAGCCTTCATAAACTCAATCAGAAAGGTTGAATGTGAATGGCCTTGTGATTTATTAAACAGCCCGTTCCGGGAATCCGTCGAAAAAATAATTTCTATAAAATTTTGGTGACCGTTTGGTATTATTTTTCCAGATGCCAGATTTGTTATCCAGCGATTAAACGACAAAAAATTCTCGGATTCAATCATGAGCGAATTGCTTATTCTGTGACCAAAGGACAGAAATCAAATATCCCATTAAGGGAATGGTTTTACTTGATGAATTGAATATAGAAATTTTTATGCCGTCGCAAATATGCTCTGGAATTTCGAAATAATGTAATACAAAGCTAAAGCTTTGTACGATGTACAAAAAATTAGCGTATTATTAAAAGCTTCGAGTTTTTACGAACACATTAAAAAGACATGCTTTCGTTTTTTAAATATTCATGGTGAAAATGATAGCATCAATCATTTTCACCATTGATATTTTATGTTTGAACTTATAAATAAAATATGTTTTATTATATTTATCTTTTCTAGAAACATTTACGTGTGGGGCTCCTTTTCTCAGAGTCACATAAAAAATTTTCGCGGATAACCTTTTTATTCATTTCATGGAAAATTTCTTTTTATTTTCCTAGATATTCTTTAAAATTGTTAACTGTATATCAGCATCGTAATATTTTTACCCAAAATACCAACGATCTAAATTTTGAGTGCATTTTATTTGCTTTAAATCTGCTTGATCTTACAAACGCAATTTCATGCAGAAGCATCATTTATCATTTCAATGAATTTTCCAAAATTTAAATCAAAAGCCAATAACAATATTTGTAATGACTTTTATATCAACTTCAGCGGTCCGAGTTAGATTCCAGGACCTTTTAATTTCTCGATTTGAAAAACATAGGAATTGGAGGAGCATTTTTTATTTTCACTTTAAAATTACAGAAAGTAATCGTCCAACTTTGGAACTTGAACCGAGTTGTTACGTTTCTGATGAGAAATCGTTCGTTGTAATGGGAAATCTCATTTTTCTTGATTTAGCAAAATTACGTATATTGCATTGGATTGCATGGAAGCGAGAAATATTTTGTAACTTTACATTTGTGATCACTGATAGCAAGGTTTAATTAAACAGAGTATCGATATATAGCAGAAAGGATTTGCCAGAACTAGAAAGGATTCGGGCTTCACCAAAGTTCAATGTAAATATTGTTAATAGTGTAACGTAATTTAATGTAAATAAAATTAAGTTCAGGCAGTTGAAGGTATTATCAATTTAAAAATAATTTACTAAAATTAATTTTTATATTATAACTTGATTTATATAAACATTTAGAATGCAGTATGAAGCATCAAAGAAAACAAAAATAATGTACGAAAATCACCGTCGGTATATCGAATTTTATCAAGAATGAATTACATCATTTTTATTACTAAGTTTACTTTTCCATGCTATGAATTGTGTCTGCATAACATGCATCAAGATTACACCCAAGACCTTGATTTCTTACTACGGCCGTTTTCAAGGAATCAAAACATGTCAATGCCATATTATACTACAAATATATTGCGTTTAGGAGTCGATGAATATAAATGTAATTGTGGCACACATGTTGTGCCTCATCGCCCAAACTCTGAGACAAAAACTTGTCTCATGGCGGTTAACGTGCTAATAAAAAATATTAATTCCATGGTAGCATCCACTCATGAGAAACAGCTTAAAAAAATATCAAATGGCATGTAGTTTTTACTATCCTGAATACTTTCCTCGTAATAGTACCACACACAAGCTTATTCTGGAGTTTCTAAATGTTTTAGGGCCGGATAACCCCATCCTAAACCCTCTATAAATCTTCGTAGACCGCAGGGTCTAACAGATGCATACGTTGGCGCTCCTTCGGGATAAGGAAGATCTAACCGCCTCAGGCACATAGCCACATTAAGAGGAGATGATGGAGCCATCGCTATGCAAAGCTATAGAGGCGGGATTTGTTTCCCCATTGCCAGGGTCGTGGAAACCACAATTTATGATGTCGTATTCTTGAATTTAATGGCTCATTACTTGTCGAAAAATCGGCCTTTCTCTCTATTTTCTCTTAATTTCTCTCTATTTAAATGTTATTTCACTCTCTCTCTCTCTCTCTCTCTCTCTCTTTACCATAATCTCTTTTGCAGTCTTTTCAAAAATACACTGTGTTAATTTTACCACCCATTACTTACGTAAAGTAGTCACGCGAAAAAGTCACGTCTCATGTTAATATATTTCCTCATAATGTAATTTCGGTTGCTTATTGCCAACCTAAGCTTTTCCGTATGTTTTTATGGGAATGAAAAATTTCAATCAAGTTATTTGTTTTGATATGTATATTAATCAGGAATTTAGTCAAGTAGATAGCGCAAATGTTATAATGAATACGATTTATGACATTTTTAACCCCAACACGGATAATGGCTACCGTACTCGCTGAATACGAAAGCGAGGATAATAACGACGCTGCATTTAATTTATGCGTTATGTACCTCTACGGAACGATAGATGTTTTTTTCAATGCGGTATGATAAAGAGAATATCTCATGACACAGACTAAAGGTGGCTATAAATCCTCCGCAAAAAATAACCGCTTACGCATAACTTTAAAAGTAGCTGACCTTTATCCCCGGGAGTTATTTTTTACCCGTCCGAAAAGGGCATCTGTTAGTTGGTTTCTTACCCTAGACAAACATCCTATTCAAGAGCCTCTTGTTTACTTCCAACGCTCCATAAATCTTATCTCCAATCTCCATAAATTTTGTATGTGCGTGTACATACGCACGCATATCTTTTCAATATATTTCTCTCGCTCTTCTCAAAAGCCTTTCTTCCCGTTTTTCGCTACAATTTTATTGAATTCCCCGTTTATGCCTACCTCTTTATTCCTTTTTATTGATGTCCCTGTTTTTCTTTGCTTCATTTTATCTCACCTTCCATTCTTCCTTTCCACTTTCTCACTTCGTGTTTTGAATAAATAGTCCGGTATGCGAGTATGGGTATGGCGCCGCTGGATTGCAGTTTAATCGTTAATCTTATGATACGGTCTAGGGCAGTGGTTCTTAAACTTTTTAGCTTCCCGCACCCCCTTGGACTTTCAGAATATGCTTTCGCACTCCCGAAAAAATATCTTTAATTTTTTATTTAAATGTGTGTCACAGCCTTAGTTACAGTGTAGCGATGAAGGATAAAATTCGACAAAGTCCATCTATCTGTGTAAAAATACTTGGGAACAAGTTTAAGGATTTGAAAAAGAAAAATTAGAATATATAATAACATTTTATTTATTTCATGAACGAATCGCAATCACATGTCAAAAAACCGAACATCTTCTGAGTTTTATAAATTACAAGAAAATCTTTTAATGACTACTCTGCTCTTGCCTTTCTTCTATTATTTTCATTATACGTGGCTCTGTTTTTGAAAGAGCCACTCGAATATCATCAGTCACATTTAAGCGGTTTCTTGCCTTTGTTTTTATGCTAAGTAGCGATGAAAATCCAACCTCACATAGGTAGGTGCTAGCGAATGGCACAAGACACTGAAGTGCTGCATTTGCCAAACATGGAAATGTCTTCAGTTAAGAACACCAGAACTGTTCTAACATCATTTTTTGAAATTGGATTTGAGTGTGAGAGCTGGATTTTATTTCAATTATGTCATCTTGCAGTAAATTTCTTCGCGCAATTAATATATTCTGCTGAGCATTTGACCTCTAGAAAGCCATCTCACTTCCATGTGGAAAAGAAGGACCGTGTGAAGAGAACCAATTTCTTCACAGAAAGCACTAAATAAACGATGGTTGGTTGCTCGTCCTCGAATATAATTTACTATTTTCACCGCATTAGACAGAGTATTTTTCAAATTCTCTGGTAAAGTTTTTGCCATAACATGCAATGGTTAATTACAACATCCAGAATTTCTTTTTTCATATAAGAAACAAAACCTGAATTTTTTTCTAACATAGCGGGGGCTCCATCAGTACAAACTGATCCTACAACATCTATTGACGATTTATGTTTGAGAAAGAAACCCTTGACTTGATTTTACACGTCAATTCCTGTTGTTGTCAGTTTCAGTGGTTCACAAAACAAAAATTCTTCGATAACATCTCTTTCCTTTGCATAACGCACAAATACCATCAGTTTCATGGCACAAACTACATAAATATAGTCATCTAAATTATTGTTCAAATGAATTTTCAATGTGAACTATTCCGAGAAGATGGCATTGATGATTATTAATAGTAGAGCAATACGAATATGATTATAATATAATAATAATAAAATACATGTATAAGGCAATATTATAAGAGGAGGAATAAGAATTTAGTAATAATTTATTAATAATAATATAATTCATCAAGAGCTTACATGTACCTTGATTTTCCTGGCGTGATTATTATTGAAACTTATAGGGAAAACAGTTTTTAGAATAATCTTAAATGAATAAAGATAAAAAGTTTTTAACAAAAATAAAAACTTACTATCAATAATAATTACGATAAGTAAAAACCTGCAATTATTAGCAGAAATAACCCTTCAAAAAACGTAGGAATGCTAGTATCAATACAAATCCAGATTAAAATGAAGTTCTCTTACACCATCAACAATTACAATAGTTTGTTTAATCTCGTTGCTATGATTGACGCTTCCCACGCGACTTCAAATACACATTTATCGCAGCGCCCACCCAAGAATCTGGTGGCCGAGTTAGCTGAATCACTCGACTTGTGCGAGGTGAACCCCGCAAGCAACTGTTTTTTCCGGATTAGACGGGGTCAAAAACATGTAAATATATATAAAGCGAAGTTAATATAAAAGTTAGTTAACCCATTTGATGGAATGAAACTATCCGAAAATCCTATGCAGATAGGCATAATCTGTAAAGTTGGGAATAATTTTGAAACGAGAAAAGAGTCTGCTATGACCGGGAATCGAACCCGGGTCTTCCACTTGCCGGGCGGATATTCTACCACTGAACTATCGTATCAGATCATTATTCTCGTTTCTGATCGCGGTTGTTTTGTTGGTTGTGACAGAACTAGCCAAGCTAGTATCAAACTGCCCCAACGGATGTCCTCGAAGAGATACATCGAAGAAAACTCCTCCCTCTCAAATGGTGAGATTGCTAAGCAAGAAATTGATGGAATGAAACGATCCGATCCAAGAAAACATCCACGATCAGAAACGAAAAAATTGATCTGCTACGATAGTTCAGTGGTAGAATATCCGCCCGGCAAGTGGAAGACCCGGGTTCGATTCCCGGTCATAGCAGACTCTTTTTTCGTTTCAAAATTATTCCCAATAACCCATTTGTTCACTCGTCTATGCTCAAGACGAGTTCGGTAATAATAGTCTTCATGGCAACCATCGATAAAATGCGATTTTAAACGCAAAAACGCCGTTTTAATAGAAATTCAAGAAAATACTATCATTATCAAATTTCAGTGATAAGAATTAGAATCTACATTCTTCTCCTCTTATAACAGTACAAACCTATATCAGATATCTCAATTTTTAGATATTTTAAAGTATTAAAGAAAACATCTCTGCACGATGGATTTGAAATTTCCTATGTAAAACAAGTAGGAAGAAAGGTTTCTGGAATCGAACCTGAGACTTCAATTTTCGTCAAATAAAATATAGTCAATAAATGTGACCTGGCAGCACGAGCCTCAAACCAAGTTTCATGAACATCGGTCCATTGGTGCAAAAGTTGTCAGTAGGGGGCACACATATACACACAAACAGGACCATTTCATAAAGCTATGTTTCCTTTAAAAACAAGCCTAAAAACATTGAATATCTATGATAATAGACAATGTTGGATGGTAATAATGTAAATCGTTTAACCTCAAAAAGAGTTAGATATAATGGTTAGAAATTTTTCAGTAAACCTTGATTCGCATACTAAAAGTGATTGGCAAAAATATATTTAGAAAAACACCCCGGGTTCGACCCCAGGGGATTATTTCAATTTCTCATAATGTAACACGTAAAAATGGAATTTTAGATGTGCAGGCTTTCAATCTTTTGGAAATTACAATTAGAAAAAACTGATTATCGAACATCCAATTTGAACTATTTTAAAGAAAAATTAATAAAGTCACTTATTCTATTAATCTTTTTCTGTATTTTATTTATTTGAATCCGTCATTTTTGACGGGCAATATACTAGTAACATTATAATGCACGTATATTATGCATCAAAGTCTTTTTTTAATGTGTTCAGGTTTTACCTTCTCCGTATACTAGGTATAGAGAAAGTATTGTTTTCATGAAAAAATTTCATTCGAAATTTCAATGGAAATTCATGTATAAGGTCCCCTTAATACGTTTTGACTATTTTTTCGATGATGTCTCGGTGTGTGGGTGTGGCCGGAATTTTGTGGGTGCTTTAACTCAAAAACTATTATTCGGATCAAAGCGAACTTTTATATTTGACATTTTTTAAAACAGCATGAGTTGATTAGTTTTTTATTAAAATCGGCCAACCGGAAGAGGGTGTTTACTCTTGTGACTTATTTTGAACTAGCGTAATTACCCGTCAAATATGACGGGATTATGATATAAATATTCCAAATATATTTGATTTCGATATGAAAAATCAGTAAGATATGTTAAATGATAATAATAATTAAATAGTAATATTCCCTCCCTCCCTCTCGCTGTCCCTCTCTTTCCTTCTCTCTCTGCCTCTCTTTTGTCTTACCTCCCTCATTCCCTCCCGTCCCAATCCATAGCTCTCCCTCTTTTTCTCCGTCTCCTTCTTAATCTCTTTCCTCCCGTCCTATTCTAATTATATACCTCCCTTATTCTCTATATACTTTCCATTCTATATCCCTTCCTTCCGATATCCATCCACACATCCCCTTCTCTTTTACTCTTCACCTGTATAGTCGTTTATAAAAGCAAAAGAATCCAAACTAAATCCCAGTCCCTTTAGGATTACGTAATTTCGCGAAAAATCCTACGATAATATAAGGCAATCTATGCACTTGTATATATTACACGTATGCGGGTTTTGACAACAATCGACTCTCGAAGGTTAACAATAATTAGGTCAGCAAGGCTACATCCCGTTTAAAAGCCGATATTTTCTCACATAACGGAAATTTTGAAAATCGGTCGGAAAATCTTTTGGAAAATTTTACTGCAAATAGTTGTTTTTCTCTCAATTTTACGGATAAATAAAACCTATTGCAAAAGGAATCAGTTTATAAGCTTGTTTAGTCTTCGAGTTATTCAAGTTCAAAGAGCGTTCCGGAAAGAGGGACAACCAAATTATTATATACCAATTATATGCTTTATTATTTTATGTGTGTAAAAATGTTCCGAATAAAAGTTGTAGTAAATGTAATTTTCTACAATCTTTATTCGAGAAAGTTTCCCACATAATGCATTGTTTAGAAGATATCTTAAAAACTAAATTTTTTAGCTGCTACAACCACTCCACCTACCGGCAACTATTGTAAACACTTTAGGCTTAGTTACGTCTTAGTAACACTTGTTTTTATTTTATTAATTGTTGGTGCTTTCTGGCTGTATCCAATCATAGAGGGCTACGGTTTGAGTTTATTTCTGTTCTTTGTAAAGTATAAATTTTCTCGCAGTTCCTTAAAATATTTATTACCATTTAACCTATTTGGAATTTTTAGAAATATAACGTATGGAGAAAGTCATGTGGTGGCCATATCAGGATTTTAATTTAATTCAAGACTCCATGTAAAAAGTAATTATTGATCCAATTGTTTATCTTTTTCTAAATTGAGGTCTATTGTTTATTGTAGGAAAATATAAATGTACAGTTATTAATGTAAGTTCCTACAATGGCGTCTTGTACTAAAATTGTGATAACTGTAGAAAAATTGATTATTAGAAAACTATATGATGAAGTTAATTTAAACACTTTGTAATAAAACTGATATGTAATTCACTAAACATATACATAATTGGTAAATGTCCTTAAAAAGTCAAACTATCTTATATTTTTTTCTGTTTAAAGCAGAATTGCTTACATTCGTTGCTATGAAAATGACGTCGGCCAATATCATAAATTGACTCGGAAATCGGCAATATAAAAATTGTATTTTGCTATCCCTAGCCCTTATATGTTTTGTAAGGTATCGATTAAAACATTTATTCAGGTAGAGGAAAATATTTGCTACACATCATTTCCCACGCATTCTTATGGAAATAGTATTTTGTTGACACCATTGGGTATAAGAGACCCCACGGCCTGCAAACCTAGACCAAGTTCTTCCTTTTGTCCATAGGATGGCCCATGAAACATTTGAATTCGACATCTTTAACGGTGTAAAAACGTATAAGGGACATACACACACACACTTTAAAATATTTATAAGATAATAATAATAAATGCCATCAGAAACGATAAAAATGTTTAAACATGATAAACTGCAAAAGTTAAATTTGCAGCTACGGAATTTAGCTTTAAATTTAATCTGCCATTGTCACATCCGTTTTTTACTTTCTTCATACGTAGTATAGGGGAAAGTATTGATTTCATGAAAAAATCGACTCCGAGATTTCAATGCAAATATACGTTTTGAGGTCTCCTGAACACGTTTTGACCATTTTCTCGATGATGTCTGAGTGTGTGTGTCTATGACAGCTTTTTTGTGGATGCCCTAACTTTAATTTCCTATACCTTTGTTTGAAATATTTCCCCATATAATGCATTAAGAGATATCTTATGTTTTTAGCTGCCACCACCACCCCACCTACCGATGACTATCGTTAACAATTGACGCTTAGTTACGTCTTAGTAACGCTCCATTTTATTTTCTTAATTGTTGGATATTTGTGTCTATATCCAATATCAGAAGACTGTTTGAGTTTATTTCTGTTCTTTGTAAAGTCTAAAATTCTCTTGCATGTTTAAAAATATTTATTATTATGTAACTATTTGGAATTTTTAGAAATATTACAGATATAAAGAAAGCCATCTGGCGACCACATCAGATTTTTTATATTTGCTTTAATATTTGATGAATGTAAAAAAATACTGTAACAAAAGTTGTAGGAAATTTAATTTTCTTCGAACTATGTTTGAAACGTTTTCCCATATAATGCATTGTTTAATAAAAATTTTTTAAACCAATTTTTATCTGCCACCACCGTGCCACCTACCGGTGACTATTGTAAACACCAAGTTACACCGGAAACTATTATATTAGCCACCATCTTTTAGCATTTGTAACATTAATACTTTCATGTCGTAATTCTCGTCATATGATAGAACTGCGCCGTAACCATTACAGCTGGCACCCAATAGTCCCGCACCGAATAGTCCATCGCCGTATTGTATCGTCGCCGAACCGGTCGTGCCGTAAGGGGCGTCGTCCCCAAATGACCCATTCCGAATGATGAAGTACATACTGTGTTCGTATCATCTAAAGCAGATTCCGAAAAGTTATTTATAGATAGTGCATGGAGATATTTTTTAAGTTGGTCCTTAGCCTTTTCCTTCGAATCGTTTAAAGAGACATTAATCTAACATTATCTACGCAGATTTCTCGGGACGGCTTTTCCTCATCTGTCTGGCTTATGTAGCAGTGGTCTCTCCTACGATCAAGGAAAGCCGTCCACCTCCTTCCAACCTCCTCCTCACGTTACTTCTTGGTCTCTTCCAAAGCTGGAGGCTCATTCGAGGGTAAACGTGTGATGGTTTATTCGCCCTCTTCACCGATTCTACCTCTCTTGTTTCTTCCTTTTCTCCCTCCGACCTATCTTTTCCAACTCCCTCTCTACTCATCCCCACTCCTTCCTCCTTCCTTTTCCTCTCTCTAACTCTCCTTCCAATCTCCAACCTACCCTCTCTTTGTTTGTGGGTGCCTTAAGGCTTTACCGGTTCGACGATGCCGAAGGGAGTAAGCTGAGCGAAATAGGAAAAAATGGTAGCGGGCAGAGAACTGCGCCTTGTGGAACTCCCTTTTAAAAGAGGGTTTAGGTCAGGGTAAACTCCCTTTAGAGTCTTCGCACGATAGTGGAAGGAGGAGTAGGAATAAAGACGGACCTTTTTTTTCTTTTTAGACGTTCCTTCTGACCGCTTAACCTCAGTGTTTTTCGGATCGGAGGCTGATACTTCGGGTCGGCCACAGTTCACGCCAATTGGGCTTCATCCCTTGTGTTTTATCCCCTTCGAGTTCGTTGCCTTTGTTTTGGGAGCGATGGTGTGGAATTTCCGCGGGAAATTAGGACGGGTGAGGAAGGTATTTTCCCGTGAACTATCTCCAGTATCAGGCAACGATGGTCTATTACCGATACGAACCGCGCCAAAGCCGCAGTATCGATTAAAGATTCCCGTTGCTTGAATAGATTTTGTTCGGGAATTTTTGATCGTTGCGGTGTGTGGAATACGCTTCCCATTGCTAGCATTCCATGCACGCCACAGGTATTTTAGGATCGCTGAATGTTCGCGGGGTAGCTTCCAAAATTCCAGTAGGAATGATTGTGCTATATAATTGAAAAACAGCAATCAGAAAATCAGTACTGAATCAAGGAAACCAATACAAATAAATTCCTTTTCGCCTAAGTGATTTTTCTTACCAGCAGAACAGGAACTCGTGGTTTAATTGTCTCTTGTGATGTTGTCTATGTTACAAAAGTTTTATAATGTTTCATTCTTCATTGTCTCTTTCTGCTTGGTTATTGAGTTCTGATCAATTTAGAAAGTATGGCAATACAAATAAATTCTTGGATTTTGCTATGAATCCTATGTTGTATGTCGAGAGCTTTTCTTAAATTAGAACGGTACTTATATATGACCTGTTAGAATTATATGCGAGCATAAATATTTATAATTATATTTTTAAACTTGCGTAGAAACTACATAGCGCAAAAACTAAACTTTAGAGAATATCAAGTGTTTGAAATAGCCAGCAGAGCTTAACGCGTTAGTATTCGTTAAGTAAGACCATAAAGTATCTATCATTAACCATAGGAGTTTTCGTTTTTACCGCGCAGATCTATTGGAATTACCTACCAAACTCCAGTTTGGTAATCTGTATTCCATAATCCCAGCTATTAGCCCATTTGACAGTTTTAAATTATTTTTATTCTGAGCTTAAATTCAGGAATTCAATGATTTAACTTAGTGCGACTATGTTATCAGCTGTATCGGCTCGATGAAAATCTTGCAATTTGTAAAACAATTCCAATTTTCTAAAACAATTTCATTTTATAAACAAATACACTCAAAGTCGTCGTTTGATTTAGATTTAAATGTTAAAAGCATTATTAAAGGTGTACCTATAAGCATTTATTTTGTTAACTAACTGTGTCCGGCGTAACATACGCCGGTCTAGCAAATCTTAAAGGTTGTTAATTTAACATTCACGCATTTATTATTTGTACTCATATTTATTGATCAAAGATTTCTCTAGAGACGCAATTGTCAATTTCTGGGTTATTTTCCGACACTACACTAATTGCTAGTGAATCAAACAATCTGACTCTTGACAAAACAGGCTTTAGGTAGGTTAAGGCATAGTTTATCAAACGCTTGGCAATGTGACTTATTGATAGTCATTAAAAAAGCCAATCGTGTGGGAAATTGTTTTCATTTGAAACTGAATGGTAAGTATTTGTCTTATGGAATGAGTGGGATTCTAGGAATAAGTACCGTGTCTGAGTTTGCTCCACCGATCACTTTTGCTTCGATTATGTATGTTTGTATTGGAGTATTACCTTCCATTCTCCCGCCCTCTCCCCCTCTCTCCTTCTCTGGAAAAATAGACTTCCTAGTATCAATCTTGCCCTAATAATTACCGTTATATCTCCCTTTCCCTCCTTCTCTGTCTCCCTCCCTCTCCCCCTTGTCTCTGTCCGTCTTTCTTCCTCTCTCACATATTAAAACATTCAAAGCCCGCTTTCTTTAGGCATATAGTATATGGGTTGAGAAGACAATACAATCTCGAGATTGAACAATGACACGGTCGGCCAGGCAACATATCGTTAAAAAGTTTACATTTTTTCAAATAAATATGATTTAAACGTATAACTTGAGCTATTTCAAATCGAAAACGAAATGTGACGATAGGAATAAGACACGTTACTTATTGTTCTTAAAAATGGTTCAGGTTTGAAGATCGTAGGTCATTTCTTTCTGATTTTAATTTGCAAAAAAGTAAAAGACTGTAAATCGAAAAGTCGATTTTTACGTGTTATATTATGTGGTATATACATTGTCTACTGGAGTCGAACTCGGGTCTTTTTTTGGGGTTTTTTCGTCATTGATTTGTGATATTTGAATAAAGCATTCCTACCAAATTTCAGTCTAACTAATCGGGAAATTTGTCAAAATACGTTACAAAAATCATCATTCCACACATCCCACCCTTATACGGAAACATGCCTAAGCGTTTTATATATTAGGATGTCGATAAATATATTAACAAATAGCAAAATCTGTTGTGGCCACCACATGGCTTTCTCCATATCTGTAATATTTTTAAAAACACCAAATAGGTTACATAATAATAAATATTTTAAGAAACAGCGAAAATTTTTTTAGACTTTACAAAGAACAGAAATAAACTCAAACCATAGCTTTCTGATATTGGATATAGCCACAAAGCTCCAACAGTTAAGACAATAAAAAGGAGAATTACTAAGATGTAACTAGGTGTCAATTGTTAGCAATAATCGGCAGGTGGCGTGGAGATGGCAGCTAAAAATAGAATTTTTAAGATTCCTCTTAAACAATTCATTATATGGGGAAATGTTTCAAACATAGGTTGTAGAAAATTAAATTTCCTACAACATTTATTCTAATTGTTTTTTACATTAATCAAATATTAAAGCAAATATAAAAAATCTGATATTGCCACCACATGGCTTTCTCCATGCATGTAATATTTCTAAAAATTCCAAACAGGTTACATAATAATAAATATTTTAATAAACCGAGAAAATTTTATAATTTACAAAGAGCAGAAATAAACTCAAACCATAGCCTTCTGATATTGGATATAGCCACAAAGCTCCAACAATTGAGAAAAGAAAAAGAAGCGTTACTAAGACGTAACTAAGCGTCAATTGTTAACAATAGTCATCGGTAGGTGGTGTGGTGGTGGTAGCTAAAAATATAAGATATCTCTTATACAATGCATTATATGGGAAAATATTTCAAACAAAAGTGTAGGAAATTAAATTTCCTACAACTTTTATTCCAGTACATTTTTATATTTATCGTATATTAAAGCAAATATTTCAATATAACGGATAAGTGGCAAGTGCAAACACCCACTTCCGGTTGACTGATCTTTACCAAAAACTAAACAGTACTTGTGACTGTCATTAAAATCTTAAATATAAAATGTCGCGTTGTTTTTGAGTTAGAGCACCCGTAAAAACTGTCACATACACAAACACACACACGACATCATCGAGAAAATGGTCAAAACGTGTTCAGTGGACCTTAAAACGTGTATTTGCATTGAAATCTAGAAGTCGATTTTTTTCATGAAAACATACTTTCCCCTCGTATCTAGAAACTAAAAATGTGACGATAAGAATAAGAAACGTTATTTATTTTTCTTTTAAACGGTCTAGGTTCAAAGATCGTTGATCAGTTATTTCTAATTTTAATTTGTAAAAGAGTAAAATATCGTATGAGAAATTGAAATATCATCTGGATTCGAGCCCGGGACCTTTTTCGAAAAATGTTTATGTTATTCGCTATTGGTATGTGATCGTAGGAATCCTACTAAATTTGGTTGAACTGGCTAAAGGAAAGGCTGAGATATTGAGCATTATGGACAGAATGACCAAGTGGCCAAGATAATAAGCGTTTTATAAGTGATAGTTGTAGCGCATACCGTAAGAGATTTCGTAGTCATTATCATCAAATCTGAATGTTTTCGTATTTTACATATCTATGTATCTTTCTTTCAGCCCTAGATATCCTCAAGTTCATCCATAGAAGTAGGCCAAACGAGGTCAAGAGGTCTCGGGGACTTGACCTGGATGGTATTACAGCAATTCAACCCTTTCCTCACCCTCCTCCGTCCCTCTCCATTAAAATCCTCTCCCTCAATTTATCTGCTTCTCCTCCCCTTAATCTCCTTGCTCTACCACCTACTTCTCTTTCGACAGATGCACCCTGGATTCACTAGATTTCTCTCCTTCTCCCTCTCCTATTCTCTTCCCACCTCCTCCTCGTTCCTCCTCTCACCATACCCTCCTTCCTTCTCCCAATCCACCCTCCTCCTTTCGCTTCCCTCTCCCTTCCCCTGACCTTCCTACACAATCTGCCAACCCCCTCCCTCCCCCCATTCCCCTTCTCATCTCTCCTATTCCCTCTCATTCCTCTTCCTCCTCCTTTCTCCCTCTCATCATTTCGCCTTCTCTTTTTTCACCTTCCTTCGTCTCCCTCATTCTCCTTCTCACTCATGTCCCTCCTTCCTCTCCTCCTCTCTCCCCATCCTATCCCTCTCTCTCTTCATCTTCTTCTTCGCCATAAAATTGCACAAATGCCGCATCCCTAAACCCCAGTCTCTGCATCCATCCCTCACCGGTGTAACGGGGTCGCTGCGGTTGACCTTGCTTCCTCGACTCCGCGTCTTCCGCCTTTTATGGTCGGACCAGGCGGTCTCCTCTTTCCCGCCAAGGCCCGGTCTCCGAAATCCCCGCGTCCCGTGTCGCATAGCGAAGCGCCTGCAATAAAAAAAATGTGCCGCGAGACTTTATCCTTTTCCTCTCTTCTGTGTTTCGGTGGCCCAAGTATGCACTTCTGCGTCGTCTTGGAAGGTTTTTCTGGATTTTTGAGCATCCTGGTGCGGAGACGTGCTCGGCGTGAGGAAAGCCATATACCTCGGGGGTTTCTCGGAGTGCATGAATATTTTTTTTTGTTTTGGAGTAGGTTTTACTGTTGTTCTCGAGAGGAAAATATATTTATCCGCCGTACCCTCTCTATATAAAATTTTCTATTATTCATTTATTTCTTGGCGTACTCGCCTAAGGGGGTAAATGTTTGGGAAGGAATCTTTTCTTGGTTGGGTCATTACGTATGTGTCATCGCGTGCAGGTTTCTGGTTCTTTTTTCCCCTCACCGTTGTAGGTATTTTTTTTAATCGAATGCCATCGCGAGCATCTGCACACGCGAGTCATATATTTCTTTCACTGTTGACTGATGGCGAAAAGTTTTACCTTCAAGCTTAAGAATCTGAATTGCTAAGCTGTTTCCAATCTCGCTTAAATTTTGAGATGCTTCCACGAGTGCGGCCTGACTGATCCTTATGGCATCCCCTTTAAAGGCTATAATAGGCTGGAATAACGGTTCTGTAATTCTCATGCACTACATTTTAACAGAATGCCCGAAGTCACGTTGAAATTATATCATAGCTTTTCGTTCTGGATGCTGGGTTTAATTTTCATTTTTAAGCGACCAGAGAAAACATTTGTCCTGTATAAATTTATGGATTCGGAGCTTTTAATGTGTGTATGAAGTAAATAATCTAATGTATAGTACCCCGATTCAAATGTTTAACATTGATATATAAGTAGGTCATCTCATATCTTTTTAGGTGGAAATATTTTATCGTTGCAACTGCTTTTCACGTATTCCATCTGGTTCATACCTACCGGCAATGTAATTAGCAACATGTGAACTATCATTATATATAGATCACCGCCAGCAAAGCGTCGATGTCGTAGAAAATTCATTGGCCGATTTTGGCGTGTGGAATATCGACCAGTGGCCATTTCAATAATTTTCGCCACCCGCCGGCATGCCGCACAGCTATTACAACTAAAATATTGCGTGTGCAGACGTAGCAAATCGTTAGAAAATCTAAAATGACACTTTAGCAAAATGGTATGAGGAAAATCGTCAGTCGAGATTATGTCTCCTTTGCAAAATTCTCCTGTCATGAGTGAGAAAACCAATAAAGTTATGAAATTTTTACTTACAATCTCGCCCTAAAAATATCTTCATTCGTAGCATTTCTCATATTTTCCATTCATCCGTTAAGAGCTAGCTCAAGAAGGCCTGAGAATTTGAGCTGCTTGAACTAAAACGCTACGCATTTCATTCAAGCAACTAATGTAGTGGATTAAACTCCACGTAAATAAGTTCTTCACCTGCAAAAATTAGCTTCTAAAAACGGAAATGCAGAAGCTTAGCCCACATTTTATTTTTCCGATGGATCGAAAATTTTGTTTTCATGAAAAACCTTATTTTTACATAAGATAGTTAAAAGGAAAATAGTTCGCCTCTTCCCTTGTGACCTTAACGATTCTTTATTTTCGTCGAACGTTTCGAAATTAATGCTGGCCGGTCGCCTAAACCAATTCAATGGTTTCCTCTTGAACGAAATTTTATTCTAGTTTGAGTGCTGAGTTTTGTGAACAAAATAAGACGAGCTTGGGTGGGAAAAGAGAGAGAGAGAGAGGTAGGGGAAGAGAAAAATAGGTTGTTTGAAATAAAATAAAATCCTTGTTGGTTAAGACTGAAACTACCTACGTATTCCCCTCCTTCCATCAAACCCTAAAATTGCCGCAAGGTTGTATAGAGAGGGGAAGAGGGGGAAAAGAGAGAGGAAGGAGAAGGCATAAGGAGCAGGACCTCGATGAAGGTGGCGCGTGATAAGGCAGAAACACAAATCGATGTTGCAGGAAGAGTTAGGGAAAAGGAAGGACATTATGGGGAAGTGATAAGGGAAGAAAATGAAAGAGAACAGGAACGGAGATAAATACAAAAAGTACAGTAAATGACCGCTATACGTCGCCCCGTCATACGCCATTTCGATAATGCTTCGTAAACAAATTTATTAACATGTTTCGTTAGAATTTGCATCGCTTCGAGTGTATATTTTGCTTGTGAAGAGCAAACTACGAAGTTTCAGAAACTCCCATCGTAGCGGGGTCGATTTATTTCCATGCGACCTTTAGCGTAGATGACGCATAGCTGAATAGATTCCCGAAGCAAAGACGGATTACTCATGTCCATATTTTTGCTCGACATAGGAGCTCTAGTTTTGTTTAACATGCAACATATTTAAAGTAATATTATTCCATACATAATTCTTAATATCAATAAACTTAGAGAAATTAGTTAACTTTGCAAATTATTCATAAAACGGTTCTTTATAATGAATAACTTTGCATTAATAACAACACTCCTTTGCATTAATAATGCCACTTCGTCACCTATCGTCGGCGTCGCTGGACAAACTTACAGGATACACTTCTGTACCAACTCAAGTGAATTTTTATTTGTATTAATTTAAAAAATTCATTTTACATACCCATTTTTGGCATCAAATGCCCTATGTATCTAGTTATCATGTTTTATTCGGACTCAAATGCATATTTGCAACTTAAAAAGTTCGCTAGGGACTTTTTAGCCTTTAATTTTACCGTAATGCATACGGGAAAATAACATTTCGCCAAACGTTGTATCTTTATGAGTCGCAGTTTTCATAGATAGCATCTCCGACCTGCAGCGTGGACTTGCTGTAGAAGGAACGTAAGAAGAGCAGTGGAAGACGGATGGACAAAAAAAGAAGAGAGGAAGAGGAAGAAAAATATAGGGGAAACAATAAGGAAAAATGCTAATGACAGTAATTACCATTAGCATTAATTATGATCGAGTCCATCCTTACCTCTGAATTGCAATAACGAATACATAAATTTATATCATAGGCAGGATCCAAACTCGCGTCCTTATTGTCTGAAAGGATATAACCAACCCATCTATTAGGAAAGGAGAGTAAGGGAGAGGGGGAGGAGAGAGAGAAAGGAGAAATGAACAGGGGTACAAGAGGAAAAGTATCGGAGGAGATGGTGTGAGGGAGAAAGAAAGAGGTGGAGGGAGAGCACGAGGTTGGAGAGAATAGGGAGGTGGATGGATAGAATCGCAGAGTAGAATAGGAATTGGGAGTTTGGCACAGCGATAGATACATTATCACGTTTTTACACGGTATGAGGGAAATTTTGATAGGTAAAATTAGCGAACAGTTGGCAAATACGTCTCTGAAAATTAATATAATTTTAAAAGCTACGTTTAAAAAGGAGAATAGCGGGTTTCGTTGGCTTGATCGGGAGGAAATTCAAATTTTTAACGTAACTTCTATTTCAGATGATCATTCGAAAGGTTACATTTTAGAAGTCGATTTAGAATATCTGACTGATATCCACCACGAACACAACGATCTACCGTTATGTCCTGAAAATAAAATTCCTCCAGGTGGTAAGCATACAAAACTGTTGACGACTCTACACGATAAGACAAAGTATGTTATTCACTACGTTAGCCTAAAACAGGCTCTATCTCATGGACTAAGACTCAAGACAATTCGCCGAGTCATTAAATTTAACCAATCTCCATGGTTGAAATCATACATCGATTTAAACACTGAACTTAGGAAAACTGCAGAAATGATTTTGAAAAGGATTTTTTACAAATTAATGAATAATTCCGTTTTTGAAAAAACTATGGAGAACGTTCGGAAGAGAATAAATTTGGAAATGATTTCCAATGAAAAACGATTGGATAAACTAATATCCAAATCAACATTCCTCGACCGAACGATCATTAATAAAAATTTAGTCATCGTTCACTTGAGAAAATCGAAAATTAAAATGGATAAACCTATTTATATAGGATTATCCGTTTTAGAATTAAGTAAAATATTGATGTATGACTTTCACTATCGGAGGATGAAGCCTAAATTTGGTGACGGGTTAAACCTATGTCGCATGGACACTGACAGCTTCGCTTATGAAGTAAGAACTGATGACTTTTACAAAGATATGTTGACTGACTTGGACTTTTACGACACATCCAACTTTCCAAAGGACCATCTTTGCTTCTCCGATAAAAATAAAAAGATGATTGGAAAATTTAAAGACGAGTGTACGGACAGATAATGACTCATTTTGTAGGACTAAGCAGCAAATTGTACGCATTTAAAGTTAGAGATTCGAAGAAAAAGAAAAAGGAATAACCAAAGCAGTTGTCAATAAAGGTTTAAAATTTGATGATTATGTAAATTGTCTAAGAGATAATTCTGTTGTATTTCGCAAAATGAATGTGATTAAAAGTAAAAAGCATGAACTTCATTCGATAGAAATTAATAAGGCTGCCTTAAGTGCTTCTGACGACAAACGTTATGTTTGTGACGACGGAATAAACACCTTAGCGTGTGGGCATCTCAAAATTCCAAATTTAAAGAGAGACTGGGAAGAAGCCTTTGAAGGCGATTCTTGAATAAATATTTGTGTCGTGACAAATTTTTGTTCAGTAAGCATTAGGAGTGTAAAGTGAAAACATCCATTTACTTGCATCAGTGCGGGTCCAAGTTCTTCTGGAAAAACAACGTTTGTAGAAACATTTTTGAAAAATTGACCGCATTTGGTTCAGAGAAAAATTGAATGCATAGTTTGGTGCAGCAGCCCAGGTAGCGAACCTAACTTGAAATGTGTTAAAATTGAAAATCAGGTCCCATCCTTTGAGAACGCTAGCGGAATACCGACATTATATGTCATAGATGATTTGATGCATGAAGCATATAATAAGCAAGTCAGCGAATTATTCACGAGAGGTTCCCACCATTTCAATATTTCAGTCATTCTCATTACACAGAACGCATTTTACCAGAGTCCTCAATCGAGAAATATTTCTCTCAATGCGAAGTATATCGTAGTGTTCCGAAATCCTCGCGATAAACTTCAGTTTAGTCATCTAGCGAGGCAGGTATATCCGGAGAATTCGACCGACTTGACGAGAGTATATAAGGAGGCAACATCGGAACCGTACAGTTATTTAGTCTTAGACCTTTTGCAGGAGGCGGATGATCGCTTTAGATTTAGGACACGAATGTTCCCCGATGAAATTACAATCGATTATGTTCCGAAGCATATGATTGAAGATGAAAAGATTGAAATCTAATAAGTATTTGCTGCATGTATTGAAAGTAGCCAAGCCTAAATTACTTAAGGTGATTTTGAAAGAAGGTAGCGACGATTTGATTAAAATTTTGTGCGAATGCTGTTTGAATACCTTAAACGGAAATGTTAAATTGAGTCCCTCTTTCAAGAACAAGTTATCTAAATATCGTAAGAGTAACAGGTAGTAAAAATAAATCATTAAAACAGAAAAGGAAATTGTTGATACGAAAAGAGGTTTTATTCCGGTTTTTCTAAGCGCTCTTCTTTCTAGTGTGTTAGGAAGTCAACCATTTGGAAAATGAGTCTTAAAAATATGCTCTTAATTAACCCTGATTTATTCGATAGAGAACAATCCAAAGACCGAGTATCGAGATCGGATGATGAGATGCAAGATATTTTGAATGGAAAAGATTTGAATGACTTGGATAAATGGCACCTTTATAAGCATGCTTTAGATACGTACTTAAATATTGCTGCAGAAAAGAGAAAGCCGATCTCTAGTCCGATATCGAAAGAGGAAAAACGTTCCAGTTCTGCTCCTCCAACATCTAAGAGACAAATTTTGAAAAGAAAACGTTTGAGTTCTCCCCCTACGACTCCTAAGAGACTTAGTTTGAAGAGTATAACGAAACGTCTCAGGGTCGATATCCAACGTACTGATAAACAATGGAGGCGTATGATGGAAAGAATAGGAAATACGGGAAAATTGTTAAGAGACGAGGGAATAAAGAACGAATCAGATTGGGAAGAAGCGAGGGAAATCAGATTACCAAGAAGAGGGGAACGAGTTCGTAAATCAAAAATAGTTTGGAGTCCGATGAAATTTTAGAATCCAGTTATTACGACCCTTCTAACCAAGTAGGATTTTCCACAACCGATAAATTGTATAAAGCGTTGGGTAAAATTAAGTTATCGAAGAGATACGTTCAGGAGTGGTTGAATTCACAGGACGCTTATACATTACACAGACCTTTACGAAAACGCTTCCAAAGAAATTTTTACGATGTTGATTATATCGATGAAACTTGGCAATGTGACTTAAATGATATGCGAAATTCGAAAAAGTATAATAGTGAATTTGCATATATTCTAACCATTATAGATTTATTCTCAAAATATGCTTGGGCAGTTCCTTTGAAGAGCAAGACGGGGAAAGAAATGGTGAGGGCGTTTGATTATATTTTCAAACATAGAAAACCTTTGAAATTACAAAGCGATAAAGACTCTGAGTTTAGGAATAAAAAGTTTCAAGATTTACTCGAGAGAAAAAACGTCAAGTTTTATTATATTCATAACCCCGATGTCAAAGCTGCCTAGTAGAATGATTCAATAGGAGGTTGAAATCTAAGATGTATAAGTAATTTATGAAAAATAATTACTATAAATATGTGAACGTATTACCAAAATTATTGAAAGGGTATAATGATATGATTCATTGATCTATTGGGATGGCACCATCCGACGTGAAAGAATCGAATGCTTTTCTCGTGAAAAAAAGACTAATCGATATAGGAAAGAGAAAAATAAAGCCAGAATATAATGTGGGCGATTACGTTAGGATGTGCAAGGAGAGAATGCCACTCGCTAAAGGATACACTCCGAACTATACAACTGAGATATTAAAAATTAAATCCGTTATTTTAGGGAATATGGTTCGTATGTACAAGTTGGAAGATTTTAATCGTGATCCCATCTAGGGAAATTTTTACGGTTCGGAATAAAGACTAACGGTTATATCTAAAACTACCGAATTTCAAATAGATAAAATATTGAGGATAAGAGGAAAAGGTAACAGTCTAGAATATTTCGTCAAGTGGGTAGGATATCCTGACTCTTTTAACTCGAGGGTAAAAGCATCTACTGTGAATAGTTTAAATAATTGAAATTTTATAAGTCGATATTCAATTTGCTTTGAGAAGAAAGAAGACGGAGAGTGATAAAGTCTCAACGATAGTTAATATTGATTCATTAAAAATTGGGGTGTTAAAAAAATGAATGGTTTTTATATCACTCTTTTAAGCAGTTCTTCCTATAAGTATTTTAATGATAATTCTTATAGCTCATTTTCAAACAAAATTAGCTAATAGATTGCATTTGGAGAATAGTCAATGGCAAGTTGGGCCTTGTGAGGAAATAAGTGTAAAAACATTACGTTAAAGCAGCGCAAGTTCAACAGAATCGGTAGGAGGAGGAAGTTAAAGACAAGCAGGAATCTCCGAAATCACTTCCACCGATGCGGAAATCAAAATAGATAAGGTACACAATCTCAATTTCCGCCCCCAAAATTGTCATTTAATGAGGCTTTCGAATCTTTGTGCAGAAGTTACTCTTCATAATACCATAACAGATACCATACGTAATTATATACCAGCTAATGTTCCTCATCCCCAAAAAAAGAAATTGGGTGAATATGATTCTAGAGAATATATGATTTTATCTAATGAAAAAATAACTTATGCTACAAAGAGACGATATTACATTTCTTTTATTCAATTTATACGTTCGATACTAACAGAAAATGATTTTAATGAAGTGCTGAACGATATTACAGAAGGTATCGTAAAAGGTCGTGGTCCAGAAAAGGAACGTTATTTTATATCATTAGTCACTGGAAGATCAAAAAGAGATTTATCGGGGGAGTGGTGATACAGCTTAAAATGGTGATATCTTCGTTTACACTGATATAAGAAAATCTCAAATTTCCAACTGACTATGAACTTCACCTGGATGAATCAATTCAATATAATCAAGCTGTATATATTCCAGTAGTTCCATTTTAATACGCTTCCAACCATTTTCATGATAGGAGCGAATTACCTATCCGATCTTTTGTAAAATTATATCATTAGTCGAATCCATCACTGAAAGGAAATGAAAATCGAATCGATAATGATTTCACCTAATAATTTAAAATCAAAATTATATCCTATGGAGACAGAATTCACATTTCAAAATGGATGTCGTTTATTATTATTTATTACTAACATATGAATGCTGTTGAAATCCACGAGCGTAATGAATAACGAAGAGATGCACAATTTTGACTTTTTTAATACAAGAACAGCGAGATTTTCTACGGAGAGATGTTACAATGCCACGATCTGGATTTAGAGTATTGTGAGAGGGAGCGGCCGGATGTACGGTATCGTCTTCAAAGTGCAAGGTAGCATTCGTTGAGATAGCGCGCAGGCTTTTTCCTCTTAGTTCCCCGGCGGAAAAGAAAGAGAAATTTGCGAGTAGAGACTTTTAATTTAAATCTCGCGATGATTTATTACGTACTTTATTACATCCAATTGGGATACGGGAATTCTTTCATTTCACCGACAACGTTGGATAGAATAGAAGACTCTCCACCTAGAAGATTCGGATAAAAGAAGAGAATTATATCGTATCAGGTTAAAGTGAATATTTTATTACCCGTATTATAATTTTTGGATATAATATCGATTATAAAATGAATTTAGACAATCTAAATCTGTAAAATTGTCGCTACTGCACCTTAGATCATTATGTTAATTAACAAAAAGTTGATTTAGAGGATCCTAAAATTTCAAACGTGAATAACTCGCTTATTTGCAAATATGAGATACGCGTGGCATCTAAGGCTATAACCGATAAAATTGATTTAAAGTTCGTAAAATTAAAACAGATTTGATAGATGGTAAATAGATACAAAATTTTAACGAAAATCGTTTTATTGGAAAACGGTATATAACTTAAAATCTGCATCTTAGTACAAACTATAACTTTTGTTTGAAATATTTCGATATAAATAATACCTTACGCAATGTAAAAAAGACAGTTCCACCGACAGGTGGCGTCACTATCGCTGCGCTGAAAGCCTTATTCATTTTCTACTTCGCGGAAGGGGAAAAGATAAAGGTGGGGGAGATGTGAAAGGGGGCACCGAACTAGTCAGCCGAGTGGGCTTTGATCGAGTTAGGAAAAGTTAGCCTCGATGATGTGGTTGCGGGCGGTCATGTAGACGGTGAATGTGCAAGTGTGTATGCGTGTGTATGTGTTTTTGTGTGTGTATGGAGGCCCTCCATCGTAACCCAATTAGAGCAAAAAATAAATTGGCTTCGTAAAAATAATAATGCACGAATTACGCCCCTGTTTATTCTTCAATACCACTTTGTCCCCTCTCTCTTTTTCTACCCTCTACACCCACGCGTTTCCCTGATTAATGACGGGTGAAAGTTTTCATTTATTTTTTTCGCCGGAGTTTGATGACGCAGCTGATCCAAGAGAAAAAATTCCTCAAGAGCCTGAGGTCTATTTTCTGTTACGTTGACTAGAATATCTTCACGGGTAAACACATATTGATGTGGGAGTTTAAACTAAATTTTTTTTTCTTTTAAAAATTATGCCACCATAAATTGAGAGGAAAATAACCAAAAAAGCATGAAAATGTGAAACTTTAAATCAAAAAACTTCAAATGAATCAATATATTGCTGGGGTTTAACTTTAAAACATATTGCGAGATAAAATATTCGAGGAAAAATATTTGCTTTAAGAAATGAATAAACAAGAAATGTCCTCTCATGGGGAAATAAGATATTTATTTATTTAATTTTCTATTTTATAATCGTGGTGAGTTTTCATGTTTTGCGTAGAAACATTGTTGCTAATGCAAAGCTAAAAATAATGCTAATTAGAAGCTCATGCTCTTAGTTTGCTTTTGAATTAGAGGAACTGTTGGAAAATCGTCCCAGGAGGAATGCGCATGAAAGCTCACTTAGGCAATCGTACTGCCCACTCCACTTCACTGGCCACCTCGAAGCCCAGACGTGTCCACAAGTGTTATATAATTCCTTTTGGGACTTCATAAAGGAGATTGTTGCACAGCAGCGCTATCAAACCACTGATGACCTTAAACAAGCAGTGTGACTTGCTTTTAATCGCGCGACCCCACAAATGCTACGGAAAATATCCCACAGAACATGGCGTAGAATTGTTATGCGTTCTTTTTACGAAGTAAACGCATATTGGGAAGGTCGTTTCCGTCCGTCCGCATGTTAAAACTCAGAAACCGCTGGACCTATTTTGATGTCATTTGGTATTGGGTAGTTTTGCTAAAATTGGTCGACCGATTCCAATTTTTGTTAAAATCGGACAATAATAACGACAACTTTACCTAAGGACTTGCATATATTTTACAACGTAGCATCTCATTAAATACTCATCTGAGCGAAAAATATTGAGAATATTGTGAAATCTCAAAGAACGCATTTGGAAAGTGTGTACACCTTTCCAATCTTGTTCTGTCATGAGAATGATGGAGCACAAACGGATCCACTGGACAATTAAGGCTTGTGTCATATTTTGTAAAATGTAAAATGTGTAATAATATGACAGAGTGCTGCAATTGTATGGGGAATAACATGGAGCACCCATCAGTGTCGTCAGCTAACATGATGCAAAGCAATGTAACAATTTCTACAAGGGGTAACAAGACACTGTGGCCACTCTGCAGCTATTAATTTAATTACAAGCCTACACTTTTTACGCACTTTAAAGAAAAGTAACGTGGTTTTCATTCTCGTCCTTCATTTTATCTCATAATAGCTACTGGATAGTTAAAAATTATCCCATGTGGGACAGACTGCTGAACTTATTTCGCAGATTATAGTTCAAAATGTCATCAACTGAAACTGTAGGTTTTCGAAGCGGAGTACTTGGCCGTTGAAGTGGTAATTTCCCGGATAATGTTGCGCAAAGAGAGGAGATACAAATACGGTGTTATACTTGGAAAAAAACAACCTGAAATCACTTCAATTATAAACATTCTCGATGAAACGAGGACGAAAATTCGATCCGAAAAATGTCCTCCACGCAAAGTCGCCTGTAAAACAATTCCTTCAACGACTGACATATTTAAAAGCAGCTGAATTATATTAATCATAATAAAGATGTATTAATGTGATACCACTGTAGCGAGTAATAAAAAAAATGACGAAGAATGTCAAAGTTGGTCAAAATATTAGCGCGACAGCAGTCATTGGCACGCGCGCAGAAGTTTGGCCAAATAAATACACGTAACTTATTATTAAAGGCTTCAATTCCATTTATATCTTAAACCGGGAGTATTATTATTTTTTATAGAGAACTATCAGGTGTAGTCGACGTAACTGAGAAAGAATAATTCATTTGTTGTACGCTTTATAATTTTGTGGATGACAAATTAAATTATCATATTTTTCAATTTTCTATCTGTCATAAATGTGAAGAAAAAATAGTTACTATTAGTTCGTTTCCTCACCAAAGGCAGCAAAAAAGACAAATTTTCAAACCAACTAGTTGATTATTTTTTGTAATAAGGAAAGACTACCCGCGCACGCCGTATCATTGTATTTCATATTCAGTGAGGTAAATCCCAGGTAACGCAATAAGATGCAAAGATACAGTTTTGCAAATGGAAGCACAATTTTCAAACTTTCTTAAGTATAAGGCGACTCGTGCCTAAAATTCATTCCGTATAAAAGAAGCATTTCCCAATAATGTCTTTCCATATTATAGATTCAACTCCACTGCATTCATATCCATATTTATAAACCATCCGAACGTATATGAATTATAGAAACTTCAACGGATATCTATATTATTATTCATGAGTTATCTTTTCAAAAGGCTTATGACTCTGGAAAGTTTGAACTTTTCACGTGGGATATCTCGCTTTAATGGCCTCATCTCCCTTCTCTCCCAAAGCAAGCACTCCAGTGAAAATATCTGTGAATAAAATTTAATATTTCTTTTTTAATTTCAAGTCAAATCTTTTGCTTCCATTTTTAATTTTTTATAATTATTTATTTCTATGCGCTTTATCAGTATTGTGCAATTTTAAGAGTATGAAATGTAGTAAAATGTTCGTCATTTTAGAAAATGAAAGAAAGTATAATATTAATTTTTTTGATCGCATTTTATTCTTCCCCGCTAAATTGAAATTCGTCCATGAGGTATGTTTACCCATTTTAAATGTAACGTTGCAATTTTTTTTGCGAGTGAACGAGTTGTTTTTTGTTGATCGGAGAAAAGAAAATCTACTCTGGCAAACAAAATTCAACCAAAATCTTTTTTTTTTTGGCGAAAATTTCCATTTTGACCAATTTCGCGCGAGAAAAATTGCGACGATTAACTTGTTTTTTTTTTTAAACTCATAACTCGCCAGTCTCTCATCATACCCCGTGAATCGGATCCGAATTATCAGAACCGCGCGTGCGTGTTGCGTTTGATGTTATTGCGCACCCGCGAGATCCTTTAGAGTGGAACGTATTTGCATGTTTGATCCCATCCATGGTGTTGCTCATGAGGCGGGGATTTATTCGAAGCCGAGCTCAAACGTGTGTATGTAGGCGAGCGCGTGCATGTGCGATGACCCAGTACTGTACGGTGTCAGGATTTTCTCTGATTCTCTGAGATTTAATTCCACTGCGCAGAAGCTGTATGAATTAATGTCCTCTCTACCGTAATACCCAAATTTCTTTCTCTTTCTCCATTTCTTTCTCTTTTTCGATTTCTTCCTCTTTTCCGAAGACCTAAAAAACTCCATTCCGCTTCCCTCTTACATAATTAATTTCTACTTGGTCCAGTACAGCCCACACATAGGAATTTGGATTGGAACTACCGTGGAAGGGATATTACACCTTATGCTTATCCACGCATGGCTGATAGGAAAGAGGTGGTTCGTGTTACTTCAACAAAGTCGATTCGAATTATTATGGCCAGAAATATTTTAGGGTATTAACCAGGCAGAACTAATCGATTGTTTTCCCAGAGAATCCGAGGATTTTCTTAAAGGCATCTTGATTCCTCGTAACGATTAAAATGCCCGGTTATATCTGTAGAAAATCTTCGCGGAGTCTTCGGTTGTTCATAACGCTTTCTCTGTAGAGTTAAGAAGTAAACATTTTGTAGGGTAATAAAGAAATTAATACTAATACTAAATTAATACTAAGTTTACATTTTACATGAATAATATATATCATGCATAAATTAATACAAATTATACATAAATTATTCCTGTCACAGTATCACTTTTTATACGCTCTCTTATCCTAATATATGGCCGCCAAAGCTGGCATAGATTACAAACAGGGATTGCCAATAAAAAAGGAGACCTTATATGTCATAAAATCTATAGTTGTAAAACTGTGCTAATTTAACATCATCTTTCAAAAATATATAGTGAAACAGGCGATAAATGGTTTCTTCGTGGATTTATGAGTTTATTTATTTGTATTGAAGTAAAAAATCGCCAGGTTAACACAAATTCCACAACCCATTTTTATTTCCATTGTATTCATTAAACTAGCGTAGCTATGGGTTTTAAGTTTTCACATAAAACAAACAAATTTTATTTTGTACAAGTTAAATTAGAATCGTTCTACAATTATAGGTATTATGGCATAAAATAATAGGGTCTCTTTTTCAATGGCGGAACCTGCGTATTTTTATAAAAAACTATTTTTAAACGCATCACTTATATTCCAAAATAAACCGAGCGCGCAGATGATGATGCCATGTTCTTTTAACGCTCAAAAAAGACTTTGGCAGGGCACAAAAGGCGTCCTCGGGGATGGCGTGGGCGCTCCTTAACATGAATGGAGTCCTAAAGGCCTTTCATTGTAACAGAGTTAAACCGTGTGTCGCGCTGTTATATATCATCCATCTCCATTCGACTCTTTTGTGCCGCACGACGAAAATGGACTCAAAAGGAACGATTCGACTCCCACGCGACAGAGCAAGGGATCTTCCGCCTCGCCTCGCCCGCCATATACTCTCTCGGCGAGGTCGAACATTTTTTTATTGCATCTTTCATCAAAAATGCCAGGGTGCCATCTGCCCCATCTCGTAAACTTCTGCTCCGATGATCTTTTTGGCAATTATTATAGGTTTGAAACTATAATCCGTTTGGCAAATACGAATTTCCATGCCTTTGTTATAAAATTTAGGACACCTTCGTTTGCAGCTATAATCTGCTTTTATTTTTGCCTCGCAGCTGAAGGAATTGATTATTTGCTAATGACGCCTTTTTAACATTAGGCATAAATTATATTTTCTATAACATGGCACAATTTAGTAGTAAGATTCTGAAGAACCTTTCAAAAAATTTCATTTCTCTCTGATGATATTTTCTTTTCTGCTAGATTTATTTATCTGCAACTATATATATATATATATATAGACTTCAGGAAATGAAAAGGTAGTGATGAGGGTGGCAACAAGGTGTTGAAGGAAGCCCAGCGGACACTTACCAAGTCGGAGACCAAGTTGGCAGGCTGCTGGGGGCGTCGAAGAGACACGTTGAACACACGAACACAATATATATATATATATATATATATATATATATATATATATATATATATATATATATATATATATATATATATATACGAGATAATCACGCATGCGGACTTATTTATGGTCATGTAATTTGAACCGACACAGGGCGGTTGAATTAATCATGTGGATTCCTGATAAAGCAAGCACGTGAAATTAAAAAAAATAATATCATACGTTTTCGTTCTGATCCAAGCCATTGCATCATTTATCATCGATTCTGAAAGATAGACGAGGCAATGGGGGCGATAGGGGATTGCTGTTCGTTGTTATCGAAAAATAAAAAAGTTCACGTGAAGCTCAGTATTTCATGAATGGCTTGAATGATTACGTCAACCGAATATGGCATATTCTTCATGGGGTAAAATCAAGTTGAAACATACGAAAGCCCAAGCTCGCAGCTAGCTGATTAAATAACCGCATGATATATCTTCTACATTATTTCTCAGGGTCCAAAAACTTGGGCCTATGTTACATCCTGCGATGTTCCTTGTCCGTTCCTTTTCATCACTTTCTTGTCTTCCTTATGGCTATCACGACTAGTGCGTCGTCCTTCCGTGTCCTCTTGATTCTCTTCACGTCTCCTCCGTGATATTTTTTCGGGGAGTTTTCGTTGTCTCTGCAGTATTCTCGCGCTCCGATCCGTAAAGCCGAGATAGAGATGACGTAAATGAATCCTGCCTAGGAGTGACGTGTGATTGCTACGGGGAGAGAGAGCGTCGAAAAATGAAATTACCAAGGTTTTTTTTGGCTGCTCTTTTACTTCTTTCGGAATTTCTTTTAGAGCTGCATTGCGCCTAAAGGATCTTATTGAAAAAATCTTCGAACGATGCGCGGAAAATTTTTCATCATTAATTCTATGGGAATCTGTCCAAAGAAAGTGTGACGGACAGACACTTATGAATTATTATACATTTTGCTATATTTTAATTAAAATATTTTTGTCGGAATTTTCATCTATCAAATCTTACAAATAAACAGTAATAGACTGAATTTGAGGCAAAAAATACTTGAAATAGGAATAGGATGATACGGCAATTATCCTAAATTTACACAAAACCATAAGTTGTAGAAAATTTTGTCAAGCAAGAAAAAACAAGCTAATAATGGCTACAAAATCAGATTCCAGAAGCGCTTTTTTAGAATGTTCACCTTAATTTTTGGAAACATTATTTAAAACTTACCTCGTTGCAGTTAAACAGTTGTAACATGATCTTTATCCCCTTTCAAAAGTATATTGGCGTATTTACGCTTCGCTTTTATTGGTGCAGGAATGTAAGCAAAATGAGACTTTACCATTGTAAAGGACCCAAGTAGCTAGTTCTTAAGTCCATAGTTTTTTAATATCCTGCTAGAAGAAGATAAGCGGTTCGATGGATGGATCTCATATTCATGCCTGACGTCACTTTATAATTTCCTGAAAATCTTAGCTTCTCTGCTTTTCTCGCTGTTTACAAATTTTGCGCACCAGCAGCGGTCAAAGCGATAACAGAAGCGCAGTTAAAAAAAAATTAATATGGCCAACACATGACTTTCTCCATACCTGTAGTATTTCTACAACCGCGTGCATAGCCTTTTGCTGACGACAGTGTCGCTGTCATTCCAGGTAGCATCTTCAGATCGAAGTGGCGTGCAGGTTTTCAATCTAAAGATGCTACCTGGAATGACAGCGAAACTGTTGTCAGCAAAAGGCTTTGCACGCGGTTGTAACCCAAAATATTATAGGAGTCATATAAGGAAACATCGCGGAAGCATTCGCAACAAAGGTCGTAGATGCTTAAATTTCCTACAACGTTTATTCCAATACTTTTTGACTTTCATCGAATATTAAAGTAAATATTTCAAAAAAGCGGATGTGACAAGAATAAACACCAGCTTTTGGTTGACCGATTTTTACCAAAAACTAATCAACTCTTATCAAAAATGTCAAATATAGAATTTCGCGTTGAGTTAAAGCATCCACAAAATTTCTGTCACATACACACACACACAGACATCATCGAGAAAATTGTCGTGTTCAGGGGAACTCAAAACGTGTATTTCCGTTAAAATCTCGAAATCGACTTTTTCATAAAAACAATACTTTCTCCCATATTACGTATGGAGAAAATAAAATCCGCTAAAATGTAAATCTCGGTGCGACAGTTAAAAATTTCAGATAGAAAACATTCAGATAGCAGAGGACGAGATCATGCATTTGAATGATTGAGAATTCCTTCGGGGGAGGTGTTTATTTTTGAAGCATTTGTCGTGAAAGCTGCCCCTCAAAAAAATTGTTCCCCCTTCACCAGAAATTTCGGCAAGTCGCTGTTCATTTTGCGTCCCTCCAGAACCTCCAAAAGAGCATTTCCTGTTTTGGGACAAAAGTTCGGTTCCAATGAACTTCTGGGAGGATGAACGAAATATGTCTAATCCAATACGCTCAGCTTTCCAAGCAATGAAGAACGCTCCTTCAACACTGGATGTCGATATGCCACTTTTTCGGGAATGAAACAATCTATTCCACAAAAAGGCTTTGTCAGAATTAATTCTAAAACTTTTCTTAAAGTACTTTGAAAGAAACAGTCGTTTTTGAAACATTGGCAGAAAAATGTTTCGCCACCCGTTACACCGCATAATATCTTTAATAAATAGGAACACTCATTACTTATGCTCAATTATGATCAATTTTTTTAAATCCTAAAATTGTTAAGCGCTCATAATATCTACTATTTACGAATACTCGGCAAGAAACTGAAATGGGACATAATTATTGAGATGAAAGAGGTGCATATATCATTAACGCTGGATTAAACTTGTTTCCTAAAATTACCATTTG
This sequence comes from Tanypteryx hageni, assembly GCA_028673005.1. Taxonomy (NCBI): domain Eukaryota; kingdom Metazoa; phylum Arthropoda; class Insecta; order Odonata; family Petaluridae; genus Tanypteryx; species Tanypteryx hageni. The sequence goes on from CM054117.1 coordinate 43,696,871, forward strand.
TGTGGTTTTTGCAGAGGCGTCCGAGTAGGTTAGCTATCCAACTTTCATAAGCCAGAATATGATACACTGTGAATTTATAAAACAACGCGTCACCCCTTACTAACTCGCGCGATCCTCTGGGGTTTGATTTCACCCCGGTTGAGAAACAATGCACAGAAACATTTGGTTTCTTCTTTCTCGATAGGTAGTTGCAGGGGTCGACTCCATCGCCAAAGAATCCACTCTATGCAACTAGTCATTTTTATCTATCAGTATTATGTCGACTAAGCTGGAAAAATGTGTCGAAGGAAAAGAAATAAAAACAAACGGGATTTATGTTATACTTAAAGCAGCAGGCTTCATTGTTATAAGCTTAAATCTATTTATTATTCGTTTTCGCAATAATTTCAGACTGATTAGCCTAATCCGTAAAGTGAAGATGTTGATTATTTGGATGAAAAGGCTCATCTAATATTCTCAAATGAAAGAACTATCAGGATGCGTGCAAAATGGGATATTTTACCGAAAAAGCAGTCTCACACCCTAATCGGTCCAACTCCACGAGAGCGTGAAATGGCGGCTTCGTTTCCAACTGCAAAAACTGCGAAACTGCAAAATTAGATTCCAAAAGTGCTTTTTTTTTAGAATGTTAACGTGAATATTCGGAATCTTCGACCTCCTCACCGCAGTCAAGCAGTTGCAATATGATCCTTTATCCCTTTTCGAAAGTGAATTGAACGTGTTTACACTTTGCTTTTATTGTTGTAGCAACGTAAACAAAACAGAACTTTGCCATAGTATTGGACCCGCTCATCGTTTTTTACTATCCTGCGAAAAGGCAAACGGACTCCAAATTCATTACGGTTCATGTTTATCACCAGACAAAACTTTTTCGAACATCTTAAATTCCCAGCTCTTCTCGTCAAGCAAAAGTTTTGCGCATGGATTGGTGGACAAAGTGAAAACATAAATGATTATGCGTCGTGAAAAAAGTGTATGGCACCGTGAAAACATTTTAATTATCGCCTTTTTACCCTTTAAATTCCGGTAAAATGATGCCTGTTGTCGAGAAATCGTTTTCACGTACAATACGACGTTGTGTGATTATTTAGCGTTAAATTAAAAAAACCAGGACGTTTTCCTATTTGATTCTTTCACGTTTCCTCAAGGCTATTAAAAATTTCCGCATGGCATCGGTGCCCACTCGGGTCGAATCACGTATCCGAGGCAACATCGAAGCGCTTCAAGTTTACTCATTTGTGATTTTTGCTTCGCTTCATGTTTGTCGCGTCGGCTGATTGTGTTATGAACGAGCAGCTCAATTTTATTCGCCTTAATTTCCCTTAACAAGTATTTGCGTTATTTTATGCTCAAAAACGTTTCGGTATTGGTGTAAAACAGGAAATGAGATGATGCCGCCATTAGAGATGGCCTCGAATATTATTAAAAATTGCCTTTATATAAATGTTATTTAAATTTTAACACCTGGGTCAATCTGAATGTAATGTCTGTAATGCCGTAATTAAAAAAATTAAGGTAAAAAGAGCATAGTTTGAAAAATGAATGTAAACTCAGAGAGTGAATATTATTTGAAAGAAAGCCTCTACTTTCGCTCTTTTTACTTTCTCCATGTACGAAGTATAGAGAAAGTATTGTTTTCATGAAAAAAATCGAATTCGAGATTTTAACGGAAATACATGTTTTAATGTCCCCTGAACACGTTTTGACTATTTTCTCGATGATGTCTGTGTGTCTGTCTGTCAGTCTGTGTCTGTATGTGATAGATTTTTGTGGGTGCTCTAACTCAAAAACAATTAATCAAGTCAACGCGAAATTTTATATTTAACATTTTTATAAAAGTTAAAAGATCCGATTAGTTTTTGGTAAAAATCGGTCGAACGGAAGTGGGTGTTTACTCTTGTCACTTATCCGTTATTTTGAAATATTTGTTTTAATATTTGATAAATGTAAAAATGTACTGGAGTAATGGTTGTAGGAAATTTTATTTTCTACAACCTTTGTTTGATACATTTTTCCATATAATGCATTGTTTAAGAGATATCTTATTATTTAGCTGCCACCGCCACGCCACCTACCGAAGACTATTTTTTACAATTGACGCTTAGTTACGTCTTAGTAACGCTCCTTTTTCTTTTCTTAATTATCAGCCGGAAGTAAATATTGACAACGATCCCAGAGCTAACAACTTGTAATTTGCCATATAAATATGGAGAAAGTCATGTGTTGCCCACATCATTTTATTTTATCTTTATTGCCATAATACAGTAGCTACATTAAGTACATTCAACAACATATGACAACCACGTTTACTATCACGGAAGAATATTTGGAACCTGTTCACATTTCTCAGCTAGACTATAAATTTATTTTTCAAGCCCCCCATGAGTGGCGCTTGACGTTCTATTTCTATTGGCATATTAACGACAGCATAGTCGATGACTCAAGATCTTGCAAACAGTATGATTCGAATCTACGCCTCCATCATCGGGAATCGGAATGTCTTATGTATTACTCTAAAAGGCAGGTAAATTCTGAGCTGGGTAATTCAAGTTTAAGGTAATCAATTTGAACTGAGCTTAGTAAGTTTGCCTGTGTGTGAACACTCAGACACTTGCAATCTCGCGCGCACACCCATACATACCTTCATTTATTTATGAATGCAAACTTTTGTTTTGTTTTTGTTTCAAAATCTTGGTAAAAGAGTTCTTTTTCTTGATGTTTTTTTTAGATAGCTGGAAAATGTTATACGACATTGAAAATAAATGTCTCATCCTGTATAAGGAAAAAGCATAAAGCAAATATTTACAAGAGTAAGTTTTCATGATGGAAGTATTTCAGTTGCTGCTTTATAAAAATAAAAAGAGAGAGAGATTCTCTAAGTTTAGCAGAAAGCACAAGTTGCAGAGAAATAAAGAATTAAACAACTAAATTTACTAAGGCTCAAAAGTGATACGGCGTCTGAAGAATTGTAGAACTAGCGCGAGTCAAAACATGAAATTTTAAAAAGGATCCTTTCCATGTTTACGCAGCGTGTTCCCTGTTCTGACGTTTTTACGAAGCAGCGGACGTCGATATTTCCTTAAAATATTTTCGCAAAAAAATTTCATTTTTTTTAGACATCCGGAGATCTTGTGTTTTATGAAATATTTCTTCGATGAATACCTCGCCTACAGGCGCGAGTAAACAAGAACTTTAGAAGAACGAATAAATGAAATTATTCTCCCTGACATTTGAATCACGCTGGATCATATTTTTAAGACTTATAATTTCCCATCGCGGTTCGTCGTGATGAGTGCGAAAAATCTGATGTGTTCAGCAAACGATTTTCTCCATACAGAATAATGAATATGATTGCGATATTAATTATTGCATGCTTCACTCGACAACAGCGATCTCAAGAATAACTACCAGAAATAACGCTCGTGAATAATTTTTAAACAATTTGAATGTTTCGCAATGAAAAATACTTAGAATAACCTTTTAAATTGAATAAATAAGTAAATAAAATTGTTGGTTGTTGCTATGGATCACAAAATATCGATCGCAATTAAAACTACCCTTGGCATCGGTCAATAATTACATAAGAATTTGTTTGCAAAATGTGATGCTAGATGGCATTGGAATAATTTTGATCACAATTCAAATCTCCCTAGGCAGCATAGGCATTGCTATCAGCTATTAAAAACAGTTATCATAGCAACGAAAGAAAAGGTATTACTTAGGGACGTAGTTAAAATCTCGAAAAATAATCAAAATATCTCCTAAACAATCTGTTCTATTAAAAATGTTCCAAACGGAAGTTGTTGAAAATTATATTTTCTACAATTTTATTAATAACGAATATTTATATTAATTGAGTCCTAACGAAGTTATTTGGCAAAAAACGTAAGATTTTCAAGTTTTTCTCCACTTCCGGTTGACCAATTTTGGCCAAAATCTAATCAGACCTTGATTTTATAATTAAACTCTGATTATTAGTGTTTGACTTAGAGCGCCCAAAAATTTCTCTCACACACAGACATTCTAGAAAAAGTACTTAAAAAAATTAGGCAGGGGACCTTAAACCGTGTATTTCCGTTGAAATCTCGAATTCGGTTTTTCTCTCCAAAACAATACTTTCGCCTATACTTCGTATGGAGAAAGCAAAAAAGAAGCTCTTTCTTCCATTCCATTAAATATGTGCATTTGAATCTGAATAATAACCTGCAAGTCACCGCAATTGGTGTGTATCAGGCAATCAAAATCACCTAACTCTCTTGTTATTCTCCTGTTATGGACTCTTACTGTCTTGTATCTATCAGTCCTACAATTAATTTATCGTGTCTTATAAGTGTGGTCGCAGCATCCTACGTTAAGATGGACTCCTAATTACACCTGTTACATCTTCATATTCTTCTCATCTATCTAATTGTACCCTCGGAGTGCCCAATCAGCGCACACTCGTAGATTTCAAGAAACTCGATATTATTTATATTATATTTACATAGATTTTAAATAGCGATATCCCTCTACGCAAAGCAAATTTCAATTCCTGCTACTCGAACCATTATTTACATTTCACCCCAAAATGAAGTTATGGTGTCCAACACAAAGACAATCGAATCGCGTTGAAATTATTCTTTTTTATACATCAAAGCGGAGAGGAAATGGAAGAAGGAATAGATAGATAATCGTTTTTATTCGGACGAAATTTAGACCATAAGGTCCATTCTTACATTTAACCCTTCGTCAATATAATAAATACAAGAAAAAGAATAAAAGAAGGTATAACAAAATACATAATATAAACATTATGTACCTAAATCATACAAAGTAAAATGATAAAATTGAATACAGATTTGTGTTTGTGGGGAAAACCTAGGTAAGAACAGGCATGTCCTCCCTAGTAAAACCCACGCAGGAAAACATCCACTAAGAAGGGGGGTGTGAAAAACCTGCGAAAACCCTAGATAGTGTACATATGATAATACAAAACTTCAACATTAAATAGAAAGGAGTATGTACAGTGGGAGAGTTCGTATGTACAGCGTAATTATATACCGTCATAAAAAAGTACACGTAAAGGTAAGGGAGGGAGGGAGGGATTTTTTCCGCCCTTGCTTCGCGCAATAAAGAAATTCCGCGATGCAACCCGCTTTATGCCGGAAGATTGAAATAAAATAGTTACAATCTCAATTTATGATCTCGATGTGTGCCAGACTGGTTGCGATATATGGAATCTACTCGAACTTTATTACAAAGTTCTTCCGCTTTGTCAGATCTCAATAGTTTGAAACGAACGCCGTTTACCGGATTATGCGGATGTAATTCCCCTGCAAACACGCCTTATCGCGACCTATTCGTTTGTTCGCGCATGAAATGCCTCAATTTCAACGGACGTCGTCCATTATACGCGTATAATTCCATCAATCCGCTGCTATGCGACCAACCGTCAAATGTTCTCATCCGAAGGTTAACGGAATACGCCAGGAAATATCGGCGGAAATTAGCCCAAAGAATGAATGCGTGCTACACTGCTCGTGATATTAGATAAGGAAGGAAGTCGATATCGATAAATGGATTCCAATTTGAGAACACATATCTTTATGGAAAAACGCAATTTTTTTATTTCTCGATTTCTTTTCTCATTTCCCGCAAATTTAATTTCGTCGGTTAAATCAATAATTCTATATATTGAATTGTTTTTGTGCCCTTTTAGCTCAGCAAAATCTATGCTTTCTATGGAAACTATTGCTAAATATTTATTATTTTCGCTAAAACGCATCAAATGTTACATCAATTGATATAAATATTGTAATTTTCACTGATCAGGAATTTTATCGATCGGTTTTGCCTATCACAGCATCGTCAGTTCGATACAATTTTTGTTCAGCGGAAATAATTGTTCTATTTCTATCATGGAATCTTTTCACAATGGCAAGCCTTTCCAAGTGGAGTTTGAAGTATTATATTCATTTTGAAGGTAAAGTTTTCCTTTACCAATATGATGAGACGATACATTTACGTTGAACTTCCTGAGAAATGAAGTTTTTTCGCATTTAGTAGGTGGAATTGGACATTTTCTTGAGAGAGAGAGACGGGTTATGTCGCGTCAACCTCACTCCGTATTGGTCTATAGGGCACTGGCTTCCAAAAATGTGGAGAAGAGATGGCGCTGCAAACGGCAGAAAGCGTTATATTCCGTGACCCCTGGCGGAATTCAATGAAACTGCAATCCTGTTTGCATAAAGCGGATGTGACGTATTTGCTCGGTACATAATAGAAGAAACTCGTTACGTCTGATATTGAGTTTCGATCGGCGAGTCATAGAAATGCTATTCGTTTTCGGAATCTCCCGCAGCTGAGAAGCACGAGATGAATAATGTCCTTTGATTCTCAGGTACAGGTTGCTCGAAAATTACCAAGCACTCAAAAGCTGCATCAATGGCTTGATTTCTTCCAAAAAACGCAACCCAGTAATTTTTTTATCTTACGTATCTTAAAACGCGACTTTATTACAAGTTGGCAATTCTGTGCGTGCGGTATATATTAATGGAGATATGAAAAATTTACAACTAATTCCAACTGAAGAAAAAAAACTTAATAGATCAGTATTTTAACATTGAAGAGATGTATCGATCTGATTTTTATTCATAAAATAATTTCTTAATCTTCAGCCATTAATTCATACTTAATTTTTAAAAAATGAGCACTTCAAAGCTGAAATCGAAAAAAATTAGAATTTACTATTGGCGAATACGATATCATGGCAGATAAAATACGCTCGTGGTTTTTTATAACATTTTTGTGTGTATCGGAAATACTTGAGTAAAACACTTTTTTAATTTTGATTTTTAAGTTCGTATTTTCAGAGTTTGTTTATAAGCATGAGACGAACTGGATAACTATACTGAATAAACTGCACCTCTTTCTGCTTTCAATTCAGTTAACCGCTATTTATCTCTTAATTTCAATAATGCTGTCGAAATAAAGAAACTGCCAATTTTGCGATCAGTATCTCCTTGAACACTAAAGGAAGGCTAAAAGAATTCTATTCTATTTTTAAAGTATTTACGTCATTCATCAAACGTCAACCTCCTACTAGATCTGTTTAATAAGTAGACTTCAGGTCTTCTCTTGTTATATTATTTTCTAAAAAAACAATACATGTATGCGTAATGGCTCGTGTGATTAAAATACTTCTCTCGCGAAAAAAACCGAGAAACTACAAAATGAAATATTCCCTATCCCGATGATTTGCGTCCCGAAATCTCTCCTTATCAATCCGGACCAAAGAGGCAATCGAACCATCATTTATCCACGAGAAACATATTTTCAAATATCACGTCTCCGCATCTCATTTACTTCCCACGTTTTTCATCTTTTCCAAAAGTCTTGAGGTCTCTTTTTTTCTTTTTAGAAGAAGAAGAGAAAGCGCACCTTTCGTTGTTCGTCATCGCCGCCTTACCTGAATTACTCCGGATATTTCCTCCTCTGGCCCTCTCCTCACCTCACTCGCCCTATTTATCTTTCTCACCCTCCCTCTCTCTCTCTCTCCCTTTCTCTCTCCATCTCTCTCCCCCTCCCTCTCTTTCTCCCTCCCTCTCTCTCCCTCCCTCCCTCTCTCCTTCCCTCTCTCCCTCCACCCTCCTCCCTTTCCCTCCCCCTTTCCCTACAACCTCCCTCCCCCTCTCACTCCTCATCTCCTTCCACCCTCTCCATCCCCCTCTCCCCCCTCCCCTCCCCCTCCCTCTCCCCCTATCCCTCCCCCTCTCCCTCCCCTCTCTCTCTCCCCCCCTCTCCCTCCCTCCTCTCTATCCCACCTCTCCCTCCCCCTCTTCCTCTCCCCTCTTCCTCCCCTCCCTCCCTCCCCCCTCTCCCTCCACCCATCTCTCTCCCCCTTTCTCCCTCCCCCTCTCTCCCTCCCCCTCTCTCCCTCCCTCCATCTCCCTCCCTCTCACACTCTTCCTCTCTATCCCTCCCTCTCCCTCCCTCCTTCTCTCCCTCCCTCTCCCTCCCTCTCCCTCCCTCTCTCTCTCTCTCCCTCCCTCTCTCTCTCCCTCCCTCCCTCTCTCTCCTCCCTCTTTCTCCCTCCCTCCCTCTCCCTCCCTCTCTCTCTCCCTCCCTCTTTTTCCCTCTCTCTCCCTCCATCCCACTCTCTCCTTCCATCTCTCTCTCCCTTCCTCTCTGGACCTCTCTCCTCCCAAAGGAATAACTTCTCTTCCGCCAGAGAGCGATCTTTTTATTCGCTCTCCTTTTTTTCTCTATCTCTTATTCTTTCTCTCCTTCTCCCTCTCTCTCCCCCCCCTCTCTCTCTCTCACCCTCTCTCTTTCTCTCCGGCGATTTATTCTCTTTACAGGACCGATATTACTCCATTTCCTGCAGGAGCCCCATCACCTACCGCAACCTCAGTTTTCCTCCAGGGATTCTGAGGGACTTGTGTTTTTCTATCTTTATTTTCTTGGTCCAAAGCTTTTCTCATTGATTTTTTATTTCTCTTCCTCGGTGTTGTTCGGAGGAATCTCTTTTGTTAAGTCGACGTCAAGGTCCTAGGAGGAAAAACTCTCCGCGCACTTGTGTACGACCGGGGGCGAAGGGCGCAGCATGCGAAACACTCTTAAGTCGGTGGAGTTTTTATTGTTCTGAAATTGAAGAATCCGTATTATGTTGCGACGTTTACTGAAAATATTTCGTAGACACCTATTTTGGTTCCAGCACAACATATGTGTTTCAATACAGACATAACTATGAAGTTTTGTTAAAAACACATTGCTAAATAAAAAAACAATAGCTGTTTTTTTTTTAATTACGAAGTAATTGTCGCACTAATTGGTGTTCTTTACTAATGATAAGATTTGTGATTCTGAATTCTAATATCCAAATATGATTGCGATGGCGTGTAATCTATTTATTTTATTATTTTGCAAGTATTGTACATAATTAAAAGAAGCAATTTTATAAAGCCCTGTGCCATTTTCAATGCTTTTCTTATGGGTGTTTAAAATTGGACTTTTGGGTCAAAAACATTCCTTAAATATAATTTTATCTAAAATTTCGGATTTTTTCCAGAAGGTGTGCCCAATGATCTATCTTCCTTCCAAATTTCATCTCTGTAGCATTTCTATAAATATCTTAGGTTTCATATGATATATCCTATACACATAGATGCTTAGTTGCTTAGCTGCATTTCTCGGTATTATATACATGATATCCTTATCTGTCCGTCCGTTGGTTGGTCCGTCCGCCGGAACACACTATACAAATCCCCATAAGAGAACACTTAAAAATTCCCTTTTTTTCGCTTGCAGGTTTTTTTCTTTTGCAAAATTAAATTAGAAATAATTGACCTACGATCTTTGGACAAGGACCATTTAAAATAAAAATAAACCTAAATTCATATTCTTATCGTTAATTTTTGCATTCGGTTCGAAATCGCTCAAGTTATACGTTTATATCATATTTATTGGAAAATGTTTAACTTTTTAATGATATGTTGCCTTGACGACCGTGTCATTGTTAACCTCGGGATTGTATTGTCGTCCTTATCATTATAAATCGACGTTTCTTACAGAGGAGGATATAACATAGTGCTTGCATACTGCAAGCATTTCATCTCACCTTGAAAAAACATTCATTTTTCAGACAGACATTTCATCATTACAAATAGTCTTTTAATTCTAAATATTTCACCTCCGCAGCGATTATCGTTTTTCCCACATGTAAAAATAATAGTTAAAAACAATCCCCAAATGTTGCAATTTTATAAATTTTACACTTTCTTCATTATGGGGCACTAATGCTACACATTTTAGCCAAATATTTAAAGTTGTAGCACTTCTAGAAGTAAAATAATATTTTTCTAATTGTTTAAATTTAAATAATTTTTAACGGCCGCCGCAATATGTTTATGGAGAGATTCAAATGTTTATTTGTGCAAATGCACTACTTTGTATATAACTTGAAAATTTCAGCTTCCTAACTCATCCCGTAGTACCTAAACAGTTATCTATTTGTTTAAACTTTAAGAATTTTTAACTGCCAAACAAATTTAAATATCAAAATTTGTATAATTCCTATTTCGTTTTTTTACGTATTCTAAATATAAAAATAAATTCAGCTCCGTGGCATATTCAGAAATACATAAACCTTGAATATTTGTTTAAAGATTGCGAATTTTTAGCGTTCGCATTGTTGCACTTTTTCAAGATTTTCATTTTTTCTAGTCGGTTTTGCGCAAAATCCTATCTAAGAAAAAAATTTCGAATCTCCAGGAGGTAGGATTTTGTGCAAAACCGGCTAGAAAAAACGAAAATCTTGAAAAAGTGTAACAATGCATTTCCGCATGTGCTACGGAGTTTAATTTTTTTTTATAAGTAGAATTCGTAAAAATACGAAATAGGGATTATACAAATTTAGATATTTTAATTTGTTTGGCAGTTCAAAATTCTTCAAGTTTAAACAAATAGATAACTGTTTAGACATTACGAGATGAGCTAGGAAGCTGAAATTTTCAAGTTATGTACATTGTAGTGCATTTGCACCAATAAACGTTTGAATTTTCCATAAACATATTGCGGCGGCCGATAAAAATGTTTAAAATTTGAACAATTGGAAAAATATTATTTCACCTCTAGAAGTGCTGCAACTTTAAAATTTGGCAGAAATGTGTAGCATTACTAACCCATAATGGAGAAAGTATAAAATTCTTAAAATTGTAAAGTTTTGGGATTGTTTTAACCTATTATTTTTACATAAAGGAAAAACGAAAATCGCTCCTGAGGTGAAATATTTAGAATTAAAAAAATATTTGTAATGATAAAATATGAAAAATGAATGTTTTTTTATGTTGAGATGATATGCTTGCAGAATGCAAGAACCAACTACTAGTATGTTATATCCTCCTCCTCTGTAAGAAACGTCTATATATAATGATAACATATAGGAGGATACTTATGTCCAGCCCAAACTACAAGAGCTAGAGAGCTGAAAGTTTTAGTTTTGTAGATATGATGGAGAAACCTACAGATAAATGAGACTTCTTACCTAAGTGACATGAGTTCGACTCCAGAAATTCCGAAAGTTGCGTTTTTTCCCATAAGAAAAGCATTGCGCCATTTTTGTAAATGAAATTTTAAGTGTTGCTAGACGGCCGGAATATCTATTGAGAATTATTGTTACTTTTGCTTACAGTGTCCTAGGTTCGACTCCAGATACCCCGGAATTTCTCCCATAAGTTAGCATAGGAAAAAGTTATCCCAGTGTGTAGACCAATCTAATAAGTTTAGGATGCTGAAATTTTGCAAGTCTATAGAATTTTTCTCCTAACCAACTATTAAAATCGAAAATTTCAAAATTGTTAATTTTTAGGGGTTTTTTTAACCCCATTTGTACTTTAAAGTTTAATAATTTTTATCTTGGAAACTATATGCTGTAGGTTCCAGTTTTTGAAAGCATTTTGTAGAAAATTATACATTAAAAAAATGAAATTTTGAAAAAGTTAAAAAATTCGACCACTAATAATTCGAAATTGTTTAAACCTATTTTTGAGGTTTATGTATTACCGAATGTGCTACGGAACTAAAATTTTTTAGAGGTAGTGTTTGTAAAAAAACGAAATGGATTATAGAAATTTTGATATTTTAATTTGTTTGGCAGTAAAAAATTCTTAATGTTTGAACAAATAGGTAAATGTTTAGATACTACGGGGCAAGTTAGAGAGCTGAAATTTTCAAGTTATTTAGAGTTTAGTCTACTTAAACGAATAAACATTTCATTTTATCTATGAAATTCTTATTGCGGCCGTTAAAAATTATTTTAATTTAAACAATTAGATAAATGTTATTTGACTTCTAAATGTGCTACAAATTTAAAATTTGGCATAAATGTGTGGCATTAATAACCCAATGTGAAAAACGTATAATATTCATAAAATTGCAAAAATTATTAATTGTTTTACTCCATTATTGTTCCATAAGAAAAAAAGAAATTTTGTCCCTATGAGAAATCTTTTGAATTTAAGAAATATTTCCCATGATGAAATATCTCTCTAAAAAATTAATGTTTTTCAAGGTAAGATGAAATGCTTGCAGTATGCAAGCACCTTCTACTAGTACTATATGCGTAAGGAAAATGTGCTTTAGTACTAGGGAGAACGCGCCCGAATTATTTATAATTAAAATCGTGTTTTTCATTCATTTCTTAATTTCACACTGAAATTTTTTGTAATAAACTATTTTTATAGTTATTTTCATAGTTTTTTTTTCATTGCATCTTAATTTACCGGAGGTATAAATTCGCATCGCAAAGACATTTCTTCACATACAGATCTTTTTCATTTGCATTTTAAAATGTCAAGGATGAGGTATTTAACTTACATCACTTATGGAGGGAATAGAAAATTAAAATATCATTCGTAGTCACTGTTGTCCCAATTGTTGAATTCTATTCTTGGCCTCATAATAAATGCACCAATTTAGTGACACATATCAGACTTTTATACATGGGTATAACTTACTTACTGAATTTATTAATTAGAGAGAGGAAGGAAAAGAGAATGGGAATGAGCAGAAATGGAGAAAGAGGAAGAGGGCGTAGCATTTGTATAGGATTAAAAGGAGCTGCGGTACAAAAATAACAATAATAAATATAATTCATTATAAAAAATTCTATGCTATCTAAGAATGCACCATTTCCAAATGGTGGGAATTCATAAAACTAAATATAGGTTACGTAATTTTCAATAGATTTCTTTAAATGATAATACAGCAAATATTTCGAACCGAATTTCTAATTGGATTGAAAAAATTGCAATTTTTAAAAACTTTAAAACTACTATATGTAGTTTGGAAAATTTCTATCTTAAAATATAGTTATAATTCATTGCATTAAATGTAAGTATTTAGGTCATAGTAAGTTACTACATATTTTTTATTTGATGGTAGAATGACTGCTCATTCACATTTTATCCTGTTTTTAAGGTTAATACGAATAAAATAATTCAATTATTAAGTTAACTCAAGCTATGGAAATATATTTTCAAATATTTGTATATATTTACAGTGGATCTTCTATAACTTGAATCTCAAGGGAAAGCAAAAATTATTCTACTTATAGAAAATTCGAGTTACGAAAATACATATTTTATTTTTCTTTAATTGACTTAACATCAAGTTTATTCCCATTCCTCGTACGTTTAGGATGAAGTCTCGCGCCGAGTAATAATGAATAATGAACGTCTCTATAGAATTTTCAATTTTATACTTATCATTGTCAGTCCTATTTTTCACAACGCATGAATCATTAATTTCGGCAAGGATTGTACGACCGATTTTTTTTGTAGCATCGCTGCAAATTCTGGAATATGACGATAGTTGAATGAGAGTATTCCCTGCTTGCGTTATTTCTCTTTTTTATTTCCTCTTTTCTCTCTCTCTCTTTCTATTTCTCTCTCTCTCTCGAGCATATATAGCGATATTTAACGACTATTTCATTTGCGTCCAAGAGAGAAAATAAAATCTGCTCCTTTTATTAGAACCTCGATCGAGTGGAAAAATCTTTTCCGGAAGAAGGCGTATTATATATATTTCCCCATTTTCGCGAACCTATTTTAAGCCCTGCTGACATATAAATAAAGAGTTTTCGCTTTTCTTTTTATTTTTCTCATACCTCAATCTCGAGAAAACCTTCCCCCATCAAGCCTCTCCCTCCATTTTTCCTCTCCTTTAACGCTTTCTATCTCACTCACTCCTTTCTCATATCTTTCGCCAGTCGTGTTTTTGATTAAATGCTCCCACTATGCAATCCTTTCTTCGTCCATGGCTCTATTTTTCTCTATCTTTACTCCTTTCTCGTGCTCTCTCCCATTTTCTCTCTTCTGCCTTCTCTTTTGTTTCTCCTATCACCTATGTATTCGCTCCTTCCCTATCTCCCTCCCATCTCACTCTCTATCTCAATTAATCCCCCTCCCATCCTACTTTCACACCTGCCTCTCCCTCTTCTCTCCCTCTCTCGCTCCCCTCTCTCTCCTCTCCCGTGTCTATCTACCCTCTCTCATCGCCCCCCCCCTCCTGTCTCCCTCTCTTTCCTTCCCTCTCCTTTCTTCTTCCCTCACTACTTAAACTACTTTATATTACTTCTTTCGCCTTATCATCTCTCTCTCCCCCTCTCGTCTCTTCTTTACTTTCGTTCAAAATCTCCTGAAAATATTTGCACATTCCCTTTCTTTTCCTTTCTTACAACTCACCCCACTCTTACGGAGTGAATGTTCGCTTATGGGAGGAGAGGTTTGTAGGAAAATATAGGATGGGTTAAAATAAAAATACACATTGCACGGGCGAAGGAATTTGCTTTCTCAAAAGAAAATCCCCCAGTAGGAGCGAGGGTTTTGGGATTTCCCTTTTAATTTCGCTACATGCCACCGTAAAAAATCCTTTCTTCGGATGCGTTATTTTTTTTTAATACCTTAGCCGAGAAGAGGCGAAAAGACTATTTTTTCGAACCGTGTTTAATATAAATAAATTCAGCCTTCCTTGCTTTATTGGCCAGGGTTTACCGTTTAGTTTCATCTGCGGTTAAAAAACGGCGTTCAAATTGTTTCGTATTCCTTGGTACAAGTGTCTAATGATATATTAGTAGCCGTTGCAATGATCTGAGAACATATTGTGGGGAATAAAACACGTATCTGTAAGCCATAGAATTTAAATTTTCACGATTAACTCATCACTGCAAGAAGAATCGAATGTTTTACAGTCGTATCTTACACGGCATTTTTTATTTCATTTAAAAAATTACTCGGTTATTTTCTACATAAAAACAGAAATTTATGTAATAAACAGATCTTTCCTCAGACCTGTTTTAACGAATAAAATTGTCGAAGTGATCATTTCAGCACTATATTTAGGAAAATTTGAAAGATTTATTCTATTAATCGACCATTTTCGATTTATTTTAACACAACTTTTCCCGTGTTTCATTCAAATTCCGGCCATCCCGAATGGCGCTCAGATGAGTTGAGAAGGATGACGAGTACTTGGTAGTTTTATTTCCATCCGAAAATCTAAATTTGACTAGAATCCAAAGAGAAAATTTCTCTTCTCGTCATTCCGGGATGCTTCGTTTTTTCTCCATCTTGCGTCGATTGACGTTTCGAATCATATCTCAGTTTGAGGACGAGTGATATGAAGAGCGAAGAGAGACTGTATCTTGACACGGACTTATCATATGGGATACTATCGCGTGATATTGAGACGGCTTCCATCATCTGGATGATTCTAACGACGTGAGGTGCGCTAAAGATAGGAATGTCCTTTTCTCCCCAAGAAGCGAGAGAGAGAGAGAGGGTGAAAGGAAGGGATGAGAAGTTCTTGCATATATTGTCTCTCTGACGCACCACGACGCAGTTTGAATTTTACCCCGTCTTTTCCCAACGATATTTTACCCATAATTTGTACAGGACCCACCGTCCCATTGTGGGGAATTTCGAGTACTGTTAGATATTTTGATATGCGCGAGCATTGACAAGCATCATCAAAACTAGTAAATTTATTTGCGGACAAAGAATTGCAGTGAATTAAATTTTTGTTGTCAAAAAAACTTCTCCACAAATTATATTCTTGAGAGTTTGTCGTGGATTTGGGTATATTTATTGCTTAAAAATGATTAATACCGCGTAATGTTGACGACCCTGAATACAATTCTTCATGGTGTGGTTTTGTCTCCGTTATGAAAGCCCAATTTTGTAAATTTTCTGACCCTGCGATTTATTTAGTTAATGCAAAGGCTAGTATTACTGAAAATTGGTTTATTTTTACACGGAACGGTAGGACACAGCCTGACAGCAGCAATGTTACATCTCCAGGGTGTTTGTTTTACCGTGGTATATGTGTGTGTGTGTGCGCGCGCGTGTGTATGTTTGTGTGTTGTGTGTGTGTGTCCGTCTGTCTGTATGTTTGGGTGTGTGTACATGTTACCCATAAATCCACCAAAGTGGTGGATGGCAGAAGGTACAATGCACCAAATCGTGATACCAGTACCAGAGATTGCCTGAATGATGTCCGTATGGAGTGATCTTACTAATGTAAGGGCAGCGTCTCATTTAGCAGACCCATATATTGAACTTGATAAACAGTCTTCTCTTTACATTAAGTTTTCTTTCAAAATCATATTTAATATGTTTCTTAAAATTAAGTTTAGTTGATTTGAAAATGTAACGTATTCGAATGATATTATTCATCACGGTCAATCTTTATAAATTATTGGATCGAATTTTTTATCATAAGAAACTAGAAATGGACGTAAAAGTAAATTATATTACAAATTAATACCTATGTATATCATTAATCAGGTCAGGCTCAACTCTGTGGAATTTACTCACATTGAAAAAGAAAAGAAATTTATTTCCACAAATTTTTAATTTAAAAATTTAAAAACGACCGGTTTCACTGCGATCTTATCATCATCAGGTTTTTCAATATTAATGCCTATGTGTTTGCGTTTTACATACCAAATTGCTGATTAATAAATATTTGTCTTCATGAATTTTAAATTTTATTTTTTCGTTAAACCACATTCAATACTTATAACTTGATACGTTGTAATCAATAAAGCACAATATATTTCCTTTGATCTCTCGACGACAATTTATAATAAGCCGATAATATTGATTTTATTTTTCATCAAACGCTAAATGTACTATCGGTATAGGAAAAAAATAATCATATATCCTTCAAGCATGAGCACGTATATTATAGCGTCTGTCGAAAAGCTAATCCATTTGTTTTAAGGCTTATCACGACTGTAGTTCAAGAGTGAAAAGGGAAAATGGCTTTCTGGTCTATCAAATAGAAAGCTTCGGAAAAGTCGGGGATTAAAGAGGGAGAAGAGTAGAGGTGGGGAGAGAGTGAGATGAGGTAGGAGAGAGATGGGAGAGATGAGGAGATAGAGAGAGAAATATTCCGCCGAGAAAGAAAAGTGACATTTGAATGGCAGACGGGGATGGATTAGAGCAAATGGTACGCTTCCGGTAGATGGCGGTAATTGAGGGACGTTACAGATAAGGTTATCAAATTATACGGCCCAAAACGAATCCACCTTGATGAGAAGTAATGGCAAAGGCGAGTTCGCAAATTTCGAGAGATCGAAACGAGATATAAACCGGGGAAGCAGGATGTTAATAGAAAGGGCAGGCTCAAAATTGGAGGAAACCGTTTTGTGGTATGAAAAATTAGGACGTCTTGCCTTCAGATCGATATGTAGACGAGATGGTCGAAATTGCAACCATTTTGGATTCACAAGAATAGAAAGCGTAATTAGAAAACGGTAGGGAATGTGACGTCGAATATATTTGTGTCCCATTGCACAACGCTGCATAAATATTGCTTTGTTCGAAAGTTTATGGAATAGTAATATAAAACATCGAAAGCAATAGATTGCTTTAATTTAGCGTTATATTACCATGAGGAAGTATTGACTCGTGCTCGTTTAAAAGATCGGATTTAAACTGAGACGAAATTGAAAATATGTAAAATTTTAAAGCAACATTCTGCAAAGAGAAGGAGATGATAAGAAAGTTAAGAAGACGTGGGGCGGCATTAAGCTTTAAAGAAACTGTTATCCGAGTCTTAAAGCTACGTATAAGGTCTATGAACTCTTGAGGTCATATCGATGTAAGAGAGAGGTTTCCGACACGTGGTTGCTGGAAAAAGAAAAAAATACATTCAGTAAAAGAAATAAAAATATATGGAAAATGAACGAAAGGAGATAAAGATGAAATGGGTTTCGAACGAACGAGAGAGAAAGAGAGGATTAGGGAATAATTGAGTAGGACGAGAAAAACCTTACCAAGTTTGGGGAGAGGCGGCAGAGTTATTATATAACAAGGTTCGTCAAATGAAAGGGTGGAGAGGAAAGAAAAAACTTTTCGGTTTTGGAAGAGAGCAATTTTCTCCTCTTTTGGAATTAAACAGACCTAGGTGGAATTTGCGCCCGTCCCAGTAGAGGGTGCTACGGTTCCCTTCAGAGGTGGCGTTGACAGACAGTCTTCTTCCGTGGCTTCCCTTGCTCAACGTTCTTAAACTAGTCGTACACTCCGGAAGTTTTCTCGAGGGCTAAATCAGTAACTTTATCCAAATCCAATGCGATCGAACAAATAATGTCTGATAAATATTTTCGTCCATTATTCTCGCAGGATAAAATGAATGCCAGGTTTGGACGAATTCATTAATCGTCACTGTAGCTCGAGGACATAATTCATGACTAAATAAATATGCTAGCATTTTATCAGATTCAACAATTAGTGTTGAGAAAATTTTATCGTGGCATTTAATTTCATAATAATACATTACAGTATTACTTATTAATATAACTCTTAGGAATTATTTGGAATATTTGCGTGGAAAAACATTTTGGTAGATATTGAAGTCACTGAAATTGTTCATTAGTGATTGATGCTCCGGCGAAATATGAGTGTCGCAATTTAAAATATTGGTGAATAAGACTGTTAAGAAAATGTTGTGCCTGTCAAATTAACTCGCCTATAAATTTCCAATTATAGATATTAAACTGCATATATTTTTTTATTTTTTGTATTAAAAAAAGCATGCCCTAGATCCATTTTCAGTTTTTCTGTTAGCGTAGTTAAAATGAAATGCCATATGTGATAAAAAGGTTTTAATTAAGATTGATGACAATTTTTAGGGATATTTTTCAAAAATTATTTATGTATTTTCCATTTTTACTTATGATGGCGTTAAATGTACAATTCGCACTGAAATTACTTACAATTAGTCAATCAGTTATAAGCTAGGCCTTCTTTTGAATGACTTTCACTCCTTGAGTAGGTGTTTTAATAGTTTTTAATGCCGGCAGGTATATTTCTAAGCACAAATAAAGGTTTGCTGAAAATATGTACCACAGAAAAAGTATATGTTGTTGGATCTCAGAAGAAGACAAAAAATGAGTTGCAAAAATTTTGAATTCTGTAACTTAAGCATAAGAATAATGACGGGAAATAATTCTGGATTGAAAATGCGAATATTTTAGTAGAGGTCATTTTTATGGAAATATGACTATATTTTTGTTCCTGATTAAGTTAAAAGCAGGAAGGAAAGTTGCGAACTTAATGCGTGCATACATACAGGACAGAAGCGCTCTTTACGAATTATGTAATCATGTTGAATAACTAACCGTACAATTTTCTTAGAAACCTTTTTTGACATGGGTAATATTTTATTTTATAAGAGAAAATTAAGGAAATTTCCTATTTTTCATATGCTAGGGTTATATGAACCATTTATATTATTTTTTACTGACCTTTGCTCAAAAAGACCTTAGTGTCAAATTCCATTAAAATCCACTCGATAGTTTCGAAGACGAAAAATACGCAGCAAGGGACAGTTAGACGGACACGAATGGCCATGAGGCTTTCATTTTTTACGTTTGTAAAGAACGAATAATAATTTAGCAATATGAAATTTATCCTATATATCCATTGCCTCACTTATATATGTATGTATATATATATATATATATATATATATATATATATATATATATATATATGGATGGCAACAAGGTGTTGGGATGAGGAAACCCAATGAACACTCACCAATCGGACGACTTCAGGTTGGCGAGGCCCGGGGGATGTCGAAGTGACACACGTAAAAGAACACTAAAACACAGAAACATCACAAACGTTCTCTCTCTGTAGCTGATGAAGGAATAACTCCGAAAGCTTCTACGTTTGTGATGTTTCTGTGTTTTAGTGTTCTTTTACGTGTGTCGCTTCGACATCCCCGGGGCCTCGCCAACCTGAAGTCGTCCGATTGATGAGTGTTCACTGGGTTTCCTCATCCCAACACCTTGTTGCCATCCATATATCCATTTTACCTTTCCTTTTCCGTAAGCTGTTATATATATATATATATATATATATATATATATATATATATATATATATATATAGCATCGTATTTTCGCGGGTTTTTCGACTACTGCCACCATCGGTGAAACGGCGTCCGCGGACTGTGTAGCAGCAGAAAGTTTTCTCGAACTGCGAAAATACTTCGAAGGCGGTAGCAAGTATTCAACGCAGACGAGACAGCGTCGTTTTGGAAAGGAACGCCTTCAAGAACGTTTTCGTCAGTTGAAGAGAAATCGGCTCCTGGGTTTGAAGCAGCCAAAGACCGATTTACCTTCTCCTATATGGTAAAGCTTCGGGGGACTGCATGACGAAGCCCATGATTGTATACCGGTGTTTACACCCTCGGACATAGAAGGAAAAAGACATTGAACATGGTCTAACGGTATTTTCGAGAGCTAACCAAAAAGCCTGGGTTACGAGTGCACTGTTTTTAGAAGGGTTTAACAGGTATTTTGTAAAAGAAGTAGAAAATACCTTCACCATCGGCCATCCCGTCGTCACCGCTTTCCTCGTCATCATTGGATTTTTCGCAAATGGCTTAAATATCTTCATTTTAACTTTTTTAAGGTATGATTATGCTGATCGTAACGGTACACTCGGCATGGGATTCGTTTAAAGTTAATGCATGTATTTTTTGCCTTTTACGTGATTCAATAAATATTTTTTCGGTATATTTATTGCTAACCATGGTTTACGCGAAATAATCTCGATAAACTTGCTGTACGGCTACGACAGATTTAAGTTCCATATAATATTGGTTCTAAACCACTATTAGATTATCATTCCATCAGTTATTGTTGTCAAAATAATGAAGAGCCGAGAACCTAGCCCCAATTTTATCATAAGGTCTTTGTTTCCATTTTCGCGGATACAAAATTCGAGGTGTTTTCTGGAACGTAACCTCCGCGAATTTGGGGGTTTTACTGTATATATATATATATATATATATATATATATATGTGTATATATATATTATGTGACATAAGTTGATCAAAGTATTTCTAAATAATAAATTCTAACGAGAAAGTTGAAAATATCCTCAAGGAATTTTGCTATGCTCGAGTGAATAGGGAAGCAAAAAATCTTGAGTGCGATGAAATTTCATTACTCAACTGGGCTTGGATGTAGAGCAAGCTGCGAAGCAAAGAAATAATGTGAAAGCACAACGCTGTCTTATAGAATTCTAGATTTGCCCCGAAAATTAAACCGGCCCTGTTTTTTTACAGGGCCTGAGAGAACAAAGTAGAACAATATTGGAAAGGTGTACTCCATGTCAGAGTATACAGAGTTTCCAAGTGTCTTCTTTGAGATTTCATGTTCCCAATATTTTTCGCACAGATGAGAATTTAACGAGAAGCAAGCGAGGTATGTTGCAAAATACATGTACATCTTCATGCGAAGTAGTCGTAATTATTGTCCGATTTTTACCAAAATTGGAATCGGTCAATTAATTTTAGAAAAACTCTCCAAGATCAAATTTCATCGATATATCGTACGTCCAGCGGTTCTCGAGTTGAAACAAAGAAACATTGTCAACTGCTTGTAGGTCATGTAAAGTGGTCGTAATTGTCGTCCGATTTTAACCAAAATTGGAATACCAAATTTCATCAAAATGCTTCCAGCTGTACCCGAGTTGAAAAAAAGGAACATTGTAGGTCTTCATGTAAAGTGGTCAACATTGTTGTCAGATTTTGACCAAAATTGAAATCGATCTACCAATTTTAGCAAAACTCCCTAATACCAAATTTCACCATAATACGTCCAGCGTTTTCCGAGTTTTAACATGCGGACGGTCGGACGGACGGACAGAGAGACGGAAACGACCTCCCCTATATGCGTCTACTTCGTGCAAAGAACGCATAAAAATGTACAGTATATTGTCCGCATCATTATATGGCTACGTCGAATGGCGTACGTTGGGTTACAGGGCGACACTTCCTAACCTCATCTTCATCAACAATACTTTTTTGGTCCTTTTTCATTTATTCGGAGAATTACTCAAAACAAAACATTCAACCAATGTTATTTTACTTTTGTAAGAGACTCTTAAGTCCTAAAAACAAGATTACCCCACGCATATAACCTACCCATAAGTTGAAACTTATAACAATAAATATCGGGAGCAACTAACAAAGGAGCACTTAAAATAGCCGCAGTAACGAAGGATCGACGATTAATGGGGTATATTCTCGTCGCTAGCGGTAGAATTTACCTAAGCAACGCAGAGAGGGAGAGAGCAAAAAAGAGGGATTGAAATTTGGAGCGAATGAAATAATCCAGCCGAAAGGATAAAAAAATTAGGAGTGTGAAAGAGAGGCATAGAGAAAAGAGAGAGAGTTGTAATTTAAAGAAATTAGTAGTAGAGGGAATAAGAGATTGACTCAAGTGACAAGAAAGGAAATGTGAGAAGTAGAGAAAGAAAGAGAGAGGCGAAAGTTTGGCGACAGAAAAAAGGAGGGTGAAAGATGAAACAAAAGATAGCGGGAGAGAGATAAAAAGGAAAAGGATAGGATGGATGTTAATAAGACCGTGGTGTTTGCAAAAGTAAAAATCCCTTCTCTAACAAGCTTACGCGGAAAGGAAAAGGCAGAGAAGTGGTGCGAGGCATTCATATCTCTCTCTCTCTCTCTCTCGCCGTTCCATTCCATTTTTCAAGGGGTGAAGGGAGCATTCATACACCCGTGTAGCATGGGTGTTTGCGCGCCCTGGTGAAACGGTCTGAGCGCATTGAGTCGGGACGTGAGATCTCTGCGATTCGTTGAGACTTAAAGAGAGGTAGGCAGCTTGAGAGAGAGAAAAGTATAAGCTCGTTTGATGAACAAGTGGGAAGTGAAAGTTGAAAGAGGAAAATTTAAGCGGAGGGAAGGAATGAGGAATAACAAGTACTGGATAATGAGCTACGCCGCCAAAGAAGTAAAAACGCGAGGCATTACTGAGAAAATATTTATGGATAGAGATGTATAAAGAAAAACAAGAGGAAAACGATAATGTAATACTCAAAGGCGTACAGGTGTGCAAAAAGAAGAAATGACGGTATTAATCTTTCTAAGAAATGGTATATAGTATGTTAACGTTTTAAATTCGAATGCTTTATTCTATCGATTGCATGGAAATTCTATAAATTATATGTTTTGAACAGTTTGTGAAATGATCCATTCATTCATATATTGATAGGGTGGTATCTAACGCAATATTTTTTGAATTAAAAAAGTTCTATGTAACTCCAAATGCCACCTATGTGTTGCTTAAACATCTAGACTTTCTGCTGCTTAAACTTGAGTAAATGATACTTTTTCATTACAATTATTTAATTGTAATGTAATTAATTAGGTGAATATTTTTTGCTAAGAAGG
Organism: Tanypteryx hageni; assembly: GCA_028673005.1. Taxonomy (NCBI): domain Eukaryota; kingdom Metazoa; phylum Arthropoda; class Insecta; order Odonata; family Petaluridae; genus Tanypteryx; species Tanypteryx hageni. Next base: position 43,720,122 of record CM054117.1, read on the forward strand.
CAGTGTAATTCTTTTTTCTTTATCTTTATCAATTTGTTACTTTTACTTAAAATGTCATGAGTTGTTTAGTAATTGATGCGACAAGCTACCATCATGATGAGATTTGATTTTTTAAAACTATTTCTCGTACGCCAGTTAGTTAATCTATAGTGTAACTGGGCAATAGACGGAACAAACTAATTAAAATATTTTACATTACGTTTCAAGATGTTAACTGATATCATTTGATAACGCGAAAAGGTAAAACAAAATTGACTTGGAGAGGAGAAAAATCCGGTGCTCTCTTATTTTAGAACTGGCTAAGGATTTAATAAGTATATTTGGATGTTCGTAGAGATGAAAGGCGGATATAGCGTTTGTTTCCAAGGTTGCTCAGATAGTGTGGAGGAGGATAGTGTGGGAACAAGTTGAGATAAATATAGTATGTAGTGCCTTACTGTTTAGATAGGAGATAGCGTACTCCATTGAAAATGAGTTTTAGCGTGGTGCAGGTTCACACTTATGCAGAAAGTGTATCAAGGTTTTAAGCATATGTCACCTGGGATAGTTTTAAAATATTTAATGAATGATTACGAATTTATGATCGGAATTTACGCGACAACTACTTGGAGGTTATCACGGTCACGATTTTTGCATAGTTTGCTTTGATGCGTCAGAAGCACCGGTTTCAATATTGCATAACTTGTAATAATCACGTCTGTTGGTCACTATGAGCAGAATGGGGTGGTATTTGTGTATTTAAAGCAATAACAATTGTTAAGTCCATACAACTGATTTATACGAATTTCCAAATTTTAGCGGCTGAAAAGGCATCATCGAAAACTAATAAGTTCAATGTCAGTTAAAATTCGCATTCTCTAAATGCCTAATACTTATTAAGTAGAGCTCCGATTTCCTTAGAGGATTAAAAGATACAAGAGAATGTTCAATAGTATATATTAAATTAACAGCGCCATCACAATAACGATATTAATATATGAGTAATTATTATATTATTTTCTATCTTAAATAATATACCACATGTATGATAAAACATCTAATGTACGTATTTTATGATTTAAAGTTGTTAGAACCGTAATATTTTCCTTTGGTGATTAGGATTGAAAAATAATGTTTTTGAGGCACTTTTGGGTAGACCGTTGAATATTTATTTGAATTACGAAAACAAAACTAAATAATTTCGCATTGAATTTCTGCTCATGAATTTATAGTTTACCTGGAATACGTGTCCATAAATTCGAACATGACTAATAACCCATTGGCGAAGGGCAGGTAATCGCAATGTGTCTTCCACTTATTGCGCATGGCGTTTCGCTTAGACAAATAAAACCCCGATCCGTCCTTTCTTACCAAGCTTCACTTGCAGACGCTCCAGTTAAAAGCTACCAAATTTATAATAAATGAACAAATTCCCCGCAAAGTTTTTTTCTCAACTCAAAAATTCCCTGAGACCTTTTATTTTGTGTTTTTGAACTTTATACGTTGGCAGGAAATCAAACACGGGAGCACGAAAATTGAATTCTCGAGCTACCCTTTTGCACGATATAATCCCCCGAATAAATAGGAAGAGAGCTTAAAAAGGTCCCTTTTCCCTTAATTAAAGTAATTAAACGTCGGAAGTTGGGTATTGAGTTCGGTCGTGTGGGCCTTAGTGGGAGAAGTAGAGATAAAAATAATATTAGGGAATTGGTCTCTCCGGGATTATTGGGCAAGTTGACCCAAAGTTTCCGCAGTGAAGGAAGACGAAGAGCGGAATTGTATTTGGTATTACGAGGAGGCATTTCCTTGGGTTGGTTCGCGGCTGTCTCATATCTTTATTTTCCCCTTCCGTTTCTCTCCATCTCTTCTCCCGCGGGAGCTATGGCAAGAACTGAAAACAAAAGGAGGCACGGAATGCGCAAGAGGAAATCGGCTTGCTGGCCTATTGCTTTCAGCTTTCTCGTGCACGTAGTACATAATATGGAGAAAGTGTCCAATCGTTTAAGAAAATGGAACTCGAGAATTTGATACCCCTGAGTGCGAGTTTTCGTGGTTTCTTATGCCTATAGTCTATCGCCTACCCGCAGCTTGTAAACCAATTGATCTGGTATCAAGTAGTACGTTGCCAGAAATAGAAGCACTGGCAGAACTTATAACGCGCAAAATCGAAGCCAGTTTAGACTTACCGATTTATTTGAAAAAATTGTCCCGTGCATTTTAATTAAAAATCCATCCAGATGCAGTGTGTTATAAAGCTACATATCCATTAAAATTTAAAAAGATAGAGAGGAAACATTTTACAGGTCTGCTCGTTGCGGCTGTGCTTACAAATAGAATCGATATTGGGAAAGGAAAGGAAAACAAACGGAAAAGACGTAGAGACATTCTTACGAAATTGTCCTTTTTACGATAGTTGCTTGTGAGTGACAATAAAAAATGTTTTTCCCTCCAAAGCTCCCATATGACTTATGAGGTATCAATTTAAAAGAATAGGATAGAACGCAATATTTGTCCCTAGAAAAGTCGGCGGGAACACGTATTACAAATTATACTTTCGGAGATAAAAGTTTGAGAAAGCTCAAGACGTTCTTACATACAAGAAAGGAAAAATTACATCTGCACTTGACCTTTCAGCTCAAAACTAAGAACAAAACGGCACAAAATTTAGTCAGAGACAGATAGGCAGGTACATTACAAAATTAATACGTAGGGTGTTAAGAGTTTCCATATGGATTTCAATCGAATTTTGCAATAATGATAAGGGAAGTACATATATTAATAAGTTCTAACCGGAAAATATCCTGTGTTCTAAAAAATTAAAACGTATTTGTAGAAATATAATTTTTTTATTAAATAAATGAAAATTTCCAGCCATGTGATTAAAATAAAATTGTAAACAAGGCATATCCCTGTTTTCAAACTCCAACCAAGAAGAATAATTTAATTAAATGTGTATCGTATAGAAAAGAATGTGACGAACTACATATGGAGAAGTCTTACTGCTAAAACGACCAAATAAATTTACGAATTGCAAATATAACGGCCAAATCAAACAGAAAAAGCTTCATACGATGACCGCGAACCTTTGCTCTGGAAATTCCCCCCCCCCCCCTAGAACACTCATTTTACTCCGTTTTTTAAGGAATTAAGTAGTTTCGAAATGGTCCACTAACAGAATAAACGCAGTTCCACAGTTGGACAGCAATGCTTGCTTTTAAAGCGCCGTATCGACACCGATTTATACTATATTTTTGCGATAGAGATTTTACCACCAAAAGAACCGCTTCAATTTCCAAGAAAAAACAAAATTTTGAAACTTTTTGCGTATAATGTCCGTTGATGTTACAGCTCAGTACTCCGTGATCTTGGTCCCGCATCAGGAAAAAAATCTGATGTGGCCACCACATGACTTTCTCCATATCTGTAATATTTCTAAAAATTCCAAATAGGTTACATGATAATAAATATTTTAAGAAACTGCGAGAACATTTTAGACATTACAAAGAACAGAAATAAACTCAAACCATAGCCATCTGATATTAGATATAGCCACAAAGCTCCGACAATTAAGAAAAGAAAAAGGAGCGTTATTAAGACGTAACTAAGCGTCAATTGTTAACATCAGTCGTCGGTAGGTGGCGTGGTGTGGCAGCTAAAAATATAACATATCTCTTAAAAAATGCGTTATATGGAAAAATGCTTTAAACAAACGTTTTAGAAAATTAAATTTCCTACGTTTATTCCAGTACTTTTTTATATTTATCTAATGTCAAAGTAAATATCTCAAATTAACGGATAAGTGACACCCACTTCCGCTTGACCGATGTTTACCAAAAACTAATCAGTCCTTTTGGCTTTTATAAAAATGTTAAATATAGAATTTCGCGTCGACCTGATTAATAGTTTTTTAGTTAGAGCACCCAAAAAAGTTATCTCACACTCTCCCTCTCACACACACACACATCATCGATAAAATGGTCAAAGCGTGTTCAGGGGACCTCAAAACGTGTATTTCCGTTGAAATCTCGAATTCGATTTTTTTCATGAATACAATACTTTCCCCCATGCTACGTATATGGAGAGAGTAAAAACTGAATGGATTGATCCCCATTGGGTCGTGAAGCAACACAAAAAAGCGTTCCATTTTTATGGATGGTGTTGGCAGAATACACGTAGCTCCAGCACCTACCAGAAACATTCAAGCAGCACGTACTTGGCGAAGTACTTCTTGGGTAGGTAAGTCAAACGCAAATGGCTACTTGTTAGAACAGAAAACGCGTCCGAACATCCGGAAGGCAAGCACTTGACCTATGACATAATCACAGGCATATGTTATGCAAAAGAAAAATATAGATTCTGTAAACTTTTAGGGACACATTATTCTTCCTTCGTATTTTTTCACAACTACGGCAGACATTTTAGACCGATTTTAGGGTGGCACGCGTTTTATTTAACGTAAATATATTACTTTCCATTTTATGATATCCTTCAATCCTTCAAAGAACACAATGAAGCAATGAGAATGCAGGTAAATGGTATCAAATTCATATAGTACCGATCTTATAAAGAAATTCTCTGTCATTCTTCAAATTTACTTTCCAGTAATGAAATGCATTTATTTTGATAAAGCGCTTGGGCACAGTGCCATAATCAGAAATTTAGTTTGAGGGTGGGCCATATACCTAAACACATTATTGTCTGAGCACTTGTTTATTGACTTATATGCAAGAGCTTTCGTGCTAATGATTTTTTTTTACACCTTCGATCCACCTTATTTCCATCCGACGCTTGAAAACTCAATTCTTTTGTTAAGATTATCTCCGATCATCGAAGGGGACAAATGCCGTGTTGCCACCTTCCCCTCCTCCCCCGGGCTGTGCCACTGCTTGGGCATAATTTTTCTAGAATATACACTTATATATCACATTTTATGTCAGAAACTCGATGTTAATAAATTTAGAACTAATTATTGAATAAAAATATTACTATCCTTATTTGCCTGATAAATTTTGATAGCGTGCATTTGCTCTATTTGAGTGTATTTTTTTAGGTTTGAATCTTTTTTACTGGACTAATTTTACTGTCAAAACAATATTATTCCAAGCTCATAACAAGAATCTTTCTAGCTTTGAAGGAGAGGCACAAAAATATTTTTCTAACTTGTTGCTACATTTCTAAGTAAACATAGCATGAGATTTTTACATACTAACGAAATATAAAAATCGGACTCTTTACACAGATGCGCAATCCGTTCGTCGACATTAGAACTACTTCATCAATCCCAATGTGTATTATCCAGCATTTCTCCCGATCCCTCGTTTCTTTTGAATCTCACGACCGCCAAAGCGTCTTTTAAAGGAGTGGAAACATTTGACAAACTAGATTTTATGGAACATGCGTGGAATGGATCGTTTTACAAGCGCGCCACGTTTTTGTCCTTGGGAGGCCACTCGTATTCTAACTACAAATCGCGCGGCGTAGTTTCAACGGTTGGTAGCCTTCGCTAAGCGACACAACCCTGCTCGGCGACTTAATCACGCACTGTGTCGCAGAAGGTCAGGACCGTTAAGTACACCGATGCACTACGAGAGTCACGTCCGTAGGCCTAATAGTCTCAAATGAAACCCCCGATGAGCCCTGAGTGTAGGGCAGTGCGTAACCTGACTAGAAGTCGCAACTCATTAACAATCTACCTTTTTAAGTTATGACGGTGGTAGACAGTTGTGAGTAGGTGCCAAGTTACACGAAAATTGAACAAAATTATGGAATATTTTAGCACGATTGACAAATGTGCTTATAGTTTCACTTTGATTTCTGTCTGTGCACTTGCTTAAATTAAAATTGTGAAGAACTGTAGATGATGGAAAGCTTAAGATTTGAGTTTTGAGAAAAGATACAAGGTCGGATAGGTGCCCATAAATTTTATAATATCTCCGAAGATATAAAAGATGGATAGATGAAATTTTGAGCGTATATTTTCACATCTATACCACTCACAAACGAGGATCTAGTGACGGAATATGTGGCATATAACTACATTTAAAATAAGTAAAGCTAAATTTACGCATGTACGGATGAACATATTCCAAATTATTCTCAGTTCGTCAATAAGGTTAATGGGTAAAATCTTAATGGCGAAATAAAAGAAATATATATTACTCAATTTAATAATCGAAGAAAAAATCCGCTAATTTTATCCATGTGCATAGACTTGTTTATATAATACATTAAGAGAGAAGAGACGACTGTTAGCAAAGATATCACTGGTCTGCATGATTTTTGAGGTTTGAAACATATTAGCTGTCCTTTAGTAATTCGAGTGCGCTGAGAACGAAAACCAATTTTTGCTTCACGCAAAGATTTTGCACAAACAGCAGTAGCCTATTTTATATTTCGACATGAAATCGTCAAAGTCATATTATTATTTTTTAGGTTGTAAGTGTTGTGAACCACTGGCTATGTAAGTTTTTAGTATGATTGTGACGAGAACAATCTAGATTTTACAAAAACTAAAAACGATAGGTGGTGCTAGTGCACAAATGGCTAGCGCAACGCTTGGTCGTGTCATTCCGAGTAGTTTTCTGCTTTTTCACACAGCCATTTTTTGTATAGTGTCTTTGTTTTTTTATTCATTATGGCGTCAAGAGCTTGTGTAAATAGCCCAGACAGGTTTGTTATATATATATATGAGACTTTACGTTACTCTTTCGCTGAAGAAGGGCATAGGCCCGATAAGCTTGCGTGTGTTTTTGTGTGTTTTTAACCGATTAATCGTTAAAATTTTTAATCTATTAAAATTTAATTACTCGATTAAAATTATATTGATTTAACCCCATTTCCGGTTATCAATATGGCGGACAACAAATATGTAAAACATATAACAGGAAAGTTAAATGACCATTTTGCGTTTAAGTTAAATGCAAATGGAAAAGTTGATGATGGCGAAAAGGTTAACTGTCGTCATTGCAACAAACAGCATATAATGGCTCTAATACAGGGGTGGGCAAACTTTTTACGTGGCGGGCCGCATTAGCAGTTGCAGCTTCTTAGGCGGGACGCATAAACACATGAAAATGCTTCGGCTGGCCACGTTAGGGTTTACATCGCAAGTAATGTGAGATATGCGAGGAATCATGTTAGTGAAAATCAATAATAAATAATATGTTATCCCCATAACATCACTGGAGAAGGTTTTCCGGCATTATTTTAAACTACAAATATGAAATTATCTTTATTTTATATTAGGGTTCGCTTTCATAATGGCCTCGCGGTCCACATAAAATGCCCTCGCGGGCCGCAGTTTGCCCACCCCTGCTCTAATATGTCGTTGAAATATCTCCTGCGGCATAAAAATCCGCTGCAATATCAACGAGTACTTGTAAATGAGCAGAAACGCACTGCTGCTCAACAACAGAATTCAATAGCACAGTATGTATGTCAGAATGAGAAACCAGTGAGCGCTAAAGTTAACGACAGCCATTGGAAAAAGGAATCGCTGCAAATGGTGTTGCGAATAGCCCTTCAGAACAAACATTACACCCTACCGAGTCTTCGAATGACTTTAGATCCACGGTTCAAGATACTCGGATGTTTTCCGAAAAATAAGAGGGAAGCTGTTTGGAAAGTAGTACGTGGAAATATTGAAGCGTTTTGTAACAGTAGAAAGCAATCAGAGAACACAAGTGAACAACAGCAGTTGAACGATGACGGTACCAAAGAACCGGCGAAAAAACGAAGATTAATACTGGCGTAAATTTGAGAAAATGAGGGAAAACGTTTTCCATTCTCCCAATTTGTGAAAATCCTTACGTGATACAATAAATGGGTATAGTTTTTTAAATAAGCGCAGTAAACTTAGGTAAAATAAGTTATATTGATGCAAACCCCATTCGACAAGTTTCAATTTGTAGGCCTGTGTATTCTAAAAAAAACAATCTCGCCTTAAAGTTACACTGTTAAAATATTTTCATTTAAGATACAGTCCATTAAGAATTTTATACGATTTCATTTAATCTGAGGAACAGAGAATTAATATTGCAACCATTTCTTTAAGTGTTTCGTTTTTATGGGAATGGTAGAGAACCCATTTTATCACGATTTGGGGAAACACTAAGCTTTCCATATCATTCAAAATGCCAGGATTCAAGCGCTTTGTTCACCCATTCACTTGGTCTTGCTTTATGGCCAACATTTTAATGTAAAACTCCTAAAAGACGCGGAGTTTTAATAGTATCTCATTAATAACAAAATAAAAATGCTTTCAATTGGTTTGACCAATAAAAGTTTACACTTCATTCGTAAATTGAGTCATTATTAAGTAATAGTTTTGGCTTAATTAAACTTTCAATCCAAGTGCACCCAATTCAAAGACCACAATTGCCACATCCAATTAATGGGACATTTAATTTTACAAATTATATTTATATTCAATTATGTTTCCGTAAGATACAAATTTTTTAAACCTTCGCTCCCCATGTGTTGGAATTTCATGATTATTTTAGTCCAAGGCACTCCAACATAAGTCTTTATTTTTTTTTATCCAGCATGAAATATAGTCACAACATAGAAATTGCTAATGTGTGCTCAAGGTTTCACGAGAACCTGTAGTGTTATTGTTTAATTACTTCGTATTTTTACCGATTCTAAAGGTTTTAATCTTCCCTACCCTTTAAGCCCGATTCATTTTTAATTTTTAATCTGAAAAGAAGAAAAGGTCAACCTAAATGGCATTCTGCGTTAACCGCTACTTTAGGATCCTCAGCTCATTTATTTCGAGATGACTCGATTCGGATCATATTCATGAAATCTCCAAGATCTATCGCTATGTGGGATTAATTCTCAAAAATTCATTGAATTTCAAAAATTAAGAGAAGAAATATCATAGATAAAATGCCTTTACATTGAATTTTGAAAAAATACCGTATTTCAGGGAGTTACTAAAGGGAGAAATACTAATACTCCAATACTTTTTATTATCTAGTATATTCATTCATTCATCGCTGAATTCTACCAACATGATAAAAAACCATTGAAAATATGGTGAAACGTATGGTAAAATGAATTCTGTTTAAAAATAGTTAATTGTTCAGTTTTATGCGATAAAATTCGATACTTTAATTTGATTTGAAATATAATCCCTTTTTCGGTGCGTACTGATGTTTGAGAAAGTAGGTCTTGCATAGAAGCGAAGGCGAAAAACAAGTTTTTATAGAGATCTCAATTTTATAGCACCTAATGCAGCTAGAGTTACTTACTGTGATGTTTACTCTGAATGAAATGTATATCCTTGTCATTTTCTTTTTTGCTATATGTCGGCGTTTGAGAAAGTAGGTCTTGCATAATGGCAAAGATGATAGTTTTTTTATCAATGAATTCCTGTTTCATGGTACCTAATATGAGATCACTTCCGGTGGTATTTACTTTGAGTGAAATGTATATCGTTGTTATTTTCACATCGTCAGTTGTCGTTAAAACGTAAAAAACCGTGGTTTTGTTTCTCGCGTAAAAAGTTACTTATTTTAATGGTACATGTTGACTTAAATTGATCAATGCCGAAATCGAACGAAAATATATTCTAATTCAAATAAATTCCGACTTTGAAAATCTTGTAATTTTGTACCAATCGTATTAATTTGTATATTGTTTAATAAATGACTCGATTGCACTAACACCCGATTGAAAAAACGTAATACTAAGAGGTATATTCATTTTGTAGATTCATTCATGTAAATATATCGTATATTTTTACAATGTCTCTTAGGAAACTGAATGCTATCGAGGTTCACAGATGGCCAAGGTTAGCCTGGAGGTCATGGGGCTCTCGTGATCCCACCGGGAATCACCCTATCGATCTGCCTTCAAATACAGAGGTGCGCGACATAAGTTCATTATTGCATGGCCATCAATGATATCCGTAAAAATGAAAAAATACAAAGACTAAAAAGATCAAGAAAACTACTTCATCAATCATCTTATTCCAGAGGAAGAACTTCCGCTCAGTATCACTCAATGCCAATGTCGTTGACCCGTGAAATCGGTTTGCCCACCACTACATTTAATTTCGTCATCACCGTCTATCATTCAGCGGACATTTGATATTTTAGGAAATCTAATTCCCTATTTCACGTCTAAAATCCTTAACATTGTTAGCCAAAGGTTTCGGAGATTTATTCAACCCTAAAAACCTATATTTTCCTCCGACCTTTTCCTATTCAAATGAACATCTCCTTATTTTTTATAGGCTCCCTTGATTACATTTTAAACCCCCTACCATTTTTTCCCGACAAATTCCAGTTCATTAAATTCTTCCAATAAAATCATCCCGTGCCCAAAATCTTTGCTCCCTGCTCGACAGGTCCCTCGTTAATTAATCGAATTTCGAAACGTCGGACAACGGATACGCCGTCCAGGATGGACCTCTTGAGAGATCGCACCATAAAGTTAGCGGACTTCTGAACACATTCACAAACTACGTCGTTATAGACTCTCGAGGGACGTGACTGTATGCAAATAGCGCCTCGAAAACATAAAAGAGTCACAAACGACTGCACTACCTCTATCCCACGACCCCCGCCATCCCTAACCCCCTCTCTCTGCCCCCCCCCTTCTTTACCCTCCGTGTCTCTCGGGAGTTGCGGAAATTAAAATAATAAATCTCCCTGAAATTAATGGCGTCGGGAGACGTCAGTAGAATGGTTCCTAGGGAAACTCTCTCGGGCGCTACGCGAGAGGCGGCGGTGGTGCTTCTCAGCTCACTTCTGTGTAAAGAGCGAGAATCCGTCGGGAGGCGGAGTCGGAACAATGGTCTGTCAGCGACCTGGTTAAGGGGATTTCGGAACGCAGACAGATGGCGTCACTGTTTTAGAAGGATTCCGTGTCCTGGGGAGACGTTTTCCCCCCAACATTAAAAAGGTGAAAATAAAAGATTATTCTCTCCTCCTGAATCGACTCCCGATCAAGAAGAAACAAATGGCCAAGGGGGAGAGAGGTGGGAGAGCCTAGAATTGTATTTTCGGTGAAGCTTCCATCTTATTCCGATCTCTTATAATATTTTAAAAATGTTCATCTCATTTCCCATCCTTTGACGTGCCAGTCTCTGTCTCAAACGCATACACATTCACAGAGGTGGAGTTGCAGTGGTAGAGTGGATAGCCTTCCACGCAGCGGTCCCGGGTTCAATTCCGGCGGAGGTCGGATTTTTCAACCTGGGCTATAATAATCCAAGAGGCTGTCTAGCCAGAAATAAAAAAAAACACAATAACAGACAAGCGCGAACACGCATGCGTTCACGCGAGCCCACACACACACACAAACAAACAAGTGAATGAACTGACCTCAACTCGAATCGGATTTACATAACACGCGATTCCGATGGATGGAGATAGTTTGAATGTGGCGGTTTAGGAAGGGGGAAGAATGGGAGAGATCTTATTTTCGTTATTTGCTCAGTGAATGAATTAGAACGAACTTACGGAACTATCTTCCTGCAGGGTGCGGTCGTTAAAATTTTATGGGAAGTTGAAACTTATTTTTGACACGCTCAGCTCTTCAGAGATATAAAAGTCTTTTTACAGTGAACTCTCGGTTAATCGGATTCCTCGAGATCGAACCTATTCCGATCGATTGATATATCTATTCTGCCATAATAAGGACAAATAAAAAATATTGATGGATATTAAGATAGTAAAACAAATATTTAATGAAAAGTAATTTAACGGTTGAGTTAATAATTTAATAAGTATTTGACTACCAACAATTAAATAGATGTTATTCTCTAGCGCCTCTAGCAATCAGCTGCAACACCTCAGCGTGCCGCGGCAGACAGTTTTGGAAACACTTACAAATGATCTTCACCATTTATAAAATCAATTATTTCAGTCAAAATAATTCTATACTTGCAATAAAAAACTTGAGTTTTGTTAAAGCTATGGATAGTTACCATTTTTACAATGAGGTTGCAATATTTCTAAATATGCAATTGTCCGATCTTTGGATCGGCCGTGGAGGGTCAATCCTTGGTCGACTCATTCATCCGATCTAACATCCCTCGATTTTTTTCCTCTGCGACCATTTAAAAAATAAAGTTTTTGTTCCGTCAGTACCATCAACCTTGGATAATTTAAATGAAAGGCTACGTGAGGCCGTTAGAAAACTTTATGATTTGTTAGGAAATGTATTTCAGTAAACATAATACCGTTTCGATGTCTACAGAGCCTCAATCGGAGCGCATATTTAACTTTAATAACTCAGAAAAATGCCTTTTTGAGATTTACTTTATTAGATTAACTTGTTCGCCACTGCATAGTCTGTTAGTTTTTAATAATAAATTTCTAAATTCGAGAAGACCATTTGTAGTCTCCCTTTATAATTCTACTAATAAACGCGTTTTGAAAAACAGCCATCCATCACGTAAGGCTAACCGACGTTTATCGTTGAAAACCTGCTTTATAGATCACCGCATGTCCAAAGGGACACGAGAATGAATATTGAGCGCTGAAATTATATCCGCCCAATTTTCTAATTTACTGTTCACTTTAATTTAAGACTCAACGGAGTATCGTCGAAATTTATTTGGCTCAAACTTTCCCATGTGGAAAAGTATTAGATCGCTCGCAAGTGAAACCCCGCCGCAATTTTCCGAGGAAGAAAGTCCTAAATAGGTTAAAGCATGATAAGATCCGCTTGTGTCTCTTGGAAAGAACCGCTTTTCCACCTCTCGCTGCCATATCCGCAGGACGCCAGAAGGAGAAATAATCTGGATGGCAGCCTGGTCTCAGCCAACTCCCTCCCAACCCTTCCCATAATACCTTCGCAACCGTACCGTTCCCTCCCTTATATCCCATCCACACTCCCATTCCCCGTCCCTCCCGCACGCAACAATGGGTGCGGGCGACATTTCGTCGGCGTTCCATAGTGTGTGGGTGTGGAGAGGGGTGGGCGGGGAGAGGGGAGGAGGGAGTGGGATGAGCAGGAGACAACAATGGCCAGGCCCGCAGGCGGGTCATCAATTCGCATGATCCTGGGTCCTTAAATGGGAATATGTCGAAAGGGTGAGACGTGGAGCACACACCTCTCTCTCACTCACTCATTGTCAGCCACCGAAAGGCCATCTCCACGATTCAGCACTGCGCGCATGCGCATTGAATCGCATTCGAAATACGTAAATCGGCGTGTTGGCGTGTGTGCTCTGCACCGACTGTATACGACAATCTCTAGAGCTCACAATTTATTCCCAAATATAATAATTGAAAACGGGCGGATAATTGCGTAGGTATTTGCTAAAACCTATAAAAATGTGATCAGCTCGTATATATGAAACTCCAACGTCAGCACTGGAGCATAAATTGAATGTTTTGTGTGTAGGAAGCAGGGTCCGTAAATTTACGGACAGTCTGTAAAAAAGAGCAAAAATTGGAGGTGTCCGTTAGATTCGTAAAAATATTTAGATGTCCTTAAAATGCTAAGATATTTTCAGAGGCTTAAAGCTGTGGTAGTTTACCTCTTTAGTCAGCGTACCTCTTAAAATATTTTTGACAAAATTCGTGTCCTCAGGTATATTTAAAGTAAACAAACTTGGATATTATTGAGTCGAGTCTACAAATATACATATATATATATATATATATATATATATATATATATATATACTTAAGGAAAAGTAAAGGTAGTGATGAGGGTGGCAACAAGGTGTTGAAGGAAACCCAGCGGACACTTACCAAGTTGAGGACCAAGCTGGCAGGCTGCTGGGGGCGTCGAAAAGACACGTAAAACACACGAACACAAAAAACAAAAAAACACACGCAAGCTTATCGGGCCTATGCCCTTCTTCAGCGAAAGAGTATCTGCAAGTAATATATTGATGATGTAGTGATAGTTATATTTAATAAATATCATTCCAATTCACGGTAACCTCCTATTTACGTAACCAAATCATTATTTCAGCGTCCTTAATATTCATCATAATCATCATAGGTAGTCTGCCCGTAGACAGATTATTCATGGTTAAACCTGGTTCTTCTTATACACCTATTTTCCGCTGTCCTCTTCATATCTTGGTAACTCTCTTTCCCTTTCAAATCGTCTATCAGCTGAAACCTTTTCCTGCCTCTTTCCCTTTTCCCATCTAGTTTTCCTTCTAACACGTCATTAATCATATTCTCTCTCCTCAGGTAATGTCCAACCCAGTTTGCCTTCCTCTTTCTAATAGTCGGTATAATCATTCGCTTCTCTCCTATTCTTTGTAGCACTTCATCGTTTTTCATCCTATCAGTCCATTTTATCCTCAGCATTCTCAAGTCCACGTTTCAAAGCTTTCCGAGTATTTGATGTCATTTTTCCTTATCGTCCATGTTTCTACCCTGTACAAAGCTATACCCCATACATAGCATTTTATGAACTTCTTGTGGATATCTTCCCTTTTATTTCCCGCTTTTGCTTTTCCTATTGTAGTCCTGATCTCATCCGTACATTTTGCTTCTCTTGTTATGATGCTTCCAAGGTATTTATAGTCTGAAACTTGTTCTAAAGACTTTCCTCCAATACTTATGTTCAGATTTTCTTCTTTGCACGATATTCGAATGACCTTGGATATTTCTGTATTTATTTCCATACCGTATTTTCTACCTGTTATAACTTGTATATTTATCATTTTCTGAAGTCCCTCTTCCTTTCTTGCTAGAAGTACTTGATCACCCGCGTATCTTACTGTTTTTATTATCCTTACTCTAATTTTGAAATCACCTGTGCCTTTTAACGCTTGTTACATTAGACTTTCTCCATATATATTGAATATACCGATATTTACTCCGCAGGTGTCCGCATTCTCCAACCTGACCTTTACATATTGATTTACATATAGATTCCTGATCAATCTTCTGTCTTTCCAGTCTATAGCTATATCCTTATATATATATAATATACACACTTTCTAATTATATAATTTGCGTATATTTTATGCGTGAGATAATTGTTAGATTTTGCTTCGCTATTTTTTACATTACATATCCTTAATATCGTATCTCTTTGAGAGATCTCGCGTATCCCCAGGGATATGCGTACTTTAGGTTGAATACCGCTGATTTAAAAAACATTTTTATCTTATGCTTTAATTCTCATTTTGTTTATACTTACAAAAGTAAAGCAACCTTTCCTTTTCAAGAGGCCCAAATTAAAAATATGAAACAAAATGCTCGGAATGAAAAAGGTAGTAGTTGTGTTTCAAGAATTTTTATTGAACATCCGAAATTTCCTATTTCCATAACCTATATAAGTGCGCTAAACAAACGTAGATATCATTTCTATTGAGATATATGAATGACAACATTGAATGTTGTTCACTTACAGACTAGTGGATGTTGGCGAACAATATGGAATGAAGATCAATAGTGAAAAAAATAAAGTCATGGTGGTTTTAAAGGAATATAAAGAATTAAATATAATGGTAAATGACCAAAAATTGGAACAAGTAAGTAGTTTTAAATATCTTGGCAGTATTTTAGCGCAGGATGGAAGTAGTACACACGACATCAGAAGTAGGATTTCAATGGCAAAAGCAGCATTTAACGAGAAGAAGGAGCTTCTCACAAGCAAGAAAATAAAGTTAGAAACAAGGAAGAACTTAGCAAAATGCTACATATGAAGCATAGCTCTTTATGGTGCAGAGACGTGGACGGTAAGGAGAGAAAGGAGGAAAAATATTTAGAAAGTTTTGAGATGTGGGTATGGAGGAGGATGATGAAAGTGAAATGGACAGAGAGGAAGAGAAATGAAGAAGTTTTAGAAATGGTGGGAGAAGAAAGGATGCTAATATAAACAATCAGAAAAAGAAAAGCAAATTGGATAGGGCACATATTGTTAACAAAGGACGATCTTAGAAGGAAGAATTAGCGGAAGAAGAGGAAGAGGGAGAAAAAGAATAGGAATATTAGAAAATATAAAGCAGGAATATAATACTTATAGAGGTATAAAAGAGGCTTCTAGGAAGAGAGAGAAATGGAGGCAGCGATTCAACTAAAACCTGTCTTCAGACAGCAGCATGATGATGATGATTATGTCTTTTTAGACATCTTAATATTACGCAAAATAATGTCAGTAAAACAGTTGGGTTGTCCGTAATTTTTTCCATATTGTCCTTAAAAATCATTTTCACTGGTTGGCATCCCTGGCAGTAAGTCCTAGATTTACGTTTCCTCGATAAATATCGCTAACAGATATCCATATAAAAGAACATTCTGTTTTTCCACATAGATGAGAGAAAGGAGAAGTAATTTACAAATGAATAATGCGTAATAAATTATTTTTGCATCTAGAGGCATAGATTTGGAGGTAGTAGGTGTCAGGCCCTTACCGTCAGAGACAATAGAGTCAGTCACCTTCAGGAGAGACTCAGATTGTCGAGATTTTATTCGTAATAATATATTACCTTCACATCCTGCACCTATCCAAGTCTCCAAATACCCGTCTTTATTTGTGAAAAATACCCTTTTCTTTAATTATTATTACTGTTAAAAAAAAAATACAATTGTACTTATTACACTACTGGCAGAACAACCTGTTCTTTGCCAAGGATATTTGTGATTAGTATCTTGATAAGCTTCCGCTGGTAGGTACAGATAATTTTTCATGACTTTGACGTCATCGCTTTATCATCTTCGACGTCCAAAATTTTGAAAAACACGTTGAAAACCCTTTTACAATATTTCCTCATAGACTGTGTTGACGGTCTAACCACCTGCCAAACAATTACAAATTATTTCGGTAACTGTAACATGTAACCTAAAAACTGACCATGAGATATGCAATACGCGCGTAAATCGACCGGCATCTTTTAGCATTTGATTGATTTATATTTGTGATGTTTACATTACCAATTTGCAAAAATAATCCCGCGAATTCATCAGGCATATTATCCCCTTTAAATACACTTACGTTTTTTGAGAAACTTAATTTTTCTGGTTTCCTCAGTAAAAATGACGATTTTATATAGAAACTTCTTAAATAAGGAAAATTTGAAATCACGTACTGTTTTTCACATAAAGTTTTAACAATATCTTGTTTGTAAACGATCTTTAGCGTGCATACACGATACAAATTTTAAACTATCAGGCCGTTTTGCAATGGTGATATAAATATCTATCATAATTCTGATATAATTTGTCTTTTAATGTTCGAAACCTAGGAAATAGCATTTCACGTCATATTATAGATAGGTACTTAGATGTATTATAAATGTACCCACCTTCTCAATGTAATTTGGATTACGTTATTGTTTTAAATGAGTAGCAATTGGGTTCCCATGAAAATGAAAAATTTCGATTAAAAAAACCAAACAAATTTTGTGGCTGAAAATTCAACTTTGGAAAAATAAAATAAAATGAAACTTCATTCTCTTCCCCGTTCCTGAGTTTATATTCCAAATTTGTAGGATGAATATAAATTATTTTAAATAAAATTATAATTATGGGGTGCAATCTCAAATGTTATTTAAATGGTAGAAAATAAAATAGTTTTTCGATTGCAAAGGTAAATAACATCGGTTTAGAAGCCTTATCATACCACTATACTCTTCATTGTGGTTAAAATGACATTTTTCTCTTGTTTTCACATTTTATAATTGTCATAGAATCAGAAACATTTATACAACCACTTTATTTTATAGATAGATATAGATTTATCCCACTATAAGGCGAGGTTTTTTTTATTCAAAGGTTAAGGGTCGTCTTACATTCGGTACAAGAAATAAATAAATATAAAAGAGCGACATTTATATAATTAGTTTAAATAACATTCATGCATGCCTTGCGTATTGCGATCACAATTTTTAGATATTTAAATAAAAAGTAACTAATAATTTTTCTCAATGTAGTTGCTTTGTAATGTCTTATAAAACATTCTGTAAAGGGGCGTCGCCTATATTTGAAGCCGTCCTGTATTCGAGAAAATTCTGCAAATAATTTATCTGCAAATCGTCTTAAGCATATTCTCTGAGACCTGCCCATCGATGTTTGTATTGGAAAATAGGTTTTCATCTGCATAGTTTCGCTTGATTCGCGTTTTCGGGAACGTACCCGCGACATGAATCGTAGACTTCCCGCATTTCCAATCTGCGTAAAGTGGTCGTATCAACTCGAAGGTCGCTACTAATTGCGATCGGGTTGTTATAACGCTTATGCACCCATAGGTATGCGCAGTGTGTGTGTGTGTGTGAGCAAGCGCGTGCATGTGCATTGGCCATAACAACCGTGCAGCAGGTAATTTCAAGAAGCGCGCGCAAATCGACTCGCCGTTCCCTGCGTGAAATGAATATCTATCTCCCATTCGACGATTCGAAAAATTTTGAAAGTGAGGCTGGGTATACACACGGATTTCAAGTACCTCTCGGAAGGACGTTTACGACAATCGGCAGTAATGACAACACTTCATAAAAATAGAAATATTCACAAAAAACTTTTGCGCTAAAGTCATTTCTGAAATAAGCGGCATCGTTAAAAACCGAGTAGACGTTTGTCGCCCTCGGCAAAAAAATGAATTAAACAAAATCCATGCGAACGGACAGTGACCGATAGTTTGCGCAACCGAAGTCATTAGTCCCGTCGGGAAGGGAAGGGGAAGGCTAGAGAAGGAAGGGAAGGGAAGGGAAGGGGAAGGCTAGAGAATGGACGTAAATCACGAACTCGGCTGACGGAAGTGACGTCGCTGCGGCCTGGGGTGCCGATATCAGTTTTTCTATTTTTTTTGGGACTGGCATTCTGTCCAGATTTTTACTTTCTAAGAATGAGCGGAAAAATCATGGTTATGGCGATAAAAAATTATTTTTTTGATTTCCCGTTAACGAAAATTTATTTGCCAACGACTGAGTGGTGACAATTCTTCATTTAGTTTTTTTCTGTCTCTATTAATTTTGCAAAGGAATTAATAGGAGAGCCGTTTTAAAAAAAAGGAGAACATGATATGTTTATAAAAAGGGAGGGTTTGCGAGACGTGGTGAAACAATACAATAGTAAATAAACAAAAGCTCCTTCACCGTAAAAAGGAAGAGAATAAATACACTCACGCTGCAGGTTGCTGGTAAACACCATATGGCGCTTAGAGTTTACTGTGTGAGTGGCTTTTGTATGTTTCTGCGTGTGCGTGTCTCCTTTTGTCTTAGGTCCTGCGAAGATGTTTACCAGCAACCTGCAGCGTGCGAGTATTCTCTTTCTTCTTATGGTAGAGGAGTTTTTGTTTATTTACTATGGTATGTTTACTTACAATTTTGAACGGCTGATTTATCGGGTAATACTCAACTGCGCCCCGCGGTCAGTTTAGAACGCTAGCGAAGCACTCAGTTGCGACCCTGGTCACTCTCTTACCTCTCAGGTTCTGCGGCCTCCCGCGGTCATTTTACATCCCTATCGAAACACTCAATTGCGCCCCTGGACTCGCAGTGTGCTACAAAGACCCGCAATCTGAATGTGGAAGTTGGCTGCGATGGGCGTTTGACCTTTCACTTTTCGATCCAACTGAGGTAGAAGATGCATTATAGTCTGATATATTAAGATGAACGCTACCCAACCAAACCCTAGGGTGAGAACACACTGAACGTGAGAAGGAACCAGAAACACTTGACCTAACTTACCCAGCCCAGTGGGACCGAGTAGAATGTTCCTTCATGTCCAAATTTGGACGTGACGAATCGAGTTGTTTTCCTCAGGTAAAAATGGTCAACATGACGAACCTAAACTCGCCCTTCAAAAAGAGGCAAGACTACTTTCCCGGAATTAGAGACCGGGGCGCCGTTGACAAGTTACCCATTCGCTCTCCTCTCGCCTTCACACTGACCACGGACGCAGTTGAGTAGTCCCCGATTTATCAATCGAAAAACTGTGTACCTCCTATAGGAGGAATGTCCAATCTTTCAGTGAGCAACTTCAACAAAAAAAATTCAAGGCGCAGGCAACATAAATTGCATATATTCCTTTCAAAATATTAACACCGTTAAAAAAGATATGTAATCGAAGATAAATGTTTTTGAAAAAACAAAAGCTATTTTATTTAGGTATTAATGGCCAAAAATTTGGCTGCGATCATCCCGATTGCAATTGAACGCCTGTTCTATATTCGGTAATTTATATTTCTTAAAAAAATATTACTGAAATTGACAATACCCGAAATTTGACTGACTGCGTCACTAACATGATTATCTTGAAAGAAATTTGAAATGAATTTACCGATCATTTCGTACGAATAATGTCCGGAAATCTCTGTCACTAATTAGACAATACGTGACCACAATAGATAACAGTGAATAATAATTAGTTAGGAACTTGGTGCGCGGCACCCCCTGCCATCCACCGTCAAGGTGACTTGCAGGGTAATATGTAGATGTAGATGTAGAACTTTATCCGCCTCGCGGGCAATATTGAGGTATCTTGCGAGCAACACGTTGATCGGGAGCTACTAGTTGGAGAGGCCTGCCCTATAGACATAGAAAGGTCGGAGATAATTTCGGCTACAAAGCAGCCATCATCATTGGTTGTTCACCGATGGTAGAATTCAAAAAGGACACCGCTAATGAGGAAATGCTCATCTGGTTTCCCAAGTCTTTTTACGACTATTGGAGAAAACGTTTTTAGCCTACTATCCAGAATGAAAATAGGCTTATAGTTTCGTCGCTGTGTCTGTCTATCTGTCCGTCCGTTCCACTTATTAACTTTTGAACCAATAGACCGTCATGATACTTGGTGGAAATCTCTTGCTACTTGGGGCCGAGCTCCCGAGGATAGATTTTGTTGCAGAGATTAAAAGTCCCGGGTTCGATTCCAGGAATTATCCTTCACATTTAATTTACATGGGAAATCTGAAATCCACCCTGCAGGTTTGTTTTCTCTTGCACATTAAATGTAATAATGTAATATCGGAGCGGGATTTGTACTATTCTCTGAGGAAAGGAGTGTAAATTCTAATTTTTATTGTAGAATGTTGCTTATCGATTGTATTTCTTAGAATTTTGCCTAAATACTATATATACTATATATATATATATATATATATATATATATATATATATATATATATATACTATATACTAAATTTTGGCAGTTTTTACCATTTATTACAAGAGTGTTGCCATCGCAACGGCTATTGTTGGACTCGGATTCGGTATAGTCTAGTACATACACGCGTTATTTTTGCCGCACAAATACGCGTGATATATTTAGTTTTCCATTCGAGTGTATTTGTAATATTTTATAACGCAAATTATGAAATTTAGGAACGCAAAGAGCTACTCATCCGCGGTGATTTTGAAGTTATTAAATCCAATATAAATTTTAAATAAATAATCAAGTTAAAAGTAGGCATCATAAGTTCCGTTTGGATCATCTTGTTTTAATTTGAAACATTCGTTTCAGCAATCATATCCATCTGTCAGCTGTTTCCTGACCTTGGTCACCAGGGATCTCTCCCATTCCACGGTCCATCCTTCATCCCCATACTATCCATGCATCTAGCGATTCCTCATCTTCGTGTTATACGGGTTCTGCCGCTTCGTCCTCTCCCAGCGGGAAATCTCTGCAATCTTCTTTTTGGCCTTCTCTCATCTGACATCCGCTGCACACGGCCGTGCCATCTCAATGCTCTTCCTTCCATCGTGTCGACGAGTGATCCTTTGACATTCGTTTCCGCTCAAATAAATTCATTTCTGAGGTAATGTAGACGCGCGTTCCTACGACGGCATTCACAAACATTCATTTCTACGGCTTTTAACTCCTTGAGTGGCACACTTTCATTCAAGACCCAACTCTTGTATCCATATCTCCCCTACAGGTTTATTTCGGCCATAGGGGGAGATAATTCTCTTTCGATACATCGCTATGTGCAAAGATTTTAATGATAAAAGATGCACGTTTACAAAACCTCACATACCAATATGCAAAGTTTTTTTATGATAAAAACGTACACATTTAGAAATTTTGGACACGTCAGTTTTTATGCATGCTTTTTATTAGATTTCCATTGAATCGTTGAAGATAGATAATTATCCTGCATTTGAAATGTTGATAGTGTGATATTTTCGAAAATTAATTTTCATCAATTAGTGAAATCATATTTTTCTTAACGTTTATAAATTTATTTTTGTTTAAGTTATATTTATACGGGTTAAAGAATGTTAGCTCGAGCAATGATTTCATCAATTTATATGGTTTAAAAAAGTAAAAACAGATGGTTGAAAAACAATTGATGCTGAAAATAACTCCTTTTTACACAGAGTGGTTTGATAAACCACATGTGTTACAGAGACTAAAAACGACACAATTAGAACAGTAGCATAGTAGCTGACACGGCCATCTTATTTTATCAAACTCTTTCTATGCATAAGAATTATTTTTATCAGCATTTTAAATATTGATTTCTAATCATACAATGTTTAACAATTAAAATTATGTGAACAAATGAATGTCTGCTTATAACAGGTCGTCATCATATCAAAAACGCATTTCATCGTTACCACGCCTTCTAGAAGACTTAAGTATGCAAATAAAATCGAATCCGTTCAAGTCACGACCTGGTGTGGATTAAATCATCTCAAGGATAGCGGAATGCAACAACGCTAAAGAATTTCTTATTCGTCGCGAAAAAACACAAATCTATCGAAGTTGGTTGGTATGATGGAAACGTTCGCTCTCGACTCCTGACTAAAGCAGTATACTTCACAAAATAGCTTCGATTTAACCTTTCCATTAAGAAATTTGGTCTTTTTTGATATCCGCCAGGTTCACTTCACATCCCGGTAGTATTTGCTATCCCGCCATGACAGCTTCCAAAAGGACAGCAATATGACACGACAGTCCACAGCTCTAGAATTTATACCTGCGTTGACCCATTTCTCTCAGGGCTATGGCTTGCGAATGCTCACGCCGTTGCGAAAGGGCTTATGAATTTTCCTGATTTGGTTCAATGCTTGAGAAATACTTTTGCTTAATTTAAAATTTTGCAATCATGTCCTTAACGTAAATCATGCAATCAAACTTCACTATTTAATGAATTCCTATTGTTATAATGAGCTATTTGTTAATCCTCAGCTTAAGAAGCTCCATGAATTTAAAGAAGGATACATAACTATTGCTGAAGAATAGGACAGTCACTTTAAAAGACCTTTTGTTGAAACGCCCGGCTTCGCTCGGGAAAGTTTTCTTTTAAGTAGCAAACGATTTTTATTATTTATTATTTTTATTGATATGTCACTTTTGATGTCATATTATAATAAAACTAATACAATAAATTCTAAAATTTACTTACTTTTGCTGTTGGGTACTCCAAGTTTATCAAACGTTACCCATTCCTTAATTACGCAAGCGATGTTTACATTAACATTACCATTAATATAATTACGCATTAACGTCTTGCTTAATATTCTTATGGATAGATGCACCGAAGGCTTTAAAGCAGCAATGCAGTTATGTGGATTATGTCAATACTATTAGCCAAAACGTAAACAATGAACAACATCTTGGTTACCGAACAAATGTAAGTAAATGTATCGATTCATGTTGCGATAAATCTTTCAATGTTAATGGTGAAAGATAACGATGCTCTAATATTCCTTAAAATCATTTGACACTATAAAAGTATTCATAGAATATATTTAGGCATAAATCCATTTGTATCCTTAATCTTGGCGTTGACTATTCACGGCATAGATTTTTCTGGCATTAATCTTTACGTGGCTATCCCCCTTTGAAGAGTACAACAATTAAGAAATTTAGCTTTGTTGCCGCCTAGAAAATGTTAATAAATCTTGCGCTTAAAGGATAATTTCGAGCGATTTATCATGTAATACGACAAATAATGAACAGAATTAAAATATTCAATCTTTTTTCCATAAAATAAGTTATTTCCCGTGATCGTAAGTTAATATTTACGTATATTTATATCAACATCAGTGAAGGGCTGCATGGCATTTTGAGGCTTCTCCACACCATTTCTCATGCATTCTTATGGAAATAGTATTTCGTTGACCCCATGGGGTATAAGAGATCCCACGGTCTTCAAACCTAGACCAAGTTCTTCCTTTGGTTCATAAAATGGCCCGTGAAACTTTTGAATTCGATAGCTTTAACGGTGTAAAAACGTATAAAGAACATACATACGCACACACACTAAAATATTTATAAGATGTATAGCATATGACATAATACAATATATAATATCATTCCTAATAATTTTAAATTAATGCTAAACAGAACTATGAATTTCAGAAATAAATTTTTATATTTGTGAAATTTCGCTGCAAGAAGCAATACTACTAAATTTTAACGAAAAACGACTTTTAATAATTCAAAATTAGCTTCCTCTGTAATACTGGATATTCAAGTAGGAAGAATAAATTCACTAAAGGATGTGTTTCTTTATGCAATTTTATTTAATAAAATACGAAATAGCAAATAACATAAACCTTTAATTCCTACCATAAGAGTGCTCTGAAACCTAATTTTAATGAAAATCTTGTTCTGGATAATTTTGGAATAATGTTCTTTTAATTTATATCCAATATTATACATTCCTGAAGTTTGCGAGTTTAGCGTAGATTTTAGTATGTTAGTCATTTGAATGCAAGAAATAATCTTTAACGGCTTTAAATACTTTGTGAAAAGAATTGCAGAATTTTGAAACAGTTCTTCATGCCGTCGTATGCGTGTTTTTGCGTGGTATATTAAATGGACGGAATATAATTTTGTTCTTGGATCCACTATTATAAATATTAATACATTATGAAGTTTTCCTTTCAAATTATTTTAGTGTAGATATTCAAATGATTTATTTTGAATACATATTCGACTTTTCTCGGTTGGAATTTCTTGAGAAATGGTTTCACAGGATATTTATCTATCGCAGCTTCCCTGATTTTTTAAGGAGGGCATTTTTTAAGCATACCGCGAAGAGTTGAAAAAAAACAACAGCGCGATGCGCGCATTAACTTTAGCTATGGATCCCCTTATCTTTATGAAAGCACGTCACGCTGTTCAAAATAGCCCAGTAAATTCGGAACCCGTTGGAGCGTGCGAAAAATAAGACAAAGGCGCATCGTACCTCATAAACCTCTCATCCCCTAACATTTCCCAACAGATATTTCTTATTTCGCAGTTTTTCCACGGTCAAAAAAATACCATCGAGAAAAATAAAATCGAAAATAAAAACAGTTGATGTGAATCCTGCGTCGAGGGAAAAGATCGAATAGCAAAAAGGATCCCATTCGCGACGAATCGTTATGCGAGAGGTGAATGCTCTCTCAGGAGACTTGTATATTTATATAGGTTAGGAACTTTAGGTCGTTAAAGCGATTACTTGGCGAGAGGAAACACCTAGAACCTTTCCTAACACGCAGAGGAGTCTTTTGCATCCGAATGGGATGAGTGATAACCCGTTTGAGGCGGTTATTTTAGAGGCGGACCGCCTTTAATGTCATTTTCTTCGAAAAAGACACGCTATAATGCGCCGCAGAAAGAAGAAGAATTTTTCCGCTAGCAATAATTTCTATGAAGGTTGAAACCTGTTTAATTGATAATGCGGAGCCTTGGGACTATACGTGCTTGTGCATTTTTGGTCCTTTAATTCGCCCATCAAATTTTACTTTGCATTCATTATTGTTGCATACTATGATTTATTTTTGGCGCGTTTTTTTCGTAAACGGGCCAATTATTTCGCTTTATCTTAAAATAGAAAGTAAAACGGTAAGAAATAATAAGACAAATTTGCAGGATGTATATGATCTACGACGCCATTTGTTACGCTGCCAAAGACATTTTTTGGTGAAATCGGTGGTCGTCAAAAATATTCAAATTAAGATTCTGAGCAAGTGGTTGTAAATAGAAAGTTAAAACTTTTCACTATTTGTGTGACTTTTAATGCCATCCATAAGTACGTGGAGGAATTTTTTTGGAAAATCGTGAAGCGTCAGGGGAGGGGGAGCCCTTTTTGGAGAAATCGGAAAGCGTCAGCAGGGCTTTTACTTTCTCCATAGGGGAAAGTATTGTTTTCACGAAAAAATCGATTTCGAGATTCCAACGGAATGAATACGTTTTTGACCGTTTTCTGGATGATGTGTGTGATAGGAAGTTTTTGGTGCTCTAACTAAAAAACTATTAATCAAATCAACGCGAAATTTTTTATTTGGCATTTCTATTAAAGGCACAAGGGTTGATAAGGTTTTGCTTAAAGTCGGTCAACTGGAAGTGACATTTTATTTTTGATCTCATTTTTTGATTTTATCGATTTCTCCATTAAAACTTCATAATTTTTAATAACGTTAAATTTAAATATTGTAGAAAAAGTTATTCTGTACAACTTTTGTTTGAAACATTTTTTTCCTAAAATGCGTTGCATAAGAGATATTTTAAAATCTATATTTTTTAGCTGCCACACCACACCACCTGGGGGCAACCTTTGTAAACACTTAGGCTCAGTTACAATACGTCTTAGTAACGCTCCTTTTTATTTTCTTAATTGTTGGAGCTTCCCGGCTATATCCAATATCAGATGGCTACAGTTTATTCCTGTTCTTTGTAGTCTGAAATTTTCTCGCAGTTCCTTAAAATGTTTATGATTATTTAACCTATGTGGAAGTTTTAGAAACATTACAGGTTTGAAGAAAGTCATGTGGTGGCCACATCAGATTTTTAGTAATGTAATAACTTCATATCATAGGCCAAAAATCTTTAGATTAGAAACCTAACATGTGCAAGAGTGTGAATATACTTTTTAAATTAATTATTGAATAAATTACTTTAACATATAATTATATTACTAATTTTATAAAGAGTTTCAGGTTCATAATTATAAATAAACCTCAATAAATAAAACGCGCTTTTTCATATTGAGTCAGCGAATGGAGCTCCCATTTTTGTTTATATGATGTTTTATGTGCAATGGGATTCGTATAAAAGTCATGGAACGTGCCTAGCGGTGAAAAGAAAGTGTTTTTAATACAACGCTACATACAATAATAATACAATGTTTGAAGACAAAAAAACTCGCTTTAAACTTTTTTGGCGAAGTGGGATAGAAACACTTCAAACGGAGAAGTTTAATCTGCAGGAAATACATCAAATAACGGGTTAGAAACACTAAAAATGATTCGACTTAATAAATAGATAATTATTTTATAATACCTTTGTTGCCTATAGTTAAAAGATCCACTAATGTTTGAAACGGTATAGATATTGAACTAATAAACTATTAAATTATATATAGCTAATGTAATCTACCAACTCCTCGTCTGATTACAAGAATTTAAATAGGAACGGCGCAGCAACATCCATCTTGGCCAAATTCGTTAATAATTAATTCTCAACTGCTAAGAACCCTACGCAGTATTATAAAACAAATTTAACGAATAGGCAGTTTATTGGTTGTTTTTATTTAACGAATTTGCAGAAACTTTCTCTAGTAATTTAGTAAAGAGAAGGCACAATACGTATAACTAATCGAATCAGGGGTGATTTCTTGGAAGCAGCAATATTATTCACATTAAATTTATTTAATATGAATAAGAAGGGTTATGTTAATCTACAGTCATGACAATATTTGAATTCAAACACTCAATTCTATTGATCATAATATAATCCAAAGATTTTTATTTATTAAACTGAAAATTCTTCTGAAAAGTTATGCGTAAGAAGTGAAATTACCTCAACTTAATTTTGTGCAAAATGACTAAACTATGAATTAGGAATTTTATATCAATTTTGTTTATATTTTTAGGCTGGTGTGTGTGTCCCCTGCTAACAACTTTTGCACCAATTTTCATGAAACTTGGTATGAGGCTCGTGCTGCCAGGTCCCACCTCCGGGCTATATATTAAGTGGCAAAGATTGATTTCCCGAATTCGATTCCAGGAACGTTTTTTCCCTATTTTTTTTACATAGGAAATCTCAAATCTATCGTTCAGAGATCTTTCTTTTATACATTAAAAATCTTTAAATTGTGGTATCGGAGTGAAGTATGTAGTGTTCTAAGGAGAAAAGAATTTAGATTCCAATTCTTATCACCGAATTTTGATAATTGATCGTATTTTCTTGAATTAAAAAAAACAGCGTTTTTGCGTTTTAAATCGCATTTTATCGGATTGTTGCCACGGAGACGATTATTACCGAACACAAGTAAACAAATGGATTATTTTCTTTTCCGCTAGACTACTCTTCAGCAATGGGCAGCTGATCCAAACATATTAGCGTATAAACAGTAACATTTATTAAATTCATTTATTAATAAAAATACATGCAACATATAATGTCAGAAAGAGATTTTGACATTGTTTTTAGTATTTTAAACCTGATAACGCTCTGTTAATTTGTTTTTCGATGTTTCTCTATCATTGATAAATTATGAACTACAAGTGGTATTTATGGTAATCGGTCCACTGGTGCAAAAGTTATTAGGAGGGGACACACACACACGCACACAAATACACACACAGACAGGACCCTTTCATAAGGCTATGTTTCCTTTGGAAACTAGCCTTAAAACGTTAAAAGAGGATAGGCTTGTCTTGCAATAATCAATATGGATTTTAACATGATTTTAGATATTTTATGTTGGGTTAACGTATTACTACTTGCAGAGTAATGTATAAATTAAATTTTACAGCATAAATATTTCAAGTTTGTTTCGATTTACGTGTCAACAATAGTAACCGAATAACATAGTTAGAATGTAACTTAGGTGCCGTTAAAATCATTCCTCCTTTTAACAATTTTAATATGGCAACGCATTAGATTATTCTGTATACGATATAGCCATATCAAATAGGTGGTTATTTTAAACTCTCAGTCCCCTTTTTATGTGGATTACAGCCTTCGTTATCGACCTCTCAGAAACAAACCTTGTTTAAAAAAAATAAAACAGGAGGCAAAAGAAATTCATAAATTCCGTAGTAATGCTAAGTTTTCATTTCCCATCTCTATTCGCCGTTGCCGGCAGTAGCGCGGTGGGTAATAATAGGACTCCGTCTAGTCATTTCCCTCCTTTTAATATAAGAGACCACTCTCATGCAAATCGATAACAGGTTCGAAGTTCCTCCCATCCACCGGAGTTTTATCGGGAGATTTTCATGGACACCGAGGGCTCCTGCACCAACGTCCCATCAGATAAGGCTATCTGCGAAGTTATAGAGAGAGGAAAATGGAGGTTATCCAGCATATATGCCGCCGCACCTTCAATCTACCCCTCGCACTCTTCGGCGAGTTCCTTTCCTCGTATAGATCCCGAACCCCGACTATCGCCTCACTACAAAAACTTTCCGAAAATCGCTTTCTTCCCAAAGTGCCTCGGAGCCCAATCATCGATCCTCCTATATCTCTCTCTTTCTCTCCTAACTCTCTCTCTCTCTCCCTTTCCTGATGTGCGCACACAAACACATAAACACGATAGCCTTCGTTCCGACGGTTCCAAACCTTCGCTGGGACTGGCTTTGCATGTAAATACGTTGCCCAGTGCGTCATTTTGCCATGACGGATGCCAAAGAGTATCTATCCTTTCCGATTTTTCTCCATCAGATTTCCTCAGCTGTTTCTCTCACGCTCTCTGTCCTAATTCTTGTAGTTTCCCCATATTTTTTTCCTTTTCATCCCGGAATCTCTTATCCATCGTCATTCTAACACATGCATCTATTTATGTTTTCCCATTATCTTTCCTGAGATGTTTTCAGACTTCCTCTCTGTTACATATATACGTTAACGTCGTTTATTGGTCGTAGCCTTGGTTTACACATCCGTCAGATTCTGGCCGCATTTTCCCCGCTTTATCATCTTTAACCCGATTCCGACCTTTATTTGTTCCAAACTTCCCTCTTTTACGCATTATAAATATTTACCCTTCTAATAAAAATGCTCAATTGAAAGAATAAAATCACGGGGTTGTTTTTCACTTCTCCTATCATTTACTTCAGGTGTCCGATAAAATAATTTAATCTTTGACTCGTAGTTTATATTCCATCATTGAACCCCTCCATATAAAACGTTTTTTTTTTGCATTCTGACTTTGGAGTTTCCATTCGGAGGAGATTATTCATATTATTTATATTTGTACGTCTTTATTCTCTGACCAACTTCTTCAAGTTACATTTTTCTTCACATCTCTAAAAGTTTATAAAACATCTTATTCACTTGATTCAAATCTTGCTATAAATCGTGCTCCTGACTGTTATTCTTCGTAAGCGTTCTATATATATATACACACACACAGTATATGAAAAGGAAAAGTAAAGGGAGTTTTATATGTAGCAAGATTTTGAAGAAGATCCATTGGACTCTTACCAGATATCAAACATTGTCTGTCACGAGGTCATTCGTCGGATACTGAGAAAACTTAACTATAAGCAATCAGCTAGTCCCCATTATTTGTCGCTCCATTTGTTGTCATTTGAAAGTAAGCGAAATTATCTGGGCAACTTTTTAAAGTATTAATTCAAAAATAGATCAACCGTTTTACTGTAAAAGAACGTTGCGCTAAAGACCTTGCTTGGCGGAAACTCAGCAGGAGATTTAAAATTGAAACACTAGCTGAATTTATATATATATATATATATATATATATAAATTACTCTCTCTCCATCGCTGATGAAGGGCATATGCCCGAAAAGCTTACTTGTTTTTGTGTGCGTGTTTTATCGTGTCTCTTCGACGACCCCAGCAGCCTGCCAACTTGGTCCTCAACTTGATAAGTGTCCGCTGGGCTTCCTTCAACACCTTGTTGCCACCCTCATCACTACCTTTCCTTTTCCTTAAGTTTTTATATATATATATTATGCACTGAAAACTAGTCTTACATTCTTACTATCTCAATACGTATTATAGGGGAAAGTATTATTTTCATGAAAAAAATCGATTTTGAGATTTCAACGGAAATACGTTTTGAGGTCCCCTGAACGAGTTTTGGCCATTTTCTCGGTGATGTCTGTGTGTGTGTGATAGCTTTTTTGGAAGCTCTAATTCAAAAATTATTAATCAGATCAACGATAATTTTTTTATTTTACATTTTTACAAAAGTTAGAAGAGTTGATTAGTTTTTGGTAAAAATTGGTCAACCGGAAGTGGGTGCTTACTCTTGCTACTTATCTGTTATTTTGAAATATTTGCTTTAATATTTGAACATGTAAAAATGTACCGGGATAAAAGTTGTCGGAAATTTAATTTTCTACAACCTTTGTTTGAAACATTTTTCCATACAATTCATTGTATAAGAGATATCTTATATTTTTAGCTGCCACACAACGCCACCTACCGACGATTATTGTTAAAAATTGACGCTTAGTTACGTCTTGGTCGGCTTATTTTTCTTTTCTTAATTGATGGAGCTTTGTGGCTATATCCAATATCAGAAGGCTATGGTTTGAGTTTATTTCTGTTCTTTGTAAAGTCTAAATTTTCTCGCCGTTTCTTAAAATATTTATTATTATGTAACCTATTTGGAATTTTTAGAAATATTACAGATATGGAGAAAGTCATGTGGTGGCCACATCAGATTTTTCCTTTTTCACTTATCCATCCTTCATTTTTGCATATCCTTTTTAAACTTCCAGAAGTGCGTCTACTTTTTGACGTTAACTATCGCCAATCCTGTGAAATTTCCCCTTTCTCTCTAAGACCTTTGACCCGTAATCCTTCTCCACCTTCTATTATCTTTGCCGATCTCTTATCTTACTGTTCAAACGCCAATCCTCGCTCTCTCTCTCTTTAACACCCAAAAGCATCCTTATCCTCGAACTAGATACTTTATCTCTCTTGTCCGTCTCCAATAGTATCCCTTACCCTTTGCCTCACTCATGCCTTTTACTACTCTCTTTTCCTCCCTCTCCCATTTTCTCTCATTTTAGCTGTTTCTCTCGCTCTCTCTCTCATCTACCTCTTTCTTTTTCTCTTTATCTCGTTCTCTCCTTTTCTTTTATCCAACTTTCTTTTTGCCATAGATTTCTCCTCTCTCCCTCTTTTTCTCTAGTTTTCACTTTCTCTTTTTCACTATTTCTCTCTGATTTTAGATCTCTCTCTCTCTCTCCTCAACCCCTCTCTTTCTTTTTCTCTTAATCTCGTTCTCTCCTTTTCTTTTATCCAACTTTCTTTTTGCCATAGATTTCTCCTCTCTCCCTCTTTTTCTCTAGTTTTCACTTTCTCTTTTTCACTATTTCTCTCTGATTTTAGATCTCTCTCTCTCTCTCCTCAACCCCTCTCTTTCTTTTTCTCTTAATCTCGTTTTCTCCTTTTCTTTTATCCAACTCTTTTTGCCATCGATTTCTCCTCTCTCTTTTCCTCTAGTTTTCACCTCTCTTTTCCACTACTCTTTCTCTCTGATGTTAGGTCTCTTACTCTTTCTCTCTCTCTCCTCTGCCTTTCTTTCTTTTTCTCTTACCCTCTTTCGCCCCCTCTCTTTCCAACTTCTTCCGACTCTATTTTCTTTTTTTCTCTCTTTTACTCTCTTTACCTCTCCCTTTCGTCCTTCCTCTCTCTTCTGCATTTCTACACATACAAGTATTCCGTTTGATTTAGACCGCCACTGATGGGATTGCTGGAGAATTTTGAGTTCGCCAGCACCTATATCTCTCTAGCCAGACCCTCTGCGCTTTTTATTCCCTAAACCATTTCCTGCAGCCTTTCCTGCCGCACTATCAATTCCATCTCCCTATCGCCCTCTCTTTTTCTACATCTGAAGGATGCGTTTCTTCCTAAGTATCTCGTCGCTTTTTTGATTCGGCCTATTCTTTCTAATTCCATCTTTGTCTTGATCTCAAACTCTGTGATTATTACATTGGCATATGGGCATCTGTGCTGTCTAGTGATAATAATCTTACGTGTGTGAATATCTTTCTTATTTTTTATCCCTTTACTCTGACTAGCTTTATTTTAAAAAATTTAATGACTTTTGATGCCATATTGGCATTATTTTTCTTATACATATACATTTCGAAGCATCGTATACATTACAAATTTTTTTCAATATATCTTTATAAACCTGCATAAATACGTATCGGAGTTATTTATGCTTTATTTATATTGGAGACCTTTGGTCTTAATACAATCATTTAAATAAAAAAGATTATTGTATATTTCCAGTAGACAAATTTATTGCTACCGGTTTCGCCTTTTACAGCATTATTAGTTGATGAAAGATTAACAGAGGCTTCCATATATATGGAGAGGGAAGGAGGGTGTAGGATAGGAGGGTTAAATGAATAATAAGCAGGAGGGAGGAGATGCAATCAGTAATGAGATAATTTGAATACAATCAAAAAATACAAATTACAAAGTGATATGACATTAATTCAAACTGTTATGTAAAACAGTAAGGCGAGCAAAGTTTGTAAATAGAAAATGGAAATAATTAACAGAAGTTACAAAGGACGTTAAAATTACAAAGTAAAAAAGGCATTAATTTAATTACTTAGTTGTGAAAAGCAGTAAAGAGAACAATGGAGAGTGATTTGAAAACACATATGTATTAGTGAGTACAACATTGTCTGCAGCATCACGAATTACAATTTCCAACTGCCCTAAGAGGTCTAGTCTGCTGCCCTTTGATCAAAGTGGTGAAACTAATAATATATTTATTTTCCAAAACAATTCATTTTGTTAATATTTGATTAAAATTTCACTCACCCTAACATTTTTTCACTCAATCAAAGGATTGAATGTTTCGCGTTTTTATCTATATATACTCTTTCGCTGAAGAAGGGCATAGGCCCGATAAGCTTGCGTGTTTTTTTGTGTTCGTGTGTTTAACGTGTCTCTTCGACGCCCCCAGCAGCCTGCCAACTTGGTCCCCAACTTGGTAAGTGTCCGCTGGGCTTCCCTTAACACCTTGTTGCCACCCTCATCACTACCTTTTCTTTTCCTTATGTTTAATATATATCGTACGTAGTGTAAGATATAGATTTTTTATAATTCTCAGCACATATTCATTTACTATGAAATGAAAAACTTTCTTCTTCTCGGATATAAGTCCAATACAGCCAGTGCAATAGTTTAATTTTCGAATAGAATTTTTCAATTTTTAACAGTCCCTTTTAATCTTATGTAGTCTTTTGCGTTTTAGTAGCTGGCTTAACAGCATGTTTTCCTCTCAAGTACAAGAAAATTTATTTTTCACAAAAAAATCCTTTTTTCCGCTGATGCCTAACGATTAATCACTTTAAAATCATTCTTTCCTTCAATAGATTCAACATTGTTTTGCACAGTTCCGTATCTGCTTTATTTGAACCACATTTTTGAGAAATGTTTACCGTGAATTAATAAATGTAGTGTTATGTGTTTTTATTATTAAAAACTTCACACATTGTTCTTTCTATCTCTCTCTTCTTTCTCCCTATCTTAAATAGCAATTGCTTAGCTTGGTCATTTGTTCTAACATCTTCTACATCAATTTCGGCATTTCTTTCTCACACATTATCATAAATTCCTTCTTTCCATATTTATAAAGACAAAATAACCTCTATCCTCCAGCACCATTTTCCGACTTCCCATACATCTTATTTTCCTTTCTCCAGCTTTTCATCCATTCTCCTTCAACTCATTTACCCTATTATTATTATTCTTCTTGAGACATATTATCTGAATAATTTCGTTTCAAGATAATTTACATCTCTTACGATCATTGACATTCAGTTGCCTTTGTTGCATCGCCCCATTCTTCAAGGGCCCGCTTTCTGTCATTTATTCATCCTCCTCTCGAATGATGACACTTGCTTTTCTTTTGCGTCTGCAAACTTTTGTGGCCTTTTGTCAAACGGTTTCCTCTTTTGCTTTCCATCTCTTTCTCTGCATCTCTCCTTTCCAGTGTCTACATATATTTTCTTTTCTATTTTCTTCCTTTGTTTTATCTTATTTCTCTTTTCTCCATTTTTCCTTCAGAGAGTATTAATATTGATATATATAAGCGTACCGGAAAATGTGTACCCCCCTCCTCTCCCCCTCCCCTCGCCAAAACAAAATTGAAGTCCCGGAAAAAACTATAAGGACCTCACGAAAAACATGCTTACGCATATGTTTATATTTATTTTTGTATTTATATATAAAATGAAGGGGAAAGGTAAAAAATGTAGCGGATCCAGAGGGTTAAAAGGAGTAATAATCTCCGCTTAATTTCCTCTCCTCAAGGAATGGATAGGCTGAAGAGATGAGTCAGGCGAAGTTTTTCGAACTAAATCCTTCATTGTGGACAGATAATTGCGCGTGTTTGTGTGTGTGTATCTTCGATCGAGCGTGCGATTGAGTTTTTATCGCTTAAAGTGCTGGGCAAAGGGCTAGGAGAGTGAAGGAAAGCGTGATATAGAGCGAGTTGGCGGAAGTAGATGGGAGTAAGGAGTAAAGGACTGGAAATAGAGAAGCGACGGCTTCAAAGCCAGTAAAGCTTCTATACCGCGCCTCTCCTGGTACGCAAGGGCGTCGAAGGCAGTGAAAAAATAGAAAACTCGAAGATAAAAGTTGACAGAAGTCGTTAGTAGGACCGGTTCTGCAGTAGGATTCGTTGACATTTGCTCCCTCTCTCTCTCTCTCCCTCTCTCCCTCCCCCCCCCTCTCTCCCTCCCCCCCCTCTCACTCTCTCCCTCTCCCAAACTATCTCTCTTTCTTTTTTCAGCCTAGAAAGAAATTCGCCCGAGACTTTCAAAAAGGTCAAGGGTTTGGCATTGAGGAAATCCGATCGTTTAAGTCAAGTGGGGCAAAAAGTAAATCTTTGAGCTGCGATGTTTCTGACGCTTTACTTAAAATACGCGCTAGCGTTTGTATAAGAACGTAATGGATGCGTATGGGGAAGCATTCGAGTGTTGTGATGACGCTTATGTCCTTTTTCCTTTCTCTTCTTATGGCGATGCGATAAAACCCGTCATTCTCTTTTGATGCCAGTTCTGGAAAACTTCAAATAATTCCTATTTCCGTCAAGTCTCGACTCTTCGAATGCGAACATAAATGTGTATCCGCGTATTTTATTTTTTCCTCTAAGTTGGTTAAAAGGGATGACATATTTGTTTTAGCTTAGAAAATCAGTATTCATGTTTTTTTACTTTATACATGCGCAGTATTGGATAAAATATTGTATTCGTGAAAAAATCGAATTGGAGATTTCGACGCAAGAACGCGTTCTGAGGTCCGCAGT
Organism: Tanypteryx hageni; assembly: GCA_028673005.1. NCBI lineage: Eukaryota > Metazoa > Arthropoda > Insecta > Odonata > Petaluridae > Tanypteryx > Tanypteryx hageni. Next base: position 43,756,218 of record CM054117.1, read on the forward strand.
GTGCGTTTTTACTGTAGGAATTCTTCTCTGGTGCGCAACCGGGTCGAAGTTTGATCTAAGATCGACGTTTCGACGGCTGACACCGCCATCTTCTTCAGGATGTCTAAAACGTCCCAATCCCAATCTATTATAATTACGGTCAAAAGGACCTATCATTTAGCCGTCCCCGTGAGTAGTGACCCACTTTTCCGGCGGCAGATACATTGCGTGCTTTAGGGTACTTATGAGTAAACTAAATACTAATTTTTATTGCCTTTAGGCAAAAATACATATAAAATAACAATATAAAAGAAACCATTTATTTCTTATAAAACTAAGATTAAATATATACTAAAGTTAACTAAGAGTAGTTTCTTGTGGGTGGATTATTTACAGGGATTTTAGTTATGTATATATATATATATATTTTTTTTTGTTGTTGTTAATTTTTTCTCAGTCTGTTTATATATATATTTGTTTGTTTGTTTTTTTATATATATTTTTGGGAAATATTTATTATTTTATTTTTTTAATCCCTTTTATTTAATATTTTTTCAGTAAATAACCACACCCGTTAATTTCTATATAAATAAACAATGATATTGAGACGCTTTAGGGCATACAATACGCGCGTCAATATAAGTAATTAATTAACTATTCTAAATCTACAACTATAATCTAAATCTAATATAATAATAAAACATATAAATGGATAAATTGGGCTGGTAACGTGCCAAGAGTAGTAAAAGGCTGTCAAAAATGCGAAAGGCTATCAAAGCACAGGAGAAATTAACAAAACGGGCTTTTTAAGGGACGGTATTTACAATGAATGATGATGATGATAAATATGTACAAACAAACAAAAAGCAGTAATAATACTAAGTAATATTAACAATATTTTTAAAATAGTAAAAGCATAATATTAATAGTCGGTTGCTGATTGGCTAAAAACTTTTTAGGCCCTTTTAAGGGCCATAATTAAGGCATTTCAGTCCAAAATTTGCTTTGGAAAACGGTATCGGGTTTTCTTAGGGATAATATAGTCCCATATCGTAAGTAAAAGTTCATTGGCAGTATGAGGAAGGTGCCTGCGGAGCCGGTGGGCTCGCAATTTAACAAAATCTGTCAATGTAGAAATGCGAAGGGCGGATAATATTTCCTGAATAGGGACGAGGCGCGATTGCTGTAAAATGGTGCGGATGGTTTTATTTTGAAAAACTTCCAGGCGTTTTCGGTTAGTTTTGGAGGTATTAAAGTATACCTCGCTGCCATAAATAAGATGCGGTCGAATTAGGGAAAGGTAAAGAATCATTTTGTCCTTTGTGGACATTTGGCTTTTGTTGCTAAGAAGGGAGGCTAATTGGCTTTTTGCGGCGGTGGCTTTGCGAATGGCATACGTTGTATGGGCAGTCCATGTAAGTTTTTTAACAAATATAACTCCTAAAAATTTGTGGGAGTTGGTGGTTGGTATTGTCTTGCCCGCCATTTGAGGTGGGGACGTTAAAATATATTTCTTGAATCGGGTAAAGTGAACATGAGCGCTTTTTTCGGGGTTAATAATTATTTTCCGTTTAATAGTCCAGGCCTGTAAGGCGGAAAGGTGAGCAGTCAGTCGTCTTGTGATTTTTGGCCGCTATATATACTTCTCCTAGGCCGTAGCTGTCTGATTGACCCGCCCACCATTCAGATTTCGTCTTCCTTCTCCGAATTTTTGGAGAACCGGTTCCCAGGTTCTGCTGAGCGAGTACCCCGAGTCCCTGTTGAGTTTATTATCCCCCAAGGCGGATCTCGACAGCTTCTTTGACCAACCGGTTCCAGAAGCCATTGGAACGTCGTGGCTGAGGCTGTGCTCCGCCACAGCTGATTTGTCAGGTTGTCCCAACCTTATGCATCTCATGTGCTCTTTTAACCGGGTTTCCTTCAAAGGAAATGAAAAAAAAAGAACAGAGGAACCTACGATTACCTTTTTGATGAGAATAATGCCATATTGTGTGTAAAGTGGAAAGACAACAATGCCTGCTCTATCCTAATAAACTATGATTTCGTTGAACCACTGCATTAAGTAAAACGATGGTCTAGATTGGAAAAAGCTAAAGTTAACGTTCTACTACTTATCTGCCTCATTTGAGGACGGCAATTTTTCTTAAAAAATAAAGTGAATTTGAAATTGAAATTTTTTAATACATTATTTCAATAAGCATTTATCTCGCCAGGAAATGAATAAGAACAATGTTTGTCCGGCCGTTTTCTAGCCGGCGCTAATGGGTTAAGAGCGTCAATTACGTCAATATTACGAGTCATTGAACTTAGGTTAGGTTTTCGAGAAATGCTACCAAAACACACATAGATAGACAGACACACGCCGCCTTTTATTAATATAGATAAAAATTAAACTATGATTTTCCGTCCATTTATAATTAACACTACTCTGCACGTTGCTTGCAATTTGGATGTAAAGGAAATCAAAAATTTTTACAGGTTATATATATATCATTAAAGAAATAGATTGAAAGATTCTTACTGAATTTTTATATTAAAATAATGGAATCATATTAGAAAATCAAGTAAAAAAAGCTTTCCCATCTTTTTCTCGTTTATTTATTTCACGGTATAATTGCGATTTTAAAAATCCTCTTTCAATCTATCTATCTCTACCCCTCCCATTTCTCAATTAAAATCATTGTACCATTCAAAGGCACTGGAATCGTTACCTTAACATCAGAGTTTGTCATTGTTAAAGTCTTGAAAATTCCAGTTTTTTCTAACATCGAAGGAATATTTAAGCAAATTTGGATTCTTTTTCGAGAAAAAAATACTCGTGGTGCGGCCTGTTTCCCCGATGTATGAGACATCCCGAAGAAGATGGCGGAGTCAGCCGTCGAAACGTCGATCTGAGATCAAACTTTGACCCGATTGTGCACCCGAGAATAATTCCTACAATCAATCCACCGGGAAAGCACCAGACCCTGCGTTTTGACTATTTTTCTCGATGATGTCTGTGTGTATGTGGGTATGGTAGACGTTTTGTGGGCACTCTTAACTCCAAACCATTAGTCAGATTAGCGCAGTACCTTATATTTAAGTTTTATTAACAATTCAAGGTCTGCTAAGGTTTTGGCTCAGTGAGAATGGTCAACCGGAAGAGGCTTACTCATGTCATTTTTCAATTTTTTCCAATTATCTACTTTAGTACTTAATTTATGTATATATATTTGTTATTATTAAGGTTGTATACAATATGATTTTATACAAATTTTGTTTAAAACATTTTTCATAAAACTGATTGTTTAAGAGATATTTTGATTATTTTTCTGAATTTGTGAAATACGTCGCTAAGTGATACCTTTGCCTCTGTTGCTATGATAAAAATTTCTAATGTTTGATAGAGATGCCCACGCTGCCAAGGGTAATTTTAATTGCGGTCACAATTCTACCGATGCCACCTAGTCGCATTTTGTAAACAAATGTTCTTGTAAATATTGTCAGCGATCTCAGCACTGCCAATAGTAATTTTAATCAAGCATCGTTATTTTTTTAACCATAACAACAAATAACAATTCTTTACTTATTGTTATTCATTGTGAAAAATGTTTCATAGTATTTTTCACTGTAATATTAATTCAGTGTTTATAAGTAATTTACGAACGAGTGTAATTTCCGATAATTATTTTTGAGGACGCTGATGTCGTGAGCGACATGCCATTAGTATTGCATTAATACTCGTTGCTCTTTCTGAAGAAATTTATGTCATGCCATGTTTTATATTAAGTGATAACGCTGATATGCCAAATTGTTTTTTAGCTGCATCAGACAAGTTTTCCCCCTAGGAATTTCAATTTAAATATCTTCTTCATATTTTCTTGGGAAAGATGTAATCTGTATCAACTTACTAGGTAACATGATTCAGATTTAGTTGGCAAAAATACAAAAGTGAAAGATTATGATTGTTAAAAATATTGCCATGAAAACGGTTTCTGTCAAGGTACATTGTCGTATATAAATGTTTGATATAGAACATATAAAACTGTTTTGATTAAAAATTAATCAAAGTTTGTGATTTCTTTTATAAATTAGTAAAACCATACTTATGAACCGTGGTGTACTAAACTTTTATATAAATGTTCGTCTCCTTTTGATTCTGCATTTAATCAATCTCTGTTTTATTTGTTACATTTGGATCACATTGTTTGACGTAAAATTTATAATTTGTACATATATTTATTTACAAAATAGTTTTTAATACTCTATAGTGTTTTTTATTTTAGAATTGTCGCACTCATACGATGGATCGTATTTTTCAGAATAAGGGGCGAATTTTGTTTTCCCTAAAATATCCAAACATTAGAGATCCGAAATCGAAGGATCTCATCTAACCCATTGAGACTGCTTTTTTCACTTGGTCTGCCAAATATCTTACCCCCAAAAGGGATTCATCTCTTTGGCTGACCTCCTCGCCTGAAGCCATAAATATTTCCCTTCCCTTAGTCCCGTTTCCGAAAAAGATATCAATCTTTCAAAATCATCGAACAAAAAAAATCCATTTACGATGCATAAAGTCAGTACTTTTTTAAGGACTTAGTTTTCTATCGGAGTAGGAAAAAGAGAGTTATAAAGAGAGAGAGAGAATTCAAACTCAAAAATCAAACCTCGCCTGTCTGCTCTCTTACTCCCATTAAAACATAATATTTTTAATTTATTACAAATACTATGCTATAATACATATAATATACTATAATATATGTATGTATGTATATCATTATATATAAACGTTCCTTACAGAGGAGGATATCATTATATATAGTCGTTTCTTACAGAGGAGGATACAACATACTAGTAGTTGGTGCTTGCATACTGCAAGCATTTCATCTCACCTTGAAAAAACATTAATTTTTCAGACAGACATTTCATCCTTACAAATCTTCTTTTAATTCTAAAGATTTCAACTCCGCAGCGATTTTCGTTTTTCCTACATGTAAAAATAATAGTTAAAAAAAATCCCCAAATGTTGCAATTTTAAAATTTTTACACTTTCTCTATTATGGGGTACTAATGCTACACATTTTAGCCAAATTTTAAAGTTGTAGCATTTCTAGAAGTAAAATAATATTTTTCTAATTGTTTAAATTTAAATAATTTTTAACGGCCGCCACAATTCATATATGGTAAAATTGAAATCTTTATTTGTGGAAATTTACTACTTTGTAAATAATTTGAAAATTTCAGCTTCCTAGCTCATCCAGTAGTACCTAAACAGTTATCTATTTGTTTAAACTTTAAGAATTTTTAACTGCCAAACAAATTAAAATATCAAAATTTGTATAATCCTTATTTCGTTTTTTTAGAAATTCTACTTACAAAAAAATTTCAACTCCGTAGCACATGCAGAAATACATAAACCTTGAAAATTTGTTTAAACAATTGCGAATTTTTAGCGTCCGCATTGTTGCACTTCTTGAAAATTTTACTTTTTTCTAGTCGGTTTTGCACAAAATCCTACCTAATAAAAAAATTTCGAATCTCCAGCTCATCTGGAAAACCTAAACATTAGTATCCACCTATCATTATATATAGACATTCCTTACAGAGGAGGAGGAGGATATAACATACTAGTAGTTGGTGCTTGCATACTGCAAGCATTTCATCTGACCTTGAAAAAACATTCATTTTTCAGAAAGACATTTCATCATCACAAATAGTCTTTTAATTCTAAATATTTCACCTCCGCCGCGATTTCCGTTTTTCACACATGTAAAAATAATAGTTTAAAACAATCCCCAAATGTTGAAATTTTAAACATTTTACACTTTCTCCATTATGGGGTACTAATGCTACACATTTTAGCCAAATTTTAAAGTTGTAGCATTTCTAGAAGTAAAATAATATTTCTCTAATTGTTTAAAATTTAAACATTTTTAACGGTTGCCGCAATATATATATATATATATATATATATATATATATATATATATATGGAGATATTGAAATGTTTATTTGTGCAAATGCACTGTTCTGTAAATAATTTGAAAATTGCAGCTTCCTAGCTCATCCCGTAATACCTAAAAAATTATTAAACTTTAATGTTCAAATGGGGTTAAAACATCCCCTAAAATTTGTAATTTTAAAATTTTCGATTTTTATAGTTGGTTATGAGAAAATTTCTATAATCTTGCAAAATTTCAGCTTCCTAAACTTATTAGATTGGTCTACACACTGGATTGCGTTTTCCCATGCTAACTTATGGGAGATATTCCGGGGTCTCTGGAGTCGAACCCAAGACTTTATAAGCAAAAGTCAAAACATTTCCTAATAGATATTGCGGCTATCTAGCAACACTGAAAATTTCATTTTTCTAGCTGACCGGTAAGTGCCCATAATTAATTTACAAAAATGGCGCAATGCTTATCTTATGGGAAAAACGCAATTTTCGAAATTTCTGGAGTCGAACTCATGTCACTTAGGTAAGAAGTCTCATTTTATCTGTAGGTTTCTCCATCATATCTACAAAAACTAAAACTTTCAGATCTCTAGCTTTTGTAGTTTGTATCCTCCTATCATTATATATCGACGACTTTTACAGAGGAGGATATAACATATATATAACATATATATAACATATAGGAGGATACTAATGTTTAGGCGCTTCCAGATGAGCTGGAGATTCGAAATTTTTTTCATAGGTAGTATATTGTGCAAAACCGTCCAGAAAAAACGAAAAAAGGGCAACAATTCGGCTGCTAAAAATTCGCATTGTTTAAACAAATTTTTAAGGTTTATGTATTTACGAATTAGCTACGGTGCTGAAATTTTTTTAGAGGTAGAATTAGTAAAAAAACGAAATAGGGATTATACAAATTTTGATATTTTAATTTGTTTGTCAGAAAAAAATTCTTAAAGTTTAAACAAATAGATAACTGTTTAGGTACTACGGGATGAGCTAGGAAGCTGAAATATTTCAATTATTTGCAGAGTAGTAAATTTGCACAAATAAACATTTCAATATATATGAATTGCGGCGGCCGTTAAAAATTATTTAATTTTAAACAATTAGAAAAATATTATTTTACTTCTAGAAGTACTACAACTTTATAATTTGGCTAAAATGTGTAGCATTAGTACCCCATAATGAAGATAGTGTAAAAATTTTAAAATTGCAACATTTGGGGATTGTTATTATTTTTACATGTGGGAAAAACAGAAATCGCTGCGGAGATGAAATCTTTAGAATTGAAAGAATATTTGTAATGATGAAATGTCTGTCTGAAAAATGAATGTTTTTTCAAGGTGAGATGAAATGCCCTCAGTATGCAAGCACCAACTACTAGTATGTTATATCCTCTGTAAGAGTCGTCGATATATAATGATAACATACATATAACAGGAGGATACTAATGTCCAGCCCAAACTACAAGAGCTAGTGAGCTGAAAGTTTCAGTTTTTGTAGATATGATGAAATAACCAACAGATAAAATAAGACAACTCACCTAAGTGACATGAGTTCGACTCCAGAAATTCCGAAATTTACGTTTTTTCCCATAAGAAAAGCATTGCGCCATTTTTGTATATTAATTTTGGGCACTTCTCTGTAAGCTAGAAAAATGAAGTTTACAGGGTTGCTAGATGGCTGCAATACCTATTAGATATTATTGTTACTTTTACTTACAGTGTCCTGGGTTCGACTCCAGATACCCCGGAATATATCCCATAAGTTACCATGGGAAAAAGTTATCCACGTGTGTAGACCAATCTATAAAGCTTAGGAAACTTCAAATTTTGCAGGATTATTGAATTTTTTTCATAACTAATATAAAAATAGAAAATTTCAAAATTGTGAATTTTTAGGGGTATTTTTATCCCCATTTGAACAATAAAGTTTAATAATTTTTATCTTGAAAACTATATGCTGTAGGTTCGAGTTTTTGAAATTATTTTGTAGAAATTTATACATAGAAAAAAAGAAAATTTTGAAAAAGTTAAAAAATTTCACCACATATATTTCGCAAATGTTTAAACATATTTTTGAGGTTTATGTATTACCGAATGTGCTACGGATCTGAAATTTTTTTATAGGAAGAATTTGTAAAAAAAAGAATTAGGGATTATACAAATTTTGATATTTTTATTTGTTTGGCAGTTAAAAATTCTTAAATTTTAAACAAATAGATAACTGTTTAGGTACTACTGGATGAGCTAGGAAGCTGAAATTTTCAAGTTATTTCCAGAGTAGTGTATTTGAACAAATAAACACTTGAATCTTTCCATAAATATATTGCGGCGGCCGTTAATAATGTTTCAAATTTTAAAAATTAGAAAATTATTATTTCACTTCTAGAAGTACTACAATTTTCAAATTTGGCATAAATGTTTAGCATTAGTACCCCATAATGGAGAAATTAAAAAATTCTTTAAATTGCAAGGGTTGGGGATTATTTTAATCTATTATTTGTAAATAAAGGAAAAACGAAAATCGCTGCGAAGGTGAAATATTTAGAATTAAAAAAATATTTGTAATGATGAAATATCTATCAGAAAAATAAATGTTTTTTCAAGGTGAGATGATATGCTTGCAGAATGCTAGCATCTTCTACTAGTAATATATTATATATATATATATATATATATATATATATATATATATATATATATATATATATATAGGTGGATACTAATGTCCAGCCCAAACTTCAAGAGCTAGAGAGCTGAAAGTATTTGTGTTTGTAGATATCATGGAGACGAATGAAGAAGAAATGAGAATGCTCACCTAAGTGTCATGGGTTTGACTCCATAAATTCAGAAAATTGCTTATTTCCCCATAAGAAATGCATTGCGCTATTTTTGTAAATTAATTTCGGGCACTTGCCCGATAAGCTAGAAAAATTAAATTTTTAGCGTTGCTAGATGGCCGCAATACCTATTAAAAATTATACTAATTTTTGCTTACAGTGTCTTGGGTTCTATTCCAGATGCTCCGGAAAATCTCCCATAAGTTTTCACGGGGAAAAGTTATTTCAGTGTGTAGACCAGGGGTGGGGAACCGGCGGCCTTTTGTGATACTCATTGCGGCCTTTTGCATACTTGTCTTAACATACTCAAACTCATATGTGATTTTAACATGAAAGTTACAGAATCTTTGCGCCAAATCTACTGTTTTAAATGACACATTACGTAAAGTTATTGGTATTATGGACTACGTTCGAACAAATGCTTCACGGCATCGCCAATTTTGCTCCATGCTTCATTATGACGATGAAACATTCAGTGTATATCTTCCATATCATTCTAAACTGTGCTGGTTGTCACAAGGTCAAGTACTAGAAAAACTTTTAGCTTTGCGAAAACAAGTCACGAGCTTTTTCAAAGAACAGAATGAACCTTGTGAATTTTTTAGCAAAGATTTCTGCAGAAATGTTGCATTTTTGTGTGGTTTAATGTCAAAGCAAAATCATTTGAATACTTCTCTACAAGGTAAAACTAAATCCATGTATGAACTGTGGCAGCAAATTCATTCATTTCGGAAGAAGTTGAATTTTTTTAAAATTAGCCTTATCAGATCAGTTGTTTCAGCCGAGCATTTTCCTAAACTGGCAAAGGTAATTGATAAACAAGATATGAATAAAAACTTGCAAAATTGGAATATGAATTAATATATAGATGTTTTAGATTCCTTGATTAAAGAATACAATGACAGATTTAAAGATTTTGAGAAACATGATGCCACACTGATGTTATCTTTTCAGCCACATCTGGTTGTTGTCTCGAATGCACCTGAGGACTTGCAGATGGAGTTGATTGAGCTCTCAGAAGATACCATTCTGAAGCCTCTATTTGACAGTAAAAAGGATCCCATTGAAATATGGAAGAATGCTGTTGAATACCCACGACTCCGTCAATATGCTCGTCGTTTACTCTCTTGTTTTGTCACAACCTATTGTTGTGAATCAACATGTTCATATATGACTCAAATCAAGACTTGCCTGAGATCACAGATGACAAAAAGTTCTTAGCTCACAACAAACATTCACAAAAAAGTCATTAAATTGTGTTTGCCTTCTTAATTTGATGAATGTGATTGAATGCAAGATTTTATTTTCATGTCCTTGATATGTTTTAACTTCTTTAAAGTTTATTAATATATTAGTAAATATAAAGAATTGAAATTTTTTCCATTAGATTAAAAAGTCATAATATTGTGTTAAAGCTTACAAAGTTTTTAAAAATATTAGTAAAAAAGAAGAATTGAAATCTGTATTCGTTAGATTAAAAAGCCATTAAATTGTGTTAGCCTCTTTATTATTTTGATTTTGATAAATGTGAATGTATGCAACGTACATCGCAATGTGCTGCCTGATGAGGTCTCCGTTAAGTAACATTTGGCATTCCAATGAAAAAAAGTTCCCCACCCCTGGTGTAGACCAATCTAAGAAATTTAGGGAGATAAAAATTTTCACGATTATAGGATTTTTCACAAAACCAACTACAAAAATCGAAAAGTTTAAAATAGTTAATTTTTAGGGGTTGTTTTTACCCCATTTGTACATTAAAGTTTAATAATTTTTATCTCGAAAACTATTCCCTTTAGATAAGAGCTTTTGCAACCATTTTGTATCAAATTCTATTCTCCGTATGCATAAAGTTTTTAATCATTACCTTACAAATCATATAAGGGCAAGGGAATAGAATTTCCGATCGCTACACGTATTATTAACGATTATTACGTATTGATAATTTTTGTCTATTAATCGTAGGCACGTGGTATCGGAATATATTTTAGCAAATGATGTCCACTATCCGAATATAATTTTTAATGTATAGCTTATAGATCATATAAGGGCGATTTAGATAGTTTAATCACGCCAAGGTCGCTAAATGCGGTTGGAGAACTCGACGAATTGGGTTGGTGCGCGCTCCTCTCCCCTTCCACCCTCCCCTTCGTCCCTCCCCTGTACTTCTACCATGATCCCACGACGTTTATTCGCGTTCCATAAATCGGCGCGAAATTTGAAGGTGCTTCCGTTATTCTATAACTGTATTATAAAGTTGATTATAAAAAGTGTGTTATTTGTCTTTGCGTTGCTATTTGTTGTTGTGATATTAGTTTTTCTTGGTTAAGAAGGGGAAACTTTTGTATTAAAAATATGTCTAATAATAAAATATCTGTCTGAAAAATTAATGTTTTCAAGATGAGATGAAATTCTTGCAGAATGCACTGCTTGTATCTATTATATATATATGCTTCTTACAGAGGAGGGTCATATCATTATATATAGACGTTCCTTACAGAGGATATATATATATATATATATACTACTAGTAGTTGGTGCTAGCATTCTGCAAGCATTTCATCTCACTTTGGAAGACTAATTTTTCAGTGAGATATTTTATCATTGGAAATATTTTTTTAATTTAAAAGATTTTACTCCTCATCGATTTTCGTTCTTTTCTTATAGAAAAATATTAGAGTATAACAATCCCTAAAATTTGCATTTTTAAGAATATTATACTTTTTCATTATGGGGTACAAATGCTACACATTTATTCCAAATTATAAAGTTGTATCATATTTAGATTGACATTTATCTAATTGTTTAAATTTTAAAAAGTTTTAACGGCCTCAATAACCATAACTTGGCGATGTAGCAATGTTTATTCGTTCACTTACACTAAACTCTAAATAATTTAAATATTTAAGCTTCATAGCTAGACACGCAGTATATAAACATTTACATCTGTTTAAACTTTAAGAATTTTAGCTACCAAACAAATTAAAATATCAAATTTTATATAATTCCTATTTCGTTTTTATTTTTACAAATTCTACTTATAAAAAAAATTCAGCTCCGTAGCACCTATGAAAATACATAAATCTTGAAAATTTTATTAAACAATTGCTAATTTTTAGCGTCCGCATTGTCGAACTTTTTCAAGATTTTCGTTTTTTCTAGTTGGTTTTGCACATAATCCTACCTACGTAAAAATTTCGAATCTTCTGCTTATTTGGAAGTGCCTAAACATTAGTGTCCTGCTATATATATTATACAGATTGGACCACGGATGATGTGTAAAAGTATATGTTAATTTTGTACATCAAGGGGTAAAGGGGTAAAAAATACCCTGAAGAAATGAGACGCAGAAAATAATAAAAAACCTACCCTCAATCTTCCATCCTGTGAAGAAAGAGGCTTCGTAGGAAGTAAACACAAACCCAAATTCGTTTGAAAATCCTCAACAAGGAGAGTTTATGCCACTTAAATGAATAGACGAAGGTTTGCACCGAGATTTTTCTAAGGGATATGGTCAATAGGTACCAGCGTTTTGGTTCCTCTGTAAAATATGCAAATGATGAAGGAAGGAACGGAATTATCCGACGGGACAAGTGCCGAAGATTTTTCCCAAGGTGGAAGGATCCAGTGTTTGGCATTACGAAACTGTCTCATATGAGAGTTTAAAGCAAGTGATTGTTTGGCGTGTTGTGGCCTTCGACACACTCCACTACGGAAGGAGTGTCCTCAGAGTGACGTAGTGATTCATAAAGATAATATTATTCTTTTTAACTGTAAATTACTCGGACAATATTTTTATTGTTTTAAAATTATAATGCTACAAATAGTTCACGAAAATAATAGGCTTAATTTTAATTACAATATATAATTAAGCGATAAGATTAACCAATAATTACGATAAAGCATGCACATTTATTGGCTTCCAGTGATCTACATTAAATTATTAGTTTTATTTTTTTAGCATTTAATACGGGACGGAGGCATAAGCGCTGGCTCTAACCCTGGGGAATTTTGGAAAACGCACGCGCCATAATCGTAATTCTGTCTAATAAGGGTGGAAAAGAGTATACGTAGTTTTCTCTGGCGCTGGTGTTATTTTGTGACGCCACATTTTTCAAAACTCCCCCTACTCCACATCGTCACATAAGTCGGACCCGCTCCCCCCCTTGGTGCGTGATGTCATATACGAAAGGGCCCATGAGGGCCAAATTCAAAAGAACTTTCTCCTTCATAAATGTAGTTACCTCTGCTCAGGGGTGGTTCGGAGGTTTAAAACACCCTTCATTTTTGTAATCAGCGGGGTCGAAAACCCGAAGAAATTTTTTATGAACCTTGTTTTATTTTTTCTCTTAGGGGTAGGTCGAGGGTTAAAACTGATTTAATTTTTTAAATCAGCGAGATCGATAACTCCCAGGAAATTTTTTTATGAATATTGTTTTATTTTTTCTCTTAGGGGTAGTTACCCTTGCCTTAGGGGTAGGCCGGGAGTTAAAACTGATATAATTTTTGAAATTAGTGGGTTCTAAACCCCCCCCCCCCCCGACCTCAACATTTCTCTCGCGAACCCTAAAAATCTTTTTTCCAAAATTAACATGGGAGGCCCATAAGACTCCGTGACAAAAATTGATATCACCCCCAAAAGGGGGTGTAATCAGCAACACACCAACTTGTCATCCACCTTGCCCAAATCTTAGAACCCAGGGCAAGGGGTTTGCAAAGTTTAATTGACATACAATTACCCCTTCATGTGTAAATTTAACAAATACTTTTACGCATCGTCCGTGGCCCAGTCTATATATAGATGCTTCTTACAGAGGAGAATTAACATATAATATATGATAACATATAACATACAAGTAGTTTGTGCTTGCATTCTGCAAGTATTTCATCCCACCTTGAAACATTAATTTTTCAGACATATTTCATTATTAGATATATTTTTAATACAAACGTTTCCCCCACTGAACCAAGAACTACTAATAACACAACAACAAACAACAACGCAACGAGAAATAACACACTTTTTATAATCACCTTTATAACACCGTTCTAGAATAACGGAAGCACCCTAAAATTTCGCGCCGAAATTTGTAAAGCGATAAACCGTCGTGGAGACGTGGTGGAAGTGACTGGAAAGGGACTAAGGGTAGGGTAGAGGGGGAGAGGAGCGTGCACCCGCCCTACTTGTCCGCCATTCCCCACCAACGCATTTAGCGACCTTGGCGTGATTAAACTGACTAAATCGTCCTTATATGACCTGTAAGCTATACATTAAAAATTATATTCGGGTAGAGGAGATCATTTGATACAATATATGACGGGTATGCGTGGATTAAGTATTAAATTTAAGGAACGTCCCATTCTTCTTCCTTTTCTCTATTCTTCTCTCCCATCCTCCCTTCCTCCCATCCTCTCTCCCTCTCCTTTCTCTCTCCTTCTCTGGAAAAATAGACTAATTCTATAGCACCCTTACTTTCTACGTACCTTCCATTCTATATCCCTTCCTTCCTATCTTCCTCCCCACATCCGCCTCTCTCTCATTCTACATCTATATAGTCGTTTAGTTAAGCAAAATAATCCAAACTAAATCCCAGTCCCAATAGGATTACGTATTTTTGCGAAAACTCCTACGATAATTTAAGGCTATCTATGCATTCCTATATATTACACATATGCGGGTTGAGACAACAATTGATTCTCGAAGTTTAACAATGACGTGGTTGGTAAGACAAAATCCTGTTTAAAAACAGTTATTTTCCCAAAATATGTGATTTAAATGTTTAATATGAGAGATTTCGAACGGTAGGCGGAAAAAGATGAATAGAATAAGAAACTTCATTAATATTTCTAAAGCATAGTTTAAATTCTAAGATCGTACGTCAATTATTTCTAATTTTAATTTCTAAAGAATTAGTCTGCACTTTAAAAAGTCGCTTTTTACGTGTTATCTTACGGGAAATGGAAATCGCCACTCTGAAGTCAAACTCCGGTCTTTTTTCGTGTTTTTTTTCGTCATTTAATTTTTATATCTGAATCAAATATTCCTGCGAAATTTCAACCTTCCACGTAATGGGAAAGTTTGTTAGAAACGCATTAAAACGTGTCGTTGATGACGTCAGCGTTACATTACGGACAACGGCTACTATTATATTAAGTAATTGTTTAAATTATAATAATTTTTAGATAGATAAATATTATTTCACTTATAGATGTACCATAACTTTAAACTTCGGCAGAAATCTATGGCATTAGTACCTCACAATGGAAAACTGTAATATTCTTCAAATATAAAATTTTAGGAATTTTTTTATGCCAATATTGTTCCATAAGGAGAGAACGAAAACCGGTGCGGAGGTGAAAACTTTTAATTTAAAAAAATATTTCCAATGATGAAACCTCTCTGAAAAATTAATTTTTTCAAGGTGATATGAAATGCTTGCAGAATGCAAGCACCAACTACTTGTGCACACATATATTATAGCCATACACACACGCCTAGATTGTGCTTTGAAGAAAATCATCGAGCCTTATTCTTTGCGTCACGGATCGTACAACTGAATCCGCGTCTCTTTTCGTCCGGATAAGATTTATTTTAAGGCCCACTATCCTGAACAAATCCTATTTTTTATACTCCTGACCTCAAACAGATATTTCCGCTACGCTCTTTCTCTCCTCCTGGCCCCCTCTCAACTCTTTTTGTAGTTGATCTAAAGTTGTATTTTTCTTTCAAATCCCCAGACCTCTGACAAAAGGGATGTTAAGAGGAGGATGGGTACGCAGAGTGGCTATTTTTAGAACAAGGGAGGGGAGAGGAAGGGAGGTGGTGGTGAGAGGAAGTGGAGGAAATGGATGGAGGAGAAATGCACAGATCTTGAGGAGAAGGAAATTTTGGGTGGCGTAGGTGGAGGACGCGGAGTATTTATGGGAGTAGGTTTGGCCCCGAGGGCGAGGGCAGAATGCGACACCAAGGATAAATCAGGGCCAGGGTTAAGAGGGGAGGTGGATGAGGACTCTGGCAAAGGGATGAAATATCTGGAGTGCTTTGTAGCATAGAGAGGGTGAATGCTCTTAGGAATTCTGCTCTGCAACAATATCCCAAGTTCTTTCTCCTTCTGCCCCTTTAACTTTTTCCCTTCTTTATGGAACACTGGCTTTTGTCGAGGAGCATAAAAATCCATCGGAATCGCATTTTTGGAGGTTAATTCAACGGATCCGGTTCGGAATGCGGTCATGGCATTTTGGCCGGGACCAAGTTGCGTGAACGCTCCATGTAACAAGCGCATTAGTTTTTTAAGCGCGGGTGAATAGGTTAGTAGCTCGGGATTTGTGACGCCCACCCTCCACCCTTAAAATAATAAGGGAATTTATGAAGTGCGAATGTGACATTTGAATCATTAACAGTCGGCCTGACGGGAAGAGGACTTTCCTAATTGTATTTTTTTTATTCTTCCTATGATTACAAAAACATCATTATCATTAAAACAGTTATAAATATTAATATGCGTATAATATACCTATATTTTAAAATTAACTGTAAAATTTTCCGCGCCTTACCTGGACTAACTTATTGCCGTGGTTGTTTCCGAGCATATGAGTGTAACTTATGAATCATGAACAGTTGGCCTGGTGAGAGGAAGAGAATATTTCTCATTGTATAATTTTGTTATTCTTCCTATGATAGCAAAAAACTCATCATCATTAAAATTGTTGTAAATATTAAAATGTGTAAAAACACACCTGTAAAAAGTTACGCATTTTCCTTGCGTTAACTTATTTACACCGGCCTTTTTGCATTAAATTTAATTCTATGTACGGTAATTGTCGGTTCTTTAATTATTTCATCAAAAAATAAAAAGTAATAATCCCTAATATTCTTCCTGTACTACATATGAACTTAATAATTAACAGAAAATTGCAATCGTCAATTAAAAGTTAATTAATATAAATGTTCCAAGAAAGCATTCATTTTAATCTAATACCGCTTAAATATTTAATACTAACCTTTTTAAAACAGACAATATACTTATAAACAATAAGGTACAGAAATCATACCATATTTAAAATCATTCCGTATTTAAAATCACTGTACGTTGTCTTTTTTGAGAAGATATTAAATATCAATTGATAATCCGATTAACATGGATAACAGATTTCACTCGGATGATTTATTCCACTACCTTTCATGCTAATGCAACCACTTGTCACTGCGAAATCTACGTTACTTGGCGCAGATTGAGGAAAAAAGCTTTAAATTTCCCGGGTTTCAAACTTTGTTAAAGTTTCGGGAATATTTTAGTAGGAAAGGGATAAATCTAATCTGTAATAAATAGCCTTTCGAAGAGAAGAAATTCTACATTTATGGCTACCGCGATAAATATGTTCCAGGGACTCCCTTTTTTATATGAAATTTTATTTTTAGAAGGAAATGCGGCCATTCGGCGAAATCACTTCTCCCTCAGGAGGAGACGATGAATAATAAATGGAGCAAGGGAGATTCTCGGCTCCTTCAACTCTTCCTCTTTCTTATAAACACTCCCCAATCGTTCTAATATAAGAAAAAGAAGATAAGTGATAGACGCCTTGGAGCAACTGAAAATAATTCTCCATGCAGTTGCCAATGAATATGTTTATCCCATCCATTCTACCATTTTGTTTAGTTTCATTGCCTCCTTCCATTCACTTACCACATACTAACGGTTTTCCTGCACTATCCTACCTTTTGCTCCCCCCCCACCCTTTCTTTCCCTTAACTGCAGTGCTCATACAGGAATCCCTCTCATCCTGGCGCTTCGCATAACGACGTTTCGCGGTTACGACGCCGTAATATTGTAACCATTTTTCCCTTAACGATGTTCATAAATCGCGGTAACGACGCTGGAGCTTGTCTTCCCGCCTATCTCTCGCGGTTGTCAGCTTGATTTTCGCATAACAACATCGCGCATAACGACTCTTTATCGTGGGCGGAATTAACTTCGTAATGTAAGGGATGCCTATATTGTTATCTTATTCTTTCAATGGCTATGTCAATGTCGTAGAATTTAAGTTTCCACTAATCTTAATATGCTATGACGAAGCAGAACTGGTTGTGGATTTAATGAAAAGCATTGGTTCCTCTGAGTCAATTTATTTTTATTTTTAAAAGTACAACCCCTTATCGTCCTTCTTAGAAAGAGAGGTTTGAATTTGAAACGGGATATCAAAAACAAGTAGACGTATAAGTGTAGAAGATTCCACTCTATAATTTCTCTCACCATATTCCATCTTAAGCGCCGTGATAGTCTTCATCGAAATGTTTGTGAAATTTATCGCCTCCGTGCCAACGCCGCCATCTTTGTTCTCTCCGCATAAAAAGAGAGCTCCTTGCAACATAGGCGACTCGTGGCACGTCATGTCAGACAAATTGCCTACGTTCACGGGTGACGGACTTCGCTCGCTCCGCGTGAGAGGAATTCTCGAGGAAGCGGGTGGGCTTTTGGGGTCTGATGGAAGCGGGAAACGGCAAGAAAGTGAAATAGGGTCGGAAGGGGTCGAAAGAGGAGGAAGGAGATAGGGAGGAGGAGGGAGCGCGGCAAAGGTGGGGTCGGAAGACCGCTGCATCCGCGGGGAATGTATCTTGGTGCGGTACCGTTACCTGTTCGCAAGGTGGAAGAGAAAATATATTCCGGCAAAAAGAAAGGAACTGGGATGCCGTGACCCCGGCATATTAATCCGTCAAAAGCGTCTTCCGTTCCATATTTAGGCGCAAAAACAAAAGGGTGGTTTAATCCATTCGGAGAGTAATAATGTTACCACCCGGAAGTGCCTCCTTCCGCCCGATTACTTTCCATTCGCGGCGTGAGAGCAGATGGCGACGCATGCTTGGATTACTAATTCTGCCAAAGGGTGCAAGATGCGGTTCGTTTTAACGTGGCGGTGTTATTCTTGTTGCTGGTTTGCAATCATTGCGCGCATTAGTCGCTTGCTGTTCGTATTTGTCGCAAGAAATTGGATTAGAAAGAACATTAGAAGTGAAATAAATAATAAATAAATGAACAAATTTAAATCTCACTTTGAGCCAAAGACAACTTGTCACCCTTATTTTTTTTAAAGTATTGAGAAAGCTCTTAGAGATGACATTTGTAAAGTGACCTTTTTTGCGTAAAATTTAGTAAAAAGTATGTTTCGCAACGATTTGCTGTTTCGTTGAAATAAATCTTGCAAACGCAGTCTTAGACCAAGACTGGTAATAATGTATGTTGCCCGTATTTCCTTAGTGAATTACGTAGCATAGGCAGATTAATCAATAGCAATTTGCCCTACCATTCTTCTGCATGTCTGTGTAGCAGTTTACTGCAAATCACGATAGTTAATCTTAGCTTAAATGTCTTTGTTTAAATTGCTTTATGTAACTGATAAATGTAGAGAACATTCAATTTTTAACTTAAATTCATAATTACACAATTAAATAAATTTCTTTAAGGATAAAAATATAAACTATACGAGTAAAAGACTATTTAGAGGAATTAGTAATATGTCATTAAGCTCATTGAATTTTTCAATAATAATTTATTTGAAATGTAAATTTTAATTATAATGATTAATTTCATTCACTTATTCTTTTACGATTTGCAGAAATACATTTACGTCGTGTTTATGTTTATCTCGTATTAAATTATTTTCAGAAAATTTCAGATTATTTTGAAATTTTCAACTAATTCTCTTCGCAATAAACTTAAAATCTGTATGTATTTCTTCATGAAAATTTTTAGAAAATTGATGACCTGCTGTTACGAGTGTATTCGGTATTTCACATAGGAAACTAAGAGATTAATTCTGGTCGGCTTTCTGCTGTCGGGAGATTGTGATAAATCAAATCGGCGAAAAAGTAATGCACCTCCAACACATATTTTTTTATTCGAATTTTATCACTTGCATGCATCTAAATTTATCGAACCAATATTCCACTATAGTACTTTTCCATGATGTACTTTAGTCTATTACATTTTAACTTCGCTCGATGCATCATTTTTAATCCCGACGGAAACTTGGTCTCTTTTTTCGTAAAACGCTTTGGTCGTTAAATTCCAAAATTATATATGTAGGAAGACTTAAAAACAAAATTAGTTATTTCGAATGACATTATAAACAGAATACATAAATGTGAACACATTATAGCCCATGGCGTGCAACTGATAGTACAAATTAAAATTAATTTATACATTTGGTTAAAATTCGTGTTATACTCAGCTATGATATAGTGTTTTATTTATTTTATGAAATTGTTCTCATTTTCATAAATAACATTGTTTCATTTGACTGCACGATATTCTTTTTCTTCTAATTTCTTTTACTACATAAGTCACCGTTCTCTGCCGGAACACATTTTACAGTGCAAATGAAATATCTCCATTTTTTTCAAATAATAAAATAGTAGATTTTTAGTTAGATGGGTCTTTTCTTTCAAAACTCTCATAGAACACCATGGAAGCAAACCAACAAAAAATTCACTATTGCATCACAACTGGGCTGCGAATATTTCTTCCTAATTTCCAGGAGCCTCCTCCTTCGCCATCTTCAATCTCGCTCTCCTAGATTCTCCTATATTCTCCTAGAATCGCACTTGACCTCCGTGACCTTCCGATTATCCATTCCTCTTGGGCCGGCGCGTAAATGCTCTGGCAATTATTTGGAACCTATGGACATAAACCCTTGGCTCCGCAACGGTGGGGGAAGCGGGTTTGGAAGCCCGGACGACCACACACGCATATACAAACGGATGCGCCTTTGGCGGGTCGTTCGTTCTTGAGATTAGTTCACGCAGCTGTTCTGCATGCACGGTTGATTCCAATCTTGCTAATTGATCAAAGATGTTTAAGGAGAGGGAGAGAGAGAGAGCGTTAAGGTACGAATAGGCTAGAGTGTAAGACTGACGCGTTTGAATGCGAGTTCCGAGTGATTTGCCCGTGAGAGGAAGCAAAAGGGTTTCTTGCGCGGCCTATAATTTTATCCCCTTCTATTAGGTCATATTTCAGCGCCTCCGTGTTTCCGATGATATTTTTTTGATATCACTCGTAAATTCCTCGGCGTGCCGGATGAAGGGATAAATAATAACATTTCTCTGATTAATTACTTCGTTTATTGTATCTCTCACTTTAATCTTCATTTTTAGAGCTATTTTTAAAATCGCTTATGTAGTGGGTTTGTCCGTTCGTCCATCAAGTCGTTTGTCTGTACGGGCAATATTTAAAAAAAACCCAAATTCTAAATCCTTATAAATTGACATGTGCAAGAGATATAAAAAGTTGGTGGATCTAGAATTTGCAGCTGCGAAGTAATCGGAAAAAATCGCCAGTAAATAAGTTACCACAGATGTAGGCTAACAGCAACAAATTACATCGGCTATTCTGTACTCCGCTGGAAAGCTAGCAATCGGTGAAAAAAGTGCCTTATATAATATGCTCGGCAATTCTCCTCCCCTATTAAAAATCGTTTAGATTCATTAAATTTGTTTTACGTTTTATATAGTCGCATTATTGAAGACAGAAAAATCATTATAAATCTACTGAGCTTAATTACATTCATGCCAATAATTTAAAGGTTTGGTGTTATTTTTTTTCCAAAAAAAATTCAATCTTTAGGTTTATTCATCGTCAATATTTGGTATGAGTCTGTTTGCCTGTGAGGATTTTCAACTTTTCAAAGGCATTACTCTCCACGTCGAGGAATACACGCACGCCGCGCAAAAAAGAATTCTCTTCAAATACGTGCCTGCAACTTCAAGGATTTCACGCCATTAGATCCAGTCCGACTTAAATATAAAATCCTAGTATTAAAGTAATACATCTTTTATGTATGCTACTTTGTCGTATGGCATTTTTGGATGCAATAACTATAATTCTGATAGCAATTGTGTATAACCATTGGACAAATCTTTAATGTATCTCGTTTAAAATTTATTCATACTATATAAGGTTATTAAACGTTAAAACAACATTAATCTTAAACAATATATAAATTAAATGTTTGCTAGTTCCATTCACGAATGGATTGTTCTTCTCTAATAATTATTTTGATACATTTTTGCTATCACGATACTCCAGCTTGTTGAAACTACGATTAATTACAATTAAAGCCGCTTCTTCCGCATATATACTCCATCACATTTTCGGTCTCCATAAGAGATGCGAATTGTTGCTATAATTTTCAACTGAATAGAGCTTCTGTTAATAGTGGGTGGAGACATTTAAATTTAAGCCATTCAGAAGCGTGTGAAAAAAAAATCAAATTTGGATCAACAACGAAATGAAATTTGCGAAATTCACAGGTACGTAATTCTCCTCTTCAAAAATACTGAAATGCCTTTGTTTTCCTAATGAATGGGAAATAGTGCGACGTGTATGAAAGAATATTTAAAATAAAAATTAAACTAACTTAAAGGAAAGATTTATGCGTGTTAGTGATAATCATCGCAGATCCGTACGCAATTCTGGCCCTGTGGTTTGGAATCCTAATAAATTATTCCGAGGACAAAAAAAAAAACATTCCTTAATTTATTCCCAGAGGATTCTCATCGAAAATCTTTTCTCGTGCCGATAAATACAAATCTAATTAATTTCGTTCCCCGTAAAGAGGTAAACATGATCTAGTTTTGCGGTGCACACTCATATTTTGCATTTTGTTCCGCATTTTTTTGCAACGGCAGGTGATGAATACGCTTTGATGTATATTTCAGCTTAAATGACCAAATGGCTCAATATTCATGATAACATGTTTGTCATCCCATTTTAGGAGCCAATTTTGGTCTTAGCTTCTCGGAAATTTTATCCTTTCAAAAACCAGTGTGTGACGGTGTATTAGTTAAATCTAATAATATTGTTTTTTAAGGTAACGGGTAAAATCATTCCTAAATCAGGTTCTTCTATGCAGTTTTATAATTCAAAATACCTCCTCATTTAAAGGTTTCATTTTCTCAATGCAGTAACAATGGCGTTATTCTATGCACGAATTTTAAATAGCTTCCAATATTAATTGGACTGAATTTATTTTTCATTTTGTTTTCGTTTTTAATTTGTTTTCATTTTGCAATAATCCTCTAATCTACACAGTCAAAATATCATTAACAGTTGAATTAATTGCGCTTGAATGGAATCACAAGTGAAGCGGACAAAACAAGTTCTTATAAAGTATAACTATTATTTATCAAAAAATTACATACTAGTTCCAAATATTCCTCATACAAACTGATCGCAGCATTTATATCCCTGTGATATTAATCTAATTTTTCATGACGATTAAGGTTAGCAATGACAAGACTTTTATCAGATCCATTATCAAATCAGTTTTAAATCTTACTGTCTTCTATTTAAGCCGCGAGAAAGTATTTAGGCTGGCTCATGCCAATGGAATATGCACTGGACAATGGTGAGACGGACGCTAAAAGTTCTTACCAACTTTAAAGCTGCTTTACTCCGAATGTCGCTAAAAATAAAAGCTGACAGGACTATTATTTTCTCTCTATAAACCGGACAAGCTCGTGCCTCTGGTTTAAACACTCGGGAGCGGTAAAAAACGTATCGACTCGGTGGAAATAAAATATTTATTTCGTGTTTCCGAAACCATTCTCATTAAAACATAATGTCCTTAGTGAGTCATACATTTTAAAGTCATCGCATAAATACGCCAACTCGCCTTATTATTACAGGAACACTCTCTAAAAAGCACGCAAGCATGTTATCTTTCAGGATTAATTCGACTCCTTCATTGGTTTCCTGTCCTTTCACCCAGAGAACCCCGAGAAAAACTTCGATTATAACAGATATTAGTTCATTGTAATTACAAGGATTAGGATGTTAAAAAGATATGGTGTTTCCTTTATTCTATACGATGCATTTATAAAAGTTATTACGATCGTCAAAAACAATTCAACTGCGAGATTTTTGACGAATGTGCATGCATGTTTAGATGCTCCTGAGTATTAAAAAAGTGGCTTTTATGATTTATCCCATCTGAAGTCGGTCAACTGTGCGCAGATCTCGTAGTTAAAAGGTTCAATATATTCTGTTGAAGTCTCGTATTTATATAGGATATCACCAAACATAGAACGTGTGCTAAAATGAAACTCATCTCGTAAAAGTGCAGGAATGTTTATTTCTCTCGATTTTTGCGATGTTATTTTAATCTAAAATGGTCCAAATTATTTTGATAAAATTCCTCCATTTATTAGAATTGTTGTCATAAACTGACATGTTTCTGCATATGGCTTTCTGTAGATAAACTTTGTTTCATAATAAATCGTAGCTATTAATTAATTTATTTGTTTGTTTAAATATTTTTATTTATTTTTTGTTTATTTATATATTTATTTCCTTAATACGGCGAAGTTGAGGCCATATGGCCCCTTCTTCCACCTAACCGTTTCAATACATAATATAATAAATTACATCTACAGAATTCAATTCAAATCAGAACAGAGAAATGAAAATTAGTTCAAAGTGTACATAAATAAGACTGAAATCTTTAAAAGTACCTATTGATAATATAATTCACCGAATTTCATTTGCCCGCCTAGCTGTCCTTTAGGTAATGCAACCAGATGCATTATCGCAGAGATTAGAAGTGTACAAGTTTGAGAAATTTCGTGCAACGTACATTTCATCAGTTTTCAGGTTTATCGTCAAATAAATATTAAATAAAATAAGCGATATGTATCTTGTAATTTAATAATTTCATTGGTACAACACGTAGAACTGCGTGTGGCACTGATTTCGGATTACATTATTTCAATTATTTAATTACCTCCGGCATTATCGAATAATCAAAACATAACGGATAAAATTCCCATATTACGTCCACTTAAACCATCATAGTTGCGTAGCATTGTCATCCGTTGTATTCACAATGTAGGTTATTAAATTTGAGCATAGTTATGAGTCGCTAGTTTGTCAAGAGATTGAATTAATGACCAAGATTCCGAGACGTAATGATACCACTTCTCTGCTTCTTGCCTTTCGTCTCAAACATCATTAATTATTCTCGAAGTCATTAACTACATTTTCCGAGAGTTTCATAACGTCCTCGGTGAATTTCGAGTTTAACGCTCACGGCGACGATGAAAGATCTAATTATCACTCGTTTGGAATGGAAATAATGCGATTGTAGTTGATTTAAATGAGCGCCCCAGAAACTTATCTTAAAATTCGTGAAATAATCACGGCGGAATAAAACGGTTAAACGTCAATCGGGCGAACGTCAATTTGGTCAGAATATAATGAGAATCTTCTGTACAGTGTTTGGTAATGTCTTTTTCCATTGTCTTCGTTTTTATTGGAATAAAGCGATCTTAAGACTCTTTGCAGACAGGCATAAAGTTGTCAAGTTGAGAATATTTTTGAAACGAGAATTTTTTCTCGTCGTCGCTTTGCTATCTTATCGATAAATTTAATCGATCTCGTCGTCATTGATGTTGCTCTAGTCTTTGTTGTTATTTATTTTGTTTTCCTTTGTAATCGGATGAATTAAATTTTTACAAATAAAATATATTGATATTATATATATGGCATTTCAGTGTCATTGAAAATAAGAATAGCATTAACGCAATTAGTAAAACTATTAGTGTTTTCTATAAAACACTAATAATTGTGGTAATAATTGGAATACGAATAGATCGCCATTTTTCTTTTCGCCTAATATTCGGAACGCCAAAAAGACATTATGGATTCAATTACTTTAAAAAACATTCTTAGTGGGTCTTCAAAATTTTAATTGCAGAATAAGTACAACGTGCTTGACGAAAGCAATTCAAAAAAATTACCAGACTTAGCCTCTAAGGAGAAAAAACGAGGATGTAAAACTTCTTGCAATGCTCTATTCGACCCATTTCCTCGAAGCTTCTTTTCGGGCGTCATTTTTCCTTTTGGCGATCTCGGACGAAACGTTTACTCGTGACGCACACCGAATCCGTGATGAATTGGAGAGGAGTTTGCTGTATGCATGCCACAAATTCCAAGCCATAAAAATCGATCCTGTCTCGAGTCGCAAAAAAATAAATAAAACTTCGGCACGGACACCATCATTCTTTAATAACGTCCGAAATTCCTAAATTCCACTCCATTCCACACTTCGAAACATCCTCTTTTTTATCATTCAAAAGTTATCCGATTTCTTTATACATTCCAATACAACATCGGAATCCAATATGTAGTCCGCAATCAGATTGGCTTCTATCCAGATAAATTCAGAGGATTGACGTATGTTAGTACCGCAGAGTCCGTACGTTAGCGCTACTTCAAACTTCACCCCCTAACCATCCAATCGGACATCCGACCCGCCATCTACTGATAAATATTTCTTGCCCCGTAAAAGCTCATACCGCAGCTGTTTCTTACCTTCGATTCGCAAACTCCAGTTCCTTTCGCGAACCCGTGATCTCCGCGACGCATTCCGTTTCTTTTTTTATTCGTGTTCTTATCGAAATTTTCGAAACGCCAATAGATTCCTACGGCGACGATCGCCGCTATTTTGTTGGGTAGTTTAAGAGATTCAGTTCCTGTGATAGCGTTCTGCAGAAACTGTTCTTTAATTAGCAGTTATTTTCTCCCCAAGAAGTTCATTCTAGAACAACGGTGGTGCGGTTGATTTCAAATCTCCCTTCATAGACCGCTGGAAGGTTAGCGAAAATGTTGTGAGAGGAAACAAAGTAAAAAACGGAAGCGTCGGACAAAGGGTAGGAAGGGAATTCCATGGTAATTGCTAGAGGGACTTGAATAAATCGTAAAAGGGTTTTGTTCTTTTCTGTTTTGCCGTACCCTGTCTGGTATGAATATTTTATTCTATAACACTTTTATTACGAGGATTTAAATTTAATATTTTCTGGGATACAATCGTATTAGTATCATGTACATTTGAATGTATTATATCTTGCTTATAAATTTAAAAATAATGATAAGAAAATAAATTATTTATCATCTAACACCTATGCGTATCTCATTTACGTGTATACCAGATGTGATAAAAAATAGCATTATTCATAAAAGCGGATATAATAAACACTTCTCTTAACCGTTTATACTCCAAATAAAGATCTAATGATTTCATTGCTGGAATAAAACCTTATAAAAGTTTAGGAACTATTACAGTAAAAGAGCTTTCTTTGCAGTAGCCAATTTTTCATGGTCGATAAAAAGGTTAAGATTCAAATTTTCTGAGATTTAAAGGGAGAAATTCTGATTAAAAGATATCGATAATTTTCGTAATTTTTACAATTTTATCACAAAAGAATAATTTAAAATTAGTGAAGAGTAATTAAGTTTTCTTTTATAATTTTAACTGTAGCTCAAAATTTTCAATCCTGGTAAAGAAACATTGGGATGTTGTCTAGATCATTACTAACATTAATAGTTTTCATTGCCCAAGTTACCTTTGAGGAGTGGAAAATTTTCAGTCATTTCTTTTCCTCATAGTTTTTCTTTTTTATTTATCATTATTTGTCAAGAATATAATAGGTGGTTTATTAGGAATACATTTTACATAAGTTGAATTAAGTACTGATAAATTATTACAGATTACAAAAAGAATTCATTACAAATTTCAGGAAGGAAACTTGATCTGGTCCTACAGAGCCATAGACTCGTCTGTAGGTGCCAATTTTTCCTTGGGTTCCGGTCTTAAGTTTCTTAATAATTACACGCACTCCACCTACAAATAAACATTTTTCTTTTTACAAAACAATATTTCACAAAATAATATTTCCATATAATATTCCTCATAGTTAATAACTTGTTTAACATATATATATATATATATATATATATATATATATATATATATATATATATACACACACAAACATATGCCTGTTGACATAACATTAGATCAATGAATCCTCTATACTAAGGAGCCAGTCATTAATTTTTATTTATATTTTGCTTTGGCTATTTGGTGTTTGTAATTCCTTAGGTAGTTTGTTAAACATATTAGGAATACTCACTTTCAGTTGTCTTCCACCGCTGTTATTGAAGTACTTCGGAATTTCATATTTAATTTTATTTCTCATATCTTTTTGGTATGTTGTTACTATTTGTTTTTTATATTTATGATGGGCAAACGTGGTATGAAAATTCTACAAATCAAAATCGGCGGGATACAATAGTGTTCAGAGTCAACGTGAACATTCCGCCGTGAGACATAAAAGCACTTCTTATGGAGAAGTGTCAGCTTGGAAGAAACCACTTCACAACATCAATGGAGTTACGATTCGCAAGTTGCATTTTCCCCGCGACAGACGTTTTAAAAAATCACTTTTCCATTCTCTCGTGGAAATACAGCCTTGATCTAAAATTAGTGACGCATGTATCTATTCCAGAAAAAGAGAATTATTTCATCATCATTGGATTTATTTCAGAAAACTCTTTAAAATACTTACCTTTCCCTTCTTTCCCTCTCTATTTACTCGTCCTTCCCTCGGAGTTACTTCTCGTTTCTTTTGAAATCTATTCTTTTGTGTCATTCTGACTTTCTGATCGGTTTTATTCTATTATTTTTTATATTTATACTCATTTTATTTAACAATATATTCGCTTAGATCCTTGTTCTGCGCATATGAAATAGTTTTAAAACTTAGGAAGATAAATTACAACTACCAGTGGCGTACCGCAACATCTGCCCCCCCGCAGCAAATAATAAGGAGCTCCAATATGGCTATTTAAATATTTTCCAAACTATATTACATACATTGCTTGTATATTAACGAAGAATCTCCTCACCCCCTCACACATACATTACTGATATTTTGTAATACGTAAGTCTGTTTATTTTATTAACTTTAATCTATTCGGAGAAATGGGTTCAAAGTATTATACTATGCATAATAATCCTCATAATGTAATAGAAACACAATAAAAATTTCTCGCTGTCCTGCTCTTTTTCAAGCGGGCAGCATTATCAAATGGTTCTTTTCATAAGAGTAAAAAACAAAGGTGTTCCTATGCCATATAGTCTCGTATGGTTCAATCATATTTTCTTTCATCATCCTCTTAATATTTCCTTATCTTTGTCTCCATTGGCCTTGGAGCATTTTAGCCGTGGCTCGCCTTGTGCCCCCTTTCGGTCCCGCCCCACCGCTCCCCGCCATGCGGGGGCTGCGGGGGTGTCCGCTACGCCACAGACAACTACCTATTTCTATACTTTGAGAATCTCTTGAATCCTTACGGTGGATCGTAATTGAAAAACCAGCATAAAAATTTCAATCTAGGTCTCCTCTTTCAGTAAAAATATTCGAGCGTCATAGCGGTTCACCGAGTGAAGGAATATTTCACCGATGTTTTTCTGTCATCTTTTAATTCCTTTTATAATTCAGACAACTTTTTTAAAATTTTATTTATTTATTTTTCTACGTGTCGCAGGAGGTTACGAAAGCTTTGTTCCACAAAATCGTCAACCTGTGTACACGTGGCATTCTTGCTCCTTAAGAATTGAGAATAAATTTGAAAAAGAATCTTGTTGATTTGGCCGGCATCAAACTCGTTGTAGTAGCTTTTGAGTGCAGGTGGAGTGAAAGCCTGACACGTCCAAATAACAATTTATCATTAAAATAATGAAATAAATGAAGTTATAGAAACTCTTTTTATGGCCAAAAGCAAATTTATATAATATGAACTATCAAATCAAATTTAAAAAGAGAGCACTTACTTTGGTATCTCCAATAACCGTAGATAGAATTTTCTATCGGTGTATACTACTGATGCTAAATGCTTTATTAATCATTTTATGGCTATTGGAGTTACCTGAATAAGTACTTATTTTTTCATTTTGAATATCAAGCTCTTATTTTGTGAATATACAATTTATGTCTATGTTTAACAGAATGTATAAAAGAGTTTTTAGTTGTCTTTGTACAATAGCGTAAAGCTGGAGCTACCGTAAATAACAGACAGGGCTTTTATCTTGCAGTACAATAAGAGTAGCTTGACCATGTTGCCCATTATTCGGTCACTATATTACCTTTCTCAAAACTCAAAAGAGCCTATTCATGAAGTTTTGCTGCATGCTATCACTTCATAATCATATTTAATCTATATTCTTTTAATGGACAGTTGTGTTTTTCTCCCCATGCATGCGTCTCTAGCGTAGCGTTGCATTGTATTTGAAGTTAAATTACTTAAATATTCGGAAATATATATATAGCCTTATCGTATGTGTAACGAAAGAATCTTGATAAATATATACCAAAAATATAGATTTTCAAAATATTTATATATATATATATATAACAACTTACGGAAAAGGAAAGGTAAAATGAATATATGGATGTCAACAAGGTGTTGGGATGAGGAAACCCAGTGAGCACTCACCAATCAGACGACTTCAGGTTGGCGAGGCCCCGGGGATGTCGAAGCGACACACGTAAAATAACACAAAAACACAGAAACATCACAAACGTAAAGCTTTCGGAACTACTCCTTCTTCAGCTACAGAGAGAGAACTCACGTTTGTGATGTTTCTGTGTTTTTGTGTTATTTTACGTGTGTCGCTTCGACATCCCCGGGGCCTCGCCAACCTGAAGTCGTCTGATTGGTGAGTGGTCACTGGGTTTCCTCATCCCAACACCTTGTTGACATCCATATATATATATATATATATATATATATATATATATATATATATATATATATCTTCTTATATACATATACATACATTACTTTTGCAAATAAAAACTAATGTAATATTACGAAGTGATCAAGGGAAACTGTGCCTTCTTCGGTAATTAACCTCATGTAATTTAAAAATATACTTCCTTAACTATTCTCCGCTGTAAATTTATATGACCCTCGAAAAATATTTTTGGTAAATTGAATCTCGCAGCGAAGGCATTCAACCCCAGAAAACTATCATTTTTAAGAGTTTCAATTTCGGAACTACACGAATCCCATGAGCGGATGATGGATTTGTGGTAATAAAAGTGTTGAAGGCGGCGCCAAGAGCCAAGCACATTCTCTCATTCTCAGGGTCTTCTTCTTCTCCTTCATTGCGTGATGGAAAACCATTAAAATTCCAAAAGCGCCACTCTACTAGGTACCTTCTTTCAAAGCTGCCAAAAAATTATACGTTGAAATATTAACGCAGAATTCATCTGAGTATTTTGGGAAGTATAAAGGTAAAAAAAGGCCAGTCGCAGCCATTTTTTAAGAAAATAAATAGAGAGCCTTAAAATTTTGACGTTGAAATACCCCCCCCCCTCTCAAGATTTCATCTTAACCACGTAAGTTGATTAATTATAATTTTGGTATACACACACTATGCAAGGTGTTTGTAACCTCTAGCGATGCATTCTTGCACGTATTTTTATCAATATTATGAGTTGAATTTTTTAAAGATATTTAATGATTAATTCAAACGTCAATTATTTCGTCTCAGTCCATATTCTCGCAAGTATATTGGATTTTAAAAATTTATTTTGCAATTTAAAGAAACGCCTCTTATTTTATACTAGTGTATTTTCCGTCATATGCCAGGTGTCAGTTACTATATGGATGAAAAACCCGTCGTAAGACTGTTAATCCTAATGAAACCAAACATCTTAAATAATGGTAACTCATTATTATGGATATCACAAAATTAGTTTATTTTTCTAATGTAATTGCCCGTTGAAATTCAATGGGTAACTTATAAATTAATAATAACAGCTGTAATTATTGAGTAAGAGTAAGAGTACGGACGGACGCACGGACGGACGGACATCACGAAGATAATAGTACTTTTCAGCAATGACGAAAAGCACTAAAAATGATCAAATTACCAACACTAAATAGCGCTTACCGTCGATGAGGTTGGGTCGAAGGTTCGTAAAGATAAGACGGACTGAACGCTGAGCCATCGAATAAAAACGAATCGATAATCCGCCACAGGAGGTCTACAGTCCCAGAGGAAGGGATCACGTAATGGATAGTTGAGTGCTTGCTTGTCCGTTTAATAATTAACTCGGAGAGCGATTATTACTCATCTCTCTCTCTCTCGCAGAGAGTCACCACAATCTCGCGTGTGCACACACACATACACACACCAAACCCACATCCAGGAAAATAGGATGCCGCTCCCAGGAGCGCGGCACGATGAATCGGCATGAAAACCTCATCTGTCGCGGAGAATGAGTGCCTAATAAATTACGCTCCTCCCCGCGGGAGATGGTCCCCATTAAAGAGATTCCGGTCCGTTTCTCACCCCCGTTTTTTGTGAAGGTCGCGCCTCGCCAAAAATAAAAGACCGCGGTTTTTTTCATCCTCATTTCATCCTCCGCTGACTCTGATTCTATCCTGGGTTAATTTATACTCCATCTCCATATATCTCTCGCACGCGCTCTGATCTATGGCAAAGTAGAAGGGAAGCGTCGTTGAAGAGATTCACTTTAAGGCGACTCAGTTAATTCAGTTAAGAAAAGAAATTTTTAGTTATCTTGGAATTTTCTACGAAACAAATAACTGAATCGGGGTCACGATACAGCGTTTATACACACACGGGTACGCACACACACACACACACACACACACACACACACACACACATATATATATATATATATATATATATATATATATATATATATATATATTATATACACTATACCGAGTAAGTGTGTATGCATACATAAACATACGTACACATCTGCATGCTTGTATTTATGTATATGTAAATAGGGAAGATTAAAAAAAAACTATTGGAAAAGGTTAGGAGGAAATAAATACAGTGCTTACTATAAAATCTATAGCGAAAGAAAATGTAAGGATGATTTTAAGCTTTCTTTGGCATAGAAAAAATACGAAAATAATTTAATATGATATTTTATTTTTGAGGTTATATTATCACATTACTAATTATCGTAATGATTTATTCTATATAAATTGTCTGAAATGTTCGTTTGTCATGTAAAAATGTATGAAAAAAATTAAATTGATCTCGTTTGGTGAACATAACGACACTATCGTGCAGGAAGTATTATATTTATAGAAATTAATAGGGCATATCGTTATGTTCTGAATTATTATGATAGGGCTATCACGGTATTATATAGTGATGATGTACTGATAGTTATATTTAATAAATATCATTCCAATTCATGGTAACCTC
The DNA here is from genome assembly GCA_028673005.1 of Tanypteryx hageni. Classification (NCBI taxonomy): domain Eukaryota; kingdom Metazoa; phylum Arthropoda; class Insecta; order Odonata; family Petaluridae; genus Tanypteryx; species Tanypteryx hageni. Next base: position 43,789,070 of record CM054117.1, read on the forward strand.
CTATTTACGTAACCAAATCATTAATTCAGCGTCCTTAATATTCATCATCATCATAGGTAGTCTGTCCGTAGATAGGTCCATGATTATTCATGAATAATCATGGACCTGTCTACGTACTCCTATTTTACGCTGTCCTCTTCATATCTTGATAACTCTCTTTCCCTTTCAAATCGTCTATCAGATGAAACCTTTTCCTATCTCTTTCCCTTTTTCCATCTAGTTTTCCTTCTAACACGTCTTTAATCATACTCTCTCTCCTCAGGTAATATCCAACCCAGTTTGCCTTCCTCTTTCTAATAGTTTGTATAGCCATTCGCTTCTCTCCTATTCTTCGTAGCGCTTCATCGCTTTTCGTCCAATCCGTCCATTTTATCTTCAGCATTCTCCTCCAAGTCCACATTTCAAAGCTTTCCAAGTATTTGATGTCATTTTTCCTTATCGTCCATATTTCTGCCCCGTACTCCTTGCATAGCATTTAATGAACTTTTTCGGACATCTTCCCTTATATTCCCCGTAAGTAGGTGTTTCTTCTGAAAGCCGCTTTTGCTTTTCCTATTCTAGTCCTGATCTCATCCGCACATTTTGCTTCTCTTTTTATGATGCTTCCAAACTATTTATAGTCTGAAACTTGTTCTAAAGGCTTCCCTCTAATATTTATGTTCAGATTCTCTTTTTTGTCCGATATTCGAATGACGTTGGATTTTTCTGTATTTATTTCCACAGGTACCGTATTTTATACCTGTTGTTACGTGTCTATTTATCATTTTCCGGAGTTCCTCTTCCTTTCTTGCTAGAAGTACTTAATATTATTCCGGTGAAATTTCAAGGAAAGATGAAGTGCCTTTGCAATTTCGTGGACACCCGTTTATGTTATTAAATCCGAAACTATTCCATCAGTCGCTTTCATTATTAGAACGATGATTAATGCATGAAAATGAAGAGCCTGGATTTTTGGATTAAGAAATACTTCTTACATATGTCGTTAGCAATTTTTTCCTTTACCCTTTATTCCGCCGTTCCCTTTTAAGCAATAAATTTCCCCTGTTCCAAAATGACGCAATTTGTCAAAGCGACTGTAAGTCATAGACGTATCCATTGATCCTGAAGGGATGAAATTCCTCCCACCGAAAGCGCCAAACACTTGCCGTCAGTATGAATTACGACGCAAACTGATTCAGGCGAATTTCAAGTTAGCTAAACCCATGTCACCAACTGGATATGCGTGCGTCCTCGCCACAAATGGAACCGTGTTAACGCTGAAGACGAGTGGCGACCTACGACGATTAAACTGCATCCATCTGTTTGGAGAATTGAGGATTTTATCGCTCCGTAACGCCAAGTTCTGATGGGAGAACAATAAGGGCCTAACTACGGAACAAACCTCCGACATGAGCCCGCCACCCATCAATCTCTGAACTCCCAACCCTATCCGCCCACTTTATCTGGGTCCTCCACAAGTTCTTTCTTTGCGTGTACATCTATCTGTATACATCTATCTCTCTCTCTTTATCCCCATATCTCTCCTCATATCTCTCCACTCGCTCAGTTTGCTTACATTTGATCAATCTTGTACGTTTCCGCAACTCCCGCCCCTGTTCTTCCTCGTTCCGTTACTCCCATATTTCCAATATATCAAGTTCCTCATTAATGTGTGCACGCGTGTGAGTGCATGTGTGCATGTTACGGTCAAAACCCGAAATCGTACAGTATTCATAATGGCCGACAACTATCAATATTGGCCAAATAGACCGGGCATTGTCCGGAATATATATTTTTAAAGATAAACTATTTCGGACATTGGCTGGCCATAACCAGCAATGTCCAAGTGCTGTCGGACAGAGTCGATTTGCCGGCACATTAGGTTTATGTGCGGATGCGCAGAAAACGGTCGGATTTGAGTTTCGAACTATGGCAGTCACAGCACGGCCAATATTAATATTGAGCTGCAAAACCCCGATATTCTCGATTCTTACCGTTATTTCAGACATTGAACAAATCGCATTGCCAATATTGATAGTGGCCAGACTTCGAACTTGAACCGTAACCCAGTGATGCGCGAATATTCCATGCCGCGCCCCCCCCAATAACTTAATCGGAAGTTATAAAATACTTATATTGATATTACGCTTACAAAAATAAATTCAAATGATCTAAATGACGCAAAATCACTAGTGTTTTAGTATACGCAAAATAAGAAAAGTTAAGGTAATAGTAAACATGTATCTAATAAATATATAATATATTTTGACTCGGGGCCTTGCTGACCAACGAGTTAATGAAATCCGCGCCTATGGTATAAAAAACGTTTTGGGTAATTGTAATACATTTTGGGAGCCGGTGGCGTATTGGTTAGAGTTTTGGTCCCGCCAGCTGGAGCGACACCCGGTTTGAATCCTGTAGGATTTTTTCCGAGGACGCCAGGACCCCTATTTGTGCGTGCTGGAACTAAGTAGATGAGGACGAACCAATGAGAGAAAGAGAAATGAGGGTGCCCGCCCCAGTGTGCGCACCGCTGCCGTAACCTGCAAAACCTTTTTTTTGTTGCTTTCATCTTGGGATATCCTAATTGTCTAGCGAATCTCTAAATACATTTTTTATGAAGATTGGTTAAAAATTTTCTTAATTCGTAACATAATTTAATAAAGTTAATGGTTTCAGGCGTCACTTGGTGGAATTTTTTCATAATGTAAAAATAAAGAGACTTATTGTAATTCCACATAAATTTTATTCAAAACGACCTAGGTTTCGTTGAAATGCAACATCATAGCTTAGGTTTTTTTCCGGTGAAGGTCATTTTACACATTTGTACGGTAAGGTGAGCAATCAATAGGTCTGACTGCTTTGATGAGCAATTAATGACCGAGTGGTCGTAAGGTGAAGGGGTGACTTTTGAGTTCAGAGTAACGATTCGGTAGCGTACGATTTTTATTTACGTAACCATTCGCAAACGTTTTCCATCTTCCACCGCCAGAACCTTATCCTTAAAAAAAAAAATCTTTTCATATCCCGCTGATCTAGCGTAAACCATCAATTTTGCATCGATCCAGCATCTCTCCCTTTTCGGTCGTTTTCTCTTGACCCTCAAAATCAATCTCTTAAATCATTCTTTCGAGCGGCGGTCGTTCCATCCGAAAATTAAATCCGTTACGTTTCCGTTTCGGTTCCTTTTGCTCTCTCTACTGCGTCCTTGCCTGTTCCCTCATACATTCTTAAATTTTCCTTCCTATTTCACTTAGCACCCTGTTTATTTGTATATTTTTTTAAAGCCTTTCCACGTTCGCATTCTGTTTTAGGCGTTCTTTACCAGCGAAGCGGTAATAGCGGAACGCCTTAAGGGCACGTCTGGTCCGTCCGTCCATCGTAACTTTCATCTCCTAAACAGCTGGACGGATCTTAATTTAATTAAGTATTAGTGATCTTTATTAAAATTTATCACCAAATTGAGATTTTCAAATGAATCCGTCAATTAGAACTTCCACTTTACATAATTACTTTAATAAACTTATGCTCGTATCTCGTTAAATGGCATTCGTCAAGCAACAATGAAATATCAAACTTGTATATCCCTAGCTCTTATATGATCTGTAAGGTATAGATTAAAAACATTATTCGGATAGAGAACAACATTTACTACAAGAAAGTCCGCGAGACCACGAAATTACGAGCTATGGTTTCGGAGATAAAATTCGAGAAAGTCCCGGGCAAAACATCGCATATTAGGTTAATATCGATTGCTAAGACGGTTCTCTCAGTAAACAACAATTAAAAATCCATATATTTTTCTCCCATTCTCATATATTATCTGTGAGGTATAGATTTAAAAAAGTTATTTGGATAGAGAACAATATTTACCACAAGATAATCCCCGAGACTGTAGTTTCTGGGATCAAAATTCGAGAATCGCCTAATCTTTCGATACCGTTCCATACGTATTTCCCATTAAGAACGCCTTTGAAATCTCTGTGTATTCCATATATGGAGTAAACTTTTCCATCTTGTTTTTCTTTACTCCACAAGGTAAAAATGATCATGGATACATTTGGCTGTACATTGTATTCACGTAAAATTAATTTTTTCATTAAATAGTCAAAATTTCGTGAATTAAAAGCACGATTTAACGAATGAAATATACTTTCTGATTTATTCAGAAAATTAGGTGTGGTCGAAGTAAACAACTACACATCCATAAAAATTTAGAGAAAGGCAATCAATTTGGCTTACTAGAAAGTAGCCGTTTATAGATAAACACTTTTATTAAAGTCTGGTTAGAAGGAATTCAATTTATAAATTTTTTCTAGAAAAATCGATAAAATGTATTCAAACTGTTAATGTCGATATTCATTGTTGATTTTTAGGAAAAATAGACGTCGATATTAGTGGTCACTCTTTAGTAATACAAACTTTGAAAACTATATATATAAGCATGGATTTATGTAAGCAGGTTTCTTAATATGTTATAACGCTTCTCACAAATATCACGAATATTCCTACGCATCATTTCCCAAACTCAAGGCTGTATTAATCCTATCCCCGCCTCGAAATCGGCCTTGATACCTCTTCCTCACCCTTTTTCTTCCTAAAACCACATCACTCCACTTCTTCAGCCTCCATCTCTCCCTCCCAATGCGGAATAAAAAAACTATCAATGCCTGACCAAAATCAACCAATCTCGGACGGATTCTCCCGCCAAAGAGGCGTTTTCTCCCCTCCTCCTTTCCCGGTCATTAAGCAAACCCTTAATACTTTTCCTTCTCCGTTTGCCCGCCCTTGACCTCTGGAACGTAACGACCTCCTTTCGCCCACTCACTCACTGTCTACCCAACACACCACCTCCATCCCGCAAGGGACTCCTCCTTAAGCTTCTTTCCTTCTTTGAGGACTTTCTCCTCCCATGCTCTCCTCCGTCTTTCCCTCCCCTCGTCATCCACAATATCATTAAGGAAGGAAAATGAAGAAATATTCCATATTAAAATTAATTTTTTATTTTTTTTACCGTCAAGTTTTAATAGCGATTTTCGTTTTTTAATGATTTAAGAGCGGACGAAAAAATTTGGTAATTTCTTACTTTTACACACATTTCATTTTCTTAAATACTTCTTGAATATGTGTGTATTTATTTACGTTTTAGTTTAATTAGATGTGAATTAATTTATTTGTTTGTTTGCCATTTTTCCTTTTAATTGTTTTTGCGATTATTTTCTTAATTTCTATAGACACATAAAATGAAGCCCGCAATCATTTCTCCACCCTTGCAATAAATGGAGCGGCGTGATTGTGTATTTAGGTCACATGAAATTAAATCATGATTCCAAACATCCGAGGGATTCCACTTAAGTTCGACTCGTTTTTACTTATACTTAAATTGTTGCATATGAGCCTTTAAGGCTGAATAACTGTAATCTAAAAGGTAAAAGAAGAAGTATGTTATGGAAAGGTGAAGCTTCATTACAGTTTTTGAGATGTTTATCATCCGGTATTATATTGATAGAAGATTTTAAGAAAAATCTATACCATTCTTCCTTCTTCTTGAAAGGAATAATTTTCAACATCAGTTTGACGTTACATAAACATCTAATAATTAATTTTGTTTTAAAAATATTTTTAAGTTTTAAATTATATAACAAAAGTATAATGGTAAAGAATTTATGATTTTTCATTATATAAGTTACATGAATATACTAATATTTTTATCTTAAGGACTGTAAATAATCTTAATAGCCTTCTCCCTCCATTTCGATAATATAAAATATTATTTTGTAACTTCATTTTACTAGGCTTCAAATACTTTATCTCAAGAAGTGACATTTTTTTTGTTACGTGACATTATTTTATTCAGTCGCCAACTAGAGGTACTTGATTATTTACTGTAATAAATTTTCTTAATTTTAGAATCGCAAATTGCTAGTAATTACGCGCACACACACATCTACATATTATTTTATAAACATTCAAACTACCAGAGGTTACAAATTAGCCAATGATACAGAAGTGTACATTAAATTATAGTGTCTGGTTTGATCTTTTTCAACAAATTATATAATTTTTCTAAAACCTTTTTTTCCTTTCGAGAGATTTAAACTTGACCTTATCGAATGCTTCATAATATATCTTGCGCGGATAGGATTCAGGTTTGGGCGTAGTTTAGCAGACTGATTGACCAACAAAGTCTCTTAAACTAAAGCAATTGGATACGACTAGCATAACGGATGTTTATAAGCTGTGACACCCTTTAAGCGATCCCTTGGTTGCTTTTTTTCTCAGTCAAACGGAACCCACGAGACTGAGAAATGCGATTCAATGGGAAAGTTAAATCAAGAATTTTTTCACAAAAATAATACTTCTCAAACGGCTAGACATATATCGATTCATTCGGGATTATATCAGCCCCAATTTTTACTTTTACTTTCATTTTACTTCCGCAAGTTTTGCTGCAATGATACCCATCCTTTTCCTCCGGGCAAAATGCCACGGCCCTCTTTACTGCATTATACATTGCGTTCCGGGTTCCGATTCTCTTTTGTCATCTTGATGCCCAATTTTCCTCGCATCACTCGCGGGAGAAAAGGGGTTTCTCTTTTGATTAATCACTCTTTCCCTGTTGAATACACAATGATTGCTTGTATTTTCCAGTCCGCGCGACAGAGGGAGCTCTTTGCAATTTGTATCTCACGCCTCTGTGAGCGGATTTGCCGTTCTCCTCTTCTCGCATATGGTCCCTCCTCTCTTCCAAAATTTCTCTTTTATTAACAGCAAGCCAAACGGGGAAACAATTGGTTATAAAAACAAAGAGAGAGACCACTCACACGGGCCACTTATAGGTGGCGCGACTGTAGAACAAATTGAGCGACACACGCGTGAAATGGTAGAGTCGACCAACATGTCTCCTTGCCTGATTTTCATAATGTCACCATAATAACACCGTTGTCGGACCAACTTTTCACATTCTGCAGCGCATTACCTTGCAAAATTTTCCATTTAAAGAAGTAACAAAAACAGTAAAGAATCTCCGGGGTTGACTTGTTGAAATTGTGCCCAGCCTAAGAAAGGGTCTCCACCATTAACCAAACTATCAGACATGCAAAGAGAGGAAGCTAAATTTAAAAGAAATTTTGCGACCATATTTTAAGGTATCAGGTATTAAAACCCATTTTCAATTATAAGAAGCGGCAAAGGAGATCACGTAATGTAATGTAATGTCTGCTACGTCGCACAGTAGTCTGCGCTTTTTAATTTCACAATAAACTGTATATTACTAGTGGCTTGCCCTTTGCTACGCAACTTTAAAAAATAGAATATTACGATAATTTCATAATTCATATATTTCAGGATAACCAAAAACGTAATAATTTAAATTTAAGTTAAATTTTAGTTAAAAAATACGACTTGATGGCCATGTATTCAAATCTAAATCAACAATCTAATAAAGAAATGAAATATAAAATTGAATAAAAATATTCACCCGGCCTGGATCAAAACCGGGACTTCATTTTTGCGAGCCGACGCGTTACTCACTATGCCACCCGGAGTCGTCATTTATGGTGATTCAAATTGCTATGCAAATAGTGTGTCATTCAAATGACTTTACCTCAGACGGACATTCGACACATTATATATATATATATATATATATATATATATATATATATATATATATATATATATATATATATATATACACTAGCTGGAGTTACCCGGCTTCGCTCGGGATAGAATTTTCTTTTAAGTAGCAAATGATTTTTATTTCTCGGGACCCCGCGCTGTCGGTGCCCCCAAATTTCCCAAATGTGTTATTCGGAGAAGAGGTTCACACGGAATTTTAACTACCACCTAAAGAAACCATTGAAAAATTTTAGTCAGACTTATGCTCGTGGGTGTATCTCAATGGCGAATTCATCATGTTATCAAGGCACACCGCTTTTCCAAGAATATTTGGTATAATCGAGCAGTTTTATTAAAATAGAATTTACTCGAGTGCACCACAAGCCCTGAATTTTTGTTCCCCATTCCTTAATAACGCAAGCGATGTTTACATTAACATTTATTATTTTATCTATTGTATTGTAAAGTTTTACCATTAATATATTTACGCATTAACGTCTTGCTTAATATCCACATAGATAGATGCACCGAAGCCGTTAAAGCAGCAATAAAATTATGTGGATTATGTTAATACTATTAGCCAACACCTAAACTATAAACAAAATCTTGGTTACCAAACAAATGTAAGTAGATGTATCAATTTATCTTGCGATACATAGTTCAATGTTAATGGTAAAAGAAAACACTGTTCTAATATTCCTTAAAAATCATTTGACTCACTTTTAAAGTATTCATAGACTTTCTCCTGCATTAATCATTACGTGGCTATCTCCCTTTGAGGAGGACAATAATTAAGAAATTTAGCTTTGTTGCCGCCTGGAAAATGATAATAAATTTTGCGCTTAAAGGATAATTTCGAGCGATTTAACATGTAATACGACCAAAAATGAACAGAATTAAAATATTGTCTTTTTTCCGTAAAATAAGCCATCTTTCATGATCGTAAGTTAATATTTAGGTATATTTATACCCACATCAGTGAAGGGCTGCATGGCATTTTGGGATTTCTCCACGCCATTTCCCATGCATTCTTCTGGAAATAGTATTTCGTTGACCCCATGGGGTATAAGAGACCCCACAGTCTGCAAACCTAGACCAAGTTCTTCCTTTGGTCCATAGGATGGCCCATGAAACTTTTGAATTCGATAGCTTCAACGGTGTAAAAACGTATAAGGGGCATACAAACATTCATATATACACACATTCATATACATATATATCCCTAAAATATTCCTGCGCACAATTTTTGTCCTTTGACCGTATGTGCGTACACACGCGCACAGCATAGAGGGAACGTTGGTCGCAAGTCTATGAAGTTTGAAAACCGCTGATCTAATGTATTTGGTTCGGATTAAGTATCGCTACTGTGTTGAAACTATGATTATATTGAAAATAAGATGCTGTCTTTCAGAACACTGTTGTTTCTATTATTATTTACTCGCTAGCTATACCTACGATTGGTTTTTTCGAGTTAAATAATTTAATTATTGTTAAGAGGCAATTAAAATAAAAAACTAAACTACCACTTTATTTAATTATAAACTGTAAATTATCCGAAAGTAGTGGGGTAATTTGACACTGTAACTGAGTTTCTCACAGACTGCACCTGAGCAGTAAAATGTAAAAATTCTGACAGGTTGTATTCGCGTCAATATCGGTGACGAGCACAGTACAATTTTATTACCTTACTGCCCGGGTGAATCTCAAGCAGGCGGCGCCAGAAGAGACGAAGATAGAAAAGAGGACGGAGTGGGGGATATAGATGGGGTAGAGGCCCCAACCTTTTTTAATACTGCCCGCCAAAGAGCATCGCCACCGTCTAAAAATATTTGTCTGCCCGTCCGTTTGCGTGTTTTGGGGCGTGAACAAAGGTTTAGGAAGGTCTGACACGAAGGGAGATTTGGTTTGCACGGAGGTGAGGCGTGAAAGGGAGGGAGAGTGTTTGTATGTGTTGGTAAAATTTGGAATGGGGTAGAGGGAGAGAGCGCGTGGTGGATGTATTTGAAAAAATAGATTCGACAACAAGGATCGAGGGTGTGAGCAGAGAAGCTGGAACGCGGGCACGAATCACTACTATAATGGATGCCATTACTGAAGCGGCACGTATCCCACCTTCATTTTTCTTTCCTCCCTCTCTCTCTCTCTATCCATCTGTATATTTGTCTGTCTCCATCAAACCTCACCCCCTTCGCTCCTCTTCTACCTTTCCCTCTCCGTTTAGATATTTATAATTCGCCGTTATCGCATCTGCGGCTTACTATTTCCTTTTTCGCTCCCACAGGCATAGATCCAATCGCCTTAAAATCCCTACGCCAACTCGTCTCATCTATTATTTTTGGAATTTTCCGTTGATATATAATATCATATATGATAAGTTCACTGTTTGGTTCGTAAAATAATTGATAAATTTCCCTCCAAATACCGGTTTTAACCTTCTAATTTTTGTCGTAGAAATCAACCAAAAGGAAAGCTGCGTCATCAATTTCTGGAGATCCAAAAATAGCTCGCTTGATGTTCATAATTCGTTTATTCGTTCGACGGAGCAGGGATACCGTTTTTAGATTCGGGTAAATATCTAGGAGTTACGATCCATTGTGATCTATCGTGGTGCACTCACATTCGCCGAGTAATAGGTGCCGCTAACAAAAAGTTGGCCTTTATAGGGAGAATAGTTCGAAGTAGCTCCGAAAAAGTGAAGGAATTGGGTTATTTATGCTTAGTTCGACCGCAGCTAGATTCGCTAAGGAAAGTTACGATAATAAACAAAGCGTAACGTTTAATAGAATATCTGACATGGACATCTTTAGAGGAACGTAGGCTGCAGGCTAGATATAAACTGCTGGAAAAATATATGTTGGAGGGACTAGCCAATGATGTATTAGGTCTTATCAGAAACCCGACGTATCTCGGAAGGCAGGACAGTGAGGATAGGATTCGCGAGATCGATTGTAGGACGGAACAATATTGAGGATCGTTTTTCCCTAGGACGATAAGAGAACATAATAGGAAAAGATAACTTAGGAAAACTAGGGACCTTTGATGCACTTCAAGCCCTACCATCCACCAATAAAGTGACTTGCAGGGTATCATGTAGATGAGATGTACATGTAAACACTCGTGTATAGGTAGATAGGTTTTTGGTCTAAATATCTGAGAAAATTGAATATATCCTGATGTAGGGCGCATATATATTCCATCAAACAGTCGCAGATGGACAGATTTTTCATTCACCAGGAGCAAAGAATTTCACGGGATTTAGTTTGTGATTTTTAGATATGTTCCAGTTATATACGTGCAGACTTTGTTCAAATTTTATTATCCTTTTATAAAAACTATAGCTCGTTTTCCATATGATTTTGGATTTTTACGATCAGAGTTACACGTGTATAATTTATTGGCTATCGCGATATTAAAATTAATACATTGAGTTTATTTTTCTTTTCATTTTGGAAAAATTCAGGTACCCATATATAGGAAGCACACAACTTTTGAGCCGAAACATGTTGATAATAAAAGTCCACCCTATATACGGGTATTTACGGTGTACGTATATATTTACACTTTGCTCTCATTCCTCTCTTTTTTCCGCTCCATTACATCCCGTAAGAATGTTTGCTATAAACTCATCGCCCGTGTTTATTAATATCACCACTAGAGAAATGTGTAAACTTCGAGGTACGAGGTCATAAATTTGCCAAAAAGACTCGTTTATGCTTCTTCGCGTCCTTCCTTCTATCCCGTCGTCTTTTTCCTTCTTGCCCTTACACCCTCTCACTTTCTTTCTTTCCAACAAGGCTGCGGTGTGAACGAAAGAACCTTAGAGTGGCTATTAATGGGTTTCCCTTCCTGACCGCGCAATTTTCATTCTCTTCTCCCCACTCTCATTCCATCTCTCTCTTTCCCTTCGCTGCTTTATTCTCGCTCACCCCTTTGCCTCCTTTTTCTCCCGTTTCGTGCCGTATTTTCTGAGCAGCCGGCTGCTGCTTCGAGGGCGAGACAGACATAAATTCCGTTCATTCTTCTATAAACTCACGAATCTCTCTTCGTTTTCTTTCTTTGTGTATACGCGTAGCTCTTTGTTATTCCTTCATTAATACAGTTATTTATAGGTAAAGCAATTAGCATCGCAGAAAGTGCTTTGCTGTTCCTCTTAAGAGACTCAAAAGGAAAGGAATTGCGATTATGAATTCAAAATGCGAAATAGAAGAGCTGAAATTATTTAAGCTATTATTGGCGCAAGTCTCGCACATAGTAACGGCTTCCAGCGGAGTCTTTTCCCTTTTAGGTTGTACCCTCGAAAATATTGCCTTACTGAACGAGTACTTTCCTATATCCTGCTGTTCGCTATTCACGTCGACGTTTTTGCTGCAACCAAAAATGTTGTAAACCTGTTCCTCCTAAAACAACAGAGATGCACCCTGGAATAGAGTTTTATTATTCATGCGTCTCAAAAATTAATATAAAGCGTCCGTAAACCTTACAGTATATCGATTTTAGCGCCCATTCACCGCCGACCTGTCCCTGCAGTATTGTAATTATGAACATTATTTTATTTACCATATTCACACGAAGATGAGAACGTTTACATAGCACCGAGTTTTTTTTAGTAAGGCAACAAATTATAATTTTAAAAAATTAGACAATATAAACTCCGGTTTAACCTAGCACAGTCTCATCGGTCCATCCATCAATCTAAGCTTTTCCCCTCGCTACTAAATCCTACCTATCCTTTAATCTCTTCCTCTCCTTAGCTCCAGCATCCATCACTCCCTCCGCCTTACGCCTCTGCCTACTCGGCCATTTTATCCGGGACCCTTAGCCCCGGAAACTCCACGGGTCCAAGAATGACGACAGATATTCATCAATCGCCTTTATACGTTAGGAGTCGTCGCCTTAAAACTTTCGCCTCGCTAAAATTAACGTCCGTCTCCCTCCTGCCTCCCCCCTCCTGCTCCCTTTTCGCCCGTTTCCTCCCCATCTCCTCGATTCGTAGCCAATCAGTGTATCTTTTTCTTATTTGCGCGTAGGATTTACGGTTTTTACGGCGGAATCTTCCGCATATCCTTGGCAATCAACTTCTTCGGTAATGAGATTGTAATTGGCAGACCGCCGGTCGGGATGGGTTCTGTGATGTGTCGATCTTTCTCTCTCCGCTTCGCTCCAAGATCTTAATCGTGGAGATTTATCGCTCAAATTTCTTTGGCGGGCGCGCTCAAGATGTTATGGCTTCTATCGCGATGATCAGCCTTTCAAAATATGTATAATGAGGTAGTGAGGCATCGACGCGTACCATTTTCAGCTCGGCGAAAAAATCATCTTTCACTTCGTGCAATAATGCTAATTTGTTATTGTATTTATGTTGTAATTTACTTTATATATTATTTTATTTTATTTTTTATTTGTTACATTCTTTCTGGTTGTATTTTACAATGGGTTACAGGATTGCTTAGTCTCAATCACACCCAAATAAAAACGGATATCTACATATCTATCAAATATTTCGCTTTTCTTTCTCAATTTAAAATCATTACTATATTTAGGATTGGCTCTTTCTACAAAGGATGTGATAAGAAAACTATATCTATCAATTTATTTATAAAAATTACTACCATTAAAATTTTATATTAATATATATATTAATTGTTATAATGAGCATTAATTACACGATTTCGTTGTGTATGTTGACACTTCATATTGTTTATAAGTAACAGTTAAATATCTAGTATATAAATAACTTACTTAAAATGTAACAACCACAAAATTCTTAAACAATATTTTTAATAAAAAATTTATTTTCTGTTCAAGGGGATTTCCAAGTAATGAAATGTAACTTAGTCCCGCGTTTGTCCCGAGTACATATAAATTCGGAAATGGTTCCGCAAATCTAAAGGTTTTGTTCAGATGATTCGACTGATTTATCTCCTTCTGTTTGAGATGGAGTGGGTTGAACCCCGTTCTGATTCCCTTCCACTCTTCTCCCCTCTCCTATTCCTAACCCTCAGCCTCCCCCTCCCCTCTACCCACGCTGACAGTCCGCCGTGGAAAGCTCGCCGCCGTTTGCCAAGCTATGCGGTAAACCGATACCGCACCTTCCCACCGCTATTATGCACACAAGCCCACGCATTCTCTCCCCACCAACGCCCAAGACACATACAACCACATACGCACACATTCACATACACCTGTGAATACATCCGTTCAAATTCATGGTCACGCGACTACAAATACCACAAAACGAAACCACTTATCCTGTCTCTCTCCCTCCCTTTCTCTCCTCTCTCCCTCTCTCTACCTTCCTCTCTCTCTCTATCTCCCTCTCTCCCTCCCTCTCCCTCCCTCTCTCTCTCCCTCCCTCTCTCTCTCCCTCCCTCTTTTTCTACCTCCCTCTCTCTTCCTCCCTCTCTCTCCCTCCCTCTTTTTCTACCTCCCTCTCTCTTCCTCCCTCTTTCTTCCTCCCTCTCTCTCCCTCTTTCTCTCTTCCTCCCTCTCTCTCCCTCACTTCTCTCTCTCCTCTCTTTCTCCCTCCCTCTCTCTCCCTCTCTCTCTCTCCCTTTCTCTCCATCCTCCTCTCTTTTTTTCTATTTCCCTTACCCTCTCACTCTCTCTCCCTTCAGACCCACTCCAGACTCACGGATTTAATCCGAAACTGCTAGAGAGAGTGAGAGATCGGGTTTTCTAAGCCATGAAGAGAAATACAGAGACTAAGGAATGGAGAGTGACAGTGTGGGAATAGGAAGTAAAGAGGAATAGAGAGAGAAAGAGGGAAAGAGAAAGATAAGGCAATAATCCTCCTCTTCTTGGTGTAATGTCGTTTTTTAAAGAGGGTGAAAGCTTTTAAGCGGCCAACCGTCACGAAACGACGCGTTCCAACTCCGTGGGCGGGATTTTTTCTGACCTTGTTTGAGTTCAAGCAGTTGAAATGGGAGAGAGAGAGAGAGAGGGGGGGAAGGAGACTGAGAGAGAGAAGTGGAGAGGAGAAGTTAAACGCGACAGCACCGTAAGCATAATTGCCAGGCGACGCGAAACGCCTCGGAGTAATTACTTGTGCGGTAGAACAGACTTTCAAGTTGATAGGAAATAGAGGGAATGAAAATTAAAAACTTTACTCGAGGAGTTCGAGAAACTTAATTGCCGTCTAGGAGATTTTTTAGAATTTTGCAGCATCATCTGTTCGATTTGTGATTCCATTGGAACACAAAATCATTTCGGTGAATGATGACGCTAATCGTTAACTGATTTTTTCACGAAATTATTATTTTCGGTCAATATAAATCTAATTGCGACTAATTGAAATTTTTATAGATTAAGTAATCAAAGTGGCTATAAATTTCGATATTCGATGAATTTTTTAATTGCACTCTTCATAATTTTTCTCAGTATTCAAAAGAAATTATTGAGTGATTTGTTTGATGAATATAACTGGTTTTTATCTTCTGAAGGACGTTTGAGATTACAAGTTTGTTTATAGGCATAAAGTTCATAAGCATACGGCAAAATAATCCGACCAAAAGTTCTTGGGACTCTTTTCAGATGGGATAAATAAAGAAAGTTTCAAGATAAAAAAAAACTTTCCGAGGCTTATGTCTGAGTGACAAACATAAAAAGAGAAAACTTTTAATTAAAAAAATTCATTAACATTTACTTTTCACAAGTTTGAGAAACTTTTGGAGGATTTCAATTTATAAATTTAAGAAAAATGAATTATTTCGGAATATCGTATTAGAAAAATTGAGTTTGTATAAAACCATCGATATTATTTCTACATTGGATTCAAACATGAACATGGTAAAGGAAAAGTCAATCCCGCATATTTTTCTAGGTTACGTAGATTAAAAAAAAAGACTTTAATGTTGGCAATGGACGCAACCGGATGAATGTTCATTGTAATCAATCTTAATGTGTCCACAACTCCAATTTGTTTGCGCGGTTTTACTTTTTTCTGTTAACTTCTCCCTCTTCGAAAACTTTTAATAGTGCTTTCCAGTCTCTGCCTCTTCAACATTACGTCTAAGTTTCTGCGTTAAGATAAATCATTTTTATTAAATGTCGTCAAGAATAGTCACGAGATGTCTAACTCGATCACCATCTGACAGCGATACCGGTTGACGTAATTGTCTCGTTTTGAAGTGATAGGGAGGGAGAGAGAGGGTTTGCGAGAACCAGCAAGAGTTAAGAGGAAGGTTGATCTGAATACCAAATTTTAATTTTATCGGTTCCGTTTATGATGAAAAAAATGCCGTTCCCTATTCTTTTCCCAATTATCAGCTTTCATTGAAGTTCTATCTTAAGTCCTGCGATTTTTTTCTTCTTTTTTCAATGTTCCAAAAATCGTTATTCCCATATATTTTGCTTTCTCATGTAAGGCTATTATAATGTTGTTATCAGTCGTCTGCGCGAGGCTCTGGTGATAAGTTGGCAAACTACGGCACGCGGGCAACATTATACTCATGAGAGCATTTTATGCGGTCCCCCATGTCATTATGAAAGCGAGCCGTGAATGCAATACAGATAACAATACAGATTCACATTTTTTGGTGAAAATGATGGCTGGGAAACGTTTTCCTGTAAAATTATGACGCTAAAAAATATTATGTAGTTGTTTTAGCTGTTGATTTTACCTAATATGATCCTTCGTACACACTCAAGTAGCTTCCGATGCGAGTCCTAATGCGGATCGCTGAAACATTCGTTTGTTGATACGACCCGCTTACGCAACTGCTAATGCAATCGACCTCGTACCAACGTTGCTTATCCCTTCTCTAGCAACTACGCACTTTAGTTGCGTCTAATGAAAATTTGAATTTATATAAAGCATCATCAGTAATAAAGATCTTGTTGAAATGACCCATAACATGTAGGGTAGTTTATTTCTTTCGATTTATTTAAAAATGGCTACATTTTGATTTGAATTCATCTCTGAATTACAGACATGAACTGACAAAAACACTTCTTTGTACTCAAGGGAACCTTAAAAATGCATACTCATCAAAATTTCCCATTCGAATTATTTTTTACGTTCAACATATTTTCTCTCTATGTACTTTCTATATGAGAAATTAAAAATTAATCCATAGCGGGGCCTTTTATACCCAACTGCTTCCAAAATTTTCAAGATAATCCCTCTCCACTCCGCTCTTAATGTATGCGTACACACACACACATGTATACCTCCGACGCGTATATTAACAGTTCTTTAGAAGGAAAAGGAAAAAACGATGATATTTAGACACCCTAAAAAGCCTATCCTTTCATCCATCCATTTGTCGGGCATAAAAACTGGATTCGATGAAAAAAAGAGGTTTGTGAGAGAGAGTAAGAAGGGGTGAGGAGAGGGAGAGAAAGATTTTTTCTATACGCCCATACAAAAAATAGCCTCTTCGGCGTCGGTGCTTCGTGCGAGGTAGTCCTCCAATCCAGTTTTTCCCACGCATATTTTCATCTGGGACTTTTGTCAGCCTCTCGTTTAGAAAAGAAAAACATATCGCTGCCCCAATGAACCTTGTACTTTATTCTTTTTGGTCCTCTCTTTGGCCAAGTTCTTTTTTTTGAGCGCTTCTCCTCACGCCCATCGATTATCGATCCGAGGGAACATGAAGATAGAGGCATCGAAGGCATGTAAAACAAGGAAGGGAGGGGTCCAAAAAGGTCTCAGGAATCTCAAATAGATGGCGCGCATACGACCTGCCAATTGAAAAAGAGCGACCCTCATACGATTCAAGTGTTAATTGGGATGCATATTTTGCAGGCACAATGTCGTGTTGGGTGGTATAAGTTTGTAGGAGCCATCGGTGAATGCGTGGTGACATTATTCCGGTGTAAATCTGTGTAAGTTGGGTGGCCTAAAATCATGGGGTCACTTGATTTAAGTTTGGTGGTATAAGTTGTAGAGGAAGCCGAGAGTAATTTAGATGGCATGACATCAGGATGGCTTTTTAATGTTGGTTTTGGTGGTATATGTTTTAGCGACAAACTTGTGTAAGACTGGTGGCATAAAATTATGGGTACATTTGATGCGAGTTTGATGGTATGCGTTTCAGAGGAAAAAGTTGTTCGTTCTGCTTAGGAGATTTTTCTGTTCTAAATTTCAAACGTATATGTATCTCTTTTGCAAAACGCACCCAATGCATTGATGAATGTTGTAGTTATATTCATAAATCCATTACAGGTGTGTAAAACAGCACTTCAATCTATGAGCGTTGTATAGAAACTGACAAGAATATGACAGACTCCTCATGAATTGATAATGTATGAGACTTTTCGTGGGATCTTACGACTTGCACTGTCAGTAAAATCACAGTTGCGAAAAATATCTGAATAGGGTAGGAAAATACTCCGGGCGAGCACTGTAGATTTAAATATAGTACAATATTGCCTGGTTTTGCTTTTAATTTACTTATTTATATTCATTAATTTATAATTGTGAGATTAAAATATTATACACCTATTAAGGAGGAAAATATGCCTCCTTGATCTCCGTCGTGAACGTAACGCAAGGCCTATGCCGACTTTGGTAGAAGAATGTTTAGCGTGTCTCTCACCCAACGCTATGGTCAAGAGTTTGGATCCTACCGAGGGCATGGTTTTAATAGTTCGTCTTCGAAATCGTCGTAATACTCATTAGAAATGACCGGTAACAGTTATGTATGAGCCTGGTGAAATGAATAAATAAATAAAGTGCGATTCAGCTGATGATATTGACTTAAGACGCAGTCCATTCGCATGTCTAGGCCTATCTGTATTTCTCACTCTAAGCAAAAAATGCATGAATTCATTCGTTATATTTGTTTTATGTGTATGTTTACTAGCTCATAAATAGCTCTCTGCGGGATTTTACAATGAGCGCAGCAACAACAACAACGACGAACACATACGACCATGCCCTCGGCAGGATTCGAACTCTCGACCGTTCGCATTGGGAATTACGCTTGCTAGCCACCCCTCTACCAAGGCCGGCGATTACAATATCCTTCGCCTCTTAATATGCTTTTCGTTTGAAAACCTGATCATCTGCTTCCCAAAAATTATCTCTTTGATTATGCTGCACGAAGGTAGAAACCACTTACGTGCCACGATTATGAAAGTCGCGGTAAAAAACAACTATCAAGTAAGTCTCGCGGAAAGCGAGATATGGTATAGGAGGTGTTCCTCGAGGGATCATTAAGAACGCGACGCTGCCCCGCGGTTTCCTTTCTGCTTGCCAAGTCCTTCCTTATTTCCTTTTCCCCTGGTGCCCCAATAGCCTCCTCTAAAAACTCCCCCTTTTTAAAAATTCTCTTCCCGAGGGAACTATATCTAGCAAGCAAAGCCATCCCCACGGCGGAAGATTCTCGAGGGGGCATTATGGCTGTCTGAATAGAGAATAATAGAGGGAGGAAGAGAATAGAGGGTATGGGATTTCCGACGTCACTCACTTTCTCATTAAATCTGAGAAGGACGGGATGTTTTTTTTTCGGGATATCCTCTGTATTCATAAAGGATTAAAGACCATTTCCCTCTCTCTCTCTCACTCTCTGTCTAACCTCTGGGTATTTAATGCCCGAGGTATATTTTTCGCGTTCTCCACATAGAGATAACATCGTTTTTTATTTAATTTCTAGACGGATGATAATAAATACGTTAGTTTGCTCGGTTATTAATGTTATAAAAATTATATCCCTGTTATTATTTTACACAGTTATCGGAATTAAAATCAGTAAAGCCATTTCATATGAATGCTGAAACAAACGGACAATTTCATCTTTAAGCCCCATTTGTGATTTAATGATGGTCACTGAACAAAAAATGGGGAGTAAAATTTAGTGAGTGAAAAGAAGGGAGGAGAAGGAAGGAGAGGGAAGGAAGGAGGGAAAAGATATGCGAATGGAGGGAGACAAGATGAAAATTAGAATTATATATATATATATATTGTATCGATCTTTAAGATCTTCGACGACTTGATGTTCTATGTTTATCTGCTTTGTTGGAGATTGGATAGGTCCGCCATTAAAAATAAAAAGAGTATTCCACGAGTACCTCTATGCTTCTTCATGATACTCGAAAAGAACGGGCGGGAATACGTAACTATATATATATATATTAACTAAAGGAAAAGAAAAGGTAGTGATGAAGGTGGCAACAAGGTGTTGAGGGAAGCCCAGTGGACACTTACCAAGTTGAGGACCAAGCTGGCAGGCTGCTGGGGGCGTCGAAGAGACACGTAAAATACACGAACACAAAAACACACGCAAGCTTATCGGGCCTATGCCCTTCTTCAGCGAAAGAGTAACGTAAAGTGACACACTGGGCGGGGAATGACAGGGTGATGTGGGAAGGTTGATGATTGGAGGAGGTGGGGAGTAGGAGGGGTGGATAGCCAATAAAGAGGGAGTGTGGTAAGGGAAAGTGCGAATAACTACAATGTAACAAGGAGACATTGTAAGGGGGCTAATAGGGTTAGCGGAGGTAGAGGCCAGGCGGAGAGAAAGAGTCGAGAAGATGGATATGTGCTAGTTCCCAGTGTCGGAGAAGGAGGGCAGGAGTGTCATAGGGTAAAGCGCGAATAATCCTAACATTGTAGCAACTATTGAAGGGGACATTGTGGGTATTAGCGTGTAATGCAACTGGGATGGGGCGTCTGAGAGAAACGCTATTCCGGTGACCGTTCATTCGGATGTTTAACGGATTGCTGGTGAGGCCTACGTAAAACGCGGGACAAAGGGTGCAGGTAAGGAGGTAAATGACGTTACGGGTGGTGCAGTTGCTTCTGGAGGTGATGGGGTAGGTGATGTTGGTGGAGGGACTCGAGAAAGAAGATGATGGTAGGTGGATAGGGCAAGTGAGGCAGCGAGGTTTTCCGCAGGGGTGAGACCCTTTTGCAAGAAGCGTGGTAGAAGTGGGAAGTTCCTTCCTCCACAAAATATTTCCCAAATTTGGGGGCCGGCGGAAGGAAAGGAGCGGAGGATTGGCAAAAAGGTTGATAAAGAGGGACTGATGGGAGGAAGAGGTAAGAATTGGGTGGGCAGCATGAAGGATTGTTTTGAGAGCTTCGTGGATACCAGGAAGGAAAAGTGTCGTAAGAGTGAGTGGAGGGGTAGATGCAGGAATAGTGGGTGTGTGAGGATGAGATCCATTGTGGGTAGGCGTCATCGCCCTATGGATCTGTTCGCGGACCAAGACTGGAGGGTAACCACGTTTGAGAAGAGCATCCTCGAGGACAGAGTAATACTCTAGAAGGGATGCTCTATCGGAGCAAAGACTCCATCCTCGACGAGCAAGGGCATAGGGGATAGAGGTTTTGGTATGAAGGGGATGGCAGCTATCAAAGTGGAGATATTGGAGGCTGTTGGTGGGTTTGATGTGAACACAGGTGCGGATTTGGCAGTCTTGAAGGTAAAGATCGACATCCAGGAATGTGATGTGGGAGGTAGAGGATTGGTGGGTGAAGGACAGTGAAGGATGGGAGGAGAGACGCGAGAGAAAGGAAAGGAGAGAGTCAGGTCCATGCGTCCAAATGAGGAAGACATCGTCGATGTATCTCAGCCACAAAAGTGGTCTGAGTGGAACGTTGAGGAAGAGTCTTTCCCATTCTCCAAGGTAGCAATTGGCGTATGAAGGCGCCATTCGGGTGCCCATCGCAGTGCCTCTAATTTGAAGGTAGTGACGACCACCGAAAGAGAAGTTGTTCAATTTGAGCACCATTGCTGCCAAGTCTAATAAGAAATGGGAGGAAGGTCTTGCGTCGGGTGGTCTTGAGTCCAGGAGTTTACTAAGGGCAGAGAGTCCATCATCGTGGGGGATGTTTGTGTAGAGGGAACAGACATCGATAGTGGCCAAAATGGTATTGGGCGGGAGAGGAAAGGGGAGGTGTTTGAGACGTTTGAGAAAGTGGTTAGTGTCTTGGATGAAGGAAGGGAATTGACGAATGAGATGTTGTAGGTGGGAGTCAACGAAGGCGGAGATGCGTTCTGTAGGGGAATTAAAGCTGGCAACAATGGGGCGGCCGGGGATGTTGGGCTTATGGATTTTAGGGAGAAGGTAGAATGTGGGTGTGCGGGGTTTGTTGGGGATCATTAGAGCAATGGCGGAATCGGAAAGGCCTTCCTGTTTTCCTGAGGAATGAAGATAGGACGAAATTTGGTAGGAGTGGTGGTCTGTGGGGTTGGAAGTAAGGTGATGGTAAAAGGTTTCGTCAGAGAGTTGGCGCTCGGCTTCCTCGTTATATTTGGCGCGATCCATCACAACCGTGGTGGTTCCCTTGTCGGCAGGGAGGATGATGATATGGTTAAGATGTTTGAGTGTAAAAATGGCATGCCTTTCACGTCTGGTAAGATTATCTGTATGGTCGATTAGATCGGAAAAGTTAGGTTGGGAGATTCTGGAAAGGATATAATTGAGGTATTGTTCGACCGGGTGTAGGGAAGGAAGGGTGGGTGGAATGTATTGGGAAGGAGGTTTGAAGATGGAAAAGGTAGGTGGGAGGCCGGGAGGGAGTTTTGGGTTGGCAGAGGTGAGAGAGTCTTCTTTGGGAGGGTTAGTTTTTAGACGTAGTGTGCGGGCAAAGGACTGGACGTCGGCAAGGAGGCGAAAATGATCAAATTTGGTGGTGGGACAAAAGGAAATGCCGCGTGAGAGGAGTTCATTCTCGGCAGGGGTAAGTACGTGGGAGGAAAGGTTCAAGACTTCATCTGGTTGGCAAGATGAAGAGGTGGTGGCAGGAGTGTGCGAAAAATATGAGCGCTTCAAAGGTTTGCGGGTTAGGAAAGTGTGGGTCTTATTCAGGATATGAAGTGATGGTGGCGTAGGGAATCCCAGGAGGTCCGCAAGACAGGGAGTTTGACCGATGAGTGGCGGGGAAGGAGGTGGTTTGTTGACCTCGCCAGCTGTTATGAACGGAAGAGGAAGATCAAGTTTGAGGTGCCGGACGCAAAGCAGAGAGAGTTTACGGAGAAGTCTGTTGCGATGTGCAGTGATATCATTAGCCGCTTGAAGGAAAGCGGCACGAAGATCGGATATGGATTGCGAAGAATGACGAAGATAAAGAACGAGAGATTTACAATTAGCGAAGTGGATGTTAGAGAGGGTGGTATAATGGTGTATGGTGGAACGGATAATGTGGATAGAGGCGAGGTGATACGTGAGGGCTAGGGAAGCGCGGATAGGGGAAGGAAGGCCTGAAAGAGGAATTCTGATGGTGAGGCATTTGGGGGTGAGTCCAAGTGCCAGGCAGGAGTTGAGGAATTCAATCTGGCAGTTGAGGGTAATGTGTCTACGGAGATGATAACGAAGACGGGTCAGTTCCATGGTGGAGAGAAAGAGAAGAGGAAAAGACGACAGGAAAGAAACGTAAAGATATAGACAAAAAGGGAGAAAAAACGACGGTATATATATTAACTAAAGGAAAAGAAAAGGTAGTGATGAAGGTGGCAACAAGGTGTTGAGGGAAGTCCAGCGGACACCTACCAAGTTGAGGACCAAGCTGGCAGGCTGCTGGGGGCGTCGAAGAGACACGTAAAACACACGAACACAAAAACACACGCAATATATATATATATATATATATATATATACATATACATATACATATAAATTCTTACGGAAGAGGATAGGAAAATGGGATAAATTGTTGGCATCAAGTTGTTGGGATAAGGAAACCCAGTGAGCACTCACCTATAAGATGACTTCAGGTTGGCAAGCTGCTGGGGGTGTTGAAATGACATACATAAAACAAACACAAAAACAAAAAACACGGAAGCTTTCGGGGGGGATCCTTTCGTCAGCACAAGAGAGAGACAACTGTTTTTGTGTTTGTTTTACGTGTGTCATTTCGACACCCCCAGCAGTTCGCCAACCTGAAGTCACCATATATGTGAGTGCTCACTGGGTTTCTTTATCCCAACAACTTGTTGCCATATATATATATATATATATATATATATATATATATATATATATATATATATATATATATATGTATATAACGACTTTTTTCAAGAGAATTTTAAGTGCCTCCTATTTTATTGTTGTAAGTTTACCAAAAGAAACTCTTCAATTTTCTCATTTAACAACGACATTATAATGTTTTCATAATAGCACTGCAGAATCATTTCGCTTAGATTAAAATATATTTCCATTTATCGATTCAAATTTTCTACAATATAATCTTCCTTTTAACCTCTGTCGTTTTTACTAACTTGGTCTTGCATTTCGTGAATAGTTAAATAGATTGAGCAAATGGACCAGGCTAATCTCAATGGACGACTGATACGCTGCTCGTTAACGAAACTTCGAGTTATGTCATATCGAAACTTCAGTTTTCAAAAATCTTGTTATGGAGGGTTGACCGCATTAGAAGGTTTATATAGGTTTCTTCATTTTCATCCCCAAAGGGAAAAAAATCTCTGCCAATAGTTCAGTGATCTGAAACATTTTTCCCCATTGCCCATCCCACCTCACGGTTACAGGAATTTATTTAACATTCTCCTCCGCCGTCAACCAGCGCCTTCTAGTAGTAATTAATCTTATGCTTCTTCTCAAGCTCTTTAAATGGCGATAAGGAAAGAGAAATGACTCCACTGGTTTCGGATTTTTTTTTCAAACAATACCTCGTTCATTTGATTAATGAGCGGAGATTTGATAGGCCTCACCCACGGCGAAAAACTTACGGGATATAAAAAATACGCGCGCCAAGGCCTTTACGCATAACACTTTTATGCGTGAAAAAAATAAGAATGATTATCCTCTGTAATAATGGTTATTATCTGTCGCCTTTCTTAGCTTTTTATATGAAAGATGGAACTTTCTCATGTTTTTCTTCTCACTTTTCATGGCCTTCTCTGTAAAAAAAATCCTGCAAATACAACTTCGATACTACTATTGATATTTTTCCTTCTGAAAATAAATCGGGATCGTTTTTAAGTGACTTTGCTCGACCACGGACCATCAATTCGCATTAAAGGTATAGTCTTGACATTTAAGCCGTTTTCTGTTGGTATTTTATCTTGTGATATTAATGCGCTGGTTTTCCCTGCCTTCCACATCGCAGTACTAAGATCGCCGATGGCCAATATTTGTTAGCTCCATAGCCGCACCGACGCACTCCATCTAGTGATAGAAACTGCTTCGCTCTGTCACTTGGAAGTATTGAGCCTATTTAGTCACTCAAGGATCTCTTAGCCCTCCTGTGAAACCTCCTCCGTCCTAAGCCGTAGAATGTTTCAGGTTGCCACATTGTTTTTTTGACGGTTGGTGTTGAATTGCTGACTGTACGGTCTATTCGTTACAGTAGCAGGTTTTACTTGATCGAGCACGAAATCTTCAATATCAGTACGCATTTTTCAGAAAAGCCATGAGCGAAAAAAATATGAATTCTCACGCGACAAATTCATTCTTTAGGATTTAGATTAATAACAAAATGCTGTATTCCGTTTAAATTGTCGTTTATATCAATAGTGTAGCTTTCCACATAATTGAATCCATTTCGGAAATTGATGAAGTGCAAATGAGGAACTTGTTATCCAGAGCATTTTTAGGATATGTAAAAGTCTATCCGCCGTAACAGCCAATGAAATCCTAGTAGGCGTAATAGCAAAAGAGCTTGTGCTTCGCACTTAAATTATGATTGAAAGCCACGCTTTGAAATTATCTATTGTTACGAGTTGATTAAATGTACTAATTATATTTAATGGGTGAAATTGAAATTGCGGAAAGGAATTGCTTCAGCGTAGGATTTATTGAATGGTATAATTACAGCTGCTCATAAAGTTTCATCATTGTAGACTTTCAGTTTTAGTTAGCAATGAAGGGACAGAATAAGAGACCTGATGTCTAACAATGCATCATTGTAAATGTCCGTCAAAAATGACGGATGGACACGATGGAAGCATAAAATTAGCATTAAAAGAATTCAAGATGTAGACTTTAACTAAGCAGTAATTCAAAATACAAAATGTAATAAATAATTCAAGGATCATTTTAAATATTTGATATAACATTACGAAAGAAATATTAATGATTATCAATCATGAATGGTAGGTAGGAATAAAATCTTACGCACGGAATGATAAAATAAAGTTGGCTTCTTTCATGGTAAATATTCATCATATATATATAATTCAAAAATCCTTCTAGACCTTTTCGCCCGCGTATAATTTTAGTTTAAGTGAGCTTACAACGAAGGGGGAATCACGAAATTGTATCCCCGATTTCGTTTAAAAACACAACGTGGATAATTTTTGTCGACAGAACATATCGTTTAAATACTTCTTGAACCTTTCTGTGTACTTTGATTAATTCGTTGATCACCCGGTAGTTATACGAGTTATAAGTCGTTTTTAGTTACAAATGTAGCAATTAGCAACTTATAAAGTTGATATTCGGTCTTTCTCTAACGATGCCACGACGAGTCGTGGCTCCTTAACATCACGGACAGCATTAATCCTCGTAAATAAACCGGAATCGATTCCCTTTCTGCTAATGGCTGCAGGCGAGGGATCAAGTGGGGGGAATCCATTACGCCGGATTTCATCTCTTATTCAAGGACGTGGGGATGTTACGAATGTCGTACCCATCAGAAATGATTGATCGGGGGATTAAGACATCGTGCGAAAAATGGAAATATTTTCCTTCCATTTATATATTCGCTGCGAGCGTAATTTTTAATGGAATGGGCAGGCAGAATCCAAATCGGACGTTACGGGGGGAAAATATCAATTTGGGTTGTGCGCGCGAGATAAAATTTCAGTGATAGATTGGGCTCTAGGGTTGAGTGAAAGTGAATCCGACCTGAAATATCTGTTTCATAATTGGCGAAATACAAATCATCTCCGAATCGAACAACTTCGACTATCGATCACAGTGAAATTCAATTGTTTTAACTCGATTATGTAACTTTAAATGCCTATATCGGCACAAATGTTATTTAAGACGTGCGTTGAATACATTTGAGGATTGTTTTAATCTTTGCTGGTCGATTTTAAAATAATTTCTTGTGATAACTGAGGCCATTGATCATCAGAGCTATATTTAACCGTATTCTTTTTATCTGATTAATGCTTTCAATTTTTCTGGAATATTAATTTTGTTCTAAAATTAAATTGTTTTCAAATGACAAAAATGTTAATTCCATTCGTTCTTCCTAATCAAAGTTTGAGAATGCTTACACAAAGTTTTGATAATGTCGTGAAAATGAGATTAAATGATACAATTTTTCTACTAAATGTAAATATATTATTCCTTCACTCGTGTCATTGGAGAAGTATAGTTTTATCACTCAAAATGATGAAATTAGTCATATTTTTATTCTGCAAAAGTTGAAAAGTATACTCAACGAATCTTATTGATGGAACATAATTGCTTATTTCTCAGAGAATTCGTCGTGATCTTATCGTTTTGAAAATTTTATAAAGAGCCCATGGCAGTACAATTATGCAGAAGTATGTTGTGTTGAAGTTGAGAAAATGGAAGGGAATTTTTCAACTGTTTTTGATCCCTCGATAGCAACGACAATCTTTATAGCGAGATTTATACAGCAATATAATTGACTATAAAAATTTTTGAGAAATACTATCCCTTATGATGGCGGAAAATATCAGTCCGCCTCCAAGCGAGCAAGAGATCCAGACACTTAAAAAGAATGAGTCAAGTTTGGCTCTCGTTAAACAAGAATTGAGTTCCTTTCCTCCGAAATTTTTTCCTTAAAACGTGCAATTCAACAGCTTCAGCTCTTCATTTTCCATGAAATTTTACTACTTTTAAGAAGATCTTAATTTTTAAACGTTTTTTTTGCCGCGGTATTAAAAAAAACGGTCGAGGCCATCGGCTTTCCAGGAACCGCGTTTAAAACTCCCTTTACGACCTTCAAAAAAATCCGTTTTCTCGATTTTCCGTCATCGTATGCATACATACCCGACTTCCTCGCGTCTTGCAAGATTAGGCGAAACGATTCTGTTTTTTTAGCTCCTACTTATTCCCGACTCTTTCCAACAATAATGAAGCCATTTCCCTTTCCCGTATCCCTATGGGAGCGGAAGAAAAAAAATCGTGAAAATTAAGAAACTTTCCGAATTCCATTTTGAATTTCGTCCGCACTCTGCCGATTCGCTCTTTATCTTCCTGTGTTTTTTTAATATAAAAATAACGAATTTTCTGCCTATGAAATTGCTCTTGTACTTTTCTTGACTCTTAATCACTCCTACTCATCCACGCGCAGTCTATTTCGTCCCGTGGCCATGCGCGCTGTATCACGGCTCTTATACTTCAACTTTCTCCTACCCCGAGTTCTTTATCGGAAAGGAATTCCTTCCGAGACTCTCTTTTGAAAGATGGCGCGAGAGTCGCTTTCCTTTTTTCTGCTCCTTTATTCAACGTCGGCTTGCGGGAACGGAACTAATGGCTCCGTTTTTGTGTATCGACTCGTATTTAACAAAGAGGCTACTCCAGCGCCCGTGACCTTGGCTGTCCTTGAACCTGAGTTGGGTACTTAAGCTACTTTTTTCACGGACGTTTTTTATCGAGTGTTTCCTTTTGTCAGACTCGATTCATTTGTGTGATTTTGGGCGAAAAACTCGAGCTAAGATTGAAGTGTGTGTTTGACTGAAGCCTTTTCGCGTGCTGTTTTTAAGGACGTGAGAAATTACCGTAACGGCTAAAGTGAAGAAAAAAGATATGAATTTTTTTGCCAAGACCTCTCAAGTTTTGTTTTGCACTGCTCGTATTATTTGACGTTTTTTCAATGCTTACGTGAAAATGTGGATCTTTCACGAAACTCATATTCAGAGGTCGTTACAGATCGATATTTCGCGTGACTCCTGTATCTCGTGTCATAGAATCCGCTTTATTTGATTTGACGTTATGTTCGTATTAATTTAAACTCAATATTGAAAATGACGATTGGTTCAAAGATGGTACTAAAAAAACTAACATTCGAAGAATAGGTTTTTCGTGAAAATGATCGCTTTAACCGAAAAGCTTATCATACTCTCTGTAAATTCCATAAGGCGTGCTCGACAATCTTCGTGAAACCTTTTTGTCGTTTTACGTAATGCAGCACAGGTGCTTTACTTTGTGCCGTCTAACAATGTCCTCTTTGGTATTATTTTGCTATTCTGTATTTTTCTTTGTTATTCAAATTCGAAGTGAGATTACGAACTTTTTCACTTAAATTCATCTGTATTTGTGAATTAAGAAACTCAAGTCGATATTTATCGTAGATCAAACTGTTTGGTGAGTCAATATCTATAATACCGAAAAGTGATCTCTGTAAATGACAAAAAAATTTTCCACAATCTTTGCCAGTGAAATTGTATATTTTCTTAGACGCATAAGAAAACGTATTTATTTTCTGTACGCTATTAATTTGCCTTTACGTAAATTAAAAAATTTCAAAAATACCACATTTCAATAAAGCTGTATTCTAAATTTTAGTTTTTCTAAAAAAAATGAAATTTAGATGCAGTTCATATCTTTCCACGGAAATAGTATGTGCAAATTCTGTTTCTTATGTTTTATTAAACTATTTTTTTTGAAATTTGCAATTTACCTACTATAGTCCATCTTGCGATCAGAGTTATCTGTCATCGCTTGAATATACAAAATACTTTAAACTCTTCTCTTCAAGTCAGGGGCGTACTAATAGACCCCTCAATGCGGGGGAGCTCCATCATTCAAACCGTACTGATGAAGGCGTCTGACACCCGCTATCAGAACCTGAAAAAGGGAATTGTCAACTCTACAATACGGCTTTATAACGCTGAGAAGAGGAATTTCTTGGCACGAAAACCAGTGCAAGATATAGGCCACGATTATGTATATGTCTTGAGACGTCTCTCGCTCTAAGGTCAATATATTTTCTCATGTATCAACACTTCTTGAGTATTACATATAGCTAGGGAAGATTATTGTGCTTATTTGTGTATACTGTGTGTAAATTGATGGAATTAAGTGATTTGAAGTTCATATGCAGACAGCCATAAGCTGTAATTTTGGGAATAATTTTGAAACGAGAAAAAAGTCTTGTGACCGGGAATCGAACCCGGGTCTTCCACTTGCGGGCCGGATATTCTACCACTGAACTATCTCAGCAGATCAATATTCTCGTTTCTGAAAGTGGATGTTTTCTTGGTTGGGACCGAACTAATCATGCTAGCATCAACCTGCCCCAACGAATGTCCTCGAAGAGATACATCGAAGAAAACTCCTCCCTCTCAAATGATAAGATTGCCAAATTAGAAATTAATGGAATAAAGTCATCTGAAGATCCTATGCAGATATGCATAAGCATATTGTGTGTATTTACTTGTTAAGTGAAGCATGAGTTCTGCGTACACTGTTCAACGCTATAATGGATGACAACTTGAGACCTCAATTACCGGTCGGTCCGGTAGTCACTACTTGAGACTTCCAATATCATCATGAAGTAAGTTTTTGTTTTCATATATAGGTACGTATGTAGATTTTGGTTAACGTGCCACGAGTCGCTCCTGATGGCACATAAGATTTTACGGTTCGTATTTACTGGTTCTCAAGCTTTCAATTGTCGCGGCCTCCTTGAATAACATGCGGGCTCCTTTGAATTAAAAATATTAAAAATAAGAAACTTAATTGCAAATTTCTTCATGTTAGGTAACTATTAATAATTTATATGTAACCGTTTTTCCAAAAATTTTATTAATCACGAGAACTTTATTTTTCGACATTGAACCTTACATCTATAAGTAATTTTGCGGCCCTCTGCGGGTGCCCCGACCCACAGTTTGAGAACCACTTCACTAGGGAAGCGTTCAAGTATTACGACAGCAAATGTTTTGCTATTTTTTACCCCCCTTCGCCTTATGCCAGCAATCGTCAGCATTTGGGTGTCCCCCTCTCCTCGTCTTACTTAAGATTTCGTTGTACCGCTCCTTTTTCAATAAAAATTATAAAATGCTTACTTATCCATACCAATACTTTCTAATGCCTTCTTATAGCGCTGCAATGGATTTTAATGCTCTTTAAAGCACAATGAGGACAAATTTATCAGAGCAAACAAAGTAAAGTTGTGTTTACCGAAAAATCAGTTACGTACGGCGAAAACAAATCTAACGTCGTGCGAAACGCAAGTGGAAGCTTGCTGTGAACGAACTGTCGCTACACGTAAATCGCACGTAAAAAGTAAAAATAATTCTTAAATAAAAAATCTTACGAAAGCATTGTTCATACCCCTCCTCTCCTAAATCAGCAAACGTCAGCTTTTCCTAGACCTCCTCTCCCTCCTAAGGGGAGTTAATAACAGACGCCGGGGGCTTAGCTCCTACACCTGGAAATTTTGCCACTACCCAATGTCCCATGTGAAAAGGGGTTCTTTGAAATGCACCGACATCGTACACTACACGGGGTCGATGGCTTCACTTCCACTCCAAAGGGATACTTGTCATATTTTTTTAGCCGTAAAATACCATCGACCTCGGCCGAGAATCAAACCCGCAATACTTGAAACCATTGACGAGTATTTTAACCACTGCTCCAGCGGCGTCGACCAATAACAGTAAGTTAATAAACACTCAATGTTATAGAGTAATGAATACGTCTTGTTTTGCTTGTGTCTCTGTGCATTATGCGTAATATAACATTTTGGACCCATTTCTACAAATGCATTAAAGTTAATAAAAGAAAAATACTAATTACTATAATTTTTTAGTCAGGTTTCCAAAGGAAACATAGCCTTATAAAAAGGTTCTGTCTGTATGTGTGTGTCCCCTACTAATGGACAGATTTTCATGAAACTTGGTATAAGGCTCGAGTAACCAGGACCCAACTCCGGGCTATATTTTATTTGGCAAAGATTGAAGTGTTATTCCCTATTTGTCTCAATTCATCGTGCAGAGATGTTTTCCTTAATACTTTAAAATATCTTAAAGTTATGATATCGGAGCTAGATTTAAGTGTTCTTAGGGGTAAAGAATGTAGATTCTAATATAATTGCGTGTTATCCCATTAATAGCCGAAATTAAAAATTTTAGAATTTTTTGCTAAAATTTCATTCTAGGTTGGCTACACTTTGAATATTACAGAACGTGCTTAGTTTTTTTCTCCTTTCTTTGATCTTCTTAGTTTTTGGAACTTATGAAATTTCATACGCTGGCCATTAGGAGGTAAAAAATTTTTAATTGTATATGAACTTTCATTTTGGTCTAATATTCTTTAACATATGATAACATACAGTCCAATTTGAAAAAATTATAATAAACTCTCTGTCCCATAACACTTTTCTTTCTTTACAATATCACAAAAATATGTATAAACTCGGAACTTTTACAAATTGCTAATACACTGAAAATGAACTTTTGTGCAATTTCAAGATCTTTCTCTTTAACAATAACACAAAAATATGGGTGAAAATATATTTTAAAACATTACTTCTGCATGGGAAATATACAGTTTTAAATCAAGGAAACTTCAAATCAAGTAAACTTGTTCATTGAAAGACATACTTTACGAAAACTCATCTGAAGATCATTTTCCCGCGATAATGTTAATGCCTGTGGAACAACACAAAACAGTCTTCGGGATGCAGACCGACATTAAATTTCACACATCTGAAGGTAGTACATTTTCCACACTTGGCCCATCGTCGTTGAATAGTTTCAGGATCAAACAAGTGTCCTCTATCATATTAACGGACTTTATCAAGGACTTGTTTCCAGGATTTAGGACACATCTCTGTGCTTCTCAATATTTGGTGCTGAAAGGATTGCAAGAACAGTCCCTCTTATGAATTCAACTGGGCTAATGGTGCTGTCTATGTACCGATACAACACCCAAGAATTAACAACAGCACCGTTAAGGTAAAAGCGTACCATAGGCCAATACCATTTTTTGAGCAAATCCTGGTACGGTAGAACCCACGGAGATTGTCGAAAAGATTAACACCACACATACATCTGTTATATTCTTGAATGAGGCTTGGAATCTGAACCTGGACCTTCTTTTTCTCCAACTCCAACGATGGCAGTAGGTGAGACCAGAAACACCCTCACTTGCAACATTTGTTGCCAAAGTGACCTGACTATTATCATGCAATCGGATTAATTTTATGCCTAAATCATCATCATGGAGAGCATGGTAAGATACTCTTGGATCCTTCTTCAGATTGTTGAAAGGAGTCTTCTCCACTCCGTCTGCTCGTATTGTGTCAATGCAGTTGATTCTCTGCCTTATCAGGCTCTCCAGAAGTGGCAAAAAATTTAAAAAATTGTCTATGAATATGGAAATTTCAATGGGAAGAAGTCCGCTTCATAGTCTCTCCGCAACACATGAACTAAGCGTCTTTCCTTGTTTCCTAGCACTCGCTCCAACGTAGGGCTCAAATTTCACAAGATAACCCTTTGATTTAGAAAGGCACCAAAACTTGAAACCGTATCGAATTGATTTACCGCGAATGAATTGTTTCATTGAATTTCGACCATAATACTGTCCCGTTGCCTCATCCAATGAAAACTCCTTGCCAAAAGGTGCCAGGAGCTCCATGAATTACTCGTTCAGATATGTTATAAGAAAGCGAATCTTGTTAACTTTGTCCAACGGATAAATTTTTGAATTAACATTTAGATTAAATTAACGGTGTATTTGACGGAAGGTGGCTCTAGACATCGCACCCATCAAAAGTGCATTGTTAGTACCGGAGTGGATTTCCCAGTGTATGTCTCGGTGCAGTGCTTTATTGTAATCCGATAGGAGCAAAGTGGCCAAGTGTTTGTACATATCTTCTAAAGTGACCTGCATTTTACTTCCCTACTGCGAAGTGTATGTTACATTTTCACGGCGCATCTTCTCAACAATACCGAAATCAATCACTTTTCAAAATATACCAACAGTAGCCGCACCTGAATTCCTTACGTAAGTTTTATGCAACAAAATTACTGTATATAACCGCCTAAAAATGTGTGCTATGTTACAATGTGCAATTCTCATTCGTTATTTTTACATAATCCATATACATAAACGAGAATGAAATAATATAGCAACCGCTATAAAAATAAACACTTACCGGTGCGCCATTTTGTCTCTCTTCGATACAAGCAGCAACTTGGAGATGACATTCAACGACGATGGTCATTCGAAACTGGCGTGAGGCGAATAAAGTATGCTCTTCGAACAAATGGGTTATTTTCTTTTCCACTCGACTACCCTTCAGCAATGGACAGTTGAACCATGCATACTTGCTTACGTATAAACAGTAACGTTTATTAAATT
This sequence comes from Tanypteryx hageni, assembly GCA_028673005.1. Classification (NCBI taxonomy): domain Eukaryota; kingdom Metazoa; phylum Arthropoda; class Insecta; order Odonata; family Petaluridae; genus Tanypteryx; species Tanypteryx hageni. The sequence continues at coordinate 43,822,874 of CM054117.1, forward strand.
CGTTTTTTTTTAAATAATACATACAAAATATGTCAGAAAGAGATTTTGACATTGCTTTAACATTTTAAACCTGATAATATTCTATTAATTTTTTCTAATTTTTCTGTATCATTGATAAACTAAGAATAAAAAATGGTATTTATGGTACGAGAATTCCTTGGAATGGTTAACATTACTGAAACATTTCCTGTCAATATATGTAATCAGTTCGGAACGTCAACTTTTGGGAAACCAGCCTGCATTAGTCCTGGTTTGGACTTTTTGTTATAATTTCGTACTTTTCAAAATATCAGTAGCGTTTGCTTGAGGGAGGATGGAAATCTTCATTAATATACAGGCAATGATAAGTAATTCATCTTGGAAAATATTTAAGATATCCAGAGGGGAAGCCCGTATTATTTGCTGCGGGGAAGCTCCAAATTTTTCGGTACGCCATTGCTTCAAGTCCTAATAATTTTTGTCTAACTGTACCGATTATTTTCTGGAAAGTAGATTTAATTTAAGTGACTTTGCACATTTTCATTCCTGTTTGTTTGTTAAAAGAGTTGAATCATGAAAACTATAAATCTGAGAGTGCGCTACTATGCCTACATTATATTTGTTCAATTTGTTGCTACGCTTACAAATGTGCATTTCATTTGTCATAGATTTTTTCTAGAGTACTCTTCCAAAAAAAAGAAGTCGTCATACAAGGAATCAACTATCGGCGAATTACCACTTTACAGACGAAAAGATTTTACACGCCCATTTATGGCCATTAGAGAAATATAATTTTTAATTTAGAATACTCTGGACAAGAGTTGGTTTTAAAAACATTTTTAATATTGGTAATATTTTATATAAGTAAAACATTAGGCATCTTGACCTCAATTTTACTTCAACACACAAACTCTCCTCCGATTTTTACTGCCATACTAACGGAATGATATTTATTTTCAAATTAATAATAAAACGTTATTAAAATTAAACCGGAAGAGCGTTCGCCCGTGAGCGTTTGCGTATGTATATAGGATGGAGAATATATTTAACAAACAAACCTGTGGATTAGATTAATGTATAATCCGCTTTCATCCATTCTGCCGCGGTGAAACCTCCAAAAAATTTCGCCTTCTTCATTTTCCTCTTATAAATCTTTCGGTCTTTTTCTTCCCTCTCATTCACACCCTCTCTTTCTCCCCCTCTCTCTCTCTCGTCCGGAGCACAAATATTTTAATATTTACAGCATCGCATCGCCGAAAAATTTGCTTCTCCCATTATCACTTTATTTCGCTTTTTTCACTTTTTTCTATCTTCCTCTTCGGCTCCGTTACGATTTAGCATTTTTTTCTCTCTCTATCCATTCATTTGCGTCAGCATATGCATGCAAATTCTCTCTCCCAAAGAACGATGATTAATCTACCTCGAAAGAAGGATTTTTTTCAGTAGTTGCGTCTCTGCGGTCCGTAACTCTCGCCGTCATTTTATATTCTGCTTCATATTCACCAGTCCCTGTCTCGTTTAATCCGTTCGTTTGTATTTTTCTGCCTCTTCATTTCCCTTTCCGTCTCCTTCCGCTTTCATCTATTTCCTCCTTTTTCTCCTTTCTCCTTATTCAGGAATCTTCTCTCCTCCGCGTCCATCCTTTCATTTTTGTATTTCGTTCCATATTTTTCCTACATTTTGATGCTGATTGCGTGGGCGAATTCTGCTGCCATGAAAGTGTCCTATGAACAGTGTGCGCGTTTCAGATAAAAATCGGCCGTCTTCATCGGCAATTCTCAAATGGGCGTTTCTAATTAACGGAGGCTTTACTTGATAGGATTTTTAGCCTACTTTCCAGAATGGAAATAGGCTTATAGTTTTGTCGTTGTGTCTGTCTGTCTGTCCGTCCCCCTTATTAACTTTTGAACCAATAGACCGTTTTCATGAAACTTGGTGGAAATCTATTCCTACATGGGCCGAGCTCTTGAGGATAGTTTTTGTTGCGAAGATTGAAGTCTCGGGTTCGATTCTAGGAACTATCCTTCCCATTTAATTTACATGAGAAATCTAAAATCCATCGTGCAGGGTAATTTTCTCTTGCATATTAAAATAACTTAGAATCGTAATATCGGATCGAGTTTTGTGCTATTCTCTGAGAAAAAAATGAAAATTCTAATTTTTATCGTAGAATATTGCTTATCGATTGTATTTATTAGAATTTCATGTAAATACTGGCGATATTGCAGTTTTTATAACTCATTACGAGAGTGGTGCCATAGCAACAACTATTGTTGGACTCAGATTCGGTACATTCTAATAGGTTCACGCGTTATTTTTGGCGCTCAAATACGCGTGATCAATTTAATATTCCGTTCGAATGTATTAGTAGTATTTTATAACGCTAAATTAAGAAATTTGTGAACACAAAGAGCTACATCCCCGCGATGACTTTACAGCTATTAAATCCAATATAAGTATTAAATAATAAATGGTAAGTAGGCATCATAAGTTCTGTTTGGACCATCTTGTTTTTCGTAAAAGGAGAAGTTCTTTGAGATAGCCGCTCGTTAAAGATATGGGGATATTTTTATTGAAGATTAGTCTTAGATGATGAAACGAGATGCCTCAGCGCCTTAAGATGATGTGTATTTATGATTAAAAATAAACACTTTTCGGTTTGTTAAAATTCGCTTTCTTGAATAAAACCCGCACTGAGCAAAAATAGTAAGCGGAAAGTAATCCATTCATCGTCTCAGCATCTCGCTTGTTAGCTTTTGCGAATATTTTTCCTCTGTTGCGCACGTTATCTTATCTTTTCCTCGCAATTTCCTCGACGCCCTTCCGGGAGAAACGCATGTGACCATTGCGCTATTTATCACGGATAAAAATTAATCATTCTCGATTATTAATTTTATCACGCGTTTTCCGCCTTTCATCTTTTTCTTCGAATCTAACTTAATTAGCTAATTTTTCTTCATTATTTCCTTAGCCATGCGTGAAGTAGATCACATTAAGCAATGCGCGCGCCTAATTTCCTATCCCTCAACGTTATGTCGATAACAAATCATATGCGAATTTGATGTCAACTCATGGTTTTTAACAAGGAGAAATTTTTATTACGATGGCAACTCCCATTGTCGCCTTGCTTGCATGCTCATTGCTTTCCCATAGGAAATTTTCGTCGTAATAATGGTTTTAGATATGTGGACAATTTCGTTTTTGCTTTGTTTATTTTCGATAATATTTTTGTGTAGCGTTAAATTGTTCCAAGCAAACGGCCTGGCAAACTATATAACAAGAGTGGCCAAACCGTGGCTCATGAGCCGCATGCGGTTCTTTTAAATTCGTTTGCGGCTCTTTTAAATTTTCATTCAGATGGATGCATTATCTCTGAATTGCTTCGGATAAAGGTTAGGTTTTACTATTCATAAATTTATGAGTACAGAATGTGTCATGCGGTTCTCCAACTTCTGAAGAGTAAGCAAGAAATTTTACCTGACATTAAAATCTATCAAAGCAATATAATAATGACGTAATTAACATCTATTTTGTAAACATCGTTAAATATTAACAATGAGGCTTGGATTTTTTTATTTGCGTAACCATTTTGAATTGACGCTTAGCTAAGGGCTCCATATTGATCTCTTTTAATTTTTATATGATATTTCACTTATTGAGTCCCATCATTTTTGACGGGCAATCACACTAATATTAAAAGTCTTCAAAAGGAGAAAATCCGTCGCGTATGATTGGAAGGAGAAGGATTAAAGTTTTCGACGAATTTCATGCGGTACGAAAGTTGTAAAAAAACGCCGAATTTTCCCTCGGTCGGAAATCCGTGGATCTGCAATGACTTAACGAGAATCAATCTTATTCGGGATCGGAAGAGGTCTTTGGAGGGGCGGGTTGGACTAGGAATTGGAGCGAACCAAAAAAAGAAGTGCCGCTGTTCCGTTTTAAAGTCTGTTTGCCTTCCCTGATCCTTCTCTTTTCAACCTCGCTCGCGCTCTGCATATTTTTCTCATTCCAATTCCGCACATTAGTCGCCCACCTCCATTACCCGACCATCTTTTTCTCAGTCTGCCTTTCCTTCGTCTCCCTTAACTAAATCTCGGCTTTTTAATCGCATTTGCATCCCACGACGGGTTATTTATTCTAAGGCTTTGGATTTGCATCCCATCCAAGCTAACTTATGAAGACAAGAAATAAAAGGGATGTAGTATTACTCTTCCTGTCTTCTTCATTATGGAGGAGCAAATTCAAGTCCCTTTGACTATTTCGATAAAAGAATTAAAGATAAGAAATGGTGGGTGGGTGAACGCCGTGACTCTCTCTCTCTCACCTTTCGTCTCCTTCTAACTCTTCCATCAATCTCCTCATCCTCCTTCCCTCACTTCCCATCCCTCTCTCTTTCTTTCTCTATTCCGCCATCTCCCTACCTCCCTATCCTCATCACCTCTTACTCCTTTCTAGCAATATTTACCCTTCCCAATATTCTTCCCGTCCTTCCTCTCCCTCTCTCCACTCATTCTCCCCTCTCCCTCTCATCTCCTTATCTCCTCCTCTACTTCTTTCCTCCTCTACTTCTCTTCTTCTCTACTTTTCTCATCCTCTACTTCTCTCCTCCTCTACTTTTCTCCTCCTCTCCCTCTCTCCTCATCTCCCTTTCTCCTCTTCTCTTCCCCTCTCCCTCTCTCCTCCTGTCCCTCTCCCTCTCTCCTCCTGTCCCTCTCTCCTCCTCTCCATCTCTTCTCCTCTCTCTCTCTTCTCTCCCTCTCTCCTTTCTTTCCATTTCTCTCATCCCTTTTCCCACTGCCCTTTCTCTTTTCCATTCCTCCCCCCCTATCTCTACTCTTAACCCACTTCCCTTGTCTCCTTCTCTCCCCAGCCCCCACTCTTTACTTTCTCTCTCACTTTTCTTGTCTTCTTTCCATTTCCTCCGCCGTGATTCAAATCAGAGGCAGGGGATGTCAGAGAGACGCCGCGACATATTAAGTTTTCTCCCAGACCAGTGTAGGGGAGAAAGTCCCACAATCGAATTCAGCAGCACCATGTCGCGACCAATCCTCGAGAGAGTCACAAAGTTGAGCAATGCGCTGGGAGTCGAGTCTGTAGCCTCCTCTTTCTCCTTCCAGCCATATTACTCATCTCCACCGCTCGACGGAGATCTGCATTTTTTCCTCGCCTCCCTTTCCCTAACATCAGTTCACTCCCGCTCCGAAACTCTCTCCTACCGTTGGAACATCAACCAGCTGTCCGTCTCCCTTGAGCCCTCTCTTTCCTTTTCCCCTCACTCTCTTGTCTCTCTTCCAACAATCTCCCCCTCAAAATTTCTCCTGCTCTCTCGCCTCCATCCTACTCACTAATCTGCGCTCCCATTCAGAATCTGCCGTATAAGTTTTTGCGTATCTTCTTCTTTCATTTCGCTGCACTTTGCCTTGGCTGACTTTTAACTTACGTAGAGGGATTATTACGTTTATTAAGAAAGTCTAATTCGACATTTTGGTGAATGTGCAGGTTTAATGTGTTCCTGAGTCTGAAAAATTACAGGTTTTCTGTATTATACAATGATTTTTCTTAAACAGGCTGTTTCATGAGGCAAGTTCCTTTTCATATAAAAATATTTATGATTACATCGGTCAAGAAAATGACGGCAGCCCCTTTTACTTGGCCTTTCGGTCCTCCCTTTCAAATCAACTGTACGCCGTTCTATATCTTAAGCGATGAAAATGAAATCTATTTGCATGTCAAATTGTTTTAGTATCTGGGACCTTCAAACCATTAGGAAAAGCTACATCGTAATTTTCTGAGAGACACCTCGTAGGTATTCTTCGGAAGGTAAGCGGAATAAACTTTACCTGATATCTGTACTGGATAAAACTTTGGGGGAGGTAGTATGGATTCCAGCTGGAGCGAGGCTGCCCTGAGACTCACACTATAGAGCGATAGACTGTTAATGGGTCTTATCCCTAACCTAGAAATTTTACCAGTGAAAGGAAGTGGTTGCTGAGGATATGCAAAAATCGAACCATCCGCTCCTCGCGTCTCCTTCACCAACATCTCTCAAAGCCTTCGCGATAACTATTAGCGTAAGATGTGGGCATTCAACAGACATTCCTAATTAAAAAACCCGGACAAAATCACCATATTTTAAAATGCCGGCCGGATGGAGGACGTGAGAAGAAAAATCCGGACGCCTGGTAAATTTATTAGAAAAGATTTTCTGGCGATAATTTATCCGAAAAATGCGAAATTATCTATATTACATTTCAAGGTTTGCTTTCGTTATGACTTTTGGACGTTATTTGTCCGCCCATGGCCTAGAAGCAGCATTGGTGCCACAAGAAAAGCTACAATAAGATATTATCCGCGGGTAAATGCGTTTTAAGCACTGACAATATTGAATGGACAATAAGCTTACGGATATGAGAAAATTTGTGCGATGTAAATTTCGCAGATATTTTCGACTTGGTCATTTTTGTCCCTCATTTTATAAATAAATAAGCCAAAGTATATTCTAAAAAATAATTCTGAGTAATGTTTATTCCGTGAGCTGTCACTAAAGACCCAGCTTTGTTGCTAAAACGCGCTTTAGTTTTTTCGTAATCTTGTTGTGGCCATTGGAAATATCTGAGATAGGTGCTTTTCTTTATTTCAGTTTTGATTATTAAGTGCTATTTTTTACATATGTCTGTCTGACGCGCTAACTCGTAAATGAAAGCAGCCGTTTTTTCGCCAATCGATTTAGGTTTCTGTCATGTTGCGCACGTTTTCTTTCTGATCTCTGTCTACCTGTCTGACGCACTATCTCATAAGCTAAAGCAGCTGAATACTGAGTTTTTTCGCCAATCGATTCTGTCTCTTTATGCACATTTCCTGGTTTTGTCCGTCTGTCTAAATATTTTTGCAAAAATCGCCATTCTTTATGCTTCAGCTGCTATTTCATTAACTGTTTATTTTATTTTTAGCCTCAACACGAGCTCGATAATTCTCTATAAATTCTCCTTTCATTGATTTCTATTTACCGTTCCATTTTTTCTGCTCTCCCCTCTACAACTTGTAGTTTTCATCTTCATCCCCCTACTATCCCTTTTTCGCAATGAACCGCTCTGAATTTATTTTCCTCTTAATTTTACGATGTAGTACTGTGAGGTCATTTTCGCTCTCCCCTCACATTTGTATGCACGCGTAAATTCGTCAACTTTCCAGAATCATTCTCATTTCTTACCGAATCCTGTTTCTCTGATTTTCCCCGCCCGCTCTCATTTCCTCCATGCATTCTCCCTCTTGCTTTCTTTACCCTCTTATGACTTTCGATGTTATCTTCCCTCTCTCTCGACTTTTTCCGTGTCTCGTCATGCATTCTGACCTCTTCGTTTTTTTCTCTCGGTCATCCCTTTAAATTCCCTCCTCGTCCTTACCTTTTCCCCATTTTGTTTCTCTTTACGGTACGAGTGAGGCTTTGCCCGAAACTTTCTCGTCCGCAGTCGTACTCCCGCCAATTACATCCCACCATCCATTCCTTTTTCTTTCCGTCCTGACACATGAACACGCACAGCCTTCATTCGCTTGTTTCTGCGTTTTCCCGTCTGCCCCATTCCCTTTCACCTCCACGTCCTTCCTATCCCTCCTCCTCCTTCCCCTTCTCTAGCTCACCGTCTCTCATTCTCACCTCCCCTGCTCCCCGGGGACTTTTTCATTCCACGATCCTCCAGTTTCGTCCGCCGCTGAAATTCCCTCAATCTGTTCGCTCTTTTGTTTCCTCTCGTTCCTCCTCTCCTCCTTCCTTGCTTCATATTCCTCACACCTCGCTCTTCTTACCGGTTTTATTGGCGTTTCTTTCCTCATGACGAATTTTGCTCTTCTTGATTGCTTGGTTGGTAGTAGACGATTCCTTCATAAAATGATATTTTTGTCAATTGTGTGCGTTTTTGTCTTCTCGTATTCTTCGTAGTACTTCCTCACTTTTTACCCTATATGCCTATTTTATCTTCAAAATTCTCTAACATTCCACCAAGTTGTGTGTTTCTGTATGGGTCTATATTTATAAAGATCTTATAATTGAAAATAAATTCATCATGTGATCAGCGTTATTCACAGCTAGTATTTCAAGGAAAACTTTTTGTGACAATAATTTTTAAATTAAATAATATTCAATATAAAACAAATGGAAATTTTCTAAATGCAATGTTTTAAAATTATTATTTGAATGATAATTAAGATACTGAATATTTCGTCCAAATGATGACAAGTTTTTCAAATAAATTTATTAGCAATATGCTTAAATAATACAGAGTAGCATCACTTATATTGCAATTCTTATAGTTACTAGCAAAATGTTTGATTTGCTCTTTCTTGACGATATTTTGATCTAAAACTATTCGTTCTGGATACTTGATTTTCTAAATCAACTACGATGACGCACTCTTGGTAAGCTCCGAAGGCTGATGAGACTCAAGAATTTCATTTTGCGACTGAAACCCATTTATCTGCCGCATTTGATTCTCGGACCCGTTTCGACAGTTTGCATACTTTATGCCCTCTTTCTACCCTTTTTCTACCTTTCCCTGTTTACCCCTTTGACTCCTCCTCCATCCCTCCCTCTCCTCCCGTGTCTTCTCTCCCTTCTTCTCTTTCTCATCCCATTTCTCCTCTCCGAGAGGTGGAGGACGATAAAAGACCCAGGGAAACGTGCCATTTTTAGCCTAGTTTCCAGAATTCAAATAGGCTTTTAGTTTTGTCGTTGTGTCTGGCTGTCCGTCCCCCCTATTATCTTTTAAACCAATCGACTGATTTTCATGAAACTTGGTGGAAATCTATTGATACATGGGCCGAGCTCACGAGGGTAGTTTTTGTTGCGAATATTGAAGTCCCGGGTTCGATTCCAGGAACTATCCTTCCCATTTGATTTACATGAGAAGACAAATCCATCGTGCAGGGTACTTTTCTTTTGCACATTAAAATATCTTAGAATTGTAATATCGGAGCGAGTTCTGTACTATTCTCTGAGGAAATGAACGAAGATTTTAATTTTTATCGTAGAATTTTGATTATCGATTGTGTTTCTTAGAATTTTGCGTAAATACTGGCGATTTTGCAGTTTTATCATTCATTACAAAAGTGTCGCCATAGCAACAACTGTTGTTGGACTCAGATTCGGTACATTCTAATAGGTACACGCGTTATTTTTGGCGCACAAATACGCGTGATCAATTTAATATTCCGTTCGAATGTATTAGTAGTATTTTATAACGCTAAATTAAGAAATTTGTGAACACAAAGAGCTACATGTCCGCGATGACTTTAAAGCTATTAAAGCCAATATAAGTATTAAATAAATTATTAAACGGGAAGTAAGCATCATAAGTTTTGTTTGGATCATCTTGTTACCTTTTAATCCTCCCTATCTCTTTCTCTGATCTTAAAAATTAGTTTAGCGCTGAGGATCGAATCGAAAGACCTAATCTCCGCCCGCCGCTCTCATTTGCCTCCTTTTCCATCAAGTTCTCTCCTGTTTCCTCACCCTCTCTCCTTTCAAAGCGCCCTCGTTCCCATCAAACTTCCGGCTTTTAAAATCGCCGCAGCTGTTTCCCTCGCTGCCTCACTCCCCTCCCGTCACTCTCCCGCACCTTCGCCTCCCATCTCTCCCTCTGCTCTTATCGAGAGGCTTCGCTATCTTCCCTCTCCCGCTCTCGCAAACACTTCTTCCCGAGCCATTCCAAAATCCATACTATGACCCCTCCCCCGCCCGTTCTCCCATTTCTGGAATCTCGCTCGCTCCCTCACATTCTCCTCCCACCTTTCCCTCCCCTCCCCCTCCCCGCCAGAATTCTCACTTTTGCATCGCCGTCTTGAGTATCGTTTCCTCCCCCTTGCCACCTCCTCTCTTCTCAACCCTAAACCCACCATTTTTTTAGTGTTTGGACGGGGACATAAACGCCATTCGAATAGCGTGTATGAACGATTTTATTTCAGCCAGATGACATACGCGATAATCTGCCTGCTATGTTTTCCCCATCATTATACCAGTCTTTACGTGCAAGAGTTATAATCTCGATGGGTCCATGGTTCATGTCGTTCATTCTGATGCTTCTAAGGCAATATTCGTTTTCTTTCTGCATTGTATGACTTATTCCGAAGCTCGCATCGCCCTAAAATTTAACTAACCCATTTCTACTACCTCTGCCTAATTATGGTGATTGAGGACCTTTCTCCTTCAATCTCCAGTTAGTAAGCCTCCTCGTTTTAACTTCTTCTCGAAGAAACAAATCTTTCCTAAACCGAAACCTCGAATCTAAATAGCTTTTAATCTGTCTGCATTTTCTTTCCTCGTGGTTAACGCTTCACATTCATACAATGCCATACTACCTAATATTCCATGATAATAACTCCATATTCCCTATCCTTTTTTCTCCCTTTCCCTCCCGACCTACCTCCTCCCACCGACTCTCCCAACCCATTCCTTACACACTTCCTTATCACCCTGAACCACGAAGTGCCACTTACCTCCTCTCTCTCGCTCTCAATTCTAGCACTCCTACCTCTTGCAAATTCTCATCTCCTCCCCTTTCCCTCTCCTTACCGCTTCTCCCTTTTCCTCCCGCTTTCTCTTCCTCCTCCCTTTTTTCCCTCCCCCCTTGTTTTTCTCCTTCCTCTCTCAATTCCTCCCATTTTTCTTGACTCTCTCTCCCCCTTTCTCCCCTACACCCTCCCACTCCACCTGCCTGCTCTCATTCTTTCCACTCTCTCCCCTTATCTATCTTCCTTTCTCTGTACATTCCCCTAACAGAGACGTTTGTCTGCCTGTCTCTTTCTCATAACTCCCCTTAAATCTCTCTCTCTCTTCTGCATTCCTCACACAATCCCTCCCCCAACTCTCGCATATATTATATATATATATATATATATATATATATATATATATATATATATATATATATATATATATATATATATATATGTGTGTGTGTGTGTGTGTGTATTTAATTCTAACTTTCATCTTGTTTCCCTCATTTCCTTCCCCTTCCTCCTCTCACTCCGTCTTTTCACTCCTTCCTTCTCCCTTCTTTCCCTCCCTCCTGCGTCAACCTACTTACTCCCTTTTCTCCCAATCCTCCTCTCGCGAAACTTTCCCTAGCTCTCGCACTTCCCGTTCCCTTCAGAATCTGCAGTTTAAAACACGCAAGCGACTGTTACTTGCCTTTGAGAAGGTTGAATTAATAATAAAAAAAAAAGAAAAATCAACCCCTTCCTCTTTTCTCGACGCCAAACTCTCCTCCTCCTCCTTTTAGCCTTTTACAAGATCTGGCGCAGTTCCGCCTCCCTCCTTGGACGTGTTTAAAAAAAAGAGCAGGAGACCGTATTTTCTGGAAAATTCGAAGCCTAAATAAAACGGCAAGAGAAGGTCATTGCGCTCGATGTCTGCGCCGAGTTAGGGGTCCATGCGTTTAATGTTCTTCTTCCTCGAACGGCCTCCTCAGTGGCAGCGGTGGTCCGCAGGTGCTAAAATCCGTCCTTTGACGAGAATTTCATTTATGTTTCCGACGGCGCTCAAAGGTTAGTTTTTCATTAACTTCGACGACGGAGTTCGGGAGATGGAAAAGGCAAAAAAAAGCGAGCCAAAAGCGCAAGAGCGCTCGTCCTAGATTATATATTTATCAAGTAGCGTCCATAAGTTGTAATTTTGGTGCACATATTCTTTTTGAAGTCATCGCAGGAAGTCTTACGGCTTTTTTTATTGACCTGGGGGTCGGCGGGACCCGGATCTCTTGCAGTTTATCCCGAGACGAAAATGTAACGATCTCCTTGAAATTTGTAAATTGTTTTTGAATTTTTTCCGCTATAAGCTAGAATCTCTTTGTTCGTTTGTTAGTTATTTTTTGCCTCTTGAGTTCAGAATTCTACGTAACTTTACTTCCTAGCCTTTCCAAAGGGGTAATATAAATTTAGCGAGAATGACTCTCGACCGGTGTTTTTCGGGTGATATATTTTGTTTGATAATGGACCATTCCTTCATATTTTGTTTTTGTAAATCGCACGTATGTGCGTATCATCGTCGGCAGTCTCTCCGTAGACAGGTCTGTGATCATTGTAGGTTAAATCTGTTTCTATTTTTACTTTCTCCAATTTTATATATTTCATGGTAGCTCTCTCGTCCTCTCCCTCCTCCTCCCTCCACCCCCTCCATCCCCTCCCTCCACCTCTCCCCTCCATCCACCCCCTCCATCTACCCCTCCTTCACTCCTTTCCTCTTCCTCTCCCCCTCTTCCTCTCCCCCCGTCCCCCCTCCCTTTACCTCGTTTGTCAGCTGATAGCTTTTCCTGCCTCTTCCTCTTTTTCCTTCCAGTTTTCCTTCTGGCACGTCCTTAGTCATGATATCTTTCCTCAGGTAATTTCAGATCCAGTTCCCCTTCCTCTTTTTTATCGTCTGTACAATCATCCGCTTTTCTCCCAACCTTTTTAGTATTTCCTCGTATTTCATCCAACCTGTCCATTTTATCTTCTACATTCTTCTCCGTGCCCACAAATATCTTATATCATTTATCCATAGTGTCCATATTTCTTCTTAATATAAATCGATACTATATGTTTTCAATTTATTCCGTATGACTTCGTTTATTTTTCCCTATAGTAGATGATTCCTTCTTACGTGAGCGGCTTATATTTATAATATCTATCAAAGGCTTTTTTTGCCGGAATCGATTCGCTCCTCCATAAGTTTCACGTCCGCACGGTTTCATCCTATCACCGCTTGATAACAGTATCGCATGTCCGGGGCATTAAAAGAAAAACAATTTTTGCAAACCGACGTCGCCAGGACGCAAACGCATCCGCCTCATTGGGTGTCATCACAAACGATGACAAATGACGCGTCGGTGGCAAAGCGCAAACATTCGCGACGTCACCTCGGCGAACGATGGGTCGAACGGGAGAACGGCCGACGATCCGCCGTCCGAATCGATGGCGTCAAAAATGCGGCGTGAGAGGAGGAGAGGATGAAACAATTACGCCCGATGACCCAAGGGTTAAGCGCTCATTGCTAAAACGCGGGTGAAGCTCGCGGGACAGACTGAAAAATAAATATACTTGCGTATTCGAGAGGATTGAAGAGAAGGATTCGGAGGGTAATCTGTTTTTATAATTTTTCGGAGTTCGACCGACCCTCCTTTCATTCTGAATAAAATCTTCTGGAGAAGAAAGGTATAATCGTCATTGAGAACTAAATGACGTTTCAATAATGGAGTTGAAGAGAAAGGTAAATTTTTTGTTTATTATATTCAAAGTTTTACATGCAGTGGGAGAAAAATGTTCATATTGCTCGCGTTTTACAGAGAAAACTGAAGATCAAAATTAAGCGATCGACTAAAAAATAAATTATTGAAAAATATTTCCATAGATGAGGAAGAGTTTGTAATTTGGATGTGTGATACAACTAGAAATTATCATCACTAAAAAGGCTGACCACGTGCATCCAAAACAAAGAGTAAAATGATACGAGCATTGTACGTATATTCCATCCAGAATTATTTCTAATTGGATGGATGGAACATGCTATGCTTATCAAAATCCCAATTTGACATCACCTTTAGATTATCATTACATTGTAGGCAATATAAAATTCAATAGCCGTGACCTAATTCCGTATTCGTCAGCGTATTTATGCCCTTTGAGTAGCGTATCACTTTATCGTTTACATTAACACCAACAACAAACAATTGAACGGATTTAACTAGTTAAGACGCGCCACAATACTAATTCCGAGTTTTAATACTTTAAATTTCCCCTATTTTGGGTTTTGGCGTAAATATTTAATACAAAACTGTAAAAACAGGATAACAGTCTTTATAGAAACTATCGATAGTACAGTTGTCGATGGTTCAAAACGGCGATATGTCTTTGTTGGTAGTATAGGATCGTTACATTCTTTTCTTTCTCGAAAGTGCCTTTAATTGCTTACTTTCAAGTTCTATGTGTCTATTATGCCTGTATTGATGTTTTATCTTCCCTCTACGATACCTCTTTCTATTCATTATGTCGAAAATTGATATTTTTCAACCGCAAAGTAAAATTAATTCATAATCAGACTACTCACAATTTCTTTCACCATTTAATCGGTCCTTTGCACGCAGCGAATGAATTACGCTAGAGAAGTGTATGTTTTCACGCATATTTCATCTAATAAACCACTTTGCTGACTTTAATAAGATTATTTTATCTGGCATGAAAACTATAGTTTGTAGAGGGAAGATCATTTGGTCCATGTCGACCAATTAGAACATCATATTTAACTTAAGGTCAAAATAAGATGCTATGGGCATCTCGTTAATGATAACTGTACGGCTTATAGGTTTTTGCTAAGGAGACATTTACAGCTTTTGGCTTTTTTTATAAGTGAGAATATCCGTGTCGGTCCTCAGAATCGTTCATACGTTCCTATTCAGTCACCCAACTTTATAAATCCCAATAAAGATTTTGTACTTGGTTGTTTTCTAACACTAATTTTTTCAAAAGGGTACTATCGAGCACGTCTTATAGCTAAAAATTTTTAAAAACAAGTACACAAAAAATACTTGTCTCAGGTATTTTCAGTAGCCACAACAACATCATAAAAATTTATAACCTTGTTGGAGGTACCTGAGATAGGTATTTTTATAATTCTTGTGCTTAAACTATTTTTTTATTCGTATCTTTGAGGTTTAGTTGGATATTAGCTCTAATGCGACCACAATGCGCCGCATTTGAACATGTGAATCAATTCATTAGTTAATTGACTAATAAGTAAGCAAATTGGTGATTTAATAAGCGAAGTTGCCGACTTTAATTCTCCCCTTAGCTCAAATGGCTTCTCTTCTCACTAAACTTCATGGCAATAATAAGTATAAAAGATTACTTTTATAAACAACATTTTGGTATATTTTAAATCTTTATTAACAGGAAATTCCATAGATTTCATTTAGCGCCATTGAGATTAGATGATTGTGATTTAATATTGGATATCGATCAGCATCATTGACTTTTCCTCAGTTGAAAGCATTGCTTCTTAGTAGAAGAAATAGATTAATTCTTAAGTTATTTGGCACCTATACTCTTAAAATCGATAATGCGCTACTGCCAAATACCAAAATTAACTTCCAAATTCTCCTAAATATCATTCCCTATAGGAAGTAAAAGGAGGCGGAGAGGATGTTTGTCTGTTTTCGGCGAAAGATGGAGAACACGGCTCCATTCATATCCAATTAAACTTTGGGAAAGCTAAGTAATTTCATTTAATCCTGAAAAAACCTTGCCTTCCGTTGCAACGGCTTCAAGCTAAGCGCCGAAAAACTTAACGGAGGTGGAATATTAATACCTTCTCTAGTAGTTGAACTCTGCCGTTGAAGTTACTTAATCTTTTATTCCCTCACCATTTCTCTCTGTCTTATTTTACCGTATCATTCTCTTTTTCGTTCTTTCTCTCGAAGAACTTAATACGTTCATTCGTCACTTTAATGCTATCTTACCCATCTTGAGATCAACTGTTGCCGCCTCATGCTCGCGAATTTTTATTTTCCAATTTTTCTTTGCGGGGAAAAACTCGAATTCCATCCGAAACTAATTTTGTTTCATATTTCTCGGGGAAAAACTTCGTTTTGGATGAATTAGGCGGGGATTAAAATGTTTCTCTGGTATTTTTTCCCGAGCAAGAAATTGCCTTATATAAGAATTTTCTTTTTTAATCTCGATCCAAGTGTTTCCTCCATGGAAAAGTTCAGTTGGGAATCCTATTCCTTTTAACGACCATTTAAAATCGCTCTGTCAGATCAAAAAAATTAGGTTTCATTTATTTCGGATGTCTTACGTGTTGCAAAAACAGAAATAATCCACGGTGGTGGATTGAAAGGTATCTTAAATAATTTCTGTGGTTCTGGTAGCGATTTATTTAAGAACCAGCCAAATATTCCGGTTAGCCACCGTACCGGTTGAGGCATTTTTCCCGTAAAGCGACCAACTTTAAAGCACCATCAGGATTAAATTTCACTCCCTGTTTTAACTACTGTTGCGTCGTACCTTGAACTACGTAATTTGTGGCGAAATGCAGTTCTCCGAGGCGTCTATTCAAAAGACCAAATGAGCGAAATCCTCCCGAATGAACCCTTCGATTCGGGTGCTGTTTATATCAGCCTTGGCCGTTCTCGAGTGGTCACGCCGCTCCTCATCTTCAACGTCGTCTCTCATTCCGAGACTTTTTGTGCCCATTCAGCTTCGCGGCGTTATCTCCGTTTACTTTGACGATGATTTCAGCCTCTTGGGCGTTAAAAAATTATAACACCTCGAGCATTCTGCCATACCACGCTACCGAGTAATTTTCCGCGCATGAAATGCTACTGCGGATGTTGAATAAGCATAAATCGGCTTGCTACTCTCGTATTTCTCAACATAAAACGTTTAAATGAGCCTATTGAGTTATAACTGATCGAATTTCCCTGGCGTCAAAAACAAATGGCTCTCATATTTAGACATTTTAATAATGGCATCTGATGGATGCCTGATTAGGATTGTAGCCTTGCTGTGAAAGGTGTTGAATTTTTTAAAGTCCCTCACAGCCAAATGGTTGAAGTATCTCGTCTGGGTTTCGTTACCCATGACAGTAACGTCAACATTTATGGGATAATATTAGTCTGCAGTGTTTGTGCGTCAGGAAGGCGGTTGCAAAAGGAGTCTGCGTTCGACCTTAAGATGGTATGTGTGTGTGTGTTTGTCTGTGTATGTGAATTTTTGGATAATCAACCTCTTGGATTATTATAGCCATAGCTCCTTCCTCACCAAGTACACTCACAAGGGAGAAGGGAAACACGGTGCCGGTAATAGCCTACTGTTAACAAAGAGCACCAAGGGGGCCAACGGCTTAACGTCCCTTCAGAAGGATGGATCGCTGTCTTTGCGCGGTCTCCTCAAACCACACAAACAGGGGGCCGGGTGGCATTGGAAAAAAATCCCACTTTCGCAGGATTCGTGCCCACTGCCCTTTAGAGCAGCAAGCGACTAGCAGCTAGCGTTCTAGTCACTACACCACCGGCACTCCAACCTTAAAGATGATGTCGCATTGGAAAAACAGCTGAAAAAGACAACAGAAATCAACCTCAACTACATTCCCAAGCAACTATGGCTTGAAAAATTAATTTAAGAATAACTGGATTGGGTGAACACAAAATATACTAAGCCTTAGAAAACTTGCATTAAATTCTTAATTTCAACTCGATTTTTAATGATTTTATATAGCATTAGAGAAAAATTCAATTTGAATATTTGAATAATTTTGGCCCTCTTTCGTTCATCGGTGTAATATAGTTACAATAGCGTAATTAATATAATTTTTTACTAAAACAGCCAGAGATGTACCTCAGAGATTTGAAATTCAAGGTTAGATGAAATGTTTTGTCAGCCGATCCTAGTAGGTATTATTAAGATTGTCAGCAATACTCAGGTGATTTGCTCCATTCTTAAAACGATCTAACTTTGCGTGGATACCAAAGGTGAAGCGAGGGTGCTGCCGAAGGAGAAAAAAATGCGGGGTAAAATGGCTCCGACCTCCCTTCCAAGAGGAGAACCAAACGTATTGCGAAGAGAATCGAGCGGGAAAAGGTGATTTGTGCGTCTTCTCTCTCTCTCTCTCTTTCTCTCTCTCCTTAATGCCAATGGAGAAAGAGAGAAAGTAAGAATGGGAGGGGAAACGCTATTTGCGAGGTGTAGGAGGAAAGCGTGGGCGGGAAGTTATACATCATTGGCGAAAGTCAAGATGAGGCCATCAAGTCGCGATAATATACGGGAATATGGCGGCTTTTCCAGTTGCCGAGTTTGCCCGGCAGTGGGTTGGGAAAGATAGGAAGCAGAAGGGCATCGATACAAGAAGATGAAAATGAAAGTTTTTCGTTACTTTTGTAGAGTAGTCATCGATTTCTAAGAAGTCAGGATGGGAGCCCTAAATGATGATTTGTCTGCGCGTTTTTAACGGACCAGTTGATTTTCCACACGCACATATTTTGTGTTAGGATTATTTCATCACCATCCACGCATTTAACACGTATTTGGAATAAAAAAATCGCTAAACAGGTGTGTGAATATATATATATATATATAGTTGGTGCTTGCATTCTGCAAGAATTTTAGCCCATATCGAAAGTAACACCATACGATTTTGAGGGGGTGCAGTGCATCAGGCAGTCCCTAACGTCACTTCCATCAGGGTTTCTTCTCCGATTGTGATCTCTTATAGTCCTATAGAAAAGCAAACTTATTCGCTCCTTCCTATAGTCGATATCCCAAATTTAATCCTCGTGTGTGTGCTTTCAATATTACGAAAGAATTCTAATTATTTATGATACCCTCAATAACAGTGCGTGATGCAGTTGGTGTTCTGGATACAGTAAAATCTTACACATTATCGGAAGAAAATATAGGTGATGATGTTTTCATATGTTTGATATTGAAAATTAGAGTAATTTAACGTTCATGCTTAAGGGAATAAACTTGAAGTTTACTCAATTAAAGGAAAATGAGAAAATATATTTCTGTAACTCGATTTTTGTATAAATCGAATAATTTTTGCTTTCCCTTGAGATTCGAGTTGTAGAAGTTCTTCTGTATATATATACAATTATATAAAAAATATATTTTCGTATTTTTAATTTTCTATAACTCGAATAATTTTTACTTTCCCTTGGGATTCGAGTTTTGGAAATTCCACTATAATTTTTTTTGACGGCATTAATTTCCATTAAAAGCATTAAAACGTCTTTAATTTCCATTAAAGGCATTAAAGGTCCATTTAGAAGCAATTAGGTCGTTTCCATGGTTGTATACATTTCCATTGTTGAAAAAAGGAATACTTCTTACTTTTTTCTGATTTAAAGCAGATATTTACGCTAATTTGGTGCGTGATTGAATTCTGCCTTAAAAAATTAAGAACTACGTTTTATCAACTAGAAAACTATTCTTTTTCCAAATTTCCCAATTTTCTAGTAATTTAAAAATGCAGTTTTAAAAAGCCTTGCACTGAATCCCATGCTTTTCTTATGCGGTATTCAAATGGAACATTTGGGTTAAAAATACCCCTTAAATATTAACGTTTTTATGATTTTTGATTTGTCTCGTCGGTTGTACCACTAGACCTACCCTACCTATATGCCAAATTTCAGATTTATAGCCCTTCTGAAGGTACCTAAGAGTTTTATGTCAGTAAATGAGTGAGGCACAAGTATCTTTACATAATGTAGATAATATATGTATATAGACGCACACAGAGGCATGTATGCGTGTGCATTTGTGTTTATATATATTTATGCCACGTTGCTTGGCATATCATTGAGGAGTTATAGAGTAGGGGAAGGGAGGACCATAATTAGAGTAATAAGGGAAAGACAAGAAATGGGTGAGTTAAAATATGAGACGAAAGGTTTTACTGAATGAAGTCATATAAGGAAGAATGTTAGGAAAGAAACAAAGACGTAAAAAGAGGAAAGTTGTATTAGATGCATTAAAGGAAGGAATTTGATATGATAACTTGAAGAGAAAGAAACAAAGGTGTTGAGATGACTTAATATGCATGCTCGCATTTGCCGGATAGATGCTTTAACCAACTAAGCTATCAAGTCAGCCAATACCCCAATTCGAGAAAGGAGAACCATGCTGGCTTTATAGCTTAGTTGGTTAAAGCACCTATCCGGCAAATGGGGAGACTCGGGTTCGATTCCCTGTCAAGTACAGGATTTTTCTCCTTCTCAATGTTCAAAATTTAATTGAAGAGAAAGGTTTTAGAAAACACAGACTTGGTAGTGTGTGCCTAAAACCTACCAGATTTTAGAATTACACTGTATGATATACTTATGCTAGAGTTCTACCTATGGATACCAATATACTAGCATTAAACATAACGACGCCCTAAAAACAGTTTTTATTCTCACAAGAAAATGTTTATACATGCACAATTCCATTATTCCTATTGCATACATATGTAGTAATATAAAAGTAAGTTTTTAGAGTAGTAGAAGATTAGCAAAAGTAGAATACTCCTTTAGCCAAAACAACTAGAGGGCTGCAAACCCAATGCATTTCGCCCACAAGGTGGGCATCGTCAGGGGTAGAACCTGTTTCACCAGTGACTGGAAGCCAACTGCCAGGTTGAAACGGAAAGTATTAAGAAGACGACCGAGAAACAAGCGAATACCGGACTTGTTCAAAGATTCTGTTCTGTCTTTTGTACTGCCCAGTAAATTTTTCAAATTAAAAGGATTTGTATATGTTATGGTATAATTCTTATGTTTAAAAATTTTGTTCAAGCCTCTGTTTAATGGTGGAAAATAAGGCAATTTTACAAATTTTACAAGTCCGGTATTTATAAAATACAATGCTCACACTGCGACAAAAAGTACATAAGACAAACAAGAAGGAAACTAATAACACGCTTCAAGGAACACATGGCTCACTATAAATATAATCGTCTTGAAAAATCAAGCGTTGCCAACCACATCTTTGAAACAGGTCATAGTATACACGTAAACGATTTAACACTGATAACTTCAGCCAATAACTCACTAAACTCGTTAGAAAACCTTCACATTTACAAAAACCGCGATACACTTATGAACACAGACACAGATTTCAACAAGACCCTATACAAATTGACAGATTTAAACGACACACACGCCGAAAAATCTTTCCGCGTTTCGCTTGTTTCTCGGTCGTCTTCTTAATACTTTCCGTTTCAACCTGGCAGTTGGCTTCCAGTCACTGGTGAAACAGGTTCTACCCCTGACGATGCCCACCTTGTGGGCGAAATGCATTGGGTTTGCAGCCCTCTAGTTGTTTTGGCTAAAGGAGTATTCTACTTTTGTTAGTTTTGGCCAAAGTTATTGAGCTACTATCAATTAGTAGAAGATTGTGGTATTATATATATTACTTCTTTTTCATAATACATATTTAAGCATTAAAATAAGTAGAATGCGCTTATATTTTAATACGGGAGCTACACATTAAAACCCGGTGAAGGGAAATCGCAATTGTTTAGAATAAAATATTTTGCATGAATAGAAGAATAGATAAACGCTTACCTTTTCATGAATCTTAGGTTTCGTGTGAAAAAAAGAAATTTTCAGGAATTCAGCCGCGTCGAATCTAGAGCCCTGCACGGGTATGATATTTTCCACCCGTACCCGACCCGCACCCGCAGACTTATGAATGTGCTGAATTTCCACATTTTCTAAATAATAAGTTTTACCTGAAGTTTTTAAAAGTTTTATGATCTTAGATTCTGTTGAACCTATTTCTAAATGATCGTTTATTTTCAAATACCACAAGTAAGCCAAAAACATTGTTGGATATTTTTCTCTTTAATGCTTTCTGGAATGGATTGAGGTATTCTACTAAATCTAATAAATCTTTCTTTTCAACATCACAAATCATATCATTCATCTTTTTTTTCAATTAAAATATTGTAAATAACCTCCCAATTTTCAAGTATTGAAGAGATCACACAAAGAATTGAATACCAACGTGTCTTGACGTCTCCTTTCAAAGTAGATTTCAGCACACCTTGTAAGCCTGACCGCGAGGGTAGGCTTTACTACCAGTAAAAGGCGTGTGAAAAGTTCCTGTGCCTACATTGGCGAGGCAAATTGAATTGGAATTAAAACTAGTTTTCGTACCCGCTCTTTACCCGCACCGGTGCTTTTTGTCCGAACCCGACCCGTACCCGCATGGAAGCACTATATTCCCGACCCGCAACTTTTGCTGCGGGTACCCGCGGGTCGGGTCGGGTAAACTGCAGGTATGCAGGGCTCTAGCGTCGAATACAACCTCTCATCTGCTTTTTATTTCAAATTAATATGGTGTATAAAGATTTTGTGATTTCAAAGAACCTTAACATTATTTTATCTGAGCATTCATAGGCCTCATGGAGAAGCCGCTTCGTTTTTCAGATCAAAGAAATTTGCAACGTTCCTCCTTATCAAAAAGCTGTTGGCATAAAAAAGTTTTTTTTTAAGGAGAGTTTTGCATGGGTATGGGGAAAGTACACGCATTGTATGCTGCGCCAATGCTATGAGATGCAGGATCCGTTTGTAGAGATTCAGTTACTCGAGCATGAGAATGTCGGGAAGTTTATTAAAGAGTATATTATAATTATTTTTAATTTTTAAACTTCCATTGAGTGTGGAATAGTTAAGAGTCTGTTCCCTTATTAAAAAAATTACACCATTAGAAAAGTTTCAAATGTGAAGCAGGAAAATTTTGTTGCAGTTAAGTTACATTTTTAAGACAAAACTAAAGAAATACACAAGAACTATTACTTTTTAGATAATTACTGAATAGTTTATTCTTAACTACCTTGGGGTTTATTAATTTTTTTGTGTGAGATTATAACGAACAATATTTAATGCACTTAGTTCTTATATCATGCCAGTTTCTTAAATCTTCTAAGGAAAATTTCTTCCGAGGAAAATTTAGTATCATGTATGAAATACAACTCCGTGATAAAGTTAGAAACATTTTTTGGAATTCTATTCATAGATAGGAATTCCTAAACTGTTCTATTTACAATCAATCTTAACCATTTGATGCTATATGAAAGAAAATTTTCTTCCCTGGATCCGTCGTTGCTTCCGTATTTAATTATTTTTAATATGAAGATTGATGCTATATAGTAGTTTCTTAATAAAACACTTTAGTTTAGTCATAAAAATTAGGTAGGAAGTGAAAAACTTGGTCGTTATTATAAAACGTTCTACAATCATTTTCCAAAGTAACTGAAACGCTAGTAATTGCCTAGTTTCAATTAACGTCTTGGATTTTTTCTGTCAAAGGCGAGCTTGATAATTCTCTGTTGAGATTTTACTTTATTTTCTATAGTTTTACATTAGATTGTAAAATGATCAATTTGATAAAATATAAGGAACTTGAGACCCCATTATTTCAGTCATTTCAGCTCCAGTAACTTGATCCGTTCCTATCTTTCGGGTTTTACACTTCATCTGTTTCATTTGTTGTTTCTCTTCTGCCTTACAGTGCATTTGCCCGAATACTGTGCGTGTGCTGCCGTCGAAGGCGCCGTCGAAGGCACCGGCCGACTCTTCGCACCAAGTCGAGTCAGGTAAGCAAATTACATATGCATACCAGGGTGGTCAGTATGTGAATGAAATTCGTCTCTAGTTCTGTCTTTGATTCCCATGTGATTCAGCCCGATAAGTTCAATAGACGCGCACCATTGAGAGGAAAACAATTAGTATAAGGAAGTGGCAATTAAATCAGGGGGTGCTCAACCTACGGCGCAATAAGTGGCGTATTGTGCTTCAAAGAATTTTTATAAACTTTTCATTTTTTCGATCTAGACTTGAAAATAATGATAAAAAATTTCATTACGGCGTACTATATCAGATTTTTCAAAGTAAAAATAGGATTTATTACTATTCTTGACGCGGATTAATTCCGGGTTTTCATGCTTACAGCGGAGCGGGCTCAAGCTGTATGCATAGCTATTGTATATTTATGGTGTATTGTCATTTAAAAATCGCCAGACAATAGAACATGTGTTAATTATGATAGATTTTTGTAAATTTATGTATGTATTTTTGTATAGTTCTAGAGTTTCAAGACTTTTGAATAGTTTTTTTGGGATGACACCTGTGGACGATATTATAATAGGTACCATAATAACTTTATTTTTTGCCACATGTTTTTAATTTCTTCGGCTAATGATAATTATTTTTGGATTTTTTAATTGTGTATTTTCTCTATATTGGATGTGTTCGGTAGTGAAACATCTATTAGGTACGTTATTTTTTCTTCTCTTTTTATGAGTGTGATGTCCGGTCTATTGTGCAGAATCATTCGATCAGTAATTATGTCTCTGTTCCAATAGATTTTTATGTTACTATTTTCGAGGATAGTTTCTGGTTTATATTTATGCCATGGCACTATATTTCTTTCTATTAATTTGTGTTTCTTGCATATGGCTTGGTGTATTTGTCGGCATACATTATCATATCTTTGTTTATATTCTGTACTTGCTAAGGTGCTACATCCACTTGTAATGTGTTCTATTGTTTTATTTTCGATTTTGCATCTCCTGCACTTATTGTTATCATTATTATTATACGTACATATACGTTCATTGCATTCCAAAATAATTATTACTTTTCCAATTTATTACAAGAAAAATAGAATACGAATGGTAAAGTGTTGATAATCACTGATCTAAATGATCGTTAGCTATATGAGACAACTTTATTTGGAAATTGTGCGTTAGTTCGGAAAGTCAAAGGTGTTTCATTTGTCTTCTGTCTTCAAGAACTTACGATTTAAACTACGAATGAAGTAGTATATTGCAGTAATGTATGTCTTTATCATTGATACTTTTACTTTGCATTTAAAAAATATTTATTGATCAAAAAATTACTTAATCGTGTTATTTTTGCAATTATCTTAGGTATTTTAAGATATCTTTTAAAATTTCTATGCGGAGAAATTCTAAATTCGTTTTGATAATAGGTAATTAATAATTGAACCGCTTGATTGTTTTGGATGTAGCTGTATCATTTTTGGTTGTGGATGGCAGCGTAAACGAGCATGCACGAGCATCACGAGGACGGACGAATGTGAAAAATTAATTTCCTTTACATATTTCCTGAGAAACAAGCACGCATCGCCGTAGAAAGGCGCCAGCGAGGGTTAAAAAGTAGTTGAAAAATTATTCTCGCGTTGTGTGAATTGCATGGCATCGATTCCTTGAGGACGACTACAAAAAAAACAATTCGCCGTACTGACCTGAAGAAGATCTTTCAAGTCAAAACATATCAGTGAGAAATTCATTTTTAATTACAAAGACTACAAGTAAAATAAGAATACTCGAGTTAAAATCGATATACACATCGGATGTTTTCACTTCTATTATTATTTATGGATGAATCCGAATCATTCCCTCACAGCAAGGTTCGACTAGTAAATTTTAATCTGGTCCTGTTATAACGCTCTCACTTTTAGTTCTCGGCGCT
Organism: Tanypteryx hageni; assembly: GCA_028673005.1. Taxonomy (NCBI): domain Eukaryota; kingdom Metazoa; phylum Arthropoda; class Insecta; order Odonata; family Petaluridae; genus Tanypteryx; species Tanypteryx hageni. The sequence goes on from CM054117.1 coordinate 43,847,857, forward strand.
TTTTTTTAAATCGCTTCACTTTATTCGTCCGTCCGTGCACAAACATTTCAAATTACTTGATAAGCTGGCAAGTTAACATTTTTAGGATAGTTGTGACTATATAGTAAAGGAGATGTACCCTTTTGATTTTTGAGTCCATTTGTTTTTCCGTTTTCCTTTTATCAGGATTTCGAAAAAATCCTTATGAACTATCTATACGGATCCGCTACTATGGTAAAGTATAATTTTGTTTGGGTTGCTATAATAATGAAAGCGAAGCGTAAATACGTTAAATTTACTATTGAAAAGTGATAAAGACCATGTTACAACTGCTTAACTGCGGTGTGGTATGCTTAATAACAAGAAGGGAGAGGAGATCGAAGACTCCGAAAATTACCGAAAACATTCCATAAAAGCGCTTTTGGAATTGCAGTTCTTTTTTTTAACTTGTTCATCATTTCTAATGTGTTCATCATTTGTAGAGTTCCGTTATCAGTTCAGCGGAGTTGGGTCTTTGTTAGCGCGAGCCTTTTCTCTTCCCTTTCCCACCGATACGACGCACCGTGAAAAGGTCACGAGAACGCAGAAACCTGTCGATCCAAGGGAGCCCAAATCCGCGTGAAGCTCTGCGGATGGGTTCATCCCACATGAGGTTTCAATGGATCTCTTCATGCGCAAACCGAGTGGCCTGGCGTATGAAACAAATTCCCCCGTCTGTCTTCATAACTGTGGGTTTTGAAGGAAATTGATTGATGGCTGACGCTTTCGAAAGGAAAGATCTTTTCATAATACACTCCCTCCCTTTTCTCTTCCTCCCTCTCTCCCCTTCATTCCAGCAATAGAAGGGACATATCATTCGATAGACATCTGTTTCAACGTGAAACATTTTGTTCGTATCCGATTTATACGCTACAGAACAGATAGTTCGGAGCCGTTTACGATACTATAAAAATGAAGCCATCACTCTTGTTTGGTGCCATGTGCCGACGACTTAAGAAGCGAAATTCCTGTAGCTATAAAATTTGGTGTTTTGGTAAAAAAGTGCATTACGGAAACTGCGGAAGGGCCTTTGGAACAGAAATAGGGATTTTTTTATTCTCGCTTTACAGTATAAAAATAACTGTCAGAACTTGGCTGTTCTGTTGCATTTTACGATGTCACAAGATACATGAGACCCATTTTATTCTTCAAATCGGCCATCGACCCAAGTGGAAACAGTATTAATATCCAGTGTAGGAATTTATGAATCTCATGGCGGGACATCATGACTACCGTTTCCACCCTATACATTTATACGGCTTTGCATTGTGATGTTTCTTCGCGGGAATAATACAAATACCTACCAGTTATTGCATGTTAGTGCAATATCAAATCATCGAACTAAGTACAGAAAGATTATAAAATGATTCGTTTCACTGGTGCATCGTTCATTTTTTAAAATAATATCTTGGTAATATAATGAGATATAAAGAAACAACTTTTCACTTCCACACAATTAAATATAAACGACCGGTTTAGCTACGATCGTTGCATCTTCATGTGAAAAGGTGTATAAAACATAATCTTACTATATTTCCATTAGCAAAATCCCGATCAATTTCACGCTTAACATTACCAAAATTGAGGTTGATAAAAACATTCATAGTGCCTTTTATTTATACCATGAATACATAGCCATGGTGAGCAACCTACGGCCCGCGGCACGAGAAGATTTAATTAAAAAGAAATGTAACGAAATTCCTATAATATACATTCAAGTTACGGCAATAAAGCACTTGATATTGAAATGTTGACCCTAAAACCTTAATTTATACTTTATTTTTACTGATACGATACCTCAGAATCTGTAGATAACGTATAATCTTGCCAGCCGAAGCATTTCTAGCTTGCAAAACGGCCCGCCGAGGAATAGTTATTGAGGGGGTTTTTATATGGTTAAGAAATATGTTAGGTTTGTCCAAAATCTAATGAAGTGTTCGGTTTAGAAATGTTTTCGTTGATATGACAAATGATATAATGAGGTATTATTTGGCATTTTTAACGATGAGAAAGTCGTCTTTTTTCCCACTCTATGTTAACTTACTTAGTAAAACAATTGTAATATCTCAATTTAAGGACAAATTTACAAAAAAATACCTAGCAAGTTTGTTACATTATTACCGAAAGATCTTTGTAAATTTTTATCTTGACGTAAAGGATGAAATATAAAATATTAACTTCAGTTAAAACGTCGGGTTACCCACAGTTCGTTAAGGAAAATACCTTTTTCCTGGAATACCTCATTATCAGAAGGGTGCTGGAACAAAACTTTTGAAAAACTACTTTCACAGCGGTCCATTTTCTCCACTCCCTGAACTGAAGATAAAAACGAAGGATTCCAAGCGAGAAATCTTGATAGGTCCAGAGAAAAGATTTCTGCTCGTGGTTTAAGGAAAACTTAGGGTTTCCGAAGTAAATTTCTTTAGATGGAGCCTTGAAACTGCTCGTTTCGCTTCATGTTTTATCTGTTGATTCAATTACTTTTATATATATATAATCATGTTTGTATTAATGCGTTTTCATATATACTGGATAATTTAATGAGTCCAAACAACATAAGTTGGTTAAAACGGTTTTATCCCATCGATGACATCAGAACAAGGAGAAATTAATTAAATATTAGTGCAATTTATTGCGCAGCAAATTTTCATATGACAATATGGTCAGAAAATTAGTTTTGCTATTTAAGTTTAAAAGTCGAATCTTGTATTTCCGAAGTATTTTTCACCGTGGCAGTGTTGGCCATTCATTTGAGAAATACCGATAGTTGAGGAAACAATTCGTATTTTCAACTGTTTCCTGAGGTTGTTTTCCGAAAACGTCTTTCCGCTCTTATCCCAAAAGACTGAAAATTCTTGAAAGGTTTCAACACTTCCGTACCCTTTAGAACAGGGATCGGTAACCTTTAACATCATATGAGCTACTATTAAAAAAATCGTGTTCTCAAGATCGACCACTTTTCCGACGATGTTTTTTTATAATATAATTATTATTGCAATATTTTCGTTTTATGCATAACAAAGTGATGAGCTAAGATCGTATCTTATTGTTTTTGTCGGGTATCTTATTGTTTTTGTCGGCGTGAACATTCGAAACATTTTGTTCACAATGATAGACGTATTTTTTTAATTTCTCGATTTTTGTTAAGTCCTGCGCGATCGACCACGATATGCTTCGAGATCGACCGGTCGTTCGCGATCGACCGGTTGTCGACCATTGCTTTAGAGAAAACATCGATGTGGTAGGCGGTGGATATTGAGACGTTTTCGTTAAATGATGCTCTTTTGCGAGGAGCGCTTCGAATGATAAACTGTCGATCGCATTTTGTTTGCTCGCCAGTATGGCCGTCACTCTGTATGCGTATAAATGACGATGACGAAATCCAACCTTTAGAATTTTATATCAAGTTAAAATACGAAAATGAAATTGTAGGACCAAATCCCTTAATTGGGGCTACCCCGTTACTGGAAACGAAGGATGGATTTGTTGGACCAACTCGTGAAACAATCATCTGCAGAGATAAAAATTTAAAAGAAAGATATCTTTGTTTAACGTTATAGTGGGTCAATTTTGAAAGTTACTGAGTCAGTATCAGAAAGAGTTTTTATCTTCTACTTTTTGGGCGTTTTTCTGGATGCTTCGTACCTCCAAAACCTTTTACGCCAATATAACCGTTTCACCTTTCGTACTGTTGGACTTGGCGAATATAAATGGTAACATTTCAATTTTATCAAGCATTGCTCATTTTATGGATAATATTTATGCAACAAAAATGATTTTTCTGATCACTTCTTATAAATGTAAATACCAAAAATAGATAACAAGTATTAATATCACGATATCTCGAAATTTTTCTCTTGAGGTATACAGTAGTCCGTCTGTATTCGCGAGAGATACTTTAATGGAAAGTGACTTGAACATATAAATCGAGAGCATAGACAAAAATCTAATGGGAGAAAATGGGCTTAGAGCTATGAACTTTTGTTCGCTAATCCCACACTTTTCACGGCTCCCATATCACTTCCTTAGTGTTTTGAGGCCATAGTGTAATCATGATATTATACGTTAGTGCAAAAAGACTGAAGAAATTACGGTTAATTTAACATAAGAGCGGAATGGTATAGCCAAAGGCATACCATTTACGTAAACTATGAATTCTATTAAAAACTTTTTAAAATATTAATTTTACGATATTTGGAAAATTATTTCTCGTCAGACATAATAGTGATTACTAAATAAAAATCTTGTAATTTTCCACTATTTTATTAGGACACGACCAAGGTTTTGACGCTTAGCGTCATCATCAGGTCAGCGTCATCACCTGATGATGACGCTAAGCGTCGAAACCTAGGTCGTGTCCTAATAAAATAATGGAAAATTACTAGATTTTTATTTAGTAATCAATATGGAATTATTCCACCACATCACGCCTTCAACGGTTGAATTAAGACATAATAGTATTAGTTACAAACGTCCCGAGACCTCGGTCAGGTAAAATGAATACCGGTCGGTGACGTTTACCATTAATGACATGTGCTGGACATCGTATCTGCTGGAATTTTCTCTGAAGGCTCATTTCCTCTTTCAACGAGTCGAATGTGCTGTGAATCTGCCTCTTACGTCGATTAAACTTTAAACCAAGTGCAGAGTCATTCACCGTGGATTATATGTTCCATTTCCAAGGACCTAGTGCCTAATTCTTGCTTGACCATGATTCAGCAGTGTGCATAGTCAGTCGCTATTTCGCGGAATGCCCAAGTAGTTTCGCTAATTAAGCTAAAGACCCGAATGCAAATTTACTTCTCTTACTTTGTGGTTAATTGCCAAATTATTATCGATTTTCATTGATTTTACATTGACGTGGCATTTTGAATTTTAATTCGAAATATTTACGTATCGAGACATGATCATCTATCTTTGTCGCATAAAATGGAATTACTGAGTTCATCCTATGGATGAAATCAAATTTACAAGATACTTCTCTCCAATGGCGATATAGTCTTTGGGATGGAAACAGTTGCATTTTGGCATCAAAGCAACCGTCGTCGGTAGTGATCCAACGATAGCAAATTTTCAAAAAAGAATAATTGTTTATGATTTTTCAGCGGTTTTTCAAAAATACCGCTAATGCGCTCATCCCTCCTAATCGGAAGCAGATTCAGACTTACTATTTTCACCAATCGATTTAGTATTCTCCCTCATTGTGCTCGTTTTTTGTGGATATTTTAGTGGGTATCAGAAAAAAATTAATTTAAATTTCCAATACCTATCATTTTATTTTAGCTGTTTTTTTAAAATCATTTGGTATGCCCATCTTTCTGTCTTATTCGCTAACTCCTAATCAAAAGCAGCTAGATGATTCATTTTGCCCTCAATAGATTCAGTATTCTGTCTCGTTATAATATTATTTCAGAATAATCATACAAGTATACGCACATTTTAATTTATTGTCTGCTCCAACAGATCTTTTCTTGCTTGTTTAGATTCTACTATCGGTGAAACACCTCTGATGGCCGAATTGCTCTTTTGGTTTTCTTAACATGGCTCTTGTATAGACACTCCATATAAATCGTGGAAACCTCAAATTTCTCCAATGGAAAGAGTTTTGAAAATTCGCGAAAAAAATACCATTTTCTGCATGCCACCGTTTTTTCAGCCCCGTTTGACCCCTCGCGCTTGTGCTCGAGAGCACGTTACAAGCGTCCGTGGAGATTTGATTAGCTGTCTCTGTCTATCTCTCTCCTCCCCCACTCTCTCCCACTTCTCCCGCTGCACTCCATTCGTCGACTTTTTTCTCCTCCTGACGCACGATCACGTCGACCCGTCCCGCGCCTGAGCGACCGCATGTGTTCGGGAAATACCATTTCCGTTGTTTGTGGTGTGAGAATGTCATCGGATTTGACACAATGGTTAGGGGATTATGGGGCGATGCGCTCGGCACCCCCTCTTATTTTCCTCCCACCTCATCCCCCTTCCCGACGGCCTCGAACCGCGGAGCGCGGAACTAGGACCGAGGGAATCGGGAAGTCCGGCCAGGGAAGAAGAGGTGGTGTCCCGATAATGTAGTTTTTTTACAGTTGGTCCACGTGACAAAAAGAAGGAAGGGTATATTTTCGGATGCGGGCAGGGATGGCGTCCATGCGTCGTGCTTTACTAAGTTTTCGCGATGCATTGCGTGGGGTCATTCCTTCCTTCCGCTGGTCGCGTTTGAATCGTCAAGCCGTAAGGGGAGCTCGACAAAAGAATTTTCGATGTTACGCGTTGCCAAAGATGGAAATAATTAGATAAAAGTTTCGCTATTGAGGGTAGCTGAGCGAGAAAATTTATTTAATCTTTCATTCGTTTGCAGTCCTATTGGTGACGAGAGGTTAAGATTACAAGGAATAAATAGTATAATAAATAAAATATTTGCACCCCTATCTATAAACACAATATTTTTGCTGATTTTTAAATAAATACCTAGTTAAAACAATTGAGTTTTACTCGATGGGCTCTCCCTTCGCATTTCCTGTAGTTAAAACTGCCTTGGTATTGCGAGAATTAATATTCAGTTTTTATCTTTAAACGAAAAAAATTATAAGACAGATCGGTGATGGAATTTATATGCTTGATATACGCTGGTATATCGAATTATTCCATAATTTGATCACCAAAAATCTCCCTTTGTGCTATAATGGGGTGCGTTCTGTACGCTTATGCGTCCTTTTCAGATGAACTCCTCAAACGATAAAAAATGCAATCCTAATAAAGAATTTACGTACTGTAGATAGTATCTAAGATACTATCTACAGTACGGAGAGAGAACGTTTGCGGATTGTTATTGCGGGTAGTATATTTGATTTGTCTACCTCCACCAAACATTTTCTCACCCATTTTCTATCTTTTTCTCCTTCTCGATTCCTGAATCCTATTGCTCTTTACAGAATGCTTTTATTATTTACTTCTACTGAAAACATGGACTTTTGGTACGGTGACCTCGAGTAAAGCAAGATAATCGTAAATGCTAGAATAACTTTTGTTTTTTAACGTAATCTACCTTGTATTTGCTTGCAGGCCACTGTAAAGAATTTTAAAACTACGTGTCACAATTGTGCGTGATGTATTTTAGAGATATATCAAACCATTGCTCGTAAAATTTTGTATATATATGTATTTTTATATAAATGATACTATTTTTTAAAAAGAAAAAAACAAATTTCTGCTCCGCGGATTTATCATTTTCATATGAATTCGGCAATGGCAAAATATAATTCCATAGTTTAAAACTTTTACGAGATCACTAAGCAAATGAACTGCATATTTTTTCAACAAAAACCAAACAATCTCGAATGACATGTTTAAACGTTTCACACGCTTAACTATTCCAAGTGCTTTTATGGGAGCATGTATTTACTGGAAGCAGTTAAACATTCGACTTCATAAATCGGTATTTTCAAAGCTCTTGTAAGCATCCACAGTGCAAACTAGTGTTCTCGCAAAAAGGACAAAATCGAGAAAACGCCAAAAAGTTTTCGTATTTTTCTTTGCGACGCGACCGGAAAAATCCAATTTCTTCTCCCCAAAACCTAATTTATTCCCCTCGGAAAAACTTTCTGTTCATCCATCGAATCGAATTCAACGTGCGGCCAGACATTTCGAAAGTTTTCCACTTTCTAACTTCAAATTTTCTTTTCCTTCTCGAGTATAAAAATAGCTCTTCACCTGGCTGACTCAAAAGTGGTCTACATAATCAATATTCGCACTCACACACATAGGCGTGCATACTTACGTCAATCTTATTCATAATAATTGACAAGCTCCAGGCAGTTGGAAACGCATTTTTAGGCACTTCCATTTGAAATTCGTTGCTAAAATTTTGTCCACCAAGAGACGATTGTAAGTAACGTCCACGAAAAATCAAAAATGCTAGAAAAGAGTCAGACTTCGATTCCAAGAGCCTATATATTTCTCCATTTTATTATCATCGTAGCGATATTAATTTGGATTTAACATATGGTTATAATCGAGACAGGAACTCAAAGCTTAAAAGTACGGGCAGATTAGTTTATTTTTACGACTAAGAGAATTTGACTTCGTTCCGAATTAGCCAAAAAACCACTTTGGAATCCGAAAAAAACGAAAAATTTTCACGCTTTTAATAAAGGAAAATAATTACTACCATGGCAACTCGTACCGCCACCTTTATATGGAGTCCAATACTTTTTAGTTTCATTAATCGCAATTCCATTTTCCAGAGTGTGTGCATGCGCGTGTTTATATATACACACACAGGAGATGATTAAAATTAAAAATACTTGCTATTATGCAATTTATTTACTGCCCCTCGAGAAATCTCTCTCGCCCCCCCCCCCTCTCCCCCTCTCTCTCTCTCCTCCCGTAATACACATATCATATCCTATTTTTCATTTATCAAAGGCATATAAAAAAAAATAATGCATTGAATTTACCCGTATGAGTTTTGTTTAACTAAAAATTATGATTTCTCAGTTACTTTATAACATTCGGTAAGAGAAAAAATCGTACGGTATTAGTTCTGGTAAATATAATGGATGAGCCATCATCTAGAACCCCAATTCTTCGTAAGTTTGGTGGCAATCCTGAGAGCAATTCTCGGATGCGTTATTGTGGTGCAAGATTCAACCATGTTCAACAAGATGGGAACTTTTTCTCTTCAGTTATACTAATAACGGATCTCTTGGTACATTGGAACAATACTCGCAGTTTATTCCTTGACCACTTGGCACGCAGTGGCCATAAATTACCCCGATTTTCTAAAAGAAACTAGATGCAAGTCTTTTTGGCAAAACTTCGCCTTCTGAAGTCGAGGGCTTTGGGAGTTTCCAATGGCAATTTTGGAATTCAACTCAGGATCGTGGTAGTAAAATCACAAATCGTGACTAATATCAACTTTGTCGGGAAACATTTTATTTCGAAGAAGTCTTGCGTTCATTTTATATGGGGATAGTTTGCCATAGGCAAATGCTTGTAGCCAGTGAATTAGTCACATGCGGAATGTATTTGGGGCTAGTTTACTGGAAGCATATACTTGGAGCCAGTGAGCATTTCTTTGATTTTGTGTGCGTCATTACAGAAGTAAGTAAAGTAACATTGAAGATTCATCAGCAATTTGAACGAGCAAGCGTAGGTCACGTGACAGGCAAATGGCAAGATTAGTATCACTACTTTCTCTCCAACTGAAGGCAAGTGGAAAGTTTTCTGGGATCATTTATTAAACAAGCAAAGTAGTGGAAATTTCTCTGGCTTCAAGCACTTGGCTCCAGCAAACTATATTCCTGTAAATTGAGAAATACGTAGGAGCAGTGTTGCCACTTTATTTAGCATTTGGGAACTTTATTTCATCTTCTTCGTAGCTAGAAAGTAGCTAGAGTATATAATTACCAATGATATTCATGGCTGCGTAAGGAAACTAAACAAAAAATGTCTCCATACAATATGAGTACTGTTTTTTGTGCACAGCGTACAACTACAATATTTTGAAGCTATAATTGTCTTTTATAAACTAACAAGAAGATGGAACCTTCGTCTGAACCAATTTAAATGGGCAAGTAAAAAGACTTTATTTTTAAAGCCTTTTTCCCAACACTACTCAGTTATCCCCCATAAGAATTTCATGGGAGATATCTATAAAAGTATATTCCAATTTTCAACTCGTAAAATAATGTCGTAATTATCTGCTATCGCAGACTTTTTTGGTGATCTCCTCTGTCCGAATAAATCTTTTTATCTATATATTACAATGCATATAATGGGTAAGAGCAAAATGTAGATTTCCTATTGTTGTTTCCAAATCATTATATGATACGAGTAGGTAAAACAGACGTTGTTATTTATGTACACATCCTTTAAGTTGATTGTGTACATAATATTGCAAAGGGACGCTTTCTTAGGGTCGTCTATAAGAAATGAATGCGGACTAAAGCATTTTGACCATTAAATCTAATAAAAATTTATCTGAGAACATATTTCCAACTTAAAAAACATTTTTTGGGTAGTCGCTAGAAATAGCTAGTTTTTTTATCGATTTGCTAGATTTGTAAGAAGTCGCTAGGGATTTTTCTTAGGAGAAAGTCTAAATGTAAATTAGCTAGATCTAGCTACAAATTCGCTAGATTGGCAACACTGTGTAGGAGTATTATAGGTGTATTTAAAGCTTACGGTCCCTAAATGCACGAACTGCTACGTGTTATAGTGGAAGACGTTTAAGGGGAGGGAAAGTGAAGGGGAAATGAATCACTTGGGGATTCAGCTCTACAGTTTGACCAACTAAACACGCTTGGATGCTAAATATTTAACCAACGGGTTTTTTCTCATGCCCGCTTTCTTTTTGGGCAAGACTGTCCTTCCTTACAAATAAGGGTCACATATTTCGTTTCCTTACTAACATTTTGATCAAGTTTTGAAGAATAAATGAGGAATATTTTATCACACAATATTAGTAAAAGTCAAAAATGAATTATCATATTCCCTAACTTAGGAGTGATAGGATCGGTATTCATTTTAATAATAAATTAAATAAAAACTGAAAACTAAGTGGCGAGTACGACAGCGGAATATCAAAATGAAACTAATTAAAATAAGGAAAACTATATACACGAGACAAAAACAAATCTAAACTAAGATAACAAATAACGATACCAACGATAAGTATTAACAAAAAACAATAACAAGAATCGCGTTAACAAACACTCGATAACCAAAGAGCAATAAAAATCTACGATAAAAAAACAATGGCAGTAAGGTTGGCAACGAAGGCATGTGGAGTCTCAGTAGAAAAATTTTATCCTCTCTCCCGCGCCGTCCGCGTTTCAAGAATGGACTCTTCCAGACCAAAATGGGTTCCTGCGCATGGGCCGTAAGCTTTCAACAGAGCGATATATACTTGTGATGCATATGTTGCATGTAGTTTGGGTGGTATAAGTTATAGTGGCCAACGGTGCATTCATGGTGGTATTATTCAGGGGCAATCTTAAGTAAGATCGGGAGACTTTTTGTTCTAGTTTGGTGGTTTAAGTTCTAGGGAATCTCGAGTGTAAGTTAGTTAGCATAACATCAGGAGGCACTTAGCGCAAGTTGGTGGTATACGTTAAGTCTAAGTTGGGTAGTATGAAATCAGGAGAAAATTGCTCTAGTATTGGTGGTGTACGTTTTAAAGGCAAACTAATGTAAGATGGGTGCCAAATATTACGAATACATTTGATGAAATTTTGCTGGGACCAAACTATTGGTCGAGTTTCAGTGTTCATTTGGTAGTGTATATTTCTGGAAAATACTGGAGTAGGTTGAGATATGTTGGTTGCAGAGATTCACATACGCATAAATACGAGGAATATTGGTCAGGGCAAAACTTGCACTGTGCTAGGCGACGAAGGCATTTAAAAATTTTAGACAGTATAAATGGTATTACTATAGAAATCGAAATTGGTCATGATGAACCTTAGCATAGAGATAATGCGAAATGCAGCTGGATTTGTTTTTATCATCGTTCATGATTTTTGGTATTCACTTGGCTATCACCTTCCTATTAGCCTAAATCGTGGACTATACCATGAATCACTCAATAAGTAATGCCCATAGTAGGAAATATTTTTCTCGAGCTGGTTGATAATTACATTTTTTTGAAATCATCGATTTCGCTTACTTTTAATTTAGATCGTGACATATACGGCCTATCGCAGCGCGGATCATTCATTGATATAAATCCGTCATTCCTAATTTATGCCAGTCTGACCCTACCAATAAACCAATAAAATCCAAAAATCGGTAGCATACAAATCCAAAGTTTGGCGTTTTTTGACATTATTGTATAGCCATCTCGAATAAGAACAGAATCGCATATTCATGTTCTAATAGAGTAGTTCGAAAACCCGTTGATATAAAAGATTGTCCTTTGGCTGTCCTCCAACTTGATGTTCAGACTGCTTGTCATTAAAGCCTCTTTAATCCCTCAACCGTTTTCTTTTTACCTCTTTTACCACTCCCAGAAAAATCTTTTAGTTCAATTATGGAGATCATAACAAGACAGAAATTCCAGAAAACATCCTTATCCTTGGCAATCATAGGTTTCAATGTGAAATCCAGAGGTACTCTTTTTGGTTGTTTTGTTCTTTATATACATACGTGTGTGATTCTCATGTGTCTTTTACGTACGTGGTACCTATCCCCCTCTCGAAACTGTTATCCGGCAAAAGAGAGGCTCAGCGTCACAAAGCTCCCTTTCCATCCTTTTGTGTCACGCTGGTATCGAATTCCTCTTCTGCACCCGAAGCAAAGAAACACGTCCATTCATTCCACTGTCACGGCTCTTTTCTACCGCTTCTTTGTTGGTAGAGCTCACGATTCTTTTTTTAAGCGTTTTATCGTCAATTCGAGGAAGTTACTTTCAATGCTAGCCAGTTTTGACAGTAAAGGGTAGGTTGCTTTGGTAGCGCTCTAATTTATAGACGCATTTTTTTTAGGAGAAGCGTCTTTCGTATTCTGTCCGTCGTTCCGCTCATATGTTAAGTTAAATCTCGAACTAATAATATAATAAATAGTGTTCTGCATATCTGCAGGTTCAGGCGCTCCTCCTCCACCTTTCTCTATCCTGTGCCCTTCTCTTCATCTCCCCATACCCTCCTCCCTCCCTTAGAATATCCAACATTTTAATTCTTCTTCTTCCTCTTTTCTTTCTTCCCTCCACTGTTCCTTCGATAACATCCTTCAGTAATCCCTCTCTTCTCAAAACATGTCCTATCCATTCCTTTTTTCTAGTCACTATCGTGTCCATCAAACTTCTTTCCTCTCCTACTCTTCTTAGCACTTCCACATTTGTAAACCTGTCAGTCCATTTAACCTTCAGCATCCTCCTCCACACCCACATTTCAAATTCCTCCACCCTCTCCCTGTCTCTCTTCTTCAATGTTCATGTCTCCGACCCATATAGCATCACACTCCAAACATAACACTTTACTAACCTCTTCCTCAATCCATAATCCATCATGCTGTTAGCAAGCTTCCTTTTTCTGTTGAACGCTTCCTTTGCCAAAACTATTCTCATCTTAATTTCCTTCTCACATTTCCAGTCCTCTGTCAACAACGTATCAAGATACCTGTACTGTTCCACCTGCTCTATCCTCTCCCCCCTCACCTGCACTTCCATCCTTTCCGCGCCCCCTATTCTCATTACTCATCACTAGGTACTAGAATATCCATTAACCGGACTTTTTAAAATTTATCACTTCAAAGTTTTTTATACTGCATTTTTTGATAAACTGATTTTCACAAATCCATCTGTCTGCCATCTGCCGTCTTTAATCTTTAGTCTGAGTGCGATTCTATTAGAAAACGTTTTTTTTTAATCAGAAGGAATCTCGTGTTTGTGTAGGATATCGGTTGGAACTGAAACATTGCTTTAAAGAACCGAAACGCGTACCAATAGTTTTCCGCGGCATTTTAAAATCTTCTTTTCGAGATTTTTTATTCTTGGAATACGCGATGCGTGTGCGCATATTTTTATGAGCGCAAAAACCGACGATGCAAAAAGCATGCCTTTCTTCTGAATAAAGCACTTTTGGTATTCATTTTTCAGTATGCCATACTGTGTGAAAATATGATTAGCGGTGACACACAGTTTAAAGTAATAAATGTACTCTAGAAGCGAGACTTGAATATGACGCGTCTATCTAAAGATTGTGTGCCGTAAATATTTCATTATTAATCAGTTGGGGATTAGGATTACCATATGGTAATGATAAAAAGAAGTCCAAACTAGGTCTGATTTCCCAAAGTTGACGTCCCGAATTGATTACTTATATTGACAGGAAATGTTTCAGCATGTGTTAGTAATTCCAAAGAATTCTCATACCATAAATACCACTTGTAATTCATAGTTTATCAATGATATAGAAACATTGGAAAACAAATTAATAGAGTATTATCAGGTATAAAATACTAGAAACAATGTCAAAATCTATTTTTGACATATTTTGCATGTATTTTTTTAAATAAACGAATTCAATAAATATTACTGTTTATACGCTAATATGTCTGGATCAACTGTCTATTGCTGAAGAGTAGTAGAGCGGGGAAAAAAATAACCCATTTATTCACTCCTCTACGTTCAAGCCGAGTTCGGTAACAATATAGCCCATTCCTTTTAAAACAATGTTTCAAATGATCATCTATTTAGCCGCAAGAGGCGTTAGTAGTGGACATCTGTCCCCGACTTTGTTACAAAATAAAAGCTTCAAATTTCACTTTCCGACGCTCGCTTCGCTTAACCGTCACTTTACACCTGATGTTGAGAAACAGTTCGGTTTACTGGGAGTTCGGATTAACGTGGGTTCGGATTATAGAGATTGCACTGCATATGTGTGTGTATATATATGTATATATATATATATATATATATATATATATATATCCTTTTCCTTAAGTTAATATGTATATATATCGAATCAATCTATTTGAATTGCCATGCGGCGAGGGACGAACAAAAATAATACATAGATGCGGAATAACAGAAGTATATTTTTCAACGGCATTGCTGTATTTTTTTAAATTTGCCGGATGCTGAAATGTATGGGAAAGATGAAATATGGATGAAGCTTTTTGTTAACATTGATAGATGGATGAGACAAATGGTTGGGATTGGCGGGACGGGAGCTGGAATCGGCAGAATATGGACGACAGTGTGTGGAATGCGGTAAAAATGGATGGCAACTATTGCGAAGGCTGGAAAAGGAACAGGAAAGGGGGAGGGGAGGAGATGGGGTGGAGAAAGGGGGAAAGGAAGTGGAAAAATAGAAAAAATGTGGGGGGGGGCAAAAGAAGGAAAGATGCCCGTGATGGATTGGTTCCTGGCAAAGTAGGAGGAAAATAAAAAAGCACCAGTGCAGATAATGAATGGTTTAAGCTTTTCACTACATGCGTACACCAAACAATGCTAGAGGAATCCAGTGGAGCAAATATGACCAAATAATTAATGAGGACCGCTGGTATTCTATGAATAGATTTGGGTTGATGGAATTTTATTTGTTTCTACAGAATCGGATTAAATCTCATATTTTTATTATTCATTGTCCAAAATGAATCCTTTTTGAAATGAACCGTATCTCACAAAATTTTTGGTAGCATAATAGATCTTCGCCAAACATCGATTTACTCAAAAATTCGTCCAACACAGCTTAATTTCAGAAATGATAACAAAAGCAATTCCGCTCAACTGAGTTGAAGCATATGAATAATTTAAGGCACCTGTCTAACGGCGTCGTTTTCCTCGTCCGCATCCGCTAAATACTTCTAACTGGGTAAATTCTCGATCATCTACGTCAGCGGTGCCCAAACTTTTCTAATGGCGGGCCACATCAATGGTTGCGAATCCCTTGGCGGGCCGCATTGGAAGTTGTCAAATTCTTCGGCGGGCCGGATTAGAGTTTAAATCGGAAATTTTCTATATATTCTGAGATGCTATTAAGTGAAAATCATGTCTAAATAAGGTTTTCATGGCTAACATTTCAATATTTAAAGTTTTATTATGAAAATTTTCAAAAAATGTATGAATTTGTGTGTTAAATTTTTCGAATTGATTTTTCGCCTTAGCTTCGCGGGCCGAACAAAAACCCTTCGCGGGCGGCATTTGGCCCGCGGGCCGTAGTTTGGGCACCGCTGATCTACGTTACCCGTACAAGATTTTTCGACAAACGTTTTTGTAGTTCAACGCTACGAAATATTCTGTCAGGGTAGTTCACCCTGTATGAATTCCTCATTAGCTGAACCGCGCAAATAAGTCTCCTCTTCTATAGTTACGTCTGGTATAATGAATATTAAAGTTGCAGAAGACTGTCGATACTCTAACGCAGGAGTCGGAAACGTTGTTAGGCGTCCTTTGGGCCACGCCTCGTCCGTCCGTTCGTCAGTAGTGACTTGCATCTCCTGAACAAGTTTTTAATTAAGTATGAGTGACCCTTATTAAAATTAAACTTATACTCGTATCTCTTTAAATGGCATCCGTCAAGCAACAATTAAATATCACTAGTGGTACCCGCAAAAACTTTTGCGAAGTCAGTCAGAAATCTACATGTTTAAAAGTAATAATAGCCCATTTCTCTTAGTCAAATGACATTTGGAATTTCATGTTTGTTTTTATAATTCGTTCATTTTAATTGCTTCTGCCTCACGAAAGGGTAACATTCCAGTATCGAAATAAAGAAAGAAGATTTTTTTCTTTTGGTCAATCGTTAAAAATGCCCACAGTGCTCACGCAGTTTACTGCAATTATTAAGTTTGCAATCTATTAGGATTGACATTGCTACAACTATAATTTTGATGCTTTATAAAAAGCGTGATACGAATAATGCAATTCTTTCGTCTATTTGAAGGCTTAATAGACGCTAATTCAATCGGAGGCAACCATGTAGGTCGCATTGGCAGCACCCGGAAAGAGCACGAAAAAGCCATAAAATTTCAAGAAGGAACGCGTGTTTCTGACAAATTCTTCCATGTAACATATAGACATTGCAAGAATAAGATATTTTTAGCCGTCGAATAAAGTAAAAATGGATAAATTCGGTCCATATTTACGTATTTTAATGAATGAAGGAAAAAAACCTTGCACCTTGAGAAATCGAAACACCTTTGTAAACTTACGGGAAAATATAATCGTCTCCCCGGGTCAATTACGGAACACTTACATAAACGAAAATAGCTTTCCCGGGGTCTCCTAGTTGGCAGAAACAAAATGATTCTTACGGAATTTTTCTACGGCAAACTTTTCAAGGGATAAAAGGGACGGAAGGACAGAGGGACAGATATTGAGTAATTATTTATAAAAGATAAAAAACTTTTCTCCCTCGTGCTCTTCTATGGTCTGTAAGATATCGGTTAAAAGTTTATTCAGATAGAGAACAACATTTGCCACAAAAAACCGCGGGCCACATAATCACAACTTGTAGTTTCACTGATAAAATTTGAGAAAATCTCTGGCAATACATCACATATTTTGTTTACATCGGTCAGTAATATGATTCTATTGGCAAACAATAATTAAAAGACTATATTTTTCTCTCCTATACTCTTATATAATCTGTGAGGTATAGATTAAAATATTTATTCGGGTAGAGGACAATATTTACCACATAAATGTTCTCTAGAATAGAGAATTACGACTTACAGTTTGGGAGATAAGAATTGAAGAATTGACCAATCTTTCGACACCATTTTATAGGTGCATATTTCCCATAAGGAACGCCTTTGAAATCTATGTCTATTCCGTTTATGTAGTATACTTTTCCATCTTGTTCACTTGAGTGCCATCATTTAACAGTATTCATAACCCATGGCCCTCCGCACATACCACCCTTAACTTTTTTTACTCTGTAACGCTTACGAATATCCTGCATATAACGCGGAGTAATTACAATCCGTATTACACCTGAAATTGAATTAAAATCCTTTTAAAAATTGTTTTAATTCTTCTCTGAAATATTGTACCATGTAAAATCACTCCACGTATCGTATGTTGCCTACACTTGCTCTCACGTAAACTTTAATGTCTTGCACGACATGAATTTATAATTTCGGCTGAGATGTGTTCCTAGCTTTTGGAAATTTTAATTAATTTCCGTTTTATGTTCGTTCACGATATAATAAGTATTCGTGACAGAGAAAGCAATAGTGCATTTTGTGATGCACACTCAGGTTCCAATCCAATATGTTATAGGGCTGCTTTAATATTCTCTCACTTCTCTGCCTTTGCAATTGCTTTGCTTTGCTTGGTTTGACATTCCTCTCAAAGGAAAATTATCAGCTCCACCTGTTCGAGCTTCAAGCGCCTTCGCCGGCGTGAAATTCGATTACAAAAGGTAGGATTTTTGGCTGATTTTTTTCTGTTGGCAAATAATAACTTCAAACTTCTTGCAGCCACGTATTTTTGCATTCTTTGTCTGTGCTGCTCTGAAATTCTCTCCAACATTCCAAATCTTTACCAACGCAGCTTAATCTAAATCCTTCGGCACTTTTTCCGTAGGAGAGACGATGAAATTGGTTATTTAACTCCAACTGTTCTTACAAGTGTTTTTTGATTACTTGAGGAAATTCTATACCCTTTTAACCCGTGCGTAATAAATGTCGTTT
The DNA here is from genome assembly GCA_028673005.1 of Tanypteryx hageni. Taxonomy (NCBI): domain Eukaryota; kingdom Metazoa; phylum Arthropoda; class Insecta; order Odonata; family Petaluridae; genus Tanypteryx; species Tanypteryx hageni. The sequence goes on from CM054117.1 coordinate 43,866,007, forward strand.
TTTAGTCCCTTCGTGCTTATAATTAGTCAATAAAAAACGTAAATGGCGTATATCTATCTTAACGGCGAAGTTATTTAGTTATTTACTCACTTCATTCTGTCTATAGACAACAATCAAATGTGTTCTCGTTTTTGTTTTTGTCAAGAATTACGCGTTTGAAATTGGCTTCAGTAAGTATTAAGACCTATAAAATGCGATACAATAAAAATAAAACCATTTTTTGCGCAGTTTTATCAACAATGAAGTAAAATCTCGATACTACGAAGAACGTCATGATGAAAATTTTGCCACAACGAAAATATTTTTAAGCCAGGCCGACTTCGTTTAAAAAATTTCCATTTAAAAGTAGGTATTTAAAGTTTTATTTGTGACTTTATAATTTAAAGTTCATATTTACCTCTATTAAGGAGTAAAATTACAAATATACATTTTGCTGTTAATATATGAGGAAGCTTTATATAAATTAATCAGGGATCTTAAATATTGGTCAACGTTCGATATAACGAATTTAAAGAGATACGAAATGGCCCACACAACCCCCACAGGTTCGTTATAACAGGATTATAGCTGTATTTTGCACTAAGTGGTGATGAATAAATGAATGTTGCTATGATTCCCACTTGGTCGTGTTATGGTTCTGTTTTCTGGGTTTCCACGCCTCATCCTCCTAGAAACTTAATCGGCGTTCGACCCTTATAAAAATATACAAATCGCCATTGGCCGTCCATAAAAGGTATATAAATCAGTTACTTGGAAAAGGCTTCGTCGTATTTCCTCGACTACCTCTACCTTGTTTATTGGGAAAAATATCGAATGATCGATCTCACGAAATTCCAACCGCTTCATTTTTTACTGCTAAAAAACTCCGGAAATCTCATAAATTGCTCACGAATCGACGAATGAATAGTAACTGAAAGATTGACGTCTGTGAATGATGGGTAGAATCTTTTACCTCGATTATAATGCCTCAAATTGATAACTAAACGAAATGAAAAACATTCAAATCTACTCTTTCCTTTGAAAAGGAGACACATCGAGAAAAGCAGTTAGGGGATTCCATCAATCGGAAAGGTTCGCTTCCAAACTCGTGTTCCCCTTTAGGTGCTACGCAGACGAAGGTGTTTTGTAAACGGCGGAAGGCAAACTTAAAGTCTCCCGAAGAATTATTTATGTTCAATCCTTTCTATGAAAAGAGTAGGGGAGTGCGGAATTATGGAGATGGGCCGTAGCTAAAATCCGGAAGAAAAGACCTAAGATACTGTCAAAGACAGTGTTTCCCAGACGACGTTTTTACTAATCTCCAAGGGTTTCGCTAAATGTTCCATGAGGTTCGCCAAAAAATATCTGTAATGGAGGGTTTTTATTTGTATAATTCTATTTTTAAAATTTCGTCGTAATGAATAAAATGTTATAAGATGAATTATTATATAAAACGTATATGCTTTCACTCTTTCCACTTCCTCTGTATCGTATTAATAATAATGATAATGATGAAATATCGCTGTTAGCGTAAAAAAATATGGATACCTTGCAATTATGAAATTAACACCGCATCTTCTATATTCAAAATTATTTGAAATTTTCATGTGAGTTTAAAAACAGAAATTTCTTCTTAAAAAGCTATACATTTACGAAGAAAAGGATAAGGATTCAGTTTATTCGCAGTCGCGTCTGAGCTGATATAATCTTTCGTGTGGTCTCTCTATATTCACATTAGAAACGGAAGCGGAAGTGGCATTTGAAAAATAAACTAACCCAAAAAAACACCGATTGAAAATACCGAGTTAACAAAAATTACGCATTACATTTTATTTATATTCCAAATTTTTTAATGAATTACAACTAAAGAAGAGATAACATTCTTCAGTGGTACACATTATCACTTACCCTGTTTCAATGAAATGCATCAATTGGAGTGTATAGTGGAGTAGGATTCGGTCCTTTGGCTAGCATTATTAAGTTCATGACAAGCAAAAAATAACTTCTAATAAATGAAATGTCCTAAGTAAAATTAGTAAGTTAAGTGTTATCGGCGTGTTAATTTAGGATGGGTTACACTACAGAAAAATATTAAGCAAGGTCTTCGCGATTTTAAAAACCATTCTCGAGATAAAGTAAGAGAGAGGATGATAACGCGTTGCGTGGGCATTGATGTAACTACTCGTATATTAGCATTGAAATTACGTCCTCGCGAAAGGACGAGATGAGGAGAGTACTGGGGTGGAGGCGAAACTTTTTGCCAGATTCGCGTGGGAGGACGTAATGAGAAAAGGAGTTTTCGCAAGGTTAAGGGAAGTTTGAGGACGTTTTCAATGCCATAGAAAAAAAAGTTCATGGGAGGAGTCGTTTGCTATGATGGGCTAATTTCCCCTCGTCTCCTTTCGCGAAATTGCTCTTTTAAACTTCACAGAGAGATGCGGAAAGACGAATCCTATTAATCACGTTTCCTCCCTTTATTTCATCCTGTTTTACGTCGGTCTAAAAAAGTAATCGCGAAATAAATGTACGCGTCTTGGTTACGAAAAACTACGTCGCCTAAAAAGGAGGTTCGGTTCCTGGTTCACAAGAATAAAAATATTGTCAAAAAAGTAAATTTTTATAATTATTAAAAAATAATATTTTAATTGTTCGAACAATATTTCAATATGTTTCTAACAGTCAAAGTATATTTGAATATAAAAGGCCTTTCAACATAATGAGGAAGAAATGCGTATTTCGCGTTTTTTTATAAATCAATTACTATTACACTACGCTGCAACGGTTCTCTATCGATTTTTATTTGGGCAAACTTTTGAATTGAATAATCCCATCAACAGGCGCATTCGTCATACGTATCTATGGTGACGCAGCTGAAGTGTTTCCTTAACATCGCGTCATTTCTCCACGAATGCTACGATAAACAAGTATGGAAAGGCGTACTCCATGTCGGAGTACACAGGGTTTCCAAATGCGTTCTTTGAGATCAACAAATTGTAGTAAAGCTGCCCAATGACAAATTTCATCAAAATTAATCCTGCGGTTCCTGGTTTGAAGCAGGTACAGTAAAGCCTCGCTAATCCGAACTAATTGGGACTCGTGCATGCTCGGATTAGTGAAATTTCGTATTAACCGGGTTTTACACAATACACGGCGGAGGGGAGGGGGCGGGGGGTCGGAAATTTTTGCGCTCTCGAGTGAAGATCACAGAAAACTATTTTATTCATTGCTCAGTGCTATTTCTACCGTCTCAGCATACAGCTGTGTAATGTAGTTCTGACGACAGTAATTTAAAACACTGGGAAAAGACCTGCGCTTTCCCCAGTGTTTTAAATTACTGTCGCCATTTTGTCCATCGCGTAGAAAAGTGGTCAAGATGATTCGAATTAAAATGATTCAGACGAAGCTGCAACGGAAGTAATGTAACATACCGAGGGATTGGAAGCGTTGGAAGGCGCTCTGCTGTACGTAGAGCAGCACAGTAAAGCCATGCCTACAGATGTAATTTTTATGAAGCGCTGGCGGGACTTTGTAGCCTCTTCTCTTCGTTCAACACATTATCGGAAGAAAATAAAAGATTTTGTAAAAAAGGAGTAATTTATAAATGTGTAAGTTATAGTATTTTCTCAATTTTCGTCTGAATAAATAAAAAATTTCTTAAGACTATTTTTTTGCATTCTGTTCAGATTAACCTAAATTTCGGATTACCGTGATTCGGATTAACGGGATCTTACTGTACGTTTTAAACTACATGTAAGTCTTAATGTAATGTGATTGTAATTATTGTCCCATTTTAACCAAAATTGGGATCATTCGGACAATTTTAGTAAAATATCCCAAATTTCATCAAAATACGTCAAGCCGTCCTCGTACAAGTTGAAACGTACATTTTAAACTAAATATAGGTCTTCATGTAAAGTGGTCGTAATTATCGTCCGATATTAACCAAAATTAGAATCAGTCGACCAATTTTAGTAAAACTCTCCAATACTAAATACCATCAAAATAAGTCCTACGGTTCCCGAGTTGAAACAGGTACATTGAAAAATAATGTAGATCTTCATGTGAAGTGGTCGTAATTTTCGTCCGATATTAACCAAAACTTAAATCGGTCGACAAATTTTACTAAAACTCTGCAATGCCAAATTTCATCAAATTACGTATAGCGGTTCTCGAGTTTTAACATGCGTACGGACGGACGGAAACCAACTCCCCTCCCCTACATGCGTTCACTTCGTGCAAATAATTTGTACCCTACGGAAAATTGGTCTTGTGGTTCTCCTTTCAGCCCTAAGATCGCCGGAGAAACACTTGTTCCAATATGACAGTAAATATTAATTTAAAATTAGTTTAATTAAAGTTATAATTGTAAATTAATGTATATATAAAAATGTATATAATTTTTAATCTTTTACAAAACCTTTGTAATTTAAGGTATAGTAAAACCCTTACTTCATATTAATCTTTAGTGCCACGCTCACGGCATGGTTAAATCGATTTTCGGACGAAAATTCGTTTACAGCCAATTAAGTCGTTGCGGTATATCGGATTCTCCCAACCGCCGTTCACCAGCTCCGCAAATGATGATACCGGGATTCAACAAAAGAAAAGCAAAGGACCGGAGAGAAAATTTCTCTCGTTCTTTCGTTGTTCAGATCGAAGAAGCGTGGCTCCTCTTAAATAGAAAAACCCTCATGGAAACTGTTTTCTACCTACGTTGCGTGAATTCCAATTAGGGGAAGAGCTTTGCCGGACCGTAGGAAGGAGGAGGAAATGGAGGAGACGAAACTTAAAACGGAAAATTGCGACCCTCTCAGCATTCCCTACGATGTCTCCCCTCCCCCTGCCGCAAGCGTTGCTGGCCATGCCACAAGGAACAAGTTTCCTTCCTCCACTTCTCAGCCCTTAATCTGCCTCTCTCTCTCCCCCCCACTCCTCACCAACGTCTCCATCAACGGGCGAGGTTACCTTGCCCCCCCTCCCCCCACTTAAACCGAGGCATCACACGCTCCGAGTAACCGCAACGTTCCTACGAGTGTCCTTGGTGCACTTTGCGCTCCAGTTCTCTTTTTCTCCTGCTGCAACGAGCTCACCTCTCCCTTTTTCTTCCCTTTGGGTTTCTCACTCTCGACCGAAAGGGCTCCAAGTCCATGGGCCGTAACCTCCAATCTCACTCGTCCAAGTAACCTCCATCCGTCGTCATCTGGCACCTCAACGTCATAAGAGCATCCGTCTCGCCTGAGACGGAGGATGTGGATTAATCTCAATTAATACCTACCGAACCCTTTCCAGGGCAAGGTTGTATGCGTTCGTCTTTGCTAGCGTTATCAATCTCATCGTAGAAGGCCATCAGAAACTGTTTATGAGCTAGTTAAAATAATAAATAAATTGAGGATTATGGGTAGGGTGATAAATCGTCGACTGAGTTATGATATTAACGATTCGATTTTTATGTTTGGTTCAGGTGATAATTTAGAGGTGATTTACGATCGCATGGAATAAGGAGAAAAGTTAGATCTGGGCGCTCAATGTAAAGTCTTTAAGATTAAAATTAAAATTAAAAATTGTTTAATCTTATCTAACCAAGATTCCTGGGCTCTGGTTGTTTACTCGTATCAGTCCAATTGCGAAAACCTGATGTAAACTGTTCTTTATAATCGGATTTTGCGCCTTTATCGATCAGCCATCAAACTTAAAAACGCAGATTGAAAGGATTATGATCTATTTAAAACGTCCTTCCGAACGATTTTGATCGATTAACCCGATTCTATTTTGCAAGCAATGGTTGATATGAAAGTTGAACCAGTTTTACTTTGTGTATATTATAGAGGTATAATACGCAATAAAATATTTTGCGACCAAATAAAACTGCTTATATATATATATATATATATATATATATATATATATATATATATCATCATGAGGTGTTCTGCCTCAAGGCAGGTCCCTGGCACCAGCGTTGTCTCCACTCCTTTCTGTTCCTTGCCATTTCTTTCATTTCCTGATACCCTCCACTTTCTTTCAGGTCATCAAACATTTTTATTCTTCTACGTCCCCTTTTCCTTTCACCTTCTACTGATCCTTCCAACACCATCAATAATAAACCTTCTCCTCTCAAGATATGCCCTAACCAGTTACTTTTCCTCCTCTGAATTGTTTCAAGTAATCTTCTATTCTCATTCACCCTTGTTAGTATTGCTTCATTCCTTATCCTATCCATCCACTTAACCTTCTCCATCCTCCTCCACACCCACATTTCAAATGCCTCTAGTCTTTCTATCTCTCTCCTCTTTAGCGTCCATGTTTCACACCCATAAAGCAATACACTCCAAACATAGCACTTCACAAGACGTTTCTTTAGATCTAAATCCATTTTACTACATAGTACCCGTTTTTTCCTATTAAATGTTTCTTTTGCCATTGCTATTCTTGTTCTTATTTATTTTTCACTTCTCCAGTCTTCAGTTAGCATGCTTCCCAAATATCTATACTGTTTTACTTGCTCCACTCTTCCATCCTTTATTGACACATTCATAATCTCTCTATCCCCTATTCTCATCACCTTTGATTTCTTTATGTTCATTTTCATTCCATATTCCATCATCCTGTCTTCTAGCTTTGTAACCATTTCCTGAATGTGCCTCGTTTCATCTGCCAAAATTACCATGTCATCAGCAAACCTTATACAATTTATTATTCTACCCCCAATACTAATTCCTTTATCATTCCCTATTCCATTGTCAATCATTTCTTCAGCATATATATTGAACAGGGTTGGCGATAAGCAGCACCCTTGTCTTACTCCTCTTCCTAGATCATACCATTCGGTCTGTGCATCTTTTATCCTCATAGCTGCTTTCTGTTTCATATACAGCTCTTTAATTAACCTTCTATCTTTCCAGTCTACTTTTTTTGCTTTTAGTATTTCCATCAGTTTTTCCCAGTTCACTCGGTCGAATGCCTTCTCCATATCTATGAAGCACAGACTAATTCCATTGCCCCTTTCTATATATCTCTCTCCACTCATTCTTATCAATCCTATTGCGTCTCTTGTACCTCTTCTCTTTCTAAATCCAAACTGTTCCTCTGCAATATTTTCTTCCATTTTGCTAATTAGTTTCCTGTTCATAACCCTAAGTAGAACCTTTGCTGCATGTGTAATTAAACTGATTGTTCTGTGTTCACTGCATTTTTTTGTTCCTTGCTTTTTCGGAATTGGAATCATAATTGTTTTGACAAAATCCTCTGGCCACATCCCCTTGTCATAGATTGCATTACACAACTTCACTATTTCTTCCAGTCCTTCCTCATTAAGACACTTAAATAATTCTATTGGTATCTCATCTACCCCCATTGCCTTCCCATTCTTCATATCTTTTATTGCTTGTAGCACCTCTATTTTTAATATCAAAACCCCTGTTTCATCTTCATTTATTTCATCCTGCTCTTCAATATGGAGATTCTTTGGTTTTTCATTTGATTTGTACAACTCCTCCATGTATTCTCTCCATCTATTAAGAACCTCCTCTTCCTTATATAGAACTTTATCTTCTTTACTTGCAATCTCTTTCACACATGCACTTGTTCTCCATCTATCCCACGTTATATTTTTTACTTTCTTATACATCAAGTCATACATTCCTTTTCTCTCTAGATCTTCTATATCTGAGCATTCCTCCTCTAGCCATCTCTCCCTTGCTTTATGGGTTTCTCTTCTTAGTTCATTATTCAGTTTCCTGTATTTCCTTTTTCCATCTTCATCAGTCCTGCTTTTGTATTGCCTTCTTTCTTCCATCTTTTCTATCATTTCCTTTGTCACCCATGGCTTTTTTATTCTTTTTCCTTTGAAAAACCCAATAGCCTGTTCTGCTGTTTTCCTTATAGCCTTCTTTATCCTATTCCATGCTTCATCCACATTTTCCTCCGACACGTTTTCTCTTTTGATTGCCTGAGCTAATTTTTCTCCTATTCTTTCTTTTCCTACTGTGGCTATATTCTCTAAGTCCCATTTCCTAACTATCTTAGCCTTCTTAACCTTCTTCAAGGCTACTTTTATTTCGGCCATGAGGAGCACATGATCACTGTCAATGTCTGCTCCTGGAAGTCCATATGCCTTTTTTACTCCATTTCTGTATCTTTCTTCCACTAAAATATAATCTATTTGATATCTGGCTCCATCTCCTGGTGATTTCCACGTGTATAGCCTTCTCTTATGATTTTCAAACCAAGTATTTGATATGAACATCCTCTTCTCTTTACAGAACTCGACAAGTCTTTCACCTCTTTTATTTCTTTTCCCTAGTCCAAATTTTCCTATTACTTGGTCTTCTCTTCCCTCTCCTACCACAGCGTTCCAATCGCCCATCACTATCTTGCAACAGTTTTTACCTTCCTCCTCCACAATATTTTCTATCTTCTCGTATATTTCTTCAACAGCCTCATCTTCATGTTGGCTAGTCGGCATATAAACTTGTATCAACAGTAGATCTTTTGGGTGCATTCCTATTCTAAGACCAATTGCTCTATCATTTACAAATATCACCCTCTGTACACAATTTGATATTTCCTTATTCAGAATTACTCCTACTCCGTTCATTCCTCCAGTACCTCCTGAATAGTACACCGTGGTATCATCACTTTTTATTTCCCCTCTTCCTTCCCATCTCATTTCGCTTAAGCCAATCATGTCCATTCTGTTTATTTTCATCTCTCTCTTTAAATTTTCCAACTTCCCTGCTCGTAGGAGTGTTCTTACAATCCACGTGCCAATTCTCAACTTCTTTCCAGCTTCCTTCCTTCCTTGTGTTAAACGGAACCTCTCGTGTTGTCCCCCCCGGAGATCCGAGCGGGGGACCATTTTACCTCCGGAATATTTAACAAGAGAAGACTCCGTCATGATGCCTCTACATGGGATATAATGTGGCGGTGGTTTCCCATTGCCTTCCGCCCATATATTCAGCCGCCCCTAACATGGGGAACAGACGCTGTTTGCAGCCGCCCCTAATATGGAGAACAGACGCTGCTGCCTGTTGGTCCGCGGGAGGTATTTTATTTCCCTCCTACCCTATATATCTGCAGAGCATTCCCCTATCCGCCACCCGGGGACGCGCCATCTAGAGGTTACAGGCTCCTCCGAGGGATATATATATATATATATATATATATATATATATATATATATATATATATATATATATAACAACTTACGGAAAAGGAAAGGTAAAATGAATATATGGATGTCAACAAGGTGTTGGGATGAGGAAACCCAGTGAGCACTCACCAATCAGACGACTTCAGGTTGGCGAGGCTCCGGGGATGTCGAAGCGACACACGTAAAATAACACAAAAACACAGAAACATCACAAACGTAAAGCTTTCGGAACTACTACTACGTTTGTGATGTTTCTGTGTTTTTGTGTTATTTTACGTGTGTCGCTTCGACATCCCCGGAGCCTCGCCAACCTGAAGTCGTCTGATTGGTGAGTGCTCACTGGGTTTCCTCATCCCAACACCTTGTTGACATCCATATATATATATATATATATATATATATATATATATATATATATATATATATTCGCTATTTTAGCGAATACGTTCAAAATCTGCTTGTGTGTATCCGTACATCTTTCCTGAAGGTGTGACCGTCGACCCTCACTTTTTATAATCGAAGGATTTAAATGCCATCTTTCTCTCGGCTCGTGACAATTTAAATCAGAATCGCCTACCGCTGTCTCAATTAGTACACAAAAAAATTATCTCTCGAGTTATTTATTCCCGTGGGCGTTAGTACTATTTCTTCAGCGTGCGTTCCATTTTAAAACGCCCCCTCGCTTGTCTTTAAATTAATTCATCTTTGGTTGAAGTCAAGACCAACAATTACGGATGCCTATTAAGACTAGTTAAGGCATAACTACCTTGCATTTATGTTTTCATATCATTTATCAAATCATAAAAGCTTATCCTGGTAAAATCCTCCGAAAATAAATGTTTTGTTTCTCTGTCTGTCATCCTGTTCCTAGGATCAAAAAACAAAAGTCTCGTGGCCCATTCTTCCTGGTAAGTTACGCAAAAAAATTGAAAACTTTAACGCTTTCAGAGACATCTTCGTATAGAATAATTGCACGTTCGGTCTGTGCACGTGAATATGTGAGTCCCGTTTATGTTCCTTCTTTCGCATCCCCTTTAACGTCGTATGCACCAAGAGTTAATTGCCAGCAAATACGCGACTTCCAAAAGGGTCATTGTCCTTCCTTCCATTGTCTTCTTTTTCCTCTCTATCTCTCATTCCGCTTTACTTGCTCCCTCTCGCCTTCCCTCTCCTCCCAATTGCTCCACATCCCTCCCCCCTTTCTACTCTTCGCGTGATTAATCTTCCTCTCTGTCCCAATTTCTCGCAAGCTGTTGTTTCGTTCCCGGCTCCCTCCCACATCCAGCCTTCTCCCTCTCATCCTCGGCCCTCAGTTTCTTCTCCCCTCTTGTTTTTCTCTCCGCATTCCGTTTCATTCCTCACTTTCTCTCCCCTTCCCTCCCTTCCCTTCCCTATCTTCCCTCCTCTCTCTCTCGCCCTAGTCCAATATTTCCTCCTCGAGAGATCCTCATCGAGCCGGAGATAAGAGGTCGACTGCGATTTCTCGGCGGAGGGGAAAACAAATGAAAGGCCTCGCTTCGAGGAATAGGTCTTAAGGATAGACGCGAGTCTGGATGAATGATCGGGGATTTAAGAGACTTATCTCCGCGGAGAAGTCCGCTTTATCCGTTATCCTTTTTTTTAATAAAAGGGAAAGGTACCACGGGAGCAGCGATAACAACTTTTATTTTTGAAAGGGGGAACCGTATGACGAAACGACGCCGTGTCGCTCGCGCTTGTTTTTCACTTGTTCCGGCGCGGGACGGGTGTTTCGTTTTCCCGAAAATTGCGCATGCAGCACTTATTAAATCAGCACTGTTAAAATATAAGCAGTTTGTTGCTCATTCTGATTTATAAAAATTATGAACAAATGGGGTATTAATTGTAAGTCTGTTCATCCCGCTGCTAGCTTGTATCTTGCGTGTCCGATGAACATGACCCTCAACGCCGATTCTATTATTCTTGTCATGAATGGGTTTAAGGCCACATCATAGGATTGGGGCGATTTCTTCCATTGTGGAATCAAAGTTCAAAGAATATGAAATGCTGTGAGGACTTGGAAAGTATGCGGCCCTCAGACTTGGTACGGTTCCTTCATGCGGCCCGCAGACCGACATGAGTTTGAGACCCCTGATCTATGGTAATGATTTAGACGAATTTTAATTTTCTGCTATAGTAATTGGACGATAGGTTTGCTGTAATGTTACATTACGGATTATGAGTGGGAACAGAGGCATATTGTATTTGTAATATATTGTAATCTCCTTTCATCTCAGTGTGATTCATTATTCTCGAACGTTTAAATCTGTTCAAAAATAATTGTTATCTAAAATAGAAATTTCACAGCGTTGACGACCTCTGACAGAGATTGTTCTCATCAAAATTCTAAATGATTCGAGCAAAATAATTGTCGAAATTCTCTTAAATCTTATTTGTATTTATTAAATTCATATATTAAAAATTTACGAACATCTAACGCTTGTGTTCATAGAAATGCGAGGAAAATTAAAATTTAACAAATCAAGCGAAAAGTGTTAGTTGTTAAGTGATACTAAAAAGTGCATTAAAAATTTAATATCCCTTTCCATAGCTTTCCATCATTAACAATAATGATGTACTTATCAGGCTCAGAAATTAAAGCATACACAAATATATTTCGAAACATCAAAACCAATTCACCGATTAAGCCCCGGAAGCAATCAGTCCGAGTAAAGGCAGTGCTCGACTTACGACCATCTCACTTGCGACGTTGCGGACTTACGACGTTTCATACGTACTTAACTATCGTGCTCAGGACTTTAGACTCCTCTCCGCACTTCTACATCTACATGATACCCTGCAAGTCACCTTTTTGGTGGATGGCAGGGGGTGCAGTGCACCAAGGGTCCCTAGTTTTCCTACGTTATCTTTTCCTATTATGTTCTCTTATCGTCCTAGGGAAAAACGATCCTCTATATTGCTCCGTTCTGCAATCGATCTTGCGAATCTTATTCTCGCTATCCTGCCTTTCGAGATACGTCTGACTTCTGATAAGTCCTACTACCTCATTCGCTAGTCCCTCCGACATAAATTTTTCCGGTAGTTTAACTCTAGCCTGCATCCTACGTTCCTCTAACGATGTCCATTTCAGATTTTCTATTAATGATGTTACGCTTTGTTTACTATCGCAATTCCTCTTTAGAAATCTAGCTGCCCTGCGCTGAACCTTTTCTATCTCGTTAGTGAGTCCCTTTTCGTAGGGATCCCACTCAACTGACGCATATTCGACCTGCGGTCGAACCAATGATAAATAACATAATTCTTTCACTTTTTCGGCGCTAACTATTCTCCCTATAAAGGCCAGCTTTTTGTTAGCGGCACCTATCAATCGGCGAATGTGGGTGTCCCACGAGAGATCACGATGGATCGTGACTCCAAGATATTTAATCGAGTCTGAAACTGGAAACTCTACTTCGTCCAACGAATAATTAACATCCAAAGGGTGTTTCCAAGCCATACTCTGAGCTTTATTCTCCGGCTCGTAATGATGCACCCAAGTTTCATCTGTGGTGACGATTCGCTCTAAAAATTCATCTCCCTTACACTTCACCACGCGAGCCAAAACAATTCTTTGTGTCTTTCGATAAGTACGAAAATGAAAACGAAGCCATATAGTCGATTAAAATAGCAATTTACATGATAATTAATGACACAGAACGATTGTCTCACCGTACCCTCCCGCAAGGTGCGAACAAATAAAATTTAAAAGAGTAGTGTATAACAAGATTAACCTTTTAATTCAATTGCATATGTTATTAACCCATTTCTAATCATAAGAGTGCAACATTCGGGTTAAATTTTTTGGAAAAATATGCTTTCTGAGCCTCCATCGGGAAGTCAATGCTGATTCATAGCATCTGACCTATGGGAAAATATGCATCGAATTAACGACCGTTCGAATTAAGGCTCGTTTTCCATGAACGTGCCCCCGCAGTTAACACGAGGGCTTCCTGTACCGTGGTGAATTTTTCCGCAACCGTACGTGCCTTATATTTTCGCACCCGAGATGACCGTTCACCCGTCTATTTGATTAAGATTTACCTCGTCATCGCTATGATACCAATTTTCGACGAAAAATAAAAGAAACTCGAATCGCGAGAGCAAAACTGCATCAGAAAAGGAGCCTTAAGATTTTTTTCCTCCGACGAAACAAAAAAATGAAAAACATCGGATATTCCGCTAAGGTTTGGCGAGGGGTCGTTACGGAGCGTAAACGGTGGCTTGAGGAGTCGAGTCTCGTTTGCCGAAGAATCGCCGAGCTTTTTTTTCGGGCTATGGGTGGGCTGAAGGGAGAGTTAAAGAAATCGAGATGTCGTCACGGGTAATCAAACCTAGGGAAGAAGAAGATGTAGGGCTGCGCGCGTCGCGAAGAATTTTTTATATATAGCTTTCGCGGTGAAAGGAATGGGGACGTGATTCGATTGATGATCAACGGAAGGGGCGGGAGAGCAAGATGCAATATGGAATATCAATGCGGTCACCCTTGCAAAGATTTAATATTCGGGGAAGTCACGAGCGATAATGACATTGACCTTTTAACCTCGAAATAGTTTGCGCGCAAAATGTCGGCCTTTTTACCTCCCCTGTCATTTCGTCGAAAGAATTTCCGCGCTCCACCTAAATTTTAATATGTGAAAAGTAGAAACTATTAATCCCGGCGTAATTGCCGTGTCCCATGCACCGCTCGCAAAATACAGTTTTGGCGGTAATTGCCGAGGAAGAAATTTTGAGGAATAGAAATGTAGTAACAGAAGTGCAGTTCGAATATCAACAAATTCAGACCAATGCGCGCTAACTGTTTGAATAATATCTATTCTGCTTGACACAGGGCACCGCTAAAACAATTTTTGGCGTTGCGTGGCGTGTACAGCAAAAATGTCTATATGAACAAGTCGGAAAACATTGTCTCGCCAAAAAATAAATACTACTAGGTTTTATTTTATAAAAAACAGATATACGTAGTTGATGTTAGAATCGAAAACTGTCAGGAACTGCAGAAAATCCACCTGTTTTTACAAAACGGAGGTCCATATCAATTGAAATCAAAGATAAGGAAGCGTCACCTTATGACCACACGCAAGCAAAATCAACGTCGAGTACAGCTCGGAATGAAAGTGCAGGGGATTAACAATGAAAACCATATTATTGCTCCATCTTCTCAAAAACAGACACGTATACAGGTATGTCTCGTTTTAGCAAGTTTTTTTAGCGCTATTTATAACAGGGACTTATTGAGTTCGTCTTATGGCTGAAAAGTTTCAAGAAATACTTGTCTTGGGTATCTCCTGTTTCCACAACAAGTTTATAAAAAAATAGTTCTATAATCTTGTTGTCGCTACTGGAGATATCCGAGACGTAGTTTTTAAGTGCCTGTTCTTGAAGTAGCCTAATTTTGATATAGCGGAATTTGCAACTCAATTTTTATTTTTGGAAAAATTAAAGAGTAAAGTTTCTAAAAGTCTATTCTCTATTATTGCAGACCCAGCTTTTTTCTTATCTTCACTTCTCTGATCAAATGATACACAGTTATGTTTTACACACTAACGAAAGATACATTTGTTGTTATTTATACGTTTATTCGCTTTATTTATGTCTATTTCACATGTTTACTTTTACTATGTTTTTACATTGGTAGTCTTTTGCAGTGATGCGACCATTGGAAATTTTACCCTTGTTAACGTTACTTTTGAGATGGATAGGTTTTGGTTCGCTTTGGACGTGTTTTTGGGTTTGGTTAGGCTCATGATTGGATTTTAACTTTCATAATCGGGACTTATTTGTTATTCTGATGCGATTTTGCTGTTACATTTCCTTGCCGCTGGAACGTAATATCAAGCCTGTTCCGTTTTGGTCAACGTTTTGAAAAATTGCTCGTGTTTTCACTTCTTCCGTCCCTGCAGAAGATTTTTAAGTAACCAGAAAAGCTGGGAAGATAAGATTTTCAAGATAGTTTTGAATGTTGACAAATATGAAATACATTGATTTTGAAGTCCGTTTGCCTTTTAGCACGATTAAAAATCTGATGTGGCCACCACAAGACTTTCTCCATACCTGTAATAAATAGGTTAAATGATATTAAATATTTTAATTAACTGCGAGAAAAATTTAGACTTTACAATGAACGGAAATAAACTCAAACCGTAGCCTTCTGATTATGGGACTCTTCAGACTAAAATTCAGGGGGGGCGCAAGAAAAAATACACATTTAACACAAAATGTTGTTTATTATTTTGTGAGGTTTTGGAGTTTGATCGTAAACATCTATTACAGGTTCAATAAAATCTTTCTTTACATTAATTTTTTTTTGTGAACACTCAACATGCACAGTCCACTTGACCTATCTTCACTCATTGTAGAACTAAAGTCGGGACATTAAAAAAAAACTGATGTGGTCATCACATGACTTTCTTCATATCTGTAATATTAGTAAAAATTCCAAATAGGTTACATAATAATAAATATTTTAAGAAACTGCGGGAAAATTTTAGACTTGACAAAGAACAGAAATAAACTCAAACTGATATTGGATATAGCCACAAAGCTCCATAAATTAAGAAAAGAAAAAGGAGCGTTACTAAGACGTAACTAACCGTCAATTGCTAACAGTAGTCGTCGGCAGGTGGCGTGGTGGTGGCAACTATAAATATAAGATATCTCTTAAAAAATGCATTATATGGAAAAATGTTTCAAACAAATGTTGTAGAAAATTAAATTTCCTACAACTTTTATACCAATACATTTTTACATGTTCAAATATTAAAGCAAATATTTTAAAATTACGGATGTGACAAGAGTAAACACCCACTTCCGGCTGACCGAGTTTTATCAAAAACTAATCAGTTCTTCTGACTTTTATAAAAATGTTAAATATAAAATTTCGTGTTGACCTAATTAATAGTTTTTGAGTTAGAGCACTCACAAAAAAGCTATCACACACACAGACATTAATAAAGTAACATTATTGCCAATAATATTCATGTGTACTTAAAAATTTTTTATTTAATTTAAAAACAGAAAAACGTGCGCTTTCGTGAACCAATCCCTATAAATCTTAAAAGCGGAAACTGTCGATTTTTCGACATTTTCGAAATCACTTAATCCTTATTTTTGCGTACAGATAGAATTATATGCTACTATTCGAGATATTAGTGGATATATGAGCTATGTTTAGCATTTTCGTTCTACTTTTTGGCTTTTCCGGCTATTAGTTTATGTAAAAAACATGTTGGTTATGTTTTCGTAATCATAAATATTTTATGAATATTTAAAGGTAATATAATGTATTGATATTTTAACCGATATATACCAGAAACATTTTTATAATATGTTGCATAGAAAATCTTATTAGAAAATTGATTTTCATTTTCCATCATAAAAAATTAGTTTTTTATCCGGCTTTACGCTATTATGCTCATAATGAATAAAAATTACATAATCATCATAAGCTTAGTTTTCTTGGCCTAACAACAGCATTATTATATATTATATAAGCTGCGATATAAAAAATTGTAAAAAAATTCACATGTAAAAATCAATTGGGTTAAGTACTGTGTTACAAAGTATTGGTTTAGCGCAAATATGGTTAGCGCAAAGACCCCTTGCGATAAGGTAGGCACACCTGAATTATTATTCGTGTTTTCATAAAATAGCACAAAAAACAGAATGCCCTCTTCTTCGAGGTATTTCTACCTCTGTTATTTCTTTGTTGCGTCGGGTTGGTTGCGGAAATGAATGAGAACGATCAAAACTTTCTCGTTTTCTACCGTCTGCGATTTTGGAGAGATAGGAAAAAGAAACTTTTTCCTTTCTCCATCATTAATCAACTTGCCCATAAGTATCGTCGTATTATTTCACAAAAATGACGGATGAGGTCGAAATTAACCATTTTTTCCGATACGAAGACTTTACATGCGAAATATAACGAGGGAAAAAATATCCCGGCAAAATACCTGCGTATCTTTAGCTTTATTTTCTTATATTCGCAGTTTATTGTGAAATTGTGAAAAAATCGATTTCGAGATTTAAACGGAAATACACATTTTAGGTGTCCCCGAGTTCAAAAAGGCTGTTTTCACCATGCCGACTGTCCGTGCGAGCCTTTGAACGGTAGGACAAAATCAAATGATATTTCGTATTTAGGTATACTATTATGGAGTAGCATCAGTTCCTTCAGTGATTTATACTTTTCAGGAACTTTCAGTTCGAATTCATCGCTGAAACTTTGTTCACGCACAGGTGACTACAAGCTATGACCAAAAACATCAAAAACATAATTATCTTTAATCATAATCGCACTTTATTGAACTGTCCATGTTGGTAAGTGAGCGACTGCCATAAATTATAAGAACTGACAGTACCTAGAGTTTTGGTACCGTGCTGAAAAACATTCCTCTGCAGCCATTTCCAAGAATACGCGTGATTAATTAAGGAAAAAATATTTAATTGCCCTCCCCCCCCCCCATTAGAGTGGAACCATTAAAAATGCTTTATGCCCCAAATAAGCCCGAGACCCTTCTATCTGATCAGGGCTCCTTTTAAATTTTAGAATGGTGCCTTTATCCGCCACTGACTTTAGTATTTTAATATGAATGAAAAATACACTCAATATTTTGATTTGAAATCTTTTTAATCTTACTAATGTAATATTATCCTCTTAAATCACACAGCTATGGTAATAATATTTTGTATCTTTCCAGTACTTGGGTGCATCGACCGTGTTGACGCCGAGCAGTCACTCGTCAAACCGCGTCGGATATTCATCTGTAAGCCAAGAACTATACGGAATATAAAATATTTGCGGTGTCTATTGGAATAATAAACTATGAAAACATAAGTGAAATGAAAATAAACAATAAAATGTTTGCGTTTCTGCGATCGATATTTCCAAGGACAAAACATTCAACTTACCTCATTCTTTCAGTATTACTCAAGTGTCTACTGCATGTATGTGTGACTGTATCTAAGTGAATTGATGAATATATTTGACTGTAAGAAAAAACCTCCGAGTATTTTTTAGCTACAGAAGAGCCAACCTTCAATTTTGAAAAGCGCGCCTATTTTATACAGTACCTTTACTTTCTCTAAGTTAACGGCATTTAGTTTGAGAACCACCTAATTAACTAAAATTTAACATTAATTAAAAAATAAAGCCATTATAATCAAAATATGTTCTCATAGTTGATAATAATTATAAGTAAAACTACTGAACCTTGTTTACGAGGACGTAGTGACACCTATGAAATATATGTGGAACTCTTTCGAGTGACTCCGTACAGTGCCAATTAAAAATGGAGGAAAGGGAGAAGGGCCTATCCCGGAGTATTCCTCAAAATGTATTACCTCCGACTCCCTTGGGTTTGGAAGCTTTATATACAGCATGTAAAAACCTCTATCCAGATCAACCTAATCCCCTGCAAGTAACAGCGCTCGTCAAATATTGGTAAGTTTATTTCTATTTTGTCATACATCGCATTCCTCCACTGTGTAGCCTTTGTTTTGTCGTGAAAATAAATAATATTCTACACTTTTTGTAATTAAAAGAATTTCATTATTTTAATTAAACATTATAAAATAGTTACAGACATCATATATTTTTGTTATTACAGCTTGTAACCTTTTGTCGAATTATTAAACGTATAACACTCCATAAATCGTGTCAATAGAAGATTATTCGTTGTATCTCCATGAAGTTCACTTGGTATACTGATAAACATCTTATCTTTCATAAATTACATCATTGCCATTTAAATATCACTCTGGTATCTCTGTTGTCATTTAGTCGCCGTTGCTATAAAGGTGCCCTTCGAATTCGTTAATTGAGAAAAATTGGCTTAATAGTTTTGCCCTTGTGAAGTTCAAGATTGTTGCTATTCATGGGAGAGGTTGCATTCGATACGATAATTTAAAAAAATGCGATATACCTAATTTAAATTATGCAGCTGCCGTCTGAACATCCCCTCGCTAACACACCCCTTTTCTCAAACGTCTGCGGGTTATTTTAGGCACACCCTTATTCCTTCCGTGTTGCACTCATAGCGAATTCCTAGATTCCTTCGTGCAGTATTCTCATTGCCATTACTTATGATTGTACTTGGATAAAATCAATACAGTTGTAGATTCCTGTTAATTATAAATTTTAGTTATTTTTACGACCGAATAGGTTAATATTTTAAGACAAATGTTTTTTTTATTAGCGTGGATGAAATTTTTAGTGTTTCGTGGATATGTGCTACGCAATACTACAATAAATAATCGATATCTTTTATTTTTA
The DNA here is from genome assembly GCA_028673005.1 of Tanypteryx hageni. Classification (NCBI taxonomy): domain Eukaryota; kingdom Metazoa; phylum Arthropoda; class Insecta; order Odonata; family Petaluridae; genus Tanypteryx; species Tanypteryx hageni. The sequence continues at coordinate 43,885,425 of CM054117.1, forward strand.
TTTTTTTATAAATAAAAAAATTAATCTCGTCTTGAAAATTTATGCATACTTATTTTCTCAACTAACACTTTGGGCTTACACTTTCATATGTGATTGCAATTACTTGTTGGTGATATTTATTAACATTTTAAAAATATCTAATGCCATGGATTTGATAAATCACCACGTTGTCGTTATTTTCTTGTGTGCCCTTAATATTAGTGTTCTTCAAGCCTAGAAATGAATTTAAACTATCCATTTCACTTTACAAGTACTTTAATATGTACTTTTTCCTGGATTTATTTTTTATTTATATTGTTATTTAAAATAAAATTTCCTAGATTTTTCTACAGAATCATTATTCAAATTTCTATTTTACTGTTTAAAGACTTACTTGTCATGTAACGTTTTTCTAATTTGCAAAAATACCCAAAATGAAAGTCACCTTTTTAAAATTTTCCTCTCTAAATTTTTCATCAGTTGTTGTCACTGGTACTATGGTCTTTTCCTTAGGTTAGGAGGTCCTGATCCTCTAGATTACATTAGCATGTATGCCAACCCTGGAGTTCCTGAAAAAGATATTCCACCACACTGGCATTATATCAGGTGAGAGATCTCAATTTATTAACAAATAAAAATTGAAAGTAAATGTTTATCATACCATATATGATAACATATTTTAAAAACCAAAACATTTAGGTACCTAACAGTGTATGTTTACCTGAAAAATTCTGATTCTTGAATGATATGAATTGTGGCTCAGTGTAAAAATAGATATGATATTTAAATGTAGCAAATAAAAAGGAAATAGAGGTAATAGTTGTAAAAATACATAAATGAAATGAAAATAGACAAATGTATTAAATGATGCAATAGGATGCTGGGTTTCTAATGAAAATATAAACATATAAGAATAAATGAATATGCAATAAAGTAAATAAAAAAATGGTATTAATACACTTGATGTTAGGTAGTTTTGGGTACTTATAGGTTACTTGGGCACCACTTCCACAGCACCCAAAGGGGTGTGATATGGAACTACAATGCACTAAAGATTTGAAATTACGTGGAGCAGTACTCCATTGGAGCTCGGCTGGTCCAGGGAAGGGAAATTTGAACTTGAAGGATAATTTTATTCAACCCCACTGGGCTGGGTAAGTTCGTGGAACTGTTTTGCATTCCTCCTCACGTTCACTCCATTTAAAGAAAAAAGAAGGGATAAAATTTTAATTTATAATGGTATCCCTTCTTTTTTCTTTGAATTGAGACACCTCTGAACACAGCGAACGTGAGGAGGAACAAAAAAACACTTCCACCGACTTACCCAACCTGCTGGGGCCGAGTGAAATTTTTGTTCGCTCAAATTTCCCTTCCCTGGCCCAAATGAGTCCCAATGGTGTACTGCTCCACATAATTCCAAATCTTGCCACATTGAGCGCCTTATAGTTCCATATCTTGCTCCTAGACGGGTGCTGCGGAGGTGGTGCCCACGTAACTGATAAGTACCTAGTTTTGTATTTACTTAAAGTAAAACTTGCAAATTTGGCCTAGATGGGAAGTAAATATGAAAAAAGGGGGGGTGAGGAGACTATTGCGGATAGGTGAATTAAAAATTACTAACTCCAAACCATATAGTTTACCCAGAGAAGTGCGCAAAATAAAAGGTTTAAAATAAAAAATAAATAAAAATACAAGTTTGCTGGACAATGGCCTAACAGGGACTTGTGGTCAAAACCTAAGCCTAAAAGGGAAAAATAAAAGCACAAGCACTGCATAAATAAAGAAAAACTTCTCTGGAACAAGCACTAAATACGTATTTTGAGAGCTATGCTCTCATCTTCAGTAGCTGAAGTCATTGGTATTTTTATTTATTTTTTATTTTAAACCTTTTCTTTTGAATGCTTCTCTGGGTAAGCTTTACGGTTTGGAGTTAGTAATTTTTAGATGGGAAGTCTTCAAAACCTTAATGATTCTTTAACTTTTCAGATTTGCAATGACTGGATTTTTTACCAATGAATATATGAAAACAGTTGAACTTCATTAATAATAATAGACTAAAATCATGCTATTGATGGACATTGTTTTTATTGTTCAATATTAACTTGTAACATTTTAAAGGTTTTGGAGAAAATTTGCCTACTTCAATATATAAAAAACAGACATTTTTGGAATTTTCTCATGGTGTCACTGCTGGGTCTGTTTTAGAACATATTAACAACATTTTATTGCCGGATATACATAGTTGCAGTTGTTCTGGTAGATATCTGTATGTCATCAATAATAATTATAGTGCTTCAATGAAATTCCTATTATTTTAAATGGCCTTATGAAGTGTTTCATAACTTGTTGTTATCTATTATGATTTGAACTGCTTAGCTCATAATTTATTGCCTGTCACTTTGGATGGATGGGCAAACTTTGAAAACCATATTTAGCCACAAACCCTTCTTACTCTCCACAAGGAAATGATTTTTTCATGCAATGATATTACATTTTTATTATGCATTTGTATTTTCAACAAGATGATCCGAACAGAACTTATGATGCCTACTTTCCATTTAATCATTTATTTAATACTTATATTGGCTTTCATAATTTAGCATTATAAAATTCTGCAAATACATTTGAACGGAATATTAAATTGATCACGCATATTCATTCAGTGAGAAATTAGGTCATAAAACCTTTTTTTCTGTTTTGACAGTCTGCTAAAAGGGGGATATCGTCTTACATTCAGGGTCATCTTGGATTCGGGCTAATATATTGATATATTCCTACCGATATATTGTGTGCATTAATACTAAGCTTTTGATATATATCATACGATATGTATATCGATATATTATATTTTTTTGATATCCATACTCATTTGCGTGTTGCATGAGGAAAGTATGGTAAGCAGCCACAGGTTATTTATGCACGATTCTATGAGCATTACCCATTTATAAATTACGTGCTAAAAGTAAAATTTAAAGCTAACAAATTTCTACAAGTTGAAGCTTTCAATACTCTCGGCAGGATACCATATAATGAAGCTATGTTCATTATTTCTGCAGAGTTAACTCTCAAATTATAATAACCAATAACCTCAGTTTTGTTGTTATTTTGATTAAATTAAACCACTTAAATTAAACAGGCCAAACAACAATTTTCTACTCACAGTAATGTACTTCCATCCCTTTTCAACTTCAAGAGGTCAAGGCTTTGTGAGCCCTTCTCCTTCTTCCACTGCATAATTGCCAAGAAAAAGATCAGTTTAGTCCTGAGAAAATAAAAGAAGAGTTAAAAAGAAACTCATAATAACAAAGCATTAAGTTCAAGGAGTCTGATAACATTTAACAAGGTGATCCAAACAGAACTTATGATGCCTATTTTCCATTTAATCATTTATTTAATACTTATATTGGCTTTAATAGATTTAAAGTCGTCGCAGATATATAGCTCTTTGTGTTCCCAAATTTCATAATTTAGCGTTATAAAATACTAAAAATAAATTTGAATGGAATATTAAATTGCTCACGCGTATTTGTGCAGAAAAAATAATGCATGTACATATTAGAATATATCAAATCTGAGTCCAACAATAGTTGTTGCTATGGCAACACTCTCATAATGAGTGATAAAAACTGCAAAATCGCCAGAATTTATGCGAAATTCTAAGAAATACAATTGATAAGCAAAATTCTATGATAAAAATTGGAATCTTCATTCCTTTCCTCAGAGAATAGTAAAAAAACTCAATCCAATATTACAATTCTAAGATATTTTAATGTGCAGGAGAAAATTACCCTGCACGATGGATTTCAGTTTTCCCATGTAAATCAAATGAGAAGGATAGTTCCTGGAATTGAACCCAGGACTTCAATCTTCACAAGAAAAACTGTTCTCGGAAGCCCATATAGCAAGAGATTTCCACCAAGTTTCATGAAAATCAGTCTATTGGTTCAAAAGTTAATAGGGGAGGATGGACAGACACAACGACAAAACTATAAGCCTATTTCCATTCTAGAAAGTAGGCTAAAAATAGCATTTATTGCGACCTAAATATATAAATAGCCAAAACATGGAAAGCTCTTATCCTTGTGCGTTCATGATAAAAATTTTGGCTTTATTTTTGATTCGTTTGACTCACAAATTGTGAAAATTTTGTTCAATCCAGTTTTGGTCTCTCTGACCTTCATGGAGATGGTCGTGTGCATGACATCTCTGGACCCTTGGTACCAGGATCTCCTAGTGGATTTGGCTTTGAGCTGACATTCCGAGCCAAGAGAGAACCAGAAGAAACTGCGCCGCCTACTTGGCCAGCTGCTTTAATGCAAGCCCTTGCCAAATACGTCTTCAACTCAGGTTTGCCAGATTCTTAATTAATGTAAATGTGATATAACAGTATTTACTTCCATATATGCTGCCTTCTGCCAGAATTTTTAACTTGCAAAATAATGATGCAGCATGTGAATACGAAAACTTTGAAGGGTCTAAAACAGATGTCTCGGACTCAAATCCTGCATGGGCCACATGATGGCAATGGACCAGACCCACAGGCGACATTAAGGCATTGTACCTAATTAACAGGCCACATTTCATGTTAATAACATACTTTTGTACCCTAACTGTGTAGAGCAGTGCTTCCCAAGCTTTTGAGCTCCGTGGACCATTACAGCAACCCTCAAGGCCCTATGGACCACCTCATTTCTTACACAAACGTACTTACTGTAACTACGTTTAAGAAAAGGGGTTAATTGGATATGTAGTTGATTTGCACATTTTCAAATGTATTACTCAGGTTTGTCTGTTTGAGTGGCATCTGACTAGTTTTTGTTTAATTCCAAGATTTTAAAAAATTGTAGGAGAAATTCGTGAAATATAAAATAGTTTTACAAACAACATCATAATAAGCATATTACAAAATACATTTTATTTCTAAACTATGAACCTAATACAGAAGAGTTATAAAATAAAAAAAAAACATTTATTATTATAATAACAAAAACGGATGTATTAATGAGAACCGTGATGTTGCATACCCTGCATAAGTTCATCAATATTAAGAAGTCAGAGATAACCTTAACGTTGATTGCAGGTTTAATAACATTATAGTATTAAAAGTTTCTTACTATGAAATATTAAAATATGCGCCATTTTAGGGTAAACATTGTAACAATAGAAGAATTAATGCTCAAAAAATTAACGTTATTGAAACATTTAAACTATTACAGACATCGCGATGCATCATATAGCACAGTAGAAGCTTTGCATATGTTTTACTCCTCAAGAACAATAGCTAAAAGGTTGCAAACCGACTACTCGGGCAATACTCATAGGTTACATAAAAGAACAATCTATATGAAGCAAAATTTCCAAATTGCCAGCATTTCAAAATGCGTTGGCGTATTCTGTACGCCAGCGCACCTAACTAAGGGTTAATAAAGTATTGAATACCTGTGATAATGTAAGACTTGATTAACTTTTCCCAAAAAATTCAGCTAAATATGCGGTTCATTCTAAAAAATTACATTTTGGAAACCTTCATGGACCACAAATGGTCCGCGGACCATAGTTTGGGAAGCACTGGTGTAGTGTATTAAGACTAGGAATGAACAATGAACTTCTGATATTTTAGAAGTGTTGATTTCACTCCCCCCTTTTTCAGCTACATACTCAGTTAACTGTTCCCATTCCTTTCACTTTTCTTCTCCCCTCTCCCCAACGGTCACTCCTTGTATTTAAACCCTCCCTTTCCCCTCCCACACTGCTGAGGATGGCAGCTTAGCTGTCGAAACATCGGTGTCTTGTTTAAGTTTTGGTTAGAGTATAGTACTAGGCGAGCGCTTTTCAAAGGATTTGTATATTTCTGCATGTGCTTGACTTAGGTCCTGCGACGGTTCACCAGCAACCTGCAGCATGAATGTTTTCTCTTCATGTTGACGGTGAAATAGTTTTTGTTTATTTAATCTGTTGCAGTGCTTTTGTAAATTTTACGTAAAATTAGTAGTCAATGAAGAGACTAAATACAGAAATATTGGCAATAGTGAGAATTTTGTGGAATTAAGCATCTGAGTCTTAAGCATGCCATTCTGTCACCCATTTGTCTTTTTGTTCTACAAATGCACATCTTGCAGTATTTACATTTTTTATCTTTTTCTTCTTCCAAGCAATTCATGGATATTTTTTGTGTGCTAATATTTATGTAGCACACTTAATTTGGGTAAGTTTTTTTTATTTTTTGATGGCACATTTCGCAAAAAAAAATTATGTTAATAAATAACAAATTAGTTTATATGAAATCAAATTCTGGGATAAGTCAATTTTTATCAGCTGTTCTATTAATTATTCATAAAAATGTACCTAATTTTGTAATTTCATGCACAATACCTTTATGAAATATGTATGTGGTGCATCATTATTCTCTTTGAAAATTGCTTCAGCTCATTTTTGCATTCATTTGTGTCGATAAGGATTTCATATTCATTTTTTGTGTTAATATTTGGTTTTTGATTCAAACTCATCTTTGTTATTTTCTAGAAAACACATTATGCGTTGGAGACCACGTCTCGTGGCATTGCCCCCTCGATGGAAGCGAGTCTCGCATTAGGCACATGCTCATGGCTGAAGACCCGCAGCTTCCTTCTCCTTTGGAGTCTCCTTTTGGCACTGTCAAGTTTGTCCAAATTGTAGGTGTATGCGCTGAAGAGCTTCGAGCAGCCCAGCGTTGGAATGGTCCTGGAGTGATTGAAATTCTGAAGAGACTCCCAGGGTGAGTTTTGTTGAATTAGAGATTGGTGCCAAATAACTGCAAGCAAACGATTTTATGTTGATTTGCAAAAGATTATTTGATTTTAATCTGTAGCTCTGTCAGTGTTGAGTGGTGAATTAAAGGTTGAGTGTTATGGTTAATTAAATTGTGATTAATAAAAATAATTTCAGCTTTCGATTGAAGTAGTATTTCATTTTAGCTCTTGACTCTTTTTCAAGCATATCACATAATTTCTGAAAGTTTCCTTTTATCAGTTTGATATTATTTTAAATGATCATTCTGATAATTACTGCCATAGCTGAATCAATACCTTATTTCTTTCATATACTGGCATTGTTTTTTAAAAATTCTTTGTTTTTCTTATACAAAAAATGTGTAATAAATCATGATGATTAATTTGTATATGAAGGACAAAATAACTGTGTGATTTTCTTTTTACAGTCATTCAATGCTTGTATGGCTTAGTTTTTGTAAATTGAATCATTTTTAGGGCTGGGGGTCCTTGGTTGGTGACAGACATGCGACGAGGAGAAACAATGTTCGAATTGGATGTGTGTGCATTAGAAGAAGTGGAAAGTGGTATTGAGACAGACGGGTCCAACCTCAGTGGTGTTAGTGCGAGATGGTGTGCCTGGGTTGAGGATACATCCTTTGCAGCATCAGCTTCCCCAATGAGTTCCCCGTCACCTCCACCAGAATCCACCCAGAAAAAAATATTACAGAAAGAGATTAAAACTGAGCCAAGGTCTACTTCCCCAACTTGGGCATTAACACCTCCAAAAATATCAGAGCCAGAGTCTCGTCAGATAAAGGAAGAGCTGCAAAAAGGTCTAAACCCAAAGCCTGCTGTGCCTTCAGTCGATCGGTCGTCCATGAAAGATGACATGGATGAGTAAGTATCTTCTACCTATATCAATAATGAGGTCAGGCTCAGCCCTGTGGAATTTACTCATCATGAAAAAGAAAGAACTTAAGTCACTTCCACAAATTTAATTTTGCACAACCGGTTTCACTACGATTGTAGCTTCATCAGGGGATAAAATATAAAAATTGTTCCATATATATAGGGTAAAATAAGGGGGGAGAAGGAAACAGGAGGGGTTACAAAGAAAACGAATGGAAGGTAATTGAATAAACAGTTAGGAAAGGGAAGGGGTTGGAAAATAAGGCGAAAGCAACAGTTGCAAAATGTTACAAAAAGTTACAAAAACTTGGTAAAAGGGCAAAATTAAATTTGTGGAAGTGACTAAGTTATTTCTTTTTCATGATATCTTCTACCTCTTTTCCCTCGAAAATTTAATTTTTCATTTTTTGGATTTTGAGCTAGTCACTTTTCTGAGCCACATGCATCTTATAGAGGCTTTCTTTGAAGCCATATACTAAATTGTTAGCGGACATAATTTTTTGTAAAATACTAAATTTTATTCTACCCTTTAACTGTGCAATTAAATTTAGAGGGACGCTCCCAGTCAGTTAATGAATTTGATGCATGTTTTGCGGATGCCGGGGTTTTCCAGAATGTCAAGGTAGCAGGATTATTTTTAACAATGTGGGATAAATTCTAATACTGCATTCAAGGTTTATCAGAATATAATAAAACCCTTATTCTCTTGGTAACTTGGTCATTCTGTTCGTAACGCTCAATATCTCAGCAGTTTCTTCAGCCAGTTCAACCACATTTGTTAAGATTGCTATATATATTCTTAATATATAAAGAGCAATCCGTTTGATAGGTTGTCCGACCACTCTATGTAAATCTCCATAAGAGTGCACTTACAAACCCCTTTTTTTCACTTGCAGGCTTTTTTTCTTTTGGAAAATTAAATTAGAAGTAATTGACCTACGACAATAGAGTGTTGAACTCAAGATCATCATTGTTATATGGCTTTTTATATGCATTTATACATGAGCTTAATAGGAAGTAATCTATCATTCCTTAGGCAGATGTAATGTTTAAGTGAAAATTAGACGAATCGTTATAATTCTGTCCTGAAAAACAATTCATTCGAGACGAATCGTTATAATTCTGTCCTAAAAAACATAATTCATTCGTGAACTCAGCTATACATCATCATTTACAAAACGTACCTCTGTCAGCCATAGTAATGTAATGATTTACCTTAGTTTGTAACTTGATTCTGCATTTAACCATTGATGCCTTAAACTTGTAAATAACTTAACCTCAATCCGTACGAAGACATTATACGAAAAGATTTTTGAATGACATTCCATTAACATTGATAGACATTTTCTCAAAGAAGATGTTTTTAAATTTTCCACTTTATTTAGCATTTTGAACTAAATGTTTTTACATTTAATGAGTAATAATGAATCTTTCTGAAATAGATATATTTGAGAACAAATCTAATTACTACATTGCTTAAAGTAATTTTAAAGGTATTTACGTTAAGAAGTGAAGGTAATACTCAATTTTGTGGCTTAATTATCAATATTGGAAATAGAATGTTAACATATTCGAGATCGAAATAGATGTTTTTAAGTATGTATGCATAAGAGAGCCGTGTTTAACTAATAATATGCAAAGAAAAATCCATGGTCGTCCGCTGAAGAGAAAGTTGGATATGTTCTTATTAAATTATTGATCTAATTTTAACCTTCATAGTGTAATACTCTAAATATAAGGTACTGGTAGGGGAAATTTTGTCATTTGGATCATCCCCCCTCCCCCAAGGTACAAACAAACATAGCGGTTGAAATATGGACCAGTGTCCATTTAGGCCTCTTTTTTTATGTGCAGTGTATATTTAGTGGTTCTTGAATCATCTTTTTATAATACAATGTAAAAATTGCTTGATTGCATGCAAAGGAATTATATTATCAATATCTCTTGCTATTATTGAATGCAGTGTGAAACGGAATTGTGCTCAAGTCCCTCCCGCACCATTGACTAATCAACTGAAGGAAACCCTAGAAGCATCTCTCCCAATACTGAAGGTAACAGCAGAGGCAACATCCATATTTAGTTCTGAAAAGTCTCTTACCATTAGTCTCATTATTCCCTGCATTTCGGTTCTAAGAGATGAACTAACAGCAACATCAGTGCCTGGTGTAAAATTGTTCCGTATTGAACTCGTGAAACATTTGAATAACAGAGTTGACATTTCCAAAGACCACCTTTTGGCTGCAACATTTGGTGATCCAAGATTTAAACTCGTCTTATTCACGAAAAATCAAGCGACTACTATAAAGTGTTTTTTTTTTGGGAAGAATTCACTTCAGATTTAGTAGAAACATTCCGGCAAGAAGGAAAAGATGAAGAGCTAATTGTAATATCATCATGATAGGTAGTTTGTCCGTAGACAGGTCCATGATTATTCGTGGTTAAACCTGGTTCTCCATATACTCCTATTTTCCGCTGTCCTCTTCATATCTTGATGACTCTCTTTCAAGTTCTCTATCAGCTGAAACCTTTTCCTACCTCTTTCCCTTTTTCCATCTAGTTTTCCTTCTAACACGTCTTTAATCATACTTTCTCTCCTCAGGTAATGCCTAACCCAGTTTGCCAACTGTATAATCATTATATATAATATAAATAGTCTGTGTAATCATTTGCTTATCTCCTACTCTTCGTAGCACTTCATCGTTTTTCATCCTATCTGTCCATTTTATCTTCAGCATTCTCCTCCAAGTCCACATTTCAAAACTTTCCAAGTATTTGATGTCATTTTTCCTTAGCATCCATGTTTCTGCCCCTTACAAAGCTATACATAGCGCACAGCCACTACTGCTATTGACGCATATATGCGGGCAGGCAGAGCGGTGCCTTGACTGCTAATGACGCATATATGCTTTTCAAGCTTTTCCATTTGCTGCTCAAAACGCTTTCAGTCGTATCGATGCTAACGAAGTGCCGTGGATTTTTGTGGTATTAACAGATGTTTTAGGCACTCTGTAGATGGCGTAGACATATATTTTCAAGCTGTTTTTAGTCTAACCTTGGACGATGAAAAAGGCTGCTTCTACTTCGTTTCCCCGGGCTTTTTGCACCCACATAAAACCTTTTTCGTCCCTTGGCCATCACTTTTCTCACCCACTATGCCTAATACAGACGGGAAAAAGCCAGAAATATCGTCAGTTCTGTGTCAACTTTCATACGTAATACATCCCGTTCTCAAACCAACTTTTTTTACTCGCGTTTAGATTCTTTCATTTTCTTTTGCTATTAATAAAAAGTATCAACAAAAAAGATGAAAATATTTTTTGAGATGGTTAATAATCAATATGAATGTAAATGAATGACAAAATAACTTTTAAAATATAAAGAGATTAAAAGATGAACGAAAGAACATAGACACAGAGCTCCTAGAGAAAGTATTCAGCACAGGGGTGCTTCAAGGTCACTGAACTCGGCGCACAAGGCTGACACAGAAGCTTCAAGTCCATAGCAGCGAAAAGGTTAAAGGATATGGGTATAGACTGGAAAGACAGGAGACTGATCAGGAATCTATATGTGAATCAAGTTGTTAAGGTCAGGTTGGAGAATGCGGACAACTGTAGAGTAAATATCGGTAGAGGAGTAAGACAGGACTGCTGCCTATCGCTAACCTTATTCAATATATATGGAGAAAGTCTAATGCAAGAAGCGTTAGAAGGTACAGGAGATTTCAAAATTGGAGGAAGGATTATAAGAACAGTAAAATGCGCAGATGATCAAGTACTTCTTGCAAGAAAGGAAGAGGAACTCCAATTTTAATATATAAAGGCTCAAATACTGGATGCATAAATAGCGAAGCAGAAAAGGGCAACCTTTTGGATACTTTATTTTTAAAAAATAATAACTCGCAAAAGAAGAGTCGTCAGAAATGGACGAAATGTTCACACTTCTGGTGGAAATACACCAATACACAAAGCAGTCTGTGATGGACCATGATAGACCCATTATTTTACTGGAAAGAAAACAGTAGATCCTATTCATTTTTGGCAAAAGTTGCTATGGATTTGTTGACAATTCAGGCTACAAACATTTCATCAGAATGGGTAAATTCAGTGGGTAACTGTTTTTGTCGTTTTTTTAAGATTCTTGACACAAAACAGAAAAAAACAAAAACTAGATAGCTAATTAAGAGTGATTAGAAATAAAATACTTCAGCCTAGAGAGACCTAAATATAAAAACTGCCTGATTTAAGATTCGAATACTTTACAACAATTCGATTCGAGATTCGATTCGTTCCATAATTTGAGATTCGCAGGGCCCTACTTTACAGTATGTTCTGTACATATTTGTATTTTCCACAAAATAGTCATAATTTTGAGATGAGGTTTTTCCCTTGTAATGAATTTCTTGGTCATAATTCAGAAATTACTCCATGATGAAATTACATAATGCAGGCATCCAAATTGTGGGGATCACAGTGTCAATTGCCCAGAATTCAAGCTTCGCATTTTATATTTGGTGTACAAGTCAACCCTAGTTTTTTGAAGATTTTTTTATTGCTTTAAAGGTTGATTTGTACATTGTGATATATGGTAATAACTTTGACCGAAATGGCTTCTGCCATTTGGGCATTTTTAAAAATTCCCTTGGATTTTTGGTGCCTGTACAAGTTCTTAATGAATTTAGGAGTATGTATTGTTATAAATGGTGTTACATTTTTGATTTGTTTTATATATGTCTCATCTTCAGTTATCATACTATTGACGGTAATTCTTTTATAAATGCTTTTATAGTTTTTCCCATAATGATTTATTATGTGTTCTTTGCACAAAGTGAATGCATATAAGGGAGGTCGTTTCCATCCTTCCGCACGTTTTAAACTCTGGAACCGCTGGATGTATTTTGATGAAATTGGGGAGTTTTACTAAAATTTGTTGACCAATTTCAATTTTGGTTAAAATTGGACAATAATTATGACCACTTTACATGAAGACCTACATGTATGTAGTTTACAACCTACCTCTGTTTCAACCTGGGAATCGCAGAACTTATTTTGATGAAAGTTGGTATTGGGGAGATTTGCTAAAATTCGTTGAACAATTCCAGTTTTGATTAAAATCGGAAAATAATGACGACCACTTTACATGAAGACCTAAATGTAGTTTACAATGTACCTGTTTCAACTTTGGAACCACAGGGCGCATTTTGATGAAATTTGGTATTGGGGAGTTTTACTAAAATTGGTTTGAACGATTCCAATTTTTGTTATAATCAGACGATAATAATGATCACTTTACATGAAGACCTACATGTAGTTTGCGCCATGTTTTAACGCTGGAACCACAGGACATATTTTGATGAAATTTGGTATTGGGCAGTTTTACTAAAATTGGTTGAACGATTCCAATTTTTGTTATAATCGGATGATAATAATGATCACTTTACATGAAGACCTACATGTAGTTTGCACCATATGTTTGAACTCTGGAACCACAGGACATATTTTGATGAAATTTGGTATTGGGCAGTTTTACTAAAATTTCTCGATCTCAAAGAATGCATTTTGAAACTGTATACTCTGACATGGAGCACACCTTTCCACACTTGTTGAGACCATTAAGACTATATTTCACATGATAAACAGATTTGCTCCAACTATATTATTACTTGAGGAGTTTTCTTGTGTTTTATATTATTTTATTAAGAGCTTAATTTTTAGTTTTATTAATACTTTTATAGATTTTTCCAATTATCACTCATCTCTTTTAATACAGTCTGAGTATGGCTTAATTCAGCTTTCTGTTGCTTTCAGTAGATACTGTTTTCTTGGTTTAAACACACATTGAAGATAGATTTAGAGGGATGGAGCTGTTTGATTTAAAAAATTTTTGTAACATTTTATCCAGGAGTACGAGGTTAAGGGGTTCATATGACCGAGAGAGTGCTGGTGCAGGTCTCTTGGAATCAACAGAGCTTCTCCGCATTCGAAGGTTGGAAGGTGTCCATATCACTCTAAATCTTGAAGCAGCTTGCATTCTTCCTCTTGCGTTAAGGTAAATAGTGTAGTAGTGGGTTAAATTAAAAATCTTTTACATCTCCTTGATCAGTTATACTATATTTACTAGCATAATCCTCACAGTTTTTAATGTTTTTTTAAATTCGGTTGTGTGTTCGGTTTGTCTGTCTGTCTTTTGCACTATCTCCTCCTAAACAAAAGCAGATAGACACTTAATTTTTTGCCAATCTATTTAGTATTCTGTCTTGTTATGCATGTCCATTTTGTGGAGATTCATCTGATGCGCTAACTCCTAAATGAAAGCAGCTAGATACTGTTTTTTTATGCCAACCAGTTCAGTATTTTGTCTCGTGCACATTTTCTCCGTTTGTCTGTCTGTCTAAAATTCTTTTTGAAAAGACTGCCATTTTTCAGCAGTTCTTTCATCATTTGTCTCTGAAATTTCTTCAACAAAAAAAATTATGTAATTTCAAATTGAAAGAGGATTTCATTGTAAAAATCATGATCTTCCATTATTGCTAAGGAAAAGACAAGTTTTTCTGTTATAACCCAATTTATAATGTTAATCTGAGGTGTTGTTCATTTATTGTTTTAGGGGAAGAGTGAAACATGGCCGTCATTTCACGTTTAAGTCAGCCCTGGGAGACAATGCGATCACACTCGTAGCACCATCTGTAACTGGAACATTGGTTGATGCAGATTGTCCATATGCAGCTCATGGTGGATGGCTTCAGATACTGATAGATGATCAGGTGGTAGAGAAAATGGGCGAAGCGTTTGATAACCTTTTGAAACTGACACCTGAAGGTGGGAGTGAACCTGTTGGGGATGATATAGCTGAAAATGAAGTTAAGGTAAGAAACAAATCGTATCACAATAAATACAAATAAAAAAGTAATTTTCAAAAATATAAACTTTTCAAATGCACCAAAAACTGTAAAATAAATTTCTGTGTACACCTCAACAAATCAATTTGTTAGATTATCTCCAAAATTTGTGAACAGGGACTTCCCTTTTAACAACCATAATGAATTTCAATTCTGTTTAGTGTTTGCCGAAAAGTTTTATGGTGTTCGGCAATGGTAATGAGAGAATCTAACTGTGCCGTAAAACTTTTCTGAAAACACCAGAACCGGAGTCCTTTGTATTGATTAGAAGCACCCTCCCTGATTATAAATTTTGGAGGTTAACTAACCAATCGATTTGTTGAGGTGTATGAAAATTTATATTACTCTTTTTAATGCATTTGAAAGTTTATTATATTTTTAAAAATTGTTTTTCATTTGTAGTTATTTTTTGCTTTTTATTGTTACAAATGCCTTGATGACAATTTTAAAGTACATGTTGTACATGAAATTCATATTTTGGATTTTTTTATTATAAATGCCATCAATTTTGCTGATTAGTTGACAAATTATATGGTGGATGAAGTCTCAATCTTTCCAATTCTGTCAGCGCTTCTTGGTCGCATACAGTTGATACCAAAAGTTTTAAGTTATCTATTTCAGATATGTCTTTACCTTTTAGCTTTTATTCTACTCAAACATAAGCATGACCTGGGGGAAAAAGACTGATTGTGAGACAGATATCACGTATAGATGGCAGTAGTAGAGATGTTGGAACAAACAAACTGTTTTTTTTAAGTTGTAGGAAAAGTTTATATAAAAACACATTAAGGTCTCTTCACATGTGGTCGTCCTGCTAAACGTAGATTCTATTCTGACCTTGTGTGCTTTGCTATTGCATTGTAATGAAAGTGGACCCTGTTCTGAGTTTTAGCCCCTTTTTGAGACCTTAATATCGTACAACAATGTAACAATGTTATAAGCATTACTGTCCATAAATAAAACATGGCAGGTATGTGCTAATTGCATTCAAGTTCAGTTATTTTTGTTTTCAAAGCTTTCCTCCATCTTTTGAAATTCCCTTTATACAAAATATCTTCTTGCCACTGTCAGCTTTGCTCCCTAATGAAATCCATTTAGCTTGTTGGGTCAAAACAAATCTACTTTTCCAGTTCAACTATTATTAGTTATGGTTTTTAATGAATTTAAAATTATCATGGGATCCAAACATCTATATATTTTATAATTTTTCCCTGCCAATCAATTATTACTGTTTTAAGACATTCAAATCCACTGGATTCTTATGTATTTTAAAAGAATTTTTGCACACTTTTAAAATCTAAATGTCCTCTGATGTTTCCCATCTTTCCTCCCTTTGATTTTGATAAAAATTATCATTATGTATTTTTATATTCACTTTGAGAGGTCAGACGGAAATTGACAGGGAATCAGACTTTTTAAAATCTTTTTATGATTTGTTTATTTCTTCTGTTGTCTAGAAATTAACACTTGATGATAAATTAATATGGCTTATAAAAGAAATGGTAAACTAATTTATATTTGAAATCCATTTTAAATGTAAATGTTTTATATGAAGGGAATCATCATTAACAATAAATGTACTTTTAAAATGATTAAATATCTTTTAATTACTGATGAGGATATCATTCATTCATTAAGATAATTTCTGGCTGGTAATAAGTACTTAACATTTACTTTGTCATGTTCATTAGATTTAATAATCTGAGAAGCTATTTTGATTTCACACTTACCTACTCTTGAACTCTTAATGTTAATTTAATACTTCATTCATGTTCACCTGTCATTTTTGATTGGGACTTGCACTAATCTGGAAATAAAAATGTAAATCGCACATTCACGTGAAGTGTATGACATCACATACCATCATTCTTTCATATTTGTTGTGATTTACAGTAGCATTTTTTTTTCAAACTGAAAGCTGACATTTTAGTTATGGGCTCAGATTAATCTATGAAGTATAAAGGTAGTTTTAAGTTTAGAAGTTGTAGAATTTTCTGAGTCATTGAATAACTGTGCTTCAGCAAGGGAATGATTGTTAGTGTAAAGCTGGTCCAAAAAAATAATTACAGTATTTCCCGGCACATTAGACGCACTTTTTTTCTCAAAAAACTTAATCTAACATCTACCTGCATCTTATGCACTGAGGGTAAACATGTTCCCCGGTTGTATAGAGACACCAATATTTTGTAGAATTACTTGAATATGAGGAAAGGAAGAGAAAGAATTCCTAAGTCATTGTCAAAGATGTTTTATAAAACAAATGATGCATACTTCGGTCATGAAAAATGATTTTAATTTAAGCAGGAATATTAGCAGTGGGAAGGAGTATTGATGATTTTGCTGGGACAATGTCATGGTACTAAAACTAGAAAAGTGCAAAAAATATACAAGAATAATATTATAGAATTCCATAGGTAGGTCATAAGCATGAGAAAGGAAATTTGTTTTGAGCTAGGACAAATAGGAAACATGAGCAAAGTACCTCTGATGTTCAATGTTCAATTGAACAAGACTATGGATGTTAAAGGAGTTAAGATAGTTACGATAAATACTTTAGTTCATGAGAAGACCCACTACACCAGGGCTCCAAAAAATCCTGGGCGCTAGGTTGCCATGGAGCCTAGGATTTTCATGCTGACACCTAGGTATTGTATATAATGCAAAATATATCTGTCCCAAGTATTCAAGTTCCTGAAAATAAGTTCATATTTTCATTCTAGTTCATAAACTACATGTTTTCAGAATATCATCGACTTTTTCAGATGTATAAATCTCATTTTATTATGTTCTGGTAAATAGTGTGACAAATCAATTTTCATGGCCTAATTATTGTAGCAGATTCCTGTCTAAATTATTAACATTTTTCTGACAATGATAGAAAATATCTGCCAAAATTATCTAATGTCTGTGCTGACTCCTTGGTTTTGGAACTGCTGCCTAGATTTTTGGAAAATTTGTTGAGCCCTGCGCTACACTGTTTTTCTTGCTTGTTGTGCTGATGATGCAAAACTGCCACCATTATTAATATTTAAAAGAAAAATGCAGCCAAAAGATAAAGTTCTTAAAAAATCATCATCATTCGTGTGTGATCATTTCAAGTCACATATAACACAGTCAATGAAAAGACTTGTTACAGAATTGAAGACACAGTTTGCAGTGATTCCTGGCAGTTTGACCAGTCAATTACAGCCTCTGGGTGTTTCAGTTAATAAGCCATTTAAGGCTATCATGCATGAGGAGTGGACCAAATGGACGGAGGCTCTAAACCATGACGACACTAACAGAATGAATGAAACAGCCCTTGATTTCAAGTGTTTGTGAGTGAAAAACTCCTGGCAGTTTGTGAAAAGTGAGATGATTGCAAAGTCATTTAAAAATGTAGAATTAGCAAAGCAATAGATGATCAGCTGTGTGAAAAAAGTGAAGATTTATGTGAAAATGACTAGTGATGACTTTAGCAGCAGTGATGATGATTTTCTTGGCTTCTACGATCAATAAAAATTGTCACGCTTGATTATTTTTGCAGATAGCAATCCTGTTTTGTTCTTGTAAATTATGCTAAATTAAATGCATAAATTGATTTTTTCGGAAATTTCTGTTTTAAAATCTGAGTGTGTCTTACTGGCTGGCAAACATGGTGATCTATCATGGTGAAGATGCCCAAATCTAAATATGTCATGAGAAAAAGCAGCAGTCATTGCCCTGTATTTTCTCATTTTTATACTTAATGTGTAATTCAACTGTAATGCTTTAAAAAAAATTGCTTTAAAGGTCAACTTATGCACTGTTATATATAATAGTTATAGAATTCTATTTATTGATTAACTGTACATTTTAGATTGTATTTGACTATATAACTTTTACCATACTTTAAGTGGTGACTAATGCTTCATTTCAACAATCTGTTTCAGATGTGCCTACCTCAGAGTTTTGTGTGGTCAGAACACAAATTGGCAATCACTGTTGTTCCAGACAAATTTTAACTTTCTGACAACAAAGAGATAATTAATTCATCCTGAAGTCATTGTTTTTATGCTGTTGCATTTTTTATTTATATGATCCATTGTTTTTTACTCTTCCATCTTAGTTTAGAAAAAAAGTGCCTTGGCTTTTGCCTGAGCTAAAAATGAATTTGTCTCACTTGTAAATAATGAAGAATTTAAAAATTTTGTATAATAGGCTTTCTAATTGCTCATAGACTTTTAAAACTTTACATATTTATGCATCATTGAGTGTATTTTGATACTACTTGTATTTCCCAGTTGAGATGTGCATTTGAGGTGAAAGAATGCATTTTCATTATTTCATTAAAGGCATTTACTGAACGTCAGATCTTTTATTTAAATAACTGTTGTGCCAATTTTCAATAAACCGTGTTAATTATTGGAAGAAGTGTTATTGTGTGATTGAAAAAAGTATTTGAAAAATATTACTCCTTAGTCTGCAGAAAGATCTATGTGGAATCTATTATCCAAGTGGAAAGAAATACCAATCAGATGGATTCACCTAATACTCTACAAAATAATAACTTATCACAATATGTAATCAAGGATTAGCAGCTGAAATTACTTAACAAATTGAATAAACTATGAGTCGTGATCATATGAAGTTAAATGGTCAGTTCTCCCAGGTGATGTATATGAAAAGTTAACAGAGTTTAGAAGTTAATAACTTAATAATTTGTTTTGTAATGATTTGACCTCCATCTTAACCCTAAGTTCTATTATGGAATCCTGAAATTCTCTGCCTGTTTGACTCTGGATCACCTTCCTGTTTTCCAGTTTCTCATGAGGAGTCATCTATGAATTGTTCATTATCTTACAACACTGACTTCCTATGATGTAGAGAGGATGTAGAGCAAGGCCCTGGACCAGACAGATTTGGTTTGGTGTGCCTAAAAACTTCAGAAGTAAACACGACTGTCTTCCTCCCAGAATTCCAAAGGAGTAATGCCATGCGAGCTATTTCCCTGGTTATGGCTATCATAAAATATATTGAAATTTATTAATTTTTCTTTCATATTAGGAAGGAAACATATTCTGAAGGTAATAAAAATAAACTTGTCATTGTTTCTATTTCAATTACAGGAAAATGTGATGTCCCTATATTATATGCTTTCTCAACTAGAAAAATAACTTCTTGAAGGCTAAATAATTTCCATGATCTTTTTCAAATGCATGCAGATGAATTCTTGCACTTTGTGCACTCCTTTCATGATCCTTTTATGGAATTACTGCAGATACAACAAAAAGCTGACTGGAACTAATTAGCGCAGTTGTTCTTAACCCTTAACTGCCAACCACTCGTTTGTGAGGCAAGTGCATTTTTTGTAATCGCGGTTGCTCTTTATTATCTAATCTTGGAACCTCCTTCATCCCAGTATCTTCAAATGGCTATAGATGGAGTATTTGGGTATAGCTTGTAGTGTTTCAAAATGATCATTTGAGTTGCAGAAGTCGTCAAAGTCGTTAATTTCATCTCACAGTTGACGCATCAGTGATATTATTTTTATCGATTTTTTGTTTTCTTGTGATCTATTTAGCTAAAATGTATTTATATACCCTTAAAACATACAATTTCAAGAATTTTTGTATTTTGAAGACAAATTTATATTAAAAAATACTGGATCAACAATTTTCTTCCTTTTCTTGTGGTACTGTTTACATATATTACCAATTTACATTGTTAGGTTTGGCCATTTTTTTGTACAAAAAAGGAAACTGATTGGCAATTAGATGTTAAACAAGGGAAAAGTTTTAGCATTCTTAGCATGCTTTTACACCGAGATATGGGGGTGAGAAGATGAACGAGTCTGTGAGACGAGGCGTCGGTATTCTTGCCCCCTTTCTGATCTTCTAAAACCTCCATGGTCCCCTACTTCCTCCAGAAAAATTTTATTTTATGTTTTTTAAGGGTTTTTATCATAAAATCATTAGTAGTAGTAACCAATTTTTTATGACGGCTTTCTAAGTGTTTCTGTGTGAGCTGAGTTCTGCTGTATAGTGAATTCTAATGTTGAATTTTTGTTTCAATGCACAATTCACAGCTGACAAGCTAGCATCATTTTATGGGCAGTCAGCAATAAGTTGTCATTGCCTAAAAAATCTGTATATTTCTTCATATATTATTACTAGGTACATATAATAAATCCATTCCTCTGCACTACATCTGTTATTGATCTGATAAGTTGACAGAGCATTTGGGTACATTAGTACAAGAATTATATAACCTAAACGGCTGTAAAATAAATGAAAACGATATTCTTACTCTCTTAAAGGTTGGGAACCACTGTTTAAGATTTACCCATTACAGAAGAGTTTAAAGTTACACAAGCAAAACTTTTTTAACGAAAATGAGCAGGTAGTATAACAAAGTCCTTTTTTTTAATAACTTGCTAAAATGTTGCAGTATCATTTTCTTAAGACTTGAACAAGAACATATTTGTTGTCAGGAAAGGTAGGATGTAATAAAATAGATAAATTTATTGTAAAATTTTTATTTGAATATTTTTACATGCCTCTCTTTCTCTCTGGCTGACTAATGATTATCACTTTTTAAAAGACTTATGACATGTGGTGTGAGATGAAAGATTGATATGGACAGATGTTGCTGTTTCCTTAGTTTAAAAAAAGCTTCACGTTGATCAAGCAATGGAATTCTTCATCCAGTAGAAGCAATCAGTCTTGTAGATATCAGCATCGTAATTGATGATGGCAAAGTGATTTTTATCACTATCTAAGCGTGCGTTTCGCACTTGTGGACTTCTTCGAGAATCTTGTCATAGTTGGTCATGATTTCGGTTTCCTGATCTCCAATAGGAACGAGTCCCTTGGCATTATCCTTTAAAAAAATGAAAGACCATCATTAATCGCCAGAATTTTCAAATCGGCTAGGAAATTAAAGTGCACGTGGAATGATTCTAGTCCTTTAATTACCGGAAGGCATCAGCGAAATGCATCTGTCATTTCCGGGTTCCTTCTCAACTGTGATAATTTTTCCCGTATATATACCTTAAAATAATTTACGTATTATTGAATCAAATGCAAGAGCCGTAAAATTTTGTGCAATCTTACGGAGTGCGCAGGTACAATTTTCTTCAAAAATTGCGTATATTCTGTTTCGGTAGATTAATTTTTTTTTAAAGAACTTAAGGGTGGAAAATTTAGGAAAAGGATTTTGACCCGAGAAGGAAACTCGGACTCACTTTGAACAAGAGGTCCTTCACGCCCTCAAAAGGCCCGAAAAGTTGGAACACCTCGGGTCGCTTGTCAAACAGGTGCGTGACGGAGAGGAGAATGTGGCGCAAGTTCGCGATCTCAATCTCGCTCTTGGTGGAGCTGGTAACGACCTGGAAAGAAAATCGAGAGGACGTGGTCAAAAGGGGAATGACTTTGTCGAACCGAAAATTATATAGCGCAGAAAGTCGCGGACAGATACTCATGTGCTCCGCGTCAATCGCGCTGGACAAAAGCTTACCATGTGCGGAGGGACCTGAGCGAGGTTGCAGCGAGCGTATTCCGTCACCGGAGCGCGGCCGCCTCCTGGGCAAAGCAGTTCATACTCGCTGGAGTGGAGACCGTTCGACCAGTCGGCTAACTTGCCAGCCTCGTCTGCGGGGGAAAAAATGTCGCAAGGTAAGCTAAAGTAATATTCAGCATCATCGTATTTTTTGAACGCGTCCGAAGAAAGCGGTATACGAAACACGATTTTATAAAATGGGCCTTATTTTCATTTGCAAAAAAAACCCATCACAGACTTTGCAGCGAAAATATCCCATTTATTTCGTTGGCATCCCTTCCTTACCGGTGTTTTCCATGACGGTGGTGTGTCTAACGAACGCAACTTCGCCAACACCGGTCGCCAGGCAACGGAAGGCCCCGGAATAGCCAAGGAAGTCGGTGGCTCCCGAGTTGACGCAACCTTCGGGACAGAGCGAGCAGAGAGATTCGGGAGCACTGCGGTCGGCATGCTTGACTCCTGGGACGCAGCTTCCTCCGGAGAAAAAGGATGCTACGGCGTTGGTGTAAGGGCAGTCGTCCTTGCCGATTAATCCCTGGCTGATGAGGGTGTGGAGAGGTACGTTCCATCCTGTAAGGGGAAGACGGCGATAAAAAAACTCCGTTATAATCGTTCGGTAAGGTAATCAATCGACTGACTCGAAGGGAACTTGTCTGCAATTCTCAGGGAGCGGATCGAGATTTCTGGTTGTGGTTCTAGCAAAGACGGGAAATGTCCAAATTACCTGCCGTTCGTCCGTATCCTGTGTGACATGACTTCTTTCCCCTAAGGTCCGCGAAGGAGGTGTAAGGTGAGCCGGCCTTAACGACGGCCACAGCGTAATAACTAGCACCCTGCTCTCCATCGCCGTAGGTTTCGGCAAGAATTGGCTTAAGTTTGTAGTCCCTGTAAAATGAATTCGGACATTTTTAGATCTCTTCGATCTGACGGTTTCGACATTCTCATCGCGTGCGTAGCAGATGGCAAACGGATTTTTTCTCGAAAATCCAATTCTACTCACTTTTGAGCTGTACGGACTTCTCCCCCGTCCAGGGTAACAACATCTGCTTGACCGTCCTTGATAGCCGCCATGCAGTCCTGGACGGTTGGCTGTCTAACGCACTCGAGCTTAGGGCGGACTTCCCGAGAGAATGAAGCCATGCGCAAGATCTCGCACTTGTGGTGACCGACGTCGGACCAGGTGCAAAACCTCATTGGTGGGAGCGTTCCAAGTTCGCGGCCGATGACATCGTAATAACGAGCTGAAATCAAATTAAAATATTTGGCACTTTTAGTCTACAAATGCTTTGTATTCTATTTTACTTATTTGGTACACATTTTCGATTTTATGAGCCTTTTATCTTAAAAAAAACGAAGTGGAGGTATGCTTGCTCTCTGGGGGCATTGAAAACCGCGTCGTCACATTGCCAAGCAAATTTAATTATTAGTGGTGTGAAATTATGATCATATTATAATCGAGGTGGGGTCTCCCAAAGCATTATTGTTATATTTACTGTTTATTTATTCACCATTTATATCTAAAATTGAAGTTTCCACGTTCAATATTGTCATGAGGATTAAGAGGCAATTAAATAGAAAGAAATATTCAATTTATTTGGTACAATTTCAAATAGCGGAAAGTAAATCAGCGGGATATTTCACACTATAACTTAGCTAGTGTCTCACAGACCGCACCTCAGAAGTTAAAAGTTGGATACGTTTTGTGAAAAATAAAATTATAATTGTACGAAATTTTAAAAAAATATATTTTATGATGTTACGGATTCCAAATATTTTTAATGGAGCGCACGTCTGCGCTACGAATATTTTTATGATCACTATAACTATTTGGGTCTTCTTCACCCAAGGGATGATAAGAGTTGGGTTTTCACTTACCCTTGGTTAGGTAGTCAACGGGTGAAGGAGGGTTAGGTCCATTCTCGACTGCGGTGGTGATTTCCTTTAGCGCGAACACCTTCTTGAGCCAATCTCCAGGTGCTGCCTCGTCTGCGGGGTGGGTCCATGGGTTCTCAGCTTCTCCGATTTCAACGGCCTTGGAGATTTGTTCACGCATGTCGTCCATTTCACTAAGGAGCGAGCGAAACAATTAGATACAAATAATAGTTAAATTCTCCTGTTAATGTTTTAAGTTTGTTATACTCAGAAATCGGTAAGAGCCCTCAATTCACGAGAAGACGACATAGGCAAACAATTTGACCTTGAGATGAATGCTCATTGACTAAAATAATCGCTAAATTATGACCAAGCAATAAAAACGATTAATTCTCTTAATGCATATTGTTTTTTGCCTTTTATTTTTATGGTCCTTACTAACTGTGACGGTACCAATAATCCATGAATAAGGCGATTAAACATTTAAGTCACTCGTTTCCCATGGTGATTGAATCAAACCATTTGCTCTAGGCAAGCTTATTTTTTAGTTCCCGATGAAAAAAATAATAGCCAACGATAGAGACCCGAAATTCTCGGCTAGAGAAACATTAATTCTCGATTAAGAATCGCAATGCACTGGATATCGAACGAATATAGTTTAATAGTTCGCCGGTGGATGTCTCGCAACAATACATATACGGTGCGTGTGTAAAAATTGTACAAAATTTCATCGCGCAAATTCCCGAACGTGTCCTGCGGCCTTTTATAAAAATCTGTGAATTTTGTTCAGAAACATTTGAAACGTCGAGCAGGTTATTATTTGCCGCAATTTAAAGCGTGTGAGACTTTTAATTTTTGATGCATCCTCTTAGAAGCCTTCTAATTTGAGTCGGATTTCGTCGGACATGTTTGAGTCGAAGCTTTATTAATATTTTTTTCCTCTCCCCGTGGCTTAACGGGCATCAGTTTTTAGCGATGAAAAAGTTATTCACGCAAAATTACCCAATGTCGGTTGGCTTGGAGATGAATCCTGGCCAGGGACGTCCGGCCCACGTGCACGGTGTTCCGGAGGTGAGTGGAATCTTGGTTCCGTCGGGGCAGAGGTAAGAGTAGAGTGCGGTGTTCAGGAGTGGGTCCTTGTCCATCTCGGGGGTGCGGGCGAATGGAGGGAGCTGCGAGGAAGAACAATAACGCCGAGGTTAATTTCACGCTCGCTTTGATCTTAGTTCACTTGACGGAAAAATTAAATTTAAATCGCATTTTTAGAATTGATAAAAGAGGGCGGGTGAAAAATTCTGCCCTGACCGGGTATCGAACCCGCTTCTTCCACTTGCCGGGAGCCTATTCTACTTTTTAACTCTCGAGGTAGACTAATTCTATATGTTCCGGATGGATTAGTTGAGGTGAGGCTAACAGTGCTAGTAACAATCTTCCCAAACAGATGTCCTAGAAGGCACTATAAAAAAAGTAAAACCCAATTGCATCTCAAATGAATGATAACTAGTGGAATACGATCGAAGGTTTAGATCTCAATTATGCTTCAACTGAAGGCAATATGCTAAACTGGAAGAGTTGTTGGAAAACAGGAGAAAATCCCAATTCAGTCTCGCCACGCAGCGTAAGATCTCATTTTAAAGCGTTCTCGCCCGATGGTTGGCGTAAATAATTACCTCGTCAATTTGGAGTCAACGCAGGCATTGTAAACTTGAGCAGCTTCTATGTTAAACACGATACTTTTTACCCATCATGTATTTATGACATGTTATCCTTTTGGTTCGAGGCAGAGCTGCTGGCTCGAGCTTTTTATGAAAAAAAGATCGAGCCTAAGTAACGAAACTTGCTCAAGAAAGTGCTATCGCAAAAGAAATCTCGATCGCGTTAAAGGACCGCATTAACCAAAGAAGAAATAATAATATTGTGTCTCTAAGTTTTTACAAAATCCACAATCACCGAAAACATCGGGAGGGTCAAACAATTTCTTGAAAATGACCTCCAAGGATGATGTTATAAAAACTGCCAAAAAATATGCAGCTAAGATTTTTGTAAGTCGGTTTCGTCTGATTCGGAGAAGATTTATCGGATGATGAAAACGAAACAGCTGCTGCACTGAAAAATAAAACATCTTCTTGTGGCGATACTCTTCCTGAACTGCTGAGGAGTAATATAGAAAAAACTATAAAAACAATGCCAGTGGATGAAAAATTAACCAACAGATCACTGGGAAAAGAGATAAACATATATGAAAATACTGGCGTGATCCCAGCAAACCTAAAACACATTCTAGAGTGCTTTAAAAGCATTCACCCTACTTCAACAGAAAGGGAACGCTTATTTTCTTTGGCCGGGAATTGAAGCACTATTAAAAGAGAGAGTCTTAGTGATTAAAGCATAAACGCGATTTGTTTTTTGAAAAATTATTTTGCACAGACTAATTAATAAATAGTTATATGTTGTACAATATTATAGATTATAATTTTATTATACTATGCGCAATATACTTGCAACTCCTATGTATCGTATGTATAGGCATCTGTTAATTGTTGTTAAGTAGGTAATTGATTAAAAATTATCATTTTTTTAAGTACATAAAATTTTTAATTTTTCTTGATAAATAAATATAGAAATAAAAATGTGTGTTTACGAAAAGCTCGGGTAGCTCAAATACCCGAGCTTTACCTTAAAAAGAAGCTCGCGGGCTCGGGCTTTAGAAAATCGTCGAGGGTAATGATCCTCATACTCTTTCTCTCTCTGGTGTTCTTAGGTTGGGAATTTCTTTTAATTCGCCAGTCTCGATGATTGCGATTTTCGCCCAACTTCCATAAAATCGAACGAACTTTCAAAGCGACCATCTTAATCCAATGGGAGCAGCCACCAGCATCCCTTTTCTCTCGGAAGGATTGGAAATGCCTCATCGGGTCGAACAAACGGCTTTTCAATCCACCCTTTTTTTTCGCCGTTTGAAAAGCTGCCGTGAAATTAGAATCTCTCATCATCCGGTTAGGAGCGCAGAAGGAAATCGCGCTAAAAGGATAAATCCGACCCCATTCCAAGGGGAGCGAACCCAGCTTTCTCAGGGAAGATCTCGCTTTATTGCCGGAGGGTACCCGCACGCCGCGAAGGGATTAAAAAAAAAACGCTGCGACGTGAATTGAGCAAACTTTCTCACATCCATTCTCTTCCAGTCCATACAATATTAATGACAGTCCTTACGCTAATGCGCGCGGGAAACATTTTCTCGCGGTTTGTCTCCAGGCAACGATGCTGTTGACGTTGGGGAAGGGGCAGCTTGGCGGTAGCTGAGCGTCAAAGTCGATATTTTGTGACGGCAATGTACCCGATATACGATAGGTATTTTTTCAGAAACGTAGCTTAAGTAGTATTGTCGATGACATCAATATCTATAAAGGGACGAAATTTTGCCAAGTCCCCGCTGGGATTTTTTTTTAGTGAATCGACATCCTGGTGAAATTCCGCAAGACTTAACTATCCGTCATTTTATGCGTCACGTGGTCGATTTCGACAAGACTACTCTTCCGCGTGATACTTCGCGTAAATACGGAATTTCGTCGGGTTCCGTCGAACCGTTTATCCATTAGAGAGCTTCGAAGCTGTACTCACCCCGAAGAACTGGCGGACGACCACGACCTTGGTCCAGGCAATGTCACCGCGGTTCGGCGTGATCATGCAACGGATGGCACCGTCGTAACCGGAGTAGAGGTCGGGATAGTCGCACACATCGGGATGCTCGCAAAGGGAGCACAGGTTGGAGTACTCGCTCTCTGCGTTGAGGGAAAGGAGGAACAAATAAACACGGCATAAACAACGAAGTTCGCATCTAAAAGGAAATGTGACAAAATTTTCACGCCCGGTTTAGAGATGATAAGACATTTCAAGGCAATAAAAATAGAAATGTTAGGAAAGGTTTCGTCCATGGGTTGGATCGAGGAGGAATATAGGCTTTTATAGCCACCAATTCCACCGATTCATCCCATAACTCTAGTTAAATATTTCATTTTTGGCAAGGATTGGATACAAGCAATGCATCCCTTGATCACGCTGGATATTAAAATCAAATAAAGAGAAATTCGTTTTTTTTAGCCACATCCAAGGTGAAATGACGGTCATTTAATGGAGAAAACAGAAATGCCTGATTTCGATTTGTTCATTTTGCTTGACGATAGTGGCCATTAAATAGTCGTCGTTTTCGGTGCTTAAATAATAATTAAGACCTCTCACTTACTGAGCCTCTTGTTGGTGGCCTCATCTAGGGACCACTTTCCGACCAGGCATGCCTGAGGGAACGTCTGCGAAAGGGCCCTGAGTTCGTTTTCCCTGGCGGAGCGTGGCTGAGATGGATCCGGTGAGGGGAGGATTCCCATCTGGGTCAGCTGCACCACGGGGAGAAAGCAATTGATATGTTATTCAAATGAAACACCTGCTACACGTACTGAGCTTGATTTTTTGCTTAACAATTTCTTCTCAGGTTCTGACGCGCACGCGTTGTCGAAGATTTATTGACGTGATTTTATCACCGGATGTTGGAATCGCGAAGTTTTTTTTTTAGATTTAGGCGCCCCGAGCCCTGTTGACGACGGTTCGAAACAAATAATATTTGAAATTTCATCAAAGTGCACAGTGAAACAGTTATTCCAAAACACAGATTCTCTATTTAACAAGGAGAGAAAAAAATATTCCGTTCAAATTCGTAATAAGAGAAGTGATCGAAACGACAATGAGGATATTGGCACCTTGCGTAGAGATTGCGATCCTCTTTTAAACCTTCTAATAAGATATAAGGTAAAATATTCGCGTCATTGAATCGATCGGTTGATGTATGGAAATCGTTAAACCTGTAGCTAATCCCTCACCTTGGTCAGGGGGATCTTGTAACCGACGGTGCGGCCGACACCTGTGTGACACGACTTCAAGCCTCTCAAAGCCTCGATGTTGGGAATCGAAAGGTCGGTGCGGATGAGACCGACTCCACCGTAACGGACGTCGTCTGAAATGTAAAAAAAATGCGAATCGGGTTATGAAAATGATGGTTAGAGGGAAAGGTAAACGGAAAATATTTTTTATTGCTAGTATTATTCAAGAGGAACCAAAAACTTTGACGTAAATAATACTAGGGACCTTCCTGGATCTGCATTATAAATTGCCAATGATTTGGTAGGCGGGGTAAAAAGTTTGTGTCGGAAGATTCTTAGAGATCAGGTGGCATCATACAGGTGCAAAATCGAGTGAATTTATTTTTTGGTAAAAGTTTCATCATTGAAGATTTTATAATCTTAATTTTTACTAGCAGATATAAGTTTTCGTGTTAAGTTAACGGAATACGTCTTTGGAATGGAGAATGATGATAATTAACGATAAACAAAAATTTCAAGCCTTCGGGAAAAATTAAAAAATCTGCCAAAATTTTTAAGCGTTTTAAAATCGCGCCGCATTCCAATCTTCCTTTAAATTCTTTTTCATTTTTATCGTATTAATTAGAGGATCTGAGGTGGCGTAGGATTATAAATGGATAGAGAATCAATTCAGCTTTCCGAAATATATTTTTGCGACATAAATGGGACCGTGTTCTTCTTACCGTGGGTGGCGTTCTTATCGCGGATCTCTTCGAACACGACGAAGTGAGCGTCTGGAAGGTGAGCAGCCACGAACATGTCCTCCGGATCCGCTGGACCGAAGTCTGCATTTCCATCGCGGATCTTCTCGTAGCATTCCATCCTGAGAAGATTGCGGGGATGCGAAATGAGTTTCGAGAATACCCGTCATTTTTAAACCCGACCCGTCAAACGACACGACCAAAAGATTTTCGGCGAAATTCCAACGGTAGAATTACGTTTGAAATAGGCGAATTCGCGAATGATTTGTCATATTTTCTTTTTTTGCTGTGAAATTTGCGATAAATCAATCATCGAACAGCAAAAATTACTTCCGTGTCAGTAAGTTTCATTCATCCGTGGGCGCAATACTTTAAGCAGCAAATTCGAGTTCAAAATGCTTGGGATTTCTTTGATAAATATTGAAAAAGGAGACAAATAAGCATTTTCTTACAGCGATGGATTTTTTTTATGAAAGGCCTAGAAATCGGTCTTCGTAAAAAAAATCCGGAAGTCACGTTATTGTTTTGTTTAGTTTCCACAATCTTCGCAAGTTATCGATTGGCAATAATTCGAAGAATTCATCTTGAATCGTGCAACCAACTTGTTTAATTTCCTCTTATTAGTAACATTGTGAGCATTAGGGATAAATTACCTGTCCCTCACTGCGAAGCATTCCAAACGAACCCCTCGAGGAGCAGCCTTTTCCGTCATACGATGGCATGAGTCTAGGGCCGTGAACGGTACGCACACCTTGTCTGCAGGACACATGCGAAAAATAGAATACACAAAAAGCATTAGCTACGAGAAGACAAACAGGTTTGTGCACCTTGATGTATCATTCGAAACCGGCGAAGATACCGCGAGGCTTCGTAATGATTCTACTCGTTATCGGCTCTTGTATGGAATAGACGCGAGTTCACAAGTAGCGTAAACATTCATTCGTAACATACCTTCTTTATTATTTAAAGTGCCTTTTTATTGACGAAATTATACGAGTCTGTTTTATAAATTAAAATACATTATAATATAAAAGATGTAAATAGGAAATTAACGGTAATTTAACTGGAGGGGGCTATCAGAGGCGATGTTAATTCGGATATAGTTGGAGAAGATTTCATGCGAGAAAAGTTAGGTTCAACAGAGCGCAAAAAGCTTTCCGAAATTCAAAACTTGTTTTGAAAGAATCGAAGGAGAAACTCATAAGAGTGCGTTTTCAAATTTTTGTGTTCGACAGAAGCACGATATCAACGCGCGGGTCCGAAAACTTTTAAAAAGTCCGCTCTTTTCTTTTGATTCGATTCGAAAATTTTTAAAATTACGCCGATTTTAGACAAAAATCGGAAATGTTGGAATACGCGTTTTTCATTACTTTGCGGAGTCAACCGAATGAAGAAAAATAATTTTTTCTACAAATCCTTCCAATGTTAAGGCCGCGGGTTCGAATACTGTTCTGGGCATAGATGCCCTCGTTTTTTGCTGGACTTGGAGACGTTCTCCGTAAGAAAGCGGGGGAAATTCCTTTTAACACTTAATTGGTGGGTGTATCCTATCAAATAGTTGCCTTTCAAAAACATTATGGCAGGCTTTATGGCAAAACGGGAAATTTATCTGTCAAGGCACATGCATTGTAAAGGCTTTATACGCAGATGAAAAAAGTAACAGCTTATTGTTCCCTTGGTTACAATAATTATTTTTAGTTCTTCAAAGAAATTGGTGTTGAAAGCCAATGAATAATACATAAAATTTTTGCGGAGGTTTCCAAATGAATTCCAGCAGGATATTAAAAAAAATTCTAACTTAAAACCGCCGCTTTAACGTTTCAAATGTAAAAAAACTCCAAAAACTTACATGTCTTGTGGGTCGGTGCCGAGCTGACGAGGACCGCCGAAGCCAGCAGGAGGCTCGCTAGTCGCGAAGAGAACCCCATGTTTCCAACCGCTAGGAGCGAAACAGGGATGGAGAGAAAGAAGAGACCTGATGTGAGATGCTAGAGTAATGCAGCCGGAGAAGCCGGTTAGAGAGTGAAGAGCGAACGCAAGAGTCTCGGTATATATACGCGACGTCGGTAGGATGGCGTGCCGGGCGGGGGTTTCCCTTCTACTTCGATCTCATCTCTCCCGCTCCTTCCGTTTTCTCTCCCTCCATTTCCTCCCTCCCTATTCCCCCATCTCTTCCTCCAACTCCCGGTTTCCTCCCACTTCGCGAATCCAACTTTTTTCTCCTTCGAGCCTATCTCTAAAGCTCTCTCGGCTCTAGCGGGTGAACCAAGGTCGCCTCGTCCTCCGTCGCGAATCCGCGACCTTTTTTACCGCCGGCGTTTATTCACGTTTCCCCCCCCCTTTCTGCATCCAAATCCGCTGCATCTCTCTTGTCTTTTTTTTCGGATCATTGTTGCGTCCGCGGCGCTAATGTGTTCCTCTTCAACCTGTGCATCCTCTTCAACGGACCATTGGTCGTCGTTGCGGGGGGTTGGATCAGCTGGTTAATCGGGATCATTTTCTCTTTTTTTATTTTCCTAGGGAACGATTTATTTTACTACTATCTGTGCGAAACGAACAAACGGTCGAAGCCCGCATAAATAATTCGTCGAAAAAATACATTCTCGTTTAATCGGGGTTCCCGACAGGGATGATGCATAAGACGCAGTTTGTTTTGAACCCGTTTCCTCGTTCGATTTTCCGTGTTCGAGAAAAACGTTGTTGTCACAACACGACGGAACAATGGATGAGTCGGCGCCGTCCCTTTCAAAACCGCGGGAAATTTTCCGCTCAAAGAGGGAGGCGAAGGGAGGGAGAGTTTTTCTTTTATAGAACACGCCATCCGATTCATTATGCTCACCCCATTGCGTAATGCGCTGCCCATAGTAACTGCGAAGTAAATCCGAAACGGGCGAAGGATTTTGAATTTCGTTCAAAGACGTCAGAGCGACAAATGAAGTCACTCCCACAGTTCCACCGGAAAGAAAATTCCGCTGCGTTTCTCCGCGAATAAATGCTTTAATGGAGAAATTAAGAAACCTTTTTTTGCTATTATTATTTTGCTGCTTTTTCCCTCTTGTCGATTCAAGAACCGTTCCCATCGATATTTTTCGCTTCTCTCGGCCTGCGTTCCGAAATATCTTTTCTCTCTCTCCGTCTGAGAGCTTTTCCGCTACTCGAAACCGCCGAATTTTCGATGCTCACGCATGTTGAACTGTAATCACGAAAATAGCCGAAAGCCGGCCGAGACACGCGACCACGCGCGAGCCGGCTGGATCTCCACATCCTATCCGCTTGTCCACGAACTCGAAATCAATGCCGCTTTTCGAGTTGACGGAGAATGACGATAATTTGTCGTTGCAAGCGGAGACGCCGACGAAAGGCAGACGTTGAAGAGTCGACGCACCTTTCCCTTCGCCAGTGTGCCATCGGCCACTTGAACTCTCATCTCTATGTGGCACGCTGCGCCGCCCGGCAACCATGCACGTATAACCGGCATTGTCCGGTTGTGCGAAATTAATTTGCAAATCTCTCTTTTTCTACAACCGCTCCAGAAGTTTTCTCTAAGATGCCATAAAAAATCGAACTCGTCGCGGATTTCGAACGAATGTTCGTTCACTTTAGAATTTTAAGAACGCTTTGCTGTCGTCCTTTTTCTCCAGGCAGCAAGAAAGGAAGGGCTCTTAAGATTTACGATCAAAAACACATGCGTGGGCGTCAACGGCGGCTTTTCTAAAGGGAGAGGCTCAACTAATTGTCTGCTCGAGGCATTCGCGGTGGCGCTACAGCACTCGACAACGCACCTTTTGCATTCGCCGTTAAGATTCAATAATATTTATAAAAATCTGTCGTTAATTTTGTTTTGTTCTTATTTTGTGCTATTGGGAGTCAAATTGATAAAAGTCTCTCCAGTAGCCATTAGATTGTTTGGAAACCAGATATGCATTTCGGCTACGAATCAGCCGTCGTCAGTGGCGTTCACCGGCAGACAATTTCAAAATTCTTTTCTTTTAGAATCAGCACTGATTATGTCTGCTTTGTAGCCAAAATGCCTTTTCTTGGCTATTGAAGAAACAAAATTTTCCGACTTGATTTCAGCCATAAGGTGAGCTCGATAACTTTATATTGAATTAATATTAGAAATTAGTTGTTTTCTCAACATTTTACCGAGGCATTCCAGGGGGAGCAGCAGCCGTCCTTTCCACTCTCTGCTTAAGTATATGAAAATTTGCTTCGAAATTATAAATAAAGGATTGTTCTGGGCAATGCTCTTGAGCAATTTCGTAAAATAATTCGTCACCAATTTCAGATCTGTACTAATTATTTCTATATTTTCGAGAATTTACAAACACCTTCGCATTATTGGCATAATTATCCCGAATACAAGAAAAATATCTTTCTAAGATTCATCATCTGACGAAATGTAATATGGCTACATATATCAACCTAAGAATACTTCTTAACCGCAAAAGAATCAGCACTGGTGGTTTAACCACTTGGACTTTTGATGCGACCACGAGTCAGGCACTTCGTAAGAACTCTTAAGGGTCAATAAAAGAATCGTAAGATGGAGGGGATTTTTTTCTGAGAACCAGTCCGACGAGCGCGTCGACGTCTTGTTAAGTTGGAATTTCGCGGTTCCTTTTTTCTTGTCGGAACCTCTGCCCCCATTGGTTAGCACTAGGTGGTGAGCTTCCTTTCTCAGGTTGCCAGTTGAATGAATCGCGTTTTGTCTCCAAGGCAACAGAAATGTGCTCCTTTTTCTCCCCTTGCGAGTACGGAACTGTCAGGTTCCGAGTCGGGTTCGCGAATACTTCCGCGCAACTCTGTAATGACGAGTTTTTCGTCGGTGAATACCACTGTGTTGACGTTATGTCATGAATAAAATCGATCACTTTAAATATATTGATATAGGTAAGCTTTCAAACGCACAGTCGTACGTAATTTTCCATTTATCATAGGCAATTCTAAGATTATATTTATTCATTAATATTTCACATACGGCGCACAATGGGCCAATTTAAAGTGAAATCTATAACACAAGAAACACAAACATCCATGTTCTAGGCGGGATTCGAACCCGCGACCTTAGTATTCGTTGGCAGATACTCGAACCACCCGTCTACCAAGTCCGACTGTCACTGATAAAACCAATTTACGGTTACTGTAAATTCTTTCACTGCACACGAGTATAAATTTTATTTTTACCAAATCCATCTTATTGTTTAGAAATTTTAAATTTATTTTACTACATTACATTTTATTTATATTTATTTATTTTACCCGTGCACAACTTGGATAACTTTTGAATTAAATTCGTTCCTATAGCACGTGCGTAAGTTTTACGCGTACTCGAAGGGAGCTTTTTGAGGCCGATTTAACCGTTACAAAAAGGCTTTTGCAGTTTTTATCTTAGTAAAAATTAAAAAAAATATCTTTTGTCAGGCATAAACCCAAGGTGTGAGTTCATTGAAAGCGTTTTGTAGCGGTGCTCGCAAACTGTAATTGCAATATGATTGTACCACCATCGCGCGAGATACCGCCTAAGATGACGTTGGATTCGTTTCGTCACAACTTCCGAGTCAGTTACCACCGTTTTCCGTTATCAGTTATGGAAGAGGGTAATCGGGGTTGGCGATTTTCACGTTTTCTCAGGTAGCGAATGACGATCACGATTCGCCGCGTATCAGATTGCTTTCGCCAAGAAAGAAAAGAGAGGGTGAAATTCCCAAGATGTTTTAAAAAGGACGGAAGTATGGTTTTAGCACTTTCGACAAGCAATCGTTACGATCTGACTTTTATTTCGCGTCCGTTCCTTCTCGTTTTAAACGAACGTGTAGATTTCGAAGGATGCATTACCCCGAATCGATAGGCTACGACAGTGGTTCCCAAACTTTTTGTTGGCACCCTTTCAAAAATAAATAAAATTTCGCGGCACTCCAACCTTGAAACGGGGGTTTTGTATTTTTACATAAGGGCATTACAACATTTGGAGGCGCCCATCTATTGGCACTAAACCATAATCATTTCGTTAAGGGGAAAATTACTGTCCTAATGGCCTGCCAATACATCCAAATCGTTAATTTATTTACTAAAAAGGTTTTTCAAGGCACACCTTCTGGTGCACCCCAGTGTGCTGTGGCACACGGTTTGGGAACCACTGGGCTACGGAACAATGTACGCAGGCATTGGGAATTATTTAGATACCCAATTTCATGTATATCTTTAAAATATAACGCAAAATGAGATGTAACGCCTCGAAAAAATGTTTCTCGGTTATTCGGTCGATTGGACATGTCAAAAGTCGTTGATCTGATTCTGTGATTAGAGCAGCTAGTTTTAAAGAAAAATGATTTTTGGATTTTTCTGGAGTGTGAGAATAATATCAGTTTTTAAAAAACTCGAATATTTTTGTTTTGTTTTTTATCTTCAGAAGATTAGATTATTCTCTTTCTCTGGTATACGAGCGTGGGGCTCTATTTCCGTCACCAGCTCACGAAAAAATAATTCGAGTTATTTGCAGCTTATTATTACGTTTCCGGATTTTTACGCCCGTGTATTATGAGACATATTTTTTTCAAGAGAAAATCAACATGATTACAGATGAGATTCGCTGACTAACCTCGGCTTAGAGCATTAATCTTGTTGCGCATTTTTCTAAACCGCAGACTATCTTGTTTTCTTTTATCCAAAGGCATGTTTTATTGTGCGAGCTGAATTATTTATGACATGTTATTCTTTTCCTTCGTGACTTACAGGAAACCTATTATGTTAATGTTGTTTTTGCAGTTTATTCCATTCAAAACACGATTCAATGACACATTGTTAACTGTTTACGCTTCGTTTTGAGGAGAAAAAAATACCGCTAGCAATTCTGCCTCAATTTTTCTTGCCTTTTTAATAAAAAGTTTTAAATTTTTCACGTCGTTAGTTTTCTGAGTTTCCTGAGATTTAAAAAAATATTATTGGCGAGGATTTTTTAAAAGCTCTGTCATTTCTCTAGCAATTACGTATGTTTACAGGAGAAAAGAATAAAGGCAATCGATCTCATAAAAAGAAAACAAAAAAGATCACTTGTTATAAATCACGGAGATTTTGTCCGTTTTCATCTGTCGATTAAATGTATTTCGAAAAAGTTGTACATTACATCCCTAAGGACTTTTAAAAGTTTTAACTTTTTTATTTTTTAAGATATAAATTTAGCGGTATCTCTAATAATGAATATTGAGTTGAACTTTTTATATTTCAAAAAGTGTGGAACATATTAGAAAATTAGAAAGGTTTGTCTCTCTCAGTTGGTAAGTACGGCACGGTGGAAATTTGATTCGCGCGATACGGCGTGCGATCTTATTGTTCCTCGTGAGTTTAGTTTTTTTAGTTCAATTCCGCGGGCCGTTAGGTATTTTCGTGCGAAAAATTTTCTAGAAACAATCTACGATAAATATGAAGACGTTAAAGTTGGTCCGCGCATACAATCCTTTCGAACATTGCGGTTTTTAGATTATTAGTTTATCAGCGCAACTTATCGATAAATCGCGGGCGGAACTAAAAAAAAGCGCCTATTCGTGCTATACTATTATATATTGACCATATGTATTGGCATATTTACCATTTATACTGTTGGACTAAATCATAGGAAAATCTTCTAGAAATGCATTCCGTAAAGCCCAATCGGAAATTAAAAAAAAAAAAACACAAATTCGAACGGTCGTTGGTTTTTAAAACAACAAACAAATGAGCGAAGCAATTATGCCCTAACTAAGGTGGCTGTGCGGAAATGATTCTTGGCGAACGTGATTACGTGACACACCGAGCGACACGTTAACGCGATAAAGAAACGCTCTAGGGGGAATTCCCGGCAATAGACGACAAACTGACTGTCAATGGTTTTGACCTCCGTTATCGCTCGCCTGTGCCTTGGCCGCAATTGGCTGCGAGAAGGCGCATTGCTGCTGAGGAACGATTTTCCTCCTTTCCCTCCGTTCCAATCTCGCTTGCGCCGCTTTCTATGCACTCATCTGTGACCCCAAAGAATTATACTGATGGGAGTTCCCCGCGTAACGATCGTACGATCACTCCTCGCTCTGGGTTATCGAAAAAAATAATAAGCCCAGCGTTCTTGGTCCATCGGGAGATCCGGCGGGCAAAGTCTCTTTTGACCCTCGCCGGATGACTGGGGTCTTTTCTGACCCCAACCTTCGTAAATTGGTAAGTATGTTATATTTTTGTTGTAATATTTGTTTGAAATTTCAGGAATTCCTTCATCAAGCTGTCCAGTACCCTTGGGATGAATTTCATAATTAAACTCTAGAAAAATTAATAAATATATCTTATGGGGTCACAGTTGACCCCAGTAAGCCAAGAAGTGACAAAATATTTGTAAATAATATATCGTTTTTGACCGCCTCCTAGTCGTAACTACAACTTATTTAGTCAATATGTTCTTTATAAATGGTCTCCGTGCGTACATTCAGGAATTTTATATAAATATTTGGACTCTACTAAATATACCTGTACTGAAAAGAAAATTCTATTATTTATGTACTGCATTGAGAAAAATTAAATGTTTTGACAGTTATTTTATTTTGAACAATGAGAATATTCCCATTAATATGCTTATAAAAAAATAATTTGGCGATAAAAACGACAATTATATAACTGGGGTAAAAAAGACCCCAGTCATCCAAGATGTAACTATTCCCCAGTCATCCTGTCGTCGCGGCATGGCAACTTCATTCTCTCGGGAAATCAACACGTGGAGCGCACAAAAAAATACTGTATCGAGGTGCGATAATGCTCCGATTCGCTTGATGATTTGAATTCGGTTATTCGGGGCATTTCGCGTCATCGGAATGGAGGATCGATTACGTGCGTTAGCCCCAGAATGCCCACTCAATCCAAAAAAATTGTCAAACAGTCAAAACGTTTTAGATTTTTTTAGATAGCAAATATTCAAACTGATTTTGGTTAACATAAATGAAATTTAGCTTAGCATTAGAGTGTTGCAGAAAGTACCTCAAGTTCGTATTTAAAGGTAAACCCTTGTTTTACGAAACGAATTCACTTACAACTGGGACGTCTAATTATATTAAAGATGATATTCTTTATACATGTGAGCGAAAGTTCTGAAAGGATATATTTTACGTTTCAAGATCAAAATTGAAAGGCACCAACGTATGTTGATAAAATCGCTACACCGCAATGCAAAAAGAAAATTTCACGTTTCATTGACTGATTCGATGAAGCGAGTGTAAATTATTTTAAATTGTAACGCCATCTTGAGAAGTTAAATTTAAATGAAAATAATTTATTCATGTTTCAATTCGGATGATTTTAAGCCGGCTACTTAATTGCATTGGAATAATGTAAATGTGTACGTTGTGCTTACTTCCGGTTTTTGGTTTGTTTGCGCATTTTGAACACGTAGCGACAAACGAAATTACGCTATATTAGAACCTGAAATTCTTTAAAAAATAAGGACGCAATTTTGCAATTAATGTACTAATTATTCCGCGAAAATAGAAAGGACATTTGTAATTTTGTAAAAAGTACATCATTAGTTATGTAATAGTTTTGAGGAAGCGGTGAGTGACAAATGGGATTGTTGGACAACGTTAAAGGAAACCGCATGCTGATACCTCGCGTTTGATATTTGTATTGTTTCATTCTTATGTGGGCACACTTAGATAATGTTATTCGCTGATATTTCCGTATTGAATCACGACTTTTTCTGAACCTCTTCGAAATTTGAAAGTTTGCTTAAAATGAAAAACCTCTACACACCAGGGTGAAGGAAATTCTCCGCGGAAATTAGATAATCAGTGCTAGCGTAATTTCCATGGGGTTAAAAAGTAATTAAACACAAGAGATAAGTATTGCTAACTCGTCTTTCGGGTGTCATGAGCCGTTTTATCCCGCCATAACTCATTCGGTGAACGTCATTTCAATTTTTATGACCGAACATTTTATTTGGAATTTCCAGATCTCTTAGAAGTTCTGGATGAAATAATTTTACTCACAAGAGTTGCGTGCTTCAAGGTCAGAAAATGTTTTGATCGTTTTGGAAAGCATTTGCGATCATTTTTGCCATTTATTTTTTGTTGCTTAGCATCGTATTTCGTAACACTACTTGATTGTCTGAGCCTTTCTTTATCTCTTCGCCGCTTTTAACGAAGTTGAAATACAAAATGTGCATTGGACACGAGATAAATTTGTTTACGAAAATTAAAAGTTTTATAGCATCCGTTTGTACTGCGGATCTCACGTTAGTTTCGTTAATCTCTCTGGTGGATGAAATACTGTCTATTTTGAGACGTAAAGAGTTTTCAAAAGAATAGGATGGGCTAAACATATTCGTATACTGAAAAGTAGACTGGTGTGCCTAAGCAATTATTTGATTTCCTAAAACATTGGTTGAAAAGAAGGGATGTGCGAACACCAAATTATCAACTCGAATCGAGTCCGAGTCGAACATTGTTTGAAAAATTCGAGTTTCGAGTCGAGTTCGAGTCTTATGTTTAAAGATGCATTTAATGATCTTGTTACGTAGAATAAAAGCGCTTGAAAGGCCTTTTTTGTCTCAATATTAATTATTCTTAATTTTTAAAATTTCATAACAAAGAATACAAAACCTAGAATTGAAAAATTAAGCCAGATGGATCAAAGTGTTTAAAGAAATCAATTTCCTACATTATGAGAAAGATCTCAGGTTTTGATTTTATTATTTATACTTTAAAATCATTTTTTATTTCAACATTTTTATATTTTTTTATTAATCAAATAAATAAAAGAAGTGATAAATTTTATAGGTTAATACATATTTCATCACAGAGATCTTGAACTAGAGTTTGAAGCGGGGAAAGAAGAAAACAAAAATTATACTCCACTTTTTTTACTATAAAAATATTTTTGTAACATATTGATAAAACTGTTGTTTATTTTTATTTGGGAATGCTTTAATATTTACAAGATGGAAAAGTATACTCCATAAATGGAATACACAGAGATTTCAAAAGGTGTTCTTTATAGGAAATACGTACAAAACAGCATCGAAAAATTCTTGAATTTTTATACCCGAAATTATTGTCGTAATTATGTGGTCACACGGACTTTTTTACGGCAAA
Source organism: Tanypteryx hageni (assembly GCA_028673005.1). Lineage (NCBI taxonomy): Eukaryota > Metazoa > Arthropoda > Insecta > Odonata > Petaluridae > Tanypteryx > Tanypteryx hageni. The sequence goes on from CM054117.1 coordinate 43,926,057, forward strand.
TGTTGTCCTTTATCCGAATAATTTTTTTAAATATATAACTTACAGATCATATAAGAGCTAGGAAGAGAAAAATATGGCACTTAAATGTTGCTTGCCGAGAGAACCGTCTTAGCTATCGATGTAAACAAAGTAAACGTTATGTGAGAATAAGAAGACTACGGCAAAAAATTGAGAATTTACAACAAACCTCTAAACCGTACAAATCTACAGTTTAGGAGTTTGTTGTAAATTTTCAAAATATTCGATGTTTTTCTGAATTTTTTCGAATTATTATTTCTGAAACTATAACTCGTAATTATGTGGTCTCGCGGACTTCTTTATGGTAAATTAAGTACTCTATCCAAATAATTTTTTTAATCTATACCTTACAGATCATATAAGAGCTAGGGAGAGAAATTTACGGGTTTTTAATTGTTGTTTGCCGAGAGAACCGTCTTAGCGATCGATGCAAACAAAATATGTGACATTTTGCAAAACATCGCACGGTTTTGTTGTTACAGTTGGAGTTTTTAAAACCACATAAATTTATTCTAAATAAAAACTCATTATTCACTTTTTCGTAATGTAGGTATTTTAATTTTATCTAGTAAGCCCGGCAGAATCGGTATAATCGACAAAGCCAATCTCAGCCTCGGAAAAATAAATACTCCTGCCCCTTGATAGAAAAATATTTTAAACCACTGATCTAAATCAATCAATGATAAAGGATTAAATTCGAATGCAACTTCAATAGTTTTAACTTAATAAATCTTGTAAAATGATTTTTTAACGATCATGTAGGCCTACTTTTTCTTAAAAATACCACATTTTTTGATAATTCAAAATTTTCGAACTTTTATTTCAGCCCAAATCGTTTGGAATTTTAAAATAAAACTCGACTCGGTTAGAAATTTCGAACATCTCTATTGAAAAGGTATGATTATATTGTTTTTATAACAATGCCTCACCATTATATTATTTAAAAAATCAACACGAATTTTTTATTATTTCTATGTCCTTCGTCGATTACAGTTATATTAACGCTTTGTAACATTTTCCCCACGAATTAGCGACACATATTCCTTCAAAGAAAATATAATTTTTTCGCATCGCGTCTTCATGAGTACGGCAGATTTTTCTTTGTGATACCAAGTAAATTAAATAATTCAAATTTGAAAAAAAAAAATTCCCAGCCTCAAATTATTTTGGATATAATTTGGAACATTTCACCGATTGAAGAAGTTATCAAAATAAATACTGATCGGAGCTAATTGATTGAAGGCGAAACTTTTTCATGTTTTTATGCCCAAAATTTTCAATGTTAATTACGTACGTACCCAGAAACAACTTAAACGCTAATATATTACAGTTCTTTCCTTTAAAAATTCTTCTCAGGAAACATGCGAATACAATTGGTTTAATTGCTAGCGTATTCCATATCGTATGCACCGATTAAAAATTTTAAGCCTGAAAATGGAAATTATTAACGTGCGCGATAATCAGTGGTTAATTTTTATTCTAAAAGTAGAAAGGATTTTTCGAGTAGAATAAATGCAAATGTGTACTTGGCAACATAAATAAGACGCGCGTATATCTTTCTGACTCGTGTATTAGCAGATCAGTTCAGAAAGCGTTTATGCTGATAAATCGGCGTAGGGTCCAAAAATAAAACTGGCGACAGTTGTGACTGATAAAATGATAGATTTGTCACCCAATTCGTGACCCAATTTTTCCAGTATTCTTGCGACATTAGTCTACATTATCAACACATTTACATCAACGCTTCTTCCATTGTGCATGTATGTATGCGTGTGTGAATATATATATATATATATATATATATATATATATATATATATATATATATATATATATATATATATATATAATTATGGAATTTTAATTTTAGGTTTCTTTTAGTTTTGTATTTTAGGTTCATAATTACATCCTTCGATGGTTTATTAAAATCATGTTCAGCCCGCCTCGGAGCCCATGATACGAAATCAGGCAAAATCCCGTGACGTCTTTTCTCTCACAATATAGATGTTTCTCACGCAAGCAGCGTTCTTTGTCTAATCGCATGCTCATTAAAGTTCTCATTTTCCTATGAGAAGAAAGAAAATCCCCGTCTTAAGTCGGATCTCCAAGCATCTTGTCTTGGAGGTTATAGCGGATTAAATTCAACTGCGAAATCATTTAGTGTTTTTTCTCTCCTTGATTTCTTAACCCGTTTGACGTTTGATTGAACGCGACAAAAGATACAGCATTATAAGGCGTACCTCTATTCTGGAAAATTTAAAAATACATTGTTTCTGAATGGTTCATTATTTTAAAACCTTAATGCGCTTTGTAGTCCGACGCATCTTAAATACAGGATATACGGTGGTTAGGAACGTTTCAGTAGAGATAAAATTGTCGAAGGTCATCAAAAAGCGAATGTTGGGAAAGAATCACAAAGAAGGAAGGAAATCAAAAGTAAGAGATTGGAAACTGCGAACATCATAGAGGTCAATGCGATAAAATTGACTTTGGATCATGAGAAATCGGGAGAGATGGCGCCTATAAATTTATATCATCAGTGACAGCAGCCAAGCGATCAACAATTGGCGAGCCCTCACACCTCAACTATACTATTTCTCATCGGTGAGGTCACCGCGGAAAAATTATCTCGATGCGCGACGGGATTTTCGCTTTTTTGCATTTATAGTAATTATACGGATCACTTATCAATATTTGCCCTCTTAAGCTGACCATTAGAACGTGAATTAATTGTCTGATTTGGCGTTTTTTATTATTTTTATGAATTAATTCCGTCCTAACTCGATCCCTCTTGGATAATATTTCCCTGATCCTTATTGAAGTTGGTCAACATCCGTTTTATTTTTTAAATTGATTATATTACTACATATCTGCTTTTTGAACTGAGATTAATGTTTAAAATTTGACTCTGAAATTTTATGGGATTGATGGAATGAAATGATCGAAGATCATTATGCAGATCGGCATAAGATGACTTTGGGAAATTTGAAAACAAGAAAATCTGCCATGATCGAAAATCGAACCCGGGTCTTCCGCTGAACTATTGTGGCAGACTAATTCTCCAGTTTGCGTTTTCAAATTTCCCGTTAAAGTAAATACTAGGTGTATGTCACTTTTAAAAAATCACGAACTCAGTTCAGGCACTCCTGCGATTGAAAATTCCATTTCCATACTCTGGCAACCAAGAACTTTGCGTGTAGCTAGAAGTGGCGGAGGGAATTTTTCTAGGGATGGCATTATTGCGATGTCGCCTGCAATCTGCACCTATGTGTCGTGAAATGGCAAGGAATTTCGTATTTTTTTATCGTGGATGGAAGATTTCCAGGCAGTAGCCCTATCTACAGCTGCGCCCTGTTCCTTCTCTAAAAAAATCTCATTCGTATTATAAAATAATGAATTGCTTTTTTAAAAAGATATCCTCTTAGCGTTCAGAGCACGCACGATGTAAATTATATATCTACCGATAGTTATCTAATTGAGATTGTGAGAATAGCTTGATGAACTAAATATTTAACAATGACACGTGCAAATATTCCCATGCGCGCTGTTATGAAGTAAATGTGATAATAAATTTCGCACCAATTTTCTTCCTTCAGATTTGACTCGGAAACACAAAGAGGGTTATTAACCTTATTGGGCATTTTATTAATCTGACCTTTCAATTTATCCTAACAGGAGATGACCGATCGTAATCTCCAACATGGTTACGCAACAGAATGATGGCGAGATTTTGCTGCGAACTAATGGATGCTGGAAGAACAAAAAGATGGCTGGAATATTTTATTTGACGTTAACTCAATGCTACATTAAACGTCGAGAAGAAATTTACGTCGGAATCGCTAATGTTTGAAATTTTTTCTTCTTGCGTTAGCGTGGAAACTTTTCTCCTCTAATGATCTAATATTTATTTAGCGCTTCAAAGGCGGCCAACCGAGACGATTGAAAAGGAAAATAAATTCACGCGAGTTTTACGCGCGTTTATTCGATAATCATTTGGAAACCTAACGCTGTGCCTTCACGGCTCGACGTCGCTAATGCGTTAGTAATATTTGGCTTCCCTAAAACTTTATTCCGGCGGAAATCAGCTACGCAAATATTTCAACCGTCTTCACGAAATCGACATTCAAAACGGACGCCAGCGTAATAAGAAGTGATCATCTTCAGGAAAATTTCAACCGAATTTCGCTCACACGCTGTTTTTAATTGGTGTCCCCGATGACATAAAGTGACGCATACCTAGCTGCATAACTCTGTAAAGCTAGCTTACTTATTCCTATGGGGAGTCAGGGCTGGATTAAGGGTTACGTAGGCCCTAGGCACTAGGTTACGAAAGCCTTTTTAACTATTATGTGTATATACGTATATACAGAATGATGTTTAATTGGGGAAACATGGGGAAGAATTATTATCGATTTCTCAAGAAAATGTATTCTATAAATAAAATTTACCTTGTTGAAAAAAATTAAATTATTAATATTGCATTTACATAATGGTTTTGTACAATTCTGTTAGCAAATTTTGAAATAATTTCATCAGTATTTAATTTTCGGAGTTACTTGTATTCTACTGAAAGTAAAGAAAGGGACGATAATTTCTTTTACCCAATAGTAGACCTATAAAAAAAACATGTTAACATATTTTTGTTTGAACTTTTCGTAGGCTCCTTTTTCTCGCGGGCCCTAGGCACAATGCCAATGCCATAATCCGGCCCTGGGGGGGAGTCACCGGGGATAAATTTCATATTCTCTCCGGCGGGCTACCTTGAAACAACACCACTCTTTCCTTATTGTCCGTCTCCTTTATCTTATTTAATCGCCAATACCATCGCCAAGCAGGTCACATAGCAGACGATGAAGAAGCATGCCACGCTCTCTCTCTCTCTTTCTTTCTTCCTCTGCAGTCGAATCAGGAAAGGGCGATGGGGGTTCTGGCGAATCGGCCGCCGTACGTAATACATTACGTGGGGGTGCTGTTCAGTGTTATGGGGGGAGGGTGGGGGGGGATAAATTTAAAAGAAGCAAGCGTCGGCATGCGTGGGAAAGGCTGTGAGGTTGAGGCGTTCGTGGCTCGCCTTAAAAAGAACAACCACCGAAAGGAATCTGCATGCAATGCCTCTTCCATCGGCTGTTTGCGTTATTCATTTTTCCCTCTCTCGCTTTCTTCTTTCTTTCTTTACTCCTCCCGTTGGGCAATGTCCCAAACAATAAGCCACTCTCTTTCGACCATTTGCTGTTGCTATGGAGCTTCTTGTTTGCTAGGCCCATTAGGAGAAGGGGAGGGGGAGGCGATCTTTTCTGCCCGTGGCAACAAGGATGTGTATCTCTCACCCTTTGTTGGCAGAGGTTCAATAAATCTTCATGGTACGCTTTGACTTCGAACCGGCAGGCGGTTATCCGCTCGCGAGTTCTGCCGTGTTCTGGAAGGTTAAGGAAGGTTATGAGTCATCGGGTGACTAATTTTTTATTTTCGCCAATCGACCGTTTTACAAGCGTTTGAGGTCTCGGCCAAGGAGAATGTGTGTGTGAGAGAGAGAGAAAGAGTCCTATCTGTTCATTTGAAAAGCTTACGAAGATCAAGGTCTTCCGAAGGACTCGATCGTCTTTTGCAGATGCAACGATTTCGGGACGTACTACGAGGTTCTTATGTTGTGCTAGACTGAAAGAATTCCTTAAAGTTTTAAATTGTCGTCGCGTTATTTGAGGGCTGGCCAATCGTCTGCGTGCGATGGAGCATTTAAATCGATTCCGAATGTAGATTGAGTGTTGTATCAAGTGGAAATTTTTTAAGGATCTTAGGAGATCTTTCTGAAGGAATATTCATCACGGAGAATTCGATTATTAATTTGTTCCATTTTTCACCTAAATATCAACCCTTGTGGCTCAAACGAGTTCCCTCAAAAGTTCACCCATAAAGGCATACTTTTTTCCATTGGTTTTTCGTAAATTTCTTTGTTCTCCATCTTGAAATCCGCAAATTTACACACCGGTTGGGGTTGCCAACCGGTTTTTGACGGCCTGGCCGTTTTTTGTGGTAGAGGCTGTTTGCCGGTTTGGTCCTTTCACCGGCCAGAAAATAAATATTTTAAAATATTGTAACAATATTTATTATAATAATAAAGAGACGATACGATTACATTTCAAATACTATTAAATTACATTAAAAGTTTTCGAAATATAATTTTTTCTAATCGTGATTCAGGCCTGTTTTCTTTTTTTATGAAATTGCAGCCTTACATTCCGACCAATATGGAATTTTTATTTTGGTGCTGCTGTTAAGCTCAAACGTGTTTTGCTCTAGATTTGAAATAAAAAAGAAAACTTTTGATGGAAAATTTATATATCCTGTTAGATAGGCCAAAGGAAAAATTTTTGTTCGTAGCCCTTCGGAGCAGGCGCAGATTTAAGAGGTGCGAGGCCCATCAGCCGACATTAGTTTCCGAGGCCCCTAGGCGACAGTGGTTTGCGGGGCCCACGACTCGCAAATTCCGAAAATCTGTGCTTAAATTTCGTCTAGGAAAGCAGACTATCAAATTCTTAGTAATTTATTCACAGATATTTATTTACAATATTCTGATGTCGATAATTACTTTTTCAATGATACCCGTCAATTGAGACTGGTCATCGGTAAATATATTTTACGATGATCTTCATGTCATCATTTATGATATATTACCGCTTCTTTGTGTTGGAACCTTTCGCACTGAATATATGCATTTCTTTCTTCTCTAGCACTAAGCTGCTGACTCTGTTAACACTTAACTCTTTACTGGCTCTAGACCTGAGATCCTAGGCAGTCGCCTAGATGGCCTGACCCTTTATCCGCTACTGCATCGGAGTATGATTGCAAAACCAATCCATTATTTTCACTTAATTGAGCTTGATATTCCCTTATTTTTTGTTATTCATAATACGAGTTGTCGGTCCTTGCATACCGCTAAAAATTTAAACTCGCACGAACAAGAATTCGGATCTTCCGCTCTCCTCTTGGTAGCTTCAAGCATTGAGATAACTCAGCATACCATCTCCTTTTTTTCTTTAGGGGCTTTAAAAGCTTATTTACTTAAAAATCACTTTCCATAAGGGTAAAGAGTAAAAGATTGGCTTTAATGGAGCCTAGGTCTCTAAGAGGACTCGCATGATCCCAAGACCGACTGACCGACCCAAGGACCAGCACACATCCATAAAGTGTTATCTGAAAGATTTTTGTGGATGATCTGCCTGTATAGTTTTAAGATGACGATTCGAGGTTATTTTGTTTTTCAACTTTGCTATCATTATTTGAAATGCTATTTGCACATATGTAAGCACTATATTCTACCGAGTATAAAATTTAGGAAGCGTCTAAGTTTATTCTTTGGACAACATACATAATTAGATAATATTATAGCAGAGAGAAAAACATAGAGCCATTTATGGATTAGGAATAATAATATTTTAAATTTATTGATACTTTCAATCGTCAAGGTACCCTTCTGCGGGTGTCTTAAAGAAATGCTTTGCATAAGTAGGAATAAAAAGCGGCTTTTGGGACAACCTTGACCATGAATTGGCGAATACGTATGTGAACTGACCTATACGTGGACTGTGTTGTGTTCTGCGTAAGTCATTGACCTTGTCGTAGGTCTGGTTGGGTCATTGGCCTGGTAGTGTGTATGATGTAGGTGGGATTTTGTTAAAAAGCGGGGATTGGGACAACCTAGTCTGTGAATTGGCGAATATTGAATTGGCGAATACGTGTGTGAACTGACCGTGTTGAGTTCTGCGTAAGTCCTTGTCGTAGGTCATTGGTCTGGTTGTGTGTATGATTAAGGTGTGATTCTGTGTGTGTTTAGCGATGATGTAGTGGAATGATGTGATATTGTGTAAGGTAATGGTATTGGTTTTGCGTTAGTGTGGTCATTGGCCTGGTTGTGTGTATGATTCAGGTGTGATTCTGCGTGTGTTTAGCGATGATGTTGTGGAATGATGTGATATTGTGTAAGGTAATGGTACTGGTTTTGCGTTATTGTTGATATTCGCATGGAAGTTGAATGACCCTTTCGCTTCTGCGTCATTCGTTGACCCTAATTTTCGCAATGTTTACATGTTTGAGGTGTGTATGTGTAAAGATGTGATTTTGCAGAGTCATTGACCAAGTGGTAGGTTTGTTTCGGTCATTGGCCTTGTTGTGGGTATGATAGAGGTGTGTGATGAAGTGTAAAGATGTGATTTTGCAGAGTCATTGACCTAGTGATAGGCCTGTTTCGCTCATTGCGTGTTTTTATATTCGAATGGGGGTGATATTGTGTAAGGTAATGGTACTGGTTTTGCGTTATTGTTGATATTCGCAATGTTTACCTGTTTGGTATGAGTTAGTGCGATATGGTGTAGCCAAGTGAAAGTTGAATGACCCTTTCGCTTCTGCGCCAGTCGTTGACCCGTGGAGGGGATAGGGCCTTCCAATATTTACATCTGCGTGTGTTTTGGTTTCTCCTCAGCGCGTGTCTTCGGTCGGTCGTTTACCCTTCTAAGCAGGTTTTCGACGAGCTAAGTAGGTCACCAACTTTTAGGTAAAGAAAAACCGGTTCTGAGTGGGGTGGGGAGGGGAGAAGAATTGGGACCTCAAATTAAGAAAGGGAAATTAAAAGACCTGCGGTTGCTCCAGCGTGTCGGAAGAGAAAGTTATGTTTAATACCTGGGTAGGATAGGATATTGGCCTCTAGTTGTTTTAAAAACCTACGGTCGGGGCAGGTTTTATCAAGTAAATAAAACACGAGAAAAGTTAAAAATCGATTTATTTAACAAAAATAATATACAAAGTTAGTTTTTTACAAACATTGCTCCATACTCATTCTATATTTATTATTAAATAACCTCCATGTCGCTTCATTTGTTATGGCCTCTTTTAATAACGACTTCACCAGTCCACTTTTTACTAAATCGTCTTTCTTTGCTTCGATAAGTTCTTTTCTGAATCCATTATCCAATAATTGAATGAGTCTTAATGTTATTATCACGTCAATATTTTCATTTATTTTACACTTTGATGAAGACTTTTTACCATCTTCACACTGCATAAGAAGAGGTGGTAAAACATTGCCACATATCTTCCTTTCTATGATTAACACGAAACTTAAAATGTCTTCTTTCACATCAGAGAGATTATCTTCTGTCAACACATCTTCAAAAGACGCACGAGTTCCAAGGGAAAGCTGCAACAAATATTCACCTGGCAATTCCAATGTTGCTAAAGTGAAATCATAGCTGCGGAGACGTAAATAATCTAAATTTTGAATTTCGTGAGTTTCACTTAATATCTGAGAGGTACACTTCTCGTCACCCTGAGTTGTAATCTTAACGGCTGTAAGCAATATTGCGTATTTTCCACTCATGGTTGTCTCGGTATAACTCTAGACACGGTAGTAGTTTACCACACACCAGCCGTTAGCGCAGTACCATCGTGGTCGCTTGACGAGTCCATTTATATCCGACAAAAAAAAGAAATGGATTCACAGAAGCTGACCTCGATTCATGAGGAGAAGAGAGAGCCAATAGTATCCGAGAAATCTGTAAGGTTTGGAGATAATATAAGCGTGAAAGTTTTGTATGTATATTCGTTTGCTAGCAGAGAAGCAAGAAAATGTTACTGGGAGACCATTGCTAGAGACAGAGAAAGATTTAGATTAAAAATTAATTATTTAGGACCTATCATAGAAAGTATTCTTTCGGAAACGCACAGAATGAATGTGCAGAAACGAATTGGGAGAACTCCGCTAGAGACAGAAAGATTTCGATTAACAAAAAATATTTTGTGATCCATCATAGAAAATATATTTTCGGAAACAAAATGAATATGCATAAACGAATTAAAAATATTTGGACTCGTCATAGAAAATTCACTATCATAAATTATGTACAAAAACAATTTAAAAATTTATTGTAATCGTCATAGAAAATAAACAAAAACCATCGATGTGCTTGACATAATTAATACAATTCGGGATGTGTTATATATATCGAGGTAATATCAAATCAAGACTCACTTTAGAGTAAAGCTTTGCTGAAGAACTCAAATTCAAGGAAGGTATGGATAAGATAAGACGAGCACATTGTGAGGCGCAACAGGAGTTGAAAAATCGAGCCAACACCGTGGTGAATGTGCAAAGTGGAAGAACGAACAGTACTGATATTAAAGCAGACGATAGAGAGGATATGATTGAAGACGTGAGAAATCAAGCGATTGAAGAATTCTGCTGGTGGAGAGAAGACGATGAATATTTTAAAACGATTAAAAGGGATAATCATATTGAATTCTGGAAGTAGTTGCTGTACTTTTTTTAAATAAATAAATAAACTGATTATCTCAAACATGTGTTTTATTTCCATGAATCTTGGTACGAGGCTTTTGAAACCGGAGCTAAATTTTTATTTCCCAAATTTATTACGTCTCAAATCAGGAGACATTCTAAGCGGAATTTCGTTAACATAAAAAAGGAGTCAAACTCACACTCTTCCGAGGTAAAAGTGAAAGTATTATGAAACCCGGTACGAGGCTTTTAAAACCGAAATCAAATTTTTATTTCCCAATTTAGAAACCCATGGGAACGAGTTTTCTATTACGTAACCGTCAAGAATATCGTATTAGAACCATGGATGGAGGACTTGTGATAGATGATAATTTATCACGTCACAAATTTTTAAATTTTTATTTCCCAATTTAAAAATCCATGGGAACGAGTTTTCTATTACGTAGCCCGAGGTAAAAGTGAAAGTATTATGAAACCCGGTATGAGGCTTTAGAAACCGAAGTTAAATTTTTATTTCCCATTTTAGAAACCCATGGCAATGAGTTTTCTATTACGTCACCGGGAGCGTGGGGTATTATATATATATATATATATATATATATATATATATATATATATATATATATATATATATATCGAAGGAAATGGTAGAAATCTAGCAGAAATCAAAGATCAACCTTCGAAGACACTCGTCTTTTTCCGCGCTGATGTAAAGCAACGTTTTATTTTCATTCGAGTGAAGATACAGTTGTCAGTTGCAGATTACTCAACAGTTCAGAAGCGTTTCAATATAAAAAGTAAGTACCTTCTGATAAATTATTTAATGATGTATGAATTAATGGTAATTTTAACTCCAGTGAGGTTATTGTGGACAAAAACAATTCTTTGTTCTTTTTCTTTTGTCTTTTCAGATGGCATTCATGAAAAAATTGAACGATCAATCGCAAATAGTAGCCTACAAACCAATTGGTGAGCTCGAAAAGCACGTCGAATACCGGATTTTGAGATTTGATGTGGTTGACGCCAAATACGGTCCGACACTAAGAGCATACATTGAAAGGAACGGTGAGTCTTGGAAAGTTTTCCTGCCGAAGAGATTCGACCCTAGTCAGTTCTCCTCAAAAGAGCTAGAAGAATATAATATTGGGGAAGAAAAACATAATTTAATATATAAGGGAAAACTTGGGAATGTTCATGATGTGACAATAGTGTAACGATGGAAAAACACTGGAAAAAAAGAAAATTGAGTGAATATTTAGACAGTTATACAAACAGTCCGATCGTGGGTAATGATTTAGAAAGTGAAAGAGACACGTCGGTGATCGGCGATAAAAAAAGAAGAGTTGAAGAAGACGAAGTAGAAGTAGCATTTAATGGTTCTTTGAGAACCTATAAATTTAGTAATATTAAGGATTGTAAGAGTGTAGAAACATTTCTAGAAAATAAAAGAATATATTTGGTTGATAAAATTAGAAAAAATTTAATAGTAGATAAAACATTAAAATTTAACATATTTTTAGAATGTAACTTCGTCAATATTGCTGGTGAAGAACAGAAGCGAGCTTTCAAAACTAAAAATGTAGCTGTTTATATGGATTCAAATGTAGGTGAGATGGTAGATTCAGCCCTAAAAAAAATCACATGTGAGATGGAAGAGAGTGGAACAAAAAAAAGTGGGTGGATGTTAAATGAAATTGTTCACATATTACTTAGAATTAACGTGTTTAAACCTTTAAGAGGAAGAAAATATATTAATCTACCAAATTGCATAGCATCAACTAGAGCATGTGTAAATGTGCAAAATTTAGACAATAATTGTTTTCGATATTCTATTCTTGGAAAATTAGTTACCATTCACCATCCTGAGAGAGTAAGTTCCTACAGAAATATAACTCATTCTTACGATTTTGACTGTATAAATTTTCCCACACCTTTGAATCAGATAAAATTATTTGAACGTCGAAATAACATTAGCATCAACGTATTCGGTATTGATAATGACTCTAATGTGTATCCGTTGAAAGTTGTTGATGAAGAATTAGTGGATCATCGCGATCTGTTGCTATTGACTGAGGGCAATGAAATTCACTATGTTTGGATAAAGAACTTCAATAGACTAATTTCCCGTCAACTTATTAAAAGTAAACGTTCAATATCGATTTGTAAACGATGTTTTAATTACTACACAGGTAATGACCGTGAAATTCGATTAAGAAATCATTTAGAATTATGTAAATTTAATCATCCAACAAGAATTGTTCTGCCTGAAATTAAAGATGGTAAAGTACCGCATATAGAATTTAAAAATTATCAAAACAAACTTCGAGTTCCCTTTGTAATTTATGCTGATATCGAATCAATATTACTACCCATTCAAGGTTGTCCTGGAGATCCGACAAGTTCCCACACGTCTTCATATCAGAAACATGAAGCAATGAGCTTTTGCGTTTATGTTAAATCATCTTTTGCGGCAGATATTATTCCACAGAAACCATACATATATCGAGGAGTAGATGCAGCATATAAATTAGTAGAGTACTTAGCTTATCTAGCAAACAAAATTTCAGATATTTATGCAAGGAAAATTGGAATGATAGAATTAACGTCAATACAAGAAGAAAATTACAAAAACTGTGCTGATTGTCATATTTGCGGAGGAAAAATTGAAGAAAATAGCAAAAATTATAAAGTTAAAGATCATTGTCATTTGAGTGGGGAGTTTAGAGGAGCTGCTCATCGAATATGTAATTTAAATTTTAAGAATCCGAATTTCATTCCTGTGTACATACACAATTTGAGTGGTTATGATTCACATTTTATTATAAAAGAACTGGGAAATATTCCAGGGAGGATAGGAGTGATTCCCAATACAGAGGAGCGATATATTAGCTTTATAAAGTATATTGGGAACATACAGTTAAGATTTGTGGATACATATAGATTTATGCCATATAGCTTAGAGTATTTAATGTCAATTCTCCCAGCGTCAAAATTCGTAGAGACATCAAAACACTTTCATGGTGAACAATTTAAATTAATTACAAAGAAAGGTGTTTTTCCATATGATTTCATCGATTGTTTTGAAAAATTAGAATTGCCATTTCTTCCTCCGATGGATTCTTTTGTAAATAAATTAAATGAAACTGAGCTTTCTATTTCTGACTATGAGCATGCTAAAAAAGTGTGGGAGACTTTCAATGTTAAAAACTTAGGGGAGTACAGCGATATATATCTGACGGGTGACGTTGTGGGACTCGTCGATGTATTTGAGAATTTCCGCAGTGAATGTTTGCAATCATATGGTTTGGATCCTAGTTACTATTTCACATCCCCCGGACTTGCTTGGGAAGCCGCCCTCAAACATAGTAAAGCAAAATTAGATCTACTGACTGATTACGATATGATTATTATGATAGAACGTGGAATCAGGGGAGGTTTGGCTCAATGTGTTAAACGATATTCGAAAGCAAACAATAAGTACATGAATGAATATAATCCTAGAGAAGAAAGTTCATATATAGCATATATAGACGCAAATAACTTGTATGGGTATAGTATGTGTAAAAAAATGCCTTATTCGGGATTTAGATGGGTTGATCCAAAAGATATAGGAGACATTGAAGAGATTGATGATGAAGGCACCGTAGGGTATTTGTTAGATGTAGATTTGGAATACCCAAGTTACCTTCACGATCAGCATAACGAATTTCCCCTTCTACCTGAAAATGATAACCCGCCAGGTTCAGATCAGAAAAAACTTCTAACAACATTATTCAATAAGAAACGCTATGTAATTCACATTTCTCTGTTGAAACAAGCATTACAGCTAGGGTTAAAATTAAAAAATATTAATAGAATAATAGAATTTCAACAATCTAATTGGCTTGAGTCATATATATTAAATAATACTGAGAAGCGGAAATTGGCTACTAATGATTTCGAAAAGGAATTCTTTAAATTAATGAACAATTCAGTTTTTGGGAAATCTATGGAGAACGTACGTAAAAGAATAAATATTGAATTGATCTGTGACATGAAAAGATTGCAAAAAGTAATAACAAAAAGTAATTTTCTAGATCGAACCATATATTCGGAAAATCTGGTCGCAGTACATATGGCGAAAGAAAAAATTGTTTTTGATAAACCCATTTATGTAGGAATGGCAATTTTAGATTTATCTAAAATTTTAATGTATGATTTTCATTACAACGTAATGAAGTCCATGATTGAATTGCGCTTTATTCTATTGGTGATGGAAAATTATTTCCTAAATTGGAATAAAAACAATTGAATATGAAACATAAATCTTTTATTTATTTCAACATTTGATTTACATCTTCCCATGTGTTATAACAATTGTCGAATCCCAACCATTTAACGTACGCCTTATCACCACGTCTCTTCAAAATCTTTTCCACTAAGTAAACATCCTGGAACTTTGTTTTCTGCAATTCCTCTTGATAAAAGCCGCCTTTAATAGGTTGATTATTTTGGTCTCTGAGAATATAAGTTGGTGGAACCGTATTTTTTACTTCCTCTATGACAAATATCTCTGTAGACCAAGAAGGCGTAAAACCTTTTTCAAATATTGCCTTGCTTTTTGATATGCGTACATTGTCCCCTTCACTAAATTTGACCTTTTTAGCGCCTTTTCTTATTTTCCTTTGATAAATTCTTGATAATATATCCTTTTCATTCTCCTTAGTGACATCAGCAGGTTTCATCTTGATCGTTCTATGTACCCTATTATTATACTCTTGAACTAAAATAGGTAATATTGTTAACCATTTGTGGTTACCTTGTAAACTAAATCGTTTCCACATTTCAGTTTTAAGAGTACGGTTCCATCGTTCTACTATTGAAGCTTTCATTGTGCTAAATGTGCTGTAATGGTTAATTCCATGTTTTTTCATCAAACCAATGAATTTATTGTTGTAAAACTCTTTCCCTTGATCAGTTTGAATATTTCTCGGTTTCCTTTGTTTGAGAATCATCTTCACAGCCCGCGAGACATCTTCTGAGGTTTTTCGTTTCACAGGAACAGCCCAAGCGTATTTTGATAAGGCATCTATCATGGTTAATAGGTATTTGTATCCACGATTTTCACTTGAATAAGGAAGCATTTCTACCAAATCAGCTTGCCATAAGTCGTCCAAACCTTTTATCAGAACTTTTCTTCGTTCATAATTCTTCCTCGCTGGTTTGTGAAGTTCATTGACAATTCCACGTCTGATATCCATCTTCACGTCTAGGTTGACTGCATAATTATTCCGTGACCGTTGAAATGTTCCTCTATTAATACTGACGTTTTAAAAGCAATCTCCTCAAATAACCCAAATTGACAACGTCTGTTTCTTCCACAGGATCTCTCACATTAGTCAGAGCATGTCCGCGTGCATCAAATTTATTCTTATTTAGCGTGATAGTGTTATTTGCAACATGATTTAGATGAACTGTTGAGCTTTCAAGCAAAGTCTTAAAATTAACAGCGTCACTTTCATCTTGAGAGTTTGATACGTTTGTTATCCGATGACTTTTCACATCTATCACACCGCTATCCATGATAACAGCATTCTGTAATTTTGTAAGCAAGGTCTTATAATTAACTGCATCATATTCATCCTGAGGATCATTCAAATCCGTTATTCGGGTTTTCTTTGCACTCGTAGTGTCTTTTGCTATTGTTATAGCATTTTGAAGCAAAAAACGTTTATTTACTACATCACCCTCATCTATTGGTTCTTTCGCACTTACGATTCTTCGTCCACCTGCTGAAATATAATGTCTCGTCGCTCCTGGTATTCGAAAGTCCACGTACTCTTTTGAGACAGCATCTCTAGGTTGAAGAGATTTGCCTATATTAGATATGCGACGATTGTCAGCATTTATTTGATGTTCAGTCAATGAAAGTGTGTTATCTCTCAAATATCCTTTTGTGACAGCATCATTGGTGTCTATAGGAGAAGCTAAATTTGTTAAACGATTTCCTAGCATATCATACGAATCCATCCTCCTTCTTCTCCTCAAAGAACGTCCAAACTTATCCACAGGCATTATTTTACTGCGAAAGTAAAATCGCTATCATATCTTATATAATGATATCGCTATCTCTAAGCTCTTCTATGATGGCGACAATTTCATTGTCGTGACCTGAATGCCCCGAAGCCTTAGATGAAAGAATTAATTTAAGTCTGTCCACAAGTTCATTCGGGTCATCCCAATACTCAATGATAGGTTGTGAAACATCCATCCCTCGGCCTGCTGTAGAATTGGGAAACAATTTAGATATAATTTTTACGTACTTAGATCCTCGATTACTGTTTATCTTCTCCCGACTATTATATCCTCGTTTATGAGCATTGGTATCTATTAATATTTGACGATAATTTTCCATATCCTTAGGCTTAACTTCATCCATTTTTGGTTTCGTCATAAATAAAAGCTCAAGCAGTCCCGGTGTCTCAACATAAGTCTTATCTCTCACGATGAGGTTTTCATCATCCATTTCAACAGGTGAATCTCCAATAAACCAATCAGTTCCGCTATATCTGACTCCAAAAGTACGATCTAATCTCTTATCATTGCTCATAACCAATTTAATGTAATTACTAAAAAGAGTTTTGTCTGGAGATTTTTCATCGGACTGTTTATTTACAGTAGGTTTGGAGATATTTTGAGATTTGGTTTGTCGCACGAGGTCATTTAAAGGATCAACAATTGGTTTAAATGACTGTGATAAAAAATCTTGTTCTGATCTCTGCGCTCTTTTTAAATTATTGTATTTCTCTCGGATATTATCACTTCTTTTAATGATTTCACGAGTCAGATCCTCTTCAGCTTTTCTCTTTCTTTTATCTTGAAACATATCGGTTTAATTACCCTGTAAACACTGAATGAACCTATGAAATGTTATGTGGTTTTATAAAAGAATCAAACATTTTTCTATAGCGTCCCTTATTAATATCACATTCTTTATCTATTACCATAAAGCCATATTTATCCCTCCAACACTCCATGCATATGTTCTTAAATTGCGCAAAGGTCATATCCGTATTTACATGATCATCATAAATATGCTTGAGATTTAATTCATCCTGCTTAAAAAGTATAATCAAATTTACATTATCCCGTATCAATTGCTTCGGAACTTTTGAATAAGTCTGAGCAAGATAAAAACAATCAATCATCTTGTGCCGACCACTGCTAAAATATATTCTCATATTATCTTGCTTTTCACAAGAAATGTCATCAAATATAAATACAGAGTGCGGTCTTACATCATCTATATTTACAACTCCTTTGTTGTCTTTGAAAAAGAAGTGTCCAATTTCAGGAACTAAGGAAAGAATATTTTGCAGAAATAAATATTTTGGTTGATTCAACGACTTACTGTATAAATACACGTTTTCATACTTTAGCCCATTTGTCTCTGTGAGAAGATTAATTATTACATTTGTTTTACCAGAATTAGATGGACCGCAAACAATGCAGCGGATACTTTCAGGAAGCAAGGGACCATGCCTCTCGCGCGGTTTACATTCATCAAACGAGAATGTACCTATCGGGAGCTTTTCGCACTGTTCCTCTACCTCCATTATAATGATATTCTTTCCACCGTGAGTTTAAATAAATAGCAAAACAAACTTTCTACCACATTAGTATGAGTCGGTACGCATCTGGAAAAGGACTGGTGAATAGTGTCATTAATAAGTTACCATTTGAGCTTCATTTACCAGGGTACCAATTCTGTGGTCCAGGGACGAAATTAAAACAACGTCTTGCAAGAGGAGATCAAGGTATAAATCCACTAGATGCTTATTGTAAACAACACGACATAGCATACTCTAAATCTAAAGATTTATCTGATAGACATAAAGCCGACCTCGATCTAGCCGAAAAGGCTTGGCAACGTGTAAAATCAAAAGACGCGAGTTTAGGTGAAAAGATATCTGCAGGTATAGTTACGAATATAATGAAAGCAAAAGTGAAGGTGGGTAGTGGAACTAGAAAGTCTAACTGTTTTAGAAATATCATGCGGAGAGCTCGAGTAGCAATGAAAAACTTGAAAAATAAAAACCTCAATCAGGCTGCTAAATTAACACTTAATGTTATTCGAAGGGATGTGAAAAAGAAAAGGAGTAAATATACTACGCCTAGAGTTATACCAATTCCAAAGACTGGAGGAATTATCCCACTAATACCTTTATTTGCAGGGTTGTCAGCATTAGGTGGTTTGGCAGGTGGTGCATCAGGTATAATAAAAGCTGCTTCTGAGGCAAATGCCGCAAAAAAGAGATTGGAAGAATCGAAAAGACATAATGCTAGAATGGAAGCAATAGCGTTGCGTGGGAAAGGGCTCTATATGAAACCATATAAGAAGGGATTAGGCTTATACATTTCACCACCGAATAAAAAAAAAACTTTTAAGTAGGTTACCTAAGAGAGCGCTCTCCAATTTTGATCTACTTCACTATGTTAAGAAGTTAAATATTCCAAATTTTCGAGGCGTATTTATGAGAGACGGATTGCCTTTACGATCGCCGTGGTCTAATGAGAGTGGTATTGTAAATTTGGATGACTCTGATGGGGCGGGAACACATTGGGTGTGTTACAGAAAAACGGGCAAACATGTTGATTACTTTGACAGTTTTGGAAATCTTCCACCACCTACAGAACTCCTAAATTATTTTAAAAATAGCACGATTCATTATAACAGAGATAGATATCAGAAAACAAAAGCTGTAAATTGCGGTCATTTATGTTTAAAATTTTTGAATAAAGATGCAAACATCTGGAATTGTAATTAGTCATGTCTTGGACGTTAACGTTTACGGGTAAAACATCCACTCTTAATGCTGATTATTTTCCCGAGATCACCTTGGATGCTGATAAAAATTATAGCATAGGATGTGTGAGTTTAGAAACTTATTATACAATACCTAACGTGTTCGATGGGAACAATATCTTCCACTATGGAAGCGGAAATTCTGTGGTAATACCAACAGGAACATATGAAATTGATGATTTAAACGAATATTTACAAAGTGTTTTAGGAAAAGATGCAATAAAGATCGAAGCAAATAATAATACTTTACGTTCAGCATTGACTTGTAACTTTGAGGTGGATTTTACTAAACATGGTTCGATAGCATCACTTCTCGGATTTGCGAAGAGAAAATTGGAAGCAAAAGTAAGACACATATCAGACAATATTGTAGACGTTTTTCACGTAAATGACATTCTTATCGAATGTAACATTGTAGAAGGTTCGTATAAAAACGGTGAGAATGTGCATATATTACATCAGTTTTTTCCTGAAGTTCCACCGGGGTATAAAATAATAGAAAGACCTAGTGAGATAATTTATTTGCCTGTGAATACCAGAACGATAAACAACATCACTCTCAGATTGTTAGATCAAAACGGAAATCCAGTAGACTTCCGCAACGAAACTATTACAATTAGATTACATTTAAAGGAAAATGGGTCTTGATTTTACTCGAAATCCTTATAATCGCGGTGCGGCGATGAGATGGATTAGTACACCACGTACTGCTAAACCGTTATCATCTAATAACATACAGTTTCTAGAATCTCTCGGGTTCCGTCTGCATCCGAAATGGATATATTAAATATAGACTCCAGTGCGCGTTATGATGAATCAATAACTTCCATCGAGTACCATACTCATCATCCTTACACACAATCAAAGTTCGATTACAATGATGAAATTCGTATGGTAGTTCAAAATCAATCTGATTTTATTCTTCCAAGTCAAAGTCACATCTATATAGAAGGTCATATTACTAATGAAGATGGATCCGGTATAGCATCAACCACCACGCTTGTAAATAATGCTTTCTATCATCTTTTTTCTGAGGCTCGTTATTGTTTAAATGGTGCTGAAATAGACAGCGTGAGAAATCCAGGAGTTACCTGCACTCTCAAGGGTTATGTTTCACTAACAGATAGTACATCGAAAGGATTACTAAATGCAGGATGGGTAATCCCCGGAAAGTCGAGCGAGGTATTGGAAGATGGGAATTTTAACGTTTGTATCCCGCTGAATACAATGTTTGGGTTAATGGAAGATAATGATAAGATTTTTATCAACGGAAATCATGAACTCATTTTAATCAGAGCACGCACTGATGATAACTGCTACGTATCTACCAATAATGTGAAAGCTAAAATTACAATTGATAAAATTTGTTGGAGAATTCCATATGTTACAGTATCCGATAAGCAGAAATTACTTTTACTCAAACGTATTGATCAAAATAAACCTATTCAGATAACGTATCGACGCTGGAAACTTTCATCCTACCCAGAATTACCGAGAAGTGAAAAACAGACTTGGGTCGTAAAGACAACCTCTCAGTTTGGTAAACCTCGTTATGTTATATTCGCATTTCAAACATCACGGAATAATATTGTACAGCGGGATAGCAGTGTTTTCGACCACTGTAATTTAAGAGGCATTCAAGTTTTTCTCAATAATAAAAGTTTCCCCTACGATGTATTAGATTTAAATTTTAGCAAGGGGCAGATAGCTGAGCTTTACAATATGTACGCAAAATTTCAGAAATCATATTATGGAAATGAACCAAAACCTTTGTTGTCACGTGATCAATTCGTTAATATCGCACCTATCGCAGTCATTGATTGTTCGAAGCAAGATGAATCAATCACTTCAGGTGCTGTAGACGTTAGAGTAGACTTCGAATCAGAAACAAATTTCCTATCTAGAACTAGCGCTCATTGCTTAGTGATCAGTGATGAGTCATTTTGGTATGATCCGCTGACTGGCTCAGTGAAATTTGCAGGATGATAAATATAGTGCGATGATACTTTCCACCATCAGTAGCAAACATGAATTCAGCTATTGTTGACTTCAATCTTGACAAAGATGCATCGGGACGTTTTTTGTTGCGAGAATTATCCATAATCTCATTAAACACCTTTGCAAGTCAACATTGGATTTTTAAAACGCCTAAGTTGGAAAATCATTCAAATAGCGTCAATGTATGGACCACGCAAGAGTATCATGCTATAGATGAGCATATTGGCGATGTGGAATATGATATGGCAGAATACATATTGAAGGAATATACAAGGCCATTCGATTACATCTTTACTAAAGGAGTGGAAAAGTGTAAATTTCTAAGAAAGGCCATCCATTCGCAAATTAAAAATGTCTATAACTTAGATGACTTCGACTGCCCTGCACTAGAGAAGCTGAATAAGAGAATTGGTACTGAGTGTATTTACCATTTTCGAATAGATATGCCAGATATTTGCTCCCACAGTCGGGCATTTTCTCTCGCTGAATGGTGTCGTCTCAATTTAAGTGACATTAATTTATTGGAAAGAAGTGCACGCATAAAGACATTCAAGGAATGGAAGAATACATCGGTGTCTCCTGAGAATCTCGCCGAAGCCGGAATGGTGTACTGCTGCGGAACATACGATACAGTTCAATGTGTTTACTGCGGATTGCGGATGACACAGTGGCGTGAAGGTGATGTACCACTAGATGATCACAGAAGAGAAAAACGCAATTGTATCATGTTTGGTTTTTCATGTTGTGATGAAACTGATTAAGAATGCATTTTTTGTCAAGATGATATTGATTGAATAAAAAAATAAATCGATTTTTAAAATTTTATCATGTTTTATTTACTTGATAAAACCCATCCCGACCGTAGAGGTCAATAACCTATCCTTATCCATTTTATTTCACCTCCCAATCAACCTTCGACAAGTTAAGACCTGCTGATTCCTCGAGAGAGTTTCTCATACGTTGAATCATTTAGATCTGAGATTCGATAGAGGACAGAGGTGCACATAAATCTTCTACGCATCAAAACGCTCTCCAAAGGTAATGGATATAATTAATATTTGATATTATTAGTATATTATAAATCTAAGAAATTATTGATTGGAAAACAATTACATTTCAGTTAAGGACTTAAAACAACTTGCAATTATACATAAAGTTGGGTCAGTTATTCGGACCTATCATGAACATAATTGGAAGTGGGTCAAGAGACCAGATCTGAAATTTATACCTATTGATTACATTGAATTGTATCATCCGCATGATATGGAAGATATGACGACTACATGTCACGAAATACAAAAAATGGAAGAATGGTATGAGAGGGAACGACAATAAACATGATCTGCCTACTCGATGTTGTTTCATTTTGAATCATTTCAACCGTCCCCACCCCACTCAGAACCGGTTTTTCTTTACCTAAAAGTTGGTGACCTACTTAGCTCGTCGAAAACCTGCTTAGAAGGGTAAACGACCGACCGAAGACACGCGCTGAGGAGAAACCAAAACACACGCAGATGTAAATATTGGAAGGCCCTATCCCCTCCACGGGTCAACGACTGGCGCAGAAGCGAAAGGGTCATTCAACTTTCACTTGGCTACACCATATCGCACTAACTCATACCAAACAGGTAAACATTGCGAATATCAACAATAACGCAAAACCAGTACCATTACCTTACACAATATCACCCCCATTCGAATATAAAAACACGCAATGACCGAAACAGGCCTATCACTAGGTCAATGACTCTGCAAAATCACATCTTTACACTTCATCACACACCTCTATCATACCCACAACAAGGCCAATGACCGAAACAAACCTACCACTTGGTCAATGACTCTGCAAAATCACATCTTTACACATACACACCTCAAACATGTAAACATTGCGAAAATTAGGGTCAACGAATGACGCAGAAGCGAAAGGGTCATTCAACTTCCATGCGAATATCAACAATAACGCAAAACCAGTACCATGACCTTACACAATATCACATCATTCCACAACATCATCGCTAAACACACGCAGAATCACACCTGAATCATACACACAACCAGGCCAATGACCACACTAACGCAAAAATCGCACTAACTCATACCAAACAGGTAAACATTGCGAATATCAACAATAACGCAAAACCAGTACCATTACCTTACACAATATCACCCCCATTCGAATATAAAAACACGCAATGACCGAAACAGGCCTATCACTAGGTCAATGACTCTGCAAAATCACATCTTTACACTTCATCACGCACCTCTATCATACCCACAACAAGGCCAATGACCGAAACAAACCTACCACTTGGTCAATGACCCTGCAAAATCACATCTTTACACATACACACCTCAAACATGTAAACATTGCGAAAATTAGGGTCAACGAATGACGCAGAAGCGAAAGGGTCATTCAACTTCCACATCTTTACACATACACACCTCAAACATGTAAACATTGCGAAAATTAGGGTCAACGAATGACGCAGAAGCGAAAGGGTCATTCAACTTCCATGCGAATATCAACAATAACGCAAAACCAGTACCATGACCTTACACAATATCACATCATTCCACAACATCATCGCTAAACACACGCAGAATCACACCTGAATCATACACACAACCAGGCCAATGACCACACTAACGCAAAACCAATACCATTACCTTACACAATATCACATCATTCCACTACATCATCGCTAAACACACACAGAATCACACCTTAATCATACACACAACCAGACCAATGACCTACGACAAGGACTTACGCAGAACTCAACACGGTCAGTTCACACACGTATTCGCCAATTCAATATTCGCCAATTCACAGACTAGGTTGTCCCAATCCCCGCTTTTTAACAAAATCCCACCTACATCATACACACTACCAGGCCAATGACCCAACCAGACCTACGACAAGGTCAATGACTTACGCAGAACACAACACAGTCCACGTATAGGTCAGTTCACACACGTATTCGCCAATTCATGGTCAAGGTTGTCCCAAAAGCCGCTTTTTATCCCTACTTGCATATTAAATGTTCAATGATTTAGAAGTCAAATCGCAGAATTGAAGCCTTTAAGGTGGGTTTCATCTTCGTTAGAATTTTCCAGCATTGTGAAATAATCTTTCTCGCGTTCCTTAACACTATCTTCTTCATTCGTTTCATCAATAAAATCCTTATTATTATTATTTTCACTAAGGAGCCTATTTATAATTTTCCTCTCATTACGATTATCAGGACCATAACTAAGTTGTTTTTACTTCATGATTTTTAAAAATATAGCAAAATATTTACACCAATGATCGCAAATGATACAAAGCGGTATTGGAACGCTTCTAATGACATCAAACTGGCACTTGCCTTTCTTTACTATCGTAAAGAGTAGGGCGAGCCATAAAAGTAATAGGAGTCGCAATTTCGCAAACATCTCCCCCTATAGGTAAATAAAACATTTTTGACGAGATAAATCAGGTAGATATGTTACGGTAAAGGTACATAATCGGGAAATATGTTTATTTACCGGTAAATGTGCACATTCACCACCAATGTAAGTTTAAGTTTCCAGAAATACGTATTATCCGTACATTTCGCGGTAAATGTGCACTTTTACCGATGTGCCTTGGTAAATGTGGAAGTAAGTAAGAATGAGAAATGCTACACTTTAATAATTACGTTAATTTATAACAAAAATAATCGAGGGTTCGGCTCCACTGGTATATATTTTAAGATGAACGCTTCCCAACCCGAGAAAGGAACACAGTGAACGTGAGGAGGAATCAAAAACACTTCGACTGACTTATCCAACCCGGTGGGGCCGAGAAAAATTTCCCTTCATGTTCAAATTTAGTTTAGTTAATTGTGCACATTTACAAAGAAATTTACACATTTACCTACTTCTAAACTGCTACACATGTTCGCGACGCCGTCATGTTGTGGCCTGTGTTGCGACGTTTATCCACATTCACCAGTGTCTCTAGGTAAATGTGTACATTTCCCCAATCCAATCTGTAAAAGTATGTTATACTTACATTTACCGAACTTGGTGGTAAATGTGCACATTAACCGGGAAATGTACACATTTACCGGACTACGCACATTTACCGTGAGAGATACATTACAACTAACGGATGGTTAAATAATGCGATCCAAATAAAAAAGTTCCCAATATTATGTTATTTACACTTAAAATATTAAATCGGTGTCGCATTGTTTTACATTTTAAATATTAAATCGGTATCGCATTGTCACCGAAGTGTTGGATGATGAAAGAATTTTTATCAGCCTAAAAATTGGACTCACGCGTCCACAACTGAATACCTGCGGCATATCGGGCTGCGTATTCACTTTCCTAAAAGATTGGACGAAAAAAGACTTGCCAGGAAAACACGAGCTGGGAGCCAAAGGGATACTCTCAGCAGAATTCGGAAACATGGCAATTATTCGGAGTGTCTGCTTCGCATGAAGAATAGACGAGAGAATTCTCCACAGAAAGAATCTTCGGAAAATTGCGGGCGCCTCTCACTTCATAGATAAAGTGAACATTTTTTCTAGCTCAAATCAGTACAAATTTCACTTTTTTGCTCAGAAAAACAAAAACATTCACTGAATAAATGAGAACACCAATAAAAACCTCTTCCGCTAAAAGTTGTTGTATAAAAATATTCGTACAAGTTTCTGCGAATATTCTACGATTTAAACTCAAACTACCAATGAAAAATTTATAAACTACTATATATAAGTATATACGAAAGCAGTGTTTAAAATTGGTCGGATAGAAATCAAGGAGTTGAAATAGCAATGAGAGGGGTAAATTACCGCGTTCAGGAATTTTATGAAACAATGAATTATAAAATTCGTGAATTAATAAAAAACTCAGTATAGAAAGTTAATCTTTACAAAATCAGTATGGTTCGGAATAAAACAGAAACGGGAAAATTAATCTTCTACGGTAGTTCAGTGGTAGAATATCCGCCCGGCAAGTGGAAGACCCGGATTCGATTCCCGATCATAGCAGAATTTTTTCCTGTTTCAAAATTATTCCCAAATAAATCAGTGCGGTTGGCCACTTTACACTGGGGCATTTCTCCAGAGACGGACAAGAGTTCCAAATTTTTGGCTTCATTCGTAGAAATTAAATCTTTTGGGTTTTAAAATTTTGAAATGTTTTAGGACCATAGTTTTAACCAAAATAAATCGGTGCCGAAGTAGCATTACAAGCTATATGCTTCTATACATACCTAAATTAAGATACCCGCAATCCTTTATGTATACACACCCACACCTCTACTTACATACATTAACAATTTTCAGTGTATGAATCTCAAAATTATCTTCAGAAGAGTGACGCGTGTATTAATGCTATTTTATAAATCGCTGCCGTAGAGAATCGAATAAGAACGCTTTAAATATAAAGACATACGTAGGAGGAAAACGGCCGAGATGGGCTAACTTGATCGCGACGCGAGTTACCTGGAATTTAAGGAGGAAGTGGTGTTTGTTGTTATGCATTACGCATGACCTTATTGCCTGTTGAGTGGCGGAAGGCATGTTGAAATAGTAAATCAGCATTGGAATAATAAAGATGAGTAATGTAATGAAGAAAAACGTATTCCGAAAATTAAACTTCTAAACTTAGTCGTCACTCACAAAATATTATTATTTCTTGGAGGAGTTTTTTATGTACGCATTTAAAGTTTAAAATTAAATGGATTGCGATTTTATCAGAGTTTATCGCAAAAATGTCATTCGGCACTAGGCGGTTATAAAATTCCTCTACAATACTGTGATCGACACAACAACCAAACGACTATTAATTTAATTTGTTTCAATTTTTAGGGTTTTCAAACCTTATTTATGTTTGAATTAAAAAATATTCCCAAGACATTATTTTATGCATAGAATAATCTTGATCGCGTTATTCCCATATGCACATGGAACACAAGTAACGGCTGAGGAGGTAAAACAATAACATGAACACAAAAAATGAACACGAGATAAAAATTTCAATAACAATGATAATGTAAGTATGTTGCTATGATTCACAAATATGTTAGAACATAAAGGACGATATTACCTTAAATTTTCTATAATGTTAATTGTAGCTAACACTGTGGTATATATTACAAAGTTCTGAGGTGGGGAGTTTGCCCGAAAAGAACATTCCGGATTAACTACCAATTTAAGATAACCGCATAAAGACTTTTGGATACTGTGGGACAGAGCCGTCTCTAAGACCCGCGGGGCCCCGGGCGAGAGAGTTACCGTGGGGCTCCCTATTTATACAAATCAAATTTCTCATTAAATTACAATTTTATTATTGTTTTCAAGTTTATGTTAGTTTTTCTCCTAAAATACAGTAGTTGAAATATATTTTTAAAACCATTGTATATTACATATTTATTTTTCTATATTTAGTAATTGGAAATTAACGAGAAAAGTATACGAGTATATATAAACAGTATACGAGTAAACGAGTACCTATATCCTCTTCTCGAGACAATTTCTCGAATACAATTTCTACTATAGCTCCTCATAGACGCGGGGCCCTCATAGGCGCGGGGCCCTGGGCGACTGCCCACTCAGCCCCCCCCCTTCAGACGGCTCTGCTGTGGGATCATAATTTATATGCTTTTTAAGAAGCATCCAACTCAAGTGTTTCATTTTCTTGCTTTAAAAAACAAGCTTTCCTTTGCTGGAACGGAAAATGTTAAACTACTAAACATAATACGACATATACGTATTAGGGCTCTTAATATTTTTATATTGATTAATTTTATTTTTAATACCAGTAATCTTCTTTAAAAATATCCTTAAACCAATTTTCTTCTTTACGAAATATTGGCAATATATTGTTGAAGAATGGCTATTTTTATCACAAACGGATCTAAGGGTGGTGCTATCAACCCTCCCCCTTGGATTTCTCCATTGTCCTCCACTGGATGCAAACTTAAACCCATTCCGCGCAAAATTCCTTGATTATGCGCCACAGATTAGAACCGTTGCACAAGAAAAAATAAGATTCCGACACAGGTAGGAATTTTCAGAATAAAGGGCCGTTGGCAGTGGCGGATTCAAGAGGGGTATGAGTGAATGGATTGATCGCCTCTCCCCTCCCCCGGGGAAATTTCTAATTCAGCCCCTGATTCTTATAATGGTTCGCCAGTATTAACTAGAAATGAGACGGTTCCGAAGCCTTAAAAATATTGAAGTTATGATAAAAATGAGCAAAACTATAATAATAAAAGCTTTAAATTCAATCACAATAAACTGAAATCGGATTGATTATTAAGAATTATGCGAGGTAATACATATAGGAATCGTTCAGATTATAATATCATGATATTTTTATGGAGAGCGACGAACAATTTTAAAGTTCCTTAAATATCCGTGAATAGTCACTGAATTTTTAAGGTTAGGTATCAAGCGTCAAACAGCTCAAGAAATTTGAGATAAATTTTTTAAAAAACTTGACGACTAACCCTCATCCGTTTTTGGGGTACTTCAAAACCACGACGTGGAAGAAATAAAGAAAGACCTCGCACTTTCTTCCTCCTTTTGTTGCGCCCCCATTTAATAAAAGCGTGAAGTTATTAAAATACGTTTCACGAAGTAAACAACATTTGAGCGCGTTCGATGGAGCACTTTCATTGCGACGGAGGGATCGATGTAAAGCCCCGTGCTAAAATAATCTACCGCAGAAATGTCTTCCGGTACTTCCTTCCGCGAAGCACCCCGAAAGAACATTCTCGATCAGAAAGTCAGTCTTTAAAGATAACGGTTTATCGACTTTGCTTGGAGTCAAGGTCACGGCCTATGTACTCGCAAGACGACACCGAACTCGAAACTACGGTCTTGCGAGTCTGAAAAAGGAATCCCAAGAGAACTTCTCATACCTGTTTGGTCGGGTTGACTATAATACCGAGATGGAGACATCGGACTTTTTTTGGGCGGAACAGTAAAAAGATCGATTTCGTTTCAATGCGAACGACGGATCATTGAATCATTTACCGCGAAAATAATATACTCGTAGTTGTAAAACGACGGAAGATATTCGAACTCGATTAAAATTTTGATTCGTTTTTTTCACTGTATTGGCCGTTACTTGGTGGTATTCCATCTTTAAATTATCACAAAAATTACTATACCACCAATAGTTTCGTTCTCATCTCTTCATCTTACATCCGCCTTAACCTCCCACCCCCTTACCACCCACCTCCCGGGCCTATCCTATATACCAGGGGTGTCCTAACCGCGGCTCGCGAGCCGCACGTGGCTCTTTTAACCTAACGTGCGGGTCTTATTCATTTACACTCAAGGGCTTATCACGTCAGAATGCAATAACGCGGTGCGACTAACGATAAGACGTTTTGGGGATGATTGAAGGACATGCATTCTCTCTGTATTGTTTCGAATACAAGTTATGTTTACTCTTCATACATTTTTGTGTGCAAAATGTGTCTTGCCGCTCTCGAACTTAGAAAGATTACCAAAGGTAATCAGGTTTGGCCACCCCTGCTATATTTAGCCTGTTTTTATAATCTTTGTCACCTATTGATGATGCATCGAAACCCGGGTCGTGTATTTTATTTTTGTGGCATAGTTCTGTATGTCATTTTTGTGATTTTTTAATTCATTTACCTGGATTTAGTGCAGTCGTTTCAACGCGGTCTTGTATCGCCGACTGCGAAAGAATTTGACCAATGGGCGGAAGTGTATTCTATTTGGTGGAAACTGTCGTTTCCATTATTTCACTCGATTTAAGTTGTGAGTCCGTTTTGTGTCGCTTGGAAGATTTTGCGTTTTAAGAAAATTGAGGCGAAAGTGCAGAAAATTAACTTGACCGACAAAAGTTGTCATAATAACCTGGAAAAGTAATCATGTAAACCATTAATTTTGACATCTTTTCTATGGATTTGATTAAGTGTGCAAAAGTACCACATTTACTGGCAAAAACTTCGCCCTGGTGTAATTCCCGCAGCACATTTTTTCATCTTAAAGGCATTTTAAACAATTACAGAGGAAAAACAGAATCTGAAGAAGAGAAACAGATCCGAAAGTCGTAAATTCACAAAGTCCGATTCCAGAATGCACTACAAAACCTTTTGAAAGATATCCCTTTCTCTTTACATTTGGAGGTTATTAAAGGCCTTTCCACAATGTGGTAGTTTCTTGCCACACGGTGCCGCTAAAACGCAAAAGTTTTGGGGTGTTCATGAAAAATATCTACGTCTGTAAATCTTGCCATTTTACTATACTTGTAGTGATTTAAGTGAACTAAAATTACAATTTTTTAGACCAAATAGATATTTTAAAAGTGAATTTTGTGTTACTGATGATACAAATCATCTCCCGGCCCATATAATATTTTATGGTACATATATTATATTGTTTTGCATTCCCAATAATATGCGTAACTGTACTGCGAAAACGCGCAATGATAATGAAGGGAAAATTCCGCCTTTGGTCGGTTCTGACATACCTAGTACGCCCGATATATTTGGTCGTAGCATCGTTGCCGGGAAGTTTCGTTCCCGGGGCAAGCCACCGCCTCAAATCTCTAATATCTTTACAGTCGATGATTTAAATTCTGTGCCAAATAATAAACATATTGATTTTATTGATATATATATATTTATATATATATATATATATATATATATATATATATATATATATATATATATATATATATATAAAAACTCGATCCAACGACGATATTTTTAGAAATGTTAATTATATACTAATATATATTCGCGACTTGCCTGTCGTCGCCCCTTCGCTTTGGCGTCTGCTAAACAAGACTGTTTGGTCACAAAATTTTGAGGAATAAAGTGCGAGGATCAGTAAAAACGTTACTTGACACTGTTCCATCTTTTTGTCACGAACCATAAGTTTCGACGAGACCTGATGACAAGCGACGCACTCGGTATTTTTTCTAGGAATACGGATGGAACCTTCACTTCCTCGATTTCTGTTTGTGTCTCCGTGCCGCGGAAAATTAATTCCACGGAGGCAATCTTGAACGAATGTATCACTTCATTAATCAAGGGTGTGCTTGCCATGCCATTTACAAGTCATAAACTGTGATAATGACGACGCCATCTACAGGAACATTATTGTTGATAGACGTTGATTCGCTCCCACTTATTTTCAACAATTAGTTCCTGGCGAAGCGTTAACATTTTTTTAGATACTACCCTTTATAGAATATTGGAATTCTTAAAAACACCCGCAAAAGTATATTTTCAAAATGTTGTTTTGAAACAATATTATGCCTTTGCAGGTTCTTCTGGGTAAAAACTCAAGATAAATGTAATCTCGAATTAGCGCCCTTGATTCTGACACGACGAATCGACAGAATTCGGTACGAGGAAAAAGTCTCCAGACAGCTCTTACGAAATGCATAGAGAAGTAATACGGATTGACGTTCATTTCGAAGGATGGTTCGACATGCTTGCGTATTCGTTTCGATGCGCGGCCGGGCGAGGTCAGCCATCGATTGAAAATCCGTCCATCCGACTTGATGGCGCTCAAACTGACTCATCACCTTGGCGATCTTTGTCTCACCAAGAGGCGTAAAAAGGCGAGTAGAAGCAGATGAGAATTTCGGCTACAGATGAGCCTACATCAGTGGCAATTCACCTATAGTAAGTCAGAGTCTAATATCCACTATAGGTGGATCGCCACTGACGACGGCTGCTGTGTAGCCGAAATCCGGATCTGGTTTTCCCAAACCCCTATGGACATTGGAGGGAAATAGGTTGTCAGGTTGATTTCTAGCCATAAGGTAGGATCGAGAATTTTCACGTTATTGTCGCGATATAAAACTGGATAAAACAGATTTCTCAGGGATATGTTGTGATCACTCAAAGTAATTTGCATCAGAAATTAGTGATGTAATCAGCACATGTTCTTAGGCGGAACATAAATAGATCAAAATAAAAATTTCGATGTTGGTGCGATATACGAATGTGACGGACTAATTCTGAAAGTAGTGTCCCAAAAGTCCCTTATATTCTACGTCTTAAGGTGAATAAATAAAATAAAACGTATATTTGTTCCATTTATTGATATATTTATAATTTTTTTATTTATTTTTATACCTATGACATATTTAGTCATCAAAATTATTTATAATAATAATAAACATCAGTATGGTAAGTCCCTTTACCTCTGGGTTCAGCAAGCTGCAATTTCGATTCGGCGCATATTTTATTTTTTTATTCCCCTTTTTTTTAGGGTGAATAAACCTGATCAGAGT
This sequence comes from Tanypteryx hageni, assembly GCA_028673005.1. Taxonomy (NCBI): domain Eukaryota; kingdom Metazoa; phylum Arthropoda; class Insecta; order Odonata; family Petaluridae; genus Tanypteryx; species Tanypteryx hageni. The sequence goes on from CM054117.1 coordinate 43,958,474, forward strand.
TTATCTTAATTACGGGACTGTTGTGTTTCATTTTTACCATTCAATATTAACAATTTGTGGTGAAGGGGCTTTTTGGACACCCTGCATGTATTCTGGTTCAATTAAAATTTACCGTCGATTCAATATTTCCGAAGGTCGTAGAACTTTCCTCCGTATAGAAATCACTTTCGTCTTTTAGCGTTTTAGCAAGCTCGATTAACCCTAATCTATTAATTAATTTAAAAAAACATTCGCTTCCAATACATAAGAATTTGCGTGAGTTGATGAGGCAATAAAATTATTGCATTGCCACGGTTTTATCCTTGTTAAAGATAAAAGGAAATGCAGTGTTTATTATCCGGTGATATATTTTTCCTAGGTGCGCGATTGTGTTGGAACGGCCGTAAATTTCAAAAATGAAGAAACCATGTAAATATCCAGAGTAAATTAAGAAAATATGCTTAGAAAGATCCATATGAGAGATATTTTCATTAAAAGTTTATGGGAAAAATTGCAATCTGAAAGTCTTTTAAAAAATAAGTTAGCAAATTTTCAGTAAGTACTTCTTAACCGTCACGCTTAACTTTTTCCTCGTTAAACTGTAACATTCCTTTTCAAATTCTTGATTATTACGTTTACTATACAAATAAATGGAAGCAAAAACATCTACATACCTTTGCCTATGAAACCTTGAATGTTTTTAATCTGTTAGCTGGGACTCAACTCTTTCTACTTGATTAGTGTTCATCAGTGCTTGAATTGGACCGGAACGTCGTTCCATTTGTTAAAATATTATTTAAAAACATAAATCAAAAGGAACATCATTTCTGAACAAGATCAAATTCACCAATTAAAACCATTGTGGTTTAACTACTAAATGATGTTCGTTACTACTGGTGTTAAATCGGATGACGTCAATCCAATCTCTCTCACTCGTATGCCTCGTGTACGAGCGACTATATACCGCGATGACTCATATACTACATTTGCCAACTTGAGTCAAAACTTGTTATAATGCTAAACAGTGCTCGAATCGGGTGGGAACGCCCTTCCACTTGATACAAAATGTAGCCCACAGCGTTCCCGTTGTTTAAAAAAGTCAGATAAGAATGTTTCGGTTACTAGCGTCCCGTTTGTTAAAATTTTCCAATTCGAGCACTAGCGTTTACGATGTCGAAAAGAGAAAAATACGTATTATTTATCATCTTATTAATAAAGTAACGGAAAGGCCTTTTAGCCACGAAATTTCGAAGGGATCTAATCGGGAGGAACGCCGAAAATTCAAAGTAAAATCAAATTAGCGCTTAACGATTGGAATTCGCGAAGAAAAAATTTTATAATTTGCATGTAACCATAATCTGCAAGCAAGGTAGGAGGGGTGTTCTTCAAAATTCCCCCTTCGGCCGCAGCCTCTTGGGAACTTGGGTTTACGCCGCCCCTGGTTGTCAAAATAGGGAACTATTATACGATTTTACGTGCAAAATGATACTATACATCCTTTATCGAAATGGTATATTTAAAGTGATTAAGTGGGATTACAGCATATAGTTCACACTCTCAAATGTTGAAAATATTGATCCGAGTGACCGCGCGCCTCCACGTTATTGATCTCCGCGTTGCTCGGCATCCATTGGGCTTAAAATTGAGGGGGGTTATTCAAACTTAATATAACGATTTTTCTTGCACATGCGTTTGTGACCTAAAGGTTTATTTACGATACTTAAACCTTAGAAGCACTTTAGAATGTTACGACGCGATCAACGAGATGTAACGTTGTTGGAACAATATATGCCTTGTGGAATGAAAATTTAACATGAGGTCTAGAGTGAAGAAATTGTGGATCTTTGTGATGCTTTTTTTTGTTGTTCTGTGTCTGTTGTTTACGCTGAGCCTCAAAATACAGATTTCAATGATCCAGATTACTGGATCTTCATTACTGAGGCAGGCTGTTACAAGTCCCAGGATGGCAACCCTTTCTCCATCTATACCTATCCTGGAAGAACCAGGGGGGGTGGCATTGTGCGACTTACCATGGTTTGTGGAAGAGCGGCAAGCCGCATCGGCTGAACAGCAAGCCGGTCTTCTGCACCTTTGCGAAGATGCTGCAATCCTGACTGTTCAACAAGGTGGGCGCCTTGGCAACCAAATGTGGGAATATTCTTCTGTGTGGAGTTTGTCCAAGGAGGTTCCTTGGTTGATGCCAGTCATCCCAAGGTGCCTGCTTAGGGCCATAGATGATGCATTCCCGTTTCTTAGTCTCCCTGAACTTAAACTATCGATTCTTCAAAGAGGATGTAATTCAAACTCTGGAATAATTGCTCAGCCAGAACCAACCCTGTCTCACCAAAGCGTGCTGCAGATCTTGAAGGAGTGTCAGCAGGAAAGAAATAATAAAGATGATAATGAAATGGGAGCATACTGTAAGAAGAACATGGTACTTGAAAGGTAAAAATAAATAGATGGAAACGGTTTTTTGTTGTAATTGTAAGATTATAGATGGAAATGTTGGAGTTGGGGCCGGCACAAGATATGGGTGAGCCGGATGGCTACCCGGGCACCAAAGTCTTTGTGACACTATTTTGACCATCTGTCTATGCATTACTTACAAATGAATAAATATTGGATATCAATTAATATTGTGGAACAGGCTGGGATCCTGATGGCATTCTATTTATTTTTTCAGTATCGATAAGTTTTGCAGAGCAATGAATAAATTATCATGTAATTTGTAAATATCTCAACAAATATTTATAGTGAGAGGTGCTGGAGTGCTATCTCCCCTGGGGTGCCAAAATTTCATGGGCTGCCCCAAGTTGGAGTAAGTTATGTTCCTGTTGCAGAAGACTGAAGTAAATGTTTATGAAAATGACCATATATCTGTATCATCATGCAGTATATCAAACCCTGTTAAAACAAATATAAATAATATAACACAAAAAACAATATTGGAGGTTCATACTACATGGGAATAGCTTAGAATAATCAGTCTTGAACATATCCATAGCTCTGAAAACCCTTCCTCAGCCTTATTTCAATGGTTATTGAATTAGGAGTATATTCTAAATATATTTATTATGATAAAAATAAAAGAATTTTTATCCATAATCTTAAAAACTATGTAAATGGAAGTGCAATATATTGAAACCAAAAATACAGAAAACCTTTATCAGAATGCTTAATATACTCACCTTAAGAAATTATTTTTGTTATTTTTTGAAGGTCTCTCATATTTGCATCCAGCCCAGTCTATGTGAAATTAGTTTTTTTACCTAGGGAATATGGCCTTAGTTTATTCTTCTTAAACTGTGGTAAAAATTTTATTCACATTTTATATTGACAATTATGTTGTTAACTAGTATGTTTACATTTGTTTATACTCAACAGCATTTCATACATAAATCCCTAGAGCATGAGTTTTTCAGGATAATTTAATGCCATTTTTAATGTCATTTTGATGTTAATGCATTCAATGACTTTCACTTAAGTCATGAATAAAAAAATCAAAGGTGAAAAGATAAAATATTTCATGTTAAAAATTGAACTAATATTGTGCAGAACGAACCTGAGAGGAATGATATTTGGTCAGCATGAATATTTCTCTACACTTGTTTGTGACAATTCACTCAAACATGGGCATCTGCTGAGGGGAGCAAGGGGGGGGGGGGCAGTTGTCTCCCTCTGGATCAGGCCTGTGGCAAGGGCCATTGATGTCTGGTTAGGTCAGGGGATTAACGAGGTCATTTTTCTGAGGTCAGGCAAGCAGGTGTGGCCCCCCTGCAATATGCTTTAAACAAACCACTAAAATATTAAGCCCACCAAACCTGAATGTGGGAGCTTGCCTATCCCCTTGACCCCCTGAAAAAGTTCCAGCAGATGCCCATGCATTCGAATGGTAGCATAAACAAATATGTAACCAAAACATACGAGTTCAATCTTAAATGGCCAGTACAGAGGAGACATTGGAATCCCAAACTTTTGCATTATTTTTCCTTTCATTTTCTTATTTCTCTCCTTCAAATTCATATATTTTTATATTTAAATGCTGAAAAAATATGTTGGTCTGACAAAGAAAAGACATTTGTATTAGTTTATAGGAGCTTGTCTAGTGATAATAAAAATTCATAATTTAATTGACTACATAATTTATTAATGTCATGCTTTGTTCTCACTCAGGTGGGTTGCGCTACCAGAATTGGTTCTGCCTCATCTGGATTTGCTTCGTGAACAAGAGTTTCGTTTCCATGCATATCTCAATGATTTAGCCTGCTCCTTTATGTCTGCAGTTAAGGGTAAAACAGGTGCTTCAGTCTTTGTTAGTGTCCATGTCCGTCGTGGTGACTATAGTGAATATCTCTTTTCTAAGCACAATGCTTCCCTTGCTCCTGTCTCATACTTTGAAGAGGCGATAAACTTTTTTCGTAACTATTTCAAAGACAGTGAAAAAGTGGCATTTATCGTAATAAGTGATGATATTTCTTGGTGCCGTGCCAACATTTTACCACTGCATGAAGACATTTTCATTGCATGGGATCCTGTCAAAGGATGGAAAGAAAGTACTGAGAATTTGGCAGGGGTTCCTGAAAGTGACTTGGCACTAATGTCATTAAGTAACCATACAGTGTTAGACTATGGATCTTTTGGCACATGGGGTGCTCTTCTATCCGGTGGTAAAACAATTGTTTACGGAATCGATGGCCTTCTTTCGACTAAAGTAGCCAATATGCTGGCTCACTGGGAGGCTATACCTCAAAAAAAGTTCTTGTGAGAACTAGAAAGGAGCTGCACATAAAAAAGTCATGCTTTTTTAAAACTCCTTACTCCTCTGTTAAACCTTTCCAAATTTGCTTCTAAAGTTCATGCTAAAATCAACTACCCTCTCCCCACTAAAAGAAGTATTTATACAAATAATATATGCCCACAAATAAGACACTTTATTGGAAAGATGAACTAGAGGGAAAAACAGATTCTACCAAATTTTCAATTTTTTGGAACTTTAATTATAGAAATCATTTATAAAAGCACAGTCATACCCATGTTATCTGACAGATTAGGTTTGTGGCCTTCATCAGAAAGCAAGTATCATCGCAAAGTGAGGCATCATTTTTCCATGGGTTCAATGTTACAATTGGAGGTTAGGCACATATTAATGAGTGTTTTTGAAGCTATAAGCCTCAGAAATCATTGTTATTCTTTATTTTTTAAAATAATACTTTTTAAAAGAATAGTACAATTAGATCTCTATACAACATACAATTCGCTACACTTGTTAAGATATGACCCATTTCTGTTATTCCGCTCAACAAAATGACTGTTTATGTATTGACTACTCTTGGGGTCACACCAAAAAGTATTGGATGAGTGAGTAGATGCAGTAGAATGCGAGTGATTGGTTCTATGGCACGAGCATCATTTGAACAGATCATCGGAAAGTGTAGTCTCAGAGATTAGGGTATGATTGTGCCTTTTTGCATTGCATATTCAATTTTATATTCTTTTTTCTGTAGTTTCTGCTGTCCATGTGATGATTTCCTTACTACAGAGAATTTGTTTCAACTTGAAATCTGTTTTTAAAAAGGTGAATGTGGTATGTAAGTAAATATAATAATTCATTTGAATATCCTTTAAACAGTTTCTCTGTATAATTACATAATTCAATTCCTGTTTATGTATGTTTTCCAGTTATACTATATAAAAAGAAACTAAAAAATATGCTTTTTATGAAATACTGGCGCAGAATGTCGCAAAATCTTGCGTTTTAATATCATAAAAATTAGCTATAAGTTAAATTAAATGGATAAAAAATCAATGGAAGCAATTTCTGACTCACTGTATTTTTAATTTATGCATTGCATTGTTGTGATGTGACATTTTCCAACTTCTCCTTATCACTTGTCACAACTGACAATAACCCCTTGTGACAATTGTGAACAGCCCTCAAGACTTTCTCTCATACTCAATCATGCACACAAATTTAAAATAGTCAATTTAATAATGGCCTATTATAATTCACACTGACATATTTCTACTTAAATACAAAAAATATTAAATGATGCAGAAAGACGAGAGTTATGTTTTGAAGAAAGCAACCTAGATATATTCATGGGTATAAACATGCTCCAACAGTTACTAACTAAATGATGTACAATTCCATGGAGCTGAAGATGTCAATATGCAAAACATTTGGCCTACATCCTTTTTCCAAAAATGAAATATCCATCATTGACCCTAAAAATAAAGTTGGTGGATTTTTGCTGAGGATGACTGATTTGTATCCAGAATGTGCATCTTTTTCCGAACCATTTTGTTGATTTTGAAGTTATTTTCGTAATTATTCCACCTGTATTCACTTTGTTAAATATACTGTATATACCTACAGTTTTATTTATTTAATGATATTTCTTCATGTGGTTTTGGTGGATAAATTAGAAATGGAAATAATAAAAGTAAAAAAGCCTTAATATCATAAATGATTAATTTATTATTTAAATACATTCTTAGAAAAAGAATTTCATGAAGATCATCCAATACGTCAATAATAAAAACGCATTAATACCACAAGCTATCATAATGGAAAATAAGAAAATATTAGGCTGTACTTTGTGCATCTTAAATTCAGCTTTTTGTGCTGGAAAAATAGTTTGTTAGATTACTTGATTATTTCACTCACTCTGATGGTAAATTGAAGGTTTTTACAAAAAGATTATTAAACTGTAATATTTTGTAATTAATATAAAATATGACGATTGAAAATTGATTTTAATTCCCTCAAAAGACTTACTTATAAAAATTCAAACAGACATAGAAAACTTAATATAAAAAAATGTGGCATTTCACAATTTACATAGGTACCTAGTTTTTTGTTTCTCTAAAATAGAGGTCTTGAAGTTGAAATTAATAATAACTGTCACTCTATTGACTGATTTGAAACATGAATATTGTTTAAAATCAATTTATATAAATGGTAATTTTTTTAATTAAATCTTTTTACTGACATGTAATTGGTAATATAAATGACAAAATTAATTTTGAAAATCTTAGATTAATGCTGTGGCTTATAAGAAATAATTTTCTTTAATGATTATTTTCCTATTTCCAAAGATAGATATGGAACAAAAAATTGATACAATCTGATAAAAAAATCAAAATATATATTGAACAAAAGAATTAATAAGAATATTGCAGATTCATTTAAGTAAATCACTTTTTTATGACTCAATAATTTTGCCTTTATATAAAAATATTACCAAGACTATTCAATACAATGAAATTTCAATGACTTTGACTAAAGTCACCAGAAGTAGCAAATTAGGAAATAAGTACTGCATTTTGACTGTGTACTGCATTATAAACTAAACTCGTGCTTCGATATCACCACAAGGAAAGCCTGAGTTAAATTTTGTGGTAGATGATAATAGGGTCCTGCACCACTCTAGGGGTGACCCTGCCTCCATTCTATCATTTATTTACACATTTTTAACTTCATACTGAAAAACATATACTTGACTTAAAAATAATTCCTTTGTGATTATACCATAATAAAGTTTTACTTGATGTTTACATTGCTTTTGTGTTTTTCGATTAAAATTAATATTTTTACGCTGATGTATCTAAATATATTTAATTTTTCATTCACTTACTTAAATTTTTACATGAAATATAAGACCGAACTGTGGCATTGCAAATTTAGTAATTATTTTAACTAATGACCTAAGAGGAAATACAGAAATGAATTTTTGCTGTCACAGAGGCTTTTTTGCTGTTGTTCCACAATCAAAGGCCGGCAAATTTTGGTATTTCCAAATATTTATTTAACCTAAATTATTGCAGTTAAGCAGAAAGCCAAGTGGCAACAATTTTATACAGTATTTTTCATATACTTATAACAAATACGTCGTTAATATTATTTTTATATACCTAGTTAATTTTATGGCATATTAGTAATTATTCCCATATAAATCAAATAATAATAATTTATGAAATAATTCATCTAGTATCATTCTTAGGACATAGAAATGATGAATTCTCAAACCTGAAATCTGGCAAAAGACTCGAAGTTCTGGACATCAAGATCAATGATTGTTCAAGATTTATTCTTAAGTTTCCTTACTAGAGATATAATTAGTTTAATTATGAACGCTTAAGTTTCTCCAACAACGATAAATTAAGAAAAACATTCTGAATTATAAAAAAAATCGACAACGACATGATAAAGTTCTTAATATAAATCAGTTCTATATCCCAACCTTTTAAATTTAGTAAAATAGTGCGCATAACATTTATCGATAGTATTATGTTCAGGAAATGAATGACGCTTATATCCTGAGAGGTTTGTTTTGGTTGCTGAATATGGTGACCGAAGCTTTACTTGTTGGTGTACGTTAGCATCTAATATTTCTATTAAAATGACTGAAAATGACTTAAGTGGGACTAATCTTTCATTGGAATCAATGAAAGTAATCGCAGAAAGTATTGGTATCGCGAATTTACCTGATGAAGCTGCAAAAGAGTTAGCTGATGATGTTTCTTACCGGTTGAAACAAGTTATTCAGGTAATGCATTTAAAAATCACTGGCATTTTCCTTGCACAAACGTTATATATTGTTTTTTAGCGTTTCTATCTTTTTTTAGGACTCCATGAAATTTATGCACCATGGAAAACGTCAAAAAATGACAACAGCTGATATCGATAATTCTTTAAAAATAAAAAATATCGAGGTGCGTATAGTTTTCTTTTAATAGTGAATACTAAAAAATTGAATAGATACCAAATGAGTTTGTTAAATTTTAATACTTATTTTAAATATTTTTATTGATCATTTTTAATATCAGCGAAATTCCCTTTTCTAAATTATGTTTGGTATGAGTAAACTTGATAAGTGTTCCAATCTATCCACTCTTTTAATTTTCAGCCGTTATATGGTTTTCATACGAAAGATAGTATTCCGTTTCGTTTTGCGTCTGGCGGAGGAAGGGAGTTACACTTCAACGATGAGAAAGAAGTGGATCTTAATGAAGTTGCAAACTCGGCGCTGCCAAAACTTCCTTTAGATGTTACCCTTAGAGGTATTTATCCAGCGATTGAAAATTGAGAATGGACAAAAGTATATAATATGTTTGTTTTTCTTATTGTACATAAATTTTGTAGTATTTTAAAAATTTTATTAGAATGTTTTTTTTTAGTTTTCTGATGTTGTCGACTTCTTGATTTTCAGAAATAATTTATTCTGATTTACGATTTAGTGTTTTTAATGCTTTACAAATTTGAATACACCATAATTCCTTTTACACTTACAGCTCATTGGTTAAGCATAGAAGGTATACAGCCTACAATTCCTGAAAATCCTTCTCCCATATCCAAAGAGCAGCTGAAGTTGGATAGTATTGACCCTGCTAGCAAACTAGGGAAAGGCGGTAAAAGTGATAGGTCCGACTCAGTTCCTGGAAAGCCTACCACTGGGTATGATTAATTTTACTCAATTTTTTATTTTAAATCTTTACTTTAATCAGAATTCACGTTTTTGTTTAACATTAAGATGACCTTGAGTATTTTTAGTTTTTTTATTCCCAAGAATTGCAGCTCATGGAAAACAATATAATGTTTCATTTTAACTACGTAGTGCTGTTTTAGCAAGATGTAAAAATAATGTGGTCTGTGGCCTTCTAGGAAATATAACTTTATGAGGATGTCGTCTTTATTGAAGTTTTGAATGAAATCCTTTGTCCATGTCCAATTTAACCGTTTATTGTAATTAATTTCTTCCTTATTTCTAAGTAGAAGAGCTCAGAAGTTGCGGAATGTAGAAACTGTTCTTGTGAAACAACTTGCAACGCATGAGCTGTCTGTGGAACAACAGTTATATTACAAAGAGATCACAGAAGCATGTGTGGGCTCTGATGAAGCAAGGCGAGCGGTAAGTAGTGAACCATTCTACTCTAGATAAAGACCCTTTGGTAAAATATTCCAAGAAAAGGTTTCATACAGTTTCTCTCACGAGTTATTTTTTATTTCAATTTTCTGCTGTTTATAATAACCTATTATTTTTTTCATCTGCCCAAAGTTCTTAATTTATGTATTCTCCCCCACTTTTCTGCTAAAATTTTAGAATCAATAATTGGTCAGATAGAATAAAATTTTGTGAAAAATGTGTTCATTTAGAATATATTTTATTGATATTTTATTATTGGTTCTGTCTTGTGGGACTAGTTTCTTTCTTTAGGTTAACATTTTAATTGGTACCATATGTACAAGAAAATAAATTTATTAAGCCTAAATTCATACAGTTTTTAACTAGATTAACAAAATTAATCAATTGGTTTATTTATTTAATAGGAGGCTCTACAGAGTCTGGCTTCTGATCCAGGTCTTCATGAAATGCTACCAAGAATGAGCACATTTATTGCAGAAGGTGTTCGTGTTAATGTAGTCCAAAGCAATCTTGCGTTATTAATTTATCTCATGAGAATGGTGAAGGCTCTTCTTGACAACCATTCCTTGTACTTGGAGAAGTATGTGAGTAAATTGTGTGCGTTTGCATGTGCCAAATTTGGGTATTACAAAAAACCCTAATTAAAACAGATGAAAAGTTTCATAGATATAATGAAAGGAGTTGAACTCTTACGTAAGTTATTAAACAACTTATGTATGATAAATGTATTTTTGCAAAATTATAATTGAAAATCAATTAAATATTATAATTGTATTAATTTAATTAATTAATTCAATCATTATTATTATAGTTACATTTTTATTTATTATTTAATACAGTTACTTTTTCTCATCTTTGTAGCTTCATGAATTGATCCCCTCTGTGGCAACATGTATTGTTAGTCGTCAGTTATGCATGCGCCCTGAAATGGACAACCATTGGGCACTACGTGACTTTGCTTCTCGTCTTATGGCTCAGATCTGTAAAAACTTCAATACCTCTACAAACAATATACAAACTCGTGTGACAAGAATGTTTAGTCGTGCACTGCAGGGAGAGAAAATGCCTCTTGCATCCCTGTATGGTGCTTTAGAAGGTGAGAAATTTGACTATCTAAGTTTTTTTGGCAGCTGGCTATCAGGAATTTAAATTTAAGATGTGTATGTTTGTTCACAGAAAAATACTTATAAATTATCATCATCATAGGTAGTCTGTCTGTAGACAGGTCCGTGATTATTCATGGTTAAACCTGGTTCTCCATATACTCCTGTTTTCCGCTGTTCTCTTCATATCTTTCCTTTCAACTCGTCTATCAGCTGAAACCTTATCCTACCTCTTTCCCCTTTTCCATCTAGTTTTCCTTCTAACACGTCTTTAATCATACTCTCTCTCCTCAGGTAATGTCCCACCCAGTTTGCCTTCCTCTTTCTAATAGTCTGTATAATCATTCATTTCTCTCCTACTCTTCATAGCACTTTATCATTTTTCATCCTATCTGTCCATTTATCTTCATTCTCCTCCAAGTCCACATTTCAAAGCTTTCCAAGTATTTTGTCATTTTTCCTTAGCATCCATCTTATGTTATAAAATATGTAACCAGATAATTGGCAATATTTTGGGCCATTTGTATTTAGAAATGGAAGTTACAGTTTTATGTAATTTGATAATCATTTAGTTTTCTTTTTCAGCAAAAATACCACAGTGAAAAACATTGAAATTATATTGTGTTGTGTATATTCATTTATTAGGTATTTATGTTCATTTGCTTTTATTTATTTTCAACGCATTATTGTAGGTCTTGCTGAATTGGGTCCTGAGGTAATGAAAGCATTTATTGTGCCAAAACTGAAAGCTGTGTCTGAAAGGCTGGAAACTTGTCTGGAAGGTCCGCTTCTCAGTAACGTAGACAAAATAGCTGCCGGCCATGTTAAACACCTCCTTGTGGTAAGGAGATTTATTTCCTTATGTCCTTGAGTACATTAATTACAAATTCAACCAAGTCATGTGTAACTTTGTGGAAAGTCATTATATTATAAAATAAATTAACACAATTTCAATTTAAATAATTTATTGAAATCAGTTTCACAAATATCACCACATACTCAGTAATTATCAACTTTCAACCAAAATTTTCAGAATATTGAATTCACAAAAGTTTGGAGTAAATTGTTAAAACATTCCACTAAATAGTAATTATACAGGGATGTTTTTAATTTGTAGTTTTCATTAGATGGAGAGTCATAGGCAAGCTTATATATATAACACTAAATGATTAAATCTGGATAGTGACCTTAAAAATGAGACAATTTTAATACCTTTTTGCTATTTAAAAAATATCTTTTAAGAAAAACTTGGTAGTGTATCTCATATTGTGGTTTACACATATACCTTAGTTCAGTGTTTCTCAAGCGGTATGACCCAAAGGTCATCTAGTTGGGATGCAAAGTTTCAAAACTATTTATTATAAATCTTTTTCTCAGCAAAATTATTATTATTAAATGTTCTTAAAAATTTCCATTATTGATTAATATACAGGCAGTCCCCGACTTACAGGTGACTCAACTTATGTATTTCGGACTTTACATGTAGGTTCATCGCCAGGAACATTTTCTATTTATATGACAAAATTTGTTCTAGCATTAATATACATTATTTATTTAATAAATCGATGCATATCATATTATAATATAGTACAATTATATATTAATAAATATATAATTATAGTAAAATAATTTATATATAATACTGGCTGATTCATTGCCTGAGAGTGTGCATTCCTGTTTTCACTTGCTGTTTTGGTGTTAGTTTCACATAGGTACTGCATTTATCGTGCTTCTTTAAAATTTGTATTTGAATGTTTATACCAGATCTACGAAATTATTAATGCATATGTAATTTCAAGAAAACTAACAATGAATTTTTTTTATTATATTGGCAACGAGTGCAGTGCTTTTATATGAGAAATATGTTTCCTAGTCGTTTTTGGTGTATCTGAACTTATATCTAAGGTTTATCAAAATTTTGAATACATAATTTTCACTAAATTATAAGTGCATAATAATTATAATAAATATCCGAACACACCTAAATTATGTTACGCAAGCGTGCATTTTTCTAACTTGTTAAACATACATGAACATATGTGTAACAGAAATTTCCAACTTACGTGATTTTTGGCTTACGTTAAGTTTCACAGAACGAAGTAATACGTATGTAATAATAAAATGTATTTTGCATAAAAATCCACTCCTTGGAAAAGTTGGGGTTTTTTATCATAGTGGGACCAGGATTATTTGACAAAATGGTAGGTGGGATGTAAGATACAAAAGGTTAAGAACCTTAGTCTTAGTTATCATCCAAACCTTATATGTTTGGTAGCAACCTGGCTCCAGGTAACATTCAATGGTGGAGCAGTCCCTAAAGAGACCACAGACTGTATTCATTGTTGGCCGAGTGGTCCCTTATAATGACTTATCTTTGCTTGCCACATGAAAATTATGGTTATGGACCTCAACTGGAGATTGTATTGTCAATAAACATATTCCAAAATTCAAACCATTGTCATAAATACACTTGAATCTCATGAAATGTAGACAACAGCGAAAAGAGACAACTGACTTATTGGACAGAAATACTCGTAGAGGAAATTTTCTTTACTTACACTATCTGAGAGAACATTGAAATCCTACTATTTAGGCATTAGTTTAGTTATAATAGTTTTGATTTTGTTTGCATTGCTCAAAATGAAAATTTTTATCCAATTAAATAATGAATTTACAGAATTTTTTTGTGTTTATTATTCAAAATGCTTTTTAGTTCAATATTTTATCTTTTATAGTTCACAAGCTATGCATATAATATGAAGCTAGAGCAATTTAGCAATATTCTGGGCATTTAAATCAGGCTACTCCGGGTGACTGGAAGTTTTAAATGCGGTGTGTTAAAGATTGCTTTCCATTACAATTAACTTAATTTTGTGTGATTATTCCATTTGCAGAAAGTCCTTCCTCCACTGTTGAAAGTGATGAGGCAGCCCCCGGACATAGTGGAAGATTATAAGGCTGAGTATGGATATTTGGGCCCTCCTCTTCATGGGGCCGTCATAAAGGCTCGTTCCCAACCTCCCCCTCCCTTGTCTTCCTCAATGGGTGGCTCATCTGGTACGTCATCGTCAATGACAGGAAATTCTGTCATTTCTAATCAAAATCGAACGGTTTCTTCCCAGTCAGGAATCATTCAATCAGGTAATACATTTCATACAGATCACTTAAACTTAATGAATGAAATAATGAAATATGGCAGATTGCTGATTTTGATGACGATTACATGGATTCTGTTCCAATTTCTACTGATTGCTATGCTTTCTTGCTATGAGTTCCTGAGGATTATTTGGTTATGATGTGAATGTATAAAATATTCCAATGAGAAAGGACGTAATTTCTATCATATCAGGTTTTAGCTGATGTTAAAAAGAAAATATTTGTATGTCAGCTTTAGATCTTTACTAGAATATGAGACAAAGTTCTTCTCCTTTGCATTCAAAATTCAAGAGATGTCTTATACTAGTGCAGCGTTTCCCAACCCGTGGTTCGCGTACCCATAGGGGTTCACGAAATAAATCTGAGGGGTTCACTAGAAAAATTTGGTAATGGCGTATTTTTCATTTTCTTGGTTCTACAATTCTTACCAATATTTTAATTTATTTCAAATTAGATGCATGGTTTTATTTTCAATTTTTTCTTATGCTTCAAGAATTATACTTGAATTTTACAGGGTCCTAACTAGAAACTGATGACAATATCAGAGATTCTGATTTTATTGTAAACATTTACATACTATGTGTTATAATAACTTTATTTTTCATGAGTTAAACACATTTAAAAAGATTTGTTTGTACAAAATTTACTCACTATTATAAGAGGTTTGCTGCCAAAACTGTTATAACTCAAGGGGTTTGTGAAGATAAATGGTCAATTCAAGGAGTTTGTGACGAGAAATAGGTTAGCTCAAGAGGTTCGTGAGATCGCAAAGGTTGGGAACTGCTGTACTAGTGTATTATGAAATAACTCTGGATGGATCAATCATTTTAAATGAAGCACTGTAACATGGCAACTCTGCGCCATTTAAGTAAATGTTGTGAAAGATCAAAAGAAAACTGAAGCCCCTTATTTACACGTGGAAGGTTTTTTAGGTCCAAGAAACTTTTTAAAATGCTTTTTTGCAAATAGGAAGTTCTATTTGGTGAGGTCAATGTATATCAAGTCATCTTATATTCAGGTAAAAAAGGTTTTTATTGTTCTTTAAACAGTTGTCTGAGAGGCAATTCTTTTGCAATTATATTTGACAGTATAAGTATTAATTTAAAGTTACATTTTTATTGCTATCTAGCATGTCACCAAAGATAATTGAAACATATTATGGATAATCAGTTGATCATAAATTTATTTGTGCCTCTTAAATTTCAAAAAACATTTTATCAAATAGAATACTTAAGGATAACTTTCTCTAATTTAAAGATGTTATCGTAAAAATTAAAGTAAATTTCTTATATATATAAAGTGAAAGAAAGCATTGGTTGCCTTCAAGAAGCAATGACAGCCATTTGGCACATAAATGAAGGTATCTTCTTAAAAGTGAGGCCTTAAATATTGAGAAACAAGTGTAGAATCATTAAAACTATGTATGTTAGTATAGGATTACAAATTTTCTTTGAAAATTAGGCAACTTTTAAACTTCTTGCTTATCATTTTTAAATTTTGTTTTTAATAAATTTAAGGATTTTGTTTTTACATGCTGTGTTTTAACATCTTTTTGGTGTATGGCATATTTTTGACGGGGAGTTTCTATCTTAGGAAAATTCCTTTTATCAGCACCTTTAAAATTTATTTTCTTCCAGCATTATTTGTTTGGCAGAGCTTGTGTGAAATTTGTGCTTATCTTTGGAAAGCCGATTTTGTTTCCTCTGTAGCACCTGCTTCATCATTTTTAATGATGTTTGTCCCGAAAAAGGTCTGCTAACCATTTTTATGAACCTTCTAAATTTGGAATTGGGATGCACTATTTTTTAGTTATTAATCCCATTTACATTTTGTTTTTGTTGTATAATGTGCACTGTAAACATGGATTTTTCTCACCCTGTGGATTTTTCTTCTCATTACTCTTTTGGGCTTTTAATGTTTCAAAAGTAACTTGCCTTTGGATGAAGCTAGTATTAAAATTATCTCTTTTGATTGATGGATGTATATTTTGCAAATGGCAGTCTATGTGGCTCTTTAACACTTTAGTTAGGTTAAGGATATGGTGATAGACTTTGTGTTATTGTGAAAATTGGTCTACTTTACTCAACTTCGTTTAGTTAAACATTTGTTTCTTATTTTAGGGACTCTCCCATTTAACAAAATTTAATCTCAAGTTTAATTTTAATTTGTAAGGCTCTCACACCTGATTGTATTTTGATAGGTCTATATGCATACCTTTAAATGATAAAAAAAAATTGCAAATCTTTGAAGTCTCCAAATGTTCTTTCCCTTTGTTAAGAACTTTAACATCTTACAGTTAACCCTGATGACATAGGTTTTTCAATTCTAAATTCTCTTTTCAATAATGGAACACGGGAAACACCCTTTTATATTTTGTGATATCATACATTTTTTGTTCCCTTCCTGCATTTTGGAGCTATTTTCAATCAGATGTCTTTGTAGAGTGAATAATAAAATACTAATATTGCTGGATAACAACTGTTCTCAACCTTTTTACCATTGCAACACCTGGTGATTGATGCTCACGTATGCGACACACTGCGCAATGCAATCTACCAAACTAAAACAGGAGTAGCATATAATGATGAAGAGTTTAAGCCTCAACATTGTTTTTATTGTCGTTGAAAATGATGCAAGAGAAAGGCAAAAGCCCTGTTTAACAAAATTAACTTTATTTTTTCTAAGCCGTTATTAAAACTTTTGGCAGCATACTTCCCAGCTCTTTGTGATACATTGGTTTAGAACCGCTGTATTAGAAGATAGTAAGTTCCAAAAGTATGCTGTTTAGGAAGATTCCCAAATTTAATCTTAGCATTAGGGTATGTCCTCATACCATTGGAAAGTTACTGTTCTCTTATTATTGAACTAATTCTAGAGATTTTTTCTTGCTATATTGGTGGCTGAGTATGCCTTATATTATTCTTTTCTAATTAATGAAGTTTATATTATTTGCACTTTATACAAGACAGTCTCTATGGACAAATATAGTAGTCGTATGTAGGTTTTACTAAGAGACTCATTAACCTTTATCATTTAGGTTTTAAATCACCTCCATAAGACCTAATGGATAGATTTACGAGGGCTGTTCAAATTTGACCTGGACTTTATTTTTTTAATATCATACAATTAACAAAGTAAAATAATATTAAAGTCACTTTTCGATGTACTCTCCCTCCTTCACAATACACTTTTTTTAATGTTCTGGAAACTTTCGTATTCCATTTTCGAAGAAATCTTGCGGTTGTCAACACCACAACAGTACTGCTCTTTTTACCTCATCATTCGATGTGAATTTTTTGCCTCCTAAGTGTTCCTTCAGTAGCCCAAACAGATGGTAGTCACAGGGTGACAAATCAGGGCTGTAAAGAGGATGGGGAAGAACGTCTCACCCCAGTTCAGTCAATGTACTCTTAGTCAGATTAGCTGTATGTGGACAGGCGTTGTCATGGAGAAAACAAACACCCTTGGACAGAAGACCTGGTCGCTTCTTCCTTACAGCTGATTTCAGATCGATTTATAATAGATTGATATAGTAAGCAGCGTTAATTGTACGGCCATGTTCCAAGAAATCCACATGAATAACACCCTTTGCATCCCAAATCATGGTGGCCATCACGTTGTTTGATGATGTCATGATCTTGAACTTTTTCGGTGGAGGTGAACTTGTGTCTCTCCACTCCATACTGGAACGTTTACTTTCAGGAGTAAAGTGATGGACCCATGTCTCATCGAGTGTTACGATTCTGTTCAGAAAGTCATCCCTTTACTTTTGAAATCGTTGATTCAGAACCAATGAAATTTGGACTCAGGCCATCTTTTGCTTTGGCAACAACTGTCTGGGCACCCATCGTGCGCTGACTTTATGGAATCCCAAGTTGTTATGGAGTATGCTGTTAACACTACAAATACTAATGTTAAGTTTCAATTCTAATTCATGCACAGTAATCCTTCTGTTACTCCTTACAAGCTCATTAACAAACGTGATTGTCACATCATTGACTGCGGTTACTGGCCTTGCTTTGTGCTTTTCATTCTCCACGCGTTTTTGGCCCTCCTTGAATGAGTTATACCATTCGAACATTGATGACTGTGACAGGCAAGATTCTCCATACTGCACTTGAAGCCTCAGATGAATTTCAGGCCCTTTCACACCTTCATTGCAAAGAAATTTAATAATAATTCATTGTTACACTGAAGTAGAAACATGTTCAGATGCCATTTTGTTTTTTACTGCCATGGGTTACAGTGGCAACTAAATAATAATAATTGTGTCATAGAATATACATTATATAGATAATGTACACACCATATTAACTAACTACAGTAAAACCTCTCATTAACGAATATCAAGGGACCCAATTTTTCGTCTATTCGTTATTCGGAAATTCGTTGATTGGAGGTTATTGGGCGTTGCATAACTTCAGGGGCACATTGCCTGTTAGATTATACATGAGCAACGGGGCTATCCAAATGAAGGCATATGCTCAGAAACGGAGTAACTCTACTAAATTATGCCCATTACATCTTTTCAGGAAAAAGTATCACATAAGTGGACGATATTCAAAACGCGCCCTCAATGTTTAATAATCGGCCATATTGATTTGAAGCTCCGACGACACAATGCTTTCTTATGGGAAAAAGGGCCACTTTCATTCATCTCATTTTGCAATGTTTGACAGTGGCAAGCACCAAATAACTCGGAAATGCAATGTAATTTTTTCTAGCATTGATTGGCAGGTTCTGCACGGAAACATCCTCTGCAATTTTTTATTATGCGACTTTTTCGAGGTTGCAATGCGTGATACTTGCTGAGCCTATCCTAAAGCATCTGTTGAGTCGCTAAGTTTATAAAAAATATTGACAGCAACGCCACTTCTTAACGCCAATTAATAAACTACTATTTGACCGCCACGGAGTGGGTTGCAAATATTTCAAAACGAAATGAAAGAAAGCAGCATTTTCCCCATAAGAAAGCACTAACTGTCGTTGGCACTCCAAATCAAGACTCCAATATTTTTCACTAACATTCTTAACAACACTCCAGCTCCGTTTCTGACGAATAAATTATCTATCACAAAAAAGTGCATAGGAACCACCTCACCATGATACATACCTCATTGCTGCAATCTTTTGTTGAAATTCTCTCTAAAAGGATTAGGGGATTAATTTAATCGGGAATGATTTCAAATACAACACTTTTTTTAAAAGATTTATTAATAAATCAACATTTTTTAAAAAACGAGTCTATTTTTTTCTGTTTTAAATTCTTCGTAAATTCTCGGGAAATGGCAGTCTCCACTTCCCTGAAAGCGTGCACAGCTGCAGCACTACAACTCTCGGATGAGAGTAAATATCTTTCCACTGCATCCAGTGCTGCACATACGTCGCTCGACTTCGGCCGCACCAACTCCAATTCTCCGTCTTCCTCCATATTGGACACTTCTACCCCTTCGGGATCCTCACTTTCCACAGAGCAGGTCAACAAATTGTCGTCTACATGAGCAAAATCTTGAAAAGACACCGAGTTTAAATTTAAACCTGCCCTTAATTCCTCCCACCCTTCTCCCTCAGGTTCCACACACTCCTCACTTGCAATGGAATCACAAAAAAATCCTGCCCTTGCATAGCAGTTTTTTACATTTGAGGGTGAGATGGCTTCCCATGAAATGCAAAGCCGTTGCATTGCCTGCAAGAGGTTCCATTTAAGGAGGGTGGCATTTCTCGCCATCCTGCGCAGCAAATACTGCACCAGTTGCTGCCGATACAATCGCTTAACCTGCGAAATGACCCCCTGGTCAAGAGGCTGCAGCCTACTGGTGCAATTTGGAGGGAAGAAAACAACCCTAATGTTTCTTTCCAAATTATGCGCTGAGCAGCGATCGAGAAATAGCATAATTTTTCGGTTCTGCCCTCCCATGCGTGCATCCACACCTACCAGCCAATTCCTGAATATCGATGCCGTCATCCATGCATTTTTGCTGTTGCCATAAGTGCATGGCAATCGCCTCACATCTTTAAAGCATCGCGGCTTTGCAAATTTCCCTATTACAAGGGGAGGTAACTTTTCTGACCTGTCACTGTTGGTGCAGAAAAGCACCGTGAAGCGCTCCTTGCACATCTTCCCCCCCATGACACACCTCTCCCTTCACGCTAAGAGTGCAGTCAGGAAGAAGATTATAAAAAATCCTGCCTTGTCCTCATTAAAAATGTCTTTGGGGCTGTAGCTCTCTCCGATCAACGCCAGCAACTTCTCTCTCCAACTCTGCTCAACAGCCGGACTCACACTTGCCTCCTCTCCCGTGATCTTAAGTGTAGCCAAGTTCCACCTCTTCTTGAACTTATCCAGCCATCCGTTGGATGCCCGGAAATTGTCCATCCCAAATCTTAGCATCTCTTTTCTCGCCTGCTCCTGCAAGATAGGCCCCGATACGGGAATCAATTTGGCCCGTGCCTGGGAGAGCCAGTTGAAAACCGCCCGATCGAGATCTTTATTAGTGCAGGTCCGGGCACGTTTCCTATCTGGACCCAATTGTGCTGCATTAAGGATGTCAGCACGTTGCCCGATGATGGTTGAAGGCGTAGATGGCGGGATATCAAATAGTCGGGCCACCTCCACCTTCTTAATTCCCTAGTCCACAGCTTTCAATATTTTCAACTTCTCCTCGACAGAAAACTGCCGCCGTTTAGCCCCATGAGCAGAAGACATGGCCTTTACAAATTAAAAATCGATATTACTTTTTAGAAAAAACATAAGAGCTGAATTTCAGTTGAAAGAATTATATACCATGCACATGCGTTTCCTTAAACCAAGAAAATATTGCATTAAAGCCAATGAATTAATTTCCTGTAAATGTACTCGGGCATTGAGATTTTTGCACATTAATTCAACACAAGGTTGTTCGGGATTGTAACAATACAAGTTTTCAATGCAATATTTACGTGATCAATTTTCATGAAAGTATGGTGCAAGGCCACATGGCTCAAAAACTGCAAACTTACCTTTAAGAGCAGAAAATGAAGAGCAGCAAGCAAAAAGCTAAAAGTTAGCATTGTGAACCACCGTTAAGCACTAAATATCAAAAGGAATTGATATTTAACGCACTTCTTCTCACTCAATAACTTGTCGCACTTTTACACCTTCTCTCACCTAGGACACACCGGTCAATGGCGCGAGAATGCCGGAAACACAGGAAATACGTCATCATGCTAGAAAATGTGCTATGATTGGCTTGTTGTAAGCTTAACGCTAATTGGCGCATTGGCGACTGTTTTCAATAGTTTTCTGTACTTATGTAACTGAAAAAAATGTTTAGCGAGCAAAATTTCGTTCTACAGAGGTAAATAAAAACGGAAGGGACCACTTTTTTCCTTAGTTGTTCAGAAGTTTTCGTAGTATGGAAGTTCGTAGTAAAGAGGTTATAATTAGGGATTTTCTATACAAGTTTGGCGGGACCCCATCAATTGTTCATTATTCGGAGGTCTTCGCTATAAAGAGGTTCGTAAGGTAGAGGTTTTACTGTATATGATTAAAAAAAAATAAGTCCAAGTCAAATTTGAACATTCCTTGTAATTCAGAGCTAGTAAGTTAAACTACCTAGGTCTTTGAATCTAGTCTTCTCACAAACCCAGGCTTATCAGCTACGGCTCCAGATAATGCAAAAGTTTCATATATCTGGCAACAAATATATGAATACACAAATCTCTGCCATTTAAAGTACAGATACACCCTCACACATATGGTAAAGTTGAAGCATTTTTTATCGGCTACAAATACCTTTTGCACTGCATGAGTAACTGTGAAAAAGAGCTACCATTTTCAAATTAAATTATCACCTAAAACCCTTGCATAGCTTTGGTTAAGGTTGCTTACCTGCAAATAGGTACAATAGATCAAAATCCAGTGGTGTAGCGTACTAATAGCGAACCAGTGCAATGGACCAGGGCCTGCAGTTAAGGGAGCCCTTATGACAAAGGAGCATTTCATCAAAAATTATTATTTTGTCATTAATTTTTTAAACTCATTATTTTCTGAAAATTATTTTTAATCATTCCAACTCGTAGTTCAAGTTATCCCTATGGCCATCATAATTTTTCCATTTGTCAGGAGAGCGCAACATGTAATTGTTTTCAATTATTGCAATAATTCTGCCGAGACTCATTGAAATAATTGAAATTTATTCACTAACGCTGTATCTTGCTCTTATAAATGGATAGTATGTTGGTTTCTCATTTTAATGTTATGTTTTTACATAAAAAATAATTATTTACCTGTATGGGTTTTGTACTGGGACCCTCATCAAGTTTTCTACACCACGGTAAAAATCAGTATCAAGCTGGCACATAGGGTGTATTAAATTACGTAAGGTGTCCCAAGAGTAATGCGTTTGTTGATTCTAAAAGTAAATCGCCTTTTTAAAGGAAAAGAAAGTGGGCTGCATATATCATGCACCCTTATCACTTTCTTTATAATAGAAGTGAGCCACAGAACACTCCTGGTGCTGCCTAAGCATAAATTCTCAAGATAATAAAACCTTGTCAGTGTATGTAATATAGATAATAATTCTAAGTTGTGATAATGTCCAGTGGGTATGTGAGGTATGGTTACTGGAATTGGGTGCCAGAAAACTAGGCACCAAAAGTTTTAAAGGTGGTCAGATTTACAGAGAGGCTCCTGTACTTTGGGGAGAGGAACCTTGAGCATCTGATTTTTTAGGTGCTGTAGTTTTAAGCACCAGTGTTACATGCAGTGAATTTTTATAGGACGACTCGCGTCATATTTGAATAGGATATGAAGGTTATTAAATATATAAGCAGAATGCTCGCAGGTTTGATGACCAATTATTGCAATCTTGAATAAATTGATCCAATTAAATTAATTCATTTACTGTTTGAATGGCTTACATATTAGAATGAGGACATCATTAATTACGAAGTATTGATAAAAATGGTATTATAATTGATGTAATCCTATGACAACTTACAAAAAGTTAACGCAGATGGACAAAAATACATCTTGATATAGTTACCTGATGAAAATTTATAATGAAAACTTAATAAGTGCTACTTTAATTCATAGGCAATATTAAAAAATAAATTTCTATGTGCTAGATTTTATCAATCTTACCCAATTGTTAATATTGCAAACACATACAAAAACAAGCATTCACATGTAAAAAAATTCAGCAGCCTAACAAAATTTGCATGAATAAATAAATCCTGTATATTGGGTCACCTTGAAAACTTCTCATGCTCAATCATCCTGCTCTCAGGTCCATTGCCGGATTTACTCTTTAGTTTTCCTCCTGCTTAATACCATAAGCAGTAAAAAATGAAATTAGGCCTTTTTTGTATGCTTGCAGGTTTGAGTATTCAAACTCTTTGAAATCCATCGCTCCATTGAATCAGAAAAGAAATGGTTGGTGTACATGCAAAATGATTTTTATGCTTTGTTTTACAAATGGCATTAAAATGCAGCAGAGATTTTTCATATAGATCAGTTCTAAAAAATTAAAGAAAAATGAGGTCTAGTTGTTGTTCATGAAGTCACTTCTTTAATAGCAGTGTGTCCAATTAGTCGGCTTTTAATTAGTCAACCAGCCATTAATTTCAAGGACAAATAATACAGCAATGTATACCAAATTATGCATTAATTGCCAGACACAGATTACATTTGGTACAACCTTTTTGCTATGAAAAGTCTCACACTTTCTTTTATATGTTAATGTTCATAAATTTCCTTGTGGTTTATTTGATATGCCAGTACCTATCACCTTTAAGCCATTGGTTCTTATTTTAATAACCTGTTATAAATCAATGCATGTATTTTGTTTTTGCATACATTCTAAATCCTTTTGTTTGGAAGACATGGGTGTATGTCCAATTGTGTATGCATGAGCTTTGTGGGACTGGGCTTTTATTTGCCAAAACTGCTACTCACGTGGAAAATTTTGGTTTTGCCCTCTTCTAGTAAACTTTCTTCCTCAATTTACTCACAAAATTTTTCATCTGGTTTCAAATAGCTATCAAGCAAATCAGTAAACTGCCTGGGTTTTCAGTCGGAGGCACAGCGACACAGCAGGTACAGCAGCAGGGGACGAGGACGATAGTGGTGGGGGGCCCAGGAGCTGGTGTGGCAGGTGGTGTGAATGCTGTGGTGGGAGGTCCAGGAACTCGGACAGTACAGGCGCAAGGAGGGTCCCAGAAGTATGTCATCGTAACGTCAAGGCCATCAACGCCAAGTCAAGTAAGTTGCAAATTGTATCTTTTTCATTTATATATAGTGGAATCCCCATTAATACATCACATACTCCACATTAAATTATCCAGCCATTTAGCGAAGTCATAGTGAATTTAAACGATTTTCTCGCGTAATTTTGTTTCCTTGCATATAAGCCACATCTTCGTTTTGGAGATGAAAATTTTGGGAAAAAAAGTGCGGCTTATATGCGAGTAAATACAGTATATTTTGTTAAAATTTCATTATCCTATTGCTCCTTGGAGGGGATAGAAACGCGGCTGACCTGCAGCATAAACAGTAAAAAGTGCCTCAAACGACCTATTGAAATTATCCCATTATGTGCAATTAAAATAGCATATTATGGAATGATACAATAATTTACATCCACTAGCCAATGGTATGAAATCTTATGCATGCAGTACTTCCTGCAAAATGTAATATTTAGAAGAAGGGTTTTAGAAGAAAAGAAAGTTTTTCCCACAGCAGCAGCAAGATTTTTTTATCAAACATTTTTTTCATTATTTGATGGAATTTAGGTAGTATAGAGAGAGATAGTAAATAAAATAAATGGCACATTATACATTGCACAAACTTTCTCATGTATGTATATAGGTTTGGTCTCACTATACTCAGCCCTAATTGTAGCTGTGTGCTTGGCAATTCACTGCCAATGATGTTAATAATGCAAAGCAACAAAACGAAAGCAACTGACACTATCAAACTCTCACTAATAAGCATGTGGCATTAAGAGAAAAGTAAGGAATTTTAGACTAGGGAATCCCTGGGTTCCTCCTCCCCTCTGGCACATGCACTGAGCATCTTGTACAGAAATAATGCCACTGAACGATACATAGTAATTTTTTGGGACATAATAGCTTAGTTAGTATTATTTGTGACATCAGGCTGTACAATTGGATAGATTTTAATCAAAATCCTTATAGCCATTTTTGAGTAAATTGGATTTTGTTTCAAAATATCCTAGAATAAAGTACCCTTAATTGTTGCACAATATCGTTCATCTCTTCAGAGTATCTAATGAATGATATTATCCACAAATATGAGATACCATTCGATTTAGTTTAACCATCTAGACTGTAGTAAGATTTTTAGTGGATTGCGGCGGAGGCGTGATGTCCTAGGGCTTAGGTAAGGTAGCTCAGTGTACATTGTAATGTCACTGGATGCCATATAGTGATTTTTAGAGACATATGGCATACGCAGTATTATTTGTGACATCAGACTCGACAATTGGATTGATTTTAGTCAAATTCTCTGGATCCATTTTTGAATAAATCGAATTTTTCTAAAAATCGCCTGGAATAAACTACCCTTGATTTTTGTGCAATATCATTTTTATAACCACCTTTATATAGTTTATATCTTGATTTGTATAAAAATTATGTTACTAAAATTTTGCTACATGACCCACCCAACTTATATGACAAAAATTTAATAGTTCCTTATATCACATCAAGTCTCAAAGTCTTAAGCTAAGTCTCAAAAGGTTAATCTTTCACATTAATTTTCAATCAATTATTGTTGTTCTTGCCTGTTTTTTAGTGTAAGCAAAGTGCAAATGCACTGAAATAATAAACAGTAAAACCTCATAAATCCGGCATTCGAAAATCCAGAATTCTCAAAAATCTGACTTTTTGAAAACTTTACCTATGAACAAACCGCAGTAATCCAGAAAATACTTCATTAGTCCAGCACATCATCAATTGCCATTGCTTTGCCTGCATTATAAGATTCAGGCTATGATCACTTTGGGCAATATTCCGTCAAATGTTTAAATTCGTAGCGATTGTATGTTTTTTGTTAATTTAATTGGTATTTTTGTTCTAATTTACCTTAAAATGGTTTTAAAACAGCAGAAAACTCCCTCACGAGTGGTGCAAAACATAAACAAAACTCTCATGAGTGAAGAAAGTTGAATTACTATGAAAGCTTGGGAAAGACACTTCAGTTAAGAAACTGCGAGGAATATGACCTAGGTAGTTAGTTCTGTCTACAATTTAAGAAGCAAAAAATTATTAAAATTTTACATAGTCAGTGATGCACTTACAGCTCTGAGTAGCCATAAAACATTATACACCGCATGGGTAAATTATGTCGATCAAATATTAGGTATTTTAATAGTTTCAGCAACAAAGAAATGAAGATGTACCTTTTTCATGGTGATTTAAAAATTACTAAATACTACAATTATTCTCAAGGTTGGCTACAAAATTTCACATAAAAAGCACAGAAAGTTTCCACCAATGAAAATAATGAGCCTTCTGTTTCCACTACACAAGAAGCTGCTTCTGCTTCATCCAATTTTTCTGCAACCTCCACTAACTACATCAACAATAATTAGCTATATGTACATTTTAAATTGGGAAGTAAAACAAGAAGGATAAGATGTTAAGCACATACTAAAAGTACAACTACTTTAACTGACATTTGTTAATTACATGTTAATAATCTTTCATATAATTCTTTTTTTCATGTTATGCACACATGCACATATTAGGTTTCAAAAATCCGGAATTTTCAAAAATCTGGCAAATGCTTGGTCCCAAGGTAGCTGGATTAATAAGTTGTACTGTATAAGGTATTTTACATATTTAGCTATGTCACACTATGCCAGGTTGCACTGTTTGAAATATCAATTTTCCCAGATCAATTTTATTTTCATTGGTTATAATTCCACTTGCCAACCCTGAAGTGTATGTTAACAGCACTGACATAAAAACGCCCTTTTAACTATTTCCTATTATATGAATATAAGATGACTGTTATGAGAAGAAACCATTTCCTTTAATGCTACACTTTTCAGGCATACAGTTATAATATCAAGTGAGGACTGCTAGCATTTACGTTTCAAATAAAAGATGCAGGATTTGACAAAGAATTTTTACCCATTTGCATTATATGTTATATTTTACATAAACAAATAACATAATCTACCCTTCATTTTTTTACATCCAAGTTCAATCTTTTTTCTTTAGATTCTTCAAGCCTCCAATACAACAGGGACTGCTGTGGTGAAGCTGAGTGGTGCGGGGGCTAGCATGGTGGCTAGTGGCACAACTCAAAAAGCCGTAAGCATAGTAGGTCTATCCAGTTCCACTCCTGCCTCTTCTGGTGCATCAGTCGCTCCTTCTACTGTGGTAATGTCCAGTTCAGGACAGCAGTCTGTCGGTACACCAAAATTAGTCGTTGTTGGTATGGGAAGCCAAGCCAATGCCGCGATCACCACTCCTACAACTACAATTTCCCAGGTATGCTATTTGCAGGATGATTTAGGGCGTTAACCATAAAAAAATCGATGATTGTTTTCGTTTGTGAAATTTGGTCATAGAATCTGAGAAATTTTTAAATGACATTTTATTGTTAATATACTTCATCTAAATCACAAATCCAGCATGCTTTCTAACTGCCGTAGGCTGGTAGCAAATCAAAAACAAAACCTATTAAAATCACTGAAAGATCCATAGTTACTAGTGATAAAAAGTTCAAGCTAGAAAAACTTGTTAATGATGAGAGAATAGGTGAATGGAACTTTATGATGAGACAAACTAGACAGTAGCTACCTTGATGATGAAATGTACCGACAATAAATTTGGTGGGACGAATGACATTCATTTCATTCACTTAAATGTCCAATGTACAAATTTTTCCATAAAGCAGAGTGAAAATTTCATTGATCAACTTAGCTTTACCCAGCCCAAAATTACATAAAAGGCTGTCATTGGTTTCCTTTTTTAAGTTCAGTTGCTATGCATCTATTAAACTAGGAAAATCTTCCACAGCTTTATGACTTTTTTATGTACAGTCAT
The DNA here is from genome assembly GCA_028673005.1 of Tanypteryx hageni. Lineage (NCBI taxonomy): Eukaryota > Metazoa > Arthropoda > Insecta > Odonata > Petaluridae > Tanypteryx > Tanypteryx hageni. The sequence goes on from CM054117.1 coordinate 43,986,699, forward strand.
ACCTAGCTTTGCTTGGCCCCATTTTAAGTGGATTCATTATAGCCTGAGCAGGCCCTTGCCTACCAGATTTAAAAAAAAGGCAGCCAACAGTTGAGTCAGCTTAACCGTAAATGTATTAGAAATTCCATTTTTACAGGTTTGTGAATTTTAGTATAATTTTCTTTGGATTTCCATTTAGGGCTAGGATGTGGCACACCCATGCTATAAAAGAAACACTGTTTTATCACTTGATCGGCACTTATTTTGGTGTTATTATTTCTTTGGATGGGGCAGAAACATGGATGCTAAGGAAAAACAACATCAAATACTTGGAAAGCTTTGAAATGTGGACTTGGAGGAGAATGCTGAAGATAAAATGGATGGATAGGATTGAAAACGATGAAGTGCTATGAAGAGTAGGAGAGAAGCGAATGATTATGCTGACTATTAGAAAGAGGAAGGCAAACTGGGTTGGACATTACCTGAAGAGAGGGAGTATGATTAAAGATGTGTTAGATGGAAATCTAGATGGAAAAAAGGAAAGAGAGTTATCAAGATATGAAGAGGACAGCAGAAAATACGAGTATATGGAGAACCAGGTTTAACCATGAATAATCACGGACAGACTACCTGTGATGATGATTTCTAAAGAAATGTGACTTTCCAAATAAAACTCCCTCGCTGATTTATTCAGGATTTCATTCATACAGGAAATATTTATATTTTTGCCTGAATATGATGAAGGTTTTAGTTTTCTGTACCATTTGAAAATTACCGACAAAGATAAGTTGTTGGATAAATATAAAGAGTTGCATCTGGCATTGATAGATGAAAACCGACAAGAAGCTGTTTTTTTCATGTTAACAGCATATTTTTATTAACATTACATTTTAGTTTCTGCATCCATGGAACCTATCCTCATTGACATAATGACCCCATTTTGTGCAAACTTTGTTTAAAGCGAAAATTTCAGGAACAGGAACCTATCTGTTATGTAAAGCGAGGTATGGCTGTAATAGGAATCTGATAATAACTTTTAAGCTTAAAAGTTATTAGAAACTCTGTTGCACAAATGAGTGGTGGAAGTCACACATTCTGTTGCATGAAATTCATTTAATGCACCACATGTTAAAGTTTAATTCAGGCTTTTCATAGGCTATCAATATCCAACTTTTAAAACCCACCTAGGTAAACAAACAATGAATATGAGAGCTTAGCATAAAATGTCGAGGTAAACAATATATGAATTTCGACAGTAGTATACTCTTATTATGCTGATTCTGAATTATCCATACATGCTTATTTAACAATACCATACATCAGTATACCGTTACTAGGGCGGGGCATCTGCCCCAGGCAGAACTAAGTAAGGGATGCAAAAAGTCCAAATAGTAACTAAATAAACTAAAGACGGTCACATATTTAGTAGTTTGCCCCAGGTTCTAAAATAGCTAGTTACGGCACTGCCATGCATTAACTATGAGAAAGGATGCATTCTGGGTAAGCAGTGTATATTCTGCATGCCTTCCTGGTTTGTGTATGTACAAAATATATTGATACTTAAAAGAAATATTTGTCACTAAATTTCAACTTAAATTGTAGAACAAAATGATCCATCGCAAAACATTTGGCAGGGTAATCAGTTTAGCTGGCGTTTTTCATGGAATATCGAGTATGCAAAAGCTGATGAAAAGCTCAGAAGCTATGTATGATAAGATTACTGGGAAAATAGTATCAAGGTAGAAGGTTTTTATGCTGCTTTCCAAGTCTGTAGGTTGAGGAGAGAAACTCATCTATTGTCTGCTGGTAACATCCAACATGTCAGAGTTAGTATTACTGTTTGAAGTTGAAGTGGTGTATTATATAAGGCCTGTTTATTTTTAATTAGCTGTTCATATCAGAAATTAAAAGTTCTTCAGAGGGTGTGTAAATTGAATGTACATTATATCATTTACACATAACCCTTATGCATGGGATGACGAGTATACTCATCAGCCAGTTTTATCATCTGCCGCGGGACAACAAGTATACTCGCAGCATGCCGATGCTAAATCATTCTCCGACACTACAATTAATTTTAGAAATATTTTTATATGACTCTGAATGTGAATAAATAAACCACCAGCAAAAATTATCCTACATAAAGCTTAAAAATTATACCTCCATATTGAGGGGCTAAATGTATTATTATTAATTAATTATTACTAATTATTGTTAATTTTAGCATTGAAATCAGATCGGCTAGTTTTTGTAGTCATCTGTACAGTTATGAAATTATTAGTCTTAAACTGAGCAGATCATTAACATGCAAAATGATGTTTTGCATATTTTCAAGCATCTCATCGCTAAAGGAAGTGCAAACATAAGTTGTTTTATTTACTTAACAACCAAAACTAATACTGAATAATGCAATGAAAAAATGGTATCTTTTAAGATGAATTTTAATACCATTTTCATAGCAGTAAAACAGGTAATATTTACAACAGTGACATTAACATTCCAAGAAGTGAAGCCTATGTACGAGTAAATTTTGCATGGTTTATATTAAGGAACCTTATCTGGTCTAATAAATTCTACAATTTTATTATTTTAATAAAATCAGGTAGAACTATCATTTGATTTTTTGCCTCTGGTCTGTAAAATATCCATTAATATTTGGATTTTATGTAATCAACTCTGACAATTTTTTTATTTATGCCCGAGTACTCAATTTTATGAGATGTATTGTAAACAACAGAAGCAGTAAAAATCATATAGTCACAAAATAACACTTTCGATTTTTAGTAATGATTTGAATTTGAATCTACAACTGCATAACCACTCACAGAAGCACAAATCAAAAATATCTAGAAGAGCAATAAACTGAAAAGTTTATTTGTTCTTGCAGGTTGGTCAGTCTGGTTCAGCAGTTGCTGTTAAGTCAATGTTTTTGTCTTCTTCGTCAGTTGTGAAGGTGGAACAACAAGTGAAAAATGAACCAGATGAAGCAATGTGTCAAGACCCACAAATGCAATAAAGTGTAATTACAGAATTATAAGTGTATGTAGTTTTATTTTTAATAGGTACTACAGGATTATTCAGTGTATCTAAGGTAATTAAGTTCAATATTTCAAATGATTTCACTGTGCATATTAAAATCTGTTAATTAAATTTATATCCATGAATTCTATTTAGACAATTATAATTTTATATATGCAAGTAATTTGGCCAGATGGATGCATTTTCTGCAACATATTGTTACTCATATTTAAACATATTGTTATGCTTGAGAATTTTAATTAATTAATTAAATTATATCTTACTTTTTTGGTTACATGAACACAAACTCAAACAGTTCAGATATCAAGGGAAGACAGAAAAGTTATAGGTAATAAACTATGCAATAGCATTAAAGTTACACTCTTAATTGGCTGAAATATCTTCATATACTTATCAAAACATTTAGTTAAAAATGTTGGAGTTATTAGATTTGACTGCAGCTGCTGGAGCTTAAACAAAATTAAGTGTATCCATTGCAATGTCGAAAAACTATATTCATTTTAACATGCAATGGATAGAGATATATTCTTACAGTTGAAAACTCAATCTTAAGAACTCTAAATGTGGGAGTAAAACAAAAAAACACTTACCATTGAGGTGCCAATGCAACTGGGATTGTCTTTCCACAAGGTCCTTCAAAGTGGAAGCTGTAAATTTATAAGGTATTATTAATTATAATACTATAACCTAATGACAACAATTCATCTTGAATAATTTAAAACACATTAAGAACCTGTTATTACATAAGAGTTCCTAAAATATAATTTAACCACTCAATATTTCTAACAAGTTTGTGAAAATGACTTTCTAATGTGATTGATGATAAAAACAGGAAAATAACTATCTTTAAACAGGGTAGTTACCATGAAGATTGTATTAAGTGGAAAGGTACTGGTAATAACTTGGCTTACTGAAAATTAACTGTTGCAGGAGTGGCCTCCAAATTAAACTCAGCTACAGGAACACCTCTGGCTGCAACTTGAGGTGCAAACATTGCTGCTGGATAAACAACTGACGATGTTCCAACTACCAGGCATAGGTCACACCTGTTCAATTCCTCGGCTGAATTTGAAAATACTATTACTTTTCCTATTTTGTATGTTTGGTGTGTCATAACATTACTTGTGAAGATGCAGTGGGTTATTTATTCATGACATCAAAACTACACTCTAAGGAGAAATTGTGAAATGTTTATTTTTAAACTAATTTTGGTAAAAGATGGAAACTTCATATTTTTATTATTGAATACAATATAAAAAAATAAAAATAATTTATTGAAAAATTATTTTACCCTGGCCGACAATGATAATTTTCTTTATATATAAAAAGCCATACTGTAAAAAAAATGAAGTCTTTTCTTTGAGTACTAACCAACTTCATCCAAAACATCGTCAAACAAGCTCTCTCCAAACCAAACGACATGGGGTCGCAGTAAACTTTTGCAATTGTTGCAGTGTGGGAGGTCTTCGACTTTTATATCTGCTGCTTTTGCATTGGGATCAGGTGCTCTGTGACAATTTATTGTTCAAAAATAATTAATTTTTTATTATTAAATAAAACTAGTTAATAACAATATAAAACCTACCCTTTGCCTTCCAGAGCCGGACAAATAGGACTGTCATTATTAACTTCAACTATACCACAGCCTGTACACCTGGTTTTAAAAAGTGATCCATGAAGCTCAATGACATTTTGTGCTCCTGCTCTTTGGTGGAGGCCATCAATGTTTTGGGTTATAATAATTGCATTTTTCCCTTCATTATTTGCACGTTTTTGAAATTCTGCAATGGATATATGTGCCTGCAGATATTATGTTTTACATTAGCTTATTTACAGAGAATATAATGTCAAAATTACAGAAATAAGTACTGACTGGATTTGGTTTCTTGGTTAGAACCAATTCTCTCCTATAGTGGTAAAATTCCCAAACCAAAGATGGATCTCTACTGAACGCGACAGGCGAAGCCAAATTTTGAGCTTGATATGTCCTCCAAAATCCCCCCTCTCCTCTGAAAGTAGGTACTCCAGATTCAGCTGAAACCCCAGCCCCAGTTAGAATTACTATATGTTTAGATTTATTGAATACTTTCCTAAATTCTGTCATATCGGATATAGGCCGTCTCTTGGTAGAAGCCATGGCTGCAGTGTATCCTCTCAAAAAATCTTGGGACACTTTCCAATTGTTACCAATCACACGAACTGCTTTAAGCATTCCAATTTGTTAATTGTAAATTTAATAATGACATAGAATGGGATCGACAGAATTAGAACCCCTATAACAGCAGCAATGTTTCAGAGTAAAAACGAGTGACGGGGATATTTCTAACACACCTTTTTCATGTTAAACTTGAATTTAATAAAAAAATGAACAATTTTGACAACAATCGAATTTTGTCAGTCAGTTGTCTTAACGCAGCATATTTGAAGCTTTAAAGTGGTTCTGTGGTTATACTTTATCAAACGAATATTTTAATTCATTCCGAGTTTAAAAGAATATTTAGTAAATATTTCAACCTAAGTTTTTACTTTGACAAATTACATTGTATATAAGGAATAACACATTCTGAGCTGGAAATAACCGCGATGCAATTGATTGAACATTCCTTGTTTCTAGACGAATGTAGAGCTTAAATATAAAGGACTCAGATGCTTCAACTATTGATACCAACAAAATCATCTGCATTGCACTCCATTAATTCGCAATTGGAGCTTTCTCTCTCTTTGCGGTTATCTTTATGGAGTTATTCAAAATTACATTTCTTAAATGTCAATAAGCTCTAAATGTACGAGTTATGCTTATAAATTGTGAGCCATACTGGAAATGAATTTTTAATTTTTGTTTGAGTAAAGATAATCTAAATGTTATGGTGCATTATAAGAGGTCTATCACAGTAAGGATAAATTCTTAATAAATGTCAATATCAAACAACAAAAAACATAAATAATTTCATTCTGAATAAAGGACTTTTGTAATATACAAAACACATACAAAAAGTGTTAGAATAAAAAATGTCATTCTGATATTTATGCTAAAGATCGACTAATATTGAAAATTATATCTATATATATCGTTTATGGCAAGAATATAACGTTTTTCACATTTAAATTCTATTTTCCCTTGTCAAGAAATTCATAAGATTAGGTATGTTGATACCGCTGTCTGTGATTCCCAGAAGTTCATAAAATTTATTTGTGATCATGTTTACATTTATATTTTAGTTCAAATGAGAGTAATATCATGTGAAAGTTTTAGTTAGTATAATTTTTGCTAATATAGTCATTATAGAATGTTTATTGGCCTGGGCAAAGCTTGAAACCATTTAGCAAATAAGATTTAAGATTGAATCGCGCTTCTAATCTTTACAAAATGCATTACGTTACACATATTACAAGCCCATTAATTAAAATTACGAAATTAATGTCCGCACGACATTTTTCGCTTCTCAACTGTTCATGAAGTGTAAAATGCGGTAACCAGCTGATTACGGTATTCTGATTAATCATGGCTGCATTGGCCAAACTGCACGACGATTTTATACTGTGAGCACATTATAAATACTTTTTTATTTAATAGATAGCGTGGGTAACAAATTGACATAATTACATTTAACATTTTATCCTAGATACACAACGCCGGAAAAGTTTTTCATAGAACCTATTGGAAGTTCCAATGAACTGCTCATAATTGATCGTGTTAGCCAGGAAGTTTGTGTCAAAGGTAATATTGTTAGCTAGTTACATTGAGTGGATTTAAAAATATACCATTTGACATGATGTTTTACTTTTTATATAATATTGACTTTCTCATTCAGTAATTTTGGTAATTGTAATTCATTTTCAGCTAATCAGGGCCAAATTCCTCCCATTTCTAGTAGTAGACCAATATGTGGTATTATGGGAACTATACGCTTATTAGCTGGTCAGTATTTAATAATTATTACGAAAAAGAACAAAGTAGGAGAAATAAATGGCCAATCAATTTGGCAAATAGCTGAAACTGAAATTATATCTTATACAAGGACGTTATCTCATATCACTGAAAAACAAGTAAGTCATGTAATAGCATTACTTAAATGTGAATTGCGTTATCTGAAAGCATCAAATGACGCCGATATTCAATTTTTGTCTTACAGATTCAAGAGAATAAAATTTACCTTTCAATGATAGAAGCTGCTCTAAACGTTCCATTTCTCTATTTTTCATATACCTATGATATTACTCATACACTGCAAAGGCTTCACAACACTTCACCCGAGTTTTTGCAGGTATAACAGTGCAAAATACCATTAACAATATATTTTCCAACAGGAAGCATTTTCAATTAAGGTCTGTGATGAAATTGATCTGATATCTCTTCTTGATTATTTTTTAAGATGCCTCTCCATGAACGTGCTGATGCTAGATTTGTGTGGAATGGCCATTTGATGCACGAGTTTGCCGTTCAACGTGAACTTCATCCTTACTGTTTACCAGTAATTCATGGCTGTATCCTTAGTATTCAGATATTTTAATATATTTTGCATTCGCAAGTTTCCATTGTCAGATAACGTTTTATATTTTTGAAAGGCTTTTGTTTATTAAAAAAATTCCCAGTAGTTGTATGCTTTAAATCCTTTATTTGAATCATTATGTTGCATGTGTTAATTTTTTTGTACATTTCAGTGGTAATTTGTTATTACGTATGTATAATCTATGTTATATTTTCAACATTCTTTGGCAAAATAAATAATGCTACAATTAAGGTTAGAAATGTAGTAAATGAATAATTAACTGTACTCGTATGTAACATTGCCTTAAGGATTTTTTAAAAAGGAATTTAGATATTTGTCATGGTCTCTTCCTTAATATCAGTAATGCAGTTATTTCAATCAATCAGTGCAGCTTGAATGCAAAGCCATATGTTTGGACTTTGGTCTCCCGGAGATGTTGTTATCGAGCAGGCACTCGCCTTTTCATGAGAGGCATAGATCAAGAGGGGCAGGTGGCCAATTTTGTGGAGACTGAACAAATCATAGAATATAATGGAGATAGAAGCTCATTTGTGCAGGCACGTAATTACTATGATATTTATTTTATCATCTGTTTCATTAAATATTTGAAGCAAAAACTGTAGTTGCAATTCAGAGATACTCAGCAGTCCAAATTCTCACATTTTTCCTACTACCTGTTTATGCATTCTTGCCAGAAATTTATGTTGTGGAACAGGTTGGAATTGCAATTCCATTCCTTGGATTTCTGCATTTTCAATAATTTGCATGTAGCAATGAATAAATTGGCATGCTGAAAATATCATCATAACAATTCACTGAAGGGGGTGTTTAAGAGGATTTTTGTCCTGGGCACCAAAATACAGCCGTCTTGGTTGGTGCTGTATGAGATGGTTATAGTAATAGTTGTGCTGAGTAAATTTAAAGCTGGGAAGGTTTTTTTATTATTACAGCCTGCATCCTTTTACTGTAAATATCAAGAAATATGATATATTTGGTGTCATGAATTTTTAATAGAAATAGTGGGCATTTAATAAACAAAAATGCATCATGTTGATATTTGAATTTGTGGAGTGCATCAGTTAATGATATTTTTATTTACTATAGATTCGAGGATCCATTCCACTATTCTGGAGCCAATATCCTAACTTAAAGTACAAGCCAAGACCAAGACTGAACCCAAATGGTAACCATGGTGGAGCATTTTGCAGGCATTTTGACAACTTGATTTTCAACTATGGAAAGCAAGTTCTAATTAACTTGGTAAGCTGTGCATGATACTCTCTACTGTTGAGGATGAAGCATATTTTGATGAATCACTTCAGCAAAGGTATTTGGCACATCAGCATTATTTGACAGTGAACTGAGTCAAAATTTGAATTACTTGGGCTATATTAACAATAATGTAAGTGACTTATTTTAAATCCTGTGTTAATTTCCATATAAAACATTTGCTGAAATTACAAGTAAAGTTTTTCTTATGTCATCTGTTAAATAAATATTTCTACTTCAACATGTGTTTAAGCCTTGAATTACTGAATAGTTTTTCTTCTGTTTTTACATTTTGTACCCCATCCAAATTTGTAAAATTTGATTTTAATATTTATATCTAAAGCTGTTTAGAATTAAACAATGATTTTTTACAACAAGTACACAATATAAAATGCAAGCGATATTTTTAATTTCATTTATAAAACAACTTGATGGAATTAGGTTCATTTCAATACAACTATAAATTCAAACTTATGCTATTAAAAAAGCAGGTATAAGTACATTAAACATACTTAATGTATTAGTTAATCCTCTTTGCAGTCTTTGCATGTTATTTTCACTATTTTACTGCAGTGAACTTTACAGCAATGCTTTCCACATTTTAAACAAGTTACCAGTTTTTGCATCCTTGTATTGCGGGCAGTAGGCAGATCTTTCTCTTTTGTGGCCTGAAATGTTCACACTGGTCTTCATTGGATGTTGTTTGTTCTTTAAGTTCAAACTATAAACTGGAGAGCAAATTTTGTAAATATTTTCAGCTTTTTCCCTTTTTATCTCCGTCTTTGAGATGCTCTCGGAACATTTCTTCTCCTAGCTTCAACAAGAATATTCTGCGATGATGGCTATTATTTTTCTCCCAATCAGGAAATTTCAGGATATTATTAGTGAATTTACTCCAGCTGTGTCTAATATATTAAAAAAGAATTTTTTTGCCACCTCAGTGAACTTCTTGAACATGAATATTCACAGAACATTAGGGGTACATTTTGGACCCTAGCGGCTTTTTAATTTTTTTATTGCTTGAAAATGAAGTGAAAAAAACTTCATTCAAATTTTTACTCCTAAATGGGTTTTAAACAAATACAAAAATTGAGAATTAGTTTGAATATAAACTGTGCAAACGGTTTGAAAAGATGATGCGTGGGGTACAAAATGGACCCCATTGGTAATCCGAAGGTTAAGATTTTACAAAATTTTCATTACCAGTCAGGATTATTTGAGTAGTAGTCTTTGAAATATTTACTTCTCTCTTTCCTAAACAGTTGTTTGCCAAAGCAATGTAATTCGGCTAGGGTTAGGGAATGATAAAAATTCTCTGAACATCACTGATGCAAAATTCTAGTTATTGTTTGATAAATGTATCCACCTCTCATTCATTCCGATAAGGTTTTTTTAAAGTCTCATTAACTCAGAATTCAAATTATGGTGAAGCTCTTTATTGTATGAGAGAAAGGGTTTTCTTGCTTTTCAGTGGTTTTTCTCTCTCCACAAGTTGCTTATTTTTTAAATGTATTGATTTAGATCAATGCATATTGTTTTTAATTTAAATTTGTTGTTACTGATATATAGAAGTGCGTAAAATTAAAATCATATATAGCAAAAATTGGAATTTTTCACATTCACTTGGTGAAATCTCACCATCCCAATTAAAAGACAATATCTTATCTGTGAGTGAACATGGTATACCAATCAAGAGAAGAAATACTTTAACCCCTTGCATCCTACTTTACACTACTTCTGCAGGTTTTGCCGCCATATTTAAAATGGTGAAGTGCCCATACATTTTGTAGCGTAATATTTGAAGTCTTGTTTCTCAGTAACTACTTGAGTTAGAGGATTGAAATTTTCTTGTCAGTGCCACTAAATACTCATTTACATACAGGTACAGTTATTTTATTAATATATAAATGTTACGTTACTTTTTCTTTCTTTCTTCTTTGCTGTCGTCACTATGGATACCCGATCTTCAATATCGATTCTACTGTATTCCTCGCTATTAAAATGACTTTCATAATCACTTTCACATAAATAATCTTTTATTTTGGTTTCATCCAAAATCTTGCACTTTCGTGATGCCATGTTGATAATCAAACTATACATGAATATTTGAATTCTAAATATTTCGTGGTTAAAACTTAGCAATATCTGGTGTAAAGGCATGAAAAGATAGCTGAAGCATCCTACATTGGATGGTGCAGCAATCTATGCAGCACAATGTCAACTACATAGTTTAACCTTGAACATAGGCAATTGCCTAGGGTGCCTAATTATGAAAGGCACAAGTGTGAAAGCACCAAATTATGAAATGTATCAAATTATGAAATGCGTCTAATCATAAAAGGTGCAAAATATCTAAGGGACACCAGAATTTGACTACAATGGAAAAAATTTTCACAACTGTTTTCAGTATCGTGTATTATTTTTATATTTTTATTATATTTTTAAAGAGAAAAAGGCGTACCGGAAAACAGTGCCTATGGGCATCATCAACTTAAATCCGGCCCTGGCTAAGATTGTGGCTCATAGTGTAGCTGTTTGGCATTGCGCTACTGAGTATGAATCATTGTTAGGACGCAAGGGGTTAAACTGATAACAGTGCTTGATCTCACCAAACATACTTTCTCTTGAATTAAAAATAGTGTTTACAAAAATAAAAGCTTGTCCTTCAGACAGAAGTTAATCAGTTTAGTGCTTGAGTAGTTTAGAAACAGTTTTTACTTAAGAATATTTCTTTATAGTTTTCCGTGCTTATCAACTATTTTACAACTTATTATTTGTTCAAAACATATAAGCAAACATTCTAACTGCTATTTTAATAATAAAACATCTCTAATAATTTATTTTTGTCTTTATAACATGAAAATTGAAACCTCAAAAAAATGTTAAATGAATTTCATTATATATATATTGTATGCCGTCACAATTTTGTTTTTCTATCTAGTCTTGTTCCACTAAGAAGCAAATCCAGTCATTTTACTGTGTCAGCCTAAACTTGAATGATATTTTTTATAGGTCTATCTTAAATTATTTTTGTCTAGAAGGTAATTGTTGCTTATTAATTTCAGATAGATCATAGGGGTGCTGAAGATGTCCTTGAAAAGGCTTTCAAAGAAGAAGTCGACAGGCTTGGGAACTCAAACATTAGGTAAAAATTAGAATTAAACAGTAAAATTTCTTTAAGTTATTCGTCTTGGATTATTTATCAAGAAAATGAAAATAAAATTATTTTGTATGATTTATAGTCATCTATAGAATGTGTTGCATATTTAATATGGACTTGTACTTTAACATAAGCAGTTTTATATAATATAACTCAGAATATTTCTTTGTGAATCCAATGTGCTAATTAGTAAAGTGTTGTTAACATCAATGTTCATTATGCAAAAGAAGGAAATTATTTAAAAATTACTATTTGTATGTCTAATGCAACCAGTCTAATATCATTGAATTCAAGAACATATGAAAGTCATGCTATGAAAATTCGATTTTTCCTACCAACCAATATTACACCGTTTTCAATGTAGGTTTAATTTAATAGAAATAGAAATTTAATAGAAATATTTCATTGCTAGTATCTTTGTACTTAAAATGCTCCTAATGGTGGTATAATTAAATGTCTCTAATGAATTTTTTTTGCATGTTTTCTAATTCAGCTGATTCATTAATAATCTGTGAATGAATTAAATAGGTGAGAGTTTACTTGGAGTTGTTTGTTTTATCTAAAGCCTTAATCATCATCTTAATGGTTGTGAATTTATTAAGGATCAGTAGTAAATATTTTGATACCAAAAATGAATTAATCTTATCTAATATCTGAACAGAATTTACATCTGATTTTCTCAACTGTTTCTTGGCCAATAGTGATATCATGATTGTAATTTTTTGTTGTGATGAGTTGAAGCTTTAAATATACAATTTTAAAATTATTATTAGTTTTTCAAACAATATTTCAAGAGTTCAACCTTAAAATTTCCAGAATAAGCATTTCCTAATTGACGTTATTATCATAGATAATTACTTTATTTTACTATACCTTAAATGTAGGACTTGAATTTATTGGTAATATTTTTTTAAAACTAATAGACACATTTTACCCAAAATTTACATAATTGAAGTTGGTCACAATTATGCTATTATTGCATTTGGAATTTTTAGTGATTCATTTCTTTGCCATTTGCTGGTTATTATAGCACTGGTAAAGGAAACTAAAGTAGTTTTAAAAAATATGAATATCAAAACATTATATTAGAAGTAAGCATTCTGTGACATTAACATTGATATGTGAAAAGAGGTTCTGTTAGTTGAAGAAAAAATCCATTAATATATTTGAAAATATATTGCAGGTATGAATCATTTGACTTTCACCACGAATGTCGAAGGATGCGTTGGGATAGATTGACGGTATTGGTCGACCGTGTTGCTCATGAACAAGATGAGATGGGTTGCTTTCTCCAAACCAGAGATGGAGCTGTTGTGTCACAGCAGGAGGGCGTCTTTCGAACCAACTGTATTGACTGCCTTGATAGAACTAATGTTGTCCAGAGCATGTTTGCGCGCAGAAGTCTCCAGCATGTTCTCGAAGTATGTAGTGTGTTTACGTTAAATTCCACTTTTGGCACTTGCAAAAAATATTTTTGTTATTGCTTCCTGTATGTCTGCATGTGTTTGTTTAGCTTTTTTAATTTAAGAATAATCCCCCAAGTTATTTTCATATTAGATAGCATATTGTATTTTTTTAATACCTAAACTTTTTTCAATTGATATATTATGTCCGAGTAGGGTAATTGTGTCTCACCCTTTATTTTACTGTTTTGCTATCCCATAGGAAAAAAAAAAATTTATCATCCCATTCTTAAGATATTAAGGAAATATTTTTACACCCATAAAATAACTACAGTAAAACCTCCATATAACGAAATTGGCGGGACCGAAAAAAAGGGATGTTCATTGTACGGAGGTTCATTGTAGGGAGGTTATGGAGGCTTGCATAAACACAGGAGCAGACTAGCGATGTGAGGGTACATCAGGTTTAACCCCTCAGAGACGGTGTAGATTTAAATACCACTCTACCGTACAGCCTGCAGGTATTTAATTGAAATGGCCGATTTTGATGTAGTTCTTTATAAACATAACGTTTTACCTTATAATTGGATTTACATGAAAATTTCAGAATATCTACGCCATAGTACATGTTATGTATAGTTTATTTTTTTGGCAATTGTATTTCAATAAGTCTGTGCATTATCGCATGTAAAAATAATAACAGTTTATACCACACAAATGTTTAACTCTTAATCATTGCTTTTAGTGCTAGAATAGTTCCCATTCAAATAACACAGTCGAGTTCTCTATAAATATTCAACTTGCCACTTCGTTCTCCTTACAATGTAATAGCTGAGAGTCTCTTTCCACTTTATCTCTTCTATACATAGATGTTGTGGCACTCGAGAACTGTTTACGAATAACATCGCATGGATACGATTTATGAAGACGAGAGTGAATCGTCTCTAGCTGTCCCCTATTCACCTTCTTTTCATGGTGCCTTAGAGACCTTAACCACTAATAATTCCTATTGATTAGGAACACTCGCCTTTTCTTCTGTATCTTAGATCGAAATATTTCTCAAGACTGGATTTTCTGATGAAAATTATCGACTGTTTAAAAAATTATTTCCTTCCATAAAGAATGAACTAATTTCAAAAAGTGAGTTAGAGACGAATAAATTTTTAGTAACTGATAGAGATTAAAGGTGAAGAAGTACAGCAAATCATTTTTACTCGCATCAACCAGCTGAGCAGACATAATTTAGTTTTGCATAGCTAAAATGGTTAGAAAAATATTGTATTCAACATCTTCTTAAACCTTTCTATATAATAGTTGTGTATTGCCCATCATATGACGGGTGCATAATAATATTCCCTCTCTCGCTCTCTCTCTCTCCCCATCTTTCTCTCCCTCCCTCCCTGTCTCTTTCCTTCCCTCTTTCTTTCCCTCTCTCTCTTTCCTTCCCTCTCTCTCTTTCCTTCCCCCTCTCTTTCCTTCCTCTCTTTCCTTCCTCTCTTTCCTTCCCTCTCTCTTTTTCCTTCTCTCTCTCTCTTTCCTTCCCTCTCTCTCTTTCCTTCTCTCTCTCTTTCCTTCTCTCTTTCCTTCCCTCTCTCTTTCCTTCTCTCTCTCTCCCCATCCCTCCCTCCCTATCCCTCCCTCCCTCTCTTTGCCTCCCTCTCTCTCATTCCCTCCTGTCCCAATCCATAGCTCTCCATCTTTCTCCATCTCCCTCTTTATCTCTTTCCTCCCATCCTTTTCTATTCTATATCTCCCTTACTCTCTCTGTACCTTCCATTCTATATCCCTTCCTTCCTACCTCCCCACAACCCCCTCTCTCTTACTCTACATCTATATATTCATTTAGATAAGCAAAAGAAACCAAACTAAATCCAAGTCCCATTAGGATTACGTAATTTTGTGAAAAATCCTATGATAATTTAAGGCAATCTATGCATTTGTATATATTACATGTATGCGGGTTGAGACAATAATTGATTCTCAAAGTTTAACAGTGACATAGTCGGCAAGGCAACATCCCATTTAAAAGCCGATATTTTCCAAAAATATTTTATTTAAATGTTTAATATGAGAGATTTCGAATGGAAGGCAGAAAAAGATAATAGAATAAGAAATTTCATTAATTTTCCTGAAACGTAGTTTAAATTCGAAGTTCGTACGTCAATTCTTTCTAATTTGAAATTTCAAAAGAATAAAAGCCTGCACTTTAAAAAGTAGCTTTTTATGTGTTATCTTATGGGAAATGGAGTCGAAACCGGGTCTTTTTTCATATTTTTTCCTTCATTTAATTTTTATATCTGAATCAAACATTCCTGTGAAATTTCAACCTTCCACCTAATCGGGAAGTTTTTAAAAAATGCATTAAAAAGTGCCATTGATGACGTCAGCATTATACATAAACAAATGCATCTAGGCTTTTATTATAGTAATGCGAAAACCAATATAAAAATTAAAAACTCATCTCTGTATAGCAAATTAAAAGCAGCACGGCATGGGTCCGTACCACGCACAGAGGCTGCCGATACGGTAAGAAACCAAGGTCCGTACCATGCACAGATCGGTGCTGAGGGGTTAATCATGGGGCTCGTCTGATCAAGCAAGGCATTGCAAAACCATTTAATATATGCGTAATGATTAATATGCTCATTATCATAATAGTGCATTCTATGAAAACAATAAGTCAATATTAATGTCTCTCTACTAATAAAAGTGCAGGATGAGATGATGATTTTTATTTTAATATGCGTTTGATTCATTTATGCACTCTGTCTGATAGCGGGGCAGAGTATTTGTGAACACACACAAAATATCTTATGTTATTTATTCACTATAAAATGTATCGTACATATTGCCCCCCCCCCCCCCCTCCCCTCCCCTCTGTATCACGAAATTAGTGAGCAGCAGTCTCTAAGTCAGTGGTTTCGTAAATAATGAGTGCTGCAGCTCTGAAAGAGTCAATAAAGAGATACTGCTACACAGAAGCAATGTATATAGCACTTTGTTCTGAGGTATCAATTTCGTTCATTCCCCATATTTTTACTTTCTCCGTATACGAAGTATAGAGAAAGTATTGTTTTCATGAAAAAAAATCGAATTTGAGATTTTAACGGAAATACATGTTTTAAGGTCCCCTGAACACGTTTTGACTATTTTCTCGATGATGTCTGTCTGTCTGTATGTGATAGATTTTTGTGGGCGCTATCTCAAAACTATTAATCAGGTCAACGCAAAATTTTATATTTAACATTTTTATAAAAGTTAGATCATCTGATTAGTTTTTGGTAAAAATCGGTTGACCGGAAGTGGGTGTTTACTCTTGTCACTTATCCGTTATTTCGAAATATTTGCTTTAATATTTGATAAATGTAAAAATGTATTGGAATAAAAGTTGTAGGAAATTTCATTTTCTACAACCTTTGTTTGATACATTTTTCCATATAATGCATTGTTTAAGAGATATCTTATATTTTTAGCTGCCACCACCACGCCACCTACCAAAGACTATTGTTAACAGTTGACGCTTAGTTACGTCTTAGTAACGCTCCTTTTTATTTTCTTAATTGTCAACCGGAAGTAAATATTGACAATGATCCCAGAGCTAACAACATGTAATTTGCCATATAAATATGGAGAAAGTCATGTGTTGCCCAGATCAGTTTATTTCTTATGATATCATGTCCATACACCTTGCTCTAATTCTCCCAGTTAAGATAATTGTTAATAATTTGAGTGACAACAGCCAGGAAGAACTTTACACATAAGCTATGATGATAGATTCGGATGAGCATTTTAAGTACGATAATAATCCAATGATTGCATTTTGCGATGGCGATAGCTTAAAGAGTAATTGGCGAGCATGATCCATTTTCTCATTCGGCCATTCCCTACTAGGGATGGTGATTTGGCGGGAGTGGGGAGATAGGCATGCAGCATTAGGGCGATGCTGTTTTTGCACCGAGATGATCCAGCAACAGCCAATGTTTACAATTTTGTTTTTGTTGAAACTTCATTGCACAGAGGCGGATTAAATTTTGGGACCAGGTTCAGCCTTTGCTATATGAGAGTTTCGTAGTTATGGAGGTTCGTTATAGGGTGGCTTCTTGTATGCATTTGACATGTTCCGGGGGCAGGACTGAGTTAAGAGTTTGTTATATGAAGGTTCTCATTATAGGGAGGTTCATAAGATAGAAGTTTTACTGTACTCTTAAAAATTTATTACAAAATGTATATTTACAAATAATGGTAAATTATTTTATAATCACATACAACTGCTTCATTTAGATCATATTATTGATGCCAATTACATTTTCCTTATCACCTCTTTTTAATTTATTAGTCTTTCTCATTTTTATGATTCATGTTATTCTATCTAAATCTCGGAAAGTTAACTAATGCATCTTTCTGTCATTTTTATAATTTGATATTTTTACATTATGTTATACTGTGCAAAGTCCATAAACTGGTTATCTAAAAACAAAAATTATTCTGAATTACTTTAAAAACTTTAAAAAATGTTTAAAAAATTCAAGAAAAACTTATTTCAGATAAGCCCAAGTGTGAGAGAGAATTGAAGTCGTGGGAAGTTTCAAAAGACTTTATAAAAGTGTCACAAAAAAAAACTCTGACCAATTGGAAAGCTATTGACTAACCTTGATCAGCCATGCATACGATTAAATGTACACAAAATGTGGGCACTATTGGTGGTCATTTAAATCCATACGATAAAGGTTAAAATTAAAAGTATCTCTACTTAGATGTACCGTATTTACCCGAATCCAAGACGACCCCGAATGTAAGATGATCCCCCCTTTTAGGAGACTGTCAAAACAGAAAAAAAGTTTTTATGACCTAATTTCTCACTGAATGTATGTAGTGTATATTTTGAACACACAATCAGTATAGCTATACTATATCCCATTTCATTTATCCTTGCGACTGACATTTCGTACGTACTCGGGACCACTCTTGTGTTTCCGCTGCTAGGAAGTGGAGAGCCGTTTCCCCTCCTAGCTGGAGAACTCGGTGCTGCCATATCTACTATATTAGAATATGCTGCGGAGAAAGCTGCCAGCGGTGAGCTACCGGGATGGGGGAGTTTGACTGTTCAGGCATACGTAGAGGCTCTCAGGAATGGGAAATTCTTCTGGAAATATTGTAGGAACAAGGAAATATTCTGACTCTTATTGGCATCATGCGTCAATTCATCGTTCGACAAATTTGTCGTGAGACAAATTGGAAGGCGAGACATGACTGGTGTATGGCAGGGGGATACTCTTGTTGGGTCTCACGGACAAATTTTCTCGCGGAAAATTTGTTGCGCAAATAATTGATGAGCGGTGAGTTTGCCATGCAAGTAGCGATGCGCAACGAGTTTTTTATGTGACGAATTGACGCGCAATGAATTTACCACGATGTATTGATGGTATATCACTTCATACTCGACTTTAAGATGACCCTCGATTTTGCAAGGTGAAATTTGGAAAAAACCTTGTCTTGGATTTGCGCAAATATGGTCTTTGTGCAGAACAGCATCTGTTATGAAACAATTGCTTATTATAATTATACATAACTTATTATAATTAAACAATCCTTCTGTAGTGTTTTAACTGATTTATTGTAATTGATGGGTGCCCCTCCAATAGCCATGAAAATTTTAGGAATACTAATTGTATATTTTTGCTAAAAACCCATCATTAGTGATGATCTATTACTGATTAAATCTGCTTTGTAAGTGAAAGGCTCATCTGGCTTTTCCAAACTTTCATGGCTATTGGAGAGATGTAGTCCAGTCACAAGGCAAGCTCAATAAATCTCTTTTGTAGTTCTTTAATATGCATATAGTTATTTTCTTCAGGTATTGTTAAGTTGAGGTTTTGAACTGACTACTGCTTCTTGTTTTACAGTGGGTAATTTACATCTTTGTTTTTGGTATTGTTTGGTATGCTTTTTCTTTGAATGTTAAAATTACTCTTCCATTTAACTAACCATCTAAAAACTTATGTTTATTTACTCAGAAATTGGGCATCCTCAAACCTGGGCAGCTAATTGAAAACCAAGTTGGTTTTGAAGTACTTTATAAACATGTATGGGCAGATAATGCTGACATAGTGAGCATCCAATATTCTGGGACCAGTGCACTCAAAACAGATTTCACTCGCACTGGAAAAAGAACACGGTGGGGTCTTTTAAGGGATGGAATTAATTCTGCTGTGCGCTATTACAAGAATAATTTCACTGATGGATTTCGTCAGGTTGGTAACTTATTTTATTTGATTTATAGTCTAGTTTCTTGATTTCTCTCTCTCTCTCATTATCTTTGGCTGTTTATTTAAGGTCATAATTATTTTGATATTCATATATAATTACACCACCTTTTTAAACTTAGCGTGCTTTCGGTTTACGAATTTGCACTTTGCGACAAAATTTTTTGACCATTACTTCTGTTTTGCGCCAATTATTTGCATTTCGCGTCATGCATTTGCAATGCCGACAAGTGGAACTCCCTCTACTTTTTTGCTTCGGAGTTCAATTTAAACTTTGGCGCCCTAGAAAAGGACTTATCATTATTATATTATATTTACAATGTTCATTTTTAGCAGTGTTTGAAATAAACAAACGTGATAACTCTCAACTTAATTATTTTGTAGCTCACAATCAGTTTGAATTTCACCTCCAACATTGCTATTTTCAATGATGAAATTAGTTTAAAATAAAAAACACCATCATTTTGGAATGTAAGGTTTTTATTTGGTATTATCTTTGTATTTTGAACGTAATTTAAGGAAATGTTATTTTGTTTTGTTAGGTTTTCATTTTTTATTATGAATTTTTAATGAAAATCTAAAAATTTCTATCATCCTGTAATGTAAGAATTTCTGCCGCATATTGTGAATGTGATTATTAAAAGAAATGTTACCACTTTAATGCATGATTTTTATTTTTGTGACATTTTGTACAATTAAAAGAAATGTTATCACTTTCTTACATTCGGTTTTGATTTTCTGTTACGCATTTAGAATATAATTAATAAAAGAAATGTTACCACTTTATAATGCTAGTGTTTTTTTGTGGCTTGGAAATGTTTGTTGCAGAACCTAAGAAAACATCTGTGCATCACATACTCAACATTCCATTTCAGTAGTTCATTAATTTAAATGAAAGACTTTACTTAGAATGAACAAAAGAAAATCGAAAATGCGCTTGAGATAAATTACACAAGTGCCAAAAGAAATGTAATCATTTTGTAATGCTGTTTTAATTTCCTATTATGCGTTTTGAAGATAATTAAAAGAATTTTTTTCACTTTATGATGCTAGGTTTTCATTTGTTGTTACGTTGCTGTAATGTTGTCTTTTATTTTGTTTAACTGCATTATTTATGATAAACAAGATGAAAAAGTATAATCCATAAATAGAATACACAGAGATTTCAAAGACGTTCTTAATGGGAAACACGTATGAAACGGTATCGAAAGATTGGGCGATTCTCGCATTTTTATCTCTGAAACTATGTGGTAATTGTTTGGTCTCGGGGACTATTTTGTAGTAAATGTTGTTCTCTATCCAAATAGTTTTTAATCTACACCTCACAGATCATATAAGAGAATGGGAGAAAAATACATGGATTTTTAATTGTAGTTTGCTAAGAGAACCCTCTTAGCGATCAATGTAAACAAAATATGCGATGTTTTCCTCTGGATTTTCTCGAATTTTTATCTGTGAAACCATAAATCGTATGTGACCTCGTGGACTTTCTCGTAGTAAATGTTCTCTATCTGAATAAATTTTTCAATCTATACCTTACAGATCATATAAGAGCTAGGGAGAGAAAAGTTTGGTATTTCATTGTTGCTTGATGGATGCCATTTAATGAGATACGAGTATAAGTTTATTAAAGTAATTATGTAAAGTGGATGTTTGAATTGATGGATTTAGTTGAAAATCACAATTGGACCATAAATTTTAATAATGATCACTCATACTTAATTAAATTAAAATCCATCCAGTGGTTTAGGAAATGAAAGTTACAATGGACGGACGGACCAGACGTGCCCATAAGGCATTCTGCTGTTACCGCTTCGCTGGTAAAGAATGCCTAAAAAGTGAATTTTTTTAGGTTGACTGGGAACCATACGCCCATAATAATATTGTGTCTTATGGGAAAATAGTACTTGCACTTCGCAAATTTGAATTTCGCATCAGTATTCCAGAACCAAATATTCGCGAAGTTCAAAAAGGTGGTGTACTGTATTTACCTGACCATAAAATGTTTTTTTTTTAAGTCAAGGGACAAGGGCAGTCTTTTACTCACGTACAAAGAAATGAATAAATAAATAAAAGGCGTAATATGCATTGCACAAACTTTTTTATATATGTATATACGTTTGATCTCACTACCCTTTTTGTCCCAAAATTAACTATCCTCTCTGATGCGTGCGCTGATCATCTTGTTCAGAAATAATGCCACTGGAGGATATATAGTAACATTTTTGGGACATATGATTTAGTTAGTATTATTTGTGACATCAGTCTGTACGTTTGGATGCATTTTAAACAAAATCCTTAGAGCCATTTTTGAGTAAATTGAATTTTGCTTCAAAATCCAAGGTTCAAGTACCCTTAATTGCTGTGCAATATCATTTACCTCATCAGAATGTCTTTTATGAATGATATTATCCATAAATATGAGATATCATTCAATTTAGTTTAACCGTAAGACTGTAGTAAGAGTTTGAATGGATTGCGGCAGAGGAGTGATGTATTATTTGTGACATCAGGCTCTACAATTGGTATGATTTTAATCAGATTCTCGGTAGCCATTTTTGAGTGAATAAAATTTTTCTAAAAACCGCCAAGAATAAACTACCCTTAATTTTTGCGCAATATCTATCATTTCTATGAAAAAAGGATCTCCAATAGATGATATATTTCACAAATACGAAATATCATTCGATTTCATGTACGCGTTTGGGCCCTAGATCGGTGAACAGACAGACGGAATGGCGAAAACCACTTTTATGGACTCAGGGGCACCACACCTAAGACGTATTTCCATCAAAATCTCGAAGTCGAATTTTTTCATGATAACAATACTTTCTCAATATACTACATACACGAGAAAGTAAAAATAATGACATTATGAGTCGAGGATGGTTCAAATCACATTTATCTTTCCACAGCACATTGCGATGACAATTTTTAGAGTTTTAGATAAAAATGACTCTAATAATCCTGTTTACTTGACTTGCTTTAGAATGCCTCGTGAAACATTTTTTCAAAATTAGTTCTTATATCTATATTTTATAGGTGGTAAATATGGTAACTTTCTCCTCTTTACTGTCTCAGTTCTGAAATACTAGTTACTTTCTCATATACATATATAAAGTATTGTAATCGTGAAAAATTTGAATTCGAGATTTTGATGGAAATACACATTTTAGGTGTCCCGGAGTCCATAAAAGTGGTTTTTGCCATGTTGTCTGTCTGTCTGTTCTCAATTCTAGGGCCCAAACACATAAAATCGAATGATATCTCGTATTTATGCAATATATCATCTTTTGCAGACCCTTTTTTGATAAAAATGTTATTGCACAAAATTAAGGGTAGTTTATTCTTGGTGATTTTTAGAAAAATTTGATTTATTCAAAAAGGGCTCCAGAGAATTTGATTAAAATCAATCCATTTGTAGAGCCTGATGCCACAATAATAATACATAAACCATATATCTCTTAAAATCATATGGCGTCCAGTCACATTACAATGTATGATAAGCTACCTTATCTAAGCCTTATGATGTCATGCCTCTTTCGCAATCCACTCAAAATCTTGCTACAACCTTAATGGTTAAATTAAATTGAATGATATATCATATTTGTGGATAATATCATTAACCCTCCATTAGTCGCGCCACTTTTTAAAACACATTTAGTCGCGTGGCGTCTATCAGACTCCATTTAATTATTACTTCAGGAAGTGTAACGACTTACAGAAAATGCTTTAAATTGATAATATTTACTCACTACAAAGGTACAAGTAATGTAATCGGTACAAAAATATCTATAATTTTAATGTACACTAACATATATTGTTAATAGATTTGAGCGCACGTTCCTCTGACATACATTAAAATTTTCTCGCATCGTAAACAATGTTTAACTAGTTTTATTTGTACAATTAACACAAATGTTTTCAGAATGCTCTAAGCAAATATAATTGTTACAGTTTGCACATTTATATTTTGTCATGCGATTCTTTTTTCGCTCACAAATGTAACACCTTTTTCGAGCAGTAGTTTTACTCTGTGTTTCTCTTTTCTCTGTGTCCTTGTGTAATCGTTTAGAGGTGCCAGCACTTGACTCGGGGTGTTCCTTTTCAATTTCAACCTGAGTACTATGTTCTACTGTTCTTTCGTTTAATTGTCTTGGTAAACAGGTAATTTGAGACCTTTTTTGTTGGTGTTCTGCTACTAACTCTTTTGCAAGGGTTTTAATGAAATATCTTCTCATCCTAAGTCTTTGGGAATCAGTATTATTGTTTTCTAGGTAAATATCCTGAGAATTTATTGCTCCTGCATTTAGCATTGCATAAAATATAGTCATAGGCCACCGATTGGTGTTTCTTGAAACAGAGTAGGTCGCGCATAATTTATCTACGACATCAACTCCAGATTTCGTAGCATTATAGAATGTCACTATTTCGGGTTATTTGGCCATACCTGTTGTTTCGTCGATAGCAGAATAATGATGCATTGACGAAAGCAGGATATTTTTCCTTGCTTTGGGTATGTAAGACATTAAAGTTTAATGCTTTTGAAAACCAAAACGATATGTAAATGGTTCCCGACCTTGTGCTGATGCAAAAGAGGGTGGAAGCTGCCTTTTATTGTTCCTAGTTGTACCTACATATGTAAGCCTATCACTTTTTAGAATGGCTGTAAGTAGTTCGCAACTTGTAAACCAATTATCTATGGTAATATTACGTCCACTACCACTAATTGGCATGATCTATCTGTTGACAAAATCATAAGGACTTTTGCTAACCTAAAATGAACCATCTGACTGTTTCCCTGCGTATATTTCTCAATTTGCTGTGTAAAGGTTTTTAGCGTCTGCCAGTAAAAATATCTTGATTCCATATTTTCCAGGTTTGGTGGGGATGTATTGCCTAAAACTGCACCTTCCCCTGAATTTTGCCAGCATTTCATCTATAGTTACATATTCCCCCATGGAATAACTTTCACGGCAGTTCTGAACAAATATACCAAAAGCTTCCCTCACAGATGCAAGTTTATCTAAAACTTTTCTTTCATTCCTGGTTACTTTGTCATCAAAACAAGTATTTTGTAAAAGGAAATGAAAGCGTTTCTGAAATATTACCAGACGAAAAAATCAATCCCAGTACTATCAGTGTTCCACAAATCACTTGTATTCAGTTTACTGTTTCTAAGGAAACCAGCCATATAAAGTAGCCCAATGAAAGCTCTAATACAAAGAACAAAATATAGTAAGTAAATAAATTAACAAATATACTATATATATATATTTGTTATAAATAAAATAAAATATAACGCATTAAAAATGATTGCAATGGACAGCGCAAAAATTATGACGTAACCCAATCGAACGTAAGTTGTCGCGTGGCGTCTATCAGACTCATAAAATATAAAAATAGTACTATATAACCCGATGAGGTGACGAAACAAAAATATGTTTAAATGATGGGCAGATAAGCTTGAAATAATAAGATACGCAAAAGAAGAAGTTCCTAAATATCCAAATCTGCTGCGTGCAAAGAAAATAATATTACATGGTGTCCAGCAGACGCCACGCGACTAACGGAGGGTTAATAATAGACATTGAAGAGATGAACGATATTGCACAACAATTAAGGATACTTTATTCTTGGACATTTTGAAACAAAATTCAATTTACTCAAAAATGGCTATAAGGATTTTGATTAAAATCCATCCAATCGTACAGCCTTATGTCACAAATAATACTAACTAAGCCATACGTGCCAAAAATTAATATACTTTGATTTATAAGTGTTTTTCTTTTATAAGTGTACACAGTTGACCGTAACTTACAGGTCAGAACCATGTATTATATATGGGGGGGTGTCATATTTTGTTGACCGATTGTTTTGTGATATGCAATATTGCACAATAATAAAGGCTAGTTTCTGCTTTACGATTTTTTGAAAATTTTAATTTGTCTCAAAAAGTCACTATATAGCGCCCAGTGACATTAAAATATACACTAAGCTGCTGTCTAGTTCTCCCCACTCTTCTTCATGTTTAGATTCCTGCACACTCTTACTTGTCACCAACGTTCAGGCAAGAGCAGGAAAGGGGCTTAGTGAAAAGAGGAGGAGGAGACCAAAAGGTTGGTAGGCATGTGACGGATTCTGTAAAAGACACTCAGCGGATGCTTTAGAGGAGGGGAGAGGGAACCCAGGGATTCCCCAGTCTAAAATTCATTACTTTCCTGTTAACGCCACGTACTTATTAGTGAGAGATGATAGATGTGAGAGGTTGATGGTGTCATTCACTTGGGTTCTGTTGCTACAGATTATTAACATCATTGGCAGTGAATTGCCAAGCACACACAGTTAATTTCAAGGCAAAGAGTATAGTGAGACCAAACATATATATGTATATGAGAAAGTTTGTGCAATGTATATTGTGCCATTTATTTTTAGCCTACTACTACATTGTGTCTGTCTGTCTGTCCCTCCCTGTTAACTTTTGAACCAATAGACAAATTTTCATGAAACTTGGTGGAAATCACTTGCTACATGGGCTGAGCTCATGAGGCTAGTTTTTGTTGCAAAGATTGAAGTCTCGGGTTTGAATCCAGGAACTATCCTTCACATTTGATTTACATGGGAGATCTGAAATCCATCGTGCAGGGTAATTTTCTCTTGCACATTAAAATATCTTAGAATTGTAATATCGGATTGAGTTTTGTACTATTCTCTGAGGAAAGGAATGAAGATTCTATTCTAATTTTTATCATAGAATTTTGCATACATTTTGGGGATTTTGCAATTTTTATCACTCATTACGAGAGTGTTGCCATAGCAACAACTATTGTTGGACTCAGACTCGATGTATTCTAATACATACACATGTTATTTTTCTGCACAAGTACACATGATCAATTTAATATTCCGTTCAAACATTTGTAGTATTTTATTATACTAAATTATGAAATTTGGGAACACAAAGAGCTGCATATCTGCGATGACTTTAAAGCCAATATAAGTATTAAATAAATGATTAAATGGAAAATAGGCATCATAAGTTCTGTTTGAATCATCTTGTTAAATGTTATCAGACTCCTTGAACTTAATGCTTTGTTATTATGAGTTTCTTTTTAACTCTTCTTTTATTTTCTCAGGACTCAGCTGATCTTTTTCTTGGCAATTATGTAGTGGAAGAAGGAGAAGGTCTCTCAAAACCTTGCCCTCTTGAAGTTGAAAAGGGATGGAAGTACATTACTGTGAGTAGAAAATTGTTGTTTGACCTGTTTAATTTAAGTGGTTTAATTTAATCAAAATAACAACAAAACTGAGGTTATCGGTTGTTATAATTTCAGAGTTAACTTTATCAAGGTAGAATTCGTAAAATAACCAAGTAGAGATTGTAGAAATTTTGATATATTAATTCATTTGGCTATTAAAAATTCTTCAAGTTTAAACAAATAGTTAAATGTTTAGGTACTAGGGGATGAGCTAAGGAGCTGAAAATTTTCAGTTAGTTAGAGCTTGGTGCTAAAATACTCTTTAACATTTGAAAATATCTATAAAGCTGTTATTCCGATCATTAAATCTTTTTAATAAAACAATTAAAAAATAATATTACAATTCTAGATGTGCTACAACATTATAATTTGACAGTAATGTGTGGCATTAGTACTAAACAATGGAAAAAGTGTAATATTCTTAAAATTGCAGATTTTATGGATTGTTTTTAGTTCATTTTTGTCCCATAAGGAAAGAATGAAAATCGGTGCAGAGGTGCGAACTTCTATTTAAAAAATATTTCTAAATCTTACAGTATTGCCTTCGATATGTGCTGAAATGCTTGCAGAATGCAATCACCTTTTACTAGTAATAATCTATATATTAATAGTGTAAGAACATGCGATTTTTAAAGCGAAGTTAACAGCCACCTTAACGTGTGATGCATTAAATTAAATGTCATGACCTGCAGATTTGCAGGAAAATTAAAAAATTAAAATCAGTCGTACTGTTGGCGAGATATGACGTTTTTGTGACTGACTAAGCTCTGCTCGACGTAGTTGTTGTGGTTGATGTTAAGGTGGTGCTGCTAGCGAACTTTAGTCTTAGGAAATAATGAGCGATATCAAGGTGGTGCTCCTAGCGGACATTATAAGTCACTGAGCTTCTTGGTAATGTGACAGAAAGCTAATTACCAAGACAACATTTAATCTAACCAACCAGTGGATTTATCGACGGGCAATTACTAGTCTATATTATAATCTTAAGTTGTAATTTTGAAGAAAGGGAATGACGTAGGAAATCAGCTTTAATAGCTTTTACTAAACAAACATTTCCACATATTCTGCTATATAATAGAAATAAAAGCAAATTCTAATTTACAGTAAACTAACCTGTTTGGTGGAAATTACAATTTTTGTTTTGATTTTTATTATGGAATATTTCCACAAAGTTAAACCTTTCCAAGTGGAGTTTGTTCTGATATATAATTGCATAATCTACCGTATTTAGAATGCCACATATTTTGATGTCAGTATTCCACTAGAATTTTGAATGTGAATATTATGAAGCTTCATCTTTGTAGTGATCCATCAGGAACAGAGTAATGATAAAATAATTGAAGAAAAAAATGATTCTTGATGAGAGTTATAAAAGTGAGGTAAAAGAAAATGCTTATACAAGACCAGCCTTATACTGAAATGACACATTAAAAAAAATTATTCTTGGAAAATATATTGTATACAATGGAAAACTATAGATCATATAATACTGAAAAAGTAAAACTGAAAAATTACCTTCCCTTATAAGTAAGAAATATGGTTCAAGTGTGGGAATTTCTCTTTCACTACCATCAGAAGAGTTGGGGAAATGGGTTGTTTTGGGTCTTTAATTCTTTTCGAGTTGGTAGTATTTGAACTTTTGCTTATATGTTGATCCAGAGAAGTTGCTACACTTGGTCTTAATCTTGATGACCGGCTATGAACATTTATTAAAATATGTACATCTTCTGGAAGATTTCTTGTAGACAAAGCACAAAGGAAACACTGACTCTCCCAATCACACCAGGCTGAATACATTTAAACTTCTCAACCAAACTTCTGAGGGAATTTTTGAGAAAAAAGTAGTTATTGTGCAAAGCAGCCAACATCAATGGTATCTGATTGTAGATTTAGAATTTGTAGCTGAAATCCACTTCTGGTTTTCTCAACCTTTTTATGACTTTTGTAGAGACAACTTTGTGATATTGATTTCATCAATAAGGCAAGCTTTCTTTTGGGTCTTTTGAATGCATAAAAAAATCCTTTATTACTATCCAGTTTTCTGTTCTCTTAAGTATAAGTACAACGAAGCTTTATAATGGCACCATTTGTCTTCTTTGTTGATGCGTTAAACAAACTGTTAATTCTTTTTATTTTATCTTTCAGTTTCCTTTGGTACTTCTGGTGGCAATTGCTATGTTCTTTGCTAGTGTGCTTACTCCATCAGGTATGTCAATATCTTTTTGACCCTCTTTCGTTGAGCGCAATGTTTAACAGATATTTTAGAGTAATTGGTTGTTGAATTCTTTTCTTTCAGAGTACACCACCGAGTCTCTTCTCTTTTTGCTCTTC
Source organism: Tanypteryx hageni (assembly GCA_028673005.1). NCBI lineage: Eukaryota > Metazoa > Arthropoda > Insecta > Odonata > Petaluridae > Tanypteryx > Tanypteryx hageni. The sequence continues at coordinate 44,015,892 of CM054117.1, forward strand.
TGGGGAAGCATGGTTGCAGCTACATTTGCATTCATAATGGTTTACGGAACAGAATTTGTAGATCATCCTAAACTCTGTAAAGTGAAGCAAGGAGAATGAGAAAATATTAGTATTTAAAATTGATTAGTGTCTTTTAACTGTACAAAGTTGGTCCAATCTTGTTTACCATTTATATTTTTGTTGGAATTTTTTGTTGACTTATTTAAAAAAAGCATTTTATAGCAATAACTTTTTAACATGTAAATATTAAGGTTTATTTGGTAAGATGATTAATGGTTGAGTAACATCTTCATTTGGAGCCATGTGTTATGAAATAGCTAGATGATTCCACTGAGCTATCAATCAAATTTTTGGAATTGCACTACATATGTTCCAATATTTGTTTTTAACATTCCTTGTTGACACATTTGATCATTCTGCATAGAGAAAAATAGTGTAGTGGCTTAAAATTGAGTGAAATGGACTTAGTACTTTTTATTCAGATTTTCACTTGCATATCAAATTAAAAGACAAACTACAGAAAACCTCCTAGAGTTGCAGTTTTCTGGCATTTTGTATTATGTAATTCACATTAACTCAGAATTTCATAGCTGGATAAATTTATCCTTTTTAAGTCATCACGATTATCATGTTATGATTTTTTTTCAAAAGGCTCGTAATTGAAGATTTTCATTATATAAAAAATAGGTATAATAAAAATACATTTTTGATAATGTAAAGGTTATGTTTAATTAAAGCAAATTGAGAAGTTTATGTAAATAAATGATTCTCAGGATGTCTGTAGAAAATGAAACTATCTTTCCAATTACTGAAAAATTAAAAGTTTTATAAAAAAAACTTTGTTTTTAATGACTCGCAGAGTCAGTTTAATTCAATGAATCCTATTGCTTAATTTTATCCATTGTTTTATAGGAGTTGTCTTATGGCATCTATGAAGAAATAATGATGTTATTGTGGGAATGTCATTGGATTAACATTTACTTTGCTCTGTTTGGCTAAGCTTGCAGTGGTTCATCATCTCTCAACATTAAGCTGGAAGTTGTGGCTCATGCAAATTAAAATATAGTAAGACCTTACAATCTGCAGTTTGGTGAAATATTTGTAACCAGAACATCACATGAGTTGTGAAGTTGTGCTAGACCATTATTTATAGAGAATTTTATTTTATTTTTTTAATATAAATTACAGAATGGATGCATTATTTCCATGGAAGGTAACTGCCCAATTTATTCAACATTAAATTCATGAATGCCAACCTATTCATCTAGAACAGTAAAATCTGCAATAGTGTCCATATTAAACCCTCCAACCACCTTCAGTACCCTTACTATGAGAGCTGCAACCCTTGCTACTGGGAATCTTGGAGAATCAGCTTAGACAAGGAGCTTCTTTTCAGGTACTGCATCACGTAGTGATAAAATAATATTTATCTATGGGCTTCGAACTTTCTGATACGATTTTAATATGATCTCTTTACAATTTCTGCTCACGCCTACATTTGATATATTTATTTGGCTGTAATTTAATTTAAATTTCGAGTTTATCACTATAACTATTTCAAAAATGCAGAGTTATCGACAGAAATGGAGATGTAATTAATTCACGCGGACATTATATCTTAGGGAGAAGAAGAGGTACAAAAAATTTCTTGAAGACAAAACTTGATTGTTTGACCATATCACAGATATGGAATTTCATTTACACGACACAAAATTGCATTATTGTTGTTTTTTAAGCTGATTGAATACAATCGGCAACACTTTCAGACCTTATTGTATGTTACCAGTCTCAAAAATACATGTGTATAATATATGGTGTACTGGTTAAAAATTTTATTTCTATTACTTAAACCTGATTTAACCCAAATTCTTTAAAACTGTAATTGCTTTGCTTTCATTAAAACCCGATTTATTTAAAAAATTTAAAAACCTGATAGATACCCCCTGACTGCGATTCCATTTTTAACCTGAAAAATGTATCCCCTAACCCAGTGGTCCTCAAACTGTGTACCGCAGTAGATTTTTAGAGGTGCCGCAAAAACTTTGTTCAGTAAATAAATCAACGATTTGCATGTGTTAGTGGGTAATTAGGGAAATAATTATTCCTCTAATGAATTGATTATGTAGTATCATCAACAAATGGATGCGTCTAAAGGCTGTAATACGCGTATCTAAAAATACATTAAGCTTGTCACAAGGCTCGGGTGGCGCGAAACCCTCTTTATCTTTGAAAGTGTGCCGCAGATCAATAAAGTTTGAGGACCACTGCCCTAACTATATGACAATTAATATATTTACTGTCCACTTTTACGCTTTTACCCCAGTCAATGACGCTACTGCCTATATTAATACGTATTTGTGCGCGGTTTGACTTTTAGCAACAATATTGCCACTGTTAAGAGTAAGGAGGGCTTTGGCGGCAGCTGGTTATAGAACTCGATGCTACTACATCACGCCACGATATATACTTATTTTAAAAGAAATATAGCTCGTATGTTATTGATTACGACATTAAGCTCTATAACTGGAACCATTTTAATCAAAAGATTACGGAAAACAGATTACAGACACGTAAACGCAAAAAAATCACTTTTTCGGCCTCGGGAGTATGTACGAAAACGTACATAATCAAAGAAATCTCAAGATTGTATTTTTCCACGATCGTCATAGGTTTTATAAATTTAGAATAGGAGAAGTTAACAGTCATACCAATCTTATTATATTTGTACATATCTAGATACCTTCACCTGGCATTGCTTCTAGAGAAAACATTGGTTCTTTGGTTAAAAATTGCGCTTGATTGCAAAAATTCCTCATTTGGCTCAATTAACGCTTAAATGCTACACTAAGGGTGAAAAAACACCCAGAGCAGCTGTGTTTACTTATAGCTCAAGAATGTACGGAGTAGATATGCCTTCCCCTAAGTCTTCTTCTATTGTGGTCAGTTTGCTTTTAGACCTTGGTCATAGCGTGTCGTTGTCTTATTGTTAGAGCTCTTTCTATAGTGGAACTCGAAGAATTTTTGGAGCTTTTATATATTACCAAAAAAAGATAAACATGTTGATACAAACTATAATCGGTGAAGTTCACATCATTCAAGCAGTTTGTATGTGGTCAGCATCGCGATATAATCTGTGAAAACTGTATTAAAAATAGATAAGAAGATGGCTCTTCATAAAGTGATTTTTAATATTTTTTGTTAAAATGCATTTTGAAACAACCAATTTTGCACTACTTATGTATGCAGTACAAGATATGGACATTTTTAATAAAAACATCGGTACTTGTTGTTAAAAACATTTATTCATAGTAAATCCGCATACGAAAGGTGTCGGGTGGAAATTCACCCATGTGTAGTAGAAGCTTGATTTTTTAGAAGTGTAGTATTTGAGTGTTAAAGTTAATAATGACCGAGAATACTTTACCTCAATTCGATAATGAACGAAGGGTGACGCTCAAGACCCCCTTCTCAACTCCTTTCGGCCCGAACTAGGTAACCCTGCCGCCAAACCTCATCCCTCTTGCCTAGTCCGATGGAGATGTAGGCACGTTCTTTCACTGAGCGCTGAGGGTCGAATTGTGGCTGGTTCGCTTCCCGGAAGGCCTTGGATGGAGGAGAGGAACCGCCAGGGACAGACTACTGAATCCATTTGAACGCTTTGAAAGAGGTCGTCGGATAAACGCAAAATATTCCGGACAAGGTCAAGAGACTTCCTACAAAACAGCGTTGAGTATTTCGTCACGCATAGTTACCCAATAGCCTACAGAACAGTGGTTCGGTTCGAGGGCCATAAGCCCGCCTCCGCACTCATCGCAAGCCTCACTCGGCGGGAAATACAGCCGAAGAGCAATTTACTGAAATGAAAGGGTTAAGTTGGAGGAAAAGGTTATCCGATTTGTTTTAAATTTGTTTTCATTATTCAAATAAAGAGGAACAGGCGTGCCACTGTATTGTTTCTATAATCATCTGGTTTCCTTTTACGTAACGTTGCGATCCTTAATGGTTAAACTCAGGGCGGACCGGATGTGGCTCGTAGGGCGTAGTTTTGGCGCCGCTGGTCTAAAAAATCACCACGTTCTGTTAATCAAATCTTTCAGTCTACGGATTCAAGTACATAATTTTTTTTACCCATTCTTCTCACATCCCGCTTCACCAGTGGCATTCGCAGAATTCTTATTTTCGACGTTTGTCACATTTCACGTTAAATATTAATGCAATTATTTGGCGTACTGAATTTATTTCTTTAATGTTTCGCCCTTATTAAATTGCAACGCTTTGCGCCGAGCTCCTTCTTAAAGCTTCCGGCTTAGCTACTAAGAAAGAGAGGTCGATGTATAGGTAGGAAAGACCGTAAAAGTTAGTGAAAATGTCGTAAATATAGTTGACATAGCTTCTTGGAACGCTCCGAGCCAATATGCGAGGATCAACGAAAGATAATCGGTCTGAGCTAATGCCTCGTTAGAACGAAACTTATTCTTTTATACTCTCATCAATCATCGCATATTTCTTTAGGGTCTGTTAGCACATTAGATAATATGTATTACTTTAAAAAATATAAAACGATAGATTCGTTTATAAAACTGCAATTTATTGAAAAGGTATTTGAAAATATATATTGCTTAATTTATTAATAATTTGTTTATGAGTCTGCATGGAATTCTAATTTAACGCGAAATATATCCCTAAATGAGGTGTTTTAAAACTTAATACGTAAAATATTAATTATAATTGGGATTTGCCACACCTCGTCACAACAATTGGTTTAATATGCAGAGTTGCTCTAAGTTAATATATCAATGAAGCCCTCGATGAACTTAGCATTGTTATTTGGTAACACTAGTCACTAGCAGCCTGCAAATAACTGATATGTGAATATAATAGAATTTTCTCCTTCCAACGTTTCCTGACTACAGTGAGCATGCACTTAAGATACTTATCCCTGCTGCAGTGGACACATGGTCAAGAAATACAACCCAGCAGTTTCGTCCCCTTTTCAAAATTCTTTTTCTATTTATCCATATTCATTCACTCGCAGTGCGCCCGGAGCCTCAAGTTTTCACCCGCGGCCCGAGGGCATATAAAATATGATTGCTCGCCAGCGGCCTACATTCGCCGTCGTCTTTCGAGAAAAAGAAAGGATCTCTGATAATCCGTGATGCAATTTATAGTCGTTTTCCTGGTATTTTCTCGGCTATAAAACACCGTTGGAAAAAGTATTTTAATAGTTGACACGTCGATCGATTGGTATGATAATCGTTCAGAAAAATTATTCAATTGCGATCCAAGTAATGTGAAAAGGACGAATTAAAAAAACAGGAGAGGATATACATGAGTAAAATTAACATTGATGCAAAACCTCCACGGCTAAGCCAGAATTCTTCGCAAGCCCGGTCACCGAAATTTGGGAGACACGGTTCTTCCTCGTCGGTTATTTTAACTTAAGCTAAACGTGTACAAGCATTAACGAAAGTTTCATTTCCTCCAAATAATCGATCAAAGTCATACGCGTTTCCTCCATTATGCTGGTATCGTGATAAAACTCTTTAATGTGGCTATCAAAAAATTAAATACTACTATTTTCTAAAGGAATTTATATTACGCATATCCTTACTTAGGATAAGTCGGGGAGCATCGGTCAAAATATAAAACTTTGATAATGCTATTTAATACTTCTCCGTCTTGTAAATACTGGTACGCCCTCACCCTTGAGCAATATATTAATACAATAGGTATTGTTGTAATCGTACTCAGCTTAAAGCAGGAGCTACTAAAGTTGACAATTTCATGACCCTAATCACCCTCATGAAGTTGGGTGAATAGAGTCAATTTAAAGGATGGATAAGATCAATACAGAAAATTACAATTTTTCTTGCATATCTAATTCACACACCTGGATTTAAAATTTCTGGCCGTACTAATTTCGTGTACTTTATAGGCACCCTGCTTCATTTTATAACGGCACATTTCCCACAAATGAAATTGTTCTTGCTCTGTGCACCAACACAAACTTCGTGGAATCATTACTTGGCATTCCCTTGACACTGCACCCATTCGCCCAACTTTGCCGAAATTGGTTCGCTGTATTTGTCATGGCAGAGCGCACAGAAGGTAATCCTTTCATCAATTCCGTGTTCAGAGGAGTCTTCCTTCTCTGAAGTTGAAGAACGAGGACGAGTGCATTTCTTTACTGTTCAGTCGCCTCCTTAAGACCGTTGCCCCCACTTTGGACCTGGCGATTCTGCATTCCTCTTCAATAGCAATCCTCATATTCGCAATATTATCAAGGAAAGTGAGAGCCAATGCTTTCTGCTGTCTTCCTGAGTGAGCTGCTTGTTTTTCTATTTTTCGGAGACGGCAACGACTCAAAAATATAAGAACCTTGGAGACGATGGCATTGTTTCTCCTGGCGTCGTTAGGTGACTGCTCGGAGAGCACTCTGGGTGTTGGTTTTAATTGGTTTGAGATGTCTGATTGTCAGGATGGAGTTTATGTGTATGCAATATGGAGAAGGATAATGCGGATGCATTTTTTTGACCTTTTTCACCCATAATTTTGTTACCCTATACGGTCAGAATTTACATATTTTGTATTTGTATTTTACGACAATGATGACGGCTGGAACTTAGTGAGGTCGAGGAACTGATTTGTGTGTATCATGAAGGAAGACTCGTCCAAAATCTACTCTTACAGTGTATTAAAACATACCGGAGAAAATAATCATATCAGTCTTTTATCGTCAGCTTATCATAAACATAGCTTGTTTTCATTGTTATATGCAGCTCCGAAACAAAATGTAATAACGCAGACTCCACTGTAACTATTGCTGTAACTTTCAATGATTTACATTTGATGGTAATACGTTTGACATTGTGTAAAAGCCTGTTTCTTAAACTGACCCGATTCACTTTTAGCAGCTTGAGAAAATATCCTAATGGAGTAGCGTATTCAATTAAATCAGTGAACACGTAATACACTCCGAAATAATCGTGATACAGAGAATTTCATCATGGCCAGTTAACTCGTAACATTTATAAACGGGTTGACAAGCGCGTCTGGTTCGAGTCCCGCCTTGGTCATGGTTGTTTGTGGTTGTCCTTGTAATCGTTATTATTTATATACTGTTAATCGATCAGCTGTTATGGGCCTTGTGCTGTAAGCCGATTGCTTATACGTACATAAATAAATAAATAAAAAACAAAAGAATTATCCAGATCGCCTTAGGGCTGGAATCCTTTTGATAAATAACTAAGGAAAGATTTGTGTAACCACTATTCTATATCAGTTGGTGCTAACTAATTTACCATTTTTTCACATATAAATAAATGAAGCGGCGATCAAAAAGTTTGGAGATGTGTGGGACTGGGAGGTTTGGAAATGCCAAAATTCTTCGGAAGAAAGCTCTTACTGAACTTCCCCAGGTGAAATAATAATACTTCCTCCCCTCGCGGTTTTATGAAGTTTGGAAGTTAGCTTTGGAGAAAGTAGGAAAAACGTCGGCTTATGTGTGATCACAAAGGGGGAAGCGCGCTTTTTTTATTTGCTTCTAAGGCAACAATCCACCAGTCAATTTCCTGCTAAAGGCTTTTCACTTTCCGTTGCCATTCGTTTTCTCCGCGAAAGAGAAACGCAACATTGCTTTGTAAGGATCTTACCAAGCGAGTGAGTTAATTTTCGTTCCGCAATGAGTTTATTTTGGATTCCGTTGCGTGGTTACACGAAAAAAATAATATGTATGTTTTCTATATTTTAGCCACATTAACGTTCGAAAATGAAGGATCCCAGCTTCATCCCGGACTTTGTCGTATACTCAAGAAATGATGGTTAAATTAGATAAAAATTTGACTGCGAAGAAAATTTAACTGACAAATGAAATTAATATTTATAGTTGTCTGAGTTTTGGTATCTAAGTAAGTCGCCTAGCCTAATCTCGTGCATAGGCAGTTAAGATTAGAGTGCAGGTGACGCCTTATAAAAAGTATCTTACACGACATGGCATAATTTATTATTTCGGAGTTTATGATAAGACATAGACATTAAAAAGTAAGACGACTTTAAGAATAGGCACCTGAAAATATAACTACTTATCTTAGGTATCTCCAATAGCCATGACAAGGTATAAAAATCATATGCGGTTTCTAATTTTTAGAATCTACTTCGGCGAATGAGCACTGAAGACGGCGGCATTGCAACCAAATTGCGTATATGGTTTTCATAACCTTTTATGGCCATTGGATCGTGGAGCAGCCAAGAGGCATACGGAGGCAGTCGAGCGTTACCCTTCATTATCGCAAATGATTTGAGCCGCGACTGCTTTCGCATTCATTTCGACTTTAACTTGAAAACAAATATATTCAATGAATGACTTGTGATTTTTAAAAAAATTTATAGCGATGTTTATGGGCTATTGTTGAAAATCATCAAAGAAAACTTAGAGGGTAATTTTCTTATGAAAAAATGCCTTTTATTATTTGTCACCCCAAAATAAAATCCTGCCACTGCCATTGAAGATACCTAATAGTATAAGTACTTATTTTTTAAAATGATTTTTATTGAATTTGTTTTGAATCATAAGCCGAGCTCGATAATTCTTTAGTGTATAAATATAAGGCGGTATTATTATTTACACTAAATATATCAAATAGAGAAAATGATATTATTCTACAGGACTATGTGCTTCGTAATCGGCAATGGGGAATTTAATCTCTTTGCATATGAATACAAGCTGAAATACATTCAGAATATTAATTACAAAATGGTACAAAAAATGCGTTACTAGGCGTTGAATGGGTATAGTGGGAGAATAGAACTAATAGATGGTTTAAATTTTTATGGTATTTAAGAAAGTTGTATTTTAATTTAGAGAAAATAAACTTGTGCTATTTAATTCGTTTGTACATTGGAACCTTGGCCTTCTTCATAATAAATTATATGGATAAATACTGTAAAAACATATCTGTTGAGATCCCTTATTATATCCTCAACTCAACTCAAAAGATATTTTAATAATTGACAGAGTATCTTTAACGAAAGTCTGCGAAATTTACTACATTTGCATTAAATTCTCGCGTTAAATAAAAGGAAGTGAGTGATAAAAATACGGTTAAGAAAGCATTCCGTTGATATTTACATAATATTCTTCGATATTGATTAAGACTATTCTAGGTGTATTTAACTATTTGGCAAGCTAGGTAATCGTTCAAAATTGCATTTTTCATTACATTTACGCTAAAGAAGAGAAAATACAATTTTATTTGCATTTGTACGATATTAGTTTTTTATTTACGTAGATTATTTAATTTTATTTATTTTCACAGTCACTGCGCGAAAATAAAAACATTGCAAGTTATACAAATTACGATCCAATATAGTAACAATATCGATAGAAAATGTTCAATATACCATTTTCAATTTTATAGCGACGCCACTTTTATGAACGCTAGAAACAACGCGGTAAGTGTTCTCGCGTATTTGGGCAATATAATTTTTTAGTGTTATTTTATGCATTTTCCTTTGATAGACTGAGGAGAGAGTGAAGGGAATTGCTTTTAGCTTTTGTTGGGAAGTTACGACGAAGGGATTCGTGATTCACGCTGGAGTGATTTCACTCTATAGTAGCTGCGAGAGGGTCACTACACGTGCATGTGGGTCAAGGAGAAATTCGAAACGGGGAGGCCATGACTACTGCAAGAGGATTGATGTCGCATCGTCAGCCATTGATTCGTGTTAACGTTTTGCTTTTGTTTTCTTAAATTTGTAAAGAAACCTTCATATTGATCCAAGAGAAATTAAATGGGCCGTTTATCGAAGAGGCGAAACATTTCCGTAAGTATAGATTATTTTTCAGGGTTTCCATAAAATTATTGTAGTGTGTGTTTGTGTGTGTCTATAGTCAATAGTTGTCGCCGTAAACTTAAATCTTAAAGCAACGTGTTTAAATGTAGTTCAGTTTACCCGGATTACTAATTTGCCAAAAAATAGGGTTGCCTTCGTGTTTGTGTTGGCTTGTCGGACATAATTCATACTGGATCATGTTCTGTGTATTGGGAATTGGGGGGAAAATTTTGGTCCAAATCGCACCTAGCATTGCGTTCCCCCCTTAACAACTCAACAGAAAATCAAACCACGTCCCGTTGGCTCAACTAAATGATTTTCGATTAACATTCGGGGAAAAAAATGGTATCTAAGTATGTGAGTATTGTGACATACTAGAAGCTTTTAATAGGAGTCACGCTCGTGGCATCCGACAGGCATGATTTTAAAAATTGCAAGAAATTTGGGCGCGGAGTGGAAGTTCAGAAAAAAAAACGCACTCAACTGCGGTATATTAACCGCTGGAGGTAAGGTATATTTTTTCTTAGCTCTTTTATGTATTGGTTTGGCCTTAATCCACAGACGGGAGAATTTTCTCAATGCGAACATGGTTTCCACGAATTAAAATGTTAAAATGAATTCTTCGTGCGTCATTGACGGCAGCAGACCATTCCTATGCGCGAAGAATTAGGTTTTTAACGGTGACCCGCCAATTTAATTCGTAGGAAGAAATGAACAGGAGTTTCCATGCATTCTGAAATTTGTATTAAGAACGGAATTACTTATTCGAAGGGAATTTTCAGCCGATAGTTGATGAAAGTAAAGCGAACAAAAAATAGAAGAAAATAACAGAAGAATAATTTTATTTGCCAAAAGGGCGAAAAAGAGAGAGGGTGAGAGAGAGAGAATGAGTGAGAGAGAGAGAGAGCGAACGACAACAGAGAGAGGGAGAGGAGGAGGGGGAGAGATGGAGAGAAAGAGAGAAGTTCTTCGGAATGGGAGGCGGATCAGATTGGGTGAATCACGAGGTAGAACAAAGGTGAGCGAGACGTGACGAAGACGTGGATCGCGGACGCATCTGCCGGTCATCATTAAGCAAGAATTAACCAAGCGAAAAATATCAAATAATATCAATGCAAATGGAAAGAATTGCGAAACCTCGTTAATTATTTAGCGCCGACTCACTGCATCGCTCAAAAATTACCATCCCCTCCTTAACAATGATGCGAAATAAAAATTTATCCAATTAAGCAAGCTACGCCGATGTCGGATCTAATACTCCCCAGCATAATTGTTGTACGGCGGCAACGGCTGGTATCCATCAGCACTTTGTTTGCTGCATTTTCTGAAGAAAATGGCATTGAGAAGGCTTTGTTCACGAATGTATAAGAAAAAATAAATATTATTACTTATAGAGAATGCATGTGTAATAATGGAAGTAGGGCCTCAGTAACTGTAATATGAGAATTAAAGTGGTGATACTCAGGCCCTTTGAGAGACTCGGAGAGGCCCGGGCCACTTCCCGATTTTGAGGACCCTCACCGTAATAAAAATAAAAAAAATCCCACAAGGAGGCGTTCAAACATAACGTAACTCAATTTGATGGTCGGGATTCGCTGAAATTGGAGGTAGGGGGTTCAAGCTTGAACTCTAGCACCCTTTCATTAAATCTTCTGATCCCTTAAACATTAAGGTTTAAAGGAAAGATATAATCCGAAAAAATGTTTTACTTACAGTGCTTTCTACCCAGGCAATAATGCAAACCACATTGAAATGGGCCTCTAGAGATTTTTTAAAAAATGAGTGAAAAATGAAAAATTCTGTACGTGACGTAATCAAGGAGAGAGGATGATCTAATAGAGGGTTACGCAGGATTATTATATCGGTTATCAAAAACTGGGGAAGTTGGGTTACGTAATGCTTGAACGTCCTGCAAGAACAAAGTAAGAAAATCGCATTTTATATCTCTTTTTGGCATGTCCTCTTCAACATTGATTATTGATATTTCGATGAATAAAAAGATAAATAAATAAAAAGCTCATGAATTATTTGAATAATTTTTTATTTACAAAATGCTTTTCTAGCTTTTGTTTCTGCAAATTTATTAATTATTGATGAAAAATCTAAGTTACGTGCAATGTCACTTCAGCTTTTCAGAAAGGAAGAGAAACATAAGGCTTTAGGTTAAAATCGACATTCGGTGAGGCCCTCTTTTCGACGAGGCCCCCAGCTTGCGCCTCATAGGCCTGTGCATAAATCCATCTCTGAACAAGAGCCAAAATTTGAGGCCCCCTTGAGCTTGAGGTCCGGGCCAAATGGCCCTCCTGGCCCCCCTCTGGTAGGGTCAGTTGTTACTATTTGATTGTATGCACTCAGCTCTTTACCTGTCTCACGCCATTTTTCTTGTGGTTGAGTGTCGATGCGCCACAATTTTTGGGATGCCATAAAAGTATATGTAATTATATCAAATACTTCCAAATACGTGAATTACTCCCAAATACGTAAATCAGATATAGCTATGATAACCGTAATGAAATTTTATGATCATCGTTATCTGTCCCAGATATATTTTAATTGTGGAAAAATGAAAGCATAAAAATAAATTGTGCCAAGCAGAATGCGCCAATTATGAGAGGCGGATGAACCATAAATTCAGCACTCCTGCACTAGATGAATATCTAGTGTTTGTGTTTGTGTGCGTGTGTGTGTGTGTGAGTGCGTGTGCGCGTGAGTGTGTTGGGGAAGTAAAGTAAGTTTTACTTTCAGCGTCGTCGAGTCTGAAAAGTTTCTGAACCATTTTTTTGCGTTTTTTTTAAATTCGCTTGTTTTCACTTGTCCCGTCCGTGCGCAAAATGCCGAAGCAACGAGAAGAGCTGGGAAGCTAAGATTTTCAGGATAGTTTTTCTTAGTGACAGACATGAACTCCATTGGGTTTGGTGTTCGTCCCTCAGTCCGTTTACCTTTTAGCAGGGTTTTAAAAAACCCCCTTATGAACTATCTATACGGATCCGTTACTGTTGTAAAGTTTCGTTTTGTTTACGTTGCCACAACAATGAAAGCGAGGCGTAAACAGGTGTAAATACGTTCAGTTTGCTTTCGAAAGGGATAAAGATCATATTACAACTGCCGAACTGTGTTGAGGTACGTTTAAATAACTTTTTATTGATTTTGGATTTTACGTTTTGATTTTAATGCTATGCTTCAAATGAAAACACAATGTTACATTATCATAACACAGTTTGATCGTTAAATCTGAAATTTGTTGAATAATGCATATAGGTACGTTAATTTTTTTGTACTGTGAAAAGATACATAGTAATTTTATTCGTTTATAGCTCTACATGTGTGTTTATTAAATGCAATGGAAATTCTTCATTGAAATACTTTGATAATTTGACTTTTTGTTGCGATTGCGTATTAGGATTCTAAAAAAAGCGCTTTTGGAATCTACTTGAGCAGTTCTTCCTAAACTTGCTTCTATCAGCTATCGCAACAATGACTTTTCGGTTATCTGGCTAGCGTCCACTGGACCTCCTTCAATACCACGATGCTACCCAAATTTACCTTTTCTATGTCTATATACGCGTGTGTATTTACACATATAAATGTTAATATGCACACGTGTATGCATCTGCGAATGCATTAGACGCTGGCAGCTAAGTGTTCTGAGGGGAGAGAAAATACGCAAATGAGCTTGAGTAAACAGATAAATTGTTTGTATTCTAAGGGCGACTACCTCTCCAGATGCACAGAAGACGGGCGGATGGGGCGCGAAAGAAAAGAGAAGACAGGACACTGAATCTTTGAGACACAATCTTTTTCCGGAAACGAGCACTTCGATGGCTTATTTTTCTTGGTGGAGCCCCACAGACAAATTAAAAAAAACACACTTTCACCAATTATTTATGGGACAAAAATCATCTAGCACGTATTAATCAATAGTCATTATAACCATACAACCAATCTTTTATTCACTATATTAAAAATATGTTATAAGAATAAAGGCTGAGAAAATGGTTTTACTTTCTCCATATGTAGTATAGGGGAAGGTATTGTTTTCAATAAAAAAATCGACTTCAAGATTTCAACGGAAATACACTTAGTCAATAAAAAAGCTAATATTCTTTATGAAAACGTAGCAAAAATCATATTCTACCTACACAAGGTATTTCCTAAAACATTTTTCCATAGGCGTCATATCTCCCAGTTACGCCTCCGGATCAGTGATTCCCAGTAACATGCAAGATTGCATATTTATTGACTAAGAAGCTACATTCATTTTTTGGTATCACATTATCATCAATTTACTAGCAAATATTTTTGCCCAAACGACTTGGCAATATTTCCAAATCGTTGATTTAACTTATTTGACATTTTTCGTGGTAGCCTTGGGAATCAACAGCGGCACCCCAGCGTGCCACGGCGAACGGTATGGGAACCAATTGTATCGAGATAGAGGGAGGGAGGAATACAGAGAGAGTTGGGCATTCGGGGTGACCGTGCGGGTGGGAGAGATGCTGCGTGTTTTTTCCTTCTCGGAGTGAGTTGAAGGATGCCGAAGATGAGGGGAAGGGGGAGTATTGTCTCGGACTTTCACGCTGGTATAAATACTGCGACGTTTTTCTGCGAGCCATTGCCGTCGCTCGAAGCGCAAGAAGAGGGAACATCATCTCCGGCGACAGATAGATTGTTTATCCGAAGAAAGAAAATGGTGAACGAAAAGGTGCTTCTCAGCGTTGTGCTCGATGACATTTTTTTCTCGGTGTATCCGCATGTATAATCCAACATCTTTGATTCGGCTTAATACCTGTGTCATGCTAATTGTTTCCGGCGCTTGCCCTGCATAACTGCGCTTCTAACTTATCAATTTGTTATTTTTTTTTGCGGAAGATAATCGAATTTTTGGACCAAAGATTTTTCCGTCTTTCTCTTCTCCAATAGCTGGGGTCGAAAAATTGCCATTAAAAAATTTAATTTAATACTATTTGAAAAAAATCGCGGGTTTGTATAGGTAGCGTGCTTTCTCTTTTCGCATACATGCGTAAAATGCGTTGTGCGCACAATTCAGGATGTTTAAATTTCACGTCACATTCAGATAACCGTGTTTAATAAAGATCCCCGTTTGGAAAACCCGTGTCGGATAAGGTTTAGCTGTAGTTCAAAGGAGAAGATGTAACTGGTGTTTCATTAGTCGTAATTGCGACCTTCCGGCGGTGATGTCACAATAATGGTGTACTTTTTCGATAAAAGGCAATCGTGTTCCTGGCTGTCTTGGCGTTTGCGTCGGCTTTGCCTCAGCAGATCCCTGTGCCGATCATCCGCCAGGAAATTGATGTAGGATTCGATGGAACATACAAGCACAGGTATATAATTGATCTTTTTTTCCTCTCAAAAGATTTATTTTATATTTACAACTCGGTGAGCCTCAGTTGTAATTTTTCCTGATGATGTACCTTTTGGATAATTTTATGATCGAAACTCCAGAATCGATACTGCGAGTTATATGCTCTTCAAAGTTTCTTGGATCGAGAATATTATTTAGATTCTATTGACCAAGGCAGATTTCGCTTAGTGGAACGACGTTTTGCAATGAAATCCAACTCACCACTTTAATTAAAGTGGAGTTTATGTACTTATCAGAGGGGAAAAACATGAAATCAAGTAACTCATAACTGTGGGACCTTTACGCGAAATCTTGTCAGCGAAGTTAATAATAGAATTTTTCCCAGTTATCTGATGTTAATGAAGTTTTTCTCAATCGGCGTGCCACCGCTAGTTGTTAGGAGTGCCACGAAAATACTCTTAAATTAATGCATCAATGATTTGAAAATGTTGATAAGCCATTGGGAAAAATAATATTTTCTTCAGTAAACCGATAAGGATTTGGCAATATCAAATGAATGCATCCAAACCTTGTAAGAACCGTGGATAAAAAATACAATATTATAGTGAGAAGGAGATGCCGCGGAGTTCCGTTTATCTTCGAAAAGGTGGCGCGCCTACAAATATGTTGGAAACCACTGCGTTAAGGAATTTATATTTTTCGAAGATAGTTTCTGTAAATTTGAGGCTCTTTTCCTGTATGTTGTGCCTGTCATCGTAAACACAATAAAGCAGTTCTGTGATAATTTAAACTGGGGAGATATCGATACTTCGTCAGTCGAAATCTCTTTATAAAATCTAAAAAATTCTCCTTCCCCTCGCAGCTTCGAGACAGGCGACGGAATAGTCGCGGAAGAATCTGGATTTCTGAAAAACGCAGGAGATCCCGAGCAAGAAGCTCAGGTCGCCCAAGGACAGTTTTCCTACACGGCTCCAGATGGCACTCCGATCGCGCTCCAGTACGTTGCGGACGAGAACGGTTTCCAGGCAAAGGGAGATCACCTTCCCGTTCCACCGGCCGTTCCAGAGGGGATCCAGCGCGCTTTCGATTTCTTTGCTGCAAACCCACCAAAGGAATAGATTGCCCGATGATATTCCCGACGCAGACTTATCTCCTCTTTGGTGCTAATAATAAAAATAAATATGGGTTTCCATGAAATTACGTGGTAGGTTTTTATCCATTTCGAAGGAATCTTTTCATTTGTAAAATACAGGCTTTGCTATTACTACGCTTCGCGGTTGCGACGCCGTAATATTGTGATCTTTATCGCTTAACTCGTTCGCTGCGGGTGGCCTTTTATGAGGCCATGCTATTACAGTTCTTTTGCAAGATGTGGCCCTATGGGGCCTGTGACGGTCCTTCTTTCACGTGGAATTCGTCAGGTGACATTGAGCCGTCAAAGTGTGAGCAGCCATCTCTGGTTTCTGTGATCTTATATTTTTCTGTGCAGATTTAAAATTTTCTAATCAAACTAATCAAAATAGTCGTCCGCCGCCGGAGATGCAGGTAAATTTTCCTAACGCAGCGAATGTGTTGACGACTTGCGTAATTCGTGATTACGACGGTGGCGCCTATCTCCCCGCCTACCTCTCGCAGCATTCTTCTTGCTTTTCACATAACGACGCTTTTTCGTGGAATCGATGAACTTCGTTATGCGAGGGATGCCTGTCTCAATATACTAAGAAGCATAGATCCACGTAAAAACAATATAGTTCGTTTTTGCTGAGAGAAAATGATGGGCCACGAATAGGTCCAATCAAAAAGTAGGAGGAAGAGGTACGGGGTGAATTTTTGGTGCTTCGCCAAAAAAATATTCGCCACCTGTTGGTGGGTAACCGCTGAGGACGGCTGCTTCGTTGCGGGAAAGCGCATCTGGTTTTAGAAACAGCTTTGCAGCTATCGTTGTTGTCTTCGGTAAAAATAAATTTTTTCTTGCCGTAACTTTCAAACCATATGACCATTCTGTGCTTTAACTTGGTAAGCCACGGACGCCTGTCGAAGGAAAACCTTTTACTCCCATCCCTCGCTTCTCACGGTTCCGCTTTACATGTCTTCGGTTTAGCATAGTTGTCACTTTAGGAAAGTACTTCGAATTGCGCTGCCATCGAATTCATTTTAACAGGTTTTTTTTAATAATCTCCCAGCATCAGAAATTCGTCAAATGATTCAGTTCGACACGTTGGTTGTAAGAATAAAGGAATAAAATATAACAAAATTGATGAACTTCAAGCTAAAGATGGCGCTCAAATATACCCTCATGTATTACTATGGGGATTCTATCCCACTTTACACGGTTTCGTTTTACACGATATTTTCCAGGAACGCATGCACGATGTAAAGCTGGAAATGGTGGTATCTACGCGCAAGAGCGGAGATCATTTACAACAAGGAATAGGGAAAAAAGGCAGTCCTCGAAACGGCTTCGTTATTTTCATCGATTTGTTTCGAAGTCAAAACCGAAAAATTGCTAAATCGCTTGATTTAATTCCTTCCAAAATTGTACGACAATATCTGCAAGAATCTTGTGGTTCTACGAAAAATCCAAAACAAAATATCGTCGCTTATGAATCGGCTCTTGTAAGCGACACCGTTGATACACTTTAGATGTGTCAAATGGATTTATAGATTGAGGAACTTCTGGATAATCTTTCAGATGTGAGAATGAAAATGATTGGAGCGTAAAAATATAAAACTTTTTTTTAACTTCTACGGTACGTTAAATCAGAGGCGGATAAGTATTTTTTAAATCTTGTACAATATTAAAAATTTGAGACCCTCTTATTTCCTGCCCTTGCCACCAATAAATTCATTTTATCCCTAACTTTTACGAAGTACTACTTTTTATATGAGAAAGATCAATTACGCAGTGCATTAAAAATAAAAGCAAAATTATTATTTGTTTGGATTAGATTATTCTGTGGATAGCGTTTGGCATCGCGTGACTTTTCTCATAGTCGAAAATGCATTTCAGTAAATCTCCAAGTTTTCACTAGTTGAGGGTTTCATCTCTCTCCCTTCATGACTCTCACCAGAAGAAAGTATCCTCAAAATTTGGTTCTAATTTGAACGGTATAGATGTCGTTCACTAATTTAATGTTCTATTGTTCATTTTGCCTGCCAATACACCCCATAGGTTGCCCCTGGAGTCACTAAATTTCAACCGCGAGTCATGAACTAATCCCTCAAAATTTAGTTGCTATAACCTGAACGGTGTAGAAGTAGTTCGCCGGACACGGAAGTGTGACAGACGGACGGACAAAACGATCACATTAGCGGATTAAAAAAAAACGCCGAAAGTCAAGAGTTGGCCCTGAGGTTCCTCGCAAAATAACCTATTCTTATCTACTATGCACTTAAACTTTATCTGCGAGTGAAAGAAGTCTATTTACATTGCGAGAGATTTCAAAGTACTTTAATTTAACCTTTTCGCAGGGGCTGTTAGGAGTCCACAAAAAATTCGGACGCTTTGGAGCGTTGGGGTCGCATTTCCTCCCGAACGCTTTCGAGCGCTTTGGACTGGAAGAGGGTTAAAATGACCATGCGGAAGCCTTAACGCGAGAGCCCCTTTATCGAAGGAAACATTTCTCCAATCGCCCGAACGCGGGCGACTCGGAAGTTGTTCGGAGAATGGCCTCTTAGAATTTTTGCTTGGTATATTTGAACTGGTGTCGGCAAAGAGAAATCTACGCGACTTCGAGGGCACTCAAATGCCTGACGGACACAGCAGAGAAAGTTGTATCCCATCTAAAGAGGTAAATAGAAACTGTAAAACGCGAATAAGAATGCGGAGGTTTGAGTTGTACTGTGTTGTAATTTTATATCCTTGCGCAACTTGTTTTCTCTTGTCGTTTCCCCCTCCCATTTATTTATCAGAATTCAGCCCCAGAACAGAGAGAGATGGAAGTTTTAAGGATCATAACATTGACGGTGGTAGGCGTAATCTTGTGAAACTGCTCCATGATGAACAAGTAAAATAACAACTTTGTATATATTCCAATGTTTTAATATTTCAACACGCCCCGAGTTTCGAAGAGCACCTTTTCCCCGCTCATTCCCCATTGCTTACCATCTCCCATCTTTCCCTACAGTCAACGATCCCTCGCCGGGATCTCACATCGACATTCTCCAACTAACCTGCTCCTTTCCTCTTTGGCGTTTTCCGATTCTTCATAACTCCTTCACTGAAGATCATGTATCACATTGAAATCCTGGTCGTGTTAAAGTATTAAGACAGCGGAAAATAAAAAGTTGTCTTTTTATGTGTTCATAAGAATAATTTCACACTCCGAAACGATGGAGTCAACACTAAAACATGTAAAAAAAGAGAAAATATTAATTCAACAGGAAATTATCGAGCTCGTCTTATGGCTGAAAAAATTCAACAAGAAGCACCTAAAAAAATACTTGTCTTCGGTATTTCCAAATGCCACAACAAGGTTATAAAAAACCAGATGCGCATTTCGGGTATATAGCAACTGTCTTCAGTGATATTTAACCGAGATTAGATTCTAAAATTCCTTTAGAGATCGGAGATACCTGAGACAAGCATTTTTAAGTGCTTGATCTCTAAGAAAATATTAGTTTTAATAGGCACTTGACTACAAAATAAGCACTTAAGTACGTATCTCCAATATCCATAAGAGGTTATGAAGACTGTCAGTCGGCCGTCATCAGTGGTATTTACTGATAGTACATTTCATAGGAAGGACCTTTTTTAGGTTATTGGAGATACTTAGCTAAGTATTTAATATGTCAATTTGATTATGTTCATAAGACAAACTCGACAATTCTCGATTAAGACGATATGTCTTTTCCACTCATTGCCTTATGAGTGGGTGTTTATAAACAAAGATGGCGAAATTCTGCTAGCAAGAAGAATTCGTTTCCCCTTCAAAATTTTGAAGGGAAAAATACGCGGCGGAAGAAACTGCGCTGATAAAAACGGCATTTTAACTGTATTACGATATTTTTTGAGCTTAGAGAAATATTCCTCCGTGTTTCCATTTATGTGTATGTTATGCTGCCACCAGCGTACTTTTACTACTTTATCGATAAAAACATTCGTATCGCATCAAAATAGATCAGAATGATAGAAATAAAAAACGGACTAAGCTACTGACGACCGGGTCAATGTGGTAGCACGCTATGACGCTTTTCCATAATCCTCCGTTCTTTACCCGGATGATGTCTGCCTCATGCAGCGTAAGGAAGTGGTATCGGAGAGAGTGGGGTGGGGAGGAACGAAGATCCCTCTCGCCCGTGTCCCATTTGGATAGGTCGGTAGGAAGGATGCTGGTGCTCAAGAGTGCTTCACTCCCATGCTGTGCAAAGGTTCCCTAGCTGCCCATTTGAGAACACGTATCCCACTGAACCGAGCCTAACGGTCGTGAAGGTCTCGTACAAAGCCCAGAGGATCTCACGAGGCTTTCCTTTGCCAAAAGGGGTTGGTGAAAGGGAAAGAGGGTGGTGGAAGATAGGGGTTGAAGGTATAGGGGGTGGAGGTATAGGGGGTGGAGGTATAGTGGTTGGAGGTATAGGGGGTGGAGGAAGGGAGTGGACGGAAAGGGGTTGGAGGAATAGAGCGATGGAGGGACAGGGAAGTGGTGGTGTAGTGGGTGAAGGAATACAAGATGGAGGGGCAGGGGGGTTGGAGGATAGAAGGATGGAGGATAGTGGAGGGGTAGGGGATGGAGGAGTAGGGGATGGAGAGGCAAGGGGGTTGAGGAATAGGGGATGGGGGGGGAAGAGGTGGATAATAGGGAAGGTGGAGGATAGAGGGGTGGAGGATAGATAGATAGATAGATAAATGTCTTTATTTGGGCGAAATTTAGACCATAAGGTCCACTCTTACATTTAACCCATCGTCTATGTTAAATTATATTATAAAAACTAACAAAAACGTCAAAACTATTTAGATAATAATATACTAAATACAGAGTGCGAAATAGGTAGGTACATATTCAGGAAAACTTCTAAGAAAGACATGGTGCTTGTGGGAAAAACCTAGGAAGGACCTGCTTTGACCAACCTAGTAAAAACCCACGCAGGAAAACACCCACGCAGTGAAGGGGGGTGGAAAAGAATGCGAAAACCCTAGATACTTGAAAGAACAATATGAAACGATACATTATCATAATGAAGTGAAAAGTTAAAAATTAATGTTTACATAGCGGCTTAAACGTATAATAATACGTAAAAATAAACAAGAAAAAAAAGAAATTACAATATTTAAATAGGAAACCTATTTGTCAATGAGAATAATAAACAATCTATAAATATCAAGTGTACACTTAACAATAATACGAAGAATAAGAGTTGCAGGACATCTTAAAGGTTTATGTACAACAGGATAAAAAGCAAGTATTGAGTAAAGTTAATGAGATAGGTGTGTATGAGGGTGATTAAGTATTGCTTTGATGTTTTAGAAGATGAGTGAGACAGGCACGTTTGAAGGAGTTTAAGGAGGGGGATGTTTTAAGATTATGATCTAAGTTATTCCAAAGTCGGCATCCGGAGACTTGAAAGAATTTATTATAGATGTCAGTCCAGTGATGAGGAATAAGGAGGTTGTTTTTGCCTCTAGTTTCACGCTTATGTACTGTATTGATTTCGTTGAAGAGGGAAGAGAGGTAATCAGGTTTGTTATAAGTTAGGATTTTATACATTTGCATGAGAATATGTAAGTTCCTTCGAGCGTCAAGTTTGAGCCACGATAGTTTATAGTTATGTTCGCTGATGTGGTCACTCTTTTTAAGATCACAGATGAATCTAATGCAAGAGTTTAGCGTACGTTGTAGCTTTAATGCAAATTCGCAGGATAGATCGTTATAAACAACATCACCGTAGTCAAAGTGAGGGAATAGGAGTGTAGTCACTAAGGGTTTACGCAAGGAATTAGGTAAAATATTTTTGAGCCTTTTGAGTGAATGTAAAGAAGAATTGACGGTACTACAGATTTTGTTGGTATTAGGAGCCCAGGAGAGAGTTTCATCTACTATGTCACCGAGGTTGACTACTGATTTTTGAAAATGCAATGTGGACCCCTCTAATGATAGAAGTGGAGATTCACTCTGATCTATGGAAGTCAACAATTTGTGGTAACCGATAATAATAGACTGACTTTTTGTGGGGTTGATCTTCAGGAAGTTGTTAGCACTCCAAAGAGAGAGTGAGGCTAGGTCAGAATTAATTTTAGTGATAGTATCGGGGAAGTCAGATACACGCGAATGATAGTAGATTTGGAGATCGTCAGCGTATAGGTGATAATTACAGTGAGTGATGGAATTTGAGATATCATTAATGTACAAAGAGAAAATCAGAGGGCTAAGAATGGAACCCTGTGGAACGCCTCGATTTACATTTGTGGAACGAGATGATAAGTCATGAGTAATAACCCTTTGAGAGCGGCCCTTTAGATACGAGCGAAACCAGTTTCGAGAAGCGAGTGAAAATTGCAAAAGTTCGAGTTTGCAAAGTCTTTGTCAATAGAGTCGAAGGCTTTACTGAAATCCAATAGCGTTAGAATGGTGATTTTTCTCTGGTCCATTGCTTTGCGGGCATCGTCCGTTATTTTCAATAGAGCGGTAGCTGTGCTATGCAATTTACGAAAACCAGATTGAAACGGGTCGATAAGATTATTTGTTGAAAGGAAGTGAGTTATTTGCTCGTGTGCTAGTCTTTCAAATGCCTTGGAGAGAACAGGTAGGAGACTAATTGGTCTGAAATCGGCGTTTTCGTGGGAATTGTTTTTCTTGGGAATGGAACGGACAAGAGCTGATTTCCATGAAGTCGGGTATTTAGATTGAAAAAGAGACCAGTTAAAGATATGAGTGATAGTGGGAAGGATGATAGGAATTAATTTATTTATCAGTATTTTGGATACACCGTCGTCTCCTATTGCAGTTGAATTAATTGAACGTAATGATTTAGCTACCTGTGGTTGTGTGACTGGTGAAAATTCAAAGATTTTATTAGCGGTGTGATTAAGTTTGAGACTACGGACATGTTCAATAGTTTTAGATTTTCGGAGTGGCAGGAGCAGGGAGGTGGGGAGGGGTTAGGGGGTAGTGGGGTGGAGGATAGTGGGTGGAAGAATACGGGGTGGAGGAATAGGGGGATGGAGAGGCATGGTGATGGAGAGTCAGGGTGATGGAATGGCAAAGAGGTGGAGGAGTAGGGGTAGGGTTGCCAACTTTTTGTATCTCCAAAGATGGATATCTTAAAGTTTTAAGAATTTAAAAAAAATAGTGATATAGAAAAAGGGGTGGGTGAGAGAAGGTGGTTAATTTTATTGATCAAGTTTATAGAATTTTTTTCAACCTCACTTTAAAAACAAATTTTTAATCGATCTAATATTAATTGTAGTAAATTAAAAAATATCATTCGGTTCATAAAATAAGTAAATAAAGAATTAAAATTGAAAATATATAAACAAAAAGCTGGTGAGTAGCATATACGAAAAATACTGAAAATTTCCATAAACAAGCATGGTTTACTTATCTTTTCTTTGATTTAACAGCAAATGTTTTTAGAATATTCTTTTAATGTTATATATTTGTTCTCCTTTAATAGATTTAAGAAAAATTTGATAATTTTTATAAAATTTAAAAAATCGGTACAATTTTCTGAAAAATTAAAAAAGATTAGCAACTCATCTTCGATTAATTTTATAAAGCATCGATTTTGTCAATTCTGCCACTTTGTACCCATGATACTGAAAATCCTCTCGCGGTAAGTTGATGTACTAGGTATGCTCATAATGTAAGAAATGACAAAATATTTTAAAAGTTATAGATCTCAGGATAATGTGTCATATTTTACTCCAATAAAATCTTTAGTTTTTGAAATTTCATCAAAACTTGTTGTTATTGTTGTAATTTCCTCAAACAATTAATTCATATTTAAATTTGTTTTACTTCCCATATTGAAACTTCTAATAATTTTTACAAAATATTCATGTTGGAAAAATATTTTTTTAATAAGAACTTGGAAAGCTTTCATATTATTTCGTTTTCGTTGAAATGGAACCATTTAAATAATGCAGCGCTGATTTAAAGAAATTTTTTAAATCTGCTTTTATTTTTTCCTGTTCCTCTAGATCCTTTTGAATTTTTTGACAAATAGTATGTCCAAAGAACTCATCCAAACGATTTTCTAATTGTTTTTTTTTAACTCCATAATAATCGGAAAAACATCGCTAACGGTAATTGGATTACATTCAAGTTCTATAGAATAGCTGCTTTGAAAAATTCTAAAGCATGGTTTACAAGTAATAAATAAATTTCCACAGCTGTAGACATTTCCGAAATCTTTTTAATCACAATGAAAGGTCAGCTGTACTGAAATCGTGAGAACAATTTTTTAAGTCAATACATGTACTGGCAAATAAACTCACGACCACGAGCTCTTTGGCTGTCGACTTAGTTGTGTTCAGCTTTAGTGTTACCAAAATATATTTTTTATTACTTATATATATATATATATATATATATATATATATATATATATATATATATATATATATATATATATATACACAAAAATTACTAGTAAATAGTAAAATTTACGTAAAGATGGACAAATCGCGTCCATTCAGAGGTCAGGGATGGACATTGTCCATTGGACAAATCTTGTGGAAAGATTGTCCATCCGATAGATGGACGGTTGACAACCCTAAGTAGGGGTGTGTGTATTTTTGGCTAATCAACCTTTGTTATAGCCATAGCTCCTTCCACAATGAACACACAAGGGAGGAGGGAAACCCGGTGCCGGCATTAGCCTACTCTTAAGGAAGAGCACCAAGGGGGCCAACGGCTTAACGTTCCTTCCGAAGAACGAAACGCTGTCTTTGCGCGGTCTAGAGGAGTAGGGGGGTGGAGGATTGGAGGGTAGGGAGTGGAGGAATAGGAGGGTGGAGAGGCAGAAGGGATGGAAGGGCAGGGGTGTGGAGAGACAGGGAGGTGGAGGGACAAGGAGTGTGGAATGGCAGGGGGTGGTAGGGCAGAGGGATGGAGGGAAAGGGGCGGAGGGTAGGTGGCGGAGGGGTAGGAATGGTGGAGGGGTAGAGGTGGTGGGGGTAGGGGTGGTGGGGACTAGGGATGGTGGGAGGATATGGTGGGTGGAGGGACAGGGGAGAGGGATAGGTGTGCTCGTTCTCTCCACGGTGAGGGAAACGGTTCTCCTCTTCCGATTAACGTTTCCTCCCTTCCACCTTTGCCGGATGGGATACTTTGGTTCGGTCGACCCACGCATTACGCGTTTGAGGAAAGAGAAATCTCGAATGGGGATTTCACGGACGGCAAGAGGATGCATATGGGACCCTTACGTCCAGGGGAATGCGGCGGCTAGAAATATTGCGGATGGATGTTCGGAAACGTTTTTTTTTATTTTCTCCAGGGATATTTTAATTTGGGCGTTTCGAGTACATGATGAATTTCGGGAATAATTTTGAAACGAGAAACAAGTCAGCTGTGACCGGGAATCGAACCCGGATCTTCCACTTGCGGGACGGATATTCTACCACTGAACTATCGTAGCAGATCAATTTTCTCGTTTCTGAACACGGATGATGAATTTCCTTGAGTGATGTTTTTGAAAAGCGATTCGACAAGTGGGAAATGGGAAATCGGCCGACGCTTTAACATGAAATATCGCTTTTCTGTTTACATTAATCTAACGAGACTTACGTGCAAGGCGGCGCCATATGAAATAGAATTTTATCGCGATTTTCGATGAAATTTTGAAAATATCACTTTTGCGCTGCTGGAATGCGCGTCGAGCTTTGCTTGAAGCGAATTTTACACGAAAATTTCACTTTTGTCCATCATTTATTCCTGATGATATAAATATTTAAATTTAAATTTTATGCAAACAAATGCACCCCCAAGGGCAGTTTCTAGCATTTTCGCTGATTTTTTTTAATTTCCCGATTGTGTGTGATCAAATATCTATCAGTCAAATGAAGAAAAAATAGAAAAAGGTTTTATTAAAAAAATCCAATGATTCCATTTATGTAATCATAATTCGTTTTAATAATTAATCAGATCTGGAATCACAACGAAGTTGAATGAATTTAATCTAATATCGAGTAGTCTATTCATTCTTATTATTCCTCTTATAGAACTATATTCATAGTTGCTGGTATTTCTCTGGAAGTCAGTAGACCAATCGCGACCGAATCTCATTCTATAAGACAAAATATCTCAGACATCCTCATTATCCTCTTTGCTCGATATTCCCGGATTATTAATTCGAGACAAAGGATCATTATGGTTTTAGTGACAATGCGATAATTTTAGTCAAAAAATCATCAGTAAAAATTAATAATATTGTAGCATAAAATAAAAAAAAACCGGAAGGCGTTATCAATGAAACGATAAAAATTGCTCCGGTCACACACCTTAAATTCTGTGCTCGCTTATAATCCCTGTATATTTGGCGAAATCATCATTAATGTTTAAATAAAATCCGTTAACTCTTTTCCCAATAAATTCATAGTTCATGTGATTAGAAGTATTTTAGTCAATCTTCCGAAGCCTAATGATGATTGATTACGGTAGATGGGTGTGATTGAATGATGATTACTTTCCTAGACTTGTTCCATTATCGTCATGAAGTTTTCATTTTGGCGCTTGGTAAGGTTCTTGGATAGACATGCTAAATTACCACAATTCATATCACTCCACTTCATATTCTGTTGATCATTCGCTCATTGCAGACTAAGCAGAATGCCTATCATCTCACGTTCCCGTCACTCCTTCTGTTCGTACCTAAGCGCGAGCAAGTAGAGTGGATTATTATAAACCAGAATATTCACATTTTTATATGAATTTCCACTTGTATCATAATATTTCTAGTAGTCGATAATTAATTTTCGGTACAGAGGATTTTGGACGCATTATTAAAGAATAGATTTATCTGCCACTCTTTCAGTTCCAATTGAAGTGATGAATAGATTTAACTGTCCGATTTACTCTAAATATCCAAAGGTATTCATTAATGCAATTTTTTCCGAAGCCAGTCTGGTCAAAATTATTTACCTAGACCTGTCTGTTGGCCAAAGTATTTAAAAGAGAAAATGCACATCATGATTGACCTACGATCTTCCATTCCCCTTCCCCCGCGAGTCGAGAAGGATTTCCTTCCGAGCGCCTACTCTACTCTTGGCATTTATCCCATTAACTGCTTTCCCATAGTGGAATCACGAGCTTCCGAAAAATTAAAACTACTCAGCTTTCAAAACGAATGACTTTGGACAGATTAAATTCTGTACTGAAAGATAAAAAGCGGCCTAATGGACGAATTGAAATGAAGATTAAGAAATAAGGAAACATCTCCGCGATGGATTGAAAGATCTGGATAGAATGAGCATAATGAACTAATCGCGAGGCTATTGAGCGATGCTCACAATCAGAAAGGATGTGCGACCCTATCAAAATTGAACGAATGTTTATATATATATATATATATATATATATATATATATATATATATATAAAACCACTTACGGAAAAGGAAAGGTAAAATGAATATATGGATGTCAACAAGGTGTTGGGATGAGGAAACCCAGTGAGCACTCACCAATCAGACGACTTCAGGTTGGCGAGGCCCCGGGGATGTCGAAGCGACACACGTAAAATAACACAAAAACACAGAAACATCACAAACGTAAAGCTTTCGGAACTACTCCTTCTTCAGCTACAGAGAGAGAACTGATGGCGGTGACACTGGGTGGAGGCATGGGGGTGGAAGGGTAGTGCGGAAAGGTCGAGGATTGGAGGAAACGGAGGGGGTTGGGGATGGGTAGGGTGTTGGAAGAAGACAGAATGGGTGTGAAAAGCTATCGAAGGTTGAGGCCTGGGGGAGTGAAGGAGTTTAGGAGATGGATATGCGAAAGCTCCCACTGACGGAGTTGGGGAGCCGAAGCATTGTCGGGGAGAGCGCGAATGACTCTCACTGTGAAGCAGTTGTTGAACTTTAAATTATGTTTGTTCGCATGAACGGCCACCGGCAGCGGTCGTTTGAGAATCACGCTGTTGCGGTGGCCATTCATGCGGATGTTGAGGGGATTGCTGGTGAGGCCAACATAAAAGGCGGGACATTGGGTGCATCTCAGGAGGTAAATGATATTGCGGGTGGTGCAGTTGGTGGTGGAAGTTATGGGGTAGGTGATGTTGGTTGTGGGACTGGAGAAGGAGTTGCAGGAGGGGTGTTTTCCTCCAATCCTCGACCTTTCCGCACTACCCTTCCACCCCCATGCCTCCACCCAGTGTCACCGCCATCAGTTCTATCTCTGTAGCTGAAGAAGGAGTAGTTCCGAAAGCTTTACGTTTGTGATGTTTCTGTGTTTTTGTGTTATTTTACGTGTGTCGCTTCGACATCCCCGGGGCCTCGCCAACCTGAAGTCGTCTGATTGGTGAGTGCTCACAGGGTTTCCTCATCCCAACACCTTGTTGACATCCATATATATATATATATATATATATATATATATATATATATATATATATATATATATATATATGCAGGTAACTCGTTAAACGAATTTTCGCTTTAACGAATGAATTGATATAGCTTTATTTTTCCGCCGAAAATTCTGTTCACCTTAACGAACTAAATAACATGTATCCAACTCAGATCGAAGAAACTCGGATGGACGTTTACGAAAGTTCTTGGGGTCACAAAGACCGTCTTGTTTACCCATGGATTCTTCGTGTGTTCACTTTACCACGAATTATTCCTATCGCCTGCATTTCTCGTAAGGTTTACGACGTCACCGAACATGCTGTTTGTTACTCAAAATATATTTACAAATATCCACTTCGACTTGAAGGACCTCTTGTGTACCGATAAGGAGGAAGTGCATTAAGCAGTCTTTCCCACAGCCATTCTATACTTCAAATTATGACTTGGATTAACTACGTTCAGTCCCATTCGTTTTCTCGCGGTTCATACATAATCACGAGGATTTGTTTTCAAGCCATTGCCGTGGCCAAATTTATCGTACGCGTTCGTACTTTTCTCATAACTGTTCAACTTTTTGTTAATTATTTTCTTGGAGATGTTTTAATCAGGAGGAATTTTAAATTCTTTATTGACGATGTTGGGAGGTTCTGTTTTTCATTCAAAAGTTGAATTTTCTCGTATCATACAATAGATGGCACTGTACATACTTCCATACTCGATTTTTTTACTTCGGTTTTTTAGTTGATCCAATATTGTACTTGCTTTGACAGACATTTTAATAACTAAGAATTATAACTTCAAGAAGAAAAAGTATTTTTTCTGGAACGCATCTAGAGTTTTAACGGAGAAGTCAACGGAAAAATCACGATCGTCATTTCATAGTTATCCATACGTTTGATTTATTTACGAAGGTCAATTGGAATAACATAATTCTTTGGGGGTGCCGGTGGTGTAGTGGTTAGGACGCTGTCTGCTACTCGCCTGCTGCTTGAAAAGGCAGCGGGCACGAATCCTGCGCAAGTAGGATTTTTCCAAGGTCGCCCGGCCCCCTGTTTGTGTGGTTTGAGGAGACCGCGCAAATTCAGCTGTTCCGTCCTTCGGAAGGGACGTTAAGCCGTTGGCCCCCCTGGTGTTCTTCGTAAGAGCAGGCAAATGCCGGCACCGGGTTTCCCTCCTCCCTCCCCGGCTATTCATTGCGCTACCTCTGAGATACCCATTTGTGCGTAAGAGAGGCGAATCGGCTGGGCACAGAATAATAATAATAATTCTTTGTCTGTGTTTTGGCGCGGTTAATGGTTGCCTAGACAAAATTTTAAGCAACGTAAAGGCAGTTTACTTGTTCAAATACATCATCATTATTCATCAATAGTGTTCTTTCCTCAGGCAGGTCGGTGATTATATATTGAACTGTGTATTCTACGCCCTCCTATTCTCCGCAACCTTTTTTAAATTTTTTATAACTCTCTTTCCCTTTTAAGTCATCTTTCAGATGAAACCTTTCCAATCCTATTCCTATTCTACCCTCGTGTTTTCCTTCAATAAAAATGTTAACCATAGAGCCTCTTTACAGGGTACGCCCGATCTAATTCACCTTCCTCGTCGCTGAGCCATTCTGACAAATAAGCTTCGTATTTCATTTTGCACACCGGACGGAGTTGAACTAGTACATCTACCAGGCCCTCCGAGAGACTCAGAGAGGTCCGGGCCCCTTCCAGATTTTGAGGCCCCTCACCGTAATAAAAATAAAAAAATTCCCATCAGGTCGCGTTTAAGCATTACGTAACCCATCTTGGTGATTGCTGAATGGTTACAGTGGGTTACATTGGGGGTAGGGGGTTCAAGCTTGCACTATGTAGCACTCTTTAATAAAATCTTCTGACCTCTTAAATAAAAGATACAATCCGACAAAAATGTGTTGCTTACAATGATTTCTACCCAGCCAATAATGTAGACCACATTGAAATGGGCCTCTTGAGAATTAAAAAAAAGTGAGCGCAAAATGAAAAATTTTGTGGGTTACGTAAGAGGAGAGGAGGGATCTAATTGAGGGTTACGCAAGATTATATAGGTTATCAAAAACTGGGGAAGTTGGGTTACGTAATACTTGAACGTCCTGCAAGAACAAAATAAGAAAATCGTATTTTATATCTCTTTTTGGCATGTCCTATTCAACATTCATTATCGATATTTCAATGGATAAAAAGATAAATAAATAAATTCATAAGCTTATGAATTATTTGAATTTTTTTTTATTTAATAAATGCTTTTCTAGCTTTTGTTTATGCAAATTTATTAATTATTCATTAAAAATCTAAATGCAGGTTACGTGCGATGTCACTTCATCTTCTTAGAAAAGAATAGGAACATAGGCTAAAATCGACATTTGGTGAGGCCCTCTTTTCGACGAGGTCCCCAGATTGTGCCTCGTACGCCTGTGCATAAATCCGTCTCTGAACAACAGCCAAAATTTGAGACCCCTTTGAGGTTGAAGCCCAGGCCAAATGGCCCTCCTTTCCCCTCTCTCATAGGGCTTGACATCAACTGTAGTCAGAAATACAAGCTGACAATTGAAATTTTCTTGGACAGGCTAACACGTTTTTCCTATAGTTATATTGGGACCAACATGGGGTTAGGAAATTTCTGGAACTTAGGAATTTCTCAGAATTTGGCATCCCTTGACTTGCCACCATATAAATTTCATATCCATTTTATCTCAGAAACTTGATAACTTGATAGACCGGTCAGTTAATGAGTGAGGATTATGAATCTCTAATATAGATAAAGTAAATGTTAATTATAAGACAAAATCATAGTTTCAGTTGCCAAATGCATTGATAAATTAAAGAATAAATATATAGATTTTTAAAAGCGGGATCTTGCTATAAAGATCGAAATGTATAATTCGATTCGCTAAATTCTTCGCTCAATCTCCCATCTTCTCAAGTGGGTGAAGGAGGTGGGACAGATAATCGATTTGGATCGTAAAGCTTCAAAACTCTGAGTGTATGAGCAAGAGAGAGAGAGGGAGTGAGAGGGAGGGGGGTAGGAAGGGGGACGGAGGAAGAGGGAGAGAGAGGGAGGGAGAGAGGGAGGGAGAGATAGAGGGAGGGAGAGAGGGAGGGAGGGATGGAGAGGTGGAGGGGGATGAGGGAGGGGGAGAAGGGGGAGAGAAAGGGGAGAGGGAGGAAGGGAGAGGGAGGAAGGGAGAGGGAGGAAGGGAGAGGGAGGGAGGGAGAGGGAGAGAGAGGGAGAGGGAGGGAGTGGGAGGAAGGGAGAGGGAGGGAGGGAGAGAGAGGGAGGGAGTGAGTGGGAGGGAGACGGAAGGAGGGAGAGAGAGAGAGAGAAGAGACATGGCCGTAGGGAAAAGGGGGGGAATTTACCGCGACATGGCTTCTGCCGGCGGCGCAGGTCGAAAACGTCGGATGGCCGTGTATTTCACGTAAACCTCTCGTATTTCTCGAAGAAACCAACTTCTGCGTATCCCGCCATGCATATATTGCCCGGGTACACGGCGAATGACGGTGTTTTACTACTTCCTTCCCCGCCTACTTTTTCCACGAAACGATTTTTCCTACGACGAACCCTCTCCCGTGTTCCACTGAAAATTGAGAGAGGGTGTTGGAGGGAGGATACATCCCAAACGTGTATTTTAATTTCCGTGTTGTCGTCAATCTCTTTTTTTTCTCTTTTCTTACAAGTTTTTACTACCGGAGGTGCTTTTATTAATCTTTTTCTCCCGACGCTCGAAGCTCAAAGGAACCAGCTAAAAAAAACGCTCTTATCGAAAAGAATGAGAGGTCGAAATTCATTCATGAGCACTGCATTTATCTTTTTTTTAAATGCGAGTTTTATGTGGTCATACTGTCGAGACGCTTTAATCAGGGAGATGGCTCATTAAAATTCCTGACCTTACGATGACGTCTTACTAAGGTTTAAACGTTTAACGTTCGTGTGTTTATGCACTCAAAAGTCATTGATTTTGAACTAAATTAGGAAGTGAACGATGACTTACCACCGAAGGCACGCCTGTGTGGTCTGAAACGCATTTGTAATTAACCCGGCCGTTTCGTCGCTGCAGAAGCAGTCTAGAATTCTGACTCCAGATCTGGGGTTTTGAAACGGGGAGACGGAGTTGCGCGTTTAGATCAGTTGGAGCTCTAAGGCGCTGTGGAATTTTGGGGCATCTACCACTACAACATTTTTGACAAAATTTTACTTTATATTTTTTCCTGACAGTTCCAGATTTGACAACGCATTTTTCTTTACATCTTTCTAAATTATTTATAATTTTACAGTAATAAGCAGCAGTCGCTCATTATTTATCATATACTATTTCTTAAATTACCTTCACGTTATGTTGACAATTTAAACTTGCCGATGACTAGGGGCTTGGCTAAGATATCGTCGAGAGGGTGTGACCGACTGACATTTTAATGGCACTGCAATTGTTGCAAATAGTATGACATGTTATACGTTATTAATTTATTTATGTATTTGTTTTTTGCTATAGTGATGTGTTAATAAAATTATGAAAAAAATATTTCAACTTTTGGGGCCCCTTAAATAATGGGGACCTTAGACGCGCGCCTATGCGTAATAGCGCCACTGGGGGTACACGTACCTCTAAGGGTACCTCAAGAGTTTTGAAGGGACCCACGAAATTGTTAAGGATTTTAATTTTCTCCTCATTTCCACTTTCACGCACGACTTCGGAATCGAAAGTTACGATGCCGCGACTAAAAATAACTTTATAAAAATGCGCCAAAATTGTAAATTTTAACTTTATGAACATGAGTTATGCATCTCTATAAAGTGTTATTCATTTCATTATGACTATAAATGGCAGAGGGATACGCGACCATTAACAAATGCTCTAAGAGTAACGTCAGCAAACATTTATACCTCAAGTCCTTTAATGTACACATCAATGTTAAAAATGTACAGACTCCAATTTAGCGTCTCATATATAGTGCCATCCCCGCATACCGCCCGTGAATCGTTGTGAACAGAATTTCAATCTTATGATAACATAGAACAAACATTTACCACGATTTACCACCTTTAGCGCCGATGTCAGTAATGGACAAACGGTAGAGCTAAATCAAGGTCTGACTGTACGCTATACTTATAACAGATGTTTATTATAGAAACATACAAAATAAAATATGTTCGAAGTACAAATATGTCCTGTGCATTAATAATACAATGGGACAGCAGCCCCTACTGACGCCACCCTTCTGGTCTTACACTTCAGAGAACACCGGTACAATCAACAGTTCCACGAAATTCCCCGAAACTCCATCTTCCAACTAACTCGTCTAATCTGTAACTATAAATCCTCTTTGCTATATCTGTCCTTCCGATAAATGTTATTAAGTACATATCATCTCCAGTGACAAACTTTAATAATAGTAAAACTTCACAAGACCGCGCGAAAAAACGCGGATACTCAAGACTGGATACGTGGTTGACAAAACCAAGTATATTTTTTCAATCGCGGATACTCAAACCTGCGGCAGGCGAGCGAGTACTGTATTTAGAATATCCGGTGTTATTTCACAATCAGGAACTCAGCTATAAAGCAACATATTATTCAAATCTTTTACCGCACTTTCGATTTGGCCGATCTGAAAATGTAATTTGTGAAGACAATAAGGTGGCTTAACATACTATGACGAGTAAATACCTAAATATACATTTTCAAGTCGAAACTTTTAGGTCAAATTATTTGTCGAGTCGACTTGCAGGACGAGATATACGGTAAGTAGACGACAAGATCGATTTTATGCTTTTTCTTAGATCAGATACAATTACCTCCTGTAACAACTCATGCACTTTGCACAAAGCAGCGGCAATGTCGAATCAAATCATTAATTTAGTTTTTAAGATTGCCAGTAATTAGCTAACAATAAATATCCGGGAAATTATAGATCGAAAGGGGGATTTATTTCACCGGCTGGCCTGAGTAATTTAAACTAGGGCAAACAAACGTTTAACGGTAAAACAATTCTATGACAAAATTATTGGCTCAACTATAAAACATATTGAGAAAGGAAATCACTTGCCAGCTATCACATGTTGCTCACAAGATTAAATAGCAGCGGTTGCTTTTCGAAGATTTGCGGATTTAAGAGCATATCCGCGTGTCCATCGCATCAGAATATACATTTTAAACCCGAGACTTGCCGAGTTTCCCGATTATATTTCGCGAAAATAACGAAGTTAAACTTTGACTTTTATTTTTTTAAGCCATCATTCTGAGTCGACGTCAAAAGTGTCGGAATGAATTTTTCCCCGTCCCAGTTTCCGGGGAAACCAATAATTTCCTACAAATGTCAAGAATAGGAGAACGTTCTAATAATATTTATTGAGGTTGGGAGGGAGAGGAGGTGGGAGAAGAAGAGAATAGGATGGGAGGGTTGGGATAAAGAGGGCCATTTATGAAATCATCGTCGGCTACACCCACGCCAAAAACTGTCCGTCATCGGTTCCCCATTTCTCCGCCGCCCCTACGTTGGCGCTGTTTTCCATCACGAAAGCCTCCCTTCTCAAAACTCTCGGTTCACCTGCTCGCTGAATACGCGGTACTAACTCCCCCAGGCTCTCGTTAATATGCATTAGATTCCATCGCTGCAACCGACAGAGAGGGAATCGCCGATGAGCGTCATCGACCTTCGTTTTATGCCTCGGCCGCCCTGCACACACACCATCCACTCTACACCCCTCCCACACACACGCACACAAAGACCTGAAAAAACACAAAAAGGCATCTCAATTTTTAAGGAAAATCTCGTCAGAGTAAAGGGCAAGCTATTGTTTTTTTTTCGTAACAACCGTACTCCTCTCATGAAACCAGAATTATTTCCTCCATCTCTGGAATTTTGGAAATATCTGCATGAAAAATCCGGAAACATAATTTCGGATTTACTTTAGCAGGTCGATAAAAGTTTTTTTTTAACTTTTGGAAGGTTCTGTATCCCAAGTCCCTTTTTTGAGGATCGGGAAAATTTCAAGCGTAATTATTTTCAGCTTTTTCTCTAGGAAATCCTTTGTGTCTGCCACACGTTGGATTCTTTTCTGGGTATCACGGAGATGTGTGTTTCTACCTCTCCCTCTCTCATTCATTGCCCTAAATTTCGAAATCACAAAGGATTGCGAACATTATTACTTTTTTCACGATTGGCATATTTATTAGGTAACGGATTTTTCCCTGAAAACGTTCCTTTACCGCCCTTTGCTTTGACCGTTTGCTCCGAATATTTCTCCTGGAATTCCATTAATTTTCTGCAGAGAATCCGTTACATATAATGATTTTTTTGCGTTTGTAAGGCATGGAATTTTAAATATCATATTACATGTTCCATTCATGGATCAATACTCAATTTATTATGTATATATATATATATATATATATATATATATATATATATATATACTTGGAAAGCTTTGAAATGTGGACTTGGAGGAGAATGCTGAAGATAAAATGGACAGATGGGATGAAAAACGATGAAGTGCTACGAAGAATAGGAGAGAAGCGAATGATTATACAGACTATCAGAAAGAGGAAGGCTAACTGGGTTGGACATTACCTGAGGAGAGAGAGTATGATTAAAGACGTGTTAGAAGGAAAACTAGATGGGAAAAGGAAAAGAGGTAGGAAAAGGAAAAGAGGTAGGAAAAGGTTTCAGCTGATAGACGATTTGAAAGGGAAAGAGAGTTATCAAGATATAAAGAGGACAGCGGAAAATAGGAGTATATGGAGAACCAGGTTTAACCATGAATAATCACAGACCTGTCTACGGACAGACTACCAATGATGATGATGATATATATAAACTTCAGAAAAATGAAAGGTAGTGATTAGGGTGGCAATAAGGTGTTGAAGGAAGCCCAGCGGACAGTTACTAAGTTGAGGACCAAGTTGGCAGGCTGCTGGGGGCGTCGAAGAGACACACGTAAATAAACACGCACACAGATAAAACGCAAGCTTATCGGGCCTATGTTATGCCCTTCTTCAGCGAATGAGTAATATATATATATATCAGGAAGGACAATTAAGGTATTTTATTGAGTTTTTAATGCGCTTGCACGTCATTTAACGCGCGTTGAGTTAACTTGTAATTTTAAATAAGAAATTCGACTCTGAAAAATAAATATATATTTTATCAAAAGTATGACCATTTTCATTTTCATCGAACACCTTTTAAAAGTAATCCCAACATGTCTTCATTGTTGCCACAAAACATCAATATGGAGATACTTGCTGTTGGATCGCTACAAGGCAATAAGTGTTCCCGCGCAGAAGACGGAATGCGCTGCTTGCCATGGGGGTGGGGAGGATGTTGTCGGCTGGATGGAAACCACTTTCCAGAAAAGAAACGAAAAAGAAAGAATCAAAGAAAGAAAGAATATAAAAGGCGGTGAAAATTTAAAAAAGTATCGTTATAAACATAAATGTCGTTAATAAGAATTTACGAATACTATCACTCACCAGGAAGTCACTGTTTTCGCTTGTTTTGTTTTGGACACAGGAAGCCATCAGGTGCAAAGGAGTACCTCTTGATAAGAAGTCATCCATCTGCCGTTGGAATAAATGCATTTTGCTCGTGAGTGTGTGGCACTGCCTTTGCTTGTTCAAATCGATTTAAAGAAAGTTTTGCTGCCGTGTGATCTGCCTAGCTGCTGTAGTAAATGCCTGTGTTGGTAAGGTTTTCTTGTGCCCAATTGTACAGAGCCAGTGGGTAGAATCTGCAGATTTTCTGGTAGCTGCAGGCTGGCACAAGCTGCAAGTCTTTTCAGATATCCTCACAAGGCTCTTTCCCATGAGCTTTGGCATAGAAATGCCAATCGGCGTGTTCAAGTAGGTTTGCGAAATTGTATCTGTTCTTATAATGTTAGGAAGCACCGTCAGTGAAGTAAGTAATTTTTACTTTCTCCATACGTAGTGTAGGAGAAAGGATTGTTTTCATGAAAAAATCGAATTTGAGATTTCAACGGAAATACACGTTTTGAGGTTCCCTGAACACGTTTTGACCACTTTCTCGATGATGTCTGTGTGTGTGTGTGTGTGGATGTATGTCATAGCTTTCTTTTGGGTGCTCTAACTCAAAAACTATTAATCAGATCAACGGAAAATTTTATATTTAACATTTTTACAAAAGTCGTAAGTACCAATTAGTTTTTGATAAAAATCGGTCAACCGGAAGTGAGCGTTTGCTCTTGTTACTTATCCGTTATTTTTAAATATTAGCTTTAATATTTAATAAATGTAAAAATGTACTGGAATAAAAGTTGTAGAAAATATAATTTTCTACAAGCTTTGTTTGAAATATCTTACTATATAATGCATTCTTTAAGGGATATCTTATATTTTTAGCTGCCACCGCCACGCCACCTACCGACGACTTTTGCTAACAATTGACGCTTATTTACGTCTTAGTAACGCTCCTTTTTATTT
Source organism: Tanypteryx hageni (assembly GCA_028673005.1). NCBI lineage: Eukaryota > Metazoa > Arthropoda > Insecta > Odonata > Petaluridae > Tanypteryx > Tanypteryx hageni. The sequence goes on from CM054117.1 coordinate 44,054,006, forward strand.
TCTTAATTGTTGGAGCTTTGTGGCTATATCCAATATCAGAAGTCTATGGTTTGAGTTTATTTCTGTTCTTTGTAAAGTCTAATATTTTCTCGGTTTCTTAAAATATTTATTATGTAACCTATTTTGAATTTTTAGAAATATTACAGATATGGAGAAAGTCATGTGGTGGCCACATCAGATTTTTTAGGATGGAAATGTTCTTTCAGATAAATAATTAACTATTTCCCTTTTGGCACTCGTAGACGGCATCTGTGTCGTGGGAGAGATTGTCCGAGAGTATGGCGGAACTCCTGTTTTTCAACTCATTCTCTTCCTTGAACTTGAGAACAACAGTATGTATGGATAATTGTGCGTTGTTCCAGTGGAATGCTTGAGATGCGTCTTGCGCTACAAATGCATAGTTTTCTGCGATGTCACATAAAATTACGAACTCTCCATCTTTTAATGTGCCCTTTCTGTTTTTCCTGAAATCCAAGATTTGGGTGCAAGAGTAAAGATCTGAACCTTTTCGGAATCTCTTGTTGATTTTACCGCAAATTTTCTTTTAATCTGTCGCAGTATCTCCGCCGGAGCATCATCTTCCTTTGGTTTTTGAAAATGAGCTCGAAAACGCCGTCTTCACGGCTTTGGTGACTCTCTCCTCCTTGCCTTTTCGATATTTCGTATATTTAATTTTCCTTCGCTTAATCGCTGTTGCTCCCACTAAGGAAAGTGTTACGTTCAATTTGCCAATATCATCTTCAGAAAATTCGTCACCACTAGAAAAATATCTCTCTGTTGGTGCGTAACTCGGTGAATGTCTTTGAATACCTACACTCACGTCATCAGCACCCTGGTAAGAAAATACAACTTGGATTTTGATTACAGTGTTCAAGAAGTACATAACTTTGACGAAATTGTAGACATTTTGTTACATGCGTGCAATAGCTAATACAGAAATAATGTTTAAAATTACGCTTCTGTATGTTATGCATCACCTTCCAGCAAAATGATCACGTTCTCGAAACGCAAACAGTTTGTTTGATTTCGTCTCGCGAAATCTTAAAATTAAGAGACTAGTTAGTAATTATAAGGAATTACTTTGTTGTCCTTTTGCTTAGCATGACTTTCCTTATTTCATTAAATTTTTATTTTACACGTTGACGACCGAAAGCATTTTGGAAATATTATGTTTCGCAAATTCGTTTATCGCAATGATTCCGAGGAACGAGGTTCTTGCGTTAAATGAAAACTTAATGTATTATAAAAATTAAGCAGCTTATGGATGTTTAAATGAAATATTGTATTTTCGGAAAAATTGTTTAAATGCCCGGTCCTACGTGGAGAGGTTGAATTTAAATACCCGGTCGTCAACGTGTAAAATAAAAATTTAATGAAATAAGGAAAGTCATGCTAAGCAAAAGGACAACAAAGTAATTCCTTATAATTACTAACTAGTCTCTTAATTTTAAGATTTCGCTAGACGAAATCAAACAAACTGCTTGCGTTTCGAGAACCTGATCATTTTGCTGGAAGGTCATGCTAAGCAAAAGGACAACAGAGTAATTCAGGGCACAAGACGCATTAAAACTCCGAAAAATTTCTGAGATAAGTAATCTATTGGTCAGCAGAAGAACATCGGCGTTCTTATTTATAAATTCTCTCCGACCACCAAGAACGGTAGCTAAAAAGTAGGGATGGGACATTCGATTCCTCGAATCCTCGAATCCCGCGAATCTTGAAAAAGATTCGAGATTCGAAAACTCGAATCTTCGCGCTTTTTTCGTCATTCGAATCTTTCGAATCCTAACCTAAAAAACCGTTAATCATTTTAACTCAAAACTTTGGAAAGATTAGTTTTATTGACGTCCAATTGAAGCGTTAATTAAAAAAGAACGCGATTGTTGCAATTTCAGTGGCACCCGGATCACCAATATCACCTCGTGTTGACCCAGAGCGAGTTCGAATGCTAGTTTTCTTAAATAAAAATCTCCATTGAAGATTTATGCTCTTTTAGATTGTCCTAAAAGTGTTCAGTGTTCAGTACTTTTATGAACTCTTAAAATAAACAAGTTTTTGATTTTTCTTAATTTTCTGGAGAGAATTTAGTGTTCCATGCTTAGCGTTTATCTATGTTAACTTTTGAAATAATCCTCCCCCTCTACACTTGCTTTGATTTAAAAAGGTTTTGGAAAATATGTAAAAAATTTGAACTGATACTCTAATATTTTTGTCAAATTATGTTGAGAAAATGAACCTCAAGATTCAAGAGTTCTAATTATGTATTTTATTAACAAAATTTCATTTGTATCTTCTTAATAAATATAGGGGTATTTTTAAAAACTGTATTCTTAAATTTATTTTTCATTAAACGTAGATTTCAAATTTTGCTTTAATTAAAAACTGTTAATTTTAAGTAAAAGTTTTTTCTTTTTTCTTATTATTATTATATGAAGGATTCGAGAGATTCGAGATTCGTAAGATTCGAGGGAATCGATCGGATTCGGGTTCGGATTCGAGAAAACTTTGGATTCGTCCCACCTCTACTAAAAAGTCTCACTAAAAACACTTGAATTGTGTTTTCTACTAGAGGCTTACAAGTTTTTCTAATGATGTTTTCAAAGACTCTCCTCGAATTGTAGGTTTAGTCTTACGGATCGCGTCAATCTTCCACCCACAGTTGTAACACAGTTTGGATCCTGGTGAAATACTTTAAATTTTCTTCATTTGCTCTGTACTTACGTTTCGCAGATCTTACATTCTGACATGATTCTTTTCCTTAAAAGGATTGCAACACTTATTGTAAGCCATAGCCATGGTAATGACTAGACAGGCAATCCTTCGCTTTAAATGTTCCTTATGCGTAAGAGAACAACGCGCCAGCTCTCACACACAATAACTCCAGCCTGAGTGGTAACTTTTCTTATCAGCCGCCTGGCTTACTCCGTCAAATTTTCTGCGCGTAAATTCTTACTACCTAGTAGCAATCCAACGGCAAATACCTCCATATTAGTGTATTGTGGCAACGATGAAGACATGTTGGGCTTCCTTTTAAGAGGTGTTCGATGAAAATGAAAATGGTCATACTTTTGATAAAATATAAATTTATTTTTCAGAGTCGAATTTTCTGTTTTAAATTACAAGTTAGCTCAACGCACGTTAAATGACGCGAAAGCGCATTAAAAACTATGAAATACGTTAATTGTCCTTCCTGATTACTTTAATTAATTAACAGATTTATCTTTCTTAACAATATTTACTCCAATTATTAATAATGTGCCTGATTGGTAGGCACCACGCCTCACAGGGACGAACTTTCTACCTAACGAACAACTCCACGAGCCCTACAACATATCCCAATTTGGTAAACATTCATGACATCGAGGGAGAAAAGTGGTCCGGTTGACACGGAATGGCCCGTATATAACATTTGAAAATTCATGAATTTTCCTCAGGCATAAGGTTCATCACGTGTATCTGCGCGATGACGAGGAAGTTTACGTACGTGTTTTAGATAGTGGTTTTAAACAACATCCTCAGCTGTTCGCTGAAACCGTAGAAAAATGCTCTTAGTAACGCACCTGCCATGCTCCTTGAATATTAATTCCGACGAAGCCATCTGGTGAAAGCGAGTAAAAATTGATTAAAAAAGTCAACGACTGTCGCGTTCATTCGAGCGACTTTCCAACTCGTTTATTCGGTAGAATAGATGGAAAAGAACACATACATAGAACGCTCGATATCTTTTAAATCACGGCATAAAAATTTAGCCCGCTGTAAATAAAAACTGATTCTTGAGCAAGACAATGAATGGGAAATTTGTACAGTGACGGGAGAAATTCATTATTTATTAGGAGAGAATTTGTTTGAAAAAATATAGGTAAGAGATGCTTACTATACGGTTCATTGTGGGGATTAACTTTTAAATGTTTTATTTAAAGAGAAAGTGTACAATTAAATAATTTCACTCGCTTTGGAAAATCAATATCGCTCTACGCTATATTTTCTTCTAGCGAAAACATTCATTTCGATATTTTTACGATTTCGATATCGTCTTCGTTCGGGACGTGACATTCGTGATCTCCTATTCACGTAAACCGACCCATCGATCACTTTCTTAGACAGTTATTTTGATTCGATTCAAGTAACACGCAACGCGAAATCACAAACAAAATGCCCGGGAGAAAATATATGCGTGCAAAAAAAATATAAATCTCCCGAGACGACCATGTTCACCGGCATGCCTCGTCCTTCAGCTTGAAATGTGATCCTGAAATTAAGATTGAGAGTTAAGAATCGACGATCACGCGATTTTCAAGTGTTCGAAGGAAATTGCATTTCCATAAGCACAAAAGCCATTCAGGTTATAAAATAAACCTTCGTCTTCTTGCCTCGTGATGTAATGTTTTTGAGAGACATTTTTTGAGTTTTTTTTTAGAAAACCTCTTGACTGTTTTGTTGGATTAATTATTGCGAATGTAACGAGAAGTTTTCTTTTAAAGGCTGAGGTATATTTTTAAGGGTAACATTTCTGAGGGAACTGGATTGGGTATTTCACCTTCTCTTCTATTCCTCCCCGTTACTCCCGCCGCTTAGGAATTTAATGGCAAGGGAAGAACGCAGCGAGCGGTGTGTGAGACAGGTGAACTAATGGATCGGTAAAAAAGGCGAAAGAATAGGATTTTTAAGAGTGACAGGGAAAATTAACATTACGTCACCATTCAATTAAGAATTCTCGGCGGGGTCTGTTTTATATTTTATTTTTTCATTTATACGCTTATTTTGTTTCGGCGGGTAATTCAAGACCCGTGGAAAGCTGACGTCAATAGCATTAGTAAAAGCGACGGAAGAGCTTTGGAGGGTTAAAACATCGCTGATTTCGTTAGGAAAAATCGGTAGAGAAATTCTTAAGCTTCGTTCGTTCCTTTAATTATTCGCGTTTCAGCCAGCTTCGTTCTAGTTATGAAATATGACGTTATATTCTCCCCGAGATGGTTTTTCACTTTGCGTTGAGCAGAAGATCTCTAACTTTGCTCGGCAGACTAATATGATCTCTCCAAATCTCATGCTTTTCCCTATTCAAAGAAACTAAAACTCTTTATCAAGGCAGCCCAATCACACCGCAAAATTGTTATGCATATCACAAAGAGAACCAAGACCACGATGGATTCGCAAGCTCTTGAGTCTCGTTGCAACAGTCAACCTGTCTTTTGATTCGTTCTGTTTGACTTAGATTTCGTTTCACCCCATGGGTAGTTAATATTTACCATCGTAGAAGCCTATGTCTTCCATTCCAATTCTGCTGGTATTCTTCAGATTATTTTTCTGTTTCACATGGTTGGTATTTTAAAAACTTTTCTATGCTTCTGCAATACCGCACGCTCTGAAAATGCAGTAATTAGTCGATTTTTTATGTTAACCTCAAAGTAGACTGCTGAAACTAGTCGCATTTGAATTTTTGTGCACGATTATAGCCTTAAGGCCATTGCTGTATTATTAGAGTAACGTATAGTAGATGTTATAGATGCATTTAACTATGGCTGTCGCATAAAGCTTCTCATAATGAATACAAGACTTATTGGTTATACATTTTCAATTTAATAATTTTAAGCCTAAGCAAATAATGTTAATAATGTGAAATTTTCACTGTAGTTTAAAACGAGGCAGTTCTTTTCAAGTGTTCCCTGCATCATCGCGTTAATTATATTATCAGTAGTCACTACTCTGTTAAATTAAGTGGAATATTTTACAAAGACACGTTTTCCTCATATCTTAACAACTAAGCAACTTTCAATGACACTTTCATATCAAGGACGGACATATCAAGACAGCGAGTAAGACGAACATTAAAATATACAGAATTTTCATACGGCAGAAACTCAATGTAAATCATCACAGATATGAAGTGTCTTTCACCTTTATACAGCGCACCTAAGTATTTGAATATCCGATGAGGTAAAACCTCAGAAAATCATATCTATCTTCCCTCGAAAGCGTATGGTATTTTGAATGTATCATTTTACTTTTCGCATAGAGCTCTGGGGATGGAAATTTGTTCAAATATATAAAAGTAAAAAATGTAACCTTTTCATAAAGCGAATTATTAAAAATTTAATTAAAAAAGTGTACTTGGACATCTCAAATAGCCATAAAAATTATAAAAAACTATATCCATCTTTCCGGTAACAAAGAAACCAGCACAAGTGATATTCGTTACTACACTCGTACTATCTGAGAAAGTATTTATTTTTCAATTTGTTCTTATTTACAGATTTTGAATATCAATCATAAATGTGATATGTGCTGCAATCATAGTCTATTCTCATTTGGCCTCATCTCTCTTTATACATGAAAGGGAACGGACATAACTAGCAAAAGTTTCGGGTCCCTGATTTTTCAAAATAACAAAATTCGATTTAATTCCAAATATATTAAAATAATTAAACATTGTTCAAATAGAACTGGTTTATTAAAAATTGCGGGTCCACGCCTTACTTTAGATTTATAATATTAAACCTGCACAATCGTCCAGAGTACCCAAGATATAAAACACTTCCGCCTACCTTTACTTCTGCATTACAAAAGATAAGGCCAAAAAAACTGTCTCTCGCAGCTTTTTATCCTTTCACGAGCAGGGCAAAACACGAAACAGAAACAATCTACAAACATCTCCGAGGCAACTCAATCACAGACAATTGCCATTTTTACGACTCTCCTCTCCTCTCTCTCCCGGGAATGAAATTAAAGGCATCGAGAATTCGAAAGAGTCATCAGTTCGTTCCAAAGCCGCCACGGTTCTTGGGGGGGGGGGGGGGGGAAGAAGGGGGGGGGGGAAGATCCCTTTTCGCCGATTCCGAATTTATGATAAAACGATCAAAGGCCATTCGAAGGCGTGGCGCGAAACAGCCGCGCGTTCCCACCGACAACGGAATTCGAGCACAAGATTTAACATCCTGGAGAGATAAACTCCGAATGGGAGAATGCGGTGAAATGGTTTATTTGGGAGGGGGTGGCGTGGGGATTTCGTGGAATCGCTCTGTTTTAACGGATTAGGAGGGGATGAGCCGCGTGCGGATGAAAGGGATTTAGGAAGTCTCGCCTTCCTTCCCTCTCCATAATTTCCCGAAAGGGGTAAAACCTTTACCTGATTTTGGAACTTGAATTATTTCTTCCTCGCAGAAGGTATCTTGTGTGAAAACTTGCGTATGGCCTACGATATGCCGTGTGGTTTTTGGGCAGGGGTTCCCAAAGTGTGGTCCGCGAATTTATTCCATGCGGTTTACGACCAATTTTATTGTATGTATTTTAGCTATGCATAACTCGGTGGTGCCCAAACTACGACCCACGGGCCGCATCCGGCCAGCCATTAATTTCACAGTTAAAGGATGTAAAGTAACACAGAATGAAAATAGAAAATTATGAAAGCATTATACGTATTTTGAATTCGCCCCTCTTCTCCCATAATAGATAAATGCATTTAAAACAAGTTAAAAAAGTAAGTGCAAAAACAGATTTCAAAAGCGCCTTTTTAGAATGCTCGTGAAATAATTTGGAAACCTTTGATGTAAATGCAATGTAAAAATAATGCAATTTTTTCAACTTATTTCTAGAATAAATTTTCTTGAGAAATTGGTAATAATTTTTCCCCTATGTTTCCCTAATTAAACGTTATCCTGTATTTATGTATGTACACGTATAATAGTTTTTTAAAAAGCCTATTTGGAATTTTTGACCTCCCCTCCCTCCCAAGCGTAAAACCCAATGTCAATCAAATGTTATTTAAAACGTACCTCACCGCAGTTAAGCCGTTGTAATATAACCTTTGTTCCTCCTTTAAAGTAAATAGGACGTATTTACGCTTCGCTTTTATTGTTGTAGCAACGTAAGCATAACGAAACCTTACCATGGTAACGGACCAGTATAGATATTTCATAAGGGGGTTTCTAAAACTATACTAATGGGCGGACTCCAAAATCAATGGGGTTTATGACTGTCACCAAAAATCTTAGCTACCCAGATTTTATCGTTGCCTCAAAATTTTGCGCACGGACGGAGGGAGTGAAAACAGAAGCGATTAAAAAAAGGCGCTAACAAATCAGATATTATCAACCCACAACTAAAAGTTTTAGTATCTGTTTAGTACATTTTTGACTGCTAAATTATGACCTAGGCACTATAGGCACTGTGTCTAGGGCGTACGAGAAAAATTGGCATACGAAAAGTTCAAACGAAAAATATATGTTCGCATAAATGTTTTTTCATAGATCTACAATTGGGAAAAACAAAATTATCATCTCTTTCTTACCTTCGACAAAATAGGTGTAACTCCGCAAATTAAATACTGAATAAATTATTTCAAAAATTGCTCACAAAATTGTACTAAAGCTTTGATGTAAATGCATTATAAAAATAATGTAATTTTTTCAACAAGGTAAAACTTATTTCTAGAATAAATTTTCTTGAGACATTGATAATAATTTTTCTCCTATGTTTCCCTAATTAAACGTCATCCTGTATATATATATGTATGTACACGTATAATAGTTTTTTTAAAAGCCTGCGACACATAATGCATGGGGCCTATCTAACCCTTAATCCGGCCGTTTCTGACCCTGATCCCTCTCTCTCTCTCTCCCCCCCCTTAACCCGTTCCCATTCCCCCTTAAACTATTTCCTAATTCATGTGGAGAACGCGAACAGGATTGAGAGAGTTGAGCGTTGCTTGCTTTTTGCTCGCCTTCTAGTTACTCATTGCGAGAACGTCTCTCCTCTTAAGTCTGTCGGGACGGGATAAAGGGGGAGCTGTAAGAAGGGTCTGCTCCGTAATCGCCGGAACGAAGGTGGACGAAATAATCGGCTGTTATTCTCTCTTCTAATATTTTTCATAATTGCGAGCGTGAGAATTGCGGGCGGCAGCTATTTGAAGAGAATATTCGGAGTCGCGCAAAAAGTCATGTAAATTAAAAAAAAAATTCTTATGTATATGTGTATGTGTATGTGGAGAGGAACGGGATAAACAATTAATATATCACAACAAAGACATTAAATAATCTATGCATTTAAAAGAGTTGTTCCACAAACATTTCCGTAGTAGCTGTAGTAAATGGGAGAAAGAGAAAACTGCTTACAACTCAAAAACTTTCCATTTTTTTCGACTAAGGTTTCAGGAACAACTCGGCAGCAACATTTTAAACTACACACAGTCAACATCGGAGTCATGGGTTCGATTCTTGGAGCGTTTATTTTCTCCATTTTGATTAACAGGGGGACGAGCGAAACAAGAATCAGTTACATTTTAAAATTACTTATAATCATCGCAGGAGTTCGAGGTTGAAACATCTGACGCCTAAAAGAAAGAAATTTCATTTTCCTGCCGTCGATTTTTGAATGCACGTCGAATCGACCCACTTGTTAGTTTTCAACTGGAAAAATTTGACGTATTTTTACGTGAAAATCTTTCGTCGTAATGGTCGGAGGCGCACCCACCTTTTCATCAATGAAAACGTTGGCGACTCCATTTTAATTGAATATTATCTAATGCTTGTATTGTCTGTAATAAATTATTATAAATATGGGAATTAAAAAGCTTAAAATTCGATGTTCTCTGATAAAGAAAATCCAAACAGCCACCAGGTAGGTCATTCTTAGTCGAGTAAACTTGCCGAGAATCGCGTTCCACTTTGACAGAAGAAACGATCGCGCACTTCTAATCTACGTCAGTGTTTCTCAACCGGAGGTTCACGGACCCCTAGTGGTCCGCGCTTTATCTCTAGGGCAGTGGTTCCCAACCTGGGTGTCGTGGCACACTGGAGCACCGCGGCTGATTTTTAGGGCTGCCGCGATAACATTAGTTTTGTAAATAAATAAACGATTTGGATGCGTTTACGGGTAACTAGGGCATTGATGTTTTCTCTAATAAATTAATTACAGTGCGGTGCCAACAAATGAATATGTCCAAACGTTGTAATACTCATCTGTGAAAGTATAAAAACCTCGTTTGAAGGCTGGGGTGCCGCGAAATTCTGTTTATCTTTGAAAGGGTGCCGCGCCTACAAAAAGGTTTGGAACCACTGCTCTTGGGGATCCGGGAGTGGAGTAGGACATGTTCTATATTTTTATCTATAACTTGTTTGATCCTGCGCACAACTCAGATTAATATTTGAAAATGAAAAAAAACGAGAAAATGAATAAAATATGTATGGTTTTTTCATGTGGAGGGTGTGCGCATAAATCGCGGGACTTCGTAGAGAGTCCGCGGCTAAAAAAAAGGGTCAAAAAACTCTAGGTCAAGGGAGGCCAACCGCTTCATCTTCCTCCCATCGCTCATTATTCTTTAAAAATATTTCCCTTGGGAGCGGCCGCATGACTAATAGTCATTATTTGACGAATATGCGGTAGAATCCGTTGCTTCTTTTGTTCTATAGTGCTCTAACCGGCACGTGTTCGACACGATTCGCCCCTAATGACGCACGCGTCACTCTGGGAATTGGCTAGACGAGATTTCTAGTCCCTTCTCTGTTCCTCCTCGCTTCACTTTCTTGACTACACTCATGACTCAGTCGATGAACTATTTTTGTAGAGTTTTAAGTCGCATTAATTACCAATGAAAAATTATATAACAGACAAAGGGTTTATCTTTTATTATTAAAAATGTATATTTGTGGAAATATTACCAATTTATCAACCATTAATGCGTTTCATTTAATTTGACAGACAAGTATACTAATTATTATGGGGTTCCACGTATTGTCAGCCTCTTCAATGGCTTAATTCAGGTGCTTAATTGATTTCATTAGTATGTCCACGCATTCCGAGAAAGGTGGATTATTCTTCTACGTTATTATTTTGTCAGTTAACGTGTGGTTGGACATGGTATTTACATTCACTGGACTATTGTCTTTATTTACAATAATGTGAACGCATGCCGTTTATCTTATACCGATGTCCTGTAATAATAGTTGTTTTATTTTGTTAAACAGAATATATCATTCAATATAAAATGATCAGCGATGAATAATATTCACTAAAATTTGAAAGAAATAATTAGTTTTAAATGGAAATCGCAGAAAAATATCTCTGTAACTTCTACGAGAAATGGAAGTTACAAGATTATTTTTTCTTTGATGACGATGAATAAATTCCAAACAGTGAAATGTGACCAGTCTTCTTTATTTTAAAATATTCTGGCTCATAAGTTAACAGAAGAGATTTTGAATAGACATTAGACGCATTTAATACAAACTATTGGTCTTCATTTGACGGTACAGAAGAAAAGAACGAAGGGACGAGCATTTCTCCCCCTCCTCCCAGGACTTAGTTATCGATTATTTTCCATCTAGCGGCAAGAAGAAAACTTGTGACGTATTATGATTTGGCGGGATATTTTTCCTATGCTTAGCTCAGTTTTATTTGAGACGTGATTGTGTTCGGAAGTGCCAAAGGAAGTTGCCGGTAAGCGATCTTCGTTTTGAAGAGGAGATGTATTTCCTCAAGACAGTGAGTAGCAAGTACTTTATAGAGGTTGAAAGATAAGAAATATAAGTGTATAGATTTTTCTATATTTTAACTTCTCATTTAATTTTTTAAAGATAGAAATATTCTTATTGTTAGCAAAATATTTAGCTATAAATCGTCGTTAGAAATAAATCAGTAACTCGGTGGGAACGAGAAAGAATCTCAATAGAAGTTTTAAAAATCATTTTGCTTGTGCTATGCTTATTTAAAATGCCACTTCTTTTATTGCGATGAAGCAATAGCAGTGAGTTTTGTTTCTTTCCCCATTCCAGGGGCTGTGAATCCTTTCCTTTTCCTCCATTTCCCATGTAAAATTTTCACCCTTTTTCCTTCGTGAGCCCCAAGGTGTTATGTGATATGATAATTTTGTGACGAAGTGCCGTGCGTGTGTGTTTTAGTGTGTCAAGAGAATTCTCTTTCATCGGGTGAGAATGTCTTCTTCCACCGCGTGGCACGCATTGACCCTAAATGGGAGTAGGTATAGCGAAACTCTCACCAATGCATGCAGTAAACATTCGGCTTAAATTTTCAATTAGTCTCCTCGTTCGCCCTCCTTACTTTGGACTGGCGGGCGCCAACTAACCGGTAGACAACGCGCCAGTCCCTTGATTTAACTGCCTACTTCAGCCAAAAGGAAGTAATTATTATGCCCTTAAAGAACCAAATGAAGCTCAAGATGAGGCCTGTTGCGAACTGGCAATGTGATGAATTTCAAACTATAAAAAAGTTAAAACTTCCGAAGTAATTCCGTTACAATAATGTTACAGGTCAGTATAACTTCATTTTTATAGAAGAGTGAGGGAGAAAGGGAAGAGTATAAGAGAGAGGGAAGATGGGAGGGGTAATAGGAGAAGAATTGGAGGGAGAGAGGGATGGAGAATGGAAGAGGAAGAGAGAAAGAGAATAGAAGGGAGAGGGGGAGGGATAATGGGAAGTGCCTTCATTTTAATACTTTATTATATATACGCGTCACATATGACGGCCACTTACTCTATAGTGCAGCGCTTCTCAAACTATGTGTCGCGACACACCAATGTGTCGCGAGAAATTTTACTATCTTTTACTATCCATAACGCGATTCACTAGCTAAATCACTAAAATTATCATGGCAATATCGGATACTGAACGGCATAACCTCATACTCATTAACTTCTAAGATTTAATATATTGAAAACATAAGGAGCCACTAATAATAATCTTTTAATTTTAACAAAAGGTAGAAATGTGCGAAACCGCTCGGTCACACGTCTTGTCTCGTCTATAGTCCAACGAGATTAATGTTCGCTATAGAGGAATGGCTTCTCAATCTCTTTCGCGGCAATTTTGTAGTTTAGCGGGAGAATCGCTCTCAGCCTAGTCCGCGGTTACAGGGAAGCTACGTATGCTTTAGTTGGTTATTTTCAAGGTTTCGGCCGACGACACACTGCAGACAGTCTTTCGCGTTCAGTTGAGTTGTGGTTCTGTCACTCACGGGACGCAGATAGACCACTAGTTACGAATTATTGTAGTGCTTGTGACATTTAATTACACAGTTACGTCAGTTTTCTTTTTAATTATATCCATGGATAAATTTTTAACAAAGAAGGCAAGGAAAGATGAAGAAAGTGCGAACTGATATTTTCAATAAGCTTAATTCCTTGAACTGTAGTATGCAGGGCCGAAAAGAAACTTTAATACCAGCTAGTGATAAAATGAATAGGTTTTCGAAAAAAATTGTGTTGTTGATATATAATATAGGGATTGATGACTTATCAGTTTTTCCATCAGTAATTAATTTCTCAACTAAGTTGGAAATAAAACATAAAATGCAATTAATGAAAAATATACTCGAACACTTACGGAGTCTTCAAGGCGGTTTGACAAAATACTTTCCTTCTATTTCAACAAATGGAATCAAATGGGTTATTTAGCCGTTTGGAGCTTCTGGTTGACATAATTTAAACATCGCGTCAGACCTAACACTTTCAGAAAAATAAGAATTAATCGAAGTTTCGTCAGATACAACTCTTTAATAAAAATTTCCACACATATCTGTTGATTCCTTTTGGATTTCTCTTAAAAATGAGTATCCCGAAATCGTAAATAAGGCTTTGGATATTTTACTTCCCTTCTCCACTTCATACCTGTGTGGGACAGCGTTTTCAACATTGAAAACAATCAAGTCAAAGAATCGGTCGACTCTTTATGATGTTGATGGTGAGATGCGCGTGAGTCTACCATTCGCCCTCGCGTTGAAGAACTATGTGAATTACACCAGTCCCATATCTCCCATTGATGAAATTCACTCAAAATATATTTACTCATATTAATCACAATTCATCTGTTAACCTTATGTATGGCGATTTTTAATGATAAAATATATTTCATTTTCGCTTATTTATTTTTATTTCATTGAAATTTTGCTATTCCCATGAAAGCGTGTCGCGTATGTGGACGTCATTCTTCAAGTGTGTCGCGGCAGAAAAAAAGATTGAGAAGCGCTGCTATAAAACGTTTCACGTCGTCCGTGCGCAACGCGTTCTTATGGGAGAATCGCTATCCCACGTCATTTCCCTATATTGCTAATAATGGGCGTTGCCAATTCGTTCAAAATCCAGATTTTTGTCGTTCTTGGCATAATTATCCACTTAAACACCTAACGAAGGATGGGAAATTAATAAACTGAGCATTAAAACAAACTAAATACTTTTTAAACCAAAAAATCGCCGTTTTTGCATGGTTAAACAATAGTTCTTGCGTTTTCATCGAAACTTCCGAGTTTCTTCCGCCGCATTCATGTTTGAACAGCCAAATCTCGCAGTCTATTTGTTGAAATCATACGAAAATTTTTCTGTAGCTTTCGCAAATGTCCCATAAGTCAATATACCATTAAAAGGAACACGTAAAGCAATTAAAAAATTAAATATAACCGAACGAGTCTCTCACATTCTGCATTAGTGCACGAAATTTTCACTCTTGCTAACGAATGTACTATTAGGAATAGGTGGAATAGCTAAATTTTAGTGTAACATATAGGCTATTGTCTTAATGATGATTATAATTATTACTGAAAAGGGTGATCTGAGCCATGAAACTTGAAAACTTGGACGCGAGAAAATTGCCAGAAAATTTAGAAATTCTTGATAGATGCTTTAATTTCGCAGAAAATGAAAACTATTATCTTATTTAATTTGGCACTGTAGTTCAAATGCTCTATAGTTGGTTCATTTACGAGTTTAGATCTTGTTTTATGGCGATTCTTTTAAACGCTTGCAGTATGCAAGCACGAATGCTCGTATAAAATATTGTCTCAATAATCACTGAAATTATTGATCTTCACGCAAATTTTCTCAAATAATAATAACAGTTTAAAGCAATCATGTGTATGTATATAATTTTTACGATTGAAATAAACTATCGAACCTATTCCTAGAAAGTGTATATATCGTTTAAAAACTGAGTGTTTTTTTACCGCTATAGATGAACGCACAAGTATAAATAGAAATAATGGTCCAGCACATTACATTTTTCTTCCGATTCTGACTCGGGTATGGCAATGAGAGAGATAGATGGAGGGTCCCATATCCTTTCGCCCAAAATCGAATCTCGTAAACAAACGCTAGCGTAAATCTGTACATTAGCAAAGCCGCCGCTGACTTGAAAAGTTTTTTTTGCGATTAATAAAAAAATAAAATCCGTCGCCTTCCTCCAAAGAACTTATCATCTGTAAAAGCGAATCGGATCCCAAGTGTCGGATGCAGCTTATTTAGCACCTGAGACGTGTAATGGGATTAGCTGTGTGTTTTTATCATTATTATTCACGCAAATTCGAGCAACTTCGAGGGGAGTGAAAGTGCTCTTCGCTTAATGGCCAAACAAAAACTTTCTGCTGTTCGAACCTCGACAAAAAACGGTAATTACGTGGCAAATATTGCGAAAATAGATAGCGCCATGATTAACTGGGTGGAGGAGAATATCGGTTTCGAATCCGTCAGAAAAATAAGGGACCGGCTAGCCTTATTTTTTGCCTCCTGTTGTTTTTAACTCGATACTCGAGGACTTTCCCTGCTAATTTACCGCAGCCGACGAACGAGGGAAAAAATAATCGACTGCTACAAACCCTAATATATCATAAGATTTTGGGAATGGACTCCTGCAAAAAAAGACGCTTCGATTTTTGAATGGGAATTTATCTGCTATCTGGAAATTTATTGCGGAGTTAATTTCAGGGGCGTTAGGAATAGGACGTATTTGCGTGATTTTTAAGTTATGCGCAGAAAATTGCACGTTCTGTACAATTGATGCCAGTAAATACAAGATGATGTGAAGATTCTATCATTTCCTTATAAAATAAGAAACGGGATCTGATCTATTGCTAACCAAGTAAGGTTTCACTTGGTGGAACAGCATCATACAAATGAAATCAAAATCGCTATGTAAATTTCCGGTTTAATTTATATTAGCGATCGGTTTCACGGTAACAACTCTTCATCGAGCGATTTGAGGGGCCTACAATATTTGAATACGTGCAGAGGAATGGAGGGATAAGAAGGATGACGGCAATGGAGGGAGCGTTTAGTTGAAGATTATTGGAAGATGGTGAAGGGATTGGGAGGAGGGATTGTAATTTGTTACCGTTATATAGGTAATTAAGTAAAACCCGACAAAATTGCTAACTAGGTTTGGAGATAGAATGATGGAATTTCTCTATGGAAATGAGAGGAGACTGGTTGAAGAACGGATATTAATTTATCACAACTATTTTTTCAAAGGCTTTATTCCAGGGGTCGGAAACCTATTTTTCATGGCGAGCCACATACGTAGCTGTGAATGGTTCGGATATTTTGTTGTGTTGTATCTTATAGTTGGCACGCGTCACGAATTTGTTTATCTCTAGTCCTATAGCAGACACATTTTGTCATGATTTCGTTCAGTATTACGTCCTTGTGCGTCGGATTTCGTTTGCAATAACTTTTGAGTCAGTTTTCAATCCTGGTTATTTATCCAAACGACAACCACGCGTGTAGAAGTCCGCAAAAGAGACACACGAAATCCTCTGACAGTCCCATTTGTGTGACGTCAGGGTTAATAGAATTTCACTCCTATGGATCGCTTCTCAAGATTTCTATAGCTTGAATTGTAGGCTTTTGCAGCGTTGCGTGATTGTGTTTTTCGGGAGTAGCTGCGTAGTGTACAGTGCGACACGACGTTTCGCCTACGCATCAGCGAGGTTCTTCAGGAGAAAAGAAGCTCGCAGCAATATGGACGAAACCTCGGATCGCTATGTGTATTACCCAGCTACTCCCGAAAAACACCGTCATCCATTACTGCAGCTCTTTTTAAAATTTCACTTTTTTTACAAAAGTACTACCGACTCTGTTATAACGGGGCTTCTCTCCTAAAGGATTCGTCGACCGAGATATTGCTACTCTCTCTCGAAGGTGTCAAGCTACGCGTCCAATTCTGCGGCAGTAGTAGTCTCACAGGCATGGCGGAAAGATGCAACTATTTTCGTAGTCTCTAGATGAAGGTTTGGACTTCATAATCGATCTTGTGGGCAATGAGATTGCTACGCAACTGGCGGAGTAGATGAAATACGTTGTTTCTTGCACGGTTATGTCGGATGCTTAGGGAAGTTAAGCCGTTGGCCCCCTTGGTGCTCTTCGTTAGGAGCAGGTTAATAGCCAGCACCAGGTTTCTCATCTTCCTTGCAATGCAATCAGCAAGGCATAAAACAATGCGGGACGCGTACTGACCAGCGATTGGCAACGCGCGAGCGTGTTTTGCTTCCTTCCCTAAATCGTCTACAGCGCGGAAGGGAATCGGGCTATAAAGAGAACTTCAGCCCTCTGCAGCTCAACTGCCCCCCGTTAGACGCACGAAGATGATCGAGCTGAAACCGTCGTTTGGATTTAAAAACTCCTGGAAACATTTCGCCCTCTCCGTTTCTTAGGTTTTTTCTCAACAAAATCCGCTAACTCCAACACGAAAGCCGATTGCTTCGGTTTCCTGTCTCGTTCTATACGTTTTCTTGGTTTGTTCGTCTGTCAGCCTAAAAATTCGCCTATGCGTTCGGTTTATCCGTCGATCTGTCACACGCGCTATCTCTTAAACGAATGCTGCTACAGACTTTGTTTTTTTTTTCGCCATTCTATTCAGCATTCTGTCTCGTTGTGCACGTATTCGCGTTTTTTCCGCCTGTCCGACTGATTTTTTTAAAAACCGCCGTTCGCTGTCTGCTTCAGTTGCTCTTGTCTTATTTGTTGTACATTAAACTCATTTCGCGAAATGCAAAGAATAAAGAATTCCGGCTCTTGTACGACGGTTTCCTAGCATAATTCATTTTTGAAAATTTCCTCCACCGTCGGTTGGGAACGTTTCATTTCGCTTACGTTTTACGGCATCTAGACCTTGGGTTGAATTTTCACAAAGCAGATAATCAAGAGGAATTGGGAATGGAAGGCATTTATGATTCAGGTTAATGCTTAAGGACGCTGTCTGCGAGCTCTAGCTTCGCCGAATGGAAGGAAGGTTTTCGGCGCGATAAATGAATGTGGTTAGTTCCGGCAATTTCCTTTCGGAAAAGATTGTCGGAGTTGACGCGGCCGCAGGGGTAGATGGGAATATGTTCAGGGGGGTGGGGGCGGAAGAAAGATAAAATTCTCGCGTAAAAATGAATGACTCTGGTAACGACTGCGTCCTTGGACCCTTATGATTTTCTATTTGACGCTCTTATGACTGGGAACGGCCTCATTTGGCGTCGATTAAAGGCGTCAGTGGCAAAAATAAACAAACTAATTTTAAGGTTTTCTTTTTTTGTGCGACGGGAAATTGTCTTTTTCATAAATTCTTCGCGCTTTTTTTAAAAGATGAAACGTAATTTAAATCGGTTCGACAAATTTAGTTTATTTTCGATTTTAAGTTATCATCTTCACGTTTACGAATGGAACGGATTCTTACCTTACATGTTTAGGGTCGGAGCCCGAGACAGATCGGCTTGGTCTGGACCCCGTTAACACTTACCACCAAATTTAACTTAGGCTTTCCTCGCGGCGTTGTCTGAGCGCGGGGCCTCCAAAAGTGCGGGGCTCGTGGCGGTCGCCCCGATATGCCCTACCCTAGGAACGGCCCTCGACACTTCTACCATTTTAAATAAAAAATTTCGTTTAATTAGGGTAAGCTTCGCCATATTGACGTTACGTGGAATAGTTCCGGCACGGGTTTCAATTAAAAATGTACGCTAGCTATTAGCGAGAATGACCCCCAAAATCGCAACTAAAGTTGATCGTTTCATTTTTTTCGGGTAAATTAAAAACATGACTTTTTCAGAACGAGCAACAAGTCCGAGGAGTAATCACTCTTCCGTGTCATTTAACGAGACGATAAAAAAATCGCGAGGAATGCTCCATAACAGGCATTATCATTTGACTCAATAAAATACCTTTTGGAGAAAATTGAAGCGGAGCATGACAAATTCATTTTTTTAAGTGCGCTGACAAACGAGACGATAAAGTCTAATTAAACGGGAAACCCTTCAATAAGTAAGATTCATAACATTTTAGGTTATTTGAAACCGACTCCAATATCGATTGCTTTGAAGGCTTCGCGCAGATAAGCGTGTTTATAGAAAGGTTTTATTGAGGAATATTTAATAATGAAAAGAGCGGAGAGAATATGGCATTTTACAAGGTAGTTTAAACAGATGTCATTCCTTGACAAACACTCAGTCAAAAATTCTTATGATCTGACTAGCAAATTGAAAAATACAACCATAAAAGAATCAGAGATTTTGGTCTCTTTCGACGTGAAAAGTCTTTTCCCAAGTGTACTCTTAGATGAAACATCCCAAATCTTAAAATTTATTTTATTAAAACAAAATTTTACTGACGAAGTTGTCCACGAATACCTACGGCTCACTAACTTATGCATGCAACAAAACATCTTTCAATTTCAAAATGAAATTTATCAACAAACACAAGGTACCTCCATGGGAAACCCTTGATCCCCTTTTTTAGCCAACATATTTATGTCACATTTTGAAAAGACTTGCAAAGATAAATTCCATTATTTTCCAGAAAGTTGGTTTAGATATGTTGATGATATTTTTACAATTTTTGATTTAAAAGAAGAAAAAGTAGATGACTTTGTGGATCAACTAAACAATTTATATCCATCCATAAAACTCACTTTTGAACTTCAGGAGAACAATACATTACCATTTCTGGATTTACTAATCATTAATAACCAACAACAAATAGAGTTTGATATTTTCAGGAAACCAACACACACTGACAATTATATTCCAAATAACTCCTTCCATCCTATGAATCAAAAAACAGCTGTTTTCCAATTCTTAACACACCGATTGTGCAACATCCCCCTTAACAAAGATAGATATGTTAAAGAACTCAAACATATAAAACAAACTGCAAAGAAACTTGGTTTCGATCCCAATTTAATCAATAAATTAATAAAAAAACACAATCTTAAAAAAACGTTGTCCAACTCCACCACTTTCAAACTTGACAACAATAAGGCCAACAAATATATAAAACTACCGTATTGTCCCATAGTAAACAGGGGCTTGAATAAAATTTTCAAACATAAGAATTGCACAATAACATACACGAACCCACATAGTTTGAAAAACTTACTGGATAGCACCAAAGACAGAACGGAGAATTTGAACAAATCCGGAATCTATAAAATACAATGTTCACATTGCAATTTAATGTACATAGGACAAACCAGACGAAAACTAATAACACGATTTAAAGAACACTTAGCCCATTACAAACACAATCGTTTTGAGAAATCAAGCGTAGCCACTCATATCCTCGAAACTGGACACAGTATACACATAGAGGACTTAACCTTGTTAACTTCAGCCAACCATTCACTTAACTCTCTAGAAAAATCTGCATATCAATAAAAACAGAAACAATCTCATGAACACAGATACTGATTTTAACAAAACTTTATATAAATTGACCGAACTTAACAATACTGACGCACAAAATTCTTTTCGATCCTCAAATGTTTTTCGGTCTTCGTTATAAACTTTTCTTCTAATTTCGTCGCAGTTGAACTCTGTTCACTGCCAAGGCAGGTTCTCCCCTGAAGATGCCCACTTAGTGGGCGAAATGCATAGGGTTTATCCTATAATTTTTGACTGAAGGAGTTTTCTACCACTGTTCAACTTGGAGCCCAAGTGTTCACGAGCTACCACCTACTGTTCTCAGTGTGAGGTAAGGTTGCAGTTATTATTGTTTGCACCAAAGTAATTGAAGGTCTATTTTAGACACGATATTTCCAGTTTATTACAACCGGCCTATTTCTTGAAAACGATGAAAATTTATTGCTTAGAAGTTCGTGTCAACGATATATTTCTTTAGAGAAATAAACAAACACGCGAATATATAAGTCGTTTTAGTTCCGCTGCAGTGCAAAGGATTGCCCGTTTGCCTTCAGCGGATGCCTTATCTCTTTCATGTGATGTAGAAACCTTCGGAATTCCCTTTCCCTTTCTGTGAATATCAAATCCCAAATTCTCCTCATTTCGTCGATAACGTTAATGGGAGAAATCTTCATAGCGAAATAAAATTACGGAAGGTTATAATAGCAGAAAAACGAACTATGTTTATCCATGTTCATGGATAACAGTCAACTTGCTTTTAAAATTTTCTCGATATTATAGCAAAATAAAAAAAATGCACTTAATAAACTTAGGTAGGTGGCACAGAAAGTAACATAAACTTTTCCAGGCGATACACGAAAAAAAGTTGGACAACGCTGAGTTAGATGAAGGTTGTGTATAGGATTGTTGTAATTCTAGACATTACCAAAATTCTTTCAACTAACGTTATTATCGCTTTGCTACATATAGATGTTGTTAAACATGCTTTTTGTTTGATGGGTAAAAAGTGGAATAAAATAATTGTTTTTACTAGAACAGAGGTATACTATACACTGAAAGAAATACAATAAACATTTCTGTGTATGAGCTCAGATGTGTTTATTTAATTTTAATTAGCTCAATAAAAACTTCAAGACCTTTTAAAATGTGCATATCAGCAACATGCCCGATCACATACAACCATGCCAACAATAGAGTTAGTGAACAAGAATCAAATTCACTTACAAACATGTATGTATATATGTGTATGTAGACACACAGATAATGAGTATGTTACTCTCTGTCGCTGGCGAAGGACGTGCTCCGAAAAGCTCCCTTACCTCAACTTCCCAGTATCTGTCGCCACTGGTTCCACACTAATCGTAAGTGCGAACTAGACTCCCTTACTCCAAACTAATTCCAGGTGTGCGCATGTATGAATATGTACATTTCCATCGCCTATTTTCAGCACTTAAGAAATATCAATTTGGTTTGTCCGTCTGTCTATATGACGTGCTAATTCCTTCTAAGCGAAAGCAGATAGAGGCCGTTTTTTGCCAGTCGATTTAGTATTCTGTCTCGTTATGCACGTTTTCTCGGTCTGGCTGTCTAAAATATACTTTGGAAAAAACCGCCATTTACTCTCTTCTTCAGCTGCTCTTTCCTTATCTTTTCTAAGTAATACACAAACCTTTAAGCATAAACGTGATCTTCCCACTTCTCCTTACATCTCAAAGCTTATTATTCGCCTTCTCTTTCTTCGATTATATATTCGAGGATACAAATGCCCCACGCAAAATATATTTGTTTTTTGAGCGGGATGATAGCACAAGTACCGGTGATTTATAGCACCTTGCGGAAGATATCCACAGCAGTAAGAAAATAAACAGCTAGACGGGATGGGAGGGCGGGGGAGGGAGGGGTGTACCCGTGAGGAAGAAATAGGGAGCTAGGGAGAAGGAGGGGGTTAAGGTGGAGAAATGTGGGTCACTTGACCCGCGCGGTACGTGTTTGCGCTCACTGATGATTTTCCGCCGGGAAGGTGGTTTGCAAACGTGGTTGGTTGAGTCTCCGCCGCTCAATGAGATGGCGAGGTGGCAGAGAGAGAGAGAGAGAGGAGAGAGGAGAGAGAGGAAGGGAGAGGGGGAGAGGTATGGAGGCGGAAGGGAGAGAGTGTTCGTCGAGGTCCCCGTCACAAGTGACTGCTTGTTAAACGAAGGGGTGGGTTGATGCGTGTTTGAGTGCGTGTGTGCGGTTTCACGGAAGTGTCGAAGGGTGATCGATAAAATGGAGAGAGGGGTTGGTGAGCCTTCGAGAGGAGTGGCCCCGAGATCTGTTTGTGATGAATATTCAACTTTTTTTTGTGGCCCCGAGGGGTTTTAACGGGGTACAGAGAAGGGGGATGGAGAGATAGGGAGGGAGGGAGGGAGTGGGGGGGACTTCGGAAATATATGATAAGGCCCTCTCGTTCTGTGTACGTGCGTGGGCTTCGGAAGATTTTCGCCAAATATATTTTTTTGGGTTCTCATCCCTTTACCCTTTCCCTCCCCTTTCATTCCAGTCTCTTTTTTGTCGATGGAGGTTTTTGAAAAATTCCTTAATCAGCAGGGCCACTTACGGTTTTTTCGCCTCTCTTTCCCTCCCCCTCTTCTTTCTCCCAGCTTCGCTCGTCCTATATTTTTTAATTTCTTTTTGCAGTCTTAAGGTCTCACACACTCTCAGCCAAGCGCATCTGAATTTTACGGAAACCTGTGTGTTATGGCTTCAAAAAAGGGACGTATGCTTTTTTAATGAGTTCGGCGGTTAATTTATGCGGGGCGACTTAATTTTCTTTTCGTCTCGGATATTTATCGATCACGTCCGACGATCGCAGAGAGGAAGAGTTAGGCTTCTTTTTCTTCTTTTGACGTTTTGGTTTTTTTCCCCGAAAAATCTCGCCATCTCGGTTTTCTGATTTAAATGAGACATATTTAGTCCTTAAAATTGAACTTCCGGCGTTGAATGAGATACGGAAAACCCATAATTTTCGTTGTTTTTAAAGCATTAATACATTAAAAGGACATGAAATGCCGATGCCGAGATGAAATGCTTTTTTTTAATATTAAAATTTTTTACTGTTTTTCTAAGACCCAAAGGTGGTTTTGAGACTTGTAATAGAATAATTTTGAAATATCAACGAGCAATAAATTTCATCCCAAACAAATCACCGCTTAAAAATGTGTCGAAACTAGGATAATTGAGCGGTAATGTAAATATGAAAATATTGTTATTATTACTACATACTGTTTTATATTAAAAATTTAATGAGTAATGAGCAAATAAAAAAGTCGCAGACATGCGGAGAGTTTGTTCTAGAGATTTAGCTCTTATGCTAAACTCGGACTTTTCTCTTTAAAAATGCTAGCAGGTCAAAGTATCATCCCTATATATGTAAAAATTTAAACTGCGACTAGGAAAAAATATATTAATCGTAATACAAGATGATGAATGACTTGAATAGAACTTACTTTCAGATTCTGATGCTTTCCTTTATGCTAGAAAAATCCAGGTTCCTAATTTCAAGCTGCACACAATGGCGAAGTCCACGCAATTTCAGTGATATGAAAAAGGCGGAAAAATTGGGAAAGGAAGATCATTTAGGACTTATTTTTTCGTATTGATAGTTATCTTTCCGAGCTTTTGTTTCCATGTCGAAAGAGATTATTTCGAAATGCTGCGGGAGTGTAAAGATAACGAAAAAATAATGCGAGCGACTGGCGTGCCTTTTATAAAAAGTTCTTCGGTTGAAAAAAATCAGGGAAAATGGAAGAAGAAGCTCGGCTCAAGTAATATTGTGTCGTTCTGTTTCCATTGTTGGCAGATTTTCCTCGTGACCAGCTTTCTGGAATGGATGAAATTTCCCGCATTTCACTCCCCTTTATGCAGGAAAAAAATGCACCCTGTCGGAATATTTATTAAATTTCCAAGCAGAACGCCAGTTTTAATCACCTCATTCCCGCGCTTTGCCGGAGATAAAAAAATTCTCAATTAGTAGGATTTAAATCCTCTTGATTACGAGTTGAACCGCGGTAATCCAAATGCCGCACCCCTTTTCTGCTCGGATCTAATGCGGACATATTAAAAACAGCGTACTCCCGTTGCTAGGTGACCGTATGAAGGAAATGAATTTTTGGATGGCCTAGTTGGAGGCAATTTGAGATTGTATTGCTCTTCTCGGAATAAGTTATGCTTATTTGGCTATCTCAGCATGAACGCGATAAAAACTTTCTAAAAACAAACACAAAAATAGTATGAGAATTTTGATAGCCTTGGTGAAATACCTTTTAAGCTACATGTAATAATCATATGTATATGCAGCACTTTATTTTTATGCGTTCTTTGCACGACGTGGACGCCTGTAGGGGAGGTCGTTTCCGTCCGTCCGCATGTTAAAATTCGGGTCCCCGCTGGACATATTTTGACGAAATTTGGTATTTGGAAGTTTTGCTAAATTTCGTCGAGCGACTCCAATTTTGGTTAAAATCGAACAATAATTACCATCTCTTTACATGAAGACCTACATGTAGTTTACAATGTTCCTCTGTTTCAACTCAAACCTAAGGACGTATTTAGATGAAATTTGGTATTTGGGAGTTTTGCTTATAATCTACCGATTCCAATTTTGGTTGAAATCGGAAAAAAATTACGACCACTTTACATGAAGACCTACATGTAGTTAACAACGCACCTCGCAAGCTTCTCGTTAAATTCTCATTTGAGCGAAAAATATTGAGAACATTGTGAAATCTCAAAGAACGCATTTGGAAACTGTGTACTCCGACATGGAGTACACCTTTCCGATCTTGATGGAATAAAGCGATCTAAAGATCCTATGCAGACAGGCATAAGCTGTAATGTTGGGAATAATTTTGAAACGAGAAAAAAGTCCGCTATGACCGGGAATCGAACCCGGGTCTTCCACTTGCCGGGCGAATATTCTACCACTGAACTATCTTAGCAGATCAATTTTATCCTACGTGCGCATCGATATATTCGGTGATTTGCCTGTTTTTTGAGAAAGAGATTATTGTGAAAAATGGAATAAACAAATCGGTTACTTATCGTAAAAAACAGAAACAATGGACGGAAGGTTAAATAATTTCGCTCCAAGTTTTTAAGCTAGATTGCTGCCATTAGCAACTAAAAACGACTAATAATTTACATGAAAAATCAAGCTGGACGAGCGCAAAATCAACGTTAACATTCATTAATTAATCGGAAATATAAATACATTATTTTCAAGTTTGTTCTGAAATTTTCTTTGTCATTTTACACTTAGATTTGTACGTAAAAGCAAGAGTAGTGAATCCTCCTTTTAAAAAAGATAAAAAATATAGGAGAATGTAAACTTTTCATAACAAAGATAAATTTTTATCTTCCGTCGAAAAGCAAATTTGAAGTTGCTGAGAGAGCTACATTTAATATTGATATTCGGACGATGTTGGCCTGTTTTAACCGATTCCAACGAAAGAAGAAAAATATTTAAAAATTAATTTCTATAATCAATTAGCGGGATTATCGTATGATTAGGACACATTTGCCATTCAATTAGCTCGTTCATCGCAAGTGACGCATTATGAGAACTTAAAGGCGAGATCCTTTAATAAGTCCTGGTATACAATATCACAATAGTCGAAGTGAGGAAGAATTAGAGAGGTCACTAGTTGTGTTTTTAGTGAAGAGGGAAGAATGTTGGTGAGAGGCCTTAGACTTTGTAAGGAAGAGTTTACCGTCTTGCAGATTTTTATTAGGTAAGCTTTTCCTTAATTAGAATACCGAGATTTTTTACGATTTTTCAATAGGGTATGACTGAACCATTCAAAGACAGAGGAGATGATTCCGCGAGGTTTATTTTGGATAACCGATTGAAATAGCTTGAGATTTCAGGGGGTATGTATTGAGAAGATTATCGGTAACTCTTATTTTGCAGTTGAGCCAGGTCACGATTCATGTTGACTATGGTAGGAGATGAGTTATTTGGTTTGGTGTCTAAGTATATTTGGAGATCATCGGCGTAGAGATGATCCTTGGAGTAAGTTAAGTATTGAGAACAATCATTAATAAATAGAGAGAACTATAGAGGGTCTAAAATTGAGCCTTGATTAACATTAAGCCATGAAGACGAGGAATCGTTGGATATGACTTGTTGGTAACGGTTGATAAGGTACGAGGAAAACCAATCTATTGAAGGTGAAGAGAATCGCATGCAACGGAGTTTCGCTAGGAGTATGTCTCTGTCTACTGACTGTGAGCCAAACGCTTTGCTAAAGTCTAGCATCACTAGTAATGTAAGTTTTCTGTCATCCATGTGTCTGCGTATATCATCGGTGATTTTAATTAGCGTGGTGGTGGTACTATATGACTTCCGAAAGCCAGATTGATGGAAGTCAAGTAGATGATTTACATAGAGGAAATCTGTTACTTGTTCATGCGCAAGCCACTCAAGGGCTTTTGATATAGTGGAAAGAAAGTTAATCGGTCGATAGTCATTATTTGTGGAGAGAGATTTCTTAGGAATTGGGAGGATTAACGCGCGTTTCCATTGCAATGGGAATTTTCCCTGTAATAAGGAGTGGTTAAAAATGCTAGTAAGTACTGGGAGTATTAGATGTATTAATTTGTTAATGATCATGATAGAAATACCATCAGATTTATGAGCTTGTTTTGAATCTGCGTATTGCTGAAAGTACTTTAAATTACGAAACAGCTTTAAAGTGGAATTGTGGAGAACTTTGCGTTTTCGTTCTATGTCGATTGTTGTTGGATTAGTCGAGAAGCACTTATTAAGGGTGTCTAGTAATATGTTTGGGGGTGAGGAAGAATCCTTGGGCTTACCAATCCCGAGGTTTTGTAGATTGATCCATAAGGCGGATGTTGTTACAATGGAGCCTGATATACTCGTAGAATAAGCAAATTGTATTTTGGCATTTCTAATCTGCTGCTTGGTTTTATTTCTAATATGTTTGTAGGCATTGAACGTACTTGGGCATTTATTTGATTTGAAGAGAGGGAAAATTGAATCACGTCGAGCCATCATTAGTTTTAAGTCGGCCGTTATCCACAGGGCGCGAGGTTTAGAGACACATGTAGTTTTAATGGGCGCATATTTATCGAGTAAATGTAAAAAAAAAGTGTTAAGGGATTCAACTTTTGCGTCAATGTCGTCAGCGTATTCAATGGCGTGCCACGGAAGACACACCGCTTCGGCAATTAGACTATCATAATCAAGGTTTTTTAAATTGCGTTGAGAGATGAATTTCTGCTAAAATTTTGAGGAGTTTAGGGAGTAAGCTAGAAAAATTAAGCCACGGGATGAAATGCCCGGGGCAGGTAGTTGACCATGGGTGCAAAATTTATCTGGGTTAGCAGTAACTTATATTATATCATTCCAAATGCAAGAGTTTTTAGTGTTATTGGTGGGTTTTAATGGTAGAATGCTGAGGTTGTGCGATGTAATAGAGTTTTAAAAAAATACGGCATTGGAAAAATTTGACGCGAAATTGGCATTAAAGTCCCCAGATATGATTGTGTGTTCATAATCGTGTCTTAAGTTGGCGATGGTCTCGTCAATGTCAGTTAGATAACAAATTTTTGGAAGTTTTTTTTAATAGACGTCTACTTCGGGAGTATTGTGCGTCACTGGTAGCGATTACATTGCAAGCAAGGTTTTTATGGATGTAGATTCCTACTCCCCCTCCTCCTTTCCCTATCCTATCATTGCGAAACAAGTTATAGCCGGGTATTTCTGTAGAATGGCTCGATATAGCGAGTTTCAGCCACGTCTCGGAAAGGATAATGGCATGTAGATCGTTGGGAGTGAGTGATGTGCGCAGTTCGTCGAAGTGGGGGACAAGGCTTTGGAAGGTTAAGATAGATAAGTTGACAGGATCAAGGAAAAGGTTTAAGTTAAAGGAAGGGCAGGGACAGCGCTCCAGCAAGATGTGGCAACGCTGTTGCTCAGTGTTCGGCCGTAGTCCTTTCTGAAAGCCTCAGCTCTAATTTTACCTTGATTGTTGAATCTCACGTTAGATTTCGCAGACTATAATTCTCACCGATCATTCTCTCTCTCAACCTTTCTCTCCTTCCGATACAACAGGGAAAATTTTTTATTTTTTTTCCTACCTTTATAATTTTAGAGAAAGACCGAAGGAGCCATATTGTGACTGCAAATAATTTATCGCTTTTTATCAGTGAAACATCATGTGCTATTTTGAATGCGGTCAATCCTTGTATTGTAATTAACCTAGGTAAGTTTAAAAAAAAACTTTTCACACTCCATTCCAGTTACGTAACTTTACTCCCATCCAAAAAGTAACTGTCCTTAAAATTTCTTTATTTTTGTTGTCAGGATTACGTTTTCTTTTATTTTGGCTCTGATCCACCCCCCCTGGTTGGGACGACAATGTTAAAATACTCCCGCCTTGGTTTCATGCTTGCTATCCTGTTGTATGTTTTTTTTCTGTGTTTAACACAACCTATTCCCCAGTTCACCTATTATTGTTTCTTTTTAAAGGATTATTTGTCGATATTTTTAAGCAATCAGACGGTTTGTTTATGGCGATTATGCGCTGAATGAAATTATGAAACTTCACAGTCATAATTTTTCGGTATTTTTCCATCCGTGTAGTGGAAACTTAAGTCCCTAATAAGCATTTCAGCTGCTCGGGTAAGTGGTGGATTCAGGATTAATAGCAGAATGACCCTGAATAAATCTCCAATTTTTTTTTCATCGTTTAGCGGTTAAACCGCTTGATGTGAACGCAGAATCGACTCTCTTAAAACGTCTTCCAGTTGCCTTCCTCCTCCGCGATAATGCTTTCGACGAATCTTAAATCCCTCACAAATGCACTCCTCTAATGCTAACCGCCTAATGATTCTTGGCAGGCTCACCATTAATCGCACACAGCGCTGGAGTTGATTGACGAGGCCTCTCTAACCCTATTTCTTCCAACGAAGAGGCCGACGTTTCTTATACTTTTGCGAATTAATGTTACCTTTACGTACTGCATGTTTTGCATTCAGATGGGAACAAAACTGTGCAGTGGAGTAGAAAAACGTTTTTTTTTTTTGGAAGGGGAGGAGGGGAGGGGGGAAGGGGGCACTACAAATCACTTTAAGTGCGTCATATAGTTATTCTTTATATAAAAACATAACATTTCATTGAAAAATCTACCTACAATTTATTAATAAGAGCAGGGCTATGTAGTTTTCAATATGTTACGGTGCTGGCAGATAATTTTCAATTTTTTCCGAGTCTCTTCTGGAATATTGCGATAATTGAAAAACATTACACGTTGCGCTCTCACGACGCAGAGGAAAATTAACGATGACTACGAGTTGGGATGGTTGAAAATTGACAGAATATAACGAGTTTGAAAAAAATTTATAAGGCAAAACACTAATAATTTTTGATGAAATGCTTCTTCGTTCTAGGGGACCCCTTAACTGGATCTGTAGCAGGCATTTCGAATGCTCTTCCCGCCAGTTCGGTCCCATCAGTTCTATCGCAGGTAGATGGAAGTCAGCGAAGAAAAGATTGGGATGGAATGACATTGGGAAATTAGAAAATTTTAAAACGTATTTATTCGCGGATAACGAGATTTTTGAAGATGTTTTATTCGGAGAGACACTTGCAAAATAAAATAAATAAATAAAATTAAGTCTTGTGATTTTGGAATTAAGCTCGCCGTGTTTCAAATATATCTGCTGTGTAATTCGTTGGAGAATCCTGATCTATAGCATAGGTTCTCATAGATTTTTTACTATGCTGCCTTGTGAATAAGGAAATTTTTTGCAACCTTTAAAAAATTTAACATATCCTCGAGCCCTCTATTCGGATGTTTAGATACAATTGGTAAGTTAGGCAGTCTAACAAATGATTAATCACTATTGGTGACGGCTACTTCGTAGCCGAAATGCGCGTCTGGTTATCCCAACCCTTTTATTGGACATTTTGAGCTACTTAACTTATCAATTACGTACATTCATTGGAAAGTTTTGAAAAGTAAAGTTCTTTTCGTGTGCCGTTAAAACACAGGATTATCATGAATTTAGCAAAAGTGGATATAATTTTTCATTTCAAAATAAACAGTGAAAGATACCGATAAGAGATATCGGCTTTGCAGAAGGTATATAAAACACATAGGCGAACTAGAAATATTTTGTTGTTTAAGAATTAATAGTTTCAATTAATCTTGATTGTTCCCAGTTTTCTCCATGATGCGTTTCATTAATTCATCTTATGAAGATGCCGCGAGATTTTCGCATAATGCCTACTTATCAGGAAATTGACTTCATATATCACCAATGAAAAAATTAACCAGTTATTAATGATTACTTAGAGGATATTATATTAATTGAAACAAGAATGAATAGTACATGATAATTAAATAATCGTGAATAAATACGTAGGTGTCATGTATACTTGGTCGACGATAGCGTTTGTATGTGATAAACAAATTAATTTCCTTGTGATTATTTCAATTTTTAGTGCTAGTCAAAAAATCATTACCGTTAATTTTCTAGGTAAACTCAAACTTAATTTGTTTAAAATGAAAAATATACGCTTTGACTTGATTCTTTTACTCGAAATAACATAACCGATTTTGATACTATAAATCAAAAGCTAAGAAATATTCATCGCAAGTTAATTTCTCAGCGTGAAAGTTTATGAGTGTTTTAGTTCACTATGACATTTATATTGAAATTTACAGACTATATCTTAGCTTATAAAGTTTTATTTTTGGCTTATTTTCGTCTCGAGCCCATAATCAAGAACCATGAGTCGAGTGAATAGAAATTAAGCAAATGCTTAAAGCAAACACTAAAAGCAAAAGCATTTTCTAAAAGCATAAGCAAATGCTAAAAGCATACGCAAATGCTAAAAGCATACGCAAATGCTAAAAGCATTTGCTTCATTTTGAGTGAATTCAAGTTTGCTTTTGCTTATAAGTATTTGATACTCAGTTTTAAGCAAATTCTTCAATTTTACGGAAGAAAGCTCTTTGCAACTCTTCCATCACTTGTTTCTGTTTACATTTTAAGTTTTACATAATTGAATTTCAAACTAAAAACAAATATATTCGGTAACATTAAAAAAAAAGTGAATGAATATTTTTTTTAACTATTTCTTTTATAACTGAACTCGATAATATCACAAATCATGGATGCATTTTTATTCAATTATAGTAATTTTATCCAGTCATTTGTCTTTATAGAGATTTTGGACGCCACAAATTTTACTGCCTTACATACAATTGTGCATTGTACGTGGTGATCTTCCCAGACTCCTATTTGAAATCCGGGATCATTTAAGTACCTTAAAAATATTTCTGCCTGTTTGGAAGACAGTGCCCCGCCACGTCTCTCTTGATATTCTCCGAGTAACAGATTTGAAATATGCTTAACATTTTCTTCAGAGAAACGATATAAATTTTTATAACCGTTGGTTGTTGAAACTTTTCTCGTATATTTTAACTTTTCGTGTCACCATAAATTACCATATTTATATTTAGGATCAATTATCATGAAAATAGGGTACTTAGAAAACCTCACTTGAAAAAGTTTAAGCATATACTTAAAGCATTAAGCAAAAGCTCGGTTTTATTCACACAACTTTAAGCAAATGCTTAAAAAAATCCTAAAAATAAGCAAATGCTTATTCTTTCTAGCAAAAGCAAATGCTATTTGCTTAAAAAGTGATAGAAATCTTAAGCATACGCATTTGCTTATTTTTTATTCACTCGACCCCATGGATCGAAAATTTCTTGCACGATATTCAAACATTTTCATTTATGCATTTCACCGAATAACGCCACAAAATTATTTCGAAACTAAATACCTACTGTATTATCGAGCCTATTTGCAGCTGAAATTTGACACTTCGTTCTACAGCCGGCATACCCGTGTGTTGGAACTCGATTAAGCTGGCGGCCAGCCAGAGTTTGTAATGCTTGTTAAATCGCAATTGCTGCAATCGCGTTATTTCCATGACTTCGAACGATATGACGTAATTATACCAAAATTGTGAGATTTCTAGCCCAATTCTCTTTTCTGTACGTAAGTAAGAAACATTATTACATGGAAACGATAATTTTTCGAAATTAAACTGACGGGGACATCATCTCGTACTACCATTACGAGGCACTCCAATATAGGTAGTTCCTACGAAAAGTCAACTCGTTCAGTATGTATTACACGTTATAATTATCCTATACTTAACACACATTCCACCGGCAATCACTTTAAAAATTGTATCTGAACGAGTTTGACTACCCATTCATTCGCACGGAAAATTTCTGACAATATTAACACCTCACCTTCGAGAAATTTCGAATTTGAAACAGAGGTTTTTAAAAAGTTTTTCTGACGTTTCGCTGTCTTCTTGCACGCCATTTTATTCGCTTTTTCTCATTGTTTGGTTTAATCCACATTCAAATCGCGTCGTTTTGAATTAAACCGGTATATATATTTCGTTCACCTTCAAAGAGTCAGTGTAATAATCCAGCTGCTGCAATATTTGCCATAAAAAGAACGAGAGGTACCTAATTGTATTTGAGCCGATATAACTGTACTCCTCCCCCAAGCCACTCGAAGGAGAGGGGGCGACGGATAATCAATAATAATAACAAGATGGAAAAGTATATACCATTAATGGACTACGGAGAGACTTCAAAGGCGTCCTTTATGGGAAATACGTATAAAACGTATCGAGAGACTAGGCGGTTCTTGAATTTTTATATCCAAATCGATATGTCGCAGGCTTATTTTTGTAAATGTTGTCCTCTATCCGAATAAATTTTTTAATCGATACCTCACAGATCATATACGAGTATGGGAAAGAATAAAACATATTTTGTTGTTTGCCGATGAAAGCATCGTATTGATCGGTGTAAAAAATATGTGGTGTTATTCTTGGGATTTTCTCGAATGTTTATCTCCGAAATTATAAGTCGTAACTATCAGTCACCTCAGCGTTTCCCTTCGTGTATCATCCGCGCTTGCTGCAGCTTCCCATTAATTATACGCATCGCCACATTTCGTTTCTTTAGCACATTTGTAATTTTATTTCTTCGTTGGATAATATTTAATTTATTTTACTAATGTTGTCTTGTTTACTGTCAATTTTTTTAATAAACAAAGATCATCAAGTTAGTTTAGTTTTAAGCTTTCATCGTTTTTAGGCGCGTTTTGCATCTAGCCTGAGCGCCTATTAGCTTCGGTAAGTCTGTCCGTCCGTATGTCCGTCCGCATGCCCGTCCTCGACTCCATCAGAACGGATTTTCATGAAATTTGATATTAACGATATTAAAGATAATGAGAAAATTACATAAATAAATCACGTAAGCCAATCAGAGGTACCACTTTACGATGAAAAAAATGAAATTTCCGTCATACCTCGTAAAGTATTGATCATATCAAAATAGTTTTCAAACAAAACTTGTAGAATTAGTGGAGCATATCTTTTTCTATACGTTTTTATCGTAGGAGTAACTGCTATAATGAAAATCAAACAAGAAAGTCTCAATTCGAATTGAACTTAGAAAATTTCTTACATGGTTACTTCATCATTGTTGCTGACATAAATAAAAACGTTTATAAAATCATTTCTTTCAAATACTCCAACACACTAAACTCACCCATTTGTGATACGCTGTAAAATATTTTACTGAAACTAGAACCGGTGACAGCGCGCGAAGAGTCGAGAAGATAAGATTTAAGGCGCTATAGCTCTGCCGTGAACAAAATAACATTTTGGGTGTACTGTGGGCGTGGCCTAATCCCTCACTCCACTTGGCACCCTCCCTTCTCACTCTCCCTTACCGCACGGGCTACCGCTGTCTCGGTCCTATTCTACACTACACTCTTGCCAAATATTCGCAAAACTTCGTCTATGCCAGTGGTGCCCAAACTACGGCCCGCGGGCCAAATGCGGCACGCGAAGGGTTTTTGTGCGGCCCGCGAAGCTATGGCGAAAAAGCAATTCGAAAAATTTAACACACAAATTCGTACAGTTTTTGGAAATTTTTATATTAAAACTTCAAATATTGAAATGTTAGCCATGTTAACCTTATTTAGAATTGATTTTCACTTATATGGCACCTCAGAATACATACTAGGTAGCAGGGGTATGAAACTCTTATGGGAGAATAGATTCCCAGCTTTTACACGTATTTCACTATGCTAAGGGGTCCGCGATAGGCGCTGCAGTAGCAGTCAGCTCTCTCTCTCTTTTTATCCCTCTATTTCTCTCTCTACCGCATCAACACAGCGCCACACGTTCCTTGAGTATCGTAACGGAACAGCGGCCATTTTGCTTGATAAAAGTTCGCCATTGCTTATTGAGCGGTTGTCAGTTACTCTGATTTTGTCAAGTAGATATATAGTAGATATGCATTCATCACTGTTTAAGAAAACGTGACGGAATGAATTTGTTTTGATCTCCAATCAACAGGTAATTCTTAAAAATATCATATATTTTTGAAAAAAATTCTAACGAACTAGTTCTACGAAGTGTTATGTGAATGCGTTTTGTGAGAATGCTTTTATATTTTCTTAACAGATACCTGCAATGGATAGATCTTCTAGGAAGGAAGGAAAGAAATTTCTCTCGTTTGTTTGTGTGCGAGAAGCATTTTGAGAGGAAATGTTTCTCATTTTTAGTTGTTAAGCCTCGCTTACTTCACGTAGCTGTGTCATCCATTGCCCTGGCCGTGAATATGGTACGTGTCAGTTCACAAAATAAGCCGTAATTTTAGATTGAGTAACTGAAATTTCTGTTTAAAACTTCTCGCGGTTATCAGTAGATTATAATGAGCTTGGAAGTTAAACTGCAACATAGACGCCAGAGGATAGAATTGTGCTTGTAATAGAATGAAATAAGTGTAGCATAGCGATGTCTCATTGTTTTAATTTGAAATAAATTGAATTTACAGAAATTGTTAACTTGATTATTTCTTGTTTCTCATTATGCATTTGTTTATAATCCTAGACTTTAAGATAATTCTTTGTTTCAAAACAAATTTAGAAATATGTATATATTTTTCGATCGAGAAATTGAAATTTCTATATCAAAAGTTTTTCTTGTTATATGATGAATACATATAGATCTTAAATGGGCTAACTGTAACTGCTGTGAACACGTAAACGTCAGCAAATACAACTGTGCTTAGAATAAATTATAGATAAAGTGGACATTTTCTAGTGCAATGTGATGTGTTTAATTTAACAAATGGAATGCGATCTTCATAGAAACATTGTTTATGGACCGCAATGGGCCGTAAGCGCATTTGCCTTATTTTACATTTGTTGCAACATTTGAAGCATGCCCATTGCCTCCTGCATCAATTTCATTAGGTTTAGCAGGTTTAATGATTGACATTCTTAGATATTCATTTTCGTTCTTTTTACAGGTGCAACAGAGAGAGAGAGAGAGTGTTCCAGGGTCGAAGAAATCGCTTTACAAATACATTTTTGCTTGATCCACAAATTCATTCTTGACGTGAAAGTTTGACGTTTTTCGTCGTCCACGTGAATTTCCTTTAAATACGTTTCATGCATAAAAGGTAATAACGTTATAAAATTCTGTTACAATAATTCATTTTTATATCTTTATTGTATAATATTTATGTACAAATACCTCACTGTTATTTAATTTGATAATGCCTTTGTACTCTCGCAATGTGTGATATACGGTAATAAATTTGATTTATTATATGCAATTCTTTCATTTAAGTCCATTTCATCTATCCGTGCAATTTATATTTGCTACGATTATCGTATTAAAACGGGAGGGGAAGGGGCGAGTGACATCCTGTGATGACGTCACGCTAGCATTTGTTAACACGTAGTTCCAAATTTTTCCGTTGACCCATCGATTGTCGCCTTCCATGGAAAACCTGGGAATCTTTTTATAGCATTAAGTTTCGGGTCTTTCCGTAGGGGTACTAGTCTTTGCTAGGTAGCTTCCAATTTAAAGTCTAATCCGGCCCGCCGAAGAATTGCCAACTTCCAATGGTTCGCCAATAGGAAAGTTTGGGCACCACTGGTCTATGCAGTCAAATGTAAACAGTGAGAACTGACAACCTAAGGAGAAGGATGGGCTAGTGGTGGGTTGGGGGTAGTCAAGATCACCGAGGGAACTTCCCCTCCGTGCGCGGCCGTAGTCCGCGCATGTTCTTATGAATGCATCAGACCTATAGTGAACTCTCGATATTTAGGCACGCGAGATAGTTATTAATTTACCTGTGTACTTCGAAGAGGAATAATAAAGTAACGGTTTAGGTCGGCTTCTGGAATAATATTATTTTGCTGAATGGATTATTTAGAGATAATCAAGTTATTTTTTAATTTTAATTGTAAATATTCTTGTTGGCCAATTATCGTAAGCTCAACAGTCCCTGCATGTCGACTCAGTAGACAATTATTTCCTTAACTATCGCGTTGCTTAAACCTACAACCACGCAGTTTATGAAGAATGGTGTGAATTGTTTAACCTCGATGTCGTAGTGAGGGAGGGGCGAGCGGGGCGATCGCCAAGGGCCCGGGAGGGCAAAAGGACGCTAACAGAGTATTCGCCTGTCGACATTTTACAAATAAAAATATTTTTAAAAGTTTTTAATTGCAATTTTGGTATATTTTGACGTAAATTTAACATTTTCAATATATGGAACACGGTCGTAAGTGGTTTATGATTGCAAAAAATTGGGGGCGATGTTTTTCAGTCTTGCCCCGGGCGCCGATCTTCCTTGCTACGACACTGCTTACCCTAGTCTTTTTTGAGATATTCCTAGTTCCGTTGGTCGTTTTCTCTGCGAGCACATAGGGTACCTACGATACTTGAGCCATTTACTTCTTCGATTTTTTTAATGCGTGATGCGACGATCAAACGGTGAGAAACTTGTCCGAATTCTTCTGCTACAGAATATCGACTGAGAAAGGGTTGGTGCTGGGAATTGTATTTTCGGTATTGCTCATTGAATTATATCCTCTTCCCGATCGATTGAATCCACGCGAGATTCATGCCTTAGAACAGTTCCCAAACTTTTCTTTTCGCGTACCACCGAAAACGTGGCAAAATTTCTTCGTACCTCATAGTAAGTATGAACTTAAAAAAATTTCTTTACTAACGAAAGAGGCATTTTCAAAATAATATAAGGTAGGCAGATAAAATGGGTAGTACTGATGAATTAATTACTTTCCCGTATACTTAAAATACAAAGAAAATCATTCAATGTGATGGATGAGCTTGGATATATGTAGGTAGCATTTTAATATTTGGTTCAATGTTAGTTAACTTCCAGCGAAGGTCCAGTTCGAGGTTCATTCTTGTTCGAATTTTGTTTTTAATTACCAACATAGTAGAAACCCCCGTTTTACATAAGTCGTGCAGAATGGAATTAGAATTTTCAACGCTATGTCAGAAAAAGTGGGATATCCAGCTGGTCTTTTTCCCTCACGTTCATATTTTCAGGAATGGAATTAATTGAAACAAACGAGTTTCTCGCCTAATTCAGTTCAGAATAATTTTGTATAAAATAGCAACGTGAAAACGCAAACAGATGAGTAACGATATGTCGGCAGTTGACTGTGAGCCATGAGCGGCGCAGCGGACGCGTCCGGACGGTGCGGGCAATAGCCTGTTCCTCTCTGTGATCACTCGTTGTGCAGTTCCATGGGTGAATGCTGACACTAAACTCGCGTACCACTGGCAGAATCTTCGCGTACCACTGGTGGTACGCGTACCATAGTTTGGGAATCGCTGCCTTAGAATATTTTGGCGCGAAACAGCCTCCCCTCTTCCCTGATTCTTTTAGATGACCTGTAAAATGGATTAGATTTCCTCAAAATTTTCATTAGCGCACTGTCCTAATACTCCTTATACAAAACAAGATCAATGGAAGTGATATAGCTGCCAAGGTCCAAATAACTCTGTCTGCACCATAGGTATTAAAATAAATTCACCTAAAACTATCCTTCATCCCCACTTCTTCCCAGGTAAATCCTCTGTGTTGTCTGTTCGGGCGATTAAAGTATTTTATTCCCGACTCGACCTAGACATTGAGATGAAAACCTCACCAAAAATATGTTCACTGTTTAGCAAACTGCAGCAAACACGGGATAAACGTAGAAAATAAGAGTTTTTGTCGCAAGCCACTTTTTTCAATGGGGTCCTTCAACATTTTTGTGTATTTTTAACCTCGGAACTTTTAATAGCATATACATAGGGAGAATAGCATAGATTATAAAGGGGATTATATGGGAAATACAGTGTGCAAATTTCAATATAATCTAATCGACTATAGTAATAAAACCGGAAATAAAAAGTTGTTCTTTTGGCAAAACAGATATTTTTAAATTCAACACACTTTTGAAAAAAATGTCATCATTTGTTTTTAAAACCGATCCAGCGTGGAGCTATAAAGGATTTTATTTTCCATGTATTTTCGTCAGAAATTCAATAAGGCAGCACCGCTTACTCTCCTTAGGGGCGTGCAATATGAATTTATCAATTTAATCATGTGGTATTTTGAAATTATATATGAAATTCGAGAATACCAAAGAATGAAGTGTATTTTGTGGGCATAAGATTGTAAATTGCAAGCGATTTCCAAAATCTTTTCCTAACTCAAGAAAAAATATTTTAAGATTCTTAAAAATAACAAAATTCATTACCAGATCTACCTTTCAATTTGTGGCCGATCTCCAATAGTTCGTTAAATTTTAAAAGTATTACAAATTCAATTTATATTCCGATTATGCGAGATATTTTTTTTATTTATAAGAGAGGAAACGCTCCTTGGGAAAAAGGAGGAGAGGAAAAATGACAACTGTTACAATTTTATGCACCGACTCATTTCTGTCGAAAAGAAACTCAGTGGAGTTGTAACTTCTTTGGCTACTGACGTTGTCAAAATAAAAACAGCGATGAAAGGAAAACATACAGAAATAGAACGATTGCTAAAGGCAAATCTTTTAAAATTTTAACGGGCATTCTTGCCATATTTTGGAATCATCAACGGAAAAATTGGTTAAAATGTATTGTTATTTTAGGGGTATTATTCTTTTGATATTTACTCAACAGTAAATTTCAGTTTTAAATAAGAGTATCTATTATACTTCTTGCACAGGAGGAGGATGGTATAAAACAAAAAGGTGCTTCTAGAAGTGCTGCAGATATGAAATTTGGCATGATTACATCCCAGGGAAACAACCCGAAATCCCAAAACTTTTAATTGTTGTTTTTTCCCTGTCCTATCATTTAATTCCCATCCACTTAAGAAAAACACGAAAATCTGTGCAAAGGATTAAAAATTGCGTTTTTAAATTTGTTAAATTAAGATAAGAATTCAGGACATTTACAGTTATGCAGCTGAAAGAATGAGGTTTATATATTTCAAACACGGAATTCAAATTTAAATTCTCCTTCAGCATGACTATGCAAGGTCACACTGCAGCTTGCAAACGAGAAAGACAATCAAATCCTTTGATGGATATTTTTGCCATATCCACCATATAGTCCTGTTTTATCTCCCTATCGCCCATTTGGACTCTTGAAAGAGGAGGACATTATCTGACGATCAGGAAGTCATTGATGACGTAAAGACATGGCTACATAAGACAGACAAAGAATTTTATTGGGAAGGAATACTATGGAATAGAAGTTATGTGGAAAAATAAAGCCGTCCATTGGAATAATATTTGCTATTTCCTGTGCAATAATTAATATTCTATCAATAAAACTGGCGGATAGGAGATTGTACTTTTTTGTATCCTCCTCCGAAATGACTTCATACATAATTTGCGATCTTTTATCCGGGTACCAGGTAAAAGAACGAACACGATAACTCAATAATATTAATACACAAAATAATCTCTTTTCAGATTAATTTTAGCATAAGACATAGCTTGTTGTCTTGTTTTGTAGTCTTTTGAGAGGATTTCAATTTTTATCAATTATTGAACAGATTGAACGAGAGAGTTGAATAATAACGCATTCGAATCATTAAATATGCAGTTATTAATATAAAAGCCCGTATATATTTAATATTTAACTTAAAATCCCCTACATATTATTCTTAAAACTCTTTATCTTTCAAATATAAAAATTTTATTTATTACTGTATCAACCAAGTGGAAATTATCTAGTAATCCTCAAAATTAATTGAGAAATATTGTACGTAATTTGGACTAGAATTGTGATTAATGCTTATCATTTAGATTAATCCAGAAACGGCAATTGAAATTTTGTAAGTATATTAATATTAATATATATTAATCATTTCATCAAGTCAAGTCCTTATCAATATTAATATGTTTCGTTCTTCCAATGCAATTAATTGTTATTTATTCATGTTTTTCTTTAAAATAAATTGTTGAATGATTGCCTGAATGTTACGCTCTTCAACGTTAATTTTACTTATAGATAGACTTGAATATCATCATTCTCAAATTATTTATGAAAACATACGACAGCAAGAGGATGGTTATGTGGTTGTGGAGTTTTCGCGATTGCGTTTGCCATTCCGTAGCTAACGGTTTAGATCAGGAGCTGGCAACCTTTTCTGCATGACGGGCCACATTCGTAATGTGTACGCTTCGGAGGGCCGTATTGAAAGTCACGTGAGCTTCTGCGGGCCGGATGAGTATTTACATCTGAAGGTATCCAGAGATTCTGTGGTCCCATATTAATAAAAATCATTCTTCATCGTATAAATAAAAGCAAATGTGTGTTTGATTCTATGTTTGCGTGTTATCGCTGTAACTCCAAAACTAAGAGATCTAGAAAGCTGAAACTTGGCACGCGTGCTTAGAAAAACCTGAGGGTGTCCACCTTGGGCGTATTTTTTTATTTTTTCATTTAAGGGGTTGTTTTTACCCCATCTTTACCCATAAGAAAAGCATGGGAAGGTAAGTTCAATCGGTGCAGGGCGTTATAAAATTGCATTTTTAAATTATTTAAAATTGAGATACGAACTCGGGACTTAAACAGCTCTATGTAAAAAAGAATTT
Organism: Tanypteryx hageni; assembly: GCA_028673005.1. NCBI lineage: Eukaryota > Metazoa > Arthropoda > Insecta > Odonata > Petaluridae > Tanypteryx > Tanypteryx hageni. The sequence goes on from CM054117.1 coordinate 44,095,422, forward strand.
TTTCCTATTTTTGAAAGCAGAATTCGAATGCGTATTGAATTAGCGTAATTATGTACTTTTATTCTGGAAAAAGGAATATTTTACGGTTTTCAACAATGGAAAATGTTAATTGCCATAGTTACGAGCTTAATGCTTTTCAATGGGAACAGATACACGAAATTTTAACGATCGCGTCTAATTTATGCAATTAAGGGGAATGAATGACGTCATAATGAATTGTTTATTGTGTTCGATTTGTATTTTATAACAATTGACATTCGAATGAATAATTCTCCGACTGTAATTTCCTAGGAAAAGAAAAAAACAAATTAAATTTTTAATATTAATAGAATGTTTGCATTGTTGTTACACTGTTTATGGAAACATGACATTATCGTAATTTAATATATACTTTCCTTTAAGCACAGCTGCAAAAGTGTTTTCGTGTTTCACTGTTTTTTGAATTCGTATTTAGTTTCAAGGACTAAAATCGAATATATATAGTTGTTTGTTTTTAACAGTTTGGTTGGTTGTTTCGTATTCACACAAATAAGAGAGTTTCTTTGCCATAACAACAGAAAAAACTTACACAGGTAAAGTTGCACATCTTGATTTGGTTTTATTTTGCACGTAGTATATCCTGAAGCTCTCTACTAATAAACAATATAGATGTTTAAAAAAATAATTGCCGTGGGCACAATAAAAGAAATTAATATTCATGTTATTTTAATTAGGTAATTTATACACTGCTCTGGGTCCCGGGCAACTCCGGGTAACCTATCGCTAGTAATATATAAAGAGCAATCCGTTTGTTTGTCCGACCACTCTATGTAAACCTCCATAATCCCAATTCCCTTTTTTCATTTGCAAAATTATATTAGAAGTAATTGACCTACGATCATCGGATAGGGACCATTTTAAAGAAAAATAAACAAAAATTCTTATTTTTGTCGTCGAATTTTGCTTTATGCTCGAAATCGTTCGAATTTTGCTTAAGAATTAAAAATTCCATCAAAATATTACGTTTCTGGTGAAAGGTTCCCTTGGCGACAGAATAGATTGTTGAACTCGAAATCATCATTGATATATGCCTTTTTATATGCATATGCATGTATATATGGGCTTAATAGGAAGTAATCTATCATTCCTCAGGCAAATGTAATGTTTAAGTGGAAATTAGACGAATCTTTATAATTTTTTACTGAAAGGCATCATTCATTCGTGAACTCAGCTATGCGTCGTCATTTACGAAACATATCTCTTTCATTCATAGTAATGCGATGATTTACCTTAGTTTGTAATTTTATTTTGCATTTAACCATTGGTGTCTTAAACTTGCGAATAACTTAACTCCAATCCATACGAAGACATTATACGAAAAGATTTTTGAATGACATTCCATGAACATTGACGGACATTTTCTCAAAGAAGATGTTTTTAAAATTTTCGCTTTATTTGGCATTTTGAACTAAATTTTTTACGTTTAATGAATAATAACGAATCTTTCCGAAACAGATATATTCGAGAACAAATCAAAATACTACATTGCTTATGGTAATTATAAAGGTATTTACGTTAAGGAGTGAAGATAATACTCAATTTCGTGGCATAATTATCAAAATTTGAAACAGGATGTTGACATATTCAGGATCGAAATAGATGTTTTTAAGTATGTATACATACGAGAGCCGCGTTTAACTAAAATGATATACAATGAAATATCCATGGGCGTCCGCTGAAAGGAGCAAAGGAGGGGGGGGGGTGCACTTATATTTTTGATTGAGTATTTTTAAAAATATAAAGATGTAATCAATAATGCTGACACAGTAATTAACTTTTTTTCGAATTTTTTGCATGGGCCTCTCTATTGTTTAAATAATTTACTAGCGCTAAATATTCAAAATTATACTTTCTTTCGATGTTGTGTCCCTTTTTCTCAGCGTACCAATAGAAGTAACGCTAAATTTTCTTGAATCCTGGCTCAAAGAACAAAACTTACCACAAAAATCAGTCGACGAATACGTCCTATTAACACGCCTTTGTATAAAACAAAATTTCTTCGAAATAAACAATAACGTATGCCAGCAAAACCAGGGCACAACAATGGGAAATTCTCTGTCACCATTCCTTTTAAATTTATTCATGATTAATTTCGCAAAACACTGCAAAACCACGTTCACATACTTCCCTAAAACTTGGTTTAGATACGTTGACGACATATTCGCGGTTTTTGACATATCAAAATACAACATCACCAACTTCCTTCAAGAACTTAACGACCAATCAATATAACTCGATTAAATTCGCACTCGAAAAAGAAAACACCCTACCCTTCTTAGACTTATTATTAACAAGACCCAACAACAAGTTACAATTCAATATTTACCGAAAATCAACACACACTGATAGATATATCCCATCCAAACCCAATCATCACATCTCACATAAATTGGCCCCTTTTCATTCCATGATCAATAGACTTCTTCGCGTGCCTCTCTCCCCATCTGATTACCCACAGGCATTATCGAGAAATTAGTCAAAACGTGTTCAGGGGACCTTAAAACATGTATTTCAGTTGAAATCTCGAATTACATATTTTTCATTAAAAATACTTTCTCTATATGTACTTCGTATATGGAGAAAGTAAAAGTAGTGGAAAATAGATCATAGGATAAATAACTAGATTATAAACGTGTTGAATGCTTTGGAAGTCTTCATTGAAAGTTCCAAGCTTATTTCGTTTTATGAAAATAAAATACTATTTCAAATAAATATAATTTATTTTCCAAATTTAACAAGTTTGATCAACTGCAAATAACGTTTTTGTTATGGCCAATCATTCGTTAATTCATGCTTCCCCAAAATGCGTTTTCGAAACAAAAGTAATTAACTAATTCGTATAATTACATAGTCATTACATTAATGTAATTTAAAGTTATATATAATTAAATAAATTTGGGTCTAAAATAGATAGCACTTTATTTGATTAAACTAAATTTAACTAAAATATAATTAAAAAGAGTGATAAATTGCTACACATTAAAATTTTCATCGCAAATTGCTATTGAAGTATCAAAATAAAATAAGTCGATGGCATAGACGCTATTCGTCCAACGCCATTCGGGTAATTTTCCGTTTAATAACGAAAAATTGGCCTGTTACTTTGAAACATGATCTCCAGTTATTGAAAAACTGCGTTATAACGAAGACGCGTTAACCCAAAAATTAATGCACTCAGCGAGCGGCGCCACCTAGCGAGCCTTCCGCAGTAATAACGATCAAGTGCCGTGCAATACGAAAAGGATCCGTAATTGTTACACCGCGTAGCAACGAAAAGTGCGTTGTAGAAAGAATACCTGTTCGTCGTTTCGTTACACGTCGCAGATTTCAGGAACGCATCTTCGAATAATAGCGGGAACTTACAGTGTTGTGAAACTTTCTGTAATTTTTTCTGTCTAAAGATAATTTTATATTTACATATTTTTTGTTTTCCTTATTCCATAAGAACTTTATTTGATTATTAATGGTTAGGCTATTTGTTTTGGACTTTGCCGTGTATTATATTTCCTTGGACGATAGGGAGAGAAAAAACATCAATTTTAAATTTTGCTACGAACATGACGATTTGGTATTTACAGCTTCAAAAGTTAAAAATACCATACGGAGATTTAGCATCGCAGATCAAATACAGTAACGTTTTGATTTCGCCTGGAGCAGTTAGATGAGACCACTTTCCCCCAATGGTTAAAATTGGAATTTTTAATTGCATGGCTGAAATGGCACGACACCAATAGGACAACGGATATTATTCCGAGGAGGAAGGAATATTATAACGCTAACGAGGATTGGCAGCGCTTGTATTCTTTACCTTTGTATTCGCTTGGGTCATAAATTTTTCAAGTCCGCAATCAAGTCAACTGTTTATGACGTAACCGTCCGCGCGATCAAAAGTGCGGACGAGTCCTGCGTGATTTATCTGCTTAGTATTCTCATTTTTTCCGTCCATTCACTCCCCGGGAACTTTCATACGATCTGTCCCACCGTTGAAGCAGCTTACGTTTTATCGCCGTTATCAGGTACGGAGGGTCGTGGATTTATCGAATGCTCTCCCATTCCCCTGCATTAATACGGATGACTAATTGTCTGATTCCATGGCATATCTAATGCCGTGCATTGTTAATACGTCAATGATGAATATCCTCGATGCCGAGCGTTTTCGGATACGTGGTGACATCAGTAACGTGAGCGATTTTAAAACGAAAAAAAAAAAACTGAAGCTCAATGAGCGCCATTAATTATTTTTAGAAAGTTACGGAGGATCAACTACATTCGCCGTACGTGTTCCAGCTTTAAACTTAGAGCCTTTGTCAATCTCCTTCAACTTTGAATCGAGTTGCACGCATTTTATTAACTCAAATGAGATTTTGTAATACAAATATATCATTATACGCAGCAGAGTATTATTTGGAAAGTTGGATATAGCCAAAATAAATATATTTTACGCGATTGATGCTGAGTAAAACCACTTTTCAGAATTTGAGAACCTAAAGATTTAAAATTCTTTCAGTGTAAATTTAAGCTGAAGGGAAAAGCTGTTCACAAAAATTCCCTCATGCACAGTTCAAAAGATATAGAGGTTCCTCTATGCGGACATGTTATTGTCGACAACGGTTACTGGCCACGCACGGAAATAAATAATTATTATGAAAAAATGGGATAAACAGATGGAAACAAAAAAACGTTCTCAGGTTTACGGGAAGATTCTCGTCGGGGACCTGATATCTAATCCTGTCCTATCCTTGAGTGATTCCCGTCTCCAAGATCAACAGGGACGTGTTACGCGCGCGCCCTCGCATTCATTCCCCGCGAACCTCCAAGGAGGCCGGTTCATTTCCAAGTCGAGTCGCTTCGAAATAGCTTTGATTATGTGTTAGGCTTGCGCTACGAAGACAGGCGACTTTTGAGGGAAAAATAAGTTGGACGAAGAAGGTATGAAATGTAGTACAGGTTGAGTATCCCTAATCCGAAATGCTTGGGACCAAGATTGTTTCGGATTTTGGATTTTTCCGGATTTTGGAATACATGATATGATCGTATTGGATGGCCTTTTTTAAATATTTCCTGTAGTGTCATTTGCCTCATTACCGAAGGTTTTTGTTTTAAAAGTATTTCTTTTATCTTATATTTTGACATTATTTCTTGTTCTGTAATAAATTCACACTGCTCAGTCCTCCAATGAGTTCATCACATTTTTTTACCACGTCGTTTATAGGCAATTTTACTGCAGTTTTGATAGTGACTATCTCCACGATCTCCTTGATTTAAAACCATTTCAGCTATTTCGTTTCAATTTGTGGAATAACTAAGTGAGTTTCTTTTTATTGTGATTTCGTACTGGCATTCACGCAACTGTAACGAAACTGACTGGGAGAGTTGAACATATACTTTTTATGGATAATTTTTTCTCATCTCCTCACTTATTTGATGATCTGAAGACACGAAAAATTTATTGTTGCGGGACTGTTAGACCCAATCGCAAAGGAATGCCAAAAAGTTTTGACGGAAAGTTACAGAAACTAAAAAGGGGTGATACTGTATACGTATTCAAGTAAAAAAAGATTGGACGGCAAACGAAACGTACATTTACCAACAAACATGCACAATCCACCTGTAAATGGTAATTTCTGCGATGAATATGGAAATGCTGTAACGCCAGCCATTTTTCAGGACTACAATCGAAACGTGATTTGTAAACAAGGGAGATCGAATGGCAAATGGTTATTCGATTAGTCAACGGACATGGAAGTGGACTAAAAAGGTATTTTTTCACTTAATGAACGTGACAATATTGAATAGTTCATCATTTCTAAATCACTGGGCGACACTATATTCATATTATCCAAAGATATTTTTAAAAACTCAGGACTGAGAAGCGAGTTAATACAATGTTACGGATTTCGGAATATTTCGGATTGGGTATACTCAATCTATAATAGATAAATTTGAGAAAATTAAAAGAACGTCACAGCAATTAGCGGATGGTAATGACTATGGCGAACTTCTATTACAATAGGCCATTGGTATCCTACCTATCGGTAGATTTTTGGCTCACCACTCCCAATCCGCTCCATTCAAGGCCTTTCTCTTCAACTTCCCATTCCCTTCTTTTACGAAATTCAATATTACTTTTGTTTTCCTATATCTTTGCCTCTTTCCTCGCGTTCTCCCTACTTTATACTTCTTTCAGTGGACCTTTGACTCACAAAACTAGGCCTAGCATTTCTTCCGTCTTTTCTTTATTGTTCTAATTCAGTATCTGTCTTCTCCTACGGATCAACGAGAGAAATGCCGAGCTTGTCTTATGGCTGAAAACAAATACAACACTGAGCACTTAAATGCCAAAAAAATGAAAATATTACTTGGGTATCTTCATTCGGTGAATAGCCACCGAAGACTGCTGAATTGTAGCCAAAATGGCGTCTGGTTCTTCATAATCTTTTTATGGCTCTTGGAAATACGTCAGATAAATACTTTTTTCAGTTTTCATATTCAAATGCTTATTAGCTATTTAAAAAATCTGATTATAGGCCCAGTATGTCGGTCCATTTGTCTGACGCGCTAACCCGTCCTAAACGAAAGAAGAGAGAGATTTTGTTTTTTCGCCAATCGATTCAATATTGTCTCGTTGTGCTTGTTTACTCGGTATGTCCGTCTATTTTTTTTAAATCGCCATTTACTGCAGGGGTGGGCAAACTTTTTACGTGGCGGGACGCATTAACAGTTGCAGCTTCTTAGGCGGGCCGCATAAACAGATGAAAATGCTTCGGCGGGCCACGTTAGGGTTCACATCGTAAGTAATGTGAGGTAATGCGAGGGATCCTGTTAATGAAAATCAATAATAAATAATATGTTATCCCCATAAAATCACTGGAGAAGGTTTTCTGGCATTAATTAAACTACAAATATGAAATTATCTCTATTTTATATTACGGTTTGCTTTCATAATGGCATCGCGGGCCACATAAAATGCCCTCGCGGGCCGCAGTTTGCACACCCCTGATTTACTGTCTCTCTCCGTTTTCTTGAATTTGTTTCTCCCACCGTGTTTAACGCTTCCTCTTTTGTTTTTCTGCCAGTCCAAATAGTCCATAACAAAGTTTAAACTAAACTCTAATATCTTCATTCGAACAATCTGTCGACAGGTCTTCGTTTCTTTGCTCTTGCTTCTTCCATTCTGAGTCAGACTACTGTCTAAATAAGGGAAATATTCGCCTCTTCCAGCTTTCCCCATCCACTGTGACACAGACCTGTGATTCCCCGCTCTTGATAAATCTCGTCACAGTCAGTCCCCGCTTTTACGCCCGATTACGTTCCTGGAGACCGCGGCGAAAAGCGGATCGACGAAAAACGGATCACCATTTTCCATAGACGCATTATTAAAATAAGGGATTTAGCTCCTGACCAAGGATACTAGACTCAAAAATTATCGGAAAAAAGCTATTTTAAAATATTATAAGATAAGCGTGCAAAGGGATAGACGAAACACGGTTACTACGGACGCAATCATTACTTCATATTTCAATGTCACACATTCGAAAAGCATTGTGTTAAACAGAATAAAAAATTGAGATCATTATCATAATGCACTTTATTAAGGCGTACACAACTCGTGCTTATGGCCTATGTCAGTAGTTGGCATACCAACATCACAAAGTTTCGTTATTTATTTTCCAAACTCAAAGGCTCTCTAGCGTTTTATGGCTAGAACAACAAATACGCCATCATTTTCCTTTTATCTGCCATTTTTTAAGGTTAAAGATGCAAGGAAGGCATAAAATCACTGTACATACGTACTATATACAAAAACAATAGTTTCCGAAGCAGGTTGAAACTCCGAGTGGCCCCGACGAATCTACATGTTCACAAACAGATGAGCAATTATTGCAGTGTGCGTAATAAACGGGTAACAAGGACGGAAGAATGAATAAATGTTGCCAACTAGGAACATACGTATGAGCGGGACAACGGAAAGCAAAACAACAAAAACGTTCAATGTATCTAATAAGGGGATCACGAGCACGAAAGATTGAGACAATGCTGTCAATTAGGAACTGACGTATGAGCGGAAGGTCAGAAAGCGGAACGACGAAAAGCGGTGACTGCTTGTATTTCAGTTTTGTTCTCATTAATTTTCATTCTAAATCCCCTTTCATTTTCATTTAAGAAACAGACTAGCATTTGACAGCCCTTTTCCGAATTGATCTGTGATGCTTTTTCATCTGAAAATCCCACTGGTTTGACTATGCTATCTCATGTTTTTACCCGTTTGTAATTATTCCCGCGCCTTTCTGATATTTTTCTTCGGTATAAATATTGAACAGTGCTGGAGAGAATGGGCAACTCTTCTCACGCCTGTCGTTGTTCAGTACGATTCTCCCTATGTTACATTTGCCTACGCAGCCTGACTTTTTTTATTAACCCATATCCCTCCAGTCCACTCCTATTTCCTTAGCGATTCTATTAGTCTTCGCCATAAAACTCTATCATGGGCCATTTCAAAAATCCGAAACGAGGACTGATAAAAATATTTATATAGCTATTCGCTCAAGTTACCAGCCTTCCGTTAAAAATTATGAAAATAACCGACGCTGCATTCGAAATTAAATTGGCTGTTACATAAACTTGATGTCCATTTACTTTATTGTTATTCACAGGGTTAAAAAATGATTTATTGAAACCATTTGGCCACTCTATCTAATCATATTTTTTTACGGCTCTCTTTTTCATCTTCTCCAAATTTCTTTAACATTTCTACAGGTCATGAAATCCTACTGCTCTCTCTTCGACTTCATATCCCTAAAGGTATTTTTAATCTCACCGTCCAATATTCCAGGGGTAACTCTATTATAATGTATTCTTCCTTGCTCTCTATATTAATAGATTCTTGCTTCAAACTTTTTAGATGTAGTTCTTCAATGCTTTCTTTCCATTTTTTCCTCACATCTTTCGTCTCAATAATAGTTGTCCGTTCTGTGTCTTACATTGAAGCGAACGTGTTTTACTTCTTGTTTCCGTCAATTCATTCACTTTTCCATTAAAGTAGTCCGTTTTTCCTCGTCTCTGCATTTATTCCATGCCTTCACAGAATACAATCAATATGATGTATTTCTGACATCTGGCACTTTCCAAATGTATCTTCTCGTGGAGTGGTGCTACGACCACGTATTTGTTTTCATATACATGTTTCTTTTTAAAAAAATATAACATTTTCTGTTATACATTTCTCCTCCCTAGGTAAAATTCTCAGATCTGGCAACTGTTTTGGCTTTGACCCGTTAAAGGATTCCAATCCTCCACGACCACCAAATTTTTTTCCATTTTACTTCTCTCATATTTCCTCAAGTTGATAGTACAACTCATCCATTCTTCCTGGCTGTTGGCATATGTACTTGAATAATCACAAAGTTTACTGTTTACCGATTCTGTCTTTTCCACCACTTGCATCAAACGGTCGTTCACCTTCTGCGTGTTAATAACTCATTATTCTGCTCGATTGCCAAAAACTTATACCACTCTTCTCTGGTTCTCATTACTCGGAAATCCTCACTTCAAAATCCCCTCCTCCTTTCCACCAAATTTAGCACAAGCCTAAAATAATTCTCTTTTCATTTCAAGCTTAATATTTTCTAATTTACCTTTCTTAACCATCGTCCATACGTTAAAAAATTCTATTCTGATTACCGAAATATTAATATTTCTCCTCTTCGTTTCGTTGTCATGAGCTGCGTAAGAATTTCGTGGGATGACGACCGAGACGGCCTTACTTCTGTCCCGTCCGGACGCGACAACAGCCCAAGCGGGCATGGTCCCGTACGCTTCGTGAATCAAATTTATATTTGTGAACTCTGCTATGTTAAGGATAATAGTTCAGGTAGTTTCCCGTTTCCTTCCTCACCGCCGTTTTCAAAGTGACACCATCGCTTAATTATAGGGACCCACGAGTACGGACGACTTTTACAGCCACTTATCTGAGGTACAGACGATGCGTGCACTATTTTTAGCCTGGATCCTACCTGTTGAATTTACTGACACGAGCAGATTCTTTAGTCTTTGTAGCTGGCAAGGTATATGGAAAACTCAGGCTCTTCCAGCAAGACAAAGCTCTATTAGATTGAAGGAGGAATTCTATAGTGACAAATATTACAAAGGAGACTGTAAAAAGAGGAATGTTGAAAAAAAGGACCAATGAGAATTTTGTATATTTATCTGAATGGATAGCTACGCTATATAATGGAGATATTTTGTAAAAGTTAGGTTAGAAAGCATTGTTGATCATATCTGCTACCTACTAGCTGCTCACTGCCTACATATTTAAACATTATATGCATGATTGCTTAGCAGCTGATGACATTTATAAGGGTGAACGAATCAGCTTAATAAATAAATGATCTCGAGCTGTAATCGAAACTTAATTGGGATGATAATACGAACGTTATACACTTCATTAGATAGTAACGTCAATTTGATCACTTTGTACTTAGAAGTTTCGAATAACGTGAGCCTAATGCAGAAATATTAATTTTTCCGAGATAATTGACATTGTTTTTGTTCGCTTCATAAAGATATCTGTTTTTCCTTGTAAATATTATCAAAATAATATCCGGTACTGGTAAATTATCCTCCCGCAAAATTATTTTTCATCAATTATCTCCCGAAATACTTTAAAAGAAAATCCAACCACTCAACCCAACACTATGTGCGGAAATAGAATCAATCTAACCTCCAACCACTTAACACACTCCGGGGGGAGGAAAAAGAACGAATCTCCAACCACTTAACCCAACACGGGGGAGAAAATTGAACGAACCCAACCTAGAAGCGCTCAATCCAGCCCGGGGGGAGGAAAGAGAACGAATCCACCCCATAGAAAATCGAATGTTATGAAAAACATTTTGCGATGGGAATAATTAATGACAAACAATTTTGCGGGGATGGGGGCATAATTAACCAGTACCGAATATCCTTTACGAAGACAAGTATGTTTCCTATACTACTGGCTATTAGTAATTACTTAGGTTGGTCGAAAAAACGGATAAACCGATAGAATGATCATTTCTTCTCGGAGGAAGATGCAAGACGCTGTGATTTAAACCCGCTATTTCCTGAAAGTACACTCAGAAAGTGCTACGCGCACACTTTACGAGCCACGGCTTTGTGTGAGGATAAGGGGGGGAAGGAAACGCTTTTACGATTTTGAACCGCTTCCAAAGTAGGCACAAAATAATGGTGAGTGGGCCAGTAGACGTTTTTGGCGTCATACCATACACTTCGGTCTGCCAGAGTAGGAAGAAGATGGCAAGGATACATTGCTCTCTCGGATTCACCGTCGTTCGCATGTTAGCAGAATCCACCCTTGTGGATTGGTTTGCAACGACGTCGGGTCGACTTAAAGACGTCAGCGTCTTTCCAGCTCCAAATACATCCATTAATGCTAGCCCATAAAATTTCTCCAGAAACCACTTAGTGGGTCCTAATCCAAGAAGGTATATTTCAATAGCAAACGTCGGCAGTCTGCAGTCAAGATGGGTGACTCGCGTGTGAGTCAACAAAGATTCGTATTTGCCTCCCTCTAATCAATGACTCGGTAAACATCTCTGCTTGGCAGCTCGCATTGAAAATTACGGATGCTCTGGCAGGTCCTATAAGAGTTTACATCGGAAGTTAGAGAAATTCCGCGGAATCGTATAAGCAAAAATGGAATATAAAATATTTGGTACTTGCCCATTACCTACCCGCAAATTTTTCTCATCGGGAGTGGCGCCGTAGGTGACGAGAAATTGAACTACGTAGTATACGAGAAATGGAATTACGTTTCTTACGTGTTTGTCGTCATTTGCTTTGATTCGTGCTCCCAATCTCCGCTGGCATAGAGAGGGTGAAAATGGATAAAGCCGGATGCCGAAGGCGTCCCGCGTGACTTCAAACTCCAGCACGAATTTAATCTCGGAAATTACATCAAATTTATTGACAAGAGGACTCATTAAGTGGCCGTTCACCTTCGACTGTTTTGTAAAATACTGCCTTTGTTTCGGTTTTTGATTTTTATTTTCTCCATACGTAGTATAGGGGAAATTATTGTTTTCATGAAAAAATCGATTTCGAGATTTCAATGGAAATCCACTGAACACGTTTTGACCATTTTCTCGATGATGTCTCTGTGTGTGTGTATGTGACAGTTTTTTGTGGGTGCTCTAATTCGAAAACTATTAATCAGGTCAATGCTAAATTTTATAATTGACATTTTTGGTAATGGCAGAAGAGCTGATTTGTGTTTTGGTATAAATCGGTCAACCGGTAGTGGGTGTCACTTATAAGTTGTTTTGAAATATTTGCTTTAATATTTGATTCGCATAAAAAAGTATTGGAATAAAAGTTGTAGGAAATAAAATTTTCTACAATCTTTGTTTGAAACATTTTCCTTTATAATCCATTGTTTAAGAGATATCTTAAAAACTAAGTTTTTGCTGCCACAACCACACCACCTACCGGCGACTATTGTAAAAATTTTACGCTTAGTTACGTATTAGTAACGCTCCTTTTTATTTTCTTAATTGTTCGAGCTTCCTGGCTATATCCAGTATCAGAAGGTTACGGTTTGAGTTTATTTCAGTTCTTTGTTAAGTCTTTGAATATTTCTCGCAGTTCCTTAAAATATTTATTACCATTTAACCTATATGGAATTTTTAGAAATTTTACAGTTATGGAGAAAGTCATGTGGTGGCTACATCAGATATTTAATAAAATGAACACTTCATCATAGAATAATCTTTAAATAGTTCTCTCAGATTCATCTTCTTTGTGATTAATTACTTATTTGGTTTTACTAACTTGCTTCAACAATGGCGCTATAACATCACTATACAAAAAAGCAGCAAACGCAACCTCCAAATCGTTCTATTTCTCTTCACCTACGGCGCCTCTTTGTGCGGGTAGGTAAAGGGCAAGTATTTAAAAAAGTTTTTAGCCCTAAAATTTCAACATTCAAGGTTTTTTTCTCATAATTTCAATTAATTCACTTGGGATAATTCTCGGGATAGTCTTATGGCTGAAAATAAAATCCAGAATAAGCACTTCGGTATAAAAAATTGAAGTATTAACTACTTTTCTTAGCTATCTCCAATAGCCATATAACTTTGTTGTGACTGCTGGAGATACCTGAGAAAAGTGCTCAGTTTTTCCATTTTTATGCGTTCTTTGCACGAAGTGAACGCATGTATGGGAGGTCATTTGCATTCGTCCGTACTCGGAAACCGCTAGACGTACTTCGATGAAATTTGGTATTTGGGAATTTTGCTAATATTTATCGACCGATTCTAATTTTGGTTAAAATCAGATTATAATAACGACCGCTTCACATGAAGACCTACATGTATTTTACAAGGTATTTCGCAAGCATCTTGTTAAATACTCATATGAGCGAACAAATCTGAGTAAAATAAATAAATTCGCATTTTTTGTCGAATAATGTTACCCGTAATGCGGTAAATCACGATAAATTTAAAGAAAAGGAAATTAACGCATTTACGTAATTACACGATTATCTATCTTCTCTTGTCCATTCCAAAAAATATTAAAAATTTTACAACTCGATAACCGCTAGGCATATTGCAATGAAATTAGGTATTGGAGAGTTTTTATAAAATTTGTTTACCGATTCCAATTTTGGTTAAAATCGGACTACAACAACGACTGCTTTACATGAAGACATACCTGTGTTTTACGGCGTCTATCAAGTCGGAAACCGCTAGACCTATTTTTTGTGGATTTTGGTAATGGGAAGTTTTTACTAAAATTTGTCGATCTCAAATCTCAAAACTCTGTGTACTCCGATATGGACATGTTCAAGGATTTCGTTTTTCCCGTGACTTGGTAAGAAGGCATGTTAGATTCGTTTAGTCTAAAAGACGAAATATAGTATTTCCTTTTAGGTAATTTACGTCCATTGGGGAGTAGGGTGGTAAAAATTACTTTTGAATATCTAATACAGGGGTCGGCAACCAATGGCACACTTACCCAAGGTGTCATGCTAACTCACCGAATTATTACAAAAAACATTTTTTAAATTATATTTTTTTTAGAATTTCTCCCCGTCTTGCAACTTTTTCGTATCACATCCAGGATTTCTCATATTAAAAAAGTAACTCTTCATAGGCGCTAGAGATAAAATGAGTTTAATACGGGCACGCGAAGGGGGGACAAACTTTTAATATCGGTAAAGAGCGGCATTCGAGAGAATCATATCCGTCTAGAAAGCCTAATTTTGCGCGTGGCATTTCGTGGTTCCTCACTTATACTCTCCTTGAAGCACGACGATGAAATGGGACGAGTTCAGATGGAGGAGGAAAGGACTGAAATGGAATTAAGACGCTGGAAGATGAAGTTAGCCAATATCTCCAGTTAATTCAACAGGAAACAATCGAACTCGTCTCATGGTTGGAAAAAATTCAGGAACAAGTACTTTTAAAACTGTACTGCCCTATATATCTCCAATAGCCACAAACTTGCTGTGGCTATTGGAGATACATAAGGCAAGTACATTTTTAAATTGCTTGTTCTTGAATATTTTCAGTGACGCAAATGGAGGAGAGTCAGGAGTAAAAGCGGATGGGGAGGTAGAAAGAGGGACAGGTAATAACAAGTAATAGTGACACGTGTAGAATAAGAAAAAGGAGATGAGCGTTGAAAGAAGTCGGAGGAAGAGAGAGAATAAGGAAAGAGAGAGGGAAGGCGAAGAGAGAGAGAGAGAGAGAGAGAGAGAGAGAGGAGGTAGAACCGAGAGAAGGTTGAAGGAATAATGAAAGTGAAACGAGAGAGGGAGAAGAATGTGAACTCAGGAAAGGAAGCTATATACGGAGAGGAGGAAAGAAGAGGGAGGGGGAAAATAGGATGGAGACAGCGAGGACGAAGAGGTCAGCGAGAAAGGGGTTAAAAGAAAAGAAATGGCGACTCGCGATAAAGCGATGACGACGCTTGCGCGAACACACAACGCAGATCATTACGGAGATAAGGGAGACAAAAGGGGAAAAGTGGCGAGGAAGCGGTGTTGTTTTTTTTTTAAGTCAAATGTGTACAGAGTGCAATGGGCGAGTGAGAGGCGTTTTTTTTATTTTTTCAAAGGTGGGGAGGCGTTCTACGTTCTCGCGGAAGCGGCGATGTTTTGAGGGGCATGTTGGAAGGAAGCTTTATAGTAATTTGGGAGTTGGGAGTTGTGAGCGAGGAAGGAACTCGAGGGGAGGGAAAGATAGGGACGGGAGGCGGTAGGGGAGGGGAGATCAGGGAGTGGGAAGAGGTGGGAGAAAGGGCGCGGAGGAAGCCACGGCGGCTGCGTGGGGTTGTCCCCGGTTTCCTCTCCGTTTCCACCCCAGTCGGTCTCCTAGCATCGGTCGGTGAGGTCGCGCGTTCTTCGCAGCGACGATACCCCGAGTCGTTGCGATCTTATTTTTTGCGTCACGAGCATTAAATCGCCCCCGCGTGTTCCAAAGAGAGACTCTTTCCCCGTTTCATCCTTGCGATCCTTCCCTCTCGCAAAAACCTCCTCAACTCGTCCTCGTCGTGGTTTGCTGCCGTCCCTCTCCGCTCCGAGGTTGAACAGGGAGGGAATCTTCGTGAATTCCTGCGGTGTTAAAAAAAATCGAAGCGGGAAGGGAAAGACGCACTTTCCTCGTTCTCGGAGAAGGGTGCTTCGTTGAAGACTGGATTATTATTTTCCCCTTCGGAGGAAGGAAGATTGGCCCGTGAAGGGGCGGCGTCTGTTCGTGCTTAAGTATTGCTCGACAAGCTAACATTGTTCCTCGAGATAATTTGTTTTTTCTACCTGGCCGGAGGAGCTTTTGTGAGCTGGAGATTGTGACGAAAATTCCTACCGGGCCCTATCAACGGGGAATACGGTGCCCGTTTTCGTTTATTAGCTGACTTCGGACGGAGTATCGCTGAAGAGGTAAGGATTTGAAGTCTTGCTCGGGTGCTTTTGGATTTATTTGGTGCATTTTCACGTAGGTTGTCTTATATTTGATAATTTAAAAGTAAAAGTAACAAATTATTCGTTTTCCTTCCGCTGTGTGCAATTTTTTAAATTGGCGTCAGCGTATTTTCAACGGGGACGAAATTTCTTTAAGATTGTTCATTCGGTATTAAGGCTACTACGCAAGGTAGCTCTGATCTGTGTTGTCAAATAAGCCTGTTAATGAATGCGTGTGACTTGGGCTTGCTGGAGTGGAATATGGAAAACCATTTTCTTTATTCTTGCGTTGTTTAAACAAAGTATTACTTCGCATAATTGTTTAATTTAAAAGGAAACATGACTTTTCCGCGGAATATTTGTCGCTTTTGCAGTTATGTGGGGTTAATGCAATACAAATAACAACCTTTCTGAATTTTCTTTGGTTTGCTTTGAAAGTCAAGAGGAGTAATTTTAGTCTCATGCTAGGCACGGCAGTAGGGTTTCTTTTCTCCCTTGTGTCGTTCGGGGAGTACATTTATTCCCATGCACGGCTATGTTAGAAATTTACGACAATGCCTATGAATTTGGCTAGTAGGGGTCGTTCAATTTTTGATTCGTTAGGGTCTCGTAAGAGTGAAGTCATAGCTTAGCCTCAAAGGCGGACCCCAGCCCAACCCAAACAGCTCCGTGTGGCACGCCCCACGTGCCACACTACTCGGCGAACGCGTCGAAGGACATTATTTCAAGCATAATTTATAGACATTCCTCGCAGTTTTTCCGCGCGTTTTATGTGGTGTAAGGAATTTTATTTGCCCTCTGCTTCCCCTTTCTTCATACCCTCGTCAAAGTGGAACTTTAAAGAATTTCATCGGGTGGAGCGCAGAAAATCTTTAAGTAGCAAAAATAAGACGCTTCCTCGTACTCGGTGGCATTATAACGGGATGATGACGATCTAAGGCCGCAATAATAAATTATCTGTTAATTACGAAACTTTCTGGTCAGTTAATCTCGGTTTTATATGACAGAAAAATATGCGTAGCTTGGAATGCCTGTATAATTCGAATTTTCGATCACCTGGGAAAGAATATTTTTCCCGTTGTTACAATGAGAGGCGTACATGAATTTGGAATCACTCGGTTATTCTATGGTTACCTTAACCCTATAATACTAATCTTATTTTTAGGGCGGTTATTACTAAACATACGTAAATTTGACGTACACACCAGGATTATTTTTAAAACCACTTTTACTGCAATGTGCTCATTGATAATCAACTTTCTGGTATATTTTTTATCAATCAAAACTCCAACAACTAGTTTTTAATGATAAATCTACTAGGAACTTATGATTTCGTAAAGAATTACAAATGTTCAAATAATAATAAAAATTTGTTAAAGAAGAATAGAACGATCATAAAAATGTTAGTATTAACATTGAATCATGCAAAAAACTTCTATAAAATAGGATAGCCAAAGATTAAGTGCCTATTAATGTTCATAAACTATGGCAATAAGTACAATTTTTTAATAAAAACAAATAAAATCTTAGAAAACTTGTAGGCAGACCTTATAAAAACACTAAACATCACATTAAAATTTCAAAATCACAAGACGGGCATTCTGGGCCGGTCCAGGTCAAATATGGACAACATTTTTGCTAGAAGCTTTTCCTTGACAAGGAGTATCGCTTGTAGTCTTCCAAGTAAATCCGTTCCTTCCAATTATTTCATGATCTTTCAAAATGATGATATTATTATTGTCATGCTCTGCTTCTTTTTTACGCGTTGACATTTTCCCTTCTTCCTAGTTTGAGAAATAGGGCGTTTAATCCCTCTGATAGGTGCCAAAACAAAATACTTCATTCGCCTCATCGTCTTTGGCGGGGTCAAAGTCTGGATCTAAATAGGAATTATCACAGTATAAGTTATCGTCATCTGAGGTAAGTTGATTTACTAAAATATCTTCCGTACCACTTTCGTCGTCGGAAAGTTTGCGCATTATGCGTAGAATTTCTTCGGGGTGAGAATAATGTACTGTTTTCTCCATTTTTCCCCAAAAGAAATGCGCAAAATAAGAACTAGACATTCGAGAATTCGAAGATAGACCAAGCATTCAGTTGCGAAATTTACTAATTTCACTAATCGCATATTAAATTGACGCCGAAAATTATCTAAACTCCCTAAACATACGTTAACACGTCATATGAAAATAGTCTCATTTTACTAAATATATGTAAGATCTACGTATAAAGATTATCGCATTTTACTAAAAATACGTCAAATCGACGTACACAATTTCCGGTTAATACTAAACCTACGTAAGATTGACGTAGTGACTCAACGACGAAGCAGATGTACTGGCGGTAGAGGAGCGAGGAACTTGCGACCGGTGTGGCTCCCGCTAGGCAACAAACTGATTGAAGCACTGCTAGAGGAAGAAGCTAATTGGATTCCCAGAAAATGAGTTATTCTTGTTCAAAGAAGAGTGTACGTATGTATATGTACGTATGATTAGTATTATAGGGTTAA
Source organism: Tanypteryx hageni (assembly GCA_028673005.1). Taxonomy (NCBI): domain Eukaryota; kingdom Metazoa; phylum Arthropoda; class Insecta; order Odonata; family Petaluridae; genus Tanypteryx; species Tanypteryx hageni. The sequence continues at coordinate 44,113,928 of CM054117.1, forward strand.
GAGAATTACTGACGGAGTTGACCTCGAATGATTTTTTTACAAAGCGAAATCATTAGGCACCCGTTAAGATATAACCGTAGATGTCCCAGATCCTTTTTAGGTTAAGTTATCTTTTATCGCCGCCGGTATAAGATGGTCGTTACAGGTTGTCGTGAAAAGACGTGTTTTTTGTTCCTTACGTATAATTTCAGCGTAAGACACCAAGCGTTACTATATCAACATTACCGGTTAATTTTGGAAAGAGTTTAAAGGAATTGGGTGCATGGCGGAAATGTACTCGGCCTCTTTTTCACGCTGTCTAAATACAAGTTACTGGGATGAACGTTTAACTGCCATTACTCAGTTCAGGAGTTTGTGTAACCCTTCCTTAAGAAAACTAGTTTTAACCATAATTTTTTTCGTGCCAAGTGAGATGTATTTTAGATAAATAATTCCATCCCTTTAGAAGCCCCAGTCTTTAAATAGCGCGAAATATATCATTCAATTCTCACACTAATACCAAATTCTTTAATTTTATGGCGCAATGTTTGTGCCACGTTTGATTGTGGCAATCGAAAAGGATACATTAGTTGAAAGAATGAGAGCATTTTATCCCAGCGTTTGTGTTTAAAACACGCCTACGGTTAATGTACTATCAGAAACTTTTAGAGTCAAGAATGAGCACTAAACTATCAAAAATTAAAAAATTAAGTCCTTTTCTTAGGCATTTCCAAGTCATTACAAGGTTATAAAAAAAAACAGACGCGCATTTCGGTTACAAAGCCGCCGGCTTTTCTGCTAAAAGACAAGAAAAATTTTCTAGGAAAATTGTGCTTTTTGCGTAGGCACAGATTCGTGGAATTTTATCTATACCTATTTCGGAAATATTTCTCTTTTTTCCCAAGTATTTTATTTCCGCTCGAGGAACGAATTGCACGGAGCTGTATATTGCGTTTCACAATGTAGAATGTCACAAATAGGAAGGAAGGGGGTAAAGGGAGAGAGTGAGAAATATCCTATATAAATTCACTCTTCTCCGTGACTCGCTTTATTTTTTTTTACCTCGTAACTAGGGCACTTTTTTTCTCTCTCATTCCTCTTATTTATCCTTCCACCTCTCTCACCGTCCCGCCTCCCATACCCTTTTCTCCATTCTCTAACTCCTATCTCTCCTCCCTTTCCTTTCTCCTTGGGCTCTTCCCAGCGCCAGCTCAGAGGTCAGAGAGAGAGAGAAAGAGAGCGAAAGCGAAAAGTTTTTGAGTGGATACTATTGGTGGGAACGAGTCAGGTCGTCGTTACGTCAAAAACGTCGCCTGTGAAGCGAAAAGAGAACTAATTTTCTGAGGGCGCCGACTGACTGTTGTTTTCTTGCTTTTCAGACCGAGTCCGTTGAAAGCATTGAAAGGGATATGAGAGTTTGTAATTGGGCCAGTCCCGCGTGCTTGAGAATACATCGAGGAAGACGTGAACTAACATACATACATGTGTAGGCATATACAGGGTGATTACCAACGATTTTCCGGATTTTGAAAATTTAATATGAAAAAACTAGCGAAGGTAAAGCGAAAATTAAGCTATACTTGCAAAGAAAATGTAAAATGTTTTGTTCAAGCTATTGTTAGTTGCCGCTTCCTTCACAATGAGTTTGCAACATTCCTGAATGAGGTGTTAGATCGGGCTTAGAGGGTCCATTACTTGATTGACTCGTTCGCATCGACTTTTCATCCGGGTCTATGTCAATAATGTTGTTTATTTTCCCCAAATGCCAACAACTTGGGATAATTTAAAGGATACGTGAATCTGTTGAGCAAGTATAGAATGATATGTTGCGAAATGTATGGTAGAAAGTTGTTCAGAAAGAAAAAGAAATTGTATCTCGTTACGTGAATGTACATTCCATTATTTTAACCGTACATGTTTTCTTAATTACTCCACTAGTGCATACTTTAATCCACTATTTTGTACATACACTTAGGCGCACGGTGTGATATGTATTAGCATTTTATCAGACAAACAGTTCGCGACACATTAAAGCCGAAAGAGGCGGATTATTCTGCTTGAAACGGCTACCTAGGGCATAGTGCTAATTAACTCAGCTAATTGAAATGGTTGAGTTGAATGTAATGCAGGAAGCAGAATACTGTTCTGATGTCTGCAGAGCCACAAACGGAGCACATATTGAACTTGATTAGTTAGGAAAAAACTTTTTAGAATTTTCTTTATTAGTATAGGTACCTTGCTTTTTACTGTATATTTGTCAGTCATAATAATAAATTTTTATATCTAGGCAGATCATTTTTAATCATCCTGTCTATATTTATTTATTTTTTTGAGTATGCTGAACTGTTCGAACGAGGTTAAAATTCTTCTGTCCTTTCTAAAAAAATTAGCCGTGGGTTGAAATTCGCTTTGCTTTTTTTTAAATTTCGTTTGTCAGTTGTAGGTTTTCACATACGTTTCGTGCGAGGGAGACGTTATTTAAAGAGGGAGATTTTTTATCAGGTTTCTCGTTATTAATTTACTGGCTGTACGAGTAAGCCGGAGTGAAGTTTATTGAATTCGGTCGCTGTATGTTGTTTAGGTTAAAAAAAATCATCCTGGTTTAAATATAGATTGTTATCGATTCGCGAATTGTGAAAGCCTCGCTTGAAATGATTAATGGCAAGGAAAAGTAATTTTTGGTCGGATAGTTTGCGGCTTACTTTCCGCTATACAGTTGGTTTGTTTTTCATGTTACATTTTATAGATTGAATAGAACGGAAAAGATCACAAGGTTTTATAAAACTACGATTCTATCATAATATTTCACCACGAAAATTTCCCCTAGCTTTCAGCAAGCCTTATTCGGTTTTGAAACTTTTGCTCCAAAAATATTTCGCGAAAATTCCTACTTTTATATCGTAACACGTCGGCCTGATGTTTTTCATATCTCATAACATAAGAATTGAGCATCGTTTTTTGAAATTTTACGCAGTATAATTCTTTAAAAAAATTCTTTTTGTGAAGTAATCGTTTCCATCGACCGGAATTTTTTTTCGTAAAATCGATGATTTTTTTTAGTTGGTCGTCTCTCTCGTTTTAACGAGTGTATCATTAAATGACTCGGATTTTACGAAATATTTTCGCCTTTAAAAGAATTTAAATCGAATTCGATCTGCATTACTGCGTTATGATCTCCAAATTTATTTCCTAGACTCAGTTCGATTCGAACTGCAGGTCGAACCGCCATTAATACGAAAATTGCACCAAGTGAATAAGAGCTTTAATAATTTATGCAGAATTAGTTTTGGAACTTGTCTTACCGAAATGCGGTGAATATGACAAATGGGATGCGATTTGGCGAAATTTTTTGTTTATCGAATCAATTTATATCACGCGCACAAACGCTCACACGAACACGCGCACACAAGCACACGTGCACACAAACACACACACGCGCAGACAAACGCACACCCGCGCACACAAACAAACACGCGCGCACAAACAGGCGCACACAAACAGGCGCACACAAACACGCGCACACAAACAGGCGCACACATACACGCGCACACAAACACGCACACACATACACGCGCACACAAACACGCGCGCACAAACACGCAAACAAACACACAAACAGAAACACACAAACAAAAGCACAAAAACAAAACAGAAACACACAGACACAAACACAGACACAAGCACAGACACACAAATACAGACATACAAATACAGACACGCACAGACAGACACACACACATCATCGAGAAAATAGTAAAAACCTGTTAAGGGGACCTTAAAACATGTATTTCCGTTGAAATCTCGAATTCGATTTCTCCCATGAAAACAATACTTTCTCTGTACTTCGTATATGGAGAAAGCAAAAAAAAGGATGTGACAAGAGTAGACACGCCCTTCCGGTTGACCGATTATTTACCAAAAACTAATCAGTTCTTGTGACTTGAACAAAAATGTAACCTATATAATTTCGCATTAACCTGATTAATAGTTTTTGATGTCTCCACCTTTATTTATTTAATAGTTTTTGAGTTCGAGCACCCACAAAATTCCGGTCACAAACACGCACACACAAACACAGCCACAGACATCATCGAGAAAATAGTCAAAACGTGTTCAGGGGACCTTAAAACATATATTTCCGTTGAAATCTCGAATTCGAGTTTTTTCATGAAAACAATACTTTCTCTATATTTCGTTTATGGAGAAAGTAATACCAGTTTTTTATTTTCATTGTATTATCAAAGGAGCGCAGTTACAGGCATCAAATTTGCACTCGAGAATGTTAGTTAAACATATTTTCATGGTACAAATTAAATTAGGATCGTTCTACAACCATAGGTATTACCACATATAGTCAAGGATCTCTTTTTTTATCGGCAGCCCCAGTATTATGGTGGGAATCTAAATACGTAAATTCCGTCTCGGGCTTTTCCTATAGCACGCAGCTCCTGCAAATGGAATCCACGATTTGACCTATTTCCTTGCCGCCGCATTTTCATTTATTGTTCTTATCGAGTTCTATCCTCCGGGCAGCGGCGATTCGTACGTATATTTTATATATCCCATATCCCTTCAAGTCTGTGGCACCGCGGAAATCGCGTCCCCTCGTTCCGATTTACCTCGGACTAGGCTTTTTGCGCTTTTCAGTAGCGTCCAATTTTTTTATCTCGACGGATTATTCGTAATGCCTCGTTGATGTATGGTCGCTGGGAGACTAGCGGAAATATAATTCAGTCGTAATCTACCCAGATATGGCGGACGGAGGCGTTGTTTCTCGCGTGGAAGGTAATATTTGGCACCGCGCAGTGTTTTAGTGCGTATTTTTCGCATTAGGTTCGAATTGACTTGATAAGTTCACCCGTCTCTCTCTCTCTTTCCTTCTCTCCTCTCTCTTTTTCATTCACCCCTTCCTGCCCTTTATGCCAACCAAAGCAGTTTTAGGAAATAATTTCGATTCATTAGAGAAATTATTTTTAAATACGACCATGAAAGAGTTTTAAAATCGTAAATTGGTGAAAATTTTCAGATTAGATGGCGAAGGGATGTTCTGAAATGTGGTAGAATGTATTATCGTGTCATGGTTTTATGACGGGCAGAAAATAGGAGATTGAGCCATTGCTTGGCGAGTTAAACGGAAGGTTCTTGATCGAATTAACGAGTGAGCTGCTAAAAAAATAACTGCTCTTCCCTCATATGCAATTAAAATACGTGGGTCGATATAGATAAATAATGGCCTATTAACCCAACAGTGGGTGTTGTGAAGATTTCCTCTCGAATTGAGATGTAACAGGCAGACTGTTTTGCTCGATTCGACGTTAGAGTAAACCTTTGTCCATCGGGGGTTTTTCCACAGCGGATAAATAAATGTAACTCTTACTTGCCCAACACTTAAGGAATTTAATCATACATTGCCCTGAATAGGGAGCGCACCGCATTTTAAATACGCGACGCGAGAAAACTCGCAGACTTAAATGAGCACTCAGTGTTTTGCGTGAGGTATAAATTTTGCGCAACGCGGTTTTGCCGAATGCGGTCTTTTCCAAGAACGTATTCCCAGCGTAGCGCAAGGGTGTAACGCATTTTAGACGAAGGTTTTTAGCAGCGTTATTGGTTGTTGGAGGTTTTCGGGTTTCGTTGCCATGAGAACGTGGTTGATGATCGATATTTCATACGGGTTGCAGCGTGCAACTTCCGGAAAGATCCTGAAGACGCACGTTGCGACGCGTGCGAAACGTCGACCATCCACCACGTTCTCAGCGATCTAATGCATTCGAGAATTTACTTTCTGAACTGCGTGAAAAATATTAGTTACATTTCAACCGAAGTTTTCGTAGACAGATTATGTGGAATGATTTCCAGATAATCTTAGGTGGGCACACATTAATGAAATATAAATTTTTCTTTAAATTTATCGAAGCGCGTATTTACTAGTGCCACCTCGCCGTCGTTATTTTCTTAGCTTTCTTTTAATAGCTTGTTTGTTCTAGAAAAGACACTTTCATGCCCTTATTTTAAAGGGTTTTTTATTGATTTGTCTAGGATGGGAAATGTTTTCAATATAGCTTTTACTTACAATTTAAAAATCTTTTTATAAATTGCAGATTTTTAAATGATCGAATTATTAAATATTTTGAGAAGCTTCGGACTTGAAAATTTAGGTTCAAAGTTGACAAGAGAAGATCTCAGACTTAAACACTGACTTCAGGGCTAAACTTGTAAGATCTTGTAAAAAACTGAAAAAGTGATACTTGCTTTGCCCCTTCCAGATTTAGAGACCTCTGGCCGTAATAAAAATGAAATAAAACACTTCAAAGCACAATAGGACAATCATTAGCTAAAAACATTGGATGTTATTTGTTTACGTTATGAAAAAGCTTGTTTTATTTATTGAGATTTATTTAGAACTGTAAACTTAAAATTATTTATAAAAGTAGTAATGTGTGCCGTGTACTTGCTATTTTTATGTATTGGGTGCACAGATTGATTGATTTGGTCTTTGGGGTGAGATTGAGACTAAGCAGTTCCATCTTTCACCTAACCCCTCGTCATGAAAACACGGATATACAGGCGTAATTAATAGCGGCATGTATGAAATAAAACGCGCTAAAAATAGTGGAAGTCTCAATTTGAGTATTTCCATTTAAGTAATGCTTTTCTAGCAATTTTTCCTGTGTAAATGTATCAGTTATTTAGGAAAATAATTAACAAGTGTCTAAATTTGGTCTCCACGTGCTTGAGGCCCGGGGCAAATGGCCTTCCTGACCCGACCCTCTGGCCCTGATCGTATGTTTTACTTGCGAAACAATGGCAAGTGGTTAACTTTTTCCTTCGAACGTAATCTGAAAATATTTTTTCGCGTGTATACCTTAATTTTCTTTTTGATAACGTTTTTGAAAAAAGAAAGAAATTGTTATGGATTCGTAATAAAGGAGCGCAAATTTTCCCTTGCGATATTAATCTGAAAAGACTTAAGCTTTATTTATCGCCTTTTTTAGTAAAGGAATCTGTTATCTTAATGGCGAACGTGTACTTTCTCCTTGAAATAATTAAGCAACTGAGCTTTAACACTTAAAGTAAACCAGTATATACGGAAGGGAAAGAATGGGCGTGGAAATATTTTCATAAATTGTTTGCATTTCTCGCTAATTAGCGGCTTTAACTATTATAGCAGTCTTTTCATAATGTTATGGGATGATCAATGTGTTGTAATCTCATAATAAACTTATTAAGGTATATCTACCAGGGAACGACTCGCGCTCCATTAAACGCCATTCTATTTTTTATCCAATTTCATAAAAACTTATCCATGTTTATCTCTGTAAATTTATATTTTATTCGGAAATTGTTTTCTTTATTGTAGCTAACCTATTCAAAGGGCATTTTAAGTGTAGCTGAGATGCATAATTACAACACTCCAAGATTTCATATAGCTGATTTAACCATTATACTTGCTGCAAAAACCGGTAAATTTGTCAGTTAATTTTTTTTAGGCGCCTTTCTCTTTCAACGTCAGCAGCGCCTATTACCTTCGTTCTGTCCGTCCGTACGCCTGTGCGTTCTCGACTTCTACAGAACGGATTTTCATAAAATTTTGGGGTTTAGAATTTAGGGGAAAAGACAATAAGAAAATGATATAAATGGTTCACGTATCACAATCAGGAGTGCCATCTGACTGGAAACAAAAATACGAGTTTTTCCTCATATCTCGTCAAATATTAATCATGCCGAATAAAATTTGTAGGACTTACCAAATGAAATGTTTATTGCCATATACCGTGATTTTATGGTGCACGTTCAAGCTACGATAAAATTCCTTTAATCCGGCATGTTCGGGACCATAGAAGTGACGGATTAGATGATGCGCCGATTGCAGGCCCGCGCCTACACTGCAGGCTACTTCAGTTGTTTAGAAGTGACCATTCCAGAATGTTTAATTAGCACAATCATTAATAAATTTACACTCACGGTGGTATGTTTTTTAGTTTTTTAACATAAGTAAACTTCAGTAAATACTAATTACAAACAAAACTGTCATGTGTCTTAATTCCAGTACTTACTGCTTTGAAACGTAAAAAGTACTATGATTACTAAAGATGGCGCATAAGAAACTTCAGTACCAGCGTCACAGCAGCATTATCATCAGTACGTAATTTAGGAATATCTTCAACACGCTTCGATGTAAACCGTTCCTAAAACAGTCTAATTTTTGGTTGTTTAAGAGTCGTATGTAATTCAGTTGCCTTGTTCATTTCTGTTTTTGCATAACATTGTAACAGTACGTTTTTCTGAGCGTGGTTGTCATTAATTGTGAAAATGTTTTTGTGACAATGTTAATAAAAGTCGCTTTCTGTTCCTTTCCCGGTAATAAGTAATTAAAACGTTTTATCCAGAACTGAATCGCAAAAGAAACGTTGAAAATACTTGCACATTTAAATAAAGTATGCGATTCGTTCACAGCGCAGCATACTGGATACTACGTTTACGGCTCGCTGCGTATTTTGCAGATACATATTACCGCATTTCCCGGTAAAAATTAAATCATCGCCTTTGCACTGCTACCTACAGTCTTTAATACTCGTGCTTTCACATTGATTTTTACTTAAACACATAAAGCTGAAACAGTTAATCAATACTTCATTAAATTACTCTCACCAAAGAAGCAGACAAATTTATAATATACTGCTGGTAGGGAAATAACCGGACTGGAGAAGGAGGCAGCCCACCCAATGTACAGTGTTTACATTTAAGATTCGCGCGTGAATATGTATTGGTTAGGCTTAAAGGCTGCTAAGCCAATATAAACTTCGTCATATAAAACTACTGATAAGCACCTCGGTTACGATGTGACCATTTCTTCCTTTACCATGAGGAAGTTTCTTTATTTTGTAACAGAAATGACTATCGTTAGTTTTATGAAACAGTTTTGGTAATGTCTTAAGGATTCTCTTTCCCTCGTATTTAAGAATTCTACGTTTATCGGTGTCTTCAATATATCGTATTATTAAAACAAAACGTTACCTTCTGCCTATAAAACGCAGGTCAATTTTTTTCGAGGAAAAAAGTTCGTCATATAAGCCTGGAAATGGGGTAACTACATTAAGAGCCACCTGGCGACAAAGTATGCTGGATCATTGGAAGTGCCGGATAAATGGAATTGTACTGAATGTAGTTTAGTTTCACGAAGCGTGCCAATTTATTACACACTGTTCACTTTCTTAACTTGTTTAACGTAGTTTCCCTATTTATATTGATTTAATGGTAGGATTCCTGTTTTTGGGTGGACAATCCTGATCAAGAAAACGATTAGTTTCGGGATTTGGCACGAATAAATTGTGGCTATTTAGGTGAACTTATTGCGAAATCCGATCGGGAAATGTGCTTGTCTTTAAAACGAGGCGCGAAAAAGCACTCGCGAGGTAAGCAAAGGTCTTCGCTGGTGTTTCTAGAGGAATCCGCTAGATGACAGTAGCGTCTGGAAATGAGATTGTAGCGTTTTACAAGAAATTCAACATCTTCCGTTAGCTCTCCCTTCTTTTTCATTATTGTGTCCTAGAATATCAACATAGCATCACAGTTCCTTTGAAAATAAAGGGATGATAACAATATTTCAAAGTAAATAATGTACCTACGTCTAGAAATGGAGCAGCCGTACCAAGTAAATACCGGTGCTAAGAATCACGGTTTGAAGCGCCGCAAAATAGCACCGGTGCTAGCGAGCACCAGGTCGAGAAAGCCTGCCTAGCGCATATTTTTCCAGTTCTACAAAAGAAAGGCATGTATTGCTTGTATTTCCTGAAGATAAAATGAGGGAAACGAGTTTTTAAAATGAATGATTTATAAGGTATGAAATTCATATTTTGTGCTGGTCATAGTGAGGTTGCGACGATAAAGGAGAAACATAGAATTTAATAAATGGCAATAAGTCGAATCGTGTATCTCAGGGAAAACATGCAATGTTTCCTTACTAAATTGAAATTGATCGAGCATTATAGCCTGCATGTGGCCATATTTTTCATTGAGCAGAAATACACTCCACTAGGAGCATAATACGTGGAAACTTACCCATGTTGTCTGCATTAAAAAAATTAAAAGAATATCCAATTTTTTTCCGAGAACATTATTTTCACGAATTTTCAGCACCAGCTTACCGTGAATCTATTAATAAAAGGCAATGTTTGTGTGTGTGGACAGCATATCTCGAAAACTAAGAAACTTGGAGACTTATGGCTTGGTACACTTACCATGAAGATGTGCACCTCGGAGCCAGAATTTTTATTTTTTGTGGGAGGCGGGAAAGGAGAGGGGGATGCCATTTCCCATAAGATAATAACGTAAAAAATAGATTTTTCGACTTGCAGGCTTTTACTCTTTTGCAAATTAAAATTAAAAAGAATTGACCTACGATCTTCGAACCTGCACCGTTTTAAAGAAACATTAATATCGTTTCTTATTCTTATCGTCACATTTCGCCTATGATTCGAAATCGCTCGAGCTATAATTTGAAATCACATTTATTTGAAGGTATTATGCTTTTTAACGATATGTTGCCCTGCCATCCGTATCATATAGGTCAGTCTAGAAAAAATCTGAAAATCCAGAAAATGTTATATTTAAGGTGTGTTTTTGACCCCAATGTCCAATTTTAAAAACCCATAAGAAAGGCATTGAAAAAATCTGAAAATCCAGAAAATGTTATATTTAAGGAGTGTTTTTGACCCCAATGTCCAATTTTAAAAACCCATAAGAAAAGCATTGAAAAATATAAAATTGTTTTTTTATCTTGAGCTGCATTTGGCTGAACTTCTTTTTCTGCCGAGTTCCCTTCTGCGCTGCAGGCAATGCAGGGGATGTGCTAAGCGACGCACGGCCAGTAAAACATCTTCAGGGTGTATCCTCACTCCCTAAACTTTTCTCCTCTTACGAGTGGGTAGGTCGTCTTCATTACCGGTGGAAGCCCTAGGTCTCTTGTGAGCGGCCCATGGGCAGACAGTCCGGTTTGCGATTGCTCATAGGAACTCCGCTTTGTTCTGTTGGCGATCGTAGAGCCGTTGAGCAGCGGTCTTCATTTTCTCTCCCAAGGGTTCCACCTCGGTGAGGTGGTAAAGAGCCACGTTTGGTATGTTCCATCCTAGGTTGAGGATGGTGCGCCGAAACCGTCGTTCTGCAATTTCCAGTCCGTTTAGACCAGGGGTGGTGAGGCGCCCACTCCAGGCAGGAGAGGCTTTCAAAATCCAGGCAGAATGACAGTGAGGTAGATGCGACGCTTCCACTTTTGTGAGAGGGGCTGAGACCGTAGTAAAAGGGAAAGCTGGATTTTTGGTGCCAACAGCTCTAGAGCCAGCAAAGCGGTTGTGTCGGGTGAAGTCGAGTTTGGAGTCGAGGCTGACTCCAAGGTATTTGGCATCCTTTTTCCACTCCTTTTTGATGGTGCCCGCGATGATTGGATCGGCTTCCTGTCTGCGATGAAGAGGCGTTAATCTCTATCCTCCAATCTTCGTACCAGTATAGCAGTCGGTAGGTCGCCCGCTGAAGTTGGCCAGCCGCAGTCTTGGCTCGTCTGGATCGCGAGCTTATTACCGCGTCATCGGCGTAGAGGGCTAACTTGGCGTTCAACCCAAGGTCAGTGGAGACTTCCGCGGTGAATATGTTGAACAGGTGGGGGTCCCAGTACCGATCCCTGTGGAACACCAGCCGCAATCGCCCTCAGAGGAGAGAGGGAATTCCTTCCACCTGACGCGGAAAGTCCTTTCGCAGAGATAGAACGCGATGAGTCTTTGTTGCCAAAGCGGGAAACCGAATCTATTAAACTTCTCGAGGAGGCCGTCCTGCCACACCTTGTCAAACGCTTTAGAAACGTCAAAAAAGGCGCCTGCAGCACATCATTTTCTGTTGAACGCCTCGGTCGCAAATTCCATCACTCGGACTATAGTTCTTTTCATTTGAGTTGGCGAGTCAGATTTCGGCCATACTCGGGACCGCTCGTACGTCTCCGCTGCTAAGAGGGGGGGTAGTGCCGATAAACGTCTCCTTCTTTCTCGAATTCCCTCTTCGTGATTTCAAGGAAACTCCCGTAACTTCGGCAACCCTTGCTTTATCCGCTATAGTATCTTTTCCTCGTTCCTTTCGTTTGCGTGCTCTCGCCTAAAACTTCTCTCCACAAAACTTTTCTCTTAACCCCAATTTGTCTATCCTACGAGGGAATCGAGGAGCGGTTCTCTAGTCAACACGTGTCCATAATTCATTAGGGACTTTACGCGCAGTCATTTTCTTTGCGGCATTATTTGAATTCTTTCCTCGGAAACTTCGAATGCAAGGAGAAATACGGTTTTAAGAAGGTCCCGAAATGACATTTTTCCTTTTAAAGAGGTAAAATAGGAAAATTTTAAGGAGAGGAAAATTTCAACTGGAATTTGGCGAAGAAATTCCAAGACAAGAAATTTTAATTTATTGTAGATATAAAAAAACTTATTTGGTAATTCCACATAAACTTTTACTTACATTAGACCTAGGTTTCGTTGCAATGCAACATCATCTCTTAATAATCTCTTTATTTCTACAATATGAATAAAATCCACAAAGTGACGCCTGAAGACATTAAGTTTTTCTTTGTCGCGATTTTCATATTTTAATGGATTTAAAAAAAAACGGACTCCGTGATACTTTTAGGTTCTTTAACCCTAGATTACAAGCCATTCTTTTGGCAGACGACGACCTTAACAAATATACTCTCCCTACTTCATATTTTTGAGTTCTAGGTTATGCTTTTTTATAGCCTCATTTTAGCTTGTGTTCTTCTAGTGTGACTGTTTACACAAGGAATTATTAGCCATGATTTTGTGCTACGCAACTGAGGTCGCCTCTTAGACGAATTGTTAGCCTTAACTTTACTTGGTGATCCTAAAATTAAGTCGTATTCTTAAGTCGATGATCGCTAATGTTCTGCAAATATAGCTGCCTCACGAGAGCCAGAATAAAGGTGAACTTAGTAAACGTTCGATATGTGCATTTTGCCCTTCTAAGTAGAGGATAATAACAGGATTTCACTGAAGTCCCATGTTCACTTGCTATTTGTGGAGAACATAGTGGAAACGTGTTCGGAATGCTGTGATAAAATTTAATACAGTATTGTATCATCAGTGAGACAACTCCTTCAGCCATAAAAAATATTAAAAACCCGATGCATTTCGCCCACTGAGTGGGCGAAATGCATCGGGTTTTAATACATTTTTATGGCTGAAGGAGTTGTCTCACTGATGAAATTCTAGCCACAAGTTAACCAAGCCACCAACCTTTACAGTATTGTATGTTTAAATGTACCAGAGAGTGTTGAAGTATTGTTAAGTATTAAAAAAATGAAGTGTGTATCTTTTTCTATCATTAAAAAATATTAATATAAAGTAGTTTGTTAGACGAATGGTTAGTAATCCCGTTTGTAAAACGAAGGTTAGTAATCTAGGTTTAATTATTGAGTTTGAGAATTTTATAATGGAGGTTTGATCGAATTTGACACCACATTCAATAGACGACAGTAAGGTTAATTTAGAAGCATTTAAGATTGTATCGCTGTGATGGCATAAGAAAGCGTGACCCAAATTTCCACTCGTGGGGACGGTTCACTTGTTGGTATCTGAGCCATTTTGATTTAAATTGGACGAAACTTAGTGTATAGTTGCCCGAATCTATTTCTTGCAGTACTTATAAAGAATCCCTATTTTTCGCTCGAGATATACGGACCGTATAAAATCCGTGGACTTAATTTTATTTAATGAGATCTTCTGGATTCCAACGCAAGGGTCACTGGATCGAATCCAGCATTGGGCACGGTCTCTTGTGTTAATTTTTATCGATAGATTGATTGTAGGTGCAGTGGCGTAAATATGGGTACGCAAGTTACGCGATCGCGTAAGGGCCCAAGACCAAGGGGGCCCTCACCCTTGCATCCATTGTTTATAATAATTTATAAATTTAATTATTCATAATATATAAAAATACTTTGTTTATCAGAATTCTATATTTGTGTTATTTCTATTAATTTCCATTACACTCAGAACACACTAACAAATATTCAATTATTAAGTGGGGCCCTGAGAGATTTTTTGCTAGGGGCTCAAAATCTATAGTTACGCCACTATGTAGGTGGCCGTGAAGTGCTTCGTATGGCCTGCTTTAACGTAAAATTTATCCGTTAGTGGAGCAAGGTCGGAATAGCATGTTTTTTGATTAGAGTAATACAGTTGAACTTGAGATTTTTTTGTCAGGGCAAATTTGTATAGGAACTTAATTCCAATTATAATAAAAAAACCTCTTTCTGTCATTGTGCGTGCAATGTTTTAGTTATTAATGCGATTAACTCGAGAACGGTCTGCTCAATGTCAATGAATCTTTCGTCAGGTGCTCGACGCGTCCCCTTTAAACGATTACTCTACCGTTATATCTCTAGAAGAGTATATTTTCTTTCAAAATCCTCTCAGAAAGGCTCCACTTTGTGGAAAGATTCCATAATAGAAATAAAACACATTGTAATTTCCACTCAAAATACAATACAGTTAAAAATACAATACATATCTTCAAATTACCATGAGTGTTTTATTCCTATAGTATTTTGTTTATTTGATCAAGTTGTGAATGAGCGTAGGATATATTTCTTTTGGATTTTAATCGCAATGCGAGCCCAAGACTTGGACGTCTTTGCTTACAAAATTAAGGTACCAATCAAGAAATGTTTTTCAAGTGCCCAATCAGCAAAAAAATTATTTCAAATCGAAAAAAAACGAGACATTTTCAACGAATTTAACCATGAAAATGTATTGTTGCATGACTACTTCACGCATAATTGCAGCGTTTGATCTCGCCAAATAGTTACCCCTTTTCCGTCGTCTATGGACCAAATAACGAACTGTAATTGTCAATATAAAATAAATTTGTATGCAATTAAATTTAACAATGCAACAAATATTAGTACACTGTTCGCTGCTCTGACGCCAAATCGGCTTCCGTGTGAAATAGTTCACAGAATTAACACGCATAATTGCATATTTTTTGCCATTGTACGAAACGAATTGTAGAAAATGAATTGATGCATTATCCATTGATGCATTATCTCATTAGATCTTTTGCGCTCTGCTTACGCGGATGTTTATGATGTGATCTGTTTATATGAGGCGACGGACGTTTCTATTTCTCTCCGTTATCCTCAATTTATTTCGTCGTGAGTTGTGAAAATGCTGCGCTGTTAAATTAAACGCTTTCCTGCCTTTCACTTTTATTGAATCGCTGGCTGTGAATGACGGGCTTCGGGCGGTTGTGTATTGCGTAGTATTGAATTTAGGGCTTGAAGAACGATTTTCTACGTTTCTTATCATCGAATACTTTTCATTTACTTCCAGAAAATTTATTCCCAAACTATTTATTTATAAAGTTTGATTTCGTGGAAGCCTCCCACTATCCTTTCACTGAGCATAAAATCTGTAAGATTTTCACATTTACCAACATCAAGCATTAAAAATTTCAGAAGTATAAATCTCTTGAGAATGACAGCAAAATGTTTTACTCTAAAATTATCATAACGTCAGGTTGTGTTAGCAATGGGTGCGCTTTCTAGGAAGAACTTTATGTGGCTAGATTTTACTTATCACGAAATATCGAATTATTGTCTTGATTCATTCATGCAAATTATATCAGTAATGTTTCTTTTTCACACCGAAGTTCAGGAATCACTTTGACACTTTATTTAGAAAAAATAATATATTTTAACGCGTTAAAAATACGCTAATATTTGACAGTAATTTTGAAAAAATATCTTCATCACGACAACTGGCTATTCTACTTGGCGATGATCGTTTTTTAACAAACAGATCAATTGAATTTCATTTTCTATTCTTGCGAGGTTTTCATGTCAATCATCGTATTTAACGATAGCTAAAGCCAAATTGAAATGCCATAATCAGTGTTTTAGTAAGGACATTTGTTTAGTTAATCTGTTTTATATAGATCCGCATTGACTAATTTCCCTATCTCGTAGAACAGTGCAGTGTGCCGCGGGACGTTCGGAGTTTATACAAGGGAAATCAGAAATTGTAATTCTCAAGCTACAAACGAGCGTAAGAAGTTTCTTCGTCTGCGGACTTATAATTAATAATTCCTTTCTAAAAACTCGAGAGGAATTCATTGAACTCAGGAGCGATCGCTTGAAAACCCAAGTCAGTAGACGTTCGTTCTTCCATTAAATGTAAAACTTAAAGAAATTATTACAAATAGTAATATGAAAACTAGCTATGCTGCTCCCTTACATCTTCAGATATTAAGACATTCAATATAGGGAGAATATTTTCACACTCTCTTCGATGTAGTTATAATCGTGTTGTAATTGTGTTGTAACATTGTGATACTCGTAAAACATTTGAAAAATTAAATTTGTTTTTATTTTACAAATCTATTGAATTGTAAAAATTATTCTCGATGAATTTTAGCAATAATGTATTCCCTTCTGAAGAAAATATTTTATTTTAAATTTATTTTTGATGTTATCAATTAATTTAATTTAATTATTTTCTGACGTTGTCGCTAAATAGTTGTAATAAAAATCTTCAAAGTTTCGTGCGAAATTAATTACGGTGTGCGGCGATGAATGGAAAAATCTATAGGTGTGCCGAGAAATGAAAAAAGGTTGGAGCGCGCTGTCGTAGATGACGTTATTCCGGACTTGCAAAAAAAGAGCCTCCTTGCAATACGCTATCATTCCACACAATTGGGTTTTGGAGCGAGAGGAACATTAGACATTTTAAGCCGAGGATTTAGTGCATTCGAAATCAACGGCGAAATGGAATGACATCAATCGATTTGGCTTGGAAATTGCCTCGGTCCGTGAGTGCAGTAAAGCAACTCGTTTCGTGGCGCGTTTCTCAGAGACACGCGACGCATACTCGACTCCTCTTCGACGTAAATGGCTTACGGAGATTTATTTAATGGGACCAAGTCTGACGAGAAAAGTGGGGCAAACGAATTACGCGGGTCTTTAGAGCGTCGCCGGCTTACTAGGAATCGCCGCTCGACGGCGCCTGTGAGCATTATTTTTCGTAATTTCGTGCGTCTGCTGGCGTTAGAAATTTTGTTTCAATTCATCCAAAGACCTTCAACAGATGGAATTGATGGATCATATGATCCCTATGCTTCAGGCATAAGCTGAAATAATGGGAAATTGGAAACGGGAGAAAAAATCCGGTCATAGCAGATTTTTTCCTCTGTTTCCAATTTCCCAAAGACCTTCAAGTTCCTTCCTTCAGAATTTCACTTGTTATTTCGGCTTCTAATGAGAGACAAATAAAAAAATCGGTAAAATATTAATTGCACAAACTTTCTCATATATTACATGTATTTCTGATCTCAATACACTCTTTCCTGACGTAAATGGTAGTAATATATTGACCTCATATATGCGAAAATCGAGCTTGATAAATAGTTATAACATGGATAAATATTAAGTATCGTATGGATTGGCTATGCCACACAGGCACCGTAGCATTATTGCTGGACTAAGATTAATGAGAGACCTGTAGATAGCTGGGCGTAAAAATTAGATATAATATCGCTGGACGCTACATAGTTAGTGTTTGAAAAATACGACTTATTCAAGGTTTTTTTTACCGATGGTACGCGCTCGTCAAAATTTTTGAAGGGGTAAGCGAAAGTGTTAAAAATTATAATTTTTTTCTTACTTCGGAATGATGTGACGACTAAGAATAACTTCAGAAAACTGAAAAATACGCCAAAACTGTGATTTTTAACGTTATAAATATGAGTTATCTATCTCAATTTCGCTATCGCTTTAAAATGTACCTACTTGGTGGTACGCGACCATAAAAATTCTCTAGGGGGGGGGGGGGGGTACGCGACCATTAAAAAAATACTCTTGAGGGGTACGTCAGCATAAAAAGGTTGAAAACCCTTGACTTATTCAGTACTTGTAATGACTCCATGATCTACAACTTAGCGAATTTTAATCAAGATCTTCGTTGCCCTTTTTTGAATAAATCGACATTTTGTGACGGACTACTTTGAGAACGATGCATAGGCAGCTGAGTGCGCTTTGCACGTTAGCAAACTTGTCGTGCGACCATTGTTGTTGCAGGCTGAATGTGCCTCTAAGTGAAACTCAGCTCTCAAGCACTCTTCGCACCTTTTAAAGGTGCTGCTGGGTACATCTCAGCTCTTCGATCGTGGTGCTCGTAACTGTTTTTCTTCAACTCATATTATGGGGGAGGGTTGCTTTCATACGCTTTATCTTGAATCGTAGGAAACCAACCGTCCTTCACAATGGGGCAGACTATGCCCAAAACAACAACTGGTGGGCGACATGTTTGTTAGCGGCCACAGTGCCGAGACGTTGCACGCATATTTTGATCTGATAAACCAATCCATTGCACGATAAAGAGAAACCTATGGAAACATGTTTTCATAACGTCCGTATTTATGAGCGTCGATGTGAAAATGTAAATCGATGAAATACTTGCGCAAATAGATTTTATTGCAAATACCAGATCTATGCTGGTGGGGATTCATTTTGACGAATTACAAAGCGATTTTAAATATCCGTAATAAACTTTGATTTCGCATCACTCGCGAATGAGCATATCTTATTAAAGGTTAGATTGGTGACGCGTTCTTTCTTTCATCGGATATATTCTCACTCACCCAGTTTTCCTGCGGTAATAAATGTTTACAAATTGTAAAATAAATTCGAATTTTAAAATGTATCGGCAGTGCATCTTTTATTTCTTGATCGCGTCATTCGCGGTCCGTCAAGGGCGCCATCTTACGCGCGAGAGGGAAACGGAAGCATGGCGGGGATAAATATAGATGGCGGCAGTGCGTTCCACGAGATCACTTCGTTGTCAGAAACTTCGTTAATAGGGGTAGAAATAACATAGATGGTATTAGGATGCGTTTCAGAATTTCAGAGAAGGGAGGATACACTGAAATATCATTAAATACCAACAAAATTAATGTGGAGACGTTGCACTCATAAGTAGCCCGTTAAAGCGGGGCCCACAATAAAATAACTCTGTAGTATGCCTAAATACGAAATATCATTTGATTTAGTTGTACCGTCTACGCTACCCATAGCCAAACTACGGATCGCGAGCCGCATGCGACTCTTTTAACTTAATATGCGGCTCTTTTAAATTTTCATTCAGTGGCGTGTCAACGTTTCCAATACAGAGCAAAATGACGTTCTGTGATGAGATCTGCATTATATCTTAATTGCTTCGGATAAAGGTTATGTTTTACTGTTCGTAAATTTATGAGCGTAGACTGCGTGTCATGTGGTTCTTGAGCTTCTGAAGATTATCGTATGTGGCTCCGAGGGTGTTAGTTTGGCGACCCCTGGTCTAGGATCTTGAGCCGCGCACAGATAGACATAGGACAGACAGACAACAATTCACTTTTTTGGTCTCATGGATAACTTGTATTTCCGTTAAAATTTTGAAATTGATTTCTCTACATACTATGTACATGGCAAAGTAAAAATACGGGTAGAAAATCTGAATCTGAACCGTTATTTGTTTGAAAGGGCACAATTAAGGCGTATGTCATCAATAATTACGTCAGTTTGAATAAATTTTAAAAATTAAGTTTTTAATTTATCCGTTCCTTTACATAGACGATTTTTGCCGAGCTAATTAGGGCGTGATTAAATCTTCAGGATTTTTAACCCTTTGTTCAAGATGAAGACAAAAATATATCGGTTAAAAAAAATAATAAAACATCTAGCTGATTTTGGCGTGATGGTATGTTCGAAAAATAGAATGTCTTATTTAAATTTGGTGTGTAAGGCGTTCTATTTTCCAATATATTGGTGATGGTTCGTAGATACATTCGTATGTACTATATCTGCTAAGCTAATGAAGACGGTGTCACCAAATTATCAGGAGATGACTTATATCCAAAAGTAAAGGATGGAAACGAATTCGTCATATACCGTCCGTATATGTGAGAGAAAGCTGCTTATGCAACTTGTCTCATTTTTTCATCATACCGCTATTAGTGTGTCACTTCTCGCGGAGGTGGGAACGGCGTATTGTGGGATCTTTCCAATTATTTTTATATAGTTAGCTTCAACTTATAGCCCTCACGAAAGGCCTGATTAAGCAGCTGGCTGTCAGACACGGCTCCACATGAAGATAAAAGCTTGCAACAAGCCTGTTTTAATTGTCTCTTTCAAAGTTTGCTTCCAAGTTTTCCACCGAAAGAGTCAGGTTCCTTGGCGCTTATCAAAGATTTAATTTTAAAATAATGGCTCGCTGCAAACTCGTCCCTCCTAAAATTTATCGTGAAAGCGTTTAATTTCAGGTCTCTTCTCACTTACAAAGCTTGTTTGTTAGTTTTATTTGTTTTTGTTTTGAATCCTTTGTCTGCCCTTGAAGCAAATTTATTACGAATGTGGAGAAGTGCCTCAGGTTTCTGGTCAAAGACACCGATTTAACAAAAAATGAAATGCTCACACACGCACAAAATTTGATCTGATAAATCAAACCATAGCACCATAAAGAGAAACTAAATATAAGCGTTAAATATCCGTAATATACTTTGATTTCGCATCACTCGCGAATGAGCATATCTTATTAAAGGTTAGATTGGTGACGCGTTCTTTCTTTCATCGGATATATTCTCACTCACCCAGTTTTCCTGCAGTGTTAAAGGTTTACAAATTGTAAAATAAATTCGAATTTTAAAATGTAACGGCAGTGTATCTTTTATTTCTTGTTCGCGCCATTCGCGGTCCGTCAAGGACGCCATCTTGCGCGCGAGAGTGAAAAGGAAGTATGGCGGGGAAAAATATAGATGGCGGCAGGTTGGAAGAAAGAAAGTCAGAGAAGGGGAAAGGAGGAAATAGAACGAGGGAGAGTTGGAGAAAGAGAGAAGTTGGCAGAAGAATAAAAGAGGGGAAGGGAGGAATAGAGTGAGGACAAATGATAATGGAAAGAGGACAGAAAAATGATAATGGAGTACAGAAATACCTAGCTTAACGAAGTAGATCCGTTCCACGAGATCACTTCGTTGTCAGAAACTTCGTTAATAGCGGTAAAAATAACATAGAAGGCATTAGGATGCATTTCAGAATTTCAGAGAAGGGTGGATACACTGAAATATCATTAAATACCAACAAAATTAATATCAAATGTGCTTAAAAACGTGAAATACTCTAATTGGCTTAGAAATACAATAAATTACGTAATAAATTAATAGGCTCTACAGAAGTCCCGCTCATCCGAATTGGCAGCGATGAGTTTGGTGTCAGGATATACACGGGCAGTAGGTCAGCTATCGTCATCCGTAGCTATCAAGTAGGTCGTCTTCGAGTTTTTTCGATACCCACATCATGGGCCATTTGTACGGCGTCATTTATGATCAAATTATACTATTTTTAATCGCTTTGCATGAAGCTTCTGTATTTTTTTACTTTTTGATTAAAAAAAATTGACTTCGTTATAAAGGAGCTTCGTTACCAGAACCGAGGTATTACTGTATAAAAGTTTAGGTAGAGAGGGTGAAGCAGAGAGAAAGAGAGAATGAGAAAATATCGAAATAAGGGTGGAAATGGACTACGAAGATTGAGTATCCCAATCCATAAATGGCAGAGAATGCATGTCGCTTCGATCTTGCACGTTTTTTACGTTAACCCTTGACCCTAGAAAGGGAAATTTCTTAAAATAATAAAAGCATTTGGAGGTTGGTGGGTTGGTCTGTCACGCTAGAAAGCCAATTCTGGCCAGGATAAAAGGAGGCCCCCGGGCATTGTCATTGTCTACACAGTTTTTAATGTCAATGTTTGAGCCGGACGATTTATCGAGAAAAAGAGGATGTTTTCTGATTTCTTCAATAAGTTTCTGCATTTTTCTTATTGCCCAAAAAGTAATCACACCCATAAATGAGCCAACTCGAAGCACGCCATGTATCCAAAAATCTAAAGTCATCGAGAAATTACTGCACATTTGTACCGCGCTTGCGTGCCATGGCCATGGCTTTTCTCTCTCTCTCTTTGATAGGGGTGGAACTCGAACGTTGCGGGTCGTTGCTCCGTCGAGAAAAATTTCCGGCCAAGCGACCTGGGTTTCATCTTCCGCGAAAAACAACGGGTATTTAAACTATAATAGTATTTTGTAATATAATGAGGTCACGCTCGACTGTAGCGCCGCCCTTAAAAAGCCGTTATAAAGGAACGGGAGAATCGAGAACTATTTTTAACTGACTGTAATGCTATTTTAGACGAACTTTCCGAGTAGGTGAGAATGGAAGAGAGAAGAGGAGGAAGAATGGGAATTTCCTAGATTCGCATAACCGTCATATTTGACGGGCAATTATGCCTGTATCTATATATTGCCCGTCATCGCAATCATCCTCTACCATTGTCGTCATGGTAGCAGAGGCGCTGTAACCGCATGTCATCTCCTCCGCTTTATATTCCCTCTCTAGTCATTTGGAGCGGGCAAACACGGTGAGCGGAGAGAGTGAAGAGGGAGGTAGGAGAGAGAAGGGTGAAGAGAGGGAGGTAGGAGAGAGAAGGGTGAAGAGAGGGAGGTAGGAGGAATGCTTTCGGGGTGTCGGTATGGAAACTACCGGGGCGCCGCTTCGAGCAAACGGTTGGAAGTGCAAACACTGGAACTCAGCGTCGATCATCCTGGCGCCCTATATATATGCCCTTCTCTCATCTTCCCATTTCTCTCTCTCTCTCTCCCTCTCGTATTTCCCATCACCATCTCTCTCTCTCTCTCTCTCTCTCTCTCTCCCTCCCCCCCTATAGCGTGGGAAAACCGACGCCATTTTGCATCCTTCCTCTCTCTCTCTCTCTCTATCACTTTTTCGCTCAATGAAGTGATCCTATATGGCCACATGTAGATCCTACGCATCCAGAATGGATGAGGAATATACGGAAGTCCCTTTTGATCGTTACTACTCTGTTCTCGGATGCATAACCGCACTCTGTCATGCACGGCCGTTTTTCGAAGCATGAGACGGTTTCCATAAAGCGTCGTCGTCCACCGGAAGGATTTTTTTCCCTCCAAGGAAAGAATTGCGTTTCCTCGAGGAGTTTGTTTCTCATATTTTAAAATAAAAAGTTTTAGCGGTACCTCTTTTGTGGTATATTAAGTATAATTTCTGATCTTAATACGCGCCGAACTTAAGTCACGGGGTACGTGACCTTTTCCTTAGCTATTAGCTTGATTTGTATATTTTTTTCATTTTATTTGTATAATTTATTTTTTAGTTTTTTGTCAGTCGTATGAAAATTATTTATTCGGATGAGTGCATATTTTACTTCTTACGTGACATTTGTAGAAGGATGGTTCGCTGAAGAAATCGAAGCTCGATTTCGTACCTTTTCAGATCTGTTGTAGCATATCCTAATTGTTTTGTCAGAAATAAATAATTTATCAATTTCACATGCATCAGTAAATGTGTAAACATTTTAACGCATACGAGAGGTATACGAAAGTCCGAATCGACTCTTGTTCCCATTGCGGAACGTAATGCAAATTCTTTTCAGTGGAGATTTTCCTTTTATGCGTATACATCTGTGGAGTTAATCGCTGAAAATATTTAGGGTGCTTGTTTTTTGGAATGTTCGGGTCGCGTCTCGAAATACGATTCATTTCAGATCGCTTTCTCGGCGTCTGATGATCTTTGGCAAATGAATGCGGTCGATCTCGCGCCTGCGGTGTATTTAAGTCGCAGTTTTACGCTATTTGATTCTGTTAACGAGATCTCGACCAGGCAAAAAAATGCAGTCGAGTGGACTAGAGGAGAAATTCCCAACAGACGCGGCATCCTTTTGCCTCATAATATTCTGCTTCCTCCTCCTCCTCCTCCTCACGCGCACGTTTATTTATTTTTCCTCCCGGTTTTACTCCGCATCACCGTGAACGCGCGGCGTTGGACGGCACGAAAACGGTGAACGGTAACGATAGAAAAATAACGAACACATGCACGTAAAAAAAACTTTCATACGCGACCTGGTTCGTGCGGAAATATCCTCTGAAAGCCTTTTAATTTCCTGTTCTCTCTTTGACAGCTGGAAAAATGAAAAAATTCCGCGCAAAAAAGCGCGGTTTTTTATTGGCACTTCAAAGATGACAGGTTCGTTCGTTCGAGTGCCGGCCGTAAGATGGCAGGAAGTTGGTTTTTTTGGAGAGGAGTTGAAGTATCGAAAAGATGAAAATTTTTTACCTCATCATCGGGTGATTTTTTTCAGCTGTAGTTTGCCGTGCGGATATCAGACAAGTTATTTTAATTGCCGGCATTAATAAAGGAAAAACTATTCGACGAAATGATTTTTTATTGGAAATAAGACAAAGGAAATGCGTGAGTGAATTAGTAATCGCTGGGTCATCCTAGGGACGGAATGCAAAGGCTGTGTGTGATCTGTTTCGAAATTTCTTATTTTAAAAATTTTACGGTCGTTGATAGTTCGTTAGCCTCTTTTGCAGATATTCAAGCGTGGCTTTGGATAACCGTCATTATGAATCAATGCTTTACGCGAGGTTTGCTCGTTCTGGTTAAATTTAATGTCGGATTCTTAAAACTTGAATAATTCGCGGCAAACTTCAAATTTATCCTTTATTCGTCAGTTTCTAAGGAGCACAATATTAAATAAACGAGCAGGTTGTCGTATAAATTAAAAGCGGACGGTCTTATTAAATAGAGAATCGGCCTATTGATTATAAGCGGTCGATGTATCGAAACGGAAGGTCATATAAAAACATCTAATCGATACGATGGAGAAATATAATGCGTATCGATAGGCACACGGATTGCGAATTTTATGTGACATCATTTAGGCTCCGTTGTCAAGAGTGACCATTGTGCGCGTTGCGAATGCTAAATTGGTCAAACCTCCATCTGTGGATGCCAGGTACTGCTTGTCGTATTGGAACTCATCCTTCCATCCCTCTTACCCTCGCTCTCTCTCTCTCTTTCTCCACTCCTACTCCATCTATACCTCTCTCCCTCTTTCTCCACTCCTACTCCATCTATACCTCTCACCCTTTATCTCCACTCCTACTCCATCTATACCTCTCTCCCTTTATCTCCACTCCTACTCCATCTATACCTCTCTCCCTCTTTCTCCACTCCTACTCCGTCTATACCTCTCTCCCTCTTTCTCCACTCCTACTCCACCTATACCTCTCTCCCTCTTTCTCCACTCCTACTCCGTCTATACCTCTCTCCCTCTTTCTCCACTCCTACTCCACCTATACCTCTCTCCCTCTTTCTCCACTCCTACTCCATCTATACCTCTCTCCCTCTTTCTCCACTCCTACTCCATCTTTACCTCTCTCCCTATTTCTCCACTCCTACTCCACCTATACCTCTCACCCTTTATCTCCACTCCTACTCCATCTATACCTCTCTCCCTCTTTCTCCACTCCTACTCCATCTATACCTCTCTCCCTTTATCTCCACTCCTACTCCATCTATACCTCTCTCCCTCTTTCTCCACTCCTACTCCGTCTATACCTCTCTCCCTATTTCTCCACTCCTACTCCACCTATACCTCTCTCCCTTTATCTCCACTCCTACTCCATCTATACCTCTCTCCCTCTTTCTCCACTCCTACTCCACCTATACCTCTCTCCCTCTTTCTCCACTCCTACTCCATCTATACCTCTCTCCCTTTATCTCCACTCCTACTCCATCTATACCTCTCTCCCTCTTTCTCCACTCCTACTCCATCTTTACCTCTCTCCCTATTTCTCCACTCCTACTCCACCTATACCTCTCTCCCTTTATCTCCACTCCTACTCCATCTTTACCTCTCTCCCTATTTCTCCACTCCTACTCCATCTATACCTCTCTCCCTCTTTCTCCACTCCTACTCCACCTATACCTCTCTCCCTCTTACTCCACTCCTACTCCATCTTTACCTCTCTCCCTTTATCTCCACTCCTACTCCATCTATACCTCTCTCCCTCTTTCTCCACTCCTACTTCATCTATACCTCTCTCCCTATTTCTCCACTCCTACTCCATCTATACCTCTCTCCCTTTATCTCCACTCCTACTCCATCTATACCTCTCTCCCTCTTTCTCCACTCCTACTCCACCTATACCTCTCTCCCTCTTTCTCAACTCCTACTCCATCTATACCTCTCTCCCTTTATCTCCACTCCTACTCCATCTATACCTCTCTCCCTCTTTCTCCACTCCTACTCCATCTTTACCTCTCTCCCTATTTCTCCACTCCTACTCCACCAATACCTCTCTCCCTTTATCTCCACTCCTACTCCATCTATACCTCTCTCCCTATTTCTCCACTCCTACTCCACCTATACCTCTCTCCCTCTTTCTCCACTCTTACTCCATCTTTACCTCTCTCCCTATTTCTCCACTCCTACTCCACCTATACCTCTCTCCCTCTTTCTCCACTCCTACTCCACCTATACCTCTCTCCCTCTTTCTCCACTCCTACTCCGTCTATACCTCTCTCCCTCTTTCTCCACTCCTACTCCATCTATACCTCTCTCCCTTTATCTCCACTCCTACTCCATCTATACCTCTCTCCCTCTTTCTCCACTCCTACTCCATCTATACCTCTCTCCCTCTTTCTCCACTCCTACTCCACCTATACCTCTCTCCCTCTTTCTCCACTCCTACTCCGTCTATACCTCTCTCCCTATTTCTTCACTCCTACTCCACCTATACCTCTCTCCCTTTATCTCCACTCCTACTCCGTCTATACCTCTCTCCCTCTTTCTCCACTCCTACTCCATCTATACCTCTCTCCCTCTTTCTCCACTCCTACTCCATCTTTACCTCTCTCCCTATTTCTCCACTCCTACTCCACCTATACCTCTCTCCCTCTTTCTCCACTCCTACTCCATCTATACCTCTCTCCCTTTATCTCCACTCCTACTCCACCTATACCTCTCTCCCTCTTTCTCCACTCTTACTCCATCTTTACCTCTCTCCCTATTTCTCCACTCCTACTCCACCTATACCTCTCTCCCTCTTTCTCCACTCCTACTCCATCTTTACCTCTCTCCCTATTTCTCCACTCCTACTCCACCTATACCTCTCTCCCTCTTTCTCCACTCCTACTCCATCTATACCTCTCTCCCTTTATCTCCACTCCTACTCCATCTATACCTCTCTCCCTCTTTCTCCACTCCTACTCCATCTTTACCTCTCTCCATATTTCTCCACTCCTACTCCACCTATACCTCTCTCCCTCTTTCTCCACTCCTACTCCGTCTATTCCTCTTTCCCTCTCTCTTCTCCTCTCTGCTCGTTTCCATCCCAATCATTGGTAATTCGTATACTCCTCGTCATCTTCCATAACTCTTTCTCTTTTCCCTATCTTTACCATCTCAGCTCTTATCTATATAGGCGGAACCTCTTTATTCATGCGTTCCTCAATTGCTCATTCTCTTTGTCTCTTCCCTCATCTCCCTATTATTGCCCTCCCATTTTTAACTTCCCGCTTTTTCCGTAGCTTTCTCGCTTCCAAGTTCCCTTCCTTCTCTGCAAATTATCCGTCTTTTCCTTCTTCCATCTCCTTTATCCTCCGTCCTCTCTGCTCACACTTGTTTCTCTTTCTGCATCCCATCTCGTGCCCTGCTCGCTACCCGCCGTACTCGACCCTTTCATAATGCAAACGGATTGACAAAACATGGCACCACGGACCACTGCTGTTACGTCCTGGACTCGAGTATCCTCCCTCCATCTCCCCCTTCCTCCGTTTTCCCCTCCCCATCGCAATCCTATCCATTCCTTGTCGCTCTCCGGGAAGATGTTTCCTCACGTCCTACGCCCCTGGTATGAGGAGGGAGATATTCCACCATTTTAGGAATCTTTCGCCCAAGAGGAGACAGGAAAGTGGAGGAGTGGAAAGGGACGCCTCTTTCCTTTCTCTTTTACATCTTCCTCCGGGGGGGGGGGAGTTTCCGGAAAAGAATTCGGGAGGGAAGGAAGCTACTGGTCGGATGGGATGACGAACTTGTCGTAGGTTCACGCAGATTGGGCGGGAAGGTACGAGGGATAATGTTTTGGAAGGTGGTTGGGGATTTGAGATGATTGGAAAGTTGTTTTTTTTCCTCCTGGAGATAGGAAAGCCAGGTGAATTTTCGAGGTCAGGATGGAAGCGGTATTTTGAAGTTGAGCTACTACGATTCTGGGTGTGCTAGAAGCATTGATTTGGCGTAAAACTATTTGAGAGGAAGGTGTGATCTTTTCCGGGCAAATAAGGAGTTAAAAAAATAAAAATAGTTGCAGCGCACATTTCGCAAGCCTTCTCATATCTGTACTCTACACAGTAATGTCACTGGATATATTAATGCGTATTCATGCGCGGTTAGACACGTAGTAGCTGCCGCTGTTAGTGGTAGGTGCTAGGCGATAACTGAGAGTGAAAATCAATATATTACAATTTAATTGGACGCCATAAACTTATTTTTAAAGATGAATTGTTTACGTGATGTTGTTTTTTGCATCAAGATCTATGAGTGGTTGAATTTAAAGCAACATCATACCGCGATTTTTAGTACATCGACACGAATGAACTAACCTCCATTGTTGCGCAAAATTGTTTCAACAGAAATTATATTCGGGATGCATCGTATAGATTAGAAATAACATCAGGCTCTGTAGTGTAGTGCAGTCGAGTAAAAATAAAAGACTATTGACAGCCGGAATTGCAAGGAATCACTTTTTCGGATCCGGGAGCTTATTACGTTCATTCGTCCAAATCTCGAATTTGTTTTTTCACTTTCGCAACCCTTTCTCTGTTAACTTATTGTTAGTATGTAAGTGAAGTGATATTATTTTATGTCCGATAGATTTGACAAAGGAACGCACAGTGAAGGAGAGGGAAACAATTAAATGGAGAATTGGACCGCAGGGTCGTGCGATTAGGAGAAATAATGGCACTGGTTTTAAATGATGACTTTTAGAGTCTGCTGAAGAGGATGGGGTGATAAGATGGTTTCATGTGGCGTGGAGTGGTTCTATATGAGAGGGCGTTCCATTGTTTGCGAATCGAATGCGGGAGAAAACTATTTATTGGATGAGGTCGAAGAGGTGTCGAGGGAGAGAGGAAGCTGCTGGGGCATTTTAGCGGTTTAAAGAGGCGAGGAAACGAGTCGGTTTCGTACACAAAGTGGATTTAACAGAACGGAAGAGGACATGGAGACGTGAAAGGGATGGGGGAGGGGGAGATTTATAAGAAAGGGGAATGAGATGATCCCCTAGTTTTTTTTAGGGAAGCTGGTGGTGAAACACCCTATAAGGGTGGGTTGACGCTTTCGTTGCGATGGCATTGTTCGACTACCTCCCCATTACTCTCCCTTCCCCTTAATCGCCAATCCCTCACCCTACCCCTTTGCTATCCCCTTCCACTTTCCTATCCCCTCTCACTTTCTATCCCCTACCCCTTTCCTATCACTTCCCACTTTCCTATCCCCTCCCCCTTTCCTATCCGGGGGTGACGGTGGTTTAGTGGTTAGGATGCTGGCTGATATAGGTCTGTCGCATTCATAAGAACATGTGCGGACTTCGGCCGCGCACGGAGGGGAAGTTCCCTCGGTCATCTTGACTACCCCCACCCTACCACTAGCCCATCCTTCTCCTCCTTAGGTGGTCACTTCTCACTGTTTACAGCGGACGGCCTAGACGAAGTTTTGCAAATATTTGGCAACAGCGTAGTTATAAAATGACCGAGACAGGGATAGCCCGTGTGGTAAGGAAGGGCGAGAGGGAAGGGTGCGAAGTGGAGGGAGGGATTAGGCCACACCCACAGTACACCCAAAATGTTCTTTTGATCGCGGCAGACCTATACTAGCCTGCTGCTTGAAAGGGCATCGGGCACGAATTCTGTAAATGATATTTCCCGAGGTCGTCCGGCCCCCTGTTTGTGTGGTTCAAGGAGACTGCGCAAAGTCGGCGTTCCGTCATTCGGAAGGGACGTTAAGCCGTTGGTCCCCTGCATCGGCTTTCTCTCCTCTCTTGTGAGTGTTCGATGTGGAAGGCGCTATGGCTATAATAATCTAAGAGGTTGATTAACTAAAAAAAACACACTCGCTCCCCTCTCCCATTCCCTTTCCTCTCACGACCCTATCCTATCCCTTCCCCTTTCTATCCCCCTTCTCTCCTACCCCTTCCCACTATTCTATCTCCTCCACTTTTCATATCCTCTCCCCCTTTCCTACCTCTTCTCCCTTTTCTTCTCCCCTTCCTCCCCCTCCCCTTCCTCCCCCTTCCCCTTCCTATCCCCCTCCCCTTCATCTCCCCCTCCCCTTCCTCTCCCCCTCCCCTTCCTCTCCCCCTCACCTTCCTCTCCCCCTCACCTTCCTCTCCCCCTCCCCTTCCTCTCCCCCTCTCCTCCTCTCTCCTCTCCACTCCCCCTCCCCCACAATCCCCCCTCCCCCTCCCTCCCACTCCCCTCCTCTCCCCCTCCCACTCCCCTCCTCTCCCCCTCCCGCTCCTCTTCCTCTCCCCTACCCTTTCTTTCCCCCTCCCCTTCCTTCCCCCTCTCCTCCCCCTCCTCCCCACCCCCTCCTCCCCACCCCCTCCTCTCCCAATCCTCTCCCCTACCTTACTCTCCCCTTCTCTCCCCCTCTTCTCCCCCTCCTCTCCCCCTCCTCTCCCCCTCCTCTCCCCCTCCTCTCCCCCTCCTCTCCCCTCCCCCTCTCCTTCCTCTTCCCCTTCCTCTTCCCCTCCTTCCTCTCTCCCCTTCCTCTTCCCCTCCTTTCTCTCTCCCCCTCCTCTCTCCCCTTGCTCTATCCCCCCTTTCTCTCTCCCCTCTTCCTCCCCCAAAATCTCTACCCCCTACCCCTCCCCCAATATCTCTCCCCTTCCCCTCCCCCAATATCTCCCCCCTTCCTCTCTCTCCCCTCCCTCCCTCTTCTCCCCTGCCTTCCTCTCCGCTCTTTCTCTCGCCCCTTCCTCCTCCCTCCCCTCCATCCACCCTTTTTTCCTCCTTCCTCCACCTAAATCTGCTGGAGCGTGAGAGGGAATCGGACGCCATGTTCTGCAAAGCTGCCAGCTTCGTGTGAGTGCGTGTGGGTATTGGCACGCAGGAAGGTGTTAGGAAGGTGGAGCTGGGAGAGGCAGGGGAGGACAAGGTTGAGTGGTTTGCCGCGGTATAGGTTGTCGGAACCTCAAAATGGAGGATCCTGGGAGAGGGAGGAAGAGAGGAAGGACGGTTCGCTGAAGCCAAAGGTCGACAACGTAGAATGGAGGAGAGAGGGGTGGGAATGGTTGGAGTGGGGAGAGGGGGATAGGAAAGAGACGGAGATCAACCGTTAATGCAGTGGAGATCGGAATGTGTAGAAAGAATGAAGACGATGAAAATGGAGTGCAGAATAAGAGAGGGTTTAATTCAGGCATAACAAACTGGCAGTCCGTTAGCCGCATGTGGTCTTTTCTGTGCCTTAGTGCGGCCCGATAGCTAATTTTTGTCTCAAGTGAATTGTGTGAAATGCTTTATTTTAGCGAAACGGAGACGATGTTTTTCTCATAGTTACAGAATTACAATGGAACGCATTTTCTAAATTATTTTTTCCAATTGGAAAACGGGCGTCCAATCTTTTAGCTAAAGTCTATAATTTTAGTTCTGGCCCTCATTATACAACTGCGGCCCTTCTTTAACATTCGTCGCTTTAGTGCGGCCCGTTGGCCTCTTCGAGTTTGGCATCCTGGTTTAAATACATCGGGGTCGTTTTACTAGTTTTACTAGTGCTGTACAGCAAAACTAATCATTCGAGTTGTTTTTTATTGAAAGAATTAAATGCGGGATGGTTGGCTTTGTAGGGAGTAGAAATCGGTGATGGATGCGTGGGCGAGGAAAAGATATGGAGAGAAGAGGAAAAAACGAGGTAGGATTGAAGAATGGAGAGAAGGGAATATAAAGTTACGGAGATACGGAGGGTACAAATAGTTATGGTGGTATAGGGTTGAGTGGAGCAGTGGGAGTGAGAGTGGAGTAATATAATTGGAAAAGGAGATAGGGGCGAAGGAGATGGATGAAACACGAGAAAGATAAACAATGAAAGAGGAGAAGATGCGAGAGAGGGTGGTATAGGAGGAGGGGAGAGAGGGAAGGCAGAGGAAAGGGGAAAACGCGATGGAAAAGACCAGGAGATGGAGTGCGGATTTTTAGGAGGAAACAGGGCGGGAGAGGGAGAGAGAGCAAGGAAGAGGGAGATAAAGGAAGAGGGGGCGAGAGCCGGAAAGAAGATGAGAGATTAGAAGAGGAGAAGCATCGAGAAAGGTGGAGGGACGGAGTGGAAGAGAAGGGGAGAGATAGCGAGGGAAACTGACAGAGATAAAGAGCGAACGGATAGAAGAGGCGATAAGGGAAGGGAGGGACGGAAAAAGGGACAGTGGGGGCAAAATGGGGAGATAGAGGGAGGAAGAGGACAAGATATGTGGGTAGGTTAATCGGCGGGGGAAAAATGAAGAGAGAAGGAGGGGATGGAGATCTGCGGTGTACCTCCGATATTTTCCCACACGCTCCATCCTCTCGGTTTTTTCCTCCCTTTTTTGTTTCACGGGCGAGTTCTGTGCCCATATCCTCTCTACGTCCGGATGTATGGTTGGGCTCAGGAAATGGAAGAGTAAAGGGGCGATGGGAAATCGGTTGTGCGAAGAGGGAGAGAGATATTCGTCCTGGATGGACATTTTTGCCGGAGGCGAATGAGCGCGCAGCTGTGCGAGAGAGAAACGTGGAGAAAGAGAGAGAGAGAGAGAGAGAGAGAGAGAGAGAGAGAGAGAGAGAAAGAGAGAGATAGAAAAGAGTCACAGTTAAAAAGAATTGGCGCGAAAAGATTGATTATTGGATTGTTTTCCGCGTAGTTTTGGAAAAAAGTTTCTCATCCCTCGATATTTTCATATTCATTTTAATGCCATGCGGACAGCAATCGCCGGTGAAGGCAGAGAGGAGAGATTGTTTCGCGAAAAAAACGAGATATATATTGCGTTATATCTCGGTGTTTTCGAAAAGGCTCTTTTTTTGGCCGAAGTTAAATCGTGGACGAAGAAAAAAAAGGAGTCGCCGGTTGGTCATTAAATTTTATGTTATATCTTGATACCTTTCCTCCCCTTCTTGATTACCGGGAAATCATTAAAGCTAAACTAGGCAAACACTGACGTAGAGTCGATTTTGTTATTCGGATCCTACTGGACGGAAAATAATACTTTATTCCGCGAACGGCTCGTGGGTCGAAAGGACGAAAATTAAAACAAATTCGCGGCGTTCGAAAATATTTGCGGCGCTCTCGGAATTTTTAAATTCATACTTCAATTAATGCGAAAATATGAAATTTCCTCAGAAAAGGTTGATTTAATTTTAAATACCGCGATTATATGCGCTGCAGATGGGATTTCATTTACAGCAGCGGGGCGCGGTTTATTTTAAAAATAATCAACGTCGGTAGAGAGTTTTGTATCGCGTAATCTCGAAGGTGGACGCGTTTGTTTCCGTCCTTAGTCTCGTAAAATTAGCGAAACGTTTAAAGTAATGTTTATTAAGCGACATGCTTTATGTATGAGGCAATTGAACATAGCATAGTGTATTGAGTGTGACGGAGCCAAGGTGTAACTGAGGATATTCTTCATTTGAGAAGTTGAGTTTTAATGGGAAAATGTGCGTGGGAGTAAAATCTGCAAATCTATGCATTAGGAATATTAATTATGGTACTTATAGTAAAATTTTCTCTTACATCAAATTATAAAATAACATGCCAACTGCTCCGGAAATCTCGTGCTCTTTTATTTCTACGCGAAACTCTTTCAACCGCAAACCTCCTGGGAAATGAACACAACAAGAAATTTTAGAATGAATTCCGCCAAAAAAAAATTCACTGCTACCAACTCACGCTAATTCATAGCGTGAGACTGTGATTAGACTCAGTAATTGATATAAAGGTTGGAGAAGATCGCAGGATTTTTACACAATAAAAGTCGCTTTACGTGCAGCAAGAGTTTTAGCATCCAATTTTAAATTGCATTCGCAAGTAGAAATAACAGGCTTATAAATATATTTAATTATTTGGAACTCGAAAACCAAACTGAATCAGCATGAAACGAGAATTCACTCGGTGGAATGGCGAACTTCCTATTAATTAACCACTTTCATTAACGAAGGCCTCTTTCCAATTCATGAGGAACTTAATTAGAACGATGTACGCGAATATAATATATTTTCGTTTCGGTACAATTCAGTACTTAATTGATTTTCGTCATTACATTACATCATGGTCTCCAATTATACGGGTAATTCGTTCTGGAAATCAGCGTAGGACGAGACTTATATTCCCATAGGCGTTATGTTATAATAGAGTAATGCGTTCCTCACGGACCAAAGAGAAGAAATTCTTGAACATAGAGAATTCAGTTTAGCAGTAAATAAAACACGTTATACGTACACATCATCATCAGTGGTGTTGTCTTATGATATGTCCTACCAATCCTTGGATTGGTTTTATCACTAAGGAATATACATTCATGGTGTGATGGTTTCCCCGTTGTCTTCCACACCGGACACACACACACAGAAGAGAGGAGGATAAAAGCTGGTGCCTACTCTTTGTGAAGAGCACCAAGGGGGCCAACTGCTTAACGTCCCTTCCGAAAGACGGAACGCTGACTTGCGCGGTCTCCTCAAATAAGGGCGATAGCCATACATGCGTATACGTACTCATTTCCGCCATACCATGCGTTATTCAATAGACTTGTTAATATATTATCATACACTGTTTTATTGGGATATTTTTAAGTCTAGTAGTTCGTTTTATCATTTTGGAAACAACTTTAATTGACATTATTTTCATCTTTTTTATTATTTATGATTTCGTAATTCATATTTATTGTAAATTTCATTTTAAATAACCAATCCGTGACAAAAACACGATAATATTACTTATTGATTACTATAGTAGTTGGGGAAGTTCCTCGAATCAATGATGCACTATATTTTTTAACGATTCTAGAGCAACATTTCTGTTGAGTATAGCAAGTATTTATCTACTTTTGAGTGTAATGTAGAGACATTTTTTCAAATTTCGTTCTCGACCGTTATGAATCGTTACGAACACGTTTTTGCCTACTCCCCGCTCTTTCTCATGCACACACATTTCTTTGCTGAACTAGGTCCACCCCCGCGCTCTCCGCTCCACCATGCACGTAATTCGCGTAAGTCGACTTTGATCCGAGACCCGGTTATTATAAAGATCAAGTCCTCGTAGGTTGAATTCGCGTAAGACCGCTCACACTTTTTTATTCGTGTTGGTGAATTTAAATTATTCGGAAAGCGATGTAAATATTTATATGGTGGCCGAGTTTCCCCTCGATAATCATTGTCATAATATTTTCTCACTCTTTATGGGTAAAAAAATTGTGGTAAAGTGGTTGAAAATATTTGCGTTTTTATGTATTTTTGTAACGATAAATAAAGCTCATAATAACCGATTAATACTTATGTTTACGAAGGGAACCGCAATATGTTATTTATTAACGAATATTTTGTGTAAGTTGACTTTTTATTGATGATGATGAGTGCGCGCGTATAAATTCATTCAAAGCACTTTATACGAAATATTACATATCGTATGTTTACGTTGTGTTATAATAGAAAAACATTTTAATCATTTTAATCTACGTAAAGTCACGACCTTTCATAAATTTCTCCTCGTAAATTCCCTTGGTGTGCAGACTTATGAGCTAACCTCAGACCAAATTCATTGATATATATTTTAGATATTGACGAGGTGGGAAAATTTACGACAGAAGTAAAAGAGGGTTGGATGGGTCCCCGCAAACATCCGATTTATGGCTCTGGCCTTGTGGAAACCGTTGATTAGGAAGAAGGGGGCAGAGTTACGTAGGATAGGACGGAAGGGCCTTTGGCTCCAGGTTGAAAATATGTGCGTCTATGCATGCAGACCCGTGAATGCGGACATAATGCGATACCAAAGTCGGAAGGCGTTATCGATTGGCATTGATGTATTCCATGTCAGGGTTTTTTTTCGGTCAAGGATGGATGGTTTTTGGCGGTGGTTCATGGTTTTTATTTATCTTTGGCAATGGGTAGGTTAGGGATATACCACTGGTGCCTTGGAAGTCTTTAATTGAAGAATGAAAGAGCTATAACTTATAGCAGGGGTTGGCAGCCGAATAATGTAGAATTCACTTTTATTCAGTTAAATAAAAATGCTAACACGAGAAGAGCCCCGCAGTGCTATCGAATAAGAAGGTTCAAAAATAAGAAAATTATCATAGTTTGAAGGTCTATGCAGAGAGAACTTGAGGTATTAGATCGTAAAGATTGACAAGAGCTAAACATGAACTTCTGGTAATTGAAGTCACTAGCAAATTGGACTTTATAGGTGTTTTACATGGTTTATTTCAATGGCTCCTACATTATAATCCGCGGATCCCTGAATGGATCCGCAAACAAATTTCCTTAATGGCGAATACTGGTGTACGTGGCCATAAAGAATGACGACGCCCCGAATCAGATTGGCGAGAAGTTATTGCCCAAATACAGTATACGCGAAGAATGCGTTCCTGGAAAAGGCGCATAGGTATACGGAACTCCGCGTATACCGGGATCCAAAATACATGTATTTTATAGATGTACGTATGTTTGTCGCGTAATTGACAACTATTTTATTAGAAATTAAAGGGATATTACCAGTTTAATAGAATCAAGTAATAATAAAAATGAATAAAAATTAAGGGTGGTTAGCGTGAACATATTCATTAATTGCGTTCTGACCCGGCGGGGTCTTGCTGCGCTTACCCGATTGTTTATTGATGGAATGAATGAATCATATGATCCCTATGTGACAGACACGAGCTGGAATTTATGGGAACGATTTGAAATCAGAAAATTGATTGTTCATTGTTGTTATTCTCTTTTGATTTTTTCGCTATCGCATTTTATTGCATTACATTTTTTATGCAGCATGAACTATGTAGATATGTTGACTGCATGTTTTACTCTTTTTCTCTCTCATAATATCAATTTTTGTATTTATAGATCGCAATTCCGAATTTAGATTTATAAAGAGAATATGACGATCGCGATATCTCTCAAAATGTTACTAGTGACCGAAATATGTTGGTGCGATTTTTCTTATTTTCTCGTTTTTTTCCTATGGAAGATTCTGGTGTTCTTCGTATCTATGCTGAGAACAATTCCCAGACTGTTTCTTATTGTAAGATATGCGATGGTGGATCAATAAGCTCAAAGTAATTGCCTATATTTACCATGTTGATTGCTTAATTTTAATAAAACTAACATATACCTTAGTGGCATAGGCATATTATTTTTCCAGTTGAGTACAGTAATATCGATAATTCGAGCTCCGTTTATTTCGAAGTCGAGTTCTCAGAGGCAAAAAATGATGTATGACAAAGAAACAAAAGACTCGCGGTGGTTTTTTGGTCATTAATTTACTATGAATGTTTTATTAATATGTGTTGTTTTCCAAGGACGATTGAATTTTGTTTTGTAATTGTTTTTGATAATAAATATATCTAAATACTACAATTCAACTATTATTACAACTACTATTACAACTTTATAATTAATTATTCCGTAAAATCCGAGTATTTAAAAATTCGAGCTGATTATCGAGAGACTACTGTACGTACTGTCCAGACAATTGTTCCAATGAAAGACTGTCTTTGCCTTTGTAATGGAAGGTTGCTTCCTGCGATGAGAACCAGTGTGACGGCTGCTGTAACGTCGTAGTCACGTGTGAGATTTTGCTCTTCAAGACGCTATTTTAGAGGTCCGAGCAGAACACATACAGCAGAAGCTTTCCACAATTAATTTTTCCGGCTATCGTCTAATTTGAAATTATATAAACAAAATTCTGATTACTTGTAAATATTAGAAAGACAAACGTGTAAAAAATTATGTACTCGTCATATGAAAATGTTACTTGCAGTATATAGGATTTATGATTTGTATGTTGGCATAATTGTTGATTTTAGATGGGCGCTCAAAGCTTGCTAATAGATAGGAACATAAGTCTCGTAGAAACATGCTTGCAATTAAGTCAAATAATTTTGGCACAATTAATATAAGGAGATATGTAGCATATGTCCTTAGGAGGGACATTTGGCTCATTATTGACTTGAATTATTACAATTTATCGATAGGAATGAAAATAAAATATAATCTGCAATGGAATTATTTTTCATTATATGTAGTATATTGAGAAAGTGTTGTAATCGTGAAAAACTTCGACATCGATATTTTGATGGAAATACACGTTTTAGGTGCCCCTGAGTCCATAAAAGTGGTTTTCGCCATGCCGTCTTTCAGTCAGTCTGTCCGTCTGTCGCGGTTCTAGGACCCAAACGCGTATATAAAATCTAATGATATATTGTATTTATGCAGTATATCATCTTCTGCAGATTATTCGTTGATAAAAATGATATTGTACAAAAATAAAGGGTAGTTTATTCTTGGCGATTTTTAGAAAAAATTGATTTACTCAAAAATGGCTACAAAGAAATTTGATTAAAATCAATTCAATTGTGGAGCCTGATGTCACAAATAATACTGCGCAAGCCATATTTCTCAAAAACTAACTAGTATCTGACGTCCAATGACATTAAAATGTACACTAAGCTACCTTACCTAAGCTCTATGAGGTCACGCCGCCGCGGTCCACTCAAAATCTTACTACAGCCTAGAGGGTTCAACTAAATCTAATGAAATATCATATCTGTGGATAATATCATTCATAATAGACACTCTGAAGAGATGAACGATATTGCGCAACAATTAAGGGTACTCGATTCTTGGATATTTTGAAACAAAATTCTATTTAGGTACTCAGAAATGGCTCGAGGGATTTTGATTAAAATCCATCAAATCTTACATCCTGATGTCACAAATAATACTAACTGTTCCATATGTCCCAAAAATACTATATATCGTCCAGTGGCATTAAAATATACGCTCAACTACGGTTAACTTTGATTAATAAGCGTTTTTCTTTTATAAGCATTCACAGTCGACCAATCCGTGTATGAGAAAGTTTGTGCAATGTATATTGCGCCGTTTATTTAAATTAGTGATGCAATAAATCAGCATCCTTGGCACACATTGAATTTTTTAACCGAATTTAAAAAATATTTCCGAGAAATAGCCAGAATGATATATTTCTTTTAAATATATTGATTTGGTGCAAGAGCTTGGCATTCTTGCATGCGCAGTTGATTCAGTCTCTAAAATTAGAAGATAAAGTACTATTAGGTTGCAGAATCACAATATTCTGTAAAAATTAATTTTGAACGTGATTGCCCGGGTAAATTCATTCAATCTTCCAAAATTACTCCGAACAAAGATCGACAAGTTAATGTCTCTATGTTGGTCTAGTGCTTTCGGACAACTAGTCCTCAAGCCGGGCCGGGGAACGGTTGTTAATCTCCTGCAAATATCTCTTCCCCTTTAATAAAAATGGAATGCACATCTGGGGGAATGGAATCCATGTGACCAAGCTTTGATGTGATGCCTCTCATCGATTTGGGCAGATCTGGGTTCCGCATTCAATCTCTCCATTTCATTTGAAAACACCGTGGGATATTTCCCTCTGCGAAAGGGAGCGGAATATGGGTCTCGAGGTCTAGTTTTTTTTAAATTTATCCAGGGTAAAGGGAGGAACGGCAAGGATTCGTACGCGATCATTAGGACTACTCTCGTTGTTTTCAAATATAAATTACGGTTTAATAATGAAAGCAGGAAAGCACTGCATTCATCCCATTTTTATTCTTCCAAAAATGAAATGGCGTGCTAATTTCACGGCTTTTCTTCGATTGGCGATAAAAATTATTCGAATGGCCACAAAACGATTGGGAAACCGAAAACAAAATTTTTGAATTAAAGATCATTGAGTAACCTCTGACGCCAGCGGTTTATTAAGAGTTTTGTACTCAACTTCATAGTTGATCATGCATCTTATAAAGATAATTAGTATAAAAGCTATTTTTCTTAAGTTA
Organism: Tanypteryx hageni; assembly: GCA_028673005.1. Lineage (NCBI taxonomy): Eukaryota > Metazoa > Arthropoda > Insecta > Odonata > Petaluridae > Tanypteryx > Tanypteryx hageni. The sequence goes on from CM054117.1 coordinate 44,153,917, forward strand.
AACACATCTAAATCATACAAATTAACAAATGCAAATGAAACTAACATCAGAAACCCAAATTACTCAAATCAATTAACCTTCTCTAAATGTAATAATTTTGAGTTAAAGAAACAATACGCCAACATTTAATTAACACTAGGGGATCCGCGGGATCTTCGGCCTCGCTCAGCCCACTTGGAGCTGGTGGGGGGAAGCACATTGCGCGCCTCTGGGAGGCTCCGTTTTAGATAAATGTTTATTTGACGTTTTCTTCATCATTTGATGTTTTCCTTATGCGTACCGAATTTGATATTACTCAAATGACAAATCTTACAAATAGGGGCTACGTTCTTCGGGTCGCGGATTTTGATTCTACATCGAAAATAAGGAGATCCGCGTCTCTGAGTTTTTGTGAATGGGTCATTGAGAACAAAAAGTGTATATTTCATTGTTTAGGCGTTTATCGAGAAAAGTAACAAATCCCCACTATATATATATATATATATATATATATATATATATATATATGTATATATATATATATACACGTTACTCTTTCGCTGAAGAAGGGCATAAGCTTGCGTGTGTTTTTTTGTTCGTGTGTTTTTCGTGTCTCTTCGACGCCCCCAGCAGCCTGCCAACTTGGTCCCCAACTTGGTAAATGTCCGCTGGGCTTCCCTCAACACCTTGTTGCCACCCTCATTACTACCTTTTCTTTTCCTTAAGTTTATATATATATATATATATATATATATATATATATATATATATATATATATATATATATATATATATTATCAGATGCTCTTTTTAATGATCATGTAGAAAGACCTGAAATGAAAAATTCTAATAGGATTCAGAAATTTAGAGAACTTGCGAACTAACTCGTACAAATTGTCTGTTTTAATCAAAAACGTTTGCGCCAGCCACCTGTTGGCGAACATCTAAACCAAGTCATTAATATTAAGAGCATACGACCTTCGGATGAAACGCAACAATTTACGTTCTTCTGGGGATAAAGTCATCCCGGCTGTATTTTCCCCTCCATAGATGCAAGCATTCTACAAATATGAATTTCGGACTTCGGTGAGGCACAATAATTTCAAACCGTACTTGGCTGGTTTGCTAGGCATGCAGACTAAACATATAACGTCCCCTTAAATGGCACGAGAGTTCCATCTATAGAAGCATTGTCACCAATACAGTAACATCGCTGCGAATTTTTTATGGATTTATAAAAGATCTCGTTGACTGCGGCTGTGAGATCTTCCTTCTTCCTATCTTCCAGACTTGCTTTCTCATCAAAACGTAAGCAAAGTATTTCATTAAGAAATCTTTTTTGGCTCATAGTATGTGCATAGAAATATGTCTCTCCCATGATTGTCACGAGCAAAGAGTGAAACTAAACTTTTCCTGGAAGATTTACTTATACTAGATAGAAGAAGGAGACCCTAAAAGGCCTTGAGCTCGATATTCTTCAAATCAATCAATTCTGGTGCGTTATGTATTTTCCATTTTTTTCTGTATAGAGCGATCTGATTATTAGTATGAGTAAGAATTTGGTTGACAATTGATTCGTTAAATAAAAGTACCAAAACTATTTCAGGATTGGGGTTGGTTAGATTTTTCGCTTCTCGCCGGTTTTCAAATACAAAAGGAGGAGGTCAATCTCCTTCAATATTTAAATTGAAAAATACGTTATTATTAAATGTATTAATTGAGAATAAATTATGTTATATATATAGAAATTAGTACTTGATCTACTACTAAATATTTTCATTCAAGGTTCAACTAATTTTAATATAAATATTAATTAAAATAAAAATATTTCCATTCAAATAATTATTATTTTTATTAATATTTATATATAAATAAATAATTATATAATATAATATATAAATAATGTATATTATATAAATAAATAATATTAAAAATTTAATTTAGGATAATTAGATAATTATGAACTGCATATCTCCCTTGACGAGAAGGGAATTTTGCAGTCCATTCGAATCTGAACCTCTTCATCATCCTCTTCAGTATCTAGTACAGTGTCATTCTCCGCAACCTCATCGTCCGAAGAATATTCCTGCTTTGATGCTGTGCTGTGATCACTTTACACAAACTCACATTCAAATACTTCATGTTCACGGTCTTCCGCGTCTTATATCTAAGACAGCATCATCTTCTTCATCCTGGAGCCTCAGAACCTGTAGAACAGATCCGGCGAAGTCTGGGTCAGAGGGTCGTCTAGCACTCGCCATTTCACTATACCCGAAATAATGAAACGAAAATGTTGTAGAAAAACAGCATTCAAACTAATTGAAAAATTTCGTAAATGGGAAAGTGTGGTTTGCTTAACCCTGCGGTACTCGCGTTAAGTTTTCAACAGTAGATACTCGCGTGGGGTGTTCCTGACACCTCACAGATTTTTTGTTATAAGAAAACTATCACTATTATTCAATTAATTCTTTATTTTGTTCTATTTATACGTGAATTTTGAGAAATTCCACATGATTTTTCACTATTTATCTGTTTCGAAAAGAAAAAGTCTTCGTGAATATTTTAGGATGTCAGTTGACAGTTTTTAGGAATATACTTATAATGTCTTCGGTTCAATTAAAGAAATCAGAAATCTCACAATAGAACACAAATAATAATTGTACATGAGAGGAAAAAACCGGTTTCCACACCATGACCTTGAAAACTGCATTTGCTTTTTCAGTTTGAATATTCGTGTAATTCACTATAATTTTTATAATAGTTCTGTCATATATCAGTTGGAAACAGTCTACAGGGAACTTCAAAACAGAAACTTAACATTGAAATAATCAAAATCTACAAACCTTGTAGGATCAGAGTGGGTGAATAAACTGTTGAGATACGATCTCCAATTACGGGAAATAACACATTATATGATGACGATCAGTGAGGAAACGAAACAATTAGGAGACAATCTCAAATTATGTGAATTAATAAAAGTTCTGTAGATAGTAACAATAATTTCAGAATAAAATACAAACAACGTCCGCAAAAAGAAAAAAGCGCCGATTTCCGTATTGTGCAATGCAGCACTCTCTTAGGAAAAACATAAAAACTCAAAGGAATACTACAGAAAACTGAAAATCTTTTAGCAGAAAAGGTTCCAAACACATGTCATTCCAGCTACTGAAGGGTCTGGGTCATAAAAGGCCAAAAGAATAGAACCCTGTCATAAAACCTATGCCTGGGGTATCCACAGCACCCCACGCGAGTACCGCAGGGTTAACCACAAGGCGTTCAAATCATACAGACCAGGAGCGCACGACTGGGTCATAGCAAAGTAGGTGACCTCACCTAGATTCGATTCCATTCCTTTAGAAATAGAGGGAGAGAGGAGCTTTGGGGAAAATTATCGTTCAGGCATCGTCCTACTCAGGTTTCTTCCTCCTCCCCCTCCTCCCCCTCCTCCCCCCTCCCCTCCTCCCCCTCCTCCCCCTCCCCCTCCTCCCCCCCCCCCTCCCCGTTCCCTTACCTTTAAAAGGATACGCGATTCAGCCACCAGCATTCGATTTCCCACTGCATAATTTTAGCGCAGCGGCGGTAGTATTTATTCCTGCATCTTGGTCGCGCCCGGAGGGAGAACGCTCGTTGAAATTTATTCGGGTGGAACGTCGGCGGCGCCAAAGGCAATGGGACACGGCGCGCGTAATAAGAGGTCGGCCTCTCTTTCTGACGCTGTTAAAAAGCGCGTGCAATTAGAGGAACGAGCTAACCTACTTTCCTCTCGAGTTTTTAAGAAGATGCAGTCCTGTAATTTGGTCAAGTCCCCCACGGGGACCGGCGTAATGTTTGCAATTTTGTCTCAGTAGTTTGTAGTAAATAAATTAGAATTCAAATATAATGCCAGGTCCAAGAGCGGCGAAGGATTTTCTATACTCTATTACTGCACCTATTCATGATAGATTAGTTAATTGAGCATTTTTTAGGCAAAGCTAGATCGTATAGAAATATTTTACATCAGTGATGCAAAATCCACTTTTTAAACATTTATTTTAATAAGATGCAGTGCTTTTTAGCAATTTCAAACAATATTTGCAGTGGCATAAAGTGATCAGAAGATCCTATGCAGATAGGCGTAAGCTGTAAAGTTGGGAATAATTTTGAAACGAGAAAAAAAGTCTGCTATGACCGGGAATCGAACCCGGGTTGGGGCAGTTTGATACTAGCTTGGCTAGTTCCGTCCCAACCAAGAAAACATCCACGTTCAGAAACTAGAAAATTGATCTGCTACGATAGTTCAGTGGTAGAATATCCGCCCGGCAAGTCGAAGACCCGGGTTCGATTCCCGGTCATAGCAGGCTTTTTTCTCGTTTCAAAATTCAAATACTACAACGATTACGTTAATGAAGAATTACAGGAGGTATTTGACACAAACGGGAAAATGATAAGAATAAACATCCATTTTCGGCCGATCGAGTTTAGCTAAAATCTAATCAGTTCTTGAATTTATAATAAAAATGCTAAATATGAAATGTTATGCTTATCGGATTATTAGTTTTTGAGTTAGAGCGCTCACAATATTCCGGTCACAGACACACGCGCAGACTTCGAGAAAATAGTAAAAACCTGTTCAGGGGACCTTAAATATATATTTCCGTTGAATACTCGAATCCGATTTTTTTCATGAACGAAATACTGTCTCTATACTTCGTATATGGAGGAAGTAAAAATTGCAAACGATCTTTTATTAGGATGACAAAATATCACGGTTTTCATTGGTGTCTCCCGGAAGAGCTCTAGGGAACAGTTCTTTTATTAGTCACCAGAATTTTAGTCCGTAGGCATGATGGGAACGAAAATTGCGCCATTAAGCAATTTCATTAACCAAATGTTATAATTCGATTAGATTTTATATATTGCAATCGATCATTTGTTTTCCGAATGGCTAATTATATCAATCAATTATGCAAAGATGTTTCTAGGGTTTGTTTATTTTGGTTGCTACAACAAATAGCCTTAATAAATCCGACATTCTTTAAAAATGATAGTGTATAACTGCTGCATTCCCGTGTGTAAATACGTTTAATCTTCCTTCATGCGTATACATACATACTCATATGAGAAAAGTAGTAGAAAATTGACACGAACGAAAGTTAAAACTAAGGAAGAATATTATATATATATATATATATATATATATATATATATATATATATATAAAACTCAGCATAGTTTTAACTATATAAATACCATAAATATATAAACCAACATAGTTTAAACCAAATTTAAACTTAGCGGTGGACTAAATTATATACTAAAATGTTAATGAACAAATGATAATAATAATGTTGTAATCGCTCATTTGTTTTAAAGAATGACAAATATATCAATTAATACACAAAAGTGTTATGTAAATGAACTAGGTTTCTGTGGTTTGTTTATTTTTGCTGCCACAACAAACGGTTAGGCCAGGACAAAAATACAGAAGTAAGCTATTATAATATGGTATATTTACTATTTGAATTTTAATCATTGCGTGAGAGTATAATTTAGGTAATTTGCATTAAATGCGACTCTAAAATATGTATTTATTCCCGTTCATTTTCTGACCAAATGTGCATTAATTCTGTGCACATACCGCTTCAATTTGTAAAATTATTTGGTCCTTTTTAAACGACCATACAAAAGCAAGGCAAATTTTGTTCATGTGGCATGTAAGCGATAAAAAAAGGCTAACAATCATTCTGTACCCTCATATCCCTGTTTGCTTCCTCATAATGTGTTCATTCTACTTTTTTCGAATATATTGGGAAGGTTAGAGTGTTTATTTAATGAGTGTATAAAAATTAAGCGTTGAAAATCATCGCGGGCATATAATGTTTTAAATCCACAAGTAAGTATTTTTTACAACTGAATGGAGGAATGCGATTCGTGTCACAACGCAAACCAAGAATGCAAATTGCTTTTCCGCCGAAATATTCAATTAAACATCAAATCTCTTTAGTGAAATTATGTCGCTAAAATGGTCAGATTTGGGTATTAATTAAATATTAACGCATAATCTCTTATTCCGATACTAAGCATTATCCGTGCCGCCGTAGCTTATGATTAGAGCCCGTAAGTTCAGGCACGAAAAATTGTCAAAATAGGCAGGAAAAATGGCACAATAAAACAGGAAAGTAGGCACTAGAAAGGCATTTATTTTAACTCAAATATCATTATTATACGGAGTTTATATGGAATAACATTTCAATAAAATATGATTGCGATCGCTATTGATAACGCCTTCAAATTATGAACTATTAAATGAGACAACGAGATGATTTTTTAAATATTCAAATTAAAAACTCTGTAATCTGCCAGTTAGGATGTGTTTTATAACTGGAAAGGATCCCTCGACCTCCATGGAAGAGACGGGCGTATTTAAAGCAAGCTATATCTCCGGGACTCGCCTCAATTTCTGCGCTACTGTACCCTTCCAGAATCTTCGCAATTATTTTCGTTTTATCCAAATCTTTGTTGGCGCACAACACTTTTTCACACTTGTTTTTACAACTACACAATTTTCACCTGGAGCACTGCACATTTCGCCTTCAGTGAATTGACCAACGTATCCACCCTTTTTTCAAGTAATGTCTGGAAACTTTGAGAAGTAGGCTGCGATGTATGCCAAATCGTGGCTGACAGACTTCTTTTCCAGGAGTTATTTGTCAATATGTATGGAGTAGGTGTCTTCTTCATCGAAAGTGTTGACAACTTCTTTTATCTTTTCAAGATTGGCATCCAGCCATAGAAGATTCAATGCTGTGGTGAAAAGTTGAGCTATTGTTGAGCGTTTTGCGTTTGCCAAAACTTCTGAAGTAAGTAAATACATTTTTTATGGCTGACTAACCTCCATGGTTCCTATTATGACGTTTGCAACGAATCTCCCCACAACGTCGGTAGTCTCGTCGACAGAGATCCAAATTTTCTTGTCTACAACATTATCTCTGATATTTTGGATAACACAGTCGTACGCTTTATCTAAATAGTATTTCCTCAATGTTGACTCACTTGGAACCTCTTTGCTCGTATATTTTTCCAAAAACGCTTTCAAAGAATAGTTTTCTAATTTCCATAAAGGAATGCCGGCATCGACGAAAGATTTACACAAGTTGAATAAAAACTCCGACTGCCTAGAATAGTGGTGCCCAACCTACGGCCCGCGAAGGGTTTTTTTTGCGGCCCGCGAGGGTATGATGAAAAAGGTATACAAAAAATTCAACACACAAATTCAAACATTTTGTAAAAGATTTTATAATAAAACTTTTAATACTGAAATGTTAGCCGTAAAAAACTTTCTTAGACTTGATTTTCACTTATATGGCTCCTTATAACATATAGATAACTTGCGATTTAATCTCTAATCCGGCCCACCGAAGAATTGGCAACTTCCAATGCGGCCCGGCGAAGGATTTGCAAACAGCGATGCGGCCCGCCAGTAAGAAAGTTTGGGTACCACTGGCCTAGAAGAAGCTGAACAAAACAATGGTAAAAGGGTCGTCTTCTTACTGCCGTCAGTCTTCTTATCGACTGCAGCTTTATGTTTTGAGGTATTTACTTAAATATGCTGCGAGACGAAGTAATTTTTCTCCGAATTCATCGACTTTTCACAAAGTTTACAAAAAAGCACTGCTACCGTCTGTCGAGAAAATATCAACACCAAACTCTTTAATGAAGAGTCACTGCTTCGTGGAAACACTCACTTTAGGCGTTGTGACCGCTAGAATGGAAGTGTCACGTTCACCATACTAACAATTTGTAAAAAAACGACTGTTATGAACTGTTCGAAAGCCAAAAGACAATTGAGAGATGCCATTAGGCCTTCCCGAGCCATGGGTTTCCCAAAAGTGAACTCAGATCTATAGCAGTGGTCGGATTAAGATAAAGGCATAGCTGCGCCAATGGTCAGAATTTTATATGATACCGAACCCAGGGTGGGTAAAAAATGTCCTTGCAGAGTCAAACAAAACAGTATAGTGGCCAAATTTATGAGATTTGACAGAAAGGAATGAGATTTGGCAAAAATTGAGTTAAATAAGAAAAAAATCGGCGTTTTTTGGATAAAAAAGGTTATTTGAAAAAAAACATGAAAATAAGCAAAAAAAAGGCATTTATGGCATTTTGCTTGAACTTCCGGGCTTATGATTATGCCCGCCGAAGCAACCGCTGCTACGATTGAATTCCGTCAAACGAAAAGGTTGCAAACAACCATGGCTTAAGGAGTATAATGTCTCCGTTGACCGAAATACTTAACGATAGTAAATAAATTTTCATCTCTAACGAGTTACGGGACCAACAAAGACTAACAATAGGAAACAGTGGAGAAAAAAATCACCAAGTGTGTGCCACATCTCAAAGTCAAGGGATGTTTATATTTAGTTTGGTTACTAGTTCTATTACGTAGTTAATGGTAATATATTTTATAAATGTAAGGCGAGCGGAAATTACTTCTCGCGTGTTTAGAGATGATCGAGTGGCTCAGCACGCGGCTTGTGTCAAGTTTATTCCTTTGGGTATCATGTTCGTGCGGGAGACGAGAAGCATAAACCCACTTGTTGTGTACCTACGCGTGCATAATTCCCTTCCGTTGGGGGAACTGCCTAAATTGCATATTCATCAAATTTCAACACCGCCCGTCACTCCCAAATTTCCGCGGAGTTAGGCGGAAGAGTCGCTTTACAACAAACATCAGAATAACTCAACAAATTGGCGAAAACAGCATCAGAAATAAAACAAAAATAAATACTCCCACTCCTAGTTTTAAAATGAAAATTTTCAAATTGGTAAAATACCGTTTTGTTTAAACTCTCACGAAAAATGTGCGCCCATTAAATGAGATCCGTTATAAGAAAGAGCCTCAGAGATGCTGGAGGTCGCTTTTGTGGTAAAGTTAACCTTATTTTTATGATGAATAATTCACGATTATGTTAAAATCCTAGAATTCCGCAACGGGATCTCATTATATATGTACTTCAAAATGCGAATTATACGAGCCATACACCGAAAAGAATTTTAATCGATATAATGGTTAAATGGAGGGTTGAATGCGAATTAGAATAAAATTTGTGGAGTTTAATGCCAAATTAGGAATAAGTTACTCTTAATTATCAATATAATGGCAGAGATTCCATAACCAATAATACGGTCTCTCCTTGCCATAAATACGATCAATTTTCATTTCTTGATAGAACGGTGGTTAGTCTGATGTATGTATGTATGTAAAAATCGCGGGTTAAAATCTTGAAATTCACACTGTCATATGTGATGCTTACCGTAAACTTTTTTCTATACTAAAAGGAAACAAATTGCTCTTTCTATGCTAGTTAAGCATGAATAAACGAATAAATAAATATCTTATTAGGTAAATACCCCGCTTAAATGCGATATTTTTAACAGAAAGTCAGGCAAAAGGTAAATAATTTGCACGTTGCGTAACATTAGGCGATTCGGAAATGTAACTGTTTTAAATATCTAGTTCATTATTCATTTTTCGACGAGATCTGGTACTTGGCTAAATACGTAAAAAAAAACTTTTAAAAATACTCTGCGTAAATAAGGCAGTTTGTGCGCATGAGAATAAACAGCAGTTATTGCTGTTATATATTAGTACGTTCTGTGACATTGGTGGGAGGGGGAACAGATAGAAGAGAGAGGAATAGACAAAGATTGAGAGAGGGTCACGCCTGCCGAAATGAAAAACAACGGAATAAATAACCAATTTATTATTTGATTTTATGCGCCACCGTGCTTTACCCTCACCCGCCCAAGCGGCACGTTTAAAAATCCCGATGCCATTATTTCAACCCTGGAGACCTCGCACGGTATTATAGGGTGGGGGAGAAGAGGGGGAGGTTTATTCTCTCTGGTGTGTTTGCCTGCGTGTGTGTATTTGTTGTCCTGAAAAGAATTATGACTGCGAGGGACCGCAAAGGGGATCTGAGTGAGCATGTTGTTCGGTTGCGACCGTAGATACAGAAAGGGAAAGTAAAGGATTGAATTTGGGAGGAAGAGAATGGGAAGGTTGGGGTAGGGAATTGAGAGGAAGTAGAATGAGGGAGATGGAAGAGATGGATGGATAGAAAGCGAGAGAATTGAAAGCCTTTAGAGATTTAGGGGAAGAAGGTATGAAGAAAAGGGTAGAGAGAGAGAGCGTTTAGTGAGGAGAGAATGAACACATGAATAATGGGATGACGAGAATATGGGAAGAGAATGGAAGGTATTAGCTCGTGAGAGAGAAGGTTGTAGCGTCGGAAGAAGGAAGGTGATTTGGAGAGAGGGGGGGAGAGAGAGAGGGAGAGGGAGAGAGAGAAGAGAAAGAAAGAAAGAAAAATGTCTTTAGTGGCGAGGTCGAGGCTAAGTAGCCCTCTCTTCCACCTAACCGTTACAATTTGTTTACACCTGGATTACTGATTACAAAATTTGATTTACACTGTATATAAATTAATACAGAGTAAATAATCAAGAGTAGAGATACGTGTTAGAGATTTACATATTTAACAAAGATTTGTTTAAAATTTTCAAAATTAATTTACAGAAAAATGGTTAATACGAGAAAAATATATATTAGTGTAATCTTATGTATACATGTACATTCTCATATTCATATGTAGATATACGAGTACAACAGAAACAATTTTGAATAATTAAAAATATGGATAAATTTCATTTTAAACTTTCTTATATAGCATGACTGCTTAGAATTTAACATTTTAGCTTAACAAATAAAAGACGAAGAAAAGAGAAGAAAAAAATTAAAATTAAAAGTAAAATAAAAACAGCAAATAAATATATAGTAAAAACACACGAGATAGACTTTATCGTTGAATTATCATCATATAAATAAAAGAAAATGTGTATTTGTGTATTTTTGTATTTGTTTGTTAACGATGTAACTCCAAAACCAAAAAACATATACTTAAAACGTGCTGCACTTACTAATGGGACCATGAGGATTTACACCTCGGGGCCAGAATTTTCATTTTTGCGGGGAGGGGGGAAGTGGAAGTGGGTGCCATTTCCCCTAAGATTACGCGGTAACTCCAAAACCAAGAGGTTTAGAGACTTAAAACTTGGTACACTTACTAATGTGGCCATCAGGATGTGTCAGAATATTAATTTTTGCGGGGAGGGGGGAAATGAAGGGGGTGCCATTTCCCATAAAATAATACGTAAAAATCGATTTTTCGACATAAAGCCATTTACTCTTTTGCAAACTAAAATTAAAAATAAGTAACCCAAGACCTTAGGACCTAGAATGCGTTAAAAAAAATAAATAACGTTTGTTATTCTTATCGTCAAAGTTTGCCTACGATACAAAATCGCTCAAGTTCTACGTTTAAATCATATTTATTTGAAAACTTGAAGCTTTTTAATGATATGTTGCTTTGCTGACCGTGCCATTGTGAAGCCTTGAAATTGTATCGGCGCCTTTATCCTTATACTATATGCGCTTTATCCTTACTCTATATGCGTAAGGAAAACATGCTTTGAATGCTTACTTAATATTTTTTGTCTTAAAAACCCGAGCAACGCCGGGTATTTTCAGCTAGTGTTAAGTATAAGAGGCTGTTTACAATCCAGTGATTCCATGTCGGAATGGATACATCTAGAGATAGAGAGAGAGAGGGAGGGAGGGAGAGAGATAGCGAGAGGGATAGAGACAGGGATAGAGAGAGGGAGAGTGGGATAATTTCAGAGAGCGAGAGATAGGGAGAGAGAGAATGAGAGAATTTTAGGGAGTGATGGAAGGTAAAAGTGGGCTTTGAAAATAGGAAAGTTGGCGGAATAGAGAGAGAGAGAAGGTGAAGGGAGAAGAGAGAGAGGGAGAGGGGGGGAAGGATATTGAGAAAAGAAGAGATGGGAGAGAGGTGGGCGGAGTTTGGGAGAGAAGAAAGGCAGTCAGAGAAAGTAATTAGGCGAGGTTTCTATAAAATGGGGGTAGAAATGAGGGAGACAGCGGTTTTGGTGTCGGTGCAGTTCGAAAAAGAGTTTTGAGGCAAAGGAAGGGGATGTAAAAGAAGAGAAGGAGAGGGAAGAGCGGACGGATGAAGTAGGAGTTGAAGGAGACGGGAAGAAGTAAAGGGGAACAGCTGGTGATTAACTCGTAGGATTTGAAAGGCGGAGGTGGCGAGAATAGAGGTAACCGAAAATTACCATCACGTATAAAATGGCTATCGTCACGAATCTGGAGATATTTTTTCATGATATTATGAGATTACTGCGTCCATTTTAACAACACTTTCAGAATTGTAATATTTCGATTGTTGGGAGAGATTAAGGAGAAAAATGAGGTTTGAGATTCATATGCCGATAGGACCTCAACGTGTTATAGCAGTAGCAATAACAGAATAATGAGTTGGAAAAAGGGAAGATAATTTTCAAGTGTGAGAATTAATGATAACGGAGGTGGAGAAGCGTAGAGTGTAAGATGAGAGTTGAGGGGATAGGGAGTAAAACTTAGAAGGGAAATGGTCAAGCTAGCGTTAAAGATACAAAACAATTAAGTTAAAATGCAAAAAAGATTAAGTACAGGTAAAGTGAACGGTATTAGTTTAACAGTCGGATTGCGGTAGTTGCGAGAGAGAGAGAATGAGAAAAGGTAATACAAAGAAAAGGAAAAAATCAGTATAAAATACATCGCACATATTTCTTATGTACTACGGATCAGAGAGGGAGAGAGGGGGACAGAGAGTGGGGGGGGAGAGAGAGGGGGACAGAGAGAGGGGGAGAGAGAGAGGGAGGAGAGGGAGGAGGAGAGAGAGGGGGAGAGAGAGGGGAGAGGGGGGGGAGAGGGGGGGAGGGAGAGGATTGATAACGGACGGAAAAAGAAGAAAGTTATGGAATAGGAGAGGAACATGGGTTAGAGATCTTTGGAAGGGTGCGAGAGACACTAATCGATGACCCCTGAGGGAAAAGAGGGATGCTGGGAAATTTGAATAGGAGAAGAGAGTGGGCGTAAGAGGACCAAGGTATAAGGATGGAAGAATGATCAAGTGGGAAAGAGATGGAAGAGAGAGAAAGAATAGAAAAGGAAAAAGGCTTAGGCGCCAATGGATTAGTCTGCAAGCGAGGGAGAGATTGGGTCTGGGTTCTTTAGATTGTGGCCCCTTGTTCTCTTTGGGGGTTCGAATGACCGTGAGAGAATAAATTAAGAGGGACTGAGAACGTTAGAAATTTCGAGGAAAAGAACGGCTTATGGTTGGAACGCGAAACAAAGGTGCCAGTTGATTATCATCTGTGAAAAGGGTGAGAAGCTTTCGCGACCATAGAAAGCACGGTAACGTGATGGTTTAATTCTAATATTCGGGGTAAAAATTTCAGTGAAAGCAATACGACAGAGGAGAAAAATTTTTGTCCTACGAAAACGGAGCATATAACGCCGACGGCCTAGGTATGAGAAACACAACCAGGAATTCAGGTCAAGCGTTTTAAAGTTTTTTTTAAAAATAGAAGCAGCAGTTAGATTATTCAGAGTGAGAAAATGGCTATTTATTCCAGCTTTTTTGGAATTATGCTGCAATCTCATCACGCGACAATAAATGCATTCAAATGACTTAATTTCTGGGCGGAAAATGTCACCGCAACGTTTCAGCCTCCGAGAAATGTTTTTTTCTGTGGTGAAGGTGCGAAATGAATTTTCCCCAACGAGCACATCTGTTTAAGGAGTTTCTGTATTTAATATATGTCATCGACTACCAGAAAATATTCGACTTTATTCGAACTTTATTGGTGAAGAAAAAAGGGGCAAATGTCTACAAAAATGCGACATCTTTTGTCCAGCTGTATTAAGAAACATGTTAGGAAAGTGTACAGTGTATCACAAATAGGAGCGTTTCGTGCGATGGAGTATTTGAAACTATACGATATAATTTGACCGAAAACTCGCCATAAAATAGCAAAACACCACGGCCCGATTGTATCTTTGTCTATTAAAAATTTCTTTCCCCCCCTTAATTGGTGACTCAATAAACATTACGCAATTTTAATGACTAAATACTGCAAAAAGATATATCAGAAATAATTCCAGGGAAATATTAAATTTATATTTAATGATTTGTTTTTTAATCAGTTTTAATCAACTGAACAATCGAAAATTACTTCAAACATACCTCACTTGAGTTCAGTAGTTGTAATATTTACGTTTATGTTATTTTCTTCGCCGTAGATAATCCATTTCCTTCCGCTTACAAAATCTGTTATGCACGCGTAAGGAATTAAATGAATTTTATAATTATAGCAGATCTTATTTACTTCAGTAAACAATAAGATTATTTACGTTGACAACATTTAAGTAACTCTGCATGAATTTTTCTTTTCGAAGCGAATTACGACTTTCTTGTGCAATTTTCTTGATAACGGATACTCTTACGATAATAATGTGTAGGAAAAGAAATACTCTACGTTACTAATTCTACAAGAAGATTATTTGAAAACTATTTTAATTTGCCAAAACATTTAGGAGATATAACGGAAAGTTCATTTTTTGTCACCAGTAAAGTGATACCCGTGGTTGGCTTACGTGATTTATTTTTATGACTTTCTTATTTTCTTTGATTGTAAGTCCTTAATATCAAATTTCATAAAAATCCGTTCGGTAGAAGACGAGAACGAGCATGCGGACGGACAGACGGACTGACGGACGGCCAGACGGACTGACGGACGGACAAACCGACGCTAATAGGCGCTTATGCTGGAAGCGAAACGCGCCTAACAAGTGATTTAAGACTGAAAAAAGAGTATAGCAAGGCGATGCCATGTTTTATAAATTATTCACAGAAACTCCAGAGGAAGTGTTAAAAACGCTAGACTGGGAAGAAAAAGTATAAAGGCAGACAGAGGACATATGGGTCACATGCGCTTTGATGATAACATCGTACCGTTCGCAGGAAGAAAGAAAACTGGAGTCTGCGACGTAACTAGAAGAGTAAAGGCGCTAGAGTGGTAATGAGAGGGGACATATTGCAAGAAGAAATGATCAGCGTTGGACGTCTAATGTCATCAAATGGACCCAAAAAACATTAAGAGACCGAAAGAGAGATGGGACCAGAGCCGGCGTGAGGCATGCTCAGTCGGTTCCTTGGAACAGGGCCCCGCGATTTATTAATAAATATTTATACCACCAGATTTTTAAAAATAAAGTTTCTACTAAAACTAATTTTAACAGTAACTATTTGTTATTAAAAAAACCATCATTGTCCATAAAAACGTCAATTTTTGCGCCACTGTTTATATATACAGTAGAGTCTCGATAATCCGACCTAAACGGGACCGAGGAGTGGTCGGATTACCGAAAATGTCGGACTATACGGAAAAGAACGGGGCGAAACGAAACAAAAATTTGAAGTGTAACATAAGTATGAAATTACGTTTATTAATCATTATTCTACAGTAAAACTAACATAATAGAGTACAAAACTATTATTTGAAGTTAAAGTTATTCCTTAAAAAAATTAGTAATTGAGTTTTGTTTCCAGGCTTTGCTTCTCTTCCTTGCGGTGAGGTCGCGCCTGCGTCTCAATAATATGACATCAGTAGCAGTAGGTAATTATACAAAAGTGGTAGAACAGTAGGAGCTTGGTTTTTTAAAGCTCATGCTTTTTGGCCTTTCCAATAAGTACGAGTTTTAATTTGTGGTTACCTGTAGCGCTACTACAGGCTAGAATCGTCAATCTTTCTTTACTTCGTTTATACACAGGAACTGAAGCTTCAGCCACAGAAGCTAAAGTTTTTGAAGGCAGCATTTTATAGTTTAAGCCTGCCTCGTCGCAGTTATATATCTGCTCACCTAACAATCCTTCGTTGTCAATGAGATAACGAAATTTCGCTTTAAATTTCAAAAATTCGTCCGAATTTGCCGATAAGTTTTCGCCACAGATATTGAGCTGCCTATGGCTATGTCGGATTACGCGAAATGTGGGACAATCGAAGGTCGGATTATCGGGACTCTACTGTACGTACGTAAATATGACCCGCCCCCGTTCACTATCGAACAAATAATCACGCCCTCCCTGGATGGGACCGAGAAGTTCTTAGAGCATTAGCGTTTACCGAGATAAATAAATATATATTTCTAAGTTTCTGTGAGCCTGTTCCTACCTTTATAAATCATATTCGAAGCCCAACCGCAATGTGACCACCATAACCATCACGTCCCAACTTTTGATCCATCCGAAAAGAATTTTCCCCGATAGGGGTTAAAAAAATATGTGATAAGCGTGATGAAGTTAACCATCGAGGAGAAGAACTCGCGATATAATGGAACCCTTCTCGCTATCAAAGTGGTCATATTCTCCCGTCTTATCTTTCTGCATTTTTGTCTCCTTACGTAGCCGCATCCTCACAGGGTATAACAAAATTGGAAAGGTGTAATCCATGTCGGAGTACACAGAGTTTCCAAATGCGTTCGTTGAGATTTCACAATGTTCTCAATATTTTTCGCTCAGACGAAAATTTAACGAGAATTTACGTTGTAAAATCCATGTAGGTCTTCTTGTAAAGTAGTCGCCATTATAGTCCGATTTTAACCAAAATTGGAATCGGTAAAATTAATTTCAACAATACCGCCCAATTCCAACTTTCATCACAATATGTCAAGCGGTTCCCGAGTTAAGACAAAAGAACTTTGTAGGTCTTCATGTAAAGTGGTCATCATTTTTGTTCGATTTTGACCAAAATTGAAATCATTCGAGCAATTTTAGCAAAACTCACCAATACCGAATTTCATCATAATACGTCCAGCGGTTTTGGAGTTTTAACATGCGGACGGACGGGCGGAATCGGCCTCCCCTTTATGCGTTCACTTCGTGCAAAGAACGCATAAAAAGGAATAGGAGATTTATAAATTGCCGTTCATATCGTGAAATGAAAAGGCAGTTTGGAAATTCTGTTTCATATAGTAGCGTTTCTTAACCTTTTTGGACCCCAGTGGCGGATTTACTCCTCCTTGGCGCTAAACATTTGGGAGTCCCTGGCGCAATGGCCTAGCGAGGGGGGGGGGGGGGGCAGAGGGAGCAGTTGTCCCCCGGCGCTGGGTTGAAGGGGCGCAAACTCATGGACCAAAAATTAACGTTTCTGCATATAAACAATAATAATATTACAATATATGCCGAATTAAAATACTAGTATAGCATGCTTGTGTTTCCATCACATTCCCTATATCACGATTGCCTGGAAATTGTACAGGGAGCAAAGGAAGGGGGGCGCATCTCTGTGACTTGCCCCGGTCGAAGGAGAACCTACCCCTCTGCCCTGGCGCTAAGCAGTCGGGGTCCCTGCAATATAACTATACAGTGAAACCGCTCCTGATGGCTACCCTCTTTTGTGACAACTTTTTTAACGATCGTTTTCCTATGGAATCATAGAGAGGTTCCACTGATTTTTAAATCGAGACATTTAATATTTCGGAGATTATATGCAGGAATATTATTTCGAGGCCCCGTATTTTTAGGGGCCCCTGTCGCGCGCCCCCTTAAATCCGCCGCTAGCGGACCCTCTACGAAGTCACAAGTTTTCTGCGGATCCCATCCCCGTGTGAAGTTAAAACATTTTTCATTCATTGTCTCGTTCTTTTTTACTCTGAAATATAAATAAGAGCTGTGCGCGGGATCAACAAGTTATAGGTATAAATAAACGTCAACTTGCGGACCCCCGAGAAATCACTCGTGTGCCCTTGGTCGAGAAACACTGCCATATTTTTCCATTATTCAGTCTCGTGCGTTTGTGCCCCCCTTTTTTCCCGCATTTTTCTAGCCCTTTCACTTATCGGAGCGATTTTCTTTTGTTCGGTATTTCAACCGATTGATTGTCTCTCGCTATAGCGAGATTCGCTCATCTCCAATGTTGTCAGATAAATACGAAATTAATGCACCACGCCGCAATTTTTTTGCAATCCGTGATTGACACTCGAGCGGAAAATTAAACACTTTTCAAATTTGGATGCGCGAGAATTCATTTATCGGACGGTATAACGACGTAGCGCGCCATCGTTAGGCTCGGAAAAGATACTTCTCTAGTAGTAAATAAATTCTAGTGGATCTTACGGTTTCTTGTTGTTTATATTTTCTGCTAAAATATGAGATAAAGAAACTTCGATGATGTAGAATTAATCGCGTACGGTTCTTTGAGAATTTCAGAGTTTTTCGTTAAATTTCACGTTTTGAATCTTCAACACCGGTTTTATTACTTTTGAACGAGTGGAATGCATTACTAGCTGGAAATCCACTCCAAAATTAAGAATTTTATAGTTTTAAGACGTTTCCCGAAGCTCAAACTGGTTGGTTAATGCTAACATTTAATATACGAGAAAAACTTGATTTTCACTTAAAAATAACCGATAAAAATTAATAAATATATATAATGGCGTATGGGTAGTTAAATCTTTTTAAAATTGTTTATTAATCAATACAATTTATACTATATGGCTCGCAATTAATGTGTTGCGGATTTTATAGCTATAGTGCAGAAATTTGGTCTTCGAAACAGAATTTTCTTTACACGGCCTTTCCGCATGATCTGCATTTAATAGAAGCTATGGACATGGAATAAAACTGGTAGTAAAAAAATTATTTGGCAGTAGAAAAAATTAAATGGCAGTAAAAATGATAAACTGGAAGTATTCAATTAGCAGTAAAGAAAGAAAAAACTAGCAGTATTTTAATACAACATGGCAGTAAAAAAGTCAGATAAAAAATGTTCCTTTGAGGAGGAACGAAAAACACTTCAACCAACTTGTCCAACCCGGTGAGGACGATAAAAATGTTCCTCCATGCAATAATTTCTCAAAACAAAATGTTCCTTTGAGGAGGAACGAAAAACACTTCAACCAACTTACCAAACCCGGTGAGGCCGAGCAAAATGTTCCTCCATGCAATACTTTGAAAAACAAAATGTTCCTTTGAGGAGGAACGAAAAAAATTTCAACCAACACCCAACCCGATGAGAACGAACAAAATGTTCCTTTGAGGAGGAACGGAAAACACATTAACCAAGTTACCCAACCCAGTGAGGACGATCAAAATGTTCCTCCATGCAATAATTTCTCAAAACAAAATGTTCCTTTGAGAAGGAACGAAAAACACTTTAACAAAAAAAAGTTTCAAGGTTAGCGTTGAACTAGGAAAAGTTGCTATTGGTGTAGTCTGGAGTAGGTAGCAACCTAATAAGTCCTTCAGAAACATTACCTGTGAGTAAAACATTCAAAATTTGTGTTCTTTTCTTATTTAAAAAATTCTCTTCATCCTAGTTTCGGTTGCTACGAGTTCCGTTCGTGATTTGCTAGAGCTTTCCTCTACATGATCAATAGCGTACGCACGCTATGCCATACTTCGTAACGGTAAGCTGTCGCCGAAATTTTATCCTAACTCTTTGAATATATCCACTTGTATTTTCTCTTTGCATCCGCTTTCCACATATCTCGTTCCCATTTTTACCTGTCTCGCGACCAATTTTTGCAATGTACCCCATTTAATTTCATGAGATAATCGTCTTTATTTGGGCGAAATTTGGATATATATAATATACACACACACACACACACACACACACACACACACACACACGCGCACACATATCATAATAAGGTAACACACACACACACACACATATACATATATATATATATATATATATATATATATATATATATATACACACGCACACATATCATAAGAAGGTAACCTAGTCAATAGTAGTATACGTTGTGAGAAAGAGAGACAGAGAGAGAGAAAAACTTTTCGGTATATATTACGCGCCCATTCAATCTCTCGCATTAAACCTAGTTTCTGCACATTGCTTCTACTTCGTGCCACGCTTTTGAATTCTTGCCCCTTTTGTATCTTAACGTATACTTCTCTTTTCCGCCTCTCCTCTTACGTTTTTCCTCCCCACCCTTCTCTTCTTTCCCTCCGTTACCCTTCTCCCCACCCTTCTCTTCTTTCCCTCCGTTACCCTTCTCCCCATCCTTTTCCCATCTCCCTTTCTCTCCATTCCCCTCCCTCTCCCTCCCTCATTTCTCCTCCCTTCACCTCGTGTTTTTATTCCCAGCGTTAACTCTTTCTCCCCTTTATATTCCTCTTAGTTTCCCCATTTCACAACCCTCCTTAATTATATTTTTTCTCTCGCATTCTCGCGTCCAGATTTATTCTCCATTCTTAACTTTATCTCTCAAATCCTTTCGTTCCAGCGTATTATTATTTTTTAAGCGATATTCTCCACTTAAGAATTATCTCTCTCCCTTTCAAACTAATCCGATTCTACCTCCACCATCTTATTTTTCTCACTTGACGTGATAAACTCTTGACAAAAACTTTTTGTTTCTCTCACTCTCTCCATTCAAACCTCTCTCCATTCAAACCTCTCTCTCTCTCTCCCCCCCCCCTCCCTCTCCATCTCTCGCATTCGATTGTTTCTCCTTACGTTCTTAATTATCTATCTATTTTTCATTATTTCCATTCTGGAAACCGTTCCGCGTAACTCGGTTCTTAATCTTCCCAAGACCTTTTCCCTGCCTCCCTTTCCCTCCCCAATTGTCTTTTTTCTTTCTACGTTATTAAGTTCCCTTTAGTGCTCGTTACTTCTGGCATTCGACTTGTTAGAACTTCTGCCTGTTTGTCGCGTGATGTAGGTCTTTTCCCCAGCGCGGGCTTCAGTGAAATAGGGCGCTAGGGTTACATCTTGATTCATTTCATGTTGTTGTTCGGTGGAACTTGCACGATTGAAATTTTTTGTAGTTGGCAGTTGGCTATATCCTTCGTGTGAGTTTAGCTATACGGTGAATTTAGATTCTGAGACTAGATTTTTTTCTTTCCATTGGGTTCAAAATTTTGAGTTATCAAGGTTTCACTTTGTAGCCAAACCGCCCATCTGGTTTTCTCAACCTCATTTTTGCTGTCGGTGAAACAATTTTTCAAATCGTTTCAAGTTCTTAGGGCGAGGTCGATATTCTATTCTTGAGTTAATACCGCAATATTTTCAGCACTACTTCACACCATTTGTTTTTTTTTTAACCAATCTCTTGCGGAAAATTTACAGCAATAACGGTTTATTCTTATTATGAATTCCCGAATTTTATAACCCTGTGAATTTTTGGGGACAGAATTGTACTTCGAATAAAGGAACATTTTCTATAAGCCGATTTTGTGTCGATGAAGTTTTACTGTGTATGTAATCGTATATTTAATGTTTGCATGCGTAGGATTACTCTCTTTTCTTATTATCGCGTTAATAGCTTACTCAGATTCGCATCGCTGAACAACGATCAGGAAATGCAGAGACACAATAAATTAAAAATCTCTCATCTCCCTCGGTATTCGGGGCTCTGGTTTAAAATACATCCCTCTCCGTCTTCCCTCGATCAATACTAAAGCTTTTTCCTTTCCCATTTCCTCTCTCCATCTGACTTTTATCTCCTCCAATTCTCGGCCATCTCAACACTCTCGTTAATATATGCCCGAAATCCGTCACAATAAGGCCTCTCCTTATCCGTCTTTCGTGTCTGCGGTATTTGCTGATTTGAAATTGATCATTATCAGGTATTCCGGAGGTCCTTTTGGAATATCGGTCTTCTAAAGAGATTGGGAGATGGGGTAGAAGGGTTATAGGAGGTTGCGGAGTGGTTGAAAAATGGAGGATCGGAGGTGGAAGGAGGAGATTAAGGAATATCCCCAACGATCAGGGCAGTCGAATATTCCAATCAGCTTTTCGGGTAACTTCTTAACCTTTGCCCAATCTGCTCCTTGAAACCCACCGCCGACCAATTTTCCCCTTTTATCCTTTCCCCCAATTCTTTAATCCTTTATCTCTCATGCTGTCACTTCTTGTTGGTCGTCATCCTCTCCCCTTCCCTCCGCTTTTTCCGCATTTTCCATCCCTTTTATCTACTACGCTCCTCGTTCCAAATATCTTTTTCCTCCACATTTCGCCATCTCTCGCCATCTCTCCTCTCTCTCGTTTGCGTTTCATTCTATTTCCCTGATGTCTCTTCCCTCCCCCTCCGCCACCCCTTCTCCTTCACCCTTACACTTTAACTTTCTGTCTTTTTGCTCCCCTTCCACTTAATCTTATCCTCTCTCTCTCTCGTTTCCTATCACTAATTAATTCTCTTTCTCTCTCTCAACTTCCCATTTTCACGTTTATATTCATCTACTAATGGGTTCCCTCCCTCTTCCTTTTTTACCCTTTCGCCTCACCCTTTCTTTCTAAACTTCTCTCCCCTTTTTTACGTTACCGTTCTCCGCTCTTTATTTTCAACCTTTCCCTCTCTCTCTCTCTCGCCCAATTTTCCGAGTCGATATTTGTGTCCCTAATGAGGAATAGCTCCCAAAATTGATTACTCTCTCCTTTACTATTTCTTCTCTGTTCTGCAGCATTAGTGAACGGAAATCGTCTCTTTATAATTTCCGGTGCTCTTTTCTTACTTTTTTCTTCTTTCATTTTATGTTATTGAATCGGCCTTCGCGGTATTGGTCGGGGTTGAAGGATACAAAGAGTGGTAATTCTCCCTCTTTTTCTTATTCGATAGTTTTTCGTTCTAACCATTATTACTATTACTTTCTCATGTACGAGGTATGTTGAGTATTGCGATCGCGAAAAAAAAACTCGATTTCGACGTTGTTATGAATGTGGGTGGAGGTTTTAGGTGTTTGAGAAAGAGGATTTTGCGATTCTCTATGTTCTGTGCGCGGCTGTATGGCGGTGTTGCTCAAACTGTGGACCGCGTATCACATCCGGCCCGCTGTCTTAATCCGGCCCCAAATAAAGGACACAATGTATTAAATGAAGAAAAACACCTGCATTCAGAAACGAAAGCATTAATATACTACGATAGTTCAGTGGTAGAATATTCACCCGGGTTCGATTACCGGCCATAGCAAGACTTTTTCTCGTTTCAAAATCATTCCTAAAGCACAAAATGTAACAAAATCAAAAGAAAATTCAAAATAAAACAAATGTTGTCTTTACTCCTCTATTCTTGTAATAGATAAATTGGCGTGGTATTACTGTAGATTAAAAACAAACAAGGTAATACTGACCCACAGTTAAACTCATTACTTTTCTTAAATCATTCTTCCTCTATATTTTCGTGTGGGGGAGTGGTCCGCGAAGAGGTCAGAAGTGGGCTACGTGGTCTGTGATGTGCGCAGAAATGTAATGGGTGCCACTCCTGTAGGAGTAAACGTCTATATAGAATTTTAATAAGTCTCGTATTTGTAAAGGAATATAAAACTCATCGAAAATGATTATATTTAAAGTGGCAATATTTTCGTGCCCAAATCTGCATTTAGTTTCCGTAAAAGACGGGAATGTAATATATCGATTTTCTGAAGGTTGGATATAGAGCAATGCTTCTCAACCGTGGACCCCGGACCTCTAGGGGTCAGCGCGTTATTTCCCGGGAGTCGGCGAGTTGGGTAAAACATGTTTGTTTTTTTCTGTAACTTGTTTGATCCCGCGCACAGCTCTGATTAATATTTCAAAATAAAAAAGGGACAACGAATGAAAAATACATGAACTTTTCATGGGAAGGGGGGCCGCAGAAATTGTGGGACTTGGTAGGAGGTTCGCGAGTCCAAAAAGGTTGAGAGGACCACGATCCGCCCCAGCTGACGTCGTCGATCGGGGTGCATTTAATTGAAATAATGAGAATACTTGTCGTTTGTTTGCTGTTTTGCGGCTCTGATGGAATTGCCATTGTTTGTAATAACAGGTTTATGCAGACTATATGGCGGTATATCTGTTACCGGCAAAAATGTAATAACCAGGCATTGTATAAAATTCCTAGGCATTCTGTTCAATGTCTAAAACTTTTTGGTAAAGTAAGAAATAAGCGTGTTTTGATCTGATCTTTTATATTTTTCCTAGTGATTCTATACAATACCTAGAAATTATATAACATGCAGAAACTAATTTAGGCAAAGCATTAATAGGATTAATGTTAATATGCTGTTTCTTGCCTCGCCGGCATTTGTGCACTTTACCCCTCGGCAGATTCTGGCGATTTCCGATCTTATTTTGTTCACTCCAAAGGAATAATAATGGAGATTGAACGAATGTTGGGCGCCTGCGGCGCTCTGACTTAACGAATCTCTCCCTCGCCAGCGGTGATTGGATACCCGACCAGTGACGTATACTATTTATCCTTGAATGATTTCTTTCATACTTTGTATTAGTATTAGTAGTATTAGGCATTGTATAAATTGCCTAGGAATTCTACACAATTCCGGATTTCATCTTTTATATCTACATATCTACCATTTCCAGTTCGGGAGGAAATGAGTAGTTGTTTCAGTGGCTTCAGCTTAATTGCTTAAACTAACTGAAAGTAATCGACGTTTCGGATAAGTTTGCAGCCTCGGTTAACTATCTCTATCTTTGTCTGCGAATCGCCAGGGTTGGGTTGGGTGAAATTTTTAAGTGGCGCAATGCAGGAGCTTTAGTAGTCCGTGGAAGAAGGTTGGGTGTAGGAATGAAAAATACACTATGCTGTAACATCTCGCATGTAAAATGGTCTTTTGAAAAATTTATTTAGACTCAAAAAGTTAACTGAAAATGCTTTTGATTGTTTGGCATCGAAATTTTGTAGTTCTTGTTTTTATCGTTTTAGAACTCGTGTAGCACATCCCTGCTATAACTATTCTCGAAATAGGGACTAATGAGATATTTTTATTCATCTATAATTTAGGATAAAAGCTGGATAGTTTATGAGTTATAATTAATAGAGCACAGAGTGATGGTAAAGATCATAAGAAAGAGGAAGGCGGAGTGAATCGAGCATTACCTGAAAAGAGAGCAGGGCCGTGCCTAGTTAATTTTGCGCCCGGGGCATACAGGTCCTTTTGCGCCACCGCCCCAATATTATTTTATAAAAAAAAGTATATCAGCATCATGGGCGCAACCGCATAGTCTGGGGAAGAGGTTTTTAGAAAAAAATGAGAAAAACACCTCAATTTTTAACATACGTAGTGGTTTTCGAGGGTAACTAAAATTTTTTTAATTTTCAAAATTTCAGACTGGGCAACTGGCAGCCCTATCAAATACGTACTGTCCGTAGAAAGTACGGACGTATGGTAAGCCTAGAAAAAACAATATACATTCGTATTGTATTTTTTCTTTATTGTCTACCACTAGTAGAAAACAAATATAACACAAAATATTATTCTTATGATAAACAATTTAAACAAAATCCAAGAAGTATATAATATAAAAATAAAGTAAAATACGAATAAAAATACCGCGTACCTACTTTAGAAAGGAACATATTTAAAGTAATTAAAAAAATTAAACTACAAACAAAAAAGCTAAGAAAAATATCACACGTATTAAAAAAGGAACATCATAGTTTTAAATAAGTTGTACTCTTCTAGCTTTCAGTAAAGCGAAGTTATTAATAATTTCATCAAAATTTATATCTTGCGCAATTTGATGCCCAATTGATAAAATCGCCAAATTAGTTAATCTCTCCTGCCCCATGCTAGATCGCTGGTATGTTTTCAGCCATTTCAGTTTACTGAATCCTCGTTCGCAAGAGACTACCGTCACAGGGATGCTTAAATATATTTTATGGCATATTTTTATATTGGGATATGCCGGACTTAAATTCCACATGTGCATTGCATTGAGTATCTCTAACGGTGTGACTGAATTGAGATTAGGAATTATCACAACATTATATGTTTTAAAACTTTCAATTTCTTTGGCCAATTCTACAGTATTAATGTCCTTAAAATATTTAAGAGCTAAATTTGTAGAACGTCTCCTTAATTCATCCACTGACAAAGTAGATAAGGCCGGTCCCGTTAAAAAATCAAAATCATTGCTAACATCTGATAGCGATTCAAATCTCCAATCAATTTGGGATGTAATTGTATCGAGGACGCTGTTAAATTCCATTTTTGCTAATTTTTCTTCTGAAATAGTTTCATCAGACGCTTTTTCTCCACTCATTTTTGTTACTTGGCTCTTTATTTTCGGCGACTACACAACTAACTACTTTCACCGACTGTGTACAGTGACTCATTGTCAGTGACACGCTGGCTCGCTACAAGCGCCGTGTTCGCACTAGAGGCTAGAGGTGGCCGAAAGTACCCGGAACCGTTACTTTGTAACACATCTCGCTCTGTACCCATGGCCGGCCCGACAGTTTTCTCGAGTGTGGGCAAGAATTATTTTGGCCGCCCCTAATATACTAATCGTAAGTCACTTCATATTTATCAGTACACGAAGGGTACCATTCCATTAAAATCACAAGATTTTACTCCAAGTTCATACAGGTAGTTTTGTTAGCAATTATTACAAACAAATCTTGTACTTATAAATTCAGCAGAAATTCATATATTTTAAAATACATTTTTCTATTATAAGGAATTCATTGAAGTTTTCACACAGGGAAATTCACAGAGAAATAAAAACAAACATTACGTAAAATGAATAAATATAAACATTTTTGAAACAATTACCACTTAGTACGATATTTCTTAAGGTATTTACATAAATATGTGTTGATAAATAATAAAATATACACATTAAGAAAATGAACCAAAGATTTAAGTTAAATACTTTCTTAAAATAATACAAACTTAGATGGCGGAAATAAAAAATGTTATAGATCTTCCTGACTTTAAATGCAACAAGATCTCGAACAGTTTCTTCAGAAATTGTTTTCACATATGGATAGTAAGTAACATTTTATTGCGCGAAGGATTCGGAATCGTTCTGGACATGGCTTTCAATTCATCGAACTGGTCAAGGGCAAACTACGTCTCTTTTCGTGCCATCTGTTCAAGTGGATTCCAAATTGATACAGCATTTCCAAAAATAATCATATCCGAAACTAGTTTGGCGTAAGGCTTTAGCGGCGTGTTCTGATGTAGGCTGCAAGGCTTTCGGTTTCACTGCGTTGTTCGGTTTTGTAGATGAGGTTTCGCCGGTGGCGTCCTCAGGTCTGGTGAGTTCGAAATTACTCAACTTCTCTAAACTGAACAAAATGCAAAAAACGGAATTATATTCTTCTAACGGATGGAGTCTTTAAGAGGCGGGTGAAATTGCTGTGTCGAGAATGATATTAATGAAGTTAACTCTAAATTGCTTCTCAGAATTTTTGATTGATTTATCGGGTAATTCATACACGAACTGTGCTTTTGTGCAACGGTTTCTATTATTTCCTTCTTGTGAAAAGTCCGCTGTTAAACCCGAATGTTAAGCTAATTTACCATCTGTTTCTTTTAATTTGAAGAAATTTCCCCCCGTTCTA
This sequence comes from Tanypteryx hageni, assembly GCA_028673005.1. Classification (NCBI taxonomy): domain Eukaryota; kingdom Metazoa; phylum Arthropoda; class Insecta; order Odonata; family Petaluridae; genus Tanypteryx; species Tanypteryx hageni. Next base: position 44,181,161 of record CM054117.1, read on the forward strand.
TATGCCTCTAATAAGACCCTATTGAGTGCCGCAGAAACCACTACTCTACTCGAAACTGTAGTAGACTAGATCAGGCAAAAATTGCTACAAGTGGAGTGATTTACCTGCGACAGGACCGCCTTTTTAAAAATTTACGGGGTCCGGGCAAACTTCTCTGAATTTTACATTTCTATATTGTCCATTATTTTTGGTTTTATATACATATATGTGCTAGCGTAATTGCGCGTCAAATATGACGGGTATGTGCAGATTATGTATTAAAATTAAGGTACTTCCCATTCTTCCTCCCTTTCTCTCTGCCTCCCTCCCTTTCCCTATATTCTCTCTGTCCTTCCTATTCTCTCCGTCCTTCCTATTCTCTCCATCTCCCTCCTAATCTTCACCCTCTCTTCTTCCCATCATCCCTCTTCCTCCCATCCTCTCTCGTATTCCCATCCGCTTTCTTCCTCCCTCCCTCCCTCCTCCCTTTCTCCCCCACATTTTCCTTCTCATAACAGTATTATTATCTATTCATTTTGTCATTTTCATATGTTCATTCCATCAATGATGTATTCATATTGTGCCAAATTTTTCCTGATGCATAACTTCAAGTTTTTCATGTATTCATCTTTTGTTCTAAATATTCAGTTATTAATGTCTAATTTATAATCGTCTCTTTGGAGCCGTTTATTATATGCATAGTTTTTGACTTACTAATATAAATTATCATGTCATTGTCATGTGCCCATATAAAACATTATTCAAGTCTTTCTGCATGCTTGTTTTAGCAACCTCAAAGTCTATGTACAGATATAAGTAGAGCATCATCTGCATATAAAATCAGTTCACAATTTTCCATGATGTTAAATATACTGTTTATATAAATTGTGAATAATATACATCCAAAAACGGAACCTTGTGTCACTCCCATTTCAACTCTTTTTTCTCCACTTTAAGTATCATTTAGTCTAACTCTCATAGTTCTGTTTTTTAAGTAGCTGCTAAACCAATCAAGAATTACACCCCTATACCGATCTGATGTAGCTTATTGATGTTCATATTCATAATGTTAAAATTAATCAGGGCAAAAGCCTTTTTAAAGTCAACGAAGGTGACTATTATTTGATTATTTTTATCTAAGTTTTCATTTATTATTTCTGAGAAATGTTCCAAAGCCTCTTTTGTTCCTCTGTTTTTTTGGAAACTGAATTGCTTAGTAGAAATTATATTTTTTTTATATGAAGTCTATTAAATGTTTAGCTACAAAATTTTCCATTATTTTGCAAATAGATGGTCTATAGTTATATAAATCACTACATTTTTCTCCTTTATGAATGGGTTTTATAATTGCAGCTTTTAAATTGTCGGGGACTGTGCCATATTGAATGCTGTTGTTTATCAGTCTTATTATTATAGGGATCATGACTTTGTTCTCTTTAATGTCTTAAATCTAATGTTATCTATGCCTGCTGCTTTATTACTTAGGCCACTGACTATTTTGGTTATTGTATTTTCCGTAGCCTCAGGTACATAAATACTACTTTGCTTGGTATGATGGTTCATCCTACTTAGTTTCAAATTACAATTCTATTTCAGATTTATTATTTAAGTTGTAAATTGTTCAGGAAGTTTATCTACTAAGTCATAGACTTCAAAGCAATTGTTATATTTAATTATTAAATTATCTGAATTTGTGGATTTGCATTTACCCTTTATTTTGCTAATTTCTTGCCGAACTTTTTTTTATATCTTTATTTATATTAGAGAATCTGGACTTAATATAATTGTTTTTTTATTTTTTAAGTTCTGCTCATACTCTATTCCTTATACATTTATACTGATCTTTATATGTCATATTAGTCTGATTACTTTTCCACTTTCTGTAATATTTATCTCTAGTTTTTATTTGATTAGTTCAGCTGTAATCCAAACCTGTTTTAGATTGAAATGAGTAGATTCTTTAGTTATAGTTGACAATGCATAGATTTTGTTAAGCTCCATTTTAACATTCTCATATAGTTTATTGGGATAATTTTAATTTAAGAGATATTCCCAATTAAATGATTCAATTTTATATTTGACTTTGAAATTGTGAAGGAATGCTGTTTTTTCGTTCTTTTGATTAATTAAATATCTGTTACAATATTTTAGATTTAAGCAAATGATTTTATGGTCAGATATTTTAGAATGTATTATTAGTGCTTCAGGAGTAGAAATTCGTCGCAAGAACAATTCGTCGCTTGGTAAATTCGTCGCTTGGCAAATTCGTCGCAAATTCAGGAATTGTTGAGGAAGTAGGTAATCCTTTTCTTCATTAATACTGCGATACACCATATTTAGTGTATGGAAATATATTCGTATCTTATCTTTTATACGTGTTTGAACAAACTTCCCGTCTATGTAGATGATTAAGATTTGGCAGGAATCAAGCGCGTGCCCGCTGCAACTACCCCTCCAAACCAATTAGGGAAAAAGTTTAATGGCTAGTTTCTCGAAAAACAAAACAATACTCATTCTAATCGATCATCCATATCTTCTTTAGGCGTTAGGCCGACTGTTCACTGAATGAATGGCCGCAATGGAATAGGCCATACTCGAATTATTCCTTGGCTGAGAGCGTAACAGGGTTACGAACTGCTCATTACGTATCGTAAATTGAGATAACTGTTAGCAGTAACCACGACGTAGTGTTATTTTAAATTATTTGCCATTTCCAATAACCCCGATTTTTATTTGTTTTGTTTTGTTAAAATGAGATTAGGTTAGGCATTGTTAAATTGAACAATACGACACAGTTTAAAATAACTTTGTGATAAATCCACATAAAAATATACAAGTACGATCAGTTTCGATGCATCACCATCATCATCAGGCAACAGGAATCAAAAAATATTTGACCAGAAACAGGAGGAGGTTGGGAAGGAAACAAAAAGGTGGAGAAAAGAGGGGAGAAGAGAGGGGGAAGTGGGAGAAGATGGGAGGCGGAGTCGGATTTTGGTTTTGGTGTAAGATTTCAATTTTTTCCAAAATATTTTATTAATATATGTTATCTTATTTTGTTTCATTCTAAATGACTGACGGAGAGTTAAAGTTACGAGATCCTTTTTCTTTTCCTCGATTTATTGATACATGGGTTCCGGATTGACAGAGGATCCCGCGCAACACTTTCATTTGTATTTTCTTTCGTGTTTATGCGTGATTATCCCTGCTGCAATACTGGAAGAGTAGTCATAGAAAGCTATGTTATAAGGAAAAGAATGGAAATGAAAAACTTACATATGTTTGAGTGAGAAGAGTATTTACCAAGAAAGTATTGCCAGATTTTTTATAGCATATGAAAAACAAAGCCGGACTAAAATTTATCTGCATCTTGGACGGCGGGACATTTCACTGCCAATACGCGACTCGGGATTTCACAATGCAAATCGTGACATTGAAAATAACAGAAAAATTTTCCTCTTTGCTCAACGGTTTCTGAATTTGCGACGAATTTGTCTTGCGACGAATTTGTCTTGCGACGAATTTGTCTTGCGACGAATTTGTATTGCAACGAATTTGCCATGTGACGAATTTGCCAAGCGGCGAATTCGCCACGCGACGAATTTGTAGCGCCACGAATTTGACAAGACGAATTGTCTCACGACGAATTGTCTCACGACGAATTGTCTCTGCGACGAATTGCCCGCGACGAACTGACGTAGAACCGAAAATTATCCTCACAAATTCTGTGGGTATACGTCAGGAATTTAAGCGAATTTTCCTTAATTTCTTCGTTGTAGAAAATCCATTTCACTTTCTGAATTCTGTGTACGCAAGAAATAAAATTATAGCAGATCTTGCTTACTTCAGTTGCTAAGGAGACTGTTTCTGTTGAAAACAGTTAAATAAACACGCACGAAATTTTCTAAGTTCAAAGCGAATTAGAATATTCTTGTTAGATTTTCCTGAATACGGCTACTTCTACCATAAAAATGTCTTTTGTAAGAAATAGGTTATTTGACTTTTTATACAAATTCTATTCGATGAGATTTCTGTTTTGACTAATACTTTACGAGATAAGATGACAATTTCATGTCGCCAGTAAAGTGGCACACCTATAATTTTCTTACCTTCTTGGCTCAAAAGTCCCAAATACCAAGTTTCTTGAAAATCCTCCGAGTAGTTTCCGAGATGAAACATGCGGACAGACGGACGGACATAACCTGACCAGAAGGCGTTAATTTTTTGCCTTTTGTAAAGAACGCCTGAAAACGTAAGCAATATGTGAACATTCTAATGAAATAGAATAAATTCAGCCGAAACAAAACATGGGACGTCGATTTTTTATGGACGGAACGTTGAATTCGTCTTCTGAAAGCAAGAAATCGTTCAGTAGCAATCCCTTATCTCAAGCAATTCTTTCCTCTTTCTTATCTGACGAAATGTGACGAAATGCATGGCGAGTAGAAAAACTCGATTATAAAAATAAACTACGATCTAACACAAGCATCGTTTCATCGTCTTTTCTTTTCCACGAAATAGATCGGGGAAAAGTTCCCCTTTCAAAGACAATACCCGATGAACCTCTGGGTTTGGGGAACTTTTCCTTAGCAACCGCGCCCCAGACTCAATTCTCCCGATGGCCTTATCGGCGAGTTCTTGAGAATATAGGAAAAAGATATCGCGGGTGACGAGACAGCTAAAATATGATCATTGGCGCATAAAACGGCGGCGTTGTATTGAAAAAAAAAACTAGACGAATATCCCGGAGGAAAAGTGAGATGGGATCAGTGCCGTAACTAGGGCATGGCGAAGGTGGCACTTGCCATAGGGGCCGCTTGCAAAAGGCGTCGGACATTTCCACAAAAAATGCCAAAAGTTAATTTTTCCCATAGATAGGAATCAATTTTATACTCAAATTTTAAAGTTATTGTTAATAAAAATGTTAATATTCCTTATGAAAACTTGGAAAAAATAAATTATATATACACAAGGTGTTTCCTTAAAATTTTTCCATAGGCGCCATATCTCCCAGTTACGCCTCTGGTTGGGATGTACCTATAGGTGGGTGAGAAAAACGTTCTTAATAAAGGGATTGGTGTCTCTCTCTCTCTTTCTCCATCCCCTCTCCTCCTCCTCTGCGTGGCCGTCTCTTGTGTTTAGCGGCGAGACAAAAGACAACGCCGTCCGATCCCCCGGTGGCGGGCGAATGAGAAAGGGAGAGTGGCGAAATTTTAAGTGGAATATGGGAACGAAGGGAAGGGAGGAGGTTGAGGGTGGGAGGCACTGCGTTATAGGAGAAGGTAGTGGTGGGAGGGGGGCGAAGGATTTCTCCACGGAGTGCGTGGAGGAAGAGGAGAACCCCAGAGGTAGAAAGGTGCGGCTGCCGTGTCCTCCACGGGGCGTCTTCATTGTTTTCATTATCCTCGTCCAAAACCATTATTCTCCTCTCCCCTCTAAACTATGTCCTCTTTGGTGCATTTAAAAGCTCCCTCTACACAAACACACAAAAAGAGTGGGCCCTCTATAATCCGGAATGCTCGGGACAGGAGGTCGTTTCGGATTACAGAACCACCCCGGTTGGTATATAGCGACTCCAATGTTCCGCAATTTCGTCCTTAAAACAAACAAGTGAGCAAATAAAGTATGAGAAAGATAATGCAAATAATAATATAAAAAATGGATGTCTGATGCAGGAAATTTCTCATACATACTGTTTTGTTTCCTCGTTCCGGACAGTTTTTACGTTTTAAGGTCGCTTTTAACGTTTCAGAAATTCTCCCTCGAAGCTGAGGGAACACAGAGTACGAGAAATTCGAAGCGCCATGCGCGCCATATTTCTGGACTTTGTATGTTTTCTTAGATTGGTAAAAGTGGACGAGGCATTCCGAACAAGAGATGTTTCCGAACAGCATAATTCCGGATTAGAGAGGTTCAACTTTGTGTACGTGGGCGCATGTTTATAATGCTAGGGGCGGGGCCGAGTGATCAGGATAAAGGAGATGGTTGAGGAGTGTATGAAGTGGTGGGATATAAATGAAAAAGGATGGAAGTTGAACGAAGAGATAATCCGAGAGAGGGCGACACACGTAGGAGGAAGGGTGAGAAAGAGTATAAAAGAGAAAATTAAAGACACCTTCCAGCGAGAGAGATAATCCTGGCACTGCCTCTAGATATAATTCACACCACCTTTAAACCTTCCGCATGCCATTTCTTTTATCCCGCTCACTCTCTTTGTCGTAATTTATGTTTTCGGTGGATAATTTTGGTTCTCAGCACAGCCTAATTTAATTCCCAAGCTATTTTTTTTCTCCCGGGAATTCGAATAAAAAATAAATATCTCTGAAGAAATCTATTTAAGAAAATCGGGGCCGTTTTTTCGTATTTTTTTATTTATATCAATTTACTGATGGATTCAAGTTAATATTCAGGCAAGAAAGAATAGGTTTTGCGAAAACAGTATAAACCCTTGGTGCGTTTTATTTTATTTCACGTGAAATTGTTTTTGCCGTGGGTTTCCTTCAAGTGACGGCCTATTTCAGTGTATACATTATGCTGTTCTACATTATGCATCAGCTTCACATTACCTCCGTATCTATGCCATAGGAGTTTTGCCAAATCACTTACCAAACACATCACTCCCATGTTCACTTTGAACTATAATTGGTGTTAGATATTGTAGTGAAATATAATTTTGAAACATCCTGTACAATTCTAAATAAGTTGTAGTTAGCAGAGCAAGCGGTAAATAAATCGAAAAAATAACCCATGTATAACCAAAGGCGATCTGTTTCAATAGGATTTTCCTCGCTGATTTGTAAAGGGTATTCTTTAACCCCAAAAAATTAATGCTTTTTAGGCGTTCTTCAACAGTAAAGCGGTAGTAGCGGAACGCATTATGGGCACGTCGCCTCCGTCCACATCTTTAATCTTCGAAACCACAGACGGGATTTTAGTGAAGTTAGGTATTAGTGAGCCTTATTAAAATTTATAGATAAATTGTGATTTTCAACTTTATCCGTCAAATAGAACTTTCAATTTATATAATCAATTAAATAAACTCGTATCTCGTTAACATGGCTTCTGTCAAGGACCAATTTAACTCAATATTTTTCTCTCCCTAGCTCTTATAAGATCAGTAAGGTGTCGATTAAAACCGTTATTATGGTAGAGGACATGTACCACAAAAAAGTTCGCGAGATCACATAAATTACGAATTAAGGTTTCGAAGGTAAAAAATCGAGATAATCCCAAGCATTATATCACATATTTTGTTTACATCGATCCCTACGACAATTCTATCGATAAAAAACAATTAAAAACCATATATTTCTCTATCTTGCTCTTATATAATCTGAGGTATAAGTTAAGTCATTTATTCGGATAGAGGACAACATTTACCACAAAAAAGTCCGCAAGACCACACAATTACGACTTACAGTTTCGGAGAATATCCCAAGTAAACGATATCACATATTTTGTTTAAATCGATCACCAAGACAATTCCATCCGCAGACAACAATTATGAAACCATATTTTTCTCTCCTCCACCTTCATATGGTCCGTGAGGTATAAATAAAAAATAATATTCGGAGAGAGGACAACATTTACCACAAAAAAGTCCGCGGAACCAATTTAGCATGTGTATCTAGGTGAATATAGGCTGAAAGAAGAGTAGCTGGACCTCCTTTTACGCGGGAAAGCTGACGGTTTGCGTTCCTTATGTTGTGGGAGGAAAATTCCGAAAGCAAGATGAAAAAACGCAACAGCCCTTTCTTCTAATCTCGTGCGCGTCCTTTTCTTCCCCCTCTTTTTCCTCTTCCTTTATCTTTGTCTTTTAGTCGCTTGCCTTACCTTCCTCCCGGCACTGGACTTACAATTAGCGTGGCGTTAGCTGTGACATTATTCTCCCTTTGGGAGGTGAGATGCCACCTCCTCCAATCTTTTATTCTCTAATTTCAGTCCTCCAACCTACTCTTATTCCTTTCTCCCCATGCACTGCAGTTACCAAAAAAATAACCTTGTCCTCTTCCTCTCTCCCCTTAGCAAAAATGGTGGAAGTCAACCGAAAAAAGAATCGGGATCGCCATTAATCCGTTTCCAAAATGGGGCGTGGTTTGCGCGTCAGTGGCATCGGTCTTCTTCCCCGGATCCACGTTCTCTGCTCTTTCATTCGGCGGCACCACGGTGGACGTTATTGATGAGACTGTGTATCGCTTGGATTTGGCCGGAAAAAACTGGTTTGTACATTTTTTATCTATTTTTTTAATCCTCGGTAAATTGCTTACCATGATACAGAGCGATCACGGACCATGATGGATTTTTTTTAGCGTTTCCTTTTGTGTGGCATCGGAATTGCGAGGAATGAGAGAGTAAGAAGAAAGAAATGGAGAGCGAATTTAAGTGAGCAGTAGAGTGATAGATGGCCACAGAGGGGATAGATAGAGATTTCAATCTTTATACACAACTAGCAGGAAAATCCGTTGTTTGCCCGGGTATTTATGATGTATACCTTGAAAAAGCTTACTTTGCCAGGTACCAATGACCTTTCATGATTTCCTTCTTCGACTTCCAGAATTTGAAAAATATTCTGAAAACCATTTTACAATAATTACTCTTGGATTATTATTTCTACCTGGGAAAGATGATTTTAATTAATTTAAATGCCAATGAAAATTATGCTACACCGGTTCTCATATTATTTAAATGGAGAAAAATTAAAATGGAAAATAACTTTTGAAATCTAAACAATGTCAATTGATCGGTTCAAAAACACCATATTTTATTATTGTTATTGCGGCTAAAACAAAACATTCCCCTTGTTCCTACGTTCTGTAAGTTGTCGATTTATGGAGGCATAAACATCCAACTTTCTAAAATATTTAATGAACTAGAGGGCCTGTGACATGCTCTTATCGACTTAAACTGCTTTCAATTTTAGTCGTAGATGATATTTACCAGCTCTATTGTTACACTAGAGAACGTTAAATAATAAGTGATTTTATTACATAGGATTCAATAAACTCGGTTATTAATAAGGATATAATACAGACGGTACATTAAACTGAAGATTACAAAGCATTTAACATTTTTCGAAAATCCCCTCTTAAGAACGGTTATTTTTCCTCCAAACATTTCATTTTCACCTATTATGTCACGTAGAATTCTGCCAACGATTTCTAAGGCTACTCCTGGAGCCGTTGGTGATTCATCCCAGATTATAACTCCAAACTCTCGTAAAAAATATTTTTTGGCGAATGAAAGTCTTAGTGAAGTTGAACTCTGTAGATCCAGAGGTAAATTGAAGGCTGTGTGACATCTGGAAGAATTGTCGCTGCAATCGCGGTCCATGCCACATTTAAAACATTTTCTCCCATCGACTTTAATTTATGATATAATGTTGTATACAAGTACGTTTGGTTCTTTTATACGGTGGCCTCGCCACTGTCAAAACCCCAACAAAAGTGTCTCCAAGGAACAAACGATTCAATAAGGAGACTTTGTTTTGAAACAAAGTGTAGGCTTAACCAAAAAAAGTTATTTTCCAACCGAGTTGGGTGAAGGTTGGTTAGGTTTCTTCCTTAAAAAGTTTTGATATAAGCAGTAACACATTATTATAGGAAAAGCTACGGGTTGGGTGAAGGTGGATAGGTTTGTTTCCATGAAAATTTTTTGATATGAGTAACACTTCATTATTATAGGAGAATACATACCCTTATATCAAAACTTTTTTATGGAAACAAACCTAACCACCTTCACCCAACCCGTCGCTTATCGTTTTTCCTATATCAAAACTTTTTAATGGAAACCAACCAAACTATCTTCACCCAACCCGTTTGGAAAATAAAAAACAACCTCCACCTGCAAAGAATACGTAAGTACTAAATTCCTTTATCTTGTAAGAAGAATTCCAGTGCAGCTCGTTCATTATTAATCACACGACACAATCTTACAAAATTCATTTCATTCGATAAAAGGGATCCATGAATGTACTCTTAATTTGTTTATCATTGTTGTGAACACAACAATCTGTTGATTTGCTGTTTAATTTTGCTGGGCTTTGAGAGTGGCGGGGCTATTGTATAAAGGAACCATACGTTTGGCCTGACTCTCCAGAGCTATCTATAAATGAGCAGCTTTGAATACCTTCGTTCGAAGAATTGGCTATTTGATTTGCAGAATATACATAATTGATTTTCATTTAAATTTTGTCACGTAATTGAAGCAACTAATAAATGGTTTAAGGAGTACTCTGGAAATTGGTCGACTGTAATGTTCATGTTACATTCACACGGCGGAATAAAAACGGCCAAAATGGTTTGTACTCTATTGTATAAATGCAGTTAACATTTATTCTTTATTTACGGCGAATGTTTTTGATAGGTACCGAACAAGTTTCTTTAAAACAATTGCTACCATGATTTTTTTTGAAAAGTCAATTTAATTTATGAAACTAATAGATCGCAGCAAGAAATAAATTCCAAATAGCAACTTTAATAGACAAAACATTAAAACCCTTCAAAGTACGTCAATTTATTGCATTGCAGTGTTAAATAAATTGCCGAATTTAATATCGATATTAATTAATTTCATTCTCACACAATCGCTCATCAATGTCACTCACATTTTCCAATCATAAAACAGTCTACGTGCCTCTCATTTACGTTAAATAGCCATACTTTCGGTTCTCTAGTTAAATCACAATGTTCTCTTACAGATTCAATGAACTTGATTATATTGTAACTTTAATTGCAATAAAATCGAAATTTAATATTATACTTACCGATAATCAGATGAAACTTCAATGTATACAGTATCAGTATTAATTTCATTTAATATTATGACGTAACACTTTCGTTTAAATACTAACTGAAATTAATCAGCGTGCTGAATATATTAAAGCATTCTTTAATTTTCGATTTATTAAAAGAATTGTGATTTTAATTCTTACGCGAAGCTTCAATGTGTAAACTGTTAAACGAAGCGAATATAAAAGTTTATTTACTAACATTACTAATTGTATATTGTTGTTAGTAACCATAAAAACTCCGTAAATAACCGTTGCTACGTTATGCGAAGACGAACTTGTATTATATTATAGAGATAGATTGTTATTTGATTCGAAATTGCGTATGGCTGAACTTATTTATTTTTTATTTTAACAAGATCATAAATAGCCGTTGGCGGTCTTTAACAATTAGTTTAATAACTCTAATAAAGACGAACACATGCAATCATGCCCTGAATAGGATTCGTACCCGTGACCATAGCATTAGGAGCCAGACTCGCTAACCATCCCATTGCCGAGACAGATTTTTTCTCATACATAAGCATAATAGAACAAGAGATAGGTTCCCTTGGAAAAACTTCCAGTTGTCCTCAACAGTAATTTTCCTACCAGAATTTTATAAGGCTTGGCTGACAGCTTGCTGATAATCCATTACATTTTTTCCCTCGAGTACTTCTAAATCCTCTTTTCGCACTCGATTCTCTTTTACTGAGTTTTTTAATTTTAAACGAGTTCATGCCCACAAGATTGTTATCAGGGTCTGAATATGCCCTTGGAAAGCTATGGGAATTCAAAATCCTATTCCTATATCTGTGTCTGTCCATAATATAATAGGTAATATTGTAGGTTAAACGGCATTTTCCTTTTCTGATGCCATGTATTTGTTAGCATCAACTTGTCAAAAAAAGCTATCATTTTCTGGCCTCTTTCATTTGCTATTTCTTCTTCCTTGACGAAATTCCCCCGGGGTGGCGATGGAGGAGTGATTCGAGCGTTGGCCTTCAACGCAGCGGTCCCAGGTTAGAATCCGGTGAAGGTCGGATTTTACAACCTGTGATCGTACCATCCCCTACTTGTGTGATTTGAGGAGACCGCGCAAGTCAGCGCTCCGTCCTTTGGAAGGGTCTTTAAGCAGTTGGCCCCCTTGGTGCTCTTCGTAAAGAGTAGGATAATGCCGGCATCGGGTTTCCCTCCTCCCTTGTGTGTCTGGTGTCATGGCTATAATAATCCAAGGGGCGGAAGAAACAACCAAACGAAGTTGCCTAAACACAAGTTATAATACGTGGTTCTCATAGTCATCTAATAGTGTTTCAAGCCATAGAAAATTCAGTCGTTTTATTCCTCGATGAATTTAAGAATGTCTTTAATGGAGTAACTATAATAACTGAATGGTGCATGTTTTTTCCTAGTCGGTGCACTATCCTCAATAACGCTTTAAAAAGAATTGTGACTTTTATCTATTTTAAATCAGGGGTGTTGTAATCATTGCCTCGTATAATATTTTAGTTAAAAAGATTGAATATATTTAACCCTAAACAATACTTTATTCAGAATCCGTCGTAATAAAATAAATACCCGCGAGAAAATATAACATTAGAATCCGCTCACTGCTTTGCGAGATTTCGAAGGATCTCAAAATAATAAAATATTACGGGCAAAATAATAGTGTCGAGGGAGTAAGTTTGTCGCATTCTCATTAACTTTGCAGGTGTTTAAATATTTGAGGATCCAACTGTACCGTTACCGCCAGCTCCCGATGTCAGGCACGCCGTCTCTTGTTCCCCTTAAGACGAACCAACTTCACGGAGAGTGTCTGAGCCACGGCGATTACCAGCTATTGAATTAATAATTGGGAGAGCAAATTATACTTTAATCGCATTCCGCAGTGGCTGTAATGGACCAGAGATAAGCTGTACTGCTTCCTCTGCGTTATACCACAAATCACGGCCGCATTGCAAATGATGCTCATAATTTTCTTTTAGTGGCCAAAGGATCCATTTTATCTGCTCCGGGCATAGAGGAAATTTCTTGGATATTTTTTGGCCTTGTTTCAGTGGTCTTTCTGCGTCGGAATTTGTGAATAACCTAGCGTTTCTTTTATAGTCCGTTTCAGATATTTTTTGTTGAAGAAATTATCTTTTTATTCCTATAACCGCGCATCTTTTATATGGTGTCTTCAGTTCTGGCGATAATGTTACGAATTCGGCGATAAGGTACCAATTTTTAAAAACAATTTCTTTTCTTTGGATTTAGATTCCTAAGCATGAAATATATTGGTAGTGTTCCTGGCCTTTATAATTCAAAATCCACCACGAAATATCGAATATTTCTTTTTGGTACACTTAGCGAGTGAGACAGGGAGGTGAGAGTCATCGAAGAGGCACCGCTGCTTAAGAATCGGATTGACATGAGAAATAGTTGTGAAACATTTTCACGAGAAGGGAAAAACAAACTCCAAGATAATTGTTTATTTACATTTTCTAATCATCCGTCTGTAGCGATGTTTTTCACGTTCCGTAAACATCACGTCATTCAACCGAGTCAGGAGGTTATCATGAGCCTACGAATTCATGTAAGCAGACTCGGCACCCGTAAGCGCCTATATTTGGTCTGTTTACAAACATCTTGACTATAATATTAGAATGTAGATAAGTGCATAAGAACCACTTTAGAATCCCAACAAACAGTAACTTTGGGCCAAACATTTGTGTTTTCTAAACAGATGTTTCTTTCTTCCAGTGGAGTCACAGAAAATTATATTAATATGGTAATGTGAATCAGGGACGTAACCGGGGGGGGGGGGTCCGGATCCCACCCCCCCCTCCCCAGCGTACAGACATTTGTGCGATAACCACGCTACAAACTTGCTACATTGCCTCTTGCTACGCTTTCACTTGCTGCGTTGAGTTATGAGAACTAAAAATTTAATAAAAGTTTATATTATTTGAATAGAACTTTTATTTAATCAATTGTCGGAAATTTGTTTTCGGCCTCGGCCTTACGAAGTAAATTTCTGGTTACGTGCATGATGTAAATAGATGTAATAATGTAGTTCTCTAGGTGGATCCTCCGAAAATTCAATTTAAATCGAATAATTAAGTAAACGGTTATGAATAAATATATAATAGTACTTCCAATTAGCCAATTTCATTTAAATCTCCTCCGTTCGTAGGGTGGAATGGTATTTAAATATTCTCCGTCACTGGAACGTTAAGGTTATCATTTTAGATAATATTATTATTGAGTTAAAAGTATTGTTTTCCTACGGGTTCAAGAAGAAAGAGGCGAATGTCCTATTTGGAGAGCTGCAGTTGTGTTAGCCAAAGATATCCGCCGGAGAAAAGTTTGATCTCCAAATAAATGTCGTGACCACCCAATCTTTGCTGCCATTTAGAAGATAGGGAACCTTGTTGTTGAAGATTAATTTTCGTGATTTCGTTCCTATTATTCGTAGCGGCCCTCAGATCAGTAGAGACTATTTTATTCTTCCGGAAAGAATTTTTCTGAAAGATAAACCACAGTTATTTGTTGATGGGTCGGAAAGTTAAAACTCCTTAAAAAATTTCCGGGAAAAATTCCTTGATATTTGGATCTGTCAAGAACCCATTAAGGATCTAACAATAGTCTGCGAAACTCGATCCATTATCTCCTTAAGAGGGACGGACCGAATAGAGAGTGACGGAAAAGGGCGAATCGAAGAGCGCAGGAAAAGTTCCTTCGGATAGATCCGATCATTTTTCACGTCGGCCTCGGGGAACGGATCGTCCTTTTGGATAGAGTAACAAATCGAAAAGCTTTTTCTTGGCAGGGAGGAAAATTATTACCGATCGTAGAAATGCTCTGCCCATAACGCGGATAGTGCGCACACATTAGGGTTAAACATCTCTTAGTAATTTCATGTTGCTGAATCAAACTTTGTTCGCATCGAAAGTTATTTTTTTCATCCGAAATCTAATAAATGTGAGGATAAAAGTGAAAGTTTATCTATTAAAATGCGTTTTGCCTGCTTTTTTAAGGATGAACTATAGTGTGTGCATGTGGGTATTTTTGACTAATCAACCTCTTGGATTATTATACCCATAACCTCTTCCACACCGAACACAATCACAAAGGAGGAGGAAAACCAGGTGCCGGCATTAGCCTACTCTTAACAATGAACTCCAAGGGGGCCAACGGCTTAACCTACTTTCCGAAGGACGTACGCTGAATTTATGCGGTCTTCTCAAACCACACAAACAGGGAACAGGGCGACCTTGGAAAAAATCCTACTTGTGCAGGATTCTTTTAAAGCAGCAGGCAAGTAGCAACCAGCGCCCTAACCACTACACCATAGGCACCCCCGATGAACTATTGTACGCCTTTCTTCTTCCTCATGTGCATTGGAAAGGATAAGTCGGAATGGCTTGGGACGCCAGAGGAATTTTATTTTCTGCGAGAGTTATGAGCAAGGTTTGGAGTAGGCGAAAACGTGCTACTAACGATAAATGAAGAAAAGCAGCAGATATGTACAGCGAGCAGAACCGTCGAATGTATCGAATGGAGTTAAGAGTGCTTGTGAGAGAGATAGAATAACGCATTTTGCAATGAGTGTGAAAATAATGTTTTTCAGTTTACCCTCTAGTTCAGCAAAAATGTCGCACCAATCAAATGTTCATATTTGGAAACCTAGAAAATAACTAACGAATAACACTCAAAGACACTTTAAATTTCAAAACCTTTACTACAGTTTTCCTCTCTTTATGCGAGGGTTGCGTTCCAGGAAAGCGGCGCATAAAGGGAATTCGCATACACAGAACACATATTTACATGTAAAAGATAGGGATACGTTCCACAAGTTGAGTTGCAAGGTGGCTTCTCCAAAAATACCGGACACAGGCGTCCAATAGGCGAAGCGCGCGAGAAAATATATGTCGGGTATTACCTTTAATTTTTTCCCGGACAGACTGCCCAAATACTGGACAGTCAGGTTCAAAACTGGACACCTGGCAACCCTATCCACAAGCAATCCTAACTTCCCACCAAGACGCTCTTGTTTCGCTCCATGACGACTTCTTATGAGCTAAATGCAAACTTAAAACAATTATCCCTAAATTACAAGAGTAAGCAGAGGAGTACAAATGGTGGCTGTTGTGGGTGACATAATAGTGGAGGTTTAAACTGCTGGAGGTTGTCTAGGCCCAACTCAAGATCCGCGGGCAAGAGACTTCTCAAGTATGCTCAAACAGTATCACACGAAATCTCCGGCTCATATCCACTCTACAATATCCTCTCCACTCTCATCTCTTTTACTGGAGTACTAATACGCACAGCATAAGAGACAACGAGAGATTGAATGGTCGCCTTGTGGTGTAGCGGGGAACTTTCTTGCATTTGTATTGCATTGGCCGCGTAACCGCATAAGAGCGAATCAAGGACGCATGAATAAAAATTCCGGTAGCAATAAGTTTGTCGCATAATAGCGAATTCGCATAAAGCGAACCCGCATAAAGAGAGGGAAATCTGTACTTCTATCTTAGCTTTTGGAAAATTTTACACGAATTCAGCTGATTTCATTTCATCCTGAAACTTATGCAACACTTGTTTCGCCGGCGCATTCGCGAATGGACATTTTTGCGAAGTTGTTTGCGAGGTTGTAGTCGGTGGCGTAACTGCTCACGAAAGTAATCGGAGCACATATTTAACTAAAGTTATAAATTGGAAGCTAGGGATTTGGTTCCGTTTTGCTTCGGCATCCACACGAGATTCGGTATTTGCGGTTACATAGTTCAAGCACTGGAAGATTCTACAAGAAGTTAAAAGTTATCCTATTAATAAGTAATTGTGAAAATTAGCCATAACCTTCTGGAACTTCATCGTAGCAAAATTAAAAAAATTGATGTGGCCACCACATGATTTTCTCCATACCTTTAATATTTCTCAAAATTCCAAATGGGTTAAATCGGGGGTCTCCAACCAGTCGATCGCGATCTTTGGCTCTTCTAAAGTTGATCGCGCAGCATTCCCTCAGCACTATTACTTTTTATTGGATCAAGTGAGAAATGTTGAGACGATATAGATTTCGACTTTGGTTGGTGGAAATTCTTATAGTTCATTAGTGAATGTAGCTATGAAAGTGAAGTCAATACTTTCCTCCATATATTTGTGTGAGTCAACGTTTTCTTGGATGAATGGAACCAAAACAAAGCATCGCACCAGCTTAACAGACTGAGTGATAGTATTCGACTTGCAGTAACAACTTACACACCAGAGTTTTCCAGTGCATATTGTAGAAAATATGCAGTGTCAGATCTCCCATTAATTCAATAAATAATGCCTCATAACATATGATTTTTCTGTTACTATTAATGAAATTTTATTGTAAGTAAAATATTCTCTTGTTCAGAACAAACATTCAAACAAAGTTTTATTCCGGTTTGTTTAACTCAAATCGAATTGGTGGGGCATGTTATGCAGGACATGTTATGATGCTGGTTTCTATGTCTCGTAAAGTTCTCACCCCCCCCCCCCCCCCCCCCCGCTCACAACAGTATTTCTGGCATCATGGCCCCCGTAGACATAGGTACGCCTCTGGGTCGATCCTCTGTAAATTTCCAAATTTCCAAACAAAAAGTATATCTTGGGTGCTGAAAGGTTGGAGACCCGTGGATTAAATGATAAAAAAATATTTTAATGAACTGCGAAAAAAAATTTAAAGACTTTACAAAGAACAGAAATGAACTCAAGTCGTAGCCTTCTGATATTGGATATAGCTTCGAATCTCCAACGATTAAGAAAAAAAGGAGCGTAAAATGGTCAGAATATAAATACCTTGGAAGCATCATAACAAGAGAAGTAAAATGTATTGATGAGATCAGGACTAGAATAGGAAAAGCAAAAGCGGCTTTCAGAAGAAAGAAACAACTACTTACAGGGAATATAAGGGAAGATATCCACACGAAGTTTATCAAATGCAATGTACGGAGTATATCTTTGTACGGGGCAGAAACATAGACGATAAGGAAAAATTACCTCAAACACTTGGAAAGCTTTGAAATGTGGACATGGAGGAGAATGCTAAAGAAAAAATGGACAAATAGGATGAAAAAAGATGGTGTACTACGAAAAGTAGGAGAGAAGCGAATGATTATACAGACTATTAGAAAGACGAAGGCAAACTGGGTTGGACATTACCTGAGGAGAGAGAGAGAGAGATTTTTTTTTATTTAATTAAAAAAGGTCCATAAACAGCCAAATTTTGGCCTTTTACAATGGATCCGTAATATAACAACATAAAATAATAAATAAAATAAATTAAATTAACAATCGTGGAACAGATATTAAATTGTTCCAAACAGGAAAATACAAAAACAGAAACATATTCAAAAGCGTTTAGACAACAAGAATTATGGGGGTTACCGGGCAACTAGTGCAAAAAAGGATGAGATGGGGGAAAACATATCAATAACAGGGAACAAACGAACCAGGGAATTAAATGTTTGGGGCAATCGATAGAAGAGAGATCTTTTGGTGATGGAGAGTCGGCATTTGGGTAAGTGTTAGAAGTAAAATTAGATGGAAAAAGGGAAAGAGGTAGGAAAAGGATTCAGCTTATAGACGATTTGAAAGGGAAATATAGTTATCAAGGTATGAAGAGGACAGCAAAAAAATATGAGTATATGGAGGACCAAGTTTAACCCTGAATAATCACGGACAGACTACCTATGATGATGAGTCGGCGGTAGGTGGTGGGGTTGTGTCAGCTAAAACATTTTGTTTTTAAAATATCTCTTCAACAATGCATTATATGGGAAGATGTTTCAAACAAAGCTTGTAGAAAATTAAAATTTCTACAACTTTTATTCCAGTACGTTTTTACATTTATAAAATATTAAAACAAATATAAAAAAATCTGATGTGATTTTTTCCATACCTATAATATTTCTAAAAATTCCAAATAGGTTAAACGATAATAAAAATTTTAAAGGAACTTCGAGAAGTATTTAAAGAGTTTACAAAGAACAGAAATAAAATCAAACCCTAGCCTTCTGATATTGGATATAGCCCCGAAGCTCCAACAATTAAGAAAATAAAAGGAGCGTAAAGTGTTTACAATAGTCACCGGTAGGTGGTGTGGCGGTGGCAGCTAAATAATTTAATTTTTAAAGTATCTCTTCAACAATGCATTATATGGGAAAATGTTTCGAACAAACATAGCAGAAAATTAAATTTCCTACAACTTTTATTCTAGTATGTTTTTACATTTATCAAATATTAAAGCAAAGATTTTTAAAACACGTAGAAGTGAAAAGCGTAAACACCCACTTCTGTTTGACAGATGTTTACCAAAAACTATTCAGCACTTCTTCCTTTAACAAAAATGTAAAATATAAAATTTCGTGTTGACTGATTAATAGTTTTTGAGTTAGAGCATCCACAAAATTCTGGTCACTGACACATCCACACACACACACACACCCACCCACAGACATCATCGAGAAAATAGTCAAAACCTGTTCAGGGGACCTTCAAACATGTATTTCCGTTGAAATCTCGAATTCGATTTTTTTCATGAATGTAATACTTTCTATATGGAGAAAGTAAAAAACGCGAAACAATCAAATAATTTAACCTCACACTTTACGATGTTCCCGGAGAGATTTTTTTCAGTAGTAGAAATTAGGCTCGAATATTTTAATGCTTGTTACTTCATATTGTGGGTCCGCCAACCGCCTACATTTATGCCGCCTCACATTTTTACTTTCCCCTATACTACATAGGGGAAAGTATTGCATTCATGAAAAAATCGACTTCGAGATTTCAACGGAAATACACGTTTTGAGATCCCATGAACACGTTTTGACCATTTTCTCGATGATGTCTGTGTGTGTATGTGATAGCTTTTTGTGGGTGCTCTAACTCAAAAACTATTAATTACGTCATCGCGAAATTTTATATTTAACATTTTTATAAAAATCACAAGAATTGATTAGTTTTTGGTAAAAATCGGTAGACCGGAAGTGGGTGTTTACTCTTGTCACTTGTCCGTTATTTTGAAATATTTGCTTTAATATTTGAGAAATGTAAAAATGTATCGGAATAAAAGTTGTTGGAAATTTAAGTTCCTACAACCTTTGTTTGAAACATTTTTCCATATAATGCATTAAGAGATATCTTTTATTCCTAGCTGCCACAACCACGCCACCTACCGACGACTATTGTTAACAATTGACGCTTAGTTTCGTCTTAGTAACGCTCCTTTTTCTTTTCTTAATTGTTGGAGCTTTGTGGCTATATCCAATATCAGAAGGCTATGGTTTGAGTTTATTTACGTTCTTTGTAAAGTCTAAAATTTTCTCGCAGTTTCTTAAAATATTTATTATTATGTAACCTATTTGGAATTTTTAGAAATATTACAGGTATGGAGAAAGTCATTCGGTGGCCACATCAGATTTTTTCAGTAAGCTTCTCAAAATCGCCTCTTGCGGCGCATGACTGGAGAAACAAATACCATTACCATTAACGGAAAGGTATCGTTATTTGATCTTCATACGAGTTATTTCTTTTAAGCCTTAATACGTTGTTTGGAGTTGCTTCATTCAAGTACATGTTATTCGACGGGAGTTCATTCTTTTGCATTGCTATCTTTGAACACGTACGTTGTCACATTGGGATTTTTTTAAACACTAAACCATTGCACATTCAAAACGCCTCCAAAGTAGTTCACGCCTCTATAGAGTTGTATGGCAATAAAAATTGACCGAGCCCTTTTAGAGAGGAAATATTTCGCATATAAATCTCCATATCAAAACTGCAGTGATTTCCATTTAACTCGAGCGTCCACCAAGCGACCGACCTACAAACTTTCGGGCACCTTCATCATTCGTCATGTTTGATACAATATAAACGCCAAGTGTCTGTTTGATTGACCGTTTCAACGCTCGACTGTGGCGCCTCTCATAAAGAGCGGGAGGATCGAGATCTATCTAGCTTTCGACGCTCGACTGTGGCGTCTCTCTTAAAGAGCGAGATAATCGAGAACTATTTATGTGATATGAGAATAAATATGGTTTAGCGTATTATTTATTTGCACTTTTAAGTTACTTAGAATTGCGATATGAATACGGGACTTGATGAAGGGATGGATAAAGATGAAGGGAGAGATATCCGGCCTTTTTGACGGGCACTTATACTGTATACGCAAATATATTTCTTCCCGTCACATTGACGGGCTTTTATACAAGTAGATATATATACGGAGCAGCAGGGCTCCCTGAATCTATCATTCTCGGTCACGAACTCTGCGGTATTATAGTTCCGCTGTTACATCGACCTCTGATCATGGCGTTTGGGATTGAGTGCTTAACGAAACGATTCTTCGTATTTTTTGCCCGCAAAATTTTTCTGCGAGCAATTTGTAAAGATAAACTAAAAACAAAGCTATTCATGCATATTTATGTGAAGTTTTCGTCGAGAGGTGGGAGTTTCTGAAAATGTTCAATGACGAAGAGAATAACGGACGTAGAATAACATAGTTTCGGAAAGTTCATGGTCACAACTTTTAACCAATCTCGATTTACAGCTCCCGTTGCTTGATAAACAGCGTTGCCGTAAAAGCATCTCTTGCTATAAATCTAGAGTGTGGCAAAGGCATTTTATTCACTCCGTTTCGCATTTCCGCTCGCTCGGAATCAACGCTAGGAATAGATAACAAATGGTTCATCCAGCGGAGGAGTCTCGTGTTTCTGGTATTAAAAGGGTTTAAGTACAATAGACGGTGATATATGGTACAGTCTAAAGCAAACAAATACTCGGCGTTCACGTAATAATTTATTGTTACGCATTTAACGTTTTTTTTAATGACTTAATTTTTGAGGATACAAGACCAATGTTAAAATGTTAGAATTTGTTTTTTTGTTTTTGTTTTCATCCTGCTTATGTCGCTTTCGAAGCTGAGTAAAAATTTATTGAGTTGATTGGAGTTTGTGAGAGAACCTTAAATATTGCATTATATTGCAGTATATTATTTTATATGTTTTGTAATATATATTTGTAGGCGTTCTTTTCAAAAGTAAAATAAAGAACGCCTTATGGTCAGGTCGTATTCATCCATCCGTCCGTCCGCATGATTCATCTCAGAAACTACTGGGCGGATGTTCGTGAAATTTGGTTTCCTCGCCTCGTTATATCGCTAAAATGCACCAGCAGCTTCCTCTCCCCATCGACACCTATTCGATCTCATCCAATAAATAGTTTTCTCCCGCATTCGATTCGCAAACAATGGAACGCCCTCTCGGAGAGAACCACTCCACGCCACATGAAACCATCTTATCACCTCTTCCTCTTCTGCTGACTCTAAAAGTCATCATTTAAAATCCTGGTCGTTTTTTCTTCTAATCGCGCAACCCTGTGGTCCTATTCTTCTTTTAATTGCTTTTCCTAAATCTACTTCTCTGTGCAGTCCTTTATCAACTCTATCGGGTATAAAATAATGTTACTTTACTTGTATACTAAGTTTACAGAGAAAAGGTTGTAAAGTGAAGAAACCAAATTCGAGATTTGGATGAATGAACGCAATAAGCACCCGAGTCCGAAAAAGCGATTCTTTGCAATTCCGGCTGTCCATTGTCTTTCATCCTTACTCGGCTGTACTATCTTAAATACGGTATTTACCCGAATTCAAGACGAGGTTTATTTCCAAATTTCAACTTGCGAAAATGGATGGTCGTCTTAAATTCGAGTACGAAGTGGTATACCGTCAATTCATCGCGTGTAAATTCGTCCCACGACAAACTTATCGCTCGACAAATTTGTCGCGAGACAAATTGGAAGGCGAGACACCATGACTGTTGCACGGGAGGGTGCGATGAATTGACCCGCGATGACTTTGTCGTGTGATGTATTGACGCGCGACGAATTTCGTGAGGCGAATTGATGCACGACGAACAAACCACGTCGAATTGACGCGCGACGAACTGACCAAAACGAGTTGTCGTAGAACCGTAGGAATTGATGTTTTTTTTAACAAATGAAACATAAGATAAAATACATAGTTGTATCTACTAACATTTTTCATTTCAAACTTACGATCAGAATTTCAATTAATACAGTATTCATTTTAAAAAGATACATTTTAAAAATTCTGTTTTTTTTTTTTCAAATAAAAACTTGTAACAAACAATTTCAATTAATGAACGTGCCAGCATACCTATACTGAATGCGTGTGTTCGAAATACTCACTAAACACATTCAGTGAGATATTAAGGCATATAATCTTTTTTCTGTTTTGACAGTCTTCTAAAAGGGGGGATCGTCGTGGATTCGGACAAATAAGGTAGTATCGGCAGAATAGTCCGTAAATTAATTCGAGAACATTTTTATAACGCAATTTATGATTTGTAACGGCTATTCCATGCGTATTCTATATTCTCCCCGGATATTTATAGGACGCTACTGGAAAATAACACACGAATTCGCACTCTTTCGGTGGAGCGCACTTTTCGTCTCAGAATCGTTAGTTTTCGCACCGCTTGATGCCGCTTCCGTCGACGCGAACGTTATCCCTCGCCGTCGCTATTCTGCCTCGTAAGCACCTCCATTTCCCTCTTCCACTTAATGTCTTCCGCATTCTCCAGCTTCCTTCACCTCGCCCTATTTCCTCTTCCTCTCATCCTCCTTTATCTGACCATCTCTGTTTCTCCGTCTGTCCTCCCCTTTACGTCACCACACTCATCTCCTCTTGCATTATATTCATTCTACTCGTTTATCTCTTGGAAACGCTTTTATCCAGTCCTTTAAGGCTGCCGCTTCTCTTCCTCTTGCGTCTTAATATTTTTTCTCTCTCTCCTCCTTTCTTTGCAAACCTTACGCGGTCTCTAAATTATATAGCTTCCCGCGAGTGGTGGTATCACAGAATAAGTCGACGTTTTCTCAAGAGATGTCTTTTATCTTGCTCTCTATTTCTCCCTCCTCGCTTCGTAGTTTTGGAGGGAATCTGGGAGGGAAGGGTTGAACAAGTTCGCTGCTTCCATTAAACAGGAGAACACGTCTATCCACGTTCTATTAGCCCACGTTAAATAAATAAATAATTATAAAATTTCGTCTCATTAAACTAATAATTAACTTTTTGAATTTTCTTATATTCATGACAAGTTTGTTCCTGGTTACACCTCATTATCCAGTGGTGGTATCACAGAATAAGTCGACGTTTTCTCAAGAGATGTCTTTTATCTTGCTCTCTATTTCTCCCTCCTCGCTTCGTAGTTTTGGAGGAAATCTGGGAGGGAAGGGTTGAACAAGTTCGCTGCTTCCATTAAACAGGAGAACACGTCTATCCACGTTCTATTAGCCCACGTTAAATAAATAAATAATTATAAAATTTCGTCTCAATAAACTAATAATTAACTTTTTGAATTTTCTTATATTCATGACAAGTTTGTTCCTGGTTACACCTCATTATCTACCACGTTCAATGTCTTCAATTAGAAAAAAATTAAATATCTACGTATTTTGCATTCATTGCAAGCGTTGTGCGAAGTATGGAAGAGGTCGTGTCTATCTACCCATTTTTCTGCTTCTTTTAACGCATGGGCTGCTTCAATTGTTTTCAGAGGTTGTGTGAGATATCCACAGTGAAAGTTGTCTGAGGAATATTGCTCAATTAGAAAATCGTTTTACATGACGGCCTGTATGAAATTTGTTAATGATTCGCACACGGCTTATTAGTGGTCACTATGCTGCTCCTGGCAATGGAGGGTTTCTAGAGATTCTCTCATTGAAAATGTTTCCATATTGATGAAAACTCCACTTTTTGGCGTATTTTTCGGCTCACGTGCCTTTGACGTTCTGTACTTATTACTTTAAAGGCCGGCTCACACTAGGGAGAAACGCGGCGACAAGATGACTGAAGAAGACTCCGACTCACACTTAGGAGAAAGAAGTCGAAGATCTAGGGCAGTGGTGAGCAGCAACCTGTGGCCCGACGTCCGCATGCGGCCCCCGAGAGCGTTTTATGGGGCCCGCGAAACTATGATTAAAAAGTAATCCGTAAAATTAACACACAAATTCAGATATTATACATTCAAATTACGACAATAAAACACTTGAGATTGATATTTTAACCCTAAAACTTAAATTAAACTTGATATTCACTGAAATGATACCTCAGAATATCTAGTTATCGTTCGAATCAAAGTTTAACCCGGCCCGCCGAAGCGTTGACAACTTGCAATGCGGCCCGCCAAGGAATTCGCAACCACCAATGCTCACCACTGATCTAGGGGGAATCCTATTACGAATACGCCCGAACCTTCACGATGATTTCTGATCTCTAGTGCATACCCAATTCCTTAACAGTGATCGCAAAAACTTTGCCTCGTGACGTCAGACGAAGCGAAGAAATATTCTCTCCGAGCAATTTTTTTTCTTCTCGCTACCGTTCCCTTCGCCGCGTCCATTTAGCTCTTCGGTAAGAATATTTTTCTCTTCGCTTCGCCGCGTTTATCCCTAGCGTGAAAACAAATTTTCGCAACGGTTGCGTCTTCTTGGTACACTGTACTTTATAGTATCAGCAGGAATACGTATTTTCTTATAATTATTTATCTCATCTTTTCTGCCATTTCACGGAGATTTCCTCTATTCATCAATCATTTTCTTTCCCTTTCCTTTTATCTTTCCGATTCTTCCCGTTTTCCCGCCCTTTCTAGCCCCCTTTTTGCATCACTCTTTTCATGCATTATTTGTTCAGATGTATTCACCTTCCCTCTTTTGACATGTCCGCCCCTTTCATCTTCCCCGACCATTCCATTCCTTATTTCTCGCCACCTCTTTCCTCTGCTCCCTTGGTTTCCCTCCACCCAGAATTCATTTTCCCTTTTTTTTCACCAGCTCATCCTTGATGTTACTGCTTTGGGACGTGGTGTGAATTTTGCCCGCGACTCTCGCCTATTATTCGTTTTGATTTTGCTGGAGGTTTGCCTATCACAGTTTCTACGGCCTCTCTTGAAAGCAAAAGGGGCGAAATAAATAAAAGACAAGTTTTATTAAAAATTTGGTAATCTATTTTCTGCTTTAATTTGAAATCATCTACCCTCAGAATCTATATTCCGTCGTATAACTTTAACTGGGCAAATGAATATTAAATAAACATTTTCATTTAAGAGCAGTAGTTTTTTATAATTTTAGCATTGTAATTTTTAAATTTTGTTATTTATGCCTTCAACTTCAGTGATACGATATGTTAGCCAGAATAAATATTTTTGCCCCAGATAAAATGAAAAAACTAAACACTGCGGCGTAGCTAATTTGGCACTTTCACGCCGTAGTCGAGGTGATTTCTTCAGATGAATAATGGAGTTACTAAATTTTGCGTTGAGTAGAAAGGTATATTATACAAGTTCAAAATGGAGGCATCGTCACTAAGAGGGGGATACTGTATCCGTTCAAGAAGACGTAGGTTTAGATATTAATGTTTATGCCTCTATAAACAGAATTTACTATATTTTTACTTTCTCTATATACGAAGAAAAGAGAAAGTATTGCTTTCATGAAAAAAAAATGAAATTCGCGATTTCTACGAAAATACATGTCTTAAGGTCCTATTAACATGTTTTTGACTATTTTCGCGATATCTGTGGGTGTGTGTGTCAGTGACCGGAATATTTTGGACGCTCGAACTAAAAAAATAATAATTCGATCAGCATAAAAATTCATATTTAGCATTTGCGTTAGAAAGTCAAGAAAAAATTTGATTTTCGCTAAAATCGGTCGACGGGAATATGATGTCTATTCTTGTCATTTTTCCATTTGTGTTAAATATCTCCTGTAATTCTTCATTAACGTAATTGTTTTTAATAACCATAGTTATAAATAATTTTATTCTCTACAACTTTTGTACTGATTAATTCTTTTTTGATCAAATTTTTAAGATATTTCAGTTCATTATTGACGGTTTCAGCACCGTCAAACCCGCAAATTAACAAGTACGTGCGGAGAAAGTCATGTGTTTGCCACATCGGATTTTCTCTTTTCATTTGTCTTAAAAGCACCATATCTGGCTCCGATATCATCTCATAATTTTAATAGACCCATTTTTTCTCATTTCTCTCTTACTGACAAAATGAACTCTTTCGGGCGTAACTATGTGGAATTGCGAAATGAAGTAAAAGTTTTATATTTCCACTCAAAAAGTGGTAATATACAGTTTTAACTTTATTTTATAGTCCCTCTCTTCCTGCTTTCATCTTTCCTCTATACGCTTCTACCCTCATCCTTCTCTCTGAGAGCGACCTCTACCTCTTCCAACACCTTCCGTTCCAATAGTAATCCGATTGACTCCATATCTTCTTGTTTGTCGATGTGGGTACCGAAGCGTAGTGTACGGAAAGCACCTCTCTGGGAGACCCCCCTATCTCTCTCTCTTTCTATTTCCTATCACGCCCATCTCATCCACCTACCACTCCGTCTCTTGCTCTCTCTTTACCTATCTTCTCGGTGTTTTCATATCTTTGCCTCGCTCCACTTCTCTCTTCATCTCTACCCTCTCCGCATATTCTCCATTCAATCTCTTCTTTCTTTCCATTTCCCTCTCTCCCTTCCTCGCTGCCTCTATTTCTCTCCCGCTCTTCTCTTCTCTTAAGCTCTCTCCCTTCTTATCCCAGTCCCTCTCCCCATTACTCAATTTATATAAGTTTATCATTCTCAAATTAACTTTCTCTCATTTTCTTTCCTCCCTATATCTCCCCATATCTTTAATCCTTTCCACCTCTCTATCCCCCTCTCTCACTCTTTCTCTCTCTCTCTCTCTGCCTCTCATCATCTTTACCCCTCTGCGCCACTCATTTTTTCTCTCTCTGTTTCGAACTACAGTGAATCTCCGCTATATGTCGGAGGTTCATTCCTAAAAACTGCGGCTTTTAATGAAGCAACGTATAGCGAAACCTCCTTTCCCATAAAAACAATTATAAGAGTAGGGGTTACGTTGCTGGCGGTTGTGTTTTGTTACATACTTTGTTATTTAAAAAAATAATATTCAAATTACAAAAGACCACCTGGACTTGTACATTTTTTCTACTTCAAAATCACCATATCGAAGATTCATCTGATTGCAAACAGACACAGAAATCATTCGTAGTTATGAAACTATAATATTGGTGTTTTTATGAAAAAACACTGGAAAGGTGCATTTGATAAAAATGAAGATAAAGACTTACCAGCAAAAACGCATAAACAGTGAATGAAATTTCTGTAGTAAGTGAATTTGAGACTACTGCGTATCACTGCTCACACGTACTTGGTCACTCGCTAGGGAGCGGGCCCAGATGGGGTCGCAAAATGGAATCAAACACGAAATTGAATTATATAAATAATAACAAACATGAAGATAAAAAGAAGAATATAGAGGTTTTTATTACAGTAATAATTCATGTACCGCAGTTGGAATTTCCGAAATTTTACTTTTGGCACTTCATAAACGACGTATCTGCGAAGCGACGCGACTTATAACGAAACATGTTCCTTAATCGATTTGACGACGTATATGCGAAACAACGTATAGCGGGGCAACTCATTGCTGGGAATTACTGTATTCGTCTTCCACCTGTTCCTTCTATAACCACTGACTAAAAACCGTAGACCATTAGTTTTCACTTTCCCTTCCCTCCTCCGGACACGCACGCACATTCATTATCGCCGTGCGTCT
This sequence comes from Tanypteryx hageni, assembly GCA_028673005.1. Taxonomy (NCBI): domain Eukaryota; kingdom Metazoa; phylum Arthropoda; class Insecta; order Odonata; family Petaluridae; genus Tanypteryx; species Tanypteryx hageni. The sequence continues at coordinate 44,209,582 of CM054117.1, forward strand.
CGCTCTTTTTTCGCGTGTGAACTAACGGTTTATGGCCGACATCTATTATCCCGTGGCATGCTTAAGAGTTTTCAGGTGGAGAGAGAGAGAGAGAGATAGAGAGAGAGATAGACAGACAGGTGAGGTTGCTTCACAATTCCCTTTATGCGTGTTTGATGGAGGCCCTCCTCTTTCCCAGCCCAGAGGCGCCTCTACCTTCTCAACCTGTCTCTTCTCTTCATCCTCCTCTCTGACACATCCCCGTTCTCCCACTCTTCCGTTGACTGCTGTTCCATTTTTCCGCCTGCTTTCCCATGAAATGGATATGTAGGATGAAAAATGAAAAGAGGGACGACGTGACGGGAGAAGAGCCGAAGGAGAAAAGAATATGGAGCGAGGCTGAGAGAGAGGCGAGGCGAGAGGGGGGAGTAGGAGAGGAATCGATGGGATGAGGAGAATTTGGGAGGGAGAGGGGAAATTGAGAACGTAGGAGGTATTTGAGGAGAGAGCAGGAAAGAGGTGAGAGAAAATGGGAAAGGATTGAGGAGGGAGAGTTTGAGAAAGGAAGGCGAGGTAGAGGTGGAGATAAGAGGGAGGAGTAGAGAAAAGAGGAATGGATAGAGAGAGAAAGGAGAAGTAGGGAGAATAAGGAAAGATAGAGTAAAGCGGGATAGAGGGGATAGGGATGTAGATAACGGTAGGGTTATAGTGTGTATTTTTGGCTATTCAACCTCTTGGATTATTATAAGGTAGAGTTAGAGGAGGGTTAGAGAAAGAGGGAATTAGAAGAGATAACCTATATCAGAGGTCAGCAACATATGGCCCGCGGGCCACATGCGGCCTCCGAGAGCGCTTCATGCGGTCTAGGAATATATTATGACAAAGTGGTCGGTAAAATTTAAAATTGACAATTTCATATTTTTCAGTGAAATCATATTCTCAAAACCTAATCTGGTGGTGTTTTTACGCTAGTAAATTATTTAGACATGATTTTCATTAACATGAGACTTCATAATCTCTAGGTAACTTATGATATACGGTCATCCGACCCGCCGAAGCTCTTGTGACTTCCAATGCGGCCCTCTGCAGCATTCATAAGTACACATGTGGCCCGCCATGCAAAAAAGGTTACTGATCTCTGATCTACATCATCAGTAGTTGAGATTACATTGAGTTAAATTAAAAACAAATGCCATGCTGGTATAATAAAATATACTCCACTAAGATGATTACATAGAGCAGACCTCTAATATATTATTATAGAGGCTTCGCTAGTTGTTAGATGGCCAACGTAGATAAAATGTAACATTGCGGTAGATAGTGTGAATTGTCGCAAAATAAGTTCATGATGAAGTCAAAATCCAAAGGAAATTTGCTGGAACTTTGTGCCAAAGATTTTCAATTTTTTGCTTTTGACGTGGTATCGCACAACCGGCCTCTTTCTTTCTTCATGGAAGCGCTATCACGGCTTGAAAATCGCTAAGGTTTATGGATGAATGAAACATTTTTCTACCTCGTTCTAAAAGTCATGGAGTGCATCCAAAGAATTATGCGAATCCTTAAAAAAAATCCGTCCTCGCCAAAGGTAAAAATGGAGGGTATCGGATGAATGCGAAATTCGTTTGTTCGTCGCTTCCGGCGGTTTATAAAATAAAAATATATTCCACTCCGGCGAGAATCCTCTCTCGCTCACATAGAAAGGTAGGGAACATTAATATATTCACGACCTACGCTTTCCAAACGCCCTAGGGTGCCCATGACCGTATATATATAAGATAAAACACGTTTCGGAAAGCATTCGGATGTTTTCCGCTGGCGTTTTGAACATCTAGGGGAAGAGAAGTGGGATCAGAGAACGGAGTTTGTCATTTTTCTCGGCCCGGTAGAGAGGGAGAGAGAGAGAGAGAGAGAGATTCCCCTGGCAACACGTCGTCTCCCACGAGACATCTCGAGTGTGGGACCTCTCCTACGAGGTGTAGTGACCCATCTCTCAACGGCTGAGAGCGCTATCTCTCAACGGTTGAGGGCGACGAAAAGTGACGGGGAAGTAGAATGCGCTAGGGAGTAAAAAACTCTCAACAGTTATGTACCCATAGGAGCTCGGGTCTGAACGTATCATTAATTCTTTTGCATATTTATTTGTTTATTTTGTCATTATTTTTTTAGCGAACTCGCGCATACTGTCTGTGTGTGAGGTTTGTTTTGTATTATTAGCAACACGAGCAAAGAGAGTAGTTCCGAAACGTTTTCAAAAAAAAATAGCAAGGTGCCATTTATTAAAAAATTCTTAAGGGTTATGTTTTGGCGTGGAATTACCTGCCGAGGGCACCTGAGACCTAGATCTGAACGCCAGGCAGTCCTTTCTCCTTTAAAGAATTACGCGCTCCTGATTATGCAAGCGTGGATGTACAATATCGTTCTTCCGCGAATTTTTAAGAACGACACGAGTGCGCTCTGGTAGCGTTAAATCCAATGCAAGATTTTTCGTTCATGAATTAAAGTAAGGGATTGCTATTTTATGCTTTGATTAGAGTGAAGTACCATTTTAGTCGGTTTTGATAGATAAAATGCATGACTTTCCTACTAAAATATTACTAATTTATGCCATACTTCTTATAATTCACGGTATAATGATATTTATTATTAATTATTACACGTTTTTTCATGTGTATTTTTCTTTAATTTTGAAAAATTCACGTTTATATTGTTAATAAAAATATTCACCGAACTATTGTGAGAGATAAAAGAATCTTTGCAGAATCTCAATAAAAAAGGTTTAATTTAGTACTTCTTGGAATATAATTTATCGCAATAAGATTTCCTTTACCATATGGCGTAACTGGAATAAAAATCTTAACTTGAGAAAAACCTATTGTTTACATGACTGTAAATTCGTAGATCACCTATTAATTGAAGGTATAAAGTTACATCTATAATTCACTATAAAATTGTATAATTTTTAATGAGTAATGCCTGGTACGTACTTGTAAGACTCACTTCATATCGCCTTTGGAAATTTCCTGAAGTGTAAAATTGATATGTCCTTAAAAAATAAACTTTTCAGGCATTTTTTTCAAGTTATGCTCACGTGTTAACTTGTCTTTCCCACGAACGATAGTTTTTATGCTAACAATTTGCCAAGTAATGGTTCTTTAGTGCGCTATCTTTCAGAGAAAGTCACGGATAATAAAAATAAATAATCAACTTTAGCGGAATATCGACACATTAAGAGGACAATTTTTTCGGCGTATTGCGCGTATGGTATTTTTTCGGAAATGCTTTTCCTCCCCGACCGCTAAAACGAATATTGTCCTCTTTACGCTCTTTTTTTCATTTTTACTGCACAACTCCCTCGAGTGCTTTCATAAACCTTTGATCCTTTGCGATCCGCCCCCTCGAGGTGTTTAGCTTTCATCTTTTCCCATGTCGAATTTTGAGAATGACTTCTCCACTCCGTCTCCGAGGGGAAGAGGGGTTTTTATAAGCATTTCTGGAACACTTAGCCGCCGTTCAGAAACACCTAGCGCTCCTTTAAATTTAGAGGTCATGGGAGAATGGTCGCATGCGTTTTTACCGCTCCCAAAAAAAAATTCATTTGGTTAATTTGCCTACGTCAGAGAAAAACGCCTGCAATCTGACAGATAAGTGACCTTTGGTCGATACGCATATCACAAACAACATGGAGAGGACATTTTTTTTAAAGCGTGGGCCGTGCTATTCTCTAATGCTGCCTGCTATATTTACTCGCCTGATCGCTGCGCTAAATGTTCTCTTCTTCCGTCTTAAATACTGACACAAGCATTATATGGCAAATTATTAGCTATCAAAGCTTTCATTTGTCAACCATCATAAGAGAATCTTGACTTTTATAGCGAAGATTAACATTCATTGACAAAATTCAGGAATTAATCGGAGATGAAAAGAAACCTCTGCGGCATATGTTAAATACGAATTCTTTATCGCCGTACACAGTTGTTTTTAATTATTAATTTTAATCGAGTTAATGTATAAATACATAAACTTGCACTTATTGAATTTACAGTGTTACCTGTTAAGTCACAGTATATTGAAATTTTAAAGTATGTGCTCTCGGATAGGCAAGTACGGTTAAAGTAATTTAATTTAAAAGGAGACATAGTTAACATATGTTCTTTACAACTGTTGTGGCCGTATCGTATCATAGTATCTGTCAAGCATTATATAAATTTCAGAGAAGTTAAAGCACTCAAAAATGTGGTGGGTACTTGTATAAGTTGTTTAAACGGTACGCCACTCGAAAAAGAATTATTGAGCTCAACTTATGACTGATATCAAATAAAAAAAACGGTTTCTATAAATTACATAAAAATACTGGGAAAACTAGATTATAGATTTTGTAATCTTCATACTATTGGTGATTCACTAATGATGTCGGTTGATTTATAGGAAAAATATATATCTATTTATTGCAACCATTTTGTGGCTGCTGAAGGTATATTGATTTTATCTGTAATGTGAACTCAATACATGTTTTAGTAATGAAAATGGTAGATGTTTTGCATTGCACCTGCGCAAGTATTAAACAATTCATGGTAAAATGCAATGCAATGGAGTTTTTTCATGGCACACAATGGTTACAGATTATTTAGAGAGGTGTATAGGAGCGCAGTTCAATTGAATATGGGCTTCATATAATTTGTATTACTTAAAAAAAATAAAGGACTTTAACGACAGAATTTCACATAAAATATTCAGTGAAAACTATAGCTCGTAAAAATATCCGAAATTCCTAATACGAGCTTTTCAGCTGTGATGCCCCTATTCGAAAAAATGATGATCAATCCGCGTACGGCATCGTAATGCGGCACGAGAAATGAAATAATCTCCGGAAAGGTGATACGCGAAGAGAGCACCTCATGTGGCGGTGAATAACATCATATAGAGAGAATGTGAGCATCGCAATTTAAATAGGAGTCTTTCGATGTAAACTTTGCCAAAATCATTCTTCTTTCCATTTTTCTTTCGTTACAACTTTGACATTCTTTTAAAAATTCTCAATTTACCTCTTTACCATATTTCTCCCTCTCTTTCTCAACCAATCCCCTATAGACAGGGGAGGAGGTGGTGTCCTTAATCCTCCTAACTAGCCCTTTCCTTTGCATATCAAAAATGAAATATTCATGGCCCCGGAACAGCCAATCTCGGGGCTCGCGGGGTGTGGCGGACGAGCCAACACATCCCCACTCTTTTTTTTTGAGAAAAACAAAAGTATGCAGGGACTCGGAAATAAATACACCGAAGCATAATTCGTATTCTCCTCTTTTTGTTTTAAAGAAATTCTAAATCCCGGATCGGATGGCGACGATGCTGGATCCACACCATGTTGACAGTGAAAGAGGGCAGTCTCTTTCCTACACCATCATGATAGAAAGCAGGAGTAGTGCGGACTTATTTCCCTTGATCAAAATTCCCTCCTCCATGCAAATAAGGGAAGGGTAATGGGTTCAGAGACAAGGGCTTTTGCCGGGGAACTGAAGGAGAAGTTTCAGGATGCCGAGACTTTTATTTTTAAAAGACCAGATGGAATAAGGGAGTAAATGAAGTGGGTGAAGTGAACGAGGTGGATTGTTGGAGGGCGGGGCGGTGTATACAAGCACGGGATTGGGAAATAGATTGATAAATGGAATGCCTTTATTTGGAAAAGAGTATTAGGCTTGTGAGTGCCGCGTACGCTTTTAAGTATTCCGGTCACGTGTCGGACGGTATTTGACTTGAGCATTTTCCAGTTAGAAAATTCGGACCCTTTATTCTCATGGTAAAAATTAACAATAATTTACAATGCATAAAAATAAATAATGGGAAAAAATCGACCTTTGTGCGTAGTAGCTTTTGCTTTAATTTTACTCAAATGTAATACGGTCTAGGGAAGCACACCACTAAAAAATAATTGGTCCAGGAAGGGCTAAAGGTGATAACCGTTAATAATACCATAAGATAGAGTACATTCATGCATGGAAGACATGTTTACTAATTTAGAACTTTTAAATGGAAACACACTACCACAAATATCAATCCCTTTGGCATAATTCGAACTCATGACTTATTATTATGGAACAGACCCACTATTAAATTTCCGCAAAGATCAATATAGGATACTAGTAGAAGGTGCTTGCATTCTGCAAGCATTTCATCTCAACTTGAAAAAACATTAAATTAGAAAAGATATTATTAGAAATATTTTTTAATTCAAAATATTTCACGTCTACACCGATTGTCTTTTTGTACTTATTGATCAGTATTGGAGTAAAACAATCCCTAAAATTTTCAATTTTAAGAATATTATACTTTTCCATTGTGGGGTACTAATACCACACATTTTTGCCATATTTTAAAGTTATAGCATACCTAAAAGGGAAAGAATATTTATGTAATTGTTTAAATTTTAAAAAGGTTTTAACGGCCGCAGTAAAAACTTAATAGACATATTCAAATATTTATTTTTGCATTTGCACTAAGCTCTAAATTGCTTAAAATTTCAACTCCCTAGCTCGCCGCATAGTACCTAAACACTTATCTATTTGTTTATATTTTAAGAATTTTTAACAGCCAAACAAATTATAATATCAAAATTTCTATAGTCCCTATTTCGTTTTTTTACAAATCCTACCTCGAAAAAAAATTTCAGCTCCGTAGCACCTTCGGAAATACATAAACCTTGAAAATTTGTTTAAACATTTGCGAATTTTTAGCGGCCGCATTCTTGCACTTTATTAAGATTATACAAATTTTGATATTTTAATTTGTTTGGGAGATAGAAATTCTTAAAGTTTAAACAAATAGATAACTGTTTAGGTACTAGGGGTTGAGCTAGTAAGGTGAAATTTTCAAGTTATTTACAGAGTAGTGCATTTGCATAAATAAACATTTGAATCTCTCTATAAATATGTTGCGGCAGCCGTTAAAAATGTTTAAAATTGAAACAATTAGAAAAATATTATTTCACTTCTAGAAGTGCTACTTTTTTAAAATTTGGCAGAAATGTGTAGCATTAGTATCACATAATGGAGAAAGTATAAAATTCTTAAAATTGAAAAGTTTGGGGATTGTTTTAATCTTTTATTTTTACATAAAGGAAAAACGAAAATCGATGTGAAGGTGACATCTTGAGAATTAAAAAAAATATTTGTAATAATGAAATATCTGTCTGAAAAATTAATGTTTTTTCAAGGTGAGATGATATGCTTGCAGAATGCAAGCACCTTCTACTAGAAAAATATATATATATATATATATATATATATATATATATATATATATATATATATTACAAACTAAATTATATTTATATTAATTTATAAGTGTTGACGATTTATATTGAAAATTTACATACACATGACTCCATATGAGACATAAATTAATGTTGCAAAGATATATTCTCTGTTAGTAAATTTACCTAGATATGAAGAAAACTTGAATTTATTATTTTAAAATTACTATTAAAAAAACACGTTTTTTTGACATCAAACAGTAAGCTAATATATAGTGATGAAAAATATACGTAGCTCTAATTTATTTTATTGTTTTCTATATCGTATAAGAAAGAAGCTCAATAAAAATAGAAAAATATATTCTACATATTTTCTTCGTATTCAGAGCCTAAAATTGAATCTCCGTTTTTTCTTGGCTAGCTGATAATTTATTTCATATTCAGCAGGAATTACATTTCTATATAGGCACCTATGTTAAAGCAAGGCCAGTCAAACGGGAATCACCTGTAGAGTTTCGCAAGTAGGTATTTAGGTTATGACAACTTCGCTCGGCCGCCATGCTGGGTTCCGGAGCAGACGACTACTACATAAAACTATACGGCGAATTGGTATGGAAGGTTTCCTTTTTTAAGAAAGTAAAATATGAAAACTTCGTGAGGGTAGAGGTTTTTTCGATTATTTTCAAATAATCATTAATGTGATACCAGTCGCAGTATGTAGTTACTCCTTCAGAAACTCATTAGAATAAGTGCATAGCGTATTTAAACTGATCTTTATCCGAGAACTGATTAATGGGATCCCTCTGGTCCAGAGGTTCCCAAATTGTGGTTCGCGTACCCCTAGGAGGCTCGCGAGAAGTCTCGGGGTTCGTGGAAAAAAATCCGTAATGGCGTTTACCCAGCGCATCTAATTGCACTGATTATGTCTGCAGCAACGGGACTGGTTCAATTCAAGGAGTATTTCTTTCATACTTTTGCTTAACACGGAATTGAGAGTAAAATATAATTAAATTTCATTTTAAGATTTCTTAAATTAAACAACGAAATTGAGACACTTTTACGAGTTAAAGAAAAATTATTTTTGTGGAAGAGAGAAATCGAATCTGTGACGAATTAGCAAGAAATTGTTTTTAGACTAATTGACAGACCCAGAATTTTCAGGTTTTTTAAGGATGAGAAATAGTAACCATAACCACAATTGTATTATCGCCGCATTGACGCGTCCATGGTTGCCGTTAGTTTGGCGTGAATTCTTGCTATATGTAACAAGTAATTTGTTAAGCAGACGATTACATTATTAAAGCAAAGTGATCATTTTACATGCCTAAACCTGAATTCTACGACGTGCTCTAGGACAAAATTTTAGCGAGAAATTTTTAATCATTGTTTTGTTTAGGTGTAGTTTACAAGCAAAATTGAAGTATTTGAATGTTCATACCTGAAGGGGAATGTTTAAGCACGTATACACCCCCCCTTGGTTATGCCACTGATATACAGGTATGGATATATTTATTATTAAGAGGGGGTTCGCGAGATTTGGATTTTTATGAAAGGGGTTCGCGGAATGAAAAAGTATGGGAACCACTGCACTAGTCCAATGATAGGTCGCGCTCGTCGGCATTCTCACCCGCAAAGGGTGTGTTAAACTTACTAATACACTGCCTTGTTGCATAGGTAGATGATCAGCGGGCTTTTTTTGTCTCATTTACACGGCTTTCATAGTTACTAGGTATTTCGTTAATTATTTTTACTAATAAGTTCAATTTTTCTCACTGGATGTCATAGCTGTAATAAAAACAGGCAAAAAATAATAACAAATAAAGTTTTTCTTTCAATTCAAATTTAAATTTTTTACGTCGAATATATAAAAATGAATGTTTGTATATATGTATGTTTGTATGTCCCTTATACGTTTATACACCTTTGAAGCTATCGAATTCAAAAGTTTCATGAGCCATCCTATGAATAAAAGGAAGAACTTGGTCAGGGTTTGTAGATCATGGGGTCTCTTATACCCCATGGGGTCAAGAAAATACTATTTTCATAAGAATGCATGGGAAATGGTGTGGAGAAACCCCAAAATGCCACGCAGCCCTTCACTGATGTGGATATAAATATAACTAAATATTAACTAATGATCAAGGGAAATAGCCTATTTTACGCATAAAAAACTGAATATTTTAATTCTGTTCATGTGTGGTCGTATTGCATGTTAAATCGCTCGAAATTATCCTTTAAGCGCAAAATGTATTAACATTTTCAAGGCGGCAACAAAGCTAACTTTCTAAATTGTTGTCCTCCTCCTCAAAGGGAGATAGCCACATAAAGATGAATCCAAGGAAAGTCCACGCCGTGACAAGCCGTAGAAGAAGAATAGCCAACGCCAAGATAAAGGGTACAAATGGATTAAACATAGTCTATGAATACTTTTAAAGCGAGTCAAATGATTTTTAAGGAATATTAGAACATTGTTATCTTTTACCATTAACATTGAAAGATTTATCGCAAGATAAATCAATACATCTACTTACATTAGTTCGGTAACCAAGATGTTGTTAATCGTTACTCTTAAACTCCGCTGTCTTCTTCCTATCTTGATAACTCTCTTTCCCATTCAAATCGTCTGTCAGCTGAAACCTTTTCCTACCTCTTTCCCTTTTTCCATCTAGTTTTCCTTCTAACACGTCCTTAATCATACTCTCTTCTAAGGCAATGTCCAAACCAGTTTGTCTTCCTCTTCCTAATAGTCTGTATAATCATTTGCTTCTCTCCTACTCTTCGTAGAACTTCATCGTTGTTTATCGTATCTGTTCATTTTATCTTCAATATTCTCCTCCAAGTCCACATTTCAAAGCTTTTCTAGTATTTGATTTCATTTTTCCTTAGCGTCCATGTTTCTGCCCCGTACAAAGCTATACTCCATACATATCATTTTATGAACTTCTTGTATATATTCCCCATAAGTAGGTGGGATTTTCATCTGAAAGCCGCTTTTGCTTTTTCTATTCTAGTCCTGATCTCATCCGTATATTTTGCTTCTCTTGTTATGATGCTTCCATTGTATTTATAGTCTGATACCTGTTCTCCATTATTTATGTTCAGATTCTCTTCTAAGACCTTCTGCCTGTCTACGAAACACGCAGATATCTTGACTGTACTCTATTGCTCTTTTTGATATTATTCTAACTACCCCTATAGCATCTTAAGTTCCTCGTCCTTTTTTGAAACCGAACTGATCTTCCCCTAGCATTTCTTCTGCCTTTTTCTCCAGCATTTTATTAACCCTGCTAATACCAAGGTATTTTACCTACACTCCAGACAGAGTGGGATACAAATGTACCCCATATTTTTAGTAGCATTTCTTATTTTTTATTTCATAAATTTACGTTATTTAGGCATGGAGTGGCTGCTTTTACATTCGTAAATATAATAAAACGAAATTACAATGCATTTGGATATATTTATTTATTCGTAATCATATAAAATCTTGCAAAATAATTGGGTCAAAAATGTTCAATGTACTTTATTAACATTTACAACACACAGTATTCTAAGTCACAACACGTATTGCACAAAAATTCACATGAGATACTTGTTACATACGTAGAAATTGGACAAACAAGAGTTATTAATTTTTAGAAATTTGAAATCCTTTACAAAAATATTTCTCCATATGTGCCTCATTTAAATTCCCAAACACATAGTGAACAGATCCGTCGCTTCTTTGAATGTTCAGTGCATACAAATTTGCCACACATAAAACATCTCACTCTTGATTTCCTATTTTTTCCTCTCACACAGACCACACCTTCCAATCTGGTGATTTTGAATATATTCTCTGTTAGCAACATCAAGTTCCGGTACAACTTCCGACATGTGCTTTATAGCACTCCACGAGGTACCAAGTGTTCATTGAGCCCTTCGTACTGTATTTTCCTTTACTATTGTTGGTGACATCTAGTGACTGTAAATGCATTAAGCAATATAAAAAGAAAAAATGTTGAATTTATGCCTCTAAAAGATAAGGAAGAGGCTGTTTCCTCATCATGTGATAAAGGTAACGCTAAGCACCAAGTACACATGTACCCTAGAGTAGTTTTTTATTCCTAATTACGGAAATTGAGTAAGAAAACATTTCATAAGAGAGCATTGCTTTTCTGAATGTACGAGTGATAATAACATGTAGCGTGGCTATTGTCAGAATGGGAAATGTGGTATTAGCAGGATTAAAAATCCTAGTGATGATCTTCAAAGTGTGTGACAGAAGGCTTATCGTTCTGTGGTCCTTACACTGCATTGCCTTTGGTTTCTTCTTTAGAGGGATCATTGTTAATTCTAGAAAATCCCGAGGACACTTTCCCGTGTCGTAAATCTTATTAATTGATTTCGTGATCGTTTTAGTCCTTCTGATCCCATGACTTTAAGTACCTCAATGCCTGTGGCTTTTCCTTTCGTAATTTCCATTATCGCTTTTTCTACTTCGGTCTCCAAAATTCTTGGTCCTAAGTTGTCTTCTTCAATGTTTTCCTTATCTTACAGTTCTATTTTTGCCGATCCTGCCTGCTTACTGTATAGTTCCTTAATGTATTCTTCCCATACCTGTGCTACATCCTTTCTGAGACTATCTTCCCATCCGTATTCATAATTCCTTTACCACGAATTCCATTAGACTTCTTATCTTCTAATTACAGTGCCCTAGCATACATCATATCGTACCGTCCTAACTTCTCCATCTGTTCTATTTCATCGCATTTTCCTTTTATCCAATTTTCTCTAGCTTTATCTATTACCCTTCTCAATTCATTGTTTGTACGTCTATAGTTGGCTCTACCTTCTTCACTATTAACGTTTTTCCATTTTCGTCTCTCATCCGTTTTCTCCAGCATTTCCTTAGTGATACATGACTTTCTGATTTTCTTCTCTTGCTTTCCAATCTCTTTATCCAAGGCATCCTTGATACTGGCTTTAATTTCTTCCCATTCTATATCCACGGTCTTTGGTTTGTTTTACAAATTTCTTAGGAAATCTTCCAACTTTCTGCTGACTACATCCTGCCTTTCATTCAGTTTTTCTAGGTTCCAAGTCTGTCTTTCTCTTCTCGTTTTTCTTATTTGTTTGAGTGTTGTACTCACGTCAAGTATTAGAAGGCTGTGATCTGAATCAAAGTCCGCTCCTTAAAATGCCTTGGCGGTCTTTATGCTGTTCCTGAATCTTTGTTTTACTAGAATGTAATCTATTCAGCATGTCATTCTATTTCCTGGGCTTTTCCATGTGTATAACCTTCGTTTATGATTTTTGAACCATATATTAATCATTACAAGGTCATTATTGATGTAGAATTCTACCAGTTCTTCCTCTCCTCGATTTCTTTGCCCATGTCCGTATTGTCCGACAACATTTTATTCCTTTCCTTCTCCCACTATGCTGTTCCAATCTCTCATTATTATGACGTTTACCTTTCCTCTTCCTTCTTCGTCGTAGATGTCATTAAATAGCTTATACGTCTCCTTGATTTATTAATCTTCATGAGCTAACATTGGCATATATATCTGGGTTATCAGCATGCCCATTGGGACTGCTTTTAGCTTTATTGCCATCAGTCTATAGTTCGTTGCTCTTATCTTTGTCACGCTTTTCATCATATCTTACCTAAGTACCAGAGCTACTCCCTTTTCCCCACTATTTCCTCCAGAGTAAACTACCGTGAACTCTCCCTAGTGGAACTGTCCTCCTTCCCATCTAGTTTCGCTCAGTCCTATAATGTCATCTCTATTTCTTCTTTCAAATTCTCTATCTTTCCTGCCTTTTTCATTGTTCTTACGTTCCAAGTGCCTATTCGTAAATTACATTCAACAAATGTTTTCCTCAAGGTAGTCCCCGCTCGGAGATCGGATTGGGGGACTGTTTTTACCTCCTGTTTGTTTTACCACGAGAGAACTTATTTTGTTCAACCATATAATCATTACTAGGGATTGCAATGTGGTAGTTTCCCTCTTTGCTTTTCACATCGCAGTACTGTAGCCGTCTAAATCGTCCCGAATACGCCTACAGCTGTAATGGATATGTACCCAGGCAACATAATTTGTTTTCGTCTCTATACCATACTGACTGCACTGCTGCCTACTGCCAGGCACCGATGATAGTTTTTTTACCTCCGTTTTCGTGGTTTGAATCCCAGATCGTTGTAAAGGGAAGCCGACACGTTAATCACTACACCACCGGTGATATATATATATATATCATCATCATAGGTAGTCTGTCCGTAGACAGGTCCGTGATTATTCATGGTTAAACCTGGTTCTCCATATACTCCTATTTTCCGCTGTCCTCTTCATATCTTGATAACTCTCTTTCCCTTTCAAATCGTCTATCAGCTGAAACCTTTTCCTGCCTCTTTCCCTTTTCCCATCTAGTTTTCCTTCTAACACGTCTTTAATCATACTCTCTCTCCTCAGGTAATGTCCAACCCAGTTAGCCTTCCTCTTTCTAATAGTCTGTATAATCATTCGCTTCTCTCCTATTCTTCGTAGCACTTCATCGTTCTTCATCCTATCTGTCCATTTTATCTTCAGCATTCTCCTCCAAGTCCACATTTCAAAGCTTTCCAAGTATTTGATGTCATTTTTCCTTAGCGTCCATGTTTCTGCCCCATACAATGCTATACTCCATACGTAGCATTTTATCAACTTCTTGCGGATATCTTCCCTTATATTCCCTGTAAGTAGTTGTTTCTTTCTCCTGAAAGCCGCTTTTGCTTTTCCTATTCTAGTTTTGATCTCATCCGTACATTTTGCCTCTCGTGTTATGATACTTCCAAGGTATTTATATTCTGAAACTTGTTCTAATGGCTTTCCCCCAATAGTTATGTTCAGATTCTCTTCTTTACCCGATATTCGAATGACCTTGGATTTTTCTGTATTTATTTCCATACCATATTTTCTACCTGTTATCACTAGTCTATTTATCATTTTTTGTAGCTCCTCTTCCTTTCTTGCTAGAAGTACTTGATCATCTGCGTATTTTACTGTTCTTAAAATCCTTCCTCCAATTTTGAAATCCCCTGTGCCTTCTAAAGCTTCTTGCATTAGACTTTCTCCATATATATTGAATAGGGTTGGCGATAGGCAGCAGCCTTGTCTTACTCCTCTACCGATATTTATTCCGCAGGTGTCCACATTCTCAAACCTGACCTTTACAACTTGATTCTCATATAGATTCCTAATCAGTCTCCTGTCTTTCCAGTCTACACCTATATCCTTTAATATCTTCATCAACCTGACCCAATTTACTCTATCAAAGGCCTTCTGCCAGTCTACGAAACATGCGCAGATATCTTGACTGTATTCTATTGCCCTTTCTGATATGATTCTAACTACTCCTATAGCATCTCTAGTTCCTCGTCCTTTTCTGAAACCGAATTGATCTTCCCCTATTATTTCTTCTGCCTTTTTCTCCAGCCTTTTATTAAGAATCCTCGTGATGATCTTCGATGTGTGTGACAGAAGGCTTATAGTTCTGTAATCTTTACACTGCATTGCTTTTGGCTTCTTCTTTAGAGGGATCATTGTTACTTCTAGGAAATCCTGAGGCCACTCTCCCGTGTCGTAAATCTTATTAATTAATTTCGTGATCGCTTTTAGTCCTTCTGATCCTATTACTTTAAGTATATATATATATATATATATATATATATATATATATATATACATATATATAACAGCTTACGGAAAAGGAAAGGTAAAATGGATATATGGAGTTCAACAAAATGTTAGGATGAGGAAGCCCAGTGAGCACACACCAATCAGACGACTTCAGGTTGGCAAGGCCCTGGGGATGTCGAAGCGACACACGTAAAAGAACACTAAAACAACACAGAAACATCACAAACGTAGAAGCTTTCGGAGTTATTCCTTCATCAGCTACAGAGAGAGAACTGATGGCAGTGACACTGGGTGGAGGCATGGGGGTGGAAGGGTAGTGCGGAGAGGTCGAGGATTGGAGGATACGGAGGGGGTTGGGGATTGGTATGGGGTTGGGGATTGGTATGGGGTTGGGAGAAGACAGGAAGGGAGTGAAAAGCTATCGAAGGTTGAGGCCAGGGGGAGTGAAGGAGTTTAGGAGATGGATGTGCGAAAGCTCCCACTGACGGAGTTGGAGAGCCGAAGCATTGTCGGGGAGAGCGCGAATGGCTCTCACTGTGAAGCAGTTGTTAAAATTTAAATTATGTTGCTTCGCATGAACGGCCACCGGCAGCGGTCGTTTGAGAATGACGCTGTTGAGGTGGCCGTTCATGCGGATGTTGAGGGGATTGCTGGTGAGGCCAACATAAAAGGCGGGACATTGGGTGCATCTAAGGAGGTAAATGATATTACGGGTGGTGCAGTTGGTGGTAGAAGTTATGGGGTAGGTGACGTTGGTTGTGGGACTGGAGAAGGAGTTGCAGTGGGGGTTTATTGAGCATGTGAGACATCGTGGTCTACAGCAGGGGTAAGATCCGGTAGGGTGTAAAGGCGTGGGTTCTGGGGGTTCTTTCTTCTATAGAATATTTGTCATATTAGGGGGACGGCGGAAGGAGAGCATCGGTGGTCTAGGAAATGGAATCTGATGAAGGGAGGATGTGAGGATAAGGTGGGCGGCTTTTAGGATATTTTTCAGAATGTCGTGGATGCCGGGGAAATAAAGGGTGGTTAGGGTGAGTTGGGGGGTGGAATCGGTGGTGGTGTGGGTATTGGGGTTGGAGTTAGGGGTGGTGGGTGCGACTGCCCGCCGGATTTGGTCTCGGATCAGATCCGGCGGGTATCCGGGCTGTAAGAAGGCATGTTCGAGGGTGGAGCAGTACTCGGACAGTGAATCTCTGTCCGAGCAGATTCTCCGCCCTAGCCCGGACCGTTTCCTATCCAGCGCGCGTTTCATAAAATAATCAATATCATGGAAACAATAGACGTTATTGGCGTGCAACCTCCTTCAAATGTAAATTTAGACTTTGAACGTTTCATTTATTGCATGTATCCCTCTAAACCAATTAGGGTCAAATTTTCTCGCAGGTGAACTTTTTCATTTCTCGACTGAGAGTTTTAGATAAATGTAACGATTGTTATTTTTTATAAAGGCAGTTAATAATTTTTATTTATTCTTGAGTTTTTTTTGTCGTTATTCGAAATCATTACAGAAGTCGCATAAAAATTGACCCTTTTTATTCAATGGAAGCCCAAATGTGACGTTGTATATATATAAGGAAGGAAGATATACACAGACTACAAAAAAAGACATTTAAAGATTTTCAAAGTTAAGGTATTTACCGATTATTCAGAATGTTTATACACCCATAATCAGATTCATCATGGAATGTACTACACGGAAACGATATAATTTTAATCTAACGTCTTTAATGGTTGTTTTTGCTCACATTCTGTTATAACACTCGGAGCAAATTCTCAATTCGCCTCGTCATCGCTCGCTTCCAGAAACGAACGCGGTCTTTTTACGTGTAAGTTTCTCAAGTTATTAAAATTGCGAGCCGTGATGGTCGGTGTACATCAGGGAGTGAATATTTATGATGACATGTTCGGCAGGATTTTGGAAAATTGAGAAAGACGATTGGCTGTTACCAAAGTGGTATTGAAATTTAGATTTATATCTATTGGCTGATTCTAAAACAAAAATCCCATTGGTAGAAATAATAAAAGTTTTCTTTTATTAATTTAATATTTCCGTTATTTATTTATACTAGTAATTTCCCGCAATACATTTGCGGGTTTTGAATTGTAAAAATATTTTATTTAATGTTTGTTCCTTATATTAATGTTTTAGTTTTCTCACTTCATACCTTCCATAATCAGTTGATGTTTAATGTCTTGCTTTTATATAGATGTATACGTACAAAGAAACGCATACACGAGAGAGGAATTGAGAGATGGGAGCCGGTGGTTTAGTGGTTAGAATGTTGGCCCCGCTATGATCTGCTAAAGCTAGACCCGGTTCGAATCCTTGTAGGATTTTTTCTGAACTAAGGAGACGAGGATGAGCCAATGAAAAAAATGAGGAGCGCGCTCAAATCAACACTCTGTCCTTCGGAATGGACGTTAAGCTGTTGGCTCCCTTGGTGCTCTTCATTAAGAGCAGGTTAATAGCCGGCACCAGGTTACTATCTTCCCTTGCAATCCAGGTATACATTGCACTACCTCTTAGATACCCTTTGCGCGTAGGCAAGTGATAAATCAGCAGATCGTAAAACAAGGAATTGAGAGATGGGGAAAAACAATAGTGACAAAAATATCTGAGGAAGTTGTAGGAGGGAGGAACAAGAATCCAGGAATTATGGGGAAAGAGATTCCTGCAAGAGGAAACTGAAGGTAATTGATAGAGAGCGCGAAAGGAGTGTTGAGCAGGTTGAATCATTGAAGGTAAGAGAAGGAAGAAAAAGCGGGTTGAGTCAGGAGAGAGATGGAGGAATAGAGAGATGAGCAAATATTAAAGGAAATATGAAGCGGTGAAGAAAATAGAAGAATGTGAAATAGTTACTGAAATTGATGGGAGGAAAAAGAGTGAATTAGAAAAGGAGACAATATAAAGTAAAAGACGAAAAACTTGGGATGTAAAAAGGAAACTGTAAACATTAAAAGTGGAAAAAAAGTATTTTTAGGAATTTTAAATTTGAAGAATTTGAATTGGAAATGGATTGGAGGTCACGGCAGAAATATTTTCTCTTGGTGAAACGTCGAAAATAACCTGTTTTCTCATATTTGTCAATTTTTCATTCTAATTTGAAACCTCTCCAAATTTTCTTGGCTGGAAACATATAGTTCGTTTTGCTAATGGAAAACGTACAAGTACCGAGGTCATTTATTAGTTCTAACTATTCACTTGAAAGAAAACTCATCTGAAATCAGACCCATGCCATCAATCATGGACGATGACCAGTAAAAAAACCTGCAAGGGGACGCGCCGGGTATCTAGTCGAAACCGAACTGACCGTTCTTGTGTAATTCTTATTAATTAGTAATAATCCTAAATGAAGAGTGAGAGGATCAGATGGTTTTATTATAAGGAAGGGAGGAAGGATTCCAGAATAATTTAATTGAAAGAGTATAATTGCCAAACGCATAAGCTATTGCGAGATCGGAATGAGCCAACGTTTTATGCGTCCCATCAGAAAATATTGGAGAGAAATTCAAATAAAAGAGGAAAAGATTTGAGATCAGGCTGGAGAGAATGTGCATAAAAAGAAAAAAAAAGGAGTGTTGGAAAAGGTGGAGTGTCTACAACAAACACTTTGATTTTAGCGAGTTTAAAAAGTACAGGTTACTCCGTATTTCCCAATCTTCACTTTAAAAAACCCTTGTGTATGCACCGTCTATGTTCTCCCCTTTTCACTCTCTCCTTAACCGTTAATACACGAGAGTTCGCTTTTTTTAAAATATTCAACTTCCTAATTAACTTTCCTTCATTTTTCATATTTTTTCGTCTCCGACCTCTCAAGCCTTTATCACTTTATCGCCCATTCTGTAGGATTTTCTTTCATTTTCTTTAATTTTGTCGGCGGGTGCGAAAGACTGATCCATAAACATTAGGGGAGCTCCGGGATTGCACGTGTTCCGCCGTGGAAAATCCATGTTAATTCCGTAGTTTTTTCACACAAAAAAGGGTCACCACCCGTTTGCTAATTATCGCGAGTTAACCGGCACCTTCGAAAATTTAATGGTTTCAAACTGCCTAACAAGTATTACCATGTTAATTTAAGCATCCAAAAAAGCGGCTGAGAATAAGCGCGGCTTGTGTTTGGAAGTAGCCTTTGCCTAAGGTTGCGCATTATTAAATCGGGAACCTGTGAAATTTCGATTGTTATTTCAATGGCAAAAATCTAATTCAAGAGAAGTGGAAAGTTTGTCGGTTTAAAAGCCCTTTCCCTCCAGTCGAGTTCGACAATTTAATCAAATCGAGTTGCTTAAGCAAAAATTAACAAGTAAAGACAAATGACAATGCATAAAAAATGGGAATTATTTGACTTTTCGATGCTCACTTGAAATCCATTGCATAATTTCCGTTTATTAGCTCACTTTAATCAACTTCCATTCATTATCCTCAATAACAAGGAGTGCCTAGACTTTTTGAGGCCACAGAGTAATTACAATTAATGTTTTTCCTCCCAACTCTAAACTCGAATCCATTGTTTCGCAACCTTTTTGGGGATACGGAACCATTTATAAACCGGAAACCGCATTGCGAAACCCTGAAATGCTCGTCACCAAAAAAACAACTGAAGAATGTGTTATAATCAGAAAGTAAACAAACCAAGAGATAAATATTAAAAAATTGTATTTAAATAATTAATTGACGCTGAATGGGTTGGTGCTGCTTTGATTTAATCATAAGAAGAAGGTACCTTTGTCTATCGTGTTGAAACTTTTGGAAGCTGTCACCTCTCTACCAAATTTGTCGGTATTTTAGTATTTGCGTTTGTGGATCGAGCCGAGATGGAACTTAAATAGTTTGATTTGCGGAATAAGGACATCTAGACTCTCGTAATTAGTGATAAAACTGCAAAATCGCCAGAATTTACACGAAATTCTAATAAATGCAATCGATAAGCAAAATTCTACGATATAAATTAGAATCTTTTTTTCTTTTCTCAGAGAATAGTACAAAACTCGCTGCAATATTACAACTCTAAAATATTTTAATGTGCAAGATAAAATTACCCTGCACGATGGATTTCAGATCTCCCATGTAAATAAAATGGGAAGGATAGTTCCTGGAATCAAACCCGGGACTTTAATCTTCGCAACAAAAACTATCCTCGGGAGCTCGGCCGATGTAGCAAGGGATTTCCACCAAGTTTCATGAAAATCGGTCAATTGGCTCAAAAGTTAAAAGAGGGGGACCGACAGACAGACACAACGACAAAACTATAAACTTATTTCCATTCTGGAAATTAGGCTAAAAAGTATGCGTTTGGCATTCTGTCCATATTCGGTTCTACTTACCTGTGCGAACAAGTGTATTAAAACTTGAATTTTATTAAAAGCAAGCTAAGAAGCCGATTGAAAGATGGAAGTCTACAGTCCTGTTTGACAATAAAAGCAACAGCTTACTCTCCAGACATTGAAGCACTCTCCAAAGAAATACAAGAGCATAAATCGCATTAAAACATAATAGGTATGTAAAAAATCACTATTCTTAGTAATTTAATGACGTTTCATTGATATTACACATATTAGTCCGTTTTAAAAGAAATAGTTATTATCTTAAATTATTTTCTGTATTTAGCAAGCGTAATTGAACAAGTTAGCATAATTAATGCAATTATTAAAGTCAAATTTATCAGTAATAATATTGTTTTCAAAGAAGGACCCAGTATGAGATGTTGAGTACCACACACTTGCATTTTCTACATTCTTATTTTCGTCTATACTCCTAGATTCATTTTCTGAAGTGACCAATATATTATGTCAAGCATTATTTTGTTTCTCAAGTTCTTTTTCTTAAGAATTTTCGCCAAAATACCTATTACACAACAGATCACTGTATGGGTGTGTAGCTTAAAAAATAGATGTCATTAAATATAGTTTTCCTGTATTTAATACGTATTTCTCATTAAGGTGTTCTGTGGCTCTTGGTACGTTGGATTTTATAGAAATTTTGAAAAAAATGTCTCTTCTTGCCAAAAAGGTTGCCGACCCCTTTCCTAGGGAATGTGATTATCTTTCGTGAAGTCCGCCAAGCTCTCGAGAAACGCTTCCCCTGTTATTGAAACTCTCACGTCCAAGCAGTAAAGGTATTATTTTCTGACGGTTTCGGTCTCAAGATGGAATATCGAACGTAAGTTAACAGCTGTGCTCGACTACACATGTCTGCAGATTTGTCGATCTGCGAGCCAACTCAGCAGGTCGTCCGAAGTTTTTTGAATCAACCGATCTTTCATTTCGAGATTGATATCTGAAGTTTGCCGCAACATCGCGTCGTTGGACAAAGACTGCGTCTTGACATTTTTGAGGGCCTTTTCAACGTGAAGTTTCTCGGCTGCAATGCCGGGCACTGTTTGATGACATCTTCTCCTTCAGTGAATTGTCTCTTTTGTTTACGCAAGGCGTTTTCATTTCATGTTTTATTGTTAGATTTTTTTCTAGAAATCAAAATATTTTTTCCTAAAATAGTTATATCACAGTATAGTTTGAGGTATTGTTTCTTAAACGGCTGTTTTTGCGCATTTATGGAACCAATTAGCATCGCATTGGCATTTATCTAATGCGAGGAGATTTTGCTTGCGACTGATAGAATTGAATCGTATTAGTGTGGTGACCCATGCTTGATTTTAGGAACATCGTTAAGGAGAAGGGAACACGATAAGATACTCGACGGCAGGGCTTCCTTCACCTTCTCCGTATCCCTTTTGCCGTAACGGGAGTTACCAGAAAAACTGTTTGATTTGTCAGCGAAGGAATACGTGTGATTGTGCAATATGAGCAAAACGTTATTGCATTGCAAATAACGCCATTTAAGTTTTGTTTGAAGCTATGAAAATTAGTATTTTATTGCAATAAAGGTTAGGGAACGGCGCGGCGTTCCGGTACGTTTCGGCAGAAAAAAGAACTGTGTGTATATATATATATATATATATATATATATATATATATATATATATATTTATTTATCTGTTGGTAACGAATATTTTCTAATTCTCGCAGTTTACGGAATATTATGAAATTGTTTATTTCTACGAGCATGTCGTATTATATAGCATTTTTATGATTCTTTAGGAGTGTATTCGTAGAACTAAAAATATATGTCCATTCATCCCAGTATTATTTCAATACAATTTCCTTTTTGTCGAGTGGGGAGAGAAAGAGGAGTGAGGGTATGAGGAGAGAGAAAGAGCTGTTGGAGAAAATGAAATGAAAACGAGAGATGAAGAGAAGATAGGGAAACTGCAGAAGTATAAGAACTCGAATAATAATAATACGGAAAATTCATCGTCCACAATTCATCGAATCATATTTCATCAAAAACGCAATTCGCCGAAACACAATTCACCGAACCACAATTCATCGAATGTATTATTCATCGACAATTCCAATTCACCTTATAAAAATATAAGAAGTAAATGTTAAATTAATTAAATTAAAATTGTAAAATTAAAAGATAACATTTATTAATTCGGTAATTAATTAAAGTTACATTTTAATATTTTTATAAAATTAATTATTAAAACGGTCTAAACAATAAGCATAAATATAATAATTATTAAATGCTATGAGTAGCAATAAGCATTGTATAATATGTATCTACTCTTTATTGGTAGTTGAAAGACACCCATTATGCCAGTATTTCGTTTTGAAATGTTAAACCTTTTCCCTATTCTCCCCCCACCCCCGTGAGACTAATTTTTTATGTATTGTATATTATTCATGTACGAGTTATTTGCCGTAGAAAGACATCAATGATGCCATTTCGTTTTGCTATATTTAATTTTCATTCTTTCCTTCCCATACCCGCGCATCCTTAAACGGTAATGGTTTATTTTTACTTATTATTTTTCCAATTGTTATAATCAGTCGAAAGGCGTCCATGTTGCCAACATTCCGTTTATATTACCTCCGCCTTCCCCCATCTCTATAAGGTGAATTGGAAATTTCGATGAATAATACATTCAATGAATTGTGGTTCGGTGGAGTTACATTTCGATGAATTGCGTTTCGATGAATTGCTTTTTCGATGAATTGTGATACGGTGAATTATAGTCGATGAATTGTATTCCGATTAATTGTGGTCTGTGAATTTTCCTAGACCCCTCGGGAATGTAGGAAGAAATCGTCGCGGAAAGAAAAGGTTTATGGTGAGACGACGGAACGGAGAAAGGCATTTTTGGAAAAAGGGAAAGAGTGGAGAAAACGGGTTTTCAAAGAGACTTGATGGGGATTTCAGGGAGGATGAATGCAAGGTGGAGCGGGAGAAGTGGTGTATGTGCGAGTTTAGAGTTCTGCATCTGGTCGACGAAAATAAATAACGAGATTGATGTGAGGATAGAGTGAGAATATAAAGGCCAAGATATGGTTGAGTAAATTAAACTCACTCTTGACTAAAGAAAAATTTGTTATTTCAGAAGCTTGCTATTCAATATATATTTAAGGTTTCGAATTAATGCAAAGACAAGTTAAGAAGTGTACAGTGTATCACAAACAGGCGCGTATCGTGCGATGGAGTATTTGAAAGGCTTGACAGATGACAGATCCCATGCATAAATATCAAGTATTATGTGGATTGGCGAAGCCTCACAGTCACCGGAAGCATTTCTGATGAGCGAAGATTTCTGAGAGAACTGAGGAAAAGAGTAGCTTGGATTAAAACTCGATATAATAGTTATTTTTTGAAAAAAAAAGAATAGTATGGCTTATGCAGTGTTGTTTCTGGCTCTGGGATCTATAACTAAATGAATTTTAATCGAAATCGTTGGAGCCGTTTTGAATAAATCGACATATTTTGAAAATCAACATGAATAAACATTGTCATTGTTGCTGTATATTGTTAATCTCTTCATAATTTCCATTTCGGATAATAATATGTCCAAATACAAAATATCATATAATTTCTTTGAACCTTCTAGGCTTTAGAGGGGGTCGGCAACCTTTTCATCTACGACGGCGCAATTTA
This sequence comes from Tanypteryx hageni, assembly GCA_028673005.1. Taxonomy (NCBI): domain Eukaryota; kingdom Metazoa; phylum Arthropoda; class Insecta; order Odonata; family Petaluridae; genus Tanypteryx; species Tanypteryx hageni. The sequence continues at coordinate 44,233,454 of CM054117.1, forward strand.
TATTACAGAAGACGTGAAGGGCGCATAAGCAAGATCAGTTGATATCTCTCTGTATCAGTGGTCGGCAACATCTTTATCTATGAGGGCGCAACTTTAATTATTGGGGGCGTGAAATGAAGTAACAATAGTAGATGTTTACCAATATTTATTAAAATAGTATTTTTGTGTATATAAGAGAAAAACTATTAAAGAATTTATTATAAAAAATGAAAAATAAATCAATGTGAAACTTGGGACTGCATATCTTCAGCCAACTTGCTATAATTTAGCACATAACTCAAGATACCTGAACTTAGGCAGTTGTCAAAATTGTAATCGGTGAGTCTCGATTGGTACTTGGATTTCAAGTGTTTCATGGTTGAAAAAATGGATTCGCATGTGTATGTTGAAGCACAGTAAGAATATATTTTTAGGGCACATTTTCTTAATAACGGATCGAGATTTTCGTCAACTAAATCCCAAAAGTTTTCATCGTTTTTATGTGACCTTAAAATAATATCATTCTGCATATTTATTATTTCCATTTCTAAGTCTTCGGTGTTAACGATATTAAAGTAATTTCCAATATTAACAGACATAAATACATTTTTGTAAATCATTTGCCAACTCTTTCTCCATGCTGGTTGCAATAACTTCAATTCTTCTTGTAACTATTCTTGCTGATAACTAAATCGTGTTGATTGCTGAGGTAATTTCATTTTTAAAATCTTCGAAAAGTGAGTCGGCAATTGCTAACATGGCTTCTTTTACAATCTCGCCATCTTCAAAAAGCTTTTTCCTCTTTGCCAACAAATGCGAAATTTTAAGTGACGCAATCGTTGCTTTTTTGATTGCCGCACTGGTCTGGTAAAAATGCTCTGCTGTTTAGTTAAAATAGATTTTATATCAGAAAATTTCTTTTTCCTGAACTCCGAGTTTAGCGGATAACTAGTATTAAAATTTCCGTGGACCGTATTAAAATGCCTTTCAACATTACTTTTCTTTTAAATTGCGACACAAGCAATGCACAATAAACAAACACTTTCCTTTCAAATAAATAAAACAGAATTGTTCTTCCCAATCAACATTGAAGTAATATATCCTTTGCCTCTTATTACACATAATGGGAATGAAATTTTCTACAAATGAATTAATAAACACAACACACTGAATATCGGGAAAATATCAGAAATATTGTGAACTGTTGGTCAATTTAAATTGATTTATGTTTAACCAATGAAGAGGGAAATGAGCTATCAATGGCTGATATTGTAAGAGACGAAGAAAAATCTCCCAAACCCTGTATTTTGTATACTAAGCGAAGAACGGAACTCCGAAACCAACGACTCACAACAATAACTCGAGCCAAGTTATGCTAAAATACGGAGGAGAGAACTCCGAAACCAACGACTTTTAACAATAACTTGAGGCAAGTTATGCTACAAGACGGAGGACAGAACTCCGAAACCAACGACTTGCAACAATAACTTGAGGCAAGTTATGCTACAAGACGGAGGACAGAACTTCGAAAACAACGACTTTTGACAAGAACTTCACTTCACGCGACATAGGAAAATAGTTTCCCGTATCGAGCGCCTACCTCCAAATAGCCTGAACCAGCTAACGGAGCTATAGTACACGACGGGTTGAGAACAAGGATCTCAGTTAGCCTTGCACCCGTAATAGCGATTGAAGGCGACAGGACACCTAAACTAAGCTAAACCTAAACTAGGGGCGGAGAATTCCCTATCTTTTCGTACAGTTCGGACTCCTCTCGCTGTGAAGGATGTATTTATACTAGTGCAGGGTAGGGAGAAGGGAAAGAGACGTGGATAAACAAGAGAGAGGTAACGGAGGAGTCATTATGAAAAGAACTCTGTTAATGACAACAATGTCTTTATCCAACAATGTATGTCCCCATTCTGTTCGCTTATAAGTCCTGACCTTGACGATGTTATTTTGTAACAGACATACGATTCGGCTCGTTGTGATGTAAGATTAAGATGTTGGTTACAAAGTTCTATTCTTCATCTTGTTCCGCAACTTATTGGTCTTCTGAGAGTTTTCCGAAATTGTTTAACTTGAGTTCTCTTTTTGGCTGGCGGACGACACATAAATGCCTTGCGGGCGCCATGGCGCCCGCGGTCACCGCGTTGCCGACCTCTGCTTTAGAGTTTCACTCGGACAGATGTCATGGCGAAAGTCACCTTTTTGGCCGCCGGGCACTTAAAATCTGTGTTTCTATCATAGTCTCTAAGTCGACTTTTTTTTCTCGAATGCAATACTTTCTCCAGTGGCGGTTTTAAGGGAAGTCGAACTTGGTTCCAAAAAAAAATGTTTCATTATATATTTAGATTGCAGAGTCCCCGACTGCTTGGCGCCAGGGACCCCAAATTGTTTAGCACCATGAGTCCCTAAATTTTTAGCGGCATGGGTCCTAGAAGGCGTAAATCCGCCACTGACTTTCTCTCTAAACTACGCATGTAAGAACGTAAAAAGGAACTGAGACATGAAGGTCACAAAGAGAACCAGAGGAAGAAGACAAGATGAATGAGAAAAAGGGAAAGAATATGAAGTGAAAGTGGAAAAGTAGAAAAACTAGAATCATTAAAAAGAGAAACAAGAGAGAAAGGAAACAAATTGAAGGAAAGAGGAAGAAAAAGATAATGAAAAGAGAGAGGGGGACATCTTGTCAGGTCATTAGCCGAAGCACTAATTAATGTCTGTAGGGCATTCAATAAGAGAATGATTAAGCCGAGGCAGAGAGAGAGAGAGAGGACGAAGAGAGGAAAGAGGGAGAGAAAAAGGGAAGGGTGGTCGAGAGAGAGAGAGAGAGGATGTTGCTCCTCTTCCTTCTCGTAAATAAGGGTCTCGCCCTTAGAAGAGGATATATCTCTTCCCCTTTGTGTGCTTTGTTGCCTGTTTCAGTCCGAGAGTTCAGACGTTTCATTTGCTTTAGTTTCTTACGATTTCCTCCGCACATTTTTTCAAACGAAAAAAATGGGAAAAATTGCGCGAAGCCTCTTTCACCCTTGAACTACCTTACTTGCGGAGTTCTTTATTTTAGCATTCAGAAAGCGACCTGGCTGAATTTTACATTTTCGATTAAGTTTGAGGCTTTGGCGTGAAGCGGACGTATAATTAGTTCGAGACCCTGAAGTGAAGCGTTAAACTTGTGCTAGGGAGTTTAATATACCACATTGCTATGATTTTTTATCTCAATTTTATATGAAGTTAATGGAATATATCAGCGTTTACGTAACAATCGACGAATACTTAGAGAAACTGGCTTTCAACTTTTGCTCGATTTGATTATGCGAATTATTTCATTGCGCTATTTTTAGGGTCATATATAATTTTTCTTTGTTATCTTAAATTGAAAATTTTATAATTTGTAAACTCGATCCTGAAAATGTGGATCTTCGATAAAAACACTAATTTGGTACAGAAAAAAGTCATGCGCCTAATTATTTCCATGTGTGGCCATTTTCTTTTTCTATCGGAAATATTTTTCACGTCATAAGTAAAAGGAAATTCATAGGCTTTCATTCAGGGAGATAAGCCATTTCATATTTGTAGGTGAATTTATGTCTGCCCAAATTATTAGGGGAGTTTTCCTCCGATATCCATTCCATTAGGATCGGTTTACTTGATTTCTCTACAACTTGAGTGGAATGCTGTCGACATGCTGTCTAATGACAAACAGTCGTAGTGGTATGAGAAACAAAGTAAGCGGAAGCGTTGTCTCGGTTGTAGCATATGTTCCGTTTAGCACGATGCCATCAAACTAATGGTATGCATTTGTTATAGTAACATATTCCTATTTGTAAAAAAAATACGCATCGAAACATTTTTGAAACAATTTACATCGAGGAAAATATAAATATTTAATTTTTGAATTTTCTTTTGTTATGTTTATATATTAGTATTTTTGTTATTTTATGAATAGCGCTTTCTCGGTTCTTATTTTCCTTCTCCCATACGAAATAACATGCAAAATTACGTGAAAATTTCTATTTATGCATGTTTACCCTCGAACGCATTTGCAGTCAAACCTCCCCAATCCGGCAATCTTGGGATATGACCGGAGCCGGATTAGGGAATTTGCTGGAATTCGGGAATTACATAACCTTTAAATTAATCCGAGCCCGTCCCTTCATAATATTAAGCGTTGTAGACTAGCAGTCTAGAAATCAACAAGTGAACTGCGCGGAATATTATTTAAACGATTATAAAGTAATAAAATATATTTAAGGGGCGAAATGCGTTTAATTCCTCGGTAAGATGTACCTTAAATGCTGCTTTAATTCTGCTTCTAAAATTACATATGTACGTACATATCGTATTCCTTCGAAATTTTGAAAACCGACATTAAACTAATATTGCCGAAGATGACTTAGAAAACCAGTGGCAGTCGCGTATATTGTTTTCCGAATGACGATTTTGACAGTTTGAGCGTAATCTGTTTATTTACGCACTGATACTGCAAACAATTGAAAAACGCCTCTGTAAAAACTATTCGTCAAAGTAAAGGTAGCGAAAAATAAATGAAAATTACACAAGAATATCATTATATATAAACGCTTCTTACAGAGTAGCGTCATATATGTGATATATAGGACTAGCAAAAACGCCCATCTTTGCTCGCGAAAGAGTTTTCTTTTAAGTTGCAAACGATTTTTATTATTTTTATTGATATATCACTTTTGATGTCATATTACAACAAAACTAATACAATAATTTTTTTAATTTACTTAATTTTGCTGTTGGGTACCCCAGGTTTTGAATAGCTGGTCCAGGGGTTTGGGGGCGAAAAAAGATCCAAACTTTACCAAACGTTCCCCATTCCTTAATTACGCAAGCGATGTTTACATTAACATTTACTATTTTATGTATTGTATTGTAAAGTGTTACCATTGTTATAATTACGCATTGACGCCTTGCATAATATTCACATGGATAGATGCACCAAAGCCTTTAAAGCAGCAATAAAATTATGTGGATTATGTCAATAGTATTAGCCAAAACGTTAACAATAAACAACATCTTGGTTACCGAACTAATGTAAATAGATGTACCAATTTATGTTGCGATAAATCTTTCAATGTTAATGGCAAAAGATAACAATGTTATATTATTCCTTAAAAATCATTTGACTAACTTTTAAAGTATTTATAGACCCCTAAAAATTGTCAAGTTAAAAATTTTCGATTTTTCTGGATGGTTGTGAGCAAAATTCTATAATCGTGCAAAATTTCAGCTCCCTATTCCATTTAGATTGGTCTACATACTGGAATAACTTTTTCCCATGCTAACTTTTTTGAGATATTGCGGAGCATCTGCAGTCGAACCCAGGACACCGTAAACAAAATAAATACCAATTCCTAATAGGTAATGCATCTTTCTAGCAATGCTCAAAATTTCATTTCTCCAGCCTATCGGAAAGTGCCCAAAATTAATTTACGAATTGGCGCAATGCTTTTCTTATGTGGAGAAACGGAACAACGGAATTTCTGGAGTCGAACCATTATCACTTAAGTAAGAGTTCCCATTTTTTTCTGAAGGTTTCACTATAATTTCTACAAATGCTGACAATTTCAGGACTCTTGTAGTTTGGGCTGGACAGTATTTTAATATATAAAACAGAGTGGATGTATATTTATATGTCCAAACTTTTTAACCCACTTCCAAAATACCCAGAAAGTTTAAATTTGGCATACTGGAAGCTTATATCTTACAATTGACAGGAAAAATCCGAAACCCCGGGATTTTGGATTTTAAGTATCCGAGATTGGGGCTCCAACTTTTACGTGAAATCCACGCCGTAAGGGAAGAATAGCCAACGCCAAGATATAGGGTACAAATGTATTTATGGCTAAATATAGTCTATGAATACTTTTAAAGTGAGTCAAATGATTTTTCATGAATATTAGAACATTAAACAGAGTGGATGTATATTTGTGTTCAAAATGTTGAGCTCACTTCCAGAAGACCTAGAAAGTTGAAATTTGGCACACTGGTAGCTATTAGCTCACAATTGATAGAAAAAATAGTCTACGAATACTTATAAAGTGAGTCAAATGATTTTTCAGGAATATTAGAACATTGTTATATTTTACCATTAACATTGAAAGATTTATCGCAACATAAATTGATACATCTATTTACATTAGTTCGGTAACCAAGATGTTGTTTATTGTTAACGTTTTGGCTAATACTATTGACATAATACACATAAGTCATGTGACGGCCATATCAGATTTTTTCTACGTATAATTTGTTACAAAATGTTTGCAAAAGCTCGTAACTACGACTTATAGTTTACCGATATAAAAATTATTCAACTTTAATATACAAATGGGTCTATTCTATTCATAGAATTTTTAAACCATTTAGAGCTTAGTACAAGTGCAGAAATAAACATTTGAATATCTCCATTTAGTAGTTATTCCGACCGTTAAAAATTTTTAAAATTTAAAAAATTATACACATATTATTTCACTTCTAGATGTGTTACAACGTTAAAATATGGCATAAATTTTTGGCATCGGTATCCCACAATGGAAAAGTTTAATATTATTAAAATTAGTGAGATGAAATTCTTGCAGAATGCAAGCACCTTCTACTTGTCTTTCTATAAAAAATTTCCTCTCGCACCTCCCTTGAATAATATTTTTGAAGGGGATTATTCTCTCTTACAATAAAATATTGCTAACCAAAGTAATAGATGTACGTATATATAGTGAACCAAGAGTGCTAAATATTAATTATTTTCGGAATATATTTTCGTTTTTTCGGAGAAATATATTAAAATAGCACACGTCGCCTTCTATAACATTTAAATCACGGAGGAAAGCATATTTGAATCATGCTTGAAGTGGTTAATATATATTGCAACGCAATACATTGAACTTAACGATCTACGGTTATATCCAAATGCGCTTCACGGAATCACAAACAGTGTTACTATGCCGGATTAGGTGATTTTCCGAATTACAGAATGCCGGATTATGGAGGTTCGACTGTATTTTAAATTAAAAATGATAATATATCATGTTTTCGTATCACTTATCTATTTGCGACTGTTTTTCTTTTACCTGCCAATTTTTATATAGTTTTTGGTTTTACATTTCGTTTATATCTATGCTCTTTCTTTGTGTCAAACTTTTCCTTTCTCTCTCTCATTTCAGTTTAATTTTCACTCCCTCTCCCTACAATTTCAAAGTTTCCTTAGTCTTCCTTTTTCATCTCCCTATTTCATTTAATTTCAGTCACATTTTCCCGTGTTCCTCGAAAGCATATTCCCATCTGTGCGCTGAACCGTTGCTGCCATTATCCCCACTGCTTCTGAGCAATCACATTCGTCTCTGTCCCTCAGCCATCCACCTTCGGCTGCCTCCTTGTTTACCCCTCTTCCCTTATCCTTTTCCTATCTCTCCCAAACTCTCCTACTGGGTCGAAAGGGAATATGGTAATTGCCTCGGAAAACATTTCAAGAGACCCTCTACATTTCATTGACTGTTCTGCTAGCGTTTCGGAGTATCTCGCTTTAACTCCTCGATTGAAGGGAGAGGGATGGGAGGATTGGGGAGCGTGAACAAGGAGTGGAGGCTGGGCAGAGGAAATCAAACTTGTTTGAGGAATCTCTCCTAAAAAGGCACGCGCGCGTCGCTTCGTTAGCGTGGCTCGGATCGGAATAAAAGGGAGAGTGGATGAAGGTTTCACTGATAAGGGGTGCCGGCGGTGTAGCTGGTAGGACGCTGGCTGCTACTCGCCTGCTGCTTGAAAAGGCAGCGGGCACGAATCCTGCGCAAGTAGGATTTTTTTTCCAAGGTCGCCCGGCCCCCTGTTTTGTTTAGTTTGAGGAGACCGAGCAAATTCAGCGTTCCGTCCTTCGGAAGGGACGTTAAGCCGTTGACCCCTTGGTGTTCTTGGTTAAGAGTAGGCTAATGCCGGCACCGGGTTTCTCTTCTCCCTTGCTATCCAGCTATTCATTGCATTACGTCTTAGATAGCCATTGCTCGTATGCAAGAGGTGAATCAGCTGGGAACATACATTAGTATGTGAACTTTCAATGCTAAGTACACCTGAATCAAATTGTTTTTTTTTTGCTGTCGAAGAAATGGAGAGAGAGAGAGAGAGGGAGAGAGACTGAATATCGAGTTTTCTACGACAACTTCAGTTTTCTAAGTAATGGAAAGGTGTTGAAGTACGCATTTATTGTGAGAGTTCCCATTGCCTTATTTTATTTTGAAATTTTATTAAAGGATGTGATTATTTATTTCTTTATGTAGTGGAGATACGGCGTATTATTTACGAAGGGATCCATTTCTGTTTTTCGAGAATTTCATACTTTCTTCCATTCTAAAATTCAGCACTTCGTGCCTCAACACAAGAATACTTGATGCATGATGTTAATGGATCCTCTATCTTCGTAGATTTCAAAAAACACCCCAAGAATATTATCTCATACTGCACAATTAAAATAAACCCTCTGAAACATATTTGATAATTTATTTTGATTATTACCCACGAAAATTTCAAAAGTATTACTTTCTTCACTAATGGGTTTTTAAGAACATTATGATACTTTGGCATTACTGTTTTTCACTGTAAGAGCAAATTAAGCGTTTGTTTTGTAAATTAAACCGTTCATGTTACAAAGTTTCGGTATTGTAAAAATTAACGATCACGTTCTCCATTGATTAAGTCAAAGGATTCCTGTGATATAATCTATTAACAATGTCTATTATATTTTCTTTGTATTGGATAGTTCTCATAAAGTTATTATAACTAACCAGCCAAGCGAATATGATTTTTATGGCCCTGCTTATTTGGTTACCTTATGTAATCAGGAGAAAGTTTTTGTTTTACTTTCCAATCGCGTTTCGTGATTTAGTATGCCAACATATAATTGTTTTTTATGACCAAAATGTTGAATTCCAATTTGACGACATTCGTATTTTACGGCATTTGGCTTGACTCGATAAAATTCGAGCAAATAAATTATAACGGTACGGATGAATTACTAAGCCAATTTTATCATTTAATTTATCGGCGTTTAAAGGAGATCACCAGTTTCAGGTAAAAAATACGCATTGTCTTGGTTTTAGTAGAATGTTTACGTGTGAATAATCTGTTTTGGAATTTATTTTATTTATACTTATTGGCATTGCCGTAATGCATTTCGTTAGGTTTTAATCGATAATCATGTTTTTTGGATGTGGTTTTGTAATTAATTATTATTACAAATAGTAACGTTTTATTATACGAATTACCACAAATATAGAATGCCAATCGTTGATATTACCCCTAATTACCCCTAAATACAATTTCTGTGATTGTATTCATAACATTGTCGCGATTTATTTTATTTTATTTCATATGATTTGTTAGAGCGTTATATTTAGCGTATTGGAGCGATAAATTGGGCATTGTGTGAATTAATCCGTATCTTTTGCATTCATCGCAAATTTTGGTCCAATTGAATATTAACGGCTGAGATGAAATTTATTTTTTAAAGGATTTATTTGATTTCTTATGATTCGCTGAAATATTCTTATATGCTGAAAAACTAATAAGGACAAATTACCTGAATTTAGAACGAGATTAATGAGATACGTAAGCTCAAAGGCATTTAATTCCAACGGATATTTGACTCTAATCCTTAGCAATAGATTTTATAATGTTTTTTAGGCCACATAAAAGTAAAAGAAACGAGAATTAGCCTATGAAAAATTAAACAAAAAACAAATAAAATTAAAAAAGCTCTGTGACATACCCCAGGGTGTTAAATTGACGTGAAAAAGGAGAAGAAAGTGAACGTATTCATCGTCTAGTCTTAGATATGATATATGGTTGAGCGGAAACAGTATCTTTCTCGAGCAATATCCCATTCAGAAGAAAGTGAACGTATTCATCGTCTAGTCTTAGATATGATATATGGTTGAGCGGAAACAGTATCTTTCTCGAGCAATATCCCATTCAGCATACTTGCCGTGACGCTTGAGGATAATGGAGTAGGCTTGACTTAATTCAACAGAAAACTATAGAACTCGTGTAATGATTGAAAAATTCAAGGGCATTTAAAAAATACTTCTCAGGTATCTGGATTTTTATAACCATGTTGTAACTAATAGACACATTTTAGAAAGTATTTTATAAGTGCTTGTTATTCAGACTTGACTTGCACGAAGGACGGGAAGTGGTGCTCGTAGCCTGATTTGCAAACAGCACCACATCGAGACTCTTGGGAACTTTCAAGGCTCATGCACACGGGGAAAGCAAAGAGGGAAGTCATGTAGGTAAGTTACTTGCCTTTGGCTACTATCTACTTGTAAACTACAACTTTCCTTGAATCCAGGAGAAAAGCCAGTAGTGGGAATAGTTGGGAGGACAGGCAAATGAATAGGAAGCAATTCCATTTTTCTGAGGAATTGCCTCCCCTCACCAATAAATTTTTTGCTGGCACGTCACTGGTCACTTTAATTTTCTCGTTGGGACGCGTCGAGTAAGGCAAGCCAAGTGCTGAAGACAGTGAAGTCCTTGGGTTTTTTTTGGTGCTTCCGCCCTGTTTTTCTAACGGGATAATTTTTGAAGTTATTTGAAGCGTGATGGTAGTGGTTGTGAGCGTGGTGGTGAGCTCCACCACAACCACCACCGCAACCATCACCGCAACCACCAACACAACCGCCACAACCACCACCACAACCACCAACACAACCGCCACAACCACCATAACCGCCACCACCCCCACAACCACCCCTACCACCACCACAACCGCCACCATCACCACCACCACCGCAACCGCCAGAACCGCCACTACCACCACAACCACAACCCCAACCAGAGACACCACCACAACCCCTACCAGTAACATCACCACAACCACCAGCAGAAACACCACCACAAACACCACCACCACCACCAAAACCACCACAACAACCACCACAACAACCACCACCGCAACCACCACAACAACCACCACAACAACCACCACCACAACAACCACCACCACAACAACCACCACCACAACAACCACCACCACAACCACCACAACAACCACCACAACAACCACCACAACAACCACCACAACAACCACCACAACAACCACCACAACGACCACCACAACAACCACCACAACAACCACCACAACAACCACCACAACAACCACCACAACAACCACCACAACAACCACCTCAACAACCACCACAACAACCACCACAACCGCAACAGCCACAACCGCCACTAACACCACAACCACCACTACCACCACCACCACCGCTACCAATACCACCGCCACCACAACCACCACCACCGCCATCACTGCTTCGCTCATCATCATTTAATATTAATGCAACTCTTTTTAAAAAACCGGATGTGACAAGAGTAAATATACATTTCCGGCTCATCGAATTTTGCCAAAAACAAATGTACACTTGTATCTTTATCGAAAATATCAAATATGAAGTTTCGCGTCCGGAAGATTAGTTAGAGATTCCGTAATATTTCTTTCAAATGCACACACACACGCACGTATGCACACGTACATACACAGGCACACATAAACATACCCAGACACACACAGACATCATTGAGAAAATGGCATGAATGTGTTCAGGAGACCTCAAAACTTGCTTTCCGTTTAAATCTCGAAATCGATTTATATTATATTTATTGCCCAAAAAATTCAAAAAAAATGTAGAACTAATTAATTTAAGCTTATTTGATTTAATTTAATGTAAACGCACATGCGGTTTGCGATAACAAAGTTAATAGTCTATTAATTTTTCTGTAAAACATGACAGTATACTTTTTACAAAGGCAGGAACAAGGATTTATGTGGTATTATCAAACTTTGAATTAAACTTAGGATTTTTGTCATAATGACATAATTCGTAAAGAAGAGCTGTGCTTTGCGTGTATGAAGCGTGCATCTTTTTTCTCCTGTTGTATATAGAGAGATTTATAATACGTATTAGCCAAAAGACGAGATTTAGCGTCTTGGTCTTAATTTCAATATGATATGAAGTATTTAACATTTTACTAATCTCAATTGAGAATCTTACAAAAGTTTCCTAACTGCGAACGCAAGTTAAACAATTTTTTCGCGAAAAACAAAATGAGAAATTTCATTTCAAATTCTAAACGAGGAAATTAAAACCACCTTTAGGAGAAAATTACTCCATCATAGAACTCCCCCGAGATTGAAAAATGGTCCTCTCATTCTATTTGATGTATCGATTTGGGTCAAGGATTCATTGATTTCTGCTTTAAAGGTGATGCGCTCCATAAGCGTCTGTTTTTTAAAAATAGACCACGCTCTCCTTAACAAGAAGTCGAAATGAATAATCGTCAATGCGTAAAATATTGAATGCTAATAGTAATAATTTCTTAAACGCAAACAGGTTTCCACGATTACATGCGGTATAAAAGATTGATGACAAGCACATACCACCAAGCCCTCGGCAGGATTCGAACCTGCAACCTTTGTATTGGGAGTTAGACGCGCTAACCAACCCTCTACAAAGGCCGGCAAATGTAATCAATTTTTGCTTACATGTTTACGTTTTAGGTAATTTCTAAATATTACAATATGAAGGTAGCTCGAGTCAAAGTGGCGTGTAAACGAACACTTTTTATTTTTCTTTTCCAGAACTAATGTTCATCTACAAAAACTCAAATTGCTGATTGATCCTCAATACAGAAAGAAGGGTTGAATTTAGATTAACTAAGTTCCGGACTATGTCGATTCCATACCTCTCGGGTTTTGATTCCCGCAGTGGTGAATTTTAACGACGCCTGCCCCCCCCCCCCTTCGAATCCCTTAATACGATCCACGCTGCGAAGCAAGGGAATGCAATTAAATCTCCGAGTTCTTCCAAAGGGACTCCTAAACCGCGTCACCTCCCCGGTTTATATTGCGAGACTTGTTTCATCTCTCGCCGCGTACGCGTGTGCGTGACCGCGCACATGTGGGCGTGAGAGTGCATGTGAGAACTTCCACATCTGTCGGTCTCCACCGGATCGCCGAGCATATTTGAGGGTGGGTGAATAAGGCCCTTATACCATTCGTTCGGTGCCAGAGAAAATATAATTTATTTCAGAACTGAAATAAACCTTGAAAAAGGTAATAAATTCCTTGTCATTAATTTTGAATTAATTTCCGCTACCATTTTAAGTCTCATATTGTGGCTATCATTATTTAAAATGACGATGAAAATTTATGCTGGGTGATAATCCGCAATGCAACACTACTTTAGCTATTAAACCTCTCTCATTTAAACGCTAACCTCCAAGTGGTGCAATCCGTTATAAAACACACGAGGCTCTAGTGACCGAATATGGCGGTATAAATAAATGAAAAATAGAAAAGCGCGCTAATTTAGCCATATTCATGGATAATACCGCGTTTGTTTGTGTTGTATACGCATAAGGATAAAAATAATTTATTGTGATATTATGTCAAGCTTAGAAATTTAATTATTTCGCGATTTAAATCAATTTGTTGAAACTTTTATAAGGCAAGGTAAATTGATATAATAAAAATGTAATTCTTAAAATATAATTTTATTGTAAGTTTGAAATAGGTCTCCATGAAGTTATTGAAATAGGTCCTTTTAAAACAGAGCAGTAAACCATCTGATATTTTGAAGTGGTTTGGTTCGCGATTCTATGCGCAATTTTGTTAATGGTTTGGTTCGTGATTCGGTTTAGAGTTGAATTTTGAGAATGGTTCGGTTCGATTTAAGCAAGAATTAGACTTGTGATATTTAGTTCCCCGTCTTTGTACCATTAAAAAATACAAATGTGATAGGCTTTTCTAGGCTGTTCAAATACGAATAATTTTACTGCAATCGTATTAATCAGTGGTCCCCAAACTATACATGGAGGGCTCCATCGGTGGTTGCGAATTCTTCAAGTTGCCAATTTTTCTGTGGCCCGGATTCGAGTTTTAATAGGAGGTTGCCTATATAATTTGAGATGACATATAGGTGAACATCAATTTTAAATAAGGTTCATATGATTAGTATTTGAATATTAAATGTTTTATTATCAATAATTTCATAAAAAGTTATGAATACGTACGTAAAATTTGCCACATCCGTCCCGCAGGTCGTAGGTTGAGCGCCACTGGTATCTATATCTATAAAACTGAAATTCTGTTTGTTTGCTTGTATATTAGTCCGCTATACACACCTTTAAAGATGTCGTCACACGACTGACTTAGCATAGGTATATAATTTTACCCTGTGAGTAAAATGGGCTATATGGCAATAAAAACATTTGGGGGTGTTTAATTCATTAAATGCTGTTTTCTATCTATCGTTGAGAAAATTATTATATATGTCAGAACAATCTCAAATGTTTAGAAACGTTATAGCAAAATGCATTAGAATATTGTTTTTTTAAGTGTATTCAATAAATTATATTTTAGAAAAAATAGAAAAACAAAACTCGACTGGGAAAAGAGTCCGAGCGCATTATGCAACACCTTCCATAGCAAAACATTAAGCTTCTAAAGCAATGCTGATTGATAAACTTAAACTATGATTTGAGTATATTCTCAGTATTTTACACACTTGTCGGCGGCTTAAAATGGTCCTGGGAAACACCGAGTACTTTAGCTAGTAAATAAATAAAAAATGCAATACTTCGTATGCTTCTGTTAACGGTTTCCAATATCTTCACAATACTTTCAATTTATTCGAAAAGTGTAACTCTTTCAAAATAAAAATTGTACACAAAATGACTTCATCTATAGCAAACTTTTTAGCATCATACAATTATAATCGTATCTGGTTTCGCAGTCGTCAGTTAACTTAATATTTCTCTTTTGATTGAAATCAGAATAGTTAGTAACTTTTTCAAAACCACTTGAGCTGGATGCATTGCGTGCACAATAATAGCCACATTTCTTGCGGATAATTTACAATAAATTTGGATAATTTTTTGAACTCTCGAACCGAACCATTTTTTCATAAACTTATGGTTCGGTTCGCCGCTCAGCAAAAAAATAATATTTGGTTTCGGTTCGTGGTTCGGTTCAGCTATTCGGTTCGATTCAGTTTGCTACTCTTTTAAAATTTGTGTTGAATGTTCATGCATTTCCTTTCCATCATAAAATAAATTTTAAAAATGTTCACATTCTATTACAATATACGGTTGGGTTTTAATTCTCTTCATACAGTCTTTAATCCTGACCTGTCCAACCCGGCCAACATTTTGTCCGCGGGAGACCTCGATATTTCCCACGAGGCGGATTAAGTTTCAAGAAATAACCGATAATTTCTAACTTTAGTCTAATGAAATGTTCGGTGGCATTAATTTCAAATTCTTTCATGGTGATCATGATAGCGATGCAATAGGTTAAATTTCGTCTATATATAAATTTAATTTACGCAAGGCATTTATTGCAATCAGGATCGTCGAAGCTAAATTTTTGGCCTTTAATACCTGTTAAAAAATACCACTTTAAAATACGACTCTCTAACAATAAATTCGTCTTTTGTTCCAATTTCTTTAAGTAAATATGCGTTTTATAGTGTGAGTATTATTAAATTAAATTTCAGATTAATTATGACCGACAAAAATTTGAATGAATGTTTCTTAATACAAAAAGTTTGTTGATAAGTTCGCTCTCAGATTTCACTTAAATTTTCTAAAAAGTGAAATAAATTTTGCCAGTACGTCATTAAATAATAATATTCTTATTTTTAGATACATTTAATTTTGTACAATATTAATATGTTGAAATTAATAAATTAATACATTGTGTGTTGTCCACTCTTTGAATTGCTTTAGTTGACCTTAAAAGTTTGGACAAGTCTGTTTTAGTCGGTCAGAGAACAGTTTGGATATTTCGTATCTCATCTCAGTGAAATACGTTGGCATGCACCTTACGTATTCAAGTAGCCGATTTTTATCGTGCATTGCATTGATTCGTAAGAGTTTATTTCCACTGGCAACAGTCGTTTATATCTGACAAGAAACAAAACTGTTATACAGCCACGATTTTTGACATTGGGATTGATATAATAGTTTTGCCAAAGGAATATTTTAGCTTTTAAATCTAGTGAGGAACCATTTAGTTTTGAGAAATAAAGTACTTCTTTGGACGTACATGTGTAGGTTCACGTTGTGGTAGAAGGGCAGCTTAGAAAAGTTAATTGGAAAATATTCGTAAACATAAATTATTCAAAAGTGAGTTAATGAAGATAATCTACAATAAATGGGACACTGAATAAGGAGTTTTTGAAGCAATAAATAGGTACAGACGGCCCTCTTCAAGATGAACTATATCGCGCTGAAAAATCCTCAGAAAGAACGTTTCTTATTTCTGCTGAGTTAGTTTACTGTAGTCAACGTATGTAGTCCAACCTGAGCTCGAAGAGCTAATAATAAATTAGTGGAGGGAGGGAGGGACTCTCAAAATTAGCTTCAGAAAATTACTGAATAACAACGTTGTCACATCATGCACAACCGCAGACCCTGCCTTTCAACTTGGTCCTTTCCCGTGTGAGATTAGGCAACGCCGGTTCCTCCACTACCGCAAGAGCTCAAGTTAGACTGAGCCGAGTATACCGTTTATTTCTCATTACAGAGCAACTTTCCCCTTGTTGAATGATGGATCCCCTTCCACTAGAAATAAGACTTATGACTTACATCGTTCAGTAGTGTTCTTTCGCCGGCTCTGATGTACTTATACAGATCAATGAAGAAAGTGAAAGAAATAAAATTGACGGATGAGATATGAAGAGAGAAAAATAAGGAAAGAGAGAGAGATAAAGAATAGGATAAGCCTGAAAGGCAAGGGCTAAAGAAAAAAAACAGAAAATAGGATTAAAAGAGACAAGGATGAATGATACTAATAATTTCCAAATAGCAGATATGAATGTTAGTTCAGGGTGGTGAGATATACGGAGACAACGCGGAGAATTTCAGAGGTGGTGGATCGGTGGTGGCATATGACTTATCTCCTGTTCGGGAGCAAGAAGGGGATTCTTTCAAGCGTCATGGTGTGTCGTGCGTGTGTATCAATAAAAAGCTCCGGCCATGTTTGGGTGGCGGAGATGGAAAGAGAGAAGAAGAGTGGGGAGGGAGGGGGTGGGTGGAGACCATTTCCTACTGGGCGTTGACATAACCCTTTGGAGACTCTCCAAGAAGTTGTCCCCTTTCGGGACACCGGTCGGTTTTTGCGGATAAGGGAATAAAATGAAGGAAAAAGGCGTTTTTTAAGCCTTTTGTGTGAACTACTCTTTTCTTTCTCTCCCCGCCTTCTGCTTCCCTCATATCTTCCATTTAGGGCGAAGCTCGGGTTAAGTTAAGACAGCAAGACGACGAATAAAAAGGTTAATGGGTTAAAGGGCGAAGTGTTGGGTTTGGGGATGTATTTAATCTCGTATTTGGGAGTTATCTCACTCAAACGGCGGAACGTTTCCTCCGTAAAGGTAGTTTTTTGAGATGCATGTCGGAGGAAGCATTAAAATTGGATTTACGCTACCCTTAGGAATTTCACGGACTTCCTCAAATTTGGGGAAAGATTTTCGTTGACGAGGTGCTCGCCGATGATGTAAGTTTGAAGAAAATGCTGAAGCAGGCTCGCATGGAAATACAAATTCTGACCAACCGATCAAATAAATATTTACGGAGATTTATTGATGTATGATTAGCATTCTTAGGTCGTGTGGCACCGGGGAGCTTTTTAAATATTTTTTAAACCCATAGTTATGAAAGACTTGGAAATTACATAAAAGTGCCATGATTGGCAAATATTTTGTAAAAAAAGTACGTAAAGTTATTCTATAATTTTAAATAATACGAAGTTACTGAGAATGCCAGTATTTATTATATGATGAAGAAAGAAAATATTTTACAACTGATATTATTGATATATCGATCAACGAGTTAGTTGTATAAATATAATATAATAATGCAAACTTTTCGGTTTAAATAAAATAAATAAATAAAATTAAAATCAAAATAAATATGTAAATAATAAAAATAACGATGCAGGAATTAGTAAAATATAAGAGGAAAAACTATAGTTTCCTCTCAATACGTCTACCAAGATATTTACTTTCGAATTCGTAATACGCGAGTTCGTTTTGAATATTTATCTGAAAGCGGAGGTACAGATAGCGACGAATAACTGCAGTAGAAATACATTCGGGACGGATAAGGAAGAATAATTGATGGCAAAATTGGAAAGGAATATGCAAAAAGAACAATTTGACGAAGGACAACAAAGAGAAGAACGAGAAAGATTACATCTTTTCCGATTCTGAAAGTTTAACGGGGAAAATTAATGCTCGGGTTTGCACTCAATAGCAGCAAACATTTTTATTATCATCGAAGAGCAACTGATTATGGCTTAAATGCAAGTTAATCCTGATTAAGTCTATTTGACGAATGTTAATGATAAAAAAGTTGGACGTTTTGCGTGCCTGGATGTATATACATTTAGAAGAATGGCATTTCATTTTGCCGGCATAATATAACGGGGCATCATAATACGCGATAGACATTAACCGCACCCTGGAGTGACAAAGAAAGATTTTTGCGGTTTTACTATCTTCCAAGTTGCCTGAAAATCAATAGTGCGCGGTTATAAACAAGGGGCATTCGTTCCGTTCAGGTGGAATCAGGAATATATGTACAAGGGCAGTGGATATTTACGGCGGAAACACGGACGATGGAAAAGGGAAGGGGAGTTAGAGCGTGGGAGCATTAGGCACAAAGCAAAGAGGATTAGGGAGGAAGGATAAAATGGAGGAAGGAAGTGAGATACAGAGAGAATGGAGGAATATGAAGTAGAAAATACGGAAAAAAAGAGACAATAATAGTGAAAGGGAAGGTAAACTTGATGCACAGTAAAATTCTTCGTGTCGAATATTAAATGAATCCCTGAAGAATTTTTGAAAGAAAGAAAGACTTTTATAAAGAAAAAAATTGTATTCATTTAATCTTTCTGCATATAAATGCTGAAGATCCACCGGAGGTGTTGATAAAAGTGGGAGTGGCTCTGTCTTATGGTTTCTAGGAATGGAAATAATGGATAAATATCTTTAGTAGTTAAATTTCAAGCGTAAAAATTGATGCCATTCACTAACACGAAAGTTATAGAATAAACAATTGAAACTTTTTCTGGTGGCAGTTGTGCCAAAAATGTTTTGGCAGTCTTCAAGGAAGTCATACACGTGATAATGTAGGATGTGAGGACTTTCAATGTACTCTGTGACCGCTTTCACACTTGATTAAGTTGTCGGCGTAAGAGGTTAGGACGGGAAGTAACGGGGATGTTTCGTGGTGGCGCTTGACCTAATCTAGCGAGCATTTAAAATTTGTCTAACAGCAGGACGTAAAAAGAAACGTAATTATATTAGTTGATAAGTTTGTTCCGTCAGAACATGATTTACGACCAACCAATTTGGAATCCATTGGAAATTTTCTGACAGTGTGGTATTTTACGAGTCAATTAAATTTTAAATCAGTAATTTGATAAACGGGCCATGTCAGCATCGAATAAATAGCAATGGGTAGAAAGTTTCGAACTTTATCGTGAACGACATGACTCCAGATGCATCTATGTATGTTCAATAAACAGCAGAGGTCGGCAACCTACGGCCCGCGGGCCACATGCGGCCCCTGAGAGTGTTTCCTGCGGCCAATTTCATAATTTGTTTGCCGACCCCTGATATACAGGACCAAAGGTGCACAATTACTTTCTCAACACTTAAGGATTGCAATCCTGGGATCCCGCCCAAAATTACAGTCCCGAAATCGCTGGATTGAAAACATGAAAATCCTGAGATTTCGGGATTCGAATTTCTATTTTAATCTATAAGAAATTTTACATACGGAAAAGTTTTCCCGTTTACCTTAAGCCTTATGATGTACGTAGTTCCAGCATACATAAAAGGTTCAAGTTCAATATATATATATATATATATATATATATATATATATATATGTGTGTGTGTGTGTGTGTGTGTGTGTGTGTGAAAGTGGACGTAGAGGTGAAAATTACACTTCCTTCATGAACAGTTGCTTTCAATTCCTCCAACAAGCGCAGAATCTGAAAGACCGTTTTCATCCGCTGGCATATTTTGCACCAAGTACAGATAAAAAATGAGCGATTAAACATTAGACGCACTCTGCTTTTTAAGAGCATACTTAAAATACGTTTAAATCTCTTTGAAATATGAGTTGGGGTTAAATCAATAATACATATTTTTCATATGGAACAATTATTTTGCCTTATTATCAACGCTTCTGCTACAAATTATAATTACATAATAAAAATCCAATGATTCAAGTTTAGTTAGAATTAAACCATCATTTTTACTTTCTCCATATACGAAGTATAGAGAAAGTATTGTTTTCATGAAAAAAATCGAATTCGATATTTCAACGGAAATACATGTTTTAAGGCCCCTGAACACGTTTTGACTATTTTCTCAATGGTGTCGGTGTGTCTGTCTGTCTGTATGTGATAGATATTTGTAGGCGCTCTAACTCAAAAACTATTAATCAAGTAAATGCAAAATTTCATATTTAACATTTATATAAAAGTTAAAAGATCTGATTAGTTTTTGGTAAAAATCGATTTACCGGAAGTGAGTGTTTACTCTTGTCACTTATCCGTTATTTTAAAATATTTGCTTTAATATTTGATAAATGTAAAAATGTTAGTAATAAAAGTTGTAGAAAGTTTTATTTTCTACAACCTTTGTTTGATACATTTTTCCATATAATGCATTGTTTAAGAGATATCTTATATTTTTAGCTACCACCACCACGCCACCTACGAAAGACTATTGTTAACAGTCGACGCTTAGTTACGTCTTAGTAACGCTTCTTTTCCTTTTCTCAATTGTCAACCGGAAGTAAATATTAGCATCGATTCCAGAGCTAACAACATGTAATTTGCCATATAAATATGAAGAAAGTCATCCGTTGCCCACATCAGTTTATTTAATGTAGTTTGCCATGTGAGTGCTTGTGTTTTTCGTATTATCAACGTATTGCATTTAAGGATTGCAATCCCGGAGGGATTTTCTAATCCCAGGACTACGGGATTGTGATTTTTTCAATCCCGTGATCGGGGAAAAGCGGTGGGAAATAAATAAATAAATAAAAACGTTCATTATTTGTAAACAAAAATTTTATATCATACGCATGAAATCATCATATGCAGTTATGGAAGTAATATCAAGTTTACACAAAATTTAAGTAACGTCAATGAAAATAACTTCTTATAAGCAGGTAAAACTAAAATCAAACACGTATTTTTGGAGAAAATGTAAAGAATATTTTAATAACCAAAGAAGCAATTGTTGCAGTATCTTAAATTAAATTAAATTGGTTGCATTTATAAAAATAAACGGTATTTTTAGATTAAGGTTCTCCTCACTTAAAAGCTGTCCACAAATTTCTCAAATATGCCCTTCAAAAACAAAGTGCATCTAATGTCGCGTCACTCATACTTGATCTGTATTTATTGCACAGCATCCCTGCTGATGAAAAAGCCCTTTCTGATTATATACTAGTAGGAGGAATAGCTAGCAACTGCTCGTAAAGAAACTGCAGCTTTTCTCATTTACGTCCACTTTCACGGAAATCCTTTAGCTCTCGTGCTATTGATAATGCTAGGTCATTTGAATTACAGCAGGAGGAATATTTCTCGGGAGGCACTAAACATTGGATAATGAACGAATCGAGTTTTTTCTTTAACTTCTCTGAATATGATGTACCAGTCTTAAAACATTCAGATGCTGCCGTTTGCTCAGTGTGTAGGTCATCATTTATAGATCGGCTTCTTGATGCTGATGAAGCTTGCTCTTCTTCATTGTACAATGCTTCAAATGTTTTACTAACATTACAATAAAATTTACTCAGGTTTTCTGTGACAAACATTTTTATGTTCGCTAGTGATGGCACAGAAAATATATTCCCCAAATCATTATCACGAGCCTGTGACCCGCACTGAAGATACCTCAATGCCCCTGATAACTTAGGCCGTCTCTTCATTATTTGATTCTGCAAGGCATTTCTCATATTATCTCCTGTATTCACATCATTCAGTTTCTTCATCATGAATTCCAACGCTGCCTCACACGTCAAAAGATTTGCATCTCTTCGGCAAAGAGCTTCCATATTAATTTTCACTGGCTGCGGTGTTGCTAAAATAGAAGAAGCAAGTTCATGTTTACTGTCACTGAATGATGTATTGGAATTCAGATCAATCAAGGCCTTCATTATGCAGGTTTTAGGCGATATAAAACGTCCGATCATTTCAACTAAACTGTTCCAGCGGGTTTTTATATCCATAACAAGTGATTTTTCCTCACTATATTGTTCGATTACATATTTCTGAAGGAATCTCTCGTTTTTGCGGGTGATTTTCTGAAGAGAAGAACAGTTTTCCTAATTTTTTGAATCAATATCTAAATGTTTGTTTCTGATAGTTTGTACGAATCTCCGACTTCAAACAAATCATCTTCGTCTGTTTCATCACTCGAGGAAAAGGCCTCGTCACTTGATTCATGTCCTTCAGATTCTGCGGATTCCATTTATTCTTGTTAATATTCATTTTTCTTTAGAATTGCCACGCCCCAAAGGATATTTTTCATTTTTTATCGTTGTTCTTGTTTTCCAAGAATGATGACATATTATAAACTCAGATAGAAAGCAGTATTACTCGGTGAATTCTAAAGAATGATATATTTTATTATACATCTAATACAATTTAATCTTTAGCGCCACCTGTTAGCAAAAGCAAAAATGTCAATCCCGAAATCCCGGAATTTGCGTCTACCTTATCCCGGGATTTCGGGATTGAAATTTTGGCCGGGATCCCGGGATTCGGGATATCAATCCCTAAGTTCATTGTAATGAGGTTTGTATATTAAGGTTTCTAAAATGTAACGTAAGCGTTCTGTTTTTACACATGCATTACATTTACACATTGACCATTTCATTTTTATTTCGATTACTACAGAAAAAATGCAATGTATTAAAGGCATAAATAATTATTAGCTGTTTTTTAATCGGGAATTACGTTCCTAATTTGCATATATAATTGTAATAAAAGCTAATCCCGGGATTGGGAAATCCGAATCCCGAAATCCTTGGATTGAAAAATTCCGCCGGGAATGCAATCCCAATAAGCACCGTATGTGAAATATATTTTCCTCTCTTTCCTTCGTTTTACTATTTTTTATGAAATCCTAATCGTTAATGTGTTTTTTCCATTTCATTAATTATTAATTTATTAATTATGAAATTGAAGTAAAAATGACTACAGAATAAATGGATAGAGGATAAAAGGCAAGGGAAATTAACGGAGAGGATGGGGAGGAGTGATGAAAAGAGGCTCCACGAAGGATGCTGAATACGGGGAAACGAAGAGAAAGAGAGACAGATGGTAGGAAAGCAGAAGTTGTTCAAAGAGGAAAAGAGAAAATGAAATATGGAACGACAAAGCGAAAGATAAAGCTGGAGGCAAGAGATAGGGATATAAATAAAAAATTAAACATAATAAATTGAAAAGGATGATTTAGAGGGATGGACAGAGGAAAGAAAAACAATTTGAAATGGATAAAAAGAGAGATAGAGAGAGGTTAAAGTGATGGTTACCAAGGAAACGAGAGGCGTAGAGATAGCGAATAATAATGTTGAAGGCGAATGAGAATATAAGGCGAGAGTAGCACGGATTGGAGGGATGGTATTTGAAATTGAGGGGATGTTATTTGAAATTGAGAGAACGCTTCGAAAGGGTCTACGCGGGAGAGAGAAAGAGACATGAATGGGCAAGATGCAAGTGTGTTAAACAAGGAATGAGGAAGAGGCGGTGATAGCTGGGTATCCTCCCGCTGCGTGTTACCTGTTCGTGAGAAACCGTATCGCCCCTAGCTATGCGGCATCCCGCACGTCAGCCAAAGTGCGAAATATATAAGCGGGCGGAAGAGGGAGAGTGAGTGAGGCACCTGATGTAGAGGCACCTTTGCCTGATATCTATCGTCTGTTCCATTTGCGTGAGAGTTTGAGGGATGATGGGGAATGGTACGGAGGATGTTCTAATGCAAATAGATGTAGGGACTTGGAAGAGGACGGCCAGGGTTTGTTAGCGCGCTTTTATTAATGCGCTTATAGTTCCGCTTTTAGCGTCTGTCTGTGCACATGCTTAACCAGGTGGGGTAACATAATTACCCAAACGCTTGTTTTTATTGAATATTTTAGGCACATTGGTGTCGATCAATATGCTTATTTTTTTAGCCGCGTTTTTATAGGCTTCTATGGTGTGCTAATATGCTTTTTTTATATATTTTTTAATAAAGAAAAATAAGTTTTACTTCTGTGTGAACAAAGTGACCCCACGTGGGTTTCTTTGCTCTATTATCACTGATTAAAAGCGTGGGTCAAATTTTTGTACAGTTGCTCAGATTTAACATTAGACTACTGTATGTTTTTCAGAACATTATCTTAAGTGTGTATTATGTCATTTTAAATAGGTTAATCTTGCTAGAATAGTACAGAAAACCGGTTAGACAGTGATAGTGAAGTGAGTTTCCCTGATTTAGAAAATAATACCACATTTGTTACTATAACTGACAGCGACAAAAGCGTTTCTTTATCATAATGTGAAGGAACGATTTCCAATTTTGAAACACCAGCTAATAATTTACTATCCATTTTAACAATATTTTCTAAAATCTGTATAATTTCGTTAATTTAGTTTAAATGATGTATTTAATTATGTTTTTGCAATTGTATATATATATATATATATATATATATATACACATACATATATATATATATATATATATATATATATATATATATATATATATATATATATATAGTATTAATATGTTTATCAAAACAGAAATATTCGTGGGATCACAAAGTGACCCCACCTGGTCACTTACGTGTCCAATGAATAACGAATGCTTTCTATTGTGGAATGATAAATAAGGTAGGTTGTTCCCGCATTAATTATATTTGAATGATGGATTAATTTTTTATTTATAAAAGCCTTCTTGATAATTTCACAACATAATTCATCAAAATAAATTACAGAAAAAACAACATTCCAATGGAAACCTGCTGCCATTATTAATACCAGTTATTAACACGAGTTTTAGAAGTTATTGGTTGTTTTATAAATAAATATTTTGATAATGTATTCAAGCGCGCCAGGCATTTGAAAAAGTCTAAAAATCCATCATTCGTAAGATATTTCTGCCACGGAGAAACCCTCTTTAAGAATAAAAAACAAATTTTTTACTTGTATATGAGAATGAAAAAATATCACTTGAAATGGGTGGACTCAAAGAGGAGATTTGCAACCATTAGAATTTTTCAATTAATCGCCAATCTTTCCACGTGATGTATATATTTAGATCAAGATTTTTAAACGAAAAAAACTTTTATAGCATTTTATTAGGATTCTTAAGTTAGTATGCAAACAAAAAAAATTGTCTATACTTAGGATATAATTATTATGCGGTATTTTTAAAGTTTTTTCGGCAGACTCTTCGAAGGTTGTGCCTTAGTAAAGGCTCAAGATTAGGCAATTGGTTTTAAAACCAATAATTTCTGAAACTGCCAAGAGCTTAATTTTGATTTAAAGAAGAAAGATATATTATTGGTTAAAAATTATATTATATAGGAAAATTAAAGCAGTGTTAACAAAGGAATGAACTTCAATACTTAGCAGAAAAATTGAAATGAATACTAACTAGGTTTCGTTCATTTTATTTGAACGATTCAAGCTGTATTAATAAAAAGTACTATAATGATAGTTTTGAGTCAAAAGGAAAATTGCTTTCTAATAAAGAACATAAACGATCACACGTATACTGACAAAATTATCCTTCTGCACATGAGTATTCCCACCCGCACACGTACGCGCACCAACCCATACGTGCGTAGGTGCATTCTCAGTTTCACGCCATAAAAAGAGCTTAAAACCTTTTTAAGTGGTGTCCATCCTGTATGCAGGTGAGCCGATCATATATCCCATGGATTAAAATAGAAAATTTACTCCGATCCTGGAAAACAGATGAAGGTATATATCGGCGCCATCCCGCATGCCCCTTGGCTTCCGGAGAGAACCGAATCGCCCCAGATGTTATGAATTTGCGAATGCAGTTCTTGTGGAGCCGATTCGCCACGGAGCTCTAAAAAACAAGATACACGAACCGTAGCGAAGACCGCCTAGGCCAGTGGTGGCGAACCTATGGCACGCGTGCCAAGGGTGGCACGCGGAACGATTTTGTTAGGCACGACACAAAATGGAATAAGAAATAAAATGTGCCACTCACTAATACAGCGGCATTACAAAAATGACCCCAGTAATGTAATCAATGTAGGCATAGAAAATATGCCAAAGAGAAGCTTCGTTTACCAGAGGCAGCGCTGTAACTATCTATTTTAGCGCCTGAGGCAAACTGCCAAATATGCGCCCCCTCCATAAAAAAAATTATTTAATACCTATATGGACATAAGGCGAGCATTTAATAAATAAACTATGAATGATATAATTTCTTTCTATAAATCAACATAATTTAAATACATAATGTTAAATATAATTACATACAATTACACAAATACATAATTTAAATACAGATAGTATAAATATTTTAATATTAATGAGTTATTCTATGTGATTTTAATGCAGCAAACTGATCAATAGCATCAAAATTTATAGTTTCTGCTATGCGTAATGTCTGGAACAAGTATAGTAATGAAATATCCCGTCTTTGTGACATGCACAACTTGCCTTGAACAATGTATGCGCACGTTCTTTAGTTACGCCCGGGGCAGATTCCCTGCTTGCCCCGCCCTAGTTACGGCGCTGATCAGAGCTACCATTGGTTATATTATGATTACACGCCGGCGGCCCAATATGCCCCTGAGATCACCACAAAATTTAGCGTTTGACATTTTTATTGTATCGTTAATTTCTGATAAGTTTTTAATTGGAATTTCTCAAACGGAAGTTGAGGCCTTGGGTCATTCCGTTAATGTCATACATCTTCATTACTTCATTTACGTCATTTATTAAATTGTTTTTACGTATAATGATTTTTCATGAGATAACTTTTTCTTCTAAATAGAGAGTGCCGCCTCCACCAAAGATAACATTATCCATTAATGTAACCTATTTTTCTTTCGAGTTTAATAATATTTTTAAAGACTTGAAGAATTTGATAAATAACAAAAAACTATATTTCTTTGTTTTCGATACATCATTTGAATCATTTAATATATATTTCTTCGTGTGCTATACTCTACGAATAGACACAAGATTTTTGTATGATACTGGCACACCGACAGGTAAATTTTCTCTTATTAAGTTAATTTTGGAACACGAGCTAGAAAAGGTTCGCCATCACTAACCTAGGCGGTTATCGGGATATATATTTTTCGGACTCCGGCAAATCCTCCTAACCAATGCACACACACACACGATACATCCGATATTGCTGATTCGGCTTACGTTCCAGATCATTTGGCACCGGCATCCTTTGAGTGGTGCACCGCACTAGTGCGGATTCAAGCTAATGCACGGCCCTGAAATACACTGAGCGTGGTGGAAACGCGCGGATTTCGTTCTACGCTCTCGTAATTGACGGGATTCTCCGAGATCCACTATTGCTCAAATTGAAAGGGGCGATTAAGTGATACCAACTTATCGAAATGAGATTTTCGAAGTAGCTTGAGCAAAATTGGGACCATTTGGACATTGAAACGCGTTTTCGCTTATTGGCGTTAATAACAACTCTCCGAAAGTGGTCTATTATTGACATTTTCACTTTTTCGGTGAATTCCAAACGATGGCGGTTGTCAAATTGAGTGAAGGTAACGAAGAAGTCTTTGATGAAATTCTTGTTAAGCATTTGTTTTGGGAAAGCGAAATGAATATTTTTACTCTTTAACATTTGCAGTATATAGAGGAATTATCTTAATCGCGAAAATAATCTGCTTCAAGAGACGAAATTAAACGAAATCGTAGACGATCTTATTTGCTCCGATTGCTACGAAGACTGTTGACGTTGACAAAAATTGAGAAACCATGCAAAAAATATTTTAAGAGACTAAAATTACCAATTTTTCTTTCAAAACTTTTTCGTATAACCATTATTTTACGAGATATGATGGATAGTTGTTTTTCCAATAAAGTGGCCCCCCTCTGATGTTGTTATGTGAATCATTTGTAGAATTTTATTATTGTCTTTATTTATCCCATGAATCTTTAATGTCAACCTGAAAAGCTACAGCAGTTTCATTACGCTATCGCCGATTTCCTTCCATTTCTGACAAACTACTTAAGTCGCGATCTTCTGAAAATAGTTAAAGGTTGCACAAATACAGCCAAATTATGCATTGCTCTCTACAGTTTCGGTTTACGAGAAACGCTGTGAGAATTTCGAACGAGGAAGAGCCGTTCTCAACGGTTTTACGCGGAAAAGGCATAGAGATTGATTGTTTCGGGCGTTAATGGCGAACGTTCATGTTACTCGGCAACACACCGCTCCTTTCGGAGGCGAGGCCTTAAAGCGTGATTTAATGTTCCACAGAACGTGTTTTTCGCTTAATCAATTAGAGCAAGTGAAAGATAAAGACAGGGAGAGTGAGAGGTTGTTGGTTTAAAGTTTAAAGCGTTCCTCTTTTTATCTCTCCGAATTGGGATTGAGCAACTGTTTTTTCACGAACTAATGTATTATGGACGCTATCATGTAAATGCAGTAGAACTCCAATTATCCGAACTAATTGGAACCAAGGGTTTTTCGGATAACGGAAAATTCGGACAATTGGAAAAAGAATGGACAACTGTGGGTTAAAAAAGTGAACACACGATTTTAGTGTACAGGATAACACAAAATCGCGATTGCTTATCTGGAATATGAATATGTGAGCTAGTCGTGTGAAAATTTTCCGCTACTGGTAGATGAGTGTATACCATGATGTTAATATTTATATTAGGAATATCATGGCGTTATACCACACGTATTTCACTGACTCAATTTTTAATCACGTTATTTTGAGAAAAATTGCGCGAGTTATTCAAGAAAATGCGGTATTATTATGGAAATGATAACATCTTATTATATACCAAAAAATCTGATGTGACCACCACATGACTTTCTCCATATCTGTATTATCTCTAAAAATGCCAAATAGGTTACATAGTAATAAATATTTTAAGAAACTGCGAGAGAGTTTTAGACTACAAAGAACAGAAATAAACTCGAACCATAGCCTTCTGATATTGGAAATAGCCACAAAGCTCCAACAATTGAAAAAAGAAAAAGGAGCGTTACTAAGGCGTAACTAAGCATCAATTGTTAACAATAGTCGTCGGTAGGTGGTGTGGTGTTGGCAGCTAAAAATATAAGATATCTCTTAAACAGTTCATTATATGGGAAAATGTTTCAAACAGGTTATAAAAAATTAATTTCCTACAACTTTTATTCCAGTACACGTTTACATTTATCGAATATTAAAGTAAATATTTCAAAATAACGGATAAGTGATAAGAGTAAACACCCACTTCCGGTGGTCCGATTATTACGAAAAACTAATCAGTTCTTGCGACATTTATAGAAATGTTAAATATGAAATTTTGCGTTGACTTGATAGACTTGAGTTAGAGCACCCACAAAAAAGCTGTCACACACACAGAGTGTTTAGAGTACCTCAAAACGTGTATATCCGTTGAAATCTTGAAGTCGATGCAATACATTCCCCTATACAACGTATGAAGAAAGTAAACATACAAGATAACTGCTAAAAAGCGTATATGTATATAAAAACTGAGTAAGAACTTACATCTTATAGCTAAGATAGATGTCGATAATCTGCCCGACAAATTTTTCTACAATACCTTTAAAAATATGAACTTCGTTAATATTTGCCGTAGAAAGCCGTTTAAAAGTCATGCACCGTCGAGAAACTACGTACAGTATTAAATAGAGATGCTTTCTAATCATAAATGCGTTAAAAAGCTTCGATTAATTCGTGTTTAATGATCTTCGCGATCATGGGATAGCCCGCTGGGAAAGGTGAGCTCGGGAGTTGAGGAAGGGTTCGCACAGCCGAGGACTTGAGGTATCTCGCGCGCTAATGAGAGTCCAAGGGATTGACCGTCGCGAGGTTCCCATCTACTTTTAACCATAGGAAATTTCGATATTATTCGGTAGTCCTTTCAGCATTCTCATTCAATAAAAAAATCTAACCCTCTCATCCCTGAGTTGAAACACAAACTCAATACAAATTATAGCTGTTATTTTTGGTCAGGGAAATAGGCTTATAGTTCCTTTGTTGTGTTTGTTCGTCCCTTATTAACTTTTGAAGCAATAGACCGATTTTTATGACATTTGGTGGAAATCTCTTACTACTTAGGCCAAGCTTTCGAGGATAGTTTTTGTTGCCAAGATTGAAGTTCCGTGTTCGATTCCAGGAACTATCCTACCCATTTGATTTACATGGGAAATCTGAAATCCATCGTGCAGGATAATTTTATTTAGCACATTAAATATCTAAGAATTGTAATATCGGAACGCAATTTGTACTATTCTCTGAGAAAAGGAATGCAAATTCTAATTTTTTATCGTAGGTCGTATTTCGTAGAATTTCGCGTAAATTCTGGAGTTTGCAGCAGTTTTTTTCACTCGTTACGAGTGTTGCCATAACAATTATTGTGGACTATGGTTCGGTATGGTCTAATATATACACGCGTTATTTTTGCCTCACAAATACGCGTGATCAATTTAATATTCCTTTCGAATGTATTTGTAATATTTTATAACCCTAAATTTTGAAATTTGAGAACACAAAGAGCAACATATCCGCGGTGATTTTAAAGCTATTAAGCCGGTATAAATATTAAATAAATTATTAAATGGAAAGTAGCCATCATAAGTTCTGTTTGGATCATCTTGTTTAGTATTCAGTGCATATTTGATTGGTATAATTAATAATTATATTACTTGGCATGTTGAATTCAATATTTGCTGCAGAGCTCAAAATGACACATTTCCTATAATAGAAATCGATGGTCATGTAAGTTTAATGATTTCTGATTTTAATGTAGCCTATGATATAGCAAGGGAGATGCATTATAGGCTGGTAAAGGATTAATCAGCATTATGAATACTTAAACTTGGTTGCCCGATTTAATTGACATCGAATATTTACCTATTCCATTCAATCTGTAAATGAATGTTGACTATTTGTATCCTCTACTCGACGCATGTGTGCTCGATTGAGTACCATTATTGAAGGTTAACCCCTTAAAATACCCTATATGTTACATTTAATTAAACCTCTGAAATCGAAAGAGAGAGCGTTCCGTAGATGGAAACGTTCGAAATTACATTCTGACTACCTGGAGTTTTCGCTTTAGCGTTCAACTTTTGAAGACTTACAAATTTTAAAGTACGATTCGTATTTGTTTGACTTAGATTCTTCTCTGAATGAAACCCCCAAATTTTTCTGGAAGTATATGAAAATGAAAAGGGGATGTAGGCGCATTCCCACTTCAGTTTTTCTCGAAAATCAAGTCGCTTGTGACGTTCAGAGTGCTTGTAACTTGTTTTCAGAGCATTTTCAACCTTTTTTAGTGTTCCTTCAAAAGGTCCATATGTAGCTAACACCCAATTGCATGCTATTGATACTTACAATGTCCTGCGTCCGGTGTACTTCACGAGGGATGAAGTCATGAAAGCCATTAAAAGTTAAAAAAGCAATGTGTCTACTGGTGGCGACAACATACCAATAACAGTCATCAAAGCTTGCGCATCGGAGTTGTGTCACTCTCTTCTCTGTTTATTCAATATGATTTTGTATACTCAATGTTTTCCTGCAAGGTGGAAACAGGCGACGATATGTTCCATTTATAAAAGTGGAAAAATCCGAAGTTAAAAACTATCCTCCAGTGTCATTGCTTCCAGTGTTTTCTAAAGTTTTTGAGAAACTCATACATTGTAAACTTTCTGCTCATTGTAAAGGGAGTTTCTCCAATAAGTAACACGGTTTTCTTCCGCGTCCCTCTACCACCACCAACCTGGTTTCGCATGTTAATGACATCTCATCCGCCATCCAGGACTCCTCACAGCTGGATACTATATACGTTGACTTCGCTAAGGTGTTCGACTAAATTGATCATGCATTTATTTTGCTTAAACTTTGGTATTTCAGGCAACTTACTAAAACTTATCAGTTCATATTTAAAGGGTAGGACACAAAAATTCGCCATCGATGGTTCTCTCCCTCTACAGAGTTAATCTCCGGTGTCCCTCAGGGATCTATCCTGGGTCCCTTTCTATTTAACGTTTTTATAAATGACCTGCCAATGTGTATAACTAACTCTAATCTACTTTACGTAGATGAACTTAAGGTTTATAGCAGAATTGTTACTCTGGCCGATTGTGCTCAAATACAGAAAGACCTTGATCGGCTGGCAAACTGGAGCCACAAATGGAAATTATTTCCAAATTTATCCAAGTGTAAAGTTCTTTCTTTTTAATTAAAGAAACATTATTAGTTTTGATTATAACCTGGGTGGGACTATTAGAACGTGTCGATTGTATTAACGATCTAGGCATAACTACTGAGTCAAAATTGAGTTTTAACACTCACATAAATGCTGTCTGTTCAAAGGGTTTCCGTCTGATGAGATTTATCAAACGAAATTTCCTATAAAGTTTTCAATTCAGACACTTGTCAAATCGTTTTGTGCCATTGTTAGGCCTGTATTGGAGTACGGCACGGTAGTTTGGAACAATGATGCCGTGGAAAAAGTCCAGATGCGGTTTGTTAAATAGTTGTGTCTGAAATAACGGATTCCCTACCATAGGCATGAGTATCCTACTTTTTGTAGGGGGATTAAGTTAACTCGTTTCCATGTCAGACGGAAAGCCATGTTCAATGATTCCTCGGGGTGTTTTAAAACCAAATTTACAAAACTCTTTTTTATTAAAATTATTTTACATGTGTAGTCTTTGTGCTTACTTGTTTTTATGCAATTTTCTATTTATTGTTTTTATTACAATGCATGTAAATAGGGTTGTGCCTGTATGCATTTAATAAATTATTATTGTTAAAATTTTCGGTGATCTGATTCTTCGGATGAACTTAAATAAAACGAAATAATTATTTCCTCCTCTAATGAAGACGTTCCTTCGAAAAAAACTTTCATTTCTTTGGTCATTAAGGACCAAATAAAAATTAATATTTCCACTTATTTTATAATCAGATAAGGTTTTGTGACCGACGGGAAAGATTTTCTAAAATGTTTCGTTTAATTAATTTCCAGGAGGACCTGTCACTGCCACCTAGTTCTCTTTTGCCCTTTTCTCCCCTCTTAACCCTGCAGCTTATATGCCTGGAGATGGAAAAAGGAGGAGCGAGATAGAAGAAGAGGGCTGATTAATGAAAGAGCGGGACTTTTAAGGTTTTAATCTCTTTGGACGCTCCGTGCTCGCCTGTGGAGTAATGAGTGAGAGTGGGGCGATACACGGTGCCAGAGGAGAGGGGGGTGGAGACCATTAGCGGAGCTGTTGCCATAGAGCACAAGTGTCATACATAATCCGTTAATTATTCTTTTGAATCCTGTCCCTCCACCATCTAGCTGATCAACCTATATACCTACCCCTTACGGAACCCTCCTTCTTCTCCAGTATCGCCAGAAAAACGTTCGAGTTTAATTTATAGCAACATTCCGTCTTTGTTCATTCTCAAACTTAAGTTTTCGGAAACGAATATTTCCTACCTCTCTCGGTTCATCTATGTATCGTAGAGAGACATTCGTATGATTAGTGAAAAGCAGGTTTGGAGTGAAAGGTAGTCTGTCGTTTCCCTGAATATTTGTGCAGCAATGGAGTGATTCCTTTAAAAGTCCGCGTTCTGTATTCAAACTGAGGTCAAGTGAGAGTTGGTATTGAAGAGTTTGTCTGCATTCATAAGTGTCTTGTGCCTAGAGTTGTGAATTAGTGGCCAACAATTGAAGGATGCGATGAATTCTGACAAGATATGAGAGATTCCTAAGTTATCTTCCGTCCCTCGGATAATTTCGGTAGTGCAAAAGTCATAGATACTCTTTCGAATCACTCTGCGCCATCTGGTGGTGGTTTCTCAGACTGAACTTCCAAGCGAATATGTTGCGCCGGAGATGCGAGCCCCGGGTAGTGAACGGCGTCCCCACAATTCCGACGCCGCCATCTTCCTCCTCGTGCTCCTCCTCCCCATGCCCCTGCCACTCCCCTCCGCCGCCAGAGCCTTGTCGCCCTCCTCCTCCTCGCCCTCCGCCCCTCCTCCCCGCCCTCCGTCTCCCAGCCCTCAGGCGTACAGAAAGACCGGTGGACATCCCTCTTCTTCTTCCACCCAGAGGCTGCTGTCCCCCAGAGTAGTGCAGACCCAACAGGGATCCTTAAGAGGAATAGTGTTGGAGTTGAGGGGTGCTGAGAAGAGGGCGACCGCCGCAACGGGGAGGGATTCACATCAGCAGCAGCAACATGGTGCGGTGCCTCCGTTGGATCCGGTTGAAGCGTTTTGGGGAGTTGCGTACGCGGCAGCACCAGTTGGGGAGTTGAGGTTCGCGCCTCCCAAACCTCCAGAGAAGTGGGAAGGTGTGAAGTTGGCCGACGCCTTCGCCCCTGTCTGTCCTCAGGTGAGTAATTTATACGTATTAGACCAGATCTGTTGGTTCGGGACGCTAGGTTGTAGCGTTGTTACTGTGAAGCGGTTGGAAAATGAACTAATAAGTAGAAATAGTATACTCGAAGCTTAACCACGCACGGGCGATTTTTGTGGCTCGACAATCGCTGAGCTAAAATTGAAACCAATGGTTTTATATGCAAGGTAGCACACAGGCGTCCACAGAAAAGAAGCAACGCCTTCCAGTTTTACTTCTCGGCTACGCGATTGTGGCTCGGGACAGTTGACGCTAATAGAGCAATAGGTTTTTATGCATGCGCACGCACCGGCCACGCTCGTGTATCATTCAATAGGCTCTAAAGTGCGTTTCTATTGTCTTGTGTTGGTTACCCAACAATTAATTCCATCGCTTTCAAAGAAGTTTTTGATAGCAATTATTTTATCGCAGAAGTGTACAAACGCCGGGCACTGTACAATAAGGAATTGAAGGAATAAAGCGATAATAATTTATAGGAAAAACCGTGGGATGAAGTTTATCAGGAAGCAATAAGGCTCAAACACAGGCTGTGTCTTCAAAGTCTATTTTGGAACTAATCAATTCAGATTGGCCGCACAACAATGCCACGTACGCGCCTAACAGAAAAAACTCGCCGGCCACTTATGCATTGATATTTTGTGGCGTCCACTAAAGTCACCCGTTCGCAGGAGTACTAATATCATTGTTCTTAACATGTGGGGCTCCCATTTTGGACTAAAATCAGTTTTTCCTCAAATTTCCATCATTTTATATGATTTGATGCTGCCCATTTCACATTATTTGATATTTTTATATTTCTTTTATGACTACATAGATCAGAAATTCACGAAATTATTACATCCATGGGCCTCACTAAAGGATTTTTACTTAGGTGGGGGCCGCACTATAATAAAGCGCGAACAATTTAAAATTAACATACTTTGGGATGTTAGAAATCATTTTACTGGTCGCCAAACGTCAAATATATTATACATAAGTTATTTATAATAAAAAAAATTCACTAGTACCTTTTAAAGCTGAAGGAACGGAACTGTATTTAAAGATGTCATATCAAAGTGGATCCGAAAAATGAAAAAAACAAGCATTAAACTCGCGTAATCAAGAAAACACACGAAGAGCAATATTAAGACATGACTTTAATACACTGTCACTGTCACTTTTTCGCACAGGAGAAGGATGTGACTACGGCAACTTTCCTGTCGTCACTTTTATTAGAAGTACCTATTCTACGTCATTTAAAAAAAATTCATTTCCGTGTTACAGCATTTTAGTTAGGGCCACTTCATGGATAACCAAACTCAAATTTATGCTAAAACATTCCTTAATATTAACCATCTTGTAAAATCCTCCGCAGGCCACAAGAATATCGACGGCGGGTTGCATATGGCCAGAGGGCCGCACTTTGTACATCCTGACGTAGATGATATACCTTATTTCTTCGATTCTAAGACGCCATCGAACGTAAGGCGCACCCCGATTTCAGACACATTAAGAAGGGAAAAAGTGCGTCTTAGAATCGAGGAAATACAGTAATTCTTGCACTGATGTATTCAAATGCTCCGCCAATGTATTACCTCCAGAACAGATGAAGTACAGACAAATTTGTTCTTTTTGTAGCTGCCCGAAATCTACAGAGATATAGTACTTGCGTATATCAGGAAAAGATACCAGTAGGCAAGCGACAGTATCCATTCGGTCGCTTACGCAGGTGATGAAAACGAGCTATTTGTTCCATTTTTTCGTCCTGTAAATTATCCAGATAATATTTCTGATGCATTTTGTCTGCACTTACCGGCATAACAACATAAAAAAAACTCTCTGAGATGACGCGCAGCTTTTCAAAGTCACTTTAGTTACGAGTTACAGTTAAGAGACATTACCTTGCATTTATAGCGTATTTTTCCTGTATTTTACAACTGAAATTAATTTTCTTTTATTATTCAGTGTAAAACTTAACTTAAATAAATAAACTACTAATATTTTTTGATCAAAACACTTAAAAACGTAAAAGAAAATTTTCTGGGGGAGGAAGGAGGCGTGGGGATTTTAAAACGTCATAAGAGGAACACGAGACAAATTGTTTAAGAAGCACTGCTCTAATACGATCATTTAAACATTTTTAGGGGCGTATAGCTCGCAGCATGAGCGCCAATCAGCTACGGTCTACCCGTCCGTACGCCTGTTCTTTCTGCCGAACGGATTTTCATGGAATTTGATATTTAGGACTTTTGGGCAACGACATTCAGGTAATGGTGTAAATGGTTCACATAACCCAATCAGGGATACCACTTTACAAGAAACAAAAAAAGGAATTTTCCTTCATATGTCCTAAAATATTGGCCATTCCAAAAAAAGTCTTCGTATAAAACTTGCAGAACTAGTTGAATAAAATATTTCTTACGAAATAAATTTTATCTAAGACAGTGGTTCCCAAACTGGGGCGTGCGTGAAGTGCTTACAGGGGGAGGGGACGTGAGGCTATGAGAAAAAAGTCAATTTTGAATGCGAAATTCATTTGAAAAACACCTTTTTTAGTCGCATTTAATCATTTCTTTCGTTAGTACCCGTCGGAATTGTTATTCCAGATGTTAAAAATACTGGAGTAGATTTCAGTATTTGTCAGAATTATTCATCGCCAAAGATAGAAATCCTTTCTGTGGAAAGCATGGCATTTATGCATCTGATATATGGGTAAATAATTATGAGTTAATTGTTCATTAGCAATAATATAAATCTGTTAAAAAATATGTAATAAATGTTACAAATAAAATGCATATAAACAATAATATAAATATTCATTCAAACGGTTAAATTTATTTTAATCACAAATAACTGAGGAGGTCGTGAGAGTTTCGTGAAAACCAAAGGGGAAGGCGTAATGTCTAAAAGTTTGGGAAACACTGATCTAAGGTGTAAAAACGGCGAACGAGAATTTCGTAATTCACTTTTTACTTATAAAATTTCTTGCATGGTGTTTAACTATTATCAACAACAAAATCTTCCTAGCAACTGAAATAGACAAAATGTACTATACTTGCTCAAATAAGTTTAACTTCCTTTCGTGTCCAGGCAGAATTTAATAAATGAATATAAATGGATTATCTACGATGAAGAAATAAAGATTACCTTACAGCTAATTAACTCGAGTGCATTACATTTAAAGTATTTTTGATTGTTTGTTTAATTACAACTGATTGGAAAATAAATTGGAGAATAAAGAGTTTTATATATACTTTGCATCATTTCTCTTATATCATTTTGGAGTTTTTAGTCATTAGCCTCTATAACCCAAGCTCCGCTTAATCCGAGGTCGTGTTCTCAGGTACATTGCAGCAAAGAAACAAGACTCGATGGCTTTTATCATTAATTTATTATGCACGTTTTATTATTGTGTTAATTAATTCATGATAATTAAATTTCGTTTTGTAATTGTTTGAAAAATAAATGCATCTAAATACACATATTTTATTTCCGTTACTTTGTTTAATCATTCCGTATAATCCGAGTTTTCCCGTTTACCTCGTATTTTCGGTTCTCCGCTGTGTATCAGAATTACGTAAATACGTTTTTAAGGACCAACTTAGGTGTAAGAAAAACATTTTAGCAAACATAGAGCTCGATCATGTCTCTCTGTTTACTAAAATGTTTTTCTTGTTTTTTTTTTCGCTGTTTTATGAGGTGCGTTCATTCGGGCTATATTCTTTATTTTCAACCACTCCAACGAAACGGGGCTATTTTTGATGCACGGTACACTTACCTATCTTATTTTTAAACCTAGAATTTCTGCTATTAAATATTAAATTTTGATCAAATAAATAGCATATATGCGATAAAAACGCCAGAGAATTAAATTAATTTATTTTGCTCTAAGCGTTAAAATCTCTCACGACAGTAATTCCATGCTTTTATCGGGAAACATAGCATACTATTTCTGTGAGGAAGAACATAAAATAACAATATCTGCAAGTATGAAGGATTTCAGAAGTAATTTAATAAGATTATTATATGTAATCCTGTCTCTTCTAGCCATCCTTGAGACTAAATTCACTGGACTACGAGAGTTCATTTGTTTAGCAAGAACAGGTCTTTCCAAGACCCACTCT
The DNA here is from genome assembly GCA_028673005.1 of Tanypteryx hageni. NCBI lineage: Eukaryota > Metazoa > Arthropoda > Insecta > Odonata > Petaluridae > Tanypteryx > Tanypteryx hageni. The sequence goes on from CM054117.1 coordinate 44,272,244, forward strand.
CACACAAATAAAAGCATTTTTATGTCTCTCTCTCACTCTCTCTCTTTTAAAACTTCTCTCGCGGAAGCACTGTCGCAAATTTGGTTCATAATTCTAAGGTTTTTGTTTGGCATAACCACTTTTAGAACGCATAATATAAGAATTTGTTTCGGAACACTAATCTTATTTTATCTAATATAAAGAAGCTGAAAACAGTTACTGTTTTGCCACAGGCCATCCAAACGTCTTTGTTCATCATACTTCTCATTCTCGCTTTCATAGCTCCTCATTCTAACCCTCTTTAAAATCTTAAAAATTGAATTTTTATTTCTCTTATTACCTCTCCTTTCCTCCCTTCTTCCATCAATGGTCACTTTTTCAGTTGCATTTTTCCGCGCATTCGCCAAATCCTTTGTTTCGTATCTACTTGCATTCCCGCCTAATTGTTATTTAATCTAACAATAATAAAAGGCTACTTTTGTTCATTTGTGGCTCTCTCTGTCATGATATAAAAATGCGAATAACTCGATAATGGAACGAGATACATTTTTTGATATTTGGCAGGAACGATCGATTCACATACTGTAAGATGATGACGAAAAGAAATCTCGAAAGAAGTCCTAGGTTCGACTCCGAGGTAAACATTTTTATTTCCCATATGATAACTGGTAAAAACCGACCTTTTGACTTGCAGTCTTTTATTCTTTTTGAGATCTAAATTAGAAAAAATGAATCTATGATCTTCGGATCCAGCTTCTACTGGTATCTAAAGCTGAATTACTCGGAACTAGCAGTATATTTTCGTTGATTTTAAGCAATATGAATGGATAAGTTAGTATTTCCATTAATGAAACAAAAGATACTATCAAACTTCTTACTACTTATATGCCAAACATTTTTACGTTTGCCACTGAGTTCTCTACTTCTGCCTGTCATTCTCTCAACTGTAAAAAGATTAAATAGAGAGAGCCCCACATCACTCAACAGCTGGTAGGTAGACACTTTTGCAAGTTTTTACGCCCATGCAAGCTGAAAGGTTATCATAATTATATTATAAATTATATTCATATTAAAGTATTAGCCATATAAAAGTTGGTTACAAAAATTCATTTTTATATCTTTACTTGTTATATAATTTAAGTTCACTCCTGCAAGTTTAATCCTATTTCGTGTCATTGCTCATTCAGTTTAGTTTTTGATTGTCTTTATAAAATTCCATCTGACTGTCAAAATTTAGCATTTACGAATATACCCACACTTTCATCTAATAGCAATTTTTGATGAAGTCGGAAGTGAAGGATTTTCTTTTAACTCCATCGCTAATCGTCCTCTACTTATCTGAAAAATATATTATTATTAAGGTATGTGATAAGTTTACACGGGTTTGTTCATTATATTGTCCCCCTCCTTATGAACGCGTTACTTTTCATATCTCACCATTCTCTCTCCCCTCTTTGTCCGCAGAAGTTTCCCGTGGATTTCTACAACCGCACGGCGTCGCTGGCTGTAATGCCCAAGGGTCGTTATCTCAGACTCCGGAGAACTCTGCCTCTTCTTGCCAACCAGAGCGAGAACTGCCTCTTCCTCAACCTCTATGTTCCCGGAGGAGGTGAGTGTGAAACCGTTGAACGCGTTGCGGCTTCTGGGCACGAATGTGAACTCGTTGTGACGAAGGAGGGTCAGTCGTTTGTTTGGATTCTAGTCTAACTTAAATTCTTTTTTAGAATCTAGATCTGTGTTGGGAACATGATTTATCACTTTTTTATCTGCACATGGACGAAAATATACGTAATTTTCCCAATTTGGGGGATTTTGCTTACACAAACGTAAGCTGCGAAAGGTAAGTCTTCTAAGGCGACTTATTCGTTCGAATATTTGCGATATACTTTGGTCCCGTGCAAAGTAATTAGTGTGTGTTGTCAACACTTAAAGATTATAGCGCTTGAGATTTTCCGAGATTGTGAAGTGGACAGGAGACATGGCTAGTAGTCGGAATGGGAAAAACTGATCTGAAAAGTACCATTCTGTCATTTAGAGTCGGTAGAGATTGAAGTACAGAGGTATTCACTATTCAGGTTGTATCTATACTTTCTCCGCACGCAGTATAGGAGAAAGTTATGTTTACTGAAAAAAATCGAATTCCAGATTTCAACGTAAATATACGTTTTAAGTTTATCGGAGAAAGTTTTTGCTATTTTCTCGATGATGTCTGTGTGATAAGAATTTTGTGCGCGCTCGAACTCAAACACTAACCATCATATCAACATAAAAATTGTAGACTTAACATTTTTATTAATAATTCAAGTTCTGAAAAGATTTAGCCCGAAACTGGTCAACCGGAAGTGGAGTCGTTTTTCCGTTATATCTAAATATCTCCTTAGGGGCTTTATTTATGTAAATATTTACAACTTCTAAAGTCATTGATAGTATTATTTTCTACAAGTTTCGTATGAAACATTTTTTCATAAAACGGGTTGTTTAAGGGATATTTTGATTAATTGTCCGAGTTTGTTAAGTAAGTCGCTAAATGATACCTTTGCTTCCGTTGTTATGATAACATTTTTTTATTTTTGGTAGCGCTGCCAAAGGTAACTTTGTTGCGATAACAATTATCCCAATGCCATATTTAAAAAAATAATTTGTAAGTACTGCCAGCGATCTCAACGTCGCCAACAGTAATTTTAATCGCGTATCGATATTTTGTTATCCATAGTAACAGATAACAATTTTGTTTGCTTACTTCTTTTCCAATATTGAAAGTTTCAAAATATTTTTCACTGCAAATTATTCTAATAGTTTCAAATTTCTTGAAAGAGCTTAAAAATTATTCACAAGTGTAGTTGTCGACAATAATTCTTGAGGGCGCTTATATCGACAGCAATTAGATTCGTTACTCTGTACGGAGAAGGTCAGGCGCTGGACACATCAGATTTTTTCACCTTTCAGCGAAATATTTTGTCTTTTGCTTCAAACGAAAACCGCCATATTTACAGTATAATTCAAATCATCCGAAGTAGACGGGATCGCGCTGACCTCGGATAATCAAAAACTCGGATAATACGGATCGTTGGCCATATCGGGAAAATACATGGTCTTTCGTGCAATATATCATTAACAAAGCCGTCACATATTTTCCTGATATCTACGTTCAACATATATATATTGCCCTTTTGATATAATTGTATCAATTATGATAATTTTCAACTGAAGATTTACAAAATGATACTTTGCTACTTTTTTCTCATGCACCTATGATTATACGGTACCTCGGATAATCAGGACTGTGCTGTAATAAAAACCGCTGTACCCTCAATTTCTTTACCTGAAATTTGAATTTATCGCAAAATTAATCTCCCAGTTCTCATGTTAAACTCCTTTGAAGATTTTCTTTTTCACGATAATAGCGTCAGAAATTGAGATGAAGGTGGCAGTTTTGAAATTTCTATGAGAATAAATGCCTTTTATCTCTGCATTTCATTTGACTTTACGTCCACAGGGTAATTCCTTTTTGGCTTTCAGTCATTTCTTTTTTTTCTTATTCTTTCTCTAACAGTTTGTATATCGTATTCATGGCAGGCGCCATTAAAAAAATTCAAGTTTCAACTGGATCAGGGTTATATACAGTTTAAAAAAATCTAGGACATGCAAGTTTCGAAACCGCTGGCTATTGTGAGTCTACAAAACGTTTCTAGTTGAGAAACGTGACGGTTATTTTAATGATAATAAAGTAATGCGCAATATTTGCTCTTCAAAAGTTTATAAATGGACAGTGATCCTCCGTTCCAATATCATGATAAGGTGCCTATAATGATCAAATATCAGAAAATTATATTATATAAATTGACTGAAGGTTCCACTATTAATCAATGAACAACACAGCAATGCATTAGGTTTGACACATTTATATGATGATTATATAGATATTTATTGTATTTTAAAATATCGCCTTTATTAAAATTTTGTAAGAATAATCGCAAAAATCGCTTAAATTCTCATATTTTGGTCAATTATTTCCTAGACAATCGTATTAAAAGCTCTATAAACAGGGTGTGGGGAAAATGGCACACACTAACAAACGGGGATGGGTAGAAAACCTCAAAACTAAGCTAAATGTATAAAGAACAAATTCTCTAGAATGAATAGGTACCGAGATATGATGGCGAGAAGGAACTTTTAATTGGGGCAAACATGTAATCATGCTGTGAGAAGACCAAGAATCACAATACGTCAAGTGCGACGCAGGAAAAACAAAGAGAGCTCACTGCAATGCTACGGGCGACAGTGATCAACAATCTGCGCGCAGTACGCAGGTCTACTGACATACTGTGCAGTAGTTCCATAGCAATACGCCGTCAGCACGGAAGGGGAAATGATATGGACTACACGTTGCACGAATACTATATGTACTTGATCCTTAGTGAGTTTGGTAACCGGGCCTACGCTGCAGCCGGGGCTTATGCAGAAAGGTACCTAGCACGCCGCCATCCAAACAAAAATGTGTTTTCCCGGCTGGACCAGCGAATGAAAGAGACTGGCAACGTCCTACCAAATCTCGGTGTCTTTTCATTCTAGAGCATCTGTTCTTCATACATTTTGCTTAGTTTTGAGGTTTTCTACTCATCCCCATTGTTAGTGTGCGCCATATTCCCCACGCACTGTATAATCTTTTAAGTGAAATTCAAGGATTGAAGGCCCGATTATTTCTCTGCCTGTTGACGTATTTACGTAATTTTAATGACTACATATTGGAAAATATAAATTATAAATGATGCCAGGAAAATATTAAATTTTAGTATTAACGTTTCCGTTCTTTTCTTGGTCATTGGCAATCCATTTCCTTCCGCTTACAAAATGCTGAATGCACGCATAAGGAAATTACACCTATTTTCCTAATTATAGAAGATATTATTTAACTTAGTTAGAACGAAGTTTTATTTTCGTTGGCAACAATTAGATAGCTATGCATGAATTTTTACAAGTTCAAAGCGAAATACGACCTTCTAGTTGGATTTCCTTGGAAACGGCTACTCCTACGATAAATGGACAAAAGGAAGCTAGTTGCGATGGCAACAAAAGGCGTCGCAAAACGACTACCTGAAAATTTGCAGAGAGAGATAGTTCGTTTTGCTTTTTCGTTTCACTCTTCAACTCTCCCCTAGTCAAGAAGCTGAGAGAACAATGCAGACAAGCAACTGTCGCCTAGAACAGGCGTTTAACGAGTCCAACCGCGAAAACAGTAACGTAGTAAATAAACACGAGAAAATTTCTTCTAATTCAGTGTAAGTATTAACGACATTTGCGAAAGAATCGCTAGAATTGAAAATAAGAAGTCCATTGGACCAGACGGTGTTAGAGGCGTAGCGATAGAATTCGAAGGGCTTGAAATAGCACGCACGTTACCTGCATCGAATTTTCGTAAAGACCGTAAACAGTCGTTAAATTCTAAATTACTGTTAATCAGCGACATTGGTATCATTACGCTAAGTTTCAATAAGCGGAATTTCCAGGAGGGAAACCCATCAAATACTTGAAAACTTTCTGCATTTCGACCGTTTTGTATTGTCGTCTCTATGTCAGCCATTCGGTATTTTCGGTGCTTTGGTTGTCGGCCCTTTTTTATTGTCGGCCTTTCGGTCTTGTCAGCCCTTCGGGCTATGTCGACCATCTAGTCATTTCGGATCTTTGGATCATTTCGGACCCATCGACTGTCGTCCGTTTGACCTTGATCCATGAAAAATACACAAACTGCGAAGGTGCCATTATGAAAGAACGAGTTAAATTGGATTTCTTTAAGTTTTCAATTTTAAACGTCGGATTTATTTTGGGGTATTTATGTTCTTTTATGGAAAATCGCATAAAATGCTAAAATAAAAACAATTTTATGGCAAAAAAATATTAAGAATTTCATGCTTCTGTTTTTAGCGAAAAGAAACGTCTAAAAAATAATACGCAAAATATACGTCCGTGAGATTCGCATTTTGCGTGCCCGTGCGGGCACGTTCGGTGTTTTAAGCTTAAGTAACATGTGAATTCGTCACATTGAATTGAGCGAACGATTAAAAGCGCGTGGTATGACATTGAATATAAAAATATGACATTTATTTGAAAATAAACATCTTTATCCCTTCCTTTACCAATGGGGGTCCATTTTGGACCCCACACACATATTTTGCTCATTTGCTTAATTTGCATTCAAATTGGCTCTTGATTTTTGCATTTGTTGAAAACTTATTTAGGAGCGTTCCTATGATCGCGGATTTATTTCTTTTCATTTCAGATTAGTATAAAAAATAAAAACAGCGATTGGGGTCCAAAGTGTACCCCAACGTTACGTTACGTTAAATAGCATGCAAAGAATGCAATGAAGATTGGTTTTCCTATTTAACATGTTCAATGTTTTTTATTTCTTCCACATATTTTTAATGCAATTTTCAGTTGAATTTTAATCAAAATGTGTTGCTAAAAATGATTTGTTAATGAAAATAAAAATAACAAATACATGATACACTGTTTTTATGCTTGAAAATTCATTTTAGGTCTACTAGATGTTCAATTTCATCTAACAAGTAAAAAAAGGAACATTAATTCTCATGAGGTACATTTTATACCCCTATTGGTAGAAAATGGGTGAAAAAAAGTTCGGTAATACAAGGGTTTTACTAAAAGAGTGAAATGACCAAACCGTGTTCCGAACTTCACGCATTACGTGACGCGAAGCGGTGGAATTTGTGACTTATATTTGGGAAGTTTTTATAACTGGCGTATTTGTCTTGTATCAATTTCCCTTGACTTTTTCTGTCTCTTGGATCCGCCTCGTGTATTGTTTGCCTTAAATTCCTCTGGGGAAGAGGAAAAACACCATTCACCAAAATGAGTTTTTTTCTGGATCACTCGTCCCGAGTGATACTCCGTCATTTATCCTGTTTTTTCAACTTTGTTTTCTAGCCTCTCTACCAACGCTGTGATATCACTTAGTTGTAACATAGTATTCAACTACGCCTCGAAACGTACGCTATACTTGCATGAAGAATGTAATACGTAAAACTAATGATGGTTTAATTTTTTGTATGATAAATTGACGGAATCCGATAAGAATCTGTTTTGGCAAGACTTCTCAAGCATTTTTTGTTTACGAAAATAAGCATTATAAACTCAAACGTTTGCTGTAGTGAGCAAATATGTGACGGTTTGCTGTAGTGAACGAAAATGTGACGGTTATAAGTATTAAAAAATTTCTAAAATTTCTGAACAAACGCATTTGAAGCTCATGTAAACCTCGAAATAAAATTCCTCACCAACTCAATGTCTATTAACTATTTCCTCTCTATCGTTCGACCCTGTTTCTATTTCCGCTGACCGTACTTCTTAAATGGGGACTTTCTTCCTATTCGTTGCTACGAAAATGCTTAGGAAGATAGGAAGTTGACTTTTGCAAAGATTTCCCGTAAGCGTAGGAAATTCTACACGAGTGACGCGAGTAGGAGATGGAACTCGGCAGAATATGAGACTTATATGCAAGTGATTGTGGAATGGAATTTAGCGGATCTAGACGTTGGAACAAAGAGGGGAATTTTTAGGCCTCGGTGAAGCGTACCGTAGGCCAAAAAGGATTTGGGTAAATTTAGATCGTCAAGGCGGAGACTGCGCATGTTTGTCATTCTCTATCCCCCACGTCGTGTCTCTTTGCTTTGACTCGCACTCCAATTCACTTTCATCCTCTCATTCTGTCAGCCTCTCTTTCTCCCTCCATCCTCCCCTCGTTTCCTTTCTCTCCTTTCCATTTCACACTCCTTTTATTACATTATCCTTTTACCCGCAACAGTAATTAATTCGACCCGAGCCAATTACCTGATGAATGCCAAAGGAAGGGGAAATTTGGTGTAGGTGGTGGGGAGGGAAGGAGGGAACTCTTTTCGCGTTCGCCCCTAGGTCACAGCATAAAGGTGCAGAGTCTTTTGTGCGGGCCAAGGCAGCAGTTTCACTGATATTTAATTAAATGCTATTAGGAATTTTATTTCTTTTGGAGAGAGTTTTGTCAGGGAAGTGCGAACATATATTACTTTTGTGCACTAATTGAGGGTGTTATATTTTTATGAATCTTTACAAGTGCTTTGTTTGACTTCATTGCAATAGAAAGTTCTAGTTTTACATAAAACGATGCGAAATATTCCAAGTGTTTTCATTTGAGGGAAAAAATTAACTTTCAAACAAATTACATTTTTAAATAATTTATTTTATATACATTTAACTATTTATGCAATTTATGCATTTTACGATACAAGTTATCAATTTATTAATTATAAATTAATTAATTATTACATGAATACTACGGCTAACGTAACACATACTCATTAAATGACGTTGTTTGGAAATCAAAACTGTAATATGAATTGAAATCGGACACCCGATGAAGTTATGCTTATTAATAATAAGGTATTTAACACAAAAAGGTTTCCGCAATTATATGTGTTACAATAGATTTATGTCAAACATATAGGATCATGCCCTCGAACCTGCAACCCTTGCATTGGGAGTTAACATGCTAACCACCCCTCTACCAAGGTCGGCATAATTAAACATTTTTCCCATTAAAATGGTTATTGCTGTCAAGAAGAACTTTATATACCCAGAATAGTAAACTCAGCTCTTTAAAGGATAAAAAATACTCCTTGCAGTGCGATACATTCCATTGAGATGTGATGGCTTTTGTTAACTTTTGGAATCCTGCGCAGATTGTGCGCCTCCTGTAAAAATTCTTTGATTCCTTCGAAGAGGAAGTCGTCATCGCTTACACCGTCACAAACGCGGGAAAGGGAAGTTTTTAGGATCTCCCTTTATTGTTCCTCAGGGCCAACTTAACCTCGCTATTTATTTAGCCTTTCTTTTGTTTTTTTCTTGAATCGCGCTTGCCCACTTCCTTATCTTTATTCTTCCGGATTTCTGTTTACCCTTTCCATTTCCTTTCATTGATCTCCTTTGACGATTGTTGTATTATCCTTTAATGGATCGATTCCGAGAGGACCTTCGTATTGTCGCGTCACCTGCGAAAAAAGCGTTTATTTTACGAGGGAGTTATTTTTCAAATGGAAACATAAGAATACTCTGCCCAAATCGTAATTTCCTCGCGAAAGTAATTGGGCTTTATTATTTCATGCTTCTCGACCGTGTGCCGCATTCAGTCACCGAGACTATAATGTAGCGCGTTTGCAATTCCGTTTAAAACGTCAGAAGTATCGTTAAAAATCCGTGTTGCACGATTAATCCTGGTGGAAGTACCTATGTTTTAGGCGTTCTGTACCACCGAACGGTAGTAGCAGAATGTCTTATGGGCACGTCTTGTCCGTCCGTCCGTCGTAACTTTCACCTCCTAAACCGCTGGACGGATTTTAACGGAATCAAATGGAAGTGATCCTTATTAAAATTTATTGCCCAGTTGTAATTTTGAAATGCATCCGTCAATTAGTACTTAATTTTACATTACATAATTGCTTTAATAAACTTATTCTTGTATCTCGATAAATGGTATCCGTCAAGCAACAATTATATATAAAATTTTTCTCTCCCTAGCTCTTATATAATCTGAAAGGTATATATTAAAAACATTATTCGGATTAAGGACAACATTTACTACAAGAAAGTCCGCGAGACCACATAATTCCGAATTATAGTTTCGGAGATAAAAATTCGAGAAAATACCGAGCATAACATAGCATAATTTATTGACATCGATCGCTAAGAGGGTTCTCTCGGCAAAAAATCCATATTTATCACTCCCATGCTCTTATATGATCTGTTAGGTATGGCTTAAGAATGTATTCGGATGTAGGGCATCATGTACCACAAAAAAGTCTGCGAGGGCATATAATATGACTAATTATTTTGGTGATAAAAATTCAAGAATCACCCAAACTTTTGATGCCGTTTCATACGTATTTCCCATAAATACGGCTTTGAAATCTCTGTGTATTCCATTTATGAAGTATACTTTTCCATCTTGTGTTACTTGCGATTGTAAATGGATACCTATATACTTACGAAACACTAGAATTTAGAAGTTACGTTGTTTGATTGTTTGTAATTTGTAAATTATTAAAATGCGTAAGTATATTTTTGAGAATTATATTATCATAATTTTATAGGATTCTTTATTACGTAGGCGATAAAAATATGCTACTAGTTTATGATTCTGGTGAAAGTTAATCAAAGTAAATTTTTTATACAGCTAAGGCTAATTTATTGCGTTATGATTTTGTTCATCTCTCCATATTTCAAATTTTCATAACGAAATTATCATTATATAATGGAAATTATAAAATTGGTAGTCATGGTACATATATACGTTTTATAATAATCATCTTTAGAAATTTTTGCATTCTGTAAAAGTAAAGGAAATTTATTTTAGGTATCCTAACTTCCCAACTGTTAACGATGCAGGGATAGTATTTAAAAAAACTGATCAATAGACCTGCATCAATAAAAAATTTTGAAGTGGAATGAGGAGGGGAAAGTGAGAAGGAGTAGTACAAGTTGACTCATGTAGAGAAGTGTTAATGATGAAATGAAAATAATCAAGTTCTATATTTACGAGTTTTTTCCTTTCTTATCTCTATTTTTTATGCCTTGGCTGATTGGACATTATGTATTGGCTTGCGGAAGGAAAGACGGGACGAATCCATTTTTGTTTTTTACTTTCTCCATATACGAAGTATAGAGAAAGTATTGTTTTCATGAAAAAAATCGATTTCGAGATTTAACGGAAATACATGTTTTAAGGTCCCCTGAACACGTTTTGACTATTTTCTCGATGATGTCTGTCTGTCTGTGATAGCTCTTAACTCAAAAACTATTAATCAGGTCAACGCAAAATTTTATATTTAACATTTTTATAAAAGTTAAGATGATCTGATTAGTTTTTGGTAAAGATCGGTCAAACGAAAGTGGATGTTTACTCTTGTCAAGTATCCGTTATTTTGAAATATTTGCTTTAATATTTGATAATTGTAAAAATGTACTGGAATAAAAGTTATAGGAAATTTTATTTTCTACAATCTTGGTTTGATACATTTCTCCATACAATGCATTGTTGAGATATATTATATTTTTAGCTGCCACCACCACGCCACCTACCGAAGACTATTGTTAACAATTGACGCTTAGTTACGTCTTAGTAACGTTCCTTTTTCTTTCCTTAATTGTCAACCGGAAGTAAATATTGACAACGATCCCAGAGCTAACAACATATAATTTGCCAAATAAATATGGAGAAAGTCATGTGTTGCCCACATCAGTTTATTTTCTTATGAGACACATTCTAATCCCACATATAGTGATATTCTCCTTTCACCTTATGGCGTGTATTTCCGCGTTTGGACCCTTCTACGTGTGAACTTTCTATAAGAATAGGCCTCTCTATGGGGGATAACAAAGTTATCTTCCATACTTCCCATCTCTTTCTTTCCCTGGTTTCTCTTGCACCACACCATTTCTCACTTCATCCCTATGATTTCCTGCGACGTCTTGCTTCATCATAACGCTCTTCTCGTACAATTCCATGACTTGCGTATCCTTTTCCTCTAAGGGACCATTTCTCCGACTCTCATCAAATACCTATTTCTACCCCATCGGTTTCAAGTATGGCGCCGGATATTTCCAAGCGTTCGTAGTCTGCAGTGTGAATCGTAGCTTCGTAAAAAATATAATTTTCTTCGTATTTATGGTGTCTTGATAAGACTTATCAAAATGACTCTCTGCTTGTGCGCAGAATAAAGAGAAAGCATCTTGCTCGTGAAAAAATTCGAAATCGAGATTTCGATGGATATTCTCGTTTTAGGTGTGATTTTGCGATTTCGTCTGTCCGTAGCTCGTCGTCTTTGCGCGGCTCTAGCCGCTAAATACTTGAACTGAATCTGATTAAATCTCGTGTTTATGTAGGGTATCGGTTGATATAGAGGCCTCTTGGAAACGAACCATTTCGCAAAAAAATTTAGGCCAGTTTGTTATAGTCGATTTGCACAAAATGTCAATTTGCTCAAAAATGGCAACATTTATCATGTTTGCAATATATAGAATTTTACGCCCAGCTGGTTCCGACCTCCACCCAGTAGTAGCCACATCATTGTCCTTTAAAGACGTCCTGCTAAAAAAGTTCATAAATATGTGTTAGTTTAACCAGTCTACGTATTTCGCGGATCAGAAGCATACGGTCATAGAACACGTAGGACCAGTTTTTCAACATGCTTTCGAGGCCGTTTTTCTAGACGTCCCAATTTCACAAAAGTCAGCCATATGTGTATGTACATACAATCTACTTATTTTGGTCACTTAAGCCTGCGTTTACTTTTCTTAAGCCTTCGTTCACTTCTCTTCCGTAGGGTTCCTTTCTGAATACACCCTTGCAGATTGTGAATGGCGATTCTTTATTTCTTCCGCATTTCTGACTCTATCATTACCTTCGCAAAACATTCGGATCCTCAGTCATGTTCGTGTTTGTCTCCCATTCTCTTTTGAGCGATCGTCTTCACTCGATCGGTTCCGAGAGAAGAACAATCGAAAGAGAAATAGTAAAGGTTTGGGTCTTATCCTTAAATTTTTCAGATATAGTCTTTGTTGTTGCGTTATTATATGATTCTTCACCGTTGATGATGCTGACGTATCACATGCGCGTCTCGCACTGCAATATACTTTGTCGCCTCGCAGGAATAGAATTTTGAAACGCGTGTTTATCGAAGTTGGCACAGATAATTGCTAAGGTAGCGGAACGGTTGGTGTTTTTATCTGTTGTCACTGTCTTCATCGTAAGTTGGATTCCAGCTCGATACTAATTTATTTTACAATTTAGTTTGCGAACTATCTTGACATGGTGTATTTAAGAATTAAGGGTATTGTCCCTATTAATTCAAAAAAGAAACATTTACAAAACAAAAAGTATTACAGTAGAGTTAGGTGTGCTTGATAATGACTGACAAGGTTCTTGCCAATTCTTTAATCATTACGTTCGTCGGATTCTTTTTAGGAGCGTGCCATTTCAGTATTCCTTTGCGTATCACTTCTCTCGCGAGCGAGGCATTAGAACTATTTCGAGTTCCTTTATCCCTTTCCTCTCCGCTTACCCTGGGCTCAATCGTTTTCTTTCTTCAGAAAATCCCATTTCTGTTGCTCTCAATTCCTCGAGACTTTTTCTCCTCCTAACCCCTATCCATCTCCTCCTTTATCCCCCCTCTCTCTCTCCTCTTCTGATTCCTCCGCTCCACCATTTCCTCTCTCAGCTCATGCTATCCACATTTTCAAAACATCCTTCCAGAGGTAAAACCTGTGCGCCTGCTTTATCAAAGCGACATCTGTTATAAAATTCAGGCGACAGATACAACCCAAACCCCCGTATTACCTTCTTATCATCTATCCTTCCTCTTCGCTCTGTTTCCTGCTGCATTCTCTTTTGTCGTTCGCTTATATTTAGGGAATATATATTTCGGGTTAAACCAGATTGTGCTAGTTTATTACCTCCCGATTTTGATTAAAAATTCGGGTAAAACCCGAATTAACCCGGAAATGCTACACTAGTAATAAAATAATTAATATTAAACAAGGTGCTTGGAACTTTTGGACACGATTTTAATATGGAAACGCTTTACAATTTCAGATCACGGCTACATTTGATGTAAATAACCTTCATCGATTTTGTGGTAATTTATTTAAAATCTCGAGTTTATCACTTAATTATAACTATTTTTAAAACGCAGGGTTATCTACAAAAATGGAGACGTAATTAATCCATGCGGCGTTACATTGACGGAGAAGAAGACGGACTAAAAGTTTCTCCAAGACATAAAACTTGATCGTTTGACCATAACACAGGAATGGTAATTCATTTACACGCCACACGACACAACATAGCCTTCTTCGCGGTTTTTTTTATAGGCTGATTGAATAGTGGCAACAGTCAACAACATTTTCAAACATTGTTGCGTTATCAGTTTATATTGTTATCAGTTTATATGTGTAATCAATTCAGACCCAGAAATATATAACGTGTACAATTCGTGTGCAATATAACGTGTTAACAATTTTATTTCTATTAAATACGATTCAACCCGAATTCTTTAAAAACGTAATTGCTTTGCTTTCATTAAAATCCGATTTCACCAGATTTGTTTAAAACATTTAAAGCCCCATCACTACTCCCCGACTGCGGTTTAATTTTAACCCGAAAAATATATTCGCTACTTATATATTTTTTACTTTATTTTTTCCCTCGTATCACGCGCACATTGCTGGCTGATTGTGATCTTTCCCTCTTCCATTTCCAGTTTCATTTTCCATGATTGGTAAAAGAGTGATAACAAGGTGGATAATTTGCATTATGTATCGATTTGCTGCGACATGAATAGAATGCTGTATTTTTTATTTTAACTCGTAAATATTATTGTATGACCATGTATTTGATATTTTTGCTATATTATTTTAAGTACGCAGTAACTACAAAACGTATTCTTCCCTGAAAGCGGTAGTTGGTTGTATGCAGCCATAAATCAAATGTTCGTCGGTGAGCAAATATTTAGTTATTCTGGTCACGTAATGAGTTAGAGAGATACCGGAAAAGAGAGAGATAGAGAGAATGAAATTCTGAGATGGAAACGCTTAAGAAATAAATAAATAAGATGAAAAAGTCGAAAAGTGGATTGAAATATGCGAGAATGCAAGCGACTCTGAAATTCTTTTGTATTTTGGTTACAAATGTTATTTCCTCTGAGATTTATGCATAGCTCTTACACGAGGTAACTCTAGAATTAAGGGATATTAAATTGATGGAAAAGAGATTACGCGTGAATCAAAATGAAGGGTCCAATAGGAAATATTTAGGGGAATTTAATTAACCCTTTCACAGGCCATGGAAAGTGGACTTTCCGCCATTGTTAGAATTTAATATCGTCCACGGGAAACGCTTTTACCACCTATAATTGGGCCTGTCCTCTAGCGTCAACCACAAGAATTACTTGAAGAAATAAAATAGATTCCTATCGGTAGTGGTTTGTTTTTTCCATGTGTTCATGTCTCTTGGTGCTGCAGATTATTTTAGCAAGGGTTGTTGGATTTGTTTAGGTTCGTATTTATCACATTTTGTCTATTTATTTATTATTTTTATTCCAAGATACATCCGAACAGGGTATGTGATAAAATTTGACATATATACTGGTAGGTCAAATTCTTCTAAAAACTCCGACTCTACATTAGGGGAACGGATTGAATATAACTTGTCCTCTGGGTTTGAACAAACAGAGGTAGTAATTGCATTTGGCAATTTCTTCACCTCACTCAACGCAATGACAAAGCTTTTTGAGAAGGGTATTTTTTCAGTGGGAACAGTTCGAGTAAATGGGAAATGGCTTCCGGTTACGATGAAAGAAAAAGATAAACTAAAAAGAGGAGAATTCAAATTTGCAACTAAAGGGTGTGTAGCTGCTATCAAGTGGATGGACACCAAACCTGTCATATTATTGACTACCGCAATAAATCCGAAGAGCATCAGTACTGTGAGAAGGAAGAACAAAGATGGCACAAGTTCCGAAGTGAATTGTCCAACAGCTATTGCTACCTACAACAATGTAATGGGAGGGGATGATCATTTTGATCAGTTCAGAGAGCGTTATGCAATTGGACGATGGTTGCTGAAATGGTGGCATCGAATTATGCACTTCATGTTTGATGTGGCAATTGTAGGTTCATTTATCATGTGGAAAATACACAGAAACGCATCAGGATATCAAGATCAGTTGAGTTTCCGCATTCGTCTGGCAAGACAGTTGATTGGAGGCTTTTCCTCCAAGAAACAAAAGGGTCGCCCAGTTAGTTTTCTTGCCAATAGAAAGCAAGTACCTGATGATGTCAGGTTGATGAATGTTGGTCATCATAGGCCTAAAATGGATAAAACCTACAGAAGGTGTCGTCTTTGTAGCGCAAAAAATAGGGATAAGCGAACACGCTACGCTATATATGTGCAGCTTGTGACATACCACTGTGTGTGGAACCTTGCTTTCGGAAATTCCATCAGAAATAATTAGTGCAGGAAGGGCAGAATCATTGCCTTACCTTCTAATTTGCCTAGTATTATGATACAGCTGTGACTTTTGTTTTTATATAGTTTTTCTAAGATATTTTTGTTATTTTTTATTATCAATGCTAGAAGACAAATATGATGTGGTTCTTAGACATTTTTGAAGAGTAACATGTGCAATAGTTACTAAATTTACCATTATCCATCACTCATATGACTTAATTATTTTTTGTGAATAACTTTTATAATCAGAAGAAATGATAAACAATATATGCCTACCCATACAGTTGTTAATTTTGTGTTTATTATCATTTCATATAATTGATTTTGTGACATGATCCTGCATATAGCAATATATAATGGCATATTGGAAGCAATTATATATTTTTATTATTGTGATTAATAACAAAATTGTAAAAATAACCTCGGAGATAATTATTTCAAGAAAAGTAACCTATGAGATAAAAATTTATATATTTTCCTAGTGTCAGCAAGTAGGCAGCGGGAAGAATACTTCCCATCCCAATTAACAGCATAATTTGTTAAAACAAAAAAAAATCATGAAATATATTCTATGTTGGTCAATAAATCATCTTCCAGCCCTTCATGCCTACAAGTATGATAGAAAAAAATAGCCTGTGAAATGGTTAAATGAATTTGTATGGTAATATCTGGACGAAAACATGGGATTGGGTCAGAAGCAATTTGAAATGGAATGTGGATGATAACGCAAACGTAAATACAAAAGGGGAAGAAATGCATCATGCAAGGCTGTAGACTTACAAGTAATTAAATATGATTTGAAATATGATATAAATATCTTATGAGCGAGGGTATGATTATAAGCAGAGAGGAGGGACAAATTCATTAATGGGTAATTACGAGAAAGTGAGTAGGAGCAGAAATACACTTACGGTTTGAATGATTATTGAATGAGGGTAATATGTCGAAAGAAAGTGGGAGGAAATATATGGGAATTAATCGTGGCGTTTAAAGGAGGGATGTAAAAACGCATATAATGCGTGGATGGAATGTTTGGGAGGGATATCAAGGGATAAATGAGGGGAAATATATGGAAGGAATGTGGGGAAATACTGTACGAGAGTGTAGGGGTAATGTGTAGGCGGAATGTGTAGGGGGAATGCGTAGGGGGAATGCGTAGGGGGGAATGCGTAGGGGGAATGCGTAGGGGGAATGCGTAGGGGAAATGTGTAGAGGAAATGCGTAGGGGAAATGCGTAAGGGGAATGCGTATGTGCATGGAATGTTTAGGAAGAATATATATGGAGAATGTGTAGGGGGAATGTGTAGGGAGGATGTGTATGGGGAATGTGTAGGAATAATATGTAGGGAGAGTGTCTAGGGAGAATTTGTAGTGGAGTGTATAGGAAGAATGTGTAGGGGGGATGTGTAGGAAGAATGTGTGTGGAGAATGTGTATGGGGAATGTGTAGGGGGAATGTGTAGGGGGAGTGTGTAGGGGAATTTGTAGGAGGAACTTGTAGGAGGAGTATGTGGGAGGAGTTTCAATGAAGAATATACGCGGGAAATCTATGGAAGGGATATCGGGGAAGAATGTGCGAGAGGGATGCACGCAATGATCGGTAGAAATATACTGGAGAACTTATTATGAGGAATTTGAAAGAGGGATGTGTAGAAGGAATGTGTAGGAGGAATGTAAGAGAGAAAAGTATAAGAGGAATGTGTTGGAAGAATCTAGGGGAAGAAAATACGAGAGTATGGAATTCACAGGAGAAAATTGCGTAGAGCAGAAGGAAATTATACGAAAGGAGTGTAAGAGAAAGGAAAGATGAAATTAGAGCGGAAGGACAAAATGAAAGAATTCGAAGGTGAGTACGCATGAAGAGTAATTTAAGTGAGGAATTAAAATTTGAAGAATGTTAGGGGATTCATTTTGGACTAGGAGAAATGTATCCTTACTGGATAGCAGACGGCGGCACAGTCAACTGAAGTGGCAGAGAATACCCCTTAATGGGATTCCAAGATCCATATTCCTTGAGTTTCCACATTCATGATATTCGTATAGTAAAAAGAGCAAACTTTTCTATCTATTCAACCCAATAGTTTCAGCCTTCGCTCTATACAAACTCTACCTCCATTCTCCCCCCCCCCCTATAGCTTACCACGTGTCCTCCGAGAGAAAAGATTAGAAAGGAAACCTTTTTCCCCTTCAGCAAAGCTAAGATGGGATAAGCGACCAAATGCGACCATTCCTCTGGAAACAGGTGGCGATTCCTTCTTAAAAAAACGTGGAAGTATGAATTTAGGTGCAGTCATCGAAATTCTCAACAAGCGTGCAAGATTCAAGAGGTAATTATGGAGCTCGCCCTACGGCAGGAAGCAAATTGAAACAGGTAGAGTGTTATCAATGAAAATGAATAAAACAAGCTAATTCTTTCTTTTTCATATTATTTCATATATTATTCATATTTCATATTCGCATACTAGAGCCTCGTTTGTTTTATAACGCGGAGTACCACGTGAAGGTGGGGTTGGCGTTTAGAGAGGCTTAATAGCTACGTTAGCGTTGTATTGCGCAGCATCATTCTATATTAACATATATGCTACATAAAAATACACTTTTTTGGATAATTGATACTTCCAAAATGACATTGAAGTTTAAAACGCAGTCAACGTTTCCCTACCAACCAGGACAGACCAAGCCCTGAAGGGGGCCCGGGTGCGAATATCCATGGGGATCCCGAGATATATGTGACATCTGAATAATGAATTTTTGTAGGTTTTTTGCAAAGCGTTGGCTGATAAAAAACATTTCTAAGCTGTAAGTATACAAAAAGCATTACAGTAAACTATAAATAATTCCGTGATTTATGGGACTCCCGGTTTTTAAATTACAACTTTTTCGGAGTGTTTTTTTTGGAAATCAAACAAGTGTTTTTAGTAAGAGTTTACGCAAAATTTACGTCTGATAGTTTGATTATTGAGGTCCACAAACTTCGGGGGCCTCCAATATTTTGGGGTTCGGATGGCTCGCACCCGCCGCACCCTTCCCCCTCTCCCCTTTCCCTTTAGCCGGCACCTCTACCAGCCTCGGCAAAGTTTTCAAAACTCAAAACTTTTCAAGAATCAATTTGGAAATGTACACACAAATTTTAGATTAACATTTTTTTATACCTTCGGAGTAGTAATTAAAATAATCGAAAACTTTATAACATACCTCCCTTGACTAATTGTAACGTAATCTTCACGTTAAAGTTTATTCCTTCGTCGTAATTTATCCACTGTTTTCCAACTTACAAAACACTTCATGCGCAAGGATGGAAAATTAACGCATTTACGTTCATTCATTCGTCGCAGATAATCCATTTCCTTTTTACTTTCTCCATATACGAAATATAGAGAAAGTATTGTTTTCATGGAAAAAATCGAATTCGAGATTTCAACGGAAATACATGTTTTAAGGTCCCCAGAACACGTTTTGACCATTTTCTCGATCATGTCTGTGTTTGCGTGTGATATATTTTTTGTGGGTGCTCTAACTCAAAAACTATTAATCAGGCATACGCGAAATTTTATATTTCGAATTTTTGGAAGTATTACAGATATGGAGCAAGTCATGTGGTGGCCACATCAGATTTTTTAAATATTTGATTTATTCTAATACGTATATAAAATTGAATGTCTGTTTGTCTGTCTGTTCCCTATACATTCCCACATTCTTTGACCTATCGAGACCAAACTTGGCAAAGTGACTTCTTATGACCCTACGGGTAACACAGGGTACCCGGGAACCCCAACAACCACCCCGCACAGATAGACGTATGTACGTACAGCGGGTACTCATATATCGATGTTTTCTTTATGACCGTGTAGCCTCCGCACAGACAGACGGATATACAGCGGGGCCTTATATATCGATTTATTTTCTTTAACTTACGTGAATTAAAAGAATAAACAATATGAATTAATTATAATATCGTAGTTTGATTTTTAAATTTTCAGAAATAGCGATGCTCAAAGTTTCTATAAATTGTTATTAGAAGCCCGAGCAACGCCGGGTACTTAAAGCTAGTATTTGATAAATGTACAAACATACTGGAACAAGAGTTGTAAGAAATATAATTTTCTACAATGTATGTTCGAAACATTTCCCCATATAATGCGCTGTTGAAGAGATATTTAAAAAAAACTTGACACTTAGTCGTCTTAGTAATTCTCCTTTATAGTTTCTTAATTGTTGGAGCTTCGTGGCCATATCCAATATCAAAAGGCTATGGTTTGAGTTTATTTCTGTTCTTTTTCAAGTCTTCAAATTTTTCTCTCTTGAAATATATATTATCACGTAACCTATTTGGAATTTTTAGAAATAATACAGGTATGGAGAAAGTCATGTGGTGGCCACATCAGATATTTTACTGTATTTTTATGTGCACGGACCGAAATTTAACGTATTTGTAGTAGATGTTGTTTGTTTTAGGTGGTACGATAATTGTTGTCGTTGACAACAATTAATGGAATGTAAGATATTTTCCAAAATAAATTACGACTTCCTTGATGGAGTTTTCTCAAACTCTTCAAGGATAACGGTCGCTATTGTGGAAATATAGGCCAAAATTTTCATCTTTTCGCCTTATACACCTTCAAAGGTATTTAAAAAAAACAGTTTTAAATGTGCCCCGATCCGACCTTGTATATATTTTCAAAACTAAAATCTAAAGAGAACAAATGGCAGCAGTTCAGGAATGTACCCTCCAAGTTTCAGCTCTCTACCTTATACGGTTCCTCACATTTTTAATTAAAGTAAGTGGATAGACAGGCACCAAAGTGAAACCATGAGCGCATAAAAACACGCGCTTAAAAACAATTTTTCTACTATAGCCATAAAATGTTAAGGTAAACCATTTAACCTAGAAATCAGCCGCCATCAGTGGTGGCTCTTTGATAGTTACTTCTTTTTTCAGAATTAATAGCGATGAATCGCCACCCGTGACGGCCTTTTTGCTGCCGAAATGCGCATCCCGTATTCTTAACATTTCTATAAATGCTGGCGGGACATAGACATAGGCCATTAGAGAAACGAAATGGACTCAGCTGAACATTTTAGACGCGTTTGTATAGTGACGCTAGTTATACGTGTTGACGTTTAAGGTTACTCCAATGTTCATGATCCGCTGCCGACTACGTAAGCTACAGCGTCATTAACATGTAATTTTTGAAGGAGTTTAGGGACACACATAAAGGATTGAAACAAAATTACGTTGTGGAGAATTTTTAAACAATGACACTTTATGTAATACTTGGTGGGATAAATATTATTTTTATAAACGTCTAGTTTTTAGGATTTTTAACTAGAGAAAATATTTGGTTCAGAGGCGAAGAAATCGTATACGCTGTTTAGTTTGGAGAAGTCTCTTTTTACACTTCAATTAATCAAAACTTCGAGAGTTAAGATCCAAAAATAAAGATAGTGAAATTTTTCTCTCTTTCATACCATAAAAGACAGCTATATTACACCGCTTAATCATTTTTAATTAGATAATGGAAATTCAAGAACAAGAAATTTAAAAAAATGTACTTGCCTCAGGTATCTCCAATAGCCACAAGGTTAAATTTTTTAGCCTTGTGGTTATTAGAGATACTTGAGGCCAGTTCATTTTTTAAATTGCTTGTTCTGGAATTATTTCAGCCATAAGACGAGCTCGGATCTGTTCCCTGTTGAATTAAGATAATGGAAAGAAGAACTGGAGATCGTGTTAATTTGGCGTAATTTCGGAGAGTTTTTATTTAGAAATACTTGCAGATGAGAGAGAATTTTTAAGGAGAAATCATTGCTACCCGTGTTTTACTTTCTCTTTAGGTAGTTTATGAGAAAGTATTTGATTCGTGAAAAAAAAATCGATTTCAAGATTTCAACGAAAAAATGTACACGTTTTGAGGCCCCCTGATTACGTTTTTACTATTTTCTCGATGATTTCCTCATGTGATCGGAATGTTTTGCGCGCTTTAAATCAAATACTTATAATCAGATCAGCGCAAAACCTTCTATTTAAGATTTTTATTGGCAATTCAAGATCTGAAAATGTTTTGGTTGATGCTGGTCAACCGGAATTGGAGGTTTACTCTAGTCGTTTTTTCCGTTATTTCTAAAAATCTCCTTTGGGATTTATGTAAATAGTTTCAATTGATAAAGCCGTAAACAATGCAAGTTTCTCCAAGTTTTGTTTAAAACTTTTTTCACCAAACGGATTTTTTGAGAGATATAGTGAATATTTGTTCGAGTTTGTTAAGTAATTGCTAAGTGACACCTCTGCTTCCGTTGCTATGATGACAACATTTTCTAATTGTTGGTAGCAATGCCTACGCTGCAAAGTGTAATTTTGTTGTGATCAAAATTATCTCAGTTCCACCTATAGTAATATATTGTAAACAAATTTTCTTGTGAATAATGACAGCGATGCCAACGCTGATGTAAATTTCCCTTCGATATTTTAATACCCAACGCAATAGATAACAATTTGGTTTAGTTGAAGATTTTTCAATGTGAAAAGTGATTCAAAGTATTTTTCAATATGAATTTTATTCAAAATTTTAAAGAATTATCCACAAGTGTAATTGCCGATAATAATTCTTGAGGGTGGTGATGCCTAGTGCAACTTTGGAAGTACTATTGCAATCATATTTATTACTCAGTATGGAGAAAGTAATGTGTTGGACAATTCAGAGTTTTAATTAAGTTAAATGGAAAATGTATGAAGGATGGTCCGAGAAAACATTTCATATAAAGATTTGAAAGAATAATTAATTTTGTTATTTTAAGCTGCCATCCGTGGCGTTGTGTTTAGTAGTTTATTGCGGTTTTCCCTCCTGCCTCAGATATTTATTCATTGATTATTTTTGCTACTGAAAAACGAAATATTTTCAGATGAAGTTGAACGAATATTTTTTCAAGAATAATTTTTTAAAAGAAAAACATTTCTGGCTTATTAAATATACCGGAATAGATGTTTCTAAATAGTTAAAAGTGAGACCACCTTTTACTAGACTACTTATGTGGTCATTCTTGGTTTGTCAAAATTAGGACTACTAGCAGAAAGATATGATCTATACCTTGAAAAATGACCTTAGATTGATACTAATTATCTTTCATAACATCGAAGACAACCATAACTTCTTCGACCTACATAATTTGAAAACAGGAAACCCTTTTCTGTACTTCCTCATCGATTATGTTGACGGCCTTGTCACTTGGCAAAATTATACTAATTATTTTGCCATCTATTGTTGAACACTATACATAAAACTGATGAAAAGAAAATCATTGTTCACCTAAAGTGAATCTCTTCAATTTTTAGCGATTTACCTTGGGCCTTATTAATAGTCATTGCAAAACCAACCTTGACCAGAAATAGAAGATATTTGAATTCAATAGTGTAGTCGCAAGGAATTGTAGGGTTTTGTGGCATAATGATACAGTCCATTTGCCAATATAACAGCTTCAATAACGCGGAGATTTGGAGTTTGAATCTGTAAACGGTTCCCATTACAAAGTTTAGCAATGTCCAAATTCTGTAAATATATTCATTATTGGTGCACCAACATTTAGCACCAATTTATTGAGTGTTATATGAATTTAAAAACTCAAAAATAAATTTACTGCTTTATCCACATTTGTTATAATATCCAATTACTTATATACTATTTTTTAGCGACAAACTACTCTATAAGACGCTCATTGAGAAAGACCACAATATCGTAGAGTTATCTCTTTTATATTACTATGAAACTGCATTTTCAATCAAAGGAATTTCTGGTTAAACTTTAGATTCCAGTTCATCAACCGATATCATCATATCAACCAGTTTTCTTCGTACACAATTCATTTTTGCTATTTATATCTGGAACATTTTCATGACTTATTTGCAATAATAATTTTAAGAATTTGCCAAATGTATTATCTCTTCTTAATATTGTAATCTTGTGTTTGTTTAGAGGCTTAACTTATCCGCTTTTATCAAAATAAATAACAAGTTTATGCATACATTTGCCTCGCCAGCTCTACTACCTTTGGAATGGACTGAAATCAACAAGTTAATTCATCTTCAAAACATCATTTAATTATTTCGTTGATGTTGACATTCCCTGACAATTTGTGCACCAACAGAGGGAGAAACAATGGAAGTAGGGATAGAAATTAAAGGGGAGAGTGTTGCAGATGTTAATAAAGAAAGAAGAAAATAATGGGAAATAATTTCACCACCGAAATAACGTAAAATGCAAATGGCTTAGTGTGTGCTAGAACGATTAGAATAGAAAATATTGTAACCAATTAATTTAAGAAACAGACGACAAAGACTGAAATTACTCCTTTTCCACCAAACAATAAGTATATTGGATGTGTATTTTTTTCAGTGGGTATAACCGGAAGAGTTCGACGAAAATTACCTGAGTCACTCTACCAGTAAGTCTGTCATTTTTTCTGATGCATACTCGTTAATAATAACCGACGTTACATTTCAGTATTACTTATAACGGCGATATTACTATCATTGATAATTATAATGTTGATATGTTGTTATTTATTTATTTTTATTTCCATGCGACCCCTAAACAGCCGTAATCGGCCTTTTACAAGGGGCTCATTAACATAATAACATGGACTATCACAAACATCCATGCCCTAGGCGAAGAAAAACCCACCTAGGCGGGATTCGAACCCGCGACCTTCGGATTGGCAGGCGAGGGCGTTACCCTGCCACCACCGAGGCCGGTAACATTCAAAACTTGAGAATTAGTATTTAACGTCACCTTTTGTGTATTTAGAAAATTAATAAGCACACCTTTCTTTATGTATTTTGGACTAGGTACGTTATTGCCTTAAATCGGCAGCAATTGGTTTGCCGTGAGAACGAAAAAAATTGATCCGAAAGACTTAAAATGTTGGGTTTAAAAACTTAATTTTGGGCAAAATCGGACGCAAATAAAGAATACTCGGCACTCATTTCCACGCTACTTCAATAGGGTAAAGGAAAGCTTCCTGGAATCAAACTTGGGCCCTTGAAGTGGGATGCGATGATGCATTTTTCTCTTTCTTTGGAAATAAAAAAAAGTTCATGCCAGGTTTGGTCTTTGTAGCCCTGTCCGTTATCGAGTTTTTAGTTTAACAGACAGACAATCAAATAAACTTTCGAAAATATATAATAGATTTTTAGCAGTTGTCTTTGTTTATAGTCTTTCTATGGTCATTAAAAATTATAGCAACTTCAATTCTATGAATTGATATGTATAAGTATAATTTTGAAAGCAAATGTATAATATTCATATTGTTATAAACATTTAAATTTATGAAATATATAGTGTCATTGTTTAAATTTAGAAAAATGTAACTTCGTTTTTAATGCTAGGGCTAAGGCTTTTAAACTTCCTGCTAAAGAGTAAAGGTAAAAAAATATGCAGTCCTTGATTATGATATTTTGTCGTCATTTTTTATATTAACGGCTTTCCAACTACCAATGTGTATATATGCGTAACTATATTTAACGGTGGTAATCTGCGGTATTAAAAATACACGAACGTATTTTTATGCCAAAGCTATTATTCCAACTCTGTATATTTAAGTATATATTATGCTACCAATTTCGCTTAAGTGCTTATTATAACGGTAACTATATCATTCTGAATGGATAAAGAAAATGTTAAATAACTCCTTTTTCTCTTGGAAATCTCGTGAAAACTTGTGCCTATGGTCAAGCCATTGGAGTAGGGGCCGTGTTTGGTTAGTGAAGAAGGGGCTTAAATAAAATATCACTGTTGGTATTGGAGAAACGGAAGCCCTCCAGAATGTAGAGCGTCCTCTTTGCGCGCGAACTACTCATACAGAGGGATCGTCACTGCCGCAGTCATCGAGAACCTGTTATTTGCATAGGCCTCGTTCGTTCTTCCTAATCTGAAAACTGTTCTTAGACAGGACTTGGTCGATTGGATTGATGTAATTAACGCTATTCAAAAGTTGAGGCTTTGAAAGGCAAAGGGGAATTTGCTAATGGACTGTAAAATAAAAATCAATTTTAAAGCGCTTCCTGAAACTTTAATCGCGGCTTGCGTAGTTACAGTGGTGGCTACTGAATTGCCTAATTATTTACATTCGCTGAATGGGTTCATTGAGGCATGTCCGGGGAAAATGTTAAAAAATCCTCGCCACAGAATATCAAGGTGAAGAATCAGATCGCATCTCCGCTCGGACACCATCCCTCTACCGATCAGGAAGCTTTATCACTCTTCCGATGCGACGCAAACCCATTTCCAGTCACGTACTGCGAATTACGCCTCGATTCGCACGGCCAAGCTTTTGAATCATCGCTCGCAATCCAAACACCGACAGAGGAAGGAGATTGGGAGTGAAGGGGAGAGAGGGAGTGGGAAGATATGCATGGAAAATGAAGAGGAAAAGAGCGTGAAGAATGAGAAAAAAGAGTAATAAATGGAGAGGGAGGAGAAGGAGATGGAGAGGGAGATTGAGAGGGAGGTGGAGAAAGGGATGGAGATAGAAGGGAGAGAAAAGAAGCGAGAGAGAAAAAAGTGGGAATGACGGAGAGGGAAGAAGGTATGGGAAAAGGAAGGAGACGAAGGTAAAGGGAAGGAGGGTAATGGGAAGGAATAGAGTAGGAGTGAAAAAGAGGAAGAGAGTGGGAAAGAGAGGAGGAAGGGGAGTTAGGAGGTGCAAGGGAGATATGACGAGTAGCGAGAGAGGATGAGATTGAGAGAGGTAAAAATAAAGCAAATGAGAAAGAGATGAATGGAAGATATAGTAAGGGAATTATGGAATAAGAAAGGTAGACTTAAAGCGGGGTCTTCTGGAAGATATAGTAGGGCAGTGGTGCTAAACCTATGGCGCATGCGCCAACTGTGGCACTTCGACCTACCAGAAGTGGCGCATGGGGCTAAAAATGTGTATAAAAATTTCATTTTCTTACAGTTAAAATATATTTTGGATTCAAAACGACGACATACATTTTATTGTATTTTTCATTGCTAGATAGGCTTTTTTGCGAGACAAATCTAACATTTTGACAATTATGTATAGGTTTATTCATAGGATTATCGAGGAGAGATGCACGGCGAGAGAGAAGGCGAACGAGGGAGAATAGGTGATGGAGAGGTAGATATGGATGGATAGGGAAAGAGTTAATGGGAGGATAGGGAAGGAGAGAGAAGGAAATGGAGGAAGATAAAGGGAGAAGAAAAGAGAACGGGAGAGGAGTAGAGGGAGATAACACGAGAGAAAGAGACTACACGTAAGTTAGGGTAGGCCCTGTTAAGTATATGGTTTTGCTTGCGTTGAGCAACTTGCCAGGAGGGTATAAAACAACTCGTGCGTCGAGTTGCAAACAAGTGTAATGATCGCTAAATTACTGACACAGGGCTCATTGGTGAAAACATTACTTCTTCTGAAGATGATTTTGCTTCCCAGTCCGAGCGCGTTCGTTCAATGGCTAATCAGAATAACGGCGTAAACTAGCTTGATAATGGGAAAATTATGATGAGCGATTATTGAACTGCGTTTTTTCTTATGTTTATCGCTTAAATTTAATATAGAGATTCTTTTCGCCCATATCAGCATTGAGCTACCAACGATATATGTCAACATAGAAAAATTGAGATGCTAGAAAATCGTTTATGGAGACTTTCCATCAAGTATTAGTATGAAAGCCTAACGTTGATTTATATGATTTATTTTTGTTGCTTCATTCGAGACGAACTGAGATTGAGCGATTTCTATGTAATAGGGATTTTTGATGCCGTATGATATCAGTATTTGATTTATTTTACTAGTATTAGCCTTCTTCCAGTTAACATTAGTTATCATTCAGTTTCTCAAGTACGGCCTTGGATAATATGAAACGGTACATTATTATGTACAATGCCTTATGTAATTCGAGGTTATGAATTATCCGGATCAACATTTGTAGCAAAGAGACTAAAGTAAATTATGTCGGCTGAGGGTTGATATAATTTCTGCCTCCCATTTTTATTTGTGAAGCTATTTTTTAAAGGTCGAGAAAGGTCCGTTTAAGGGACAATGGCAAGTAAATAAATAAAGTGATTCATCAAATAGCACAGAAGATATCTTACCCGTCAGAAATTGTATTATTAATCAGCAGATTTATCCTCAGTTTATCGTTGATCCACAGCTAGAAGGATTTATAGTTCATAGAGAAAAAAAACAACCTAATCTCTTTACCTTCGAATAAATATATTAAACCTCTGTTCTTTTATCCCTTTCTATTGGATCTAAAGACCCACCCTCATCCTTACCTTCCCATTTTCCACCGCCTATCCCATCAATGGGCTTTCAATCTCAAAGGGGCTTAGGTCTAGCAGATCTCGTGTTTCGAAACGTTTTCGGGGGAGGAAATGGGGGGTGAGGGGGAGGGGGCTTTATGACCTCTCAGCGCGGCAAGTGGAAGTGAGGGTGGGATCGATGTAAGAGGATCGAGATTGACGTGATGGTGGGTAGGCAGGATTTACAGAGGGAGGATGGAGAGTGGAAGGGGAGGAGGAAGGTTGAGGGCTAATCCTCCGCCACTTACCGGTCTGGGAATATAATCGCGGCTATAGGGGAATATTGAGGCTCCTTATGGTGCTGGACGGGGGAAGGAGGTAAGCGGAGAGAAGAAAGCGAGAATGCTGCGTGGAAGGATTACGTGTGTGGATGGGCTGGGTTGATTTCTCTCCCCTAGTGACGTTTGTTTGAATTGGCCCTTGTTTGTTCAGCAACGTGACAGCATGCCTTGAACACAAAAGACAGGAGTATATTGAGTGTCTATTCCGAGAGTGAGGGGCACTGATGAAAGGGAAAATCGGATATGGGATTATCCAGGGTAATGGAATGTCGATGTTGGCGAAGTGAGACGAAACTGTCTCATTTTACATTATTCTCTCGTAATACTAAAAGTACTTGAAAATAGTTAAACGATACGATACCCTCGGTGACACTGCTGCTGCCGACCACAAATCAAATAGCATACACTGGATAAATGTCACGAAATGTACTAACAATTATATTGCAGTGACATAATACAAAGCACAAATATAGTACAATACTTAGTAGAAGTGTCCACTTGAGGAATCACAAATGATAAGGAAAAGGGTTCGACTCGCAGATAACCTTTCCGCAGGTGCGTTCGCCTCAGCTGTCTTCGCTCTCTCCTCGTCCTATCTCGTTTCCCTCTCTCCTTCACTGCCTCTGCTCGTGGCGACGTTGTCGGGTCGGAACTAATTCAGTTCGCAGTGAAGTGCCGGTACATTGCGCTGCACTCGCGAACGCTAATTGGTTCTACCCTCGATCTACTAGTGTCCTCTTCCGGGCTAATGCCTGATGGGGAACTCGATAAACTGTCAAAAGTAGGAAAATGCTGCAGAAGTGAGAACGAATAACGAATGAAAACAAGAGAGAAAGTAAGCAAATTAATAGCCAAATAAATGATTAACCTTATATACAGTGAAACTTAATTGAAAGCGGCACAGACGTTTCCTTATAAAAGTTTAGAAATGTGGACTCTGAATGTTAAAAATATTGCATTGATATAAATGTATCATCACCATCATTACATCACCTCTTGGTTCTTTTAGCTATTTAGGATCTGAAGAATTTTCCTTCTACTTTCTCTCTTTCCTGCCAGATTTTTTCTAACACGTTTTTATTCAGGCTCTCTCCTAATGTCATGTCCGTTACAGTTCGCCTTACTCTTTTCTTTTATTGTGTCTTTTTATTCCGTTTTCACCAAAGTCCATTTATTTTCAGCATTCCTGTTCATGCCATCATTTGGAAAATTTTTTAGTGTTTTGTATCACTCTTCCTTATTGTCCATTTTTCTGCTCCATTCATAGCATTTTATCCATTTCCTACGTACATCTTATTTAGCATTTCCAGTCAGTCGAAGTGTCTTTCTCCTCAAATCAGATATTCCTCTTACTATTATAGTCGTTGGTGCATTTTGAATCTGTTGTTAGGATACTTCAAAGGTTTTTATAGCCTAGCACTTGTTACGATGACTTTTTACTAATAGATTCTTTTGTTCAGAATATAGATAAAAAATAAACTAAGTATAATCCACTTCTGTTCAATTTTCTTCCTTTGTTGATATTCGTATGATCTTGTATTTTTCTGTAGTTATTTTCATCCCGTATTTTCTACCTGTTATTACCGGTATATTTATTACTTTAACGTGTTCCTTTTCCTTTCTTGCGAGAGAAATACTTTATCATCAACCTAATTTATAGTTTTATAGTCCTTTCTTCAATCTTGAAATCTCCTGTGCACTTTAGCTCTTCTTGCATTTACCTTTCTCCGTATATATTGAATAAGACCGGCGTTGGACAACCTCGTTATTCCTTTTCTGATATCTATTACATCTACATTTTACCCTGCAATTCACCTAATTGGTGGGTGGCAGGGGGTGCCATGCACCAAAACCTACCTAAAGATTGTCTTTCGCAGGAAAATCCCTATAATTTTTTGGCTGAAGGAGTTTTCCACCACTGAGTAATCGAAGCCAAAGTGTTCGAGCTAGCTACTACTGTCTTTCGCAGGTTGAAACTTTTTGTTGTGATCTCTCATTGTCCCCGGAAATTATGAACCTTGATAATGCTCCGTCCTATAATCGATATCACGTATTTTATCGTTGCGGTTCTTTCTATCTGTGTACGTTGGTGATTCGATTATTCCAACAACCTCCTCTTTTAGACATTCTGAACTATATATTTCCAGAAGCTTCAGTCTTGAGTTCAATCTACCGTCCTCCAATGATACCCGGGTCAAAGTACTCAATAATGAAGTGACGCTTTCCATATGTTCATACATTTGTTTTACGAATCTGGCTCCTCTGCGCTGTACTCTTTCAAATTGAATTATATGTCCCTTCTCATACATATCCCATATACTTAAGGTGTATTTCACTTATGGTCTAACCAGTGTTAGTTAACATGTGTCACTTACTCTTTCTGTAGTGTTCTGTACTATTCTGCCTATGAAAGCCAGTTTGTTGGTGGCCGCGCCTATGACTCGACTAATGTGCATGTCCCACGAAAGATATCGACAAATGGTTACTCCTAAATATTTCCCACGCTCAGCTGGTTGAATATTCATTCCATGTATTTTATATTCAAAACCTACTTCTTTGTTCTTACTTTTCCAGAACGTAACTGCGGCGCATTTAGTGTAATTAATTTTAATTTTCCATTCTTTGCGCCACGCTGAAATGGCTCTTAAGTCTTCATGCAGGGACTTGTGGTCCTGGTTTTTTTATCTCTTTATATAGAACGGTATCATCAGCGAAAAGTCTAATTTTACTACGAACTACCGAGCTGATATCATTAACATAAATTATGAACAGTAGGGGACCAAATACACTTACACTGGTATCAGCTTTCTCACTTCTGAACTTCACAACTTGATTCATAGAAAGTTTCTTGATCAGTTTCCTGTCCTTCCAATCCATACTATTGTCCTTCAATGTTCCTATCGGAATTACCGAATTCACTCTAACAAAGACCCTTTTACATTCGCCGTATCATATGCAGCAATTCTGGCTGTATTATATTGCCTGTTCTAATGTGATAGGTCTCAGGATCCTCGTCCTTCTCTGAAACTGTACTGATCTTCCCATAGCATTTCTTCAATGTTTTTCTTTAGCCATTTACAAATAAGTTGAAGAGATATTTACATAGGAAAGTTTACCATGTAGGAGTTTTTATAGAAAAATCTTTTTTCTCTAAATGTCAAAATCTCCAAACCGAAGAAAAAATAAAAAAATATATATATGACTGCTAAAAAATCTTGTGCATAATTCGTGCGTTTTTAGCTTTAATCCTAATATATTTCAAGGGAACTTTTTTAATATTCGTACCGTCATATCCGAGAGGATCTATTTTATCATTTGAAAATTTACGACCCTTAGTGGCAGAACCAAGGATAGACTGATCCTTCCGCAATTTAGTGTGTGATTACGAAAAAAATAAAGGAATAAGGAGGCGGATCGATGGGCGAAAAAAGAATAAGGAACGTTTTTAGTATAGAAAACGTCCATATTTCCTTCTTCCATTTGAACTTATTACATAAAAAATAGGAAAAGGGAAGACCTCCGCCAATCCTACCCTTTAAAGCCGGCTCAAGAGGAATCAAGCGGCATGAGAAATGTGACGCTGGAATTGGGAGCGGCTCGATAGGGCGAGAAGGAAGAAATATTGGTTACGGAAGATTGGCTGAGGTATTAGCAAAGAGGAGGGGGAGAGAAGAGGAAATTAAACAGAGTTGGAAACGGACGAGACGAGGAAAAGGGTAGAAAAGCGAAGACGAAAATACTATTAGAACGTTGATAAGGAATTTTGACTTCTACATGTTTATTTGTGTTCGGTTTATAGTGGTGTGCCTGTGTATCAAGTCATTGAATTAAATTTCAGGTCTAAAAAAATTTGTGAGTATGATAATAGGATTAATATTATTATTATTAGGTAGACTAAACTGTAAAAAGCAATTCTTCGCATAATTTCAACCCGTTATTTGACGGACACACCCATGTGTACGTATGTATACACATGTATAAATACATACCTAAGATTAAACAGGAGAAGTCTTTGTTAAAGATAGGGAGGGAAAAAGGTGTAGGATTTTCCCCAAGCTTATATATTGTTAAACATAATCCGGCAAATACAAATAGGTCTGTTTTAAAGTAATAGTTGATGCGCAGGTCTTATAATAAACGCCTACAAGTTCTTTCGTAAGTTTTATTATTTACAAGTTACTGGTCGATCTTGGCCATTGCCTGGCTGTCGTTCGTCTGATGGCCTTCAAGCACGCATTGCCAGTTCGGGCCCAACGGCGAATCTCCATGAACTTTGCGCCACCGGTGGCCGCAGATAATTGGCAGCTGCTTGAATTTGAAGAATCATACCGCACACCTTCAAAGTCTTCCTTTCAACAAATAATCGCTGAATCGATAAGAAAAGTAATTAAATAAAAAATCAATCATCATCCTCAATTGGGGGGATGCATAAATAACAAATATAATATATATATAATAAACCCTTGGAGGTCCTTATTGTTGCCACTCTGCAAATGCCATCTCCGGGATGAAGCGTTGCGATCCTTCCGACCGGCCAGTATAAATGTAGTAGCACCATTATGCCCACTCGCAGGTTCCTTCCCTTTGCTGCCCATTTGGTCCTCTGCTGGAGGGTCGACAGCTACTCCGTAGACCACCTCTTCCAGAAGTGTTGAATTAGCTGTTGGACGAATTGCTATCTGTACAGGCGATTAATTGAGAGTGGAGTCAAATCTGGCTCGGGTACAGAGGTTAGAGGTTGACCAGTGAGGAAATGTCTAGGAGCGAGGGGATTGAGATCATTAGGGTCACTGGATAAGGGGGGTAATTGGATGTGAATTTAATCAAGTTTCAATTTGGGGCAGCAAAATATTTAACTCTTCAAAATTTAGAATAGCATTTCCAATGGCTATCCTTAAATGGTATTTAACAGCCTTTAGTCCTGCTTCCCATAAGCCTCCACAATTTGGAGATCGAGGTGGTATAAAATTCCACGTTACGCTATCTTCCGCTACGTTGCTGATTATTTCTCTCCTTTGAGCTTCTGATGTGAAAAATTTCTGAAGCTCCTCTAACTCCCTTCTAGCTCCAACGAAGTTAGTTCCATTATCACTATAGATATTGGCGCATCTTCCGCGGCGAGCCATGAAGCGTCTCAAGACTACTAAAAATGCCTATAGTCAATTCAGGTACCAATTATAAATGAATGGCCTTAGTGAATAAACAAATAAATAGCAAGATATATGCCTTTGTTGGTGAAGAGCGTCTCTGTTGAACACGACGGCATAGTATTGGGCCGCAGTAATCCACACCAGTATTCATAAATGGTCTGCATGAGGTTACCCTTCTTGAAGGTAAATCTCCCATTAATTAATTATTAATCCGTGGCCTGACCTTGAAACATTTAAGGCATTTTTGAACTTTTTTGAACCAAAATGTTTCCTCAAATAGGCCAGCATGACTGTCTTATATCTCCGCCAACAATGAATGAGGTCCTGCATGGAGGATTGTTACATGAGTATGAGATAAAATCAATTCCGTCAATTTACATTTATCCGGAGGCACCATCGGATGTTTATGCCTATATTTCATATGAACATGTTTCAATCTTCTGCCCAACCTGATAATGCCTGAAGCATCAAGAAATGGACTTAATGAATTGAGTCTACTCTTTGGAGGCACATCTTTCCTTAATTAAAGCTGTTTGAGTTCTTCCTCCAAGTGCTGACATTGAGCCATTTTAAATAAATGCTGTAGTGTTTGATTCATCTCTTTAACTAGAATGCTACCTACAATACTTTGGTGAGTAGGTTTTCTGGCATTTTCGTTAAATCTTAAGCAATATGTAAGTTTCTCGTCTCAGTTAAGCTAGTGAAGAATAACGTTTGAATAAATCAAAATCAGATACCGCGGCAACATAAGTTGCGACTGCAGCTGTCCTCTCGAGGTTCACTGATAAGGTTTGTCCCCAGGTCATATTTGCTGTGACGTCCTGAATTTCTGTAACTCTTTTGGCGGCGAATGTCTTCCATTGGTTAGGAGGTGCCGACATCCTAGAGAGCACAATGGTCGAATCTGTCCAGAGATAAGAACCATAAAATTCATTACCAGTTATTAATACTCTTGCAACTAGCCTTGATAGTAGTAGGGCACCACATAGTTCCAATCGAGGTATGGTTAGCTTCTTCAAAGGTGCAATGCGAGATTTTGCGCAAAGTAATATAGAGAAAGTACTTCCCTTACTATCGATGGAACGAATATACAAACAAGCCTCATATGCGGCCTCAAAGGCGTCAGCAAACCCATGAAGCTACAGTTTTTGTGCGCTGTCCTTGATTGTCACTTATCTCGGGATGGATAAATTATCAAAATTTAACAACTCTTGTCGAAATTGATTCCATTTAGTATGATGCATCCCAATCTAGCTGTAGTGACCACAAACCTTGCGTTATTAATTTTGCCTTGGCAATTACGGGTGCCACAAGTCCAAATGGATCAAATAATTTAGCAATATCCGATAATATGATTCGTTTTGACACATTGGAAGATTCATTTAGATTGAATTTATATTGAAAATGATCCTCTTGTGGATGCCACAACAAACCCAAGGTTTTTGCAAGCACTTGTGAATATCAAATTTATTTTTTTCATCTTGGGGATCGATGGATTCTAACAATTTCGGATGATTGGCACACCATTTAAGTAAATAAAGTCTTGCTCCCTTTAACATGCATGTGGAGGTTTCTTGGATGAGGGAAATGAATGGCGTCGCGATGGATTGGGCAGCGCAAGGGAAACGTGAGAGAAAAGTAAGTCAAATAATCCCATTGGGTCGATTGGACGACGAATTGGAGACAAATGGGAGACAAACGGATTATGTTGAATTGAATGGATTGAAAGCTATTCTGGTTGTTTGGATCAATCGATCAGAAAAAGGGGGTGAGACGTAAATAGGTTTGGGATGCTGGAGTCGGTCTATTTGCGCGCCTTCCTTTATTTAGATAAGGGATCTCAAACTCGTGGCTACCGTGGTGCATACATACATTTATGCGGCCCGCGAAGTAAGCTAGCTTAAGCTAACCTCAAATGTCCTATTTCTTATAAAATATTTCACATACAACTAAGAAATTTAAGAAGTATGTTAAATCAGACCTTTTTAAATATACGCAGTTTGTCGCTCATTCCGATTTATAATAATTATGCACAGGTGAGGTACTAAATATGTTTTTCCCGCTGCCATCGTGTTTCTCGCGTTTCAAAAGAGCCTAATCCTGGACTTCGATTCAAGTTTTTTTTCTAATGAATGGGCGTAAGGCCGCATGATAGGTTTGTAGTGATTTATTCCCTGTGGAAGGGGATAATGAATGTTTGAAGAATATGAGACGGTGTGGTGACTGGAAAAGTATGCGGCCCGCGGACTTGGAACGGTGCCTTAATGCGGCACGCGGGCTCGGCGGAGGGCCTTCACGCGCACTGATGTGAGTTTGAGCCGATGACTTAGACCGATGGCCTTATTTGACCATTTAAAATTAATTATTAATTATTTAAATTTAAAATTGAACACGTCACATAGAAAATATAGCATGGAGATAGAACACCGTGACAGCTTTCCCGCTGCCAGTTGATTTTAGTGAATTATTTTTTCTTCATTCACACGATAACACTCTTTTACGCTTTCGTCCCAGGTGATTCACAACTACTATCATCAAATTTACTACAAATAATAAAACTCTGCCCTGATTCTGAACTTATGAGACCTAAGTATACGCCTGTTTATATGTAGTTAGCTCAAGTGAGGCTGAACTAGCGGCGGAACGAATTATTTCTTGTGATTGATGTCCATGTTTCAAATTTAGCAAAATAAAATCAGGAAAGAAAGGATTAATACTTTTTGTAAAATTTAAGTTTCTATTTCTATATCTTTGATTATCTTCCGCCATTACAATTTATCCATTTTATCTTTTTCCATAGTATAGGGGTAAGTATTGTTTTCATGAAAAAAATCGATTTCCAGATTTAAACGGAAATACAGGTTTTCAGGTCCCCTGAACACGTTTTCACCATTTCCTCGATGACGCATGTGTATGCAATTGAATTTTGTGGGTACTCTTACTAAAAAACTATTAATCAGATCAATGCGAAATTTTATATTTGACATTATTGTTAAAATAACAAGAGTTAATTAGTTTGTGGTAAAAATCGGTCAATTGAAAGTGGGTGTTTGCTCTTGTCATAACCGTTTTTTATATTTGCTTTAATATTTGACGAATGTAAAAAAGTCTTGGAATAAATGTTGTAGGATATTTAATTTTATACGACCTTTGTTGGAAATATTTTCCCATATAATGCATTGTTTAAGAGATATTTTCCAAACTAAATATTTTAGCTGTCACCATCACACACCTACCTATTTAACTGCTGTAAATAATTTACGCTTAGTCGCGTCTTAGTAACCCTCTTTTATTTTCTTAATTGTTGGAGCTTCGCGGCTATATGCAGTATCAGAAGTCTACGGTTTGAGATTATTTCTGTTCTTTGTGAAGTATAAATTTTTCTCACAGTTCCTTAAAATATTTATTATTATTTGACAAATTTCGAATTTTTATAAATATAACAGGTATGGAGAAATTCATGTGGTGGCCACGTCAGATTTTATTTTGACAACTTCAGTTTGTAAACGGCTTCCCCTGGATATTGTTCCACGAAATTGATACACTTTTCTTTAATTGACGACGATGCATCTCTTGAGAGTGATTTGGGTATATATGTAGAAAGTGATACTATGCTATAATGATGAAAAGTTAAATAGACACGCGCTACTCACCACATAGCTTTTGGGGTTCCAATAGTTAAATTTTAAAATCAAAGCGAATTTTACCTATGGAAGCGCAGAAGATTTTTAATTGTTAACTCTATTAAGATGAATCTATTCCAAACGTAGCTCGAGCTCTGAGTCGCAGGAATAACACAATATTTGGGCTAGTGCAGGAAAGGAAACTGTAAACTGATAAGCTTATGAGGGAGAAGATGAACAAGAGATGGAGACGAGGAAAAACAGGGCAATCGAGATAAATAGGGAGAGAAGAGGTAGAAATGCAGATAAGAGGGTTGGGTTTTGTAGGTGATGGGGGCAGTGAGTGGAGAGGTTTTGGCTAAGTCCCATTTACGTATTTCGGAAATTATGGTAGGGGAGGAATAATGCTGTTTTTGTAGGTCGGTGCTCTACTTTACAAGGGATCGTGGGTCTTTTGGAGTGGGTAGGAGTTTTTTTTTGGGAAGTAGGGGTCGAGGAGAGTAATGCTGGAGGTTGGGATCCTGAGTGCGAGAGATGGAGATATGAGAGAGAATTTGGTCGGCTACAAGAGCTGGACCGCATTCACTGAGACATTTCGTGGTCAGAGAGAAACTTAGACTAATGGGTTTCTGCATAGACTTAAGCTTTCTCTCCTACCATTGTAAGTGCTAAGAGAGTCTTCGTTTTCTCCATCCACCTGAGGATAAATTGGGGTAATTTTGCTTTATTTCTTTTGAAGACCCAAGTAAACAACTCAATATTTGTTAGCATATGGTGACGCAGTGTTCCACAAGTGCTTTTGTGCGAGTACGTTTGTACAGCAATACCTCGATTAACGAAGTAAATGCGGTCCATGGCGTCACTTCTTTATCAGAATCTTATGTAATGGAGGTGAAAATGACAAAGGAGGTATAGAGATGCAATTGTATAGAGATACAATTTTACTCTTTTTAATTGCTTTGCATGAAGCTTCTCAAGTTTTTGTTTAATTTTTCGATTTTTTGTTAATAATTTAGACTTCCTTATAAATGAGCTTCCATCCCAGAGAATTTGTTAAACTAGGTATTATTGTATGTATTTGTATGCAAGAACATATAAGTATATTAAAAGCGTAAAAAATGAGGTTTTTAAAGCGAAGGTAACAGCCATGTTAACGTGTCATGCATCAAATTAAATGTCTCGACCTGCAGATTTGCAGGAAAATGATAAATTTGAAATCGGTCAAACCTTGGGCGAGATTTTGAAGTTTTTCGTGACCGACTAAGCTCTGCCCGACGTAGTTGTTGTGGTTGATGTTAAGGTGACGCTGATAGCGGGCATTAGACGCTGTAGGAAGTAACTTGGTGCTCCTAGTGGACATTAGTAGAAGGAAATAAACCTTGCAGTCAATGACCTTCATGGTAATGTGACAGAAGACTAATTATCAAGACAATATTTAATCTAACCAACCAGTCGATTTATCGACGAGCAACTGCTAGTAAGTATGTAAATCCGCACGTGTACGTCCACATACGTATATGTGATTAATTTTTATACGTATACATATGAGGTAACGACCGCGCTATCATCTGCATAGATGCTCGCCGAAGAATATCAGAGAATCTAGAATGAGAAAAGCTCATGTTTGTAAATGCTGGCAAATGCGGCTTGCGCATAAACTCGTGTCTCTCTTTATCCATACGCACTGTAATTTTTGTCAAATTCGCAATCTCATTCCTAACATCAACCGGAGTGCAACATTTCACTTTCGTTGAGATTTTCAATCCCTCCCAAGTGCCGCCCAAGATGCATCTTCCCATTTTCTTTCTTATCTCTCCCACATCTCCGTGCTTTTTCTAATATTTGGCGACTCATAAAAAGTTTCTTATGTGTTCAATTTTTTCCCATGCCAGCCATAGACTCAAAAAGATTCCCGCAGGGGATTCTTCTGGGTTCTTTATTCCTTTGTTTTGGACCATCAGTTGTTTTTTTCCTTCTTTACGCATATCTCTTGTTATGATAGAGTGGTATTTTTTTGTTATTTCCATATCTACTATCGAGTCTTGATTGTTAAATATTTAAAATGGTTTTTATATAAAATACCATTATAATTTCCGTAAAAACATGTTCGCAGTTTGAAGTGCATAGCTACATTTCAAGGTGAAATTAACCAGATATTATTTTTTTGGGTCAATCAAGCTAAAACTTTTAAAAAATAATTTAACCTAGCAAACGTATCATAACATTTTTATTTTTTTTAATTAAAAAAATTTAAAAAATCACTCCGTTCCATTCCATAGTACCGTGATGTTGTCATAATATAGAATTTTATCGGAAACCTTATTGCTTACTATGAGACAATATTCAATGTTTTATTCTTGAGCTTTGCGAAATTAAATTTATGGTTTGTTAAAAAATATCGTTGTTTTTGAAATATTCATTTTTTAAACGATGAATTTTGTCAGCGTCTTCTTAGTAGTACCGCAGTACCAATTAATTTTCGTCTATATGCATTCGTAAACATTGCTATAATGGCTCTTTTGGTTTCCATGTCTTTGTATGCTACAGGAACACTTATATACTTATATTCTGCCTCACTTTGCTCTTCTCCTTTAGTTATCCCAAAATTGGAGTAAGAAGTGAATTATTTCTCGCCACTTTCTTCTTCGGCACATGAATTTTGTCAGCGTCTTCTTAGTAGTACCGCAGTACCAATTAATTTTCGTCTATATGCATTCGTAAACATTGCTATAATGGCTCTTTTGGTTTCCATGTCTTTGTATGCTACAGGAACACTTATATACTTATATTCTGCCTCACTTTGCCCTTCTCCTTTAGTTATCCCAAAATTGGAGTAAGAAGTGAATTATTTCTCGCCACTTTCTTCTTCGGCACATCGAAACTCTGCTCTTCTTAATCATCCTTTCGGGAAGAAAATTGACGTGGCATGGAGGCAAGTAGGGTGAAAGAGGAGAGAGCGAACTAAACAAGGATGTTTCGATGTTGCAGGAAAACATTTCATTGTAATACGAAAGATAATATACATT
This sequence comes from Tanypteryx hageni, assembly GCA_028673005.1. Classification (NCBI taxonomy): domain Eukaryota; kingdom Metazoa; phylum Arthropoda; class Insecta; order Odonata; family Petaluridae; genus Tanypteryx; species Tanypteryx hageni. The sequence continues at coordinate 44,312,673 of CM054117.1, forward strand.
TTAGGTCTTCTGTGTACATATATTATAATTTGTAGTTTGTCTGTCTGTTTGTCAGAAGTCTTTTTCAATTGTCAACCAACGCTGCCACCAGAAAAAAATCTTAACTTACAATTATGTCTATTTCATTTATCTTTGCGACTGACATTTCGTACGTACTCGGGACCACTCGTGTGTTTCAGCTGTTTGGAGGTGGAGAGACAGTTCCCCACCTCCTAGAGAGGAATCTTCTCCTCGCCGAAGAATTCAAACTCGGTGCTGCCATATCTAGTAAAATGGAATAAGTTGCGAAGAGCTCAGAAGAGAGAGAAAGATGCCAGCGGTGAGCTACTGGGACGGGGGGGGGGGGGGGGTGCTTGACTGTGGCAACACAGCACATAGAAACTCGATGTAAGAAACCCCCTAGGGGTTCGCAAGAAGACTCGGGATTCGCGGAAAAAAGTCCTAATTGGCGATTGCACAGCGTATTCAATTGCACGGTTTATGTTAATCATTGTCTGCAGTGATGGGACTGTTCGATTCAAAGAGTATTTATTGCCTTCATTTGTGTAACATAGGATTGACTGTAGAATATAATTAGTTTCAATTTTAAGTTTTCTTAAATTAAACAATTAAGTTGAGATAGAAGCTTGTACGCGTAAATTACGAAATTTAGTTTGGCGAAGAGAGAAATCGTATCCCTGACGAATATGCGTGAGGTTCTTTTAGATAGACGCGGAATTTTTCGAGTATTTTTAATGACGAGAAATTTTAACTATAACGACAAACGAATTATCGCCGCACCTACCGAGTAAAGCTGTCGTTAGCTTGGCGAGATATTTTGCTTGGATTATATAGTAACACATAAATTGTTGAGAAAATGATTACATTATTAAAGCAAAATGATAATTTTAAAAGCCTAAACTTGAATTATACGACGCGCTATAGGACAATATTCTAATAAGAAATTTGTCATTATTTTTTGTTTAAGTGTAATTTACACGTGAAATTGAAGTATTTTAATTTCCATACCTGAATGGGGATTTTTAAGCACGTAACATCCCCTTCGGCTACGCCACTATTATTCAGGCAAGGAAGTTGATATTAATTGAATTGAATATTAATTTTTAAGAGGGCGTTAGCGAGATTTGGATTTTTATGAAAGGGTTCGCGGAATGAAAAGGTTTGGGAACCACTGGATTTGACAATTTGGCCACCGGGAACTTATCGTAGTTTTAAGTAAATTAACCTTATAATTTATAACTGTTTATTTACTGAAGTTTTAAGTGTATTTTGCGTGCATGAATAAAGTATATATCCAGATTATCAACCACCTTATATAATTTGCTTGGTTGTGTGTCAAGTGTAATGCTCGACTGTGGCGCCGCTCTTAAAGAGCCGTTATAAAAGAGAGGAGGAATCGAGAACTATTTATGACTGGCTGCGTTGCCATTTTTAACAAACTTTTCGCGTAGGTAGAATATTGAAATTTTATCGGAATGTTTGATTCTTATAGTTAAAGCCATTCACGAAAAAATCCCCAAATAAGCCGGGGTTCGCCTCCAGATGATAACTTCTATTTCCTAAAAGATAACACTTGAAAAATAAATTTATCGACGTGCAAGCTTTCATTCTATTGCTCATAAAAATTAGAAAAATTGAGCCATGATCTGCAAACTGGGTCTTTTTAAAGAAAAATAAACCACGTTTCTTATTCGTATCGTCGATTGTCTGCGTCAGTCCGAAAACGCTCGAGTTTAACGTTTAAAGGACTTATTTTTGCAAAATTTAGCGATTTCATGAGGATTCGTCTTGACAAGCGTGTCATTTTAGAAATCAAGTCCCCATTTTAGACCCCATGTTAGAATTTTGAATAAATTTTAGATATTTCAAAGATACGAATAAATTATTTCTAAGAATAATAAGCACGAGATTTAGTTGAATAATAAATAATGTATTCCTTCCCGTCATATTGGTGTGTTTTCAAACTAGTTAGTAAATAAAGAAACTTGCCATTTTAACGGGATGTCGCTTTGCCAACATTACATTATTAAACTTTGAAATCCTATTGTTATTTCAATCCTTATGGGTGAAAGTGTGCTTTGAATGCTCATATTACGAGAGGGAGAGAGAGAAGGGAAAAGGAAGGAGAGGGAAATGATTTTCTTAGCAACCAATGTAAACAACATTCGTCGCGTTATTTACGAGAAAAAAAACATTTGAATGTAGAACATTAATCATTCGGATAATAAAATTACTTGAAATCATCGTAAGTGTTCGAGACTTGAAACAAGGAACGTCTATAAGAACGTTTGTTTTCCCCTGCCATTCAAAGAAAGTCAAGATACATTTTTGTTCATTTTTTGTTTCATACAAAACTTTCCCGTTGAATTTCAACGGGCAGCTCGCTAGTTTTTATAATTCTCCGAAGCACGTTACTGTATTCGCAGCCAATTCAGAATATTGCTGTAATTTTCCGCCAAGTGATCGTTAAATATTTGTGTAAACAAGCGAGAAAATTTTCCAATTCAAAGGGAGGGAGAGAGATACCATTATTCCGAATGGATTCCAAACTTATGTTGGAAATTCATTATCACTATGGCACATAACGCTGTTTGGACAGTTTACTATCGAAGAAATTGTCATTGATTTTATGATGAATTGGATTCCGAATCGACAGTAGACAGATAAGATGACGCAACAGCGGAAAAAGGACTATGGCAAAAGCGCCATTGCTGCGGAAAAAATAACCTTGAGGAATATATATGAAAAATATATACAGAAAAAGAGGTCGACCAAAGTGACGAGAACAAAGTGAATTTTGATAGCGTAAAAGTTTAAATTTGGATTCAAGAGTAGGAACGGAACACTTCGATCCCCGAATTTTTCATAAAATTTGTTTTTTCGTATATCTCATATACGTATAAGTCAACTCCAGATTTTCAGGCGTAGTAGAACAAAGTTTTGTATGCAATACGCGTTGATCCATTAAGGTCCACGTTAAGTTCCCTATAGCCCGACATATATTTGACGATCTCTATTGTGGCAATCCCATTTAATGACAAATTAAGTATTATTATACCCACGTTGTGTCAAAGTTGCAGCGAAGCAGTCCGATGTCTCCCACAGCGCCACTGCATAACATCAAAAGTCGTTACATGTAAACGCCTTTGTAATAGATCTAATGACTCGGGATAGAATTCGTATTTCGTCTAGGCGCTCCTTCAGGAGCTATCTTTGTAAAAGAGAACGGGGAACAAAACTGACGTTGGACCGCGGAGGTTAGGTGGCGCCGAAATTGAAGATCAAGCGGCGGTAGGATGTCCTACGTGATCCTAGGAAATTCGTGTTATGCACGTTTTTGGAAGATAAACGGAGAAACCTACCCCTCGGAGTAATCCAATTGGGAAGGCTCAACTTTGTTAACTCCGATCAATATGCAAGAATACGTCGTATTTTATACAATAATAAACACTTAAGGCTGAAGTAGCGTCACGACAGGATTACGTATTCATCGACTGACATAACATTCCCCGTAGATAGTAAGTGAAAATTCAGTCTGCCACGAAAGCGAGGCCGCTTGAAATGTGTTTATGTTAATTTCAGAATATATATTTATTCTAATAATTCACACCGGGGCGTTGTGTCCTTAGCTCTAATAGTAATTTCGCATATCCCACTCTGTTGCCTTTCACTTTTCAAATTTTCATGGCTGACTGCTTTCTCTAGTCTCCTGAAAGAAAATGTATTCTAATTTTTCCTTTCCGTCTGATTTGTTATCCCTTTTTTAGATCGGTAACGTGTATTCTGTACATTAAACAGCACGTAGACACCGAATGTGTCGAATGCAAGCCTCACCCCTCCACCTCCTCACCAGCATCACCCTCCCCATCCCATCACTCTTCTAAACAGGTTGCGCGCGCAATGCCCATCCCTCCATCCTATCCAATAATTAACCGTACTACGAGCTCTTCACCTACAGCGTTAGATCGACGTATTAGAGGGGGAGAGGACTTTTTTAGTTAATATATAAATACATTGTACTTGATAGAATAGAGCGATCCAAAGATCCTATGCAGACAGGCATAAGCTGTAAATTTGGGAATAATTTTGAAACGAGAAAAAAGTCTGCTATGACCGGGAATCGAACCCGGGTCTTCCCAAATTTACAGCTTATGCCTGTCCGCATAGGATCTTCGGATCGCTCTATTCTATCAATTTTCTTGCTTGGCAATCTCACCATTTGAGAGGGAGGAGTTGTCTTCGGTGTATCTCTTCGAGGACATCCGTTGGGGCAGTTTGATACTAGCTTGGCTAGTCCCGTCCCAACCAAGAAAACATCCGCGTTCAGAAACGAGAAAATTGATCTGCTACGATAGTTTAGTGGCAGAATATCCGCCCGGCAAGTGGAAGACCCGGGTTCGATTCCCGGTCATAGCAGACTTTTTTCTCGTTTCAAAATTATTCCCACATTGTAGTTGGAACACATTCACTTTTGTATATTTATAGAGTAAATGTATTTTTAAAGTTGGGCATACTTCAAAACTGGCGTCGGCTTTCGGCGACTGGCGCGTATGGTGGACCATTTTCTCCGTTTCGCACACGCTGCAGGAGTGAATCTTCAGGAATGAAATGAGATGTATTTTTCTCCTGCATGCATTTACAAGGTGGCCTCGTTAATGCGACATGCAACTATATATATATATATATATATATATATATATATATATATATATATATATATATATATATATATATCAGCTGGATTTACCCGGCCTCACTCGGGATAGAATTTTCTTTTAAGTAGCAAATGTTTTTTATTTCTCGGAGCCCTTCGCTCTCGGTGCCCCCAAATTTCTCAAATATGTTATTCGGGAAGACCTTCACAAGGAATTTTAACTACCACCTAAAGAAACCGTTGAAGAATTTTATTCAGACTTGTGCTCGTGGGTGTATCTCAATGGCGAATCAATCATATAATCAAGGCAAACTGCATTTCCAAGAATGTTTGGCATAATCGAGCAGTTTTATTAAAGTAGAAATTACTCCGAGTGCACCATAAGCCCTGAATTTTCGTTCCCCATTCCTTAATTACGCAAGCGTTGTTTACATTAACATTTAATATTTATTGTATTGTAAAGTTTTACCATTAATGTATTTATGCATTAATGTCTTGCTTAATATCCACGTAGATAGATTCGCTGAAACCTTTAAAGCAGCAATAAAATTATGTTGATTATGTCAATACTATTAGCCAAAACGTAAAAAATAAACAACATCTTGGTTACCGAACAAATTTAAGTAAATGTATCGATTTATTTTGCGACAATACTTTCAATGTTAATGGTAAAAGATAACAATGTTATCATATTTCTTAAAAATCATTTTGACTCATTTTAAAAATATTCATAGACTATATTTAATCCATTTGTACGCTTTTTCTTGGCGTTGGCTATTCTTCTTCTACGGCTCACCACGGCGTGGACTTTCCTTGCATTCATCTTGACGTGGCTATCTCCCTTTGAGGAGGAGGACAACAATTTAGAAAGTAAGCTTTGTTGCCGCCTTGAAAATGTTAATAAAATTTGCGCTTAAAGGATAATTTAGAGCGATTTAACATGTAATACGATTAGACATGAAGAGAATTAAAATATAATGTTATTCGTGCGTAAAAAAAGTCATTTCCCGTGATCGTAAGTTAATATTTAGGTATATTTATATCCACATCAGTGAAGGGCTGCATGGCATTTTTGGGTTTTTCCAAACTATTTTTCATCCATCCTTATCAAAATAGTATTTTGCCTACCACATGGGGTATAAGAGACTCCACGGTCTGCAGTCTTAGACCAAGGGCTTCCTTTGGTCCATAGGATGGCCCATGAAACTTTTGAATTCGATAGCTTCAACGGTGTAAAAACGTATAAGGGACATACAAACATACATATGTACACATTCATTTTTATAATTTAGATATGTACACATTTATATAAGAATATTTCACTTGAAAGCTTACCTCTTTAAGTAACAATAAATAGCTAGTGCAGAAAAAAGTTTATTGTGTGAACACCAAACGATATTTGTTTTTGTATTTTCTCTACTTTCCTTACAAATTTTGCCAAATGTGATTATTTCGGAAACTAACGTATGTGCGAAAAAATATTAATAGTTAATTCACAGCTTTTACTAACTGAATCTTGATGATTAAACCAAATTAGCATCTTGCATATCGGTCACGAGAATATTGCTGTTGAAGAAAGATTTGAAGCTTTCCCGGCGAATCATCATGGTGAATTTTTCTCGGGTTTCCAACCGGGTTGTCTCGGAGATTTCTTCCGACGTTTCGGCGACTAGCTCTGTCGCCATCTTCAGGGATCCTGAGTCTCAGGATCCCTGAAGATGGCGACAGAGCTAGTCGCCGAAACGTCGGAAGAAATCACCGAGACAACCCGGTTGGAAACCCGAGAAAAATTCACCAATATTGCTGTTGTTTTACAACACTGTAGCTTAGTATATTTTTAATCTCAAATATCGTAAGCTGGTATTTCCAAATCCAGATATTTTTTATTTCGTGTAATTCTTATCACGTTGTTGACAAATATATTTTATCGCGAATGTATATAGTAAATTATGATTTACTTCTTTAAATTGCATAATGAAAATTATAAAATGAATAATAAATGAAATACGAACAATATAATGTTGTTTTTGCCGAGAAAAATTATTTGAGAGTTCACCGTAGGGGCTTTTAGACATTCGTTGATGCCAATTAAGGAAAAAACATTAACTATATAATTATCACAATAAAAATTTATACTTCAAAATGAAATATCCAATACTTTGTATCATGTGATATATCTCATCACTGCATTACATATTCTCTTTATTTAACATAAAATACATAGTGAGAAAAATTAGACTTTATTATTGAGCGCTCGATCAACAGTCGTACCTCAAATCCTGATTAAAATGTCTTTCTCAAATCGGAAAAATATTTTACAGCAGATAGTAAATAAGTATAAATATTTAATCCCACTTCAATTTTTAGTAACGATTGCTAATTTATGTGCACCTTTTTTAAACCATTATATATAAATTGAAATTTACTATCCTGTAGCAAAAGACGAAGGGGCCAAAAGCACGAGACGAACGATACTTCCTGGATAACTTTAAGAAAAAGTGGGAGAATGGGTGAAAGTGCATATAATAATGAACCCTATTAAGCAATTGAGAAACATTTGTTTTCGGAATACACTCCACGGTGTTGATGAATGGAAGGAATAGAAAACGGTTAGGGGGCTATCTTCAAACGACCTCCTAAATTCCTTTCTTTCGAACCTTGTTTAACAGGGGTCGAGGCTTTCTCAGCAGGGCATATCCATGACCTTATCTGTATAGAAAGACTCGCGGAATATCGCACCATTAGGTCGGAAAATATAATCTCAAAAACCTCAAAAGAGCTAAGAAACACGTTTTCTCAAAACTACCCAAGGGCCTTGCGGCTACCTGATTGTCCAGATTAGAAGCGTGAGCTTTCCAAAAAGACGCAAATTTGAGTGTAAGAAAATACCCTTCTTTTATTCCCACTGTTAATGCAAGCCCAGAATAGGAACGGAATCGTAGGTAGAAAATAATACATACTGCGAAAAAAGTAAGCAGAAGCGACTTATATTATAATTCAGCGTAGGTTTTTGGACGTATATTTTTCCATCTTGTTGGAAAATCGACGCTTGTCGATTTTTAAATTTAAAAAATCGACGTTTTTCGATTTAAATCGAATTCTACCAAGCCTAATTATGGCATACTTATTTTTAACCTCAAAGGTTACATTATATAACTTTAGGTATGTCTATGCTATGTCACTCTAAACCCAAATTTTCTATAAGCCTTGACACTCACCATCCTCGGTTATGTTAACAGCGGATTAAGTCGGGAACGGTGCCCCTTCGGTAGGTGAGGGATTACTGTATATCCAAACGCTATACAGTCAGACCCCGATTTAGCGCCCCCCATAAAGTGCCACCAACCTCCGTATACCGCCCATGAGTCCTTTTGAACAGAACTTCCATCTTATGATATATACAGCAAGCGTGTACCTCGAGATACCGCCATCCCCGTTTTAGCGCCAATGTCAGTGATATACAAACGGTGACGCTAAATTAAGGTTTTTACTTTCTACACCAAGATATCTGCCTTCATTGATTTTATTAGGTATTTTCGTAGATGTTGCTTGAGCAAGTGGTGCATATGAATTAAAATATCAATGTTTTGTTCCATAAAATCCTTTATTGGAAAATTTTGTTAATAAATTACAAATGCACTTTCGCAAAAAAGTAGAAGTTTGCGTGTTTGAAATTATATTTTTTATTCATTAATTTAAAAAAATCACACCTGCAAAATGTTGTCACGCATTAAACGATTTTTTGAATGTTTTTAGAATAAAAGTGTATAATACGAATACACGGATGCTTTGGACAATCACTAAGCATAACTTCAATTTCGTATTTGTCTTTGTTCTTGGATTGTTTACTCAATACTCGCATTGTATTAGCTGAAGCTGCTTATACTTTGAACTCGAGAACAAAATGCATCGCTAAAAATAAAGACATATTATACAGAATGACGAAAAGGAAGTGTTGGAATACCCGAGAAGAATAAAATATATAATTTCCGGCGAAAGAATCACGAGAGCTGAGATTTAGAGACGCGATAAATTCATGGCAGATTCATTGAGGGATACTATCATTTCCGCAGAAAAATGATATACGAGGATGGTAATGCGAGGATGCCTAGAAAAAGGGTAATAATAATGAGAGCCGGAGATGAGGGAGATAAGGTTTTCGGCGCCTTAATGACTTTGTCGTAGAGTTGGCGTGCTTCCGGAAATTGGTATACTTAGCGCTCTGGTGAGAGAAAATAATGTCGTTTAAGGAATTTCTGGGCTAGGCAACAGCTGTCGCTGCCTCTTCTGCTCTTGGTATCCTTTTCTAACCCATTAATAGCGGTCTTCTCTTTCTTTCTTCTTTCTCTACCGAGTAGAGGCTCTCATGGGTGTAATGATAGAATTCACGCCCGTATCCTGCAAAGAAGGTACTTGCATCTTATTTGTCACCGAAATTAGCTTCAATTTGTGAGATTTAAGAGGCCGTTTGCGTGATTCACTGAGATATATTTTAAAACGACTCTTGGGAAGGTCTTTACGCAGAGATTCCACGGAATTTTTAATAAATAAGGAAAAAATCTGATTTCTATTAACAAGGTTTTTGCTAATTATTGTAATCTTTTACTAAATTTAAAAGGGCGTCAATTGTGTTTCAAATTATCACTCCGGTTCTCTTGCAGGAAAACATTCCGCAGTGTTATTTAACAATGATATTAAGAATAAATGCCAGATAGTTTCCTTATAATATAAGCTTTGCTAGTAAGGCAGAATTCGTGTTAATAAAAAAGACATTAATCGACTTCAGGGTTCCGGATATATATGCGTAGCTTTATTTGACCGAGACAGGTTAGAATCTTCCTTTCTAAAGAAATGTTTGTTCGATGAGGAAATATTTGAAGGTACTGGCACTCCATGTGACGTAGTGTGAATATAACCGCTGAATAAGTATAATATTGTGTTTATTTGAACTGACATTGCTTTCCGTGACTCAATTCCCTATGAAGGGGATAGGGGCTTAAGGGATAGAAAGAAAGAGAGGAGTGGTGTAAGCTAAGCTCCACACTATTGCAATTTAGATCTAAATTATAATCCAAAGAACTTGAAAAGTGTGAATTTTGGGGTTAAAGTGTTTCATCAATATTCTTAATAGGGAAAATGAAATGTATTATAATAACTCCACAGACCAAGCTTCAGGCAGGTAACTTATTTTCCTTATCGTGCATTTTATCAGTTTATGGAATAATGAAACTTATATGCATATTGTTTGTAGATTTTTGAATGTTCATTATATTTTCTTGTTCCCGATAAGATATAAATTATACAAACTCAGGGCAGACTTTTCAAAATTCATTTAATCACAGATTACGTTGGCCCATCCAAATTTTTTCCATCAACAAAAGTACCTTCTTAACTTAGGCATCGGATAATTTTTGTAAGACCGAAGATACAATCCCGAGACAGGAGATAGAGCCGTTTTCTTCGGGCCAAATCCTATGATTTGGCAACCCTGCTTGCAGATACGAGTAGCGAAAAAAGAGGAAACTGGAAGGCAGGAGCCAACGCAGAAGAGAAGATGGGAGGCAGAATAGAGAAGAAAGAATAGTGAAGGGATAAAGAGGGTAAGAGGAGGTTGAAGGAGAAGAGAAGGAATTGGAAGGTAAAGAATATATACAAAAGGAAGAATAAATGGATCTGGGATGTGGGGAAAGAACAGGATAGGTGAGAAAAGTGATATAAAAAGGTGAACGCTATAAATGGGTAAAATAAGGGAATGGAAAAGGAGGTAAAGGAAGAGAATTAAAGGAAAGACAAGAGAAAGGAAAAGTAGAAAAGTGTAAAAAAGAAGGAAAATATATTTCCTTTTATATCCTCGGAAATTCCTCGCGGCAATGTTAATTTTTCGTTCGCCCATATCCTTACACAGGACGATAGACTCGCAAGCGGTTTTGTGATAACATCAACAATATGGGGTGAGAACGATATTAGTGGACACCAAAAAAGGCTTGGTCCGGAAGGCAAGGTGAGTAGAAAGTAACAGCAAAGCTAGTTTCTCTGCGACCGTTGCTTCATATGAGGTTTCAAACGAGTCGTCGTGAGGAGAATCGTTAAAGATATGGTGAGGCATATAGGGTAATAAAATATATTGTTAAGCATTATCAAGCGGTAATAAAAAAGGATAATTTTTTTCACTCACAGATGAGATCTTTTTCTTAATGGGATCGTTCGTTGACTATATTGAAGCTTAATCTGGGACAAGTGTTCCGCGAAGAAAATATAAAAGAATTAGTGGTATTGCCTTTTGGCGAAATGAGTGAAGTGAGTGAGTGGACAATTAAGGAAGGAATAATGGAACGAATTTGCCTCTATGCTTTCGCAAAATTTTCGTAAATGCTAGGTCTAAATACAAGGTGTTAAATCCTGCGGTAATTGAATTTTTGGGTTGTAGTGTAACTGAAAGGAAAGTTTTAAATATAGAATCGGCATAGCTCCAGTAAGAGGAATGATTACTGCTTTCATCTATTAAAGAGAAGTAATTGAAATATAATATTTACTGAAACGTATATTAATAAAGCGGCCTCGTGCTATAAACAACGATTTCGGTCATAATATGAAATTAGCATTTTTCCAATGGAATGTGAAATATTCAACTTAAGTGTAGATTTCAAAGCAATCCGTATGTAATAAGATTCGTTCCTTTAAATGGCAATTGATATTTTTACTGGTCAAATAAACTCCTCCGTTTTGTCCCTTTTATTTTGAATTTGATATACAAGTTTAAGCTATAGTCTAGCACGCCCGTAATCTTGATGATTCCTTTTAGATTCTGTAACCATTAAAAATTTTTAATGGACTTGACTTTTCTACATTTATTGCGTATTTCCGTTCCTTCTTCATACGTTTAAGTCCCGAATTCGTGTATCGATTTTAACATACTTTAAAATGTAAATTATAAATAGACAACAATCACTCCAGTGATAATCACAAGGAAAAAATAAGGGTTCCTGAAATCTAAACCTTTTGTCTTTTCCGTCATAACCTACGATCATCTATGCGTGCCAAAAATTTCCGCTAGTATTTCTAGCAAAGTTCATGGAGAAGCGTGCCGGATAATCTTTTTTGAATTATCACATTCGTAAACGTAGATAGATTTAGAAATATTTCATTTTTTCCAGCATTAACACAAAATAACGAATAAAATCACTGTATATATATATATATATATATATATATATATATATATATATATATATATATATATATATATATATATAATATGTATAATATGGAATTCATCCAAATTTTTCATTTAATAAAGCAGCGTTTTTCAAAATCCTTCGGTTCAGTCCATCACATACGCGATGGAAATATCGTGTTGGTTTTTCTCTCTTTAATTTTACATTCGAGGGAGAACGAGAGAGAGAGAGAGACAGACAGACAGACAGACGGAGAGGGTGTGAGAAAACGCGAAAATCACAAACTTCCAATGCAGTTCGTTTATATTTTCGAGAGATGCGGCACTGTGAAAATATATCCGAAGCCGATCTAAAGCTCCCGAGACCGGTCCGCAAATATATTTCTCTGGAGTTGCAAAAGCGAGATAGGATGCGAGAGATATGACGGTGGCATCTTGTACTACTCCCCCTCCCATCTATATGTATATAGTAAAAGGAATATCGGCGCTGCTGCCGCTGCGAGGACAGACTTTTCCTCTTTGGAATACTATCCCAGTCTGCGCTTCCATGTTTTTCTCTGCTCTTCGTGGAGAGGGAACATTCCCTCGAGGGAAACGCCTGGTGACTTCTCCTTTTCCATTTGGCCCACTATCATCTTGACGCTGGCGTTTCTCGATATGAACACTGCGGTCATATTTTATTTGCAGCTTTTTCTTCACTCCTGTTACCGTTCAAGTATATGTATACTTTAAAGGATAACTTTCGTCTTCCCACATTTTCTGTTCCTCATTTTGCAGAATTTTTCGACTTTTCTAAGCTCGTAGTACATTATTCCACCATCACTGCAGTATAGTGTTTTGAGTTTAAACAAAAGGTGGACATACATAGTTCGACGTAAATATGAGTTTTATCCGTCTATGACGTCTTCAAATGTTGTCATAACTAAGATCACGCGTTTTATACTAGGTCCAATTAAAAATTTTTGTTAAAAACCCAATTGTTCCTTGCACTACTGATTTATTATCATCAATTTAACCTTAATAAAGTTTCATACAACAGGAAAGTTTGGTACCAGAAAACCATATTTGACGGAATGTATATGTCTTGCACTCCCTATAGTTGGCTAATAATTAGTTTGAGCCATTGCGTAAGTACGCCTCTTTCATTAAACTAAGAGATTGTGTTAGTACTTGATCAGATAGTTAGGGACACAGATGTACGTAAATGATTACAAATGCATTAAAAGTTTCTATTTCTCTGTCTCATAGTATACATATTATGGCGATGCATTTAAATATCGTATAAATGAAAAGTATTTTTAAAAACAAGTTAGGAAAGCTTACAGTTTATCACAATTAGGCGCGTTTTGTGAAACTAAATGATATAATTTTAACGAGCGCACACCATAAAACAGCTAAACAGCACGGTCCGATTACGTCTCTCTCAAAGCAATGTATTTTTCCATCGAAACGTTAAGTAGTGTAACACGTACACAATTTATCAACGAAAATTACAGTAAATAGTAAATTCACAAAGCAAATAATAGGTTTCACAACGGTATGTAATTAACTTTATCAAATATTCCAATTTACCAAGTAGTAGGCCAAGGAACCGAGGAGAATTTTGTTGGAAGACAGAGCCCGCGAGGAAAAGTTGCAAGAAATTTACTAAAAATAAAGAAATCAATTCCGATAAATGAGTATGGTTGTGTGTTTCCGCATTATTTAAGCATATGTATAAATTTTTTCTCGAAAAATAATTTCATGTCTAGTTATACTTACAGAACTTTATCAACTGTTTTACAAAATAAGTTTTTAGAACTACCTATATATTTTTACTTGCTTTTGCCTCGATAAATTAAACAATCTCACAGCACTGCACACCCTGTGTTTTGCCTTTACAGGTATAGCCGCGTAACATCCCAACAATCTGATACAACAGTATCAGTAAATAACAACATCGATTTAATTACGAAATAGTAATAGTTCGAAAATGGGACGATGGGGAGACTGACAGCGTAGGGAAACCTCTAAGGCGGTGGTGCTGAACCTGCGGCTCGCAGGCCGGATGCGGCCCGCGGAGGGTTTTAGTGCGGCCCGCGCATATATGATGAAAAGGCAACCCGAAAAATTTAACATACAAATTCATACATTTTTATGAAAATTTTGCTAGTAAAACGTTCCATATTGAAATAATAACCACATATACATTATTTAAAAGTGATTTTCACTTATATGGCACTTCGGAATATATAGGTAACTACCGATTTAAACTCTAATTCGGCCCGCCGAAGAATTGGCGACTTCCAATGCTACCCGCCGAAGGAATCGCAGCCAAGGATGCGGTCCGCCATGTTAAAAGGTTACCACTGTTCTGAGCGATGCACTAGGCGTATGCCAAAATAAACAACAGTGCGGTTTCCCTTAACGACGAAAGATTTTTACCAAGAGAAACGCAAATTTTTCGTGTTCAAAACGAATACATGGTCCAATTGGAAAATCGACGGTAGGAAAATGGATTTTCATACTTTTAGGCATTGTTTCGTTCAAGTCCCACATTCGCATGACGATTCTAAGAAATTTTAAAATGCGATTGACAATAATGTTGCAATGCTTCACGTAAATGTAGCTCCCGTATAAAATGTAGGGAGGTTCCACACGCGCAGACTGATGGACGGACGCACGCAATTTCACGCAAAAATTATAAGATAACAAGAGCTGAAAAAACGGTAGGTAATGGCAAAAGAGAGCGAGGGAAAGAGAGACGATAATAAAATAAGATGGCAATTTTAACAATAGTTGTGAATAATTTCGAGGAATGGAGAATCACGCCCAAAACCCTTAAGATTAGCGAATGGAGAAACATTAAATTCGGACGGAAGTGAGGGGCTTTCTTCTTGGTGAACTGAAAATGGCGCCCTCCCGCAAGAGATATTTCTGGGGTCGAAATGGAGCAAATGTGAGAAAGCTTTATTTCCTCGGCTGGGCGTGCGGATGATTTATAGAGCGACTCCGAAAACCTTTCTTGACGCAGAAGAAGAAAAAAAGACGAGGGCGACTGAAAGAGGCGAGAAACGCTGGGAAAGTTGAGATGTTAGCATTCAACGCGGTTTGTGATTAATGTCCCATTTTCCGTGAATTAAGGGCGATGTGCTGGAATACGCTGAGCGAGGTCTATTTTTTTACGGAAGAGGACGTTATATTGAGCGCCAAAAATAAAACCCACGCTCCGAAACGGACGAATTAAAAATATAGTTCGGTTTTGTGCGAGGCGCCAGAGGAGAAGAATATCTAGGAAAATATGTGCAGCTTTCCGACATCGACTTCTTTCTGCGTCGGAAGAAGTTTCAGAAGTAGTCGTTAAATATGCGAACTGAGGAAACGTTAACGTTTTTTTCATATGTGATGTTTTAGTTTTATTAAGAGCAATATAGCTCTTATATCTGCGGAGATAGTATTCTATTTTAATGTCAGATGATAGAAACAAGATGATCAGAATTTGATAAATATTGTGGCGTAGATATGCAATAGTCTCGCAATATACGAGTTAACGAAGTTTTTAATCGTAAAAAACACTTCCACTTGGAAATACATATAGAACTAATACATTGTATTTCGTATAACCATCATTTTAACATTATACCTCGCGGAAATCGCGTAACATTTTTTGAAGAAAATGTGTACAAATTAGCGACGATCCGTCAAAAATGACGGGATGATAATAAAAAACTAAAAATAGGAATCCGAGTTTGTGAAAATTTTCTCCTGAAAAACAAAGCGAATGAAAAAAATTTTTTAATTTCTCAAACTAAAACTTCTTTATTGTTTTCTGTTGTTTATTTTTGACAAAACCTGATTAAAGATTTAATGATTAGTGTAACAGCTGTTTTGAAACGACGTTTTTTGTGAATGTGCGATCCTCGCCTGGAATTAATTCTCCAAGATATGGTGTGTTGTGAACATGGACCCTTAAATTTTCATGATTTCTGCATCGTGTCAATTTTATGCATATATAAGAAAGCATACAATAAAGAGGATCTCGAGTTCAACAATCTGTTCTGTTGTCATGGGAACCTTTCACAAAAAAGCAATATTTTCATGAAATTTTGTATTTTTAAGCAAAATTCGTGCGATTTCGAACCGAAAGCAAAAATCGACGATAAGAATAAGTATTTTTGTTTATTTTTCTTTCAAATGGCTTTCATCCGAAGATCGTAGGTCAATTACTTCTAATTTAATTTTGAAAAAGAAAAATAACCTGCAGGTCGAAAAATCGTTTTCTACGGGTTATGTTATGGGGAATGTATCACCAGCCATGAACTCGAGCTCTGGATGTTTTTTGTAAATTTTTCTTTGTCAGAGCATTTTTACTTATGAGCAGACCATTTCCGCCAAATTTCATTGTTATATATACATATTTGATCACGTTATCCGTCTTTTTATGTATTTTTACCGCCAGTTACGCACCGGACGAACGAACGTACCTGGGATTTCATTGTATTTGGATTCATTCTATTGTTGCTTCTCCGACAATGTCACCGCATTGGTGGAAAGTTGCAAAATCTTTACGACCCCTCACAATTTCCATCGTCATATTAGCACATTGTTAATTGTTATGCGACGTATTTATTTATAAATTATCAAACGCGATCGCCTTCGAATTATATCGGATTTAAGATAACAAAGATATCTGGAAAAATTAGCTAAATTAGCAATGATAATGTTTTAGCAAATACTAAAATTTTACTTTTCTAAATTCGATACGAACAATTGGAGCTCGGATAAATTTAAGGTCTCAGTAAAGGCGACAAATTATTATATTTATTGAGTGAAATACTTGTTAAAGTGGCGGAAACAATTAAAATAACGTCTTAACAAAGAAGTACAAGCGCAAACGTATCTCAAGCTGAACACATTGAATTCACTGTTCTAGAGGCTCAAGGTAGGCATTCAATGCTGCCGTAGCGGTTATGTAGCTTAAAATGTCCCAACCATACGTCACCTTCCCAAGCAAACCTCTACTTCCTCCATTCCAACCGTCGTCCTATAGTACAGAGGAAAATTATCAATCGAGATCACACCCTTCAGGTAGTTTTTTTACTTTCTCGATGTACGAAGTATAGAGCAAGTATTGTTTTCATGAAAAAAATCGAATTCGAGATTCCAACGGAAATAAATGTTTTAAGGTCCCCTGAACACGTTTTGACTATTTTCTCGATGATGTCTGTCTGTCTGTACGTGATAGATTTTTGTGGACGCTTTAACTCAAAAACTATTAATCAGGTCAAAACAAAATTTTATATTTAATATTTTTATGAAAGTTAGATGATCTGATTAGTTTTTGGTAAAGATCGGTTCACCTGAAGTGGGTGTTTACTCTTGTCACTTATCCGTTATTTTGAAATATTTGCTTTAATATTTGATAAATGTAAAAATGTATTAGAATAAAAGTTGTAGGAAATATTATTTCTACAACCTTTGTTTGATACATTTCTCCATATAATTCATTGTTTAAGAGATATCTTATATTCTTAGCTGCCACCACTGAAGACTATTGTTAACAATTGACGCTTAGTTACGTCTTAGTAACGTTCCTTTTTCTTTTCTTAATTGTCAACCGGAAGTAAATATTGACAACGATCCCAGAGCTAACAACATGTAATTTGCGATGTAAATATGGAGGAAGTCATTTCTTGCCCACATCAATTTATTTTAATCTTAATATTTTTCTGGAATGGTCCGAGAAATTTCTGAAGCATCGGGTTTCGTTCACTTTCTCCTCTTTTTATAAACGAATATATCCCTACGCTTGTTTTGTGTCTTTCATTGGATATCCGTAATCTCTTTCTCAAAAAAATTGGAACTCAGCTGCATTTATTTTCTTTCTACCTGCTATTTTCTCTCTCTACTTATTATTTTCTATTTTTACCTGCTATTTTGTATTTCTACCTACTATTTTCTCTTTCTACCTACTATTTTCTCTTTTTACCTACTATTTTGTCTTTCTACCTACTATTTTTCTATTTCCTAAAACCCTTACTTCCACGACTTTGTTCAGAAGAGAGATACCAAAAAAATAGGCATTCCTTCTTTTGTTGTAAAGCGCTAATGATTTTTTCAACCTAAAAAACGCCAGGAAATGCCGCCAGTGTGTCTTTCTCCTCAATCCGTTTTAAGAACGAACTGGAACAAGAAAGGGGCCGCAAAAAAATACATCTGAGCTGATGTGACAACAGAGTGTAATAGAATTAACCAAAAACCGTTGTAGTTGGCAGCACCGACCTAACACCGAATATCCGCAGAGGCCCCCTGATATATGTGACATCTGAATAATGAATTCTTATTGCAGTTTTTTTACAAAGCATTGGTTGGTAAAAAATATAAGCTGTAAGTAAACAATAAAAAATACAGTAAACAGTAGACATTTCTGTGATTTATGGAGCCTTCGGTTTTAAAATTAACACTTCTTGAGAGTGTTTTTAATGGAAATGTGTTTAGCAGGTGTTTTCTTTTAGTAATAGTTATGCAAAATTTACACCTGATACTTTAATGATTGAGACCTACAAAATTCGGCGGCCTGAATGCCTCGCATCCGCAGCACCCGCCCTTTGCCCTGCTAGTTGGTTATGAAGGGAATGGCGAATTAGCTCGGGTGAGGGAGAAGTTTAAAAATAAAAGAAACGACACTTTTCGATGGACTGATGAGACCAAAAATGTCTTGATGGACTAGCTCATTTTTCCTCTATGCTTTCATCAAAAAGGTCTAGAGGCTAAAGAAATAAACCGGAAGCTCGAGAAAAAGTAAAAATTAAAAGGCCTTTGCGTGTAATGAAAAAGCAAAAATAAAAAATTAAGTTCATAAAATCTCGTATAGCCATGCTACCGCTGTTAAATATCTAAGACGGGTGCTTAGTTTGTCCATTTTTCGTACTCAAGTTCTTAACCCTGAATCTCTCGACCACTTTCAAATTTTAAAACTTGAAAATTGGATCTATTTTAATGCAAGATCAAAAACTTTGTTACATGCATATCCTCTGTTTACCTAAAGATGATATGTAATGACTTTTTAGGTGATGTTGGCGAGAAAAGGAAGATGACCGGTTTTTCGCCTAAATTTGTTGCTCTAAAAAATCCTATTTTTCTTTTCTCCGATTCGCATTGTTTTCTTAAATCTTTCGGAACTTACGTTTTAATTCTCGCGGAAGACACGCTACATTTGGAGTCTTAATTATACCGAGGAAGATAAAAAAGAGAGGAGGGTCCTTTACGCATTATTTATTGTTTAAACGAAACGAGAATTAGGTTTCAAATTTTGCAATGAAATAATGCAATCAATATTCGTTAAGAGCAAACACAATTAGAGAAAACCTTTAAACATTCAATCGGCAAACTATGCGTGCGTTGATATTTTTTCATTTAGTACGGTAATCGTCGGATTGCACTGGACGAAATGTTTGTATAGAATGGCTCGCTGTTGCAATGCATAACAAACATCGTAGAAATTTGCAGCTAAAGCCTTCTCGGTACTACCTGCATGTATAATTTAAATACATAAATAGGCCGAGAAAAAGATGCGCATTTTCCGGACAAAAGCTAATAATCAATTGCATCTCTTCCTCGTTCACAAATAGAGCGCATGTCATTTCTCGGTGTTTGCGGAACGTCGCAGGAAATTGCGCCAAAACCTTTTCAAAGCCCCAAAAAGGTCGTTCCGCTTTATCGTCAAGCTCTATATGAAAACTGTGAAGTCAGCATAACGGCCGAGATAACACGCCTCGTCGTTTCCGGACACGCGAATTGAGTTATGATTTTCCATTTTCCAACGCTCATTTCGCGCTCCCCATCTTTGTAAACACAGTGTTGATTTATTTGGAATCTGCCCGTTTGGAAAAATTTTGACGAGATGACGCACTCCCCTTCGGGTAACTGGGATATAAATTTATGGCGTTGATAAGATGTTACGATTGAAAATGAATAAATTTTGAACGGAAATTTTATTTAATGTGAGCAAAGATATTATCGAATAATTATAATCACCAGTGGAAGAGAAACTTTGACTGGAAGGAATCCATACGTTTCTAATTTATTGCTTCTCGCAGTTTTTCAGGTCGATAGAGGCGACATCTGGATATCATCATCATAGGGAGTCTGTCCGTAGACAGATCCGTGATTCTTTATGGTTAAACCTGGTATTCCATATACTCCTGTTTTCCGCTGTCCTCTTCATATCTTGATAACTCTCTTTCCCTTTCAAATCGTCTGTCAGCTGAAACCTTTTCCTTCCTCTTTCCCTTTTCCATCTAGTTTTCCTTCTTACACGTCCTTAATCATACTCTTTCTCCTCAGGTAATGTCCAACCCAGTTTGCCTTCCTCTTTCTGATAGTCTGTATTCGCTTCTCTCCTATTCTTCGTAGCACTTCATCGTTTTTCATCCTATCTGTCCATTTTATCTTCAGCATTCTCTTCCAAGTCCACATTTCAAAGCTTTCCTAGTATTTGATGTCATTTTTCCTTAGCGTACATGTTTCTGCCCCATACAAAGCTATACTCCGTACATTGCATTTTATGAACTTATTGTGGATATCTTCCCTTATATTCCCCGTAAGTAGTTTTTTATTTCGTCTAAAAGCCGCTTTTGCTTTTCCTATTCTAGTCCTGATCTCATCCGTACATTTTCCTTCTCTTGTTATGAAGCTTCCAAGGTATTTATAGTCTGAAATATGTTCTGAAGGCTTTCCTCCAAAACTTATGTTCAGATTCTCTTCTTTGTCCGATATTCGAATGACCTTGGATTTTTCTGTAATTATTTCCATACCGTATTTTCTACCTGTTATTACTAGTCTAATTATCATTTTCTGAAGTTCCTCTTCCTTTCTTGCTAGAAGTACTTGATCATCCGGGTATTTTACTGTTCATATAATCATTCCTCCAATTTTGAAATCTCCTGTGCCTTCTTACGTTTCTTGCATTAGACTTTCTCCATATATATTGAATAGAGTAGGCGATAGGCAGCAGCCTTGTCTTACTCCTCTACCGATATTTACCCCGCAGTTGTCCGCATTCTCTAACCTGATCTTTACAACTTGATTCACATATAGATTCGTGATCAGTCTCCTGTATTTCCAGTCTACACCTATATCATTTAATATCTTCATCAACATTACCTAGTTTACTCTATCAAAGGCTTTCTACCAGTCTACGAAACATATGCAGATATCTTGACTGTGCTCTATTGCCCTTTCTGATATGATTATAAATACCCCTATAGCATCTCTAGTTCCTCGTCCTTTTCTGAAACCGAATTGATCTTCCCCTATTATTTTTTCTGCCTTTTTCTTCAGCCTTTTATTAAAAATCCTCGTGATGATCTTCGAAGTGTGTGACAGAAGTCTTATCTTTCTGTAGTCTTTGCACTGCATTGCCTTTAGCTTCTACTTGAGAGGGATCATTGTTACTTCTAGGAAATTCCAAGGCCTCCCCCCGTGTCGTAATTTTTATTAATTTCGTAATAGATTTTAGTTCTTCTGGTCCCATGACTTCAAGTTTCTCAGCCGATATTCAATCGCTGCCTGTGACTTTCCCTTTCTTTAGTTCCACTATCACTTTCTCTACTTCTGTCTCCAAAATACTTGGTCCTAAGTTGTCTTCTTCATGTTTTCCTCATCTATTTTTGCCGATTCAGCCTGCATGCTGTATAGTTCCTTAATGTGTTCTTCCCATAGCTGTGCTACATCCTCTGTTTCTGAAACTATCTTCCCATCTGTATTCATAAACCATTTACCATGAATTCCGTTCGTCTTCTTATCTTTTAATTCCAGTGCCCTAGTGTACAGCATATCGTACAGTCCTAACTCCTCCATTTGTTGTATTTCATAACATTTTCTGTTGTCCAATTTTCTCTAGCTTTATCTGTTACCTTTCTCAACTCATTGTTTATACGTCTATAGTTTGCTCTACCTTCTTGACTGTTAACGTTATTCCATTTTCGTCTCTCATCCATTTTCTCCAGCATTTCCCTAGTGATCCATGGTTTTCTTATTTTCTTCTCTTGTTTTTCATTCTCTTTATCTATGGTATCCTTGATACTGGTTTTAATTTCTTCCCATTCTATATCCGCGGTCTTCGGTTTGTTTTTCAAATTTCTTAAGTGATCTTCCATCTTCGTACTGACTACATCTTACTTTTCTTACAATTTTTACTAGGTCCCAAGTCTGCCTTTCTATTTTCGCTTTTCTTGTTTGTTTAAGCTTTGTACTTACGCCAATTCTTAGAAGGCTGTGATCTGAATGAATGTCTTCTACTGGTAATGCCTTGGCGGTCTTTATGCTGTTCCTGAATCTTTGTTTTACTAGGATGTAATTTATTTGGCATCTTATTCTTTCTCCTGGGCTTTTCCATGTGTATAACCTTCGTTTATGGTTTGTGACAAGTATTAATCACTGCAAGGTCATTATTGATGTAGAATTCTACCAGTTTTTCCTCTCTTCGATCTTCATGAGCTGACTTTGGCATATGTACCTGGATTATCAGCATGCCTACTGAGACTGCTTTTAGCTTTATTGCCAACAGTCTATCGTTTTTACCTATTATCTTTGATACGCTTTTCATCATATCTTTCCTAAGTACCAGAGCTACTCCCCTTCGCCCACTATTTCCTCTAGATTTAACTTCCATGAACTCTTCCGAGTCGAACTGTCCTTCTCATCTAGTTTCGCTCAGTCCTATAATGTCAACTCTATTTCTTCTCATTTCTTCTTTCAAGTTCCCTAGCTTTCCTGCTTTTCTCATAGTTCTTACGTTCCAAATGCCTATTCGTAAATTACATTCGACAAATGTTTTCCTCAAGGTAGTCCCCGCTCGGAGATTCGATTGGGGGACTATTTTACCTCCGGATAGTTTTACTTCGAGATAACTCATATTGTCCAGCCACATAATCATTACTAGGTATTTTAATGTGGTAGTTTCCTTCTTGCTTTCCACATCGCAGTACTGTAGCCTTTCAAATCGTCCCGATCACGCCTATAGCTGTATTGGATATAGACCCAGCAAACATCATTTGTTTTTGGCTCCATACCATACTGACATTGCAGCTGCCTACTGCCAGGCACCGATGATAGTTTTTTTAAATCAAACCTCCACTCGCGGGGATAGAACCCCGGAACTTTGTAAAGGGAAGCCGACACACTAACCACTACTCCACCAGTGCAATAGCCTCGATATAGAAGTCGTATTATTTAATCATAGACGATTGTTTTTATTAAGAGTGATGCGTTAGTTGACATACGTGATTTAAATTGACCCAAATAATTAACTTAGTCATACGAGAAAGTTGACATTTTAATGCATTTTAGTCCAGAAAAAGCACAGAGAACTCATTTCAAAATTTAAGTTTCAAGATGTTTAGATGAGTTAAATTTTAGAGAAGCACCTTATTATATAAAACAGAATTTTGGTCAATCTGTCCTATATGTATGTAATTAAATGGGAGAATGAGAATACTGCTTATAATTTGAAAACGTTTCATTCTTTTTTATTAAACTTTCAGAAACTACTTGGCAGCGTAACGGTTGTACTTAAACTTCTTCCCGTCTGCATCGAATTCATGTGTTTGATGCTAGGAGCGTTTATTTTCTTCATTTTGCTAAAACGGGTATGAGATTAGCACATTAATCATTCGCATATTACAATTATTTGAATCATCGCAAGAATTCGAGACCTGAAACAACGAACGCCAGAAAGAACGTTTTTTATCTGTCGTTAATTTTGGAATACGCGTAGGACTGGCACGACCGAATCTGCGACGCACAATTCAGTGCGACCGATTCGGCAACGGGACAATTCGGCGACGGGACAGTTCGGAGCCGGGACGATTTGGCGCCTGGAGGAAAAAGCAACAACTTTTAGTTGGGTTGAGTGGTTGGAGGTTGAATTCGTTCTATATCCTCCCCCTCGGATTAGGTTGAGAGTAGGGTTGCCACCTCCCCCAAAATGTATTACCGAAAGAATATTTAAATGTTCCGAGTGCTCAAAACATGCTGTTACTGGTTCATTGTTATTGGATCCATCTAGTAGTTTTGTACGTAATTATAAACATGATGTGGAATATATGTAAAAGTGAGCATCCAGATGTAGAACTTTCTGACTTGAAACACCTAGAGTACTTATATTGAAAACCTAGCTAATAGAAGAAGGAAAAATGTTAGATTGCTTTGTTAGAATTTGCAGGTTTTTGCCTTCGTGAGGGCAACTTGTAGTGGAAAGCTTACTTAGGCGTCAGCTCCTCACAATATTCCGATTCTGAAGGGGGAAGAGCGACGTTGCTGTGGTAACTCAAGAGTTTGAGTCTTAGCCTGGTATGTGGAAGGCCCGGGCTTGATTACCTTTCGTGGTCACATTTTCTATGTCCGTCTGTTCTGGACTGATAATGCTGAATCATAGAATAATGAAATTTATGTTATTATTATATCTACTGAAACAATCTGTAGAGCTCCTTTTATGATACGGAGGGCTATGACCTTGTGAAATCTTAATCACTGGTGCCTTTTTGTCCCTTTTCAGCGCTATATATTTTCGCGTGAAGTTCTATGGGGATTTCTTTAATCTTCTCTCGCAAAGAAAACCTGGACTTATCGACATTTACGGGATATAAATCTTTGGAGGAGGAAATGTTCCCTTCTTTCCGGGGAAAAAAGACATAAATAACGTGATGTGGGTTAAGATGGACAAAAGTGACTATAGCTTTACGGTAGAAACGTCCAAATAAATAAGCCATTTCGAAAATATTAGAAAACATTAGAAGCTAAAATTCTAAAATTTTGACATTGGAGAGCAGGAATTATGTTATGCGAGTTATGTTTTTTGAGTGCCAAAGTCTGTAGATTAATACCAAAACCCAAAATCACGTATGTGGTTTAAGCATCTTTTAAATTCATATGATGATCCATCGTTGGAAAACGTTCGTCTACAGCACTTTTATATTTTTACGGCGTTTTTTTCAGTTTTATTTTACCGCGGCATTCATAAAATGAAAATATTTTTAAAGCTGAGCGCGCGCGCAAGGAGACTTAAAGAAGTTTATTTTTTATACTGGTTTGGGGAAGAGCTCTCAGACATAATGCAAGAAACCCAGGCTCGTAAAGCACCGCGGATGAAAACTGAGAAGAAAAATATAAGTGGAAGGAGGGTGAATGAGGAGAAAAGATGGTAGGGAGGGAGAGTATAAGGGGTGAAAGGATGGGCGGGGAGAAAGAAAGATGAAGGTTCAAGGAAAATACGAGTATGCGAAGAGATACGGAATTCGCGCACACACATGGATAGGTATGCGTAAGAAGAAAGGACAAAACAGCACCACGGACGCGAAAAATGCTTTTATCCCCTTCTTTTCGGAAAAGGGGTTGCATGACGTCTTTCGGAGGAGGGATGAAAGAGCCGAGTTGTGGGGAGTTTATCGTCTGACCTCTTGCGGAACACGAATGCCCTGAAGGAGTGGACTTTCGGAAAAGAGGGAAGAGCAGTTTGAGTTGGGTTTTCTGGCGTGGTCAGGTGGATTTGGCTCTTTTCCTCTTTTATATGCCTCTTTTTTTTTGGGAAATCATCAAAGGATTTCAGGAAAAGAGTTTTTTGTAAGGTAGGGATTCTTAACGGCGTGGCTTGGGGAGTCTTTCGAGTCCGGTTGGCTTATTAGGGAAAATAAACCTTTGACTATAATTTGCGGAAGTGGTGATTTTTATTTTGATTACCAGTAAAAAATTGCCGTTTTTCTTTGAAGTTCATAATAGGACTCCATACTTTATTTATAGCCCAAAATATACGCCCCAAATTAGATATCTGGTTAAAAGGAGATATTATAAGGCTTGAGGTTTTCATTGCAAAAAGTTTTGGTCAGTGCTTGCAAAATGTTTGTCCCGAACTCTGGTGGAAGAAAAGGAGTACAGTCTTATCATTAGGCTTTTCGCATTTTCAGTATTATATCACGAGTTTCCTCATGTTCTCATTTAGTCAGCCAGGTACTCTCAAAAACCGTCGATAATATTACGATTATACATTTTATTTTTATATATGTTTGCTTCTTTTGCGTGTTTTAGTTTATTGCTAAATTTTTATACATTATTAAGCTTAATAATATGAAACTAAGTCCGCGAAGCATATCACTGAGGCAATGAACGTTAAGTTCAGTTAATATTTTAAACCAAAAATCATAATATGAGTAGAAAAAGGTGAACATCACAAACTGTCAAACCGGCGAAACATTAGCCTTTTCCACAAGATTCAGAACAACTCGAACAATTATTTCACTACATTTATCCAAAAACGTTCCTTTCGTTGTGTTATTTATTTCCCTCGCGAAAAATGCGCAAAATTTTGCCGATGTCGCCCAATTTATCTAACGTCATTCACGTAACCATATAGTTTTGCAATCTTCTTTGTTCTTATCACGTTTTCTCTCTTTTGTTTTTATCCCTTATCCTTTGAAATGGTGTAACTTTTTCTCTTATTTTTTTCTCGTATAAAAAACGCGTTTCTTGTCTCTTCATCTATTTATCTTACCGCTTCTCTCTCTCTCTCTCTCTTTCCCTATCTCTCTCTAACCACTGCGTGTTATTAATCCGAGACCAAAGAAAAGCCTCCATATCCTTCTCCTTCATCAACTGACCGACCAGTAAACCATCGAATCCTCTTCTATTATCTCACTCGCTCTCTCTCTCTCTCTCTCTCTCTCTATATATATATATATATATATATATATATATATATATATATAATACCCTCTTCACGATTCTCTCTTATACCGCCTGCAATTCTCCAACATTCTTCATTTTCTCTCCGTTTATTTTTATCTCTTTCTCTAGCCGGCTGTTTCAACCTCAACCTTCTCTCCCTCATTTTTTGCGTTTTTCTCCTAAAAAATCGCTTGTGTTTGTCTGTCCGTCCGTTCGGGTTATATCTCTGGAATACCGCAAGTTAGATAAGCCAAATTTTCGGGGCTATATGAGAGCTCAACATGGTCCAAGTAATATATCTAGGATCGCTGGCCTTTTCCGACCCTGTCTGCCCAATAAGAAAGGCATGATATCGGAGCAGGGCATTAAAAATTCACGCTTTTAAATTAGCTAAATTTAAGATAGGAGCTCGAAACATGAGCAGTTCTTTGGTGGAAATACTGAGGTTTACATTTTTTGAAAACGGAATTCAAATGTGTCGAATGAGCGGGAACGATTGTTTTAATCCAAAAAAGAATGTAAATTTTCCTGTTTTAAAATATAAACTGCCCTGGCAACGAGTCTAAAGCTTTTATTATTACATAGCAATGATATAATTCTCTTAAAACGGAATTTATAGACTCTTGTTTTACGAGGCTGTCGATCTTAACCAAAGATGTAATCTTATGATGACGTCATAATCCTAAACAAGAAACAAGTACGGATGTACACGGGTATTCCGTGGTACAGAATTGCTTTTCGTTTAAATATCGGTTTAGAGAGTTCTATGCAAATACATGTATAATGAAAAATTAGTTTTTGTATTGTGGTAGCTCTGCTTTTTAGATTCGTTCTGCACATGTTCATTTCGTTTTGCAATTCTATACTCGCCCTACAGACGAAATTTATTTTTGAAATCGGTTCAGCCAATACCTTCAAAATTCATAGTTACAGAAATATTCTAACCTTGATAATGTGGTAACCCTGTTTAGTCGATCCGGTTGAAATATGACATTTTGGTTATTTATTTATATGAAAATTATATAGGTATATCATATTTGATTATCCTTGCGGTCATTTCTCTAGAAATACGTGTAAAATATTTTTTTTACCATTTATTGTGGTAGCCCTGCTCTTTAGCTCTGCTTTAAACATCGTGATTTAATTATGGTATGCCGTACACATCTTTAATCCAAAATGTAGTAGAAATTCGTTAAGCCAATTCCTTCCAAATCCATAATTACAGAAAGTGTATAATTTGTATGTGTGTCACCCGTGTTTGGTTGATCCGGTCCAAATATGCTATTGTGGTTTTGTATATATGGGTACATTATAAGTATTATATTTAGTTAAAACTGATGGGGACAGTTCAACACAAATACTTGTAAAAGGAACATTTTTTATTACTTGTATGGCAGCCCTGCTTTCTGTATCTATACTAAACATTTCGATTTTGTTATTTTGTATTGCACGCCCCCTTCATGCAAAATGTTGTTGATATCGGTTTTGCCAATTCCTTCCAAATTCATTATTACCGAAATGTTTAATTTTGCAATTGTGGCACACCTGCTAAGGCGATTCGCTCGAAATATGTCATTTTGGTTATGAATTTATGTGAAGATTCTATGTAACAAATTTGGTTGAAATCGGTTAAGCCAATTCTTCCCTGATATATGCGTACGGACGGACATCACGAAGGTAATAGTACTTTTCAGCATTGACGAAAAGCACTAAATAGGCTTCTTATGTAATTTACCCTGCAATTATTTCTTCTTTTTATTTTTTACCCCTTTCCTATTCTCTATTTTACTAATCTTTGAAATTTATTTTCTATCATTTTCTGTTGATTTCTTATCATCATACGAACACTCGTACTATTTAAAAAATAGTTTTCCTGAATTTGAAAATATTGTTCTTCGTCTAGCGACAAATGTTCGCGCAGCTTCGCCTTTGCACCTCATTTTTGGAAATTAAATTCTCTCACTCAGTTCAGGCAGTTTGATTTAAATTTAATTTAAGGCAGGAAATTTAAAATTTTATTTTATAGACTAAAATAATTTATTTATTTCTAAACAATCGGCTTACAGCACGAGTCCTATTACAGCCGTTCGATTAACAATATATAACAATAACAAAGACAATCACAAACAGTCATGACCAAGGCGGGACTCGAACCCGCGACCCTAGGATTGGGAGCCAGACGCGCTGGTCACCCCTCCATGATTCAGATTATTGTGAGACGGGTATGGTTTTTCATTATTATTTACTCCAAATATTTTATATTTTTTGTATGAATTACCTCTCTCTATTTCCTTTGTATTCCACACAAATTAATCTTCCTATACTTCTATTTGCCTTTTCCCTTCCGCCAGAATATTCTCTATTGCTGCGGCCGTTGCACGCCCTCTACCTCCCCCCCACCTCCCAGCGCACGCCTCCCCACCACGCCCATCTTCTCTCTCCGAAATGATTCGTAGCCCTGGCGACAGTGGTGGCTGCCAGTTGAAGCTCTGTCACAAATGGTGGCGAGGAAGATGTATGGTGGCCGGAGGAGGAGAAAGACGAAACGAGGAGGGGGTAATTTTGAAGTAGAGAGGTCGAAAAAGAGGCCGCGGATGGGAGATAGGGAAAGAGGGAGCTTATTCAGTGAATAATAATATTCACCTCGCCCAGCAAACGACGTGGTGACAATATACGATGCGTTAACTCCGGATTACGAGGCGAAAAATCTCTTTCAATTGCGAGTTGAATTGCGTGCGCAGACGCGGAACAGGGTCATGAAATTTCGTGGAAAGAATAGAAATTGTTTAAGGGTAATTTCCGAGATTCTTTTTTTTATTTTTTAATGATACAGGTTATAAATACGGGAGCACTTAATTATGGGACTCAGATTCAGCCGATGTGATTAAAATTCCTCTCCCTTTCACTAACATAATCATTTCTATCGTCTTAGAAAAGAGTAAAAATTTCTTGAGAAGGCAATGAAATATCGTAATGAGACATTTTTAATTTCAAGTTAAATGAAAACATATAGTTATATTTTAAATATATATAAGTTACGAGAATATTTAAACTAATTTAATCGCGATCTTGTATTAAACAGTATGATTAACTTGGAGGTAATGGTATTTTTATCCTGTAGAGCAGGGGTCCTTAACCTTTTTTGTGCCATGGACCCCTTTGATTGTCCGATGAAGGCTACGAACCCCTTCTTAAAAAATGTACATAAACGCATAATTAAAAAATTTACATACAAATAATACGTTTTATTACAAATAAAAATTGTTAAGCTTACATATAGTCATATTAAATTATAAAACAATCTGTAAAAACAATTTATTTCTTTAAATGCAAAAATTTATGATAATTCTCCGAATAAAATTAGATATTTAAAAATCTTATAAATTAAAAATTAAGTATTAATTCCGTTTATAAGGACCTTTTAGTGCCACAACAACAAAAATTTAGTGAATAATTTCACTAAAAATTTTTGTGAAAATAAAATTCGAATGTTTAGGTTATGTACACGGACCCCATAGAATCCAATCATGGACCCCTATGGGGTCCATGGACCACAGGTTAAGAACCCATGCTCACTTACCAATAGAACAGAATAAGTTGTGTATTTATGTGAGCTTATGAAAAATGAATTTAAATGTGTCAACAGTCATCATAAACTTTTTGGACGTTTATCTTTTCGTTTTTACAACATTTTAAAACAACTTTGAGATATTATAAAGCCTGTGTCGATTTTGGAGTTTTGAGATCGTTACGGTCATCTTCGCCGTCTTCAATATCCGAATTGAGAATAGTATACAGTCATACCTCGCTTTGCGCGACCCCGTTTTAAGCGGGTTTGTTATAGTGCGAAGCAGACACTTAAAAAAACGGCGAACGAAAACTGAGGCGTCCTATATGCATTAGAAATTCCAATTTTTACAGGCTTGTGGATTTTAGCGTAACTTTTTATGAATCCTCATTTAGGACCAGGATGTGGCATACCTATGCTATAGAAGAAACCCTCAGGACCCTTTTTATCACTCGATTGGCACATTTTGATGTAAATATTTCTAAAGAAAGGTGACTTTCCAAATAAAACTTCCTCGCTGATTTATTTAGGACCTCATTCATACAGAAGATATTCACATTTATGAATGAAGTTATAATGAAGTTTTTAATTTTCTGTATTTACCATTTGAAAATTACTGATGAAGATAAGTTATTGAAAAAAAATAAAGATTTGCATCTGGCGTTGATGGATGAAAGCCGACAAGAGGATGTATATTCAGGTTAACGGCCTATTTTTATTGTTATTATAATTTAGTTTTCGCGTCCATGAAACCTATCCTCATTGACATAATGACCCCGTTTAGCGCGAAATTTTCAGGAACCTGTCTGTCGCGTAAAGCGAGGTATGGATGTAGTCGTTTATTGCTTCTATTTCACCCTACAAGTTAATTTCGCCTGCCTCTGTAAATGCACTTTCATCAATGTACATGGAACCTTCTCCACTTATGTTTGTACCCTCAATTTCATGTAAGTCTTCGAAACTGCTATACTCCAGTCCACCTTTTGATGACTGTTCGAGCCTTATGGAGAACATCATTGCCAGACTTGGCGCGCGGCTCCTTTGGAATTAGATGACCTGAATACGCGTAAAAAATGAACTCCGGTGAATTTTGTCAATTTCCCAAAATTGTAGTAATAAAAAGTGCATAACTTTTAAGCGTTATTCCAATGTTATGTTTTTCGTTAAATAAAGAAATACATTTTAGAATCAGGCTAATTTAAATCATCGACAATAATTGTCTAATTATTAGCTTAATGGGAATTTTTATTCATATTGATTGTATCGGAAAATTGGAATATCTTAAGAATGCTGATACTACAGTTGAAGGTTAAAACATTTATAGTTAAAAATTATAAACGAAAGTGTATATTTTTCTTAACTCTTTCATTAAAAATCTGCCAGTCTTTGATCTCCTTCCATGTACCCGGAATCCCGTGGTTGAGCTTCAGATGTATGAAGAGGGGATGAGAATGGAGAAGGTGATGTCGAAAAAGAAGATGATGATGATAATAACTATTAGTTCTTCAATATCGTCTTGTAGATTACCAGCCTGCCACATTTCTTCTTCCACTTTCATGACACGTAATTTTTACAATTATCTGCTGAAACTCGTTCAAAACTTTCTGCAATCAGTTTCTCTACGTCTTTTTTCTTGAAAGTAGTGTTTTTCACCGCATCGTAGGGCTTAACCTGCGCCCACACCATTTCAATGGGATTTAGTTCACAGTGGTAAGGTGGGTGTCGAAGAACAACGCAACCGCTTTTTTCGTAAGATCTGTAATTTTCATATTTATCTCGTATTTCACCAACTTTATAGAGAAGGTCTCTTTTGAGGCAATCTTTATCGAAGTTTATATTTTTGCTCTTCAACCACTCCTTAGTTTGATCCTTTCTCCAGCCAGTCGTGGGGATTGCTTCCGTTTTTCTACCATGATAGGTTGCATTATCCATTTAAATGACTGAACCTTTAGGGACGTTCGGGAGAACTTTATTTAATAAAATTCCCAGTCAATTTCATCGTGCGCATCTAATGAATTATTTTTACATAGAAAATAGCAATGGGCTCAATCGATGAAGCCATTCTCCGTACCTGCATGAATTAATGCTAATCGACCACCACGACCTGTTGGAGGTTTCAATCCCGTACTGAGACCCGAAGGAAAGCTTGGCGTTGTGTTTTTATTTTTATGTCATGCCATGCTTTGTTAACAGTTTGGCCAACATTAACCCGCGATTCATCGGTATACACAATTCATTTATTTTCGCTTCTGTATTTCCTCACTTCTCTCAAATACTTATGGCGCCATCGAATGATATCATCTCTTTCGATGAGAATACTTCCCCCCCTTTTTTCGTTTATGAACCCTATATCTATTATAAATAGGTACAATGCTGTTCTTTTAAAATTCGGCAAATCATCGTCAATGTTGACAGTAGTAAGGATAGATTTGAGAGTAGGAGGGATGTTTTTGATGAACATTTCATGCACCTTATTTCTGATCCCCGATCTGTTGATCTTGTTAAAAAATGTAATTCGAGAGTTCCTGTAAGGTTTCTCTAACTTCTTCTTCTTGGCAGGAGTAACTAACTTACCTTGAGTCGCTTCTTTTCTCACTCGATAAAAGGTTTACTCTGAACATACTGTAGTTCTGGCGGTTTCTTTATGCGCTTCTGTTAAAGCGAGAGTTTTGCTGAAATGCATGAACGCATTCAATATAATTTGTCTTTCTCGGCTTCTTAACTTCTCACCATGATTCCTCTTCTTCACTTCAGCCACTGACACGGTTGAACTAATAGATAATCAGTAAATTTCTAACTAAGTATATTCCGATAAAAGAACGCGCTTTTTCAAGTTGAACACTGCACAGTATTGCATGTCACTCTTATAAGAGCTATGGAAATAGCAGACACAAACACACTCGATGTCAAAAGACAAACTGAACCTGAAAATTGAGAACAAAAACTACTACCCCGCTTTAAGAACATCTATTTTTCGAAGCTGGAAGGCAATTTTTGCTTATTTTTAGAAGAATGCATTGCCTGCGAAAGATTCCGTTTGTGGCCTAAGAGGGTCGTAAAAGCAACAGGGTCAGGCTAGGCTTACTGTGGAATCACAGAAGGGAAATGACCATACAGTGTTAAATGTTTCCGCTATACCCTTCCTTTAAAGATCAGAAAATACTTCTAATACTGTTATGTCATTTCACTTTCAGAGAGAATTTCTTTAAGCAAATGCTTTCTGGCGATCGAAATTAGCGGGAGTGACATTTTCATCGATTTAAAAAATTCATAACTCCTGTATCATTGGTGCTATTCTCATAAAATCTTCACCAAAAATATCTTCATCATTTTCTCAGTAATTCATACGATGCATGTATAGGTCTAACAGTTACAGTACGCGATTTTGTAGGAGACTACTTTTTCCATTGCCAATTTCGAAAAATGCGATACGAAGCTTCATATAAAAAAACATAACACTCATTAGATTGATCATAAATAAAATAAATGTACCTCATTATGAAGAAAAACATGTAATAACTTCTACATAAAAAGTTTCAAACTGAAAGTGATCTACCGATTCTACAAAATGATGTACTAAAGATTATGGCGAAAAAGAGCTCGTTTTTACGACGAAGCGAGTAAATTATTTTTGTAAATTTTATTTGAATTAATTAACAAAAACTAATTACAGCAATAAATTTTGCGTTAAATTTTTCATTAGAAACCATTTTTTATCTTACATAACAAATATGGATTCTAGAAATGATGCATGCGGCAACTGCGCAACAGAAAGAGAGACTTATGCAGAAATACACGGATTAGAAGGAGATTGAATATCTCCATAAGATCCCTAACAAATCAACTAAATGTGGAATGGAGTGTAGACTTTATATGACAGTGACACTCAGTGTTTCCTCTAAGCTGCGCGGCCGCGCACGGTTATTTTCCCTCTGCGGACAGCCACTTTTTGCCGCGCACAGTTTAATTCAGAATAGATCACATGAAAAATCACAGAGAACATTACACAAGGCATATTGAAAAGAGACGAACTTTGTATTTACACAAAATTTTAATTTAAACACGACCGGTTTCACTACGATCATAGCATCATCATCTGATGTTGCTACGATCGTAGTGTAACCGGTCGTGTTTAAGTAAAAACATTTTGTGGAAATACAAAGTTCGTCTTTTTTCAATATGAGTAAATTCCACCGAATTGAGCCTGACCTCATTAATGATAATTACACAAGGAGTTCCTTTTCAAAAAAGAAAAATATTTATATGTCCCGTGACGTCACTCTTGGAAAGAAATTTCTTCTTCCATTTCGAGGGGAACCCATGGAACCCTTGACTTTTGGGTTCACAATTTTTATGCGTTCTTTGTACGAAGTGAACGCATCAGTCTGCATGTTAAAACTCGGGAACCGCATGGCGTATTTTGATGAAATTAAGTATTGGGGAGTTTTGCTAAAGTTAGTCGACCGATTCCAATTTTTGTTAAAATCGGACAACAATTCCGACCACTTTACAGGACCTACACGTAGTTTAAAATGTTCCCTTGTTTCAAGTCGGGAATCGCTGCAGGTATTTTGATGAAATTTGGTATTGCGAAGTTTTTCTAAAATTGGACGACCGATTCCAATTTTGGTTAACATCGGACAAAAATTACGACCACTTTACACGAAGACCAACATGTAGTTTACAATGTTCTTCTGTTTCAACTCGGGAACTGCAGTACGTATTTTGATGTAATTTGGTATTAAGAAGTTTTACTAAAATTTGTCGACCGATTCCAGTTTAGGATAAAATCGGACAATAATACCGACAACTTTACATAAGGAATTACAAGTATTTTACAACGTACCTCGATAGCTTCTCGTTAAGTATTCATCAGAGCGAAAAATGTGGAGAACATTTTGAAATCCCAAAGAACGCATTTGGAAACTCTGTGTACTCCGAAATGGAGTACACCTTTCCAATCTTTTTTTGCTCACGAAGTAGGACCGGCCGCGCAGGACTTGAAAAAAATAGAGGAAGTGACTGGTGACTGTATGGCCTGGAAAGCCATCGGAATGCGATCGAGTGAACGAAAGCATTACCGCAAAGTGCCAAGGTAAAGAATAAAACTCAGCTTTTTTTAAGCAATTTTCTGAAAATTATTTTCATGCCTGGTTATGAGAAAAGGCTAAATTTGTTTTTAGAGGTTATATAAATTCCCCCCAGCTAGTCATTTTACAGTTGATTTTTGATTTTTGTCACAGTGTCTTTGTTTCCTTATTATCCGCCTGCAAACACCGCACCCAAAAGGGCGGAATAAATGAGAGAATACTGTGAACTTCGCGTTTTTTTCGGAGGTGCGGCTTTTGAAACGCGCAATCGGATTTGCGTCGCGCTTCCACGGCGAGGAAAACGCTCCCGGGAAAATTTATCGCTCGCCAAACGCTCTCTTTCTCTGCCACCGTTTTTTGTCTTCCCCCATGGCGACGCGCGATCGGCTTTCTTTTGTTTCCACCCATCGAAAATATTTTTCCATTTCAGTCGTCGAAACTTCTGTTCGTTTTTCCTCGTCCCTTTCCGGGATGCCGAAAATACGCGTTGTCGTTGGAAAGCTATTCCCTTCGCATGCGCAATAACGGTCACTAGGGCCGTGAATTAAGTGGAAGATGTTCATCCGGATTGGAATTGCGGTCCGGTTAAAAAAGGTCCTTATTTCGTTCACGACCGAATGCAAAAGAGCGACACGTATCGGATGGCCATAGCACGGAACGGCGTGCACCTAACGGCGGAGTTTGAGTGGCTATGTCGGACGCTCCTCGCGATGCATGAAAAACGCGGTTACTTTTACAACAGATTGGAGGGCATTTACTGGGATTTCACCATGCTTAACATATGCGTCATTCCAATCTTGAATTTAAATAAACTATAATCTCTCTTACAAAATGAGAACGAATTTGAATGAGAACTTGGAATGGAAATAAACAAGTGAATACATCTTCATTTACTCATTGGTAGTGAAATATAATTTGTAAATTATATATTATACTAAAGGAACTACAACCAAACGCATCCGAAAAAATCAAGAATTTGGTAAACTCGATAAGTTTTATTCGATGTGTCTGTTAATTATTACTTCTTCATACGATTTATGCTCCAGGCAATATTTGACGCTTATACTATGTTGATATAGAAAAAGTTATTAAAATGAAAACCCCTTCTAGTGAAGTAATTCTTATCATTGACTTTAATTGCTGTCTCTCGGATACTTATGTTGGCAAGATTTGACAGTGTCACCCATTGAAGCATACTAAATCAATTGCGACCTTAAATTTAGCCTTATCACTTTTGATTTAAAATTTGATTTCTCTTTGTTTTTTTGGTATCATTAAATTGTAAAAAGCTGGGTAAAATTAATGTACTGCAACTTCCGTATTTTTAATAAACTAGAAAATGTAATATTTTTAGAGAATTATCTCAACTGAAACGTAAATTTTTAAATTTTATTTAATTTTGAGGAAGAAGAATTTGTGAGGAGTAACTGCTTCATTTTTCAAATAAATTTGAATATGTGTATTTATATGTCACTTTTTAAATTAAATCACTTAATATCAATCATAAAAATGTTAACAGCAACTCCAATGAATAACATCTTCATTTTTTCAGGATACCAACTAGTGAGGTAGTTAATGGAAGGCAACCATTTTATATAAATCTTCACAAGCATTTTTGTTATTTGCATAGCTTTTTATTTGGTACTTTCATCATTCA
The DNA here is from genome assembly GCA_028673005.1 of Tanypteryx hageni. Lineage (NCBI taxonomy): Eukaryota > Metazoa > Arthropoda > Insecta > Odonata > Petaluridae > Tanypteryx > Tanypteryx hageni. The sequence goes on from CM054117.1 coordinate 44,349,516, forward strand.
AGATCCTAGATATCACATATTTTCCATTTTAAAATTACTCTTTATAAACATCCTCTTTTACAATTATGCTTACCAAAGTAGTTTTGTCTGTTTATTCAGTGTTCCCTCTTAAAGAATGGTAAAAGACATCCAAAATGAGAAAACTTAACTGATGACGGATGACGAAGCAGTTAAAATTAAATTTCTTAACCGCAAAACTCAAAATTTAGGGAGACACTGAGAAAGAAAGTAAGAAAAATGGAGAAGAAAACGGCAAGGAGGATGAAAAAAGTAAATTAAAAACAAAAAATACAAACTTACAGGTATAGGAGTTGTTACTTCTCGCCAGGAACCTGATTTCACTACACATGCACTCATTCAATCGCTCAAGCACTATTCCTAAAGACGGAAAGGATAAAAAAGGGTCGGGTTTGCGAGAGATTAATCTGCGCCAGAGACCCGAAAATCACACTGTTACTAGGTTTGTGTGTCTGTACGACCGCGGCAGGGACCTACTAGGCAATCACAAGCACACACCACGAGGTAAGGGGGTAAAGGAAGAAAGGGTAATAATAATAATCTTTACGGGAAATTATACCGGGCCAGGGACCTAGTATCCCACACGGTTGTCTGTAGGTTTATGTGCCTTTCGGAAACGACAGGGACCTATCAAACCTATCGTTGCTCCTTATTCTTCTTTGGTATGACTTTATAAGACCCAACATGTTGGCCGGGAAAGGTGAATGGCAGGATAAATTTTCCTGTTGGTCGTCGGGTTATCCACAATAGGTTTATGGAATTTAGATATTCCGTTCATTGTACTTAGTTTTTCCTCTACTGTTGTTCTGTTGTGTTTGGTTGAGCAATAGTATCGATCAGTTGGTTAGCTGCAGAGGAGTTCGCATTTGTTGGAAAAAGTATACATATTCTTTCTGTAGCTCTTATTTTGGATAGCATCAACACGACATATGCCCAAGGCTGTAAAGTGAAGTAATTTCATTTGAAATGAAAAAATGTTCTGTAATTCTTTGCTAATATGCAGGGTGGTTCAGAAATCAATACGTGTAGGGTTAATATTTATTCCACGCACAAACAAGGCCTCGAAGACCATATTCGTGTCGTTAGATGTCATCATGAAAAAGGAGGATGATTCCCGATTACGTGAATGCAATATGTATATATTTTATATAGACGCATGAAACATTACACAATAAAATAATTATGTTTGAAGTTTGCACGTGGCTCAATCAGTCGTATGAAATGCGTTAGATGGTCCGCATCGTGATATATTAAGACTCATGTGGCCATTTTAGTAGAAAGGGTAGACCACTGCTTCAACACAGACGTTAAAAGTTCAAAAAATTGCTTTAATTAAATTTTATTCACTATTTTACTACATTTTGTTATTGTATAACTTTTCCTCGATGCAACTTATTGAATATAATTTTGTCATTCATCTGACTTAAATTTACCCTTCTCTTTTAAGCTAGAGCTTTTCACTGTGTCTTCAAAGCAGTGGTGCCTAATATTTTCGACGGTTAGAGATAGATAACCCAATTCTAGAGACATCGAGGGAAAAATACAATACTTTAAGAAGCTGAAGTATTGTGGGGAGTACGTCTTACCTGATTTAAATTTATATATATACTAGCAGAAACACCCAGCTACGCTCGGGAAAGAGTTTTCTTTTAAGTTGCAAACGATTTTTATTATTTATTAATTGTGGTAGCTCTGCTCTTATGCTCCGCTTTAAAAATCATGATTTCATTATGGTATTTTGTAAAAACCATGTATATAAAATTTAGTTGACATCCATTGAGCCAATTCCTTCCAAATCCATAGTTACGGAAAGAGTTTAATTTGTAATTGTGGCACCCCTGTTTGGTTGATCCGGTCCAAATACGCTATTATGGCTATATATATATATATATATATATATATATATATATATATATATATATATATATATATATATATATATACATATTAACTAAAGGAAAAGAAAAGGTAGTGATGAGGGTATATGAGGGTATATGAGGGTATATATATATATATATATATATATATATATATATATATATATATATATATATATTATATATATGTGTGTGTGTGTACATAATAAATATTATAATATGATTAAAATCGATGCGGACAGTTCAACACAAACACTTATAAAAAGAAAATTTTTATTACTTTTAGTTTGGCAGCCCTGCTTTATCTATCCTAAAAATCTTATTTTTGGTTATTTCCTCCTTCATAAAAAATTTCGTTGAAATCGGTTTGGCCAATTCCTTCCAAATTCATAATACAGAAAAGTTTAACTTTGCAATTTTGGCACCCCTACTTAGTTAATCGGGTCGAAGTATGGCATTTTGGCCATGAATTTCTGTGAAAATTCTATGTATCAAATTTGGTTGAATTCGGTTTCGCCATTTTCTTCCAAACGCAGAAACATTTATTTTGCAATTGTGGCACCCCTGCTTGGTCTATCCCGTCCAAATATGTCATTTTGGTCATGTATTTATGTGAAGATTCTATGTACCTACCTAATTTGGTTGAAATCGGTTCAGCCAGCTCTTTCCTGTTATATTCGTACAGGCAGACGGACAAGCCGAAATTTGGACCGACCGTTCCATGGGGACCCCTCGAAATTGTGAAATTTGGATCGACCCTACATTACGATCCTTGACCCCGTAGACCGATTTTATCCATTTTAGGCTCGAAAATGTATCTCATAAAAACATTGATATTATTGGAGAATTCATCAAAATCGGTCAATTGCTTGCTGAGATATCTTAAAAAACTGGCATTTGGACCAACAATGGAGACTCTAGCGCCCCCGTGAGCCGATTTGAATTACTTTTCGCCCTACAACTCGCATGATCAACCTGAAGCTTTCTACGTTTATTTTCTGAAGAGTTATGGTTGCCACAGACTGACAAACATTCTCTTTTATGCATAGTATTTATTGTGAGTAGAGAATGCATTTGTAGTAATATGTATTATTTCCATCTGACGCTGCAATGTGCTCTAAAAGTTAAGCTCATGACGGATTGGATGATAACAGCTAGCCGGGTGCTTCTCGCCGGCTGTTGTTTTGGCAACACTGCCTTAAAGCGTACATCCCGCAATCCTTTCCAGCGCAGAGCATGCGTATTCACCAGGCGCTTAAAAAATGACTTAGAGAGGCATAGAGAGGTTTCGCAGATGTCCCATATCAGCGATAATTGAAAAAATAGCAATTTTTAAATTTCCGATTAATTTTGTATATGAGGCAGCGATCAACATTTCATTTGCTGTGATTTTGATATTATTCTTACGGTTTATCGAATCGCACTCATATTTTCTTCAATATTTTCTTCTTTAGAGTGAATTTTTAGATTATAGTTTTAAAATATATTTTCGCATTAGTTCAGCTATTTAAAATTCTCTTTGATTAATTTGATGATTTTAGTTACATAATTTGCGATTAAAAATCCGCTTATGGTTTTGTCCGTCTTTCTGACGAAGATTTCTTGCAGAAGCCCGTCAGCCTCTGTCTGTCTGTCCGACGCTGTAACTCCTAAACGAAAGCAGCTAGAGAATTCGTTTTTTCCTCAATAAATTCAACAATCTCTGTCGTTTTGTGCGTTTTCTCGGTTTGTCCGTAGGTCCGTCTATCTGACGCCCAAATTTCTCCTAACGAAAGCAAATAAAGACTTCGTTTTTTCGCTAATCGATTCAGTATCCTTTCTCGTTGTGGAGGCGCTAGTGGCCAGTAGAATGGGTGTAGAAATTAATCTAATTTTCCTTTTTTTTGATAAAACACTTTTTTTTAAGTTTCTAATTTATATTAAATTATTTTATATAATACTATTTAAAACTAATTATAATAATAACGTAAATTTTAACATTCTGTATTTTTTTTATAACCGTATTTTACTCTCTGCATTAGTAGCTCTTTCCTTACCTGTTCTTTTTTTTAACTATAAAACTGTCTCGAAAATATTTTCTTTATAGAGCAGTTTTGAGTAGGTTTGGCGTTTATCTCTTCCCGTAAAAATGCAGCATCAGGTTATTTTTCGTATGTCACCTCGCGTAAAAACTGTAAAATCGAAGATAAAGAAGAGGGTAAAGAAAAATCGCTGTCGAATTTATATTGGTTAATTTTTTATCTTCAATCATTGCTGAAAATGCAAAAAATATTTAAATTTAAAGGATTCCCTGGATATTATAATCACTTGGATGTGTCTAGTTTTAAAGATTTTGTTTCCGTAAAATACTTATTACAATCAACAAGTGGTTTTCAATGCCACCTGCGTTATTCAGCCGGAAATAATTTATCAAATGTCGCTTTACCTAGAGCAAACAGCAGCCTCTAAACATTAACGAATGCTTTAACGAGTCGCATTACTACCAACGTGAATTTCCAAGGTAGGGATAATCGATTCCTTACGAAAAAATATATATATATATATATATATATATATATATATATATATATATATATATATATATATAACAACTAACGGAAAAGGAAAGGTAAAATGAATATATGGATGTCAACAAGGTGTTGGGATGAGGAAACCCAGTGAGCACTCACCAATCAGACGACTTCAGGTTGGCGAGGCCCCGGGGATGTCGAAGCGACACACGTAGCTGAAGAAGGAGTAGTTCCGAAAGCTTTACGTTTGTGATGTTTCTGTGTTTTTGTGTTATTTTACGTGTGTCGCTTCGACATCCCCGGGGCCTCGCCAACCTGAAGTCGTCTGATTGGTGAGTGCTCACTGGGTTTCCTCATCCCAACACCTTGTTGACATCCATATATTCATTTTACCTTTCCTTTTCCGTTAGTTGTTATATATATATATATATATATATATATATATATATATATATATATATATATATATATGTAAGCTTACGGAAAAGGAAAGATAAAATGGATATATGGATGGCAACAAGGTGTTGGGATGAGGAAACCCAGTGAACACTCACCAATCGGACGACTTCAGGTTAGCGAGGCCCCGGGGATGTCGAAGAGACACATGTAAAAGATCACTAAAACACAGAAACATCACAAACGTAGAAGCTTTCGGAGTTATTCCTTCATCAGCTACAGAGAGAGAACATCCCCGGGGCCTTGCCAACCTGAATTCGTCCGATTGATGAGTGTTCACTGGGTTTCCTCATCCCAACACCTTGTTGCCATCCATATATATATATATAGGCTAATGCGCTTCTTTGTTTTGAGCTGTTTCAATATTTGCTGTAAATGGTTTCCTTTTTGGATGAACTGGTAATGAGACGACGAAAGATGGGCATTACAATGAAATGTAACAAATTAAAATTTTGTTTTCCGCTCTCCACCGGAAATCCTCTTCTCCCACTTAACCTATTGTCCTTTCTTTGACCTTTCGCGAAGGAAAAAGAAATGCGGCGGAGAAAGAATTTTTTCTGCGTTTGTTTATTTAGAAACATCTGGTGTCTCATTTGTCCTACGTACTTAACAAGAACCGAGTATTTTCTCCTAAGCTGGTCTCTCTATTTTGTTTGTCCGCCATATTCTTCGTGTTAAAAAAAAAACGCACAGCTGCTTTCTCATTTTTTTCGTCCTCTCGTCTTGTGAGCCGTACTTTTATCGCCGCCGCCGGCTAAATCCACTGCAACTAACTCGCAGTTTTACGGAATTATTTCATATGGTTATTAGGTTGGTAAATGTACTTTTAAAATTGAACGCATGATATTAACATTAATTTTATTCTGAATTATGTGTACATAGAGTCATTTCTTCCATATTTAACATAAACATATCTTTTTCAGGATGCGCTTTCTGGTACCTTAGTACGAGTCAATTTTTGAAGTTTCTACATAAAGATGTCGCCAGTTTCGATAAATGTTTAGGAGTGGGCGTTCCGCGTTGCCGGTTTTAATCACAATAATGCTGCATGCAATATTTGTTACCAACAATCCAGATTTAAAGAAAACATTATTAAGGGGAATAACATCGGCATCTTATGCTAATGTAATCGGAACTGTCCCCTAATAATCTGTATCGTTCTACGGTAGCGATCGTTTACCATATGTGGAATTTATCTGATGCGATTCTTATGATAAAACATTCGGTATAATTTCTGTCAGAAAAATTCCATTTGCTCATCTCAGCATAATTTATTTCTCGTGTATCATCTACAACAGGGGTCTTCTAACTTTTTCACAAGTTTTTTATTAAATACAGGCGCCCAATAAACAAATCTAGGCTATTTTCGTATTAAAAATTGGCATAGTAAATTGGGTAAATTTCGATTTTCCGGGATGTTTTTATATGTGTGATCTAACACTTTTCCCCTGATATGAATCGGAATCAGATAAATGGAGAACAACTATTTTGTGAGGTGAAAAATGTTCCTGTAATGAAAATTTACTATAAGTAAAAATGGGCAATAAACCACACAACCTCTTGATGCATAATGAATGAAACCAAATGTGCTCGGTAAGATGTTAGCGGAAGTCTTGTGAAGTTAGGAAATAAATCGTGGTAAAAGATAATACGATTACATCTTGTAATGCGTATCAGGCGCAGTTATCGGTTTGTACTTTACTTGTCGCATTTATAATTTATGACCGCCAATATTGTTGTTTTCTAAGAAAATAAATTCTGAATGAAAAATGTTAAAGAATTATAATAGGCTCGCGGGCCGGATTAGATAGGCCTGAGGGCCGTACTTTGGGGAGCTCTCATTTAAAAGACAGCAAATTCAAGAACAAGCAATTAAAAAAATACTTGCCTCAGGTATCTCCGATAGCTACAACAAAGTCAAAAACTATATGCGCGTTTTGGCTACAAAGCAGCCGTCTTCAGTGTCCGTTCACCGAAAATAAATTCTAAAATTTTAACCTTGTGGCAATCGGAGAAACCTGAAGCAAATCTTTTTTAAATTGAATCTTTTTAAGCCATAAAATGAGCTCGAAAGTTCGCCGTTGAATTACAAGATAACAATTGATTTAATTCCACGCTTTGTTGGAATATCGGTTATTTGTTTGGTAATGAGCTTTACTTAAGATATTGATCCTATAAACCGCCCAATTTTCCAAAATTAGAAACGGATGTCAGAAGGTCGCGCTTTCTGAAGACAATGATATATTTGGCGCTTAAAAATTTATCGTTTGATGCAGTGATTAGTTTTATAAATAAAATAATCACATGCGGTAAGTTTCGAGCCCGATGGTTAATAAAGGTAGCTAGTGTCTAGAAAAAGATTTTCGATTTTCTATTTGTTTCAAGAACGTCCCTTATATTCTCGAAAAGTTTAAACCAGAACGCTGACAAGTGGGTGTGGTCAGCAGTGGTCAGTGTAGAAGGAGACGGATATCTCTCGCTCTCGTTTCTATCACCGAACTCACTCCTCTAGCTCCTCATTCTCCTCTATTTGTAGATTCCTTCTTTTCTTTAAATCACGAGAGAATCACGTGGCGACGCAATGGATCGTTCTTCATAGCCGAACTTTCTGAAGAATTTGTGGCTTTGGATCATTAAAATGAAAATTTATAGCCAAAAGGTCCTAATATTTATTTCATCAAAACAGACGGATATCTATGGGTAACTAAGAGTAAAATTTGTGATGGATTTTTAATGGGCGTAAGAAGTATAAGCTGAACCCTAGAAAATGTGATTACGAAGTACGATAATATTATTTATTTACCCTTACCATCGCTAGTAGGTGTAAACTAAGGTGCCAATACCTGTTAATAATATTTTACACAAAGTATACACACTATAGTTAAAATGACATCGGTATATTCTATTTTTACGCATTTATATTTTTCGATGCACGAGAACGGCCTTCATGGCTATTGTAGATGTCGCGGATATCACATGGTTCCCGTTATGACAGTACTCGATTTTATTGGTGAGTTCAAAAGGAATACGTTCTTTTATTGGATGAGGACGCATGCAAATGCTTTCTCTCTCTGGATTTAATCGACGCTACTTCATTCCAACATCTCCTCACGTCCGCCAATGAGGCAGTTTTTTGGGACCGTCCATTTCATTTCCATCTTATTTGACATTCCAGCCACTCCAAAATTCTTCCACGACAAATTCGTCCTAGAGAAATATGAACCGCCAACCTTCACTGACTATGATGCAGTCATCATAATTTTTGTGTTATTTTTTCGAATTTCATTAAATGTTGTCATTGTGGTCTTGCTCGTTTCGTAAAATGGTGGCAATAGTTCTTCTGTCCATTTATTGTGATTAAGAAATGCTATAACTTATAATTACGAAGCATAATTGAATAGATGCATTTTCACATCGTTCATTTTCTCAATAATGAATATACTTTCGCTTCAAATGTTTTATGATTATGCTTATTAATTATCTCGAATAATGACATTTGCAAGGTGCTAAATATATTTAAATCCATTATGAAACTAATATAAAAGTCATTGCAAATTACTTATTTTGCTTTCTTGTGGAAGGATATGGTCTTGACGTCATTGCTCGTTTAATGCTTTCAGTCGAGTCTTTTAGTTTCTAAAGGGCTCGTTCTTTATTCTGAAAGCTCTTCGCGTAATAGAACATCCATCACACTCTCGATAGCAAAGAGCAATATCCTCGTAAACGTTTCGAGGTTCAACCTCAATCTCAGAAGCGTCTTTCCACGCAATCCGTTCTGTCTTGAGTATTCACCTCTCTCACTTCAAAATCCGTTCCCTAAGCCATCACCTTGTGTTCGCATCACGCTTTATTTCACTCTCATTCTCTCTTCGATCACTTACACAACCCACGAAAAGGCGAAACACTTTCATTATGTTCCCAGATAGGTCTAAGCTACATAAACACCATTTGATTAAATTATTAAACCGTGCATTTTTAAGGTGAAAATGGTTCTGATTTATTTATCAGCTCTTCTTTTGGCGTGCTCTTCTTAAAATTTAAAAGGTAGCTGAATCGGAATATCAGCGATGGAATGGTTGATTGTCATCCAAATAATTAAGTTACATAGTTAACTGAAATTTTAATTTATATTTATCTCGCTATATACGTATTAAAAACGTTTTATGACGCTACACAGTATAACTTCCAATCGCATTTTAAAATTATTTAGGATCGCCGTACGGATATAAAATCCAGAGTGCCTGGAGATAGATTGATTGATGTGGCCTTTATTTGGGGCGAGATTGAGACTAAGAAGTCTCATCTTCCACCTAACCCCTCGCCATGAAACATATAATAACACATAGAACATAAGCAATACAAATACAAGTAACAATAAAAATTCAAGAATTGGAAAAGGAAAGATGTGATTTTGGGGGGAAAAATATAACAATGAAATCCCTGCAAAAAAAACCCACACAAGGAGGGGTGTGTGAAAAACCTGAGAAACCTACTGAGATTTACTAAAGACATCAATAAATAAAATTTAGAACAAAGAGCTTACCTCATATAGCATTTGAGTTGAACTCTCGCGGTCTCTTACTAGGTTCCACTCTCTCGCTCTCTTTCTCTCTCTTTCTTTTTCTCTCTCTCTCTCTCAAATACTATTACATCCTTCGCCGTGGTTGAAAGGGAAAGGGGTAGAAGGACTTAATAGACTGTTCTCCCTTCGTGTATCCGACCGCTGAAAGTGGATTGCGGGCTTAATTGCTTCGCTTCGGGTTATGAGACGGCAGTGGAGTATGAAAGGGAGATAGTGGGTTTGAAGAGGGGGGATGAAGGGGAGATATTGATGATTCGAGGAGGAATTCGGATGGAGGAGAGTGAGGATTTTTTATGCGTAAGTTAAGGAAGAGGTATGGAGAGAGAGGAGAGAGAGAGAGAGAGAGTGAGATAAAGTGCATGAAGAAGGCGGGAGTTTAAACATTAAATTTTAAGAGTGAAGTGAATTTTATATAGTTTTTGGATGCTTTAAATGAGCAAAAGGTGGATTTGGTTTTACTGTAAATAAAAACGTAATTACATTCGCAACTCCTCAGTTGTTTCGAAAGTTTGCTAAGAATGTTATTTTTTCCACGGGTTTGTGGTCTAATAAAATGTATTTGTCTGTTTACATGCCAATCGATAAAAGTTAACTGCTCCGATAAAAGTTATGAACAATTAACTTAAAATCCAGTTATTTTTTAATTCCAAAAAAGATCAATTAAATCACCAATTAAGCGCGTTATTTTGAGAAAGGTTACCATGGATTTATTTTCTGATAAGCAATTGCTCGGATTGATTCAGAAAATACTCAGCTTAATTATAATTCCTTAGCGTTATTTATATGGTAAATAAAGCGTTAAATAGGTTTTATCTAAAGTCTTTGGAGTATCTCCATAATAAAGTACGAACTATATTATAACAGGTAGAGGACATTATTTTTCTCCCCCATTGCCTTTTTTTATCTTTTAGAGAAGTTTAATTTAGGAGCGTGTCGTACCTGGTAAATTTTTCCCAGATATTTTCTACTGGTACAAATTCTCTTTCTATTTGACGGTAAGGAATATATTATTTGTTATTTAAATTAAATTCTTGTACATATTATTGCATGCATGTAGTACAAATATTGGACGGTAGGAAGGCTGACACAGTTGGGGTGGAGAGGTGGGGTACCTCTAAAGCTACCTTTCCATTAATAAAAACAGTCGCCAACGTGTTGTGGAGCCGAAATGCTGGCTTAAATTGATGTGTGTTTCCACTGAAACTTTCATTTTGGTTTAGTAGTGATCTAACTCTTGACGATGGACGAAGTGATAAAAAAGTAAGTATTTGGAAACCATACCAGGAAGGATTGTAATATCGTCTCTTGCTTTTCTTCACTTTTGTTAGCTCCCGAAAGTAATGTGATCTTAAGAAGGCAATGTTTTTCTGCGTAATTAATATCGCAACTAAACTATGACCAGATTTCGCTTAGCGCATCAGTTCGATAGTTTATGTTCGCTAGATGTAACATCCCATAAAACTGAATATTTTTCATCAAGTTCAATTAGTTTAAATATATTTGATTTGTCCACTCCATAAGTACAGATATGGGTGTTCACTTAATTTGCCAAACAACTGAAGACCGACAGAAGCGAGCAATAAACAACAAGTGTTTGTTGACAGTGGAATAGACTGACCTTGAGTTAGCGCATACGCAAACTCGGCCAACATGTCGGGCAAGTGTTTCGACTTTACAAATAAAATCAAACCCAACAAACTCGGCGAGTTTTCTCAGCCAACATCCAACATTATGTCCAAAAGAAGTTAAGATTTCACCGATTGTTTCCACTTATATATAATTTCGCTACCATGTTGACCAACATGTTGGGTTCTGGAATTTGTATTAATGTAAACCCAGGGTAAGAGGTGGCCAACATTTGTTCAAGGAACAACAATGCGATTGTCCTTGTCGACGGACGGTTTTAACGCAGAAAACGCAATATTTTCTTCTTCAAAACGAATATATTTCCCAATTCGACGCGTATTTCAAAATAAACGATAGAAAAATGATTTTTAAATGTTTATGGCGTTGTTTGGTCAAAGTACCATATTTCTGCGGCGATTTTAAGTAATTTTAAAGTTCGAATGAAAATTATGCTGCACTACTTCTCGTAAACGTACCTAATTCTCATAAAAATACAGAGATACAAATTCACCACCATTCTATTATTAATAATAGATGATTCTCCTTTTCTTCAATTTATTTTCTCTTATGTAGAATTGAGTTTATAGTCGACCCATATACTTTTAATAAAGATACAGTTTTGTGATTATGACGTCATTCGGGAAGAGAGGGTCGCCGAATATTTCTTTATTTTCGAATTTAGTTAAAAAATTCTTTCAAAAGTGATCTCGAATATTTTTTCCTGGACCGAGAACAGAAACGAATGCGAGAAGGGATTTCAAGGGAGTATCAAGTAAAGTGAATCCTTCTTTCCTTACTCTATTTCGTTTTAGGCGTTATTTACCAACGAAGTGGTAAGCGGAACGCCTTATGTGCACGTCTTGTCCGTCCGTCTGTCGAAACTTACATCTCATGAACCGCTGAACGGATTTTGATTAAATTATGTACGAGTGTCCCTTATTACATTCTACCTCCCATTGTGATTTTGAGTGACATCCGTCTATTAGAATTACCACTTCATATAAGCCCTTAAATAAACTTATACTCGTATAAATGGCATCCGTCATGCAAAAATTAAATACCATATTTTTCTCGCCCTAGCTCTTCTATAACTTGCGAGGTATCGATTAAAAAATTTAGTCTGATAGAGGACAACATTTACCACAAAAAGTATGTAAGAACATATAATTACAACTTTTAGTTTCAGAGATAATAATTCGAGAATATCCCATTGCAAAGCTTATTACGTTTACTTCGATCGCTGAGACGGTTCTATCGGCAAACAACAATGTAAAAATCCATATTTTTCCCTCCAAAGCTCTTATATGATTTGTGAAGTAATCCGTCCAGTAGTTTTGGAGGATTAAACATGCGGACGGACGGACAGAGTCGACGTTCCACTACTATGGCTTCGCTGGTAAAGAACGCATAATAGATCTAAGAGACATCAGGAAAAATAGTTTATTTTCTCACCCGCCATCCTCAAACTATATGGCGGCCGTTTATAATATTTAAATTTTATATTTCAGAAACGGTACGTCGATGAAAAACTTGAATAGAAAATAGGCGTCCTGATAAGAGCTATCCCGAAAAATTATTTTCAGCTTAGCGCCGGAGTCCCTGGAGGGCGCTGAGGGCGGGGTTGACGCGCGTAGGGGCAGAACCCCTAGTTTATAATAAAATCGGTTTTAAGCGCCGTATTATGACCGTTTGGTTATTTTTTGTAATTTTAATAGCTTCCTCTGCGTATTATTATTCAACTCTACAGCAAACGCATTTATTAAAAAGTCTTAATGAACAACGTGTAATGGATGCACCAGTTTATTCGGTCCATTTTAGGTATATGGCAAAGTTGTCAATTCAGAATTCATAAAATGGGTGCCGGTGGTGTAGTGGTTAGGACGCTGGCTGCTACTCGCCCGATGCTTGAAAAAGTCATGGGTACGAATCCTGCGCGAGTAGGATTTTTCTCAAGGTTACCCGGCCCCCTGTTTGCGTAGTTTGAGGAGACCGCGCAAATTCAGCTGTTCCGTCCTTCGGAAGGGACGTTAAGCTGATGGCCCCCCTGGTGTTCTTCGTAAGAGCAGGCAAATGCCGGCACCGGGTTCCCTTCTCTCTCCCCGGTTATTCATTGCACTACCTCTGAGATACCCACCCATTTGTGCTGTAAGAGAGGCGAATTGACTGGGCATACATACATAGAATTCATAAAATGAAATATATGTTTTATCTGAAATTCGAATTAAAACTGGAATATTTTTGGATGATTAACCTTTCGTTTTGGTCGCTCTGGTAAATATTTTCATTTTGAACTTTCGCTATTGTGTTATGTATTCATAACCATCTTTGAATTCTCCTTTCAAAGCGTCTTCCGATCACCTGTCCCGCGCTCTTCCGATTCCATTCCTTCGACCCGTATTGTTATACATTCATTTTATAGAAATTCTCTCTTCTTCCACGAATATCTATATTCCTGTCGCTGAAATATCCTGCCAAGTTCTTCTTGCGTGAAAACCTTCAACTGATGGTTTCATTTCTTTATTCAACCATTTTTGCCTTTATCGCGCGCGTATTGTATAGCAAAACTCATCTCGGCTGCTTTATTCTGTTTTCACCCTTCACTTTCAAGATGCAGGAATATGTATTTGTCCGACATATTTTTCAATCAGACGCATCGATATTTCGTTTTCTTGGCAATATATCTGTATTTATCTTTAGTTTGTCTTTTAATCTATCGATTATGCAACGAAATGCACATTCATATTCAGGATCATCTTTTTCTTCCGTTTCTGGTCTCCCGTTTTAAATTTGGGATTTCGTTCTTCCATCATTTTAAATTCCGTAGCTATGAAACGCTTTAAACCAAATATTGAAGCGCGTAACGATATTATATATAATCATTAACCCATCCATGATTTTCTCTTTGGCGAGAAAAGGTTTACTCTGGAGTAATTTTTCTATTGTTATATATAACAATATTCGTCTAACGATGTGCCATTATAGGAGGTCTGGTTTATGAATGACATTGCCCGTATAATTTTTGTGAGACCGTTTCTCAATGTCGCATCTCCAAAAAATTGATAAATTTTTACATAACCTGCCCTAAGAAGGGAATACCGCTTTGGGTGTTTTAATGTTCATTCCTTCTTAACTGTTGATTATATTTTGTCATAAATTATGAATTTTTCTTTTTTATATATGTAGCTATCTATTAATGCTTCTTATTTATCCTATGGAAGATTTAATATTTTTTTCTTATAGTGTTGCGAAAACTGTCATACAAATGTTTTCATACTAATAATAATGTATCAGTAAACGTCTATGCTCTGTTGAGGTACTGCTTATTTTTAAGTAGAATGCCTGAAACTTTAAATGGAAAGAATTTTATTTCCAGCTCACTGTTTTACACAGTTTAATTAAAATTATTTCTCTAGTTGGGAATCCTTATATTAATTAGAAAAGCTTTATTTTAATAATTTAACGTTGTTATAAATTATCTTATAGATAGTGGTTGTAAAATAGAAACTGATCAAGACGTATTCTAGACTAAGCACTTAAAAAATCAGCGTGCATCCTAGATAACTCCAATAGGCTTGTCGAGGTTATGAAAATCTTCAGTAACGATTCGCAAAAAGTAAAGTGGAAACCTTTGTATGGCTATTGAAGGTACCTAAGATGAGTAGGTACTTATTTTTCTCGAGTTTGTTTTCAGTCATAAGAGTTCGATAACCCTCGAAATGAAGTGACTTAGACGAGTTTGTCTTCAGGAAATGTTCAACTTTATGCTCACTTTCCATAGATTGATTTATATCATGTCACTAAAGAGGGCATATTAAACGAACAGAAAATTCCACTGAAGCGTTGTATATTCGCCTCACACAAGAATAGTTTTTATCCAAAAACATATTCGAAACAATTTTCACGCTGATGTAGTCATCCATTATTCTGGAAATAAATATTCTGTAGCTTTAAATTTTCAGAAATACTTGTCTACACAATTCCATTTCCCAAAAACAAATTGAAATCCACACCCAAACGACATCAAACTGCAGACTTAAAATGATAACATTCCTTTGACCCATTTTTTAGTCCCTAGTGGAAACTCGAAAAACAAACGCGACGCACAAGCGCACTCTTGAAAAAAATAAAACTTGCGGAAAAAAACATCAGTCAGGGTTCAGTGCTGTCCCCTTGTCAACCTACCATTCTCACTCCCCTAGTCAACCCGTCGAAGCTGGGAGTGTTCGGACACTCTGTGCCGGAGTATGGCGTGTTTGAGGCTTGTATTCCAGCTAACGACCGAATAAATAAAACAATAAACAAAGAGAGGAGAGATTTCCCGCGTATCTACCTCGGATGACGTGGCGGCCACTCGTTGGGGTCGAACGCGTGCTCGAGTCACGGAACAATGGCCGCTGATTGTTGGAGTGAGATTTTTTTATTCCAAAGCGGTAGTGAGAGAGAGAGAGAGAGTACTCGCAAAGCTAGGGGTGGAATATTGAGTGGGAAAAGAGTGAGAGAGGGAGGATATCGAGAGAGAGAGAGAGAGTTGAGAGAAAGAGAATGGGAGGGTTTTCTGCACGAATTTCATGAGTAGATCTAAAAAACGGAAGGGAATTTGAGATGCATATCCGGGCAAGTAATGACCCGTGCGCGTGTATACGTGTGTATTGAGACATTAGGTAATTTGTCCCGAGCGTGACGCGCGTTGTTCAATTATTGTCCTTGCGTTATCGTGTCAAATAATCATGTTGTGTATTTTTTTACCTGTTGGTGCAGGTTCATGATTGTGTGAAGTCCTTCAAAACTCTTGTGATGAAATTCACGCGTTTTTAAGAATCGGGGGTGGGGGAGAGAAAATGCTGGACGGTTATTACTTCCCATTTGTTTTGTTTCGAATGTAACGCATTTTTTTCAATTTAGACGTGATTTAATGCGGTATGAACATGGAGGATAGCTGATTAATGGTAATGTGGTGAATATTTTTCAAGAGATATAAAGAGCCTGCACTTAATTACCCTGTTAAGCATTGAGAAGGCGCTGCCTTGTAATTATTTTCTACAATTAAATCGATGATAATGCATTTAAAATTTGTTTTTGGCTGGTTTCCGAAGGAAATGCGTGTGTACTAACAACTTTTGCATCAACGGACCAATTTTCATGAAACTTAGTATGAGGTTCGTGCTGCCAGGGTCCAACTCTAAGCTATATTTTATTTGGCGAAGATTGAAGTCCCGGGTTCGATTATTACCGAGCTCGGCTTGTACATAGACGAGTGAACTGATGGGTTATTAAGCGTTCTTTACCAGCGAAGCGGTAATAGCGAAACGCCTTGTGGGCATGTCTGATCCGTCCGTCCGTCCGTCGTACCTCTCATCTCCGAAACCGCTGGGCGGATTTTAATTTAATTAGGTATGAGTGATCTTTATTAAAATTTATCGCCTAATTGTGATTCCCAACTGAATCCGTCAATTAGAACTTCCACTTTATATAATTACTTTAATAAACTTATACTCGTATCTCGTTAAATGGTTTCCGTAAAGCAGCAATGAAATATCAAACTTTTATCTCCCTTGCTCTTATATTATTTGTAAGGTATAGATTAAAAACATTATTCTGACAGAGAACAACATTTACTACAAGGTGGTCCAAAGACAGCATAATAGCGACTTATAGTTTGGAGATAAAAAAATCGAGATTTTCCCGAGCAAAACAACGCATATTTTGTTTTCATCGATTGCAAAGACGACTCTCTCAGCAAACAACAATTAAAAATCCATATATTTCTCTCCCATTCTCTTATATGATCTGTGAGGAGCAGATTAAAAAATTTATTTGGATAGAGAACAACTTTTACTACAAAATAGTCCCCAAGACCATAGTTTCGGGGATAAAAATTCGAGAATAGACTAATCTTTCGATACCGTTTCATACGTATTTCCTATTAAGAACGCCTTTGAAATATCTGTGTATTCCATTTATGGAGTATAATTTTCCATCTTGTTTTCTTTTCCGCTCGACTACCCTTCAGCTATAGACAGTTAAGCCATTCATATTTTATCGTATAATGAGTAATATTTATTAAATTCGTTTATTTAAAAAAATAAATGCAAAATATAATGCCAGAAAGAGATTTTGACATCGTTTTTAGTATTTCAAGCCTGATAATGCTCTATTAATTTGTTTTTTTTTTCCAATTTATCTCTATCAATGATCAACTATGAATTACAAGTGGTATTCATGGTATGAGAATTCCTTGGAATGACTAACACATACTGAAACATCTCCTGTCAATATAATTAATCAATTCGGAACGTCAACTTTGGGAGAGCAGCCTGCATCATTCCTGGTTTGGACTTCTTGTTGATTTTTAGCCTACTTTCCATAATAGAAATAGGCTTATAGTTTCGTCGTTGTGTCTGGCTGCCCGTCCTATTTACTTTTGAACCAATAGACCGATTTTCACGAGACTTGGAAATCTCTTGCTACATAGGTCGAGGTCCTGAAAAGAGTTTTTGCTGCTAATATTGAAGTCCCGGGTTCGATTCCAGGAACTATCCTTCCCATTTGATTTACATGGGAAATCTGAAATCCATCACGCAGAGTAATTTTCTCATGCACATTAAAATATCTTAAAATTGTAATATCGGAGCGGGATTTGTACTATTCTCTGAGGAGAAGAATATAGATTCTAATGTTTATCGTACAACTTTACTCATAGACCATATTTCTTTGAATTTTGCGTAAATACTGGGGTTTTTACAGTTTTTATCATTCATTACGAGAGTTGCCATAGCACCCACTATTGTTGGACTCGGATTGAGTATCATTATATATCGACGACTCTTACAGAGGAGGATATAACATATATATAACTATATATAACATATAACAGGAGGATACTAATGTTTAGGCACTTCCAGATAAGCTGGAGATTCGAAATTTTTTTCTTAGGTAGGATTTTGTGCAAAACCAACTAGAAAAAACGAAAATCTTGAAAAAGTGCAACAATGCGGCCGATAAAAATTCGCAATTGTTTAAACAAATTTTCATGGTTTATGTATTTCCGCATGTGCTACGGAGTTGAAATTTTTTTGTAAGTAGAATTCTTAACAAAACGAAATAGGGATTATACAAATTTTGATATTTTAATTTGTTTGGCAGTTAAAAATTCTTAAAGTTTAAACAAATAGATAACTGTTTTTGTACTACGGGTTAACCTAGGAAGCTGAAATTTTCAAATTATTTACAGAGTAGTGAATTTGCGTAAATAAACATTTCAATTTTACCACATACGATATGCAGCGGCCGTTAAAAATTATTTAAATTTAAACAATTACAAAAATATTATTTTACTTCTAGGAGTGCTACAACTTTAAAATTTGGCTAAAATGTGTAGCATCAGTACCCCATAATGAAGAATGTGTAAAATTTTCAAAATTGCAACATTTGGGGATTGTTTAAACTATTATTTTTACATGTGGGAAAAACGAAAATCGCTGCGGATGTGAAATATTTAGAATTAAAAATATATGTGTAATGATGAAATATGAATAATGAATGTTTTTTTATGTTGAGATGAAATGCTTGCAGTATGCGAGCACCAACTACTAGTAGTCTAATACATTCACGCGTTATTTTTGCCGCACAAATACGCGTATTTATTTTTTGGATGTTCCGTCTGAATGTATTTGTAATATTTTATAACGCTTACATATGAGATTTTGGAACACAAAGAGCAACATGTCCGCGGCGATTTTAAAGTTATTAAAGGAAATGTATGTAAGTATTAATTAAATCATTTACTGGAAAGTAGGCATTATAATTTCAGTTTGAATCATCTTGTTTACCGTATTATTATTGAAATTAACGCAACATATGCCTTCAATGAAAGTTAAACGCATAATTAGAAGGCTATAATCCCACGTTATTTTTATACAGTATTACAAGTTGTTGAAAGTGTGTTCAATGTTAACAAAAAAGCAGTACAGGTTGCAAGATGAAATGTTAGGTATTTCCCGATCAGATGAAATCTTGCATGATCGATTACATTTTAAGGAAAATTATCAACAGCATTGAACCATAAAATATATCAAGTTATATCGAGTGCATTGTTTTATTATAGATATAAGAAACTGAAACAAGGAAAATAATCTCTATCTGTACCATAAATATTTTGAAGAATTTGTTCGTTTTTTTGTGCTTTCATAACGTAACAACTACAGAACGTAGAAGCAAGATAAAGGTGCAATTTTAACCGCGATAAAAAATTAAGCAAAATGGGAGGGGTTTTAAAGCGATTTGAACTACAATTTTTATTTTAAAAATGTTTTTCTCTTTTAATTTTCCCATTTAAGTAACACGGGAATGGACATACTGTTGGCATAACAATCTACTTGACAACCGTTACAAAAAATTCCTAATAATAACCAAAAGAAATAATATATATCTAATATAACGTCAAGTAGGGAAAAAGAGACACTAAGGTTATTCAAAGAAGGGCAATCACAAAAAAAAGTATAAATCTGGCTAGTTATATCAAAAGGTAAGTGAAAGACAGTTTTAATTTGCAATTTTAAGTACTTACGATCTCTAAAACCTTTTTATGTATTCTGCATATACTCTATACTTAGTAGACAACGATATATGTTTTTCATTAGCATTAAAAATGAATAAGTGAAAGATATCTCAGAAGGTAATATAAGAAAACTTCTATAGCAATTCTTTATTTTAGACCAACATTAATAATCGTTAACTCTTCCTCCCTTGAACATCTATATGAAGTTTTACTTCCTTTCAACTGAACATCAATTAAGCCAATTATACTCATTAAATTATAATACATACAAATTAGACCCACAAAATCAACCTTTGAATGGGATAACATATGGGTAGGCTAAATTTGCATATATTTCCAAATGTGTTTCCACCGGTTGCATCCGTAGAACTTGCAATTCCTGCCCAAGTATTTATTGTTTTTGAGATTTAAGTCCAGGCAATATCATGCATTTTCTTCCACTGGAACTTAATTTGAGTTAAATAACTAAATTTTAAAAGGGATTCCATCGATTGTAATGATTATTTGACAAAAAATAGTCGCCAAATTTATCGATAAAGGGTGCAGGAAAAATTTATATATTTGGGCAAAAGATGGGAAGACAAGAAATATTGCATACCATTAAGCACTACAATATAAATTAACCTGGTTTCATTACATGGTTTTATTCTCAAATGTACCTCAATATTTTTTGTTTTGACTTAAAAACCCGAGCAACGCCGGGTAATTTCAGCTAGTACAAAATAAAGGAAACGAGTTTATGCTGGCGAGGCTTTTTTTTACATTCGCCTTTTATGAAGGAAAGTTTTCTAAAAATAAAATTTCCGCAACTTTTAAGGGGACGTTCACGAAAATTTCTGTTAATATTTTTACGTATAATTGCCAATAAAACGAACTCACTGGCATAGAGAATAACATCACAGAAGCGAGTGTACTTAGGCATCGTAGAATAACGCATAGATGGCTCGCCTCCGTTGGTTTTTCTGCCTTGCCCTGAAACAAGCCGCGCGTGAGAAATGCTCCTCTCCGTGGAATTTCATTCCTACGCCCTTGATCCTTGTGTCATTTTCTCCCCCATCATTCCATAACGCAGCTTGGAGAAAGGAGAGTGGCTGGCTTCCTTAATTTATTCATACTGTGACTGTTGTATAGGGGAAACTGGGAAGGATACGAGGTGGGGAAGGGATGGGTTGTTTGAGGTTTGGGGTAGAGAATATGGTGGTTATTTCGGTCTCCATAGGTATGCCCAGAAAATGAGGAATACGAGAGACGAGAGATTCCTCACCCATTCTTATCCATCATTGGGACTTAAAGGACGAAATGGAAATGGAAATTTTCTCAAGAAAATTTTTATTGTGAAAAAGTTTCGATAATACCCAAGGAAAGTCACTCTTTGAAAGTAGAGGTTCAATTTAATTTTTATTTATCTTTTTACTTACTTTTTGTTTGTAGATTTTGTTGCGCAGAAAAAGTTGCTCGAAAAGCTTCAAAAATATTATGCATGTATGCTTATATAATTTATCGCAATGAAGTGCAACACTTTGCATCTGTATAATCGGTAAATTAAAAAAATAAACAATTGAAATAATGAACACTCATCTCAGCTAATTAGTGTGTAACGTTTTTATTTGGAAATTAGTCTTTTACACACAAGAAATCGGAGCAAGATGTCATTTGGAAAAATATCTATTCTTACTCTGAACGTTATCATTCACATGTTAGAGATGCTAATATTTGACACACATCACAAGATCGCATTCCTTTTTTATTCTCGGCGGGATAAGATTTGGGCGTAATTTTTCATTGCATTTAATTAATCTTAAATATGTTGCGGGATTTCATGGTTCAATTTTGTGATTTTTAGCATAGTACATTTGTGTTATCTCTTACACGATTGATCATATTTTGATCAATCGCTACGTAGCTAACTTTCAGTGTAAACGTGAATTTTACTTTATTAGTAGCGCAAAATTATTACAACACTAGATTAATTTGCGTGACCAACGTGGAACGGAAGATCGTGATCTAAAAGCGTAAACCTAGTGAAATAGAAATGCCTCCATCAGAAATCGAATAAATACTTTTCCATAAATCTCAGAAATAACGACGAAATATCTGTGTTTTATTTCGAATATGTGTAAGGAAAAGTCAGATATGGTAATAATTTGTGCGCTAAAACATTTTCGCACAAGCTGTCGAAAAAGTTCTAGTGCTGAAGTAGTGACAAAGGAAGTATCATTAAATTTACTTAATTAAAATCGCTGAAAATGTATTAAAAGAGGTCA
Source organism: Tanypteryx hageni (assembly GCA_028673005.1). Taxonomy (NCBI): domain Eukaryota; kingdom Metazoa; phylum Arthropoda; class Insecta; order Odonata; family Petaluridae; genus Tanypteryx; species Tanypteryx hageni. The sequence continues at coordinate 44,371,406 of CM054117.1, forward strand.
GTCTTATTGTATTTTTAATGAAACGGATCAAAAAAAGAGGCTATTAGCGGATATTTCTTTTCAGCGACGCATGTAAATATAATTTCCTCGATAGCGTTAAGGGGTCCATGAAAGAACGCGCGACGCATCAAAGGGTGCCGGAGGAGATGGAGGAAAACTTAAAAGGGTTCGAAGGAAGAAGTGACTCTGAAAAACGAGCCGTCGCGTTTTGAAGGGAGAAGGAGCTTACAAGAGAGCGAAGCGAAATGAAGAGCAGTCAGCGAGAGGAAAATGAGAATGCGGGGGAAATAAGGGGGGAGATGAGGTTGGGGTATATGGAGATGAGACTGTGTTGGATGAGATGGACCAAGTTGAAAGGGGTCGAGGCACGAAAATGACAAATTAAGGGAGGTCGCGAGGAGAAGTAGGGGAATGGAAGATAGATATATGTGTGGTATATACGAGCGTGTGGGAGGTGGATTCAGGAGAGGCGATCGTCTGGGAGTGAGAGGGGCTAGAAGGGGAAAATAGGAGTAAAATGTGGAGGAAGAGGGCGTTGGAGAGGAAGGGGAAGAGAGTTGGAATGTGCGAGTGAATGTGAGGGCGGACGGTAAAAGAGGAAATTTTTAGCGGCGAAGCGTTGAGATGCACGCTTTTTGTTTTTAATCAGTTAAAAGGGACTGTTGACTAGTAGAGAAACTGATGGATACCACAAAGTGATGTTCCGCTGACGCATTTATACGACTCTCTTTACAGTTGTTGATTATTAAGCAATAGAAATTATATTGAATTTATCGTATATTTGCATTGTGTGTACATATGTATGTTCGTGTGCGTGCATGTATGTTTGTTTGCTTATATAGGTATATGCAGGGATACATTTATATGTGCATGTAAATATGTGCAATGCATGTCTGTCTGTGTGTGTGTATGTATGTATGTTTGTATGTATGCGCGCGCGCGTGTGGACGTGCGTGCGTGCTTATGCATGCATGTATGTATGTATGTATGTGTGTATGCATTCCTCCCATTCCGTATTCATTATACTCCGTTTCCTATTTCCATTTCGTTCTACTACAAATATTTTCCCACTCTAATTTCTTATTCTTTTTGTCAATCTCTCCCAAACTTCAATTTCTGTCCCACCTTCTTGCTTTTCTCTGTTCCTCTTGCTCCCTTCCTATTCTCTTTCGCTCCATATCGTTTACCATTTCATTTTCACTCAATTTTTTTCTCTCTCTCCTGCTCTTCCCATTTCCTACGCATATATTACTTAAATGGAAGAATTGGATAAAAACGGCTCATATGAAATTTTTCATTTATACTTCTGAGAGATTGATTTCTCCATCATCACAATATTTCCCTTTAATACATCTGATTAGTGACATTCCTGACCATTCATAGAAATTATTACCTTCCTTCAATTGCTCTCCGTCTCTGTAGTTCCTTTTTATACTTCTTTTCATCCTATTGTCTTGAAGATGTTATTATAAATGATCAGCCAATATTTGTTGCTTGTTTTGTCGTTTAAATGTAACTTATTACTCAAGTAACTAGGACAAAATCATTAACATTCGAACTTTCTATCAAAGAACAGTTCGAAGGAACTAATTAAAGAGAAGAAGTTTTCAGATCAACTTTCTTCATAGGCAAAGGATAGGACCTTAATTTGATAAGAGAAGTAATGAAATCGGTGGAAAAAATGTCAAACGAGATATTTCTTTTGGAAAAACTAAGGACCTGGGGATGCGCAAATCTCAGGCTGGCCCAAATAAATGAGATGATCTCTCGCTGAATTTCCATTCTCCCTGGTGGAAAATAAGGAAAGTTCGAGCGGTTTTCCTTACTTTCCGATAAAATATTCGGTCGTCTAACTTTTTCCAAGTTTATTGAATCCTATTCTCCGAATATTTTCCCTCTCCTACTTTTCTCCAAGTGATATTAAATCTTTTTACCTTTTCAAAAGATTCACTTAATTCCTTAAACGGAAGGATATATTTCCTATCGTCAATTTTTCGCTAACGAACACAAATATATTTGAATCTATGCATCTACCTCAGCGGAACCAATTCGAAAAAGACTCGCTTTTTCCATTTACTTTCCAGCTTTGCGCATTTCCTTCCTTATTCCGAAATCGTCTTCTTTCTCGTGCTTTCGCCAGTGCGCATTCCGTATCTTCTCACATCCTCTCTCACCAATCACTTTCTCATTTTTCCACTTCGCAGGACATTTCCCTTCCTCCGCTTTACGCTTGACTAGCTCCCTCTTCAACATCTCCACTCACTCCAACCATTCTTATATCTCTCTCCATTTTTCCTTGGAAAGAATAAGAAAAATTGGAAATATTCTCAGAACGTTATCACGCCATGTGCATATGTATTTCGTGGAGGAAAACGCGAAAAATATTACGCGCACATATATTTATACGTGAGTGTGCGCGGCCATGCGTGCAAATTCTACCCTAATTGAATCTTTTACGTAGACGTTGTCTTATCGAGTTTCCACTTTCATTTTGCTTGAAATAAAAAAATTGTAATTTTTGTGTAAAACATTGACTGAATGTCGGGAGTGAGCGCCATGAAGCGTTATATTAAATCAGGAAAACTTTTACTGAAAGAATGCAATATTTGTTTTGAGGATTTTTTTATTTAATTCAGTTAATTTATGGAGCTGGCGGACGAGATGGAAGTATTTGTATTTTGCTTCTTTCTAATTAATATAAGGAAAAGTACCTTTCATGTCAAAAATGAGATTTCTCTACATATATTGCCTCTCTAATAAGCAACAAAATTGGACCAATTCCTGAAAAATTGAGCTCGAACTAAAGAAGTGCATGGTAATAATGCATTTTAATGTAATACATCGCCGAAATTTATTCAAGGAAAGTGATAAAATATTCGTAAAATATTCTCATAATTTCAAATTAATGCAGGATTTTTAAAATACGAAAACAAAATTATTTCATTTCAATATTTTCATTTCGCATTCAATTTAAATGATTTACAACTGATAACATTAAAATCTCGGAGAGTTACCAACGTTCTTTCAGTTTGGGCAGTGTCACGGAAAAAAAGCATCTATAGTTATATGAGGCACCTGGATAAGAAATTCACATCGCCTAGAAGCATTTCCTGATAAAAATAATGAAATGTTTTAAAGTCAGGAAAGAAACTAAAGATTGCAAGGTGTAGTGTAACAAATTATTATAAGGTTACTAGTTGAATAATTGGAAGCTTTGGAACTTTATAAAAAAATAAATTAAATATACGAAATAAGAGCAGTCATATTTCACAGTTGACGGTTCTTTTAGACCAGTCTGTATTATGCTGACCAGGCGTGCCAAGTTCTGGTGTCTGGAAGACCGTATTTTCATTTATTAGTCACTCACACTAATTGGGTTGAAATTATTTCTTGACGGTATTATCTCGGTAATTTTCACTGTCCATGACTCGAAAATATTTGTTGGCCTCAATTTGCTGATCAATTCGGTTATAATCCTGCCCACGTATATTTTAAAATTGTAAACTTATCTGCTGTATATTGAACCATATTATATCCAAACCACGCGTTTTTTATTTGCCATGAGCAAAGATTGACTAACACTCTTATATTGTCCCCATTATGTCATTTTTTCTTCCCTAGCACGCGTTGTCCCGCCTTTCCTTTCTCGGAATCTAGTCACCCTAGTCTAGGTTTATAATTTGATGCATCTTACCAGCGAAACCATTACTCTTTTGATATTTTATTTTGTTTTTTCTGTTAGGTTTGGGATGTAATAGGGATTCAAGGGAGAATTATCATTTATGATTAAATTCTATATGAGACAGCGATAAATATTTTGGAAAATTTCCTGCGTACTTCGGCTACAAAGCGGGATTCATCAATGCTGACTCACCTATAGTAGATTTTAAAAAAGAGCTTATTAAAAATTTTTAATTTAGATTTGATGAATCACTACTCTTAATTGAATATATTTTTTTTATCTTTTTTGTCTATTGGAGAGGCAGCTCATCAAGAAAGAGTGATATATATTTTCAAATTTTGTTGTTTTATTTGTCGGAGCTTTATTTTTAGGCTGGTTTCCAAAGGAAACAGCCTTATTAAATTGCCCTGCCTATGGGTATATGTGTGTATCCCCTACTAACAACTTTTGCATCAATGGACCTATTTTCATGAAACTTAGTAGGAGGCTCGTGCTGCCAGGGTCCACCTGTAAGCTATATTTTATTTGGCGAAGATTGAAGTCCCGGGTTCGATTCCAGAAACTCTTTTCCCCTATTTGTTTTGCACAGGAAGCCTCAAATCTATCGTGCAGAGATGTTTACTTAATGCATTAAAATATCTTAAAATAGTGATATAAGACGTTAACATATCTTAAAATTGTGATATCGGAGCAAGGTTTGTAGTGTTCTAAGGAGAAAAGAATGCAGATTTTAATTTTTATCATCGATATTTGATAATCGATCATACTTTGTTGAATTTATACTAAAACGTAACGTTTTTGCGTTTTAAATCGCATTTTATCGAATTGTTGCCATGGAAACGATTATTACCGAAATCGGCATGAGCATAGACCAGTGAACAAATCGTTTATTTTCTTTTCCACTCGACTACTCTTCAGCAATAGACTGTTGATCCATAAATATTAGCGTATAAACAGTAACATTTATTAAATTTGTTTATTTAAAAAAATATATGCAAAATATGTCAGAAAGAGTTTTTGACATTGTTTTAGTATTTAAACCTGATAATGCTCTATTAATTTGCCTTCAAATTTATCTATCATTGATAAACTTTGAATTACAAATGGTTTATGTTATGAGAATTCCTTTGGAATGATAAACACAAACTCAAACATTTTCTGTCAATATAATTAATCAATTCGGAACGTCAATTTTTGGAAACCAGCCTCATTATTCCTAGTTTGGACTCCTTGTTTAGACTATGAGATAATATAGAACGTGTTCAGGAATATCTAGTCATTTTTCTTTTTTTCCTAGCTTTTACCGTAGAGACAAACGTTTCAAAGCCAAAGGCAGGGATAATAATGAAAGAGAAAGCGTTGATATTGCGTGTAAATCGATAGAAGGACGCAAAAGAACGCCGGATTATTTATCAATATTCGAGAATCAGCAAAATATAGAAAGATACTGTACATAAATAAATACAGAAGTAAAGATTGCTGACACGGCCACGTTCAGACATTAAGACTTGTATCTTTGGCAGTGAAAAGAGAGTGAATGTAGGACGAGATAGAAATAGGTAATGGGGAAAGGAGCGGTTAAAAGGACAGAAAATATGATCAAGGATGGCGGAGTGGATCGAGACAAAACGACCAGGTTACATATGAAGGCGAGAGTTACGCGGCGGTGCGGAGAGGTTACGCCATCTTGCGGACGAGGCGAGAATCTCACGCCGCGGCGATGATGCGCGAGGGATGAAAATACAGTAAAACCTCCACATTTGCGACTCCATCATTCGCAAAATTCTCCGATTCGCGATGTACCCAGTGTATACGTACTCAACATTCGCGACCCCTTGGCTTCGCAAATACGCGAGTTTGCCCCAAGATGATTGCTTGGTACACTGGTACACAGCCGCGCGCTGCTCCTCTGTATTTCAGTCTCGGACCCAGTGTTGCCGGATATAGCGCGAACACGCTCAGCGTAGCGTATTGAATTTCTTATAAAATACATATCACATTTTGTGGTCTTAATTCTTACATCCTATTTAGTGCGTATTTACGTGTTCTTAATTCAGATGTTAAACATTTCCTACTATTATGTTTTCAAAATGGCTTGAAATGATACCGCCAGACCCATATTTATTGTTATTTCGCAAATTTACCGCTAGTTATAGCATACGTACACAAAATGAACCGTGAGAAGCACTGTACCGATACGGAGTAGGCATATCTTTGAAGTGAGCAAGTAGTTGATAGTGTTGGCCGCGTAGTGCGATCTCGTCACCGGGGAAGTGCTAAAGCCTCACTCCATTCTGGTAACACTTATTTAGTGATTTTTGTCTATAATCTTATAGATTTACCTTTTCAGTCGCTATTTTTTGTCGTGCCATGAAACTAATCCCATTTTTCCCATTTCAACATCCGCGAATTCCACATTTGCGAGAGTTGACGGGAACGTAACCCTCGCGAATGTGGAGGGTTTATTGTATACGAGATTATGAATGAGACACGCATATATTGATTGAGGGATAAATGGGTAGAGAGAATGGGGAGAGGTTTGAAGGGCGAGAGATATAGGAATTGAAAATTCCGAGATGTTGAATGGCAAAGAATATTTGGCTGTCAAAAGAAGTTTGTAAGGAAGAGATGTACCTAATTACTTGTGCGGCACGAGTTTATGAGATCCAGGAAGTATGATCTATTAGTTGAAATTTAGGATAAGAAAGGAAAGAAAACCAATTGAATTGAAAAAATGGGAAGATTGTGATGCTAAAAGACATTTTACGAGAACAAATATTTAACTTCTTGAAAAATATAAAACGCGGAATATATGTTCGTAGGTGATCTAAAGGCTGCTATTATTAAAATCCAGAATCAGTAAATCAAGAATGTTTGCGTTTTGTTTATTTAAAGATTTATAAATATTGGTTTGTTAAAGAGGGATTTCTCTGAGGAATTGCAAGTATTTTCCATGAAACGCATTGAGTCGACGTTTTTACGAGGGTATCAGTAATGGATGCTACGTAGAGAAATAAGTTGATATTTTATAATTGAGGTTGAGAGCTCACCTAATTGCGGGTCTTTCCCTCAGCCATTTAACCGTCTTTATCAATAAATATGTTCAATTCGTTATTCAGGTCGAGGAAACTCCAATTGAAGTAGCATTTCCTAAAATTGAGAAAATTTGGGTATCAAAGACCGATTAATTTAGGGAAAACTTATTTGTAAAAACATTGCAGTAACTACAAATCATTTCGTTGAGCCAGATAAAGAACAAAAGAGAACAGTTCGGCAAATTAAATGCATTTGCGATTTTGCTATCTTTTCCGTGCAAATTTGCGAACCACAGACGAACGTGTATAATTTAGCAGTAGTGCGAAGAGCCTAAGAAAGAGATATATGCGGGAATGTTGTCGTAATCGGAAGAGAGCAGAAAGGTTCAAAGTCGTCCGTAGATTTAAGGGAGAGGAAAGCCAAATGAAAGTGAGAGAGAAGAGAAGAGGAAATGACTTTATGAAATAAAACTCACAAGATTTCTGAAAGGCTGTGGAATGGAAAGGAAATGTGGACGGCTCCAGGAATGAAAGCGAAGGTGCTAAAGAGAGTGAAAAATAGCGAAAATGGCGAAATTATTGGCAGGAAACGGAAACAAGAATGGGGCTTCGAGGAAGGGAATGGAAACAGCGAAAAGAATGGGAAAGGGAGGAAGAGGTGTCTTTTATTCGGAAGAGAAGACATCGGATACATTTCATGGAAGGGAATAAAGTGTAAAATTGATTAGAAGGGAGAGAGAGAGAGGAGGGAATGAGAGTGGGAAAAAGGGAGAGGGTGGAAAAAAAGAGGTATAGAGGGGGAGAAAGAGGGAGAGAATGGGAGAAGGAGAGAAGAAAGTTCGGAAGCGGAGAGAAGTTGGGAAAGTTTCCGTGCCGTAAATTTGGAAGTTTTCTGAGTGCAGCGACAGAGGCATAAGGGACGAGGGTTCTCTGAATGTTAAGGAGAGTAATAGAGAGGACGAAGTTGGAACGGCGATTGCTTTCATCTCTTGCGAGTGTCTCTCATCTTACACGAAGAGATTCTCTTTTCTTGTGCCGTTACTTTCCCAGGTTCGCTTTCTGGATCTTTTGAAAGGTTTTCCAGTAGAAATTTTCAGTTGATGGTCGACAACTTGGTGATGAAATTAGTGGGCATTGTAAATAAATATTCTGGAAGGGATGATAAACTAATTAATATTATTCTGTCAAACCTGTTGCTTCCGCAGTCCTGTTTATAGAAAATAGGATCTATTTGCTGACATAACATTAGCATATTAATTAGATATTGGATATGTTATTTCATATACCAACGACTAGGCGAAATAATAATTTTGAAAATATTTCTGATAAACTATGCGTTCTGGAAGCTTATTTTTAGAAAAAAAGCACTGAAAATACTAACAATTTTACTAAAAACTAAAACTTAACAAGTTTATGAACCAGAAAGCTCTCTAATCTTCTTTTTGCTAAATTGCTCCATATGAACATGTGAAGTAAACATGAAACACGGCAGTATCATTCAGCGAAAGATGGCAGGTCGACCTAATTCGCTTCTCACTTGTTTATTTGGTTTCTAACATGTCTTTTTCCGGATGACTCTGCGCTAATAGAAGGCGCTGGCTCTTCGACAGATTTAAAACCGGTGACTTTATTTGTCGAAATTGATTGAATCGAAATATAAATGTGTTGTGGTTATTACGCATTGAAACGTTTACGAATAGCCCGGGTAGCTCGATTACCAGAGATTTCCCTTAAAAAGAAGCTCGCGAGCTCGAGCTTTTGAAAATGGGCGAGTTTCAGCAGCTCTAGCCTACTCTTAACGAAGAGCACCAACGGCTTAACGGCCCTTCCGAAGGACGGGACGCTGACTTTGCGCGGTCTCTCAAACCACACAAAAAGGGGTCCGAGCGAGCTTGGAAAAAATTTTACTTTCGTAGGATTCGAACCCGCTTCCCTTCCAGGCAACAGTCGAGTAGCGGCCAGAGTTCTAACCAGTACACCACCCGGGTCTTGCATTTGCCGGACGGATTTTCTACCACTCAACTTTCGTAGCAGATCAGTTTTCCCGTTTTTGGACGCCGATGTTTTCTTAGTTGGGTCCGGGCTAACCAAGCCAGCCCCAACGGACATCGAGGAAAATTCCTTCCTCTGAGATTGAGATTGCCAAACTATAAATTGTTGGAATAAAGCGATCTTAAGATCCCATGCAGACAAGCATAAGGTTGGGAAAACTTTTTAAACGAGAACAAATTCTGCTTTGACCGGGTTTTTATTGTACGTCTTAATAAAATGCATTATGATGACAAACCAAATTTCTGACTTTGTTTAACAACAATGCTTTTCGAATTCGTATCATGGAAATAGTATGAAATAATGATTGCGTCAGCAGCTATCGTGCTTCGCCTAATCCTTTGTAAGTTTATCTAACAATATTTTAAAATAGGTATTTACGAGAATGTTTGTGTTTTAATATCGTGCATATGAAAAATAGTGATCTACTTTTCGTCAATCTTATTTTCGTCGCTGTTTCCAGGAACGTTACCTGACGTAGAAGCGGGTGCTGCCTGTAAATTAAAAAAACACTGTCTATTATTTTATACACGTGAAAAGCAGGACGTCACGTACGACACGGATGTTTCGAAAACACGGGGTATACTTCATTCCTTATACGAATTCATTAGGTGTTAGAGAGTTACAGTGAGGAAGAAAAACCTTTTTGGCAGTATTTCAGAATAAAAAAAACGACGCAGGTAACATCTTGGAGAAAATATCCGTTCGATCTGGCCAGGAACCGCTGCGCGAAATATAAAAAAAACTTTCTCTAAGGCACGTGCGGATACTGAAGATGATAGTAAATCTCGAACTACATTGCGTCAAGAATGAACCCTATCGGAACATTACCTGATATTCGACATGAGCTCCGAAGAATTTTCCGACCTGCTGTCGTGCATCGTAAACAGTGTTGTGCCATATTCTCTTCCCGTTCCCGAATGAAGGTGGTGCGACCACGGAATAAACGAACATCGCAATAACGTTGATTAATAGCTCAGTTTATGTGCACCACCTGAAGAGAACCGTTAAGGACGCCTTGTGGTGAGAATAGCCTCCTACGTTACCTTTTTTCTTCTCTCTGCACGTTGACTCCTTGACTTTTCTCATTCTGGCTGCAAGCATCCCGCGCGATTTATCGCCCATGAAAGAACATACGTGGAGCAATAAAAAGAGTTTATATAATTTATATTTAGTGCTTGATTAAAAAAATATTTCATCCATATCATTGGCCGTGCTGGAAAATTTTCACTGAAGAATATTTTAAGGCGGGGATGATCCCGTAGCAACGTATAATGTCGGCGCGACGTGGTCGTTACAAAAAAGTCACGATGTTACGTTTCTTTTATTATTTAAGAGCTACTTGTATACAGTATCATGAATTATATATCCTTTAAGAAACAAAGGTGTTGAGATGACTTAATATGCATGCGGGCATAAATCTGAAATTGAATTTTGAACTTTGAGAAGGAGAAAAAATCCTGTAATTGACCGGGAATGGAACCCGAGTCTCCCCATTTGCCGGATAGGTGCTTTAAAGCACCTATCCGGAAAATGTGGAGACCCGGGTTCGATTCCCGGTCAAGTACAGGATTTTTTTCTCCTTCTCAAAGTTTTTTATATATCCTTTGATTTGTCCTATTCTCAGGTTTAAGTGTATTAAGCGCAAGGTGCTCTTTTGAGAATTAATTATCTTTAAACGTCGCTGTGGGAAGCATTATTTCACGCTAGAGACCACATCACGTGCTTAAATGACATGACGAATTCCTTGAAATAAAAACTGAATGATTTTTATTTCATTTTTATGTAAGTTTCATCTATCCATCTTCTTTAATAATAGAAGTTAAAATTGACGTTATATTATTGTGGGAATCGTAGGTCATATTGAATATGGCTTGAAGCATTTATCTTATCGGCCATAGACAACCGCCAGTTTCTAGAAACACACCCCTTTACAACTCCGTTTTGTTATCCACTACAAAATGGTAGTGTTATTTCGCGTATCTGGCACAATATACGGAACTAAGGGCAGGAGATGCTTAAATCTGTCAAACTTGAATGATGATTCAGAATTTATGGATGAGTGCTACCGCTAAAATTGGAGTGTTCTTGTAATATGCTATGTTTTGTGAATCTCAAGATATGTTCCGTCTGAATATCAGCTGTTGATATGGAAGATTCAATGGCATTACATATCATAATCCGTTTTGGTTCATTTATTTTTGAGTGCTCAATATAGGGTATTCAAAACAATTCTTTAATGAAGATTGATTTGTCTTTAAAAATCCTAATCGAATAATTAATTCTCAGCTTTGGCGCTACATACACCTTTTCTATAGGGCTTTCAAATCGATTTTTACCATACCCAGTTAACCGGTTATTTTTCGAATTTTCTTACTATCTGCTAACCGGTTAATTGTGTCCGATTAACCGAATTTTTTTAAGGTATAAGAAATTCTTGCCATAATCAGTTTTTTTTTAATCCGAGTGTAAAGAATTTGTTGGAATAAATAGGTATTCTCAGAGGAACTCTCCAGGCCTATTTTATTTCATAAAATAAATTAATTTTAAACACCGGGATTTGTGAACTGTTGGAATGGATTTTTAGAGAAACAACGAAAAACTTTTTAAGATCGTATATTTGTTTTTTGGTACATCACGGAACTGGTGAGGTAGTAGTGGGGTAGGAATACGAGAGAACGAGAGAATTTTTTCCTCTCTCCATCTTTCTTCCTCTCTTCATCTCCCTCCCCTCCATGTCCCTTTCCCTCTCTTTCCTTTTTCGTCCCAATCACCCCTTTCCTAAGCGGGAACCTCCCCTACATGCGCGGCTTTCTCCGCTTACCGACTTCGTATCGCCGTCGCCAGCGGCCGCTGCCCATCAAAGCTTCCAGTTGACTTTAGGCTGTCAATTGGAGAACATTTTCAAAGAAATTGCAGATATTCATCTACAGCCAGAGAACGAGTTTTTTTTTGTTGCCAATAACTTTTCGACCAAAATTCGTAGTTCTAAAATACGAAACACTTTATGCTCTGGTATTCCTGAAATATAATTTTTTTAAACATTAATAAATATTTACTCTTGTATTATTTGTGCTTTTGTACAAACAATAATTTTTTGTATATAGGAAACATTGAATGTTGTTTATTTATAAAGCTTTTTATAAAAATCACATAAAATAAATTTTTTTCTTGTAAGTATTCAGTTCAAAATTCTTTTATAGCAAACAATGAATCAATTTCTTAAAAAATTTATTAGTTGCAAAAACTAAGCAGTTTTTCTTGTATTCCTTTTGTAATTTATTTAAATAAACATGTCTAAAAAATAATTTAGTATTTCTATTTTACCGGTTAACCGGTTCTGTGGAATTTTAATTTCTTAATTACTTCCTTTGGAAAAAATTCACAGATGAGAAGGTAGGCACGGTATTTTGATGCAAAATTCATATTCCTTAACTTAGTGGGCAGAAAATATTTCATACTCAAAGAAAACCGTCGTTAGCAGTGCTTTCCTCTTTTTTTAGTATCTTCTAATGTTTCTTCCGCTTCTTGCGTGACTCGTAAGGTAAACGCCATTTACTTAATTCCTTAAGTGCAAAAGAAATAACAGCACTCGATCTTCTGATAAAAGATAAAAATCCAGTTATGCCTCTTGTAAATTTAACAACGCAGAAGAAAGAAAGAAAAAATTAAATCATCGCAAGAACAAATGAACGACGTTTAATCGGGTTTCGGGAAAGCAGAGGAAAAACTCCTGAGGGAGGCGTACTGAAATACGGAGTCGGGCGTTTTTATTTCTACCTTTTAAGAATACAAAGAGTAAGGATAAATGGATTTTTTGTTTTACATGTTCTTGCGTAGTCTAAGAGCTTTTTTAGCTGAGGATTTATTCCATCAAGTGAATAAATGTGTTTTTCTCATAAACCCCTTTAAAACTGCAGTATTATATCGTTTAAACAATTTTCAATAATAGGTTCTCACATTTAATTAAGTAAAGTATTTATCTAGTGCAAAAGAGAGTTATTAAGTTTAATGTGAACATTATAAAAATTTATGACGAATTGAAGCTATTTATACTATTTTCTCTCAAAGATTGAGAGGTCGAACCACGATTCGGTTTGCTAAAGACCAATAGGATTTCGTAACTACTAAGCTACTTCTTCCTATGGAAGAGAAAATAAACTTTAAACATTTTACTGTACAAGTAAACTTATAAGTATAAGTATCGACTTTTAAACCCACTTTGTAGAAAACGTTATCCTACGACAATACATTTACTAAAAACTAATAATAATCATGTACTCACAGAACGTGACCCTTCAAAATAGCCCGGACAAAACAGCCCCGTCAAAATACACTAACAATAAGTACAACCCAAGACAAAATAGCCCCGTCAAATTAGCCCCGACAAAATAAAATGCAGGCTGAAAAATAGCCCAGACTAGATTCAAACATGTACATGTAGCACCAACAACTCAGTCGAAGGGTGGTATCTCTCGTTCCAGTAGTCGATAGATAGCCACCATCCTTCGGTATATAAATTTGTCGACCAGTTTCGAAAAGAGCAAGATCGAGTCTAGATAGACATTGCGCGTTTTCATGCGGGCATTTGACTGCCAGGAGCATCAAAGAACAACTCGGTCGACGACTTCATACTCGAGTTCCAACTTACGATAATACTCGCATTCTTGATTATCTTCGCGGAATGTCTCACAGTCTTAGTAGGTATATTGATACCAAACTACATACACATCGTATTTTAAATTGAAATCTTTTATTACTTATTAGATTTTGGCTAATTTTACAAATATTTTATTACTTATGTATTAGATTTGAGGTAATTTTACAAATATTGTATTGCACACATGTATATATTGGTTTTGGCTAATTTTACAAACATTGTATTACTTATGTATTGGTTTTTCACACCTAAATAACAATAAAACTAGGCTAATTTATCGGGTCATTTTTGTCTTAGGGTGTTTTATGTGTAAGCTATTTTGACGAGGCTGTGTTAACGGAGTACGCCCAGAGAAAAATCGTAGCAGATACGGCTTATTAAAAATAAAGTTACCTGCGATTATGATATTAATTGGTTATCTTGATCCGTTAATTATGGTGGGTGACATTCTTCAAAATTCCTTGACTGCCATAAAAATTTTATTTGTAAGCTCATTGTCTAATATAAAAACAAATAGCTGGAATCATATTGAGAATCAGGGATATAATTTTTTTCATTCATATGACTCGGTATTTTGGCTCGTAAATAATTGCGCAGGTATATATTATAAATATTTTTAATATGACACATTATTTCTATGTGATTTTAAAACATCAATACAACTATATATCTCTTATCTTTTTCAGGTAAGCAATCGCTGTCGTTTACCAAATAACACTACATCAAATGGAATAAAACACGTAAGTAGGTTTTATTATTAATTATTAGTACAGCCGAAATTGTTGCAAGGTAAATTTTGTGGCTGAAGAAAGTTAATTATAATGTTTACCCCTTTAGATCCACTAAGTGAAATGCGTGATACGTTATTAGATGAATAGCTAATATTTGAGGCAGAAAATCTCCGAGTATTCGGATAACATTAAACTCTGCATTATTTCATTTAGACAAATTTCACAAATAAATGTTTCAATATTGTAGCTGTCATAAGTTTCAAAAATATAATCATCCGGTTTACTCGTGTTTTTTTTTTAAATTTCAAGATGATGTTTTATTCGTTCTATCTTGTTCATAAGTATAAAAATATATAAATCAGGAAACATTATTTCCCGAAATAACATTTTTATTGTTGATAGTCGAATTTACCTTCATCTCGTCCACCCAGTTTTTATTTTTGCCTTATATTCTTTCATGCTTACATAATTTTGATCGATTAATATCTCGACGTGAAAAGTAATATCTGTGTGTATATATTTCACTGTTTGATTATTAAACTCATCTGCTCGTTTTTTATACTCAGAGAATATTTTTTCCAGTTTAATCTTCAATTGAATTACGATTTATAGAAAGATTTTAAATGTAGCGTAGACTCATGCACCTATCAAATTCCATCCGTTTAAAGGACAAATATGGCTACCTAAATTCATTGGTCGTTTTTTACAAAACCTGATACTTAATTTATAATATTGAGTCATGGGAAGAGTGTCAGCTGTGAGGCCCGTACCTCATGATGAGAATATGCCAATACCTAAGCCACCAGAGACATGTCGAGTTTGAAAGAAGAAGAATCTAACACCGAATCTGACAAACCGCTAAATATACAGGTCAATCAAGATCCCGACTTTCAACTATCGACATCAACAGCACCTCATTGTATTTCGCAAGTGGAATGATAACGATCAAGTGAAATATCTGAAGCTCTCTTAAACTCTGTCGGAAATCTTAGACTCTTGATCAGTGGTTATCAACCGGTGTGACATCACACACACACGGACGCGCCGGGACAAGAAGGTGATAGAATATGATAATATCACTATGTATGTATGTATGCCCAGTCAATTCGCCTCTCTTACAGCACAAATGGGTATCTCAGAGGTAGTGCAATGAATAACCGGGGAGGGAGGAGGGAAACCCGGTGCCGGCATTTGCCTGCTCTTACGAAGAACACCAGGGGGGCCAACAGCTTAACGTCCCTTCCGAAGGACGGAACAGCTGAATTTGCGCGCTCTCCTCAAACTACGCAAACAGGGGGCCGTGTGACCTTGAGAAAAATCCTACTCGCGCAGGATTCGTACCCGATGACTTTTTCAAGCATCGGGCGAGTAGCAGCCAGCGTCCTAACCACTACACCACCGGCACCCCCATGATAATATCACTGATATTCACTGCCCCCGAATGGTTATTGGACAACACTGATCAATGGCCTGTTAACTATGTTATTGAAATTTCATTAAAAGTATTGATACTTCGTTTTTTTGGTTGCAAATATCACCAAAAACATTAAAATAATACTCTACCAGTATCTAAAAAGAGCAATTGTTGGAAAACCTAACTTGAAAAGAAGATTTTGTTAGAAAATACTTTGTCGTGTAATTTTACCATACTGCCATCTCTTGGCAGTCAAACGAACTGATATAACATAAAATGCGGGACCGTTGGAGATAGTTTTGACTTGCATTTTTTAAAATTATAACATGCACATTCTTGATTTTCATTGAATCACATTAATGTCGTAAAAACATTAAAGTAAAAAATTCAGAATATCTAATAGCAGCATCTGTCGCAAAACATTTTTAACAGAAAATTTTGGTAGAAAATATTTATGCCGTGGATCTTTCTATTACTGCCATCTCAGGACCAAGCATGGAATTCGTATAAATGCGGGACCGTCGGAGATAGTTTAAAAGTTCTGTAGTATTTTGGAATACATTTCTAAAAATAAACCCACCCATTGCATTAATTTATCATGCCGGGTGGAAGTAAGCACATATCTTATTGATGCTGCAGGCAACGCTGCACTAAGCAGCTAGTTTATATCATAGTAGTTATTGTATATTAGCATATTCCTGATATATTCGTAAGGTTGTTTCATTTTTACGTCCCATAGTATTTATATATTTTCGTGGTTTTGTATTATCATCTCCTGTGTGTGAACTAACTTTGCTTGTGTTGTTTTCGACTTTCATTTAATACCTGAATTTGACCACTTCTCGTACACTTCACGAATAGTTTCCCCGCGTATCTAGCTGCGTTAAAACTTAGACCCGTATCTTTTGCGTATTTCTATTTTAGCTTATGTTTTTGTTTCCTAAGAACTTGTTCTGGTAGATTAGGATGGCTGCACAAACGCATTCTGTTTCTCTCTTCAAGTTCGCTACCGATTGCGAGTCTTTGCGGGCGCGGCTCGCGGAGCTTGAGAAGTTAGTTGCGGAACTCTGCTCTAGGATGGAAAGAGCCGAGGGGTCTTGTATCCGGATGGGACACGTGAGTCGCTCCGCGAGATCTCTTCGTGCCGAGGTGGCGGCTCGGGTTAGCCCGAGTGCTAATGTCAGTTGGGTGATCGAGGAGTGTTACGCAGTCTATCCGCGAAGAGAGACGCCTCCCTCCATGAAGCCTGATGAGTAGCCGTGAGGTGACGCTGCGGAGGCAGGGGTTAGGTAAGGGGGAGGGTGAACCTATCCCTGTCAGCAACAGGTACGCGGTGCTGTCGAAGGATGGTATAGGCATCGCAGAACTTGGTGACACTCGCCTGCGCGAAGCGTGACGTCAGGGAGGGTAGAGCGTGCGTGGAAGCGGTAGGCAGAGGGAGCGGAGGGGAGAAGAGAGCGCATGGCAGACAGAGCTGCCAAAATACTGGCATTAACCCTAGAGAGGGCGCGCGGTTTTTTCGAGTGGAGTGAGTGAGAGAAAGCATTTGAAAGTTGGCAACGAAGGAATGCGACCGCAGGTACCCTGTTGGACACACGCGGAGACTACCTTTCTCTCCCGCGTCGAGAAAGTTTTAGACAATGAACCCTTCCACTGAAAAGGGTCTTCTGCGCAAGTGCCACCAAGTTCTGCGATGCCTGTACATCGAGCTCTGTGCCCGTACTTGCTCCCGCTGCTGCGAGGAATGCTGCAACCGCGGGAAATCGGGTCGGCAGGAAGGATTCTTAGTGTAATGTAGCTCTAAAGTTCGGCGTTTGATGGCACCCCTGTTATCTATAACCCGCCGGGATAGACAAACGACTATATTAAGGGCGAAATTGAGACTATATAGTCCCTTCTTACATTTAACCCTTTTGTCAGAGAGTTACAATATTTACATATTTAAAAATAAGTTAATTACATATGAATTACAATAAAATATATGTTAATTTTTATTTATTTATTTATTTCCATGCGGCCCCTAAACAGCCGTAATCGGCCTTTTACAAGGGGCTCATTAACATAATAACAAGGACTATCACAAACATCCATGCCCTAGGTGAAGAAAAACCCACCTAGGCGGGATTCGAACCCGCGACCTTTGGATTGGTAGGCGAGGACGTTACCCTTCCACCACCGAGGCCGATTAATTGTATATTGGTTAACAGATCATGGATAATTATCAAAGAATATTGTTAGTTTTGTTGGTCGAAAAAACACTGTGCATCAGCTATGTTTTAATACAGAAAAAATGTTCCACTGCAGAAAACACCTACGAAGATAAGAGACTTGTAAAAAACCGCGAAAAATTCCCAGTAGGGAGTTGAAGAGCTGGTTTTCTCCAGATGTATGTCAGGAGGCACGGTGCCGCAGGTGACCAACAAGGTGAGAAAAGTGGTAGCGGCGACAGGTTGCTCTCGGCTGCAAGTGATGGCCCATGTTGGGAGTAACGACGCCACGAAGCGCGGATTTTAAGTTCTTTTCGGGACTTGGCCTCTGAGGTTGCTCGTCTCCGAGATGAGTCGGGTTCTGATGTGCAGCTTACCATCTACAGTATATTTCCTAGGATTGACCGCGGTGCTGAGGTTTGGAGTAGGGTTGACAATCTGAACCGAAAGCTGTGAAGTTTCTGTCGTGACTTGGAAATTGACTTCGTCGACCTAAGGCCGAGTACGAAACGTACAGTGCACCACTGGATCACTCTTGTGACCACTACACGCCCGAATTGGCTCAGAGAGTAGGGCGTAGGATTCTTGAGCATGGTAGGAATTTTTTAGGCTGGAGCAGCGGTGATCAACCGTATTGCCAGTCATGGCGAATCGACCATTGATATGTTGCGAATTGATGCTCACCGTCTATTGTCTAAAATTTTTATTAGTTTATTAAGTCACATACATTTTACATACGACGGCCTTTTCACAATATAATAAAAAATATTTTTATATAAATAGAACGTTACACAAAAAAGGCTAGAGTGACACAAAAAATCGATTCGCGCCATCTCACCCCTTTCTGCTGCCACTTTTACTTAGCGTGGATTTTATGCCGAATTTCAGTGCGCTACTTGTAAAAAATAACTGTAAAGTATAACATTAAAATTTTATGCTTGCATTTAATGATTTCTTTTACAAATAAATAGTTTTAATCACTATTGTGTCTCACTGTAACCTATAATTTAAAGTCAGTCCTACTTATAATATTTATATTTTGTATTATGTGGCGAAAAGGCTGATCCGTTCGCCACAAGTGTGGCGAACCTTAATATTGTCTTGGATACCACTGGGCTAGAGAGTAGAGCAGGGTGTAGGTCAGTTTTGGGTAAGGAGATAACCGATGTGTCCGTAGAAAATAAAAATCACGCGAGATTATGCAATGGTAGTATATAATCCGAGCGTAAGTTAAATACACGTAATACGAAAGATATAGGAAATTCACAATAACATGCAGTATCACTGTAGAGATTGTTAATTGATAAAATGTTCCGTAAAAAGTAGGATGAGACGCGATTCGGATGCCAAACAGTCGTAGAAGTACTTGTTATGATAACGCGCGTAATCTTAAAACGAAAACGAGAGGAAAGGCTTGCGAATATTATGCGAAGTGATAGTGAGAAATTAAACGTCGTCGCATTAATCGATACATTCTGCGAGTTATCTTTCCTTCAATTAGTCAGAAAGTCAACGCGATCGAGCAAGGTACTAGATGTATTAGCAACCAACGTCCCAGAGAGAATAAATAGTCACCATTAAAGATGGAATTCGTGATATGACCGAATGATCAGGTGCTGAGCCGTCTGGACATTATTCAAGAATATAATGCTAGAGAGGATCAATAGGTACATTCCAATTAAACTGAAGGTCGACAATAAAGACAATAGGTAGGTTAGACGTGAGAGAATTAGCCATGCGAAAATAAGAAATATGCCGTCTACAGCATCCGATGAGCAGCTAAAGTTCAGACGTATAAGGAATCCCCCGTTAATGCGAGAAATATTATGCACGAGGCTTTTACTAACTTCAGAAATAAGGTATTAAATAGTTATTTGAAGAAAGACCCTAAAATGTTTTGGTCCTATGTGAGAGAAGTCCAAGGTAGAGGCCTTACCATAACTCGGAATGGGACGTTTCGCAGCTGCCGGTTCGCCGCAGCCGTTTCGCCACGAGGCACGTTTCGCCGCGAGGTACGTTTCGCCGCGAGGTACGTTTCGCCGCGAGGTACGTTTCGCCGCGAGGTACGGTTCGCCGCCAGGTACGGTTCGCCGCCGCCGTTTCGCCGCGATCGTTTCGCCGTTTCGCCGCGGTTGTTTCGCCGGTGTTGTTAATGCATTTTTAGTGTAATGGGAAGAATAAGCTGAATCGATTTCAAGGAAATTTGGTATATAGAATCTTCACATAAATACAGTACGTGTTTGGGAATTTGTGCCTAAACTATCCAGCAGAAGTGCAACTTGAAACATTTGTTTTCACGATTCCGGAATAGAATAGCCCAACCAGTTTCAACTAAATTTGTTAAATTTAATCTTTTCACAAATACGTGACTAAATGTTATATTAGAACCTCATCAAAGCAGCATGGATGCCACTACTGAAAATTAATATCTTTCGGTTTTCAAGAATTTATTTAGGAACTGGTGAAACCTATGCCAAACAAGTTTTGTATGAAGAAGGCGTGCGAAACATTAAAACGAAATGAAGACGTGTTTTATAGATATAAAATTAATGACTGCAGATAAAATGAATAATAAAATTCTTTGCACATATTTGTGTTGAATTTTTGCATAACTTTCAACGATATTTTATATTTATAGTTTTCAAATATATTCAAAACCATAACAGAATATTTGTTTCAGATCAAACACACGAAAGCGCCATAATAACAAATTAAACTACAAGTAATGACGGTATTGAATGAATTGGATTCTACGCATTCTCGTCCTAAGCAATTAATTTTATTAGTGCTTTTCGTCATTGCTGAAAAGCAATATTATCTTCGTGATGTCCGTCCGTCCGTACGCATGTATCAGGGAAGAATTGGCTGAACCGATTTCAACTAAATTAGATACATAGAATACTAATATAAATTAATGACGAAAATAGTATGTTTGGGACGAATCGACTAATCAGGGATGCCACAATTGCAATGTTAAACATTTTGATTATTATGAATTTGGAAGGAATTAGCTTGGCCGATTACAAAGAAACTTTGTTTGAAAAAGGCATGCAACATTAATATAACAAAATGAAGATTTTTTTGTATTGATATAAAAGCAGGGCAGCCATAATACAAGGAATAAATTAATTTCTTTTAACATGTATTTGTGTTGAAATATCCGCATCAGTTTTAACAAAATTTAACACTTACAATAAAAACGTATATACAAAACCATATTAGCATATTTAAACTTAATCAGCCATACAGGAGTGCCACAATAACAAATTAAATTCTTTCAGTTAAGAAGGATTAGGAAGTAATTGGTTAAACGGATTTCAAATAAATTTTCTATGCAAGATTTGTACAACATAACATTATGAAATCAAGAAGATTAAAGTGGAGCTCAAGATCATGGTTACCACAATAAAAAGTTAAATAATATTTTTATGCGTATTTCTAGAGAATTGACTTCATGAATTTTAACCAATTATGGTATATATAATCCTCATATTCATTAGATTTACAACACGGGAGAGTGGCCTAAGGATTTTCTAGAAGTAACAATGATCCCTCTAAAGAAGAAGCCAAATTAGAGAACGATATGCCTTCTGTCACACATATCGAAGATCATTACGAGGATTCTTAATAAAAGTCTGGAGAAATTGGCAAAAGAAATGCTAGGGGAAGATCAATTCGGTTTCAGAAAAGTACGAGGAACTAGAAATGCTATAGGAGTATTTAGAATCATATCAGAAAGGCAATCGAGTACATTCAAGATAACTGCGTTTGTTTCGTAGACTGGCAGAAGGGCTTCGATAGAGTAAATTGAATAATATAGATGAAGGTATTAAATAATATAGATGTAGACTGAAAAGACAGGAAACTGATCAGGAATCTATATGTGAATCAAGTTGTAAAGGTCAGGTTGCAGAATACGGACACCTTTGGGGTAAATTTTGGTAGAGGAATAAGACAGGGCTGCCTATCGCCGACCCTATTCAATATATATGGAGAAAGTGTAATGCGAGAAGCGTTAGAAGGCACAGGAAATTTCAAAATTGGAGGACGGATTATAAGAACAGTAAAATACGGTGATGATCAAGTACTTCTAGTAAGAAAAGAAGAGCTACAAAAAATGATAAATAGGCTAGTGATAACAGGTGGAAAATACGGTATGGAAATAAATACAGAAAAATCCAAGGTCATTCGAATATAGGACAAAGAAGAGAATTGGAACATAAATATTGGAGGAAAGTCTTTAGAACAAGTTTTAGACTATTTATACCTTGGAAGCATCATAAGAAGAGAAGCAAAATGTACGGATGAGATCAGAACTAGAATAGGAAAAGCAAAAACGGCTTTCAGAAGAAAGAAACACCTATTTACGGGGAATATAAGGGAAGGTACCAAAATATTATATTTCAACCAGGTCGACTAAACAGGGAAACCACAATATAAAGGTTAGATTTTTTAGTAAGTATGAATTTGTAAGGTATTGGCTGAACGGAT
Organism: Tanypteryx hageni; assembly: GCA_028673005.1. Lineage (NCBI taxonomy): Eukaryota > Metazoa > Arthropoda > Insecta > Odonata > Petaluridae > Tanypteryx > Tanypteryx hageni. The sequence goes on from CM054117.1 coordinate 44,393,675, forward strand.
CTCGAAGAAATTTCGTTTGTATATTATGGTATGTTGTAAAAATTTTATATATAAAATTTAATTGAAATCCATTCAGCCAATTCCTTTTAAAATCTTTAATTACAGAAATAGTTTAATTTGTACTTGTGGAATCCCTGTTTGGCTGATTTTGTTTAAATGTGCTTATGTACTTTTGTATATATGTGTATATTAAAAATATTAAATTTGGTTGAAACTGAACCGATCAGTTCAAGACAAATACGTGTAAAAGAGTTTTTTTATTTCATGTATTGTGGCAGCCCTGCTCTCTATATTTATAAAATAAATCTTGAATTTGTTATTTGATGTTGCACCCCTCCTTAATACAAAATTTTGTTCAAATCGGTTTAGCCAATTTATTCCAAATTCCAAATTACCGAAATGATTAACTTTGCAATTGGGGCCATTTTTGTCTTCAATTTATGTATTTTATTAATGTATGTTTGGCCAATTCTTTCCAAAAGCATAATTACCGAAAAGGTTTATTTTGCAATTGTGGCACCCTTGCTCTGTCGATCCGATCCAAATATATCATTTTGGTCATGTATTTATGTATGTTGTATGTTGAAATCGGTTCCGCCAGTTCTTCCCTGATATACACGTATGAACTGACGGACGGACATCAGCATCATCAGCATTGACGAAAAGCATTAAAAGTTGGGAGTAAAAGTGAAAGGTAAACGATGGGTGTGATAAATAAGATTAAATTCTTATTGTGACCTTAAAAGTTAAATATATTGACTTTTTATTCTAATTGGTAACTGGAAATTATATTTTCTACCACCTCATCATGACGTTATCTTTCAGTTATTTTAACTACAACCCATAATGGTACGAAGGAAGGAAGGAATAAGGAATCTCGGTAATTCAGTCGATCTAGCATATTCTATCGAAGTGATCCTTGTGATATTAAGTTTTAACGCAAGATCTATTTCTTCATAATAAGTTTGTTCATTAATTTTGGCCCGTGTGTGGCCACGTTTCCCAGATAAAATATTTCTTAAGCCTACCAATCATTAACAAGATGTTGAAGTACTTATCCTACATCCAAAAAATTGAAAATTGCAATTTTATGCTTCCTTGAACAAATTTCAATATAACACCTTGAGGCGAAACGGCCGCGGCGAATTGTCATTCGCGACGAAAGGGCGGCGGCAAAACGGCCGCGGCGAAACGTCCTAGACCCAGCATACCTTCCCTGAGTAATGAATCGGGTGCCGTTTTTCAGCCAACCTATTAAACGATCATTTTGTAAAAGCATTTCCAGCCGTCAACGATCAATTCGTATATTATGCATTCGCTAGAAGGAACGACCTGATGGACGATATCGTATTTTTTGAGGTGGAAATAGCAAGGTTATTAAGTTCCATTAGATCTATCAAAGCCGCTAGCCCAAAAGGAAGTTCTGCTCGTGTTTTCAAGGAATTAGCCGAAGAAATAGCACATTTTCTTCGGATAATATTCGAGAAATCTATTTTCCGCGGGGAGGTCCCTAGCGACTGGAAGTTAGCGCACGTTATCCCAATTCATAAGGCCGTTGACAAGGAGAACTCAGAAAATCACAGGCCCATTTCCCAAACTTGGATATCGTGGAATATTCTTGAGCACATGCTCGTTAGCATCATAATGCGATTTCTTGATAGTAATTCATTTGTTAGATGATTCTCAACAGAGGTTAAGGAAAGGTAGTTCTTGCGATACTCATCTCGGTCTTTTTAGTGAGTTGTATACTGAGAAGCGAAGAAAAAATAGGTAGGCGGATGCCATCTTTTTAGATTTTAGGAAAGGTATCTCACAGGAAGTTCATAACGAAATTAGAAACCTTAGGCGTTAATTCCAAAATTGCTAATTGGATCCGTGAATTTTTAAATCATAAGAAGCAAAACGTTCTCATAGATGGGAAGTCCTCGAACTTAGTGGAGATTGTCTCTAGCGTCCCACAGGGTAGTGTCATTGGTCCGTTATTATTTCTAATTTATATAAACGATATAAGCCCATTAGTCAGAAGTAAAATTAGGCTTTTTGCGGACGGAACCGTCATTTGTAGAGAAATAAGCAATCCGGAAGACCATCAGTGTCTTCAAAATGAACTAGAAGCTATCTCTGCGTGGTGTAAGGAATGGCAGTTAGAAATCAACCAAAATAAAAGCTGCGTTATCAATTTCTGGAGAACCATGAATAGCTCGTTTGATGTTAATTATTCGTTCGACGGAGTAGGGATACCAGTTTCAGATTCGGTTAAATATCTAGGACTAAAGATCCATCGTGATCTCTCGTGGAAGACTCATATTCGCCGATTGATAGATGCCGCTAACAAAACGTTGGCCTTTATTGGACGAATAGTTCGAAGTAGCTCCGAAAAAGTGAAAGAATTATGTTATTTATCCTTGTTTCGACCGCAGGTCGAATATGATTCAGCTGTGTGGAATCCTTACGAAAAAGGACTCACTAAGGAGATAGAAAAGGTGCAGCGCCGGGCGGCTAGATCCGTAAAGGGAAATTACAATAGTAAACAAACCGTAACATCATTAATAGAAATTTTGAAATGGACATCGTTAGAGGAACGTAGGCTGCTGGCTAGATTTAAACTGCTGGAAAAATATATATCGGAGGGACTAGCGAATGAGGTAGTAGGCCTTTTCAGAAGTCCGACGCATCTCGGAAATCAAGACCGCGGGATATGACCGCGAGATCGATTTTAGGAGGCAGCGATATAGAGGGTCGTTTTTCCCTAGGATGATAAGAGAACATAATAGGAAAAGATTACGTAGGAAAACTAGGGACCTTATTGTACACTGCACCCCCTGCCGTCCATCAAAGAGGTTACTTTTATGGTATCATGTAGATGTTTCTATGAATGTTGATCAGGTATTTTGCATGGATGTTAACGGACTAATGGCGGCACTTGGTCGAGTACACATTTCGGATGAGTGGCGGCCGTTCCGCGGTTCCTGAAAGCTGACTTTAAAGGCATTGCTGCTGCATAATGGCAATATCTACCAATCTGTTTCGATCGCACATGCGGTTCATATGAAAGAAACGTGTGGTAAGGTTCTTCTAAAATCGTTGATTATGATGAATATTCTTGGCGTATCAGTGGTGACCGGAACGTTATAGCGAGCGCTTCTTCTTGGCATGCAGCTAGGATATGAAAAGTACTGCTGTGTACTCCGAGCCGTCCCGAGCTACTGGCGAGCCGGGCGGCTGCTCGGGGCGCCAAGTTTCATTTATCTAGGCATTACTTGCAAGGGAATAAATATTGGATACCAATTTATATCGAGGAACAAGCTAGAATCTTGATGGCATTCCTTTTAATTTTTTCATTATTAATAATTTTTACAGAACAATGAATAAATTAACATGTACTTCGTAAATATCTGAACAAATATTAACAACGTATCAGCCCATTTCATCGTATATAAGCTTACATTCAACTGTTTTTTTTGCTTCTGGATTTGCTTTTGATTTTTTTTCTGTTGGGCACGCTAAGGAGAATATTCGAGTTATTCGCTACGGAAATTCCCGATTGCATCACGTCTCCCGCATCTGCCGTTAAATTGTAAAAATTTTAAACTTACAAGTGATAACACTGGAGAACAAACTGAAACTTTATTTGCAGGGTTCTTGCATAGAATGAGGTTTATCTTAAATGATTTTGGCCCACGGAGTTCGAATCAGTGGTCAGATTTCGTGTAGTGTTATCTCGCCCGAGGCGCCAAAATTCCTCGGGCCGCTCCTGTGCGTACTTTAAAGAGTAATTTACTTCTAATTAGTTTAGTTTTTTATGTATTGTAATTATTAATTACCGCCCTCTCCCCAAGCCTAGATCGAAACGCATTCTACAAATAGCTCCCAACATTTGACTCTTCAGCTTTCAGTCAAGAAATCCAGTTTTTTTCCTCTTTCCCTTTATAATCTCGGTTTCTTTTCTCTTCAACCGATCCGCCTTCCTCTTTCATTGCTCATTATTAACGAGCCGACACCAGAGCGCGGCTACGTGGGAATTCTAACAACTCTTCCAGTTCAAAAACCTTTCTCACTCGCTCCTGGTGTTCTCCTTCACCATTTTCCCATCCACTACAGCTAACCTCTCCCCGATCCCTCTCTCTATCTCACTCTCCTCTCTCTCTCTCTCACTCTCTCTCACTCTCCTCTCTCTCACTCTTCTCTCTCCCCTCTCTCTCACTCTCCTCTCTCTCTCACTCTCCTCTCTCTCTCCTCTCTCTCACTCTCCTCTCTCTCACTCTCCTCTCTCTCACTCTCCTCTCTCTCACTCACTCACTCTCTCTTTAAGCACCAGAAACCCAACCAATCCCTCTCATCCTCATCCTCATTCCCACCCCCTCCTCCGCCTCCTTCACTAACACCCCGAAAGCTTTTCGAATCACTTTGTCATACGTCACTTCCCCCAATCCAGCTTTTCTCTTCCCTATTGGCTGGATCTCGTCCTAGCTCTCGGCGTTGTCTTTTTGTTTACTTTTACCCAGAAGATTCGGTTTCCTATCACGCTTCTAAACTTCCATCGACCTTCCGTGCGTTTTTCTTAATCGAAGCATTCAAGTCGACTAATTGTGAAACTTGAATTTTTCGGGTAAATATTCATAAGAAAAGTTTTTGTTTTATTTATAAACCATTGCACTGTTTGAGAAAACAATTTTAAGAAACAAGAAGGAACATTTTTTCTTATTATTTTTCATTTCTTATCAACTTGACATCCCTTTACCACAAATCAATGAAAAAACAAATCATTTAATTATTTTCCGTGAAATATTACATTATTTTAGACATTTCTCCGCTAACTTCTCTTGAGGTAAAATTTATATTTAGCGTATTAAAGTTTAAATAATTCAATGAGTGTCTTCGCCGGCATTGCGAACTGCCGTTGAATGCTGCTTTTGAGCTATTTGTAAAAATAAATTAAGAACACGGGTAGATCTGTTTTATTTTATTATTATGATTCCGAGATTCGTATTATTTTGTTCCTTCACCCTATTTTTTTATTACAAGCAAAATGGTAGAAGTCTTGTTATTACTTAATCCATAAAGCGCGCATGTCTTAATAAAGAACAAGTAGTTATTAGAAAACTGATGCTGACTAAAGGCGGATTTCAATACTACGGCAAATTTACCTCCTATCAAGTATTCAAGACACGAGCCTTAATTAATATTTCATGTTAATTTTCGTAATAACAAAAGTGTATTTGATGAAATTTGAGTTTTTGTATAATGCTTCTATGAAGCTTCAATCAGATTAATTTTTAAAAATTCACAAATGAAATATACACATTTTGAAAACATCCGGCTTGTATATAAGATTTATTTTCTCAATTCAACCTTCGTAATTATTGAATTAAGTGATATGGTGTGCTGCTTTCAAAACAACATTCGCGGAGTGCTGCCACGCACGGAGGGTTATTTCCCTCCTTCACCTTGTCTAACCTCACCTCACCACTAACCCACCCGTCCAGTATCCATGTTGTCAGTTCTTAATGCTTTGTTTACTGAATTCGCAAAGTTTTGCTCTCTTTATTAATTCGGATTCTTTCACTGTTATTATTTCGGCATTGTTTTGGACATTCATTGGCTTACGGATTTCTTTACATGATTGCTTTGTTTGCTTTTCTCTTCGAACAATTACGAGATGGCAACGGCTTGCACTTCCAAATCTCAACCGCCGGTCTGTTTCTCAGCGCTGTACCGCGCTTTTGTTTAAATGTCTGTATCATGAGAACTACGAATTTTATTGGATTGAAGTCTTTTCCAAAAATGAATTTCAACATTTCTGCACATTTCGTACGCGCAACTTATCCCTCTAAATCAATTAAGGAAAAGGTTTTCCCCAGACCGGCTATTTCATGTCCCAAGAAATTTTTGAGAGAACAATGTTATTAAATTTTAAAAAGGCACTTGATTAATATTATATATTCATCATTTATATAATTGTCGTAAACAGTCTTTCAAGAGGCATGACAAAAAATAGCCCTTATTGGATAAGTAGAAGCCAATATGTGACATTGTATGTATATTAAATATTGGTAGACACCTTACCTAGTCTACGTTGTTAGTTTCTCCACATTTTAATAATGTTCCCAATTTTTAGAAAATTATAATACACATAATCAGAATCTTCGTAAAATTTACTACGATTGAGCGTCTTAATTTCACTTAAACGACAAAATCACCATAATCAGGACAAATATGGAGAATGAGGGAAGGGTGCCAAGTGGGGTGGGGGACCTTGTCAGTGTTCCGCTAAAGCTTAGGCCACGCCCACAGTACACCCAGAATGTTGTTTTGAACGCGGCACACCTATAACTATCCCCGTTTTTCAATTATGAACAACGATATAGGTACACATTTGCGAATGTTTTTTAATATGTAATACTCGAATTCATTGTGAAAATCCCGTTGTTATACGTTTTTAGCCCTTAATTAAAAAATTAGGTATCTGATGTCTTCACCACCTAGTGAATGCCGAAACGGCTACTTTTTCATTCTGCGATGAATTCTTGCAGAATCATGCTTTCTTAAGTCAAAATTATTGTATTATATTACCCCAGGAAATATTTTCTCGAATTATTTGCTAGAGTTGATTACTCTTCAATTACAGAAGGCTTACCTAAATTATCTTTACCTTTTAAAGGATTTATGTATTTTGTTCGGTCACTCGCCACATTTATTTATTCCATATTTATCATTTGCTAATTTTTTGTCTAATTAATTCTATTGATATTATTTTGAGAGGATTTAGTAAGCGAATTTCCTGAAAATAGTGAATTAATTATAACAAATATCGCATATCAAACATGAAGTTTTCAAATCACCGTTTAATTTGTATGTTCTTTTTCAAAACTATTTTATGAGAACAACTAATATTGTCAATCCTTTTTCAGTTCTAATGGTAGTTATGATTATAAATTAAAATTGCCATCAGATATGAATGATTTCTCTCTATTCTTCAAGAAAACACGCGGAGAGAGCGAATCGTGTGCACGTATCACATTGGTTTTAGTGTTGAACTTAGTGGTCTGCTCACATTTTTCCATCCCGAACGACTTTTAATTGCACAAACGGACGTGTATTCGAGCCTGTAAACGTTACATTAATTCGCAGATCCTCCCGAATTTGTATCGCGTTAAAGAATAATCCACCAAACCTCGTGATAAGAACAATCTGATATATCCCACCGATGTATAGTCTGGAAATACAAATTAACACAGTTCCGTATGGCAATGAGACATGTTGCTATTGATCGTCGCACATACAAACTCTGCTTGATATTAACCAATCCCATTTCTAATTTTTAACCATTTTAAAACCTGCTCTCCGTAGGAAACACAAACATCGAATTTATGCCGAGCATTGAGCTATAATTTACGAATTCGATTTTTTTCTTATGCCGTATTCTGATACATGGCATCACGATAGCTAAACATCAATAAACAATTTAATTTTTGAACATCACTTTTCTTATTTTAAGGCATCGGACGATTATAAAGGACGAACAGTGCCGTTTATCAATTAGCGATTGCATGCAAATGATTCAGTAAGAGAAATTGTTCTCCTAGAATTACCTGTTATTGTAATAATATTTTGTTGAAAAATATCTTATAAAAGTGGTGCTAAATGTTTAATTTTTCAGAATTGCGTTAACGTCTGCGTAATACCTTATCATTGTTATATTTAATTATCTGAATAGAAAAATTAGTAAATACCATCGTTAAATTTTCTAGTTGAAGCATTTCCTTGATGAAATTAAATACCGGACTACCATGATATTTGTATTCAATTTAAAGCGCAAAACTCGGCAATCCAACATAGATATATATTAACTGTGTATCGTGGCATAAAATACATGCCAGAAGATTTTGTGTTAAGTTTCCTATTTTAAAATATTTTAATTAAAGTTTATTAATATTGTCAAGCCTATTTATAAGATACCATTTTTAGCCATCAGTTAATCGAACTTCATCTTAGTTAGTAGTTCTCATTGTCAAGTTCTTAATGTGTAAACACGAGTTTCGTGTATATTAAAATTCATTCCTTAGTTTAGCAAAAGCATTTAAATTGGACCCGAGCTGACAAATGCAGAGCCATCTCCAACACCGAGGAATCTCCCAAAAAGGAGCGGCGCCAGGTGTAATCTCAGCTGAATATATTTCACTAAGCTTATTCCTAGGAGAGAGGATAAATTCCCGTCCGGTGCACCTTTTAATCTCCTTTGCCCGCCGCCTGCACCAAAAGATGTCTACTCCGGACTTTCAATTTGGGGAAATTCTGCTTTATGGCGGCCATTAGCGAGGAGAGCGAGCTGCAAAAAAATAAAACGCCGAAATCTTAGTCCAAAGTGACCACTGCTTTTGCGACGAAAAACATTCAACTCAAAAATTGAAGATGGAGAGAGGAAAAAGCTTTTGTAATTTGACGAAACGGTGCAAATTTTCACTCAGAATTAAAAGATTTGCAGAAAACGCGGACAAAGGTAAAGAGGAGGGGGATTCTGTTGGATAAAATGCTAGAGATAGAGGGAGGGAGGGAGGGAGAGAGAGAGAGGGATATGTAGAGCGAGAGAGAAAAAGGAGTGTACTAATTCCTCGTTTATCGCAAAAGATCCTGTTTTTGGAATCCTTGCGAAAATGGAATTTGCGATAAGTGTAACATTTTCCCTATATAAAACAATGCAATTAATAGGGGATTGAAATTTTGGGGTACTCTTATGGATGAATTAATGGATATAAACACAAATCAACATACTAATATTAAATAAATAAAAATACACTGTATAATAAGTGAGGGAAGAATGACTGAACAAATTAAATATGGCGCTTTTTTCTTGATTAAGGATTATGACGTCATCATAAGATTACAACTTGGGTTGAGATCGACGGCCTAAAAATATAGTCTATAAATTCTCTTAAAAAGTATTATATCGATGCTGTGTCATAGGTTTCCCTTTAAAAACCAGTAGACTCGTTGCCATGGCAGTTGATGGGAATAATTTTGAAACGAGAAATAAGTCTGCTATGACCGGGAATCGAACCCGGGTCTTCCACTTGCCGGGCGGATATTCTACCACTGAGCTATCGTAGCAGATCAGTTTTTCAGAAAAGAGGAAATCGATCTGCTACGATAGTTCAGTGGTAGAATATCCCCCTGCAAGTGGAAGACCCGGGTTCTATTCCCGGTCATAGCAAACTTTTTCTCGTTTCAAAATTATTCTCAACTTTACAGCTTATGCCTGTCTGCATAGGATCTTCGGATCACTTTATTCCGTCAGTTTTATGGCAGTTGATATTTCCCATTGTTAAGAATCGGAAAATTTCCCTCTTATTTGGATTAAAAATAATTGATCGCTCTCATCCGACACGGATTTGAATTCTGTTTTCTAAAAATGTAAACTTCAGTCTTTCACGTATATAACTGCCCATGTCCGGAGCTCGTATCGTAATTTCAAATAACATAAAAATGCAAATTTATAGTGCACCGATATTATATTTTACTATGGGATAGAAATGAAACAAAAGAATCGGAAAAATATTCAAAATTCACCAGATTTTTAACACTCTAGCCCTCATGTAAATCAAACTATCCTGAAAATTGTTATTATCTAAGTTACCTGATTTTAGAGATATTGCTTGAACAGACAGACAGACGGACAGACAAACCGAATATCATGGATACAAAAAAAAATTAGAGAACTTCTTAAAGTTTAATCAGAATCAAAAATGTTGTTAAGACGGCCGGCCCCTGTTCTGATGGTTAATGACAAAATTAGATCAAATCCCGCAATCCGTTCACCAAAGAAAGAAGAAAAGAATCATTCCATTAGCGCGTAATAAGTCACTTTTTCCAGCCTGTTCAGACTGAGAGGGGAAATAACTGGAGTTAGGGAGAGAAGGCGGCAAGAGTCATTATCCTTAAGGCGGGTTACTGTGAGAGAAGGTAGGGGCTAAGCGGTGCCTTCACTCCGGTATAATTGAGAATTATTGTCGTCGGCTTTGGAATAGAATATTGTGTAAAATGTTAGAGTTTCTGTTCTATTTGGCTAAAACTGTACTCTTCATGGTTGATCCTTTTTTTAATAAAAATGTTTAAAATAATTCCACTCATTCTCAGACATTCTGTATATGCCATTTGCGCGTAAAAATATTTTAGTAAGTAGAATATAATCACTAACCCCAACATCAATTACCTGTCAGATATTTTTCTATCCGTGGCTTCGTCTTTCCCCTCTGTATCATCTTTTTTATTTCATTCGATCCTGCGCCGACCCCTTTTTATCCCTTGTGATTCTCCACATACTATATATCACGCGTCTCTTTTCCATTCCTTAAAATATCTCGCGTATTACCTGTCAAACCCTTTTCCCCTCTTATGTTTCCCCTCTTTCCCTCTGACTCCAACTAACTGGTACCCTTTTTCTCTTCCCCTTCCTGTATATTGGACTCTTTCTATCGCATCTTCTTAACCCTCCGTTAGTTGCGTGGCGTCTGCTGGACGCCATGTAATATTATTTACTTTGCACGCAGTAGATTTGGATATTTAGGAACTTCTCCTTTTGCGTATCTTATTATTTCAAGCTTATCTGCCCATCATTTAAACGTTTTCGGGTTTCGTCACCTCACTGGGTTATATAGTACTATTTTTATATTTTATGAGTCTGATAGACGCCACGCTACAACTTACGTTCGATTGGGTTACATCATTATTTTTGCGCTGTCCATTGCAATCATTTTCAATGCGTTATATTTTATTTTATTTATAACAAATATATATAGTTTATTAGTTAATTTATTTACTTACTATATTTTGTTCTTTGTATTAGAGCTTTCATTGGGCTACTTTATATGGCTGGTTTCCTTAGAAACAGCAAACTGAATACAAGTGATTTGTGGAATACTGATAGTACTGGGATTGAATTTTTTCGTCTGGTAATGTCTCAGAAACGCTTTCATTTCCTTTTACAAAATACTCGTTTTGATGACAAAGTAACCAGGAATGAAAGAAAAGTTTTAGATAAACTTGCATCTGTGAGGGAAGCTTTTGGTATATTTGTTCAGAACTGCCGTGAAAGTTATTCCTTGGGGGAATATGCAACTATAGATGAAATGCTGGCAAAATTCAGGGGAAGGTGCAGTTTTAGGCAATACATCCCCACCAAATCCGGAAAATATGAAATAAAGATATTTTTACTGGCAGACGCTAAAAACCTTGACACAGAAAATTTAGAAATATACGCAGGGAAACAGCCAGATGGTCCATTTCAGGTTAGCAAGAGTCTTTATGATGTTGTCAAAAGATTGATCCTGCCAATTAGTGGTAGTGGACGTAATATTACCGCAGATAATTGGCTTACTAGTTGCGAACTACTTAAAGACATTCTAAAAAGTGACAAGCTTACATATGTAGATACAATAAGGAACAATAAAAGGCAGCTTCCACCCTCTTTTGCATCAGCACAAGGTCGGGAACCATTTACATCACGTTTTGGTTTTCAAAAGAATTCCACTTTAATGTCTTACATACCCAAAGCAAGGAAAAATGTCCTCCTACTTCTGTCAATGCATCATGATTCTGCTAGCGACGAAACAACAGGTACGGCCAAAAAACCAGAAATAGTGACATTCTATAATGCTACAAAATCTGGAGTTGATGTCACCTACTCTGTTTCAAGAAACACCAATCGGTGGCCTATGACTATATTTTATACAATGCTAAATGTAGGAGCAATAAATGCTCAGGTTATTTACCTAGAAAATAATAATACTGATTCCCAAAAACTTCGGAAGAGAAGATACTTCATTTAAACCCTTGCAAAAGAGTTAGTAGCAGAACACATACAAAACAGTTCTCAAATTACCTGTTTACCAAGACAATTAAACAAAAGAACAGTAGAACATAGTACTCAGGTTGAAATTGAAAAGGAACACCCCGAGTCAAGTGCTGGCACCTCTAAACGATTACACAATGAGACAGAGGAAAAAGAAACACAGAGTAAAACTACTGCTCGAAAAGGGTGTTACATTTGTGAGAGAAAAAAGAGTCGCATGACAAAATATAAAGTACAAACTGTAACAATTATATTTGATTAGAGCATTCTGAAAGCATTTGTGTTAATTGTACAAATAAAACTAGTTGAATAATTATTATCATTTTAAAGCATTCTCTGTAAGTTTGTACACTTTCTGAAGTAATAATTAAATGGAGTCTGATAGACGCCACGGGACTAAATGTGCTTTAAAAAGTGGCACGACTGGCGGAGGGTTAAACACTTCCTCAATATATTCTCACACTCCTTTCCGTTTCCATCTAATCCTCTTCCTTTCATCCAGGAACCCTATTAAAAGATGCATCATGCCCCGTGCTGCCCTCTATCTACCTGTGTGTGATAGAAAATTTGTGCTTGCTATGACTCAAAAAGTAATATTTAGATCTACACAAAACTTTATATTTAAGATTTTTTAGTAGTAGTAACTCAAGGTCTAAAAAATGGTTTGATTGAAACTGATCAACCGAAAGTGGAGATTTACTCTTGTAATTTGGGCGTTTTTCATATATTTCAGTTAAGACTTCATTGGTTTTGTGTGACCTGCTGATTCCCTCTTGCCTACGCGCAATGGCTACCTAGGAGGTAGTGCAATGAATAACTGGTCAGTTTCAAAAAGTTGAGGAAGGAATGTATTACCTCTTCCTAATAAGGTTATATTTCCATGATGTTCTTTTTCATTATTAAAATTGTATAAAATATAATGTTCTACATCTTTTGTTTTAAACTATTTCTTATAGAACGAAAATTTTCCGAGATTTTTCGAATATGCGTTTAAATTAATGTTCAGTACATTGATGTCGGTAGATGACAACTTTGTTTCCGTAGCTGTGGCAAATTTTATAATTGTTGATAGCGATACCTACCCCCAAGGGTAATTTTAATTGCGATCATAATTATCTGAATTATATCTAGAGTCATATTTTGTCAACAAATTTCATTATAAATATTGATATCGATCCCAGCGACGCCGACTGTAATTTTAATCGCGCATCGATATTTTGTCACCCATAGAAAGAGATAAAAAATTTGTTTTGTTGTAGTTTTTCAATTTGATAAGCGTTGCAAAGTATTTTTAATGTGAAAATTATTCAAAATGTTTCAAATCGTTCGCAAGTGTAATTGCCGATAATTATCTCAGAGAACGCGGATGTCGAAAGCGACTTGTGAGTACCATTTTAATCATGTTCATTACTCTGTATGGAGACTCATGTGCTGGACACATAAGGTACTTGGAGTCGGCATTTACTACTATGCACGTCAACCCCGCCTGTTCTGGAATTGGAGGTAGACCCGAGTACGACTGTCAGTAATGCTCAGAATTGATCTCATTTTAATAGTTCGTATTTATTGTAGTTACTCGATTTCCCGACATTTCATCGGATTATAATATAGTTCATGCCGTATTATTTAAGGAATAATTATGAAATTCCTTTCGTCTACAAGAAATTTAAGGTTGACCACCTTTATGCCTAACATAATATTTGATGTGTTCCAATCTGCAGAGATGAAATTCCATTGTGAACGGCTTCTCGCCCTATCGGGTATTTACGGTAACTTCATTGTCCATTGAAGTAGTATTTTTTTTCGTTCCTATTACACCTAAAGAGAAGACGAATTTCACTTTTCGCTTTTAAATATTTAGGCTCGTCTTACACGCTGAACACTATGGTAAAAATTGAGAACATTCTTAAATAACAAAAGAAATAATTGGTAAAATAAAACAAGTTAAGTTAAATGTTTTAGGAATGATAAATCTGTAAAGATTAAAAATACTTTTTCCTGTAAAATAAAATGAGCAGTTAGTATGAGACAAAAAGAGGTTAATGAGAAAAAGTGAAGTACAGGCACGGCGAGGGGGTTTGAAATTGAGAGGGACGAAAAAGTTTAGTTGGTTGAGACTTGAGTGATTTTACATGGCTTACAGCCCTCTCACTCTTTATCTATCCCTGTCCCTCATTCTCATGCTCCTTGTTACTAATTCCAAGGCAAACAAGTTTGCCGAAGTTGGTGTTAGTACTTGGCCTTTCCGTTTTAGAGGCTACTGAGCCTGTAAAGTTTGTTCGAGAATAAAATGGGATGGAAAAAGTTAAGGGAAATCGTAGGAAAGCTAGTTATTAAAAATAGACGTTTGTTTTTATTGAGATATGTTGTAGTGTTTTAAGTGGAAATGTCTTGTTATACCAAGATTTTGAATGGTTATTAACCGTTAAACGTCTAACGCGGCCATATGATCACACTAAGTTGCACTTATTTCAACTAATTATGCAGCTGACGTTAATGATCCAGATTAAAATTTCCCGCTATTAATCAAAACTATTTTATTGGTTATTTGAATTTCTGCCGAGGGTTTGCTGAGTCATTCTGCAGTAGAATGCAGCCGAGGACAAATGATTCTTGCAGACTGAAAATGGAACATAGAAAAACTTAAGAAACGGTCTTTGTGATACATTTTTGTTAAAATATAATTTGTAATGCTGCTCTCTTATGAAAAAAATGAACAATTACACATAGAATGCAATTCCATTGTCATTTCATAACATTGCTGCCGTGATTATCAATTGTTGGTAGTGCTAACATGTTGTCACGCTAGACTTTTGCAAAGCTAAATAATAATAATTTATTTAACCCAAACAGGTTTTCCCAATTACATGTGTTATAATTAAGCTTGGTAGGATTCGATCAAAGTCGAATTTGTAAAAATTTCAAAACAGACTAAAGTGGATTGTCGCCAATAAGTGTCGATTTTCACTACTACATTTTATGTGAAATTATTCGCCAGGATTTTTTAAAATTTTCTTTATCACACTCGGATTTAATATATTTTAGCGCCAAACGTCCAAAACAAAAAAGGAAATCAGCATTTGTCACACCAGACAGCCACACTTTATTCGGTATCCATACCCTTTCTAAGATCCCTTATATTTTATGGATCTACACTGAACTGACACGGGTAATGAACAAAAGAATATGATCGGTTTAATGCACTCTGTCTTTAATGTCGACCACATCTGATAATCCCTATGCGCCTTTGATCGCTTACACGACGTGATCAGTCTCCATATTCAATTTACTCAAAAGTCTATGACTTCTGCTGACAGCCTCCAACATGCGAAGAAAAGGTTTTTTCCCAAATTGAAGTAATACTGATCGCCAACTATCCCTATAGCAGGCCTCGAAAGTAAAACTAACCCCGCTTGATAAAATTCAATCACACATAACCCATTTCGTGGATGGTTAGGTTAAATATCTACTGCTACGAGTATATTTTTGGAGCCCTGCCCTTTAGCAATTCCAAAAACAGTCATAAAATTTCTATTTTCGATATTACTTGCCAAACTTGCTAAAATGAACTTTTCCCTTAGCTCTTTGAAATGGATAAAATCTTATTTTCAGAATCGCTACCAAATGGTATCAATCTCTGATAAAAGTTCATCGTGGAAAAATGTCTCCCGTGGTTGTCCCCAAGGATCTACATTAGGACCCTTATTCTTCGCCTTATATATAAACGATATCTCTAACTCAATTCATCACTGCCAGTACCACCTTTATGCTGACGATCTGCAAATATACATAGGAACTCAAATATCTCATATCAATAACAGAATTGATTGCATGAATAGGGATATAAGATCGCTCATGACCTGGAGTGCTTGTAATGGCTTAATGTTAAACCCCTTAAAATCTCAATCAATAATTTTCTGCTATCCTAAATTACTCGGCAAATTACAAAAGTCAAATATTGACCCAGTATTAATTAACTCCACTCCTGTACCGTTTTCCAAGTCAGTAAAAAACCTTGGTGTTATTATGAATGATACACTCTGCTGGTCTAAACATGTAAACGAAATTTTCCGAAAAATCAACTACTCACTTTATTCACTTAGGCAACTTAAAAACATTCTTCCAGTAAAACTAAAAATTTTACTTGTAAATTTGCTTGTAATTCCTCATTTCGATTATTGTGATTCCGTTTTTCTAGATCTAAAACAAGATTTGTTACTAAAGCTCCAGAGGACTCATACCTCTTGTGTTAGATACATTTTTAATATGAGCAAAAGTTGCCATATAACAAACGCATTCAAAGAATTGGGCTGGCTGTTCTTGGAAGAACGTAGGAAGATGCATATCCTAACGCAACTAAGAAGTATCCTCACCTCTTCCTCGCCTAAATACCTAAGCTGCAACTTCAAACCCCTTAATTCTGGCCTCTCCCTGAACACCCGAGGATCATCCAAATTACTTATTCCCACTCATCGTAGCAGTTACTATAATAAAACCTTCACCGTTACCGCCTGCAATCTTTGGAACTCTCTCCCCTTTCACTTTTACTCTGTCAGTGGTATTAACCAATTTAAGAATCATTGTGCTAAATACTTAGCCAGCATTAGGTCCTCATAAAAATGTAATACTTTCCTCTGTATTTTTCCTACTATCCTTCATTTAAATATCAGCACATCACTATATCCATCAGCAAACAGAGCAGTGATGATGATTTTTATTATTTTACTTTGTGTACATTTGTGCTGTACTATTCTTATTTTTTTATTATTTATGAATACCTTGAAATGATTTTCATTTCTCTATATTGATTTGTATTGAATTCTGTACATTTATATTTATCATATTGTGTATCATAATGGTTAGGTGGAAGAAGGGGCCATATGGCCTCAACTTCGCCGTAGTAAGAAATAAATAAATAAATAAATAAATATATACCCATAATTCATTCTCCGAGTGAGAGAGTCCCATTGTTTATTACTTTCTCCATGTACGAAGTATAGAGAAAGTACTGTTTTCATTAAAAAAAATCGAATTCGAGATTTCAACGGAAATACATGTTTTAAGGTCCCCTGAACACGTTTTGACTGTTTTCTCGATGATGTCTGTGTGTCTGTCTGTATGCGATAGATTATTAGGCCGCTCTAACTCGAAAACTGTTGATCATATCAACGCAACATTTTATACTTAACATTTTTATAAAAGTTAGAGGATCTGATTAGTTTTTGGTAAAAATCGGTCTATCGAAAGTGGGTGTTTACTCTTGTCATTCATCCGTTATTTTGAGATATTTTCTTTAATATTTGTTAAATGTAAAAATGTACTCGAATAAAAATTGTAGGGAATTTTATTTTCTACAATCTTTGTTTGAAACATTTTTCCATATAATCCATTGTTTAAGAAATATCTTATATTTTTTCTGCCACCACCACGCCACCTACCGAAGACTATTGTTAATAATTGACGCTTCTTACGTCTTAGTAACACTCCTTTTTCTTTTCTTAATTGTCAACCGGAAGTAAATATTGCCAACGATCCCAGAGCTAACAACATGTAATTTGCCATATAATTACGGAGAAAGTCATGTGTTGCCCACATTAGTTTATTTTTTCTTGCAATGCTGTAGCATCGTTCAGCGTTCACACTCGGAGCTTTTTTGTACACTCGCCATCGTTTGTCACTCAATAAGATTTTTTTATTCAAAATATTCAGATATGTAGAGTCACATTAAATTTGTCATTCAATTGCCACAATATTTTGAATAAGAGGCGCGATTTACCGAGTAAAATTTATTGGTGATTTTTGTGATTTATTCCGAAAAATAAGCAGTTCCGGGTTGGTGGGCTAAGGCAATAACAACACATTCGCCAAAGTCTAGAGAGCAACAAAAAATCTGGCATGGGATAAGTTTTATTTTCATGGGCGTATAAAGTTTCAGTAAGCTTTTATGGGAAGAATCCAATTATTTATGCAATTTTTATAGATTAAAATCGATAAAATATATTGAAATGAACGTTGATATTCATCGCAGATTTTTAGGAAAAATAAATTTCGATTTTAATCGTCTAATGTTAACAAAAATATGCACAAGTGTGCACATGCGAACACTCCTTCCGCAGGATTCGAACCCGCGATCCTTGTGCTGGGACACGCTAACCACCGCTCTACCAAGGCAGATATTCGAGGTAAAATAGCTGTAGATTGAATAACGTACATCATTTGTATCATAAACTGATGGTAAGGATGGAACACGAGAACACTTTGCAGAATGGCATAATCTGGAATGTTTATTTAATTTATTTTTATTTTATTTATTTAATTAAAAAAGGTCCATAAACAGCCAAATTTTGGCCTTTTACAATGGATCCGTAATATAACAACATAAAATAACAAATAAAATAAATTAAATTAACAATCGTGGAACAGATAAATTGGAAACGAGAACAATCTGTCATGACCAGGAATTGAACCCGAGTCTTCTCCTTTCTGGATCGATATTCTACCAGTGAACTTCCGTCGTTTCAGAACGCGGACGTTTTTTCTGATGCGGGAGAAATAGTAGATGACGTTCATAAACTTTGAAATTACAGCTGCTAGAATTTTTAATTCACGTGTACGGAATAATATTTTGTCCAAGCGAAACCCTTAGCTTACTTTACTTTTCCGTTTATTTTATTTGTTAACACGAGCCGATTCCTCTTGTTTTAAAGGCGTTCCGTAGAATAAAATAATCCGAAAATGCGTTTTTTGGCTACAAAGCAAACGCATGAGTTATTTCATCCAAGTTTTTAAGTGCGGTCCCATAGTTTGGAACGCGCGAACTGGATGCTATACTCGTGTTTATATCCACGGAGTGTTTGGAATATTAAAGCTATGCGTATTATTCGAAGCGATCTCTAGGACTAAATTGAGAGAGAAGCGTGAACTGGAGTGAACTTAGAAGAGCCGTAGCGAAGCGCCGTAGCATTTGCAACCACCAATGTGGCCCGTCATCAAGAAAAGGTTCCCCACCCATGCTCTATAGGGGTGGCCAAACCGCGGCTTGTTGTTGTAACCTGCAACTTTCTGCTTCCCCGATAGATGGACTCGTGAGAGCAAAATAAAAATACTTTTCATTTTTAAATTTCTTAATAAATCTAAAATTATATAAAATCTAGCGTAATTGCCTGTCAAATGACGGGATTATCATAAAAGTATTACAAATATATATGATTTCGATATGAAAAATCAGTAAGATATGCTATGATCTGGTTTGGCTTTCATGCACAATCAAATTAGTTTTTGAAAGTTATCTTTGTTTTAATTATACTGTTTGAGTAATTATTAGTAGAGAGACTGCAGTCACTGTTGAAACAGGTTCTACCCATGACGATGCCCACCTGGTGGGCGAAATGCATTGGGTTTTGCAGCCCTCTAGTTGTTTTGGCTAAAGGAGTATTCCACTTTTGTTAGTTTTGGCCAAAGTTATTGAGCTACTATCAATTATTAGTAGAGAGGCCAAATTATTATTCAGATATTTGCTGAAAATAAGAGGAAAATCGAACTAATAAGATGTAATGCATAAAGAAGTACCTGAAATTTACTTGAAATATTTGATCTAATTGTAAGTTATTTAAAACGTATAGAGTTTTACTTAATAATGAATTATTTTATTCTTATTAACTTATAAAAAACCGGATAAAATGTGAACGAACTGTCAATTTATCATCAAAGGAAAAATGTATAGTAACTTACTTACTATTAACTAAATACCTACATGAACTGCAATGAGTTTAACTATATTTTAAGATCTCTATTTTCTTTTAACTATATTATTTTGAAATCTTTTCCAGAAAAATCACTTTAGCTAAAGAAATTTAAATAAAAGTCATAAAATGTTATTTTTCACTCCTATTTGAAATTCAGTTCGAAATATTTGCTGTATTATCAGTTAAAGAAATCCATTGAAAATTTCGTGACCTATATTTAGTTTTATGAATTCCCCTCCATTTGGCAATGGCACATGATTCAATAGTATAACATTTTTTATAATCCATTATAATTTATTATTGTTATTTTTGTACTGCAGCTCTATTTAATCCTATACAATTGCTACGTCCTCTTCCTCTTTCTCAATTTCTGTTCATTCCCATTCTCTTATCCTTCCTCCATCTAATTACTTAATACATTCAGTATGTAAGTTATACCCATGTCAAAAAGTCTGACCATTGTTAAAGCACTAAATTGGTTCATTTATTACGGGGCCAAGAATAGAATTCAACAATTGAGACAACAGTGCTCCAATATAAACAAAATGCGTGAAAACGTGAAAAATCTTATTAAAATTTAATTTTTGGAGATTTATGAATGAGATTTAAATTCTTCTCTTTGCATAACTAATGTAAGTTAAACACCTCTTCCTTGTATTATTTTAAAATATAAACGAAAAAGGTCTGCATGTTAAGGAATGGCTTTTTTCGTGATTCATATATGCGATGCAAATTTATAACTCCGGTTAATAATAAGATACACTGCAAAAAAACTGTAAAAATAACTATAAAAATAGTTAATTACAAAAATTTTTAATAGGAGGTTAACTTAAAAGAAATTTATGAAAAACACGATTTTAATTATAAATAATACGGGCGCATTCTCTCTCTCGTTCAAAACACACTTTCCTTAGGCATATAGCATAAGGACGACAATACAATCTCGAGGTTTAACAATGACACGGTCGGCAAGACAAATTATCTTTAAAAAGCTTAACATTTTCCAATAAATGTGATTTAAACGTATAACTTGAGCGATTTCGAACCGAAGGCAAAAGTAGATGATATGAATAGGAATCTATGTTTATTTTTCTTTAAAATGGTCCAGGTCCGAAGGTCGTAGGTCAATTGCTTCTAATTTAATTTTGCCAAAGAAAAAAGCCTGCAATTGAAAAAAGTTATTTTTAAGTGTTCTCTTATGGAGATTTCTATAGAGCGTTCTGGCGGATGGACAGACGGACGGACCAACGTACAGAATAAGGATATTATGTATATATTTATTTTCGGTGGAATATTTCGCGGAACACTTATGCAATGCCAGCGAAACACCAGTGTTCTTCGGAACACTGGTTTAAAACACACTGCTCTATAGTAACGGAAAGTAAAATTAGAAATTGCGACCAATGTGACATATAAATTGGATTCTTTTATTTGAATGGGTGAGAAGCGTAAGTGATAGTAATAAGAAAAACGATGGGTTATGTTAGCCTATTTCCATGGCTGTCTCTAGGATCCGCTGGGTCCCCTCTACCTCGCACATAGAAAAAAATCTTGTTTATTACAAAGATCTCGAGCAAATTTTTCACGTTCCACGCACGTTATTAACATTACTTAGTGGGCTAACTTCAAGCGCGGAGTCTCTTAGACCCGGAGCCCCTTCAGGTGCTGGGCTCTAGGCGATTGCGCTCCCAGTCCCCTCCCCTCCTCGAAAGTCGGCCCTGCCTATATGTATGGGTGTGTATTTACTGAGTAACGTTTTATGCTTACATGTGTGTTGTAGGAAATTTAAACCTTAAAGTCAGTGATTCTCTATGGCACTCAAAGAGAAAGCTACATACGGAATAAAGGAAAACTGCTGGTGAATAAATCACGTGCTCTGGTAATAAGGATTTACGATGGATTTGAGATTAGCAGTTTCGGTAGCCAATTATATTTCATTTTCGAATATCTTAAAGTGGGATTTATATGAACAAAATTTATTGTATTTTACTTTAAATTTAGAACGGGTGTGACTGGGGGTGAGTTTTATCTCGGTCGAACCCGATTGTTAATTTCTAGTAGTGCTAGAAATATTTGAATAAATAAAATTTCGGAGTCCCAGAACTATTCAAATGTTGTCAGTTACTGTGTGCAATAAAGCTGCGCATATGAGTTTGCATGAGAATAATGATAGTGAAAATGAAAACTTGAGCGAAAAATGAAAGGGACGGCAGTCCATGTTAAACACGAATTGAAAGGAGACCAGGGAGATGGCGGGAGAGACGGAGAAAGAGAGGGAGAGATTAAAGTGAGTGACTCCGAGGAAAAAATTTCACTTGGTGAATTGAAGTAAATTAGTAATAGACTCAAAATAGGATATATTACGAAAACGAATCAAGATCGGATAGTTAAAACAAGTAGTTCTGGAAAGAACTAATCCTCATACTTTCCTCTCGATACAATTTTTAATATATAACAAGTAGGGGTGTACACAGGTTTCCCGTGGTACAGAAGGGCGTTTTGTCAAATTCTCCGCAGTATAATCGTATACTAATTAATTTGCTTTGAAATCAGAAAATTATTTTTACTTATATTGTGATAACTGTGCTTTTTTGATCCGTTCTAAACATATTTACCTTGTTTTTTCCCATTCTATACTCGCCCTACTTACGAAATTTCTTTGAAATCCGTTCAGCCAATACCTTCGAAATTCATAGTTACAGAAAGATTCTAACCTTGATATGTGGTGGCTCTGTTTAGTTGACCCGGTTGAAATATGATATTTTGGTTATTTATTTATATGAGGATTAAATATAATATATTTCGTTAAAATCCATTGAGTCAGTTCTCTAGAAATACTTGTAAAAGAAATATTATTTAACTTTTTACTGTGGTAGCCCTGATCTTTAGCTCCGCTTTAAACATTTTGATTTTATTACGGTATGCTATATAAACCTTATATAAAAAAATTCAATTGTAATCCGTTCAGCCAATTTCTTTCAAACCTTGAATTACTGAAAGTTTAATTTGTAATTGTGGCACCCCTTTTTGGCTGATTCGGTTTAAATATGATAATACTGTTATTTTATATTATAAGTATTGAATTTGGTTAAAATTGATGGGGGCAGTTAAACACAAATTCGTGTAAAAAGAATTTTTTTATTCCTTTTATTGTGGCAGCCATGGTTTCTATATCTATACTAAACGTCATGATCTTGTTATTTTATGTTGTACGCCTAATTCATACAAAATTTCGTCGAAATCGGTTGGGACAATTCCTTCCAAATTCATAATTACCGAAAAGTTAACTTTGTAATTCGGACACCCCTGCTGAGTCGATCCGGTCCAAATATTCCATTTTGGACATTAATATATGTGCATAAGCTTTTTACCAAATTTAGTTGAAACTGGTTCATTCATGAAGAAGATGTTAGGGGGAGAGACACACGTACACCGAGGCGATCTCATAAGACTACTTTCCATTTTCTGGAAGGTACGCTAAAAAAATAGTTCTCGAAATGCAATGTTGCGACATGCGTAATACGACCGGTACGGAATTTATACAAGGCGCGTTTGATTAAAATTTCTATTCTAACGCAATTTAAAGATAAAAAGGAATATTGTGTAATATTTATTCTAATCCTAAAATTAGTTTCGCTGAAGTCTACGGGTAAATGTTCTTGCGTTTTGTATAGTGTGCTAAGTTGCGTATTTGTAAAGAAAGGAATTAACTTCTCAGTTTAATCATTACAATATCTAAACTTCAGAAAGAGTCTATAGCAAAATAAGGGCTAATAAGTGATGGTTAATTTATTTGAATGCTGAAATTCTTTCAACAAACCTGTATTGAAATTGGTACAGCATCTGAAATTTAAATGATACCATCAAACTTTTATATTAAGATTCTTACAAAATTCGTTAGTTAGTACCCAGAATTAGATTTGTTATTAATAAAAAACGTTGAGAATCTATCACAAAAGATGACACATCCCATTGTGAAAATTTAATTTATTTATAGCATTTTAATGCATTAATATATAGGTTGTAAAACGTAACGAATATTTTTAATTAAATTTACCACCCCTCGTCATGCAAATGAATCACTATTTTAGCGAAAATGAAGTGAGATTGAGCGATGTTACGATAGTTACGATCTTTCAATTGCTATTAGTTAGTTAGGAATTGCTTTCACAATTGACGCTTCGAAGCGTAGAGAAGTAGGATTTCTGCAGCTGCGCTCCATGATTGGCTCTGAAAACAAATGCGCTCAAATTACTAGAACATTGCGGTATGATAATTAGAAGACAAAAGAATGTAAGAAAATGAAACCTTGTACTTTGACTTCGTGATGAAAGCATTAAAGGAGATGGCGGACGAATTTCGTTGGAGTGTGGAGGCTTAAGAAGGAATCCGTTTCTTTTATTGTTATCTCGGGACAAAATTTTCCTCTTTTCATCTTTCCTCTTTCACTCCGGAACAAGAAAATGCGAAGGAGAGGAGAAGAAACGACCGTAGAAAGAAAATTACGAAAGAATGTCACAAAAGTAATGAAATTTAAAAGAATAACTGCGCAAGTTCCGTACGAGCGGAAATTTAAATGAGAATTCACAATTGACGCAGGGAGGGAGCCGTAGCAGAGAGAGAGAGAGAGATAGAAATTGCGGCGATGAAAAGCTTAAATAAAAACAGATGAAGACGAGGAGGGCTAGGGACGAGTGAACGCATTCGTGCGATGAGCACATAGAGCGACAATTTTCTTAAGAAATAAAATTTATGCATTGGGTCGTTTGAATAGGTTGATAATAAGCAAAGGACGTTATCTTTAAAAACATACGTTCGAAATATAATCAAGGTGCATAGTTGACACATTATTCGCTGCTGGAGGGAGAAAGCACTCGAAAATCATAAAAAGTACACTTTTAAATGAAAAAATGAAAATAAAACCTAATAGTACATTGAGTGTAAAGGAATTTGGTTTTAATCCTTTAAAAAACAGCTTTAAAGAAAAAAATAATTTTTCAGGAAGTTAAGTAGGTTCATATTTGTAATAAGCGTAAAAGTAAAATTCTATATAAATGCTAGCAGAAACCTGCAAAATGATCAGTTGTACAGCATTGTTAAACTCGTCAATGAAAATAATCTTGCGTCAAATATTTCAGTAGAAAGAAAAATGTACCGGAAAAATAATGAAGTTGTATAAACCTTTACTATGCATTAATAGAGCAACTCTCGGTCTACACCAGCTTTTATCATGTAGTTGGGGACTGTCTTCCCTACCGTAGCTTTTTGATAGTCGACGCAATGATCTAATTAGCAAAAACGGAAAGTAAATGAAATTATGACAAAATAAAGGATACACGAGAACAATATCTTTAGAGAGTACAAATCCGTGGTCGAATAGCAAAGATATTGAAAATCAGAGTCAGATGAAAAATCTTATGAGAGTCGCAAAGCCATAATACCTATTTTATAAAGGAGATGGCACAACAAGGCAAACTGTGGTAACGAAAGTTACGATGGTGAGAGGAAAGAAGAGGGAGTTGCAGCTGTGGAGTTGGGGACTGGTAAAATGATGAATTGGGCGAGCAAAAATAAGATCTCTGATTTGAGGGCGTGAGGAAGAAAATGGGAGGCATAGAGAGAGGAAGGAAGAGACGGAGAAAGAAAGCGAGAGATCCTGAGACGAAAAAGGATTGTGGTAAAAACCGAAATGGATTAAGTTTGGGGAATTAAAGGGGATGTATTCTAGTGAAAATTATTTTTTCTCTTGGGAAGTGGATTTAATGCGTTCATTGAACTTGTCACTCCGTTCCATAGGAAAAATACTCCAGCAATGTGGATGATTATCCACTGGGTCACTGAAAGATTCAAATTTCAGATTCTCTTCACTTGACTTCAGTAATTAACTACTAAAGATATAAAATATTGTTTTTTGTTTATACGATTGAAATTGATTAAATTACAGAAAAATTGTTGCTCATTAGTCATATTATTTACGGTAAATTGTAATTCCCTTACAAAGTATAAATAGTTTATATGTAGACTGGAATTATTCATGTTTATATGGATTTTAAAACCAAGAATTTTTAATGAAAATGGTTATCGAACAAGTTTCATTCCAAACTTAAAGTATTGTTTTTATATTGTTTTTTAGATAATTCTCTCGAGTTTTACGCTATACGAGAGAATTTCATTAATTAATTTCTTCCAAAATCGATGATGGCATTATTAATTCCTTCATTCACATCACTCACTCAACTCTAAAATGCAGCTTTCATAAACCTCCTACAAGTTAATCGTTTTTACGGCTCTCTGAAGCGAAATTAGCATAAGAAACGCGGTAACATTGATTACTCCGGCTGAAGAAAAAAATCCAAACATATGTAGCAAATTGGAAGTGGCGAATCCGTCGTTGAATTCCTTCTATTTTTTTACAGATTCATCATAAGATGCATTAGAAAGATATTGAAAGTTTTGAGTGCAATTACAGACTTTCTTTGCTCTATGGCATTCTACAAGGTGCGGCAGAAAGAACTCCCCGATTTGGGAGGGGCTTAGCTAGGGGGTGGGGGTACAGGAGTGGGGAGTGTGTCGTGGAGTGGGGAGTGGAGTCGTGGAGTGGGGAGTTCTTTCTGCCGCACCTTTTATGTACTTTCAAGGTTTCAGACGCGTTTCAATATAAATTTGCGCTTTTCACATTTTGGGGAAAAATAATCATTGCACATATCGAGTTGTCTACGTGACACCAACATTCTGTTGTTGCGTGCCTTGCTATTTTTACTTTCTACCTACGTAGTAGAGGGGAAAAATCGACTTCGAGATTTCAACGGAAATACACGTTTTGAGATCCCCTGAACACGTTTTGACCATTTTCTCGATGATGTGTATGTGATAGCTTTTTTTGGGTGCTCGAACTCAAAAACTATTAATCAGATCAACGCAAATTTTATATTTAACATTTTTATGAAAATCAGGGTAGCAACCACGGAAGGAGTTTATGGTTCCAGCGACAAGGCTTAGCCTTTAGATGAAGAAGAAGAAGAACCGATTAGTTTTTGGTAAATATCGATCAACCGGAAGTGTCACTTATCCGTTATTTTGAAATATTCGCTTTAATATTTGATAAATGTAAAAATGTACTGGAATAAAAGTCGACGACTATCGTTAACAATTGGCGCTTAGTTAAGTCTTAATAACGCTGGTTTTTCTTTACCTAATTGTTGGAGCTTTGTGGCTATATCCAATATTGGAAGGCTATGGTTTGAGTTTATTTCTGTTCTTCGTCAAATCTAAATTTTCTAGCAGTTTCTTAAAATATTTATTATTTAACGTATTTGGAATTTTTAGAAAAATTACAGTTATGGAGAAAGTCATGTGGTGGCCACATCAGATTTTTAATTGATAAAATATGCGACTATGTATGTGTGAGTGAGGGCAGCACCATAGTAGCCATTTCTCCGAGAATGTGATCGGTGCACAATTTATTTATGAACGACCCTCGTAATAATTGAACAGTTATGATAAAAATCAGTATATATAAATTCGTCTGTCTGTCTGTTTGTCTTGGTTCATTTGGGGATTTTACGATGGAAGTAGGAACTTAAGCTTTCAAAACGGTTAAACATCCATGAGGTGGTGACTATAAAAATCAAATATCCCGGAAAAAACTCTCGAATTCGCCTCCAGGAGGCGATTATATTTTCTCATAAGTTTACACGGGATTTTTGGGTTTTCAAGTTGCAAGATATTTTTCCATAATTCACGAAAATACGTAAATATTACCTGTTTTGCTTTATTCGACGGCTAAAACTATAAAAATCTTATTCTTGCAATGCTTAGATTTACATGGAAGAATTTTTCAGAAATACGCACATTTTTCGAAATTTTATGGCTATTTCTTACTTTCCGGGTGTTGCCAAAGCGACCCGCATTGTTTCCTCCGATTCAATTAGCGTCTATTAAGCCTTTATATATACGAAAGAATTGCGTTATTTGCTTCGCACTTTTTATGATGCATCGATATTATTTTTGTCCAACTTAATATATTACACAATTAATAATTGCAGATAATTATTATCCGGTGAACAGCATGTGGACTGTGGGCGTTTTTTACGATTTATCAAAGGAAAAAACCTTACTTTATTTTAATACTGGAAAATTACCTTTTTTGTAAATAAAAAAAATAAAATCATTATATCATATATATTAAATATTTATTAAAACAAATAGACCTACATATCAGTTTAAAATTTGATGATAAAGAGAATATGGGTTATTATTAATTTATGAATATAACGCATTGTGAAATAAAAAAAATTGTGTTGGTAATAATTCATTAGTAAAAAATGATGTAAATGACTGAATCAATTATTTTATAAAAAGCTGCATATATTTCAATAAAAAAAACAATTTTGAAACATTAATATCATCAAACTTTGAAAATAATTGCTGTTTCATTATTTTCCTCTCTACGATGACTTTTAAACATTATTCGTTGGAATTCGAGTCACATCAACGTGAAACCACTCAATTTTCCCAACCAATTATTTTCTGCGTTTTGGAGGTGCCAATTTGTATTCGCTGCAAAATTATCTACTAATGAAATAGGAGGTAATAGTGCAAAATTAATTGAGAAATGGTCCTTGAATTGGAATTTGCATTCTGTACCTTTTTCGTATCTCCCCAATTCAGTATATGGAAATTCATTCACGGGTGTCCTTTTATTTTTACCTCCGCACACACACGCACGCGCACACAAACTTCTCTCGCCTCACATACACTTTTCAGCTCTACCTTCACTTTCTTTTCGTTCCATCCCACCACAAACCCCTTCTTCTATTTCCTCTCATCCGTAAAACGAAAATAAAAGCCATCAGCGTCTCAAGTGGCGCTTCTTTTCCGCGATGCTATTCTTTAAAAAAATCTCCAAAATTTCGAATCGCCACTTCACTTCCAATACAGATCGAAATTTTTTCTTCGCCATTTAACTCTCTCATCCAATATGATGAAAAAGGAGCACTTCCCTGCTCTCAACTTCGCTCTTTTTATACGTGCTTCTCTAATTTCTCATAAAAATAAATTCCCTTTTGCCACTTAAACAACGGCGTCTTCTTACGCATTTACGACTAAAAGGAAGAGAAGCGGAATTGAAGTATTCTGGTTAATGGGTCCTTTCGAGTGTTAGCGCCACTCTGTGTCGTCGAGGAACCTGAACCTTTTAAGAGAAAATGTAAAATAATTTATGCTTTCTTTGACCTGTTGCCTGTGTGATTTCCTTGGTAGCTCTTGTCATTTAGGCACATGGATCAAACTATGCTTCTTAAAGATGCTATGCGTCTTCAAGATTATTTTTTAAATCCTTTAATGATTCGTTAATTTCGAACTATGTTCACTTTAGCTGTCAAAATATGACAATAAATAAACATGGCTGAAAGGCATCCCTGAAATGTAATAGAGGAACATTATTAATCATTTTAGGTAACAGCGACTTGTTTTTGTAGGTTAATAATGTAACAACACGCCAAAGTATTAGTAAGGACGTCATTTTAATTTTAGTTTAATAAAATTTGTCTTAGTCGATAAGTTTCCACTATTGTCAACTATGTTGTGTGAATAGGTTTATGTTTATGCTCAGATGCAAAGCATCCATAGAATCTGCTGGGTGTCTCATATTAGATTACATGTGTTTTATCAACGTACTAGCGAATATACCCGGCATTGCTTGGGTTTTTAAATCAAGACAAAAAATATTGAGGAAGATTTGAGAATTAATGAAACCACGTCATGTTTTATTGTAATACTTGATGGCATGCAATATTTCTTGTCTTTCCATCTTTGCCCAAATAAATAAAAACGTCCTGCATCCTTTATCGAAAATTTGGCAACCACGCATTTTTTATCAAATGATCATAATATGCAAGCGATGGAATCACTTTTAAAATATGTATCTATAATTATTTCACTTATCGTATGGGAACAACAGAAAAATAATCAATAGTAATTTAGAATGTCTTACATTACATTATACATTACATATAATAAGACATTTATTATGCAGGCAGAGTGGCTGCCAAACTATTAGTGTTTGCTGCTAACCACAGAGTCAACGGTTCGAATTCGGCAGGGCCTTTTCATGCACCCCCAGAACAACCAACCAACTCATAAATAATCAACGACACTTTCAATGAAACACACATCTGGTTTGCTAATGTACTAATATATTGTAATGTTTTTTTATTTGATATACCAAGTAAACTGCAGAGATGAAATTATTTTCACAGAAGAAAAAGTTTTTGATTAGCAACAGAATTGCTTAAATAAAAATAATTTTCAGTATGCGTAGTTGAAATTACTTTAAATTACTAACAAATTAAAGTAATCACCAACGTTGATGAAAAAATGTTTATTTGCAATAGAAATTTTGTTTAGTAATTCAGTTACCTCCCTCGGTAGGATTGAGGTGCAAAATACCTTTGGTAGACGGAGGATTAAAGCGGTTCTTACATTAGCAACTTGAGATAATTGTACTGTAGTTCATGCGGCTTACTTCCGATGGCGCCAACGTAGTTCACCCGGCATTCGTCCGATAACGTAGTTCACGCACTTCCGCCCGATGGCGATGACGTCTATTGAGCGTCATGCACTGAGCGCTTATAATATAGCACCCCTCACCCCATACATTTTTATCGTCATGTAGCCCATGTTCCCCGCTGAGAAAAATTATGCTCCTATGCAAAGTTTCGTGAATATATCTTCAAAGGTGTGTATTTGTATAGCGGACCAATATCTTGTTTTTGCTTTATATAAATTTAGGATTTACTCCTTAAAGACTTCATAACCTTACAGACATGGTAGGGTTTGTGTACTCTTATGAACCAAAGTGCTATGCCGGCAGGAGATAATTCTCCTGGTAGGACCATCCATGCCAGAAAGATCTGCGGGGAAGAGTCAGACTAAGAAGCAGTGTTGGGGGTTTTACATCCCCCTGTGCAAGGGCAGCAGCTTGCACAGTACCTCTGTAGGTGGTGATCATGTGGATCTAAACAGCTACAGATGGGTAATCACTCTTGTAACACTGCGATGAGGAAAGAAGGGGAAACTACCTCATTATATTTCCCATGATAGGCTGAAAAGCTGAAAATACCTCTATGGATCTCTCTGGGGTAAAATATTCCGGAGGTAAAATAATCCCCAAATCGGATCTTTGGGTGAGGACTACCCTAGGGGATGCACAGAGGAAATGTTACATTAAGAAGAAGAAAGCAAGTAGTGAGAAATTAAGAATAGGCACATGAAATGTTAGGACTATGAATTCAGGGGGTAAACTAGAGAACTTAAATAGGAAAATGAGAAGGAATAATATAGGTATAGTAGGTCTTAGTGAAGTTAGGTGGGAAGGAGAAGGCGAGATAAATTCAGACGAATTTAAGATTATTTACTCAGGAGGGGAGAAAAAGGAAAGGGGAGTGGGGATTATAATGGGAAAAGAGATATCTGAAAGAATTAGTAAGGTAGTGACAGTTAATGATAGATTAATAGCCGTAAAACTTCAGATGGAGCCAGTGGAAATGCTTATAATTCAAGTGTATATACCAACAACTAATGCTGGCGACGACGAATTAGATGAAATGTATGAACAGATTATTGAGATATTGGAGGAGGAGGGAAAAGGAAGGATCACTACCATAGTAATGGGAGACTTGAACAGTGTACTGAGAGAGGGACAAGAGGATAACATAGTGGGAAAATATCGACTAGGGAAGAGAAATGAAAGAGGGGAGAAACTTGTGGAATTCTGCCATAGAAATAGATTGATTGTAACTAACACATGGTTTAAGCATCACCAGCGGAGACTTTACACATGGAGAAGCCCAGGAGACCAGAGACGATACCAGATAGATTACATACTAGTCAATGAAAGATTTAGAAATAGCACTAACAATGTGAAAACACTACCAGGGGCAGATATCGATTCTGACCACAACCTTTTGGTGGCAAATACACAATGTAGACTGACGAGCATTAAGAGAAACATAAGAGTTAACCAGAAATGGAACTTAGACGAACTCCTTAAGAACAAGGAGGCTATCATGACTGAGCTGGAGGAAAGGTTGGGGGGGAGAGCTGAAGAAAATAGGAAGAATGTAGATGAGGAGTGGAGATACATCCATAGCAACATTAAAGATGTAATGGAAAAGAAAGTAGGAAAGATAACGGGTGAAAGAAAAAAAAAACTGGATCACAGCAGCCATGCTGCAAAAAATGGAAGAGCGGAGAAAGTGAAAGAACAAACAATGAAGAAGGCCAAAGAAAGTACAAGGAGTTAAATAATGCTTTAAGAAAGAAAACAGATAAAGCAAGAGAACAGTGGATAAATGAAAAATGCGAGGAGATTGTCGAGTATGAAAGAATTTGTAGAACAGACCTCATGTACTGTAAAGCAAGGGAACTATTCAAGAAAAAGGCAAGAAAAGATAGGACATTAAGTAATCATGAACAAAAGTGGTAAAAAAGTCTCGGAGCCAGACAATGTAAAGAATGTTTGGGAAGAATACATTGAGGTGCTGTATGACAAAGAAGAAAAGCCAAGAAATATTGAATTAAATGAAAAAGAGGATGTGGACCAAGTATTCTCGAGTCTGAAGTTAAAAGAGCAATTGATGACATGAAAAGAAGGAAGGCTGTTGGGAGTGATGGTATACCAGTGGACATTCTTAAGGTTTTGGGGTCGAAAGCAGTTAAGCTACTCACAATATTCTTTAACCAAGTATATGATACTGGCATATGGCCTGAAGATTTTTTAGATGTTGTTATGGTACCGCTGGAGAAAAAGAACAGTGCAAAAAATTGTAATTATTATAGAACAATTAGTTTAATTTCTCATACAGCTAAAGTTCTAACCAGAATAATAACCAAAATAATTGAAGGTAAAATAAAAAAGGAGCTGCAAGATAATCAGTTTGGTTTCAGAAGAGGAAGAGGGACTAGAGATGCTATAGGATGTATGAGGATGATGATAGAAAGAGCACTAGAAGTCAATAAAGATATGTATTTTTGTTTTGTAGATTGGGAGAAAGCTTTTGACCGAGTGAAATGGGATAAAAGGTTGGGTATTTTAAATAAAATAGGAATAGATTGGAAAGATAAAAGACTGCTTAAAAACCTTTACTTTGATCAAAAGATTAGAGTCAGGGTTGAAGGAGAAGAAACAGAAAGTACTTCAATAGGGAGGGGAGTGAGGCAGGGATGTCCTATTTCACCAGCGATATTTAATATTTATGCAGAAAAAATAACAGATGAAGCGTTGATGGAAGAGAAAGGATTTTAGATGGGAGGTGAAAGTATTACCACCATTAAATATGCAGATGATCAGGGATTAATAGCAGAAGACGAGAAAGAGCTTCAGAGGATGACAGACAGACTAGTGGAGGTTGGCCAACAATATGGAATGAAGATCAATGCCGGAAAATGAAAGTCATGGTGGTTTCAAAGGAACATAAAGAATAAAATATAATGGTAAATGGCCAAAAATTGGATCAAGTAAGTAGTTTCAAATATCTTGGCAGTATTTTAGCGCAGGATGGAAGTAGTACACAGGACATCAGAAGTAGGATTGCAATGGCAAAAGCAGCATTTAACGAGAAGAAGGAGCTTCTCACAAGCAAGAAAATAAATTTAGAAACAAGGAAGAAATTAGCAAAATGCTACATATGGAGTATAGCTCTTTATGGTGCAGAGACGTGGACGGTAAGGAGAAAGGAGGAAAAATATTTAGAAAGTTTTGAGGTGTGGGTATGGAGGAGGATGATGAAAGTGAAATGGAAAGAGGAAAAGAAACGAAGAAGTATTAGAAATGGTGGGAGAAGAAAGGATGTTTATAAAAACAGTCAGGAAAAGAAAAGCAAATTGAATAGGGCATATATTGAGAAGACAGTGTTTACAAAGGACGATCTTAGAAGGAAAAATTAGTGGAAGAAGAGGAAGAGGGAGAAAAAGAATAGGAATATTAGAGAATATAAAGCAGGGATGAAAGAGGCTTCTAGGGAGAGAGAGAAATGGAGTCAGCGATTCAGTTAAAACCTGTCTTCGGACAGAAACATGATGATATAGGTTTATCAAAATTCTTGTACTGTATGGCATTTCAAATCTTTTCAACTTTCTTCTTAATAGATCTTCCGTTTATTTCCAAAAATCCACTCATTAAATTACAAAATTGGAACACATCTTCTAAATAACGTTTATCCTGAATAAAACTTTTGTAAAAATGAATGTTTTTTTAAATTTCAGGAACCTCAGGAAAGAAATCTCCCACACCTGTAATATTTTACATCCACGGGGAATCTTACGAATGGAACTCGGGGAACCCTTACGACGGCAGCGTGTTGGCCAGCCTTGGCCAAGTGATAGTAGTGACTGTGAACTTTAGATTGGGTGCTCTCGGTAAGTAATTTGGTTGACTGACGATATCATTTTGTAGCATTAAGTATTGTTTGCCTACTTTCCAAAAAATGGAGTGGAATATACTGGTCCCGAGTTCGATTCCAGGCGAGTTCTTTCCCCATTTCACTTACATGGTTAATCTAAAATCCGTCGTGCAGAGAGCTTTTCTTTCGCTTTTTAAAATATTTTAGAATTATGATATCGGAGTGAGATTTCTACTGTTCTGAGGAGAAAAATGTGATGATAATTTTTATTTTTTATTGTATTTGTTTTAATTTCTCTTAAACACTTAAATTTTGGCGTTTTGAAAGCAGTTTTTTCTATTTGTTGCTATGTTGATGGTTGTTGCCGAACTCGGCTGAAGCATAGTGGGTTCCATGACGTTTGACCTACCTACTATTATTGCCCTACTGCAATTTTACCTACTTTTTTCGTCTACTTTATTATACCCATAAAATTTTACAGAAAAACCAAATCATTTTCTCATTTTTTTAATTGACTGTCAATTTTGTCTAAAAAAGAAGATTACTTAATAATTTCTTCCCTATTTGTGGTTAATCTATGAATGAAACACTAAGAAATAAGCTACAGCTTATAATATACAGTCGAGAAAAACAAAGTTTTTATTTTAAATTGAAATATTCAAGTTATATCCAAATGTAGATAGTTATTCAGTAATTCTTTTGCTGTTTTTGTATTAATTGTACCAGATGTCAACAGCTTGCACTCTTCTGTTTAATCTGCGGTATTTTAGCCTATTATTTTCTCGGATCTTCATCTACCTCAGCAATTATGTTTTTATTCTTGCTGGGTGATATTTCCCTACCATTAGCTGGAACCTATTGTGCAATGCTTCAGTGAGATTATTCACTCTGGGTTCATTAGCAAAAAGGTAAAGTAGAAATTCTTGGTGATGAACCAATAATGGAACAGAAAAATCCAATGGCATTTTTGGCGAAGTTAATAAATGGTGTTAAGCAAAACTGAAGTAGTTGTGTTGCGTTTAATATGTAAAAATCTGATGTGGCCACCACATGACTTTCTTTATATCTGTAATATTTCTAAAAATTCCAAATAGGTTACATAATAATAAATATTTTAAGAAACTTCGATAATATTTAAGACTTCACAAAGAACAAATACATTCAAACCATAGCATTCTGATATTGGATATAGCCACAAAGCTCCAACAATTAAGAAAAGAAAAAGGAGCGTTACTAAGACGTAACTAAGCTTCAATTGTTACCAATACTCTTTGGTAGGTGGCGTGTTGGTGGCAGCTAAAAATTTAAGATATCTCTTATGCATTATATGGGAAAATGTTTCAAACAAATGTTGTGGAAAATTAAATTTCCTATATATCTTATTCTAGTACATTTTTATATACATCAAATATCAAAGCAAATATATCAAAATAACGGATAAGTGAAAGAGTAAACACCCACCGATTTTACTGAAAACTAATCAGTTCTTGTGACTTTCATAAAAATGATAAATATAAAATTTCGCATCGACCTGATTAATAGTTTTTGAGTTAAAGCTATCAATCACCAGGGCCGGATTAAGAGACCCATGGGCCCCACGCGAATTGTACATTTCAACGGAAATATCAGGAAATAAAGCAATAAACTTATACTTTATTCTAAATTTAACACAAAATAACAAATCATGAAGCAATATACCAACTTTTCAAATATGAAAACTTTTCTTATTTTATCATTCTATATGTGTAGCTGCTACTTACTTACTTACTTATTTACTTCGTACTGTATGATATATCATACAGGAGGATACTAATATTTCGGCACTTTCAGATGTGCTGGAGGTTTGAAATTTTAATGTACGTATGAGTATGTGCAAAACCGACTAGAAAAATCATAAATCTCAAAAAAGTTAAATATTGTGGCTAGGAAAAATTTACAAATATTTAAGATTAATGTGTTTATGAATGGACTACGAAGCAAATTGTTTTCAAGGCAGAATTCGTAAAATTACCAAATAGAAATTATAGAAATTTTGATGTTTTAATTTGTTTGGCTCTTAAGAATTCTTCAAATTTAAACAAATAGATAAATGTTTAGGTATTAAGGGACGAGCTAGGAAGCCGAAAATTTTAATTTATTTAGAGATTAGTGCAAAAGCGCAATTTAACAGTTGAATATCTTGTGACTGTTAAAACTTTTTAAAATGTAAACAATTAGAGAAATATTATTTCACTTCTAGATGTCCTACAGCATTAAAATATTTCAGAAATGTATGGAATTAGTACCAAAAATTAAAAAAATAATATTCTTATAATTACAAATTTTAGGGATTTCTTTTACTACAATTTTGTCCCATAAGGAAAGAACGAAAATCGGTGCATAGATGCAAACTTTTGTATTAGAAATAATTCTAATAATGAAATATGTCTAAAAAATTAATGTTTTTCAAGATAAAATTAAATGCTTGCAGAATGCATGCACTTTTACTAGTATAGTATATAGAATATAGATAAGCAATTATTTCATCTACATCTAATTCTTTAACCATGTCTGCCACATGTGCTATGCCCTAGATACGGGACTGCTTAATCCTACTATACCCTGTAGGCGGTCTTACACAAAATGTATACTTGTAATTATTAATAAAGAACGAGAGCGTTTTACTAAGAAAGGCGTGGATTTTGATAAAAGAAAATAAATTGAGACAAGTAACAGGTTATTGTAAGGTCTGTGATCTGTACGGCAACACCTGGAAATGGTTTCGACAAGATGAGACGAGATTGGGTCGGCCCTCTCGGCTCCACGCACTTGCGTGTTTTGCGTACCACTTACTCCCTGTCAATAACACGCACACACAGGCATCAGCAGGAAAATGGTCAAAACGTGTTCAGGGGACCTCGTAACGTGTATTTCCGTTGAAATCTCGAAAACGATTTTTTTCACGAAATCAATACTTTCCCCTATACTACGTATGGAGAAAGTAAAAACGACTGTCGTCGTCGCGTCGGTGGGAAAGCGGAACTGTAATGCTATTTTAAACAAACTTTCCGGGTAGCTAGAAAATTGACATTTGGGGGGAATGTTTGATTCTTAAAGTAAAAGCCATTTACGAAAAAAATTTAAAAAATCGACCCGGGTTCGATTCCTGAGAATGAGTTCCATTTCCCATAAGATAACATGGAGAAATCGATATTTCAACCTTCAAGCTTATTTTCTTTTGCTTATTAAAATTCACATATTTGACCCTTGATCTCCGGAGAAAGACTGCATTAAATAAAAATTACAGTCGTTTTTTATTCTTGTTGTTTTTTATCGCCTTCGAAGCGAAATCTCTCTAATTTAACGTTTTAATATCATATTTTGACAAAATTTAGCGTTTTTAAGGAGAAGTCACCTTGCCAACCAATTTCAATGTTGAACTCGAAATCCTATTACTCTCACATATGCTCCAGTTCTCTCCGACCTCCATGGACCCTCCCGGTCGAATTTATAGGTATCAGAGATATCCCCCAATTAGTTTTTACCATCTACATATATGTAGTATAGAGAAAATATTGTTTTCATGAAAAAATTCGAATTCGAAATTTCAATGGAAATACACCTATTGAGGTCCCCTGAACACGTTTTGACTATTTTTGCGATGATGTCTGTCTGTATGTGATAGGATTTTTACTTTCTCCATATGTAGTCTAGGGGAGAGTATTGTTTTTATGAAATTGAAAAAATGCGCAAAAGTTGAAATGATTGTGTTACCATATGGCACAATTTTATTCGCCGAAGACGTCTGGCGTAGCCCGGGCATCGCCGGGTACTTTCAGCTAGTATTACTATAAAAAGGAAGTAGGAAAAATTTTATAGGCGAAATTGCATTAGGGCATCAATAGTAGGTTAAACGTCCTGTCACCAAGTGCACATTCCAGTCGTGTTTCGATTCATAGCTATCGAGGCAACATGCTAACCCAAAGGTCGCGGGCTCAATTCCCACCTAGGGCATGGATGTTGTGATTGTTTAAGGATTTTTCTGAATAGTGTATTCAGCGGTGTGAAATGACCTTAGCCGTCGATGCACCTAAAAATAAAAATTACTGCCACTACTAACATGTTAATTTGTTAATTTTATATATTATTATTATTTATATATATTATATATTTTAACCGCACTAATGCGTGGTACAGTAACTATTTCTTACTTCCGTATGAGCTATAATGCTGAAAAACCTCAAACTGAGTAGACTTTGAAACAGCGGTAAAATTGTAAAAACGGGAAGATTTAACTTCAAGAGCACCAAATACATATTTTTAATTCGAGAAATTCCCATAAGATTAACATTGGAGTATTGTTGCCATCATATCCGCTTTGAAAGCATAATACATAAATGAGTGTAAGACAACTTTTGTTTGCTTTTTAAAATTACTTATAATTGTCATCGAAATTAGAAACTTGAACCATAGTACGTACGTGCAAAAGAACGACAATTTATTTTCCTACCGTAGAATTTCAAATACTATTCGAATTGATTCAGAAAATTGTTTTGAAGACGAAAATTTTAAGTTGTTCTTGAATAAAATATTTCGTTGCCAAGAACAACCAGCATTGTTGCCGTACTCATAAAGTTATATAGGACCCTATTGGGAAAACGGGAGTATGAGGAAAAGAAAGAGTGAAAGAGAGAAGGAAGGAGAGAGAGAAGAGAAAGAGGGAAAGATGGAGGGAGAGAATGAGGGGAAGCGGAAGGTTTGATGGGAGGTAGGGATAGGAGTGGGAGAGAGGGAGGTAAATGGGTGGAAGGGGGAGAGAATCCCAAAAATAGGGCTATATATAATTTTCTACATTAAATATAAGCCGAAATGAAGAGGTTCACAGTTGCAAACGGGCAACAGACGAAGCGGAACGAGACACGGTGTTGACGCGCGTAGCTCGTAGGGTTGGAGTCCCTAGTACATTGAAACTGTATTGAAAGGAATGTAGGCGAATTACATAGTTATTTCCAGAACTACCTGTTAGATGTTATGATTTATAAAAAAAGTAATTTATCGTGGTGTACAACAGAACCAGTAGGACTTGAGCGTGAGAAAATTTTCCGTACAAAGTACGATAAAATTGGGGAAATTTTGAAATAATGAGATGCTATGGGAGAATTAGGTGCCAGAGAGAAGTAGGAAATTTTTTTGCAGTTCACTCTTTTAGGATTAAATAAAACTCCATTACAGTAATGTATCAGTTTTAAAATAATTCTTAGGCTAATAATATTACATTATAAAACTACTAATCACTAAAATGAAATTGATGCTGAACATGAGGTTGTTAAGAGAGGGTAGAGATCGTGAATATCAATAAGCTTGACAACGCTTCTTATTTATCGTTTTGCACTGCTTAGACATTATACTAAACTATAATATTTATCTTATATTTTACGTGATAACATAAACATTAAGGAACGTCTTTAGAAACTCTGTTTACTCCGACATGGAGTATCCCTTTCTGTACTTGTATCATAAGGAAATGTCTTATTATGACAGGGAGAGATAACAGAACAACATTCTGGGCCAGTTACTGTAATGAAATGTTGCGATAAAAAATTGTGACTGTGATTTCCACATTTCATGCCAATGAAACCCGCAAAGTCACCACGAAAGCGAGGAAAGAAAAACCAATGTATGTGTTGGATTATAACCAGTACATGGGTGTAGTTGATCTGAAGGATCAGCTTCTTCAAATGTACCGAAAAAAATGAATGAGTGGTACATTCAACTATTCAAAAGACTACTCAATGCCATTCCTTAATATACTATAATAATTTGCAGAGCAAACTCGTCCTGTAAAAATATCGACCACCTGAATTTTAGAGCGGACTTAGTACAGGTACGTCTAGTTGAACACGCAGGTGAAACGAAACGAAGGGTACCGGGGAGGCATTCAGCAGACAAAAATGTGCCGCGGCTTACAGGAAGACACTTCATAGAGCGGCTTCCTCCATCCAGGCCACAAAAGAAGTGTGTTGTTTGCTTCAAGAATGGCAGAAGGAAGGAGAGTGTGTAGTGCCCGAATTGTCTGGCCTTTACATAGATGGCTGTTTCAATACTTACCATACAGTCTTGAATTTCTGAGGTATGATAAAATAAAATTACCTGAGTATATTGTCAAATTATCATTAATATCGTATAATAATTGATCGAGTTTGAAAAATTTGAACTATTATTATACTAATTTAAGCCACAAATTTAAATACCCTGGTTAATCCTCCTCCCACAGATGGGGATGAAAAGAAATTTAAATTACACCACACTGAGGGGTTAAATTATTACCAGTTCCTGATACCATGAACAGCATGTCATATTTACCTCCAAATAATTCAATTTATTCTCCCCTTAGAAGTTCCTTGGGTACTAAAGAAAGATCGTTTCCTATTGTAATATTCTTTTTATTTTCAAAATTTATAATTACATATCATTCAAAAGTAAGATGGAAGATGGTGGTGATATTTCATAGCTCCTCGATTGTCCTGTTTCTCACTTTTTCACCATCAGACGGAGCTCGTGTTTTGAGACAAAGACGTTGGTTTTGAGTGTGACGATAGGGTGCGAATACGGGGCCTGGAGCAGGAAATAGAATTGTTGAGCGAGGATGTTGTTTAAAGGCTGAGCAGGTTACGGAGGTGAGGTGAATAGATTCATTTCAGGCGGATACATATATACATGTCCTCTCATCATCGAGTACAGCATCAGTATTTCTTGGCGAAGTAGTCTTCTCTCGAAGAGAGAAGAGATGTCTGACGAGTCTTTGTACGGGCAATTTCTGCGGTTACCCCATCTTTTGCTCGTACCGCCCTTAGGTGATTTCTCCGGCATACGTTGGTGGTAATGATCGACAGTTTTATGGTAAACGTCAGGTGCTGATTGAAGTGTTTCAATTAGCCCTACAGCAAAGCCTTATCTCCGTGTAAGGTAAGCAACACTTTCCATACTTTGACATCGTATGGGAATATTAAAATCGATTTAGCCCTCAGCCTCCAAAGTTGCATCTCCAACTGTAGGTATTGGAGGGTCTGTGCTATTTTGGCAGCAATTCTTGTTGATATACTGACTCCCATGTCATCCACACATTTTCGGTCAGTCTTGGTAATTAGTGTGAATATGTTACAGGAGGCAAAAG
Organism: Tanypteryx hageni; assembly: GCA_028673005.1. Lineage (NCBI taxonomy): Eukaryota > Metazoa > Arthropoda > Insecta > Odonata > Petaluridae > Tanypteryx > Tanypteryx hageni. The sequence continues at coordinate 44,434,823 of CM054117.1, forward strand.
TGTTTCCTGAGGATGAGATATTTAAGGGAGAGGACAAATTACCTATCCCGATGTAGAGAAATTGGCCGCTGTGCAATCTCCTCTGTTGATTATTTCCGCGTTGGCAGTTTTCAGCAGCTTAAGTGGTACGTCCTTACAGCTGTGGGCCCTGAAGCCACACAAGTGCCACGGGATGCCTTCAGCTGAAGCCACCCTTCGCCTCATTTTCTGGTGATGTTAGTATTCTGTCAGATGAGATCCCCCAAGCCTTGGATAATAACCTATGGAAGAAGTTGTTAAAAGCGTTAACACTTTGTCGTTTGAACTCCATTTTATTGACCTCTTGTGATACTCTTCCTTTGGCCCCTCTTGGTAATCTGTGGAGGTGAAATAATAGTTTTAGAGTGTTTTTAAATCTCTCTCGTTTATTATCAGTTTTCATTGAAGAACATTGATTAATCAATTCAATATACCAATTTAAACAACATTTACAGGTTTCATGCAGACGGGTCCAGCGAGCACTGACTCCACAAACGATCCGACGGCCGTGGATGGAAATTGGGGCCTATTAGATGTGCTGGAAGCATTGCGGTGGATTCGTAAAAATGTGGAAGCGTTCGGGGGTGACAAAGATCGAGTTGCTGTCGTAGGCCATCACACTGGAGCAGCGCTGGTCCATCTGCTACTCGTCTCAACAGCAGCGAAAGGTAGTTGCAGAAGAAAAGTGAAATCATTTATAGGACTTAATTACCAGTTTATAAAATTTCGACCTCCCGCTTGCCAAACTCTCACATTCCATCCTCCCACATTCCATCCTCCCTCCATCCAAATTTCCCACGGCCCACTTTCACACCTGCCACTTTCCCACATTCCCACTACCTACGTTCTCACAACCCACTTTCAAACCATCCACATTCCCACCTCCCATCATTCATCCCTTTTTCCCATCACCCACTTTTCCCACCACCTACTTTCCCATCACCCAAATAGTGACATCCCACTTTCCATCCTATCTTCCTCCCAATTAAACAACACCCACATTCAAACCAAACACTTGACCACCTCCACATTTCAAACCTCCCACGTTCCCACCAACAATGGTCTCCCTACCCATGTTCTCACATACCACTCTCCCACCTCCCTGTATTCCAACAACCTATTCACATCTCCCAATTTCCTACCATCACATTTCCCATCTCCCAATTTCCCACTCCCCCTCTTCTCCAACTCCCAAATTCCATTTTCCCAAATCCCACTTTCCCAAATCCCACTTTCCCACCTCCAAATTTCCAACCTCCCTCTTTCCCACCTTCCTTTTTCTAACCTCCCTCTTTTTCAACTCCCACATTCCAATTTCCCGCTTCTCCCTTCCTCCCAATTTCCCACTTCCCTCTTTTCCACCTCCCTCTTCCCCACCTGCCTCTTCTCGAACTCCCAATTCCGCACCTCCAAATTAGTACTGCTTGACTTCAGCAAAGCCTTGATTTACTAGACAAAGACATTCTTCTGGCAAAATTCCGCAGCATGAGATTCTCTACCCTTTCAATTAACTGGTTCTCTTCGTACCTTAGAATGCAATTTATCGTCACCAGCTGGTTATCTCGGACGATTCTTCCTACTCTTGGATAAGTATCAACCGAGGTGACCCGCAGGGCTCAATCCTGGGTTCTCTCCTATTCTCTCTGTGAATTAACGACTGCTCTCAAACACTTACAATCTGTAACCATCACTTATACGCGGATGATCGTCAAATTTACTTAAACTCCGAGCCTAATAATTTATTCCTAGCCGTAGATAAAATTAATCACAACCTGTGCCACCTTAAAAAATGGAGTGATGATAACTTTCTCAGTATTAACTTAACGAAATCTCAAGCAATCATAATCGTATATCCAAAACTATTTCCGTCTGTAAATCTTGCTGAAGTTACTCTATCAATGAATGGTTCAATCATCCCCTATTGTAAAACTGTTAAAAATCTCGCTATACTACTAAATGACTACTAAATGAAACACTCCTGGACTAGCCATGTTATGAAAGTGCGCAAGACGGTAAATTCTTCCCTAAACTCACTCAGGCATCTTCATAATATTCTGCCCTCTTCCCTAAAAATAAAGCTGGTCACGTCTTTAGTCGTTCCATACTTCGACTATTGTAACGTTGTATACTAATATCTATCAAAGCTCCAGCGTACCCACAATTCCTGCGTACAATTCATCTTAAATCTTAAGAAGTCAGATCATATTTCGGAATAATTTTTCAAAGTTTATTGGCTAAACCTTGAATTCGTAGAAAATTACATCATCTTTCGTTATTATAACAAATTCTTAAAACAAACGTCCCACGATATCTATCCAGGGAGTCTATCACCCTTAACGCAATTCATAAATGTAACACTAGAGGATGCCATAAACTTCTGACTCGGTACCACAGAACAGACATCTATAACAAATCCTTCACTGTAACAGCATGCAGATTATGGAATAGCATCCCATTCGAAATAAAGCACACTTCAACACTATATCCGTTCAAAAACTCGTATCATAAACGTCTCCTGTCCCATTTCCTTAATTATTCTAAACTGACAAGCAATTATTTTTCCTTACAGGCCGTCGGAAGCATTTAAATATCTGCATTTGCATATGTACGTCTTAATGTGTAGTTTATTTTACGTAAAAATGTGTTTCTGTGTATTTCATTTTCTGTACTTTTCTAATATGATCCGGTAAATCTTTGCGTAGTTGTGTGTTTTTCTTAGGTTTTATGCAAAACTGTGTTTGTGTGTATTTCAGTATATGAAATGTTCTAATAGGATGCTGTAAATGTTAAAATATTGCTAGCAGTAGGTTTCGCAGGTTTGTGTGGGTGTATTCGTGCAGTGGGCTATTTACTAGGAAATAGTACCTTAATTTTCCCTTGTTTCTCCCCAAAAACGGAAAACCTCCCTCTCTTATTATTTCAAAAAATGAATGCATGGCATAGTATTTCTGTAGTAATTTATTTCATGTAAATTATTGTTCTATTTTTTCTTTGGTATTGTCTTCATGTATTTAATTGACAATGGGGTCAGATGGAAGACTACATAGTCTCAATCTCGCCCAAATAAAGATTCCTATCTATCTATCTAACCTCCCTCCTCCCCACATCTCCTCCATTCATCAACCCCACCTCACTCCTCCAACCCTCCCCTCTCTAATTCTCTCCCATATCCACTCCTGTCCTCCTCCCCTCCCCACTCCTGTCCCCCTACCCTTCTCTCATGCTCCATTCCTCCCCTCCGCCCTTCTCCTATCCAACACTTCCCTCCACCCTCCTCTCCAACACCTACCATCCTCTCCCCTCTCTTACTCCACACTCATCCTCCTCCCCTCTCCTCCTTCGCCCTCATCCTCCTCTCCTTCTCCCCTCTCCTCCTCCCAACATCCTCCTGTCCTCTCCACTCCTCTCATCCTCCCCACTCCTCCTGTCCTCTCCACTCCTCTCCTCTCCTCCTCCTCTTCTCCTCCTACACCACTCCTTCTCTCCTTCTCCCCCTCTCCTCCTCCCCCTCTCCTCTCCTCCTCTCCCTCTCCTCTCTTCCTCCACACTCATCCTCCTCTCTTCCTCCCTCCTCATCCTCCTCTCTTCCTCCCTTCTCATTCTCCTCTCTTCCTCCATTCTCATCCTCCTCTCTTCCTCCACACTCATCCTCCTCTCCTCCACCCCCCTCATCCTCCTCTTCTCCCCTCCCCTCTCCTCTTCCTCTTTCCCACTCCTCCCCTCCCCTCTTCCTCTTCCCCACTCCTCTCCTCCCCTCTCCTCTTTCTCTTCCCCACTCCTCTCCTCCACTCTCCTCCTCTCACCTCTTCCTCCTTCCCTCTCCTCTTCCTCCTCCCCTCTCCTCTTCCCCACTCCTTCTCCCCTCCCCTCTCCACTCATCCTCCCCTCTTCCCCTTCCCTCTCCTCCTCCCCTATCCATCCCTTCCTCTCCGTTTCCTCCCCTTCCTCCTCTCCTCCCGACTCCTCCTCCCTTCCCTCCTCTCACCCTCTTCTCCTTCTTAATTTAATGACGAATTATTAATTAATCTCATGATGATTGAGTAAAGCTTGCTAACTATGATAATTGCTTTAGAATACTGTCTCCTACTACATTCCGGAATAAGACGTTGACATCTAATTTGCAATGTAGAATTGTAGTTTCGTCCAATTTCCAATTATTCTTAGACAATCAAACATGAACCGAGTGCTTTGGACTTGCTTTATCAGCGTATAAAAGGAAAATGTACAAGTAAAGTTGTCTTTATTTCTTTTTAGGGCTCTTTCAGAGAGGCGTGATGCTCAGCGGGAGTGCTCACAGCCTTTGGGCTGTAGTTCGTGAACCCAGAGCTCTCCGACGGAAAGTGGCTGAGAAACTTGGCTGCCTCCATCCTCCTCGCCCCATATACTCCTCCCTCCACCAACCCACAGTGCAGCCTCTTTTCCCATCCACTCCACCTCCGGCCCCCGAAGGAGAAGACGTCGACATCACACCGTGCCTGAGACGCGCAACCACTGCCGCACTTCTTGCCTCCTACCCGCCCTCCCTCAGATTTCTCGCCAGGTTCGGACCCTCTCTTCGCGAGGACGATATAGGACCATGGCTGGAGGGCGACGGAGGCGGAAGGGTGTCCCCGGGAGGTGTTCCTCTGCCCACTCACTCGTCTGCCCCCTTCGCCAGGACTCCTCTATTGCTGGGAGTGGCCACCGCCGAAGCTTACTCCGAATTGTCGGCCGAGGACGTGAGATGGGGTTTGGAAGAGGAGAGGAGGGACGCTTTGCTGAGGACTTTCGTGGCCAACTCCTTCTATTTCCACCGCAGGGAGATATTGGCGGCAGTAAAGAACGAATATGTCGATTGGGTGGGGTTGGGGAGCGATCCGAGGGCAAGGACCGCAAGGAACGCCCAACCAAAGTTCGGAGACGGTCCTCCGACTACGGCGACAACCGCCGAAAAAGTGGCTTCCGCCATCTTGACACCCGCCAGGCACCACCAACACCCCATAACCGTGAGGGACGCCACAGTCGAGGCCCTCGGCGACGGGCATACTGTGGCACCTCTGGTGTTCGTGACGAGGACTCATTCTGGGGACAGAGGTGCGCCTACCTATTTCCTACATTTCTCCCACCATGGAAGGGACGGTGTCGACTATGCCCAAGATAGGTTGGGTAGTGCCCCGGAAGAGATAGTATCCCACCTGTTGGGTTATCCTATTTTGGGGACGTCTCCTGTGTTCTCTAGCTATTCCGCTGAGCCATCCGAATTGCCTCTCAATTACACGAGACAAGACGTGGCGGTTGCAGCGGCGACGATAAAATACTTTTCTAATTTTGCAAAGTCTGGGTGAGTCTCTATTTTATGGATTGATTAGTTGCAGCATGTTCTTTATAAAAGGAATGCATATTTTTTAAATTTGATTAAGGGTAACTTTATTTATTTATGATACATAATGACGTGCCTACATGTTTGCAACTAAATACCCCGAGAATTGGTTTAACCAAAATTTATGTATCTAATGCTAATAAAAATTTTTCCTTATACTCTGTGAAAGGGACCCGAATTGGGAGAGCCAAGCGAAAAGGGAAGCATCAAGGAGCCAACCGTGGCCGAGTGGGCGAACAGAACAAAGCGGCCACTTACCATTGTGGTTGCCTTTTGATCTCACTTCGCAGATGCATCTAAGCATGGGTATGCTGCGTTTTGAATAATATATAACAATTCACTGGAATGACATGAAAGACAGTGAAGCACAAACATCTATTAAATGTAACATTCATTTTTGCATGAAAATAATCAACTGAGATAACAGTTGCACGCTGCAAATTAATAGCTTCTTGGTTTGGTTCAGCTGTCTCAGTAATTGAAGCTATCAAAATACGCATCGTAAGCCTAGATTATGATTAATTTTCACTGCTGTTATTTGCGCTTACCATTTACTTAGGCATGGGCGAAAATTCCTTATAAATTCTTTTCTCTTGGTAAAGGGCCGAAACCTAAGATGCGAAGCCACTACCGGAGCCATAAAATGGCGCTTTGGCTGAATTTAGTTCCACAGCTGCACCAGTCAAAGGATGAAGATGACACTTCGCCGCACCACGAATTTATCGAAAAGGAATCTAATTATTTCGCAGGTATGGTTTCACAGCGGTTCAAATGTGTCTACGCCAGATTATGACACCCAAAGTGAAAAATCTGGCTTATAATGTAAACGTTTGTTAACTTAGTAGAGCTAAACGTTCGTCAGAGGCTGGGTTTTCGATACCTACCGCAGTAGCCAACACAAAAAAGGCTTATGGAAAAAATGTGGCGAGAGATTTGAATGTTGATAATAATGTTCTTTCATTACATTTTTACACTTCTCAGAGTAGATTCGTTCCAATTGAAATACCTCCGCACAACCGCTCATCCCTGGACAATCCCAATTATTTTCTCAGTACATCATTCTTTGCCAGATTTATAAATTGCTCGCTTTCCTTTATCACCCCTTAAATCCATGATGACGTGCTAAAATGCAGAAATAGCTAAGAAATTGATAGAAACTACAGAACAATCCGGATGGGTCTTTACGGCTTTAATTACAATGAGAGATGAGAGAGGGGCGTACGTAAGAGAGCGAGAGCGTGCTGTGGGACCAAGAAAACCTCGAATACTCGCGGATAGAAAGAGAGAAAATTATACATATCCAACTTCTCGTATATGAGAAAACACGACGATGCAATTCTAATCGAGTTTGTAATAATTTTAGTATTATTGATGATGCTTTGAGTATCAGAAATCACCAATTATTCGTAGTTAAACGTAATTTTTATATGAAAGTAAGAAACTTCTTTTATTTCAGGAGCCACTTTTAACAAATCAATCATCGACCCATACTGGAGATTGGGAGCAGTTTGGTCGAAAAGCGTCATGCACACAGCCACCCCTCCGCCGATAGAATGCAAACCCATCTCATCATCCGAAAATGGAGAATCCATATCGTCCTCTTCTCTCTCTAACCCCTCCCTTTCACCCCAATCACCCATCCCCCGTAATGCCTCTTCTCCCCACGGGGAGGACGACGATACCGGACAGGGGGGTGCGGAGGAGGACGAGATGGAGGGAGGAGGAAACTACTTGGCTTCCCTCTCCATCACCGTCACCCTGGGAGTGGTCCTCCTCCTACTCAACGCAGCCGTCCTAGTGGCAGGGGTCCTGCACCACTACCGTCAGAAAGACAAGGCGCGCAAGGGGAAGAAGGGGTGCGGCGGGGAAGAGGTGCACAGCGAGCAGGATGGCGACGGGGGACGCATCAGGTTCGGGGAGTTTTTGGACAGCGTGTCGGACTCGAAGAGCAACAAGGATTTCGGGGAAGTGGGCACGGAACTGGGCCTTGTGGGACTCCTTCCGAGGACGTACCCTGACGTCATGGGTCACGACCACCGAACTTTCAAATATGATTCGAGTAAAAGTGTAGAGATCGGTGACGCAGTGATAGTGAAAACACAGCCTCCGTTAGATCTCCCGTCTAGTTGTGACAAGGACGCTCCGATAGGTACCTTGTACACAACAGACACGCCGACCCTTTCGAGAAAGGGTCAAACAGGTGAAGGAGGGACCATCAGAGAAGCAAAACCATTCCCAGAACCGTCTTCGTCTGGAACCAATGTAAAGAGGAGAGCTCAGATACAAGAGATATCTGTGTAAAATTTACATACCGCCCGAACGATATTTTTTACATGATCGATGAATGCACATTTCATTGATAGCAATTTGCAACCATCCGCAAACTAGATTTTCTCAAAATAAACCAAAACCTGAATCATGTTTTTGTTTTTTTTGAAGCAGTGTCTCTATCCCTCCAAATCAAACGACATTTTATAATTCCAAAGATAACCTAAAGATCCCGTCGGTTTGGTGGAGTTTGTTTGGAGGGAAATTGCTCAAAATATCTGTTGGTTATCTGAAGTTTATATAGATTGAGTTTACTTTTCTAACTTCCATTTCTAAAACTGGTTTAATATATATTTCGTTTTCAAAGCCCAAATCTTAATGGGCCCAAAACAAGAAATTTACCGTCAAGGTATTTCAAAGTTTTCTTATAACTCTTTGTAAGAGTTGAAATTATGTACGCGAATTTCTATGAAGACACTTAAAAATTCATTACCTTGTAATGGAATGAATTGTATTAATATTTTTATTAAACTAATAACAAAGATAAGATTTTGTTTCATTCATTCATTTATAGTTATTTATCAGTGAAGCGGCAGCAGCAGAACGCTTTATGGGAACGTCTCATCCGTCCGTCCGCATGTTTAATCTCCGAAATTACTTGGCGGATTTTAATTAAATTTAGTATTAGTGATCCTTATTAAAATATACCGACGAATTATGATTCTGAACATCATTCGTCAATTATAACTCCCACTTTATTTTGGCACATAAATTAATTTATACTCGTACATCGTTAAATGGTATTCGTCAGTGAATAATTAAATACCATACGACTCTCTCTCTCTACCTTTTATATGATATGTAAGGTATCGATCAAAAGATTATTCGGGTCGAGGACAACATATGCCACAACAACGTTCGCGAGACTAAAGAATTTCCACTTATAGTTTCGGAGACAAAAATTCTCACTATGCGCCTTCAAAAGCATCTTGAATTTGTACAATACAAAGAACATGCCGGATTTCGTAGTGTACATAATACTATGGACCACATTCAAGTCGTTAAGAAAAATAATCAGTGTTACTAATGAGACCGAGGTAATTAGGAGACTAGAAGCGCTTAAGTGGCAGTGTGCGGGTCATTTTGCCAGAGCTCGACAAATTTTATAAAAATCTAGGAACCAGTGCAGACACTAGAAATTTGCCGGGTATTTTTTATCATCAGGAAAATAAATGTATAATGACTTAGACATAAACGATAAATAAGCCAGACACATTTAGTTCTGTCACATCATGTAGCAAAACATGATAAAATGAGCCTTATACGTCTGAGAAGGCCTGACGAAATTCTGAAAACGTACTTTTAATGGGCAAGAATATAAATTTACACTATCTTCTTGGACGTGAATATAGACGCCAGAATGAAAACCTTAAGCGCCATGGCGACCGCGATTTGTAAAGTCCTGCATATTGCGTGAAGAAATGATCAGCGTTGGACCTATACTGTCGTCGATTGGATCGCAAAAAAACGTCAAGAGACCAAAATACAGATGGGACGAGAAATTTTTAACTTCTTAGGGCCTACGTGGAAGATGGAGGCAGTGGATAGGGACAGGGTACCTGCTATAGGAAGCGATTTCCCTTCTCCCATGAAAATGTTAAAATCAAAAAGGTACTTTTATTCGTGGGAACGCGTGAAAGCGTACTCGAGGCACACGATAAGTGAAAACGACTCAACACTCGATCAATGCCGTTGATAGAGAACAAACTAAAGAAGTCGATCCCGGACTTCGTCATTTAGCGTTTTGCAAGATTGAAGAAGAGGCGGTCAATTTTTTTAAAAGACGCTGGGAAGAAAAACATACCTCAGTTAAGGTAATACATTACGTGTAAGTATGTATTTATGCATGGTCATTTTTTTGGACACCCAAATATAACAACTAAATATTCTCGTTTTGTTAGTATTACCTTTAATAATGAAAAACCTACACATCTTGTTTTATGTACTATTTCTCTTGATTAACCTGTAATGCGTCATACGAGTGCACGATTACACACACACGTTCACAGCATAACTTTATTTTCATCTACATCTACATCTACATTATACCCTGCAAGTCACCTTTTCGGTGGATGGCAGGGGGTGCAGTGCACCAAGGGTCCATAGTTTTCCTACGTTATCTTTTTCTATTATGGTCTCTTATTGTCCTAGGCAAAACGATCCTCTATATCGCTCCGTTCTACAGTCGATCTCGCGAATCTTATCCTCACTGTCCTGCCTTCCGAGATACGTCGGGCTTCTGATAAGTCCTACTACCTCATTTGCTAGTCCCTCCGACATAAATTTTTCCAGTAGTTTAATTCTAGCCTGCAGCCTACGTTCCTCTAACGATGTCCATTTCAGATTTTCTATTAATGATGTTACGCTTTGTTTACTGTCGTAATTCCTCTTTACAAATCTAGCTGCCCTGCGCTGAACCTTTTCTATCTCGTTAGTGAGTCCCTTTTCGTAAGGATCCCACACAGCTGAAGCATATTCGACCTGCGGTCGAACCAATAATAAATAACATAATTCTTTCACTTTCTCGGAGCTATTTCGAACTATTCTCCCTATAAAGGCCAGCTTTTTGTTAGCGGCACCTATCAATCGGCGAATGTGGGTGTCCCACGACAGATCACGATGGATCGTGACTCCAAGGTATTTAATCGAGTCTGAAACTGGAATCTCTACTCCGTCCAACGAATAATTATTATTCAACGAGATACTCTTGGTTCTCCAGAAGTTGATGACGCAGCTTTTCTTTTGGTTTATCTCTAACTGCCATTCCTTACACCATGCAGAAATAGCTTCTAGGTCATTTTGGAGATACTGGTGGTCTTCCGGATTGCTTATTTCTCTATAGATGACGGTGTCGTCCGCGAAAAGCCTAATTTTACTCCTGACTACTGAGCTGATATCGTTTATATAAATTAGAAATAATAACGGACCAATTACACTACCCTGCGGAACGCCAGAGACAACCTCCACTAAGTTCGAAGATTTCCCATCTATAACAACCATCTGCTTCCTATGATTTAAAAATTCACGGATCCAACTATCGATTTTAGAATTAACGCCTAAGGTTTCTAATTTCGTTATTAACTTCCTGTGAGGTACCTTATCAAAGGCTTTCCTAAAATCTAAGAAGATGGCATCGACCTGCGTATTCTTTTCTCCGTATCTCAGTAAAATATTGGGAACCACACGAGCTTTAGACAAGTCACAGCCTAAACATAATACCGACGTTTTACAAATGTTTGTCGGCGAAAAGTTGAGACTAAGGATCATTGGTTAAACAGAAGGTGCTTCAAAAGAAATTTATTTGCATATTTCGTTATAAGGTGGAGCAAATCACATTAATGACCTAATTAATGTAAGCGGTGCATACCTAATACTATGCACTATTTGTCGGCGAAATGTTGAGGCGAAGAATCTTGGGTTAAACAGAAGGTCTATAAAACGAATAAATTTATTTGAATATCCGTTCTAAGGTTGAGCAAATCACATTAATAACCAAATTCGTGTAATAGGTTCATAATATGCACTAAGTCTGTAATAATTTATTAATGAGGCGCGTGACATCCAGTTGAAATAATTCTCGATTCTACCGCTGTGGAGACACTTGTATTCTCCCGTTTCCAGTTACTTCCCCTCTTCCTCCGCTCTTTTCAAGAGCTGAACCTGAACTAGGTAAGTGGGTTCGAGCCCCGCCGCTGCCATTTGTGCGCTGGGGAGATTTTTAGTTCATAGCCGCCCCTATGACGGATGTTTTCTTCAGTGTTCGCAAGTGTCAACGAGGGGGTTCAAACCCGCTTCCTATATTAGTGGGCATGCACTGAGCCCACTATCGTACCGGTCGACCCCGGGGCGGAGGTCACACATACATCCCCTACTTCCTTTCTCACTTACTTCATGCATAATTTTAGCAAACTTTTTAGCTCGCTAATTAATCTATTGAAATTTTTAGGACTGTAATTTATCCTTTTCATTCCGTCACAACTTTTTTAAGGAAACCCGAAATACCATTAACAAAGGAGGTATTAAAATGGTTTTTCGGGTTTCTTTTTAAGAAGATATGACAGTGGTAAAAAAACTAAAACTAAAATAATAATTATATTTTATTTTTATATATCAATTGCTTTTCCAGATTATCAACTAAAGAAAACAATAAACTGTGGGAAAATGATTAGCTATTCCGTTACAATAATTAAATCTGATGTAATCATCACATGACTTTCTCCATGCCTGTAATATTTATAAAAATTCAAATAGGTTAAATGATAATAAATATTTGAAGGAACTGCGAGAAAATTCTCCATATTTATATGGAAAATTACATGTTGTTTGCTCTGGGATCGTTGTCAATATTTACTTCCGGATGACAATTAAGAAAAGAAAAAGGAGCGTTACTAAGACGTAACTAAGCGTCAACTGTTAACAATGGTCTTCGGTTGGTGGCGTGATGGTGGCAGCTAAAAATATAAGATATCTCTGAAACATAGCATTATATGAACAATGTATCAAAAAAAGGTTGTAGAAAATGAAATTTCCTACAACATTTATTCCAGTACATTTTTACATTTATCAAATATTAAAGCAAATATTTCAAAATAACGGAGAAGTGACAAGAGTAAACACCCACTTCCGTTCGACCGATTTTTACCAAAAACTAATCAGATCTTTTTTAAAAGTGTTAAATATAAAATTTTGCGTTGATCTGATTAATAGTTTCTGGGTTAGAGCGCCCACAATAATCTTTCACCGACAGACAGACATCGCGAAACTATGCAGAACGTGTTCAGGGAACCTTAAAACATGTATAACCGTTGAATTCTCGAGTTCGATTTTTTTATGAAAACAATACTTCCTCATACTACGTATATGGAGAAAGTAAATACAGAAAAAATGAAGAGTGAACACCCACTTTCGGTTGACCGAGTTTTAGCAGAAACTAATCAGTTCTTTTTCCTTTAATAGAGATGTAAAATATAGAATTTTGCAGTGATTTAATTACTAGTTTTTGAGTTATAGCACCGACAAAATACCGGACACAGGCACACACACAAACACATCATCGAGAAAATAGTCGAAAGTGTTCAAGGGACCTTAAAACATGTTTCCGTTGAAATCTCAAATTCGATTTTTTTCATGAAATCAATACTTTCTCTATACTTCATATATGGAGAAAGTAAAAATTGCATTATAAATAAAATAGGTGAATTTCTCAGTTTATCGGTAAATAAATATTACTTATGGTCACAAAATCAAATAAAAACAACTTTGACTTGAGAAATACAATCAGGAAATATTTTATGTGTCCTCCTCAACACTCGGACCTGAATTGCGTCTCATTCACTTAGAAACAGTATAGATGTTAAGCGGAGTTAATAAAACTGAGGAATGATGAAACGAGGAGGAAAATGTTTTGTTTTAAATTAACCGATAGAGAATCAAATTAGTGAAAAAATGATTAGCATCAGTAAACATAGGGAAATGTTTAATGTATCCTCTACAACACTTTCACCTGAATTGTAACAAAATATTTCAATAAATTGACGAATTATACCTATACTGAATACGTGTGCACTGAATGCAAAACAAATACGTAAAAATGACGGGTCTTTAATTACCTACTAAATTTTATTTATGTACGATGTCGTTCGGTAAACAACTAGATCGCGAAAGATTTTTAAAAGCGAACTCGTCCTCCCTTACCTATTGGTTACAGTAATTCGTAAATGCCAAAACAATTGATTAGCAGAAAATGGAAGATCTTCGTCAGAATGTGTAGCATGAGCGTTCAATCAGGTCACTGGAAAGAGATCATTTTGCTACATGAAGGATATATACCACATCTGCATAATGGCAGTAGTGGTTGCTGTAATTATTCCTGCAGCTCTTCATTCAGAATATGTTTGCCAATTTACTGGCGAGGAATTAAACACGGCATTCGAATCTGAAGACAAATGTCGGATAGAGATCTCATAACTCAAGAGGTTTCCAAACATTACAAAGTCGCCTAAAAAATGCCTTAGTGCCTCACCCCCATCATCTAAGGAAACTATCCTTGCGTCCTTCCTCTATATCATGTTCAGTTAAAATTCATAAACAGTATTTACCGGAAAAACAATTACAATTAATATAACCACCATAAGAAAATACGTTTTAAGCCAACTGAGGGCTAGGATTGGACGGCTGCATATTGTAGGTATTAGTTAGGATGGAAAAACGGATGGCAAATATAGGTGTAATATTCTGCGCTCTGCCCTCTCCGATACATCCCCAGCGCCTCTCTCTCCCCCCTTCCCTCCGCCCATCAATTTGAAAACCACTGCCTTAACTTATGGAAAATCCGATACATCACTGTTGTATTCCTTGGGAAAAACAACGTAAATGAACTATTTAGCGAAACGAGGAAACTTCTTGAAATTATAATCACAAGACCCATGATAACGTAAGAATCAGGAAAGTACTTTTCTTCATTGAAACGCGTGAGAAAGTACCCGAGGAACACGATAAGCGAAAAACGACTCAACGCTGTCGATAGAGAACAAACTGAGAAAGTCGATCCTAGACGGCGGACTAAAAGTGATTTGGCGTTTTGCAAGGCCGAAGAACAGACGATCACATATTTTACAAGACGATGTGGAGAAACAAACGTACCTCAGTAAAAGATAATCCATTACGAGTAATTATGTATTTAAATGCATGTACATTTTTGGTATCCAAAGTAAAACAGCAAAATATTCTCGTTTTGTAAGTATTCATTTGATAATGAGAAACCTTTACTTCTTGTTTTGTTTAATTAAACCTTTTCAAGGTTATAAGCGTGCGGGAGCACACACACAACATACACGTTTACGAAAAAAATTTATGTTGAGAACCACACGAGCTAAAAATAATTAGAGCAGTCACTGCCTAAACATAAATAAATGCCGATATTCTAAAAAAATTTGTCGGCAAAATGTTGAGGCAAAGAATCTTTGGTTAAACAGAAGGTCTATAAAAAGATTAAATTTATTTGAATATCCGTTCTAAGGTTGAACAAATCACATTAATGACGTCATTTGTGTAAGAGGTTCATAATATGTACTAATAATGTTAATTAATTAATTAATGTGGCGCGCGACATCCAGTTGAAATAATTCTCGATTCTACCGCTGTGGAGGCACCTGTGTCCTCCCGTTTCCTGTTACTTCCCCTCTCCCTCCCCTCTTTCCAAGGACTGAACCTCTTCCTCTCCCCTCCAATCGGTTCCTTCTCCTATTTCCCCTCTCACCCTCAACCAACACGAGGAAGACCCACTAGAAGATATACCCACGATTTCTCTGTCGACCTGGTAGGGTAGTGGGCCAAGTGCCTGTCCGCTAATACTAGGTAAGTGGGTTCAGGCCCCGCCGCTGACATTTGTGCGCTGGGGGGATTTTTCGTTCATAGCCGCCCATATGACGGATGTTTTCTTCAGTGTTCGCAAGTGTCAACGACGGGGCTCGAACCCGCTTTCTATATTAGTGGGCATGCACTGAGCCCACGATCGTACCGGTCGACCCCAGGGCGGAGGGCCCACACACATGCCCTACTTCCTTTCCCACTTATTTCATGCGTAATTTTAGAAAACTTTTTACCTCGGTAATTTATTTATCCTCTCAATTACTACCATATCTTTTTTGAAATTAACCCGAAATTCATTAACAGAGGTTATTACAAAATATGGCAGTGATGCTGGAATAAATTCGAAGTAATGATTATTTTATATTATCATATCGTGTTTATTTTCGTGATTAAATAGTGGAAGTGGTGTCGAGAAATGAAGTCACAAATGGCGAGTTCAGAGACTGGAGAGCAACACAGAAAAGACTGGAGAAAAGAAGACTGTGTACTGATACATGGGCGGGAAACAGCCTTAAACGTGGAAAAGTTGGAAACTATGAATATTAAAATTTGCATTATAATTCTCCATGTGAATATGATTGCAGCAGTAATGAATCATTTCTTTCGATGTCCGAGTCTGAAGAATAAATATTGACAAATACACTCGTGAATAATTTAATATTTAAAATACTTGGAATCACTTTTCTAATCGTAAATAGAATAAGTCTAAAAACTGTAATAGTAGCATGGGAAAATTTGTTTACAATTTATGAAACAAGATGGCATTGGAATAATTTTCATAGCCATTGAAATTACCGTATAGAGCCTTGGGATAGATCTCAAAATTTACAAGAAAATTTGTTACAAAATATGACGTTAGATAGCAGCGGGATAGTTTTGATCACAATTGAAATTACCTTTGACGGCCTAGTTATTTATATCAACAATTAAAAAAATTATCATAGCATTGGAAACAAACGTGTCACTTGGCGACACTTAACTTTTATTCAAACAGATAATCAAAGTATCCCGTAAAATGTTTTATGTTAAAATCTTTAATAAACTTATAGAAAATTATATTGCCTACAAGGTTGATAATTAGAAATATTTAAGTAATTGAAATCCTAAAGGAGATATTAGGAAAGAACGGAAAAATTACTGCAGTAACCCTCCATTTTCCGTTAAAAAATTATAGCCAAAAACTATTCAGATCATGATTATAATAAAGATTTTAAATGTGAAGTTTAGTGTTGATTAGATAAGCGGTTCTTGAGTTAAAGCGCACCCTAAATACCATCACACAAATTAAACAGTGAAAATGTTTTCAGGAGATCTTAGAATGTATATTTCCGTTGAAACCTCAAATTAATTTTTTTTAAGAAGACGATACTTTTTTATGGAGATAGTAATAGTAACACGTTAAAGAGAAAGACCTACCTCTTTCCAATCTCCCTCTTTCTCACCTTCCAAGAAAGGCGATAAAGTTGTCTAGACGATATCGTAAAAAAGGAACAAAGCCTAAAGAGTGTTTCAAATGACACCATATAAAACTAGTAGAAGGTGCTTGCATACTGCAAGCATATCATTTCACCTTGAAAAGAATTTATTTTTCAGACAGATATTTCATCATTAGCAATATATATTTAATTGTAAATTTTTCACCTCCGCAACGATTTTCGTATTTCCCTTATGTAAAAATGATAGATTCAAACAATCCCAAAACTTCGCAATTTCAAGAATTTAATACTTTCTCCATTATGGGGTACTAATGCTACACTTTTCTGCCAAATTTTAAAGTTGTAGCACTTCTAGAAGTGAAAGAATATTTTTCAAATTGTTTGAATTTTAAACATTTTTAACGACGGCCGCAATATATTTATGGAGGGATTCATTTTTTACAAATCCTACCTATACAAAAAATTTCAGCTACGTAGCACATTTGGAAATATATAAACTTTGAAAATATTTTTAAGCAATTGAGAATTTTTAGAGGCCGTATTGTTGCACTTCTTTAAGATTTTCGTTTATTCTAGTCCGTTTTGCACAAAAGCCTACCTATGAAAAAATTTCGATTTTCCAACTCATCTGAAAGTGCATAAACATTAGTATCCTCCTATATGTTATATCCTCCTCCTCCTCGGTAAATAACGTCTGTACATAATGATATTTTTAGATTAATCCTTTCTTAAATGTCTATATCTAAACGAAAATATAATTTTAATATCTGAGAATACACCAGGAAATTTGCAAACTTTTTCATTAAAAATACCAAGGAGGCTGCGACTGTTTCTGCTTCTGAGACAACTTTAAGCATTCATACAGTTTGCGATTACTACAGTTATTGATCAGTGGATTGCACAAATTAGCTTCATGGAGAATTATTTGCCTTTTCTGTGATAGCCACTAAAATTTCGACAGCCAGAAGACTGAGCACCACATTCCCTATGATTAATAAAAAGTAAAGTTCAACATGATGTTAAGTACATTGCGGTCTCTACTGATGATGGTAATCATTTATCAACAAAAATTTCTCCAATTAACATGCAGTACCGTGTTCAGGAACTCTCACACAAACTAGCTGAATTTAAATGTTTTTATGAATCAGCTTATATTAAATATATTCATAACAGACAAAATTGTATTGCATTTGGAGGGGCAACTGCAATACCGATTTTGGCAGTGTAAAGATAGCGGGACAAAACAATGATTTTGCACACTCATCTGCAGAACGTGATCAGTTCATTGGAATTGAATGTTCTGTCCATATCTTAAATAATTGAGTTTAATATGCATCTGATTCTTGGCCAATAGGCTTTGAATCAATTTTGTTCAAAATCTGTTATAATTCTTCAGTATTCACTGCTAGAAAACGAAGTCGGGCATAATTTTGTGACTTGTTTTAAGTGGATAATAATCAACTTGTATATCATTCAACAAGGTGGAAGAGTAGATTCCATAAATGGAATACAAGGACTTTTCAGAGGCGTTATTAATGGGAAATACGGATGGAACGCTATCGAAAGATTAGATTATTCTCGAATTTTAATCCATGAAACTATAGTCTCGCAGACTATCTTGTAGTAAATGTTCTCTATCCAAATAAATGTTTTAATCTATACCTCGCATATCATTACAGAGAAAGGGAGAAAAATATATGGATTTTTAATTGTTGTTTGCTGAGAGAACCACCCCCGTGATCGATGTAAACAAAATATGCGATATTTAGCTGGGGATATTCTCAATTTTTTATCTCCAATAATATAACTCATAATTATCTGGCCCCTAAACCATCTTGTAGTAAATATTGTTCTCTATCCAAGTAAATCTTTTAATCTACACCTTGCGGATGATATAAGAGAATGTGAGAGAAATATATGGATTTTTAATTGTTGTTTGGTGAGAGAACCGCCTTAGAGATGATGTAAAAAATTATCCGAGGTTTATCTCAAGATTTTCATGAATTTCTATCTCCGAAACCATAACTCGCAATTACATGGCCTGGCGGACTTTCTTCTAGTAAATGTTGTTCTCTACCGGAATAATTTTTTTAATCTATACATTACAGGTCATATAAAAGCTAGGGAGATAAAAGTTTGATATTTGATTGTTGCTTGACGGACGCCATTTAACGAGATACGAGTATAAGTTTATTAAAAAAATTAAGCAAACTGGAAGTTCTAATTGAGGGATTCAGTTGAACATCACAATTGGGTGATACATTTTAATAAAGATCAATCATACTTAATTAAATTAAAATCCGTCCATCGGTTTAGGAGATGAAAGTTACGACGGACGGACGGACCAGACGTGCACATAAGGCGTTCCGCTATTACCGCTTCGGTGGTAAAAAACGCCTAAAAACGAGGTGATTGTCACTTTTCCCAGCCATTGAAAGAATTCTCAAATTGAATCAACTATTAAAATTTTATTTACTTACACTTAAAAAAAGTCCCAATATGTTAAAAATATCTTTTTAAAAATACATTAAATGAAATCGACTAATTATTTTTGCATTCATCAATTCATGCGTTTCATTAAAATATAAATGCACGGAAAATGACAAAAATCAATAATTCAAATTATGAGTATATATTAGTAATAACAGAATATATTAATATTACCAGAAATAGCAACAATTTTTCCAATAAGTGTCATAGCAGTATTAAATATGCTGATATTCCGAAATAATGCATAACAAAGAAATATTAGAAAAAGGTATAAAAATTGATGAGAATATTTTAGAAGTTCTGCAGCTGTAGAACACTCAATTCTTAGATTATTAAGTTCATAGTTGGGTGGAATTAAAATGTATCCTCGAGTAGGATGTGGCATTGCTAAGTTCTCCTTCGCCTCAGGTCAAGTCACAGAGATGCACTCCCTCCTTTTGCTCACTGTGGCTAATTTTATTTTATTATAATTATTATCATTTATAAAGATAAACGTTAATTTTGGGTCCATGAGTTTTTCCCCCTTCAGCTCTGCGCCCAGGGTTCACTGACCCCCTCTGCTCCCTCCTCGCTATTGTAGGTAGATATAGCAAATTCATTCAAATTCATATAAACCAAAAATGTTGTGAATGATGATTCTAAATGATTAAATCAGTTGCATAATTCAAAAAACATTCTGCAAGGCATTATTTAAAGAGTTTTAGGAAAATTTAGGATATGAAATTTTTTTGACATTTGGCTTTCTCAATACGTAGTATAGAGGAACGTATTGTTTAAATGGAAATTAAATTCTCTACAGCCTTTGTTCGAAAGATTTTTCCTATATAATGCAATGTTTAAGAGGTATCTTACATTTTATGCTGCCACTACCTCGCCACTTACCAAAGACAATTGCTAAGAATTGACGCTTAGTTACAACTTAGTAACGCTCCTTTTTCCTTTCTTAATTGTTGGACCTTTGTGACTATATCCAATATCAGAAGGCAATGGTTTGAGTTTATTTCTGTTCTTTGTAAAGTCTAAAATTTTCTCGCAGTTTCTTAAAACATTTATTATTATGTTACCTATTTGAAATTTTTGGAAATATTACATGTATGGAGAAAGTCATGTGGTGCCGACATTAGTTTTTTTCATTTAGTATCTAAATTAGAAGAGAAGAGTTCCTAAAGATTTGCCAATTAGTCCTTGCAACTGCTGCTCATTAAGCAAACGGAGCATATTTTTAGTTAAATGAATGCCCAGGGGACTGATGATAGGGTCCGTTTGGCAGTTGAATCAGATCAAGGTCTTTTAATAACAAAATATAATTTTAGTACTTTGTCATGCATTGAATTCTTCGAGTGGATAATTAATGATAAAGAATTGCAGAAAAAAGTGAGCGGCTCTGAAAAATACGATATTCTATTAAAAAGTTTTACTTACTCCATATACGAAGTATAGAGAAAGTATTGTTTCCATGAAATAAAAACTCAATCGAGATTTCAACGGAAATACATGTGTTAAGGTGCCCTGAACACGTATTGGCATTTTCTCGATGATGGCTGTGGGTGACCAGGATTTTTTGGGTGCTCTATCTCAAAACATTAAACAAGATATTGGAAAATATATATTACAATATTGTAATTTAATTTACAAAGTGGTGTTGAGTATTTTATGGTAAACATCGGTCAATCGTGAATGGGTGTTTACTCTTGTCATATAAGTTTTTTGTTTGCTTTAATATTTGATAAATTTCAAAACATACTGTAATTAATGTTTTAGTAAATTTAGTTTTCTACAAGGATTGTTCAAAACATTTTCCCATACGATGCATTGTTGAAGATATATTTTAAAAACTAAATTATTTAACTACCACCGCTCCGCCACCTTACGGCCACTATTGCAAACACTTTACCATCTTTTTTTAATTTCTCAATTGTTGGATATATCCCATATCGAATATCAGAAGACTACAGCTAGAGTTTATTTGTTTTATTTTTTTAAAAGTCCCTAAATTTTTCTCGTAGTTCCTTCAAATATTTATGATCGTTTAACCTATTTGAATTTTTAGAAGTATTACAGGTATGGAGAAATTCATGTTCTCGCGATACGAGCTGTCTGTACGGAATGACTTCCCCTCTTCCTCTACTCTTTCCCCCGACTGAACCTTTTCTTCTCCCCTCCAATCCGTCCCAAAATTATTTTCGAAAACTTTTTACGCCGGTAATAATTTTATCCTCTTATTCACTGCCATATCTTCTTTTTTGAAATTATCCAGAATTACATTAACAGATACTAAATAGTATTTCGGGGTAATTAAAAAATATGTCAGTGTTGCTGGAATAAATCAGAAAAC
The DNA here is from genome assembly GCA_028673005.1 of Tanypteryx hageni. Taxonomy (NCBI): domain Eukaryota; kingdom Metazoa; phylum Arthropoda; class Insecta; order Odonata; family Petaluridae; genus Tanypteryx; species Tanypteryx hageni. The sequence goes on from CM054117.1 coordinate 44,456,160, forward strand.
TAAGTATTATCATGAAGTGTTTAATTATATAACGGAGGAAATTAATTACTTTTTCATAATATTGCTTGTGATGGCAAAAAAATGAAAAAAAACTGTTCATTGGTAAAATTTGCTACATTCCAGTAAGAACACCGCAAAATCAGAAAATGTTTAATGCAAACATGCGGGCAGTTGAGGAGAATACATACTATACTATACATTCGGTACGATTTTTAATCTTTTTGTAAATTACTACCTTAACAGTGGGATTAGTGGTATTAATCTTTTTGAATTTAAGTTTTATAGTAACTTTGTGAAATTAAATTTTAATAAGTATGAAAAAATGTACTCCATGTCGTAGTACACAGTTTATAAATGAGTTTTTTGATATCGTCAAATTTTAATAAAATTCCCTAATGCCAAATTTCATCGAAATACGTCACGCGATTCTCAAGTTGAAACAAGTAATTGTTGTCCTATTTTTATCAAAATTGGAATCGATCGACAAATTTTAGTAAAACTCCCCAAAACCGAATTCTATTAAAATATGTTCAGCGGTCCCCGAGTTGTGAAATTTTTAATTAACAGCTTTTGGAACGAACAAAAGATCATCGAAAATCGTATAATGACGTAAATACCTAATTTTCTTTTCTTTAAGTTTATCGTAAACCTTGGGTTTTACGTGAAGAACAAGACAAGACGAGAAATAAGTATTTAATTATTTTATTTAACTTTTGTTCTCAATATATTTCTCTCAGATGTCTATTTAACGAGATTCTTGCGAAGTACGTTCTAAAATACATCTAGGTCTTCATGGAAAGTGGTCTTAAGTATTGTCGGATTTTAATCAAAATTGGAATCGGTCTCCAAAATTTAGCAAAAAGCCGAAATACCAAATTTCATCTAAATACGTCCAGCGGTTCCCGAGTTGAAGCATACGGACATACGGATGGATGGATGGACGGACGGACGAATACGACCTCAACTATATGCGTCAACTTTGTACAAAGAACGCAAATATGGTAATGCATGGTTTATCTCGGAAAGGGATGGAAATCTTCTATTATCCGTACTATTAAATAAAAAATAATAATCACATAGTGAACCACAAATGTCGATCAAAATGATCGCAAACAAAAACTCTAAAAAGAGGAGACATGCTTAGGTGTAGTTATAAATGTTAAAAATAATTTGAATGATTTTTCATCTCCAGTTGATGCATAGGGATGCATTGGGGAAAGGACAGTAAATGTGAACAGGGGATAGAGGAATTGGTACAAGAGGTGGAGAAAGAAAAACGGAATGGGAGGCCCATTGCAAGATTATGAGTGCCAGTGAAAAAGGCGAGGGTGGTACGGCGAAATGTAAAATTAGTTATAATAATAGATAGTGATAATGATATTAGGACAGGAGGAGGAAGAGGGATTGGAAGTGATGTAGAGAAATGAAGTCACAAATGGCGAGTTAAAAGACTGGAGAGCAACACAGAAAAGACTGGAGAAAAGAAGACTGTGTATATTTACAGGGGCAAGATACAGCCTTAAACGTGGAAAAGTTGGAAACATCGAATATTAAAATTTGCATTGACATTCTCCATGTGAATATGATTGCAACAGTAATGAATTATTTCTTTCGACATCCGAGTCTGAAGAATAAATATTGACAAATACACTCGTGAATAATTTAATATTTAAAATACTTTGAATCACTTTTCTAATCGTATATACTAAAAGTCTAAATACTTTTATAGTTGCATGGGAAATTTTGTTTACAAATTATGAAACAAGATGGTATTGGAATAATTTTCGTATCTTTGAAATTACCCTATGCAGCCTTGTGATAGATCTCAAAATTTACAAGAAATTTTGCTCCAAAATTTGACCTTAGATACCAGCGGGATAATTTTGATCACAAATAAAATTACCCTTCACATCATAGCTACTTACAATTAAAAAATGTATTATAGCAACGGAAACTAACGTGTCACTTGGCGACACAAAGCAATTGTTCTACCATATAATCTAAATATCCCGTGAAATATGTTTTATTTTAAAATTTTTATAAAGTTATATAAAATTATATTGATAACAACGCTAATATTTACATAATTTAAGTCCTAAAGGAGATATTTGGAAAGAACGGAAAAATTACTACGGTAAACCTTCATTTTCCGTTTACAAATTATAGCCACAAACTCTTCAGAAGTGAAACCTTTTCACTTGTTAGCGTTGGGAAGTGAAACTTGTACAGGAATGTGAAACATTCCAGAAAAAATACTTAAACAGTTGTGGCCGAGTTATTAAGGCGACTGACTAGAAATCAGTTTCCCTCTGGAAGCGTAGGTGCAAATTCTATCCGACTGCGACTTTCATATACCATTTGACAAGAGTGTTTTACTGGACTAATAATAATTTGACAATGCATACCTAAGAAATTAATAATAATTATTTTGGCAGGATCTTAATATAATTTAGCTGGCCTTGGTTGAGGGGTAGGTAGTCTGTCGTGGGTACAAATCCTACCGAGAGTAAGGTCGTGTAAGCTCGTCATTTAATCTTTTACAACACATGTAATTGAGAAAATGTTTATGTCAAATGAGTTTTGTTTTTTATAATTATTTACTATTACAAAAAAGTTGTTGAGGTGCTTTGTCTTAAATATGCCTTTGAGTAGCATTACTCACTGAGATTAAACATCAGTTTAATATTATATTTATATAAACTAAACGAATAACTACAATCATATATGTGCTTCTCTTATTTTGTCCAAAAATACTTAAAAGACTATGAAAAGTTTTGCGGAATTTTATCTACGTCCCATACAAATGCCAGGCATTACCATACGCGGAGAAGGAAACAACAAACCTACCAATTGGTCAAAAATGAAAATTATACCATTGTCGGCAATTGAAGAACATTTTGTCAAAAATATACACTGATAATCATACACGTACTTAAAATCGTTGTCTAGCAAATAAAAACATAGGCAGTCGTGTCCGAGTGGTTAAGGCGACTGACTAGAAATCAGTTTCCCTCTGGGAGCGTAGGTTCTAATCCTACCGGCTGCGATTTTTTACGCATTTAACACAGTGGTTTACGCAGATTTTAAAATAATTTCGAGCTACAAATACATTAAAGTAACTTGATTTTGTTAAATCATGAATGTTGCTTCATAGAAATAATTTACAATAAGGTAAATTATGGTTATTTCTCAGTTCATTATAATATAATAATTGGGAGAAGAACGCACTGCCGGACATTCCGAAGTGAGCTTATTACACTAGTATATTTCTCAATGAAAAAAACATGAATACACCTTGGCAGCATTCCTGATAGTACATAAGACGCCGTTAGTTAGTTTCTCATTACAAAATTTTTATGTGCAAAACAAATGGCATTTTAAAAGCTTCGAAAGAAGTAACTGCTTCTATATGAGTAATTCGAGATTTTAGTTATTAAATTCTGGAGAGCCAAAACGTACCTGTCACATCCGCTCAACTAACTTTTTATTCTCGAATCACGTTTCATATACGGCTTTATATCTCCGAAATAATTAAGAAACCTTTCTCAACATCAATTTCGGCGCAACCCGTGCAATTCCGGTTTGTTTACTTATGCCTTCGGACTAACAAGAGACAGTCCAAAGAACAAACAGGAGGGTAAAGACACCTGACATTGCTTCACTGTGGGCCATCGAGCCATCCACGGCAGTCTTATTAGTAAACTTTACATGTGGTTGAACTCGCCCATTCGCAGGCGGGTCGCGCTCATAATCTCAACCTCTTAGCTTCAGCTAATACCCAATTCGCCAGACCTCGATCCGTCTTCCCAACAAAACTGTCCCTGCTAATTCTCATACTTACCTCTCCCTCTCTCTTGTTAATGTTGATGACGTCAGATGGAAGCCAGTGGGGCGCTTGCGTGTTCAAAATCAGCGGTACACACGATCCGTCTCTTTCCCTCTATCTCAGCGTTGTGGTGGTGTCAATCCTTTCACGGACTCAGTGTACGAAGTTTGGCGTTTGAGTGTGGTTACATTGCCGGAGTCAAGATTGGTTACTCCACAACAAAGAAACATACGAAACTATAACAGCAGACGAAGTAATAACCCAGAATCTGAGTTTTCAAGGCGAAGAATATTTAAGAAATGAGATTTTCAGATTTTAGTTGGTAATTATCGTATTTGCCTGATTATAGGGCGGTTTCGCTCTAAAATTTTAGCCGAAAAAATCATGCTCGCCTTATAACCGCGACAAAAGATATCTTCTATTCCTCTTCTCTCTCTCTCTCACCCCAATAAAATTCGATCGCCTATGTTCTATAATGACAGTGTTACCCTTATGGTCCACGCAGCTGCCAAATTTCTCCTGCGCTTGTCTTCATCCCTCATTAAACATTTTAAGAAATAAAACTAAAAATTTAAGGTAAATCAATGGAAGAAAATAAATATGCATGTTTTATCGTAATCCTTCGTTAATCTTATCGCATATTTACTCTGGAAGTAAAATGTCACCGATCAGGTATTTCGAAATAAAAATTTAGTATCAATAACCCAAATATCTTTTCTTTCGCGTGGCTTTTGAAATCAGTGGGTCGCCTTATATTAGAGGTCGGCCTATAATCCGGTAATTTACTTATCGCAAGTAAAGTGAGTCAAAATTATAATCTAAAAGGTCAGATTTATATTTTGCTTTCTTCTATCCAATCATATATAAAAATTTTAAGAAAAAAATAGCATTTATATATATATATATATATATATATATATATATATATATATATATATATATATATATATATATATATTTAAATGAGAAGTTCTTCGTAACAATATTAGACAGGCGACATGTACATGATGGATATTATCAACTCAGTCATGAAAATACTTATAATTAAAATGAAATTTCATGAATTCAAGGAATAATTTATCAGTAAATTATATGTCACTTAATATAACTAAATTGGAATTAATTTGATTGATGCCATGAAGCATGTTATGGAAATACGCGGCAAATAACTAGGGCTAGTTTCGGAATTAGTTTTTATTGCTTTAACCAGCTTATAGTATTGAGCAGTGATATTAATAGACGGAACCCTATTTCATAGGATAAAAAGGACACTCCTCTGTCCTTTGCTATCCAAAAGAATTTTAGGTGAATATTCATTTCAGGCATGATTCGCATGTGCCGCCCTTAAATTCCAACAATTTGTTCAATTACATTCCCCATAGCGTAATAAAAACATAACAATACATCAAATCCTCTAAATGACCGCATCAAAGCAACGTTTTCCAATTTTGAACAAATTACCTTCGTTACGTTCGAAATTTGTACGTGCTGCGGTTTCAAGAGACTGGTTGGGAATGGAATGTGACCAACTATTTCAGCGAGTATTATACAACGACCGAAATCGAATCCCTGCAGTCCCAAAGTCACGTCGTGCTTTTTAATTAGCTTGTGTTTAAAAAAACACTTTTTGAAAGAGGCACACACAAGATGTGGCCAGGAACGATTCATAGATAGATAGATAATCGTCTTTATTCGGGCGAAATTTGGAGCATAAGGTCCATTCTTACATTTTATCCTTCGTCAATATCATGAATATTAAAAATAAAGTATTGCAATGAAGAGTATATAAAATATACAAAACAAAAGATATAAGTGAATATACATTCAAGTAATATGCACATTAAATATAGGTAAATATATATGAAATATAGATATGATAAATATTATATGATATAATAAATAAATATATGTTATGATATGATAAATAAATATTGAAAGACACAGGTAATTTAAAAATACACTGTTTTTCCATAGCAACATTTATTGTATAGTCATGATTTTTCCCAGTAGTAAACGCTAAGCAAAACCAATATAGTCGGCGATAAAATAGTTGACCTCTCACAAATGTTTACACTCAGAAAGTAGTGGGGAGGTAAGTTGTCGAATTTACGCTCACAGGCCACACCCATTATCTATTTATGAACGAAACAGTAAATTTGCGCAATTAGTTTTCAAAAAGTCTTTTAAAATGATTAGTAAAACGATGATATCTACATTTATTAAAAAAAACAGGTTATTTTGCCGTTATTTCCAGATGTAATTTTGAAGTAATGGCCAATTCTATTAAAGCAAAAATTTTAACGAACATTTGTCGTACACGGTACTGCACAATGAAAAATATTATTTACATCTATAGGTTACCATTTGAGTGGTATAAGTTTTTATACGAGGGGAATGACACATTTTTTGGATAGCTGTATTAAAAAATCTAATGTGGCTATCACATTACTTTCTCCATATCTGTAATATTTCTAAAAATTCCCAATAGGTTACATAATAATAAATATTTTAAGAAACTGCGAGAAAATCATAGACTTTACAAAGAACAGAAATAAGCTTCTGATATTGGATATAGCCACAAAGCTCCAACAATTAAGAAAAGAAAAAGAAGCGTTACTAAGACTTAACTAAGCGTCAATTGTTAACAATAGTCGTCGGTAGGTGGTGTGGTGGTGGCAGCTAAAAATATAAGATATCTCTTAAATAAAAATATTTCAAACAAAGATTGTAGAAAATAAAATTTTCTTCATTTTTTATTCCAAAACATTTTTACATTTATTAAATATTAAAGCGAATATTTCAAAATAACGGATGAGTGAATAGAGTAAACATCCACTTCCCTTTGACCGTTTTTTATCAAAAACTAATGAATTCTTGTGACTTTTAAGAAAATGTTAAATATAAAATTTCGCGTTGACCTGATTAATAGTTTTTGAGTTAGAGCATCCACAAAATGCTATCACATAACCACACACCAACACAAAAACACATTTAGGAGAAAATGGTCAAAACGTGAACAGGTGACCTCGAAAAGTGTATTACCGTTGAAATCTCGAAGTCCATGTTTTTAATGAATACAATACTTTCCCCTATACTACGTATATGGAGAAAGTAAAAATGTAGCATGCGACAAAATCGAGTACTGTTGTTGTTACACCCCAACACCATGTGTATGAATTTCATTAGAAATGATGATATTAATTTTAGTGAATATTTTATTTCAATAATTCTATTGAGTTGGTAGATATGAATGTTTTAACAACCTATACAACTGGACAAGCGCCGATTGCGACTATTATGCATCGGAATTTACCAAGATCTCATCATCATCATGCTTCTGTCCGAAGACAGGTTTTAACTGAATCGCTGCCTCCATTTCTCTCTCTCTCCCTAGAAGCCTCTTTTATACCTCTATAAGTAGTATATCCCTGCTTTATATTATCTAATATTCCTATTCTTTTTCTCCCTCTTCCTCTTTTTCCACTAATTTTTCCTTCTAAGATCGTCCTTTGTAAACACTGTCTTCTCAATATGTGCCCTATTCAATTTGCTTTTCTTTTCCTGACTGTTTTTATAAACATCCTTTCTTCTCCCACCATTTCTAATACTTCTTCGTTTCTTTTCCTCTCTTTCCATTTCACTTTCATCATTCTTCTCCATACCCACATCTCAAAACTTTCTAAATATTTTTCCTCCTTTCTCCTTATCGTCCACGTCTCTGCACTATAAAGAGCTATGCTCCATATGTAGCATTTTGCTAATTTCTTCCTTGTATCTAGATTTATTTTCTTGCTTGTGAGAAGCTCCTTCTTCTCGTTAAATGCTGCTTTTGCCATTGCAATCCTACTTCTGATGTCCTGTGTACTACTTCGATCCTGCGCTAAAATACTGCCCAGATATTTGAAACTACTTACTTGTTCCAATTTTTGGCCATTTACCATTATATTTAATTCTTTATGTTCCTTTGAAACCACCATGACTTTCGTTTTTTCTGTATTGATCTTCATTCCATATTGTTGGCCAACCTCAACTAGTCTGTCTGTCATCCTCTGAAGCTCTTTCTCGCCTTCTGCTATTAAGCCCTGATCATCTGCGTATTTAATGGTGGTAATACTTTCACCTCCTATCTTAAATCCTTTCTCTTCCATCAACGCTTCTTCTGTTATTGTTTCTGCATACATATTAAATATCGCTGGTGAAATAGGACAACCCTGCCTCACTCCCCTCCCTATTGAAGTACTTTCTGTTTCTTCTCCTTCAACCCTGACTCTAATATTTTGATCAAAGTAAAGGTTTTTAAGCAGTCTTTTATCTTTCCAATCTATTCCTATTTTGTTTAAAATACCCAGCATCTTATCCCATTTCACTCGGTCAAAAGCTTTCTCCCAATCTACAAAACAAGAATACATATCTTTATTGACTTCTAGCGCTCTTTCTATCATCATCCTCATACATCCTATAGCATCTCTAGTCCCCCTTCCTCTTCTAAAACCAAACTGATTATCTTGCAGCTCCTTTTCTATTTTACATTCAATTCTTTTGGTTATTATTCTGGTTAGAACTTTAGCTGTATGAGAAATTAAACTAATAGTTCTGTAATCCTTACAACATTTTGCATTGTTCTTTTTCTCCAGTGGTACCATCACAACATCTAAAAAATCTTCAGGCCATACGCCAGTATCATATACTTGGTTAAAAAATTTTGTTAGTTGCTTAACTGCTTTAGACCCCAAAACCTTAAGAACGTCCACGGGTATATCATCACTCCCAACTGCCTTTCTTCTTTTCATGTCATCAATTGCTCTTTTAACTTCAGACTCGAGAATACTTGGTCCTAGCTGATCTTCTTCCACATCCTCTTCTTCATTTAATTCAATATTTCTTGGCTTTCCTTCTTTGTCATACAGAACCTCAATGTATTCTTTCCAGACATTCTTTACATTGTCTGGCTCCGATACTATTTTACCACTTTTGTTCATGATTCCTTTACGTCCTATCTTTCTTGCTTTTTTCTTGAATAGTTCCCTTGCTTTGCTATACATGAGGTCTGTTCTACAAATTCTTTCACAGTCGACAATCTCCTCGCATTTCTCATTTATCCACTGTTCTCTGGCTTTATCTGTTTCCCTTCTTAAAGCATTATTTAACTCCTTGTACTTTCTTTGCCCTTCTTCAGTGTTTATGTTCTTCCACTTTCTCCGCTCTTCCATTTTTTGCAGCATGGCTGCTGTGATCCAGGGTTTTTTGTTTCTTTCACCCGTTATCTTTCCTACCTTCATAGTCACCTGGCCCTTGAAGAGGACGGACGTGCCTTTCACTTCCTCCTGCGAGCGCTGACCTGCCTGCGAGCGACACCTGTAGTAGTAGCAGTAGCTGTAGTTTAGCTGTAGCCGTATTGTTGTGTTAAGTTGAACTAGTATTTTTCTATTTATTTTTTCATCTTCTTACGTTAATTGTTTTGTTGTAATTGTAGTTTAACTCATCTTTGAGCGTAAAGCTTACTCATCCTTCTCTTGCCGTATCATAGTAGTTAATTGCGTCTCTCAGCCACTAAATCCGTAATCTTTGTAATATTTATTTATAGTAGCGTATTACCTTACTCGTACTTAATTATTTCCTTTTACCTTAGCATTTCTTTAGCTTCTAAATCTACATTGCTCTTGTGCTAAACTTTCTTGCTTATTTACTAACGTTGTTGGTGTAGTGAAACACTTTCCCTTTCACTTTTTACCTGCGCTCGACCCTAATTTAACCTTAAAGACAGCCAACCGCGTATTTACGTTAGTCCTAGTATATTTATATAGATAGTACAGATTAGTTAAGAGGATAGGATGGCTACTCCGAGGACTCCTGTTTCCTCCTTCTTGCGCGACGCTGGTTGCGAGGCCATGAGGTCTCGGATCACGGAGCTGGAGAGGGTGGTTGCGGAACTCCTTCAGAGGGTGGAAAGGTCGGAGGCAGCCTTGGCGCGTGGGAGGGGTGCGGGTTCTTCCCTGAGAGCAAACCGCGCCAAAATGGCGGCTCGGGTTCGCCTGGGTGCGGAAGCCGGCAGAGCGATCGGGGAGGCTCCTGGCTCCTCTTCGCGGGTCGAGGGTCCTCCGGTCCGGAAGCCCGATGAGTGGTGTGTGGTGTCCACTCGGGGGGATCGTGGGGTGGTGTTGCGGAGACAGGGAGTTGGGAACGCCTCGGTGGCCCCTCTTCCTGTTAGTAATCGGTTTGCGGTGTTGTCGGAGGACGACTCCACTGCCGTTACGCCCGTGCCCGCTCCCGTCTCCTCGGTGGAGGCCGGGCCCAAGGAGAGCTCGGGGGGAAAGAGAGGGCTGTTAGTGATAGGGAGCTCCAACGTCCGGCGTGTGGTGGCGCCTTTACTGTCACGGGCCCGCCGGGAGGGAGTTCACGAGCGGGTGTTCTCCAGGTGTATACCAGGAGGTTCGGTGCCCCAGGTGACGAAGGAGTTCAGGGTGTCGGTATCGGGCACGGGTTGCTCCTCGCTGCGGGTGGTGGCCCATGTTGGTACCAATGACGCTTCGAAGCGCGGCTCCGAGGAGGTCTTAAGCTCTTTTAAGGACTTGGCCGCTGAGGTTGCTCGTGTCCGAGAGGAGTCTGGTGCTGATGTGCGGCTTTACATCTGTAGCATTGTTCCTCGGACGGACTGCGGTTCTATGGTTTGGAGCCGAGTGGTCGGGCTGAACCGTAGGCTGTGGGACTTCTGTAGGGGCAATGGAGTGGACTTCGTTGACCTGAGGCCGGTCCTGGACTCATGTAGGGCATCCCTAAACGGTTCTGGTGTGCACTACACTGCCGAGGCTGCGGAGGCGGTAGCGCGTAGGGTGTTTGAGCATTCTAGGGCTTTTTTAGGTTAGATTTAAGCAATTGCAATTTTTTAGCAAGCGTTGAGATGCACGCCATTAGTAGATCAGATGGTAGGTTAGGATGTAGGCAGCTTACCGGTACGGAATTAATTGAGAGCACAATAGGGGAAAATGTAAGAAATCCGTGCGGTAACAGAATTATCGAAGGCATGGGGATAAACGATTTTCCATGCAACAATTCCGTAGATAATGCGTGCGACCTTAACAGCGCTATAAACCCGACGTTAAGTAACAGTAGAATACATTCCAAGCGTAGAAATAGTCGACATAGTAGGAAGGATAAGGAGGCAGTAAATAATAATAATTATAATCTTAATAATAATAACAGTAATAATAGCTCAGTAGAGCGCGAGGAATCGTTACGTAGTCATAGCGAGAAATTAAAAATCATTACGGTTAATTGTCGCAGCATTCGCAGGAAGGAGGCCGAATTTGAACATCTTATTCGTAGTCTGCGTGCTGATGTAGTTATAGGCACTGAAAGTTGGCTTACGGCAGACATAGCCAGTCAGGAGATCTTTCCTCATGACTATAGCGTATACAGAAAAGATCGATGTATCCGGTCGGGAGGTGGAGTCTTTATAGCAGTTAGCAATAAATACGAAAGTTACCCAATACAGATTAACGACGACGAAGTCGAAAGTCTTTGGTGTCGTGTAAAAGGAAGCGACTCAAAAACTATAAATATATGCGCTTTTTATAGACCCCCAAATGCGAGCGTGGAAACTATTCATTCTCTGGAGAAACAAGTGGCGACGCTAAATTCGTCTAATAAAGATAAAGCCATTATAATCGGGGGCGATTTCAATCTTCCGTCAATAGATTGGAGGCATAATTGCTTTTATCCCGGAGGTAGAGAGCGTGAATCGTGCGAGGCGTTACTAGAAACTTTCGGTAAGCACTCATTGTATCAATTAGTGAGATTTCCCACGAGATTTAATAATATATTAGATTTATTTGTTACTAATCTTCCTGAGCGTATGAATAGAGTATCTGATGCTGAGGGAATAAGCGATCACAAGGCAGTGTACGTGGAATTTCAGTTAATTATTGAGAAACAGGTTAAGGCCAAAAGAAAACTTTATGTATTCGCCAAAGCCGATTTCACAAGATTTAGGTATTTTCTGCGAAATAAATATACTAATTTCTGCAATTTAACCGATAGTGCAGACGCGGAGGAATCCTGGTGCATGTTCAGAGATATGATGCGAGAGTGTACAGATAAATTTATTCCGAGCAAACTGAAGCGTGATAGTGCAGAGCCTAGATGGTACAATCAGGAAGTAAGAAGCGCTCTCCGACGTCAAAGAAAACTCCACTCTCGCGTAAATAACACATCCTCAACAGCTACGGTCGAACAGATTGCAATAATAAGGCATCAATACAAGGAGGCGCGCTCCATAGCCAGAGTAGCAATGCGTAATGCGTTTAACAATTATGAAAAGAAGGTTTTACAGGAAAACTTGAAAGAGAACCCAAAAGCATTTTGGTCTTACGTCAGGGAAGTTCAAGGTAGGGGCCCCACTATTGCGTCACTGCGGTCGGAAACGGGAAACGTAGTTCACGATAGTATGGATAAAGCAAACCTATTAAATCATCACTTTCAGAAAGCTTTTACTCGTGATGACGATGAATGTGAAACCCCTATTCCTATGCGTCAGGGCGATTCGATGGAAGATTTGGTATTTTCGGAAAATGGCATCGCGCTCCAACTTCATTCAATTAAGCCAAATAAATCTCCTGGACCGGAGGAAATTCCCGCGCGTGTAATGAAAGAATTAGCTGCTGAAATCGCGCCGTATTTGAAAATTATATTCGAGAAATCCATTAGAGAAGGAGTAGTTCCTAAAGATTGGAAGGTGGCACATGTTACGCCCATCCATAAGAGTGGCGACAGAGAGAACCCCGAAAATTATAGGCCGATATCCTTAACTTCATTATCGTGCAAGATACTTGAGCACATAGTCTTTAGCTCTGTAATGCGCTATTTAGATAGTCATTCATTGCTTAGCGGATGCCAACACGGATTCCGGAGAGGTAGATCATGCGAAACGCAGCTCGGCCTGTTCGTGGACGATTTGTTGCGATGCGGAGAGAAAAATACTCAGGTCAATGCCATATTCATTGATTTCAGGAAGGCGTTCGATAAAGTATCTCATAGGAAATTAATTGCGAAGTTAGGACAATGTGGTATCAATTCGAAAGTTGTCGGTTGGGTGAGAGACTTCCTCTCGAATAGGGAACAGATAGTTGTCATCGATGGGAAATACTCGTCCCCCGTTAAAGTTGCTTCGGGTGTTCCTCAGGGAAGTGTATTGGGCCCTCTGCTCTTCTTAATCTATGTAAATGATATGTGCTCGGTTGTTCGTAGTAAAATTAGGCTTTTCGCCGATGACACCGTTCTATATAAAGAAATAAAAAATCAGGAGGACCATCAGTCTCTGTGTGAAGACTTAAGAGCCATTTCAGCGTGGTGCAAAGAATGGCAAATCGAAATTAATTATACTAAATGTGCCGCAGTCACGTTCTGGAAAAGTAAGAACAAAGATTTAGGTTTCGAATATAAAATAGATGAAATGAGTATTCGACAAGCTGAGTATGTAAAATATTTAGGAGTAACCATTTGTCGAGATCTTTCGTGGGACATGCACATTCGTCGAGTTATAGGCGCGGCCAACAAGAAACTGGCATTCATAGGTAGAATAGTACGGAACACTACAGAGAAAGTACGCGAAACATGCTACTTATCACTGGTAAGACCACAAGTGGAATACGCAGCGAGCATATGGGATCCGTACGAGAAGGGACACATAATTCAACTAGAAAGAGTACAGCGCAGAGCAGCCAGATTTGTAAAACAAAAGTACGAACATAAGGAAAGCGTCACCTCTTTATTGAGCGATTTGAACTGGGTATCACTGGAGGACCGTAGATTGCACTCAAGGTTGAAACTTCTAGAGAAATATAGGTCAGAATGTCTAAAAGAGGAGGTAGTGGGAATAATTGTGGCACCGACGTATATAGGTAGAAATGATCGAGACGATAAAATACGTGAGATCGATTGTAGGACGGAGCGTTATCTAGGCTCGTTCTTTCCGAGGACAATAAGAGATCACAATAGGAAATTTCGAATTGCGTTAGGCAATCTTTAGGTAGGATTTGGTGCATTGCACCCCCTGCCACCCACCAACTTGGTGAATTGCAGGGTAACTTGTAGATGTAGATGTAGATGTACCTTCTTTTCCATTACATCTTTAATGTTGCTATGGATGTATCTCCACTCCTCATCTACATTCTTCCTATTTTCTTCATCTCTCTCCCCTAACCTTTCCTCCAGCTCAGTCATGATAGCCTCCTTGTTTTTAAGGAGTTCCTCTAAGTTCCATTTCTTGTTAACTCTTACGTTTCTCTTAACGCTCTTCAGTCTACATTGTATATTTGCCACCAAAAGGTTGTGGTCAGAATCGATATCTGCCCCTGGTAGTGTTTTCACAAGATCTAGTTTTCTTTTAATTAGCAAGACGTACTTCATTTAAAATTAATGTAATATCAGAAGTAACAAACAGTGTTGGTAAATAAATACATATATGTGAGTATAAAATAAATAAAGCAATAAAGCTAGTAAGTAAATATAATTAAATGACTTTATTATATCTTTTCACAATGCAAAAAAATGAATGATTCCTCAAACTTCAGATCTGGCGATCAAATTGCGCTGTTTTAATATAAAACTATTTTCAGTGGAAACTTAGCGTTAAAAAGACTAAGTGAAACCAAAAAATCATCAATAGTTATGGAAAACCTTCAATGATCTCCGCTAAATTCTCGAGGATATTACTAGCGGGCTGCTCATCAGCAATTGCTGACTCCTCTTGCACTCTAATGTTACGCACATTGAATCTCTATTTCTCTTTTCTCTTTTTGGCTAAAACAGCTCATACATTATCATTTTCATTTTTGCCTGCCATAATTAAAGGATAAAAATGCAAGGAAGCTATAAAAGCGCAGTACTTACGTAATATACAAACAAAACTAGTTCCTGGAGCAGGTCTAAAAGCGGACTGGTCACCACGAAGCATACTATTTCTATATGAAGGAGAATAACTTTTTAAAAATATCATGCAAAAAATAGGATTTGCCTGAAATACTATATCATTTGTTCCGTATAACAAATATAAATTACTCAAGATCTTTCAAAAGGAACAAAACTCAACATCGCGAAAGTTAGATTGAATCAAAACTTTCCACGTTGAAGAAGTCCCATTCGCTTATGATGGAGTCTCAGCGAAGAACGAACCTTCGACTTGGACATAAAACACCGACTCGAGAACGCGTCTACATTACTTTGCGCGCGACTCCCGAAAAGTGAATACCTTACCTTTAATGCCGAGCGCAGGCACTGTTGCAAGGGGCAACCGACAACCCCTCAACCGGGGAATGCGTGATGGTTATACCACCCAAACCCCAACACCACAGCCGTTCGAGTGGAATTTTCGGACGTCTTTATCATTTGAGATAGGAAATTTAGCGGCGAA
The DNA here is from genome assembly GCA_028673005.1 of Tanypteryx hageni. Taxonomy (NCBI): domain Eukaryota; kingdom Metazoa; phylum Arthropoda; class Insecta; order Odonata; family Petaluridae; genus Tanypteryx; species Tanypteryx hageni. The sequence continues at coordinate 44,471,393 of CM054117.1, forward strand.
GAAGGAATGGGTGGGGAAGATGAAAAGATATTCAGTCATTTCCGCACACGCTCCGCTTAAATGGAAAGGGGAAAGGGTAAAAACCGATGAATGGGAAATGAGTTTGGGAAGTCAAATTAAGTCAGGGCGGCGGAAGTTGAATTTGAGGGAGTGGTTGAGAGGGATGATAGAGAAAGCGAAGAGGTTTTTGAGGGGACGGGGAGAATGAAGGGGAAAGGTGATCTATTGAAAGTGCTCCCGATGTGTTCAACGCTCTTGGAAACTAACAGACGGTTTAGACACGATGCATACAATAACGCCATTATTCGTAGTTCCTGTTTATGAAAATAAATTTTCGGGTTCGGAGCGACGATTTCTTTCGCTCGGCCACCAAAAAATTAAATGAAAAACGGGAATAAATCCTCAGAGTTGCCTATAAGGGCCTTCTTCGTTCTACGCCATTTGCGTAAGAATTTCCTGTACTAATTGGATTACTTTCTCGACCTGACGTTTTGAGAAAAATTTCGGATATACTGAATAATTGGGTGTAGGAGCGGAAAATTTATGCCGATGAACTTGGAAATGATTAACGTTTCCGCCGCCACAAACGATTTTCGTCGGAGTTTCCCGATAAATCAAAGGTGAAGTGGCTTATGGAGCATTTTTCGGCGAATTTCCGTTTAATGAGTTCATAATTGGTCAACGGTGAATTGTAGACAAAGTGAACCTAATACTATCATGCCCATCAGAAGTATATTTAGCACAAATTAACATATCAGCATGCTTCCAAATCAGAATAAATACCTTATAACGTTAAAACTGGCAAAAACAAACAAATAAAGTAGAAAATTGACCATGTAGCCATAAAGAAATCAAGTTACACAAATTTCGAGTTTTTATCATTTAATTTTAAAGTTTATGAATTTGGAATTGAAAACTGTCCCGCCTTGACTAAGTGAAATTCCTCTTAATAGAAAATCGAGTTATGTAATTTATTTGCAAGAGCCAAAAACTAAATATTAACCCCCGATGTATATTATTACGGGAATAAAAATGCACGTGCTGTTATGTCTATAAAATAAGTGGCCATAGGTTTTATCGAATGATGTAACAAGAGGATAACATAGTAGATACCAATAGCTAACCTTAGGTAATATTAGATTAACATGAAAGAACATCACACCACAAAACAATGAGAGAAAGAGCGATGCATAGAAAAGGTGTGAGATAATGGTGCCAAACCAGTTTATTAAAAGCCGGTTCTCTTCAATCGGTTATTTGGTTAATGTTATATAGTTATAAGCTACTGTATACGTAGAGGAGAGGGAGACATAGGCAGTGAGTATAGAGCAGGGGTGGGAAAACTACGTCCCGTGGGCCACATGTGGCCCGCTAGGGCATTTTATGTGGCTTGCGATACCATTTTGAAAGCGAACAGGATAATTTCATATTTGTAGCTTAAAATTATGGCCGGAAAGCCTTTTCCAGTGATGTTATGAGATAACATATTATCGATTTTCACTAACAGGATCCCTCGCATTATCCCAAATAATCCTAACGTGGTCCGCCAAAGCATTTTCATCTGCTAATTCGGCCCGCCTAAGAAGCCGCAATTGTTAATGTGGCCCTTTACGTAAAACGTTTGCCGACCCCTTGTATAGGAGATGGAAGAAAGGGTTGAAGATACGTTTATGACGACAGAGAACTAAAATTCGCGAGTGGTGTATTGACTTCTGCAGTTTTTGAAGGCCTTCGAGCGGTTCTCCAGGGAAAACGGGAGAAAATGATTGAAAAAATACGAACTTTGTATTTCCACAAAATTTTAATTTAAACACGACCGGTTTCACTACTATCGTAGCATCATCAAGTGATGAAATATAAATCGTTCCCTAGAAGTTACATAAAAGAACGAGGAGGGATAATAAGACTGAGAAAGTGAGGGAAAGAAAAACACTGCAAACTGTGAGCGCGCTTCTTAATGCGTATTAAACTATCCTTATGACGAGCTAGTGCGGAATGCGAGAAATTAGCAATTTAAGAGCAAAAGCGACTTGGGTCGAATGAGGCCAGGGCTTCACGCGAAAACTTAATTCTTAATTATTCGATTACCCGGGCTCGCGGGAGGGTTATTATTGTAAAATGTGTGCACGACACCGTCTTAATGGCCGGAAAAATGTATATAGAAATTGGTCTTTCTCAGTCACTAACTACTGTATTTTATTATTTTGCATGAACTTGAAGAAATACGAAGTAGTAAAATCATAGTTATATTACGGGTTGGAAACTGGAAATGTCAGTGTATGATAGAAAAATTGCATGTTTGGAATTTGGATGACGATTACGGGAGAAATTGTTATATGAGTATGTGAAAATTATTTACTTCATCCCTCAAAAAAAATTCTAGATTTAGGTCAACTTTACTAGAATGCCTTTGACAAGGTTCGTCGTATTTTGTTTTGCTGACCTAATAACTATTTTTGGCTGCATTTTTTAATTATAGGTTAAGTCACAATCGAAACCATTTTGGATTATCAATTAGAGCTATTATGGCTATATTTAATATCAATAACCACTGTATTTTAGCATGTTTGGGAATGAGCTTCACGACATACACACAATGATAAAAGCTAAAAAATCTCCTAATGCCGTAATAAAATGAGATACTCGACTAATATAAAGGTGGGAAAATCTTTTTAAAAAGCCCCTGAACAGCAGGTGGAGTGTCTGGTTGTATGGATGAGGTTTTTATGCATTCAATTTTTAATTCTGCAATTTTTTAATTTTAGTATATTTTTTAATTTTTCACCACTTCTCTTATCATAGTGAAGTACCTCAACTTTATTATTTTATTACGGTATTTGGAGCTTTTTTACCTTTTATCACTATATTTTAGGTCAATAATATTATTAGTAACGGGGAATCATATTTATATAAATAAGAATTTTCGATCTTGGTGGTTTGATCGAATTAAATTGACGGAATGGCTGATTATTTCGAAGCATAAATACAGGAAAAAATGAAATCCATGAATGATTTACAAAATGACTCAGCAAGTACTAATAGATCGATGTCACATCAGCTGTTTAGCTGAAATTGCCAGGAATGGAATATATATATATATTGTGTATTTTAACTAACTTAAATGTCTTTCCCACATTCAGTGTTTAATTACGATAATACACTTGAAATGTATTAAAAAAACGCTAATAATCGACCCTCAAGCAAAATTGATTATTCTGTTAGGTGAAAAATGCAGTGCGTGAACGCGAGGAAAATAAAAGAGGAAGAATAAGAGGGTATTTGGGTCAGAGAACATAGGAAATCCTGCAATAAAGGAGCATGAGAGGGCACGAGAAGAACGAAGAAAAACTTGGAATGCAAGTTAGTGCGAGGAGATATTTATCGTAAGTGTTTGTTGCAGGTTATACAACGACCGACTTACTTACTTTGTGATCGAGTTTCATCTTGTTTTAAAAAAATATAGTTAAAAAGGATTCACCTTTTATACACACTAGAAGTGTCAGCTATTTTCTCATAAGAGTTCTTCAACTTGTTTTCTTGCAGTTTATTATCACCGAGCGTATAAAAACTTGATTAGTAGATTTGTTAGCGATTCTTGGGGTGCATAAATTTTCCCTCTACCGAAAATTACGAAATGCCTTCGCATGGACCGTAAAACCGTCCCCCTCGCGCAACGGACTTGTAAACTTTTCAGATTTCGACCCTTGGGAGACAATTTAATGCTTAGCCATTTTTTGCCTCTCCCATAACGTTTCGGGGACAAAAAATTAGATGGCTCTGTTATGCGGGCGGAGAGAGTGTGAATAATGATGTTTTTATTTCACGATTTTGTACACAACTTCCGCAAGCACTCGCATAAGAGGAAACAAAAAAGGCAGACTTTCGGTTAATGTGCGACGAATTTCCATTATTATTACTTCATGAAAGTGAAAGTGAATTTTTCTCTTGTAGTTGCAGTAATGGCTGAAGTTTCTGTGTGTCACGGGTATGATTAAAATCACACCGTTAATATGAGAAACCTCGGATCAAATTTTGATTAGGTCCTTGACGAAAAAACAAATTAGGACTCATTCTCTAGTTAAAAACATGTGCAAAACCTTTTAGCGTATATTTAACGTTAAATTGACTCAATATGCCTCTCTATTAGTCGTAAAAAGTTTGGAAAACCAGATTTGCATTTCGAGCACAAACTAGCTGTCCTCAATGATCGATATAAGATTCAATCTGTAGTAAGCAGCCGCAGCCTACATGCTGTCACTTAGAGTTAAGGCGAGCTTGATAATTCTCTATTGGATTAGGGAATAACTTTAGAAAATTTTTGTGATGAAATCTAACCTAAGGCTGTGAATATATGGATGTTGTTAATATTCTTTCCTGAATAATTTCGGGAATTTATTTTCGTGGATTTTTAAAATGATAGATCTCAATCACGGCCACATTTACAGGCCCACACATTTATAATGTCTATAATTTATGTAATTTTCATTATTCTTTTGTAATGCTTACGGCAGACGACTTGGATATGACATATTCATTCTGATATGCCGGTAAAATCTGTGGTTCGAGAAAGACACTCAAACCGCCGCACTACTACTGAGGCAATGGAACCAAGGCATCTCTGCAGGTGAGAAGACACAATCCTCCGAAGAACACTAATCCTCAGGGAAATATATTTTTTATTTGTGCTGTTAAATAAAAGCGGTGGTAAAATGACAAGGTACAAACTATGACCATATATTTCAATAATTCAATCGCTCATAGAGTCAAGAGCGGGCGAACTCAAGCCTCAAACTCCTCGACGGTGCGTGGAGGAGATGGGATCACGTGCAAATACTCACGACACAAAGGACGGGGGGTGCCGGTGGTGTAGTGGTTAGGACGCTGGCTGCTACTCGCCCGATGCTTGAAAAAGTCATCGGGTACGAATCCTGCGCGAGTAGGATTTTTCTCAAGGTCACACGGCCCCCTGTTTGCGTAGTTTGAGGAGACCGCGCAAATTCAGCTGTTCCGTCCTTCGGAAGGGACGTTAAGCTGTTGGCCCCCCTGGTGTTCTTCGTAAGAGCAGGCAAATGCCGGCACCGGGTTTCCCTCCTCCCTCCCCGGTTATTCATTGCACTACCTCTGAGATACCCATTTGTGCTGTAAGAGAGGCGAATTGACTGGGCATACATACATACATACAAAGGACGAGGAGGAGATAGAAAATCTAAGATTCATAAAACTTTGTTTTTCCTAACCCGAACGAGGTTTGAAGCTCAAAAACAAACCCTTTTCTTCTCCTTTTAACACTATTACACATTTCGTCTATCGTTAGGGTGAAAAAAAGGATTAAAATGAACTCGAAGAAAAACAACCTTGAGAATCATTCTTCCTTGGAGACTTTTGATGAAGGCGTCCGCGTTATGGAGAAAATGAAGGATAAGTGGAGAAAGAGAGAGAGAGGAAAGAAGAGAGTAGATGCAAGTCGGAGGGACTCCCTCCTTTGTGAAAGCAGTGGGAGAGAAAGTATCCTCTTTCTACCTCGTTACCACACTTTACTAAGTTCACGTCGCCGCTAAAATTGCGGTTGGTTCAAATAGGGGGAGGTAACTGGAGTGCGAAGAACGGAAGAGAATGTTTCAGGAGGGAGAAAAAGAAGAGAAAAAATATTTAGAGGGGTCGTAAAATTCAAGGTTGCACAAGTTTCCCTCTCTTTATGCAGGTTCGCTTTATGCGAATTCGCAATTATGTGACAAACTTATTGCTACCGGAATTTCTTTTCATGCGCCTTTGATTCGCTCTTATGCGGTTACGCGGCCAGCAAATACAAGAAAGTTCTCCACTACACCACAAGGAGGACCATTCAATCTCTCATTGTCTCTTATGCCATGCGTATTAGTACTACCGTGAGTGGAGAGGATATTGTAGAGTGGAGATTAAAGAGGAGTTTTTTAGTTATACTTTTTGAGCACACATGAGAAGTTTTGCCTCTTTGCCCACGGAACTTGCGTTGGGACAAGACAACCTCCACTATTATGTCACCCACAACAGCCACCACTTGTGCTCGTCTGATTCCTTTTATTGTTAAATGTTTTAAGTTTGTATTATGAAGCGAAAGAAGAGCGTCTTGGAGAGGAGTTAGGATTGCTTGTGGATAGGGTTTCCAGGTACCCTGTTTTTAACCGGACTGTCCGGTATTTGGGCAGTCTGTCCGGGAAAAATGAAAGATAATACCGAATATAAATGTGTATTTTCTCGCTCGCTTCGTCCATTCGACGCCTGTGTCCGGTATTTTTTGGAGAAGCCACCTGGCAACCCCACTTGTGGAACGTATTCCTATGTTTTACATGTAAATATGGGTTCTGTTTATTGGAATTCGCTTTATGCGCCACTTTCCTGGAACGCAACCCTCGTATAAGGAGAGGGAAACCTGTACCTTCATCCCCTCATTATACTTTCAAGAGACCTCGACTATTTTTACTATCTATTCTTCTCTCTCTTCCTATGTTTTCCTCTTCCTCTTTCTTTCTCCTCCCTTTTCCTCTCTCTCTCTCTCTCTTCGTCTCTATCTCACCTCCTTTCACTCCATTTCCCCGGCGACTCTTTGAGAGGAAAATAGTGAATGTGTGCGTCTAGCATTCATCTCCTAGTCAGAACCTTGATTTTTTATTTATAGTGCCTCCTTACCAAGCCATTCTCTCGAATTTATATAGAAGTTATTGGACGTGGAATTCGTGGAATTCCATAATGGAACTAAAAAAAACAGTACGAAAAATATTTTTCATAACTTGGGCTAATTCCTCACAAATGAATAAAAACACGATCGGTTTCGGTGAATGATCATCATCTTTCGGAAAGGACGTTAAGTAGTTGGCCCCCTTGGCAATGCCGGTGTGACAGGCAGGATGGGCTATAGGCAGAATAGACTCTCGAGTCCATCTCACCTAGGTAGAATGGACGCCTAAACCAGTCATCAGGCAGGATGGACTCTAGGCGGCACCTTGTACTATAAGAGTCCGTCTTGACCAAAACCACGCCCTATATAGGTTAGGCACGGGAGAGGGGGAGAGTTAAGGCAGTCTTGAAATGAAGGGATGAGGACGACACTATTGGCTAGAGGTGGGGAGGGGAGGGTATGTGGTTTCATGCTAATTAACGACGACCAGTAATAAAGGAGAAGGGGAAAGGTACAAATACTCATTTAACATCGTTACATTGTTATCGATGTTGCATTTTAAAATTTCTAATTAATCTAAATCGTTAAATTCGAGTCCTTTTCTGGCAAAGTGACGAATTTTCATATTAAACTACAACTACGTTTACAAATTAACAAATGCTTGGCAAAGTGGAAGTTGCTGGTTGAGTTATTCTGAAAGCTCTCCAAATGTACTTTGTACGTAATGTTGAATTTTCTCCCAGTCTTTCCAACGTAAAAGTTAATTTTCTCGCGTTTTCTTAAGATGGAATACCACCAAGTGGAGGCCTTTACATTCAAGTTTCTATTACAAACAAGAATTTAAAAAAAATAGGGAGCATATACAATTTACAGATGCTTTTTCATTTTTGTCTAAGAGTAAATAGAAATCCGTGCCTTATTAGCCAAAGTAAATGCATTTATTTCGGAAAATTGTCATTTTTCCTATTATAGAATGGAGTTATTGCTTTTTATTGAGCTAAATACACGATACGGATTATCATTCCCAGGGTTCGACAAATTATGCATACTGGCCAGATGAGAAATTGTATACGCCACCTCCAAAAATGTGATTTTTTAAATGTCGTTAACTGGTCGTATCTGGCCGCCAGCTGGTAATATCAACTCGCCACTGGCGAGCGGGCGACCGTATTTGTCGAGGCTGGTCATTCCTACCAATCACTATGTAAGCATACGATTACATAATAATTCAAGCACACCAATAATAAATATTTTACATACTCGATTGCTTGAATAAATATTCAAGCAGCCGAGTATGTAAAATATTTAGAAATAACCATTTGTCGAGACCTTTCGTGGGACATGCCCATTCGTCGTATAATAGGCGAGGCCAACAAGAAACTGGCTTTCACATGTAGAATAGTACGGAACATTACAGAAAAAGCTTCAATTTCTGGAAGATTTGTGTCGAAAAATGGTATAGGGCTAGGATGTACGATAAATCTGTGAATTGTTTATACTTTCTATAATATTTTTCAATGAAAAAAGGAAAAACAAAATAAGTAATTTTTACAATCTGTATAAATATATAATGAATTATTATTTAAAATGAAGTATTTTTGTTCAATTAATATTTGTTTGTAATAATAGTTTATAAATTTAAAAACTATGAAAATCAAAATTTTGTTATTGTATATTTCTCGAGAAATCTTGAGATGCTCATTTAAATCAATCTATACACGAGGCAAGACGGACTCTCATGCCCGAGTGCACCGACCCCGGTTAGGAGTTAACCGCGGTAAAATTATTTCCTAACCGCGATTAATCCAGTTTTGGTGTGCACCAATCCCGGTTAGGGTTAGTTCCGATGGGATAATTTTGAAGGCGAGCTCGTTGATCTAGATTTTTTAGGTCGAAGAGTAAACCGCAATGAAATATTCATGGAAAGGGGCGATAAATAAATAATAAAGATAAATAATTAAATAGTACGTAGTTGCAAATTTTATTTTAATGTGAGAATCCTGTGAATTTGATCTGAATGGAGTAACAGAATGACCCATGGGCTATAAGGTTGTGCTAATTTAGCAATTAATTGCAATAATATTGTTAATTTGGACGATGAAGAATGCTATAAAAAAGACTGCTATCATGTCTGCCTTTTATGAAATTCATCCTAAATTTCAACATTTTTAACTTAGCCTGAATTGTCACTTTTTCATGTCCGGTTGCAGAGAAGGAACTCGGTTTACCATAAATGACCACTAAACTGACGCAGAGGCTATTTTCATTGGTACTTTTGACATATTAAAATATATGTAACTCGGAAGGATTTAACTGATGACTAAAATTTTCTGCATGGTCAAAAACCACTGAGCAACATTTTATTAAATTTCATTAAAATCTGAGATGGTAGGTTGGATGAATTGGCATGGAATGACCCTAAACCAACTTTGATAACTTTAATAACGTAAGTTTAAGTAAGTTACTAGTAAGTTTAACAGATACATTGTGGAGAAATGGCAACGAATATACAATACTACTATACATTCATTTAATTACCAGGAATTAAATTGAATTCCGTGCTTATTTGCACCCACGTCGCCTCCTTCAATATGTTCCCATCTGTTTTTGTTTTCTATAACCTATTTCTATTTTGTGATTAAATTCACGATTAAGTCAACCTCACATGCTGAAAAATTTGGTTTCCTCTGCCTCTTCTTTTTGTCTATATTTATCTTTGGTACAATATATTATTTCCCAGCCTCTAATTGTACCTAGACAAATGTTTCACGATATTTAACGTGCGTGTTTTCCTTACCACTTTGTTTCGCGATAAACATGTGGCAACGGCGCCGATCGTAGCGTTCAACGAGCAAACCGGCCGTCAGCAAACCGAGATTACAAAACCGTTGTTTAATGTAGGTGCACTCCAAGTTTGATTTAACCGCCGGTTAGTTTTAACCGCGATCAACTAACGGTTGATTTAACCGGGGTTGGTGCACCCGGGCATTAGAGTCCAATCTGCCGCCTAGAGTCCTTCCTGCCTGATGACTGGTTTATGCGAGACGGACTTTGGAGTCCACCCTGCCGCCGAGCAGGAGAGACTAGCGTAGGGTGCGTCGTAAAAAAAGGTTTTTGAACTGCGAATATTTATTTCTTTATTATTATTTGATGCAAAAATGAGTCAAATCGTTTTTTCTGGTCTCCACTGGGACCAGAAAGATTATGCCATCGCATAACAGTGACATGAATGGACGGGACAGGGATGTCCGGGACGCCAAAATCCATTAATTTCATCACGGTTGTAGAGCACTAGAAATTTTGTGCTAACGCTCAGCTCTTTGCAGGAGGTGGCTGCGCATCGAATCCCGCCAGTGCCTACCCAACCACCCAGCATCACACAGCATTGCAAGAAGAAGGTTCTCAGGATGTGCAAAATAAGCATTTTCTTGGATGACTTTGTGCACAACTTCCCGGAGATCATTTTCCAGATATCTCGAAGGAAATATAGTACGCCAGAGGTTCTTGAGGGCGTCTTTGCATTTTGCGTGGCATGTAATTGTAAACCATATGAATTATGAATGTAGTTAATTTCTGTAGCTGTTGAGACGGAATAGGTGTTGCCACATAAAGCCGGAGAATTCTGTTTGCAGTTGTTAGCCAGCGAGAGTGTACCAAATTTCCAGGATCCCGGTTGGCTAGGCTCTGAGGAAAAGTACCAGAGGAAACTTCGTGACAAATTTTCAATAAGTATTTTTGACCTGCACTTAATTTTGCCATGCAAACTGAGGGAAAGTCACATTCAACTGCCTCAAATTAAAAAGGGGCGGGGAGTTTTCGCAAGTGCGAAGGCTCTTGGCCAGAGAACCCGACAGACCCTGAAGTCTTGCCATCCAATGTATATAGCATATAACGGAAAGGAAATTCATTGAAATGCAACATGCATATAAGCCACTGCAAAGGTCTTTGGAGTTCCTCCTCTAGGCGACGGAAGACACCTTTATGTACTCCGGTGTTTGTCGGTTTTCCATCACTATCAATGCAGGTTAGTTCAGATAAGTCAAAGGTCTTTTCCTGGAGAATGTCATCTATGCCAATGCTTATGTTCTTTGCAGACTTAGATATTGAACTGACGTGCCCTGTATAAGATGATCCAGGTTCTTCCACTAAAGAATTGTGCTCCTCACATCGTTTCTTACGGTGCGACTTGCCGTCTTCTGTATTACAAATATAAAAGGTTTCATCTCTTTTGCCATTGAAGTATATAGCACGAAGTTTGTTACTTTCTGGATAATGATGTTCTTGAATTACTGCGCGGCTCGTTCTACGTTCTCGCCTTACATTACTCTTATCAATGACTGGAACCATTTCCTTCCGAAGACCTAGCTGTTGGCTGACATCATGATGCGCGTACAAACTTCGGATCAGAATTCTCGATATTATTGGAAGGGCGACCGCCACGATTGGAACATCGTTTCGCGACTCATTTTCCATAATAAGCGTGACCTTCGTTTTGCTCACCATGGCGCTCTCGTCCTCCGTGTCTCTGGACACGGCAACGGCGGCGGAATGCGGCGCAGAAGATGCTCGCATGAACATCTCCATCTCCGTGATGAGGAACACAACCGGAGAATGGTTCTCCTCGTTTCTCGCCGAGAAGAGTATAGGAGAGACCACAGATCGTGTCGATTTGGAATTGCAGCGCATTATCTTGAGATACGGGAACGGTTGCATAATAAGAATCAATGGGATTCCGAGAGATGAGTCCGTCTTATTTATTTTCCCAGTGTGAAATTTTACGCAGTTTTACTTTTTTAAAATTTCATTTATTTATATTTAGTAAGACCAAAAACTGGCTTAGTTAAACTTTAGCTGGATTTCAACTGTTTCCTCCACATTTTTGTTGAACATATTATTCGATTCATTTACCTTCCGTGACCGACTACCAGAAGAGTATAAAACTGCGAACCTCCATCAACCACATTTCCTCAGTTCATTCCGGAGACCAGATCGCTGGCATAATCCCATCTTAATTTCAGTTATTTTATGTTTTTTATTACTAACATCGGCCTAATATTGATTTTGTATAAGACATTGGAGCAGAGCCCCTATTTTGCATAATTTAAAATTAATGTTTATGCGAGATTACTGCATTTATTTCCTATCTCTTAGATGCATTGGCAGTGTCCCAAGCTGATGTGAGGATAACGGAGGTGATAGAAAAAGTTTCGGTAAAATACAAATAAAAAACTGATTTCACTGTTGAAACACTCATAAATCCTTGCGCTTTTAACATTATCCTTTATCAGCATAGTTATTTGATTAAGTGAAATCTCATAGGTAATAGGCCACGCGATATGACTGTATGTGTAACGATCAATTCCAGTTTAGTGTACGTACACGAACTTTAATTCACGAACTTTGTTGCCACCCTCCATTACTTGAGTTTATTATGTCACCGTTACACCAATCATAGTTGGCAAAATTTAGACAACTTTGACCAAAAATATATATTCATATAATAAACAAATTTACCGCGACAATTATTTTCATTTCTTATTAATGAATATCGCCCTCGATAAACTTTATATTTTCCTATTTCAATAAAAATTGCCTTTGCTTTTTAATTGACCCTTTTACTATTGGAAAGTGGCGGCTTAAACGCCTTCATATACTCTTAGTAACCTTACACCTTATAAATAAATTAGGAAAAATTCTCTTTTAGTATGATTGACACTTGATTTCAATTATGTTTCTTTTTTATCAGCAGTAGCGATGTCGATATGCTGAGATTCGATGAGAAGAGAGGAAGAAACGATGTAATCATCAACGACAGGCGTACTGCTTACAGAAAGGTGTGAATATATGTTCACATTCAGAAGTATGTCCTCGGGTTGCCAGCTGGGCCACAATGACATTATCAGTTGGACGAAATCAATTCATCGCGTGACGAATTACTTCTAAGTTTGCGCATTGTACTTAAATTTCACTACACTATCCATCCGCCCATCTTTTCATTTATGGCTACATATACTCACATGTTTTGCATGAATTCATCTGGGAACTTTCCAAGTGTATGAATACTTGTTAATTTTAATTAATAATTTCGCGGATATAAAAATGCTATCTATATATATGTTAATTTCTGCTTCAGCAGATTTTTTAGTGGCCAAGTAATAATTCATCTGGGAACTTTCCAAGTATATGAATACTTGTTAATTTTAATTAATAATTTCGCGGATATAAAAATGTTATATATATATATATATATATATATATATATATATATGTATATATATAACATTTATATATATATATATATATATATATATATATATATATATATATATATATATATATATATATATATATATGTGTGTGTGTGTGTGTGTGTGTTAATTTTTACTTCAGCAGATTTTTTTACTGGCAAAGTAATATTTTATGAAATAAAGTTTAATGCGGAGTACTCAACTTTTTCATTTTTAGGAACGTTTCTTTTCCAGCGTAAGCGCATATTAGCTTCTCTTACTCCGTACGTATGCTCGTTCTTGTCTTCTACTGAACGGATTCATGAAATTCGATATTTGGAATTTATAGGCAAATGTAATAAGAAAAAAATACATAAACGGTTTACATGACCTTATCAGAGGTGCCACTTGACTGAGAACAATAAACGAAATTTTTCTCACATCTTGTAAAATATTAGTCATATCGAAAAGTCTTCAATTCAGATTTATAGAACTAGCCAAGTAAAATACTTCTCGCAAATGTATTTTTGTCGTAGTAGTTACCGTTATCAAGAAAACAAGAGCTTCGAACCTGGAGAAATTCTTATATAGATAGGTACGTAATTAATAGTTAAGTTTATATTTCCACTTTTCCCTGACTATTATTCTTTCTTTAGCTATTTCGAGCTTCCAACGCGTCCTTGAAATTCAAATAATCATGCGTGTTCCAGGGATATACTGGGCAGTAAGTCAAGCCTGCACACAGTGATTTCCAATTCACTACAGAGTAATACCTCTCATCGGTAAGCTTCCCACTCGGATGTCTGTTTGTGCGAGGAGATTGTATTGACCGCAGAGTATCAAACAATTCCTTCTCTCCGTCTTGATCGCGAGAGGAGAGAGAGGGAGGCAACTGCAAACCTGTACAAACGCACGACTCTATACTAACTCTGTAAATGCGTGCAGTCGCCAATTGAGCGCGCGCACTCGAGTGGGCCCGAGTGCTCAGACGCTGAGTAAAAATCGAGTATTTTCATGGCCTTGTCTCTCGTTTAAGGTGTCTTAAAAGTGCAGAAAATGAAAGGAAGGCTCCAGGAACAACCTGCGGATTTAAAAAATCATCTAAAAATTTAAATTGTGTCAAAATCCCATTGTTTCAACAAAATAACCAACGTTCTCACCTTATATACTGGAATACAATGATAATTTACGTTTACCCGAAAGCCAAAAAAAAACAAATGTCCAATACGGCAACAAAGCAGTATTGATTATTCAGCGATAACACTTTTATAACAGGAAATGGACATAAAAGCCAGTCAGATTAATCGCTGGTGAACACCGCTGTTTTAACCGACCACTCGTCTGTGAGGAGAGTGCGTTTTTTGTAATCGCTGTTGCTCTCTATTATCTGATCTTGGAAGCTCCTGCGACCTAGTTCCTTTAAATGGCTATAGATGGAGTATTTAGGTATAGCTTGTAATGTTTCATAACGATTATTTGTGTGGCACCAGTCGTCAAAGTCGTTACGTTCGTCTCACAGACGACGCGTCGACGAAATTATTTTTATCGAGGTTTTTATTTCTTGTAATCATATAGCTAAAATGTATTTATATATACCTTTAAAAAAATACTATTGCAATAAGTTTTATTTTTATTTTAAAGAAAAAACTTGTATCAAATAATACTGGATCAACTATTTTCATTCTTTACTTGTGGTACTGTTTACATATATTGCCAATTTTAATGGTTATGTTTGGCCATTTTTTTGTACAAATAAAAAACTATTTGGAAATTAGATGTTAAACAAAGGAAAACAGTTTTAGCGCTCTTAGCATGCTTTGTCGCCGAGATATGCGAGTGAGAAGATGAAGTAGTCTGTGAGACGAGGCGTCGGTATTAGCGTGACAAAATTAAGATCGATTGAAAGTGAGCACCAAAAATATTAATCGCGAAAAAATAAAATATTTCATGCCCTAAAAATAACGGTGCGAGTGGAAATTTGCCTTTATTAATATTTATTCAAAGAACCCTTTGATCCAGTCGCACGAAAGGAATACACACTCTTCCATTTATTATTCTCTCTTTTGGTTAAATTTATTTGAATTTACCCGAAAATTAGGTTATAAAAACTAAAAAATAATAATCAAATTATAATTTTAATTCATGGAAAAAGCCACCGAACTCTATGCGGTTTTTAAAGAATTAATTAATTTTAGCGAAGAAGTCAGGTAATCAAGTGGAGTTAAATGGAATCCATTAACGTTCTTTTATCCTGTTATGCTATGGAGATTCAAAAGTAGACGGTTGGCACAGATTTAAGAATTGATTTTTCATCCATTAAACCGCAATACCCTCCCCAGAGTATTGATCCTTACACGAGAATAACTTGCGAGGGTTTATGGAACTCATGAGCTTTTTTTATTTAATTTGTCGTCACTGCCAAAGCTCAGACTTTCTTTTAACTTGACCCTGCTCCGCAAAGCACTACAGGGCACTCATATGAGCTGTAGGAGGTTGAAAAGTTTTATAAAGAAGGACGAGAAACGTTGGATGAAATGAAAATCGGATTAAGATCCGAAAATTTTCCAATCGCTTTCTTGAACTAGTTGTGTTCATTCATCAAATTTTCAATAAATAACAACGCTGTGAACGACAGGTGATGTTATGAATGGAAGAAAATTAAGACCGCGGCAAAAATTAATTGCTAACCATTAATCTATATAATGGTCCAGATACTTACTATATTTTACATTAATCTCTGCAACGGTAAGAGTTTCAGAATTCCAGTCCATGGTACTGCAGAGAGGGAATTAGTTTTTCATGGTGATTAACTGGATACTTTCCTCGTAAGATTCCGGATTTTTCTGTCGTTTCACTGAAAAGGATAGAAGTTTATTTACGAGAAAAATAATGTTTCATGATTAATTTCGACATAATGAACGTATTGGGTCAATCCATAACCACTCAAAAAGAATTCTGGATTCGATCTTTAAATAGCCTTGTTATCTGAACTGTAAGAGCTTCTTATTTCTGCTTCTCGATGCATTACTAATTTTACGTTCCGAGAATTATAGAATTTGATTATTCGTTTTCTGAAGCGTGCTTAGGAATTAAATCTCTTTTCCGTTTCTATGGTGAAAATTCAGAAAGCTAATACGGCAACAGTAACTGATTTTGAAGGAACGCATTGTTCTGAATGAAGAATCCCTAAAAGCAACAAGCAATTCCGTTAAACGCTTTCAAGTAAAAATTTAAAGCAGTTTGATATTTTCACAATAGGAAAGCCTCATAAACTCTCAAAATGTAAGTACAGAACACGCAAACCTCGTTATATTTCCGTGGGGTTGTGATAAATTCACCTTAACCTGATCACAAACATTAAAAATTCCGCTAATCACCACAAACGAAAATAGCAATTTTTCTTTGAAATTAAAGAAGCATTTTATGAACTCAGCGGCGTTAATACCTTTTTGATGGATGTGTTTTTCCGTTCACTTCCCTAATATTATTGATAAAATGAATAGATTCATTTCTGAAATGCATTTCGATAAGTATAATAATATAATATAAATTATAATAACAAGGAAGAGGAAGTCCAGAAAATAATAAGTGGACTAGTAATAACAGGTAGAAAATACGGTATGTAAATAAATACAGAAAAATCCAAGATCATTAGAATATCGGGCAAAGAAAAGAATCTGAACATAAATATTGGAGGAAAGCCTTTAGAACAAGTTTCAGACTATAAATACCTTGGAAGCATCATAAACAGAGAAGCAAAATGTACGGATGTGATCAGGACTAGAATAGGAAAAACAAAAGCGGTTTTCAGAAGAAAGAAACACCTATTTTAATTTATTAAATACAATAAGTTGCAAGTTGGTCGGCTGACCAGGTGGCAACGTAAATAAATACACAACCGATTCACTTAATAAACATAATACAAAACATGCATCAAATTCCAAACAATTACTACTAACATGTATTTACACAAAGTATACGGAAGGCAGCCTCGTTCGTTATATCTCGAATTATATTACATTTTATACAGAAAATACATTTCGGGCATACATACCGAATCTTATCATGTTTAATTGTTAAAACGTTTTCCATCAAATAATGGCGGATTATAATAATACATAATTATTATTAAATTTACAATAATACTGTCAACTTTCTTTCCGCTGCAAGAAGGGATTTTCCCTGGCGGCAACGATTCCTGTAAAATTTTTATACAATAAAAGTCTTACATATAAGGGAAGATATCAGCAAGAAGTTCATAAAATGCTATGTATGGAGTATAGCTTTGTGCGGGGCAGAAACATGGACGCTAAGAAAAAATGACTTGTAGGAGAATGCTGAAGATAAAATGGACGGTAGGACGAAACGCGATGAAGTGCTACAAAGAATAGGAGAGAAGCGAATGATTATACAGACTATTAGAAAGAGTAAGGCAAACTGGGTTGGGCATTACCTGAGGAGAGAGAGTATGATTAAGGACGTGTTAAAAGGTAAAGTAGACGGAAAAAGCGAAAGAGGTAGGAAAAGGTTTCAGCTGATAGACGATTTGAAAGGGAAATAGAGTTATCAAGATATGAAGAGGACAGCGGAAAATAGGAGTATATATATATGGAGAACCGGGTTTATCTATGAATAATCACGGACCTGCCTACGGATAGACTACCTATGATGAAGTATAATTCCTTGTGGCCGTAAGATTTACAGTGGAGAAGGTTTGATAAAATGAATCAAATATCGTGGTAATTTGGCCAGCAAGTCTGCGAAAATATGAGGTTATTTCATCGTTTAACATCTCAATGTTTATACTATACATGGTTAGTTGCCTTGAGTCAACACGAGTTTTTCAGCATAAGCAGATTGGGTTCCTGAGCCTATGAAATAATCTAGTACGCCAAATATCTATTTCGGGCTTCATAATTAACTCACGCAACGTTGACTATAATAAATGAGAATTGACAATCGGTGAATAACCGTTGACAACGACGAGTTTGTTGGTGAAACACATTCATAATTCATACTACCGCTTTATATAATGTTTTATAAAAGTTATCTTTATCACTGAAATATGCGAAATAATCACATTAAGAGTTAGCGTGGAGATAGTTAAGCTAAGAAGCAGATTAATCAACTATTTCTCTATCTCAGTTTTGTATTCGAAATGCGCATCTGGTTTTATTAGCCATTATTTAAATACTGTATAGACATAATCTTTCAATTTGATTCTAGTCACAAGTCGAACTGGAGAATTTTCTGTTGAGGAAACGGATACTATACAATCCCTTGCAATGAAAACAAGAGTTAGGAGAGGGGATACATTAAAATATGAATATAATATGAATATGAATGATTAATTGCAACGGACGTAATCATTGGTGAATGAATGGAAAACGGCGTATTTTCGAGGTTAACGTTTAGAAGAATGTTCAAGTTATCGGATATTTAACGGGGGAGAAAAGACGAGGTCTGCGGGTATGACCCCTCCGAGGATCCTTGGGGTGATGTCGGTGGAGGACATGTGCACCTGAGTGACCAACACGGTCGGCAAATACTAAAGGGGAAGCCGGGAACGTGAATGTTCGAATCGTTCACTTAGAAAAGAATGGTAAGTTAACAATAGTGTGAATGAGAAAGATGTTTACGTATTATTGGAGATGAAGGTTGAAGGCGAAATAATGTTCGGCTTTACATTACAAACTAGGGTTCCCAATCTTAAATTTAACCAAGGCCAATTGAGTAATTTCAAACTAAATGGTGGCCTAACTGTCACAATAACTTACATCATTTCACGGTTTCTGAATATAAAAAAAATTATTTTGTTTCATATCTATGATCGTCTCAGCTATTGTCAGTAGAACTAATCTAACGATAGGAGCACCTTTTTTTTTAGGCGGAGGATTCAGGAGGTATTTTTAGAACCCTTTCCGATAGAAGCTTAAGGCTTATTCCAGTATTATTAAAATGTTGTTCCTAAAACTAATGCATTTAATTTATTTTCCACGTTAGTGATTCAATAGCTTAAATCTATTTTTAAGATAAGACATTTAAGTCCAACGATTTGATTGCCACATAATATTAATATTACGAGAATGAATTTAAAATGTTTGGCTAAACCAATGAGCACTTTCTCTGCTAATAATACTACGGTAAAATATTTAGTTATGTTAAAATACTGACATTGGTAAGAGGTGGAATTCTCTATTAGATACATATCTTTGTACGTTAGGTATTTTTGTATTTGTTAATCGAAAAAGATTTATATATAACTCGAAAAAGAGCTTTTATTTATCACAAGATAGTATTATATCATTCGGTAATTTTAAATAATGCGCCTTTGGCCCATTTTATGCTTACGTTATTTCTTGACTACGAAGGAAATAAAACTAGCAAATATTTATACGATTATAGGGACAAATTTTCGAGATTAATTCCAACATTTCGATGAAATTATCCTTTGATTTCATTTTGGAAACTATGAATGTTTCATCAGAAAGATGTACATTATTTATTGCTTAACATTTCCCTATGCTAATACATTGGGTATTGGAAGATACTTCATAACAACTACCTGGCAGTGGCATAATTTTCTGTCGTTCTTTAGCTATACATCTACTTTATTTTGTCACTGAATGAAAGGTAAATGCCGAATCTATGATTGTTGTGTAGATTGATCTCTATCTTTGGCCAGTATATAAAAATACGGTCCATATTAAGTTAATACATCTCTTTAAAATACACTTTAATATATAATGAATAAACTTCAATTTAAGTTTTTAAAGGGTTTTGAATTAACACCTTTAGTAAACAAAAATATTCTAAACCTAACCTGTCGCGTTACGTTCATGTAGGAAACTACCTGATATTTACGTAAAAATCGAGGATAAGGAAGAATAAGAAATATTTTTGGGAGGCGTTAGCGAGGCATAAAAGGGGAAAAAAAGAAAGGAGAAATAGGATAGAGAGTTAAAGAAAGAAGTTATGGATCCGGAATAAGGATAACGCTCTCTTCCGAGTCGAGAAAATCGCCTTCGCAAATGGTTCCATTCCGTAGCATCGATGGTATCTTTTCAAATGGCGTCGCTCTCTCTCTCTCTCTCTATCCTCCTTTCGCTTCTCGTATATTGGCGATGTGGCCCATGTCAAGATTGCCACGCCGGATGCGGGCTGAGAATAGGGAAGCGGAAGCTTAGTTTTGGATTCGAGGGGCCTTCGATTTCTCCAGAATCGAATCGAGTGTCTTTCATCTAGGTCACTCAGGTTGAGAAGGTGGATTTGTTTTTAAAGATTTTGTTAATGTTTCTATTGATCGGTTTAGCGTTTGAAGTGTTTACTCGATCTAACCATATTCACATTGATAGGAGATAAAACATTATATGATTATGTACATGGATTCTTGCACAATCAAATATATTTATCTACTATTGGTTTGGCGATCAAAAATATTTCGCTTCGGAGTGTTTTGCTACAGCAGTGTTGCGTATTTGAAAATTAAAGATTCATAATATATTTTATTGTATTATAAATAAATATATATATATATATATATATATATATATATATATATATATATATATATATATATATATATATACACACACACAGAGACGTAACTGGGAGATACGTCTCCTGTGGCAAAATTTTAAGGAAACATCTTGTGTGCTTGTGTGCGTAGAATATGATTACTGCTGCGTTTTCATAAAGAATATTAGCGTTATTATTAAGAATAACTTAATTATTTGAGCACTAAATTAATATTAATTTATTAGGAAATAAACTTTTGGCATTTTTATGTGTACGTTTGGCACCTTCTGCAAGCGGCGCCTATGGCAAATACTACCTTTGCCCTACCCTAGTTACGGTACTGTGTGTGTGTATATATATATATATATATATATATATATGGTATATATATGGTGTTCATAAATTCCGTGTGCAGTGTTTAAAAGTTTACTATTTTTGGTAGAATATGTGATAAAAACAAACTGTAAACTATTTAAAAGATAATTAAGTAAAATGTCTAAGGAAGAGAATTTCCATGGTAGAAATTTCTTTTTGCTAATAATAATGTACTTTTTTATGACAGATTCCTAAACTGTGTGTTCTGGCTAGCGTGGCTAAAGTGTGTATCAGCTGTTAGAAGAAGATTCACTGCACATTACAAGAAGGAAGCACCACATAGAAATTCAATTTCCAAATGGACGATTAAGATTAAAGAAACAGGTTCCGTAAATGACAAACCGAGATCTGGGAGGTCTGGAACAACTGTGCAGACTGTAGCGTCTGTGAATGAAGCTTTTCAGAGAAGCCCACGAAAATCGCTAAAACGGGCATATGTTGAACTAGCCATCCCAAAAACAACAGTGCACAAAATTCTTAAAGTGGAAATACATAAGTACCCCTACAAGATTCAAGTGCACCAAATGTTACAGGAAGGTTAAGTTTCTGTCATCAGTTTAATAAAAAGATTCAAGAGAATGCTGATTTTCATGATAGTTTTATGTTTATTGAAGAAGCAACGTTTCACAATAGTGGCAAAGTAAACCGCCACAATTGTCACATTTGTGGGACAGAGAAGCCTCAGGAAATCTGGTACCATCAAAGAGATTCCCTTAAAGTCAATGTCTGGTGTGCTCTAGGAAAATCGCAAATAATTGGTCCCATCTTTTTTGAAGAAACAACAATTAATGGCGAGCGTTACCTTGAAATGCTCCAAAATTATTTTATTCCCAAATTGACACAATCAGGTGTTTTACACAATATCATCTTCCAGCAGGACGGAGCGCCATGCCACTATGCTCGTAATGTACGACACTTCTTGAAAGATGTTTTCCCAGAAAAATGGCTCGGCAGAGGCTGTCCAACTGCTTGGCCACCTCGTTCACCTGATTTGTTCCTTTTGGACTATTTTTATGGAGACATGCTAAAAACACAGTAAACTCCTCGACACCTTGTTCTTTGGAGGAACTTCCCGATAGAATAACACATGTGATCGACAAAATAACTCAAGAACAGCTGGAGAACCTTTTCAAGGCGCTAAAAAATCGGATCGAACGTTGTATCCTAACGGACAGTAGATACACACTGATAGTTGATTTTGTTAAATTTAAATAAATTAGCTTTTAAATACCGTTTACAGTTTGTATTTATCACATATTCGACCAAAATTATTATACTTTTAAAGTGCACACCAAAACCTTTTCAGAAATAATTCCAATTCATTCCAGCAATGTCGAACAATGCACTTGCGTACAGGGTTTCTTCGAAAGTAGACTAGTTTAAAGTTACTCTTTAATTCCATCGCTTATCGATGTAACGTAGTATAAGTTTACATCGTCCATCCATCCAAAGCCCCTAAGTTTCTAGAAAGTGCCCTCATTTCTGATTGGATGTTGGCCACATAAGCATAAGTGAAAAATCCAACTTCCAAAGAAAACTGAATCTACATATATAGAATATGTGGAATTCTAGCAAACTCCCTGCAACATGAAATTCGTCCCTGGAATCTGACAGCATAAAAAATAAAAGATGCTTCTATAAAAATAATTCTTTGGTCACACATATTACCCATGATGGGAATTACGAGTTTTAAAAGGAAATATAATGCGCGTCTTAAGAGGTTCTTTTCTTTCATGACCTTCTTATCTAACTTAAATAGAAAATTCACCATTATAGGTACTGGAAATAATTTTTTTCAACTTTAAAGCTAGTACCTGTCGGCGTAGGATCTTATGCTCATTTAATTCCATAAATTTCTAGCTTGGCAATCTCACCATTTGAGAGAGAGTGGTTTTCTTCGACGTCTCTCTTGGAGAACGTCTGTTGGATCTGGTTGATACTAGATTGGCTAGCCCGGACCCAGCTAAGAAAAACACCCGCATTCAGAAAGTATAGAATTAATCTGTTACAATAGTTCAGAGGTAGAATATCCGCCCGGCAAGTGGAAGAACCAGGTTCGATTCCCGGTCATAGCAGAATTTTTTCTCGCTTCAAAATTATTTCCAACTTTACAGCTGATGCCTGTCTGCGTAGGATCTTATGATAATTTCATTCCATCAATAACAGATAATATGTATGGAGTTGTTGTATCCAGAAATCTGCGTCACCCTGCACCAATACATGTTTCTTCGTCACTTTCATATTCTCTTCTTTTCATTCACAGCTATTCACGCATTTTCCCTTCTTGTCGATTTTCTCATATTTCTTCATCCTTATAATCTACTCCTAAACTCATCTTACTCGAATATCAAAAGAATCTTTTGCAGAAAACGCGAAACTCTTTTCTTCATCTGGAAATTTCGCCCAGCTGCGCGTTGTGTATGCTATAAACACGTAAAGAATTCGTATGGAACCACTCATTCGAAACGCCAAAGGACCTTCTTTCGGGAAACTTTCCGTGCGAGAAGAATGACTTCGAAAAACTTTTTTTTTATTTCTCGATACATTTTTTATGCGTTTTTAAGCAGAATATCTCCTATCAGTTATACGGGTGCCTGGATACCACGCTCTATCTGTCACACGATGCTTCCATAAAGGACGATGCTAGATTAATTTTCCTTCTTATTGACGACGATATCGAGTGCTAAGTGCCAGGGAGTAAGAGAGAATTCAGTAAAGGAATCACTTTCGTGGGATTAAAATTCAATATTTTTTCATAAAATTAATAATCAGTGCATTAGCAACAAAATGCTGAATCACTCTGTTACTGAATCAACAAAGGACGATCGTTTATTATTATTAGTAATAGGGAAAAGCATCTGTGTCTCTTTACCTACATAACACAGAAGTTGCCAACAAAATCATTTAATACCTACATTTATTAATTACCCGGAAGGGAATAACAGAGATTGACCGAGTATATAACTTCTTGGAAGTACTGCGACATTGAGATGATTAATTCCAAAGCTCAAGGATATATAAACGCAAATTTAAACTGGTGACTCATTTTTCTATGAAGCCGAATTTCCATCGAATATCTATTTCTCAGTTGACACTTTTAATCAGAAAGCATTAAAATTAAAATTACCTAAGAGATGATATGCATATCTAATTTGTTCAAAATAGCTTGTATTTAACAAAGATGCTTGCAAAACGTCCTCAGCCCTTACTTTCCCCCATCCACTCTACGTACTTCCTTCTTTTCTACATTTTTACCGGCCCTTTCTTTTCCTTCATTTCTCTTCTATGTCCTACACCAAAATTCACTCTCCCTTTCTCTTCACGCTCCGTGGAACTTTTCCCACTTTTCTTTCTTCGCCTGATTTACGCCAGTTTCAACTGCGGCGCATATAAGTACTCTTCTTCAAGCATAAATATACCTCTGTAAATGAGAAAATGCAAATTTTCGCAAAATGGATCGGATTTTGGGATTCGTGTATTTCTTCTTCCGTGATTCGTCTTATGTTCTCGAGTAATATTCGAATTTCCACTTGTGCGCTGCGATATTTACTGTTTATATTTTAATTAATTAGTTTATAATCTCTCTAACATACACGATAACTGAACGTAATGGGATTCTTTTCTTTATGTGCGGTATCAAAACATCGAAATTCCTTCCTATGTAAACATGCCGTAATTCGAATAACTATCAAGAAAAAATTTGAAGCATATCTCTTAAGAGCGCTAAAACTGTTTTCCTTTGTTTAACATCTAATTTCAAATCAGTTTCCTTTTTTGTACAAATATAAATATATACGACCTACTGATTCCCTCTTGCCTACGCGCAATGGTATCTAAGAGGTAGTGCAATGGATAGCTGGTCATTTTAAAAATTTTTAGGAAGAAAGGTGACTTCCAGTTCTTAGTCTTATTTTTTTGTTTATTTTTGTACAAAAAATGGAAAACTAACCATTTAAATTGGCAACATTTAAACAGTAACACAAGAAAAGAAAGAAAATAGTTGATCCAGTATTTATTAATACAAATTTATTTACTCTTAAAATAAATAATTAAAATAATAAATACATTCAAGCCAAAAAGCTTACAAGAAAACAAAAACATGGATAAAAATAATGTCAACACGCGTCGTCTATGGGACTGTGACGACTGCTGCCACTCAACGGATCGTTTTGAAGCATTACAAGCTATACCCAGATACTCCATCTATAGCGGTTTGAAGGTACTAGAACTCAGGAGGTTCCAAGATTAGATAATAGAGAGCAACCGCGATTACAAAAACGCACTCGCCTCACAGACGAGTGTTCGGTATTTGAGGGTTATGTTCAATAGCATTCCTGGGTAAGAGTCCTAAATATTTTTGTGTTTGCATCAATTAATATTACTAAGTGCATGCTTTAGCTTAAAACATCTTCTTTTATTTATAATCTCTTGCTGCACTTTTTTTAAATAAATGTCAGCGACAGTAAATATGCTGAAACAGGTTTATAAATACCGTTAAAAGGGTAGGAGATACATAACTTTCAGAATAAATCTACGAAACATAAACGATGGGAAATGAAAGTCTGCCTTAATAATTTTCTCCAATGTTCCATTCACGTTTCTCCTAGAAACCCAGATCGTTCTACCCAATCCCCTGATTTTTATCGATTCACTATCGTTTAATCAAAAGAATAATGAGACTGCGTTTACTCCTTTTCTCACATTAAATCCATTCATTACATCATTTGTTAACACGCGTGCTCTTACCAATAATGATACACACACAATTCCCTTCCATAGAAGCTTAAGCAAACTTAATGATCTAACACAAACCTACACGCCCGCCAACTTCTTTGAACTCTATCAACACAAAAATTCAAATGAACTTATCTTTGCATTTAAAAGATCTGTGGAAAAAATATATTAATAAAGACAAAGGAAAGATGGATATAAAAAAAGAAACGTTTCGGAATGGTTGAAGAAGAATAATGATGGTTACGCAGCTAACTTACAAAACAGCACTCCTAGAATGCCGAAAACATTTGAGCATTCAGGAGAGAAAATTTACTGAAACTTAACTGCTAGATATCTTAACCCACCATTTCATTAGAACTACAGATTTTGTGTGTGTGTTGCGTGAAGGCGTTTCAAAACATTGAGTTTCCAGAGAATGTATAATTCCCAAACTCAGCGAAATCTGTCCTTAATATTAATACAAAAATTAACTGCTGCTGAAGTATAAAAAAGTACCATTAAAAATAAAATATAATAAATATGTATTTGTAAAAGACTACGAACTAACCCGGTGATTTCATTTTAATTTTCGTTAATGTCATTCAGTCGCTTACGCCTGGAAGTCACACTTTTTATAATAAAAAATGAATTAATCCTTTTAAAACTAGAGACTTGAATACGAACTCGAGTAAGTCGAGACTTGTTTCGCAAGATTTTAATGGGAGAAATTATGATCCCATAAATGCTTTGCAGATCGAAGTTTATGAGAAAAATAACAGGTGGCGTTGGCAGCCAAGATATTTTCGCTCGACTATCCTCTTCTTTCAGACGTGGGAGTAGAGCATTTCAAAGTGTGACAGACAGATTGACCTGATCTACTCACGACCAGAGACACGCACGTCGGAAACCAAACGTCACTGAACGATACGAAAGCTATACAGTGCAACCTCTATAGTCAGAAATAATTAATGCAAGGGTTTGTTCGGATTACTGGATTATAAGTATATGACCACGTTTTTAAGAAAACGTATTTATTAAAATGAAATGTATGCGGGGGGTAACTAGGCGGTCGCCTAGGGCGCCAAATTCGAGAAAAAAAATCAAATTTAAAAAAGAAAAATACGAAAAAAAAAGAAATATCGAAGATGTCATTATTTCAATTCCTTCGCGCGTACGGAGGGAGTTTGAATTATAATTCATTTCTCTACATTTATTAGCATGGCATGTAATTTTGTTCGTTCACGACAAATTGTTGTACATTGTAGTCAACAGTATCCTGTTTACGCCTGCCGCATCTTGTTTTGAAACAGACGAGCTAGAAAGAGAAAGAATGAAAAGCTAATATTGAAGAGAGAGGTTCGGTTCTATTCACTCTTGTTCGGCGCCGCTGGCTGAGTATATCGTAATTAGTGATTCTGGTCGCAGAATTCTAAACAAAAATTTTCCAGGAAATTTCAGAATTTTTCTTGTCTCGAGTCTCGGGAAATTTTCATTCGAGACTTCCAGACTCAAGACTTTTTTAAAATTGGATTTTTTTGAACGTATTGAAACCGCGAAGTGGGCCTCAAGCCAATATGATTCATACGCGCCGCACTGCAAAAATAACGTACCTCTGGCTGTCTGGCCGACCGAACCTCAATAATCATGGCCGGGCGTAGGCGGTAAGCGAGGTATAACACCCATTTTCTGCTATATCATCGCAGTAGAAAAATACTGCGAAAAATATTTCTTGTAGGAAATTTTATTCTCTACAAGTTTGTCTGTGTACAGTTTCGCCTAGATTTGACCATTTCCGAGTTATTCGCGAAATACCAGTCGCGGGCAGTGCTCCGGCGGCCATTTTGGCTCCAAAACGGCCGGCGCGTACACGTCAGGCATGTCAACTTTTGATATGTTAGTTAGGTTACCCTAACGGACAAATGTGCCATGTTTAAAAACTTGATGAATTATTTCCCCTAAAAGGTCTAATTTTCTTGGTCAATTAACCGACATTTGACACCTGATATTGAGAAACAGTTTGGATTACTCGGAGTTCGGATTACCGTGGGTTCGGATTATAGAGGCTGCACTGTATTATCATCATTGTATGAGTCTAAGATAAGATTTAAAACGTTCCCGAGGGAGAGAACATTTAAATGGTAGCGCACGCGATCCTAGTCGGTCTTATTTTAACTTCTGCTTCTGCATAGACGTTTAACGAATAATGAATTGTTTCTTCAATTAGAATCTACTTAATGGATAACCCTTTAAAAATGGATTTTGATTATTTATTATCCTGCATTATGCAAGAATTCACAATTTTCCATCCCTAACGAATCTTGGGTACTTTGACTTGAAATTAATGCTAAAATATTGCGAACGCATAGGGGATCAATCGTGTGTTAAGATTGAGAAAAATAGAAACTCTCAGAAAAAATGTACCAGGTTCGATTCCAGAAAACGTCTTTCCCTCTATTTGAATACCATTGGAGTAAATGCGGGACATTTATAGTCATATTTTTTAAATAGTTTAAAATCAAAACTCGAATGCCAAACTTAAAATTATGTAGTGAGAATAAAATAAAGTTTACTGTTTATTTTATATTACTGCGAGGGTTAAAATCCCTTCCTAATTTGTCTAAATGTAAATTTGGAACCCAAAAAATGACAAGTTTTAATATTTTTAACAGCATAAAATTTTCCGTCATGGCATGTTGCATTGTTGCCGCATTTGCGTCCCAATGATTTGATATGAAAATAGCATCGTAATTCGGCTTTCAAATTCTGTACGCAATTATTTTGTCTTGTTCAAATATAAAGAAATAAGTCGTTGATTTTATTTTAAACTCTGCATTGCGTTTAGCTGACCAAAGCACACACTGTTGTAAGTTATGTAAGAAACATTATTAGTATCGCCGGTGTGTTAAAGGGTTATAATTCCGCCATTGCCTACATCAACTCATTCTTCTCCTCAACTCCTCTTTCTCTATTTTTTATCCAAGAATCCCTTTCTTCCTTCATCCCTCCATCTCTCGATCTCCCTTTCTCCTAATATTCCACACACACACACACGGCCGTAAACCACTCTGCTCTCTCCAATCCCTAGTCATCCTCCCTCTCTAACATCCCGAACTCTCTTTTGCTTTTCTCGAAAGAGCTTTCTTAATGTCTTCCTTTCTATATGGATTTGTCCGCTGACCTCAAGAACCGTTCGGACGTAATTCCAGGGACTAAGGGAAACTGCTTCCTCAACCATTGGGAAGGGTTGCGCGCAAGATGTGGGACTTCTGCAGGGAAAGAGTGAGAAACATAGAGAGAGAAGGAGGGTGATAGAGATAGTGAGGGGAAGGATTTGGAGAAGAATCGAAAGGTTGGCGTTGGAGAGCGATCGAGAGAAAAGGCGTATGAATGAGAAAGCGATTTCAACGGTTTGGTGATAAGAAAGGATGCAATGAAGTAGAGGGTAGGTATTAATCACGATTCGGAGTGGACAGATCATTGATCAGGATAAGAATAAAAGCACTAATAATGATGACGTGCATATATCCAATAGTCACGGTACATCCATCCTCAATGGTTATCCATCGCTCGTTTATTATTCATTCAAGTCTCTACGAGGGCCATGACCACCAATATTAAGGTTTAACTGAACAAAGTATGAATATATAAATATGCAACTAAGATTTTCCATTTAAAATGTGATTATATTATCTAATAAAATTATAATTTTACTTTAATTGATAGATAGATAGGTAAAGGTGGAGACTATGGCGAAATTGATGTTAAATGAAAAATCGAACTCCTTAACCGTAAAGAACTTTACGGTTAAGGAGTTAGATTTCTCATTTAATACTTTGAGTATTTTTATAATTTAATTTTTAATTGGTTGTCTAATAATAGTAAATGCAATCATTTGTAATGAGATCAAAACGACAATTAATTTTGAAGAAATTTATGAAGAAAACATTTGAAAATAAAATAAGAGCTATCACTCAAGGCCGTTTTACGATCTCCCTAGACCTTAGGCACACTTGCCTTCGTAGGCTCCGAATTATTATTTTGTAAAATATTACATATAAGCATAATAAATGTAGACAATGGAGTTTGTTTAATTTATAGAAAAGGATATTAGATGACTATTATGATTATCAATAAGAGTTCGTTTGTGAGCTGAAAATTTGCCTGCTATTGTATTTTTATATTAAGTTTAGAATAGTCTTTTTGTGAAATTATTCATTGTGATATAAGTTTTTGCGATAACAGAGCCTACTCAGCTTGTACTTACGTCTCACTTAGTTCGAGGTAGAATAAATAAGAGAAATCTGGGAACTAAAATACTTAGCTGGTAATTTGACCTTTCTGCCAACTCTAGTGATGGTGTTTCTCTTTCATCAATAGTAATCCCACCCTTTGCTGTTATTTATTTATTTATTTTATGCTGTTTATTATTATTTCTTTACTTATATCTATCTCAAGAGGATAACTCTTTGGGGAGGTCTCACCAGTTGACATAGGATGTCTTCAATCTGACCAACTATGCCTCTTTATCCCGCCAAGGAATGAACTCTTTCATTCGTGCTTATGGCCAAAACAGACGTTTTATCTTGACTGACAAGAACAATATCTCTCAATTTATTGGTAGTTTCTGTCTCGCGCGTAAAGAATAACTCTTTTCTTTCTTTTGATGTAGGTAGTATTAGTGAAATTTATTATTTCGTCTACCATATTACTATCAATGAAATGCTACAATGACTAATGATATGACTAATAATAGTAAAGTAAAAAATAATTAAATTTAAAAAATAATTCCGTAATGGAGTATATGTAACACTAATAAATAAATTTATTTCATTTAATTATTCTAACATCAAAATGAACTCAATTATATTGTATGATATTTTTTATCCTTAGCTAAAATGTCTGATGGATATAAGAGAAAACACGGGTCTGGATTTGAGAAACGGAAGAAAAGGAATAAGCGTTAAAAAAGATGAAGGGCTCATTACTCAAATTCTTCGCCGTAGAGAGAGAAAGCAATAGTGGTTCCTGTTCTTGTGCCAATCTATCCATTCCAGAAACGACGCAGAACGACGCCGATGTCAAAGAAAGTGTTGTTAATGAACAAGAACTAAAGGAAAAGCAAGTGAAAGTGTGTCAGACGACTCCAGAAGTAGTAATAGTTTTAGGAGAAGATGGTAGTTCCAGTACAGCGGAACCAAAAAAATCTAAAAAAATAGCATTTATCTTCCAAAATAAACAATAAAACTGATCCAGCTAAATGGGACATCACAGCAGATCTCATAAATTACTCTGCAGAAAATATCCCTCAACAGAATTTGGATTCCGATTTTCTATTAAAGGGTAGACAATTCGGTACAAAAATGAGATATGCACGAAAGGAATATTTTATCAGGCGATTAACAAATGGAGAAATAGCTCAGAGAGACTGACTGATTTATTCTTCTCCAACTAGTAAAGTGTACTGTTATGTGTGAAAATTTTTCATTGTCAGTACCAATGAATTTTGCAACCAATTTGGAACAGGGTTTGATGACCGGAAAAATGCAACTACAAGAATAAATTCACATGAAAAATCAAAGGATCATCTTAGCGCTCTATCAACGATGCTAAAATATCGGAAATCCAGTAGAATTGATACAGAATTACAAAAGGAAAACGAAAAATCGTACAAATACTGGACTGAAGTACTGAAGAGAATAGTTGCTGTAATAAAATTCATTGCTGAAAGAGGATGGAAAATAATTGGAGCAGAATTTTATCCATTTCTTAAAGAACACATTCGAAGACACGGAAATCCAGGAAAAGGAAATGTTTCCTACTTTTCTTCAACTACATGTGAGGAATTCATATATGTATTATGATACAAAGTAATGGCGCAGATAATATCTGAAATAAAGGAGACTATGTGTTATGGAATTAGTATAGATTCAACTCCTGATATTAGTCTTACCGATCAGCTTACAGTGGTATTACGCTATGTACACTAAAACGGAAATGTAATTGAGCGAATTCTTAAGTTTATTCCTATTGAACAACATTATGGTAAATATCTATTTGATCTTTTATTGAGTACTCTCAAACTTCATGATATAGATATTGCAAACTGCAGATCACAATCAAATAATAACGCTAGCAAAATGACTGTCATATATTCTGGCGTTCAAGCATGAAGATTTCGTGAAATTAACAGTTTAGCCGAATGAGTTCCATGCGTCTAAATTTGATTGGAGCAGCAGTGATTTTTTTTGGAATTCTATAGTCAGTTTATACATTCTATGCAGCTTCACAACAGAGATGGTCTAAATTGAAACAAAATATGAAGAAAATACCAATATTGTACACAGTTGGTCGGAAACCAGATGGTCTGCTCGAAGCGATGCCACCAAAGCTTTTTATGAGAACTATTTTGAAAATCGACAAGCATTGTTGGATATAATTGAAAGCGAACGACAGCCAACAGCAGCTATTGGTGAAGCAAAAGCACTCGTTAAAAAACTTCAACGTTTCGAGACAGCCTTGATGTGTGTAATTTGGGAAGGCCTTCTCCAAAATATCAATATTATCAATACAGCATTATAGGAGCCTGTAATCGAGTTGTGCACCATAATAAAACTTTATGACAGTCTTTTATCATATTTTCATGGTACGCAAAATAAATTTGAAAAGTTTGACGCCTTGGCAAAAGAACTTACAATATAAAGGAACAATAGAACGTATACGAACAAGAAATAGATTTTTCGATGAAATTACAAATTAACCTTTATTTTCTTTTTATTATCATTGTTTCTGATTATATTTACAAGCAATATTGACTCAACTGAAAAGCTTTCTTTACATAACAATTACTTACTTGTTGTTTGTGTTAATTGTGATTATATATTAAGAAGCGATTATTTACATTTCTTTACAATATCGGTGATTTCTTTTAGAAATATATTTTTTTTGTTAAAATTTATTGTGAAAGTTGTTGTTTTGTGGCCCCTAGTTATGACACTCCGAGCAAAATGTCAAATAAAAATTGTTCAAAATTGAAAACTGCATTTAATGTATTCTCTTTTGCTAATATCTTAACCATATTCCTAAAATCTTAGAAAATTTTAAATCTTGTCATAATTAAATTTACAATGGATATATGTAATAATACAATAGTAACTTGTACCTGAGATAAATATATGTATTTAATTTAAGAAGATGTGAATTTGATTTTATCTCTTGCTTTTACAAATTTTCGAATAAATTTTATTTTAGTTCACAAAATTTTTCGTAAGCCCTAGGCACTGTGCCTATTGACAGACAGATAGACAGACAAACGACTTTATTTACGGCGAAATTCAGATTATAAAGTCCCTTCTTACATTTAACCCTAGTCCCTTCTTACATTTAACTATTGTTCCTAATGGATAATAATAAATGATTTTAAAATACAACTTCACCTGAGAATGTGCCACTGGACTCCACCAGTTCGTTCGCTCTCAAGTCCCTGATGTTGGATACTTTGTAACCGAAATATGTATCTGCTCTCTATCTCAACTTACTGGCTCCGGAGATTTTCCAACGCCTTATATTTTTACCATAACATTTGTTTATATCGTGACAATCCAATTTCATAATATTCATTGGAATAGTTCAGTAGCATGACTGATTCTGTGACCAAGATATGTGTGTGATTAGCGGCTTTATATTAATACACTTCAGATTTATCCGTACGAAGAATTGGTGTTTTGTTAAAAGTTTTTAATGATAGCGGACTTAGGCTTTCAAAGATGGCAAGACATTCAGCTTTAATACATTCATACGGGGATCAACTCTCCTTCCGACAAAGAAGGTCGAGAACCAGACCCTTATTTAGTAAAGAAATTCTCAAAAATTTGCAATTCATTATTTCTGGAAAATCAATACCATCTTCAAAATATTTTCTCTAGTTAACATTAAAATTGATACCTCCACTTTCTTGTGCGAGGGGTTTTCTCAAAGTTTTATTTCCATTAATAAGTTAACAATATAATATATTTCTCTTAGTCCTTCCCGAATGTTTGCTTTTAAACTGTTTGACAACGTCCTTGCCACATGCTACTATGCTTTAACATTTCCTTTTTGTTTGATTCCCAATGGTATGTTACTTACATATGTAGCACATATGGATACACATGCGTTATATTTATTGAGATTAAAATAAAAAAAATTTCGTGATAACAACATTAAGTAACGCGGCTTTCGTAATATATGAAATCTAAAAATGATAAGTTTAACTGATAATAATGAGAAAATTGAGAAATCTACGACTTCATTCTGACCACATTTCTCATTAATATTTCAAGTAACAGTTCATGGTATTTATGGTTAGGTTAGTTAATTTGGTAGGCTGTAAAATTTTATCAGCTATATATGCAAAATATAAATGAATTACTTTACAGACTAATACTTTTTGTATTAACCAATAGATAAATTGCCAAAATAGTTCAAATCTTCAACAGGGAATTATCGAGCTCTTATGGTTCTTTTTTATTTTATTTCGGTGAATTACATTTGAAGACAGTTGCTTTGTAAACGAAATGCGCATCTTGCTTTATATAATCTTGTTGTGGCTATTGTGTTAAATGTCCCAACTTAGGTGACATATTTAAAAAATCATGGCATATATCCCAAACTGTCATTCAAACGGCCTCAGAACATCCTCCATGATCATACCAAGCTATTTGTTGTTAAGACTATTTCGTAAGTGAATCAGTATGTTAAAGGAATCATAACATAGCAATAACTAACTATCACTTTAATAATAAATAATAATAATTAAATGCAACCGTGGCACACTTTCGTATACAAATAAATCTTAGGCTCCAGACTTCGGTTTTGACATCCTTCTCGACTACCAAAATATGGTGGTTGGGTTCACAGTCAAATTTTATTATACACTATATCCTTTGATCTCTTTCTCTCTATTTCTCACCAGGCCCACTTGAAAAGAATGCGAAAAAAGGCCAGATATATTGGATGAAGAAGCGAGATAAATTCGGGAGATAAAGAGAAACAGAGTAAAGAATGTGTGTGAGAGAGAGAGGTTAAAATGGAAAACCAGAGAGCGGTAGGTTTTGAGGCGGTCGAAAGATTTTTGAAAAGAGCCTACACCAAGAGAATATAGAAGAAAAGGAAAAAGGGAGATGGAAGAGGCAAGAGAGAAATTAGGAGTGAGAGGGATATAGGGGAAATATGAGTTACGATAGGAGAAGAAACGAACGGAGGGAGGGAGGTGAGCATTTGGAGTAAACGAAAAGGATAGGGAAAGTAATAGTGGCGGGAGGGAGGGAGCGAGGCGGATTGGAAGAGGATGAGAGGGCAAAAAAAGAAAAACGTCAAACAGGATTTATGGAAAAGAGAAAGGAGATAGAGAGATGAAGGTAGAAGGCGTAATATTGTGAGAGAGAGAGAGAGAGAGGGGAGGAGAATAATACGTGAAAGTGGAAAACATTCAATATATCATAATAATAAATAAAGTGAGAGAGAGAGAGGCCAAGGTCAGCTCAAGTAGAGGCTAAGAATACTTTAAAGGGAATATGGCGGATGTGTTGAAGGAAAATTTTAAACCAAACTGAGAAATACCCAAATAAAATTATAAGTGAAATATTAATAAATCGTAAATAATTTTTTCAATGATTCACAGATAATGTTAAAGATGCGTTTTTGCATACACGGACCGGGAAGAATGTTCTGCCAATTCCGAATTTTTACGGCAATTGCGAGGATTTCATGGAACAAACACGCCATTTGAAAATGTGCTTTACCTTAAATATATGTTAAATTAATATGGTATCATTTAATGTAACAGTTATGTCAATTAATTAAAATTACTCATAAATAACAGTGAGACATATAGAACACACTGAATGTTATGCTCCTAAAATAGGCTGGAAGCACTTTATCTCGTATTCACGAATCAGATTAAAAGTCCTTAATGTTGCAATATAAGCCAGAGCCGTAAGTGTACCGTTTAAGGAATAGAAACTTCATTCTATTCTCTTTATACTAAAACCTCTCCAATGCCACAAACTTAAAACGAACTTAAGAATTTCTATCGGTATAAAGGTTTATAAACTATCCACGAACGGCGAATGAGATGGATGACAAGCTCAAGAATTTTTATTTATCTCGGAGTGAATGATATTTTTCTCAGATAGGAAAGCAATTGCAATTTATTTATTTTTACATTTTTAAGGGACAATTTCACGAATATCTTTCGACCTACCATTTCTAACTTATTTTTTGCGAACTTAGGAAACTTGTCCCAGCGAGAGCGCTGCCTATTTCTATGTCAAAATCGCCGCACACAATGAAATTAATCAAAAATGGATATCGACGGATTTGCTGTCTAGGTCGACACAGAAAGCGTGACAGAGAGTTAACAAAAGGCGGTAAATACAATTGCGGGTTTTGCAGTTACTTTTGGAGGTTATTGTGCTAGTGACGTTGTTGATAGAGATGAAGTGTTGGTGGATCGGACACTTGAGGCAGAGTTGAGATCCTACAGGCATTGGCGTAAATATGGGTACGCAAGTTACGCGATCGCGTAAGGGACCAAGACCAAGGGGGCCCTCACCCTTGCATCCATTGTTTATAATGATTTATAAATTTAATTATCCATAATAAATATAAATACTTTGTTTATCAAAATTCTATATTTATGTTATTTCTATTAATATCCATTATACTCAGAACACTAACAAATATTCAATTATTAAGTGGGGCCCTGAGAGATTTTTTGCTAGGGGCCCAAAAGCTATAGTTACGCCACTGCCTACAGGAAGTGGAGTGGTGGGTGTGGTAGTTCTTTTTTGCCTAAGATTCTGGCTGAATTGTGGTGTTGGCAAAAGGATGGGATCGAGGGTTTAGGGAATGGAACACGGTGATCGAAAAAAGTGATTGGGTGGGCGTATTGTAGGACTGTTTCAATGGCCTCGTGAATTTTGGGATGGAATTGGGTGGGTAGGATAAATTGAGCGACTGAATTAGTAGGGTGGAGTTTGGAGACGGTGGAAATGACTGCCCACCGGATGTTGCCGAATCCGTTCCAGCGGAAAATCACGCATCTGAAAGTATATTTCTCAAAGAAAACATTTTATTGCCAATTTTTTTGTACAAATTCTGAAGAGACGTAACCGGAAGTACAGGAGTTAAAACTAAAAAAAGTGGAGAATCCTCAAGCTCCTCATATGACAAAAACGCTGATGATGGCTTTCTGGTAGCCGAAATGCGCATTGGGTTTTCATAACTTCAGGGAGGTTGAGGAAATCTTAATAATTATTTTTTAATTCGATTCATAAATAATAATCATGTGAAATTCGAGTAAAGATTCTATATTAATACTTTAAGGTACAGAATTTTCTTTCAAGTAACCTATCCTGCTTTCTCTCCAGCTTTGACAATAAAGATAACGAGAGATTTATACAGAGTATTAAGGGTCGAGAAAGCGACACGTCTCACCACAACATCCGCCATCCTCTTTATAAATTGTCAATCAGAAAAGGATAAACGGACCATCCGAAGGAGCAAAGAGCATCGGAGCAAAGCTCTCAATGCCTCATAAGGGCAAATCCCTCGAAAGGGAAACGATTGTAAGGATTAGAAAAGAGATAAATAGGATAAGGAGGAAAGAAAGTGTGAGAGTAGGAGAGCGTGTAAGGGAGCGTTGAGAGAGAAGAAGGTGTTATTGATGAGCGGAAAAGTGGGTCGAGAGAAAGGAAGTTCTCGCAAAGATGAGGCGACTGGGAAGGATGAGATGAAAAGGATTGATGCTTGACGAGTGGAGTGGAGATAAAGTGGAAGAGAAAGTGATGTATTCAGAGGAGAAAAGAGAATGAGAGAGAGAAAAGAGGAAGAAAGGAGTGGAGAAATGAGAAATGAAAAGGCAGAAAAAGAGGTGGAAGAAGATGAGAGAGACACAACAAAAGAGAAAGACATACATGGATGTAAAAGGAGTAAAATGGGGAAGATAAGCAATAAATAGATCGGTGTACCAAATAGAAAAGAAGAGAGGTAAAATTTGGAGATTAGGGAAAGAAAAAGACAATGAAAAAGGGGAAGAGATAAATACATATAGAGGGCAAGGATGATAGAAGGTAAATAGGACGAGAATATAAAAAAAGCATTTAGCTAAAACATTTCTTCTATCATTTTGACTCGAATTTCGAATCCCTTATCGACCTAAGCAGTGGCGTATTTACACCTCTTGGGGCCCATGGTGGTAAACATTTTGGAGCCCCTGGCGCTAAGCAGTCAGGGGCCTTGCAATCTAAATATATAGTGAAACCGCTCCTAATGGCTACGTTCATTTGTGACAACTCTTAACAATCTTTTTTCTATGGAATCATAGAGAGGATCCACTGATTTTTAAATTGATACATTTAATATTTCCGAGATTATATACACGAACATTTTTTCGGGGCCCCTTATTTCAACGGGC
Source organism: Tanypteryx hageni (assembly GCA_028673005.1). NCBI lineage: Eukaryota > Metazoa > Arthropoda > Insecta > Odonata > Petaluridae > Tanypteryx > Tanypteryx hageni. Next base: position 44,509,335 of record CM054117.1, read on the forward strand.
CCCTGTCGCGCGCAAAGAGCGACCCCCCTTAAATCCGCCACTGATTATGAGGGAGAAGTTCAATGTTCTCCTACTTTCGTTGATCCTCACAGAAATCCTATTTTTCGCGGAACACTAGGGCTCCGCGTAACCCAAGTTGAGAAGCAGTGCAATATATAACGCAGCCCCATACTTCACGGGGCCACTGGCGCGCGCCATGTGCGATTCTCCCTAAATCCGCGATTGGCCTTAAGAGATACACAGGAAAGTACGCCAGCCACTTTATCATTTTAAAATATGTTAAAATCCAACTACTTTAGCGATCGCTAACGTTCGCTTGTGTAAAAGGATGGAAGCTTTTTTCTCGCCATTACATAACCCATTTCATGTTAGTGGATGCTAAATTTTGGGACTCTTAACAAACATATTAATTTTAAGTCAAAATAAAAGGATAATGTTGGATGAAAATTTGCTTCTCTACGTAATATGTATTCTTTAATTCTATGTATAACATGGAGTTGGAAGTGGAAATGGAGAGAATAAGATGAGAAAGAAGAATATCGAAGAAAAGGGAATAATAGAGAAGGGAGCAAAAATAAAGAGATATATGTGTGAAATAGACACTTTATTTTACTGAGTGGAGGCTAAATAGCTCTTTAATCCGGTTAACTAGAGAAAGGGGGCGGTTAGAATGAACCAGCAACCGAAGGTGCGAAAGAAAAAACGAATTAAGATACGACGATATATATATATATATATATATATATATATATATATATATATACACACACACATGCTCACACATACATATAAGTTTACGGAAGAGGAAAGGTAAATGGGATAACAAGTTGTTGGGATAAGGAAGCCCAGTGAACACTCACCAATAAGATGACTTCAAGTTGGCGAGCTATCCCAACAACTGGTTGCTATCCATTTATACGAGTTTATCTACAGAGTGTATCAAAAAATGTATACATATTTTAATAATGAATATCTATTCACGTATTCAAGATAGAACCAAAATTTAATGTGCCTCTAAGTTATGTGACATGCACTTACCAGATGGCGTTAGTCCCAATAAAAAACTGCAATGTCTTACCCATGATTCAGAGTGTAATACAAAATGGTGGAAATTCAGTTGACGTCCGAGAAACGCAAATTAATTTTGAAGTGGTACTGGAAATTAGAGAATATGGGTGAAGTGTAGAGATGGCGGAGATGTTAATTTGCAAATGAGCCTCCAATACGACTAATACTTTCAAGAATTCGTGATAAATTTGAGACTGCCAGTAATGTGCAAGACCTGTAAAAGCAACGATCTGGAAGACTGCTTATCAGCGAGTGGGGGAAATTCTGATATGGTGTTACAGCAACTCGCACAATCACAAAAAAAATTAAGGGGATGTGCTCGTGAAACTGGAATTAGCAAGACAATTGTACACCTGATTCTTAAAAATTCGAAGTGGAAATGTTATGTTACATGCAATGATTGGAGATGATCCTGGACGCACAACTGAGCTCTGTGAATGGTTTCAAAGGAAGGTGGATGATGATGCACAGTTTGTGGACATGATTGTTTGGTCTGATGTGGCGACATTAAAGCTGAATGGCACAGTGTACCGACATAATTGTATGTAGTGGCATTCTGAAAATCCGAAAATTCATGTAGACAAGACAGTGAATTTACCAGGACTTAGTCTGGTGTGGTGTGTCATCCAGAGGTATTGTGGAACCGTACTTCTTTGATGGGAGAGTTACTGGTGCCGAGTACCTCAATATGCTTGAGGTATCCATTGTGTCCGCCATTCATCAGCTATATGGAGATGAGGAAATTTACTCTCAACAAGATGGCGTATCCTCACATATCCATCATGATGTCAGGGCCTATCTTGATGACCCTTTTCCATACCAGTGGATAGGCCAAAGAGGAAGTAGTGAGTATCCCCCCCACACGTTTGCCTGATTGAACTCCAATTGACTTTTACTTGTGGGGTTACCTGAAGGATTTAGTGTAGAGTAAAAAACCAGCAACACTCGAAGAACTAAGGAAAGAAATTTAACAATCGTGCACAGACATCCCACCAGATACCTTGATGAACGTTTGTCGCTCAGTTGTTCGCTGCTGTCAACAGTACCTAGAAGTTAACGGTGGTAATTTTGAACATCTGCAATAGTTCACCATGTTCCACAAACTATTGCAGGCACCAAATATTGACCTTTTTTGAATTATGTAATGGGTATTTTTTCTTTATTAAAATGTATATACATCTTTTTGAGACACCCTGTATATATAATATTATGTAGTATATATAAACTGGAGATGTAGAACCAAGTAATAGTGATCAAACAGCAGAATTTCATCCATTAGTTAAAAGAGATAAAATTTAAAATTAATTCTTTTTATTAAATACAATTCCCTACGCCGTAATTTTAAATATCCTTCTCCACTAGTGGCTTCGGAGAGAGCGATTTCGAAGGACGAGGGCGGAGAAATTTAAACGGATTAAATCGTGAACGTATTTTCCGAGAAAGCAGTTTTGTTGATATTACATATCCTGCCATTAAAATAACAACGAGGCTTATGTGAAAACCTGAACAGTAGCACCTCTGAATTTTTTTCCAAACTTCGTTGTTACGGAAAAATCAAATATTCAAAGCACCCCTGCCGTAGTTATACTTGATATGGGTTTGAAATTGTTTGAGTTTTGGTTTTTATGAAAATGGAACTTAGTGATTATACAAGACCCGCAAGATATACGTGTTCAAACATCTCCAGGCTTGTACGACGTTTCGATCCTGTTTCTGATACTTCCGATTTAAAACAAGGCTCTGTTAACAAAACAATATAGAGCATTGCTCCGGAAAACAAAAAATTATCAGACGATATATATAAATAAATTATATTTTCACAAAAATTATCCGTAAAATATAATAACGGCATAGGTAATATTACAACGCCGTGATTTTTTAAAGTTGAGCTATTAATTTAAATATTTCGTTGATTTCCAATTTATCATGTCTCTGATGATTTATTTTTCACCGTGTTTTAAGTAGCAGTTTGTGGTTTTCATAAAGGGTTATGACGAGTAACAAGCATTAGTACAGAAATCAGATACCAAGCAATAATTAAAACCCGAGGAGATAAGCATTCGAAGGCAGATTAATTTTCCACCCTTCCAGCTATAATGCCATATTAACAAAGTTGTTCCATTTTATCATAAACTGAAAATTTAATTCATTAGAGAGTTATGGAGCTCGCTTTCCGCCTCAAGTAAAACTGATTAAATATATCTAATAAGACTTTTATTTTCGCCGCAGCAGAAAACAAATATATAACCCGCAAAAACTTCTATAGAATATCCATAAAAAATTGGGTATTCAAAATTGGTTAATCACTGCAGTTGAGGACTGATTTGTAGCAAAAATACGCATATGGTATTGCCAACATTTTTTGAAGAAACAGCTTCTCCATTTATATTTTATAGGGTAAAAAGCAAATTGCCAATTATTACTCTTACACTCGATATTTAAATTAAAATCTTTCGGGAGAAAATTTCCTTTTGAATTTTAATTTAACCTGAATATACCCGTACAAGTTAGCACCCTTAGCAGAAAAGATATCTGGACTTAATAAGAAGATCCTTTTGCTTGAATATAAAAGGACAGCCTCCGCCATGGATGGGCAACCTACGGCCCGCAGGCCCGAGAACGTCTTATGAGGCTCGCTAAGCTATGATAAAAAGATATCTGTAAATTTCAACGCGTAAATCCATTGTAATAATTAATATTGGAGACAACGGTGATGATAATAATATTGTAAAAACTGACCATCCTTAAACCACATCATCCAATATTTTAAGAAACATTAAGAAAGATATTAAAGAACAAGCATTTAAAAACTATTTGCCTCAGGAATCTCCAATAGCCACAACAGGGTTAGTTTTTTTACAACCTTACTTTGGTTTTTGGAGATACCCGAAACAAATATTTTGTAAATCATTTATTGTTCTTGAATTATTTTAGCCAGGAGACGAGCTCGGTAGTTCCCCGTTGAATTAAAAAAGATGATAGGTAGGTAAAGAGAAAATATAATTCCGAATAACATTTGGATAAGGCTATACCATGATGGAAAATAATTTAGAGAAATTTTAAAAATATTTAGAACCACCAACGAATTAAATTATTTGATTATTAATGGACGTTTGACATGGACGGTTTATATTTCGAACGATTCCTCCTGGCCCATCAAGTGAAAATCATATCTTCTTCGATTCCAGCAACATTTCTTGAAGCCATACAGATTATTTGGATTCGCAATTAAATTACGATATATGCTTTCACCGGACTACCCGATCCGCCTGACACAGCTGATGTATAAATCTGTTCTTCTGCACATAAGGTATCGAGAGAGAGAGAAAGATGGATACGGAAAGGTACAGACACTGGAAGAAAAGAGGATAGAGGGAGAGAGCACGTAATGGGATTACACGTGTACGGCAGACGCTTATCGATCACGTGACAAGTAACAGCGAGAGCGTGTGCGTGTCACGTCCTTCTCACTTTTTTCCCGGGAAAGAACAAGTAAAAATGGGCCTGCATCTCTTTCCCCACCCCCTTCTGTCGCTTTTAACAATCGAAATTAGTCGTCCCCTAGAGTCTTTGTATGTTTCCACTACGCTAACAGTAGTAAATGATGACGCCACGCTCTGCAAAATTTCCGTGCGAATGTGTGCGCGCGGCCAAGAAAACGACTGTTGTCTCTAAAATTCATACAATTTAAGTAAAATATTCTGCAGATTTCTGCTTCCCTCATCTTCCCATTCTTACTCTTCGCCACAATTCAAGAGGAGCTTAAGTTTGGATCGAAGGCGCTCGCATCTAATAGAATGTTATAATAAAACATGGAACTTAAATAAACGATTCTCATTTACACCCCGCAAGTCCATACATGACTTATCAAACGTGGCGAATTATTTGTGAAATACGATGTAGGAAGTGTTCGACATGATGTAATGTGTTCGAGAAATGGAGTGTCAGATATTATGCATCACGGAAATTCATCTAGTAAGATAACGCAATAGAACTATAAATCGGGCTCCTCACCAAATAAATCGCGATCTTTCGGCCAATAAAATGTGACAATCAACGAAAAAAATTGTCGCAAACATTTAAACCACAGTAAATGAACCCTTTCTGGTTCCATTTCCTTTTCATAGTTTCAATTCTAATATATTTTAATGAATCGAAATTTTTTCAAAAACCTTACAATTGTTCATTTCCCTTATATTCTAGTGATTGAGAACTTGGATAAAAATTCTAAATGTTTCCCTATGACGGATGGTGTTTCATCTAGATTTATTTCAACGTGTACTTAAAAAAAAACGATGGAATGCCATCATTTCCTATCCACAAAAAGTTTCCAAGCAACTGTGTACACATACATATATCTAATTCAGCGGCAGTCCACAGATGTGGCCACCCTTGGATGAATCTCGGTCCCTACTCTTAACAAATAAAGACAATAAATCCAAAAGAAGCGAGAATCGTCGGTCCTGTTGATCTGTTTATTTATAATAAAACAATAGTTAACACGGATTTGCGTCGGTTCCGAAGAAAATGAGGTCTTCATCGTTGTTTTTTCTTCAGTGTATAGATGGTGATCGACGATGAACGGCAGAGAAATTCTCCGAGTATAAAATTCGCCGTTAATCATTTATAAATATCTTATAAGGGCGTATATTGCCTTGGATATCAATTTATTTGAATTTGAGTCATTAATAGCCCAAAAAGAATAGTACTTTTGTAAATAATAACTATTTCTTATAAAGAATCACTTTTCCATCAGAGTTTCACGTTCCAGGGAATCTTTGAAATAGTTTAATAGGGTAAAATGTCACGATTTATTATTCCCATTAATAAATTATCTAGACATTTACCAATTACTTTGGAATTGGGTACCTAAGAGTAATGGAAATGAATTTGTATATATAAACGTCTTTTTAATTTAGAAAAAGTATCGAATGATCAAATCACCAATGGAAAATTTCGTCTATTAATCCTCGAACCAGAAAAGGATATTCTTAAAATCGTATGCTCAATCATAAGAATCTTACAGATTTTTTCAATACATGATGATATTTTTATGAAGCCTTTCTTATCTAAGGGTTCGAGAAAGTTTGTCGTTTTTAACATGAATGAGTATAGTCAAGTTTTCTTCTGGAGAAGCAGCTATATGTCGGCGATAACAAAATGGCAATAACATTTGACAAATGGTCAGAAGGAATAAGTGCATGAAATTCATAAAATACTTACTTCATCTAAATCAAGTTGTTAATTCACTTTCATTTCCACATTTTTTATTAAATATATTATTTTGCGCTAAAATAAAAATTAGGACAAAACGGCAGTGGATTTTGTAACGAGTTTTAATATTTTTTTAATTTTTAATTCACCAAAAACAATATTATGGAAAATGAAACGCTAATATGGCAATGAACGCCTTAGGAAAAATGATAAGTTCAACAAATGTCCAATAGTATAACACTAGCTCAATATCAGACCAAGAACTATAAAAAAAATCAATTCACTTTAGCGTTCCGTAATGGGAAGGACACGTCTTTTACCGTGTAAACTAATACACCGCCACATAAACATAGACTGAACTTGACGAAACATAAAAATAGACGACTTTTTGAGGAAAAATTACTTCCGACACTATTCTAAGAAGGAATATTGAAGAACGGGACGGAAAAAACAGGTAGAAAAACAGCTGTGAAAAGCATACGTTTGGTGTAGAAATTTACTCGGATCGAGAATTACAGGGTTAACAAGAACCGTCGTCTGCTTACCTTTTTGATGTGGCTCCAGCTGTGGAAGACCTTGGCTTTCCGGCGATGAGCGCGAAGACGATGACGAGGTCATCTTGATGAGCTAACAAACACATCACAGCATCACTTCACTGTGAAGGGACAAAATCAAGGTTGCATCATGATATGATGGGTTTAGATCAGAGGTGCGTAAACTTTTTTTAACCGCGACCCCACTTTTCAAATGTTTACTTGCTGCGACCCCATCTCCCTATCTCAACTCTATTGTTATAATATTATTTTTTAATAAATAATGATAAATGGTTTTGTTTAAACGAAGATGTACAAAACAGGTAAATAGAGGAAAATTCCGAGTCCAAATTTTCGCTCGATATAGTGTTTGATTTTCTAGCTTTTCTCCAGTCAATAGCCTCGTTTTCATTTTCAGAAGTCGCCGATCGCTTCGTCCCACTCTTAACCCTAGATTACTAAACTTCGTTTTACAAACAGGATTACTAACCATTCGTCTAACAGACTACCCCATACTAATATTTTTTTAATAAAAGATAAAAGAGATTCAATTAATTTTTTTAAATACTTAACAATACTTCAACACTCTCTGGTTCATTTAAACGTATAATACTGTATTAAATTTTATCACAGCATTCCAAACACATCTTTCTACTATGTTCTCCACAAATAGCACGTGAACATGGGACTTCAGTGAAATCATGTTATTCTCCTCTTCTTAATGCACATATCGAATGTTTACTCAGTTCACCCTTTTTCTGGCTCTTCTGAGGCAGCTTTATTCGCAGAACATTGGTGATCATCTACTCAAGAGTACGAATTATTTTTATATCACTAAGTAAAGATAAGGCCAACCGTTCGTCTGTGAGGCGACCTCAGGTGCGTAGCACAAAATCATAGCAAATAATCCCTTTTGTAAACAGTCACGCTAGAAGAACGCAAGCTAAAATGAGGTTACGAAACAAGCCAAACCCAGAACTAAAAAATATAGAGTAGGGGGAGTGTATTTGTTTTGGTCGTCGTCTGCCAGACGAATGGTAAGTAATCTAGGGTTAATTAACCACTTGTCCATCCTAATAAAATATTTTTTTAATTATTAATAACAACATGAATATGCAAAATATAAAAAACTAAAAAACCGTAGAAGATGTGAGGGTTGAAGAGCATCACAACTATTTTTATTATTCCATCATTATAGACAGCCACCGAAATTGAATTTAAAAAACCTTTTAATAAATTTATTATCACTATATATCGAACATGAAAAATAACATTGAAATGACTGAGGTTTATAAAAACGGAAAATTATTTTTTGAGTATTAGCAAATATTTATACATGCTATGTGTTACAAATAATTTAACAATAAATACCTAAATATTTAGATTATAAAATTATTAAATACTTAAATTCTGGTGAACTACAACTACACTGCTGCCAATTTTTCGCAAAACATTTTCCTGGCAGCAACTGTAAATAGTGAGAACTGACAACCTAAGGAGGAGAAGGACGGGCTAGCAGTGGGGTGGGGGAAGTCAAGATGACCGAGGGAGCGTGAGCGGCCGAAATCCTCGCATGGTCTTATCTTTGCGGCATACCTTTAGTTGCGTGTTCTTCGCCATACTACCTAGGTCATATTTCACTTCTTCTAAACCCAAGAAAATAGGAGTTGCCCAGTACACAATACCCCATTAAACAATTCTGCGAGTGGGGCAACCGTGTCGAAAAACACAGGCAAGCTGTGGCAGTTGGAGCGTAAGGAGGAAGTTTTAGACTTGTTGTGCAGAGAGAGAATTTCTCCATCGAAGCTAAATCTCGTTGAGAGCTCTGGAAGTCAAAAAGAAGGACCAATTCACAAATTTGCTCGTTGATAGGTAACTTACGCTTCGGAAATCCTTCACAAGGAACTTTTAATACATCAAAATTTAGTGTATAGGTACGTTAATAAAACTAATGCATGTTGAGAATTCCTCACTTAAATATCTTTTTCTCGTCTATAATTTTAATGAAGCTATTATTAAGATCTGTAGACTAATCATCCCTTACTATTTAAAATCTGAAAAAGTGACAAAAATGAGAAAAACGCCACTAAAGGTCAAACGCGATCAAATACGTTTACATCATGACTGGTAAGAATACACCTATGGAAGTATGCGTAATTTTGTCACCCAAGGAAAATAAATGTTCAGTTATTACTCCGCAAAACTTATTTTGATGTTATGAAAATTACGTTGCGCATGACAACCTTTTGGAAAACGATTATTTATTTATTCAGGTTCAAAAACAGCACAGAAGCCTCATTACATTGAAACATATAACCATAACAAATAATATAACATTAAAATAAATAGCTAAAATAATATGAGTTAACAATATTACCAGCAATTGAAATGATCATAACACAGAGAGCGCCAAATATTAGAGAAAAAACAGGATTACGCAGCACGGAAAGAAGTGGGTGAAAAATGTCTCGATTTGGAAGTGAAGCCAGTAAGGAATTATATTCAAACGGGAGGCGGTAAGAGAGAGAGCGTTGGAAGACGGAAAGTCGAGATTTTGGTAAATAAAATAGGCTTTGAAGGCGAGTGGAGCGCGATGGAACACGGAGAGAAAAATAGGATGAAACTAATGGAGAGCGATAGAAACCATTGATGAGAGAGTGAAGGTAATTAAGAACTGTAATAAGTCGCCGATGAGAAAGAGAGGGGATGCTTAAAGAGGGTGCGGTGTCGAACTATGGCGTCGCAAGTATATATAATTTCTAAATTATTATTCCCTCTCATAATTCACCACTTGCTATCACTGTCAATATTTATTTATTTATTTGTTCGCAAATATAAGATGACCCCAAACTTGGATTTAAAAAAAACAAAAAACCTTGTCTTTTAGTAGGGTAAATGCGGCATATCGAAACTCTCTTTCGTTGATATCTCACAATGCTCCACTTCCGCCGAAATGCCCCCTTGATTCTAAGTAACCAGTGCAACAATTTTCCCATACTCATTCTGTGAAGTTAAAGCTCACGCAAATTGCATGCTCCAGGGAGTTAATCAGAATGCCAGATCCGAAAACTCAATTAGCCGGAAGAAAAGATGTTATTTGGACGAAGACTACTAAATTCTCTCTTTCTCTCTCTATAGTCACGGCAGCAAAACGACTCTCTTATTACTCGTCCCGTTCCTTTCTCTCTCACTCACTTTATCCATTCCATCAACCAGCAGATGTTAAAGAACAACACTTCGTGTCCTTTCAACAGGAGATTCCCGGCTCTTCCTACAGATTTATTTCCCGTATTTGTAATGTGGCTCTCTCGTTTTCCCCTTTCTATTCCGTGTATTTCCATCCTCTCTCACACGGGATTTGCCATCAGAACATAAACTGGAAAATACGGAGGGTTGCGATAAATTCGGTAATAAGTTGGTTGAACTTGGCCATTGATCTTTAAAATTTACTGTTTTGTATAGCAGGGCAAAGTAAAAATTTAGTGCCACATTTTTCATATTAATCCCTAAAGCGCGGAGGATATTTAATTAAATCCCATTTCTGAGGTCGGAGGAGTTTTAAAAAAATGCGATTTTTTCGTTTTTATTGGATGTCTGAATTTTTTTTAGGATTTTAGTATAACATGACATTTATAAACCATACGTTTTACACTTTCTTACATCCAGCGCACTCTTTGCAGTAGAGAAAAGATATCACCCCGATCTCCAACCAGTCAAGCGCGCACCCGTGGCTTCATATATCTTTCAGTATTGTTAAAACTATTAACGTTATTGTTTTGCAATCTTTTTCAAGGAAATATTTCAGCTTCTATAAAAGCTGTATGAATCTCTCTAAACCAAATAGAGAAAAACTTTCTTACAGGTCAACTTTGTCGTGTCTTAACTAAAAATTTGAAATGCATTTTCCGTTTCGTATATTGTTAAAAGTCATTTCATATACCTTATGAAGTTCTGAGTTATACAGTAGTCATTTTTCTTCATTACAGAGGTTACATGGTGAAAACTGTCCTATTTTGTTTGGTAGAAGCGGAGATATGACATGGCATGTATCGGAATGCACGCGTGATAAAAAATTAGAAGTTTTTTTTTAACTTTTAACGCAATTGCTTTACCCAAATCGCCCTGAAATTTACTACAAGAAAATATTATAACTTCAATGAATCATTTACACTGATTTTTTACAAGAATTTACTTTGCTTGCAATCAATTCAATCACAGGAGAGACCTCACTTTTTCTCCTCACTCATTACTTTAAACTGCGAAAATTTCCCTTTGTTCTTTAGGCAACTCCCTTAATATTTGCCGTTGAAAGACGTTTAAAAGACGTTCATAGTCGGGAAACTACGTACAAAGTTAAACATACATGCATTCTCATCAAAAATGCATTGAAAATATTTGTATTAATTTGTGCTTATCATCCATGCGGCAAGGGGATAACCCGCTGGGAAGGGTGAACTCAGGAGTCGAGGAAGGGATCGCAGAGCCGAGTACTTGAAGGATCTCGCCCCACTAATGACAGTCCAAGGGACTGACCGCCGCGAGGTCCCCGTCTATCAGCTTTTAACCAAAAATTGATATGAAAAACATATCTGAATACCATTTTTATTAAATTTTGGAGTAGTTTGAAGGTTTTGACTGGGAAATATCCTCGAATAGTATTCACTACAAGAGATGCGGAGATAATATATACATTCATTATTTATTACTCCTTCAAATTATTGGTTTTTAGCTCAGAAGAGGTTTCTTTTCTACCGTTAGTGTTAATCTAATATTACTGTTGGTTGATACATATTCATTTTTTGTGGAACTAAGTTGATAATATTTACAACTTTGATTGGAAAATTTTTGCAATTTTCAAAAATGAGTTTAGGCAAGGGTAGATTATAAAATTCTTAACAATTGTTAAATTTCCACATATTCATCATCGCATTTCCAAATTCCCCTTTTTTATGCGGCGAGTAATCCGGTGAAATAGAGCTCATTCGAGAATCACTTGTATCTAATTTTGGGAAATTCCACTTCTGCTCAGATTTCTCGCATTTTTCTAGGTAAGTACCAAGATATTTATCCTTGCGTGGAATAATCTATCAGTGTATATACACAACTATAGAAAAGGAAACGATTTCTATAGTGGTAGAGGGAGATCAATCATGCATAAAAAACTAAACCAACAGCGCGCTTAAAAACATTGTAATTCATCCTTTGATTTGAGGAAAGCTCTGATTTTGATAATGAAATAATTATTAAACATTAAACTCCACGATAGAAAAACGAAAGGTTTCACATAAAAATGCAAAACGGTAACCTAATATATGAATATATCCATAAACTACACTGAAGTAATCAGAAAAGTGAGGGAGATAAAATTACTCCAACATTTCTCGCTACTGATTGATGACTCTCCTCAAGGGATACCAGACTGTCTTAGGGGATAGCGAACAGATATTTCTTTGCCCTACAGACGTATTTTAACTCCGTGAATTCGGATATTGGAAGGGGTTTCAATTTTTCCTAAAACTTACTCAGGCAAATACACGTCTATGTGCTTTCACAACGCACAAATGAATCTCCCACGAATTTTGCTCGTATATGCATCAATTGCTCACCGATTAGGGCTTCGGATAATTTGTTTCTCCTATATGTTTGCATTTCCCATAGGTCTATAACTAACGAGTGTACTGTTCTCATTCCACCCATCAGCTGAAGCGATTACTAAGGAGAATCCCGCATCGGTGCCCAATAAAGAACTAAAGGCGCTTTATAAAGAAAGCTCTCTCCCGCTAGAGAGTAGAGAGAAAAATCGAGTTTCCCTTTCCTCTGTATTTCGCTTCGATAAAAGCGTCTCTGTGGAAACAGCCTCTCGAAACTTCTTTCGGGTCATTCCCAGGAATTCGCTTCTCTTTAGATGTAAGGGGAAGTAAGAGGAAAAGAAAAAGGTGGACCAAGCCCGAAACGTCTCTGGGGATACAATGAGAAGAGCCAATGCTTCTTGTGTAGGTATCAGAGGCCTTTTCCCATTAAAACTTCCGTTCGGCTGAATGAGCAAAAGGATATTTTCGCCAGAATGGATTGCTAGTTTTACTGCAATAGGCTTTGCTGCTATGCCGACTGTAGATTTTATTCAGGCATAGTGTTATTCATTCGACAGGGAATTATCATGCTCGTCTTATGGCTGAAAATTTTCAGGGACAAGCACTTCAAAAATATTTGTCTCAATTATCTCCAATAGCCATAAGAATATTATTGAAAACATTGGTTTTTTATAGTGTTTTCACTTTTTACTTTCTTCATACGTCGCATAGGGGAATGTATTGTTTTCATGAAAAAAAAATCGATTTTGAGATTTCAACGGAAATACTCGTTTTGAGGTCCCCTGGATATGTTTTGACTGTGTGTGACAGTTTGTGGGTCCTCTAACTCAAAATAACAAATACAATCGATAAGCAATACTATACGATAAAAATTTAAGTCTTCATTCCATTTCTCAGAGAATAGTACAAAATTCGATCCGATATTACAATCTTAAGATATTTTAATGTGCAAGAGAAAATTACCTTGCACGATGGATTTTAGATTTCCCATGTAAATCAACTTGGAAGGATAGTTCCTGGAATCAAACCCAGGACTTCAATATTCGAAACAAAAACAGTCCTCGGGAGCTCGGCCTATGTAGCAAGAGATTTCCACCAAGATTTATGAAAATCGGTCTATTGGTTCAAAAGTTAATATTGCGGACGGACAGACAGACAGGCACAACGGCAAAACTATAAGCCTATTTCCATTTTGGAAAGTAGGCTAAAAATGCAACTATAAATTAAAGAAAAACTAAAGGATATGACACCATATTAAAATACAGAAAACAAAATCATATACAGGGTGATCATTTTAAATGAGAACCCATGAAGATTTTAATAACTTCTAGTAAAACAGTGCTAGAGATATGAAATTTAGAAGTAACATCCTTTATTGTCCAACATTACTTATATTATCACAAATAATGTTGAAAATGACCACCAGCATGTTGCGTACATAGCTTAGCACTACTGCCTGCAGCGGGATGGGTGTGGAAATGATGTAAGATATGTTGGTTGGTTTCAGTTCATCCAGATTACGTGGATTACTTTTGTAGGCATTGCAAACCTACAGAAAGAAGTCTAACGGCGAAAAATCTGGCCAGGGTGGTGACTCTCACTAACTTTTGCTAAACGATCCTCAGTCAGAACAGTCGAGTGAACACGACTCACAACATTTACATTTCCAGTCTCCCTGAACATTTTCACAATAGATCATTATATAATAGATTTCGTTGGTGCGTTACAACATCGAAATTGCCGACAGAAATCACCCGAGCAGTTATAAACCACTCTGATTTGAGGTAACGTTCCACCTTAAACACTCGCACCTCTACATTGAACGCCATGTTTGCTTATTGCTTGCACTGCATATGAACATCCGTAGTGTCAGAGGCTGTCGACAAATGGCGATATCATGCATGCAATAAAGATTGTTACTTTTAAGTTTCATGTCTCTAACACTATTTTACTCGAAGTTATTAAAATTTCTATGGGTGCTCATTTAAAACGATCGCTCTGTAGTACGCATATATACTTCAAAATATGTCAATGAATAAAATCCAAATTCACGATTATCTACACATTTGAATATTAAAACATATAAGAGGATATAATAAAATCCATTAAAATGTTAAAAGTTTGTCAGTAACTTATTTCAAAGAAAATAAACGAGAGATTGTAATGAAAGATTAATTTAAACATATTTTAAAATGTCATTTATTTTCCCGTTTCAATTTCGGGGTACTGCCTAGCGCAATGTGTTGTGCAATGGCGTCAACTTTTTCACACATTTATATATATCAGCACATCTCGCATCCCTGGCACGTGCCTTTTAAGGATACCCAAAGCTTTAAAAACATCCTCCTTAGATGACGATGGCATATACAACCTATCATTGCGTTGTCCTCATGGTCGTCAACATTCGCAACGGCTTTTGATTTGTTTAGCGTGGTGCCATACACAATCGACGTAGCCAAGCCGTTATCGAAGGAAACAAAGTCTTTGAAAATGACAGGCCTCGATATATTTCTGTCGATTATTTCCTCCACTTCTGTACCTTCGAACACTTCTGCCGGCTGAGACGAAACTGTCTCATTTTACATTATTCTCTCGTAATACTAAAAGTACTTGAAAATAGTTAAACGATACGATACCCTTTGTGACACTGCTGCTGCCAACCACAAATCAAATACCATACACTGGATAAATGTCACGAAATGTACTAACAATTATATTGCAGTGACATAATACAAAGCACAAATATAGTACAATACTTAGTAGAAATGTCCACTTGAGGAATCACAAATGATATGGAAAAGGGTTCGACTCGCAGATAACCTTTCCGCAGGTGCGTTCGCCTCGCTCTCCGTCCTCTCTCCTTCTCCTATCTCGTTCTTCCTCTCACTGTCGCTGCCTCTACTCGTGGCGACGTTCTCGGGTCGGAACTAATTCAGTTCGCAGTGAAGTGCCGGTAGATCGCGCTGCACTAGCGAACGCTAATTGTTTCTACCATCGATCTACTAGTGTCCTCTTCCGGGCTAATGTCTGTTGCTATAAAAGAAGGCTTTCCACGAAAAAGGGTGCGTCGCAGGCAGGGGTCGTCATTTGCCATGAGAAAAAAAATCAATTTCTAATAAGAAATTCAGTTGAAAACCGACTTTTTTTTAGCTGCATTTAATCATTTCTTTCGTTAACACCCTCCGGAAACGTTAATCCAGATGTTACAAATATTGGAGTATTTTTCAGTATTCGTCAGAATTATTCATCGCCAAAGATAGAAATCCTTTCTTTGCAATCCATGATATTTTTGCATCTGATATATGAGTAAATAATTATGAATTAATTGATCATTAACCATAATCTAAATCTGTTACAAAATATGTTATAAAATGTTACAAATAAATAAAATGCTATAAACAATAATACAAATATGCGTGCAAACGGTTACATTTATTTCAATCAAATAACTGAGGGGGCATGAGGGTTTTGTGAAAACCAAATGGGAGGCGTAATGTCAAAAAGTTTGGGATACACTGCCCTAAACCTAAAGATGGCACGCGAAGAGATTTTACATGGCACGATATTTCAAAGAACTACAAAAATATTTATTTAAAAGAGTTTTTCTTTGATTTCACTTGCATTTCGTATTGTAATGATACCGCATTATATTGTTAAAATATGACTCACCTTTCTGTTTGAAGATCGGCACTCGAAAGGGGCCACAGACAGCGAATATTGGTGAAGAGTGGCACTCAACGGGGAAACGTTTCCGACCCCTGACCTAAACCCTTTACTCTCCCTTCTCCTCCCCGTTTCCCTTCCTTTCCTCTACCTACGCAGGGTCCTCATAACTTCCAACTTTCGCCACTCCGCGCCATCCTCTAACCACCTGCTCTATTAAGTAACGTCCCCCGAGTACTCTCGCGGCGGCCGATCGGGGATCCATAAAGAATACGTATATCGCCACTTTGCACATAGATACGATCTGCGCGGACGTAAATATTTGACGGGCGGAGCAAGAGGGTGAGGGGGGCGGCTATTCAGACCCGAAATCTTACGTCTCTCCTGAGAAAAATAAAATATTCATGTTGGTAACAGAGTAGGATGAACTTAGCAGAACATTGTGATTTGCAAGACCAAGAGGTGTAATTTTAAGTCAAGCTAAATAAATATTTTATATTATTATTACTTATGAACTTTTTTGTTTTGGAAAAAAATTCAACTCCGTAACGAAAAATACACCTGGCTAAGCAAAAAGTATTTAACGTGCGCAAAATATGGGCATTACGTCATCAACTCATTCCATTACGCGTGCCTTTCTATAAAGAGTGATATGGTGACGGCTTAATTTAAACACGTAAAATATTCCATTTATATCTATGTTATTATTATTTTTAGTGTGATACATATTCTTTATAAATATTATTGCTTGCTCTGGAGATCGCGTTGCTTTATTAACGAGTTTAGATCTTGGTGTATGGTGATTTTTTTTAAGCGCTTGCAATTTGCAAGCACCGGCAACTCGTTGTAATAAATAGAATTAGAAAAGGACCGGAGGAATTATAGAAAAAAGGAGACGCAGAAAAAGAAGGAGAGCTATGGGTTGTGACAGGAGAGAATGAGAGATGGGGGAGGTGGGAGGAAAGAGAGGCAGAGGGAGAGAGGGACGGCGGAAGGAAGAGAGGGAATATTATTATTTATCCGTCATATGACGGGCAAAACACTAGTAATGTTATATTTAACTGTTATCACGCTGTAATATTTTCCGTAAATGCTGCCAGATACAGACTTAATCATGGTTGGAAAGGGTACGCGACCTGGTTCTTCCTAAATACCTCGATAAACCAAAATACTTTTTTCCTGAAAAATCTAAAAAAAAAACTGGATGCGTATTATACCCCGGTTAATAATGTATTTTTAAAATGGATTTTAATGTGTTTTTATGGGGTTTTTATGGATGATATATGGATTTTTGTTTTTTACGGATTTTTTTTTTTACGGGTTGTAATTGTTTTTATGGGTTTTTTGGTTTATATAGGTTTTAATTTTTTTATCGGTTTTAATGGGTTTTTATGTGTTTTTATGGGTACTAAGAATTAAGAATTAAGGATAAAGGACTAAGAAAAACGGGACAAAAAACGAAGAGGCAAAGAACGAAGGACCAACTACGAAGGACCAAGGACAAAGGCCGACGGATGCAATAGCATGTACATACAAAAAATTGCTACCGAGATAATAGTTATTAAACTTTGATGTACAATTGGGGTAAAAACAATCCCTGAAAATGAGCAATTTTGTATTTTTTGATTTTTCTGTTTGGTTCTGACCAAAAACCTATAATCGAGCTAAATTTCAAGTCAACTGCTCATCTGAAAGTGCCTAAACATCCTCCTATGTGTTATATCATAAGTAAGAAGTATCAATATCCCTTCCTCTACCAAAGGGGGTAACTCAGTTACCCCAACGAAGTTTTTATATTTTTCAATGGTTATTTTTGGTATTCCATTCATATCACATCATGTATTCGTTTTTTTTACCGTCTAGGAACATTTCTGTTGGATTTTGTTTAGATTTACAACTTTTTAAATGAAAACACTGTCGGGGTAACTGAGTTACCTCCCTTGGTAGAGTTTGTCATTGTTTATTTTAATTTTGAAAGCAATTACGCTATATATACGGCAAAATATGTGTATAATTTATTCAGTATATCGGTTTGCAAGGCAAAATAATACATTTTGGTGATGAGCAGCCACGTGCAGAACTGCAAAAAAATTCTCATGTGATAGTGTGTTACATTGAAAGACCGTTGTAAATCCAAGTCGGTATCGCGTTTTCGTCTGGTTGTGTTCAACATTCAAGGTAACTAAGAACTTTTTACTGCAACTCCGATGTAATTATAAAATATTAATTATTTTTACAAATGTCTATTCTCATATTACGCGTTTAGGTCAGCTTATACTCTTCATGTTTGAAATAGGTCAAGAGTTTTTCAAAGCATTTTGGTTATGGACAGGTGCGTGTTTATTTACGAAAGAATGATTTTATGTGACTGTATGTTACAGTGAGACTGTTATAAATACAAGTCAGCTTCATTTTCCCCTCTGGTTGCACTTAACACTCAAGGTAGCCAAACGTATATTATAATTGTGAAGTAATTATAAAATATTCATTATTTTCTTTATAAATATCTATTCTATATTATTTATTTTATATAGATAATATTAACATATTTCTCCCAACAAACGACTATTTCTGACAATTTAATGTTGGGGTAACTGAGTTAACCCTCTTGGGAGAAGTAGTAAAACACCTTGGTAGAGCAAGGGATATAGTATAGATGTGCCGTAGTATAATATACAAGAAGTTAGCGCTTGTATTCTGCAAGCATTTCATCTCACATTGAAAAACACAAATAATTTTGCAGGCAGATATTTCATTATTAGAAATACATTTTTGATTCTAAAGTTTGCACCTCTGCCCCGATTTTTGTCCTTTCCTTATGGAACAACATTGGAGTAAAAGCAATCCTGTAAATTTGCAATTTTAAGAATGTTATACTTTTCCATTGTTTGGTATTAATGCCACGCATTTCTGCCTAATTTTAATGTTGTAGCACATCTAGAACTTCAATAAGACTTGTCTAATTGTTTAAATTAAAAAAATAATTACCGCAATAAAAACTTAATGGAGATTTTCATGTATTAATGTGCGCTTTTGCAGCTCTCTAGCTCATTCCCTAGCACTTCAACATTTATCTATCTGTTTAAATTTTGAGAGAGCCAAATAAATTAATATATCATAGTTTCTATAACCCATAACACACACACACACACACACACACACATATATATATATATATATATATATATATATATATATATATATAACATATATATGACCTATCATAAATATCATAAGTAATAAGCAGATAGATATATAGTATAGATAGTCTTGACATTTCTATGTGGGTAGGACTATGTCCATAATCGATTACAAAAATCGAAAATCTCAAAAAAGTTTAATAATGGGTCGCTCAAAATTCTAAACATTTTAAACAATATTTAATGAATAAACAAACAAAAACTCCTTCACCGTAAAAAAGTAAGAGAATACTCACACACACACACACTGCAGGTTGCTGGCAAACACCGTCGCAGGACCTAAGTCAAAGGAAAACACACGCACACGCAGAAAATTGCAACAACCACTCACACAGTAAACTCAAACTAAGAATTGAACTAGACACCGATGTTTCGACAGCTAAGCTGTCATCTTCAGTAGTTTTTGTTTGTTTATTCACTATTATATTGTTTCACCGGGTCTCGCGACCCTCCCTTACAATATTTAATGTCTGTCTACTTCTGAATGTACTACGAAGCTGAAATTTTTGTAAAGGTAGAATTCGTAAAATAACCGTGTAGAGGTTATATGAAATTTTATTTAACGGCAAATGCCGTGCGATTCAACGAAACCGCAAGGAAACCAACATGAATTTGATGGTTCGTGCCCAACACAGGCCAATTTGGACCGGGCCACGCCCCTACCTGCCTTATGTACTTATTTGGAGCTTCGAGTTGAAAATACGCTATTATATATTTCTTAAAACTACGAAACGTTAATTGCTGTTTTTAATTATTCATTTTATAACTGAACTACACATATTTTAAAGTGAAATTTCCAAACTGGGACATGTATTCATCTTCGTTTCGAAATATTATCGAGGTATTATGTGATGTTTTTGTTACCGTTTACGTAAAAAAAGCTCTAATTGGTTTCAATCTCTCTGCCGTCGATATTGAAAATTCAGCGGCACCAGAGACCAAATAAAAATCCTTAGTTGGGTGACGCGGGAGGAGGGAGGAATCCTTTGAAACAATGGGATTCGCATTTGGCAAGGATTTAATCCCCTAATATTTGTATATTGTGGCTCAGCAATGGAATGAAAGTGGACAGAATGATGAATTTCACTTTAGTAGTACTATATTGAAAACGAAATTGGAGAGATTGACCCGGATATGAGCAGTATGCAATAGAAAAGCGAAATACATACGTGAGGAGATTGCTTCACATTCTCTCTGAAATCCATTTGCATTCACTCACAAACAAAAAAATGAGGACATAAAATAAATGCAGTGACGTGAATATTAATGTGGCATTTAGATGACGGTGAAAGCAAAACAACGGAAGTGACGCGGATTGAGGATTAGTTTCGTCAACGCACGTGTCTGCGTATATGGTTCAGTGCGATGCAAAAATGGGTCTGTTAAATTTGATTGTCCGCTTCAAGGGCGGCTCGAATATTTTCGCTGTCGAAAGCCTGTTTAAGTGCCTTACTCTATAGATTAAGGTGGCAGTCGGAGACAAGTGAGAGGGAAAAGGTAGGTATCGGAAGGAGAAACTTGAAGGGAGATCCGACTTCAAAGCCTGTGCGCAGTAACACAATTTTGGTTCGAACGAGTCAAAGTTCGTGCATCAAATGCCCACACCTAAACAACACCTCCCCTATAGGCGGTTCCGCCTCGAGGAGGGACTGGTCCTGAGTACATGTGCCTACTGCGCACTGCTAAGTTAAAGCGTTTTAGCTATATCACATGAAGCTGAATGGCATGTCTACTACTTACGATAGCGTAAATTAGTTCTAAATACGAAGGATATTAGAAAGCAAGGATTTTTTGTGAAAATTTGGTCGGCGCGTCGGAAGTATGGATAAAAGCCAAAAATGAAATAAGGGAAGCTCTGAGGAATTATAATCGATAAAATGGAAATTAGACTGAAAGCTAATCTCGTCTATGTAGCTTTTAAGGCTGGTTTAGAATGGAGGGACGACCGGAGGACCGTCGCGTTGAGGGCGCTATTAGGGACAGGACTATTTCTGCGGAGACCATTTACACTTGTGGGTTAGGCCTCGTTCGCGGAACGGTCGTATTCCGGCCCACACCTACAGTGTAACGTAGTTTATGGATGCCCCCAACTAGCAGAAAGATTCAAGCACACTTCGGCTGTCATCGAGGATGGCCGATGGTAGCCGAAGAGGATAGGACTCGAAGGGGCTTGGGACAAAAGTTGCCTCCTCGAGTGAGCCAACGGGTTCGTACCGAGGCCGGACCGCGTCCTGCCCTTCAAATGTGAACGCATTATGGCCTTCTCCATAGAAACACCATTGAAAATAGGATTTTTATATTTGGTATAAAATGTCCCAACCGCGACCTTCCCTGCAGTGTGAACCAACCTTTAAAGTAACATTTTTTATGGGTCATTATAAGTGTTTTATTATGGGATTCTTATCGATTTTTATGGGTTTCTTATCTTAAGGAATTTTATGGGTTTCCTATGGGTTCATATGGGTATCATATGGGATTTTATAGGTTTCATATGGGTTTCTATGTGTTTATGGTATTCTATGGTTTTAATGGATTTTTAAGGTTGTTATTATGGGTTTATAATAGGTTTCTAATAGTTTTACATGCGGGAGTTATGGGATTTCTTGGGTAGTTTTAACGTTTTTTATATATTATTATATATTTTATTTATTAATAAATATTTCACATGCAGCACAAAGGCCAATTTACCGTGAAATCTATAACCATAAATCCATAACTCAAGAGACAATCAAAATAAAATAAATTAATAACGAACAAAAGGAAAATAAAATAATCTAAAGGGGAGAAGACAGAGAGGAGATAATGCTTTTTAAAGGTCGATTGAATACATCTGAGTTTGGAGGTAATGAGTTAAGAAGAGCAGGGAGGCGGAAGAAAAGCGAGCGTTTGATTACGGACAGCCTATGTATAGTGAGTTTAAGGAGGCAGGAAGGACGATTAGATCTGCTTGGTACGCGTAAGTTAAACAGGGAAACAAGTACAGGACAGTCAATGTTTTCATTCAGTACATTGTAAAGTAATGAAAGATCACTTTTTTCTCTAAAAACAGTAAGAGACTCCAAGGAAAGTGAAGACAGAACATCGTTATTGGAGGCGTTACGGAGAGAAGGAATTCGGACTCTGACAATTTGTAGAAAGAAATTAAGCACCCTATCAAGAGAAGAAAGATTCAACGAGGCTGACATTGCCCATATGGGAGAACACTAAGAAATAGTCGGTAGGACGATGCTGTAGAAATAGGTACGCGGGGCGTGGGGGTCTATTATATATGTGAATCTATAAGGCAGACCTAAAAAGGACATCGCCTTATTTTTTATTTTGGTAATATGAGGGGAGAAATTGAGCTTTGCGTCAACAATGACGCCAAAATCTTTGGGACTATCAACTCTCGATAAATCACAGCCATTTAATTTGTCGTTGACTATCAACGGATTTTTTCGAAGAGAAGTGTTTAATTTAAGATCCCAACTAACGCACCGGCTGGATATTGTATCCAAAGCCTTCTTAAAATTTTTGAGAATCAGACATCGAGTCTACTTGTTTAAACATTTTGCAATCGTAGGCATATAGAAGGGTATGGGACCAGTCAGAAGGTATTAAATCAGGCAAGGCATCAATAAAAACATTAAATAGATAGGGCCCAAGGACACTACCTTAAGGAACACCAAAATAACTGATGCCCAACGGGAAGAGTTTCCGGAGAGTACTACCCGTTGAGTTCTTTCAGACAGGAAGCTGGATAAGTAGTGTTAGAATGTTATAGTTTATACCAAAACGGTGACTAAGTTTTATAAGTAAAAGGTCATAGTATTAACGAGTTGATTGCTTTTGAAAAGCCAAGAAAAACGGCGTCGAGCTGAGATTTTTCTCTTAAAGAGTTAATTACATGATTCTGAAAGACAGCAAGGTTAGACAGACAAGAGCGCCCAGGGAGGAAGTCATGTTGAGTAGAAGAGAGGTGTGGAGGAATGAAATACTATAATTGATCGAGAATAATTCTCTCACAAACTGATGAAATGAGTCCAACAATAGTTTTTGCTATGGAAACAGTCGTAATGAGTGATAAAAACTGCAAAATTGCTAGTATTAAAGCAAATTTATAGAAATACGATCGATAAGCAAAATTATACGATAAAAATTAGAATATTTATTTCTTTCCTCAGAGAATAGTAGAAAACTCTCTCCAATATTACAAAGCTAAGATATTTTAATGTGCAAGAAAAAATTACACTGCACGATGAATTTCAGATTTCCCATGTAAATAAAATGGGAAGGATAATTCCCGGAATCGTACCCAGGACTTCAATCTTCTCAACAAAAACTATCTTTGGATCATCATGAAAATCGGTCTATTGGTTCAAAAGTTAATAATGGGGGACAGACAGACACAACGACAAAACTATAATCCTATTTCCATTCTGAAAAGTAGACTAAAAAAGGGTACCAAAACTTTTTTGGCGAATAAACCTAAAATTAGACTTAATTAAAAATTAAATAAACGTTTTATTTTTTCACCTTGAGTACGAAGTATCACTTTTTAGACTGCATATAATAGTCGATTAGCCAGAAAAGCAAATAGACAAACAAATCACTCCTTAAATATCTGTATCACAGTCCCCATTTTTATGAAAGATTAGGAAGTGTACTAAGATGAAAATGATTCATAACAGATTATATTTGCACAAAATTACATTTAAAGAGGTAAAATTCCCAAATATGAGTAAACATGCGTCTTTCATTATTTCCTCGAGTGACTCATATTAAGTGTGAAATAATGTCACGAAACTAGGAATACCGAACTGGCATGACTTTATTTGCGCGATTCTTTAGACCTTAACTGTAGGAGGCGCATCACTATTTCGTTATCCATAGCAACAAATAACAATTTTGTTTATTTATCGCATTTACAGTTTGAAAAGTGATTGAGAGCGTTTTCATTGGATAAATTATTCAGTGTTTAAAAACTGTTCTGTCATAGTTAATCTTGAAGAAGTTTGTGCTTGATTTTTTAAATTTCATGGTTAATAAGATAAAAACAAATATATTTATACGCCGATATACCTCACAACAACTTTGAAGGCGTTCTAAAGAATAATTTCTTCTTAATAAAGAAGTAACATTTTCTTGAATCCATTTAATTCTAGTGATTAATTTTATTCATTTATAACAAAATAAAACATACAATTAACAGCCAGAATAAGAATCCTTAATACCTTAACAGTCTAGTTTGAGAGAGTGAAAGTTATTTTGTTCTAAATGAATTCTGTAATATTTTCTTTTGCCACATCGTGAAAATTGCGTGAAAGATGACATTCATATGCAATTGCCTTAAACAAAAGAAGGACGCGAAAGATACGAAATAGCGCACAAAAGAGAGGATAATAACGGTACCAAATTTGCTCTGGAGGTTCTCAAAGAGAAAGGACAAGAAATGAGGTTAGTAGAAGTGAATGTGGTAATTAATAAAACGTTGAAAGTTTAAGATGCAAACTAAATAACAAACATTTTGGGGGTTCTACACAGCTTCTCCCGGAATAACGTTTGAACCTGCGAATTTAGCATTTTGAGTGGAAAACGACTTGCATTCTATCGACAATACCGACAAAAAATTCTCAGGCACCGGAGAGATTCGAGCTCTCGAGCTCCTGTTTACAAGACAGTCGCTTTAATCATCTCAGCCACGCCGCCAGTTATTCCAATTTGGGCAAATAGAAAAATCTATCAGTATTGATTTTTTATTAAATAAAACGTATAATTTGAAATTCATAGCGTGTAACTCATACGATCTACATCAACTATTATAATTGTGTTTATTTTTGATAGCTACAATTATTTGGTCGATGTTTCATTCTCTCTGGCGCTACCCAGGTTTCTCAACCAACAATTGTGTATATCTAACGTCCGAAACCACAAATCTTCCCATCCGATTAAATGGTGAAAATAGTTGAATTATATGAGATGCAAGAGGTGGGAGCTATGACATTTAATTTTCTCCCCTAATATTAGCCGCTCTTTTTCCTCAGCTTATTCACTTTAATCTTCCAAAGTTGATCCGTTTCCGCTCTTTTCTTCGCGCGGATCTTTAGCACGCCCTTGCCCATTCCATCACCTACCCCTTATCTCATATTCTTCATCTACATGTTGGCTAATATCTCCTCCCACTCGCTTTCACCGCTCGCATTTGTGGCTCCCTCTCTCTTTCCCTATCATTCTCTCCCTTTCAAACACTTTCTATCTCTCCGTATAATTTTCTCTGTGAAGGTGCCGGTGGTGTAGGGGCTAGGACGCTGGCTGCTAGTCTACTCGCCTGCTGCTCGAAAGGGCAGCAGGCACGAATCTTGCGAAAGTAGGATTTTTTCCAAGGTCGCCCGGCCCCTGTTTGTGTGGTTTGATGAGACCGCACAAAGTCAGCGTTCCGTTCCTGCTATATCGAATGCCTACTGAAAGCGATAAGCAATTAAAAAGGTTTTAAGATGGTGGAGCGATCTATGTTCGGGAAAGTGGAGTAATTCGAGCTTCATGAGGGAAGGATTTTTCTACATTGAAGAAACTTTGGGGAGGAGGGGGATTCAGCAAGGGATGGGTAAGTAGAAGGGGGGGGGGGGGGGGAGATAGAGAGACGGAGGGATTTATATATATGTAGGAAAGTGGAGGAATGGTGAGAGGGGAAGTAGGGAGGAGTCCACGGCGGCTGCGTGGAATTGCCATCCCTTGCCTCTCCGCTCCGTTTCCTCCCCACTCAGTCTCGTGGGTTTCGTGGGAGTGACAGTGTTAAAGGGAAACCGCTCTTAAGCGATTCCCCCCGTTCGTCGCGAATCTTCGAAAAATTGTTAGTCTGGCGCAAGAACTTCTTTTCGTCTTTTTATTTGCTTATTTCGTGCTAAAAACATTATTCACACCCGATGAGAGGAGAGAAATTACGTCACTACATATCTCTTTTATCTCATTCCTTCACACATACCTATTTCTGTTTCCTATTTTGCTCACATTCAAATTCTCTCATAAAAATAGCATTAGGCGAGGATTGACGTAAGAGGAATACTTCCATGGTTCTAGTTCATGCGGATATGAAGAAATACATTCGATTGGAAAAGAGACTCCGAGATTATGTATTCCTGAGTTATATTCATTTTCCGGTTTGATTGAATTTTTGCCTTATCCGAGAACATAATGTTTTGAACACTGTAAAACTGAAAACTTCCCCTTGCGACATTTGCCGAAGATCAAAATAGTGCATTTTATTCTACCAAGTCTTCGCTTTTGACAGGATTATAGCAGAAAAGGTAAGAGGTGATTGTGTACGAAAATGTTTATTTACGTGCAATATCCTATTTTATTTGGTAGCATGGAACATTTTCATAAATTACCTGTCAATACATAAATTTAATTTAGAATGATAAGGAAATTAAAAGTTGTTTACAGTAAAAACCTTGATTTTTATGATATTTCATAAATTAAATTTCTCTTATCAATTACATTAGAAAAAACAAAGTATATCTTAAGAATTTATCATTAATCCTCTATCTGTCAATAATTCGCATCTCAATTCCTAAGAAACATAGAAAAATGGTAGGGTATGGCGTATTTTAGTGCTTAAAACTATTTTTATTTAGTTTTGCATGCAGTGACGTGAACATTGATAGAAATGCATTTAATTTATCAATAGCAAATTTTTTGCTGATTTAGTGCCAGATTTCTTGACTACGTTTAACAAAACGTACATAAATTGTCATATATGTTGTGCCGCGTGATCTCGACTGCTCTTTGTTACCAACTTTTATATTAAGTCCGTCTAATCTGAAAAAATTCGAAGCTGTTTTCAGGGTTCGAACCACCTCACCTGAGATAATCATCGCGTAAGACGAGTGATTTAGCCACCTTGCCGCTACGATAAATGTTAATTTGAATTCGCGTGGGAAGATAGATATAGTATTAGTGACATTTAAAAATTTTTTTAGTTGTTTATTTTTATAATATCATTATTCTGACAAAAATTATAACATTATTTGTACTATATATCATTAGTTTTCCTTTTGCGGTATCCACTTTGTTGAAACGAATCTGAACAAATTACAAGGGTCCATATTAGAAACGAGATTAAACATATTATTGTCATTGTTCGTGGTTTAATCAAGTCTCTTTATTTTAATGTGGATTGTTATTGATAAGAGCATTCCTGAGTTTTTGAAGGGATATTTCTGCTAATAATTGTAAATTTTTATTTTTCGTAATTATTATTGACAGTAAGTTTTTATTTATCTTTCAAACTTTTTATCTTGTTTCATTTAAGATTATTCTGAAAACTGTTTACCCTATGAAAATGCCATTGAAAACCTCGCTGTTCGTCAACATTTTCACTCCTACTAGTATCTAAGGCTGAATTACTCTGAACTAGCTGTATATTTTTGTTGATTTTAAGCAATATGAATGGATAAGTCAGTATTTTCATTTATGAAACAAAATATACTATCAAACTTCTTACTACTTATATAGCAAGCATTCTTACGACTTATATACCAAACATTCTTACGTTTGCCACTGAGTTCTCTAATTTTGACTGCCATTCTTCCAACCGTAAAATGATTAAACGTTAAATATAGAGACACATCACTCAGAAGCTGGTAGACACTTTTGCAAATTTTTACGCCCTTGCAAGCAGAAAGGTTATTATAATTATAATATAGAATTTATTCATATTAAAGTATTAACTATATACAAGTTGGTTAAAGAAATTAATTTTTATATCTTCACTTGTGTACTTTTACACTATGCAAAACATTCGTTTTCTTTGAAATTATATTTTGTATCTCAGATTTAAAACGCTGATCTAAACAGTGTGGGTGAAGTTGATATAGTTATGTGCCTTACCTCACCTTTTACACGAGCAAAATATATTTGATAAGACCAGACATATGTCCTCTTTTCTACATGCCTGTTGGTTCATTTGTTGATCTTGATAAATCTTTATTTATTTATTTTTAAATTAATATTAAAATTTTTATCACTTCCAGCAATAGCAATGAAGAAATCGAGCTAAATGCTATTAGATCGTTCTACGAAACATTTTAAATTTCACAGTTAATATAAGTTATAATAGTTCGATAGTTTGGTCTGCCTTAAGCGTTGTGATTGGTTCTTTTACTAAGCATTGTGATTGACTATGGAGTTGTAACTAAGCGCTATTGTTGATTCTTAATCAATTGATATATTGCACTTTTGTGGATCCTTAATTGTGTTATGAGTTATTACATTCATTATCTAAAATATTATTTTGGGAATTTTAATAGGTACTTAATATATCTAAAAGACTAAAAAGTGTTCCTATATTTTAGGATGAAAGAAGGCAAGCAAACAAAACATATGTACGATCACGTGCATATATTTGTCAGTTGAGTTATATCAGCTCTAGAATGTACTTAATTAAGAAATAATCTAAAGATAAATACGCAAGCTGCCTTTGGTTTGAAGTTAAATGAAAACATTTTAGGCACCTTATACACCAAAAAAAGTTTTATATTCATAAGTACATACTGGTTATAGTACTCACACACTGACACACATACCCGGTTTACGGAAAATTAATTCTCTCCAGAGACCGAAGTATTATGCATGCGAATTTGCGGGAAAATGATAACACTGACTAATTATCGGATATGCTATTTTATTTTTATTGTTGATATTTCATTAAGATTAGTCTCACCGCATGTCAAACTCTAAGAGGCATCCGGGCCGCATTAAAGCGATAAATGTAATAAAAGAGCCGCATTAAAGCGATGGATGCTAGAGAAGAGCTGCAGTTGTTTAATAAGTGCCAGAGCTATAAAGTTGGAAGACTGCCTTACAATTTAAATCAATTATTTAGAAAAAGCGTTCAATTGTAATTAGGCCACTATGAAAAAATAACATCCCCTTTTCACTAAAATCAAAGCATTTATATGCAATCCCACAAGATTTTCTTGACACAAAATTAGTTATCGGACCGCAATAAGACAGAAAGGGTGCCATACGGCCCGCGGGCTAGGTTGACATGCCTGGCTTAATGTGTTGATAACTAGTTGAGGAGGATAGGAGAAATATTTCAGAGGAATGTTGTAAGAGGAGACGTGACGGTTAGGTCATCGGATGAACTTTCTCCCTTTGTTAGAATTTAAAAATGTTTGGAAAAATGGGCTGAGGGCTGAAGATAAAAGGAAGAAACGACTCGTGGGTATATCTTAGGATATTAAATGGCGGCATTAGTTGTGATTTGGTCAGCTGGTCCGCAATTTAATCTACAAATACGAATCCTGTTCTTTGTAAAGACGTGTGTGATTTTATTTTTAAGCATTTGAAATATCGTACTTGAAATTAACAGAAAATTATAAAACATATTATTAATAACGACATTTTCATTCGATGCACAAACAGCGGCGCCGTGGCTTAGTTGGTTAAAGCGCCTGTCTAGTAAACAGGAGATCGAGAGTTCGAATCTCTCCGGTGCCTAGATTTTTTTTTGGTCCATATATATGATTGACCAATGTGTGTGTCAATTGTTAAATTAACGGATTCTAATCCGGTTTTTTGGAATGTACGACCTTGTACATTACTTTTTACAAGCTCTTAATAAAACGCCAGGAGATGGTTAAGAATTAATAAGAAAGAACTATAAAATCATCTCAACTGTCCCTAACCTAACATTGCGGAATAATTCAATACTAAGAAATAACAACACTGGTAATATTCCACATTAGGTTAAATTAATACTACGATCTAGGTTTCGACGCTCATCGTCTTTATCAGGTGATAAATAGTATTTCGGCAAGGTACGCATGCTCCCGTCCTCTACTTGTGTGATTTGAGGAGACCGCGCAAGTCAGCGCTCCGTCCTTCGGAAGGGACGTTAAGCAGTTGACCCTCTTGGTGCTCTTCGTAAAGAGTAGGCTAATTCCGACGCCGGATATCTCTTCTCCATAGCGTATGTGTTTGGTGTGGTAAGAGTAATGGCCGTAATAACCCACGAGGTTGATTAGGTAGAAATTTCATACAAACAAACAGTATATATGCAAACTTTTACAATATGAAATGAAAGACTTCACAAAAGGTTTTCTTTGCTCGATATATTCTCAATTACTCCAGGTAGCTCCAGTGGCGCAATTGGTTAGCGCCCAGTAGTTATAAGACACTGAGCGATCTATCCTGGGGTTGTGAGTTCGAGCCTTACCTGAAGCATGTCTTTTTTGTTTTAAACATCCGGAGGAGATAAAATTATAACAAATTTCGTGCCTTCACTGGAGAATGATTTTGTCTGCTTAAAGGTCGGATTTAAAAGTGAAGAAACGTTAATGTTATTTTATAAATCCTACAATGTTTTATTTCTCTGAGGTGGCATTACAAAGGTGCCATGTGAAAGGGAAGTATAATTACTCATACAGGATATTTTTGGGTATGAAGAGGAAGGAGACTTTTAGATTCTAGGTTGAATGAACAGTAAATATAACTTTCAGGAAACGAAGTGTGTAGAAAGTAGGAGTATGAGGAAACTCATGTTTATCCAATAATAACCACGGACTGATCTACGGTCAGATGATCTATTATGGTGAAGATGATAAAATAGAAGACATAAAAATATATTCTCAGATCCTGTCACCCAATCATGAATACTATCTGTCATGAAACAAAACAATTTCGATAATGGTTAAATATCATTCGGAGAACATATCTTCTTGTCAGATGCTGTTAATCAGAACAGAATAAATATTATCTGTCGAATACATTATTAGAAAAATGGCTTTTTGAGAACATTTCTAGAAAATATCCACTAGAGTTACAATCGTAACATATAACGCTTCAGTTTATATACAAGACAGAATGGCAGAGAAAATCTTTGACGGATCGAGATAAATGGAACCACGAACAGAAGGAGGAAGGAAAATCAAACAATCAAATGAGAGGGAGAAAAGTTAGATCACCATCAAAAAAGGTGGGCATACAATAGTTTGCATTAATTTAAGACAACCTTAGTTTTTCTGCAAAATTTACAAATTTTTAGTTGTCCTGTAGGAGTTGATTAGAGGAAAGTGAAACAAATTATTCCCTGGCTTTGTACACTTTCAACTTTATATTCTGAGCCAGTTTCATAAATATATAATCAACAATTATTCCCATTAAATATTTATCTTTTATTGAAGTACCGATGAAAAAGTTTAATACCACACTCCAATTTACTTTCTGTTAGTCAAACCAAGCTCCAACAGATAGCACCTTAAGTTGGGAAAATAATAGTACCATCTTGTGCTTCATACAGGATCTGCTTTGCGCATTTTACAGTTACCAAGAGAACCGGAAAGACCAAATTCGTTTCCTCAGAAGGTTTGTGTTAGTGCGTCTGGTAAAAAAGAACCGATGTATCAGCAGTAGCGAACTGGTTAAACATTTGGTATGTTCTACATTAATTGATGTTTCTGCAGCATTTATTGACATCTTTTAATTGTAAAATTTTGTAGAGAAAATATTGTAATAAATGTTTCTCCAGCAATTACTTGAGTGGTGTTAAAATTTTGCACATGAACACAACTACAAGATAAATATTTAATGTGAATAACTGTTCATTAAATTATTAAAAATCTCTCTCATCATATAAATTGAAAAGTGTACAAAGACAGGCAATAGTGCTTCACTTCTCTCTGAGCGTCTTCAACGCCACAATCAAAAACATCTCAATTTTTCAGAAAAGCAAGGCGGTCTTAAACTTATGCACACAACTCTAAATAAAGGAATAAATAAAGTATGTTATCCAATAATAAGCACTTCGACGCCAAAAATTGCAAAAGGTTCTCATCTCAGATAGCCCCTATATGTTAAGGGTTTGCTGAGAAGCCATTTTTCCACGTATTATTATTTCATTGATTTACATGGAGTAGGTTAATTAACTAACGTATATCGATCCATCGATCATCAATGTGTAATGGGCCATAATACGCGCAAGCAGAATGACGCAGTGGAAGCGTGCTGAGCCCATAACCCAGAGCGCCGTGGATCGAAACCACGTTCTGCTAAACTTATTTTTACTGAAGGTTATGAGGGTTACATGAGAAATTTTAATAAGTGCGAGAGCAATAGAGATGTTTACAAACCAACCTCAATAATTAATACAACGTAAAAAGATATTATTAGATCCCATCACCCAATCATGAATACTATCTTACTGGAAACAGAACAATTTTCATAATGGCTAAATATTTTTCCGACAACATACCTTCTGCTCAGATGCTGTAGATCAGAACAGGATAAACATATTCTATAGAATACATTTTTAGAATAATACGTTTTTGAAAAAATTACTAGAAAATATGCTCTCCAGTTACAATCGTAATAATTGATAGTAGCTCAATAACTTTGGCCAAAACTAACAAAAGTGGAATACTCCTTTAGCCAAAACAACTAGAGGGCTGCAAAACCCAATGCATTTCGCCCACAAGGTGGGCATCGTCAGGGGTAGAACCTGTTTCAACAGTGACTGGAAGCCAACTGCCAGGTTGAAACGGAAAGTATTAAGAAGACGACCGAGAAACAAACAAAACGCGGAAAGATTTTTCGGCGTGTGTGTCGTTTAAATCTGTCAATTTGTATAGGGTCTTGTTGAAATCTGTATCTGTGTTCATAAGTGTATCGCGGTTTTTGTAAATGTGAAGGTTTTCTAACGAGTTTAGTGAGTTATTGGCTGAAGTTATCAATGTTAAATCGTTTACGTGTATACTATGACCTGTTTCAAAGATGTGGTTGGCAACGCTTGATTTTTCAAAACGATTATATTTATAGTGAGCCATGTGTTCCTTGAAGCGTGTGATTAGTTTCCTTCTTGTTTGTCCTATGTACTTTTTGTCGCAGTGTGAGCATTGTATTTTATAAATACCGGACTTGTTAAAAAACACGCAATGTATCTGCCGCCGGAAAAGTGGGTCACTACTCACGGGGACGGCCAAATGACAGGTCCTTCTGACCGTATTTAAAATAGATTGGGATTGGGAAGATTCTGTTCTGTCTTTTGTACTGCCCAGTAAATTTTTCAAATTAAAAGGATTTGTATATGTTATGGTATAATTCTTATGTTTAAAAATTTTGTTCAAGCCTCTGTTTAATGGTGGAAAATAAGGCAGTTTTACAAATTTGTCCTCTTTTTTGGTGTCTAATTTAAGGGAAGTGGCATTGGACAAAGTTTTATTAAAGTTTTGTTTTCTCACTAATTTATTAATTAAATTATTATCGTATCCAAGTTTAGCGGCAATTTGTTTTATGTGTTTAAGTTCCTTTGCATATCTGATTTTATTGAGGGGGATGTTACATAATCTGTGTGTTAAAAATTGAAACACAGCTATTTTTTGGTTCATAGGGTGAAAGGAGTTGTTAGGAATAAAGTTATCAGTATGTGTAGGTTTTCTAAAAATGTCAAACTCAATGTGTTGTCCATTATTTATGATAAGCAAGTCCAAAAATGGCAAGGTGTTGTTTTCTTGAAGTTCATAAGAGAACTTGATTGAAGGATATATGTTGTTTAACTGATTAACAAATTCATCTACATTTTGTTTCTTTAAATCAAAGATTGTGAATATGTCATCCACGTACCTCAACCATATATCTGGAAAGTAATGAAATTTTTCTTTGCAATCGTTTTCAAAAGAGGACATGAAAATGTTGGCTAAAAAGGGAGATAAGGGGTTTCCCATAGAAGTGCCTTGAGTTTGTTTGTAAATTTTATTTTTAAATGAAAAAACGTTCTGTGACGCATAAATTAGTAAGTTGTAAATATTCGAGAACAATTTCATCAGAAAAATTTTGTTTTAGTAACAATGATTTTAAAATTTGGGATGTTTCTTCCAGAGGTACACTTGGGAAGAGGCTTTTGACGTCAAAGGAGACCAAAATCTCAGACTCTTTTAATGTTATGCCTTTTAGTTTACTTATCTTATCACGTCATAGGTATTTTAACATTTAACACTGATAACTTCAGCCAATAACTCACTAAACTCGTTAGAAAACCTTCACATTTACAAAAACCGCGATACACTTATGCACACAGACACAGATTTCAACAAGACCCTATACAAATTGACAGATTTAAACGACACACACGCCGAAAAATCTTTCCGCGTTTCGCTTGTTTCTCGGTCGTCTTCTTAATACTTTCCGTTTCAACCTGGCAGTTGGCTTCCAGTCACTGTTGAAACAGGTTATACCCCTGACGATGCCCACCTTGTGGGCGAAATGCATTGGGTTTTGCAGCTCTCTAGTTGTTTTGGCTAAAGGAGTATTCCACTTATGTTACAATCGTAATGTTAACGCTTCAGTTTATATACGTGACAGAATGGCAGAGCAACTCTTTGACGGATCGCGATAAGTGGAACCACGAACAGAAGGAGGAAGGAAAATCAAATAATCAAATGAGAGGGAGAAAAGTTAGATCACCATCAAAAAAGGTGGGCATACAATAGTTTGCATTAATTCAAGACAACCTTAGCTTTTCTGCAAAATTTACAAATTTTTAGTTGTCCTGTAGGAGTTGATTAGAGGAAAGTGAAACAAATTATTCCCTGGCTTTGTACACGTTCAACTTTATATTCTGAGCCAGTTTCATAAATATATAATCAACAATTATTCCCATTAAATATTTATCTTGTATTGAAGCACCGGTGAAAAAGTTTAATACCACACTACAATTTACTTGCTATTAGTCAACCCAAGCCCCAACAGATAGCACCTTAAGTTGGGAAAAAAATAGTACCATCTTGTGCTTCATACAGAATCTGCTTTGGGCATTTTACAGATACCAAAAGAACCGGAAAGACCAAATGCATTTCCTTAGAAGGTTTGTCTTAGTGCGTCTGGTAAAGAAGAACCGATGTATCAGCAGTAGCGAACTGGTTAAACATTTGGAATGTTCTACATTAATTGATGTTTCTGCAGCATTTATTGACATCTTTTAATTGTAATCTTTTGTAGAGAAAATATTGTAATTAATTGTTCTACAGCAATTACTTATGTGGTCTTAAAATTTTGCAGAGGAACACAAACACAAGATAAATATTTAATGTGAATAACTGTTCATTAAATTATTAAATAACTCTCTCATCATATAAATTGAAAAGTGTACAAAGACAGGCAATAGTGCTTCACTTCTCTCTGAGCGTCTTCAACGCCACAATCAAAAACATCTCAATTTTGCAGAAAAACTAAGGTGGTCTTTACCTTATACACACAACTGTAAATAAAGTAATAAATAAAGTTTGTTATCCAAGAATAAACACTTCGATGCCAAAAATTACAAATGGTTCTCATCTCAGATAGCCCCAATATGTGAAGGGTTTGCTGAGAAGCCATTTTCCTCCTTTGTAAGTATCCATCACGATAAAATTAAATTTATCCACGTCTTATTTATGTCTTTGATTTTACATGGAGTAGGTAAATTAACTCACGTATGACGATCCATCGATCATCAAGGTGAAAAAGCCGTAATATTCATAAGCAGAGTGTCGCAGTGGAAGCGTGCTGAGCCCATAAACCAGAGGTCCGTGGATCGAAACCACGCTCTGCTAAACTTATTTTTACTGAGAGTTATGATGAGGTTAACATGAGAAATTTTAATAAGCGCGAGAGCAATAGAGATGTTTACATACCAACCTCATTAATTAATACAACATATTGACAGAGGAAACGTTACTATCATCAGTTTAAATAATAATAATACCATTAAAAATTTATAATTTCACGTTAAATATTTTTTGTTTCATATAAAAAAATAAAAATTGGTGTGCAGGAGATTTAAACAATGGTAGAAAAATTACGCTGGGTATTGATGGAAGACACGAGGAGTAGGACAATATTAGGCGAAATTTTCTAAGTCTACATCAATAATTCATCGTGGAAGGAATGAAGTGCTATGATAAAGAAATCTAAATATTATGAGCGTAGAGATAGAAAATATGATTAACTTGTAACAATAATCCTTTTTTAATAGGTAAAAAAAATTGGATTTTTAATGCGTAGGTCCTCGAGCTCTTCCCATGAGATACTATTTAAGACCAAGTCATTAATACTGCGCGTAATATGTATCTCGTTTATATCCTCTCAGATACAGAACGAGCATTATTTCATTTTCCTAATAACATATTGAAACTGTGGTCAAATCACCTTGCTCTCG
Source organism: Tanypteryx hageni (assembly GCA_028673005.1). Taxonomy (NCBI): domain Eukaryota; kingdom Metazoa; phylum Arthropoda; class Insecta; order Odonata; family Petaluridae; genus Tanypteryx; species Tanypteryx hageni. The sequence goes on from CM054117.1 coordinate 44,545,777, forward strand.
GAGACGCAGATGATAATTTTAAGAAACTCAACTGCCGCATATCATACAAGTTGTGCATCTAATTTTGTCAACAGTTAACATAACCTGTTCTTTGAACAAAACAGAAAGAATGAGTATCCCTTAGGAATTGCCAAAATGTCTCAATTCTCACTGCTTTTTGAGTTATTTAGCGAAAGCGTTGACACGCCCTTCAGTGAAAATCTAAACGAGTCAAACATTAAGTTAACACGCGTCTCGTATGGCCACATCTGGTATATTTTGAACACTGTTAATATTTATTTTTGTTGGATCTTCACGCTTCTGTAATTTTAAATAATATTGTAATATGCGTAATAGTGTATTAATAGACAAACTTTTACCGAGTAATCTGGGGAAATATGATTGTGTTGGAAATAATAACAATAATGAATTTCCGTAGAATTTGAAGCCTGATGTGAGAATTTTCGACATTTATTTTCCTCAAGAAAACGACTCAAGAATTTTCATCACTTTTTTCTTTTTCTGCGCCTTATATTTTACAAAGGTCGAGGAATTGATAATAAATTTTATTTTTGATTGCCAAAACCACAATAAGAGTCTGTTATATCATTATATATAGACGTTTCCTACAGAGGAGGAGGAGGAAGAAGATATAACATACTAGTAGAAGGTGCTTCGCAATTGTTTTAAAAAAGTTCAAGTTTTATGTATTTCCGCATGTGCTACGGAGTTGAAATTTTTTTATAAGTAGAATTCGTAAAAAAACGTAATAGCAATTATACAAATTTTGATATTTTAATTTGTTTGGCAGTTAATAATTCTCAAAATTTAAACAAATAGATAACTGTTTAGACATTACGGGATGAGCTAGGAAGCTGACAATTTCAGTTTATGTACAGAGTAGTGCATTTGCACAAATAAACATTTAATGTTTTCCATAAAAATATTGCGGCAGCCGTAAAAAATGTTTAAAATATAAACAATTGGAAAAATATTATTTCACTTCTAGAAGTACTACAACTTTAAAATTTGGCTGAAATGTGTAACATTAGTTCCCCATAATGGAGAAATTGCAAAGTTTTGGGATTGTTTAATAAAGGGGGTTCAGGGAAAACGGCTTTTTTGAAGAAAAAGGGCATTTAACATTAGTAAAAGTAAGCTGTACTCTCATACTTCTTTTTGTTTATTATATATTTATTTTTGGACGCATAATTAATATCATATAGTTTTTTCACAAAATTGTTTTTGTTTTTCACGCCTCATGTTCATTCTCAATATCAAAGAAAAGGGTCTGATGCAAAGAGCATTAGTTTTCACCAATCTATTTTTCTTATCATTCTCCCATTCTTCTTTATTTCTATCCCATAACATCCCTTCTCTCATTCGATCGAAAACGCTTTCCTCGATCTGAAGAACTCTATCTCATTTCGTCAAATTCTTTCGGAACTATTTCCGCTACTAATTCTTCTTGACACGCAAAATATACTTCATACACTCAGATGGGCAAGTGATTCCATTCCTTAAAACTTCAAAAATTCGACCAAAGTGTAAAAGAAGATCGAAATAATCGATTTAATAGGAAAAGCCCTTGTGCAGTTGTACCCCATTTGGTGCTCGCGAGCATCTATGAGGATTTGGGCAGCTCGATTGTGCTCTTCGGCAGCTAGGTTGTTTACTTCTGCGATGCGTTATTGTGGTCAGTTCCTTTAACTCTAAACGTATATAAGAGCATTATTAATGACATGTTGTTTTCAGAGGAATGTAAGAAGAGGAGACTTGGCTGATAGTTCATCGAATGGATGAACTTTCTCCCCTTGTTCGAATTTGAAAATGTTTGGAAAAATGCGCTGAGGGGTGAAGATAATGAGGTTTATGATAATAGGAAGAAACGACTCGTTGGTATAAGTTAGGATATTAAATGGCGGCATTGGTTGTGAGTTGGTCAGCTGGTCCGCAATTTAATCAGCGGATACGAATCCTTTTCTTTTTAAGGATGTTTGTGGTTTTATATTTAAGCTTTTGAAATATCATACGTGTCATCAGGAGGAAATTGTAAAATATATTAAAATTTACCGACGCATCAGCAGCAGCGAACTGGTCAAACATTTGGAATGTTCTACAGGAATTGATGTTTTTGCATCAGAAATAAGGAATATCTTGTGTTTAGAAAATTTGAATAGCCGAAAAATTTTGAAGAAGCTCCTTATCAGCAAACGCAGTAAGAAATATCACAGTGATTGTGTGCAACCACAGATACAACCCGGGGGCCGGTAAAGTGATTGTTTGGGAAGGTTTGTCATGGCGTGGATATACATGTCTCCATATCATAACTTAAACAGAGAACTAAGATTCCTACATCAGATTTCTTAAGTCAAGCATAAACTTTTGTTTGGAATGTTGGACCATTTTTTTACTACTGCAGGTTAGTTTCATGGCATTTATGAGCAGTGTATTTTTATTGATAGCATTAAAATTGGTTTTTGACAATAAAAAATTGTAATCTATCCATTCTAGTTTTCTTATAAATCAAGAAAAACTGTTTCGAGTCATACTAATAACATTAATTGTAGCATATATCTATCTATGACATCTTTTTATTGTTGAATTTTGCAGAGAAAATATTGTAGTAAATGTTCCTCTGTCACGTACTTGTGTGGTCTTAAACTTATGTAGAGGTACACCAATACAAGATAAATATTTGATGTGAGTAACTGTTATTTACTTTTAAAAATAACTGCCCCATCATAAAAATTGAAAACAGTGCAAAGGCAGGCAATAGTGTTTCACATCTCTCACAGCGACTCCTACACCACAAGCAAAAACGTAAATTTCAAAGAAAAACTAAGGTGGTCCTAGACTTATGCACTATATTGTAAATAAAGGAATAAATTTAATTTCCTACCCTAGAATAAGCGCTTTGATGCAAAAAATTGCAAAATGTTCTTATTTCAAATGCCCCAATATGTTGAGGGTTTGCTGAGAAGCCATTTCCTTCCTTTCTAAGTATGCATCACGATAAAATGAAATTTTTCCACGTCTTAGTTGTGTATTTGATTTTACATGGACTACGTAAATAAACTAAGGTATATCGATCTGTCGATCATCAAGGTGGAAAATGTCCTATTACTCACGAGCAGAGTGGCGCAGTGGAAGCGTGCTGGGCCCATAACCCAGAGGTCCGTGGATCGAAACCACGCTCTGCTAACTTTATTTTTAATGAAAGTTACATTACATGAGAAATTATAATAATAACTGCAAGAGCAATAGAGATTTTTACCTACCACCCTCTTTAATTACTTATCATCATTTTAAATACTAATAATAAAACTAATAAAAATTATAATTTTACCTTAAATACTTTTTGTTTTATATTAAAAAATGAAAATTTGTTCGCAGGAGATTTAGACAATGGTAGAAAAATTATGCTGGGAATTGATGGAAGACATGAGGAAAAGGACCATATTAGGTGAAATTTACAATGTCTACATCAACAAGTCATCCTAGAATGAATGAAGTGCTATGATGAAGAAAATTAAATATTATGAGCGTAGAGATCACATGGATAAATCTGAACCCATGGAGAATATGAATAACTTGTAACAATGATCCTTTTCTAATAGGTGAAATAGAAAATTGGATGTTTAATGCTGAGGTCCTCGCGCTCTTCCCATGAGATACTATTTAAGACCAAGTCATTAAGTCTGCGCGTATTACGCAGACGGTGATTTTCAGGAACTCAATTTCCGCAAGTCATTGAATTTGTGCACATAAATTTGTCAACAATAAACATAACGTGTTCTTGGATCAATACAGAAGGAATGAGTATTCCTTAGGAATTCCCAAAATTTTTCATCTTGAATCAAAATCTAAAAGAGCCACAAATTATGTTAACATGCGTCTCGTATGGCCACATCTGGTATATTGTAAACACAGTTAATATTTATTTTTGTTGGATCTTCACGCTTCTGAAATTTTATAAAATTTTGTAATATGCGTAAGAGTGTATTTGTTTTTTAAGAACTTGTATATGTAATGGACAAACTTTTCACCGAGTCATCTGGAAGCTCATGTTTAAAGATCTTCTGTGCGTGTATACAAGTGCTTGAGTGCGTGATTGTTTCGTCTTTTATGTCCCTGTCGTTGCCGGAAGGCATATAAGCCTAGAGGTCGCAGTGTGCGATACTACGTCCCTTGCGTGGTCTAATCTCCCGTAAACCAAGTATTATTCCCCCTTCCTTCTCCCTTTTTTTCCATTTACCTCTTAGCATTTACGTGTGCGTGTGTTTGTGGTTGCTTAGTAGGTCCCTGTCGCGGTCGTACTGACTCACAAACCTTGTAGCAACGGTGTGATTATTTGGGTCCATGGTGCAGAGTAATTTCTCGCAAACCCGTTTCCTTTCCACCTTTAGGATTAGTGCTTGTGCGTTTGAGTGAGTAAATGTGTGTGCGTCATTAGGTCCCGAGCGTGGAATAGCAACCCCTAAACCTGTATGTTTATAATTATATTTGTCTTTTGCCTTTTTCTTACTTTCCTCCCCCTTATTCATTGTGTGTCTCTCATTTTGAATTATACGGTTAAGCAGTTAAATTCTATTTAACAAAATCATAATGAATAAATTATGCACAAAACAATAATGAACATACGCGATAACTTGATAAGACAAATGTTTGACGGTGATGGAGAATTGGAGTGGAAATTTATAAAAGTGGTTGACGGAAAACGGCTTTTTTGCGTCACATGTTTTAAAGAAAAAGTGGTTTTAATATTAGTAAAAGTAAGTTGTTCTCTCATACTTGTTATACGTATAGTTTGTAACATAAAATTTTTTTCACAAAATATTTAACATGTAAATTATTTTTGTTTTTCTGGCCTAATGTTCATTCCAAATATCAAACAAAAGGGTCTTATGCAATGTGCATTAGTTTCCCACCAATCTCTTTTCCTTATCATTCTCCCATCCTTTATTTCTATCCCATAATATCCCTTCTCTCATTCGTTCAAAAACGCTTTCCTCGAACTTAACAACTATTGTAACGAGACCAGACCGATAACGGACTTTGCTGTTCATTTTATTTTGTTTTTGCGCGCAGCCAACAGGGTGCGCGTCAGTTCTCTCCTCTCTTGTGGAAGCTTACGGAGTGTAGTGTGCGCCCCAGGCGATTAAAGGTGTTTGTGTTATTACGTGTAACTTTCATTTGTGCCCTTTCCTCTCCGAGAAACCCTAGCCCGTCACAAATGGCGCCCAACTCGCGGCTCGGGAGCAGATAAAAGTTTGCAAAGGAATATTTGCGTTTTAAACACTCATCAGATCTGAGCATCGGATTCCGGAAGCAGCGCAACCAATTCCATGTTGTGTATAGATACCTCCTCACTTAGTGTCATATACAGCGAAATTAAGTGCGATACTTGTGTCCGCAAATTTCAAATTTGTATTTTGGCCATAATTAGTGTGTGCTGTCTATTTCCTACGTGTTAGTGCTATACATCCTGCCACGTGGTTTTCTTAAGTATCCTTCCGCGAAGCGATACTTCTTCGCCTACTTCCACCTACAGTGAAATTTAGTGTCATACGTGTTTCCGTAAATTTTAAATTTGTATTTTTGGCCATAATTAGTGTGTGCTGTTTATTTTCTACGTGTTAGTGCTATAGATCCTGCCACGTGGTTTTTTTATGTATCCTTCCGCGAAGCGGTACTTCTTCGCCTACTTTTACCTACAGTGAAATTTAGTGCGATACGTGTGTCCGTAAATTTCTTATTTCCACGTGATATTATTCGCTCGCTGCGAAAATATTTGTCCTTTCGCGCTGCAACAATTAACTGTCCTTCAGCGCTGCGGCATTGTGTTCTTCCGCGTGGCCAAATTGTGTTACTCGCGGCCATATTGCTTTTTTGGCCAAACTGCGTTCTTCCACGTGGTTGTTACTTTGTGCGGCCATATTGCCTTTTCCGCGCTGCGACCTTGGGCCTTGCCGCCTAGCGAATTTTTCCGTATTTCCGCTGAGTGATATTGTTTCCTGCGTGGATTAGTTTAGAAATAGCAACCATGCCTAAATCTAAATCATTTCCCACGGAAGGGAAGAGTGAATCTCCGCCAGCCTTGACGTTATCAAACGAACAATTTCAGGCGCTGATTGCGCAAATTACGGACTCGGCAAGAATGACTGTTCTTGATAGGCAATTGACGAGCCCCGTCCTTGTTACACCAAGTAGCGGCAATTTTTCTAAATGTACTTCTCGATTTAACGGCAGTGCTTCGTCTGATGTTGACGCATTCTTGGACTCGGTTTTGACCTTTAAGGATTGCGCAAATGTCAGCGAAGAAAATGCATTACGTGGTGTCTCAATGCTTCTGGAAGGCATTGCTGCGACATGGTGGCAGGGTATAAAGAGAGATATTTCGGACTGGGACGGTGCCGTGTGCGCGTTTCGAGACGCGTTCTCTCGCAAATTGCCGCCTCATCTCGTCTTTAGAGAGATTTTTGCACGTGAGCAACACGAAAATGAAACAAGCGAGATTTTTGTATGCCACATTCGTGCCCTCTTGTCACAATTACCGTATACCTTGCCAGAACGCGCGCAATTAGATATTGTATACGGGTTAATGAATAGAAAAGTTAGGAAAAGACTTTCACCTAGCGATTTCGACTCATTCAAGAGTCTTTTGCAATGTGCAAAAGACATTGAACACTCACGGCGTGAGGTTGTGCGACCATCAAAGGATTTCAGTAGTAATGAAGGTAGACACCGACCGGAGAAGAAACAGCGTCCGAGGTGTAGTTACTGTAAATATTTCGGCCACGTTGAATCAGATTGCAGGAAAGCAAAGGCAACTAAGGGTGATGTTGTACAATCAGTAAAATCATCACCCCAAACCCCAAAATCTGATTCGCCAAAACCACAAATAACGTGTTTTGGGTGCGGTGCCCCAGGTTACGTCAGAAGCAACTGTCCTAACTGTGCGCCTCCCATGAAAACTGGAAGTACGATTGTCTCATCCTTCAATTTTACGCAGTCAACCTTCTCTATTGATGATGGTTCATCGCGACCAATGCTCCCGGTCCAGATTTTAGGACTGGATGGTCTAGCTTGTCTTGACACTGGCTCCCAAAGAAGTATAGCCGGTGCACAGCTTTATCATATATTAATTTCTCGAGGGCGTCCGTTCAGCGAGACTTCCCTGGACATGAAGTTAGCTGATGGAAAAACGCATCGAGTATTAGCCAGGAGTTTTTCTGTGGAAATTTCTGTCGTCAACCGTAAAATCCTCACGACCTTGATCGCAATTCCGGATCATCCGGAGAGCCGGATGCTACTTGGCATAGATTTTATCCGAAGTGCTGGCATGGTTCTGGATCTTCCCGGACATGAATGGTTCTTCAAGGAAGATCCCAGTAGCCGCCACGGTTTTGTACGAGAAGAAGATATTGCTACATCTGTACCTGTGAGCAACGTCCACGTCAGCAACCTGCCATTACGGGATGATGAAGGACAGAATTTGGATGAGGACCAGAAACGCCGCATCACCGCACTTCTCGCTGAATATGAAGATGTCTTTTCTCCTAGCAAGGAGCCCACTCCATTTGCAGAGCATGCTATTAAGGTAACCGATGATACTCCAATCGCTGTACCCCCATATAGGCTGTCGCCTGCCAAAAAGGAGTTTCTTCAGCAGGACCTTGAGAGAATGCTGGCTGAGGACATCATCGAGGAGTGTGATTCTCCCTATGCAGCGCCCGTCGTCCTCGTGCCCAAAAAGAACGGAACCTTTCGGACCTGCGTTGATTACAGACGCCTGAACAGTCTGACGGTTCCAGATAGATACCCTTTACCTCGTGTAGATGATCTACTTCACGCAGCAAAGCAGTCCCTGTACATGACTACGCTTGACTTACGTTCAGGGTATTGGCAGGTTCCGGTCAGGATTGAAGACAGAGACAAAACTGCGTTTATCTCGCCCTTGGGCCACTTCCGATTCAAACGCATGCCATTTGGTCTCCGAAATGCTCCTGCCCCCTTTCAAAGGCTGATTGACCGTCTCCGATCTGGTCTTAGAGATGTCCAGGTACTGGCGTACTTGGATGATTTGATCATTTTATCGTCATCCTTTGATGAACACATGGAAGACCTTCGCCAAGTGTTCAGTCGCCTGCAACAATTCAGGTTACATGTAAATAGGTCAAAGTGCACACTTGGGTCGTCGGAGGTAAAATATCTTGGCCATCTTATTTCATCTCAAGGAATCAAACCAGATCCCGGTAAGATAGCCGCCATCGCAGAAATGAGAGCACCTAAGAATGTCAAAGAACTCATAACGTTTCTGCAGACAGGGTCCTGGTTCCGACGGTTTGTGCCCAACTATTCCAGTGTTGCTCGACCTCTAAGTGATTTGACGAAAAAGAATGCTCTATGGAATTGGGGACCGAGTCAAGATGATGCATTCAAGATGCTCAAGAAATTATTAACAACACCGCCCATCCTTCGGCAAGCAGATCATACACTGCCATATGTGCTCCGAACAGACGCAAGCGCTTACGCTTTGGGAGCGGTTCTACTCCAGGGGGAGCTTCCAGACCAACGCCCCGTCGAGTATGCGAGCAGACTGCTGACTGCCCTTGAGCGCAATTATAGTACGACTGAGAGGGAGGCGTTGGCAGTTGTCTGGGCCTTGGAAAAGTTCCGGGGATACTTAGAAGGAGCACCTGTGACAGTTGTTACTGATCACCAACCTCTCCGCTGGCTCATGACACTCAAGTCACCTAGTGGTCGCCTGGCAAGATGGGCTCTATCTCTACAATCGTACGATATTCAAGTAGAATACATTCCAGGGCGATGTAACGCAGTGGCTGATACGCTATCACGTCCACCAGGCCAATACGAGGATATGAATATCTGTTCTGTGACTGTCGACATGCCGACCACCTCTGCAGAAGTTATCAGGCAGGAGCAGCTGGCTGATCCAGAAATTAAGCAGATAATCGACTGCTTCGAGTCACAGGAGAATGCGGTAGATTTTGTACGATGGACTGACCGGGGATATATTATGCTCAATGGCATTTTGTATAGATATTCCCCTGAGCATGATGATGGAGATGCCCAGCAGGTCTTACCACGGACACAAATACCCAAGATATTGTACGAATATCATGATTCGCCCACCGCCGGACATTACGGTGCAGAAAAGACCTTGCAGAAGATCGGCTCCAGATACTACTGGACAGGAATGCGTCGCACGGTCACAGATCATGTGAAATCATGTATCGAGTGCCAGCGCTCTAAGCCTAGCAACCTCAAACCAGCTGGACTCCTACAAACGCCTATACAACACCGACGGTTTGAAGTGCTATCGATGGACCTATTTGGTCCACTGCCAGAGACATCTACCGGGGAGCGGTGGATTTTTATAGTGGAGGATACATCAACTCGATGGGTAGAATTGTTCCCACTGAAAGTCGCTACTGCTGCTGCGTGCGCAAGACTTCTAATCGACGAAGTGATCCTTCGGTTCGGAACCCCGCGACGGGTCATTAGTGACAACGGCACGCAGTTTGTAAGCGATGTACTGCAAAAGGTTGCATACTGTCTGGGTTTCAACCAGAGTTTGATACCTGCGTATCATCCTGAGGCCAACCCTGTAGAGCGAAAGAATCGGGACCTTAAGACCCAACTGGCTATCTTCACCGCCAATTGCCACAGCGGATGGAAAGATCACCTACCGAGCATTCGATTCGCGATGAATTCGACGAAGAGTCAGGCAACCGGTTTTTCCCCTGCTTACTTGTGTTTCGGGCGTGAACTTCGTACACCTGACGACGTCAACCGTGATCTACGTGCGATAGTTGAGAATTCGCCGTTTGTACAGGAAATTACTCCGTACCTGAAAACCTTTGCGAAAGCACTAAGAGAAGCGAAGGAAAAGCATGAAATTCAGCAAGATCGCTCAAAATCATACGCTGACGAGAAAAGAAGAAGCGGCATTAACTTTAAGATTGGGGATAGGGTTCTGGTCGAGATACACGCGTTAAGTAAAGCCAAACATGGCTACACTTCAAAGTTTGCCCCTCGACGAGATGGCCCATATTTGATTTGCAAGCAGATCTCACCGAGCACATATCAGCTTGCAACTCCTGAAGCACCTAATATCCCTCTTGGTGTTTACCATGTGTCGTCCTTGACTCCCTTTGTCGCCACTCTTGGTGCCCCTGATCCGTGTCTATTACGGCCGCTGCGGAAACGAGGCCGTCCACGGCAACAGCAATCAGCCCCAAGACCTGCATCGGTGCCTTCTACGTCATCGGCGCCTTCTACGTCATCGGTGTCTTCCAGGACATCATTCCCTTCCAGGACATCGGTGCCTTCTACGTCATCGGTGCCTTCCAGGACATCGGTGCCTTCTACTTCATCGGTGGCTTCTACGTCATCGGTGCCTTCCAGGACATCATTCCCTTCCAGGACATCGGTGCCTTCTACGTCATCGGTGCCTTCCAGGACATCGGTGCCTTCTACTTCATCGGTGGCTTCCCACATACCTGCGCTACCTACTAGGATGCAGCCACCTAGGAGATGCCGCCAGTAGCAGACCTTGTAGAATTGCATTCGAGGTCGTACATGCCATTCTAAGGGGGAGGATGTAACGAGACCAGACCGATAACGGACTTTGCTGTTCATTTTATTTTGTTTTTGCGCGCAGCCAACAGGGTGCGCGTCAGTTCTCTCCTCTCTTGTGGAAGCTTACGGAGTAAGCGATTAAAGCGATTAAAGGTGTTTGTGTTATTACGTGTAACTTTCATTTGTGCCCTTTCCTCTCCGAGAAACCCTAGCCCGTCACACTATATCTTATTTCGACAAATTCTTTCGGATCTATTTCCGCTACTCATTCTTCTTGACACACAAAATATACTTCATACCCTCAGAAGGGCAAGTGATTACATTCCTTAAAACTCAAAAAAATCGACCAAAGGGTTCTGAGAGGTGGAATGGGACATAGGTGGGTAAAAGAAGATCGGATTATTCCATTTAATAGGAAAAACTTGTGTGCAGTCGTTCTCCATTTGGTGCTCGCGAGCATCGATGTGTTTATTGGCAGCTCGATCGTGCTCTTCGTCAGCTCAAATCGCGTTTCGGCAAAGAATGAATGTTCAAAACGTGAACGAAGCAGCTAAGATCTCTAAAATAATAGCAAAAGATAAATCCCAAAATTTGATTAGTCTCTCCTTTTGTAAACTAGAAAGATGCTGACAGCAAAATGACCTAATAAACTCGAGGCTTTCGTGACTCAGTCACGCTCTGACAGATATATGAGAGCATGAACAAGGGAAGATATGGCGCTGGTTACGTAGAACCCAAAGAAACCGAGCAGTGTCGCCTTGATCTATTAATAAAGACCTTTCTAAGTGCATCTGAAAGACATTATTATTATTTCGTTCAAAGGAATGCAAATATGGCTGCGCAAAGATAAAGTAACACTCCAGTCCGTTGTTTTCATTTAGTATTACACATCCACACTGCATGGACGGTAAATTTGAAATTTCTTATAAGTTCTTAATGAATACCTCTACATTACATATCATGTTTCTAAGAATATATTCTTAAAACAGTTGAGCAATTTTTCTTTTCCCTGTATAGAAATGGCTAGCAGATGTGCACTGGGTTTCAATGATAAAGAGTTGCAAAAATGTTCGAAGAATCCAATGACATCTCACAGAGAAGCGATAGTGAATATGATAGTGATAGTCATTTTAGTTATATTGATGATGTTGCAGTTGCAGATAAACTCATAAATCAGCCAGATAGTTTAGATGATAAGAGATGGAACGAAGTATTTCACTGAGACCATGGAAAATTTTATTGCACAACAGGAGGTATTTATTGGGAACTGGAGAGCTCAGAATGTTGCTAAATGTGCGGTTGATATTGTTGAATGTTTTTAAGTATTTTATGACAAAGATCTGATAAAAATAATAGCAGAAGAAACTAATAGATATGCAGAACTATACAAAAATACGAGAGGCAACGTGTTTTCTTTTCGAGGTTTACCACACAAACTTAAACTATTAAGGTAATTAAATTAAAGTTGGCCATGGCCAAACTGATAATGTTTGTTATCAATTCATAGTACATACGATATTTCTCAAATAGTAGAGCCTAAGAAAGATTTACGAATTTAAAAAATTCAGTTCATGCTAAGACGAGCTTTCTTTCAGCAAAAAGATCGTGCGAGAGGAAAGAAAATGCGGACTCGTTTTTGAGACGTTCATCACCCTCTTTCGTGCTATAGGTCCATCAGGTGCTAATTGTAAACAATTGTTGTGTGCGATGAAATGTGTGCTAGAGATTACGGTGCAGAGCCAGAGAGAGGGAAGGGCTGCTCGGAGACGGGACTGCATACTCATGAGAAAGAAGCAGAAGAGATAACAAACTATCTGATGTCTGCTTACCAATATCTTAACCATGCTATTAGAATCGAGTTGGAGGCAACAAAACAAATCTCGCATTCCTAAAAGAAATACTATTCTGCTAAGCATTTGTGTTTATGAAATGATATGCCACTCGCCGTGCGTTATAGTAATATTTTATAATTATATAATAATAAAAATAAACAAGTACAATAAAAATTGTATTTTTGTGATTATACAAATATTGCATGCAATTCCGTTGAATAGAAAAAAATATAAATATAATTGTCTTTGTACTTCAAAATCCCAACTCCGGTTTAAATGTTCTCCTCCGTTAGAAAGACTATAATTTAAATCATCTCCGCTGCTGAAGGGTTACAAGTGAAGGAATGTCACGAAACTAGAAATATCGTATTACCATGACTTTATTTGCGCGATAATTTGTTCTTAGTAGGATGCTCATCAATATTTTGCTATCCATAGCAAAAAATAACAATTGTGTTTACTTACTAGGTGGAAAGTGATCTAGAGTATTTTTCATTTAAAATTTTTTCAAATTGTTTAAAATTATTCACTGATAGTTAATCTTGAGGAAGTTTGAGCTTGAGTATTTGATTTACTATTAAAAATTTATAAGAGAAATTTAAATATTTTTATACACAGATATTCCAGACAGTGACTTTCAAGACCTGCTAAAGAATAATTTCATCTAGATAATAGAATAACATTCTTGAGTACATTCAGTTCTAGTGATTAATTTTAGTCTTTTTATAGATAAAAAATAAATAGTTCATTTAGCAGCCATATAAAGAAGGGCTATTTCCCATGAGCCCAATGTTGTAAATCCGGATTACGTTCCAATTTGATGTCAGTGAAATAAACTCTTCCGAAATTTATCCCGAATATTGCACTCTTTCAGTTATATATAGACTAATAAGATGACTATTTATAAATAAATTGCCTAATCGCACTCTTTTAAATAAAATTAGGCACCTATAAGTAGGTTGTAGAGGTTTCATTATGATGTTTCGTATCGTTTCATGCCGTATACATTTTGAGCTCAATATAATTTTGTGGAAGGCGAGGTTCTACGAAGTTGAAGCACAGCCGCGCTGAAGGGATTCGAATGATGAAATGCATAGATAATGGGAAGTTTTTAACATTATTTTAGTGATAGTATATTAAGCCCAAATCATTGTTTGTGATATAGAAGAAAGAAAAGCAAATATTGTACAAAATAAACATTTTTAAAATCAACGGAAGTAAGGTGAAAAATAAGTTTTAATTTGTGAAAGCACTAAGACCCATTCTTGATTCTTATCTTTTTTATTGACATGGGTATATTTTCAAGGCCGGAAGCAATTAACTTTATTGTCATCTGAAATATTTTTAAGGACAATTTTTTTCTGTTGCCCATTAGGTCCTCCTGCCTTCGCTTATTGATATAATTTGACCGTGTACGGTAAACATTTAGCAAAATTGTAAGAAAACCATAAATAGAACGTTGAATATTTTTTTACAACCTTCAAATAATACCAACATTTACGAGATCCAAATCATGTTATCCCGAAACAGTTTGAATCGGCGAATTTGGAAAGAAAAACACCTGGCATTTTTGACAAGGTCAGCAAAATATTATCAGGCACCGGAGAGACTCGAACTCTCGATCTCCTGTTTACAAGACAGGCGCTTTAACCATCTAAGCCACGGCGCCAGTTAACCGAAATTGGCTAAATAGAAAAATCCATCAGTATTGATATTTACGTATTGATTCTTTTTATTAAATCAAACGTAAATTTTGAAATTTAAAGCGTGTAACTCATACAATCTGCTTTAGCTATTATAATTGTGTTAATTTTCAATAGTTACTATTATTTGATCGATGTGTTATTCTCTCTGGCAAAAAGGAGTTTTCTCAACTAACAATCTCGTGTCGAAACTCACAAATCTTCCCGTAGGATTATTCCCATCCGATAAAATGTTTCAAGTAGCTGAATCAAATGAAATGTAAGAGCTGAGAGCTATCACATTTAATCTTCTCCCCTAATATATGCCGCTCTTTTTCCCAGTTCATCCACTTCAATCTTCCAAAGTTCATCCGATCCCGCTCTTTTCTTCGCGGGGCTTTTTAGCACTCCCTTGCCCATACACTCCCTTCTTTAAATCATTATCTTTGCCTTTCTTAATTTTTGCTAATATCTCCTCCCAATCCCTTTCACTCGCCGCTCTCTCATTCTATCCTTCTCTATGCCTTTCAAACCCTTTTTTATCTCTCCGTCTCTCTTCCTCTCCATCTCTTCATTGTCTCTCCTTTTTGCTCCCTTTTCTGGGATAAAACCACCATTCATGGTTTTTTTTGAAGGTTCGGATTTTGTCCATTTGAACCTTCCACCGTTAACGTCTGATTACGAAGTCCCTTCCTTAATGAGTGTCTGATAATACCTACCGAATTTTTTCCGCCTAAATACACTGCTCTTCTTCAATCTCCTTAAGCAGATCAATTTGAATTTTATTTTTTCTATCACGACTCTGGCGGTGTCCATACTTTTCAAGTAATTCGACAGTTAGGGAAGATGGAGATCATAATACGAGTTGGCACGCGATTTCGAATGCATGCGGAAAGCGATAAGCAATTAAAAAGGTTTTGTTTAATATGGTGGAGCGATATATGTTCGAGAAAGTGGAGTATTTCGAGATTACAGAGAGAAGGATTCTTATACAATGGGGAGTCGTAAGGAATGAGAGAGATTCAGCGAGGGACTGGTAAGGAGAAGGACGAGAGAGGGAGGGATTTATATTTTATACATGTGTGTGTGTATGTATGTGTAGGTAATGGGGGTAATAGACAGAGGGGATGTAGGCAGGAGTCCACGGCGGCGGCGTGGAATTACCATCCCTTGCCTCTTCTCTCCGTTTTCTCTCCACTCAGTCTCGTGGGTTTCGTAAGAGTGACAGTGTTAAAGGGAAACCACTCTTTAGCGATTCCCTCCGTTTGGCGCGAATTCTCGAAAAATTGTTAGTCTGACGCAATAACTTCTTTTTGTCTTTATATTTGCTCCTTTTGTGCTAAAAATACCATCCTCACCCGATGAAAGGAAAACAATTATGTCACTACATATGTCAGTTATCTCATTCCTTCACACATACATATTTCTGTTTCCACATTTAGAAAATATAGTTCATGCAGTTATTAAGTAATGCGTTCGATAGGACAAAAAGACTCTCTGACTATGTATTTTAGAGATAACTTTTTTTTCACTTTTATCAAATTTCTGCCTGTTCCAAGGACATACTTTGTATCGGACGCTGTAAAACTGATGATTTCCCATTTCGCCATTTGCCAAAGATTCAAATAGTGTACTTTATTCCGCCAAGTTTTCACTTCCGACGGGATTATATCAGAAGAGGTAGGAAATGATTATGATTATAAATATTTATTTACGTGATATGTCCTTTTGAATTTGGTAACTTGTAACATTTTCATAAATTAAATAACGTTAAAAAATGAATTTAATTTAAAATAACAAGGAAATTAAAAGTTGCATACAGTAAAAACATTGATTTCTACGATATTTTAGTAATGAATTTTCTCTTCATATAATTTATGGTTGCATCATAATTCAACTTTTGATTTATGGTAGAGTTTAGCTAAAAAACATTTAAAAGAACAAAAAAGATGCATTGTCACAAAATATTTTCCTGTGTTATTCCCAAGGGTAGATGTACAATTGACAAAGACAATTTCGACTCCTATGCAAGTAATGCCACAGTGTTTATCCTCCTTTATTTGTTTGGTTTCCGATTCTTTAGCTGTAGAAGCATTTTAGTAATTGCTCGATTTATATCGCAAATATTTCTGAATATTATTCAGACTTCACTTAATCCCATCGTGACTTGTAAATTACATAGTAATTATACGCTTCCTGTCTATAATCAATCTATAAGTACAATAGACGGCGTAGTAAAAATAGTAGTACATAAGGGAAAAATAAAAATATTTTGGGCCAGACATTCAATATGGAGCGAAAATACGAAGTATAAGTATCTTTAGAATTTGTCATCGATCCTCAACCTGTCAAAAATTCGTAACTCTGTTCTATAAAAACTTACGAAAATTATACGGTTGGACATATTTCACTGTTTAAAACTATTATTTATTTAGCTTTGCATACGGAATTCTGCAAATTGTTAGAAATGCCTTTAATTTATTATTAGAATACTTTTGAAGGCGATTTAGAACCCGACTTACGTACTTGAATTGTCGTATCTGCTGTTCATGAAATATTCAATGTGTGCTTCATAGCGTGATCTCTTCTGCATTTTGTTTACTTTTACATTATTCGTGACATTCTTCTTCTTTGGAACTCTTTTTGGTTTCTCAGACTTTTAACGCTGATCTAACCTACATGGGACGAGTTGATATACTAGTTCAATACCTTACCACACCTTTTGGACGAGCAAGAAATATTTGATACTAACAGACACACATGTCTCCTTTCCTACATATCTGTTTGTTCAATATGACCATGAAGCGGATCATGGCAATCTTTTGATATGATGAATAGCTTCTCATTTATTTTGAAATAAATATTGCAATTGTTTATTATTTCTAGCCATAAGAATGAAAAACTGAGCTAAATGCTAATAGATCTCTCTCTCACTCTCTCTAAATGTTTAGTAAGTATTTACCATAAATATCATCTGTCTCTCGTGGAAACTGTTTTCTGAAACATTTTATATGCATATATTGTCACAGTTAATAACTATCTGTTATAATAAAACGGAAGTTTGCCCCGTCCTATGCGTTGTGATTGGTTGTTTCATTGAGCATTATGATTGGCTGCTGAGCTCATATACTGTTTAGAAGCGTTATGGTTGATTCTTAAGGAATTATTTATGCTGCACTAATGTGGATGATTTAGGATCCTTAAATGTGTTACTGAGTTATAACATTCAACGTCTAAAAGATTAATTTGAACATTTTAATACTTAATATATCTAAAAGTGCAACCATTATCGGTAAGCAAACGAAATATATTCACGATTTGTCAGTCGAGTTATATCGATTCTAGAATTTACTTATATGAAAATAATTCATTTTTGGTGACTGGTTCATAAGACCACTTCAAGCATTGCGCTTGTATGTAAATGATGTATAATTTCAAGATGCAACATAGCGATAAGCATATGAAATACTATGTATCTGATTAATTGCTTTCCTGTTAATTTTATAAAGAAATTTAAGGAAAAAATTTTCATAATTAAATTTAAAAAATACATAAAATCTTTAATTTTATCATTCATTAAAAATGGAATTAATTAATTGAAAATATACATTTAATGTATTAACAATGGACTGTTCTCCTTCAATTTATTTTTGTAAAATTAACATGAAAAAAGTAATTGAAGATATAGTATTCCCCATGCTGTTCAATTGGTAGGTGTTTTGTAACATAATTGACCGCAAATGTTTTATGGGTTTCAGCTAAATTCAATATATCGTAATTCTCTAAAACAGGAATCCCCAAACTACGGCCCGCGGACCACACCCGGCTCGCGCAGTGATTTGATCCGCCTTATCAGCAAGAGTATTCATTAGATATCATTTATGATATCTAAACGATATTTTCCGATTACTTGGATGACATCTACTTTTAATACAAGCGAATTACATATTACAAAATCGAAAAAAATCTCAAAACCTGCTCTTGGAAATTTTCACAACGTCCGATGAGTAATTTTAAATGCCGTATGCGGCCTGCACAGTGGATTATGAAGCCTCATGTGGACCTTTCATTAAAACTTTTGGTGTCCCCTGTTCTGAAAGCCTTCATGTCTTTCATAATTCGTACATGACACAGTCAACTTATTATGCTACGTATAACCACAACAACACGCAACTCTCATATTATGTCTTTTTCGTACTCTCCCCTCATTAGGATACGAATTATAAACCAAATTTTTCCAATAACAGTTGCCATCTTAACCGATTTTTAATTATCGTTTGTTGGGTAAGCTCTTCGTAATACACTTTCCGGTTTGGTGGCCGTGGCATGACTACATTCCCGGAGTTTCAGCAATTTCAGTTGGCGGTAGTGACAGGAGGGAATCCGAAGTACCAGAATCGCGACTATTATTGCAGGGAATTAAAAGTCGCATGGGAGACGAATTATTTTTACGCTTTAATGAATGGTGCCATTTGAAATTACGTATATTCTAGCAGTAGCCTATAAAGAGAGAAAGGCAAGGGCAAAATCGGCTATTCCAGAAATATTCAAGAATTGTCACTTAAGAATCAAAAATATAATTTTTAGACTACTATCGATGAATCGCTACTGAGGACGGCTAAATTGCAACCGATATGCACCTTTGATCTTAATAACTTTGTTATGGCTATTAAACATATATAAGAAGAGTATTTATTTTTTATTTCTTTGATACTTAAACGCTTATTCTTCTTTTTTCTCCCATAAGACGAGATCAATAATACTGTATTGAACCGCGTTTGGAGTTTCGAAAAAGTAAATTATATAAGACAGGTCACATAATTTTAACTTGGTTTCACATCTGAATAAAAAACCACATCTTCTGGAAATATACAGAATGAACATTTGCTGATAAACTTTGACTGTTACATCATCAATGAGAAACTTGTGCATCACACATGAATCAAGAAAATCATGATATAGGACGTCATGATGCTGTGGAAAAAGAAACGTATTTATTAATGACGGGATTGCCATTGGTTTAATACGTATTTATTCGTAATTATCGTCTCATCCGAAAATTAATTATAAATGCTGTGTTCATAGTGGATGGAGGAGTCTCTAAATAAACTTACAGATATGTTGTCTTTCTTTGTGAAGAATATGAATACAAAATGAAAGATTTCAAATTATACTCACAAGTCTATGATTCAAATGCTCTAACAACTAATCAATATAAAAGTTAGCGGAAAATAAAATAAAATCGTAGAATTTAAATCATTCCATATTTAAAATGAAAATAATTATGAAACCAGTTTTAAAGTACTACTCCTACCTAAGCTGCTTTTCGAATTGTGCGCCCAATAATCAATTGAATATTTTTCTTTCCTTTCAGGTACACCAAGAAATTGAAAGGTAACGAGAAATAATGAGGACAAATGTGAGGAAGAAGCCAGATAAAGGAGAAGATGGTATAATAATTGAAACGAGAAGAAATATGAGAGAGGAAGAATGGTGAGGGTAAAGGGGGATGGGGACATAGAAATTCTTAAAAAATTGCACATGAAATTGCTGGTAAGAAAGTGAATTGCGTTTATGGAATATTTTTTCTCCTATCACTTTCCACTTTAGCGAATAACTTTATAGTTTGAAGAACAATAGAAAGGAATGTGATATGAGCATTTTTTGGAAGTGATACATCCACCGTATTTAGCGATGCATCAACATGATACCAAACTATAGATTCTGCTTACAAATATATTAATGTAGAATGAGTTTATTGAGTAATTACAATTTTTATGATTTTATAATTCCTCCAAATTTTTGTAAAGTCAGCGTTCATAATTGGTTTTCTCAATATTTTGTAATGTATAGCATACTGAGTACTGCTGCAATCTTATACTTTGTTACAATTTATGATGATTAAATGAGTTTTCTTTGTTAATATTAAAAATACCCAATAAGAAGAAGTTGCGTTCAATCACGCACGCCATATATTGAGGATTGGTTAGTTCCGGGATAGGAATTCCTCATTTTTTCAATCCGACGACACGGATCGGTGCAAGTATATCTCATAATGGGAGGAGTGATAGGGGTTAGGCAATTTTAATCGAAATCTGTCACATAGAATCCAAGCTTTCACGTGCATTTAGTGGGGAAGGTAAATGTGCGACATTCTTATCCAATGACTAACTGCGTTTGGATAATTTCAACGGTAAGGTGTGTTACTGTTTTCCT
Source organism: Tanypteryx hageni (assembly GCA_028673005.1). Taxonomy (NCBI): domain Eukaryota; kingdom Metazoa; phylum Arthropoda; class Insecta; order Odonata; family Petaluridae; genus Tanypteryx; species Tanypteryx hageni. The sequence goes on from CM054117.1 coordinate 44,566,094, forward strand.
TATTTTATTAAGTTTATCGATACTGCTTAATGCAATGCTACGACTCTTATCCCTTCCAAACAAAGAGAACCTATTTACAATTCTTTTCCACACTGGATACATATAAAATATTATAATTTTATCACAATAAAATTATATTATTATTATGCATTTTTACATTTATTACTTATTTAGGGAAGGCGTGATCATCATTTTAACTTTTGTTTGTTTTATTAGAATGAAAGTTATGTCACTTTACATCTTTTCGGAAAATGTGCCTTTACTAATAAAATACTGAATAATTATCGGATATGCTATTTGATTTTTATTGCTGATAATTCATTAAGATTAGTCTAGCCGCGTAAGGCAGGCATGTCAAACTCTAAGAGGCATCCGGGCCGCATTAAAGCTATGAGTGTAATTACTTATCATCCGTTTATATAATAATACCAATAACAATTTATAATTTCACGTTAAATACTTTTCGTTTCATATAAAATAATAAAAATTGGTGTGCAGGAGATTTAAACAATGGTAGAAAAATTACGCTGGGAATTGATGGAAGACACGAGGAAAAGGACGATATTAGGTGAAATTTACAATGTCTACATCAACAAGTCATCGTGGAAGGAATGACGTGCTATGATGAATAAATCTAAATATTATGACCGTAGAGATCACATTGATAAACATAAACCACTAGAAAATGTGAATAACTCGTAAAAATAATCCTTTTATAATTGGTGGAATAGAAAATTGGATGTTTATTGCGGAGGTCCTCCAGCTCTTCCCATGAGATAAAATTTAAGAACAAATCATTAAGACTGCGTGTAATATGTATCTCGTTTTTATTTTCTCAGGTACAAAATGAGCATTATTTCTTTTTCTTAATAACATATTGAAAGTGTGGTCAAATCTTCTTGCTCTCGGAGACGCAGACGGTAATTTTCTGAAACTCAATTGCCGCAAGTCATACATTTTGTGCTCCTAATTTTGTCAACAGTGGGCATAACCTGTTCTTGGATCAATACAGAGAGAATCAATATCCCTTATGATTAAAAAATTTTCTCAATTCTATCTGCGTTTTCGAGTTCTTTCGCGAAAAGCGTTGACACGCCCTTGAAACAAAATCTATAAGAGCCACACTTTAAGTTAATATTCAACTCGTATGGCCACATTTGGTATATTGTAAACACTGTTAATATTAATTTTTGCTGGTCTTCACGATTCTGAAATTTTATATAATCTTGTATTATGCGTGTGTATTTGATATATAAGAACTAGTATATACAATAGACAAACTTTTGACCAAGTCATCAGGGGAAATATGATTGTGCTGGAAATAATAACAATAATGAATTTCCGTAGAATTTGAGGCCTGATGTGAGAATTTTCGACATTTCTTTCCCTCAGGAAATCGATTCAAGAATATGCATTACTTTTTTCTTGTTCTACGCTTTACATTATACAATGGTAGAGGAATTGAAAATTTATTTTTATTTTTGAATGCCAAAACCAAAATAAAAGTATGTTATCATTACATATATATATATATATATATGTAATTATTTTACTCTCAAACGGGTGAATAGCAGGAGTAGGTTTTTTTTAAAACTTCTAAACAAATATGATCTGAGCTCCTTTTTAACTAAGTTGAAGAATTTCGTGCTAGCCGTTTCTTTTACTTAACCTTCAAGACCTACGGAAAAGGCGTAATATCTGGGATTATTTTATGGCAGTTAGTTCATTTGATGGTTAGTGCTTTTTTGAACGAGATTTGATTCTTTGAAAATAGTATTTAACCAAATTTTAGAACGTGGCAATTTTTTTAAAGAACTGTACATATGAACATGGCGTGGAACTTGCTCTCATTTAAAAATCAATATTTTGAAATGCAATCGAAAATCTTCATTCCATGAATGCAGTTATAGGTTGTTTTCGAAAAAGCCCTTTCAAACTGCTTCACTTATCAAACTGACCTAAAATTTTTCATAAAAATGTGAAAAAAATCTGGTGATTAGTTTCTAACCCATGGTTTTCGATCACAATTATGGGTATTTAGGATACATTTGCACAGCTCATAACAAAATCATACTAAATTATTTATTCACAAAAAATAATAAACATTCGCTATAACTTTACAAGACCAATATTTGACGGTGATGGGGGGCTGGAGATGAAATTAATAAAAGGGGTTCACCAAAAACGGCTTTTTTTGATAGTCACATTTTGAAGAATGAGAGCTTTAACGTTAGAAATAGTAAGCTGTAATTTCATACTTTTTTTTGTTTATTATTTATTTATTTTTGCATTTAAAATTTTTATCATATAGTTTTCATTTCACAAAGTAATTTACATTTAATTTTTTCTCTCCTCAGGTTTATTCCCAATATCAAACAAAAGGGTCTGCTGCAAAGTGCACTTGTTTTCTCTAATATATTTCCATTAAAATTATTCTCTCATCCTTCTGCATATCTATCCCATAATATTACTTCTCTCATTCGACCGAAAGGGCTTTCATCGATCGGAAAAACTATATCTCATTTCGTCAAATTTTTTCGGATCTATTTTCGCTTCTCATTCTTCTTGACACGCAAAATATACTTCATACACTCAGATAGGCAAGTGATTCCTTTCCTTAAAACTTCAAAAATTCGACCAAAGTGTTCTGAGAGGTGAAATGGGACGTAGGTGTGTAAAACTAGACCGCAATAATTCATTTAATAGGAAAAAGTCTTGTACTGTTGTTCCTCATTTGGTGATCACGAGCATCGATGTGTTTTTTGGCAGCTCGATTGTGCTCTTCGGCAGCCTGGTTGTTTACTTCTGCGATGCTTTATTGTGGTCAGTTTCTTTCTTTCTAAACGTATATAAGAGCATTATTAATAACATGCAGTTTTCAGAGGATTCTAGGAAGAGAAGACGTGGCTGATACGTCATCGGATGGATGAACTTCCTCCCTTTGTTCGAATTTGAAAATGTTTGGGAAAATGCGCTGAGGGGTGAAGATAATGATGTTTAAGATAAAAGGAAGAAACGACTAGTGGGTATATGTTAGGATATTAAATGGCGGCATTAGTTGTGATTTGGTCAGCTGGTCAGATATTTAATCCTCGGATACGAATCCTGTTCTTTGTAAGGACGAGTTTGATTTTATTTTTAAGCATTTAATATATCGTAATTGTAATTAACAGAAAATTATATAATATATTAACAATAACTTCATTTTCATTTATTACGTTGTCAGCGGCGCCGTGGCCTACTCGGTTAAAGTGCCTGTCTAGTAAATAGGAGATCGAGAGTTCGAATCTCTCCGGTGCCTGAATTTTTCCCGTTCCATACAGAAGTGTATGTTTGGCAATCTCACCATTTGAGAGGAAGGAGTTTCTTTCGACGTTCCTCTTTGAGGACATCTGTCGGGGCAGTTTGATATTAGCTTGGCTAGTTCCCGTCCCACAAAGGAAAACATCCGTGTTCAGAAACGAGAGAAAATGTTCTGCTACGATAGTTCAGGGGTAGAATATCCGCCCGGCAAGTGGAAGACCCGGGTTCAAGTCCCGGTCATAGCAGACTTTTTTCTCGTTCCAAAATTGTTCCAATACAGAAGTGTGACAATGGTGTATGTTAAGTGCTAAATTAACGGATTCGAATCCTGTTTTTTGGAATGTACGACTGTGTTCATTACTTTTTACAAGCTCTTAGTAAAACGCCAAGAGATGATTAAGAATTAATTGCAAAAAAATATAAAATGCTCTTAACTGTCCCTGGCCTAACTTTGAGGAATAATTCAATACTAAGATATGACAACACTGGTAGTCTTCCACTTTATGTTTAATTATATCTACGATCTAAGTTTCTATGCTCATCGTCTTTTTCAGAAGATAAATAATAGTTCGGCAAGGTACGCATGTTCCCGTCCTCTAATTGTGTGATTTGAGGAGACCGCGCAAGTCAGCGCTCTGTCCTTGGGAAGGGACGTTAGGCAGTTGACCCCCTTGGTGCTCTTTTTAAAGAGTAGGCTAATTCCGACAACTGGCATCCCTTCTCCTTTGCGTATGTGTTTGGTGTGGTAGGAGTAATGGCCGTAACAACCCACGAGTTAGATTAGGTAGAAATTCCATTCAAAGCAAACAAACGAACAGTACACATGCAAACTTTTACAATATGAAATGAAAGACTCCACAAAAGATTTATTTGCTCTATCTATTCTCATTTACACCACGTAGATCCAGTGGCACAATTGGTTAGCGCACGGTAGTTATAAGACATTGAGCGAGCTATGCCGGGGATGTGAGCTCGAGCCTCTCCTGGAGCATGTCTAATTTGTTTAAAACATCGGGAAGATACAATATAATGACAATTTTTGTGCATTCACTGGAGAATGATATTGTCTGCTTAGTTTTAAGGAGATCGGAATTAAAAGTGAATAAACGTTAATGTTAATTTATAAATCCTACAATGTTTTATTTCTCTGAGGTGGCATTACAAAGGAGCCATGCTGAAAGGGAAGTATAATCACTCATGTAAGGTATTTTTGGATATGAATAGGAAGGAGACTTTTAGATTCTAGGTGGCATGGGCAGTAGATGGAACACCACGGAAACAATGTTTGTAGAAAATAGGAGCATGTGGAAATTTATGTTTATCCAATTATAACCACGGACTGATCTACAGTCAGATTATCTGTTATGAAGAAAATGATTAAATAGAAGACGTAAAAATATATTCTCAGATCCTGTCACCCAATTATGAATACTATCTGCCTGAAAAAAAAGCAATTTCGATAATGGTTAAACATCTTTCGGAGAACATATCTTCTCGTCAGATGCTGTAGATCAGAACAGAATAAATATTATCTGTCGTATACATTATTAGAATTATTCGTTTTTTGAGAAAATTGCTAGAAAATATGCTCTAGAGTTACAACCGTAACATATAACGCTTCAGTTTATATACAAGACAGATTGGTAGAGAAACACTTTGACGGATCGAGATAAGTGGAACCACGAATTGAAGGAGGAAGGAAAATCAAATAATCAAATGAGAGGGAGAAAGGTTAGAACGCTATCAAAACAGGTAGGCATACAGTAGTTTGCATTAATTTAAGACCACCTTAGTTTTTATGCAAAATTTACAAGTTTTTGTTTGTGCTGTAGGAGTTATTCAGAGAAAAGTAAAACAACTTATTCCCTGCCTTTGTACACTTTCAAATTCATATTCTGAGGCAGTTTCATAAATATATAATTCTTTTTAATTTTTTTATTTAATTTTATTTATTTCCATGCGGCCCCTAAACAGCCGTAATCGGCCTTTTACAAGGGGCTCATTAACATAATAATAAGGACTATCACAAACATCCATGCCCTAGGTGAAGAAAAACTCACCTAGGCGGGATTCGAACCCGCGACCTCCGGATTGGCATGCGAGGACGTAACCCTGCCACCACCGAGGCATTATTTCCATTAAATATTTAACTTGTATTGAAGTACCTGTGAAAAAGTTTATGACCACACTCCAGTTTACTTTCAGTTAGTCCTCCCAATCTCCAACAGATGGCATGTTAAGTTGGCAAAATTGTAGTACCATCTTGTGCTTCATACAGGAACTGCTTTGGGCATTTTACAGTTACCAAGAGAACCGGAAAGACCAAAAACGTTTTCTCAGAAGGTCCGCCTCAGTGCGTCTGGAAAAAAGAACCGACGTATTAGTAGTACCGAACTGGTTAAACATTTAGAATATTCTACGAGAATTGATGTTTCTGCAGCATATATTGACATCTTTTCATCGTTAAATTTTGAAGAGTATATATTATACCATATGGTTTGCTTTTAAAAACTTGTGCGGTCTTAAATTTTGCACAAGCACACCAAATAAAGATAAATATTTAATGGAAATAACTGTTCATTAAGTATTTAAAAACTCTCTCATTATATAAATTGAAAAGTCTACAAAGCCAGGCAATAGTGTTTCACTTCTCTCTGAGCGGCTCATACACCACAGCCAAAAACATGTCTATATTGCAGAAAAACTAAAGTGGCCTTAAACTTATGCACACAACTCTAAATAAAGGAATAAATAAAGTTTGTTATCCAAGAATAAGCACTTCGACGCCCAAAATTGCAAAAGGTTCTCATCTCAGATAGCCCCAATATGTTAAAGGTTTGCTGATAAACCATTTCTCCACGTCTTACTTATGTCTTTGATTTTACATGGAGTAGGTTAATTCACTAACGTATGTCGATCCTTCGACCATCAATGTGTAATGGGCCACAATGCTCGCAAGCAGAGTGGCGCAGTGGAAGCGTGCTGAGCCCATAACCCAGAGCGCCGTGGATCGAAACCATGTTCTGCTAAACTTATTTTTACTGAAAGTTATGATGAGGGTTACATGAGAAATTTTAATAAGCGCGAGTGCAATAAAGATGTTTACATAACAACCTCATTCATTAAACAACATAATGACAGAGGTAACGTTACGTATCTTCCGTTTATATAATAATACCAAAAAAAATATAATTTCACGTTAAATACTTTTCGTTTCATATAAAAAAATAAAAATTGGTGTGCAGGAGATTTAAACAACAGTAGAAAAATTAGGCTGGGAATTGATGGAAGACACGATGAAAAGGATGGTATTAGTTGAAATTTACAATGTCTCATCGTGCAAGGAATGAAATTCAATGATGAAGAAATCTAAATATTATGAGCGTAGAGATCAAACTGATAAATTTGAACCTCTAGAAAATATAAATATCTTGTAACAATAATCCTTTTCTAATTGGTGGATTAAAAAATTGGATGTTTAATGCTGAGATCCTCGAGCTCTTCCTATGAGATACTATGTAAGACCAAGTCATTAAGACTGCGCGTAATATGTATCTCGTTTTTATCTTCTCAGGTACAACACGAGCATTATTTCATTTTCCTAATAACATATTGAAAGTATGGTCAAATCACCTTGCTCTCGGAGACGGAGTCGGTAATTTTCAGAAACTCAATTTCCGCGAGTCATTGAATTTGTGCACATAAATTTGTCAACAGTAAACATAACCTGTTCTTGGATCAATAGATAAAGAATGAGTATCCCTTAGGAATTCCCAAAATTCCTCAATCCTCACTGCTTTTTTGAGTTCTTTAGCAAAAAGCCTTGACACGCCCTTGAATCTAAATCTAAAAGAGCCACACATTAATTTAACATGCGTCTCGTATGGCCACATTTGTTATATTGTAAACACAGTTAATATTTATTTTTGCTGGATCTTTACGCTTAGGAAATTATATATAATTTTTTAATATGCGTAAGAGTGTATTTCATTTATAAGAACTAGTATATGTAATGGACAAACTTTTCACCGAGTCATCTGGAAACTCATCTTTAGAGATCTTGTGTACGTGTATTCGAGTGCTTGAGTGCGTGGTTGTTTCATCATCTCATTTACACCATGAAGCTCCAGTGGCGCAATTGGTTAGCGAACGGTACTTATAAGGCAGTGTCCGAGCTATGCCGGAGTTGTGAGTTCAAGCCTCACCTGGAGCATGTCTTTTTTATTTAACACCCGGTAGAGACAAAATTATGACAAATTTCATGCCTTAACTGAAGAATGATATTGTCTGATTAATTTAATGGAGGTCGGAATTAAAAGTGAAGAAACGTTAATGTTAATTTATAAATCCTACAATGTTTTATTTCTCTGGGGTGGCATTACAAAGGAGCCATGCTGAAAGGGAAGTATAATCACTCAGGTAAGGTATTTTTGGGTATGAAGAGGAAGGAGACTTTTAGATTATAGGTGGCATGAACACTAAATAGAACTCCCAGGAAACGAAGTTTGTGGGAAATAGGAGCATGTGCAAATTCATGCTTATCCAATAAACAGCACGGACTGAGCTACTGTCAGATTATCGACTATGTTGGAGGTGATTAAATAGAAGACGTAAAAAGATATTCTTAGATCCTGTCACCCAATCATGAATACTACCTGATTAGTGGTGAAAAACTCATTCAGCCAAAAATTATAGGATAAGCCGTATGCATTTCGCCCACTAAGTGGGCATCTTCGGCGGAGAACCTGCCTTGGCCGTGAACTGTGTTCAACTGCAACGAAATTAGAGATAAAGGTTATAACGAAGACTGAAATACATTTGAGGATCGAAAAGAAATTTGTGCGTCAATGTTGTTGATTTCGGTCAATTTATATAAATTTTGTTAAAGTCAGTATCTGTATTCATGATATTGTTTCTGTTTTTATAGATATGCTGATTTTCTAAAGAGGTGAGTGAATGGTTGGCTGAAGTTAACAAAGTGTATACTATGTCCAGTTTCGAGGATATGAGTGGCTACGCTTGATTTCTCAAAACGATTGTGTTTGTAATGGGCTGTTTTCTTTGAATCGTGTTATTAGTTTTCTTCTGGTTTGTCCTATGTACATTAAATTGCAATGTGAACATTGTATTTTATAAATTCCAGATTTGTTCAGATTTTCCGTTTTGTCATTGGTGCTATCCAGTAAGTTTTTCAAACTATGTGGAATTGTGTATGTTATTGTGCAATTCTTATGTTTGAAAATTTTGTTCAAGCCCCTGTTTAATATGGAAAAATACGGTAATTTTATATATTTGTTGGCCTTATTGTTGTCAAGTCTGAAAGTGTTGGAGTTGGAAAACTTTTTTTTAAGATTGTGTTTTCTTATTAATTTATTGATTAAATTGTGATGGAAACCAAGTTTCTTTGCAGTTTGTTTTATATTTTTGAGTTCTTTTACATATATATCTTTGTTGAGGGGGATGTTGCACAATCGGTGTGTTAAGAATTGGAAAACAGCTGTTTTTTGATTCATAGGATGGAAGGAGTTATTTGGAATATAATTGTCAGTGTGTGATAGTTTCCTGAAAATATCAAACTCTATTTGTTGTTGGTTATTGATGATTAGTAAATCCAGAAATGGTAATGTATTGTTCTTCTGAAGTTCAAAAGTGAATTTTATGGATGGATAAATATTGTTTAATTGATCCACAAATTCTTCTACTTTTTGTTTTTTAAATCAAATATTTTGAAAATATCATCAACGTATCTAAACCACCTTTCTAAAAAATAATGGAATTTATCTTTGAAAGTCTTTTCAAAATGTGACATAAATATGTTGGCTAAAAAGGGGACAAAGGGTTTCCCATGGAGGTACCTTGTGTTTGTTGATAAATATCATTTTGAAATTGAAAGATGTTCTGTTGCATGCATAAGTTAGTGAGGTGTAGGTATTCGTGGACAACTTCGTCAGTACAATTTTGTTTTAGTAAAAGAGATTTTAAGATTTGGGATGTTTCATCTAAGGGTACACTTGGGAAAAGACTTTTAACGTCGAAAGAGACCAAAATCTCTGATTCTTTTATGGTTGTATTTTTCAATTTGCTAGTCAGATCATAAGAATTTTTGGTGGAAAAAAGTGATCCGAAGATCCTATGCAGACAGGGATAACCTGTAGAGTTGGGAATAATTTTGAAAAGAGAAGAAAGTCTGCTATGACCGGGAATCGAACCTGGGTCTTCCACTTGCCGTGCGGATATTCTACCATTGAACTATCGTAGCAGATCATTTTTCTCGTTTCTGAACGCGGATGTTTTCTTGGTTGGGACGGAACTAGCCAAGCTAGTTTCAAACTGCCCCAACGGATGTCCTTGAAGAGATACAAAGAAGAAAACTCCTCCCTCTCAAAGGGTGAGATTGCCAAGTAAGAAATTGGTGGAATAAAGTGATCGGAAGATCCTATGCAGACAGGCATAAGCTGAAATCACATTTTGAAGATAAAGAGCAATTAACATAAGTAAAAGTAAGCTGTACTCTCATACTTCTTTTTGTACATTATATATTTATTTTTGGACGCATAATTTGTATCATATATTTTTTTTTCACCAAATATTTTATATTTAACTTTTTTCTCGCCTCATGTTCATTCCATAATATTAAAGAAAAGGGTTTGCTGCACAGTGCATTTGTTTTCTCTATTATATTTCCCTTATTATTCTCTCATACTTCTGCATTTCCATCCCATAATATTGCATCTCTCATTCGATCGAAAACGCTTTCATCGATCTGAAGAACAATATCTTATTTTGTCAGATTCCTTCGGATCTATTTCCGCTACTAATTCTTCTTGACACGTAAAATATACTTCATACACTCAGATGGGCAAGTGATTCCATTCCTTAAAACTTCAAAAATTCGACCAAAGTGTAAAAGAAGATCGAAATAATCGATTTAATATGAAAAGCGCTTGTGCAGTTGTACCTCATTTGGTGCTCGCGAGCATCTATGAGGATTTGGGCAGCTCGATTGTGCTCTTCGGCAGCTAGGTTGTTTACTTCTGCGATGCGTTATTGTGGTCAGTTCCTTTAACTCTAAACGTATATAAGAGCATTATTAATGACATGTTGTTTTCAGAGGAATGTAAGAAGAGGAGACTTGGCTGATAGTTCATCGAATGGATGAACTTTCTCCCCTTGTTCGAATTTGAAAATGTTTGGAAAAATGCGCTGAGGGGTGAAGATAATGAGGTTTATGATAATAGGAAGAAACGACTCGTTGGTATAAGTTAGGATATTAAATGGCGGCATTGGTTGTGAGTTGGTCAGCTGGTCCGCAATTTAATCAGCGGATACGAATCCTGTTTTTTTTAAGGATGTTTGTGGTTTTATATTTAAGCTTTTGAAATATCATACGTGTCATCAGGAGGAAATTGTAAAATATATTTAAATTAACCGACGCATCAGCAGCAGCGAACTGGTCAAACATTTGGAATGTTCTACAGGAATTGATGTTTTTGCATCAGAAATAAGGAATATCTTGTGTTTAGAAAATTTGAATAGCCGAAAAATTTTGAAGAAGCTCCTTATCAGCAAACGCAGTAAGAAATATCACAGTGATTGTGTGCAACCACAGATACAACCCGGGGGCGGTAAAGTGATTGTTTGGTAAGGTTTGTCATGGCGTGGATATACATTTCTCCATATCATAACTTAAACAGAGAACTAAGATTCCTACATCAGATTTCTTAAGTCAAGCATAAACTTTTGTTTGGAATGTTGGACCATATTTTTACTACTGCAGGTTATTTTCATGGCATTTATGAGCAGTGTATTTTTATTGATAGTATTACAATTGGTTTTTGACAATAAAAAATTGTAATCTATCCATTCTAGTTTTCTTATAAATCAAGAAAAACTGTTTCGAGTCATACTAATAACATTAATTGTAGCATATATCTATCTATGACATCTTTTTATTGTTGAATTTTTCAGAGAAAATATTGTAGTAAATGTTCCTCTGTCACGTACTTATGTGGTCTTAAACTTATGCACAGGTACACCAATACAAGATAAATATTTGATGTGAATAACTGTTATTTACTTTTAAAAATAACTTTCCCATTATGAAATCAAAAAAAGCGGTAGGAATTGTCCTTCACACCAAATTGGCCCAATGACCATTAACTCCATTTATAAGCCTTTGACTCAAAAACTTCAACTTACTGACTTACGGAAACTTTTTGCGGACAACCGACCCGGACTATATATAGGCGACTGGAACGCAAAACATCGACACTGGGGCTGCAACGCCACTAATACGGACGGAAGAATTATCTTTAATTATTCATCCACTGATCTAATTACCATAATTACCCCAGAAGAACCGACGCATTTTTCTTCCAACAACCCCTCCTCAGACATACTTGATTATGTCATAACAAAAATTTTTAATATTACTTTTACCCCATAAGTGCTAAAAATCTTTTCCTCAGACCACTATCCAATTTTCTTTCACCTTTCTGTAGACCCATCCCAACTCCTCCCATCCCTGCTCCAACGAACAGACGACCAAATTTGTCTCTTTAGCAAATGAAAAAAATATCCTCTCTCCTACCTCTACCCACTCCCTCTCCTACCTCAATTGAAACCCTAATACTTGAAAAGCAATATATCCTCCTCACCTCCAAAACCTCAGCCACCCAAACTTTTTCCCCAACCCACACCTCCATTCCGCCCATCCCTACCTCCTTGCGGGAACTAATCCAAAGAAAAACCGCATTAGAAGACGCTGTAAAAGATACCGACAGCCATCAGACCGAAGAGACCTGACACGTCTAACATATCAAATCAAATTTCAAATCCGCGACTTTCAACAACAACAGTGGTTTAATAAAATCAACTCTCTTTGCAATGACAATTGCAGCATTTAGCGTACAACCAAATCCCTCACCAAACCTTTTCCACCCACTCCTCCCCTCAAAACTGTTGACTCCGTCATTCACAACCCATTCCACAAAGCACAACTTTTTGCTGATTACCTTCAGAAAATAATGACTCCCTCTACCTCGGCCCTCACCCCCACTGAATTTGACGACAAAATTAACATACACGAGCACCAAATGGCGAACCACTGCACAAGAGTTTTTTCTAATAAATGGATTAATCCGATCATCTTTTAACCAATTATGTCCCATTTCACCTCTCAGAACATTTGGGTCGAATTTCTGGAGTTTTGAGGAATGCAATAACTTGCCCATCTGAGGGTATGAAGTATATTTTGTGTGTCAAGAAGAATGAGTAGCGGAAATAGATCCGAAAGAAATTGACGAAATGAAATATAGTTTTTCAGATAAAGGATAGCGTTTCCGATCGAATGAGAGAAGGTATATTATAGAATAAAAATAAAGAAGGATGGGAGAATGATAAGAAAATAGATTGGTGAAAACTAATGCACTTTGCATCAGACACTTTTGTTTGATATTAGGAATGAACATGAGGCGAGAAAAACAAAGATAATTTAAATGTAAAATACTTTGTGAAAAAAACTATATGACACAAATTATACGATGAACAAATATGAGAGTACAGCTTACGTTTAATAATGTTAAAAGGACTTTTTCTTCAAAACGTGACTCGCAAAAAAAGTAGTTTTCCGTCAACAATTTTTATAAATTTCAACTCCAGCTGTCCATCACCGTCAAACATTTGTCTTATCAAGTTATAGCGTATGTTTATCATTGTTTTGTGCATAAATTATTCATTATGATTTTGTTAAATAGAAATTAACTGCTTAACCGTATAATTCAAAATGAGAGACACACAATGAATAAGATGGAGGAAAGTAAGAAAAAGGCAAAAGACAAATATAATTATAAACATATAGGTTTAGGGGTTGCTATTCCACGCCCGGGACCTAATGACGCACATAATATTTAGTTTTCTCCACCATAGCACTTCATTCATTCCACGTTGACTAGTTGATGTAGACATTGTAAATTTCACCAAATATGCTCCTCTTCCTCGTGTCTTCCTTGCATTCCCAGCATAATTTAACTTATTATTATTATTATTTAAAATGATGATAAGTAACGTTACCTCTGTCAATATGTTGTATTAATTAAAGAGATTGGCATGTAAAAATCTCTATTGCTCTTGCAGTTATTATTATAATTTCTCATGTAACCCTCATCATAACATTCAGTAAAAATAAAATTAGCAGAGGGTGGTTTCGATCCACGGACCTCTGGGTTATGGGCCCAGCACGCTTCCACTGCGACACCCTGCTCGTGAGCAAATAGATATTTTCCACCTTGATGATCGAAAGATCGATATACATTAGTTAATTTAAGTAGTCCATGTAAAATCAAAAAGACAACTAAGACGTGGATAAATTTCATTTTATCGTGATGCATACTTAGAAAGGACGGAAATGGCTTCTCAGCAAACCCTTAACATATTGGGGATATCTGAGATGAGAACCTTAGGCAATTTTTTTCATTGAAGTGCTTATTCTTGTGTAGCAAACTTTATTTATTCCTTTACTTACAGTAGAGTGCATAAGTCTAAGACCACCTTAGTTTTTCTTCTAAATTGACGTATTTGGTTGTGACGTAGTAGCCGCTCAGAGAGAAGTGAAACGTTACTGACTGGCTTTGAATACTTTTCAGTTAATATGATGAGAGAGTTTTTAAATATTTATTCAACAGTTATTCACATTAAATATTTATCTTGTATTGGTGTGCCTGTGCAAATGTTTAAGCCCCACACAAGTACGTGACAGAGGAACATTTACTACAATATTTTCTCTGAAAAATTCAACAATAAAAAGATGTCATAGATAGATATATGCTACAATTAATGTTATTAGTATGACTCGAAACAGTTTTTCTTGATTTATAAGAAAACTAGAATGGATAGATTACAATTTTTTATTGTCAAAAACCAATTGTAATACTATCAATAAAAATACACTGCTCATAAATGCCATGAAAATAACCTGCAGTAGTAAAAATATGGTCCAACATTCCAAACAAAAGTTTATGCTTGACTTAAGAAATCTGATGTAGGAATCTTAGTTCTCTGTTTAAGTTATGATATGGAGAAATGTATATCCACGCCATGACAAACCTTACCAAACAATCACTTTACCGCCCCCGGGTTGTATCTGTGGTTGCACACAATCACTGTGATATTTCTTACTGCGTTTGCTGATAAGGAGCTTCTTCAAAATTTTTCGGCTATTCAAATTTTCTAAACACAAGATATTCCTTATTTCTGATGCAAAAACATCAATTCCTGTAGAACATTCCAAATGTTTGACCAGTTCGCTGCTGCTGATGCGTCGGTTAATTTAAATATATTTTACAATTTCCTCCTGATGACACGTATGATATTTCAAAAGCTTAAATATAAAACCACAAACATCCTTAAAAAAAACAGGATTCGTATCCGCTGATTAAATTGCGGACCAGCTGACCAACTCACAACCAATGCCGCCATTTAATATCCTAACTTATACCAACGAGTCGTTTCTTCCTATTATCATAAACCTCATTATCTTCACCCCTCAGCGCATTTTTCCAAACATTTTCAAATTCGAACAAGGGGAGAAAGTTCATCCATTCGATGAACTATCAGCCAAGTCTCCTCTTCTTACATTCCTCTGAAAACAACATGTCATTAATAATGCTCTTATATACGTTTAGAGTTAAAGGAACTGACCACAATAACGCATCGCAGAAGTAAACAACCTAGCTGCCGAAGAGCACAATCGAGCTGCCCAAATCCTCATAGATGCTCGCGAGCACCAAATGAGGTACAACTGCACAAGCGCTTTTCATATTAAATCGATTATTTCGATCTTCTTTTACACTTTGGTCGAATTTTTGAAGTTTTAAGGAATGGAATCACTTGCCCATCTGAGTGTATGAAGTATATTTTACGTGTCAAGAAGAATTAGTAGCGGAAATAGATCCGAAGGAATCTGACAAAATAAGATATTGTTCTTCAGATCGATGAAAGCGTTTTCGATCGAATGAGAGATGCAATATTATGGGATGGAAATGCAGAAGTATGAGAGAATAATAAGGGAAATATAATAGAGAAAACAAATGCACTGTGCAGCAAACCCTTTTCTTTAATATTATGGAATGAACATGAGGCGAGAAAAAAGTTAAATATAAAATATTTGGTGAAAAAAAAATATATGATACAAATTATGCGTCCAAAAATAAATATATAATGTACAAAAAGAAGTATGAGAGTACAGCTTACTTTTACTTATGTTAATTGCTCTTTATCTTCAAAATGTGATTTCAGCTTATGCCTGTCTGCATAGGATCTTCCGATCACTTTATTCCACCAATTTCTTACTTGGCAATCTCACCCTTTGAGAGGGAGGAGTTTTCTTCTTTGTATCTCTTCAAGGACATCCGTTGGGGCAGTTTGAAACTAGCTTGGCTAGTTCCGTCCCAACCAAGAAAACATCCGCGTTCAGAAACGAGAAAAATGATCTGCTACGATAGTTCAATGGTAGAATATCCGCACGGCAAGTGGAAGACCCAGGTTCGATTCCCGGTCATAGCAGACTTTCTTCTCTTTTCAAAATTATTCCCAACTCTACAGGTTATCCCTGTCTGCATAGGATCTTCGGATCACTTTTTTCCACCAAAAATTCTTATGATCTGACTAGCAAATTGAAAAATACAACCATAAAAGAATCAGAGATTTTGGTCTCTTTCGACGTTAAAAGTCTTTTCCCAAGTGTACCCTTAGATGAAACATCCCAAATCTTAAAATCTCTTTTACTAAAACAAAATTGTACTGACGAAGTTGTCCACGAATACCTACACCTCACTAACTTATGCATGCAACAGAACATCTTTCAATTTCAAAATGATATTTATCAACAAACACAAGGTACCTCCATGGGAAACCCTTTGTCCCCTTTTTAGCCAACATATTTATGTCACATTTTGAAAAGACTTTCAAAGATAAATTCCATTATTTTTTAGAAAGGTGGTTTAGATACGTTGATGATATTTTCAAAATATTTGATTTAAAAAACAAAAAGTAGAAGAATTTGTGGATCAATTAAACAATATTTATCCATCCATAAAATTCACTTTTGAACTTCAGAAGAACAATACATTACCATTTCTGGATTTACTAATCATCAATAACCAACAACAAATAGAGTTTGATATTTTCAGGAAACTATCACACACTGACAATTATATTCCAAATAACTCCTTCCATCCTATGAATCAAAAAACAGCTGTTTTCCAATTCTTAACACACCGATTGTGCAACATCCCCCTCAACAAAGATATATATGTAAAAGAACTCAAAAATATAAAACAAACTGCAAAGAAACTTGGTTTCCATCACAATTTAATCAATAAATTAATAAGAAAACACAATCTTAAAAAAAAGTTTTCCAACTCCAACACTTTCAGACTTGACAACAATAAGGCCAACAAATATATAAAATTACCGTATTTTCCCATATTAAACAGGGGCTTGAACAAAATTTTCAAACATAAGAATTGCACAATAGCATACACAATTCCACATAGTTTGAAAAACTTACTGGATAGCACCAAAGACAAAACGGAAAATCTGAACAAATCTGGAATTTATAAAATACAATGTTCACATTGCAATTTAATGTACATAGGACAAACCAGACGAAAACTAATAACACGATTCAAAGAAAACAGCCCATTACAAACACAATCGTTTTGAGAAATCAAGCGTAGCCACTCATATCCTCGAAACTGGACATAGTATACACTTTGTTAACTTCAGCCAACCATTCACTCACCTCTTTAGAAAATCAGCATATCTATAAAAACAGAAACAATATCATGAATACAGATACTGACTTTAACAAAATTTATATAAATTGACCGAAATCAACAACATTGACGCACAAATTTCTTTTCGATCCTCAAATGTATTTCAGTCTTCGTTATAACCTTTATCTCTAATTTCGTTGCAGTTGAACACAGTTCACTGCCAAGGCAGGTTCTCCGCCGAAGATGCCCACTTAGTGGGCGAAATGCATACGGCTTATCCTATAATTTTTGCCTGAAGGAGTTTTCCACCACTGACCAGGTAGTATTCATGATTGGGTGACAGGATCTAAGAATATCTTTTTACGTCTTCTATTTAATCACCTTCAACATAGTCGATAATCTGACAGTAGCTCAGTCCGTGCTGTTTATTGGATAAGCATGAACTTGCACATGCTCCTATTTCCCACAAACATCGTTTCCTGGGAGTTCTATTTAGTGTTCATGCCACCTATAATCTAAAAGTCTCCTTCCTCTTCATACCCAAAAATACCTTACATGAGTGATTATACTTCCCTTTCAGCATGGCTCCTTTGTAATGCCACCCCAGAGAAATAAAACATTGTAGGATTTATAAATTAACATTAACGTTTCTTCACTTTTAATTCCGACCTCCATTAAATTAATCAGACAATATCATTCTTCAGTTAAGGCATGAAATTTGTCATAATTTTGTCCCTTCCGGGTGTTAAATAAAAAAGACATGCTCCAGGTGAGGCTTGAACTCACAACTCCGGCATAGCTCGGACACTGCCTTATAAGTACCGTTCGCTAACCAATTGCGCCACTGGAGCTTCATGGTGTAAATGAGATGATGAAACAACCACGCACTCAAGCACTCGAATACACGTACACAAGATCTCTAAAGATGAGTTTCCAGATGACTCGGTGAAAAGTTTGTCCATTACATATACTAGTTCTTATAAATGAAATACACTCTTACGCATATTAAAAAATTATATATAATTTCCTAAGCGTGAAGATCCAGCAAAAATAAATATTAACTGTGTTTACAATATAACAAATGTGGCCATACGAGACGCATGTTAAATTAATGTGTGGCTCTTTTAGATTTAGATTCAAGGGCGTGTCAAGGCTTTTTGCTAAAGAACTCAAAAAAGCAGTGAGGATTGAGGAATTTTGGGAATTCCTAAGGGATACTCATTCTTTATCTATTGATCCAAGAACAGGTTATGTTTACTGTTGACAAATTTATGTGCACAAATTCAATGACTCGCGGAAATTGAGTTTCTGAAAATTACCGACTCCGTCTCCGAGAGCAAGGTGATTTGACCATACTTTCAATATGTTATTAGGAAAATGAAATAATGCTCGTGTTGTACCTGAGAAGATAAAAACGAGATACATATTACGCGCAGTCTTAATGACTTTGTCTTACATAGTATCTCATAGGAAGAGCTCGAGGATCTCAGCATTATACATCCAATTTTTTAATCCACCAATTAGAAAAGGATTATTGTTACAAGATATTTATATTTTCTAGAGGTTCAAATTTATCAGTTTGATCTCTACGCTCATAATATTTATATTTCTTCATCATTGAATTTCATTCCTTGCACGATGAGTTGTTGATGTAGACATTGTAAATTTCAACTAATACCATCCTTTTCATCGTGTCTTCCATCAATTCCCAGCCTAATTTTTCTACTGTTGTTTAAATCTCCTGCACACCAATTTTTATTTTTTTATATGAAACGAAAAGTATTTAACGTGAAATTATATTTTTTTTGGTATTATTATATAAACGGAAGATACGTAACGTTACCTCTGTCATTATGTTGTTTAATGAATGAGGTTGTTATGTAAACATCTTTATTGCACTCGCGCTTATTAAAATTTCTCATGTAACCCTCATCATAACTTTCAGTAAAAATAAGTTTAGCAGAACATGGTTTCGATCCACGGCGCTCTGGGTTATGGGCTCAGCACGCTTCCACTGCGCCACTCTGCTTGCGAGCATTGTGGCCCATTACACATTGATGGTCGAAGGATCGACATTCGTTAGTGAATTAACCTACTCCATGTAAAATCAAAGACATAAGTAAGACGTGGAGAAATGGTTTCTCAGCAAATCTTTAACATATTGGGGCTATCTGAGATGAGTACCTTTTGCAATTTTGGGAGTCGAAGTGCTTATTCTTGGATAACAAACTTTATTTATTCCTTTATTTAGAGTTGTGTGCATAAGTTTAAGGCCACTTTAGTTTTTCTGCAATATAGACATGTTTTTGGCTGTGGTGTATGAGCCGCTCAGAGAGAAGTGAAACACTATTGCCTGGCTTTGTAGACTTTTCAATTTATATAATGAGAGAGTTTTTAAATACTTAATGAACAGTTATTTCCATTAAATATTTATCTTTATTTGGTGTGCTTGTGCAAAATTTAAGACCGCACAAGTTTTTAAAAGCAAACCATATGGTATAATATATACTCTTCAAAATTTAACGATGAAAAGATGTCAATATATGCTGCAGAAACATCAATTCTCGTAGAATATTCTAAATGTTTAACCAGTTCGGTACTACTAATACGTCGGTTCTTTTTTCCAGACGCACTGAGGCGGACCTTCTGAGAAAACGCTTTTGGTCTTTCCGGTTCTCTTGGTAACTGTAAAATGCCCAAAGCAGTTCCTGTATGAAGCACAAGATAGTACTACAATTTTGCCAACTTAACATGCCATCTGTTGGAGATTGGGAGGACTAACTGAAAGTAAATTGGAGTGTGGTCATAAAGTTTTTCACAGGTACTTCAATACAAGTTAAATATTTAAGGGAAATAATGCCTCGGTGGTGGCAGGGTTACGTCCTCGCCTGCCAATCCGGAGGTCGCGGGTTCGAATCCCGCCTAGGTGAGTTTTTCTTCACCTAGGGCATGGATGTTTGTGATAGTCCTTATTATTATGTTAATGAGCCCCTTGTAAAAGGCCGATTACGGCTGTTTAGGGGCCGCATGGAAATAAATAAAATTAAATAAAAAAATTAAAAAGAATTATATATTTATGAAACTGCCTCAGAATATGAATTTGAAAGTGTACAAAGGCAGGGAATAAGTTGTTTTACTTTTCTCTGAATAACTCCTACAGCACAAACAAAAACTTGTAAATTTTGCATAAAAACTAAGGTGGTCTTAAATTAATGCAAACTACTGTATGCCTACCTGTTTTGATAGCGTTCTAACCTTTCTCCCTCTCATTTGATTATTTGATTTTCCTTACTCCTTCAATTCGTGGTTCCACTTATCTCGATCCGTCAAAATGTTTCTCTGCCAATCTGTCTTGTATATAAACTGAAGCGTTATATGTTACGGTTGTAACTCTAGAGCATATTTTCTAGCAATTTTCTCAAAAAACGAATAATTCTAATAATGTATACGACAGATAATATTTATTCTGTTCTGATCTACAGCATCTGACGAGAAGATATGTTCTCCGAAAGATGTTTAACCATTATCGAAATTGCTTTTTTTTTCAGGCAGATAGTATTCATAATTGGGTGACAGGATCTGAGAATATATTTTTACGTCTTCTATTTAATCATTTTCTTCATAACAGATAATCTGACTGTAGATCAGTCCGTGGTTATAATTGGATAAACATAAATTTCCACATGCTCCTATTTTCTACAAACATTGTTTCCGTGGTGTTCCATCTACTGCCCATGCCACCTAGAATCTAAAAGTCTCCTTCCTATTCATATCCAAAAATACCTTACATGAGTGATTATACTTCCCTTTCAGCATGGCTCCTTTGTAATGCCACCTCAGAGAAATAAAACATTGTAGGATTTATAAATTAACATTAACGTTTCTTCACTTTTAATTCCGATCTCCTTAAAACTAAGCAGACAATACCATTCTCCAGTGAATGCACAAAAATTGTCATTATATTGTATCTTCCCGATGTTTTAAACAAATTAGACATGCTCCAGGAGAGGCTCGAGCTCACATCCCCGGCATAGCTCGCTCAATGTCTTATAACTACCGTGCGCTAACCAATTGTGCCACTGGATCTACGTGGTGTAAATGAGAATAGATAGAGCAAATAAATCTTTTGTGGAGTCTTTCATTTCATATTGTAAAAGTTTGCATGTGTACTGTTCGTTTGTTTGCTTTGAATGGAATTTCTACCTAATCTAACTCGTGGGTTGTTACGGCCATTACTCCTACCACACCAAACACATACGCAAAGGAGAAGGGATGCCAGTTGTCGGAATTAGCCTACTCTTTAAAAAGAGCACCAAGGGGGTCAACTGCCTAACGTCCCTTCCCAAGGACAGAGCGCTGACTTGCGCGGTCTCCTCAAATCACACAATTAGAGGACGGGAACATGCGTACCTTGCCGAACTATTATTTATCTTCTGAAAAAGACGATGAGCATAGAAACTTAGATCGTAGATATAATTAAACATAAAGTGGAAGACTACCAGTGTTGTCATATCTTAGTATTGAATTATTCCTCAAAGTTAGGCCAGGGACAGTTAAGAGCATTTTATATTTTTTTGCAATTAATTCTTAATCATCTCTTGGCGTTTTACTAAGAGCTTGTAAAAAGTAATGAACACAGTCGTACATTCCAAAAAACAGGATTCGAATCCGTTAATTTAGCACTTAACATACACCATTGTCACACTTCTGTATTGGAACAATTTTGGAACGAGAAAAAAGTCTGCTATGACCGGGAATTGAACCCGGGTCTTCCACTTGCCGGGCGGATATTCTACCCCTGAACTATCGTAGCAGAACATTTTCTCTCGTTTCTGAACACGGATGTTTTCCTTTGTGGGACGGGAACTAGCCAAGCTAATATCAAACTGCCCCGACAGATGTCCTCAAAGAGGAACGTCGAAAGAAACTCCTTCCTCTCAAATGGTGAGATTGCCAAACATACACTTCTGTATGGAACGGGAAAAATTCTAGTGGTTTATGTTTATCAATGTGATCTCTACGCTCATAATATTTAGATTTCTTCATCATAGCACGTCAGTCCTTCCACGATGACTTGTTGATGTAGACATTGTAAATTTCACCTAATATCGTCCTTTTCCTCGTGTCTTCAATCAATTCCCAGCGTAATTTTTCTACCATTGTTTAAATCTCCTGCACACCAATTTTTATTTGTTTATATGAAACGAAAAGTATTTAACGTGAAATTATAAATTTTTATTGGTATTATTATATAAACGGAAAATAAGTAACGTTACCTCTGTCATTATGTTGTTTAATGAATGAGGTTGTTATGTAAACATCTTTATTGCACTCGCGCTTATTAAAATTTCTCATGTAACCCTCATCATAACTTTCAGTAAAAATAAGTTTAGCAGAACGTGGTTTCGATCCACGGCGCTCTGGGTTATGGGCTCAGCACGCTTCCACTGCGCCACTCTGCTTATGAGTATTAATACCCTTTCACATTGATGATCGATGGATCAACATTTGTGAGTTATCTTACCTAATCCATGTAAAATCAAAGACATAAATAAGACGTGGATAAATTTCATTTTTTCGTGATGCATACTTCGAAAGGAGGAAAATGGCTTCTCAGCAAACCCTTCACATATTGGGGCTATCTGAGATGAGAACCATTTGCAATTTTTGGCACCGAAGTGCTTATTCTTGGATAACATACTTTAAAGCCATCTCGTTCAATGGCGTCGACTATGTCATCGGATTTAAGATCGTTTGAAAAATTACAAATTTTTGAAGATTTTCCTGGGGTAGTTAATAGGTATAAAATGAAATATTATTTTCCTTGAGATAACCGCGAGCTGCTAGGCAATCTGTGACAGTTTTACACTGTAATAAAATTAGGTTGGAGGAAATAAATTTTACTGATGGCCTTACAACTAATTTTTCACATAGTTCCTTAGATAGTTGGAGCCAGTTTAGGGAAGTTTGAATTTTAATTGAGGGGATTGAGGGGATGGGAGCAGGTTTGGGGGGGGTGGAGGTTGGAGTTCAGTGGGCTTGGAGTTAGTGGTAGGGGGGATATATGACTTGGAGGGGTGGTGGGATTCCTCGATATCTGGGGAATTGGATGGATTTGGAGCAGAATTTGGATTTGAGCCCGAGTTAGATTCCTCTCTGTCTGGGGAATCGAGGTCGGGGTCTAGGAGTTGGAAGCTGTTGGAGGTGGTGACTTCAGTTGGGGAGGGGGAGACGTTAGGGCTAGGGTGATTGGATGATGTGGGTTTGGATTTTTTTGAGCGGGTTTCTCTGGCTGGGCTAAAATTATTACCTTTAGTCATTACTGAATTTTTATCTAAGATATTTTCAAAAATAGCAACATTATTATTATTATTATTAACACTAGTGGGGGGATAGGATTTACTTTTTGCGAACGGGTTATTCTGGGCTGGCTGTGATTTGAAGCTATATTTACATCAGTATTTCAAATATCACAAGAGACTAAGGCAGTGGGGGGCTGAACACTTTCGACCGAATGAGGGTGGGAGATATTCACGACGTTTGTGTAGATGTGAGGGACGACGGCTGGTCCAGTTGGTGTCATCGTGACTGCTAAATTGTTGGTTCTAAGATGTCTGCGAGCACAGGCGAAGAGATAGGCTATGCGGTCTGCTGATGGGGTTAAATTTAGTTGGTTGGGTGGATCCGCAGGGCGGGACGACAGGATCGGTGTGATTCTAGTTGAGATGACTGTGGTGATAAGAGAGTGATGGCGGCTAACTACCGCTGCATAAGTGGCAGGAATGGTAAACTGTGGCGTTTGCGACACTGATATTGTTTGAGGAGGTTGGGGGAATGAAGTAGGCAAGTTGTTGGGTGAAAAAATTGGTTGAAGGGGATTAGGTGGGCCGTAATTTGGCTCGAGGTATGGATTAAAGTTGGTAGGAGTATACCAAGAGATATAGGTTGGAACAGTAGATGGGATTGGAGTGGAAGCCGCATACGGCTGTATCGCGCCTTGGTCAGGGGACGTCATTTCATGCGCTCTTTAGGCGCGGAAAGGGAGTAATTTTAAGGCGCACTCATCGTCGCGATGTATTTACGACACTCGGGAATTTTCTGTGGAAACACTGGGGCCACTAAACACAGGCAGCGTAGAAGCACGGTATGGGGCTACTAAGAGGACACTGGGGCCACTCGGTTTGAGAACACATTAACGCTTCAGTTTATATACGTGGCAGAATGTTAGAGAAACTCTTTGACGGATCGGGATAAGTGGAACCACGAACAGAAGGAGGAAGGAAAATCAAATGATCAAATGTGAGAAATTAAACTTAGATCGGCATCAAAACGGATAGACATAGATTAGTATGCATAGGTATAAGACCACCATAGTTTTTATGCAAATTTTACAAGTTTTTGGTTGTGGTGTAGGAGTTGATCAGAGAAAAGTGAAAAATATTCCCTGGCTTTGTACACTTTCCAATTAATATGCTAAGGCAGTTTAATTAATATATAATGAAAAATTATGCCCAAAAAATATTTATCTTTTATTGAAGTACCTGTGAAATAGTTTAAGACCAAACTGCAATTTACTTTCAGTTAGTCTTCCAAAGCTCCAACAGATGGAATCCTAAGTTGGCAAAAAAGTAGTACCGTCTTGTGACAGGAACTGCTTTGAGCATGTTACAGTTACCAAGAGAACCGGAAAGCCCAAAAAAGAATTCACCGATGATAAGAAGGATCTTAGTGCGTCTGGTAAAAAAGAACCGACGCCTCCGCAGTAGCGAACTGGACAAACAGTAGGAATGCCCTACAGTAATTGATATTTCTGTAGCATATATATGAAAAATCATGTGTGAAAATTTGAGAAAAATATATCGATATATAATGAACAACATGAAGTCACCTTTTCCTAAAAAATTTTAAACTGACAAGCCATTCATTGCAAATATGCATCTATGTTGTTTTTTAATAATTTTTGTCATTTGTTGTACATGCTTTGCTGTAAAATAGACTGCTATAGTGAAGAACTTGAATTATGTGGTTCTATTTCAAACTGCAGCGTTTTCAACTAAGTTTATTCATTTTGGAAAATATTTTGTCCTTTTACTGGATCCCAAACTCTCTACCTCTTCGATACCATTGCGCGTAGGAAAGAGTGAACCAGCAGGTCGTAAAAAAAATTGAAGAGCTGAACAGTTGTAAAGAAGCTCCTTATCAGCAAACGCAATAGTAAGGTGAGGGTATAATTGTGTCGGGATTGAGCTCATTGGGGTGTGGCCGAATGGAAGAAGGTGCTTTTTTCTGAAGAAAGTGATTTTGACCAGTTCTCAACTCTTGGAATAACCGTGAGAGGACTTCCAATTAAGAAATATCACAGTGATTGTGTGCAAACAGAGATACAACCCGGGGGCGGTGAAGTGATTGTGTGGGAAGGTATGTCATGGCATGGATATACAAGTCTCCATATCATAACTGAACCAGAGAACCAAGATTCCTACATCAGAAATCTTGAAGAAAACATGGTTCCTTTCATGGAATATGAAATGTCTCTCCGTGGGGTCATTTTCCAGCAGGACAATGCACGTCCCCATGTAGCAAAGGGGCTAAGGTCTGGTTTGCTGAGCAAAATACTGCTGTCATGCCTTGGCCTGCATCTAGGCCAGATCTCAATCAAATAGAGAACATTTGTAAAGTTCTGGGCGATCGAGTTGGCAAAGAAAGATCAACATCTCTGCAACAACTACAAAATTTATTTCACCAAGAATAAGGAAATCTCCCTATCCAGCTGGCACAACATATCATTTCCTCTCTTCCAAAGTGCACTAAGCACTGCATACGTGCTCTAGGCTATGTTTTTGTTTGATTTACTATTTTCGGACTCATGAGGGAAGCATGAACTATTGTTTGGAATGTTGGACCATTTTTTTACTACTGCAAGTAACTGTCATGGCATTAATGTTCAGTGTATTTTTATTGATAATATTACTATTGTTTTTTTGACAATAAAATTTTTAAAAAATTTTTCTATCCATTCTAGTTTTCTTATAAATCAAGAAAAACTGTTTCGAGTCATACTAATAACATTAATTTATTTATTGATAAATTTTGCAGAGAAAATATTGTAGTAAATGTTCCTCTGTCACGTACTTGTGTGGGGCTTAAACATTTGCACAGGCACACCAATACAATATAAATATTTAATGTGAATAACTGTTGAATAAATATTTAAAAACTCTCTCATCATATTAACTGAAAAGTATTCAAAGCCAGGCAGTAACGTTTCACTTCTCTCTGAGCGGCTCCTACGTCACAACCAAATACGTCAATTTAGCAGAAAAACTAAGGTGGTCTTAGACTTATGCACTCTACTGTAAGTAAAGGAATAAATAAAGTTTGCTACACAAGAATAAGCACTTCAATGCCAAAAATTGCCTAAGGTTCTCATCTCAGATATCCCCAATATGTTAAGGGTTTGCTGAGAAGCCATTTCCGTCATTTCTAAGTATGCATCACGATAAAATGAAATTTATCCACGTCTTAGTTGTATTTTTGATTTTACATGGACTACTTAAATTAACTAATGTATATCGATCTGTCGATCATCAAGGTGGAAAATATCGCTTTGCTCACGAGCAGAGTGGCGCAGTGGAAGCGTGCTGGGCCCATAACCCAGAGGTCCGTGGATCGAAACCACGCTCTGCTAAATTTATTTTTACCGAATGCTATGATGAGGGTTACATGAGAAATTTTAATAAGCTCGAGAGCAATGGAGATGCCAGCATATTAACCTCAATAATATTACAACATCTTGACAGAGGCAACGTTAATTATCATCACATTAATTTATAAAAATACCAATAAAAAAATTATAATTTCACCTTAATTACTTTTCGTTTCATATTAAAAAATGAAAATTGGTGAGTAGGGGAATAAAAAATGGTAGAAAAATGAGGCTGGAAATTGATGGAAGACACGAGGAAAAGGACCATATTAGGTGAAATTTACAATGTCTACATCAACAAGTCATCGTGCAATGAATAAAGTGCTATGATGAAGAAATCTAAATATTATTAGCGTAGAGATCACATTGATAAATCTGAAACCATAGAAAATATGAATAACTTGTAACAATAATTCCTCTTTAATTGGTAAAAAATATTGTTTTGTTAATGCAAGGTTTCTTGAGCTCTTCCCTTGAGATACTATTTAAGACCAAGTCATTAAGTCTGCGCGTATTATGTATCTCGTTTTTATCTTCTCAGATACAGAACGAGCATTATTTCATTTTCCTAATAACATATTGAAAGTGTGGTCAAATCTCCTTGCTCTCGGATACGCAGACGGTAATTTTCAGAAACTCAATTGCCGCAAGTCATACAATTTGTGCACCTAATTTTGTCAACAGTAAGCATAACCTGTTTTTGGATCAATACAGGAAGAATGAATACCCCTTAGGTTTTCCAAAAATGTCTCAATTTAGCGAAGAGAGTTGACACGCCCTTGAAACAAAATCTAAAATAGCCACACGTTAAGTTTACATGCGTCTCGCATGGCCACATCTGGTATATTGTAAGCACTGTTAATATATTTTTTGTTGGATCTTCACGCTTCTCAAATTTTATGTAATTTTGTATTCTATTATTCAAAGAGTGTAGTTGATTTATAAGAACTAGTATATGTAATAGACAATGTTCTCACCGAGTCATCTGGTACCTCATCTTTAAAGATCTTGGGTGCGTGTATTCGAGGGCTTGTTTGCGTGATTGTTTCGTCTGTTAGGTTCCTGTCGTTGCCGGAAGGCACATAAACCTAGAGGCCGCTGTGTGCGATACTAGGTCCCTGGCGTGGTTTAATCTCCCCTAACACTAGTATTATTCCCACTTCCTTCTCCCTTTTTTCCGTTTACCTCTTAGCGTGTACGTTTGCGTGTGTTTGTGGTTGCTAAGTAGGTTTCTGTCGCGGTCGTACTGACTCACAAATCTTGTAGCAACGGTGTGATTTTCTGGGTCCATGGCGCAGAGTATTTTCTCACACACCCGGTCCCGTTTCCATTCCACCTTTAGGACTAGTGTTTGTGCGATTGAGTGAATGAATGTGTGAGTGACATCAGGTCCGTGGCGTTGAGTAACAACCCCTAAACCTGTAAGTTTATAATTTTATTATCTTTTGCCTTTTCCTCCCTTTCCTCCCTCTTTTTAATTGTGTGTCTCTAATTTTTAATATTACGGTTCAGGAGTTAATTTCTATTTAACAAAATCATAATGAATAATTTATGCACAAAACAATAATAAACATACGCTATAACTTGATAAGACGGTGATGGAGAACTGGAGTTGAAATTTATAAAAGTGATTGACGGAAAACGGCTTTTTTTTGCGTGTCATGTTTTAATGAAAAAGTGCTTTAAACATTAGTAAAAGTAAGTTGTACTCTCATACTTGTTGTACGTATAGTTTGTATCATATGTTATTTTTTTAATGATACATTTAAATTATTTTGTTTTTTCTCACCTCATGTTCATTCCCAATATCAGACAAAAGGGTCTGATGCAAAGTGCATTAGTTTTCACCAATCTATTTTCCTTATCATTCTCCCATCATTCTTTATTTCTATCTCATAATATCCCTTCTCGCATTAGATTGAAAATGCTTTCCTTGATCTGAAATCTTTATCTGATTTCGTCAAATTTTTTCGGATCTATTTCCGCTACTCATTCTTCTTGACACACAAAATATACTTCATACACTCAGATGGGCAAGTGATTTCATTCTTTAAAACTCCAAAAATTCGACTAAAGGGTTCTGAGAGGTGAAATGGGACATAGGTAGGTAAAGAAGATCGGATTAATCCATTTAATGGGAAAACCTCTTGTGCAGTTGTTTTCCGCTTGGTGCCTACGAGAATCGATGTCCTTTTTGACAGTTCGATCGTGCTCATCGGCAGTCTGGTTTTTTATTCAACGATGCTTAAACCGCGTTTCCTAAAATTATTAATTTAATGTGATCAGTTTCTTTCTTTCTAAACGTATATAAGAAGATTACTAATAGCATGACGTTTGTTTGATTTAAGTATTTATGATTATTATTTTTTGTGCAAAAGTATTGTTGTGCTTGCGTAATATTTGAGGAAAATGATTCCCAACATGGGTGCCGCAGCAGCTGATTTTTAGGGCTACCGCAATAAAAGAAATTTTGTAAAATCAACGAGTTGTATCTGTTTACAAGTACCGAAGGCATTAATTTCGTTTCAAATAAATTTATTATGCTGTGATACAAACAAATGGATATCTGCAAAGGTTTTAATACTCGTTTGTGAAAATATAAAAACATTACTTGAAGGCTTGGGTGCCGCGTAATTATGTTTGTCTTTCAAAGGGTTCCGCGCCTCCAAATAGGTTGGGAACCCCTGTTCTAGGATATAGCTTACATTAGTGTTCGCTTGGCATACCAGAATACAACGTGTTGCTCGCCTCATGGAAAAGGTTGGGAACCCCTGCTCTGGTGGGAGAGTACATAGGTGCAGTGGTAAAGGGAGGAGTAAGTAGATCGTGGGGGATAAAAAGGTAGCAATAGAGAGAGCGAGAGAGAAAGTGCGAGGTAGGGAAGGGAAAGGATAAGAAAACATGATCTTGTATCTGATAATAGAGGAAGAGTAGGAGCGAGAAATATAGAGAGAGAATGAGATGGAAACGGAGAAGAGGAAAGGGAATTAAAGAAAGATAAAGACACATAGAATGAAGGAATCATATCATAGTGTGAAAGAATGTGAGATGGATGAAGTGAGAATTTAAAAAAATCCGAAAAGGAGGTAGATAATGTTGGATACACGCCTTATTTTTACCACACAAGTACGAGTGATCAATTTAGTTTTGCGTTCGAATGTATTTGTAGTAATATTCTACAACGCTAAATTATGAAATTTGGGAACACAAAGAGCAACTCATCCGCGATGATTTTAATGATATTAAATTCAATAAAAATAATTGCTGTACCACGTTTAATTTAAAGTATTTTCGTGGAAAGTAGGCATCATAAGTTCCAACCAAATTTTGAGATTTTAGAAGGAGACATATTCTATACTTGACCGAGTATCGAACCCTGATCTCCCCACTGGCCAGATAGGTGCTTTAACCAACTAAGCTATCAAACCAGCCTTCTTTTTCGAATTGGGGAATTTACGGTGAAGAAGGGCTAACTAAGTAGTAAACCTCATAGACGCATCGCGGAAAAAAACCCTTACTAAAAAAATTTAGTTTCAGCTTTATGCGAACATGCATAATATGTAATTTCACCCACTTTTTAACTTATCATAAGTTCCGTATGGATCACCTTGTCATATCATAATATGGCCACCAACATCATTCAAAATATTTATTTAAGTTTTTAAAAATGTCGCCCCTTACAACCTATGTGGAGGACATTTTTCTCGCGTTTTAACTTCAAAGCTTCGCTATTTTATTTTTTTAAATAATTTTGAAGCAATATTTGATTATCCTTGACAAATCTAGATTTCTGTGAAATCCTTGATAAGTCTTCTGGAGAAGTGAATAAACTATATATTTTGAAACGGGTGTGGATTGTCTCCTATTATTCCATTCGACACAGTATATTTTCACTCCATATTACGTATATTTCTTCGTAAATTATAAATAAAGAATGGAAATATTGACAGATAATCTTTTCTAACCGTCTTCTACATAAAATGATCCATTCCACTGCTGTATAAAGCGTATGGTTGATCCAGATCTATGGTACACATTCCGATTATATATTAACTCACACTGCCCACGAAAAAGTGATGACACTTTTTACGCGTCATATTCATAAGGTCGTATTCACCTAGTTTAATTTATGCCACAAAAATTATTTCTCACGCTTCCGGCGGGGCTCATGTTCAGTAATGTCTCTGATGAAGCCCATTCTTTGACACAAAATATCCAGCTCCCTGTTTTTTTTCAAGCAAATATTTGCATCAAGTATAAACAGCACCTACATCCAGCGATTTAATGCGATTTTGAATAAAACAAATGAAAAGTGATATCTAAAATAATAATTGAATTTGCCCAATAATAACAGCTGTAAAATGTCATTAGTGTTAGTCGTTCATCAATCCAAGTCTAAAATAATCAAATAATGAATTTTTATTAACTTCCTTTTCACGTGATTCGAAAGAGAGATTTTTAAATATAGGAAGAATAAAGAGCAATTATAAAACTACATGATGCCCAGAAAATCACTCAGAACATTTAAAGTTCATTTAAATCTTAAGCGGCCAAATTGCAGAAGAAATAGGAATTGGTGAAAGCAGGAGAGGACTTGCAAAGGAAATAATATTTTCAGAGTTAGCTTAAGACAAACGATATATGGCTGGAAAGTTATGATTTCGTGAATGCGTTTGGGGAAACAAAGATACAAGCTCGAGAAAGAGTACAAGTGAACGAGCGTGTAATAAGACAGACATAGAAATGTGGTTTCAAGTATAAAGTGGAGGAATTTGTTGATATACTATATAGACTATCTCTCTAACCTCACTTGCTTATCTGGAGATGATGTAGTGAATTATTAAAAGGTGTGGAAAACATAATTTTCCATTTTATTTGTTCATCATGTAACACACAAGGTTACATCAACCACAATGAATTAATTCTCAAGAAAAATCAAGAGATCGAAAAATAATTGAAATGTCACGGAAAATCCATGTAAGATCCACCGTGGTCCACTTTTCTCCTTTCAATTATAAAATGATCCCAGTATCCTCTGTGTCCGTAATAGTTATAATATCCACTGCCAAAAAATAACTGGGGATGTACAAATGCGCATTTCCTGATCGTCTATACTCTTGTCTCTAGCAGAGTAATCCGAATGAAAGAAATGTTTCATCTTGTCTTGTCTTGTGTCGTCTGATCTTCTCTCTTTTCGACTCGTCCTTTGTTAATTAACCAGTATTAAAGCAGTCGACCTTATGAATAATCCTCATTCAAGATATAATCTAAAGATAAAATCTATCAACTTCCTCCGAAGAATTTATTCGATGACTCATAAATCAAAGGGGAGATAGATAAATGAGAAATAACATTTACTTGATAAGACACATGCTACGTATAATATTGTTCGCCATAGAATCGCGTTAGGAATAAAAGCAAGCATATCGTGCATTAAAAAATGCACAAATCTTAGGTGTCTCAGCGTTTTGTCGAATGATATCGAATGAGCGGATGTGAAAAACTAACTTTGACAAAAATAAATGGAATATTTGTATAAATTAATATCAAAGAAATTCATTTTTACATTATAATTGTATTTTAAATATGGCCTTTTATAACAAACTAGTGTATTGACCGTCACATGACGGGGGTCAGTTGAAATTCAACGGGGAACTTTGAAATGAATAACATCAGCTGTAATTATTGAGTAAGAATCGGTATAAAATTTGACAAAAAAGAGATTCGGGAGAATGTTTCTCATTCTTGTTTTCTCCAACAATGATCCCCTTCTCAAAAATTAAGTAATAATAATAAATAAGTAATAATATTCTCCCCCTCTGTCTCTCTGCCTTTCTTTTCTTCCATCTCCATCCTCTCTTATTCCCTACTGTCACAATCCATAGCTCTTTTTTCCTCTCTTTTCTTCCACCTCCCCCATCTCTCATTCTCTCCTGTCACAACCCATAGATCTCCCTCTTTTTCTCCGTATACTTCTTTATCTCTTTCCTCCAGTACTTTTCTAATTCTATAACTCCTTAAATCTCTATGTACCTTCCTTTCTATATCACTCCCTTCCTATCTCCCTTCCAACATCCCCCTTTTTCTTACTCTGCATCTATATATGTATTCTTTTAGATAAAAATAAGAATCCAAACTAAATCCCAGTCCCATTAGGATTACGTAATTTTGCGAAAAATCCTACGATAAGTTAAGGGAATCTAAGCACTCGAATATATTACACGTACTAGCAGAGACCCGTCAAAATTGACGAAGTGTAACAGATCAGTGAACAATGGAAAAAAATTAATAGAAGCGAAAACTTATTCAAATCGTTCATTTTATTGCAAATGATATTTTTAAATGAATCAATTCAATAACTGCTTAATAACTACATTTTTGGTGAATGTGCGCTGTTAGTCTTCTGGAAGTAATTTTGCCTGCTGCGAAATACTCTGAACGTATACTTTCACGTTTTCGTGGTTTCTTCCCCGGGTTGGTGCCAAATAAAGCTGACCATGTCCGAATACCGGTTAAGCTAGGTAAACGCCAACTTTTCCAAAGGATTGACCCAGCGCCTCATAAGCACTTATTTAAGTTAAATTATAAATTGATTGTTATTAAGAAAATTTAATAATTTAAGAAAATTGAGAAAATTTGTGTTTGGCTTGTTTATACTAAACGAAAGTGCTTGTTTATTTTTTATTATTTTTATTTAGCAATAATTATTCGAGTTATCAGCGCATCTTTTGTATATTTATTTACGTATGATTATTATTACATTATTATATGTAAAACCATGGTTACAATTCAGTCAAGTCCCTCCCCCTCTCTCCCTTCCAAATGAATAAAAGGCTGCACTTGAAAAAGTCGCTTTTTACGTGTTATCTTACGGGAAATGCAAATCGCCCCCCTCAAGTCGAATTCTGGTCTTTTTTCGTATTTGTTTTCGTCATTTAATTTTTTACCTGAATCCAACATTCCTGCGAAAGTTCAACTTTCCACCTAATCGGGAAATTTGTTAAAAACGCGTTAAAATGTGCCATTGATGACGTCGCGTTATACATAAACACATCTATTATAGAAATGAGGTGACAATGGATGAGGTTTCCAAGGCAACAAAAATTTTCGAAATTAAAAATATTGCAGTTTTTAATTTCTCATATGCGTAGTATAGGTACAGAAAAGTATTGTAATCGTAAAAAACAATTAACTTTGAGATTCTGACGGAAATAAAAGCTTTCGGTGTATCTCAGTTCAAAAATGTGATTTTCGCCATGCCATCTGTCTCTCTGTGCGGGGACCTAGTTCCTCGACGGTTTAACAAAATCAAATGGAATTTCGTTTTTAAGCATAACATTACCCAGAATAGAAACTATGAAGAATTGGACGATATAGTTTATTCCTTTGATTTTCACAAAATGTTGATTTATTCAAAAAGTCCTCCAATGATTAGAATTCACTCAGACATATAGATAGGCATCATTAACAGTAAAACATGAGCCACATTCCTTAATAAATAACTATGTATAGTGTCCAGCGACATTATAATACTTCGATTTTTCCGTACAGCTCTCCTTAGAAATCTCATCAATCTTCGTCCAGCAATTATGCTTCAAAGACTATGTGCCTTCGTCAATCGGTGAATACTTGACATTTATGTATTGTATACATATTTATCTAGTTTTATTTCACAAAATCAATATATTAATACGATTGACGTACATTCTCCGCGGTTTTGTCTATTTTTGTAGCAGTATGATTTTCTTGCAGTCAATAAAGTGAGTTAGACCGGATGCATACGTATTACATATATGAAAAAGCTTGCGCAATGCATGCTGAACAGATTTTTTGGATTGAAAATCGTTTTACCTTCAAATTGGAAAGTAGCTGAATTTAAGAAGATAAAAATAAATTTTATCATGCAATCGTAATTCATTTGCGCCGTTTTACCTCAATCTCACACATTGATGAAGTCCTTCAATTATTAAGGTTTATTTTTCGTGGTTAACCACTGTTGGAGCCCAAGCAATGCTTTTAGGAGGGCAACGAGATAGATATAAATTCAGATCAAATTTGACAATTATGTATTGAAACAAGGAAAAGGTTATGAGCGTTAAAACCAGACGTAACGCATTGGTACGGCGACAAACTAAATTATTTTGTGAGTAATATTCATCCTTACACGTTTGTTAATAGTCATCTTTAACCAGAATTTTATCATAGTTAATGTAAGTTGAGAAAATGGTACATTAAACTCGTTTGCTTTAACGAATTCACATTTTCAAGAGGGAGCGGAGCAGTTGTAACTCGATCATTCCTTCCATGGCCTTCTAGCCCTGATGTTGAGATGCGGTAAATATAGCGATGCCGTTACGATTTAAACAGGGTTTAGACAATTCGAAGGAAGAAAACGATGACTTGTTCCAGAGAACTTCTGTGATATAATTTCAACACAATTTATTCATGGCGTTTTCAATGACATTTCAACGTGCTTATCGTTTAATTTCTCAACGCTAGTATAAAGCATTATCACCTACGTAGAATGAAATGCTCCTGTGGGAAAACGTAGGTATTTTAGGCATAAACACTTATTAGCAATAATAGTCCATAAAGTTTTCAAAAATTGAGTTATGCCTAATATTCACTTCGATTATTCTCGACCTGTCTAGTTCTCATTTTCCTTGCTGGTAATGCTTATCTTAGATTTGAGAACGGGGAATATCTCGACTAAAAAAATGTAATGAAAATGAAAGTAGGTAATGCTTGCTTAAGTTTGGTTTTGACACTCCCGAAGGTACGGCCGAACTCTGTTGTCCAGCGGCGACACCTCTCTGAGTCACCTTCACGCCATTCTTGAAGCTGATTCCTCGTACAGTTAAGAGTTTTAACAACTATTAAGGTGTGTAAAGCTATTTATGAAAGAAAAGAAGGAAAGAAACGTTTAAAAGTATGTTTAAATGAAAAAATGCTGAAATATTAAAAAAAATAAGAAAGCCAGACAGGATAGGAATATATGTCTCCAAATGATGAAATGAAAGAGGAACTGTTTAAGTCAAATATGGTAGCTGGTCACTACAAGATATCAATTACAACATCACGATATGTTTAAATAAAGTTTTCAGCAATAATGTTTATCTTATATCAAATGTATAACGCTTTTAATAATTTTTAAACAATATCTTCTAAAAAAAAGCGTAACAGCGGCCATCTTGACTGCGAAAAGTTAAGGGCAGGATAAATGTTGCTAATATATTTGATTGCCAAGAGATTATGAATGGGATAAATATAACAAATATTGAACTTGTCTTACAAAATACCCTTGATGCCTCCATTGTTCCATCAACATTCGAAAAAGAGCTTCACTTCGCACACATCTAAGCGTAACTGTCTCGTGACAGATGCGGAGCGGCTGAAAAGGGGAAGAAGGTGAGATGGCACGGAATTATGGGTGGAAAAAAATACGGCTGCGGCGTTGACTGGTAGGAGAACCATTCTGTCGGCCACTAGCTAGCGATCCAGCATCGTTTACTCGTGAGCATTGCTGGGGTGTGTTGAATAACTGTCTTAATATCGAAATTAATTCCGCGACGTATACAGGATTGTTAGTTTCACATTTCGCTTTTTCTTATATTATGATAATTTAAGTACTCCATATTTTAATATGAAGTACTTAAATGAACTATTCCGTTATATTTTGCAAGTATGGCTGCTCCTGAGATTTCCCTCCGTTCTTTGAATCTTGAAACGTAATAATTCCAATTTTTATAAAAATTTAGAAAAATATTCATATAAATGCAATTTACTCATGTACAAGTTTTATGTTTTTTTGTAATTCGGTGAAAAACTTGCCTTTTTAGTATGGTCAAAACCATTAGCAGTACTACTAATTGTTAAAATTAGTTTTTTTTTCTGATGCTATAAGTGCAGTCAGGGAGGTCTTTCAAATACAGAATATTACACTTTTTCACTTCAGCATATTTTAAAATGCCGTTTCCATTGCCTTATTCGATAATTTTACTTAAATAACTTATTCATTGCTGCATCTCATCGTTGGTTGCTCAGATAACCATATAGCGACAACTGCTGTCCTAATTATTCGGGTTTTTCACGCTCCTTACCTCCCTACCAGAGCCGCCTTAGCCATTTGGCTAAATGGGCTTAATTAAGCCCAGTGGCGCCAGGCTTTTAAGAGCGCCGGAGTCACACATTATTAATTTTATCATAAACAAATGTGATTGTATCAAAAACTTTAAGAACTTGAAGAACTCATCTGTCAAAAATTTCAAAACATAAATAAATATTACCAAATTTATGACAGTTACATACTAGTGGCATTTAGCGGCAATTATTTAAAAATGTATGTTAGCACCAGTTCAGGTACGAGGGGAGGTAACAGAGGCGCTTGTCTCGTGCGTAAGGATGAAAGGAACGCCCTCGGGATTAAATTATATATTAAATATAAAATTATATTTTTATTTATTTTTTATTATTCATTAAAAACATGTGACACGCCGTCATTATTAGGTCGCCTCATATTATTAGCCCAGGAGGTCCAAATTTCTTAAGACAGCCCTTCTCACTACCACTGCAATATTAACCTTTAAACGGGTAAGCTTAATTTGTACCGTAACCGGGCGATTGGGGTCAGATTTGACCCCGTATATTTAAATAATTAGCAACTTAACTAAAGGAGTACGGATTATTTTTAAAAAAATATTAATAATGAGATGGTTAAAAATATTACCGTTGCATAAAATTTTAAACATTATATTTGTTTATTGTTGATTTCGATAATTCATTTATTTCCTTAAAATGAGACAAATTTGAATATAATGGAATGAAAATAACTACCACATACAATTACAAATTTATGTAACATTTTCTGCACTTACAATAATATAGATAATCTCCACAATTATACATGAATACTGTAGCTATTTAAAATTCTTACACTCATTACATATAGTTAGTTAGAAGTGGGGTCAATAATGACCCCAATTCTATATTTATTATTTATATTGTTATATGAAAGAAATTATAATAATCTTCATTCACATAGAACGAACTTAATAGTAAATAAACACATACAAAAATCGATAAGTTGCATAAAGTAAAACTTTTCCCAATATTAAGCCAAACAACTGAGTGGAGTCAAATATGACCCCGCTTGCCCATTTAAAGGCTAACGTTGATTGATGTGAAAGTAGGTACATAAATAGTTTGTGATTTCTGAGTGTTACGAGTGATTTACGTGCATCGGCGCAGGTGACCACAGCGAGATACCAGCATGACTGCTATGTTCGACCGTGGCTTGATGACATCCGCGTCAAAGGTAAGATAAAATTAACAGAAATTAGCCACTCCTATACAAAATAATTTTCATTTTGCAAAATGAGAAGTTTAATCAGAATAGGAGCTTATTTAAATTGTTTTGTCTTGCATGTTTTTTCCCTGTGATCGTGTCCAAATCGTTTAATAATATAACAAGTTGAGTGAATTCCATGAACTTGGATAAAATTAGCGTGATTTCTTTTCTATTATAAAATTCTATAATATTGTGTTACATTTTGCTGTGAAGATTTCTCCCGGTAACGCAATAGACGAACTGGGGAGAATTTGGAATTCGATCACCTCTTATATGCGTAGATTAAGCATATTTTTTGTGGGTTTTTACCGTGACATATCCAGTCACTATAGCCTAGATTTTAAGTGGCCTCAATCCGAAAATGTAAACTCAAAATTTCAACCTTCCATCTTTCATAACCTGTATATTTTTCAAAAGTCGAATCTAAAAAAAAATAAATGGCACCCTAGATCACATACACCCTGAATTTCAGTCTGATATCTTTTACTGTTTACCTGCTTTTATAAGATAGTAGATTGCACAGACAGACGCAGCGAAAGTATAAGATCGTTTAGGAAATAAGACGCACTAATGAATTTTTCGATTTTTCATAAATCAGTTTCCTTTACGATATGGCTTCACTCAACTTTTGTATTCCAAACAGAAATTCTCATGAATTATCTTGTGATGCTATATCTTGATTTAGCTTGCCTTGTAGCCTTTTATATTAGCGGTTCCCAACTTCATGCGTCTGTGACCATCTCTAACAGCAGTCGACTTTCTCAAGTCCCCGTCACTAAATATTTTGAGAAAAACAGAATTTTTCATAATTTCAATAATAAAATTAAATTACGAAGTCAAATTAAAGCTTAAAATACTTAACTAATACGTATACACTAGGGATTGCAATCTCGTGATCCCGCCCAAAATTAGTCCCGAAATCCGGAGAATAGTAGCATGAAAATCCCGGGATTTCGGGATTCGGATTTCTATTTTAATTTTTCAGAAATTTTATATACAATAAAGTTTTCCGGTATACTTAATGTCTTTTGATGTATTTCCGGCAGACATAAATGGTTCAAGTTCTATAAATAGGTAACTGTTGGATGTTATTCATATTAAACCAGGATGAGAAACGTGGGGTGTAACTCACCCCACGAGAATCAAGTTTTATTGGAATGTTGTGATGATTCACCTTGTCAGCTTCTGTACTCCTTGAATTTTTTAGTTAGTATGAAACTAGTCTGCAGTGAGACTCGCTCATGTTTAGACTGTTCCTTTCTACATTTTTCCGGGGTGTTGGGGTGTCGTACACCCCACATTGCTCACTCCGTAAGGTTTTCATTTATTGTGCGTGTTGAATAAAATAATAAGGAAGGTGATTTAGTGCAGGGGTCACCAAACTTTTTACTGAAAGGGCCACATGAGGCTTCATGATCCACTGTGCGGGCCACATACGGCATTTCAAATGACTGATCGGGCCGTTTTAAAATTTCAAAGACAAAGTTTTGAGAATTTTTTTCGATTCTGTAATATATAATTCGCTTATATTAAAAGTAGATTTCACCCAAGCACTAGGAAAATGTCGTTTAGATATCATAAATCATATCTAACCCTTGCTGATAAAGCGGGCCGGATCAAATCACTGCGTGGGCCGTAGTTTGGGGACCACTGATTTAGAAGAAAACAATCAAGAAGATATGTACATAATACCTTTTCACTCACTCCACTAAATCGAGAATTATAATCCAGAGATATATTTTTAGGCTCTACGAGTTCAATCTGTCAAGGCAGCTGCGAGCTAACATAGCGCATTTACTGGATGTAGGGTGACCATACGTCCGGGTTTCCGAGGACATATCCTCTTTTTTAATGTGTCCTCGGACGTCCTCGCGGGTTTTTAAAATTTGTCCTAGTTTTTCTATTTACAACTCGAGATTTACATTCACTTTAAATTTTTACACCCTCTGTATTCATTTAAGCATCACTTATAAGAATGTGAGTGATACCCAAACAAATTATGATACATACAGTACGGGTACTTTTCTGTTATATCCACCGTGACTGCTGCGCTATCGTCGGGTTTTCAATAAATATCACAGACCGCACGTGCTGTCATATCTACGTCAATGGAGAGCGTTATAGCTTACGCGGCCGCCAATAGATAGCGCAGAAGTTACGGTGGCTATAACAGAAAAGTACCACAGTACGCACTATCGCAGCAAAAATATCGATAATATCAAAGTATCGTTTTATGTTTTTGTCCCTGGCATGTAGTTGCTACTGTTTTTCAAAAGAAAGCAATGTATGGTATGCAGTATTGCTGCAAAAACATGGAATAATCGTTTTATGCTTGTATCTGGTGATGTGCATGTTCAGCACTTTTTGGTCCATCACCACTAGTATCCCAGGCAAGTAGCTGCTATTGTTTTTCAATAGAATGCAGTGTCCGCCCATTAAGTGTGTTGAAATAATGTAAATAAACATAGATATGGGTGTAAAATAATTTGTATAATCAGTAATAAATACATTACTTTTCTAAAATATGCTGAGTATATTACATACCTGAAGTGGAAATTATCTGTAAACTACATTAACTTACATTTTTTATTTGCAAATAAAATTACTATAATATAATTTACCGTTTATCACTTCTCAGATAGGAAAATTTTCATGCAATTATTCTTACTTTCTTAAATAAGTACCCTTCAGAATAGCCGAAATGGGAAAAAGGAAGTGCATAGTAACTAATGAAATGCTTCAAGAACATCCTTCATTCAAGAAAGGTAAAACTAAACATGATGTAATCTGTATCATTTGCAATAGTGTTATTTCTGTTGCAAATAAAGGAAAACTTGATTTGAAAGAACATCTGAACACTGAAAAACATAAGCGTAACACCAGATGTGCATCGGCTTCATAAAATGTTTTGGAAAAATTTATTGTACCTAACAAGGATGTTAAACTCATCAGAGCTTCTGAAGGCGTGGCAGCATATCATACAGTAATGCATCACCAATCATACCGCTCGCTGGATTGTTGGATTCCGCTAATGAAAAGAATGTTTCCTGATTCACATATTTGTCAAAAAATGTAGTGTGGCAGGACTACGGCTGAGGCAATCATAAATAATATTTTTGGACCACATACAATTGATCTTGTAATGAATGATTTAAAGAACATACCATATATAAGCATTTCAATAGATGCTAGCAATCAAGGTTCACTGAAAATATTCCCAATTTTAATTCAGTACTTTGACTATCAAAACGGTGGAACTAAATGTAAATTATTAGATATAATTAATCAACCCAATGAGCAATCACACACAATTGCAAATATGATATGTAATGTTTTAACCAAAAAGAACATTATAACTAAATGTATCTCCTTTTCTGGTGATAACTATAATACTAACTTCGGTGGTGTCAAAAGAGCTGGAAGAAATAATGTGTATTTTAAACTAAAAGAAAAACTTAATGAT
The DNA here is from genome assembly GCA_028673005.1 of Tanypteryx hageni. Taxonomy (NCBI): domain Eukaryota; kingdom Metazoa; phylum Arthropoda; class Insecta; order Odonata; family Petaluridae; genus Tanypteryx; species Tanypteryx hageni. The sequence goes on from CM054117.1 coordinate 44,607,688, forward strand.
AAATTAATTGGAATTGGTTGTCCAGCACACATTTTAAATAATACTGTGCATCATAGTTTTGATGGGCTACCAGTCAAAATAGAAATGCTGGTTAGAGTAATCTACAATCATTTCTCTATTTATACTGTGAGAGTTGAATCACTAAAGGACTTTTGCAATTTTGTAGAGACAGAGTATAAGCAACCTTTATACTATACCAAAACGCGATGGTTATCTCTCTTTCCAGCCATAAATCGCATTTTAGAACTTTATGAAGGGTTTAAATCCTATTTTCTGTCGCTGGGAGATTCACCAGCAACATTGCAAACATTTTTTGAAGATGACATGAATGAGGCATACCTTTAATTCGCTCATTCATTCATGTCAGTCTTTCAAGAAAATATAAAACGTATTGAAAGAGACTGTATTTCAATAATTGAAGTGCGGAAAATCCTTAAGACTGTTTTTTATTTGCTCAAGGAGAGGAAAACCAATAAATTTCTTCCGTTAAAAGTGTGCTCAATACTAAAAATTGCAACAGAAAATGGTAAGGAAAATGAAGTCACACAGTTTAGAGTTCAAATCGAGAATTTGTATGGCCGTACTTTAAAATATATTGAATCATGATTAAAACCATTAGATGAGTTTCAAATCTTAGAATGGATCGATTTGGCAGAAATTCCTTTTTGGGACAATGTTCATTCCTGCTTAGAATATCTTTCTGAGAAGGGAGTCACAGTCGATGATGTAAAACTGTTTGATCAATGGCATAATTTAAAGTTATTCTTGGAAACACAACAAGAAAATGAGAAATGGAATACATTAATTGCAAATGAGAAATGGGTGATATTTTTTAAACAATGTAAAACTTCTGAGTTAACTTCAGAGTTACTAAAAATTGTACAATTCATCTTCTGTGTATTTGGCCACAATGCAAATGTTGAAAGTGTATTTTCATTAATAAATATTCAGTGGACAAAGGAAAGAAACCAATTAAAAATTGAAGCTTTTAAAGGAATATTATTTACTAAATATAATATGCAAATGACGTGTGAAGAATTTTACAACCTCATAATTAATGAACCAAAAGTTTTAGAAGAAATTTCATCTTCAAGTAAATATTAATTTCAATGAATTATTAAATGTTTTTTTTAAAGAATACCTATTTAATTTTTGTCAACAAGATGTATTTTATTTTGCCACTATTTTCTGTTTTTTATCTTTTGCAATAAAAAAAATTATAGTCCTATTTTTGTATTCTTCCTAAAATTAATTTCTTCCTCTGCTATCATAGTTTTCATAAAAAATATATAGTCACCCTATCCATTCTTCAAGGCTGTTCAGTTAATTTCATGGTATAAAATTCATGGAAAAAAATAAGAAATTGATAAACTACTGCATAAGGAATGTGTTTTTTTTTGTCAAACTTTAGAATTAAGTTCTGAATTATTAAAAATTATAGTATTTATTCCTTCTATATTCGGTCTTCATTGATGAATATTCAATGAACAAAAGGGAAGAAACCTGTTACAGTTTGAAGTAAATAAAGGCTTATTGTTTACTACACATAATATGAAAGAGAAATGCCTAGAATTTTCAGATCAAATAACTAAAGAGCTAAAAATCTTAGAAAATATTAATTTTTATAAAGTATTAAATGTATTTTTAAAAGAATGTTTGTTTTATTTTATCAGAAGAAATTTCTATTTTATCAATAAATCATATAACGTTCATAATTTTTTGTTAATAAAAAGTTTAAAATGTCCTAGTTTTGTCCTCTTTTTAAAAATGGGAATGTCCTAGTTTCTCTAAAAAAAATATGGTCACCCTAACTGGATGCAGAATTCCAGAGCCACCAAGTAGTACTTCCCAGAAACGATGCCAGCTATGCCCAAGAAGACAAAATTGATTTGAAAACATTGTTTCAAGCCTATTTTTTTGGGGCATATTGTTTTTTCATCTGTTGAGTGCAACAGCATTGGCTAATAATATTCTTTCGTGTTCATATGAAAATGTTTCTTTTAGTTTTATAATTTTTTATTAATAAATTAAGTCTTTTTCCCCATTGTTAATTATAAATTTTTGTTTACCAAGAAGCACATTTTTAACCTATAATAAGCAATTTGGAAAAACCTTTATTTTAAAGTAAAATTTAGGCTGGTGTGTCTAACACCCCACGTTACTCATAGAGTACCACTTTTACCAGGGTTAAATACACACTTAGTACTTTCCACAATTTTTTATTTTTACGACCGGTTTTGCACGTGATATGGCATCATCTGGCCAGACATCGACGTCTGATACTGATGTAATACAAGTGCAGCTCCACTGAACTGACAGCAGCTCTTCTGTGAAAGTGGACGTAGAGGTGAAAAATTACACTTCCTTTATGAACAGTTGCTTTCTATTCCTCCAACAAGCGTGGAATTTGAAAAAACGTTTTCATCCGCTGACATATTTTGCACGAAGTACAGATCAAAAATGAGCGATAAAACATTAGACGCACTCTGCTTTTTAAGAGCATACTTCTAATACTTTTAAATATCTCTGAAATGTGAGTTGGGGTTCAATTGATAATGCTTATTTTTCATAAAGAACCATTATTTTGCCTTATTATCAACGATTCTGCTACAAATGTTACAATTACATAATAAAAATCCAATGATTCAAGTTTAGTTAAAATTAAACCATCATTTTTATATACTTGTGTATGTGTGTGCAAGTGTTTCCCGTTTTGCCTATGAAGTTCATTGCACTGAGGTTTGTATGTTAAGGTTTCTAAAATGTAACGTAAGCGTTTTATTTTTACACACTCATGCATTACATTTACAAATTCACCATTTCTTTTTTATTTCGCTTACTGCAGAAAAAATACAATGTATTAAAGGCATAAATAATTATTAACTGGTTTTGCATCGGGAATTTTGGTCCAAATTTCTATGTACCATTGTAATAAGAACCAATCCCGGTATTGAAAAATACACTGCTGTTTTCGCGACTTACCTGAAAACCTTATGCGACCTTCAGTTTGGGAACCGCTGAAGAGATTTATTTTATATTCAGCGCTGTGTTATCTATGTTTATATTGAAAAGACATCACGAAGAAATGGTTCATTCTTTGATTAAATATAGATTACAGAGGAAACTACCTCAAAAAGTTAATCTTTTGGTGATTAAGAGAGAATTTCATACATGATGCTTCTTATGCTTTGGATTGTTACTGACATCTCCAAAACAGCTGCTCTTTGACTGAAAGTTATCTGATATTTTTTAGACCAAACTGAGTTTGTAACACAATGTTCAAGGACGGAGATACTTACTTATACTTATACTTACTTATGCCACGGCCAGGATTCATTGCTTTCCTTTCTTCCACCACTATATGTTCAAGTATTTTTGTATATGATTTTCTTGAGATTGGTTCCTTTCAACGTGCATATTTAGTTAACAGAGACAAAAGTGACCTCGTGGTGCTGAGTAAGTTACAAGCTAGAGGGATTTAAGGGCAACAGCTCGCCACAGGTCGTTTTCGAGTTACATTGCATATGCAATTCAACGCAAAATATCAGCATAAAATATCTGGCTTTGGCCATAGAAATTCAATAGCCTGTATTGTATGCACAAAAATACAGCAAGGGGGCTATATTTCCATGAAAGAAATGGTGTGGCAAAGAAAGGAAATTTAGCGCTGTCTGATGTAATTTATTGAGTTTCCAAGCCCAATGCGCTAACATTATTTGAGGTATATTTTAATTTATTTAGCGCGGATGTATTTTCTGCCTACTAAAGATAAAAGAGGTCGAGAACATAGATTCCATGAGGAGGGTTCTACTTAGTTGCAACGTAAGTATTCTATAAGGTTTTACAAATTAGATGAATGAAAAGAATTTATCCAATCTTAATGGTTTGTTGAATTAACCAAGGCAGAGTTTTTCTTTACAAGGGACAAAGACGAGAATATGGATTTATTAAAGTACGACTTAAAGTGATCATTATTGATTAAAATAGCTCAAAGAGGCAATAGAAATTTTATTTTAGAATATTCGAACTCTATACTTAAACAAAACTAGAGTACAAATCTAAAATATTATTTTAATGACTTTTAAAATTATTTTTACGCGATCTTTACCAGCGAAGCGATAATAGCGGAACGCCTTATGAGCAAGTCTGGTCCGTCCGTCCTTACTTTCATCTCCTAAACTGCTAGACGGATTTTGATTAAATTAAGTATGAGTGATTAATATTAAAATATATCGTCCAATGGTGATTTTTAACTGAATCCGTCAATTAGAACTTCCACTTTACATAATTACGTTAATAAACTTATACTCATATCTCGTTAAATGGCATCCGTCAAGCAACAATGAAATACCACACTTATATCTCCCTAGCTCTTATATGATCTAAAAGGTATAGATTAAAAAATTTACTCGGATAGAAAATAATATTTTCTACAAGAATGTTTGCGAGGCCACACACATACGAGTCCTTTATAAAAACGATCTCCATTGCGTGCAATACATTAATACCAGAGTAAATGTCATAATTGAAAGATGCGATCGAATACAATTTCTGAAACGATGTTTGAGGATCGCTTGTAGAGGTTTAAAATAGTTCATGACAGAAACAAAGCATCTCCCTCTCAGATATTATTTCTTAATTTCTGAGAATAGGCAGAAATCGCAGATATCTCAGTCTGGCCTATAAGGTGAATCTGGTACTACATAAAAACTTTATTTCATCCCCCTCAGCCAAGCGCGGGGCCTTAGACTCAACAAAATGCGTGGCCCAAAGCTCAAGTAAAGAACGCGGTAATTATGTAACACAATATTTTTTATTATTCATTTTAAACGAAAAAAGATTGCATAGCTTCAATGGCAGGAATATACACAAATTGAACAGTATAAATAGGGTAGATAGAGATAGAAGTAGGATAAATATAATAAAATAACTTACTGAGTTGATGTACGAATATTAGAGGTAAATATAGCATTTATGGCTGCTTTTCAGGATTTTACTTGAAGAATCTTATAGATAATTGAGGCAATGCATGCCATTCAATTCCTTGCCTTTATCATAAATAGCTGCTTCCAACATAAGAGGATAAAAGAGGGTTACCTATAACAAAAATGTAACACCATGCCCTCGATAGGATTCAAACTTCTGAACCTACATGGAGAGCCACCTTGCTCCCAAGGCCAGCAAAAATTCTCGCCCGAACAGGGACTTGAACCCTGGACCCTTAGGTTAAAAGCCTAATGCTCTACCGACTGAGCTATCCGGGCACAGAGTTTAACGTTATTTTAAGCTTGATTTTAACTGAAATACTCTTTAAAATATAGTTCATAAATTTTCAAATCCTATATCCAATTTTCATGCGGTATCATATTTAGAATGAGGATGCAAATATTTATGAAAATTTAAAGAACTTTATTGTTTACATATTAGAGTTAACCCTGATAGGCATAAAGCGGTTGGGTGAACTATATAGTGTATTTCAATTTCAAATTACTCTTCATTATAACAAATCCATCGATTAGGTTAGGAAATGTATCAATCAATGGCGGGTTATCTGTGATTGAATGCAGTCCATTCATAAATTTTATGCTTCTCTCCGAATGCCGTAACTGTCCTGCTTCACTCCATTGTCCATTGGTTCATTTTTCACACTCTCCGATCTAAAGGCTTTCCTTCAATACTTATGTTCAGATTCTCTTCTTTGCCCGATATTCGAAAGACCTTCGATATTTCTGTATTTATTTCCATACCGTATTTTCTACCTGTTATTATTATTTTAATTAATAGGAAAGTTTAAACAGTTAAGCTACATCTGCCATTATCTAAACGTACAATATTATTCTTCTTATATTAAACAATATCAATTAATGCTACTTTTCCTAAGTTCACGTATTCAATTGGAGTCTACAGCAAATATTTTGTAAAACTTATTCTTTACCCCGTATTGAAATGTTTTTCTTTTATCTGAAAGAAGAGATTACATAGATTTATGTTCTTCCCGGGGAAAAACGTCATTCAAAAGAATGAAGTCACTAATGATGTTCTGTTTTTAACAAACTCGGATCAGTACTCGTAAAAGTATTTTTTCTCATTTCCAAAAGATTGTAACTAAAATTTTTCATTTATCCGGCTACAAACCTGTCTTTTCTTTTCATTTTAACATCACATTAACATTACGTATTCATATCATTATACTTAAACACCTCATGGGACAGTCATTCCTCCTATGCCATGCCATTATAGCACCCAAACTATAACACTTGAGATTTTGACATGGATTAATAATCTCAATTCAGAATAAAAGACGTTATTCCACTAGAATGTTTATCTCTTGCTCGATTTTTCTTATTTACGCTAAAATATCTACAGCATTTATCTCTCTGATTTTGGGCATTAATAATTTTATTCTTTTATCCTTTTTCTCATTCATATTTTTTGTCCAAACTACTCTCTCGTCAAAACTTATTTCTCTCTCGCCCCCCTCTCTCTTTACTTCCCTCTCCATCCTTTTTTTTTCTCTCTTTCCCTCCTTCTCTCCCTCCATCTCTCCCTACCATTCTCCGTTCATTTCTCCCTACCTTTCACCCTCCATTTCTCCCTATGTTTCTCCCTACCTTTCTCTCTCTCTCTCCATCCTTCTCTCTCCCTCCCTTTCTTCCTCTCCACCCCCTCTCTCTCCCTCCCATTTTCCCCCTCCCTCTCATGTCTTTCTCCCTTTCTCTCTCCCTTTTTTCCACCCTCTCTCTATTCCTTACTCTTCGTCCCATTCTGTTCTCTCTTCCTCGTTCTATTTATATATCCCCCTTTTCTCCTTTTCCCACTTTCTTCTTCGTTGTTCACTACAAGCGCTACCTATTTTTAAGCCATCTATATGCAGGACCTTATTTACTGCATATTCACCAAACAGAAGCAGAAGGTGGTCACATGTCCTGCTCTGTTTATCACTGAGATTCTTCTCCCCTCTTCTCCCATTCCCTCGAATTCAACGCATTCTCTTAAATCATTGTCACTTCTCTTATCTCTCTCTCTCACGTTCTCTTCGTATCTACAAATCATTTCACAGTGTTCCAATCTTTTACTGTACCTTCTCCTTCTCGCTCAAGGTGAACTTTTGTTCAAACGAAGCGCTTCATCACCGGAGAATCTATCGACATAGCCTTCTAATGCAGGAACTGAAAGTGGTGAGATAAAGCGAGGGAGATAGAGAAAGATAGGGAGAAATGACAATTATCCAAAGTTACGGAGGAATGAGAGTTATAAATTGAAGAAATAGAGTAAGATATTTTGGAAGATGCGATGAAATTGAGTCTACAAAGGGAAAAAATGTATCGGAAAGACGTTTATATAACTCTAGGTAGTTATAATAACAGTAAAAAATGAATTTAGATGAGAGTAATTGAAATTGAACGGTAAAATCATTTATTTAGAAGAGGGAAAGTGAATACATATAGAATTGCTGTTATTGTCATGATATATCTGTAAAATATGGTTATTAGGATGATGGATTTACCACGATGAAAGTTTATTGGCTAAAACCGTCGGAAAAAATCCTCCAACCAAAAAATTTACATTTATTGGGAATTTTTTTCCGACCCCATTATTTAATTTTTATTCTCTGGTAGAAAGGCATGAAAATCGGCGCAGGGCATCATAAACTTGCATTATTGGATGCAAATGTTCATATCTATTTATTTTGCCATTTTATTTGTTTATTTGAATCAACAATCAGTATATATTGAGTATAATTTTTCCTATCAAATTATTATTTATTGTTTAATTTTTTATTTAAAACCTTTTTATTGATGTCTTTAGTGAATCTCAATAGGTATCACAGATTTTTCACATACTCCTTCTTGTACGGGTATTTTCATGCAGTGGGTTATTGTATGGAATTCCTTACTCAGCAGTAATTTTTTCCCACACAATTACATATTTTCTTTTCCAATACCTGTATTTTTATTGTTGCTTGTATTTATATTGCTAATGTTCTATTTGTTATTGTACAGAATCACCCAAAAAAGACGCTTCAGTTTAAATTTCTTATATTTTTTTATTTACTCAACGTACAGGAATGAGTTTCATATCAATTTGCACAGTAAACTTGGGAGATTAAAAGAAAACATTTTCATTATGTAAACCACCAGCATCCAAGACCATTTGTAATCTACGTTGAAAATTGCAAACTACTCTGCCTAGAACGTCAGGAGTGATTGTGCAGATAACAGATGCAATTTCTTCTTTGAGTTAATCATTTGTTTGGGGATTGTTGCTGTACACATTATCTTTCTAATACCCTCATAAAAAGTAGTCGCCGGGATTGAGATCCGGAGAATATTGTGGCCAAGACCATCCACAGCCAAGACGTCCAGGAAATCGGTTCGAGATAGCACGGTGGTCAAAATGCCAATGGAGGAAATCAAAAATTACATTTTCAGTATGCAGACGAACTCCACCCTGATGAGAGAACGTTTCCTCGAAGTTAACACCCATGCCTTTAGGAAACGAGATGAAGTCTTCTTCAAGGAGACGATAATAACTCTCCGATGTCACTGTATCAATGACACAGACTACGTGGAGAATGCGAATCCCGCTCTTCTGGGCGCGGGAGTGCCTTGCCACACTACTGCTCTTCGATGAGGCACATAAGTGGCTTAGGTTATCTTGTAGAGCACTTGTAGAGTGCACTGGGCTCACTTTAACCCTTTTACATAGCCCGTATGTGGGCCACGGACCGAAGTCTGGAGTTTCGGAAAAATTTATGGCCCTGAAAAGGTCCTAAATCTTCCGTCCTGGATGAGTCGGCGCCTAAGTCCGACGACGTTTGGGGGGAAGGTCTTCTTGCAGCCCGGTGGATGATCTCGTCCGTTTGTGACGATCCCATGGTTGAGGCTTCCAGTCGGCAATGCTGCGCAGTACCGGCGTGTTTTTATCTGCGAGAGTCTGCCAAAATTTTTCGGCGGAGGCTTTCAGCGCGTCGCTGATGGGAAGGAGGGAGAGCCAGTCGTAAATGTCTGCGACCTTTCCGCGGCGTTGCCTATGGGCAATTGTGCGGAGGCAGGATTTTTCCACTTGGGAAAGGACGGATCGGCCTCTATAGGATAGCCGGCCACTCCAGGCAGGCGAGGCGTATGAGAGGCCAGGAAACACCACCGCGCGGTAGAGATGGAGTCTGCGTCTCAGCGGGATGTCACGACTGCGGAGAAGTGGAGCCAAACTCAACTTGGCGCCAAGCGCCCTGTGAGCGACCTTCCGTGCGTGGGACTCGAAGCAGAGCCTCTTATCCAACGTCACTCCCAAGTAGGTAGCGCTGTCCTTCTACTGCGCTTCTTCGGCGCCGATTAGGATGCCGTCGGGGTCAGGGGACCGGGAGGTGGAGAAAGTCTGCGTTTTAGTGGCGTTGACCTCTAGCTTGCAGGCAGCAAACCAGTCCAGGAGAGTGTCGGAGGCTCGTTGAAGGTATTCGGCGGCCTTCGCTTTCTTGGTGGACTTGCACAAAATGGCGGCGTCATCGGCATAAAGGGCCAAGAGGGAGTTCCAGCCGAGGTTCGCCGGAGCATCAGCCGTGAAGGTGTTGTAGAGGATCGGTCCTAATACCGAGCCTTGCGGAACCCCAGAGGCGATGGTTTTTGGTGAGGAGATCGCCGATGCCCATCGCACACATAAGGAGCGGCTGTTAAGGTAGCTCTGCAGCAGACGAATTTGCCAGGGTGGGAATCGAAAGGACTGCATCTTCCGAATCAAACCTCTGTGCCACATGCAGTCAAAAGCTTTCGTGATATCGAAAAATACCGCTGCAATGTGGCGACCGGTGTTAAACGCGTCGGTAATAAAGTTTGACACGCGTGCGATTTGATGCGTCGTGGCAAATTCCTCCCTGAATCCAAACTGCGCGTCTGGGAGTATGTGGTTGCTGGAGAGGTGGCGTTGGAGGTGCGGCAGGATCGTCCTTTCAAAAAGTTTCCCCAGACCGTCCAGAAGGGAGATGGGCCTATATTTTGCCGGGTTTTTAGAGGCCTTTGCCCTTGGAATGCAGACAATCACTGCCTTCTTCCAGGTAGATGGGAAGTGGCCAAGGCGGATGCAGGCCGTAAAGACGAATGCCAGCCATGCGCCAAACGCGATAGAAATGTTGCGTAGAGCCTCGTTCCGAATGTTATCGGGTCCTGGGGCCTTCCTACTCTTTAGTGTTTTCAGGGCTGATCCGATGTCTGCGGAGGTTATGACCGGAGGCGACGTGTCGTCTCCGGTGTCATCGGTGCCGATGAATTTATGGCCCTGAAAAGGTCCTAATTTGGGATCAATTGAGCGGTGAAATCCCCCTCCGGCGTTTGTGCAGCATCTTCCTCCAGCGCGCTGGCGTTACAGATGACAGTTTGAAGGTGCTCCGCCATCATCTCCGCCTTGTCTCTTGGGGTAATGGCGGTGACTCCGTTGCGATGGAGAGGCGGGTCGTAGATGGTGTCGGCGCGCAGCGCTCTCGCCATTTGCCAAATAGAGCCGTCCTCAAGGTTGAGAGACGCAAGTTTCGCTTCCCAGGAGGAGCGTCGAAAGCGGCGAATTGAGTTCCGCAGGGAATGCTCCATTTCACGTAACTGCATTCGTAGTGCCGGGTAGCCTGTTGCCTGGTAGCGCCTCCGGATGTTGTTTTTCAGGCGGATGTCGTCCCTGATGGAGGAAGGAAGATCCAAATAGTTATGGATCTTCCGCTTGCGGAGAGGCACTGCAGCAGTCGTGGCGTCTTGAATGCGACGTGTAAGCCCGGCAATGCAATCATCTACGGCAGCAGGTGAGGACAGGTCAGGCAGTTCTTCTGGTAGACTGTCCGTTAGCACGCGCCTGTACTCCTTCCAGTCGGTGTGAGCGAAGTCCTGGGAAGTTGTTTCCGGGAGCAGCAGTGGACGAACGCCCAAGTGCGCGACTACCGGGTTGTGGTCGCTCGTCAGAATTGGGAGAGCGGAGATGTGGAGAGATGTAAGAAGGCCGCGGTGGAGAAAAATGTCCAACACGTTCCCCTCCCCTCGATGGTTGAAGTGAGTGGGCTGAAAAGGGCTGGAAATGCTAACGCCCGCGTCATTCGCCCAGGCAGCAAGGCGACGGCCCCGAGTGTTAAAGTCCTTCGAGTTCCAAGAGGGATTTTTTGCGTTCAAATCTCCTCCGAGAAGAACTGGATGCCCCAAATCCGAGACTGCAGTCATGTCCTCGTGCAGCAGGTCACGCAAGGGTGAGAGGTAGCAAGAGACCAAGGTGAGGTAGCCTTTCGATGTTCTCAAGAGGACCGCAGTGGCCTCGAGGGACTTCAGGGTGGGGATGTGGAGCTCGGAGGCCTCAAGATCATCAGAGACGACAATGGCTGTTCCTCCCCCGGCTTTCCTTCCAGGTGCGGTAGGCCTGTCGGATCGAAAGATCCGGAAGCCAGGGATCTTCCAACTCTGGGACTCTCGGAGGTGCGTTTCCTGGAGGAGGGCAGCAGCAATGCCCTGTTTCTTCAGAAATGAGGACAGCTCCGGAGTCTTTGCCAGGATATTGCCTCCGGTGTTCCAGGAGACAATGGTGGTGGGCGGCTTCCTCTGCTTAGGGGTGAATGCGAAGGAAGGCAGTGAGGTGGGATAAAACTCCTTGAAGGAGTTGCTGCTGCTGCTGCATTTGTTGTTGAATGGCCATTGTGGCCGTGGTGAGGGATTGAACTGCCGCCAACAGTCCTTCGGCAAGCGACTGTTCGTCGAGAGGAGGAGAAAACTCAGTTGCGGGCGTGCGTCCTATGCGGCGGCGACGATTCGCCTCGCGAAGAGGTATGCGAAGGTCAGCCGTCGTCTCTTGTGGTGCTGGGCGAGCCTGAGGAAGCGTGGGAAAATCCTCGTGGCGTAGCTGGGCAACCGCAGGAACGGAGAGGCGGAGTCGCGGCGTCGATTTCTGCACCGGCGGAGGGCGGATGGCGTTTCCCCTACCCCAGGCGTTCTGGACTCCTAGAGTGGGCGGGGCGGTGACGGGGAGAGGAGCCTTAGGCTTCTTGCCGGGTCTGGCCCTCTTCACAGGCGGAAGTCTCTTGGACTGCATCCGCTGCGTCTCCTCTTTCATGACTGGGCAGTCCTTAGAGAAAGGCGGATGGGCTCCGCCGCAGTTACAGCAGGTCGCAGGAATATCGCGAGGCTTATTGCAGTCCCGTCCCTGGTGGGGTCCGGCACACTTGTAGCACCTGGGAAGTGCGGATCAGTGCGCCGAGGAGTGACCGTAGCGGCTGCAGGAGTAGCACATCTGCGGACGGTTAAATTTAAAAGGACGAATCCGAACCCAAACGTTGGAGATGGCGCTGATGGCGCAAAACTTTTTGGCCGGCCATTCGGGGGTTTCGGCAACTGTTGCAATAAAAACGTCAGAAGGCGTGGAGGAATTGTCGCCCCTAAAGTTCCGCACTTTGCGGACGGTGACGCCCATGGCATCCAGCCCTTCAAATATTTCCTCGGGGTGATCGGAGGAGTCAAAGCCGTAAACGCGGAAAAGGGCCATTTTCTCTCCTTCCATATTGACGGCAGAAACTTGAGCATGTTGGTTAAGAAGAACTTCTTTGACGGCTCGGTAGTCCCTCATGTTAGTGAGAGTAACGCGAAAGGCGTGGGCTTCTCTGGTCGGGGCGACGAGAAAACCTTGGTCCGTCACTGTCTGTCGGATCATGGCTCGCAGCTCCTTAGTAGAGCAGATGTCGTAAACGACGATAGATGGTTTGTTTTTTGGCTCCTTTTCCATGGGAACCTCGGTAGTGTCCATTGTCTCAGAGGTGGCTGGATCCGGTTGCCGGTCAGCGTCAGTATCAGACTCGTTCAGGAGGGGAGCGTAGCGGTTGCTAACAGTGATGGCTGGAATATCCTGCAGCTTTTGCCGCTTTAGAAGCGAATCCTCCGCGGTCAAAAAAGCTGCGCCTCTGCGGCGCGGGTCGCTCGGGTGAACGGCGAGTGTGGCGGGCTGGGCGGGAGGCTGGTTCTCCAGCGGTGAGGCGGTGGTCGGCCTTGGGCTAAAGTCGGCGTTTGGGCCAGGGTCCTGAGAAGGACCTGGTCCAGTAGCAGCGCTATCAGCCGGGACGCGGGTGCCGTTATTTGGGAGGCAGCAGCTCTGTTTGTGCTGAGCCGTCGTCTCCTGCCCAGAGCTGATGTCGTTCTTCATTGAAGACGAGAACAGATTACGGGTGCTCACCCCCGGAAGGAGGCTCGGAGAGAAGCGTTGGCGCTCCTGAGAAGTCTTCTTCCTGGAGTGAATGGAGGGCTCTCCATCCGGAGGATTGCCAACCGCAGTGACCGGCGAACTTTCCATGGCGTTGGAAAGTTTGTGAGCGGAAAAGCCCTTTTCAGGGCCAAAAAAGTTCGAGGCCAGCAGACCTCGGTTGTTGGTAAACCAACACTACCGTAGGATTTAGGCCACCAAGTCAGTGCGAAAGTCAGTGCGGGTGAGAAGGTGGGACTTAGTTAGCCACCCACCGCAATAAACCCTAGTCTCTGAACCACAGCGGATTACTGTACTTCCTCCCTCTGGGGGAGTTTTCCGACACCAGCCAGAGACGTAAGATCTAAAAAATCTCGCTGGTTAATAACCATAAGACGGTTACCTATTGCACCGTAAATAGAATTCAGCAAAATGCTATCTTACGGCAATATTCTATCAATGAGAAAAATTGTCCCAACAGTTCCAATATCTAAAACAGCGCACCATACCGTGCATTTCCTCCATTATTGTGTTGGGGTTTTCTGAGGCCCATATTCGCATATTCTGCTTGTTGACATAACCGTGAAGGTGAAAATTCGCGTCATCGAAAAAACAGTTTTTTTCGAATAACTCCAGGATTTCCCTCCAAAATTCGCAGAAAATGATGATAAAAATCAACCCTAACATCTTTGGCGCTTTTGCTGAGGGTCTGGAGCACTTGAATCTTATACGGAAACATTCCCAGATCTTCTGTCAATACCCTATTGATGGATGATCGCGATATAGCTAATTCTTGTGACAGACGTGTAACATATTTGTAAGGACTTCGCGTAATTGCTTCATCAGCATATGCAAAGTTGTTAACTGATCTCTGTTCTGTTCCTACCGACAACACCATTTTTACTGTCGGTCACAGCACCTGTATTTTCAAACTTAATCACCAACCTGTTCAACACTAATCAGCTGCACTTGAATTCATTGCGAAAATCGCGCTGCACTTACATTACACTACCGGTAGAATAAAAGTTTTCACTATAAACACGTGTTGCTGTACAGTGTATGCCATCTTGTTTAATCAATACGCCATCTTGTTTAAACAATGTTTCAGGAATATTCCACTAGGCAGCAACATTTCTTCCATGACTACTGTGTAAATTAACATGGAAATAATTCCTGTACGTTGACTATATAAACAAATATAAACAATTTAAACTGGAGCGTCTTTTTAGTTGACCCTGTACATGCACCACGACGAAGGGTTAGGTGGAAGATGGGACTTCTTAATTTCAGCATCGCTTAAAAAAGACCATACCAATCAATCAATCATAGATGGATTCAAACACTCCAGCTTAGGAAATGGATAACTAACTGATCGACTTTTCATCTAGACCAGGGACTCTCACCCTACGGTGCATCCGCGTATCATAAGTAACGCATTGTGCTTCGCACAATTTATTTAAACATTTCATTTTTCCACAATTAAAATATATCCGGAATTGAAAACAATTATCATAAAATTTCATTACGGTTTACATGGCTATGTTGGATTTCGTATTGAGATGCAGGTGAAGATTCGGATTTGGACATCCTGCGATATTTTGAAGAGGGTTAAAATTTTCTTGCCTTTAGTTTTTCTTGGCCTAACATCAAATAAGCATAAATAGTGTGTTCCGCGTCCATCTATCAAGTATTTATCAGGCTAATGGTTTTATTCATAAAATAAGATTACTCACAACAATAGTGTTCCATTAGTTCCATATTTATTTGTCAATATATTTTGTTTTTCGTTAATGGCAGGTTTTGCCAAAGAAATACTACTACAAATAGATACATGATTGAAATCCCGTCTTTATTTTGACGGATGATATTTGGATACTCGTCACATCCAACACGAAGCTGTGTTTCTGGCACGTGTATAACGAGTTGAAGGACATCTACAAATTTCATCTGGATAAGTGTTGCCTATTTTTTTAACTAGAGCGCTTCGAAAGTAACTGGGAAAATGTTCTTTAAGTGCTCCGTTGCAAAGCTTGTAAATACATAGTTCTTGTCACAAACGACTTGTCGCCAGATTTCCCAGGCATATTGAATTTCTTCGACGGTATGGACAACTTTGAGAAGAAGAAAGTAATTCTAATTGTAAATGAAACATGGAACGAGAATAGAAAGAGAAATTGTAACATACGGATGGAATCACTTGAGCAAATCATTTCAAGGGACTCTGATACGCAAAGATATAGTGTACCAAGGAGAATGTCTATCACTAAAAGAAGTGGTTAATGCGACGATGGTAGCCAAAGTCATTGGTCCAGAAGTGCTATCCTACTTCACCACGTAAGAAAACATTCAATTTGATGACGAAAGTCGCTTATTATCCACAGGATGCAACGAGGAGATATATATTGAACGATCTTCTGTCAGAGAAACTGTAGACGATGCAATATTCAACAAGGAGCTTGGAGAGGTCTTCTTGTTTGTCACGGGTTTACCCAAAAGAATACTCCCAGAAGATCGCATGTACCAAAGAATGGTACAAATAATTGATAAAGAGGATGATTTCTTTCTAAAAGATAAGAAAATAACAACGCCAGCGAGAGAGGATAAAGTATGAATTTTTTTTTTAAATTGCAATAAGGATAAAGTCGCTTCATTTCTTTGGTTGCACTTATCAAAGGGTATTTTCTATTGGCGAATATCCAAGGGAAGTGAAGCGTTCTTGGAGAAGCATCGCAGAAAGGAGGAGGTAGCTGAAAGAAAACTGATGGAGGCATCGCAAAAGAGCATGGACAGGGTCGTTCTTATTTCCGTCGATGCTGGGTCAGGAAAACCAACAGTCCTCTCAGAATTGAGAAATAAGACAAAGAGGCCTAATTTTTGGGTAGCTAGAATCAATTTCAATGATTATGCGGACAGGGAAGAAAATCTGAATTCACTGGCGATAAAAAAAGGTGACATCAAGGGAATAATAGATTATGTCTTCAAAATTGTCAGTGTACTAAATTCACTTGTGCTGAGTTTGGTGAAGTATCTCTTGAACCGTGACTGCAAAGTAAAGGTTTTTATGGATTTACAACCCTTTCGTGTTTTGGCTAAAGGAGTTCACTCTACTAAAACATTGACTATTTCACCTTCACCATTCCGCGTGTTCCCTAAGTCGTGAAGAAATGATCCCGGCAAATTAATTTTCAAGTCATCGAAAATTGCAGTATGAGCTCTGACGTTTTTATTCTCTGCTGTAAACTGCAAAAATGTGTTTCCTTCTTTGTCAGCCCTCAAAAAGAATTCTACCAGCGAATCCCGATCCAAATCATCCGATACAAAACGTAACTCGTCTACATCGAGACCCACTTGGTCGCTCCCCATTTTCCTCAACAGGAGGAGAAAACAGGTCCCTCCTTCCCCCTTGTTCTCTTTTGTTAGTAACTCTAGCATTCGTTCTCCGCCAATGTAACTCTCTAGGATCCTCAGATGGCAGAGGGGTCTGGAATAATTGACATTCTGGTGGAATACAACGCAGTTTCTTGCTAACTTGTCGAATTCGTCCCGAAACGAGCAACTATGCGCCGCTTTCAAAATCTCCTCCATTGTACCGATGTCCTAGTTCCCAGCAGACACGTACAAAACGATTTTCCCACCTACGTCTTGTTGGAATAGCATCTTCTTCGTCAGGGGAGAGCCGATGCAATCTCTTATATAATCCAAAATGAATTTCAATTCTTCACCTTTTACATGGAGAGCCGCATGATGAAGGAAAGTCTCTTCCTTTTTGTTCACCATTGTTATTAGATCGACTAAAGACTTTTGCTCAATAAGTCCCCTGATCACATTCAGAATCCATTGGATTTGACAGGACGAATTCCATTTTGCTCAGCACACCCTCCCAACTATTACCCTGAATACGTGCATTAACAAAGTGAAAGCTTTCTCGTCTTTGTTCCCGCATGCGTAACGAAGCATGTTCTTTTCCCACATATCCCTTACATGGAGCAGCAGCTCCGCCTGCTCGGCGCCGTGTGGATCTTTGACTATTTCGAATATTCTATCCACTTGCTCCTCGCCGAGTCGGAGAGACGGGATCAGAATGTCGTTTTGTATCTCCGCACACGCATAGTAGCACAAAACTCCCTTACTTATGGTTAGAAGTACCTGCAAGTCCTCGACGGAAACCTGTTCAATCTGACGGAAGAGGAAATCCGTTATGAATTTGGTGGGATCGAACAAATCCGAAAACGTTTCATTGCTCAGACCTTTTTGAAATAACTGGATAAATTCCAACTTGATTCCTCCATTCATCCAATCCTGTTGTTTTCCTAACATAGAAATTATCTCGTTCATCGCATATCTGCTGCTAACTTGATCAAAGGTTCGGAGAATGTCTTCCTAAATGTTCCTGCAACTCCTTATGTCCACCATGTATTCATCCATAAAAAACCTGGAGAACACGTCGTTTACATCTAGTTCCTTAATGAAACCCGCGTTGAAAGAGATATTACGCTCTCTGGATTGGAAAACGCTGTTTACAAAACTTCTAACTACTTTGTACTTAGGCTCTAGCAGGAGATCTACCAGTAACCATTTCTCCAGTCTATTCTCCCTGATTCTTTCAAGTAAGCTCTCACTAAAGAAGTATTCCACAAAGGTTCAATGAACAAACTGGAACTTGCCCTTATCTACTTCTGTCGCCAAACCATTTAGGTAAATATATTCATAGACGTCGCTCTTCTTGATCGATTCCAATGAATATCTATGTTGCAGAAAGTCATACATAGCAATTTTTCTGTGAAATTTAAATATCTCCCTTGTGATTGTATTGCTCAAATCGATCATCCCCTGTGTTTTACGGGCATTTATGCACTTATTTTAGAATCAATTCTGAGAGGACTGTTGATTTTCCTGACCCAGAGTCGCCGGAAATAAAGATGACCCTGTCCATGCTTTTTTGCGATGCCTCCATCAGTTTTCTTTCAGCTACCTCATCCTTTCTGCGATGATTTTCTCCAAGAACGCTTCACTTCCCTTGGATATTCGCAAATAGAAAATACCCTTTGATAAGTGCAACCAAAGAAATGAAGCAACTTTATCCTTATTGCAATTTTTTAAAAAATTTTCATACTTTATCCTCTCTCGCTGGCGTTGTTATTTTCTTATCTTTGAGAAAGAAATCATCCTCTTTATCAATTATTTGTACCATTCTTTGGTATATGCGATCTTCTGGGAGTATTCTTTTGGGTAAACCCGTGACAAACAAGAATACCTCTCCAAGCTCTTTGTTGAATATTGCATCGTCTACAGTTTCTCTGACAGAAGATCGTTCAATATAAATCTCCTCTTTGTATCCTGTGGATAATAGGCGACCTTCGTCCCCAAATTGAATGTTTTCTTCCGTGATGAAGTAGGATAGCACTTCTGGACCAATGACTTCGGCTACCATCATCGCATTAACCATTTCTTTTAGTGATAGACATTCCCCTTGGTACACTACATCTTTGCGTACCAGAGTCCCTTGAAATGATTCGCTCAAATGATTACATCCGCATGTTACAATTTTTCTTTCCATTATCGTTCCATTTTGTTACATGTTTTATTTACAATTAGAATTACTTTCTTCTTCTCATAGTAGTCCATACCGTCGAAGAAATTCAATATGCCTGGGAAATTTGGTGACAAGTCGTTTGTGACAAGAACTATGTATTTGCAAGTCTTGCGACGGAACACTTAGAGAACATTTTCCCAGTTACTTTCGAAGCGCTCTAGTTAAAAAAATAGGCAACACTTATCCAGGTGAATTTTGTAGATGTCCTTTAACTCGCTGTACACGTGCCAGAAACACTGCTTCGTGTTGGATGTGACGAGTATCCACATATTCTCAAAGTAGTTAAAATGTTCTTCGAATTTCTCGTTTAATTTCTTGAGTGTGGAAACTCCTTCTTCCGTATTTTGTATGCACCCGTGATACTTCTGCAATGTCTGTATGAGACATAGAGGCTTCTCAAAAAATATGCTGTCGGTGTACTTTTGTCAATCAGGAATGACAGATTCTGCAAAAAAGTCAAGGAGTTGGTAACCTGATGGCGGAGTAGCCTCATTCCCATTTCTTCACCGTACATTGCCAAAATATGTGGTACCCTGACAATCAGATCGGCGTGCTTAGCGTACTCTTCGTAGTCGCTATCTCTTCGTGAATGCACGTACATCTCTGTTTAAGAGCTCTCTCAACATCAATCTCCACATTTATATATTCAGTCATTCTTGTGATATTGCCCTTTCTGTATGGCTTGGCGTAGTTCCCATACAAGGTCTGGACGGCGAGGTGCGCCAGCTCATGTGCTAGCGCATCAGGAACTTCCCTGTTTGGCGATTTTTCTGACACGAAAGCCTTCGCACCTACATAAATCCTTCGGATGTCACTATCTGCCAAGCCGTATGTGCCCTCCTCATAGTTCGGGTATATAAGATCTATTTCGTCAGATTCTAAATCCAAAACCACGTTTATGTCCTCATTTTTGAGAACTTTCATGATCAGCGAGATGAATTCGCATTCATTGAGTTTCTTGTACAAATCAGCGACGATTTCCTTTCCTTCGTCTGTGAATTTTCCGCGCACTTTCGTGGACGCCATTACTTTATGGACATCAGAATCTTTGTCCTCTATGAAGTAGACGCTTGATGCTACTCGCAACCTTCGTAAAAGTTCCTTTCCACGTCTCAATTTCTTCCTCTCACGCGCCCAGAATTTAACCCCCAGGAAGCGTAAGTTGGCGCACACCTCAAATTGTCCTTCCTTATCTGCGCAGTAAAGCGCTGATTCACTGTGCTTGTTGAAATAATACGATGATTTGTAGGATTTGGTATCGTCTGTTACGCCGCTCAAATCTCCCGCAACGATTTGTCCGTGCAGCGCCTGTCTCAATTCTATTAGTCGCTTTAATGCTCTTCCTCCGATTTTCGTCTCATCCACTTTACTCTCACCAAATTGTTCGGGAAACATAGAGTTGCCTTCTAAAAGCTCCAAAAAGCAGGTGTAATTTCTTTTAGCAAAGGCAACGTCCGCTGCCGTTTTCCAATCCATATTAGTCGCGTTCACCTGCAATCCCTCACATTTCACTAGAAATGCCACGACCTCTGCTTTCCCGAGCTCCGCGAATATCATTAAAACAGTGTTGCCCTCAGAATCTAAAGGACGATTCAGATAATTAATCGCTTCCACTTTCAGAGTTATTTTTTAGTAATTCTCTCGAATTCCGACTCCTATCTTTTTCTCCAAGGATTCTACGGTTTCATTTTTTACGTCTATACTCAAATCGAGGCCCTTAAAATTTTGTCTGGACTGTGGTTCCGTACACTTCTCTTCGATTTTTCCGATGCCACATTTTATAACATTCCTACCCTGACCTGGATCGTCTGCAATGGCTCCCTGCATCGCTGGCCACTCCTTTGCCTTTGAAGACAGCAGTTGATGGATTTCCACTTCTTTTCACGTGCTCTCTGGCTTAAGAGAGGCAGATTCCGCCAATGAGAGAGGAGTTTCTCTCTCATCGTTCTCGGTGGTTACACAGGCTTCCCTCTCCAGAAGAAGCTTTACGAGACCAAAGTTACCAGAAGTCACGGCGATGTGAAGTAAGGTGTTTTTGCACTCGTTTCTGTCCCTAATGGAGTCAATGCCGTCCATTTCGTTCAAATTACATTTAAATTTTGCAATCATTTCTTTGGTCTCTTCTTCGTGGGCGCAGTAATTCAAGTATGATTGTATTTTTATCTGATCGCATTTCGTTAGTTTCTTTGTGACGCCTGATATATTTGTTTGCCTAAGTGGTCTCTTTTTAAATTACTACGTACTCACTAAGGTAGTCCATATTTAAATGCTGAAGATTTGGTTATATTAGTTTAGTTAATGTTTCAATTTCTTGAAAATTAACAACCGGATTAATAGATCGGCATAATTAGCATTCGATAGTTATTCCTACTTTTTCACGTCGTCGAAATTTCTCACGATCGGGATATTTTATCAATGTCAGTCCGACAATTTGCAGACTTTTTGTGGAGTCTTCTTGTTTACGATGTTGGCCCCTTGATGAAAGCAGGTAGCTTAGCTGCTAGTGGTCCCAAGAGTCTCCCGGAAAATGATCTGTGGTAGCGTCTTTAACAACCTGCAAATAAACACACGAAGGCATTAAGACGCTTCGTTATCGTGCTTTACGAATTAAACTAGGGTTGTGAAATTATTTGTGCATATATATTTGGAATCGCACTTAACAGACATAATTTTATTGATTGTCCGTCTGCATCAATTTTCAATACATTTAATGCCGCTTGCTGATAAATTTGCTTCTGTTTCTATAGCAAATGGAAAGAAAAATAAAGATTTTATTTATGGATTTTATTATTATCTCCAGAAGCAGTTTAGGCTCACCATGTATGGAAATAGGCAGGTACTGGCCACATGATATTTTTATGTTTAAAGCCCCGAAATAATGTTCAACTTTCAATGTGGCCTGTAAGCAAATGACCGGCAAATAATAGCGAAATAAAATTATAGATTTGTGTGCATTCCCTACTCACATAATCATATAAGTTCTTTCTATTGCAATAAACACCAATTTAATTCTGCCGTGCTGTGCTTATGATGATATGAAGTAATTAAAATCAGTCGATAATAGTCAGTTCGATTTAGATAAACATTTTTCAAATTCTTGGCGGGTCCCAATGCAAGCTTCAAACAGTTCATAGTAAGAGCTCCAGAATGGAGTATATTCTCAATTTATTTTTGTTTGAAGGAGTGCAGAATATTTTTCTTTTAAAATTTTAAAATGTTTACAGTCAGGATAGGAGCTCTGAACCAGTTGACGAAAAAATCAACATACGTATAATAAAACAAAAGAAATAAATTTTTCCAACACGGAACATATTTTGAATTAGAATAAAAATTTAACTTTAAACACGCCGTGGATATAGGATATTATACAATACGTACTGTGAGTATATAGAAGAATACTGACGAAATGGGCAGGTTGGATGGAAAAAGGTGGAAACACTAAGAATAATAGCATAAAAGCGTCGATAACAGAGATTATAGAGCATAGCTGGCGAACGTAAGGCCTCCGGGACGCAAGCGGCCCCCGAGAGAGCTTAATGCGGCCCGCGAAGGTATGATGAACAAGTGATCCGTAAAATTTATAACAAAAAAATCATCTTTTATAATTCAGATTAAAATAATAAAATATTTAATATTGAAACTTGAACTCTAATTGCCGCATTAAGAATTTGTTTTTCACTTGTGTGGTGTCTCGGAATCTCAAGGCAAATTCGGATCTAATCCGGACAGCCAAAGCATTGGCAGCGACCAATGCGACCCGTCATCGAGGAAAGTTTCTCCACCCCTACTATAGAGGAAGGAGAATTAGTTAGGACATTACCTGAGGAAAAGAAAGTAGCATGATTACAGACGTGTCAGTAGAAAAAATAGAAAGATAAAGAATGAGCTTTCAACTGATATTGAAAGTGAAAGTGTTAGGGAGACATGAAGAAGAAAGCGGATAGCGGAAGCACGAGGAAAACGTGGTTTAACCACGGGCATATCTACGGACAGACTACCTACGATGACGTTCATTTGTGTGCCAAGTATTAGCGTACTAATTTATTATAAAAACATATTTTCATCTTAATATGACCGATAATTAAATAGTCACAGCAAAAACATTTTTCTACAAAAATTCCACCGTGCATAACTGTTGATAACTACCACAACATCATGTTTTGAAATAATTAGGCACAATGCCATGCCAAATATTGAGAATAGGGACATTACTAGGAGACGAAATGAACTCACCTAAGAAGATCAACTGCCAAATTGAAGACTACAACTGCAGCGATTCAGTGACCAAAGGAAAGTTATATGTAAGGCACCAAAGCTCTCTGAAATGAATAAATATCCTGATAAAGAAAAGCACAATTTCATATATTTTTATTCCAGGACCGAAATACCTGGTTACGACTAATAGCCAGAGCATTTAATTTTATTCGGAATTCTATCAAACTTCAATGTAGAAGGTCGTTCCCGCCTTACGTCTCTAGACTATCACAGTTGGCCATCACACACTTAACTAGCTTTTTATTTGCGAATTTGAGAATAAATAATTGCTTATGTATTTGGCTTCTCTGTCTGTCCATCCGTCCGTCTGTTCGGGCAATATCGCGTGATTCTTACAACTTGGAGAAGCCAAATTTTCCGGATAGGGCGGCCTATATAGCTGCTAAACATAGCTTGGTGGATTTATAATGAGGTCCTGAAGAGTAATCGATGTATTTTCTCAACCCTTTATATTAAATTTTTCCCTCCATAAGAAAAGAATGATATCGGTAAAGGACATTTTAAATTTGCATTTGTAGATTAATTGAGAATAAGGTAGAAGCTCGGAACATGAACAGTTCTGTTGCAGAGAGACTGGGGATGATATATTTTGCAAACAGAATCCAAATCCGTTTTGAATGAGAGAAAAAATTGTTTTAATACAAAAAGGAGGGAAAATATTTTGATTTTTAAAAATGGAAAATTAAACTGCCATAGCAACGAGTTCACTGCTATTAGATGGGAAGCATATTATTACATAGCATCGATAAAATGTTTTTAAAGGGAATTTATTTGCTATTATACGAGGCCGCCGATCTCAACCAAAGATGTAATCTTATGGTGAGGTCATAATCATAAAGCAAGATAAAAAGCGCCATATGTAATTTTCTCTGCAATACTTCCCTCACCTGTTTAAATCGGCCTTTGAAGCGAGAATGACATGAGATGCGTGTTTGACGAAATGGATGCTCAAAATTTGCTTAGGATGCTTCCTAGGAGAATGTTCTTTTGACTTTGCTATCTCAGTTCTCGTGTCGGATTGTTTATCGAAGAAATATTTCTGATAACTACAGTGCCATGGAGCAGAAATTCAATTCAATCAAAATAATCTTATGTGGCCAACACACGACTTTCTCCATATCTGTAATATTTCAAAGGATTCCAAATAGGTTAAATGATAAAAAATATTTTAAGGAACTGCGAGAAAAATTTAAAGATTTTACAATCAACAGAAATAAACTAAAACCGTAGCCTTCTAATATAGGATATAGCCTCGCAGCTCCATAAATTAAGAACACAAAAAGGAGCGTAAGGTTTTACAATAGTCGCCGGTAGATCGTGTGGTTGTGGCAGCTAAAAAATTTAGTTTTAAAAATATCTCTTCAACAATGCATTATATGTAGAAATATTTCGAACAAAGGTTGTATAAAATTATAAAAAATTTCCTGCGACTTGTATTCAAGTTCTGTTTTGTATTCATCAAATATTAAAGCCAATATTAAATAAATGGATTGAATATCTGCTTAACAATGCGTTCTACGATTAAATGTTTTAAACACAAGTTATAAAGAATAATATTATATAATTAATGGTTTCAGGCGTGACTTGTATTTGCATTAGTTATGAAGTTTATAATAAACAGTATTTAAATTTATGAAGATTTAATAGAGTTATAAGCCAAAAACCAAAACATGGTTAGAGTAAACATCCACTTTCGGTTTAGCGGTTGTTGCCAAAACCTAATCAGCTCTTCATTATATAATACTCTTTCTAAATATAAAATTTGGTATATGATTGTAGGTTTTGAGTTAGAGCGCCCACAAAATCCAATCGCATACAGACTGACAGACACAGACATCATCGAGAAAAGAGTCAAAACGTGTTCAGGGGACCTTAAAACATGTATTTCCTTTGAAATTTCGAATTCGATTTTTTCATGAAAACAATACTTGCTCTATTTTTGTTTATGGAGAAAGTAAAAGTGCTTAAAATAACTTCGAATGCAAGTATTTTGAGAAAGAATGTATATCATTGGAGTTTTCAATAATGTGTTAAATTGAAAATGACATTTCATGGCCTAAAATATTTATCCAGAAAGTTATTCAAGCATTAAACCGATGCCACTTTTATTTCAGTGCACATTCCTTCTCGCAGAAGTGATTGCACGCTCCTAAAGCTTAGCAGAACTCAAAACGGTCCATACCTGTAAATACGTGTGCTAGATGTGGTATGTATATTAGGAAGCGGTGAGGTTCGACTGAATTCGAAAATGAACTTGTCAGACGATATTTAATTTCTCTCTCTGCTAATCGGCTGACATTAAATCTTCCTCTTTATTTATGGACGATTAATGTTAATTTGGATCGTTTGGCGAAACTATGAATTCAAATTTTCCTGGACATTTGCCTGAGCATTATCGCTTTGACTCCCACTATGTTTGTTCTTTTTTATGCGTCATATCATGAAATCGGATTGGAATGGGCGCAGAGGATGTTGTTCTAAGGAGGGGAAAGGAGGAGGAGGAGGGAGAGAGAGAAGGGGGAGAGGAGAGAGAGGGAGGAGAGGAGAGGGAAGGGTAAGGAGGCAGAAGGAGATAGAGGGGAAAGGAAGAGAGAGAGAGAGAGATATGGGAGACGAGGAAGGGGGTGGACGAGGAAGGGGGTGGACGAGGAAGGGGTGAGAGAGGGGGGAAAGGAAGACGGAGAGAGAGATAAGGGAGAGGAGTTAGAGAGAAGGATAGGGTAGAGGAGGAGGGAAAGAGGGTAGAGGAGGAGGGAAAGAGGGGAGAGGAGGAGGGAAAGAGAGATGGAAGAATGATGAGTGAGTTTATCGGGTGCGAACTACTATTAGATAAGAGATAAGCAATAGCACTGGAAAATACTCTCATTGCGATAGTTTATTTTGTTCTCATTACCATCGAAACTATTTTATGCTATCTATATTCTTCAAATCATAGCCTATGCCTCAATATTTTTCTGCGAAGACAATCGTTGCTAAGTTGTAATATTGGGTGTCAACGGTCAGCCAATTAATTGTGACGAATGGAGGTTAGATTGAAAAATCACTATTTACATATCACCTAAGCGGAGAGGCGGTTCCGTGCATGGAACATGTGTTTTTCTCGACCATATTTTCTTGCCTTCTCGCATAATGTGATTAGCGAAGTCTTCTATTCCGAAACCGATTATAAAAAAAGAATTTTTGCGGCAATCAAGGAACATATCTTTGCTTATATCCGACACATGGCACCAAAACGAAACTCACGTTGTAAAAAACACTAGATATCATAAGAATATAGAGTTAAAATTTAATTTAATCATAAATGCCTTTTTGTGGAACTCTAAAAATCTAGAAGGAGCTGAAAATAATACTCGATCCCCATATACAAGCCTTTGCGCAACATTTTTATGAGGTCTACCATTCAAAATAAAAGGGAATTTCAAAAATGGAACAAGTATGTGATAAATGCTACATGTCCATCAAATTCAACTCGTTACGTAATAATACTTTAATACTATATACTGGTAAAGTACAAAAGCAGCGCGCTGTGATTTCAGAAGATTAATTAATTAATTATTCCGTAAGCGCAACACCGAGCATTTGTAACAAAGCGAAACACTACCTATATGTTTGACATAAATTAATTTATTATTTAAACGTCTCTGTTTATTATGGATATTAATTCCATCAGGAAAAAACTGAATTATCTACAGTCAAGAGAGATAGACATTCAATCCAATTGCCGTGTTCCGACACGCGTCTCTCGAATTCGATGGCATCATTCCTTATCTCGAGTTTTTCATTTTATATCGGTAGAGAATGTTATCAGCCGTCTCCCAAGGCGACGCTTCTTATGACGTAGACACTTTTCTTGGGAATTGCTCGGATACGGCCTATATGAAGGAAAATTCACCCATTTGCACGATCTGGTTACGTGGCTTTACAAAAAAAATCCTTTTGATCTAAGAAGAAATAGTAGATACAATACCATTACAGATGATTTCCAAAAGTTATTGCCATCATTAACGATTTGAGTGAGATATTTTCATAAAAATGTGCCCTTACGAATATTTGACAATCTACATATTAGTTCTATCGTTCTAGCGATATAAATATTGACATTGCATACAAATATTCCTGAAAGCAAGGGATATTTAAGGATCATTGGGCAGACGGCAATAAAGGTGCAATTTATCAAATAGCTTATTTTACACAATTTTTCAATTTTACTCTGTAATTTATTTTCGCGTAATTCGATATAATATGAAATTATTAAATTGGGAAGTTTTGCTAAAATTGGTAGACTGATTCCAATTTTGGTTAAAATCGGACCAAGATGACGACCACTTTGCAAAACCTACAATGTTCCTTTGTTTCAACTCGGGATCCGCTAGACTTATTTTGATGAAAGTTGGTATGGACATTTTATTGAAATTGGTCAACCAATTCCAATTTTAGTTAAAATCGGACAACAATGACGACCACTTTACATGAAGTATCTACATGTAATTTACAATGTTCCTTTGTTTCAATTCGGGAACCGCTGGACGTATTTTGATGAAATTTGGAATCGGGGAGTTTTGCTAACATTGGTGGACCGGTTCCAATTTCGGTTAAAATCAGACGATAATTACGACTAGTATACATGAAGAGCTACATGCATTTTACAACTTAACTCGCTTGCTTCTCGTTATATACTCATCTGAGCGAAAAATATTGAGAACATTGAGAAATTTCAAAGAAAGCATTTGAAATTAACATTGTCATTGATATTAATTTCCACAACAGATGGTAAATTCTCATCCGCGACTGGTTGATAAGCGCGCTCTATAATAGTTGTTCTTGGCCATTCTTCTCTCTCTTTCTTATAATCAATTATAAGCCCAAGGAATTATTCGTCACTCACCTCTTGAGGTATATTTCAGAAATTTTTTCTTAGTTTCCAGGCGATGGACTCCCTTAAAGATGTGTTCCTAGCCTTTGGTCCTGTAAATATGAATTTAATTTTCCCTACGTTAAATGTTTAACTTTAATTTCTGAACCAGCAAACAGTTATAAATACTTACGATTGAATGTTTTCCGAATTTACAAGGATAAAAGAGCTGGAAAAAAATTGACTGCGTTATTATCACCTCTCAGGAATGATTTGACGTGGCCGTATGCTGCGGTTTATAAGGAACGGGTGACGAGAGTGGGGGAGAGAGAGGGAGGGAGGTGAGTGGGAGGGAGGAGAGAGGGAGGGAGGAGGAGGTGGATAAAGATTGCGCTGCGAATGATTAACGTTACATATGAGGAGATTGGGAAAGGAGTTTCTTTATTGGGAATGGCTGGAGAATGAAAGATAAAGAGAGAGTTATAGGGAGGATGAGGGGAGAGATGAAATTGCGTGAAGGTGAGTTGTGTGCTGTTGAGTTTAGGATCAGGTAGTGGGGATTGAGAGATCAAGCAAGAGGATAGGGTATATTTCCTATTTCATAGTATGATGACCCAATATTGACCGATTGATCGCACGCAATTATTACATTCATTTATAGCAAATTTTATAGAAAATTATTATTATTATTCATGAGAAAACGTCGAAATCTTTTTTCTGATAGTTTTCTTGAGTTTATTTTATACTTCTCCGAGAGTAAATTATATCTAAAAGGCTATTACTTTACAAAGTTTTATGTTAAACTCGCTAAAACGCGCAAACAATTTTCAATATAAATAATATTTTGGTTTAAAACATTAATGTCGCTCCATTTAATACTGGCCTTAATTCCCATTTCCGTTCTCTCATCTTCTACAAGTCCTATAATTTCGCATAAAAATTTTAATTGCCAAATGACAGTAAAGAAGAACAAAAACATTTGACATTCCTTTAAATGTTTTCATTTTATAAAAATTCGGATACTTATTTAACAACTTCTCACCCAAAAATACAAAAACTACAGTTTTGATTAATCGTCCAATTAACGAAATTTATAATTCAAGTACAGGCGCAGAATGTTTCACACAAGGTAAGACTCTTACGTAAAGGAGAACCAATCCATCCAATCAAAAATAAAAATCATTTTAACTTCGTAATTTACTAATAATTCGATTATTCTCGAAAGTTATTAGTTCTATTAACAATGAGCACTTTGCCAAAAATGCTGATCTCACCAAATCGATTTTCGATTTCGCTGAAGCGTCAATTGCTAAATGGTTAGAGGTAAATCCATCGCATACTTACTGTTAAACAGTAAAGTCACCGCAAGTGACAATCTGCAAGGCTTTTCGAACAACCCCTTTTAGATGCAGAGATCTACTTATTATGCGTTCTTTGCACGAAGTGAACGCATATAGGGGAGGTCAATTCCGTCCGTCTGTCCACATGTTAAAACTCAGAAACCGCTGGACGTATTATGTGGAAATTCGGTATTGGGGAGTTTTGCTAAAATTGGTCGAGCGATTTCAATTTTGATCAAAATCGATCAAAAATAATGACCACATTACATGAAGACCTACAATGCTCTTTTGTTTCAACTCGGAAACCGCTGGACGTATTTTGATGAAATTTGGTATTGGGGGGTTTTTCTAAAATTATTTGCCCGATTCCAATTTTGGATAAAATCGGACAACATTTGCGACTACTTTACATGAAGACCTACATATATTTTACAACGTATCTTTCTTGCTTCTCGTTATCCACTGAGAGAAAAATATTAAGCACATTCTGAAATCTCAAAGAACGCATTTGGAAACTCTGTGTACTGTGTACATGGGGTACAACTTTCCAATCTTGTTTAATTTTAATTTAATTTGCAATTGTCGCATACAATCTTTATTAAAATGAAAAATGGATCATTCATGGATAAATCATCGCTACGAGCTGAATAAGAAATATTACTGGAGATACGATAGCGTAGCGTTAATGCAGAGAGAACTTTCTTGGGACTAATTTGTGATGCAAAGTGAGCCACGATGAATATTGATCGGATTAAATAAAAAGAATTTAAGGTAACAGAAGAATTAAATATTGTACAAACCTTTAAAGAAAGTAATTCTGTCATGAAATTAGCATATCGAACAAAACGTTGTGTGTAGATGTTTTTATACCATTAGACAAATACAGGGACCTATTAGTCAAATAACGGCATTCAAATGCGCGCAACATGGAGCAAAATGAACGGTGAATTAAAATTTAAATTCTTTTTCTACAGGTTTAAGGAAGTCGAACTATAACTCAGGCATGCATATTGAATTTCCCAACTGTATTTAGAAGAGTTATATCTTTCGAACGCGGCAGGGACTCAATAGTCACCCTCTCTCCTCCTGTGGTAATGAATGGGAAATTCCCGAGTGCTTACACCCCGAAAATATCTCAACTATCACCGTGGACGTCCATATCATAAGTTTACATCGATTCACATCTTTCCCAATCAACTCCTTTTTTCTGTTTATTAAACTTTACTTTATTTATGCGTAGCCTGCATGTGTTGCGGTAGAATGTTTTGCTTTAAAATACATAATTTATCATGTACTCGTCGTGGAAGTTGATCCACTTCTTCCAATCAACTAATTTTATGGAATCAGTAAAGTCACAAAGAAACGAGGTTTCTTATGGTAAAGGCATTTAATGTAATACTGCATCTTACTGTAATATAATTTATATTATTTAGGACCTTCCCTAGAGAAGTGCGGGTCTAGCTTCAAATTAATATTATTTAGTTTACACTTTCTCCCAGTTACGTTGCATCGCAGGTCCCCGGCTTGTCTACGCGGTTATTCGTCCCACCCTAGAGACATACCTGATATTTGGTGCATTATTTTTTCTAAAAAAATCGACAATTACTGCTTGACCTCCACATATATGATAGTAGATACATATTAAGTATCTAAATTCTCTAATGTACGTTTTTTCATTTAAACGCTTTTTCTACCTTTAAATTTTGCTAAATCTTCATATAAAAAATACAGCATTGATTTATATGCGTCTCAGAAAATGTTTAGCAATATATTATATTTATATGAAGAGTGATTAAATACATTGGATGACTTGGAAAAAGCATGAGAAAATTTTGAATAGTGTACCTTTTTGATTCAGTGAGATACCGGACGACATCCGAAGAGATACCGAAAAATTGATTTCCCTTATATGAGGGAAAGTTGATTACATTAAGAAAAGGGGCAGTGGTACGAAGGAGATGATAAAATTAGCCAAGGAAAAAAGTTTGAAGCACACTGCCTTACCCTGTGGGGCGTGCCCCTCTAGAGCAGCGGTGCCCAAACTTTTCTAATGGAGGGCCACATCAATGGTTGCGAATCCTTTGGCGGGGGCCGCATTGGAAGTTGTCAATTCTTCGGCGGGCCGGATTAGAGTTTAAATCGGAAAATTTCTATATATTCTGAGATGCCATTAAGTGAAAATCATGTCTAAATAAGGTTTTCATGGCTAACATTTCAATATTTAAAGTTTTATTATGAAAATTTTCAAAAAATGTATGAATTTGTGTGTTAAATTTTTCGAATTGATTTTCCGCCTTAGCTTCGCGGGCCGAACAAAACCCCTTCGCGGGCCGAATTTGGCCCGCGGGCCGTAGTTTTGGCACCGCTGCTCTAGAGTGTCGTATGGGGATTCCAGGGGAGGCTCAAAGCACTTTGGACCAAAATCAGTTTTCTCCAAATTTCCATCTTTCACGTGATTTTAATGCTGTCCGTTTTAGATGATTTAATATTTTTATATTTGTTTTATAACTGGTTGGATGGTATAAGTCTTGTACTGGTGTACATATTATTTTGCTTCGCCAAGTTATCACCTCTACAAAAGATATCGTGTAGACGTAAGAATTTATTGTAGCTATCAGAATTGTATGAAAAATTACGTGGATTTTTTGCGTAGTTACAATTTCAGAATGTTACATAACTGATATATGAAAAAATGCAATCGGTGGGTAAATGCTAGATATTATTTAAACTATACCAAAATTGTGATAGTCGTTCGCTATTTCTACAGAGAAACGATAGAGCATGGAGAAAGAAGGAAAAAGCACCTAGGAGCAGAGTAAATGCGTTTCCTTTATGAAATAAACAAAAGAATCTTCGAAGGAAAGAGATAGCGACTGTTAACAGAAACGAGTGATAATTAAAAAAAACGCGAGAGGCAAAACAAAAGAAGAGAGAAATTACTTCCACTTGGCGCGTGAAAAAAAGATAAACTCGAAAAGAAAGGAATTAGGGATTTTCGAGGAGGATAAAAGAGAGACGCGAATTATATTTTTCTGTTTGAAGAAGAAAAAGGGCGAGACGAAACGAAAAAGTAGTGTCGGTGGTAACTACGAAGGCGAATTAAAATTTCAGAAAATGATTGCATTAGGATTATTCATAATATTTAGCAAGATGAGAAATATGGAAGAACGAAGAACTGACGCGATAAACCTTGCAAGAGTGTGAGATGTTCAGAGGAATTCTACAAAACAATCTTGATTGTAAACTTAATTTCCATAGCATTTTTATGAATTAACTTGCATAATTTATTTTTAATTTCCATTCATAATAATCAAATTGGTTGCGGCCAATCACCGATAGTACTTTTTATGGAGTATTTATCTTACAGGCTGTACGATAAATATTCGCATAAAATCCATCTGTTTGTTGGCGTTTTATGGATCTTTATACATCATTGACGCTAATAAGTCAAGAATTGCAATTCCAATTATGCATTCGTAAGCTGCTCTGTTATACATCAGTTAAATTCTGAACTGATTGCTTTATAGAATAATGTTGTAGGCACGATCCAAGGAGTGTCTGTTTTCTCTATTTAATTTGCGCAATAATAGGTTCGTCATATTTTAATTTTAACTTTAAAATTATTTTAAATTCTCTGCGAATATGATATTAATACAATGATGGTGAACACAAGTTAGGAAAGTGTACAGTGTATCGTGCGATGGAGTACATGATACTATGTACTCAGTAGAACGCACATCATAAAACAGCATTTTAATACGAATAAATACTACAAAACGATATATGTTTCAGAAACGATGCAATTTATATTTAATGATTTATTTTTTAATCACTTGTAATTAATAAAATAATTTTAAAAAATATTTAAAACATGCCTCAATTGAATTGAGTAGTTCTAATATTTAAGTTTACGTTTTTTCTTTCCTCGTAGACAATCCGTTTCCTTCCTCTTCCAAAATGCCGTATGCACACGTAATGTTATTAAACGTGCCTTCGTAATTATAGAAGATCATATTTAGCTCACTTACTGTTAACTTCATCGCGTAATTGCCCCGCCTGGACTAGGAGGAGGAATATTATTTAAAACGATTACTTTCATACGCTAGGGGAAAACCACATATTTTCCACACTTATCGTTTTAGTATAGAAGACATCGCGCGAAAAAGTGGGAGAATCACGCGAGTAAAAACAGTAGTTTAGGGATCTTAAATAAAACCCCGTGGAACTTTTAATCAACTGTTATCATTAGCGCATTATCATCAGTTTACGTACGAAGGAATTATCATTATTTGTGTATAAATCTCTTCAGGGTGAAGAGCATA
This sequence comes from Tanypteryx hageni, assembly GCA_028673005.1. Classification (NCBI taxonomy): domain Eukaryota; kingdom Metazoa; phylum Arthropoda; class Insecta; order Odonata; family Petaluridae; genus Tanypteryx; species Tanypteryx hageni. The sequence goes on from CM054117.1 coordinate 44,641,258, forward strand.
TTTTTTATTCCAGAATCAGAGACTCCAATAATTATTTGCCTTCTCGGTCTGTTTTTACCTAGTCGGGAATAATTTCCACTAGCAGATCATTCCCAAGAATCTGCTCCGTAATTAATTCCCGAGCTTATCATTGCACTCTTGCCAACAGACATCTCGAAAAAAATGAAAAAGGAGAATTTTTAATCTGTTTCGAATCCTAATAAAGGGAATATATGATTTATGGCTTTGTAGTTTGATCGAGTATATAAAAAAATCATATAATTTCCGCTCATTGCACTGCATAAATTCTGGCGTACGCATATTTCGCGTTTGCCGCGAAAGACCTTTAAAATGAAAATAGAGAGTGGAGGAGTAAAGTTAAAATAGCTCTGTAGAGGAAGGGTATTTTATTTGGATGACTACGTGATTAAAACAGGCGTCATGGTTTTGCTCGTTGGGCAGAAAGACACGACGCGTAATTCGATTAATGAGGCTCTATTTGGACCATCGACTGTTAGCCTCTGACGAAATATTTGTGCAAGCAACGAATCGCGGTCTGCCTGCGGGAATTCTCCGGGCACGACAGAATTTATGAATATTAATTCTGCCCTTTTCTGCTGAATTTCAAGAATGCATTTTCAAATGACTATTAGCTTAGGGTGGATAATTAAACTACAAGAATCTCTGAAACATTTCAAAAATGATTCTTTTTGCATTTAAATTATTTCCAATTATATCTTTGCAGTAGCGTTATAAATTTACTATTTTTACATATACCCTAATAAATATCGCCTGAGGTAGAACATTTTAGCAATAGCATCGGTTGGTCATTTTATAAATAATAATTTCCTCCATATTTATAAATGAATAACATTATTAATGTAAATTCTGATGTTTTACCTGTACTTCATTAAAACTCTCACAAATTGAATTTGGACATTTTTTACGCGTCAATGGGAAATAATTTCAGAAGAGTCAGAGATCGAAAAATATGGAAGGTTAGGAGAAAAATAGTAATAAGTAAAGCCCGGAAGTTCAGGTAAAATGCCATAAATGCCTTTTTTGCCTATTTTCACATTTTTTCAAAATATGTCTCTTTAACCCAAAAACACCTATTTTCCTATTTATCTCAATTTTTTCCATATGCCATTCCTTTCTGCTATATCTCTTAAAGCTGGCCATTATACATCACCTTTTTGAACTTCGCGTGCTTGCTGTTCGCGAATTTGGACTTTGCGACAGTATTTTTTATTACTATTACTTCTGTTTTGCGCCGATTATTTGCATTTTGCGTCATATGTTTGCAATTTCAACAAGCGGAACTTCCACTACTTTTTTGTTTCGAAGGTCAGTTTAAACTATTGTGCCCTAGAAAATGGCTTTTAATTATTATATTATACTTATAATGCTCATTATTAGCAGTTTTCGAAGTAAACAATCATGATAACTAACAGCTTAATTATTTGTAGCTCAGTTTGAACTTCACCGCCAATGCCGCTAATTTTGACGTTAAACTTAATTTAAAATTTAAAGAAATTTTGGAATGTAAGGATTTGATACAGTATTATCTTTGTATTTTGGACATAGTTCAGAGAAATATTATTTTGTTTAGTTAGGTTTTCATTTTTTATTACGAATTTTGAATGTAAATGTAAGAATTGCTATCATCTTGTAAACGTCAGATTCTCTGCCGCGTATTTTGAACGCGATTACTAAAAGAAATGTTACCACTTTAATGCTTCGTTTTTGTGACCTATTTTGAACAATTAAAAGAAATTTTATCACTTTCTTATTCTAGGTTGTGATTTTTTTGTTACGCATTTCGAACGTAATTAATAAAATAAAAGTTACCACTTTATAATGCTAGTATTTTTTTGCGGCTTGGAAATGATTGTTGCAAAATACATCTGTGCATCATGCTCTGTACAATTCATGTCAGTAGTTCATCAATTTAAATTCAAGAATTTCCTTGGAATGAACAAAGAAGTTTGAAAATCGCATTCGAAAATGCGCTGGAGGTAAATTGCACATTTGCCGAAAGAAGTGCTTCGCTTTTAGACCTTGGTAATGGCGTGTCGTTGTCTTCGAGATCTTTCTATAGTGGAGCTCGAAGCATTTTAGGGGCTTTTATTTATTACCGCTGCGAAAAAAGATAATCATCTTGATACAAACTCTATTCGGTGAAGTGCACATCATGCAAGCAGTTTGTTTTTGGTCAACATCGCGATATAATCTGTGAAAACTGTATTAAAAATAGATTAGAAGATAGCTCTTCATTAAGTGTTTTTAATATATTTTGTTTAAATTAATTTTTTATCATTAGTGACTTTGCACTACTTATGTGTGCAGTATGCAGAATGAACATTTTTAATAAAAACATCGGTACTTATTAAAAACATTTTTTCATATTAAATCCGCATACGAAAGCTGCCGGTAGTTGTAGTAGCAGCGCGGTTTTTTAGATGTGTAGTAGTTAAGGGTTAAGCGATGTATTCTCACCTTGCGCTATGTAAGTTAAAGTTAGACTAAATGTGGGTGCTTGTTAAAAGTTTCTCATTCTCTTCCAAAATGAACTATATATTTCCATTTCCACGAGGATTTCCAAAGCGAAAGTTACCATTCGACTGAAAAGGTTCGGTCGTTCCTTTTGACTTCCAGCGCTCTCAACCTTATTCAGCTCCGATGGCGCACTTCCCTCTCTGCACGAAAAGGACAGGTCTTCCTCCTTCCTAAGTTCCAACTACCACCGCTTGTTAGTCTTCCCCGACCTCGTTGCCCCATTCCCAGCATTGTTAAATGGGATATAGTCTACTGGTTAACTCCTATTTTTTCTTGTTTCTAGAAATGAAACGTAACCTAGGTAGCATGATGAAGAACACGAAACTTAGACTGATTTATGCAAACCTCAAATGCTTTTAATTATTTATTCTTCGAAGATTTTATTAATTTAAACGATGTAATTATACACTTTATATTTTTCCGAAATAATTCTTACGAAATTAAAAGCGGATTCATATTCCATATGCCAGCGCTTTTGATCCAAACTTAAATTCCTCTTGAATTGTGTCTAAGAGTAAGAATGGGAAGAGGGGAAGCAGAAATTTGCAGAATATTTTATTTTATTTGTTTGAGTTTTAGAGATAATATATTCGTTTTCTTGGCCAACCATTCGCATGGAAGTTCTGCAGAGCGTGACGTCATCATGTGTGCAATTTGTACTGCTGTTATTGTAGTGGAAACTTACAAATATGACTCCAGAGACGATTAATTACGAATATTAGAATGAGGGAAGGGGTGGGGAAAGAGACACTGATCGATTTTCTCTTGTTTTATTCCGGGGTAAAGAGTGGGGTGATAAGGACGGGAGGGAAGCGTAACTCGAACACGCTCTCGCTGTTACTTGTCACGTGATCGATAAGCGTCTGCCGTACACGTGTAATCCCATTACGTGCTCCCTCCATCATCTTCTCTCCCAGTGACTGCCCCGTCCCGCATCACTCTCCCTCGCTCTCTCGACATCTCATGTGCAGAAGAACTGATTTATCCAACAGCTGTGTCCGGCGGCTCGGGCAGTTCGGTGAAAACATATAGTTTAATCGCGAAGCCAAATGAACTGTATGGATTCAAGTTATGTTATCGCAATCAGTGGCGGATTAAGGTATCTGAAGGCCCCCGGCGCAAAATATTCGAGAGGCCTCCACTAAATCTACAAAACATTTTATAACTTGCGAATGGAAAAATATATGAAGCAGGTTAATTAAATTGAATTACAGAAATGCATAAATATAGAATTTTAATCGCACTTTTAACATTGTAAAACTTATTACAAAATATTGTTATTGTTTAAAATATACATTTCTTGCTCATTGAAAAATAAACAAAAAATGAATTATTATCATAAATAAATACCTATCTTTTTACTGTATTTAACAAAAATCAGATTATATTTGGTACTAACTAGTATTAAACATTAATAAATATTAAAATAAAGGATTAAACTGCTTTTCTTGGTTTTAATTTGGCAAAGTTATCTATAATATATAGTTCAATTATTAAATGTCTGAAGTATATAATTTTCAATGAATAAAATTGCCAAATTACTTAAATGTGTTTGAGTTAAACTATTACGATAATTCTTTACTCTTTGAAGAATCGAAAACGAGCGTTCTCTATTTGCATTACAAGTAAGCATAGTTAAAAAGATTTTAAAAATCGTCCCCACGCTGGAAAATGTAGATTTTAGGCCGTCTATTATAATCTTATACATATCAACTGGGTTCGAGATATGTTCTTCCTTTACAAATTTAAGGAAATGAATACCTTCGTCTTTGAAATAATTTATTTCAATATCTTCCTTATATTTGCTCATAAATTTGTTACTACACTTATTTCATTGTCGATCATATCATAATTTAAAAATGTTTGAACGATTCAAAACAATATTGTAAAAAGCACTTCTCCTGGATATTTCCGCTATCAGAACATCACAGAAAACATTATACTACAAACGACTTTTTCCCAATGAAATGGGTTTCATGATCTGATCTTTCGTCAAACTGCAGTTTTGGTTTTTTAATCATCTACTCTTTGTTTTAAAGTCTCTCTCTGTAAGTAAATCCGTATCCTTCTCAATATTTTCAAAGTTTTTTCTGACATCCTTAATAAATTCTGATAGAGATTTAAGATGAGTTCTTCCCTTTAGTAAATTAGATTGTATGCCTTGAAGCTATTTGCCTGTGTTGCTTACCCTTTATAATAATTTGTCCCATAAGACTGTGAGAAAAGCTACCTCGTAGTTATCAAAGTATTTTGATAACTTTAGGGCATCCAATTAACCAATAGGTTTTTCATTGCCATGAGTAATTGTTTTGTTTAAAGCTTCCTTAATATGTTTGTAGTTTTGCTTTAAAGCTGAGATCGCATCTGCCCTTGCTGCCCACCTAACATCGCTTATTCATTTTATGTGTTTAGAATATGTGTTGGGCAAATTATTGATTAGAATATTCCAATGTCGTGTAGATGCCGAAAAATATACGTAAGTATAGATTTTGAACAATATCAAAAAACAAAACGCTCCAGCATACGATTCAGCAGCACAATTTCCTATTAAATTAAGTAAATGACTTGCACATGTTATATAAATAGCAGTTTCACTGTGTTCTTTTAACCTCGCTTGCACCCCAAAATATTTGCCAGCCATGTTTGCAGCATTGTCATATGTTTAAAATTTTTAATATCTAATGAATATTCGGTTATAGTCTTCAAAACTACGTTATCTAAGTATTCGGAATCATGCTGTTGGATTGGAATAAAACCATAAAAACTCTCCTTTGCTGGTAACATATCTCAAAATAAAAGTTAGCTGGTCGATGTGACTTACATCCGGAGTGGAGTCCAGAATTATGGGAAAAATTCATAGCTTCCTTAACATCAGACATTAATTTGTTTCGTACTTCCTGTCCCATTATAGTTATAGATTCATCACATGTGGTGTGCGATAAATAACTTACATTTCCTGTTCCGGGATTAGCAAACTTTTTCATATGACTTTTGGAAAACTATCAAACTCCGAAAGGTACTGAATAAACCTTAAAAAAATCACCCTTTCTTACAGATTCAGCGCTTTCTCTGTGGCCTCGAAATGCAATGCCCATACTAGCTAGTAATTTTACAGTTACGATAATTCTTTTTAATACCTCTCGCCAATATTTTTATTCGTTAACTATTTGTTTAGCTAACTCTGTATTAACAAGCCCAATAACTAACGATCGTTTTTTAAAAGCGCACATCGATGAAATGTGATCTTTGGAACATTTATGTTCTTTTAATATTCTAGTTAAATTTTTCCAGTCATTAAATTCAGTGATAAGTTTTGTTTACAAATTTTAAGTTGAAAATAATTTGCAAATATAGCAGTAAATGGCCTTACTTGATTTGAAAATTTTTAACCATTCACGTTTTTCTTTCATAGCATTTGCTTTAAAACAATAAAAATTCGATTCTTCAATATTTCTACAAAAAATTCTATTTTTATCAGTATAGTCACCTTTAGGATTTGTAATATCTCCTATATAGCACGGTTTATTTATTAAATAATAGTCTATCATTTTATTAGATAAATGCTCTGGCCATAACGCAATGTCATTGTGATAACTATCGCAAGCATTATTTGTATCTGTTCCTTCTAATTTTTCTTCCACTATAAGATTGTTTTCTTTTTCGCCTAGTGCTACAATTTCTCTTTCCATTTCTACTCTTACTTCCCTTTCAATTTCATCTTCGATTCCAAGTCTGGTTTCATTTGTTTCAGTTCTGAAGTCCACTTCAGATATGGTTGTTTTTTTTTTCTAAAGGCGACAAAAATTCAACCGACGAATTTCTTTGTTTCTCTGCATGCTTTTTCTTTTCTTTTCCTTTTTCGACACCTGGTTGAAACCTCTTAATGATGGACTATAAAAATAATGAAATCATGAAGTATTCCGGGGATATGGATTTTTTAAACATTTTTGTAAAAAAAGCGTTTTTTAAATAAAGATTTTAAATTGTAAGTAAAACAACTACTTCAAAATTTCTAAGATTAATACATCAAATTTATATAATAAAGCCTAAAAGTTTATTTAAATAATTATAGCAGTCGTCACTGCTTTAATTGTCGGAATTTTACGATTTTATTACACTACAAAGTCTACAATATAATGGTCTAATACAGTGGTGCGCAACCTTTATTAACCGCGGGCTACTCAGACGCGGATGATTGCGCGAAGCGCCACGAAATGTTTTTAAAACATAATATTAATGTATTTACAAATCGAATTGATTTTTTTATTAATATTTGCGTGAGATTACGATTAACTGTTTTGCTTCTTTAATATGTAATACTAATCCATTTATGTCTATTCTCGATCAAATTTCTGTCTTGGATTTGGAAAAATATTCTCCGGCCTTCTGTTTCTCTTTCTACATTTTTACGACTTTTATCTAAGTCCATTCACTCTAATAATTTAACTTCAAACGTAAAATTTTAATAGTTCCGAATGTAATGAGATTTGTGCTGAAAACGTATACATAAACAAATAATGATAACAGGCACACGCCTAGGATTTTCTGTTGGGGGATCGTTAGATAAAATTTTAAGTTTAGATTTAAAAAACTCTCCTACATTTAGAGCTCAGTTTTGGAGCTGTTTGTTTGCAGCTATGCTGTTGGTATCCGGTGTCAAGTTAGTAAACAATTATTTACAAAATATTTGTTTCGGGTAGCCACAACAAGGTTGCAGAAATCTTGTTGTGGTTTTGGAGATGCTTGAGGCAAGTATTTTTTAAATGCTTGTTGATAAATATCTCTCTTAATGTTTCTTAAAATGATGATGTCATCTTTCATACACATTTACATACATCTTCACCCTTGTCTCCAATATTATTTATTACTATGAATTTACTTGTTGAAATTTACGGATATCTTTTTCATGATAGCTTAGCGGGCCTCATTAGACGTCCTCGGGCCTTCGGACCGTAGGTTGCTCATTCATGGCGGAGGCTGCCCTTCCATATTCCAGCAAAAGTGTCTTCTTATTAATTCCAGATATCTATTCTGCGAAGTGTGCTGATTTTTATGGAGATGTAATACAACAACTTGAAATGCAAAAGGAAAATCTTGCCCGAAATTTTTAAATTTAAATATCGAGCGCAAGAATAATAATTGGTAATTTGTTTTTTACCTGTCTTTCTCTTTCGTTGTTTCTCCTATTTTCTCTTCTTCCTCTCTTTTTCTACCTTTCCATTGCTCATTTCTCCTCTCCCGTCTTCCTCTTTTCTCTCTCTCTTATTCTCTATTCTCCTCTGAATACATCACTTTCTCATCCACTTTATCTCCTGTCACCTCAAGCATCAATACTTTTAATCACATCTTTCTCCGTCGCATCACCTTCGCGAGCACTTCCTTTGCTCTCAATCTACTTTCAAATTCACCAATAAAACCTTCTCTACTCTCTCGACGTTTCCATACACGTGCCTGTACTCTCACACTTTCCTTCCTTCTTAACCGATTTATCTCTCTTTGATCCTTGTATTTGCTTCCCTTCCGAGGGCTTTGCCCTTATGAGGTTTTGGAAGCTTTGCTCCTTAGGATAATCCGTTAATCTTTCCTTGCTTGAGGATTAACAAGGGGATGTCGGATGTTGTGCTGAAACCTGTAGCTGTCTCGACGCTTAATACTCTGTGTAATTCACTCGTTATCTTCCCTGCCAAAACCAGAGTATAAGGAAGAAAGTTTAACTGAAAGTCAATTACTTACTATAAAATCCATAATATTGAATTTGTACACATTTTTTACATAATAATTAATTATGAATCAAATTAAAAAATTACTAATTCCTCAGTTTTATTCAACCTTTCTAAGAAAGTTATGAAATCCCGATACACTTTTCGGCTCTTTATTTTTGTAATAAAAGGAGTTCAAATATCTCCTTTTAATTAGTCTTAATTCCAGTGACGTCTCTTCAGGATATGCACCAAAAGATTTGACATGAAATGTTTTCTCTGAGAAAAATCTTTCCCGAGGCGTTCTTATTTGCCAGAACTGATTCGGAACCACATCCGTTGGGCAGTCATGTCCACCGTCTCCAAGCACCACCACAACAACCCCATCATCACTGATTTAGTTCCTCGATTTACCCTAGCCACCCATTCCATTCCGGTATCCACAAGGACCTTAATACAATCCTACAAGACGCCCACCCAATCACTTTCTCCCATCACCGTGTTCCATTCCCTAAACCCACGATCCTACCCTTTCGCCAACACCTCAATCAGCCAGAATCTCATCCACTTCCTGTAGGATTTCACCTATGCCTCATGTGTCCAATCCACCAATACTTCCGCCCTATCAACAACGTTGCTAGCGCTATAACCTCCAAAAGTTGTATTTACCTGCTTTAGTTAACTCTCTGTCACGCCTTTTGTGTCGTCCTCTACAGCAAATCCCTAGATATACATTTTTCTATAATTTTATTGTTTGCAGCAACTTGGACATGGAAATAGGCAGTACTCTCGTGGGAACAAGTTTCCTAAGTTCGAAAAAATTTAGTTAGAAAGGGTAGATTGAAAGATTTCCGGGAAATTGTGACCTAAAATATTAAAATAAATAATTTGCAATTGCTTTCCTAACTGAGAAAAATATCATTCACTCCGAGATAAATAAAAACTCTTGAGATAGTCATCCATCTCATTTGCCGTTTGTGGATAGTTCCTGAAACATTATGCCGACAGTAATTCTTAAGCTCATTTTCAATTGGGGGCATTGAAGAGATTTTAGAATATCATTGAGATTCTATTCCAAAGTTTCGCTTTATCCGGTACACTAATAGTTGTGGCTTAAGTATATTGCAACATTAGGGACTTTTAATTTGATTCGTGATTACGAGATAAGGTGCTTCCCGCCTATTTTAGGAACATAACATTCAGTGTATTTTACGTCTCACTGTTATTTATGAATAATTTTAATAAATTAACATAACTACGGCATTCAATTATACCCGAGTAATTTAACATATATCTAAGGCAAGTCACATTATCAATTGGCGTGTTTGTTTCAGATATCTTCGCAATTGTTCTAAAAATTCGGAATTGGAACAACTTTCCTCCCGCTCCTTGGGTGCAAAAACGCATTTTAATAAAATTCTGTATGGCTCTTTTTATGGCGAATCATTCATAAATATTTCACTTATAATTTTCTTTGGGCATTTCTTATTTAGGTCAAAAATTTCCTTCAACACTTCCACCATATTTCCTTTGAAGTATTCTCCACCTCTCCTTCATTTGTTCTTGGTCTGTCTCTCACACTTATTGGCCGAGCGAAGCGAAGTCTCTCCTGTTGAGTCGCTGTGCACTTTGTCTGTTTTTATTTGTTCTACGACAAATGCTGTCTCGGTTGTCTGATTTTCACCAAACTTCCTATGCATGTACAAACTACTTAGAGTCTAGAGTCGACTGACTATAGTTTTTCTAGAACACCACCTTAACCCTCGAGAGGCGCGCTGGTGTATAAATACGCCAATTATACGAATTTCAATGTGGCAACGCTGCTTTGTGTCTGGCATCTAAGACACTTGGTGTATTCTTCAGTGTCATTTTGACTTTCAAATGAGAAAGTTCTCGTGCCACAAAGATCTGTAGTAGCTTAATAATCGGAGTGATAATAGTATTAGTCATCCGTGGCGTACTGAGTAGGCCGCGCGCCTGGTCGTTGTGATTCATTCTTTGATTTACCTCTGTCCTTCGAGCAGACGCGGCGGATTGAATATACGAGCGATTGAAAGAGTGATTTTTGTTTATGCTGAGTACGCAGCATGGTCTGTCATGTAAACTATATTCTTTATGTTTAGACTTATGTATGTAAAGTTACAGTTTCAATTTCCATTGTACTATGGAATGCTCGAGGAATCAAATATTTTGTTTATTGATTATCGTAGAATAAACATCTATATGATAAAATAGGATAATTTTGCCTTTATTCTTAATATATATGTATTTAGGTGTCATTTTACTACTTGTTGCTTTATCGTCATCTCTCTGACAGAGTGATTGAAAAAGTGAACTTTGGCACGCCTTGTCATGTAAGTTATTTTTTGATTATATGTAAATCTGTAAAGTTACAGTTTCAATTTTTGCTTTACTTTGAAATGCTCGCAGAATGACATACTGTAGATCACCGACTATACGGCGTTCGCTTATACGGCGTAAAACGTGCAAAAAAGAATAAGGCATTAATAGTACTATCAACAACGCATCATGAAACAGAAATTGATGACGATACCTAAAACCCTCAATTTTATTGGTCTACAACATGAGTAAGGGAGGAGTAGACACAGTAGATGAAATGTGTGGTACATACTCTGTAGCTCGTATTACTCGACGGTGGCCATTGGCAATATTCTTTTCGCTAATGAATATAGCGGGGATAAATGCGCAAATACATTTTTATTCTAATGCTGATAATCCCAGTCAACCAAGACTGAATTTTTTAAAGGAATTATCATTGGCAATGACGAAGCCCTATCTCAACTGAAAGAGCAAAAGTATTTCTCTGCCGTCAGATGTGAAGATACTCCTTTCAAAATATCGAGAAACAGCGGAAAGGGAATTTATATGCCAGCACCAGGAAAGAGAAAAGCGTGGACGATGTTTACTATGTGGTAGAAGAAAAAATGTGGACACAACCATTACATATGATTCTTGCAATCAATTTTCTTGTAAGAAACATGTAAAATCAACATATATTTGTCAATCATGTAATGCTGAAGGCAGTAATTCAGATTAATAATGAAAATTTAATAATTGTTACTTTCGTTTGTGTGTCGATATATGACAATATTTTTAATTGGAATATAATTTGTTTAACCCCTCAAGCCAGGAGGAGATATATTAAATCCCACCCGTACGGCCGGATGAGGTTTTTAAATTTTCACGATTGCGTTGCAAAAACGTTCGAAAATATTAATATAATCATAACTTGGGAAGTTTTCTCTTGATTTTTCTGATATTTTTTTGTGGATTTAAGAAAAAAATAAAATTTGTAAATATCTATTTTGCGTATAATATTTTATATACAAAGATTGTTGGAGTAGAAGAGAATGTACACCAATTTCTAATTTTCCGGCGTGCATTCGCGCTTTATATATAACATTCAGCACCGGAAAATCTATAGAAGATATTGATGTGCAATCTGAATAAAAAAATAGCTTAAATTAGTAACTATATCATTCTGCAAGTCTACCCATCTAAACCAATTAGGTGAAAAGTTTTACGCATCTCACCTTTTTCATGTCTTGACTGGAAATTTTTAAGTTAATGTAGTATTATGATTTAATAAAAGATGATTTATTTATAATATAAACGTTTTAGTTATAGAGTCATCATTCTTAATCATTACAGAAGTCACATAGAAGAAATAGTTGCATTTCGTTCAATGGAAATGGAGATATGACGTTGCATAAAACACGGAAAACTTTAGCTTATAGGTCATTCCCAAATATTTTCAGAAAATTTAACATGCGTAATTGGATTCAGCAAGAAATGTCTTATAGCTTAGTAAACACTTCTAGTAACCTATCGTGATTTTTTTCTGGCGTGTCCTCTTCCTGCCTACTCATTTCATCGCTGCTTTGGCACTGCTAGCACAGCAGCGAAGCACTTATCTGAAGAGGAAACAGACCTCGTCTTCTTTCAAATGTCAAAGAAAAGGAACCCAATTTGTTGGGTTCCCTTTCCTCAGGTATTTATGGGTCAACTTAAGAAACCGAAAATCCGTAGGTACGTGGTAAAAACTAAAATTCTATCACAAAACTAAACGTATATTATATGTAAACAAATATTTACAAATAGATGTACTCAATTCCCCGCAGTTTTTGTCGAGATTAAAATAAAATTCTAAAGGTCTTGAAAATTATATGACCGATATTATCCTTCTCACAAAATTCCTCTCTTTGAGGAGTGGCACTAAATTATCGGAAGAGTGTCGGCCTAGGATTTTGAAATCAGCTGTTTTGACGTTGACGCTCTCCTATGAAGCGATTAACGAAGGATCGCGCGGTAATGGAAGGGAATGTTTACAGAAATGTTTTTACTAAACCTAATTCCATTCTTCATCGATTGAATTGTTAACATTTGTAATAAGCTGTGCATAAACATACATAAGATGTTTTCCTTTCTTTCTTTACATACCGACGAAGACCTTTGTCGCATGATAACAGCCAAATATCTCCACCAGGAAAAAAGAGGAGAAAAAAACGTGCTCTCCTTTGAAATAATGCACAGTTCCTACATTGCATTTCAAACACCAAGGAAAGGTTTCTTGCTGCATTGAAAAGCGACTTTTATGCATAGAAACACCATCATATCAATACAAAATTGAAAATTATATGGCAAAATTCAACGTTGATTATATATTTTTCAAAAGGGAAACAAAATACAGGACAAACATAGATAGGAAGTACAAAGCTTATTCTTTCAAAATATATATAGGTTATTTAGATTTAAAGAAGTCTCTAGCGTCAAAAGATAAAATAAATTAGTGCTTCCGCAGGACGTAATAGTACGCCTGACGGCCGATTAGACAGTTTTTGCAGGACGTAATAGTACGCATGACGGCGTTGAGGGGTTAATCAAGAACTATCATTATAAATTGTAGTTGTGAAACATAAAACATCATTTGATAAAAATAAACCAATTATACCATCAAACACATGAGTTATTTTGTAAAAATTACGCCGTGGACAAGGTACACCGCGTGCTCGGTCGTGTAACAAACAAGAGCGCGCTTGCTCGAGGGTTGATAGTTCCTGCGCAATTTGCGGTAGCGCATTGCGCTAATTTCCGAATCTTATCCAATAAAATAGAAATGTAGCGTACATACTGAAAACATCAAACGATGTAGAAAACGTAAAATAAAAACTTATCCAAAATGTACAGCCAGCTTCACATAGGCGCGCAATTTGCGTTCGCGCGGTTTCTCCTGTTGAGTCCTTGTGCACTTTGTCTGTTTATTTCTTTGTCTGTTCTACTGTAACTGCTGTCTCAACGACGAGACAAGGCTCTGTTTCATTTGCCATTATTTCCATATTTGGAGCGTTTCTTAGATATACATTTCTTTCACACATATTTTGCTGCTGAGGGCAGCCCTTTCAAATCTATTAAAATTTTACATCCCCGCTGAATGAAGTGCAGGTGAACTATGAAGGCAATAATGATATTGGACGTGTGATTCCCCTCCCTCCCTCTAAGTGGGCTGAGCAAGGCCAAAGATCCCCCAGATATCCTAGTTAACTTATATTGAAAGTTTTCTCCTTTCACGTATCATTTTCTCTCTCTCACTATATTTCACCTTCTACCTTCATCTTTCTTTCTCCTTTCACTTTTCCATAAATCATATTTGACGTTTTTGTGCCCTTTCATTCCTTCCCTCCAATCCGCCCCATTCGCTCTTTTCCGCCACCTTTACTTCCCCAGCCCTTTCCCTTTATTCCAAATACTTCCCCTCCCCTCCACACGTATTCCAGGACTCCGAAATAGACACACACCTCCCTCCGTTTCATTCTCTCTCTTCTCCTGTCGTAACTCATATTCCCCCTATCTCTCTCCCTCTCTCTCACTCTTCCTTTTTCTCGTGCCTGTTCCATTTCCCTTTTCCTTTCCTTCTATATTCTCTAGACATAGGCTCTATTAAAAAATCCTGAAACCGCCTCAAAACCTATCGCTCTCTGCTTTTGTATTTTAACCTCTCTCTCTCTCTCTTCGTTTTCTCCATTTCTCTCCCGAATTTATCATGCTCCTTCATCTAATATATCTGTTCTTTTTTCGCATTTTTTTTAAATGGGCCTGGTGAGATATAGAGAGGAAGAGATCAAATGATTTAGTGTATAATAAAATTTGGATGTGAACCCAACCACCATTTTTTGGTAATCGAGAAGGAGGTTAAAACCGAAATCAGGAGCCCAAGATTTATTTGGCAAAAAAAAGTGTGACGCGGTTGCATTTAACAACATCTTCTGAATAATAATTTTTTAAAAATCTGATGTGACAACCACATGACTTTCTGCATACCTGTAATAATTCTAAAAATTCCAAATTGGTTAAATGATAATAAATATTTTCCAGGCTTTACAAAGAACTGAAATAAACTCAAACCGTATCCTTTTGATATTGGATTCACAGACACACCCACAGACATCATTGAGAAAATAGCCAAAACGTGTTCATGGGATCTTAAAATATGTATTTCAGTTGAAATCTAGAACTCGATTTTTTTCACGAAAACATTACTTTCTTTATACTTAGTATACGAAGAAAATTAAAATATCAATTACCATGGCAACGAATAAAATGGCTTGAAATTGGATCTGGTATTCAGTGTTTTAATAGCATCGATTCAATAGTTTTAATGAGGAATTGATAGACTGCGTTATAAACTCGCAGATTTCAACCAACGACGTATAGTAGATATACGCCTTTGGTTGAAATATAAGTCTTATACATATGATGACGTCATAATTTGAATAGGTACACAGTATATTGTATTAAATAAAAAACACATTACTCCTTTTAATTACGGAGATTCATAATCTATCCTTATATAATAAATAATAGTTTGTTTTTTTAGCTTCCTTTGCTCAACGGTTAGTGTATTGCGCTAATTAAACGGGGATACTGGGTTCAGTGCCCTCTGGAAGTATCTTTTAATTTAAAAAAGTATTTAAAAAACCAGCAGTGAAATTAAAAACAACAAAAAATTATTTTATAAGATTCTGATTAAATTTGAAGTTTGTATTAAAGTTATTAGTAAATAAAGTCACTAATCTCGCACGTATCTTGTTATCAGAATCCGTCATTCTTCTTAACTATAGCAAATAATATTACTAAACTGGATATTCACTATATAAACAAATGTTAATTTCATACTTTTTTCTACATCAATTGCCGTTTTATCTTATTATAAAAGACTGCATTTATTATAATTAGAGTAGCAATTGAAAATGAAATGATAAAAATACTCAATTAAAGTGAAATTGTTGTTTTATAAATTATATAACCACATTTTGAATGGAGCATCTTAATTTCATAATAATATATTCATACTTTGTTCAGTTAAACCATACTATTGGTGGTCACGGCCGTCGTAGAAACTTGAATGAGTAATAAACGATCTATAGATAACCATTAAGGATGGATGTACCGTGACTATTGGATATATGCACGTCATCATTATTAGTGCTTTTATTCTTATCCTGATCAATGATCTGTCCACTGCGAATCGCGTTTAATACCTACCTTCTACTTCATTGTATCCTTTCTTATCACCAAATCGCTGAAATCGCTTTCTCATTCATACGCCTTTTGTCTCGATCGCCCTCCATCGCCAACCTTTCCAACCTTTCGATTCTTCTCCATATCCTTCCCCTCAATATCTCCTTATCTCTCTCTCTATCTATCTGTCTCTTACTTTTTCCCAGCAGCAGTCCCGCATCTTGCGCGCAACCCATATTCTTTACTCTTCCCAATGGTTTCCCTTAAGCCCTGAAATTACGTCCGAACGGTTCTTGAGGTCAGCGGACAAATCCATATAGAAAGGGAGAGCCCGTAGGCATTAAGAAAGATCTTTCGAGGAGAGCAAAAGAGAGTTCGGGATGTTTGAGAGGGAGAATGAGTGGGGATTGGAGAGGAGAGCAGAGTGGTTTACGACCGTGTGTGTGTGGAATAATAGGAGAAAGGAAGATTGAGAGATGGAGGGAGGAAGGAAGAAGGTAGACTGATTCTAGGATGAAAAAAGAGAGGAGGAGTTAAGAAGTAAAATGAGTTGATGTAGACAATGGCGGAAATATAACCCTTTAACACACCGGAAATGCCATTAACGTTCCTTACATAACTTGAAACACTGTTTGCTTTCAAAATATAGTCAACGACTTGTTTCTTTATATGTAAACAAAACGGAAACAACGTTGTGTGCAGAATTTGAAAGCCGTTACAATGGTTTTCGGGCTTTATTTACCAGCGAAGCTATAGTAGCGGATCGCCTTATGGGCACGTCGCCTCCGTCCGTTCATTCTTTCTTCCGCATGTTCAGTCTTCGAAACTACTGAACGGATTTTAATTAAATTAAGTACAAGTGATCCCTTTTAAAATTTATCGACAAATTCTGATTTTTTCAAAGCACCCACTTTGCATAAGCGCTTATATAAACGTATGCTCGTAACTCGTTAAATGGCATCCTTCAAGCAACAATTAAATGCCATATTTTTCTCTCCCTAGCTCTTATACGATCTGTGATGTATAAATAAATATTTATTCGGGTAGAAAACCATATTTACCACGAAATGACTGCAAGACCACATAATTACGACTTCTAGTTTTGGAGATAAACATTCGAGACTATCAAAAGCATATCATCTCATATTTTGTTTACATCGATTGCTACGACTATTCTATCAGAAATAACAATTAAAAAATGCGTATTTTCCTCCCCCATGCTCATATTTGATTGATGATGTATAGGTGTATTAGAAATTTATTCCACATAAAACTACTGCGGGAGCACATAATTACGACTTATAGTTTCCGAGATAAAAATACATGAACCGCCCAATTTTTGATATCGTTTTCTACGCATTTTCCACGAAGAAGACTTTCAAAATCTCTGCGTCTTCCATTTATGGAGTTTACTTTTCCTTCTTGTTTCATATAAAATTATTAAGGTTGCAAATGCGGCAACGATACAAGTCGCCACGGCAGAAAAAATATTACTGCTAAGGTGTTAAATCTCGCCATTTTTCGGGTTCCAAATTTCCTAATTAGGAACGGATTTTAATTCTCTCAGTAATATAAAACAAATGGAAAACTTCATCTTATTCTCACTACACACGTTTAAGTTTTGAATTCGAGTTTTGATTTTATCCAATTTTAATTGATTAAATATACCCCGCATTCACTCTAATGATATGGAAACGGAGAGAAGAAGTTTTCGGGAATCAGGTACTGGTACTTTTTTGTGAGAGTTTTGATTTTTCTGAATCATAACGTACGATCTCCTATGCGTGCGCAATATTTTAGTAACAATTTCAAGTGAAAGTACCCAGGATTGCGTGAGGGATAAACAATTGCGAATTCTTGCATAATAGAGGCTAGTAAATAATGAAACCCATTTAAATGGAGTTCTAAAAAAAGTAGAGCTAAATTTAAGAAACAATTCATTAATGGTTAAACGTCTATTGTAGAAAAAAGTCGAAATAAGACATCCATTAGGATCGCGTGCTAGACCATTGAAATGTTCTCTCCCTCGGGATCGTTTTTAATCCTTTTTACGACTCAGAAAATGGAAGAATGATGATATAGCC
The DNA here is from genome assembly GCA_028673005.1 of Tanypteryx hageni. Taxonomy (NCBI): domain Eukaryota; kingdom Metazoa; phylum Arthropoda; class Insecta; order Odonata; family Petaluridae; genus Tanypteryx; species Tanypteryx hageni. The sequence goes on from CM054117.1 coordinate 44,659,118, forward strand.
TTCGTATAGTTCTGCTACGTGCGTGCTTCTTACTCGAGTAGATCTGGTCACTCTGTCTGTCGCACTTCGAAACGCTCTTCTACCACGCCTGGAGGAAGAGGATAAGCAAGCGAAAATGTCTTTGCTGCCAACGTCACCTCTTCTTCTTCTCATAAACTTGGAGCAGCAAAGTATTGTGAAATTCTTTATGCATTCAAATAAAGGATTACCCACTCTGCTTAAATATGCTCTTTGAAAATCTGGCGAAACACGTCTCGACTAACTCGAATTTTCTCAAATTCAAAGTCCTGTTATAAAAGGTTTATTTCATTATTTATTATGCATAGTGTGACTTCCTATCGGAAATGATTTCACACCCTTTATCTTTAACGGTAGTTATAGTTAAATCTTAACATCTGTCTCAGAATGATCACTACTGTTGACATGTATTCTAGCTGAATATTATAATATCCAATAATATGTCTCAAATTAAAGACAAGCACGTCGTATGAAAAAATTAGCCGATGGATACAATGAACACAAAAAATACTCGTGATTATTATGCAGCAGAGCTAACAAACGCCATGATGGGGAATATAGAAACAAAGATTGCAGGGAAATCTTCAATTTGTTACAAAATTTTCCTTAATAATCCGTACTACAGCATGTTCTCGTTGAAAGTAATTTACCCTTTTGATATCGCCATGTGTCGCATCCTACCACAAAGAAAAAAAAGCCAGCACGGTCAGTTATGGTCTATGTTATAGAGATTCGTTTCGCACGACAATAAAATAGAAACAGCAAATTTCGCAGTGCAGAAGTGGAAATTCGAATCATACTGTAGAACATAAGGTGTTTAAGCAAGGGATAAGAAAAACACGAATTAGATTTTAATGTATAGGAATGTTAACGTATCACACATAAATGTATATTCATAAAACTTAAACATTAAATTTAAACATTCATGGCACAAAATCATGAAATTTATCTGCTATATTTTTTAATATTCAACCATGCAATACTGATGTAGCAAAATATTCTGAAGCAAAATATTTTTGATCGCCATACCAAGAAACATATTTGATTATGCAATGCATACAAGAATTCAATTAAATGATCATATTATGTTTAATTTCTTACCAATGTGAATATGATAAGATCGAGTGAACTCTTCAAATGCTAAAGCGACAGAGAGGGTCATTCAAAGAAGCTTAAAAAACAAATCTACATTTTCAACCCGGATGACCTAGATTCTAGGTTCTAGAAGGACACTCGATTCGATTCTGGAGAAATCGAAGACCTCTCGAATCCAATACTAAGCGTCCGCTTCCCTATTCTCCGCCCGCATCCGGCGTAGAAATCTTTATGAGCCGCATCGCCAATATACGAGAAGGGACGGGAGGATAGAGAGAGCGACCCTATTTGAAAAGATACCATCGATGCTACGGAATGGAGCCATTTGCGAAGGCTATATTCTCGACTCGGAAGAGAGCGTTATCCTTATTCCGGATCCATACCTTCTTTCTTTAACTCTCTATCCTATTTCTCCTCTCTTTTTTCCCCTTTTATGCCTCTCTGACGCCTCCCAAAAAATATTTCTTATTCTTCCTTATCCTCAATTTTTATGTAAATATCAGGTTTATGAACGTAACGCCACACAAAGCTATCAAATTTATCCCGGTTGTAAAGTATATTGAGAGGTGTTTATATTCAAAAGCCGTTTTATGGACATTAAAAAAAATATACTGCCCTCTGTTATCAACCGAGAAGTTCATGAGGTGACGAATGGGTGAGAAACGAAATAAAATTGTTTAACATTTCAAAACCGTGTCATGATTAATGATTTCGTTGTAATCCAAATCATTATTTGTGGCCATCTCTTACAAATATAACCTGACTCAATATTATGACACTCGGGCCCGTCCTATTTACAAATATAAAATGCCAGGCATTTCTGTCTGTGCTTCAGTATCCGAGTATAACGGTGATGACCTAAGTTTGACGTTTTGTCACGATAAATGAACCGCCGGCGGCATAAGATGCAGGGGCATATTTCATCAAAGAATTGGAGGATAAAGAATGGTTTAGAGCAGGGGTAGCCAACCCATGCCCCGCGACGACATTTGGTATGGGCCGAGGTACTCAGTCACACACTCAACCGAAAAAAAAACATTTTTGGCCCGAGTGAAACAAAAATCTGACATTTGTTTTGATTCTCTTATCTATCTTATCCTCTCAATTGATTATTTACAACAATGTTTAACCTTGTAAATTCCTCCAAGGCTAAACTTAAATTATTTTCTAGTAGTTTATCTCAGGAAAGAACTGGACCAATTTTTTAACTCTAAAACGTTTGCAAAGAGGAAGTAAAAATTTGTGCTTGAACTTTAACCCTTCAGTAGTAGCGCTGTTTTTTGTTCCTTCTATGGTCGTGTGGAATATTTCATTACCCAAAAAAATAATTTTATGGTAAAATTTGTAGTTAATATTTTGTTGAAGTTATACGCTGAGATGACTCCTACATTATCTCTAAACCAGAAAATGACACATTGGTATTAAAATATTTATTTGCATTCAGATAGGAATTTGATAATTGCAGCATGAAGGAATGAGGGATCATATCAAAATGGTTTATGAAAGTCTTTCATTAAAACGTATTAATTATTATCTTTAGAAATTCAAAAATAATGTACTCTATATTAAAGGAACTTCGGTTTCATTTGAGTAATCTTTCTAGCGAACTAAATTGAAGCTGTTTCACAAAGTTAGATGGCCATTTCTTTTTTCAAGGTACTGTACATTATGAAATATTACTAAAAATGAAAGCAATTAAATGAAAGTTTACAAATTAGCGATAACTGACTGACTGCTCAAGGCCACGGAAGGGGGGATGCGAGCCAGCAGCGCTCCACTTGAAGTTATAGAAGGGTCAACACGCTACAGCGCTTTAGTAGTAAACAGTATACTAGTAGTTTGAAATGACACATTTGTCTTTAGTACAACCTCAGTTTGGGAACTGCAAAACTGAACTTTATTTGGCTTATTCCGCTTAAACTTTCACACTCTCGCCAACTTACCGCGAACCTTCTAAGAACGTTCTCGCTCCCGGCTTCACATAACTATTTCTCTGGTCTCCTCGCCGATCTTCGCGATCCGTCCGAATAACGTCCCTCTCAACATGTGTAATGATCTCTTGGGAGAACAATGTGTCGCCTACATTACGTTCCAGTCCTCAGAGAGGTTGTACCCACAAATGTATGCCACCTCGCCCTCTCTCCTACCTTTATTCCCATAATTGTAACACATCAATACACGCATAAACCTTAAAAAATCGTCCTCGTTTTCCATTCGTTCACCAAGTACCACAACCCTGCTTTCTTTGACAGGAAGTATAAAGTGACCTCTTCTTCAAAAGAGAATTGTCTCTCTACAATATCTGAAGTATCAGTATGTGGAAAAACCACACGCGAATTTAGAATAAAAAGTAACCATAAATAAATAATCTGTTAATCTTTCTCTTATCTATCATCACATTGACTCTATATGCTATTAATTTTCAGATGGCAATGAAAAAGGTAACTGCCATAAACAATAATGGTTTTCCTGAAGAATACTTATTAGTGGTGTGTTTCGCTAACAAACAATGGTTGCCAATGGCTACTCACCAATTGTTTATTCTCATCCATTACAGTCAACTATTGAGTTAGCTATGATCTCCCAAATGTACGTTTGGTGTACTCGATTAATTTATAGGCCCATGAATCTAATCTGTTTATTTAAAAAATTCTCAAATATTTGAGTTGACATAAGAGAAATAATTATTTATTCGACAGAATACAAAGCAGTCAAACATTTAAGCATGTGTATTATTAGCGAAATTATGAAGGACTAATAATTGCCCGTCGATAAATAGACTGGTTGGTTAGATTAAATATTGTCTTTGGTAGTTAGCCTTCTGTCACATTACTACTAAGCTGAGTGTCTGTAAGGTCACTCGTTATTTCTTACATCAACTAATGTCTGCTAGCAGCGCCACCTTAACATCGACCACTACATATATGTCCAGTAGAGCTTAGCCTGTCTCATAAAACCTAAATATCTTGGCAACAGTATGATGGATTTCAATTTTATAATTTTCCTGCAAATCTGCAGGTTGAGTCGTTTAATTTGATGAATCACATGTTAAGATGGCTTTCACCTTCGCTTTAAAAACCTAGTTTTTACGCTATTAAAACAGTAAGATCTTGGTAAACCTAAATTTCGGTTAATCCGAACAGGATGTAAAAAATAGTCTTAAGAAAAAGTTTAACTTATTCAGACGGAAATTGACAGAATACTATAACTTACAGATATTTTATTGATTTCTTTTTTTACATAATCTGTTATTTTCTTCTGATAATGTGTTGAACGACGAGAAAAGACTGCAATGCCCCGCCAGCGTTCCATAAAAATCACATCCGTAGGCGTGGCTTTACTGTGCTGCTCTACGTACAGCAAAGCGCGTTCCAACGCTTCCAATTCCTCATTGTGTGAGATTACTTGCGTTGTAGCTTTGTCTGAATCATTTTAATTCGAGTCATCTTGACCACTTTTGTCCGACAGTACAATTGCCGAGAGATTCAATACTAGTAGTGGCACAAAATTGTTCAATTTTAGAACGATTCTTTTTCCAGTTACTGGTGGTTGCTTTTCCAAAACCAAACTCCAAGTCTAGCTTGGTCGCGCTTGCGCCTTTGTCAATGCGTTTGAGCAATTCCAACTTATCTTTTAACAAACACGTACTGTGCTTATGCTTTTTGGACATTTCTACAAGTTGCACAAAACGGCGACAGTAATTAAAAAAACTGGGAATAGCCCTGCACTACATAACACAGCTGTACGCTAAGACGGTAAAAACAGCACTGAGCAATGAATACAGTGGTTTGCTGTGACCTTCACTCGATAGGGCGGAAATCTCCGACCACGCCTCCTCTACCCGCCGTGCATTTTGTAAAACACAATCCGAAAATTCACTAATCTGAACATACTCGAGTTCGAATTAGTTCGAATTAGCGAGGCTCTACTGTATATATTAGCGGTGGCCAAGTCTGCTTATCCTCAGAGCCGCATATGATAATCTCCCTAAGTTTGAGAGCCGCAAAACACGCCTTCTGCGCACAAATATGTATGAACAGTAAGCATAAGTTGCATTTGATGAAATACAGAGAGATTGTATGCCCATTAAGCATCCCCAAAAGGTCTTACTCGCACAGCGTTATCGCATTCTGACGTGATAAGCCTTGATATGCCCTTGACTGTAAATGAATGAGCCGCATGTTAAGTTAAAAGAGCCGCGGTTTGGTCACCCCTGGTATATAGATTATGCTAATGAAGAAATTATTGCTATGTTGAACGATGAAATAACCTCATATTTTGGCAGATTTGTTTTCCATAACTAGAGTAACCACATTAGTCACCGGTCATATTTAAGACTCGAAGGAATTGTATTTATTGGCATGTATCTGTAACTCAAAAACTACATAACGTAGAGACAAGTAAAATGTATTATTTTAACCGCAATAACGAGTATAGGTTGATAGACTGGCTTTTAAATAGATTAATTCTACCAATTTATATTTTCTGATTTCGTTGTCCCCATTTAAATACATACAGATGCATGTAGACTATTTTTTATTTGTCGATCAAAATTACTAATAATTATCGTAAAAAATCAGTACTTGAACTAAAAGACAAAATTATGAAGTTTTATTTTTCAATGGTGAAATTTCAAAAAGACTTTTTCCAAAACTGAGCTTCTAACTACAAAATCTCGAGTTTTTTAAATAAAAAATTTTTCCTTTCCATGGCGACCGATATTGTTGTCAAACTCTATAACATTGAAATGAATACAAGGTCTATTAATCTTCAGTTTTAGATATTGAATGATTATCAAGTGGAAGGAAGATAGAGAGGATGGAGAATTGAAGGAAGAGGGAGAGAGAGGAAAAATGGAGGAAGGAAAAAAGACGAAGAGAGAATGGGAGGAAGGGGGAGAGAGGAAGGAAGAATGGGAAAAAGGGAGAGAGAGAGAGGGAGGAAGGGAGAGGGGGAGAGAGGGAGAAAGAATGGGAGGAAGGGGGAGAATGGGAGGAAGTAAAAGAAAGAGAGAGAGAATGAGAGGAAGGGAGAGAGAATGAGGGGAAGGGAGAGAGAATGAGAGGAAGTAAGAGAAAGAGGTAGAGAGAATGGGATAAGAAAGAGAGATAGTGAGAGAGAATGGGAAGAAGAGAGAGAGGAGGGAAGAATGGGAGGAAGGAAGAGAGAGGGACAAAAGAAGTAGAGTTGGAAAATGTATTTCTTTGTAATAAGGTATTGTAACTAAATCGTGTCACAATATTGACGCTTGACTGTTCTTTTTATCTTTGCTCGTCGTTTGTTATTGTTTTAATCATTTATGTTTGTCTTCATGGTTCTTTCTTAGTTCCTATTTGTTTGTTCCTCATTTTGTCACTCTCTCACGATATTTGATTCTTCTTTTCTGTTCTTTCTTCGTTTATTGTTTTTTTTTTGACGTTTCTCAAAATGTCCCGCAGTAGGACTTCGGGCTATCTACTAGTTTAGTTAATAATACTTGGGATGTTAACGGAAAAACGCATTCGTCAGAAAACAAAAATGTCGCGGAGCGTCTAAAATGCATAGTCTTTTTACAGGCAAACAGCTATTTTCCTATGTGTTCATAGACGGATTTCGGGAAATTTAACCTTTGCGTGTTCTGTAGATAGGTTTCGGATGTTTAGAAGGTATTCTTGTTGTAAAAACTAGAGATGTTTTAACTTTTATTGTAAGCATTGAACCGAGTTGCTTTTTAGGATTTTTTCATTCTAAAGGATGTTTTTGCTAAATAAGTTACAGTTACTGCATTAGCTCTCTTGAGTTTGCTCTAGAGACTCGACAAAAAATTTAATTCATAAACGCGCTTCAAAAACATATCTTTGAAACGAGCGATCAAATCATCTATTTTTTTGGCACAAAATTAAGTATGGATTGAGAAGCCGAAATAAGTAGCTCGTACTGCTCAGCCAACGAAACTATTTTAAGAATATAGTTCAAAGTTATTTGAGTTACTAAATATTGGTTCAATAGGTTCTTTACATTATTAAATTAAAATCATTTAAATTATTAAACATTATTTTCCTCGTAAATTACCTTCTATTATTTTCAGCCAAACAAAAAAAAAAGCTGAAGTCTTATATGGAAAAATATACTATTAAATTCCCATAAAATCTAATCAAGTTTCTCGATTTCTCCTTTTTTTACCGAAACACACGCGTCTAGGGGAAAATAGAGTAATAGTAATTGAATGGAGCAGTCCCCAATCACCAGGAATCTTAGACCGAAATTATATTGGGATCAAATGAGAACTGCGGTGGGCTATGAAGGGGAGACTAGAAAGAGGAGTGAAAATGTGCAAAGGGAAAGAATGAGTGTGGAGAGTCTTGATAAAAGTGTGGATATGGAAGCGACAGAAAGGAAACCTTCCACCATTTGGGCGAAATGGGTGGAAACTCCTTGTCGTAAAAGGGAAAATATGGTTAGAATGCGGAAGAATTGAAAGGGATATAAGGAAACATTAAGAAAAGGAATCACATCTGTGTTATGGATGTGCGCAACGCAAAGTTAAATAAGTTAACTGCTTCCGGAAGATCCTTTCCGAGAGAAAAAGGTCCCATCGTGTGAGAGAATGGTTTGGAAGAAAAGTGCAATACCATGTAACTTTTCCGTTATTTTATTTTCACAAGTTTTCTCTTGTTTTCCTTTAAAGAGATGAACCGATTATTACAGCACTCAGAGTAATATTTTCACCGATTTATATTTTTATATGTAGGAACTATGGGATAATACCGTGTATGCGGGACGCCTGGCGACCCTAGTTAAAGAGTTTTGGCTTTCATGCTGGGTGCCTTGAAAGATTTTTTATCCTCAAGTGTTAGAACAAAAATGTTTATAGGAAATCTTCGTCGAATTAAATATTTACAATGAGAAAATTTCATTCTCCACTTAGATTTAATTCCAGCAGAGAAACAAACGTGTTAAAGAAATTGCGCAGAGATATTCGAATCAAATATGCTTCAGTGGAAGTAACACTAAAGGGGATTCACTCAGCTAGAGCAAAGGACTTTGCAAAAGAAGGAAATCTTAATAATGAATTACACAATTGGAATCGTTGAACTATCATTAAGAAATTTTCGTGAAGCGCAGAAAAAATGTTTGCCTAAATTCAAATAAGCTCAATCAATAGAGTGAATTGTAATAAATGTTAAAGTATATATTTCTCTTGAACGATTGAAGCAGTGGTTTGTTTTCATAAATATTAACGATTGTAAACTTCTACTGACACCGTTATCTTGAGAAAATGATTTATTTTTATTTTTGAGAGATTAATATTTTTTGCACTATCTATCGATCTTTGGTCCCCAATAAAGTCCTAATTGTGCAAACATCATTTCGCGTTCAATTCAAAACCAGCAGTTTTCACCAAAAATTAACCTGAACAGATTGCATGTCCGTATTTTGCTGTAGAAACTGCTATCTGTGCATCATCAATAATGATATCTGTTTTGTTGTCAAAATGGGCATCTGTTTTTCAGATTACAAGGCTGTCAGAGTACCGTAAAGAATCATTTGTCTTCCCACATATAAAGCGATATCAATGAATATTTTGTTGAAATGATGGTATTTTCATTAAACATACACTCAAAAACTAACCGTTGCGCATAAAACCAGTGATCGGTTCCTTCCCATTTTTAAATACGATAACTTAAACAAATGAAATCCTTAAGACGACGAGAGCCTTAGATTGTTTTTAACCCACAGATGGTAACTTCTTTTCATTTTCACCACTTTCAGGACATTTTCATCGAATAAAATTTTGCTCAGTGCGTGAGCACACATGCCCCCTCGAGTGGGCGTGTGAAATTGGCGACTGCAGACATTAGAGAGTTGGTATCGCCTCGTGCATTCGTCAAGGACTGCATTTGCCTCCCCCTCCTTTCTCACGCGATTACGGCAGAGAGAAGGAATTGTTTAGATGCTAAGCTATCAAGCACATTTGCCTCGCACAAACAGAAGTCAGAGTGGAAAGTTTACCGATAAGAGGAGTTACTCTGCAGGGAACTGGAAATCACGGCAGTATTGTGTACATGCTCTCCAGTCAATCCCCGGAGCACTTGTGATTTTGAGAATACCAGGAATGATAACTATAACGACACACACACAGTGTTACACGGATGGTTTCCATACATTTCGATGACCGCATATTACACTTTTCTCGGTTTGCTATTAAATTTCTCTTTAGTATCTTACGGATACTTATTTTCACGATTGTGCACTCAATAGTGTACGACAGCTAGATGATATTTTTTCATAATATAAAATTTTAACATAATAGGATCCGGAATTTTGGTGCGTGATAAGCCATAGTAAAATCACATGATAATTAATAAACAAAGGTTTTGGAATGACTGTCATGCATGATCGCATACATCTGAAATTAAATTTTGACATTTGAGAAGGAGAAAAAATCCTATACTTGACGGAGAGACCCGGGTTCGATTCTCGGTCAAGTACAGGATTTTTTCTCCTTCTCAAATTTCAAAATTTAAGATGATAATTATTCGATGAAACATCGTTTGATCATTAATACGCCGTAAACTAAAAATAGATAACACTAGGGTCTACTGGTAAAAATAAATTTCTGCATAAACATTGTCTCAATATCATTTATCCTCTTTATATACTAACCGGTAATGGCTATATCTGGTAACGTTTGGGAAATTCCAGTCATAGATTTTCTTCCGTAAATAAGAATATCAGAATATCGATAATATTAGCCCTTGAGGAAAGAAAGAAAGAGATTTCTTGAAGAAGGTATACGTGTATGCAATTACAGCCCCTGAAGGTTTCACGACTGGCTGGAAATATAAGACTATATAAATAGGGTATGGATTTTTCAGGTTTAAAAAATATTACATTCGTATGGCAAATATCGGGTTTTATTATGATCCTTTTCATGAAAATCGGGAATAAATAAGTAATTAAGTAAGTAATTAATAAGTAAATAATAAATTTATCGAAGTTTTAAAAATAGTTCATTCTTGGATAATTTTCGGATTTTATTATTTTGTAATTTGGACAAAATGACTTTTAAATAAAAATTTGGTCTAAAAATTTCAAAGTTTTATCAACACTCAAAACTTTTTACTATACCTTAAATATTAAACGCCTCCAGGTGGAGAGGAACACCTCGCAGGCTGCGCAAATATCCTGCTTCCCGTTCAACTTCTTTTGAAAACACACCAGATATTAATGACATAATTTCTCTTTCGTAGTGTTTTCAACTAACAGACACTTGGGCTCATTTTTCCTTACCCTAACAGCGACTAGCGAAGGCGCATCCTTCACTATTCGTGGCGCGAGCAATCCAAGGAGATTTAAATTGTGTTATAAGGTAAGCTTACGAATAAATTCTTTACAAAGAGAATAAACAGACTGATCACGAACCACTCGGACTGAATTCAAGTCCTGAGGTGTCTACAAGCGCCAGAATAGAAATTCTGAGACCAAATCTAAAAAAAATGTGTAAACTAATTATTTCGGGTTTTTTTGAATTTTAACCGAAATTTAAAAAAGGCAATCGGTGGGTAAAAATCGGGTAAAACCCGAAAAATCAATATCCAATATATAAACGCAGTTTGCAAATATCTGTGCGTCTATGAAATAAGATCAGGAAAAAATACAGGGCGTTTTTATCTCCCCAAGCCATTTAGACTTCCCTTTGTTGAGCATACATCCAGTCTCCGAGTGCTGTGTTGTCACGAGTTAACGCCGTCGACTGTCCGAGCAGTCAAGCCCCCCGTCCCGGTAGCTAACCGATGGCAGCATACTCTTTCTTTTGAGCTCTCCGCTACTATGGCGTAACTAAGGGTAAAATGTTTATAATAGTCGCCGGTACGTGGTGTGGTTGTGGCAGATAAAAATAGTTACATAAATAAATAAAAGATATCTCCTAAACAATGCATTATAGGGGAAAATATTTCGAACAAACGTTGTATAAACTTAAATTTCTTACAGCGTTTATTCCTATACTGTTTTACATTCATCAAATATTAAAGATAATTAAAAAAAACGGATGTGATAAGAGTAAAAACCCTCTTCCGGTTGTGGGAGGGGTGGGGGGAGGGGGAGAGGGGGGGAGAGGAGGGAGAGGAGGGAGAGTGGGGAGAGGGGGGGAGATGGGGGAGAGGAGGGAGGGGGGAGAGAGGGGAGAGAAAGGGGGAGAGAGAGGGGGGAGAGCGAGAGAGAGGGGGAGAGGGGGGGAGAGTGAGAGAGGGAGAGAGAGTGGGAGAGAGTGGGAGAGAGGGGGAAAGAGAGAGAGACAGAAGTTGATGGAGAAAGGGATTGAGCAGAAGAGGTAGGTATATAACTATATGGTGCAACATAGGTGGGTAATGGAAGAGGCAGGTTAGGAATAAGCAATGGGAATTAGGAGATGGAGTGAGAAGGGAAGGTTGAAAGGATAATTATGAGAAAGCGAGCGAAACAGGGAACTGGTAGAAGACGATAGGAGTGTTAGAAATGCTGGCAACTAAAGATTGGGCTTTAATGCTTTGACCGCTGCCATAGGCTCTGAAATTTACATTCCGGGCCTTACCTCGCATAAATTCCAATACTTAACTTTTGCCCTTTCCCATTCGGAAGCCTCCCTGTTCTTCTGCCGTCGCCCATATTTATTTCTTGTCCATTCACCATCCAAGTTGCTTGAGGCGCGCTCGCTAGAACATGTGATCGAAATACATTACATTATCGGGCGATTCCCACGCACACAAACATTTGAATTCTTTTTACTTTCTCCATTTACGGTGTATAAAGAAAGTATTGTTTTCATGAAAAAAGATCGAATTCGAGATTTCAACGGAAGTACATGTTTTAAGGTACCCTGAACAAGTTTTGACTATTTTCTCGATGATGTCTGTGACCGAGATTTTGTGGGTGCTCTTACTCAAAAACAATCAAATCAACACGAAATTTTATATTTGACATTTATGTTAAATAAAAAAGTGCTGATTAGGTTTTGGTAAACATCGGTCAACCGGAGGTGGGTGTAGGCCACACCTACAATACACCAAAAAGTATTTTTGATCGCAGCAGACATATAGTATTTTTTTCCCTCCCTCTCCTTAATTTTTCCGTCGCAACCGAATTTTTCTCGTTGCAAAAGCAATTGTGACGTTGGATTAAGGTTTCGGCGATTTATCTTTTTACAACTCGCGCTCCACGCTAACGGCCGCCATAAAGCGGAATTTCCCAAAATCTGAAGTCCGGACCAGACATCTTTTGCTGCAGACGGCGGGCAAAGGAGATTAAAAAGTGCAACGGACGGGAAATTATCCTCTTTTCTAGAAATAAGCTTAGTGAAATATATTCAGCTGAGATTACATCTATCGCCTCTCTTTTTTGGGGGATTCCTCCGCATTTGTCAACTAGGAACTAATTAAAATGTTTCTGCAGAACTACGGAATGGATTTTAATATGCACGAATCTCATCTTTACAAATTAAGAACTTAATGGTGTGAACTACTGACTAACGCAAATTTCGAATAAAGTGATAACTTATAAATACCTTAACTAAAGTATTGCAAAATAGAAAATGTTTCCTCCAATTTTTCTGGCATATATTTTACACTGCAATAAACAGATCCGCTGCATATTTCATTGTTTAGTTTTTCGCTTGAATTGAAAACAGATGCTGTAGACGTCCTGTATTTAATTTCAACATGGAAATGCTTCAAATGGCAAATTTAATAATGGTATTCACTACTATTTTATTTCAGATTATTAGGGGTTCTTTACCTCGGAAACGGAACGCCTTATGGCCACGTCTCGTCCGTCCGTCCGTCATAAATTTCATCTCCTAACCGCTGGACGGAATCTAAGTGTGAGTAATCCTTATTAAAATTTATCACCCAATTGCGATGTTCAACTGAATCCGTCAATTATAACTTCCACTTTACATAATTACTTTAATAAACTTATACTCGTATCTCGTTAAATGGCATCCGTCAAACAGCAATTAAATACTATATTTTTCTCTCCCAAGATCTTATCTAGTCTGTAAGATATACATACATTAAAAAATGTATTCGGATTTATTCAACCTTTTTTGCTCCAAGGCACACTTGCATACTTGCTTAAGTCTCGCGACACACCAAACTCGATCCAAATTAATTTCACTGCTCTAATACGTTTTTAAAGAAAACAACAAGTAAAAGTAGAAGAAATGTTTCATGTTGTCATTACTGTTAAAATAACATTTAACCTATGAAAGACTTTTATTGCAAATAAAATACATACATAATTCAACAATATAATCATTTTCACTCTTCAATGGGAAACTTAGGTTTGCCTTTCGGAACAAATACGCATTATGTTTGGCTCAATAGTAGAAAGAGCTACACTAAGTTCTTCATCTAAGTCAGGCATGTCAAACTAGAAGCCTTTTCTCAGTCGTACTGTGGCCCGAATTCCGAGTTTTAAATTAACTAAATCGTTCGATATTTTATATAAATACTCTATTTTTGAAAGAGAGACGAGATTTTTTAATAGTTATTGAGGTATAATAGAACGAATTTTATACATTATTGTTTTAATGGCAAAAATTAAGTCTATTTTTCCAATTATGGCTCTCATTAAATAATTGTAATTCCAATGCGACCCTTCTATAACATCCATTGCCAATACGGCCTGATCTAACATAACATAAACTGCTCCATGAATCAACGTAATCGCTTATTTCGTGGACTCACGTCCTTCTTTCTAGAATGTGAATATAGTGCGGTTCAACACACTCTTTACGACATGCAACGGTGCGTCGTAAAATTCCTCGGAGTGATTTCCGATACAGACGGACGGACGAGACGTTCCCATACGGCATTCCGCTACTACAGCTTCGCTGGTAAAGAACGCCTAAAAACACACCTTCCTCCTTTTTGCATTCTTTCCGCGGTTTCAATCCACTTTTTCGCACACACATTGTTGACACCGTTTTCTGCCAATCCACTCACCTTATTTCCCATCTTTTCGTGCTCTTTATCACTGTCGTTTTCACCTTCGAAACCTTCCATAGTTCCTTTACATGGACTTTTCAGAAACAGTTCCCTCTCACCTTCCTTATGTTACCTTATAGCTTTTGTCTTTTTCTCTCTCTTTTTCTTTTCCGCTGTTTTCTCTCCTCGTCTCGCTCTGCTGCCTTCATTCGGGCAGAAAGAGATAAAGAAAGAGGAGAGAGGGAGAAATGGAGGCTATAGGAAATACAGAGACAATGATATCAGAGATTGAAAGCGTAGAAACCACATGGGATGCACTCCGCAGTCCTTAATCCTATTTTCTCTCGTTCTCCTCCTGTCCTTATCTTTTAAATTCTACGGAGGAGAGCGTATCTTACGCGTGGGGTTGTTTTAAGCCGGATTACGAAAACCTACGGAGGCGATTCATCTCTGAGGTTCCCTATGATACCTTCCGCGATATTATTTTTCTCGTTAAGTTAAGGACAATCTTGAACCACTTAGGGGAAAGTCGTATAGGACCGGACTGCGGGTAATATCGGACGATCCATGCTTCTCAAGAACCCTTGTAAAGGAAAGCACTTCCCAGGCATCAGTAACTTACTATTACTTGCTACAGGTAGCATGAGTCGGTTGGAGTTCTTGCGTTGAGTTATATAGACGTGAGAGCTAATTGAATGAGTTGTGTGTGTGTGTGTTGAACGCCTTAACATATCTTTAGCAGCCAATGGAATTGACACTGACAAGTAAATTCATTATTTTTAACTGATTACTTAGGCAATATCAACTTAAAATTACGATTTTATAATGGCGTTGCTGAGAACTAAGCGTAGTTCCCATAACGACTATTGTTCGCCACGTGGTTATTCGGGTAGTATCGGACAGAATGTTGTCAGGTTGTACCGGACAACATAATTAAATCGATTTAAGGCAGAAAATTGTTCTTAAGAATATTATATTGTTAGGTGCCAGTGATAATAGTTATAAATAATAGTTATAACTAATAGGCATACTAATATGACTAATGTTCGCTAAGATTTTCACTCAATAGTATCAGCTCTAGTGCGTTTCAGCAGCCTGCAACGGAATTGATTAGGCCATCAACACCGAAACACACCAATCAAACATTAAAAGCAGTTCTCAAGAAAATTTTTCCTGCTCCTGATGGATTTGAACGCAGGTTAACAACAAGAAGTGATAGAAGTGAGATTCTCACGTCAAACCCATTCAAAACCAAGCTGCAAGACAAACGACAAGGATTTATAGAAAAGGCTAAACCTAAGAAAAATAGAAAAGAAGTCATAAGAAAATGCTTTAAACAAATCAAAGCAGACCAAGAAACAGAAAACTAGCAAAAGACAATTTCAATTCAGGTCTCATGCTGACTCAAAGAAAGATGAAACCACTGAGTGCATCATTTGTGGCGATACATTTAATGAAGATTGGATAAAATGCATCTATTGCAATGAGTGGGCTTATGAAAACTGCGCAAGTACAGAAATAAGCCCTCTTTTTTATGAATGTGATGCTTGTGAAGCTAAGAGTGTTATTTAAATCCTGTAATATTTTGAAATATTCAGTGTCCTGTACAACCCGAGACATTTTGTCATGTTATGAAATTAGACTTGTTTTGTAACACTATTTTCTTACCCATAAAATATTTTGTAATGTTTAAATCAAGTTTCTTCGTAAAAAACGAATTTTCAGAAAATACCTAAGGTGTCCGGTACTATTCGACTTTCCCCTATGCCTACGTAATACGCAAAAACTAATTATCATGAGATTTTGATTTTTTAATTTAACTTGCATAAGTTTCGATAATTTCGAGAATCGTATGGCTAACGAAAAAAAGCTATAAATTTTACATGTATTATTTGCGATTTAATTGGAGTGAACGACTACATGGCAGCGTATTTTTAGTGGTTAAAGGAGCAATCAGGAGCACGCTCTTTATACCTCCCACATACAAATTTGCGTGAAAATCTGATCTCCTCCATCTTCATATCACATTAATTCACGCCTAAATAGAAAAAATTGCATCGAGAGATAGCAAACAAAACAATAGAAAAGAACCCAGCATTTCCTCTCCCCCATATCGATTTGTACAAACGGGTGAATTTCATTATAAGAGTCCTGAGGGACCCCACACACTCATGTACCAGCACGCACAGCTCTCAAAACATGCATAACATGAATATTTGACGCGAAAACGCGACGACAATAATTGACCAACGCAGTTCAAACAGTCGATACAAGTGAATCTCAGCATAAACGTATACACACGCAGGGGTCAGTATACGCCCGGACATGCATCATCTCAAATTCTCTTCCGGTTTCTTTTAATTCTAATTCAAATAATCGTACAAAAAACTCTCCTGTCTCCAATTTACTATCTCTCTCTTTTTCGACTTCTATCTATACTCTCTCACTCTTTTCTCCTCGGTCATTCTCTCCCACACTATACTGCCCTTCCAGCTTTGCGAATATCGATTCTTAAAAAAAAAACAGTCCAACTATCGGCGGCCATTGTTCCGCACGCGTTTGACCCCAACGAGTGGCCGTCATGTCATCCGAGACAGACATGCGGGAAATCTCTCTTTTTTATTGTTTTACTTACTCGGTCGTTAGCTGGAATACAAGTCGCAAACACGCCATACTCCGGTACAGAGTGTCCGAACACCATCAACCTCGACGGTTTGAGTATGGGAGTGAGAATGATTAATTAACAAGAAGACCGCACAGAACGTTCTCTGATGTTTTACGTCCGCAAGGTTTTTATCTTTTCTCGAGAGTACGCAGCGTGAGTTTTTTTTATTTCCAATAGAGGCCACAAAATCGATCGAGGGAGTGTTATCATTTTAGGTCTATATTTGGATGTTGAACTTATTTTGGAAAAAAAGAGTTGTGTAGATAATAATTTTTGAATATTTAGAGCTACAGAAATTTCAGTTCCAGTTTGACGGGCGACTACATCAGCGAGCGAATTAATTGTTACAAATACATTTTAGAAAAAATATGATTCTTGTTACAGGCAAATATTCACTACTGCAGTTAAATTTTCAGATCGTTCAATATGCCATCTACCCTAACACGATGGATATCATGCAACGTGGCGCGTCATGAAGATATGGTAAGGGAGCTAAAATTTTACATTTAAAATATCGCGCTTAATACGTAATATGCTACGCTAATTTCTCATTTTTTTTAATTTCAAAAACACATGTATTCTGAGATAAATTATTTAGAAATTTTTTTAGATAAGTTCACATTTATCGATTGGTAGCATTTTATTCGACCACACAATATTGTGAAACAGGAAGTCCAAACCAGGGCAAATACAGGCTGGTTTCCCAAAGTTAACGTTCCCGAATTGATTACTTATATTGACAGGATATGTTTCAGTACGTGTTAATCATTCCAAGGAAATCTCATACCATAAATACCTACCATTTGTAATTCATAATTTATCAATGATAGAGAAATATTGGAAAACAAATTAGAGCGTTATCATGTTTAAGATTCTAAAAGCAATGTCAAAATCTCTCTGATATATTTTCATATATATTTTTTAATAAACGAATTTAATAAATGTTACTGTATATACACTAATATGTATGGATCAACAGTCCATTGCTGAAGGGTAGTCAAGCAGAAAAGAAAATAACCCATTTCACTCGTCTATGTTCAAGCCGAGTTCGGTAATAATCGTCTCCATGGCAACAATCTGGTAGAATGCGATTTAAAACACAAAAACGCAATGTTTTAGTAGAAATTAAAGAAAATACAATGAATTATCGAAATTACTTGATAGTATTTATAATCTACATTCTTTTCCCCTTAGAACAGTGCAAATCTCGCACCGATACCACAATTTTAAGATATTTTAAAGTATTAAAGAAAACATCTCTGCACGTTTGATTTGAGATTTACTACGTAAAATATAGGAAAAACGTTCCGGACTTCCCTGGACTTCAATCTTCGCCAAATAAAATATAGCCTGAATCACCCCTGGCAGCACGAGCCTCATTCCAAGTTTCATGAAAATCGGTTCATTAATACAAAGTTGTTAGTAGAATACAAACACATACACACACAAATACAAACACAAACACACACACATACAGGACCATTTCATAAGGTTATGTTTCCCTTGGAAACCAGCCTGAAAATATCAATGATTGCAAGCTTTCGGAAAAATTGATATGTTTCGAACGTAATCACGATATTGTTTTAGACAAACAAAATCTACCTTTCGTTCAAAATACGCATCCAGAAACTATACAAAATTCACTTAAATCTTAAAGTTTAATGTTTAAACTCCCAACTCATCTCTCTAACTCTTTCTATCTCTCTCTCTCTTGACGTAGGAGCATAGAAATCCACGCTCTTACCATTCGAATATCTCCCCTCACCATCAATATCTCCAGCCTTCAAACACTCCCCCTTTCATGCTCCACTGCCGTCTAATAACTCGATAGGAAACAATTAAGCCCGCAATCCGTTTTCGGCGGTAGGATACACAAAGGGAGAACAGTCTATTACGTCCTTATTCCCCTTTCAACCACGGCGAAGGATGTAATAGTATTTGAGAGAGAGAGAGATGGCGCAGAGGAGCAGAAGCTAGTAAGAGACCGCAAGGGTTCAACTCAAATGGTATAACATGCAACCTCTCTCTCTCTCTCCACACACTTTGGGTTATAATGACGCCATTCCTCTCGCTGTGAATCGAATGGAAGAAAAGAAACATTGCGAAAAGGCAAAAATCTTTGAATGAAATTGCTTTTCAGAAATTAAATTTTTTAAGTTTTAAGATGTTCGGTTACATTTTGTGCTCGGAGAACGATTTTATTTTGCATCACGGATTTTAAAATCTCTACAAAATATTTCTTTTCTTGACGGGTAAAACAAAGTAGTATCACAGGAATCTGCTACGACAAAAGGTTGATTAAGGTGAAAATGAAAGTATTCAAACGTATTGATTGAAGACATTTTCACATTTTTAAAGGAAAAATATCTACAACGAGAAGATATTTTATTTAAATTTGAAAAAAAAACTTTTCGTTAATTTCCAATTGTTATTGTTGTCGGAGATTGCAAATCCGCAAGCTTTAGAAAAACTGGATCATATGTAGCTCCACTAGCCATAAAAAGTTCGGGTAAACCATTTAAGTATTTTGGCTGCTAGATAGCCATCATCAGTGATGAATGAATCTCATGAGCATTAAAAAAATACATAATACGGCTTAGAAACAAAATCGATAGAAGGAAAACATAAAAAAATTAGGAATGACGGAAAACATATATCTAGTTAGAAGCCATTTATTTTCAGTAAAATGGAATAAAATCTTAATCGAATAAAAAAATTGACTTTATATCCTAAAAATAAACGAATCAGCTTCTATATATTTTCTAGTTTGATTTGCGGAAATTCCGATTCAACTATCAATTAAATTTTAGGAGGAACACACCATAAGAAGAACCGACAAATAAATCGGAACTATTTTTGCCTTAATTAAAAATCCATGTTTCAAGAACGCAACAAATGATTTTTTAAAGTAAGGAATGTGAAAAAGAGGTAAGAATCTGCGTCGTTCATGTAGCTTAGATCTTTCTGCGGATATAATGATAGCGTTTCGCCATTTCGTGGATCCTGTAAGTGAATGGGAATGGGAGAGAAATATAGCGTGATGCAGAGACAGGATGATGGATTTCGAAGTGAGGGAAGTAAATAATCAAGAGAGAACGGATTTCGGGAATAGAAGCTTCTGAGATTAAAGTTGCACTTCGGAACGTTTATGACGATATTGCCCTTTACTATCAAGTGCGTGATGGATGCTCTATTACGCGAAGAGCTTCCGAAATAAAGAACGAGTTTGTAGAAACAGAAGATTCGACTGAAAATATCGAACTTGAAATGACGTCACGACCATATTCCTTCACAAGAAAGCAAAATAAGTAAATTGCAATGGTTGTTATATTAGCTTCATAAAGGAGTGAAATGTATTTAGCACCGTCCAAGTATTTTATAAGAGATGATTCAAATGCATAAGCAAAAAAAATTAAGCGAGAGTATATTTAGTATTTAGTGGTGCTATAATGCCATAAAAATCCTTCCATTCAATTATGTTTCATAATTTTAAGAGTATTTTTCTTAGTCACAACAAATGGAAAGACGGACTTTTGTCATCGCTTTACGAAACTGGTAAACTTTTAAAAAATTTAAAAAATACAATAATCATTATGAATTCACCATATTCAATGAAGGATGGTGATTCACATTTCTTGAGAATTGAGAAATAGAAGTCGTAGAACATGAATTTGGCTTGGAAGAATTTTCAAGTGTGTACCTACTCTCCGATGTACGGTGAAAAGTAAAATTTGGCCTGTATTTCAATCAAATAAGATGGAAATGTAATGAATGGCCAAAAAAATGTTCCTCATCGGCGGACGTGTGGAAACGATGGAACGAAGTGGTTCTGATGAAATCCAGACAGCGAAAGCATTCGCATGCGTCTTCTCTTCAAGAAAAAACGTATTCCTTATGAGCTTACCAACAAAATCGAGTACTGTCATAACGGGAACCATATGAGCTCCGCGATATATATAATAGCCATGTAGGCCGATCTCGTCCATAGAAAAGAATAAATGAGTTAAAATAGAATACAATGATGTGATCACGTGATATGTCGTGGTTTAAAAAAGACGAGTGCGGAACTGGAGTGGCGAATTCGTTAGTTGATGCGAAAGATATAGATGTCTCTTTCTCCACTGACTTTAACTATCCACGTCAGCTGGTCAGCGTTCTGGCTTCACTATTTTGTGGATTTAAAAAAAGTTTCTAAACCAAAAAGAAAATTGATCTTTTCGACAATCAACTTACCGGAAAAAAATCTAGTCGACACAGTGGCAAAACTAGCCATATTTACTAACCTTTGGACTTGGAACGCTCAGCATGTGATTATTTTATTTAAAAAAATCTAATCGTTCCATCAATTAAGGCATTTTTAAGGTCTGCAATATTTAAACGAATTCAGAAAAATCGATCTTTTAATATCGTCTCTGTTTTGTAGAAAATTGAGTAATTTATTGGATTTTAAGTAAATACCGATGGAAAAACCAACGTTCCAACAACGCGTGGAATTATAATTAAGTGTGTATTTGCAGATGATAAGCGAGCAACGCACAACGCTGAGAAGAGAAAATATAAATTTTCCGACAGAAATTATGCCAGATGTCCATTAGTATGAAGAAGAAAAACCCATAAGAATCACATCGAATGGATTCCAAATGTGTTAACAGTATACTACTACTACCCCTCACAGATTATTAGGGTATACTTCCGTTTACAGTAGAATAGGGCAGCGATGTTACTCCACGTAACTATTTTTCACTGTAAAGTTCCAGGTTTAGTAGGTCTTCTGTAACAGCTATTTACATATGTATCGTTGGCAACACATATTGCATGAAACGTTCTCGCGATTGAAACCGACTACGCGGATGTCCATTCCCAAAACTTGATTAACGCTGGTGACATTTTTAGGAAGCAACTTCAGAAATGTAGCTGTAAATTATAAACTAAGGTAAAAGAAAGCGAATCCTGAAAAAGGTGTTATTAAAGAAGGTAGGAAAATGCACTCTATGAGCTTATAATTAAGAATGAAATTAATGTTAATATCATCCACAAAATTACGAAAACACTTTAATCAACCTAATTACTAGCCGTAATTAACAAACGAATAATTGCGAGATTAAACAAAAGAGAGCTGCAATGGATTTAGCTGGTGCAGTCGGGGCAAAATTCACGAATGGGTTGTAGTTTGCGAATAATTAAAAGCGGCGGCGATAAAAGTACGGCTCACAAAACGAGAGGACGAAAAAAAACATGAGAAAGCAGCCGTGCGTTTTTTTAAACACGAAGAGTATTTCTGAGAACAAAAAAGGAGAGACCAACGAAGAAGGACATACTCGGTTCCTGTTAAGTGGGACAAATGAGACACCAGATGGTTATAAAAAAAACGCAGAGAAAAATGCCTTCCCCTTTCCCGCCGCAGTTCTCTTTGTTTCGGGAAGGGTCAAGGAAAGCACAAGAGGTTAAGTTGGAGAAGAGGAGAAGAGGATTTCCGGTGGAGAGGGGAAATGGAGCGGAGAAAGAGGAAAAGGAAGGAATAGAGGAAGGGATATAGGGAACGGGAAGAGCATATAAGAGAAGATAAGGGGGAAAGGGGAGATGTGAGAAAGGGAGATGAAGGAGAAAGGGGAGATGGGGGAAGGGGAGATGGGGGAAGGAGAGATGGGGAAAGGGGAGATGGGGAAAGGGGAGACGTATCGTTTCGGATGAAGTCAGGGGAATAGGAAGTTCCTTCCGACTTCTAAGAGCCTAACACTTGCCAGGCCTGTCTCTTTCTCTCTCAATGCTGGGGATCTTTTGTAACGAGAGAAACAATCAGAAATTGGATGAAAATTCCACACATTCCTCACTGAGGATAAAAATGAATGAAGTAATAGGAGTAGAGAGAAAAGTAAAGACAATGAAAAGGGAAGACCATAAGAGAAGCTATAATTTAGACAAGAATGACAATAAAAATAAAAACTACAAAATTAATTAATTAAAGATATTATACGGTATACTAATAAAAGGTGCTTGCATTATGCAAGCGTTTCAGGTCACTTTGTTTATTTTAGATTATGAAATCTCCAGCGCGGTGACGTCGATGAGCTCCTGGTTCCTCGAAGGATGAATTAAAACTATTTCGTAAAAGATTGTTTTGGGAAAACACAAAACAGCCGTGTTCAGTGCAACCACACCGAAGAAGAGTTCCCAATGGAACAACCGTCACGTGATTGCATGGTATTTATACCACTAGTAATTGTATGAGCAGTAAGAAGCGCGCATCTACTCTGCGACGCTATCTTGAATAACGCAATGAAGATTGAAAACCACATGTTGGATTTAATAAGCTATTTGCGGAATGGAAATCCAACTGAATATACTATTCAAGTAATTCTTAAAATTTAATATTTTTGCGTTTGCAGCTTAAATTGAAGAAAAGATTTGATGAATATAAATTGAACAGCGAATTTTCTTTTCCTTCTTTATCTTTGATTTTTCAGTTTTTAGAAGAGGAAACAGAAGAAAAACCAGATTCTGCATTTTTATGGGGAGAAGATAAGTGACAAACATACTTTTAAGTGCTCTCTATAAAGAAAATATTTTCGTTGCAGTGTTAGGGTTAAACAAAACAGTTAAGAAAATAGCTATTAAAGCAGACAGTATAAGACGTTTTATAAAAAACATTGTTAATACAGAATGTTAAAATTTATGTATACCAGTATGATTAGTCTGAAATTATATCACAAACAAAGAAATATAGTATAATTCTGAATAATTAAAAAAAAATGTTTATTAAAAACTCTAATATGCCCAACACATGATTTTCTACATACCTGTAATATTTCTACCAATTCCAACTGGATTAAATGATATTAAATATTTTAGGGAACTGCGAAAAAAATCCAAAGACCGTACAAAGAACAGACAAACTCATACCGTAACCTTTTGATAGTGGACGTATCCCCAAAACTCCTACAATTAAGAAAATTAAAAGGAGCGTTACTAAGAAGTATTGAAGCGCCAAATATTTACAAAAGTTGTCTCCAGGTGGTGAGGTGGGCGCAGATAAAAATAATTTTTTTGATAACTCTAAAAAAATTCAATATATTGGAAAATATTTTGGACAAAAGTTGTAGAAAATTCAATTTCCTACAATACACATATTAAATATAAAATTTTGCGTTGTTTTGATGAATAGTTTTTGAGTTAGAGCACCCAGAAATTCCTAGCATACGCGCGCGCGCGCACACACATCATCATCAATATCATCGAGAAAATGAACAAAACGTGTATTTCCGTTGAAATCTTGAAATTGATATTTTTCGCCTGTGACAGCAACATCAGCACCTGATGATGCTGAAACAGGTAAAACCAGTCGAATAAATTTGTCTAGTGGAAATTTACAACATTCGTTTTTATTTACGTTATGGAAACTTTACAGAAAGTCGTGCCATCCCACGTGGAATTTGTTAAAAATACTTATATTAAAGGTTTCATCAGTTTGCAAACACTGCAACTGCGTCTGAAATTGCTTCTAACATAGAAGGAAGTTAATTTTCAGAAACCACATATTTTCTAATATATTTTTCTACCTTCGAGACCCCTAGTAAAACACGCTTTTGATTCGTCCGTTTCAGCGTGTGGATGTTAATGGTGTCTAATCAGCGCATCCGACCACATCGTCCTTAATACATGGAAAATAGGACATTAACCTCACTCCACGTTAAATACCAACATCTTAGCTTTTCCAACTCTTCTCGCCTATATCGGTCACTCTCATCTTTTTTCTCCTTTTCCGTTTTCCTTCAAAAGAAAGGTTTTCGGAGTCGTTCTATAAATCATCCGCACGCTCTGCCGAGGAAATAAGGCTTCCTCACATTTGCTTCATTTTGACCTCAGAAATATCTCTCTCTAGAGGGCGCCTTTTTTCAATTTACCAAGAAGAGGACCCTACACATCCCTTCAAATTAAATTTTTCTCCATTCGCCAATCTTAAGCGTGTGAGCGTGATTCTTCAGCACTCGAAATCGCCATCTCATTATCCTCATCTCTCTCTCTATCCATCTCGCTTTCTTTGCGAATCCTTGCTGTTTTTTCAACTCTGGTCATTTCCTTTATTATATTGAGACATCAAGCGAGATTGCCTCCAATCGTTTACCCTTTCTTGTAACTTTCTTATAGGCGAAGTAAATATAGAGATTATTTTTATGATGAAAACACAATTTGATTAATATGCACTTTCCAATCATCCTCCGAGTACGAAAAAAGACCTTTTTTGGCAAATCTCCCCGTCTGTATTTGTCGTCTAAGCGTGAATTTAGAATATAAAAGGTTTATCAGAATCCGATGTAATCTTCTATGCATATTGGGTATCTTCCAGAATGGAAGCCTTGCGGAAATTAACCATATCTCCAAATGATGCATGGAAGTCTAGTTGGTGTTTACTAAACATTAATTTACTTAAAACCTCCAGCATTTTTATATTAAAATTGGTCCTGTGTAAGATGTTAACAACTTAAAAAGTAATACGTGAGCTAAATATCTCAACAAATATAGCAGGGGTGGCCAAACCGCGGCTATTTTAACTTAACGTACGGCTCTTATTCATTTACAGTCAAGGGCGTATCAAGAATTATCACGTCAGAATGCGAAAACTCTGTGCGAGTAAGACCTTTCGTGAATGCCTAATGGGCATGCAGTATCTCTGTATTACATCAAATACAAGTTATGCTTACTGTTCATACATATTTGTACGCAGAATGCGTGTCTTGCCACTCGCAAGCTTAGGGAGATTATCATATGCGGCTCTGAGGGCAAGCAGGCTTGGCCACAGCTGTTTATATAGCGTCTAATCCTATTGTAACATACCAAGTATTACACCTAACTACCGCCAAACTCTCCCGCTCTAACAGCAGCATCGTCGTTATTAACAGTCAAACCGAACGTATATAACTATTAATACGAGGTAGAAGTGTGTGGATATGAAAAAGGTTATGTTGCACGGACTTTATTTATGCATACCAACTTGATACATCACAACTTGTTCGCTACGTCAATAGATCCTTCCTTGTTTACACAATGGAAAAGGATGTAATTTGCTATTCCAATCACCAGTCTGCCTATTATGCTCACCATTCAAATTTAACAGATCCATCTTTTTTCAATTACACTTTCTTATTTTCTTTTGTGCACTTCCGTCTCAAATATTTCTTAATCGGAGATATATCATTATTAAGACACTGCGTAAAAACGGCATTTGGGTGTCGGCGTACACAGAGATTCCAAATGCGTTCTTTGAGATTTCACAATGTTCTCAATACTTTTCGCTCAGGTGAGTATTTAACGAGAAGCTAGCGAGTTACATTTTAAAATGCATGTAGGTCTTCATATAAAGTACTCGTAATTATTGTCCGATTTTAACCAAAATTGAAATCGGTCGATCACTAAAGCTCCCCAATACCAAATTTCATCAAAATACATCAAGCGGTTCCCGAGTTTTAACATGCGGATGGACGGAAACGACCTCCTCTATATGGATTCACTTCGTGCAAAGAACTAACAAGATTGGAACGGTGTACTCGAGTTTCCAAATGCGTTCTTTTAGAATTTCACAATGTCCTCAATATTTTACGCTCAGATGAGTATTTAACAAGAAGCAAGCGAAGTACGTTGTAAAATACATTTATGTCCTCGTGTAAAGTTATCGTTATTAATGTCCAATTTTAACCAAAATTGAAATCGGTGGACAAATTTTAGCAAAACTTCCTAATACCAATTTCATCAAAATACGTCCTGCGGTTCCCGATTTGAAGCAAAAGAACATTGTAAACTACATATAGGTCTTCATGTAAAGTGGTTGTGATTGTTGTCCGATTTTAACCAAAATTGGAATCGGTGTACCAATTTTAGCTAAATTCCCAATTCCAAATTTTGATGAAATTTGCACTTCGTGCAAATTAAGCATAAAATTTGCATTTCACAGGATAATTATTTATGATGCACATCCGCACTTCTTTATTAATATTTTTAAACTGTTAAATGAACATTATCCAAAAGTCATTAAATCCTTATAAAAACCAATTCCGCAGTCTTTATCAACGATTAGTCGCCGATAGTAGATTCTAGAAATAATTTTTTGACTACCTCGCATCGAATAGTACATTTTCTCCAACTCCCAACTTACCTGAAATATTAAAACAGCTTTCATAACATTCGCGAGAATAACAGTTGCTAGGCGACAGGCACTGATATACTCCTTCCTCAAAACTTCAGGCATTTAGCTACCTTTGACTCACCTACGTCTGCGTATAACTGCACGGACGCTTCTCCTATACACCTCGTTTACACGGGTATAATGGGGCCACCACGATACATTATCGAGGATACTAAAGCTCTCTATAACCAAGTACGGTCATCCTTTTCCCCGTCTTTCGCCGACAATGGGGTCAATTTATTGCTCTAATGCTAGTCACGTGATAAGAGACGCCACTATAAGATAATTATCATGTGTATTTATTTTATTTCTATTCCTTAAAATTCTCAAAATTCGATTTTTATGCATACATTCCCATTGAGTTAATACTATGTTTGGGCCCGTAATGGCTGCCGTTGTTGCAGTCAAAAGGAGTTGTTCGTACTTGCTTATAGAGAGCTTTATAGGGTACGGACCCACTTTATTACGACTACTGCATAATAAGAGACGGACATTGAAAGTTTTTCTCCGTCAAAATATGGTGTTCAGAGACGCGGAAAAGGGAACGTAGGAAGAACTCCAGATGAAGAAGGAATAAGGACGAAGGAATTTTTAGAGGGGACGATATTAGGATTCTGAATAGGACGGCGGGGAGGCAAAGGGGAGCGTAGAAGGTTGGAGTTGAAAGGAAGAGCTGGAAAGGGAAAGGAGATGTGAAAGAAGTTCTGGATGAATTCAAGCTTTGAGCCTAAAGGCTACGCTAAAGAATTTCTAATAGAAAGTAGATGCAGAAAAAAGTATTTTGCACGAAGATCGTTATTTCGGGAGAATGGACAGGGACGAGATATATTTGAATCCGTAATGACCTTACTAATTTTAACTTAATTAAAATTCTAAATAATGTTGATGTTATTTTTAACTATTAAGGACCCTTGTAAGATTTACGAAGATGGTAGAGAGGACAAATATCGAAAGAGCAAGGATACTGGAGCTGCACTTCAAGTCCAGTTCAATCATTCAGACTCAAAGAGACTTCAAATGAATTTATAATACTACAAAATGTCCCTCCAGGATCCCATACACTTAAAAGTCTACGAAACCGCCAGCGCACAAGCCATGTCTCTCCAAGGACGACCCAGAAGCGTTTCTACGCCTGACAATGCTGCATTCGTGTTTGGGACTGTTCAACGTTGTCTTCATCTTTCGACAAGAAAACTGTTACAGACAATAAAGATAAAGAGAACACTCCTTCGTCCCAAGCTGAAGGTTGATTTGCACTTGTTTTCCTACAAAATTCAAATGGTTCAAGAACTTATTAAATATAATAAGTGAAGAAAGGTGGAATTCTGTAAAATTTCTTCGAGTGTTTGAGGAAGATGGCAGGTTTATTGAGGGACAAATCGGGTCAGATGAAGTTCATTTCGTTCTTAAACCAGAACCTCTGATTTTGGGCAGAAAAAAATTCTGATCAGTTCCGCCAAATACAAAAAATCTTACCTCCGACTCGCACACAAAGCCGATAATGCGACGCAAGTTACAATAATCCTTTGATGTCGTCGTATTAGACCTCAGATATATTTCAACTAATGAAAAATGAAATTTTTACATAAATTGTTTTAAGTTCTATACTCCACTTCTGGAAGGGTTAAGTGCCACAGTTGCGCATGCGCTGTTAGTTTGAGAACCACTGCCATACAAGATCTTTCTCTCATTCTCCCTTTCTCGTTTCTCACTTTCCTCACCATCTGTACCCCCTTTTTCTCTCTCTTCCTCATCCCCTTTCTCTGGCCATCTTCCATTTTCACCCTCTCGCTACTCGCCCTCTTTCTCTTTTCCCGCTTCCTAACTCCCCTTCACCATCTTGATTCCACTCTCTTCCTCTTTCTTTACAACTTTCGTCCTCTTTTTACCCTTCGTCCTCTCTCTTCATCTCCTCCCCTATCCTTTCTTTTCTCCCCATCACTCCCAATCTCCTTCCTCTCTCGTTGTGGTTGGATTGCATGCGACGATTCAAAAGCTTGGCCGTGCGAATCGAGGCGTAATTCGCAGTACGTGACTGAAAATGGATTCGCGTAGCTTCGGAAGAGTGGTAGAGATTCCTGAACCTAATTGGTAGAGGGAGGGTGTCGCTGCGGAGGTGCGATCTTATTTTTCACCATGATATTCTGCGGCAGGGATTTTCTAACACTTTGTCCATGCATACATAAATATATCCAATCAGCGAGTGTAAAAGATGTGGCAATTTAGCTGTCGCCACCGTGAAAATCCTGGCCTCGATTAAATTTCCAGGGAGGGCTTTTAAATTAATTTTCAAATTGCAGTCCATTAGCGCAATGGTTTTCAAAATGTGTGCCGCAGGAGATTTTTAGGGGATCCGCGAAAAACTTTGTTTAGTAAATAAATCAAAGATTTGCATGTGTTGGCGAGTAATTAGAGCAAACATTTTTCTTCTAATAAGTTGATTATGTATTAGTATCAATAAATGGATGCGTTCAAAGGTTGTAATACCCGTATCTAAAAACATATAAAGCTTGTCACGAGGCTGGGGTGCCACGAAACCTTTATTTTTGAAAGTGTCCCGCGGCTTAATAAAGTTTGAGAACCACTGCATTAGAAAATTAAATCAAAGTTGTAAATTCTCCTTTGCATTTCAAAGCCGACACATTGGGATATTTTTAATTTCATTAATCTAATCGGTGAAAATCTGACAAAGAGCAGTTTTCAGACTTGGAAGAGCTAGCGAGGTCTATGCAAATAACAGGTTCGCGATGTCTATGATAGTTATGTTTTACGCCCTGCTGATTCACCTCTTCCTACGCGCAATGGTTATCTAAGAGTTAGTGCAATGAATAGCCGGATTGCAAAGGAGGAGAGAACTCCGGTGCCGGCATTTAGCTTGCTCTTAACGAAGAGCACAAAGGGGGCCAACGGCTTAACGTCCCTCCCTCATTTTCTCTTTTTCTCATTTGCTCGTCCTCATTTCCTTAGTTCAAACAGTACCATACATTAATTAAAAAATTGGGTAGTACGTATCTCTCTCATACCTACTATTATTTAATAAACCAACTCCGAATTTGAATATTAAAACACCACTATATAATGAAAAATGCTCAAGCGGTGCATTATGACTGCCTTTAAAAAAAGTGAGAACATTTTAATGACCATTATTTTGCTATCTTAACGAACGAAATTTTGATTTCTTGAAGTGCAATGGCTAATTCCGCCAACTTGGAGCTAAATATATTCTCCAGTTATAATCTTCAACAATCGACGTTTATAAATCATAAGATTTAAACAACCGAGTATAAGTTTAACTGTCCTTCCGTCTCCTAAAATTTCTCAAGACGTGATTTTGTTTCAGAACATAATTTCGTTTATTTTAAACACATATAAAAAGGAAATGAAAACAATTTACCGACCGAGCGTATGCGTATGGCCTCGGGGAAACAAAATATTGGAGTTATTTAAAACGTCCACAATAGCGTACAATTAGCGTCACTATATCAACGAATCCTAAAATGTTCAGTTGAGTCCATTCTTTCTCTCTCCAATTCTTGACACGCTACGCCCCGCCAACTAAACTAGAATGATTGAGAATACGAAGTGCGTATTTTGGCGGAAAATCGGCAGTCATTGGTATTGATTCATCGATAATAGATTCCATAAAAATAAACTACTATCGATGAATCATCATTGATTACGATTGATTTGTAGCTGAAATTGTATCACTAAAACATATTTATTGCAATTGGAAAAACATGTTTTTTCAAATTGATTTCAGCCGTAAGGTGAGTTCGATAATCATCTCCTGAAATTCCAAAGCTTGTTAAGTATTTCGATGACTGCTCTTATTTTCCACGTTCCTCAAAAAGGGACCCCTACCTGCTTCCAGACGAATGGTTGCATTCGTTCGCTTAGCCCATCTCAATCCTTATTGGAGGGGAAAAAAGGTTTCCTCCGTCCATTTTCCCTGAGATTGCGTGGCATGCAATGGGAGGAGGGGAAAAGATATCATTGTGGTGTAGAGCGTAGGGAGGAACTCTTGGATTGGATGGAAGGAAAAGTTTACCCTTTCCCCAAGCAATTATCATGAATAGGGAAAGTCAAGGAATAGGTTTCCTGGAATTTCATTAAGAGGTATTCTCCGCCACAACCCGCCTTCTCCTATCCAGTTAGGATAGACATTAAATTTCCCCTTTTGCATTTTCCCTACCCTCCAATTAATCCATTCACATTCTTTATCTTTAAATTCGTCTCTTGCTTTCTTTTTAATGTGTATTCTATTCCTACTTTGCATTCCTCCATTTTCTTCTTCCACTTTACTACCACCTTTCCTTCCTCGTACACTCCTCTCGTATAATTTTCCTTTGCAAAACGCACATTCCTCTCGTACACTCAATACACCAATCTCGTAAATTCTTCCCTTACCTTACCCCCACACATTCCTCCCATACCTCATACATTCCCTCTACACATTCTCCTTACATATTTACCTTACACATTCTCCTTACACATTCTCCTTACACATTCTCCTTACACATTCTCCTTATACATTCCTCCTACACACCCCCTCATATGCAGTTCTACAAAATATTCATTCCTCCAGTTCATTCCGTATACCCCATTCGTACATTCTTTCCCTACATTCCTTCCATTTATTTCTCCAACACAATTTGCAGGTTTCGCACACCCCTTCTTCAAATGCCGTGACTCGATAATTAATAAATTGAGGGCACAAATACCCATCTTGGAATTGCGAGGGTTACCAATATGGTATCATAGAAAATAAAACTGCAAATATAGAAGAAAAAGATGATAATCCGCCATCAATATGAGTGTGATACGAGTGTAAAAAACAAAATAAAAAATGGGAGAAACAAAAGAGGAACGAACGAGAAATAGCGCGACGAGAAACGAAGAGAGATGAGATAAGGAGGGAATAAGAAAGTTTGGGTTGCATCCGTAGTCTGGAGTTTATACCAGATGCCGCTTAGATAATGCTGGCGCAAAGGTTTTACCTCTGGGAGGATGTATTGAAAATATGAGCTGTAAGAGAAAATGGAGGAGCGGAGGAATCATAGGAGGAGAGAGAATGTGAGGGATAAAGGAGGGTTAAGGGAAGAAAAAAGACTCGGGGAATTGAACAACAGAAATAGGATTTTCTGAGGGAAAATCGATTGAACATGGGATATATAAAGAGGAAAATGATGAAGGAACGCGAAGAAGATTGAATGCCTGGAACGCAATATATATTAGAGGCTCATCACGGGAGAAGTGACATGCAAATGGATTCTGAAATGATACTCTCCTAAAAGGCAGCTAACGAGCATTTCATCCTAAATGATAAATTTAAATAATTGCAAAAAAACTTTCAACCTTTGACAGGCACTCATAACGTTATTCATTGCAGTCATTTGCTTAATGTTTTAACGTCTTTCTTCGTGAACTGATGGGGAGAATAAGATCATTTTCAAACAACCCAAGCCAAGCTAATTTGCAAACAAAATTTAAAAATAAATAAATATCGAACAGGAATTTAGCTGATGACGAAGACAACATCTACAAATACCAAGATCCTCCAATAGTTTTACTACCTTTAGAACAATATTTAACGCCTAGAGTCGCGCTAAGACGTCAGGTTAATGACAGACGGGATCGCAGAAGCGCGCGTAAAACGAGCATATACATCGAAACCTCGATGTCAAATTTTTTCACGATCGCAGTACTTTATCTCTATCCTTCGCATAAAAGATAGTGAAAAACAAACCCCGAGTCACATGGATCAGTCTTACCGGGGCACAAAAAATAAGAAGACAATTCAGATTTTTACGAAGCTGCGCTATTATCTGCAGACTGCAAACGCGAAACGCTTGAAAATATCCGGCGTCATACATTTACGAAACCGATAGGGTAAAAAGAGGTATTTGATGAGAGGAAGAAAAATGACCCCTCGGAGGAAGAAGAGACTTATGATGGTGCAAGATGTAACAGGTGTTTGGGGTTATACAGAGTGGTGCAAACAAAACCAGGGAAAGAAAGAGATGGGGTAGGACGG
This sequence comes from Tanypteryx hageni, assembly GCA_028673005.1. Taxonomy (NCBI): domain Eukaryota; kingdom Metazoa; phylum Arthropoda; class Insecta; order Odonata; family Petaluridae; genus Tanypteryx; species Tanypteryx hageni. Next base: position 44,692,054 of record CM054117.1, read on the forward strand.
AAGAGAAGTATATAGCGAGGACTGACTATTATTATCGAAAGTCCACACGTAGAAGGGTCCGATGAAGGAAATACACGTAATCAGGTGGAGAATATCAATGAGTATGAGACTAGAATATGCCTCATAAGGAAAAAAATAACAAAAATGTATTGGGCCCGTCTCTCCTTCCGCGCGCCAATATATGGTTCAATCAGCTCGCTCTGGCGTTCAAAGAGGTCAACAACTGAGCTATTTACAATTCGTCGGTTGCCGAGTAAAGAATCACCGAAAACACCGGTGAGCAGCACGTTTTACTATTTTATGCAATAAAGAGGCATGTAAAATAAATCTCTTTTTACAATATCGCTGTACTATTTCGCATGTGATGCGACAATACAAAGGGGACCGATTCGCCAAAGAATAATACGACAATCGTCGAAGGAGAGCAAGGAAGGAAACGGGAAGGAAAAAAAATACAATCCAAAAAAGGAATCAAGAGAAGTGGTGGAAGGCACATTTTGAAATAAACAAAAGAAACGCAAAATATCGTAAATAGCGAGAAGTTAATTTGGCTACGAGGAACAATATAGAGAGACCAATCTCTTCTTGCCCGCGTATTTTAAGGTATAAGCGATGGCGTGGGTACAAGCACTTTCTCTTCGAAGCCGCGTCTGTCAAAGGTTTTCTCCAGGTGGCATACGATACACACAGGATCCAAAAAGGTACAAAAAAGGCATCACATCTCCACGGAATGTGTCACATTGCAAGGAGGAGCCATTATTCTTTAAATATTCGAGAGCTTTCATATGTGGATATATTAAGTTCTTCTTGATAGGATCGAACATTTTAACGGGACAAATTGATTGACAACAACTTCCAATTCATAATATACGTTTGATTTCTAAGCGACCCCACGTATATGTTACGTTAACCGGGGTACATATTCGTATCGGGCAGGAATGGCAAATAGGTTCTCATTTGCGTGCCCAAAAATTTAAAAATTGCTGTTGCTTGGTTACAGGAGTGTCAAAGATTTATTCATTATTAAATTTACCTCCACACTTATAATAATATTAACCTTTAAATGGGCTAGCGGGGTCATATTTGATCCCGCTCAGTTGTTTTGCTTGTTATTGTGAAATGTTTTACTTTATGCAACTTCTCGATTTTTGTGTGTTTATTTACTACGAAGTTCCTTCTATGTGAATGAAAATTATTATAATTTGTTTCATATCGTATAACAAGATAAATAATAAATATAAGATTGGGGTCATTATTGACTCCACTACTAACTAACTATATGTAATGTGTGCAATAATTTTAAATAGCTACAGTATACATGTATAATTGTGGAGATTATATACATTATTGAAAGTGTAAAAAATGTTACATAAAAATTGTAATTGTATTTTGTAGTTATTTTCATATCGTTATATTCAAATTTGCCTCATTGCAAGGAAATAAATGAATTATCAAAATCAACAATGAAGTAATATAATATTTAAAATTTTATGCCTACAGTAATATTTCATAACCATTTCATTCTTAATAAATTTAAAAAATAATCCATACTCCTTTATTTAAGTTGCTAACTATTTAAATAAATGGGGTCAAATCTGAGCTACTTTCCCGGTTACGGTAAAAATTAAGCTTGCCCGTTTAAAGGTTAATATGGATTTATTCGATATACATATAAGCGTACAAAGGGTTTGCGCATTGATAATTATCGACCCAATCAACGGTCAAAAGAGAAACAATTACAGAAATATAAAACTGGAAAGAATACGCAAATTAAAATTATTATTTATTTATTCGTTTGAAAAAAAATCAATATAGTTTGACGTCTGATTTGTTTATTTAATAGCAACACAATCTGCTGAAACTTCGTCTACCAGTTTTTCTGCGAACGTATTCAGATTTAAGTTCATATAATACCTGGAATTACATACCTGAAAAATAATATTTAAAAAAATTAATGCGTGATAGCAAAGTTTTTGCGTGCCAATAACATTTCATGGCGTGCCAAGTTCGACATGCGTGTTATCTATTTTCCATCACTGGTGTATATAGTTTATTCATTTTCAGGGTGTTTCCTTGTATTTATAATTAATATGGTTAACACAATAATTACAATTTTGTTGTATATTGGTAATAATAAATGAATTTAAATTCTATCAAAAAAATAATATTTATGGAGTCGCTAAGAAAATGTATGAACCCGTCTTAAAAAAATAAAATATGAAAATTAAAATTTGTGAAGGAGAAAAAAATACTGTACTTTACTGGAAATCGAACCCGAGTCTCCCACTTGCCTAGGTGTTTTAACCAACTTAGCTAATTACTTCCTCAACTTGAATATGTCCATTCTAGAATAGAAAATTATGATGACTTAATAATTAAGATAAATTGAATACTCTTTAAGCCATAGAATTAACTTAAAGTCACCCAATAGTTAATGAGTTAATAGTTATAAGTTAATGTTATGGCTAAAGGAATATTCAATTTATCTTAAGTCAACTAGCCATATGTGTTCAACCAACATGCCTTAATAAATTAGTTGATTAAAGCATCTATCCGAAAAGTCGGAGACCCGGGTTCAATTCCCGGTAAAATACAGGAATTTTTTTTCTTCTCAAATTTCAATTTTAGTTAAATCTTTATGCGCACATGCAAAAGAAATCATTTCCTCTACTTCCCATCTTGATAACGAAATTTGCCAAAGAAACAATGGTATCTGAAAAATTAATGGTAATACTTCTTACACTAAAATGTATCTCAAGTTTGGTTATCCTGTATCGTTAAATGCGCAAATTGCATACATTTTAAAAAGTATACAAAAATTATTAAAATTTAATGCAATCTGCTTTAAAGTTAATTTTTTCCTCAAAAAGAAAATACTTTTTTCTTGGAAACAGCATATTTTCATATCGAGTTAAATAAAACTTAAGACCTCTCTATTGCACTGAAGTAAAATCACATAAGACAACTCAAAGTAAGATAACATCTACAATTAGTGCAAAATATATAGTAATTCATGCTCGCTCCATCCTGACAAACCACCCTCCTAAAAATAAAACTAAAAAAAGTTAATTTATATCGGTGACACTGCTGCATTGGCCCGCACAAAAGACTGCAACTTTACCCTGTGCCCTAGGGACAAACACTAGAACAGTTCCCCCATTCCCTCTCCACCACCTACACCAAATTCCGCCTTCCTTTGGCATTCATCAGTTAATTGGCTCGGGTCGAATTAATTACTGTTGCGGGTAAAAGGATAATGTAATAAAAGGAGTGTGAAATGGAAATGAGAGAAAGGAAACGAGGGGAGGATGGAGGGAGAAAGAGAGGCTGACAGAATGAGAGGATGAAAGTGAATTGGAGAGCGAGCCAATGCAAAGAGACACGCCGTGGAGGTTAGAGTGTGACAAACATGCGCAGTCTTCGCCTTGACGATCCAAATTTTCTCAAATCCTTTTTGGCCTACAAAACACTTCTACTAGGGCTAAAAATGTCCGTCTTCGTTCGAACGTTTAGATATGTTTAATTCCATTAAATTAATTAAATTAAATAGACAGATAAACTGAGAAAACGTGTATAACAAGACAAAGCCAGTGGCGTAAATATGGGTACGCAAGTTACGCGATCGCGTAAGGGCCCAAGATCAACGGGGCCCTCACCCTTGCATCCATTGTTTATAATAATTTATAAATTTAATTATTCATAATTATGTATAAATTTAATTATTCATAATAAATATAAATACTTTGTTTATTAAAATTCTATATTTACGTTATTTATATTAATATCCATTACACTCAGAACACACTAACAAATATTCAATTATTAAGTGGGGCCCTGAGAGATTTTTTGCTAGGGGCCCAAAAGCTATAGTTACGACACTGGACAAAGCACTACATTTTTTAAAGAAACCTCTTAAAATATATAAAACCCTGATCCAGTTAAGCCTCGCAAGTGTTTTGAAAGAGTATCTGCCATCAGAATACTTTATACAAACTCGGTTGGACAAAAGTGAGGGTGAAAGGGATACGACTGAAATAAAAAAGAATCATTCAATAGACGTGAAGTAAAATGCAATGCGTAGATAAATTGCATTTTTTTCTCATTGTAATTTGAAAACAATCTATCATCCCAATTTTTGAGGCCACATTTATGAAAAGAAAATTGGTATTAGAATAACGATTACTTTGGGAGAATAATTTCGCGATAAATTCAAAGTTCACTATATTTCAAGTAAGAGCGGCTTTTCTTATCTTTAGTATATTATTTATTTGTGCAGGATGTCCGATAAGTCTGGAATCATATGATAAATAAACATATTTTTTTCAGATCAATATTAAACCATATCATTAACATTAGAGGAGAGAATTGAGATTGTCTTTCTCTATGGTCGGAAAGGAAGGTCACGGAGAAGAGTGGCGAAAGTGTTTAAAACACCCGACATTCGCAAAAGAACCCAATAACACACAGCGCAGTCGGTAAGCTTTTTAGGAAATTTATGGAAATAGGATCTGTGACGGACAAGCGACGGTCCGGCCGGCCTCTCGTAGCTGAGTTAATCCAGAAAAAAGCGACTGCCAAGTTTTATGCCAGCCCAAAAATGTCTATCAGGCGTACGAGCATGGAGTTTAGAGTACCTAAGAGCACTGTTCATGACATCCTGAAAGAGCAGAAATTCCATCCTTACAAGCTGCAGATACTGCAGTATCTGACAGAGGACGATCTGGACTGTAGAATGGAAATGTTCCAATGGTTCTTGAGTCAGATTGAGGAGAACACACACTTCTTATGTGGCGTTTTGTTTTCGAATGAGGCGAACTTTTACGTGAAAGGCGAGGTAAACAAACAAAACCACAGGTATTGGTTCACTGAAAACCCTCATTGGTTCTCCCCAAACAAAAACCAAGGGGAGTCGGGAAGCTGAAGGTTTGGTGTGGATAATGGGACGTGAATGTGATTGGTCCATTCTTTTTTCATGAATCTGTGACTGTCGAGAATTTCCTGAACATGATAGGGAATCAGATGAAACCACAGTTGGGTGGACTTGGCGGATGACCAGATTGGTTTATGCAGAACGGCGCCCCCCTCCCTCCCCCCACATTACGCACTGCCAGTGCGCAACTGGCTGGATGACACATTTCTTTACCGATGGTTAGGGAGGAGAGGGCCGATGGAGTGGACTCCCAGATCTCCTGACTTGAATCCTCACGATTTTTCTTTCTGGGCCAACCTGAAGGAAAAGATTTATTCTGTGAAAATCCAAAACCTGGACCATCTGCAACAGCGAATTACCGACGCCTGCGCAGCTGTCGATCCGGATATGCTTCGTCGGATATAAAGAAACATGGTATTCAGTTTGCAAAAGTGTCTGGAAGTTGAAGGTGGTCATGTTGAGCACATTCTGTGAAGAAGTGATTCTGAGTGATTTCCCTATTGTTCTAGACTTTTCGGAAAACCTGTAGATAAATTACGGTAGATATGTTTCTCAGTTTCTGTGAAAATATTTTCGATCGTACGTTGCGGACATACTCTTCAGATTTACTCTGATTACAGCAATTATTATTCAAAACCTTAAGTTGAATTGGCGAATTGCTGAGTGAAACGGGCGAGCTCAAATGTGCTTTCGCCTATGATACTGAGACGAGTTCTTTCTACCGGAATGAGAAGAAACTATCCGAGCAGTGATCTTGCTCATTCCGAGTATTCTCCTTTCTGCTTCATGAACTCTGGAAGAACCAAAGCTTTAATCTATAAGATTTGATAACGCACACTAATTATTTTATACAAGGACAAATCTATGCCAATCCATCAAATTGCAAGTACCACCGATTCAAGCTTAAAACATCACCATTCAACTTATTTTTTGGCAGAAAAATCAATTATCTCTGTACCACAGCATGACGAACTCGGAGTAATTTTTTATTCAAATCCACCTTAAGCAAGAACATAGATAAGATGTCCACCAAATCGATGTCTCTGCTTGGGATACTATATAGATTTATCGATATCACCGATCCTGTGGCATTAGTGTTTTTTTTTCGACGGCTTTGTATCTCCGGTCCTATACTACTGCTCTCCGATAACCATCTTATTACCGATCTCGCCTTCCCTCATTTTGTTATTAACGGTCGCTATCGCTCTCCTTCACTTTCATCCTACTTCTCTCTTCACGTCCCATCACGCTCAACCCAAATTCAGAATCTGTTCCACCAACCAAGATTTCACCGATCTTCTTCCCAACGCTCCCACTCCTATCGCATCCCTGCAACTTACAACCGAGCATGATATTTTCTCTGCTTCATCTTTCCGTAAACAACTTTCAAATATTTAAAACTTTTATTTGTTTCTCTTATTCATTCTGTTATTTACTGTTACTGATGTTGTTGATACTATCTATGACCTGTTGTTTACTATTCTATTACCTGTTCCAATGTAATTCGATCTTTGTGCTGTTTTTGGGACGTAAATAAGTAAACAATCATACAAACAAACAAACTTATAAATAAACAAAAAACAAACGAATACGTGAACAAACAAATAAATAAACGAATAAATAAATATTTAAATAAACAAATATATATGTATAAACGAATAAATAATATATAAATAGATTCATGAATAAATGAGTTACATTAAGAAGACAACTTTCGAAGCTTACATTTGTTGAAGACAATTCCCGAAAACAAGAAAATTAGGTGTAACTTGGTCTATGGATAAACACAAAAATAGCTATCGTTCTCCATAATCATATTCCTATCACTGATAATTATTTTAAAAAGGTATTTAAGCGAAACTAAAATCAAAGCAAATGACTGACCCTCCTTTTCCGTCACACCGATTTCTCTTTCGTACTTCTTATATCGCCTTTGTTGCCCAGAAGTGGCGACGCGTTCAGTGGTTTCACACTCACCTCCTCCGGAAACGTAGAGATTGAGGAAGAGGCAGGCTTCGCTCTGGTTGGAAGAAGAGTAGTCCGAGATAACGACCCTTGGGATTACATCCAGCGACGCCGTGCGGTTGTAGAAATCCACGGTAAACTTCTATGGATATAGGAAGGAGAGATAATGGTAAAATAAGAAGACAAGTGTAACGTTTTTAAGAAAAGGGAAAGGATTAAAATGAAGAAATTTATGTGGCTTTGTGAAAATATATAAGCCACGTAGAAAAATGTCAGTAATGGAAATGAACGGAAAATCGATCATTCCCGACATCTTTAAAAATTTCTAAAAGATAAAAGTGTGTATAATCGAAAATCTATAATTTTGGAATAAATTTTATAAAAGGCCATCAACAAAATAAAGTAAGTGAATGAGTGATAACATAAAAAAGGCTCCTTACTTAAGTGAGCTTAAAGTTTATCATAAAAACTGCTTGAGGGAAAAGGTTAAATTGGATGGTAGGCAATATAAACGTTAAGTGTGTGGGAAGAAGTAGAGTGGTTAAGAATATTAAAATGTCCTCTAAAGATAGAAATAATATGACGATATAGGCATGTAGCATACTGCAGAGATAAATATTTATCTTCGATTTTGTAACTTAAAGCCACAAGAAATAATAGAAATGAGAAGCGCCAAGTATACAATTCAATTGAGGATTTCTCTATGCCTGAAATTATAGCTGAATGGATCTGAATTTCTAGTTAAAATTTTATTTATTTTTAATCCGTCAAACTTTTAGGCCTTTAGTCATGTACTTATTAATTACCATTAATCGTATCATTTGAGTTGAAGATATTTTTTCTAGACTTAGCAAACACCAAAAACATTTTCGAAAATGTTCTGAAAAGAAATGCACGAAGAAGCAAGTGAGTTACAACGAAAAAGTGCTGAAATCCTTCTGTTATTAAGTAAAAGTTATAAAAGCAAAGGCTAGAGGACTAGGAAACAAAATAGAAATAATGACGAGGATTCCCTCCAAAGAGATACTTTCGACGGAGTTCTTGTAAACTCCAGCGGTATCAAAACTTGGAAACTTTCGTGAGATCCGTTGATCGGCCAGATAGGGGAAGAATTCTAGAGTAGAGAGAGAGAGATGAAGAGACGGAAGGGGTGCAAGCGAGAGAGGAAGATAATAAACTCAAAAGGGAAAGTAAAACCCAAAATGGGTAAGAGGGAGGTGTGGAGGAGAGGGCTTCTGGTAAAATATTACGTAAGAGGAGAAAGCTCGGTCAGAACCGCACCCATGGAGGGATACAAACGCCGCATATCGATCCAGTTGATATTTCTCATACAATATCAGATTATACCTAACGCGAAGATTCTTATCAATTGGCAAAATCAGCAATGGACCCATTTCTCCTTTCAAGCCGTGATAGTGTAATGAGTCAACTCCAGTTTTCCATTCACAGGTATGATGTAAGATTTCCCGGTCACATTTTCTTTATTTTATAGCTCAAATGAAATTGATGATGTACATTTTATGCAGGTAGGAAACAAACATACTGAATAATCGGGAAAATTTGTGCCTTGACCGGGAATCGAACTTCTAATTGTTGGTCGGATATTCTACCACTGAAGTAACGAGGCAGACTAATCCTCCCGGTTCAGAGTATTTCTCATGCGCCGAGGTTAGGCTAGCCAAGCTAGTATCAATTTCCTATTCCAATTTCCTTTTTGCAGCATTTTTAACCCGAAGAAATCTTACTAATCTGTGATCGGGAAAACCAAGAATTTTCCTCCGACGCGAAAAGAATCAAGAGAAAGCCCATAATACACCGAATGATTTAACCGAAGATGACTATAAATATCAGCCTCTTTAAAATTACTGTAGATCAGGGGTGGGCAAACATTTTACTAGGTCGAATTAACAGTTGCGGGTTCTCTGGGCGGGACACATTAACAGATTCAAATGCTTCGAAGACCCGCATTAGGGTTCACATTGGAAGTTACTTGAGAGAGCGCGAAGGATCCAATAATCAACAATTCAATAATTAACAGCAATTTAGTATCTTAACTTCACTAAAATAGATTTGCAGGCCTTAATTTCAGCAGAAGAATATGAAATTATCTTATAATTAATCGAGTCAGGCGTGACTTCGTGGAAGTAGGTGATGTTATTCATATCAGTATGAATGATATGCAGTGATGGTGTAGTGGTTAGCGTGTCGGCTTTCTATTGCAAAGTTCGGGAATTAAAACCCCTCGAATGGAGGTTTTATTAAAAAAGCTATCATCAGTGCCTGGTAGTAGGCAGCAGTACTGTCAGTATGGTATAGAGCCGAAAACAAATGATGTTGGTTGGGTCTATACCCAATACAGCTGTAGGCGGAATCAGGACGATTTGAACGGCTACAGTACTGCGATGTGGAAAGCTAGAAGGAAACTACCACATTACAATCCCTAGTAATGATTATATGGTTGGACAATATGTGTTCTCTCGAGGTAAAACAATCCGGAGGTAAAATAGTCCCCCAATCGGATCTCCGGGCGGGGACTGCCTTGAGGAAAATATTTGTCGAAAGTAATTTACGAATAGGGACTTGGAACGTAAGAACTATGAGAAAAGCAGTAAAGCTAGAGAACTTGAAAGAAGAAATGAGAAGAAATAGAGTTGACATTATAGGGATAAGCGAAACTAGATGGGAAGGAGAAGGACAGTTCGACTCGGAAGAATTCACGGTAGTTTATTCTGGAGGAAATAGTGGGGAAAGGGGAGTAGCTCTGGTACTTAGGAAAGATATGATGAAAAGCGTGACAAAGATAATATCAACGAACGACAGAGAGATGGCAATAAAGCTAAAAGCAGTCCCAGTGTACATGCTGATAATCCAGGTATATATGCCAACGTCAGCTCATGAAGATGAAGAAATCGATGAGATTTATGAGCAAATTAATGAAATTTACGAAGAAGAAGGAAGAGGAAAGGTAAACTGCATAATAATGGGAGATTGGAACAGCACAGTCGAAGAAGTATAGGAAGAAAATGTTGTCGGGCTATACGGAGTTGGAAAGAGAAATCAAAGAGGGGAGAAACTCGTAGAATTCTGCATCAATAATAACCTTGTAGTGACCAATACATGGTTCAAAAACCATAAACGAAGGTTATACACATGGAAAAGCCCAGGAGATTGAATAAGGTGCCAAATAGTTTGCATCCTTGTAAAATAAAGATTCAGGAACAGCATAAAGAACGCCAAGGCTTTTCAAGGAGCGGACACTGATTCAGATCACAGACTTCTAATACTTGACGTGCGTACAAAGCTCAAACAAATAAGAAAAACGACAACAGAAAGATAGACCTGGGACCTAGAAAAACTGAAAGAAAGGCAGGATGTAGTCAGCATGAAGTTGGAAGATAATCTAAGAAAGTTGGAAAGCAAACCGAAGACCGTTGATAGAGAATGGGATGAAATTAAAACCAGTATCAAGGATACCTTGGATAAAGAGATTGCAAAACAAGAGAAGAAAATCAGAAAACAATGGATCACGAAGGAAATGCTGGAGAAAATGAATAAGACACGAAAATGGAAAAACGTTAACACTGAAGAAGGTAGAGCCAACTATAGACGTATAAACAATAATTTGAGAATGGTAACAGATAAAGCTAAAGAAAATTGGATAAAAAGAAAATGTGATGAAATAGAACAAATTGAGAAGTTAGGACGGTACGATATGATGTACACTAGAGCACTCGAGTTAGAAGATAAGAAATCTAATGGAATTCATGGTATGGGAATTATGAATACGGATGGGAACATAGTCTCAGAAACAAAGGATGTAGCACAGGTATGGGAATAATACATTAAGGAATTATACAGCAAACAGGCAGGAGCGGCAAAAATAGAGCTGGAATATGAGGAAAACATTGAAGAAGACAACTTGGGACCAAGTATTATGGAGAGTGAAATAGAAAAAGCGATAGTGGAACTAAAGAAGTGGAAAGCCACGGGCAGCGATGGAATACCGGCTGAGATAATTAAAGTCATAGGATCAGATGGACTAAAGCGATCGCGAAATTAATTAATAAGATTTACGACACGGGAGAGTGACCTCGGGATTTCCTAGAAGTAACAATGATCCTTCTATAGAAGAAGCCAAAGGCAATGCAGTGTAAAGATTACAGAACGATAAGCCTTCTGTCACACACATCGAAGATCATCACGAGGATTCTTAATAAAAGGCTGGAGAAAAAGGCAGAAAAAATAATAGGGGAAGATCAATTCGGTTTCAGAGAAGGACGAGGAACTATAGATGCTATAGGAGTAGTTAGAATCATATCAGAAAGGCAATAGAGTACAGTCAAGATATCTGTGCATGTTTCGTAGACTGGCAGAAGGCCTTTGATAGAGTAAATTGGGTAAAGTTGATGAAGACATTAAAGGATATAGGTGTAGACTGGAAAGACAGGAGACTGATTAGGTATCTATATGTGAATAAAATTGTAAAGGTCAGGTTTGAGAATGTGGACACCTGCGGAATAAATATCGGTAGAGGAGTAAGACAAGGCTGCTGTCTATCGCCAACTCTATTCAATGTATATGGAGGAAGTCTAATGCAAGAAGCTTTAGAAGGCACAGGAGATTTCAAAATTGGAGGAAGGATTATAAGAACAGTAAAATATGATGATCAAGTACTTCTAGCAAGAAAGGAAGAGGAGCTACAAAAAATGATAAATAGACTAGTGATAACAGGTAGAAAATACGGTATGGAAATAAATATAGAAAAATCCAAGGTCATTCGAATATCGGGTAAAGAAGATAATCTGAACATAAGTATTGGAGGAATGCCTTTAGAACATGTTTCAGAATATAAATACCTTGGAAGCATCATAACACGAGAAGCAAATGTACGGATGAGAATAGGAAAAGCAAAAGCGGCTTTCAGGAGAAAGAAACAACTACTTACAGGGAATATAAGGGAAGATATCCGCAAGAAGTTGATAAAATGCTATGTATGGTGTACAGCATTGTATGGGGCAGAAACATGGACGCTAAGGAAAAATGACATAAAATACTTGGAAAACTTTGAAATGTGGACTTGGAGGAGAATGTTGAAGATAAAATTGACAGATAGGATGAAAAACGATAAAGTGCTACGAAGAATAGGAGAGAAGCGAATGATTATACAGACTATCAGAAAGAGGAAGGCTAACTGGGTTGGACATTACCTGAGGAGAGAGAGTATGATTTAAGATGTGTTAGAAGGAAAACTAGATGGGAAAAGGGAAAGAGGTAGGAAAAGGTTTCAGCTGATAGACGATTTGAAAGGGAAAGAGAGATATCAAGATATGAAGAGGACAGCGGAAAATAGGAGTATATGGAGAACCAGGTTTAACCAAGAATAATCACGGACCTATCTACGGACATACTACCTTTGATGATGATGATGAATGAAATTATCTTAATTGCATTTCATGGTTTGTTTTCAAAATGGCATCGCTAGCCGCATATAATGCTCTTTCGGGTCTGATGTGGCCATAGGCCGTAGTTTTTCCAACCTTGCTATTGATGCTTTGGATAGTTTCTTCTTATTCCGGTAGAAAGAGCTCGCCTCAATATCGCAGTTGAAAGCACATTTGAACCCGACCGCTTCACTCCGCCTTTCGGCAACTCAATTTTAGGTTTTAAATACTAATTGCTGGAATAAAAGGCAATCTGAAGACTATGTTCGCAACATACGATCAAAAATATTTCTATAGTAACTGAGAGAACAATATCTACCGTAATTTATCTGTAATAAAAGGTGATATCGTTCTATAAAATCTACTTAAAAACATCTCCTTTCGATACGTTAACGAACAAGGGAAAACGTACACAGAAACGGTATGTACTTTTGCAAAGAGACTCGTTACCTCCACACCTTTATGAGAGAACAGCTCCTTCATGCGTGTGGTTAGAACTCTTAAGGTGGGTGCGCTGACATAGGCGGCGGAATGTCTGCTGTCACTGTGACTCCTACGGTCAATATCCGAGATAACTTACCAGGCGCCCTACCTAGCCCGCCATATTCTCACATGACATTCCTGTCCCCAGGATAATTTCAGGTTCTACTTCCAATTAGTAGTAGCTTACAAGAAGATAAAGTTTCTCCAAGGGTCTTCACAAAGTTGGATAGCCGCTGTCAACGTCGGCCTGCTTAAGATTTTACAATGATATCGTCCGTTACGAGCCCGTGACATAGTCATATTATTAGTATCTTTAAATCACGTGATCGATATTTAAAAATGACAACCTAATTGGGTCAAAATAAACTTTCAGAGTTTACTTGCAAAACATAGGACGGTTTTAAATATTGCGAAATTTTCACTCCAAATGTAGTGCATTTCCTTTATCCTACAAATGTCTTTCTAAACTACACATCGAAGGTTAACCGAAAGATCTTATTCCCACAAACCCAATACTATATTAATCTTGCGATAGAACAAATACGGAATGTTTCTATAAATTAAGTTTGAATCGCTGATAGGAGTGAGGGATTCGTAATGTGGAGATATGGGTTGATCCACTAGATCAGAGGTTCTCAAACATTCAATTGTCGCGGTCCCCTTGAATATCATGCGGCCCCATTTGAATTGAAAATAGTACAAATAAGAAACTTAATTGAGAATTTCTTCATATAATGTAACTATTTATAATTGTGTTCACATCGTCTTTCCAAATATTTCCTGATAACATTTTATTGTTCGCGAAAACTTAATTTTTCGACATTTCACCTCACATCCAAAATAATTTTGCGACCCCATGGGGGGCCGCGGCTCACAGTTTGTGAAACACTGCGCTAGCTGTCGGAGGGACGGAATTCAAACGAATAATAAACGGATTACGAAAGAGACTCTATGTCAACTGTTTCGCTAATGGCCCCGCCCCCCTCCCCTGTGTCACCGTTTATCGTCCCGCTCTCACTCATTACTCTGCAGACGAACAAGGAGCGTCCAAGTAGATTAAAACCATTAAATTCCGCTCACTCATTAATCAGCCCTCTTCTTCTATTTCGCTATTCCATTTTCCACCTCTAACAATATAACTAGCAGAGTTGTCAGAGGTGTGGAGAAAAGGACGAAAGAGAACCAAGTGACAGTTACAGCGCCTCCTGGAAATTAAATTAACGAAATATTTTTTGAATATTTTCCGTCGTTCACAGATCCTTCTCTGATTATAAAATAAGCAGAAATAATATTTTTTATTTGGTCCTTAATGACCAAAGAAATGAAAGTATTTTTTCGAAGGAATATCTTCATTAGAGATGAAATAATGATCTCTTTTTTCCATTTTTTTAAAAGAGTTTGCAAATCGGCAAAAAGCGGATCCGTAGAATCTGATCAAACGGATCATTTTTAATGGATATATTTACCAATTAAATTACAAAACATTTCTCATTAGTCATTATGCTGATTAATTCTTTTCAAGTTTAGAATACTTCTCTTATTTGCTTTGCCTTGCGCTATGTTAACATCGATAGTCATTTGGTTTGCATTCGCAACGGATAATGCGATACATAACTTACTATAATAGAAAGAAGTGAATTATTTTGAGCCCCGCGTCAAATATTGAACTCAACGTTCTAAGTAAAATATCTAATTAATTCTAGCAATCACATATACATTGAGTAGTAGTAATTGATTTTTAAATGCGTCGACTGCTATGGTCATGTGCACTGTCATCAACTGGACATACATATATAAGGAGGAGGGAAACCCGGTGCCGGCATTAGCCTACTCTTTATGAAAAGCACCAAGGAGATCAACTTCAACGTTCCTTCCGGAGGACGGAACGCTGGCTTTGCGCGGTCTCCTCTAACCACACAAACAGGGGGGCAGGATGACCTCGGAAACAAACCTACTTTCGCAGAATTCGTGTCCGCTGCCCCTTCGAGTAGTAGGCGACATATACATTGAGTAATCGAAGCTCAGAGGTAAAATTTTGATACAGATAAAATTTACACAACGTCTGTGTTTCAATGAAGGGATGATATATTTAGATTTTATAAATGAAATATAATGCTGAAAATGATACTGAAAATATCGACATTTTCAATTTAAACTTTGCATAAAAATGCTATGCAGTGACAAAATATTGCTGGATTAAATTAATAACACCCAGTATATAATTAAAAGTCGGCGTTTATAACACATCAGTTAGTGATAAATGAATTGTCATTTTAAAAATAAAATTGAGGAAAATAAATCATTTCGCCTACTTTTGTCGAAACTCATGGCAGAACAATAGAGGATCAACAAATTTTTCCTCATTCTCTCTCTTTATCAATTCGCCTCACTTTTCTGGGAACAGGCATAAAATTCGGGGTTTCGTTCGTCGGGAATGAGAAATGTCCGAGCTATAATTCCAATTCGGAGAGATAAAAAGTGGAGAATTTTAAACTTAAGATCCAAACAACCTCTAAAACCTTCTAGCGGACATTAAATCACGTTTTAAGGCATCGCCTCCGAAACGAGCTACGTGTTGCCGATTAACACGAACGATCTCCATTACCTCCCGAAACAATCACTCACATCGACTTTTCCGCAAAAAACAAAGGAGAATGGTCATTCCTCAGTCGAAATTCCCAAAGCGTTTCTCGGAAGCCTAAACTGTTGGCGCAATTCGTAGTTTGATTGTTTTTGCGCTACTGATCTCTTTTAGAAGACAGGAAATTATTTAATTCGAAGAAACGAAATGGAAGGAACTCAGAGATAACGTAATAAAACTGTATTTTTTCGGATTTTGTAAATTTTAAGTCACCTTCACTACAGGAACCTTATTTCCGCTTTTTTGTATGTAAGTTAATATAGGAATAGAATACTTTAATGGAGTGAACAGTTAAAGTGACTCTTATACCTGTGTCGTGAGTTCAAATTCCAGTTTCATAATATTTTATAAGTAATTCTCATCCAATTAATTCGTTGTGGGCGATTTTAGAGAGCGTGGAAATTTCATGCGCTTGGATGCTGATATAAATATATTTTCACAGATGAAGGTGACTAAACAGAATGTTACTTAAAAATGTATAACAGCGGAAGCAACACTTTTTATTTGCATGGGGAGCAGTACTGGAATCTGCCAATACCTCGGAAGTTGATTTTTACTTAGGTTCAAACGTTTATTTTTAAGCGTTAGCATTCCAACACAAATTTTTTACGACCGTTATTTTAGTTAACAAACATAAAATAGCCCTTGTTGAATTTCACTTATTACTTCCTCTTCGCTGCTACGTAAAATGTGCTCTCGGGGGCCGCTGGCCGTTAGTTGTCGAAGCATATCTTACAGTATGACGATCACGCTAAAATTACATACAAATAATTTTTCTGAAATTTCATTGCAAGTCTTTTTCTATCAATTGCTCACGTAATTTTCTTCTTTATTTTTAAATTTAAATAAAGAAAATTAAAACAACCAAGCTAATAGTTATTCAATTTCGCCATTTGTATATGGAAATATTTACTTTCGCTTTCCAAAACGCATTACTAACGAGAGTTTCATCAAAGATTCCTTCGTGATCTCCAATTAGAATTAACTACTGCCATCTTTTGGCATTCACCGAAAAGATACAAATAAACCACTGTTGTTAGTTAAATAGTACCCATTACAGAAGACGCGTTACAAAGTCCACGTGTCTCGCTCGGATCAATCCTATCAATTTAAGCAATAGCGGATTTCGGGAAAATCACGTCCATTACGAGAGTGGCGGACGAAATCCGCGCTTTTCCACCGTGCGCGATGAATATCAGAGCCGTGAATTGACTCGAATCGGCAGCAGCGGAGTGCACCCATCAAAAGATGTCATTCCCAGGAATAATGAACCGGAGCGTGAGTGTGATCGGCAACATTTGAAGTGTCGGTTGTGTGTGTGAGGTGGAGGGAGAAACGACTGGGATGGCGACAGAAAATGGGAGGATTTGCTGTAGAACGAAAAATAAATAGAACACGATAATCCCGTGGGCGATACCATTCGAGGGAAGTACTTCGCTGAGGCGCGTGTATTTTGTTTCTGTTTTTCTTATTGCGGATTGAGAGAGAAAGCGGCAAAGAAAGAGCCAACGCATCGGCTCTCATATGCCGCCTCTTTTGTGTTTTGGATCTTCCCCTCTCCATGGAATCCACTTGGCTATCTCCCGTTGCATCGCGATGGCTCCAATCGGACCTTTCCGTTCATTACACCCGGAACGGTATAGATCTATCCGGAGACCCAAAGGCGTGAGTGATGGCGCCGATGAATATATCTCCATCTGTTTTCCATGATCGGAGTTAATTTAACTTTTTAATCCGAGGGATATATGCTCGGCTCATCTTCATACGGGGTGGGGCATCACTTAAAAAAGATCTTGAGCTCCTCTACTGAAGTGTATGGCGGCGAATGCACCTACGATCCTAATGACTGGTGCGCCTGTGCGGGTGGGAACGTGCATACGTAGACGTTTTTATTTAGTTAGTGCGTGTGCGTGCGAGAGTATTTCCTTTGTTATTAAGTACGCTACTCTTCAATTTTAAACTTTTATCATAATATTTTTTTATTATTAAATCGGAAACATTGAAATAAAATTTATGCCATGTAGTTACTAGTTTTGAAATCAAATTACTAATCTAGAAAATCTTTAGTATAGACAAACTTTGTAGAATCTCCCAAAAAGGTTTAATAGAAATAGCGTATAGTAATTATATCCAATGTTTTAAGCACAGCTGCAAAACCGTTGTGGGTGACATAATGCCTTGAGTAGACTGATACCAATTTTTATTTGTTTAGAAACAATGCTTTAAATGTATACATACTACGATGACCAATTGATGAGTATTTTGGAATGTTTAACCCCTCAAGCCCGGAGGAGATTTATTAAATCTCACCCGTACGGCCGGATGAGGTTTTTAAATTTTCACGATTGCGTTGCAAAAACGTTCGAAAATATTAATATAATCATAACTTGGGAAGTTTTCTCTTGATTTTTCTGATATTTTTTTGTGGATTTATGAAAGACATAAAATTTGTAAATATTTATTTTGCCAAAAATATTTTACATACAAAGATTGTTGGAGTAGAAGAGAACGTAAACCAATCGCTAATTTTCCGGAGTGCATTTGCGCTTTATATATAATAATCAGCACCGGAAAATCTATAGAAGATATTGATGTGCAATCTTAATAAAAAATAGCTTAAATTAGTAACTATTTCATTCTGTAAGTCTACCCATCTAAACCAATTAGGGGAAAAGTTTTACGAATCTCAACTTTTTCATGTCTTGACTGGAAATTTTTAAGTCAATATAGCATTATTGATTTATTAAAAGATGATTTATTTATAATATAAACGTTTTAGTTATACAGTCATCATTCTTAGTCATTACAAAAGTCACATAGAAGAAATGGTTGCATTTCGTTAATTGGAAAGGGAGATATGACGTTGTAAAAAACACGGAAAACTTTAGCTTATAGGTCCTTCCCAAATATTTTCAGAAAATTTCCACATGCGTCATTGTATTCAGCAAGAAATGCCTTATAGGTTAGGAACACTTCTAGTAATCTATTGCGTAAATATATGGAAGAGCTTTTCGTGATTTTTGCTGGCGTGTCCTCTTCTTGCCTACTCGTTTCATCGCTGCTTTGGTTCTGCTAGCACAACAGCGAAGCACTTATCTGAAGAGGAAAAAAGACCTCGTCTTCTTTTAAGTGTCAAAGAAAATGAACCCACTTTTGTGGGTTCCCTTTCCTCAGGTATTTATGGGTCAACTTTAGAAACCGAAAATCCGTAGGTCCGTGGTAAAAACTAAAATTCTATCACAAAACTAAACGTATATTATATGTAAACAAATACTTACAAATAGATGTACTCAATTCCCCGCAATTTTCGTCGAGATTAAAATGAAATTCTAAAGGTCTTGAAAATTATATGACAGATATTATCCTTCTCACAAAATGCCTCTCTTTGAGGCGTGGCACTAAATTATCGGAAGAATGTCGGCCTTGGATTTTGAAATCAGCTGTTTTGACGTTGACGCTCTCCTATGAAGCAATAAACGAAGGATCGCGCGGTAATGGAAGGGAATGTTTACGGAAATATTTTTACTCAACCTAATTCCATTCTTCATCAATTGCATTGTAAACATTTGTAATAAGCTGTGCATAAACAGACATAAGATGTTTTCCTTTCTTTCTTTACATACCGACGAAGACCTTTGTCGCATGATATAAGCCAAATATCTCCAGCAGGAAAAAAGACGAGAAAAAACGTACTCTCCTTTGAAATGATACACAGTTCCTACATTGCATTTCAAACACCAAGGAAAGGTTCCTTGCTACATTGAAAAGCGACTTTTATACGGAGAAACACCATCATATAATAGTAAAATTGAAAATTCTCTCGCAAAATTCAATGTTGACTATATATTTTTTAAAAGAGAAAAAAAAATACAGGACAAACATAGATAGTAAGTATAAAATTTCTCTTTCAAAATATATATAGGTTATTTAGATTTACAGAAGTCTCTAGCGTCAAAAGATAAAATAAATTAGGGCTTCCGCAGGACGTAATAGTACGCCTGACGGCCGATTAGACAGTTTTTGCAGTACGTAATGGTACGCCTGACGGCGTTGAGGGGTTAATAGCTGAAAACCTTGCCTTATATATTTCACCCATTTCAGGTGATAATTTTTCAGTCTCATTTACAAGCATGAAGAACCGATTCGTTTTCTATTTTCAAGCAAGAATATCCTGCAACAGAAATATCTCATGGATAATAGATTTTTAGGAATCTTTTTCAGAGATACGAGTCACTTGAACACATTACCGAAAATATTCATTCATAAAAAAACAAAAGACTCAAAACCGAAAATATTCATTCATTAAAAAATAAAAGACTCAAAATCTTGCGTTCATAACTATCATTAATAATGGCGGCAGGCTTCCATAGGAGCTCGGGTGTCCGAAGAGCCACGGATTGCGAAATCGCAAGTTGTGTGATGAATTGCTCCGCAAAATTTTAGGGCAGGTCTTATAGGAAAGGAAAAATGCATCTATCATTCCAATTTAATTATGGTGGGAACAACTTGCCTCATTTATCATGCAGTCATAGCTATACACAAACACACAATTTTATTGCGCGTCTAGATCCTACAATTTTTAGAATTGTAAATTTAAACAAGTTCATAAACTTCCATTAAATTTTAATTTTTGCGCAAATTAATATTTACAATGAAAAACGCAATAAATTTTTTCTTTTCAAAATTGTATTAAATTTATTTATAATTTTAATAATGTTTAAATATGTACAACTATTCTCCAGCTAATACGCTCAGTTTAGTGATTTATTCGCCTGTTTTAAAGACATCATATCTTCATTCTAAGCGTTAAACTATGAATTTATAAAAATGAATCGCCGGTGACCAAACTCATTTATAAAATCTACTTTAAAGAAATAACATCTCCATATTTTCATTAGTCTACAAGACTGGTTGACATTATTGTAAGGTTTAAACGACTTTCAACTGGGGAAACTTAATCCGAATTTCTGTAATACGCATAAGCAAGATGTATCTTACCTAGATCTTGTTCCATTAATAAATAAACACATTAAATAAAAATAAAACAGTCGTGGTCCTCCGAGTCCTGGAATCTACCGAAATTATCCCATCCTTCTTACCATTTCCTACCTTTCTCACGCAAATAGAACAGGCGATATAGATGACCGGCAAAGGTGCCTCTATATCAGACGCCTCACTCGCCGCCTTCCGCCCGCTTATATATTTCGCACTTTGGCTGACGTGCGGGTTGCCGCATAGCTAGGGGCAATACGGTTCCTCACGAACAGGTAACACGCGTGGGGAGGAGGGTACTCAGCTATCACCGCCTCTTCCTCATTCCTTGTTTAACACTCTTACATCTTGCCCATTCATGTCTCTTTCTCTCTCCCGCGTAGACCCTTTTGAAGCGCTCTCTCAATTTCAAATTACATCCCTCTCCACCGTTCTACTCTCACCTTATATTCTCACTCGCCTTCATCTTCGTTATCTCTACGCCACTCGTTCCCTTGGTAACCCTCCCTTTCATCTTTTTCTCTCTCTTTGTCTACCTAAAATTGATCTCCTCTCCTCTTTCCATTCCTCTTACTAATTATCCTTTTCAATTTATTCTATTTTCATTTTTTATTGGTCTTCCTACCTCCTACCTCCAGCTTATTCTTTCATTTTCTCCGTTCTTATTTCTCTTTGCCGCTCCATATTTTCTTGCTATTTCTCTTTGTACAATTTCTACCTTTCTTACCATCTGTCCCCGTGACTCTCTCTTCATATTCCCGTATTCAGCCTCCTTCCTCATTTCATCGCTCCTCTCCCATCCGCTCCGTTTATTTCTCTTCTAATTTTATCCCCGCCATTTTATTCCGTTGACATCCTTTCCTTCAATTACATAATAAATAAGTTATATTAAAGGCAAAGAACCACATTAAATATTAGAATTTAATAAAAATAGTTAAACAAAGGGTACAAAGCAAAGGAAAATACATTTAACATTAGTGATTTGAGGATGTCATTGCGCAACAATGATCCCGTATGTAGAACACACAACAAATTCGTTACTTGTAAATCATATTCTGACGGTGTAATCAAGCCCGGCCCCCAGATTGTGCTGTTTAAGGAGACAGCGCAAATTCAGCGTTCTGTCCTTCGGAATAAAATATTTTATAGTTTTAGCCGTCGAATAAAGCAAAAATAATTTTAAGATTACCGTGATTTTTCGTCTCCTCTACTAAAGTTGAACAATTACTCTAAAACATTCGGTGCTTTATCCGAATGGGTCCACTGGTTGGAATAATCGTATTAGGATCTAAATCGCACAATAGGATGTGGCTTCGAAAAATACTCTCACAAAATGGACACATACCAGCACGGGTGTAGTAGAAATTCCATTACGAGTAAGTACAATGTATTTATACAGCACACATGTTTGTCCCTGCTAATTTTATTTTAACTTGCAATCAAACTGAAAATAATTACAATTTAGCGTTAAATACGGCCGCCTCTTAATAAATCAAAACATTCGAGATGTATACGCCGTTGCAGCTTCGAGTACAGGATAAATTCAAAATAATTTTAATTTGATACTTTTCGCCCGTCTTTCGATTTGGCCGCCTGTGTTTTTTGTACGTGAACAACCGCTTAACGCGGCCCTGGTTACGGCCCTGACTACGTCTTTTCTCTCTCCTCCCTTTCCTTCTCCCTTCGATCCAGGAGTTAAAGTGGGACCCTCCGAAACGCTAGCAGAACAATCATTGAGAGGGAGAGGCAATCTTGAAATGTTTCCCGAGGCAATTACCATATTTCCTCCCGATCCAGTACGAGAGGATGAGAGGTGGAGAGAAAGTGGGAAGGAGAGGTGGGGGGATTAGAGGAAGAAACAAGGAAGCAGCCGAAGGTGGAAAGGCTTAGAGAAAGACGAATGTGATTGCTCAGACGCAGTGAGAACAATGGAGGCGACGGTTCAGCGCTCAGATGGCGCCGAACGATCGAGAAAAATCCCTTTCGAGGAGCATGGAAAAGATGCGAAGACGAAAGGAGACGAAAAGGAACTCGAAAATTGGAGAGAGAAGGAGAGCGGAAATTTAACTGAATGATAGACAAAGGAAAGGGAATTTGACGCGAAGAAATGGTATAGAGCCGAAATGGAAATTCGAAAAAATTATGAAAATTGGCATTTAAATATTTTTAACTAAAGAGGAGAAAATTACAGAAATAAAAATAATAACGTGCAAATTATTTCGTATGACTGGAGGAATATTAGGTGCCTCAACATACGTGAGAAAGAACTGCACATAAAACAAAAATAATGTGATGTGGCCACCACATGACTTTCTCCATACCTGTAATATTGCTAAACATTAGAATTAGGTTAAACGATGATGAATATTTAAAGGACTGCGAGAAAATTTTCAAGTCTTTACAAAAAACAGAAATAAACTCAAACCGCAGCCTTCTCATATTGGATATTTCCACGAAGCTCCAAAAATTAAGAAAATAAAAAGGGGCGTTACTAAGACGTAACTAAGCGTCAAGTGTTTACAATAGTCGCCGGTTGGTGCTGTCGTGGTGGCAGCAAAAAAATTTTAATTTATAAAATATTCCTTAAACAATTCATTATATGGAAAAATGTTTCAATGGTTCTAGAAAATTAAATTTCCTACAACGCTTGTTCTCGTACTTTTTTATATTCATCAAATATTATAGCAAATATAAAAAGCGGGTGTGATAAGAGTAAACGCCCACTTCCGGTTCACCGATTATTACCAAAAACTAACCAACTCTTGATCCTTTAACAAAAATGTCAAATAAAAATTTCGCGGTAATTTGATAACTAGTTTTTAAGTTAGAGCACCCACATAATTCCGGTCACAGACACACCCACAGACATCATCGAGAAACTAGTCAAAATCGTGTTCAGGATACCTCAAAACGTCTCTTTTCGATGAAATCTCGAAATCGATTTTTTCATGAAATCAATACATTCCACTATATTTTGTATATGGCGAAAGTAAAAAATCATAGAATACATGATCATAACAAAAGAAAACCCAACAGCTGAGTAATTATATCTTCCTCAGTTCAAATAAATTCTAAGATTCCTTAATGTGTTTTTGTTACAAATAGGAGCAATTTACTATAACAAATATATAACAGTTGCTTAATTGAATTTTGTTATGAGAAACAATTTCTACCGTCAAAGACAGCATTTCCTCTATGTACGAGGGCGCATCGAAAAGTCTTTACGCCTATTTTTTATTTACCAAAATACAAACAGTAACACATTTTCAATATATGTATGCATATTGTGGAACTGTTATCAGGAGGCTACTTCTGCACATAGTCCCGGCCCTCATTCCGGCACTTATCACATTTGATATAATGACAGTGTGTTACCGTTTATGTTTTGATAAATAATAAACGGATGTGGGCAGCACATGACTTTCTCCATATTTATATGGCAAATTACATGTTGTTAGCTCTGGGATGGTTGTCAATATTTACTTCCGGTTGACAATTAATAAAAGAAAAAGGAGCGTTACTAAGACGTAACTAAGCGTCAATTGTTAATTACTCTTACTACTCTTCGGTAGATGGCATGGTGGTGGCAGATAAAAAATAATATATCTCTTAAACAATGCATTCTATAGAAAAATGTATCAAACAAAGTTTGTAGAAAATAAAATTTCCTACAACTTTTATTCTAGTCTATTTTTACATTTATCTAATATCAAAGCAAATATTTCAAAATAACAGATAAGTGACAAGAGTAAACACCCACTTCCGGTAGACCGATTTTTACCAAAAACTGATCAAATCTTCTAATTTTTATAAAAATGTTAAATTTAAAATTTAGCATTGACCTGATTAATAGTTTTTGAGTTAGAGCGCCCATAAAAATCTATAACATACAGACAGACAAACAGACGCAGACATCATCGAGAAAATAGTCAAAACGTGTTCAGGGTACCTTAAAACATATATTTCCGTTGAAATCTCGAATTCGATTTTTTTCATGAAAACAATACTTTCGTACTTCGTATATGGAGAAAACAAAAGTAGGCGCAAAGACTTTTCGGTATGCCTTCGTACATATTGTTTCTTAAACCGTTCCGTTTGTTTGATATACAGACAAAATCCCACGCATGTTATACTGGAATAATTCTTCCATATGCGTCATGGTTGATATAACTTAAACCAATCCTCATCTCTGATGATTTGATATCCACCTACAAGGAATTGCATGTTTCCCTTAATGAATGCGTAAGCATTTCCTTTACTTAATCTTCGAAAAAATTGCCTGCCGAAAATAGCGATAAAGCGGAAATAATATGTCTCAGAATTGTTGAAAAAATTCGAATTGCTTTTGGTGTACCAAACTACTGAATTTTTAAAAGATCTACCTTTCAATTATTGAATTTGAAAACTAAGAATTTTCAATATGATATAACAAAAAATAGCACATAACTTCAGCAATAATAAAAATAAAATAATTCACAGATAAAATCAAACAAATTTAAAGGCAAGTCTCTACAAAAATTATTCGATTGTTACAAAAATGCAAATCTATTAAAATTGAAATAAAAAACCGTAACAGATTGACAGAACAACCTGGTACATTAATCTCGGCAGCACCAATAAATTTAGCGCTTTACTTCGAGGTAACTAATTAAACGCCCGCTTCGCGTCAGAGCCTCAACCGGAAAACCCAAATGAAAATTCCCTACGTAATATTCAGCAAAGCGACTTTTTGAACGCTAAAATAAAGAACTCCGCAAATAAGGCGATTCGAGGTGGAGAGAGAGGCCTCGGGCAATTATTTTCTAAAATTCTTCTCATTACATGAAATGAGCGGAGGAAATCGGGCAGATTAAAGAAAATGAAAAGTTTGATATCTCGAACCGAGGCAGACCACAAAACAAATACAGGGGAAGAGATATATCTTCTTCAAAGGCTGGGACCCTTATTTACGAGGAGTGAGAAGAGCAACAACCTCTCTCGACCCTCCCGTTCTCTCTCCCTCTTTCCTCTCTTCATCCTCTCTCTCTGTTTAACTCAGTCTTGAACAAATTTCCTTGAAATATGGTCCTCTACCTTCCTATTTTTCGCTTTCTCTCTAGGGTTTGTCTTTTTCAACCTCCTCCAACCTGTTTCCTTTCTCCCTAAATTCGCTTCCTTCCGTTTATTTAACTGTATCTCCAGATTCTCGATTTTCCTATTTTCCTCTTTTACTTTAAATCCTTCTTCTGTTTCTCGCTCACTTCATTTTATTCCTCTGGTTCTCTTTGTGCCCTTCATCTCTCCCTCTATTCACTTTACTTCTTCCCTCCTGATCTCTTTTCCCCTGTCCTCTTTTCATATTCCCTCCTCTCTTTTCTCTATTCCAACTCTCTCTCTCTCTCTCCATCACACTTCACTCATGCACTCTCTCCAGCGGCGGATTTGAAAATTTCACGGCCCTGGGCCAAATTATTTTTCCGTCCCCTTTTTGGCAATTTTTTCCTGAAAAAATTACTAATGTATATGGTTTGCCGGCACATCCGTCAGTCTGCGAATCATAATTAATTCATAAAATGTCTGAGTAATAATAACGGTTTTATGCTCGCCCCGAAATCTCGCCGCCCCTAAGCCATTGCCTACTTTGGCCTTGTTACAAATGCTCTACTGCCTCTCTCCTCTCTCACCTCCCTTAATCTTCGTTTCCCTTACCTTTCCTTCTCTCTTTCCTTGTATCACTTATCCCCTTTCGCTATTACCCTCTTCCTCTCTTCTCCATCTATATTATCTACAATATTCTCCCATTGCTCAAATCACTCCTTTTCCTCCCCCTTTTTCTCTCCTAGAGCCCACCTTTCGCCGAGATTGGACCATTTCCATCCATCTACTCCCCTGACATTTTGCTCACTGGAGCATCACCTCCTCGCAGTTCTTACCCATCGGATCCTGGCTTAGTCCCTTTTACTCTTCATTAATTTCCCACTTCCCTCTTTCTCTTATCACTTCCGCGTCCATCTCATCCTTACTTTTCTTCTTTTCTTGAACCATTGTTCCACTCCGCTCGTCCTTCCTTCTGAGAATAAATTGCTAACTCCTCCATCTCATAGTTACTCCTTCAATTCATTTTACGGCCATATTTTCCGCTTTCTTTAATCTTTACAGTCAAAATTATAACATGTGAAATGTTTTCCATGTCTCAACAATATATATATATATATATATATATATATATATATATATATATATATATATATATATATATATATATAATCGGAATATTTTTTACTTTATATTCCTTAATTGAGTAGGTGCTTGTCAAAAATGACGGGACATACATTTAAATGTTCTCGATTTAAATCATAATATACTCCTTCGTACGTATACATATAAGGACTGAGACAACAATAGATGCACGAGTTTTTACAACAACATGGTTGCGTGCACAGCAAACGGTTAAAAGGCAATCTTTTTTCCAAAATACGTGATTTGAACAATAAATTTGAGCAACTTCGAACAGATGGCAAAATTCTACATTAAGAATAGAAAACATTATGTATTCTTCTTTAAAAAATTTTCAATTTTAAAATCGACAGTATAATTTTAATAATTTTAATTTGAAGAATAATGAAAGCCTGCACGTCTAAAAATCGCTTTTTACATGTTATCTCACGGGAAACTGAAATTATATCCTAGAATCGAACCCGGGTCTTTCTTCGTGGCAGACTATTTTATTATAGTAGATGCTCAATAATATACTTCTTCTTAATTACTAAATTATCCATGTTCTGAACTTGTTTAGATAGGGTTACCATGCCTGTGGCGGATTTCGAAATTTCCCGCCCTAGGCCAAATAATTTTTCCGCCCCCTTTATGTCGCTCTTTTTTCTAAAATAAACGCCAGTGTATGTGGTTTGTCTGTCTATCTGTTTGTTTGCTTATCATAATAGATAAATTTATCAATTCTTGCGTAATATGATTTTTTTATTCCCGCCCTGAAATCCTGCTTTTATTGTCGCCCCAAAACTTCGCCGCCTTTAGGCTATTACCTACTTTGGCCTTATTTCAAATCCGCTACTGGTATTAGCCTAACCGGGATAGTTCCAGATTCGTTAAGCAGTCCCATCTTCCCGGTCGATGATTAAACATTGCTACAAATTTCCCGTAAAACTAACATTATACTGACCATAAATTGATTTGTTACGAGAAGAGGTTTCGGAGAACATTATCACTGTATCTTAGTTGACAAGAAAAATTATTTAAAATATATCCACTTATACTGTGGTGCAGATATATCCAGTCCCGACCTCAAACAGCATTTTGTTTTGCAACACATGTCAACAATTCCGTGGCCGGGGATTGATGTAGCAACATCGCAGTTTAAGTGGCAAAATTTATTCATTTCGTATTTTCATATTTAATTTTCCTATACGTTATTTTGGCAGTATCTTAGCGCAGGATGGAAGTAGTACACAGGACATTAGGAGTAGGATTTCAATGGCAAAAGAAGCATTTAACGAGAAGAAGTAGCTTCTCACAAGCACGAAAATAAATTTAGTATCAAGGAAGAAATTAGCGAAATGTTACATATGGAGCATAGCTCTTTATGGTGCAGAGACGTAGACGGTAAGGAGAAAGGAGGAAAAATATTTAGAAAGTTTTGAGATGTGGGAATGGAGGAGGATGATGAAAGTGAAATGGACAGAGAGGAAGAGGAACGAAGAAGTTTTAGAAATGGTGGGAGAAGAAAGGATGCCATTAAAAACAATCAGGAGAAGAAAAGCAAATTGGATAGGGCACATATTGAGAAGACAGTGTTTACAGGACGATCTTAGAAGGCAAAATTAGCGGAACAAGAGGAAGAGCGAGAACAAGAATAGGAATACTAGAGAATTTAAATTAGGAATATAGTATATATAGAGGCATAAAACAGGCTTCTAGGGAGAGAGAGATGGAGGTAGCGATTTAGCTGAAACCTGTCTTCAGACAGCAGTATGATGATGATGATGATTTTTATAGCTTAAATACGAATTGATTACCAAGTTTTCGAATTTATAAATTTTAGTTTGGTTAAACGTAAGTTCACTTTAGTCAATCATATCGCGGCCTTCATTTGTCTATCTCTTCACATCCACCTCATTACCGGATGCAGACCTCAAAACTGCCACATATTCTAATCATCCCACTCTGCACTCATCATCCATGAAAACCCTTTCCATTCTTTTTCAAAATCTCTTTTCTCTCCTCTTTCCCTCTCCAGAAAAACTGCTTCATCCGTTCCATATTCTCACCATTAACCTTTTCTTTCCGCGACGGTTGCTTCCTATTTCCTCGGAATCTTTTACTTCCCCCGCTTCCCACTCGTCTACCATTAATCTCTCTTATTCATTTCATTTTCTCCTTAAGCTCTTTCTCTCTACTTATTCCTCTCTTATCTCTCTCGTCACATTTAACCGCTTTAAGGAGTTTTTCTCCTTCATAATCTCGCAATTTCGTCTTTTTTCTTTGGAACGCCATTCAACCGGATATTTTAATGCCTCCCTCTCATTTTAATTCTTCGATCACTTTTCGCCATAACGATCATTTATCTCTAATCGCCAAAGGAGAAATATTATTCCCTTTCCTTATCAAATATTCCCCATCGCTTATTCTTCCGTGCGAAAGTATTCTCGCGGAATGAAGGTATGACGGGTGTATTGTACAATATTTTTTTCGCATTCAATGTAACTCGATTTGACGCTCGGTCTCCATAGCGGCAGGAAAGAAAACGCTGATATAACACTGGAATGAATGAGAAACAAATATATTTTTAGCGGACAGTGTTTCTTTCTACGAATATATTCCTAATGTCACAGATGTTGCAAAAGTACATGTTTCCAGATATTAACATCAGGAAATAAAAATAATTTCATAAGTTCCTAAATTTGAGATAATTTGCAAGTGTTACTTAAGGGACGAATTAATCTAAATCTTTTGTCTTTCATATATTGCTACATGATATGGCATATTCTCTTGAATACATATCCGGAATGAAGACAGTATAACTTTCATCAATTTTTTAATTTTCCTTAACAGCGAGTTAATTAATTAATTAATTCGTTTTCAAACGATCTTTTATTCTGGTAACCCCCGTCATGGCGAGTGATTCGGAGAAAGTGAAGGAAGCTCTGTCATTGAGTATCTTCTCGTGAGCTCTACTCCACACTACGTTCCCAATATCCAACGTGACGAACCACACTAACTCGATTTAGCTCTATCACACGCTAACAAAATTTTTATGCATTAGAGTAAAAACAATAAGATGCTAACTTGTTCCATTAATTCACAAAAAACAGGCGTTTTAAAAGTAAAACAAGATTATCCAAACAGACCGTATGATGCCTACTTTTCATTTAATCATTTATTTAATAATTATATTGCCTTTAATAGCTTTAAAAACGCTGCGGGTATGTGGTTTTTTGTGTTCCTAAATTTCATAATTTAGCGTTATAAAATTTTACAAATACATTCAAACGGAATATTAAATTAATCACGTGTATTTGTGCGGCAAAAATAACGCGTGTATTAGACTATACAGATTCTAAGTCCAACAAAAGTTTATGCAATGGCAACACTCGTAATGAGTGATAAAAAATGCAAAAGCGCCAGTATTTATGCAAAATTCTAAGAAATACAATCGATAAGCAAAATTCTACGATAAAAATTAGGATCTTAATTCCTTTTCTCAGAGAATAGTACAAAACTCGCTTCGGAATTACAGTTCTAAGATATTTTAATGTGCAAGAGAATATTACCCTGCAAGATGGATTTCAGATTTCTCATGTAAATAAAATGGGAAGGATAGTTCCTGGAATCGAACAAGGGACTTCAATCATTGCAACAAAAACTATCCTCTGGAGCTCGGCCCATGTAGCAAGAGATTTCCACCAAGATTCATGAAAATAGGTCTATTGTTTCAAAGGTTAATATGGGAGGACGGGCACACAGACAACGACAAAACCATAAGTTTTTATTCATTCTGGAAAGTAGGCTAAAAAAATGTGTGAAAATTTATTTTAGTGAAAAAGTATTTTTATTTCTGGCGAAAGTCTTAAGATAAAATACGGAATGAAAAGCCTATGCTGAAAACGTTAATGCAACAATTGCTGTATACTTATTACAAACTTTGTAGACTGTCGTATAGGTTATATCGGCCCCCCCTCTCTCTCTCCATGTATCTCCCTATAGATTATTCCCTTCATCTCCTTCTCTCAACTTCCTCTTTCTCCCTCACTCTCTTCTTTCATCTCTCTTCTATCTCTCCTTCCCCACCAGTCCCTATATCTCTAGATTTGCTTTTCTTATTTTCTCTCTCTCATCCAGGCTCTTTCCCCAAATCACAACTCTTATACTTTCATTCTTCCTCTCTAACTCCCTTCTCTTAAGCTCCGCTCTAATCCGAGTTTCTGGTCCGTGTACTCTGAACAGTGGTTGCATACGTATATAAAGAGAGGGAGACTTGTGAAAACGCACGCATTTCTCACTCTTCTCTCTCGCTCCTAAGTCCTTTGGATAGTATTATTTCTCCTCTGCTATTTCCTCCACTGGATAATTTTTTTAGCTCCGATAGAAATAGCAATAGCAAAAGAAATAGTAGAACAGAAAGAGAGTGGTAAAGACGAAGCAAGAGTTGATTGGAGTAGACAGTGGAGATAAAATAAGGGGTTATTTTGCGCAGAGAGAGAATATAAGAAACAAGTAGATAGAAGGTTGAAATGGATATGAAAATGGAAGAATAGTTTAATTTGTGAAAATTGTTCGGTCTCTTGTGCCATTCCATAAATATCAACCAGATTTCAACAAGGACGGATAAGTAAATAAATGCCAGAAAAGAATTTCCAAATGAAAGTTCAGAAATAAGACAGAAAAAGACGATCATATCAGAAGAAAGGTGATTGACAATACTACCATAGGAGTTGAACCGTCAAAAAATAGAGTCGTGAGTACGTTAGTTCGTGGATCGGAGAAAAAGCAAAGGAATTAATTATAGTGGTAATGATGAGAGAAGCCATGCGTGTATAGGAGTGGCGAAAAGAGGAGTAATAATTGCAAGATCTATCTATCATACTTACCATTATAGTGTTAAACAATGCATTATATGAGAAAATATTTCGAACAAAGGTTGCAGAAAATTAATTTTTCTACAACTTTTATTCCAGTACTATTATGCATTCAACAAATATTAAAGCAAATATAAAAAAAACGTACAATTGAAAAGAGTAAACACCCACTCACGGTTTACCGATTTTTAACAAAAATTAATCAGTTCTTGTGCCTTTAACAAATATGTCAAATATAAAATTTCGCGTTGACATGATTAATAGCTTTTGAGTTAAGAGCGATTACAAAATTCCGGTCACAGACATACAGATAATGACAGAGACATCATCGAGAAAATAGTCCGAACGTTTATAGGGGACCTTAAAACACGTACTTCCATTGAAATCTTGAATTCGATTTTTTTATGAATACAATACTTTCTCTATACTTCGTATATGGAGAAATTGAAAACATCGATATGAGGAAGATGTTGGGCGCTGACGCAATAAATATGAGAAATGAACTGAGGAGAAGTAAATATCGAGCGATTCTAGGAGAAAGCAAAAACTGAATAGAACGTAATTCCGAAATCAAAAAGAGAAATTTCACGGATCTACTCTATCAGACTGTAACACCAATTTTCGAATATATACTCGGTCTCTCATTTTCTCTGAATATGCAACAATTTTATTAAAAAATACTAAAGAACCATACCATTAAAAATTACAGACCTCGATTCAAATACCACCAAAATCGGCGAAGGAAAGAAAACTTTTAAGCGTACACTTTCCACTCTTCTTGAATTAGATTTTACCGTTGAAATAACAGTAGAGCTTTCACAGGCTCCCGATTTTATAATGAACAAACCTTAGCAACGGCATATTCTATGCACACCGGTGCTTATCCTCGTGCGCTTTTTCGTACGTTTTAATTGTCATGGTAACACTTAATGGAAATAATTTATCCGAAGTTCCTTATGCTGAGAGGCATAAGCTGCAAGGTTGGGAATAATTTGGAAACAGAGTAAATGAAAGATCCGGTTTCGATTTCCGATCGTGGCAGAATTTTTCTCCTGTTTTCAAAGGGTAATACTTTTTAAGCAGTTTGCATTCGACAACAACTACTCTGCAGCGTCGGTCCACTCGGGATAGTTAAAAAAAGAATGGCGACCTTTTTTGCGAGTTAAAAAAGGGAAACGACGGATTTTTACATAGCTTTTCCGCGGCGGAACTTGTGCATTCCTGGAGCCTGCTCCTAATGTTTAAGGATCAGACTTTCCCACCCGCTGGCAAAATTAAAAAAATAAAAGAAATAAAATCCTAATGAATGAGATGGGCGATAAAGTGAGAAAAGCTTGAGAAGTTGGAGACGGAAATGGAAATCCGATTATAAAAAAGAAATTAATAAGGGACTTATATAAATATTTAAAAAAGATAGCTCTCGTGTCTTGGCAGCTAAGGAGAGCTTGAGAGAGAGGAGAAGATAGAAGGCGCAGAAATTTTTAAGGGTTTTCTTTTGAAATAAGGATAAGTAAATACGGAGTAACTAGTTCTTTTTAACTCTCCAAAATTAACGTGTTTATCGTAGAGAACCCACGTAATCATACAATCCTTGTCGTGTTTTTTAGTATGTTTCCCTTCAGCCCTCTCTATAATCCTTTGCATTTCTCTCCGACATTTCCCTTGTGTACTTCTCTCCCTCTCGACGCCGCCCTTTGCACACAATGGAGCGTTTCAAAAAGTCATTTATAACTTTGTTTTTCATTTTATTCTCCCTTTGTCGAATTTGGTTGTAATAATATACCAATAGAGAGACATCAAATACTTTTATAGTTTCAACGACATTTTAAAATTGCTACGATCATTATAAGTTTGGACATTATCTAAATTCATTTGATGTTTGTATGGAATCCTATTATAATAAAATCTAATCCAATCCAGTCAATATGTTTAAGATTATTATTAATTAACGTGAATTGCTCAAGAACGGTCAGTTCGATTTCGACCCATTCCCTTGCAAGGTTTTTTTAACAAGTCATCGTCCATGAATAAAGATAGAAGAGTTTACTTTTAAGTATATAGTAAGAGTCGAGGTACGAGCTAGGAACTTGAACGTTTCGAAAAAAAGAAAAAACTTTCTTTTCTGCCAAGAAGAGTTGAATAGGTTCCGAATTAGCCGCAACAATATACTTCTAATTTGAACAAAATAAGAATCTTTCAACACTCTACTAATAAATATTATTGCTTCACTGACATCCGC
Organism: Tanypteryx hageni; assembly: GCA_028673005.1. Classification (NCBI taxonomy): domain Eukaryota; kingdom Metazoa; phylum Arthropoda; class Insecta; order Odonata; family Petaluridae; genus Tanypteryx; species Tanypteryx hageni. Next base: position 44,725,817 of record CM054117.1, read on the forward strand.
TTTATGCACATTTTCAATCCTTCGAATTCATTAAAATCTTTTTTCCAATGCTTCCAGTCCCATGTTTACATCTTATGTTGCTTTGTACTCTTACCTCCTAATTTTCCCCAACTCTATAAATAACTACTTCCCTTCCTTCCATTTTCTCTACTGCATCATATTTCCAATTTTATCTGCTCACACTTCCCGCTCCATTTCCTTTTCTTTCCTGACTCAACCCCTTTTTTCTCTCCTTTCATGCTCTCATCGATGCAAGCGACTCGGCGACTTTTTTCACTTTCCTTATTTTCCTCTTGCAGAAAATCCGTATTTCTCCATCCCTTCCGCTTCTTCATGGATTCGAATTCCTCCTTTCTACAGCTCCCTCAGTTGATAATTTCATTATTATTTTTCTATCCCTCTCTTTTATAGGCGAGTGTTTGTAAATAAGCGGTATATGTAAGTATGCTTCTCTAAACACGTCATCTATAAGTAGCCATAGAGAGTTTTTCTAACAATTTCTATATAGGTATGTAGTTTTAACTCGCTCTCTTTTAGCGATCGTTTTCATACCAGTTGATATTCATTCTGAATCGACAGTTTGCTAATTTAATTTAAATTTATGATTCTTTCATACGATTTTGTATGTGAAGTTGCTGGTTATATACTATGCCGGCTTTAAGTGGAGACTTTCCTCCCAATAACAAGCTCGAAAGTTGGAATTCCTATTTACTTATACAATCTCTAAATAGATAAACACATCATATTTATATTAATGTTTTCTATTTTAATGTATAATTAACGGTTACCATTTTCCTGGGCTTTTTATATTTTAGTGGTGTGCTTCCCTAGATCGTATTAAATATGAGGAAAATTTAATTAAAAGTTACATATGAGTAAAATTCCCACTTACCGTTTTATATACTATTTAATACAAATTTGTATTCATTGCAATAAGAAATACAACGGTTGCAACTGAAAAATGTTAAAATCGAATGCCGTCCGACACATGAACGGAAGCGGTTAATCCCAAGAGAAGGCGCTCAAAAGCCTAATAAAACTTCACGAATAAAGGCACGTTATCTGTACACGTTTCTGCCAGTATGCTCTCTCTCCCTTCGTTGGCTTGATGAGTAGTTTTACCACAAATATAGGCCGTCCCTCGTAATAACACCCACGTTTCCTGCCGGTCAGAAAATGGTCAATTACAATGGGGGTTGTTAATTATATTTACATAATTTTAATACCTTGCGGTTTTTGTGATTTACTTATAAGTTTAAAATTACTATAACTACTAATTAATATAAATACAATACAATAAACATGAAAAAATAGTAAATATATAAATATGTACATTGGTAAGGTAGTTAAGTCAAAAAGATACTAGCTAGCTATTGTTATTTTTTATTTTTATTTTTGGTATATATTATTATATATTTTTTATTTTGCATTTTTCCTTTTTTTACCTCATTTTTATTAATTATTTATTTATTTTTGACTATATATATGTATATATATATATTAATTATTTATTTATTTCTTATTATAATATTATTATTTTTTCCCCTATACTTTTCCCCCTTTTTTCTTTTTTTTTTTGCAAAATAGCTTTAAATTGGGTAGAGCTTTTTGTACAATATGGGCAATAGTTATTATTATTATTATTATTTTCTTTCTCTTTCTAAGACTAAACTAAATATAATAAGTAATTAAATTTCTTATAAAATAAACTAACTAATTATAAATTATGCAATTGCTAATATATATATATATATATGGATGTCAACAAGGTGTTGGGATGAGGAAACCCAGTGAGCACTCACCAATCAGACGACTTCAGGTTGGCGAGGCCCCGGGGATGTCGAAGCGACACACGTAAAATAACACAAAAACACAGAAACATCACAAACGTAAAGCTTTCGGAACTACTCCTTCTTCAGCTACAGAGAGAGAATTTTACGTGTGTCGCTTCGACATCCCCGGGGCCTCGCCAACCTGAAGTCGTCTGATTGGTGAGTGCTCACTGGGTTTCCTCATCCCAACACCTTGTTGACATCCATATATTCATTTTACCTTTCCTTTTCCGTAAGTTGTTATATATATATATATATATATATATATATATATATATATATATATATATATATATATATATAATATATATATATATATATATTTACGCCCTCTTCATTTACTCTCTCTGCCATCTTATCTTTTAAAAAGAACAAAACTCTCAGCATCTAGATACTTATACTTCCTTGGTCAACAAAAAACCTCTGAACCCATTAACTTTAAATTATTTGCATGGAGGAGGAAATTTCAATGAAGGGAAAGATTTCCACACGACCTATTCTTTCTATCGTGAAGTTGTAAAAAAAGACAATCCTATCTCTGACAACAAAGATGTTACAGCATCGCCTTCATCCTATGAGATTGTCATTTTAAAAGTAAAAGAGAAAAATACTATACCATATACCATCCTTCTACCACGAATTATCTTTATTTGTGTTCCTCCACACTTTCGTTTTTTTCTGCCATCTACATTGTCCCGAGAAGCACAAGATGGATTGTTCTGGGGCCAAGAATATTTCATTTCTGATATGCAAAGTTAAGGCCGGGTGAGTAGGTTAAGGGATACAAAGCTCCTCCACTGTCTATAGAGGATTGGTTGTGGAGGATAGAGAGAGAAAGATGGCAAATAAAAAGGGAGGGAAAAAAATGGAGTGTTTAAAAGATTGTGAACGTCGAAAAACAGCGTGGAGACTAAAGAAAGATGGAAAGAAGAAAGATTTTTGGGAACGTTACCCTCGGGAGACTTATGTATAAATTTCAATGCTGACATTTATCCTGTCCCTCTCTCTATGATGCTGTTCTTCGCTGCCGCATAAGCACACTCTCCGCGTTTCATCTTTCGGGGGATTATTTTATTTTTCACGCCATATTACGATGTCGCAATTGACTAGCTTCTTTGTAGGGGAGTTCTCTGTCATTTTTACTAGCGATAGTTTTGATTGAATATTTTATATAAATTTTGTTGTCGGAGTTTATTTGTTTGAATGAATACAATTGATATGAAACCCATGCTCAACTTATTTTATTTCACCATGGGGATTTATTGACATTGAGCATACGCAACGTAAAAGCCCTTCTTCGTTTATCGCTGAGGTCGGCAAACTACGGTCCGCGGGCCGGATGCGGCCCACGAAAGAGCTTCATGTGACGAATCTATGACGAAAAAGTGATCGGTAAAATTTAACATAGACAACTTCATACTTTTCAGGAAAATTATGGTTTCGGAATATTTTATAATGACGTTTTAATGCTAGTAAATTATTTGGATTTAAGATTTACTAGCACGTGATCATAGAACAGGGGTCTCAAATTCACATCGGTGCGCTGGCCGCGTGAAGGCTCTCCACCGAACCCGCGGGCCGCATTAAGACACCGCGTCAAGCCGCGGGCCGCATACTTTCCCAGTCCTCAAACCGTTTCATATTCTTTGGAAATTCATTCTCCCTTTCCCCAAGGAAGAAATCGCCCCAACCCTATGATGCGGCCTTAAACCCATTCGCAACAAAAATGCTAGTTTCAGCGTCTAGGATTAGGTTCTATTGACACGCAAAACACCCACTGGCAAGAGAAAGAACATACTTAGTACCCCGTCTGTGCAGAATTTTTATAAGCCTGTTTGAGCAATAAATTATGTAGATTTTAAAAGTGCTGATATAACATACTTCTTAAATTTCTTAGATTTCCATGAAATATTTTATAAGAAATACATTTGAGTTTTGGTTATCTATTGTAAACTCGCTTACTTCGCGGGCCGCAGAAATGTACCACGGGGGCCGCGAGTTTGAGACACCTGTCATAAAACCTCTAGCTAACTTCAGACGCTAACGCTTATCCGACTTCTCGAAATTCTCTCAATTTTTAATGCGGCCCACTCACAACTTCGAATGCGGCCATGCAGAAAAGGTAGCTGATCATGTGCTTCGTCATCTGCTTTATAAAAAAGATTTATCGAGCTCCTCTTAGGACTAAAAATCGAGCTGACAAACAATGTTTCTCGATCGGACATTAAAAGTTGGAATAATCAGATACGTATTTTGGCTACAAAGTAGCCGTCATCAGTGGTGATTCACCGATAATAGGGAAAAAAATCTTGAATCTGGCTTTTACTCGCCTTTTTATGCCTGCTGGAGAAACCGTAATTTGATCTTAGCAATAAGGGAACCTTGATAATTCTTTCTCGAATGGTGTACCGTGCAAGAGACTTGAAGCAATGTCCACTTATTGCTCAAGTGCTTCCTTCCACTTTACTGAAATTTAAATAATGCCCGACAACGGCCATTATATCCAGCTATACGGATCTCATGAAATTTCGCGAAAGAGCGATAATGTACTTACACGATCACAAACACGGCAACGCGTCTAGTTTTTTTTTAAGGGGAAAATGTTTTATGACAATCAGATCAATGCCTCAAGTATCCAAGGCGCGTTATTTCACGTCAAACACCACTCGTAAGAAATGTCTGGAAAAATGCCGCTTTGTTATTTTTGGAATACATTACGGAGTCTCTCTTTCAGCTCGTGGTGCAGAAAATGCAAAATAAACCTCATACACCGACGGAAGACGCGAATGCACTAAAAAATATAAATAAATAAATATATGAATGGCTATCAAAACAAATTAATAATACGCTCAGACCATAGCTTCTGTAGTAACAGTTCTTAATCCACCCTCTACCATGGGGGATAACTCAGTAACCCCAAAATAATTTTCTATTTTTTAAAGGTTATTTTTGGGATTGCATTCATAACATCTTATGTATTCGCTTTTTATCATCGAAGAACATTGCTATTGGTGTTTGTGTAGATTTACATCTTTTTTAGAACCATTTTAAATTGAAAATACTGTCGGGGTAACTGAATTACCTCCCTTGGTAGAGTTTGTCATTGTTTCGTTTAATTTTTAATGCAATTCCGCTATATATGCGGCTACATATGTGTGTAATTTATTCAGTCTATCGGTGTGCAAGGCAAAATAATACATTTTGGTGATGAGCAGCCGCATGCTGAATTACAAAAAAAATCTCATGCAAAAGTGTGTTACATTAAAAGACCGTTGTAAATCCAAGTCGGTATCGCGTTTTCGTCTGGTTGTGTTCAAAATTCAAGTTAACTAAGAACTTTTTGTTGCAACTGCGATGTAAATATAAAATATTAATTATTTTTACAAATATTTATTTTCATATTACGCGTTTATATAAGCCAATCCACTTCATGTTTTAAATAGGTAAAGAGTTTTTGAAAGCATTTTCGTAATGGGCAGACGCGTGTTGAACTACAAATTAATTATCTTATGTGACTGTATGTTACTGTGAATTACTGTTGTAAATACAAGTGAACGTCATGTTCTCATCATGTTGTGCTCAACATTCAAGGGGTCAAAACATTTATTACAATTCTGAAGTAATTATAATATGTTCATTATTTTCTTTAGAAATATCTCTTCCATATTATTTATTTTATATAGAAATCATAATATTAACAGATTTCAACCAATGGACAACAATTATTTTTGAAAAAAGAATTGTGGGGTAAATGAATTTCCCCCATTGGGAGGAGTAAGTTGTGAAATACCTTGGTAGAGCAAGGTTTTACATCTCCCTGGCCTCTTTCAGATCGAAGCGTACCGTACGAACGCTGATCATCCGCGCGCTTTCGACATTGTGTTTTCAGAGTGCCACGTTTATGACGGGCACGAAAAAAATCGCCATTATTAATTGGCCGAGTGGACATTGAGAGTATGACATCGTTAATATTGTATCTCCAAAAAAGTTAATAACAATAGGTACTGCCGTTATTATTGCTGTGTACTACATGTGCAAAAGGCGAAAGAGGCAGTGTGGAAAAAGTGTGGGTGCATGCAATTTCTAACCGGTTTTAAAAGGTATGAAGTAACATTAGTGTGTTGGTACTAAAATAAAATAAACCTTAAAATTCTATACAAATATCGTGGTTCAACCTCTGCATTTTTTCTAGCAACCTTTATCAGAGGGGTAATGAAGCAACATTTTTCAATTACTTCCGAATGTCAGTCAAGACATTTGATGAGCTATTAGGAAAGTTAGAAGACAAACTGAAGTACTCAGATTTCGGTTGTACTTCAGTTATTAACCTTTCAGTGCCAACATTCATGTTTACAAAAATATTTAAACGACGGCGTTTTAAGAAAAAAGATAAGACAAGAGAAAGAGAAGAATTGGTTGAATGTGCGGAACACTATACGCGACGTACGGTCCGCTTAACTGTGAATACTACACTAAACTCCAAACGACTGTTCGCTCGCCGACGGTACGCGAGGCGCAAGTGGAGCGGGTATGGTTTTCTTTTCTGCCGCGGGTGACGAACAGCGCGCCGACCATGCGATTCACTGCGAAATGCCACATTCTTACAGTTTAATTTTCCATCGGTCAAACGCGCGCTGATGACCCGCTTGCGTACTGCACGCTATCTATCTGAAAGAGGACTCTACTTCCCCCAGAGGCGTAGCCAAAGGGGGGTTTATGGGGTTCGAAACCCCCACCACGAGAAAATCGAAAAATTATTCTTATTGCTTATTTATTATTTTTAACTTTTTTGTAATTGATTATTGAAAAATATGAAAAAATTAATTTTGAATTGAAAGAAAAAAATATTCGTTATTGTTTTTCCTGTTCTATTACAACTTTAACATCCAGTGAGAAAAAATTGAATTTATTAGTAAAAATAATTAACGAAATAGTAACAAAGAAGGCCGTATAAATATGAGACTAAAACAGCGCGCTGATCATATATGCAGCAAAACCGTGTATTAGTAAGGTTAACACATCCATAGCGGGTAGGGTTACCAGATTTCCAGAGCCAGAGAAGAGGACAAATAAGGAAAAATTAAGTGTAAAAAAGAGTATAAAAGAGTACATCGAGTATTAAATAGCAAAAGTGATAAATTTTTATACATTTATTATGAAAATATTATTAAAACTTCCATAAAGAAAGACAATAAAAGAACATTATAGAGGTTTAGAAACATTATAAAAATATTGCACTTTTTTACAAATATAAAGTTAAAAAATTAGGAAATGCACGTTTATTAAAGAATTGAATAGTTCAGAAGGTCTTTATTTGAAATACCTAAAAGAACATTTTAATGTAATAATACTCTCCAATATTTCAACCCTCCAAAGCACATTTTAACTATTGTTACATAAAAATCGTCGCCTATAATAATGAAACTTATACATTTTTAATATACTACTAATTGGTATATTGTTTTTAAAATCACAATTTAGTCACTAAATAAACAATATTAATTATATTTGTTGGAGTTTTTAACTTGATTAAGAATGCCTTTATTTCTCAAGCAATAATCATGGTACTCTATACAATTATAGTCCTTAAAATTATATTGAATTAGCAGTAAACTCTCAACAGACTCGGTTAAGAGTTTATGTCGTTCTTGGGTCCATTGCCCTTTTATTATGCTGAAAATTCTTTCTATGCTAATATTATGTAAGGGGATGCAAAAGAAATATTCGCAAATGTTTACAAACTCGGATGAGCATTCTTCATTACGATTTCCAAATACTTAACCCACTTCATACTAGCCAACATATTTGAAAATTCATCATTTTTTCCATTTCATTCACAAATGATTTTAAATTTACGGCCTGATCAAACAATTTTGAATCATCTATAGTCAAGCCCTTTTTGCTAAGAAAATGAACACTTTCTACAATATCTGTCCAATTAGGCACTTCGTTTAATTCCATCCATTCAAATATGTGGAATTCTTGGAAAGATTGCGTCCATTTATTCAAATATAAAATGGAGCTATCATGGGTTTTTATAATGTACTAATAAGACAAATAATCATTATTTTCAAAATTGATTTTCTTGATAATTTCTTTAACCTTCAAAGGTAAGAATCGTTCGACTTTTCTTTCAGTTAATTCTTTTTCAAGTGAGTTCAAAATTGACATAACTTGTACGAGGGAATTTTTTTCATTTTCCATGGCCTGGATTTTACGGTTAAACATATATGATAATGAGTGTAAAAAACACAAATAGCACTCATTCACTGACTATTTGAAAATAATCGACAAACGTCGGCCCTCACGAAGTTTTAATATTTTACTTTCCTAAAAAGGGAACCCTCCATACCAATTCGCCATATAGCTTTATGTAGTACTCGTCTGCTCCGGAACCCAACATGGCGACCTAGCGAAGTTGTTATAACCTTATTATACAGGGCCTTGCTACACAGCAAAGTGAAACAAATCTGGAAGAATGATTTCTTAAGCAAAAATATATTTCTAAAAATTTTATGTGCTTAATGCCTAAGAACCCTAAAGCTGGCCCCAATGAAGTAGAATTACATGGTATGAAACAATTTGTGCAGTTTTACCACAATGGCGTAAACTGTGATACTGAAGAAGCAGCTGTTGAGTTTAAAATGTTGTAACGTTATTTAGCTCGACAAACAATGAATCTCCCTAAAACTGCCATGGAAGCCTTAGAAATTTGCGAATCTAGTACACGTCCTAATACATCTATATCAATGGTAATACTATGTAACGTTACCTGTCTCTACCGCTAAACCTGAGCGATCATTCTCAACTCTAAAAAACCTAAAAACCAATTTGCGAAACTCGGCAGGTGATGCCCGTTTGAGTGTCCTTGCTTTAATATAGGTACCTATATAGAAATATAATTCTTGCTGAAGATGAAATAATTGATCAGCTAGCCAAGGAAAAAAGAAGATTCAATTTTGTGCTCTGAATACTAATAAAATATTTAGAATTTTTTCAATTTTTATTGAACTCTTTTCTTATACGATATAGAAAACAATAAAATAAATTAGGGCTATATTTTCATCACAATAAATTAGTTTACAGTTTGATGTCAATAAAGCGTTTTTAATAGTAATTTAAATAATGTATGACCAAAATATAACAAAACATTTCATTCGAATTATGAAAATTTTGTTCTTTTAAAATATACTAATGGGTAGACGGCGTTTTTTCACAACTTATTCTTGTGTTTACTATTATCATTTAAGAGGATGAAACCCTTTAGTACCACTCAGTGTATCGTAAACTAGTACTTAATACTAAGTTTAGAACTTTGAGAAGGAGTAAAAAATCCTGAACTTGACCGGGAATCGAACCTGGATTTTTTCTCCTTCTCAAAGTTCTAAATTTAATTTCAGATTTATGCGAGCATGCATAACAAGCCATCTCAACACCTTTGTTTCTTAGTGCTTATAACCTTTCTGGCTTTATGAGTTTGCTTATTAATGTAAGACAAAAAAGAAAACAAAATTTTCACTAAAAACATGTAAATTTTGTTCCCTGCAAATATACGAAGGACTAGAAAACGTATTTCCACAACGTATTCTTGTGTTTACTATTATCAAGATCCTAATAATATTTATGTGCACTAAACCTTTTTGTTGCTATTTATGTATCGTAAACTAGTACCTAATACATTTCTGTAAAAATGGAAAAAGTGGTGCAAGAATTTACTGAACAAAAGTGGATTATAAGCGTAATCCACGCGGCTAAACGTATTACAAAATAGCACCCGCCTACTGAGGGGTTAAGCGTGGGAAGATACCAGCTATTTACAATTCAAAGACTTCAACCCAGTCGTCGGAACTAACATTTCATCACTTCCCCGTCCCTTCTGCTCAGCAGAAAACTCCAAGGCCAGATTACGTACCAGAAAATGACCGCGAATACCGAAACAGCGAATACTGGGGATTTTCCCTCAAAAATACATTAATTAGGGGAGTTACGTTCAGATTCGCCACTAAAATCACTCATGTGACTAAAAAAGGAGCATTTTCTCTGATAGGATTTCATGTAATAAGGGAGATTAGGTTTTAAGTAGTTGACAATTTATCCTATGACATCCAAACTAAGAAAACAAGTCCGTTTACGGGCGTTCTGGTTGTACGAGTGAATATTTTTGGCTAATCAACCTCTTGGATTATTAGAGCCATAACTCATTCGACGCCGGACACAATCACAAGGGAGGAGGGAAACCAGGTGCCGGCGTTATAAATATCTATTTTCAGCTCATGGCAGCAAAAGCGGAACCTGCAGCGACAACAATATCTTCTTCCAAATCCATCGGCAAAATTTCAGTAGGTACTACGAACATTTAGACCTTTTCCCGCAAGCCAATACAAATATTAGGGATTCGGCGATGGGCGATCAGTGAGGACGCAGCTGCAAGTAGTGATCACGAATGTTCGGCACTCTGCGAATAAAAAATGTGTGGAGCCGATTTCACGCTAGTTACAACGAACAAAAAGGTAAAAAATTAATTACGAACATAGTATATTCATTATCAATAGCAAAAAATAAACAAAATAAGCTATACAATAAAGTAGAACGATTTTAATGAGGCAGTCACTGTTGAACTAGTAGCGTGCGTGCGTGTCGACTTCTTACTCCGCCACGGCAAATTGTCCGAGTGACGAATAAGCGAAACGAAAAACTGCGGATACGGAAACATTGTTCCATAATACATGAATGACGAATACCGGACCCGCAATTCCCGGGGACCAGGGGCGCACCGAGAGGGGGGCTGAAGGGCTTCAGCCTCCCCCTTAAAAGATCTCTTACTAGCCTTGTAAATGTGTATTTTCGCAGGAAATATACTCTTTTGACTTTTTATATTTCTCTCAGCGTATAACTTATAATCATTATACAGATACTTTTTGAATTACGCATATTTATATCGTGCGAAGTTTCTAACAACTAGCAATCCACCCATTTATTTTTATGGTTAAGCCCCCCCCCCCCGAGAGAAAATCCAGGGTGCGCACCAGCCGGGGACCAACTGTACCAAATCGCCGCTATACACCTCTCCTTCAGCCTCCCACCCCACCTCCCTCTCCATCACCTCCTCTCCCTCAGCCTCCCTCCCCACCTCCTTCTATCCCTCAGCATCCCTCCCCACCTCCTCCTCTCTCTCCCTCAGCCTCCCTCTCCACCTCCGCCGAGAGAGGCATACGAGCCCGACATTGCCTACCCCACCACCATTCCCTCCCTTCCTAATGCCCGAACGGAGCCTCGTGCTTCGACCGGTCTTATTTCGTGGAAAAAACTACGATATGAATGTTTGCGTTAGAGCATCCTGTTTGCTTTTATAATAGTGTTTTAAAGGCTAAACTTTTTTCATTAAGTAAGATACGAAAGCGCGAAGAACTGCTGTAAACACAAGTTGCTCCTGGGCGGTTTATTGCGTTCGGGAAACGAAATCATCGTGTAATCATTCGCTAAAAAAGCGGAGATATATTCGTCCCGAGATTTGCTTTTTATTTAAACCGCCTTCAGTGCAATTTCGTTAAAAATGTGCGCATGTTGCTCCCATTTTTCTAGCGTGAAAAGGTGGTATTTGTTGTGTGGACTGTCGCCCTTGGCAAAGGTGTAGAGCAGGAGTCGTCAACCTATGGCACGCGTGCCGAAAGATGGCACGAGAAGAGATTTTACATGTCACAATATTTCAAAGAATTACAAAAAACATGAATTTAAAGGAATTTGGGTTGATTTCGCTTGCATTTCATATTTTAATGATGCCGCATTATGTTATTAAAATATAAGCATCGCCATTTTGTAAGCATTATGGGCGAAATTATGTTAAGGGTGGCACGCAAGTAGGGCCATAGATAGTGAACATTGGTAAAGAGTGGCACTTAATGGAAAAACGTTGCCGACCCCTCATCTAGAGGCAAGAAATCAATACAATATGCCTAAAAAAGAACATCGTAGAAAAATACACGCATGCACACACGCCCGCCCGCCCGCCCGCGCGCATACACTACGCACCACACACATATTTAATTACTACACGCCCCCGATGTTATACAAAAATCAACGAATCGGAATAGGTTAAAATCCACCTTTCAACTATAATAAAAATATATTGTCTAAGACAAATGCATGAAATTACCATTTAAATTTTCATTCGAATAATACTCCCGTAGTACACCGCTATTTGCTCATATGCTAATGCAAATTGAGACTAAATCGCAAAATTAGTTTATTTTGATAAAGGTTCTAACATGCGTATTCATCAAAATATCGACGTGGATTTATTTTTGCGATCACTTTACTACCACTTTGTATTTTGTTTACGATAAAGTAATACTCGTTATTAGAATTAACCTTTGAATTAAAAAGACTGATCACAACTTGTACGCTACGTTTCCAATCATAACTGAAGATACTGATGCAATATAATGAAAAGGAATATTAAAGAAAGAAAGAGGATCAGGAAATCAGAAGAAGATGATCAAGAACAAGCAATTTAAAAAATGTGTTCAGCTTCTTCAATAGCCGCAACAAGGTGCGTGTCGACTCCGCCACCGCAAGTAGCCCGAGTGACGAATAAGCGAAGCGAAAAACCGCGGATGCGCTGTCCGTCCGGCCGTCCTCCTTAGTAACTTTTGAACCAATAGACCGATTTTCATGACGCTTAATGGAAATCTCTTGATACTAGGACAGAGCTCCCGAGTATTGCTTTTGTTGCGAAGATTGGAGTCCCGTGTTCGATGCCAGTAACTATCATTCCCATTTGATTTACATGAGAAATCTGAAATCCATCGTGCAGGATAATTTTCTCTCGCAAATTAAAATATCTTAGAATTATAATATCGGAGCGAGTTTTGTGCTACTCTCTGAGAAAAGGAATGAAGATTCTAATTTTGTTCGTAGAATTTTGCTTATCGATTGCATTTCTTAGAATTTTGCATAAATACTGGCGCTTTCGCATTTTTTATCACTTATTTCGAAAGTGTTGCCATAGCAACAACTATTGTTGGACTTGGATTCTATATAGTCAAATACACAAACGCGTTATTTTTTCCGCACATACGCGTGATCAATGTAATATTCCTTTCGAAGGTGCTTGTAGAATTTTATGACGCTAAATTATGAAATTTAGGAACAAAAAAAGCAACATATCCGCGGTGATTTTATAGCTATTTAAGGCAATATAAATATTAAATAAATGATTAAATGGAAAGGAGGCGTCATAAGTTCCGTTTAGATGATCTTGTTAACCTTGTTGTAGCTATTGAAGATGCCTATGGATAGTACATTTAAAAAATATTTTTCTTGAATTTTTTTGAGCCATAAGATGAACTCGATTGCTCTCTGCTGAAGAAAAAGATTTGTTTATTGTGCCAATGCTATAAATCAGTGGAGAGGCAGCAAGATAGAAAAGAATATGTTTTATGAGCAGTTCTATAACCAGGGTATGGCATTTGTCATGTTCTCTCAAATAATGCCAAAAGTTTATTTTCCCATAATAAGTATTAATTTAATACTCGAATATTATAGTTATATTTAATAAAATGCTAACATTCTCTTTAAACATGCAGGAAGAAACAATATACTAAACAGTGTTTTCTACAAATTTGCAATAGGCCCCATATCTTCCAGCTGTTTTTGAGTAACTAGAGACTCCCCCCCCCCCCCCCCCCCCTAGCGCCTGAAGTCGTTTGAAGTTAGAAATATTTGTGTAATTATTTGCAGATTACTAATTCATTTACTAAATCTACTCGCAAACTGTTTTATTTATTTTACTCTTTAAACGAGTTAAAAATTTTCCGACAATGTGAAATTGATAAGCATTTTAAGTGATACCTCGCTATGACATTTGATGCGACTGTCCCGATTCGGACGGGACAATCACGGTTTAGGAAATAAAATTCCGCTTGCAACCGATAACAAGACGGGGCAGTGAATGTCCCTCTTTAAACGGATTGCGGCACACTCCGAATTTTGCTGCCTTCTAGACACGATATAATGCGTAGGAAAACTGTTATTATTGCAAGTGCGGCCTTTATCGTAATGCATAAATTGCTTGAAAGTAATGGTAGAAGTAGAGTAAGGAGAAAACGCCGCTGGTGGATGACTAAAGAGTTTTAAAATAGGAGTCTCTATAGTACTTCTGATTTACTAATGGACCTGAGACGTGAAAACTGTGGACATTTTGGAACCTTTATAAGGGATGTCTGCATCAGATTTGTAGAAAATAATACAAGTGGTTGCCTCCAGAATAACTAAATAAAACACGATTTTTAGGGAATCAATTCCTGTGAAGGAGAGATTTAGTAACTCGACGATTCCTGGCAAGCGGAGAGAGTTGAAGCACACTTGAATGCTAAAAGCATACAAGCATTAAACTTTTTTTCCCAATTTTTAGTGAGAGATTTTGGTTTCCCAAAAAATGGGAAGGCCTTTTACATCCTCAACAGAAGATATGGTGACGTCGTCCGACCACTTCAACTTTATTGACACTGAACCCTTGGGCTAATACACGTCCACACTATGCAAGCACGAACGACCTCGAACGAACATTTCCATTTGATCTTCCGACAGATGGCGGCTCGTTCGTTCTTGCTTGAAGATAAATCCACACCATATTCGTCAATGTGTGATTTTATACTCTTTCATGCTCGTTAGCAAAGTGTGGACCCGGTTTAAGAACGAAGTTATTTTAAAGAAAAAACAAAGAACAGTAAAGTTAAAAATGAGGAATAGAAGATTAGAAAGAGTGAGACGAATTGGTTGGTATGGTAATTAATGTATTTGTAAGCTAATATAAACCTCAAAGCAAGAAAAGAAGGAGAGAAAGGGATAGAATTAGCGAAAGGAAACGAGAGGGAGGATAAGATTAAGCGGGAATGGAAAGACAAATTTAAAGAAGAAAGGTGGAGGAGGCATTGGAGAAGAAGAGTTGGAGCGGGACGGCGGCAATCAGGGAGGTAGAATGGAATGCAAATGAGAGAGAGAGAGAGAGAGGAGGGCGAAATAGTAAATGGCACGAGAAAAATGGTAAAGTGCCGGAAATAATGAAGAAAAGAGCAGGCGTGGAGTAGGATAAAAGGGAAAGCTTTTATAAACAGCAACAAGTGACAGAATACGTAACAGATGAAAGACTTGAGGTTAAGAAGAAAAGGGTCGAACAGTGTTAGAGAGATGATTGAGGTTAAAGGAAGAGAATGGGAAAACGTTAAGATATAATTGTCAACCCTTAACTACAAACGTGAAAAAAATCACTCAACTACTAACGTGGAGTCACACAGACACCTTTACAATTTTTCCTATAACGACAGCAATTTTCTTTATTTAAACATTTTCGCTTGGTGGAGTTAACGAATAGGCCTCTAGGAATAAGGCATTAAAATAAAAAAGTATAAATAATTGTAAATCTATTTTTATTTTTTTTAAATGAACAATGTTAAAAACCTTATAGCTGAAAATCTCAAAGTCACTCCTGAACACAATCGGAGCATTTTTTGGCAGATGTGAGAGAAATTGACCGTTTACATTTAGTACAAACGTGTCTTCCTTTTCAGTTTTGGATCGCAGATGGAGCAGTAAACCCTCTTTTCAAGAAGCTCCTTCTCGCCCATGCCTTCCTTCAAAGGAATGACTCAAATCGCACATATTCTCCTCCTTACATCACTAGAAATCCGATAATTTGTTGCTCTTCCATGCATTTGGGGAATAATTAAGTCCCAAGCCAATTTTTTTAGAAAATTTGATTGCGTCATTTTTGTACTATTTTTGTACTATTTTTGTACGACTGTGCATTATATAAGAACAGTTACTAACATGGAGTCAGTCTGACTCCACACAAAAATTTCTATAAGCTCGCGGTACACTGATAAGATTTGGGGGGGGGGTGCACTAGTCACCACTTCATTTGAAGATATTGAAGTCATCGGAGAAATATTGTAAAATGAGTTAGAGCTATGATGCATAATATGCGCTGTGGAGTCAGCCAGACTCCACGTTAGTAATTAAGGGTTAAAGGGGATTGGAATATTCGACTGCCCTTATCGCTGGTGGAGTTCCTCTATCTCTTCTGACCTTCCTTCTCCTTCCCTTTATCTTTCTTGTCGCAATCTCCTAAAACTTCTCTCTCCTTCATCCATTCTCTAGACTATCGATATTACAAAAGGACCTGCAGAATGCCTAATAATTAACATTTTCAAACCAGCTAATTCCGCAGAATCTCAAAATCGATAAGAAGGGACCTTCTGCGACGGATGCTGGAGTACATTAGCGGGAGCTGAGATGGCGGAGAATTGGAGCAGATCAAAGCCAGATTGGAAATGGATTGAGGAAAGGTAAGTGATATGGGATTGATCGAGGGAGGACGGAGAGGCATATATTTAAAACCTTAATCTTAAAATAAGAGGTGAATCCTTAGTATTAATTCCGTACCTGATGTGTACTACTCGTGATGCATATCAGGTAAGTAGTTTAGACACAGTAACTCAATAAGTGCAGGTTACAATCGTAAAATTATAAATATTAAACATACATACGCAGTAAAACCCCATCTTTACAAAATCAGTTAATACGAAATGTTCGTTTATAGAAAGTATACTTCAGTCACCAACCAAAGTACTAGTTTATAAAATCCTTAAATCCATAAAAAGGATGAACCATTAGTACCATTTACTTCAAAAGCAAAAGCAAGGGGCTAATCAGTTTTGGCATTTTACTGCAGCTCCAATTTTATAACATATTCCGTTAATTCAAGAAATATATATATATATATATATATATAGAAACAAATTGAAAACAGAGTTTTTCTGATGTCCATCAAATTTTTTATATTACATGGTGCGTATTCCGGCTTCAAATCAGCCGCCATCAACGGAGCCGCTATCAATCGAACGTAAAGCCAATGCGAACATTCGAGTAATATGATTTCAATTCAACGTATCGTTAAACTCGAATAAAGCTTCCAACAACCGAAAAGAGCAATCAGATAGTCACGACTCAATATAACTACATGGAGAATGGATCAATTCTTTGGGTCACATTTCACCAGAATTTTATGTAGGAAAAACATAACGCGAAAAACGGGGGAAAATTTTTGGCATATCGAACGCCAGAAATAACGAGCAATAAAATGAATTCTTTAGGTAATGAAAGAATCTTGGGAGTGGAAGGGAGGGACGGAGACTGCCTTGGGGTGATTTAGGGCTATATAGTTCCAAAGGACGTTTTCGAGAATCGAAATGATATAAAAGAGAGTGAAAAATAACATAGTGAGCTATCACAATCGAATATATGAATGAAAGGAAGGGAGCGATAATGGTAGAGAAAGAGCGAGATTTGAACGGGGAGGTAGAGGTAGAGAGAAGTTTGCCGCGTTTAGAAAAGTGTTCAACAAATAAATCACTCCAATCGCGTTAACAAAATAATAGAGAGAAGAGTTTGTCACGTTTAGGAAAGTGTTCAACAAATAGATCACTCCAATCGCGTTAACAAAAAAATATTCAGCGACAAACATTTATATATGAGACGCAACGTCGAACGAAGAAAACAATAACTTTCACAACCATCTAGCTGAAATTTATCGAAGATGGAATTTTTAGCGACATTTTTACATCAACAGAAAAGTGTATTTCGCAGGAATAATACGATGGGATAGAAATATCAAATCCCGCATTTATCAACTGTCTGACTCCATTTCGCACCATAATATTTATTCAAGGCATTGGAAGACGCCACAATTAATTTTCACGGACGGCTCAATAAAAACAAAGAAAAAATATCAACATGGTTGTCAGCTGATCGATTTTCGCACATATATTTGGTCATATCGGCAACATATTTTCGTTTCGTATCATAATTTTATATGTGGATTTTTCAAGATTGCCTTTGATCCCTTGCCACGTATGCTCAAATTTAATAATAAGATATAATCCTTTCAAGGCAATCGGCTTGTCATTGCTAACAATTACTCATGAAGTTGGAGTAAGCTTCTAATGAATGCTCGCCATTAAGTGACTCTGGGATGATGATTATCATCATTCAAAAGTTTTTCGGTGTCATTCTCTATACTAGAGGTTCTCCATGTGTGGTCCGTGAGCTCTGTTCAGGTGATCCCTGCAGAACAATTGAGAATACATAAAAAAAATTAAGAAGAGAGCAGCTGAAGCAGTCAACAAAAATATCGATTTTTTATTGTTCATACAGAATATTAAAATTTATGTATACTAGAATGATTAGTCCGGAATAATATTATTAAATACTTAGACCGACGGACGGACAAATCCAGAATATGTGTAATATGAGACAGACTACTGAACCGTTTGGCGAAAAATCGAAGCCTCTAGCTGTTTCCCTTTAGGGCGAGTTGGCGCATCAGTCAGACAGACAAACGGACCAACCAAACACATAAGCATACACTTTTAATTCTGTTATCAATCTTATATCGAATGCGCTGAACTTAACAGCTGTTAGACAACATGCAGAAAAATCCTTAAGCAGTCCGCCGAGACCCTCATCAACTTTCAAATGATACGCGAAAACAGAAGCTTGGGAACCGCTACTGTAGACCAAGGATTAACAACTTATGGCCACATGCGGCCCCGAGAGCGATTTACGTTGCCCGCGAAGCTGTAATGAAAAAGTGGTCATGAAACTTTCTCATGGGCAAATTAATATTTTTCAGCAAAACGATGGTCTAATAACCTTTTCCAAAGTTTTAACGCTAGGGAATTTTCGTGATTTTCGCTTTTATGAGACCACAAAAACACTATAAGACAACTTCTAATTCTTCCACTTATACGGCCCGCCTGGGGTTTATGGACTTCCAATGCGGCCCTCCTTCACAACTATGAATGTGGCCCGCCGTGCAGAATAGGGTGCCACCCCTACTTTAGACCAATCGAACTAGACTTGCACCATTTGCTATTTTTCTTTGTTTTACAATGCCCAAGAATTTCCATTCCATTTTCAAGCTTATATTTTCATTGATTATTTCGAGCTAATCCTAATTTAATTTCTAAATTAGAAACTAATTTACTCTCTTTAATGATAGCCATTGAAATAACCAACAAAATAGATAATATACAAATTGCGTCCTATCAACCTAACAAGGTTAGAAAAACAGTTACAGAACATTATTCTTATCATGAGATTTTTTATTTCACTGAAAAGCGGAATACTCCTTTAACAACTCTTTTCATGAAAATGAGGTTTATTCCGAAATTTACAACCGAGAACCATTTCAGGTACACACGATTAAGTAGAACTAAAAATTACCTCTAGCTATGTTTTATCAGTTCATGGTAAATTATACACATTTTTCACATTCACTGGCGTTTGACTAATGCATTACAAGAATCTATCGCGTCAGGCCAGTATATGGAATTAGTTTTACGGCAAAGGTTTCATTCTGTTAGCTTCTTTTCATTCACATTCCTTATAATTATCCAAATCATTTTTCTATTATAATATTTATTTTCCATTCATTCATCAGTAAAATTTCCGTATTCGGAAAAAGTCCAATCGAACGTTGCGGGAATTTGGAACGTGGTTTGCGTTTTTTTCTATTCGAAATAGTCGAACAAAAACACGAGTGAATTAAATGGCAAACGGCTGGACGCGATGTTCGCTTATCAATTTCCTCAGCAGTCCCAAGCGTTCGATCTGGGAAGTGGGTGAAGGGAAAGCGAGCGAACGCCGCACGATTATAGTTGGGCGGGGCCAAATGTCAGGAGAAATTGCGGAGAGATGAGAGAGTGGAGAATAGCGCCTTGGAGTTTGTATACATACTTGCAGTGCGATAGCTGAATGAAGGGGAAAAGGATCTATAGAGATGGGAATGGGAGTGTGAGAATGGGAGGGGGCGATCCCCTCCATCAACTCCCTCATCAACCGTACTGCCCACGGTAAATGCTCTCTCATTGAAATCAATCGAGCTCAGCAGTTGTAATATGATCCCTTATCTAAAGTAAATTGAACGTATTTACGATTCGATTTTATTGTTGTAGGAATGTAAACAAAACGAAATGTTACCATAGTAACGGACCCGCAGAGATGTTTTTTTTTAAATCCTCCTGAATGACAAACGGACAGTCGCCAAATCGATAGCGTCTGTAATCACCAAACGCTACGCAGAAGAACTCGTCCTTTTACTTCAAAATTTTGCGCACGGACGGAGAGAGTGAAAACTAAAACGGTAAACAAAAAAAGCAAAAAATCTATGAATTTTTAAAGCAGAAACTGGCTGACTCAAGGGGAATTAGAATGAATTAGAATGAAGGCGTTGGTGAAAAAGACTACTGATCCAAGAGTAAGGAAATCGAAACATGAGCGGTGGTCATAAAAACCATTTAAAAATTAATGTTATTACAGAAACTTAAGAGGAAAGGCAGATGGCACAGATAGACAAAGAAGAGTGCAAAGTGACAAATGGCAGCGGGAGATAAATGGAGAACAAGATAGTACCGCCGAGCGCGAGCGGCGGGCGAGAAAGGTCAACCAACGTTCAATCGTGCGGAAAGATGCGACAAATGTGAGGGGAAGGCGGGAAGAAAAAAGAGTAAGTTGTGACGGGAGTTAGGAAATGACTTGCACTACTCGTTTTCTACTTTATCTAGAATATGCTAACGCTTAAATTTCTCGTTAAGCGCAGAGTTAAGATGGATTGAATTGAGCGTGAATACGCCTTTTCAACTTTTTGATGCATTATTTTTGTCCTTTTTTTCGAGCGCGTTGTTTTCTTAAGAAACACTTGCATTTCTTCAGTTCTCTCGTGTCAGATTATTATTGCGGTGAATTGGGTCATGTTTTAGCCGATAGAACAGTGTAATGAATTTAGAAAGAAAATATGCCAATATACTAAGTAACTCCAATGAATTTTAAAATTAATAAAATCTGTTTACATGGAGAATGTTTGATACAACGCTAAGCCGTAAGTAGAGGTTAGTGTGTAACACGGTAGGAAGATATGAAATATACTCCAGTCATTCTTCGGAAGAAATCAGATTTACTAATATCCACTAGAGGCACTACTGGCGCTAGTGTACTATGCGAATTTTAGCTCGAATGTGTAGCAAATTGAACATTCATTTGTTTCGCAGCTGTTTGGCAGAAGGTGGGACTTAGGAGGTGTCTTTGCGAAAATGACACAACCAAATACTCGAATATCTGTCTCAATAAAATGAAAACTTCATTTCATAGTAATGGTAATACTAAATCTTACTACTATTATCAGTAAGTTAAAAGTTTTAAGCGAAATAATATGATAAAACAAGACGTCCAAATCAAGAGTAATGCAAGGCTGGTTTCCCGAAGTTGTCGAACCGAGTTGGTTACTTATATTGACAGGAAATGATTCAGTATGTGTTATTCGCTCCAATGAATTCTCATATCATAAATGCCATTTGTAATTCATAGTTTCTATCAATGATAGAGAAAAATTGGAATAAAAATTAATAGAGCATTATCAGGTTTAAAATACCAAAAGGTATGTAAAAATATTTTTCTTATATTATATTTTGCTTGTATTTTTTAAAGAATCGAATTCAATAAATGTTTCAGCTGAAACCTGCCTTCGGACAGCAGCATGATGATGATGATGATGATCACTGTTTATACGCTAATATGTATGGATCGACTGTTCATTGCTCAAGGATAGTCGAGTGGAAAAAATAAACCATTTGTTCACTCGTATATGCTCAAGCCGAGTTCGGTAATAATCGTCTCCATGGCAACAATCCGATAACATGCTATTTAAAACGCAAAAACGCTATGTTTTAGTAGAAATTCAAATAAATATGATCAATTATTAAACTTATGTGATAAGAATTAGAATTTACATACATTTCTCCTTAAAACGGTACAAACCTCGCTCCGATGTCACAATTTTAAGATATTTTAAAGTATTAAAGAAAACATCTCTGCACAATGGATTTGAGACTTCCTTTGTAAAACAAGCAGCACGAGTTTCATGAAAATCGGTCCATAGATGCAAAAGATGTTAGTGAGGGACACACATACACGACCATTTCATATGGCTGTTTCCTTTGAAAACCAGCCTAAAAAGGCGTAGGCACTTAGCTACTTCTTGAAGATCGCGTAGTTGGGTTAAATAAATTTCGTATAAAAGCATTACGATAGATAATTTCGAGGGGAAACTCTTGAACTTCAATAATAAATAAAACTTCAGACACAAAACTCGATCTGGTACACGTAGATGTTTCAAAATATCTCGTAACCAGATAAATTCCATTCTCATTTCCCATAAATGTTATCGAAAATAGCGCCGTTGGCAGTTAGTTTTAAACTGAGCTACAAAAAAGGTAAATGGATGGTTATCACGTTTGTTTGCTTTGAAAACTATTAATCGCGAGCATTATAAATATAATATAATATAAAAAGAATGTCAATTTATAGGGAGCTAACGTTTAAAATGAACTTAAAAACAAAAAAGTAAAAGGAGTTCACGCTTGTTGGCATCATAAGCGCATGACACGAAATGCAAGTAATATGCGCAAAACACAAATAATGGTCATAAAACATTTTGTCGCGAAGTCCAAATTCGCAAACCGCAAGCACGCGAAGTTATAAAAGTTGTGTATAGGATATATCATATAAGACCTGAGGTACTTCTAGAAGTGCTAGAGCTGAAATTCGGCATGAATATAGGTCATTGGGTACAACCTCTGAAAAAAATCCAAAATTCTAGAAAAAGTTATATTTAAGGGGTATTTTTACCCCAATGTCCAATTTTAAACACCCATAAGAAAAGCATTGAAAATATAACATTGCTTTTTTAAATTATTTTAAATTAAAATACAAAGTCGGGACATGTAACACCATACTGCGGAAGAAAGAATGAGGTTAATTTTTCTTGAAAACAAAATTCAAATCCATGCTGAATTTACGTAAAATTAGATTTAAATCCTAATTTCATAAAAAGTTTTTCGGTTTTCAACAATGAAAAATATTAAATGCCGTAGCAATGACTTCAATGCCTTTCAATGGAAATTGATTTTCCAAACTTCCAAGGCATTAATTTAATGCTTAGAGTGCATTATAATCCATTTGATTTGAGCCAACGACGTATACATATGATGACGTTGGGAATAATTTTGAAACAAGATAAAAGTCTGCTATGACCGGGAATCGAACCAAGGTCTTACCACTTGCCGGGCGGATATTCTACCACTGAACTATTCTAACAGATCAATTTTCTCGTTTCTGAACGCGGATGTTTTCTTGGTTGGGACCGAACTAGTCAAGCTAGTATCAAACTGCCCCAACGGATGTCCTCAAAGAGATGCATCGAAGAAAACTCCTCCATCTCAAATGGTGAGATTGCCAAGCAATAAATTGATGGAATAAAGTGATCCGAAGATCATATGCAGACAGGCATAAGCTGTAACGTTGGGAATAATTTTGAAACGAGAAAAAAGTCTGCTAACATATAAATATGTAGACATAGCTAATATAAGGAAGATATTCTGACTTGTTTAACTATTAATATTGAATGCTAAGAAAACTTACATCATTTTATTGCTCATGCTATACATCAGGGGGTATTTAAAAAATTATTAGGTTATTCAGGCATCCATTCGTGTAGTTTCTTATTGAATCGCTTTTGGAATAAAGCATGGACGTCATTCTATAGAAGCTTAACATTATCATATTTCTTTAAGAAATATCTTCCCGGAAAGATAGCAAATACTGTAATACGCTTTAGAAAAGTCATTTTGTTGCAAATATTTTGGTATTTTTTTATATGATTTGCTGTGTGTATGAATTGAAGATAGAATTTAAATTTCTTGTAACATAATGGAGGCCTTGTATCATGGTAAAGAATCACTTGAAGTGCTATTTATATTTGTTTTTGCCTTTATTTATTTATTTCTTAATACGGCGAGGTTGAGGCCATATGGCCCCTTCTTCCACCTAACCATTATGATGCACAATATGATTAATTTAAATGTACAGAATTCAATACAAATTAATATAGTGAAATGAAAATAATTTCAAAGTATTGATAAATAATAAAAAATAAGAATAGTACAGCACAAATATCCACAAAGTAAAATAATATAAAATCATCATAAAGGAAAGACTGCCCAGTTTAATGATGGATATAGTGATGTGCTGTTATTCAAATGAAGGATAGAAGGAAAAATACAGAGGAAAATATTACATTTTCATGAGGACCTAATGCTGGCTAAGTATTTAGCAAAATGTATCTTAAATTGGTTAATATCATTAACAGAGTAAAAGTGAAAGGGGAGATAGCTCCAAAGATTGCAGGCGGTAACGGTGAAGAATTTATTATAGAAACTGCTACGATGAGTGGGAATAAGTAATTTGGATGATCCTCGGGTATTCAGGGAGTGGCCAGAATTAAGAGGTTTGAAGTTGTAGCTTAGGTATTTAGGCGAGGAAGAGGTGAGGATACTTCTTAGTTGCGTTAGGATATGCATCTTCCTACGTTCTTCCAAGAACAGCTAGCCCAATTCTTTGAATGCGTTTGTTATATGGCAACTTTTGCTCATATTATAAATGTATCTAACACAAGAGTTATGAATCCTCTGGAGCTTTTGTAACAAATCTTGTTTTAGATCTAGAAAAACGGAATCACAATAGTCGAAATGAGGAATTACAAGAGAATTTATAAGTAAAATTTTTAGTTTTATTGGAAGAATGTTTTTAAGTAGCCTAAGTGAATAAAGTGAATTGTGTATCATAATGGTTAGGTGGAAGAAGGGGCCATATGGTCTCAACCTCGCTGTATTAAGAAATAAATAAATAGTTGATTTTACGGCAAATTTCGTTTACATGATTAGACCAACAGAGTGTATCATTCATAATAACACCAAGGTTTTTTACTGACTTGGAAAACGGTACAGGAGTGGAGTTAATTAATACTGGGTCTATATTTGACTTTTGTAATCTGCCGAGTAAATTAGGATAGCAGAATATTATCGATTGATATTTTAAGGGGTTTAATATTAAGCCATTACAAGCACTCCAGGTCATGAGCGATCTTATATCCCTATTCATGCAATCAATTCTGTTATTGATATGAGATATTTGAGTTCCTATGTATATTTTCAGATCGTCAGCATAAAGATGGTACTGGCAGTGATGAATTGAGTTAGAGATATCGTTTATATATAAGGCGAAGAATAAGGGTCCTAATGTAGATCCTCCGGGACAACCACGGGAGATATTTTTCCACGATGAATTTTTATTAGAGATTGATAACTTTGATAGCGATTCTGAAAATAAGATTTTATCTATTTCAAAGAGCTAAGGGAGAAGTTCATTTTAGCAAGTTTGGAAAGTAATATTCCGCTATTAATGGAGTCAAACGCTTTAGAGAAGTCCAATAGTGTGAGAATTGTAGCTATTTTGTTATCGAAATTCGCCCGAATACCATATGTGACTTTGAACAATGCAGTAGCAGTGCTGTGGCCAGTACGAAATCCAGATTGGTAGGGGTTAAGGAGCTCACATTCATTTAGATATTGATGTATTTGTTTATACGCTAGTTTTTCAATAATTTTGGATAGCGTTGGCAGGATGCTTATAGGGAGAAAGTCCTGTGGAGTAGTTGGATTAGCCTTTTTAGGGAAAGGTCGCAGTAGAGCACGTTTCCAGGAACTGGGAAAGTAACAACTAGAGAAGGAGCAATTATTTATATGTGTAATGATCGGTGCCAAGATATGAATCAAATTATGGAGTATAAATCCAGTAATAAGATCATAGCCTTTTGTTTTCGAATTAAGTTTAGAGATTATCTTCTTTACATCGGAGATGGAGACAGAAGAAAAACTGAAAAATTGTGAGTAGTATATGATTGAGGAAAAAATGTCATAGATAGTTTAATTTCTTTGATTTACTGAAAATATATTAGGTGGTGATGAGAAGGCATTATTTATTGCATCAAGAAAGACAGAAGGTAGTTCAGAGTCACTTTTCTTATTCCCAATTCCGAATACTTTCAGTTTTCTCCATAGTGATGCATTGTCGGACTGAGAAGAAATTATTGAGTACGAGAATTTGATTTTGGCATTTCTAACTGTCTCCTTTACTGAGTTCCCCAGTTTTCTATACTCTTCGAGTTGGAGCGTAGAATTTGTGCGTTTGAATTTACGAAAAACGGAATCACGATTCGACATTAATCTTTTTATATCATCCGTAATCCAAGGAGAATTTTTTCTAGTAATACGACATGTTTTTTGTGGAGCATAGCGATAAAATAGATTGAAGAGGAAAGCATTAAAATTATTCACCTTGTCATCTATGTCATTTATATTAATAATACTTTCCCAAGGGACTAAGAGAGTATCAACTGTTAATTTGTTTATGTCTGTTTTTTAAATCTCTAAAAGTTATAAATTTTGGTTGTTCCTTTGGTACTTTGAAAGAGCAGGATGCATAAATGAGATCATGTGCAGATATCCCCGGGACTGAGATCTGACCGAATTTGAGTATTTTGTCAGGTTTTGTCGTTATTATTAAATCAAATAGAGTAGAAGAGGTTAGGGTGCGGTGTGTAGGATTAAGCGGGAGAATACTAAGTCCTAGCGGATGTAATATATTAAGGAGTGTTTTAGTGTGAAAGTTATTCGGGTTCAGGAGATCAGAATTAAAATCGCCCATAAGGATGACATTATCAAAATCTACTCTAAGTTCCGTGAGGGAAATTTCAATATCCGATAGATTTGAAATTTGAGGGGGTTTGTACACAACTCCAAATAATAATTTCTGACAATTGAAAGTTATTTCCAAGAAAAGAAATTCAGATCTGCGAGAATAAAGGAGCAATTTACAACATAGCTATTCGCGAATATAGATACCCACCCTACCCCCTCTCTTTCCAGTGCGGTCATTACGAATAATCTTATATCCGGGAATATGTACAAGGGAAGAAGGAAGATAAGGTTTCAGCTAAGTTTCAGATACCGCGGTCGCATGGACACCCTTCTCAGGTAGAATAGAGCGAAGTTCCTCAATGTGAGGGATAAGGCTCTGGCTGTTAACATGGATAGCTTGAAAATTACGGAGAAATGAGGAAAGTGAATTACTAAGAAGTAGCCTTGTCCACTCAGGAATGTGAGGGGTGGGAAAATATAAGGGAGCGTGATGGCAGTTCCTGGAAGGAGAAGCGTTCTGCGAATTTTCAGGTAGCCGGAAAGAATCGTAGCACGCTTCGAATGGGTTACTTTTGAGGAAACGAAGAAAGAATTTAAGAAAAGATTCAGATTCAGACATAGCATTCACACAGAAGAAGAAAGAAGAAAATATCAGAAGAAAGAGTAAAATATCAGCACAACCACTTACCTCCAACGTTATAATTAAATTTCAGCAGAAACTGCCAAATGAAAATACCTATTGACATAAAAATTAAAGTATGGAATAAAAGAATAAGCAAGTTGTGTATAACTAGAAACAAAATGAATATGAAATTAAAACATATTAATAGCCTAAAAGAACAAAATATCGTAATACACACGCAATATAAAAGGAGATCAATTTACATAACATAAACCCTCATAATGTGAGACACCAACACGAAAGAGAAGAAAACAGTGGTAAATAATTGGGAATAAGGAGAAGGTCAGCACTTAACAAAGACATAGCTGAAATTAATGGATAATTACTGGGAAAGCCAGCTTTGTCTGAGAACGTTAAATTCACGGATAGTGCAAAAGCAACATTTGGATCCGTCCTGTTTTATCACAAAAATTTTTCCTTCGACCAGGCGTTTGTGGGTCCCACAAGATCACGTGATTCCTGCAGTAACTTTTGCCTGATTGACGTCAGAGATTCAGTAATTAGGATCTTGGAGCCCTTTAAAAAATTTTTGTTACGCCACACAACATCCCGGATGCGACAACTTACAAAATTGATTAATAATGGCCTCGGTCTCAAGTCAAGAGGCCGACCAAGTCTGCGAACACAGGATAGGGCTTCCATACTAACTTTCACTTGTTTGCTAAAAAAATTGCTAGCAACACTGTAAGCGTCTTCGTTGGATTCCTCTGCAAGTCCGTGGACGAGAAGAAAATACCTTCTGGCCAGTTGGTCAACAGCGTCGATCTTCTCCTCGAAGACAGAGTGGCTAGCGGCGAGAAGATCAATCTTTTCCATGATGCACTCCAGGTCTTTCATGACACCCGATTTAAAAATGAAGAAACTGGCTACAATGGACGTAAGGCTATCTCTCCGTTCCGATCCGTCCATTTTACTTGCCTCTTCAAGCTGATTCTGGAATCCGGCCATGGATTTCGTCAATTCTTCAATCTTTTTCTTCAGATCCCTATTCTGGGATCTAAGATCGGCGTTTCGGGCCTGCAAGCTAGTCTTCGCGGACATGGTTGGTAGAGTGGGGGTGGAAGTGAAAGTGAGGGTCGGAGCAAAGGGTTAGGCACGTCCGTTCACCGCGAGCATTGGGGAACGAACGATTTAGATGAAGGGATTCGTATTAATGGACGAATGAGAAAGTCACCCAAATCAAATTGTTTATTAATTTTATTTATTAAAACAGCTTAATTGTAAAAAATAATATATTACAGTTAGATCTCCAAAGGTTTGTGCTCCTTATTCGAAAAGTCGTTGCCTTAGCTGCATAAAAATACAGGCAATAGGGAATGTCTGGAGCAGCGTATTTTCGTCCTTGCGCTGCATAAATCCCAGGCATTGAAAGGAGGCACTCGTGTTATTGGTTTTGACGTCCAAATAGATTAACAAAATACTACCATTAACCGCTAATGGTGGGACAGAGTTGTCTTTCCTAGAGCCGATGCTAATTTATTGCTAGGCACCCGATATATTTCAAGGAATAATGGAACAGGAGGCGTCCGTTACCATGGTAAAAAATGACGAATGGCTCTAGCTCACACAGTCAAGTAGTTTTCCGTATGCACAATCTCTCCTTCTTTCCCTCTCTCTCTCTCCTTTCCCTCTCTTCCTCCTTGCATCCCTCTCTCTCTCCCTCCTTGCTTCCCTCTCTCTCTCTCCTAGCTTCCTTCTCTCTCCCTCCTTGCTTCCCTCTCTATCCCTCCTTCCGAACTCTCTCCATCTTGCCTTATCTATCTCTCATTCCCCTCCACTTTCCCTCCACCTCCCTCTCCATCCCACTCTCTTTCCTTCCCCCACTTTTCTATTCATCTCTCTTTCTCTCTATATCTCATATTCAGTTGGTCATTCTTCGAGAACACAGTGGCTTCTTATGTTTGATATTACTCTTATCCGCCTCCCCTCTCTCTCTCTTATGCCCTCTCCTTCCATCTTCCTTACTCTAAATCAGTGGTTCTCAAACTTTGAATTGTCGCGGCCCCCGTGAATATCATGCGGCTTTCTTTGAACTGTAAAAAGTAAAAATAATAAATTTGATTGCATTCATTTTATGTAACTATTGATAACTTTTATCATATCGTATTTCTTAAAATTCCCTAATAAAATTTTATTATTCGTGAAAACTTTATTTTTCGTCAGTTCACCTTGGATCCAAAATAATCTTGCGGTCCCTGGGGGGCCGCGGCCCACAGTTTTGAGAAACACTTCTAAATAACCCATATCTACTATAGATGATCCTCCTCGTCTATCTCTCCTTCGATCTCTCTCTCTTTCCCTTACTCTTCCTCCCCCTCCATCTCTACCTCCATCCACCTCTTCTCTCTCCTTCTCCCTCTCTCTCCCACACTCTCCTCCCTCTCTCTCTCTCTTCTTCTCCCTCCCTCTTTCCCCTCCTGATGTGGAGTTTTTACT
The DNA here is from genome assembly GCA_028673005.1 of Tanypteryx hageni. Classification (NCBI taxonomy): domain Eukaryota; kingdom Metazoa; phylum Arthropoda; class Insecta; order Odonata; family Petaluridae; genus Tanypteryx; species Tanypteryx hageni. The sequence goes on from CM054117.1 coordinate 44,755,417, forward strand.
AGGAAATAATATCTTAATTTTTCCTTGTTTTCCCCACAAACAACAAACCTCCATCTCTATTTATTTCCAAAAATGCTAACATGGCATTGTACATATATAGTAATTTATTTATGTAATATTTTGTTCTAGTTTTTTCTCTTTGTTACTGTCTTCCTGTATGTAATTGACAATCGGTTATATGGAAGAAGAGACTGCCTAGTCTCAATTTCGCCCAAATAAAGACGCATATCTATCAATCTACCTCTCTCCATGCCTACCACCATCCCTTTGATCACACTTTCCCTTTATATTCTCTTTCTCATTTTATTCCTTTTTTCCTATCTTTCCCTCTCCCTCTCTCTCCCTCCACATCTCTGCCTACCACCCTTCCTCCTTTCTCTCCTTCTCTTTATATTCCCTCCCCTTTATTTCTCCTTCACCCACACCATAAATAAATAAATAAATAAATAAATAAATAAATAAATAAATAAATAAATAAATAAATAAATAAATAAATAAATAAATAAATAAATAAATAAATAAATAAATAAATAAATAAATAAATAAATAAATAAATAAATAAATAAATAAACATCTCGCTGTGATCAATCCATGCCGTGGCTCATGGTAGCTATAAAAAGTGATCAAAGTGGGGAGGAGGAAGAATAGGCGACATTCCTCTATATCTCGTCTCTTTTGTGCAGATCGGAAGTTGCTTGAGAGAAATTCCTCTCTCCTATAGTGCGTTACACGTCGTCCGTCGCTACGTGTTCTTATGGGAGAATCGCTATCGCATGTTATTTCCCTATACTACTGCAAATTCTCGGCATTGCTAATTCGTGCCAAATCAAGATTTTCGTTGTTTTTGGTATAATTACTAAATTAAGCACCTAACAAAGGATGGGAAATCAACAAAATGAGTAATAAATTTAATTAAGTACTTTTTAAACCGAAAAATTGCCGTTTTTCATTGTTAAACAATATTTCCCGCGTTTTCATTGAAACTTCCCAGTTTCTTCTGCCGAATTCATATAAATCTCGCAGTCTATTCTCTAAAATCACACGAAATTTTTCCGCAGCTTTCGCAAGTTTTCCATGAACCATACATACCATTAAAAGAACATGTAAAGCAATTCATTGTTGTTAAAAATTAAATAAAACCGAACGAGGCTCTCACATCCTGCATCAGTGCACGAAATTTTCACTTCCTTGGTAATTTACGTACTATTTGGAATAGGTGGGTATTGTATGTAGGTGACATGGTGAGAAAAGATTAAAGTTATTTTTTAAGGTAGAATTAACTCAATAACTTTATTGGTTTTTGAGAATTTAAAATTTGAACGCAAGAAACTTCTACCGCCTCGTCGGAACATTTTCGCATGCCACGAAACGTAAGCCAAAAAGACACTTCCTTCACACAAGTAATAAACTGAATTATTTCTTCGCGCTTTTCAAAAACTCTGCTTAGCATTCGTCCCCGGGAACGCCACCTCACGAGTGTGGAAAAGAAGCGCCGTATGAGCAGCACCAATTTCTTCGCAAAAATCACGGGAGAGGCGATGATTTAGCGCACGTCCTTTAATATAATTTACTACACTCATTGCAGCAGACAAAGTATTTTTTAAATTAACTGGTAATGTTTTTTATACAAGTGCATATCGGTGCAACATACATTGGGTAATCGTAACTTGCGGTACTTCTTTTTTGAAATACGCAACAAACCCAGAATTTTTACCTAACGTTGCAGGGGCACCATCAGTGCAAACTGATCCTATCACATTGATTGATATCTCATGCTTCAGAAAAAAGTCTTTGATATGAGTAAATCAATTTCTTTTGTAGTTAGTTCCAATGTTTCACAAAATAAGAATTCTTTTATAATTTCTTTCTCTTTTACGTACCGTACAAACATCAGTAACCTACTGCAATTATGAACATCAGTGGATACGTCTAGCTGTGTACCCACTTTCAGAGGACTGACTTTGATATATTCTACTATTTGTTTTAAAATATCCTGGCTTATATCATGAATTCTAGATCGGATCACATCAATTGATAGGGGAATCTGTTGAATTTTCTTGTGTGCTTCTGAACCTTACACAATTTCTGCAATTTGCAATGCTTACGATTTTACTAATGCCTCAGCTATTGTATGAGGCTTCTTTTTCATGGCACATAGATATGCAACTTGATAGGATGCGTGTAACAAGGGCTTCTCATGTGACGCAGACACAAACGTCGTTATAGTACCGCCAGTATAAAATCGTGCCCTCTTAGACTCCAAGGTGTTAAGAGTATGTCCAGTAGCTTCACCACCAAGCTGTTTCTTGAAATGTTCTAACAGCTTCGACGGTGTGAGATTGGAGTTTGAAATTATCGAGCAGCGCAACATGCATTTTGGTCATTGAGTACAATCTTTCTCTGTCGTACAAGTGAAACCAAAACGAACATAGTCGTCTTCCCAATTGCGTTTCTTCGAGATGGCAAGAGTTACTGAAATGGAAAGATATTTTCTCATTGCTGAGCACTATAGGAATCTATTAATGTCAAACTTTTAAATATATATATGTTACAACTCACCTCGAATATTAACACAGTAAAAGTGACACGTGAAGCACAAAACATGTAATTTTTACTCAAAACTTTTGTGCGGGAGTAAACACTACAGTCGACGAGACGCATTGGCGATACAACTAAACTGCTTAGCAGTTCCAGGCCGGTCCAACAGAAAAGGGAGAGTTTTGCTTTGTCTGTGAATGGTTCCCCACGGCGTACACCATCCCACAACTTAGTGTTTTCCAAAGTGACCACCTCCCCTGTGAAGGCGCTGCGTATCCGATGTTGGAAGCGTTGGAAGTTTGGAACCTTCTGCTGTTCTACGGGAAGCAGAGGAAGGCAGAACACTCGTCGCCGGTCGTGCATGCCCGCTCTCCGCTCGGTAGCTGTGGCCTCATTATTGTTGCTTTCTAAATCGGCACACGAGGCGTCCGAAATGATCTTGGACGAACACGTATCCACTGGACGGCCGGCGTTACGCTTTCCGATTTCCAACCTAACCAATATAATCTACAAATCTATATATTAATTCATATGTATCAACAAAAGTTTTTTTAATTCATTATTTCCTTTGAAAAATCTATCACAACGTCTCGCACCCTCAGAAGGTGTGTCTCGCATCCCCAGAAGGGATGTCTCGCACCCCAGGTTAAAAACCACTGCCCTAGAGTATGCATATGACTCACCATAAAACCAGTTCAAAAACCAAGCAGAGGTAATGCGCTGTCATTAAAGGCCCTTAATCCGGCTTAATCCGTTAGGAGAGTAAAATAGAGGTAGAAAGTATATTTGAAGGTTTACTCGTATTTTGAATGGTACATCGTATAAACTGTGATATGTATAGGGTGTCCATAAAGTCCCGCACGAAGATACAATAAGTGTATAGGTAATTAGTTTTATTTATTGTGATTAATGTGTTTTTTCTTCCTAACAGATATAAAGATATAACTAATAATGTTAACAGAAGAAGATCGCATCAAACTGATACTGTTATGCGGTCGAGAAAACTGGACTCACAAAATGATTGCAGATCACTTTAATGGGATGCATTATGACAAACCTGTGTTACACACCACTGTTGGAAGGCTTCTCAAAAAATTTAAAGAAACAGGAAGTGTGGATTTTCCTATGACCAATATCTGTTTTGCTTATTTACGTAAACACTCACATAAAAATTTGCTTCATCATTGAATAAAAAGCACTGATACAGAACATTAGGACTGTCTTCTAACTGTCCATGAAACCATCTGCACATTTCCAAGCGTCTATCCTGGTCATATTCGCTTAGCTTTTGAAGTAACTGCAGTTTATATGGGTGAAAATGATGTTTCTTAAGGATTTTATTCGTGGTACTTCGCGGAACTTCCATTTCCAATGAAATTCTACTGACTGACTTTTTAGGACTGTTACGCACTTTATTGAGAGCAGTGTCACGCGTTTCCTGGGAAATCCTTGGGCGACCAGAGCGTGGAATATCCATGACACTTACTGTTTCTTTAAATTATTTGAGCAGCCTTCCAACAGTGGTTTGTGACACAGATTTGTCAGGATGTAATATTAGTTATATCTGTTAGGAATAAAAAACACATTAATGTACAATAAATAAATTATAAATAAGATAATTAATAATAATAATAAAAGTACAATAAATAAAACTAATTACCTATACACTTATTGGATCTTGGTGCGGTACTTTATGGACACCCTGTACGCTCATTTTTATTATCCTATACATCAATTTAAATCATAGCAAATGCAAAACATATTTTTATGAAAAAATTCCATGAATATCCATACAAAATGTATGGCGGGTACCCGGGTGCCTCGTCGTGAGGATTCGAAGATGAAGAAGATTAAGGGTTAAGGCAAGCCGAGCAAGGCAGGCGCCTAGGTCCTCACGCTCTGTGGGCCTCGCACCTAACAAATGTCATAATGCATTTATACGGAAACAAAGCCACAGTATAAAGAATATTCTTGAGTATTCTTTGTACTGTGACAAAGCGGAGTGATCGGTAACAGCGTTCGAACGACAGAAAAATGAGTTATGGTTCTGTAATGTATGCATACAATGTACACGTTCTCAAAATTTTCTCGAGACTATAGATCTTAGAAACATAAACAAATGTATTTACAATGGTTTTGATCAAAACTTAATTTATAGAGACGCTGCAATGGAATGGCAATCGCCTTGACAAATGAGGATCGTCGAACGAGGCATTGATACCTAATTGAAGATTATTCGTGTAAGATGGTTTTTTTATTACTTATTAGTTAAATGACAAAGAGTATAATTCTATTCTAAAAATGTAATAGAATATAAAGGCGTGAGAGGCTTTACAATGTGATATCGAGTTTGTATGTGCATGTTATTTCTTTCAGTGTTACAATATATGTATTCTTCTTGTCGTCCTACGAAAATAAAGCTTCATTAAATTTAATAGAAAGGCTGTTTCAGGGATGATAAGTAGCAATATTTAATTGGTTCTAAATGTTATAAAATTATTGGTAGTTTAGGTCCATTATAAATATAGTGTATTATCATATAAATTATTAATAGTTAATTTATTGATTAGCTAAGTAGATATATTGTCTAATATAATGATTAGAGAGTGGAAAAATATGGTAAAACAATTTTTGCCTAGGGCCTCGCGATCGTAAAGGACGGCCCTGTTACCAAGGTTACTGGTATTATTATCCTCGGTGTTTTCAGTGCATTTGTACTTAGCTTACACTAAAAACATCCTTCAGGAAAAATAACTGATTGAAAATTAACGTGAAAGCTCTTGAGACAGCTTAAAATTTGAGATTTTATGTTATCCAAGGAACTATTAAAATTTTTGTCATATCACGAAATAGTAGTATCATAATTTTCATGCAAATAAATATATTAACTATATGAAAGTGGTTTAAAAATTTATTTTTATGTAATCTATCGTCCATAAATTAATCTAAAAACTCCGTGCAATAATTGCGCTTGGTCCGGAAACTGTTGTAGTCATAATGCGAAAATATAGTACAAATCCAGTTTTACGCTCATGTCTTTGGTAAAATAATGTGTGATATAATTTATGCTGACTTTGAACTCTCGCGAAATAATTATTACCGAATCACGTGCAAAATAATTGTTTGCCAAACTTCCTTTATGGCGAACCTCAATTTCGCTTTTCGAAAAGTGTTTTCTAGTTTGTCTATTTCAATATAACGAATATTTATAAACCGAGCGTTCGTAAATCGAGGAATCCCTGCATTCACTAATGTCAATTACCATAGTCACTTACTTTTATTCGCCACCGGTGCTTCTTTTAATCCAATTCCTGAGACTTCGAGGCAGGAGGATCATCTTCAAAACTTCTCCCGTGAAATGAGAATTCACAGGATCAAACGATGCACTGAGCTCGAAATCTGCTCCTCCACGTTATAAAAACTGACTGTATTCGAAGTTTTATCTCAAAAAGAATGTATTCACGGCAGCATGTAATGCATTATTAAACACTTATTTGTCCTAACGTGTCCTCCTTTATTCTTCAAACCAATGAGAACAACTTAGTCGAGCAATCTTAGTAGAATAAATATTATTTTTCCTTGTAAAAACGGATAACACTAATGAAACAATCGACGAGCTCAACCATCGTGGTATCTCGAGCGTCCCTTACGATGAGACCTCGAGACCGAACATACGCGACTGACTCTGTGTTACGGGAGGAGGAGAAGCAGGCGCCCTAGGCCCTCCTCAACTCTTTCCCCCTCTCCCTCCCCCCTGCTCTCCCTCCACTTTTCCTCTCTCCACTCATCCATTCCCTCTCTCTCACATTCTCTACACCCCTCCGCCCTAGCTCTGAATCTTCCCCCATTGCCTACCCACACCATTCGCCCCATCGAACACTACCCTGACCTACCTTTCTCCATTTTAATCCTTCCCGCCTCACCAGAATAATATCCCACGTGCGCCATGCCCATCCGCTCTCTGACTCTCTTTCTCTCTACTCGCCATATAACCTCAACCATTTCCGTGGCTCCTATTTTCCTTGTCTGCCAGTCTTCTTCCTTGTACCCTGTGGCGGATTGCCGCACAGGCGCATGAGGCGCTCGCCTGGGGCCTCGAAACTGGGGGACACTGGGGGCCTCTAAGCAGTCAAAACCCAGTTTTTGTTTTCAATATTTTACATAGTAAAATATTTCACATTCAGCACAAAATACTATTTACCTACACTTCTCATGTTTTTACTTAGGTTTGTTACAATATAACGGTTACATTGTAACATCCCATGCGTCATTCGCAAACATCTCACAGTTTTTGCTGGCGACGGCTATTGGCTATTATCGTTTCTTGCCCCACTACTCGAGCATGCATATGCTATACAGGTAACGTAGAACAGTTGTTCCAGACACCTGATTTGTGCAGTGCAGTATGCGAATAGCGCACCCATACGTTTATTTAGTAAATATTCAGCGTGTGAAGTAAGTATTATACCATTATATTGTAGACTTTTTTATGATAATAAAGTTATAAAATTTATACATTTATAACGGTGACGACTGTTATAATTATTGAGATAAAATGTTAGGCTTTTTTGTAAATTAAACGTGTCAATGTTAAATTTTCTATTTATGCATGCTATAATTTATTTCATTTAAGCAGCTGCATACATTTTTTCCATTCGAAAGATATAAATTTTTTTGTATATTAAGTACCTCCTTCCCTCATGGACAGTTGCGGGCCTCTCGAACCTGCTTGTACCTATATTTATCCGTCATCGCCATTTTCTCCGAATCCTTTCCACTTCCTTTTCGCATCACCGCCTTCATTCGCAGATTCTCGTTAGAACCGATCCTCTAAATGGGGATATTGTAGGTCAGTAATTTTTAACCGGCGTTCCGCGGAAAACTGGTGTTCTGCTGGCATTGCATAAGCGTTCCGCGAAATATTCCGCAAAAAATTATTTTTTAATAAATTAAGATTTCTTAGTGAATTTAAAAACTCGGGTATCCGCAGCATCTTCGGCCTCGCTCGGCCAACAGGGTTGGTGAGGGGAATAATACTGCGCGCCTTTGGGAGGCTCCCTGTACATTTTAGAGAAAAATTTATTTCACATTTTCTTCGTCGTTTGATGTTTTCCGTATGTATACCAAATTTCGTGTCGATTGAATAAGATTTGGAAATTAGCGCAATGCGCTAACGCAAATTGCGCAGTAACTATAATGGTGGTATTCTAGAAAATAAATAGGCATTCGACTCTATGTTATTTGTATATGCACATGTAGTTTAGTAAAAATCAAACAACCGAGTCGGCAGTTATCGTAGAACAAACAGACAAAGACAAAATGCACAAGGACTCAACAGGAGAGGCTCGGCCAAGTATATATACTAGTAAAAACGCGCGCAATAGGCACTTTTACGGAAAGATGAATCCATCCTCGAGGCGGGACCGCTTACAAGGGAGGTGATGTTTAGGTGTGGGCATTTGACGCGCGAACTTGGACTTGGACCAAAATTTTGTTACCGCGCATAGGCTCTGACGTCGGCTCTCCCTTAATGTTTCTACTCCCCATTCCTTCCCTTTCCCTCTCACGCGTCTCCGCCTGCCACCTTAGAGTGCGTGAGCTATACCTCTGCGTATGTATATAGGTGTTTTGCCAACTTTTTCTCCATTCCAAAGTGTTCTGCCACTCTAAAAAGGTTGACAACACTGCTGTAGATGAGCACGCTTTAAGCCGAAAAACCCGTCGTTAAGCAAAACCCCAACAATAATACAGTAATTAGCTAATTTCCGTATGGATACATCGGCGAAAAGCCGCATCTCGCGGTACGTTTGCATACCTTGCTACTTAGGAGATTACACGCGGGAGATGAACGTAAACTATTTGAAAAACGTTTGCTCATTTTCTGATAAATTTAAATTTCCATTCCTCGCTACTTAAGAGATTACACGTGTGAGATGAATGTAAACTATTCGAAAAACGTTTGCTCAATTTCTGATAAATTTAAATTTGGAACAAGGGGATGTAGCTCAATCCCCGGCTTCTCCAAATTTTTGTTGGCCTCTAGGAATACGATAAAGAGATCTGGAGGTATGAGTCTGACCCAACTGGATTCTTTCTAAATAATCATGCTTAAGGTAGATAAATGTTAAAAAACATATTCCTTCCATATTTCTTTTAAATTGAACATAGAGAAAATTATAATAATTATTATGATACAGCAGAATAATATGGAAAAATATTGCATTCATTTAATTTATGATCTTATTTCTACACTTTGAGATTCATGACCTCTTAAATATTGATTCCATATAAAATCTTTTATTATTTTATATCATAATTATTATAGACTAGGGTTGGCCAAACTGCGGATCACGAGCCCGCTGTTTGGCTGCTTTTTAACTTAGTATGTGGCTCTTTAAAATTTCCATCCAGAGGCGTGTCAACGTTAACATCAGAAAACACAGTTACGTAGTGTGTATTGAGACGTGCTGTGGATGCCTAAGGGACTTGAATAATATCGGAACTGTTTCGGAGACAGGTTATGCCTTTTACTCCAATTCGGCATGGATTCAAATTTTATCTTTAAAATAAACCTCATTCTTCCACTTATAGAATTATATGTCCCGAGGTTATATCTTAGTTTTAATTAATTTTAAATACAATTTTATAGTGTGCTGCACCGAGTACCATGGTTTTCGTTTGGGGATATAAATATAACAATGTGGTCGAAAAAAAACCCTAAAAATTAAATTTGTTGGGATTTTTGATCTTTCATGTCGGTTGCATCCAATAAAAAAAATCGCCATACCAAATTTTAGTTCAGTAGCATAGATAGACTGTTTACAATGTTAGTTTAAATTGAACGCACTTTCCAAATACAGCGCCCTATAATGGTGGATATTCAAACTTACGGAGAATTAGTTAACTGTAAGTCGGACGGACGAGACGTTCTCAGAAGGCGTTCCAATGTCACGCGGTCGATGTCGCTATCTCCAATTTAAGGCCTTTTTCATCGTTCACAATCTTTCAAAACCGTTTTCTACGAAAATTCCATAAAGAACGCCATTGAAATCTCTGTGCATTCCATTTATGGAGTACTAGTAGAATGTGCTTGCGTTCTTCAAGCATATCATCTCACCTTGAAAAAACATTCATTTTTCAGACAGATATTTCATCATTACAAATAATTTGTTTAATTCTCAAGATTTTACCTCCGCAGCGATTTTCGTTTTTCCCTTATGTAAAAATAATGAATTAAAACAATCCCCAAACTTTGCGATTTTAAGAATTTTACACTTTCTCCATTATGGGGTACTCATGCTACAAATTTCTGCCAAATTTTAAAGTTGTAGCACTTCTAGAAGTGAAATAATATTTTTTTAATTGTTTAAAATTTAAACATTTTTAGCGGCAGCCGCAATATATTTATGGAGAGATTCCAATGTTTATTTGTGAAAATGCACTACTTTGTAATTAACTTGAAAATTTCAGCTTCCTAGCTCATCCAGTAGTACCTAAACAGTTATCTATTTGTTTAAACTTTAAGAATTTTTAACGGCAACACAAATTAAAATATCAAAATTTGTATAATCCTTATTTCGTTTTTTTTACAAATCCTACCTCTAAAAAAATTTCAGCTCCGTAGCACATTCGGAAATGCATAAACCTTGAAAATTTGTTTAAACAATTGCGAATTTTTAGCGGCCGCATTGTTGCACTTTTTCAAGATTTTCGGTTTTTCTAGTCGATTTTGCACAAAATCCTACCTAAGAAAAAAAATTTGATTCTCCAGCTCATCTGGAAGTGCCTAAACATTAGCAACTCCTCTATCCTCCTCCTCAGTAAGGAACGTCGATATATAATGATAATAATGATGATACTTTTCCTTCTAGTCACTTTAATAAAGGGCCATTTTCACAGCTGATAATAATGATGATACTTTTCCTTCTAGTCCCTTTAATAAAGGGCCATTTTCACAGCTGTGCTTGAAACATCGTGACTTGTATTACACCCAGGAAAAATAATTTTCTCTGGTGCACATCTCTAGTAGATATTTCGTGGTAACCAAAACTCCCACATGTCGGAAAAAACGGGAACACTGCAATAGCCTTCATCGCGTTTTTTATTAGGAAGGTGCGTTTGCGGCGTCCGTCTTACTCAGCGGGTGGCCATTTTGAATTGCAAGTCTTAATCGTCAGGGTCATTGAGACGAGTTGCTAACTCGCAAACCCACACCCTCCCTCATAAGCATTCTAATCCGCTATGAGAAAAGAGTCGAGGTCACCCAGCGCCGTGGAAGGAGCGATCGACCCCCTCGGTTTTCCCACCCATTCCCAATGTAACGCAAAATAATGAGCATTAGGTCGGACAATTCTTGTTTTATAGGGCGTCATGATCCGTAATTTCGACGGAGTTTATTTATCGTCTACCTGGAACCGCCGACGAGGTCTATGACTTTTTGACGAATCTTGGGAAGGGCTGGTGAGAGTTAAAAGTACGCAGCTACGTTATTTCTGGAGATTTTGTCATCTTAGGAAGGGGAGAGGGAAGTCGGTTTCATTGGCGCGAAACTGGTTTCCTCGGGAAGGAGCATCTCTTCCTCTACCACTTTCCTTATGACTCGTATATAACCTTCAGATCAGTAGGTTCCACACCAGCGTAAGGAGCACACCTACGTTCGAACTTCACTCGTTGCCATGGTCCGAATCATCCTTTTGTTCATCATGGCGATACTATCCTCAACGTCTCTCTGCTCGGCAACTGCGGCGGAATGCGGCGCAGAAGAGGATCGCACAAACATCACTGTCTCCGTGTTAAAGAACACCACCGGAGAATGGTACTCCTCGTTTATCGCCGAGAGGAGCATAGGAGAGAAGACAGAACGTGTCGATTTGAACTTACAGTACGCTATAGTGAGATGCGGGAGCGATCGCATAGTACAAATCAAAGGCACTATGAGAGGTGAGTCCTGTTTGTTTATATTCTCAAAGTGATATTTCCCACGCATTGTCCTTTAAAATTGTCACTTGTATGCCACAAAATGACCTAAATGTAATTTCGTTATACTCAGTGCCGGATTGAACTACGGGAGAGCCGGGCGGCTGCCCGGGGCGACAAAGTTTTTTGGAGCGCTATCCAGATTATTACGTATGCATTACTAGCAAGTGAATAAATATTGGATACGAATTTATATCGAAGAACAGGCTAGAATCTTGATGGCCTTCCTTTTAATTTTTCATTATCAATAATTTTTACTTATCGATGAATAAATTAACATGTACTCTGTAAATATCTCAACAAACATTAACGGAGGTGGGTGCCGGAGTGCTCTCTCGCCTCGGGCGCCAAAATTCCTCAGGCCGTCTCTGGCTATACTCATCATTTTTGTCGAGAGTTTTTCCAATTCAGTCATATTTCTAGACTATTTCTCAAAATGGAATCGAGCAACGAACCAAAAACAATCACATTCTTTCGGTGAAAATATTTTCTCATATTCTATACAAAAATAATTATGCAGGCAAATAAAACTTTCCTTGAAAATTCTATTCCGGCAGGCAAATGCTGTACACGAACAATGCTAGGAATGCAGTAGAAAATTCCGGCTTTGACCGCGAATCGAACTTCTCAGGAGGCCAATTTATATTTGGAGGTTAACTTAACTTCTGTGTTTCAGAATCGAGGGTGACATATTAAAATCGTTCGCATATTGAAATTACTTAAGGGTGAGGGAAATTTTAGGAATTTGGATGGTACCATGTTTGGACGAATACGGTATAAAGATTTTTATTTTCAAAACGTCGATTTTCTACAATTCGTCAAATAGATACGGCAATCTATTTTGAAAGGGAAAACTCGTGGTTTTTTTAGTTTAAAATATTTGGTGCTCACGGTGGCCAGCGAACACGTCCAAATTTGGAAGTTTTTTTTTTAACTTTTTGAGCTCAAGGACAACGAGGCATTTCTTTTTCTCTGAAGTACGGGAATTCAATATCAGGTGTAATTTTTCTTTCGTTTATTGAATTAGCGTATGAAGCAATCTTGGGTAAATAACGAATTCCTATCTCCGAATAATTTTTTTAATAAATACCTCACAGATCAAATAAGGCACGGAAAGGAAATTAAAATTCGGTGCTTCACAAATCAAGTAAGTGCTTTGGAGTTTGCCATACATAAAGTATATTGGATTTACCCGGCCATTATCGGGTACTTCAACTTGTGAGGAATAGTTGAACTTGATGTATGTATGTATGCATTCGTATTTCTTTCAACGTTCCCTTTTAAGTACATAAATACTATTAAATGAACAGATACGTATCACATCAAAGTATCTGTGCTATTTTAGGCGTTTTTTTTGTTAGTTCTTAGTTTTTTTTTAATATAAATATATATGTATTTATTTATAAGGGATACTGAGAATGAAAGTTTGAGAGAGAATGTTAAGGAGCGAAGAAGGAAAGCGGACGATGGAAAGAAAGAAAGAGGGTAGTTAGAGATAGAGGTGAATACGAGGGAGGAAGAGAGCGAGGGATAATGAGAGGGAGAGTGGGAGGAAATTGAGAAGGAAGAATAGAGGAGAATAATAGGGATAAAGGGAGGAAGAGAAATAATAGATTGGGATGGTGGAAGAGAAAGTGTGACAGAGAGAATGAAGGGGTTTGGAGTTAGGAAAAGAAAGAGGGGGGCGAGGAGGAAGATAATGTGAGGGGAAAAGAGAAATGGAAGAGATTGGATTGATGAAAGAGAGAGGGAGAGTGAAAGGAAAAGTAGGGAGGAAAAGAAAAAATTGAAAGAGCGAGGGAAGAGAGTTGGAGGAAGAAAGAGAAAGATGGAGGGAGATAGAGAGGAAAATGGAAGGGAGAGAGACAAAGAGGGAAGAATTGGAGAGAAGAAGAATGGGAAAATGTGAGGGGGAGAGATAAGATAATGGGATAGAAGAAGAAAGGGAAAATGGGAGGGGGAAAGATAAGATAATGGGAGAGAATTAGAAAGAGGTAGGGAAAATGGGAGTAGAAAGGATTGATTGGTTGATTGATAAGGTGTTAATTCGGAGCGTGATTGCGATTAAGAGGGAGAGAGGAACAAAATGAGAGAGAGAGAGAAAGAGAGTGAATGAGAAGTATTTATATTGTATCGTACTTAATACTTGATTCATATCCGGCGTCTTAGACGAAGGAGCATTCTAGTTCTATTTTCTATTATAAATAATTGTATTTATAAATGGATTTAATCGCGAAAGTATTTATAGTTGTCAGTCGAAATAGTCGAATAAATGTACGCCTTTATATCTATAGATAGTTATTAATAAAAGGAAATTTGTGTGTGTGGACAGCATATCTCAAAATCCAAGAAAATTTGAGACTTTAAACTTATTACGTTTACTAATGGGATAATTAGGATGTGTATCTCGGGGCCGGAATTTTTATTTTTGCGAGAAGGGGGAAGTGGAGGGAGGTGCTATTTCTCATAAGATAAACGTAAAATCGATTTTTGACTTACTGGCTTTCACTCTTTTGCAAATTAAAATTAGAAATAATTAACCTACAATCTTCGGATCTAAACCGATTTAAAGAAAAATAAATAACCTTTCTTATTATTATTGTCAAATTTCGCCTACTCTTTGAAATCGCTCAAATTATACGTTTAAATTTATTGAAAATTTTTATGCATTTTAACAATATGTTGCCTTTCCGATCGTGTCATTAATAAACCTCGAGATTGTATTGTGGCATTAATCCTTATATATGTAAGGAATGCGTGATTTGAATGCTTTATCAATTTTTACGTATTATCTTATGGAAAAGAGAAATTATCTCCTGGGGTCCAACTCGGATCTTTCTTTGGGGATTTTCTTTCGAAAATGGCTTTTTTGGTATGAACCAAAGATTCCTACCAAATTATAATCTTCTACCGAGTCAGAAAATTTGTTAAAACACGTTCAGAATATCGCGATCCAGCTTCAGATTTCACTCAATACCAATCAAAGAATCTTTCCGGCAGATGGACGGATAGACCACCTGAATATGGATATTATGTATATAATATGCGTATTTGTTTCCTTTCCCTTAGATTCCACGGACGCTTCCCACACCGATGAGACTATTCATGAGACGACAGAACAAGTTTTAGCAAAGAGTACCACCGAGTTGCCAAAAATGTGAGTTCTTATGCAAACTGCAATGCTTATAAATTAAGAACTGATACAATTGTTACAATGGTGTGATTTATTTAAACTGTATACAGGAAATAACAACGAATCCTTTATCAGCATGGTTATTTGATCTCAAACAAAGGTATCCATACCTTACTACTGGATGTATAATTAAAATATCCAGTATAGTGTTGGTTTTCAAACATGAAAAATCTTATGTGACAACCACATAACATTCTCCATGAATGAAATATTTATAAAAATTCCAAATTGGTTAAATGATAATAAATATTTAAGGAAACGCGAGAAAAAAATCATGACTTTACAACGAATAAAAAAAAACTCAAGCCGTAACCTTCTGTTATTGGGTATAGCCACGAAGCTCCTACAATAAAAAAAATAAAAGAATGTATAGTGTTTACAATAGTTGGCGGCAAAATCGAATACGAGATTTCAACGGAAATACGTGTTTTAAGGTCCCCTGAACACGTTTTTAATATTTTATCGATGACGTAAGTGTGTGAGTGTTTCTGTGACCGGAATTTTGTGGGTGCTCTAACTCAAAATATATTAATCAGATCACTTTAAATTTTTATATTTGACATTTCTATTAAAGGAAAAAGAACCAATTAGTTTTTGATAAAAATCGTTAAAATGAAATTGGGTGTTTACACTTGTCAGTTTCCGTTTAAAAAAAGATATTTCCTTTAATAATTTACTAATGTAAAACGTATTGGAATAAAAGTTGTAGAAATTTTAATTTTCTACAACATTTGTTTAATAAATTTTCCCATACAATGTATTTTTTAAGATATATCTTGAAAACTTAATTATTTTACCTGTCACCATCATGCCACATACCGCCGACTATTGTAAACACTTTACGCTCCTTTTTATTTTCTTAATTGTTGGAGCTATACCCAATATCAGAACGCTACGGTTTTAGTTTTTTTCAGTTTTCTTTGTTGTCTTGGAATTTTTCTCGCAGTTCCTTTAAAGTTCTATTATCATTTAACCTATTTAGAATTTTTAGAAATATTACAGGTATGGAGAAAGTCATGTAGTGGCCACATCAGATTTTTTCATGAAAGCAGTACTTTCTCCTACGCTACGTATGGAGAAAGTAAAAATTCAAATAATGCACGGAGACAAAAATGCGCATTTTTACTTTTTCCATACACGAACTATAGAGTATTGTTTTCAAGAAAAAAATCGAATTAGACATTTCAACGGAAATCCATGTTTTGATAATTTTCACGATGTCTGTAACCGGTATTTTGTGGGCGCTCTAACTCAAATACTATTGTTTAGGTAAACGTGAAATTTTCTATTTGACATTTTTGTTAAAGGGACTAGAACTGATTAGTTTTTAGTAAAACTCGGTGCTAACTCTGGTGAAAACCGTTTTTGAAATATTTGTTTTAATATTTGATGGATGTAA
Source organism: Tanypteryx hageni (assembly GCA_028673005.1). NCBI lineage: Eukaryota > Metazoa > Arthropoda > Insecta > Odonata > Petaluridae > Tanypteryx > Tanypteryx hageni. The sequence goes on from CM054117.1 coordinate 44,771,523, forward strand.
ATGAATACAGGAATAAAAGTTCTAGGAAAAGCTAATTTTCTAAGACGTTTTTAGAAACAATTTGCCATTGTTTAAAAGATGTTTAAAAACTGTTTAGATGTCGCCACCACACCACTACCGGTGACTATTGTAAACACTTTACGCCTAGTTACGTCGTTAGTAACGCTCCTTTATATTTTCTTAATTCTTGTAGCTTCGAGGCTATCTCCAATATCAGAAGGCTACGGTTTGAGTTTCTTTCTGTTCGTGGTAAAGTCTTAAAAATTTCCTCGCAGTTCCTTAAAATATTTATTACCTTTTAAACCTATTTGGAATTTTCTTAAATGTTACTGTTATGGAGAAAGTTATGTGGTAGCCAGATAATTTTTTTTATTTTTGCGGTTACTTCATTTAATGAAATATTGCCATTCGATGGTCCTAAAATTCAAATAACAAGGTGTATGATAATAACAAATATCATGTTATAAAAAATAAACTTTTCTTTTAAAAAGTGCTAACATTTTCTTTGTTGATAAATATAGGTTCCGCTTTTTAAAGGAATCTTTCGCGATGAAGAGAAGATGGCCTAATCATATTTAAACTCCCTAAATATCCTTAAGTTATAAATTTAATGCGTAAACACTCCCTTTTCGTAAGATTAATAATTAATTTAAATTATGTCTCTATTTTTATGAGCAGCAACGGAGTAACGGATGTCCTGAAATTCGATGAGAAGAAAGGGAAATTCGCGGTGCTTGAAGACGACGGACGCACTGCTTACAGAAAGGAGTGAGTATGTGTTCACATTCACACGTACAGCCGGGGCCTAATGGCATGAAGAGTTAGACGATGAGGTTTTAACCCTACGAACACAACTGAAATCACGTCACGGCTGGAAGAATTAATAATTCCCAAATCTCGATCAATACGCTTAGACGTATAGTATAACCGCCATATCCAGCCGTCCACATTCGCATGTAAGGTGATATGTATTAATATTTTGTTCAAGAATTCATCCGAAAAATTTTCCTATACAAATATAGGAATGACCGCGTTTATTTTAACTAATAATATCACATATAAAATCATACTAATGTTTTCTTTATTTCTCTTTCCTCAGAGATATTTCCTATGAAAATGAGTAATATTGGAAATTTAGAAACCGTAATCTTAAATACGAACGAATGTACTTAATCGACCTAACCTTAATTCGGACGGCAGAAGCTTTCTTTTTTCTTTCTCTGACGTCCATATTAATAATTTCTTCGTCCACTCCCTTGGTCATCGCAGCCCATCTTTGGAGTGGTCATACGCCACTCTGGTCACAAATCGACCGCTGAAGGAGGAGGAGCTGTTTGAAGTGGTGGTGGAAAAAACAATACCCAAGTGGAGAACTGGGTCTTCTATCATCGGAGTGACTGTTTCTCCTCCTGACGACATCGAGAACATCCTATGGTCTGGCAATAACAAGTGAGTGAGAGACCTCTTTAGGTTAACATTCCAACTAATCTGCTCACGTTATATCAATGGCTCAATGAAATCCTCTTTAATCCACGAAGGCGTTCCTCGACGACTTTGTTTTTATGGGAGCGTGTCGCTGCAAAATGTAATGCACCCTTGTTGCATACTTCTAGAAAAATTACAGTCCAGACAAAAAATATAGAGAAAGATTTGAGAATAACACCAAGTAATGAAACCAGGTTAATTTTTATTGTAGTGTTTAAGGGTATACAATATTTCTTGCCTTCCCATCTTTTGCCAAAATAAATACATTTTTCCTGCATCCTTTATCGATAAAATTGGCGATTGTATTTTTATCAAATAATCATAATAAACAATCGATGGAATCACTTTTAAAATATCGTTATTTCATTCAAATTAAGTTCCAGTGGAAGAAACTGTATGATATTATGTGGTCATGAATCTCAAAAACATTAAAAACTTGAGCAGGAACTACTAACTTTAGGGATGCAACCTGTGGAATCACGTTTGAAGATACATTCAAATTTAGCTTAACCATACGTTATCCGATGCGAAGGCTGGTTTTGTGGTAATAATTTGTCACGTAAATATTTTAAAGTCAAACCTATAGAATGAAATGAGTTTCCGGTCTTTTAAATCCATTTAGGCGATAAAAAGTATGTTCTTACGACAATGAAATGGTTGTTTTAATGTTATATGTTCAATTGGCTTGATTGATGCATAAATATGGTCAGTTGAAAGGAAAGCAAAATGTACATATAGATGTTCAAGGAAGGAAGAGTTACCGATTAAAACTTTTCGTCTAAATTAAAGAATTATTATAGAAGTATTCTTATTTTACCGTCTTAGATTCACTTCACTTTATATATATAAATAAATAAATAATTATATATATATATCCCTCCCTAAGGACTGCATAACCTTACAGAGGTGGGAGGGTTTGTGTACTCTTACGAACCAAAGAGCTATGCCGGCGGGAGATAATTCTCCTGGTAGGACCATCCAAGCCGGAAAGGTCTGAGGGGAAGAGTCAGACTAAGAAGCAGTCTTGGGGGTTTTACATCCCCCTGTGCAAGGGCAGCAGCTTGCACAGTACCTCTGTAGGTGGTGATCATGTGGATCTGAACAGCTACAGATGGGTAAACACTCTGTGAAACTGCGATGAGGAAAGCAAGGGGAAACTACCTCATTATATTTCCCATGATAGGCTGAAAAGCTGAAAATACCTCTATGGATCTTTCTGGGGTAAAATATTCCGGAGGTAAAATAGTCCCCCAATCGGATCTCCGGGTGGGGACTACCCTAGGGGATGCACAGAGGAAATGTAAGATTAATAAGAAAGTAAGTAGTGAGAAACTAAAAATAGGCACATGGAATGTTAGGACTATGAATTCAGGGGGTAAACTAGAGAACTTAAAAAGGGAAATGAGAAGGAATAATGTAGGTATAGTAGGTCTTAGTGAAGTCCGGTGGGAAGGAGAAGGCGAGATAAATTCAGACGAATTTAAGATTATTTACTCGGAAGGAGAGAAAAAGGAAAGGGGAGTGGGGATTATAATGAGAAAAGAGATAGCTGAAAGAATTAGTAAGGTAGTGACAGTTAATGACAGATTAATAGCCGTAAAACTCCAGATGGAGCCAGTGGATATGCTTATAATTCAAGTGTATATGCCAACAACTAATGCTGGCGACGACGAAGTAGATGAAATCTATGAACAGATTATGGAGATATTGGAGGATGAGGGAAAAGGAAGGATCACCACCATAGTAATGGGAGATTGGAACAGTGTAGTCGGAGAGGGACAGGAAGACAACATAGTGGGAAAATATGGACTAGGGAAGAGAAATGAAAGAGAGGATAAACTTGTGGAATTCTGCCATAGAAATAGATTAATTGTAACTAATACATGGTTTAAGCATCACCAGCGGAGACTTTACACATGGAGAAGCCCAGGAGACCAGAGACGATACCAGATAGATTACATACTAGTCAATGAAAGATTTAGAAATACCATTAAAAATGTGAAAACACTACCAGGGGCATATATCGATTCTGACCACAACCTTTTGGTGGCAAATATACAATGTAGACTGAAGAGCATTAAGAGAAACATAAGAGTTAACAAGAAATTGAACTTAGAGGAACTCCTTAAAAACAAGGAAGCTATCATGACTGAGCTGGAGGAAAGGTTGGGGGAGAGAGCTGAAGAAAATAGAAAGAATGTAGATGAGGAGTGGAGATACATCCATAGCAACATTAAAGATGTAATGGAAAAGAAGGTAGGAAAGATAACGGGTGAAAGAAACGAAAAACCCTGGATCACAGCAGCCATGCTGCAAAAAATGGAAGAGCGGAGAATGTGGAAGAACATAAACACTGAAGAAGGCCAAAGAAAGTACAAGGAGTTAAATAATGCTTTAAGAAGGGAAACAGATAAAGCAAGAGAACAGTGGATAAATGAAAAATGCGAGGAGATGGTCGAATTTGAAAGAATTTGTAGAACAGACCTCATGTATAGTAAAGCAAAGGAACTATTCAAGAAAAAAGCAAGAAAGATAGGACGTAAAGGAATCATGAACAAAAGTGGTAAAATAGTATTGGAGCCAGACAATGTAATGAATGTCTGGAAAGAATACATTGAGGTTCTGTATGACAAAGAAGGAAAGACAAGAAATATTGAATTAAATGAAGAAGAGGATGTGGAAGCAGATCAGCTAGGACCAAGTATTCCTGAGTCTGAAGTTAAAAGAGCAATTGATGACATGAAAAGAAGGAAGGCTGTTGGGAGTGATGATATACCCGTGGACGTTCTTAAGGTTTTGGGGTCTAAAGCAGTTAAGCAACTCACAAACTTTTTTAACCAAGTATATGATACTGGCATATGGCCTGAAGATTTCTTAGATGTTGTGATGGTACCACTGGAGAAAAAGAACAATGCTAAATGTTGTAAGGATTACAGAACTATTAGTTTAATTTCTCATACAGCTAAAGTTCTAACCAGAATAATAACCAAAAGAATTGAATGTAAAATAGAAAAGGAGCTGCAAGATAATCAGTTTGGTTTTAGAAGAGGAAGGGGGACTAGAGATGCTATAGGATGTATGAGGATCATGATATAAAGACCGCTAGAAGTCAATAAAGATATGTATTTTTGTTTTGTAGATTAGGAGAAAGCTTTTGACCGAGTGAAATGGGAAAAAATGCTGGGTATTTTAAACAAAATAAGAATAGATTGGAAAGATAAAAGACTGCTTAAAAACCTTTACTTTGATCAAAATATTAGAGTCAGGGTTGAAGGAGAAGAAACAGAAAGTACTTCAATAGGGAGAGGAGTGAGGCAGGGTTGTCCTATTTCACCAGCGATATTTAATATTTATGCAGAAACAATAACAGAAGAAGCGTTGATGGTAGGAAAGGATTTAAGATAGGAGGTGAAAGTATTACCACCATTAAATACGCAGATGATCTAGCAGAAGGCGAGAAAGAGTTTCAGAGGATGACAGACAGACTAGTGGAGGTTGGCCAACAATATGGAATGAAGATCAATGCTGAAAAAACGAAAGTCATGGTGGTTTCAAAGGAACATAAAGAATTAAATATAATGGTAAATGGCCAAAAATTGGAACAAGTAAGTAGTTTCAAATATCTCGGCAGTATTTTAGCACAGGATGGAAGTAGTACACAGGACATCAGAAGTAGGATTGCAATGGCAAAAGCAGCATTTAACAAGAAGAAGGAGCTTCTCACAAGCAAGAAAATAAATTAAGAAACAAGGAAGAAATTAGCAAAATGCTACATATGGAGCATAGCTCTTTATGGTGCGGAGACGTGGATGGTAAGGAGGAAGGAGGAAAAATATTTAGAAAGTTTTGAGATGTGGGTATGGAGAAGAATGATGAAAGTGAAATGGACAGAGAGGAAGAGAAACGAAGAAGTATTAGAAATGGTGGGAGAAGAAAGGACGCTAATAAAAACAATCAGGAGAAGAAAAGCAAATTGGATAGGGCACATATTGAGAAGACAGTGTTTACAAAGGACGATCTTAGAAGGAAAAATTAGTGGAAGAAGAGGAAGAGGGAGAAAAAGAAGAGGAATATTAGATAATATAAAGCAGGGATATAATACTTATAGAGGTATAGACAGAAGCATGATGATGATGATATATATATATATATATATATATATATATATATATATATATATATATATATATAGAGAGAGAGAGAGAGAGAGAGAGAGAATATGTAGAATAAAATATAAAAAGGTTTTAGAGAACGTAAGCACTTAAAATTGCACATTAAAACTGTCTTCCACAAATCTTTTTAAATAATTAGCCAGATTTATATTTGTTTTTTGGTGATTGTCCTTCTTTGAATAACCTTAGTGTTTCTTTCTTTCCTCTTTTAGTTTATATTAGGTATATAATATTTATTTTAGTTAATATTAGATATTGTATTGTTTATAACGGTTTTCACGTAGATTGACAGTCCAACAATACGCTCATTCCCGTGTTATTTAAATGGGAAAAATTAATAAAAAACATTTAAAAAATATGAAATATAGTCCAAATCGCTTTTAAAAATCCGTCCCATTTTGCTTATCTTTTTATTACGGTTAAAATGGCACCTCCTTCTTGCTTCTACGTTATGTAGTTGTGGCGTTATAACTGCACAAACATACAAACAAATTCTTCAAATATTTATTGTAGAGATAAGGTTAAGATCAAATAAGAAGAGAAATATATGAGAATATAGAAGTTGAAGAAGTCGGCAACAATTATATACACATGACATTCATAAGTTTTCGATTAGGAAATGTCAAAACTATGCTGTTAAAATTGTAATTTAAGAAATCTTTGGTCAGTATTTGAAATTCGACGGTTGGAAAACAAAACTTTATTCATTTCTGCGCTTCTGAGTTCAAGTCAGGAACTCGTACTTGGTTATTAGTAATTTTAAAGTCTAGATTAAAATTTGTCTACACCCATTCTCGTGTTATTCAAATGGATAAAATTAGAAGAGAAAATATTTTTTAAAATTAAAGGTCGATCAAATCGGTTTAAAAACCCTATTACACCACCTTTCTCTGCACCCGATGAAAATGAAACCTTTCTCTTGCTTTTACGTTCTGTAGTTCTCGAGTTACAGAATCACAAACATAGGTACATACATACAAACACTATATATATATATATATATATATATATATATATATATATATATATATATATATATAGAGCCAAAAATATTTAAATAAATAATAAAAATGAGGTAAAAAAAGGAAAAATGCAAAAAAATAACAATAGCTAGCTGGTATCTTTTTGACTTAACTACCTTACCAATGTACATATTTTCTATTTTTTTATGTTTATTGTATTGTATTTATATTAATTAGTAGTTATAGTAATTTTAAACTTATAAGCAAATGACAAAAACCGCAAGGTATTAAAATGATGTAAATATAATTAACAGCCCCTATTGTAATTGAGCACTTTCTGACCGGCCGGGAACGTGGGTGTTGAAAGTCCTCTTTAGAGTCGTTCTTGGCTGAAACAATGCTCCAATGCAAATCTTATGGAAATGTTTCGAATTTTCAATTTTTTTTGAGGCAGTTAAACTTAAAAACTTCCCATTTTCGCAATTTTTCCTTTGTTTATAAGTCATGAATAATCAGCCTGAATGTTTTCAGCATTCTAACTTATACGGAAGTAAGAAATAGTTTCTGTAACACACATTAGTGCGGTTATAATATATATATATATATATATATATATATATATATATATATATATATATATATATATATATATATATATATATATTTAAGAAAGAATAAGTTACGGGAAATAGTTGTTGGGTAAGTGATATGTTTAACTAATATATAACCAAAAACTCATAAATAAGAATGAATGGTAGTTGGATTGACGAATATGATTTTATGTATTATTAATTTATGAATTTATGCTGCTGATGTGGATTAATTTTTTAAATTTTTTTAAAGGAACGAAGGATGGATACTTTGGTTTAATGAGGTGCACCATGACGGAATAAAGATCAACGAAAACTACGGCATAAACTTGAATTCGCTCAAGGTAAGAAATCCGAGAATCGGTATTTATATTTCCTTGAAAAACAAAATAATCGTTATTTGGGAAATCTCAACGCGTCGAACTAATCAGCATTCGTCTCGTTCGAAGCTGCATTGGTCCACTACCCGCCGAAACACATTTTAAGTGAAACTTATTTAAAATGCAAATATTTTAACTAACTCCACACGTAGTATAGCAGAAAATGTTATTCGTGAGAAAAATCGAATTCGGCATTTCAACGGAAATACGTTTTAAGGCCTCCTGATACTACTATTGTATTGTACTATTTCATTGATTATGTCTGTTTGTGTTATAGGGATATCGTGCGTGTTCTAACTCAGAAACTAATTATCATATCTACACAAAACTTTATATTTTTATTAGTTACTCAACATCTGAAAAGATTAAAGTTAAAATGGTCGTCCGGAAGAGAAGGTTTTCTCTCGTCGTTTTTCCATTTTTTAAAAATATATATGGAGAGAGAGAAATGGAGGCAGCGATTCAGTTAAAACCTGTCTTCGGACAGAAGCATGATGATGATGACCCTTCAGGACATAATTACGTCAATATTTTATTATTAAAGTTACAGAAATATGAGTGTCTACAAGTCTTATTTGAAACATTGTTTCATAAAACGGTATTCTTAAGAGATATTTCGATTATCCGTCTAAATGTATGCCAAGTATGTCGCTAAGCGAAACCTTAGTTTTCGTAGCAATGATTATTTATTTTTATATTAGATAGTGAAATCTGCACTACCAAGGATAACTTTAATTATGGTTAAAATTATCCCAATGCCATCTATCGTCATATTATGTAAAGAAAATTTCTTGTAAATAATGACAGCGATGCCATATTGCCGCCAACGATAATTTTAACCGCGGATCGATATTTTGCAAACGAAGCAAAAAATAACAATTGTGTTTTTTTAAATAAGATAGTTTTTCAAAGTATTTTCACTTTGAAAATTATTCGGTATTTAAAACTATTACACAAGTGTAATGGCCAATAATTATTCTTGAAGACGCTTATGTTGCTCTGTATGGAGAAAGTCAGGAGCTGGACCAGATCAGATTTTTATATGATATAAAAATATAATTTTATAATTTACTGCATTGATTGATATGTATATTGGGGATAGTAATGTAAAATTGTGGTCGGAAAAAGCTATACTAAATTTTAAAAATTTTGGAATGTCATTATTTTTTCGTCGGTTGTACTGCACGACTTGTGCACAAATACCTATCATCAGGCCAAAATTATATCTGCAGGTTTTACACATCTCATTTCAATTTTATATCATAATACTATATATGTAAGAAGCATTTATGTATAATAAATTGCGCAATGTTTTTCCATATCAAATATTTAGATTGGTGATCGATTGGGTGCCAAAGTGAAAACCAATGGCGACCTGCACTTCTTTCTGAATGGAAAGGATATGGGACTGGCGGCTTCCGAAGTTCCGACATCGGTATATGGAATAGTAGACGTGAGGGACTTCATCGAGCAGATCAGTATAGTGAGTTAATTCCAAAGAAAGAAGAGATTAGATCATCTAAGCAAGCAAGCCAACCCATATTTTGCTCATCGATGTATAAACCTGTTAATTTATTTCAAATAAAACTTGCATTTCACAGCTAACGTATCCCTGTTATTGTTTATTTGTGGACATTCAACGGCAAGCACTGGTATTTTTAACTCTTAACTATAATTTTCTGTAAATATTTTTAATGCCCAATTGTTTTTCGATACTTTTAATGTCTATCAATAAATTCGACATATCAGACGCAAGGCATGCCCGTAGGCTACTCGTGTACGTAAAATAGTTCGCTCCCTCAGAATTTCAGGTACATATCTGCATAATGTTATTTTTTTGAATCTCATTTATCATTTCACTTAGAAAACAATACATGGGAAATAAATGTGTATGTGAATAGAAAACTCTTGTGTTTGGCTGAAGGACTGTAACACCTTAAGGCCTCCAACCCACGTCTCTTCATGTGTGTGTATTCGACACCCCCAGCGGCTCTCTAAAAGTCAAGTGTTCATTGGGCCTCCTACGACACCTAGTTGCAACACAAATCTCATTTTAGCTTTCCTCTTCCTCAAGTATATGCATATGTGTGTGTATTGGTATTAAGAAACACAGCAGATTTGGGAAATTTAAAATAAATGAAAACATTTTCGGCAATGAAACAACGCTCCTATTTTACCTTTCATTTTTATATGTAGAATAGATTTTTGTACTCCAAAGAGATATTTTATGAAAAAGTTCCTAATCGATGTAATTACAGCCTATAACTATCATAATATGCATTAATATATCACTTTGTCAAATAGAGTATAAAGAGTGTTTAAAATGTATTTCTTCCCTTCAGGTGCATATAAAAGCTATGTAAATCTAAAACAATTTTGATTTTTATTACGGATATGTATAAATGGATTGCAAAAGGTTGTTTAGACAATTAAGCCCTGTGAACACTCACCAATAAAATGTCTTCAAGTTGGCGACCTGTTTAAGGTTTCGAAGTGACAAACGTAAAACATAAACAAAAAACATGGATGCTTTCCGGGAGAACCCTTCGTCAGCAAAAGAGTGAGACAAGCGATGGTAGTGATACTGGACGTAAGGGGGTAGAAGGGTAGCGTGGAAAGGTAGTGAAAGTAAAATTCTAGCTAAGGTTGAGGCCGGGGGTGAGAGAAGGAGTTTAGAAGGTGGTTGTAAGGATGCTCAATCTGACCTCAACATGTGTACTTATCTGAGGGACCAACACGGTCGGCTAATATTAGAGGAGATGCCGGAAACAGGATGGTTAGAACCGTTCTCTTAGAAATAAATGGTAAGTTAACAATAGTGAGAATGAAAAAGAAGCTTATGAGGATTATCGGGGATGGAAGGGTGCACGCGAAATGTAGCTCGGTTTCATATTTTAAACCAAGAAACAAATCTCAAATTTTACTATGGCCAAATGAGATATTTCAACGTTCCAAACTATGTATATGGCCGGCCAAGTTCACAATGATGAGCCAGAAAACTTCTTTTTAAGCTCATCACAAAGAATGATATAGATTACAACAACTTACATCATTTCACGGTTTCTGTATATTAAAAAAAAATAATTTTGTTTCTTATCTATGATCGTCTCATCTACTTACAGTAGAACGAAAGCAACGAGAGGGCCGCGTTTTTTATGCGAAGGTTGCAGGAGGTATTTTCAGAAACCTTTTTCTATAAAAATTTAAGATTTATTTCATTATTATTTTTCTTTAACTGCCTCTAATACTAATGCATTCTTTTTATTTGGCATATGCAGGCCGCTGCTGTGTTTAACCAGTGAGTGCACGGGTTGGGTCTCAAAGACCCAGGTTGATAAATATTTGTACATATCCGTAAGATAGCGCTAGCTGTCCGTCTATGCGTCTCAGTACCTTCAAATGGACAACTCAGTAGTACGATAGCTCTGCCAAGACGCTGTAATATGTTTCTGTGAGCCCGCCCTACGATCATAAAGTTTTCTTGTGCGACCCAACCAGTACACTTTTTTATCGTGCTGCTATTTACTTATTTTTCATTGTCCCTAGTGTTCAATGACATCTTGGCAAAAAATATTTATTACATTCTTGGTGATGGATCGTGAGGAATACCAGCGAATTCAGGCCGTATTGGTTGGAACTACAAAGAAGATGAATTAGTTGATGAAGACGATTCTGATGTGGACATGGAATTTAGCATACACGACACGGATTCGGGAGATGATTACGACGGAAGAGCCGAAGAAGAAGAATATGATTCAGTTAGTAATTGCCCTCAACCTCAGTATTATTATGAAATTGACGATGAATCCGTTGATGCAAAAAAAATCCTGAAATTATTACCTTTTATAACGGAACAAAAGGTGGTGTCGATTTCGTTGATAAAAGAGCAGCAACGTACAACGTGGCAAGAAACACACGCCGATGGCCTATGGTAATTTTTTTTCACTCCTGAGTGTCGCAGCATATGACGCTTACGTAGTATTTAGAACCAACAATCCATCGGTCGAGGGGGCTGAATCACGAAGGTCATTTTTGAAGATTCTTGTTCGAGGTCTGAGTGACGGACTAATTAGGGAAATGTCAACCTGCAGATATCTTCTCAAGCACATAAGAAATGCAGCACAAAGGTTTGCCGGACTTCCTAGAGTACAAAATCCACCACATGCACCGAACGTCGGAAAAAGGTGTAAATTCTGTCCTGACAGAAAAACCAGTTACGCTCGCGACAATTATATTTGCTTGGAACATGCGAATTTCGTGTGCAAGCATTTCAACGAAACTGACTGATTAAGTCTTAGGAAGAATAAATTACTATTACTGTATTTTTAATTCCCAATAATAATTACCATTGTTCTTGTCAAATCCTAAAATTGTAAAAATGATTTTTTCAAATTGAAACAGAAGTATAATTATAATAAAGTTTGTAGAAATTAAATCGGTTAAAATTATTACTACCACACCAAATATTTACTTTATACTAAGACCACAAAAACTAAAAATGGAGATAAAGACTTTGCAGTAGGAGGTTAAGTAAATTTCATTAATTTGTGGGTCTCACAGACGCAACCCGTGCAATCGTGTAGCGTTTTCCCACCCGTGCACTCACGGGTTAATAAGCCGAGGCTCTACTGAGTAAACCAATTCATTCATCATAAAAAGCCGTCAATCATCATTTACTCAAATTAAGCAGCTATACATGGTTTATAATTTCTATTTCATGTGAAATATTCACCCAATCATTTTATTGACATATTTAGTTGCATTGAAATTAAATAAACTTACGCGGTAAAATACATACATATATATTTTTATAAATAATTAATTATAGCGCTACAGCATTTTCAGACATGGTTATGGAAGAAATATATTAACATATTTAAAGAAGGATATAGCATAGAAGAATGTTTAAAAAAACTGAAGATCTGAAGTATAATAAAGATGGTTACTGCAGCTATGCAACAAAACTGCACACAGATAGCGTCGTTAGCATTTGACATGAAAGGCGCGACAGGAGAAAAAATATATCGAAGCACATCTCTTCATTCCAATGATAGATTTTGTGCGTGTGTGCGGTCGTGTTTCAAACATTGGGTTACTAAGGACTTTATAGTGGCCACACGCAGCGAAATTGGTCCTTTATATTTAAATAACTAAAGATAATTACAACTGTAATCTTAAAAAAAATGTAATTAAAAATAACAATCATTCGTAAAAGACTAATGAAATGGTACGCTTAATCCGTTGGTTTCATTTTAATTTCCGAGACTTCGTTAATATCTTCCCGTCATATCGGACACATAATTTGTATAACAAATAACGAAATAATCCTTTTATAACTGGGGTTTACATTTGAATTCAAATTCGATTAAGTCGAGATTTGTTTCAATAGATTTTCACTGATATATTTAAGCACACTAGGAGTTTGTTCATCCGACTCCATAAACGCACTCCAGTTCGATTTTTATGAGAAGAATAACAGGTGGCTTTGGCAGAAAATATATTTTCTCTTGATTATCCACTTCTTTCAATCGTGGTGGAATATCGTTTCGAAGTGTGACAGACAGATTGACCAGATCTATTGTCGTCAGAGACACGCACATCGGAAATCACACATCGCAGAACGATATGAAGGCTATGCCATCATTCTTCCATTGTATGAGTCGAAAAGAAGATTAAAAACGATCTCGAGGGAAAGGACATTTCAATGGTCCCTCACGTGATCCTAGTGGATCTTGTTAGGCGCGTTTCACTTTCCAGCATAAGCGCCTATTAGATTCGGTTTGTCCGTCCGTCTGTCAGTCCGTCCGTCCACATGTTCATTTTTGGCTTCCACTTGACGGATTTTTATGAAATTTGGTATTAAGAGCTTACAGTAAAAGACAATAAAGTGAAGTCGATATTTGATGATGACTTTATGTGACTTTATGCATGTAATGTGAATGTTTGATAGTTTGTGCGTATTTTTCGATCATTAATATTTGACACAAGCGACTCGTGCTTATATCAGCATTATATTAAATCTTTTGACCATAATATACCTTGGTCCAGAGTCTCGAAAACGATTACGTGAAAATGGTAAACTGAAGTTAGCGGGTCAAATTTTACGAGTACACGAATAAGTATGCATTTTCGAGCAAAACCTTTGACTACAACACATGCAAGTTACATACAAATAAAGTGAAGTGTGTAGAGAGGAGCACAAACGAGATGATAGGGAAAGAACTGATTCGCTGTATACTTACGTAATGATATGAATGTCCACGGGGATAGCTGAGATCTTTTCGGAGCATGAGTATTCGGGGATTCGCCCTTCTTCACCATGATAGTAGAGAGGGTTGCTGAATGTTGGATCCCTGACGCGTTCGAAAGAAAGACATCCACAATTAATGTCTCCTTTCTAGAGCGACTTCCGTAAGCCTGTAAGGAAAGAAGTTAATTTTTATTTTTCAATTCATTTGCTACAACGAAGTTGCGCCCATGTGAATATCTGTAGTTGAATAATAAGCATTCGCATTTTTTCTAATGGTATAAAAACCTCTACACGCAACTTTCTGTTCAATATGCTAGTTCTCTGACGCAAAACACTCCCCTTAAAACTTTGTAAATGATTTTATTCTCATTTTGTCCCAACTTTATTTTCTTAAGTCCCATCAATAATTCATCGTGGCTCACTTTACTTCACAAATTAGGCTCAGGATGATTCTTTCTGCATTAACGCTACGCTTTCGTATCTCCAGTCCTATTTCTTATTCAGCTTGTCGAGACGGTTTATTCTTGGATGATCAATTTTTCATTTTAAAAGTTGTATCAGACAATTGAAAATTAAATTAAAATTGAATAAGATATAAGAAAATAGACATTTGGTGGAATTGTAGAAAAGCAGAATGCTAGGGAGAAAATGAGAAATAGGCAAAGGTTGAGAATTGATAATGAGCGAAAGAAGCAAAAATTAGCGAGGATATTGGAATAGGAATTTCTAGGAGTTGAGAATAAGGAAATGAGAACTAAAATAATTCATAATTAAGGCCAGTGTTAAATGAATCGACAATGTTTAAAAAAAAACAAATATACGCTATATTCCAGCTTGATCCCTCTATCCCTACTACCTTACCCTAAATTCACTTATCTTCCCAACATGCCCACTATTTCATCTCTCCCTCTCAACCTCTCTCTCTCTCTCAATCTCCAGCCATTCACAATAGAGCAACTCCTTTCCCATTGTAAAGGGTGATGGGCTAAAATTTCCCGATTTGCTCACCCACTCCCAATGTGACCCAAAAATAATGCGCATTTCGTAAGAGAATATTTGTTTTAACAAATCATAATCCGTAATCTTGGCGCTGTTCATAACGATCCATTTTTTTATATCTGGAGCTGCCAAGGAGGCCTATGACTTTTTATCTATTCCAAAAGAATGGTGACTGCAGGTCAGGGTTCAGGTCCACAGAAACGCTATTTCTGGGAATTTGGTCATCTTAGGCAGGGGAGAGAGACGCTGATAGATTGCCTGGGTTGCATGCACACGAAGCAGATTTACGTAACGACAATGATCCTTTCCTCCTCCTCTTCCCTGATAATTTTTATATAAACTCAGGATCAAAAGTCTGAAAATCATTGTAAAGAAGTCCATATTGATTGGAACAGCGCTTCACGATTCACACGCAATGATGAACAGAATCATTCTTTTGTTCACCATGGTGACATTATCCTCCGTGTCTCCCCTCTCGGCAACGGCGGGTGAATGCGATCCAGAAGAGGCTCGCACGAACATCTCGATCTCCGTGATAAGGAACACCGGTGGAAAATGGTTCTCCGCATTTATCGCCGAGAAGAGCATAGGCGACACCACTGAACGTGTCGATCTCAACTTGCAGTACGCCATAGTGAAGTGCGGGAGCGATGGCATAGTAAGAATTAAAGGCATTCTGAGAGGTGGGTTCTGCTTAATTATTTTCCAAATGTAAACCTTTCTACGTATAATCCTCATTAAAAATGTTTGAATTAATACTTGTAAGCCACAAAATGACCTAAGTGAAATTCAGTTATATTCATAATTTTGTTTGTTCGTTCCTCAAGTCTTTCAATTTCCCTGACTATTTGTCAGAAAAGAATCGACCCATGAACCCAAAACAGTCACATTTTTTCATGTCTTCCCAGAGTCTAGCTAACGATCATTATATTTCTTTAACTTTTCCAACATGAGGGCAACGAGGCATTTGTTTCTCTCCTAAGTACCAGAGTTTGTACCCAGGGACAATTTTTCCATCGATTACCGGATTTGCGTTTTAAAAATTCTCTTACGTTTACCTCGGAATACATTTTTTTATCGTCAGCCCAAGGACCACGTCAAACATTGAGAGAGGAAAATATGGAATTTCTATTGTTCTCACCATAAAAACCTCCGAAGCATCTGAGTTCGACTCGAGCACTCATTTTATCTTCGTTTAGGGAATTTGCGTTTGAAGCAGCCTTTGGGCAAAATCGAATTTTTTCTCTGAATAAAAGTTTTAATTAGTAACACACAAATCATGTGAGACCCAGGCAGAAAGAATATGGTTTTTCAATTGTTCTCAACAAAAAATCTTCGTGTCGCGTAGATAAAATACGTAATGATGTGTTTAGCACATTCTCGAATTTCTATAGGTTAAAATTATGCGCTCTTGCTGACTTATTTGTCGTAAATCTTGTACTTTATCCGAATAAATTTTTTTAATCGGTGCGTCACAGTTTATGTAAGAGCTTGAGAGTTTGCCATACATTTAGTATATTGGATTCACCTGAACAAAGCTGTATACTTCAGCTAACAAAGAATAGTTAAGCGTTATGTATCTATGCACGCGTTTTCGTTCGTCGTTCCCTTTTAAGTACATAACTACCATTAAATAGTTTCTTGCGCATCACATCATACCCATCTGTGCTGACTATCAGTTTGTTTTCCGCTAGCCGATTATTTTTTCAACATCGATGTGTAAGATTTTTCAGGTTAAAGTGAGAAAGAGAGCAAGAGAGACAATGGGAGGGGGATAGGAAGGAAAACATATGGCGGAAAGATATCGAGGGATAATGAGAGGGAGAGTCGGTGGAGAATAGGAAAGCGGAGAGGGAGAAGGCAAGGAAGGATGGGGGAAGAGGAATAGGAGATTGGGATTGGGATTGTGTAAGAGAAAGAGAGGGGGAAGAGAATGGGAATGAGGAAGAGAAAGGGGGATGCGGGGGATTGATGAAGAAGAGGGAGGGAGAGAAGGAAGAGAATAGGAAAGAGAACAAGGAAAATGAGAGGAAGACAAGAGGGAGGACAGGAGAAAAGAAAGATAGGACAAATGGGAATAAAAGAGGTATGTGAATGGAAGAGAAGAATAGATAGCGGCAGAGTGGGAGTGAGAGAGTGGGGAGGACAAAGAGGAAAAGAACGGAAAGTGCCTTCATTTCTAGTTAATATTTTATTCATGTATACCCGTTGTTGTTTACGGAGGAAATTCTAGTTCAACGATATTTATTGGTGTAATATTTTGTGAAGGTAGTTTTAATTCACAGTGAAAAACGCTGGAAAAGGTAACTCATAGAAAATTCATTAATTAGATTGTAAATGTTGTATTGCTGTGTAACCCAGCGTAGAATTATTTACGACTGAAAATTGGAGCTACTGGGTAAGATAATTTAATATTTTAACGATGCATGAAATGGAAATTTATTTGTGGTATGTTCATGATGTTATAGAAAAAGGTCGGTGAAAAGCCAAAAACGCGAGTCAAAAGATTTTATATAAAAAATCGTATTATCTGCAGTGGAGACTGAACGAAATTATAAAATACTTTGGTGATACGTTAAATAACTGGAAGTAATGTAGTTTTAGAAATAAAGGTTGTTTAAAAAATACATTTATTCGTTTCATTTGCCTTAGATGCTTCGGCCGTTTACCGTAATAATGGAACTATTCTCGAGGCGACAGAATATGTTTTAATAAACAGTACCAGTGAGTTGCCAAGAAGGTGAGTTCTAAAGCAAACTGCATCACTTATAAATCAAGTACTGACTTAATCGTTAATATGCTGGAAATTCCTTACGCTGTTTACACGATATAACAATAAATCCTTCACCGGTATAGTCTTTGGTTTCAAATAAAGGTCATCATATTTGACTACTGAATGTTTAATGACAATGCCAATTGTAATGTTGGTTTCCAAATAAAAAAATACGCATTTTTGTGTCGCCATGCATTATTTGAATTTAATATATTAAAGTCGGTAAACTATAGCTCTCCGTGGACGAAAAAATTCATTCAAATAAGGAGAAGTATTATAAGCGCCATTATTATGTTATAAAAATAAAATTTTCTTTAAAAAAAGGCTAACATATTTAAAAACATCGGTTCTACTTTTCAAAGATATTTTTTGATGAAAAACGGCGGCTTTAACACATATAATCTCCCTAAATATCTCTACACGTTATAAATTTAATGTGTATAAACTCCCTTTTCCTATGATTACCAATGCTTGCTTTCCCTTTTCATTTTTCAGGAGTGACGAAAAGGATATACTTCGATTTCAAGAGAAGAAAGGAGAATACGCGGTGCTAATTAACGACGAACGCACTGCATATCGAAATAAGTGAGCATCGTTTACATTCTCACAATCGTCAGCCGGGCTCCAATGATATTGCGGGTTGGATTATGATGCCGTTACTTTGCTATCACAATCGAAATGCGGAAAGAAATAATTCACAAATTTTGCGCCGTGTGCTTAGACGCAATCACGATATCTATCCATCCAAATTTCCATGTAAGGTGGTACGTGTTCGTATGCCGCGCAAGAATTCATCCGGAAACTAATGCTTTCCAAGCACTGGAATAACTGCGTTTATTTCAGTTATTAATATAAAGCATTCTAACTGAAATTTCTTTTTTCCATTTCAGCGGAGATTTTTCCTATAAGAGCGAGTAATTTTGAAAAAAATTATTTATATCTGAACAGTAATCATCTCATATTTGGAGTTGAAAATGATAGGAAAATTTTTAATTAGTGTTATATTCTCGTGATAATGCTATATCAAAGAGAAAAAGAAACCAATGTTTCCACTGATCGCAAGTGTATTAAGCATTAAAATGCTTTCATGAGTGTAATTATACTCCAAGGCTTGTTTTTATTAACGGAAATACTAACATTACTTTTTAGACAACTTATACTTTAAATTCACTTCGCTTCCTGTTTTCAAAATTTATATCCGTTATATTTCGATTTGTTTAATAGGTCAAATAAAATTTTGTATATATATGTCTATCTTTCGATCCTTTACAGAATCATTACATGTTAACGTATAATGTTATGTGTCCGTTAAATTTTTTCCTTTGAACAACATGAGAATGTGTGCAACATAGAATTAACTTGTGTTTTAAAATTACTTACAACGATCGTATGGATTTGGAACTTGAAACATAGAACGTTTAGGAGAAAGAAATTGTATTTTCCCAACGCCGATTTCAAATTCGTCTCGAATCGTGCAGAAAATTCGTCTTAAACACGAAAATTGGGCGTTTATTCAAGTAAAAATCTTCTGCGGTCAAGGCGAATTGAATTATTATCTATTTCGCAACATTTCGTGTATAGATTTACTTGGATTTAAAATTTCCGCCGAATATTTTCACAAATACGCAAAATTTGAGCATATTTTGAGGCGAAATAACATCTTGGTAAGGATAAGCAATACGTTGCCAATGAAAGTAAATAAATATTCAATAAATGGCTCAATACGTTCAAACATTCTTTTAACTTATAATCCCATCACAATTTTTTTACAAATTATGCGACTTTTCACAAAACGTATACTCAGTAAACAAGAATAAAAATAAATTTTGAAATGTTTGGCAATGAAAACTGAAAAATTGTCACTTGTAACGAAAAATATAAAAATTAAAATTGAGTACTAAAGTTTTCGCAAAACTACTTATCCATTAGCCAACTAAAATGCCCAAAATAAACAACCATAAAGTTGATAAATAAATGGTAAGGAACCTTTAATGCCTTTTAAACGGAAAATTTAATTTTTGGCGTTTTACGTGGTCTAAAATTATTGTTAATAAAAAATTCCTTTGTAAAAAGAATTTTATTCCAAAGTAATAAATTTGAATTGTTGTAAATGTATTTGGTGGAAATGGAGCTAGAACTTATTTTTAAATATAGTATTTATTGCAATACAAATTCAACCGATCGTTTCGATTTTCTCCTTTGCTCGACATTTTTCTTAGCTATCTTGCGCATATCGTTACCGATGTTATATGCATAGAAAGTTATAGGAGTGAATTGAGATGCATAAATATTGTTCCGAAATGAAATTTACTTTAGAAATTTCCTTCTACGTTTCAAACGTGTCTTGGACCACAATTTCTATCTCTTAACTTTATTGGAATAACTTGAAACATCAAAATCCTGGAAATAATTCGTATAAACTTAGGTCAAAATAATGTAATACTTAGTTAAAAGATACTTTTTACAGCCAAAGTAAATTGTTTTAACCACAAATTTTTGCATACTTTGGTTAGTTTAACGAGTCATCCGTTTGGAGAGCTAAATCCTAGGCACGAATGAATGCGATTAATCCACCTAAGTTTAATAATATATTCAACCACTATTGCAATCATCGCAGCTCATGGAATGAGAACGGATCAGCCATTTTAGTAACAAATAGACCACTGAAAGAGGAAGAGCTGTTCGAAGTGGTGGTGGACAAAATTCTAGCCAAGTGGGAATCCGGGACCTTTGTGATCGGAGTGATTGTTTTTCCTCCTGCGACCATCGAGTCCAGCAAGAAGTCTTATTTTATCAAGTGAGTAAGAGATCTATTTCTCTTCCTTTGTTTTGCATTGCAACCAATCTGTCATGTTCACGTTATATCAATAAATCAATCAAATTCACTTGTTAATCCACGAAAGCGTTCCTCTACGACATTGTTTTTATGCGCAAAAAGGAGCGTGTCGCTTGGATACGTTTTGCAAAATCCTCGAGAAAAGAGAGGTAGCATTACCGAATTGGAGGGAGTGGATTATTTATACAGATGCCTACGTTTATATTTTCATTGTGCATTAAGTTGAAATTTTAGGGGCAGAGGCAATGAGATCATTCGTATAACTTTGTATTGTATGTTTTTTTTACTTCATGTAATTTTATACGGGATTTAATCATTGTGTAAGTGATATTTTAAACTATTATATAACCAATAATTCATGAAGCACAATGATTGATGGTTGAGTTTGAGTATAAAATTCATGTGGGTGGGCGTAACCCTGTGGAACTCTTCCATGAAGAACAAATAAAATGAAAAACTTTCTATTTTCTACAGATTTTAATTGTAATATTGTTTCATTGTATTTAATGATTTATACTGCTTATGTGAATTTTGCTTCTATTTTATTTCAAGGTACGAAACATGGAAACTTTGGTATGATCATGTGTATCGTGGCGGAACAATTATTAAGAAAAACTACGGCATAAACTTGAAATCGCTTAAGGTAAGCAATTCGATAATCAGTATTTATATTCCCCTGAAATTTACAAGATACGTTATTTCGTATTTCTTAGCGCACAATAAACATTCGTTTCGTTCTTAGCTCCATTTGCCAATTAACCGCCAAAATCAATTTAAATTTAACTACCTTTTTCACATATTTATATTCGTTTGATTATTTAAAGGACTAAACGTACCGTGAGTTTCAAATTCAATTGCAAACACGCATGCAAACGATATTACTACCAACATAGCACCCATTGTTGAAAAGAATAATAATATATTTTGGCCATCCAGAATGGAATAATGTTGATTCAAGTTTTAACTAATTCTTAAATTTGGAATAGCTTTTCAAGTAAATAAATTTACCTTATATAAAAATATTTCATGGCTGAAGTTTTGGATCCGTATTGGGCTTCACTGTTCCTCAGCGCCCACTCCCTCAGTAGATCCTCATCCTTCCTCGCGAGGCTTATAATAACGAGTCTTCTGGAGGAGCAGGCAATCAGTGTAACTGTTTCACACATTATTGCACAAGAACTTGGAATTGAAAAGAATGGCTAAGTTTTATGGCCGATGGGAATAATTGTACAAAACGTTGCGATAAATATGTAACTTCCAAAAAATTGAGTAAACGACCAGTAGAGAGTCCACATTTCCACTGCAAAATGTCTTGAGAAACATTAAGAAATAATATAATAATCTAAAAAAGAATAGATAATCAGTGGCCCTCCGAGGTGGTCTTCGCAAAGAGTAGGCAAATACCGGCATCGGTTATCCCTCCTCCCTTTTGTGTGTGGCCGGTGTGGAACGGGAAACCAGCAAACATTGTGTGTATCGTATTCCATGGTAAGCATCAAAGTTATTGACGATAAATAATGAGCAAAATGATGCGTGTCAAAAGGCTTATCCTAAAAACTATTCTTGGAGGACGGCCTACAAAAGGATGCAGAGGAGGATGGGAAAACTTTCGCTAATATACTTGAAACTCCTTGTCTGTACTTGCGTCGTCTTTCGCTGTGTGTATCAGAGTGTATTACCCGTATTTTAAGGCAGCGTTTCCCAACCGGTGGTTTGCGTACCCCTAGGGGTTAGCGAAAAAATCTGAGTTTAGCGAGAAAAATTCGGTAAAGGCGTCTTTTTCGCTTCCTTGGATATACAATTTTTACCAATATTTTAGTTTATTTCAAATTAGTTGCATAGTTTTATTTTCAATTTTAACTTTCTCATATACGTAGTATATTGAGAAAGTATTGTAATCATGAAAACATTCGACTTCGATATTTTGATGGAAATATACGATTTGGATGTCCCTGGGTCCATAAAAGTGGTGTTTGTCAAGTCGTCTGTCTGTCAGTCTGTCATATCATTTTCTGCAGACAATTTTTTGATAAAAATGATATCGCACAAAAATAAAGGGTAGTTTATTCTTGGCGAATTTTAGAAAATTCGATTTACTCAAAAATGGCTCCAGGGAATTCGATTAAAATCAATCCAATTGTGGAGCCTGATATCACAAATAATATTATCTAAGCCCTATATCTCTTGAAATCACTATATGGCGTCCAGTGACATCAAAATGTACGCTAAGCTACCTTACCTAAGCTCTATGACGTCACGCGATTCACTCAAAATCTTACTACAGCTTAGACGGTTATACTAAATCGAATGATATATCATATTTATGGGTAATATAATTCATAATAGACATTATTACTATATGACCGATATTGCGCAACAATTAAGGATATGGATATGTTGAAACCAAATTCGATTTAATCAATGGCTACAAGGATTTTGATTAAAATCCACCCAATCATACATGTGGATGTCACAAATAATAGTTAGCCATATGACCAAAACAGTTATTATATATCGTCCAATGGCATTAAAATATACGCTAAACTATGGTTAACTTCAATTTATAAACGTTTTTCTTTTATAAGCTTACACAGTCGGTCAAACGTAGGTGTTCACGAAGATAAAAGATTAATCCACGGAGTTCGCGACGAGAAATATGTTAACTGAAAGGTTTCGCGAAGTGAAAAATTTTTGAATCGCTGTTTTAAGGAGATACCATGCTCCAATCCTATTTGAACTGTGTACTACTCATCAAAAAGGACACCTTTCAAAAACCAAGTTGGTCATGGCATTCGACATGTTCAAAATCTCCGACTAAAGAATCGTACACAGGCCGAAATATTTGGTACTAACAAGTCCTTGAAAGGACGGGGCTATGCGAAAAGTCGTCGGGGTCCGATTTTCTTCGCACCAAGGACCCAACGTTTAACCACAGAATGTACCACGCACAATCGTCATACATACACTACTTTCCTCTTCGTCCCTCCCATTTTCTCTCGCTCTCTTCTTCTCACTCTCCTCTTAAAAATGTAGTACTTATATAGCGTATTATATGCAAAATATGAGGTACAGCGATATTTTTAAATTGGAGGGAGAGTGGGAGGAAAATAGGAGAGAGGGAGTATCTTAATTTTAATTTAACACTTTAATTATGTTATTTTTGAAGGACTAATATTCTGGTCTATAATAAATTGCGAAATATTGTTTAAGAAACTAACATTCCCTATCCAATATATAGGTCGGCGATCGAGTAGGCGTCCAAGTGAGATACAATGGCGACCTGCACTTCTTTCTGAATGGGAATGACATGGGACTAGCGGCTTCCAAAGTTCCGACATCGGTATATGGAGTTTTAGACGTGATCAACTACGTCGAGAAGATCCGCATAGTGGATTAATCCCAGTAAATGAAGAGAAAAAATCATCCAAATTTTGTGCAAAGATGTAAAAATATTATAATTTCTTTGAAATAAATTTTATATCGGACAGCTAACGAATATCTGTTGCTGCTTATCTTTGGACATGCATAGACAAAATCTGGTGTTTTACTCCGAGCTCTTATTTTATGAGGAAATATTTTTTCTACGAAGCGGAGCGGATCCAACTGATGTTTTGATGCGTTTCATATAACCTATTTTAAATTCTTTTAAGCTGAAGATTAAAGTTATAAGCAAAACTTGACAAGAATGAAGCGATAAACTTACTGGAACTAAGTACGTAATTTAATCTTTTTTCAGGAATCTACATCCTACCATGAAATTCACCGGGTTGGTGAGTGCCAGGGAGCGAATTGCACCAAACGGCATCCACTGCAAATAGTCTCTAACTTACCATTACGTTAAATAACTACATTAAATTCATTAAATTTTCGAAGGAATTTAAATTAAAGCATAAAAGGATTTTCAGTAGAATTATATAATAGACAATGGTATGATGCATTTTAGAAAGTTTGAATTCGCTTTAACTAGACAATTACAAAACATATGAAAAAGAGAAAGATTTTGTTTTGAAAGCAATAGTAAGAATACCAAATTGGTTTGGCTTTTCAACTGACTTGTATGAAATTTTTAATAAAAAATTCTTTTACACTTTCATTTTCCTCCGTTTAAATAACATGAAAAATTGTGTAGCATAATTTTCGTTTGCATTTAAAAGTTATTTAAAATCATTGTACGAGTTCGAGCCTAACACCCAGGAACGGAAAACAGTACGAATTTTTATTTTCTTACGGTACAATTTCAAATACATACAGAACTTTTCCAAAATTAGACTTTAAACTACAACGTTTTTTGAGTGGAAAATTTTTCGCTCTCTTATTTCTAAACGAAAGTAGAAAACATTTGCTATTTAATCCAATTTTAGTGAAATTCATATAAGCCAGGCCTACACGCCCATTTACATTAATAGCTCACAAAGTAGAGGGCCCTAGAAGTACTAAGGACTTGATAAAACCAAGTCAACCCTGATTTAGTGTCACCTATCACTTCGATTGCCTACGACCTGTAAAAGATTGACCTAGGTGGCAGGGAGTGTATATTGGATGACGGAAACCGTCTCGACGCTCCAGAACCATTAACAATGATGTAAGTAACAAATGCAAACTTACGTGAACAGAAAATCGCCAAACGCCAAGGGCATATAGGAACAAGGTCTTCTTGACGATACTCCAGAAGATCTATTCTGACGTGTAACAAGAATTAAGATACGTAAAATAAATTATGCAAGAAGACAAAGATAGTGGTTTATATAGGAATATCAAAGTTTTAAAAACTCACTGTTTGACCTGGTCAATCTGTTTCATTTATATGTTGCTCTTTTGGTCACAATATTCAACTATTTTTCTGAAAATTCTCGAAAGCAGGACCATTCAACTTTTCAATTTTGAAAGCAAATCAGACTTCAAGATTGACTGAGAGAAACTAAATTTTAAAGAAATAGGAAGGACCTGTGCCTATTTTGTCTCTAGCACCACAGTGTAGAAGGGGAATCTAAGATAGGAAGATATTTTACACGGATTTGAATTTAGTTCTCAGGAATAATAAACCGCATGCTTTCAGCTATACATCTGCCTCTGTTTCGAGTTTCTATCTCAATTTCAACAGCTTTAAAAATGCAAGCTTGTGATCTCCTGCGCCTTTTTCCATGCTTTTCTCATAGGGAGTGAAAATAAACCAAGGGGGGCGGAAAAAGCTCCCTAAAAATGTAAATGTTTGGGATGGAGGATTTTTTCCGTCGGTTGCATTTAATAAATTTTCATCGTGCAAAATTTTAGTTGAATTCATCCTCTTGGTAACAAAAGTTTTATAGATCTATAATTACAATAAGAGCAGTTCTTTGTCAGTTGACATTTTCTCTTCTAAAAAATATATAACAGTTCAATACAACACTTTCACGATTTAAATCACTCTAATCTGAATTCATTCTTTACTTTTGGTACACTTCTAGTTTCATATAAACATCTATCCGATACATTTTTTGCCTTTGCTGCCTCAATTTCTTCGCATCTTCCAAATTCTCTTACACTATTTCCTCCATTTATCACTCTCGTTCCTCCGTATCGTTTGATAATTGTCATTTCACTCATCCTCTCCATCTCTCTCGCTTTATCTCATCACTTTCGGTGTGTTCAATCCAGCTGTATTAGAAGGCTCTGTCGATAGTTACCCCAGTGATGAAGCGCTTCGTTTGAACGAAAGTCCCCTTTGAGCGTGAAGGAGTCTCAGCAGCAGATTGGAACTCCGTGAAATGATGTGAAGATACGAAGAGAACGAGAGAGAGATAAGAGAAGTGACGGTGATTGAGAGAAGCGTGTTGGATTTGAGGGAATGGGAGAAGAGGGGAGAAGAAAAGAAACGCAGTGATAAACAGAGCAGGACATGTGACGACCTGCATTGTTGACATACTTCTGCTTCTGTCTGGTGAAAATGGAGTAAATAAGGTCCTGTATGTAGATGCTTTAAAAACGTGGCGCTTGTAGTCGACAACGAAGAAACAAGAGGGAAAAGGAGAAAAAGAGTATACATGAGTTGAAACAGGACAGAAAAAAGAAGGGGAGGGAGTGAAAGGAATCGAGAGGGTGGGAAAGAGGGAGGGAGGGAAGGAGAGAGGAAGGGAAAGAGGGAGTGAGAGAGTGAGTGGGAGAGGGAATGAGTGGGAGTGAGAGAGGGAGGGAGAGACGGATAAATGAAGAGATAGAGGGTAGGAGAGAGGGAGTGAGAGAGGAAGAGTGAGAGGAAGGGTAAGAGGGAAGGAGAGAAGGTGGGAGAGAAGATGAGAGAGAAGATGGGAGGTAGAGAGGGATGGAGTGGGAGGGTGGGAAAGAGGGAGGGAGAGGCAGGGAGAGAGAGAGGGAGGGAGGGAGAGTGAGAGAGAGTAAGGTTGAGAGAGAGTGAGAGAGAGAGTGAGAGAGTGTGAGAGTGAGAGAGAGAGAGAGAGGGTGAGAGAGAGAGAGAGGATGAATCGCATGAAGGGTAAGTTGAAGTTGAAATACACTATGTGGTTTACCTAACTGCTATGTCTATCAAGGTTAACTCGAATATTAAAATAATAAAGTTCTTTGAATCTTCATAAATATTTGCAAACTCATTGTAGATATTATTTTGCATGCAAATTGGAGGTAGAAGAATTAAGTCTTGGAAATTAATCACTTTGTAAACAATATTTCTATTTAAATAACACTTAAAATATTACTTATAATTGAGCCCGGATAGCTCAGTCGGTAGAGCATTAGGCTTTTAACCTAAGGGTCCAGGGTTCAAGTCCCTGTTCGGGCGAAACTTTTTGCTGGTCTTGGTAGTGTGGTGGCTCTCAATGCAGGTTAAAAAGCTGGAATCCTACCGAGGGCAGGGTCGCATGTGTTCTTTTATATTACATATAACCCTTCTTTGCCCTCTTATGTTAAAAGCAGCTATTAATCTCTACCATAAATATTTTGAAGAATTTGTTTATTTGTTTGTGCATTTATAACGCAACAACTACAGAACGTAGCATCAAGACGAATGTGTCATTTTAACCGCAATTATAAGTTTAGCTAAATGGGAGGATTTTTACTGCGACTTAACCTACATTATTTATTTTTTTAAATGTTTTTCTCCTTTACTTTTTCCCATTTCAATAACATGGGAATGTGCGTATTGTTGGACTAACAATCTATGTGACAACCGTTATAAACAGTAGATGGTAGCTCATAACACTTTGGCTCCAAGTTGATCAGTGGTGGAAAACTCCTTCAGCAAAAATTATAGGATAAGCCCTATGCATTTCGCCCACTAACTGTAAGTGGGCATCTTCATGGGAGAACCTGTCTTGGCAGTGAACTAGGTTCTACTGCAACGAATTTGAAGGAGGAGGTTATAACGAAGACCTAAAAACATTTGAGGATCGAAAAGAATTTTGTACGTCAATGTTGTTGAGTTCAGTCAATTTATATAAAGTTTTGTTAAAATCAGTATCTGTATTGATGAGATTGTTTTTGTTTTTATAGATATGTAGATTTTCTAAAGAGTTGAGTGAATGGTTGGCTGAAGTTAACAAAGTTAAATCCTCCAGGTGTATACTCTGTCCAGTTTCGAGGATATGAGTGGCTACGCTTGATTTCTCAAAACGATTGTGTTTGTAATAGGCTAAGTGTTCTTTGAATCGTGTTATTAGTTTTCGTCTGGTTTGTCCTATGTACATTAAATTGCAATGTGAGCATTGTATTTTATAAATTCCGGATTTGTTTAGGTTTTCCGTTTTGTCTTTGGTGCTATCCAGTAAGTTTTTCAAACTATGTGGATTCGTGTATGTTATTGTGCATTTCTTATGTTTGAAAATTTTATTCAAGCCCCTGTTTAATGTGGAAAAATACGGTAGTTTTATATATTTGTTGGCCTTATGGTTGTCAAGTTTAAAAGTGGTGGAGTTGGACAACGTTTTTTTAAGATTGTGTTTTCTTATTGATTTATTGATTAAATTGTGATGGAAACCAAGTTTCTTTGCAGTTTGTTTTATATTTTTGAGTTCTTTTACATATATATCTTTGTTGAGGGGGATGTTGCACAATCGGTGTGTTAAGAATTGGAAAACAGCTGTTTTTTGATTCATAGGATGGAAGGAGTTATTTGGAATATAATTGTCAGTGTGTGTTGGTTTCCTGAAAATATCAAACTCTATTTGTTGTTGGTTATTGATGATTAGTAAATCCAGAAATGGTAATATATTGTTCTCCTGAAGTTCAAAAGTGAATTTTATGGATGGATATATATATTGTTTAATTGATCCACAAAATCTTCTACTTTTTGTTTTTTTAAATCAAAAATTGTAAAAATATCATCAACATATCTAAACCAACTTTCTGGAAAATAATGGAATTTATATTTGCAAGTCTTTTCAAAATGTGACATAAATATGTTGGCTAAAAAAGGGGACAAAAGGTTTCCCATGGAGGTACCTTGTGTTTGTTGATAAATTTCATTTTGAAATTGAAAGATGTTTTGTTGCATGCATAAGTTAATGAGCTGTAGGTATTCGTGGACAACTTCGTCAGTAAAATTTTGTTTTAGTAAAAGAGATTTTAAGATTTGGGATGTTTCATCTAAGGGTACACTTGGGAAAAGACTTTTCACGTCGAAAGAGACCAAAATCTCTGATTCTTTTATGGTTGTATTTTTCAATTTGCTAATCAGATCATAAGAATTTTTGACTGAGTGTTTGTCAAGAAACGACATCTGTTTGAATTCACCGTTAAGCCATTTAGCTAAATTATTAGTAGGGCTATGGATCCCTGATGAAATCGGTCTCATGGAGTTATCGTTCTTGTGAATTTTAGGAAGATAATATAGTTTATGTATGTTTGGGTTGGAAATATTTAGTTTGAATCTTAATTTTTTATCTATGATATTATTGCATCCTTTGATGATTGCTTTGGTTTTTTGGATCATGTAATTTAATGGATTTTTATTTAATTTGATATATGGTCCATTGTTTAACATGATTTGGACTATGTCAACATATTGTGCTTTGTCCATGATTACAATTTTGTTGCCTTTATCAGCTTTGTTGTAAAAGCAATCTTTTCCTCTAAGTTTTTTAATGGTATTGGGGAAATTGCTATTAATAGGATGAATCTTTGTGGGCTTATTCAAGTTACCTTTTAATTGTAATAAACAAGCTTGTCTGATGTAATTTTTTGAGTTTTCATCGAAAAATCTATGGATTTTTCAATGTCGGTAATAAGTTCGTCTATAGGTGGTTTCCTAGGTTGTACTGCAAACTTCAAACCTATATTTAGTAAAGACAATTCTTCCTGAGAAAAAGATGTTTTAGATAAATTTTTAATGAATTCAAATTTCTGTGAGATGTGATTGGATTGATTAGCTATGTTTTGTGTGTTACCAATCTGTTTTTGTTTAAGAATTTTTAATTTTTTATCTAAAGTTAATGATTTGGTGTGATATTTATGAGTATTGGTCTAGTGCATTTTATGTTCAAAGTTGTTCCATAGTTCGAAGCCAACGTTATTTAAGTGTTTTGTTATTTTTAGATGCAAATCGTTGGCCGATATTTCTAGTAAGCTCCTTTTGGCGTATAGGTTCTTAATTTCTAGTTGGAACCATTTGTTGATAGCTAATTGTCTAATTTTGGTGATTATATGGTCCTTCCTTGTTTTTGAGAAAACATTCATGAAGTTAGGTGTGACCTTATTTTCTCTGCAAGATTTCAAAATTTTATGTCAGCTGCTATGTTGTTGATTCTGGTGTGCAAATTGTGAAAGCGGTTTAAATCCTTAGTTGAAAACGTAAACACTGAGGTATCATTATATAATGACATGTCAAATGTATAAAAGTAAAAAACAGTAAACCGCAACCAAGTTGTATAATCCTCGAGAATAGAACCGAACGATAGAAGACAAAAAGGGGGGTCTGAACAAATCCAAGAGGTAATAAAAGTTTTAAAAAACAAATTTAAAAATGGGCGATGAGATCGTAAGATACCTCGAGAGGAGGTGTGAGATGTACGGCCGCTTTAGGATTGAAGCCAAAAGTAAAAATTTGCAATGCTTATTTTAATATGGGGTAATAATACAGGTAAAGGGTATACTGGTGATAAAAATAATGGAAATGACCCACAATAAAATATAAGGAACACACAAGGTTGGTGACCTTGTAAAATTGACGATCGCAGGGCGCGATCACGTAAGGTAGGCCGGTGAAGAACACCGGTGTATAGGTAAAACGTTCTAACGAAGTAGGTATTAAAAGTGGATGGGTGATATCCTGATTTGCCAAATTCCAACTCAAAAATTAAAACAGTGTCAATCCAAGTCAAAGCGATAAAAAACAAACAACCGAACAGAAGGGCAGAACCATCTCTGACGGAAAAACGAAAAAGTGAGATTGACAAACCCCCACTTCATTTACGAATTTGTTAAGGTAAAACCGTGAAAATAAACTATATAATAGTTACCACAACCAAATGTTTGAAAATCAACTCGATTAATTATTTTTTTACATCCATCCTTTATGTATCTGCCCTATTTAGAATGTTTATTTCGTGTATTTTGAGCTATGTAACAATATTTTCTTTAAAACGAATAATAAAACGGATTATAATGTTATAAAAAGACTCCGTTCTTTATAAGAGTTTTAGGCATTTTGTTGCACCTATGGTCTCGCGCTTGGTCATCCCGCCTCTGGTCCTCAGTGGGATAAGGAATTAAAGATACTTCAAGATCTACCCTATAGGCCAGACGGAGCTCCTTGCGTTTTCGGCCTATTCACAGAACTGAAGAAATAATACCTCCAAGGGAGACGCTTTGTTTCTATTATGAACTACTTAAAACCTCTGGAGGCGATCCTGAAGCAGAAATTGGCTCGGCTCGCATGTTTCAATTATGAAATTTACTATGGTAATAATGCATTGCACTCATTGAAGATCGTTTTGATAAAGATTAAGTAACTATAAAATACTACAGTTGTGTAACATTAACCCATTAACCCATATCTGCCCAGTGGCAACATTTGTTGACAAGCAATTTAGAATTTTTTCCGGGGGCAGTCAATGTTTCCTGCTTACAAGGATGGCTTGTTTGCAGAAAATGGGTGAAAAACAATGTTCTATTTTTAGAATGTGTTTTGTAGGGATGGACTCGCTAAGAGTCGACTGTCGCGATCCCGGAGTCAACTCCAAGTGTGCCGCTAGTGTCATCTACGAGAGCAACAATGGCTCGTTGCATGAACAATACCGTCATGCGATTGTTTATTATTATTATTAACTTTATTGTTATATTAATTATATATTACTGATAATGTTAGTCTTGCCTTGGTGGATCGGAAGAGAAAATAATGAATAATGTCAATTTACTTGTATATTTTGCATACGTTAACGTGAAAAATATGACGTTAACTGTGGAGACATTAATAAAGGATTTAAAATGCTCATTATTTTGTTTCTGCGTTCATTACCTCCAAATAAAAATTATACAGCGTATTTTTACTGGAGAATAATACTTTACAAATAAAGCTTGGATAATTTGAAAAAAAATCATTTAGGATCAAACCCGGACCTACGCCGTATGAGCTTTGCACAAAATCTGCTCAGACATTCCCTTTCTTATTAACAATTCGACAATGAAGTATATTAACTTGTATAAGATATTTTTGCATATTGTCGATGCTGATTTCTCGAACCCAAGGGCCCATTAACAAATACCCTTAGACACGGGTCTCCTTATTTTCGATATAAAATCACTTGGCCGCATTTCATAAAAATCCGTGACCCGAAGGTCATAGCGTCTCCTTGTCAGTAGAATCTCAAATTAGTGCATTTCGGCCACAACGTAGAAGCAGTTCAGTGGTGGTTCACCGATGGTAGATTATTGTTTTGTAATCACGATGGCTGCTTTGTCACGGGAATCCAGGTCTACTTTTCACAAATTTTCTATGGCTATTAGAGAGAGAGAGACATGCCGTACTTAACTTCATTTTGTTGACAATAATGAATATAAAAATATTTTCTCCTGGTAGGTGTTTCTTTGTAACCCTATTCAGGTGTATTATATTAATTAAATAATTAAATCTCGATCTAATTCTTAATAAACGTAAAAAAAAATGTAAATATGCTACTCGTAGAACGCGTTCGCGCTGGATACGCGCGAAGCTTACGATGACGTCACGCGGAATCGACTCTTCGCATGCGAAACGACTCCGGTGTTTGGAGTCGAAAGAGTCGACTAACTCGACTCCGGGCTTCGTTCGCGCCTATCCCTAGTGTTTTGTTCCTTTTGCGACATCATGGCTTCGAGTCCGCTGGGAGAGGTCCACGCACGTCCATTTCGCTTGGTCTGAATTCAATAAAACGTGATCGCAGAGACCGTATTATTAGCAAGGGATCAACGCGCTTTCGCCTTTGTAAACATCGCTCCTAGAGAGCAATATTATTTGTATAAAATGCAATGTTCCTCTAGACCCTGAATGTTTTGAAACTTTTCATATGTAAGAAATATATGTTTCCAGAATTCAAATTTTTTAATTTTCTCTTTTGTAAAATTAAAACCTATGTTTAGGCTTTATATAATTGGTTAAACTAATTTAAAGTGTATGCTAATTGGTTTATAATATGAGCTATTCTGGAATAAAAATGTTATTTGTTGAATTTTTTTTATTTGAAAATACATAATAATTTATGTGATGCAAAGATTTTTTTAAGTTCTCAGCTTTTGAAAAAAATATACGTTTTAAGGTGCTGCACCAAAAATAATTGAATTAATTTACGCATGCACTTAAAAGAAAAAACATACTAAAAAGGCAATTTTATGTAAAGTAGTCTTATCTCTCCAGTGGCAATAAATGTTGCCATTAAAATAAATATACTTCTGGCCAAAACAAAAATCTAAAACTATTTTTATATGTTATTTGTGCCTTTTTGACAAAGATATATTTAAAAAATCCATAAAATATGAAAAATATTTTGGATAGTAACATGTTGGATTAACATCTAGGATGTAGGGTTAACTTGTATGATTATCTATTCTGTTTCAATATCATCATTTCAATCACGGTTTTAAAAAAATAATTTTAAAAGTCTCAAAAATAATATCTAAGCTGTATACACTCGATTTTATTTTTATTTACTTAAAGATCTAGTATTCTAAAATAAGTGTTCCATTGCCTCTCCGAGCTATTTTGATCAATAATGGTCACTTTTAGTAGTACTTTAGTAATTCCAGATTCTCGTCCCTATCATTTGTAACGAAAAACTCTGCCTTGGTTTATTGAGCCGCTTTATCCACCAACCCTTAACATTCGAAAGATTCTTCTTATTTTTCTTATCTGTAACACATTATAGCACATTTCCGTCGCCACTAAGAAGAACCCACCTCAAGGAATCTACGTTCTCGTCCTATTTTATCTTTAATCGCTGCTAAAAAACACATTCGCGCTAAGTAAATGAAAAAATATGTCAAATAAGGTGAGAGCATGGGACTTGGAAACTCAATAAATTACATCAGACAGCACTACATTTCTTTTATTTGCTACTCCATTTATTTCTTAGAAATATCGTGACCTTGCTGGAATTTCGTGAATACAATAGAAGCTATTGAATCTCTGAGGCCGAAGCCTGTTATTTTATCCTGCTATTTGGCGTCGAATCGCATGTGAAATGCATCTCGAAAACGACTTGTCGTGAGCTGTTGACCTTAATCTTCTCTAATTTGTACTTTATTCGTCACCAGGACGTTACTTTTATCTGTCAACTCAATCGACACGTTGAAAGGAACCAATCTCAAGAAAATCATGTACGACAATGCCGTAACATACAGTGATGGAAGAAAGGAAAGCAATGCATCCCGGCCGGGGCATATGTAAGTTCATATTTCTACACCCTTGAATATTGTGCGACAAACTCAGTTTGGCCTAAAAATCTAAGACAACTTTCAGTCAAGGAGCAGCTGTTTTGGAGGTGTCAGTAACAATCCAAAACGTAAGAAGAATCATGTACGAAAATGTATTTTAAACATGAAAAAGAAAAACATTTTTGCGGGTAGTTTATTTGTAATCTATATTTAATCAAAGAATGAACTATTTATTATTGATATATTTTCAATATAAACGAAGATAACAAAGCGCTAAATACAAAATAAATCTAACGGTTGCTTAAGCGGATCCCAAACTGTATGTCGCATAAGGTTTTCAGGGGAGTTGGGAAGACGGTAGTGTACACTTATTAGTTAAATATTTTAAAGATTTAATTTGATTGCGTAATTTAATTTTATTGTGTATATTATATAATATTCTGATTTTCTCTAAATATTTATTGACGGGGACGCGAGAAAGTCGGCTTCTGTTAGGGAGGGGCTCAATTGGGAACCGCTAATATGAAAGGCTACAAGGCAAGCTAAATCAAGATATAATATCACAAGATAATTC
This sequence comes from Tanypteryx hageni, assembly GCA_028673005.1. Lineage (NCBI taxonomy): Eukaryota > Metazoa > Arthropoda > Insecta > Odonata > Petaluridae > Tanypteryx > Tanypteryx hageni. Next base: position 44,806,377 of record CM054117.1, read on the forward strand.
ATGAGAATTGCTGTTTGGAACAGAGAAGTTGAGTGAAGCCATATCGTAAAGGAAACTGATTTATAAAAAATTGATAAATTCATTATTGCGTTTTATTTCCAAAACGAGCTTATATTTTCGCTGTGTCTGTCTGTGCAGTCTATTAGATTATAATAACAAGTAAACGGTAAAAGATTTAAGAATGAAATTCAGGATGTCTGTGACCTATGATGCCATTATTTTTCTTTAGATTCGGCTTTTGAATAATATATATGTTATGAAAAGTGGAAGGTAGAAATTTTGAGTATACATTTTCGCATTAATGTCACTTACAATCTAGGTTCTGGTGACTGAATATGTGGCGGTATAATCTCACAAAAAATAAGATAAACTAAATTTACCTATACAAGAGGTGATTGAAATCCAAATTCTCCCAATTTCGTCTATGACGTAACCGGAAGAAATCTTGACAGCTAAATGAAACACAATGGGTCGAGTGAATAAAAATTAAGCCAATGCTTAAAACAAACAGCAAAAGCAAAATCATTTGCTAAAAGCATAAGCAAATGCTTTTAGTTTAATTGAGTGAATAAAAGTTTGCTTTTGCTTATAAGCATTTGCTACTCAGTTTTAAGCAAATGCTTAAATTTTACGGAAGAAAGCTCTTTGCAACTTTCCCTTCACTTGTTTTTGTTTACATTTAAAGCTTTAAATAGTCGAATTTCGAACTAAAAACATTAATATATTGAGTAATATTTTTAAAATGTTAATTAATAATTTTTTTAACTATTTCTTTTATAACTGAATTCGACAATATCACAAATCATGGGTGTTTTTTATTCAATTAGTTATAGTAATTTTATAAAGTCATTTGCCTTTATAGTGATTTTGGACGCCGCAAATTTTTCTGTATTACATACAGGTATGCATTGTACGTGGTGATCTTCCCCGACTCCTATTTGAAATCCGTGATTACTTAAGTACCTTAAAAATATTTCTATCTTCTGTTTGGAAGACGGTACCCCGCCACGTCTCTCTTGATATTCTCCGAGTAACAGATTTGAAATATAGGTACTTAACATTTTCTTCAGAGAAACGATATAAATTTTTATAACCGTTGGTTTTTGAAACTTTTCTCGTATTTTTAACCTTTCGTGACACCATTAATTACGATAGTTATATTTAAGATCAATATTACTGACTTTTATAATAGAAGAGGAAACACGCTGATTTTATCCAGGTCCATGGATTACACTCTATTTGTTTTTTTCCGAGTAATTAAACGGATTGGTCACTATAACAGGGCAAGCACATGATCATAGCAAGACAAAAAAAACTTTAAATACGCTCCCTTTCTGTTTCACCAACTGATTTTGCAAAATGAAGCTAAATTTGTATAGGAAGATATTATTCCTGTATATCTAAGCTCACCTTTGATGCGGATGTCTTCAAGCCACGGTCGAACTTGACAATCATGCTGTATTTCACTGCAGTCAATTCCACCGATTCACGTAAAACACACGCAACACTCAGAAATCACAAATTATTTATGTACTTTCACATCACTCAACGTTAATATTGCAATTGTAGTGAGCTAAAGAAAGTGAAAAAGATGAATTAGAACAGCATGTGTCGCTATATGGTAATCTGGGCAACCAACGATGAGATACAACAAAGAATAAGTTACATAAATCGAATTATTAAACAAGTCAAGGGAAACGACGTTTAAAATTACATTGAAGGGAAAAGGTGTAATATTCTGTATTTGAAAAACCTCCATGACTCATAGCAACTGAAAAATAACGAATTTAAGCAACAATTATTAGTACTGCTAATGGTTGTTACCATACTAAAAAGTCAAGTTTTATGCCGAATTACATAAAAAAACTTGTACATGAGTAAATTGCATTTATATGAATATTTTTATGAAGTTTTGTAAAAATTAGAATTATTACGTTTCAGGATTCAAAGAACAGAGGAAAATTTAAGGAGGGGCCAAATTTGTGAAATATAACGGAATAATTAATTTAAGTACTTTATATTATTAAATGACATAATATAAGGAAAAGCGAAATGTGAAATTAACTTACAATTCCGTAGACGTCTCGGAATTAATTTCGATATTAAGACAGTTATTCAACACACCCCAGCAATGCTCACGAGTAAACGATGCTGGATCGCTAGCTAGTGGCCGACAGAATGGTTCTCCTACCCGGCAACGCCGCAGCCGTATTTTTTTCTACCCATAATTCCGTGCCAACTCACCTTCCCCTTTTCAGCAGCTCCGCATCTGTCACGAGACAGTTACGCTTAGATATGTGCGAAGTGAAGCTCTTTTTCGAATGTTGATGGAACAATGGAGGCATCAAGGATATTTTGTAAGTCAAGTTCAATATTTGTTATATTTATCCCATTCATAATCTCTTGGCAATCAAATATATTAGCAGCATTTATCCTGCACTTAACTTTTCGCAGTCAATATGGCCGCTGTTACACTTATTCTTTAGAAGATATTGTTTAAAAATTATTAAAAGCGTTATACATTTGATACCAGATAAACATTATTTCTATGAACTTTCTTTAAACATATCGTGATGTTGTAATTGATATCTTGTAGTGACCAGCTACCATATTTGACTTAAACAGTTCCTCTTTCATTTCATCATTTGCAGACATATATTCCTATCTTGTCTGGCTTTCTTATTTTTTTTTTAATATTTCAGCATTTTTTCATTTAAACATACTTTTAAACGTTGTTTTCCTTCTTTTCTTTCATAAATAGCTTCACACACCTAATAGTTGTTAAAACTCTTAACTGTACGAGGAATCAGCTTCAAGAATGGCGTGATGGTGACTCAAAAGGGTGTCGCCGCTGGACAACAGAGTTCGGCCGTACCTCCGGGAGTGTCAAAACTAAACGTAAGAAAGCATTAACTACTTTCGTTTTCATTACATTTTTTTAGTCGAGATATTCCCCGTTCTTAAACTTAAGATAAGCACCACCAGCAAGGAAAATGAGAACTAGACAGGTCTAGAATAATCGAAGTGAATATTAGGCATAACTCAATTATTGAAAACTTTATGCACTATTATTGCTAATAAGTGTTTATGCCTAAAATTTCCCCACGACAGGAGCATTTCTTTCTACGTATGTGATAATGCTTTATACTAGCGTTGAGAAATGAAACGGTAAGCACGTTGAAATGTCATTGAAAACCTGCCATGAATAAATTGTGTTGGAATTATATCACAAATGTTCTCTGGAACGAGTCATCGTTTTGTTCCTTCGAACTGTCTAAACCCTTCTCAAATCGTAACGGCATCGCTATATTTATCGCGTCTCAACATCAGGGGCAGAAGGCCATTGAAGGAAGGATCGAGTTACAATTCTCCGCTCCCCTCTTGAAAGTTTTATCAAGTGTGATTTCGTTCGAGTAAACGAGTTTAATTTTTAATTTTCTCAACTTACCTTAACTATGATGAATTTCTGAGTAAAGATCATTTTTAAAGAACGTGTAAGGATGAATGTTTTTTACAGAATAATATAGTTCTTCGCCGACCAATGCGTTACGTCTGGTTTTAATGCTCTCTAATTATTTCCTTTCCTTTCTCAATTTTGATCTGAATACATGTCTCTCTCTAATTCTCTCCAAAAGAATTTGACTTGGCTCTTACAGTGGGTGTATTAACAACGAGAAATAGACCTAATTAGTTGAAGGACTTCAGAAATGTGTGAAAATGAGATAAAAACGGTGCAAAAAATTCAATTCATGCTTGATGAAATACGTAAAAATAACACCCTCGATTTATATCAAATCCAACTACTATCCAATTTGACGGAAAAATCATTTTCAATAAAATAAGGAAATGTCATTTAAAACTGTTTTTAAATTATTTTTATTAACTTCAAAATGTAGAAAATATTAGAAATGTGTAAGTTAACAATAATGGCACCATATTTTTGGTCCTCGCCTCAGATAGGCTTCTTGCAAAGTATGCAGAGGTTGGAGGGTTTCCTTCTCTTTGAATAATGGTACAAATGACACTACTTTCTTGATAATTGTTGCTTAATTTGTTTCAGGAACCTTTATTTTCTCTCCCAAGGCTTTGCAAATAATGACTTTCAGATCATTAACCTAAGTTTATCAAACAGAGTCTGCTTTTTTGCCATTGGCTACATAAAATTGACGCAGTGGCATACAATAAGATATATAGCTGTAACGGTACCGGAGAAAAATGACGTATTTCTTTGACAGCACATACACAAATAATTAGAGGAAGCACCGCTAAGAGAGGAGGGAGCGTTTTTGAACACGACCAGCATTAGACACGTCTTTCGGAAATGTGTGAGTCAGAGTTACTCAAGTTACCATTATAGGGTTAAATACATTATTAATGTAAAAAAAAACTATTTTATATTTAAAAATATTGAAATTATGCAAATATTCCATATATTTTTTACGAAACATATTTTTCCACGTCCGCACTTTCAATGTAATTCGACAAAATGCTGAGACGCCAAAGACGTATACAGTGAACTCTCGTTCTAACGTTTTCGCTTCTAACGTTTTTCCGCCTCTTAAGTCGAAATTTTGAGGTCCCAGCTAGAGCTCCATTTACTTCCATTATATCTTTTCCCGCTTCTAAAGTTTATCGTTTGTAACGTTTTTCCGCATCCTAAGTATCGAGTTTCAACTCCCCGTCTAGAATTACATCCGCTTATAACGTGAGAATAAAAATTTCGAAAACCGGAAAAGGTACATAAACGCAACACAACCTCTATTAAGTTAATTTGTATTATACATAGTTTACGATTAACTCAATAAGGTCAGTAAAAGTGTTTCTTTTGCTTCCAGTATGCCCTACTTAGTTACAATCTATGTACAGAAAAATGTGGCTATGCAGAGTCTACTAGATTTCACTTTCATTAAATTAACATCAAACTTTGTCTTCATACATTGTAGCATCTCTACTCTCAGTCTCCACCATCTAAACTTTCTCAGTGGCAGTTCTTTATCAGCCGTCGTCTTCGGTACGCAACAAGCCAAGTTCAGTCGTCTACCGTTGGAACTCTGCTCGTTTGTCTGATTGACTTAATACAATCAGTGCATTCTATGTCATTTCTATTTTAGTGACAGTTGCACCTCGTAAGTTGAAAGCCGTAAATTTACGAAGTTTTAAATATTTTAGAGAATTTTACTCTCAGTGCTGTTTAAAAGTTTTTGTACTCCACCCCATGTATTTCTAATGGCATCAAAAAGAAAGGTTATAACTCTTGATGAAAAAAGATTAATAATCGAAGAAGTAGATAGAAATTCACATCTGAAACGTGTTGAAATGGCAAGGCGATTAGGGCTGGCAGTGACATCGCTGAACACAATTATGGCTTACAGAACATCGATCCTCAAAGCTGTAAACAACTGCGGTGTGGCTGCGAAAAGGAGGAAGAACTCTCGAGCATCACCATACGAAAGAGTGGAAGCATTGTTACTCGAGTGGTTTCAGCAGGCTCGAGCTTCCAACATCCCGATTAGCGGTGTTATAATGCGTGAAAAGGCAATACAAATCGCAAATCAACTGGGGTTTCCTACTTTTACGACATCCAGCGGATGGCTTGATAGGTTTAAAAACCGTCATGGTGTAGTTTATAAAGTCATTGCAGGAGAGAGTGCAAACGTAGATCTTGCATCAGTGAATCATTGGATGACAGGAGAGTTACCCGAGAAAATAAAGAATTATGCACCATGCGATATTTTTAACGCCGATGAAACAGGATTGTTTTATAATTTGTTACCAGATAGAACCTTAACTTTTCGAGGAGAAGCTTGCCATGGAGGGAAGAAAAGCAAGGAGCGACTGACAGTTTTGCTGTGCTGCAATGCAGACGGTAGCGAAAAACTCCAACCACTTGTGATTGGAAAATTCACCAAACCGCAATGCTTCAAGAATGTGAGGACACTCCCATGTAAGTATAAAAACAACTCCAAGGCATGGATGACATCAAAATTATTCATGGAGTATTTGCAAGAGTTTGATGCAAAAATGGGTTCCGCTTCGAGAAAAGTGTTGCTGTTTGTGGATCGTTGTGCAGCTCATCCACAAGATACTGCCAATCTACGGAATGTTAAAGTTATTTTTTTACCAGCAAATTGCACAAGTCATTTGCAACCATTGGATCTAGGTATTTTACACAGCTTGAAACAGCAGTATAGAAAGGCGCTGGTATCCAAAGCAGTGGCAATTATGGATTCCAGCAAAAGTACACTGAAATTGACAGTTTTAGAGGCCATGCATTATATAACATCAGCTTGGAAAGCCATTAAGACTGAAACGATAAAGAATTGTTTTAGAAAAGCTGGGTTCTTTCGTGATGCCGTTGCTGACTATGAAGAACAAGATGCTCTTCATGAAGTCGATAATGATGACTGGAAGCTGTTGCAGTTGAATGAAATGACATTTGATGAGTTTGTGACCTTTGATGATAATGTTGTTACTTGTGGTTTACTAACAGTGAGTGAAATTTGTGATTTACAACATGATGACTGTCCTGAAAGTGAAGATGATGATGTAAACGAAACAGAACCACCAAGCTTTAAACAAGCTCTGGAGGGCTTGGTTACCATCAAGAGATATTTGTGGTCCCGTATTGGGACGGAACACCTTGAAGGAACTGATAAACTTGAAAAGGGACTCTATGGTATTCACTCAAATGAAAGAAAGCAACAAAGTAAAATATCCGACTTTTTCAAAAAAATACTAAATTTTATCATTTATATTTGTATGGTTTTCATTTGTAATTGTCATTCAAAATTAGTAGTGATCTTTTTTCTTCAAATAACATATTCTAAACAGATATGGTATGTACCTTGCATTTTTTAAAAACTTTTAAAGATTTTTTCCTTAAAATCTCTCCAATCAATTTTTTACAATATATTGTCTTAATCTCTTGGTTTTCCTTATTTTATCCATCCGGAAAAAACATTTTATTCAATCGACGCATGCCCACAAGACTTACTTCCGACGCTGTGGGTTCACCATTTAGTTTTGATCTTCGATATTCAGCTGTGTGCACATGCTAATTTTGTTCCTGTTATGGGTATGATATTGGAGGTTAACCAGGTAAGTTGCTAATACCTTTTCTCATGACTTATCTAGAGTAGTTTTCTTCGTTACAACTGTAGTAGAATATTCATATTCGGTAACGGTAACACTTCTACCTTTTAAAGACGTGAGAAGAGAAAATTTCAATTACCATTTTTTAATCATTCAATTCTTATCATGGTACTGAGTGCTTTTGATTTTATCTGAATGGCTCAAAAATGTATAGAAAATATCCCCTTACCTTTAAAGACTGACATATTCGTGTTTAATTAGAATAAGAACGAGAGCAAGAATTTGGAATACAATTGAAAATATAAATTTATTTGCGATAAATTAGTACGAAGGCTTCCACGACGTGCTGTTGACATGGTGGTGATTTCCGAGATTCTGCCGTGTTGATCCATTTTCTGGACAATATTTCGCCGGCGTTCCAGTCGGCTTCTTCAGGTCCGAAGTGACCTGAAGAAGCCGACTGGAACGCCGGCAAAATATTGTCCAGAAAATGGATCAACAAGGCAGAATCCCGGACATCATCACCATGTCATTTATTTGCGATGTTTTTCTTATTATAATATATTTGTAAAAACTTTCACTTCAGAAAATACAGGATTTTACGGGACAGTTGATGAAATACAGGACATTTGGGCGTCCTGTACAATAATTTAAAATGTACCGGACAAGGTACTATTATGTGCGAATATCATTATCTCCATTTCCGCATCTTACGTATTTCCGCATCTAAAGTCGATTTCCCTTGGTCCGGCAAAAAACGTTAGATCGGGAGTTCACTGTATTTCTTCAACACACGATATGCTTATAATGCTTCCGCGATTCCATGAGAAACGATATTATAGTATGCTTCATACTTCCGAAGCAACCAAAACGCAGCTTTGATTGAAACTGAAAAACTGAATTAGAGCTCGCATTTAGTCACGGTACTTCTATGTCGTGTGTGTGTATTTTTGGTTAATCAACCTCTTGGATTATTATAGCCATTACTACTTCCACACTGAACCCATATACAAGGGAGGAGGGAAACCCGGTGCCGGCATTAGGTTACTCTTAACGAAGAGCACCAAGGGAGTCAACGACTTAGCGTCCCTTCCGAAGGGTGGAACGCTGACTTTGCGCGGTTCCCTCAAACCACACAAACAGAGGGACGGCCGACATTGGAAGAAATACTACTTTCACAGGATTCGTGACCGCTGCTTTTTCGAGCAGAAGGCGAGTAGCAACCAGCGTCCTCACTCCTTCTTCTATGTCGTCTTCACAAAGCGCGTCTTGTTTTGAAACAAGCCGATAATTCAAAGATAATTTGGAGAAAATCGTTTACGTTTAAAGATAAGGAGTAAGACAACGTTTTCTCACAAAAAGTAATTTAAAAAGCGGAATCTCACAATCCATTTTTCCAGTGTTACTTATAAACAAATTCGGCATTGATACGATTAGTGAATACATATAATTTTTCAATGGTTAATGCAATGAAATAGGTTTCATCTGCTGTTGCTTGAGTATTCGTTGGAGTTTGATGTTTCGATTTCAGCGTATAAGCTAGCAGAATACTATTTTTCACAAATCTCCGTATAACGCACGTTAAATACAATTTCCTATGAATGACGTATATTTAATACTATTTCCACTGCGCCACTTTGCTGTAGAATATGGCGGCCTTTTCCATATTAATGACCTGATGGATCGTCGTACTTTAGTTAATTAGCCACTTCCATATAAAATAAAAGTCGAAAATAAGACTCGGGTAAATTTAATTTAATCGTGATGCGTACTTAGGAAAAAGGAGGAAAATGCCCAAATGCCCACTTCTCTGCACACCCTTAACGTATTGGGGATACCTGAGATAAGAACCTTTTTTAATTTTTTGGTATCGAAGTGCATATTCTCGAATATTTAACCTTATTTATTCCTTTAATTGCGTTTTACCGTTACGATGACGATCGATTTTTACTTTCTCTCATTTGATTTTCCTTCCTTCTTCTGTTCGTGGTTCCTTCATCACATTTCCCGTTCTGCCAAAAGGGTATCTCTGCCATTCTGCCCTGCATTTTAATTAAAGCCTCATATGATACCCTTATAACTGTATAGGATATAATTTGGCGATGTTCTAAAAAAAGTCTTATACTAAAAATGCATTCGGCAGGAAATGTTTATTGTGTTCTGATCTACAGCATCTGAGAAGAAAATATGTTATCGGAATAATATTTAACCATTATGCAAAGGATTTTGTTTCCTGTCAAATAGTATTCGATTGGGTGACAGGATCTGGGAATAATTTTTAACGTTTTCTATTTGACCTTCTTCGTCATAATAGATAATATGTACTTAGATATGTCCGTGATTATTATTTACTAAACATGTATATTCACGTGCTATTAATTTCCCCATCTTCGTTTCCTGATAGTTCTATTTACTCTCCTTGTCCTCAAGGATCTGAATCAGTCTCCTTCTACTTCATTACCATAAATCTCTTACATTAGTCATTATGCTTCGTTTTCAGCAAGACTACTTTTTAATGTAATCCTGGCAGGATTTATTCATTACGGACATTATTTCAATTTTAGTATAATTTCTGGTCTTTCTCCAGATCAGCAGACACATTCATTACCCAGGAAAGGCGTGAAATTTTTCAAAATTTTCCCTCTTTCGGATTAGGTTTTAAACAAAAAAGACGTATCGGTGATTTTTTAATCTAATTGACTGGCTTCGGATATTTCTCTTCGCCTTACTTTTTAACATTAGCCAGTGTAGCTCGCATTTTTCATTTAAAAAAAAGACTTGCTCCAGGTGAGGCTCGAACTCACAACCCCGGCATTGCTCGGACACTGTCATATAAGTACCGTGCGCTAACCAATTGCGCCACTGGAGCTATGCGATAAAGCTCAGACTATACATTAGAAAAATAATCTCTCGTGAAGCCTTTCATATTGTAAAGGGTTGCAAGCCAGACTACTATGTACCACATGATGATGATGCTAAGCGTAGAAACATTTAATTAGGATTGGTAGGATTCGATTTAAATCGATGTCGATAAACATCGATTTTGTCAAGTTTTCAAATTCGACGAAAACGGATTGCCGATAGGTGTCAAATTTTCTCTACTAAATTTACCACGAAATAATGCGACATGATTTTAAATTTAGTTTAGCACATTCACACAAAATATTTTAGCTCTATAGGTCTAAAACGGGTTATAAATCGGCATTTGTCATACCAGATGGCAGCACTTTGTCCGGTATTCCTTACGCTTGGCTTGGCATTGTTTTAAGGACCCATAATTGGCACGGGTACGGCACGAAACAAAATAGTCCGTTTATTATTCTCTGTCATAAACCTAATTCGATAATTCCTATGCGCCTTGGTTGATTTTTACGATTTGATCAGGCCCCATTTACGCAAAAGTCGGAGAGCGCCTCTTGCGATTTCTTCAGATCTCCTTCAAGGTGAGAAAGATTTTACCAAACTGAGTACAGATCACCAGATGTCCCTTTAGTATTTTCGCAAACATAATGACGCAAACTTTATATTTTTGGGAGTTATACCCGCAATCCCTCCTCTGAGTGCACTCGCATTTTGCACCCATCGTCGTTTGTTACTCAAAAAGGATTTATTTCTTCAATATATTCATTTGGTTGTGCATCATATTAATGTCGCATTAGTTTTGCTATCGAGTGGTCAAGAGTTCGTGAATAAGTGGGACGATTTAACTGGCAATATGAACTTTCTGGTTTATTACGGAAAATTGACTGATTTTTATCAGAAAGTATTCAATTTGTATAATATCATAATAAAGATTATTAGCTACAAATAAATGTATATTTTAAATGTCGATGTTAATCTTTGCTTTCTAGGATATATAAATTGGATATGCGGCTTTTAAAGTAACTTAAAGGTCAAAAATTTTCAAACCAACAACAACAAATTAAAGGTCGATTTTCTTCGTACATTTCTGAAAAAATAAACGTCGATTTTAGTCGTCGTTGTTATTTCTTAGTATGAAACTATTCCACAAAAGTTAGGCCATCGACAGTTGAGACGATTTTTTAATCATTCTCATTAATTCTTAATAAATACTTGACGTTTTACTAAGAGCCTGTAAAAAAGTAATCAACACAGTCTTAGCAGGATTAGAAGCCGTGAATTTAGCGCTGGGCATACGCAACACTCACTCATCTGTATAGCTCGTGAAAACATTCAGGCACCGGAGAGAAGAGACAAGATGAAACAATTCTTTCATGCCGATCAGTCTGCTAGAGACAAGAGTAGATACGATCAGGAAATGCGCTTTTTTATATCCCCAATTATGTTTTGGCGGTGGATATTAGAACTATCAGGGGCACACGGGGGATACTGGGATCATTCTATAATTGACAGAGGAAGAGTGGACCACAGTGGATCTTACATTAATTTTCCGCGATATTTTTATTATTTTTCGGGTTCTTGATTTTTCTTGAGATTAAATTCACTGTGGTTGGCGTAACCTTGTGGAAGTGTTACATCATGAACAAATAAAATGAAAAACTATTTTCCACACCTTTTAATAATTCATTACCTCATTTTCAGGTAAAGAAATGACGTTACAGAGATAGTATATATAGTTTATCCCTTCAACATATTTCTCCACTTGATACTTGAAACCCCATTTCTATGCCTGTCTTCTTTCACGCTCGTTCGCTTGTACTTTTCTCGTGCTTGTATCCTTGTATCCACAAACGCATTCACGAAGTCCTAACTTTGCAGCCATATGTCGTTTGTCTTTAGCTAACTCTGAAAATATTTTTTCCTTTTTAGGTCCTCTCCTGCTCTCACCACTTCCAATTTCTTCTGCAATTTGGCCGCTTAAGATTTAAATGAACGTTGAACGTTCTGAGTGATTTTCTGGGCATCATGTAGTTTTATAATTGCTCTATATTCTCCTTAAATTAAAAAATCTCTCTTTCGAATCAAGTGAAAAGGGAGTTAATAAAAATTCATTATTTGATTATTTTAGTCTTGGATTGATGAACGACTAACACTATTGACATTTTACACCTATTTTTATGGGGAAAATTCAACTATTGTTTTAAATTTTACTTTTCATTTGTTTTTATTAAAAATAAGGATGCATTAAATCGCTGGAGGTAGGTGCTGTTTATACTTTATGCAAATATTTGCTTGAAAACATAACAGGGAGCTTGTTATTTTGTATCAAAGAATGGGCTTCATCAGAGCCATTACTGAACATGAGTCCCCGCCGGCAACGAGAGAAATAGTTTTAGTTGCATAAATTAAATTAGGTGAATACGACTTTATGAATATGACGCGTAGAAAGTGGCATCACTTTTTCATGGGCAGTGTGAGTTAATATATAATCGGAATGTGTACCATAGATCTGGATCAACCATACGCGTTATACAGCATTGGAATGGATCATTTTATGGATACGACGGTTAGAAAAGATTATCTGTCAATACTTCCATTCTTCATTTTTAATTTAAAAAGTGATATACTTAATATGTATTGAAAAAATACTGTATCGAATGGAAAAAATTATGACAATCCACACCCGTTTCTAAATATGTAGTTTATTCACTTCTCCAGGAGACTTATGAAGGATTTCACAGAAATCTGGATTTGTCAAAGATAATCAAATATTACTTCAAAATTATTTAAAAAAATAAAATAGCGAAGTTTCGAAGTTAAAACGCGAGAAAAATGTCCTCCACATAGATTGTAAGGGGAGACCTTTTTAAAAACTTAAATAAATATTTTGAATGAAGTTGATGGCCATATTAAGGATATAAAAAGATTATCCAAACGTAACTTATGATAAGTGACAAAGTGGGTGAAATTACATATTATGCATGTTCGCATAAAGCTGAACCTAAATTTTTATAGTAAGGGTATTTTCCCGCGATACTTCTCTGAGGTTTACTACTTATTTAGCCCTTCTTCACCGTAAATTTTTCCAATTCAAAAAACAAGGCTGGTTTGATAGCTTAGTTGGTTAAAGCACCTATCTGGCAAGTGGGGAGATCCGGGATCGATTCTCAGTCAAGTATAGAATATGTCTCCTAAAATCTCAATATTTGGTTGGAACTTATGATGCCTACTTTCCACGTAAATGTTTTAAATTAAACGTTGTACTACAATTACTTTTGTTGAATTTAATATCATTAAAATCATCGCTGATGAATTGCTATTTGTGTTCCCAAATTTCATAATTTAGCGTTGTAGAATATTACTACAATTACATTCGAACGCAAAACTAAATTGATCAATTGTATTTGTGTTGTAAAAATAAGGCGTGTATCCACCTTTATCTACTTCATTTTCGGATTTTTTAAAATTCTCACTTCATCCATCTCACATTCTTTCACACTATGATATGATTCCTTCATTCTATGTGCCTTTATCTTTCTTTATTTCCCTTTCCTCCTCTCCGTTTCCATCTCATTCTGCCTCTCTCTTTTACTCTTTCTCTTTTACCTGATCCAAGGGCATGTTATCTTATCTTTTCCCTTCCCTCCATTGCACTTTCTCTCTCTCGCTATTACTACCTTTTTTGTCGCCCCACGACCTACTTACTCCTACCTTTACCACTGCACCTATGTTCTCTCCCACCAGAGCAGGGGTTCCTAACCTTTTCCATGAAGCGAGCAACATGTTGTATTCAGGTATGCCAAGCGAACACTAATGTAAGCTGTATCCTAGAACAGGGGTTCCCAACCTTTTTGGAGTGTGAAACCCTTTCAAAGACAAACATAATTACGCGGCACCCCAGCCTTCAGGCAATGTTTTTATATTTTTACAAACGAGTATTAAAACCTTTACACATATCCATTTATTTGTATCACAGCATAATCAATTTATTAGAGACAAAATTAATGCCTTAGTTACGTTTAAACAAATACAAATCGTTGGTTTTACACAATTTGTTTTATCGCGACAGCCCTAAAACTAGCTGCCGCGGCACGCAAGGGAGGAATTACTTTTCAAGAATATCAAGCAAGCGCCATAATACTTTTGCGAAATAAATAATGGTCATACATACTTAAATCAAAACAACGTTATGTTATTCCTAACGTTCTTATATAAGTTTAGAAAGAAAGAAACTGATCACTGATCACATTATAGCATCGCAGAAGTAAACAACCAGTCTGCCAAAAAGCGCATCGATGCTCGTGAGCACCAAGTGGAAAACCCCTGCACAAGGGTTTTTCCCATTAAATGAATTATTCCGATCTTCTTTTACCCACCTAGGTCTCATTTCATCTCTCAGAAAACTTTGGTAGAATTTTTGGAGTTTTAAGGAGTGGAATCACTTGCCCATCTGAGTATTTGAAGTGTACTTTGAGTGTCAAGAAGAATGAGTAGCGGAAATATATCCAAAAAAATTGGACGAAATGAGATATAGTTTTTAAGATAGAGGAAAGCGTTTTCGATCGAATAAGAGAAGAAATATTGTGAGATAGAAATAAAGAAGGATGGGAGAATGATAAGGAAAATAGATTACTGAAAACTAATGCACTTTGCAGCAGACCCTTCAAACGGAGAGATGGGATTATTTTGTTTGATATTGGGAATGAACATGAGGGGAGATAAATTTTAAAAAACTTCAATGGAAAATATTTGTGAAAAAAAACTATATGATACAAACTGTAAGTACAAAAACCATCAAAAAGAGCCGTTTTCCGATAACCACTTTTATTAATTTCATTTCCAGCTCCTCATAACCGGCAAACATTTGTCTTATTAAGTTATAGCAAATGTTTATTATTGCTTTGTGCATAAATTATTCAGTATGATTTTGTTAATTGGAAATTAACTCCTTAACCGTTTAATTCAAAATTAGAGACACGAAATGAAAAAGGAGGATGAAAGGAAGGAAAAGGCAAAAGACAATAAAAATTATAAACTTACAGATTTAAGGGTTGTTACTCCACGCCAGGGACCTGATGTCACTCAAACATTCACTCACTCAATCGCACAAGCACTAATCCTATAGGTGGAAAGGAAACGGGGCCGGGTTTGCGAGAAATTACTGTGCGCCATGGACCCAAAAAATCACACCGTTGCTACAAGGTTTGTGAGTCAGTACGACCGCGACAGGGACCTGCTAAGCAACCACAAACACACGCTAAGACGTAAACGGAAAAAAAGGATGAAGGAAGGGAGAATAATAGTAGGTTTAGGGGAGACTAAACCACGCCAGGGATCTAGTATCGCACACAGCGGCCTCTAGGTTTATGTGCCTTCCGGCAACGACAGGGCCCTAACAGACGAAACAATCACGCACGCAAGCACACGAATACAAGCACCCAGGATCTTTAAAGATGAGGTACCAGATGACTCGGTGAGAACATTGTCTAATACATATACTAGTTCTTATAAATCAAATACACTCTTTGAATAAGAGAATACAAAATTATATAATATTTCATAAGCGTGACGATCCAACAAAAAGAAATATTAACAGTGCTTACAATACACCAGATGTGGCCATACGAGACGCATGTTAACTTAATGTGTGCCTCTTTTAGATTTTGATTCAAGGGCGTGTCAACGGTCTTCGCGAAAGAACTCGAAAACGCAGAGAGAATTGAGACATTTAGACAATTCCTAAAGGATATTTATTCTTTCTCTATTGATCCAATAACAGGTTATGCTTACTGTTGACAAAATTAGGTGCACAAAATGTATCACTTGCGGCAATTGAGTTTCTGAAAATTACCGTCTGTGTATCTGAGAGCAAGGAGATTTGACCACACTTTCAATATGTTATTAAGAAAATAAAATAATGCTCGTTTTGTACCTGAGAAGATAAAAACGAGATACATATTACACGCAGTCTTAATGACATGGTCTTAAATAATATCTCATGGGAAGAGCTCGAGGAACTCCGCATTAAACATCCAATTTTTATTTACCAATTAAAAAAGGATTATTGTTACAAGTTATTCATATTTTCTATGGGTTCAGATTTATCACTGTGATATCTACTCTTATAATATTTAGATTTCTTCATCATAGCACTTCATTCCTTCCACGATGACATGTTGATGTAGACATTATAAATTTCACCTAATATGGTCCTTTTCCTCGTGTCTTCCATCAATTCCCAGCCTAATTTCTCTACCATTGTTTAAAATCTCCCGCACAACTATTTTCATTTTTTTAAATATGAAACGAAAAGTATTTAAGGTGAATTTATAAATTTTTATTGATATTATTATTATTATTGAAACTTATGATAAGTAACGTGACCTCTATCAGTATGTTGTATTAATAAATGAGGTTGGCATGTAAACATCTCTATTGCTCTCGCGCTTATTAAAATTTCTCATGTAACCCTCATCATAGCATTCAGTAAAAATAAATTTAGCAGAGCGTGGTTTCGATCCACGGACCTCTGGGTTATGGGCCCAGCACGCTTCCACTGCGCCACTCTGCTTATGAGTCTTACGGCCCATTACACCTAGATTATAGATGGATCGACATACGTTAGTAAATTAACTTACTCCATGTAAAATGAAAGACATAAATAACACGTGGATAAATTTCATTTTATCGTGATGCATACTCAGGAAACACTTAACATATTGGGACTATCTCAGATAAGAACCTTTTGCAATTTTTGGGATCGAAGTGCTTATTCTTCGATAACAAACTTTATTTATTCCTTTATTTAGAGTTGTGTGCATAAGTTTAACCCCACCTTAGTTTTTCTGCAAAATTGACATGTTTTTTGTTGTGGCGTAGGAGTCGCTCAGAGAGAAGTGAAACATTATTTTCTGGCTTTGTACACTTTTCAACTTATATGATGAGAGAGTTTTTAAAATATTTAATGAACAGTTACTCCCATTAAATATTTAT
The DNA here is from genome assembly GCA_028673005.1 of Tanypteryx hageni. Taxonomy (NCBI): domain Eukaryota; kingdom Metazoa; phylum Arthropoda; class Insecta; order Odonata; family Petaluridae; genus Tanypteryx; species Tanypteryx hageni. The sequence goes on from CM054117.1 coordinate 44,823,324, forward strand.
CTAATATTGTTGTGCCTGTGCAAAAGTTTTAGACCACACAAGTATGTGACAGAGGAACATTTACTGCTATATTTTCTCTGCATAATTTATGAGTAAAAAGATGTCATAGATAGATATATGCTATAATAAAAGTTATTAGTATGACTCGAAAACTTTTCCTTGATTTATAAGAAAACAGGAATGGATAAAAAACAATTTTTTTAATTTTATTGTCAAAAAAACAATAATAATAGTATCAATAAAAATACACTGCACATTAATGCCATGACAATTACCTGCACTAGTAAAAAAAATGGTGCAACATTTCAAACAAAAGTTCATGCTTGACTCAAGTGTCCGAAAATAATAAATCAAACAAAAAAAATAACCTCGCGCACGTATGCAGTGCTTGATGCACTTTGGTAGAGAGGAAATGAGATGTTGTGCCAGCTCGATAAGGAGATTTCTCCATTCTTGGTGAAAGACATTTTGTAGTTGTTGCACAGATGTTGACTTTCTTTACCAACTCGATCACCCAGAACTTTACAAACGTTCTCTATTGGATTTAGATCTGGCCTAGCTGCAGGCCCAGGCATGACAGCAATATTTTACCCAGCAAACCAGACCTTGGTCCGCTTTGCTACATGGGGACATGCATTGTCCTGCTGAAAAATGACCCCACAGAGAGACATTTCATCTTCCATGAAAGGGATCATATTTTCTTCAAGAATTCTGATGTAGAAATCTTGGTTCTCTGGTACAGTTATGATATGGAGACTTATATATCCATGCCATGACATACCTTCCCACATAATCATTTTACCTCCCCCGGCTTGTATCTGTGGTTGCATACATTCACTGTGATATTTCTTATGGAAGTCCTTTCAATAGCACCTTCTTCCATTCGGCAACACCCCAATGAGCCCGCTCCCGACACAATTTTACTCTCGCCTTGCTATTGCATTTGCTGAAAAGGAGCTTCTTTACAACTGTTCGGCTATTCAATTTTTTAGAAGCCAAGATTATCCTTATATCTGCTGCAGAAACATCAATTCCTGTAGAACATTCCAAATGTTTGACCTGTTCGCTACTGCTGATGCGTCGGTTATTTTTTACCAGACGCACTAAGACGAACTTTCGTGGATTGTTTTTTGGTCTTTCCGGTTCTCTTAGTAACTGTAACATGCTCAAAGCAGTTCCTGTATGAAGCACAAGATGGTACTACTATTTTGCCAAATTAAGTTTCCATCTGTTGGAGCTTGGGAAGACTAAATGAAAGAAAATTGCAGTGTTATCTTAAACTTTTTCACAGGTACTCCAATATTAGAAAAATATTTAATGGGAATAATTGTTGATTATATATTTATAAAACTGCCTCAGCATATAAATTGGAAAGTGTACACAGCCAGGGAATAGTTTGTTTCACTTATCTCTGATCAACTCCTACGCCACAACCAAAAACTTGTAAATTTTGCAGAAAAACTAAGGTGGTATTTAACTTATGCACACTACTGTATGTCTACCCATATTGATGGCGATCTAATTTTTCTTCCTCACATTTGATTATTTGATTTTACTTCCTCCTTCTGTTCCTGATTCCACTTATCCCGATTCGTCAAAGAGTTTCTCTACCATTCTTTCTTGTATTTAAACTGAACCGTTATATGTTACGATTGTAACTGTAGAGGATATTTTCTAGCACTTTTCTCAAAAAAGGCTTTTTATAAAAAAGGCCCTTCTAAAAATGTATTCGAAAGAAAATGTTTATTCTGTTAGGATCTACAGCATCTGAGGAGAAGATACGTTCTCCAAAAAAAGTTTAACCATTATGCAAATTTTTATGTTTCCAATCAGATAGTATTGATGATTGGGTGACAGGATCTGAGAATATCTTTTTACGTCTTCTATTTAATCATCGTCACCATAATAGATAATCTGAACGTAGATCAGTCCGTGATTATTATTGGATAAACAGGAATTTCCACATGCTCCTATTTTCCACAAACTTAAATAAATATTTAATGGGAATTATTGTTGATTATATATTTATAACACAGCCTCAGCATATAAATTGGAAAGTGTACAAAGCCATGAATAGTTTGTTTGGCTTTTTTCTATTCAACACCTACACCACAACATAAAATTTAGTAGAATTATTGGATAAACATGAATTTCCTCATGCTCCTATTTCCAAATAACTTCTTTTTCTGGGAGTTATATTTACTGTGCATGCCACCTAAAATCTAAAAGTCTCCTTCCTCTTCATACCCAAAAATATCCTACATGAGTAATTATAAATAAGTAAAAATGGAGATTACGGCGTGATTTTTTGGATCCCTGGCGCAGAGTAATTTCTAGCAAACCCGGTCCCGTTTCCTTTTCCACCTTTAGGATTAGTGCTTGTGCGATTGAGTGAGTGAATGTGTGAATGACATAAGGTCCCTGGCGTGGAGTAACAACCCCTAAATCTGTAAGTTTATAATTTTTATTGTCTTTTGCCTTTTCCTGCCTTTCCTCCTCCCCCCTTTTTCATTGTGTGTCTCTAATTTTGAATTTTACGGTCAAGGAGTTAATTATATTTAACATGAGTAATTATACTTCACTTTCTGCATGGCTCCTTTGTAATGCCGCCTCAGAGAAATAAAGCATTGTAGAATTTATAAATTAACATTAACGTTTCTTCACTTTTAATTCCTACCTTTAAGCAGACAATATAATTCTCCAGTGAAGGCATAAAATTTGTCAAAATTTTCCATCTTCCGGATGTTTTAAACAAAAAAAATCATCCTCTATATCAGGCTCAAACTCACAACCCCAGCTTGGCTCGAATACTGTCTTATAAGTACCGTGCGCTAACCAATTGCGCCACTGGAGCTACGCGGTGTAAATGAGAATATATCGAGCAATGAAAAATTTTGTGGAATCTTTCCTTTCATAATGTAAAAGTTTGCAGATATACAGTTTGTTTCTTTGTATGGAATTTTTACCTAATCAACCTCGTGGGTTATTACGGCCATTACTCCTACCACCCCGAACACATACACAAGGGAGAAGGGATGCCCGGTGTCGGAAATAGCCTACTCTTTACGAAGAGCACCAAGGGGGTCAACTGCTTAACGTCCCTTCCGAATGACGGAGCGCTGATTTGCGCGGCCTCATCAAACCACACAAGTAGAGGACGGGAGCATGCGTACCTTGCCGATCCACTATTTATCACCTGATAATGACGACAAGCGTCAAAACCTAGGTCGTGGTTATAATTAAACCTAAAGTGGAAGATTATCAGTATTATTATCAGTGTTGTTATTTCTTAGTATTGAATTATTCCACAAAGTTAGTCCAAATTTTTTATAATATATTTTAAAATTTTATGTTAGTTACAAGTACGATATTTCAAATGTTTAAAAATAAAATCACACACGTCCATACAAACAACAGGAATTAAGACCATCTTAGTTTTTCTGCAAAATTTACATGTTTTTGTTTGTGGTGGAGGAGTCGCTCAGAGGGAAGTGAAACATATAACGGTTCAGTTTAAATACAAGAAAGAATGGTAGAGAAACTCTTTGACGAATCGGGATAAGTGGAATCAGGAACAGAAGGAGGAAGTAAAATCAAATAATCAAATGTGAGGAAGAAAAATTAGATCGCCATCAATATGGGTAGACATACAGTAGTGTGCATAAGTTAAAGATCACCTTAGTTTTTCTGCAAAATTTACAAGTTTTTGGTTGTGGCGTAGGAGTTGATCAGAGAAAAATGAAACAAACTATTCCCTGGCTTTGTACACTTTCCAATTTATATGCTGAGGCAGTTTTATAAATATATAATCAACAATTATTCCCATTAAATATTTTTCTAATATTGGAGTACCTGTGAAAAAGTTTAAGATAACACTGCAATTTTCTTTCATTTAGTCTTCCCAAGCTCCAACAGATGGAAACTTAATTTGGCAAAATAGTAGTACCATCTTGTGCTTCATACAGGAACTGCTTTGAGCATGTTACAGTTGCCAAGAGAACCGGAAAGACCAAAAAAACAGTCCACGAATGTAAGAAAGACCTTAGTGCGTCTGGTAAAAAAGAACCGACGCATCAGCAGTGGCGTACTGGTCGAACATTAGGAATGTTCTACAGGAATTGATGTTCCTGTAGCACATATAAGGAAAATCTTGTGTTCAGAAAATTTGAAGAGGCAAATAGCTGTAAACAAGCTCCTTAACAGCAAATGCAATGCCAAGGCGAGGGCAGAATTGTATCGGGAGTGGGCTCATTTGGATGTGGCCGAATGGAAGAACGTGCTATTTTCTGAATAAAGTACCTTTGAACAGTTCGCAACTCTTAGAATAACTGTGAGAGGACTTCCAAATCAGAAATATCACAGGGATTATGTGCAACCACAGATACAAGCAGGGGGCGGTAAAGTGATTGTGTGGGGAGTTGTGTCATGGAACGGATATACAAATCTCCATATCATAACTGAACCAATGAACGAAGATTCCTACATCAGAATCTTGAAGAAAACATGGTCCCTTTCATGGAAGATGACATGTCTCTCCGTGGGGTCATTTTCTAGCAGGAGACTGCTCATCCCCATGTAGCAAAGCGTACCAAGGTCTGGTTTGTTGAGTAAAATATTGCTGTCAAGCCTTGGTCTGCATCTAGTACAGATCTAGTTCCAATAGAGAGCATTTGAACGTTTTGGGTGATGGAGTTGGTAAAAAAGACTAACATCTGTGCAAAAACTAGAAAATTTATTGTACCAATTGCGCCACTGGAGCAATGTGGTAAAAATGAGAATATATCGAGCAAAGTAAATCTTTTGTGGAGTCTTTCATTTCATAATGCACATTTTGCATGTATGCTGTTTGTTTGTATAGAATTTCTGCCTAATCAACCTCGTAGGTTATTTTAAACATTACTCCTACCACAGCGAACACATACACAAGAAAGAAGGGATACCCGGTTTCGGAATTAGCCTACACTTTACGAAGAGCACCATGGGGGCCAACTGCTTAACGTTGACCTGCGCGGTCTCTTTAAGTCACACAAGTAGAGGACGGTAGCATGCATACCTTGCCGAACTACAATTTATCACCTGATAAAGACGATGAGCGTCGAAACCTAGATAGTAGTTATAATTAAACCTAAAGTGGAAGATTACCAGTGTTGTTATTTCTTAGTATTGAATTATTCCTTAAAGTTAGTCTAGGGAAAGTTGAGATGATTTTATATTTCTTTCTAATTAATCCTTAATCATCTCTTGGCATTTTACTAAGAGCTTGTAAAAAGTAATATACACAGTCGTACAGTCAAAAAACAGTATTTGAATCCGTTAATTTAGCATTTGACATACACACCAGTCACTCACCTATATGGACCGAGAAAAGATTCAGGCACCGGAGAGATTCGAACTCTCGACCTCCTGTTTACTAGACAGGCGCTTTAACCAACTAAACCACGGCGCCGCTGAAAGTTCTGTGACTGAAATCAAATTATTTTAAATATATTTTATAATTTTTTAATTACAAGTACGATATTTTGAATGTTTAAAAATAAAATCACACACGTCCTAACAAAGAACAGGATTCGTATCGGCAGATTAAATTGCAGGCCAGCTGACCAACTCACCACCAATGCCGCCATTTAATATCCAAACATATACCCACGAATCGTTTCTTCCTTTTATCTTAAATCCAATTATCTTCACCCCTCAGCGGGTTTTCCGAAACATTTTCAAATTTGAACAAAGGGAGAAAGTTCATCCATCCGATGACCTATCCGCCACATCTCCTCTTCCTACTTTTCTATCCACCTCTACTAGTTATCAACACCTTAAGCCAGGCATGTCAAACTGGCGGCCCACGGGCCGTATGGCACCCTTTCTGTCTTATTGCGGTCCGATAACTAATTCTGTATCAAGAGAATCGTGTGGGATTGCGTATAAATGCATTATTTTAGCGAAAAGGGGATGTAATTTTTTTCATAGTTCCCCAATTACAATTGAACGCATTTTCTAAACAATTGATTTAAATTGTAAAACAGGAGTCCAACTTTATAGCTCTGGCTCTCATTAAACAACTGTTGCTCTTCTCTAACATCCATCGCTTTAATGCGGCTCTTCTCTAACATCCATCGCTTTAATGTGGCTCTTCTCTAACATCCATCGCTTTAATGCGGCCCGGACATCTCTTGGAGGTTGACATTCCTGCCTTAAGCGGCGAGAGTAATCTAAATGAGTTATCATAAAAAAAGCATATCCGATAATTATTCAGTATTATAGTTGTATAGCCACATTTTCCTGCAAGATGTAAAGTGCATAACTTTCCTTCTAATAAACAAACAGGAGTTAAAATGATGATCGTGCCTTCCCTAAATAAGTAATAAATGCAAAATTTCATAACGATTTCCAATGAAACTACTTATTGTGATAAACTTATAATATTTTAATATATATCCAGTGTGGAAAAGAATTGTAAATAGATTCTCTTTGTTGGAAAGGGATAAGAGTCGTATCATTGCATTAAGCAGTATCGATAAACTTAATAAAATACGGATAACAGTAACACACCTTACCGTTAAAATTCTCCAAACGCAGGTAGTCATTGAATCAAAATGTCGCACATTTACCTTCCCCACTCGATGCACGTGAAAGCTTGGATTCTATGTGATAGATTTCGATTAAAATTGCCTCACCCATATCACTCTTTCCATTACGAGATGTATTTGCACCAATCCGTGTCGTCGGATTGAAAAGATGAGGAATTTCTATCCCGGAACTAGTCAATCCTCAAAATGTGGCGTACGTGAGTGAACGCAACTTTCTCTTATTGAGTATTTTTAATAACAACGCAGAAAACTTAAGAAAATACTCATTTAATCATCATAAAATGTAACAAAGTATAAGGTTACAGAAGTGTTAATTATGCTATGCATTACAAAATATTGAGGAAACCAATTATGAACGCTGACTTTACAAAAATTTGGAGGAATTATAAATTCATAAAACTTGTAAATACTCAATAAACTCATTTGACATTAATATATTTGTAAACTCAATCTATAGTTTGGTATCACATTGATGCATCGCTAAATACGGTGGAAGCATCACTTCTGAAAAATGCTCATATCGCTTTTCTTTCTATTGTTCTTCAAACTATAAAGTTACTCGCTAAAATGGAAATTGATGGGAGCAAAAATATTCCATGAACGCAATTCACCTTCTTACCAGCATTTTCACGTGCAATTTTTTAAGAATTTCTTTGTCCCCTTCCCCCTTTACCCCCTCCATTCATCCTCTCTCATATTTCTTCTCTTTCCAATTATTATACCATCTTCACCTTTATCTGGCTTTTTCCTCACATTTGTCCTCATTATCTCTCGTTTACTTTTCAATTTCTTGGTCTACCTGAAAGAAAAGAAAAATATTCAGTTGATTATCGGACGCACAATTCAAAAAACAGCATAGGTAGGAGTAGTACTTTAAAACTGGTTTCATATATATTTTCATTTTAAACATGGAATGATTTAAATTCTACGATTTAGGTAATTTTCCGCTAGCATTTTTACTGATTATTTATTAGAGAATTTGAGTCATAGACTTGTGAGTATAATTTGAAATCTTTTATTTTGTGTTCATATTCTTCACAAAGAAGGACAATATGCCTTAAAGTTTATTTAAAGACTCCTCCACCCTTTAAGAACACAGCATTTATTATTAATTTTCGGATAAGTCGATAATTACGAATAAATACGTACTAAACCAATGTCAATCCCATCATTAATAAAGCCGTTTCTTTTCTCACAGAAACATGACGTCCTATATCATGATTTCTCTGTTTCATGGGTGATGCACAAGTTTCTCATTGATGATGAAACAGTCAAAATTTACCAGCCAATGTTCATTCTGTTTATTTCCAGAAGATGTGTTTTTTGATTCAGATGTGAAACCAAGTTAAAATTCTCTGTGACCTGTCTTATATCATTTAATTTTTTGAAACTCCAAACGCGGTTCAATACAGCAATATTGATCTCGTCTTACGGGAGGAAAAAAAAGAATAATATGCGTTTAAGTATTAAAAAAATAAAAAACAAATACTCTTCTTATGTATCTCTAATAGCCATAACAAGGATATTAAGATCAAAGGCGCATATCGGTTGCAATTTAACCGTCTTCAGTAGCGATTCATCGATAGTAGAGTCTAAAAATTATATTTTTGGTTCTTAAGTGACCATTCTTGAATATTTCCGGAATTGCCGATTTTGCCCTTGCCTTTCTCTCTTTATAGGCTACTGCTAGGATATACGTAATTTAAAATGGCACCATTTATTAAAGCGTAAAAATAATTCGTCTCCCATACGTCTTTTAATTCCCTAGAATAATAATCGCAATTCTGGTACTTCGGATTCCTTCCTGTCACTACCTTCAACTGAAATTGCTGAAACTTCGGGAATGTAGTCATGCCACGGCAACCAAACAGGAATATGTATTACGAAGACCTTACCAAAAGAACGATTAGTAGAAATCGGTTACGATGTCAACTGGCTTCATAGTCCACTCTGCAGGCCGCATACGGCATTTAAATAATTGATTGGACCTCCTGAAAATTTCAAAGAGCAGGTTTTGAAATTTTTTCGATTTTGTAATATGTAATCCACTTGTATTAAAAGTAGATTTTATCCAAGTAATCGGATAATGTCGTTTAAATATCATAAATGATATGACTCGTAATATAATCACCATCTTTCCTAACTGTAGAATTGCTTGTAAAATATGGACAACGTCAGAGGCGTGATAGAAAAAATAAACTTCAAATTGATCTGCTTAAGGAGATTGAAGAAAAGCAGTGTATTTAGGCGGAAAAAATTTGGCAAGTATTATCAGACACTCATTAAGGAAGGGACTTCGAAATCAGAAGTTAACGGTGGAGGGAACAAATGGACAAAATCCGGACCTTCAAAAAATCGTGAATGGTGGTTTTATCCCAGAAAAGGGAGCAAAAAGGAGAGACAATGAAGAGATGGAGAGGAAGAGAGACGGAGAGATAAAAAAGGGTTTGAAAGGCATAGAGAAGGATAGAATGAGAGAGCGGCGAGTGAAAGGGATTGGGAGGAGATATTAGCAAAAATGAAGAAAGGAAAAGATAATGATTTAAAGAAGGGAGTGTATGGGCAAGGGAGTGCTAAAAAGCCCCGCGAAGAAAAGGGCGGGATCGGATGAACTTTGGAAGATTGAAGTGGATGAGCTGGGAAAAAGAGCGGCAGATATAAGGGGAGAAGATTAAATATGATAGCTCTCAGCTCTTACATTTCATTTAATTCAGCTACCTGAAACATTTTATCGAATGGGAATAATCCTACGTGAAGATTTGTGGGTTTGATCACGAGATTGTTGGTTCAGAGACCTCCTTTTCGCCAGAGAGAATAAAACATCGATCAAATAATAGTAAATATTAAAAATTAAAACAATTATAATAGCTAAAGCAGATTGTATGAGTTACCCGTTTTGAATTTCAAAATTTACGTTTGATTTAAGAAAAAAAATCAATACATAAATATCAATACTGATGGATTTTTCTATTTAGCCAATTTTGGTTAACTGGCGCCGTGGCTTAGATGGTTAAAGCGCCTGTCTTGTAAACAGGAGATCGAGAGTTCGAGTCTCTCCGGTGCCTGATAATATTTTGCTGACCTTGTCAAAAAATGCCAGGTGTTTTTCTTTCCAAATTCGCCGATTCAAACTGTTTCGGGATAACATGATTTGGATCTCGTAAATGTTGGTATTATTTGAAGGTTGTATAAAAATATTCAACGTTCTATTTATGCTTTTCTTACAATTTCGCTAAATTTTACCGTACACGGTCAAATTATATCATTAAGCGAAGGCAGGAGGACCTAATAGGCAACAGAAAAAAATTGTCCGCAAAAATATTTCAGATGACAAAAAAGTTAATTGGCTCCAGCCTTGAAAATATACCCATGTCAATAAAAAAGATAAAAATCAAGAATGGGTCTTAGTGCTTTCACAAATTAAAACTTATTTTTCACCTTACTTCCGTTGATTTTAAAAATGTTTATTTTGTACAATATTTACTTTTCTTTCTTCTATATCACAAACAATGATTTGGGCTTAATATAATATCACTAAAATAATGTTAAAAACTTCCCATTACCTACGTATTTTTTCATTCGAATCCCTTCAGCGCGTCTGTGCTTCCACTTCATAGATCCTCGCCTTCCAGAAAATTATATTGAGCTCAAAATGTATGCGGCATGGAACGATACGATACATCAGAATAAAACCTCTACAACTTAATTATAGGTGCGTAATTTTACTAAAATGAGTGCGATTAAGTTATTCATTTATTAATAATTATCTTATTAGTCTACATATAACTGGAAGAATGCAATATTCGGGAAAAATTTTGGAAGTTTATTTCACTGACATCAAATTGGAACGTAATCCGCATTTACAACATTGGGCTTATGTGATATAACCCTTCTTATTATGGTTGCTTAATGAACTATTTATTTTTTATCTATTAAAAAGAGTAAGATTAATCACTAGAATTGAATGTATTCAAGGATGTTATTTTTTTATCTAGATGAAATTATTCTTTAGCAGGTCTTGAAAGTCACTGTCTGGAATATCTGGGCATAAAAATATTTCTTTTTCTCTTATACATTTTTAAAAATAAATCAAAAACTCAAGCTTAAACATCCCCAAGATTAACTATCAGTAAATAATTTAAACAATTTTAAAAATCTTTCAATGAGAAACACTGTAGATCATTATACACCTTGTAAATGCGATAAGAAAACAAAATTGTTATTTTTTGCTATGGATAGCAAAATATTGATGTGCATCCTCCTACATAGAAAAAATTATCGCGCACATAAAGACATGGTAATACGATAGATATTTCTAGTTTCGTGTCATTATTTCACTTTTAACCCTTAAGCAGCGGAGGTGATTTAAATTCTAGTCTATCCCATATTTAAACAGAAGTTGGGATTTTGAAGTAAAGAGACAATTATTTTTATCTTTTTTCTATTCAACGGATTTGCATGCAATTTTTATATAATTACAATAATAATATTTTTATTGTACTTGTTTATTTTAATTGTGATATTATTATATAGTATTACTATATCGCTCGGCGAGATTTGTTTTGTTGCCTCCAACTCGATTCTAATAGCATGGTCAAGATATTCGTAAGCAGACATCAGATGGCTTGTTATCTCTTCTTCTTTCTCATGAGTATGCAGTCCCGTCTCCGAGCAGCCCTCCTCTCTCTCTCTCTGGCTCTGTCCCGCAATCTCTAGCACACATTTTATCGCACTCAAGAATTTTTTACAAATAGCACCTGATGGGCCTATCGCATGAAAGAGGGTGATGAACGTCTCAAAAACTAGTATGTATTTTCTTTCCTCTCGCACGAACTTTTTGCTGAAAGAAAGCTCGTCTTAGCATGAACTGAATTTTTTAAATCCGTAAAACTCCCTTTGGATCTACTATTTGAGAAATATCATATATACTATGAATTGATTACAAACATTATGAGTATGACTTTAAACTATAGAGATTATAACTTTATTTTAATTACCTTAATAGTTTAATTTTGTGTGGTAAGCCTCCAAAGAAAACACGTTGCCTCTCGCATTTTTGTATTGTTCTGCATATCTATTAGTTTCTTCTGCTATTATTTTCATCAGATCTTTGTCATAAAATAGTTAAAAACATTCAACAATATCAACCACACATTTTGCAACATTCTGAGCTCTCCAGTTCCCAAAAAATACCTCCTGTTGTGCAATAAAATATTCCATGCTCTCAATGAAATACGTCCCTTCTCTTTTCATCTTCACTATCTGGCTGATTTATGAGTTTCTCTGCAACTGCAACATCATCAATATAACTAAAATCACTATCACTACTATGTGAGATGTCATTGGATTCTTCGAATATTTTTTTTAACTCTTCATCACTGAAACCCAGTGCACATCTGCTAGCCATTTCTATACAGGGTATAGAAAAATTGCTCAAATGTTTTAAGAATATGTTCCTAAAAACCGATGATATGTAAAGTAGAGGTATTCATTAAGAACTTATATGAAATTTCAAACTTACCCTCCATGCAGTGTGGATGTGTAATACTAAATGGAACCAACGGACTGGAGTGTTTCTTTATCTTTGCGAATCTATATTTGCATTTCTTTCAACGAAATAATAATAATGTCTTTATTAATAGATATGAGCGACCCTGCTTGGTTTGTTTGGGTTTTTCGTAAACAGCGCCATATCTTCACTTGCCCATGCTCTCATATATCTGTCAGAGCGTGACTGAGTCTCGAAAGCCTCGATTTTATTAGGTCCTTTTGCTCTCAGCATCTTTCTAGTTACAATAGGAGAGACTAATGAAGTTTTAGGGATGGTATATTTTGCTTTTATTTTACAGATTTGAGCTGCTTCGTTCACGTTTTTAACATTCATTCTTGGTCAATTTTTTCCTAACAACATTTTCAAGGCTTATATTTTTATATTATTTTTCCCTAAAAATGTTGTGAAAATTGATAAAAGAATGATGGAATTAATTTTATAAAGAAACTCGGATGTAGAAAAAAATAAATTATAAAAGAGTGGGCGTGATGGTGAAAAAATAGGAAACAAAATCTTCGCCTGTCTTCGTGTCAATCGGTCGAGTACACGTCTTTGCGACACAATAAATTTGATGCTGCATAATTATTGTATTCAGAACAAATGTACCCGTTAAGTTATATAAAAGAGAGAACCTTTGCCTTTCACAATTAAAAAACCATTTGAAAATTAATCAAAAACTCTTCACACAAGAATAGATTAAAACAAGCGCGGGATGGGTCGGTACCCTGAACCGAGATCGAAGTCCGTATGGTCACCGAGGTTGGCAGTGAAGGGTTAAGCGATTCACTCGAGAAAATAATGGACGTATATGTTTGGTCCTATATAAACATGTTCCTCTTTAAATGTAAACTGTATGCAAATGTAATCTGTCATGGATCATTTTCAGTCTTTTTGTCCCCTTCCTAATTGTTCAATGAAAAAGTGACAGTGATACAGATATTATATTTAAGAAGTGATGTGTTGGTTTTTCTGGCTAATCATCCTCTTGGTCTATTATAGTCTAAGAAATGATAGTTTGTATCCAAGATGAAAAAATATAAACATCAATTTACTGTTTAATTATTAGGTAACTAAAATGCCTAATTTTAGGTTTCTTAACCTTAAAATAGGGTTGGTATTCTTTTTTCGGTAATTTTTTATAAAATATTAGCTGTGAGATTGAACTCAAATTTTACTCAGATTGGGTTGCGTTATCAAAAACTACGAATATTTCTTAATCGCGACTTTACTCGTAACCACAGGCAGCGGTCTCTCAGATCGCACGAAAATTTCAATCGTCTCATTTAGGGTTCGTGAATCATCTCCGCCTTTGAGATTTTGTTTACCTTTGTATACTTCAGGTGGCTTTGTTTGCTGTATGGCAGTTGCCTTCTAGCATCTGACCTGTGCGTACTAGAGCGTGTTTAGTTTCGTTGCCGGTCTGAGAGACCGCATGCCTGTGCTAGCGTAATTTTTTCGGAACAGTTCATTTTCACGGAAGGAAAATTTCTGAAGATATGTCGCAGTTAAACAGACTCCTGGAAATAAAAAAATAAAAACTTCCTTCCAGTTTTATTTGTAGCAGCTCAATATGTTTAAAATGATCAGCACCCGCTTGAGGAACATGCGCTGAAGTGACGCAGTTTAGGGTACTCATTTTTTAACAAGTTTTTATTTTTTTAAATTCCTTTATATTCATGTGTTTAAACAAACCCTCTGCAAAAGACTAAAGCAAATACTAAAGTTTCTGTATGAAATTTAAAAAAAGTAACCTATCAAAAATTAGAGCTTACTTTTTTGTGTTGAAAAATGTTAATTTTCATATTTACTAAGAAGATATCGCATACTAAGAGTTCATATTTTTGTGACTGTTTGCCAAGTCCCCATTTCAAATCTAAACATAAGAAAACTGTATACAATGTTGTTTTTTCTAACATAATTATTTATTTTTGGCGTGGGGTCTGAGAGACCGCATGTCTGTGTCGGCGCGTCAATTTCTGATGCATGTGGTTACGGGTTAAAATAACAGCAATCAACGGGAAAGAGTCGCATTCCACGCATGCGACCAGTCTCCTGGCGTCAATAGAACTCTGCTACGCTCAGATGAGATATAAGAAAGAAAGGAATTCATATCGACCAGTGAAGAATATTGTGTGTAAAGTGACTGAAAATTATTGCATCAAATAGAGAGATTGTATAGTTAAAATATGAATTTATACTGCTGCAAACTTGACACAACGTGACCGCTGGAATTATAGTTATTCTCACTTTTAAAAATTTGCACATTTATTTACATTGATAACTTTGGCTATTATTATTTTATCATGTTAGCGAAGAAATATTAGCATTAGTGGATAAATTCGAATGGCGCTCTGTTGTTCCTTAGGCTTCCGTTTTTCCCCTTGGTCCGAAAAGCTCCAGTTCTCTCGCGACGGGAAAACCACATTTACATGAAAGGACGAAGGTGTATTATGCGATAAAATGGATCCCACGGGTATGGGTTGCCTCTGTGATGTCTGTTGAGGATTGAAAATAATCACCTCTCTCTTTTTAACTTTATTCCCCTTGCGTCCTACGCTAACTTTCTCGCTATTATTTGTTGCTTTCGATCGTTGACTATTCTCGCCCTTGCTTGACTCCCGTTTTCTCCCTCACATTTGGCTTTTCTGTCATCTTACCTATTGTCTATTTTCTCATTTCTCATTCTATTTTGGCCCATAATTTTCAAAATAAAAAAAATCATTCAATAATATACCATCGGTACAAGCTGAGTAATAAATTTAACCCTAGGACCACACCCTGTTTTTTAATGGCATCAATCTCACCTTGGGGTCGTGGGCGACCCAGAATATGATATTAAATTTGATTATTATTTTTTCTAATAATTCTTTTATACCTTTCTTCATTGATTTAAAAGAACATGTGTAATGCAAAATTTTGTAAAAAAGGAGTAAAAAAACCTTTTTCACATAATCTAAATGGATAGCTGCAAAAAGGAATAATAAAATAATTCCTGCTCTAAATTACAACACATTATTGAATATATACGCTAGAAAAACGTTTTTATATGTATATAATAAGAAAACACTGTACTTTTTTTTGTTTTTGTCCTTATTCTGTAAAACTCGACTTTATTTCATCTTTGCACTAACTGCACTGGCTTCGTGAACAAATCACACATGTTTTATCCTTTTCTATCTTTGTTGCAAGGACAGAATGCGTATCGTCCAGGCCTTCCTCTTGGTATTTTATTTTCATTTGTCTGCTCCTCACAACCATGTATTCCATTAAAGTTCTTTGGGAATTCGCTGAGACGATAAACTTGCTCTCATGTGTTCCTCCAAAAGTGCAAAGTTCAAAGAAAATCGTTTCTTTTAACTTTTCATTCAAAGGAGTCGTTTAAGCAATGGATAACAAAGGAATTTATTCCTGCAGCGTCTAACATACCATAAAAAACTCTGAGTGGCCATCTTCGCGTCTTCCTAGAAACTGTTTTGGATTGGCAAGTCGATCAAACGTGTCCACTCACCCTTTAGTCTCGTTATAATATAAAATAATATCGGGTTTGTTTGTTACCTCACCAACAGTTTGTTGGCAATGCATTGTTGATAGTAAAAGCACTGTTTTGTTTCGTTTTGGACTAAATGATACCATTGTTGATGTTTAATCAAATACAACCTCTGATTATGAGACTTGTTTATGTTTAATTTGAAGCAATTGTGGTGGAATATCTGCAATGTTCTTCCTCATGATCCCTACAAGTGTCAAATGCCTGTTAGTACACTCATTAGCTAGTTTACATGAGGTGAACAATTATTCACCGTGACATTGAGATTAATACCTTTGATCACCTCAGTCAGACGTAAAACATATTGCGTTGGGATGGATAGGTTTGAATCCGATTACGTTCAATGTCCCGAATCTCACTTTCCCGAATATCATAATCCCGGATATCATTTTCCCGAAAATCATTTTCCCGATTATCTTAACCCCGTGTGCCAATTGTCGGAATGCCAATTTTCCGAATATCACTTAACCGAATACAATTTTCCATATCACCATCTTTTTTACTATATCAGCTTTCCTAAATTTTTTTTTCGATAAAATCACTCCACACTTTCTTTAAAAGTGACACTGTTAGGACAAAGATCTCACAAAGTAATACGCTGTTAGAACAGAGAACTCACAATAATAATGTTACATTTATTAAGAGTGATATGAAGTCCTAATGAATTACACATTAATAACAATGTCAATTTTTTTACATTCACACACAGTCTGTTTATCAGATTATCATCAAACAATAATGAAATATACATTAAAAATAATGTCAAATTTATGAAAAAATATAATAAATAAAATATTATAAAAGTACTGGCAAACATTCACGTCGCAGATGATAATGTCCCATTTTGGAAACGAGAAATTATGAGATTATGCTGTACATTAAATATTAATTAAAATTATTTTCTCTAATATAATTTATGCATAACATAACATTGAACTGAGGTGACCCAATTTATTTAGACTTGAAAAATAAGTTAATGAATGCGTGTTTGTTCCACTACCATACTCTTCCAACTTGGTTCACACGGAAATGTCATTATCTCCTATTTTATCTGAATGCATCCAACTCCATAGGGAGCACCGCCCACGTCATTCCTTAGTCCCACACCACAACAACAAACCCTCTTTCCTGCAGACTGACCCCTCATCCCCTTTTACTCTCTCATCGCAAAAACATTCTGGGATGACCCTCACCTCTCACATTACCCTCAGGACCAATCATTTTTGATACCTTACATCCATTCCCAATTAGCCATTGGTTAATACTTGACTTATGCTATTCTACTGCTTTAGAACTTTAGCTTATGGCAAGCAAGAAATCCTTTGTCTCCCAAACTATTTAAGGTAATGGGCTTCGTTTACACTCCTACCTCTCACAAGTTATCTTTAGAGATTGTTTCTCTTTGTAAACTTGAAGTGCATGTGAAGTGAATTAGTGAATAGCAAGTGGTTTTGGTGCTGACCATTGTCTCCGAGAGTGTAGTTTGGTGTGGTGACCAAGCGAGAATAGACATTGAAGTTGAAGAGGGAAGGATGCTCGTGTTTATGTCCAGCAGAAGTTAGGGTGTATTAGCTAATAATAGAGTTCGGCTTATGGACGGTACTTTCAAAACCGTTCCAAATATTTTCCATCAGTTATACACGATTATGTGTGAAGTAGGCGAGGAGGGAAGTAAACTGTTTCTGCCACGGGTATTCGTTTTAATGACTGGGAAGACTAAGGAAGAGTACTGCAGAATTTTGGAAGAGCTTATGGACAGATCCAAAGATGAATGCATTGAGCTGAGGGTTTGGCACGTAATTACCGACCTTGAAATGGCTGCTCCACGTAAGCAACAGATTGTGCTTTTATTACTTGGGCCAAACTATTTGGAGGCAAATCCAAAAAGTAGGCTTTGGTAGGCTTTACGGCGAGGATGAAGAGATATGCTTGCTGATGAGAAAGATTGGGGCTCTAGCTTTTTTACCATCAGATGAAATAAGATAAGCATATGAATAAATGGATGAATTGTTTAGAAGAACTAGGAATGAGAAACTTATATAAGTTTGGGAATGGTTTGGAGAGTATTACGTGAAAGGTAGGCTCCGACGAGGAAATACAGAAGGAAGAGACGTTTTCTCTAACCCAATGATCAAACCATCCCTTTGGTCTGTGTATGAAAGCATAGAAAATGGATTTCCTCGAACTCAAAATAATTTGGAAGACTGGCATATAAGGTAGCTGGAGTTGTTGTCAAGTAAAAGTAATATCGCCTTGTATAGATTTATCAGTGGCTGACAAAAAGAATAAGAGTACAGCAGCCGGATACTGGAAGATATAAATTAGAGGCGAGAAACTGGCAAATCCCAGAGGAGTCGGTGAGAGAAGAGAAGATTTTAAAACTTCATCAGACCGGAGATGGGCGGACGACAGAAAGTCTCATCACTGGTTTTGCCCACAACACACGATATGCTGTGTAGTAATTGACAACCTTATGTCAATAAGGTATGCTTATATCCGATCTCTATGACTTATTTTTTCTTCTATTTGATTAATATTTAATGTACAGCATGATCCCATAATTTCTCTTGTTTCTCAAATAGGACATTATCATCTGCGGCGTGATTTTTTGCCAATACTTTTATTGCTTCGGCTAAGCTGATAAACAGACACTGTGTGCGTGAATGTAAATAAATTTGACGTTATTATTAATGTGTATTTCAATATTGTTTGGTGATAGCTGATAAACAGGCACTGTGTGTGAATGTCAAAAAATTTGACATTGTTATTAATGTGTAATTCATTACGACTTCATATAACTTTTAATAAATGTAACATTATTATTGTGAGTTTTCAAGTTCTAAACTTGTGTGATGGCAAGCTATCTCCATCATTTCATCGGTAATAAACAAACTAAAACATTCTTTTCAGTTTTGGCATTACGTGCTTCTCGTATGGTGCCAGGATAGTGGTAATCTAAGTCTTTCTTTGTTGTTCTAGTATTTTTGGAGTGATATGGACTCTTGAACCACCTGTGCCCATTCTTCCCATATACAACTTTCCTTGAACCTTGTTCTTCTTCAGTCTCTGATTCACCTTCGAATTCATCATCTTCCACAGTTATCTCTTCACTTTCTTCTTGTTCTTCTTCTTATTCGACTACTATTTCACCAATGCCTCCCTCTTCATCACGAGAGTCACCTTATGATGTATTTACATTTCGTGCTTCATTCGACAAGATTGTGGATATTATTTCGTCCACTGAAAGACCGCGCGGCGCGAAGACGTCATTTTTGAAAGAAAACTACTTTTTATTTCTTTGAATCATATCAAACCTACAAAATCATATTTCTCATCAGTTTAAATAATTACTGAAATTGAACAACACAACATGACAAAACTACACCCAAAGGAAAAATTTGTTACACAAATCACATCGTGGGGCCGTATGCTACTCGAACGCATAAATACCACCCGAGAAAATTACAAAAACTCTCAACTGATGTTGTCACATCAACAATTAGGCGAGCACTGAAGGTAGACACGGTAGCAGCTATCTAATGTCTATTGGCACATGTGCAGAATAGATTGAATATGGACGGGGTCGCAGGAAACCCCACAGTGTGATTCTAGGGTAAATAATGCTGGAGGTACTACAAAAGTCTAGTGTGCATGCAGAAGGAATCTTCCTGGACCTAATGGGTGATGTAAAGTGGGCCACGACGAATTATTGATGGGATTTAATAGAAATAAGGTTTGGTTAAAGGGAGAATAAAATCATTTACAAAGGTTTAAGTGAAATTATTCCGTGGCAGCAAAATGTTTTGTCTAGAGGTTTTTCTTCCACTAGATAAAATACTTATACCTATTAGACCAGGGGTGGGCAAACTTTTTACATAGAGGGCCGCATTAACAGTTGCAGCTTCTTAGGAGGACCGCATAAACAGATGAAATTGCTTCACCGGGCCACGTTAGGGTTCACATCGTAAGTAATGTGAGGTAATGCCAAGGAGCCTGTTATGGAAAATCAATAATAAATAATATGTTATCTCCAAAACATCACTGAAAAGGTTATCCGGCATTAATTTTAAGCTAAAAATATGAAATGATATATATTTTATATTACGGTCCGCTTTCATAATGGCATCGCGGGCCACATGTGGACCGCGGGCCGCAGTTTGCCCACCCCTGTATTAGGCGAACTACAGACATTCTGACGCGCGCCACGTTGACATAATAAATGAACTAGGAATTATAAGCCAACTTCATTTCACACATGTTTACGTAAGCCGCTCTAGAACAGAGATATAGTTTGTGGATTTCCCGACAGCTATGAACTATCCAACCTCCTGGCGGTTGGCTCAGTCGCATTGCCAGCTTTGTTTCAAATGCGGGACTAGGCTATTTACACTCTGCTCGTTTTACACTTCTTTAGCTCATTGTTACAAAGAGGCATCAACCCCTCCCTACAAGCGAGGACGCTTGTTGCTAGGGAGGGTTTCCAGCGAATCAAGGCTGGCGATGGGTCACTTATAGCGGTCCCACCACCTAACCTTGATATCGCCCAGCTGTTGCACCTCTTTGTGCCTCGATGCTGCTGCCTTGCAGTAGAATTCCTTGGACATCCTGGGAAGGAGGACGTCCGGGGGTCCACATTTCCGTCTAAGTGCAACCGGCTGCCACTCTCATATCGGCAACGACAGAGTATCAGCCGGAGTGCACTGTTCTGCACCGATTGCAGCCTGTAGAGGGTGGTCTTGGGCACTCCAGACCAGACCGGCGATGCGTAAGTGATGATGGGCCTCACGCAGCTCAGGTAGAAGCGTCTCTTGGTGTCAGCCGACAAGACAACCGGGCAAAGGATC
The DNA here is from genome assembly GCA_028673005.1 of Tanypteryx hageni. Lineage (NCBI taxonomy): Eukaryota > Metazoa > Arthropoda > Insecta > Odonata > Petaluridae > Tanypteryx > Tanypteryx hageni. The sequence goes on from CM054117.1 coordinate 44,843,853, forward strand.
GGAAGAATCCTCACCAGCGCCCCGAGTGCCTTGTGGCGGACGCGCTCAACCTGAGGCTTCCAGACAAGCCTCCGGTCTAGCACCACTCCAAGGTATATAACTACTGGGCTCCATGGGATAACCCCCCTATCACTGACAAATCGACTTCAGGTGGCGCTCCTCTTTCAGGGTGGAAGACAACGGCCTTGGTCTTTCCAGGGTGGATTCTAATGCGCCATCGATGATACCAGGACACCAGTTCGTCGACGGCGCACTGTAGCTTCTCCACGGCCGTGTACTTTTTGGAAGATCGGTACAGGAGCGCCGCATCATCCGCGTAGTGTTACACCCAAGATCCCGAGGTGGATCTTGGGTGAAGATGTTAAAGAGTATTGTCCCCAGGACTGACCCCTGCGGGACACCGGTGCAGATTCACCGCAGTCCCGATCCGTCCTGGAGCAAAACACCCTGAACGTCCTGCCCTGTAGGTACGACTCAATGAGCCGTACTAACCATGCAGGAAACGGTAGTCGAAGCAACTTCAACAGGAGTGCTGGGTGCCACACGCGGTCGAAGGTCTTAGAGATGTTGAAGAATGCCCCTGAGACAGCGTGGTTCCTGTTGAAGGCGTCAGTGATAAAGTGGGTCACCCTACCCAGTTGCTGGGTAGTGGAGTGCCCCTCCCGAAAGCCAAACTGCTCGTTCGGGAGAATGTTCTTCTCCCGGACGATATCCTGCAGCGGCTTCCGGACATGACGCTCAAAGATCTTCCCGAAGCCCGCCAGGAAACAGTTAAAAGAGACCCTTCTGGTCGTTATGTGGTGCGGCTTCCCTGAATTGAGGGTCGTCTCCAGCTGCTGCAAACCAATCGGGAATCTGCAGAGGGTCGGCTACGTTCAACCACGCGTATGTTGCGCCGTCTGGGTAAATTTACAGAGTACGATTTGGTTTTTAAGGGATGGCTAAATGAAGGCATCATTGGGAGGGTTGAATACGGTGAAGGCACGGAGAGGGTACAATACTTGCCACACAGAGCTGTGTTGAAGGAGCAAGGAACCACAAAGGTCCGGCCCGCATTTGACGATTCCAATAAGGATGAAAACGATCTCCCGCTCAATAACTCTCTAGAAAATGGACCAAATCTGATAGGACTAATACCACTTATTTTGATTACTTTTTGACAATTTGCCATTGGTCTTACTGGTGACATTGAAAAGGCCTTTCTTCAGATTTCTGTAGACCCAAATGACCGTGACATGCTGCGTTTTCTCTGGTGGGAAGAAGACCAGAAAATTGCTTTTCGTCATTGTAGAGTGGTCTTTGGAGTGGCATGCAGTCCATTCTTGTTAGCTTATCGGATCATTTTCAGAACAATTACCAAACTCAGCTTGTGCAAAGACGGGTGAACAAATGGGTTATTTTCTTTTACGCTCGACTACCCTTCAGTAATGGACAGTTGATCCATACATATTGGCATATAACACAGTAACATTTATTAAATTCATTTGTTTAAAAATGCACATGCAAAACATAATGTCAAAAAGATGTTTTGACATTTCTTCTAGTATTTTAAACCTGATAATACTCGATTAATTTGTTTTCCAATTTTTCTCTATCATTGATAAACTATGAACTACAGGTAGTATTTATGGTATGAGAATTCCATCGATTGACTAACACACACTGAAACATTACCTGTCACTATAAGTAACAAATTCGGGACCTCAACTCTGGGAAACCGTCCTGCATTATTCTTGGTTTTGACTTCTTGTTAATACCTTAAGAGACAGTGGCAATAACTTAACCACTGTATTATGAATCGTAAAATGTTTCAAACATATCGACCATAAATTACATTAAAATAGAAGAGGGCACTGGATTATTTAAATTATTTAAATATTTGTACATCGAGTCATGTGATAGATGAATTGTAGGTAATATTCATTCCTAAACATATTACTGATCCTATACATGTCAACGGCAGAAAAACATTTTAAAGACAAATATGCGCAATTTGTTTAATCTAAATTAAACCTATAATTATAATTACATTCCCTTATTTTTACATCACCTCTCTCTCTCTCTCTATATATATATATATATATATATATATATATATATATATATATATATATATATATATATATATCCACCCTTCCCACGCCCCGCCTACTCCAATCATCAGCCTTCTCACATCACCCTGTCATTCTCCGCCCAGTGTGTCACCTTCACTTACTCTCTCTCCATCGCTGAGGTAGGGCATATACCCGAAAAGCATTCGTTTTGTGTTTTTTTTTTACGTGTGTCTCTTCGACGCCCCCTACACCTTACCAACTTGGTCCTCAGCTTGGTATGTGTCCACTGGGCTTCCTTCAACACCTTGTTGCCACCCTTATCACTACCTTTCCTTTTCCTTAAGTTTATATGTGTGTGTGTGTGTGTGTGAGAGAGAGAGAGAGAGAGAAAGCTGAAATATTTATCACTTTTATTTACCTTCGAAAATTTTCAGTTTTTTTATCCTTCTCATTTAATTACACTTGCTCCTCGTCACCTTCCCTTTTTTACCTCCCCCGAGCTGTTGAATTTAATTTTTTCTGAATGCTCTTTCTCTTTTTTTGCAAAATACACACACACTTGCTAACAGACATCTTGTCAAAAATACAAAAAATGTATTTTTAATCCATTTTAATCCTAAAAAATCTGATTTGGCTACCACATGACATTCTTCATACTTGTAATATTTCTAAAAATTCCAAACATTAAATTTTAAGGGACTGCGAGAAAAATTTAAATACTTTACAAAAAACTTTATAAAGTCAAACCGTGGCCTTCTGATACTGGATATAGCCAGGAAGCTCCAACAGCTAAGAAAATAAAAAGGAGCGTTACTATGACGTAAGTAAACATTAAATCATTAGAATAGTCGCCGGTAGGTGGTGTGGTTGTGGCATCTTAAAAATTAGTTTTTAAGATTTATCTTAAACAATCAATTACATGGGAAAATGTTTCAAACAAAGGTTGTAGAAAATTAAATTTCCTACAACTTTTATTCCAGTATTGTTTTACTTTAATCAAATATTGAAGCAAATATAAAAAAAACTGAGAAGTGACAAGAGTAAACACCAATTTCCGTTTGACCGATTCTTACCAAAAACTAATCAGTTCTTGTGACTTTAACAAAAATTTCAATTATGAAAATTCGCGTTGACCTGATTAATAGTTTTTGAGTTAGTGCACCCACAAAAAACTGTCACATACACACACACAGACATCATCGAGAAAATGGTCCGAAAGTGTTAATTGGATCTCAAAACGTGTATTTCTGTTGAAATCTCGAAATCGATTTTTTTTCATGGAAACAATACTTACCTCTGCACTACGTATGGAGAAAGTAAAACGGGAAAAATGATTTATTACTTCATAGTTGCCATGTGTTTGATAGAGTTCTTTAATTATATAATTTTCGCTCTTTGCACTGCATAAACTCGGGCGTACGCATGGCTCGTGCATACCGCGAAATGGCATTCAAAGTAAAAAAAAGGCAATGCGTGAGAGAGAGAGAGGGAAAAATAAAATTGCTTTGTAGAGTGAGGTTGTATATTTGGATGGCTATGTGATTCAAACAGGCGTCATTGTTATGCCCGTTGGGCAGGCAGACACGACGCGTAATTCCATTAATTAAGTTGTATTTGGACCATCGACTGTTAATCTCACAATCAGATGAAATGTTCGTGTAAGCAACGGATCGCACTCAGCCTGCGGGAATTCTCCGGACACTATAGAATTAATAAATCTTAATTGTCCTCTTTGGCGGGATTTCGAGACTATATTATCTAATGACTATTGGCTCATAGTAGATAAATTAATTACGGGAAACCCTTAAACGTTTCAAAAATGCGTTTACTTTTCAATAAAAATATTTCCAATTGTATCTTTAACAGTAACATTATAAATTTGTATTTGTTTATCCAAATAAATATCGCCTTACGTCCAGATAACAATAAATAATAATAATTTTATACATATTAATACACTATACATTCAATATCTATTCTTATATTATACCTGTGCTCCATCCAAACTCTCATGAATTGAAGTTACCATTCGAATTTGTAAATCGGTTGTTCCTTTCGACTTCCAGAGCTCTCAACCTTATTCACCTCCGATGACGCATTTCCCTCTCTGCACGAAAAGGAGAGCTTCCTACTTCCAAAGTTTCAACTACCACTACAACTACCACCGGAAAGTCTTCTCTAATTTTGCTTGAAATTCTTCCTAACTCTATATTCTTTTCTATCAATAGATATTTCTTTCACTTATTCATATTCCGCCCACTCACTTTGTTTCCAATAATTTCTTCTGCGCTCTTCTCTATCCTTTACTTTTCTTTTTACTTTCCCCATATACGAAGTATAGAGAAAGTATTGTTTTCATGAAAAAATCGAATTCGAGATTTCAACGGAAATACATGTTTTAAGGTCCCCTGAACACGTTTTGACTATTTTCTCGATGATGTCTGTGAGATAGATTTTTGTGGGCGCTCTAACTCAAAAACTATTAATCAGGTCAACGCAGAATTTTATATTTAACATTTTTATAAAAGTCACAAGAACTGATTAGTTTTTGGTAAAAATCGGTCCACCGGAAGTGGTTGTTTACTCTTGTGACTTATCCGTTATTTTAAAATATTTGCTTCAATATTTGATAAATGTAAAAATGTGTTGGAATAAAAGCTGTGGGAAATTTTATTTTCTACAACAGTTTTTGATACATTTTCCATATAATGCATTGTTTAAGAGATATCTTATATTTTTAGCTGCGACTACCACGTCACTTACCGAATACTATTGTTAACAATTGACGCTTAGTAACGCTGCTTTTTCTTTTCTCAATTGTCAACCGGAAGTAAATATTGACAACGATCCCAGAGCTAACGACATGTAGTTTGCCATATAAATGTGGAGAAAGTCATGTGTTGCCCACATCAGTTTATGTTGTCATTCCAATCCCACTCATCTTCTTTTCTCTCCTTTCTCCATTGTCCCTTATTATCTCCTCCTTTTCGCCTCCCCTATCCACACCATCCGCCTTCTCCTCCGCTTTCCATCTTCTTCATATTCCATGAATTCTTTATCTCACTCCGTAATTTCTCTCCTTGCTTTGTCATTTTTCTCCTCGGATGCTCTTTCTTGTTTCACCCTTCATTTATCACCCTATCTCAATTTATTTCCCCTTGGATCTACGCATTTTATCTCACTTCTAGTATTACGTAATCTCCTCCTTTTATTCATTTTGTGGTTTATTTATATAAGCTTTCTCGGTAAAAAATAGTTATCTCGGCAGTTGTATTCATTTTGATCCAGTAAACCCAGTGACAGACTACGAAAAAGGAAACATTTTACCTTTCTTTCGTGCGTTCTTTTTTGATCAGTTCATTATTCAATGTTATCACACAGATTAGTTATATGCGACTTTCCCAACTTACCCTTTCTTTTTTATGCATGCTGCTTCTGGTTCAAAATATTCCATCCCAAATAATTTTTGTATCTCTCTGCTACAATGAAGATAACCGATCCGTATAAACTTCCTTTCTTCTCTCTTCGCCAATTTTAATGGATCACACCTCTTTTCGCATACAAGGACCCATATCATACAATGATATTCCTACGCATATTAAAGTCATATCTTTGTAGTTATACTTTGTTAAGAACATACAGCCATTAACTAATTAAGATTGGGAGTAATATTTAACTTATTTTGCGTTTGTTCTGCTTTTAAATATACTTTTATGACTTGGGTTATATAATCGATTTTGGGGTCCTCCGATTTTTACCTTCTCCATACGGAATATAGGGGAGAGTATGATAAAAATCGACTTTGAGTTTTCAACGGAAATAGACGTTTTGAGGTCCTCTGAACACGTTTAGACTACTTTCGCGATGATGTCTGTGTGTGTGTTTGTGAGCAAGATTTTGTGGGCGCTATAACTCAAAAACTATTAATCTGATCAACGCAAAATTTTACATTTGGCATTCTTGTTAAAGATAGACGTGCTGGTTAGTTTAGCTTCGCCATAGTATAGGGGAAAGTATTGTTTTCGTGACAAAATCAATCTCGAGATTTCAACGGAAATACACGTTTTGACCATTTTCTCGATGATGTCTGTGTGTGTGTGTTAGTGTGTGGGTGTGTTGTTGTGTGGTGCTTGTGTGTGTGTGTGTGTGTGCGTGCGTGCGTGATAGATATTCTGGGTGCTCTAACTCAAAAACTATTAATCATGTCAACGCGAAATTTTACATTTAACATTTTTATAAAAGTCAGAACTGATTAGTTTTTGTTAAAAATTGGTCCACCGGAAGTGGGTGTTTACTCTTGTCAATTATCCGTTAATTTGAAATATTTGCTTTAACATTTGATAAATGTAAAAATATATTGGGATAAATGTTCTGGGAAATTTAATTTTTTACAAACTGTGATTTAAATTTTTTTCCATATAATGCATTGTATAAGAAACATCTTATATTTATCGCCTCCACGACCACGCCACATACCGACGACTATTGTTAGCAATTGACGTTTAGTTACCTCTTAGTAACGCTCCTTTTTTTTCTTAATTGTTGGAACTTTGTGGCTATATCCAATACCAGAGTTTATTTCTCTTCGTAAAGTCTAAAATTTTCTCGCGGTTTCTTTAAATATTTATTATCATTTAACCTATTTGGAATTTTTTAGAAATTTTACATATAAGGAGAAAGTCATGTGAAGGCCACATCAGATTTTCTCGATGGTATATGTGCGTGTGTGTGTATGTGATAGCTTTTTTGTGGGTGCTCTAACTCAAAAACTAATAATTAGAACAACGCTAAATTTTATATTTAACATTTTTATAAAAGTCAAAAGAACTGATTAGTTTTGGGTAAAGATCGGTCAACCGGAAGTTGGTGTTTACTCATCTCACTTATCCGTTTTTCTTTAATATTTGCTTTATTATTTGATAAATGTAATAAATGCATTTGAATAAAAATGCATTTTGTAAGAGATATCTTGAAAACTAAATATTTTATCTGCCACCACCACACCACCTACCGACGACAATTGTTAACAATTAACTCTTAGTTACTTCTTAGTAACGCTCTTTTATAGTTTCTTATTTTATTAGAACTGCGTGATTATATCCAATATCAGGAGGCTATGGCACCGTGCTAACTCCGCGTGCCACATACTTTCCCAGCCCTCGCACCGTTTCATATTTTTTGGCCATTTACCAACCCCTTCCGCAAGGAAGAAATCGTCCCAACCCTATGATGCGGCCTTAAACCCATTAATTCCAAAAATTTTAATAGATTCGTCGTCGGGGATTAGGTTCTTCTGACATGAAAGAAACACGCCTCCAGCGAGTAGACCATACTTAGCACACCATATGTGCAGAATTTTTAAAATCGGAATGAAAAATAGACTACGTACGTTTTTAAAGTGACGATTAAACGTACTTTTTAAGTCTCTTAGATTTACGTAAAATATTTTATAAGAAATAAATCGATATTTGGCCGTTTATTGGACACTAGCTTACGTCGCGGGCCGCAGAAATGTTCCACGGGGGCCGCTTGCGCCCCGCGGGCAGCGAGTGTGAGACCTAGAAGGCAGATTCCGTGGAAATTATTTTTCTAATAGGTACTATTATAGTAAGAAATGATGTAAATCTTATGGAATCGAACCTGCGACCAAGGAATCGTATGCAAACATAGCCCTGGATCTTTCCCCGGCAAAAATTGAATTCCATGCAGAATTTAGTTTGTTTGGTTTTCCCGGTTCCGATAAAATGCTATTCTTATGAGAAAAATAAAGTTCCTGCAATCAAACTTGGTGTCCTGAGATCGGATGGAAACATAACTCTCAACCTTTCCTTGGAAGAAAGTGGTTTCCAAGCAGAGTTTGGTTGCGCTGGCGCTAGCGGTGTTCGAATGCATAGAAGACAGACATTAACGACAGAAAGACCCAATTCTTTACATATTAAGTTTTTTGATCTCAAGTATCGAAGAAACAATGCGATACTCGCATATTTTTGTAGTCAGCATTAAAAACAAGGATTTGGTAATGAATATTAAAAATACAGAGTGGGTATCAGAGATTTGTAAGCTGTCAGATTCGTTTTATTCGAAACATTTCTACATTGATATACAAAATATGGGTTTACTAGCGTATTTCGATTGTATGGTCTCTTCTTTCTTGGGGATTAACTCACTATACTGATCTGCTCGACGCTTCCAAGCACGTCTGCTATTCCATATACAGATGTAGGAACATTGGATGCACCTGGTCCCATATCCTTACCGTTAAAGTAAAAGTGCAGGTCTCTACCTGATCTCACTTTGACACCAACTCGGTCGTCAACTTAAATATTTGATAGAGAACGTTAATTGCTTCAAGGGTATCACGCAATATATTATAAACTACAGTAATTGTCCGTCAAATATGAGGGGATGCGTGAATTAAATATTACGTTAAAATAAAATTTAAATAAGAAATTAAAGAACCCAACTTTTATGTGTACTAAATAGTGACCAACAGAGATAAAATCCACATAATTGAATGTTCCATAAAGTAAAAATAACTGGGGGCATGTAAAAGTTGTGTGGCTAAGAAATCTTTAACATATTAAATAATTCAATATTACAAGGTTATCCCTAAGCCCTTGAAAAAATAATTTTTTGAGATATGTCAAAATAATTTAAGAAATAGATAACATATTATGAAAGTTTAAGTTTACTCCCCCCAAATCCCCCGTTTTTAATTTCTCCATATAAGTAGTGTAGGAGAAAGTATTGTATTGACTTAGAGATTTCAACGGGTATACATTTTTTCATGTAATGTATTGTTTAAGAGATATCTTATATTTTTAGCTGCTATCACCACGCCACCTACCGAAGACTATTGTTAACAATTGTCGCTTAGTTACGTCTAGTAACGCTTCTTTTTCTTTTCTAAATTGTCAACCGGAAGTAAATAACGATCACAGAGCTAACAACATGTAATTTGCCATATAAATATGGAGAAAGTCATGTGTTGCCCACATCAGTTTATTTATGGTTAGGCTCATGAACGTATTCCTACGAGATGGTGTAATAATGAGCTGAAAATCAATGAGCCCACATTAATAGACTTGAATAGTTACATGAGGGACGCTTGCATCGAAGATTTAAAAAACAAAAGCAAAACGAGGATAGGAGGTTTAAGGATTCATCGCTGAAATGGACAAAGAATTTTTCACGAAGCTTAACAATAATGCCGGTCCAGTATTCCAACCGCAATGGAGTTTAGGAGAGTTATGCAGAGAAATAAATAACGTCTTCCTGATTTAGGTCTAGGGTTGCCTCCTTATGAGTAGTTCCGGGAAATTTCCACCTCATGAATAGCAAATCCCGAGAGAATTTTCTATGTGTAGAAAAACAAGTGAGCAATGAAACTTTTTTATTTACTTATCAGTAAACATCATTATTTAATCTTTATTTTATTGCTACAGTTATGGTTGCCACCTTGTAAGTTGCTGATTCCGGAAGATATGCATAATATGGGTAGTTAATTTAAGTCAAAATGTAAAGGTTTTCTTTTTTTTTAGAGGGTAACGAGTGAGCCGGATGAAGTAGAGTGAATGCTTGGTAGGGTGAAGTACGGTGGGGACTTCGTGGGCCCCGGGACCGCTACGGTAACCGTGAAGGCCTACCATGAACCTCGAAAACTTCGGCTCCGATTAAAGCCAAGGGGAAAGTAATTGTATTATAAGTATTTTATCCAAAATTGTATTATTTTTATAAAATTAAAAATTTTATTCTGTTAAATTTTGGACAAGTGACCTTGATCACGCAGTAAGTTATATGATGTGAAATTTATTGACAATGAGTCATGTAATGTTGCCACCTGGCATGTAGCCAAATTGCAACTCATTTAGTAAAATAAAAAAATTTAGAAATTTTCCGTAGGTTAACTATCAGCCAATGAAAACGATAAAACTTGTTTTATTTATTATTTAGTAAACGTACTAGTATTTAACCTTAATTTTGTTTTAACATTTTTCTATGAATTATAGTAGTAAACTCTTAAAAATAGCATTACTTCAAAGTCCATACTTCATTTATTTAATTTGAATTTGTAATTTGAACTACTTCAAGCAGTCTCCAAAATATCTGGTTTTGATAGTAAAAAGTCATGAAAATCTTTACAAGAGTAATTAATATTGCTGAATACTTAAATTTCTTCCTTGATATGATCCACATTTAATTTGTTTCAACTTTTACAGAACATTCATTGAACACACGTTCGCAGACCGCGTTGTATACTGGAACTGAAAGTACAAATGTTACACTTTTCTTTAATTCTTCGCCAACTCCATTTACTTTTGAGAAGAAATAGAAAACAATTTTGAATGTTCCTTGATTGTCTTAAATTATGGTAACAATCAGGCTACTCTTAAGCGGCGCGCCTGATGTGCGTAGTAACTAACATGATCCTGTATAAAGAGTATATTTATACATTATGTACCGCTTCGTTGGAATAAAAAAATGATTCTACCAAAGTCTCAATTTAATATAAAGGAAAAAGTCGAGTAAACCTGAAATTTACATGATTACGAAGATTTTGGTCACCCGGACAAGTTCTACCAGATTCCGGGAGAGACGTCGTATCTAAGGCTGATTACTTCCGATTAATTCCTATCGAGGTCCCTGAAGGAAGTGCCAAGACATTTCTGGCAACAATAGTAGACAACATCGCGGAAGTTTCAATAGTATACTCATATTTCTGGAGAGGCTATGAAACCAATGATTTAGAGCAGAGGTGGCCAAACCGCGGCTCTTTTAGCACATTATGCGGCTCTTTTAAATTTACACTCCGAGCCGTGTCAGCGTTTTTAGCTACAGAACACAGTGTCTTAGAGTGACTTGAAACGCGTTGGCGATGGCTAAGTTACATGCATTATATCTGAATTGCTTCCAATACCTACCATGTTTTACTCTTCGTAAATTTATGAACACAGAATGTGCCATGTGGCTCTCGAACTTCTGAATATTATTGAATGCGGCTCCGAGGGTAAGTGAATTTGGCCACACCTGATTTAGAGTATGCGGGTTTCAAACATTTTAAGGTAAATCACAGGTACTACTTTGTAGACACTAACTAAAGTACACATTCAAAATGTCGAGAGGATGTGGGGCTCAGCTAATAAATAAATAAAAAACACCGGGAGATAGCACGAAAACACCTGGAATCTTAACTAGCGGAATTCATTTGGCGACGAAATCTAAACGGAAGGGATCCAATCGCCGCAATTTTAGAAACAATCAAAGTTTATTGGCAACCATAAATATAATTGTTACCTTTTATATAATGCTGATAGTTTTTTAGAATGAATAAATTATTAAATGTTATGAAACGTGTCAAAACATTATTTTTCGAAAGGGTTCCGAGATAACCCAGTAGTACCAATATTTCTATTATGATTTGGTTATAAAAATAAATTACCTGACCTATAATTACCTCAACTAATTTCGTACGCTACGAGTAACACCAAGTAAACGAAACGAATTATTTCGCACGTAAAGAATTTCACCATGTACAATAAAAATCTTCGGGAAGAACTCCATGTAAAGTAAACAAAGCCACGTTTTCGAACCGTAATTGACAAAATTACAATAAGTAATGGAATATACAGTTATTTTTGTTACCGATATTATGTATCATAACCAAATTATATTCAAAATAGCGTCAAATATCTTGAGTATATAGACATACTAGTAGAAGGTGTTTGCATACTGCAAGCATTTCATCTCAGCTTGAAAAAACAGTAATTCTTCAGAGAGATATTTTATCATGAAAAATATTTCTATAATTCTAAAGAAATCTACTTTGACAGGTTTTCGTTTATTCATTATGCAACAGTAATGTAGTAAAATAATTACTAATTTTTGCAATTTAAGAAATATTATACATTTCTCACATTGGGTTTATAATGCCACACATTTATGCCAAATTTAAAATTTGTAGCACATTTAGAAATGAAATAACATTTACCTAATTGTTTAGAATTAATTAATTTTTAACGGCCGCAATAACAATATCATGAATACACTGAAATGTTCATTCGTTTGTAAAAAATAATCTCGAAATAACTTAAAAATTTTATCTCCCTATCTTGCCCCGTGGTATCAAAACATTTACCTATTTATTTAAAATTTAAGAATTTTTAACTGCCAAAAAAATTAAAATATCAAAATTTCTATAGTCCATATTTCGTTTTTTTACAAATCCTATCACTAAAACAATTTCAGCTCCGTAGCACATTCGGAAATACATAAACCTTGAAAATTTGTTTAAACAATTTCGAACTTTTAGCGGCTGCATTGTTGCACTTTTTCAAGATTTTGGTTTTTTCTAGTCGGTTTTGCATAAAATCCTACCTGAGAAAAAAATTTCGAATCTGCAGCACATCTGAAAGTGCCTAAACATTAGTATCATATATATTATCAGACGTTTCATTATATATCGACGTTTCTTACAGAGGAGGAGGAGGAGAATACTAATGTATAGGGACTTCCAAATGAGCTGGAGATTCGAAATTTTTTTCTTAGGTGTGATTTTGTGCAAAACCGACTAGAAAAAACGAAAATCTTGAAAAAGTGCAACAATGCGGCCGCTAAAAGTTCGCAATTGTTTAAACAAATTTTCAAGGTTTATGTATTTTCGAAAGTGCTACGAAGCTGAAATTTTTTTTAGAGGTAGTATTTAAAAAAACAAAATAATGATTATACAAATTTTGATATTTTGATTTGTTTTGATGTTAAAAAATCTTAAAATTTAAACAAATAGATAATGGTTTTGGTACTACTGGATGAGTTAAGAAGCTGAAATTATCAGGTTATTTACAGAGTAGTGCATATGCACAAATAAACATTTTATTCTCTTCATAAATATATTGCAGCGGCCGTTAAAAATGTTTAAATCTTAAACAATTAGAAAAATATTTTTTCCCTTCTAGAAGTGCTACAACTTTAAAATTTGGCTAAAATGTGTAACATTAGTACCCCATAATGGAGAAATTATAAAATTTTTAAAATTGCAAAGTTTGGGGATTTTTAATCTCTTATTTTTACATAAGGGAAAAACGAAAATCGCTGCGGAGGTGAAATTTTTAAAATTAAAAAAATATTTGTAATGTTGAATTATGTGTCCGATAAATGAATGCTTTTTCAAGGTGAGATAATATGCTTGCAGAATGCAAGCACCAACTACTAGTATGTTATATCCTCCTCTGTAAGAAACGTCTATATATAATGATAAACTCAGTCAATCACACGTAATTAGGCCTGACCGACAACAATTTAAAACACCATGACTGCTAAAGATTTTCCAGTAAAAATACATCAAATTTTCTCGTTAAAAACTAGTTTGCGGACATTTGAAATTCAAAAATTGAAAATTGTTTTAAGATTATGATCCAAGTTATTCCAGAGTCGGCATCCAGAGACTTGAAAGATTTATTATAGATGTCAGTCGTGTGTTGAGGAATAAGGAGGTTGTTTTTGCCTCTAGTTTCACGCTTGTGTATTGTATTGATTTCGTTGAAGAGGGAAGAGAGGTAATCAGATTATTTCTTAATATTTTGGTAGTACTTTCACTGAGTAGACCCTTTATACCCTTTATACCCTTTATCTATTATAAATCCTCAAGAAGAAGTGAGAATGGGGATCAACTGAATGAGCGGGTGTACCAGATAAATGTAGCCCTGAAATAACATTTACAAATTTATGAATGAATGAAGTGATTCTAAAAAACATCAATTTAGAAAGCAAATTACTCTTTTCATTTAATTTTTGTTTCAATTAGTTGGCCTTCATTGGTGGGAAATTCTTTGGCATATGCTTTCGCAATTGAATTTGAAATTTGTGTTAAGTTGCATGAGTTACCAAACCAAAAAGGTGAATAATTGAAGAAAGTTTAACTAAAAGCTGTTTTAGCAGCTTAGGAGCTTTGAACTAAAAGACAGTTATTTGATACGCTGTGATATCCAAAATGGCGACTCTTTTGCATTTCATTGAATTACAAATATCGATTCTCAGATTGCTTACCTTGAGGGTTCTCAGGTTTATTCCGTATTTTTGCTTAACCATTGACTGGTCATGGTAAACTTCATCAAAAACAAATATCCATCTTTCATTCCTAGAAAATAAATCAGAAAAGCAATCTATAAGAGTAGTATAAATAAATAAACACTTAATGAATAAAACGATATGCGTCCATCCACTACAAGTCAGTTCCCATAAATTATATGTCATCAATCGATTTTAATGAATTTCTGTTATTGTAGAAGAAGAATTAAAAGTATCGTCAATTCCATCATGAAAACTCGTGTAAAAGACTTATAGTTACACGAATGAAATTTCTCAGTGTGTCTTCTAGTCAAAATATTACTTGTTGAACATTATAAATATACGTGTAAGCATTCGTGTAAATCGTCCAGTTCTGGCAATTCACCAATGCGATTCTTCATCTCTCTGAGACTATGCAGAAAATGATGCAGAGCAAAACAATAGACGGCCTTGTCCTTAACGTTTTTAGCGCTTTTCGTCAATGCTGAAAAGCACTATTATCTTCGTAATGTCCGTCCGTCCATTCGTACGCATATATCAAGGAAGAATTGGCTCAACCGATTTCAACCAAATCTGGTATATAGAATTTTCAGATAAATACAAGGGCAAAATGTCATATTACGACCAGATAAACTTAGCAAGAGTGCCACAATTGCAAAATTAATCTTTTCTGTAATTATGAATTTGGAAGGAATTGGCAAAACCGATATGAAAGAAGTGTACAATATAAAAAAAACAAAATCGACATTTTTGGTGTAGACATGTAAATCAGGGTTGCCACATTTCAAGTAATAATATAATTTAATTTTACAAGTATCTGTGTTGAACTGTAACCATAAATTTTAACCATATTTAATATTTATAATGCACACATATATTCAAAACCGCAATAACATATTTGAACCGGACCAACTAAACAGGGGTGCCACAATTACAAATCAAATTCTTTCAGTAATTATGGATTTAGAAGTAACTAGCTGGAGTTACCCGGCTTCGCTCGGGGAAGAATTTTCTTTTAAGTAGCAAATAATTTTTATTTCTCGGTGCCCCGCGATGTCGGTGCAACCAAATTTCTAAAATGTGTTATTCGAAGAAGAGATTCACACGGAATTTTAATTACCACCTAAAATAAAAACATTGAAACATTTTATTTAGGCTTGTGGACGTGGGTGTATCTTAATGGTTAATCCATCATATAATCAAGGCAGACTCCTTTTCCAAGAATATTTGGCATAATCGAGCAGTTTTATTAAAATAGAAGTTACTCAGAGTGCACTGTAAGCCCTGAATTTTCGTTCTCCATTCCTTAATTACGCAAGAGATGTTTACATTAACATTTAATATTTTATCTATTGTATTGTAAAGTTTTTCCATTAATAAATTTATGCATTACCGTCTTGCTTAATATCCACTTGCATAGATGCACCAAAGCCTTTAGAACAGCAATACAATTATGTGGATTATGTCAATACTATTAGCCAAAACGTAAACAATAAACAACATCTTGGTTACCAAACAAAGGTAAGTAGATGTATTGTTTTATGTTGCGATAAGTCTTTCAGTGTTAATGGTAAAAAATAGCAATGTTATAATATTCATTAAAAATCATTTGACTCACTTTAAAAGTATTCGTAGACTATATTTAATCCATTTGTACCCTTTATCTAGGCGTTGGCTGTTCTTCTTCTACAGCTTGCTACGGCGTGGAATTCCCTTGCATTAATCTTTACGTGGCTATCTCCCTTTGAGGATGACAACAATTAAGATATTAATATTATCCTTGGTTCGACCGCAGGTCGAATATGCTTCAGCTGTGTGGGATCCTTACGAAAAGGGACTCACTAACGAGTTAGAAAAGGTTCAGCGCAGGGCAGCTAGATTTGTAAAGAGGAATTACGATAGTAAACAAAGCGTAACATCATTAATAGAAAATCTGAAATGGACATCGTTAGAGGAACGTAGGCTGCAGGCTAGAATTAAACTACTGGAAAAATTTATGTCGGAAGGACTAGCGAATGAGGTAGTAGGACTTATCAGAAGCCCGACGTATCTCGGAAGGCAGGACAGTGAGGATAAGATTCGCGAGATCGACTGTAGAACGGAGCGATATAGAGGATCGTTTTTCCCTAGGACGATAAGAGACCATAATAGAAAAAGATAACGTAGGAAAACTATGGACCCTTGGTGCACTGCACCCCCTGCCATCCACCAAAAAGGTGACTTGCAGGGTATAATGTAGATGTAGATGTAGAATTTTGTTGCCGCCTGGAAAATGTTAATAAATTTTGCGCCTAAAGGATAAATTCGAGCGATGTAACATATAATACGACTAAACATGAACAGAATTAAAATATTCAATCTTTAATGCGTAAAATAAGTCATTTTTCGTGATCTTAAGTTAATATTTAGGTATATTTATATCCACATAAGTGAAAGACTGCATGGCATTTTGGGGGTTATCCAGACCATTTCCCATGCATTCTTATGGAAGTAGTATTTTGTTTAACCCATGGGGTATAAGAGACCCCACGGTCTGCAAACCTAGACCAAGTTCTTCCTTTTGTCCATAAAATGGCCCATGAAACTTTTGAATTCGATAGCTTCAACGTTGTAAAAAACTGTAAGGGACATACAAACATACATATATACAGGGGAAAGTATTGTTTTTATGAATAAATCTACTTCCAGATTTCACCGGAAATACACGTTTTGAGGTCCCCTGACACGTTTTGACCATTTTCTCGGTGATGTCTGTGTGTATGTGACAGCGTTTTTGTGGTTGCTCTAATTCAAAAACTATTTATCAAATGAACGCAAAATTCTATATTTAACATTTTTATAAAAGTCAAAAGATATGATAGTTTTTGGTGAAAATCGGTCAATCATAACTGGGTGTTTACTCTTGTCACCTATCAGTTATTTTAAAATATTTTCTTTAATATTTGATAAATATAAAAGTGTATTAGAATAAAAGTTATAAGAAAGTTAATTTTCTACAACCTTTGTTTGAAATATTTTTCGATATAATGTATATCTTATATTTACCTGCCACCACTGCGCCATCTACAGACGACCATTGTTAACAATTGACGCTTAGTTACGTCTTAGTAACACTCCTTTTCATTTTCTTAATTGTTGGAGCTTTGTGGCTATATCCAATATCAGAAGGCTGTTTGAGTTTATTTCTGTTCTTTGTAAAGTCTAAAATTTTCTTGAAATATTTAATATTATGTAACCTATTTGGTGGCCACATCAGATTTTTATATATTAGATTGGCCGAGCGGTTTTCAATCAAAAAATATATATATATGAGTTTTTTACAATAATGAAATCCAGATGTTTACAGTAGAGATAAAGAGCAGGGATTTCACAATAAAAAGTAAAATAGAATTTCATATACATATATTTCTAGGGAGCTGACCGCAGGGAATTTTAACCAAATATGATGCACATAATCTTTATATAAATAAATAACCAAAATGTCATATTTCACCGGGTCGATTAAGCAAGCCTAACACAATAACAACGTTAGAATTTTTCTGTATACATGAATTTCGAAGGTAATGGCTGAACGGAGTTAAAAGAAATTTGGTTTGTAAGGCGAGTGTAGAACGGAAAAACGAAATGAACATGTTTAAAACGAATCAAAATATTAGGAAAATTAATTTTCTGAAAATACATTAGAATACGATTATACTACGTCTAATTTGACGAAAAGCACTTCTGTACCACTGGAAACCCTTGTACACCCCTACTTGTTTTTTCCTACATAGCGAACAAATGAAAAGCAAATAAAGTTTAACACTATTTATTATTCACAAAATACGGCGCGGATTTCGACTTTCGTCGTAAATGTCGCCTGATGCCGTTTCGTAAATATGCTGATGCAAATCAATTTGCATTTTCGGGAGTTTACAAATGAATCGAATCGAGTCATTAATATGACGTGCACGGAAGAGATTAGTTTGGAGTGTTGACTTTAGAGGGATCTCACTCACATTATAAAATTAGTCCACTTGATGGACTCGATGTCGGCAGGCGGAGAAACAGGCACTCCGATCGCTATAGAGTCATATTCCCACTTTGCTCGAGTTTTATCCACCACCACTTCAAACAGCTCTTCCTCCTTCAGCGGCCGATTCGTAACCAGAGTGGCGTACACCTCCTCCACCCATGGACTGCGATGATTGTAGGAGTGGGCAGAGAATTTATTAGTCGAGAAGTTAGCGAAAGGAAAAATAAAGCTTCTATTGTCCAAATTAAGCTTAGGTCGGTTATCCGCGTTTGTTCTTTATTAGTGTTAAGGTTACTAATCAGAAACAAATTAAACTCTCTGGCAACTTAAAAGAATTGGCGGTAAAAATAAACATTGACTGTGAATTTTTTTTATTTGTTCATCATATTACAAAACCTTCGCGTTCAAACGAAGATTTTATTGTATGGTTTGGAAAGTACAGTAGCCCCTGGCCAACCGCGGTTTCGACTATCTGCGGTTAGCGAAATATGCACCGATTTACCACCCGCTGTGTAAAGTTTTGAATGCCTACGGGTTCATGCGAATACTCATTATTTTTCGTTAAAATGCTTTTCTTAAATCTGAATAAGCTCGATGTATTTTAACAGAAATACGTTTGTACTTGCTATTTATGTTTAATGCAGAAATTTTATTTTCTAATTCATATCATTTATATTGCGTTATTTTTTCGCGATAGAAATTTTTAGGTCATCGCGAAGTATGGCGCAATGTGAGATTATAAAAACCGATGCTAAGACAAACACGAACCTTATTTCGGAATGAACAAACAGATGAAATGAAAGGTACGTGTGTGTACACGGTGACTTAGCGAAAGGGACCCATGCGTGTACCTCCGACGAGAATTGATTTTCTCCTTCGTTAGCATTGCTAAGGTGATAGATCGGTTTTTATAAGCTGCTACGTTGCTACACAGAGATGCATTCAATTTGATTTCAGTTATACAGGACGAATTATACTTCTCCTACGCACTTCTAGCATTGAAACTGTTTGTTATAACTTATTTTTTGAACTTTTTCTTTACAGTTTTATTAATAAACACATTTATGGGAGGCAAAGATGTTTATTTCTTATAAGCCTTATGTTTATCTGCCGTTGTTTTGCCTATCGCAGTGGTTTCCAAGAACGTAACCCCAGCGGATTTCGAGGGACTACGTACTGTATAGTGTTGTAAGAATAAAGTTTATTCTTAGAAATTTATGCACATGCTACCGTTGAAATACACAAAGAAATTACATTCAATTTTCTTCCTTATTTAAAAATGTTAATATCAATAAATCATCCATTAATTTCTATTAACTTTTCTTATGATTTACAAAAGAAATAAAAACGGCTAATTTCCACGGCCTAGCAAATATGTATGGAAATTTTAAATATTCTCCTTTTGAGTTTTAAGATTTCAACCAAACCTCTGTGTTTGTCTTTTAAAATTTACACCAGAAACTTCACGCGAATATAATACTCTATCTCAATGAATTAAATTTGGAATTTAACATGCTAAAATTGAGAAAATTATCTGTTCAGCAATAAATTATATTTCCAAACATATTTCTATTTCCAGGGAAAAGTCTGCAGAAGTATACATAAACATCTCTAACTAGTATTTTTATATCCGAGAAATTATTTATTAAAGTTTACCGTTATTCACATAGGTACATATTTGGTAAGTTCCCAGATGAATTAATGCTAGACATTAGAATAAGTAACCATAAATGAAAAGATTGGCGGACGGATACTTAAGGGAAACATAAGTACAACTCTTAAACTCTTCGAAATATCACGTTATGATTTTATTTCGGCTTCGAGTAAATAACAGCCTCGTAGTATAATCCTTAATGCCATAGGGGCCCAGCTGACCAACAGGGGATATATGTGTAGATGTGGGATGTAGAACAAAATATTCCCGGACTTAACAACAATGGGAGATCCAGTTTTTACAACAACATTTCTAAAGCAGCAAAGAGTTCAAAGGCAATTTTTTTTCCAAAGTATGTGATATAAACGATAAATTTGAGATATTTAAAATTGATGAAAAACTTCAGTGATAAGAATAAGAAACTTGAATCATTCTTCTTTACAAACGTCTCGGTCCAAAAATCGATGATCATATTCTTATAATTTTAATTTCCAAAATATTGAAACCTCCTGGTCAAAAAATCGCTTGCTACGTGTTATCTTACGAGGTACATATGATATTTTGGAGTCGAACCCGGGTCTTTTTTCTGAAATTTTTTTATCGTCGTTGACTTAAATCCGTGACTGAAGCATACTTGCCAAAATTCAATCTTATACCTCGTCGAGATGTTTGTTAAAATGACGTTATATCTTATAAACAAGTTTATATGGAGGATAACGTTTCTAATTAACTTTTTCAGTACAAAATAAAAACCGAATCTGTTACAGCCGTAATAATTATACATATGATTGATTTTGAACAGTATATCAACATCGGAGAGGGAATAATTAATACTTACTTTGCTGCATGAGGACTTTTGTCCGTGGACCTTATGTCCGTGGACCTTATATCTTGGGACCTTATATTTGGGGACCTTATGTTTGGGAACCATATGTTTGATGACATTGTGTCCAGTTACCGTAAATGTGAATACGGACTCACTTCTTCCGGGAGGCGGTGCGCCCATCGTTAAGGAGTACTGCATTCATTCCTTTCTTCTAATCAAATCTCAGCATATTGTATTCACTATTACTGATAAAAACGAAAAAACAAACATTAATCTTAATAAAAGGAAGGACAAATTAAATTTATAACGTGTAGGATTATTAAGAGAATTTGAAGTTGTTCAGGCCGCCACATTCTAATAGTTAAAGGATATATTAAAAAGCACTGGCAGGTTTTGTCGAAATAGAGTAATAAAACTTTTATCGAAGACCATTTTTATTAATAATAAATAAAAAATATTTGTGGCGGTCTTACATTTAATTATATGAAATCTATATTTTTGGTCGACGCTGGCAAATTATTAACGGCTTTGAATGAAGCAACCGTGAGATGAGAAGTTTAAATAACGGAAGGTGGCGGAAAAGCGCGTGAGTTTTCTAAATTATGGAAAAGTACTCGAAGATGGGATTTAACATTATGCATACAGACGTCACATCTGGCGTATTTTTTTATTTTCACTTAATCAAATAACTACGCTAAGAAGGAGGCAATGGTTTTTTCGTATTAATAGCGTAAGGAGTTTCAAGCTGTTTTTACTAAGAAATCATTTCTTTATTTATAATCATTGCATTTTGCATTAGAGCATACCTTATTGACAACTCGGTGTTATTTTTGTATTCTATTGCCTCTGGTATGGTCGTGTTTGCACGGGTCACGGCCAAGACATCTAAGAGGAAGTATATAAAAACAGTTATTTTGCATAAACGGTAATTTTAAATTATCGAAAACAGAGGTTCTATTACTATGGCTTATGCAAAATAAATATTAGGCCAATGACGGCGATTATATATTAACTTAAAATGGCTGTAATGAAGGTGGGATTTCGCGGGGCTCACCTCTCAGAATGCCTTTGATTTTTACTGTGCGACCGCTCCCGCACCTCACTATGTCGTGCTGCAAGTCCAAATGAACACGATCCGTGGTCTCGCCTATGCTCTTCTCGGCGAGAAACGACGAGTACCATTCTCCGGTGGCGTTTCGGATCACGGAGATGGAAATGTTCATGCGAGCCTCTTCGGGACCGCATTCCGCCGCCAATGTCGAGGAGAAAGACAAGTAGGATGAGAGCGCTACTGTTAGCAAAATGAAGAACACGTCCATCTTTATGAGTAAAATCGTGGAGCTTTGCTAGGATTGAAGTCGACGTCCAGCCGATGATATTGAGTCTTCTGATCCGAAGTACATATATATGCGAATTATCAGGGAGGAAGGGGAGGGAAAATGCCCCTTCGTTACGCAAATCTGCTTCGTACACATGCACCTAGTCTATTTATAGGCTTCTCTTTTCCTTTACTAAGATGAACAAATTTCCAGGAATAGCGTAAATGCGCACTTGCACTCTGACCAGCCGTCATCCATTCTCAGAACTAAATAAAATGTCAAAGTCCTTCTTGGCGGCTCCAGTTAGACGAGAAATGGAACTTTATGAACGCCACCAAGATTACGGATTATGAGATAATGAAACAAATATTCTTTCACTTGATGCTAATTTATTTTGAGGGGATAATTTAAGAAACATTAGTCCATCACTCCTCCTACAGTGCTGAGTGACTTCTATGTTCACCTCATGGAGGAGAAGGGCAAAGAAGGAGGGGGTCGCCTGCATTTAGTCCTGAACTTCACCATGCAGGTAGTTTACAGGGAAGAAATGCGTCCAAGTGTCCCTGACGAATTTAACTTGCAATCTAAAATGCCCATCCTTGATGCAACTCAGAATTGAGGAATACGGGCGCCGCTATTTCATCACCGTAGTATTAAACTCGTTGGCGGTTATCGCTGTGGTCGAGTCTTCCGTCCAGGGCATCGTTCCGGTTCTTACAAATGCAGCAATTCGGTTCGTTTTTAAATTCACTCTAGCAACTACTAGTGCATCGGTCTAACCGTTTTTTACGTTCAGACTTTTATTTTTTGGAAAAATTTCAGGATTCCAAAAATATTTTTAGCGTAATTTTTATATAAGCCAAATATGCCCTCACTATCGTGGGTATAATTTTATACACACACACACATACGCGCGCACACACACATACATACATACATTTCATCTCACCTTGAAAAACTCATTAATTTTCAGAGAGATATTTCATTATTAGAGCTATTTTTTAAATCCAAATATTTGCAATTCTGAGCCAACGACAATTAAAACACGACAAAAATAACAACTCAAAGACAAATAACACAAACACTTTTTATAATCACCTTTATATCACGATTATAGAATAACGGAAGAACTGTCGAACACGATAAACCGACGGGAAGGTGACTGTTTACGTTTAGCGTACGCAGGCCCACGTTTAGAGTTATAAATACCAGGTATTGACATTGAATGTCCAAAAAGTAGGCAGTAACAGAGAATCGTCAGCTGTAAAATACAAATTTTATTTGAAATAAATTAAAAGGTTTGTACATCAATGAGCAAAATATGGATTGGCTTGCTTGCTTAGATGATCTACTCTCTTCTTTACTTGGAATTAACTCACTATACTGATCTGCTCGATGAAGTCCCTCACGTCTACTATTCCATACACCGATGTCGGAACTTCAGAAGCCGCCAGTCCCATATCCTTTCCATTCAGAAAAAAGTGCAGGTCGCCATTGGATCTCACTTTGGCACCCAATCGATCGCCAATCTAAATAATAGATAGGAAACAATATTGCACAATATGATTATAAATAACTGTTTCCTACATATATAGGATGATGACAAAATCTAAAGCAGACGTAGAAGACCTACAGATATGAAATTTACCATGGTGTATATAGGTTTTTGTGCACAAGTTGTTTGTCCGACTGAGAAATAATGACATTCCAAAAATTTTTAATTTAGCGTAGCTTTTTCCGACCACAATTTTACATTACTGTCCCCAATAAGCAACACATAGAAATTAGCGCAGGGCTTTATAAATTACAATTTCAGTTTTAAAAATCAGATCTGATCCAACACACGATTTACTCCATATAGAGAAACGAATATGATTGCTCTCGTTGTCATCGTTAAATAATTATTGGCAATTACAGACGTGTATAATTTTTAAACTCTGAATAATTTTCAAAGTTAACAATATTTGAAACATTACCACATTGAAAAACGCTAAGTAAACGAAATTATTATTTGTTGTTTCGCTTGCAGAATATCGGATTCGAAATTTAAATTATCTGTGGGTGCACTGGCATCTCTGTCAATATTTACAAGATTTTTTTCATATTATTACGCTAGATGTCATTTGGATAATTTCGATCACAATAATAATTACCCTTGGCAAATATAAAAAAATGTCATTGCTCCGGAAAAATAAGGTTTTGCTTGGCATAAATTTAGACGTTTAATCGAAATATCTCTTAAACATATCATTTTTTAAATCAATGTTTCAAGCAAAATTTGCAGATAATCACATTTCTACAACTGCAATAATAAAATATTTACATAAGTTATGTTCTGAAGGTTGTATTTGAAAAAATGGAATACTGACTAAGAGTAAACCTTCAGTTTCGTTCGAACATTTTCATCTTAAATGTTTTAATACATTTAGTCATGTACTAATAAATATCTTATATATAAAGTTTTATGTTGATATGATTATTAGTTCTTGAGTTAGAGCGCCCAAAATATTCCTCTAACACAAACACACATAGACATCATCAAGGAAATAATAACAAGAAGTCGAAACAAGGACTAATGCAGGCTCGTTTTCCAAAGTTGAAGTCTCGAATTGAACTCGGGACTTTCTCCTATACCGTAATACCCCCTTTGACGCTTCCCCGTACAACGCTGTTTCGTTATAACGCCTTTTGTTCTCGCACGGATTTTTTACGTTCTCTAGGCGTTTTTGTGGGCGCTCTTAACTCGAGAAGAACTAATATAACTTTTAAAATTATATTTTTACTCGCATAGAAGACCCTTCTTTATGACGGGACGAAATACATTATTTGTAGTTTAACTTCAAATCTCGCACCGAGACAATAATGAGATCTCGATATCGACATTGGCATGGATGTCAAGGAAAATCCTCGTGAAATCATTAAATTCTTCCAAAATGTCTAATTTTGTACGTTAAATTAGAGCAATTGCGGGCAGAGGGAGACAATCGGCGATGAGACTAAAAACCTTGTTCATTTTCCTTTAAAACAGTTCCAGTCTGAAGACCGGGGATCAATGTTTATAATTTTTATGAGCACAAGAATGAAAGCTTTGCACGTCGCTAAATTGATTTTTTAAGTGTTATCTTATGGGAAATACAAAATGTCTCCTGGAGTCGAGCCTGGGTCTTTTTTGGGGATATTTTTTACCTATGACGATTCCGAGTAAAAATGAGGTACCTATAAAAAAATTGGTTGAACTTGCCGAAGAAACGTGTTTGATGATGTTTCTCCAAAGTGTTGCGCCACGGAAAAAAACGATAAAACAAATTATAAGACGCGTTATGTGACTTAATTGCACATTTTCGGTACGTAACAGAATATTTTCAATCAAAATGACTGAAGAAAACTGCCGAAATCATAGAAATAACCACAGCAGAAACACCACGTCCTCAGACTGCAGAGCAACCTATGGTTTTGTTTACATATTTCGCGAAATTGGACACCTGTTGGTAATATTGGGCGCCGATTATTAAGTGAGAGGGCGTGTGGAATCTATTACATTGTGAGAAAATGACAAGAAAGCTGCGACAGTTACTATATTGGAGGGTTTCTAGTGTGTAGCAGATTTGCTTCAATTAACTATTCACAGTGCACTTTTTAGTGTATCGGAGAGAAGAGCGAATATAGCACTTATATTTTGAAAACAATAAATTACGATTTCAGGAACGCATCTCCACAAGTGCTGTACCAAAATGACCCTGAATAACGCTGATTCAGTCAGCGCTCTCGTTTTCAAGTACGCATCCCCAGCGTCTAACGGGTTATGACTGTACTACATACGGAGAAAGTAAAAATATAAACATTTGAAATAAGTTTAACAAAAAAATAAGTTTCGGTGGGTAGTGGGCCAATGGAGCTTCGAACGAGACGGATGCTAATTACTTAGATGCGTTCAGATATCCGAAATGGCGATTATTGGGTTTTTCAGGGAAATATAAATGCCGATTCTCTGACAGCTTACCTTGAGCTTATTCATGTTTATGCCGTAGTGTTCATTAATCTTCAATCCTTCATGGTGCACTTCATCAAACCAAAGTATCCATCCTTCGTTCCTTGAAAATATATAAAATAAATTAATCCACATCCGCAGTATAAATCCATAAATATATCTCTACAAAACATAAAAACACTATGGTGACCATCATCACCATCGTTCTCACGATCATCATGTGTAACGCTTTCTATAACCATGCACCGTATAACATTCGATCATATTTCATGATTGCTTAGAATCGTCGTACGAATATGCAATTTGTACAAAGCAACGCCTAAAAGAATGATAACTCAGTTTGCTATCGTCGATTATTAAATACTCGTGGAATCGGTTCACAGATTTCTTTTGAGCACCAACATTCTGCATATTTTTCGGGTTAATCTTTCGTGTCAAGGGAAAACGCATCGTAGCTGATTTCAGCATACAGTGCGCCACCTAAATATTTACTTCCTCTCCATACTCCGGCGCTCTCAGTCTCTCTACCCTCCAATCTTCGGCCTAATATTATTTGGTAATCAAATCGACGTTGTTAAGAAGTTAACCTATAAAATTTTGACGTCAGGGCGGAGAAATGCTGTGATAACTGGTGTGAACAAGAAGGAAAAGTATACTCCATAAGTGGAATACACAGAGATTTCAAAGGTGTTTTTACGGGAAATGCATATATGTAAAACGATCTCGAAAGACTCGGAGGGTCTTGAATTTTATGCCCGAAACTATAAGTCGTAATTATGTGGCCTCGCAGACTTTTTTGAGATAAATATTGTCCATATCCGAATAAATGTTTTAATCGATACCTAACAGATCATAAAAGAGCTAATAAAGTAATGCACAACGTTGTGGAATTTGCTCATTATGATATGTAATGAAAAGCTTTGTCACTTACAAAAAATGTTATAAAAACGACAGGTTTCGCTACGATCGATCGCATTTAATTGTTGCTTGACAAATACCCTTTAACGAGATACGAGGATACATTTATTTCAGTGCTTATATAAAGTGGAAGTTAAAATTGACGGATGCATTTAAAAATCACAGTTAAGCGATACATTTTAATATGGAACACTAATAGTTCATTTAATTAAAATCCTCCTTGTAGTTTCGGAGATTAAACATGCGAACCGACGACGGAGGCGACGTGCCCATAAGGCGTTCCGCTACTATCGCTTCGATGATAAAGAGCGCCTAATAAAGCTAGGAGATGACAGGGAAACTATTTCCTTTTCACTAGACATCCTGAAACGAAATGGCGGCCGTTTTAAATATTTAAATTTTGGAAACGGTACGTTGGAGAAAAAATCTCTATGGACTAAAAATATGCTTCTTGATATGGACTATCACGAAAATTTTTTTCAGATTATGGCGGGGCGTAGGATGGGATTGACGCGCGAGGTCCGTGTTGACAGCGCTCCTAGTATTACATAAAATCATATTCGTCATTCATTTGCCATTCATACTTTTTCATGAGATTTTGCTTGTTGTTCAGGGTGTCCGAGAAAGAGTGGACACATTTTAAACTTTTAACTGAGAGTATGCCTTTCACCACATGAAAGCGGAGCTCTGAAAGTTTTATATACGCTACGAAAACACATTAGGTAATTTCTCTTTTGTGGAAAACACCATCACCAGTACCTGCTACCTTGATATACTGGAACTGTACGCACTTACACGAATTCAGGAAATGAATCTACTGGTCATATTTTAACAAGATGGAGCAACGCCATATTGGGGTTGAACCGTTCGGCAATATATGGACAGAACTTTTCCTGGAAGATGGATTGGAAGAGGCGGGCCCATTGCAGGGTCTTCACGATCGCCGGATTTAACGTCCATGGACGTCTTCCCCTGGGGGTATGTAAATGACCAGGTGTGCCGCACCCGAGTCACTTCTTTACAAGATTGTAAAGACCGCATTGTCTATGCTGTGGAATGAATCCCACCTGAAATGTGTGACAACGCTTTCCTGGCATTTGAATACCAGAAGCACATTGCTCGGGCAACAAGGGGGGATCATGTAGAGTACATTAAAATGCAGAGAAGAGGATAAAAATATTTTAAAGTTTCTCTTTCACGTAGTGAAATCTGTATTCTTCTAGCTTTGTTCATTTTTTCAATAAAAATGTTTAAAATGTTCCACTCCTTCTCGAACACCATGAATAGTAGTTAAATATATGAAACACTTACTCAACAATGCAATTCCTTAAAAAGTTATACGAATGAATTATCTCGATGCGTCTGCTCGTAAAATTTCAACGTATTGTACATTCTAAATTTAAACGTGCGCATTTGTATATATAATGAATTTTTGCCGATTCGGCAATGAAACCTGTAATGTTTCTATGAATATGCAACAAGGATGCAAAACATTTTGCAGCGACAAGCTCCTTTTCGCGCATAAAAAACAAAGTCGTCGAGGAACGCTTTCGTGGATTAAAGAGAATTTCATTGAACCATTGATATAACGTGGGCAGGTTAGTTGGAATGTTAACCTAAAGAGGTCTCTCACTCACTTGATATTGCCAGACCACAGTATGTTCTCGATGTCGTCAGGAGGAGAAACAGTCACTCCGATGATAGAGGACCCAGTTTTCCACTTGGGTATTGTTTTTTCCACCACCACTTCAAACAGCTCCTCCTCCTTCAACCTTCGATTTGTGACCAGAGTAGCGTAAGACCACTCCACCGATGGGCTGCGATAACCGAAGGAGTGTACGAAGAAATTATCAATATGGATGGATGTCAGCGAAAGGCAAAAGATAGCTTCTGTCCTCCGAATTAAGCTTAGGTGAATTAACTACATTCGTTCGTATTTAAGATTACGGTTTCAAATTTCCCAAACTTAGTTATATTTACAGGAAAAATCTATAAGATAATTTAAATACAAATGAAATTAGTATGATTTCATATATTATATTATTAACTAAAATAATCGCAGCTATGCCTGTATTTAGATTGTAAATGTTTCCGGATATATTCTTGAACGAAATATGAATAAATATCACCTAACATGGAAATGTGGGCTGTTGGATATCGTGGTTATATACGTATAGGGAGGAGCCATAGCTAGTCACTGTTACATCTTTGATAGGATAAGGAAAAATGAGCCCAAGTGACTGTTAATTCAAAACACTACGAAAGAAAACTTATTTCACTACTATCTGGTGTTTTCAAAAGAAGTTGCGCGGGAAGCATGATACTTGTGCAGCCTGCGAGATGTTCCTCTCCACCTGGAGGGGTTTAATAAAAGATATCACACTCTCAACCATACTTAAAGTAAAGTAAAAAGTTTTGATGGTTGATAAAACCTAAATTTTTAAACAAGATTTTTATTTAAAAATCATTTTATCCGAATTACAAAATAATAAAACCCAAAAATTACCCAAGATTGAACTTTTTATATAGCCTCGAAATATCTGTAACTTATTTTTACCCGATTTTAACCCGAATAAAAAGGATAATGATAAAACCCGATATTTACCCTCCGAATGAATTTTTTTAAAACCGAAAAATCCATACCCTACTTATATATATGCATATCGATCAAAATTTGCGAATTAAATCTTCCAGCTCTGGCATGATTTCGGTTGTACTAGCAGAGTAAAAGCCTTATTACCCAACCCTTAATGCCCTAGAGCCTAGGGTCCCAGCTGACATCCCTAACTATATACGTGTGAATGTGAACACATACTCACTCCTGTCTGTAAGCAGTGCGTCCTTCGTTAATGAGCACAGCATATTTTCCTTTCTTCTCTTCGAATTTTAGGACATCCACTTCGTCACTGCTCATAAAAATAGAGGAAATTGAAATTAAGTATTAATCATATGAAAAGGGAGTTTATACACATTAAATTTATAACGTGCAAGGATATTTAGGAAGTTTAAATGTGTATAAGTCAACTTTCCTTAATCGTAGAAGATTCCTTTAAAAGTCAGAAGTAATATATGAAAGCACTCTTTGGAAGATAATTTTATTATTTGTAAGATTGTGAATGTAGTTCACATATCTCTTGTTACATTAATCTATTTTTGGACCCACGAATGGTAGCTAATAATTCACCGGTATTAAATAAATTAATTGCACTCTGGTTAAATTCACATATTGTACGACGACAGGAGAATGCGTGTTAATTATGTATGGAAACCAACACTAAAGTGGATGTTGTCATTACACATCCAGTAATCACGTATGGAGACAGTTTTTTGAGATCAAATAAATATGCTGATAAAGAATTCATTGTTATTTGCAAGTAATTATTTTATTATTTTCAAGTAATTTCAAGCATTTTAACAATTGACCAGTTTTTGCAATTTCCATTAGAACTCACCTTCTTGGCAACTCGGTGGTATTGTTTACTAAAACTTGTTCTGTCGTCTCAAGAATCGTATCAACATGGGAAACGCACGAAGGATCTAAGGTAAAAGAAACAAATACATGATTTTAATAAACAAAGAAACATTTACCGGGTAGAGAATGTACGACAAAATTATTGAATAATTTCGTAAAGTTTCCTCTTCTGATACTACGCTTTTTTATATTTAATCTTTTAACACGCTCGTCTGGCGTTTCTGACTTTTCCCGACCATTTTCTATTATATCATATAATTAAAATAAAGAAAATTCACCGTAATTATTAATAAACTTCCATTCTGTGTGAATTTAAAATATAGAATTATCTTATCCACTAACTTGTATATTTATTCTTATATAATATTAAAATGGATTATTCAATTGCAATCTTATTAGATAATATATAGGAGCTACTTTCTCCGATACATTTGACTGTTAATTAAAAATACCTTCGTATTTTATATAAATCCATTTATAAATACAGCTATTTATAATAAATAATAGAACTAAAATTCTTCTCCTTCGAAAACGCCCGATATATATGAATTAAGTATTAAATAAATATGACCGCACTTCCCATTTTCACTAACTTTCCTCCTCTTAGCCTCAATAACGCTAAGGAATAAAGACCTTATCAATAAACCAATTAATCCTTTCTACTCCTATTTTTCCTACCTCTTTCTAATTTTTCCCATTATCCTATCTCACCCCGTCCCATTTGTCCTTTCTTCTCTCATTGTCTTACGCCCTTCCATTTTCCTCCCTATCTCCCTCCATATTTCTCTTTCTTCCTCCATCTTTCTCTTTCTTCCTCCATCTTTGCCTTTCTTCCTCCATCTTTGTCTTTCTACCTCCATCTTTCTCTTTTTTCCTCCATCTTTCTCTTTCCTCCATCTTCCTCTTTTTTCTTTCATCTTTCTCTTTCCTCTTCCATCTTTCTTCCTCCATCTTTCTCTTTCTTTCTCCATCTTTGCCTTTCTTTCTCCATCTTTGTCTTTCTACCTCCATCTTTCTCTTTTTTCCTTCACCTTTTTCTTTTTCATCCATCTTTCTCTTTCTTCCTCCATCTTTCTCTTTCCTCCACCATCTTTCTCTTTTTTCATTCATCTTTCTCTCTTCCTCAATCTTTCTCTTCCTTCCTCCATCTTTCTCTTTCTTCCTCCATCTTTCTCTTTCTTCTTCCATCTTTCTCTTTCTTCCTCCATCTTTCTCTTTCTTCCTCCAACTCTCTTCCCTCGCTCCCTCAATTTTTTCTCTTCTTCCCTACTATTTCATTCACTCTCCCTCTCTCTTTCATCATTCCAATCTCTTCTCTTTCTCCCTTTCCCTCGCATTCTTATCCCCCTCGCCCTCCCTCTTTATCTTCCTCACTCCCAATCCCTTCATTCTCTCTCTCATGCTTTATCATCCACAATTCCAATCGCTTATTTTCCCCTTTGTCCCTTCCATTCTCATATCTATCTTCTTTCTTCTCAATTTCCTCCCACTCTCCCTTTCATTATCCATCGCTCTCTTCCTCCCTCGCATTCACCTCTATCACTAACTATCCTCTTTCATTCTTTCCTTCATACATTTTTCTCCTTCGCCCCTTCACATTCTCTCTCTCACGCTTTTGTTCTCACTCTCCCCTCAAAAAACATGCATACACTGACCGACAAACAAACCGGAACACCTTAAAAAAATCTAATTACTATACATTTTTATGGTAAAAATGTTAAAATTTTTGTTACTGCAAGGAAGTGAAAATTAACACTTTTTGTAAGTCTAGCATACAAATAAAAGAAACGAACAATTGGTTGAATTTTTATTAAAATTAGTGATTAACGACGATTAAAAAATGATTCGCAAAACTTACGAAATGGTTAATGTCTTAATGTTACGACAAAATAATCCAAAATTGTGAATTTAACGAATTAACGGGGCAAAGGGAACCACGTGGTTAATCAGGACCTCTTCGATGTAGCGGTGGGCAGTGAGAGATCCGCTCTCAATGAAGACGAGCTCCGTAGGATAATCAAAGGAAATGCCGGCCCATACCACGTCGGAACCTCCACAAAACGCCATCCTTTGTGCGAATTTACACTCTGGAAAACGCTCTCCAAGCCTTCTCCAGACTCTCTCTATTCCGTATGGTGATCGTAGGGAGAACCTGGACTCGTCTGAGAACAGAACTGTGCTCCATTGCTCCAATGTCTAGTGCACGTGTTACCCCGCAAACTCAAGATGAGCTGTGCGATGTCGTGGGGTCATTTCAAGTTCTGCAGAAGGTCTGCGTGAGCTAGGTTCGCTTTTTTCAGTCTTCTTCTTACTGTTTGCTTACTCACATTCACCTGCCGCACTTGCTGCAGTCGGTTTCGGGCTTCTTACGCTGTGGTAGACCGATTTCGTAACACTTGCGACAGAATAAACCGATCGTCTCAAGCCGAAGTCTTCCTTCGTCGACCTTGATTCGAGCCTCCATGCGTAACTTTGAGTCTCTCGGAAGCACAGCTCTTGCGACGTTTTCATCTTTTAAAAGCATTTTAAAAGAAAAGAAAATGGAGACAGGAAAACGCTAAATGACGAAAAAGATGCGAGACAGTTTCATTGTACGATTGATTTTTTTTCCTGGCTTTTTGCAACAATCCGCCTTCATTTACGCAGGAACGGTACATAGCAGGCTACTGCAGGGGAAAACACATTGCGCGGTAAAACCTGCTACATTACCGGCAGGGCTTATTGTAACATAATCAATCAATAATGGACTTTTAGTGGTGCAGATAGATTTCTATTTTGATATTCTTAACTTAAAAATTTATAGTAATTAGATTATTTTAGGTGTTCCGGTTTTTTTCGCCGGTCAGTGTATTATAATAAAAAAACTAAGGACCAATTCCAAACCCACCTAAAGTTAACACCGATACTTTTATAAGTACCCAAATTTTCCCGGGTAAATCATATATGCTGAACATATGGCAAACTCCCAAGCACTTACTTGATCTTTGAAGCACCGATTAGAAAACTTGATTATCCTCTTTGCCTTATGTGATCTGCGGGGTACAGATTAAAAATATTATTCCGAGATATGGATTCATTATTTTCCCAAGATAGCTTCATACGCTAATTCAAATAAGGAAAGAAAATTTTCACCTGGCCTTGACCTTTGGCACTTCGGAAAAAAAGAACTGCCTCGCTGGCCTTCAGCTCGAAAAGATTAAAAAAACTTCAAAAATGTATTCGTTGGCCACCGTGAGCAGAAATTCTTTAAACTAAAAAACGACGTATTTTCCCTTTCAAAATAGGGTTCCGTATCAATTTGACGAATCGTCAAATATCGGCGGTTTGAAAATAAAAATCTGTATATTGTATTCGTTCAAACATGGAACTATCCCGATTTTTTTCCCATACCGTAAAGTAATTTGAAAATGCGAACGATTAATATGCTGCACTCAATGCGTGGCAGATAACCGGTTCTGAAATACAGAAGTTCATCAGCCTCGATATTTGTATTGTCCTTCTTACAAGTGGAGCTTTCAAGGCAGGAATTTTATACTGTTTCCCATAATTATTCCTGTAAAGCATTCGCCAGCCGGCATAGAATTTTTACTGAAGCTTGTATTTGCCTGTATAATGATTTTTGTATAGTATATGGTAAGAGATTTCAACTGAAAAATGTGAATAATGTTGATTAGTTGCTCGATTCTGATCTGGAAAATGGTCAGGAAATGTAAAAGTATTGAAAAAACCCTCAACAAATATTATGAGTATAGCTAAATCTCATTTTGATAATTTTGTGGAATCCAAGTTGCAATTTTAAAAATTTAAAGGACAGTTCGTGGGAAATATCGCTTTGAGAATATAAATAAGCAGGACTCACCTCTCATAATGCCTTCGATTTTTACCATGTGATCTCTCCCGCACCTCACTATAGCGTACTGCATTTCCAAATCGACACGATCTACCTTCTCTCCTATGCTCCTCTCGGCGGTAAACGTGGAGTACCATTCTCCGGTGGTGTCGTTTTTTATCACGGAGATATTCATGTTCGTGCGTTCCTCTTCTACGCCGCATTCCGCCGCCGTTGCCGAGTAGAGAGAGACGGACGATAATATCGCCATGGTGAGAAAAAGGATGATTCGGTCCATGGCAATGAGTGAAGTTCAAATGTAGGTGTGCTCCTTACGCTTATTTGGAACCTTCTGATCCGAAGGTTAGACACGAGTCACAAGGAAAGTGGAAGAGGAATAGATGCTCCTTCCCGACGAAACCTGTTTCGCGCCAATGAAACCGGCTTTTCTCTCCCCTTCCTAAGATGGCCAAATTTCCACAAATAGCGCTTCTGCGTACTCTCACATGCCGTCCTTTCTTCTAAAGATTCGTTAAAAAGTCATATACCTTGTTAGGCGGCTCCAAAACGACAAGTAATCAACAGCGTCGAGATTACGGATTTTGATGCCTGATTAAAACAAATATTCTCCGACTTAATGTGGGTGGAGAAATCGAGGGATTATAGACTATCGCTCCCTTCCAGAGTGCTGGGTGACCTCGACGCTTTCCTCATAGAGGATTAGCAGGCTTATGAGGGAGTCTGTGGGTTACGAGTTCATACCCAACCTGAGTGTCTCTGACGATTGTGACTTAAAATTCAAAATGTCCACCCATTATCCCTCGCCGTATTGCTAAATACGGCGATGGATAATGAAAATTAAAATTACAATTAATTGACCTACGATCTCTATATCTAATCGTCACTGTCACCAGGATGTATAACGCGAAAAAGAATATAATCGTCGTGCAAATAAAAATGTTCGGGCAAATCAGCGTGAATATCAATATAATCGCAGATTAAATAAAAATATTCGTGAAGTTGAACAAATTAATAATCGTGAATACTGGGGTGATCGTTCTACAGTAGAAAAAACCAGCAGACTGAACGTCAATTATCACAACAAAATCAGCATCAAAGAAGAAAAACCGATATTTAGTCACGGTCAGTTATACGTAGCACTGACTCGGTGCCGTAGTATGACCTGCATTCAGGCTCTAGCTACAGAGGCGCTATGCATTACTTGCGTGAGAATAATTTTTGCAGAGGTATGAATAAATGTACGTGTGGGTATTTTGTAAATAACTCAACAAACATTAACGGAGGGGTGCGTTGAAGTACTATCTCGCCCGGGACGCAAAAATTACTCGGACCGCCTCTGCCTGCATTAGTATTCACATAACCGGCGCAAAGAATGCTGAAGAAAGCGACAGAAATATTTTGTTTAAAGATGTTTAACAATGTTTTTAAATAATTGTTATAATAAATTCCTATGTTAAATTTATTTTCAAATATAAACTTTACAATTCTCATGCGAGCGAACGAGAGTGGCCTGGGATTGGCCAGGGAAGGGAGCAGTGGGCCGAGCCCCTTTGTATAGTATAAGGCAGGAGTGCTCACTATTTTTGGGTATAAGATCTACTTTTCTCCTGTTTATCCGGTAAAGACCTACTTTTCTTAAGGTTACCCAGCCGAGATCACTTTTTCCACAAATTTAAAGACGAAAGAGTATACACACCAGAGGATCCACGGGATTTTCGGCCTCGCTCAACCCACTTATGGCTGGTGGGAGGAACCACATTTCCCGCCTCTGAGAGGCTCCCTGTACATATTATAGAAATGCTTATTTGACGTTTTCTTCATCCTTTGATTTTTCCTAATGTATACCATATTTCATTAACATTGAATAAGATTTGGAAATTAGCGCAATGCGCTAACGCAAATTTCGCAGTAACTACAAGGGTGGTACAATAGGCATTCGAATCTAAGTTATTTGTACATGCACACGAATTTTGGTAAAAATCAGACAACCGAGACGACAGTTATCGTAGAACAGAAAAACAGTGAAACAAATACAGACAGACAAAATGAACATAGACTCAACAGGAGAGACCTCGCTTCGCTCGGCCAATTATTTGCATATATTATTTTCTTGTAACCCAAATTAAATTTCAATTAAGAAAATTTTGGTTCGACAAAGACTTGTGCGCAAGGTATCGCCAAGCCTTGATGCCAGTTCAGAAAATTGAGGTACTTGAATTTGCTTCTGTTTTCAATATCATCACAGCACAGCAACATTTTTCGGTTGGCTTACCGGTGAATTACTAGTTATTTGTACATGAACACAAATTTTGATAAAAATCAGACAACCAGGACGGCAGTTATCGCAGAACAAACAAACTGACAAAATGCACATGCAGTCGAAAGAAGAGACCTCGCTTCGTTCGGCAAATAACATTTCTTATCATAAATTCCATATAATTTTTTATTTTTAGATTGTGAACGAATAATTTATTATTTCGCTTAAGATAAACCAAAAGAGGACTATACTAAATCAGAGTTAAATAATAGTCGTTGCAATGGCAACACTCGTAATGAGCGATAGAAACTTCAAAAATGCCAGGATTTAACGAAATTCGAAGAAATACGATCGCTAAGAAAAATTCTACGATAATAATTAGAATATCCATTCCTTTCCTCGGAGAATAGTACAGCACTCGCTTCGATATAACAATTCTATGATATTTTAATGTGCAAGAGAATATTACCCTCCACGATGTATTTCAGATTTTCCATGTAAATTAAATGGGAAGGATAGTTCCTGGAATGAAACCCGGGACTTTAAATCTTCGTCAGCAAATACAATCGTCGGGAGTTCGGGTCCAGTAGAAGGAAATTTCCACCACGTATCAAGAAAATCGGTATATTACTTCAAAAGTTAATATTGGTGGGGGGAAGGGGGAGGGAGGGGGGGAAGGGGGAGGGGCAGACAGACACAACTACAAAACTATAACCTATTTTCATTCTGAAAAATAGGCTAAAATCACCTACCTGTTTCTCGTGCGATGTCTACCTAGACGGCTGCGTCTCCGTCCCGCCGACGCCTCGGTGGGACGGGGAAAATGAAACAAGTTCAATCCAGCCCGTGCCCGTTGCCCCACCCCGCACCCGTTCCGTGGGCAAACCTGTGATGTGTGAACACGTACATTACTTTATCCTTTGTTTATTTTCCACCCGAATCCGCCCAGAGCCCTTCAGGGTTTATTATTGTACGAGTCTTGCGTAACGACCGGAGTTAACAAAGATTGTTCCTCGTCTTGGGCAACCGTTTGAACGTATTATTAAAATTCGCCATTGTTATTTAACAGTCATTCTTACATCGTGATGATAGCGTAAGCAGGCACCTGGAATTTCTTTTGACCAAGTGAGGGGTTATTGGGGGATGGCAGAAGCAAACTCGATACGTAATTAGTTCTAATATTAGAAGTACGAGTGGATTTACAAATTGACGATATCATCGGTTTTATCAAATTCTCCGGTTCGGTAGTATTTGTTACATAACGGAAACAGCAAAACTGACAAGGCACAGCTCTCAAAACAGTCAAGATATACGCGTTTAAAAAATTAAAAAACGCAGTTTCTTCTTACATTACATGCTACTGATAGCATTCTCCCTATATTCCAAGTTAGACGCCGTCGTAAGAAGTCGGTTTGGCTGGCAGAATGCACGAGATTGTAATGCGGTATATTTTTTTACAATACATACAGTTAAATTGTTGTTGCATCCATCGTCATACCGTTTCACTTCGTTAATAAGACGAGTCGTAGGTAACTGAATGATAAATCAATCTCCGAACTGTGTGACTGCTCTGTTAATCATGCAGATTTCTGACTGACTTAGTAAAAGTTTTTGCGGGTACCACTAGATAGATTAATTTTTTGTGCGCAAGCAAAATTTGGAAAATGAAAGGAAATGTACTGTCTACAAAGAATAAATTAACGTATCTCTGTTTTCTTTACGTATACACGTTTGTAAATGAAAAAATGGTAATTTAAGACAAAGGTATTACGTAAACATACAGATTACATTACAACTATTCGAGTAAGGTATGCGTTAAGTAATAGTCTATTGTATTATTAACTACAGTTGATTAGGAAATTAATCGGCGAATAAAAAATTCGATATTTCTTTGGCATCGCTATTGGAATTTCAGTTCGTAGACATTACACTAAGTCATTAATATTTACATTTTTGACAAGATTACATAAATCATAAGGATCGAATCGGTCTCGCATGTATGCACGCATGATGTGCGCATCTTTCCGCTCTTATTTACTTACTCCATACGTAGAAAAGGGACAAGTATTTTTTTTCAATAAAAGAAATCGATTTCGAGGTTTCAACGGAAATACAGGTTTTGAGGTTCTCTGAGTACATTGTCACCATTTTCTCGATGATTTGTATCTGTTTGTGTATGTGATATGAATATTATGGGTGCCCTAACTCAAAAACTATTAATCTTGTTGACGCAAAATTTCATATTTGATATTTTTGTTAAAGAAACAAGAGTTGATTAGTTTTTGATAAAAATCGGTCAAACGAAAATGGGAATTAACTCTTGTAACTAAATTTTTTAAACTAATTGCTTTAATATTAGATTATGATGAGCGAGGTGGTGTTGGTGAAAGTAGTGGTGCTGAGCGTGGTGGTGGTGGTAAGCTCACCACCATCACGCTCACCACTACAACCACGCTCGCCACCACTATCACGCTCACCACCACCATCACGCTCCATGGAAAATCTAACCATTGAATCGACAGATAATATCACAAAGATGAATCTATCCAAATGCTTAACCGCATGCATTCTCAATAACGGTTATCAGTTTCAGAATTTTTTTTTTTCTGTTCGGATTCGGATTCACTCTAGCTAAAATAACGTTTTTTCCGTTTCGGTTCGGTTCCGGTTCGATGCTCTCAATTGTAAGGAGAGGGAGGAGGGAGGGAGAGAGGGGAGTAGGTGTAAGCGAGGCTCAGGCGGCTGTTTCTCCTCCTAACCTAACACAGTCACGTATGTTCCCTCGCAGCGCAAGGGTTGCTAGGGATACCACGATGGCTGAGCCGGTCGATTGTTTCATTCGTTTTTGCCCAGGGTTTCTCACTATTTCTTCAAAGATAGAATATTTATTCTAGTATGAATGCTCGGCTAAGATGTTTTGCTTCGGTTGAAGAATAAGAGGATAGTGAGGACATGCAACGTTTTTAATAATGTATCGCTCGCTTCCGTGAATACTTTGATTTTGTGATAAAACGCCGAATACAGTTTGTTTTTATTACGTGGAGGAGCAGACTTCGTGCGCGGTGCATCGCGTGATCCTTCGAATTCTCATTTCATCGGAGATAACCAGTCTTTAAGTGGATCCTCCTGCTTCGACGTCTCAGGAATTGGATTAAAAGAAGCAGCTGTGGCGAATAAAAGTAAGTTGCGATGGTGGTTAACGTCTTTGAATACAGAAATTCCTCGGTTTACGAATATTCACTACAACGCAATAGACAAACTAGACGACACATTTCGATTTGCGAAACGGATGTTCGCCATAACGGAAGTTTTGCAAACAAATTTTTAGCACGTGATTCATTGGTGATTATTTCCCGAGAGTTCAAAGTCAGCATAAATAACGCCACCCAATATTTTACCAAAGACACGTGCGGTAAACTAGATGTGCAATATATTGTGATTACAACATTTTCCTGATCTAGCCATCGCTCGTAATTTCAGCGCCAGTCGTGAATCATCTCACCCATCGATTATTCTTTGTATTTCATTTCTTTATATTCTATAGCTGAGACTCGCTCAATTATTGCGCGGAGTTTTTTCGAATAATTAATGAACAGGTGTTTCTATGAAAATGATTGTTCATATATAGTTAATATCTTCATTTGTGTGAAAATCATGATATTAAAATTTTGCGATATGAACCACCCAACTTGTGCGACAAAAATTTTAATAGTTCCTTATATAACATCAAACCTTCAAGTCAAAGCTCAAGTCTCGCGTTAATTTCGGCAAATTATTGTTCCTCGTGGATGATTTTTAGTGTTAATCTCAGTGCAACTGCACTGAAAGCACCAAAGACAAGAATTCCAATAACCTTGGTAACCTCCTTTGAATGGTGAAAAAATCGGTTAAAATTCTATTACAAGCTTAAAATTTTAGCGAATTCAAGTTAAACGCGATGAGCATAGGAATCGTGCTTGTGCAAGCGTATGATGGAGTTGGAGGGAGCAGAAATACCGTGATGGGTCAGCATTTTCCTATTCTCCTCCTACCTCTTATATAATAGGTGCATTTGAAGAAAAAAATTCATTTCTTAGGGTAAAAACAGAGCAAGAAGGTCGAGGTGGAGGTTGCGGTCAAGGTGGAGGTCCCGGTCGAGGTGGAGGTCGCGGTCGAAGTGGAGGTCGCGGTCGAGGTGGAGGTCGCGGTCGAGGTGGAGGTCGCGGTTTATCCGAAGGGGGTCAAACACACGGGACTTGACCGGAATGCGCACAGCGGGGCGATACAGCTGGAGGTCAAGGTAGTTTACATCGCGATTTTGAAGGAACCAAATTTGTTTTTTTTTCTCATCGCCGCTTTCCACGCCGCTGACACCCATCCAGCAATCTGATTGGCCCGTTCAAGGTTACGCGACCATACCTTCCGCCGAAAAGCTCCCGCGAAACATGCCTTTCTTCCTCACTCGCTTTCGACAAATATAAAAATCACTATAAAATATTCCGTTCATTTTAGACGTAAGAAATTATTTTATTCGTAATACAGACTCAAGGACGAAGCCTACGGTGTGCGTCTTACTATTGTGGAGATAACACGATTTAATAAATTGGATAAAATGTTGTAAACAAATAAACCTTGAGATTTCAAATCCTGCGCACGTAATAGCAGAACTATTACTCATAAGCTATTAAAATTTAACTGCAATCGGATGAACGCGTTCTTAAATATTAACCGGCAAAGTGACGCCTTCCGTCTCAGAGCTCTAAAAAGTGGGTATTTTTTTATTCTCAGCCCGAAGACGTTTCCTTCGAAAAATACAAAAAAATAATCAAAATTACCCTTATTCAACGCAGAATTAAATACGCTACACGCTGATTTGTCTCCTATCAATATCCATTGAGTCATTTAGAAGATATTTGGCCTCAAACTCGGGTCTAAATATTTTTTACGCCGATACTCTCTTCCAAGAGACATTAAAGTGTGCGGAAAAAAAGTCTCGAATGCTATGTAAACGGCGACTTCTTCGTTATGTTTACGCTCCTCCACTTGAGTTAGTCCGCGATGTAAACCTCCACCTCGACCTCCTTCGCTATGTTTTTATCCTTAGACGGGGTATGGATCTTAATTTTTTTGTCAGAACACACGACCCAAAAAAATTCAAATCAAGCCTCCGCGTGGAAACCGTTCTTCCGGTCCGATGGCACGTTCTCTTTCACTCTCGTGACGTAACTTCTCTTTCCGCTCTTCAGTAAAAATGGTTGTTTGTCCCGAGAGGTTATTTTAATAGGGCACGGAACCTTGTGCTTGCCTTTGGCTCGCGCATTCTCTCCGCCTCGTTTGAATTCCCTATCAGGCCCTCGGATTATTTTCCAATTTCGAATTTTCACACAGTCGGAAACGCACCGTGGGATTGACACAGGTTGAATTGTGCATACAGATTTTCTTGCTTGAAGACGCTAAAATTCGTTTTTTGCTTTATCTAGAATGTGCTAACGCGTCAAGTTTTGTGAAGCGTAGTTTTAAGATGGTTTCCGTTGATCGTGAACATGCCTTTTCAACGTATTGATACATTATTTTTGCCTTTTTTGTCGAGAGCCTCGTGTTTTAAAGAAACGCTCCATCCATTACTCCAATGTTATATCATTATTACGGTGATTTGGGTCATGTTTTCCGCGATTGAACAATGCAACGAATTTGGAATAAAACAATACTAAATAACGCCAATAAATTTTCAAGGCATTAAAATCTATTTGCATGGAGAGTTTTTGATATATCCTTAAAGCTGTAACTAAGGGGTAATGCGTAACATGGTAGGAAGATATGAAATATACACGAATTATTCTTCGTAAACAATTCTACACAATACTCGAAGAATTTCTATTCTTAATTTGATTCGGATTTCATGC
Organism: Tanypteryx hageni; assembly: GCA_028673005.1. Classification (NCBI taxonomy): domain Eukaryota; kingdom Metazoa; phylum Arthropoda; class Insecta; order Odonata; family Petaluridae; genus Tanypteryx; species Tanypteryx hageni. Next base: position 44,886,151 of record CM054117.1, read on the forward strand.
GTAATTGCCACGAAGTGTCCCAAGTGATCGCATATAGGTGAGATGTATGATTCACCGCTTTTTAGGAAGCCTCATCTCATATAAAACTCGACTGATTTCCACGAGATTTTGCGTGCGATCTCTACCATTGAAGTCTTGGAGCGAATTCAGGTTCGAGGCTGAAATGATCGATCACACGTTCACTTAGCATAAAGGTGTACGCGAAATTTCCATTCATTTCATTGCTGTACGCAGAATCCAAAAACAATGCCGACAAAGAATGTTATTTTCAATGAGGAGAAATATTTATTTCAAATGTTTCTTATCGTGACATAAACTGCGATCGATGCATTTCTGGACGAATATAAAGTGAACGTATCGAATTACTCTCGACGGTACGTTGGATAGAACCATTCAGGACTAGCAAATTGATTAGAACGCGATCGAAGTCTTTCAATTTATCGGTAATAAAATAATTATATAGGTTTAACAATATACTAGGTTTAAAAAAAGCCAGCAAAAATTAAGAGATAAGATAAATACGTAGACTTTTTCATAGCTAATATATTAAATAATAATTATTAATATTGAATGCTAAGATTACTAACATAGTTTTAATGATCAGGCTATGTATCAGGACATTAAGAAAATGCTTTAGATTATTCAGGTATCCAATTCGGTAGTTTCTTATTGAATCGCTTCTGGAATGAATCATGAACGCCATTCTATAGAAGCTTAACATTAACATCTTTCATTAAGAAATAACTTCCTGGAAAGTTCGCCAATACTGTAACAGACTTGAGATAAGTCAATTCATTGCAAGCTTTTTGTTATTTATTTATATGATTGGCTGTGTGTTTGAATTGAAGAAGAAATTTAAATTTCTTGTAACGTTACGGAGGCCTTGTATCATGGCAAGGAAATTTTTGAAGAGCTATTTATATGTGTTTTATCCATTCAGAAGACGGGAAGAAGATGAAAGTATTCGTGGATATTGATTAATGAAAGAGAAAGCCACCCAAATCAAAATATTTATTGATTTTATTTGTTAAAATTGGAAGAAGTACTATATTACAGTCAGATCTCCGAAGGTTCGTGCTCCTCATTCGAACAGTCGTTGTCTTAGCTGCATAAAAATACACGCAATAGGGTATATCTGGAGCAGCGTATTGTCGTCATTGTGCAACACAAATCTCGGGCTTTGACGGGAGACACTCGTGTTAATGGTTCTAACGTCCAAATGATGTAAAAAATATGTACTACCCTTATGCTTATGGCGGGTCAGAGTTGTCTTTCTTCGAGCCGAGGCTCTTTTATTGCTAAGAATCTGATATATTTGAGGGAATAACGGAACAGGAGACCTTCGCTACAATGTTAAAAAATGACGGATTGCTCTAACTCACACAGACAAATCGTTTTCCGTGTTCATAACCATCTTTCTGCAAGAAGTGTAATTTGCCCTAGATATATTAGTAATTGCACGGAGATAATTAACGATTGGCGTCTGGCAAACGTTTGAATAGTTCGGAATAGGTTTTCGATTGAAAATAATGTTAGTAACGAGGAAGTAAACGTTTCCGTGGTGGAATTTATTGAATTCAATCTTTAAGTAAGCCAGTATCGATTAAAAAAAGAATACGTTCAATGTTTGGGCGACTTTAAAGCCTATAAATATATCAAAGGGACATTTTTTAGACTTGATTTTTATTTGATTATATTTTTAACTTATCAATGCACCCAGATTTTTTAAGTTTTGAAATTTAAAAGCATATCACATATATTAAAGTTCTGCATACAGTAGTTATATGCTCAACCATACAAATTATATTTCATACACTGTAAAGCACAAAGTAGGAAATTTAATAAGAGAAAGTACAGTATTTACTATTACAAATCAGCGAGTGCGCATAAGTACAATTTGTAGTTTCGGAGATTGAAATTCGAGATAGTGCCAAACATGCCATTTGGTATGTTATCGACATGGATTACCCAGTGTTGCCACTTTTTTAGCATTTGGGAACTAGATTTCATCTTCTAGGTAGCTAGAATATATAATTACCCATGATATTTATGGCTGCGTAAGGAAACTAACTAAATTGTCTCCATATAATAAGAGTATTGTTTTTTATGCACTGCATAAAACTACACTATTTTAAAGCTATTATTGTATTTTATACACTAACAAGAATATGGAACCTTGGTCTGAAACAATTTCAACGGATAATTAAAAAGATTTCATTTTAAAAGTCTTTTTTCTCCATTTTTCCCTATTAGAATAGCAATGCATACTCCAATTGTTAACTCGTGAAGCGTTGTAATTATCTGCTATCACAGACTTTTTGGTGATCTCTGTCCGAATACATCATTTAATTTATACATTAAAATGCATATAATGGGCAAGAGCAAAATGTAGATTTCCTATTGTTGTTTCCTTTTCATTATATGATACGAATAAGAAAAACAGACCTTCTTATTCATGTACCCATCTTCCAAGGTGATTGTATACATAATATTTCACAGGAACGCTTTCTTAGGATTATCTATAAGGAATAGATGCAAAAAAGAGCACTCTGACCGTTAAACATAACAAAAATTTATCTGGGATTACATATTTCTAACTAAACAAGATTATTTTGGGTAGTCGCTATAAATAGGGGGAGACCAAACGTTCGGGCGGGGAGGTCGCCAGACGAATATGCCTGGGAATCGCCGCTCTGAATAACTTGTATCTTTGATATATCATACACCTCGCTTCTCTCTTTCCCTTACTCTAACTCTCCTTCCCTCTCTCTCTTTCTGCCTACCACCCTCCCTCATTTCTCTCCTTCCCTTTGTATTCCCTCCTTTCCTCCTACTCTCTCTCCTCCCATATCTTCCTTTCTCCCCCTCTCTCTTTCCTTCTCTCCATCTCCTCAGCTCTCTATGCCAGATATCTTCAGCCCGGGGCCGTTTTGATTTTGACTCCATTCTTATCCACCTCCCCCTCACCTTACCCTCACTCCCCTCCCATCACTTCCCTCCTCCCCTCCCCTCACATTTCACATCTCCTTTATTCCCTACAACCCCCTATAGGTGTGTTAATGTATATTTCATTTTAAGTATTTATCTTTCATGATCTTCTCAATCTTTAAATATTGCTATTAGTAGGTTTCGCTAGTTTTTCACACCCCATTTCTTGTGCGGGTGTTTACCTGCAGTGGGATTTTTCTAGGGAATAGTACTTTAATTATCCCTAGGTTTTCCCTGCCAACAAATCTCCATCTCTTTTCATTTCCTAAAATGTTAACTTATTGTATTTATGTAGTACATTATTTTATGTTATCTTTTATTTTTATTCTTTGTTACTTTCTTCCTGTCTGTAATTTCCAATGGGTTAGATGGAAGAAGAGACTTTATTCTCAATCTCGTCCAAATAAAGACGCATATATATCTCTCTAACCTTCCCCCTCGCCTGCTCTCCCGCTACCCTCTCCCTTCTTTCACCTTCCTCTCCCAATCCCTTGCTCCCATTATCTCGGTATTTTTTATCCATCCCTCGATAACACGTTCCTCATTCTTTCGGTCCCGTCTTCCACATGTAAACTTTCGATATAAATCTCGCTGTGATAAATTCGTGTCGTGGCTCAAGGTAGCTATTGTTAGTGATCGAAGTGGGAAGGGGGATGATTGATCGACGCTTCTCTATATCTCGTTTCCTTTGTGCTCAGAGGAAGTTGCTTGGGAAAACGCCCTCCCTCCTAGTTCGAGTCATTTCCTAACTCCCGTCACAACTTCCTCTTTTCCCTTGTAATCTTCCCCTCATATTTTCACTCGTGTCCCATCTTTCCGCACGATTTGTTCTCTTGAACGTTGACCTATCTCGCTCGCCGCTTGCACTCGGCGGCACTTTCTCTTCCTCCATTTATCTCTCTCTGACATTTGGCACTATGCACTCTTCTCTGTCTTTCTGTGCCACCCGCCTTTCCTCTTAATTCGCGGTTATAACATATTAAATTTTAAGTGGTTTTTTAATAACTCCCGTTCATGTCTCATTTTCTTACACTTCTCACTAATATTTTGTTTATAATTGTTTATTCCGGCCCAGTAATTAGTAAATAATTTATATGGAATTCTTCTTGATCCTGCCGGTATCAGATTTAAAAAATCAGAGATTTCTGCGTTTTTTGTTAAGCGCTTTTTTTCCATTTTCTCTGTCCGTGCGCAAAATCTTGAAGTAAAGAAAAGAGCTGGGAAGCTAAGTTCTGCTGGATAGATTTTGTTGATGATAGACATGAACGCTATTGATTTGGCGTCTGTCTGTTTGTCATTCAGGAGGATTTTAAAACGCTTAAGAACTATCTCTGCGGGTCCGTTACTATTGTAAGCGTAATTACGTTCAATTTACTCTAGATAAAGGATCATATTACAACTGCTGAACTACTATGAGATATACCTATAATATAATTCAAAGTGTTTGTCTGTTTGTCCGACTATGAAAATCTACAAGCTTGATCCTAAAGCCACCAAACTTGGCACGCTATCTAATATAATTAAAATGAAGAGCGTAGTCGGGTTTTTGGGGCAAAATTTCAAACTCCCAAGTTTACCTCTCTGTACGTACATGTAATGCTTTTCGAAAGGCTATATCTTCGTCATTTGAGCTTTATATCCCACCAAATTTTGGATTTAAACTTAAAATATTACAATAAATGGATAAACTATGGAACATTGAAACAATATTGGTATTTCTTGTGGCTACCATTTGACTTTCCGATAGCTAAAATTTAGAGTGAACGGAAGAATCTACCGAGGTATATGACGGCCGATTTGAAAGCCTAAGTCGCTCTGGCGTCTGTAAACAAGTTTTTTTGTTTTCCTGTGGTCAGCACATGACATTCCGATACCTAATTGTGGTAGCGAACTAAAGAACCTACGGAGGTGTGTAACCACTTATTTGAAAGCTTACGACCACTTACCCCGAGAGTACCTTGAGTTTGAATGAAAATATTAGCAAGTGATATGAGCATGAAAAATTTGTAAATGTGAACCCGAGGCAAAGCTTTGGTAATTTGATATAATTTTGATTGATTTTAACCCTTAAGTGGTCGCGCACCTAATTTTTTCATAGCTGGTCGCGCGGCTTACTGAGTACGCCAGCTCAATAAATAGACATCCAATGCAATTCAAACTGTTTAAAAAAATTTATTAACAATTTAAAATAAAACTGATAAAGTTTTGTGAAAGTTATAACACAAGAAAATTAATAAAAATTTCAAATTATGTTGAAGTACTTATGCTGAAAACTGCTGTCTAAAAAACAAATTAATCACTTTCACCTGTTTCAAAGGATTTACAATTTTGACAAACGTATTTTATTACCGCCATATGTTTTTAGCTGTTGAACTGTTGACAATTGGCACATTGTAATGTTGTGTAATTATTTTTTGCCCAACTACAAGCCACGCATCGTCCTTTCTTCCTTGGGAGTCCTTCGTCAGTCATTCAACTGTTTGTTGTTTGGCTGGGCAGTATCTTGAAATTAGGGCTTGGAAATTAACCGGAAGCGATTTTATAGTTTCTCGCTCTTGGAGATGTTCTTTTTGGAGTTGCAGTGCAAGGTCCTTCAAAAATACTCTTCAATACTTCTGTTGGCATTCGGGATGTGAAGCATCATAAAGGATTCGAGCATTTATTCCCGCGGCGTTCAGTAAAGAAAAAAAACTGCTAATGGCCATCTTTAAGTTCTCATTGATACAGAATAGTTTCAACATATTTGGCCAACTGTGTCAACCCCTCTCTTTAGTGCAATTATAATCCAAAATAATGTCTGGTTTCATTGATTGTTCGTCGACAACATTATCGACATGCATAGTTTAAAATAATATTATGGATTTATTTCTCTTTGGGACGTAGGAGGCCAGTGTCTTATTGTTTTGGAGACCAAAGAGCGACGAATTGACGGCTCTTATTTTTATTAGGAAGGAACTCGGCGAGCATTCTATTTTATTCTTCTTGATGTTTCTCAGAAATATAATATTCTGTACTTAAAGTTTCATAGCAAGGGGATAGCTGTAGTATCAATTGTCACAGGTCAGATTCCTGTTGGATCGATGGAGATGATCGATAAGCCGGAGGACAATTTCTGTTGGTGTATTCTCTACTCGAAATTGTCCTTCTGACTGTTAGCCGCAGTATACTTCCAAATTGCAAGAAAAAACTCTTTTGCGTCGACAAGTGAAAAAACGTTTATCCCATATTTGGCGGGCTTGATTAGGATAAATTGTATCAAGCTACAACGGTCCCTAAATGGTTCTAGCTTTTCATCAATGGTCGAGAATTCACCCGGTGAATACGCGTTCTTACAGTTTAGTACAAACTTGTCTATGATGAGTCGAATAGCGGTGTGTGTGCTCTTATTATCGAATCGTAAAGTAAAAACAGAAATCTCTTATAACTCATGAAGGCACGGAAAATTTCTGTACCGGTCCCATCATCAGTCCAAACCTCACTGAACTTTGTATAGTTGGCCTTTTTCTCTCCAGTTTAGATACAAAAGGCCAATGAAAGACAATATTTCTGATTTTGATGTCGGTTTTAGATCTCGATCTCTGCTTTATTTTCTTGATGATATTTGATGATCAATATACTTATTGGTACACAACACAAGTTCATCGATTATTTCACAATCTACAATTTTACAAAAAGCATCTAACTCACACGAAACATTTTGAGCTGACTGCTTTGGAACTGGCAAGATTTTTTCGATGTGCTTACTCAAGGTGTTTTGGCGAACTTATTCCTCCTACGAGTCTTGTAACATTTTTGTGTTCTTATCTTTACCTATGAAGAAATTTTCACCACTGCCGCCATATGAACATTCTTCCGGGCCCCCATATTGCTCAGAATCACTGCTGTGATGAGAGAACGTTATGTCATCCACGTCTGAATCTGAACAGTCGGAGGAATTCCCAACTTCTTCTTGCTCGAATTCTTCTAATGTTGCTGTTATTTCTGCAGAAGTAGCAATTTTACAAGCCCTATGAAAAATACTAAACCTTTTACATAAAATTCGTAAATAAGTTACACATAAAAAGAATTAAAGCTAGTTTCATTTTACTTACATAGCTGGACGCGCGGTGTACGGAGCACAGCTGGAAGAGTTACGCTTGTTTTAGGTCTCACTATCAAACTACAACTGGCAGAGAAAACAATAGCCTGACTCACCATTGACATTGAGATGTTGATATTTTTTATAGTAGGTTAGATAGGACAAACGAAACACGGAAGGAAAATGGAAAGAATTTGCGGCACTTTTTATTAATTTGGCGTACTGAGTACGCCAGCGCGTCCATTTACCGTGGGCAGTATGGTTGATAGAGGACCGCTCCTCCCATCCCCACATTCCCGTTCCCCTCTCTATAGACCTCTCCCCTTCTCCACTGTCTTCATGCTGAGAGCGCCCTTTAAGTATACAAATTCCTCCCCGTTCTTCCTCACCTCCGACCCCGCCCTACTCGATTCGTAAATTCGCCGCTGGCCGCTTCCTTGTCATTCCCCCACTTCCCACATCGAACGCTTAAAACTGCTGAGGAACTTGTTTACCGTGCATCGGGTCAAACCGTTTGCCATTTAACTCACTATTTTTTTGTTCCATTATTTCTCAGAGATCAATCGCAATCCACGCGCTAATGTCCGACAACTTTCGACTGGACTTGCTTCGAACACGGAAATTTTGCTAATGAATGCATGGAAAATAAATATTATAATAGAAAAGTTGATTAGGATAATTATAATGAATGTGAATGAAAAGGAGCTAACTGAATGGAATGTTTTCCTTAGAACTAATTCCATTGTGAAGTGATTAAACGTCCCAAATTTTGAAATGAGTCCCTCCTATTCTTCACTCGTCTCGCCTTGTTAAATGTCACAACTTGTGTCCCGCTTTTTGAAAAAATCGTTATTTAAAGCGTCGAGAACGCCCTCACTGGTCACATCAAGCTCTCTGATATATTATATTGCATCTACGTATCTTATCTAAGACTGATTCATCTATAAATGCACCAAAAACACGCCACTGTAATCTGTCCCTCATTATATTCGGCAAATATTTGAAAATGTCCCTCCCCTCCTTCCAGAAAAGTTGGTCACACGTTAAGGGGACTACTTAGAGCTCCTTCGTCGGTTTAGTCCTTCGCGATATCCTCCAGATGGCGCAACTGGAAAACGACATCAGTGACCCTTTGGGGGATTTTAGGGAACCACTAGGAGTGGAAGATTTAGCCGTTTGGCTCGAATACTAATACATTTGGCAACAGCAGTTGTTATCTGGGTTCGATGGAGGGAGGTGAAGCTGGATTATCGCTTTCGGGACCGCCGACGCAAACGCTGCGCCCGAGGGAGTGCGCGTGCCTGCCAACCCGTCGACGCTGCGTTTGCGTCCAAGGTCCCGCATTTTTTCTCACGGCATCCCCCGCCCTTGCGGGGAGCTCAGAATGAGCTGGCAAGGGCTGTAGGCCACCGTTTTGGCTCAGCATTCACTGTGGTAGTATGGGTCCCGAGTTTGTTTTCGAGTGATTTTTTTCTCTTCAGTACCTCACCTTAAGCTCCTTCAAATGCTCTTGTGAAATCGCGTTATATGATGCATTATGTTAATACGGAGTTTAGGTTATTGAATGTTATATTCTAAATGTTTTTTAGAATATTATTTTGACCGGTATTTAAATACCTAAAATAATACCGTATTTATTAGCATATTCCCGTAAATTCTCGTATAGTATTTGCAATATTAAATAAAAATATTACTGAATCTTATTTTTTGTAACTTATTTATCCAGAATTTATCCCAGAATAAGTATATGAAGTGGCATAAGCAAATCAATGACTATAGTTTAGGGGATTAAAAGTAACTAACAACTTGCGCGACCTTACTTTTTGCGATTAATGTGTATTCTGGAGGACAAAACCGACAGCTCGAGAACTTATGAATAGTATTCAAGAGATATACTATGCACATAAGCGCAGACTTATCATTACCCTTTATAGCTCCTCTTTCCTATTCCTTCCCTTCCCCCTCTTTCTATCTCTCAACTTCGTTTGCCATCGTGGAATGGAAAAGCAAAAAATGTGCATCATACTTGTCTAACGGAGGCGAAGTGAACGATACTGTGCGCCCGGACGTTTTGCTTATCACCTGAGAAGTGAATCTAATTTTTTTCTTCCCAGTGATCTTTGATCATGTCCTTAAAAATTTATTATTATTAATACAGGACGTAATAGGGTAAGAGTATTCCTAGGGTGTCCATATTCCAACAAGATGAAAATGGAACAATTTTTTGCACAATTTTATAAGTGGGTGGCTTTTATCACTCCGATAAATGAATCATTTGACGGATTTAAGCAATATTGAAGATAAGAAATTTATTTTCGCCCAATAATTTTTATAAATTAAATTAAATTCATAGGAAAAAGAAGTCTACAGTCTACATCACAATGTACCGTGCCAGCCATCACTAGGGTGTGCGGCAGTTTGTGTTTTTACAACGTATTAATTTATATAAGTAGGTACACTTCATCCTTTACGATCACGTATTGTTCTTGGGGAATAACGATCACCAAAATCTTTCTGCACTAAGTATATCTCCCTTGATTTTTTTATCATGATCTAGCCTACTGGGGTATTTAAGACTTCTCATTATCCCTTCGATTTCTGTCCTGAAATAATCTTTCCAGTGTGACACCTACTCCCCCCCACCATTTACCTCGAGGAACCTCTTCTCCAAAACCAGGCAATCTACAAGTTTTCCATTGTTTGCATTCTCTAAGCTGGCGCCAACGACTCAGAACCAGCGGCAAAAGGCTGAACTTCTTACTACCAGTATCCGATAAAACATGGTTTCAAAAATTGCCGAGCAATTGTGATTATTTTTTCAAATTCTGAAGATTTACAATGAAATATGAGACAAAGTTGCCTTTAACTTGAAACTCAAAAGATTAAGCTTCCTTTTCCAGTTCTTACAATTGTAGTAGCTTACCTACTTTTGGAGAAAATAGAGCGCTTGATTGAAGACTTACAAGTAATAAAAGTACATTTTAAAAAATGGCACATGTTAAGGATTAATATTTTAATAATATACAGAAAACTGCATTCAGATTTGAGTACTCGTTAGCGAGATATCTGTTAAGAAAATAGCGTCTTAAGTTGTCCGTAGCAGCCTCTGTAAGACGTACTCTTAATGTGCTAGCGTGATGCGATAAATTTTTGGAATGCATCATTCAAAAATCGGTGGAAGTGAAAAAAGTATAATTTACCAAATACCTACTGATAAAACATACCTACCAGCAATTTTAAAGCCTACTTACACATGTGTTACTGAAATAGTTTTCTTTTGTAAACTACGGAATTAATCTCAAGGGAATAGAAAAGAGATATTTTTAAGAAGTATCCCGCTTTTCACAATGAAATAAACAAATCTCGTGTAAAGAATAAGACCAGTTTTTGTGACCTTGTTTGGTTGATGGAACGCAATTTATATAGTATACGTTTTGTGTGTTATTCCAATGGCCATCATAGAAGAGAATAAATTTGTTTCTAATTTCAAAAATTAAATTAGTGCGAGCTTAAAATAATAATAAAGAAAAATATAAACTTGAAAATGGAATGGAAATTATTTGGCATTGTGAAATACTGAAAAATAGGAAATGATTCAAGGCTAGGTCTATTGGTCTAAAGTGAGGCTGGCAGCCCTTTCTGCACGGCGGGTCACATTCTCAGTTGTGAAGGAGGGCCGCATTGGAAGTCAATAAAGCCGTATGAGTGGATAAATTAGAAGCTATCTTATAGAGTTTCTGTGGTTTTATATAAGCGAAAACCAAGCCTAGATAATTTACTAGCGTTAAAATTTAAGCCAAGGTTATTAGACCATCATTTTGCTAAAAATATGAATTAGTCCATGAGAAAGTTTCGTGATCATTTTTTCATTACTGTTTCGCGGGCTACATAAATCGCTCACGGGGCCGCATGTGGCCACAGGTTTTCAATTCTTGGTCTACAGCAGCGGTTCCCCAACTTCTGTTTTCGCAGATCACTTGGAAGTTGCTGAGGGTCTCGGCGGACAGTTTAATGACTTTTATGCATGTTCTCTAACCGTTGTTAAGTGGAGTGCTTTCGATATCAGATTGATAAAAAAATTAAAAATGTATGCTTGTATTTTGTTAATACGTCTGTTTGTGTGACTGATGCGGCAACTCGCTCTAAAGGAAAGAAGCTAGAGTTTTCGATTTTTCGCCAATCGATTCAGTATTCTGCCTCGTAGTACACATTTTCTGGATTTGTCCGTCCGTCGGTCTAAACTTTTAATAATATTATTTCAGACTAATCATTCTAGTATACATAAAATTCAACATGCTGTATTAACAATTAAAACAAGATGGAAAAGCATACTCCATAATTGGAATACATAAAAAAAGGCGTTCTTAATGGAAAATACGTATGAAACGGTATCGAAAGATTTTATCCTCGAAACTATAAGTCGTAAATATATGGTCTCGCAGACTATCTTATAGTAAATGTTGCTCTATATTCAAATAAATGGTACTGCTGGGTTATCCCGGATTCCAATTAAAAGTGCTATAATATTTTCATTGCACTCTAGTACCCGAATTCAAGTTATGTTGCTAGGGTTTGGATTCGTTCCATTTTCCTCCTCTCCTTGGGTTGGGTTAAGTGATGGGGGGTTGGATTCGTGCCATTTCCCTCCTCTCCCTTGGTTGGGTTAAAGTGGTTGGTGGTTGGATGCGGATACTAGGGTGCAATGAAAATATTATAACATTTTTAATAGGGCTCCAGGATAACCAAAGCCGGCCAAGGGAGGGGTTCCGTGGATGCCCAGCATCCGGGTCCCCAGAATGTGGTGATCCCAAATTCAAAATAGTAACCTTTTTATTTTACACGCTAACAAAACTATTACCTGTAATGTGCATGGCGACATGCATAAACACAGGAGCTATGCAAACCTTCAATTGTCATTATATTCTGTAACTTCATTTTAAGTACAAGCTTAGTAGTACCTAGTACAGGAATGGCAAATACATGGTACACGTGCCAAACTTGTCACGGCAAGAGAATTTGTCGGCACACGGAAAAACATCGACCACCATTTGGAAGTCCCAGTCTTCCACTCTAAGATTCGCTCTTAGACACATTCGGTGCAAAATTTCTCAAAAGTGCACCTCAAATTATATTTACTTAGAAGAGTCGTTTGTCATTGGAAGTTGCATATCTGAGATGACCAGAGGTGGATTTATGCACAAGCACTCGCTGTGAGCCTTGTCGAAAAGGGCCCCTCATAAATGTTTATTTTGTTTTATTACAACTGATTTTTTTAGTTTTTTTTGCGAATCGATGTATTTTCTTTTTACTGTAAATGTACACATGTTATTTTTTAAATTAGATTATTTTATCTACTGAATATTAAATTGTTGTAAAAAAACGTATTTTCGTCAAATTTTAATTTTGTGCACTAAATCAATGAGCTGCATTCTGAAGGGGGACTCAAATTAATCTTAGCACATCGGTCCTCTGGAAGGCTAAATACGCCATTGGAGAGGACGATGGTTGCGATACATTCCACGGTAGATGTAATTTTATTTCTAACAAGTAACAATCATTCATTTGGTGGAACTTTCAAAATAATAGGAGAATCCAATAATGGAAATTAGTTGGGATTAATAGAATGATTAGGGAAATATGATGTGGTACTATCTGAACATTTAACCAAAATTTTCGAAATTCAGACCAAAAAATTGTGCATCATTTATCACACAGATCTCAAGAAGTTCCTTTCCAGAATGAGTAATGCACTGCGTTCTAGAATTTTGAATAATGTTAAGATAGCAAAATATTTTAGCATTCAGATGGATTGCACACCTGATATTTCACAGATTGAAAATGTCAGTTATTACAAGATATGTTAACATTAAAGATATAATAATTACAACCAAAGAAGCGTTCATAGGATTCATTGTAGTATCAGATACGACTGGTGAAGGGTTAACGAAAGTACTTTTAAAAACTATAATTGATCTTAATTTAGATATAAATAATTGTAGAGGACAGGCATATGATAATGGAAGTAATATGGAAGACAAGTTTAAAGGAGTCCAATCTAGAATTTTACAAATAAATCTGCACGCTTTTAATATACCCTGCTTGGCACATTCCTTTAATTTATTAATCTGTGATTCTGCATCTAGTAATGTTTATTGTTAAACATTTTTTGGATCATTGCAATGCATATATAATTTATTTTCCGCTTCTCCAAAAATATGGGTAATTATGTCGAAAAAATTTAAAATAACTTTTAAACCAATAATAATACACGTTGAGAAGCCAAAATAGATTCGGTAAAAGTTATTTGGTTAAAATTATCAGAGACTTTTGGTGCTTTTGAAGAACTAATAAATTCAAATAATGATAATGTATTGGTTTCGGAATTAAATAGTTTATTAAATTATATACAAACTAATTTATTGAGTGTTTGGTGCAATCTGTTAACTCTTGCAGATAAAAATAGCCAAATTATAGTTTGAGAATATGATTCTTGATGTGGCTTTTAAATCGATAAATTGTGTAAAATCTGAGATTCATGAACTAAGACTAAATTTCGACTCCTTTTTACGAGACGCAAAAGACCTTGCAGGAAAGATTAATATTTCCAAGTATTTTCCCGAGAAACATCATAGAAGAAAAAAAGAAAGTTTCACAAATTATCAGCAGAACTGTAACTGAATTCAAGCATAATTTTTACTTCGTTTTAATTGATACAGCTATTGCACAAAAAGGAGAGAGATTCGAAATGATTCCCAAAATTATATCTAATTTTAAGTGTATCACTTATATCAAAATTATGCAAAAAAATTATTTAAAAAACATGCTGGATTTCATAAATTTTTATAATAATGTCGTTAATATGCATCTTTTGGATTAAACTTTTACAGCACGAACGTTGTTAGCAGAGGCGTAGCGAGGACCCCTGAAACCCTCGCACGGCAGTGGGACCCATGGCCAAAGCGGGCTCATATTTTTTCATGAGCGGGGCTCCAGGTGGAAATTTGCATCTGGGCCCCCTTAGGTAGATGGCCGGTCTTAGGAATAACCCAGGAATACCAAATAAATTTTTTAATGTGTACCTCACTCGGGCTTTTCTCGAATTTTTATCTCCGAAGCCATAACTCTTAATTATGTGGTCTCGTAGACTATCTTGTAGTAAATGTTGTCCTCTATACGAATAAACTTTTTAATTTATACCTCACACTATATAAGGGCGTGGGATAGAAAAACATGGATTTTAATTGTTGTTTGCCCAGAGAACAGTCTTAGAGATCAATGTAAACAAAATGTAAAATGTTTTGCGCGAGATTTTCTAAAATTTCTTTCTCCAAAACTATAGCTCATAAGTGTATGACCTCGCGAACATTTTTGTAGTATATGTTTCCTTTTTCCTAATATTTTTTTAAATCTATACCTTAAAGACCATATAAGAGCTAGGTAGAGAAATGTTTGGTATTTCATTGTGCTTGACGGTTCCCATTTAACGAGATACGAGTATAAGTTGATTAAAATAATTATGTAAAGTGGAAGTTGTAATTTTCGGATTCAGTTGAAAATCCGACATTTGTTGAATTTAAGCTGCTCTTTTCATTATTGTTTTTTTTGTATTCACAATAGTTCTGCACTGATCACTTGAACAGAGCTCACGGACCACACATGGGGAACCTTGGGTTTAAAGAATGACACTGATAAACATTTGAATGTTGATAATCATCATCCCCGAGCTATTTAATGGCGAGAATTCGTTAGAAAGTTACTCCAACTTCGTTAGTAATCGTTAATAATGGCAAACCGATTGTTTCGAAAGGATTATTAAATTAGAGGATACCTGGATAGGTATCGAAGACACTTGAAAAAATCCATATAGAAAATTATGAGAAGAAACGAAAATATATATTGCCGATGATACATTGGGAAATCTATCAGTTGACTACCGTGTTGATATATTTTTGTTTTTGTTGAATCGGCCATGAAGAATAAATGTAACGTTTTTCAATGTCTAGAATAAGATTATGGTGAGAAATGGAGTCAGACAGTTGATAAATGCTGAATTTGATATTTTAATCCAATCGAATTATTCCTGCAAAACACACTTTTTGTGTATGCGAAAAAGTAGCTAAAATTCCATATTCGATAAACTTAAAATATAAGGTAATGAAGGATATAGTTTTCTTCGTTCGACGTTGCGTTTTAAGTATAAATTTTCGTCGCTTCATATTTTTCGTTAACGCGATCAGAATGACTTAATCGTCGATCATTTTCCCACACCCGAAGAACTCTTCACAAAATGTTTGTGGCCTCTCTCTCTCTCTACCTCCCCGTTTAAATATCTCTTTCCCATAATCGTTCCCTTGCTCCCATTCTTATATTTGATTGTGTTTACTCGCTATCTTAATTCTCACTCTCTTTCGTGTCGTTTCGATTCTCGAAACCGTCCTTTGTAATTCGGCTGAAAATATCACCAAGGCGGTCTTCGTCCCTACTACTCGATTGTCTTATTTTACATTAAGAATTATTTTAATTGCTCGTTACCTCTGGCATTCGACTTGCCAGAGTTTTTACCTATTTTTCGCGTTATGTTTTCCTGCCGAAAGTTCGGGTGGCATGTGGCCCAAAGAATATATCAATTCTCCATATAGTTATATTCAGTCGAGACTATTTGATCGGTCTTTCCGGTTGTTGGAAGCTTTATTCGAGTTTAATGATGCGATGAATTAATACAATATTAATTAATTGCCCACCTACCATTTATGTACATAGAATGGCTCCATCGATGGCGGCTAATTTGAAGCCGGAATACGCAACTTATTCTCTCAATATGTTAATTGATATCGGGGAAACTCAGTTTTCAATTTATTTATAGACATAATGAGAGCTAGATAATTCTGTCTTGAATTAACAGAGCATCTCGTAATATTAAAGGTGCAGTAGAATGCCAAAACGTATTAACCACTTGCTTTTGCTTTTAAAGTAAGTGGTACTAACGATTGATTCTATTTATGGCGTTTAGGCATTTATAAACCCGTACTTGGGTTGGTAACTGAAGTATACTCTCTATAAACGAACATTTCGTACTTACTGATTTTGTAAAAATGAGGTTTTACTGCGAATGTATGTTTAATATTTAAAATTGCACGAGTGTAATCTGTTTTTATTGAGTTAATATGTCAAATAATTACCTCGATATGCATCGCGAGTATTTCTCATCAAGTATGGACTTTATACTATGGATTCATCTCGTATTTTAAGATTTAAGGTTTTATATAAATGCCTCTCCGTCCTCCCTCTATCAATCCCATATCACTTCCCTTTCCTCAATCCTTTTCCCATCTGACTTTTATCTCCTCCAATTCTCGGCCATCTCAGCTCCCGTTAATGTTGTACGTCGGCATCCGTCGCAGAAGTTCTCTCCTTATCAATCTTGAGATTCTGCGGAATTAGCTGTTTTGAAAGTGCTTAATTAACAGCTATTCTGTAGGTCCTTTTGTAATATCGATAGTCGAAAGAATGGAGGGAGGAGGAGACAGGGGTATAAAGAGGTTGCGAAGAGAGAGATAAAGGGAAGGAGGAGGAAGATCAGAGGAGATAAAGAAACTCCACCAGCGATAAGGGCAGTCGAATATTCCAAACCCCTTTAAGAATGACTTCGTAACTTTTTTCTCATTCTCTTCCTTAAACCTCAATCATCTCTCTAACACTGCTCGACCCTTTTCTTCTTTACCTCAAGTCTTTCATCTGTTACGTATTCTGTCACTTGTTGCTGTTTAGAAAACCTTTCCCTTTTATCCTACTCCACGCCTGCTCTTTTCTTCATTATTTCCGGCACTTTACCATTTTTTTCGTGCCATTTACTATTTCGCCCTCCTCTCTCTCTCTCTCTCTCATTTGCATTCCATTCTACCTCCCTGATTGCCGCCGCTCCAACTCTTCCTCTCCAATGTCTCTTCCAGCTTTCTTCCTTAAATTTGTCTTTTCATTCCCGCTTTATCTTATCCTCCCTCTCGTTTCCTTTAACTAATTAATTCTATCCCTCGTCTTGCTTTGAGGTTTATATTTACAACTAACTTTATTACCGTATCAACCAATTCATCTCACCTTTTCTAAACTTCTCTTCTTTCTTTTTTACCTTCCTTTTCTTTGTTTTTTCTCCAAAACAACTTTTCACACTTACGCAATTTCCCGATTCGATAATTGTGTGTTTAATAAGGAATCTCTCTATATTTTTTAAAAAGTTTTAAGGCGCTATAAGAGACGCTAAGCCTAGAAGACGTTTCACAAAAAGAGAAGAGAAAGTATCTGTTGATAATGATGGGAGATTGGGGGTTGGGGATGTCTCTCGAAACCTTAGGGCGGAGGCGTGCAACCTTTTTCGATGGCGGACTTTATTAATATTTCCGAGTACATCGGCGGGCAGCATTTGAAGTCGTGGTTGTTTATATGGGCCACATTTAAAGTCCCGAAAAGGTTTTGCACAAACAAGCAAGAGAAATTGTATATAAAATGTGTCAGTACTTCTAAAACGAGTCGGCGCATGCGTCTTGCGTTGTTTTCTGAGCTTACGCAGGCTGGCGGTTTGGCAGCAATCTAACGTGTTTCCCTCTCTCTGCACAGTAATCATGTGTCACCCGCCTTCGTTCGTGCTCCCAATTATATTAACATAGTTATAATAATTGGCCCATTAAACTTTTTTGTTGTTAAAGGTTTTTATCGTTAGGATAATACGTCATTCTAACAAAAATAGAAATAATTGTGTATTTTTAATGGCTAAATCTAGAATTTATAACACGAATTTTATCTGCTGCTTTATAAATGTTTATTTAATTATTTAAACAAGATGTAAAATTATACTCCATAAATGGAATACACAGAGATTTCAAAGGCGTTCTTAATGGAAAATACGTATCACACGATATCGAAAGATTGGGCTATTCTCAAATTTTTATTCCCGAAACTATGAGTCGTAATTATATGACCTCGGGAAATATCTTGTAATAAAAGTTGTTCTCTATCCGAAGACATTTTTTAATCGATGCCCTACAGATTATATAAGGGCTAGGGAGAGAAAAGTTTTGTATTTCATTGTTGCTTGACGGATGCCATTTGACGAGATACGAGTATAAATTTATTAAGGTAATTATGTAAAGTGGAAGTTCAAAATCAAAATTAAGCGATAAATTTTAATAACGATCACTCATGCTTAATTTAATTAAAATCCGTATAGCGGTTCAGGTGATGAAAATTACGACGGACGGACGGATGGACGGACGGACCAGACGTCCCCAAAAGGCGTTCCGATTTTACCGTTTCGCTGGTAAAGAACGCATAAAAACGAAAAATTAAAACAAATGCACCGATAACGAAATCATCAGAAAATGGAACTATAGTCTGACTAGTTATAGATGCTAAGTAAAAATTATTGGCACAACTTTATTGATATTATTGTGTCGATTAATCTTTATTATGTAATCTTTTTCCATACAAAATATCTAGATATTTTCGGAAATCAATGCGTATAAAATTAAAATTTTGCTCAAATCATTAGCTTACATCCCTACTTCTGCTTATTCGGACGGGAGATTTTCGTCAGTGTGGCAACAATTTTTATTCGGAATATGACGCAAGTGGCTGTACGCGGGATTTTATATCCCAAACCGCGATTGTCCTGCCCAAATCGGCACAGATCTTATCCAATGTCGTAGCGAGGCCTCACTTAAAATCCTTTTCAGTTTTAAATTGTCGGAAATAATTTTAGTACTAGTACTAGTAACTCTATGCGTAAGATCATTTATCCAAATAAATTATTTTTGCGATTTAGTTTCAGTTTGCATTAGGAGATAAGCAAATTACGGTGTACTATGGAATTATTCTTGGAATCAAAATTTAAATGGAAGGTTCATGCATTTGTCTAATTTAGAAAATATATTTTTCTAAGAGCGTGGAGGCGGATTTTAACTTATTTCGATTCGTTGATTTTTTTATGAAATCGATGACGGGTATTATTAAAAAATTTCCACGGAGTTCGTTTTATAGACATATTGTTCGGCTTTCTTGCCTCAAGACGTTTACAAAGAGCGAAGGTCCTCACAACAAATATTCTCCTTTCACGCTAAAAAACGGAGGTAATATGTGGAAATTTTTAACGAAAGAGCCGACAGTCATCATAACAAATATCCCTCTTTCAAGCTAGAAAAACCGAGGCAACATGTGGAAATTTTTAACGAAATAGCCCAAAAGGCGGTTTAAATAAAAATCATCTCGAGACCGAAATATCTCCGCTTTATTAAGCGAATGATTACACGTTGGTTTCGTATACCGAACGCAATAAACCGCCAAGGATAAACCTGTGTTTACAACTGTTCTTCACTCTTTCGTATCTTAATGAAAAAAGTTTAGCCTGTTAAACACTTTTATATAAGCAAACAGGATGCTTCAACGCAAATATTTATCTCTGTAGTTTTCCACGAAATAAGTCCGGCCGAAGCATATGCTCCGTTCGGGCATTAGGAATGGAGAAGAGGGTGGAGGGGTAGGCAATGTAGGGCTCTGATACCTCGCTCGGCAGAGGTGGAGAGGGATGCTGAGGGTGAGAGGGAGGCGGAGAGAGAGGAGGTGGAGGAGAAGGGGAGGAGGTGGAGAGAGAGAGGTAGGTGGGGAGAGAGCGAGGGAGGTGGGCAGGAGAGAGGGAGATGGGGAGGGAGATAGGTGGGGAGAGAGGTTGAGGGATGTGGGGAGGGTGGCTGAGGGAGGGAGAGAGGGAGGTGGGAATGAGATTGGGAGGTGTGAATGGAGAGAGGAAGGTGGGGAGGGAGAGTGGGAGGTGTGGTTGGAGAGAGGGAGGTGGGAAGGGGGAGAGGGAGGTGGGAATTGAGAGAGGGTGGTGGGGAGGAGAGAGGGAGGTTGAGGGAGAGGAGGAGGTGGATAGGGAGGTAGGGAGGCATGCTGAGGGAGAGAATGTGATGGAGAAGGAGGTGGGGGTGGCTGAGGGAGAGAAGGAGGGGGAAGGGGAGGAGGTGAGGAGAGGGAGGTGGGGAGAGAGAGAGAGAGGGAGGTGTGGATGGAGAGAGGAAGGTGGGGAGGGAGAGAGGGTGGTGGGGAGGAGAGAGGAAGATGGGGAGGGAGGTTGAGGGAGAGGAGGTGGTGGAGAGGGAGGTGGGTAGGGTGGCTGAGGGAGAGGAGAATGGGAGAGGGAGGATGAGTGAGTGGAGGAGGTGGGGTCGCATAGTGAGGGAGAGGAGAAGAAGGGGAGGCTAAGGAAGAGGTGGAGGTGGGGAGGGAGGGAATGAAGTGGGGAGGGAGGCTAAGGAAGAGAAGGAGGTGGAGAGGATGGCTGAGGGAAAGGAGGTGTGGAGCGGCGATGTGGTATCGGACATGGTATTACTATACCAGCTACGTCGTTCCGGTGGACGAGCACACGACCAGTTCGCGCATGACGTCACGTGGTTTCCACTTTGTAGTGAGAAGATTAAAATTCGTATAAAACTTAACGTAAATCGGCTATGAATATCCGTCTATTTATTTTTTCACCCTTCGTTATTTTAAATAATACATTTATAAGCAGGGCCGGCCAAGTGTGGGGCTCAGCGGATTCAAGGCATCCGGGTGTCCAATTTTTAGGGGCTCCCAAATGTTGTGTATAAATAATATATTTACATCTTTTAACTAATTTTTTCTTTTTGTTAAATTAATTATCATAGTTACTTTAGAATTGTTTGTAATCAGTGCCGGATAAGAGATTTAGCACGTTGGCTGCCATGAGGGTCACCGCTGATCATTTAATAAATTAAAAATTATTAAAAACTATCTTCGCTCAGCGATGTGTAATGAACGTTTAAACGCTTTTAGTTTAATAAGCATTGAAAAAGATATCGTTAAAAAATGTGATTTTTCTGATGTTATTGGCAATATGGCACTTCAAAAATCCCATATGTAATAATTATTGTAATTAAAATGTAATTTGTTTTTATTAATATATTTATATTTTTTGTTCCAAGCAATATTTTTAATCACCTCTGAAAGTGAATGTTCTCTCTAAGCTGTAACATTGATATGTAAAAAATGGCAGGTTTTTTTGACATAGGGGTGCCCCAAAAACTTGCTTGCATCCTGGCCCCCGAAAGTACTTGGCCGGTTCTGGTATGTTTCTTTCACCCGTTGCCTTTCCTACCTTCTTTTCCATTACATCTTTAATGTTGCTATAGATGTATCTCCACTCCTCATCTTCATTGTTCCTATTTTATTCAGCTCTCTCCCCCACCCTTTCCTCCAGCTCAGTCATGATAGCCTCCTTGTTCTTAAGGAGTTCCTCTAAGTTCCATTTCTTGTTAACACTTATGTTTCACTTAATGCACTTCAGTCTACATTGAGTATTTGCCACCAAAAGGTTGTGATCGGAATCGATATCTACCCTTGGTAGTGTTTTTACATTTTTAATGCTATTTCTAAATTTTTCATTGACTAGTATGTAATCTATCTGGTATCTTCTCTGGTCTCCTGGGCTTCTACATGTGTAAAGCCTCCGCTGGTGATGCTTAAACCATGTATTAGTTAAAATCAGTCTGTTTCTATGGCAGAATTCCACAAGTTTCTCCCGTTTCATTTCTCTTCCCTAGTCCATATTTTCCCACATTGTTATATTCCTGTCCCTCTCCGACTGCACTGATCCGGTTTCTCATTACTATGGTGGTGATCTTTCCTTTTCCCTCTTCCTCCAATGTCTCCGTAATCTTTTCATATGTTTCATCTACTTCTTCGTCACCAGCATTAGTTGTTGGCATAAACACATGAATTATAAGAAATTCCACTGGCTCCATCTGAAGTTTTACGGCTATTAATCTATCATTAACTGTCACAACCATGCTATTTCTTTCAGCTATCTCTTTTCTCATTATAATCCCCACTCCCCTTTCCTTTTTCTTTCCTCCCAAGTATATAATTTTAAATTCGTCTGAATTTATCTCGCCCTCTCCTTCCCACTGAATTTCACTAAGACCTACTATACATAAATTATTCCTTCTCATTTCCTTTTTAAGTTCTCTAGTTTACCCCCTGAATTCATAGTCCTAACATTCCATGTGCCTATTCTTAATTTCTCACTAATTGCTTTCTTCCTATTAATGTTAAATTTCCTCTGAGCATCCGCCAGGGTAGTCCTCACCCGGAGATCCGATTGGGGGACTATTTTACCTCCGAAATATTTTACCCTAGAGAGACCCATAGAGTTATTTGCATCTTTTCAGCCTATCATGGGAAATATAATGAGGTACTTTCCCCTTGCTTTCGTCATCGCAGTTTCACAAGAGATCTCTAGCTTTTCAGATTCACATGATCACCACCTACAGAGGTACTGTGCAAGCTGCTGTCCTTGCACAGGGGGATGTAAAATCCCCAATACTACTTCGTAGTCTGACTCTTCCCCTCCGACCTTTTTGGCCTGGATAGTCCAACCAGGAGAATTATCTCCCGCCGGCGTAGCTCTTTGGTTCATAAGAGTACACAAACCCTCCCACCTCTGTAAAGTTATGCTGTCCTTAGGGAGGGTTGAAAACAATACTAAAGAAAAATTATTTCACTAATAACTAATAACCGAAATCCTTCATCGCCATAGGGACGGAACCCTTAAAGTGTTATCTTTTTCTCTGTTGCTACTTTGTACGTGAAAGCGAATTACGACTTTCTTGCTTGATCTTATTGAAAACGGTTGATCCTTCGATAAAAATGTATAAGTCAAGACATTTTATATTTGATTTGTTCTAAATATTTTGTTTGAAAAATGTTTTGATATGACTAATATTTTACGGTGTATGACGGAAAGTTAGTTTATGTTTTTGAAAAGTGACATCCCTGATAGACTTTTGTATGCCAATAGTATCATTTTCTTATTATCTTTGTCCTCAAGTCCTTAAAAATAAATTCTATGAAAATCTGTCTGTAGTTTCGGAGATGAAACATTTGGACGGACGGACAGGGACAGAAAGACGAATATGAATTGATCACATGGCGTTCATATTTTACTTTATTTAAGGAACGCCTAACAATGCAATAAATGTTACGTAAGTGATTGCATAATTTATAGAAACTTAAAATCGAGATCCGCAGTGTCGTGGCGGCCGAGCGAAGCGTAGCCCACTGGTGTGAAACCCCTTGTGTATCTTCTTCTATTCTCTCTGTTGCTGCTGTGGGCGATGAGAAGAAAAGAAAAAGTGGAGGAGTGCGTGGAGCGTTAAGTAAAACAGGAGTTCAATGGAACGCAAAGGGAATGAGAGAGATGGCTACACGCTTAGGAGAAAGGAAAATAGATAAAGATGGAGTATAAAGATCAACTTTTATAGGAAGGAATAATCCTTGCACTGCCTATTGGCTGCATTTCTCTCCCAGTAGTGCACACAATCGCCGTCTTGAGGCTTCTGTGTTGCCTTGCATTTCACCATACACGAAATTCATGTCTGAGTATTCTACAAAGGTGAAGTCCATAATGTTCTCGGCATTTACTGCCCGATACTAGGCAAAGCGGGATATTCAAACTAACAACTAACCTCCTTTATCTCTTAAGGGAAATATAGGACCCATAGCTATATGAATATTTTTTTGTTTTTTATCATGTGAGTTACGGCACTGAATTCTGAAACACCCTGTGTGTGTGTATATATATATATATATATATATATATATATATATATATATATATATATATATGCACGGCCCAGAATAAATATTAATGGCGAGCCGAATTGGGATTTCAGTCAATATGTCAATATAAAGAATTATCGGAATTATATTTGTATCCTGTTGATTAACTCTTACATTTAGCAACTAAATATATCCTGCCGTTGAAATTCCTAGATTTATAAAAGCTCAGCGTGGAATATCGCCAAACGGAACTAGAATTAATCTCATCAAAGCCGTCAATTAAAAAGAGGGAAAATTGAACGGACAGTGCGTCCGCGGCGCGCAGGTAATGCGAAAAATGGTCATCCTTTGTTCGTGTAACCGTCAAACTAAACAGTTCGTTGTCATGACTACGCACCAATTAAGTCCATTGTGACCAATGGGAGAAATCCAAAAGTTTTCACGTCATATATTCACCGATTTCAGAACATGTTATCAGTGAAGTTACATTGCGGCTTTTGGTCTGGATTCTCTTTTGTTGTACAGGTATACGTGTCAAGTAAGTTTGGGGGAGGAAAGGGATTCGCGTAATTAGGTTTCATTCGGATCGCGATGGTGCATGGAAATATTTTATGCATTGTGATCCGGTGTATTCGAAATACGCGTCGACGTGTCCTGATTAGTTTAATTCTTCGGTTTTCGGAAAAATGATGCATGGTTGTTTTGCTTTTTTAGGATTTGACGAATTTATAAAAAAATCCTCCCGGTACGTTGGTTATAAAGTGTAGTTATGTGAGGCACGCATTCGTCAGAATCTCGATGGAAATGCATCAATTACTCATACACTTCTAACCGACGCTGGCGTAGAGAGATGGAGTCATAAAGAGGAGAGAGGGGTGGGGGAAGAAGAGAGTGAAAGAGAGAGCAGGGAGGTGTGGATAGTGGAGAAAGGTTGAGAGTATGTAGATGGAGAAGAGAGGAGGTGAGGAGAACGGAGAACGGAAAGGGGAATGGAGGATGAGTGAGAATGGAGAAGATAAAATGTTTAGTGAGGAAAGTTCAGTTTGTTAGATGAAATACGAAATGTAGAAAAAATACAGACGGAGAGAGTAAACGAGGGAATGATTAAATGCTTCAGGTGTATATCCTGTCCTTCATATATTCCAAGCGAATTTATCTTCAAGTTCCATTCCGAGATTCGCTAGTTTTATTTTCTTGCGTGTAGCATAAGAAGAGGAACTCGTTTTGAGTTCACTCCTGATTTATATTAATGAGGATGCGATAAAATGAGTTTTTCAGAAGACGAAAGGAACAAAAAGAATGGCTACATAAAATATACTTGGAGCTTAGGCCGTTAATCGATGCGAACCATTAGCCATTCTGCGTTATCGAAGGATTCTTAGAGGGTTCTTAACATAGAAATGTCGTTTGTCTTTAACCTTTCTCGTGAATGTAAATTCTTATCGTCGCTGTTTCCTAAAAATCCCCTACCAACATATTTAATAAGCGATTGATATCATCCTAGATATTTCGTCAGACTTAAGCAATAATTGTTACCTTTGCTGAATTTTATTTTAAAATGAGTTGAATATTATTGTAACTTATTTATATTTTCCGAGTTTAACTGAGTTTTTATTTATTTTTTTTTATTTACTGAGCATATTAATGACGATAATAAGTATTTGAAAAGCACCAAAAATACGTTGCATCACTTGCCAATATTTCTCTTTCCCTTTAATGTCAAGATCCATGAGTAATTCGCAGAAGAAATCGAGCCAACGATGGTTATCTTTACCTTCCTATGTCATATCACAACTTTGTGTGAGCATTATCACGACTTGTTTATAAATACATGAAAGTTTTTCTGACTTATTAAAAATTTACATTCCTAAAAGACCGTACAAAGAATTGTGTGAATCCTAAAAGACTTCATCCGGAGCAAAGGTAAAAACCAAGTGTATCGGATGATGCGAAATTCTTTTATTCGTCACTGTCGGCATTTTCTAAAATATACATAGATTCCGCTGGTGGTGTTATTCGCCGAATGGGGAGAGAGAATGGAGGGAGGAGATAGGGGGAAAGAGAGAGGGAGGGAGATAGAGGGGGAGAGGGGGAATGGAGAGGGGGAGGAGGGATGGGGAGAGAAAGGAGGGTAGGAGGGAGGGGGGAGAGGAAAGGGGGAGGGGGGCGAGAGGGGGGGAGAGAGTAAATATAGCAATAACATATTCACGTCCCGACTTCCGCTTCCTCCGTCCTTTCCAAACGCCCGAGGGTGCCCATGGCTGTATATATGAGACATAAAACGCGTTTTCGAAAGCATTCGGTTGTTTTCCGCTGAAGTTTTGAATATCTCGGGGATGTGAAGTGAGAGCAGCGAACGGAGAAGAAAGTTTTTGTTTCCTCGCCCGGGAGGGAGAGATAGATTATTCCCTAGCAACATCTCGTCTCCCACGAGACCTCTCGAGTGTGGGACCTCTCCTGCGAGGTGAAGTGATCTATCACTCAACGGCTGAGAGCGCCATCCCTCAAAGGTTGAGGACGAAAAAAAATGACGGGGATTACGTTATGGAGTAAAGAACTGTCAGCAGTTATGTAACCGCAGGAGCTATGGTCTGAGCGCATTATTCATTTGTTAGCATAGTCATTCGTACGTTTATTTATTTATCTTTGAGTGGACTCGCGTATTCCTTCGGTGTGTGAGCTATATTCTGTATTTTTAGCGACACGAACGAGGAGAGAAGCTTCAAAATGTATTCCAAAAATAAAAAGGCGCCGTTTTTTAAAACATTTTTACTGGTGGCGATTTAGCGTGGAATTTTGCGCCTAGGGCGCTTAAGACATTGATCTGATTGCCGGACTGTCTTTTCCCCTTAACTAATGAGGTGGAATCTATGAGACTCCGCCCATTATTATTTTCTACACTCCATATATAGTATTTGAAAAATCACCCCCACCCATTCAGTACCTTTCAGGTTTGTCGCGAGGAACTCTGTCAGTCAGTTCACCTCTATTTTTAGAACGATAATTATTCGCGATCTAATAAGATTAGGAGTCTGACAGATTCCAACTCACCGTTAGTGTAATTTTTTGTGGTTTATCCCAGGCCGCTATCATGATTCGTTTTCTAAAACCTTCTGACTAGATAGAAGGTTGAAATTTGACTGAAATATTTAGGCCACCTATTAAAAAACTACGAAAAGTTTTTTTTTTTTAAGCAACAGTTTGACTCCTGGACGAGTTCTTTTTCGCTTTTGATTAAAATTAAAAATCATCACGTGTTTCACCTAAAGCTCTAACGGGCATGATAGTAAACATTATGGGGCTTAATAATGAAAAATAAAATTACAAGAATTACGCACGGCATAGAGGCAGCAGAACTCTGAAAGGACCAAAAGAAGGAAGAAGAGGCGCACAAACGGTGTGGAGGATTAAGGAAGGGATGAAGGTGCGGGTCGAAGGAGGTCTGAGGAAGGGATCTTATAGAAGAAATGGGTCAGCTGAAAAAGTCTTTAAGACTATGGGGCTGAAGCCCACTTTAAGGTGGGCGTAGTGGGGGATCCACAAAGGGTCAGCAGATGGAGGAGATAAGAATTTTTCTTGGATGAATATAGTTTGCAAAAAGGGGTATACATCCAACATCCCACTACCACCTGTGGTTGCCCTTTCCTCGCCCGATTATCATTATTATACACAACTGCTACAAAGATAAGAAAAAACTTGAAGGCTACGATTTTATGAAAAATTTGGGATTCAATCTGATGAAACCTCATATGGAGAGGAGATTCAACTATCCTAAAGTCAGTACGGATATCCGTCGTGGAATAGCACAAATTCTGAAATTTAAAGAACTTATCTGTGAAGAAAATATTTTTGAAAAAGAAAGTACTGTCATCTGTGCCCTTTAAGACTTCATAGAAAAACCAAATACCAGTGTTGCGAATGCAAAAAAGCGATATGTCTACAATGTGCTAAAAATCTGTAGTGTGCGTGTTGAAAAATTGACTAGTTTTACCTATTGTCAGTTTTTTTCCTGCACACTTAAACTCAGTGTTGCTTTATATTCTTGGATTGCTGGTTAATATAATTTTTTTCTTTTCATATTGTGAAAAAATAATATATTAATTTAATGCACTAAATGACCTTTTCCATTAAATATTGGATTTTTACTTTGTTTGAAACAATTATTTGAATTCTGCGATTTAAAAATATTTACATAGAATAAAAAAGTGTAATTAAGAATATTTTTTATGTGCGTCTAAACTTAACGATAAAATGATTTATGAAATTGTAAGTCTGACAGACTCCACCTCACCAATAGTGTGAACATTTTTCACCTCGCCAGTTAAGGATAAAATGAAAGACGCGTTCCTGTGTATATGAGTGGGTACGTACAATATAGCTCTTCCGCGTGTTTTATGGATATCCGTGAATGCTCTCTGGCAATGGAAGATTTTTCTTTCGTGAATTACAATAAAGGAATGTTATTTTATGCTTTTCTTAACGTTAAGTAGTATTTTTTTCTGTTTTCATGGTTACATCACATCATTTATCGAGAATTTATTAAACGTAAATCGATTAACTCCGTGGCGTAGATGTTGCAC
The DNA here is from genome assembly GCA_028673005.1 of Tanypteryx hageni. NCBI lineage: Eukaryota > Metazoa > Arthropoda > Insecta > Odonata > Petaluridae > Tanypteryx > Tanypteryx hageni. Next base: position 44,914,423 of record CM054117.1, read on the forward strand.
CCCCCAAGATAGGAGATGACCTTAACCAAAGCAAAAAGTATGCGAGGATTAGATAAAGAAATTGGATGGATCGAAGAGGTCCAAATTGGAATCAGAACCTTCCTTCATTCATTAACTTCTATCACTACACGAAGGTTATTGCAGAAAAATCAACAAACAAGTGTTCAGATTTTAATGTATTGATTCATCCTCCCGCAAACTTAATTTCTGGCTGCGCCACTGGATAATCCGCTTAAAACATTAATCTTTCAGTATCCTTCTTGAAGTTTAAATCACATGTTAACTTGAGTTTCTCATGAAGTTCTAGTTTTCATGTCGAAGGTTGGCCAAAGGGTTTAAAAACAAAGGTCGGTTTTTTTAGTATTTTACTTTTAAAGAAATCACTAAACCATTTCCTACCTTCAACGAAAGAAAATTAAAAATCAACAATTTAAAAAACAACCGAGGATCAAATTGTCCGTTATTCTCATGGGGATTATTAATATGATCGAGAGCGTCTCATTATTCTATAAAGAAGCACATATTTTTGGATCTGCATAATAGGAATTTCATTTACGACCGCCATTTTAAAAAAAAACATTCATTGTAGAATTGTTACACAGTAAGAGGATTATTTTTCCGTTTCTTTTTGAGGGTGTCGTTCCTTCAATATGGAATTGTTGCGTTGAGAGAATTTTTCTCGGTTATGCTTTTTCTCTCCGACCGTTAAAAATGCGACCCCCTTGACGGTATTTTTTATTACGCAGCTCCTTCAAGTGCATTCCTAAACCATCGATCCACCGCATTAGTTGTTTCGTCTTTTTTTCTCGTCGGATTGCAGGATTGCTTTTCCACTCAATCTCCTAGATTAAGAGGAATGGATCGGAGGTTTTTTAAGCACTGTTGGGCCACTTGGCGGCGCTCGTAAAACGCTGTGAAAACAAGATTCTAGGTTTTGTTACCTATTATAAATGAATCACCACTGCTGAAAGCTGCTTTATAGCCAAAATACGCATCTGATTGTATTAACTTTTAATGGCTATTGGAAAAACATAGTCAGCTTTATTTTAACCCTAAGAGGAGCTCGATAAATCTTTATTAAAGCATATGATAAAACATGGGGTCAACAAACATTTCTGCATGGAGGGCCGCACCTGAAGTTCGGTGGGCCGCGTCAAGAGAACATCGGCAAGGCGTTAATATCAGATGTTACGTCGAGATTCTATTACCTCGTAGTGTTGAAATTTAAGTCTAAATTATTTTCTAGCGTAAAAACTTCAGCATAAATGATTTTGAGAGCATAATATTCCTGAATAAATATGAAATTATCTATGTTAAATTCTGCCAACCACTTTTCCATCATAGCTTCGTTGGTAGCATAAAGCTCTCTCGGGGGCCGCATGCGGACCGCGGGCTCTAGTTTGCCTACCTCAGTTATGATGAAAGTGTTTTTTGTTGCATATGCACAAGGACAAGAAATATTCATGATGAAATATAGGCGCGCACCCAGGATTTTCTCTTAAGGGGAGCTCAGCACTAAAAATACATGTGTAGATTGCTAGTTGTTAGAAACTTCGCACTATATAAATATGCGTAATTCAAGAAGTATCCGTGTAATGATTATCATTATATATAGACGTTCCTTACAGAGGAGGATATAACATACTAGTAGAAGGTGCTTGCATACTGCAAGAATTTCATCAAACCTTGAAAAAAAATCATTTTTCATACAGATATTTCATCATTACAAATATTTTTTTAATTCTAAATTACACCTCCACAGCGATATTCGTTTTCCCCTTACGTAAAAATAATAGATTAAAACAATCCCCAAACCTTGCAATTTTAAAAACTTTACACTTTCTTCATTATGGGGCACTATTGCTACACATTTCTGCCAAATTTTAAAGTTGTAGCTCTTCTAGAAGTGAAATAATATTTTTCTAATTGTTTAAATTTTAAACATTTTTAACAGCCGCCGCAATATATTTATGGAGAGATTCAAATGTTTATTTGTGTAAATGCACTACTCTGTGATTACTTCAAAATTTCAGCTTCCTAGCTCATCCCGTATTACCTAAACAGTTATCTATTTGTTTAAATTTTAAGAATTTTTAAGGGCAATCCCTATTTAGTTTTTTTTACAAATCCTACTTCTAAAAAGAATTTCAGCTCCGTAGCACATTCGCAAATACATAAACCTTGAAAATCTGTTTAAACAATTGCAAATTTTTAGCGGCCTCATTGTTGCACTTTTTCAATATGTTCGTTTTTTCTAGTCAGTTTTGCACAAAATCCTACCTAAGAAAAAAATTTCGACTAATTTTTGCAGTTTTAAGAAAATTATACTTTTTCCACATTTCTGCCAAATTGTAAATTTGAAGCACATTTAGAAGTGAAATAACATGTATGTAATTGTTTAAATTCAAATAATTTTTGGGATTTTGAAAATTTTCGCATCGTTGAAATTTTTGGGATATTTAACCTTTTTGGGATATTTGGAATTTCTGAAATTATAGGGATTTTTCAATTTTTGGGATTTTTGACATTTTTATGAATTTTTTAAATTTTTTGATTTTTTAAATTTAATTGAAATTTTTGGAATATTTGAAACTTTTCTAGCTTTAACTTTTTGGGATTTTTAAAATTTTCAGATATTTGGAATTTTTGGGATATTTAAAATTTTCGGCATTTTTTAAATTAAAATTTTTCGAAATTTTTGAAATTTTTGAAAATTTTCGGAATTTTTGGTATTTTTGATAATTCTGAAATTCAAAGAATATAAAAAATTCCAAAAATTTCATACGATAAATTCTAAAATTTAAAAAATTCGAAAAATTTCAAAAATTCGAAAAATTTTATATGAAAAATTCTAAAATTTATAAAATTCAAAAATTTGAAAAAATTCGAAAAATTACAAAAATTTAAAAAATCAAAAAAATTCACAAATTCAAAAAAATTACAAATTCTAACAATTTCAAAAATTGAAAAAATTCGAAAAATTTCAAAAACTCGAAAAATTTCAAAAATTTAAAAAATCAAAAAAATTCACAAATTCAAAAAAATTAAAAATTCGAGCAATTTCAAAAATTGAAAAAATTCGAAAATTTTCAAAAACTCGAAAAATTTCAAAAATTCGAAATTTTTTAAAAACCTCAAAAATTTAAAAGATAAAAAATGTCAAAATTTTCAAAAATTCGAAAGATGAAAAAATTGAAAAAATTCTAAAAAGTTTTATGTATTTTCGAATGTGCTACGGGGCTGAAATTTTTTTAGATGTAGAATTTGTAAAAAAAAACGAAATAGGGATTATAGAAATTTTTGATATTTTAATTTGTGTTGCCGTTAAAATTTTTTAAAATTTATACAAATAAATAAATATTTAGGTACTACGGCAGGGGTGGGCAAACATTTTACAGTTGCAGCTTCTTAGGCGGGCCGCATAAACAGATAAAAATGCTTCGGCGGCCCCCACGTTAGGGTTCACATCGTAAGTAATGTGAGGTAATGCTAGGGATCCTGTTAGTGAAAATCAATAATAAATAATATGTTATCCCCATAACATCACTGGAGAAAGTTTTCCGGCATTAATTTAAACTACAAATATGAAATTATCTCTATTTTATATTATGGTTCGCTTTCATATTTACATCGCGGGTTTGCCCACTCCTGTACTACGGGATGAGTTAGGAAGCTGAAGTTTTCAAGTTATTTACAGAGTAGTGCATTTGCACAAATAAACATTTGAATCCCTCCATAAATGTTTTGCGCAGGCCGATAAAAATTATTTAAATTTAAACAATTAGAAAAATATTATTTTACTTCTAGAAGTGCTACAACTTTAAAATTTGGCAGAAATGTGTAGCATTAGTACTCCGTAATGGAGAAAGTGTACAATTCTTAAAATTGCAAATTTTGGGGATTGCTTTAATCTATTATTTTTACATAATGGAAAAACGAAAATCGCTGCGGAGGTAAAATCTTTAGAATTAAAAAATATTTGTAATGATGAAATATCATAGAATCATAGAAAGAGGGACGAGATTAATGTTAGCATAGAAATTTATAGAGAGACCTCCCGAGGAAAACCTTCCCAAAATAATTCTTCTTTCCATCTTTCCTTCGTTTCCGCGCTGTTTTTTGACGTTCACTATCTTTCAAAAACTCTACATTTACCTCAACTCTCCTTCCCTTTCTATCTACCAACTTTCTCCCTCTTTATCTCTTCCTCTACCAATCCCATATAGACAGTGGAGGAGGTTTGTATCTCTAATCTTACTCACCCATCCTTTCCTTTGCATATGAAAAATTAAATATTCATGGAACCGGATCAATCTATCTTGTGACTCGCGAGACAAAGTAGACGGCAGAGCACTACATCGCTCTCTTTAAAAATATGTGTGATGGAATTCAGAAATAAAGACGGTGTACGATTCGTAATCAAAGGACGGTGCTGTAGTTTTAGATTGTTCAAAAGAATAAATCTCCATCACCGGAGGTAAAAGTAAAATTTAATCCAAGCTTAAGGGGTAACCTAAATCACCCATTTCAATTTTTTACCTTCCTTTGAAAACTGATTTTTCCGAGTTTTTTGAGAAATGGGGCAAGGTGGCGGCATCGGAAAACCTTCCTTTAGAATTTTTTTTTTCTTTTTAAATCTCGTGCATTATTCTACACTTCTAATTTCCCATTCTTTTTTCAAAGTGTTATGTTTTAAGGTTCTTTTCTTGTTCGAAGCTACATACACGTAACTATTTCGTTCTCCGAAATATATTTACAGATAGATTACCTGCCAATATTTTCCATTTGGAAACAATTAATACGCGACTATTAACACTGCGTATTTAAACATCTCCGAGATGGCCTATATATGGGTGTCCACCATGTAACTAAACGTCTACTAGGTTTATGTTAAGAGGTCTACTATTTATAGTAGAATGATTTGTTGGCAGTTTTAATATAATAATTTGGCATATTCAGTCAGAGCGAGAATGACTTGAGTATTTCTTTGAATATTTCTTTTACGGTATGATAGAGTAGATCAGTTAAATTTGTTATTAATTTCAGAATTACTTTCTGCACAGTTGCTCCTTTCTTCAAGAATCGTTCAATATTTACTTCTTTCGTTTAATTTCGTTTCTCATATTTATCGCGTTAGTACCGGCCATTTCCATTGTATCCATGATTTATCTTGTTTTTATCACGTTTATCTATTTTAAACCTTTATACTCGTACTGATTTAATTTCTTTTGGCTCCAAAAATCTCAAATACTACAATTATGACTCCTATTTTCGCCACTCCTATAAATGCATGACTTCTCTCATCATTACCACTGTAAATAATTCCTTTGCTTTTTCCTGACCAGCCACGAACTAACGCACTCATAACTATTTGTTGACGGTTCAACTCCCTTGTTAGTATTGTGAATCTCATTTCTTCTTATATGCTCGTCCATTTCTGTCCTATTTCTCGACTTTTATTCGAAAATTCTGTTCCTGGCATTTATTTATTTATCGTTCCTAATTGAAGTCTGGTTGATATTTATGGAATGGCACGAGAGAACAAACAACTCTCACAAATTAAACTATTATTCCTTTTTCATACACTTTTTAACTTTCTAACTCCGCGTTTCCTGTATTCACTCTCTGCGCAAAATAACTTCTTAATTTTGTTCCACCGGCTGCACTAATCATCACTTTCTTCTTTACCACTCTCTTTCTGTTCTTCTATTTATTTTGCTATTAACTCTCTTCTATCGAACGGCTAAAAAGATTATCCCGTGGAGGAAATAGCAGAGGCGGAATAATACTATCCAAAGGACTTAAGAGTGAGAGAGAAGAGTGAGAAATGCGTACATTTTTACACGCGCACCCTTTAAATCTCCTTTTTATATACGTATGCCACCACTGTTCACGGTGCAAGGACCAGAAACTCGGATTAGAGCTTAAGAGAAGGGAGTTAGAGAGGAAGAGTATAAGTGTAAGAGTTGTGACTTGGGGAAAAAGCCTAGAAGAGAGAAAGTAGGAGAAAGGAAAAGCAAGAGAAATAGGGATTGGTGGGGAGGGAGAGATAGAAAAGAGATGAAAGGAAAGAGTGAGGGAGAAAGGGGAAGTTGAGAGAAGTAGATGAAAGGGATATATAGAGAGAGGCATCAAGAGAGAGAGAGAGAGAGAGTCTACAAAGTTTGCAATAAGTATACAGCAATTGTTGCAATAACTTTTGCAGCATAGGTTTTTCATTCCATATTTTATCTTAAGATTTATACCAGGATTAAAAATATATTTCCACTAAAATATATTTTCACATATATCTATTTTTTACTTCTATAACGTCTGCTTTTGCGAATTAATGAAACCAATTAGCCTCTTATTGGTGTTATTCTAATGCAAGGAGATTTTGTTAGCGTCTGATAGAGATAAATCGAGTTAGTGTGGTTTGTCACGTTGGATATAGGGAACATCGTGTGGAGTAGAGCTCACGAGAAGGTACTCTATGGCTGAGTTTCCTTCACATTCTCCGCATCGCTTGCCTTAACGGAAGTTGTTAGAATAAAAAAGCGTTTAAAGATAAATATATTAACAAACTCCTAGTTAAAACAAATTAAAAATTGTTGAAAGATAAATTTTCTTTATTTCGGATATGTATTCTAGTGTAGTAATCTATATCGTGTCGCTATGTATGAAAGACAAAAGTTATAGATTAATTAGTCCCTTAAGGAAAACATTCAAATTCAAATGGAGGAATATTTACTTGTGAAATTATGTTTATTTCCTGCAGTAAATATCTGATTACATGTGTATTGCAATATCTGTGGCATGATGAATATGTGTTTCCTTTTCTGCCACTATGAAGACCAAACACCGAATCGAGCTTTATCGAATGCGATAAAATATTCTGTAATACACCAATCACACCTTCATTCCGAGAGAATATTTTCGCATGGCTGAATAAGCGCTAGGGAATATTTTCTGAAAGAAAGGGAATAATATTTCTCTGTGAGCGATTACTTATATTTATAAATGATCGTTAAGACGAAAAGTGGTCAAAAAATTAAAATGAGAGGGAGGCGCTGTAAGATTCGGTTGAATGGCATTCCCAAGGAAAAGGGAGCTAGTGCGAGATTAGGAAGGAGAAAACTCCTTAAACCGGTTAAATGTGACGAAAGAGATAAGAGGAAAAGAGGCGGAGAGAACGAGCTTAAGGAGAAAATGAAATGAAAAAAGGAGATTAATGGTAGACGAGTGGGAAGCGGGGGAAGTAAAAGATTCCGAGAAAATAGGGAGCAATCATCGCGGAAAGAAAAGGTTAATGGTGAGAATATGGAACGGAGGAAGCAGTTTTTCAGGAAAGGGAAACAGGAGAGAAAAGAGATTTTGAAAAAGAATGGAAAGAGTTTTCATGGATGATGTGTGCAGAGTGGGATGATTAGAATATGTGGCGGTTTTGAGGTCTGCATCTGGTAATGAGGTGGATGTGAAGAGAGAGACATATGAAGGACATGATATCATTTAGTAAAAGTGAACTTACGTTTAACTGAGATACGAAAATATAGGTGTGAGAGAGGGTATGAGAAAGGAATGGTGGAGGGAGAATTGGTTGAGAGAAGAGAGAGAGAGAAAGGAGATGATAGAGGGGAGTGAGGAAGAAAGTCAAGAGAAAAAGTAGGGAGAGATGGACACAGAGAACCAGGGGAAAAAGATGAAGTGAATGAGATGCAGAAGAAGGATATAAAGCAAAAGACAAAAGAAGAAAAACCAGAATCAAAAGAAAAAGACAAATGAACTGGAAAAAATTAAAAACATTGGAGATAGGAATCATATTGACGGAGAGAGGGTGAAAAGACAAATACAGGAGAGGATGAGAAAACTTGATTGGAGGAAAGACGACCATCTTGCCAGGTCATTAGCCGAAATTGTCTGTAGTGCATTCAATAAGAGAATGAATTATGCCGAGGCTGAGAGAGAGAGATAGGATGAAGAGAGGAAAGAGGGAGAGAGGAAGGGAAGGATGGTCGAGAGAGAGAATGTTGCTCCTCTTCATTTTCGTAAATAAGGGAATCGCTCTCAGAAGAAGATATATCTCTTCCCCTTTATGTGTTTCAAGGATTGCCTTGCTCCGAGAGTTCAGACGTCTTGTAAGTTTTAATTTGGATTACTTTTTCCTCTGCCAATTTAATGGGATGAGAAAAATAGTTGGGAAAATTAATACCTCAAAGTGTTTTATTTTTCTTAAGTAAGATAAATTTCATTTTACATTTTGTAAAGCTGTACCTTCACTACAAAAACACTGTTTGTGGCCTCTTCAGTTTTGGTTCAGGTTCAAGTTCTTTCATTGTTACGTTTGGTCAAGTGGTAGTCTCTCTTCATTTGTTTGTGGAATGAGCACGAGGCCTCTCTTGTTTTTGAAGCGAATATCTGAATTTGCGAATAATTACTCTGCTACCTTATCTTCCCCATAAAATTTAATGAAATATAAAGTATTGTTGTATGGCGTTCTCGGGAGAAGCTGCGTGGAGAGCATGGTTTACTCGACGTTTCGCCCACGTTGCAGCAGGTTTCTTCAGGGTGGGCGAAGCGTCGAGTAAATCATGCTCTTTACGTAACTTCTCCCGAGAACACCATACAACAATGCTGTCCGCTGGGGAAATCTCCAATCGAATATATAAAGTATAGCTGAGAAACATATGTAAGTAAGAATTCAGGAATCGACTGAAAACTCATACACATTTAAATAATTTTAATTATTCTCTTACATTAACTGAAGTAATGTTTCATATTCAAATTAATATTTAATCATCATCAAAATCTGTGCAACTTGGGGATTATATTCTTTGAAAGGGTTAAAACCTCGCTGCACCTTATAGAAAAAAATACATGTTCTCATAGGCTACGAGCTTTCTCACGTGACATGCATAGGCGAAATGTGGCCCGCGCCCAATTCAGGACCGCGTATAGATAAATTTTATGCATGTTGAGTAAATATGCGTCGCAATTATTTCAACACGTATAGCGTAATCCGCGTAGGGAAAAACCGCGTAGTAGAAGGGTTTACTGTACCTTATTTGTCGAGATCGTTATTCTCGCATTCAAAAAGCATCTCGGTTGCATTTTATGAAGGAGCGAGAATTTTCATTCGCGTTTCAGTTTGAGACTTTGGCGCGAAGCGGATGTATGATTGATTGGACACCCTAAGGCCTCAGTGAAGCATCAAATTGGCGCCAACGAGATTGGCGTACCACATGCTGTTTCATTGTCTCTGTTTTGGTTTTTCATGTCTATTTTATTTTTAGTTAAAGGAATATAACAGCGTTGACTGTATTTTGACGAATTCTCAGGATAACTAGCCATTAACATTTGTTTGATTACATGTATAATTTTATTTTAGCATCGCTGTAGCTAGAAGTATTTTTTCTTTATATTCTTATATTGAAAACGAATAATTTGCTGATTCGATCACAGAAATATGAATATTTTAAAGAAATCGGTTTCTTGGTGCAGTAAAAGCAATTTGAAATATGTTAACAATTCTGTGCCAGGTTAATTCAGTTTTATGGCTCGTTTTAGATCGGCAATTTTCCTCAGCAAAAGGCAATCTAATGTATACGCTTTCATTTGCCAAATATAGCCATTTCTTATAGGAGGATTGATATATTTTGCATTGTCAATCCGAACTATCAGGAGAGGCTTCCTCCGATGCCCAATCATCGAAAATTATGATTGGTTTAAGTGATTTGATCCCCTTACTACATGTAGAGCAATATTTCCTGTAAAAATTGAGTGGGAAGACAAAAAACAGTACACGGAAAAATGTAGCGGAAGCACTGTCTTGATGGTTAAAATGATTCTAAGAAACACAACTCCATTAAATAAGTGTTACATATTTATTATAATAACATATTCCTTTTTGTAACGTAAACGCATTGAGGATTCTTCGAAATTATTTAAACTGAAGTTAATATAAATATTCATTCAGCAGTTGTATTTTCTTTTGTAATGATTGTATTGATTAGCGCCTTTCTAAGTCATGTTGAGACCTACCTCACACATCAAATAATATGCAAAATCATGCTATTACAATTTTAATTAAAAATAATATAATATCAATTTTCATACTTTATGATTTACCATTTCGCATCTATATTTTGTGTCAAATCCCTTCCATTTCTCTCTCACTCACTTTAATTTCTATTGTCTCTAATTTCAAAGTTCTCAATTTTCGTTTTCATATCCGTTCATCTTACAATTAACATGTTTTCGTTCACCTTTTCAATGTTCTTTGAAGGCATATTCTATCGATTCTTTAGCGCCATCTGTGCGCTGAACCGTCGTTCCATTATTCTCACTGTGTCTGAGCAATCACATTCGTCTCTCTCTGTCTTCCACCTTCTGATGCCCCCTTGTTTATTCCTCTCTTTCCCCGCCTCCTCTATCTTCCCGTCCCTATCCCTTCCCCCATTCATCTTCCAATCTCTCCACCTCTACCTCTCTCTCCCTTTCCCCATCACCACCTCTCTGCTTCTCCTACTGGATCGGTAGAAAATATGGTAATTACCTCGGGAAACATTTCAAGGTTTGCCTCTCCCTCTCATTGATTGTTCTGCTAGCTTTTCGGAGGATCTCACTTTAACTGCTGAATCGAGGGGAGAAAGAGGTGGAGGAAGGGAGGACTGTAACGGAACGGCAGGGGAAATCAAAACCGTTAGAGGAAAACTGAAGAATCTCTCGTTATAAAAGAACACGTGTGCGTCGCTTTGTTAGCGTCTTCCGGATCGAAATAAAAAGGACTCTTATGGTTGGAGGAAGGAGTTGAAGTAATAAGTGCGTCCGGATTAATTTGCTATTTTGGATGTCGAAGAGATGGATAGAGAGAGAGAGAGAGAGAGAGTCAGAATGAATTAGGAGTTGGTTCACGTCCGAATATCGCCTTCTCTTCTGAGACATTCAATCTTCTAAGGAATTGGATAGTGCTGAAGTACCAGTTTTTAATGTGTGCTTCCTTAGCCCTAGTTTATTTTGCTAAAATATTTTACCCATTTAATGCATTGATTATTTATTTCTTAATGCAGTGGATATATAGCATGCCATTTACGAATAGATCCATTTGTTTTTTTTCTAAAATAAAGTACTTCATTCCTCAAAATAAGACCGTTTAAAATTCACTAATATGTTAGTGCATGGTGTGTTAATATTAATAATTTTAAAAATGTCTTATTAGCACTTGCTGGATTTTAACTTGTTTGCTCATATAATAAAATAAGGTTAATTTTGTGAGATATTTTTCATGTTTTGCTCTGATTGTAATCCAAAATATTTTCAAAAGTATTAAATTTATAACCTGTGCTCTCTGCACCAGTGGGTTATAAGAACGTTTTACTTACTTTTTTCGTATAAGAGCGTTGTTTTTGTAAATTTTACCCCTCAGTGTTATAATGTCTCAGTATGTACTTTAAAAAGTAGCGCTAAAATTTTTCTTGTATTAAATGAAGGGGATCTTGAGATGTGATTATTTATCAAAGTTATCTAGTTTCTATACTGTCAATTAGTTCTCGTAGAGGAATTTTAAATGACCATATGATGTCAGATGAATGTTGGTTTGTTTTATTTTCCAATCACGTTTCGTTATTTGATATGCAAACATCTATAATTTATTTTTTACCAAAATGTGAAATTTCAAATTGATGAAATTCGTATTATATGGCTTTTGACCTCTCTCGTTAAACTCGGATAAAAATAAATTCAATTCATACGGGTGAATTATGAAGCCAATTTCATAATTTAGTATATTGAAAATGAAAGGGAATATCCACAGTTTTAAACTTTAAAATGTCATTATCTTGGTTATTATGAAATGTTTCATAGAATTGAATCATATTTACGTCTCCATAATGCGTTTAAATGAAATAACTCCTGTGAAATTTGTTTTGGAATAATTATATTAATACACTTTGCGCTTTTCGTAATGCTTTGCATGAGGTTTTGAGTGATACTCATGTTTTATCGGTGTGGTTCTTCAGTTATCAATTAGATATAAATAATAGTTACTTATTTTATAATTACATATAAAAATGACCTCAAAATAGAATCCGATTCGATTATGTTACCACTGTACGTGGATTCCACGAATTCTGTGATTGCATTCATAGGGATATACAGTTTTAGTCTAGGAAAATTGGGTTTTATAGCGGAACAAATTTAGACATAATGCTTCTTCACTCGCACTAAAATTTCTAATAGAGGAAGGAACTTGATTTGTAAATTAACGAAAAAACAAACATTGTGGATTAGGCCTACTGGGGTACCACATTAAAAAAAACGAACATTGCAACTACGACGTGTGGAAAAGGGTGTATTCTTTGAATAAACTTAGTACAAAACGCTATGCTCTACAGTTACATTTCTATATACTTGTGTATTACTACAACTACTTGTGTGCTTTGAGGAGACAGCGCAAGTCAGCGCTCCGTCCTTCGGAAGGGTCGTTAAGTAGTTGGCTCTCTAGATCAGGGTTGTCCAACATACGGCCCGCGGGCCAGAATGCGGCCCGCCGGAGGTTTTCATGCGGCCTGCGAGAGGCTTTCATCCGTTCAGAAAACTTTTTGTAACTATTGCATAAAAATTAAATTTACAAAAACTTTTAAGTGGTTCTTTATTAAGGATATGCAATGCGCCTGTGTTGAGATCCATTTTTTCAATAATCAGTCTTCGATTATTTAAAAGTTCCTTCTTCATCGCGATTCCTGATACTGCAGTCTCAACCGAGAGGGTGGGGATACCGGGGCAAAATCCCCAAGGCCTGGGCATCTGGGACCCGGATGAGCGGTCACAATACTTTCCTATCGTAAAACGCGCGCGCAAGGAACGCCGTCAACCGATTTCAAGGGGCGGCGTTTTGCCCCTTCACACTTTCCTTTTCTAGGCCATCGATTTGGGTTTTCCCCACTCTGCCCACTACTTTTCTATCTTCCCTTAGCGCCGTATGCCATCTCCCCACTTCTCTTATTTTCCTCCCCTTGCGGTCATTAGCTCGTCATAAAATGCTACGAGAATGAAATTTTCCTGAGCGTCGGAAACAGTGGGGATTTGTGAAGGCGAGAAAGGATGTTAAGGTTCTCTCTTCCACGATCGTAGGAGAAAATATCAAGTATCAAGCTGCATATGGTGACAGGGTCCAAACAATGCGTCCTTTTAGCATTCTTCACTTAATTATTCTTTTTTTCAATTGGGTTGTCTTTAGTGCTTTGTAAGTAATGGCCGCCCCTTCCTCGCCTGCAATTAGAACGGGGGATGGTAAACCGTTATGTTCCTACACATTGGGAAACTCGCATAGTTCTCTCTCCTACTACTTTTTCCACCCATTTTGCATTTGGGAATTTCACGAAATGCGTTAACTCTTCTCTCCCGTCAGTTCTACAAAGCATTTTGTCAAAAAACATCAGTCGAGTGAGTTTGATCTTCTTGCGGCTGTATCAAGATAGTGAATATATAACAGGCCTGTTTTCATTTATAATTATTTAATAATATTTTGTTGTCTTTGCTCGGCAGTTTATATCAATATTGACTTTTACTTTTTTTGCGTTTACGAATGCAGGTGTTACTGAGCGACTTATGGACATAGCATATTAAAGTCAGTTCGGCATTATAATTGAAGAGGTAAGTTTCGATTTATATTTAATATTTTTGCTAAAATCCGTCTATTTCTGCTTCTTTGTTAGCCCTTTCTTCTCGTCAGTTCTACAAAGCATTTTGCCAAAGAAACATTAGTCGAGTGAGTTTGGTCTTTTTGCAGCTGTGTCAAGATAGTGAATATATAACAGGCTTGTGTTTTCATTTATAATTATTTAACAATATTTTGTTTTATTTTCTCGGCAGTTTATATCAATATTGACTTTTACTGTTTTTGCGTTTACGAATGCAGGTGTTACTTAGCGACTTATGGACATAGCAAATTAAAATCAGAGCGGCATTTTAATTGAAGAGGTAAGTTTCGATTTATATTTAAATATTTTGCCAAAATCCGCGATTTCTGCTTCTTCCTCTTTCAAGTTTTTACATGACTGAGGTTCCAAAAATACTTCCTGCTAGAATAATAGTCTCAATTTAATCGTTTCTTAATTTAAAATGCATGTGACGATCCTTTTAAATTTTGGCCTCATAGGGCAGTGTTTTTCAAAAACCTCATGGGTAGTACATTACGGGAGGTTTTTTATAGGTTAAAAAAACAACTTATGTGAACAATGAAACTTCCTTTATTTATTTATTATAAAATACAGCTTTTTCAACTTTAATTTTATTGTTATAATATGCTATACGTAGAGAGCCTGTGACATGCATCGCAATCACATTGAATTGATTTTGTATACAAGTTTCCATTTGGTCATTTATAAGAAAATTTTACGCCCCATATTAGCTATTTACATTGGCAGTTTAAACTATTCTTTTACTGCATTTCTTTTCCTACCTCTCTATCCCTTTCCCTCTCTCTCTCTCCATCCCTCACCCCCTATACCCATTCCACTCTCCCTCCTACTCTCTCTCCATACCAACTTCTTTCCCTACATTTTAGAGAAATTGTACCTACAGATTTGTATGTACACTGTGCTTCCCATAGTTTGAATTTAGCTATTGGCAACGCTTGTGATATCGCCCCCTTACGTAATTGCATGGGAACTGTGGGAAAAGTGTACGTTTTTTCAATACATGCCTCGAAAAGGCAGGTTGTATTAAAATCAGTAATTACGAATAATATTGAGCCTTCTGCAAATTGCTAAAAATTAAAAGAATTGTGCACCACAAGATGGATAGAAAGTCAATTCTGTGACAGCTTTTGTAGAATTACTTGATTCGGTTTTAGAATCTTTAAATATTATCACTGAGTAGCGTGATTGGGACACTTTCTCCAATTCTAAACTATACTTTATGCACTTAACAAACTTGAGTTTGTTTTATTTTTATTTATAGTAAAAAAAAATTCAGCTTATCATTGTCGCTCTGCAAAACTTTGCAAGAAAAAAAGTTAGATCAAATACAGGTTATTAACTTAGCAGATGACGTAAATGAGGAATAAGGAAGTTTGCGGATAAATTGTGATGATGAATTATGTAAAATTTTTAAAGAAGAGTCCTAAGTTCGAATCTTGAAGCACTTTTCTCAACTTGTGTAACATAGGAATGATTGACACGTATTTTTTTAAACAAAATTAAAATATCTTAAAAATACGACATCGGACATTGATTTTTATTTTCTTAATGTCTAAATAAGAATCTCACTCTATAATGCTCATAAACGCGTATTAATTGCATAGGACTTAGGAGCAATCTACCCATGTTACTACAGCAGAAATTATGGTTCTTAAAATAGCTTAGGTTGGTGACTGGGAAGAATTACATTGATTTTTGTCTTTGATTTTCCTTTTTATTTCTCTATTTTATTGTGTATTTTCCCTTTATTTTGCAGTAAGAACTTAATATCAGATATTAATTTATTACTGTATTATTTTAAAATTTAATTCAAATTAAGCACGTAAATATGCAGAGATTGTTATTTTTCATTGAAATTAACTTGGTTATAATAAAAAAAATATTTATAGGTAAACATGCATTCAGTCAAGAAAAGAAAAATTGCAAGTGAATGTCGTATCTTCAAAGCATTGTGGACCCATGACTTATTTGTTATTGAACATAATGACGGCATACTATGTCTTATATGTCACGAGAAGATAGCTGTTATTAAAGAATACAATGTCAAGCGACATTATTCTACAAAACACTCCAGTAAATTTGACAGCCTCGTGGGTCAAGTGAGAATCAACAAAATTACCTCGATGAAAAAGAATATTATTGGACAACAATCGTTTTTCAAAGCTGCAAAGGAGAATTCTGAGAGGGAAACCAAGATCTGTTTCTTGATAGCCGAAACATTAGCGAAGAGAGGAAAACCATTTTCTGATGGGGAATTCGTAAAAGACTGCCTGGACATTTTTACATCTGTTGCATGCCCTGATAAAAAGTCGTTTATCCAAAAAATTATCCTTTCTTATCAAACAGTCGCTAGAAGAGTAGATGAGCTGGCATCTAACATTAAAAATACTTTGGTAGAAAGAATTAAGGCGAGTAAGTTTTACAGTTTAGCTGCTGATGAGAGTACAGATGTGCGCGATACAGCTCAATTGGCAGTCTTTGTACGAGGAGTCACGGACACTTATGAAATAATTGAGGAATTTCTTGAACTTTGTCCAAAGAAAGGCACAACAAAGGGACAAGACATTTACGATGAAGTAAACGTCTGTTGATAAAATTTAGACTCCTTTGTGTTCTAACAACTGATGGAGCTACTGCGATGACAGGGAAGCTAATCGGGTTTGTAAATCTAATGCAAAAATCATTGTCACATGAAATTATAACATATCATTGCATAATTCACAAGGAGCAAATTTGTGCAAAGACACTACAGTTGAAGCATGTAATGGAAGTTGTTGTTTCCACAATTAATTTTATTAAGTCACGAGGGCTCAATTATCGACAATTCCAAGCCTTTTTTGCAGAATTAGGATCAGACTATGGCGAAGAAATTTACTTCAGTCACGTACGTTGGCTTAGTAAGGCGAACACATTGGCGCGCTTTTACTTTCTGCTGGAGGAAATAAAGGTATTTATGAGAAACAAAGAAAAGGATGTGAGTATCATGGACAATGAGGATTGGCTGAATGACCTTGCTTTCTTAGTTGACGCATCCAAATATCTGGCAGAATTGAATATAAAGCTACAAGGGAAAGGTCAGTTCGTCAATTCATTATATGAGCATATTACAGCCTTTACCGAGAAGTTAAAACTGTTTAAAAAGCAATTACTTGTTAAAAAAACTGACCCTTGCACAACACTTTCAGAAAGACGTGCTAAGACAGTAAAATTTGAAAAATACGCAACATTGATTAGTAGCCTGAGAAACTAATTCTAACATAAATTTGCAGATATCAGAAATCATAGTCTCGAGCTTAAAATTTTTGCTGATCCATTTAGCATAGATGTTAATGAAGTGGAAAATACCCTTCAATTGGAATTAATTGAAGTTCAAGCCAGCAGTCACTTGAGGAGAGCTTTATTGGAGAATGACATTTACAAGTTTTATAGGAAATACGTTAACAAAGAATCCATTCCAAATCTTTGGAAAGATGCCATTCGGTTTATTGCACTGTCTGGTAGCATATATTGTTGTGACCGACATTTTTCACTTATGAAAAATGTAAAGTAAAAGTCGAGGTCATTATTGACAGACGAACATTTATGCAATGTTCTTCATAATTCCACATCAAGTGTACGGGGGACATTGATTTTTTGTGCAAGCAAAAACAATGACAAATATCTCACTAAATCCTTGTAATTGTAAAATTGTAATTTACCTATTTGTGTATTGAATAAATAATAATCTTTGTGAATCTTGTGAATTTCATTCTTTGAACTTCAATAATTTTAATGATAAAAAAGAAAATATCAAGCGTAAATGATAGTCTTGAATGGCCTACTTCGGCCCGCATAATCGAATCCCTAACAAAAAAAGGTCATACGTTTTGGCCCGAAGGGGACTGAAAATTTTCTAAATGTGGCCCTTCACTGAAAAAGGTTAAACAACCCTGCTCTAGATGCTCTTCGTAAAGAGTTGACTAATGCCGGCACCGGGTTTCCTCCTCCCTTGTGAGTGTGTCTGGTGTTTATGGTGTTATGGTTATAGTAACCCAAGAGCCAGGAGTACAAACAAACAAACTGTCCTATTTCAAGGGAAATGGTCTTTTCTACGTTAAAGAATAAATCTACATGATCTATTGAAACTAGCCCTTATTTTCCTTTGGTCAGCTTTATGGTGAGGTGGGCCAACGTCGAATGTTTTGTTGATTGGTTCGACGTTTTTACATCTTATTATCCTTCTTCTAAATTTATAACTTTTGACTCATTTCCGGGCTTCTGTTATGCATTATGTCGATTCGTTTATCAAAATAACTCTTATCGTCGTGAAATGTCTGGCTACCAATCAGACGTCATCGGCGGTAATTCAACAATCGTGGATTAATTTTAAAAAGTCAGTCTGTTTCCTACCATAAGATGAGGTCGACAGTTACATTCTTATGATATGATGTCGGAAAACAATGAAAAATGTCAAATTAAGGATGAACATTATCATGCAACGCGTATTCTGAACGAATAAAATCGTCGCTAGTGTTTTCGTTGTTATTTTGGAAGATGGGTAAAAATGAGGAAGGAGTTACAAAAATATTTCTCCGTAAAATTCAAATAGAATGGGTGAAATTTATTCTCTTAACTGACTCGTGGTTTTCAGCGTATGAAATTAATCAACTACTGTAAGTTTTTATTTTTCTTCTTTGGAAGAAACCAAAGTCGTAATCGCCTTCTATCTTCGCGGAAAGGAGCAGAGAAATTAGATTTTTTTTCAAAATCTCTCGTGTGTATTGTGGTTCGGAGCACGGCGTCTCATTTGAAAATAACTCTCGTGGACTAGACTTTGAATTACCTCAACTGTTGATGGAGTAATTCTGTGGAATAATTCCTTGTCTTTCCAACTTTGCTCTTTTCTGCGGTTCTGAGTGTTGTAAAAAGCCCGAAATAATTATACCCGAATAGCATTTTCTGCTGCCTTACGATTTTATCGTTCTTTTTCTTGCTTAAACTTTTTTATTTTAATTTTTCTTTCAATTTCTCCATTTTACTTCAACTTTTCCCCTGCATTTCCCTTCACAATCTCCATTGTTTTGGCAATTAAAAGGGAGTCGTATAGAGAGAAAGACGCTGATGTGTTGAATTTAAAACCGAAAATCCAGTGTAAATCGGCCAAATATATTTTTCATAACTAACCTGATTTATCAATGAATTATTCTCGGACCTTTTTCCATACCATTTTGCCTCAGTTCTCCATTTGTATTTTCTCTACTCTCTCATCTTCATTTATTTTAGCATCACTGTATTAATTTTCTCACCATGCCTTCTCTTTCTATTTCTGATTATTTATTGTGCTGTCGAGTCTCTTGTTTCTCCATGTGAACGCCTCTTGCGTATTTTGCCGCTGCAACTGTGTGACTCTGTCACCAGATGACTGTACTCGCATTCCTTTACTGGTTCTCGAATAACGTGAACAAACAAATACCTCTCTAACATTCTTTTTTTCCAATTGTGCCCATAAAATGAAACTAGACCAGGAAGACAAAGAACGGAGAAAGAGAAATTCAATAGACTTTGTCGTTTCTCAGCGTTTTTATCGATTTTCCTTTGTCATCTCGATGATAACGAGTGATAGTCTTGTTCTCATCGTTATTCCTCATCTGTTTCATTTCTCGTCGTTTTTGGACCTTTAATTAGAAAGGGAAAGCTTCGGAGCTCTTACTTAAAGATGACTTCGTTTGTTTCCGGGTTGAAAACGGAAATGACAGGTTCACACCATTCCTTAAGAGATACTTAAAAGGCGTTTATAAAATGGAATGAACATCAAACGAATCCCAGCAGCAGCTTCTTCCAACCCATCGTTTCCCAACATTTTAGCACGACCCACCTAGTCTTTGAGTGTTTACCTGGGACCCACCTATTATCTACCTATACATACTATTTTTCAATCAGTAGTTGGTACATATATGTCCACAGAGGGGGCACATTTTACTACCATGAGTTCTTGAACTATTCTATCTCGAACTCATTAAAAAATGAAAAATATATGAAAATAAACTATTTATAAATACTTCCCCGACCCACTTCAAGTTTCTTTGCGACCCAATACTGAGTCGCTACCAGAAGGTTAGGAAATAGTTCAAAGCAATTATAATGGTACGCCCAGTTAAATTTTTGAATGGTCTTAATTAAGGTTTCGCGTAGTATGTTGGGAAATACGATTGTTTCAGGATGAGAGGAGATTATAACACCAGCATCTACTTCAATTGATTATTAGTCTTATTTCGTGAGAACAGCATTAATGCTGGTGTTTTATCTCTTGCTGAGGACGAGTGTGCGTGACCTCGCACGCGTGAGCGTGAGGGTGCGTGTGAGAGCATCCACATCTATCTGTTTGCGCCTGATTGGAAATCCGTCGACACCAATCACATGCCACGCATACGAGCCGACGCATGAATAGAGAATAGAAAATAAAATGCATAGTTTTCATAGTTAAAATAAAGCAGGAAATGCTAATAATGTCCTAGTCATTCAAGTAATTCTATATTTTGGTTTAAAGAATAGATTAAATAAGATTTTTCAAAATCAATCAAAACTTGGAGTAGGTAAAAAATAATTAAATCCTCTAATATATTAGTTTTATGTTCTTGATAATAAATGCTTCTACATTGAGAAGGAAATTTTGCGTACATTTCTTCCATTTCATGAAATTTAAATTATCCTAATTATTCGTCGCATAGCATTTTTACATTTTAACCTCCTCAGCCCTATATGAGTTGAAAGTGACTATTCCCCCACAAGAAATCAGGATGGAAGTAGTACACAGGACATCAGAAATAGGATTGTAATGGCAAAAGCAGCATTTAACGAGAAGAAGGAGCTTCTCACAAGCAAGAAAATAAATTTAGAAACAAGGAAGAAATTAGCAAAATGCTACATATGGAGCATAGATCTTTATGGTGCAGAGACGTGGACGATAAGGAGAAAGGAGGAAAAATATTTAGAAAGTTTTGAGATGTGGGTATGGAGGAGAATGATGAAAGTGAAATGGACAGAGAGGAAGAGAAATGAAGAAGTATTAGAAATGGTGGGAGAAGATAGGATGCAATTATAAGTCTCTCAACAAAATGAACCAAATGGAACTTATAAGCTCAGGTTCAACTACACCGACTATACCGTTTGTTTTTGGTTGCAGAATAGCTTTCACCCTCAGAGCCACAATGATGCGATGGTTGTTGTAGGACTATAGGTTGTTATAGGACTACAGTTGTTTAAATGAGGGTCACAGTTGGCAAATTATACTTTTCCTAGAAGATTTTATCTCTCTTTGACATTAAAAACTTTAATTTATATTCCATGAAAAATATTTTCTCCTTTTCACAAAATAAAGTGTAATTATTAAATCTCTAACGATTTAGTTTTACAAAACTACCAGCTTGGATGCAGCAAGACAGAGTTTGACATGCATGCCTTAGTCGAAGAGAAAACGTTTTACCCTCGTAATGAGACTTGCGTTTAGAATTCGCAGCATTTATGTTTGTTCTTTCGATTGCTCCCATAATTGTGTAAAAATCAATGAAAAAGTGGTAAAATTGATGGATAACACATGAAGATATAAAAATAAAGGGAGGGAGAGAGGATATAATAATAATAATAAATCAACTTAATTTAAGGGCGATATTTAGACCACCTGGTCCATTCTTACATATAACCCTGTACATACTACGAACACAGACGACCATGCCCTTGGCGGGATTCGAACCCGCGACCTTGGTTTCCGTTGTCAGATACTCAAACCACTCGTCTACCAAGCCCGGCAAGGTAGACATGAAAGACTAAGGCTAAAGAAAAACATAAAAGAGGATTAAAAGAGAGAGAGAATAATTATATTAATAACTTCAAATGGCAGATAAGAAAAAAGAAGAGATTTACAAAGGAGAAGGATCGGTGGTGAAATGCGACGCATCTCTCATTTCCGGGCAAAGAGGGGGAATCTTTCAAGTGTCAATGCGTGCGTCTTGTGCGTGTTTAGGGAACAAACGGTGGTCATGTGTGTGAGTGGCCGAGATGAAACGAGTGAAAGGGAGGGATGTGGGGAAGGTGAGGGATGTAGGGGGTTTGTTGAAACGATTTCCTAGTTGGCTATTACATATCCCTTTTGTAGATCCTCCAAGAACTTGCCTGATTTTGAGACAGGCCTCGGGTTTTGCGGATAAGGGTCAAAAGGGAGAGGAAAAAAGGTGAAGTTCCTCGAGCCTTTTGTGTGAACTAATCTTTCCCGTTCCGTCTGTCCTCTTGTTTAACTTAGAAAACAGGACGGTAAATAAAACGTTGTCTGGTTTTGGGATTTATTTAATCTATTATTTGGTAGTTTTCTCTTATTCAAACGTTTTGCGAGACGAATTTCGAGCGAAATATTAAAACGAAAGGATTTATGCGAGTATTACTGAAGCCGCAGTGTTCTCAAATTTGAAGAAAAGTTTGATTGATTAGATACTCCCTGATGAAGTTCATTAAAAAGTAAAACTGATGCGAATATAAATGATCCTATCAACCAATTAAATAAAATCCAAATTTTAAGGACATTTATTGTTGTTTTAGTAAGGGTTAAATCCTTAAGCCAAAAAAAAACGAGGGGATTATAAAACTTTATAATCCCCTCGTTTTTTTTGGCTTAAGGAGTTCACCCTTACTAAAACATCGATTCAGCCAAAAGTGTTTGAACTACCGCATAACGACATTTATTGTTGTTTGATGGACATTCATATGCTTACCTCTTTTCATTCTTTTTCTTAACGCAGTTTCAATAAAACTTGGAAATTACTAAAATTTCTATAGTTGGCATAAATTAAACTCTGATAGTACTGTCTTTATTGTAATACATTAATGAAAAGTATTTTTCAATTATAAATTATAAAAAATATGCACTTGTCGTGAATGCCGATACGCGTGGAAAAAGTGAATATTTTCAACAAATATAATTGAAATAACGATCAAAGTATTTGGATGGCTATGTGATTCAAACAGGCGTCATTGTTATGCCCGTTGGGCAGGCAGACACGACGCGTAATTCCATTAATTAAGTTGTATGTGGACCATCGACTGTTAATCTCACAATCAGATGGAATGTTCGTGTAAGAAACGGATCGCGCTCAGACTGCAGGATTTCTACTATACACTATAGAATTAATAAAACTTAATTGACCTCTTTGGCTGGATTTCGAGTGTATATTGCTTTATTCGTTTGTTTGAATGCCCAGTCAATTCGCCTCTCTTACAGCACAAATGGGTATCTCAGAGGTAGTGCAATAAATAACCGGGGAGGGAGGAGGAAAACCCGGTGCCGGCATTTGCCTGCTCTTACGAAGAATACCAGGGGGGCCAACAGCTTAACGTCCCTTTCGAAGGACGGAACAGCTGAATTTGCGCGGTCTCCTCAAACTACGCAAACAGGGGGCCGGGTGACCTTGAGAAAAATCCTACTCGCGCAGACTTTTTCAAGCATCGGGCGAGTAGCAGCCAGCGTCCTAACCACTACACCACCGGCACCCCTTATTGCTTTATTCAAAATTACATTTTAATCCTTTTAATAAAACTTATTATGTACATTAATGCGGTATATACGATGCATACTAGTTGTTGACAGATGTTGGAGGGGTTCATTTATGACTCAGGGTTTATAGCAGTGGAAGCAATCGATTAATTGTTACTTGCAGCATTCTTAGAAGTTACATTTTAAGCTTATAACATGGCGTCATTCACTTGCACGAAAGTAAAAGAATAAACATTCGAAACTACCCCTGGTGGCAGCCGTGCAAACCACGTATTGGCAATTCTCAAAAAGTCGTGCAAGTGGAATTATCAGATACGTGGACTTTCATTTTACTCTATGACTGCTTTCGCACTTGCTAAGTTATCGATGTAAGAGATTAGGGCAAGAAGTATCAGGGATGTATTGTGGTTGCGCTTGAACTAATATCACGAGCATTTGAAGAAGTTAAAGAAACAGTAATTGTTTCAGAGGATAAGTTTGTTCCTTCAGAGCATGATTTACAAGTAACCATTGGAAATTTTCTGAGAATAGGGTATTTTACGAATTAATGAAATTTGAATTCCTCAATTCGATAAACGGGCCATGTCAACATCAAATAAACAGCCATGGCTGCAAAAAAACTGTGGGAATGTTTCGAGTGATTTCGTGAACGACGCGTATTCAGATGTACGTGTGTTCGACGCTCATGATCATTGATGCGTAATGACATTCTCAAATCCGTAATATTAAAAATGTTTTTCTTTGTCTCCTTTGTTTAACTATTTTTACTAAATTCTAATAATTAATGTGGCTCTTACCATTTCACTTAACTTATGTATTATGTAATTGAACGAAAGAATATCTACAGAATAAAATGACGGAGAGAAAATTGCAGGAAATTAACGGAGAGGATGGGAGAAGAGCGATGAAAAGTCTGTAGGAAAGAAGCTGAATAAGAAGAATCGAAGAGAGAGAGAGAGAGAGAGATGGAAAAATATAATGATAATGATAGATATTGTTCGAAGGGACAAAAGGAAAAGGAAATATGGAGTTACAAAGATAAAAAGGGACGGAGGAAATGAAAGAGTAAGTTGGAGGCAGGGAGATCATTAAAAAATTAAAAACAGAATAAATTGAAAAGGATAATTAGGGAGAGGAATGTAAAGAGGAAAGAAGATCATTTTGAAATATATAAAAAGAAAAAAAAAGGGAACGATGGACGTAGAGATAGCGAATAATAAGCGAATGAGGGAGGAACGTTATTTGAAATTGAGAGGTCGCTTCAAAGGGTCTACGCATAAGAGAGAAAGAGACGTGGATGGAAGTATGTAAGAGCGTTAAAAAAGAAATGAGGAAGAGGTGGTAGCTTGGTATCCTCCTCCCCATGCGTGTTACCTGTTCGTGATGAACCGTAATGCCCTTAGCTATGCGGCATCCCGCACGTCAGCCAAAGTGCGAAATAAATAAGCGGGCGGAAGAGGGAGAGTCGGGGAGAGATGGATAGGGGGAGAGTGAGGCGTCTGATGTCCTTTGCCTGATTTCTATCGTCTGTTCCATTTGCGTGAGAAAGGTGAGGATTGGTAAGAAGGATAGCTTAATTTCGGTAGATGTCGGGACTCGGAGGAGGACGAGTATGAATTATTTTTATCTGATTTGTTTATCTATTGATGGAACAAGATTTAGGCAAGATACATATTGCGTATGTGTATTCCAGAAATTCGGATTAAACTTCCCCAATTGAAAGTCGTTTAAACTTTTTAATAATGCCAACCTCTCTTGTAGAGGAAAAATGACAAACGTAAATATGGAGATTTTTACCGCTTAAAGAAGATTTTATGAATATAAAATTTAAAAAAACACGTATAAATCACTAAAATGAGCGTATTAGTTGGAGAATACTTATAAAAATTTAAACAATATGAAAATTATAAATAAATTTGATTCAATTTTGACAATAGATAATATATTGCGTTTTTCGTTACATAAATATTTATTTGCGTAAAAATTAAATATTTAATAGAAGTTCATGAACATACGATATATCTAAATTTATAATTGTGAAAAATGCTGTAGTAGTTAGGAACACTATAGACTTTTACGTTTGTTTAAAACTATTATATATTTTCTTTTACTGAATGATAAACCAGACAGGTTTTTCCCATCATAATTATATTCGAATGATAGATACATTTTCATTTGTAAAAACACTCCCTCAAAATTTTACTACGAAATTCATAACACTTCTTGCGGTTTCGCTATCCGCGGTTATGCTGAAACCAACGTTCTTATGTAAACCTGTCCCAATTATTAATGTTAGTTATATACGCTAGATTTTGAAATTAGTTTTTTTTATAAAGGAATATTGGTAAAGTGTTCAAGTGATTCATATCACTGAAAAAGATGCCTAAAAATCTGTCATCCATGAGATATTTCTGTTGCGGGATATTTTTCTTTAGAATAGAAAACGAATCTGTTCTTTCTGCTTGTAAGAGAGAATGAAAAATTTTCTCCTCAAATGAATTAAATAATAATGGGAAAGTTTTCAGCGCTTAAACATTCCCAAAGTCACCATTTGGTCACCGTAGGATATGTATTTAAAACATGATTTTTTTAAAAATTGGATTTATGATTCTCAAATTAGTTTGTCAGCCTCAACGATTATATAGCTGTGCTTAAAACTTAGGATATATCTAATTATTAAGTCATTTCCGTTAAACTTTTTTTGGGAGATTCCTAAGAGTTTTACCCTTAATAAAGATTCTCGAGATTAGGAATTTGATTTCAAAACTAGTAACTTATGAAACTTTGTGGTGATGAGTGCGATTTAAAGAAATAAGGAATGTTGATTATGGCTTTAATGATTTTTTAACCCTTATCGGGGAAACAAACATCGTAACTCAAATGATAAATTGAAAGGAGTGTCCCATGCGTATCATAAGTTTTATCTCAACTTTTCCGATTTAATAACAAAAAAATCCTTATATAATGTCTCAAGTGTCCGTCTGTCTATCCCGATATTTTTGGACATTTCCCAATGGAATTAAGAGCTGAAACTTTAACAATCGTTAAATCCCCATGAGATGATCTCTAAAAAAATCAAACATGCTGGTAAAAGTCCCGGATTCGTCTCCGGAAGACAATTATATTTTACATAAATTTACAGCGTATTTTCGATGTTTCAAGGTGCAAGGTTTATTTCCTTCATTTATTAAAATATGTAAATATAAACCGAATTTTTCCATTTTTATTTCATTCGACGGCTAAAACTATACAATATCTTATTCTTGCAATAATTAGATGTTGCACGGAGTAATTAGTATGAAACACGCATTTTATGGCTTTTTCGTATTCTTTTCGAGAGTGGCCAAGGCGAACCTCATTGTTGCCTCCGATAAATTAGATTCTATTAAGCCTTCAAATAGACGAAAGAATTGTGTTATTCGATTCGCGCAATGTCAAACTTAATAGATTGCATCGTTAATAATTTAAGAATGTTATTATTCAGTAAACATACGAAGAGAAAGAATAACGGAGCCAAAGAGTGGCAAATCAAGTCGTATATTGATGCCAGAATGTAACAAAATTTCAAGCGCTTCATTTTCTGGGAGAATTCAAATGATTGTCAGGAATTTATTAATTAATCAAAGAATTACATTTACTATATATATATATATATATATATATATATAAATAAATAATACCGCGCGCACAAACTCACTAACAAAATAAAGACGTCTACATGCACTACACACATTCCCTACCGCGCGCACACGCCCCTACGATCGTAAGTGCACTCGCTACCATACACGTCATAAAAGGAGCTCAAGATCTTTTTAAGCGATGTCCGCCGCCCTGCATGCTGATGAGCCCCCAAGGATTAAAAAAGAAAATTAACTCCGATCCTAGGCAACTGATGTAGGTATATATCCGGCACGCCCTTGGGCCTCCGCATAGATCCATACCGTTCCGGGTGTAATGAACGAAGCATTCTGATTCGAGCATTCGGGCGTTTGCCAAGTTGATTGAAGGGAGAGTGAGAAAGATCTGAAACAGGAATGAGGCTGCATACGAGGGTGAATGTGGGCACTTCCTTTGCCTCATTCTCTCTCTATCTACAGAGAGGAAAAAAGAAAAAATCCCATCGTAACGAGATCATTCCCTCTGATAGTACCACCCCGGGGCATTGTCGCGTTCTATTTCTCGTCCTCCGGCAAATCCTCTCATTCTCGGTCGCCCTCCCCTCTCCCTCGTACACGCAACCTGTGCTTCAAATGTTTCTGGTCACGCACACGCTCCGGCTCATTATTCCTGGCACCGGCATCATTTGAATGGTGCACTCCACTGCTGCGGATTCGAGTTAATGTACGGCTTTAAAATTCACCACTCATGGTGGAAAAGCGAGGATTTTGCCCTCCACTCTCTTAATTTTCGAGATTTTCCGGAAATCCACTATTGCTGAAATTGAGAGGGTTAATTAAGCGCTGACATCGTATTGGAATTAGATGTTCTAAGTATCCAGGCCAAACATCGGAGGAATTTGTACTTTGGGACGCATCTTTGCTTATAGTTGTTAATTAACGTAATATCATCCGACGGTTTTTTTTTCTTTTTGGGTGGACGCCAACGATAGCAGTTGCTAATTTGATTGGAGATAGCGAAGGAATCGTTGATGAAACTCTTGTTAATAACAAATTTTATCAAGAAAAATAGAAGAGAAATATAATTGCATATCATGGGTAACAACTATTGTCTGAATATTTTTTCAAACCTGCGTCGGCAAGCTACGGCCAGCGGACCACACGCGGGCCCCGAGTAGGGTTACCAGACGTCCCGATTTTGGTGGGATTGTCCCGACTTGTTAACGTGTTTCCCGCGTCTCGACTTATCTTTCGAATGTCCCACTTTTTAAACAAAACTGGTCAACACTAAAAACTGTAATCGGAATATATTATATAATCATGTTTATATAAAAAACAATCGCAGAGAAATGGGTTGAATTTAAAAAATTAAATATAGATGCTAATGAATTGCTAAAAGTCGCCAGCTATGTTTTATCATTACCACATAGGAATGCAGCTAATGAAAGATTATTTAGTTTGATGTCTGCTGCCTTGAGGAAAGACAGAATAAACTATTGCTATCCAATTTCGAAGCTGAACTTATGATTAAGCAAAATTTTCAAAGGAATTTTAGGGAATTTCGATTAAATCTAGATGCAGCAGCTTGTAAGAAAATACTAGAGGATGCCAAATCAAGTCTAAAATATTTATAATAAATTTAATTTCAAAATCGTTTCTTTAATATGTGATTGAACTTGAATGTTTATAAAATATTTATGAATAAATCAATTCTTTTTCATTTAGCTTTCGATATAATTATGCCTTGTATTTTATTTCATAGAATTGTCCCGACTTAATGTTTCAAAAATTCTTCATTTAAGGTAAATGTCCCGATTTGTAATTTAAAAAATCTGGAAACCCTAGCCCCAGAGCATTGTTAGGTGGCCCCGTATCTGCGAAGAGAAAATGATAAGTGGAATTCAACAATGACTATTTCATATTTGTTAATTTAAATTACGGTAATAAAATATTTAATCATGGAATGCTAACGCACAAAAAATGTTTGGACTTGATTTTTACCTAGATGGCACCACTGGAACAATTTCCTAGATAAACACTTATTTAGCCTGTCTAAGAACTTGCAACTTCCAAAGCGGCTCTCCATGTAGTATATAGTATATCAAATTTAGAAATAACGTATTGTGTAGTCGGTTTCAACTGGGAAAGTATATTTATACTAGTAGTTGGTGCTTGCATACTGCAAGCATTTCAACTCACATTAAAAGAACATTAATTTTTCAGACAGAAATTTCAACATTACAAATAGTCTTTTAATTCTAAAAATTTCATTTCTGCAGCGATTTTCGTTTTTCCCACATGTAAGAATAACAGTTTAAAACAATCTCCAAATATCGCAATTTTAAAAATTTTACACTTTCTTCATTATAAGGTTCTAATGCTACACATTTTAGCCAAATTTTAAAGTTGTAGCACTTCTAGAAATAAAATAATATTTTTCTAAATGTTTAAATTTAAATAATTTTTAACGTCCGCCGCAATGCATATATGGTAAAATTGAAATGTTTATTTGTGCAAATTTACAATTCTATAAATAATTTGAAAATTTCAGCTTCCTAGCTCATCCCATAGTACCTAAACAGTTATCCATTTTTTAAACTTTAAAAATTTTTAACTGCCAAACAAAATAAAATATCAAAATTTGTATAATCCCTATTTCGTTTTTTTAAGAATTCTACTTATAAAAAAAATTTCAACTCCATGGCACATTCGGAAATATATAAACCTTGAAAATTTGTTTAAGCAATTGCGAATTTTTAGCGGCCGCATTGTTGCACTTTTTAAAGATTTTCGCTTTTTCTAGTCGGTTTTGCACAAAATTCTACCTATGAAAAAAATTTCGAATCTCCAGCACATCTGGAAGTGCCTAAATATTAGTATCCTCCTATATGTTATATATATGTTATATCCTCCTATGTAAGAGCGTCGATATATAATGATATCAGTTTCCAAGAGCAACAAATTTATACTCCTCTAAAATCGCTTACAACAAATTAATTTGCTAAAAAATATTTATTAAACATAATGCAACTATGAATGTTAGTCTGTAAACTTGTATAAAAAAGCAGAAAAAATGTTCATGTAGTGAAGTTCAATTAACATTTACAAAATAAAGAAAACTACAGAAGTTTTATTACGTTGTCGCCGAGTCCTTTCCATTTCCTTTCTTCGAATGAAATAACTCTCGGTCTTCTAAAAGAGTTTAGTCGGGTTAAAACAATCAAAGCACGCATTTCGGTCAAAAGCTTTGGTCTCGAAGGAACGCTGCGAAAATTTCGAGCGAGGAATAGCCATTCTCCTCGATTTTACGCGGAATAGGCGATTCGGGTGATTGTTTCGGGAGGTAATGGCGATCGTTCTTGTTAATCGTCCTTTCGGAGGCCAGGTCTTAAAACGTGATTCAATGTCACGTAAAAGGTGTTTCTCGCTTAATCAATTAGAGCAAGTGAAAGATAGACAGTGAGAAATGGTTAGAGGTTGTTTGGAATCTTAAGTTTAAAAATGTTCCTCTTTTTATCTCTCGGAATTGGGATAAAGGCTCGGATGGGAGGTAGTAGTAAGAGAAGAGAGCGCGAGTAGAGAGAGAGTAGATCCGACGACGGAGTTGAAAAGGATTGGCCATTACATTTCTCATTTCCGATGAACGAAACGACAAATTTTACCTCCGTTTCCAGGAAATAGAGGCAAAATGATAAAGAGAAGAGGACGCGGGAAACTTTTTTGATCCTGTATTGTTCTACCATGAGTTCCGACAAAAATACGCAAAATGATTTATTTTTCTCAATTTTACTTAAAAATTAGTTTATTTTTCACTAACTAATGGGTTATAAGGGATTAAATTATATATATATATATATATATATATATATATATATATATATATATATATATATAATTTCATCGTTTATTTATTTTTGGCATTCTAATTGGAATACAAAATCTAATCCCTCATTGAAACACACAAACTTCAAAATTATAGTACCTCTCAGCTTTTAACATTCATTGCATATGTGATTGTTAAAATTAATTTGATATTTTACTTAGCACGTTCAGTTCAATATTAGCCGCAAAGTTCCTATAAAATTTATTGATGCATAGCATTATCTGTTGCTTATGTAAGTTATGTGACTATCGATGTTAATGTAGCGTAAGGCAAAGCAAAAAAGAGAAGTAAACTTAACTTGCAAAGGATTAATAAATATTATGATTAGTTAAAAATTGTAATGTGATTTAATTTGCATCGAAGTTATACCTATTAAAAAATTTCCGTTTGATCTGATTATACGGATCCGCTTTTTGCCAATTTGCATAA
The DNA here is from genome assembly GCA_028673005.1 of Tanypteryx hageni. Lineage (NCBI taxonomy): Eukaryota > Metazoa > Arthropoda > Insecta > Odonata > Petaluridae > Tanypteryx > Tanypteryx hageni. The sequence goes on from CM054117.1 coordinate 44,945,548, forward strand.
TGTTTTTAATAAATGGAAAAAGAGATCATTATTTCATCTTCAAAATAAGATATTCCTTCGAAAAATAACTTTCGTTTTTGTTCATTAACGACTAAACAGAAAAATAATATTTCAGCTTATTTCATAATCAGAGAAGGATCTTTGACCGACGGGAAATATTTTTAAAAATGTTTCGTTTAATTAATTTCCAGGAGGCGCTGTGACTGTCACTTTGTCCTCTTTCGTCCATTTCTCTCCACCTCCGACAACTCTGCTGCTTATATTCTTAGAGTTGGAAAAAGGAGGAGAGATAGAAGAAGATGGCTGATTAATGAGAGAGCGGGACTTAAAGCTTTTAATCTCTTTGGACGCTTTGTGCTCGTCTGCGGAGTAATGAGTGAGAGCAGGGCGATTCACGGTGACGAGGAAAGTAAGGCAGGGACCATTAGCGAAACAGTTGCCATAGAGTCTCTTTCGTAATCCGTTTATTATTCGTTTGAATTCTGTCCCTCCAACATCTAGCGGGTCAACCAACACACATGTCCACATTACGAAACCATTCATTCCTATCTGCGATTCGAACTTGATTTAAGGCATCATTACGTCTTTGTTCTATCGCAAGCTTACTAGACAGGAAGCTAATATTATTAAAACTCTCACTTTGTGTGAATAAGACCTTTTGGTTGACCTATGCAGTTTAGAAAGGCATTCGTAAGGATAAGGAAAAGCACCACATTTGGAGCGAAAAATACCAGATTTCGCAGCATTTAAAAACCGTCCGATATTTTTTGTAACTGAAGTCGGAAAGTTTATTTGATCCTATAGGTTTATCATTTTTACAAATCGATCACGTGATTTAAAGATACGTATTAATAATATAACTACGTTACGAGCATGCAACGACTATATTATGGAAAAATCTTAAGCAGGCCGCCGTTGTCAGCGGCTATCCCACTTTTTTAAGATCCTTGGTAAAACTTGATCCTCTTGTAAGCTAATGAAAGGGTACCCCTAGGAACTGGAATATCTCGTGATGTTACGGCGGGCTAGGGCGCCTGGGTAGCTAACCCGGATATTAACCGCAGGAGACACTGTGACGGCAGGCATTCCGTCGCCGATGTAATCGCACCACTTTGGAGTCCAAAAACCACACAAGTGAAGGATCTGTTCTCGCGTTTCAGTGTCATCATCATCATGAGGTGTTCTGCCTCTAGGCAGGTCCCTGGCACCAGCGTTGTCTCCACTCCTTTCTGTTCCTTGCCATTTCTTTCATTTCCTGATACCCTCCACTTTCTTTCAGGTCATCAAACATTTTTATTCTTCTACGTCCCCTTTTCCTTTCACCTTCTACTGATCCTTCCAACACCATCAATAATAAACCTTCTCCTCTCAAGATATGCCCTAGCCAGTTACTTTTCCTCCTCTGAATTGTTTCAAGTAATCTTCTCTTCTCATTCACCCTTGTTAGTATTGCTTCATTCCTTATCCTATCCGTCCACTTAACCTTCTCCATCCGCCTCCACACCCACATTTCAAATGCCTCTAGTCTTTCTTTCTCTCTTTTCTTTAGCGTCCATGTTTCACACCCATAAAGCAATACACTCCAAACATAGCACTTCACAAGACGTTTCTTCAGATTTAAATCCATTTTACCACATAGTACCCGTTTCTTCCTATTAAATGTTTCTTTTGCCATTGCTATTCTTGTTCTTATTTCTTTTTCACTTCTCCAGTCTTCAGTTAGCATGCTTCCCAAATATCTATACTGTTTTACTTGCTCCACTCTTCCATCCTTTATTGACACATTCTCATCACCTTTGTTTTCTTTATGCTCATTTTCATTCCATATTCCATCATCCTGTCTTCTAGCTTTGTAACCATTTCCTGAATATGCCTCGTTTCATCTGCCAAAATTACCATGTCATCAGCAAACCTTATACAATTTCAGTTTCAGTGTAGAGATAGCAAATTCCTTTTGCAAAATGGACTTGTCTCGTTCAGAAATCAAATTAGAATCAGGCTTACCATGATTTTAAGAAGTATTTATGGAACTATCTCACTTATTGTTTTGGATAAATTACGGTAGATATGTTTCTCTCAGTTGCTGTGACGTTTTTGATCGCATGTTGAGGACATATTCTTCAGATTCACTCTGAAACAGCAATTAGCATTTAAAACCTTAAATTGAACAGCCTAATTGCTGAGTGAAACGGGCGGGTACAAATTTGCGATACTTGATATTGAGGCTAGCGCTTTCTACCGGAAAGAGAAGAAACTATCCAGAGTGCGGGAAAACTACGGCCCGCAGGCCACATCAGACCCGACAGAGCTTTATATGCGACTAGCGATGCCATTTAGAAATCTAACCCTGAAATGCAATTAAGATAATTTCATTCATATTGATATGAATAACATCACATATTTCCAAGAAATCACGCCTGACTCGATTAATTTTAAGATAATTTCATATTTTTCTGTTAAAATTAAGGCCTGAAATCTATTTTAGTGAGGATAAGATGCTAAATTTCTATTAATTATTGATTTTGACTTAAAGGGTTCTTCGCGTTCTCTCAAGTAACTTCCAATGTGAACCCTAATAAGGCTCTTTGAAGCATTTGAATCTGATAATGTGGGCCGCCCAAGCAACTCGTAAAAAAGCCTGATATTTATAGTCTCCTTCGGTTAAGTCACTCAGATTGTGTATTTATAGCCTTTCTCTTGGTTCTTTTCATGATTCGCGTAGGAGGAAGATTCTAGGTTTTCACGATCACAGATTAGTAAGATTTTTTTCAGGTTAAAAAATGCTGCAAAAAGGAAATTGGATTAGGAAATAGTTACTAGCTTGGCTAGCTTAACCGGGAGGATTAGTCTGCCTCGTTACATCAGTGGTAGAATATCCGACCAACAATTAGAAGATCGGTTCCCGGTCAAGGCAGTTGGAGGTCGTTTCAGTCCTTCCATTCGTCTGTCCATCCGTACGTTCATCCGTTCGTCCGTCCATCAGTCCGTCCGTCCGCATGTTTAAACTCGGGGACCGCTGGGTGTACTTCGATGAAATTTGGTATTTGGGATTTATGCAAAATTGTCCACCGATTCCTATTTTGGTTAAAATCTGACTACAATAACGACCACTTTACATGAAGGCCTTCATGTAGCTTACAATGTACTTGTTTCATTCCGGAGCCGCTGGACGTATTTAAATGAAATTTGTTTTTGGAAAGTTTTACTAATAGATGTCGTCCAATTCCAATTTTGGTTAACATCGGACTACAGTAACGACCACTTTACATGAACACCGGCATTTATTTTACAACGTGCTTTTCAACTCGGGAACCGCTAGATGTATTTTGATGAAATTTGATATTTGGAAGTTTTACTAAAATTGGTTGATCTATTCCAATTGTGGTTAAAATCGGGCTAAAATAACGACGACTTTTCATGAAGACCTGAATGTATTTTACAATTTGCATATTTTTCAACTCGGGTACTGCTGGACGTATTTAGATGAAATTTGGTATTGGAAAGTTTTACTAAAATTTGACTATTTCGAAGAACTCGTTTGAAAATTGTGTATTCCGGCATGGAGAACACCTTTCCATTCTTGTCTTTTCAGATCTTTTTCTAAATATTTCCTGGGGTTTACTATGTATAAAAAATATCAGTATCTAAAAGGATATTTTTATTTGTAATTAATAGTTACACGACTAAAGGCCTAGATTTTCGAAAATTTAAAAGTATGAATGAAATTTTATCTAGAAATTCAGAGTCCTTCAGATATAATTTCAGGTATAGAGAATTCCCCAATTAACCCTTTCAGCCCCAGGGTGCCATATGACACCATGAGGTACACATGGTTATATTTATTTCTAATTCACTCACTGATTAAGAATAATTCATTTTGTATAAGCTGTATCACATGTTTAATTTAAAATGTTGGTAACGCTGCATAAATTCTTTGACCTTAGGTGTTAATATCTTAAACTTAGTTCATAAGGACATGGTGTTTTTTTCTTTTTGTTGACCTTATTCTATAAATATTTTGAGCCTTATTTTTCTTACTTTTTTGTGAAATTTGATTTATTGTTTAAGATAATGTGTATTTCTTGAATGTTTGGCTCTTCTAATTTCCTTTTATAAACTCTTAGGGATTCAAGTTACAAAATCGAAGATAAATTTTTATCTCTGCAGCACGCTACATGTCCAAATTGTTATATTATTTCCATTTTTAGAAGGCATCTTGATTCTTAACGTATCTGCTTTTTTCAAAATATTTTGCTTTTATATTACCTACCATCCAATATAAACTTTTTCCTAGAATTTATAATTTTAGCTCACTTCAGTAAGTTTTATCATTTTTTGTGTTAACGCTCATTCAGTTCCTTATTTTTAGTGATTGCTTTTTATAAAATTTTATTTATTTCCATCGGAGTATCAAACTTTTAAATTTACGAATATACGCACTTTCATTTTCTAGCAATTTTTGAAGATGACGGAATTGATCGATTTCCCGTTTCTCTGTATTGCTGACCTTCCTCAACTTGATTATATATATATATATATATATATATATATATATATATATATATATATATATATATATATATACATATATATATATATATATATATATATATAATAAACACATGCATTTCTTCCCTTTGTCCATTCTCTCTACCTATATCCTCAGAAGTTTCCCGTGCATTTCTACGTCACTGGCTGTAATTCCTAAGGGTCGTTATCTCCAACTCCGGAGGACTTTGCCTCTTCCTGCCAACCAGAGTGGTGACTGCCTCTTCCTCAACCTCTACATTGCCGGAGGAGGTAAGTGTAAAACCACTGAACGTGTTGCTACTTCTGGGCAATCGAGGCGATATATTATATACGAAAGCGAAATCGTTGTGACGGAAAAGGAGGGTCAGTCATTTGCTTGTATTTTAGTCTCGCTTAAAATTTATTTTACAATGTTGATCCGTGTTAAGAATATGATTATGGCAAACGATCGCTGTTATTTTGTATCTATTCACTGACCAAGCTACACCTAATAATATTTTGCGGGAATTGGCTTCAACAAATGCAAGCTGCGAAGGTTAAATCTTCTTAGTGCGACTCATTTGTTCGAATATTTACATAAATTTGTCCTCGTGATAATATTTAGTGCGTTTTATCAAATCTTAAAGATTACAAGGCTTTGGATTATTCCGAGTTCGAGAAGCGGAAAGGAGAATTCTCGTAATGGGCAAAGTCACTGCCCGGTAAAGTACCATTCCACAAACTTATACACGCGTCATTGAGATTCCGGTATAGAATTGTCCACAAATTAGATTGTATTTTTCCGCCTTTTGCGTGTTGCGCTTGTAAACGGAACCGTCCGTTATAATAAAAACCGCTCTTACTTGAAAGATAAATGAACTTTGAATTTTTCGCAAATTATTTTCCTAGAGTAATCGGTTTTCTACTATGATAAATTTTCTTTTCATAATAGTGTCGTCAAAAATTGGGCTAATGGTGATAGTTTTCAAATCATAATGAGAATAAATGCAATTTTTCTACGCGTTGCATTTGACTTCACGTCTATTGGATCATTCTTTTTTCTTTCAGTCGTATCATTTTTACCCAAAGTTTTCTCATACCTAGTTTGTATGAAGGATTATCATGGCAGATACCCTTTTAAAAAACTTGCGAGGCTTAACTGGATCAGGGGAATTTTAAGAGGTTTCTTCAAAAAAATTCGCGTATGGCATTTTTAGCCCTAGTGGAAGTTTTTGTAGGCCAAAAAGGATTTGGGTAAATTTAGATCATCAAGGCAGAGACTGCGCATGTTTGTCATTCTCTATCCCCCACGGCGTCTCTCTTTGCTTTGGATCGCAATCCAATTCACTTTCACCCTCGCGTTCTATCAGCCTCTCTTTCTTCCTCCATCCTCCCTTCTTTACCTTTCTCTCCTTTCCATTTCGCAAACCTTTTGTTACACTATTCTTTCCCCGCAACAGTAATTAATTTGATTCTAGCCAATTACCTGATGGATGCCAAAGGAAGGGGGAATTTGTTGTATGTAGTGGGGTTGGAAGTGAAGGAATGTTCTCGTGTTTGTCCCTAGGCCACAGCATAAAGGCGCAGAGCTTTTTGTTCGGGCCAAGGCAGCAGTTTCACTGATATTTAATTAACTGTTTTTATTTTTATTTCTTTAGAAGGGTGTTCTCTCGGGGCGGAGTGAGCATAAATTACTATTTTACACTAATTGTTGATGTTATCTTTCTACGAGTTGTTATAAGTGATTTGGCTTCAGTGCAATAGAGAGGTCTTATGTTTTCTTTAAATCGATGTGAAAATATACCAAGATGAATGTATTTATGCTTTGAGGGAAAAAATTTAATTTCAAGCAATTCACATTAAATTTGAATAATTTATTTTTATATACTTTTGACATTTTACGGTACAGGATATCAAAACCTGTCATACATTTTACTGTAAAAGGTGTTTATAGATGTAATTATTCATGGTTCCTTCTGCAAATTTTATTATAAAGATGGGAAGTCGAGGAAATGATTTCTTTTGCATGTGCGAGTGAAGCATAAACTGAAATATGAAATGTGAGAAGTAAAAAAAAATCCAGTGCTTTACCGGGAATTGAACCCGGGTCTGCCACTTGCCGGGTAGGTACTTAACCTACTAATCTATCAAGTCATCATGATTCTCTATTCTCAAATTGGGTTAATCACGTTAAGTAGTTAGCCAAGTAGCAAACATTCAACACTAAACGTTTTCACCGAGGCATCGCGGAAATACCCTTACTGCAACTTAAGAAAGTGAGACAACTTCAAATAACCAGATTGAAATCTGAAGAAATAGTATTTTATGCATGGGTACGTAAAGCTGGCTTGTTAGTTTAGTTGGTAAAAGTACATACCTGGCAAGTGGGAGACCCGTGTTTGATTCTCGTTCAAGTATAGGATTTATTCTCCTCAAATTTATATTTTAATATTTTATTGTTTTAACATAGATGCCGAAGTTTATAAATATGAATTTTTGGTCGAATTTTAATTCATTTATTAAATTGTAGTTATTGTGTTAACCATAATAATTATAAATACAAGGTAACACCCTGAAAATGAATAAACTACATAGCCAGAGATAGCAAATAGGTGGCACGCGTGCCAATCTTCGTACGTCATGAAACGTTATTGACACGATAAATCTAATTAATTTGACCCGTTAAAATGTTCTATGCTATTAAGAAGAACTTAATATATCCAAAAAAGAAAATTCTCAAATATTTAAAGGAAAAAAACTCCTCCTTGCAGTGTGACACATTCCATGGAGATGTGATGCCTTTCGTTACCTTCTGTAATCCTGTATAAATCGTACGCCACCTAGAAAAATCCTTTGAACGACGCGGCTCCGAAGAGAAAGTACTTACATCCACGCCACCGCTTACACCTTCAATGACGCGAGAAAGAGGAGGTTATAAGGGTATTACTGTTACCCGTAGCTAAATTAACTTCTCGCTATTTACGATATTTTGCCTTTCTTTTGTTTCTTTTAAAATGTGCCTTTCACCAATTGGAAAAAGAGAAATACCAAGAAATGTGAAAAACACAGTTTGATATCCCACGTGGCCAAAATCTTATCAAGAACAATGAATAGAAGATTGTATGGAACACTTAACAATATAATAGGAGAGGAACAATATGGATTCAGACAAGGAGTGGGGATGAGAGATGCGATAGGTCTACTGAGGCTAATCGGAGAGAGATATATAGAGAACAATAGAAAGGTGTACGCTGTATTCATCGACATAGAGAAGGCATTTGACCGAGTGAGATGGGACAAACTCATGCTGATATTGAAAAAATATGGAGTTGAATGGAGAGAGAGGAAACTGATAAAACATCTATACCTGAACCAGAGAGCAAGGATAAGAATAGGAGGAGAGGTAACTGAAGCGATTGGATTAGGAAGAGGGGCTAGGCAGGGATGCTGCCTGTCACCCGCTCTATTTAACATCTATTTGGAAGAAATAATCGAAGAATGTTTTGACGGAAGGAGAGGAATGAGTATGGGTGGAAGAAATGTGGAGTGCGTTAGGTTTGCAGATGATATGGCTGTGCTGGCTGATAATAAGGAAAAAGTCATTGAGATGTTAATGGATCTTAATAGAAAATGCGAGGAATTTGGAATGAGAATGAATAAGAGAAAGACAAAAAGTTTGATACTAGGAGGGAAAGGGGAAAAAATTTACATCAGATTGGATGGTGAAGAGATTGAACAGGTAAGATGGATCAGGTATTTAGGGAGCATTATCTCTGAAGACATGCTTTGCTCCAAGGAAATAAGATCGAGAATAGCCATGGCGAAGGAAGGGTTTAATAGGAAAAGGAAATTATTGTGTGGCCGGCTAAATAAAGAATTAAGGATGAGATTGGCGAAGTGTTATTTCTGAAGTGTAGTAATGTATGGTCCAGAGACGTAGACACTCAGGAAAGAAGAGGGAAGAAGGTTAGAAGCACTAGAAATGTGGATTTGGAGAAGAATGGAAGGAGTAAGCTGGGAGGATAGAGTCAGGAACGAGAAAGTGTTGAGAAGAATTGGTGAAGAAAGACAAATTAGGAAAAATTAGGAAAAGAAAGATGAATTGGCTTGGACACTGTATGAGAAGAGAATGCCTGCTGAAGACTTCTATTGAAGGAATGGTAAATGGAAAGAGAGGAAAAGGAAGAAGGAGGTGCTAGATGCTGGATGCAATTAAGGTTGGAGGCAGGTATGATACTACCAAGATACTGGCCCAGGATCAAGAAGCTTGGAGGGCTGCCACGACTGGACCGGCCGAGAGGCAGAATTACCCATGGTGATGATGACCATTCTATTTCTTCCTTTTCTGGATTGTTTTTTCCCTTTCCCGTTACCTACCTTGGTCTCCTTTGACGGTTGCCGTAGTATTCCTTAGCAAATCGGTCTCCTTTGTATTGTCGAATCACCAGCGAAGCACAACCGATATTTTGACAAGAGATTTTTTTCAAGTGGAAACTAAACCCTGTTTTATATATATTTGCGGCTGAGAGAGAGAGAGAGAGAGAGAGAGAGAGAGAGAGAGAGAGAGAGAGAGAGAGAGAGAGAGAGAGCGAGAGAGAGAGCGAAGGAGAGAAATTTCCAGCACTTGATTTATGGGTATCAATAAGAATGAAGTAGGCGGAGCCTCCCCCGTCGAGAGCTCATTCTATCTCTGGTCTCCGTTGTACATACATCGAGTGCTGTTGCCACGTGCTAACGCCTTCGTTATCCAAGCAGTCAAACCCCTCCGTTCCAGTAGCTCGCCGCTAGCATTTTTATCTTTCTTCTGAGTTCTTCGCAACGTATTCCAGTTGAGTAGATATGGCAGCGCCGAGTTTGAGTTCTCCAGCGAGGTGACGTCTCCTCGCTAGGAGGTGGGGAACGTCTCCCCACCTCCAAGCACCGGAAACACGAGCGGTCCCGAGTACGTAACGAAATGTAAGTCGCAAAAATAAATGAAACGGACTATAGAAAGCTCTGCTTGAACCGTAATTTCCTCGCTAAAATAATTTGGCAATATTACTTCCTGCTTCTCGTCCGTGTGGCGTATGCAGTTTCCAAGACAATTAAGACAATTTGAATTTGAAAATATCAGAAGTATTGGGAAAAAGTCCGTATTGCACGAGTAATCGTAAAGGGAGTATTTTTTTACTTCCGAGCGTAATTCGGGTAAACTTGCTAAACAATAGACGTTCGAAGCCGTCTTCTTTTGTTTTAAATAAGTAATTAGTAAATTAAAATGCAAGAGTATATTTTTAGAGATATTATCATAATTTTATTTGGATTGTTTTTCAAGTAGGCGATAAAAATGTGCTACTAGATTATGCCTTTGTAGAAAATTAGTCCAAGTGCATTTTTATACAGCTAAGGCTAATTTATTGCATGATAGTTTCGTCATCTTTTCATATTTCAAACACTTATAATTATGTTACTATAGTAAAAATTATAAAATTGGTATTCATATATATAATATGGAAATCACGTTTGAGAATTATTCTTTGCTCTCTGTAAAACCAAATTTATTTTAGGAATACTAGGTCTAACTGCTCAATCTTTTAAATATTTTAGTGTATGTGTGTATGTTATTTGTACGTTTTTACACCGTTGAAGCCATCGGATTCAAAATTTCATGTACCAAAGGAAGAACTTATTCTAGGTTTGCAGACCGTGGGGTCTCTTATACCCGATGGGGTAAAAAATACTATTTCCATAAGAATGCATGGAAAATGGTGTGGAGAAACCCCAAAATGCCATGCAGCACTTCACTGATATGGATATAAATATACCAAAATATTTACTTACTATCACGGAAATGACATATGTTACTCAGGAAAGACTGAATATATTAAGTCTGTTCGTGTTTTGCCATATTACATGTTAAATTGCTCGAAATCTTGGTTTAAGCACAAAATTTATCGGTTTAGACGAACGTTTTCCAGGCGGCAACAAAGCTAAATTTCTTAATTGTTGTCCTCTTCAAAGGAAGAGCGCCATGTAAAGATTAATGCAAAGAAAATCCTCGCCGTGGCGGGCAGTAGAGGAAGAATAGCCAATGTCACGATAAAGGGTACAAATGGATTCATGCTTAAATATAGTATATGAATACTATTAAAGTGCGTCAAATGATTTTTAAGGAATATTAGAACATTGTTTTCTTTAACCATTAACATTGAAAGATTTATCGCAACATAAATCTACATACATTTTTCGGTAACAAAGATGTTTATTGTTATATATATAATATTTTGGATCCCGTCTAAACCGAAAAAATCAAAGGTTGCTTGCGGGGTTCGAACCAGCTCTTCTAACCGCGCATAAGACGAGTGGTTTAGTCACCTAGGCAGTGATGGCGAACCTATGGCACGCGTGCCAAGGGTGGCACGCGGAACAATTTTCGTTGGCACGCCACAAAATGGAAAACGAAATAAAATGTGCCACTCGCTAACACAGCGACATACAAAAGTGACCCCAGAAATCTAATAAGTGTAGGTTTAAGACGATGCGAAAAAGAGGCTTCGTATACGGTTATATTATGTTTATTCGCCGGCGGCCCAATATGCCCCTGGCATCAGCACTAAATTTACTATTTGACATTTTTATTAGTATATCGTTAACATCTGATAGGTTTTTAATTGGAATTTGTCAAACGGAAGTTGATGCCTTAGATCACTCCGCTCATGTCATTCATCTTCCTCATTACATAATTGACGTCATTTATTAAATCATTATTATGTATAACGATTTTTCATGAAATACCTAATTTGTTTCTTCTAAGAGAGTGCCACCTCCACCAAAGATAACTCCGTTAACGTTATCCGCTAATGCAACTTATTTTCGTTAGCGTTTAATATTATTTGTCAAGTCTTGAAGATGCGGGATTCGTACAAATAATTCGATAAACATGAAAAAACTATATTTATTACTTTGTTGTCGATATATCATTTGAATCAATTACTATATATGTCTTTCTGTGTGTAAAAAGACATACTATGCACTATATTATACGAATATAAACTGGCACGCCAACAGGCAAATTTTCTCTTATTAAAGTAATTTTGGCATGCGTGCTAGAAAAGGTTCGCCGCCATTGACCTAAGTCAACAGATACTTAACATTGGAAGCTGCGATAAATGGGTATTTGAATTCGCGTGGGAAGATAGACAAGCGTCAATCATAGCAACGAGATTATACAAACTATTGTAATTGTTGATTGTGTAAGAGAACTTTATTTTAATGTGAATTTTTATTGATAATAGCATTCCTACGTTTTTTGAAGGGTTATTTCTGTTAATACTTGTAGGTTTTTATTTATCGCAATTATTATTGATAGTAAGTTTTTATTTATCTTAAAAACTTTTTATCTTTATTCATTTAAGATAATTCTAAAAACTTTTCCCTATGTGTAAGCTTTAGATGAATTTTATTATTATTATTAAATTGTTATCGCTTCTCTTATAATATAGCCTTATACATGCATTTTATTATTATTACATTATAATCACATTCGTATTGCAATGATATTATTAATCATTAATGCGATCTTCTCGGAATTGTTCACATTGAAAATTCATTTGAACACTACTTTAGATGACTGTATTTACGTAGTTTGTGCCACGAACACAATTTCATTCTTTAGAACTGTTCACTTGGCTTATATTTTTACTTTGGATGAAATCTTTTCTAATTATCGGCCTTTATGACCAGTTGTTCTTGCAATTTTCTAAAAATCCTCACATTTTAGTATCATATTCCTATTTTTCAGTATTTAGCATAGGTAATACTGTCGTCAAGGATGTTAATTTAAACAAATTTAAATAAAACATTTTAAAGTGTTGTGTTGTGGCTTAGTAGTTCTTAAGCTAACTATACTTATATGGATAGTTGATGTGATGTTAGGTAAAGAAGAGTTGATTATTTTTGTCGTTTATGTTAGGTGACTTAAATATAAAATATTCAACAATTTCACTCCTACTAGTATCTAAAGCTGTATTACTCCGAACTAGCAATATATTTTCGTTAATTTTAAGCAATATGAGTGGATAAATCAGTATTTTCATTAATGAAACAAAAGAAACTATCAAACTTCTTACTACTTATATACCAAACATTCTTACGTTTGTCACTGAGTTTTCTACTTCAGTCTACCATTCTCACAAATGTAAAAAGATTAAAGTTTAAATAGATAGACACCCACATCACTCAAGAGCAGACACTTTTGCAAATTTTTACGTCCATGCAAGCAAAAAGGTTATCATAATTATATTACAGAGTTTATTCTTATTAAATTATTAACTATATAAAAGTTGGTTATAGAAATTCATATTTATATCTTCACTTGTTTTAATTTATCATTTGGGAAAAACGTTCGTCGTATGCTTTTTATTAGTGCCCCGTTTCAGAATTCCTTCGCGAATCACTTCTCTCGCGAGGAATCTTTAATATATTTTCTATCATTCGAATCCTTTTGTTCTTTTTTCCCTTTCCACTTCACTTACCCGAGGCTCAATCGTTTTCCCTCTCCATCTCCCCCTTTATGTCTCTCTCTTCTGATTCCTCCGCTACCTTCGCTCCACTATTTCCTCTCTAAGTTCATGCTATCCACATTTTTAATACATTCTCCCCGAGGCAAATCCTTTACGCCTGCTTTATCTAAGCGACATAGGTTATAAAATTAAGACGGCGGATACAACCCAACCCCCACCTTATTACCTTCTTATCTTTACATCCTCCCTATTAGTTTCTCTCTGCGCTTTTTCCTGTCGCTTCCTCTTTTGTTGCCCGCTTATGTTTTTTATTTTATTTTTGTCCTCGGGCACTTTCTCATAGCAGGCCGATTTTGATGTTTTACCTCACAATTTTCAGTTTTATTTTCGGTGGTACCATATTGGTAACCGTCGTAATACCAAGAATGGGATTTGTGCTCATTATTTATTAGGTAATTATCAAGTTTCCGATGTGTTAGGATTCGAGTAGATATCGTAATTTTTTTGTCGTCACACATGTACGGTATTATATGACTTGTATTTTTGTTGTGGTGGTATGTTAATTTAAATACACAGCAAATACAAAACGAATCTCTCCGTAGGCAGGGGTCGTTGTGACTTGTGTGCAGCCATGGACCAAATCCCCATCGTAGGCCAAGTATGTAGTTGTTCTGGTATCGTAATGGGTTGGAGAGACAAAATGAAATTCTGGAGTGAAACCCTTGAAGGAATAAGCGTCAGTGGAGTTAAGAGTCGGGAGAGAAGATCGAAAATTGGATTCGAGCGGGAGAGCATAAGGTGCACGAGGACAGAATCGCGAGAGGGATCACAATTTGGTTGTATTCTGGGAACAAAAGAAACGCGTTCTGGCATTTATATACGGTTTTTATACAAGGTACTATGAGAATTGGTTAAGGAATTTTAAATTGATGCAGAAGGAATCTCATCAAATGGAGAATATGCAGCGGAAGTTAATTTAAAGAATTTGTAGGATAAATTTGGGCCGAATATAGAGATTCCATCAGGAGAAATTTGAATTGGAATTTGTGCGATAACGTGAGCGTAAATGCAAAAGGGGAAGGAATGTTTATTTTTAGACTAGCAGTTAATAATAAAACGCTTATTTTTTGGTCACTTGGTCATTTTGTCCATAACGCTCATCATGTCATCCGTTTCTCCAGCCAGTTCAACCAAATTTGGTACTATTGCTATGATCGCGTACCAATAGCGAATGGCATAAGAAACTTGCATGAAAGATCCCAATGACAACCAATGTGGCCTAATTTGTTTTTTATATTATTTGATTACAAAGCCCGTTTTAAACGGGCTAGCTCATGTAGTCAAGTAGTAAAATTCGATTTGAAATGCGATATAGAAATCTGCATGGAGAAGTGCAAGAAGAAATGGTGAGGGGAGGAGAAAATTTCTTGATGAGTAACTAAGAGAGAGAGAGAGAAAGGCGAAGTTCAATGATTTTAAGTATAAGGTTTAAATTAGGGATATATGGGAATAATATGCTAAAGAAATATCCGAAGGAAATATATGGAAGTCAAGGTATTTTATAGAGGGGTGTGCGAAATCCGCAAAATGTGTTCGGGGAATATATGAAAGGAATGTAGGGAAAGTACTCTACAGGAGGGGTGTACGGAATGAATGGTAGGAATATATTGGAGAACTGTATATGAGGAATGTGGATGAGGGTTGTGTAGAGGAAATGCGCCGGGGGAATGAGTAGGGAGAGTGTGTAGGTGTAGTCAATATGGGGAGTCAGGAGGGAGAATCAATAGGGGGAGTGAGTAGAGAGGATGTGTAGGGGGAATGCGTAGGGGGGTTCTGTAGGTGGAATGTGTAGGGGAAAAATATACGAGATTGGTTTATTGAGTGTAGTACAAGAGGAACCTGGGTAATGAATTTGTGTGTGTGTATGTGTATTTTTAGCAAATCAACCTCTTGGATTATTGTAGTGGGTAATTCAAAGTAGAATTGTGCGAGAGGAGTGTACGAGGAAGGAAATATGTAAGTTAAGAACAAAATTGATAAATATGAAGAAGGAATAGAGAAGGGAGTATACATTAAAAAGAATTTCAATTAAGGAATTAAAAGTTGAAGGGGTTAATTAGAAGGTAGAGGGAATGTAAGACGAGAAATTTAATGGATAGGAGAAGGCGGAGCGGTGAACTGAATTGGAGGAGAATAACCCTTAATGGGATTCCAGGAAAACTTTTCCTTGACCTTCCCCATTCAGGATAATCTTTAGGTAAAAGGGTAAACTTTTCCTTCCATCCCTCCGCCTTATCCCACGTTGACGTATTTCCCCCTCCTCCCATTATGTACCACGTGATATCAGAAAAAAGGACGTAGGAAACCTTTTTTCTCCTTCAATAAGGCTTGAGATGGGCTGAGCAACCAAATGCAACCATTCGCCTGGAAAAGGTAGTGGCCCCTTCTTGAGAAGCGTAGAAAATAAGAGCAGTCATCAAAGTGGTTAACAAGCATAGGAATTTCAGATGATTTTCGAACCCACCTTACGGCCGAAATCAATTAGCATAAGCTATGCTTATCCACAAAAAAATGTTAGTGATATCATTTTGGCTAAAAAGCAGTCGTCATTCATCAATAGTAATTTATTTCTGGAATCTTGTGTCAGTGGATCAACACCAATGACGGCCAATTTTCTGTGCACTTCGTATTCTCAACCTTTGTAAAGCTTTTGGCTGGGCGTAGCGAGTCAAGAATTGGAGAGAAGAAACGATATACTCGGCTGAACTTCTTAGGTTTTGTCCATATAGTGAGGCTAATTGTACTTCAGAAAACTCAATATCTTTCTCTGCAGCCAGCCGCATACGTCCGGTCAGTAAAATAATTACTTTTCCTTATTCAATGAGTTTAGAAAAACGAAATAATGTGACTTGAAATTGTTTAACGAAAGGAGTTTTGATTCCTTGTAGTGCAAAACGAAACTTCCTCGAAAAGAAATACCATGGCAAATTCTAGCAACGTGAAGCTAAATATATTCTCTAGATCAGGTGTCTCCAAACTATGGCCCGCGGGCCGGATCCGGCCCGGGAAAGGGTTTTATGCGGCCCGCGGAAATTATATTAAACATCATAAAATCAGTGTTTCCAATATAAAACAGGCGCATTGTTCGCATTAGAATTTTTTCTTGCATTTATTCACGTTTACTTATAGTTATATGCACGTAGGCTTAGGTAATCATTATAGAATAAAATATTTTAGATTTTTAAACTGTTTTTTTTTATCAATCCGGCCCGCCTAGCACTTTCAAAATTCCTATGTGGCCTTCCTCTAAAAAGGTTTGGGGACCCCTGCTCTAAATAAAATTCTCAAAAATCTACGTTTATAAAAAATAAGATATTAACAATCGAGTGTAACGATAAGTGTCCTCAGTTTCGCAAAGTAAAGTTCATAAAAATCTTCTCGCTCTTTATGTAAAAAGACAACTATATGCAGCGCTTGATCATTTTTCATTAGATGATGGTGTGTTAATATTCAATTTTGGATTTTTTTAATGTACGCGGATATGAGAGAAATTTTTGAGAAGAAATTACTACAAATCAATTTACTTATTAAAGTATGGTGTTAGAGCCAGCCGAGTTAATCGCAACAGAGAGTCGTTCGTAATAATTAAAACCCTCCGTATTAAATCGAAAACGCTTTAAAGGATGTTCCAAGTAAATGTTCCATATACTGAGCGAAAATATTTAATTCACTCTCTAGTTTTTCGCTTCCATCCGTGGCTTTGCAATTGATATGATATTGGGGAACTTCAGATATTTTTCCATGGATTACCTTTGCGACTAGGGAAGCGGAATTTTGTTAGAGAATGGAGATACTTAAGTCAATGAAATATTTTCACTTGAAAATCTTTTAAAAAGAAATTAATTTCTGTCCTGTTACAGCTATCGAAATAGATTGTTCGTAATTGGTGAATAGTGTGGTCGCTTTCACCTTGCGTGTCTATGTGATGACTCGTTTGTTTTTTCAATATCAGAATCTTCATAGATATAAATGTTCACTATTTTATATATTTTTCTTTTATTCATAGTCTTTCCATAACCTCTAACTATACATTACAACTTAAACCCTATCAGTAGATACACATCAATAATTTCTAAAAAATAAATAGAAAATGTTCATGTTGCTATAAATATTTATTTTTATAAAAATTGATGCTATGATTCAAAATGTCTGTATCTTTATAAATTTATGATGCCTACTATTATTAATTTTGTAAATATTTTATATGCATTAAATAACTCACTTTTCTCTTGCAAATCATATGAAAATTAATGCGCATGGTTCAATACAAACACAGGAGCAGTGGTTTATGTGGAAAGAAGTTAAATAGTATATCCATGATGTCATTTGAGAAATCAGCGACGGATCTAGAAAATGTCTTTAGGTGGGGCGATATACCAGTTACATACATGTTGTCACAGTAATTGAAAAGTTATTCACTTAAATTCTTATTCATTTGGCACACAACTAGTAAATGGAATAAGATTATAATGAAATTACAATTTTGAAGTTTTACTGGTAGATTCGTAAATGCGAAGATAATATTATATCTGTTCCCCTTCAGTTCAATGGGGGGGGGGGGTGATCGCGCCTTCCACACCCCCCCCCCTTCCCTGTATATGCCACTGGGAGAAATGGATGCCTTCCAGAATGGGAAGCGTCCTCTTTGCACGCGAACTATGTACTCACCCAGACGCGTCGTAACTATCATAGTCATCTAGAACCTATTACTGACATTTTCTCCTAATCTGAAAACTTCTCTCCGCCAGATTTTCGTCGATTGACTTGATGAAATTAACAATATCCCAATCTTGCGGCTTTGAGAATTATAGGGGATTTTGCAACTTTGCTTTTATCCGCTAATGGACTGCAATATTAAAGTCAAATTTAATACGCTCCCTGAAAATTTAATTGTAGCCTGGGTTTTGACGGTGGCGGCAACTAAATTGCTAACTGTTTTGCTCTCGCTGCTTGGATATTAGTAAATCCATGCCGCAGAATATCACGGTGAAAAATGAGATCGCATCTCCGAAGCGACTCCCTCCCTCTACCAATCGGTTTCAGGAAGGTCTATCACTCTTCCGAAGCAACGCGAATCCATTTCCAGTCACGTACTGCGAATTACGCCTCGATTCGCACGGCCAAGCTTTTGAATCATCACGTACAATCCAAACACATCGACCGAGGATAGTGATGGTATTGATAGGGAGAGACGGAGGGATATGAAAGGGATGGAAAAGAGGGTAGGAAGAGAGACTGGAGGTGTAAAAGGAGGAACACGTGGAGAAATACATGGAGGAGGAACAAAGAAAGGGGAGGAGTAGAGATGGATTGTGATAGAGGGAGAGAGGGAGGAAAATAGTGCGGAATAGATTGGGAAAGAGAGAGAGAGTGGAATAAAGAGGATAAAGGGTGGTTAGGAAGTAGGAGACAGAGAGGGCGAGTAGCGAGAGTGGGTGAGAATGGGAGATTGCAAGAGCAAGGGAATGAGAAGAAGATGGATGGAAGGAAATAGTGAGAAAAGTGAGGAACCAGAAAGGGAGATTGAGAGTGGATATACCAGGAAGACTTTGTAGAGCAGTGGCGCTCATACTAACGGCGCATGCGCCAACTGTAACACTTCTGCCTTCCAGAAGAGGAGCATGACTCTTAAAAAAATTTATATAAAATTTCATTGTACATTATTTAAAATACTTCTGAGGATTAAAACGACAATATCAAAGGATAATTGTATCTTCCATCGCAATATCGGATTTGTGTTGGCGAGTCAGAGGCAAGATTTTTGGTGTTAATATTTGCGTTAATTGCAATAGAATTAAGTGATGCATCGACTTTCTGCAATGGGAAATAGGCCCGCTTTTGATTAATGGCTGAGCATCAAAATGTGGAGGGTGACGAATTAGGGAAAGGGAGTGAGGGAGGGGAAGAGAAATACATGGGGCAAGAGAAGAGGAAGAGAGACGAACGGGACTAGGGTGAATGGGGGTAGGATAGGTGATGGAAAGATAAAGATGGATGGATAGGGAGAGATTTAAAGGGAACGGGAAGGAGAGAGGAGCATCGGGAGAGAGCAGGAGCGAAAGAGGCTGCATGTTAAGAGTATTTACTGGGAGGGGATGGTTTTGAATGTGTTTTGCAAATAGCGAGGAAAACAAATCGTGCGTCTATTCCCAAATAAGCTCAATGAACGTTCGTTGATTTAAACTCCGGCTGAGAGTAATTTCTTCGTTTACCCGTTCGAATAAAAAAAAACTACGTAAAAGTTGTTTTGCTTTGCGATTGTAAAGTTATTAATTTTTATGATATAAATAGCGTGAATTCACTGTAGAGTTTATTTGGCCCATGCCAGTATAAAAAAACTGAGTTATTAGTAAGAAAATAGTGCATGGAGACTTCATTTCAATATAAATGTGAAAGTATAAGGTTTATTTATACGATTAGCTTTTGTCTAATAATTAGATATATACCGAGATTTAGTCATGTCTACGTATTAATGAGTTTTGTCACCACGCGATATCAATATTAATCGTTTTGAGCTAGCATTAGAATACTCTTTCAAAGAAAGATGGCCACAGCATTCAGACTTCCATGCCCAAACTAGATTGATACAAAATGGTACGTAATTGGGGTAATTAATGTAATACGCGGTTATGAACTCCCCTGATTAAGATTTTGAGGGGTTTATCTAAAGTAAATATCGTCAGCATTGCGGCAGAGGATTCCATTGCCATTTGAAAACTCGTCGACAAAGGCAGAAAAAGTGTTGTTTAAGGTCTACTGAAAAAAGGAAGAAACGGACAGTTTCAACGAAGAGCATACAAAATCTCTTACCCTAATGCGATTATCACCGAGCAGCATATTTACTCCAGTTTAACCCTGCCCCGCAAGTGTAGAGAGAAATAAGCCACCGTAATCTATTTGCTTTCCAATGAATGCATTTTTATCTTATTGGTTTCTATCGAATCTAAAGTCCAACCTTCATTGTTACCCTCCCATTTTCCTCTCTCCCCCATCAGTTGCCTTTCAATCCCTTTAAGAGTTTAGGTGTAACGGACCTATTGTTTCGAAAAGCTGAAATTGAAGAGGGTTGAACTGTATGGCGTCTCATTGGAGGAAAAGGGAAGAAAGTGAGGGATCAAAAAGGGATCAAAATGGGAGGAAAGAGAATGGCGTGATGGTGGGTAGGAAGAATTTACAGAGGATTTTTGAGGCTCCGTATGGCGTTCGACTGAAGAAAGAGGTAGGAGAGAGAAAGAAGGAAGGCGGAGAGAGGAACGGGAGAATATTTCGTTGAAGGGATTACGTGTTCGTGTGTAGATGTGTTGGGTTGATTTCTTTCTCTAGTTGTTTGAGCTGACTCTTGCTTGCTCAGTAACGTGTCATCGTTCTTTGAGGACAGGAGCAGCAGGAGAAGGAGAAGTAATTAAAGTGTATATGCCGGATGTGGTGGGCTTCAACGAATGGGAAAGATGGAGAAGAGACAAACGAGGGATATTTCGTATTGGTGGGAAGTGAAAGCGAATGTCGAAGGAGATAGCGGAGAAAATTGAGCGAATTAATATTCATGTAAATGTCTAAAAATGCAAAGAAAGAGTGGAAAGTGACGCAGGCATTTCTTTAGGTAAGTGATCGTTTTCAAATGTTCTCCGATCTGCCGGAAAACTGAAAAAAATATATTTCTATAAATATATCTTCATCATAGTAAAGGTGTTGATAGAGAGATTTGTTAAGCCTGGTTCTCCAGATAATCTTGTTTTCCAAAATCAATTTCATTTCTCAATAACTTTCTTTAATCTTCTAGCTATCTAGGATCTGAAGTCTTCTCCTCTCAAACTCTCTTTTTTCTGCCAGCTTTTTCACAAGCACATATTTATATCTCCCTTCTGGTAATATCCGATCCAGTTCACCTTTCTCTTTCCTATAATTGGTATAATCGTTCGCTTCTCTCCTATTCTTCTTAGCACTTTCTCGTTTTTTAACCTATCTGTCCATTTTATCTTCGGAGTTTTTCTCCATGCCCACATTTCGAAGTTTTCCTAGTATTTTATGTCATTCTTCCTGAGAGTCAATTTATCTGCTTCATACAAGGGAATACTTCATACATATCTTTTTGTCAATTTCTTGCACATATTCGTATATCTTTCTTTATATTTCCCGTAAGCAGAAGTTTCTTAATCCTGAAGGCAGATTTTGCTTTCGCTATTCCGATTGTTATTTAATCTTCGCATTTTGCATCTGTTGTTATAGTACTTCCAAGGTATTCCCAGCCTGACACTTGTTCTGATGGCTTTTTCTCATTACATATGTTCATGCTTTTTACTTTTCACGATACTCACCTCACAATGGATTATTTTGTATTTATTTTCATCCATTATTTTCTAACTGCTATTTCCAGTCTATTTATCATTTTCTGCAATCACTGTTCCTTTCTTGTAGATACTGCTTGATCATCAACATTTTCACTGTTATTATTATCCTTCCTCTAATCTTGAAATCTCCTGTGCCTTCAAGCAGCTGTTACGTTAACATTTTTCCGCACACCAATCTCCTGTATTTATAATCTACAACTACATCTAATAATATTCATATCGGAATTACGCGGTTTACTCTATCAAAGGCATTGTGTCATTCAACGAAACATGCGCAGCAATCTTGGCTCTACTCTATGGACCTTTCTAATTAGATTCTTTCTACGCCGATAGCATAACTGACTCCTTTCCCTTTTCTGAAATCGAATTGATCATCCAGTAGTATTTTCTGTGTATTTTTTCTAAAGAATTAATAATAATTTGAATAGTCACGAGTATAGAAAAGTTTAAAATGAACAATTTTTATGAAAATAATAATTTTTTATATATTTAAAATTATCAAAACCAAAAATAACACAAAAATGGCGACTTGAAAAAATCCTGCGCATAATTCGCGCTTTTTATATTTTATTTCCAATGTATTTCAAGGGGATTACTTAATATTCATACCAAAAAATCCTTAAGAAATTTAATTGATGCATGAAAGAATTTATGAACCCCTATGGTGAAACGTGTATAGATAATAGTTTGATCCTTGCGCGAGTTAGAGCAAGATTACGAAAAATAAATGAATTTTAACATAGGACACGTGCGTGTTCCTTCCCCTTTCCGTTCGAACCTATTATGTAAAAATCGGAAAAGACAGCGCCACCATGGACCCCAACACCTAAAGCCGACTCAAAAGGAATCAAGCGGCTTGAGAAATGTGACGTTGGAATTGGGAGCGGCTCGATAGGGCGAGAAGGGAAGAAATATTGGTTTCGGAAGATTGGCAGATGTAATAGCAAAGGAGAGGGGGAGGGAGGTTGGAGTAGGGGAAATTAAACAGATGATTGAAAAAAGAGATGATTAAGAGGGTATAAAAGAGAGGTCGAAAATAATATTGGAACGTTGATAAGGAAAGGTAGCAATTATTTGGGATTCGGCGTGTATTTGTATGATGTGTATAGCGGTGTGTGTATGTATACATATATGTGTATATATGTATATATATATATATATATATATATATATATATATATATATATATATATATATATGTGTTTGTGTATGTGTGCTTGCGTGAGCGCGTGTGCGGGCGCGCGTCGCTAGTGTTTGTATCATTTTCAAACGTAAACATTTATAATTCCTATTCGTATAATAAAAAAATTAAAATAAATGTTTATATCTAATTTAGCTGCAAATAAAACTATTTGTCGAATAATGGCAGCCTAACATTTGGCGTTACTTAATATTAGTGTGTCTTTCTGTATATGTGCATACATAAATGCATACGTATACACATAGTACCTTAAGTTAAACATAAACCAATGCTAGAAATATTGAAGATAAGAGGCGTAAGCTTTTCTCTGAACTTAAAGTTATGTTTTGTTAATAATTGTCAAACCATTTCATATGTGTCGATTACAAAAGGATTAATTTGCTAACTGATAGTGAAGGTCTAAGGTAGGATACCTGAAAGGTTTAATGTGTTTAGCATAAATTGTATGAGTTCTAGTTAGTTGCACTGTTGGCATCGCAGGCATCAGATGGAAACGATTAAATTTTACGGTATGGATTTTAAAAGTCCTCAAGATCCTAAAACGAAAGGAAGGTAAAGTTGCTATACAAACAAGAAAGAAATGTGTTGAGATGACTTTCTATGCATGCTCGCATAAATCTGAAATTAAATTAAAAGTTATCACACACACACACACGCACACATCATCGAGAAAATGGTCTAAATGTGTTCAGGGGACCTCAAAACGTGTATTTCCTTTGAAATCTCGAAGTCGATTTTTTCACGAATGCAATACTTTCCCCTATACTACGCATATGGAGAATGAAATAAAGGGCTATGGAGATAAATGGGGGAAAGGAGAGGTAGAAAGGCATATAAGAGGGTTTGGTTCTCTAGGGGATGGGAGGGCAATGCGTGCAGAGAAATTGGCCGGGACTTGTTTCCGTAGCTTGGAAATTATGGTAGGGGAGGGAAAAAGCGGTTTTTGCAGGTCAGTGCTCTTTTTCAAGTGGGGTATTTTGGAGAGAGTAAGGTGTTTTCGGGAGGCAAGGGTCAAGGAGAGTAATGCGTGTGGTTACTGGACGAGAGAGATATAGATAAGAGAGAGAACTTGGTCGAATCCGAATTGTCCGAGAAGGTAGTTAGAAGGGAGAATGGAGGCATTTACTTTCTTTCCCTCTCTTTCGGCGTCAAGACTAAGGGCTAGGTCGCATTCTCTGAGACATTCCGCGGTCGGAAAGGAATTTGGGTTAGTGCGTAGACTTGAGCTTTTTCTCTTACCGTTTCAAGTTCTAAACGAGTCCCCGTTTCCTCTATCCACTTTGTGACAAATTTCGCTTTATTTCTTTTGGGGAGCCAAGTAAACTAATTTTTGTTATCTTACGGTGACGCAGTGTTACGCAAATGCGCGTACTGATGTACAGTCACTTTCAAAAGTCAATCGACAAACTGAGCGGCGCCACTTTCGGGACTGCAGGAGAAATTAACTTCGTATCTGTTTGTGTAGGACTCTTGGGTCACGACTGTCACGAGGGAAATTCAAATAGTAATGTGGTAAATTTAATAAATCTAGCAGCAAGGACCTTCGTTCAACCTTCTTAAATAAATCGCAAAAGGAATGAGTTAAAAAATTGAGCTGCGTAGTTCGAAGGTTTTTGTGTAGAACGCAATATATATCTATTTAGACGCAAAGAAGCTAATAAATTAGAAACCAACGTGACAATTTATTAGGCGGCATAAATATAAACGGATATTAAATACTCAGTTTCATAGTTGCGATATTTTTCAGTGAATGAATATGAAAAGAAAATACATGTAATAAGAAACCTTTACGACCAAATCTTAATTTGTTCTTATAGCGTGTCGCCTTTTTGAGAGTAAAAAAAAGAATGCTTACATTTTCCTGCCGGCCAGGGTACTACGATCCTGGAAAATTTTTCTGCTTGCATTTTGTGCTTATTTAACATTCCCTGCAATTTAATTTCACGGAGAAATCCCTAGGTAAACCGGCTTTCACAAATTTCCGTCTTCGCGAATAATCAAGCAATCGTGTTCAAATTTCTTGTACGAACAAGCATATTTTTATCAATAAGCACTTACAATAAACCATAAATATATTTTAAACCAAGTTCACATGTAAAACTTAAAACAATCACAGGTGGTAGGAGAAGACCGAGGCTATCGAATGGGTCCACGACGTGGTAGCCCCGGGATTTGTGGGTAAAATCCAAAAATTTCCGTCCATTTATATTTATGTCGGAAATATTTTATTTGGAGTGAATATGAGAAAGGGCGGTGTGGGTAGTTGTTTTGAAAACTCAAGCGCATGAAGAGGGAAGAAGAAAAGGCCGCAGATTTCCTTCGCTTGGCCGTAAACCGAAACCGAATGAAGACCAGTCGTCTTCCTAATGCTAAGGTCTGGAGGACCAAATGGATACATGGATGGATGATCGAAGCCTTTAAAGCAGCAATAAAATTATGTGGATTATGTCAATACTATTAGCCAAAACGTAAGCAATAAACAACATCTTGGTTGCCAAACAAATGTAAGTAGATGTATTGTTTTATGTTGCGATAAGTCTTTCAGTGTTAATGGTAAAAGATAGCAATGTTATAATATTCCTTAAAAATCATTTGACTCACTTTAAAAGTATTCATAGACTATATTTAATCCATTTGTGTCCTTTACCTTGGCGGTGGCTATTCTTCTTCTACGGTGACCACGGCATGGATTTTCCTTGCATTATTAATCTTGACGTGGCTATTTCCCTTTTAAGAAGACAACAATTAAGAAATTTAGCTTTGTTGCCGCCTGGAAAATGTTAATAAAGTTTGCGCTTAAAGGATAATTTCCAACGATTTAACGTATAATACGACTAAACATGAGCAGAATTAAAATGTTCAGTCTTTCGTGCGTAAAATAAGCCATTTCCCGTGATCGTAATTTAATATTTAGTTATCTACATAAGTGAAGGGCTGGATAGCATTTGGGTGTTTTTCCACACCTTTTCCCATGCATTAATATGGAAATAGTATTTTCTTGACTACATGGGGTATAAGAGACCACTCGGTCTGCAAACCTAGACCTTATGGAAAATTTTGAATTCGATAGCTTCAACCAGCACCATAACTAGCTATTTTAGCACCCGGGACAAACTGCCAATTATCGGCCCCTTCATAAAATTTTTTTATACTTATATTTTTACTTTCTCCGTGTACGTAGTATAGGGGAGAGTACCTATATTGTTTTCTTGAAAAAAGTCGAATTCGAGATTTCAACGGAAATACACGTTTTCAGGTCCCCTAAACACGTTTTGACCATTTTCTCGGTTATATCTGTGTGTGTGTGTGTGTGATAGCTTTTTGTGAGTGCTCTAACTCCAAAACTATTAATCGAGTCAACGTGAAATTATATATTTAACATTTTTATAAAAGTCAGAAGATCCGATTAGTTTTTGGTAACAATCGGTCAACCGAAAGTTGGTGTTTACTCTTGTAACTTATCCGTTATTTTGACCTATTTGCTTATATTTGATAAATGTAAAAATGTATCGGAATAAAAGTTGTAGGAAATTACAGTTTATACAACCTTTGTTTAATTTTTTCTATATAACGAATTGTTTAAGAGATATCTTATATTTTTAGCTGCCACCACCACGCCACCTACCGACGACTATTGTTAACAATTGACGCTAACAGTAGATGGTAGCTCATGAACGCTTTGGTTCCAAGTTGAACAGTGGTGGAAAACTCCTTCAGCCATAAATTATAGGATAAGCCCTATGTATTTCGCCCACTAAGTGGGCATCAAAAAACAGATTTTTTCCAATTCTTAACACACCGATTGTGCAACATCCCCCTCAACAAAGATAGATATGTTAAAGAACTCAAACACATAAAACAAACTGCAAAGAAACTTGGTTTCGATCCCAATTTAATCAATAAATTAATAAGAAAACACAATCTTAAAAAAACGTTGTCCAACTCCACCACTTTCAAACTTGACAACAATAAGGCCAACAAATATATAAAACTACCGTATTTTCCCATATTAAACAGGGGCTTGAATAAATTTTCAAACATAAGAATTGCACAATAACATTCACTAACCCACATAGTTTGAAAAACTTACTGGATAGCACCAAAGACAAAACGGAGAATCTGAACAAATCCGGAATTTATAAAATACAATGTTCACATTGCAATTTAATTTACATAGGACAAACCAGACGAAAACTAATAACACGATTCAAAGAACACTTAGCCCATTACAAACACAATCGTTTTGAGAAATCAAGCGTATCATATCCTCGAAACTGGACACAGTATACACCTAGAGGATTTAACCTTGTTAACTTCAGCCAACCATGCACTTAACTCTTTATAAAATCTGCATATCTATAAAAAGAGAAACATTCTCATGAACTTTAACTAAACTTTATATAAATTTACCGAACTTAAAAACATTGACGCACAAATTTCTTTTCGATCCTCAAATGTTTTTCGGTCTTCGTTATAAACTTTTCTTCTAATTTCGTTGCAGTTGAACCCTGTTCACTGCCAAGGCAGGTTCTCCCCTGAAGATGCCCACTTAGTGGGCGAAATGCATAGGGCTTATCCTATAATTTTTGGCTGAAAGAGTTTTCCACCACTGTTCAATTGACGCTAAGTTACGTCTTAGTAACGCTTCATTTTCTTTTCTTAATTGTTGGAGCTTTGTGGTTATATCCAATATTAGAAGGCTATGGTTTCAGTTTATTTCTGTTCTTTGTAAAGTCTAAAATTTTCTCGCAGTCTTAAAATATATATTATTATGTAACCTATTTGGAATTTTTACAAATATTACAGATATGGAGAAAGTCATGTTGTGGTCAAATCAGATTTTAATACATTATGGATTTTAGGCGAGCAATTAATAAATAAAATTAACTATAAATGATGTAATTTCTCACTATAAATAAACATAATTTAAATACAGGATTAAAAATATAATTACATACACATTATAAATACAGAAAGTATAAATATTTTAATATTAAACAGTTATTTTAAGTGATTCTAGTGCAGCAAACTCAACAAAGAAATGAATGAAATTTATAGTTTCTTCTATGCGTAATATCTGGAACAAGTATAGTTTTGAAATCGCCCCTGTCGTTGTGCCATGCAACCTCGCACAACTTGCCATCAACAATTTTTGCTCCCCTTCTTTTGTTGCGCCCTGGGCGTAGTTAAGGCACTGGCTTCGACGGTGTATAAACGTATAAGGGACATACAAACAAACATATGTACGCATATTCATTTTCATCTTGAATGTTTAACATTTAAAATTAAGTTATGTAATAGAGAGCATCAGTACAATATCCGTAAAAAAATCATGTTTGCAGTTTGCTCATTTTTAGATGGAATTAACTTGAAATACTTCCTTTTGCATCGATTAAGTTAAAATTCACTTGAAGTAATTAACCTGTCGTAGGTTTTATGAAATAATTAGAGAGTTTATGTCTTCGTTCCTTATTAAACGTTTTAAGAAACTACTAGTTAAGTCTAGATAACTGGAAGCCAATAAATGTACGTTTTATCGTAATTAATAGTTAATTTTATTGTGTAATTATACTTGGTAAAAAAATTAGTCATACTATTTTTGTGAGATGTTTGCAGCGTTTTCATTTTAAAATAATAATTAAATTGTCGGAATAACCTACAATTAAAAAATGTAGTATTAGTAAAAATGCCCCGACGTTTTTTCTCTCGCTTGACTTCTGAAATAGAAGTTTCAAAAGTGACATTGATTCACGAGCAGCATAGCCAGTTTCACTGTCTTGTTGCAATCAAGTTTGATTATCAAGTCCCATGTTTCTCAGTTTTGGAGCAAGAAATTTTATTGTCATTTCTTAATATCGCTTGGATGTCACTCTAACAGTTGCCACATTGGCATACTAAAAAATATGGTCCAATAAATGCCATCACACACTATGACATGTTTATTATGTATTGGTCCTTGGCGGAACCGCTTAGAGTTTTTTCTGCCCAAAACCGGAAGTTCTGCTTTTTGACATAACCTTTAAGAACTAAATGAACTCCATCTGACTTGATTAGTCTCTCAATAAACCTGTCGTCCTCCTCGAACACCCGAAGATATATATTACAGAATTCCATCCTTCTTCACTTATTATATTTAATAAGTTATTGAGCCATTTAAATTTTGCAGGAAAAGGTGCAAATCAACCTTTAGCATGGTACGAAGGAGTGTTCTCTTTATCTTAATTGCCTGTGACAGCTTTTAGTCAAACGATTTGGACGACGTTGAACAGTGTGAAGCAAAAATTGTGTTCTGGCCGTTACGTAGGCCTTTTTTTGAATATGAGAGTATTATGATCCTGGAGGGATATCTTCAAGCATTATAAATCCTTTTGAAGTCTCTTTGACTCTGAATGATTGAACTGAACTCCAAATGTAGCTTTAGGAACTTTGCTCTGTCGATATTTGTCCACTCTACTATGTTATTCAATTTTACAAGGGCCCATTATTATCTGAATTAAATATAACATTAAAATTATTTAGAAATTTGAATGAATTAAAATTTGTAAGGTATTTCTTGCCCACCGGTTATTTCGGATTCAGATATATCTCGTTCCTTATCCGCTCTCCCGAGATATGGATCTCCGTCTTGAATGTGTTTCTCTCCATTTTACCTTTTATTATACTTTTTTTAGAATATTCTTTATGCTCAAATCTAGACTATTCTTTACTCTCTCGTCCCCTTTCCCTGTTGTTATTTTCTTCCCTTCGCCCTTAACGTCACTCATTTTCATTTCCATCCCTGGCGTTCTTTTTTTCTCAACCCTTACCTCACTTTCCTCTACTTCTCTTCCTTTTCAAATCCCTTATACATCCATCCAGAACTTCTTTCACATCCCCTTTCCAGCTCTTCCTTTCGACTCCAACCTTCTACGCTTCCCTTTGCATCTCCGACTTCCTATTCAGGACTCAAAGAACGTCTTATTCAGAACTCTTCATCCTTATTCCTTCTTCATCTGGAGTTCATCTTACACTCCCTTTTCCGTGCTTCTGAACACTATTTCAGTGGAAAGAAAACTCTCGATCTCCATCTAATATTATGCAGGAGTCGTAAAAAAGTGGGTCCGTTTTCTCGATTATGTATCTTGATTGTCGTGATAGGCCATTTATCTCCGTGTAAACGAGGTGTGTAGCAGAAGCGTCCATGCAGTTTTAAGCAGCACTAGGTGAGTCAAAGTTGGCTAAATACCGGATTTTTTTTGAAGGACTAGATCAGTGCCTGTCGCTTAACTACTGTTGTTCTCGCGAATGTTGTTAAAGCGGTTTTAATATGGCAGGAAGTTTGGAATTGGAGAAAATTTACTGTTTGGAGAAAGGTAGAGTATATTTTTTTGTAGAATTCACTATCGGCGAATAATCGCTGATGATGATTGCCATGCAGCCGAAATTCGCAATTGATTTTCATAAGCATTTAAGGGCTATTGGAGAATTTTTATTTACCGGTATAAAAATATTATTAAAGTAGTGCGGAGTGCGTCTTGAATAATTATCCTGTGAAATGTCAATTTTTAATTACACTTAAATCAAGTTTTCACGAAGTAGCTTAAAAGTGATAAACATGTGATTAAGGTGTATTTGAGATCGGAGTGTAAAAAAAGAAAATAAGAACGTGTAATAGAAAAAGATGCTTCTGATACGAATGCAAGGGTATGTTAGATTTTAGCAGAGGGCAGAATAGAGAGACTGGTGACTGTAATAACAAATTACATCCTTTTCCATTGCGTTACTAAGTAAGGATCGATTGACAGATGTAGCGAACAAGTCGTGATGTGTCAAGTTTATATACACAAATAAAATCGTTGCAACATAAACTTTTACATGTCCTTTAAGCTTCTATTCCAATCAATAATATCCACCGTCGTTACTTATATAAGCGTGGTTTGACTCGTAGGAACGACGGTGCTGCTGTTAGAGCGGGGGGGTTTGGCGGTAGCCAATGCCGGATTATTCGGGGCGCAGTAGCACAGTTGCTCCAGGGGCCCCGACTCAACCCAATTACCAAAAAACATTTTTATGTGTTATTTGCGGTGAAGTATTTGGCAATGAAGCAATGAAACCATACAAACTATTACGTCATCTTCGAACAAAGCATAGTAAATACGAAAAAACCAATTGATTTTTTTAGAGAAAACATATAGACATCGGTAGCATGCAAAAGGCTATTTCCACTTGCAATACAGTTAGAATTTCTGCATTAAACTCGTCATTTTTAATCGCACGTCGTATTGAAAGAGCAAACAAACATAGGAGAAGAGTAAATCAAGCACTCAATTATGGATGCGTGCAAAGAAATGCTAGGCGAAGATGCCGCTGAAAACGTGAATCAGATTCCCTTATCCAACTACACAGTACAACTCAGAATTAAAAAGATTTCGATGGAGATTGAAACTCAATTGATAGAACGAATAAAAAACTCTCCTTGATTTACCATTCAGCTCGAGGAGTCGCCAGATATCTCTAATTGTGCAATACTCCTGGTTTTTGCGCGTTTTGTGTATGAGCAAGATATCCAAAGAGATTTATTATTAATGTCAAAACTACAAAGTAGAAAGCAAGTGCGGAAATTTTTGGATTAATCGATGATTACTTTTCAATTGAAGGCTTAGATTGGGCGTAAAATACCGGCGTTTTGCATGGACGGCGCTGTAGTTATGACAGGAAAACATTCTAGAATTGCAACCAGAATCCAAAGCAAATCTGCATCTAAAGTACAAATAACATATTGCTTCATTCATCGCGAGGTGCTAGCATAAGAAAATGGTTCCTGAACTCAATAGTGTTCTTAACGAAGCAGTAAAAATATTTAATTACATTTCTGTCAACTCCCTTACTTCACGCCTATTTTCATTTTTGTGCAAAGAAAGTGTCGCTGAACACGAGAAGTTACTTCTGCACACTAATATACGATGGCTTTCTACAGGAAAAACGTTTACTCGATTATATGAACTCGATGAAGAAGTCGAAGTTTTTCTGGCAGAGAAACGGTCGCACTTGGAAATGCACTTCCATGACAATAATTGGTTGGCAAAGTTGTGTTATTTGGGGGATATTATTCATCTGTTGAATGAAATAAATCTGCAGTTACAAGGTCCAAAATCATCAATTTTTAGTGTTTCAAAAAATTGAGGGTTTCAAGAAAAATTAGAGATTTGGGAATCGAGGGCAAAATCTGAAGTTTTTGATGTTTCCAAATTTTTGGTAACTTTTTATATAATGATAACATCAATTTTGACGGAAGGATTGTATTTAGTGTAATTCTAGGGCACCTTGAGGATCTCAGGAAAAAAATTAAAGATTATTTTCATCAAGACAATGATCCTAGGGCAGGAACCGTGTGGGTTTTTCGATGCTTTTTTATTTTGTCCCGATCCCAACAACAAAATTAGCACAACTGAACAAAATAATCTTCTCGAATTGTCCACTGATCTTGCGTTAAAACAGCGACATAAAAACGCTGCGTCATTGACAAGTTTTTGGACGAAATTGGATAAAGAATACCCTATGTTGTGTCAGGAAGCCGTAAAACTACTTCTTCCCTTCTCTTCTTCCATTCCCTTCCACATATTTATGTGAAACCGCATTCTCAATACTCACGATTACGAAGCATAAATCAAAAGAAATCTTTTGGACGCCTCTGCTACTTGGAGAGTTACTCTTTCTTCAATAGTGCCCACAATCATCGCACTTGTCAGCCAATGCCAAGCACAAGGATCACATTAAATAACGGATCAGTCAATTTTTCATTAAAGATTTGTTACCTAAAAATATTTCATTGGTATGTTTAACTGGAAGTAATATTTAAAAATTCAAGAATTTTCCGTGAAACAAAATTTCTTTCATTTCCAGGTTATAACTAAATATGTTGATTAAGATGCAGAAACCGGAAGCTTAGAAGGCCAAATTTTTATCACGATTTTTTTATGAATTGCAAAATGTTTAGTTTGTAACTTTTTCTAAATGTTATAAATAATACTTCTGCAATGATTTTTTGGAAATACCAAAAGGTTGATTTAGTGTGTAACTGTTTCTAAATGTTATAAATAATATTTTGCTATTGATTTTAATAAATTTAATTGTATTATTACAATTCTACAACTTGTGGTTGCAAAATTTGCTTATCCGCAAGACATTTCTTGGTGCTGAAATGAGCCGTATTATTATCAAAAATGTTGAGAATCCCTGACCTAGTAGGACTGAATGCGGTAGAGAGTTGCGAATTTGCGGCCAACCATTTTGGTTACCTTAAAGTTATGAACAATTTTTGTGTTTCCTCGAAACAGCAAAGTATTTGCGATAGCTTAACAAGCGTCGAGGATAGGACAGTTAACCTTATAAACTTTAGTGGAATATGATAGTCAGCAAGAGCTGTTTCTGCCAAAGTCATTCATGAAAACTACCATAAAATTTATACGAAGCTTGAAGAATTATCTGAGAACACTACGCCGAGACAAGCAGTTCGAAATGAAACAGCGGCTTTTCTGAAGAGAATGAAAAATAGATATCGCGGTTATGACTGTGTTATGGCATAAATTACTTCAACGACTTCACGCTACAAGTGTTAAGCTTCATGGAAAGAGCCTTGATGTATCCACCGATGAAACTCTTTTGAATTCGTTAAATGCATTATCTGAAAAATATGATAATATTGCAATTCAAACCCGT
Source organism: Tanypteryx hageni (assembly GCA_028673005.1). Taxonomy (NCBI): domain Eukaryota; kingdom Metazoa; phylum Arthropoda; class Insecta; order Odonata; family Petaluridae; genus Tanypteryx; species Tanypteryx hageni. The sequence goes on from CM054117.1 coordinate 44,978,865, forward strand.
CGATTTTCAGGCGCCGTAGAAGAACGGTTTAGGAGTGAGGTGTCCAGAAAGCGAAAAGAAATACCGGCAAACGACGAAACTTCCGCGGGATAAGTTATTTTAACAGGAAGTCAAAAGTTTCGCGTTGAATATTTCGTACCAGGTCTTGACAAGTTACGAATGTACTTGGACGTTCGACTTACTGCATATATATCGATAGAAACTAAGTTTGGTTTTCAACAAAATTTTAAAGTCTTAGACGACACTGACATTTTTGCTACAGCAACGAAAATGGGATAGATGTACTCGTCCGATCTCTGCAGTTCCTTTCCGGATGAAATGGTACAGTTTGCTAAATCATTTGATAGCGCAACGCCTTCAGCCCAAGAATGTATTCAAGTGATCAGAAGAAACCAATTGGAATCCGTTTTTCCTAACGAAGACGCGGCATGGCGAGAGTGAATAATGGTGTTGGTGCGTCAATGCTGAATCGACGCATAAACGCCCTCTGCTTGATGACGATAAAAAGAGAATTACTTAGAAGATGTTATAGCAGATTTTCTTCTACGAAGGCTAGAAACAAACAGTTCTATAATAGATTTGTGGTGCAATATGTTAAATTCTCATCTTTTATAATAATACTAGCGTAATTGCCCGTCAAATATGACGGGATTATTATGAAAGTATTCCAAATATATATAATTTTGATATGAACAATCAGTATGATATGCTATAATCTGGTTTGGCTTTCATTCACAGTCAAATCAGTGTTTTTGAAAGTTATTTTTGTTTTAATTACATTAAGTAATTATTAGCAGAAAGACCAAATGATTATCCAAATATTTGCTGAAAATAAGAGGAAATTTGAAATAATAAGATATAATGTATAAAGAAGTAGCTGAAATTGACTTGAATTATTTGAGCAAATTATAAGTTATTTAATACGTATAGAATTTAACTTAATAAATGAATTATTTTACTCTAATTAACTCGTAAAAAACAGGATAAAATGTGAGCAAACTGTCAATTTACTATCAAAGGAAAAATGTGTAGTAACTTACTTACTATTAACTAAATACTTACATGAACTGCAATGAGTTTAACTATATTTTATTTACTTTTTCATTTACTTTATTTATATACTTTTATTTTAATTATATTAGTTTTGAAAATTTTCAAGAACAATCACTTTATTTAAAGAAATTTAAATTAATATCAATAAATGTTATTTTTTCATTTCTATTTGTAATTCGGTTCGAAATATTGGCTGTGTTATCAGTTAAAGAAATCCATTGAAAACTACGTGACCTATATTTGGTTTAATGAATTCCCACCATTTGGCAATGGCGCATGATCAATAGTATAACATTTTTTATAATCAATTATAATTTATTATTGTTATTTTTGTACTGCAGCTCCATTTAATCCTATACAAATGCTACGTCCTCTTCCTCTTTCTCAATTTCTGCTAATTCCCATTCTCTTTTCCTCCCTCCCTCTAATTACTTAATAAATTCAGTAAATACGTTATACCCATGTATAAAAGTCCTACCCGTGTTAAAGCACTAAATTGGTGTATTTATTATGAAACCAAGAGTGGAATTCAACAATTGGGACAACAGTGGCCCAATATAAAGCAAATTTGTGAAAAAGTGAAAAAATCGTATTAAAACGCCATTTTTGGAGATTTACGAATGAGATTTAAAATCATCTCTTCGCATAATTAAGTTAAATACCTCATCCTTGAAATATTTTAAAATGTAAACGAATGGCTCTTTGCGTGATTCTTATATGCGATGCGAATTTATAACTCCGGTTAATTATAAGATGCACAGCAGTAAATCTATGAAAACAATTATAAAGGTAGGGAATAATTTTGAAACGAGAAAAAAGTCTGCTATGACCGGGAATCGAATCCGGGTCTTCCACTTGCCGGGCGGATATTCTACCACTGAACCATTTGAGAGGGAGAAGTTTTCTTCGGTGTATCTCTTCGAGGACATCCGTTGGGGCAGTTTGATACTAGCTTGGCTAGTTGTCCCAACCAAGAAAACATCCGCGTTCAGAAACAAGAAAATTGATCTGCTAAGATAGTTCAGAGGTAGAATATCCGCCCGGCAAGTGAAAGACCCAGTTTCGATATTCGGTCATAGCAGACTTTTTCCTCATTTCAAAATTATTCCCAACATTACAGCTTATGCCTGTCTGCATAGGATCTTTAGATCGATTTATTCCATCAATTATAAAGTTAGTTAATTATCAAAAATTGCAATAGGAAGTTAAAGGAAAAGATATTAATGAAAAACACGGTTTTAATTATAAAACATTCGGGAGCCTTTTTTCACGTAATAAAGCATTCAAAGCACACTTTCCTTACGCATATAGTTTAAGGACGAAAATACAATCTCGAGGTTTAACGTTGACATGGTCGGCAAGACAACATGTCTTTCAAAAGCTTAAAATTTTTAAATAAATGTGATTTAAGCGTATAACTTGAGCGATTTCGAACCTAAGGCAAAAGTCGACAAATTATGTTTATTTTCCTTTAAAATGATCCAGGTTCGAAGATCGTAGGTCAATTATTTCTAATTTAATTTTACAAAAGAAAAAAGCCTGCAAGTGAAAAAAGTTATTTTTAAGTGTTCTCTTATGGGGATTTCTATAGAGCGTTCCGGCGGACCAACGGACGGACGGACAGAATAAGGATAGTATGTATATAATAGCGATAACTAAAGTTCATCTCGTTTCAATCCCTAATCCCTTCGTATTCCATTCATGTTCAAATGATCTGCGAGCCTGTGCGTGCGGCAAAAATTAGACGAGAGCCTCTAAAAATTTGTGCGACAGGGCCACCGGCTACTTTAATCCGGCTTTGGCGGTAGTTGAGTGGAATGCTTGATATGTTATCCTGGCCTTGGACGCTATGTATTTAGATGTTTAATTCAGATATTATATTTTATGCAATTAAAGGCTCTTACTGAAGCGATTTTAATATAGAATTGCGGGAGTTTTTGAGTAAATTGATGTTTTGGGAACGTCGACTTGACTACCCTCCACCATTTGGCAATATGGTTCATTTTAACACGGCTTCCATTAGGGAAGATCCCCTATGTGCATATGATATTGCATCGAATCCTGTTAAACTATTTATATCGTAAATTGGTGCACAGGCTACAGATACAGACGGAGAGAGTTGCCAAAACCACTTTTTTCGGAATTTGTTAATGATTTAAACATGCATAATCACATTGGCGGATTTAAGGGGGATCGTACATGGCGCGCGTGTGTATACAATTCCAGAAATATAGAATGTCTCAATTTAAAAATCAGTGGAACTTCTCTATGATTCAATAGAAAAAGGATCATTAAGGAGGGTAGCCGTTAGGAGCGGTTCCACTATATATTTAGATTGTAGGGCCCCCGACTGCTTAGCGACAGGGGCCCCAAATGTTTACCGACAGTGGCCCCAAAATGTTAACGACAGGGGTCCCATGAGGCGTAAATCCGCCACTGCATAATCATCAAAGTGTAGCACTCGATTTTTTCGTCATCACGATAATCTCTCTATATACTTCGCCTATGAGAATGTTACAAGAAAGGGCCAACGGATTAAGGGAACCTCGCGTGATAGGTCAAAATAATACAGGAAACTACCAGAGTTTAAAACAGCAGGGATTGACAGAGGAGAGTGAGATGACGATGATAAATAGTGAGATGACGGTTTAACGAGAGCTGGAAATGATTTTGAGGGTAGGATAATCAAGATTACACGCTTGATATTGACTAATGGAAAAAAATTGAATTCAGACGGAGGGTCGTCGTCGTCTTGGTGAACTGAAAAATACGAACAACGTTTTATCCACTCCTCTTTCACCGCAGCATTCTCTCAAGTATTTTAAAGCCGAGCTCGCGCGCTCCTTTTAAGGAGATCAGAAGTATTATTTTTATACGGGGTCGAGAAGCACTCTTACGTTGAACATAGTAAAGGAAACTCGACCTCTTAAAGCGCCGCAGAGGGAAACTGAGAGGAAAGTGAGTTAGTTGAAAGAGAGGATATCCGAAAGAAAAGGTATAAGAGGAGTTCGTGTAGAGATGATGGTAATGGAGGGAATGTATAAGGGGCGAAAGGGCGGGCGGGAGGAAAGAGAGATGAAAGTGATGGCTGCAGAGAAAGAAGGGTAGGCGAAGAGAGATGGAATGCTTGCTGACTCGTTTTTTCGGACAAAAGGGTCGTATGACGTTTTTCGGAGAGCAGAGTTTTGGAGAGTTCATCGCCTGACCTCTTGCGGAACACGATGCCCTGAAGGAGTGGTCTTTGCAGAGACGAGGGATTGGAAGTTTGTGTTGGGATTTTCGACAGGGTGAGGTGGATTGAGCTGTTTTCCTCTATTTAACGCCTTTCTTTTTTTAATGCTTCAAATAATAGCAGGAATTAGTTTTTAGTAAATAGGGTTTCAGAAAATGGAGGCTTGGGAAGTCCTACGAGGTCGGATAGAGAATTAGGGAAAATAAACCTTTGATTAGAGTTAGCGGAAATGGTGATTTTTATTACGAGTGAAAAAATGCAATTTATCTGGTGAGCGAATGATGATTTCACATTTTAGTTATGGCGCAAAATATATGTTCCCAGTTAGTTACTGGGTTATTATATGGTTTGAAGTTTTCATTGCCGAAAGGTTTGGTCAGGGCTTATCAAAACTTTTGTCCCGCCCGCAGGCGGAAGAAGGACGCCGACCTTTTCGAGCCCTTTCATCTCATCAATAGAGTAGAGAATCTTCTCATTACGTTTTTCATGTATCCTGTGCCATATCGCGAGAATTTCGCCTAGCTTCTTGTTAATCTGCCACGCAGCGAGTCATAACCTCTACTTAAAAAAATCCGTCGAAGATATTACGAAGGGTTTTCCCTCAAGAAATCTTATTTTTTATGAAGAAAAATTATTGTTGGGTATGTTTAAGTTAAATAACAAACATTATAGACTATTTTAATTTTGAAAGATGGAACTAAATCAGCGAGCAATATTATTGAAGTAGCAAACGTAAAACTGATTTTCCGGAGGGTTAGTGACGTCATTAGGCCGTTGAGAGTCCTAACGGGGGCAAGATAGCGTCGATGCGTAGTTGCGCGATTCCTTCTGCGCAGAAATGATTATTCGTATAAATACCATTCAGTCACGTGACGATTGTTCTATTGAGATCTTTTGATCCCTGTGGTTGAGCTGAATACGGCTGCTATGTGTTTTCACAAAACAATCTTTTACAAAGTGCTTCAATCAGTGGCGGATCCAAGGGGGGAGGGGGGATCATCCTCCCCTTGGACGACCCAATTCCCTTAACTTGACGCATTCTTGAATTCATTCCGCGCATTGTTCTTGGTTTCTACACCGAGGATTAAGACTGTATGACAAGAGAAGGATAGATTCTGATGGAGATAAAGATTTTGAAAATGTGTGATCGTCGACAGAGACTGAATCAAGAAGGGAAAGGGGCAATTGGGGGGATCGTCCTCTCCCTCCTTGGGAAGTTTCTCGATCCGCCTTTGTGTCTTCAATACATCCTTGGACAACACAAGAGCTAATCGGAGTCACTGTGCAGAACATTTCATAATCTTAAACATTGGTTCTTAACCTATTTCGTCTCGCGCCCATCTTTCGATCCTTTAAAACTCCCACGCCCCTCTTCCGGTGTTCCCAAATCCCCACGTCCCCCTTCTGATTTTCTAAAACTTCTACGTTTCTCCGGATTTTTTTTGTGTTGTAACGGGTATTTACAAAAAAAAATTATTTGTAATGTTAAATTTTTATGGCAGGTTTCTGTCAGCTTACCTAAGCGCATGGGCTGAATTAGACTATTTGTGTTTATTTATTGAACTTTGCGTTAAAATAAACACAAAAATCATAGCTGACAGTATAGCGTCATTTTTTTGGCAGTCGGCAATAAGTTGTTATTGCCTAAAATAATCATTTCTACGTATAATAAATCCATTTGTCTGCTCTACACCTGTTATGGAGGTGGCAAGTTGTCAGAGCATTTGAATACATCAGCACATCTACATGTTACTCTGCAACTCACCAATATGTTGGATGGCAGAGGGTACAAGATTAAAATAGTTATAAAAGAAATGAAAAATATTAAAGCGGATAACTTAGAAGCATTGGAAACATATGAGAGGTAGAAATTTGAGGTAAATCTGATTTCGGTCCAAAATTCTTCGCGTCTCCCCCCCCCACCGCTCCCCTCGGAATCCTCATACACCTCCCTAGGTGGGCGCGACCCAAAAGATAAGAACTAAATCTAAATTAAACAAAGTGATCCGAAATGCTTGCAGAATGCATACACCTTTTACTGTGTAGTATACTATATAACATCCTAAATAATCAATGCTGTAGCTAATATTTGTATTGTCATTCTCTTATGGTCTTCCCCTTTCATTTTTTTACTTTTCTCGTTACTAGTTTTATTTCATTTATTTTTATCTTCCGTTAGGAATGTGGAGAATTTACATAAAATTTCTGATTGTTTCTCTCGTTACGAAAGGTCTCCATCATTGAGAAAGAAAGGGAGAGACCTGGCAAGTGTTAGACCCTTAAAAGTCGAAGAAACTTCCTATTCCCCCGAGTCCCTCTGAAACGATACGTCACCCCTTTCCCCAACTCCCCTTTCTTCTTCATCACACTCCTCTGCTCATCCCGTTCCCTATATCTAGGGTGATCAGATTCTTACGAAGCAAAACCGGGACACAACGTGTTCTGGGGAAGAAAAACCGAAACATAACTGGGACAATATAAGATCTTTAGTTTTTTGTCGCTTACATTCCAAATAAATAAATTCCGCGTATCTTGGCCATGATTTTCTTGATAAAGTAGCTCATGATGTTTTCAAAATATAACATTATGTGCGAAAACTTATTGCAGAATTGGTCAGAAAATTGAAGGGAACAAATATTTTAATCATATTTACCGCATTTTTCGGGCAATAAAACGCCGCCACATCGCGTATCATTTCTAGCCGTGGTTAAATCCGTATCTGGCAACATTCAAGAAAATATTATGGCGTGATAACAGTTAAATATAACGTTTTAGATAAACTTAATTCGTTAATATAAATAGGGATAATCTAAAACATAATTAATTGCTTCGAAACTCGTATACCTAAATGTGCCTTGCGGGCACTCGGCTGTCGGAGGGCGTTAAAAACCTTGCACCTATAGGCACCCATTACGGATTGTACTTATTTAAACTTAATTGAAAGATGAGATTTTAATTCCTAATAAATGTATTGCTTGTGTAACAACATATAACGGGTTGAATGTGATTTATTTATTCCATAATTATGAAATAATAATAAAAAGAAATTTAAATCTTAGACAAATACTAAACCAGACGGGACAACATAAAATCCGGGACTGTCCCGGCTAAACCGGGGTGTATGGTCACCCTACCTATATCCCTCCCTCTGTTCCTTCCTTTTCCTCTTTCTCTGCTCCATTTTCCATCTCCGCCGGAATTCTTCTTCTCCTCTCCTCCAACTTAACCTCTTGTCCTTTCCTTGACCCTCCCCGAAGCAAAGGGAACTACGTGAATTTTGTCCCGACGGCACCGGTTAAATCCACTGCAGCTCTCTTTTGTTAAATTTTGCAATTTTGTTTTGTTAGTAATTAGTTTTCTAAAAGTATTTTCGAAATTTCACGGATGCTATTAACGTTAATTTCATTCATAATTATGTGTTCATAAAGTGCTTCTTCCCAACTTTATGTAATCCCCTTTTTCAGAATGCGCTTTCTTGCACCTTAGTTTATGATTTACAGCTACATATTTGAAGTTGCTACGTGAAAATATCTCCAGCATTGAAAAATATTTGGGAATTGACATCCGCGTTGCCGGTTTCAATCGCTAGTACGCTTCATGCAATTTGTGTTGCTAAAGATGCATATGGGAATAACTTTGAAACAGAAAAATTCAGCTATGACCGGGAATCAAAGCTGGGTCTTCCACTTGCCAGGCGGATATTCAACCACTGAACTGCCGTAGCAGATAATCTTTCCTGTTTCTGAACGCGGATGTTTCTCTTAGTTGGGTCCGGGCTAGCCAAGCTAGTATCAACCAGCCCCAACGGACGTCCTCCAAGAGAACGCCAAAGAAAATCCATCCCTCTCAAATGGTGAGATTGCCCAAGTCAGAAATTGGTGGAATTATGTGAAACTATGCAGAATGGCATAAGCTGTAATTTTGGGAATAACATATGTAAATAGCTGTTACACCAGACCTACTAAACCTGGAACCTTACAATGAGAAATAATTACGTGGAATAACATCGGTGTTCTATGCTACTATAAACGAAAGTATACCCTAATAATCTGTGAGTGTAGTTATACTGTTAACATATTTTGAATTCATTCGATGTGATTCTGATGTGTTTTTTTATCTTCATTCTAATAAACATCTTGCATAATTTTTGTCGGAAGATTTCTTTTTCCTCTTCTCAGCGTAGCATACAGCACGTTTATCATCTACAAGATAACACTTAATTTAATTCTACGTGTTGTTAGAGCGTTGGTTTTTCCCTTGGTGATGAGATTTTCTTAAGATATTAATCCTATAAATTAAACTATTGTCCAAAAATCAGAAACGGATATTAGAAGATCAAGTTTTCTGCATTATTTCAAATATTTGGACTTTAAAATGTCTTATGTGATAGAGCGATTAGATTTTTAAATAACATAATCACATGCTGTGAGTTCCGAGTCCGACGTTTAGTAAATTCGCCAAAGTGCGTAGAAAAAGATTATTCCGGTAAGTTAATTGGCGAAAAGATCTATTTTGTTTCTGTTTGAGAAACGTCCTTTATATACTCGAAATAGTGAAGTCAGAATGCTGATCAGTCGGCGTGGTCAGTAGCGGTCAGTGGAGAAGGAGACAGATCTCTATCTTTCGCATCCATTACCGAATTCACCCCTCCAGTTCCGCACTAATTTCCCTTCTTTAAAGACTCATTTTCTTTAAAACACGACAGAATCACGTGGCAACGCAATAGATCACTTCGGATCACTAAAATGAAAATTTAAAGCAATTATATTGTAATGCGATTGTTATTAAGCTATAGGTAACTAAGATGAAAAGGTGTGATGGATTTTGAATTTGTGTACGAGGTACAAGCTAATTCCTTGAAATGTGATTATAAAGTACGGTAATTTTATTTATATATCCTTAATCGTCGCAAGTATGCATAAAGTTAGGTGCCAGTACCTGTTAATAATATTTTACAAATAACCGGAGCACAGTTATATTACGTCAGTATATTCTATTTTAACTAATTTATAGTTTTCTATGCACTAGATCGGCCTTCATGGCTATTGTATAAGTCGTGGAGCTTACATGGTTCCTGTAATGGCAGTAATCGATTTTATTAGTAAGCTCATAAGGAATACGTTCTTTTATTTGAGAGGACGCATGCGAATGCTTTAGCTCTCTGGTTTTAATCGGCACTACTTCATTTCATCGTCTCCTCACGTCCGCCGACTAGGAAATTTTTTTAGGCCATTAATTTCATTTCCATCTTATTTGATTGACATTCCTGCCATATTTTACTTTTTGCCGTACATCGAAGAGGACATACTCCAAAATTCTTCCAAGTCAAATTTAAGTTGTACGGACTCACATCAATTTCTCAGTTCGTAAAACGATAACAATAGCCCGTCTTTTGCATTTGATGTAAGAAAATTACTCTAACTTAAAGTTATGAATCTTAATTGAATAGGGGTATATTCAAGTCATTATAGAACCTCTAAATACAAAATATACTTTCGCTAAAAAATTTTTATGCTTGTCATCTCGAATAAAACTACTTCCACGGTGCTATATATATTTAAATCCACTACGAAGCTAATATGACAACCATTGAAATTTACTTATTTTGCATTCTTGTGAAAGGATATGGTCATGGCGTCATTGTGCGTTCATTGCTTTCTGTCAAGCCTTCGGTTCTACGAGTTCGTTTTTTATTCCGAATTCTCTTCGAGTAATAGAACACCCATCACACTCTCGATAGTAAAGACCAATATCCTCGTAGACGTTTCGAAGTGCAACCTAAATCTCAGAAGCATCTTTTCCCGCAATCCGTTCTGTCTTGAGTAGGTATTCACCACTATCACTTTGAAATCCCTGTCTCTGCATTACGCTTTATTTCTTTCCCATTCACTCTTCAATCACTTAACACAATCCACAAAAAGGCGGAACGCTATCATTATATCCACAGAAAGATCTATTCTACATAAACGACGCACATTCTTTCATCCTTTTAACTTTTCTTTCTGTAAACATCATTTGTAGTCTCTTTTAAAAGATGGATTTTTAAAACAGGTGGAAATGGTTCCGATTTATTTTTCAGTAAATCTCGCGTGCTCCTTTAAATTTAAAGGGTATCTGAATCGGAATTTCTACAATGGAATGATGGATAGTCACGCAACTAATTAATTTGCAAACTTAACTAGAAAATATGTAACGTGTATTAATTTTTATGATAGAATCTCAATTTTTTATTCGATTAGGATTTTTATCTAATTCTACTGAAAATAAATTACTTCTACTGCATGTTTTTCATATTTGCTATTTTTTAAATTTTTGCTTTCGTTCGAGTCCGCTTTTAAGCCGGTTATGTGTTTTTAGGCATTATTTGCAAAAAAGAAACAATGAACGCTTTATGATCCCGTCGTGTCCGTCCGTCTGGCCATCCGCATGTTTCATCTGCGAAACTACTGGACGGATGTTCATGTATTTTTTTTAGAACAAGAGCAAAGAAATTAAGAAAATTGTATAAATGGTTCATGTAGACTAACCGGGAGTGCCACTTGGTGGTGTAAATAACCGCGAAAAATTCCTAAACGGTTCATAGAAAAAAAAAACAATTTGAAAGAGAAAAAGCGGGGAGGAGAGAATAAAGAGGCAAAAGTTACATAGGGAGGTGAGATAAGACATTCTTAGTGCGTTTAAAGAAAATGCGCTTATAGATTCACTTTAGTATCTGTCTGTCTGACTTTGTGTGCACTTGCTTAACACATCAACGCCGTCTTTTGTGATTATGTTGAGCGAAAACTTCACATGCCGCCGTCCGACGTATTAGTACGTGGAGCGTCATTGCTAGCTTTATTATTGTTTGCCGAGCTGGAAATTATTCGATCTTAGAAAACTTGGTATATTTAAAAAGAAGAAGGTTTGATTTTAATAGTTCTATTTTATTCATCAATTTATATTGTATTTCTTATTTTTATGTGGTTATGAATACTTTTTTTTAGTCCTCTGCGAATATACAAACGTCAATTTCGGCTTCTATCGAATAGAAAGGGACAATTTTGTTATGTGACTTATGTAATGATTTCGAATACTGACAAAGTAACTCAAGAATGAATAAAAATTATGAGCTGCCTTTTAAGTAAATAACAATCGTAGCATTTATCTAAAAGTTTTAGTAGAGGCATGAAAAAGTTGACCTGCGGGAAACTTTTTCACTAATTAGTTTAGAGGGGTAAATGCAGCGGATGAAATGTTTAGAATAATTAAAATTTATATATGAGGAGGTTTGCATGCCAATAACTTCTATAATTTCTACGACATTGATTACTATATGACTGGCGTAATAACCCGTCAAATATGACGGGATTATGATATGAATACTCAAAATATATTTGATTTTCGATATGAAAAATCAGTAAGTTATGTTAAATGATAATTATGAATAAATAGTAAAATCCCCTCCCTCCCTCTTGCTTTCCCTCTCTCCCTCCCTCTCTTTCCTTCTCTCTCTTTCTCTCCCTCCCTCTCTGCCTCTCTTTTGTATCACCTCCCCCTCTCTCATTCCCTCTTGTCCCAATACAAGGCTCTCCCTCATTTTCTCCATCTCCTTCTTAATCTCTTTCCTCCCGTCCTATTCTAATTCTATACCTCCCTTACTCTATCTACTTTTCATTCTATATCCTTTCCTTCCGATCTCCCTCCACACATCCCCTTCTCTTTTACTGTACATCTATCTATATAGTCGTTTATATAAGCAAATAATTACAAACTAAATTCAAGTCCCAATAGGATCATGTATTTTCGCGAAAAATCCTACGATAATTTAAGGCAATATATGCACTCATATATATTGCAGATATGCGGGTTGTGACAACAATTGACTCTTGAAGTTTAGCAATGATGTGGTCAGCAAGACAACATCCCGTTTAAAAGCCGAAATTTTCCCAATTAACGGAAATATCGAAAGTTGGTTCGAAAAAAGAACGAAAATTTTGAAAATCGGTCGGAAAATTTTAATACAAATTATTTTTTTTTTCAATTTACTGTTAAAAAACCTATTGCAAAAAGAATCAGGTCAGAATCTTGTTTATTCTTCGAGTTATTCAAGTTCAAAGAGCGTTCCAGACAGAGGAACATAAGCAAATTATTATATATTATAATATTATATATTGCACACATTAGACAGGTAACTGATCGGTACGTAAATTCCTCCTCTCTAGCAAAGAGCCTTTACTTATTTCAAGCTAGCGTAAAAGTTGTAATTATAAAATAGCATGATTTGCGTAAATCCTTAATTAATCTCATAAAAATCCAATAAAAAGGTGAAAAGTTTGAGTTTTTATAATACAATTTATTGCGCCTGTTTTCGGCATCTGGGGTTGGATTTATATTAACTTCTACCGGGCTTGAGGGGTTAAATTGAAATTGTGACGAAACGGTGAATTGATTGCATTCTAAACTTAAACGTCGTTTTGGAGGTATCGCAAATCAAAAGAATTATCTTATTTGTGAAATATATGTTTAAGTAGAATGAGGATGCTCAATAGAAGCTTAACTCAACTAATAAGACTGAAATTTAAGTGCTAACCTCCCCTCCACGTGCAGTGTCGTAGTGGGGGAGAAGTAGAGGGGGGCAGTTGCCCCCGGACGCAGGGCTGAAGGGGCGCAAACTAATGTACCGAAAATTTAATTTTCTATTTATAAACAATAATATTATTATAATATATGCCGTTTAAAATTCCTAATATAGTATGCTTGGGTCTCCGTCGCATTCCTCACAAAATTATCTATTCAGAATGTTAGGAACTTATAAATAATATTTTGGAATAAGGACAAACTTTTAATATCCTAATTAGTAAAGGTTTAATCAAAATCGGTCAATTCGTTGCTAAGATATATTTGATTTATTTAAAAACCTAAATTTGAACATGCAGGCCCTTACTTTATTACTTTTCTACCCTGTGGGCCGATTTTATTCATTTCCGGCACAAAAATATCTCATCAAATAATTGTTAATGTTGGAGAATTCATAAAAATCGATCAATTGGTTGCTTAGATATCTTAAACAAGATGGAAAAATTTACTCCAAAGAGATTTCAAAGGCGTTTTTAATGGGAAATACGTATGAAACGGCATCGAAGGATTGGGCGATTCTCGAATTTTTATCTCCGTAATTACATAGCCTCGTGGACTATCATGTAGTATATGTTGTTCTCTATCCAAATAGTTTTTTAATATATACCTCACAGATGATATAATATAATGGATTTTAAATTGTTGTTTGCTGAGAGAGTCGTCTTAGCGATCTATTTAAACAAAATATGCAATGTTTGTCACAGGATATACTCGTATTTTTATCTCCAAAGCCATGACTCATAATTATGTGGTCTTGGAGACTGTCTTGTAGTATATGTTGTCCTCTAACCGAATAAATTTTCTTAACTATACCTCACATACCATATAAAGGATTGTAATAGAGAAAGGTGGATTTTAATTGTTGTTTACCGAGAGAAACGCCCTTGAGATCGATGTAAACAAAATATGCGATGTTTTGTGCGTGATTTTCTAGAATTTCTATCTCCGAAGCTAATGGCGGCCTGTGGCAGCTTCAACTGGTAGGGCCAACATGTTAAAAAAACAAAATTATAATACAAAAACGTATTTAATTTTTTATCTACCGAAAAATGTACTGCAGTGAGTAGATGAAAAAAGTGTCTTGCAACTAAAATGAGCGGTAAACAAAGTCCATCTTTCTTGTTAGAAAATAAATCAATAACTTTTATGTTTAAGTTATCTAGGTTATTTACAAAAGTTTTTTCACACGATAGCATGCCTAAAGCCATTAGCCTTTCTTCTTTCATGCTATTTCTAAGAAAAGTCTTTATTCTTTTCATCATTGAAAAACACTGCTTCTGATGTCGACATTGGTATAGTGATCAACACTTTTAAAAGTTTTGCTGTCTCTTAAAATGTTTCACACATATCATCAGACAGAAATGGCACTGCACCAGAAACTGCTCTCAATTCCTCTCTTTCGTAAAAAACTTGAAGTTCACTCTTCAGTCTCTTTTTTCCAAAACAGGATGCTTTTCAATTATTTCACTGAGATACGTATCATAGAATTTTTTGCTGTAATTATCAAATTCTTCCACGACAAATAGATTATTAACCACGAGGTCTCCAATGCATTGAAATCTATCTATTATTTCTGTGATTATGGTGTCACAAACTTCTTTACCATCTCTCTTCCTGTAGGCAGAGTCGCTGTCAGTGATTCGCGATATTTTTGGTCGAACTTCTTCCTCTTCATTTTTTAACTCGACTTCAACCTGTTCGGTAATCACATTAACTTGGTTTCTGTCTGTCTGCATGCTATTCTCGAAATGCTGCATCGCTTGCTGTACTTGAACTGGATCGGTGATTCGTTTTTGAACCTGACTAAACATTTTCTCCACGTGAGGCATTATCACGTGAAAAAGCGTTAAACAAATGACAAAGTTATTTTCTTTCAGCCTAAGTTTATATGTGCCTGCTTGAGTTACAGTAGACGACAACTTGATGTCATCACTGTTTTCAATAATTTCCATAACCGTTATGAGTTCTTTTCTATATTCATAAACAGTGCTGACCCCACGAGAATTGAAATTCCATCTGGTCTGTGATACCAGGGGCAATCTTCTCTTTAGAACGTCATCCAACACTTTTGCTCTTTGGGGCCAATTAGAAAAAATGAACAGATTCCAGACAAATATGCAAAAAAGATACGGGTTTGGCGGTTGATGGATGCTGCGTTAGACATAATGAGATTCAGTTGGTGGGCATAACAGTTGACGAAATTTGCTAGTGGATACTTGTCTTTTATTAGTTTCTGAAGGCCATTTAAACTTCCACTTATAGCAAAAGTACCATCAAAATTTGTGCTATAAGTTTATTCAGACTGTCACCAATTAGGGGGTCGAGTTTTTTTTAATACAATCTGCGATTGCACGAGCATTATGTCCGTCAGGATTAACGAAATTTCAGAACCTTTCTACCAGTTTTCCGCCTAGAATGTAACGTAATACAATGACTAACTGAAATTGACATGTAGTAATAGTTTCATCAGATATCAATGATACATAATCAGCTTTTTGAATTTATTTGCAAACTTCTTCGTGGTATACTTTCAACATGTAGCAACTCATTCTGTATAGTATTAGATGTACCTTTAAACACAGCTGATTGACTGAGGTGAACTTTTAAGTCTTTATCTAACTCAGAACTAAACTGGATTAACTCAGGAAAAACTCCCTTATTTTGTGACTCATCAGATTCATCATGCACTCTCAATGTTAATTCTAATGCCCTAAAACGTATTCAATTTATAATCAAATGTAATACAAACCTATTTTTATTTACTTGTTCGTTATGTTTAGATATTGCTAGCCTATACTGTGAGTTAAACTGACCTTGAATATTTGTTTTACCCAGAGACGATAAACTCAAAACATTGTTCATATGTTGTTTAGATTTTTCGTGAGCCCTCATTTTTTCCCAAATGTATACCAAGTCCAAAATCCCGTTCCTCGAACAGCTAACATCTCCTTTGAAAAGAACACAAGGTAAACAAAAAAATGCATTTTTTTTATCACACCCGCACAGACAATTGTTCTTCGAATAAATATTGGCATTAAATTTACGATACCTTTCCTGTTTGTTGGCACACTGTTGCTTTTTAACTAAATTCAAATTAGGGAGGTGTCTTTCCAATCGTTTTATTTCAAGTTTATCATCATAAGACAATAACAAAAATGGTTGTTTTAATAAAGCACTTATCGTATTCATTGCGGAAAATTGAAACATTCACGCTCACCAATCTACACCAAGCTTGAAGGCCGGCTGACCCAAATTGACCTTGGCCCCAACGGTAGATATTCTCAAGCGCGGGAGACGGCAGGAGAGAGGGAGAAAATCATGCAGTGCGCATGAATTCCACGTCTTGTGACCGAGCCAGATAAGCGGTGGCCCCGCCGGACTCACCGCCCACTCCTCCCGTAAATTCTCTTACCGACCAGAGTATTGAGCCGCTTCACGACAAATTGAACTTATTAAAGACTCAAAAATGAAATCAATCTGTTCAAAAACAATTATTTATAGTGCTTTATTCTTTCTGTGAATTTTGGTAGGGCCATGACCCTATGCCGGCGGCCGCCAATGTTCGAACCTATAACTAGTATGTATGTGGTCTCGTGGACTTTCTTGTAGTAAATGTTGTTCTCTATCCGAATAAATGTTTTAATCTATACCTTACGGATCATATAAAAGCTAGGGAGAGAAAAGTTTGGTATTTCATTGTTGCCTGAAGGATGCCATTTAATGAAATGCGAGTATAAGTTTATTAAAGTAATTATGTAAATTGGAAGTTTTAATTGACGAATCCGGTTAAAAATGACAATTTGTCGATAAATTTTAATAACGATCACTTAATTAAAATCCGCCTAGCGGTTTAGCAGATGGAATTTACGACAGACGGACCAGACGTGCCCATAAGGCGATCCGTTATTACCGCTTCGCCGGTAAAGAGCGCCTAAAAAGGCGAAATTTTCACCAACAGTTCCATGGAGACCCATCGGGCCCCTGTATGCCGATTTAATTTATTTTTGGCAGTGCAACTCTCTTTATCAGCCTAAAGCTGCTACCAAACTTTAAAGCTGGTACATTTATTTTCTGATGAGTTACGACTGCCATACACACAAACACACGCACAGCTTCTTTTATTATTATTCTGGTGCGTATATTTTAAATGAGTTGAAATGTCCGGTATTTCTCGCCCGCCCGTATTTTCGGATGCAAGTATATTCCGTCAGTTAGTTCATATCCCTGTCCGCTCTACCGATATAAGGATCACTGTGTTGAATACGTTTATCTGCTTTTTATCTTCTATTAGACGTTTTTTAACGCATTCTTTAGCTCAAAGCAAGACTATTCCTTAGTTTCCCTTCCACTTTCGCTGCTGTTCTTTTCCTCCTTTCACCTTTTACGATGATAAAAGGTAACTCCAAATGTCGTACTAAAATTTTAAAGTTGAGATACTCCGCTAAGAAAAGGGAAGGAGGGGAAAATTTTTACAGATAATTACACGCCACCTTAAACAAAGCCAATTTCCAAACAGAATTAAATTATATAAAGAAGATTGCCATTGAACACGGATACAGGGAGTCCACCATTGGCAATTTACTAAAAAACACCAGAATAAAATATTATTGAAAGACGTTACCACATTTATGAGCACTAAACCAAAAAAAATATATTAAACTACCCTATTATCCGAAATTAACTAAAGGCTTGGACAATATTTTCAAAACCTTAGATACACAAATCACATACACCAGCAACACATCTCTTAGGTAACACAAAAGACAAACCATCACATACGGAAAAATCAGGCATTTACAAAATTAATTGCGCAGATTGTGAATTTGCCTACACAGGTCAAACTAGACGCAGTATTTCTACCAGGTTTAAAGAACATTTAAGCCATTATAAATACGGTGGACTTGAAAAATCAAGTATAACCGAACATATGATCAATAACAACCACAAAATCAGCGCTCAATATCTTAAACTATTATAACATATTCCCAGCAATTTACTTGACCCGTACGAGAGTTTATTGATTTTCAAAAATAAAATCAACATTTTAGATCAGGATAGTTGTTCCATTCCATCACCACTTTCCGACGGAAAAATTTGAACCTGGGTTTCTTCGTGTCACTTCCTTTACGTTGTTTTTATTTCGTGTCCTTGTTTAGTTGACGGTTACACGCACTCCATTCACTTTCCCTATACCTCGGTTAACCGTCTTTTCCCGCCCCCGTTACCCTCCCCCATTTTTTTCTTAACCTCTGGTACTATATATAAACACAGAGCTTCCCATCCCGCGCATTATCTTACCTTCCGGATTCTGAAGAGGGCTACTTGGTAGCCGAAATACGCGTATTTGTCAATACTCCCTTACGATTTCCCTTGAATCGGTTTCACCGATTTTTTTTATTTTGATTATTTTTCATGTACTCTTCCGCATTCTTTCGTTTTAACTTACGGCCACGGTCACTGCACCACTTTTTTCGCATACCCTATCATTCCAATCACTTTTAATTATTCCTCTTAATCGGTTTTATTTTTTTATTTTTCGTGACCTCGGTTTGTTTGGTTTTTTGTGCACGACAAGGGTCACTGCAATTTTTTCGCACACCCGATCAGTTTGAATGTTAAGTGTGTTTGTAGGTCTCTGGCGCGGAGGAGTTTCCCATAAACCTTGGTTGGCTGACCTGCTGTCCCTGGCGCTGTCCTTAAAAAGTCCCTAAACAGCAGGTGGAGTGTCCACCCCTTCCCTTTTCTTAATGGAGTATCTCAACTTTAAAATTTTAGTACGGCAATTGGAGATTTGTTACCTTTTATCATTGATTGTGCCGTGAAGCTCATTCCCTTATACATTTCAACTTTTATGTCACTCATTTTCCTTTCTATCCCTGCCATCTTTTTTGTCAACCCTTAACTCGCTATCCTCTACTTTTCTTCTTTTTCAATCCCACACATATTCATCCAGAATTTCTTTCACATCCCCTTTCCAGCTCTCCCTTTCAACTCGAGAGTTCTACGCTCCCCTTTGGCTCCCCGCCGTCCTATTCAGGACTCAAAGAAAGTCCACTCCAAAAATCCTTCATTCTTATTCCTCCTTCATCTGGAGTTCCTCCTACGTTCCCTATTCCGTGCGTCTGAACAATCTATTTCCCCAGGGTGGCGGGGGCGGAGTGGTTGTAGCGTTGGCTTTACATGCAGCGAACCCGGGTTCGAATCCGGTGTAGATCGGATTTTTCCTTCGGAAGGTACGTTAAGGAGTTGTTTCCCTTCGTGATCTTCATAAAGAGGAGGCTAATTTTAGCAGTGGGATTCCTACCTTCCTTGTGTGTGTGTTCGGTGTGAAAGGAACAATGGTTATAAAATAATCCAAGAGGTTGATTAGCCAGAAATTCCATACAAAAAAACAAACTCTATTTCCTCGGATAGAAAATTCTCAATCTGCATATCATGTTAAGCAGGAGCTGTAGAAAAGTGGGTCCGTATCGTCGATTATGTATTTTGGTCTTCGTGATGGCCCATTATAACCGTACAAACGAGGTGTGGAGGAGAATCATCGGTGCAGTTATACGCAGGCGTGGCTGAGGCAAAAGTTGCTAAATGCATAAAATGTTTTTCAGAAAGGACTAGACCTTTGCCCGTCGCTTAGAAACTGTTTTTCTCGCGAATGTTATGAACGCGGTTTTAAAAATACAGGTAAGTTGGCATTTATTGTTCGATGCAAGGTCGGGTTAAAAACTTTTTCTAGAATCTACTATCGGCGAATAATCGCTGATGTCTACTCTCATGTAGCCAAAATATGCTATAGGTTTTCATAAGCATTTAATGCCTTTGGATAATTTTGATTTAACAGTTTAAAAATGTTAATCAAGCAGTGCGGAAGTGCATCTTAAATAATTATCCTGTATTTAAAATTTCAATTTTTAATTTCACCAAAATTCTGTTTTTACGAAGTGTCTTAACAACGATAAATCTATAGGAGTAGTTGAGACGGAAGTGTATAAAAAATAAGAAATTGTAATAGAAAAAAGAAGCTTCTGATACAAATGAAAGGTTGTGTTAGATTTGACAGATGGGCAGAATAGACAGACTTGATGGATGAAATTACAAATGACATTCTTTTACATTCCGTTACCAAGGAAGGATCGATATATAGATGTAGCGGTCAAGTCGAATTTAATCATGTTGATATACAGAAATAAAATCGGTGCAACATAAATTGTATCACATCCGTACGCTTCTATTCCAATAAATATTATCAATCGTCTTATTAAAATAGGGATAGGCGCTTTTTGACTCGTAGCAACGATGATGCTGCTGTTAGAACATGGAGAGTTTAGCGGGAGCTGTGTGTAATGCTTGGTATGTTACAATGGCATTATACGCTATGTAACTTTTTACTTTCTCCTTATACGAAGTATAGAGAATGCGTTATTTTTATGAAAAAATCGAATTCGAGGTTTCAACGGAAATTCATGTTTTAAGGTCCCCTGAACACGTTTTCACTATTTTCTCGATAATGACCGTGTGCCTGTCTGTCGGTCTGTATGTGATAGGATATTGTGGACGCTCTAACTCAAAAGCTTACACTCGTTCCAATACAAAACTTATTATTTACAAAGAGTACTATACCATGAAGAGGTGATTAGGTTTTGGCAACAATCGCTCAACCGAAAGTGGATGTTTACTTGAGTCATATGACTCTTTTAAATCTTAATAAATGTAAATATTCCTTATTATAAACTTCATAGATAATATTATTCTCTATAACTTTTGATTGAAATGTTTTTTCGTAAGGCTACGGTTTTAGTATATTTCTACTCTTTATAAAGTTTAAATTTTTATCGCTGTTCCTAAAAATACTTATTATCATTTAACCTATTTGGAATTTAGAAATATTACAGGTACGGAGAAAGTCATGTTGTGGCAACATGAGATATTTGATATATTAAGTTCAGATTTGTTTATGTTAGTAAGGCCTCTTACAGAACAAATTTTAATTGATAAGAATGCGAAAGTTTCTGAGCAAATTGGTTTTTGGATGTCGACTAGACCAGTGTTTCTCAACCTCTTTGGAGCTGCGCACCTCTTACAAAGTCCCAAAATTTCTGCGGACTCCTTTCTATGAAGGATTCATGAATTTTTAATTTATTGTCTCGTATATTCACTTTGAAACATTAATCATTGCTCTGTGCTGGATCAAACAAGTTATAGATAAAACTGAACATCATGTCCTACTCAACTCATATCATGTCCTACTCAACTGAGAAATACCGCGTGGACCCCTATGGGTCCGGTGACCCCCGGTTGAGAAACACTGGACTAGGCTACCCTGAGTCGTTTGCTGATATTGCTTATTTGAACAAGATTCCCATTCTGGAAGATACCGTATATGCATATGATTAGATCGAATCCTGTTATACAGTTTATATCCTAAATTTGCGCAGAGAAGACAGATATAGACGGAGTTAATTGCAAATAGCACGCTCATATTTGTTCAAGGGCTGCATTCGAATTTTTTTTCAATCGCGATAACTTCTCTTTTTATATATTTACATACACACACACACACACACATGCATATATATACTTCGTCTGTGAGAAAGATAAAAAAGTATCAACGCGCGTGTATGAAACTCGCGTGATGCAGTAGAATAATAAAGGAAATAACCTAAGTTGAATTCACAGCAGGGAATGAGAGAGAAACGGAGAGAAAGAGAGAGAGCGGGGGATGGTGAGTGAGTTTTCGATGATAAATAATAAGATGGCGATTTCAACGAGAGGCAAATATGATTTCGAGGATTGGAGGATCACGCCCACACGCTTAAGATTGGTGAATGGAAAAAAATAAATTGCAAGTGATGTGAGTAGTTCTCTTCTGGGTGAACTGAAAAAAGGCGCTCTCTCGGGAGAGATATTTCTGAGGTCGAAATGGAGCGAATGTGGAAGTCCTTTTCCTCGGCTGGGCGTAGGAATGATTTATAGAACGCCTCCGAAAACCTTTCTTGGTGGAAAAGGAAAAGAAGGGTGCGACCGAAATAGGCGAGAAGCGTTGGGAAAGTTAAGATGTTAGTATTCACCGTGGAGTGTGATTAATGTTCCGTTCTCCCTGGATTAAGAACGATGAGGTCGTATGCGCTGAGCGAGGCGTTTATTGCAAAAAAGAGCGTAATATTAAACGCCATAAAAATCCACTCTGAAACGGACGAGTTATAATTTCATTTTCATATTAGGCGCCGGAGTAGAAAAATAAATGTGTGCAGTTTCCGAAAATCAACTTCTTTCTATGTTCGAAGCAATTTTAGAAGAGTTGCATTCTATGCGAACTGATGAAACCTTAACGGTTCTTTAATATGGGATAATCTAGTTCTATTAAGAACAGTGTAGCGTGTATATTCCCAGAGAGTCTTTTGTTTTTGTTGCCTAAAGATAATAACAAAATGATCAGAATATAATAATCATCATCATGAAAATACTTTACCTATAGGAAATCACGTAACATTTAATTCATAATAAAAATGTTTAACTTCGAATTCACTTCGAAATTTTTTTTTATTGACAATAAGCGCCTTTCTTAATTAATTTTTTAAGTTTATTTTTTCATTGAGACCTATTATAAGTTGAACGTTTTATTTAAATCAAGAAAATGACTTCAAAGCCGTTAAGCCAATTTCCGATTTTCAAAAACCTTAACGAACAGACGTAATTTTCTCGGCTGATTGAATTTTAAAAATAATTTCAAAGAATTCGAAATACGCTTTTTTACTTGACTAAAGCTATCTTTTTCGCAAATGAGTTTTAGATTTATTTATGTTCTCCCCTTTGGTGGAATAGATGATCATAGCCTTGCGCCTGGCTTCCATTTGTTGATCCTGAGTCGAAATCCTGATTAGTTCGTTGAAGTTATTGTTACCGTTATTTTTAATTTAATTTTAAAAGTCACGTGATACTTACGAGATAATAAAAACGAATATCGTTTTATTATTTTTTTAAAACATTGTCGTATTTTTTACATCTAGACAAAAGAATATTGATTTGTTCCGGTAAGTCATAAATTTTTGTTTTAACTGAATTGAAGTTAAAAAGAAAAGAAATCCATGGTATCTCCCCATTAAAGGTAAATTTTCCTCTGACGTCCATCATCGGTATCTGTTTCCAATGTTCGATCGATTAACTTGGCGAAACTGGAGGAATTTAAATGGTAAATTGTAATTAATAACGAATATTTCTAAAGGCTTTTGCAGTATTTTGGTATCAATTGTTTAATTTTCAAGCTACATAATATTTTTCATTTTACACCAGGCTCGTTTCGTATGTGAATTTTGCTTAAGGTATACATTATTCTGCCAACTTTCAAAAACTTCACGTTCAATAAACCCTGGCCTTTCAAAGTTCTGAACGTTCGTGATTTATTTTCTGTGACCAAAATAGGTCTTTTGTGACGCTGACTCGAAGTTGCACGAATCGTGACGTATTTTGAAAATCTCTCCGTCCTGGTGTAAGAAATCGCCAAAAGTTGTTGTATTAATTCACAAGAATATTAATTTTTAGCTATTTCTGTACAAATACATGCAGTATTCAGCACAAACCAAACGAATTATTTTTATGGTAGCTTTATTAAAATATACAAGTTTTTGATAAATATTTAAATAATTTTCAGTTATTTCCTCAGTTACGTATATTTTAAATAATTTAAGGCTAATTTTAAAATATCCCATTGTAATTTACGTTTAGGAATACCAACATAAAACGCAGTTACAACTAAAGAAAACTTGATTTCCATTACAAAAAAGAAGGTATTCTCGATATAGAAATTACATCTCGAAAATATCGATATCTAATATTAATATACTAAGTAGATTTTGCTTTTAATGATTACTAATGCTTGTCTCTTTCAAGATGTATAAAATTTATTGTTAAAAAATTGTAATTATTTGTTATTATATATTATCAGCACATCAGCCGTTGTCCTGCTTTTCTGTTATATTTGAAACCAATTCTAAGAGAAGTTCAATCCGTCAATAAGGAATTTGAAACCAAAGTGAAAGATCCCGACTAAGTTACTCAATGATTTGGTGCATTTAAATGATATCCTATGTTCAAAGATCGATATTTCAGAAAGTACTTAAACTGCAATTCGACTGTATCCTCATTCTTAATTAATTTGAAATGGAAATGTCGGAGTGCAAATTTTCTGATGAAATAAACCGCGAAAGATGACATAACTTTATAGTTTCACTTATAAAAGAACTTCGATAAAGAATGGCAGAGAATGTTATTGCCTTGAGTGCAAACGAATGTTTTTAAACCAAAACCAGGAATAATTAATCTAACAAAAATGTTTGTCGAAGATTCGACAATTCTGACTCGTATTGACCTCCAGTGGAAGTAAATACATACAGTCATGTGGATGGAGAACTCAGATACATTGAAACTTGAAGGAAAGCGCTAGCTACCGAGATTCAATTGGTGAAAATACTTTTGAGGAGATTTCAAATCTAGATTTAATTGTACTCACATTACCCCACTCAAATATGATGTTAAACGTCAATTTTGTGCAATGGAAATTCTAAAATCAAAATTACGAAGCAGAATGAGTGCCAAAATTTTAAAAGCAATTTTGGCCATTAGATATGGTTTAAGAAGGCATGGGATATGTTGTTACAATTACGAACTGCCCGAAAGTGTAATAAACAAAATTGGTTCCTCTGATGCATATGAGAATTAACCTAAAGATGAAACAAAAAGTAGTCATATAAGTGACTTCTGTATGAAGCGATACGACTTCTGTTGTGGAATTTTTAATGTGTATCTTTTAATTTTCTTTTTATTTTAAAAGCTTAACCTATAAATAAAAATGCGTATTCCACCGGCGGCTTTTTTCTTCTTTTTCACCCTTTAATAATTTCGCGCGAATTTCCACGTGTACGTGTACAATCTTCCTTGTATAAAAAAATCTTTGAATCGTTGACATTAATGTAATATTTATCATGGGAGGCAGAGTAGAAGGAAGATGGTGAGAGGTTCCCTTCTTTTTTGGAAAAGAGGGAGAAAGAACAAGAGATGTATTAAGGTGGAGATAAAGAGGTGGGTTTAGGTGACTGGGGAGTGGGGGTGAATCTCTTACAGTGGAATAGGTGACTATTTCGCCTATTGGCCAGAAAACGTCAAAATAGAGGACTTAAAAATGTAGAAAATGTAGACCTCATAATTATAAAGATCGACTAAGAAGGGAGAGAATATAGAATCTTGCGATCCTTAATGTCAGTAGATAAAATGTAAAAGGCAAGAATTATATTAATGGTTTTTACGTCTTTGAAATTTATGAAATCTTCAGAAAAAATTCGTCTTCAACAATTGTTTAGTCGATACTTTATTTGAAAAACGCTTTAAATCCAAAATCTGTCACGAATTAACGCTTCTTTAAGTCTTTTAGTCTAGTTGAAAGACTTATTTTAGGTCAGTGGTTTATAACGCGTTCAAAATCCTATCTTGTAATGTTTTGTTTAAACTTGTCCAAAAAGTCTATTCGTTTTTTCCGGTATATCAGCATTCAGTTGAAAAATTTGTCTCTTCTGAATAACTTTCGACCATTTTCTCAATTATTCATCCTCTTTAACGCAAATCTTTTCAAATTGTACTTTATTGCAACCATAATCTGCATTCCTCATCTATCTCCTCAAAGTCTTCATGCAAGATTGTTTATATCACAGTGAACGTGCTGAAGCTTTCTGCAGAGAATTATTGAAGATAGTCTGTCTAAATAATGCAGTAGTTAGCGCGGCTTAAAATATAAAATAGTTGTAAGCTGGATTTGAAATAAATGCCGTTTCCCAAAAAAAACACTTCAAATGTATATTCTTCTGCAAATTGAGGGATTTTAGTTTTTGTACCGATCTGAGGGAATTTTTTTGTGTCTAGGAAGGTGAAGCAGTTATGACGACATTTCGTCTACTTTTTTACCGCGGTATTCTCTCAAGTCAAGTATTTTGAATGCCGAGCGCGCACGAGCCTTTAAAGAAATCAGAGTTTTATTTTTATACGGGGTCGAGAAGCACTCTCACACATATTAAAGAAAATTCGACCTCTAAAAGCGCCGTAAAGGGAAATGAGGGGAATGTGAGTTAGTTGAGGGAGAGGATAGCCGAAATAAGAGGACTGAGAGGAGTGGGCATAGAGAAGATTGTAGGGGGGAGAGTGTAATGGGCGAAAGGGTGGGCGGGAGGAAAGAGAGATGAAGGCGATGGCTGCAGAGAAAGGCGAGTTGGCGAAGAGAGATGGAATACACGCGCACACATACATACATACGTGTAAGAAGATAGAATAAAAGGGCGCTAAGGACGCAAAAGTGGTGTAATTTTCATTTTTTCGAAAAAGGGTCGCATGACTTGTTTCGAAGGAGGAATGAAAGAGCCGAGTTGCGTAGAGTTCATCGCCTTACCTCTTGAGGAACACGATGTCCTGAAGGAGTGGACTAGCAGAAAAGAGGGAAGGGCAATTTAAGTTTTGGTTTGTGACAGGTTGAGGTGGATTGGGCAGTTTTCCACATTTTATAATTCTATTTTTATGTGAAGGATTCAAAAGATTTCAGTTAGGAGTGTTTTGTAGGAAAGGTTTCCTTTCATCGAGGTTTGGGGAGACCTATGAGGTAGGAAAGGGAATTAGGAAAAATAAACTTTTGATTAGAGTTACCGGAAGTGGTAAATTTTATTTTGATGACGAATGAAAAATTACGGTTTATCTTGTAAGCGAATGATAATTTCATATTTTATTTACAGCCCAAAATATATGTTCCCAGTTATTTTTATGGGTTATTATTCGGTTTGTGGTTTTCATTGCAAAAATGTTTGGTCAGTGCATATCAAAATTTTTCTTCGGGCGGAAGAAAATAAACATTTCGAGCCTTCGGCTCTCCTCAAAAGAGGAGAGAATCATCTCATTATGTTTTTCTATTTTATATCACGATAATTTCGCCCTGTTTCTTATTAATCAGCCAGACAATGGGTCATGACTAGGGTTTGTTGGTTTTAAAAAACCGGGGTTAAAAACCGGTTTTTTGGATAAATTTTTAAAATTCGAAAACCTGGTTTCATATTTAAAAACCCCGTTTTAGATACTAGAATTAATATGTAAAAATTAATTAACAAGTGAAGGCATACTTGAATTTCTGTTAAATGAACTAAAAAATTTAAAGATTGAAATTAGTTCCAAATTATTAAGTGCTTTAGAAGTACGAATTCAAGAAATAAGACAAATTGGGTTGGTAACCCTTTTGCTATATTTGCAAAATCCACAAAACGTTTCAACAAAGAAATCTAATGTATTTCCAATAGCTTCAAAACTCGTTATTATTAAGTTATCTGGAAAAATAGTATTTAGAATATATCCAAATTCTTGTATGGAAACAGATTCCGATGATGAATATATCAGAGACGGAGAAACTATCAATCAGGGCAATGCTCTAAAAGAAGCCATGGAAAAATCAATTCATAGGTTTCTTGAGGGACCTGAAGAAATAATATCAAATCCGAAGACACTGAAGGACGAATTTTCAGTATTTGAGGCATCCAATAAATGAACAAAGAATTTAGATTTATTATTTGATGCCGTGAAAACGATTAAACCAAGTTCAGTAGCCAGTGAGAGAGAATTTTCTATTTCAGACAATTTTGTATCTAGAATAAGAACAAGATTAGGTAATCGTTCAGTGGACATTTTATGTTTTCTGAAATCATATTTCCTGAAGAAAAATACTAAATGAAATAAATATTTATAATTTATATATTGTACGGATTTTAGTTATTTTAGTTTTTTTTTGTTTTGTATGGAGTATATTTTATTTTGTTATATATTTGAAGTTCCATAAATATTTAATAAACTGAAAAATTGTACGGATTTTAATCATTTTAGTTTTTATTTATTTATTTTTTTGTATAGAGTATATTTTATTTTGTTATATTTTTGTAGTTCCATAAATATTAAATAAACTGAAAAAATTTAAAATAAGCTTAATTTTTTAGTTTTAATTATATTTTTATGTAAAAATTCGAAACCCGGTTTAACCGGTTTTTTGTAAATACTGGAATTCGAAAACAGGTTTTTTTTTCAAAAGTCGGTTTTTGTATAAACCCTAGTCATGACCTCTATTTTAAAAACCTTCTATAATATGACTAGAAGTTTTCTCTATATAAATCTTGTTGTTATGAAGATGTGATAGTGTTGCGTATGTTTCAGTAATTTAACAAATATATTAGATATTATTAATTTTGTTAGATGAAACTGTCAGCTAAGTATATTATTGAAGCAATGAACGTAAATATGAATTGACATTTTAAGGCATTAATGATAATTTGAGTAGAAAACGGGGTGCAGAACTTTAAGTAGATACTGTTCAACCGACTGGATATTTAGACACTGGCTTTTCGCACACGATTTAGAACAACTCCAACTTTTATTCCGATAGATTTATCAAAGGAAATTCACTTCGTTATGCTATTTAATTCCCACGCGAAGCATCAAATAATTGCGTCAATATCGTTCAAGTAATCAAACGTCTTTCACCCCACCATGCACTTTTGCATTCCGCTTTGTTCTTATCACGTCGCCTCTCTTTTGTTTTTATCTCCTGTCTTGAAAGGGGAAAACATTTTTCTATCGTTTTTTTCATATAAACGCCTTCCTCGTATCTCCATTTATTTCTCTTACCGCTCTCTTACCCCCCATTTCTCTCCAATCACTGCTGGGTATTAATCCGAGACCAAAGGGAAAGCCTCCAAATCGTTCTCTTTCATCAACTGACCAACCAATAAAACTTCAAATTTCTCCTTCTCTCCTTCTCTTCACGGTTCTCACTTATGCCTCCTTCAATTCTCCATCTTTCTCCTTATGCTATGATTCTCTTTGTTTATTTTCTCTCTGTTTATAGCCCGGTGTCTCGGCTGCATTCTTCTCTCCATTATTTTTTTCATTTCTTAATCTCTCTTCGTTCTCCCATTCATTGGAATGTATTTTCTCAATTTTTCTTGATATTTTATTGTTATACGAACACCCGTGCTAACATTTAAAAAGCTTTCCTGATATTGCAAATTATTCTTCGTCCAGCGATAAAAATTATTCCTTTATAATCTGTATTTCAAATGTCCAAAATCGTGGCTCTCTTCAATTTTATATTGAAGTTTATTCAAGAGTTTTATCCTAAGCGACGGGGCGATTTTTTTCTCCCTCCTTCTGTAAGCTCGCACATACACTCTATTGCCGTTGCTCTCTTCTTGGCAGACGTGACACTAGTTTTTTTGCCTAAATTTCATTTTTCTGAAGTACCCTCTTTTATTTGTCTGTCTGTGACGAGATATTCTCTTTATTTCGTAACTTAGGAGATTTGGTCACGTCATTATTTATTTGCTCATAAATTACGCTATATGTTGTGAATTTAGAATGATTACGATACCTCCGAAAAGTTAGTTATATCCGATTTTCGTTGTACGTATTGCGGGAAACCTATAAAATTAAGGATTACCTTTTTGGTTCGGCAAATGGGTGGAACCATGCAAAAATGTTAAATAAATGTCTTCCTTTTGTAAGTCCGACTAAATTTAATTTCTTTATTTTGTGCGTTTCAAGTAAGGAGTTTGTCACTCCATTCTTGTAGGTCCAAAAAAGCAACTTCCGCATCTTTTAGGACAATTTCCTCCTGTCATATTCATTGTACATATTATACACATCAACATAGGCTTTCCTACCTTTCGATTGGATTATGGTTCCCCAACGCAATTCTTAATCGTTTCATATCCATTCGATTATTTTAAGAAATCTAATTTTCCTTTTCTCTTCCTATCCATTCTCCTCTTTTATATATTTCTCCCTTGCACATCTTCCTAATGTCGTTAAAAAATTGAGCTTCAAACACAACTACGTTTTTAGGCGTCCAGCGAAGCAGTAGTAGCAGAACGCCTTATGGTCACGTCTCGTCGGTCCTTTTGTCTTAACTTTCATATCCTAAACTTTTAGAGGGATTTTAATTAAAATAAGTAGGAGTGATCTTCATTAAACTTTATTGTTCAAATGTGATTTTGATCTGAATTCGTCAATTAGAACTTCCAATTTACATAATTACTTTAATAAATATATACTCGCATCTCGTCAAGCATCCGTCAAGCAACAATTAAATACAATATATTTCTCTTCCTAGCTCTTATATAATCTGTGAGGTATAGATTAAAAAAATAGAGGACAACATTTGCTGCAATAAAGTACGCAAAAATACATAATTACGAATTTTAGTTTCTGGTATAAAAATTCATGGACCGCCCAAACTTTTGATACAGTTTTGTACATTTGAACGTTTTGAACGCACTTGAAATCTTTGTGTAAACTATTCCATTTATGGAGTATACTTTTCCATCTTGTTAAAATTCTCTTCGACCATAGTTTCTTGAGGTTACAAATTGTGTTTTTATTGGCCTTTCAACGTTGTTCTTAATTAAGTAACCTCAATGTGTATAACCCGAAAGATTATGTAGGTATCTCTATTTAATGTATAATTTTTTCGCTGCCTGAGTCATGAATTTTGTGTTATCTTTCACAAAATGTCTTATTTCACATACGCAAACGATCAATTTACTTAACTGAACTCTTAACTCCTAAATGAAATTTGTTTAAAAGCCAATATATTTATCTCCCTATTTTTTAATTTTTCTCTCCCTCACCATATCGATCGATAATGTTCCATTCCCTCTTTCCCTCCATTCTTTCCTCTATATTCTAGCGATTAAGACGTTATTAAATCCCGCTGAACTTCCTAACTTGCTGTAGTCATCGATAGAATGTTTAACGACTTCTCTCAATGGCGAAGCAATATTGGTTGAGATCCCGAAATTTTTCATCATTACCGTAGGAGCCTGAAAGGGATGGGGAATGGTTTGGGAAGTGGAATGATTGTGTGTTTGACGAGGGGAAGTGGCTTAATGCCAGGAACATGGTGTGGAAGATAAGGATATAGGGAATTATCTGGAAAAGGACGAAGCGAGAAAAGGATAGGGGAAAATGGTGGGAGAAAGGGTGAAAACTTAAATTCTGAACTAATCAACCGTGAGTGAAACTTCTGTTCTGCTTACATTAGACTTTTCTCGGAAGCGGCCATTAGAGATCCTTTTATCTTACAATTTGATTTTTTTCTTCATAAGGACGCAGAATGTTTGGGATGATTGGTGAATTCTGTTTCATAAAGAGAAAACTCTTATTTAAATGAGTTTAAATCTAGATACGCTTGGATTAAAAATGATAGTTTATACGTTATATTTATAAAATATTAAACGGTAAATCGTGTGTTGTTTTATCCGAAATATTGTTATATGATAATCTTCTCCTTATCTTCTCTCTTTCTCAGATGATTTCAGGCAAAGTTTACCGAATTTTCAAAACTTATTCCATCCATCTTATAGAAATACTCGCGTTCATCTCAACGAGAAATGAAGTATGTATTCATATAAAAAAAGAACAATTTTAATAACTGTTAAAAATGACCATAAATTATGGAAACCGTATATACTTACATTATCCGCAGAAATGTTTTTGTTATCATGGATTTTCAGAGGTTTTCCGAATTTACATCAAGATAAAACGCACTTAATTAAAGCATAGCTGTAAGCAGGGGGGGTAAAACTTTTGATCGATACAACATCTCAAATAGAATTTTTTCATTTCCTTGACTTAGCATTACCTTTTTAGCGAGAGTATTTCATCGTCTCATTGAAGCAGTGGTGCCTAATAGTTTCGGTTCTAGAGTTACCAAGTCCAATTTCTCCGTCATCGCGGGCCACACGCGTGAAAAATTAAGTTGAAAAATATTAATTAGGAAGCTGAAGTATTATCGAGAGTCAATCTTACCTGATTTAAACTTCTTTGGGTATTATGCGATCAGAGAAAAGAAAAGAATGTATTGTTTTTATAATATTGCGATTTGAATTGACGTTACAATGTACTCTAAAAGTCAATGACGAATTGGATAAAAACAGGTAGCTTTTGTTAAGAACCGCTGCCTTAAAGCGTACATCCCGCAATCCTTTCTATTGCTGAATATGCATACTCCAGGCGCTTAAAAAGTTACTCCTGGCATGGAGAGGTTTCATAGATGATCCACATCACTGATAGCTTAGAAAGAATGTGTTGTATCATTTCTCATTAATTTTGTTTATGAAGCAGTGATTGATATTTCATTTTCTGTGATTATTAAATTTTTGTACGGCTTATGGCAATGCGCTATTATATTTTCGTCAATATTTTGTACATTTGAGAGAATATTTTCGTAATAGTTTTGAGATATATTTTCGCATTTGATCAGCTCTTTGAAATGCTTTTTGTTCGTTGTAAGTTTTAATCACATAATTACCCGATTTTTACATCCAATTTTGCGTTCGGTTTGCCCGTCTACCTGTCTTACGCGGCAACTGCTAAACGTAGTCAGACGGAGTCTTTTTTCACTCGATTATTTAGTATTCTCTATCGTTCCGCACGTTTTCTTGCGGAGGTGTGTTTCCTGTCACTCCTACGCGGTTACCCATTAAAGGAAAGCGGATCAAGACACCATTTTTCCGCCAATCGATTCAGTATTTCTTTTCTTGTTACAGAGCTATAATTGCCAGTAAAATTTGGTTAAGATATAATTTAAATTTTATTTTTTGATAAAAGGTTTGTTTAAAAAATTCTTTTTGATTATACTTCTGACCTCTTTTCCTTTCTTTCTTCATTTGTACCGTTGGGATAACGGAGGAAGATGGGAATATGAGAAAAGAGAGAGAAATAGAAAAGAAAGTAGAGAGAAGATTGATTGATTTGATCTTTATTTGGGGCGAGATTGAGACTAGGAAGTCCCATCTTCCACCTAACCCCTCGTCGTGATACATATAACAATACATAAAACATATACAATGTAAATACTGGTAACAATAAAAATACAATTATTTGAAAAGAAAAGATGTGATTTTGTGGGAAAAAATATGAACTGCTAAGTAATGGAATCCATTTTTAAAAAACCCACTGCAGGAAAACACCCACACAAGAAGGGGAGTGTGAAAAACCGGCGAAACCTACTGAGATTCACTAAAGTCATCACATAATGTTAAATGTTAAAATCATAAAGAGATAAAGAAAAAAAATTGGCACAACACGAATAGATTCTTGAATAAAATAAACATGTAAAAATATCAACATATATTGATATTAACATTGGTGTGTCTGAACAAAATGAAGAGAAAACAAATACAAATAAATCAGTATAATACAAACATTTATAATAAATATTGTTTTGTCAAAATCAAGTTATTTATAAAAAAAATAAATGAATCAATTGAAGCATTAAGGCCTTTAACTGCTCCTTTGCAAGGATAAAAGAGATTTATAGCAGTGTCGCTTGAATGAGGAGAGCGAGTGCGATTTTTTCATTGTTTGGGGAAGGTCGTTCCATAGTCTGCAAGAAGTTGCAATGAAGGACTTGTTGAAAATTACTGTTCTGTGAAGAGGGAGGGAGGACGGAAGGGAGAGAATGAGGTAAAGTGGGAGGGAAGGAGAGAGAAGCCAGAAAATAGGACTAGATATAATTTTCTACCTTAAATATATGCCGAAAAGAGGCGGTTTAGGTTTGCACACGAGCAGTGGACAAATTCGCCTCGCGGAGCGAGGCACAGTGTTGACGTGGGAGGGGGAAGGAGAGGGAGACAGATGGAGAAGAATAAGGGGAGCAGAAAGATCGGGGGGAGAGAGAGAGAGAGAGAGAGAGGGGAAATGTGGATGAGGAGAGGGAGAGGACGCAGATGGAGAGAGAGGAGGGAGTTGAATTTGTGGAGCAGAAAGTTCGGAGAGAGAAGAGGGAGAAGCAGTAGAGAGAGAGGAGTGGAAGGTGGAGAGGGAGGAGTGGGAGGAGAGACAGAGTGGGAGGGGAAAGTTCGGTGAGAGAGAGAAAGAGGGAAGAAGTGATGACGGAGGATTGAGGGAAGGGGAGCTGGAGGTGGAGATGTTGCTGAGGAATAGGAAGTTTGAAAAGAAACAGATTGAGAAAATTTTGGTGGCGTAAATTTGGAAAAATATCCGTACGGTCTAACCAAGTGCCCTATCACGGAATATCTAAAAATATTTTTACTTAGGCACGCTCGGATGAATACATATGTTAGATCAGTGGACCCAACCTTTACCTATCGGGTGCCATTTTTCCAGTATCGAAGTGCCGATACGTCACTTAGGTCTAAGCCAAGCTAATATCAACCACCCTCGGCTCCAACCACTAAAACATCCACGTTCAGAAACGAGAAACTGATCTGCTACTGCAGTTTATTGATTCAATATCCGCCCGGAAAGTGGAAGACGCGGGTTCGGTTCCCGGTCAAAGGAAACTTTTTTCTCTTTTCAAAAATAATCCCATCATTACAGCTAATGCCTGTCTGCATAATATCTTTAGATCGCTCTGTTCCAAGAGTCAACATAATTACTAATTTTTAGATGTCGAACCATTATGAGTAAACAATGGTGGGAAGGGAATGGGAAGGGCATTAATTTTTGTTTCGGGTGGAATTTTCGGGCATCTGAGCCATCAGACACGCCAAGATTTCCTTACAAACGCTCGTCCACTAAATTCTTCACTTGAAAACCAATTCATTCAGATTGCACACAAACTAAACAGATATATCGACGCAAATACAAAAAAATTGAGATCATTCTTTTAAATCTTGGATGTATTTCAACTGTGGAGAAACGAAATGATCTTATAAATTGTTTTAAGCGCCGTTCGCCACCTTTGAGAGGCGGATGCCCCAAATGTGGTGCATGAGCCATAGGTTGGGCAACACTGTGTTGGATGAATATTACATCTAGAACTACTTAAAATAGCAAAGAGACCGTATAGGAACAGTACCTGTTAATCACTCCGAAGAATTTTCCGACGCACCGTTGCATATCGTAAAGAAAGTGCTGAACCGCACTCTATTTCCCTCCTAGAATGAAGGACGTGAGACCGCGAAATAAGCGATTAAGTTGATTCATGATGCAGTTTACGTTCACCACTTGAAAAGAACCATTAAGAAACGCCTTGTGCTAAGAATTGCCTCCTATGATACCTTTTCTTCTTCTCTCTGCACGTCGACTCCTTGGCTTTTCTCATTCTTGCTGCAAACATCCCGCACGATTTATCGCTACTAAAATATCGTACGTGAAGCAATAAAATGAGAAAAACGATTTTTATTTAGTGCTTGATTTTTTAAAAATACTTCCTCGATATCGCTCGCTTCGCAGGAAAATTTTAAGTGAAGAATGTTTAAAGCCGGGGATGATCACTTAGCAAGACATATTGTCGGCGCAACGTGCTTATTGCAAATAAAAGTCACGAAATTGTGTATCTCTCATTATTTAAGGATAACATGTATAGTATCATGAATTACTTGTCCTTTGAGTTAGATTTAGGTTAGTTATATTTAATTGTGTTAGGTGCAGGTGCATGTTTTAGAATTAATTTTCGTTTAAACAGTCGTTCACAAAATAATCATGAAATTTCAGTATAACCGTAACATTGGATATTTATTCTTTTATGTTTATGTCAAAGAAAGAGATAAAACAATCAAGTTTGGAAAATTCGGTGGTTTGCGACACAGAAATGTAATCACTTCACGCAAGAGAGATCATGGGAAGAGCTGATTTGCCGCTCAGATACTGTATGTGCAGCGGATGGATTATTTGATAGGTGACGTGACGAACTCCCAAAGTAAAACACTGCAATTAAAACAATTCTAGAATGAAGACGGATTTGTTTATTTCAGAAACTTAATGGAATAATTAATTCACTCAGTTTTGGCATTATATATACCTTTTCTCCTTAAAGAGTTGTGTGAAATTATTAATCTGTTCCTTACAAATTTTCTTTTGAAAATAATGCGTCTATGTACATAAAGTTAGCCAAGGTGTTTCTATGAATAGGTCACATTTGTTATTTTAGTTGGCAGGCTAGTGAAAACACGTCTTTGGAGTGTTTTCCTCTTCTTTTTAGCATCTAGTTTTTATTCAGCTGCTTACGTGATTCATGATGAAAACGGCCTTCCTTAAGAGTAAAAGAAATAACGGAACTCGATCTTCTATTAAAAAATTAAAATCCAATTATGCTTCTTGTAAATTTAATAAAGCAGAAGAAGACTGAAAAAAGGTAATTTATAGTAGAAAAAATTTACAATGGAGTTTCGGGAACGTAGAGGAAAAACTGGAGAGGGAGAAGTTTTGAAGTACGGAGTCGGGCGGTTTTATTTCAACCTTATAAGTGCACTAAGTGCAAAGGGGAACTAAATTTTTTCGTTTTACATTTTATTGCGAATAATTTGCTGAAATAATTCTATGAATTGGATTAAAAATTTGTTCCTCATAAACTCTGTTAAAAACTCAATGTCATGTTGATTAAAGAAAGATATATTACGTCGCAATAATCGGTCCTCATAATCACAAATTAGAACATTTGTTAAGTACACAAGAGAGTTATTAAGCTTAAAGTTTTTTCATTGTTTCTCATTTCACGGAGACTAATATTTTGATAGTTCTCCGAATTTTGATTTGTAAACATTTGCATAAGTAAACTGTAGACTATTTTAATGTGATACAAATATCCTCTGTGTGATTTTAAAATATCTTCATAATTCTATTTCTTTTATCTTTTTCAGCTGCAGCAACCATTGTCGATGAAATGGAATAAAATGGTAAGTAGGTTTATTATTAACTATGAGTAGAACCTAAATTATTTTTTTTCTTGTGTAAAATATAGATGGAAAGGATTTTATTACTATGCGGAGCATTTTAGTTCCATTAAGTCGAACGTATTCTGCATTATTACATAAATAGGTAAAGTGAGATGCAGGTAATATTTTCGCAACATAAAACGCTGAAATGTTCCTTGTGGATAGATTTCACAAGTAAACGGATTGTAATGCTGACGCTATCGTAAGTCGCAAAAATATAATTTCCCGGTTTATTCCTCTCTTAATTTCAATATGTTTTATTATTCGTTCTATAGTGGTGATGGATATCGATCAATTTAAATCCTGAAACATTAGCTCCCGTAATAACACTTTCATTTTTGATGGTCGAAATTTCAGCCTCGTATGAAATTCATATCTACGTATGTATTATAACGAGTGAGGCTCATCATCTTCGTGTCCGGTTAGGGATCCGAAAGTAAATGTGCCAACGGGATTTGACGCATTGGGAAACGATTAAAAATTTAAAAGAACAACAGATTTGGTTTCGTGAAATTACTATTAACAAGTATGCGCACAAGTTGCACACGGGTTTCCAGTGGTGCAGAAATGCTTTCCGTGAAATTCGCCGTAGTGTAATCGTATACTAATGCATTTGTTTTAAAATAAGAAAACTATTTTTCCTTATATTGTGGTAGCCATTCTTTTTAGATCCGTTCTAAACATGTTCGTTTCGTTTTGCCATTCTATATTCGCCCTACAAACGAAATTTCTTTGAAATCGCTTCAGCCAATACCTTTGGAGTTTGACTGCAGTCTTCTCACATACGCTGTAATAAAAATTCTTCGATTGAGCAATTTATAGGTATTTCCTAATTTAAACTTTCAAAATCGATTTTGCTACCTGTTGGTTTACCTATATCGGTAACGTCATGCAGACCGATTACGCAGCCAACATTCAAGGAACTTCCATAATATTCTTTTACGTTTGAAGATTCTTTAATTAAAGTATTTGACGTTAAATTCAAAGGTTTAGATTGCACTAATAGTTTATTCTTCTCCTCCACACTCAAGGTGATCGAGCAACAGTCACCTTTGATTATTAAATGTTTAGATAAGAAATACTTTACAAATCGTAATGGCAGCTTTTCAATGATTGATTTGCTATCAGAATTAAAATAGTTAGAAATATATCTTTTTTCAGAATACATTAAGCCATTGATCATTACTCAGATTGACTGCCCCTTTACCGATTTGAGTAAATTGCACACACAATTCAATAATTTCACAATGAAACCCAACACTAACACTTTTCACTTTCTTATTATTCAGATAGAAAACAGTTTCCAATAACAGTTGATTGATTTAACAAATATTCTTCTTCCGCGATGATTTTGGGGGTGATGTGGGATCTGCTTGCAGACTGGATGGCAGTGGTGGCGATGACGATGGTGGTGATGATTGCAGGTTGGATAACTCCGGTCTTGGAACACTTCTCCTCCGTTTCGGTAGAACTCCTGAACTGCTCGAACTCTCCATAGCGAATGACTGTGTGGAGTTTATATATTTCAATATAACCTACTATAACTGATGGAGGGATGGCAGGAGTGAGGGGAAGGTGCAAAATTTGAAGGGGAGCCTCAGAAGTCTTAAATCCACGGCGATTGGTTGCTTGTCCTAGATTGCATCATGCGTTGGAGTTGCTTTATCTTCGAGCAGCAGCTTTGTGATTGGGGATCACGTCTTCCATGTTTCGCTTTCCAAAATTCGAAGAAAAAAAACTTTGCGACTTGACAGTCTTTGAGGTGGGGATGGGTAAATTAGGAAAAGAAAGAGGTTAAGGTCATCCTGATTGATTTGCAGAGAGTGTAAATACACTCTCCACAAAGGTCAGAGTGATAACTTTGGAGTCGAAATAGATTTTCGGTGTAGTTAAACGGTTGGAGGAAAGAGATTTCCTAAATGAGAGGTGGATAACCGTATGAATCGAGATATTCAACGTAATAATTGCCTATCACCTGAACTGCAACCCAATGCCTCCCAGGTCTATTAGACAGATCAATGTTTATTATGTAAATTCCAAATTTTGGCTGATAAGCTAAATTATCTGAAGGAAAAACTCCATGAAAAAATCTTCTCGTTTGATTGTCTTTGGAAAGCGTGTTCA
This sequence comes from Tanypteryx hageni, assembly GCA_028673005.1. Classification (NCBI taxonomy): domain Eukaryota; kingdom Metazoa; phylum Arthropoda; class Insecta; order Odonata; family Petaluridae; genus Tanypteryx; species Tanypteryx hageni. The sequence continues at coordinate 45,017,634 of CM054117.1, forward strand.
TTGCGAATTTATAAAAAGAATTTGTGGATGTTTCTATCTTTATCTATCTCGATGAATGTCATGTATTCGGCATAAACTTTATATGTAATTGTTTTAGATAGAGGATTTTCGAAATTGGCTTAAATCCTCACATTTCCCTTTTTTGGCAGACCGCTATAGTCAGTATTACCTGATCCGTCAGGTGATAAATCGAATGCTAATAAGAAGTACCCATGAGCAAACATTTCCATAAATATTTGATTACCCTTATCATGGTGTTCTATACCTAATCCTTGATACAGAGAATAGTATGCATGAGTGTAAAGTTTCTCAGAAAAACTCATCTTCGACCCTCCCGGAGGGATTTGAACACCGTTATCCAAAGGGTTAAAATCTGGTAGAGAATAATGATTGAATGTGAAAGGATTTTTTCCCTCTTTCCAACATACGATCCGTTATCTACCATAGTGAAAATCATAGTTTCTCGTAATTGCCCCATCACAACGTTATCCAAATTTAACATGCGGATACCTTTTGGAATCGTAAAAGTTTTAACCTCGACTCGTTTGTACGGATATAATGCATTGATGCCGGATGATAAAGTTTTATTATGAGTCGGTAAAATACCCGGATTCACATTAAAGTGTTGAACGTACGTAGTAGCGTCAAGAATTTTCAGAATTGAATTTCCAGTATTTTTCTTCATTATGTAAAAACTAGGTCTCGCGCGAGTCAGTTTAATTACCAACTCGATTCCATTCAAGAGGAGCCGAGATTGATTCAACACATCTGCATGGAGTCTACCTACAAGTTCTACGGTAGCACTGTCGGCATATTGTTTCTTTCTCTCAACAAATTCTGGATTAGTTGAAGTTTGCGAATTAATATCTGTTCCCCTATCCGGTAACCATCCAGCGCATCTCAAATGTGTAGATGCAGCACCTTGCCCATAATTTAGGAGAGTTTCTATGTAAGTAGGATAATGGTAATTATCTTCCGGTGGTGTGATTTGTATTCCATTTTAATAAACGTTACATTGGGAGAATAAGGAATGTAGGAGGTTATTAACCACTACCGGTTGTTCGGCATCGGCTGACTTATAATCTGCCCCATCTTATTTACAAAATTTAACTTTCAGCTTTAAGTATGCGTTATTTAAATCTACATATAAATCACCAGAATTTTTAACTCTGAATTCTATTACAGATTGATTATCTACAGAAGATGTCGCTTTATAAGGAATCACTTGTTTCGAAAAAATGTTCGTCTCATAAGTAGGTTTATCGAATGAATCTAGAAAAGTGAGCATGCATTCATTAGCCATTATGAAAATATATCGTGAGTAAACGTGTTCACTCCCCGCTTAGTCTTTCCCGAATGGCGCTTATTGTGTGTGGTCGTTCTTTATATTTTCCTCAATTTTGATCGTTTACTAATAAGTAAACCCATCCCTCCCATCGATTAAATTTCATCTTCAGATTTCCTCTTCAAATTCATCCCTGCTTCCTTAAAATAATCACGGGTCTGGTACCTAATTCTGACAAGGCACCCGCACTGGCTCTAAGAGCTTCTCTACCCACAGCTTTGATTCCACTGCTGAACAGCGGTTTTGCGAGACGAAATAGTCCTCTAAACAAACCGCTCAATCCTCTACCTCTCTGAACTCAATAACTTTGTTGATAAACGGACCCAATGTCTCCCCCGCATTGTTTGGCATAATATGCCGAATATCGATCCGCATTTCATGACATTTCGATTTATAATGATGATTTTGACTAATGTGATACTTTTATAAAGTGTTAGAACTAAAGTAGAAGGTCTTGTATCGGGAGAGAAATTATAAGGTTTCCCGTTTTAATTAGCTAGCAATATTTCAATGCTTTCGATTTCATTTTTTTCGATTGGGAAATAATAAATGCGATAAAATTTCTGTCGATTTTTCTTAGAATCAACGATTCTCAAACATCAACTCATCGAATCGCCTATCATTTGAGGTTTTATTATATCAGTGTAAACGAAGATATCACTATTTTCAGCTGTATCATCAATCCCCGATAAATCTCTTTTTGATCTTCCAGTTACTAATGATCTAAAATAACGTTCCTTTTCTGGACCATGACCTTTTACGATACCTTCGGTAATATCGTTCAGCACTTCAATAAAATCATTTTCTGTTATTATCGAACGTATAAATTGAATAAAAGAAATGTTATATCCTCTCTTTATAGCATAAGTGATTTTTTCATTAGATATAATCACATATTCTCTAGAATCAAAATCACGCAATTTCTTCTTTTGGGGATGAGGAACATTAGCTGATATATAATTACGTATGGTATTTGCTAGGGTGATATGAAGAGTATCTCTATATTGCACCACATAAATTCTGCACAAAGATTCGAAAGCCTCATTAAATGACATGTTTTTGGGGGCAGAAATTGAGATTGTGTACCTTATCTATTTTTATTACCGAATCGGTGGAAGTGTTTTCTGAGATTCCTGTTTGTTCTTCACTTCCTCCTCTTATCGATTCTGTTCAACTTGCGCTTCTTTCACTTAATGTTTTTACTCTTCTTTTCTCCTCCTCCACATTCATGATCGGAAAAGAAATCTCACAAAGTCCAACTTGCCATTGACTGTTCTCCAAATACAATCTATTAGCTAACTTTGTTTGAAAATGAGCTATGGAATTATCATTAAAGTACTTATAGGAAGAATTGCTTAAAAGAGTGATATAAAAACCATTCATTTTTTTAATACCCCAATTTATAATGAATCAACATTAACTATCGTTGAGACTTGATCACTCTCCGTCTTCTTCCTTCACAAAGCGAATTGAATATCTACTTATAAAATATCAAAATCTAAACGATTCACAGTAGATGCTTTTACCCATGAGTTAAAAGAATTAGTATATCCTTCCCACTTGACGAAATATTTTATACTGTTACCTTTTCCTCTTATCCTCAATATTTTATCTATTTTTAATTCGGTAGTTTAGATATAACCGTTCGTCTTAATTCTGGACCGTAAAAATTTCCCTCAATGGGTTCACCATTCAAATCTTCCAACTTGTACCTAGGAACCTTATTCCCTAAACAACGTATTTAATTTTAAATATCTCAGCTGTATAGTTCGGAGTGTATCCTTTAGCGAATGGCGTTCTCTCCTTGCTCATCCTAACGTAATCGCTCACCTTATATTCTGGCTTTGTTTTTCTCTTTCCTCTATCGAGTAGGCTTTTTTTCTTGAGAAAAACATTTGATTCGTTCGCGTCGGATGGTGCCATCTCAATAGATGAATGAATCGTATCATTATACCCTTTTAATAATTTGGGTAATACGTTCACATAGTTATAGGTAATATTTTTAGTAAAATACTTATACATCTTAGATTTTAACGTCCTATTGAATCTTTCTACTACGGCAGCTTTAACATCGGGGTTATGAGTATAATAAAACTTGACGTTTTTTTTCTCTAGGAAATCTTGAAAATTTTTATTCCTAAATTCGGAGCCTTTATCGCTTTGTAATTTTAAAGGTTTTCTATGTTTGAAAATATAATAAAACGCCCTCACCATTTTTCCCCCGTCTTGCTCTTCAAAGGAACTGCCCAAGCATATTTTTGGAATAAATCTATAATAGTTAGAATATATGCAAATTCACTATTATATTTTTTTGAATTTCGCATATCATTTAAGTCACATTGCCAAGTTTTGTCGATATAATCAACATCGTAAAAATTTCTTTGGAAGCGTTTTCGTAAAGGTCTGTGTAATGTATAAGCGTCCTGTGAATTCAACCACTCCTGAACGTATCTCTTCGATAACTTAATTTTACCCAACGCTTTATACAATTTATCGGTTGTGAAAAATCCTGCTTGGTTAGAAGGGTCGTAATAACTGGATTCTAAAATTTCATCGGACTCCAAACTATTTTTGATTTACGAACTCGTTCCCCTCTTCTTGGTAATTTGCTTTCCCTCGCTTCTTCCCAATCTGATTCGTTCTTTATTCCCTCGTCTCTTAATAATTCTCCCTTATTTCCAATTCTTTCCATCATACGTCTCCATTGTTTATCTATACGTTGATTGTTGACCCTGAGAAGTTTCGTTATACTCTTCAAACTCTTAGAAGTCGTCGGGGGAGAACTCAAAGGTTTTCTTTTCAAAATATGTTTCTTAGGTGTTGGAGGAGGAGAACTGGAACGTTTTTCCTATTTTACTATCGGAATAGAGATGGCTTTCTTTTTTCTGCAGCAATATTTAAGTACATATCCAAAGCATGCTTATAAAGGTGCCATTTATCCAAGTCATTCAAATCCTTTCTATTCAAAATATTTTGCACCTCATCATCCAATCTAGATATTCGGTCTTTGGATTGTTCTCTATCGAATAAATCAGGGTTAATTAAGAGCATCTTTTTAAGACTCATTTATCAAATAGTTATCTTCCTAACACAGTAGAAAGAAGAGCGTCTAGAAAAAACCGGAATAAAACCTCCTTTTTGTATCAAAAATTTCATTTTCTGCTTTAATGATTTATTTTTACTACCTATTACTCTTACGATATTTAGATAACTTATTCTTAATAGAGGGACTCAATTTAGTATTTCCGTTTAAGGTATTCAAGCAGCACTCGCACAAAATTTTAATCAAATCGTCGCTACCTTCTTTCAAAATCATGTTACGCAATTTAGGTTTGGCTACTTTCAATACATGCAGCAAATGCTTATTAGATTTCAATATTTTCTTTTCTCAATCATATGCTTCGGAACATAAACGATTGTAATTTCATCGGTGAAAATTCGTGTCCTAAATCTAAAGCGATCATCCGCCTCCTGCGAAAGGTCTAAGACTAAATAACTGTACGGTTCCGATTTTGCCTCCTTATATACTCTCGTCAACTCGGTCGAATTCTCCGGATATACCTGCCTCGCTAGATGACTATACTGAAGTTTATCGTAAGGATTTCAGAACACTACGATATACTTCGCATTGAGAGAAATATTTCTCGATTGAGGACTCGGATAAAATGCGTTCTGTGTAATGAGAATGACTGAAATATTGAAATGGTAGGAACCTCTCGTGAATAATTCGCTGACTTGCTTATTATATGCTTCATGCATTAAATCATCTATGACATATACAGTCGGTATTTAGATAAGTAAATTAAATAAAACGTTATCGAGCAAGTTTTCATTTGCGAAGAATAAATACAATCATTACCTTTTACACCAATAACAATCTTTTTCATAGGAGGAAGTCCATCGATACAATTTAGCCCTTTATTGTAGTGATCAAAGCAGAGTTTATATTTTTCCAACTGTTGACTAACTTCAAATCCTCAGTATCTGATGGATGTCACGTGGATGAAACAATTCAATATAATCAAGCGGTATGTATTCCAGTTGTTCCATTTTAATATACTTCCAACCATTTTCATGATAGGAGCGAATTGCCTGTCCGATCTTTTGTAAAATTATATCATTAGTCGAGTCCATTACTGAAAGGAAATGAAAATCGAACCGATAATTATTTCCCCTAATAATTTAAAATCAAAATTATATCCTATGGAGACAGATCACATTTGAAAAGGATGTGGTTTATTATTATTATTTATTGCTAACATATGAATGCTGTTGAAATCCACGAGCGTAATGAATAGAGAGGAGATACACAATTTCGACTTTTTTAATACAACAAGAGCGAGGTTCTCTACGGAGAGCTGTTATGATGCCATGATCTGGATTTGTATTGTAAGAGGGAGCGGCCGGATGTAGATAGCGTCTTCAAAGTGCAAGGTGGCATTCTTTGTGATAGCGCGCAGACTTTTCCCTCTTAGTTCCGCAGTGGAAATAAAGAGAAATATACGCGTGGAGACTTTAAATTTAAATCTCGCGATGATTTAATACGTACCTTATTAAATACAATTGGGATACGGGAATTCTTTCATTTCACCGACAACGTTGGATAGAATAGAAGACTCTCCATTTACTTAAAAGATTCGGATAAAAGAGCCGTATCAGGTTCAAGTTAATATTTTATTACCCGTATTATAATTTTTGGATATGATATCGGTTATAAAGGGAATTTAGACAATCTAAATCTGTAAAATTGCCGCTACTTCACCTAAGATATCATTATGTTAATTAACAAAAATTGATTTTAAGGATCCTAAAATTTCAAACGTTAATAACTCGCTAATTTGCAAATGGAACCTCTTATGAGATACGCGTGACATCTAAGGCTATAACATAAAATTGATTTAAATATTGTAAAGTTAAAACTGTCTTAATAGATGGTAAATACATACCAAATTTTAACGAAAATCAATTTATTGGAAAACAGTATATAACTTAAAATTTTCACCTCAGTAAAAGCTATAACTTTTGTTTGAAACATTTGGATATAAATGATACCTTACAGAATATAAAAAAAATTTCAGTTATTTTATCGAAATATGCTCTCTTCGTCAGTGAAGGGGATACTAACGTCAGCATTGATGAATCTTTGCAGCGAGTTACGAACTGCCATAGATTCTACCTTTTTAATGTGAGTTTTTTGCAATAAGCCTTTAAGATCTGGACTAAGTGCGAGTGCGGTAAATAAACCGCTCTGACCTGCATAAAACGGGTGGATAAATTGTTCGAGTTATTCTCTTATTTTAATTTATATAAATAATCATAAATGAGATTTGATAAATCAATTATATTTATAGATTACTGAATTTTAGTAATTTTCGGTATATTCAAATTTATTTGGCATATATTTTTGGCTAAGAAATGTTCAGGTTTTGTGGAAAGTTATTCTGGTATCAGAGATTTTGAAAAAATAATTAAGTATAAACTTTTTAGGAAATTTCTCCGCAATACTTAATCGAAAAATGTTTTCCCAAACGAATTTTGAAAAAAATACGTTTTTCAAATCAATATTTATTTATTTCCATTTAAAAATGTCTTAATCAAATTCAATTCTTTTTATTAAGAAACTTCATGGCTTACCAAATACTATTACTTAATGGAGGTAGAAGAAGGTGACATCAACCATGAAAATTTCGAAAATATACTGTTGAAATATGTATTACGTTGTCATCTTTTTTTCGTAAAAGGTTTAGAAAAATGTAAATTCTTATCCGATATAATAGGACATAAAGTCATCGATTTACTCGTTTCTGACTGCCCTCCGATTTTACAATCACCCTAATCGGGTAAAAGATGTATGCTGTATAAACATAGAAATGATGGAAAATTAATGTATGCTGTGGATAATTGTCACAAAATTAAGAAAGAGTTTTGGCAAAATGTTGACCTAAAATTGAATCTGATAGAATTATATTATTCAATTGCTTTCCTAAAAATCAATTTATTTTCGATGTATATAAAATGGCTTCTGTTGGATTTATTTATTCTGGATATATGGGCATGACTCTTTGTAGTAAATGCGGTGTAAATGTATAAGAGTGGGAGAAAGGAGATTATCCTAAATAGGAACATGATCGATTTGTGATAACTTGTCCTTTAATCAAAAAAGAAAAGAATTTAATTAAAACATTTTTAAATAGAAATAAAGAAATATCGATTTTTAAAAAAATTATTTTTATTTCAACTCTCCCTTCCACTCGACCTTCAACAAGTCCTGGACAGATAAAACGAGTTAGGATCAAAATATTTACTTTAGTTCAATTTCTTGTGGGCAATTATGGTTGAACGCAAACACTGAATAACGGAAAGCACGGTTAAAATCATCGTAGTAATTCGGCACTTAAAACGATGAACTCCTGAAAGGACGACATGTCATTTTTCTGCGATCGATTTACGGGGAAGCGGTCCAAAAATTATTTATTAAATAGAGAAATTTACCTATTTACGTAAAAAAATTCGTCGTCAAGGTGATTTGCATTTTCTGACGAAGCGTCGTTCAGTAGTGCAGGACTGGGCAACGGCTTCGTATGTTGGTTCATTGTAATCCTAAGTTTCGATCCAATTGTTGGCAATCTTCTTCTCCTCTCTCTGCTCCTCTATCTCACTGGGATGGCAGGTGGGTATGTATGGCGCCTTTTCTTTGATATCACTCTTAATCAAATTACTGCACTGTTAAAGCGTTCATAGTTATTTAGTATTATAAGCGAAAGAAACTTAAATCGTTTTGACAATTAAATCAGTATGCTATTTGTAGGCGTTGCATTTAGCATTGTAGCTCACCTTGTCGGAAACTCGGTGGTTACGTTCGCTGAAACATTTTCTATCGCCTCCGGTGTACTCTCATCGGCATGGGACTCGGCAACGGCACTTATGAGATAGGAAATAAAAGCAGTTATTTGGCATAAATGTAATTTTTAAAGTGCCCAAAACGGGTTCTGTTTTTATGGTCTATACACAATCAATAGCAGGTTCATTTTATTGAATATAAAAAACTAACAACAAGATGACATTTATGATGATTGGATTGCGAGAACTACCACATAATGGTCGCCGAATAGAATCCCGTAATTGAGTAGAACTGAAAAAGTGTGGTTGATGGTGGTCCGTGGTGTTATTCTATTCTAGTTGGTGGTCAGTGAAAGTGAAATAATCGGGAGACTTGGTCAAAAAATGGAGGAGGATTCAGTTGAATTCAACTTAAGTTTATTTAAGCCATTTAAAATTGGGAAAATAATTAAGCAGGACTCACCTGTCAGAATGCCTCCAATTTCGGTGGTGTTTCGGAAACCTGGAGGAGGAGATGTTCACGCGGGGCTCTTTTTGACCGCATTCCTTCGCCTTTGACGAGGAGAAAGACGTGGAGGATGAGAGAGCCATGGTGAGCAAAACGAAGAACGCACCCATCCTTGATACAGACTTGTGGAGCAACGTTAAGATCGAAGTTGACGTCCTACCGATGATGTTGAATATTCTGATCCGAAGTATATATGCAAATCCTAACGGAAGAAGAGGGGAGGAAATATTCCCGTTCGTTACGTAAACCCGCTTCGTGCGCATGCACCCAATCTATCTATCGGTGTCTCTCCTTTTCCTAACAGGATAAAAAAGTTACAGGTGTACTTGTACTCTGATTTGCCGTCGTTCCTTCTCATGACTCGATATAAAGTTCAAAACCTCCTTGTCGGTTACAGGTAGACGAGAAATATACCATAATTTACGGTGTCCAGATTAAAGATTATGACTAAATGAAACAAATAACCTCCGACATAATGCGCATTATGTTCGTAACATGGGGAGTGGATGAGAAATTTGGGAAGCTTTAGCCTGTCACATATTTCCCTGTGCTTGGTGATCTTGAAGCCCTCTTCATAAATTGAAGGAGGGGATCGCCTGCGTTTTATCCTGAAATTCAACTTGCAGGTGGGTTACAGGGGTGCAATTCACCTATATGATAATATTAACATAAAGTTTCAAATTTCAACCTAATTATTATCCTATCGTATTGAGAAATACAAAAGTCGTTATAGCAACGTCCTTGTGTCGAGCTAGTCTACGACTATGGCAATGGCCGTGTGTAATATATAAAACTAGTAGTTGGTGCTTGCATTCTGCAAGCATATCATCTCAAAATAAAAAAACATTCATTTTTCATATTTCATCATTACAAATACTTTTTTAATTCTAAATATTTCACCTCCTGAGCGATTTTCGTTTTTCCCATATGTAAAATAATAGATTAAAACAATCCCAAAACATTGCAATTTTAAAAATTTTATACTTTCTTCATTATGAGGTACTAATGCTACACATTTCCGACAAATTTTAAAGTCGTAGTACTTCTAGAAGTGAAATAATATTTTTCCAATTTTTTTAATTTTAAACATTTTTAACTGCCACCGCACTATGTTTATGCAATGATTCAAATGTTTATTTGTGCAAATGCTCTACTTTGTACATAACTTGAAAATTTCAGCTTCCTAGCTCATCCCGTAGTACCTAAACAGTTATCTATTTGTTTAAAATTTAAGAATTTTTAACTTCCAAACAAAGTGAGGTATGAAAATTTTAATAATCCATATTTTGTTCTTTTAAGAATTCTACTTATAAAAAAAATTTCAACTCCGTAGCACATGCGAAAATACATTAACCTTGAAAACTTGTTTAAACAACTGCGAATTTTTCCGGCCACATTGTTGAACTTTTTCATGATTTTCGTTTTTTCTAGTCAATTTTGCACAAAATCCTACAGAAGAAAAAAATTTTGAATCTCCAGCACATCTGGAAGTGCCTTAACATTAGTATCCTCTTATATGTTATATCCTCCTCCTCCTCCTCTGTAAGAAACGTCTATATATAATGACTAGTAGAATGTGCTTGCATACTGCAAGCATTTCATCTCACCTTGAAAAAACATTAATTTTTCAGAGAGATATTTCATCATTACAAATATTTTATTAATTCTAACAATTTCACCTCCGCAGCGATTTTCGTTTTTCCCACATGTAAAAATAATAGTTTAAATCAATCCCCAAATGTTGCAATTTTAAACATTTTACACTTTTTACATTATGGGGTAATAATGCTACACATTTGAGCCAAATTTTAAAGTTGTAGCACTTCTAGAAGTAAAATAATATTTTACTAATTGTTTAAAATTTAAACATTTTTAACGGTTGCCGCAATACATATATGAAAAAATTGAAATATTTATTTCTGCAAATGCACTGTTCTGTAAATAATTTGAAAATTGCAGATTCCTAGCTCATCCCGTAGTACCTAAAAAAGTTATTAAACTTTAATGATCACATGGGGTTAAAACAACCCCTAAAATATACATTTTTAAAATTTTAGATTTTTATAGTAGGTTATGAGAAAAGTTCTATAATCTTGCAAAATTTTAGCTTCCTATACTTATTAAATTGGTCTACACACTGGATTGCGTTTTCCCATGCTAACTTATGGGAGATATTCCGGGGTCTCTGGAGTCGAACCCAAGACACTGTAAGCAAAATTGACAATAATTCCTAATAGATATTTTGGCCGTCTAGCAACTCGGACAATTTTATTTTTATAGCCTACGGGCAAGTGCCCAAAATTAATTTACAAAAATGGCGGAATGATTTTCTAATGTGAAAAAACGCAATTTTCGGAATTTCTGGAGTCGAACTCATGTCACTTAGGTAAAAATCTCATTTTATCTGTAGGTTTCTTCATCATATCTACAAAAATCTAAACATTCAGCTCTATAGCTTTTGTAGTTTGGGCTGGACATTAGTATCCTCCTATATGTTATATATATCCTCCTCCTCCTCCTCTGTAAGGAACGTCTATATATAATGATAGCGTTCATTTTTCCTAGGTACGATGGAATCAATAATCCATCCGGCCAGTCGGCCCGTTGGACTCTCCCAAACCAGTTATCAGGTAGGATGGACTCTAAGCGGCACCTTAGACTTGGGCTAGGCGGAATGGAGTCTATGAACTATATAAATTTCGATTTGTCAAAGTTTTAGTGTGTTTCCATTTTAACTATAATCTCAAGATATATCGATAAATATACAATAACAAAAGTTTGATTTTGATGTTTATTAAAATTATTTTTAAACCTATTACAATAAGAATTTTTGAAAATTTAGGAAACATAAAGAATTTAAACATTTACCAGAAAACCTTGTCCTTTTTTGACGCAAAACCTTCAAATATAGATAATGCTCTCTCATTTTTGTCTGAATTAAATAGAAATATTAGCCCAAATAATTGCTGTTATTCAGAAAAATTGTGATTTTCCATTGAATAGAATAGAAAGAAGTTAATAGTTTTTATTGAGGTAAATACACGATACCGAGCTATCACTCATGCCAATCCACTATGTAAGCATATAAATACCTAATTATCCAAGCACGCCAATAATCCTTTTTTATTTGTAAGAGTTTTCCAATCCTTTTTTGTAACTTTCCATTATAGAATGAGGCTTCTCTCAATTTAGGTGATAAACATTGCATGACATTTTAAGCACAATTTTGTTTGAAGCGTATTATTCTGATCGCCATGTTTAACTGTTTTCAATTATCGAATATAGCTTCTCTCAAGTTAAATCAGGATCGTGGGTAATTTAGGGTACAATTGATTTTGAAGCATGATAATCAATCATTGACAAGGACTTGATTGAGGATGAAATTGAGAATATAAAATCTCTTCTTACATTTAACCCTTTTATCATTTAATTACAATATTTACACATAAATTATATATATATATATATATATATATATATATATATATATATATAAATAGAATATATGAATTATATTTAAATACATATTAATTACAAATTAATTATACATTTGGTTATAAATTCAGAGTTTTGCCATAGAATAATGTTAGTTTTGTTTTTCGAAAAAATGTGTATCAGCTTTGTTTAAACATAAAAAAATAATTGTCCCATTGAGGAAAGCACCTATGACAAGAAGTTTAAGAAACCGCGAAAAATTCCTACTCAGTTCAGGGAAAAAACTATAATTTCAAAGAAAATATAAGTGTGGTGGGTGGAAAGCAATGCGGCAAAAGTATCTCAACCTTTTCTTTCCTTACCTTACTATTATAATAATAGGATGAATAGGTCAGTGGAAGATGATTTGAGTGTAGAAATAGTACGGAAGTCTGTTTTAAATTTTGCTGACTAATATAAAATTGATAAAGATGACAAAGCATATACCTTTGATTGAAATAATTTGTCACTTTTAAAAATGTGGTATTTATTCAAATTATCTATTTGTGGATGAAATGATTGTTAAATGTTATGGCCATTATAAAATGAAACACCTCATTCGAGGTAAACCAATTAGATTAAAATTAAAATTCTGGCCAGTTCGTGGAACTAATGGCTATTGCTATCATTTTATATTTTACACATGTAAAGAAACAACCTCTAAAAGACCAGCGTTGAATTTAGGTTCAAGAATAGTAACTGATTTGCTTACATGTGTCGAGGATCAACAAGGCCAAATAATCTTTTTCAAAAATATTGTTACATGCAGAGACCTTCCTACACATTTGAAAAACAATGATTTTTATCTAGCAGAACCGTCCGTGAAACAGAATTGAAAAATGTCTTTTGAAATCTAGGAAGAATCTATCAATATGTGAAAATAGTTAATTTGATTTTAGATTCGATAAAAATTATGAACTGTTATTTCAAAAATGGAATGATAATAAGTGTAAAGTCATAGGAACTATTTATGATAGTAAAAATCCTATTAAAAAGTCATCAAGATGCTGCAACTCTGTCAAAGAAAGAATTGATGTTCCTCAAACCCAAACTTATAAAGTCATGCAACAATAATATAGGTGATGTAGACCACCATGATTGGCAAACGGATAAGTATTGCATTATAATTTGCGATAAAAAATGGTATTAGGCAACATTTACTCGAAGTTTGTATATGGCAGTAACAAATGCCTGTCTCTAACACCGTACTATACATCCCCGCAATTCAATGAATGCTTTGGAGTTTCGCTAAATAATAGTGGTGCCATATATGAAATTACAATCAAAAGGTTGGGCACGAAAGGAAGGGCAATTGCATCTTTTGTGGGCATCCATTATCTTTGCAGAGATCACCTGATGGGATAAACAAAAGCGATTCCAAACAGGAACTGTCCACATAAACCTTTAACATATTCTATAAAATGTAATGTAACATAATGTAAACAATGTATTCTGCCATATCATTTTACTAGTAGAAGGTGCTTGCATGCTGCAAGCATTTCATCTCACCATGAAAAAAACATTAATTTTTCAGACAGATATTTCATCATTACAAATATTCTATTAATTCTAAAGATATCACCTCCGCAGCGATTTTCGTTTTTCATACATGTAAAAATAATAGTTTAAAACAATCCCAAAATGTTGCAATGTTAAACATTTTACACTTTCTTCATTATGGGGTACTAATGATACACATTTCAGCAGAATTTTAAAGTTGTAGCACTTCTAGAAGTAAAATAATATTTTTCTAATTGTTTTAAATTTAAACATTTTTAACGGTTGCCGCAGTATATATATGAAGAGATTGGAATGTTTATTTGTGCAAATGCACTGTTTTGTAAATAATTTGAAAATTGTAGCTTCCTAGCTCATCCCGTAGTATCTAAACAATTATTAAACTTTAATGTTCAAATGGGGTTAAAACAACCCCTAAAATTTACAATTTTAAAATTTTAGATTTTTATAGTTGGTTATGAGAAAAGTTCTATAATCTTGCAAAATTTCAGCTTCCGAAACCTATTAGATTGGTCCACACACGGGGATAACTTTTTCCCATGCTAACTTATGGGAGATATTCTGGGGTATCTGGAGTCGAGCCCATGACACTGTAAGCAAAAGTTGCAATAATTCTCAATAGATATAAATTATAATACAAATTTAAATATGTATTTATGACATTGAAATTTCGTAAAAAAAGACCATGTGCTATGATTAACTACATATTTGACCAATCTCCTATAGATATGACAGCATTTTGTTCCTATATTATAGCCAATACTTATAATTTTACCATCTAATTTTCTTTTTTAGTTTATAGTTATTCAGAAATTACATAGCATAAAAAAGTATTTATTTATTGCTTGGGCGTTTATGAGTTAAGTCGAGAAATATTTTTTGAGGTCGTCGTATTTGAACTTTGAATAATCAGTAAATATTCATAACTCGTTCTTTGATTCATTTATATTTGGTCATCTTCGCTTTCCCATATCCAATTTAGAGTTGTAGGTCGCCCTGTGGATCAGAGATACATAATTTGCCTTTCAATAGCTTTTTATTTTTTGGATGAAATTCCGGAAAATAAGAGTAATATATTCGCAATATTACACATGTGCGTGTGCTTGTGTGGGAAAACTAATGGAGGCACGATCTGTGTTTTCCCCCGAATTTAACATCGAATGTATCGAAAAAAGAATAGAATTTAGGCTCAGAGCCGTACACTTGTTGAAAATAAAAGATCAGGGTTATAAACACAAGTATCAGTCAATAAATATCCGAAAGTGTGCAATAAAAGATGTTGGATAACTGTCAGATATGCGCTTAATTCGAAAATATTTAAAAATTTTCTACATGGGCAAATGTTGTATTGACTTGAGCGCTTAACTCGTCTGACTTCTTCTTGCCTAGAGATTAATTCACCAAACTGATCTGCTCTACGTAGTTGAATATGTCTACAACTCCATACACCGGTGTCGAAACATTAGAAGCCGTTGGTCCCAAGTCCTTTCCATTCAGAAATAAGTGCAGGTCGCCATTTGATCTCACTTTGGCGCCGAGACGATCGTCAACCTAAATATTAGATAGGGAACGTTAATTACTTAAATAACACTGCAAATATATCATAAATAACATCATCTTTATATAGGAGTAGAATAAAAAACCGAAGGTACTTATTGGCGAGCTTCAAATCTAACATTCGGAATGATGATAATGAGTGTGGTTTGGGAAGAAAATATAGAAGTTGAGAGACGAAAAATGAATGGCTCTGTATCAAACTATTTTCTTAGAACCGCAAGTAAGTTTTGCGTTAAGCGATATTATTGTACTAGTATTTATTGTCATACGAATAAATATACAATGAAATATATTTTATGTCCAGGAACATGTCCAACGCTCATTTCGTGTTAAGCGTTTTCGTGAAATGTGGGACCTGCTGCATAAGTAAGGTCAGGCTGACCAGTTTTTTTTAAGGAGATACATATTCTAATAGAGAGGTGTGCATAATTTAAATAGGAATAGAGTTTGCTATTCCCTTAAAACAAGACGCGCCTCAAAGACGATGACGTAATCAATTTTGCCCAGGATGGATGGATCAAAGGAAAATTACCATAGATAGATTTTTTGTTACCATCGTATTGTTTATGGTTACCACACAGGTAGTGTTTAAACTTCCAACAGCGTTCACATTTTATGCATATGTGGAACGATGCGACGGGATATTTTTATAATCCCAGCTTATACGACCAATTACACAAAACCAGTTACAATGCAAAATCCCTTCACGACGAAAGATTTTAACGTACAATACATCATATTTTCGTGTTACAAACTACTTTTTCTACTAATTCCTGAGAAATCGACCGCAATAAAATGAAATTTCGTTCTTTCAGGCGTTCTATGTTTCAATCCTCGTATTACTAAGACGATTTTAAGTACATAACTCCAAAATGCAAATGATTAATGTGCTACACTCTTGCCCGTGTTCATTAAATGGAGAAATAAATGTAACAATAATCGAAACAATGATAGTATGATAGACAATGGTTGTGTCAGGCGGACTTTAACAATATCAGTAACAATGCAGATAATCATGATGAAATATATTCATCTAAAATATGTTAAGTAAATTTTGACCTTAAAAAATGCGCTGCACCGCATTCTTTGAAATGGAGAAAGTAAGAGTATCAAGAAACGAACCTTGTTTAATGTCTCATGCAAAAATCACGTGTCAGTCTGAAGGATAAAAATAGAAAAATCGTTGTAAACAGATATATATTATACATTTTTGACAGTTTTCGTGAAAATATAACCGCAGCTTCACAAATATACGTTGATTCCATTTCAAAAGGATCTAATAAAATGTCATTACTATAAGAAGTCTCTACACAACATTACGGGCAGTTCTGCACTGAGTATCTGCTCCTCCAGCAGACCCTTATTACTCGATTATAATCCTCACGGGGTAGGATATACTGAGTGAGCGAGTGCTCAAAAATCGTAGCCTACGTTACTGCGCAGATGAAAATAGAAATTGTGATATGGGATATATTTTCAAAATTTATGAATTAATATTATTTAACGCATTACCCAACATCGCATTTCGGCAAGCATATATACCTTTTTAGTCCGATTTTCTTTTCAACTAGTAAGACTTTGTACGGCAAAATTTCTTTGGCATATGCTGCTGTTATCGAAATAGTAGCTTATGGTAAATTGTATGGGTTGTCAAACGAAAAAGGTGAAAATTTGAAGCAAGTTTAACTATAGCAGTTTCTGCAGCTTAGGATCCTTAAACGAAACGAATGTTAATTTGATTTCTGGAGATATTCGAAAGAATGATTCCTCTGCATTTCCGAGAAATGTCTATTCTCGAATTACTTACCTTAAGCGAATCCAGGTGAAATGCGTATTTGTTCTTAACAGTTGCTACGTCCTGATCAACCCCATTATGGCTAAGTCTCCACGTTTCGTTCCTTAAAATTAACATAGAAAAACAATCTAAATTACTATTAAAAATTCATAAATACATAATACATAAAACAATAGGCGTGCCACAAACACAAGATAGTTTTCTAAAGTTATACCTGACCAAACTTTGATTTCAATGAATTTCTGTTTTAGGCGTGTTGCAGTTAAATGTGTCGTCTTTAATACGGTTTTTCACCGTATTATAGACCAATGAATGTTCTCACTGTGCCTTATCTTAAAAATATCACTTTTATGGACATTATAAATAAACGCGTAAGTATTCCTATGAATCATCCGCTTCTGCACATTCACCATTGCAATTCCTTATTTTCCGGGAGTATGCAGAAAAACTTGAGAATTAGATGGTCGTGTCCTTAACTTTTTGGTTTTCCATCTGAGCGAACTGATGTAAAGAGAAAACTCATAAAGTAGAGTATTTATTAATCACAAAATAAGTCCCGGGTATTGACGTCTGTTGTCAACGTCAGCTAATACCTTTCCATTGGTTTACTAATATGTAAAACATTTTACAATAGAGGAACACTTTCGGAGGTTAACA
This sequence comes from Tanypteryx hageni, assembly GCA_028673005.1. NCBI lineage: Eukaryota > Metazoa > Arthropoda > Insecta > Odonata > Petaluridae > Tanypteryx > Tanypteryx hageni. The sequence goes on from CM054117.1 coordinate 45,035,328, forward strand.
ATGGAGTTGCAGTGCTACACTAAGGTATACCAAGTGAATATATAAAAATGAATTTTTATAACCAATGGCACTATATAAATATATATATATATATATATATATATATATATATATTTATTTATTTATTTATATATAGAGAGAGATAGAGAAAGAGTGTGTGAGAGAGAGACAGGATGAAATATCAATGAAGTGCTACGAAGAGTAGGAGAGAAGCGAATGATTATACACATTATTAGATAGAAAAATGCACACTGGGTTGGGCATTACCTGAGATGAGAGACTTTGATTTAAGACGTGTTAGAAAGAAAACTAGATGGAAAAAGGGAAAGAAGTAGGAAAAGATTTCAGCTGATCGTCGATTTGAAATGGAAAGAGAATTATCAAGAAATGAAGATGACAACGGAAAATAGGAGTATATGAAGAACCAGGTTCAACCATGAATTATCACGGACCTGTCTAACAACAGACTATCAATGCTTATATATATATATATATATATATATATTTATTTATATTTATATTTATAAATCGAAGTTAATATAAAAATTGGTGAAAGGAAATCTGCCACTCACGCTCTAAAGTAAGTCCAGACGATTTCCTCGATTTCTTCTTGAGAAGAGTCGGACACCCCGACCACAAAACTCCATTCTTTCTTCTTGGTTGAAGTTTTGTCAACTGCAACTTCAAACAGTTCTTCCTTCATCAGCGGTCGATTTGTGACCACGGTGAAGTACACGTCCTCCAATGGTCTGCGGTGATTGTGAGAGTGGACGAAGAAAATTTCATTCGGTAATGGAGTAAATGAAAGACAGTTTTCAACGGACAAATTACGTATCGTTCGATTGACCGCATTCGTTCGAGCTTAGGATTAAGGTTTTACAATTGGGATCATGTTAAACTATCCGGCAACTCAAAAATATGAGGTCAAATGAAACATTGGGTGTAAAACTGTCAATAATTGTTCATCGCATAACAATAGCATCCTGCTCAAATGGAGATTTATTTGTATGATTTGAAAAGTATTGTATTGTAACGATAATGTCAGACGAAAGAAATATTGGCACATTCAACCTTTGTTGTGTTAGGAAATTAAATTAAAATTTCTTTTATACTTCAAAATCGTCAATTTTAGTGCATCGGCTATGCGTTTTAATTCAATTTTTATAGATAAAAGTGAAGGTGTAAAAATGAACTTTTATAACATAATTTTATATGGTTAATTCTTTAATATGAATAAACTCTATAATATAATTATGATAATCTTTCTGCTTCCATGGGCGTAAAAAGTTGCAGAAGCGTCTACCTGTTTAGTGATGTGGGGGTCTTTCTATATAATCATTTTAAAGTTGAAAGAATGGCAAACAGATGCAGAGAACTGAGTGGCAAACGCAAGAATGTTTCGTATATAAGTAGCAAGACATTTCATAATATCTTTCATTAATAAATATACTGACTTATCCATTCTTATTGCTTAAATTAAACGAAAATATACTGCCAGGTTAGAGTAATTCAGCTGTAGATATTAATAGATGTGAAATTGTTGAATATTTCATATTTTAGTCACCTAACATAAATGAAAAAAACAATAAATTGTTCTTTTCCTAACATATCATCAACTATCCATATAAAAACACTGTGTAAATATATTTACCTGAATAATTGCTATGCTACAACACAGCACCTTTAAATGTTTCATTAAAATTTGTTCAAATTAACATCCTATACCACAGTTTTACCTATCTTAAATAATGAATAAATATAAAAAGGTTTATAGATAAATAAAAACTTTCTATCAATAAATAATACGATAAATAAAAAAGAGAAAACAAATAAAAAAGAATAGTGGGTAATACTTTTGTTTTAAAATAAAATTTTCGAGTTTATTTTATGTTTATAATCAAAGGTTAATTTACGATTTTGTTTCAAGTTTATGTTGTGTTTTCTTAAATTATTTATCTCGAAATTATTTATTTATTTATTTATATTTAGCGTTTTATTTTAAAATTTCTCATTTTTTGAAAATGTCGAAAGTTACCGATAAATTATCGGTAAACCGGTATTTATGACAACATTTATCGAATTGCCGATAATTGAAAAAGTCGGTAAATTTGCAATCTCTATTACACACCATATAGAAAAGCTTGCCCACCCGTGGCCTAACTCATTGGTTCTCAGACTGTGCTGCGAGGAATCATGGTGTTCCGCGTAGAAGCCAAAGAGGTTCCGCGAAGAAATAATTTTCAATGGTGGACATAGTAACTTCAGCGAAAAGTTAACAAATTAGTTATTATTATATAAGTTATAATGGGCTCCCAGTTTTCTGTTCTTATTATTGCCTAATTACAAAATATTAAGAAATTTCTAAATCGTCATAACGTTATGAAATTAATTTGTGCCAGGAAATCTGTCGCACCAATATCATCTACTCAGCATTGAAGCTCACTCTCACCAGGCAGGGGGGGGGGAATTCTGAGGTTTTGCATCCTCGATAACGGATCGAAGTCGATATGCAGTTACACAAGTTATTGATTTAGGTTATATGCAGAAAACTATACCGTACTATTTCGATCTAATGATTTCCGTTACATTAAAGTTTGCGTAGATAGCAAACACTCTCATTTCGTTCACTAGATAAGTGAGCACTATTGTTAGCTTACCGAAATTATCGGATTGCTATATTCTGGATAAAAGTTATCAGAAGAAATAACAATTTTTTTTAAAATAGCTTTTTATTACCTGTTAACAGAAGCTGACATTCAAAATAGTGTTCCTACGATGATTTGTTGGAAGTGAAATAGTTTGAAACCAGCTAGTCAGCCACCTTGTTCGTTGAACTTGAGAATGGATGTTTTATGCAATTTATCAACAAGAAAGTGGATTTGCAATGGAACCTAAAAAATACTTCATGGATTTAAACCAAATATGATATATAATTTGTTGTTCAATGGCAATAATCGTAAACTTTTCCGAAGTATAATACTTTACACCTCAAATGATCCTTCCATTTCTTATTATATGCATCGTAGATAATTTCTAATGAACTTTCAAATTTCAAAATAAACGAGGCCCTATGCAAGAAGAAACTGTATCAAACAACATTATTATTATTATAATTAGGGTGTGGATTTGTCGTGTAAAAAAATTTCATTCGTAGGATAAATATAGGGTTTTATTATTTTCCTTTTCATTATGGTTGAAATCGGGTAAATATAAGTTACGGATTATTCGAGGGTTTAAAAAATGTTCAACCATAAGTATAGTCGAGAGAGTGATATTGTGGTAAACGCCTCCAGGTGGAGAGGAGCACTTCGCAGACTGCAAAATTATATTGTTTCCCGTTCGACTTCGTTTGAAAACACACCAGATATTAGTGAAATAATTTTTTTCAGCTAACGGACACTTGTGCTCCTTTTCCCTTAGATCATAGATCTATCAGCGACTAGCTAAGGCGCGTCCTAGACTATTCCTGGCGCGAGTAAACCAAGGAGATTGTCTTTGTTACAAAGTAAGTTTACGAATAAATTTTTTACAAAGAAAATAAACAGACATCACGAACATCTCAGACTGCACTCAAGTGCTGGGGAGCCTACAAGCGCCCGAATAGAAATTTTGTGACCAAATATTAAAAAAATTGTTTAAAGAAAATAAAAATTTCGGGTTGTTTTAGCGTTTTACACGCAATTTAAAAAAAGGAATCGGAGGGTAAAAATCCGGTAAAAATATAGTAAAACCCGAAAAATCCATACCTTAATTATAATGAAAGCTCGAAAAACGAAATAAGTTCCTAATCGTTTTAAATACCAAAAAGGAGAAAATTATCTATGAAGCAATATATAAATTACTTTTGCCAGGACAAAATCTTCAGAAGAAAGAATAAACATATATACATAATTGTCATATTGATATCCGAATAAATTTTAATAAAAATTACAATTACTCGTATATAATGGGAATGTTATCAGATCAATTCATGCATGTGAGTATATATAACACTAACAGGAAATATGGATGGACGGGTAGCGTAGTGAAATATAAGTATAACTCTGCGAAGTAATTCGTCACGCTATGAATTGATTTCTTCCGAGAAAGTCGAGTAACAACCTCGTCATAGAACACTTTCAATGCTATTGGGACCCAGATGACATCTCGTTGTTGATGTAAACATATATGTACTCACTCCTTTCGATAGGCAGCGCGTCCGTCTTTGGTGATCACTGCATTTCTTCCGTTTTTCTCATGGAATCTCAGCTTATGCACTTCGCTACTGCTGATAAAAAATAGAAATTTAATTGAGAATTAGTGTCAACTCTGTATAATTTTCTTGGTTGTATCAAGTGTAATGCTCGACTTTGGCGCCACTATTAAAGAGGCGTTATAAATTAGCGGTAAAATCGAGAACTATTTATGATTGAATGTAATGCTATTTTAACAAACATTTCAAGTAGATAGAAGATTTAAATTTGGTAAGAATGTTTGATTCTTATGGTAGAAACCATTTACAAAATGTCACCATAAAAGACCCAGGTTTGACTCCAGAAGGTAATTCCTATTTCCCATAGGATAACATCTAGAAATCAATTTAGTGGCTTGTAATCTTTCATTCTTTTTTCTCATAAAAAATAGAAATATTGACCCATGATCTTCAACTAGGAGTGTTTTAAAGGTAAATGCACATAGTTTCTTATTCTTGTCGCCTATTCTCCCCCTCACTCTAAAAATGCTCGAATTAAACGTTTAAACTACTTATTTTGGCAAGATTTAGTGATTTTATGAATATTCGCCTTGACAACAAGGACATTGTCGAAATCTAGACCCCATCAATTTTCATATGAGTTATGTATAAGTCAATATATATATTCCTTCCCATCATATTTGCGTGCTTTTATGCAAGTTGGATATAATTAAATGAGGAACAGTGGTTTAACGCGAATAACCGATGACCGGATAATTAAATTAAAATAATCGTAATAATTTGGGTCTTGAGCCAAAATAACTTCTGAAAGAACTAAACTTCATTGTCCTGCGATCGGCACACGTTTCATCAGTCGAAAATTTAATTTATAACCTGAAAATTTGACGTATTTTGCTTGGAAAACTTTCTTCGTGAAGATGATTAGCTTTTTCTGCTTCGATACCAATGCTTGGTGGTCTTCTTCTAACCCTCTTTGCTCCTGTATCTCACTGCCCCTCTCCTAACCTGTTTCCCCAGGTGAGATTATATAAATTCATGTTGCATCTGTCCACATAGTCACGAATTTTCGACTCTGTTTCGATTTTAATGTGTACATTTCTATCGAAAATGTACTCCACATTTCATTGATAAAGCGTGAATGATTGCTCCTGACTTGGAAATAAAGATTTAAATTACTGAATATTAAAAAATATTTTGAGCAAAAACAAATCATCCCAAATATTTTTTTTCAGCCCAGTTTTGTTATGCAAAAACCGGTTCATACTTTCTGAAAATAAAATTCGGTGAATTTTGATTAATTTTTGTTTCGTATAAATCACTGGTGCCCTCTATTTCTCGGTAAGATATATATATTTCTTACACCAGTCCAGTTGTATATTTTTTTAAATTAAACAAAGAAATGATACTTATACACAAGAAGAAATTTTAATAAACCTCATTCAAACAAAAAATCAAATTGACATTTTTAAAGGCATACCATAATAATTTGTAACTGCAGTCAAACCACATAGAGCGCGTTCTTTTTTTGTTTGGCATTTGCCTCGCGTCGGCCCTGGAGGCTATCAATCTGCGTTATTAGTTTTTTCATTGGAAGACTTTTATTTTTAATTTATATAATTTAAGAATTTTTATCAGAATTTTCATAAACCTAATTTTTTATTTTAGAACGATTTATTACTCCGCCAGAGATCGACGAAAAATGACTCGGCGGTAGGCCAGTAGATCCCGATCGACCATATGGGCACCCCTTGTATAAATGATGTTCTGGTATAAAATATTGTATTTAATTTTAATTTAATTTAATATTTGATTCATGTTGTATACCCGTTATTTTCTACGAGCAATTACAGTAGCTAATCATACTAAAGGCAGTTTAACAATGTATATTCATAACGTGTGAAGTTATTTAGCGTATTTAAAAGCAATTAAATCGCCGCTATCTCATCGCGAAAGGTGAAATAAAATACCGGACCATTTTTGCCAAAATATAAAAATAAAATGCTTATTGATCTCGTTTTTCGTTCATGAGAAATGATAATAATTGTAGCGGAAATACCGTCCTTTATTTGAATCTTTATTGTTGATCGACGTTGTCTAATTTTTACCGGCCTTGAATGAAATAACCGTTACAGAATAAATTTAAAAAGTATCCGATTTTAAATGTGGCAACTTGTATTAAAGCGAAATGGTTTGATAGGATTACAGTCATACCATATGGAGTCTTTTCTAATTGATCACTTTTAATCAAATTAGCTATATTGATTAATAGTTCATATTTATTTCGTATTATCAGCGAGAGGAATTTAATGCGTTTTAATAATGACATCAATGTTTGATCTGTAGGCCCTGCTTTTTGCACTGTAACTCACCTTCTCGGACACTGAGTATTTAGGTTTGCTGAAACTTTTTCTATCGCCTCCTGTGTCCTCTCATCGACATGGGACTCGGCCACGGCATCTACGAGATAGGAAATAAAACTGTTAGTTGGCATTAATGTTAATTTTAAAATATTCAAAATGGGTTGCTTTTATGGACTATACAAAATCAATAGTGGATCCATTTTATTGAATAAAAAACTGACAATAAGATTACTTTAATAAAAATGGGATTGTGACCGTTACCCCATAATGGTCGCCGGATAGAAGCCTGGAATAAAGTTGAACTGAAAAAGTATGGTTGATGGTGTTATCCGTGATGTTATTCTATTCTAGTTAGCAATCAGTGAATGTGAAATTATCGAATAACTTAAATATATTTTAATCGTATCACATTAGACTCACCTCTCAGAATGCCGCTGATTCTTATAATATTCCCACTCTCGCACCTTACAATATTGTGTTGCAATTGCAAATCGACACGATCTGTTGCCTCGTTTATTCTCTTCTCGGCGAGAAACGACGAGGACCATTCTCCGGTGGTATTTCTCATCACGGAGATGGAGATGTTCGTGCGAGCCTCTCCTGGACCGCAATCCGCAGCCGTTTCCGAGAAGAAATACAAGGAGTTTATTATTGCCATGGTGAACACAACAAAGGACACGTTTATCTTCGAAATAAAATCGTAGAGCGAAGTTAGGATTGAAGTTGACCTCCTGCTAATGATTTTGAGCTTTATAATGCCCAATATATATACATATATGCAAATCATCAGGGAGGGATGGGAGGAATGATGCTGCTTCGTCACGTAAATCGGCTTCGTACACATGCACCCAAAATATATCTATTGGTGTTTATTTCCCTTTCCTTACATGTTAAAAAAATTTCGAGAATGAGTTTCTGCATAATTTTACTTGGCGTCATCTCTTCTCAGGACTCGATTAAAAGTCAAAGGCCTCCTCAGATAGAGGAGAAACAGACCATAATTTACCCAGTCCGTCTATCGGCTTCTCTTTCCCTTTCGTATGATACAAAATTTCCAGGAACAGAATTTATGCGCACATGCAGTTTGAACTGCTGTTATCCCTTCTCAGGACTCGATAAAAAGTCCAAGACCTCATTGGCTGCTCCAGTTAGACGATAAATGAATCGTTATGAACGGCGCCGATATTACGGCTTATGATTCGATGAATCAAATATTGTCCGACTTAATGCGCATTATCTTTGTAACATTGGGAGTGGGTGTGGTATTGGAGATGCTTGAGCCCGTCACTCCTTCCACAGTGCTTGGTGACCTCGACGCTCTCCTCATAGAGAATGAGAAGGCTGGTGGGATACAGGGGCGCAATTCACATAAATAATAATGTTAACTAGAAATTTGAAATTTCCACTTGATTAATATAGCTAATCGTATTGAGGAATGCAATCGCCTTTATAACACCGTCCTTGTGTCGAACTAATTGACAATTATAGCTATGATCGTGTCCGGTAATATTTTTGTTTATTCCTAAATATCTCTTGGGAGAAAACTCCCGGCGCTAAGAGAGAGGGGAGTGCCTAAACTGCGGTAGAATTGAGAATTATTGCTGTCGGCTGAGGTATAGAGGATTGTGTGGGAATTATTTAGTTAATAATTTCCTCAGATCAACCCTTATTACCGCCTATATTTCGTATATGGGTAATTCCATGTCAAATCGCGCACTTTTGAAAAGGTCAAATTTGTTATTTGCTTAAAAATTTGTGCACACATTATATAGACGAAAATATTATGCACTTTTAAAAAATAGCGTTGTTAGTTTTGATGTTACGCAAGATTAAATGTTTTGGAAAAAGTGGAAAAACAACCGGGCCAGTGGAATTTGATCGGTAAAATCTTCATATCTATTTGTCGTACAGACTTGCACTTGGACTCATTTTAACCCTTTCAGAACCAGAAGAAATTATGAAGTAATTCAAAGTTTTTAGGAATTAAAATGACTTGATTAGGTATACATTTAACATAAAACAATATCATTACATGAAAAGAAATCGTAGGTTTTAGAGAACTTCATGGGACACGTGTCCCAATGGACGTAAAGGGTTGCAAATCAATTAAAATTACTAACATTTTTATATTGACTTCAACTACATTTTACTAAACATAACAGTACATAAATCAACAAAAACAACAACAATGGACATTAAAAACATAAAAACTATAATCTAAATAAATAAAAATGAGTAAATAAGTCTTTTAGCTATGGTATTCAGCGAAGAAATTTATGTCTTTTGTATAGCATAGGTGAACGTTACATGTAGTGCAAGTGTTATTAGTGCGATTTTCAATTTTACCTTTAGCACAGTTTGCACATCTTTTACGTGTATTCGCTTTCGCCATGGGATTTGAAGGCACGGAACGTTTCAGAAATACACGTTTTTTACTTGTCACCGTCGTAGGTATGGCCCTCTTCCTCGAATAGAAATCGCCAATCAAAGATCGAGCTATGACCTGTCTGTACTCGAGGCAGGATAGTAAAGGGACCGCAGCACGTTTATTTTCGAGGGGTTCTGTGTAAATGACATAGGCATTATTGACAGCTATATCCAGAAGATCGAAAAATAGACGGAGGTAGTATTTTATCTTTGATCTACGATCCAATTCGTAGTACACCTTGCGCTGATCCATAAGGTCAACACCGCCCATCTTTTTGTTGTAGTTTATGACAATTTCATGGCACTTTACGTCAATCTTTTCAGCAGATCCTGCCTTTCGCCGCTTTACAGTGGACGTAAGTATAGGCGATATAAAGTTTGTCTAAAGATGTACCGACTTGTTGTCCATCCACTTTACATAGGATATACCATCGAAACTTTCAGTATAAATATCTCCTCTATTCATATTTTTATCTGATGGCGCAGATTTTGGAAGATGTTTTCGGTTAGGGCTAACAGTACCGCATGCCTTGTTGTTCCGGTTTTTCAACTCGTATTGCAGCATGGATGAGTTGAAAAAGTTATCGAAATACACCTCACAACCTAAACCTTCAATGGCTTTTGTAAGCTCCAGCACTACCGATTCGCCTAACCCATATTCAGTTTCTGATGATTTTTTGCCCGTGTACAGATCAAATTCAAACAAATAGCCCGTTTTAGCATTAGTTCTGCACCACATTTTGAAACCCCATCTTATAGGTTTATTTCTAATATACTGTTTCATAATATTGTGCCCTTTTCCCGACATGTCTGTAATGATAAAAAGACAAATAAAATACAAAAGTGGGTAAAATACAAAAAAACACCGATTACAACAACGAGTAACTTCCTTGTAAATCTATCCCTTTACGTTCACAGGGACAACGACGTCCCTTTATGTTTTTGCTCGTTTTTATGAAATATTATATCAAAATTCTATTGCAAAACCTAATAAAACCATTCTTTACTTACCATCAAATGAAAATATTACACCATAAATATATAACGAACAATATTCTATGCAGAAACACTTATGAAAAAGTTTGAATACTCCGCGCTCTGAACGTACTACTTGCCGCGAAAATTTTTTTGACAGGTGACGTTTACGTAGGGTTTCCAGTAATAAAATTATCAAAAATATATTCCGGATTACGCATTTGCTGAAAAAATATTTAAATAATGTTGGTTTACGTACACTATCAAGATTTTATGTGGGGACACGTGTGTCCCATGGTCGTGAAAGGGTTAAAGGCCTTAAAAATCTGTTTCCGATGGTAGGCGTCTCTTACCACATTTATTAAAAAATTTATTTGATAATTTTTCACATATTGTACGAATGTATTTTTCATTTATCTGCTCACCAGAGTAAAATTCTGAAAAAAATAACATCGCGTTTTTCATTCAGTTTTGTATATAGCATGTAATTTTCAAGATGGAGAACCGATGGAATCTTTATAAAATACATCGTTGTCTACGGCGCTTGCGTTTTCTCCACTGTGCATTCCTTCATTATTAACTATAAAGAAAAATAAGACACTAAATGCTAATTTTGTTGTCATTTGTAAATGTTGAATGCAGGACACCATGGCTGTACTACCGTTCCAGCGACAATTAATAGATTTTCTAAGAAAAAATTAGGAAATGTTTCGAAGATTTTCTATTTCTCGGATGTCAATAGTGCCCAATACAAAAATAGAAAAGCTTCATCAACTTATGTTACCATGAAGAGGAATTCAACATAAAAGTATAGTGGCACTTTTTTCCTACGTCGCACGGGAAGGGGACTTGCGACGGCATAGGGGGTACAATTAAGAGATTAACTGCAAGAACAAGTGTGCAAAAGATTTGCGACCCCATAAACATGCGATCAAGTTTTGCCGATGGATCGTCGACTATGTAAAAAATGTTAATGAGCATTTTTTCTGGTGAATATCACCGCGTGGAAGCAGAATTTTTTCAACCTCGTTTCGCACAGGCTAATGCGATCCGTGGAAGTCTTCCGCATTTTTATCCCCATTAAAAAAACAAAATTTGTTAAAAAGCTTATTATTTCGCAAAAAGAGTTAATGAGGCAAATTTATGCAACAAATAAATTTTTTTTTAATCATGCGAACATTACTGAACAATACTCCTTCTCGAATCCTTCACCACGATTACTAGTTTATTTATTTATTTTGGATAGTTACCTATGAAACAAGAAGTTGATAAAAGCTAAACTTCGTTTGCTAGTCTTCTTTTATTTCTCTTCCTTTGGCTTCTGTTCGTATCCTGTGGTGGTTAAGAGAATTGAATTAGAATATATTTAGATTTTTGTCGATTTTTAACCATTTTCATTCCAGTCGATCTTCTCTCAACTCCCTCTTTCCCTCTACTTCCACTCTCTTCCCTCTTTCTACTACTACTCCTTCCATCTCCTTCACTCTCTACTTCTATGACTTTCATTTCCTCATTCGTATCCTTGCTAACTTCCACCTCCCTATCACTCGTGTCACCTATCTCTTCACTACTTCCCACACATCTATCACTCTCCCTTTCCTTCCTCTCCCCTAACCTGCCATATTGCCGACCTTCTTTCCTGCAAGGTTCCCTCCCTATTCTGTATTCCCCTTCCCCCATTTCCACTCTCCTCATCTCAAAATATTTGTCCCCTACCATCTCCCACTTTTATTCCCTCCCTTCCGTGCCCATCCCTATACACTTCCAAACCAAAATCACTTCTCTACCACAACTTCCCTATCTCTCTTCCCTTCGATCTATATACCCACTCCCTTCGCTTTTCTTTCCATTAATTTTTCTTCCCTAACCTCTTCATTCTCTTCTCTCCATCTTCCCTACTGACCTGATCCTTCGGTTCTCCCCTCTTCCAAATCTATTATTATCCTTCCTCTTCCACTTTTCCTTGCCTCCTTATTCCCCTTCTTCCTTGTTCCATTCCGGCATTATCACCGTTCCTTTTATTCTCCATAGTTTTCTTTTCCCTCCCCATCCTACACTACACCCCTTTCCAACAATTCTTTCCCATTCTCCCCATTCCCCATCCGTTTATCCCTTCTCTTCCTCATCCGAAATTACCTTCACTCACAATTATTTTTGTCTCATTTTCTTCAACCTAGCCCTCTACCAACTCCCTCTAACTCCAACTTTCCCTCTCCCTCCTCCCACTAATCTTTCCCTCTCCCTCCTCCCTCTACCTCCTTTCTCTAACCTCTACCTACTCCGTCTACACTTTCCCTTTTCCGCCTTGGTAGTCGGGCGGTTAGAGTGTCTGGCGACAGAGACCAAGGTCGCGGGTTCGAATCCCGCCTATGGCATGGACGTCTGTGTATGTACAGTGTTGTATGTAAGCATGAACCAGATGGTCTAAATATCGCCCTTAAATAAAGTCGATTTATTATTATTATTACAATTTCCCTCTTCCTTCTCCCTCTATCTTCTCTCTCTCTCTCTACCTTCCCCACTTCCGCCTCCCTCTGTCCTCGACCGTCTCCTTCCAAACATTATTTCCTCCCTCTATCCTGTAAATTAGTGATCCCCAACTATTTGTCGCCAAAAGGATATTTAAGTTTTCAGAAGTGTGGCGGGCTTTAACAATTTTCAAGGTTTATTTTGCATTTGTACACCAAATAAAACGCAAAAAATCATATTCTATTGCATAATATATGAATCAATAAGATAAAAAAGATAATTTTACACGTGAAAGATATTAATGAAATTATTCGGCAATTACTATTTCACCATTAGCATGTGCTCTTTTTTATCTACCCGTAAGAAAAATTAAGGAGTTTTAAGAAATAAATATCATAAACAGTTTTCTTAATATTTATTTTAAAAAGTAAAATATTGTTGATCTGCAGGTCTAGACATATTTATTATTATTTATTTAACATAGCCAGTTATGGTTAACTAAATAGTATTCTTTGTATTGTTACTTGTATTTGGATTTCAAAAAACAATCGAATATGAAAAAAGTTAAACAAAAGTTAAACATACGCGCTCATTGCAATGTATCCATTGCCGTTGCCTATCATTGCTGGTGCCCCATCAGTGGTCACTAAATACCATCCTAACAATAACTCCGATACATATCTAGACTCATCGAACTGCAGTGACAACCAGTAATATATTTCCAAGTCATCCTGTAGCTGAGTTTGCATGTCACTTGAAAATGCGTGTATCCTCTTCGTAACTGTGTTGTCTGATAACTGCAAGTCTTGTATTGACGAGAAAATCTCGCGCTTGCTAAAAAAATTCTTGAAACAGGCAATCAGCACCAGTAAAAATGCTTCCTTCAACAAATAAACTTCTTGAAAAGGTTTTACTTCTTTGCAAGCAGATGTGCCATTTTAAAGACATCAATAGTAGTACTTTCATATGTTTTTGCATTTGCCTAACGAAAACAGATTGCTCTCTCTCTCTATATATCCCTCCTTCGTCTAAGTCCACCCTCTCCATCTCCCTCCTTATCACTCCACCTTATCCATTCTTACTCAACATTCCCTCCTCCCCTTCACTTTCCCCCCTCCTCCCCCTCACTCTTCCCCCCACTCAATATACCCTCTCCCTCTTCCTTACATTCCTCCCTCACCCTCCTCCTTCACACTCTTCCCTCTCCCTCCTCCTGGTCCCTCATCATTCGCACTCTCCATCTCCTTCCCAGACACCCCTTCCTTCCGCTCCCTTCAACTACTCCCCAATCCCTCTCCTTCCCTCCCCCTCTTTCACTCTTTCCATCACCGTTCTCTATCTCTTTCTTCCCTCCTACGTCTTCTTTATCCCTCACTCTCTTTATTCTACCTCTTTCCTCCTCCATCTCCCTACACCTCTTCTTCCTTCTCTAACCGCTCCGTCTTCCACATCCCTTTCTCTCCTCTCTCTTCCTTCTCTCTCCCTACTTCCTCCTCCTTATACCTCACCATTCTCCCTCTCCCTCCTCCCTCTCACACCTCCGTCTCCCTCCTCCCTCTTCTTCTTCCTCCATCTTCCACCTCCCTCTTCTTCTTCCTCCATCTCCCACTCCTTTCTCCTGCCTCTTTCTCCCTCAACCTCCAACCTTTCCCACCCCCTCTCCCTCCTCCCTCTACCTTCTTATCCCGATTTCCTCCTCCGTCTCATATCACAGTCAATCCACCTCTTCCTCCTTTCTCTCTCCCCTCCCTCTCCCTTCTTCTCTCCCCTCCCTCTCCCTTCTTCTCTCTCCTCCCTCTCCCTCCTTCCTCTCTCCTCCCTCTTCCTCCTACCACCTCCCTCTACCTCCTAACTCTCCTTCCTTCCTAAACTACCTACATCCTCCCCCTCCTACCATCCACTCCGTCCTCCCTTTCCCCCATCACTCTCCCTCTTCATTCAGCCTCCTCCATCTCCCTCCTCCCTTTCCCTACTTCCTCGCCTCCTCTCTTCCCCCTCATGCACCTCCCTCTCTCTTCCTGCTGCCTCTCCTCCCCCATCCATCTCCCAACTCTCCTTATTCCTCCGTCAACGCGCTGCATCTCCCACTCGATTTTACCCTCCCTCTCCCCCACCCACTCCCTCTTCTTCCCTCTCCCCTCTCTCATCCTCCTCACTCTTCCTTCGCCCTCTGCTTCCTATCCTTCCTCAATATACCTCCTGACTATTCCCTCTATCTCCACCTTCTCCCCACTCACTCTAACTATATCTCCTCACTCTCCCTCTCCCACCTCCATCATCCTACTACCATTCCCACATCCCCATCCTCCCGCTTTCAACCTCTTCCTTCTCTCACTCCCACCAATCTCTCCCTCTTCCCACCTCCATCTCACTCTTTCCCTCCCCTTCTCCCTCCCCCTCCTGCCACTACCGCCTCCCTCAACCTTCCCCTCCTGCCTCTCACTCCTCCCTCGCCCTTCTCCTTATTGCCTCTCCCTCCTCCATCTTTTTACTGACTCTCCTCTCCCTCCAGCTCCTCCACCTAACCCTCCTTCCTTCCCGCTCCCCCTTTTTCTCCCTCATTCTTCCAACTCTTTCTCCTCACTCTCTCTCGCCTCCCAAACTCTCCTGCCTCCCCCTTCAACCTGCCTCTCTCGTCTCCTTCTCCAACCTGCCTATCCCTCCTCTCTCTCGCTCTCCATCTTGCATCTTCCTCTCTCCTCTCTTCCCTCTAACTCCTCCCTCTCACTTCTGTTTCACCCTGCTACCCCTACCTCCCTGCTCCCGCCGTCAGTCCTCCCCTCCCGTTCCCAATCCCGCTCTGCCATCCCGAACTCTCTCCTCGCTCCCCAATCCCTAATTTCCCTCCCTATCCCCGCTCTCTCTCCCACCTCCCTCATCTCGCTCGCCCTCTTCCTATCCCTATCACTATTCCCTCTCCTCCCCCTTCTACCCACCCTCTGCCCACTCTGCCTACCCTCTCCCCCCTCTAACCCCAAATCACCCCACCTCTCCCTCTTTCCCTTCCCCTTCCCCTTCCTCTCCCTCATTCTCCCTGCTCCCTCTTGCCCCTTCCACCTTCTCCAAATTTCCTCTCCCTCGTCCATTTCCATCCTTCCTCCCCCGCTCCCACCAACCTTCCACCCTCCTTTCTCCTTTACCCGCTTCCATCATCCCTATCTCCTCTCTCTCCCTCCAGACACAACCTTCTGCCTTTCCGTCATCCCTCTTCCTCCTCCATTTCCTTCTACCTACTCCCCATTCCCATCCCTATCCCTCTATCTCTTCACACTACCCCTCCCCTCCTTCCCACCCTCCCCTCCCTCCAACCCCTTCCCTCCTTCCCACCACTCTCCTTCTTCCTACCCCTTCCCCTACTCCCCACCCCTCCCCTCCTACCCAACTCACCCTCCTGTCTCTCCCTCCTCCTTTCCTTATGCTTCTTCTCCCTCTCCATCCTCCCACTCCTTCTACATCCTCCCTCTCCTTCTGCATCCTCCCTCTCCCTCTACATACTACTTCTCCTCCGCCCTCCTTCCTATCTCTCTACGTCCTGCCAGTCCCTCCTCCTTCTCTCTCCTGCCTAGCAATCGTCACTCTTTCTTCTCCATCTCACTTCTTCTTCTCCGTACTCAATCTCCCTCCTGCCTCTTTCTTCTCATTCTCCCTTCCCCGTCTACCTCCTCTCTTTCTACCTCCTCCCTCTCCGTCTTCAATCCTCCTACCCCTCTTGCTTCATCCCCCCCTGCATTTCCATCCTCCATCCCCCGACTCAATCTCACCCATCCATCTAGCTCCTGCCTCTCCCTCCCCCTCAACCATATCCCCCCTCCCTCTCTACTTCCCGCTCCCCCTTCACTTCTTAATTTTCCTTTCACATTTCCCTCAATCTGGGCTCTCTCTCCTCTCTCTCTCCCTTCCTGCCTCATCCCTCCTTCATCTCCATCCTGCTTCTTCCTCCCAGCAATAGCTCGCCAGTCTTACCTCTGCTTAGCTTCACCCCGTTATTCTTCCCACACACGCTCGCACATCCCGCTCGCTCCTGCCTCTCCCTCCTCACATACCCTCTCCGTCCTCACATTCACTCTCCCTCCACTCTCTTCATCCTAACTCTCCCTCCTCCCCTTCCCTCCCGCATCACTATTCTGAGTCTCCCTCCTCCACTCTATCCTGTAGGTCACACTTATCTCTTCCGTTTGCCTCTTCATCTCCCTCCCCATTCTCCCCAATTCTCTCCCACCTCCCTTACTCTCCTCCTTATCCCTCCTAGCTCTCTTTCCACTGTCCATTCTCTATCTTCTTCCTCTCTCTCCTTCCTCTCCGTCATTCTCCCTGCTGCCTCTTCCAACTCCCTCTCCCTCCACCTCCGCCCACCCACTTCCTCTATCTTCTCACTGTCCCCTCCTCCCTTTCCCTCCTTCCTCTTCCTCCCCTCTCTCCCTCCTTCACTCACTTATTCCTCTCCTTCTTGCCTCTTCCATCTCCTTCCTGCATACTGCCACTCCCACCTCACTCTACCTCTTGCATTTCCCTCATCTCTCCCTCGCTTCCGTATCCCTCCCTGCCTTTTCCTCTTCCTTCTCCATTCTGCTTCTACTTCCCCCTCCATCACGCCTCTTCCTCATCTCTTTACCTCCTTTCACCCCCTCCCTCTCCCTCTTACCGTTCCCTCCTTTCGCTCCCCCACCCACACCCCATCCCTCTCCCACCACCCTCTTACATCTGCCTCTTCTCGCCTCCCTCTTCCTCCTTCCTCTTCCTCCTACAATCCCTCCATCCCACATCTCCCTCTTCCTTCTGCCACTCCCTCTCCCTTCCCCATTTCTCTCCCTCCTCCCTCTCCTAACTCCATTGCCCTCCTCCCACGCTCTCCTCACTTTCCCTCCTCCCAGTCTCTTCTGCCTCTCCCTCTAGCCTCTCCCACCTAACTCTCCATTTCCGTTCTCCCTCTCACTCCACACACCCTCCTCTATCTCACCCTCCCTCGACGGCGGTGGAGGGAGAGGGAGGAGGAACAGGAATAGGGATGGAGGGGGGCGGAGGGAGCTGGAGTGGGAAGAATGATGGAGAAGAAAAGAGGTGGGGGAAAAGCAGGAGTTAGAGAGAGGAGTGAAATTGGGGAGGAAGAGAGAGAAAGAAGACGTTGGATGGAGTGGCAAGAAGGAGAGGCAGGACGGGGAGGAATAGCCAGAATGGGGAGAGAGAGATTGAATAGGCAAATGTAGGATGGCGATGGAGAAGTGAGAAAGAGAGGGAGCAGGTAGTGGGTGGAGGAGTGAGAGTGAGAATGGAGAGGTACAGTCAGGTGGGAGGAAGGAGGACGAACGAGATGTGAAATGGAGAAGGGAGTGTTGGAGAGAGAGAGAGGAGGGTGGGACAGGAGGGAGAGACGGGTGTGAGAGGGAGAGGTGAGAGGCGGGATGGAGATGGAGTACGGATAGGCAGTGAGGGAGAGGGACGAGAGGAAGAGATGAGAGAGAGTAAAGAGGGAGAATGAGATGAGAGAGGCAAGGAGGAGAGTGAGAAGGGAGCGAGGGTGGGAGGGCCATTACAAAATGAAACAATTCATTCGAGGTAAACCAATTAGATTTAAATGAAAATTCTGGCCAGTCTGTGGAACTAATGGTTATTGCTATCATTTTATATTTTACACTTGTAAAGATACAACCTCTAAAAGGCACCAGCGTTGAATTTAGGTTCAAGAACAGTAACGGAATTGCTTACATCTGTTGAGGATCAACATGGCCATGTAGTCTTTTTCGATAATATTGTTACATGCAGAGACCTTATACATTTGAAAAACAATGTTTTATTATCTAGCAGAACCGTCCGTGAAACAGAATTGAAAAATTTCTTTTAAAATCTAGAAAGGATCGATCAATATGTGAAAATAGTTCATTTGATTCTAGATTAGGTAAAAATGATGAACTCTTCTTCCTAAAATGGAATGATAATAAGTGTAAAGTCATCAAAATGCTGCAATTTGGTCAACGAAAGGATTGATGTTCCTCAAGTCCAAAGTTATTCAGTCTTACAACAATAATATAGGTGATGTAGACCACCATGATTGGGAAACGGATAAGTATTTCATTATAATTTGCGATGAAAAATGGTATTAGCCAATATTTACTCGAAATTTGGATATGGCAGTAACAAATGCCTGTCTCGTACACCGTAGTATACATCCCCGCAATTGAATGAATGCTGTGGAGTTTCGCCAAATAATAGCGGTGTCATATATGAAATTACAACCAAAATTTTGGGCAAGAAAGGAAGGGCAAATGCACCTTTTGCGGGCATCCGTTATCATTGTAGAGATCACCTGATGAGAAAAACAAAAGCGATTCCAAAGAGCAACTGTCCACATAAACCTTTAACATATTCTATAAAATATAATGTAACATAATATAAACAATGTTTTCTGCAATATCATAATAAATAAATTATAATAAAAATTTAAAAATGTATTTATGACGTTAAAATTTTGTAAAACAATCATGTGTTATGACAAATTACAAATATGACCAATGTCCTACAGATATGACATCATTTTGTTCCTATACTATAACCAATACAAATAATGTTACCACCTAATTATCTTTTTTAGTTCTTAGTTATTCAGCAATTACATAGCATTAAAAAGTAATTAATTTTTTGCTTGGGCGATAATGAGTCACGTCAAGAAATATTTTTTGAGGTCGTTGAATTTGTACTTATAATAATCAGTTAATATTCATTAACTCGTTTTTTGATTTATTTATATTTGGTCATTTTCACTTTCCCATATCCAATTTTGAGTTGTAGGTCGCCCTGTGGATCAGAGATACATAATTTGTCTTTCAATAGCTTTTTTTTTGGATGAATTTCCGGAAAATAAGAGTTATAAATTCGCAGCATTACACATGTGCGTGTACTTGTGTGGGAAACCTAATGGAGGCACAGTCTGTGTTTTCCGCCGAATTTCACGATCGACTGTATCGAAAAAAGAATAGAATTTATGCTCACAGCCGTACACTTGTTGAAAATAAAAGATCAGGGTTATAAACACAAGGATCCGTCAATAAATATACAAAAATGTTCAAAAAAAGATGTTTGATAACTGTCGAATATGCGTTTTATTAGAACATATTTTATACTTTTCTACATGAGCATATTTTGTATTGACTTGATTACTTAACTCATCCGTCTTCTTGCCTGGAGATTAGTTCACCAAACTGATCTGCTCTACGTAGTTGAATATGTCTACAACTCCATACACCGGTGTCGAAACATTAGAAGCCGTTGGTCCCAAGTCCTTTCCATTCAGAAATAAGTGCAGGTCACCATTTGATCTCACTTTGGCGCCGAGACGATCGTCAACCTAAATATTAGATAGGGAATATTAATTACTTAAAAAACACAGCACAGTATGTCATAAATAACATCATCTTTATATAGGAGCAGAATATAAAACGGATGGTACTTATTGGCGAGCTTCGAATCTAACATTTAGAATAATGACGATGAGTGTGGTTTGGGAAGAGAAAATAAAAGTTGAGAGAAGAATGGAGAAAGATTCTGTATCAAACTATATTTTTAGGACCGAAAGCAAGTTTTGCGTTAAGCGATATTATTGTACTAGTATTTATTGTCATACGAATAAATATACAATGAAATATATTTTATGTCCAGGAAAATGTCCAACGCTCATTTCGTGTTAAGCGTTTTCGTGCAATGTGGGACCTGCTGCATAAGTAAGGTCAGGCTGACCAGTTTTTTTTAAGGAGATACATATTTTAATAGAGAAGTGTGCATAATTTAAATAGGAATGGAGTTTGCTATTCCCTTAAAACAAGACGCGCCTCAAAGACGATGATAATCAATTTTGCCTAGGATGGATGGATCAAAGGAAAATTACCATAGATAGATTTTTTGTTACCATCAAATTGTTTATGGTTACCACACAGGTAGTGTTTAAACTTCCAACAGCGTTCACATTTTATGCATATGTGGAAAAATGCGACGCGAATTTATAATCCCATCTTATACGACCAATTACACAAAACCAGTTACAATGCAAAATCCCTTCACGACGAAAGATTTTAACGTACAATACATCATATTTTCGTGTTACAAACTACTTTTTTTACCAATTCCTGAGGAATCGACCGCAATAAAATGAAATTTCTTTCTTTCAGGCGTTCTATGTTTCAATCCTCGTATTACTAAGACGATTCAAAGTACATAACTCCAAAATGCAAATGATTAATATGATACACTCATGCCCGTGTTCATTAAATAGAGAAATAAATGTAACGTGAATCGAAACAATGATATTATGGTATACAATGGCTGTGTCAGGCGCACTTTAACAATATCAGTAACAATGCAGATAATCATGACGAAATATATTCATCTAAAATATGTTAAGTAAATTTTGACCTTAAAAAAATACGCTGCACCGCATTCTTTGAGACGGAGAAAAGAAGAATATCAGGAAACGAACCATGTATAATGTTTTATGCGAAAATCACGTATTAGTTTGAAGGATAAAAATAGAAAAATCGTTGTAAACAGATAAATATTAAACTGTTTTGACAGTTTTCGTGAAAATATAACCGCAGCTTCACAAATATACGTTGATTCCCTTTCAAAAGAATCTAATAAAATGGCTTTACTATAAGAAGTCTCTACACAATATTACGGGCAGTTCTTCACTGAGTATCTGATCCTCCATATTACTCGATTAGAATCCTCGCGAGGAAGGGTATACTTAGTAAGCGAGTGCTCAAAAAATGTAGCCCACGTTACTGCGCAGATGAAAATAGAAATTGTGGTCTGGGATAGATTTTCAAAATTTATGAATTAATTATTAATTAACGCATTACCCAACATCGCATTTCGGCACACATATATACCTTTATAGTCCGATTTTCTTTTCAACTAGTAAGGATTTGTAGGGCAAAATTTCTTTGGCATATGCTGCTGTTATCGAAATAGGAGCTTATGGTATATTGTATGGGTTGTCAAACGAAAAAGGTGAAAATTTGAAGAAGGTTTAACTATAGCAGTTTCAGCAGCTTAGGATCCTTAAACGAAACGAATGTTAATTTGATTTTCGGAGATATTCGAAAGAATGATTCCTCTGCATTTACGAGAAATGTCTATTCTCGAATTACTTACCTTAAGCGAATCCAGGTGAAATGCGTATTTGCTCTTAACAGTTGCTACGTCGTGATCAACCCCGTCATGGCTAAGTCTCCAAGTCTCGTTCCTTAAAATTAAGATAGAAAAACAATCTACATTACTAGTAAAAATTCACAAATACAAAATACATAAAATAATAAACGAACCAAAACACAAAATAGTTTTTGAAATTTATATTTCACCAAACTTTTATTCCAATGAATTTCTGTTTTGAAGTGTTGCAGTTAAAGTTGTTGTCTTTAATACGGGTTTTCACCGAATTATAGACCAATGAATATCACTTTTGTAGACATTATAAATAAACGCGTAAGTATTCGTATAAAAAAATCATAAAGTAGAGTATTTATTATTCACAAAATAAGACCCGGGTATCGACGTTTGTTGTCAACGTCAGCTAATACCTTTCCATTAGTTTACTAATATTTAAAACATTTTGCAATAGAGGAACACTTTCGGAAGTTAACAATGGAATTGCAGTGCTAAACTAATGTATACATAGTGAATATATATAAAAATGAATATTTATAACCAACGGCACTATATATATAAATATAAATATATATATATATATATATATATATATATATATATATAAAGAGTGAGAGAGAGAGACAGAGACAGTAAGGATAAAAAACGATGAAGTGCTACGAAGAGTAGGAGAGAAGCGCATGATTATACAGGCAATGCACACTGGGTTGGACATTACCTGCGGAGAAAGACTATGATTAAAGACGTGTTAGAAGGAAAACTAGATGTAAAAAGGGAAAGAAGTAGGAAAAGATTTCAGCTGATCGACGATTTGAAAGGGAAAGAGAATTATCAAGAAATGAAGATGACAGCGGAAAATAGGAGTATACGAAGAACCAGGTATAACAATGAATAATCACGGACCTGTCTAAGGACAGACTAGCAATGATTATATATATATATAAAGCGAAGTCAATATAGAAATTGGTAAAAGAAAGTCTGTCACTCACACTCTAAAGTAATTCCACATGATTTCCTCGATTTCTTCTGGAGGAGAGTCGGACACCCCGACCACAAAACTCCATTCTTTCTTCTTGGCTGAAGTTTTGTCCACCGCAACTTCAAACATTTCTTCCTCCTTTAGCGGTCGATTTGTGACCACGGTGAAGTACACGTCCTCCAATGGTCTGCGGTGATTGTGAGAGAGAGAGAGAGACGAAGAAAATTTCATTCGGTGATGGAGTAAATGAAGGACAGTTTTCAACTGACAAATTACGCATCGTTCGATTGACCGCATTCGTTCGTGCTTAGGATTAAGGTTTTACAATTGGGATCATGTTAAACTATCCGGCAACTCAAAAATATGAGGTCAAATGAATCATTAGATGTAAAACTGTCAATAATTGTTCATCGCATAACAATAGCATCCAGCTCAAATGGAGATTTATTTGTATGATTTGAAAATTATTGTGTTGTAAGAATAATGTCAGACGATAGAAATATTGGCACATTCAACCTTTGTTGTGTTAGGAAATTAAATTAAAATTTCTTTCATACTTAAGAATCGTCAATTTCAGTGCATCGGCTATGCGTTTTTATTCAATTTTTATGGATTAATATAGATAAAAGTGAAGGTGTAAAAATGAACTTTTATAACAAAATTTTATATGGTTAATTCTTTAATATGAATAAACTCTATAATATAATCATGATAACCTTTCTGCTTCCATGGGCGTAAAAAGTTGCAGAAGCGTCTACGTGTTTATTGATGTGTGGGTCTCTCTATTTAATCTTTTTAAATTTGAGAGAATGACAAACTTAAGTAGAGAACTGAGTGGCAAACGAGAGATTGTTTGGTATACAAGTAGCAAGACGTTTCATAGTATCTTTTGTTTCATTAATAAAAATACTGACTTGTCCATTCATATTGCTTAAAATCAACGAAAATATACTGTCAGTTCAGAATAATTCAGCTTTAGATACTCATCATCATAGGTAGTCTGTCCGTAGACAGGTCCGTGATTATTCATGGTTAAACCTGGTTCTCCATATACTCCTATTTTCCGCTGTCCTCTTCATATCTTGATAACTCTCTTTCCCTTTCAAATCGTCTATCAGCTGAAACCTTTTCCTGCCTCTTTCCCTTTTCCCATCTAGTTTTCCTTCTAACACGTCTTTAATCATACTCTCTCTCCTCAGGTAATGTCCAACCCAGTTAGCCTTCCTCTTTCTAATAGTCTGTATAATCATTCGCTTCTCTCCTATTCTTCGTAGCACTTCATCGTTTTTCATCCTATATGTCCATTTTATCTTCAGCATTCTCCTCCAAGTCCACATTTCAAAGCTTTCCAAGTATTTGATGTCATTTTTCCTTAGCGTCCATGTTTCTGCCCCATACAATGCTATACTCCATATGTAGCATTTTATCAACTTCTTGCGGATATCTTCCCTTATATTCCCTGTAAGTAGTTGTTTCTTTCTCCTGAAAGCCGCTTTTGCTTTTCCTATTCTAGTTTTGATCTCATCCGTACATTTTGCCTCTCGTGTTATGATACTTCCAAGGTATTTATATTCTGAAACTTGTTCTAATGGCTTTCCCCCAATAGTTATGTTCAGATTCTCTTCTTTACCCGATATTCGAATGACCTTGGATTTTTCTGTATTTATTTCCATACCGTATTTTCTACCTGTTATCACTAGTCTATTTATCATTTTTTGTAGCTCCTCTTCCTTTCTTGCTAGAAGTACTTGATCATCTGCGTATTTTACTGTTCTTAAAATCCTTCCTCCAATTTTGAAATCCCCTGTGCCTTCTAAAGCTTCTTGCATTAGACTTTCTCCATATATATTGAATAGGGTTGGCGATAGGCAGCAGCCTTGTCTTACTCCTCTACCGATATTTATTCCGCAGGTGTCCACATTCCCAAACCTGACCTTTACAACTTGATTCTCATATAGATTCCTAATCAGTCTCCTGTCTTTCCAGTCTACACCTATATCCTTTAATATCTTCATCAACTTTACCCAATTTACTCTATCAAAGGCCTTCTGCCAGTCTACGAAACATGCGCAGATATCTTGACTGTATTCTATTGCCCTTTCTGATATGATTCTAACTACTCCTATAGCATCTCTAGTTCCTCGTCCTTTTCTGAAACCGAATTGATCTTCCCCTATTATTTCTTCTGCCTTTTTCTCCAGCCTTTTATTAAGAATCCTCGTGATGATCTTCGATGTGTGTGACAGAAGGCTTATAGTTCTGTAATCTTTACACTGCATTGCTTTTGGCTTCTTCTTTAGAGGGATCATTGTTACTTCTAGGAAATCTTGAGGCCACTCTCCCGTGTCGTAAATCTTATTAATTAATTTCGTGATCGCTTTTAGTCCTTCTGATCCTATGACTTTAAGTATCTCAGCCGGTATTCCATCGCTGCCAGTGGCTTTCCCCTTCTTTAGTTCCACTATCGCCTTTTCTACTTCGCTCTCCATAATACTTGGTCCCAAGTTGTCTTCTTCAATGTTTTCCTCATTTTCCAGTTCTATTTTTGCCGCTCCTGCCTGTTTGCTGTATAATTCCTTAATGTATTCTTCCCATACCTGTGCTACATCCTTTGTTTCTGAGACTATCTTCCCATCTGTATTCATAATTCCTTTACCACAAATTCCATTAGACTTCTTATCTTCTAATTCCAGTGCCCTAGCGTACATCATATCGTACCGTCCTAACTTCTCCATCTGTTCTATTTCATCGCATTTTCCTTTTATCCAATTTTCTCTAGCTTTATCTGTTACCCTTCTCAACTCATTGTTTATACGCCTATAGTTGGCTCTACCTTCTTCACTGTTAACGTTTTTCCATTTTCGTCTCTCATCCATTTTCTCCAGCATTTCCTTCGTGATCCATGGTTTTCTGATTTTCTTCTCTTGTTTTCCAATCTCTTTATCCAAGGTATCCTTGATACTGGTTTTAATTTCATCCCATTCTATATCAACGGTCTTCGGTTTGTTTTCCAACTTTCTTAGGTTATCTTCCAACTTCATGCTGACTACATTTTGCCTTTCTTTCAGTTTTTCTAGGTCCCAGGTCTGTCTTTCTCTTCTCGTTTTTCTTATTTGTTTGAGCTTTGTATTCATGTCAAGTATTAGAAGGCTGTGATCTGAATCAATGTCTGCTCCTTGCAATGCCTTGGCGTTCTTTATGCTGTTCCTGAATCTTTGTTTTACAAGGATGTAATCTATTTGGCATCTCATTCTATCTCCTGGGCTTTTCCATGTGTATAACCTTCTTTTATGGTTTTTGAACCATGTATTAGTCACTACAAGGTCATTATTGATGCAGAATTCTACGAGTTTCTCCCCTCCTCGATTTCTCTTCCCAAGTCCGTATTGTCCGACAACATTTTCTTCCTGTCCTTCTCCGACTATGCTGTTCCAATCTCCCATTATTATGCAGTTTACCTTTCCTCTTCCGTCTTCTTCGTAAATTTCATTAATTTGCTCATAGATTTCATCTATTTCTTCATCGTCATGAGCTGACGTTGGCATATATACCTGGATTATCAGCATGTCCACTGGGACTGCTTCTAGCTTTATTGCCATCAGTCTATTGTTCGTTGCTATTATCTTGGTCACGCTTTTCATAATATCTTTCCTAAGTACCAGAGCTACTCCCCTTTCCCCACTATTTCCTCCAGAATAAACTACCGTGAATTCTTCCGAGTCGAACTGTCCTTCTCCCTCCCATCTAGTTTCGCTTAGCCCTATAATGTCCACTCTATTTCTTCTCATTTCTTCTTTCAAGTTCTCTAGCTTTCCTGCCTTTCTCATAGTTCTTACGTTCCAAGTCCCTATTCGTAATTTACTTTCGACAAATGTTTTCCTCAAGGCAGTCCCCGCCCGGAGATCCGATTGGGGGACTATTTTACCTCCGGATTGTTTTACCTCGAGAGAACTCATATTGTCCAACCATATAATCTTTACTAGGGATTGTAATGTGGTAGTTTCCCTCTTGCTTTCCACATCGCAGTACTGTAGCCGTTCAAATCGTCCTGATCACGCCTACAGCTGTATTGGATATAGACCCAACCAACATCATTTGTTTTCGGCTCTATACCATACTGACAGTACTGCTGCCTACTGCCAGGCACGGATGATAGTTTTTTTTTTTTAAATAAAACCTCCATTCGAGGGGTTTGAACCCCCGAACTTTGCAATAGAAAGCGGACACGCTAACCACTACACCACCAGTGCATATGATACTAGTGCTTTAGATACTAGTTGGTGTGAAATTGTTGAATGTTTCATATTTTAGGCACCTAACATAAATGACAAAAACAATAAATTATTCTTTTCCTAGCATAACATCAACCATTCATATAAAAACATTGTACAAATATAGTTACCTGAATAATTGCTATGCTACAACACGACACTTTAAAATGTTTCATTAAAATTTGTTCAAATTAACACCCTTTACAACAGTATTTATTACCTATCTTAAATAATGAATAAATATAAAAAGATTTATAGATAAATAAAAACTTACTATTAATAAAAAGTGCGATATATAAAATCTCCGAGTTATTACCAGAAATATCCCTTCAAAAAACGTAAGGATGCACGTATTAATACAAATCCAAATTAAAATACAGACACACCTATTAAAAGATTACAGCATGATCAATGACAATAGTTAGTTTAATCTCGTTGCTATGATGATCGCTTATCTATTAACTCACAAGATTTTAACTACACATATATCGCAGCGGCAACGCAAGGATCTTGTGACCGAAGTGACTAAATCACTCGTTTTAAGCAATGGTGATAAGAGGTGAGGTGGTTCGAACCCCGCAAGCAGCCTTCGATTTTTTCAGATTAGACAGGATTCAAAACATATATTTATACTATACTAGTAGTTGGTGCTTGCATACTGCAAGAATTTTATATCACCTTGAAGAAACATTCATTTTTCAGACAGACATTTCATCATTACAAATGTTCTTTTAATTCTAAAGATTTCACCTCCGCAGCGATTTTCGTTTTCCGCAAATGTAAAAATAATAGTTTTAAACAATCCCCAAATGTTGCAATTTAAAATTTTTACACTTGCTCCATTATGGGGTACTAATGCTACACAATTTAGCAAAATTTTAAAGTTGTAGCACTTCTAGAAGTCAAATAATATTTTCTAATTGTTTAAATTTAAATAATTTTTAACGGCCGCCGAAATTTATCTATGGTAATATTGAAATGTTTTTTTGAGCTAGTTTACTACTTTGTACATAACTTGAAAATTTCAGCTCCATAGCTCATTCCGTAATGTCTAAAGAGTTATCTATTTGTTTAAATTTTAAGAATTTTTAACTGCCAAACAAACTAAAATATCAAAATTTGTATAATCTCTACTTTGTTTTTTTAAGAATTCTACTTATAAAAAAAATTTCAACTCCGTAGCACATGCGGAAATACATAAACCATGAAAATTTGTTTAAACAATTGCGAATTTTTAGCGGCCGCATTGTTGCATTTTTTCAAGATTTTCGTTTTTTCTAGTCGGTTTTGTACAAAATCCTACCTATGAAAAAAATTTCGAATATCCAGCACATCTGGAAGTGCCTAAACATTAGTATCCTCCTGTTATATGTTATATGTTATCTATTATATATCAACGACTCTTACAGAGGAGGATATAACATACTAGTAGTTGGTGCTTGCATACTGCAAGCATTTCATCTCACATTAAAAGAACATTCATTTTTCAGACAGAAATTTCAACATTACAAATAGCCTTTAATTCTAAAAATTTCATTTCTGCAGCGAATTTCGTTTTTCCCACATGAAAGAATAATAGTTTAAAACAATCTCCAAATGTCGCAATTTTAAAAATTTTACACTTTTATCATTATAAGGTTCTAATGCTACACATTTTAGCCAAATTTTAAAGTTGTAGCACTTCTAGAAATAAAATAATATTTTTCTAATTGTTTAAATTTAAATAATTTTTAACGGCCGCTGCATATCGTATGTGGTAAAATTTAAATGTTTATTTACGCAAATTCACTACTCTGTAAATAATTTGAAAATTTCAGCTTCCTAGGTTATCCCGTAGTACAAAAACAGTTATCTATTTGTTTAAACTTTAAGAATTTTTAACTGCCAAACAAATTAAAATATCAAAATTTGTATAATCCCTATTTCGTTTTTTAAGAATTCTACTTTTAAAAAAAATTTCAACTCCGCATCACATGCGGAAATACATAAACCATGAAAATTTGTTTAAACAATTGCGAATTTTTAGCGGCCGCATTGTTGCACTTTTTGAAGATTTTCGTTTTTTCTAGTCGATTTTGCACAAAATCCTACCTAAGAAAAAAATTTCAAACCTCCACCTTATCTGGAAGTGCCTAAACATTAGTATCCTACTGTTATATATCTATTATATATGTTATATATCGAAGACTCTTACAGAGGAGGATATAACAAACTAGTAGAAGGTACTTGCATGCTGCAAGCATTTCATCTCACCTTGAAAAAACATTAATTTTTCAGAGAGATATTTCACCATTAAAATTATTCTATTAATTCTAAAGATTTCACCTCTGCAGTGATTTTCGTTTTTCCTACATGTAAAAATAATAGTTTAAAACAATCCTCAAATGTTGCAATTTTAAAAATTTTACATTTTCTCCATTATGGGGTACTAATGCTACACATTTGAGCCAAATTTTAAAGTTGTAGCACTTCTAGAAGTAAAATAATATTTTTCTAATTGTTTAAAATTTAAACATTTTTAACGGTTGCCGCAATATATATATGGAGAGATTGAAATGTTTATTTGTGCAAATGCACTGTTCTGTAAATAATTTGAAAATTGCACATTCCTAGCTCATCCCGTAGTACCTAAAAAAGTTATTAAACTTTAATGTTAACATGGGGTTAAAACAACCCCTAAAAATTAACAATTTTAAAATTTTCCATTTTTATAGTTGGTTATGAGAAAAGTTCTATAATCTTGCAAAATTTCAGCTTCCTAAACTTATTAGATTGGTCTACACACTAGATTACGTTTTCCCATGCTAACTTACGGGAGATATTCCGGGGTCTCTGGAGTCGGACCCAAAGACACTGTAAGCGAAAGTAACAATAATTCCTAATAGATATTGCGGCCATCTAGCAACACTGATAATTTCATTTTTCTAGTTTACCGGTAAGTTCCCATAATTAATTTACAAAAATGTCGCAATGCTCTTCTTATGGGAAAAAACGCAAATTTCGGAATTTTTGGAGTCGAACTCATGTCACTTAGGTAAGAAGTCTCATTTTATCTGTAGGTTTCTCCATCATATCTACAAAAATTGAAACCTTGAGCTCTCTTGCTCTTGTAGTTTGGGCTGGACATTAGTATCCTCCTGTTATATCCTCCTCTGTAAGGGTCGTCGATATATAATGATAACATATAACAGGAGGATACTAATGTTTAGGCACTTCCAGATAAGCTGGAGATTCGAAATTTTTTTCATAGGTAGGATTTTGTGCAAAACCGACTACAAAAAACGAAAATTTTGAAAAAGTGCAGCAATGCGGCCGCTAAAAATTCGCAATTGTTTAAACAAATTTTCATGGTTTATGTACTTCCGCATGTGATACGGAGTTGAAATTTTTTTTAAAAGTAAAATTCTTAAAATAACGAAATAAGGAATATATAAATTTTGATACTTTAATTTGTTTGGCAGTTAAAAATTCTTAAAATTTAAACAAATGGATAGCTGTTTAGGTACTACGGGATAAGCTAGGAAGCTGAAATTTTCAAATTATTTAGAGAATAGTAAATTTGCACAAATAAACATTTCAATGTTACCATATATGAATTGCGGCGGCCGTTAAAAATTATTTAAATTGAAACAATTACAAAATATTATTATACTTCTAGAAATGCTACAACTTTAAAATTTGGCTAAAATGTGTAGCATTAGTACCCCATAATGAAGAATGTGTAAAATGTTAAAAATTGCAACATTTGGGGATTGTTTTAAACTATTAATTTTACATGTGGGAAAAACGAAAATCGCTGCGGAGGTTAAATATTTAGAATTAAAAATATGTGTAATGATGAAATATGAATAATGAATGTTTTTTTATGTCGAGATGAAATGCTTGCATTATGCAAGCACCAACTACTTGTATGTTATATCTTCCTCTGTAAGAGTCGTCGATATATAATGATATTAGGGTGGTCCTTATTTTCATGATTTGGAAAACTGGATGGGGCACGTTTTGAATCTGCTCCATTATGAAAAAAATAATTTTGGTAAAATTAGGTTAGTTTTGAATAATATTTAGGGGTCGCTACCAAGATCTGAAAAATCGCAATATATCATAATGTTAACATAGGTGCACTCATTTTTAAATTAGTTTAAATGTTAAACTTATTTGAATTGAATTGTGAATTGTAGACACTTAGTATTGAAAATTTTGATAAAGCACCCATTGGTCAATTTTACGCAATTCTGCAACAGATATAACCTTTCAGATGTACCCCTCAGAAATCCTGCGTAATATCACTTGCAGGAGCACTCTTTGTGTTATGTAATAGTCCATATCAGGTCTTTTGGAACAATCTAGAACTGTCCTCAACGTTATAGAACCTTCATAAACAATCGTAAATCGTTCCTCAATTCGTGTAAGTCACATTCAGCAAAGGGAATCAACAGCTAAACAAATAATCTCTCAATTTAATCCAACAGTTCCGCTAGTTGTGCATTGGGATGGCAAGCTGATGACAGATCTTTCTGGAAAGGAAGTAGATGATCGTCTTCCTATTTTAGTCACAGTTGATGGAGTCGAACAACTGCTCGGTGTTAGAAATGGGCAAGGCTGTTGTTGAAACTTTGGAACTGTGGAATCTAGCAAAGAAAGTGAAAGGAATGTGTTTTGACACTACTGCGTCAAATACTGGAAGAAAAAATGGAGCATGTCTTTGGATTGAACAGAAATTAGACAAGAATCTTCTCTACATTCCCTGCAGGCACCACATATTGGAGCTGGTACTGGAAGCTGTCTTCTCTGTCATCGTAAGTCCATCAGCGAGCCCAAAAATACTAATTTTCAAACGATTTCAAGCTCATTGGGTGTCACTGGATAAGTCCGAATACAGAACTGCACTTGATGATGAGTTCACTGCCAGAGCTGTTGCCGATATTAAAGACGAAATAATCACTTCTGCTACAGACCAACTGAACCAGCAGCAACCTCTCGATGATTACAGAGAACACCTGGAAATCTCTATCACCTTTCTTGGAAGTGAACCTTCCCGTGGAATTAGATTTCTTGCTTCTGGTGCAATTCATAATGCTCGTTGGATGGCCAAACCCATTTATGCTATGAAACTGTGGATGTTCAAAGGACAGTTTCCATTGAAGGCAAAAGAGGAAGCTGGGATAAAGGACAGCAATTTTTGTTGTGAGATTCTATTTGAAGGCGTGGTTTCAAGCTGCACTTCCAACCGCAGCGCCTTTAAATGACCCTCGAACAGTACAAGACTACAAACTCAATAGTTGCCAACGCTGCTCTGAAGAAGCTTGCTCGTCATTTGTGGTACCTCAGCAAAGAGCTGGTTGCCCTTGCTTTCTTTGATAAAAATGTATCAATAAATACAAAAGGCAAATTGATTCAAGCTCTCCAAAGTGATGGTAATGAGGACCACTCAAAGAGAGTGACTGTCGATCTGGATAGCATCTTGGAGAAAAATCTGGACTATTTTGTGTCAGCAAATATTTTGAGGTTTTTCGACATAC
This sequence comes from Tanypteryx hageni, assembly GCA_028673005.1. Taxonomy (NCBI): domain Eukaryota; kingdom Metazoa; phylum Arthropoda; class Insecta; order Odonata; family Petaluridae; genus Tanypteryx; species Tanypteryx hageni. The sequence continues at coordinate 45,067,676 of CM054117.1, forward strand.
TTGGTCTTGACTCGAAATTCACAGAATTGGATCCCGAACTCGGGGCTTCTGATGGGACAACATTGCCATAAAAAAGTGCATCAGGTCCATCAATTGTATTAACGATACGGTAGAACGCGGAGTTCCCCTGATCGAGGAATACAATCGATTGCACACCCAGGGTGAACAGCAAAAGCAATTTCTTCTGCAGGTTGTCAGCGATCATCGGAGGAGGTTTCCAGACTTTGCGAAGGGAACACTTGCCACAAACAATTAATATACCACTGTGTCAGTATTGTTATGTTCATCATGTGACAATGTAGCATGGAAATTACCAAATCCAAATTTTATATGCTTTGTACTGTATTTCATTTTGTTTAAAATAAAGGAAAGTTAATGTTTCAAACTTGGGTAGCAACCTCTAAATTTCATCTAAAATTTACCAATTTTGGGAATCTTATTATTTTATATATTGCAACAAGATAGGCTGGTGCCCATATTCAAAATAAAAAGTTTGTTTTTCCCCCCATTATAAGGACCACCCTTATATATATATATATATATATATATATATATATATATATATATATATATTAACTAAAGGAAAAGAAAAGGTAGTGATGAGGGTGGCAACAAGGTGTTGAGGGAAGCCCAGCGGACACTCACCAAGTTGAGGACCAAGCTGGCAGGCTGCTGGGGGCGTCGAAGAGACACGTAAAACACACGAACACAAAAACACACGCAAGCTTATCGGGCCTAAGCCCTTCTTCAGCGAAAGAGTAACGTAAAGTGACACACTGGGCGGGGAATGACAGGGTGATGTGGGAAGGTTGATGATTAGAGGAGGTGGGGAGTAGGAGGGGTGGATAGCCAATAAAGAGGGAGTGTGATGAGGTCGAGTCCGAATAGTTACAAAGTAACAAGGAAACATTGTAAGGGGGCTAATAGGGTTAGCGGAGGTTGAGGCCAGGCGGAGAGAAAGAGTCGAGAAGATGGATATGTGCTAGTTCCCAGTGTCGGAGAAGGGGGGCAGGAGTGTCATAGGGTAAAGCGCGAATAATCCTAACATTGTAGCAACTATTAAAGGGAACATTGTGGGTATTAGCATGTAATGCAACTGGGAGGGGGCGTCTGAGAGAAACGCTATTCCGGTGACCGTTCATTCGGATGTTTAACGGATTGCTGGTGAGGCCTACGTAAAACGCGGGACAAAGGGTGCAGGTAAGGAGGTAAATGACGTTACGGGTGGTGCAGTTGCTTCTGGAGGTGATGGGGTAGGTGATGTTGGTGGAGGGACTCGAGAAAGAAGATGATGGTAGGTGGATAGGGCAAGTGGGGCAGCGAGGTTTTCCGCAGGGGTGGGAACCTATTGCAAGAAGCGTGGTAGAAGTGGGAAGATCCTTCCTCCACAAGATATTTCCCAAATTTGGGGGCCGGCGGAAGGAGAGGAGCGGAGGATTGGCAAAAAGGTTGATAAAGAGGGACTGATGGGAGGAAGAGGTAAGAATTGGGTGGGCAGCATGAAGGATTGTTTTGAGAGCTTCGTGGATACCAGGATGGAAAAGTGTCGTAAGAGTGAGTGGAGGGGTAGAAGCAGGAATAGTGGGTGTGTGAGGATGAGATCCAATGTGGGTAGGCGTCATCGCCCTATGGATCTGTTCGCGGACCAAGACTGGAGGGTAACCACGTTTGAGAAGAGCATCCTCGAAGACAGAGTAATACTCTAGAAGGGATGCTCTATCGGAACAAAGCCTCCATCCTCGACAAGCAAGGGCATAGGGGATAGAGGTTTTGATATGAAGGGGATGGCAGCTATCAAAGTGGAGGTATTGGAGGCTGTTGGTGGGTTTGATGTGAACACAAGTGCGGATTTGGCTGTCTTGAAGGTAAAGATCGACATCCAGGAATGTGATGTGGGAGGTAGAGGATTGGTGGGTGAAGGACAGTGAAGGATGGGAGGAGAGACGCGAGAGAAAGGAAAGGAGAGAGTCAGGTCCATGCGTCCAAATGAGGAAGACATCGTCGATGTATCTCAGCCACAAAAGTGGTCTGAGTGGAACGTTGAGGAAGAGTCTTTCCCATTCTCCAAGGTAGCAATTGGCGTATGAGGGCGCCATTCGGGTGCCCATAGCAGTGCCTCTAATTTGAAGGTAGTGACGACCATCGAAAGAGAAGTTGTTCAATTTGAGCACCATTGCTGCCAAGTCTAATAAGAAATGGGAGGAAGGTCTTGCGTCGGGTGGTCTTGAGTCCAGGAGTTTACTAAGGGCAGAGAGTCCATCATCGTGGGGGATGTTTGTGTAGAGGGAACAGACATCGATAGTGGCCAAAATGGTATTGGGTGGGAGAGGAAAGGGGAGGTGTTTGAGACGTTTGAGAAAGTGGTTAGTGTCTTGGATGAAGGAAGGGAATTGACGAATGAGAGGTTGTAGGTGGGAGTCAACGAAGGCGGAGATGCGTTCTGTAGGGGAATTAAAGCTGGCAACAATGGGGCGGCCGGGGATGTTGGGTTTATGGATTTTAGGGAGAAGGTAGAATGTGGGTGTGCGGGGTTGGTTGGGGATCATTAGAGCAATGGCGGAATCGGAAAGGCCTTCCTGTTTGCCTGAGGAATGAAGATAGGACGAAATTTGGCAGGAGTGGTGGTCTGTGGGGTTGGAAGTAAGGTGATGGTAAGAGGTTTGGTCAGAAAGTTGGCGCTCGGCTTCCTCGTTATATTTGGCGCGATCCATCACAACCGTGGTGGTGCCCTTGTCGGCAGGGAGGATGATGATATGGTCAAGATGTTTGAGTGTGGAAATGGCATGCCTTTCACGTCTGGTAAGATTATCTGTATGGTCGATAAGATCGTAAAAGTTAGGTTGGGAGATTCTGGAAAGGATATAATTGAGGTATTGTTCGACCGGGTGTAGGGAAGGAAGGGTGGGTGGAATGTATTGGGAAGGAGGTTTGAAGATGGAAAAGGTAGGTGGGAGGCCGGGAGGGAGTTTTGGGTTGGCAGAGGTGAGAGAGTCTTCTTTGGGAGGGTTAGTTTTTAGACGTAGTGTGCGGGCAAAGGACTGGACGTCGGCAAGGAGGCGAAAATGATCAAATTTGGTGGTGGGACAAAAGGAAAGGCCGCGTGAGAGGAGTTCATTCTCGGCAGGGGTAAGTACGTGGGAGGAAAGGTTCAAGACTTCATCTGGTTGGCAAGATGAAGAGGTGGTGGCAGGAGTGTGCGAAAAATATGAGCGCTTCAAAGGTTTGCGGGTTAGGAAAGTGTGGGTCTTTTTCAGGATATGAAGTGATGGTGGCGTTGGGAATCCCAGGAGGTCCGCAAGACAGGGAGTTTGACCGATGAGTGGCGGGGAAGGAGGTGGTTTGTTGACCTCGCCAGCTGTTATGAACGGAAGGGGAAGACCAAGTTTGAGGTGCCGGACGCAAAGCAGAGAGAGTTTACGGAGAAGTCTGTTGCGATGTGCGGTGATATCATTAGCCGCTTGAAGGAAAGCGGCACGAAGGTCGGATATGGATTGCGAAGAATGACGAAGATAAAGAACGAGAGATTTACAATTAGCGAAGTGGGAGTTAGAGAGGGTGGTATAATGGTGTATGGTGGAACGGATAATGTGGATAGAGGCGAGGTGATACGTGAGGGCTAGGGAAGCGCGTATAGGGGGAGGAAGACCTGAAAGAGGAATTCTGATGGTGAGGCATTTGGGGGTGAGTCCAAGTGCAAGGCAGGAGTTGAGGAATTCAATCTGGCAGTTGAGGGTAATGTGTCTACGGAGATGATAACGGAGACGGGTCAGTTCCATGGTGGAAGAGAAAGATAAGAGGAAAAGACGACAGGAAAGAAACGTAAAGATATAGACAAAAAAGGAGAAAAAAGGACGGTATATATATTAACTAAAGGAAAAGAAAAGGTAGTGATGAGGGTGGCAACAAGGTGTTGAGGGAAGCCCAGCGGACACTCACCAAGTTGAGGACCAAGCTGGCAGGCTGCTGGGGGCGTCGAAGAGACACGTAAAACACACGAACACAAAAACACACGCAAGCTTATCGGGCCTAAGCCCTTCTTCAGCGAAAGAGTAACGTAAAGTGACACACTGGGCGGGGAATGACAGGGTGATGTGTATATATATATATATATATATATATATATATATATATATATATATATATATATATATATATATATATATACATATACACTCGCAGATTAGTAATCGGTGCTTGCATACTGCAAGCATTGGTGCCCTATAATCACCACACCAGATTTCATTCCTCCTACTTGATGAGAATGACCGTAAATTACTTACCAAATATTTCGCAAAGCTATTTACACAGGAAAAACTCAAATGTTAGAGTGCCTTGAGTCGAAACGAGGAATCCTACAGGAGTGGTCTCATATTATCCGAAGGCCTACTTATGTCATCTACAAACTCTGAAAATTTCAGAGCAATATTCCTCTTAGTATTGTCTGCGCACCAAAAAATTTTTTCCCTTTGCTTTTAAATATCACGGTCTACGTGACGTCATGATACTAAGTTACTTTGCAGTTCGTGGCACTAAGGTCTCGTTCAGTTTTATTAACAAGTAAAATAAATTTCCGAAGAAAAGCATTGTAACAGTAAAAATCGCATAATTGGTCTAATTCAGCACGGATTTAACTCTTTGTGTTCTTTTGAAACCACCAAGACTTTTATTTTTTCGGCATTGATATTCATTCCATATTGTTGGCCAACCTCCACTATTCTGTCTGTCATCCTTTGAAGTTTTTTCTCGCATTCTGTTATTAATCCTTCATCATCTGCGTATTTAATTGTGGTAATCGTTTTACCTCCTATCTTAAATCCTTCCTTTTCCATCAACGTTTCTTCTGTTATTGTTTCGGTGAGAATATGATATATCGCCTGTGAAAAAGCAATTTTAACTTAATTTTTACTCATATGGTGCTTAGGAATCCCTAGATAATTTCGGTCTATATTTAATCCAGTTCGCCGAAGAACTGGCGGTTTCCAATGATACCCACTAGGGATTGCAATACAAGTACTGGTTTATCGGTAAATGGCTCAAAATTCTCTACTAAATTTACCGGTAATTAGGTAAAAGAAGAATGTATTTAATGTATGTTTAATAATTTTACCTGTTAATCATCATTATAAAATATCTTTTTAAATAGATCTTAAACATCTAAATAATAATTTATTATGTTTAATAAATAGATAGATTAGCTATTAAAATTGATTAGGCACACTTTTTCAGCTTTAAATAAAATATTTAAAAAATCACTACACATCTTACTTTTATTAATATGAACAAATATTTATTAACATACCTTAGTTATTTAGAACTATTTTATTTTTACCCTGCTTTATTTTAACAGTTGGTAATTAAACAGCAGAATAAAAATAATATTCCTTTTTTTGGACAAAGCTCGTAGTACATTAGCTCACACGCGATACCAGTACCTTTATGGCCTCACAAAATCGAATAATGAAGATTGCGGTATTTTTAACAAAACCAGCAATTTCAAAATAACAAAGATAATCGTTGAGTTTATTGAGCCCGTTTATAATAAAATGGAAACGGATAATAAAATTAAGCCAACTGAAGTCCTATTCCGAGAATGCTACAACTTCAGTTCCTTCGACATCGGCTGCGTTGTCGATGAAGGAAAAAATTCAATTGACGATAATGGAAAAACTGATGTAGTCTCTTAAGATCTAACTCAAAAACAAAAAAAAAACGCGAAAGACCTAACACATGTAGTGAGAAAGGAGTGACGTATTTTCAAGAAGAAAAATTAAGATGAAAATATTTTTAAATGGCTTTCCAATCAAAAAGACCGCTTTCTACGGGAGAATTGATGAGCACAAAAAAAAGGTCGCAGTTAGGAGACTCAAGTCTGGATAAATTATGTTTTCTGCGAGCCTATTTTAACAACCAAAGATACAACAAATAATAAAGCATCATCGGCAATACATTTGTTTTAAAATAAAATTTTAGAGTTCATTCCATATATATAATACAAGGTTTGTTTACGATTTTTGTTTAAAGTTTATGTTGTGTTTTTCCCCAAGTACTAGTCTTGAGAGTTTATTTCATGTTTATTTAATCAAAGGTTAATTTACGAATTATTTTCAAGTTTATGTTGTGTTTCCTTAAATTTCTTACCTTAAAATTATTTATTTATTTATATTTATCGTTTTATTTTAAAATTTAAATATTTTTGAAAATGTCGAAAGTTACTTATAAATTACCGGTAAACCGGTATTTATGAAAACATTTATCGAATTACCGATAATTGAAAAAGTCGGTAAATTTACAATCCCAACTACCCACCATATAGAAAAGGTTGCCTAACTCATTGGTTCTGTCTGTGTTGCGCAGAACCATGGTGTTCTGTGTAGAAGCCAAAGAGGTTCCGCGAAGAAATAATTTTCAATGGTGAACATAGTAGCTTCAGCGACAAGTTAACAAATTAGTTATTATTATATAGGTTATAATGGGCTCCCAGATTTCTATTCTTATTATTGCCTAATTACAAAATATTTAGAAATTTTTAAATCGTTATAACGTTATGAAATTAATTTGTGCCAGGAAATCCGTCGCACCAATATCATCTACTCAGCATTGAAGCTCACTCTCACCAGGCAGGGGGGAGGGGAATTCTGAGGTTTTGCATCCTCGATAACGGGTTGAAGTCGATATGCAGTTACACAAGTTATCGATTTAGGTTATATGCAGAAAACTATACCATACTATTTCGATCTAATGATTTCCGTTACATTAATGTTTGCGTAGATAGAAAACACTCTCATTTCGTTCACTAGATAAGTGAGCACATCCTTCCATTTCTTATTATATGCATCGTAGATAATTTCTAACGAACTTTCAAATTTCAAAATAAACAAAGCTCTTTGCAAGATGAAACTGTTTCGAACAACATTATAATTAGGGTGTGGATTTGTCGTGTAAAAAAATTTTATTCGTAGGATAAATATAGGGTTTTATTATTTTCCTTTTAATTATGGTTGAAATCGGGTAAAAATAAGTTACGGATTTTTCGAGGGTTCAAAAAAAAGTTCAATCTCGGGTAATTTTCGGGTTTTATTATTTTGTGATTCCGATAAAATTACTTTAAAATAAAAATCATGTTTAAATTGAAAAAGTTTTATCAACAATCAAAACTATCTACAATACCATAAGTATAGTCGAGAGAGTGATATTGTGTTAAACGCCTCCAGGTGGAGAGGAACACTTCGCAGACTGCAAAATTATATTGTTACCCGTTCAACATCGTTTGAAAACACACCAGATATTAGTGAAATAATTTTTCTTTAGTATTTTTTTCAGCTAACGGACACTTGAGCTCCTTTTTCATTAGATCATAGATCTATCAGCGACTAGCTAGGGCGCGTCCTAGACTATTCGTGGCGCGAGTAAACCAAGGAGATTTTCTTTGTTACAAAGTAAGTTTACGAATAAATTTATTCAAAGAAAATAAACAGACATCACGAGCATCTCAGACTGCAATCAAGTGCTGGGGAGCCTACAAGCACCCGAATAGAAATTTTGTGACCAAATATAAAAAAAATTGTTTAAAGAAAATAAAAATTTCGGGTTGTTTTCGGGTTTTACACAAAATTTAAAATAGGCAATCTGAGGGTAAAAATCCGGTAAAAATATGGTAAAACCCGAAAAATCCATACCTTAATTATAATGAAAGCTCGAAAAACGAAATAAGTTCCTAATCGTTTTAAATACCAAAAAGAAGAAAATTATCTATGAAGCAATATATAAATTACTTTTGCCAGGACTAAATCTTCAGAAGAAAAAATATACATATATACATAATTGTCATATTGATATCCGAATAATTTTTAATAAAAATTACAATTACTCGTATATAATGGGAATGTTATCAGATTAATTCATTCATGTGAGTATATATAGCACTAACTGGAAATATGGATGAACGGGTAGCGTAGTGGAATATAAGTATAACTCTGCGAAGTAATTCGTCACGTTATGAATTGATTTCTGCTGAGAAAGTCGAGTAACAGCCTTGTCGTAGAACACTTTCAATGCTATTGGGACCCAGATGGCATCTCGAGGATATAGTTGTTGATATAAACATATATGTACTCACTCCTTTCGATAGGCAGTGCGTCCGTCTTTGGTGATCACTGCATTTCTTCCGTTTTTCTCATGGAATCTCAGCTTATGCACTTCGCTACTGCTGATAAAAAATAGAAATTTAATTGAGAATTAGTATCAACTTTGTATAATTTGCTTGGTTGTATCAAGTGTAATGCTCGACTGTGGCGCCTCTCTTAAAGAGTCGTTATAAATTAGCAATAAAATCGAGCACTATTTATGATTGAATGTAATGCATTTTTAACAAACATTTCAAGTAGATAGAAGATTTAATTTTGGTAAGAATGTTTGATTCTTATGGTAGAAACACTTTACAAAAAGTCACCATAAAAGACCCAGGTTTGACTCCAGATGGTAATTCCTATTTCCCATAGGATAATACCTAGAAATCAATTTAGCGGCTTGCAATCTTTCATTCTTTTTTTCTAATAAAAATTAGAAATATTGACCCATGTTCTTCAACTAGGAGTGTTTTAAAGGTAAATACACATAGTTTATTATTCTTGTCGTCTATTCTCCCCTTCGCTCTAAAAATGCTCAAATTAAACGTTTAAATTACTTTTTTTGGCAAGATTTAGCGATTATATGAATATTCTTCTTGACAACAAGGCCATTGTCGAAATTGAGACCCCATAAATTTTCATATGAGCTATATATAAGTCAATATATGTATTCTTTCCCGTCATATTTGCGTGCTTTCATGCAAGTTGGATATAATTAAATGAGGAACAGTGATTTAACTCGAACAACCGATGACCGGATAGTTAAATTAAAATAATCGTTATAATTTGGGTCTTGAACCAAAATAACTTCTGAAAGAACTAAACTTCATTGTCCTGCGATCGGGACACGTTTCATCAGTTGAAAATTTAATTTATAACTCGAAAATTTGACGTATTTTACGTAGAAAACTTTCATCTTGAAGATGATTTGCTTTTTCTGCTTCGTTACCAATGCTTGGTGGTCTTCTTCTAACCCTCTTTGCTACTGTATCTCACTGCCTCTCTCCTAACCTGTTTCTCCAGGTGAGATTTTGTAAATTCGTGTTGCATTTGTCCACATAGTCACGAATTTTCGACTCGGTTACGATGATAATGTATGTATGTATGTATGCTCAGTCAATTCGCTTCTCTTATTGCACAAATGGGTATCTCAGAGGTAGTGCAATGAATAACCGGGGAGAGAGGAGGGAAACCCGGTGCCGGCATTTGCCTGCTCTTACGAAGAACACCAGGGGGACCAACAGCTTAACGTCCCTTCCGAAGGACGGAACAGCTGAATTTGCGCGGTCTCCTCAAGCTACGCAAACAGGGGGCCGGGTGACCTTGAGAAAAATCCTACTCGCGCAGGATTCGTACCCGATGACTTTTTCAAGCATCGGACGAGTAACAGCCAGCGTCCTAACCACTACACCACCGGCACCCCCAATTAGATGATAATGTGCACATTTCTATCGAAAATGTACTCCACATTTCATTGATAAAGTGTGAATGATTGCTCCTGACTTGGATATAAAGATTTAAATTACTGAATATTAAAAAATATTTTGTGCAAAAATAAATCATCCCTAATATTTTTTTTCAGCCCAGTTTTGTTATGCAAAAACCGGTTCATACTTTCTGAAAATAAAATTCATTGAATTTTGATTAATTTTTGGTTCGTATAAATCACTGGTGCCCTCTATTTCTCGGTGTGATATCTATATTTCTTACACCAGTCCAGTTGTATTTTTTTAAATTAAACAAAGAAATGATACTTATACACAAGAAGAAATTTTATTAAACCTCATTCAAACAAGAAATCAAATTGACATTTTTAAAGGCATACCATAATAATTTGTAACTTCGGTCAAACCACATAGAGCGCGTTCTTTTTTTGTTTGGCACTTGCCTCGCGTCGGCCCTGGAGGCTATCAATCTGCGTTATTAGTTTTTTTCATTGGAAGCATTTCATTTTTAATTTATATAATTTTTATCAGAATTTTCATAAACCTAATTTTTTATTTTAAAACGATTTGTTACTCCGCTAGAGATCGACCAAAAATGACTCGGCGGTAGGCCAGTAGATCCCGATCGACCATATGGGCACCCCTGGTATAAATGATGTTCTGGTATAAAATATTTTATATACATTTCAGGGTAATTTAATATTTGATTCATGCATACCCGTTATTTTCTACGAGCAATTACAGTAGCTAATCATACTAAAGGCAGTTTATCAATGTATATTCATAACGTGTGAAGATATTTAGCGTATTTAAAACAATTAAGTTGCCACTATCTCATTGCGAAAGGCGAAATTAAAGACCGGACCATTTTTGACATAATAGAAAAATAAAATGCTTATTGATCTCGGTTTCTGTTCATGAGAAATGATAATAATTGTAGCGGAAATACCGTTCTTTATATGAATCTTTTTTTTGATCGACGTTGGCTAATTTTTACCGGCCTTGAATGAAATAACCGTTACATAATAAATTTAAAAAAGTGCGTTAATTGAAGTATGGGATATTGTGTTAAAGCGAAATGGCTTGACATGCATACAATCATACCATATGGAGTCTTCTCTTAGAGATCACTTTTAATCAAAGAAGCAATAGTTCATATTTATTTTATATTAAAAACGAGAGGAACTTAAAATGTTTTAATAATGAAATCAGTGTTTGATTTGTAGGTCTTGCATTTTGCAATGTAACTCACCTTCTCGGACACTGAGTATGTAGGTGTGCTGAAACTTTTCCTATCACCTCCGCTGTACTCTCTTCGACATGGCACTCGGCCACGGCATCTGCGAGATACGAAATAAAATCACTTATTTGGCCTTAATGTTAATTTTAAAAATATTCAAAATGGGTTGCTTTTATGGACTATACAAAATCAATAGTGGATCCATTTTATTGAATAAAAAACTGACAATTAGATTACTTTAATGAAAATGGGATTGTGACCGTTACCCCATAATGGTCGCCGGATTGAAGCCTGGAATAAAGTTGAACTGAAAAAGTATGGTTGACGGTGTTATCCGTGATGTTATTCTATTCTAGTTAGCAATCAGTGAATGTGAAATTATCGAATAACTTAAATATATTTTAATCGTATCACATTAGACTCACCTCTCAGAATGCCGCTGATTCTTATAATATTCCCACTCTCGCACCTTACAATATTGTGTTGCAATTGCAAATCGACACGATCTGTTGCCTCGTCTATTCTCTTCTCGGCGAGAAACGACGAGGACCATTCTCCGGCGGTATTTCTCATCACGGAGATGGAGATGTTCGTGCGAGCCTCTTCTGGACCGCAATCCGCAGCCGTTTCCGAGAAGAAATACACGGAGTATATTATCGCCATGGTGAACACAACGAAGGTCACGTCCATTGTCGAAATAAAATCGTAGAGCAACGTTAGGATGGAAGTTGGCCTCCTACAGATGATTTTGAGCATTATGATCCCAAATATATATATATATATATATATATGCAAATCATCAGGGAGGGATGGGAGGAATGATGCCGCTTCGTGACGTAAATCTGCTTCGTACACATGCACCTAATATATATCTATTGATGTTTATTTCCCTTTTCTTACATGTCAAAAAATTTCGAGAATGAGTTTCTGCGTAATTTTAATTTGCGTCATCTCTTCTCAGGACTCGATTAAAAGTCAAAGGCCTCCTCAGATAGAGGAGAAACAGACCATAATTTACCCAGTCCGTCTATCGGCTTCTCTTTCCCTTTCGTATGATACAAAATTTCCGGGAACAGAATTTATGCGCACATGCACTTTGACCTTCTGTTATCCCTTCTCAGGACTCGATAAAAAGTCCAAGACATCATTGGCTGCTCCAGTTAGACGATAATTGGATCGTTATGAACGGCGCCGATATTACGGCTTATGATTCGATGAATCAAATATTGTCCGACTTAATGCGCATTATCTTTGTAACATTGGGAGTGGGTGTGGTATTAGAGTGGCTTGAGCCCGTCACTCCTTCTACAGTGCTTGGTGACCTCGACGCTCTCCTCATAGAGAATGAGAAGGCTGGTGGGATACAGGGGCGCAATTCACATAAATAATAATGTTAACTAGAAATTTGAAATTTCCACTTGATTAATATACCTAATCGTATTGAGGAATGCAATCGCCTTTATAACACCGTCCTTGTGTCGAACTACTCGACGATTATCGCTATGACCGTGTCCGGCAATACTTTTGTTTATTTCGAAATATCTTTTCGGAGAAAACTCCCGGCGCTAAGAGAGAGGGGAGTGCCTAAACTGCGGTAGAATTGAGAATTATTGCTGTCGGCTGAGGTATAGAGGATTGTGTGGGAATTATTTAGTTAATAATTTCCTCAGATCAACCCTTATTACCGCCTATATTTCGTATATGGGTAATTCCATGTCAAATCGCGCACTTTTGAAAAGGTCAAATTTGTTATTTGCTTAAAAATTTGTGCACACATTATATAGACAAAAATATTATACACTTTAAAAAATAGCGTTGTTAGTTTTGATGTTACGCAATATAAAATGTTTTGGAAAAAGTGGAAAAACAACCGGGCCAGTGGAGTTTGATCGGTAAAATCTTCATATCTATTTGTCGTACAGACTTGCACTTGGACTCATTTTTACCCTTTCAGGACCAGAAGAAATTATGAAAATGTATGAGAGACTTCGTATTCATATGTGACATCCTCAAGATCAGTTTTGCATGGAATGATTTTAAAGAATCTATCATTTTAGCCACATGTTTGTCTCTTCCTTTAAGCTTAAGATTTAAAAATTACAATTTGTCAGTGATGTCGTCAAGAAAAGAAAATTCCAATAACCAGTTGGAGTCTCCCAGTTGCTCGAAGTTCTGTTTTGTGGACTTCCAAAATTTTTGATCTCTTCAATTAGGCTTAAAAAACGTGGAAGTACTTTAGCTTTGCTCAGCCATCTTACTTCTGTGTTCATGATAAGATCATATTGCTTATCATCAACATCACTGAACAGGGCATTAAAAAGTCGGTGTTGCAAAGGATTTACTTGATTAGAGGTAATTATTTTAATAACGACTTTCATCACGTGTTGAAAAGAAAGATCTTTGACGCACAGAGCTTCCTGGTGGATAATTCAATGATAAGACAAGTTTCGGAAGGAATTCATTCTTCTTGCAGGGTGCCATAAATCCATTGCTGCTGCCAGTAATTGCTGGTGTCCCATCAGTGGTCACTAAATGCCATCCTCACCACAACTGCCAACAGCGCTTTATCCGATATATCTGAAGACTCATCGAACTGCAGTGACAATCAGTAAACATATTTCCAAGTCATCCTGCAGCTGAGTTTGTATGTCGCTTGAAATTGCGTGTATCCTCCTCGTAAGAGTGTTGTCTGATAACTGCAAGTATTATATTGCCGACAAAATCTCGCGCATGTTAGAATAATTCTTGAAACTGGCAATCAGCACCAGTAAAAATGCTTCCTTCAACAAATCACCCTCGTGAAAAAGTTTTCTTCTTTGCTAGCAGATGAGCTATTTTCAAGTAATTAATAGTAGTACATTCAGATTCTAGCAATTGTCTAAACAGATTGCTCACCCTCTCCATATCCCTCCTTCGCCTCATTCCACCCTCTCCCTCCTCCGTATCACTCCACCTTATCCATTCTTCCTCAACATTCCCTCTCCCCCCACACACTTCCACCCACTCACTACTCCCTCTCCCTCCTCCTTCACACTCTTCCCTCTCCCTTCTCCTCCAAACTTCTCCCTCCTGCTCCCTCATCATTCTCCCTCTCCTTCCATACCCTCCCTCCTTTCGCTCACACCAACTGCTCCCCAATCCCTCTCCCTCCTTGCTCTATTCCCTCCCCCTCTCCTACTCCTTCCATCTCCTTCTCCCTCCTCTTTCTCCCTCTTCCCTCCTACGTCTTCTTTATCCCTCACTCTCTTTCTTCTACCTCTTCTTCTTCCCTCTCCCTCCACCTCTTTCTTCTACCTCTAATCCCTCCCTCTTCCACATCACTTTCCCTCTTCCCTGTCCCTTCTCTCTCTCCCTCCTCCCTCCCCCTCCTCCATCTCCCTCCTGCATCTCCCTCCTCCATCTCCCTCCTCCCTCTCACACTTCCGTCTTCCACCTCCCTCTTCTTCTCTTTCCATCTCCAACTCTTATCACCATCACCCAACTTCCGCCATTCTCTTCTTTCTCCCACTCCCTCCTGCCTCTTCCTCCATCTACCTCCACCCTCTACCTCCTTATCTCGCTTTCCTCTTCTGTCTCCTCTCATTGTACATCCTGCTCTTCCTCCCTCCTCTTCCTCTCCATCTCCCTCATTCCTCTCTCTCCTCCCTCTCTTTCCTTCCATCTCCCTCTGCCTCTACATTCTCCGCCCTCCCTCTTCCTCTATCTCCTAAATCTTATCCTACACTATCGCCATCCCCATCCATGTCCCCTTCTCCCTATGCTTCCTGCACCGCCCTCCTCCCTCTCCAACCAACTCTTCCCCATTCCTCCCTCTGTCAACCTACACACACTCCCCTTTCTGCCTCTTCCCTCCACATTTCCATCTCTCTCTCTCCCTCTTTCCTCTCCCTCCTTCCCCTCAATCTCCTGCGTTCGTCACCCTCCTTCCTCTCGCTCTTTTCCTTCTCCCTCCTCTCTCACCATCATACTTCTGCCTCTCCCCTCATTCACCCTCTTCCATTTCTTTCTCCCTCCTTCCCCTACCTCATACATCCTCCCACTCCCTCCACCCTCTCCGTCCTCTATTTCCGCCATCATTCTCCCTTCATCTTCCGCCATACCCTTCTTCCATCTCCTTCTACCTCTCCCTACTTCCTCTCCTCCTCCATCCCCCATCATGCTCTTTCCTCCTTCCTCTTCCTCCTACCTCTCTTTCCTCATCCATCTTCCAACTCTCCTTATTCCTCCAACAACCCGCTCCGTCTCTCACTCCATTTTACCCTCGCTCTCTTCCACCCACGACCTCCTCTTCCCTCTCCCCTACCTCATCTTTATCACTCTACCACCTGAGTCTTCCTCCTCTCTCTCCCTCCATCTTCTCCCCACGCACTCTCTCTATAAGTCCTCACTCTCTCTCCCACCTCTGTCCTCATACTCAATTTCCCACATCTCTCTTCCTCCTCCCACTTCTTACTTCTTCCTTCTCCTACTCCCACCAAACTATCCCTTTTCTCTCCTCCATTTCAATCCTTCCATCCCCATCTCCCTCCCTCTCCTGCTTCTCCCGCCTCCCAAACACTTCCCCTCCTGCCTCTCACTCCTCTAACATACCTCTCCTTATTTTCTCTCCCTCTCCTCCCTCTTTCTGCCTTATCCTTTCCCCTCTCCATCCTACACCTCTCTCTTTGCCTTATTCCTCCTCCCACTCCATCCTACCTCTTCCTCCCTGCAATAGCTCTTTAGTCTGTCTCTCCTTCTTCCTTCTACCGACCCTCACTCACTTAGTTCTTAGTTTCGACCCTCACTCACTTAGTTCTTAGTTTCACCATTATTCTACCCACACCCACTCGCACATCCCGCTCACTCCTGCCTTTCTCTTCTCCCTTTCACTTTCCCTCTCCATTCTGACCCTCATTATACCCACTCCCTCCCACATCGCTATTCTGAGTCTCCCTCCTCCACTGTATCCTCCAGGTTACACTTATCTCTTCCGCCTGCCTCTCCCTCCTCATTCTCCCCCAA
The DNA here is from genome assembly GCA_028673005.1 of Tanypteryx hageni. Lineage (NCBI taxonomy): Eukaryota > Metazoa > Arthropoda > Insecta > Odonata > Petaluridae > Tanypteryx > Tanypteryx hageni. Next base: position 45,083,488 of record CM054117.1, read on the forward strand.
ATTCTCTTCCTCCTCATTCCTCCTCACTCTCCCTCATCCATTCCCTTCCTCTTTTCTTTCCTCACTCACCCACCTAACTCTTCCTTTTTCCTATCACTTTACCTCTCACTCATTAATTCACCTCCCACTACTACCCCTACCTCCTCTCTTCCAGTTCTCTCTCACTTTGCCTCCTCCCTCTCACTCCGTCCTTTCCCACAGCCCACCTTTTCCCTCAATCTCTACCCATCCTCCTTTGTCCTTTTTCCTCCTCCTGCCTCTTCCCTCCTTCAACCTCTTCCCTCTCCCTGCTTCATCTCCTCTTCCATTTGTCCGTCACTCACCTTCCTGCCTGTCACACCTCACTATATTTCTTGCCCCCTCCCCTCCTTCCTCTACCACCTTCCTCCCCCACTTCTCACACCTCCCTCCTTTCTCCCCTACTTCTCACATCTCTTTCTTACTCCTCTTTCTCACTCATCCCTTTCCCCATCGATCCCAACTTTCTCTCCCACTCCCACAAACCTATCTCCCTCCCTGAGTCTTCTCCTTAATCATCCTCACTCCTCCCTCTTCCTCCTCCCTCTTCCTCCACCCTCTTCCTCCTCCCTCTTCCTCCACCCTTTTTCTCCTCCCTCTTCCTCCACCCTCTTCCTCCTCCCTTGCTCTCTCTTGCCCCTCCCTCTCCCTGGCCCCAACTCTCTCTCTCTCCCTCCTTCCTCTCTCTCCTCCTTATCCCATCCTCTTCCTCCTACCTCTCTCTCCTCCCTCTCCGTTAATCTCACTCCTTGCACTCCATCTTCCAGCTTTTTCCACCTCCTCCCAGCAATTCCATCTATCTCCTCTCTGTCCCCTCCACCTTTCCCTCCTGCCTCTTCCTCCCCCTCACCGTCCTTTATTCACTTATACCTCACCCATATGCGTCTCCCCACTTCCTCATCCTTACTGACACTCTCACTTCACTCTACCTCTAGCATCCCCCTCCTCTCTCACTCTCCTCCCTATCCCTCACTGCCTGTTCATCCTCCTTCTCCATCCTGCTTCTTTCTCCCCTTCTCACTCTCCATCATGCCTCTTCCTCATCTTTTTATCTAACCTTTCACTATCCTTCATCCCCCTCCCTTTACCCTTACCATTCCCTCTTTTCGCTCCGCCTATCACACCCCAATCCTCTCTCGCCACCCTCTCAATCCTGCCTCTTCTCACCTTCCTCTTTCTCCTAATTCTCCCTCCTACAATCCCTCCATCTAACATCTCCCTCTTCCTTTTGCCTCCTGCTCTCCAACCACGTCCCCCATTTCGCTCCCTTCTCCCTCTCCTATCTCCCTTTCCCTGCTTCCACTCTCTCCTCATTCTACCTCCTCCCCATCCCTCCTGCCTCTTACTCTTGCCTCTCCCACCTAACCCTCCCTTTCCGTTCTCCCTCTCACTTCACACACCCTCCTCTACCTCTCCCACCTAACTCTCCTTCTCCATCCTCCCTTTCAAACCCCCCTCTTCCTCCTTCTCCCTCGTCCTTTTCCCTCTCGCGGACACATTCCTCTCCCACTCTAACCTCCATCTCCCCCTCTCTCTCCATTCTCTTTAATTCTCTTCCATCTTCCCTCTCCCTCCCACTTCTTCGTATTCCTGCTCCCTCTCCCCTGCCCCCCACGCTCACCCTCACACTTCCATCTCTCTATCTTCTTCCCTGTCCATCCTCACACTTCTTATCCCTATTCCCTCCTCCCTCTCATCTCACTGTCCACCCTCTTCCTCCTTCCTCCCTCTCCCTCCGCCCTTCCACTCCCCACTCCCTATCTCTCCTCTCCCCAATCCCTCCTGCCTCTTCCTTCCCCCTCCCCCCTTCTTCGCTCTCTCTTGCCTCTAACACCTCACACTCCGTCTTTCCTCTCTCTCATTTCTCTCTCTCCCTCACTGCCTATCTCTACTACATCTCCATCCTGCCTCTCACTCCTCGCTCTCAATCTTTCCCCTCACACCTCCCTTTACCTCTCGCCTCTCCCTCCTGTCAAACCCTACTCTCTCTCCTTTCAACACAATACAGTGTGTAGGTACATCAAAAAGGACAATACACAAAGACAGAATATCATAGTGAAAGTTCATCATCATAGGTAGTCTGTCCGTAGACAGGTCCGTGATTATTCATGGTTAAACCTGGTTCTCCATATACTCCTATTTTCCGCTGTCCTCTTCATATCTTGATAACTCTCTTTCCCTTTCAAATCGTCTATCAGCTGAAACCTTTTCCTACCTCTTTCCCTTTTCCCATCTAGTTTTCCTTCTAACACGTCTTTAATCATACTCTCTCTCCTCAGGTAATGTCCAACCCAGTTAGCCTTCCTCTTTCTGATAGTCTGTATAATCATTCGCTTCTCTCCTATTCTTTGTAGCACTTCATCGTTTTTCACCCTATCTGTCCATTTTATCTTCAGCATTCTCCTCCAAGTCCACATTTCAAAGCTTTCCAGGTATTTGATGTCATTTTTCCTTAGCGTCCATGTTTCTGCCCCATACAATGCTATACTCCATACGTAGCATTTTATCAACTTCTTGCGGATATCTTCCCTTATATTCCCTGTAAGTAGTTGTTTCTTTCTCCTGAAAGCCGCCTTTGCTTTTCCTATTCTAGTTTTGATCTCATCCGTACATTTTGCCTCTCGTGTTATGATACTTCCAAGGTATTTATATTCTGAAACTTGTTCTAATGGCTTTCCCCCAATAGTTATGTTCAGATTCTCTTCTTTACCCGATATTCGAATGACCTTGGATTTTTCTGTATTTATTTCCATACCGTATTTTCTACCTGTTATCACTAGTCTATTTATCATTTTTTGTAGCTCCTCTTCCTTTCTTGCTAGAAGTACTTGATCATCTGCGTATTTTACTGTTCTTATAATCCTTCCTCCAATTTTGAAATCCCCTGTGCCTTCTAAAGCTTCTTGCATTAGACTTTCTCCATATATATTGAATAGGGTTGGCGATAGGCAGCAGCCTTGTCTTACTCCTCTACCGATATTTATTCCGCAGGTGTCCACATTCTCAAACCTGACTTTTACAACTTGATTCTCATATAGATTCCTAATCAGTCTCCTGTCTTTCCAGTCTACACCTATATCCTTTAATATCTTCATCAACTTTACCCAATTTACTCTATCAAAGGCCTTCTGCCAGTCTACGAAACATGCGCAGATATCTTGACTGTACTCTATTGCCCTTTCTGATATGATTCTAACTACTCCTATAGCATCTCTAGTTCCTCGTCCTTTTCTGAAACCGAACTGATCTTCCCCTATTATTTCTTCTGCCTTTTTCTCCAGCCTTTTATTAAGAATCCTCGTGATGATCTTCGATGTGTGTGACAGAAGGCTTATCGTTCTGTAATCTTTACACTGCATTGCCTTTGGCTTCTTCTTTAGAGGGATCATTGTTACTTCTAGGAAATCCTGAGGCCACTCTCCCGTGTCGTAAATCTTATTAATTAATTTCGTGATCGCTTTTAGTCCTTCTGATCCTATGACTTTAAGTATCTCAGCCGGTATTCCATCGCTGCCCGTGGCTTTCCCCTTCTTTAGTTCCACTATCGCCTTTTCTACTTCGCTCTCCATAATACTTGGTCCTAAGTTGTCTTCTTCAATGTTTTCCTCATTTTCCAGTTCTATTTTTGCCGCTCCTGCCTGTTTGCTGTATAATTCCTTAATGTATTCTTCCCATACCTGTGCTACATCCTTTGTTTCTGAGACTATCTTCCCATCCGTATTCATAATTCCCATACCAGTGAAAGTTACATACATGAATTAACAAGTAGGAATGTGCATGGGATTCCTGTGGTACATAAGTGCTTTTCGTCAAATTCTCCCTAGTGTAATCATATATTAATATATTTGCTTTGAAATCAGATAATGTTTTTTCTTTATATGGTGGTAGTACTTTTTTTTGGTATGCTCTAAACATATTCATTTTATTTTGCCATTTTATACTCGCCCTACAAGTAAAATTTCTTTTTTTAATAGGTTCAGCTTAAAACTTCCAAACTCATTTTTACAGAAAAATTCTAACCTTGATATTGCGGCAGCTCTGTTTAGTTGACTCAGTTGAAATGCGCTGTTTTGGTTATTTATTTATATGAAGATTATATGTAACATATTGGATTAAAATTCATGCAGCCAGTTCTCTAAAAACACAAGTAAAAACATAATTTTACTTTTAATTGTGGTAGCTCTGCTCTTTATCTCCGCTTTAAACATCTTGATTTCTTTATGGTATATTGTGCAAATCTTACAGTCAATCTTATTTACTTGCTTACATCTTACTATCAATTTAGTTGAAATCCATTGAGGAGATTCCTTCCAAATCCGTAATTACGGAAAAAATGTAATTTGTGTGGCACTCCTGTTTGGTTGATCCGGTCCAAGTATGCTATTATAGTTTCATATATATATGCACTGGTGGTGTAGTGGTTAGCGTGTCTGCTTTCTATTGCAAAGTTCGGGGGTTCAAACCCCTCGAATGGAGGTTTTATATAAAAAAAAAACTATCATCAGTGCCTGGCAGTAGGCAGCAGTACTGTCAGTATGGTATAGAGCCGAAAACAAATGATGTTGGTTGGGTCTATATCCAATACAGCTGTAGGCGTGATCAGGACGATTTGAACGGCTACAGTACTGCGATGTGGAAAGCAAGAGGGAAACTACCACATTACAATCCCTAGTAAAGATTATATGGTTGGACAATATGAGTTCTCTCGAGGTAAAACAATCCGGAGGTAAAATAGTCCCCCAATCGGATCTCCGGGCGGGGACTGCCTTGAGGAAAACATTTGTCGAAAGTAAATTACGAATAGGGACTTGGAACGTAAGAACTATGAGAAAGGCAGGAAAGCTAGAGAACTTGAAAGAAGAAATGAGAAGAAATAGAGTGGACATTATAGGGCTAAGCGAAACTAGATGGGAGGGAGAAGGACAGTTCGACTCGGAAGAATTCACGGTAGTTTATTCTGGAGGAAATAGTGGGGAAAGGGGAGTAGCTCTGGTACTTAGGAAAGATATGATGAAAAGCGTGACAAAGATAATAGCAACGAACGATAGACTGATGGCAATAAAGCTAAAAGCAGTCCCAGTGGACATGCTGATAATCCAGGTATATATGCCAACGTCAGCTCATGACGATGAAGAAATAGATGAGATCTATGAGCAAATTAATGAAATTTACGAAGAAGACGGAAGAGGAAAGGTAAACTGCATAATAATGGGAGATTGGAACAGCATAGTCGGAGAAGGACAGGAAGAAAATGTTGTCGGGCAATACGGACTTGGGAAGAGAAATCGAGGAGGGGAGAAACTCGTAGAATTCTGCATCAATAATGACCTTGTAGTGACTAATACATGGTTCAAAAACCATAAACGAAGGTTATACACATGGAAAAGCCCAGGAGATAGAATGAGATGCCAAATAGATTACATCCTTGTAAAACAAAGATTCAGGAACAGCATAAAGAACGCCAAGGCATTGCAAGGAGCAGACATTGATTCAGATCACAGCCTTCTAATAATTGACGTGAGTACAAAGCTCAAACAAATAAGAAAAACGAGAAGAGAAAGACAGACCTGGGACCTAGAAAAACTGAAAGAAAGGCAGGATGTAGTCAGCATGAAGTTGGAAGATAACCTAAGAAAGTTGGAAAACAAACCGAAGACCGTTGATATAGAATGGGATGAAATTAAAACCAGTATCAAGGATACCTTGGATAAAGAGATTGGAAAACAAGAGAAGAAAATCAGAAAACCATGGATCACGAAGGAAATGCTGGAGAAAATGGATGAGAGACGAAAATGGAAAAACGTTAACAGTGAAGAAGGTAGAGCCAACTATAGGCGTATAAACAATGAGTTGAGAAGGGTAACAGATAAAGCTAGAGAAAATTGGATAAAAGGAAAATGTGATGAAATAGAACAAATGGAGAAGTTAGGACGGTACGATATGATGTACGCTAGAGCACTGGAACTAGAAGATAAGAAGTCTAATGGAATTTGTGGTAAAGGAATTATGAATACGGATGGGAAGATAGTCTCAGAAACAAAGGATGTAGCACAGGTATGGGAAGAATACATTAAGGAATTATACAGCAAACAGGCAGGAGCGGCAAAAATACAACTTGAAGACGAAGAAAACATTGAAGAAGACAATTTAGGACCAAGTATTATGGAGAGCGAAGTAGAAAAGGCGATAGTGGAACTAAAGAAGGGGAAAGCCACGGGCAGCGATGGAATACCGGCTGAGATACTTAAAGTCATAGGATCAGAAGGACTAAAAGTGATCACGAAATTAATTAATAAGATTTACGACACGGGAGAGTGGCCTCAGGATTTCCTAGAAGTAACAATGATCCCTCTAAAGAAGAAGCCAAAGGCAATGCAGTGTAAAGATTACAGAACTATAAGCCTTCTGTCACACACATCGAAGATCATCACGAGGATTCTTAATAAAAGGCTGGAGAAAAAGGCAGAAGAAATAATAGGGGAAGATCAATTCGGTTTCAGAAAAGGACGAGGAACTAGAGATGCTATAGGAGTAGTTAGAATCATATCAGAAAGGGCATTAGAATACAGTCAAGATATCTGCGCATGTTTTGTAGACTGGCAGAAGGCCTTTGATAGAGTAAATTGGGTAAAGTTGATGAAGATATTAAAGGATATAGGTGTAGACTGGAAAGATAGGAGACTGATTAGGAATCTATATGAGAATCAAGTTGTAAAGGTCAGGTTTGAGAATGTTGACACCTGCGGAATACATATCGGTAGAGGAGTAAGACAAGGCTGCTGCCTATCGCCAACCCTATTCAATATATATGGAGAAAGTCTAATGCAAGAAGCTTTAGAAGGCACAGGGGATTTCAAAATTGGAGGAAGGATTATAAGAACAGTGAAATACGCAGATGATCAAGTACTTATAGCAAGAAAGGAAGAGGAGCTACAAAAAATGATAAATAGACTAGTGGTAACTGGTAAAAAATACGGTATGGAAATAAATACAGAAAAATCCAAGGTCATTCGAATATCGGGTAAAGAAGAGAATCTGAACATAACTATTGGAGGAAAGCCATTAGAACAAGTTTCAGAATATAAATACCTTGGAAGTATCATAACACGAGAGGCAAAATGTACGGATGAGATCAAAACTAGAATAGGAAAAGCAAAAGCGGCTTTCAGGAGAAAGAAACAACTACTTACAGGTAATATAAGGGAAGATATCCGCAAGAAGTTGATAAAATGCTACGTATGGAGTATAGCATTGTATGGGGCAGAAACATGGACGCTAAGGAAAAATGACATCAAATACTTGGAAAGCTTTGAAATGTGGACTTGGAGGAGAATGCTGAAGATAAAATGGACAGATAGGATGAAAAACGATGAAGTGCTACGAAGAATAGGAGAGAAGCGAATGATTATACAGACTATCAGAAAGAGGAAGGCTAACTGGGTTGGACATTACCTGAGGAGAGAGAGTATGATTAAAGACGTGTTAGAAGGAAAACTAGATGGGAAAAGGGAAAGAGGTAGGAAAAGGTTTCAGCTGATAGACGATTTGAAAGGGAAAGAGAGTTATCAAGATATAAATAGGACAGCGGAAAATAGGAGTATATGGAGAACCAGGTTTAACCATGAATAATCACGGACCTGTCTACGGACAGACTACCTATGATGATGATATATGTGCACATTGTAAGATTTTAAATTTGGTTAAAATTGATATGAACAGTTCAACACAAATACCTCTAAAATGAAATTTTATTATTACTTGTATTGTGGCAGTTCTGATTTCTATATCTACATTATAAATATTGATATTGCTTTTTAATGTTGCACGCTTTTTTCATACTAAATTTCTTTGAAATCAGTTTTGCCAATTCCTTCCAAATTCATTATTACCGAAAAGGTTTATTTTGAAATTGTGGCAATCCTGCTTAGTCGATCTGGTGGAAATATGTTATTTTGGTATTATACTTATGTGAATATTCTATGTACCAAATTTGGTTGAAGTCGGTTAAGCCAATTCTTCCCTGATGTATGTGTACGAATGGACGAACGGACATCACGAAGATAATAGTGCTTTTCAGAAATGACGAAAAGCACTAAAAATCATAATAATTCATTTGCACTGTAGAAATAATTACATATGGTCAATAGAAACAGTATATTTAGGATATCTACACGTAGAAAAATCTGTGTTTTATCATTATTTAGTATTTGAAGGTTTAATTTACTCTATGTCCAGTTATTGTATCAATTACACCAACTCCAGTGTTGGATAGTTTCTGGGCACTATCACATAACAGCTTGACAAGGCATTATGTAATTTATAGTATTTGGAAGATAATTTATAAAGATTTATAATAAAACTGGTCCAAGTACAGAACCTTAAGGAACACCCGATCAGACAGGAATATGAGTGGAATTCTAATACCTATTGTACTGGTAAATAGTGACTACTTGGGGACGATTGGGAAGGAAAATTCTTATCCAATTTTGAGCAGCACCCCTAATTCATAGTATTGAGGATTTAGACCATGGTCCAACATAAAATGCTTTACTGAGGTCCAGAAAAAGTCCCAAGACTGGTTTTCATTTAGTTCCTCAATAACAAAATTAACTACTGAAAAAAATGCTTTTGCATTAGATTTTCCCTTTCTAAATCTAAATTGAGAATTTTAAAATATATCGATTTCTAAGTAGTTGAGAAGCCTATCACGAAATACATACTCTAAAATCTTAGAAAATTTGGATATCAATGAAATAAGCTGATAGTTAATAAGTTGTTTATTTTTGCATTTGCTCTTTGGGACAGGAATAGCCTTTGAGACTTTCAGTATATCGGGGAAAATACCTTGTTTTAGAGATGCATTGATGAGATGTAACAGTGGTTCTAAGATAAAATGACCACAAGATTTTAGAAGCTTGCCAGGAACATTGTCCCAGACAGCTGAATTCTTTTTATTTTCCCCATATACGAAGTACAGAAAAAGTATTGTTTTCATGAAAAAAATCTAATTCGAGATTTCAACGGAAATACGTTCTAAGGTCCCCCGAACACATTTTGACTATTTTCTAGATGACGTCTGTGTGTCTGTCTGTCTGTCAGTCAGTGTCTGTATGTGATAGATTTTCTTGGGTGCTCTAACTCAAAAACATTAATCAGATCAACACAAAACATTATATTTAACATTTTTATAAAAGTTAGAAGATCTGATTAGTTTTGATAAAAATCGGTCGACCGGAAGTGGGTGTTTACTCTTGTCACATCCATTATTTTGAAATATTTGCTTTAATATTTGATAAATGTAAAAATGTACTAGATTAAAAGTTGTAGGGAAATTCATTTTCTACAATCTTTGTTTGAGACATTTTCCATATAATTCTTTGTTAAAGAGATATCTTATATTTTAGCTGCCACCACCACACCACCTACCGAAGACTATTGTTAACAATTGACGCTTAGTTACGTCTTAGTAACGCTCCTTTTTCTTTTCTTAATTGTCAACCGGAAGTAAATATTGACAATGATCCCAGAGCTAACAACATGTAATTTGCAATATAATTATGGAGAAAGTAATGTGTTGCCCACATCAGTTTATGTTACTATATAATCAAAGTAGATAATCATGCCAACTAATGACAGCCTTGGACATGTAAATTCAGTGATCATGGGATCGTCATTATAGTTGCAGTTTTTCATCATCTAAAAAATTCTGTCTGCATAAAATTTCACTCAAATTCGTCTTGGATTCGATTTCTCTCTTTGACAAAAATAAATTTTGTTAATTTGTGTGTAGAAGCTTACCTCAATTTTGTTGTTTAATTTAAGAAATCTTAACATGAAAATTAAATATATTCTACAATCAATCCAATGCTAAACATGAAAGAATTTCTCTTTGAATTGGACCACTCCCATCACTGCAGACAATGAGATATGCTGTGCAAATGCCATGAAGGATTTTTTCTGCAAACCCCCTGAGTCTCCTTGTGAACTCCTTAGTGGTTTGCAAACCACAGTTTGGGAACCTCGACTTTATAGCCTAGACTTTTAATCAAAAGAATGATTTTTATATCTTGGCGTACTATCATTCAGAATATAATTATGAAGACATGAATAATATAGTGCAACAATAAAGTGAAGTTTATTCTAGTGGATTTTGATATTTTTTATTGCTTTTCAAAAATATCTATAGCGTTTTTTACTAAGTTTCATCAAGTATTAGAACTTGGTGTCCTAAAAAATACTTTGTGACCAGTTTTCTCAATAACAAATTATATATTTTTTCAGTGGCATTATAATATCTCAAGTATTACTCACAGCTACAGCACTCCTCAGTCCTGAACAATCTTCCTTCAGCAATAATACCTCAAGGCCTATGTGGCTTCACCATTCCACATAACATTTGACATTTTTGTGTTGTATAAGTTCGATTTTCACATATGTTAGGTTTATATAGTAGTTATTATTATTATCATCATCATTGTAGTTATTTAGAGACCCTCCGTGAGGCTCACAGAGGTCCGGGCCACTTTAAGATTTTGAGGTGCCTCACCGTAAAAAAAAATGAAAAATTCCCATAAGGAAAAGTTTAAGCATTACATAACCCAATTTGGTCATTGCTGAATGGTTACAGTGGGTTACATTGCAGGTAGGGGTTTCAAGCTTTCACTCTTTCATAAAATCTTCTGACCTCTTAAAGTTTGCATGAAGTAAGTGAGAAAGGAAGTAGGGGATGTATGTGTGCCCTCCGCCCCGGGGTCGACCGGTACGACAGTGGGTCCAGTGCATGCCCACTAATACAGGAATCGGATTCGAGCCCCCTCGTTGACACTTGCGAACACTGAAAACATCCGTCATAGGGGCGGCAATGAACGAAAAATCTACCCAGCGCACAAATGTCAGCGGCGGGGCCTGAACCCACTTACCTAGTATTAGCAGACAGGCACTTGGCCCACTACCCTACCAGGTCGACAGAGAAAGCGTGGGTATATCTTCTAGTGGGTCTTCCTCGTGTTGGTTGAGGGTGAGAGGGGAAATAGGGGAAGGAACCGATTGGAGGGGAGAAGAAGAGGTTCAGTCCTTGAAAAGAGGGGAGGGAGAGGGGAAGTTGCAGGAAACTGGAGAACACAAGTGTCTCCACAGCGGTAGAATCGAGAATTATTTCAACTGGATGTCACGCGCAACATTTAGTAAATTATTACAGACTTAGTACATATTATGAACCTCTTACACGAATTGCGTTATTAATGTGATTTTCTCCACATTAGAAATGACATCGGCGGGGCTCTAACCCGCTTACCTAGTATTAGCAGACAGGCACTTTGCCCACTACCCTACCAAGTCGACAGAGAAAGCGTGGGTATATCTTCTAGTTCAGTTCTTTCGAAAATTTGGATCTCCGCGGACCACTACTTACTGTAACTACGTTTAAGAAAAGGTGTTAATTGTGTACGTATCATAGCATTAAAAATGCATTAGTATGAAATATAAAAATAGGCGCCATTTTAGGATAAACATTGTAATAATAGAAGAATTAACGCTAAAAAAAAATAACGTTGTTAAAATATTTAAACTATTACAGGCAAATTTCGATGCGTATATAGCACGGTAGAAGGGACGCACACAGCTCTGCGTCTGTTTTACTACTCAAAAACAATAGCTAAATGGTTACAAACAATTTATTCGACTACTTACGCCATACTCATACCTTAAATAAAAGAACAATGTTTATGAAGGAAAATTGACATATTTCCAGCTTTTCAAAATGCGTCCGCGTACTTTGTACGCCAGCGCGCCTAACGAAGGGTTAATAAAATATTGAATACCTGTGATAGTGTAAGAATTGATCAACCTTTCCCAAAGATAAATTAAACTAAATATGCGGTTAATTCTAAAAAAATTACATTTTGGAAACCTTCGCAGACCCCAAACGAACCGCGTACCATAGTTTGGGAAGCACTGTTCTAGTGGGTCTTCGTCTACCCGTGTATGTTGAGGGTGATAGGGTAAATAGCAGAAGGAACCGATTATAGGAGTGAAGAAGGGGATGTTAAGTCGGGGAAAGAGGAATGTCACTCCGTACAGCAGGCATCGTGACACTGCTGGCGTCTCCATAGTGGTAGTAATCGAGAATTATTTCAACTGGATGTCACCCGCAACAATTAGTAAAGTACTACAGACTTAGTATTAGGAACCTCTATGAAAATGCATTGAAATAGGCAAAGAAATCGGAAGAGGAATGGAATGTTGCATGTCTAAAAAAGAGTAGCGTTTGAGAAGATGAAGATAGAAGACTAAGTGGGGAGTCCAGATTTTGACTTTGTGAAAAAGGCAAATCGTTCAAAAACATATGAAAAAAGAAGACAAAAGAGGACACAAAATCTGGCATGAAAACAGTTTTATTAGGAATTTACATCAAAAGTATAAAATATTAATTAAATTAACTATTTCTCAAAAAAGGAACAACGAAAAGAACATTTAAATAAACAAATCTAGTGTCCAGCACATGAATTTCTCCATACCTGTAATACTTCTAAAAATTCAAATAGATTAAATGATAATGAATATTCGAAGGAGCTGCGAGAAAAATTTAAGGACTTTTAAAAAAACAGAAATAAACTCAACTGTAGTCTTCTGATATTGAATATGGGATATATCCAACAACTAAGAAATTAAAAAGGAGGGTTTACAATAGTGGTCGGAAGGTGGCGTGGCGGTGGCAGCTAAACAATTTAGTTTTTAAAATATCTCTTCAACAATGCATCGTATGGGAAAATGTTATGAACAATCATTGTAGAAAACTAAATTTACAACAACTTTTATTCCGGTATGTTTTAAAATGTATCAAATACTAAAGCAAACAAAAGAACGGATGTGGCAAGAGCAAACACCCATTCCCGATTGACCAATGTTTACCATAAATTACTCAACACCGAAATATTTTTTTTATTCATGGAAACAATACTTCCCCCATACTCCGTATAAAAACTTTTTAATAAAATATCTTATTTTTCAGAGCTGCTCACTTTTTTCTGCAATTTTTTATTATTAATTATGCTATCTAAGAATTCAATACATAACAAATTATTAAAAATATATTTTGTTATTAAAAGACCTTGAACTGATTCAACTGTCAAACGATTCCTTTTATCAGTCCATTGTACATTCATTAAACAAAAAATATGCTCAGTTTGCTTTTTGAGCTGCAGTTGCAAAGAATAATTGACAAATCTTTAGGAACTCTTCTCTTCTGAAGTAGATACTAAATAAAAAAAAACTGATGTGGCCGCCATATGACTTTCTCCATACATACAATATTTCTAAAAATTCCAAATAGATAACATAATAATAAATGTTTTAAGAAACTTCGAGAAAATTTTAGACTTTATAAAGAACAGAAATAAACTTAAATCATAGCCTTCTGATATTGGATATAGTCACAAAGGTCCAACAGTTAAGAAAAGAAAAAAGAGCGTTACTGAGATGTAACTAAGCGTCAATTCTTAGCAATAGTCTTTGTTAAGTGGCGTGGTAGTGATAAAATGAAAGATACCTCTTAAACAATGAATTATATAGGAAAAATCTTTCGAACAAAGGTTGTAGAGAATTAAATTTCCATGTATACAATACTTTCCTCTATACTACGTATGGAGAAAGGTAAATGTCAAACAATTTTTCATATCCTAACTTTTCATCAAACTCTTTAAATAATACCTTGCAGAAAGTTTTTCGAATTATGAATTGATTTAATCATTTAGAATCATCATTCACAACATTTTTGGTTAATATGATTTCGAAAGAATTTGCTATATCTACCTACCATCGGTGGCATAGCGAGGAGGGAGCAGAGGGGGCCAGTTGCCCCCTGGGCTGAAGGGGCAGAAACTCATGGACCCAAAATTAACGTTTATCTTTCTAAATCTCTGTGACTGCCCTGAGGCGAAGGAGAACTTAGCAACGCCACTTCCTACTCGAGGATGCATTTTAATTCCACCCACCTAAGAACTTCATTATCTAAGAATTGAGTGGTCCACAGCTGCAGATCTTCTAAAACATTCTCATAAATTTTTATACATTTTTTCTAATTTTTCTTTGTTATGGAATAATTCAGAATATCAGCATATTTAATACTGCTGTGATACTGGAAAAATTGTTGCTATTTCTGTTGATATTAATATATTCTGTTAATACTAATATATATTAATAATTTCAGTCATTGAATTTTCTCACTTTCCGTGTATTTTATATTTGAATGAAACACATGAATTGATGAATGCAAAAATAATAAGTCGAGTTCATATAATGGATTTTCAAAAAAATGTTTTTAACATATTGAAACTTTTTTGGAGTGGAAGTAAATAAGATTTTAATAGGTCATACAATTTGAGAATTCTTTCAATGGCAGGAAAAAGTGACAATCAACTCGTTTTTAGGCGTTTTTTTACCACCGAAGCGGTAATAGCGGAACGCCTTATGTGCACGTCTGCTCCATCCGTCCATCGTAACTTTCATCTTCTAAACCGTTGGATGAGTTTTAATTAAATTAAGTAGAAGTGATCTTTTTTAAAATTTATCACCCAATTCTGAATTTGAACTTAATCCCTCAATTAGAACTTCCACTTTACATAATTATTTTAATAAACTTATACTCGTATTTCGTTAAATGGCTCTCTAGCTCTTATATGATCTGTAATGTATAGATTAAAAAAATTATTCGGATAGAGAACAACATTTACTAGAAAAAATGTAATTACGAGTTATAATTTCGGAGATAAAATTTCATGAAAATCTCGAGATAAACATCGCATATTTTGTTTACATTATATCTAAGGCGGTTCTCTTACCAAACAACAATTAAAAATTTATATATTCCTCTCACATTCTCTTATATGATCTTCGAGGTATAGATTAATAATTTTCTTCGGATAGAGAACAACATTTATTACAAGAGGGTTTAGAGGCCACATAACTATGACTTATAGTTATGGAGATAAAAATTTGAGAAAATCTCCAGCAAAATATCGCATATTTTGTTTACATCGATCATGAGGTTGGTTCTCTCAGCAAACAACAATTAAAACTCCATATATTTCTCTCCCTTTCTCTTATATGATCCGTGAGGTATAGATTAAAACATTTATTTGGATAGAGAACATTTACTACAAGATAGTTTACGAGACTATAGTTTCAGGGATAAAAATTCAAGAATAACCTAATCTTTCGATAGCGTTCCATCCGTATTTCCCATTAAGAACGCCTTTGAAATTTCCGTTTATTCCATTTATGGAATCTACTTTTCCATCTTGTTGAATGATATACAAGTTGATTATTATCCACTTAAACCAAGTCACAAAATTTTCTCGGACTTTCTTTTCTAACAGCGAACACTGAAAAATTATTACATATTTTGAACAAAATTGATTCAAAGCCGATTGGCCAAGAATCAGATGCATATTAAACTCAATTATTTAAGATATGGGCAGAACATTCAATTCCAATGAACTGATCGCGTTCTGCAGACGAGAGTGCAAAAACATTGTTTTGTCCCTCTATCTTTACACTGCCAAAATCGGTATTGCAGTTGTCCCCTCCAAATGCAATACAATTTTGTCTGTTATTAATGTATTTGATATAAGCTGATTCATATGAAACATTTAAATTCAGCTAGTTTGTGTGAGAGTCCCTCAACACGGTACTGTATGTCAATTTGGGAAATTTTTGTTGATAAATAATTAACATCATCAGTAGAGACCGCAGTGTCCTTAACATCATGTTGAACTTTACTTTTTATAATTCATAGAGAATGTGGTGCTCAGAATTTTTTGACAAGCTGCCTCTGTCTAACTTCTGGCTGTCGAAATTTTAGTGGCTATCACAGAAAAGGCAAATAATTTTCCAACTGTAGTAATCGCAAACTGTGTGAATGCTTGAAGTTGTCTCAGAAGCAGAAACAGTCGCAGCCTCCTTGGTGTTTTTAATGAAAGAAGTTTACAATTTTCCTGGTGTATTCTCAGATATTCCAATGTTTTTTCTAGGCTAAATTAAAATGCTGTTTCAACTCGAATTTTCCTTCACTGCTAAATTGAGGAATACGTATGATTCATGTTCGTTTTTGGCGCTTTAAAAGAGTTTATATGTTCTTTGCAGATCTTCATTAAAATTTAATTTTTGTTTAGATATAGGCACTAAAGAAAGGATTAATCTAAAAAATATTTTATATGGTGTCATTTGAAGCACTCTTTAGGCATTGTTGCTATTTTACGCCATCGTCTTGACTACTTTATCGCCTTTTTTGGGAAATGGAAAAGAGGGAGATTGGAAAGAGGTGGGTCTTTCTCATTAACGTGTTACTACTTCATAGAAAAAGTATCGTCTTCTTAAAAAAAATTAATTTGAGGTTTCAACGGAAATATACATTCTAAGATCTCCTGAATACGTTTTCACTGTTTAATTTCTGTGATGGTAATTTAGGGCGCGCTTTAACAGAAGAACCGCTTATTTAATCAACACGAAACTTCAGACTTGAAAACTTTATTGATAATAATGATCTGAAATCATTTGTTAACGGAAAATGGAGGTTTACTGTAGTATTTTTACTTTCTTTCCAAATATCTCCTATAGGACCTCAATGATGTATATATATATTTTTAATTACCAACGTTGTAAGCAATATAATTTTCCATATGTTTATTAAAGATTTTAACATAAAACATATTTTACGGGATATTTAGAGTATCTGTTTGAATAAGTGTGTTGCCAAGTTACACTTTTGTTTCCGTTGCTATGATAAATTTTTTTAATTGTTGATATAAATAACTTTTCCGTCAAACGTAATTTCAATAGTGATCAATACTATGCCGCTGCTATCTAACGTCACATTTTGAAACAAATTTTCTTGTAAATTTTGAGATCTATCCCAAGGCTGCATACGGTAATTTTAATGGCTATGAAAATTATTCCAATACCATCTTTTTCATAGTTTGTAAACAAATTTTTCCATGCAATTATAACAGTTTTTAGAACAAAAGTTAAATAAAATAATTAAATACGTATTTTTTGTCAAATAATTCTTTTCGTAAAACCAAAGGTTTCAAATAAATTTAAAGAAAAGGAACTTAAGGTGTTTACATAATTATACGATTTTCGACGATCTTTAGTTCATTCCAAAAAAACTGTTAATTAAAAATATTAGAAGTCGGGAACCGCTGAAAATGTTCTAATAAAATTTTGTATAGGGGAGTTTTACTAAAACTTGTCGACCGATTCCAATTTTGGATAAAATCGGATTAAAATAACTGACACTTTATATGAAGACTTTCCTGTAGCATACAATGTACTTGTTTCAACATGACGCATTTTGATGAAATTTGACATTGGGGAATTTTATTAAAAATTTTTCGGTATCAAAAAAAAACATTTGGAAACTGTGTACTCTGACATGGAGTAGACCTTTTCATACTTGTTTTAATTTAATCTCACAAAGTTACTATAAAACTTAAAATTGAAAAAAGATACTATTATTAGTACCACTGTTAAGGTAGTAATGTACAAAACGATATAAAATCGTACCGAATGTAGCTTATGTATTCTCCTCACATTCTTGTATTTTGCTATAGAGGCGGCTATGCTTGCACTAAACATTTTCTGATTTGCGCTGTTCTTACTGAAGTGTAGCAAATTTTCCCAATGAAGTGTTTCATTTTTTTACTATCATAAGAAATATTATAACTTTTCTTAATACAGTAATTAATCTCCTCCTTTATTAATAATTAAACGTCATTTTGCCGGCATTGTTGATTTTTAAAACATATTACTGCGATTTCTTTTTAAATCATGAAATAACAACGATATGATAATATAAAATAATCATTACTTCTAATATATTCCAGCATCACTGCCATATTATTTAATTAACCCGAAATACTATTTAGTCTCTGTTAATGTATATCGGGTTAATTTCAAAAAGAAGATATGGCAGTGAATAAGAGGCTAAATTAAGGCGTAAAAAGTTTGCGAAAATAATTATGCATGAAGTTAGTGAGAAAGAAAGTAGGGGATGTATGTGTGCCCTTCGCCCCGGGGTCAACCGGTACGACAGTGGGCCCTGTGCATGCCCACTAATATAGGAAGCGGATTCGAGCCCCCTCGTTGACACTTGAGAACACTGAAGAAAACATCCGTCATAGGGGCGGCTATGTACGAAAAATCTACCCAGCGCACAAATGTCAGCGGCGGGGCCCGAACCTACTTACCTAGTATTAGCAGACAGGCACTTGGTCCACTACCCTACCAGGTCGACAGAGAAAGCGTGGGTATATCTTCTAGTGGGTCTTCCTCGTGTTGGTTGAGGGCGAGAGGGGAAATGGGGGAAGGAACCGATTGGAGGGAAGTAACAGGAACCGTGAGAAAACAGGTGTCTCCACAGCGGTAGAATCGAGAATTATTTCAACTGGATGTCACGTGCATAGTATTAGATACGCAACGCTTACATTAATTAGGTTATTAATGTGATTTGCTCCACCTTATGACAAAATATGCAAATATATTTTGTCTTTCAAAGCACCTTCTGTTTAACCAATGATTCTTAGTCTCAACATTTGTAAAATGTCTGTATTTGGTATCCAAAAAAATGTCCATGCATTTTCTCTCCTTGTCTTTGAACTGCACTGAAATTTGGAAGGTCTCATTTCTCCTCTTAATAATCAACCCTCAAGTCATATGGAACCGGGATTGGCCAAGCAGCGACATCAGAAGAATTTGAAAAAATATCAGTCTCCTCTGATGAAAAAGAGTATTCCTCCTGTTGGTGTCTCCTTTCTCTTCATCAGTTTCACTGCTTTTAGAATTGCCATCCTCCAATCCTTGCTCTCTCTCATTTGAATCCTCTTGTGAAGATTCTTCTTGTATTTTTACGTCGGATTCACCTGGCTGAATATCTTCATGACTTTCTCCTATTGCACATAATGTTGAGGGCGTCACAAACTTCAAAATTGATCCGGACATTACCTGAGCCACCTGCTTCCTTGGCTTCTTCATTTTTCTGTTGAAATCCACAGGATCGATTTCGCTTCATATGGGTGTTTTCTGCAAAATTATAAAATCATAATATATATCATTCTATATAGACGTTCCTTACAGAGGAGGATATAACATACTAGTAGTTGGTGCTTGCATACTGCAAGCATTTCATCTCACCTTGAAAAAACACTCATTTTTCCGACAGATATTTCATCATTACAAATATTCTTTTAATTCTAAATATTTAACCTCCGCAGCGGTTTTCGTTTTTCCCACATGTAAAAATAATAGTTTAAAACAATCCCCAAATGTTGCAATTTTTAACATTTTACACTCTCTCCATTATGGGATACTAATGCTACAAATTTTAGCCAAATTTTAAAGTTGTAGCATTTCTAGAAGTATAATAATATTTTGTAATTGTTTCAATTTAAATAATTTTTAACGGCCGCCGCAATTCATATATGGTAAAATTGAAATGTTTATTTGTGCAAATTTACTATTCTCTAAATAATTTGAAAATTTCAGCTTCCTAGCTTATCCCGTAGTACCTTAACAGTTATCTATTTGTTTAAACTTTAAGAATTTTTAACTGCCAAACAAATTCAAATATCAAAATTTGTATATTCCCTATTTCGTTATTTTAGGAATTCTACTTACAAAAAAAATTTCAATTCCGTAGCACATTTGGAAATACATAAACCATGAAAATTTGTTTAAACAATTGCGAATTTTTATCGGCCGCATTGTTGAACTTTTTCAAGATTTTCGTTTTTTCTAGTTGGTTTTGCACAAAATCCTACCTATGAAAAAAATTTCGAATCTCCAGCTCCTCCTGTTATATGTATGTTATATCCTCCTTTGTAAGAGTCGTCGATATATAATGATGATAACAGGAGGATACTAATGTTTAGGCACTTCCAGATGAGCTGGAGATTCGAAATTTTTTTCATAGGTAGGATTTTGCGAAAAACCGACTAGAAAAAACGAAGATCTTGAAAAAATGCAACAATGCGGCCGCTAAAAATTCGCAATTGTTTAAAAAAAAATTCAAGATTTATGTATTTCCGCAAGTGCTACGGGGTTGAAATTTTTTTTTTTAGGCAGAATTCCTAAAATAACGAAATAGTGATTATACAAATTTCGATACTTTAATTTGTTTGGCAGTTAAAAATTCTTAAAGTTTAAACAAATAGATAACTCTTTAGGTACTAGGGGATGAGTTAGGAAGCTGAAATTTTCACATTTTTTACAAAATTGTGTATTTGCACAAATAAACATTTCAATTTTACCATATAAGAATTGCAACGGCCGTTAAAAATTATTTAAATTTAAACAATTAAAAAATATTAATTTAGTTCTAGAAGTGCTACAACTATAAAATTTTGCTAAATTGTGTAGGATTAGTACCCCATAATGGAGAAAGTGTAAAAATTTTTAAATTGCAACATTTGGGGTTTGTTTAAAACTATTATTTTTACATTTGTGGAAAACGGAAATCGCTGCGGAGGTGAAATCTTTAATATTAAAAGAGCCTTTATAATGATGAGATGTCTGTCTGAAAAATGAATGTCTTTTCAAGGTGATATGAAATGCTTGCAGTATGATAGCACCAACTACTAGTATTTCAAATAGCTACTTCTTAGTGAGGATATAGGATACATATACATATGGTAATTTTTAACAGATAATAAAAAATTTTGTTACAATAATTAATTATGTTTAATCGGAATCCAATGCATAATGAGTTACCACTGTGAGTCTTCGTTAAAAGACAGACAATATCATTTTGAAAAAATCGAACCATTAATTTTTTCAAACACCCGAGTTATATTTTGAAAAATGCTTCGTGGACAAAATACACCGCGCCCCTAGTCGTGTTACAAACAAGGGCGCGCTGGCTCGAGGGTTAAATTTTTTTTCTCACCTATTCCAAATTCCATCTCACGTCCTCAGCCGACAATTCGGAGTAAGCTTCGGCGGTGGCACATCCCAGCAAGAGAGGAGTCCTGGCGAGGGGGGCAGACGAGTGAGTGGGCAGAGGAACCCCTCCTATGGACACCCTTCCGCCTCCGTCGACCTCCAGCCATGGGCCTATATCGTCCTCGCGAACCTGGCGAGGAATCTGAAGAAGTGCGGCAGTGGTTGCGTGTCTCAGGCACGGTGTGATGTCGACGTCTTTTCCTTCGGGGGCCGGAGTGGACAGGAAAAGGGGCTGCACTGTGGGTTGGTGGAGGGAGGAGTAGAAGGGGCGAGGAGGATGGAGGCAGCCAAGTTTCTCAGCCACTTTCCGTCGGAGAGTATCACGGCTCTCTGAAAAAGCCCTAGAAAGAAATAAAGACACTTTACTCGTATATTTTCCTCGTATACGCTGATAAAGCAAGTCCAAAGCACTAGGTTCATACTTGAATTTCTAAGAATAATTGGAAATTGGACGAAAACACAATTCTACATTGCAAATTGGATGTCAACGTCTTATTCCGGAATGTAGTAGGAGATAGTTTTCCAAAGCGATTATCATAGTTTACAAGCTTTACTCTATCATTAATTAATTAATTCGTCATTAAATTAAGGAAGAGAGGAGGGGAGGAGAAGCGGAGGAGGAGAGAGGGTGGAAGGAGAGGGGAGGAGAAGAGCATAGGGGATGGGAGAGGCGAGGATGGAGAGGGGGAGAGGAGAAGGTTAGAGGAGAGGGGGAGAGGAGGAAGGGAAAGGAGGAGGAAGAAAGGAGAGGGGAGGAAAGGGGGAGAGAAGGAAAGGAGAGGAGGATGGAGAGGGGGAGAGGAGGAAGGGAAAGGAGGAGGAAGAAAGGAGAGGGGAGGAAAGGGGGAGAGAAGGAAAGGAGAGGAGGATGGAGAGGGGGAGAGGGTGGGATGAGATGGAAGAAGAGGTTGAACAGGAGTATAGGGAGGAGGAAGGGAGGTGGAGAGGCAGGGTCGAGTGTAAGGAGATACAGGGAGGGGGAGGAATAAGGCGGATGATGGAGAGGGAAGGGGAGAAGGGAGAGAGGCAGGAGGGATAGGTATGTGGAAGAGGGAGGATGAATAAGTAGGAGGGAGTGGGAGAAGGGAGAGGGAAAATGGTGAACGAGGAGGGAGGGGGAGAAGGGAGAGGAATGAGGGAGAGGGAGGAGGTAGAAAGGAGTGAGGGGGAGAGGGAGGAGGTAGAAAGGAGTGAGAGGGAGATGGAGAGGTGAATAGGGAGATTGTGGGAGAGGGTCTATATAGTGGGGGAGGTAGGAGAAAATGGAGGTATCACAGGGAGGATTGGAAGTGAGGAGGGCAATGGGGAAGGGTGACGGTTGAAGATAGAAAAGGGGAGAGTGAGATGTCAGTGTTGAGACGGAGGGAAGGAATGTGGGAGTAGAAAGAGGGAAGGGAGAGAATTGGAAGGGGAAGAATTAGAAGATGGAGGGAGTTGGTGGAGGGAGATCGAAGTGGGAGGAGGGAGAGGGAAGATTAGAGCGGTAGGGGTTAGCGGGAGAGGGAGGATTAGAGCAGTAGGGGTTAGTGGAAGAGGGAAGATTAGAGCGGTAGGGGTTCGCCCGGAGAGATGATAGGGAGAAGTGATAGGGAGAAGGGAGAGTGAGAATGTAAGAAAAAAGGGATCATTGGAAAGGGGAGCTGGATGGGAAACGGAAGAGGAGAGAAGCTGGTGGGAGAGTGAGGAGGAAGGCGGAGGAGGCAGATGCGGGAAGGAGACAGATGCGTAAGGGAGAGGGAAGGAGAGGGAGGGGGAGCGGCGATGGAGGAGGGCGAGGGAGGAGGGATACGGATGAGTGAGAGGGAAGAGGGCGAGGAAGGTGGTAGAAGATAGATGAAGGAGGTAAATGTCGAGGTCTACAATGTAGTACATTCTACTTCCCTTCTCCTCCCTTTCCCCACCCCTCTCCCATCCTCCATTATAAATATAGAATACTCTGGTATTAATAGCGTTTAAGACAAGAGATTGTACAGACCTCCATACGAAATCACGAGAACGTGCTCCGCGTCCTTGAAAACGGCAAATACATACTCAAAGGCACGGTTGGAAAGATCGCGTTTGTAATAGTTTCATTTCACTTGATGCTTTAAATATCAGAAGGATACACTTAAGTTATATATGCTCGCCCTAAAGCGCATCAAGTGGAAAGATATGGATCCTTATGGAGGTAACGTATATCGCTTACATCCAAACTTCTTTCAATAGGAAAATACGTGACTATTCGGTCACTCAATCTTCGTTGGCATGTAGAGGGTGACATTGATATTCAATGAAACGTTTGATTTTTATAAGTATCTGCATTTTTCTTTTAATGGATATTAACCTAGTGTTAGGCCCGGATTATCAATATCATCCACTGCATGCCAGCTGTTATTGGGTATCCGAATAATCACATATACTCTTTGTCGTTTTGAGTAGAGGATTTGATGTAAGCGATATACGTTACCTTTACTTAGTTTCATATCTCACTACTTGTTTGCGCTTGAGGACGCTATGCATCGGGTGTCCGTATATTACGTACGTACCACAGAGGTCATAATTTAATTGTAGTTAACCATTATTATCACATGAAATTAAATAACGTCTTTATATTTCAGGAGCAACTTTTAACATCATCGGCACATACTGGATGCCGTGTGCCGTTTTTCCAAGAGCGTCGTGCACCCCCCGTAAAGCTTCCCCTCCCCACGGAGAGGAAGACAAAGCCAGACAGAGAGAGGTGCAGATAAGTAGGTGGTGGAGGGAGGAGACAACTACTGGGCCACCCTCTCCTTCACCCTCACCCCAGGAGTGGTTCTCCTTTTATTCATCGCAGCCGTCCTAGTGACGGGTCCGGCATCACTACCATCAGAATGACAATGCGTGCAAGGGGAAGAAGAAGTCCGGCAGGGAAGAGGTGCACAGCAAGCAGAACAGCGAAGGGGGATGCATCAGTTTCGGGGAGTTTTTGGACAGTGCAGTGCGTGAACTGGATTTATTTCGCGAAACCTTAGGGCAGCGTTTTTCAACCTTTTTGCTTTGGTGACACACCATGGAGTAAAAAATCAAGTTACTTGGTTAAAACGTAACAGAAATCCTTAAAATTCCATGTTTAACATAGCATCATAGCTATAGCAAAACATATAACAAAATTCTTGATTATGCATAAGTAAGGCAATAACTTCCTTAACAAAATTTACTTCGTTTAATAAATATTGCCGTTATTAACATTTTCGCAACACCTCATTGTATCGCGACTAACCGGTTGAAAACCACTGCTCTAGGGGTACGCAAACCATCGGTTAGGAAACGCTGCTATATTCTAAATATGTAAGAAGCATTTATTTATGTGTGTACATTATAAATATTAAATTTCTGTAAAATTGAGGTGGACAGTTCAAAATAAATACTTGTAAAAATAAATTTTGTTTTATTCTCTCAGTCCTACTTTCTCTATCTATATTTTTAAAATTGATTTTGTATTTATATGCTACCTTTCACCTTCATACGATATTCAGTTGAAATCGGTTCAGCCAATTCTTTCAAAATTTATAAATACCGAAATATTGTATATTGGAATTGTGGCACCCCTGCTAAGTAGATTCTGTCCAAATATGCCATTTTGGTCATTAGTTTATGTAAGTATTCTATGTATCAAATTTTATAGAAATCGATTAAAGCAATTCTTCCCTATTATATGCTTACGGACGGACGCACATCACGAATTGCTTTTCAGCAAAGACGAAAAGCACTAACAAGCATGGGTGTCCCGTGATACAGAGGTCTAACTTGTCTGAGTATAATCGTATACTAATCTCTTTTTGGAAATCAGATTTTTTCCCTGCTTTCTTGATCCGTTCTAAATATATTGATTTCGTTTTCCCATTCTACAAACGAAATTTCTTTAAAATCCGTTGAGCCAATACCTTCAAAATTCATAGTTACAGAAAAATTCTAAGCTTGTTATTGTGGTAGCCCTGTTTAGTCGACCCTGTTGAAATATTATAATTTAGTTATTTATTTATATAAAGATTATATAAACCTTATTTGGTTAAAATCCATGTCGTCAGTTCTCTAGAATTACTTTTAAGATAAATAATATTTTACTTTTTACTGTGGTAGCCCTACTCCATAGCTCCGCTTTAAACTTCTTTATTTCATTATGCTATGTTGCACAAATCTTATATAAAAATTTAATTGAAATCCTTTCTGCCAATTCCTTCTTTTCAGCAATGACGAAAAGCACTAAAAATTTGTCACCAAAGTTAAATTATTAAAATATTCGAGATATTTAAAGAAAATGAGTTTCAGCTTGTTAATTCCCAAAACTAGGAATTTTTCATTTCTTTAAATTCGTGAATTATATTTAAATTAACTTATTTTATAAGTTACATCATTTTGCCATTGCCATAATACCGATAAAATTGATATTTGTCATAATATTAACGTGGAACAAAGAATTTTTCAGGCCTCATAAATTTTTCTAATTTTTGTTAAATAATAATTGCTGCCATGTTTCAATCCGTGAAGCAAAAAATCTAAGAAATATTTCCATTAACTTTCAATGCTTATGAGAGCCAAACCAAAGAAGTATATACATAAACTGTACAAATACCCCTAAATAACGACGGGCATTCTTGATTCAAGTATTCGATTAAAGCCCTTCCTATTCCCCCGCTGTCTTTTATACCGTTCAACCTTCTCTTCTCAGCGAGAGTGATAAATTTAAATACATATAAATATTGGATCTTACTCCGCCGGCGGTGCATATATATATATATATATATATATATATATATATACACATACGTGTGTGTAATTGATTCCAGAAAGACAAGAGACATTTGCTCCAGAGGTGGCCAGACAATTTAAAGTCTTCTCACGCTTTTATACAAAATATGGTTTAAAAAGATATTTGTATTTTTATCAATGATTAAAAAAGCATTTTTATTGGGAAATTTTCAATTTGATATCGAAGAGACTATTCAAATTAGGAAATCTCAAGGACTTAATGAAATACAAGAATAGAGAAAAAGAACGTTCATATAAATTGGCCATAAACAAAAGATATAATTGTATTTCGTAGAAAAAATCTTAAGAATAAATGTTGCGAAATCATAACTGTTTGAGGCTTGACAAATGAACGAAAATGCGACGTCAGGCCAAGACATTTCAGCATTCTCATCTAATAGCCTCATCACTCAATTCCTTAGAAAAGTTATCGGTACCGATCGACTTATATAGATAAACAGAAGACAACGCCGCAGAAGACCGCTATTCTTTTGGTTTGGAAGGAGATGCATCCTAAATCAACCAACAGATAGAGTACCAACAAGATTTCTCAGCAGATAAGTTTTTTCTATGCATGTTCTGTCTCTAATAGGAATGGAGTGGGAAGCTTCATCCGTTCTCAACTTAAGAAAAAATAGAACAGGAGCGGGTTGAGTTGAGGAAAAAGATAATTTTTTTTTTTACTTCGGGACATGTAGAGAAATGACGAAAACATCTGCGCTTGAAAGACGAAGAGTTTGTAGGAGTGGTTTGGAAAAATGGCATTCAATTTTCATTGCAGTATTTATCCTACTCTTCGAAAACGTCCATTTGAAAGTGCGGTATGAAATGTAACCGAGCAAGGAAGTGGATAAGTTGGTCAGGGGTAGTGCTTATATATATTGTCAGAAGTGAGAAATATGATTGCTCTGAAGTTAGTAACTTGCAAGGAATCGTCAATCACCTTATCATTCCTAATCGCATTGAAATCAATTACGACAACTAAACAAACAGTTAATTATATAATTTA
Source organism: Tanypteryx hageni (assembly GCA_028673005.1). Lineage (NCBI taxonomy): Eukaryota > Metazoa > Arthropoda > Insecta > Odonata > Petaluridae > Tanypteryx > Tanypteryx hageni. Next base: position 45,110,279 of record CM054117.1, read on the forward strand.
TCTTAAGCATTCATTATTCAGAGAAAACGTGCGGGGAGGTTTAAGAGAATACTTATAGGTTTTACGGCTTAACCCTAAAACGGGATGGCAAGGATTATTGTTTGTATAACCGATTTCATAGTTTCATCTATGTCGCTCCTTTAATATTCCCTGTTACACAGAAGCTTCGTAGCCGCAAATTCGATAGAGCTGCATTGACCGCACGACACCAATGTCACCAAAAATAACGAATTTAAGCTTAAAATTAATTGAATGTACCCTAAATTTGTGGTGAGCCACAATTAACAGGAGTAGAAAATGAGAAATTTTAAATTCCCATTTTCAACTGCCTTCTCTTTCCCGCCTTCCTTTAACTACTCACAATGACCTCTCATATTTCATTCCTTTTACTGGCTTCCTTCCCAAAACACATTTCTCTTGCGCCCATCTTCCTCGAAAACACTGCAACCAAAATTTATTTTGTTTTGAGCCTTCTATGGCTGTCGAAAACAGGTAGTTCACTCATTAGATTCCTAAAGATCCTACACTGAAAAGTCTCATTTTAAAATCTACTATAATCATATTTATTTCATTAAAGTGAAAGGTTTAGTAAGATAAACTCGGTAATGTGTTTTCAAAAAGCGAATTCCGTGCAAAAACGGGAAAGTGAATTTTCGTGTTTTTGAAACTCATCTGTAACTTTATAATTCACGGAATTCCATTGAGAGATTTGAGACAGGTACTCTCAATGCAATTAAAACTGTGTTTTTAAAAGGATTTTGATTTGACAACAATGTTGTAGGAACGTACTATATAAAATACGAAAATGGAATGGAGATAAATAAACAAGAAGGCGATAGTAATACCAATTCACAAGGGAGGGAAGAAAACTAACGTCGAAAGTTAGAGGCCGGTTAGTCTAACATCAGTAGTCTGCAAGCTTATGGAAAAAATAATAACAGATTACTTGCGCAATTTTTGGGAGGTAACCAATTGGCGGTTTAAAATCGGCATGGATTTAGAAAAGGATACTCATGTGATACACAGTTACTGGGACTCGTCCAAGATATCGTAGACACGATTGATAAAGAGGAAGAAGTGGATGGGATTGTAATAGATTTTGCAAAAGTATTTGACACTGTTTCTCACGACATTCTTTTAGCTAAGTTATATAACTTAAACATTGATAAGAGAGTGTCTAATGGATTCAAAATTTCCTTATTGTCAGGTCTCAGATGGTTAGAGTGGGAACGAGTCTGTCGGATTTTGTAAATACCACATCAAGGGTGCCCCAAGGAAGTGTCATAGGCCCGTTACTGTTTTGTATTTATTTCAATGATTTGCCGAATATCATTAATTCAAGAATACGTTTATTTGCGGATGACTGTATAATATACAGGCAAATAAAAAGTGAAGAAGACCGAGAAATTCTGCAAGAGGATATCGATACTTTAGAATCTTGGATTAGAACAAATAAAATGAGCGTAAATATAAATAAAAGCAAGCACGTCACGTTCTCAAACAAAAGATTAATAAGCGAGCGCAGATACAAGCTAAATGGCGAAATGATACCAAAATTTGATTGCTGCAAGTACTTAGGCGTCCATGTAGCAAAAGACGTAGTAAGATAGGCATATTGATAATATCATAGGAAAAGCATATAAATGCTTACATTACGTGATGCGTAATCTTAAAGGAAGTAGTAGGGCTGCGAAGGAAAAGTCGTACAAAACAATAGTCAGGACAATATTACAATACGCGACGAATGTATGGGATCCTCATGAGATAAGGCAAAAAAGGAAAATAGAACAAGTTCAGTGGGAAGCTGCAAGATAGGTAGGTTTAAAAAGGAAGACAGCGTAACAGAAATGTTAAAAATTCTAGATTGGGAATCGTTAGAAAGTAGGAGAAAAATTAACATATTAGGCGGTATTTACCAGGCATATACTAATAATGAAGCTTGGGAAGACTTACGAAGTAGAATGCAGGTTCCGAATTTATTAGGTAAAAATTAAACTTATGCAGCAGAAAACTAATACAGCAAAGTATTCTTTTCTAAACAGAGAAACCAGTGAGTGGAACAGTATACCTGAAGTGCTCTTCAAACCATTACCTAAGGACGCAAAAATTTTAAGCGTAGAATTAATGCATGTATGCATGGTAAATGTTAGACGAACTTGAAAAAGGAATAATAATAATCTATATATTCATGACTGTAATTGTACCTAAGTGCTGGAAAAGTAGGGGATTGCTTGGAAGGGTGCAGTACGGTGGGAACTTCGTGGGTCCCATGACCGCTACGGTAGCCGTGAAGGCCTTCAATGAACTCCGAAAATCCGCATTTCCGGTGCAAAATTGAAATTTAACATTAAAGATATTGTAGAAAGTGTATTTTTTTAAATTGTGATTGTAAATTTCATTATATTTATAGATATATTATGTTTCTTTTGCCACCTGGCCGGATGGCCTAATTGCAATGTATTTTTAATAAATTAATATATAAATACAAAATAAAAAATTAACTAATGATCGCAATTATGCTCTACTATTAACCTTAGACTGCTACCCTGGGTGAAATTTCACCAATCCGTAAATATTTGATGTTGCCATGGGATGACAGTAGCTGTTACAGTTCTGTGATTTCAGCGATTCGCCTACTGACGGAGAAAGATTTTATCAATCAACATTACTTTTAATCGTTTCCTTTGCTTTAGCCGGGACTGGCAGAGAAAAGGACCTTCACATCCCTAAAAAAAGGAGGACCTAAAAAGGCGACGGAAGGCCCAACCAACCCGCCGCGACGAGAATTCACCGGCATTAAGAAGAATCCAAGAACGAGCACTGAAAGCCACCCGGTAAAGCAGTGAAAACGCCCACTTAGAGGCATAACTCAATCAACAGCTTTGCTTCATTTGTTTAATTTATTTTCAAAATACGTAATTATTATCATTTGTGAGTTTTATTAAATTAAATCTTATCTTTTTACTATACACAATTTATTATACCTTGGTGATGTCAATATATCTTTTAAAATACGGTAAGATATGACTGAACTGTAAAATTTGAGGTTGGGTGAATATTCGCCCACAGTATCATTATTGTCAGAAAAAAGAGTAACAGTCCAGGGTAATGCGATAAAATTCAAATATGAATTTCGAATTGATCAGGAAATATTTTATGATAATATTAGGCTAAACATTGACAATCGTATCCATAGGAGGTTTTTAATTTAACGTACATGAAGTAATACAAAATCTGCTAGCGATAAAACGCGGATAGTATAAAACTTGAACCTTTTCAATAAGTTCCATAATAGGTTCTGAACGATAAAAATAACACAGAAGCATATTTTCGCCTTAAAAACAAATACTTTTCAAATTACGCACTAAGGCTTCTCATATAAAGCAGGAAATATGAACTTTTATAAACAGAGCATACGAATGCATCACACGGGTTATTCCCTCGGAAGTTGGAAAATATGAGAGGGGAAGAAATAAAGTAAAAAAAACGGTTATTCTGATAAATCTGCGCACTAGAGAAAAGAAAACGAGACCGTCTCCCTCTAACAAGAATAGAATGCGAGGCTGGCAAGTAGCTCCGGGACATTTTCCAGCCTTCGGATCAAGAGTCAAGCGGGTGTAAATGCGAGATCATCAGTTAGGCGTCACCGTGTTTTATTCATACAGTTGTAAGCGTGAATGAAAATCCCGTCGTCACGGCATTCAGCAAAAAAATGACAGATCCACTTGCTTGGATCTAATCAAGTGTTTTTTTTTGTTTGAGTGTATTCTTGGCTAATCAACCTCCAGGGTTATTATAGCCAAAACTCTTTACACACCAGACATACAAGAGAGGAGGGAAGCCCGGCATTAGCCTTCCCTTTACTAAGAGTACCAAAGGGGCCAACCAAGTATTAATATGCACGAAATAATAATCCAAATTACTTTGCTGCGTGTTGCAATAATGCATGTGTATTTTATTTCTACCGATAAATCCTTCCACCAAAAGAATTTTGAAATTCTTAAGTGGTGGCTTTTAAAATAGTCTTTGTTAAAATATATTCCACCAGGTTAATTACAAGAACTGCACTGAAATTGCGTTATGCTGCCCCGTTGATATTTCGGAAAATGGATTGGTATGCTTACAGCAAAAGGTATATTATTAAAAAGTTATCCATTTCCTCTTGATAACATCCCACTTGTTAGCAGAAATACGTTAATAAGTTACATAATTGGGAGTTTAAAAATCGTTTTCACTAATTTTATTTCTGAACATATTTGATATATTAAATGATTGCTCATTGACTACTTGGAGAGATTTCACATAGTACTAGGAGACCAAAACCTATAAACTTAGAAAATTTACGTCCATGAAATCTATTTGGTTTTCTGGTAATCCTATGAAATATATAGGTTTTGTGCTTATGTAATTATCTTGCTCATTTTGATGGGAGACATTAAATTTATTTCCTCTAATATTCATCGCTTTCGATAATGAACAAATAAAAATTAAAAAAACAAACATTTAAAGATACGAATAAGAGTTCTAAAACCTATTACTCCGATCTGTAACAAAGAATTTCTGACGCAAAGGTACATTATGAAATTTGTCTTATATCACCGTTACAGTGTGTTTTGTCACTTTATTCCAGTACCCAATTTAATAATGAATTGTACACAACGTGAAATTTATGAAATTATAAGAAAATATTAGAAAATCATTTTGCTCTCCCTGGGATTTTATATGATTTTTAAAGTGGCAAATGAAGAATTTATTCAGAGATTAAAATTCGAGAATTTCACTAAACTGCTTCACACCTAAATCCCGTTAACGAAGGAAATATCGCATCTGAACTCAAACCCTCATACTTTTGAGAAAAAGTTAAGCTTCGTTACCCTTTAGCTCAAAAAGAATGACAAAACTACCAAATTTTGGCGCATATGGCGGCCGACGTGAGTGAACTTAGGGACGCGAAACTCGCCAACAGGTGGCGCATAACGAATACGAAAAATTCATAGGACTTATATTTGGAAAACTGGTAGGAAAATTGACCGTAGTAATCACCATAGTAGAATGTTATTCTGCGCGAAATAATAATGAATTAAATTAAAATAATTAATATGATACTGGAAAGGAACTTGGTATCAAAGACAAATATGGCAAACAGAAAATGTTCCTATAGTGGAATATTTTCATGTATTATAAGACAGCTGTAGAAAAATTTTCCTCAAATCCTATTGCTAAAATATACTAATTGTTTCATGCAAGGTAAGAATAAAAATGATTTTTCATTGCTAACTAAAAGTGAAGAAATGAAAATTAAAAAATATTTGTCTTTCAAATTTCGACTTGTAAATGACCCACAAAAAATATAATATGAACTTAAACCTTAGAAAAAATAATATGCCGACGTAATGTTTTTTCAACAAATGCATGGATGAAAAAGCGCGTGTAACGACATTTCGGATTAAACTTGAGATATGGACAAAACAACACCAAGATCAGGGAATTCGTAATATTATAAAAATTTTCAATTAGCAGTCGTACCTATTACTGTTTCCATCGGCCTACATGTGGTTTTCCTTTATTTTTTGTGCAGTTTTCAATAAAAGCTGCAATCAAAGGTGAGAAATTGACTTTTTCCAATGGAAGCGATTGAGATATTTTCACTTTTAATTCGATTAATATATTCATTTGACTTTTCAATTGAAGAAAGTAAAAGGGGAAATTTGGAGAAGATCTATCTGTTCTTTGACTGATGCTTTTATTTTGACTGAGACCATATATACGACACCAAAATAAATCAAATGAAACGACGGGAAAGAAAAATAAAATTCTTTAGCTTATCTACATAAGACATTAAATCGAGCAGACTACAGTAAAAAACGTTTGTCTTAGAGCTCACCATTATTAAACTCATACTCCGGCTTGGAGCCTAAAATATCGTGAAAAATAAAGAGTGGCATGGGCAGTTGATTGATAGGCTCCTACGAATAAACTAAATTTATTCCGCACAACCTACTTTCTTTGAAAATATCGTTCTCCTGCCATTGCGTAAACTCAACGTTATTAGCAGCATGTCCTATACTTTTTCAGTTTACATCCCCAGCAAAAATAGCCGCTTTGTAGCGTACGATATTTCAAAAGCTTTTAAGCAACAGTCATTATAGGAATGATATGGGGTAAGTTTATAGATTTTAGTTATTCAAAAAACCATTATCCGAGGTCTCAATCCAAGGAATACTAAGATGGGGTGGGGGGGAGGGGGGTTGTAGGCCCACACATTTTTCGTCTATTTCACTGCAATGCGATACGCGAAAATTAAAAAGAAATTGTGCATAGTTTTGTTATGTGATATGTGGAGAATAAATATTGTACATGTTGCATCTGTAACAGTTATTTTATTTATGTTATTTACGAGACACCTATTTACTTATGCTGCAACTATATAAATGTAATGTGTCAATCAATTCTATTGTATTGATTCTATAAGCAAGCACGCATTGGACTCAATCGGGAAAAAATAGACATCGAAATTTGGATGGAAATACGCGTTTTATATGTTCCCGAATTAAAGCAAATGGGTTTCACCATGCCGTATTCCTGTCAATCTATGCAGGACTGTAGAGCCTAAACGGATTAATATAATCAGTTAATATTTCGTATTTAGGCATACTGTATTACAGTATAAAATTTTTGAATAGATAAACGATATACTGCCAAAATAAAGGCTAATTCAGCAGGGAGTTATTAAGCTCGTCTTATGGCGAAAAAATTCAAGGACAAGCAATTACAAAAATACTTTTTTTCAAGTATCTCAGATAGCCACAACGTTTTTAAAGGATTCAAATCTTTTAGAATCTATTTTCGGTAAATTATTACTGGATGCGGCTGCTTTTAGCCGAAATCCTCAATAGGTTTTTTATAACATTGTAGCTGTTGAAGATATTCGAGACAAGTTATTTTAAACATTACTTGTATACATTATATAATGTATCGAATATACGTATACCGCCCAACTCCCCACAGACTTCGTATGTCGGCGCCGATCCACATAATAGTTGCTATCACGTATAGTATAACTATTAATCACATATATGTGCTTTTCAATATATTAATAGGACTGACGTGCAGAAAGCTTTGTCCGGGGTTTTATTGAATTTCTCGTAATTGGTGCGCCCTTTATTCTGGAGTGTAGTGAGACTAGACACATACGTTTATGAGAAAGTGTACGCAATTCATATCGCATCGATTTTTTCCTTATAATTCAAGCAAGTGTACGCTTTTAATTTGATGAAAATTTAATGCAAATAAATAACGCTAACGCCTTGTGAGTTTGTATTGAAATTTTTTCCTTGATCCAAATTCTTAGAATTTTATTTAATCATACATATCTCAATATAATTTTTTGATAAAATTAGTAATTAAATTGACGGTATGCGACATTGCTATTATTGTAGCAGCTTATCTTGCATAGGGCACTTGTAAAAAAGGTTATTTTTTACAAGCAAGTAAATTGCAATAAACCAAATGCTTGTTTGAAGGAGAAATTAGACTCTTTTCGCTTCATCAAGAAGGAATAGTTTACTCATTCAACGGAATACACAGATTTTAAAGACGTTCTATTCGTATATGGGATTTACGTAGAAAGCGTATTCCAAATCCTGAATTTTTATCTCTGAAACTATAATTATAGGGTCCCGCGAACTCTTTCGGTAAATAATGCCCTCTATTGGAATACATTTTTTAGTTTATGCGTCACATATCATATCAGAGCTTGAGGGAGAAAAGTTTTTTTTTGTTTGCATATACAACCGTCATAACGATAGATTTAAACAAAATATGCAATGTTTTCATTTTCTCGAATTTTTATCCCCAAACCTATAAGTGGTAATTATGTAGTCACGCGGAACTTTTGGCGATAAATGTTGTTCCCTAATAGAGTAGATGTTTTAATCGATACTTATCTACATAACTAATTTGGTAACGAGTCTTTTGCAGCACGAAAAGTGACCACTAGCTCAGCGGTTCGCGACCTTTTCTCACCCCAGTGGATCCCTTTTAGTCCGAGAACCCATAGTTTGGAACCGCTGATCTATCTCATGGGAACATGGGACTGACTCTAACTTCTACATTGTTAGTCTAAATTAGAAAAATGTAGTTATGTATTAAATAATAATAATTCTTACTATAACTGAATTTTTTTAAATTAATGTTTTAAAACATGAACTTTTTAGAATTGTAAATCTAAAATGCAATTAAAATGATTTTTGTGCTTTATCTCTTTAATATATTGCATTATCAAGTGTTGTCAATGTGCAATAGCAATATAAATAACAGTAAGACTTGTTAAAAATAAGTAAATAGATTTATTTGCTCTAAGTAAAAAAATGCGGTCCTGAAATTTTACATGCCAGTGTTTTTTGCCCACTGCCCCAAAAATAGTCCCGACCGTTATTAGGCTCCTAACACATAACAAACATAAATAAATTATATTATTTTTCTCAAGCTATACAAATCAATTTACATAAAATAAAATGAAATAATTGAGAATAAAAAATGTGGGCATGAACGGGTTAATGCAGCTAAATGCACGGAGAACATTGGGAAAATTTGACAATTTGAAAACTGCTTACGGACTCCAACTACTACCTGGGTCGGGTCCCTTTCCCGAGAGCTGTGGGAGAGCCAGGTGAAATAAACGTTCTGGCGAGGATAGGGTCCGCATTGACATTAAACCGAACGAAAACATCGGTTAAACCGACAATTTCCCGTGAGGTTAGCATTTGCCATGACTAAGCAAGGCACGAGGCCAAACACTACAGAATAGGAATGCTTTTGAGAGAGCAAAGCTTCATTCATAGACAACTGTACGTTGCAGCAAGTCGAGTGTCTACCCCGATCAACATTCGTTCTTTCCAATCCCATGACTATAAAACAAAATCAAAAATGTACTATATTCTGAAATGTTTTAATGCTTGGCACCCTTTGAGACTGATAATTTAAATAAAATATTATATAATAACAGAATTGATTATTATATGCAATATCAAAAAACCATAAATAATAAGAAATTTTAGGATATGTAAATATTTTGTATTGATTTATTTGAAAGCGAAGCTGCAACGGACCTTCTAGTACATCAAATAAGAGCATGTAAGAAAAAATGTGGTATGTAATTTTTGCTTGATGCTACTTAGTAATATACGAGTATAAGTATACGCAAGTCACTTTTGGCGTAAAATGATAGATGAATAAGATTCCAGCCAAAAACAAGGGGTCAAACACCAGCCCGATGCATTTCGCCCACTAAGTGGGCATTTTCAAGGGCGATGTTCCTTTGACCCTGGTCGCTGTCGAAGGAACATCGCCCTTGAAAATGCCCACTTAGTGGGCGAAATGCATCGGGCTGGTCTTTGACCCCTTGTTTTTGGCTGAGGTCTTATCCATCTATTAAGGTCTAATTGACAGATGGAGTTTAAAATTATAATTAGGAGATATATTTTAATAATGATCACTCGTATTTAATCAAAATCCGTTCAGCAAATCATGAAATGAAAATCACAAAGAATGGAAGGACGAAACGTAGAAAATGATACCAACTGGGCAATGGAATTATTTTTATCAGAATACCTATTACACCAATTCCGGAGTATTTAACAGAAAATATTTAGAAATCTCCATGAGTATATAAATGACGCAAAGCTAAAGGCATAAATTATATTTTCAAATAAGACGTTGCATTCTACCTACGAGTAAAATCTTAGTATTTTAATTTTTGAAACGAAAACTAAGTGAACGTGTGAATTATGTAAACTCAATTCACCGTTGAATTATGGGTTATTATGTCTGGGTTATGGATTGCGCAGAAGGCAGTCAGCCGGATGATGAATCTTATATAAAAAAGAAAATGTTATATATTATGCGTAATTCTCGTAAGTATAGGATATAAATAATGCTATTTATTTCATTTTTTAATTGAATCTAAAATCAAGGAGGTGATATAACGTCATTAAATTCCTATAAAATCATGTAAACATGTCATCATGTCTTGGAGTATTCATATAAATGAATTGCTCGTCATTAAAAATTAAAATCGTACGTAAGCAAATTGGAAGTATTAAAATATATTTCTATCTATAAAACAGCATCGTAACTACATAAATACCTGAAAAACTGAATAGAAACCGCGTCTTCAATATACGCATGAAAATGAACGCTTTAAAAATTTCATACTATGCCAAAGAAATCAACAAGTATTCCATTATTTCCCATTTGAGGTAATCAAATCAAGAAAATTGCGTCATAAACTACAAAATTATGCACATTTATTGCTTCGAATCTAAGGATTGCACTTTCCAAATACAAATAATAATCCACGTCTTGACAAAATTCATTGCGATTTTACTTAAAAATAAAAAATGCACGGTAAAATTGTCCGAGTTGCAAGCATTTTGTGGCTCCTAAGAGTAACTGCTATCAAAACCACAGCAAGACAAATATGAAAACTTCCCTTAAAACGAATATCCGCCTAAAATTGTGAATTCGCCTCGAGAGTTAGGATGTAGTCGTATTTATTCAAATGCACTTCTAAGAGATTCACAAAACATCTAATATATGATAATGTTAATGGATCACCCTTTCATGAAAATGATTTACTATTATTTTCATTGTAAATATCGTAACACCAGCAAATCAGAAATCTTACCTACTGTTATCATGTGAGGGAATAAAAGAGATTATTTTAAACATTATATCTAAAGTAATTTCACGAACCTTCAACCTCTTCATTGATCAAGTATTATATGTTACATAAAATTGCGTTTATAAATACTGTGCCACTACAATATTTCCAGGATAATTCCGAACGGTGTCGGACACGCGTCGACGAAGCAATCGTCCCGGCGCCTCCACTACTCACGTTCCCGAACTAAAATGAGGTGTTTTCTTTATCTTCCCTATAGAAAGCGCTCTACTTCAAAATAACCAATCCGAGCACATCACTATGGAACTGAAGTCTGCAAGGCGCTCTACAATTGGTTAGGACACGTAAAAACTCCAATAGCAACACATGAGAGTGAAGTTTATATCGCTATGAAAATCTGCAAATCCCCTGCCTAACAAGGGTTGTTGGGCGTAAATGTCTGTTTCTGATTTTAAACAACAGTATGTTATCTTAGACAATAAAATCAATCATGATTGGAGAATGGCTGTAGCAATTCATAGGTTGAGGGGAAAAAAATAATTTCTTTCGCAAAATTCGGATGATACAATTTCAAACAATAGCATTTCAAATATAGATAGAATAAAAAACATCTTTGATCCATCTAAATTCAAGTAAAGAACAATAGAGTAATATGTACACGAATGTAGACGAACATTATATTAGTGTGTCCAGACACTGAAGGATTCATTGGCATGATATTGATTTAGCAAGTGTGTGTTTCAATCAATGACTATTTCCTTCTCAAATTAAAACACTAATTTAATCTTCCCTATTGTCCTTTTTCTTATACAATCTTCATTTACGTAATCATCAAGAGTCGCTCAAAAATCTACCTTCTTGAATACCATCGAAAGAAAGCATAAAACGAATTTCTGAGGAGTTAATGGAAGGATATATTAAATATTCAAATCAAGATTCACCTACTCTTATCAAATGCATAATTCTGCACAAGCGGAAGAAAGAATAACGATTCCTATAAAATTTGGGCCAAGGTATAGCAAAGACGCTGAAAATCACACCAGAAGCACTCGGCTGAGAGGAGCTAAGACGAGAGAGGTTGCTATAATATAGTCCCTTGCAGGTGTGCCTGAGAGCATTTTCGCTGTTATGAGGAGAATGTGCCCGAACTACCTTAGCAGTTGGTCAAATGGCGTTCTGCGGAGTCATGGTAACCTACCACTCCTTATCCAAGAGAAACGGTAAACGCAATGACTCGCTCCTGGTCACGTTTTTTTTCTGTGTTAGGTGCTACTTACAATGTAGACATAAAAAAACGTAGAACAATTTGGTTCCTGAGAAAACGGGAACGTACATATAACATGGAATAAAAAACAGCATATTACCCATGCCTAAATCACCCTTTTTAATGCATTGTTTTCTATTGATTGTCATTTTCATTAAAAACGACAAAACAATTAACCCTCAATCTACTGTGAAAGCGTTAATTAAAATAATATTTTAAACTTCAAATTTATTTATGAAATTAACTACGGTACTCGAGTAATTTCCATGTTTTTAATGGTTCTTACTAAAGAAACGTTTCTCCTCTAAGTATATGTATGTGAAATATGGATAAGAAATTGTCCGTGCTCATAGCCATATTTTAAACTAAAATCGAAATATCCTTCTCGCCGATTACTAGGGCCATAATATTATCCTATAGTGAGGGACACGAAAATGTAATCCTGAAGTTCGAACAGCCCATCGTCGTCGTCTTCGCCCCTCGTTGGGCGATTATACGACAGGCAATTTGGCGGCTTCGGCGTCAGTTGTGTAGTGGCTCTCGTAACTAGAATGGAGCAGTATTGTGACGGTAAAATAAATCCTTTTTGGGACTTTTATGGATAGCCTTAGTCTGAAAAAGTGGTTTTCACATTTCCGTCTGGCTTTGTATTTGTCGATACTCCTCATTTTTTCACACTCGACTTTTGACTTCGTTTCTGTTCGTTCTTCGTTTGCACCGTATTAAGATAACGGAGGAAGATGGGAGTATGGGTTAAAGGAGAGTGTAAAGGAAAGAAAGGAGAAAGAGAAGAGGAAAGGAGGGATGGGGATGGAGAGGGGGAAAGGAGAGAATGATGAAAAGCGGAAGTTTGGCAAAGCGAGAGATATGGTGGGAGGGAGGGAGACAGGAAGATAGAAATGGAGGTATAGAGAAGAAGTTGGAGAGGAAGAGAGTAAGGAAATTGTAGGAAGGGAACGAGAAGCCCGAAAATAGGGCTAGATAAAATTTTCTACCTTCAAGTACTGGGTTGCACACAGGCAGCGGACGAATTCGACTGGCGCAGCGAGGCACTGGGCTGACGCGTATAACGCCCAAAGCCTCTAATATTTCAATAAGAGTCGGTGAATATCGTTACGATAGGCAATCTAAGGGGCTCCTTTCAATGCTCCTCCATCAGCCTCCTCTTTCCCCACGAGAAGTATGCTCAGGGGTTGGTTTATGGTCCAGTCATTAGCTTTCTTAACTTAGATCACCTTCCTACTGACATTGCACCGATTGTTGAGTCTTGTCATCTTGTCAGTGATATAGGCACAAGAGGTTTTTACAGGTCTTTTAGAAATAGCCTTCGTTTTTAATTTCGCACAGACCCGCGGTTGAATCAAGCTATCTCATAAAATTCTTGAATCGAGGCGGGTGTCTCAGAGAATTTTCTTTCCCGTGAGCAAAGTGACACCAAATTAATTTCGTTCATACCCTAAAAATTTTAATATATATAACAAACGGTAAAAAGAGAAAAGTAACGATGTAGTCAAAGTTAAATTTGAGACAAAATATTCGGGGTCATTTTAGGTCGTTTCAGCCACTTATGCAAGTTTAAAGCCTAGAACCGTTTCAGTTAAAAATGATTAAGTGTGTCTAAAACACCGATAGGTATATTTATAGATGTTAATTATATTATACGATATGACTAAATTTTAAATCATTCTTTTTTCACGACGACTGGCGTTCGATTATGCATAGCAAAAATCTATCGCAACATTCCAGTGCATGGAATTATTTTTACGGAAAAGGTTCCATTCAGTTAACCTGTTTTCATTCTCATTCCTTATAATTATTCTAATCGAATTTTGCCTATTATAATATTTATTTTCTGAACCGAATTTCCGTACTCGAAGCAAGTCCAATCAAAAGTTACGCAGACATTAGTGAGTGGCAAGTGTTTTGAATTCATCAAAATAGTGGCGAACAAATAAACGCGAGTTAAATGCGAGACAGTTGACCCGAAGTTCGCTAACTCAGTTCCTCAGCAGCCTCAAGCGTTCGATTTGGGAAGGTGGTGAAGGACAAGAGAGCGGCTGGCGCACATATGGGTTAAGCGGGGTCGGAGGTCAGGGACAGTGGGAAGAAGTTGCGGAGAGAAAAAAAGAATGGCGAACATCGCCCTTGAGTTTCTACACTTGGAGTGCAATTGTGGGGCGAGGAGAGCGGAGAAGGGTCTATAGAGAGGGGAGCGGAGTATGGGGACAAGAGGGGTGCTATGCGGGGGGAGATTGGGGAGTTTGAAACTAAAGAGCAAGGTTTGAGGTAGGATATTGTTCGTGTTCCCAAACGATTTTCTATCACTCACCAAATTCCGGGAAAATAGCGGTTTTATACCATGCGACCAACAAGCATATTAACGAGAGTTGGGATCTGGGCGGCGTTTTCCACTCTGGGTGGAGGGGATGCGCTGACAGCGAATCAGGTATTACCCCTTAGGCGGGTCCTATGTTGTCAAACCTCATCGAGCCTCGCTGATGTGTGCTGTTAGCCTTCGCCTCTTAACGTTACCGTGTTCCTTTTCTCGCCTTTTGTGTTTTCATGAAAGCGTACCTTAAGACTTTTTCTTTTCGAAATAGATTAATAACGACAAAATAATTTGGAAATTCTCAAAATTCACTTATATATGAATATGAATAAAACAAAACAAAGAATTAATTGAATAATAGTGATGTGTTTTTATAACGAAAAAATTGTGGGGTTTCAGGAGCATCCCACACGATTACTGGGGTTTGAAAAATCATCGCGAGTACCGCAGGGTGAAATTTTAACGTTGTTTCTGAATGTGTGCTGACAATTCCCTGAAAATATAAGATTCCTTGCATTGCCGGTTTCCGAAACAATTTGCGAATAGAGGAATACGAGTCGTTCGGACTGTCCGATAACGGCTGAGCGCTTTGGCTGCGCGGTAGGCAAAATGCAGTGGAGGGGGTGGAGTGGAAATGCGGTGGAGAGGGAATTGGCAGAAGTCTATGCAGCTACTCATCCTAAGCTCTACCTCCACAAATCCCAACTCTCGTTAATTAAAATATAGACAACGGCATGGCGCAGCATCCTCTCGTGAATGGGTCTCACAATCAAATTTCTATTTGCTTTATAATCCCACTTTTGTTCGCACTATTAAGTTACTTGAGAAAGCTGTTTGGATCAGTCGATTTAATCATTCGCAGTTCTTAAAGAATTTCATGCATTACCTCATTACTTTCCTAGTGGTGATTATATAGCAACATTTATAACTCTGAAGCAGGTGATTTGGTTAAATCAATTTAATTTGGCATAAACATGAGGTTTTTTTCGTTTCATTAATGTTATATTGTTATCGAACGAGTAATACGACAATTTATTTCTTTTGACCCACATAATTTAATGCGGCCACGTATTTCACATGAATGTTTTGATTTCAATAAGCTCATTATCGATGTAATAATATTAAATGGATTTAAATGCCTTAAGAACATCACCGACTTAAGGGGACTCCTCAGAGCTCCTTCGTTGGTTTAGTTCTTCCGGATATCCTCCAGAAGGCGCAGCTGGAGCACGGCTTCAGTGAATTTTTGAGGGATTTTAGGGAACCACTAAGAGTGGAAGATTTAACAGGTTGGTTGAATACTAATACATTAGGCAACAGCAGTTGTTATCTGGGTTCAATGGAGGGAGGTGAAGATAAAGCCCGGTGAAGATGGTTTAAATGACACGAACAAAATTTCATCTCGTCCAGTCAAATCTCCCGACCGACGCGTGGAGTTCGGAATCTGTACTCCTGAGGACATTTTTTTTCTAGCTCGCAACTTTCGTAACCTTACTTCTTGCGAAGAATGTTTATTCTGAAGGATTAAACTGGCTGCTCTAGAAATTAAGAATGGCATTCAAGAGATGTACAATGTAAACTCATTTCCAAAATTATTCCAGCACTTTGAGCAGCCTCGCTTTCGCTGCAGTCTGAATTTGAACTTTCTATCTACTGAATGTTATGTCAGGGTTTATTATTGTATAAAATACGTCGTAATCTTGCGTATCGACCGGAATTTCAGAGGTTAATCCGCGTCTTGGGCGATCGTTGGTAGGTATTATTCCACGTTGTTGTTTAACAATCATTCTTTCATCGGGATGATAGCGTAATGAAATTGTTTTTTTGCCCAAGTGAGGGGTTGCTGGAGGAGAGTTGAAGCCAACTCGCTGCGTAATTAGTTCTAATAGTAGAAGTTAGTGTATTTACGAATTTCGAATAGACGATTTCATCGTTTTTATAAAATTCCTCGGTTCGATAGTATTTGCTACATAACGGAAATAGCGAAAGTGAAAAGGCACGACTCTAAAAAACAGTCAAGATATATACGTTTAAAAAAATAAAAAAACTTTTGCAGAGTTTCTTCTTCTATTACTTGCTACTTGGTAGCATTCACTGTATATTACACGTTAAACACTGACGTAAGAAGTCGGTTTAGCTGACGGAATACACGAGACTGTAATGCGTTATATCTTTGTTATAATTCATTGAGTTAAATTGTTGTTGCAGCCATCAAAATTTCGTTTCACATCGTTATTAAGTGAATCTCATTTTCACAGACGAGTCTTAGGTAATTGCAAGATAAATCAACCTGTGACTGCTCAGTTAAACATGCAGATTTTTGTCTGACTCCGCAAAAGTTTTTCCGGGTACCACTAGATAGTTTACTTCTTTCGTGCGCACGGAACATTTGGAAAATGTATTATCTACGACGAAAAAATAAATGTAAATACGTCTATTTTCTTTACGTATACACAACGTTTGTAAGTGAAAAGAAATGGGTAATTTACGAAGAAGGTATAACGTGAACATAAGTTATCATAAGTTAATGTCGATAAAAAGATCTCCAAAAAGGATTCGGATTCGACTCCAGGATATACACTGTTTCCTGTAAGATAATACGCAAAATCCGATTGTTCGGCGTGCAGGCTTTCATTCTTTTGCAAATTAAAATTAGGAGAAACTGACCGTAGATCTTCGGACGGGATCTGCTTTAAAGAGGAAAGGGAAGTAGGATTTTACCACTAAATCCTATAGTCACAGACTAAACTGCAGTCAGTCTTACCGCCCTCATCTCCAAAACCAGAATATCTTCAAGGTTGCCACTGTTTGCATTTTCTAACCTAGCGCCAACGACTGACAATCAGCGGCAAAAGGCTGAACTAATTACTGCCAGTATCCGATAAAACACGGTTTCAAAAATTGCCGAGCAATAGTTATTATTGTTTCAAATTCTGAGGATTTGCCATGGAATGCGAGACAAAGTTGCATGTAAATTTAAACTTAAATGGTTAAGTTTCCTCTTCCAGTTATTATTGTGGTAGCTTACTTACTTTTGGTGAAAATAGAGCGCTCGTAATTGATAGTTTCCATGTTGATTGTGGACTTACAAGTAATAAAGGTAGATTTAAAAAAACGGCATCATTTGTTGATTGATATTTTAATAATATACAGAAAACTTAGTTCAGATATTATTACTCGTTTGTGACATACCTGTTTCGAAAATTGCTTCTAAAGTCGGCCGTTGCAGCCAATGTGACACGTCCTCTTAAGGATTGGATATTGTTGATAATGATGGCTTGATTTTAAACTATTCCATGAACTATCCAAGGAAACAACTCAATGAGTATAATTTATATAACCTCTGATAATCAATCCTTGCGAATTATTTCTAGGATTGAATTATTGTTAAGTGATATAGATTCTTGTAACACTATCTTACTACCTTAATTTATGCTTGCAGTATATCCTAATGGAACAGTTGTTTCTTTTTTCGAAATAAAATTATAATACGCATGTCACGCTATAAATCATATAATATGATTTGCTTTTGTAATTCCTAATTTATCTTCCACAAATTATATTTTTTTAAGTCATGTTGATACATGAGTGAAATTACCGGCAGCATCATAATTATTTCATTTCAGAGGGAATTAATCCAGCTCAATTTGAATTTCCTAATTTTAGAAAGAAATCTCAGAAATGGTGTACGCGTGAAGCAGCTGATGTAAGCGAATGATGTAAAGGTGAACAGCATAGTTTGTACAATGTAAATATGGTTAAGCATTCTTTACTGGCTGCTCGCGAATCGTTCCCGTACGCATCACTACCGAGTCATCAAGAATGCATTTGAAATAACCGAGGGAACGAATTTGGTGTATTTATTTTGTGCGAACTGCCGAGAATGTCTCTGTCCTGTCGCGTGCACCGATAAACGTGAAAACTGCGCGTAAGAAACTGGATAAGGTAGAGGGTCAGAGGAGACAGTTACGATTACAAAGTTAGCGCAAGTTTTAAATAAATTTCTCTTTTCCTTAAAATTCGGCAAATTTACTCCGCACTATTCGTTTGTAGGAAGAAACTATTATGGTTAATCGAATAAATTATTTGCCTTTTTTAACGCATCACTATATGGACAAACCGTTTAGTTTTTAATTCTGACGCAGGTGTTTTTGTTTAAGCTCGTCATTTCGAAATAATCATGAAGTCTCTTAGCTACAATAATACCATATCCTTATCGTATAAGAACACGACAATTTGTGTTTTGACCAAAATTTTTTAATTTGTCGCTGTATTTTGTATCTCTGGTTTGATTTCATCATCATTCATCATGCTTCTGTCCGAAGACATGTTTTAATTGAATCGCTGCCTCCATTTCTCTCTCTCCCTAGAAGCCTCTCTTATATCTCCATAAGTATTATATCCCTGCTTTATATTTTCTAATATTCCTATTCTTTTTCTCCCCATTCCTCTTCTTCCACTAATTTTGTCTTCTAAGATCGTCCTTTGTAAACACTGTCTTCTCAATATGTGCCCTATCCAATTTGCTTTTCTTTTCCTGATTTTTTTTATTAGTACCCATTCTTCTCCAACCATAACTAATACGTCTTCATTTCTCTTCCTCTCTGTCCATTTCACTTTCATTATTCTCCTCCATACCCACATCTCAAAACTTTCTAAATATTTTTCCTCCTTTCTCCTTACCGTCCAGGTCTCTGCACCATAAAGAGCTATGCTCCATACGTAACATTTTGCTAATTTCTTCCTTGTTTCTAAATTTATTTTCTTGCTTGTGAGAAGCTCCTTCTTCTCATTAAATGATTCTAAATGGTCCACAAAACTGTATTGATAACGAAAATTTGGGATATTCTGAAAATAAAATATTTCGTTACCACAAACAACCTGCATTGTGGTCGAATACATGCAATTAATTTCATTGAATTTGATTGGGATAAGAGAAAAGGAAGGAATAGTAAAGGAATGAGATTGAGGTAGAGAGGAAGGGAGAAAAAGGGGGAGAGAGAGTGAGAGAGAGAGAGAGAGAGTGACAGAGAGTGAGAGTGAGTGAGAGAGAGAGAGAGTGAGAGAGAGAGAGA
The DNA here is from genome assembly GCA_028673005.1 of Tanypteryx hageni. Lineage (NCBI taxonomy): Eukaryota > Metazoa > Arthropoda > Insecta > Odonata > Petaluridae > Tanypteryx > Tanypteryx hageni. The sequence goes on from CM054117.1 coordinate 45,129,631, forward strand.
GAGTGAGAGAGTGAGAGAGAGAGAGGGAGAGAGAAAGAGTGAGAGAGATAGAGAGTGAGTGAGAGAGAGAGTGTGTGTGTGATTGATTGATTTATGTGGTATTTATTTGGAGCGAGATTGAAACTGAAAGTCCCATCTTCCACCTAACCCCTCATCATGAAGCATATACAGTAATACATGGAATATTAGCTATGTAAATACAAGCAACACTAAAAATACAAGTATTGGAATAGAAAAGATGTCATTTTGTGGGAAAAAATATGTACTGCTGAAAAATGAGATCCATGTAAAAAAACTCTCTGCTGGAAAACACCCACACAAGAAAGGGCGTGTGAAAAACCTGCGAAAGCTACTGAGATTAACTAAGGACATCAATAAATTAAATTTAGAACAAAGAATAAATAAATAAAAATCGTAAAGAAAAAATTTGGCACAAAACTAATAGATCATTGATAAAATAAACAAGAATGAAAAATTAATAGATATTAACATTGATATTAATGTTAATGCAGAGAAAAACAAATCAATAAAATACAATAACAAAGTATAAATCATGTACAATAAGTATTGTTTTGTCAAAATCAAGATTTAAAAAATCAACTATTAAGCGTGTTTAACTGTACTTTTAAAAGGATAAGAGAGATTGATAGCAGTGTCGCTTGAACAATAAAAATACAAGTATTTGCAAAGAAAATATGTGATTTTGTGAAAAAAATTTGGACTGCTGAATAATGGAATCCATTTAAAAATACACACTGCAGGAAAACATCCACACAGGGGGTTGTAAAAAACCGGCGAAATCTACTGAGATTCACTAAAGAGATGACATAAATGAGATTTAGAACAAGTTATAAGTATATTAAAATCGTAAAGAGGTAAAGAAAAATAATTTGGCACAACACGAATAGATCATTGATAAAATAAACATAAAAATATCAAAATGGATAGATATTAACATTGTTGCGTCTGAAGAAAATGGAAAAGAGAAAATAAAATACAAATAAATCAGTAAAATACAAACATTTACAATAAATATTGTTTTGTCAAAATACAAGATAATAAAAAATAATTAAACAAATCAACTTGAAGCATTAAGTATGTTTAGTTGTTCCATTGCAAGGATAAGAGAGATAGATAGCAGTGTCGCTTGAATGAGGAGAGCGAGTGCGAACTTTTTTATTGTTTGTGGAAGGTCGTTTCATAGTCTGCAAGCAGTTACAATGAAGGACTTGTTGATGATTACGGTTCTGTGAGAGTAGGATATAAGGAGGGGAAGATTGAGACACGGGGGCTTCGTTGTTCTATTCATTATTTTCATATTGCTGTATATTGTCATAAAAATGACACAAGTGCTTCTCATTTCTGAAGCTTGAGTTTGCCGAACTTGGCGACGCTAAATGCGAGGGGAGTGGCGCCGTGATCCCTGGTGCGATCGGAGAGAGGCATTTATGCGCGTAGCGAGTAGGATCAGAGCACCTGATTTACAAAATAAGAAGAATGATATTACTATTTTAAATCGCTATCCTTTCTTATTGGGAACACTAATTTTGCAGTGGAGTGTTTTGAAGAACCTGGTAGATTTTAATTCAATAGAGGAGGCGATGGGGATGCTACAATAGAAGTAGATAGATAGATAGATAATCGTCTTTATTCGGGCGAAATTTAGATCATAAGGCCCATTCTTACATTTAACCCTTCGTCAATATAATAAATACAAGAAAAAGAATAAAAGAAGGTATAACAAAATACATTATATAAACATTATGTACCTTCTTCAACATATGCGCGGAATTCTTCCAAGACTCAATGTACACTTCATGATTTTTTTAAATTTCTGTTGAATATCTGCAAGAAAATCAAATTATGTATCCATTTTCGATTAATATTGAAATTTCTTTTGTGATTATAATAACTGCGTTGTTTTAACTTTACCCTATTTTCATTAGAAACTTAGCATTAAAAACAAAACGTGAAAGCTAAAATCAATCAAAAGTTTTCAAATGAAGCTTATCGCAAATAAACTTTTGTAATACGATCTATATCTATTTTCAAAAGTAAATTGAAGGTTTATATTGTTGAAGCCAGTTACCAAAACGAGGCTTTATCATAGTAACGAACCTGCATTGATAGCTCTAGAGGTTTTTTCAATCGTGCTAAATGGCAAATGAACAGGCAGACAAACGCTAAAATCAATTACCGGTATGTTCACATTTCTCTTTGCTTCTAAATTTTGCGCACGGATGCACAAAGTGAATAGTTCAGCGACTGACTAAAAACCATTAAGCACCGTAAACTATGAAGCAGAAACCGGCATTGCTTCACAGGAATTTTACATAAGTAATTGACTGACTAAACCGTAGAAAAACATTTCCAAATAAGTATATGGAGAAAAATATCTATCGATCCAAGTGAAAGGAAATCGAAACATAAGCATAGATCATAAAAAAACCAAGAAAGGCGGAGTGCACAGAGATAGAGAAAAGAGCGCACTGCCAAATGTCAGCGAGAGAAAAATGGAGTGAAATATAACTTCAAGCAAAACTAATTGGAAGCAGAACGATCCCACCGAGAGCAAAGAGGCGGGCGAGAAAGATCAACAAAGAAACGATAGGCAAAATATTCGAATTATTTAAGCGGATCGCTTAATCACCGTGGACATTCTCTTACTCCCAGTGAAAGTGGAATCATTTAACACCAGTATACTTTACACAGGAAATCGTAATGTTACTTTAATATGGAGAAAAATATAGTTACAGTGAAGAGAAAACGACACATTGCTACGAAAATTCAAAATTATGAAATGGGAATTTATTATTAGTGGAAATCAAATGCAAAGAAATGTTAGCATTTCTTACAAACTACATTTTTATTTCTTTGGCCTATCTACCATTCAACATCATGTTTGAAGAGGCAAAATTCGTCGCAGAATTTTCCTAACGAGTTGGTCACCTCCATTTTGGTAGAATTTAAAATTTCTTGATACGTTCTTAAGGAAATTTACATTCTAAAATTATCAATATCTAGAACTAAAATTTTTAGCGAGACGAGAAAGTTATCGTACAAATCTATGTACCGGATCCACTATATAAATATCTATAAGGAGAAAGCGGCTACCTTAGATTTAAAATGAAACAGTTCAGAATTACGAAATGAATGATACAATTACAGATTTCGAATTTAATCTAGAATTAAAAGTGAAGTTTCTAAATAATAATCTTTTATCTTATTCGAAAAACTTTCCAGAATGTAAACTTCCTTCCACAGCCCATCTTTAAACATTTTCGGGCTAATAGCATATCCTGTATTTGCTTGCGTAATTGCCCCAAATTTACGCTCGATTTTTACATAACAAAACAAGGGCAGGGCAAATATTCGGTTTTCCACGATCCTACAAAAGTGATCGTATCAGAAAAAATAATATTTGTTCTCCTTTTAGTTCAAGTGGAGCAATTACGCGAGTAAATACGGTATGTATCGTGAGAAAAACACGAGCATGCACGGAACTTGATGGGTAAATTGATACTCTCATGAATAAATCGCAAACAAGGTTATATAATTGGAATACTAATTGTTGTTACGTTCATATTTACACAAATTTATAGCATTCGCGAATATCTTCAAAATAGGTCATACTAAAAATTTATGCCCGTCATTTCACGCATCAACGCGATGAAGAAAATTTACGTTAAATATTTTATTTTGCAAAGTTTAAAGATTCGTGGGAATAAGTGAATCTCTCTAAACGTTAATCAACAATTTTACATTGAATCTTTTCTAATTAAACAAAAGTACGTTTAGAGCAATTAACGTTTTACTACTTTGCATATATTCCTTGATGCATAGATGAAGGACAGGGGAAAAGAGGAGGAGCTGAAATGAAGTACTCAACTCCATAGTCCTATTCCTCACTTTTTAATGTTGAGCGTTAAGCACGCAAAAATAGGTTGTGTCTACCAACAAAGGCGAAAAGCCCTGACTTGTGCTACGGACCGACTCCATCGAAATACACGATTATAATAGGCGCAATTTTTCTTAGAATTTTCATCGGAGCAATTTATATAATCTCTTAAGTCTTAATAATGACTCGTGCCACACAGCCAAACAAAATGTGGCTGACATTCTTTAACATAAACGAATAAAAAAAACACTTTCGGATATCATTTTAAACGTTCACCTAAATATTTACATTAATAAAATCGTAAAATTGATCATTCCACTACAGCACATCAGCCAACAAAACCTCGAAAATGCATAAAAGATATTAAAATTTTTATTTTTTTTTAAATTATATTATTTATATTGAATTTAAATACAGTAAAATTAACAAATGTTTTATTCTGAAGATTCCAACCATCAATCAAATATAAAACAATGACTTATAACCTATAAATTAAAATTGATGTGTTTAGAGTGTGAGGAAATTATCAGTTGGCTGCCTTAAGATGGGAAGTGAATCTTATTCCACTAAAATGTTTATAATGTGTGCTTCTTCGGACACACGTAAGCAGTCGTGGCCGAGTGGTTAAGGCGACTGACTAGAAATCAGTTTCCCTCTGGGAGCGTAGGTTCGAATCCTACCGACTGCGACTTTTTTTACGACTTCAACACAGAGGCATATGCATATTTTTTTAAATACTTGATTTTGATCTAAAAATACATTCGTGAGGGCTAAAACACTTTGCTCAAAAAAATGAGAAAAGATAATGCATTTATTTTTACTCGGCTCATGTACTGCCAAACATTCTGAAGTCGTTCTATTACACTAGTATATTTTATCTGTGAAAAATTTTAATTCACTTATGCAACTTCCTTCATATTACGAGGGGAAATCAAAATGTAAAGGCAATTTGCGTGTAAAAATAATATACAATTTCAGAACGCGCTCTCAAGGTCATCATATTTACTGTGTAGCGTAACAATTATAAACATATCTTCACAATTTCCGGTGATCATTGTGTCTTATACAGTCAATAGGTAAACATGTAAGATCAGCTTTCTGATTGCAACGTTAGCGAACAACGTGCTGTCATAAGATTTTTGTTGTCAGAACGGGAAAAACCCTCGGAAATTTACAGTAGAATGGTGAAAATTAAGTATCAAAAGTTCCGTGTGTCATTTTACTCTAAAACAAGGGCGGGGAAAATACGCGATTTTCCACTGTATACATAAAATATGCATGAAGAATACATAAAAACTACAACCAAGTATAAGAAACAGTAAGTACTGTAGGAAACATCGTAAATACCGTCACAAATATACAAATAAATACATTCAAGTAATATACACATGAAGTATAGATAAATATACATGAAATATAAATATATATAATATATATATATATATATATATATAATAATCAGCGTGTACAATAGAGGATGACAGAGGGTTTTAACCAGGTCTCAGAAATAGCGATGAGGTATACATTAATGTGAGGTAGGACGGAAAGAAGTTCTTCAATGTGTGCTGTTAAGTTTTGAGCATTTAAGTATATGATCTGAAAAGAGCGTGAAGAGAGCATTAACTGTTCAGATAAAAATGTCTTTATATTGGGGTCAGGGAGTGAGGACAAATTTTTGGTGTAATTAGGGAAAAGATGTGGGTCTAGAAGAGCATGGGTAAAATTCGGAAGCATTTGGGTCTAAGGAAAGACGAGAGTGGGGTTGGGACGGAATTAAATCAGAGGCATATCTACATCTACATATTACCCTGCAAGTCACCTTGACGGTGGATGGCAGGGGGTGCCGCGCACCACGTTCCTAACTAATTATTATTCACAGTTATCTATTGTGGTCACGTATTGTCCTAGGGAAAAAGTACTCCTTATACCTCTCCGTCCTACTATCTATTTCGCGAATCTTGTCCTCATTATCCCTCCGTCCGATATACGTTGGTTGTCGAATAATATCCTTCATTTCATTTACGAATATCTCCGACCTATATTTATCTAGAAGTTTAAGTCTCGCCTGTAATCTACGGTCTTTCAACGATGGCCAACTCAACTCTTCAATGAGTAACGTAACGCTCTGTTTTTTATCGTAATTCTTTTTCACAAATCTAGCTGCTCGCCGCTGTATTTTTTCTAAATCCTTTATGAGTCCCCTCTGATATGGATCCCAAACCGCTGCTGCGTATTCCATTTGAGGTCTAACCAACGTTAAATAACAGGATTCCCTCATCTTTTCCGTGCTTTTCTTGACTATCCTACGCACAAAAGCCAACTTCTTATTGGCCGCACCTATCACTCGTCTTATGTGGGTGTTCCAAGACAGGTCACGATTCAAGGTTACCCCGAGGTATTTCACGGATTCCGAAACAGGAATGCTCTCACCATCTATCGAGTAGGTAAACACGGACGATGGGCTTCTAGATTTCCAAAAGTTTAGAACGTTACACTTTTTCTGATTGATTTCTAGCTGTCATTCCTTGCACCAAACAGATAACGCATCCAGATCATCCTGAAGCTGACGATGGTCGCCAGGACCACTAATTTCTCTAAAGACTACGGTGTCATCCGCAAAAAGCCTGACATTACTTTTTACAACTGAGCTGATGTCGTTTATATTAAGCAAGAAAAGCATAGGTCCGATCACACTACCCTGCGGCACTCCAGAGACTACATCTGCCACACTCGAGGACTTACCATCGATGACTACTTTCCGTTTTCTATTCCAAAGGAAAGCGCGAACCCAGTCAATGACTTTAACATTAACGCCAAGATTTCCCAATTTTAATAACAACTTACGTTTGGGAACCTTGTCAAATGCTTTTCTAAAATCAAGGAACACTGCATCGACCTGCTTATTATTTTCGCCGCATGATAAAACATCATTCACAAACAGACCGAGTTGGGTGTGACAGGATCTACCTTTTCTGAAGCCATGTTGACAGCTGACTAAGAGCGATCTACTCTCGCATTGTGTTGCTAACAATAATGTGCTCCAAAGTCTTACATTTAAATGATGTTAGAGAAATCGGCCTATAATTTTCGGGGTTTTCTTTCTCAGCTCCCTTGTGAATGGGTGTGACGTGTGCTAGTCTCCAATCATCAGGAACCTCACAGAGGGTAAGAGATTTCTCGAAAACTATCCGAAGCAAGGGAGCTATTTCTTCTGCTAGTTCTTTTAATACCCGCGCGGGAATTCCTTCTGGTCCTGGGTTTTTGTTGGGCTATATCGCACCCAGTTGCTTCGCTATTCCTGCCTCAGAGATTTTAATATTATCCATCCGAGAACATCCATCGGGAATAAGATTATCTTCAAGTCTATCTCCACCTGCCGTGAACGCCTTCGCGAAGTAAACGTTTAGTAGATTAGCTTTATCCTCCCCATCGTGAAGGATGTCTCCGGAATCACATCGCAGGGAGGGTATTGAATAACCCCCTCCCTTGACTTCTCTTACATAGGACCAGGACGCTTTTGGATTCTCCTTCAATTTTGTATTTAATACCTAATTCCGGAAATGCGTTACGAATGGTTATTCTCGCTAGTACGCGGGCACTGTTATACTCATGGACTATAGCTGTGCGATACTCATCGGAAGCGGTGGTGGGTATTTTTTCAATTTTGCGTGGCTACACCTCTGTCGTCTTAAGGCAATCCTAACTTCCTTATTAAACCAATGACGTTCCTTCTTATCAGATTTTAACTTACTGGGGATAAATCTATTGATACCTTTTCCTAGTATATCCTTAAATAATAACCATGATGGCTCCATACCTAATCGTTCTGTCTTTTCACGGTAACTGACAAAGGTGCTTTTGAGATGTAAGCTGAAACTTTTGTCGGCCTTGGCGAAAGCGTATACATTCCGAAGAGGCTTAGGATGTCTTTTGAGCTTTAATTCACACTCCGCATACACAGCTCGATGGTCGCTAAGTCCCTCCTCTGTGGATACCTTAGTTATCCTATGCGGGATGTTAGAAGCAAGCAAGTCGAGAACATTGCCCGAACGCGTGGCTTTTCGTACCATCTGGATTAAGGAATATTCATGAAACGTGTCATTTAAGGCTTCACACGAATCGCGTTCTTTACCTCCCGTAACGAAACATAGGCTTTCCCAATCGATTGACGGTAAGTTAAAATCTCCTCCAATTATCACATAACCGTCGTTCATAATAGATCAAAGCTCGGCTAATTGCCTCTCTAAACTTAAAATATAATCAACTTTGGGATTAAGTGGTCTGTAAAATGAGCATAAATATATCTTTTTCGAATTATCCTTACCTAGGCGGCACCACACGCTCTCGGTCGTTTCATCGATAATAGGAATCTGACAACTATCGTAATTTTCACTTATTGCCAAAAATACTCCGCCACCTATTCTATTGGCACGGTCTTTTCTGTATACTCTATAGCTTTTCGGAAAAATTTCTTGACTAGCGATATCTTCTGTGAGCCAACTTTCCGTACCTATAACTACATCCGCATGCAACGTGCGAATTACGTGTTCGAGTTCGGCAGACTTCCTACGAATGCTGCGGCAGTTTAAAACTATAATATTTAATTTCTCGTTATCGCCCGAAGCATTAACTGCTCTATTACGGCTTTTGCAGGTGGATTCTCTCACTTCGCGACCAGAAACTGTATTACACTCGATGCCCCTATGAAATCTCCTATTACGCCTACACCCTACCCTACTCTCAAATCTAAAAAAGACCTACCATGGTCGAAGATCCTACACGCTACACTCTGTGAAGCCTCGGTCGTGTAATGGACTCCAGAGCCGTTTAGGGGTACCTTACACGATCCGAGAACCGGCCGGAGATCAACGAAGTCGACTCCCATGCCCTCACAGAAATTCCATAGCCTTTGGTTTAGCCCCGCCACGCGGCTCCAAAACTCCGAACCACAGTCAATCCGCGGGACAATACTACAAATGGTGAGCCGCACATCAGAACCCGACTCCTTTCGGACACGAGTGACCTCGGCGACCAAGTCCTCAAAAGAACTTAGAATCTCCTCGGACCCGCGCTTCGAGGAGTCATTAGTCCCAACATGGACCTCCATCCGCAGCCTAGAGCAACCCGTTGACTCCACCGACTCCCGTACCGCCTTCGTCACTTGGGGGACCGTTCCTCCTGGTATACACCTGGAGAACACCCGCTCAGCCACTCCCTCCCGGCGGGCCCGAGTTAGCAAGGGAGCCATAACACGCCGGACATTAGAACTACCTATTACTAGGAGCCCTCCCTTCCCACCCCGACTTCCCATAGATCCAGCCTCCGCCAAAGAGACAGGAGCGGATGCGAGAGCATCGGCTGAAGTGTCGTCCTCCGACAACGCCGCGAACCGATTGCAAACTGGAAGAGGGTCTGCCAAGGCATTCCCAGCTCCCAGTCTTCGCAGGACCACCCCACGATCCCCCCGGTTGGTGACCACTCTCCAATCGTTGGGTTTCAGGATTGGAGCGACCCCAGCCCCCGAAGAGGTCCCATAAACACCCTCGATCACACCACCGACTTTCTCACTCGAGCGCACCCGAGTCGCCATCATGGCGCGGTGAGTTCACGGGGATGGATGCGTTCTCCCAACACGAGCAAGGGCCGACTCCGCTCTTGCCACCCTCCGACGGAGGTCCGTAACCTCTCTTACCAGCTCCGTGATTCGAGACCTCATTCCCTCGAAATCAGCGTCGCATAGAAAGGAGGAAACGGGAATCCTAGGTGAAGCCATCCTAAACACTAATCTGTACTAGCTACGAATTAAATGAAACTTCAAGCTAAGGTTATACTAAGTGACTAACTAATTCGTGGACTTAAGGTCTACGCTAGAGAGGAACGCAGGTAAAAAGTGAAAGGGGAGCGCTGACTCACCGCACAAACAACTTTAGCGAACAGGCAAGATAGAAACACAAGCAAGCGTTAAAACAATTTAAATTAGTACACCAAAAGCGATAATCAATTTAAAACAAGTTAAATTAGTACACAAACATCATATAGTTCTTACAGAAACAATTACTACTTGAATATGAGTTTTTTTTTAAAGCAAGTGTTAGAAAAATACTACTGAAAAATATGATTGTAGGATGTGTGGGATTCAGATTGAACGAGGGAGACAGACTGACAGACAAGCGACTTTATTTAGGGCGAAATTAAGACTATATAATTCCTTCTTACATTTAACTCTTTCGCCTTATAATTCGTTACAATATTTACATATTAAAAGAAATTGATTAAATATACAATAAAATACATACTAATTACAAGTTAAATATATATTGGTTATTATATCGCAGAATATTACCAAAGAATATTGATAGATTTGTGGGTCGAAAAAAACTGTTTCAGTTATATTTTAACACAGAAAAAAATATTTCCTACTGCAGAAAACATCTACGAAGACAAGAAAGGTGTAAAAACCGCGAAAAATTCCTAAATAGTTCAGAGAAAAAGAAAAAACTAGAATAGTTTGAGAAAGAGAGAAAAAATCATTTTAAAATACATTAATATCCATATAAGGGAGGGGGTGAGAGGGAAATAGGTATTGTAGGATAAGATATGCCTGGGTGATTACATATTAATTTTGATACAGTAAAATTAGGTAAAATAAAATTATGAATTTATGCCTAATAAATGCATCCTTGTGACAACCTGAAAGAGAAGATATAGAGTGGTTCAATGCATGGAGCGAGAGGATATACTTTTAATACAAGCGTTTAAAAGTGCCTAGAGATAAAGAGTTTTTATTAACGTTGGAAGGCCATTCCAGAGTTTGCAAGCAGTGACGGTGAAGGATTTGTTATAAATTTTGATTCTATGAAGTTGATTAGTTATTTATCGCATCCTCTAATGTTGCATGGGTGAAATGTATTTAAGGGGGCGAACTGAGAAGGATGATAGCAAGGGATGTGATTATTAAGAGATTGATACAATAGGGAGAGGAGATCAAGGTTCTTCTGGATTCAAGGTTTATCTAGGAGAGTCGACGGAAGTATTTTGAGACATGTTCAGACTTATTGAGATTAAAGATGAATCTGATTCAGGCATTATGAGAACGTTGTAGATACACGGCGAGATCCTTTGATAAGTCCTGGTATACAATAAAACAATAGTCGAAGGGAGGAAGAATTGCAGAGGTCACTAGCTGTATTTTTTGTGAAGAGGGAAGAATGTTAGTGAGAGGCCTTAAGAGTGTGTAAGGATGAGTTTACCGTTTTGCAGACTTTTATTACATGATTATTCCAGGTAAGAGTTTCAATAATTAGAATACCGAGATTTTTTATGATTTTGCAATAGGGAATAACTGTACCATTCAAAGACAGAGAAACTGATTCCGCAAAGTTTATAGAAGCTAGTAGTTTTAAATTACCGATTAAAATGGCCCGAGATATCATGTAGTGTATGTTGAGAAGATTATCATAGCCCCATTCTTGAAGTTGATCATAGTCATGATTTATGTTGGGAATGGAAAGAGATAAGTTATTTGGTTTAGTGTCTAAGTATATTTGGAGATCAGCGTACGGATGATGCTTGGAATAAGCTATGTATTGAGAACGATCATTAATAAATATAGAGAACAATAGGGGACCTAAAATTGAGCACTGCGGAGACCCTTGGTTAATATTAAGCAATGAAGACGAGGAGTCGTTGGAGATGACTTGTTGGGAACGGACGCTAAGGTACGAGGAGAACCAATCTTTTGAAGGTGAAGAGAATCGCATGCAGCGGAGTTTTGCTAGGAGTATGCTTTTATCTACTGAGTCAAACGCTTTAATAAAATCAAGCAATATTAATACTGTAAGTTTTCTGTCATCCAGGTGTCTGCGCATATCATTGGTGATTTTAATTAAAGTGGTGGTGGTGCTATGCGACTTCCGAAAGGCAGATTGATGGGTGTCAAGTATATGATTTGCGTAGAGAAAATCTATTATTTGTACATGCGCAAGTCGCTCAAGGGCTTTTGATAAAGTGGGAATGAAGCTAATCGGCCGATAGACATTTCTTAGGGTTTGGGCGGACTAACGCGGGTTTTCATTGCGATGGGAATTTTCCCTGTAATAAGGAGTGGTTGAAAATGATAATGAGCACCTACACCTACATGTTACCTTGCAATTCACTTAATTGGTGGGTGGCAGGAGGTGAAATGCACCAAAACCTACCTAAAGATTGTCTATTGCAGTTTGAAATTTCAATTGTGATCTCGTATTGTTCTCGGAAAGAACGAGTCTAGATAACGCCCCGCCATACAATCGATCTCACGTATCTTATCGTCACGGTCGTTTCTACTTATATACGTTGGTGCTTCATCTATTCCTACAACCTCGTCTTTTAGACATTCCTATCTATATTTCTCCAGAAACCGCAACCTTGGGTTCAATCTACGATCCTCCAGTGGTACCCAGTTCAAATCTCTCAATAATGAGGTGATGCTTTCCTTATGTTCGTACTTTTGTTTTCGAATCTGGCTGCTCTGCGCTGTACTTTTTCTAATGAAATCATATGTCCCTTCTCACGTCCCTTTTCACGTACTTTTTTGTAGTGTAGTGTACCTATAAAGGCCAGTTTCTTGTTGGCCGCGCCTATAACTCGACGAATGTGCATGCTCCATGAGAGATCTCGACAAATGGTCACTTTTAATATATTACATACTCGGCTGCTTGAATATTTATTCCATTTATTTTATACACGAAACCTACTTCTATGTTCTTACTTTCCCAGAACGTAACTGCGGCACATTTAGTGTAATTAATTACAATTTGCCATTCTTTGCTCCACGTTGAAATTGAAATTACTCTTAAGTCTTCACGCAGCGACTGAAGGCCCTCCTGGTTTTTTATTTCTTCATATACAACGATGTCATCGACAAAGTCTAATTTTACTACGAACTACCTAGCAGATATCATTCACATAGATTAAGAAAAGTAGAGGGCCCAATACACTTCCTTGAGGAACACCCGATGCAACATTGACGGGGGACGAGTATTTCCCATCGATGACAACTATCTGCTCTCTATTTGAGAGTAAGTCTCTTACCCAACTGACAATTTTTTTGATTGATACCATATTGTCCTAACTTTGCAATTAATTTATTATGAAATACTTTATCAAACGCCTTTCTAAAGTCAATGAATATGGCATTGACCAGGGTACTTTTCTCTCCGCATCGAAACAAATCATCTACAAACAGATTGAGCTGCGTTGCACATGTTCTACCACTCCAGAATCCTTGCTGGCTTCCGCTAAGCAATTAGTGACTATCTGAATAGCGCATTACAGAACTAAATTTTATGTGCTCAAGTATCTTGCATATAATTTTCGTGGTTCTTTTTCTCGCCAAATTTATGAATGGGCGTAATTTGTTCCAACTTTCAATCTTTAAGAGCAATACCTTCCGTACTATATTTATCGAAAATACTTTTCAAATACGGCGCGATTTTATAAGCTAACACTTTCAATACTCGCGTGGCTATTTCCTCCGGCCGAGGAGATTTATTTGATTTAACTGACAGTGTCCAAAGTGTGTCAGTAAACTGCACGTACCTCCTAGTTGGTAGGACACGGGCAACGGAATGTTGGCTTACACGGTAGTTTCTAAGGTAGAGATCCTAGCTTGTGTAGAATAGCGTAAGCATACCTGGGGTAATACTGGGTGTTGGTTTTGCTTGTAGCATGACGGCCAAATTGTGCCAAAACTGACCTGTATTGTGCCCTTACCGTTTGTAGGGATTGCTGCATGTGGCACGGGTACAGTATAGGCTGGTAACCTTGCTTACCCTATTTTTAACGTTACTACAATGTGCTGTAAGAACTGATTGAAGTTGAAGAGCGATACCATTTTCGGAAAATACCAAATTTTCCATCGAGTCGCCTTGATGCATAGGAATAGTGGTTTCACATTCATAATCATTAGGAGTAAAATAATCTCTGAAAGTGTTAATTTAATAGGTTTGCTTTCTCCACACCATCGTGAACTACATTTCCCGTTTCCGATCTCAGTGCCGCAATAGTGGGGCCTCTACCTTGGACTTCTCTGACGTAAGACCAAAATGCTTTCGGTTTCTCTTTCAATTTATCCTGTAAAACCTTCTTTTTGTAACTGTTATACGCATTGCGTATTGACACTCTGGCTATAGAGCGCGCCTCCTTATATTACCGCCTTAACTTTGCAATCAGTTCGACCGCAGCTGTTGAGGATGTGTTATTTACGTGAGAGTGGAGCTTTCTTTGCCGTCGGAGAGAGCTTCTAACTTCCTGCTTGTAGCATCTAGGTTCTGCACTTTCACCCTGCAGTTTGCTTGAAATAAATTTATCTGTGCACCCTCGCATCATATCTCTGAACATGCACCAGAATTCTTCCGCTTCTGCAATTTCTGCTACCTCGCAGAAATTAGTATATTAATTTCCCAGAGAAGACCTAAATCTTGTGAAATCGGCTTTGGCAAATACATAAAGCTTTCTTTTAGCCTTAACCTGTTTCTCAATGTTGAGGTGAAACTCCACGCACATTGCCTCGTGAGCGCTTATTCCCTCAACAACCGATACCCTATCCATACGCTTAGGAAAATTAGTAGCCAATAAATCTAATATATTATTTAATGTCGTGGAAAATCTCACTAATTGATACAATGGATGTCTGCCGAAAGTTTCCAGTCAGCCTCGCAAGATTCACGCTCTCTACCACCGGGATAAAATTAATCATGCCTCCAATCATTTGACGGAAGATTTAAATCGCCCCTGATTATAATGGCTTTATCTTTATTAATCAAACTTACCGTAGCCACATGTTTCTCTAGATAATAAATATTTTCCACGCTCGCATTTGGTGGTCTATAAAAAGTGAATATATTTACATTTTTACAATCCCTCCCTTTCACATTACACCAAACACTTTCCACTTCGTCGTCATTAATCTGTATTATGTAACTTTCGTATTTATTGCTAACTGCTATAAAGACTCTACCTCCAGACCGGATGCATCGATCTTTTCTAAAAACGCTATAGTCACTAGGAAAGAACTTCTGACTGGCTATCTACGCCGTTAGCCAAATTTCTGTACCTATCAGTACATCAGCACGCCGACTACGAATAAGATGTTCAAGTCGACCTCCTTTCTGCGAATGCTGCGACAGTTAACCGTGATTATTTTTAGATTATCGTTATTATTACGTAACGATGCCTCGCGCGCTACTGAATTATTATTATTATTTACTGCCTCCTTGTCTTTCCTATTAAGTTGAATATTTCTACGCTTAGAATGTATCCTACAGTTAATTAACATTGCGTTTATAGTGGCATGGCGGTCGGACGCATTACTACTATTGACGTGCATCTAAACGCTTGGTGTATAAATACCATTCCTTAAATCAGACCTATAAAAGCCCTAACATGTGGGAAGGAGAGGGAGTGGGAGGCAGAGAGAAGAGAGAGTGGAATGTATACTCAATGAGGGAGAGTTTGTGAGGGAGAGAAAGCGGAGAGTGGGTGGAATGCAGGACGAAAGAAAAGAGAATGGGAGGGACTGCGAGCAGAAGGCAGGCCGAATGAGGGATGGAGAGTGGTATGGAGAGAGAGGAGTGAAAGTGTAGCACAGACAAAATGAGGAAGAGGGAGTGAAATTAGGAGGAAGAAACTGGGAGGGAGAGAGTGGATAGTAGAGTGTGTATGAGTTAGAGAATGTGGAAGGGAGGGAATGGAATGTAGAGTGTGCTAGGGATAGGGAGTGTGAGGAAGAGATTGTGGAAGGGAGAGAATGTGGGATGTAGAGAAAGTGGGTGGAAGTGAGATTGAATTGAAGAGTGAGTGGGAGGAAAGAGTGAGAGTGAGAAGGAGTTGGAGCGAGATAGAGTTGGAGTGAGAGAGAGTGTAGGAGTGAGACAGAGGTGGATGGAGAGGGAGCTGGAGGGGGAGAGATTGGGAGGGAAAGAAAGTGGGAGGGAAAGAAAGTGGGAGGGATAGAAAGTGGGAGGGAGATAAAGTGGAAGAGAGAGGTGGAGGGAGAGAGAGTGGGAGGGAGAGAGAGTGGGAGGGAGAGAGTAGGGAGGAGAGAGAGGTGGAGGAAGAGATAGTGGGAGGATGAGGGGGTGGTAGTAAGGGGCGAGATAGTAAGGGAAGATGAGTGTTATTTTGTGGCTGAAAAGTGAATAGATACTGTAGGATACAGGTTAGAAAAGAAGGGAACAGCTTCATATTAAGCAACAATGGGGTGAGAAAAAAAATACATTCCTAAATACCCGACCCGGTATTCCAGTTTGAGGTATAGATGCTAGAAGCGTTAAGGACAGGTACCCTACATGTATTCGGGAGTCTTGTATATGAACAAGGTGATTAAATAATTTATTATAAAAATTGACATGATATAATGCTTAAAGTAAATTTATGAAAATCGCAGGTTTAATGTTCTGTTAAAGGTATATTTATTGCAATTAATAAGGTCCTTTCTTGTTATGATAAAGCTTACCGCTTAGAATACTCGCACAGTAAATTCAACAATCATGACGTTGCAATATAAGAAATCTGATGACTTTCTCCATAACTGTAATATTTCTAAAAATTCCAAATAGAATACATTATAATACATATTTTAAGAAAACGCAAGAAAATTTTATATTTTCCAAAGCACAAAAATTACCTAAACCATAGCCTTCTGATGTTGGATATAGCCATAAATCTCCAACAGTTCAGAAAATAAAAAGGAGCGTTACTAAGACGTAAGTAAGCGTCAATTGTTAACAATATTCGTCGTTAGGTGGCGTGGTGTAGGCAGCTAAAATTATAAGATATCTCTTAAACAATGCATTATATGGGAAATGTTTTTAACATAAGCTATAGAAAATTAAATATACTACGTTCATCCCAATACATTTTTACATTTATCAAATATTAAAGCAAATATTTCAAAATAACCAATAAGGGACCAGAGTGAAAACACCCACCCACCCACTATCGGTTTACCGATTTTTACCAAAAATTAATTAGTTCGTGTGACTTTGATAAAAATTTTAAATATAAGATTTCGCGTTGACCTGATTAATAGTGTGTAAGTTAGAGCATCAACTAAAAAGCTGTCGCGCGCCCCCCCCCCAAACACACACACACACCCACCCACGAACGCACACACACACAGACATCATCTACAAATGGTCAAAACGTGTTCATGGGACCTCAAAACATGTATTTTTGTTGAAAACTAAGTCGATTTTTTCCTGAAAAAAGTACTTTCCCCTATACTACGTATGGAGAAAGTAAAAATTAAATTAAAAACCTTTTGGAATAATTTCCATTCTACATCAAAAATTCAACCTGCGATCTTTTACAGTGAGCGAAAATATGGGTCACATTTTAAAAGAAGTTTCTCCTTGAACACCGCTCTCGTGTCAAAGGAAACTTTTTTCTACCAGAATAGCCCCAAAATATTCTTTTTGTTAACGTTTAAATGAAATATTTTGTACTGTTGTAGATATTAGGGTTAAAATCAGAAAATGTATATTCTGAAATATATGGGGCATAAAACCGAAACTTCAATCTCCCTGCAAATAATTCACCAGCAAGCGATAAAATCGGCCTTAGGTGTGGGCAAAATTATTAATTTTCTCCTTTAGTATCTTACAGAATACAATTCATTAAATAATGAATTAAATTAGGCTCTTTCTCCCTGAAATAATTGATATTCATATGAGGCATAAATAGCAGCTATTATGCGGTATCTTGAAATAGAGACAATGTTCATTATTTATAATCATGCTAATGCGAATTAAAACATTGAAAAAGGAATGTAAGATTTATTTTTATAGGTGATGTCGGTGGTGTAGGGCAGCGGTACGAATCCTGGCAAAGTAGCATTTTTTCTTAAGTCGCTCTTTGTTTGGTTTGAGGAGACCGCGCAAAGTCAGCGTTCTGACCTTAGGAAGGGACGTTAAGCCATTGGCCTCCTTGATGTTCCTCGTTAAGAGTAAGCTAATGCCGGAACCGTGTTTCCCTTCCCCCTTATAACCGTGTTCGGTGTGGAAGGAGTTATGGCTATAATAATCCAAGAAGTTGATTAGCCAAAAACACACACACTCATATTTTTATATCAATCTACAATACAAGCAAATTTCATCCGTATGAAATACCACACATTATACTTGATCGTCTTAGAATCGCACACCACAGATACAATGTTTGACGTAGCATCAGAGTTGGAAAAAATACAAGACGGCGAAATAGTCCTTAAAGGGCAGAGTATCATTTAACATTTCCTTCACGATTCTCTTTTTAAAACCATATATAACGACATTAAATTTACTTGACGTAAGATCTTGTACTAGTTTCATAGAAAGACGACGGAGAGGCAACAGGGGATTCGGTAGAATAAGAGGGGCTTGTCCCACGTTAGGCTTAATCTTTGGTCGTCTCAGAATGGAAGTGCTACGTTGCGTTAGGTTCAATGCCACTCATTCTAAAGGAGGAAAGGTTCGTCGCTTACACCAAGCAATTCTCCAACTGATAAATTCTAAACGTATGTCTTCATAAGTCGGGAATAGAAAACGTAAGATGGGAGAGATAAGGTTAAATAAACGCAACCCGTAAGCAGGCCCGGACATAGAGGCCCAGGGCCCCTAGGCAGTTAACAGAGTCGGGGCCCCCTTTTTGGCAATTTAGCAAAAAAACAAACTTTACTTTTATTCTCGAGAACTTTCTATACGCATACAATATCGAAATATCTAGAACCTTCGAGAATGTTCCTGTACTACCATTCACTAATCATTTCCGGAATATTCTATCTTACGGGATTATTCTATAAAATCTTAAGACACTATACACTAGAAAATTCTATCACATTCTTTAGCTACCGTCGCCAACACTACTCGTATCGTAACCTAAACTAACCTCAGCAAATTCGCGTGGAAGATAAAACCTTTGAGCCGCAAAATTGAAATTGATACAATTTTACAACACAAACTTTCAACGCGAACTGACAAGTAGTGAAAAGTTATAGAATGAAGTCAGGTGCGATGCAAAACAAACAAAGAACACAAACACAGTGTTTCCACTTGACTTGTCAAATAATTAACTATGGTCAATTATTTTATATTTCGTTCGGAAAAATTGACATATTATTTTCCGTGTCCTGTGTCCTCAATGTGTACCATTTCGGCCCCTGGTCGGAACCCCCGCCGAGGTTGGGGCCCTAGGCAGCTGCCTAGTTTGCTTAGGCAGAAGTTCGCCGCTGCCCGTAAGCATTGGCATGAACTGGCAGAACATAGTTTTCTAAGAGTCGTAACAAAATAAGCGTTGAGGGAATGGGGAAATATTTCTTACTTTACGAAACGTCAACTCTTTGAAACCCATTCAGCCAATACCTTAAATTCATAGCTACAAAAAAATACTAACCTTCATATTTGGGTAGTCTTGTCTACTCGACCAGATTGAAATATCATAATTTAGTTATTTATTTATATAATGATTATATAAACCTTATTTGTTTAAGATTTTTGCGTCAGTTCTCTAGAATTACGTGTTAATAAATATAATATTTTACTTTTTATATTGGTAGCCCTGTTATTTAGCTCCGCTTTAAACATCTTGATTTTATTATGGTATGTTGCACAAATTTTATATACAAAATTTATTTGTAATCCGTTAAACTACTTCTTTCCCAATCCTTAATTACTGAAAGAGTTTAATTTGCAATTGTGGCACCCCTGTTTGGCTGATTCGGTTTAAATATGTTAATATGGTTTAACATATATGTATTTATTATAAGAATTAAATTTGTTTATAATTGATGCGGACAGTTCAATATAAATACGTGTAAAAATAATTATAATATTCCTTGTATTGTGGCAGCCATGGTTTCTATATCTATAGTTAAAATCTTGATTTCGTTTTTGTGTGTTGCATGCCTCCTTCGTGCAGAATTTCGTTGAAATCGTTTCCGCCAATTCCACACATTATTATTATTATTATTATTACACAAAAGATTAACTTTCAATTGTGGCAGCCCTGCTGAGTCGATTCGGTCCAAATATGCCATTTTGGTCATTAATTTATGTACAGCAAATTCTTCCCTGATAGACGGACGGAAATCACAAAGATAATAGTACTTTTCAGCTAGAGAGTGACAGATGTGGCATTAGCCATAGGTGGAATTCGCAGAAAGCGTCCAATCTCTTCAGCAAAAAATGAGAAAATGTATCTTTATGCTTAAATATTTTAATTAGTTGATGTTCAAATAAGAAAATTGTTTTGATCATAATTACATTTTCTTTATTAAATTGCAGGTTACAACTTTCTTTTGAAAGGTGCTTGCTAAAACTTTTACCGTTGGAGGCTTATCTATACTCTTTTTATTTGATAAAATACTCATAAAGCCTGAACTACTGATCGGATTTGGATTTTCAAGATTAATATGTATGATTTAATGGAATTTATCGCACTATAAGCAGCTATACCAAGTATCACAGTATTTTAAAACAGCTCAATATATCTTACCTTCCACGAATTATTTTTTTGGCAAAATCCTTAGATTTACGTAGTAACTTACGATCAACCCTTTCATTTAAAACGCAGTTTTTTTTATAAACCTATAAATGCTCGTCTCGTGCACCATAGCGGTGCAATCTAATCGTGCAATGTTCGAAAAAAACTGTGGCGTTGGTTTCGAATCCATAGATAACTGTGGCGTAGAGGCGTACGTGCACACGACGATCACACGTTTAGAAATTTTCATTAAATTCGGAAATCGATGGGAATATTTTGGTGATAGTCGTTGCAAACACGGAGGAATATAATGCCGCATATCTAAAGGACGTAGAAAACTTTTTGAATTTCCCGCGGAAAAGTCCGCCCTTCGATGAAATTCAAAAATGAAAAACGGAAGAAAATAAAATACGCCCTGATAAAACAGCGAATAGGAATTTTTCAACGGAGTGAGAGATAAATTTAAGAAATATAAGCATAAACATGTCCAAGAATACTTCTCTCGTTGGGACGACAAATTTCTCGTATCGCAGAGGTTAAATTTTTTAGCTTGGCGCTAGCCAATAATTGATCTAATTCTAATAGTAAAATATTCGGTTGTCATCTAAAACAAAAATTCTATCTATTTTAGGTATAAGTATAAAGACAAAGGATGAATAGCAACTTTCACCTTCAACGCAAGGCTTTCTTTCATTACACGACATCACGCCGCTACCCGTACCATGATCAAAAAGAATTCTTCTGGCATTTTAAATTTATAATACCTAGGTAACTGTAATCTCTAACAAATGAATCTCATGCATCTCCATCCCATTACTCCACAAGCCACATTTGCCGGAGACGGAAATAATCCACAAAAAATTAACTTAATTTAATTTTATTACGTTGTTCCTAGAACCACCACAATTTCCAAGATCAGCAAATTTGGAGAAAATTAAAATTCGAAGAATAATTTTTCCAGAAATTTCTCAATGATAAAAATAATTTGTAAACTTTTACTGATATACGACAAACCACTCAGAAAACAAGTATATATTATATGAGAAGTTATTCGGAATTAATTGATATCTTTCAGTATCAAGAAACCAACGTTAATTTCAACGGTCTACTATAGTCATCTCATTCAATCCTCCTAAACTGTTCCGATCCTCTCCGAAGCGCCACCTGTTGCCTTTACCCATTATGTTAGTTACCCTTCTATACAATCCTCTTCCCCTTCCCACAAACCCCGCACGCACACGCCTCTGAAGGACCCTTATAATTTCATGAAGCAATACCTGAAACCGGATAATTTTTGGAGTCACATAAGTTACGAGATAAGTTAGAATCTAGATAAGATCAAAATATTGCCGGTAATTACAAATTCATTATGAACTTGACTGTTCATATCTTTTTTCATCTTATCTGTGAAACTTTGTTTAATATTTGCCAAAGCCAAAATTTGGGTGACAAAAGCAACTAACATTTTGAATGGAATGGAAAATTCTTTGGATAAAAGAAACTAGTGTGTAACACACACTATTCATCACTCATAGCAAATTGGTTTGCTATTGATAGGGAGAATTAATAACAAAGATTTGGCATTTGATATTAGGAAATCGTGAAATCTTCCACCTACGACCAGTAACTAGAATTACCTCCATAAATGTACCGTAAACTGTGGTTACTTTTTGAAGCTTTTCGAGGTTTTTCATATTTATCCAAAAATGTATTTGATTAGTATTTTATTTGTCACAATCTCACCCCAGTTTTCGGGGTGACTTTCTGACACATTACGTTTCCATTATAATAGCCCAAGGGGGTCTTAATGACACAATTTTATCCCATGAAAATATTTGTCTGGATCATTTACCATACAAAAAATATTTTACATATGCATGAATAATTAACAACTACACAAAAATGAACCAGAAATATTAGCATAGCCTCAAAAACCATAAGAAATCAAACAAACAACTAAAATAATTAAAAGCATGAAATTTCAGCAGTTTCATCTTAAATCATAATAGATTTTTATTTCCGGTAAGCCAAAAATACCCCTACGACAAATTTGTTTAGGTTTTATTATGATTTGAACAATTTCTTGGTAATTAAGTTCACTTTGTTTGAGGCCAGTTCACAGTTCCACTTCTATGCATGGCACCGTTCTGTGTAGTTTGTGTTACCATTCATTATAGCACCATCACGTTGCAGCACAATACTGTGCTTCAGGCTACCACCCTGTTTTGGCTGAACTACAGGCCACTAAGGCGACGGAGTTGAAATTAAGGAATATTATGTTGTGTTACAGTCACACACCCTGTCACAAAGTAAGCCCGGTTTACGGTATATCTGAGATTGGATTTAAGCATAAGATGGCAGATTTAAAGTAAATGAATACAATACGATGCAACAGATGTACAAATGCAAAAAAATGCAACCAATATAGCTATAGAAAGTTTTTATCAGAATATCTGTATATTTATCCGCAAATATTTACAAATATCCATGGACGATGAGTATATAAATGAGGCAAAGCTCAATGCACACATAATATTTTCAAATAAGATGTTGCTTGTAATCTCTTTAAATGAAATCTTAGAATTTCGATTTTTGCGGATAAACATAAGTTGATGTGTGGAATATAAAAAACTCTACTCACCGTTGAATGATGGGTGATTAGGTCTGGCCTACGGATTGTCTAGAAGGCAGTAAGCAGGAGGATGAATCTAAAATGTAAAAAGAAAATATTATATATTATGAGTAAATACCATAAGTATAGGATTTAAATGATGCTATTTATTTTATTTTTAACATTAATCTAAAGTCAAGTAGGTGATATTACGTCAATAAATTCTTAGAATAGCATTTAAACATCTTACTTCATGCCTTGGAGTGTTCATATAAATGCATTATTCGTCATTAAAAATTAAAATCATACGCAAGTAAATCGGAAGTCTTAAAATATAGTTTTATCTATAAAACATTATAACTGAATAAATACCTGAAAATTTTAATAAAAACCGGGCGTTCAATATTCAATGAACAATTATTACTATAAAAGTATCATACCATGCCAAAGATAACAATAAACATTTCATTATTTTCCATTTGTTGCAATAAAATCAAACAATTTGCATCATAAACTACAAAATTATGCACATTTATTGCTTTCAATCTAAGAATTGCACTTTACAAATACAAATAATAATCCTCGTCTTGGCGAAATTCATTGCGATTTTACTTATAAATAAAAAATGCATATTAAAATTGTCGTAGTTGGAAGCATTTTGTTGTTTGTAACCTCTACACATTATTATGAAAACCACAGCAAGACATCTATGAAAATTTCCCTTAAAACGCCTAAAATTGTGAATTATCTTCGAGAGTTAGGATGTAGTCGTATTTATTCTAATGCACTTCTAAGAGATTCACAAAACATTTATTATATGATAATGTTAATGGGTCACCCTTTCATGAAAATGATTTACTATTATTTTCATTGTAAAGATCGTAACACCAGCAAATCAGAAATCTTACCTATTGTTATCATATGAGGGACTAAAAGAGGTTATTTTGAACATTATATCAAAAGTAATTTCACTAACCTATATTATGATACGATAAACTGCATTCATAAATTATGTGCCACTACTATATTTTCTATTCCAATTGGTCTCTTACACGCGTCGACGAAGCGACCGCCCAGCACCGTCCAGGCACCTGCACTACTCACGTTCCCGAACTAAAATGTGGTTGTTTCTTTATCTTTCCCATAGAGTGCGCTCTACTTTAAAATAACCAAACCGAGCTTATCACTAGGAAACTGAAGTTTGCAAGGTACTTTACAATTGGCTAGGACAAGTAAAGCACACCAATAGCAACACATGAGTGTGAAGTTTATATCGCTATGAAAATATTCAATTCTCAAATATTTTAATATTAAAAAGTTAATCTATGTGAATTTTTGGTGCAGCAAACTCATCAATAGCATCATCGAAATTTATAGTTTCTGCTACGCGTAATGTCTGGAACAAGTATAGTAGTGAAATCTCCCCTGTCCTTGTGACATGCACAACTTGCCTTTAACTATTTTTGCGCCCCTTATTTAGTTACGCCCGGGGCAGTTGCCCCGCTTGCCCCGCCCTAGTTACGACGCTGTGTATTTCAATCAATGATTTTTCCTTCCCAAATTCAAACACTAGTATAAACCTCTCTATTATCCTTTTTACTTTACAATCTTTATTCACGTAAGCACCAAATGTCGCTCAATATCCTCGTGAATAACAGCGAAAGAAAGCATAAAACGAATTTCTAAGGAATCAATGGAAGAATGTATTAGATATTCAAATCAAGATTCGCCTACTCATATCAGCTACGGATTACCGAAAAAGAAGAATGAATCAAGAATCTGAATTGTGCTCTCAAACCTTATTGTAATTCTATAGCCGTCCGTGGCAGAACTGAGGAATCTTTTAAAGCATAAAAAGTCGTCTCGAGTAGCACAAGAGTTTGGCCAAGGTATAGCGAAGACGCTGAAAACCACACCCGAAGCACTCAGCTGACATGAGAGGAGCTAATATGAGAAAGGTTGCTATTCCCTTGCAAGTACGCATAGGAGCATTATCGCTGTTATGCGCAGAATGTACCCGCGACTACCTTAGCCGTTGGTCAAATGGTGTCCAGTGTAGTCATGGTAACTTCTCCCCACCTTATTTATCCCAGTGAACAGGGAAACGCTATACTTCGCCACTTTCCCCATTTATTTGTAAGTTCGAGGCTTCTTAAATTGTATACATAAAGAAAGAAAAGATAAATTTTGTTCCTTCGCAAACGGGAATGAACATCTAACCTATTATTAAATCAAGGCATATTGCTCCAGCAAAGACTCTATAAATCATGTTTTAATGCATTGGTTTCGATAAACGGTAATTTTTGTTAAAAACACTAAATTAACTATCTTTAACCTTATGTAAAAATTTTAATTAAAGTAATACTTTTAAAATAAATTTTATTTATAAAATTAGCTATACTGCTCAATTAATTTTTAAGGTTTTGTTGGTTCTTAATAAAGAAAATATCTCCTCTAAATATTTATTTATTAAATATATGTAAGAAATTGTCCAAAGCTATGTTTCCAACTAATTGTAAGACCGAAATATCTTTCTTACCGATTACTAGGGCCATAGTATTATCCTAACAGAAAATGATTCATAATTGCAGAATGAAATAGTATTTGAATGTTAAGAAAGACTTTATATAGAATATAGTATTCATCAAAGTTGTCTCAGAATAGTGGTATCAACTATATACTATTGCATAACGAAGAAATTTGAGAAATTTCGAGAGATCACAAAAACAGACAATATTTATGTTACATCTGCATTCAGCTATGATACAGGTCCAAACCAAGGTGAATGGATAAAATTACATTTCGGGACGGAATTTCAATATGCGTAAATGATGGAGATTTTTTACGTGCATGAATTATTTATAAAAGATGACTTTTCTAAGAAACCAAGGTAAAAACATTTTCTCGGTAACAGTACTAGGATATACAAAGGTTTATGGAGATATCCAACAAAAAGCTTGAATTTTGTCATACAAAATAATGGACAATTTTGAAAATTTATCTTTTCCAATGCGAAAATGAGTTACGTAGAGAGCGTAAAAATGGCAAAATAAAGTTATTAGCGTAGCGCTGTCAGACGTGTGATTACGTTGAGCGAAAATTTCACACGCTGCCGTCCGACGTGTTAGTACGTCGAGCGTCATTGATTGATTTCGTGATTTTTTACCGCATCTGAAATTACTCGATCTTTAAAACCTTAGTATATTTTTAAAGAAGGGGTTTTGTCCGTAATAATAACCTTTTGTTTATCAATTTGTATTGTATTTCTTATTTTTATAAATAGTTGAATTTTTTTTTTTAACACGCGATTCCTTCCTTGCGAATACACATACAAGGTCATTTCGGTTTCTATTTAATAAAAAAGGACAATCTTTTATGGGACTACTGTAATGATCGCGAATAACGACAAAGTAACTCAAGAGTGCATAAAAATTATGATGTGCCTTTAAAAAAATAACAATTTCAACGTTGATAAAAAAATTTCAGTCGAGACAAGAAAAAGTTTACCAGCGGGAATTTTTTCCCTAATTTGATTAGAGGGGTACATGCAACAAATGAAATGTTTCGAATAGTTTATATTTATATTTAAAGAAGGTTGTATGCCAATAGCTTCAATAGTTTTCACGATCTTGATTATTATATGTATATGAAAGCGCGGACAGATGTTATAGTTTTAAAATATAATTATTTGCGTAAATCACCAAAAATTATTAAAACCCACAAAAAGGTAAAAAGTTATGTTTTTATATTTTTTGCAATATTCGCGCCTGCATCGTCAAAAAAGTCTTTATTCGCATCTGTAGTGGGATATTTATAAACGTCCTCTGAGCTTGAGGGGGTAAATTCCTTTATAATCTCAAACATTTATTTTGTTATTTATCAATCGCTAATTCTATTCCTATAATTTTTATTGGAAAATATATGACTCTTCCTAACAATTCTGCAGTCTGAAAAAGTATTACTTTTCCTCATATATTTATTACGAACTGAAAGTACCCGGCGTAGCTAAGATATTAAAGTCAAGACAAAACATATTGAGGAAGATTTGAAAATAAAACCAAGTTAATTTTTATTGTAATTATTGATGGTATGCAATATTTCTTGTCTTCCCATCTTTCGCCCAAATAAATAAAATTTTCTATTGTATTTTTATCAAATTATCACAATAAGCAATAGATAGAATAACTCTTAAAATATATAGTTATATCACTTTAATTGATTTTCAGTGGAAGAAACTGCATCATATATATGTGTGTTCATGAATCTCAGAAAAAAATAAAACCTTGGGCAGGAATTGCAAGCTCTAGGAACGTAGCCGGTGGAAAAACGTTTGAAGATATATTCAAATGTAGCTTAACAATGAGTTATCCAATGCAAAGGCTGATTTTGAGGGTATAATTTGTCACGTGAGTATCTTAAAGTCAAACGTACAAAACAAAATGACTTTTCGGACTTAGAAATCGATTTTGGCGATAAAAAGTGTGGAAAGTGGAAAGTTTTGTTATAATAAAATAAGTAAAATTGGCTCAGATAATGCCCAAAAATGTTCAGTTGAAGAGAAAACATAAAGGACATATAGGTATTTAAAGGTGAAAGAAGTTAACGATGACATTTTAGTCAACATTAAAGAATTGTTCAGAAGTTTTCTTATTGTACCTTCTGTGATATGTTTCTTAATTTCCAATGTAAATAAAAAAACAAAATTCGCTGTCAATTATAAGGAACAAATACATTCCTATCAAATAAAAATATTGCAGGCGATGGAAATCGCCGATTTCAGGGAAATATGTCGAATATTATCCGAGATAGTATTTAATTAATATAGATATATTTATTGTTAACGTTAATTTACGCTTTTGCTCCGGAGTGTAAAATATACTTAAAAATACGATTTGAAAATAACGATTCAAATGTGAGCCATAACTTTCTTTTAAAAGCATTAAATCAATGCTATCGTATCATATACGATATCAATTCCCATTAAAAAGCATTGAGCTTTTCGCCATGGCTATTAGCACTTGGGATTGTTGAAAAGAGAAATAAAAAGCCTTTTTATCAGTTATTTAAGCTAATTCGGCACGGGTTTTAATTCTGCTTTAAAAAATAAGCAACTCCTTTTGTTTTTATACATAACAGTTTTTGTCCCGAGTTCGTATCTCAATCATAGGTAATTTAAAAAAGAATTTCTGTACTGACTTTCACAGAAACCCATTCTACTCTTATGACATGTTGAAATTGAACAATGGGATCCAAAAATAAAAAACGTTAAGTTGGCCAAAATTTGAACATTCACTAAATTTGGATGTATGGAGGAATCGTACCAAATTTGATTGTTCCAGTTTTTATCGTTTTGGAAGAATTCCATGAATAAAAAACATACAAACAACCAAATATTCAAACAAACTCTTCAAAATATATAATAGATATGTGTAAAGTGTTGTGATGGTAAAATAAATCGTTTTAGAGATTTTCATGAATTTACTGAGATTTTATTTTTCCCTGTGTCTGAAAAAGTGGTTTGCACAATTCTGTTTGTCTGACGTCTGTTCTCCGACGTAGGAGCAAAACAGATGAAATCTCGTGTTTGGGTAGAATATCATCCGGAAGAAAGGTATGTTAAAGTAACAAATTCACGCTACCCCCTTTCGCTGTCGCATCTTATTTGCTTCCCCTTCACTCCCTCTTTCCTGGCATATGTCGTTCAAAAGATACTTATACCGAAAGACAAATATAAGAAAAGAAAATCCGGCACAGAAGAAAATAAAATTGAAATATAAATGTTAAATGTAAAATTTCGCGTTGATCTGATTAATAGTTTGAGTTAGAGCACCCACGAAAAAGCAATCACATACACACACAAAGACATAATCGAGAAAATGGTCAAAACGTGTTCAGGGGACCTCAAAACATGTATTTCCGTTTAAACCTCGAAGTCGATTTTTTCATGAAAAAAATACTTTCCCCTATATTTCGTATGGAGAAAGTAAAAATAATGAAAATAAAACTAAGCAGAAGAACCGTAATACATAACGACAGATAAAAGGATAGCATTCTCACAGCCCGCCTTCTTATATCCTCTCTTTCATTCTTCGATTTCGACGCTTTTTCCGGATGAGTAACGAAAAGCAAAACGTGTTAACGCCAGATTGAAGTCCCGCAGAGGGTTCGGCGCACGCATCGAAAAATAATGATAAGGAGAATGGAACAGGAAGAAGAAAGAGGAAACTTTCGGAGGGTAACAAGGAAGAGATTTTCCGAAAGAGTGAAAGAGGCGTGAAAATGCCAGCGCCTCCTATTGGAGGAGAGGGGCGAAAAAAATAAAATCTGAACCCAAAGTGATTTGAGGTGAAATAAAATCGAAGGAAAAGAGAACATGGCCACAGACAGAAACTCGGTTTATAGAGGATGCCTGAAAGAGAGAGATGGATTTGAGACGGAGGATGAGAAGAGAATAGGAAAGGAGAGCTAGCTGATAACAAGTTCAGAATTCTTCTATTCCTTAACATAAAGATAAATACAGTTAGTTGTTGAGTTTCTAACGATTTCTGTGATTTGGTTGGAACATAGAAGATATCTTAAATCATGGGCGGATCTAGGTGCATAGCTTAGGATGGGTAATGAGATGAGATAACCGTATCATAAGTAGAATAATTTAAAAAACGAGTAAATAAATAAGTTTGATAATATTATTTGTTACGACAATGTTTTTTTTACATTTTAGATTTTAGAAAAATTTACATAACTCTTTAATATTCTACTTATGGATTATAATATTTTAACTACATGGTCAACATTCGATGCGTTCACTGGTTCTTATAGACGTAAGTTATATTAACAGCAACGGAAAAGAAGTTGTCACAAAACATTTTCTCATTGTATTATTAAATTTTTCATGTTTCAGACGTAATTTTGATAGATAAAATTAATGAAACGAGGAAGAAATTTTGAGCAAGGACGTTCTATAACTAGAAATTTTGCACTTGACATTTCATGAGTTTGACGAAAATTTCGCGTATAAGGAGAATCCGCTGTCAAAATAACACTCGCAAATCGAATTTAATTGATCTTACAAATGCTCTCGTACTCCTCCTTAAGTCTTCCCCTTCCCCACGGGGGTTTATGGCCGACCCTTTAGCTTTCTTAACTCTGATCACCTTCCCGATCACATTGCATCGAAGTTTTGGTCGATTCATCGTCTCAGTGATATACGCCGAATAGGTTTCTACCGATCACTTAGCAATCGCCTTCGTTTCTAATTTTGCACAGATTCGCGATTGAATAAAATAATCTCGTGGTCATCGAATCAAGACGAGAGATCCAGAGGATTTTTGTTTCGCATGAGCAAAGTGACGCAAACTTGATTTCGTCCAGAATTTAAAACTTTATTTTATAGCGCACGGTAGAAAGAGAAAAGTAACGTCGTAGTCGAAATAAAAAAATATAGGAATTAAATGTCATAAAAAATAAAATTCTGACAACGTTACGTAACAATTAATTTTACTCTTTCTTTGAAGTGAAAGAAAAGAACTTCAATGGGCTCTAACTAGATCAATTATAATTACGCAGGATTCTGACGTTTTACAAAAAAATTAAAGAAATGGGTCCAGAAATGAAAGCCAGAGAGAGGTGGAAAAGTTCCTCTCTTTAACACTGCGGAGAGATAGAGATTTCTAGTGAAAAACGTACAGAAAGAATGGTGACGGGTAAAATGATTTACTTCTCCGTTGAAAGGAAAGTAGCAGCGCTCAAAGTAATGATTCCGGTTCTAAAGTCCTCAAAGATAAAAAAGAGTAAAGTAAACTTGGACAGGATATAATAAGTTCATAAATAAGTACGTACTTATTTGCTTACTTTTAAATTTCCTTGAGCTCGATCCCTATTGGTGCTTCTGGGTTTTTAATGGATTACAGAGAGAACCAAACATAGCACTATTCCTGTGTCATTTGTTCGTCATAAATACAGCCTCAAAATGAACAGTGAATATTATTAAAAAAGGAAATGTTATTGTTATTACTTGCTGATGAAGAATAACATGGAAGTTGTGAAGGCGACTGACTAGAAATCAGTGTTGTGTTCTTCATAAATACAGCCTTAAAATGAAGTCAACATTAATAATATAGGAAATAGGAATTATTTGCTGGTGAAGAATTGCGGGGCAGTCGTGGCTGAGTGAATATTGTATCAAATTTTTTTTTATAATATGTGCTCCTTAGGACATACGGAAACATTCGCGGCCGAGTGGTTAAAGCGACTGACTAGAAATCAGTGTGTTCTTCATAAATACATCCTCAAAATGAGCTCAATGACAATAAAAAACAAAGAGTATTATTTGCTGGCGAAGAATAACGCGGCAGTCGTGACCGGGTGAATATTATTCCACAAAATATTTTCATAATCTCTGCTCATTACGTCAAACGGGAGCAGTCGTGGCCGAGTGGTTAAGGCGACTGACTTGAAATCAGTTTCCCTCTGGGAGCGTAGGTTCGAATCCTACCGACTGCGATTTTTTGCGCCTTTAACATAGTGATTTAAGCAGCTTTTTAAATTACTATTTACTATGTAACATTACATTCAGGTTAGCTAAACAGCCTTTAGCAAATTTCTTAAATCACGAATATTGCTATATAGGAATAAGTTACAATAATTATAAATTAATGTAAATATTGATTTCTTCATTTGCTTGTTATAATAAAACGAATTGAGAATGGTGTACGACATTCCAAAGTGAGATTATTATAAGTGCCAGTATATTTTTCTATGGTATAATTGAAAACACAAGCGTTGCATCCCTAATAGTATATAAGGCGTATTGTTTTTAAAAATGCAAATAGAAATGATTATCGGTAGAGTGCCAAGACGTACCTGTCACATACGGTCAAATAAATTTTAGACGTTTATTACCAGCGAAGAGATACTAGTGGATCGCCTTATGGGCACGTCTCATCCGTCTGTCAGCCCGTTCGTCCATCGTAACTTTGATCTCCTCAAGCGCTGGATAAATTTTAATTAAATTTTCTAGGAGTGATCTATCATATTAATAGCATAATAAAATGAGACTTTTAAAGCGAAGGTAACAGCCATCTTAACGTGTGATGCATCAAATTAAACGTCTCGACCTGCAAATTCGCAGGAAAATTATAAAATTAAAATCAGTCAAAACGGCGAGATATTGGGGTTTTTTTGTGACCGGTTATGCTCTGCTCGACGTAGATGCACTGGTTGATGCTAAGGTGGCTCTGCTAGCGGACATTAAGCGCTGTAGGAAATAACGTGGCACTCCTAGCTGGCATTAGTTAAAGGAAATAAACCTTGCAGTCGCTGACCTTCGTGGTAATGTGACAGAAGGCTAACTACCAAGAAAAGAGTTAATCTAACCAACCAGTCGATTTATCGACGGGCAACTGCTTAGTCTTTATTAAAAGTTATCTCCCAACTCTGATTTTGAACTGCATCCGTCAATTAGAACTTCCACTTTATATAAGCAATTAAATGAACTTATATTCGTATCTCGTCCGTCACGCATCAATTAAAAATCGCACTTTTCTTTCCCGTGGTGTTATATGATCTACGAGGTATTGATTATAAAATTTATTCGAATAGAAGACAACATTTTTCACTAAAAATTATGCGGGACAAAACAATCACAACTTTTAGCTTCGGAAATAAAAATTGATGAATCGCCCAATCACTCAATACCCTGTTGGACGAATTTCCTATATACAACGCCTTTGAATCTCTGAGTTTTTCATTTGTGAAGTATATTTTTCCATCTCGACTAATCTTGAATCGCCTTACCCATAATTTTTAGGCATTCTTTAAAAAAAGTAACTTGTGGTCAGGTCGTGTCCGCCCGACCGCATATTTCATCTGCAAAACTACTTGGTGGATGTTCATAAGTTTGGTACTTAGCACATAAGGGCAAATAAACTAAGAATATGGTATTAATGGTTCACATAGCAAAATCGGGAGTGCCACTTCACTGGTGACAAAACATGCACTCTGCAGTATTGAAAAAATTCATTATCATCTTGCCGTAACTATGAATAGAGATGATGAAATCCCCCTAATATATTTCTTCCCCTATAAATGGTATTCGTGGAACTCCTCGCCTCATCCAAAAGTAAAAACTTAAGTGCAATATTTTCGAACAGCAACAAACGACTTGTTAATACTTCCAATCACTGGCCTAAAGTCGCAATATACCTGAATGTCAGAGTGCTGCGGATTTACCGGTACTGAGGAATTGCCCGAGTCTCCCCTATACATTTAGATGGCAGGGCCCTCGACCGCAATGCGCCAGAGCCCTCCAAATGTTCATCGTCAGGGGCCCCAGGAGGCGTAAATCCGCCACTGGATATCGCTGACTATTTTGCGGTTAATGTTGTCCTCTATCCGAATGCATTTTTTCATCTATATCTCAGATCATATATTAGCATGGGAGTGACAAGTATCATATTTAATTATTGCATGTCGAATTCCATTTAACGAGATAGGAAAGAGTATGCGTGTATTCAATTGCAAATATGAATTGGAGGTTCTAATTGACGGATGCATTTGAAAATCACTATTTGTCAAACAAATTTAAATAAGGATCACTAATATTTAACCAAATTAAAATCCAATCAGTAGTTTCGAATATTAAACATGCGGACGGACAGACGATGGCGAAGTGCCCACATAGAGTACCGAAATTGCCGCTTCGCTGGTAAAGAACATCTAATATCGTAAAATAAAACTATTTCCTAGTTTTTCTTAGAAAGCTTTTATAAACATTTAATATTAACAGTTTCTTTTCAATGGTTATTTACATTTATTGTTAATAATGAACTCCAATTTTTATTTATCGGTGTATTATTTTACTTAAATTAGAAACAAAATATTCGGGATCATTTTATGTCGTTATATGCAAGTTTAAAACCGAGAACCGTTTCAGTTAAACATAATTAAGCAAGTGTAAAACATACCGGAAGGTATACATAATTATATATTGTAATTCTACTTAAGGACTCAATTTTAAATTATTCTTTTTTCACGTCCCAAGGCGTTTGACTAATGCATAG
The DNA here is from genome assembly GCA_028673005.1 of Tanypteryx hageni. Classification (NCBI taxonomy): domain Eukaryota; kingdom Metazoa; phylum Arthropoda; class Insecta; order Odonata; family Petaluridae; genus Tanypteryx; species Tanypteryx hageni. The sequence continues at coordinate 45,163,700 of CM054117.1, forward strand.
CGAAAATCTACCAAAACACATGGAATTTCTTTTTACGGAAAAGATTCTATTCAGTTATCCTGTTTTAATTCTCATTCTTTATAATTATTCTAATCGAATTTCCTATGGTAATATTTATTTTCTGTGCATTGGTTAGCCGTATTTCCATATTCGAAGCAAGTCCAATCGAAAGCTACGCGGACATTGGCGAGTGGACGGCGTTTTTAAATCTTCGAAGTAGTCGCAAACAAAAAACACGAGAGAATTAAATGTCAGACAGCTGACCCGACGTTCTCTAACCCTTTTCCTCAGCAGTGTCAAGCGTTCGACGGGGGAAGGGGTGAAGGACAAACGAGAGGTCCATGCGCACGATTAGATTTGGGCGGGGTCGGAGGCCAGGGAGAGTTAGGAGAAATTCCCGAGGGATAAAAGAGTGGAGAATAACGCTTGGAGTGCGATGGTGGGATGAGGAGAGCGGAGAATGGGAGAGGGATCTATAGAGATGGAAAGGGAAGTTCTGGGACGAGAGGAAGGGAGCGATGGGGGAAGGAAGGGGAGATTCAAGCGAAAGAACAATGTTTGACGTAGGATTGTTCGTGTTATCCTGCGGGTTTCGATCACTCGCCAAATTCCGGGAAAATCGCTGTTTTATACCATGCGACCGACAAGCCTCATCCTAAACAACGGCACGGTGCAGCATCCTCTCGTGAATGGGACTCACAGTTAACACGAGAGAGCAATCAAATTTCTATTTGCTTTATAATCTTCTTTTATTGGCACTATTAGGTTACTTGAGAAAACTATTAGGATTAGTCGATTTAATCATTCGCACTTCTTCAAGCAACATTTATAAGTCTGAAGCAGGTGTTTTTGGTTAAAGCAATTTATTTCGGCATAAACATGAGATTTATTTGTTTCATTAATATCATATTGTTATCGAACGAGTAATACGACAATTTATTCCTTTTGACAAAAATTTATTTATTCGACAATGTATTGCACATGACTTTTTAATTCAATACATTCATTATTGATGTAATAATATTACCTAAATTTGAAATACCTCAAAAACATCACCGGATTAAGGATAGGATATTGTTGACATTGATAGCTTTATTTTAAACAATTCCATGAACTATTGAAGGAAACAACTCAATGATTATAATTTATATAACCTCTGATAGTCAATTCTTGCTAATTATTTCTCGGATTGAATTCATGTTAAGTGATATTAATTCTCGTAACACAATGTATATCCTGATAATTTTAATGGAACATGTTTCTTTTTTCGAAAAGAAAGCTGATACGCATGCCAATCTAAATATCTTAGAGTATGATTTGCTTTTGAAATACCTAATGTATCTTCCATAAATATATTTTTTTAAGTCATGTTGATACACGTGGGAAATTCTGAGTGTTATAATTATCTCCTTTCAAAAAGAATAATTTCAGCGCTCTTTGTCTTAGCTAATTTTAAAGAGAAATCTCAGCATTAGTGTACGCGTGAAGCAGCTTATGTATGCGAATGATGTAAAGGTGAACAGCGTAGTTCGTATAATGTGAATTTTTTTATGCATTATTTTCTGCCTGCCTGTAAATCGTATCATTAGTAAATCATTAAGCAAGACTTAGAAAGAACAGAATATAAAGGAACGAATTTGACGGGATAGATTTTGTTTAAAATGGCGAGGAATTCTCTGTCGAGATCCATCTTCAGAGACGGAGAGAGAAACTGGATAAATGGAAAGAGTTACAATTACAATAGCGCTCAGAAAGTTGTAAATAAATTTCTCTTTTGCTTAAAATCCGGCATTTTTTCTTAGCATACTGGTTTGCATGAGGAGGAGGAGGATTAATCGTATTAAGCATTTGCCGTTTTTAACTCTTCACTCGATAACCAAACTCTATAATTATTAATTCTTGACGCATGTGTTTCTGTTTAATGCAAATCTTCGACATAATCATGAGGTTTCCTCGTTAAATTAATGCCAAATACTTATCGAATAAAGAATACGACATTTTATGTGTTTTAACCAAAATATATTAATGTGTCATTGTATTTCATATCTCCATTTTGATTTCAAGACACAAGTTATCGGTATGCAATATTTTAACTTGAAATAATATTATATTTATCTTATGATCATTTTCGAATTTCGTAGGTTCTTCAGCCGATAATTAAATTTAAACACGTTAATGAGTGCAAGAAATTTTCGTTTGCATGTTAAATATACATTAAATTGTAGTACAAGTTAGGGGCTTGAACAAAATGATGAAGAAAAGAATGAAAATGTATTTTCTTACATCTCATATTCAAATAGTTTTGAAGATGGAAGTATTAGATTTTTTGGGAATAAAATCATTCGTTGCCAAAAGCAACCTGCATCTTGAACGAATACATGTAATTTATTTAATTGAATTTGATTTATATAAGAAAAAAGGAAGGAAGAGTGAGTGAATATAATGGAGAAAGTAAAGGAGAGTGAAAGGGTGAAAGAGGAACGGAGGGAGGGAGAGATAGAGAGAGGAAGGTTTGTTGTTCTATCCCTTATTTTCATAGGTATTGCTGTGTACTGTCATAAAAAAAATTCACAAGTGCTTTTCATTTCTTATGTCTGAGTTTGCCGAACATAGCGGAGCTATATGTGAAGCGCGTAGCGCCGAGGTCTCCCGTGCGAGAGGAGACGTTGCGCGTAGAATCAGAACCCCTGGTTTGCAAATAAAAAGAATCTAATTATATTTATGAATCACCAACCTCACACCCCTTTCGTATAAGAGTGTTTCGAAGACTGACATATTTAAATCCATTTGAGGAGGCGATGGGAATGGTATAAGAGGATCTGACACACTCCAAAAATGCCTACCTTGGATTTTTAATCGTATTATCCTTCCGCACCTTGCTCAATGAATGCCTATCTGTCACTCATCAACCCATCACTTATCAATATATACTATGCGTATTTTATATTTTCTTATTTTTTTTCATTTCAGTGGAATATCTGTCAGGCCATCTAACTATGTAAATCCCTTTCGATTAATACTAAAATTACTTTTGATATTATATTACCAAAAAATGAACTTTTCTTTATATTTTGTACAACATCACTTTTAACAAAAAAAGTCTTTAAACGACCATGTAGAAGTAATGAAATAGCATATGTTTTGTTAAGTACACTTTTAGCAAAGGAGCAGCCGGTTTCAAGAAAATCGAACGAGAAAGTAGTAATTCACTTTGAACTTAGAAACATTTTTCCGTGTTTTTTTAATTGTTGCCAAAGAAGACAATCTTCGTGGCAACCGAAATAAACAACATCTGCTGCAAATACCTAATTAGTTTAATTTTATTTCGTGCGCACGCAACATTTGGAAAATGACGGGAAATGTTCTATCTACTACGAAGAAATTAACGTAAATACGTCTATTTTCTTTACGTGTACACAGCGTTTGTAAGTGAAAAGAAATGGGTAATTTACGACGAAGGAATGAATGTGAACATAAAGATTACATTACTACATTTCGGGTGAGGTAAGTTTGAAATAAGTGTCGATTGCTTTTTTAATTAGAATTGATTAGAAAATCAGTCGGTGAATAAAAAATTCGATATGTCCTTGGGATCACTATTGACATTTCAGTTCGCAGACATTGTGCTAAGCCATTAATGTTTATCTTTATTGACGTTATTGCATAAATTGTAATGAACGCCTCTGCATTGCATGCAGTATGTACGCATGATGTGTGCATCTTTCTCCTCTTGTTCTTCTTTAATCCCGCTAAAAGGCAAACGGACAGACAGACGGACGCCCGCCTCAAGCTTAGATTAAAAGCTCTCATCTTTGCTTCAAAATTTTACTCAGGAACTTACAAAGTATAAAGTAAAGCGATTATAAAAAGAGCGATAAACACCCTTGAAATTTTAAAGCAGAAACCTCCCTGGCTTCACTGGAATTTCATATTAGATATTCACTAATGAATTAGCCGAAAAATACTTCCCAAGAAGAAAATGGCAAAAAACGACCATCGATCCAAGAGAAAGGATATCAAAACTAGAGCGAGAGACATAAAAACCTCAAAAACTTCATCTTTTTAACAGCGAACTAAGATAAAAAGCTTACGGCAGAGACAGAGAGAAAGAAGCGCAGAAAGCTAAAGGCCAGAGTGAGATAATTAGAGTAAAAGATAGTGTCACCCAAAGAATAATATAAAAAATAATACAAAGTAGACCGATCCCGCCGAGCGCAAGAGGCGGTCGAGAAAGGTCAACAATGAAACGAAAGGAGAAATATTCTAATTATTTCAGAGAATCTCTTAATCGCTGTTGACTTCAATCCAATCCAATACAATCCAATATATTCCGGCAAAAGTATGGGTAGAAATTGGTAGTAAACATTAAATGACCGAGCTCCTTATTTGGAATAAGAATAATAAACATAAAGCTCCTTCATAAGTTACGGCTTTAATATTATGAAAAGATAACGTTATCTTAATCGTCAAAATAATTCGCGCGTGTACTTCATAGAATTCTTCATCTTCTGCGAATATAGACCTAAGCGAGTTGCGGTGGATTTACTATCGATTCTCGCAATTTGCATAACCTATTTTGAAATCCTCATGCCGACATTTTGGGAAAAAAGGTGCGCGCGATACACGAATAAATACGGTTTGTTCTTGCCGATTTCATAGGAATCGCCTTCGCTTCTAATTTTGCACAGACACGATAATATTCCCGTAAAAACGGGGGAGGAGATTAAATAAAATTATCTCATAAAATTCTTAAATCGAGGCGAGAGTTCCAGAGAATATTTTTTCGCGTGAGCTGGGTGACAGAAACTTCAATTCGTTTAAAATCAATAATTTTATTTTACAGCGCATGGAAAAAAGAAGAAAGTTATGATATAATGAAAAAATAAGTATTAAAACCACATAAAAAATAAAGTTCAACCACTTTGCGGAATAGTAAATTTAACTCGACCTCTTTCTCTGAAATGAAAAAAAATAATAATTTCAATGGACTCGAACTAGATCAATTTTGATAATGCATGACTGAAATTCTACAAAAAGTGAAAGAAGTTGATTCAAAATTGAGAGAGAGAGCGAGAGAGAGAGAGAGTGCGAAAGAGAGAGAGAGTGCGAGAGAGAGAGTTCGAGAGAGAGAGAGCGAGAGAGAGTGCGAAAGAGAGAGAGAGTGCGAGAGAGAGTACGAGAGAGGGTGCGATGAAGTGCGAGAGAGAGAATGCGAGAGAGTGCGAGAGAGAGTGCGAGAGAGAGTGCGAGAGAGAGAGTGCGAGAGAGAAAGAGAAAGAGACAGATGCTGAAAAGTTCCTCTCGTCGACGATGTGCAGAGATTTTGATTTTCAGTCAATGAAAGAATAATATACGATCAATCGCTACACATCTTATTGGGAAGGAACGTGAAATACATCAAAAGTGAGGATTGTGATACCTAAGTCCCGCAAGTTGAAGAGGATTTTAAAATCTCAAAAATATATTCATATCGTTTCCTTACTTCTTAATTCGCCTAAGTGTCATCTGTGCGGTTGCTTCTTGGTTACAGAGAGATCTTACCATAGCACCATTCCCGTGGCAACATATTACTCAAAAATACAGCCTTAAAATGGGAAGTGAATCATATTCCACAAAATTGTTTATAATATGTGCTTCTTCGGACATACGGGAGCAGTCGCGGCGAGTGCACAATTAATAAGGAAACCTTGTAACTTCCTTTCATCGCTGAATGAGGAGTCCTTTGGAAAACACCATAGGCGATCAATCTTGGCCGCTTAATGTTCTCTTCTTTCATATTGTAGTATTTGACGTCTTTGTTAGCAAGTTCAGAATGATGTGTCTTCAGATGCTGTTCCAGCTTCTTTGGTTTCAACGATTTCGGTGAGAGAACCGACACGCAGATAATACACTAAGGGTTTGTCTTGCTCTTTTCAAGATGGTTACTGAATACAAACTTAATAATTTACTGGGAATAGTTCCGTTTTTGGCTGATGGAGATTTTGAAAATCATTTGCCGAATAAAAACAAAATAAAACACGAGTATGTTATATATTAAAAACGTTTCAAATCTGATTAGTGTAAAAGATAGTAGATTCATTAAAATATGCTAGTTAGGTAACAAAGCCTAACTTAAGCCAGATTATACTGATGTATGTTAGATTTATAGAAGTCGGATAGAATGAGATGTTTACCGACAAAGGCGAAAAGCTCGACTTGTGTCACAGACTGACTCCATGGAAATATGCGATTATAAAGGGTACAATTTTTCTTAGAAATTTTATCGGAGCAATTTATATAATTTCTTAAGTCTTATAAATGACTCCTTCTACACATCTAATCAAAATAAGGCTGACATTTTTGCACACAGACGAACACAAAAAAGACATTTTCGGATATCTTTTTAAACGTTTACCTAAATATTTGCATTGATATAATCCTGAAGTTAATTATTCCACTACATCACATCAGCAAACATGACCTCGGAAAAGCAGAAAAGATAATATAGGTCTCCGTATTATTTTTAATTTTTAAATTATATCCCTTATATTGAATTTAAATATAGTAAAATTACCATATGCTTCATTCTGAAGATTCCAACTCTCAATCAAACATAAAACATTGACTTATAACTTCTAAATTAAAATTGAAGAATTGAGAGAATGAGGAAAAATCAGTTGGCAGCCTTAAAATGGGAAGTGAATCTTATTCCATTACAATGTTTATAATGTGTGCTTCTTCGAACACACATAAGCAGTCGTGGCCGAGTGGTTAGGGCGACTGACCAGAAATCAGTTTCCCTCTGGGAGCGTAGGTTCGAATCCTACCGACTTCGGCTTTTTTACGACTTTAACACAGAGGCATATGCATATTTTTTAAAGACTGATTTTGATCTAAACATACATTCAGGAGATCTAAACACTTTCGTGATTTTCTTAAATCACGAATGTTGCTCAAAAGAAACACGTAACAGTAAGGTAAATGTTGATTTTTTGCTCGATTCATTATTATATAATCAACCGGAGAAGGATGTGCTGCCAAACTTTCTGAAGTGATCTTATTACAAAAAAATATATATTGAAAGCTTATGGCACCTAAATGCGCGAAGAGTCACGTGATGTAAGGGAAGGTGGCTGTGGAGGGGGAGGAATTAAGGGGAAGGTGGCTGTGGGGGGGGGAGGAAGGCGCCTGGGCCAGGCAAGTCATTTGAATTGGTGGGAACTTACGCGAAGTAAGATACGCGAAGTAAGATACGCGATTGAAAAGTGTGTTACAAATTGGAGAATAGGGACTTTTTGAAAGACGAAAATTAAAGTAATTGGTTATCCGTCAACACTTATTTACACACTATGCAATGCAACATCGAAAGCGTTCAATACATTGGAATGGAAGCAACTAATCCTATTATTTATGCTACATATTAGTTAAACAATGAGTATACAAATCGGCGAATACTTAAAACGATACACAAAAACACCAACTACTACACAACTCAAACGAATCCTCCTCACTTTCAGTGTCTGAATCGTCATTAATAATTATCTCATTGATGTTCTCCATAATATTTTCTGCTTCAATATATTCTCTCTCTACTCTCTGTGCACGTTCACATACGTTCTTCCACTCATTTACTCAAATTTCTAAACGCTTCTCCTCCACTAACCTTTTCACTTCATCCATTTTAAAAGTTATATCTCTTGAACTCACCTATTTTTTTAAAATTCCCCACACATTTTCAACAGGATTTAATTCCGGGTGATAAGGTGGCAATCTTAAAGATATTCAATCCCTCTTGAATCCAGCCATACTTTTATTTCATCTTTTCTTGTTATACTTGAATATGGATCACATTTTATTCCATAACTTGGAAGTCGATGGAACGGTATCCATGATAATAAGATTAAAAATCACGGCTAACAGTACAAAACAACAAAGAAAAACGAATAAAAGAGTAACAGTGATTAACAAATACACGATAAGAAAACAGCAATCAGAACAACGATAATAAGCAACTAAAAAACGTGTAAACAAAACAGCAATCAGCTCTTACAACAAAAGCGAGAAGCAATAACGGGAATAAAAACAAAAAGCAAATTAACAATAACAAGAAATAAGGAGTGGATAATAATGAAACAACTGAAGTTCAGTGGAGCGAAGCTGAAAGATCGGCAGCGAAGGCATTAGGCGACAGTCTCAAACGAGGATGACTGATTATGCCATTCGTATATACCGTCACACCCGCGTAGCTCGCTTTCGGGAATGGACTCTTCCACGTCGAATTCGTGATTGTGCGCATGTGCTTTCAATATATCTTGTACACTATTATATTTTATTTGTAAAAAACTTGAAGAAACTTATGCAACATCCTTCATAGTACGATTGGAAATCAAAAAGTAAATGCAATTTGCATGTAAGAATAATATAAATAGTTAGAATGCGTTCTAATGGTCATCATACTTACTATGTAGTCAATTCTAAACTTGTATTACCAAATTCTGGTGCTCAGTGTGTCTTATACTGTCGATGGGTAAACATATAGGCTAAGCTTTCTGATTACAACGTTAGTGAACAACGTGCTGCCATAAGATTTTTGTTGTCAGAAGGGGACAAACCCTCGGAAATTTACAGAAGAATGGTGAAAAGTGAGCACCAAAAGCTCCGTGTGGATCATATCGTTTTACTCGAAAACAGGGGTGGGTCAAATATGCGGTTTTTCACAGTTTTACGATAGTGAACAAAAAAAATAATATTTTATTTTTTCCGTTATGTTCAGGTGCGGCAATTACGCGAGTAAATATGATATGTTTCGTAAATAAAACACGAGCATGCACGGAACTCAATGGATAAAATAACACTCTCGTAAATAAACGGCAAAGACCAGTTTTATAACTGCTATATTAATTGTTATTATGTTCATATTTACACAATTTTATAACATTCGTAAATATGTTGAAAATGTGCCAAATTAGAAATCTATGCATTAGTGAATATGTTGAAAATGAGTCATATTAAAAATCTATGCATGTCGCTTCACACTTCACAGCGATGAGGAAAATTTTATTTAAATAATTTATTTTGCAAAATTTCAAGGAATCGTGGTACATCTCTCACAACGTTCATCAACAATTTCACATTAAACCTTTCCTAAAGGTACGTTTAGAGCAATTAACGTTCGGCTACTTTGCATGTATTCCTGGATATATAGAAGAATAATAGGGGAAAAGAGGAGCTGAAATGGAATACTCCACTCCATACCTCTTTTCCTCACTTTTTAATGAACATGACCGCTAAGCGTGCAAAAAGATTGGACACATGAGTGAAAATGCTAGGACTTGAATTAGAAGCGAGGGAGTTTTCCCCAGCGACTTCCTAACAGGACAACGGAGAGGAGATATAGAGAATCGTCGCCCATTATTTCTCCTTCCCACTTCGCTCCCTCGTTACAGCTATGTACCTTGAGCCACGACACGTATTGATCAAAGCTAGTTGTGAATCGCATGTTCAAACGTAGAACATTTAAACGAAAGAACGGGAAATGCGTGCATAACTGAGAGATAGATGTAAAATATCAAGATAATTGGAGCGATGGATTTGGAGAAGAAATAGGAGAAGTTAGAGGCGCGTGGATGGAGTGAGGGTGGATGGGGATATGTATTGAGTCAAACGCATTACGGCTAAGAGTCTTCCATGACATATCTAATGGAGATTTAAGTAACAGAGACGGAGGGAAATGGAGAGATTGAGATTGAGAAATGGAGAAACAGAGAGGAGAGAGGTAAGGACGAAGGTGAAGAGGAAGGGAAAGATGGAGGAAGATAGAGAAGTGAAAGGAGAGAGTGTAAGGCAGACGTTGAGGGTGAGAGAGTGGGATTGAAATGGATGTGAAACACAAAAGAGCGGGAGAGTGCGGTGATGGGCGGGAGAGGGAGGTAGAATAAGGGGATCGAAGAAGAGAAAGGCGAAGTGTTATTGAGAGACAGTGAGAGGGGGGTAGAATAAGGGGAAGAGAGGGATCGAAGAAGAGAAAGGCGAAGTGTTATTGAGAGACAGTGAGAGGGAGAGGGATGGAAGAAAAGAGTGGATGTGAGAGGAGAGACGGTTAAAAATAATCTAACGCGAAGAAGAACCGAGTTTTTGATGAATGACTTACTGAAGATATAGAGAGCGAGAGAAATGTTGAGAAAAAAGGAAAGCAAGTGGAAGGACGGGAAGAAGAAGGGGAGGGTAAGGGAGGGAGATATTGGAAAGAGAAGGAGATAGAGGAAAGGGAGGGAGATAGAGGAAAGGGAGGGAGATAGAGGAAAGGGAGGGAGATAGAGGAAAGGGAGGGAATGAGAAATTGATAAGAAGAGAGTGAGAGAGAGGTACGGGAGCGAATGTCAAAGAGAGAGAGAGAGAGAATAAGAGGAAAGGGAGGGAACGAGAGGGGAGGGAGGGAATGAAAGATTGGTAAGGAGAGAGTGCAAGAGAGTGAGAGGAGAGAGAGATAGGTACGGGAGCGAATGTCAGAGGGAGAGAGAGAGAGGAAAGGGAGGGAATGAGAGGGAGTTAAATTCGGAAGTGGTTGACTGATTTATTGATGTGGTCTTTATTTGGGGCAAGAAAGAGAGAAGGAGCGAGAGGGAGAGGGGAGGGATAGTGAAGTGAAGAAGGTGAGAAAGAGAGTGGACTAGAGGAATGGGAAAAAATTAGTAGAAAGGGTGAGGGAGGGTGACAGTAAATGAGGGAGAGGGATGGATTAAGGGAAAGCTAGGGAGGTAAGGAGAGAAATAGGGAGGGACAGAAGAGAAGGATAAGAATGGATTTAGAAAGAAGCCATCTACTGATTTAAAAAACTACTTTGGATATGAGACATAGAGAGCAAAAGAGATGGATAGAAAGTGTAGGAAGTGGAAAGGAAAGAAGTGGCAAGAGAGTGAGGGAGTGGAAGAGTGAGGGAGGAAGGTAATGAAAGCAGGAAGGAAAGAGGGAGGGAGAGATAGGCAAAAAATGTTGGAAAGATGGAGAGAGAGTTGAAGGGAGAGGCAGTGTTTGGGGCAAGAAGAAGGAAAGGGAGTCGGGGGAGGGAGGTACAGACAGACAGACAGACAAACGACTTTATTAGGGCGAAATTGAGACTATGTAGTCCTTTCTTACATTTAACCCTTTCGTCATATAAGTAATTACAATATTTACAAAATAAGAGGAATTAAATACATGCAGATTTTAACAAAATACAAATTAATTACAAGTTAATATATTTGTTAGTAGATAACAGAGCATTACCAAAGAATGTTAGTTTTGTGGGTCATAAAAAACTGTGTATCGGTCATGTTTTAACACAGAAAAATTCCCACTGCGGAAAACACCTACGAAGAGAAGAGAGGTGTAAAAAACCGCGAAAATTCCTAAATAGTTCAGGGGAAGGAAAAGAAAAAAAAATCAATAATATGAGAAACAGAGAAAAAAAACATTCATAAATAAAAACATATGTACATACATTTATATCCATATGAGGGAGGGGGATGAGAGGGGAACAGGGATTGTAGGGTAAGGTATGCCTGGGAGATTACATCGTCATTATGATACAGGAAAAATAAATAAAATAAAATTATAAATTTATGCCTAATAAGCGCATTCTTGTGACCACCTGAAAGAAAAGATAGAAAGTGGTTCAATGCACGGAAAGTGAGAGAAGATGCTTGTAATACAAGCTTTTAAAAGTGCTTAGAGATAGAGAGTTTTTTATTAACATTGGAAGGCCATTCCAGAGTTTACAAGCAGTGACAGTAAAGGATTTGTTGTAAATTTCTGTTCTATGAAGTGGAGTTAGTAGTTTATCACATCCTCTGGTATTGCAATGGTGAACTGTATTAATGGTGACAAAATTTGATGAAAGATAACAAGGGATGTTGTTATTTAGAATTTGATACAATAGAGAGAGAAGGTGAAGGTTTCTTCGGGAATCAAGTTTTAGCCAGGAGAGTCGACGGAAGTATTCTGAGACATGGTCAGATTTTTTAAGATTAAATATGAATCTGATGCAGGCGTTATGAGAACGTTGTAGCTTAATGGCGAGTTCCTTTGATAAGTCCTGGTATACAACATCACAATAATCGAAGTGAGGAAAAATTAGGGAGGTCACTAGCTGTATTTTTAGTGACGAGGGAAGAATGTTAACGAGAGGCCTTAGAGAGTGTAAGGAGGAGTTTACCGTCTTGCAGATTTTTATTATATGATTATTCCAGGTGAGCGTTTCATTAATTAGAATCCCGAGATTTTTTACGATTTTGCAATAGGGTATAACTGAGCCGTTCAAAGACAGAGGAACTGATTCTGCAAGGTTTATAGATGCCAGTAGTTTCGGATAACCGATTAAAATGGCTTGAGATTTCAAGGGGTTTATGGTGAGAAAATTATCGTAGCTCCATTCTTGAAGTTGGGCCAAGTCATGATTTATGTTAGCTATGGAAAAAGATAAGTTATTGGGTTTTGTGTCTAAGTAGATTTGGAGATCATCGGCGTACAAATGATGCTTGGAGTAAGTTAAGTATTGAGAACAATCATTTATGAATAAAGAGAACAATAGAGGACCTAAAATTGAGCCCTGCGGTACGCCTTGGTTAACATTAAGCCGAGAGGACAAGGAATCGTTGTAGATGACTTGCTGGGAACGGTTGCTAAGGTACGAAGAGAACCACTCTATTGAAGATGAAAAGAATCTCATGCAGCGGAGTTTTGCTAGGAGTATGTCTTTATCTACTGAGTCAAACGCTTTACTAAAATCAAGCAATATTAGTACCGTGAGTTTTCTGTCATCCATGTGTCTGCGTATATCATCAGTTATTTTAATTAGCGCGGTGGTGGTGCTATGAGACTTCCGAAAGCCAGATTGATGGGGGTCAAGTAGATGATTAATGTCGAGAAAATCTGCTACCTGTTCGTGTGCAAGTCGCTCCAGGGCTTTTGATAAAGTGGGAAGAAAGCTAATCGGTCGATAGTCATTGTTTGCGGTGAGAGATTTCTTAGGAATTGGGCGGACTAACGCGTGTTTCCATTGCGATGGGAATTTTCCCTGTAATAAAGAGTGGTTGAAAATGTTAGTAAGTACGGGGAGTAATAGATGTATTAATTTGTTTATAATAATTATAGGAATACCATCAGCACCCTGGGCTGTAGTTTTGATTCTGCGTATTGCTGAAAGTACGTTAAATTGCGAAACAGCTTTAAAGTGGAATTGTGGAGAACCGGATGACTCGTTCGCTTTTGCAGTAAGACTACTAATTACTTTGCGTTTTCGTTCTATGTCGATTGTTGTTGGATTCGTCGAGAAGCTCTCGTTAAGAGAATCTAGTGATATGTTTGGAGGTAAGGAAGAATCCTTGGACTTGCCAATTCCAAGATGTCGCAGATTGTTCCATAAGGCGGATGTTGTAATATTGGAGGCGGATATAGAATAAGCGAATTTTATTTTGGCATTTCTAATCTGTTGCTTGGTTTTGTTTCTAATATTTTTGTAGGTATTGAACGTATTTTGGCATTTATTTGATTTGAAGAGACGAAAAATTGAATCGCGTCGAGCCATCAATAGTTTTAAATCGGCCGTTATCCACGGAGCGCGAGGTTTAGAGACGCGTGTGGTTTTGATGGGTGCGTATTTATCGAGTAGATGTAAGAGAAAAGTGTTAAGTGCTTCAATTTTTGCGTCTATGTCGTCTGCATATTCAATAGTGTGCCACGGAAGACACGCAGCTTCGGATATTAAACTATCATAGTCAAGGTTTTTAAAATTTCGCTGGGAGATAAATTTCTGCTTAAATTTTGGAGAGTTTAGTGAGTAGGCTAGAAAAATTAAGTCATGGGAGGAAATGCCCGGGACAGGTAATTGACCATGTGTGCAAACTTTATCTGGGTTAGCAGTAACTAATATGTCAATCCAAGTGGAAGAGTTTTTAGTGTTATTTGTGGGTTTTAAAGGTAGTATGCTGAGGTTGTGCGATGTAAAAGAGTTTTTAAAAAAGACAGCATCGGAGGAGCTTGAGGCAAAATTTGCATTAAAGTCACCAGATATAATTAAGTGCTCATAATCGTGTCTTAAGTTGGCAATGATCTCGTCAATGTCAGATAGATAACCAATTTTTGGAGGACGATAAACGATTCCTAACAATATTTTTTTTGAATTGACGACTACTTCAAGGAAGAGATATTCAGGTCTGCGGGAGTATTGTGCGTCGCTGGTGGCGATTACTTTACAAGCAAGGTCTTTACGGACGTAGATTCCTACTCCCCCTCCTCCTTTCCCTATCCTATCATTGCGAAACAAGTTATACCCAGGTATTTCAACAGAAGAGCTCGAGATAGCGGGTTTCAGCCACGTTTCGGACATGGTAATAGCATGTAGATCGTTGGGCGGGAGTAATGAGCGCAGTTCGTCGAAATGAGGGACAAGGCTTTGGGCGTTAAGATAGATAAGTTGGAAGGATCGGGGAAAAGGTTTAAGTTCTTCTGTAAGAAGACAATGTGTTGGAACTGGGATGGGTCGGGGAAAGCCATTATGGGAAGGAGGCGGACGGTTGGTGGTAAGATGAGGAGTGTGATAATGAGTTCGTCTGTGGATGCTTGGTCTGACCAGTGGGAAAAATTCAGGGGCGTTAGGGTTTAGGTATGGCACCCTGCAGTGTGACGGGACGAAAGCAGGTGCATTTGGGTTAAGAGTAGAATTAGGCTGAAGAGAAGCTTTGGTGGAAGGCTCAATGACAGACATTTTGCGGGTAGTTGAGTAAGCGGCAAAAATATATATATATATATATATATATATATATATATATATATATATATATATATATATATATATCTATGTAGAGGATGATTCAGGTAAAGAAGTGGTTGAGAAGGGCTATAATAAATTGATTAATGCACACGGGAAAGAGCACACATAGCGGAGAAGTAATGCTACAGTATATGCCAATGACTAAGTAACAATAATAAGAATACAAATTAATTATTAAGAAATAATGAATGAGACACAACACTAAAGTAGCACTGGTAGAAAAAAAAAATAGAGGCAGAGATGAATTAAAGCATTAGAGGAAAACACTTGGTAGGAATTAAACAATACTAAACTTAATCGGATAAAGAGCACTGAAATGGAAGTGGATGCTACGGTTTATTAAGGGGGATGCGAGAGGATTGCACTTAACACTGGTTGGAGGAAATGAGAAGCACACCGAGAGACAATGAACACCACTAAATAGGATTTACGCCAACACGAAGGGCACTTCGGCACGGGAAAAGGAGCACTAGAACAGTGGAAAACACTAAAATAAACACAGCACAGAAAACTAAGAGAGAAACCGAATAAGGGGAAATTTGATGCACCGGAACCACTTGGGAATGAGCACTAGGGAGAGGGCACTATGGGGACACTATGGGAAGGGGATGGCAGGCGTCACAGGAACGGGGGTGGCAGGCGTCACGAGAATGGGGGTGGCAGGCGTCACGGGAACGGGGATGGCAGGCGTCACGGGAACGGGGATGGCAGGCGACACGGGAACGGGGATGGCAGGCGACACGGGAACAAGGACGACGGGCGACACGGGAACGGGGATGACAGGTGACACGGGAACGGGGATTGCAGGCGTCACAGGAACGGGGATGGCTGGCAGAGGTCGATTTGAAGAGTAAGCACTGACAGGAGAGTTATTCGACAACGGACAAATGTAGCGAGAACGCTCAAACGCACGTTAATCAAATAAAGCCATCCTCCTACATAGTTGTTGATTTCCCTAGTGCGGTTGAAGGAGGTTGGAGTGCATGCAGCTCTCTTAGGTTGGAGATGAATGTGCGGACGCCATTTTGCCGCAGTATGACAACTTTGCCATCATGCGTCCACACATTGCCGAAGCCAGCTGATTTTTTTGCTTCGATGAGGAGCTTGAGTCTGGTGGTGGTGAGAGACTCGGTGATCGTGAAACCGGAGCTTTTTAGGGATTTTTTGTTTCGCCAAACATTATCCCTATCCTGGTAGCTGAGGAACCTCACAATCATGGGTCGAGGCCTGGAGTAGTTCTTTTTCCCGATACGGTGGGCACGGGACATCATAAACGGACTGACACTTACTTTTAATTTGGTCTTTAAAAATTCGTCGACGATTGCCAGTCCGTTTTCTCCATCCTTCTCGGGGATCCCATGGATGAGGAGACAGTTTCGGCGGCTATATTGTTCGAGATCATCGAGTCTCTCGTCGAAGTTTAAAACACGGTCCTCGATCTGGCAGACTTTAAATTTCAAGGCTGAGATCTCCTTCATAAGCTGGTCCCGGAAATTTTTAAAATTCGTTTCCAGCTTGGCGAGACTATCAATCCGTTGTGGACCGGATAATTGCTTGGCTTCGGCAAGATCATTGCTGAAACAGTCCATCTTAGACAAAACTTCAACTAATTTGTCTGAGATGGACTTGTTCTCAGCCATGAGCTGGGTGTTTTGCTCCTGAAGGGCTGCCTTGGTGGTCATGACGGGCGAAGGATGTTAATTATTGCGTGAGGGTAGGAGGAGGGAGGAAGCGCTAGCTAATGACGTCCGTCTCCTAGGAGGGACAATGACTGACTGAGGTAGTGAGAGGGGAGGAGGGAGAGGCAAGGATAGAGAGAGAGAGAGGGAGTGAAAGGGATAGAAAGACAGAATGAGTGAGTGAGAGGAGTAAGCGAATCGAGAAAGATGAAAGGAGACGGGGAGAGATAGAGAGGAAGTGAAAGAGACAGAGAGGGAAGGAGAGACAGGATGAATGAGAGGGAGAGAAAGAGAGGAAGAGAGACATGGAAGGACACACTGGAAGGGAGACAGAATGAGTGAAGAGACAGAGAGGTAGAGGGAGGGAGGATGAGGAAAGTAAGAGAGGGAGGTTGAGAGAGAGAGAAAGAGCGTCGCCGTGGTAAAACGATATCCAAATAAATGGGAGAATATTTGGAAAGTCCTTCGCGAGTAAACCAGGTTCCTCCGAATTCAAAGGTTGTCGTTCCCCGTTCTTGGACTATACCAAGCTCGGCATCTGAGAGCGAGAGGATAAAAGAAGAAAGAAAAGGGGAAATACGACCACGAAAATAATCGACGGCAATGGAGAACCCTTACAATCTCGGCGCGGGACTTCTTGTAGGACAAATGAGGTGAAGTAACGCAATAGAAAGGAAGAAAGAGAGAGAGAGAGAGTGTGTGTGTATTTTTGGCTAATCAGTCTCTTGGATTATTATAGCCATAACATTTTCCACACCGAACGCAATCACAAGGAAGGGGGAAACCCTGTGATGGTATTAGCCTACTCTTAACGAAGAACACCAAGGGAGCCTACGGATTAACATTCCTTCCGAAGAACGGAACGCTGAAATTTCGCGTCTCCTCAAACAACACAAAGTGGGTCGGACGATCTTGAAAAAACTCTTACCTACATCGGATTCGTGCCTGCTGCCTTTTCAAGCAGCATGCATTGGAAGAAAGAGAGAGAGATACGATCCTTAAAGGAAAACATTCGATGTGGCATATAAATAAGAAGTTATGAGATTCATGGGTTATTTAGGAAGATTTGGAATAATATCTACAAGTTCTAGAGTATTTGAGAAAAATGAATGTTAGGAAAGTGATAGACGATGGTTGGAAGAAAGAGATACCGAGGGTGGGATTAAAGATGAGGGAGGATGGAATGGAGATAGTGGAAGAGGGAGGGAATGATTGAATGTAGGAGAATGAGACAAAGGGAGGGAGAAAGAGAATAAGAGAGGGAAAAAGAGACTAAGGAAGCGTGAAAGAGAGAAAGAGACTAAAGGGGAGAAAGAGAGAAAGGGCCAGAGAAAGAGAATAAAGGGGAGAAAGAGAAAAAGGGAGTGAGAAAAAGAGAAAGGAAAACAGGAAGAGACAAAGGGAGGGAGAAAAAGAGAAATGGAGGGAGAAGGAGAAAGGGAGGGAGAAAGAGGAAAAGAGAGGGAGAAAGAGACAAAGGGAGGGGGAAAGATACAAAGCGAGGGTGGAAAATAAAGAGCAAGAGAGAAATGAAAGGAGGAATAGACAAATGGATGCAGGAAAGACAATGGGAAGGAGGAAATGATAGAGGAAGAAAGACGAGGAATGGAGAGCGAAAGAGAGAAGAATAGAGAGATAAAGATAATGAGGGAAAAGAGATGAAACATACACTGTTTTTCATACCCTCTTCACCTACCTTCTCTCTATCAACAAGGTAATTACCACACCAATTTTTCTACAGAGTTATATTGAGATAAACTTTATTTTATCTACCATGATACAAGCAGCTATTAAAGAGTCACAATCGATTCCCATGGTCCTGTAGAGACTGTGCCGCAGACATTGACATTTTTAGTGCTTCAGTGTCCCCTAATAAACTTCACTCAGTATCTTTGTATACGCGAGTTACTGAAACTTCCCCTCTTATCATACCCTTCCTTTTTCTCGTGGATACTCATCCACTTTCTCCTTTCGTTTTTCCCTCCCGCTCGCATTATTTCTATTACATGACTCTCACCCAGCCATCTTCCCTTTATCTTTACCTCTTCCGTCTTCTCTTCACTTTCGTTCTCTCATCCGCCTTATCTCTCCTCCACGTCCTCACTCCCATTTATGTCGCATGTATCTTGGCAAGCCATATTACTCATTCCGCCCACTTCGGAGCGAGATATTCCCTAATTGGAATCCTCCCATCTTCATCATATCCTAACGATCTGTGGCAGTCTCCTCCCCTATTAAGCTCACATCCTTCCCCTATTCATTCCTAGTTCCTGCGTTTGAGAACAGCGACTGGGCAATGCCCTATATTGTCCGGGAAATTTATTTGAGAGAATGACCTGTGACACACGTTAGGAAAGCGTATCAGCAAAATGTAAAGATAATTTACGCTTACATCGACATAAGAAAAATAAAAAGAATTTTCGCACATCATATTTGTGAGGAAATATTTAAAATCCAAGTAAACAATCCTAATTTATTTTTAAATTAAATATATTATTCACAGACCAGCATAAAATTTATATTTGCCTGTTCTATGCGGCTGGATAATATTTAGCATCAAGAGTTACCCAGAGATTCTGAGGCAGCATATTTTTGTAAAATCAAGTCGAGATATTTTTAGCGTCATATTTTCCAAATTAAAGAATTTATGACCATTGTACTTATTAGTTAAAAGATATGAAACTTTGTTTGTCAAATCTTAAAAATAGCTTTTTCATAGAATTTTTCCATACTTCTACTGCTTCTTTATCTTCATTAACCCTGAAGTGGCAACGTTGGGTCTGACAGACCCAACTCCATTTTTTTGTATTTTTTACTAGATCTGTTTGAGTTGCAACATTCTCCATTAGAGTACCTTCCTATCGAATACCCATGAGACGATCATGAGACGGCACGAGCCCCAGCTTTTAGTTTATCAACAGTTGTCAAATGGTGAAGTGTTATTTGGGTCTGATAGACCCTACATTACCACTCGTGAAAGTATTTTCGTTTGATGGGTTCTACGTCCTCCAAGAAATTCTTTGATATGAGTATAGAGGAAGACGCAGAATTAGTGCTTTAATTGTTGAGTCTGGAGAGATAACATCTGATAGTGATGATGAAGAGACTGATCAGAACTTCCAGTATCAAAATGATCATGATTCAGACAGCGAGGAAGAACTTGAGGTAAGATTGATTCTGTTTTGCTTTTCATTTCGACGTTGAACTTTCATTTTATTTTTCTATCAAGGCTAGTTTTAATTTACAAAGCGATTCGACTAGTGATGAGGAAAGTCAGAAGACCCGCGGTCTTGTGGGAAGAAACAAAGTAACTAGGTGGAGAAAAGAACAGCCCCCAATCGCAGTGCGCACGAGGCGCCACAATATTGTCACTCACTTACCAGGTGTTATCGGAGAAGCTAAAAATGCAAAATCACACTTAGAATGCTGGTATCTTTTTTTACTGAAAATATGATTGAAGACGTAATAAAATACACCAACGAATACATTCAAGAGAAAAGTACTAACTTTTGGAAAATTAGAAAATTGAAGCCTACTGATGTCATGGAAATAAGATAAAAAAATCTATATAATATTTTTTGCGATTTCTTCCTAAAGTGTGTATCTTATACATTTTTTTCAAATGACGGTATAATTATATTTTATTCATTTCAACTTTAGAATTCAGACACTTCAACATGTCAGAAGTTCAATTAACTTCTGAAACAAGTGACAAGGTATTTAATGAAAATTGAGTTTTCAAATATTGTCGTCGCAAGCTGCTGGAACAACCTCTCGCTTATGGGCACATTTGGAAAGGAAACATCCGTCGATGCACAGAGAGGCAAATAAACAAGGGAGAACAATCATTGAGGATTTATGGGTTGATGATGTGACTGGAATGAACCCTCTTTATTATAAGCATGTCTCTTCAGAGTTTCAGGTTTCTATTACAAATGTTGCGGTTAGATGACAAACAAACTCGAAACAAGAGAAGTAGACTGGACAATCTGGCACCTATACGACATTTACTTGAAGCGTTTATTACAAACTGTTCGAAGTCGTACACTGTTGAAGAGTTCCTAACACTTGACGAGATGTTTTCAGCATTCCGCGGTAGGTGTCCCTTTAAAGCCCGGGTTCCCAGCCTGTGGGTCACGACCCCCTAGGGGGTCGCAAAGTGTTTTCTGGGGGTTGCAGCGGTTATTTTTAGTTGCAATTATTTTTATAGGAAATTTCACCACGAAGATTTTCAACATTTATTTATTTCAATATGGCTACACTGCCATATTCTATTTGTGGTTTTAACACTGATTTTTGATAAATGAAAGGATGTGACTTAAGGTCCACCGCGTCGGATACTTAAAAATAATCAAGGCCCGCCGTGTTCATACATATCAAACATTTTATATTATTTAAATTATTTGCTATGGTGGGCCTTTAATTTTTTTCAAATTTTCGCCGCGGCGGGCCTTGATTCACTCCCTAACCCTAAAATATACAAATGCAGTGTTATCATTAGAATAAAATTCTGTGTTACAAATAGTAAACTGAAAAAAATATTCACTAAGTTACAAAATTCAATATCAAAATTAATTTTTAATCGGTGTCTCGATGTTTGAATAACAGAAGTCGAATGCGGGCCGTCGAATAAAGATGAGTTTCTCTCTTAACGCAGTTGAAGATCACCCCGTATGTTTTACTGACTCCGCCATGTTTGCAATGATGTAATTCAATAATGTCCGCGATGGGTCGTCTAATGCAAACTGGCGCGAACATAGTTCGCCATTAGTCAACCACCTTTAGTTGGCCACTTGCTGTCAAGCGCGGGTTAGTTACTGCTTGCACTTTCTAAAATCTAAAGAGCGTCAGTAGGTTGTCGTCAGTCCGTGCTGTCGGTCGGCTTTCTGCATCGCTATTATCATTTCCCGACGGAAAACAATTTATTTGGGTAATTATTTATTTATATTTTTATTGTTATATTATTAGTATTAATAGGTGTATTATTTTAATAACATAGTGATCCAAGTGACTAACGCTAAACATTATTAAACATTTATTTAAAAAAATAGTACAATTGATAAAATTCGTGAAATGAGAATAAATAATAAAAATACAAAAAGAAAATTTTTTTCTCGAAAACGAATTAATTTATATTTATATTTTCAGAAATCTGTACCCATGGAGAAGAAACGTAAATATTCAGAAGACTATCAAAAATTTGGCTTTACCATCTTGATCAGCAATGGCATAGAGAAGCCACAGCGCGTTTTGTGCAATGTTGTTCTTGGTGCTTAATCTATGAAACCTTCAAAAGTCAAACGTCACTTAGAGACAAATTATTCAGAACATACTAAAAAGGATTTGGAGTTCTTTTGAAGCCATGAAATTGATCTCAGACGTCAGAGACTTGATTTTACACGAAGTTTTTAGAAACAGAGCACAGCAGCAGTGCAAGCATCATATGAAGTCGCATTGGAAATAGCCAAACAAAAAAAAACATTGCACGATTCTAGAAACGTTCATGAAACCCTGCATGTTGAAGATGGTGAAGTTAATTCTTGAGGAAACCAGCGAGATAAAGATGCGACAAATATCTCTGTCCAATAACACTATTCAGAGGCGCATTTCAGATATGTCCGTAGACGTTAGGAGCAGGTTTTGAATGGAATCAAAGTTTCTCCATTGTTTTCTTTTCAAGTTGATGAATCAACGGACGTAAGTTCATGTTCTCAGTTGTTTGTCTTCGTGAAATATATTCATTCAGATGACATCAAAGAAGAGTTCCTGTTCTGTAGTGCATTTAAAACTACTACAGAAGGTGAAGATATTATGGAGAAGATAAATACCTTTTCTGAAACTGGAGGGCTACAGTGGAAAAACGTCTGTGGGGTTTGTACAGATGGGGCACCAGCTACGCTATGGCCAAAGTCGGACTTTCACACAAAAGTGAAAGAACTTGCTTCCCAAGCAAAGGGCATTCACTGCATGATTCACCGATATGCTCTTGCCAGTAAGACTCTTTCAGCTCCTCTGCAAGAGGTTCTTGATTCTCTGATCAAAATTTTGAATTACATCAAATCTGGAGCCCTCAACACCCGTCTGTTTAAAGAACTCTGTAAAGACATGAATACTGATCACGAGGTTCTTCTTTTCTACACTGCTGTACGCTGGTTATCGAAAGGAAATGTTGTCAATCATGTCTTTGAGTTGAAAGATGAAATCAAGTTGTTCCTGGAAGTGCAAGGGAAACATGACCTTGTAGCTTACTTTAATGATAAAGCTTGGAAGAAAAGAGTTGCTTGCTTAGCAGACATTTTAGACCAGCTAAATAAGCTGAACCTGAAACTTCAGGGAAAGGAAACACACATTATCCAATTTCAAGACAATCTTCATGCATTTGTATCAAAGCTGCCAAACTGGCGTCGGAAAGTAAATCTTGAAAACATTGCCATGTTTGAGAAACTCTGCAATGTGGTAGATTAATCTGAAGGTGAACTGGATGAGAATCTGAAAGAGGAGATTATTGGGCACCTGGAATCCCTTGAAAAGGAATTTCAGCGGTAATTCCATGAGTTCACAGAAGAAGAAGCTGCACTGGTACGAAACCCATTCTATGCTTCCCTGAATGTAGCCAGCATGCCCGATGAAGTACAGGATGAATTCTTGGATCTGCGGACGATTCCTTGGCACGTAATTTGTTTTATGAAAAATTGCTGACTCAGTTCTGGTGTGCTATGTATCAGTCATATCCAAATGTCACCATGCTTGCCTTGC
This sequence comes from Tanypteryx hageni, assembly GCA_028673005.1. Lineage (NCBI taxonomy): Eukaryota > Metazoa > Arthropoda > Insecta > Odonata > Petaluridae > Tanypteryx > Tanypteryx hageni. The sequence goes on from CM054117.1 coordinate 45,186,923, forward strand.
GAGTTTTAATTCCATTTGCCTCTTCATATCTCTGCGAGAGTGGATTTTCAACGCTACTTCGTATCAAAACAAAGGCAAGAAACAGACTGAATATTGAGGATGACATGAGGTTGGATTTAACAAACACTCAGCCGCGAATTTTGAAGCTGGTTGCCCAGATGCAAGTACAACCATCGCATTAAATATTAGGTTAGAAATATATTCTGATAAATCTATTTTTTATGTATTTTCTTTACCCTATTAAAAATGCCTTTTTATGCAAATGTGGCGGGGGTTGCAGGTTACCTGGCTATTATAAAAGGGGGTCGCCACTCGAAAAAGGTTGGAAAACAATGCTTTAAAGTATACATGCCGAACAGACCAAGCAGAAATTTTAAAACTAAGCAACAAACCGGACGATGTTGTAGAACGGATGCACAGGCCTGTGTACAATACAGGGAGAAACATTACTATAGACAATCGGTATACTAGTTATGCTATAGTAAAAAAATGAGGAAAGACTATAATTACACTGTGGTAGGAACTGTAAAGAGGAATAAGGGCGATTGACCTACTGAATTCACAAATTCTAAAAATTGTAATATTTGCACAAATTTGTTTGGATTTCAAGAGTACATGACGCTTGTTTCTTACATTCCCAAAAAGAATACGGTTGTTAACCTGTTTTCAAGTATGCAACACAATGCAAAATTAGACATAGAAACGGGAGACAACAAAAAACCGTTGATTATCACATTCTACAATTCTACCAAAGAAGGCATAGATGTGGTGGATGCCATGTGCACTGATTACAATGTGTCAAGAAATTCGAGAAGGTGGCCTTTGACTTTTTTCTTCACTTTGTTGAATATTGGTGCCATCAACACACATATAATATTCAAAGAAAACCACAATTCAGTTGAAGAGCGGAGAATTTTTATAAAACATCATCTTGGTAAGAACACATTTTTATTATTTCAATTGATATTTCTGGTGGTTAAGTTGTGTCAAGGCATTAAGTAGATTTTTTTCAGCAAAACTTTTCATTGAAGAATACTTAAAGAATAGCTTGACGAACATGTATTTATTTAAAGATGTGAGGCTGCTTGCTCAAAAGTATTCATGCTGCCAAGTTCAGCAATATCCTTTAATGCGACCAAATAAGAGAGGAAGATGCGTTTATTTTACAGACTCTAAATCAAAGTATTACTGCCAAAAGTGTTTGAAGTATATCTGTCTTAAACATGCATCAATTATGTGCAGTGATTGCATTGATAACAATTGAATTTCTGTGCGAATTTTTTAAAAATTCATTTTGCAAATTTTTGGAATTTTTAAGTAAGATCTGTTTGAAGGTAATTTTTTTGTTTAAAAAAAAGACACTATTTTATATTAGATATATATGTATTGAAGTATAACAAAGAGCAAATTTCATGCTGTATACTCTATATTTACAAGCCATTTTGTTATATGTGTCCACTGGCGGGATTAAATCTCACGTTACCTCTGAAGGGTTAAGCTTCATCCTAAAACTGAAGCGTTCTTCGTTTTCCACTATATTATCTCTTCATAAAATTTTATTTTTCTAAATTCCGAAGGCACATTCGATAATTTAACACGAACCTTGTATTTTTTGGTTATTTAAACCTAATTTTATCTAGATTATAAGTTCAATATTTATCTACCGTATATACTCGCGATCCCGCGTAATATACGATCCCTTATTATTTGCCTCAAAATCTTGCTTTTATCCTGTGTCATGTAATGTGCGAGTTGAAATCGTTGAGTGCCGGTAGCGGGACCTTCAGTCTTTTTTAATATATAGTGCGTTTTCTTTATTTCGTTTCGATACGATTTCTACCTTCATGAAAGTAAAGAAAAAGGATCATATGTGTACCCGTACTATAAATTGAAAAAATACATTTTATTTACATATAAATGAAGAGAAAATGAGTGAATAACTGTAATTATCACAGTTCGTAGCTAACTAGTCAGAAATGTCTTAAGAATGTTGTGTTGCGGGAACAGTTAAGAGCCAAACAATTGCCTACCTGCTAGCGCATTTTTAACTATCGTACAATCGTAAAACAATAATGTTGCTATAGATGGTTTCTACCTTGCTCTTCTAATTTATTTAAAAAAATTCATTTACTCATATTACATGGTTAAAAAATGTACACTTGGCAACTCAGTCTAATACCGTAAACGTTAGAATGTGTTGCAGGTATTGCTACCCGATTTTACCTAGGTCTTCGCATTTAAACAAACATTTATTCTTATGTTTATTTTATGAATTATTGGTAATTTTGTGGATATTTTTCTTTTCATAATGGAGGTTGAAAGATTAAATAAGGTTATATGAGAACTTTATTAAATCTACATGCATTATAATAAGTTACTTAAAAATAAGCAGTTAGTGAGCCAAGGCCTGAGATCAAGGTTACGGGTAAGACTACGCTTAGAAATAAGTTCAAAACAAGAGATTCTTTCACCGTTTCAAAAACATATCTCGTGATATTTGGAACTCCATAATTTTTAGTAAAAAAATAGGTCACCAAAAACGCACATATTGCAAGTATATACAGAAATTATCCAAAATTTTACTTACATATCCATCATACTGTCTCTACCTGACTCCTAAGAAAATCGTAATTAGTAGTAGAACGATAGGACGATATTTGCTGAAGTTTAAGAAAAAAGAGAAAAATTTGGATTAACATAGTGTTACATATGAGAATAGAGATTATGTAAAATAGGTAGGAATTGAGTTGTGATGATAGAGTGAGAGAGAGAGAGAGAGCGAGAGGAAAAGCATAATTTATATGGCCATGTTTTCCATTTGAAGGCTATATTTTCTTTGCTGCAATAGCTATTTGCATTGTTTCTCCTCCGATGTAGTTTGTATCGTTTTGCAGATTTTGCCACTAAGACAAGAGCCTAAATGCATTATTAAATGGATACATAAATAATATTTGTAATCACTTCATAACAAAAAAAGAAATTTGTGACAATTATAATAAATAATCCGCAGAATTATTCATCCCCCTCTCTCCCCCTTACTCTTGGTCATATTTCAAAAGGAACTTAAGATTGGATGGAAATGACCTCCTCAATATTCCTTGGGCCTTGAGTTTCGCCACGAACAAGCACTACAGACAAAGCGGTGCGCCAGGCAATTTCTGCGGCTTAAGGGAAGATCTGCGGCAAGAGGTTAGGGAGGGCCGAGGATCAGACCAGTAATGCGACCACAAAAAAGGTCTGCAAAATGTACAAAACACATGACGGCTATGCGAAGAAACTCAACCTCTCTTTCCTTTACCTCTCTCTGGTTCTCTTTGACACTTCTGAAGTGTGCTATCCGTAAAACTGAGGCAAGGCGAAATAAAGGAAACGATATAAAAAGAGTAGTGGATGCATTGCGAAAATGCTACCACGACAGAAAGAAGATTACGTCGAATAAAAACTGAGGGAAACGAATTACAAAAGGCGTGGCAAAGGGAAGTTTAACCGATAACATATATGCATTTAACACATTCATTCCCTTACATCAGCCTTCACAATTTTAAATGTTTTACGTTTTATCCCTTTATTAACGTTGTGACGCTTGTATGAGGTGGATAAATGTATGAAAATAATGAATGGGAGTTGGTATTCAGCTTTTAAGTGCACCGCCTACTCAACATATATTTTTTAAATCGCTGTTTTTTTATATTTAATAATTAAGGACTTATGAGTAATACATCACTAGCTAATTTTTAAAAGGTGTCGTAATCGAAATAATGTAATTATTATAATATAAAGCCCGGGGTAAACTTTTGCTAAGTCAGCTATGAGTGTGAAATATTTAATATTTAGTACAAGATTTTTATCATAAATGAACGTTATTGTGTATCAAAATATTTAATAAATTAATAGTGTTAATAGTTTTGAAATTATCTTAATTATAACATCTAGAATAGAGTCAATAAAAGGATATATGGATTATACAAAAATTTATCATTCACGTAAATATAGAGTGAAAACGTCCCTATGACCGACAAAATTGTTTTCTACATTTGGTGAAAATAATCTAAAGTACTTATTTATGAGTTTATTTGGAATATGTCATAGAGGGTATCAATATCCTAAATAACCAATTTATAAAATACATAATTGAGAGTGTAGACGTATTCGTACTACCAAATAAGATGAATAAAAACTCAAAGATTATCACCAAAATAAATCATAAATTAAAATAATAAATTGAATTTTTTCACCTTGTGGTTCGCAGAATTGCTGTAATCTGTCCGCGTTAGCAATAAAAAACGAAATTAAACGCTATCAGCTATTGTGATTTAGGTGATACTGTACCTGCGGAGTCTCTCTATACATATAATACAATCGTAGAATACTGTGTTGTGGTGACGCTCTGCGTGCTGGCGCCACGATGCGTCGGTTGTGTGAACTACTGCACTACAGTAGTCAATCGCATCGTGGCGTCACCACGACAACGCCAACAGCTGGGCCACGATTCATAACCTTTTACAGATAGCTTGACCCTTTTATTAGTAAGTGCCATGAATAAACAACAGAGATATCGCAATTGCCACCTGGAAGTTATACGCGAAAAAGAACACAATCACCGTGCAAATTAAATCAGTTTGAATATCAACATAGTCTCATTGTCAGATTAAATGAAAATATTCGTCAAGTTCAACAAACTAATGATAGTAGATATTGGCGTAATCGTTCTACATTAGAAGAAAACCAGCATGCTGAACGTCAAAGAGCACAACAATGCCGGAAAAAAAGAAGAGAAGCCGATATTTAGTCGCGGCCAGTTATACATGGCATTAGTATTCATATAGCCGGTACAAAAAATCCTGAAGAAAGGAACACGATTATAAATATTATGTTTAAATATAATTTGAAATTTAACTATGTTTTTTTATAAAAAATGCTTATGTAAAAAAGAAATATGTAAATTTATTTTAAAATATAAACTGTTTACAATTCTAATGCGAACGAAGCGAGCATGGCCGGGGATTGGGGAACGAAGCGAACAGTGGGCGGAACCCATTAGTGTAATATAGTAAAATAGGAAAGCGATAATAGGCTACAACCATAGAGACGCCATTGATCGCGGTTAATACTTATATTCTCTTCCGAAGAATAGTCTGTGTATGCAAAAAAAAGTTAAGAAACTCCTGCCGTGGGGGATAATTCGATCTGGTTAATAGATGGGCGCGTTTATTTAGCTGCTTCCAGATAATGAGGATTTTAATATGTGAAAAAATAATAATCTTAAGCCGATGCAACAATGGGCCGATCTGATTAAATTGAACTTAGCAATGTGATTCACCAGTGGATCGTCTCAGATTAAACCCATTAATAAATCATAGGTCTCTTAAATTTTTCTGCTCAAATTAGACTTCCCTTCTTCTAACACTAAGGCTGGAAATAAACGGGAATAGCCGATTTATGATAGTAAGTGTAAACTTGTATTTATCATTTTCCGCAACTGCAGGACTTTCACAGTTGAAAGATCGCCGTTTTACCACGATGACTTCCATTTGAACGCACAAACACACTTCACCATAAGACACGTCACTGCAAAATGACCAGCTCTTATCTCAACTATATCACTGAATCAGCTCATAACTTCACAATGGCCGCTTAGAGAATCATGAAAAGGGAAAAATTTTATGAGAAATTTAATTGGGTGGTACGGTAAAGAGAAAATGGTTAATAATAGGCTAGGGAATAGGATTTTTTACTGAAAAATTAAGGGAATTGGCGTCAGCCTCTATAAGAGCAATATTTAAAAAAAAAATTAGATCTTATGATCTCAATATGGACTTTTTCTTCCACGTTAGTTATTAGGAAATGAATTTAAATGCATAAGAAAATTTAGCAAAGATTATGTAATACGCGGTCTTAATTGTTCAAAAATTATAACAACAAAAATATTATTGATGACGATGATAAAAATAATTGTAATGGTTATTAAAAGAGGATTTTCATAACTTTACGCCAAATTTATATGGCCCATCAAGAAAATGCGCAGTTATTGATATGAAACAGACAAAACCTCCCATCGTTATTCTGTGCGCCCTAAAAATCACATAAGTGTAACTGCACCGGTTTACAAAATATAACTTTAACATTATGCAACATTATTTTGTATAAACACTGTATAGGTGAATTAGATCCCGAGGACATTTAGAAATGCAAATGACGCCGACTAAGTCAGAAAAACTGCGACAGCTACGGCATCGCTTTGAAATTGGCCGCAATTTGCCACACGTGTCAGTGCAATGTAGAATTCAACAGGCGAGAGAGCATTTTTTTCTTTTTCTTATCAATTACTCAGTACGCGGATTTTATTGACCGTTGGTGGAATAAAGTATAGCCTGGCCTATTGCATTTTCCAATTATCTAAAAGGTTTTCCATCTGCGATACTCGCAGAAGTAGTCTCAGCCACAATTTCACCATTATAATTTTCATAAATGCCTGCGAGAATGTTTTAATACCTTTGCATCGGGCATTAACGCAAAATTATACCTTAAATACAACACTATGAACTATCTTTCTGCATTAGTCAGAGCACCGCTTACTCAATCCATTGGCCCATGAAACTATGATGAATAACCAATATTAGATATAAAAAACTTCATATTTTATTCATACAGGATGTAAGGATTATAATTATCCACTATGCATACGATGAGAATAATTTAGCGAGAATATATATGTATTACCTAATAATCACGAAAGTGGTCAGCGCGAACAAACGAAAGTCATCTACAAAACACCGCTCTCATACCTACAAAATATTTTCCGGGAACAGAAAACTACGTTTCTCTTCTTGTTCGATTTTGAAAACCAAATGCTAAATGCGCTGCTTCTAGAATTGTACTCAATTAGCATTGCGTAGAAGTTTCTTACGGATATACGTTAGTTTCGAAATATTCGGAAACCCCAAATATTAATATCACCAAACGTGAGGATGATAAAAGGGTATTGCGAGACACGGTGATACAATACAAAGTAAGTAAAAGGTAATAGATCCTTCACCGTAAAAAGGAAGATGACAGCGTAGCTGTCGAAACATCGGTGTCTAGTTTTGGTTCGAGTCTACTGTGTGAGTGCCTCCTTGGAGTGTGTGTGTGAATTAGGTCCCGCCGATTCCTCCGGAGACCTGCAGCGCGTACGCGAGTTTCCTCTTCCTTTTTACGGTGAAGGATCTATTACCTTTTACTTACTTTGAAACGTGAGGATATTAAGGAAAGTAATGTTGAAAAATGAATTCTCTAATAAATAATAATTATATTAAATGATATTTTTCATAAATAATCTTAATGGGAAATATAATAGCGTAACTAATTATATCAGATGATTTATTTGGCATTTTTTTAAAATTTTGGAATCTTAACGTCCCCTTCTTTAAGGTAAAAAATTTGAAGAATTCTTAATAACAAGCTGTAACTAGTAATAAATACAGGAATTATTATTTCCTTAATGAACATCTTCAAGATAATGACGCATATAATTTACAACAAAAATTGAGTAAGATAATGAGAATGCAAGATTAGCAAAAAAGTTCCAACCGGTAATTAAATTGATAATTCAATTATTTTTATCGAACGTTCTGAGTGGTGTCGCCCCGAGATACTTATAATGCGAAATAATTCACAATGAGGAACAGATAGACAGGTAGTAAGACTGGAAAAAACGATGGATTATAATTAGCAAAAGTAATGATGAGATTAAATTAATGAGAGTTGGGAAGAGACCTCTAAATTACTCGGTTTCATTTTGTGACGGGCGCCTCTCCATTACTCCGATGGTGCCTAAAAAGCACATTTGGGAGCAAAATTTCTATCCTTTGAAAGCATTTGGGCATAAAAATTGTCAAAGATTGACCAATATTCATTACCAAGAATATATAAGTCGTCCAACAAATATAACCCTGATTGAGCCGACATGAGGTAATGCAGAGAAATATTCCGGGTTCGATCGCGAGATCGTTGCTATTCTCAATTATTGACGTGGTAATGAGCAAAGAATATTTTTAACTGAATTCTAACATTGCATAGAATCATGGTTATTAAATAAAGTGAATATATTTGAACTTTTCTGACAATGAGTGTTATAAAATGTTGTATCAAGTTGGCAATGGAATATTCGTAATCTGGTTAATTTACGAATATCATTTCACAAAAGGGAAAGATCATTTCTGAACTTGGGTACCGTCTTCGGTAATTTAAAATAAACTGAAATTTTTAGTTAGTCTTCATTTCCAGGGAACAATAACTGCACACTGTTACTATAAACGTCTCATAATAATAATAGATATGAAGCAGTCTCTAACGAAAGATGACAACACGTTCGAATTGTAGATTCACTTCGATCGTTGTCAAATACCTTGTTTAGTTACACTGACGAACAGTGGACAGAATTCGAGATTGGAGGAGATGATGGGATTGGAACTTGAAGAGAATCGACCTTTAAAAGAGGAAAAACTCACTCCGGTGTAATATCTAAAAGAATGTTTTCCAAGTACGAGGCATTGTGGCGGAGGATAGGGAATGGTAGAGGTCCTTAACTACAAGCGGCACATTTATCATCCTCCACGATACTCGTGCATCCAAGAGAACGATTAACACCAGGGAACCATTCCTTTAACATACGAAAACAAAAAGGACAATCGGTAGTGGTCAGGATAGCGTTTCTTTCGCGACAAGATGGCAAAACTGGCGCAGTGAGGGACAAGTAAGACCGGAGAAAGGGATTTTAGGCCACTTTCCCTCGCTCGAAACACGCCGCCTAGGACGAATGCCACTAGAACATAACACTTTACCGTCTGTTAACGCAATAAGGAAATTTATTTTTTCGTTTTCGTTACGTTGTTCGTTTTGAAAAATTTCGTTAACGTTTTTGTTTACGTTATTCCAAAATAATTCAGTTCTTTCGTTGCGTAATGTGTAACGTTTTCCAGAACTGCTCGAGATATATTATTCCACGAAAATGTCTTACGAGTCTCGTGCAATTTCCAAACTATCTGTTTCTGTTTAAGCGATATGGAATTCATCCTAATTTCATTTGAAGTCAGTTCTGTGACCGATAATTATTTTACTAATAATAATTTCCTATAAATATATGATTTAAACTTATGATTTATTTAAGCATTTGTTCATTGTACTGAAATTAATTATATTTTATATTATTAACGTTGCGATTCCCTCAGTGGAGAACAATTTAGGCTTAAAATGACGTTTATGTTCCTCAATAAATCGTGCACTTTCAAATTGTTACTCTCTCAAAAGTTTCCTGGGATTTAAAGAAATGATGTTCTCGGAGAGCCTTATATTTTCCCACACATAATTTTACCTCACTTATTAATTTCCATTTTAGGTCCTTTTACCGTTTCGCTGCCCAGCGTCGTTTGGACATTAATTTGGATTCTAAATGAGAAGCTCGTATTTAAGTTGGATACATAGCCTCCAAACAAAAAAAAAAAACAAAAATAAAAGAGTAACTACACTTCATTATTTTTTACCGAATTATTTCGTTATAACATCAAACGTAACGGAAAACGAAATGTAGGTTTTAGCGTAACCAAAAAACGTAACTAAAAACAAATTCGCTTTTTGCCTGTAACGAATCTTTTTTTTTTATTTTCCAACACTTATCTCGAGGTAGAAATTTTGCGACAGATTCCATTCAAGACAACCGGATTGTAAGACTGAAAGATATACTCATTGTCTCTTACAGATATCAAATAAGCTATATTTGTTTTCACATTTTTATGATTATACGCCTAAGATGATACAACGAATTTGTATGTAATGAAGAATGGAATAAGATCCAGAGATAGCTTTTATAAATCAACTTAAAACTAGCGTTTTAAGTTGATTTAGCTCAAACTAGGCTTTCATAACTCCGAGTCATCTTTCCCTGAGCGGAGAATGAAGCAAAATAAAGTCAATTAAACGCGAAGAAAACTTGCATTTTTCTGGGAAAAAGAAAAAAATAGGAGAAAGTTATTAGATACTTTTGGAGTGTTCAAGGAAGTTGGAAGTACTACATGAGGACTGCTAAGCTTCAAATTACATTTTAATGTTTTAAAGCCGGCATTTCGTTGCATTATCATAACAAATCAAATAGAAAGCTATATGTGGTGGCACTGCACTGGTTCTGTGAATAATTTTTGCTTTTTTCTCTGTTGCGGTTAAATAAATTTGCAATATGTGGCGAACAACAGATCTTTTGCAGCTTTAATTTAGATTAAAGTATTATGAGATTTGATGTATTTTGCAAATCTAGCTAAAGACATCCCATATTCTGTCCCTAATAAGGATATAATGATCGTTCAACATATTTATTCTATGGAAATGCTTAAAAATAAACAAATGAAAGAGCAGAAAGAGATCGCTTTCAATGGAGCTACGCTTTTCCACTACATATGGAGCATTATTAAGAAAATCTTTATCATTCCTTTTTGGCGAAAAGATATTATAAATACATATTATGTTTCCTTAGGCAAAAATAATTTGAAGTACATAAGAATACTTAAAATTTTTGCCACATTTTATAAAGCCTTCCTTTCATTCAACATTACATCATATACTCAAACTACAGTAATTTACAAGCAATCCTTGATTATCCTGGTTTTCCTTAGCGCTGTTTTGCTATAGCCCTCTCGGTCTCAGAGCACTGATGGGACAGGTAGAATTTGTGTTGGAATTCAAAAGATTGTTAGATTTATGTTAGCAAAATTGATGAAGTGAAAATAGGAATGAGAGTATATATTTAAAGAAGTGGACTATGTATGTTTTCTACAGACGAAGAATTTTCTGCAATGATTTTGGAGATTATTTAAAAGTATTAGGCGTACTTTTCCAGCAAAGTGGAATGCCTAATGTACAAATCTCGTCCGTCCGTACGTCGCAACATTCATCCCCTAAACCGTTAGACGAATTTTAATTACATTAAGTAGGAGAGATCTTTATTAAAATTTATCGCCCAATTGTGATTTTGAACAGAATCCGTCAATTAGAACTTCCACTTTACATAATTGTTTTAATAAATTTATACTCGTATTATCGTTAAATGGCATCCGTCAAGCAACAATTAAATACCTTACTTTTCAATACCTAGCTCTTATACGATCTGCAAGGTATAGATTTAAAAAATATTCAGATAGAAGACAACATTTGCTACAATATAGTATACGAGACCACATAATTACGAGTTATGGTTTCGAAGCCAAAGATCCGAGAAAATTCGGAGTAAACATCGCATATTTCGTTTAAATCGATCGTTAAGATGGTTCTCTAAGCAAACAACAACTAAAAATCCATATGCCCATAAATCCATATTCTCTCCCATATACTCTTATATGATCTGTTAGGTATAGATTAAAAAAAATATATAGAGAATAACATTTACTAAAAGATAGTCCCCGAGATCACATAATTACTAGTTACAGTTTCGGAGATAAAAATTTGAGAATAGCCCATTCTTTAGATACCGTTTAAATACGAATTACCCATTATCTGCCTTTGAAATCTCTGTGTACTCCATTTATGGAGTATACTTTTCCATCTTGTCAGTGGATCAGATATTCGTAGGAAGTTTACGGGCAGAGGCTGTGAAATATTTATTTTAAATGCTGCTACGATTCATTGTAGTAAGTAATTTTGACAAACTTTTAGTGATAACTGATTGTGAGTGAAACGAGTTAAGGAAATTAGATTTACTAAGAAGGTTCTGAGGAGATTAAAAGATGAGGATGCGCTTTAAACTCATTAGAATGGATTTTTTCTCCATTCTACAAATATATGCCATCCTAATCGATTGAAGGCGTCAGTTATGTGACCACTTCTAGCATACTAAAACATATCTAACTCAGGTGTTACGGGTTTCTTGGATAATTCCTGAATGTCATCGGACCAGAGAATGTCACAATAATCAAAATGAAAAAAAACTAACTTCTCGATTAGGAGTATTTTCAGTTTTTTGGGGAGAGCATTTTCAGCAGTTGAAGAGAATGGAGTGAGAAATATAATTTGCGATATAGACTATTAAAATGTACCGAACAGGTAAGTGTATCATTTTGCGTGACTCCAAGATTTCTGTTTGAGGGAAGGATATACGGACGGAGTTAATTACGGTACGGTGGAGCCATGCTCTATCAATTTTGCCTAATTAATTAATGATAGCCAACAATAATCGATTGTGAATTGGCAGATTTAATGTAATAAATACATTTTTAATATGTATTTATATTATGTATGTCATCGTTCCTTTCGGTTATTTTGGTGTTTAGTTGATAAATGTTGGAATTTATATCGACTCAAAGAATAAAATCTGACACAACATTTAAGCGTAAAGAATAATCGTCTATAAATAGATCATTGAGGATAACCGTGAGAGACATGTTTGCAGGAATATTTTCCATTGGAAATTTGAATAATTTGATACGTTCATGAAAATAGGGTTCTATTCATTTTATAAAACCACGACAAAAATTTATTTTGGTAAGATTAGCAATTAAAGTATCACTGCTTTCTAATGCCATGGAAAAGTCTAGAAATGTCTGAGTCGTGGTTTTCTTTAGGTCAAGATACGTATAATCGAATACCATCTGTGAATTTAATTAAAGCTGCAGCAATAATGAAACCAATAATAATGGCGCAGTTATAAACATTAAGTAGATATTTATCGTAAATTTAATTATATTTATAGTTGTGGGCTAATTTTTCAATTATCATACTTCCTACGAAAACAATATTGAGATGAAGGATTTGCCTTATTTGGTAAGGGTAGCAGTAGAACATATTTCCAAGCTTGTAGGAAATAGGAGCTAGTGAATGAGCTATTGATAATATATGTACCTAGCTGAAGTACACAACATTATCCGAGTAAATCTGATATAATCCATGTATGACAAACTCGTTAGCTCTTACATGAGCTCTAAAGAACCCGTTAGGAAATTTATTCGGAGAGAGTACATTTGGCAAAATAATTCAGCGAGAGTACATAATTAAAAGTTATGGTTTCGGAAATAGAAATTCAAAAAAGTGACAAACATGCCATCATGTATTTTATGGCGTTCTTTACAATTAGTAAAAAAGAACGATTTGTGGTCAGGTCGTATCCGTCCGTCCCTATGCATGCTTCAACTCAGAGACTACTGGGCAGATGTTGGTGAAATTAGGTATTTAGTGTATAGGGGCAAAGAAAATTATAAAAATATTTCACGTGACCAAATTGAAAATTCCACTTTACTGGTGACAAATAATGAACTTTTCTTTCTATCTCATAGAATATCACTTTTAATAAAAAAAGCCTTCAAACGACTTTGTAGAACTAGTGAAATAGCATATGTTTTGTTCAGTACATTTTTATGGAAGGAGTAGCCGATTTAAAGAAAATCAAACCTGAAAATATCGTAATTTACTGTGGACTAGGAAAATATTTCCCGTGTTTTTGAGTTTTTTTTTTCAACGTAAACGATCTTTGTGACAACTGATGTAAGCAATATCTGCTGTAAAGTTCTAATTTATTTAATTTTCTTTCGTGCGCACGCAACATTTGGAAAATGAAGGGGAATGGTTTATCTACTACGGAGAAATGAATGTAAATACGTATATTTTCCTTACGTATACACAGCGTTTGTAAGTGAAAAGATATGGGTAATTTACGACGAAGGAATGGATGTAAACACAAAGATTACATTACTACTATTCCTGTGAGGTAAGTTTGAAATGTGTCGATTGTTTTATTAATTACAATTGATTAGAAAATTAGTAGGTGAATAAAAAATTCGACATGTCCTTGGGATCACTACTGACACTTCAGTTCTTAGATATTATACTAAGCCATTAATATTTATCTTTTTTTGCATGACTGCATAAATCGTAAATAACGCATCTGCATCGTATGTAGTACGCATGATGTGTGCATCTTTCCCCACTTGTTCTCCATCGGTTGTAGGAATATTTATTTAGGTGAGCGCAATAAATAATCATTTTCCTCTCCATGATCTCTGAAGCAGCAATTAAGGAATTTGTTCAGAGATGAAAATTTGAGGATTTTCCGAAACTGCTTCACGAGCAAATCCTGCAAGTGCGGGGAAAATTGCACGTGGACTTGAATCCTGACTCATCGGAGAAAAAGGAATGTTTCATTGCCCTTCAGATAGAAAGGAATTATAAATTTGGAGGATATTGGCCGAATAATGTGCGAGGAGTTATTTGAGCGAAAAATATACAATTTCGCTATTAAAAATAAAGGCTGAGTGATAATGTGAATTCAATTACGTAGCGTGGTTGTGGTTATTTCGTGAAGACCTATAGACTTAGGTTTTGTTTTATATTTAGTACAAGCTTTTTCACTTCAGGTGCTGAAACATGAGGAAAAAAAAATACTGGGAATGGTTATTTATTGATTGATAAATACCTAAGAGTTTCATTTCTCAGGTTTTGTTGGAAAGGAATTTTCCTGGTAAGGGAGAAGTCGAGAGGGATACACAAATCTCATCAAATGCATCAAAAACATAGCCATTACTGTTTACCAGTGGATACATGAATAATGGAACGATTACATTCCTTAAGGCATTTAGATAGCCACGTAATTTTCTCTCTCACCACTCCGTCCTTTTCTTTATCTATTTAATCCAAAAGATCCGCCATAAAACTGCGAAAAACTTAATATATATTAAAAAAATAAATACGTAGCTATTTTCTGTGATTTCACAGTTTCTCCCTTTGTTCATAAAATGATTATGATTCTCATAACGCACTTTATGATTTATCACTGTCCTATTCATCTATTATAAGCACTTTTATCTTTATATTTTTCCTCGCACTTAATTTCGTTCCAACAATGTCCTAAAACTCTTCCTCTCCCTTTTCACTTATTTTTATTGCATTCCTATAAATTTCCTTTCTCTTAAATCTCCTTATTGCTTCTATATGGACTCCCTCATGCCTCCCCAGCAACAGAATTCTTAATTTGACCGTCGGGTCCTGGGTTGACGCGACTATATCTGCACGTATGCATGCGTAATTTTAGATGGTAATACTTGAATGTTAATTAAATTCTTGCTTAGGGAGACAAAAAATATCGAAAATAAATTCCACTTCATACGATGCCGTAATTTGAAACCCAATTCAATGGCAAATATATTTTAGTGGAATAACTTCAAAACAATATTATATGTGTGTATCACACAACCCACGTAATTGAAAAATATGCTTTCACCCATTTAAATCGTCATTCATAGCAACGGCCTTTCCTTTTCTTGTCCCTTTCATATACATTCATTCCCTATTAACCACCACTCAGTTCACTCAATTCCCATAGAACGGCAAATAAGCGCACTTCCTTTAAATCCGTTATTCTCCTATTTGAACCTACTCCTCTTTGGAGTATCCTATCGTTTTGCGGGGCAAACAAGGGGCAGTTCAAACAGCCTTAACCAGCTTAGAACTGCACTTCATCATCCCTACAGAACCATCCTTTGCCTACTCTAGCTTCCACCTCTCATATAACAACCCAATTCCCTTCGCAACCTCCCCGTATTCCTTTGCTCCTCCCTATAATGCCCTCAAGATCCCTTATCTCGTGGTTTTATTGATGCAACCCCAAAATACCGTTTTTTACGCAGTATCGTTTTACCGGAAATGCCGGTTTTACGGAATGGATAATTAGATGGTAGAATTTGAATTTGGTTCCCTATGGTTTCGAAATGGGTTCTTACGCGACACTGGTACTTTAACATACAATATTTGCACAATAAATTTGTATTTTTTTATGTACTGCATTTTTAAATATCTATTGTCGTAATTAAACACTCATTGCTTTCCAAGGTTATTCATATTTATGTATTTTTCAGAATAATTCTATGGGTGCATTACCCAATACCAGTTTTGCGGAAAATCCTTTATCGTGTATTGCACAATGACACGCCAGATGCGACTGAAAATTATGCTCCATGCATTATATATTATTACTGTATATATATTTTTGGATCCTAAGAATGGGCAAAGAAGAAAACTGATCAAAGGTCAGAATAATTTATAAATGGACGAAAAGATTTTTACGAAGAATAGGTCACATAAGGATGGCTCAAAAAGGAAACAAATCGATGACTAAAGAGTAGCAACAGTCAACTAACGAAGCGTCGACTGAATTTGGCTCGATAGCAGCGAGAAGCGATTCAATCGCCATGTACTTCGAGTCGCCGACAGCGTGGCGTAAATACGTAAAAAAAAATCCAATGTGGCCACCACATGATTTACTCCATAACTGTAATACATCTAAAAATTTTAAATAGATTAAATGATAAAAAATATTTTAAATAACTGCGAGAAAAATTCAGGCTTAACCAAGAACTGAAATAAACACAAACCATACCCTTCTAATATAGGATTTAGACACGATGCTTCAACAATTAAGAAAATAAAAAGGAAGCGTTAATAACATTAAGACTTAATTAAGCATCAAGTGTTTATAAAAGTCTCTGATAGGTCGTGGCAGCTAATCAATATAATTTTTAAAATATCTTTTAAACAAATAATTATATGGGAAAATGTTTTACGCGAAGCTTGTAGAAAAATAAATTTACTACAACATTTATTCCAATACCTTTTTACATTTATCAAAATTTGAAGGAAATATAAAAAAAACGGATGTGACATGAGTAAACACCCGCTTTCGGTAGAGCGATATTTACCAAAATACTACCAACGCTTGTCATTTTAACATGAATATCAAATATAAAATTTTGCGTTTGCCTGATTAATAATTTTTGAGTTGGAGCTCCGACAAAATGTCTATCTCATACACAGACCAAGAAAATGATCAAAACGTGTTCCGAGGGCCTCAAAAGGTATATTTTCGTTGAAATCTCGAAATCAATTTTTTTAATGAAAACAATACTTTCTTCTATACTACGTATGAAGAAAGTAAAAATTATCGGAGGGAAAATTTAGCCAAAATAAGATCCAGAGAGAGAGAGAGAGAGAGTGCAATCAAATTGGTGAGGTGATAGGATAGATTTAGACAATACTTTAAATTGCTAAAACGCGTGAAATAGAAAGTACATGTAATGTGTATTATATCTTTAAATTAGCTTTCTCTAAGGTCCATATGAACCGGACCAGCCCGAGCTACGGGCGAGCCGGGCGGGTGCCCGGGGCGCCAAAGTCTTGGGGGCGCTAACTCGACCAACTCTCTATGCATTACTTGTAACTGAAAAATATTATATATCAATTTATAACGCAGAGCAAGCTAGAATACTGATGGCATTCCTTTTATTTTTAACAGTAGTTTTTACATATAAAAAAATAAATTTACATTTACATTTAAAATATGTTTAAAAACAGTTAGAAGGGGGGCGCTGGAGTGCTATCTCGTCCGGGGCGCCAAAATTCCACGGGCCGACATTGCTTATGAATTTTTCGTATAGTGAACTAGTATCCATTCATTTAAATTAATATAAAATCGTTGAACATTGACATCTCTCCGGATAATTTTATAGAGGTTTCAGCAATAAAGAAAAAACACAAACTGCCTCCGAGCGTGAACTCAATCTTATTGTAGGTTGAACTCTTTGCATATTTATTTATTAAAACAAGAGAAAATCGTAACGATTCTTTTAACTATGCCAGAAAATTTTTTTTCTTATTTAGGAAAGGATTATGACAGTGGAAAATAAGTAGCAAGCATAATTCTGTGGCCATGTTACTTGATCCAATTGTTTAACGACCAAAATCGAATTCTTGCAAAAGTCGTTTTTATAATGTTAGGCAACGCTAATGGGCAAAACGAGGCCTGTTCTTCACTCAAACATTCCACTTGTATGGATAGTGCCAAAAGGTTCAATAGCATTTATGTGTGAATTGCGGTTCTATCTTGATTGAAAATCGATTGCAGACCTACTTCAGTGTCTGAAATTTTTTCGGCCGATACATTCGGCAAATGGCATGGAGTAATATTTCGTAAGTGAATAATATTGCTTTGATATCATCCTATAGAAATTCATAATCAAATTACATGATTGCCAAGTTTTATTCTTGATGTTTTGAATTAAAAGTATACAAAAGAGCAATTTCATGACTACAAAGCCATCATTGAGAGACTAAACAGAGAGGTAATCATCATTTATGTATTTCCTCGCAACATACTCCTCGGAATTAACTCAAAATATTCTAATATTCCCAAGATTAAATTTCATTCATTGCTAACTTAAGTGGTGACATGTTTTTGAAGCACCCTGTATTATACAAGTGGTTGACTGTAAAGGTGAGCGGGGAAATAAGGGAGAGAGAGGATGGAAATTACCAAATTTGCCAATACATTTGGAATCATGGGATAGAGATATACTTTTAGAAATCGAAAGGAGCATTCGGTATTTTTTTCAAGCTCAGACAATCTGGCAATCATTTAATTTTTTTTTGTTTTACGTATCTTTGTTGCATTTTATGGAAGAAACGTTTCTTTATTTATACAGATCCAAAGGACAATTAAACTGGAACATATAAAAATAACCAATAATATAATTATAAAATAAATAGAAAGTATAATAAATACAATGTCAATAACATTAACAATATTATTAATGCGTCAGAAATTAGGAAAATGAAGGATTACATAGTAGGAAATTGATTATGGAAAGAAATGGGTGAGAAATTTTTATGATTAAAAAATGTAGCCAGTAAGGAATTACATATATGCAAACGGGAGGCGGCAAAAGAGAGAGAGCTTGGAGACTGAAAGTCGAAAGTTTGATAAATGATAAAGATTTTGAATGAAAGCGGAGCGAGATGAAACACGAAGAGAAAATCAGAATGTAAGATTAATCATTATCTAGTAACTTTTAGGACTATCAATATGGTAAACTCATGGATTTGCAGGCGACTCTGTGTTCGAATTTTATATATTTTATATTACAAATAGAGTTATGGAAATGTTTATTCCTAACTCATATGTTCAATTACACATTAACTCCGTTTCAAAGATATATCCTCAAAAATTTATGATCTAATCACCTTTCTTCCTTTCACAGCGTGTTTGGCGCCTCCTGAACACCACGTGTATACCACATCCTCTAGCACATCCACGACGCTCTCCTGCTTATTTTAAAATATTATTTCCTTCGCGCTTGGTTTCCATTCAGAATTCCTCTTTAAGGATTTTTCTCTCCCGAGCACCCTCTCCCGCCTTTATGTCCCTTTCGCTGTCCTTCCTCCATTTATCAAATCCTCCTTCATTCAACGTGTCCTCCAGTTTCTCCTCCCTTTCGATTGTTGCGTATCGCATCCTGCGGCCATCAACCATATCACTCCGCCATTCATTCTCCCGTAACCATCACTCTCGCCCGATTGTGAGGGCCGAACGATCGACGCCTCTCCTGCAATATGTATCTTTCTTCTGCCAAATCCTTCATGATTTAAGATAAATAAGCTAGCCTAGTGATATTTATAAATAATATTCTTTTTAAGCTAGCCCAGTTAGGTTCTATTCATCCGCCATTTACGAGTATATTACGCTTAGATTAGATACGAAAACTGTCTATAACTTTTCAAATATATCCTTCATTAATTAATAGAAAAATGGCAGTGGTATTTATAAAAGAAATATTTATGAGAAATCTTCGATGGTTTTCATGCGACCGCCATTTTATATTATGCTAAGAATGTAGGCGAAAAAAATTCTATAATTTATTTTTCTTTCGTAACAGAGCAATAATGAATTAAATCAAATTATTCTTTCCGCTTTATTCCAGACTCCTTTAAATTGAATGTAAGATTTACTAATAATTCCTATTTTAAAAATCAGCGAACGTTTCGCGGAGCTTCCTCAATATTCCAATCCATTTTGATTTTTTTACCTGATCAGCCATGCTTTTCCCACGATACATATTTTTGTCTGTTCAAGCTATTTCTCCAATACCAATTTAAGGCAAAATTCATCATAAACTACTCATAAATCTTTGTACTAAAACACGGTTTTGTCTTCGTATCTATCCCTTATTGCCTCACGACTATTAGAGAAAGATACACGTTTTTGCTCTGATTCTGAAAAATATGAATCCATGTATACACCTTGCCAGTGCTCTCTCCCAAAATCCTATAAATGATTTGAGAGTACAAGATGAACTAAACCATGTAAGATTTTTCACCCCATCTCTTCTACTACAAAAGAAAATAATAATTTTTTGCAATTTATCCACTGTGAAGGACGGATACCTTGACTGTCTCTCGATTCTAAGGCTCCTGGTTTGATTCCTGCTGTGGAGATAGATATGTGTCATTCTATTTATTGCTGTTAGAAATTTTTGTTTTTGAACTGATGAAAAAATGTACACTTTAACCAGATCGTACCTTACTATGATGAAACATACGACCTTCATTTGTAAGATTAATCTTTAGAAATTGAGAAAATTTCGATTTTTCTCTGTTACCCAAAATGATAGTTAACATGTAATGGATGAAATTATATTGTGTGCTCATGAAAACACCAGGGCGGAGTAATCTTTCAGAAAAACTCTACATGTCCTATTTCTACATTATCCCCGTTAATTTCCGGATATGACAACAAAATTTTGGCTCGGAAACATAAATAACGGATACTCGATAGCTCGCCCATTTCGTAGTTCACTCTGTTTACCTCCAGAGGATATCTCATATATCTCGCATGTTTCTCTTTCAGACAGGACAATGCTTTAATATTTTACAATGCCTTGTCACCGCGTACCCTTCCGTCAATGCTTCATTGGCGAAAGTTTTACTATCCTGTTCGCAGCCCAAACATTTTTGCTTGGCCGTAATGTCGTTTGTCATTTGGCGCCATTCGCGATTCTGCCCGCGTCACACTCATCGCCAATTACTTCCATTCGGTGAAGTGAGCTGATGACGATGCGATTCGTGAAATATTGCTCCCTTAAAAAAATTTGAATGCAGTGATTTTTAATCAATATTAAATGTTCAAAGAAATCGCCAAAGTTTATCGGAAAAAAAATATTCTTTCGTTTTGCATGGCGTCGACTATTCGGAAACATATAGGTGCTAGAAATAGAGAAGGATGGATGGAGAGAGGTTAAGGTCGATTAAAAGGACCTCAAACTCGAAGACAGAGGAAGACAAATTGGATCGGACATAACCTTGGGAGAGAGATCATGACTAAAGTGGACGTGTTAGAATGAAAACTGGAAGGAAAATGAAAACGAGGCAAGAAAAGGTTTCAACTGATGGACGAATTGAAAATTAAAGACAGCTTACCAAGGGATGAAGAAGACCATGGAAAATAAGAGTATGTGGAGAACCAGGTTTAAACAGGATTAATCACGGACCTGTCTAAAGACAGACTACATATTATGATGATGATTATGGTGCTGATGAAAAGGATCTCATCTTGAAATTAAAAGAAAACAATGATAACTGACAGTTTTATGCAACGACAGATCATTCAATTATAGCTCGTGAGGCAAAAAGAACCACAAATCTTATTTTCTCATTGACTAGGGAAATATGATGATGATGTGAGTCACCGAAACCATGAAACCATGCTGTGTAATTAAATCAAGCTACTTAAGAAAGTTTTCACTTCGTTAGCCTCTGCACAAACTTTTGAAGTAACGATATAAGCTGTGAAGCTAAGATTTTCAGGATAATTTTGGCTGGTAATAGGTATGAATTGATTGATTTCAGGAACCATTTGTCTGTCCGTCTGTCTTTTAGTTTTATCGCTAAATCTAAAGTTTGTTGAATCATGCATATACGTCAATTTGCTTGTATTGTGAAAAGATTAAAAATACTTTTATTTAGTTATACTGATTTAAAGGAGGAAGAGGAGGTCGAAGATTCCAAAAATTTAATTTAACATTCGAAAAAAGTTCTTTTGGAATCTTATTTTGCATATCTTTCTTTAACTTTTTCTCCTCTTAATCTTATTTTACCTTCAGTAAACATTTTCAGGTAATTAATTCATTCATGAGTAAAGCATGTGATGATTACCCATGAGATAAGATATATGACATATTCGACAGGACGTATTGTGCTTGAGAAATGGGGAATGAAATTTCTGGTATTACGCGTCAAGATAATTCACCATAAATGAGTTAGAGTTAGCTGGGCAAAACGACAGTGGCGCTGTCGATATATGGTATAAAAATTCCCATTAGGAGGGCGACGAAAAATTTTATTATTCTTGTGTTTTATATGTTCTTTATAACAGACGATGAGGAAGAATGGGTTAACTTTATACAGATCGAAAAAACTTCTGGGTTAGAACTTACCGTTATAATTTTAAAGAACTTGAGAAGGCTGATATTCCTCTAGGTAATATGCGAGGACAAGGTTACGACTGCTGCAAATTTGACATTCTAGGATTCAAACAAGTATATTAAATATAAATAGTCGAATATTTTTCCTTGCCGTGCTCACTTTGAATCTTGTTGTTAACGACGCTGCTACGTCATCTAACGATGCAATCTCATTTTGTTTTTTAATACAAGCAAATGTTTACAACAAAAAATCTATGCATTCTGCAAGTTGTTGGAATTTTGGGAGAAATGCTAGCACAGCCTAAGAAATGTCGCTCTGACATTGTATTTAAAGAATTTTTTAAATATGCTAGAAAAATTGACATTAATATGAATGTTGAGCCAATATATTCTTGAAAAATTGCATTCATTCAAGACAAAAAATAAAATTCTGCTCCCGATGAACCTCTAAACCATCTAGACACAGGATTTACAGTAGAGTTCTTTTACTGCATACATATGATGCAGAAATTGTGTCTATTGAAGAAAGACTTACGCAATTACATGGTCACAATAATTTATTAAATTTAAATACGATGTAAATAGTATAAAAAATATCTCTAAGGAGGAGCTTTGGAAAATTGCATGCATCTGCAAGCAGCACTGACAAATCAAATGAATAACAACCAGACCGATTTGGACGGTTTATAAATGAATGAGGAACTGACATTATTGTCTGTTTTAATAAAACCTGATTTAACGCCATTAAAAGTGTTGCAATTCCTTTTACAAAATGAATTTGCTTCCAATGTTGCGATTGCTCTACGTGTTATGTTAACTCTCCCAATAACGGTAGCTTCAAGTAAAAGGAGTTTCTCCAAATTAAAACTTATTAAAAACTACTTGAGATCAACGATGACTTAAGAGCGGTTGGGTGGACTTGAAATTATCTGGATAGAGCATGTCGTTTAAAAAAAATTTGAACATTTACTACATGATATTGCCCACTCAAGTCAAAAACACTCGATATATAGGTGAAGCGCGGCATCCTTAATAAATACCGTAGGAACGCCAATAAAAAACTATTTCGGTGTAGTTTTTCACAGAGAATACGAATAACACATAAAAAAATACTTATCTTAATCGATTATTCTGACATAAAATTAAGACAATTATTATTTGACCTGATATCATACCTACTGCTGAGAGGGTTGCCTTCGAGCCGACTCTTCGCGAGCAAAGGGCCGAAACCCTCACCGCGAATATCTATTAGGCTTAAAAAACTAAGGATAGTCCCCTCTAGCCAGGTTTATTTCGATCTCTGCTCCCACACAGAAGGGCTAAGCCAACATCTCTTTTTTATATTTCCGAGATAGTCTAACAAGGAGAGGCTACGGGCTGTAACTGACAGATTCGGTTCATCTTCTACCAGCGGAGAGTTTCGGTCAATATAAGAATACCTTTTAGGAATTTGCGGCCAATGGCTTTTAGTTTAAGAGAAATAACTAATAAAAAAGTACAAAAATGAACCCATTTCCTTCGCTGATATTCTCATTAGAAGATGTAGCATAGGTTTAACGTGTGGTGCTCGTGTACTGTACATTTGGCGTTCGAGACTCCCAAATGTGGAATATTTTTCTCCTGCAAAATGTCTTTCTTCTTACTGATTTTTTATCCCAATCTTCAAGAAATAATTATTCTCCGCTAATTTTTTACGTAGGAGAATTATTTTTAATCAGTACACCACTTTTCTTTCCATACGTATTTTACCGACTCCTTCAAAAACCCTGTGTAGGCATTTACCGCATCTGCCCGTGGCTGCATTGACACTCACCGTAGACATTGGCATATTCTCCTGTAATTGAAATTTAAAATCTAGTCTGCATTTCCAACGCATTTCTTTGGATAGTAATTGTAAAAAAAACGGAAAATATAAATATTCTAGGCAAAATGAGCAACATATAAATGCCTGCATGGTGTAACTTGGAAACCAAAAATGTCTGATCAAAAATCGTGAAAATATTTTGAGTGCATGAATTCAGAGGGTACTGGCCACCCAGTCAGAAGGACACACGGTCTACTTGTGCTGGGACGCAACTAATTGCCCTGCAATCAATTTCGGGTCACGACCGTCAATATATGAAGGACATTTTATGAGAATAAAGATCCTTTACGATTGTTCGGAATGACTATGCAGGTCAGATCATATATTCTCAGAAGGATCTAGTTGTCTCCACTCTTATTCAGTTTTGTCTTGGCATTCGAGAGAGATAGAAACGCGTGTGATGGAATCCACACAGTTTCCTTGAAAAACCTTGAACATTTGTGGGAGCAGCGATCAAGAAAAGTAGAAGTTAGCTGGGGCTTTGCGCTATTGTGTGGAATTAGTGAAGAGTTGCAACATGATTTCGAAGAGCGTCAGTGATACGATATC
Organism: Tanypteryx hageni; assembly: GCA_028673005.1. Classification (NCBI taxonomy): domain Eukaryota; kingdom Metazoa; phylum Arthropoda; class Insecta; order Odonata; family Petaluridae; genus Tanypteryx; species Tanypteryx hageni. Next base: position 45,211,595 of record CM054117.1, read on the forward strand.
ATTGCGATCGTCGCCATTTGGCCGTGAAATATTCGAGCGAGTGTTGGAAATGGTGGAGGAAATGGAATTTGCTGAGGATGAAGAGGTGGATGAAATCCACACGGAGATGTCGACGCCGCGCCGGCAAGTGAGGAACTAACCTTCCTCGCCCTCTCCGTCTCCCGAGTCCCCTACTTTAAGAGAAGGTTATGTGCTGTCTTCTCCGGAGGCAAAGAAAAAGAAAGACGAAATGTATTATATCTATCTTTAATTCTAGCAAACAACTGCTATTTTCCGGAAAAATGTTTTAAACTTACGATAATAAATGCACGTGATTATTGAAGGAGTTGTTTGGGAATTAAATACGCATGGAAAGAATAGTGGCATACTCATTAAAAATAACTCTCCTACGTTAAAAAAAATTATCGGCGAATAATTATTTTCTGAAGGTTGGCATATAAATACCAGTAAAAAGTAGGACATTTTATAGGAGAAAAAAAATGGACAAGCGAAAGTCTCGAACGCAAAATGTACGGGACACGAGCACCACACGTTAAACCTAGGCTATATCTTCTATAAGTTCTCCAGTAAAAAAAGATAACACATTAATGATAATCAACGCATTTTGCGAAAGCAAAATAAAGTTTTTATTGCATACAAAATACTTTTTTCGTCCAAATATTTGCAGCAGTACATTTAATAGAGAATATAAGCAGATTATCTCTCAGATAAACTTAATATTCTTATAGTTAAATAATAATATATATTGTTGAACACATTTTGTGTAATTAGAAACATTGCAAGATGCTTTAGTAATCCTCTCGTTCACTCTCTGTGCGCTTTATATTTATCAGTTGGAATTCGTTCGTTTATATTATGCACTAAGCTATCAACGTATTCAAATTACGTCATCATAGAGCCTCCTCACAAATATTTAATTATCGTAAAATTTATATTCGCTTTTTATCAAAGCTCACACATTCCTTCATATTCACTGTCCTTTTTTAGAATATACAATTGGCAAATTCCTTCAAAGTAGACAAAACGCCTATTTTATTTCTTTTCTAAGATTTACTTTTAGAATAATTAATGAGAATACTGAAACTCCGTTTGCATTTCATTAAATATATCGATAATAATATTACATGTGACTGAAAAGAATAGGTATTGGTTGAGTCAAGGTTGGCGAACAAAATGAATGATTACGCTATTCCAGCAAAATTTGACACCATCCCCTATTTCTCTTTTATTTGTTTTCCACTCTGTCACCCTTGTTCGCAATTTGATCTCGAATATTTCATTGTCCCTTTCATATAATGTGCGTTCCTAATATCTTCTGCTGGATTCCATCCTTCGCATAATTTCCTCTCCTTGCAGGCGTTCCCCTCTTAATCCTGCTCTTATCTCTTGTATCTTCGACACTCTCCATAACATTCCTTCGGCATTGACCGTCCAACCCTTTCATTCTCGCACTTCATCTTCCTTCCCATCCACTCCATTCCACTAAAATCCAAAATTTATTTAAGGTTCCTTTAAACCCTTCCCATTCATCTCCGCACTTCTCCTAACCCCACCTCTTCCCAATCCTTCCAATTCCCCTTACCGATTTCCCTGTTCTCTCTTCCATTTTTTAACCAATGCAATGCATTATACAGGGTGTTTCCAATGCCGCGCAATCCTGTGTATCTCACTGTAATATCTACACATCCGTTGGACGTTATAAATTACGCATCAGTTGTGCATTAAATTCACATCCATGCCATAGCAATTGTTGGCAGTGACTACTGAACTCTCGACTACACATCTAGGTACTTACGTATTAATGATACAACCTTTGCGCAGCGCCATTCGCCATCAATTGGCGAGATATGGAACTACGTGGAGGGAACGTCTACGTCTATTACAACTACGTATCGCGTCTATATCAATACCTAAATATTGCGTCTATTTCAATACCTAAATATTGCGTATATTCCAACTACGTAACGCTAACATAGGAACTTCAACTCAAAAGGAGAATTAGTACACGTTACTTTTCGGGCACCCAATCTCTGCTGGTCCTGAAGAGGGTGGAATTGGTTTAGAAAGGACTCTGTAGGCGTCCAACACCTGTTTAATCTCAATTCAAAGGAAAATACGGAGCCCTGTAGTTCCATATCTCGCCCCTTGGGGCGATGCGCAAAGGCTATATCGTTAATAGGTAAGTGCCCAAGGTGAATTGAATAGGAGGTGGTCTCAGCTGAAAGTAGCGTTGCGAGTGAGTGACGTCACAAAGTTCCTCGAGCTTCTGGGTTCCGTAAGGGACCTCGCGTAAACCCTTGCATTGAAGTAGTAGTTTGGCGTAGTTCAGCGTGAAGTGTAATCGCTTTGTGTAATAGATTTGCGGACTTAATTGAAGTAAAGATTCTAGGAAAAAGGTTTTCCGTCGCTGTGTGATCCAATAGTTTAGGCTACAAGACAATGGCAAGCTAGTCTGTCAACATTTATATGATTGGTGTAAAAATAATTAATACTGAACGTTGACAAATCTCAATTGATGTGTTTCTTTAACATTAATAAAACTCATAAAAGCCTTGTAATCGAGGTTAACGGTATACCTATTAATCGGGTGAATCATACTACAATTTTGGGAATCCACTTGGATTCTCGTATTTCATGGGAATTGCATTTTTGTAAATTATCTAGTAACCTTAGTTCTGTTCGTTTTCTTATGAGATGTTTACGATCCACTGCAACTCTTAATGCCCTTCTTACTTTGTATTATGTTGGATTTTATTCACATGCAATTTACAGTATTTTATTTTGGGGTTCTTCCCCTCATTCCATTATTATTTTCAAAGTTCAAAAAGAAGCTGTTTGCTTGATTGCAAACGAACTACATGGGGCCCCTTGTTGCCCTATTTTTAAAAAGTTAAACAGGGGTTGCCAAACCTACTCATTACGATAATCTTCATATGTTCGAGAGCCGCATGGAAAACATTCCGTGCTCATATATTTACAAATAGTAAAACATAATCTGCATCCGAGGCAATTCAGATATAATGCATGTCTTATAGATATCCCTAACACGTCTCAAAGTCACATAATCTCATTTTTTTCTGTAGTGAAGACGTTGACAAGACTTTGAATGGAAATTTGAAAGAGCCGCATTCTAAGATAAAAGAGCCACATGTGGCTCGCGAACCGCGGTTTGGCAACCCCTGGTGTATATCCTTGCAGTATTAGTATTTATGAAGAGAAAGTTATCTGATTTTTTATAAAAATTGTAGTATACACAGTCTTAGTACCAGAGGCAGTAATAACCTCCATATTCCATTTGTTCGTATAAGCTCAGTTGCTCTTGGTACTGGACTTATGGCATTACAACTACATATATAATAAAATACCTAGTGATCTAAAAATTGTTAAAACTCTTTGCACCCCGACCCTCGATTCAGCTGAGGCTACCTCTTACTCTAGGTTCCTTGGTATCCATATCCACTTTAAACTAAAATGTTGTATAGATATTACCAATGCTCTAAGTGGAAGAAAAAAGAAGCCGGAATGGTTCTAAAGGCATAACAGAGGCGGATTCAGGACGTTTCAGGTTCTATGTGAGAATGTTTAATGGGTATAACTTAAGTAAGTTTTGAAGGTAAATCCGCCTCTGAAATCAAATATGTAATAATTTTAAAAACTACTTACTTTATTCTTAATGCATTATACACAGTTAAAAAAAACTTTTAATTTAAAAAAACAATTTCTAAAAATTCTCTTTCTCTTTCTTATTGGACCTTGATGTAGGAGCAGAACAATTCTCGTGGTCTGCATCCCTGCGACCCTTTTCAAACCACTATTTAACGTAATCCTTTGGTTCAAAACTATCAATCGGAGGGCATACCATGAATATGAACATTAAACTGGATCAGTGGCGTAGCCAGAAATTTGGTTTGGGGGTGCACGACACAATTTTTTAATAATAAAAATATATACATTAATAGTCACACTAATTATATATTGAATTTTAAAGAAATATTGATTAATACTGATAGTACGGTAGCGTTTTAATTAACATTATTGCTACGTTTGTTAACGCACTGAATATTTAACATTATCTGGAGCAGTTTGTAGGGTGCACATGCACCTTGCACCCCCTCCACTCCCCTGCCTACGCCACTGAACTGGATGTTGTTTTCAATAATAAAGAGTTTCGTACAGAAGATATTATAATATTCATTATAGAGAACGATCGCTCACATTCAGCAGTTGAAATAATTAAGTTGTTTATAGCAGTTTTCAGTGGCTGCAGGTCTTTTTGAAAATTGCCAGAGTCAATATTAGTAAGAAAGCCCTGAACTTATGCACTTGAACAGATATTAAGTGTTTTAGCCAATTGTCGAATCTACTTGTCTCCAAAACACGGGTCTCTTTCATCAAGCCATTTTGTTACATAAAAAATTTCCAAACTGTTAATTATTCACTATATTTTTCTCTATTTAAATCATTTTCTTGTTCACGCGAAGACAAATAAGAAGCTGTCATTGTAAACATTCTAGTATAAATATTTTCAGTTAATTTTTGAAAAAATTCTTCCTGAATGTTTTTTTGTACTTTACCAATGTCCAATTTAACTCCTTGAAATTCAAGTTTATTGACTGCATTTTGAGCTAGTACATAATAATCACCTGGATTATGCTTTATTTATTGGAACACATGATGTTTTGAGTTAATAATATAATTATCCAACATGAGTCAAAAGTTAAGCACAAAATTTATCACTTATTTTTCTTTAAGTCCTGTATATTGTGCTTTTTCTCCTCCATTACGTTTTTCATATATAGTGGCTTCATGAAAAATGTTGATTCAGAGCCGCATAATTATTTAAAATAGCCATCACGGAACGTGCGCTCGACGATACCCATCGAGTACCCAAAATACGTCCAACTGAATTTAACTTTACACTCAATGCTGCCCTATAAATACAACGGATCGATCTCGGCCCGATGCTCTTGTCGTTCGAGATAGATATTGATATAAATGAAAAATAATGTATAATTGAGGCATTAAAAGAAGTGCCTGGATGAATTCGCGTCCGTAAAAAGAAAACGCGATGGTTTGAAATTTATAAAAAGATAACGGGGTGGCATCCCACCGCATCTCACCTCGTTTCGAGCACTGGATATTAACAGTGAAATCTACAGGGCTGCGCGACTCTCGAAACGCCCGTTATCCCCTGCACTTTCTTATCCTTCTACTCCATGTATCCCTGACCGCCCTCTCTCTCTATTCCTCTCCCCTTTTTCCCTTTTCCCACCATCTAACCCTGGTCCATATGACTCGCGACTGCCATCTCTCCGCGCCTCGCTCTAACCACTTCCTCTTTCGGAGCTCTTGGGCTCTCTCGCGGCTTGCTGCGCGCGAACGGGAATTCATAACGGATATACCGCCACTTTTTCCCACAGATAGGACGTAAATAATCGAAGGGAGGATAAAGACCATCGAGGACCATATATCTTACTCTTTTCCGGAGAAAATAAATTATTCGTGGTGGTTATATCAATCGAACCAAATGAATTCGGTAGAATTTTGTGTAATTATATAAAGGAAAAGGGAGAAAATAAACATTTTATTCTGCTTGAATAGCTTATTTTTTAAATGAAATTCTTCCTGATTTAAATATATTATTTATGTAATTACCTTTCCCAATATCTGCACGGCCAAGAGAAATAATTTTAAGCCAAATTTATGTCGGCCGTTAATATTTTACTTTATGTTGAAAAATTTCAATATATTTCAGCGTAGGCATTTTATATACGATTAATTTCTTAACCACGTCTCGGTCTATTACTCATGAACATTGTATTTTATATAGGTATTTTAAAACACACTTATCTACGAGACAAATATGTCAAATAAGTTGATTATGCTAACCGCTCATTTGATTGCGCGTGTCCTTCTATAAATAGTGATTGAAATTTATATTCCCTTTCATCCAATCGCTTTTAAGAACGATCGATAATAACGAATCACGTACTTAAATGTGACGGAATGTACAAAAGACACTGTAAAGGAAGATGATTTCACAAATCTCCGCGTACTACGTTCAATATTTCCTTCATCTCGCCATAATATATAAACTCGCTCGGCAACCTAGACCCTTCCAAGCTTTTTCCTGACTCTAGCACGAAGTAGGAATAATAAGATGTAAAACGGGGTAAGGAGATGAAAAGTATAATGGTAGGAACCCCAAAAACAATGTTAGTACATAGTCTCTCCCTCACAGCTTTCGTCCCCTTACACGCTTATACTATTTCCATATCAATTTCTCTTCACTGGCACCTCTCATATTTTCACTCTCCGTTTTTCCCATAATCTATATCAATAAACTCACGGATAAGAGATTAAGAAGCCTTAGGATCGTGAAAAAAGATGGTATCCCATTCCCGTCTCTATATTTTCTACATCACTGGTCCTTTACGTTAATGCCTGTGGTTTTTGGTGGCGGGGTCAGTGTGTGAGGTGACTGCTCATGTACTGACAGTGAGGCTCAGAGGTGGTTGCCATTTATATCACATCGGGTGGTTGTCTCATAATCCTGGCCGAATTTGCGCCGTGTTTCGTAGTCCGTGTGTAGGAAGAATTTCGGAAGACGCCCAAAAGACCAATCCTACGGAGGAGTTAAGATGGAAACAGAGTCGTCTTTCAAAGTTCAAAAAATTTCACCACAGGGAGGGAAGTAAGCAAAGTCTCTCTCTACCCAGAACTGTAACATATATTACGGGAGAAGTTGCTAAATCACAAAAAAGGAGACTATATACTATAATATAATTATGCATAGTTGTCCGGATTTCCCTATTAAGGAAAATAGAGGCCCATGTGTCATTCATTGAATATGAAATCGTTACATTTTTCTGTTATCCTGTGTTTTGAGTTTTGTACGCTTTTTGCCGATTACAATATCAATCTCTTTGGCTGATTCCCTTGATGAATTGAAATAATGGATGAGGCGTTAATAATCGCAAAGGGTCTTGAGATTTGGCGATAGATGGAGTACTCCCGCGAAGGATGTATAAACGAGCAAATAAAAGACCCATAAAAATAATGTGACGGAATTTTAAAATACGGATGGATGATGAATGGTAGGTTACGTTGTTACGGTATAGGTTGGGTCATATTGCGCCATTCTACCAAAAATTTATGACGGTATACCAAATGGGGAATATATCACTAAGAGTGCCCCTAAGATGCACAGGATGGCTTTAACCTTTAAGTTAATCTTTCTTCCATATGGGTTTAGCGCTTAAGATTGCTAGTAAGATTTATATTTATTGACTGAATTTGCAAGTGTGAAAAATAATAATGCAGATTTATAGAACAGCTCGCGGTTCATGTCACCAAAAAGCAGAGGTAAAAAAGATTTTATCGAGTGCATAGAATAAATTACACGCTTTTTAAAAATACTGCCTGCATAGAAAGAAAACTCATTGATAAAACAAATTGGATCTTTTATTCTGAAAAACGAGTAAAGCTTTAATTCCACATAGAGGAGTTCTAGCGTTCAGATTATGCCGCGATTTGTTATGATAATCGTTTTACGGCTTGGTGGAAATCTACATAAATGATGCGACATTAGCTGCAAAAGTGTCCGTAACTATCCGTTGGAGGTTTATTGTATAAAATTTTCATTATTTGAAAAATTAATTCCAGCTTCTATCGAGCAAATATCTATAAGGCCTGCTTTCAAGATTATACTAATGGTGACTTCATATTGATTGATGGAATGAGCCATGGGAGTCCATATATAACGATTTTATGGAAAAAGTTAGGCAAAATTCCATTTTGGCTGATGACGATGACGTGCTGCGTCGCCTTGCTCCTTAAATATTATCCTTAGATCCATACTTAAATGTTTTTTTCCAATAACAAGCAATAATTCCTTTTACTACTCCTATGACAATAATATTTTCAAAGAAATTGGCAGAAAAATGTACATATTTGCAAAACTTACGCAATTTTAAGATATTTGAACGCATGAGAAAAGAATCTTTTTGATTCTCTGTTTACAAATCTTCCGCTTTCTATGCATAGATATTTTTTTTGGCAATACCTCTATAATTACACATAGTTCTCAATTTTTGTATCGATCGATTGGCATTAGTTTCGATTCAAGGGAGAGACATTTTTCATTATAACTCACATCAAGAGTAGGGCCGAATCGAGGAATTCGATTATAATTGCCGAAGAGTTAATTGGTGTGAACACCAGGTGGTAGTAGACCTAACTCTCATAGCCACATGAGAATTCACATTCTCCAAATTTTGGTAGCAGTCAAAGCTCACACCATAAACATAGATGGTAGTTTTAAATAAGCATTGAAATCCAGATCGGATACATATTTACTTTAAGCTCATTTTATAAATACAGGGTGTCCGAGAAAGAGTGGACACATGTCAAATATTTTCAGTGAGAAATGAATAAAGCTGCAAGAATACGGTTTTCCCGACATGAAAGCGGACATCTGAAAGTGATACATATGCTACTTGTCCTGACAGTGGCGGATTTACGCCCTCTGGGGCCCATGACGCAAAACATTTGGGGGCCTCTGCCGCTATACATGTGGGGGTCTCTGGCGCTAAGCATTTGGAGGTCCCTGGCGCTAAACATTTGGGGGGCCCTGGCGCTAAGCAGTTGGGGTAATTCAATCTAAATATATAGTGTAAATGCTCCTAACGACTACCCTCTTTTGTTACACCACTATTGTTTTTCTATGGAATCATAGAGAGGTTTTACTTATTTTTAAATTGAGACATTTAATATACCTGAGATTATATACACGAACATTTTTCGGGGCCCCTTACTTCACGGGGACCATGGCACCCCTAAATCCGCCACTGTGTTCTACCGAGCTCGCATGGACAGAACTTTTCCTGGAAGACGGATCGGAAGAGGCGGACTCGTTGTATCTCCAAAATCGCCACATTTAACGCCTATGGACATCTTCCTCTGTAGGTACGTAAAGGACCAGGTGTAACTTCTTTACAAGATTTGAAAGACCGCATCGTCTATGCTGTGGAAGGAATCCCACCGAGAATCCGGGCATTTGATAACGGATGGACATTGCACGAGCAACAAGGGGGACTCAGGTTCGAGTGCATTAAAATAAGGAAAAGTAATGAAAATAACATTTAAGAGTTTCTGTTTCATATGGTGAAAACTGTACTCTCCTAGCTTTGTTCATTTTACCAATAAAAATGTTTGAAATGTGTCCACTCTTTCTCGAGCACCCTGTATAATGCCACGCTGTTTGTGTAAGCGACTGTTAAAATAACATTTATTTTATTTTAAATGAAATCCTAGTGGTAATTTTGTACCATTAGGTTTTGTCTTTGAATATATATTAATATATAATTCTAATGCAAGTAAACGTTTTCAATCAACTGCTTTGCTAACCTTCCTCAAGCGTTCATGCCTGCCTGGACGAAATTGTTTAGTTTTCGTCAAAAGCTAGAATCAATCACTCTATCAAAGATTATCTTATAAATTTTATTTTACTTTTCCAACGCTTTAATATTTAGTAAATATATTTATAAAATTATGCGACATTTGTTGAAGAAGTTTAATCTTGAAGCTACCACGGAATGCATTATAGAGAAAATAATTCTCGAATAAAACAAAAATATATATTTTAATCTCTCAGTAACATCTCATTATTTAAAATCTACAGATTTTTATCTATTTGGTTACAATTATTTTAAGAGAACTTGGAGAAGCACCTTTATTTTCATCTTAAAGCGATCCTCTTTCCCTTTGGTCATCGTATCGGCAAATTTCTTCAAGTGCTCACAAATCTAAAATATTTACTATATTCTATAAATTTAAATGAGTAAGCCCTAATTTTATAAAGTTTCATTTTGAGGAGAAAAGTGGGAAAACTATAATTTCAACTAAATTTTTTTTGGGAAATTTAATCTAGAAATTAAAATGTAGGAAAGTATCTTTTCCGTTAGTTTAATACTTTTGAATTTTCCCATATTTAAATAACTTTAATTTTGTGTTAGTCTACCTAAAATGAAGGTAATTTTCAATTACATTTAACCCTCAAGTTTGACAATTTCACTTTATTCGTTTTTGATTTAGCACGGTTTAATTTTAAGAGAATTACCGATGCCGGAGTTTTAATAATATCTCTACATACCACGTTTATGAGAAAGTAAAAAGCGTAAAATGTTTTAGTTCGGCATGGGAGTCATACAAAAGGATATAAGGAAGCACTGATGAATGAAATATAACTGAATAGTGGCATTTGACCTCAAGACGACGATTAATCGTAATTTCACGTTTTGATATGGGAAAATATATTCGATTTTCCAAGCGTTCGCTTTAATCGATTTTCCCAGAAATGAATGCACCGTGTAAAGCAAGAGATGAGAGTAATGCGAACTTTCAGGAATTAAAAAAAACTATTGTTACAAACATTAGCATCATAGTCTGAGAGAAAGAATTACTAGGGAATAAATGAATCCCTAATTCCCTAATAACTGCTGTTCAGATGCGCATTTCACGATGCGAGTCCCATAATTAACAGCAGCAACTTCACTCTGTGCCTTTCAGCGCTTTCTGCTATCTCTACAGTATATATTCTTAATTTTATCTCTCTTACCCTCATATTTTAAATTTTTTCTTTTTAATAAATGTTAAATCCTCTCCATATTTGTCCAGCCTTTTGTCCGGAATTCTCTACAAACCTATTGAGGCTTTTTGTTTACCGCCCTTGCTATTCGCGTGTTCAAATATTTACCTCATCCTTTCCCCTACGCAGATACCTCAATCGAAATCGTCGTTTTTACTAACACATCTGACCCCAGGGACACTTTTAAAATAATGCCTCTTTTTTCTGAATATTTGGGTAAGATTACTCTTCCGGGACGTTTATATTCACCTCGACACGAACATCATATAAGTGTGTCGACGGTATTGGAATTTTTGAGATGGAGGTAACATCCGGCGCCACCGAATTTCCCGAGCATCCAGACTCAACCTTTGCCGAGCTCTACCCCGAGGGTCCTCTATCAATTCAGAGACGATTTCCATATCGACAAGACATGTGCAAAAAGGGCCACCTCCATTGCCGCTCTCCCTTTTCAATTCTCCCATGCCGCAATCTCCTCGTGCCAAAGTATTTATCCTACTCACTCAAAGGCTTCTGCTGAAGGAAATATGCGAAAAGATGATGTATAAAATGGGAACTTTCACTAGAATCAAATAATGAAAGAATATTGTAGTAAAATGGGTTACATATATCCGAAGAAATTCATATTGAAGGGTTTAAAAGAAGCATTAGAATCGATAACTCAATAGGAAACCTCGATTTGTTTTGTTATCACACTAGGGTAGGGGTTGCCAACCGGCGGCTCCGGAGCCGCATGTTATTCTTTGAGAGTTGATCTACAGCTCTTGAAAACATTGGCTGCCTTTCACATATCATAATTTTCCATTCATATGTATGTATGTATTTATGTAAGGGAATCATCGAATTCAAAACTGTCAAAAGTCCCACTAAATAAAAATATGTTTTTGTTTTTATTAATATTTTATGTGTCAGCAGCTACATTATTTGTTAAATATTTTTTATCGGTTAATTACATGTTACTGCGGTGATGTATATTGCAGTAATGTGGCTCCTGCTCAGGCCCTGGTCGGCCATTTCTGCACTAAGGGCTCAGCCCCTATGCGCTACGCACGTCAACCACCCCCTTCGCAAGCTTCGCTCGCTCTTGGGACCTCGGCGCTAAGCGCCTCGCATTTACCCTCACTAATACGAGTCGAATTTTTTGGAATTGCTCTTATCGAGACTCATATTTTTTGTCCGGAAAACTTTTTATCCAACGTACTGTTTCTGAAATATAATGTCTAATTTTTTAAACCGTCGCCATTTTGTTTTGTATGTCAGATGAAGATGAACCTAGTTTTTCCAAAGTCTCCTGACTGATAGATACAACATAGAGTTTACCTTGTTTATCTACTAAGTAAAGTTCTTGGGCTACACAGCGTAACAAACAGACATACCGACAGACACTTGGGAAATTAAATATAGGATCTTATTTATTTATAGAGCTTTCCCTCTGCTAACATTGCACAGTTTCTCTAAGTAAAATAATTCTAGATTTAAAAAATTCGTTTAGTCTAACTATCAATTAGGAGTCATTATTTCTTCCGTCTGGATAGATTCACTTCCGTTGATTCTTTTTTAAGGTTAAGAATGTTTATATAACGATGATAGAAAAAATCACTTGCATATAAAGTTGTATTTTTCTAGATTAATGATGTATAAAATTTTAAATTACGAATACTATGTAACCATTTATGTTGAGGAAGAATATACAAATAAATGTCTGTAAATGGATCACAATGAAGATGATGGAACAATTTTCATGGCCCAGAAGATCCCATCTTCGTTCTGATCATCACATTATACTGACTTGATCTTATTTCTCATTCTATTTCACAAGTGATTCTTCAAATGATTAGCATTAACATAAAGTTTTAATAGATATTTCCGGGATGTTAATCAATTCTTTCTATCTATGCTCCATTTTATAAATGTAGTGCATTTCAGATAAGAATTCTCATCGATGTATCTGACCCGAAAAATCAAACCCACGACAAATTTTGACACAACGCTCCTCTCCTCCTAGCACTCATTCACTTTATCGTGATCCAGCCTATCCTATTTATGTTCCCGTTTTATCCCGCCAAATTTTCGACTCTTGTGTTTATCCTTCCTACCCTTTGCCTTCTATCCCAGATAAAAAAATGGCCGGAGAGAATGCAACCCGTGAAAGGGTGAACGCGGACGATAATGTCAGGGTTCACACCCGCCTTCCTTTACTCAGTCGTAACTTAGCGTTGGGTGGCGAGGTTGGCTTATTAAAGCGTTGGATAGCACGTTAATATCCACGCTCAACCCATATATATGCTTCAATTTAATGCTCGTTGCATAAAAAAGAAGATAAACTATCGTAACGCAGACGAATAGTGCAGTCGTATCCGTGATCGAACATTCGTATGAGCGGTATCGAGCTTCTCTTTGTTTCTATGTTGTACGATACTTTATAAAGTATCTCAATAAGATAAATACGACCTTGCTGAACACAAGTTGCATAATACTAAAAGAAAATTTTGAAATGTATGTAAAAACGACAGGCCATTATGCCGATAAATATAACATGGAGTCTAATTTATGTTAAAAATGAACTAGAAATGAAGAAAACCAAAAAATTCCTTATTAAATATTCCAGATCATATTTGTCATTTGATATAAAATGCATTCAATTATTCGAGGAGTAAAACTTATAGGAAAAATAAAATTGTTTGTTGCACAATCAGTTGTCAAAAAATTGTTGTTGTATCAACCTCTTGGATATTTATAGCCATTACTCCTTCCACACCGAACACACACACGGAATGGAGGAATAAAACCCGGTGACGGCGTTAGCCTACTCTTTACCAAGAGCACCAATGGAGCCAACTGAAATACGTGTCTTCCGAAGGACGGAGCGCTGACGTGCGCGCTCTCCTCAATCGACACAAGTAGAGGATGAGTCGATCCCTGGTTGAAAAATCCGACCTCCACCGGATTCGAACCTGAGACCGCTGCGTGGAAATCTAGCGCTCTCTCCACTCCACCTTTTGCCAATAAATAACAAGCGGAAGTTTTCATTAAATAATTGATTATCTAGGTGATTTTAGGGCTTTATTAAAATTATCATGCAGTCATTTAGCAGTTGAGTAAACCAGATGAAACTTTCAGCTGAAAATTACCCGTATTCAGTGTCAGACTAATTACCGTGCCTTATATATAATATTTATCTTGGCCATCGAGTAAATATTTATTATATCACGAATGAAAACAACACACCTCAAGATACAGAAAAGACTCTCGGCAATATGGTCTAATTACACTCGTGTAGTTTCAAGAATTTTATTGAACAATCAGCTCGTGTATTTGTTAACTTCCTTGAAATAAATGAGTATAGCTCATTTTAGATCCCATTTAACAGCGCAGAGTTGTACTAGGAAGAATCAGGATAGATTGTTCAAGGAAAGCAATTCATGTTGTACCGAAAATGATAATCAGGAGTAGATATTACTAGTATGAAAAAGGATTAAATTAATGATCGGGTTCATTATGGCTCCTCCGTTCTTCTCTAGTAATAAATATTTTTGCTTCTCTTTTATCCCCGACCGCCATATCGGTGTCATAATTTCGTGCGGTGGGAGGCGATACCCGTAAATTACGTTTTTTTTATCGGATCTCGGATGGTGCAAGCGCCAGAACACGATACTGGTCGTATGCATGCCGTTCCATGTCCATGCATATCTCCCTTACGTTATATGCATTTTGTGCATGATAAATATTTTCAAACGGCCGCAAGAAACCTACTTCGGGTAATATTTCTGCTCATCTTCGTATTATGCTTTGATTTCTCTTGCATAGAACTCGGAAAATATTCCCGATAATTTACCACGCGTTCCTTTAGCTTCTAAAATGTATTACGGAATTTGACATTCTAAATTGATTTTATCGAGTGTTAGTTGTACTTTCAGGATAAAACATACACGGGTCAATCTATACCGAATAACTATAGCAAAATGTATCGCATTATTACTCGCTTTTTTTTAAACTATGTGCAAAATATTTCACCATACTGATTTTATGTAAATGATGGATGTTATACGTAAAAGGTGTACAAAATATAATTTTCATTCTTTTAGGCAGGAATTTTATTGGAGAATGCTTTTGTATAATATGCCTCAGGTGCTTTTAAAATGATTTAACATAATGTCCATGGCAATTGTTTTTTTAATTTCCAAAATAAAAATCCTATTCCTAAATTCCTATTTCTATTCGTAAATTATAAATGTTGTTTAAATTTATTTGCTCGATGAACTTGAACAGACTTAGTTATATGCATTTTTATGCGTTATGTGCACGAAGTGAATGCATATAGGGGAGGTCCAATCAGTCCGCCTGTCCGTCCGCATGTTAAAACTCGGGAACCGCTGAACGTATTTTAATAAAATTCGGCATTGGGAGGTTTTGCTATAATTGGTCTACCGATTCCAATTTTGGTTAAAATCAGACAACAATTACGACCACTTTACATGAAGACCTACATGTAGTTTACAATGTTCCTTTGTTTCAACTCGGGGAACGCGGAACGTATTTTGATGAAATTAGGTATTGGAGAGTTTTGCTAAAATAGGTCAACCGTTTTCAATTCTGGTTAAAATCGGAGAAAAATTACCACCACTTTACATGAAGACACATGTATTTTACAACGTACCTCGCCAGCTTCTCGTTAAATACACATCTGAGCGAAAAATATTGGGAACATTGTGAAATCTCAAAGAAGACATGGAAACTCGGTGTGCCCCGACATTGAGTACACCTTCCCAATCTTGTTACAGATGAATAACGTCTCCTATAATATAATTTTTCTATCAAGTGTTTCAGAATTGTATGCATATTTGTCGAAAAGAAACTGTTTTTGATTAATTTCTTTAGAATTTTATTTTCTCACTCGTAAAGATTTTAAAGAGTTAAAGTTTCATTTACCAAGGAATAAATATTTCATGGGCTATTGAAAAAGGACGGGGTTTTGAAGAATAAATCCGCATGGAGATTAAAGAAGTGCTGAAGTTTTATTTATCTTTCGAATTATCTCTGCTGGATTCTCATTCAGAATTATGTTTGAGATAAATAGAACGTGATCTATCAGGCATTTGGTTAAAACGCGTATTTCAGAACGATTTAAACGACTCCAAGTTTTTTCTGCCGATAAGTGAATATTTACTCTGATTAATTGTGCATTTCATTTGTGTTTATTCCTATATTTTTTGTTCTCTTACAGTGCGTGATGTCAGAATTTTACGAAATACTAAAATATCATCCTTCTAAGGACTATGTTGCTTATTTTTCTATTTAATTTAAGACGGTCGGAAAAGATTTCCGTTAATGTATAAAGCCATAATTTCCCGCATCCATAATAAACGCTCTAACAAATATATTGATTGCATTTACTCAATGGTATTTACGGTAAGCATTCAAGGCCGCTGAATCGCACGCGTGGGCCGTAATACCCCCCACTATACATCACCCTATCAAAAGTTTCTCTACTTCTTCACTTCTTCTAAGATCTGTAACAATCGATCAATAAATTTTTATGCATATCAATACCAACATTTAAAAATAAACTGATGTGGGCAACACATGACTTTCTCCATATTTATATGACAAATTACATGCTTTTAGCTCTGGGATCATTGTCAATATTTACTTCCGGTTGACAATTAGGAAAAGAAAATGGAGCGTTACTAATCGTAAGACGTAACTCAGCGTCAATTGTTAACAATAGTCCTCGGTAGGTGGCGTGGTGGTGGCAGATAAAAATATCCGATATCTCTTAAACAATGCATTATATGGAAAGATGTATCAAACAACGGTTGTAGAAAATCAATTTTCCTAAAACTATTATTTCTATACTTTTTTACATTTATCAAATATTAAAGCAAATATTTCAAAATAACGGATAAGTGACAGGAGTAAACACTTCCGTTCTACCGATTTTTACTAAAAACTAATCAGGCCTTCTAACTATTATCAAAATGTTAAATATAAAATTTTGCGTTGACTCGATTAATGGTTTTTGAGTTAGAGTGCCCACAAAATCTATCACATACAGACCTACAGACATCATCGCGAAACTAGTCAGAATAGGTTCAGGGAACCTTAAAATATGTATTATCATTGAAGTCTCGAATTCGATTTTTTTCATGAAAACGATACTTTCTCATATTACGTATATGGGGTAAGAAAAATCAATAATATTTTGGAACCTGTTTCCAAGCGCATCTTTGCTTCCTGAGGAATAAGGAATATTGAGATGACATTACATCATGGGATTTCAATCTTCTTTGGTTATGTACCTTTTTGGGCATTTTTATTATTCTCGTACCCTCTTGGCCACTTTTTGAATAGTCACGTACCCCTTAGCATATATTAAAATGATAAAGATACGAAGAAAATGTTTTTATTAAAATGCATTACTGATGTTTGTACATGTCATTTATAAAACTCATTTTATTGACTATTTATACTACAATTAATGACAGTGGGCAAGTTTTTGAGTGAAAAAAGACCTATTGGTATCTCAAATATATAATCACCGTGACAATGAAAATTATTTTCTATTTAAATTTCACTTTGTCTGTAATAAAAGGTTCCTACAATGTTTTAAAACATTATTTGTAATCATAAAACATCACGGCCGTTGAATCGGAAGATATGCGTTAAAGATAAAGTGAATAGAAAATTATAATTCATAATATTTCCACGTACCCATTTAAAGCGCCGCGAGGACCCCCAGGGTTACGCCTACTTCCGGTTGGAAAGCCTTTGAATTACATTAAACACTGCAAGGTTTTATAACAAATTAACCTTTAATAAACATATTTCATAAGCAAACGGTCTACAAATGTATTTAACTCTATTCAAATTTTAAAAAATATGAAAGTATAGCAATAACGGCATAATTAATATTTATTCGTTAAATATGAACAACGAGATCTGTATTTGTTTATCTCCATCGCTGTTTTGAATTAACGCTTAGCAAAGATCTACATAACGAACTATTTAAATTTAATATTTCTTTCATGCCCACCCATCATTTGTGACGGACAATTACACACTAGTGCAGTTGCCCGTCAAAATGACGGGTGGGAATGAGTGAGGTATTAAACGGAATGAGCTTTGCCTTGCTGTATGTAATTCGACTAGCAACGGATTAAAGCGATCGTACAATATACCTCCATACGATAATCGATCATTAGTCTTCTATTAAAATTTTTGCGTTAAAAGAATTTGTCAGCTTACTATTCTATCTCCTTCTAACCGCATTTTTCTTTCGAATCTTCTCCCTCTTGAACCAATATTTTATCTTCCCTCTGAACCCCGACCTCTTTCCCTCATCCAATTTTAACTCGCCTGTCTGCCTTTACGCCACGTACCCGACTTCGCTCGCTCGTTCCACCTGAGAAAAAGATAAACCATCCAAGGGGCAATTTCATGGCTTTTTGCACCTGGCTTCAGCGCTCTGAAGTCCGCGTTAAAGCTTTTTATAGGACCGCCTCTAATTAGCTGAAACCACACCACCGGGTTTAATGCGAGTAATGCACCAAATTACGTCAGTCTAATGCAGCGCGAGGGCTGGTTGATTTCAATTTTCGCTTCTTACAAAATACATATGTGCCTATACTTTATCCACAAAGAGAATAATAGCTGGAGTCAATTTAGATCGTAAGACATGTGAGAAACAAATCAAGCTCCAAACGTTCCCAATCCTTCAACACAACCCTTTAAATTTATTAAACTCTTCATTTATCCGCAAAAATAATGTGAAGAGTTGGACTGGAGACTCGCAATTTGAAGCAAGAAACTGAGTTTTGCATAAATACATTTTCTTCAAAAATACGGAGCTCGCGGATTATTTAAAAAGGTTTGCATTTTGAAGTAGTTCGCCTCTTCAAACATTCTTTCTTGGCACAATTCAGAATTTAAATCTGTATTTATAAAGAAAATATCTGGTTTTGCCGGAAAAAAAGGTTATTTTACAATCGCAGGAGATGAGAAATAGATGGACGTGTCATTAACAATATAAAGAGAAAGTGGATGTTTCACAGTTAATTTTATTTTAGGTGGATAGTAATGTCGCAAAGATCGTGATGAACTACGTGATTGGGTTGGGTAGAAGTATTTTAAGAAGATGGCTACTGTCTAAAGTGAGATATTAATCGGAGCAAGCTAGCGAATGAGCTTACAGGGAGATTTATAGCGAGAAGATGGGAAAAGAGACGACGCCGGAAAAAAGGTAGGACTCGGTAGATGATGGCGGAGCTGAAATTGAGGATAGAGGATTAAAGTTGGGAAGTTCATCTTCTAATCCCTTCAGCGACGCTTCTGTAGAACGGCCCAATACACAAGCTCCTTATTTCAAACGTGTTTAAATTGCCTCGTTCCCTATTCAGCGGCAAATGATCTACAGAATAATCAAAACAGAGGTACTCTTCCGGCAAATGAATGTATGTTAAATGATTTTCGGTTAACAGTGCGAGAATCGACGGTAATTATTCCCAATTATGATTTGGGAAGTGTTAATCACGGTGGATGGAGCTAGTCAGGAAAACTAGGAGTTATTGTGAAGTGAATGACATTCCTGGGATGAAAATTGACAGTGGAAGATTACGGAACATTAAATTTTTTTAATGAAATATTTGGAAACAATAGATAATATATATCAATACACGTTTTAGTTATCTCATAAAATAGCCAGCAATTCTTTCCTTTAGTTCATTAAAATTCGTTTGACAAAAGTTCCCTTCTAAATTAATATGTTTGTTCTTTGAAATGTATAAGTTTTCTTAACATTTATGAAAAAATTATTGATTTTCATAAGTTTTAACTTTAAAGTGAAATGTAGAAGCAGCTAGCATTTTATAATTTTAATTTTCGGTTTAATGGAAAGTCTTCCAGCAGTTTATACGCTCGAATGATCATAAACATTATCTATTGCATTGACATTTATCAAAAAGACACAATTACAGGAATTGAATATAAACAAGTGATCATATAAAATAAATTTTTGTAACCAAATTTTATATAGATAATAACCATATATCATTTTTCATATGATGCCATTCACTGTCCGTAAGTTCCTTAAATCGCCAATTGTTGGCTTTCCCTAGACGACGAAAGTTTTTCAAATCAATGAAAGTAAAATTTTCGTGTCTAAAATATATTTATGAATCGATTTGACGCTCGTTCGAAAATCGACGGGTGGAAAGTGTATTTACACTATTTTAATCGTTGGTTAGTTCAAGTCGTAGGATTAAAAAAATGCTATTTCAAAACTAAAATAACAAATACACTTCGAGCGTATGCCGTGTTACGGCCCTGGAAACGAACTTGGGCCGTTATATTATACGGAGTTTAATCGAAAGCCTCCTTAGGCGTCCATATCTTTCAATCAGAAGGAATGATAAAAACAGATTCAGCCGTTCTCGAGTTGTTCGGCATTATTGAGTGGAATCTAACAATAATGAAAGGCTACTTTGTCCCTTGGTTACTTTGTGGCCCCCTCTGTCATAAATAGAAATAACTCTATAATGGAACAAGATTCATTTTTTATGTATGGAAGAAATGATTAATTCACGTATTGTAAGATGATGACTAAATGAAATCTCGAAAAAAGTCCTAGGTTGGACTCTAAGTTAGACATTTCCATTTCCCATATGATAACACGTAAAAATCGACTTTTTGACTTGCAGGCTTTTATACTATTTGAGATCTAAATTAGAAAGAAGTCACCTACGATCCTCGAATCCAGCCCATTTAAAAGAAGGAACTATTTAGTTTCTTATTCTGTTCATCTATTCCCGCCACGTAAAAATATACTTTTGGACGTGCAGGCGTTTCTTCTTTTTGAGATTAAAATTAGAAAAAATAGACTCACGACATTTAGATCTTAACTGTTTTAAAGTAAAAGGTTTCTTATTCTGTTCATCTATTCCTGCCTACAGTTAGATATTCCTCATGTTATAAATTTAATTCACATATTTTGGGAAAATCTTGCCATTTTAACGGGATGTTGCCATGCCAACCCATTACATTGTTAAACCTAAAAATCCAATCGTTATTTCAATCCTTATGGGTGAAAGCGTGCTTTGGATGCTCTTACAATTCGTACGAGAGAGAGGAGAGATAAATTCTTTTCATAGCAACCAATGTAAACAACATTCCTTGCGTTATTTACGAGGATTACATTTGAATGTAGAATATTAATCATTCGCATATTAAAATTATGTACTTAGAATCATCGTAGGAGTTCGAAACATAAAACAGCGAACGCATAAATGAATGAAAGTTTGTTTTCTTGCCATCCAAAGAATGTCAAGTCATATTTATGTTTATTTTTGATTTCATAAAAACCTTTCCCGTTGAATCTCAACGGGCATCTCGCTAGTAGTGTGTGTGTGCGCGCGTGCGTGTTCGTTGGCATGTGTATAGTTTGTTTGTTAAAACGCTCAATAACTTAATTGTGAAGAAGAGCATGGAGGCTTTACATAAATTTATAATAAATGCCTTTTCTCATGGTTTCTTGGTCAAATGCCCTTTTAAAAATTTTATATTTTAGCATGAATAATCGATATTGCTAGCATTTCAGTATAATAGGTTTTGTATCTTCTCAATTTGTCTATTTAAAATATGATTATTTACCAAATTTTCTTAGAGATAGTAGGAAACTTTTTATTTACTCACGGGTTTTTAATTTTTGGAGTCAAATGAATGTGTTACATTTCCATTTTGTTCCTTAATTTTTGTAAATTTAATGAGGAATTTCATTGTTCATTTTTCATTCCTATTAATATATCATATGCAGTTAAAGAACTGCAATTCAAATGTTAAATACTTACTTTTCTAAAAGTTAATTGTCGTAAGGTGAAACTTATTATTAATGTTTTCATTCAATTCCTAAAACAATCATAATATCCATTACAAAGCGACCACTGAGGAATTTGCAATCATAACCTGTCATGTAATCTCGAATGAACCGAAATAACCTAAAACTTATCCAGTTAAAAGATTTAAATTATAAATTTGGTCAAAAATATTCAATTTCTAAAACCGACTGCAGCGTCTAACTTCGTTATTCTTAATAGTATGTTAATTTTTCATTGTTTTTCCTCACAAACAAACAATTCTCCATCTCCTTTCATTTCCAAAAATGCCAACTTGGCGTTGTATTTATTTAGTAATTTATTTTATATAATCTTTTATTCTATTTTTATTCTTTGTCACTTTCTTCCTGTTTGTAATTGACAATGGGTTAGATGGAAGAAAACCATTTAGTCTCAATATCGCCCAAATAAAGACTGATATCTATCTATTCTTACTGATGACTTCAAGAAAATATCTCGAAGAAGATGTTATGGCGCGATAATTTTTATGGTTTGCTGCCAGGTGGCGATTTCTGTTTGTTTGAAGCTTCGGAATAGAAGTCCTTCCGTCTCTCGGACGATTCGCGAAGCAGTAACGGAGAGCGGAAATCTTTCGCTGCGCATCCCATCTGTTTTCTATTGTCTTTCGACCCTACATAAGACCGTGATCCGGGGCCGAGTCGGCTTCTTTTATAGCAACGGGCAATTTAAAGAGTAAGGTTCATTTTTGCATTCTCACTTGGAAGATGGTTAACGCCAGAATCAGCTTAGTCAATATTCCTCTTCCTAATCATATTTCATCCGCTTTCCTTCTGTTCTAAGATCTAGAAGAAATTTGGTTGAGTTAAAAAGACCTTAAGAGTCCTCATGTATAAAAACCTAAAAATTCAAGAATAAGCATTTTAAAATCAATGGACGTGGTGGAACTCCATATTGAGGAAAAAATGAATTCAGTAGTGTAGTAGTGGATTATTTACAAGGTACTAAATTCATTTTTTCCTGAATAAGCATTTTGATTACGCAAACTTTCCTTTTCCCCGATAACAATTTTTCCAATGACTCCGCATGGCTATTAAATCTTAAAAAGCAGATAATGCAGCTAATCTAAAATGATGATGAGATGGATTTTTCGAATAAAAGTGAGAAAACTTTCGTGCCGTAACTTAACTTTCAATTTATCAACCCTCATTAGTTCGCATTACAGTATTTATTACTTTCTGTATATGCTCGTACGAAGTATAGGGAAAAGTATTGTTTTAAAAAAATCGACTTCGAGATTTCAATGGAAATACACGCTTTGAGGTCCCTTGAACATGTTTTGGCCATTTTCTCGATGATGTCTGTGTGTTACTGAAATTTTTTTTTTGTGGGTGCTATAACTCAAAAACAATGAAACAGGTCAACGCGAAGTTTTATATTTAAGATTTTAAAAAAAGTAAAAAATTGATTAATTTTTGGTAAAAATCGGACAACCGGAAGTGTTTACTCTTGTCACCTCTCCGTTATTTTGAAATATTTTCCTTATTATTTGATAAATGTAAAAATGTAAAAGAATAAATGTTCTAGAAAATTTAATTTTCTACATTCTATGCTTTAAACATTTTTCCATATATTGCATTCTTTAAGAGATATCATATATTTTTAACTGCCACCGCCACGCCCCCTACCGACGACTATTGTTAACAATTGACGATTAGTTACGTCTTAGTAACGCTCCTTTTTCTTTTCTTAATCGTTGGAGCTTTGTGGCTCTATCCAACATCAGAAGGCTGTGGTTTGAGTTTATTTGTTCTTTGTAAAGTCTAAAATTTCCTTACTGTTTCGAAAAATATTTATTATTGTCTAACCTATTTGGAATTTTTAGAAATATTACAAGTATGGAGAAACTCATGTTGGTGGCCACATCAGATTTTTCGGAAAGTAGGATAAATATGAAAGAGTGGCACCCAATCGAAAAATATCGACAACTACTGCTTTAGAACTTGACTGTTAAATAAATAATTTGCAATTACTTTAGTGCAAAAACATACGTTGATAAAACGTTTAATTCAAAAGATGAGAGTGTCCTGTAATTTTGTTATCTAACCCTGAGCGAATACTCACTTTAAAATACCATCGCGAAACAGCCGAAGAGGATAGAATCTTTATATAATACTTCTCGATTGACCGTCCGTCTGTCTGTCTGTACGTCTGTCTGTCCCAGTAGTTTTGGGCATTTCGCAATGGAATTAAGAGCTGAAATTTTCAAAATCGTGAATTCCCCATGAGGTAGTCTCTAGAAAATAAAATATCCCGAAAAACGTCCAGGATTCGACTCCGGGAGACAATTATATTTTCCCATACGTTTACACGGGATTTTCGATTTTTCAAGGTGCAAGGTTTATCTCATTCAGTCATTAAAATATGTAAAAATGGACCGAATTTTCCCTTTTTTATTTTATTTGAGGGCTAAAACTATGAAATATCTTATTCATGCAATGTTTAGATGTTATACGGATAAGTTTGTCAGAAACACGCATTTCTTTTCGAAATTTTAAAACTTTTTCGTACTCTTTCCGGATGTTGTCAAGGCGACCCACATTGAATCCGATTGAATTAGCGTCTATTAAGCCTTAAAATTGGCGAAATAATTGCGTTATCGCTTTGCGAGTGTTATGTAACATCGAAATTATTGTTGCAGCAATGCCAAACGTAATAGATAGCAACGTAAATAATTTCAGATAACCTATAATGCTCATTTGTATTGATTTGTATTTAAAGTAGCAGCCTCTAACCCTTTGCACTCATGTTTTTTCATATGGTGATTCCCAGCCAGATCAGGTTTTTTTCATGTTAATTCTTACAAATTAACTTCTCTTATTTTCTTCTTCTAAACTGTTGGAATCCGAGGTGTTTTAAGCTTCACCCATCAGACAGCTATACGTCGCCTTTTCCAGAGTTACGCGTATAGAAGACATCAGAGCGAAGATCATAGGAAAGATGAGAGATGGTCGTTTCTACACAAGAAATATTGTTTATAAAGGAATACTACGAGTTTTTTAGAACATATTCTATGAATCTGTAAAATCTTTTTCGAATATTTCTGTTTTATTTTAATTTTACTAACTGCTTCCTACTATCGGAATAACCCGTTGCATATGTCAACAGTAAAGTCTGTTTGTGTCAATATATAAGTTTTTAACACACACCCCTCAGAAGTAAAATTTAAATCACACTACAATGTCCCGTTGATGCTCAACGGGTAATTCCTCTAGTTTGTATTCATAAATCTACCGGGTTCGGAGAATTCACGCAGGCTGACGGCGAATATTTCAACCGAGACAAACAATCGGTGGTCCAAATAGATCCTAATAAATCGAATTACGCGTCGAGTCAGTCCGTCCGTCGTGCATAACAACGACGACTGTTTGAAGTTTCACATCGTCACCCAAATAAACAACTTCTCTCCGAAACCCTTTTAATTGTCCCCATCTATTTTTTCCTTTATTTTTCACTTCCTTTCGCGATAAACGTAGATCGTGCACACGCCAGAGTATATGCCGAGCAGTGAGCGGAAACCATATTTTTTTAAAGTACTGGACCAAAATAAACGGCAAATGCAAAGTGAAGCATCACTTTCCCCTTTTTCTGGATTCGCGGTTGAAAAAATGTCATTTTCGATGTTTTCCCTGTTGTGCTTGTAACTATTTGAGTTTTATGCGGCCGGAAATACATCACGTAACAGGGTAATGAGAATCATCTGTGAGAGGAAATTAATTCGGAATTGGTAATCGTACCTAAAATCAAGGATTCATGGAATTAAAAATGTGGTAGTACCTGCTTATTAATTAAAATACACCAGGATATGATTCATAAAACGAGATGCACATTGGGCAAACCTTATAAACACACCGTAAAATTATAATACCAAAATTTAGATTTTCCCGTAATTAAGGTTAATTTTTTCAGTTCTGTCAAACCTCGATAGAAAATAGATAATACATTTCTCGATTATGTAATGCAACTGGTTTTCACACGCGTGAAAATGGTATATCGGTTAATGTAGGTCTAAAATTGTTTAATTTCGTCAGATGTTAATATCGCAGCAACAAAAATGTCTTATAAGGCAATCCTCAGCGAGACGTCTCGTTAAATGTCTTCGATGTATGAAGGAAGATGTCACGTTACAAACTGCATCGCTTTGCATATACGTTTGTGGAGCGTCATAGGCGAGATTACGAATATTAAAAAATCAATGCGTATGTAAATTACTACCGTAATTTTAAATCTCTTGATTCTTGTATTTAATTTCATGTTCATCATTATTTATGTAATTTAATTTTTTTCATATTGTCACTCCATATGGGGCCTCAAAATGTATCCTATTACTGCCGAATGACCCATTACCTATGTGGTCCGAGTGTGATTGAATAATTTCAAATTCAGAACCGTCGCAGGTAAGTTTATATATGCATTGACTTAAGTTTATATATGCATTGACAATTTCATTTCATTTTATCTGCTTATTTTTAACATATTACGTTTTACTGCTTTATTATCATGTATAATATGGGACACAAATGGTACAAATGTACCATTAAATTTACTCAAAAAACGTTGCATTTTCTTTGATGAATTATAATGATCTCGACAGCAGATGTTGTTAAAGAGAACTTTGTGATCAGATTTGAACAAATAAAAATGAAAAATTAACGGGAGTTGTGGAAAATTTTAGAGTTTTCATGTGGTTATTGACGAAAAACTGACTATATAGTGTAATGATTTACATCCAAATTAAAAATGCAAAATGAAATAATTGTAATTTCATCATGTTTACTGCAGTAATTAAAAATGCCTATACAAAATAATTTGGCTAGATTTTTAACCTTTGTCTTAAATATGTGTGTGTCCATTAATTTTACATGGGTTCTCCATGCGCACATTTATTTATACACCTAAACAACCATAGAACAACAAAAAGCCTTAATGGCACTACCCACCGAGGATTTCTCCTATATAATAATCTACCCCATACTGTAAAATGTCTAGATAAGAAAAAATCCTAATTGAAGATTAAGGAGCTCGCTCACGAAAAATTATTCTAGTGTTACTGAGTTTATGAACGACTCTCATATATAATCCTATTATAATGTTTTTTTGTGACCATAGATTATACTGTATCTCCTATTTTTCTTGATGCTGTAATTTATACTGTTAATTTATGTTTATGGACTTTATATATGAATGTGCTATTATATTTTTTCATATTGTTTTTCTATTTGAAATGTAACGAATTTATGATTTTGACGAAACCATATAATGTATTGCCAATGGTGAATAAACCTACTACTACTACGTAATCCGTTATATTATTAGGAACGCACACGTAAAACACAAATTTCACTTTTACTCGTAGTTCGGCAATTCCAAATTATTGGAAACATATTTCCCACACGATGTCTCCTATGATTTCTCCTGAAAATCTTTTATATTTTACGGGCATTTACTCTTCCTTTTTTCTCATTCCAGTAACTCCATGGTTGATCCGTCAGATTCAATTTTCCGCAAGCCTTCCTATTCCAACGAGGGACGAAATCGCCTCCCGCCGTCATCCATCCTTTGAGCAATTACGCTCCTAAAAAAACTCTTTCGAGTTTTGTGGCGAATAGACAAATCCCATTTAATCTCCAACATTTGCATTTCTGGCGGAAAGAGATGCAGAATTAGTATTCCGACGAACATATTTCAATAAGATCCTTCCTGGGAGAGGATTCCGCGTTCGTTGTAAAATGAAATCTCCTGACCAGCCGACTGCAGCAATAAGAATATGGCCGTGCTTTCAATTAGAGGAAAATCAGCTTCATAGCTTCCTTTAACGAGTGCTGAGTAAGGAAGTAAATCTTTACCGACTGCCGAGACAAGCGTGGGTTAAAAGACTTAAATGCGGAATACGCAGCATTTAAGACATATTCACAAAATATACAAGGTAAGACAGAGATATTGGGAGGATGACAGAAACAGGGAACTAGAATTGAAATATTGTGCACACATAACACGGCTCGTTATTGCGCGGTATGGGATATAACATGTGCCTTATTCAAGCCCTAAACAAAAGTTTTTTTTTAACAGATGGGTCCTATTTCTAGCTATAACTCTTTATGTGGATTCACGATTTTACTAACGTTGTTTCATTCCTGGGGCCGCTACGGCGCTAGTACGCATACAATATTGTTAATTATTTAAATAAACATATTTATGCAACGGTTTATATGCATACTGTTAAATCAATGTTTATTATTAGGTAGGATTCAACAAATACACGAAAGATGGATTTTTACTATTTATTTTAACCTTTACCTTACGGATTTAAATGCCCACCATAGGAATTCACGGCCGGATTAATTTGGAATATTTAAATCTAATTTTTTTTATTTTTGCGTAAATTGTCATCTTAGTAACTAGCAACGAACTTTTTGTTTCTTTTGTTGAACAAAATTTTTATTAGAACTGTGAGTTAACGGTCAAAAGGCTATGTAAATATTTTGAAAACTTTAATTATAAATATAGCTGTTGTAGTTTGTTTTGTTCTCTTTCCTTCCATGTTTTACATAAATATTAGTGCCTACAAGTAAAGCTAATTTCTATGTTGAGTCATATCGATTTAACGAGGAATTCCCTATAAGGAGGGGCATCTAATTTCCCGAAACCCGCGCACCGTTGTGTGATAGGCGCTGTATTTCCCAAACTGGGTGCAGCGGACAGCTGGGGTAACACAACTGATCTTTATAGGCGCCGCGAAAAACCTTATTTAGTAAAAAACAAACAATGCTTAAGTGCTGATAGGGCACTATGGCGATGATTTTCCTCTACTTAATTTATTATGGTGTAGAGGCAACAAATGGATGCGACTAAATACTTAAATATCTAAAAATACAAAATCTTGCCTCAAGGTTGTAGTGTCGCGAAATTCTGTTTACATTTGAAATAATGCCACGACCTCAAAAAATATGAAACCAATAATTTAATTATGTAATAAATAATAACGCTGGCAAGAGAAAGGTGGGAGAATTTTAAGGAAATAGAAAAAGAAATATATGCTTTGCAAATTATCAGCAAAATGTATCGCGGGAGAGAGCTATAAATATGTTTTCACACCATGTATTGTGAGCATGAATGGCGAAAATCTTCAAGTTATCTAATAAATCCTCAATAATACGCCAAAGAAATAAGGATTAGGATGAAATATCTTAGTGAGAGTGTTGTTTTCTCGTATGATATCTCCTTCATGAATTTCGGGAAAGGGCATAAAGGTTTTCCTACTTCTTTAATTGAAATATGTGAGAAGAGTACCGCGTGGACACAATCTTTCTCATGAGAAAAGCTATTTCGTCGAAGAAAAAATATATTTTCTAAAAGAATAATAGAAATGCCAACAACGAGATTTCCAAGGAAACCAAACTTTAGATGTTCTCAAAGGATAGATTGAACATTAGAAAGCGATAAAAATTCGTGCAATATTCGCGCCAAAAATAAGTCTCCGTTTGTGAAGCAAAAGTTTCGGGAGAAAACAATAAACAGAACACGCGAGGCCGAAGCACTGACAATGGATGGAATGGGTTGGTAGAAGTAGCGACGGGAAAGGAGGATGTCGCTTGGAGGAAGGAAAGACAAATGGATGGAGGAGTAAAAAACGCGACAGAAGCTGGATGAAAGGATAAGTCGCATGAATGAAACGTACCCTGAAGTCGTTATTACATAGGAAGAAAGAATGCGCATCGAGAATAAAATATAACATTCGAAAGCGAAAGGGAGAGAGAGGGAGGGGAAAAAAGAGGAGTGGCGAGGAGAAAGTGTAAAAAGAGAATTGAAACGCTGAAATTTGGCGAGAGAAAATGAAAATGGTAAACATTTGAGCAGCGACGTATATACTCGTGGGGATATGAAAATAATGGAATGTAATTTTAATTAGAGGTTGAATTCAAATTAGCATTTAAGTATATTTATATCATATGATCAAGGGCTAGTTGTGTATATTTTACTCTAACATAGGAATAAACTAACACAAAGTTTTCATTATTGAAAGAGAAAACGTTACGCGCCCTTGACGTGCTAATCGACAAATAAATTCAGAATTTCGGTATAACTTCCTTCAACAATAATTTGCATCTCAAATTTTTCTCATCTTTTATATTTTTCAATCTAGAGACATATTTTCATCACTTCACTTCAATTTATTCTCTCCAGAGTTGAGTGCAACTAACTCAGCGAAGTAATATATTGCAACAACTCATCAAAATACCAATAATAGATGATGGGGAAGATATACAATGCTAGCGTATTAACAATGAATCAAAACAAGATTCGTTTTTCATTCGAATAAAATAAATCGTGTTATTATGATATTAGAAAAGAATGATTCGACATTATAAATACGCAAATAACTGCCAGTTTCCAGAGGTTACAGAGTAAGTGGAAATTGGAAAAATAGCTACTTTTTCGATGAAGAATGTGCGCGTTGGCTATACAACATTCGAATATAAGTTTTAAGAAATTTAACCAGATGGTTTTTGGAATATTGTAAAGCAGCGAGAATGTGCATAGAAGTCAAAGAAACAAGACTGCGGAAAAAGCTGCCGAAAAATTGACTCCCGACGAGAAACACAGAGCTATAGCGAGTGGGTGTTACGTAGATGGAGGACGATGCTCAGCCGGCACTGAAGTTGATCCATGCAACAACGAAAAGTGAAAGGCAAACCGCGGTATAACATTAAAAAGAAACTAATGGAACAACCATTTGGCTCAATAGCCAAACAGGCTGGCAGAAGTACAGAAACTCGAAAAGTCTAATGCACGCTATTTCCCAAGCGATGACAAAAGCTTGAAGTAGACGAATATGAGATGAACCTTAAGAGAACAAGCAGAGTTAGCCATCGGCATGAATAACAAAAGCGCGTTTTAATGTTTTATTTGTTGATATCACCATATGGTCGGTAATTAGAGCCTCGCTTGTTTTATATATAGGTCCGTACGTTAATTTCATAAATCCATAACACTGTACGTAATTTCCCGAATGTTTGTCCGTCCGTCCATCACGCTACATCAAGAATTGTAGGTAGCACAGAAATTCTGTAAATGTCATTTTGTTTCTATCAGATAGGAGACCCCAGGAAAACTATTTAAATTTTCATTTTAAAAAATGGCGGCCGCTTAAATTCTTTTAATGGCCCCTTTCCGACCATGTATATTTTTCAATACAAAAATGGCAGCAGTACAGAAATTTACACTCCAAGTTTCAGCACTTAATCGTTTGCGATTTCGTCACAATTTAAATTTAAGAAAGCACACAGACGGACAGACTGACGCCAAAGAGAATCCATAAGCTAATTAAAAAAAGTAGTAGAGCCTTATCCATGAACATAGACACAATTAGCGCGATATTTCTTCTAATAATAAATTCGGTATTATTTTGTTTTATTTCGCTATGGATATATGTCACATTGACCTAATTGACGAACTTAGGATAATTTGGAATTTTCTCACCTTTTATATGCGTAAATTTGACTTATCTCAATTTATTTTTTATGCAGTTACTAGGGAGCTCTGTCCCATACTCGCTTCCGCTCGCGAACCCCCAGCTTCCGCTCCCTTCGGCGTTCAATGAGGCCAACAACTGCGCTATCTACAATTCATCGGTGGCCGCGTAAAGAATTACCGAAAACCTCAGTGAGCAGCACGGTCTACTTTTCTATATAATAGAAAGTAAATACGCTTTTATATCCATGTGTGAATAATGCCAACAACAGTTACGTTTCCATGGCGCTAAATTAATCAAATGGACAGAAACCGCGAAAAATCTCATTAAAACGTAATTTTTAAGCAATTTATTACCACAATTAAAATTTTACAATAAGAAACCTAATCCTTATAATTTTTACCATATAACTGTGTAAATTATTCATCGGTATCTATACTGTAAGGCATTTTAAAATACCAACAAAAGAAGACCTGCACGCTGGTTTTTTGGAACTACTATGTTATTAAAACGTAGAAAAGATACGCTCCTGGTATCGAATCCATGGACTCAGTGCAGACGATAAACAGCTTATAATTTAAAAATAATACTTCTAAATAATTTGTGATGCTCATACCAAACAGAATGAAAAGTAATTGATTTATAAGTGTTATTTTATTTTACACACGACGAATTTAAAACATTTCCTGACATATTTGATATATGTATATGCAAGGATCGACAATTACGGTCGCCTGCTCGCCAGTGCCGAGTTGATATTGCCATCTGGTGACCACCTATTCACAATACTATTTTTCTCATCGGAACATGGAACGATATAGAGAAAGTTATTGAGATCGAAAAAATTTCTGTTTAGATTTTTAATTGTAAATTTAGCTCTCCGCCGCTCAAAAATACTTTACCCTGCTATTCAGAATAGACTCGCCCGTCGCAAAAGTACGGTAATGATCTAAGAGAATAAGGTGATTTTCATCATCTCTTATCAAAAGACTTCTTTGAAAAAGTTATTGAAATTATTCTTAGTGAATGGCATGAAGTTGGAGTATTATGTAAGAAATTGGAGCCAGAAGATATTCTAAAATCAATAGTTTCACGCGGAGAAAGATTTCCTTCCTCCAGTAAGTTGATATCTATAATTGCAGTTTTTTCAACATCAACGGCGTCATGTGAGAGAGGTTTCAGTGCCGTGAGTTTTATAAAACCTAAGAACAGGTAATCATTACAGAATTCTAGTTTAGATAGCCTCTTAATGATAATAATAAATGGGCCGTCAATTAATTTGTAGAAGTCAGAACGTGCTATTGATCGATCGTATGTTTCGAGCAACGCGGGACGTCAAAAAAAGGGTCATAAGCACAAAAATGACGAAAAATAAAATTTTTGGGGGTGCCGGTGGTGTAGTGGTTAGGACGCTGGCTGCTACTCGCCCGATGCTTGAAAAAGCCATCGGGTACGAATCCTGCGCGAGTAGGATTATTCTCAAGGTCGCCCGGCCCCCTGTCTGTGTGGTTTGAGGAGACCGCGCAAATTCAGCTGTTCCGTCCTTCGGAAGGGACGTTAAGCCGTTGACCCCCCTGGTGGTCTTCGTAAGAGGTGACGAATGCCGGCACCGGGTTTCCCTCCTCCCTCCCCGGTTATTCATTGCACTGCCTCTGAGATACCCATTTGTGCTGTAAGAGAGGCGAATTGACTGGGCACTCAAACAAACAAACAAAATAAAATTTTATATCTTCTGTATTATAAGAATAAAAGATAATAAACAATATTTTTCAGAGCGTTCCAGTGTTATAACTATTATTATGCTAAAAATTTGTTTCCTTTATAAATTTATAGTTCTGGGGCGGAGAATGCATTTTTCGTTAGGCGAGTAGGAATTGGCTTAAATTGTCCAGTCCTGTGTATATGGTACAACTACATACATTTTTCTGGTTAAGATTTAGGTTTTTGCATTTTTGATTAAGTAAAAAGTCTAATAACTTCCTTTCGTCATTACTTCATACTTTCACAATATGAAAAAAACTGAAAGAACACTTCTTTACCCGGTATATCCTTTTATCGACCACATAGCTCCAGTGGCGCAATTGGTTAGCGCACGGTACTTATATGACAGTGTCCGAGCTATGCCGGGGTTGTGAGTTCGAGCCTCACCTGGAGCAATTATTTTTCGTTTTATAACTCGTTCAGAAGACACAAAATTTACTCCTCCCCTGTTAACTGAAATTAATTAAGTGAATGCTAATAAAGTAATACAATACCTATAAAAAGATCATTTTTCTGAATAATTGCCCATTCTAAAAAAGAAACGTGGATTTTTGCAAGATAAACTGCAAAGGATGAAGGAAAATTCCATATCGATTGATCCGTCTGTGGGTTTAAGAAGTGGCCGAAATTCTAAGCTTTTTTCGTTTTATTTCCCCTTACATCTTGGCGTGTACGTGAGCGCGTGTTTGTGGTTGCCTAGTAGGTCCCTGTCGCGGTCGTACAAACTTACAAACCTAGCAACGCTGTGATTTTCGGGTCCCTGGCGCAGATTAATCTCTCGCAAACCAGGCTCGTTTTTTTTTACTCTATTCACATCTTTAGGATTAGTGCTTGTGCGATTGAGTGAATGACTTTTGGTCCCTAGCGTGGAGTAACATCCCCAAAACCTGTTTGTATTTTTCATTTTATTTGACTCATCACCTCCTTTCTTCTTTTTCTCCCCTTTTTTCCTGCGTGTCTCTAATTTATGAACTTTACAGTTAAGGAATTTGATTTCTCATTTAAAATCTTATAAAAATTTTAGTGTGTGTGTGTGTTTGTAAGTATGTTATTTATACGTTTTTACACCGTTGAAGCTATCGAATTCAAGATTTTCAAAATGAGCCATCCTATGGACCGAAGGAGACCTTGGTCTAGGTTTGCAGACCGTGGAGTCCCTTTTAACCTATGGGGTCAAAAAAATACTATTTCCATAAGAATGCTTGGGAAATGGTGTGAAGAAACACTAAAATATCATGCAGTCCTTCACTGATGTGGATATAAATATACCTAAATATTAACTTACGATCAATAAAAATGGCGTATTTTACGCAGAAAAGACTGAATATTTTAATTATGTTCATGTTTTGTCGTATTGCATGCTAAATCACTCGAATGTTTTCTTAAACCGCAAAATTTATCGATTTAAATGACCATTTTCCAGGCGGCAACAAATCTTCTTAGTTGTCCTCTTCAGAGGGAGATAGCCACGTAAAGATTATTGCAAGGAAAATCCACACCGTGGCGCGGCGTACAGGAATAATAGCCAACGCCAAGATAAAGGATACAAATGGATTCACACCTAAATATAATCTATGAATACTTTTAAAGTGGGTTAAATGATTTTTAACCCTTAAGTACTACTAGGGATGAATTTTCGCCAGAGATATACTTTTCATTAATCCCACCAGATGGAAATGTCAATATGGCCTTGACCGCCTACCTATTTTCTTATTTTGGCAGTGACAAGCCAGTCGTGGTGTCTCTGTGTCATCGAACGGATCCTCTCTGCCTGTGGGCCACCTCCTGGGGTGAAATTTCACCCTATGTAGTATTAACTTAGCATTTGTCATCGTAAGTTCGAGGTACCCATATTAACATCTGTGGCTTGTACTTCTGTTAATAATTTTTAATTTTGTTTTTTTTTTTTAATTTAAAATGGCTCGCCAACTGTCTCAGAGAAATTAACAACTTGCTTTAGAAGAGGACATATCAGATGAAGGAGCTAGTGACGGAGAAAATGACTTAGTTGAAAGTGTCATACAGGAAGAAGGTGTTTTTTTCTGCCGTTGATGATTCCGATGAAGACTCGGTCTGGTGTGAACCTTGGCAGACCGCTCTTGAGTCTGGTTGAGTACAAAACGGAATTAGTTACTGCTGGTCCAGTTCAGGTGCGTACACGGAGCGTTTCCCAGCCGCCACCTACAAAGGGCCGATAGGTTGATAAAAATTTGTGATTCACCGTACAGAACATTTCTTCAGTGTTAATTCAAAACCAAAATGTTATGAAGTCACGAAACTACTCTTGGTCTACAGTAGCACCGGTCAGTCGCAGAACTCCAGCACGTAATATCATAAGAGTTATGCCAGGGCCAGTAGGTGAAGCACGAAAAGTTAAATCTGAATAAGATGCTTGGAACCTTTTTGTTGACGACAACATGCTTTCAGATATAATAATATACACAAATCAAGAAATCGACCGTCAGGTTACGAATTACAAACAGGACCAAAGTTGGACAAAACATACAGATATAGTAGAAATTAAGGCATTCATAGGATTGCTGTACATTATGGGAGCAAGAAAGGATTCTCATATAAGCTCTAAATTGTTCTGGTCGCCCCAAGGTACAGACTTATTCAAATCCATTTTGCCTCTAGAGCGTTATCGGTTTCTAACGAATTGTCTTAAATTTGACCTAAAAGAAACGAGTGAAGAAAGAGTTTAAGATGGTGCGTTCACACATATCCATGCCCTCTGGGATAATTTTATATCACATTGCATTGAACATTACAAACCGTCCTCCGATGTGACAGATGATGAACAATTACTTGGATTCCGAGGGCGTTGAAATTTTCGTATGTACATCTTCAAAAAAGCAGAAAAGTACGGAATCAAGCTACTGCTGATGTAGGATTCTCATTAATGCTACCTTCTGAATGGCATACCAAGTGTACGAAAAAGTACACATCATACAGGCATTCCTTTAGCGCAGTATCTTGTTGAAGAGCTGACAAAACCCATTCACGGAACAAACTCAAACGTAACTGTAGACAATTGGTTTACAAGCAGAGGAGCAGAGAAACCTAAGGAGCTTATCCATGTAAAAGATAGACCACTTAACAGCTCTGTATTCTTATACGACAATCACAACAAACTGCACCTTGTATCATACTGTCCTGTCTCTCGAAAAATTGTCCTTATGGTTTTGAATATGCATGAATCATCAACTATGTCCAGTAAAACTAAAAAAGGGAAGTTATTGAGTTTTATAATTCTACTAAAGGTGGTGTTGACACCTTTGATCAACTTTGTAAAAATTATTCGTGCAGTCGAAGAACCCGTCGATGATCTCTTGCAATTTTTTTATGGAATATTCTATGTAGCTGTTATAAATACAAATGCGATTCTAGGATTTAACCGAGCAGCAAGAGGAGAAAAGACAGCTCTCAGATTACATTTTTTGTTTCAGTTCGGACTGCAACTGATTACACCATTCATTCACATAAGGCTCTCTGTGAAAAACCTGCCAACCGACATTTGTTCCACGATACCAAAAATATTAAAAGAGGACAGTCAAATTGTGGATAGCAGCAGCGAGGGCTCAGCGCAACCGAGCCAGAGTGTAAGACTTTCTTCAAATGCCAAGCAAGGACTCGGCCGTACTGCCCGAGGAACACCAACAAAAACTATACTGTTAAATGTTCCACATGTAAAAGATTTATTTACGCAACTCACTGACGTATTGTTTGAACTGACTATGCAATTTATTTCATTTTGGATTACGTAGTGTGATTGTCAATTTTTTGTATCATTGGACAATTTTCAATTCAATTTATCTACTTTTTATATCCAACCCTTTTGTAATAAATTTGTACAAAATTAAAAACTATTTCTACATAGTCTTAGTTATAATTCCAAAGGCTATCCAGGTTCACAAGTTCCGTACTCCAAATGAACTGGAATATGCAGAATGCAAAAAAGATGTGGGATGAAAATACACCCCATGTAGTATTCACGTAATATAGAAAGATGGTAGTACTTAAGGGTAAAGGAATATTCGGTAACCAAGATGATGTATATTGTTTACGTATAGTCTAATGGTACTGACATAGTCCACATAATTTTATTGCTGCTTTAAAGGCTTTGGTGCATATAGCCATGTGAATATTAAGTAAGACGTTAATGCATAATTATATTAATGGTAAAACTTGAAAATTCAATACATTAAATAGTAAATGTTAATGTAAACACCGCTTGCGTAATTAATGAGACCGTTTGGTAAAATTTGGATATTTTTTGTAGGGGCTCCGCCCCCAAACTCACGAACCAGCAATTCAAAAGTTTGAGTATCCAACAGCAAAAGTTAGTAAATTTCAAAATGTATTGTATTATTTTTATTGTAATATTACATCAAAATTGATACATTAATAAAAATAATAAATAATAAAAATCGTTTGCTACTTAAAAGAAAACTTTTCCTAGCGAAACCGGGCGTTTCGGCTAGTGTTTATATAATTGCCACACGTTTGTACAATTATTTTAGGTAA
This sequence comes from Tanypteryx hageni, assembly GCA_028673005.1. Classification (NCBI taxonomy): domain Eukaryota; kingdom Metazoa; phylum Arthropoda; class Insecta; order Odonata; family Petaluridae; genus Tanypteryx; species Tanypteryx hageni. Next base: position 45,248,907 of record CM054117.1, read on the forward strand.
TTTTAAAACGCAAATAAAAATACGAAACACGTCTCCATGTTATGGAAAGGAAGGAAATAAACTGTTCTGGAATCGAGCTCGGGCTGTTATATTACACAATATAACAGAATATATATATATATATATATATATATATATATATATATATATATATATATATATATATATATATATATATATATATATTGGAAGTGAAGTTAATATAAAAGTTATTAAAGAAAGAGAGGCAACCTGGCGTGGGAGATGTCGTTCTCTAGTAACGCCTCCTTGAACCCATGGAAATTGACGATGAGGTCTCATCTCTCTCGTATCTTACCCTGAATGCGAAAAGAAGAGGGAGGAAGAGGAATGCGGTAAGTTTTCACATTTTTCTTCAAACTTTTATATATTTTTTCCGTTTTCCATCCTTCCTTCTCCAAACACCTTCGATTTTGAATGCATTTTTTTAATGCTTCCATATCAGAAGGGACTCAAAATCCTCGTCGTCATGTTCGCGATGGAAAGGATGAGGACACAAAGGCAGATGGAAGGATGACGTTGTATACCTGAAGGCTTGGCTCCTTTTGAGATTTCACGCCATGGCCTCTTGGTGATGAATGAGTTTTTCCTTAGCAACCTTTTAATGTCAGCGCCGGTATTTTTTCGTCTATTCTGATTCGTCTTCATACTGTGTTTATTTCGTATATACATACGCCCATCGAATTTCTTCTTTATTTGTGTTACATTATTATTATTTAAAGGCAAAAATGGAGACAAGTTCATTATTTTTTTTATTTTTTTCTGGTTTTTATATTTTTATTCAAGTAACATTAATGCGATCCTTAAAAGTATATAATTAAATAGTTTGTATTTCAATTTACATGGATTATTATAGAAGAGCTGCTGATAGTTAACTTGTAATTTATTCATTAGCACCGAAAAAATCACGGGGTTCACCTGTCACCTAGGACTGGCTAAGTCAGCACCATGAAAGTTTATAACAACACTAATAGTGAAAATGTAGCACAAAATTCACCATAAAACTTCCATCTAATTTTAAGTGAATTATCTCGATGGGCGATGACTAATTCGAAAAGAATCGTTACCTAATGTAGCAAATAAAAATCTAACCCACGAGGTCAAGAGTAAGAACGTAATTCCACATTTCAAACAATTTCGAGTCAACACAGTTCTTTGGACGAAAATGTTTCATTCAGTAACTGAGTACTAGTAAAATTGGTTTATAAATTAATATAAATATCTTTTCATTTAATTTGGGCAAACAAAAATTTCTCGTTCTTTTTAAAAAGTAAAGTATGGCATATTTGGATTAATTATATTGGGTAAACTATAAAGGCATACGTATTTCCTATGAAATCCGTGTCACATTATTTCCCGATTCTGACGCTGATGTTAAAACTTTCTTGCGCCGTTCGAATCGCTGCTTGGCACACGACATTCTATTATAACTATGCGAAAAATCAATCGATCAATTAAACAGCGGAGAACCTGATTGAACTGGATATAATAAAGCTATTAATTTTGTGGTCAATTACAACAATCAAATAGTAAATGAAATATCAATTTCTGACCTTTGACTCTGAATGTGAATGTTTCAATTGTTAGTTATTTGTGTTAATTTTTATTTTTTGCCTGCAAACTTTAAACCAACATCTCTTTATGTTTATTTTATTGCCGTTACTATGGCCTGCTTGTTTCAATAACTTTATTGCTAATACTGAAGGATTTTGTAACGATAATGTAAGTTCTCAGAGAATAACTGTTTTTTTTTTGCAATTAAGAAAATAGAGTCTTGTAGGCTGAAGAACATTAAAAATGACATCCAATATAAGGCATAGCTTCAAAGGGATCTTTTTTACGGAAAGCGAACTGAAATAAGGTGCAATCAATTTAAAGTACAAAAGCAGCTTCGTTATAGAAGCTCGAGGCAATCTTTTTCCAGCACCTTGTCTACAAGGATGCCTTGAAGATCCAAATGCATTCACCCATTTTAATCTCCCCTATAAACAAATCAGATAAAGCCATTATCCATCTCTATGAATTCTTTGCGACCTTGGCCTTAGCTCAACTCATTGTACCGTGGTTGCCGAGAGCTCAACTCCAATTATTCTAAACTGTCTAAATTATCTTTATTTGTAAATATAGGATTTCCCTATAACTATCACGCTACGGATATAGCCTTATGCGTTCCTCAGCTGAATTATTGTGATACACTGAACAATCTCTTGCACGTATTTCAGTTTTCTCAACGAAGACACCCAGCAATAAGAAATTCTGGGTATGTAGTCCGTCCTCGCAAAAATAAAGACTTAAATTTCGAACCCAAATCGGATAACATATATATCATGGACATCTATTTTAAGTCCTCGTGTTTTCATTACTCCTATATAGCAGAAATTTTGTTTCGAGAATATTTTGGTAAAACGCGTTGTTTAAAAAATAAATATGCCTTTTAAAAAATACTGAGAAAATGATTTTACTCGTAAAAACCGCCCACATCAACACAATGTATACAAAAGACGCTCAGAAACATACGGTAACAAGATATCCAAACCAGGAATAATGCAGGCTGGTTTCACAAAGTCGACGTTCCGAATTGATTGCTTGTATTGACAGGAAATGTTTCAGTATGTCAGTCATTCCACGGTATTCTCATACCATAAATACCATTTGTAATTCATGATTTATCAATGATAAAAAAATGTAAAACAAATTAATAGAACATTATCAGGTTTAAAATACTAAAAGCAATAGTAGATGGTAGCTCGTAATCACTTTGGCTCCAAGTTGAACAGTTGTATAAAACTCCTTAAGCCAAAAATATTGTAGGGTAAGCCCTATGCATTTCGCCCACTAAGTGAACCTTGTTCACTGCCAAGGCAGGTTCTCCCCTGAAGATGCCCACTTAGTGGGCGAAATGCATAGGGCTTACCCTACAATATTTTTGGCTTAAGGAGTTTTATACAACTGTTCACTAAAAGCAATGTCAAAATCCTTTTCTAACATATTTTGCATGATTTTTTAAAATGAACGAATTTAATAAATGTTACTGTTTATAAGCTAATATGTATGGATCTACTCTTCAATTGCTGACGGGTAGTCGAGTGAGAAAAAACAATCTCTAAAATTTGAAATTTTAAGAATATTATACTTTTCCCACAGTACATTACTAAAGTCACACATTTCTGTTTCATATAGAAATAAAATAATATGTATTTGTTTAAATTTTTAAAAATTTAACGGCCGCTACAACATATTCATCGTGATTTTAAAATGTTTATTGGGGTATGTGCACTAAACTCAAAGTAACTTTAAAATTTCAGCTTCAAGACGGCATTACTTTTTTCACAATTCTCTTATATTTCCTGTTTTTGGATTTTACGCCGTAGTTTTAAAAATCAATTGCATTTTAATACAATCCACTGATTCTCTTTAGAAGAACTAAATTAAAGCTATTATTATATGCAGTTCATCAACCCCCATAATTAAAAGGAGTAACGTTTTTTTATTCAATAACATATATCGCGTTTTAAAATGATGACGTCATCATATGTATAGGTACGTCTTTGGTTGAAATCAATGGGACGATAAGAATTTCCCTATTAAAAAGCATTAAAGCGATCCTATTTTAATACGGATTGCCAATTCCCATTAGAAAGCATTGTCCTGGTTGCTATGGTTGCTGAAGTTCAATGTTGTTGAGCATCTGCTTTTTTCCGATTAAAAACATATTTCTTCTTCAATTCGTCACCGTTTTCAATTTAGTCTTCAAAAATAAGAAATCTCATTCTATAGTTATTGAATTGTTTTCATTTCGAGTTTATTTTTGTATTACAACTAATTTAAAAATGCAAAATTATGAAACTCTGGACAGATTTCCATGTTTTTCTTTATGGAGTGTTGACATGGAAATTTGGGGTCTAAAATACCCCACTAAAAATTAAAAAAAAATACCTGATGGTTTTTGCAATCACTTTCGCATCTGATAGCCGAACGCGATGATTTTCCAATAGGCAGAGTTCCGCGACCGCCGATTTTTCCCGGTTGCCGCAGTTTGATGCACAGAGTGATCACCATTCACAAGCCACAGACGAAAATCAGGGGTTTATTGAGACCTGTAAAGAACGACATAGGCTTGAGGACTCCGGGCGTTTACTCCATTCCCTGCTAGTGTGGGAAACAATACATTGGGGAGACGGGGAGAACAATCGAGTCCCGTATGAAAGAGTATGAGCGGTGCATCAGACTGCGGCAACCGGAAAAATCGGTGGTCGCGGAACTCTGCCTATTGGAAAATCATCTCATTCGGCTATCAGACGCGAAAGTGATTGCGAAAACCAACAGGAAAATCGGACCGGATCGTCAAAGAAGCCATCGCGATCCGGCTCAATCCTATGAATTTCAACAGAGACACAAAGGCTTCACGCTCAGTAAAGCATGGGACCCGACCATCAACCAGCTGGGAGAACAACACCACGCCCGTGCACCGACCCGTCGACCAATGAGAGAGAGGGCCAACGGGTATATAAACCCTTGAGGATCCGGCCTCAGCACCTCAGGTTTTCCCTGAAAACTGAGTGCGTTATCGAAACGTCGGAATACGACAGTATTAAGACCCGGCTGGAAGCCTGAGAAAACTTCTTCGTATAACTAATATGTTCGCCTAAATTAGATAAAGAGATAGAAACCTCAACAAAAAAATTTCCATCACCAACTTTGTCCTTAATTAACTTCAATTTCATCCTCGCGAATTTAATTTCACGCATATTTGCAGTATATTTGCGTGTTTATAACCAATTGAGCCTAAAAGCGAGCAGACAAGCCACATACATATTAGCGGGAAGAGTATCCTCCCCTGAACATGAGTTTGGTTAAGGTTGCATATCAGCTGCTGAGTTTGTAGTGTTCGCAATTAATGAGTGATGGAGTAGTGGAAACGGAAGGAAGGAACCGGTTCCTAGGATAGTGCAGCTATAAGATGTCATTAGGGGTTTGATGCAACAAATCAACATCTAATTGAAAGTCCATCCTGATCTCTCACACGAATTCTCTTACTTCTCTTTGCTAAACTATACCGGAACCACTATTTTTTGCCGCTCTATTCTTATTTTCCTACTCCTTGTTTCAATACAAATGCATCAAACATATATATTTTGAAAGGGATTAATAACGCACACGTGTGCTTGTGCGTGTGTGTGGGTACGCACAAGTTCCTGCACACCTGCTTCATTACAGCGGTTTACAAACATTACAAAGCCGCGCCCCTAACCTATTGAAAATACCTTTGCGCCCTACTTCACCTAAGAAAACGGTCTTTGCGTCCCCCCTACATATCATGTTCAGTCAAAATTCATAAGCAAAACCTACTTGACCAACAATTGCAATTAATATAACCACCTTAAGAAAACATGGAGGCAAACGATACGTCATTGCAGCGCTGTAGTCGTAAAAAAGCAGAGGGTATACGGAAGTAAAGCTTCATGGGGTGGAGGTGTCTTTCCCAATTTTTTAAAGAGCAAAGTACATGACTATCATGTTACGATGGCAGGAGAAAACATATGACCTTACTTTGAATTTCTTTGAAATATCTATTTCAATTAAGTGATGTGTATAAAAAGTTAAAAAATAATAAGCACAGTGTTTATTTTCAATCTGATCGAAAATATACGAGTATTTAACTATAATTACTCAATGTCTATCAGTCTGTTTCGTCCCCCCTTTTATCTCTTGAACAGTTTGTCATTGAGAAATACTGTAAACGCCATTTTGTTTCTGCCAACTAGGAGACCCCAGCAAAACGATTTTCGTTTTCGGAAGTGCCCAGGATTCGATTCCAGGAGACGATTATATTTTTCCATATGTTTACACAGGAGTTTTGATTTTTCAAGGTGCAAGGTAAATTTCTTTCATTCATTAAAAACGTAAATATGGACCAAATTTCTCCGTTATTGCTTTATTCGTCGGATAAAATTAAAAAATATCTTATTCCTGCAATTTTTTGAAGTTGCAAGGAACAATTTCTCAAAAACACACTTTTCTTTTCGAAATTTTATGACTTTTTTGTACTCTTTCCGGGTGTTGCCAAGGTGACCCACAATGTTTTCTCCGATTGAATTAGCGTCTATTAAGCTTTCAAATAGCTAAAATATTAGCGTTGTCCATTATGAAACATCGAAATTATAGTTGTAGTAATGTCAAACTTAAAAGATTGCAACTTTAATAATTAAAGATTATTATTATTGAGTAAACTGCGTGTGGGCTGTAGGCAAAAAAATCTTCTTTCTTTATTTCAATACTGGAATGTGACCTTTTTCGTATGAGAGAGACAATTGAAATTGCACATATAAATTATAATAGCAAACATAGCACTCACAATATCAGTTGTCTAATTTTATAAGGAGATATTGGCTATTATTACTTTTTAAAATGCAGATTTCTGACTGACTTCGCAACATTTTTTGCGAGTACCGCTAGGTGGTATTAAATCTCTTCGTGAGCCGCAGATTTTCAAGAATTGCAGCTGCAGCTTCAATATTTTGGGGCCACGAAAAAAGGAGTAATTAGTCGTTTTTTCGTTCATCCTATATAATTTCTCATAAAACGACGGTATATGCCATTTGTTCAAAAAGCAGAGGGTATACCCTATTCATTCGAAAAAAGCAGTGGGTATACCACCGTATACCCTTCACTACAGCACTGAGTCTTATCCAATTAAGGACTGCATATTGTAAGCCTCACAGTTAGGGTGGCTAAACGGTTGGCAAATATGCGTCTAATATTTTGCGCCTCCTCCACTCCCCCCCCCCCTTATCTATCCCCATCGCCCTACCCCATGGGGTCGCGCCCCACAGTTTGGGAATCACTGCGTAATCACATACTAACTGTACAAATGCTACTACAATTGCTAAAGTGATGATTGAATGGTGATAATCTATAAAATCAAAAGCGATTTTAAACGCAATATTTCAATACCAAGGTAACACAAATATTCCTGTAACAAAAAATAACAATATGATTTGGTCAAATAAATTGCGCAAATGCAATTTGCCATTACAATGAGCATGCATAATTCGGAAACATGATGAAATGCATTTTTTTCGAGGTAGTTCGAAGTTCCACTTTGAAAATGTAATTAGATTGGCGAATAAATTAATGGGAAGGTTATCTAAACTCGCAATAAAAGTGTTTTATATATAAAATTAAAATAATTCGATGTTTCTTTGTTAGTTTCTATTAGCCTAAAAGAAAATTTTGGGCAAGATTTTATATTATCGTAATTAATTTACTTAAAAAAAGTAGTTCTGGAAACATTTTAATGGTGGAAAAAATGTCTTTTTCAAATAGTATTTTTATGTTATCATATGTAATGCGCATGATCATTCCTTGAAAGATATACCACATCAATAAACATGTGCATCCATATTCTCGAAGGTTAACATACTAAACAAACTTGGGCTTCAACAAATATGATTTACTTATCTGCTATTTGGTTATCGATCGCAATGTGTTTTGTGAAGCGTTTAGATATAAGTGAAAAGCTAATTCTTTCGCATTTGTACCAAAAAGCCGCGAAGAACGTCTTATTGCAATCCATTAAAGTTTAGATAAAAAAAGCAGCATTAGGGAGACAGGCGGTTGTCCGGTAATAAAATCAACACGTCAACATAGATATTTTCTATTTTGTCATGAGGAAGTAAATGAACAAGAAGTTTTTCGCCGGGTGTTTCTTTGACCTGAAAATGCTATGATCGTAGCGAAAACGATTGGTTTTATTAATTAGTTTGGAAGTGACAAAGTTTTTCATTAGATCTCATAATGAGCAAATTCCACAAGTTTGAGATTGACTTTATTAATTTTACTGTTTCTCTCAATTTTAAGGAGGAAATTACTTAGGTTTAGAGAAAAACAAAAGAGGAAGTCTTAAATAAAGCAGTGGAAAAGAGGAGCTTAAATAGAGTGCTGAGGGAAAGGCGGAAAGAGTGGTAAGGTCAAATTTTGAAAAGTAACGGTCTTACGACAGAAGTTATAGAGGTTTGATGAAAGGAGTCACATAAGGGATGAGGAAAAGTGGATTGAAGAGGAAATGAATAACACGATGCAATAATAGAAGGGAATGGGTGAGAGAAAATGTAGAGAAAGCCCTTTGGGGGTACAGACTGAAATCTTCCGAAATTTAGAGTTACTATGGTGATGACGGTACCAAAAAATTTTCAAATTTATTTTCCTTCAACTTTTTCGTAATTTTATCCATATTCACCCATCTTAAAGCCTTTTAAGATCGCATGGAAGATAAATGAGTCAAAATTTGTTTGATGACTGTTTTCGAAATATATTTTCTGATCTTCTGATTCCATATTTTTTTAAAATCAAAAATTTCAGAAAAAAATGGATTTCAAAGACCGAATACGTCAAAGGAAGTTTCGATTCACTCAAAGAATGATTTTTATTTTTTAGGAAACTCAAATTTCGGAACGGTAAATTCTATCCCTGCTTTAATGGTTTATGCATAAACCCTCAATATTTATCTCAAAATCTCAATTCAATATTCTTTTAAGCAAAATAAATATTGAGCAATAAAAAATGCATTTATGTTAAAATTCTTTTTTTATATAAAAATAATATTGACTTCCATTCTCACTGCAAGTAATTTTTAAAAATTCTACTTCAAAAAAATATTATTTTATTTAAAACCTGGGGATATACTGTGAAACATATTACAAATGAATATTGAAGATAGGAAGGTTTTCTCAGAAATTAATTAAAATTGCAGAGCCTAAAAAAGGAACGATTAATGCCTGATAATTGTGACATACACACAAAATAAAACAATTGCCGTAAAATGTCATTTACAGTCCATTGCACTGTTGCTCAAGTCATAGTGCATAGAAGACGCGTAAAAAAATTAATCGCACAATTAAAATCATCCAAGGGTAGGGAAGTAGACAAACATGATCGGGTCCTTGTGTGACGCAGTTTTACGACGTTTGTTCTTTCAACTATACAGCCATGCCTCGCTTTACGCGACAGATAATTTCCCGAACATTTCGCGCTAAACGAAATTCGCGCATGACGGGGTCATATGTCAACAAGGATAGGTTCCATTGAGGCGAAAACTAAAGTGTATTATTAATAAAAATGCGCCGTTAGCCCGAAAAACAGCTTCTTGTCGACTTCCATCCATGAACGCCAAATGCAAACCTTTATATTTTTTAATAACTGATCTTCATCAGTAATTTTCAAATGGTATAGGAAACTAAAAACCTCATTATATTCAGACAAAAATGTAAATACTTCCTGCATAAATGAAATCCTAAACACATCAGAGAGGAAGTTTTGTTCGAAAAGTCACCATTGTTTAGAAATAATAACGCCAAAATAAGTGCCAATCGAGTGATGAAAACGTTGTGCCGTTCTGAGGGTTTCTTTTATGGCAGAGGGTCCCGTAAAACGAGGTATTACTGTATCGTTTAGTTTCAAATGCTCTATCACTCGTAACCCACCTGTAATAGACTGTACAATTTCTTGTTTTACCATTTTTACTACATTTTCCCTACGTAAGCGAACCTAACTGCACAAGCATTAGATTATAGACGACTTGAGCTATATAAGGATCTTAAGAGAGATATTATGCAATAAAGAAAGAATTTTTTATGCTTTTTCAGGGGAGCTTTGGAATATTTTACGAAAAATTAAGTCACACAATTTAAATAGTGCAACTAAAGATATTTTTTGTATATCATTGGATAATATAACTCATAAACATATTTAATATGAACATTTAAAAAGTTAATTTTACCCAGTTGCGGGAATAATTAAAGTTTAGAAATTATAAAAATGCTTAGTTATAATATTTGTAAGCAGATTGGGAATTAAATTAGTCAAAATTGCATTAAAAACTGTCAACAAAGGGGAAATTAATTCTATATCAATGCAAGAAACGCTGCTTCTAATCTCTTCTCAATCTATATAAAACTCAACCTGTGTGGATGGCTGGGAGTCTGCCGTTTCCTTCAAATATTTCTCGCTTGATATCTTCGTATCTACTTATTTTAAGAGCTGAAAATTTCACAATCGTTAAACCCCCATAATTTGGTCCCTAAAAAAATACAATAAACCGGAAAACGGCGCGGATTCGACTACGGGAGAAAATAATATTTTCCCATAAGTTTACACGGGATTTTCGATTTTTCAAGGTGCAAGATTTATTTGTCATTCATCAAAATACGTAAATTTCGACCAATATTCCCCATTTTTTCTTTATTTGACGGATAAAACTATAAAATATCTTATTCTTGCAATGTTTAGATGCTATACGGAGGAATTTGTCAGAAATACGCATTTATTTTCGAAATTTTATCGCTTTTTTGTACTCTTTCCGGATGTTGCCTCCGATTGAGTTAGAGTATATTAAACCTTCAAATAGACGAAAGAATTACGTTTCGCGCTTTTTATGAAGCATCGAAATTTTTGTTGTAGCAATGTCAAACGTAATAGATTGCAAATTAATTAATTGCAGATAGGTTTGATTATATGGTTCACCCGTTTTTATTGCACGCAGAAAATTTTGTATTTTTTACTTTCTCCATATACGTAGTATAGGGGAAAGTATTCTATTCATGAAAAAATCGACTTCGGGAATTCAACGGAAATACACGTTTTGAGGTCCCCTGAACACGTTTTTACCATTTTCTCGGTGATGTCTGTGTGTGTGAGTGTGTGTGTGTGTATGTGATAGCTTTCTGTGGGTGCTCTAACTCAAAAACTATTAATCAGGTCAACGCAAAATTTTATATTTTGCATTTTTATAAAAGTCGCAAGAAATAATTAGTTTTTGGTAAAAATCGGTAACCGGAAATGGGTGTTTACTTTTGTCACTTATCCGTTATTTTGAAATATTTGCTTTAATATTTGATAAAAGTAAAAATGTATCTGAATAAACGTATAAAATTTAATTTTCTACAACAATTGTTTGAAACATTTTCCCATATAATGCCATGTTTAAGAGATATCTTATATTTTTAGCTGCCACCACCACGCCACCTATCGACGATTATTGTTAACAATTAACGCTTAGTTAAAACTTAGAAACGCTTCTTTCTCTTTTCTTAATTGTTGGAGCTTTGTGGCTATATCAAATATCAGAAGGCTATGGTTTGAATTTATTTCTTTTCTTTATAAAGTCTAAAATTCTCCCGCAATTTCTTAAAATATTTATTATTATTTAACCTATTCGGAATTTTTAGAAATATTAAATATATGGAGAAAGTCATGTGGTGGCCACATCAGATTTTTTAAATCTGGTATCCCACAGAGTGCACCAGTCCTTTTGAGTGTTACATTTGTGTCAAAGTTGAGGAATAAATCCAGGTTAGATTTTTATTTTAGATTTTAGCCCACAACAAATATTATTTACATGGAAGTATTATAAACGAAAGGTAAAGTATGATAATATATTACTTTTTTAGATTATTTTCATACAGCCTCCGGTGCCTGTGTTTCATTTCAATCTCGGACTTCTTTTTCAGTTATATTACTTTCACCTTCAACAAAATTAATTCTGTGCCGCTTTATTATCCCGAGCAAAGCCTGGTACATCTGCTAGTTCCAAATAATTCACGATTAGTTAAAGGATTGAAGAAAAGGAGTCATGAATTGAATTTTAAATGCGTTATAATGCCGCTTAAGCAACTACCCAAGGATGAATAATTCACAGTGTGAATCAATGGGTATAAAGCATAGCGTGGGAAAGTAGGCCTCCAGAGATTTTTCGACCCGTCAAGCAACTTAATTCATTCCCCGCCCTTGATCATAATTCTTCCCAAGAGATCCCCGTGGATTAGCCGTCATTAGAGCAGAAGGGATCAGCAATGCAAGATGGAAAGCGGTAGGGATGTTATCCTCCGTCAGTGCCTACTCATGCGGCAAGAGAAGAGAGAATAGAGGGGATAAGGGGGAAATAAAATCGGTCTCAAGATCAATCGATTCATGGGAACTTTGTTTCGATCGCCATGTGCATGCGCGTAAAGGATTCCTTTACTTCAAGTTATGGAGGAAATATCTGTAAATAACACGATTACTGTTTTATCAAAGTCATTTTGCGATGATGAACAGACTGATTACATAGATTTCGCACTTGAATTTTATGAAGGCATTTAATAACAATATCGATATAGCTTCTAAGATATTATGGATTAAAGAATAACATTCGAATACTGTTCAATATGATGCCCAGACAACCATGCCTATTTCCAATACCTCATTTTTGTACTTTTGTAACATACTTCTCTTAGCATCAGCGAGAGAAAATAAATTTTAGTGCATTCTAAATCAAGGTTACTTTCAGAGACCATTTTCTGAGCAGATTCCAAACTTTTACGGCGAAGCAACGAATGAATTTATCTACGCTACATTCCGTCTTAAAAATCATAAAAACTTAAATGAAATCAATCAAAATTCTGAGTTAATTGTCTGAAGTACTACACCTACGTTTCATGTTACTCTTAAGAGTGTAATAGTGTTGAATATCATGTCGTATTGATTCGATGTAGAGTTCAAGGTTTATTCATCCAATCTTGACATCAACAACTAGTTACCTAACACTTAAATGTCACAGAAGACATCACAATGAGTAGATATCGCCAATATATCTTAAGATTTTCTTATTACCTTCTAAATAATAGACTCTTAAAATGACCAGTTGACCATTTTTTGACTACAGGTCTCATTTAATCTTCATTCTCCCTTCATCTCTCATAAGCTTAAACATTAATCACACAATAAATTTCATCCTATATTGATCAGTTCTTTCTCTAACAATAAGGCGACATCCTAGACTAGAAAATCGAGGTGATTAATTAACAAAATTTAAAACAATGTTTTTACTTCTATAACTTTCGAATATCCAATTTTCTTTTCATTTTTTTAATTATTCTTCAAAGATTTCTCTCGAGTCAAATACATATTAATTCAAGTTACAGCTAACGAAAAAAGAAACACAGTACACTTGTTTATTGATTACGTCAGACAAGTCCCAACTAACTTAGTTGAGCGTACACATTCCTTAACGAATTAATTGCCACCATATTACAAATTCCGCACTGTAATTAGGATTGCTATCTCTCTATGTACCGTGTAAACGATTCGAAATTCACCTCACTTTCTTTGAATCAGAATGATCGAAACAGAATTACAGGAATCCATGATGCGTAAATGTCGTATAAGGGAATGAAATGATGTTGTCATCGCGTGTTTGAATTAATGCATCGAAAAGTTAACTTATGTGTGGTAAAGTACTTGCGACGCCAGTACGAAGGAACCTAGTCGACAAGCACCACTTTAATGATGATATAAAGAGGGAAAAACTAGACACCATCAACATCGAAGATGGCGCAAGGGGCATTTGGTCGAATCGTCCTCGCGAGGAAAACTAGGTTTAATGGGGGAGTTCCGTATTTTGCAGCGTTACTAAGGTTTCCGGAAAATCAAAGCGAGAAAATCAAAGCCGTCTCTGAGTCTTAAATTCTTCATATAAGTCGCAATTATTTTCTCTCCATACAGCTATTAGCAAAAACCTGATGCGGTAAGTAGAATTAAACTCCTATGCCATGGAATTTTATGCCTTTACGATCTTGTTTTGAGTATGAAGTTTGTTTACATTGAGTATCTTGTTGTAATTGGGTAAATGTGTTCAAAAACTTTTATTAAATTTATTTTTAATCGGCTAATACAATGAACAATATGCACTACTTTACTGAATATATCAATAACAAAACAGACTAGCATAAATTATTATATCGACGGAAGAATTAAAATATTTTGAAGAATTACCAGTGATAAACGCTAAATTGTAGCTTAAATGCCTACTTAATTCTACTTTAATCTACATCATCCGTCAAATAAATGTCATTTTTCTATATAGCCGAAATTATTAAATAAACGGGTTTGAGATCTCGTACGTCTTATATTTTTCAAACAAGCAGGGTTTAACTTCAAGCACTTTCACAAAAAGTACTGTTTCGAAATAAGAATCTATATATATGAAACGCTAAAGCAATACGTGGCACACAATCACATTGTGTTGCTAATCAACAGGATTTATAAACAGCTGAAACAGTTATCACTGAAACATATCAGATCTTTGTATCATGATGTTAGTATTGTATTGTAAAATCTGTATTAAAGATTATTATTATTAAGTAGATATTACTATTTTAAATTAATATGCTTACAATCGCATATGTAAATTACGAGCTGTAAGCCCGTAAAAAATTACGGAAGTTAAGTGATTGAGCTTTTTCACCTACTTAATAACCCGATTCCCTCTTGGTTGGTCAGAGAGGAGGAGGAAGGGAAGGAGAGAAGAAGGGAGGGAGAGAGAAAGGGAGGGAGAGAGGAAGGGAGGGAGAGAGGGAGGGAGAGAAGAAGGGAGGGAGAGAGAAAGGAAGGGAGGAAGAGAGGAAGGGAGGATGAGAGAAAGGGAGAGAGCTAGGAAGGGAGGGAGGGAGGAAGGGAGGGAGACAGAGGGAGGGAGCGAGGGATGGCGAGATCAGTTTGACTCTCTAACTATTGTATCAGTAAATCAAGAGATCGAAAATTGTGTGTATAAAGAAATTTATGATATTGAGCAATGAAGTACTAGCGCGCAGATGCCCTACCTAGTTAAGCTAGAATAAATATAAAGTAAATGATTCTAAAATAAATCTTCGATATGCACTAAAATATCTTAGAGCTAACCTAATTTTAGTATAATGACTGAGTACTGTCAAACGATATATCAGATATGACGTTGGAGAAATATCGCGTTTTATTTGCCAATTTATTTTCTAAGCAGCTGTAGTCAATCAAACAATCGAAAATTGTATAAAACACAAGACATCTTATTTAAGTACTTGTAATAATTACGTTTCTGTTCCTTTTCTTCTCCGTAGATAATCTATTTCTTTCAACTTACAAAGTGCGTAAGGAAATTAAACGTATTTTCATAATACTGGCAGATCATATCTACTTTAGTTGCTACGGAGATTTCTTCCGCTGACAACAATCCATGCATGAATTTTTAAAATTTCAAAGCGAATTACATGATTCTCATTGGATTTTCTTGATAAGTGCTTCTCCTGCAATGGAAGTTTATTTTGGAAGACATTTTATTTGGCTAGTTAAACAAATCAAAAACTATTAATCAGATCAGCGTGAAATTTTATGCTTGACATTTCTGTTAAAATAGGACATGCTTATTAGTTTTTGGTAACATTAGGTGAAACGAAAACGGGTGTTTTTCTGTTGTCTCCTATCCGTATTTACTTTCTCAATGCGTAGTATAGGGGAAAGTATTGTATTCATAAAAAAATTGACTTCGAGATTTCAACGGAGATACACGTTTTGAGGTCCCCTGAACAAGTTTTGAGCATTTTCTCGATGATGTCCGCGTGTGTTTATGTGATAGCTTTTTGTGAGTGTTCTAACTCAAAAACTATTCATTATGTCAACGCGAAATTTTATATTTAACATTTTTATAAGAGTCAGAAGAACTGATTAGTTTTTGATAAATATCAGTCAACCGGAAGTGTGTTTACTCTTGTCACATCCGTTATTATGAAACACTTGCTTTAATATTTGATAAATGTAAAAATGTATTAGAATAAACGTTGTAGCAAGTTTAATTTTCTAGAATCTTTATTTGGAAATTTTTCCCATATAATGCATTTTTTAAGAAATGCCTAATATTTATAGCTGCCACAACCTCGCCAACTACAGACTAATGTTAAAAATTGTCGCTTAGTTACGTCTTAGTAACGCTCTTTTTTCTTTTCTTAATTGTTGGAGTTTAGTGGCTATTTGTAACAACAGAACGCTATGGTTTAAGTTAATTCTGTTCTTTTTCAAGTCTGAATTTTTCTCGCAATTTTTAAAAAAATTTTATTATGCAACCTATTTGGAATTTTTAGAAATATTACAGATATAGAGAAAGTCTTGTGGTGGCCACATCAGATTTTTACATTCTCCATACACGTAGTATAGAGAAAAGTATTGTATTCATGAAATAAATCGACTAAGAGATTTCAATGGAAATACACGTTTTGAGGTCCCCTGAAAACGTTTTGACTATTTTCTCAATGATGTGTGTGTATGTGATAGCTTTATTGTGGGTGTTCTTACTCAAAAACTATTAATCAGGTAAACGCGAAGTTTTATATTTAAGATTTTTATAATAGTAAAAAAAACTGATTAATTTTTGTTAAAAATCGGACAACAGTAAGTGTTGACCCTTGTGACCTCTCCGTTATTTTGGAATATTTTCCTAATTATTTGATAATGTAAAAATGTATTGGAATAAAAGTTCTAGAAAATTCAATTTTCTACATCCTTTGTTTGAAACATATTTCCATAAAATGCATTTTTTAAGAGACATCTGATATTTTGACCTGCCATCACCACGCCACCTATCGACGACTATTGTTAACAATTTAGGCATAGTTACGTCTTAGTAACGCTGCTTTTTCTTTTCTTAATTGTTGGAGCTTTGTGTATATATCAAATATCAGAAGGCTATGGTTTGAGTTTATTTATTTTCTTTGTAAAGTCTAAAATTTTCCCGCAATTTCTTAAAATATTTATTATTATGTAACCTATTTGAAATAATTAGAATATTACTTATAAGGAGAAAGTCATGTTGGTGGCCACATCAGATTTTTCTTTTTTACTTTCTCCAAACCTGATATAAGGGAAAGTGTTGTTTTCATGAAAAAATCGATTTCGAGATTTCAACGAAAATATCTATTATCATTTATATTTATTATTATGTAACCTACATGGAATTTTTAGAAATATTACAGGAATGGAGAAAGTGATGTGATGGCCACATTAGTTGTTTTCTTGTAAAGAGGCTAATACAAGTGCGTTACGTGATCCATTTATTTCATTTTCGTTTTTCCATTGTCCATAAGTACTATGCAAATATCAAATTTCATGAAAATCAGTTTTGCAGAAGCCGAGAGCGATCATGCGTAGGGACGGACGGACGGACTGATCGACGCTAATAAGCGCTCACGTTACAAAAAAACGCGCCTGTAAACTTCACTTATCACATTTCTATAAGCTGCGCTTCTGAGTCCGTTTGAGTTGCTATTTCATGCTGGCTATATAGCCTGACAGGTTATCTCTAAAGGGGTAACCAATGCTTCGAAACAGACTTATGGCTTATCAGATGTGTATTTTGTGTTCCATTTGGGACTTCATCGCCAGCCCACATAAAGAATACAGAATCGACGGAGAAACAAGCCTACAAAAATGGACGTGAATCATTAGCGGGAGATAGATGGCGAGGTTTAACTTAATTAAACGGAGAAAATCCCATATATTGAGTGACTGGTGCGTTGTGTGAGAATGGAAAAAAGTCAAAAAGCGAATGACAGCAGCATTCATAATAAACTCAGATCCTTATCCCCCTATCCATTCATGAAATATGTTTTTTCAATTGAAACGCGTATGGGTCCATTCTATAACTAAGCTCTTAACTACGAAGATAATTTACTTTTTACGACAAATGGCGAATAAAATCATTTATTTTATTATTATTATACTTTCATTATTTCCTATAATTTATTGACTTCGTTAGAGATTTGGAAAAATGAAATTAATTTTTGAAAGGAATTTCGTTACTAGTTTTCTCGTTTTGAAGACATTATCGAATTTAGATGAAGACCGGTAGGCGTAGAAATCGATACTCGTATACAATGGTAAACTTATTAACCAGATATACTTTTGAGAAAAGATAAGGTTTCCTACCTTTACTAAGGCCCAAAACTCCATCGTTGGGATTCCTTTGACGCTCTTCGACTAGAGAACCTACTTACTAAAGAAGCTCCAGATAACATCGAAGAGATCATTACGAAACAGGCGCAGAGAAGATAGAGAATACGGAATGGGAGAACTGAGGAGAACCTACGAGAAAGGTCGGCATTTATTACTCATTAAAATATGACATCATGAATAGTTAACAAAAATGTGCAAATAAGTTCTTATATATTTGTGAAGCATTAATAATGTAGTAGCCCAATGTGGTGCATAGGATCTATGTTAAATTTATGGAAAAGAGGTATATCACCAAGGGTATAACTAAATCGGTGGTTTGGCGGATTCAGCAGTTCACTAAATCTAGGCAGAAGCGCTTTGGACACGATCCAACGTCTGATACACGCGATTCTGCGGTCGTATGGTACGACCAAATCATTCTACGTTGCTTCTAACGTAAAATATTCTCCGAGGAGGACAATGGATGAATGCATATAAGGCGCTTACTTTGTATAAAAGAATCAAATATATAGTATTGTTCTCTAGCTAAAAGGACCTAAATCAGAGAAATATGAATACAGTTTTTCCGAAACAAGTACTCTGCCAATTATTGATGCGTCTTCTTTGTTTGTCGAGTAAAAATTCAACTCTGCATACTTTATTAGAGTAATTTAATCAATTTGATATGACTGCACTCAAACACTTAAGCATGCGCCATGGCGTTATATTCTATCACTGGCACAAGGAAGTCAAAGTTTATGAGTTGGTTCAAAGGGAATCACTTAATACGGCTCAACTTATTCACGCGTGCAACTAGGTAATCCAAGCTTGAGTATCGAGTACCCGGGTAATCGGAATTTGGAAGCCTTTTTCGAGTACTCGAATACCCGGGTAATTTAATCGAGTAGCATATTTTTTATGAAAATCATGCAATTTTCTAATATTTTACCAGCAGAAAATAGCAAAGATAACGAAAAAGTACGCGTGATTAAATACAGGTGGCAGGGGCGTAGCAAGAGGGAGGGGGGAGGGGCGGGGCGACCGACCCGAGTGCCGTAGTCCAAGGGGCGCCGAACAGGTACTTCTTTTAATGCATAAATCGAGACTTTTTAAAAATTGGATATATTTATGTATTAAATGTATGTATTAAACCAAGCCGAAAAATGTGGCAGAGACATTCACTTTGAGCCGATCCTAACATGGAACACTTACGAAAATATTGCGCTTTTTCAGCATATTGGTTCCGTCTTGTCTTCGGACTTATTATAGCGCAGGCAAAACGAAGAGTAAAAACTGAGCTTGTGTGGCGGCCTTTACAAAGGCAAACAAACTTTCAGAGCGAGAGATACCAAAATCGTGATCGCTGCAAGTTGCGTATCTGAGAGAAGAATCGCTCCTATTGAATAAGACCTATCGCCTCTCTCTTGAGAGTTATGTTTACGCCCTCGGAGGTGAGGATACTCTTGAAAAATGGATGAAATAAATGATGATGCTGCTGCATTTTCAAAAAGCCAAAAAATGAAGGAATATTGAATTTTGTCAGCCCAGAAACACTGAATGAAATATTAACGAAATGTGCTGCAAAGGATGGATTTAGCATTAAAGGAATAATGCCATCTAAAGCCATAAGAAGCTTTGTAAGAAAGCGCAATTACATCATGACAAAAAGCAAAACAACGGTGATGAAATACAAAATGAAATTCTAAGAAGAAACGAGTAAGAAATGAAATCAGCTTTATCGCAACAACAAAAATCTGGAAAGAGATTTAGTCTCACCGTCGACGAATGGAGTGATATAAATGACACATGAATATTATAGTCCACTCAGAAGCAATTTCGCCATTCGTTCTTGTGCTGGTTCCTATTGAAGGTTCTTGTGATTCTAATGCCACCATAGCTCTAGTCAAAGGAAGACATAATGAGTTTGGAATCGATATGGATTCTGTTGTCATCGGATCAACTCAAGACGGAGCTGCATTAATGGTAAGATATGAAAGGAGTATTCCGGCATTGGCTTAGTTATGCTACAACCATGGAATCCATCTTGGTGTCCTTGATGTATTTTATAAGAAAACAGTCAAGCCTCTCACTGATGACGAAAAGAATGATGAAGATGAAGAATTCCAAGATGATGATGATTACGCTGGTCAGGATGAGGAGGATATCAGTATTACTCAAATCGATACGTGTGTTGTTGATGGTAGTTTGAATTTTTAACCGCAGAGTCTCAGTGAATTTCTGCAAGTCCGTAGAGACATTGTATTAGTTCTTGCAGAGACACGAAAAATTATTAAACTTTTCAAAGAATCTGCTGTAAGAAGAGAATGTTCTTCAAAAGCATGTGCTGGCACAAGAAGGCAAGAAACTACCGTTGCAAGGCTCGATGGAACTCCATTATTCCTGCGGTGAATCGTTTTTTAAAAATTAAATGGCTGCTTAAACTAGGCTTTGATGTAGTTTGGTCAGCAAAAATTGAAAGATATAAATATCAATGTTTTAAAGAAAATATCGGAAGTTCTGCAAACTATCGAGCTTACTGTCAATATGTTAAGCAAAGAGAACAGCAGTTTACTGAAATCTGGAGTTTGCATCTTTCTTTTGAATAAATTACAACAAACAGATACGGATGATGAATACCTTAAAAAAAAAGAATTCATGAAAGACGAAACAAAGTTATTGTGTCGTTGTTGCTTTATTGCAAAGTGGCAGTTGTCCTAACTCTCAGTTTAATGATCATTTTACATATTCTTCAAAAAATGTATTCAAATCATTTGTAAAAGATACATTTAAGAGATCCTTTGATAAAGATGAACAGAAAAATGAGCAACAAGAATCAGCTACGGAAAATGAAGGTTCTGTTTGTTCTGTGTCAGCATTGGACAAATAACTGAAATTGATTGAAGGAAATCATGGCAAAAGTGGATACCTCACAGAAAAATCGTTCCAGATTTTGATAACAATTAACCCTACTTCAACAGCTAGCGAGAGTGTTCTCAGTAGCTTCAAACTTCATTACTAAGATCCGAAACCAGTTAAAAATGTAAACCTAATATGGCCTTGTATTACTTAAATGTTATTTTATGAATAAAAAATAAATGAATTTTTTTTTATTATAATTTTTTTCTGAAATATCCGGGTACCCGAGTATTTCATAAAAGAATTACTCTATTACCCAGGCAGTTCAAAATCCGAGTATTTGGATTTTCTACGTGCAACATTATCCCTTTTAAGCTTCTTGGAGCAGAGCTATTGCCATCGTATGCGCAGGAGACTCGGCATGACCACGTTAATCGCTTTTGACTGAAAGGTGATGCGCATCCAAATTTAACTCTTTATGCGGAGAAGAATTTTATGGAGGCCAATAAATGAAGAATACCTCTCTCTCAGGATTCCATGGAATGGAGGTTTCGGTAGTAGGAGCAATTTCGAAAGATTTTCTGTATTGGATTACTGGATGATCTTCAAATTCATTTCCCTAACTTTCCATCGATACGCTATTTCGATTTACGTAAATGTTCTAATCTCCATGTTTACCTTTTTAATGTCAAAACTAACGAAGTGTATTGTAAGTTAATTAGTGTATGAGAAAGTACACGAAACAATTCTTTTTTGATGGGTTTTCCGTCCAAAAAAGCTGTTTTTGAAATTCCGCTTGTCTGTAGATTTCTCGTCCGTTCACGGCTCGAAGCTAAACCTTAAAGTTATAAAAAATTTGAATAAATCTTGTGTTTATGTATGTCGTTAACCGGAGTAGAATAATATATGAGGTATACCGTTTCGCTCAACAATGGAAGGATTTCTACTCTAGTAAATTTTCAGAAAATGTGGTTTTATTCAAACCTTGGCATAAAATGTTGTCATCTAGTTATAGAGAATTATATCGTATAAATATTACATGCGCCACATAGTTTTAATATATAAAATATGAAAGAAATAACATATAACATAAATTGAAAACATGTAATAAAAATACATTAAATTCAGATTACAACACTTCTTATTGTGTTTGGCTGACTATCTCTACATTGAGAAGTAGTTCGGATTTTCTCAGTCGTGAATCATAGAGAATATGTTGGGGAATGTTGTAGCTAGAATTGCTGGCGCCACCTAAACAAGAATAATTTAATTCTAAAAACTAACACTCGATAGTTTAATGATAATTTAGCCCGATCCATGATCAAGGCAGAATTTTTCTTTTTACCAACTATTGGCATCCATAGCATGTTTTCTCGATTGTTGGATATTAACTCGCTCTGCATGAATTATAATAATATGTCAAGGTAATGTGACTGTTGCAAGAGTAGTGAGCTGCCCCAACGACTCACAGGAGACTAAGTTGTAGGAATAAACAAAACTAATCACCGAGTTTTAAAATGATAACATGCTGAGCAACAGCCACCTCCATCTCCCCGACTTATGGAGCGAACTCTCGCGAGTAGACGTCAAAATGGCGGCAGTTCAAAATTGCTGCCATGAACCGGCGAGTTCAAGAAAGAATTGCCGTGAGGCGGCGTAAACGGACTATTTCTCCTCTCCCATCCTTATTTGCCCGTGCGAGGAGACGTCATTTTGGCTACGGGTATGGATGGCCGTAGCAATGAAACGGTTAATTTAATTCAATTACCGTGAGAGCGCGAGGGTGATTTAAATGATAGCCCGACTTCCTTATGGGCTGTAAGGACGCCTTATATGGCCTCAAGTGTTGCCTCGTGATTGTGACCGTCCTCTCCGTGGGCCCTTAAGCGTTCACAGACAGGAGACGATACAGGGGCTGAGTTGACAAAACTCCGTCCATCTTCGGTCACCACTTGGTGGAAATTGAGTGGATTAATTTCCAACGAAGTGAAGCGGCCAACCGGAGTAGCTCGGTTCGCCGTTAAGCGGCTAGCGCGCAATCCGTTTACCGTGTTATGTTTTTATCCTCCGCACCCAATTTTCAGAACACAATTGTAAATTACCCGTTTTACGAGCCGATAGAGAATCAAAATATCAAGTTACTTTTTATAAGTTTTTTATTGTCTTCCCAAATATAAACGCAAAAAAATTTTTTTTTCAAATAGTTACTATCTTTACAAAGGCTTCGTGCTAAAATACGCTCATCAACTTAGTGAGTATAAACCTCAGGAACCACCTAACAAATGCAATAAGTTCACTACTTTGGTGAAAATAGCCCGCCTCGTCTCTAAGTTTCTCGCACTCCTTCGGCAAAGTTAAACCAATGATTCTTAGATTGGCTCGAGGGTGAATGTTAATTTTCCCTGCTGAGAAAATGAGACTAGTTCTTTCCCATTTTCTTGTATCAAGGCAGTGCAAAACTGATTAAAAACTCTAGTTGCCTTAAGTCAAACTTTGGATTTCTATCCATAAACTAGTCTAGTATTTTCTGTTTAGAAAAAAAATATTTTCTTCAGTGCTTCAGTCATTATTCGTGATTTTTTTATAAATTGCATTTCAAATTCTCCTCAGGGCTTTTAATAAAACATTGATGCTTTTCAAATTTACAACTTAAATTATCTTATCAAGGATGAAGCTTTAGCATATAACCGAAAATTATCCGCTGAAACTCAAAATCTCCAAAAGCTTCTTCATACTAATAGAGTTAATTTGTATATAAATGAATACGCACTACTATATAAGAAGAGCATACTTTCCCTGTGCAACCTGGAATTAACAGACCATTCCAAAGCAATCCTCTTAATCTTTTCACAGAAATGTGCACGTCCGTGTCCCAAAAGAGTGCTTGTCCGGCTCATCATCATCCCTCGGCACACGTCGAGTACATAACGTGATTTTCCTTCAAAACGTCCAAATAGGCGTGAATCAGTGCCTTTAACCTGCACGTAATTGTCAATCGCTGCTGATTCGCTCCGTCTCCCAAACGCTGCTCGTTAAGAGAAGCCTCTCTCTCTCTCTCTCTTTGCCATGCGCCGCATCCACCAATGTATCAGCATGATGACAGAAATCCCATTCATTTCGGAGGTGCGTTTCCATTGGCTCTGAACTTTTGCAGCGAGAGAGAGAGAGAGACAGAGAGAGGCGAATGAAATGCGCCTCGATTGTCGTAACTGGGACATTCATCCCTCATGCTATTAACCGTAGAACTTCTCCAGTCTATAAGTGAAGCTCGGAATAATCTCCGGACGAGTGCTTCCATACAATGGCCTATAAGCATGATCTTGATAGACTTGCCCTGTGACTACGTACCAACTAATTATAGGAACTTGGAATAACAAGATAACGTTGAAGTTACAGTATTATTTATGTTAGTATATAACGAGAGTGCCTTGCAAAGAATCTCTGAAGTCTTAACATAGTTGTTTTACAAACTTAAAAAACGTTAGTTAATAATAGCTAACGCGTAAAAAGACTAGAGCATCTTCAATAATAATCAAATCTTTACTCAAAGTCTCTTTCTGTTTTCCTTTGTTTCCTAGTCATAC
The DNA here is from genome assembly GCA_028673005.1 of Tanypteryx hageni. Lineage (NCBI taxonomy): Eukaryota > Metazoa > Arthropoda > Insecta > Odonata > Petaluridae > Tanypteryx > Tanypteryx hageni. The sequence continues at coordinate 45,273,137 of CM054117.1, forward strand.
ACATAAGACGAAAGAGGAAGAACAATAATAATCTTCAACACTTTCGCGTACCCTTTAAAACTCTCGACATACCCCTGGAACAGGGGTGGGCAAACTACGGCCCGCGGGAAATATGTGGCCCGCGAGGGCATTTTATGTGGCCCGCGATGCCATTACGAAAGCTAATCGTAATTTAAAATGCAGATAATTTCTTATTTTTAGCTTAAAAATATGGCTAGAAAACGTTTTTCAGTGATGTTATGGGGATAACATATTATTTATTATTGATTTTCACTAACAGGATCCCTCGCATTCTCTCAAATAACTTCCGGTGTGAACCCTAACGTGGCTCGCCGAAGGATTTTCATCTGTTAATGCCTAACTGTAAGATGCTGCAAATGTTAATGCGGCCCGCAAAGTAAAAAGTTTGCTCAACTCCTGCACTGTAGGTTCGCGTACCGCCGGTTGAAAAAAGCCCTGCATTATATCATCATTCTGAACGAGTATACCATTGGTGAATCATCATCACTTGAATGTATTTTTTGCCTCAGAAGCAAAACTTTAACGAATGGAGACGCAGAAAATGGTTTCCTTAGATATCTTTGTTTGTTGGGATCGAGCCAATGCAACTCCCATTAGGTTTAATATCAAGGATCTTCGTAAAACTTCTCTGAAATTCCTACACTCTTGAATGGTTCTTCGAGGCTTTTCTTTCGCTATCCACCTCTCCGGACGACTCTTCATGTCTCACATCTTGCTTAATTTTACCATCATTCCTTGCATGCTTACCTTCGCTTTCGAAATTTATGATTCGTCCTCTTAGTTTCCATCTACTGTTTTTTTTCACCTATACATACTTTTGCGTCCCTCTTTTGCTCTTCCTCCATCGTAGAAAAATATATCGCTTCCGTCTATTCTTCTTTCAAATGTCTCTTTTTTTAAATATTCCGGCCTCGTTTTTCCATTCACATTTTCTTTTTTTGTGCTCGCGAAGTGGAAGCAATTTCTCACCTCTGTTGTCATGCCTGGCGCCTTTCCTTCACTTTCACTTGGTACCGTTAACAAACTTTATCTCCTCCTTTGGAGTCACCTTTATTTATCACTGCGTGGCATTTTACAAAGAATACGCAAATCCTATTCTCCTTGGAGCTTTTTTCCATCATCCTCAATCCTATTGTTTCTCTATTGGAATAACAAAATTGTAATCCTGGAATCGTTTAAATAATATCTCGCCTTTTATAGATATTGTAAATTTATGAGCTATTATCCATCTGATTATTTTGCATTCAGTAAATTGGATGAAGTTAAACTTTCCTAGAACTATCATTATATAGGGTCGGTTAATTAACTATTAACTTTGGATCTTATCCGTCAGAAATATAATCCAATATTTCAATGGACGATGTTAATAAGAATACTTCCCCTTATTAGGCGTTCTTTACCAGCGGGTCAGTAGAAGCAGAAGGCATTATGGGCACCTCTCTTCCGATCATCGGTCCCTCGTAATTATCATCCTCTAAACCGCTGGACGGATTTTAATTACATTACGTAAGAGTGGTACTTATTAAAATTCATCGCCTAATTGTGATTTTTCACTGCATTTGTCAATTAGAACTTCCGCTATTTATAATTATTTTAATAAACTTATACTCGAATCTCGTTAAATGGCATCCTTCAAGTAACAATGAAATACCAAACTATTCTCTCACTAACTCTTATATGATCTATAAGGTGTAAATAAAAAATTTTATTCTGATACACAACAATATTTACCACAGTAAAGTCCGCGAGACCACATAATTATGGGTTATAGTTTCGAAGATAAAAATTGGAGAATATCCCGAGAAAAACATTGCATATTTTGTTTACATCAATCTCTAAGACGGTTCTAACGGCTAACAACAATTAAAAATTTATATATTTCTCTCCCATAGTATTATATGATCTGTTTGGTATAGAATAATAATAAATTTAAAAATTTGATGTGACCACCACATGACTTTCTCCATGCTTGTAATATTTCTAAAAATTCTAAATATGCTAAATGATAATAAATATTTTAAGAACCTGCGAGAAAAGTTTAAAGACTTCACAAAGAACAGAAATAATCTCAAACCATAGCCTTTTGATATTCGATATAGCCAGGAAGCTTTAACAATTAAGAAATTAAAAAGAGGCGTTATTAAGACGTAACTAAGCATCATGTGTTTACAATAGTTGCCGGTAGGTGGTGTTGTGTTGACAGCTAAAAAATATAATATTTAAAATATCTTTTAAACAATGCAGTATATGGGAAAATATTCAAACAAAGGGTGAAGAACATTAAATGTCCTACAACATTTATTGCAGTACGTTTTTACATTCATCAAATATTAAAGCAAATATTTTTTAAAATTGATAAATGACAAGAGTAAACACCCACTTCCGATAGACCAATGTTTACCAAAAACTAACGAGTTCTTATACCTTTAACAAAAACATCAAGTATAAAATTTCGCGTAGACCTGATTAATAGTTTTTGTGTTCGAGCATCCACAATATTCCGGTCATAGACTCTCACACACACACACACACGGACACACAGACACTCCCACAGTCATCATAGAGAAAACAGTCAAATCCTGTTCAGTGGACCTTCAGTGGAACGTATATCTGTTGAAATCTCGAATTCGATTTTTTTTCATGAAAACAAATTTCTCTATATTTTGTGCACGGAAAATGTAAATACCGTGTATCGCCCAATCTTTCACGGAGTATACTTTTGCGTCTTGTTGTTTCTAAAAATTATTTTTAGAAAGAGCACTTAAACTACGATAAAGATGAAAGACATCATCGGGTAAAACAGAGAGATTGGTTGTTTCCACCTCCTCAGCATGTATTTGGGATACGCTACTACGAGAATGGCTGCTACTCGCTTGCTGCTTGAAAAGGCAGCGGGCACGAATCCTGCGCAAGTAAGATTTTTCCAAGGTAACCCGGCCCCTGTTTGTGCGGTTTGAGGAGTCCACACAAATTCAGCGTTCCGTCCTTCGGAAGGGACTTTAAGCCGTTGGCCCTCTCGGTGTTCTTCGTTAAGAGTAGGCTAATGCCGGGGCCTGGTTTCTCTCCTCCCTTGTGATTGTGTTCGATGTGGAAGGATCTATGGCTATAACAATCCAAGAGGTTGATTAGCCAAACATACACACACGCTACTATGTGGATCATGTGGAACGGTCTGAAATCGCATAATATGCCCCCTCTCTGCCCTTGAACTCGAGTCAGGTGCCTCAATCGACTCGCCTCAGTTTCTGCTTGGAAATAAATGCTGGATGAACTGTATATATATTAATTATGAATAAATAATTCATAATCAAATTTGATAAGGAGCGTGCGCTCCCTGGAATTAACGCTTTAAGGGCTAAACGTGTGAGGAGTAGGGATGATGTAATAAAGTGTGTGTGTGTGTATTTATGGCTAATCAACCTCTTGAAATATTATATGATGTAATAAAGATGGAATTGGGTAGTTTTTCGAGAAAAGGTGCTCTTTAATAAATATTGAAACCATAGCACTGTTATTGAAGTTTTATTCCAGTTTTTCTACATTGGCACTTCCCTATAGTTTGTATAACAGCGAAAAAGAAGTATAGGGTGTTCTCATTGAAAATTATATTATTGGGATGTCGGGAAATTATTATTGGAAAATTAATTTATTTCACGCTTTCATTTGCAAGAATATCACGAATCTAAATTTATAGCCCATTAAAACTTTTTTCTCTCGATGAATTACGGCTTTTAAAATGAATGTTGCATAACATATCAATTCTGTTTATATAATCTACAAAAAAATTATCTTTCATAAAGTTGGGAAACCAATTTTGTATCATCTAATTCTTTCAATATCTCAGTGCTCGCCATCAAACTTTCTGGACAATATTTTGCGCTTTTGAAATGTTACTGAGGTATAACGTGGTATTTATATCACTGTAGATGTCATATTTATATGAATGAAATTCTATTAAAATTGTTTGCGATAATTGCAAACACGTCTCATTCGCCTAAAGCTATTTCAGGAAATTAATATCGTGTGGCGATGAGTTAACCAACGACTTATCGCAAGAACTTTTTAAAAATGCACCGTGTTTGAATGATATTTAATTAGAGTAAGCAAAATTAAATTAAGTTTCTAACGTGTAATCACTTTCCTACTGTACGTTATGTCACCTTTCCTGCGTCTCTCCCTTATTCCCTATTGCTATATCTCCTCCTGTGTTACTTCTCTCTCTGTCTCCACTCCGTTTCAGAACCCTTCTGAGTATTACCAGTCCCAATATTCTTTCCACGTTCTCTCTTATTTCGCTTTCGCAACACGAGGTTCCCATCTCCTCTACTGAACTCTCAAACACTCCATGCCACGCTCGAACCTCCAAATCTTTCTTTTCATTGCGTTTCAATTCACTTTCAACGGGTTTAAATTATCTATTTGGTGGCGTGTTTACACGTCCGAGCGGTTTTCTTCCAGTGCATTTTGACGGGTTTCTGGGATGGTTCCTACCGTAAAAACAATTCATGGATTGTTTCCACGTAAATACTGTTCAGCTGTAAAATATTTGCGAAATCCACGAAAGCGCCGGATTTTTTCATGGCTTCTCGCTCTTATTCTTTCTTCTTGTCTATTCGTAGGATTTTCCAACTTCATTCTCTGGCAATCGATGTTATTTGTAATTCTTCATTTACGTAGCATATTCAGAAAGTGCTGAAATCGCTAAAAAAAAATTCGACTTAGAGATTTTGAAGTAAATACACGTTTTAGGTATCCCCGAGTCCGTAAAAGTTGTTTTTGCCATGCCGTCTGTCTGTGCAAAGCCCTAGAGCCTAGAAGATTCAACAAAATCAAATAATATCTCGTATTTAGGCATATCATTATCAAGAATAAAAACTTTGAAGAGATGAAAAATATAGCGCAAAAATGAAACGAAGTTTCTTCTTGTTGGTTTTCACAAAATGTCGATTTATTCAACAAAGATTATACTCCATAAATGGAATGCTCCGAGATTCCAAAGGCGTTATTTATGGCAAATAGCTACATATGAAACGGTATTGAAAGATTGGTCGGTTCTCGAATTTTTATCTCCGAAACTTTAACTCGAAATATGTGGTCTCCCAAACTTTCTTGTGTTAAATGTAGTTCTCTAATCGAATAAATTTATAATCTATACCTTACAGATCATCTAAGGGCGCTGGATAGAAAATCATGGATAATAATTGTTGTATGCCGAGAGAATCATCTTAGAGATCGATGTAAACAAAATATGAAATATTTTGCTCGGGATTTTCTCAAATTTTTATCTTCGAAACTATAACCAGTAATTATGTGGTCAAGCAGACTTTATTGTGGTAAATGTTGTCGTATACCCGAATAAATTTTTTACATAAATATGTATTAATTTAACCAGTGTGGACATTAAACGTGCGGATATGAGAAAGTTGGCGCTGAGAACGTCGCACCGCTTAATTATATATATGTCAATGGAACCTACCACTGCTTTTTAAATAAAAAATATTTTACTTTTTAGGAAATATCTACGGCAACTTTAGCAGATATATATATGTATATATATTACAAAAATCAAAATCACTTGTAAATAATGTAAAATATTTTAGATCGACATTTGCAATTAATTGTTTTCATCAAAAATATTTTAAATAGATACATTCAAACTATCAGAGAAAAATGATAGAACATGCGAATCAATAATAGCAATATGCGTTGCAGCATTTATGATTAGCAACCTGAGTAATCGAGCAAAAACTAAACTAATGAATTTATTTAATGAATGGATAGCACTAATTATGCATCAATGATAGTAAATTTTTTTCAGATGCATAACGATAAAGCGTTCAGCTTTATTATATGAAAACTTGAATTGTAGCCCGTCAGTATGACGGGAATGAAAATTTTGTTTTTATCCAATTTTATGAACCCAGTCATTATTCGATTCATTTTAAATGTTGCAAACACTCATTTATTTTCCGCGTGAAAATACATCAATCAATTATACAAAGAGGTTTCTCGAGTTTGTTTAATTTCGTTGCTACAACAAATAGCCCAAATAAATCCTAAATTCCTTGAAAAAAAGAGAAAATTTGTATCAAAACGGATGAAATACGATTAGTTACCTTGATGCAGATGCTGCGTTTCATATGAGAAAAGAAGCAGAACATTGATACGAAGAAATGCTAAAAGAAAGAAAGACTACGTATAAATCAGCATAGTGCTTTTTTCTGCCAGAACGCATCGGAACGCCGTTCCGGAATCATTGACGCAAAGAATACTAATCTGCATAACTTACAACAAACTAAATGAAGTTATTTTCAATGAAATGACGTTTCACTCATATTGTACAATTACACGTATTCTAACTAGGATTCTATGGTTTGTTTGTGTTCGTTGCTACAACAAACGGTTAGGTCAGGACAAAAATGCAGAAGTAGGCTATTACATCATTCAGAAATCCATAGAAAGTTACTATGGTGTACAGAGAAAATAAAATACGTATACATTCTAGATGCTGTGGAAGGAAATCCAAAGATTCCGCGTAATAAAGGGAAGGCTCTAAATTCAGGCATTCTAATGTTTCTCCGTATAATACGACTCAATTTTCCCCTTTCTGAAATATGAATGTCAGAATAATTTTTATCTTTTCAACATTCTTAAAGCATCAATCAGAAGAAGGGGCTGAGACAAAATTCACAGGATGCTGTTGTATACTCTTCTAAAACGAGTAGATGTATATTATGGGATAGAAACCAGGTAAAACTCTATGAATAGCCGCCGCTTCATCAGGTCCATGGTTTTATGTCATCCGTGTCCTCGGCCCTTTTTTATTTACTCGAGACAAATGTTAAACATGGCCTTTTCTCTCGTTGCCTCTCTCTCTGTCTCACCGCCACTCTTTCATTCTTCCCATATCCCTCTCCTGCTCGACCTTACTCTCCAAAGAACACTTGTTTCAACGTGCAATTTTATTCCCACACCTTTTCTCACCGTTCCTTCTCTTCTTTCGTTGGTCTCAAATTAATAGTTCCTCTCCTCTCAGAAAGCGACTGCCTATTTTGAATTTTTGTTCATAACAACGCTTTATCTTTCATCCACTAAGTAACTGCTTTCTATCTTACGGATTTGGCTGTTTTTCTTTGCAGAAGTAATAAAAATTAATCTCCCGGAATGTATTCTTACTTCCTCCATCCGCAGTGAAAACAATCGAATTTGAGATTTCAACGGAAATTCGCGTTTTAAGATTTCATGTTTTCACTAATTTCTCGGTGTCTTTGTGATAAGAAAAGTTTTTGGCACTCTTAACTCAAGAACTAATAATATTATCAGCATAGAACTCAAAATTTAAGAAGTTTATTAGTAATTAAGGGTCTGATTAGGTTTTACTTGAAATTACTGTAGACAGCTGTCAAATACCTCATTTAGGGCTTCATCAATGCAAATAATATTCAACATTAAAGGTGCAGAAAATATATTTTTTAAACAGTTTTTTATAGTTTTTACGTAGGACATTTTTCAGAGATATTTCTCCAAGTGATACCTTTGTTTCCGTTGCTACAATAACATTTTCTAAGTCTTTTAATGCGACACTGCAAACAGTAGTCATTATTTTGTTATCCATAGGAACAAATAGCAATTTTAATTACTCAGTGCTTCTTCATTGTGAAAATCATTTCAAAGTATTTTCCATTGCTAAAATAATTCAGTGTTTATAAATAATTCCCTGCTGCAATTGCTGATTGTTATTCTTGAGGAAGCCGTAGTCGAGACCAACTTGTAAGTAATATTGCGATCATACTAACTTAACAATAGCACAGTAACACATATGTGCTGGACACATGATATTTATAGTTTCTCATATACGTAGTATATAGAGAAAGTATTGTAATTAGATTTATGTCTCGAAAAATCACTATCTAGTGTCCAGTGACATTAAAATATACACTAAGCTACAGTCAAGTTCTCCCCACTCTCCGTCATGTTAGATTCCTTCTCGCCTCTCTTCCTACACACTATTACTTGTGACAAACGGTCAGGCAAGAGCGAGGAAGGGGCTAAGTGAAGAGAGAAGAAGGAGACGGAGAGGTTGTGACGGATTCTGTACAAGACGCTCAGCGCATGCGCCAGAGGGGAGGGGGAACCTGGGGATTCCCTATTCTAAAATTCCGTAATTTTCTGTTTACGCCACGCGCTTATTAGTGAGAGGTGATGGATGTGAGAGTTTTATTATGTCAGTCGCTTTGGTTCTGTGGCTACGCATTATTAACATCATTTGCAGTGAATTGCCAAGCACGGGGCAAAGAGTGTAGCGAGACCAAACGTATATACGTATATGAGAAAGTTTGTGCAATGTATATTGCGCCGTTTATTTTTATAAATAATAAAAATAAATATCAATAAATTAATTGAATCTAATTGCTTGCTTATTTTTTATACTTAATCATTAAGGTACATAAAATATAGATATGATAACGAAATAAATACGCAATATTTTATGAAATGCAAAATTAAAATATTTAAATTTTATTTACCGTCAATGAGAATATTTCATAAATATTATCATCTGGGTGTAAGGCGAGTAATTTATTAAAAGTATAATAACTGTCGTGCCTTCCAATGTAAAATTAGTTGCCAGGGAATATCAAGAGCCGTTTTAAAACGAAGTAATTTTAATTTATCTCAAATAGAGTTTTTCACCTTTTATTCAAGTAAATATATTTGTGATTTGGTTAACATCGCATATATTTGGCAAGTGATATTGTGTAGGAACACCATTACAGTGAAAGAACACCTTTATACCTAGATAAACTTGTTTGTCTTGATTAATTTTATTTATGAAACATTTTTCACTTCTTTCAAATAACTAATACGTTTTCATAAAAACTTCTAACGTGACATCATGAGAGAGATTTTCAACTACCGAAGAATAACAGAAGTGTTGATAAAAATGGTTCATCTCTGAAACAGTAACTTTAGGTGCAGTTCCCTTGTAAAGTAGATTTAAACTTTACTAGAAACAAACGTGTGTCGTTTAGGTATAACTTAATTACGCATGTCGCTACAGATCCAAAGTCCCAAGTACACGTGATGGCTCTCTCGAATGAAGCGTTATGGCTTAAGAGAGATAAATCTCCCGTGCGCAGTAGTAAGGTACTCAAGAGCAGAGTTACCGAGTTGGGAAACTACGTGAATGTTCCCTTTAGCATGAAATTTCTGGACATAAGAAGACTTAAATTTCTGTGGATGAGAGCATCAGTGGAGATGGAAACAGGAAATTAAAGTATGGTGTTGGTCAATGGTGGAGTTTGATTAAAGATAAGAACTAAATAAAGATGAACACAGTAAAAAAGTGAAGGTACTATTTTATGCGTTTCACAGAAGCATCCTAAAGATTTATTTGAAGAAGATATGAGCATCATATGTTCTCAGGAGAAAAAAGAAGAAAATAAACAAGAGAGAGAGCGAGAAAAATGATAAAGCGCTAGTAAATATTTTCGATTTTTATGGATCGCAAGGTACCTCTAAACCAAAATATGGATGGAAACAGGAAAAAAGTACCAAGTCATAAAGGTAAATCTATGGTATATAACGCACCACGTGTCAACAGCATGCATACAACACGTAAACTATGCTATGTTAACGTCAATGCTGAAAACAACACCGCAGATTGTTGGTGGTCGTAAAATGATCATTTTACAGGGTTTCAAATAAAATTCCACGAATATTGGTAGGAGTCTGCATTTTTACCCACAGGAGGGTGCTTTGCAAGAGGTCGCAGTAGGTGCCCTCATAATTTGCTCAAACGCTGGTAACAGATTACAACCGCAACAGAGAAGGAAGGGAAAAGTATGCCCAGCTATCATTCTTATTTTCTTAGAAACGGCAATCGGCAAAGTTCCTTGGATTAGTTACAGTTTTCAACTTTAAAAATGCGAATTAACTGTATGAATTAGTATTTTGTAGGTCGATCTTAACCTTCAAATAACTTCATAGAGAGAGAGAGGAAAAAACTGCTGTGTAATTCATTACGATCACAATTCCAAAAAAACCTGGACACCTTTGCTTCCAGAAAAAAATTACGAGACACAGGAACAGAACACTGTCCTAGTCTTTCATGCAATCGCTTTTCAGAGCAGAAAGCGCGTTACACACGCACTTAGGGCCACACAGAAAAGAATAGAGAAAACCGGTACAGCAATTACCTTACTGAAATGGCAAGCACAATCTTAACGTCCGCTTATTCTTGAATGAGAATTATTGTATTAATAATCACCAATTAAGGCTACAGTTGACCTCCGAATTAGTGCCACCGTTTGTTCATCACTGGCATCAACGTTAAAGCGAGAGTGGTGGTAAAACGATATATATGCTCGCATTATGTAATCATAATATTGAAATTCTGTTTACTACGATAATTGTACGGTATGCGGGGGTGGCACTATCACATATAAGGGGGTGCTAAATCGGATTTTGACTGTGTGGGTATATATATATATATATATATATATATATATATATATATATATATATATATATATAAATGCTAATAATTTTATTTAATAAGTTAATTATTTAGCTAGTAATTGTAAATGCCTCCATCCGCCTCAAAGCATAACTTAGAAATTGTTTTAATACAACCTTTTTAAACATTGTCACTCGGTCGGGAACTTGGGCACTGCTCACGGGTACGGCAAATGTTGATATGTTACCAGCAAACAACATCCCTTGCTATGACCTCGAGACGCAGATATGAGTGTAAGTTTATTTAAGCGTTTATATAAGGTGAAAGCTGACGGATGCAGTCCAAAATCACAATTAGCAATAAATTTTAATAAGGATCACTCGTACTCTGCTGTCATTCTACTTCCGCTTGATTTACATCGTTTTTGCTAATTGGATTCAATATATGATGCGATATTTTGTTTTGTTTTTCTTTAACACATAAAACGACAAACATTGAGAAGACCACGAAAACACCTTGAGCAGTTTATAGAAGATATGTTTAGGTTATTTTATAAACACTGCTCGAAAATTCTACAAAAATAATTATTATAGTGTTTTTATTATTTAACGAAATAACTAATCAGAAAATTGCGTGTAAAACTTAATGTGTAATAAAACTGAAAAGTTACTCGAAAAATTCATCAACTTCCTGGGTAATGTTATCAGGAACATTATTATTCCATCCTTATAACACATTCAACTAATTTTAACTACATATCCCTTCTAAGATTTATATTTTAACATGTGCTTTCCCTGCATGATGAAGAAGCATTCCTACGCATTTCCTTATTCTAGACTTTTGTAAAGCCGCTCCAGAAAAAAACCATTCTTTATTCTCCTCCATTCAACTCTTTCATTGTTCCTCATCTCCGTATCATGATATTTAACTCTTTTTCATGCATCTTTCTTCCTCCCAATTTATCTCTCGGGGCAACAATGCATTCCGTGCTAGATTATTTACCGTTTTCCTTGTCGTCGAGATTCACGACCAAACACTGTCGTTTAATTTGGCGGCAAATAAGGGAAAGCTCTCCACGTCCCCCGTTCTTTTGACCTTAAAGATGAGCTGAGGTAGCAAAGTAAACACCCCTTTCGTAGATTTGTTTTCTCTCAGAATTCCATGGGCTCTCGCCTCCCATCTCAATTCTCCTTTTGGTTTTCATTCCGCCCTTCTTTTAGAGATGATGTTTGTTCGTCCGCTCGCTATGAAATTTTTAAACGCTGTGCCAAAAAAATGCTGGAAAAGGAGTTGATTTTATATGTCAGTGCATACATATTCTCGCTCTTTTGAAATCTTTAGGATGTCACTTTCTCCATATTTACAGGTTTCCGCTCCGTAAAATTTTCCCCATAGTATTTCAAATTTTCCGGGACTTCATCATCATATGTAATCTGTTCGTAGACAGGTCCTTGATTATCATTGGTTAAAACTGTTTCTCCACGTACTCTAGCTTTCCTTAATCTTATTCATTCATTCTTTGTACTCGTTCATTTTAAGTCGACCATCAGCTGAAATCATTTACCAACCCTTTCATTTTTTATTTCATTATTAATTAAAGCAGTCCCGTCTGTGTAAATTGTGCTGTGTTGTTTGTCTTTTGCTGTTTAAAGAAATAATGCCTTTATGTAAAGCTACGGTGAACACATCCCAAGAGTCTGATTCGACAGAAAACAAACAATTTCTCCTTCAAGTTTTTCTTCTTTCGTTTATAATCGTGATATCTTTCCTCAGGTAATTTTCGATTGTTTGCCTTCCTCTTTTTAAAAGTCTGAGTAATCATTCATTTCTCTCTTATTCTTCTTATAATATTCTCGTAGCTCATGTTTTCACATTATCTTCAGTAATCTTCTCTCTCCAAGCTTTCTAAGTAGTATTTTATCAGTTTCTTAGGTAAACCTTTCTTTATTTCTCTGTAAGTGGCTTTTGCGATCGTTATCGTAGAGTTTATTTCATCGTTGCATTTGGTATCTCCCAAGGAATATACAGGCCGATGAAAAATTCGCGGACATGGACTCCACTACGCAATTCCTTGGTAAAAATTATGAGGCCAATGCTCTTCGAAAAAATTTACGCCGACGCATAGTTTTAACGGAAAACACGGTTAATCCGGGAGTAGACTCGCGGGGGGACTAAGTTTTCCGTTAATGGACTCCACCACGCGATTCTTTGGCAAAAATTATGAGGCCAATGCTCTTTGCAAAAATTTACGCCTACGCATAGTTTTAACGGAAAACACGGTTAACCCGAGAGCAGGCGCGCGGGGTGACGATGTCACCCCACCAATATGTACACTACACTCATCCCCTCGTGACGCGTGTCTTTTCCCTAAGATAAGCAGTTCTTTTCTTCCGAAATCTCTTGAGCATGTTAATATCACTTTTAGGTCTCAGTAGCATTTAGTGCGTGAAACAGCATTTCAAAATAAATAGCGCAATAAACATAGTACAAACTTTCTCATATACGTTTGACCGACTTTGTACGTTTATACAAGAAAAACGCTTATAAATCAAAGTTAACCGAAGTTTAGTGTATGTTTTAATGTCACTGGACAATATTAGTAATTTTTTTAGGACATATGGCATAGTAAGTATTATTTGTGACACATGGCTCTACAATTGAATTTATTTTAATCAAATACTCTTTAGCCATTTTTGAGTAAATAATTTTTTTCTAAAAATCGAAAAGAATAAGCTACCCTAAACTTTTGAGTAATATCATTTTTATGAAAAAAAGGGTCTGCAAAAGATTATATATTGCACAATTAAGAAATATCATTCGATTTCATGTAAGCGTTTGGGCTCTAGAACAGCGAACAGACGACCGGCAGACAGACGGACAGACAGACAGACGGTATGGCGAAAACCACTTTTATGGACTCAGGGACACCTAAAACGCGTATTTCCATCAAAATCTCGAAGTCGAAAAAAGTAAAATCTTTCTGGGTTGAATCAGTCACCCCGCGTTACATTTCTTATTGCGAGTCATGGTAAGCTTTTTATTCTATATCTGGCTGCAATTTTCATAAATAAATGTAATCTCTTTACAATTTACCAGCTTAATGTTTCTACCCACTCTTTACGTTTTATTTGGCAAGTGAACGTTTCGATTTGCATCGCGACTTGGAGAAAATCCATGAAATTCTGCAGTAGAGTAGTGACGAAGAAGGCGTATCTGATTCCGACGAAAATACACAATACAGACACTGAAGAATTCGACCAGGGAACAGAGGGGTCAGAAGATGAGTGTGATGGTGCACGATCTCAATTTTTTTTCTCTGGGAAAGATAAAGAAAAAATGTTCGTACTCGTTCAGTGAACATCATAACACAATTACCTGGACCAAAGCGAATTGTTAGTAGTACCCGTTCCGAAATTGAGTGTTTCTCGTTATATTTTTATGAAGAAATTCTGGATTTGGTTATTGATTGTGCAAACATTTATATTCGTTCCAATCGGCAGAATTACTCCAGAGTAAGGGACGCTAAGGAGACGACAAGAGAAGAAATTCGAACATTGAAGGGCTTGTTATTGCTGCTAGGTGTGACTACATCCCGAAATCTACATCTGAATGATGTATGGGAGAAAGATTGATTGGGAAATATGTATGTGAGTACTGCCTTGACAGCGAATAACACAACGAGAAGTGAACCTAGATAATTGTTATTATTATTAGTCTTATTCATAATATTAAGTTGAAACTTTAAGTTATCGTAATTACTATTTGCTAACTCTAATTATTATTATCATTCACAAGTATTGTTATTATTATACAAATTATTTTGTATGTAAGTTAGCTAATCAAGAATATTTAACAAACATGTAAACAATACGGGTTTAAAATAAATTTGAATTTTCCAAACGTTTTCCTTACTAATCAAAGAATACAATAAATAGTGAAAAATAAAAAATCATGAATAATTATTTTGGAAAATGTCATTTAAAATGGGGCTCCGTCACCTCGCGCGACCATCTGTGTTTCAGAATTGAGCGCGCCTCTGCCGGATAAAATTTAACGCCGATGTGGCAACACTGTTATGAAGAGAACTACTTGGTCATGAGGCCTATTCAACGAGAACGATCTTCACATCATGCAGTTTAGGTGAGTGTCTAGAATGTTGAGATACGTTTTTCTTTCCATGAGATGTCATAAATTTCTTTAATACGTTATTTTTACTTTATAGACTACTATTATTGAAAGTTTCACATAAAAATACGAGCTTTAAGCTTTAAGAAATTTTCATTTTGAGCACCTTCTGTAAACGTGAGAGGATTACTGTGAACAGTTATTACCGTAACTTTTCTGTGGCTTTTGGTACAATGCTCCATTAAAGAAACCTACATTTATTTGTGTAAAGCCGATTTAGGTAACATTACATTCCTTATTTAATTTGCCTTGCCATTCTGGAATTCATAAAACAAACCATTTTTATTATTAAATCAGAAGTTGTGCATGATTACAAGAAAAGAAACGCTTTCCTAAAAGATTATTATTATTTTTATTTTGATTTTTATTTTTATTTGTAATTTCGGTATGAAATAAGAAATATAAACCATTTCATCAGAAATATTACGTTTAAGAGAATGAAATTTTCTTAAAGATTACACGTATTATTGTGTAAAACCTTCAATAATAATACCGTCAGTAAAGTGAAAATAACGTATTAAAGAAATTTATGACATCTCATGGAAAAAAGTGGGACTGAACCCAAGTCCGCTGCTTCGCAGACCAGCAGACACTCACCTAAACAGCGCGATGCGATGATCGCCCTCGTTGAAAAACGTCACGACCAAGTAGTTTTCTTTACAACAGTGTTGCCACATCGGCGTTCATTTTAACCGTGTTTTCCTCGAAAACTATTCGTCGGCGGAAATTTTTGCCCCTTAATTTTTGCCAAGGAATCGCGTGGTGGAGTCCGTATCCGCGAATTTTTCATCACCCATATATGTAGGAACTTGTTTTAGTAGCTTCACAGTAATACTTATGATGGTGTTTCCTTCTTTCTCCGATATTAAAATGACCTTGAAGTTTTCCGTATTTACTGTATTTCCATGCCGAATTTTCTACCTGTTATTACCAGTGCATTTATCATTTTCTGGAGTTTCTTTTTCTATCTCGCTAGAATAACTTAACCATAAGCATATTGTACTGCTTTTATAATCTTTCCTCTAATCTCTAAGTCTCCTGTATCTTCTAGCACTTCTTGCATTAACCTTTTCCGGTATATATATATATATATATATATATATATATATATATATATATATATATATATATATAATTGAATAGGACCCTAGTCAACAAGGTTGTGTTACTCCTCTTCCGATGTATACTCAGCTGATATCAACTTTCTTTAATTGTAGTACCTTCAGAACATTATTCATGAAAAGATTTATGATTGGTCTGCAGCATTCCCTATCCATTAATATCTTCATCATTAAAAATTACTCTACCAAAGCCTTTCTGCCAGTCGATTACGCAGCAAATTGGCTGTTCTCTATTTTTCAGTCAGACATGATTTTCAGTACACCGATCTTATCTTAGGTTCCTACGAAATAAAATTAGTCATAACATTAATTGAAGTTTGAATCTTTTATGTCATTAAAAAACAGATCCATGAAGAATAGAGCGCATTAAATATTGTGTCAGGATTACGTGAACAACCGATGTGAAACTAGAGGAAAATATAATGAAATTGGGGAGAACAATAATGATAGCTTAGGAGTTTAACTCTTAATTCGGGATGCGATGTAGCACTACTAATGAGAATATATAGGCCAATTTGAATGGAAGAAACTGCGGTCGACCAAAGAATTCGCAAAGGAATTGTTCAGCTATCATGTTAAAAGGTAAAGTTAAAGTGGGAGTCGGAGGATGAGATAAAGCGCGAGAGAGGGATATATATATATATATATATATATATATATATATATATATATATATATATATATATATATATATATATATATATATATACGAAAAGAAAGGCAGTGGGAAAGCTCGGTAGAGAATAGCAGCCGCTCCGAAGAACTAAAAGGGATTGTCTGAAAGGATTGGGGAAGAAGAAAAAGGGCTTCTCTGATTTCGAAGGGGGCAAAGGAAGAAGTCCTCCAAAAATCCTGGGAGAATAAAAGAAACTGGAGTGAAAATGGAGATGGATTAACTTTTGATGATTAAAGGGAATGGGTGAAGGTGATATACTTTTTCTTTTGTAGAAGACATGTATGTACACGCCTTCAGGTTTTTCCCTGATCAAACGTAGCTCGAAGTTAAATTTTTCTATCGGCATGATCGCCATCCAACGATAGTATTTACTTCTTTAATTAGAAGGAAAAAATAATCTAACGCTCAGAAACTACAATATGATACTCATAAAAATTTGACGAAATTAATTATTTTTCATAATTCATGTTAGAATAGCATTTCTTAGTTGAAACTCACCTTTGAAATGAACAAAGCATCTGTTCCAAAATATAAACTTAAGTGTACCAAGTTGAAAAATTAGTAACTTGTTTTAGGTATTCCTAATAACCATAACAACGTTATAGATTATAGCTGCAATTTTTTTTAATTTTCGATGCTTATTCTGGAATCTGTTTTTAGCCTTAACTATCTAGTAAAAGTTTTCGATGCTAGCATGAAGAAGTTCATTAAACCACCTGGAAAATAGGTATTCTTCCAACACTGTTAAATTTACCGATAAGCTTTAGCCCTAGAATTATCAGGTGGGACCTCTGATCCCTACAACTTTCTTTTTCGTCTACTTCTCTGTAGTAAAATTTGCAAAACTTTTGGGAGAATATTACCTTGACTTGTTATGAGCAAGCAGGCATAGTTTTAAATCGATTTTTCACATATTCCTAGTTTTTACAATTATTTACCGCACGCTTTGACAAACGGGTGGCCGAAATTAAACTGTATGTTTCAAGTGTGACGTCTAGGACGCATCGGAGCAAAAACGTTCTTGTTGCTAATTTGTTAATATATCTGTAAAATAAAGAGTAGTTTGCACTGATATTGTAATATGAATCTGAATATGCAAATATTGTTAGGATAAATAAAGAAAATTCTTTCGTGAGTACTTGTGCATTTATAGTATATACCAAGACAATATAATGTCTGATGAATTATGAAAATTGTTTATTTATATTCCTATTACCGCATTTAGTGATGCAGTGCGCGCCCTCGTGTACCACGCGCATCCCTATTTTTCGAAGAGAAAAAAATAAATTCGTGCTGGAATAAGATGGCATCTGGGATTTAAAAAAATAGTCGGCCTCTTCACCGCCATCTTCTCTCCCCTGCCTGAGTTACACGCAATTTATTGGGTGATCTCTTTATGCCGATGTTACCAGAAATCACCTGGGAAGTCGCCTCTCTTACGTTGAAGGAGCACCGACGGGCTCACGATGAATTCGGCGAACACTGATACCAGATGTCAACACATTTCGGCATAAGTATAGGTAGAAATAGGTTGTAAACTTTTAATAACCGAACTACTTATTTTGAGTAATATTGAATAAATTTCAGACTAATTTGAAAGGTGCGACATTAATATTATACAAACATAATGTCATTTCAATCTTCAAAATACTTCGCGCGTCGAGTTCTTCGTCTTCTACGAGTAAAAACTTAGAATCGAGCGCGTTGCAGTGAATTTACTATCGATACTTGCAATTTATATAACCTGTTCAGAAATCTTCATGTAAGACGAGCAATCCCTCTTTCTTGCCGACATTTAAGGGAAAAAGGTGCGCACGGCACACGAGTACATAGGGCAAACTTTTAATACGTATACGTGTACTAAAATACCTAAAAAAACAATGCTATAACCATTTATTTTGCGTTCTTTGGACGAGGTGAACGCATACAGGGGAGGTCTTTTCCGTCCGTCCGTCCGTTCGCATGTTAAAACTCTTGAACCGCTGGACGAATTTTGATGAAATTTGATATTATGAAGCTATAGTAAAATTTTTCCACTGATTTCAATTTTAGTTAAAATCGGACACAGTTACGACCACTTTACCTGAAGACCTACATGTAATTTATAATGTTCCTTGGTTTCAATTCAAGAATCGCTGGATGTATTTTGATTAAATTTGTTATTGGGGTGTTTTAGTAAAATTTGTAAACCGATTCTAATTTTGGTTAAAATCGGACAAAAATTATGACCATTTTACATGAAGAACTACATGCAGTTTATAAGGTTCCCATGTTTCAACTCGGGAACCGCGGGACGTATTTTGATGAAATTTAGTATTGTAGAGTTTTGCTAAAATTGGTAGACCGTTTTCAATTCTGGTTAAAATCGAACAAAAATTACGACCACTTTTTATGAAGACCTACGTGTAATTTAAAATGTTCCTTTGTTTCAACTCGGGAACCGCTAAACCTATATTTATGAAATTCGATATTGAGGATTTTTGCTAAAATTGATCTACCGATTCCAATTTTGGTTAAATCGGAGGATAATTACGTCTATTTTACATATAGACCTACATTTATTTTACAACGTACCACGCTAGCTTCTCGTTAAATACTCATCTGAGCGAAAAATATTGATAAATTAGTGAAATGACAATGAACGCATTTGAAAACTCTGTGTACTCCGATACCTTTCCAATCTTGTTATATATTCGATAGAGTGACTCATGAGTCCTCTGATGCTGCGAGAGAGTGAAAATTGCTTTTTATTTTTTCATAAAAATACAAAAAACCTAATTAATAGAATAATATTTCTTTATCCATTGTGAAACACCTGCCGTAACCTCTATTTGATGCCAGATTAATCGAGAGGCAGTTTATCCTAAATCCCAGGATCAGGGCGCCCGAAACCTATCAGTGACATCAGTGTGTACGTGGGAAGTAGAGTTGATTCGTGAAAAATTGTGCGCCAAGGCCCCAATTCCGTAATCCGGCCTTTCCTGGGTTATTTATTTGTAAAAGCCCTCAGGCTCGTTTACCGATTAAATGAATATGACATGTGAAAAAATGTAAATAAAAATTTTTGACAAATGTTTTCCATGTCCTCTTGAGCATTTAAAACTGGAAAATACGTTATTTATTATTTTTTTCGACTACATCATCTAAATTTAGTATTATTCTTACGATTTCCCTTCCAGCAACTTATTTTTATATTCTAATGTCATTCTCTTTTTTAAGTTCTTCTTGAATGTATATTTTAACAATAATGTGCATTTCCATGGAATCAAATAAAAACTCCTTGAGATAACTTAAGAAAATTAAGGTAGAATAATAGCTTTGAAATGTGGACTTGGAGGAGAATGCTGAAGATAAAATGGACAGATAGGATGAAAAACGATGAAGTGCTACGAAGAATAGGAGAGAAGCGAATGATTATACAGACTATCAGAAAGAGGAAGGCTAACTGGGTTGGACATTACCTGAGGAGAGAGAGTATGATTAAAGACGTGTTAGAAGGAAAACTAGATGGGAAAAGGGAAAGAGGTAGGAAAAGGTATCAGCTGATAGACGATTTGAAAGGGAAAGAGAGTTATCAAGATATGAAGAGGACAGCGGAAAATAGGAGTATATGGAGAACCAGGTTTAACCAAGAATAATCACGGACCTGTCTACGGACAGACTACCTATGATGATGAATAGCTTAGTTTGCTGCTCCTCTGCATTATTGGCCACTGCTTCTCTTTTTCTCGCAGCTGTTCTTGCTTAGAATACGCAAAATCAGGAATACCATTTTAGAAGTTTATTTGTCGATTACTTCGCCTGATGGTCGTTTTTTCTCGCCATCAATTGATTACCACAAATATATTAGCTATTATCTCAAGATAAAAACTTTGCGTTTTTTTACTTCAACAGATGCCTTTCAGATACCATCCAGTCAATGGTAACAAGGTGAGGGATGCGGTCGATCGGTTAGCAGAGACTGGAAGAAACGATCCAGTAATTCCATACTCAAAATTTTCTTTGCAATTTTGTTGCTCTCCTATGAGTGTAAAATCGCCCGACCTCTTTAGAATTTTCGTCCACGAAAACTCCTGGGTACCTATGCGTTTTTAATCTTTGTCATGCTGAGCGTGTCATTTGAAATTTGCCTGAGCCGACTTCTGATGGTTCTCCCTACATTATATGCATCTTTGTTTCAACGATGAGGATAGATTTCATCGCTCCTTTTGATAAAGATCCGATCAAGCCATCATTTTCGACACCCGTTTTATGGATAGCGGGTTACCTAAAAACTTTTACTGGCTTAAAAAACTAAAATGTCGTTTACTTACCAGCTTCGACATTTCTATAAAAACTGTTTAAAAGTAATTAAAACAAAATATTTCTAGCACAAGCTGTAAACTTCTGGCTACATTAATACGGATCTAGGCGTGGTTTGACTCGGAGCAACGCCCCTGCAGTTAGTGGGAGAGATTGGCGGTAGATGGGAGTAACGCTCAATATTATAATGGAAATGGAGGCCATAACCTTATTTTTGAAAAATATATATAACTAAGGTGTTATTTATTATGACCAAGGCTCGATAAATACGGTCGCCTACTCACCAGTGGCGAGATCATATTACTATAGCTAGCGACCAAATACGACCAGTTATTGACTTTTAAAAAATCACGTTTTGGGGGTGGCGAATACAATTTTTCATCTGGCGAGTAGGACTTGGCATAGTTTGTCGATCCCTTATTATGGCAGTTAGTTATTTCACTGAAGGAATTTCAATCAAAATAAATTAATCAATTTTCGAGAAAATTAAACTTTAACAAAAATTGTAAAGACTAGCCTTCATTTTTTCCGCGATATGTTTCATGTCCTAAAGGCTTATATTTTTCGCCTATTTTATTGACAAATTTCATCAAAATCTGCTTGACAGACGACTGACATGGGAAAGTAATAGACAGACTAAAAAATAGCAGCTTTCGTTATATTGGCACTATGTATGGGAGCTATGTTAATGATTTTAAAAATAGGTGAGAAAGTTTTTATACTGTGAGTAGCATTTTGATAAGTAGGAAGCGTGGTTTCTGGTAAAAAAAAGATATATGCAAATTATAATCTTTTGTAATGTAATGTGATGCATGTAGTACACTAGAGAAGATGAATTGAATAGGAAAAAAGCAAGAAGCTTTTCAATATAGTCGGAGAAAATAGTAACTTAAATAAAGCTTATTTGAAATACGACGGTACGTAAGAAATAGTTTGTTCAAACATTTAAAAGCAATCAGCTGTTGAAATAAGTCATACGTAGAAGGAAGAATATTCAAAAAGTGGAAAACGAAATTTGAAAGTTTAAAATAAGGGGATGCGTAAGAGAAGGGCGTAGAATTGAACAGATAGGGTGTAGTGTAACTAATATAAACCAAGAATTGGAATATTTAATGCATGTTCCTTACGTCAGCTAAAAATATGGTTCCCAAACTACGGCCTACCTGCTACATGTGGCCCGCCATTAGTTTAACAATTAAAAGATAAAATGCAAAATAAACTGAAAATGGGAAATTACAAAGACAACTTTTTACGTCTTCACTTTTGTATTCCCTTTATAGATACCGTAAGTTTCTGGTTGTAATGCCCTCTCAGGTTTAAAAGCTTGAAACCTCAAAACTGTTTTAACCTCCATGTATAGTACGTACCTACCTAAATTTTCGTAATAAGATCAAGTTAACCCAGGCATCTTTCAATATAGATCATTATAAACATTTATGATACTATAAAACGAGTTCGCCAAATTAAAAAACCTTGCATACTACGTAAGTATAATAAATATTAAATAATATTACCCGTTTATCTTCTTGATTATATTTTCTGAAAACCAGTTTTACAAAGGCTGAAAGTAAAGGATAATTCTTATTTTTGCGCAGAAATTTAAATGGAAATTAATAGCAAATATGCTTTATCGGTGACAATGTGTCCGAAAATAACAATTATTGACATGCCGAAAAAAATGACTGCGTTTGTTTCCGTTTATAATAAGCACCACATTTGATCAATTTTTACGCTTAAAAAAATTCGCGTCATGGACGGAAAACTACGGTAACTAAATTTAAAGCAAATCAGAAATAATCTAACCAGAAATTAACTCTTTAGTTTCCTTAAAATATTCTTCCAATGTATTTTCAATTGTGTGCGGCCCGCAATGAGTTCGAAAAAGGGCCCAGATGGGTACAGAAGTTAGCCAAAAAATTTGGCCGCCACTGATCTAAACGCCGTTAATTTTTGGAATTATCGCTACTTTTTCTTATCATAAATTTGATGTCAACAAAAGCGAAATATTGCCTCGGTAAGGGTAAAAACATGGCGAAGGAGCTCGAGGTGGAGGTCGCGGTCGAGGTTCACATCGCGGTCTATCCGAAGGGGGTCAAACACACGGGACTTTACCGGAGTGCGCATAGCGGGGCGATACAGCTTGAGGTCGAGGTAGTTTATATCGCGATTTAGAAGGAACCAAATTTGTTTGCTTCTCATCGCTGCTTTCCACGCCGCTGACACCCATCCAGCAATCTGATTGGTCCGTTAAAGTTTACGCGACCATTCCTTCAGCCGAGAAGCTCCTGCCAAACATGCCTTTCTCCCTCACTCGCTTTCGACAAATATAAAAGTCACTATAAAATATTCCGTTCATTTCAGGCGTACAAAATTAATTGATTCGTAATAAAGACCCATAGACGAAGCCAACAGTGTGCGTCGCATGTCTCACACCCTTATAGTTGCCGAGATAACACGGTTTCATAAATTGGATAAAATGTTGTAAACAAGGAAATCTCGTGTTTTGAAATCTTGCACACGTAATAATAGAACTATGACTCATATGCTATTAAAATGTAACTGCAATCGGATGAACTCGTTCTTAATTGGAACAATTTTTGAAACGAGCTTATGCCTGTCTGCATAGAATCTTCGGATCATATCATTCCATCAATTTCGTTCTTAATTATTAACCAGCAAAATGCCGCCTTCCGTCTCAGAGCTCTAAAAAGGGGTCTTTTTCCTATTTTTCCCCGAAAACATCTCTTCAAATAATCCAAAAAAATTCAAATATACCCTTTAGTCAATGCGATTTTAAATATTCTACACACTGATTTGTCTCCTATCAAAATCCATATAGCTGAGTTCGAGATATTTAGCCTCAAACTCGGGTGTACATATTTTTGCTGCCGATAGTAGCCCTCCCTCCCAAGAGACATTAGCCCTGCATTCATTTCAACAGTAGCTCCCGTATTCGTAGCACAATGAGTTATAAAGATTCAGAAACAAAGTAACATACAATTAGTAAATTCCTACAATATCTTTACTAGAGGAACTCGACCTAGATTTCGACGATTTTGCGTCATCATCAGGAGTAATAAAGAAATTTTCATTCGTGTTCTGTCTTGCGACAGGTCCTACCAATTAATTAATTAATTGGTTTTGACTAGGGAATATACATACACGGTGTGGTGGTTTCCCGTTGCCTTCCACACCGGACTCACACACAGAAGGGAGGAGGGAAACCCGGTGCCGGCATTTGCCTGCTCTTACGAAGAACACCAGGGGGGCCAACGGCTTAACGTCCCTTCCGAAGGACGGAACAGCTGAATTTGCGCGGTCTCCTCAAACCACGCAAACAGGGGGCCGGGTGACCTTGAGAAAAAATCCAACTCGCGCAGGATTCGTACCCGATGACTTTTTCAAGCATCGGGCGAGTAGCAGCCAGCGTCCTAACCACTACACCACCGAAATTATAATTGAGTTATTGCACAACTTTCCATATCGCCGCTGTTTAAATTTCATCACCACTCTCAACGACAAATTAATACATTTTATAAACAATTATAAACGCTCACAATGTCTTCTCAGGCTTTTAAAACGCAACGGGAGCTTGGCTCCACAAATACTGAGCACGAGGACAGAAGAGTGCAGATTAAGGACATCGACCGCGATGTAAACGGCGAACTCTTCGTCGTGTTTACGCACCTCCCCTTGAGCTAGACCGCGATGTAAACCCCGACCTCCTTCGCAATGTTTTTGCCCTAAGTCTTCCGAAGTTTCCCTCATACCTATGGGGCGAAACCATAATATCCGCCTTGTATACTTTTTTAAGTGATACTGTTTGCGAAGGAGGGGTGCAAGTCAGTGCCAATTCATATAGAATAAAATAAGGCCGTGTTTTAAATAACCGAATCTTACGGTTCCATTCTCTTCTATTACCAACAGAAGTGTGATGGCTGCAATAAACTCAGCGTAGCATTATATTATCAGCGTAATCATGTAACACTGTCGGAGATAAATAAAACTGCTTTGTTCAGAATTTATCAATTGACTCACAATATACGATGGATCTGAAACAAAATGCCTCTCGAAATATTAAAAATTATGACATCATACGACTAAAATTAATTTGGTGAACACAGGAGGAAAACGTTTACTGGATGCGATCGTAGTTAAATCGTTTTTAATTTATCTTGTGTAGCTAATCGTTTTCCTGGTTGAGCCTTCTTAAGTGCGATGAGAAAAATGTCGTTCATGACACAATTTGTATTTCTCAGATTAATACAGGCTGTAAAACTGACCAAACCATTCATCTTGCTTTCTTGATGATAGATATGCATAAAAACTCTGGATATTTAGGTCGTTTTTTACACAATTTATAGTATATATTAGGTAAGAGAAGGAATCATTTGAAATTTAATATTCTCAAGGACAAATTGAGAGTATGAGTAGTTTAAAGTGTCTAACGTAATAAATTCCATATTCCTAACTACTATAACTGAGATAAAACATAGCAGCTTTGTTATTCCTAATGAAAATTTTGCATTGAATACAATTGAACTGTAGTTAACTGTTAATGCAATCTCCAATCATATTCACGCTTATTACGATGATCACATCAATTACATTCATATAATTAAGATCCCGGTTTCATCGTTGGGGTGCATTACAAGAACATTTTATTCTTCAAATTTCATAATTTGTTATTTAAGACGTGAGTTACTCACTGCATGAGGCACTTGTAGGCATTTATAAAAATACAGCTACAGAAATATTTTTCTGTAAGGGATAAATGAAAATCGATACAATTTCACGTTTACGACGGATATATTTTATTGTGAAGGAGAAGGTGTTATTGAAGATGAATCGAAAGATGCAACGAGGTTGTATTTTGAGGAAACTTAAAAGGATGCTTTCAAAAGAATGTCTTTTTTGAGCGCTCTAAACGCCAGTCGCTCATGAAATATAACGGTTGGCTGCTTAAAAGCTATCTCATTCCCCAAAACATCCTTCCACCCACAACATCCACTCCCATCCCTTACGTTCAATCAAGGCAAGCCGAGCTGAAAGCCATTTCACGTCCCCCTTTCTCTAAACCTTGCCGCTACCTTCTTCTGATAGTTTCCAGATCCCGGGAATGACATTTGACTCTCTGTATTCCATCCTCTCTCCAACCAATTCCCTTCCCCATATTTGGAAGAGGAACCCATATATCCCTCAGATAAACCTATCTCTTAGTAATTAAGCATCAAGTTCCTCCTCCTTAGATAACACTCCCTCTCTCTTTCTTATGCGTTTTACATTATCGTAATTGCAAAATGAAACTAGATCGAACTAAAAGATAATAAAACATGCGGTTATTAAAATTGTTCTTAAAGAATACGGAGCCCGACTTCAATCATTTAAGGACGTGCCATAAACTGGTTCAAACGGTTGTTGTACTCCTCGTATAACAACCAAAAAACTAGTCTTGACGATGACAATAGAGATAAATCATTTGAAAAATGCATAGATTAACGCAGGATCTTATAACTTCAAATGCTAATAACAAACATTGCACCCAAAATATATTTTCAATTCTAATAGCACTTATATATTTTTATTTCAATTGCTCGAGAATTAATCGAAATCTGCCATTTTTTCTATAATCACGATTTTTTGGATAAATTGCGTTTCTCAATATAATATAGCAAGGAGTTCTGGAAAGAACTAATCCGCCTACTTTCCTTCCAATACAATTTCATGAAACGTGGTTCTTAAAAATAACGCAAGATCTTATAATTTTAAATGCTAATAATACACACCGCACCCAAATTCTTTTTCAGTTATAATAGAACCTGCATATTTTTATTTCAATTGCAAGTAAAATTTCCAAAATTAGCCATTTATTATATTTTATCGATATTATTTTAATTCATTGCGTTTAATTACATATTTTTCTAGCTTGACTGCTAAATACCGGGGACATATCTCATATAGAAATATATAAAATATCCGACGAAGTTATTTCTTTGCCTGGAAATGAAAAGGTTAAATTACTATACTTCGCGGATCACATAAATTAAGTTAACAGTAGTTTTATAATTCAATAGAAAATTATCGAACTCATCTTATGGCTGAAAATATTCAAGAAAGAAAAAACTTAAAAATAAAAAGACTAAATAAGTACTTATCTCATTCATCTCCAATAGCCACAACAATGTTTTGAAAAAACATGCGCATTTCGGCTACAACGAAGTCGTCTTCAGAGTTCTTTTAGAATCTATATTCGATTAATTACCGCTGAAGACGGCTGCATTGTAGCCGAAATGCTCATCTGTTTTTTATAACCTTGATGCGGTTATTGGAGATGACTGAGACAAGTACTTT
This sequence comes from Tanypteryx hageni, assembly GCA_028673005.1. Classification (NCBI taxonomy): domain Eukaryota; kingdom Metazoa; phylum Arthropoda; class Insecta; order Odonata; family Petaluridae; genus Tanypteryx; species Tanypteryx hageni. The sequence continues at coordinate 45,300,249 of CM054117.1, forward strand.
TTTAGTCATTTGATTTTGAAGTTCTTGTCCTTGAATATTTTTACAGGTTAAATTCTTTTAAAGTCGATGGACTACCTACCCGAATATGTACAATACAACCACGGACCTGTATTACCAGTACTGTAGTTTAAGAAAATTATCGGTATCCTGCAATAAAAACTTTTGGATTGCTTGAACTGTCCCATCTACATCACATTCGCTTCTATATTTTGAGGTTTATCTAAGCCAGGGATGGGCGGCGGACATCATCCGGCCTCAAAGATCGTTTAATGTGGCCCGCGAAACTGTGGTGTATAAGTCCGTAAAACTTAGTACAGAAATTCATATTTTTGATTAAAATTACGATAGTGAAACCTTGAATATTGAAACATTAACCCGAAAACTTTATTTGCGTTTTCACAGAATCTTTGTATAACTTCATCAACTTCAAACGGAACCCGCGATGCGGAAAAGATTGCCGACGCATGAATTAAGCCTGTAGGTTACAAAGATTTTATGGGTTAGGCACCCTTTCAAAGATAAACAGAAATTCTCGGCAACTTCACATTGAAATAAAGTTTTGATATATGTAGGCATTGAGGTATCACGATCTTTGAATGCATACACTTGTAGGTACTAGTAATCTATTTATTACAGCTAAAATTATTACTTTATTTAACTATCAAGAATTCCAAATCGTTCATTCATTAAATCAACAATTTTTGGCGTAGTTGATTATGCGTGCTGCGGCATCGAGTTCGTAAAACAATGATCTAAGCACTAATGCGGACCCACCTACAGCAGGTTGAGAATTTCCCAGGCCGTAGCTTAAACACACGTGTGCGCTTCTTTTAGCCACTTAGGGCGACAAGACGCGACGAGTGCACTCGTCAACCAGTTTTATCATATGCTGCAGGACGACGAGTATACTTGCAGCATGCCGATGCTTAATTATTCTCTTATATTACGATCAATTTTATAAATATTTTAATATCTTTCATATGACCTTGAATGTTAATAAATGCTCTCTCAATTTTGACATTTATTTTAGGTTTCTTAATAATGTGTAAGTTTGTTAGTGATTACAGTTTTCATGTAATCCGCTAGATTTGAATGTCCTAGTCTTTCCCGTGCTTCTCTCTGTGAAGGTAGTATGAATCAAATTATGCGGACGCACTTTAGAGTACCTGCCCCACGATGTGTCAGTAAAACCATAACCAGGCCTACCTCACCGAATATTTGCACAGTTGAGTCAAAATTCTCTCTTTTTAGTAAACAGCTTCAAGCGTATCTGGGCTGCAGTCCTTCTGGGGTAAAAATGTTGTTTTAATTCGTAAAGAAAGAGTTCTTCAATAAACATCACAAGCACTCAGTTCTGAGTTGTCGGTCCAATAGTAAGCATTGCTCTTTCTTAGACCTTTATTTCAGGAGTATTTTATGAGTTTTCTTTTTATAATTCGTCTTCCATATGTTTTACAATGTTTTTTATATCTAATGCCTTTCATTTGGATGGGAGACTTGGACGGTATAGTTGGAGAGGGACAGGAAGATAACATAATGGGGAAATATGGGTTAGAAAAGAGAGTCTCCACCAGCGGAGACTTTACAGATGGAGAAGCCCAAGAGACCGGAGACGATACCAGATATATTACATATTAGTCAATGAAAGATTCATAAATAGCATTAAATATGTGAAAACCATATTAGGGGAAGTTATAAATTCCGATCACAACATTCTGGTGGCAAATACACAATGTAGACTGAAGAGTGTTAAGAGAAGCATAATAGTTAACAAGAAATGGAACTTAGAGGAACTCTTTAAGAACGAGCAGGGTATCATGACTGAGCTGGAGGAAAGGTTGGGGAAGAGAGCTGAAGAAAATAGGAACAATTTAAATGAGGAGTGGAGATACTACCATAGCAACATTAAAGATTGCGGAAAAGAAGGTAGGAAAAATAACAGGTGTAAGGAACAAAAAAATCTGGGTGACAGCAGACATACTGCAAAAAATGGAAGAGCGGAGAAAGTGGAAGAACATAAAAACTGAAGAAGGCCAAAGAAATAAAAGGAGCTAAATAATACTTTAAGAAGGGTAAGAGATAAAGCCAGCAAACAGTGGATAAATGAGAAATGTGTGGAAATAGTAGTGTGAAAGAATTTGAAGAACAGACCACATGTATAGCAAAGTAAGAAAAAGGAAAGAAAGATAGGAGGCAAATTAATCGTGAACAAAAGTGGTAAAATAGTCTCGGAGACAGCCGACGTAAAGAATGTCTGGAAAGAATACATTAAGGTGCTGTATGACAAAGAAGGCAAGCCAGAAAATATTGAATTATATGTAAATGAGGATGTGGATAAAGAACATCTAGGACCAAGTATTTTCGAGTCTGAAGTAAAAAGAGCAATTGATGACATGAAAAGAAAAAAGGCTTTCAGTATGAAGATATTCATGTTATCCCGGTCATACCCCGGATTTTTTACGATTATTTCCCAGATTTTCTCCTTTAGAACTAATTATGTTCCGGTTTGCTTCCTGAGAATCTGGTCACCCTAGGTTTCAAGGAAATTTTAAGTACCTAATACAATCAAAGAAAAACTATATTTCACGTCAAAAAGATAATTGCTTACTTTGGAGTTTTGATGCTATCTTATAGTGATAGGAGAGTGGGAAACATACAGAGGTCATCACAGGTATAATATTACAGCCTGTTATAAGGAGTTTTAAATTTCATTAGCAATACAATACTCATAGCAGATGGCGAGATTGATCAAGTTAAACGAGGTCAAAGTTCTTGGAATAGAGAGGAGAATTCCGTTGAAGGTGCCTGGTTGGATAAACTAAGATAATATCATTTCTAAAAACTACGGAAGCAGGAATAAAACTCCTCCCTACGCGAGTGATTCCTTGTGACCTTTATAGTAAGCTTTTGCGGAAAAGAAAGTATATGCTATATATATATATATATATATATATATATATATATATATATATATATATATATATATATATATATATATTTCTTTATCATTATGTCTTCATTCATTATCTAACTGTTTATGAATATAGCTATAATAATTGCCCTATATGCATTCATGAGATTTAGAGGGCCGAGTCCATCTAATCCCGAAACTACAAAAGCAAAAATCAATGGTAATAAAGGTGTTCTAACACGATGGCATAAACGCTCTTTATTACCTGTTTACAATGGCCCACTGAAATTAGGGATACTAATGCAACAAAATCCAACCAATGGAGTTAAAACTATAAATGATTTCTTCACGTGTTGTCTTCTCTCCCTCTACTAAGGAAGGCATCGAGTTCTTAGAACGCGTATTATTTTCTCCTTCGCTTCTAAGGCAGAGAATTCGAAAGGGAGATGATATCCTGTGTTCGGTTTGAATTTTACATTTATCCCGGCAGCACGGCTGCGCTAGGGGAGCGTTGGTCATCTGCGCAGCGGTTTTGGGTTCAAAACCGGCTGAGGTCGGATTTTTCAACCTGGGATCGCTCCTTAGCCTAATTGTGAAGATTGAGAATAACGTCTAAATCAGCGTTCCGTTCTTCGGATAAGTAGTTGGCCCCCTTGGTGCTCTTCGTACAGAGTAGGCTTATGCCGGCACCGGATTTACATCCTCCCTTCTGTACAGAGTCGTGTAAGTAAAAGTAATGGCGATAATAGCCCGCGGGATGGCTTATAGATTTCGGAATCGACTACGATTCTCACATGATTAGGCGGTCGATATTTTTTGTGCTGTGTCGGGAAACAATGATGTCGGCTAATGGGCTGCGCCGAGAGGGAGAGAAAAAAAAAGAATTAATGAAAAGGAGAAACGAAGGTCCAATCAATGAAATTCGAAATGCTTGTTGAAAAGTAAACGGAACTTTTGATAATAAATTTATAATCATATCCTAAAACGAGAGTAACTAAACCGAACCGAAAAGAGAGAAAGTTGCCATGGAAAAAGTTACAAATAAATTTACAAGAGGAATAATTTTAAAACGAGAAAAAAGTCTGCTATGACTTTTTTCTCGTTTAAAAATTATTCCCAACTTTAAAGCTTATGCCTATCTGCGTAGGTTCTTCGGATCGCTTTATCCAATCAATTACATGAGGAAAGTATTTCAGCTGACGCTCTGCAGGAAATTTCCGCGCGGCCGACGGAGGGCGAAGGATTGCAGAGATATTTACAATGAAGAAACAGATGACGACATTAGGCGCTCTATACGAACCACTTCTGCCGAGGCATTGCCCCCATTTTCCTCCTTTGGATCAAGGAGAGAGGAATAAGTGGAGCTTTCTTCGAGAACGGGAAGGGATTGCATAAGAACAAAGGAGCAGAAATGCTCCAATTGTACTTTTAGGATTGAAATTTTTTTCTCCTAGAGGTAGAGTTGTATCGCTAAGCGAGGAGAACGTTTTTCATGATGAATTAAGCTAATGCAAAGAGATTATAGATTTCTCGTCTGGTTTTCGAGCAAGCCAAGGAAAAATAAAACTCAAACAAATATTACGACTTTAAAATATTGGCTTTTGAAAACGCGCGGTACTCGCACAATAACCTAGAAATGATGAAATTGAAGTCTGTATTATAATGTGAATTACTAGCATTATTTGATGCCAGTAAAAGCTTTAAATATATAAATGTTCATTGGAAAAGGGGAGATATAATTATAAATAGCCTACTTCTGTATTTTAGTCCTGGCCTAACCGTTAGATGTAGCAACGAAAACAAACCAACCTTTGAAAACTAGCTCATTTGCAAAATATTTTAGCATATCAATTCATTTATTTTGCCATTGGGTAAAATAAAAGAGCAATTAAAGCAAGTTTACTATTATTTGTCCATTATCATTTTAGTATTTAATTTAGTCCACCGCTAAGTTAAAATTTGATTTAAACTCCGTTATTTATATATTCAAAATATTTATAAAGTTAAAACTATGCTGATTAATATATATTCATTATATCAAGGATCTTATAGTTTTAATATCTATGAAGTCTATGAAGGGAAGTCACCTTTCTTCCTAAAATTTTTAAACTGACCAGCAGCTATTCATTGCACTACCTCTCAGATACCATTACGCGTAGGCAAGAGGGAATCAGCAGGTCGTAAAAAAATATATATATATTCTTTCTTTATTTTTGCTGTCATTCGTGTCAATTGTCTCCATGAAACGCAGCATGTGCATGAAGGAAAATTAAACGTACCACTTGCCCACCGGAATTATGCAGTTATACGATTTCATTATGAAAGAATGTAGGATTTATTTAGGCTAATTGTTGTGGCCAATAAAATAAAGAAACCCGAGAAATCTCTTTTCATAATTGATTGACGTATTTTGTCATTCGAAAAATAATGAGTGATTAACATATTTAAAATCGAATCGAATATGCAACAAGATTGGGGTCATAACATTGGATAATAACACAATTTTCGTTCCCGTCAAATTGACGAGCTAAATTTCTAATTATTATAATTACAAATATGCAAATCAAATGTAAGCTGGGGATTAAAAAATAAATTTACCAAATGTCAGTAACAACGCTTGGGAAGAGCAGATTGCGGCGACTGACTGGGGCTCCGCATTTTGGTGATCCTGATATTTGGCGTGACCATAAGGAAAGAGAAAAGAATTTTTTGCCCAACGCTGATGGGACGCCGCACAGGACGATTTGGTATAATCTCCGCAGCTACTTATCATAGGTTTCGCCAATAGCCATAATCTTTTTATGGCTTTTGGCGATACCTAAGTACGTTTTTAGCACGTTTTCTTAAAAGAACAAGATGATCCAAACGGAACTTGGGATGCGTGCTTTCCATTTAATCGTTTATTTAATACTTATATTGGCTTTAATACCCTTAAAGTCATCGCGGATATGAAGTTCTTTGTGTTCCCAAAGTTAATAATTTAGCGTAGAAATATACTACAAATACATTCGAACGGAATGTTAAATCGATCACGCGTATTTGTGCGGCAAATATAACGCGTGTGCATATTAGCCTATATCGAATTCGAGTTCAATGATAATTGTTGCTATAGCAAACACTCTAGTATTGAGTGATAAAAACCGCAAAAACGACAGTATTTACACGAAATTCTAAGAAATACAATCATTAAGCAAAATCCTACGATAAAAATAAGAATCTTCATTCATTTACTCAGAGAATAGGTAGTGTAAAATTCACTCTTATATTACAATTCTAAGATATTTTAATGTGCAAGAGAAAATTTCCCATGTAAATCAAATGGGAAGGATAGTTCCTGGAATCGACCCAAAACTTTAATCTACTCAACAGAAACCATCTTCGGGAGCTCGACCCATGTAGCCAGAGATTTCCATAAAGTTTCATGAAAATCGGTCTATTGGTTCAGAAGTTATTAGAGAGCAGACAGACAAATCGAAGAAACTATAAGGCAATTCCATTCTGGAATGTAGGCTAAAACGTGGTTATGTGATCAATCTGTCTGTTCGTCTGTGGACAATCGAGTATTATGCTTAAAGTGATATTTTAAAAATTGAACCTGATAACTCTTATCTAGACATTCAATTACAAACGATTGAATTTTCTAAGTTGTTCATTGACAATCCGCCAGATAGCTCCAAATATCAGGGAAAAAATCGAAATTTCCAACAAATGGGAATTTGAAAAATTATTTTTGAATTAGATAGCTCTTTTCAATCTATGAATTGTACATTCATTGTATTTTCAAAGTCTCATCATATGTTTTCATCTAGCTGGCTTCAAATTTGGAAAATTCAAAATTTTGAAATGGTATTGTAGGCTAACAACCAAAGCCAAATGCGTGAATTCAATGGGAAATTATCGAGCATGCGTTTGGATGAAAAAACTTGTCTCAGATATCTCCAATAGCTACCTGGTTTTTTTATAACTTTGTTGTGGATATTAGAGATATCTCTTGAGAAAAGCGTTATTTAAGTGCTTCTTCTTGAATAAAGGCGTGAAGTTATCACGGATGGGAAGGTCTAATGACTAAATTCTAACGGAGCGTGGGAGAAAACCAGGACTCCGAAATATTATTAAGAAAATGTGCTTCTACCTCTTACTTTGTGAAGGATACATTACTTGTTTCAGTCTTTTATCCATAAGTGTTTATTTTTAGCTTACTTTCCAGAAAGAAAATAGGCTTATAGTTTTGTCGTTGTGTCTGTCTGTTCGTCTGTCTGCCTGTCCGTCCCCCTTATTAACTTTTGAACCAATACACCGATTTTCGTGAAACTTGGTTGAAACCTCTTACTACATGGACCGAGCTCCCGAGGATAGTTTTTGTTGCGAAGATTGAAGTCCCGGGTTCCATTCCAGGAACTATCCTTCCCATTTGATTTACATGGGAAATCTAAAATACATCGTGCAGGGTAATTTTCTCTTGCGCATTAAAATATCTTAGAATTGTAACATCGGAGCGATTTTCGTACTATTCTCTGAGAAAAGAAATAAAATTTTTATCGTAGAATTTTGCTAATCGATTGTATTTCTTAGAATTTTGCGTAAATACTGGCGATTTTGCAGTTTTTATCACTCATTACAAGAGTGTTGCCATAGCAACAATTATTGTTGGACTCGGATTCGGTATATTCTAATACGTGTACGCGTACACTGTATAACTCGTACTAAAACATTATTTTCAAGTAAAATTTCCCAGTTGGAGAGTCTATTCTTCTTTGTTTAACAATATATTTACCGAAGAGGTCACTTTTTTACTCGGGTAATATTAAATTTGTGTCACTGTCCGCACAAGGAACGGAGCTTCATTGCGATTTAAACACGTCGCCGATTTTGAGAGAGAGAGAGAGAGAGAATCGATAAGAACGGCATATGTAGGCGAAGACAAAACCCCTCGAACCGGCTGAGTTCGGATCCGCCGAATCATTCCATTCTCTTCTAGCCACTTGAATATTCTATTTAGAAAGAGATGGATGCGCGCGCGCGCACACACACACACACACACATATATATATATATATATATATATATATATATATATATATATATATATATATATATATATATATATATATATGGAAAGCAAGAGGGAAACTACCACATTACAATCCCTAGTAAAGATTATATGGTTGGACAATATGAGTTCTCTCGAGGTAAAACAATCCGGAGGTAAAATAGTCCCCCAATCGGATCTCCGGGCGGGGACTGCCTTGAGGAAAACATTTGTCGAAAGTAAATTACGAATAGGGACTTGGAACGTAAGAACTATGAGAAAGGCAGGAAAGCTAGAGAACTTGAAAGAAGAAATGAGAAGAAATAGAGTGGACATTATAGGGCTAAGCGAAACTAGATGGGAGGGAGAAGGACAGTTCGACTCGGAAGAATTCACGGTAGTTTATTCTGGAGGAAATAGTGGGGAAAGGGGAGTAGCTCTGGTACTTAGGAAAGATATTATGAAAAGCGTGACCAAGATAATAGCAACGAACGATAGACTGATGGCAATAAAGCTAGAAGCAGTCCCAGTGGACATGCTGATAATCCAGGTATATATGCCAACGTCAGCTCATGACGATGAAGAAATAGATGAAATCTATGAGCAAATTAATGAAATTTACGAAGAAGACGGAAGAGGAAAGGTAAACTGCATAATAATGGGAGATTGGAACAGCATAGTCGGAGAAGGACAGGAAGAAAATGTTGTCGGGCAATACGGACTTGGGAAGAGAAATCGAGGAGGGGAGAAACTCGTAGAATTCTGCATCAATAATGACCTTGTAGTGACTAATACATGGTTCAAAAACCATAAACGAAGGTTATACACATGGAAAAGCCCAGGAGATAGAATGAGATGCCAAATAGATTACATCCTTGTAAAACAAAGATTCAGGAACAGCATAAAGAACGCCAAGGCATTGCAAGGAGCAGACATTGATTCAGATCACAGCCTTCTAATACTTGACGTGAATACAAAGCTCAAACAAATAAGAAAAACGAGAAGAGAAAGACAGACCTGGGACTTAGAAAAACTGAAAGAAAGGCAGGATGTAGTCAGCATGAAGTTGGAAGATAACCTAAGAAAGTTGGAAAACAAACCGAAGACCGTTGATATAGAATGGGATGAAATTAAAACCAGTATCAAGGATACCTTGGATAAAGAGATTGGAAAACAAGAGAAGAAAATCAGAAAACCATGGATCACGAAGGAAATGCCGGAGAAAATGGATGAGAGACGAAAATGGAAAAACGTTAACAGTGAAGAAGGTAGAGCCAACTATAGGCGTATAAACAATGAGTTGAGAAGGGTAACAGATAAAGCTAGAGAAAATTGGATAAAAGGAAAATGCGATGAAATAGAACAGATGGAGAAGTTAGGACGGTACGATATGATGTACGCTAGGGCACTGGAATTAGAAGATAAGAAGTCTAATGGAATTTGTGGTAAAGGAATTATGAATACAGATGGGAAGATAGTCTCAGAAACAAAGGATGTAGCACAGGTATGGGAAGAATACATTAAGGAATTATACAGCAAACAGGCAGGAGCGGCAAAAATAGAACTGGAAAATGAGGAAAACATTGAAGAAGACAACTTGGGACCAAGTATTATGGAGAGCGAAGTAGAAAAGGCGATAGTGGAACTAAAGAAGGGGAAAGCCACTGGCAGCGATGGAATACCGGCTGAGATACTTAAAGTCATAGGATCAGAAGGACTAAAAGCGATCACGAAATTAATTAATAAGATTTACGACACGGGAGAGTGGCCTCAGGATTTCCTAGAAGTAACAATGATCCCTCTAAAGAAGAAGCCAAAAGCAATGCAGTGTAAAGATTACAGAACTATAAGCCTTCTGTCACACACATCGAAGATCATCACGAGGATTCTTAATAAAAGGCTGGAGAAAAAGGCAGAAGAAATAATAGGGGAAGATCAATTCGGTTTCAGAAAAGGACGAGGAACTAGAGATGCTATAGGAGTAGTTAGAATCATATCAGAAAGGGCAATAGAATACAGTCAAGATATCTGCGCATGTTTCGTAGACTGGCAGAAGGCCTTTGATAGAGTAAATTGGGTCAAGTTGATGAAGATATTAAAGGATATAGGTGTAGACTGGAAAGACAGGAGACTGATTAGGAATCTATATGAGAATCAAGTTGTAAAGGTCAGGTTTGAGAATGTGGACACCTGCGGAATAAATATCGGTAGAGGAGTAAGACAAGGCTGCTGCCTATCGCCAACCCTATTCAATATATATGGAGAAAGTCTAATGCAAGAAGCTTTAGATGGCACAGGGGATTTCAAAATTGGAGGAAGGATTTTAAGAACAGTAAAATACGCAGATGATCAAGTACTTCTAGCAAGAAAGGAAGAGGAGCTACAAAAAATGATAAATAGACTAGTGATAACAGATAGAAAATACGGTATGGAAATAAATACAGAAAAATCCAAGGTCATTCGAATATCGGGTAAAGAAGAGAATCTGAACATAACTATTGGGGGAAAGCCATTAGAACAAGTTTCAGAATATAAATACCTTGGAAGTATCATAACACGAGAGGCAAAATGTACGGATGAGATCAAAACTAGAATAGGAAAAGCAAAAGCGGCTTTCAGGAGAAAGAAACAACTACTTACAGGGAATATAAGGGAAGATATCCGCAAGAAGTTGATAAAATGCTACGTATGGAGTATAGCATTGTATGGGGCAGAAACATGGACGCTAAGGAAAAATGACATCAAATACTTGGAAAGCTTTGAAATGTGGACTTGGAGGAGAATGCTGAAGATAAAATGGACAGATAGGATGAAAAACGATGAAGTGCTACGAAGAATAGGAGAGAAGCGAATGATTATACAGACTATTAGAAAGAGGAAGGCTAACTGGGTTGGACATTACCTGAGGAGAGAGAGTATGATTAAAGACGTGTTAGAAGGAAAACTAGATGGGAAAAGGGAAAGAGGCAGGAAAAGGTTTCAGCTGATAGACGATTTGAAAGGGAAAGAGAGTTATTAAGATATGAAGAGGACAGCGGAAAATAGGAGTATATGGAGAACCAGGTTTAACCATGAATAATCACGGACCTGTCTACGGACAGACTACCTATGATGATGATATATATATATATATATTTCATTTACAAAATAGTTAGTGCAGAAAAAGTTCATTGTGCGAAAACGAAACGATATTCCTTGTTCTTGTATTTATAAATATAGACATTTAAATTAGTATAATTCTTCCAGTCGCGTCGTTGACAAATATATTACCTTTATCGTGAGTGTAGATAGTAAGTTATGCTGTACCTCTTAAAATTGAATAGGTAATGAAAACTAGAAAACGTTTTATATATGAAATTCAAACAATATACGGTTGATTTTTCCGAGAGATTCTTAAAAAAAAGAATTTAAGAGGTCGGCGTAAAGACTTTTAGACATTCGTTGATGCCAATTAAAGACTAATTAAGGATAAAACATTAATGATATAATTATCGCAATAATATTTAAGCCGTCAAAAAAGAACTATATTATACTTTACATTGTATCATTTGATATATTTCATCACTGTACTAAATATTCCCTTTATTTAACACAAAATATATAGAGAGAAAAATTAAACTTAATTATTTAGCGCTTGATCAATAGTCACCTCAAATCCTGATTAAAATGTGTTTTTTCCAATCAGTAAAATATTTTACAACAAGTAGCAAATAAATATTAATCCTCAATCCCTCTTCAATTTTATGTAACGAGTGTGCACTTTTTTAAACCATTGTATATAAATTGAAATTTACTAACCTGTAGCAAAGTATAAAAGAGCCAAAAGCAGGAGAGCGGAACTATCTATTCTGGATAGCTTTTAGGAAAAGACTGCCAAAAGTGTGGGTTCTGTGAATACGGAGAAGGGGTAGAAGTCCATACAACAACGTCCGTCTATAGGAATATATTCCACGGGGTAGATGCGTGGAAAGGGTTGTAAAACGACCATTGAAATTGCTTTCTTCCGAATCACGAGGACATCTCACCTTAGCTGTATAGAAATGCTCGCGGAATATCTCACCATTAGGACAGGAAATATAATCTCAAAAACCTATAAAGAGCTAACAATAAGAAAAACGTGTTCTCAAAACTAGCCTATGGCTTTGCGGTTACCTGATTGTTCAGAGTAGAAGCGTGAACTTTTCAAAATGACGCATATTTGAGTGTACGGAAATACCCTTCCTTCAGTCCCACCATTAATGCAAATCTAGAAAAGGAACGAAATCGTAGATAGAAAATAATAATCTGAAAAAAGTAAACAGAAATGACTTCAACATTATAATTCAGACGAGGTTCTTAGACGTATAATTTTCCATCCCGCCGGAAAATCGACGCTTATCGATGGCTATTCATTTTCGTCTATTTAAATTTTTTTTTTAATATAAACGTTTACAGACGTTTTTCAGTTTAAATCGAATCCTACCAAGCCTACATATAACGAAGTGAGCTGAGTAATTAAAGAACTTTCACCTTCTTGAGTATTTAGAATTCTAGGCTTATGAAAATTAGGAATACCCTCCCATCTTCTCCAAGCAGCGTATCCTGCTCATATCTCCCCATTCCTCCTATTCGTCCACTTCCATGTCATAATCCGGCAGACCACTTTTCTCCAGTTCACATATCATTCACATCTCTCCTTTACTTCCCATCCTCCATCTCTCGACTTTCCCTCGCCTCTCCATTATCCTTGCATCGATCCGAAACGAGTTTAGTCGGACTTTCGTGGCCGAAGTTCGTCTTTTGTGGAATTTCGGAAAGTGTCCATGGAAACGCACGAAACGAATATTAGTTTGGAACTCCGGGTATGTCACCCATGTTCCGTATTTTATTCATTTATTCATATTTTCTAGTTGACAACCCGCTCAACAGACATGGTGGTTATAATGATGCCGCAGAATTTACCCCTAAAAAGCTAAATATTTTCAATGATCGTCATTTTCGCAGATAAGAGAGATTCAATGGCTTGAGCAAAGATAAAAATGAATAAGGTGCGAAAGGTTTTTTAATCGAAGGGAAACTCCCGATTACTTGCGCAAAGGACTACGTGATCCCTCATTATATGATTAACAACGCGAACCCAATCTCTGAGACTTGGGTCTAAAACCATCGAAACGAAGGAGCTCGATAAAGAACATCGGAGAGCGAGTTCAAAATGTCACATCACGAAGGACAAGGGATTGACGTAGCGAGGACGGAGGAAACTTTAATTGGAACTGTAATAAAAAAAACCTTTTCGGACGATGAAGTGTTAAGTCAGATGGAAATTTAATCAAAATGTTCCGGAGAAGTAAGAGAAAGAGGTGCCAGGAGAGAGAGAGAGAGAGAGAGAGAGAGAGAGAGAGAGAGAGAGATAGAGGAAGGACGAAAAAGGACGGATCTGAACGCGAGATCGGGAAGGAGTGGCGGAAGGAAAAAAGTGAAATGGACAGAAGGTGGAGAGGAAAGGGAAAAGATGAAAGGATGTGGAGGGAAAAGATATAGGAAGAATGAGAGAGGCGATGAAATGGGAAGACGGGCGAAAGAAAGGAGTAAAAGGAAGCGAAGCGGAGTGAAGAGAAGTGGGGGAGGGGAAAAAAGGGACCAGAACTGAGTTACTACATCGACGGAAGAATGGATTGCAGAGCGGAGCGAGTGCCGAAATGGAAATTTTTTCGAGGGCGAAAAAGGCGGACAATCAGATATTGAAATGAAATAAAAATGGAGTTAAGAGAAAGGGAATTTCACAAAACGCTTTACGTCCGTCGGAATAAACAGTCGAAGCGGCAACAGCGCGTGACTGGAGAGTTTCGCTCGAAAAATTCGATCACGTGTGGCAAATCTTATGTATAAAAATAATGGAATTATTATTCGGTATTTTCCTTTAAAATATAAATATATTTCACTTGGAAAATGGAAGATGTCTTTAAATGGCTCAACTTGGAACGTTAACTCGAAATTTAAAATTAACACATTAAGTAAGGCTGTAATAAGGCGGCGTGTAAAGTAATGAAATAATTTATTGGGAGTATATATCTGAATATATAATCAATGTAATAGAGGTAGAAAAATTCTGTTTTTGACCGGGAACCACGCTTCAACTAGTCGGGCAGAAATGTAAAAGGCGCGGGTTTTATTCCCAGTCGCGTGAAGAATATTTTCTTTCTCTTCCTCTGGATTTGTTGCTGTGATAAACCAATAGGATTGAGTAAATAATAATAAAATCTTATGCATTTTCTCAGAGAAAAAATCAGGAGCACTTTTCAGTAATTGAAGATATTTTCTCAAAGCAAAGTTACTAATAATGTTTCCACTAGTGTAAAAATGAATTATTATAATTTTTGTATCCTATTTAATAGACAGGAAAAACACATTAACTGTTATTCCGCGATTGCGTGCATCTGAAACAAATTAATTTATTCTAAAATGGCATGTATATCCTTAAAATCTTCATCGGATTTTTACTGGTTCTCTAAAACTGCGAAACGCGACTTTGAACAGGAAAACCAAATATTTGATAAGAAATTTATTTTGATAATTATCGCTCGATAAAGACAGACAAAATCCACGTTGACACAGAGGTATAAACGATATGGACAAGCACAAAAACACTGATTCAGCACTAGAAATAATGGGATCCGGGACAGAGCCGAGGTTTAATATGCGAGAGCGTCTAGTAGACAGACCAAGAATATCCTAAGAGTCGCTAGAGGGTGGAATGAGAGGATGAGGCGAAGGGTGGTAGGTACAATGGAAGAGATCGGATTAGGGAATGTATGAGGATTAAGGAAGAGAAATGGCTGGTAGATGGGACGGAGAGAAAAAGGGAGAGAGAGGAATAGGTGTGTGAAGGTTGAGTGGTATGAAAGGGAGATAAGGATAATGAAGAGGCACGGCTTGAAAGGGACGATGGCGTTTCAATCAAGGTGCTAGATGGAGGAAATTTTAAGTAATGGGGAATCTCGAGGCGGCTGCTAAGTGGAAAAGCGCACATAATGGAAATGAGGAACTCCCAACGCGGCGGTTTAATTTATCTCTTACTCTAACACATTCATCGACAATTCGGAATGTTTTATCTTAGATTTTATGCAAATAAAAAACGATGAATTGATGAAAATCTGGATTTTTTCCGCACAAAACATTTTGGCGTTCAGTAAACAAAAAATTTCATGGTCTGTTTTTTTGGCAAACCAGCAACTCATCGATGAATAAATATTATTTGAATTTTAAGATGGCGCTGCAAGTTTTCCTTTTAGCGTTTTCCATATAAAAATATTTCTGGGCAATTTCTTCGTCGTCCTGAATAAACAAAAATTAAGAAACTTTACTTGAGCATTATACTGCTCAGGACAGGCAAATGTAAATTTTCCTTTGACAAAGAAAGACAATCAGATACTACTGAATATTTAGCAATCTGTTCTTTCTAGCGAACAAAAAGTATAAGTTTTAAAGTAAAATCTTGTTAATACAAACTTTGAGATACTAAAATTTTCACCGACTTCAATAGGACCACATCTTCATAAGAAAAAAACCCAATGGCGGGGACAAATGGTGGGTAATGAGGCAATGAAGAAGATCAGTCTTTATTAAAATCTCTCAATTCATGTTATTATATTATTGAGATCTTACATATAGATTTACAGTTCTGTGTGTAAGGCTGACGTCATCAATGGCACTTTTTAACGCGTTTTTACAAACTTTCCGATTAGGTGGAAGGTTGAAATTTCGCAGTTATGTCTGATTCAGATATAAAAATTAAATGCCGAAAAAAATACTAAAAAATCTGATGTGGCCACCACATAACTTTCTCCATACTGCAATATTTCTAAAAATTCAAAATAGGTAAAATAATAATAAATATTTTAAGAAACTCCGAAAAGATTTTACTTTACAAAGAAGAGAAATAAACTCAAACCATTGCTTTCTAATATTGGATATAGCCACAAGGCTCCAACAATTAAGATAAAAAAGGAGAGTAACTGAGATGTAACTAAGCGACAATTGTTAACAATAGTCGTCGGTAGGTGACGTTGTGGTGACAGCTAAAAATATAAGATATTTCTTCAACAATGTGGGAAAATGTTTCAAAAAAATTTTTAGAAATTTAGATTTCCTAAAACTTTTTTCAAATACATTTGTACATTTATCAAATATTAAAGCAAATATCTCAAAATAACGGATAATTGACAAAAGTATACACACTTCTGGTTGACAGATTTTTACCAAAAAATAATCAGGTCTTCAGATTTTTATAAAAATGTAAAATTTCGCGTTGACATAATTAATAGTTTTTGAGTTAGAGCACCCACAAAAATCTATCACACACAAACACGCATGCACGAAAACACACTAACACGAACACAAATACACAGACATCATCGAGAAAATGGTTAAAACGTGTTCAGGGGACCTCAAAACGTGTATTTCCGTTGAAATCTCGAAGTCGATTTTTTTTCATGAATACAATACTTTCCCCTATACTACGTATATGGAGAAAGTAAAAAGACCCGGGCACAACTCAATGGGGGCGATTTCCCTTTCCCCAAAGATAACACGGAAAAATCTGATATGGCTACCACATGACTTTCTCAATAACTGTGATATTTCTAAAAATTTCAAATAGGTTACATAATAATAAATATTTTAAGAAGCTGCGAGAAAATTTTAGACTTTAGAAAGAACAGAAATAAACTCAAACCATAGCCTTCTGATATTGGATATAGCCACAATGCTCCAACAATTAAGAAAATAAAAAACAGCGTAACTAATCGTCAATTGATAACAATCGTCGTCGGTAGGTGGCGTGGTGGTGGCAGCTAAAAATATACGATATCTCTTAAACAATGAATTATATGGAAAAATGTTTCAAGCAAATATTCATGCTCGCTGAGAGTCCTGATTTTTGATTGGCTATCTTATTAAAACATTCAAAATTCACGCACTACGTGCTTACGAGAGATTTTCGCGATTGTCATTTGTTTGCGGAAAGCCCCGAGTGAGGCTTTTCTGTGAATTCAGACTTTTCGCTGTTTTCTTGGGTCGTGGCTGCCAAGGGAAGGCTAACTTAGTCCCTTCTTATCACTTGGCAGTCTCCGAGCTGCTTGAACTAGCCGCCTGGGCTAGTTCTTGCTGGTCGTGGCCCTGAAAAGGGCCTCCCCCATATTTTTGGCCAACATGGCCATGGACCTTACCAGGTCAACGGTGTCGGCTGCCCTTCAAGAAGGGGGCCTCCATGTCTCTCGGTCGTGTCCGCCCAGCGGCTCGTCCCTGGGGACTCCGGCAAGGCCGGAGAAAGCTCTTGACAGCCCGAGCGGGCTTATTGGTTTGGCTGCCCTTGACGAAGGGAGCCTCCAAATCGGCCGGGTTGAGCCGCCCTGCGGCTTCGGAAAAGTCACCCCGCAAGGGTTAAGGGATTTGGCTAAATCGGCTCCAGTTGCTGCCGCCCTGGAGGCCGAAGAAGCAATTCCCAAAACTAAGCGGGGAAAATCTGCACGGGCCTCTAATAAAGGAGTGCAATATAACAGTTCTGCTCCCCTTCTGGCGAAGGGAAATGTCGCCGTCGTTGGCGCCTCTGTCCCCCTGGATGGTGTGGAGGATGTTCTGCCCTCCTCCGCATCGGGCTTGGGGGCAACGGGGGCTTCGAGTGTGGCTGGGGAAAACGGCCCTTTGCAGGGCCATAAATCCACAGCCCCAGAGGCGATGGAGGCCACGGAGAGTGCCCGTGGAAAGAGAAAAATTGCAGCAAAGAAGGACGTTGGCCCCGCTGACGCCATGCTAGCCGACCGCTCGGCAACTATCCTCGCCTCGTCCGACGAGGATAGCCTGGACCAAGAGGGAGGGTTCACAGAGGTTACCCGCCGCAGGGCAAAGAGGAAGAAGACTTCCTCGAATGCTAACGGCGGGGCCGGTGGAAAGGCCCAACAAAAAGGTCAGGCCGGAAATAATTCCGGCAACGGAGCTAGGACACGGTTGCGCGTATCACCGATAGTGGTGTACGGCATCGTGTCGCATAAGGTCATCGCCAATGAACTGAGTAAGGTCATTGGCGATGACTATGAGCTGGAGGTCCGTCGGGCCTCCACCAGAGTGGTGGTCCACTCGGCAGAGCACCACAGAGCTGCAACTAAGGTGCTGGACGACGCTGGCGTCCAGTATCACACCCAGCTCCTGGAGTCGGTGCAGGGGATGCGCCTTCTCCTGAAGGGAGTTGGGCGCGGCTATACGGCGGAGGACGTGTCGGCGGACCTGACTGCGAAGGGGTTCGTGGTCAGGACCGTCCGGCAGATGACGGCGATGGAGGACGGCAAAAGGGTCCTCATCGGTCGCTTCGTCGTCAACGTGGAGAGGACTCCCAGAGCTCCTCTCCCGAACGACATCAAGAAGGTTTGCCGTTGCTCGATTCAAGTCGAGCACTTCCGCGGCAGTCGCGGGCCGCTGACATGTTTTAATTGCCAGCGGTTCGGTCACATGTCGCATGCGTGCCGATGAGACACCAGATGTTTTAAATGTGCGGGTCCGCATAAGGGAGTTGACTGCCCCAAGCGACCCGACGAGCCTGCTAAATGCGCCAACTGCGAGAGCGATCACCCGTCCTCGTACAAAGAATGCCCTGCATACCTTATGGCACTCGGAAGGTACGAGGAGGGCCAAAAGAAGAAGGTGCCGAAACCGGCGCCCAAATCTACGCCGGCTCTGATCAAGGCCAAGTCGGCTCCCGCGGTGAAGGCGACCGCCACGCGGTCCTACTCCACCGCGGTTTAGGGACCGACTCCTTCGGCCCCTGCCCCTGTGCAGGTTCAGCGGCCCGCTGCTGCACCTGCCCCAGCTCCCGCCCCTTCTTCTTCTTCTTCGGGGTTGCCCTCCGTAGCGCCACCTGTCGCTCTCCCCGAGCAGCGGGAGCAGGCGGCACCTCCCTCCAAGACCTTCCTGAGGAAGCAAAGGAGGAGGGCCGCCCAAGAACAGGCGCAGAGAGATAAGCAGATGGCCGAATCGGTCATGGAAGTGGAGAGTGCGGCCGTCGCAGACGGCCCCGCCACGACCACGACCCCCATGGCCGAACCGCTCAAAAAGACTGCCGCGAGGACGGCCCCCGCCGTCCACACTGCGGAAGTGGTGCCTCCGCCTAGGGGTGCTGCACCACCCAAGACTCGTCTGCCTCGTAATGTCGAGCCAGAGGTAGCTGGGTCCGAAGAGGACCCAGACTTCTGGACCACGGTGGCAATGATCTGTAGGTCGTTGAGGAGATACATCTCTTCGACCTCAGGACGACTCCTCCTCTCGCTGCTGGAGGAGTTGGTAAAGGAGCGCTCCTCGTCACCTAATAATGGCGACTAGGGGGTGCTCCGTAATTATCCAATGGAACGCGCGGGGAGTCAAGGAGAAGACGGAGGAACTCCGTGCGTTCCTGCAGGATAAGAACGCCATCGTGGCCGCAGTCAATGAGACCCATCTCCGCCCATCGGACTCTTGGAAGGTACCTGGCTGGTCGATCTACCGTGCCGACAGGCCCGGCCAGCCAGCCAGGGGCCAGGGGCGGGGTGGGTCTGCATTATTGATCCGTCGATCTGTGAGGCATCGCCCGTGTCGGGAGCGAACATACAGATCGATGGAGGCCGTGTCTGCCGACGTGCTGACCGACTCCGGGTGGATCAGGATCTCATCGGCGTACTACCCGCCTGGGAGAGCGTGGGATCCGGACGAGGTCATGGATCTCGTCGGAGAGGGCTGCCCCTCAATTGTCATCGGCGACCTGAATGCCAAGCATGCCAGCTGGCATTCGAGGGTCGCCAATACGAGGTGCACAAGACTGCGGGACTTGGCAGACGAGGAGGGGCTGACAGTGTTGGCCCCCACAGATGCAACATTCCTGCCTTCCGGGGATGTCCTTGACGTTGCTGTTGTCAACAACGTCAGGGCATCCCTGAGCATGCATTCGCTCTGCGATTTGTCCTCTGACCATAATCCGACCCTGCTGCTTCTGGGGAACTTGCCTGTGCGAGTCCCACCACCGCAGCGTCTGGAACTCGCGAGGGCCGACTGGCAGTACTTCCGCGAATTTATCGCGGAAAGGCTGCCGGTCGTGCCGACTCCGCCTGAGACGAGGGATGAGGCAGACCGGATGGTTGACCTCACCACCTCAACTGTCCAACAGGCCATGGACGCTGCGGTGCCTAAGGTGCTTAACGCCCGGGACATCCGCATCGCCCTGCCTCGAGTCGTCCGGGAAACCATCACCCGACGAAAAAGCGTCCGACGGCGGTGGCAGCGCCATCGGACTCTCTGTCTCAGGATCCAGCTGGATGGTCTGACCAGGACCGTCAGGCGCATGCTGCTAGACGTGCGCTCTGACGTGTCGGAGAACCATCTCCGCACCCTAAGCCTGGAGGACCATTCAGTCTGGAAGACCTGCTCGAGGCTGTGCGGACCTCAGCGGCGCGATCCCCTTATTGTACAGGGGGACTGCGTCGCGAGTTCCCCAGAAGAGAAGGCCGGAATGATGGCAGAGTACCTCGAGGGGGTTTTCTGTCCCAATCCGGCCACTGCAGAGTCGGATGCGGTGGAAGAGGACATCGCAGCGGTGCTGGGTTCGCTGGACCGGGACCCCATGCCTGAGGCGGAGTTTCCTCGATACACGAGCGGCGAAGTCGTGGCACTGGTTCGCCGTCTCGGGTTGAGGAGGGCTCCGGGGGACGACGGTATCCCCAACGTCGTCCTGAGGCAGGTCCCCGTCGCAGCGATAGAATTCCTGACCGCCGTCTACAACGGCTGCGTCAGGATTCCATACTTCCCGTCTGCCTGGAAAAGGGCAAAGATCGTTTGCATCCCGAAGAAGCCGGGGACGGAGGTTGGTCCCGGAGACATCCGGCCAATCTCGCTCCTGGCTGGCTTCGGGAAGATCTTTGAGCGTCTGCTCCGGAAGCCACTGGACGTCATCCTCCGGGAGAAGAATATTCTCCCGGACGAACAGTTCGGCTTCCGAGAGGGGCACTCCACCACCCAACAGCTGGGTAGAGTGACCGATTTCGTCACCGACGCCTTCAACAGGAAGCAAGCGGTCGCGGGGGCCTTCTTTGATATATCGAAGGCCTTCGACCGCGTGTGGCACTGTGCGCTCCTGTTGAAGATGGTTCGACTCCAGATGCCAGTCTGGTTCGTGCGACTTGTGCAGTCGTACCTACAGGGCAGGACATTCAGGGTGTTCTGGCTCCAGGTCGGATCGGGACTGCGGCGAATCTGCGCCGGTGTCCCGCAGGGATCCGTCCTGGGGCCAATTCTTTTCAACATTTACACCCACGACCCCCCTAGGGGGTTTGGGTGGAACACAGTCCTCGCCCTGTACGCGGACGACGCGGCGCTCCTGTCGCGTTCGACCAAAAAGTACGCGGCAGTTGAGAATCTGCAGTGCGCCGTCGACGGTCTGGCCACCTGGTATCGTCGATGGCGCATTGCGGTCAACCCTTCCAAGACAGGAGCGGTCATCTTCCACCCTGGAAGGGGAGCGCCGCCTGGAGTCGACCTGTCGGTGATGGGGGAGGTAATCCCCTGGAACCAAGAGGTCACCTACCTTGGCGTTGTGTTAGACCGGAGGCTTCTTTGGAAGTCTCAGGTAGAAAGCGTCCGCCGCAAGGCGCTCGGGGCCCTGATGAGACTTCGTCCCATCCTCTGCTCCCGCGCCTTGTCGGCCGACACTCGGAGACGCCTATACCTGAGCTGTGTACGGCCAGTCTTGACCTACGCAGCTCCGGTTTGGTCCGGAGTGCCCAAGACCACCCTAAACAGGATCCAGGTCGTGCAGAACATCGCACTCCGGCTGATACTCGGTCGTACCCGATACGAAAGTGTCAGCCGGTTGCACGAAGACGGGAACGTGGAATCACTGGACATCCTCTTGCCAAGGATGTCCAGGGAATTCTACGCGAAGGCGGCAGCCTCCCAGCACCGAGAGGTGAATGCGCTCGGCGAGATCCGGGCTAGGTGGTGGGACCGCTATAGGCGCCCCATCGCCAGCCTGGACTCACAGGAATCCCTCCCTCCCAACAAGCGTCCCCGCTTGGAGTGAGGGAAATTTCTTAGCCAATTAAGGCAATCGACCAAATAAGCTAGTTTATAACGATATTTTAACCATTTATAGCAAAGCTGGCAATGGTACCCGCCAGTACGGGCAAATACGTACTGGTTCAAATACAGCGATTCGAAGCAAATATTGTAGAAAAAATTATATTTCTTACAACTGTTATTCCAGTATATTTTTACATATAACAAATATCAAAGAAAATATTTCAAAATAACGGATAAATGACAAGAGTAAACACCCACTTCCTGTTTATCGATTTTTACTAAAAACTAATCAGTTCTTCTGAGTTTTATTTAAATAGTAAATACGAAATTTCGCGTTGACCTGATTAATAGTTTTTGAGTTAGAGCACCCACAAAAAGCTATCACATACACACACACACACACTCACACACACAGACATCACCGAGAAAATGGTAAAAACGTCTTCAGGGGACCTCAAAACGTGTATTTCCGTTGAAATCCCGAAGTCGATTTTTTTCATGAATACAATACATTCCCTTATGCATTAGTATATGGAGAAATTAAAAAGCAACTTTTTAAAGTGGAGGCTTTTATTCTTTTGGAAATTAAAATTAGAAAAATTTGACGTACAATCATCAAACTTAAACTATGTTTTAGGAAAATTAATGAAGTTTCTTATTATATTCATCTTTTTCAACCTACCTTTCGAAATATCTCATATTAAACATTTTAATAACATATTTGGCGAAAATATCGGCTTTTAAATTGGATGTTGCCTTGCCGACCATATCAATGTTAAAATCGATAATCAATTGTATTCGCAACCCGTATGCGTATAATATATACGAGTGCATAGATTGCCTTAAATTATCATAGGATTTTTCGCGAAATTACGTAATCCTAATCAAAGTGGGATTTATTTTGGACAGAGGGGGCTATGGGGATAGAGATAGGAAGGAAGGGATATAGAATGGAAGGTACATAGAGAGTAAGGGACGTAGAGAATTAGAAAAGAAAGGGAGGAAAGAGATGAAGAGGGAGACAGAGAAAAAGATTGTGAGCTATGGATTGGGACAGGAGGGAATGAGAGAACGGTGAGGTGAAACAAAAGTGAGGCAGAGAGGGATGGAGAGAGAGAGAGAGAGAGAGAGTGAAGGAAGGAATGAGAGAGGAAGGGATGGAGAGAGGGACGGCGAGGGGGAGGGAAGGGGCTCATCAATTAGTATATCTTACCGATTTTTAATATCGAAATCATATATATTTGAAATACTTTTATAATAATCTCGTCATATTTGGCGGGCAATTACGCTAGTTTCTATATTAAAAGCCTAGATGTGGTTGTGTAGAACGTTACGTCATCACTGTCAATTTTAATGCATTTTAACATATTTCCCGATTAGGTAGGAAGGTTGAAATTTCGCAAGAATGTTGGATCCAGGTATAAAAATTAAATGACGAAATCAAATACGAAAAAGACCCTGGTTCTACTTGCATTTCTCGTAAGATAACACGAAAAACGCGACTTTTTAAAGTGCAGGCTTTTATTCTTTTGGAATTTCAAATTAGAAAGAATTGACGTATGACCTTCAAATTTAAATTATGTTTTAGAAAAATTAATGAGGTTTCTTATTCTATTAATGTCTTACGCCTACTGTTCGAAATCTTTCACGCTAAACATTTAAATCACATATTTTAATAAAATACGCCTTTTAAACGGGATGTTGCCTTACCAACCACGTCATTGTTAAACTACGGGAATCAACTGTTATCTTGACCAGCATACATGTAATATATGCGAGTGCATAGATTGATTGCCATAAATTATCACCGGATTTTTCGCGAAATTACGTAATCCTAATGAGACTGGATTTTATTTTGGCCTCTTTCGCTTATCTAAAAGACTACATATACAGACAGACAGACAAACGACTTTATTAAGGGCGAAATTGAGATTATATAGTATATAGAGAATTAGAGAGGGGATTTGGGGAGGGAGATCGGAGGAAAGGGATATAAAATAGAAGGTACAGAGAGAGTAAAGGAGGTATATAATTAGAAAAGGATGGGAGGAAAGAGATAAATGAGGCGGAGAAAGAGGGAGAGATATGGATTGGGACAGGAGGGAATGAGATAGGGGATGGTGGGTGAGACAAAAGAGAGGGAGAGAGAGAGAGGGAAGGAAAGATAGAGAGAGGGAGGTAGAGAAATATTATAATTTATATATTATTATTACTTCATTTTTGACAAGAGACTCATCATTTAACATATCTTACTGATTTTTCATATCGATATCAAATATATTTGGAATCAAGTAACTATAAATGCTAATTTCCTTGGTCACTTGGTCATTATGTACATAACGCTCAATATCTCAGTTGTTTCTCCAGGCAGTTCAACCAAATTTGGTAGGATTGGATTGATCTAGTACCAGTCGCGGATGACATAAAAAAATTCGAAATAGGTCCTCGGTTCGACTCCAGAGGGTAATTTATTTTCAATTTTCCAAAAGATACATAAAAATCGACTTTTTGACGCAAAGGCTTTTACTCTTTTAAAAATAAACGTTAGAAATAATTGACTTACGATCTTCGGACCTAAACCGTTTTAAAGAAAAATAAATATCGTTTACTATTCTTATCGTTATATTTTGCCTACGACACAAAATCGCTTAATTTCAACGTTTAAATCATATTAATTGGAAAATTTTAAACTTTTTAACGATATGTTACTTTGCCGACCGTGTCATTGTTAAACCTCGAGATTTTATTGTAGTCTCAACCCTTATCTGGGCATATAAAAGGAAGTGTCCTGACTCACTCATAAAAAATATCTCCTACTTCCAGATTAGTTATAAAGCTAAAATTTGGACAAGTTGTATCTTTTGGGTAACTATTAAAGGAAAAATTGCGGAAATAATTCTAAAAAATCTTGAAGTGGGTGAAAAGGGAGTTCATTAATTCATTTCCATTTCCAATAAGAAAAATATGGAAATCGGTGCAAGGCGTTTTATAAATGCTTTTGTAAATTACTCAAAATTAAGATACGAAAAAGAAACGCGCACAGTTATAAAGATAAAAGAAATGGCGTTTCTTATTTTTTAAGACGGAAGTTTAATCCATGCCTAATTAACGGAAATTTAACTATTTTCCATCGAAAAAAGGATAATTTTTCCAGCTTTCTAAAATCTAAAAATCTAACTACCATGGTAACGTTATATAGTAATTTCTGTGAATTTACTTATATACACTAGCGGCATTCCTCGGCGTATTTGACACCAACATATGCCTCTCATGAAAACGGTAAATAAAGTTGTTTATTTAATTTTACAAAACAATGAAATCATTTGCGCTGACGCTACGCTGATGCTTCTGTGCATAACTGTTCTTCTCGCCGTATTTGGACTGGATCAACTAAACGGGTGCCAGAATTAGAAATTAAACTCTTTCGGTAATTATGGATTTGGAAGGAATTGGCTTAACGGTTGCCAACTGAATTTTATATATAAGATTTTTACAAAATACAATAATTAAATGAAAATGTTTAAAGCGGAACTTAAGAGCAGGGCTATCACAATTAAAGGTAAAATAACATTTCATTTACACATATTTATTGAGAACTCTCCAAATGGATTTTATCTCATTATAGTATACATAATCTTCATATAAATAAATAACCCAAATAGTGTATTTTAACCAAGTCGAATAAACAGGACTACCAGAATATCAACGTTAGAATTTTTCTGTAACTATGAGTTTCGAAGGTATTGGCTAAACCGTTTTCAATAAGAAATTTCGTTAGTAGGGCGGATATAGAATGGCAAAACGAAATGAACATGTTTAGAATGGATCTAAAAAGCAGGGCTACCACAATATAAGGAAAATAATTTTTTTATTTCAAAGCAAATACATTAGTATAGGATTACTAAGGCGAATTTGACCAAAAGCACTCTGTTTGAAGATATCTCAGCAACCAATTGACCAATTTTGATGAATCCTCCACCAATATCAATGTTGAACCAAGAAACGAAGAGACTTAAAACCCCTCTAAACATACTAAAAAGATGTTGAGAATATGCACCTCGGTGTCAGAACTTTGATATATTGTGGGGAAGAGGGAGGGAGCTATCAAATTTGAGTCTATATTTAATTTTTTCATGCCAATTAAAGGGTAATATTGGTTACTTACCTTGAGAGTACCTTGAGTTTGGATGAAAATATTACCGAGTTATATGTGCAATAAGATTTCTAAACTCTAACCCCGGGGCACAGCTCGGGCAATTACGCTAGTACTTGATACGCTTGATTGTTTGATTGTTATAATAGGCGAGAGAGGAGAAAGAGGAAAAAAGGAGAGGGACAGGGGGAGAGAGATGGAGTGAGGGAGGAGAGAGAGGAGGGAGGCAGAGAAAGGAGACAGATGAGGGAGATGGAGAGAGACAGAGAAAAACGTAGAGGGAAAGATATATAATTTTATTTATTAGGGCGAGATTGAGACTAGGAAATATATTTTTCTAGAGAAAGAGAGAGGGAGGAAGAATGGGAGGGGGAGGATTGAAGAGAGGAAGAGAGAAAATGACGAAGAATGAAAAGTGCCTTAAATATAATACTTTATCCACAAAACAATATTAGGTAGGATTGCTATGATCACGTACCGACAGGGAATGCCATAAAAATTATTCAAAAAGATCTCGGACTCGACTCCAGAAGGGTGGTTTTAATTTCCCATAAGACAATCAATATTTCAGCTGTTTGTTTTAATACATAGCCCGTTTTAAACGGATTATTTCATCTAGTACTTTTATCATAATCTCATCATATTTTAGGGGCAATTATGCTAGTTCTATAAATATTTTGCAAGTATCTAAACAATGTATAATATACTGTTTATTTATTATAATGAGAAATTATTTTAAATAAATATTTATCAATAAATATATTGGTTTCCTTATTACCAACCCCCTAAAAGCTACGCAGAAAATTTTCCGACTCTGTATGGACTTTTATTGTAGGGTAAACGAGAAGTTTACATTAAACTGTTTTGCATTAGCAAAATTTTACTAAGCCCATTGACGACAATTCTCGGGGGCAAATCTGTTGGAGTAAAAACCTGCTTCGTCCAAAAAGACACGGATGATCAGCAACAGAGGACTCCTGTATTTCAAAAATCAACCAAAGACGACAGTTTTTGCTCTTTCTCACGAGAATCGGTCTATAAATTAAGTAAGTAAGAACGGAGAAAGCATTAAAATAAAATTAATACGTTTATCGGATGATAAACTGGATGTGGGGTCTAAGGACGAAATGATAATGACGTCTCATATTCATAGTCCATGAAAATTTCCATCAAAATATTTCATTCATTCCACACAGAAATGTTGACATAATATCCTATTCAGAAAAATTTGCTGCTATAATTGTTTCATATTATAACTATAGCTGGCTTAAATTTCGTGGTTGAGGTCGACTTTTTATGAAAACCATCCATAAATTCAACGGAACTTCTTTGATACTAACGGCAGATGGGAAAGTATAGGAAGAGTTTGGAAGGAAGAGAAATGATTAAAGAGAGCTTAGCATGGAAAAAATATTATTTTTCGAGGCTCTCCTCGTATATGAATGGAAAATATTGGTGCAAATATTTGGGACATGGAGAAGTTTCGTAATATAAGAGGAGTGAGAGAGAGAGAGAGAGATAGCGAGAAAAATGTGAGAAAAATGAAGTCAGAAGAATGAGAGAAAGAAGACCTAGGAGGGAGAGAGGATAAAGGATTTACGAGGTGGCTGGTGAGGTAGAGTTGAGGGTATTACTTTGGAATGAGAGGCAAGTGAGCTGAACGTTCAACTCTAGAGTGGGATAGAATGAAGAGGAGACGTGGGCAGGACAAAAGGTGTACTGGAATAAGAGTAATAGGTAAGTTCAGAGGAGAGAAGGGACGTGAGCTGTGGGAGATTAGTAAATAAGAAGTTACCAAACTCTACACAGAATGATATCTCAATATGATAGAAGCGCTACGAAATACCTTCAAGCCTCTATAGCAGGGATCCTCAACCATTTCAACGTATCGAGCACCAAGTTACTTTCTCGAGCGCCCAATGAGCACAGCTACACTTTTGCAAAAGTAGAAATAATCATAAATGAAATCAAATGGACGTCAATATGATTAAAAATGAGCTTTTGTGGGTTTAGAAAGTCAACAAGCGAACAAATTAGAGGATTGGTGCTAGAAAAGGCGATTTTTAGCATCTAAAGAATGTACGATAAGACTGACAAAGAGCACCGGGTTTCGGACCCCTGCTCTACGTCAAACTCATTATTTTTCGGTGATAGTCTAGCTTAATTCAAAGCGCGCGTAACCATTATGTAGAAGTTTGTCATTATAAAGTGGCCTCCATTGTTTAAAACGGTGCCATTTCCAGCCTAAATTAACTTGAAATATCGTTCTTTTATAAATTATTAAAACACCAATATCAATAAAACTAACTTAATCTAATTGCTTGCTCAAAAAGGCATTAAACTCTTTTGATGTTATTCAAACAAAAAACCGAATTTATGATAATATAAAATACTCCTAAAACGAAATCACTAGTACCCTATGAGAAGAATTCGTGGCGATGGAATTTTTAGTTGCTAATGACCTTAAATTTTGTGCCCTTTCGAATTTAAAAGTTTATAGTAAATTATAAAATTCTTAAATTCACAAAACGATTTCGATATTTTAAGATATATTACTCATACACTGATCATTAAATGTATACATTAAATAACTGATTAATAATATCGCAATTTACAAACATGTGTTATCTTCCATTTCTAATCACCTGTCCCGGTGTTTACAATTAAATTAAAACTAATTTATTAATGTCATTCTGGGCAAGAGTTATCATAAATGGCATTAGATATAAAAAAAGGTCTACAATACGTGAAGTTATGTATATCATATGGAAGTTTGATAATTACCTCGAATTTATCAGTTAGTGAGACGTTTATTTTGAATTTCTGTTCAATGATTTTACATTAAACAACCCCAATCAAGCATGGAAAAAATTCAATAAAAAGTGCTTGTCAGTTGAAGAAAATGGATCGACTCGTGCCGCGAGTATGTCTAAACACGCGTTTTCAAGCAAAAAATTCGTTAAACTTATATTCCGTATTATATGGCGCATTCAGTGGCGTAGCGAGGGGGGGCAGAGGAGGGAGCAGGGTTGGCAATTAGCCCCGGGAGTAGTTTCTCGTTTATAAACGATAATAATATTATAATGTATACCGAATTAAAATGCTAGTATTGTATGTTTGGGTTTCCAACGCATTCCCCAAATTACATTTACCTGGAAAATTGTACAGGGAGCAAAAGGAGGGAGGCGTATCTCTGTGACTTTCTCCCGGGCAAAGGAGAACCCAGCTACTCCATTGGGCACATCTAATAATAAACAACTTTGAGTGGAAAGAGATAATAGTGAATCAGATGGCACTTACCTTGTAGCGTGATGTTTTGGCCGCCCATGGAAACAAAGGACATTTTGCTGGGGAATACGCTCTTCTTCAGCATGATAGAGAATCAGTGACGGTTTTTACCCATCGGGTCTCCCACGAAGGAAATAAATGTTCTATATACAGCTGAGGATTTGAAAATTCAGGTTTTTGGAATGGAGAAACTTCCCGTAAACTTGCGAGAGAGGGAATTCATTTTTAATTTTCGATTCCATTTCTTCCTCGTTGTGCGTGCGTATTCCTTGTCTCGGTTGAAAGGCAAAGAAACCTCTAAACCAGGAGTGTCCAACCTACGGCTCGCGAAGTTATGGTGAAAAAGCAATCCGAAAAATTTTACCCATGAATTCATACACTATTGTGAAAATTTTGATAATGAAGCTTTTAATATTGAAATGGTAACTTATATGGCATCTCGAAATCCGATTCAAACTCTAGTCTTGCCGCCGAAGAATTGATAACTTCCAATGCGGCGCACCGAAGGATTTGCAGCCACCCATGCGGCCCTTCATGCGGAAAAGTTTGGACACCACTGCTCTACACCCACCTGCGTGTTCGACACACTAGGTCTCTAGTCTCACAGATTGTAAATTAATCTTCTCTCCATTTTTCTTAGATTCCATATGTTTAACCTTACCAGTAATCGAACGTTATATATCACAAATTATGCTCAGGAAGATTAGTTTACATGAGTGCTACGTCATGGTATCTACAAATTTATTAATTATTCAGCTCACAACGATGTCCTGTTCTTAAATTGATAATTTTATGATCGACAAAATTGGAACTGAGAATAAATTATCGAATTATATATATAATAAACAACCAAATAAACACACGTTAATAATTGCGTGTAGTAATATATGATGAAGAAAACGGGAGATGAATGATGAGGATAATTGTTTGTAGCTCTAAGACAGCAAAGAATATTGAGGAAATTAGCAAGATACGCCAGGGAATAAAGAGAGAAAGAGAAGGGTGATTATTTTCAATCCTCAGCAGACACCACAGAAGCAACCCATACCTGTGGGAACCATTTTATCGCATAAAAGGCCTCCGTCCGTTCATGCAACCTTGGCTTTTCCGTGGCGAGAGAATTGGAGCACTTCGGACCGAAAGGATAAAATGTAAGCCTGAGGTAAAATAGAGCACCATTCGTTGTTGCACACTGCTATCACGCGATTTCGTTTTTCAACGGCAAATTAATCTGAGAAAAATTCGGAAATAACGTACAAAAAAAAACACGGGATAAATATGCGCAAAATTTTCAAGCAAAAAAATGATTAAATTCCAAAGGGCTCATTGTATCAATTATGCATCAATCTTTATTTCCATTTTAACTACAGTCAGACCCAGATTTAGCGCCCTCTTATTTAGCTTTACCTCAGCATACTGCCCATTAATCGTTGCGAACAGAACTTTCGCCTTATGATTACATAGAGCAAGCATATTCCTCGATTTATCACCACCCCCGCTTTAACTCAAATGTCAGTGATGGACAAATCGTGGTTTGATTGTATTCTTTCTCCGCTTTTGCTGCAAGAATTCCTGGCACGTTATTATCCCACACTCCTAACTGCTTAACGTCTTTCTTTCTTTCTTTTGAATACTTGTTTGAATCTAGTATTTTCTTAACATTGTGAATGGAAAATATAGAGCTCCCCAAATTCTCTCCTGTTACCCCCTCCGTATTCCCTCTAGAAGTATCAGATTACATGATTTATTCCACTGCCGCACCCCTCGGCTCTCAACCACAAAGCGCTCCTTAGTTTTCCGCCTCCCAAACTTATATAACCAAACTCTGAAGCAAGATCCTCATACTGATGTATTTCATTGAGTTCCTTACTGTTTTATTTGACTGTTTTTATATATTTTTATACGCATTTATTATTTATTGGTTGTAATGTTCAATGTAATAGGCCTGAGTGCAGTTTTTGAACTTATTAAATAAATAAATCTCCATAAATTTGGATTCAGGAAAAGTTTCTCCTCATTGTTAACTTTAGTTTTAAAACATATTTAAGAAATGATATTTTTTGAGTCGTAATATTTGACCCCAGTGCACACTTGCCTTAAAGTTTTGTAGAAATGAACAAGATGGAAAAACATACTCCATAAATGGAATACAGAGATTTCAAAGGCGAAAGATTGGGTGATTCTCAAATTTTTATCCCCGAAACTATAGTCTCGAGGACTATATTGTAGTAAATGTTGTTCTTTATCCAAATAAAATTTTTAATCAATACCTCACAGACAATATAAGAGAATAGAAGAGAAATATATGGATTTTTAATTATTGTTAGCTGAGAGAACCGTCTTCGCGATCAATGTAAACAAAATATGCTATGTTTTTCTCGGGATTTTCTCGAATTTATTTCTACGAAACCATAACTAGTAATTACGTAGCCTCGCGGAATTTCTTGTAGTAAATGTTGTTCTCTATCCGAATAAATGTTTAAATCTATACCTCGCAGATCATATAAGAGCTAAGGAGATAAAAGTTTGATATTTCATTGTTGCTTGATGGATGCCATTTAACGAGATACGGGTATACGTTTATTAAAGTAATTATGTGAAGTGAAAGTTTTAATTGACGGATTCACTTGAAAATCACAATTGGGTGATGTATTTTAATAAGGATTACTCATACTTAATTAATTTAAAGTCCGTCGAGCGGGTTAGGAGATGAAAGTTACGTCGGACAGATGGACGGACGGACGAGACGTGCCAATAAGGCGTTCCGCTAATACTGCTTCGCTGGTTTTACTTCAGTTGCGACGAAGATTGTTTTCGTTGACGACAATTAAGTAACCATTGCTGAAAATTTCATGAGTTCAACGTGAATTGCGACTTTCTCGTTTGACTTACTTGAAAAAAGGTACTCTTTTGATAAATAAAGTATTGAGCAAAACATTTTATCTTGCTAGTTCTACAAATTTTGCTCTTAGGCATTTTTATATAAGTGATATTTTACGAGATATGACTAAAAGTTCATTTATTGTCACCGGTAAATTGGTACTCTTCATTATTTTATAAATTTTATAACAAATTTTATAAACATCAGCTACGTAGTTTCGGAGATGATACATGCGGTCGGACGGGTGGACAGAGGAGACAGGCCCCTAAGGCGTACCGCTACCATCGCTTTGCTGGTAAAGAACGCTTAAAAATGGTAAAAAAGCCGATCTCATATGACGAAATTGTATATATATATATATATTTCAAATAAAATGAGCGACTAAATGAACATTTATTTCTACCATGGTAAAAGTTATGAATAATTTCTTTGATGTCCGTATAAAAGTTCCATTTAGTGGACGATTAAGGAGCATGCTATAATTTATATAAAACCTAAAAGTGATTTTTAATGGAATCCTTTCCTAGTCAATATCAAAGAGGTTGTATTCCCGAATAATACCGCGAAAATGCATTTTTCGTTGTTTCCTTGAGCGGTTCACATTGAAAGTGGGATTACGCTAGCAAACTAGGGATTCAGATATATCTTGGCTTTATCCAGTAGTTATATTTTAAACACAGAGACCAAAAACCGAAATTGAGGACAAATTCATCATCGCAGACACATGCACACAGCGATGTAATGCATGGTCTCGACGGGATCCTTGAAGCTTAGCTAGTCACTACTGCTATTAATTAATCTCTCTCGCGTCCTATCAATGGAAAGACAATGAAAATATAGGTTGTTCACATTAGGATAACGAAGTTGGAAAATCCTGAATCAATTTGAATAGGTAAGCATG
This sequence comes from Tanypteryx hageni, assembly GCA_028673005.1. Classification (NCBI taxonomy): domain Eukaryota; kingdom Metazoa; phylum Arthropoda; class Insecta; order Odonata; family Petaluridae; genus Tanypteryx; species Tanypteryx hageni. The sequence continues at coordinate 45,333,485 of CM054117.1, forward strand.
CACCGAGATGATGTAATTTAACCTCTCTCTGCAGACAAATTACCTTACCATTACAATTCAACACGACACAGTGTAGTTTTACAACAGCTAAGGGAAATAGTTTCTTTTTCTGCTAAGAATATGATTAATTTATAAATGACATAGTAAAAAATTATTATTATTTTCTTAAATATTCATGTTGTTTTGTTAATGTTTCATTTTAATGGATACTAAATTATAAATGTATAAGATAACAAGTTAAATGAAGCTTTATCACTTGATGGTTTTTGCTATGCTATTCGCAGTTAAGTTTAACGAGGATTCATTTTAATCGCCAATCCATTTCGGTTTCTGGAATTGAGAGAAATTAAATCTTTGGGGCATTTCTTTTTTCTGTTCAACCTTTAAACTGATATCGGTTAATAATTACGGACAAATAAATATCTTTAGGATTCATCTTTCTTTGTTTCACTCCATTCTCTAAATTCATTTTCTCGATCACGCGCTATGCATAGCTACGAAGTCCTTTAAAATTACACCTTGCAATTAAAATTTCCACATAACTTTTTAAGTCCGAAATAAATCGCCTCCTCTCCGTCGCCATTGCGAACTTTAATTTTACCTTGAATTCTAACTTAATTTAATCGTTAAAATAAAGTAATCAGATCGCGAGTTTTCTCACTTTCTTTTTCTTTTACGCCGACATGCGCCGCGGACACTCCCGAATTTCACCGACCCTCGGCTAAGGGAAATTTATCCCTTTACCGTCTCGTTTCTGTTTAGTTTTTCGAAAGGTGGCCCTATCCATTCATGAAATTAGAACGAGTGGTATGGTTAGGAAAGGGTGCGGCCTGAAACGGGGAAGTGATAGAGCCAGATATCCACCTTCGCACAAAGAGAAGTGGCCACCATTGCGGAGATCTAATTCTGTGCAAGACATCCTTAAGGTATATTAATTCAAAGAATTGATTTAGTCAGGAATATATTGTGATTCCATTGTATTTTCAAGCTGTGAAAAATTAAAAAAATCAAACACGACGGGTTGCTGTTCTTTCTTTGCCTATCATTTCCAGATAGAACCATTAATATAGGAACTGTAAATAGGAACACTGTCCGTAATATGAGGAAAAGAAGCATAAGTTAGTACACAACGGGATGGCTCCCTCAAGAGTTGAATGTATAGAATTTACAGGGAAAAGGGAAGTGCTAGAAACGTCTAGGTCAAATTGGGATGGTAGACCGAAACAAGAATTTAAACCCGTGGAAAAGGTCACCTCACCGCCTGAAACGGGAATCAGCGCCTCAGCGCAAGCGGAAATCCCAGAGAGTACCGCCAAAAGAGAGAGAAGCGCGAATCGGAGAAATTCAAAGTGGAGGAAACGGTCCGTGAATGAATGCAAAAAAGAGACTTGGAATATCAATCAAGGTTTTCGAATAATGTTATTGAGACTCCTTTGATGTTTAGTGTTGAAGCGGGTGAAATATTTTTTATTTTAGAGTCCAGCCGATTCGCATCTTGCCTACGCGTTTAATGGGTATCTAAGGGGTAAGAGGGGGTAAGGGGTAAGAATTGAATAGCCAGGAAGTGATGAGAGAAACCCAGTGCCGGCTTTTAGCCTGCTCTTAACGAAGAAAACCACGGGAGCCAACTGCTTAACCTCCCTTCCGAAGGACGGAGTGTTGTTTTGAGCGCGCTCCTCATTTTCTCGTTTTCTCTTTTCTCATTGGCTCGTCCTCGTCTCCTTAGTACCAACACCCACAAATAGGGAGCCGGGCGTTCTTTGGAAAAAAATCCTCATAAGGATTCGAACCGGATGTCGCTTTAGTAGATTACGGTGGGCCCAACACTCGAGCCATAAACATATCACGGTCAACATTCGAACCACTATACCACCGACTCCGGGGTGAAATATTAAAATAGTTTGTAAATAGGTTTACTTGTGTGACATTGCGCATTTCGAAGCAAAGGCAATGAGAGGTTGCAGCAGTTTTCTCCACCAGATGCTACATGAATGCAACGGAAAACTATTATCCGCTTACCTCGTTGAATGATTTATTTATGAGCATAATTTGATGAAGATGAGGATTAATGAATACTATTTGAAATGAGCTAGATTTTACCTGCTACTGCCAGGTTTTAAATAACCAGGTAATCAGTTTCAGAATGAAACTAAGGCACTACAACGGACAAGGCAAGAATAATGTCGTCATGCATACTTATAGATACAGATATATTCGCATTCAATTATATGTGTTCTATGGCAATGTAGCAGGTTTTTGCTAAATTTCAATAGATTTATTTCACGCACACCAGAGTTTAATCTAATTTACAGGATGGCAGGACATTGATGATTAAAATCTAGTTTATACTCTTCGAGTCGTGCAACATTTTTGTGATTGTGGATATGTATTTATGCAACACTAATTTTAAAAAGGATTAAATAATATTGTGGGAAAATTCATTTCAGGTGGAATTGTTGCCAGTGTTTAAAACAGTTATATCCATCCTTAAATTGAACAAAATTGGAACTATTTTAAATTTAACAACGTCAAATTCAAAACAACTTAAAATTTCTCATCGCTTAATCTGGATTATTTACATACAATTTTGAGCTGGCGACTCTAAAATCTTAAACATTACAGACTATTATGTTCATAAATTAAGATTGCCTCTTTTTCTTATTGAAATCTAGTTATCAACGCAAGCGAACAAAATACCAAAGTTGGCTTAAAATAAAACACCAATCGTTAAACACAATCAAAATAAACAGACTTGGATTCACGAAAAAAAATTGTGGATTCAACTTGCATAAAATCATAGTGCGTCAGCGTTTACTTATTCCTAGATCCAATTTTAATCAGACTCTCGCAGTCGTGTAATGTACATCCTAGATTATAATTATCAGTTGATCAATTGAGAATTGTAATTTGGAATGGGGAAAGCGATATAGAAGGGAATGAGGAGAGAGAAAGAGATGCATTTTGAGGGTGAAAGGAGAACTGAAGATTAAGGATATAGGATCGGTTGCCAGGGTCGATATATTTGTTTTTCCGGCTGACATCGAAAGGGCTAAGGGAATGAGATGGTCCGCTAATGGAAATCAAGGAGTAAAAAGTGACTCCGAGTGCTGGGCTATATTGGGAGAGAATGGAATGAGGGAATATTGTGTTTGAACTAGGCGACTGATGCAATAGATGGCTTTAAGAGAGGGTGGTGGCAGGAGAAAGTATGCAGCAGAAGGGGAATGATGGATAAAAGTTCGATAGCCGAAAAAATAGAAGACTTGTACATTATATTAATTTTGAATGGGATACTCTAAAAAATATGGAACAAATTCTCAAAAATGAAATTACAGCAACATAAAACTCTAATGAAATTCCTAAATATAACGAAATTAAATAATTATTAACTTTGAGTTCGTTGATCCCGAACTGGGTTTTTATTCCCGATTATTGGCAAGAATAATATGTCTTTCTCAATCGAATTTCTATCTAAGCACAACATGCTATATAGGATTTCATGCCTAAATGGCGCGTATCCACGAATTAATCGCAGGAAATTGTGTCCTGTAGTGCAAACACATTTTCCTCTTTCCATTATTCGAAACGAGAAAATGTCAATTTATCTTTTCCACGAAAGGAAGAACCAATTTTCAGTCGAGCGCAGAGAGAAAACAAAGCAAACCGTGTATATCCCTCCCTCGCAATCTTTCAAAGAAAGGCAGAGGACCAGAATATGAGCAAAATGATTGGATTGGATATTGCGGAGTTCTTTCCCCTCCCGAGTGAAGAAATTTGTGATGAGGGAGATGAAGAGACGCATTATCTGCAATGCGGGATGGCAGTAATAGACAAGGAAAGGGAAAAAGCATGTGATAGCCGTTTAAACGTTTCTTCGCTATAACGGATGATTCGGGGATTGACGCGTCTTTCTTATGCCGTTTCGTAATATAAGACGTAGTTCTGGAAAGAACTAATCCGTCTACTTTCCTTTCATTATAATTTTAATATATAAAAATTCGGGACCGACAAAAACAAAATCCTCTCACCAAAGATGCCGTAAGAATTACAAAAGAAAAATCGCCGGCATTGTTACTGACAACAATATGTAGCATTCATGTATTTCGTCGCGATTCTGATAGGCATGAATCGACCTAAGGATTGATTGTTACCTCGATAGCTATGAATCGAAACACGGCTGATGTGCACTCGGCTATGCTCCAGCTGAGCTCAGCAATAACATTCACCATAGCAACAAATCGAAAAAATGCTTTTTTTAACGCCGAAACTAAAGTTTCTGAGAGAAATTAAAAGAAATACGATTGATAATAAAAATTATGTGATCAGAATAATAATTTTCACATTTTTCTCCTCAGAACAGTAGAAATCTCACTCCATAATCGTAATTCTAAATTATTTTTAAATGCAAAAGAAAAACTCTCTGCTAGACGGATTTTAGATTAACCGTGTAAATCAAATGAGAAAAGAACTCGCCTGAAATCGAACTCGGGAACTGTAAATTCGGAATATAATTTTTGGACCGGAAGTAGTCTCCGAGAGCAGTAACATTACACCATGTTTCATGGAATCGATCCATTCATGAAGATGTTAGTGGGAGACACACATACGTACACACACAAACACATACACGGATAACGAGGCGATCTCATAAGACTACTCTACATTTTTTTGGAAAGTAGGGTGAAAATCGGTATAATATACACTTAAAAACTTTCTCGTATTACGTATTCGTTTGATCTCACTACACTTTCCTAGCTGGAAGGGCCTCTTACTGCTACAAAATAACAAAGTGCAGAAAATGTTTTCTGCACGTAGATAATGTTTTTATATATATATCATCATCATCATAGGTAGTCTGTCCGTAGACAGGTCCGTGATTATTCATGGTTAAACCTGGTTCTCCATATACTCCTATTTTCCGCTGTCCTCTTCATATCTTGATAACTCTCTTTCCCTTTCAAATCGTCTATCAGCTGAAACCTTTTCCTGCCTCTTTCCCTTTTCCCATCTAGTTTTCCTTCTAACACGTCTTTAATCATACTCTCTCTCCTCAGGTAATGTCCAACCCAGTTAGCCTTCCTCTTTCTAATAGTCTGTATAATCATTCGCTTCTCTGCTATTCTTCGTAGCACTTCACCATTTTTCATCCTATCTGTACATTTTATCTTCAGCATTCTCCTCCAAGTCCACATTTCAAAGCTTTCCAAGTATTTGATGTCATTTTTCCTTAGCGTCCATGTTTCTGCCCCATACAATGCTATACTCCATACGTAGCATTTTATCAACTTCTTGCGGATATCTTCCCTTATATTCCCTGTAAGTAGTTGTTTCTTTCTCCTGAAAGCCGCTTTTGCTTTTCCTATTCTAGTTTTGATCTCATCCGTACATTTTGCCTCTCGTGTTATGATACTTCCAAGGTATTTATATTCTGAAACTTGTTCTAATGGCTTTCCCCCAATAGTTATGTTCAGATTCTCTTCTTTACCCGATATTCGAATGACCTTGGATTTTTCTGTATTTATTTCCATACCGTATTTTCTACCTGTTATCACTAGTCTATTTATCATTTTTTGTAGCTCCTCTTCCTTTCTTGCTAGAAGTACTTGATCATCTGCGTATTTTACTGTTCTTAAAATCCTTCCTCCAATTTTGAAATCCCCTGTGCCTTCTAAAGCTTCTTGCATTAGACTTTCTCCATATATATTGAATAGGGTTGGCGATAGGCAGCAGCCTTGTCTTACTCCTCTACCGATATTTATTCCGCAGGTGTCCACATTCTCAAACCTGACCTTTACAACTTGATTCTCATATAGATTCCTAATCAGTCTCCTGTCTTTCCAGTCTACACCTATATCCTTTAATATCTTCATCAACTTTACCCAATTTACTCTATCAAAGGCCTTCTGCCAGTCTACGAAACATGCGCAGATATCTTGACTGTATTCTATTGCCCTTTCTGATATGATTCTAACTACTCCTATAGCATCTCTAGTTCCTCGTCCTTTTCTGAAACCGAATTGATCTTCCCCTATTATTTCTTCTGCCTTTTTCTCCAGCCTTTTATTAAGAATCCTCGTGATGATCTTCGATGTGTGTGACAGAAGGCTTATAGTTCTGTAATCTTTACACTGCATTGCTTTTGGCTTCTTCTTTAGAGGGATCATTGTTACTTCTAGGAAATCCTGAGGCCACTCTCCCGTGTCGTAAATCTTATTAATTAATTTCGTGATCGCTTTTAGTCCTTCTGATCCTATGACTTTAAGTATCTCAGCCGGTATTCCATCGCTGCCAGTGGCTTTCCCCTTCTTTAGTTCCACTATCGCCTTTTCTACTTCGCTCTCCATAATACTTGGTCCCAAGTTGTCTTCTTCAATGTTTTCCTCATTTTCCAGTTCTATTTTTGCCGCTCCTGCCTGTTTGCTGTATAATTCCTTAATGTATTCTTCCCATACCTGTGCTACATCCTTTGTTTCTGAGACTATCTTCCCATCTGTATTCATAATTCCTTTACCACAAATTCCATTAGACTTCTTATCTTCTAATTCCAGTGCCCTAGCGTACATCATATCGTACCGTCCTAACTTCTCCATCTGTTTTATTTCATCGCATTTTCCTTTTATCCAATTTTCTCTAGCTTTATCTGTTACCCTTCTCAACACATTGTTTATACGCCTATAGTTGGCTCTACCTTCTTCACTGTTAACGTTTTTCCATTTTCGTCTCTCATCCATTTTCTCCAGCATTTCCTTCGTGATCCATGGTTTTCTGATTTTCTTCTCTTGTTTTCCAATCTCTTTATCCAAGGTATCCTTGATACTGGTTTTAATTTCATCCCATTCTATATCAACGGTCTTCGGTTTGTTTTCCAACTTTCATAGGTTATCTTCCAACTTCATGCTGACTACATCCTGCCTTTCTTTCAGTTTTTCTAGGTCCCAGGTCTGTCTTTCTCTTCTCGTTTTTCTTATTTGTTTGAGCTTTGTATTCACGTCAAGTATTAGAAGGCTGTAATCTGAATCAATGTCTGCTCCTTGCAATGCCTTGGCGTTCTTTATGCTGTTCCTGAATCTTTGTTTTACAAGGATGTAATCTATTTGGCATCTCATTCTATCTCCTGGGCTTTTCCATGTGTATAACCTTCGTTTATGGTTTTTGAACCATGTATTAGTCACTACAAGGTCATTATTGATGCAGAATTCTACGAGTTTCTCCCCTCCTCGATTTCTCTTCCCAAGTCCGTATTGCCCGACAACATTTTCTTCCTGTCCTTCTCCGACTATGCTGTTCCAATCTCCCATTATTATGCAGTTTACCTTTCCTCTTCCGTCTTCTTCGTAAATTTCATTAATTTGCTCATAGATTTCATCTATTTCTTCATCGTCATGAGCTGACGTTGGCATATATACCTGGATTATCAGCATGTCCACTGGGACTGCTTCTAGCTTTATTGCCATCAGTCTATCGTTCGTTGCTATTATCTTGGTCACGCTTTTCATAATATCTTTCCTAAGTACCAGAGCTACTCCCCTTTCCCCACTATTTCCTCCCGAATAATCTACCGTGTATTCTTCCGAGTCGAACTGTCCTCCCTCCGATCTAGTTTCGCTTAGCCCTATAATGTCAACTCTATTTCTTCTCATTTCTTCTTTCAAGTTCTCTAGCTTTCCTGCCTTTCTCATAGTTCTTACGTTCCAAGTCCCTATTCGTAATTTACTTTCGACAAATGTTTTCCTCAAGGCAGTCCCCGCCCGGAGATCCGATTGGGGGACTATTTTACCTCCGGATTGTTTTACCTCGAGAGAACTCATATTGTCCAACCATATAATCTTTACTAGGGATTGTAATGTGGTAGTTTCCCTCTTGCTTTCCATATATATGTGTGTGTGTGTGTGTGTGTGTGTGTGTGTGTGTGTGCGCGCGCGTATGTGAAAATCAAACTTGATAAATAGTTATAACATACATAAATATCAAGTAGGAAGTGGATTAGCATAGTCACATAGGCGCAGAATCATTGTTGCTGGCGGAAGATAGTTTAGAGCAGTGGTGAGCAACCTATAGACCTCGGGGCGCATGTGGCCTTTGAGAGCCGTTTATGTGGCCCACGAAACTATAATCAAAAATAGATCCAACAAAAATTCATGTCATATTAATTTAAAATACGGCAATAAAACATTTGATATTGAAATGTTAACTCTAAAAACCCAATTAAGACTTGTTTTTCATTGGTATGAAATCTCGAAATCTGTAGTTAACGTCCGATTTATAGTATAACCTGACTCGCGGAAGCATTGACAATTTGCAATGCGGCCCCCGAGAAATTCGCAACCATCATTACGTCCTGCCACACAGAGAAGGTTGCCCACCACTGATTTAGAGAACTGAGCGGGAGCTGGGTGTAAAAACCAATGCATTAAATGCCGTTGTATACTGTATAAAAGTTATTTTTTGAGAAATATAGCTTATGCAGTATTGTTTAATACTCCGTGCTATAAAACTTGATTAATTTTAACCAAGATCGTTGGAGCCATTGTTACTTTTCCATATACGCAGTATAGGGGAAGTATTGTATTCATGAAAAAAATCGACTTCGAGATTTCAACGTAAATACACGTTTTGAGGTCCCCTGAACATGTTTTGAGAATTTTCTCGTTGATGTCAGTGTGTGTGTGTGTGGGGGGGATGTGATAACTTTTCTATTGGGCTCTAACTCAAAAACTATCAATCAGGTCAACGCGAAATTTTGTTTAAAATTTTTATAAAATTCAGAAGAATTGATTAGTTTTTCGTAAAAATTGGTCAACCGGAAGTGGGTGTTTACTCTTGTCATCTCTCCGTTATTTTAAAATATTTGCCTTAATATTTGACAAATATAAAAATATACTGGAATAAACGTTGTAGAACATTTTATTTTCTACAACCTTAGTTTGAAATATTTTTCTATATAATGCATTGTTTCATAGATATCTTATATTTTTAGCTCGCACCACCACGCCAACTACCGACTATTGTTAACAATTGACTCTTAGTTACGTCTTAGTAACACTCTTTTTTGTTTTCTTAATTGTTGGAGCTTTGTGGCTATATCCAATATCAGAAGGCTATGGTTTGAGTTTATTTGTTCTTTGTAAAGTTTAATATTTTCTCGCAGTTTCTTAAAATATTTATTATTATGTAACCTATTTGGAATTTATAGAAATATTACAGATATGGAAAAAGTAATGCGGTGGCCGCATGAGATTTTTTAATTAAACGGCAATATGCGAAAATCAACTAGAAAATACGGGTTGTTGATTAGAAGTAATCTCTTAGAATATTTTTATTATATCCTGCCAATAAGGCTGCTAAAATAGTTAAAAGGTACAGATCAACGTTGCTTTTACTTTACTGAATTAATCAAAGGCCATGCATCAATGACGAGGAACCTTTATTTTGGATGAAGATTCGTTTTGTATCGTTTCCAGTAACTAATTGAAGGGTCCTAAACGGCATCGACATCCGCCATCTTTTTCGAAATCGAATGATACGTTCATCAGGCTAAGTGATTGATGCTCTTTCGGAAAAGTTGCCATTAAATATTTGCCAATTCCCCTTCTATGCTTTTGAGTTTCGATTGCAGAAATGAAAGAATTTTGTCCGACCATGAACCTGTGTCGTGTGATTGAAATAAGAGATACTCAAGTAGTTACTCGGGAGAGATAAGTTCCTACTGGGCACAAAAATATGTGAAATGTTTTACTTTCAAAATATCTCCCGATAAATCGTGATCCTGGTTCTTAATTTGAGTTTAACTTAGTATAAATTATGTGTACATCTAATTTAAGAATTGCACTTCAGTACTTTCCGGATAAATACACTTAGTTAAATGGTGCGTTCGTATTTAGATTCTGCTGTTGGCTCGACCACGAATCAAATTATTGATTAATGATATAAATCACTGATATAATATGTTACAATTCCATATCATCTTAAAATCTCATTCTCTATTATTGCAACACATTTCCGGTAGTATTATTCAATGTAACTATGAATTTCAAGTCAGTATCAAAAATAGACAAATTTTTCGAATAAAAGAAATCAGAATTTTTTTATTTAATTTTATTTATTTTAATAGAAAGATAGAATTTCATGAAGTAAGGGACTTACGAACTGTTAAATACCTTTAAATAATGACCTAATGAGCTAATAAATCCACTCAAGCTCGACTAAAATGAACTACTCATGACTGATTGTACTGCTAGTTTTAACAAACTTTCCGAGTAGGTAGGAGATTGGAATTCGGTAAGAATGTTTGATTCTTATAGTAAAAGCTATTTACAAAATAAAATCTTCAAAAAATATCCGGATTCGACTCCAAAAGATAATTTATGATTATCGTAAAATAATAAGTAGAAATCGATTTTTCGACTTTTAGGTTTTTACTCTTTTGTAAAGTAAAATTAGAAATGATTGACCTACAATCTTTGGACCTAGACCGTTTAAAAGAAAAATAAATATTGTTGCTTATTCTTATCGTTATATTTCGCCTTCGATTCGAAATCTCTCAATTGATAATTTTAAATAATATTTTTTAGAAAATTTAAGCTTTTTAACTATATGTTGCCTTGCCGACCTTGTCATTGTAAAACATCGAGATTGTATTGTCGCTTTAATACTATAAACGTAAGAAAAACGTGAATTGAATGTTTTTAGTAGAGAGAGAGGAAGGAGGACTAAAGAAAGGAGAAAGGCAGGAGGAGAGAGAGGGAGTGAGAGAGAAGGGAGAGAGATGGAGAAGAGATATATAGATAATGCTCCTTATTAGGGTGAGATTCAGACTAGTTTTATTTTTCCAGAGAAGGAGAGAGGGGGAGAGAGAGAATGGGAGGGAGGTGGATGGGAGAGAGGAAGATAGAAAAGGAGGAAGAATGGAAAATATCTTAAATTTAATACTTGCATAGCCGTCATTTTTGGCGGAAAATTACGCTAGTATCTTAATATTCTCATTAGTGTGGTGAATCTAAAACTATATTTAAAATAAATTCTTTTGCGCATTCCTAAATCACCTCGTAGAAACGGTGGGCAGGATGCCATTTATTTGAATGCGTGTCTCGAACGAAGGAAGATTGCTCGAGACGAAAATCGACATTCCAAAAAGATGGAGTAAAAACTGTCATCGGTAGGCTCACGAGGCGGAAGATCGAAACTACGGAAAGTCGAATAGGGATCACGATATAGATGAGAGGCGCACTGATGATACCAAGGAAGAGGTCCAGAAATGAAATATATTTCGATTAAGGAAAGTTTCAGGGATAAAAAAATGCATCTAGCGAAACCTGATTTCGCTCTCGAGTCATAAAAAAATAACCTTTTAATAGCATATTTATTTTACGAAGGGATTGAGTTCCTAGAAAACGCGACCTCAGTGAAAGCGCATTTTCCCACAGTCTCAACGTTATAATTGTGATTAGGTTCCCAAGGAAGATCCAGAAGGCTTATATTTATTTGAAAATTAAGGCCGAATGTTGTACTAATGCGATAACAAATGAAATAATAATTGGTGATTTTGTATGTACTCTTTTTAACGTGATTACGTTCATTTAATTAGTATATCGTTGATTTTTTGGTACTGTTCTCTTCCCCCCTCCCCCCCCCCGCGCCAAAATAAGGTTCCTTTTCACCCCACTAAATGAAATTGATGGCAATTACCGAAATCCGGTATCGATACTATTTTTTTTGGATAATTCACGGGCTAAAGTGGATAATACTACCTTATGGGTTGGCTTAGGGTGGGGAGATTAGGTGTTGTTTTAGGCTTCAATGCTTCCTGTCTGAATGCTCTTCTGGTTGGGTTAGGTAGGTTAGGTATGGTTTTAGGATCTGAAAATTATATATTATTTACGGAAATAGAAGATATATTCATTTAAAAACTAATTAATTACCTTTGTAGATATTTATTTTCGTATTTTTTCGGTGAGAGGAAAAGGAAACAGTGTCTTTTGTTTTCTCGTGCCTTATGTTTACTTTCCGTATATGTTGTAGTGTTAATCGACCTTACTCCGTAATTTAAATTTACTTTCATATAGCCAGATGCGAAACATCGTTTTGGACTGAGAGAGAGTCAAAAATGCCGAGAGAGTTCGGAGCCCCTTCCCCAATAATCGGGTTAGCATATTCCGAAGATGCAAAACCGGGCCATGAAAGGTTTGCAGAAAAAATACGGAACATAACGTGATTTATCGTACTTTTACGATTTGTAATACTTACAAATAGGTAAGAAATATTTTTTTCAACACCAATGAATCACTTTTTAAAGTACCAAAAATATCTTCTATTGAAACAATTTATTTTAAGACGTAATTATTTTTGCAAGCCACTAATGCGTTGGAAGAACTTTCTATATTCAAAACTGTTTTTTACTTGAAAATGGATTAAAATTGGGATGAACGCAAATGGATTAGAAAGGAAGCTCATTGGCTGTTCTATTTGGAGAATAGAAGAAGACTTACTTCGGGGATTTAACTCCGTGAAACGACCTTAGCTTTGGCCCATATCTTCAAACCCGTTTTTACGCAAGAAAAATAAGGGAAAAGTACATTATTTCAAGGAATGAAAACAGTAAGAAGAGAGCAACCTTAGCACCGCCTGTTTTCATCGACTAAGTTCTCTAACGCCATTATCTCACCTCTTTCGCGGTTCAGCGAAGTTTCTTCTTATTTTATTCTTGGGTGGCTAGGACTTTAGTTCAAAGACTTTTAAACGAGAAAGCGTAAACAAAGTTTCTGGAAGGCGAGGTCCAATTTATTTAACTAAGTCGCCCTGGAGTGCTTCTAAAGAAGGAAGAAGTCCATGGAAAGTTTTTTGAACTTTATTTTCGAGGCAATATATAAAGGCAATTTGTACAATGTTGCGAAAAGAAAAATGAAAAAATAAATAACGTACAAAAGAAAAAACTATTTAAGATCGACAAAAAACAGTCTATTAAAAAAAGTTTTATTTTGTGAAAACGTGAATACACTGACATCTTCTACTGCTTCAAAATGTTTTCGCTGTGTAAATCTCATCCAATAATTGTTGAAGGAAAGAAAATACGCATGATCTTACCATTGTCATGGGAATGGGAATATATATATATATATATATATATATATATATATATATATATATATATATATATATATATATATATATATATACTAGCTGGAGTTACCCGGCTTCGACCGGGAAAAAATTTTCTTTTAAGTAGCAAATGATTTTTATTTTTCGGGGCCCTGCGCTGTCGGTGCCCCCAAATTTCTCAAATGTGTTATTCGGAGAAGAGTTTCACACGGAATTTTAACTACACCCTAAAGAAACCATTGAAAATTTTTAGTCAGGCTTGTGCTGGGGGGTGTATCTCAATGGCGAATCCATCATATAATCAAGGCAGACTGCTTTTCAAAGAATATTTGGCATATTCGAGCAGTTTTATTAAATAGGAATTACTCCGAGTGCACCATAAGTCCTGAATTCCCTTCCGTTCCCCACTCCTTAATTACGCAAGCGATGTTTAAATTAACATTTAATATTTTATCTATTGTATTGTAAAGTTTTACTGTTAATATATTTACGCATTAACGTCCTGCCTAATATCCACATGGATAGATGCACCGAAGCCTTTAAAGCAGCAATAAAATTATGTGGGTTATGTCAATACTACTAGCCAAAATGTAAACAATAATCAACATCTTGGTTACTGAACAAATGTAAGTAGATGTATCGATTTATGTTGCGATGCATCTTTCAATGCTAATGGTAAAAGATAACCATGTTATAATATTCCTTAAAAATCATTTGACTCACTTTAAAAGTATCTATAGACTATATTTAATCCATTTGTACCCTTTATATTGGCATTGGCTATTCTTCCTCTACGGCGCACTACGGTGTGGATTTTCCTTGCATTAATCTTTACGTGGCTACCACCCTTTGAAGAAGGCAACAAGAAATTTAGTTTAGTTGCCGCCTGGAAAATATTAATTAATTTTTCCCTTAAAGGATAATTTCGAGCGATTTAACATGTAATACGATAAAACATGAACATAATTAAAATATTCGGTCTTTTGTGCGGAAAATAAGCTATTTTTCGTGATCGTATTTTAACATTTAGGTATATTTATATCCACATCAGTGAAGGGTTGCATGGCATTAAGGGTTTCTCCGTACCATTTTCCATGTGTTCTTATGGAAATATTATTTAGTTGACCCCATGAGGTATAAGAGATCCCACGGTCTACAAACCTAGACCAAGTTCTTCCTTTTGTCAATAGGATGGCCCATGAAACTTTTTAATTCAATAGCTTCAAAGGTGTAAAATATGTAAGAGACATACAAACATTCATTATATATATATATATATATATATATATATATATATATATATATATATGTGTGTGTGTGTGTGTGTGTGTGTGTTAAATATTGATTTCAATGAAAGTTCGCTTTAACTGTAACATTTTAGAAGAGATTTCCGATTTCCTGGTGTCGATTAGTTTTTCGTACGATCATGTGACGAAAACGGTAGCGGAATTGCAAAGAAAGCCGCAATAAAACAATCTACAATTTGTTATACAAAACTAGCAAAAAAAACACAAATGTTAATGGAATCACACACATCCATGCTCATAGCTGAAATAGAACCCATGATCCTTGCGATACACGCTAGCAATTTTTGTCAAGATCGGCAAAATTAATAACACGCACTGGAAAGATTCGAACTCTCAATCATATTTTTACCAGACAGGCACTTTAACGGAATAATTCACTGCACAAATACAATAATGAAAAGTATATTATTCATAATTTTTCATCATATTAAGCGTAAAAACCGGCTGGGAAATTTGACAAAATACGAGGGTAAATCAACAAGTAAAGGCAACTTGCATGTGAAAATAATACAGAATATCAGGACGCACTCTCAAGGTCATCACTTACTATAAAGTCAAAAAAGTCTAAACGTATCTTCCCAGTTGCCGATGCTCATTGTGTCTAGTACAGTTGAGGGGTAAACATATCAGCTCCTCTTTCCGAATGCACCACTAATGAGCAACGTGCTGTCAGCAGATTTTTGTGGTCAGAAGATTTCAAACCCTCGGAGATTTACAGGAGAATGTTAGCACTGTATGGTGGAAAGTGTATAAGTCAAAGAAATGTATACGAATTTATGGAAAGGTTCAAAAGTGACAGAACAAATTTGGTTAACATAGACCGTTCATGCCATCCGACAAGTTCAAGAACAGCAAACAATGTTGATCAAGTCAATGCTCTCAGAAAACAGACGGGTTACTGTTATTGCTGTTGCCGACAGGTTAGACATCAGCTATGGATCTGCATATTCAATCATGCATGATGACCTGAAATATCGCAATGTTTGTGCTATTCACATTAAACGCAGAGGGTGGCTGTCAAAAGCTGTTCATTTGCATCATGGCAATGCTCAACCTCATTTAGCCGCAGCAACCATTGAAACAATTCAAGAGCATAAGTTTGACATTCTTCCTCGCCCGCCTTACAGTCCAAACCTATTCCCAAGTGAATATCACCTTTTCGGTCTTCTGAAAAAAGCATTGTGTGGACGTTAATTTTCACATGATGACAAAGTCAAAGAAGTGGTGCATACTTGGCTGCAGGAACAACATAAAACTTTCTTCTTAGACGGCATTAAGAAGCTGGTGGACCGATTTAACGAGTGTTTGGAAAATTAAGGCGAGTACATTGAAAAATGATACTAAAAGTTTGTACATTTTACCTTTCCAGATTTAATAAAAAATAAATTGCCTTAACTTTTTGATTTACCCTTGTACGAACCTTTTGGCCAATTGACGCCTGTGTTCATGACACGATTTTAATACATTATCAGCTATACGTAACTGAGTTACTGATACAGGAACCTGAATTTTGTTAACCAGATGCGGTTAAGTTGCTCAATCTAGAAACACTAAATCGGTGAAAATGATGCATAAATTATACGAAGTTCTCTTAAGGATCATAGAAATTAACGGTGTATTAGGGAAGACTTACGAAAGGAAATTTTAAAATGGAATCATCATCAATGGTTATCAATCGTTAGAATGGTTTGAAGTAGTTTGCCATTCCACCATCCTTTCCGCTAATTTCTTTGTCTCCTCTTAATTCCTAGCATCCTCTCCTTATCTTCCCTTCTATTTCCCCTTCTATCATGGTCTTTAATAGTCACTCATGCCTTAAGCTTTCCCACTAACTTATCCCATCTCTTGTTTAGGTTTTACCAAATATTTCTTTCCATTTATTCTTCTTAACTGTACAAGATATACCTTTTCTGGAGCTCACTGGTGCATTAAAGTATTTTGCCTTACTTATGTTTTAATCATTTGTAATGAACGAAAGATGAAAATCTCGTAAAGAGTACGTTTTTCGCTAATTAAAATTTCCTGACCTTGAAAAAGTAAGCAGAATTCTTCGCAGTCAATTGTTAATGCTTGAAACGGGTCATTAATTGAGGTTTTGTTCCATCCTTTGAATGGCCATCCAATCCATTCAAGTATTTTAGTATTTTCCATAAAGAGGCAAAAGCGTGGTAAAATCGCCACATAACACGGCACTCCAGAAACAAAACATTTTTTAAAGCTCTAGAAATACCTAGCAGATGCCATATGATACGTAAACAGGACGGTGAAAAAGAGACAATCGGTATAAAACTTAACGTGCACTTGACATGACGTAATATGTCACTCTTGAAAAAGGGAGTGGAAAATGCATGTTCCTGAATCCGCTAAACAAATCACCATTCGCGATTGACAGCAGTGAAATTTCACGAAGATCAAATTAGATAGAGCGCTCGAAACTAGAACCAATTTTGAATTTTAAAAAGGGAAACGACGATTTAATAAATTTGGATTGTATTTGCTTAAAAACATCGTTTCGGCGCAAAATTCATATACAGTTGTACCTCCAATAGAAAACCGCGTAGTCTATGAGAAATGGGAGTATAATGACCCGTCGGACTAATTTTTTAAATTTAAACAGCAAATAATATAGAAAACACGGCATAATACAGTAATATATTAATATTAAAACAATTGAAATTTACTTGAATACAATTGGAATCTCATATATAATAAGCATTGTTGGTTTGTAATCATTTACTGCAGCGCCAATCCTTAGGCGTGGAAGAAATGTGAACGAACACACGACTGCTAATAACTTGAGTAAGTTTTTTGTATTGGTTACCTTGACGACGAAAGAACTAAGTAAGTAGCTTCTTTAATTCACATTATTTAGGTTAATTTGTTTGAAGGTGATGGTATATATTGTGCATTGCAATGAAAAACGTAAAAAGTGATGAATAATACGTTTTTCATTTAATGAAATTTGAACGGGCGTTTACTCTAGAGCGTAGTTATTCACTACATCGGAACTTTTACGCTTATACAGCTATTAAGAAAATATCGTCATAACTTCATTTCCAAATTTAAAGTTATATTTTCTGCTTTAGCTACATCAATAGAATTACAACGACGAATTCTAAACACGATACACTAAAATAATAGATAAAAAACACTCGAAAACGGTAAGGGATAATGGTTAGAAATTTCCCAGGAATGATTGATTCGCATACTAATAGTGATTGACAAAAAATATTTGGAAAAACGACCAGGGATCAACTCAAGGGGATTATTTTAACTTCTCATAAGGTAACACGTAAAAATGTAATTTAGAGGTGCAGGTATTTAATCTTTTGGGAATTACAATTAGAAAAAACTGGCCATCGATCTTTAAAATCGAACTACTTGAAAGAAAAATTAATAAAGGTACTACATTCTATTTATCTTTTTTTCGTGTTTTTTAATGATTTTGACGGGCAATATACTAGTAATATAATAAAACTTGGTTAAATATAGAAAGGAATGTGTATAATTCAGATAAATTTCATGTAGCGTTAATACTGTAATGCAGTTCATAATTAATAATCGAAGAAATTGGTCTTTGGTAATCGCGTAAACGTGAACCAGGACCGCCTTCTAAGATACTATGGTCATATTTTGTAAATCGCGTATACGTGAAACCGCATTCTAGGATTCCGCGTTAATATGCTCTGGGTCAGGGCCCTTCAACACGGCGCCCTTCATAAAATTACTTGGTGCCCGCTACTAGGGCTATGGCAAGTCATTTGCTGGTGAGGTGCAATAAGATAGTACAGAAGTACAAGTTCAATTTTCTCATCATAGATTTCAAGATTATCCTTCTTTATTATTAATAAATTTTGCATTCAAATCAAAATATTTTTCTGTTTAAAAATAAAAAAGACTCTAACCCATTTCTTTTAGCTTTATTTTATCTGTGTGCCCCCAATTGGCGCCTTCTCTGAATTCGCGAATACGCCCTCAAGGTTGAAAAGGTTGCAGGCCCCTGCTATAGGCCAACGTAACGGTGTCTATTTTCCTTTGCTGTGGTATGCGATCAACATCCTATCCTCGTTGGAGGTAGGAAGATTTCTCAAACAAAAATTGTTTATTTGTCACGTGTAAACCCGCCAATCTTCCCGAGGAACCGTTATCGTCAGGTTAAATGGTTAACACGGCTGATTTAAATAACATACAAGCGCTAGGAGCTGGCACATTTAATCTTTGCCCCGAAAATAAATCACTCTCCTCCTCAACCCATCCCCTTTAATTTCCAGAATTTCCATTTTCGACTTTATCTCTTTTATTAGGAGGAATTTTTTTGTACACTCTCGCACATTCTTTGTATTTCTCTCTCCTCGCCTTCCCCATCCTTCAACCTCTATTCTCCGCTTCAAGCAAAAGATCTTTCTTCATTTTGGACAATAACTCCTCCCACACCCTTTCATTGTCCTCCCCCATCGCATCTGTTGCTCCCTTTCCCTCACCTTCTCTCTTTCCCTCCCTTTCTCTCTTTCCCTCAATTTCTCTCTTTCCCTTTCGTTTTCTCCTCCTCCTCCATTGCCTCACCTTTTTGCTCCCTTTCTGAAATAAAACCATTATTCATCACTTTTTGTAGGTCAGGGTTTTGTCCATTTGAGCCTACCCTCATTAACTTCTGACTTTGAGGTCCCTTCCCACGAGGGTGTCTAATAATCCGTGTCGAATTTACTCCGCCCATATACTCTGCCACTTTTTCAACCTCCTTAATTGATTATATCCCGATTTTAATTTTGTTTAGGTAGTTGCCCAAACTGCTTGAGTAATACCGCATTTATTCAAAAAGGATAGCTACCGCGGTCATCAAAAATCATTCGTGTAATGGTGAAAGCGTGAATAATTATCTATTTTACAAATTGTCGCAACTTAACAAATCCAGGAAAGAGCATTAAAAATGTTTCCTTATGCCCGCTGTATGTGTGTAGATTTACTTGATCTATGACACGAATATCTTTTTTCCTTAATGGACGTTTTGGTGCGAGTTTGGACTAATGTGAGTCTGGACTATTGACATCACTATTTAGACTAATTCTAACTTGTCTGGCAAAGTAGGAGAAAACTCCTGCTTTGAAAGGAGATCGAACCCAAACTTTCCACTCGCCGGGCCGTTATTCTATCACTGGTCAACGCAGAATTTTAGTTTTTTTTTCGAAATGTCTTCGTGTCCAGCATATACTTACTTGGATATTTACATCAATACTTTCATTTGTATCCAATTAATCTGATATAAAGCTTAAAGCAATTTTACCACTTCTTCAATATACAGTCAAACTCGTTTATAAAGAGCACGGTTGTAACGAGGTCACGGCTATAGTGAGCAAATGCTACCTCCAAGATAAGTTTACGAGTATTTACATACAAATATTTCACGTATATAACGAGCACGCTTCACGGATATATCGAGCAAACTTCGACCACGTCTCACTGTCTCAAACGCGGTGGCGGTCAGCCCCTTCAATCCTCATAGTGACCCAAGATATGTAACCTTGTGTTCTCGAGTCCAGCCTCTACACCCTATCCCTCGGGGAGGTTAAAGACCGCGGCGTTGTTGTTAAAAAATAATCCCTTCGTCCAAACCAAGAATTCCCAACTTGCAGGTACAGTGGCACCCGCGGAGGTCCTTTGTCCCAACCCACAGCTCTTTTACAGCCAGGAGGTTGTGTTTGGAAGGGGGGTAAGGGGCTAAGAGCATGTACAATGGCGCCCACCCTCGTCGCTCAGACGAATGCACCCAACACCCTTTCCCACGTAAAGATGGGAAATCCCAGATTTAATCCGTCTCCTCATTAACTCTTCCTGGAATTGGTATGCTCGCATTTTGCAAAGAAAGTTCGTAGCGTTGATCACAAAAATCAGTTGAGATTTTGCCCTTGAACGAGTAACATGTCCGTACATAAAAGGAAGTGTCTGTCTATTCGCGAAAAGGTTGATATTATTCGAGAGTTAGAACGTGGTGAAAAAAATTTTGAAGTGTGCAAAAAATTTAATTTATCGTCGTCTACGGTTTCAACTTTATGAAAAACAAAGAAGCGATTTTATCTACAGTAGAGAACAACCTAACAACGAACAAGAAAATGAGGAAGTGTGACTTGGGTACTGTTGATCAAGCACTGCTGGAGTGGTTTAAGACGCAGAGAAATGCTGGTTTCCCCATTAAAGGTAAAGGCAGATAAATTTGCAAAACAGTTAGGACATGAAAACTTCACATGCAATAATAGGTGGCTCGATCGTTTTAAAAATCGGCATAACATTGTTTATGCGAAAGTCAGTAGAGAGGCCCTGTCAGCAGATTCAAAAACGGCAAGTGAATGGGTGAAAAGTGTTTGGGAGGAGTGTCGAAAAGGTTACAGAGAAGAAGACATCTACAATGCCGACGAAACTGGACTGTTTTACAACATGATGCCTGATGCAACGTTTAAATTCAAAGGTGACAAATGTGTTGGTGGCAAAAGACCTAAGAATCGTTTAACAGTTTTAATGTGCGCAAACATGAATGGGAGTGACAAAAAAAAACTTTTTTTATTGGTAAGTCACAAAAGCCGCGTTGCTTCAATAATGTAAAGAAGCTTCCCGTTGAATATGAAGCTAATAAAAAGGCATGGATGACTTCCAATATTTTTCAGCAATATGTAAGTCAGTGGAACAACGAGTTACGGAGGAAAAATAGAAACATTTTACTCCTTGTCGATAACTGTCCTGCGCACCCACATATGCAGGAGTTATCCAATGTAAAACTGGTGTTTTTGCCTACAAATGCGACTTCTATTTTGCAGCCAATGGACATGGGGATAATTAAAAGTTTTAAAGGCCATTTCAAGCGATTTTTTGTTCTACAGTTGATTGAAAGGAGGGAAAGAGGTTTAGATGGCAACGTCTCTGTATTGGATGCAATTCATTTGATGACAGATGCAAGGGACAATGTTTCACCTACAACGATCATAAACTGTTTTCGGAAGTCTGGTTTAATATCGGGAGAATTTTCGATTGATAACCATAACGTTGATGAAGATGATCTACCTCTGTCGGAATGGCTTAAAGAAAATGGAATTGCGAATTTTGACCATGTAAATGACATTGACAATTTTGTTCATGTTGATGATGATTTGATTACCAGTGGAATTCCTACGGAGAGTGAAATAATAGAGACAGTACAAAACACAGCAGACAGTGATGAAGACATTGTTGAATGTGTCGAAGACACAATCCCGACGAAAGCCGTGCCAACTTACTCTCAAGCTCAGGATGCTGTGGAAACATTAAATGATTTTTTTTAAAACATTGACATTTCCGATGGTGTTTTTAGTGCAATTAGTGTAATAAGAGGAAACTTAAGAGACTTCAAAGTGAAATCTATGAAACAGGCTACCATTCAAAGTTATTTTTCTAAAAAGGGGAGTGATTAAGGATGCAGCTGTGAGTAAATTTTATATGTACAAATGTTTATTTTAAATTTTCTAGTTTATTCTCATTTTTGTTTTTCCATAAATTTACTAAATAAACTTTCTGTTTATATATTCACTTTTACTTCTTATGTCTTATTTCACCATATGCATGCATGCTTTTGCCTTCACGGATATTAAGTTTAACGGCTATAACGAGCAAAACTAGATGGTCCCGTGGCGCTCGTTATATCCGAGTTTGACTGTAATTTCATATAATATAATGATACTTCAAACTAAAAGAATTGTATTTTGTATATTTTCGTACGATTTTATATGGTTTTACCATCACTCGAAAGAATCTGTCCTTTGATTCACCCAAATTTTTATTTAATTATCCTTACCTGATCTTCTCTTAGTTCCTAGTCTCTCTTTAAATTACTAGGAGATCTATCTCTAGCCCCTTAAAGGGACAAATCCCGTTTTTCAACTCGTTCCGCTGGCCTATTATTTTAAAACTAATTTAACATTAAATTGATAAACATTTGAAATTAAAAAATACATTATCATTGACTAATTTATCGAAACCAATACAGAAATGAGTACAGAATATTTTTAGTGCTCTTCGTCATTGCTTAAAAGTACTATTATCTTCGTGATGTCCGTCCGTCTGTACGCATATAACAGGAAAGAATTGGCATAACTGATTTCAAGCAAATTTAAAACATAGAATCTTCATATAAATACATGCCCAAAATGACATATTTGATCTGGATTGACTTAGCAGGGGTGCCAAAATTGCAAAATTAACCTTTTCGGTAATTATAGATTTGAAAGGAATTGGCAGGACCAATTTTAACATGTGTGCAAGATAAAACAAAAGCATAATCAAGATGCTTGAAAAAGTCATCGGGTACGAATCCTGCGCGAGTAGGACTTTTTCTCAAGGTCATCCGGCCCCCTGTTTGCGTGGTTTGAAGGAGACCGCGCAAATTCAGCTGTTCCGTCCTTCGGAAGGGACGTTAAGCCGTTGGCCCCCCTGGTGTTCTTCGCAAGAGCAGGCAAATGCCGGCACCGGGTTTCCCTCCTCCCTTCTGTGTGTGTCCGGTGTGGAAGGCAACGGGAAACCACCACACCGTGTATGTATATTCCCTAGTCAAAAACCAATTAATTAATTAATTGGTAGGACCTGTCGTAAGACAGAACACGAATGAATGAAAATATATATATATATATATATATATATATATATATATTAACTAAAGGAAAAGAAAAGGTAGTGATGAGGGTGGCAACAAGGTGTTGAGGGAAGCCCAGCGGACACTCACCAAGTTGAGGACCAAGCTGGCAGGCTGCTGGGGGCGTCGAAGAGACACGTAAAACACACGAACACAAAAACACACGCAAGCTTATCGGGCCTAAGCCCTTCTTCAGCGAAAGAGTAACGTAAAGTATATATATAATATATATATATATATATATATATATATATATATATATATATATATATATATATATATAATATTTCTTTACACGTATTTCTAGAGAACTGACGCAATGGATTCTAACCAAATATAGCATTATTTAATCTTTATATAAGTAAATTACCAAAATAGCATATTTAAACCGGGTCGACTAAACAGGGCTACCACAATATCAAGGTTAGAGTTTGGAAGGCTTTGGATTAACATATTTCAAAGAAATTTCGTAATTAGGGCTAGTATAATATGGGAAAACGAAATGAATATGTTTAGAACAGATCAGAAATGCAGGGCTACCACAATATAAGGAAAAATAATTTTCTGATTTTAAAGCAAATACATTATTATACGATTATACGACGGCGAAGTTGACAAAAATCACGACTGTTAGGGCAGTAATTGGTTTTCTGTGAACATAATATTCTAAGTAAGATACATACAAACAATGCACTCATTATATCTTTAATCTACACAACTTAAGAAATAGCGTTCTACGACACATATTATTTATTTATAGTTTGTAGCTAATAGTTATTTAGGTAAACAAGTAATGGTAGCCCATATGTAAGTAAATATAGAAGATATAAGCTCATTCAGATAGCAACGATACTGTTTCCCTTCACGCCGAATAAGTTTTGTAGGCGAGAAAATATTACATACAAAGGCTTTTGCAATGACGTAATAGGAATTTTAAATGACCTCTGACTTAAAATGAAAATAATTACCATTCACTCAAAGGGCATATTTCACTCTACAATAATGTTTAGCGTTTATGCACTATTTCTGCAAAAATCCATGCATCAACTGTTGAGATTACAAAAACCTTTTTCGCAAAAATTATCAAAGCTCAAACTTTAATATTAAAATCAAATTACAACGCCCACAGAGTTCTAACGACGTCAATTGATGGAAAATTCTTCGTTGGCGATAAGTACATAAGATTTTCTAAAATATTACATGGCTATCATAACTATCTAATTCGTCTATCACCTTTGTCTAAACATAAAAAATGAAAATGCTTGAAAAATCTCCATTCTATTCCACTTTGTTTTGGGGAGATGAAATTCGACTTAATTAATTACGGGCGTGCGCGGTAGCGAAACTGACACATATTCAAAGCGTCACCTTAGCGTTTTATGTGTAATCAATGAATGAAATTATCCTTATATAAGTATGCATCAGAAATATATCAGACTAATTGATGATTTCTGAATAAAGTTAAGTTACATTTCTCACGATATGGAAATCTTTAAATTCAAGCTGAATTAAAATCAGTATACACGACTTAGGTAAAAAAGATTACGTCGTCGGAGTAAATCGGTTACAATAAACATGAGGAGAGTTGTATGCGTGCGATGTAATTTGCAGCCTATTAAAAATAGTTGAGAATTAGGGGATAGTGAGTGAGTGGGAATGAAGCAGGATAAAATATAGATACTTTAGGGGCAGTCAATTTAGTACGTACGCAATAAATCAGCCATTTTTCACCCCTCACCCTTCTCCCTTGTTGGATGGAGTACTTTATTCTAACCCTCTTTTCCGAGCGTACGTACGTCAGTGCTTAGTATCACCCATCCCAACTGCACAGGTTCGACGCAAAAAATATTTTTTTGTAATTAAAATATGAAAACTATTTGTATTATTTATTAATAATATTACATAAATATTATTTATAACACTGACGTTAATATAACTTTGTAATTGTACTACAGTGTTCTATGAAGTTTGATAATAGAGAATAGAATTTGATGTGTGTTCCAAACTTACAGACTAACAAACAAAAAACATTCTATTTCTATATAATTAGTTTTATATTACGTGCGTACTTACTACTTGGTCTTACTCCCCCTCCCCACTCCATACGCATTGTATACGCAAACTTCAAACCCCCCACCTCCCCTTCATTGCGTACGTACTAAAGGGTTTGGTGAATGGGAGGGATAGAATCGTTTTGGGCGGAGATTGGTCAAATTAAAAGTTTTAATATCGAAAATTCATATCGAGGGATATTTCTCATTCGTAAAATCGTTCATTGAAGGTACTCCGAAACGACTGATCGTTTTTTTTCCGGGAAGGGAGAAAGGTTAAAATTGCGCATCCATCATCCCACGGAATTAATACGCCCGAGTCCGTCAATTTCGATAGGAAATCACATATATTTCCCTCGCAAGAAGCAATTAAGGAGCAAATAAAAAACCGTACGGCGCATGAAATGTTTTTTTTTGGCATTTTTCGGCGATGCTAAAACGAATTGACGTGAACGTTATTTTAAAGAGAATCGGCAATAGTTTTTACAAATCAAAGAAGAGGATGGTAATCTTAAGTTGAAATCAGCAGAGCGTCATAAAAATAAGCATTTTCAAAAAGGGCATCACAAGACCAAACACTAAAAAATAATCATAAAACTCAAATAACACTGGAAGCGAACGTAATGAGTTATTATTCTTATGTCAATAAGATACATTGAATTACATTATAAAGATAGTGAGAAGACGGTTCGGACCACAGCTGAAGATCTTTGGTAAACATTCCGTTTAGATGATGTTATTTCATCGTTGGAAATCGACCTATTTTTTCGTATGATCTCATTTGTACCGGGATAAACTCCCGAACAGATTCCAGGTCCGCTTTTCCCTTAAAGCTCTAGCAAAATATATGCATTTATAAATGATGAGTCGCGGCTTAACATTTAGGTTTAAACGAAAACTTCACTAATTTGTAAAATAATCTTTAAATAAATCTTTTAAAGAAGCACGATTTCTCTCCTTCCCCAATAAAAGGGGAACGAAGTCATGTAATTAAAAAACGTGGCACATACGCAATGGCTCCGTTTAATTAGGACTCGGAATTTGGGACAAGTGTTTGTAAAATAATTTTCTGCTCTTCTCTCTCATGTCCCGAGAGCGCTGACAGTGAAATGAGACTTTTGTACAAAGCGTGATGCAGAAGGTGAGGATAGAATTTGAAAAAGTGAATAAACGAAAGGTCCCCGTGACGTAAAAGAAGAAGCATGGAGTGGATAAAATGTCTGACATTTTTATCCTCCATCTCTAAAGGTCAAGGGAGCATCGGAAAAGGAGAACAGTGGGTGACAGAGAACTCTTCATTTTATTTTTCTCCGCTGGCGGTTATAATTGACTCCTACGCCTTGAATCGCGAACTCAAAAGAAAACAATGAATGAATCTAGTCGCAAAAAACTAATTAGTCGAGAGAGAGAGAGATAAATAGTGGAAGGGGAAAAAGCGTCTTTTAAAAAAGGATGTATTGGACTTTAATTCAGGGCATCGAACCGAAACCGAAAAAAGCGTTATTTTAGCTGGAGTGAAACCGAATCCGAACCGATAAAACATATTTTTCTGGACCCAAACAGAAACCGAAAACCGTTATTTATTTCGTTCCGTTTTTTTCGGTTCGCATAAACAGTGGGAGCAAATGAACGGTTTCTCCTTTTGCTTTAAAATGAGTCCTTTTTGAAAGCCTCACTTTTCAACACCGATTAAGGCAAAGACTAATGGTTTTCTTGAGAATACATGCTCCTAAAGCCTTTGCAGAGCCACATCTATGTGATAATATCAGTTGGTTTAATGGCGGGGTTTTCCATGAGCATCTCAATATATAGGGAGAGGGCCAAGGATACGTCCTGCTGAGGGTTCCTAGAACCTTGTTTAAACAAGGCTAGCGGGAAGGAACTTAGTAGTAGGTACAGACAGCCGCTAATATTCTTGGTACCTCCCCCTGAGCTTGCCCCGTGGAGTGTTTGGGTAAAAATGTTTTACGATTCTTAACTTGGATTTTGCTTCAAGTTGGGGGCTACTGTCCCCATAAACTTTCATCCCTTCCCCATATGCACTGAACCCTTATGTCCTGGTAATCTTTCTCCAAAACTTATCCAGGAAGGATCGCTCCGCAGTCGAGCTTTTGTGATATTCTTATTTATGTTACTCTTTTTACAGGTTATTAAATTTATATAGTGCATCTTAGACAATAAGTGCACACATATTAGTATTCGATGCTTAAAACTGAACAGGGATTAAAGATTAATGCGAATTTGTTATTTTTAGTGAAGTATTTTTTTGACTTCAAAAACGCACATTAGAGACTCCGCTTGAAGAAAGACAGTTCATGAAGCGCAGAATATGTAAGTCTAATTTTCTTTCTGTGTGTGTTTGATTTCAAGAGGATATTTAGTACAGCGATGTAAATTTGGTTTCGTCTCCATTTCCCATGGAAAAACTTAAGTCTATGCCTTGACATGCAGGCTTTTATGGTTATTATTTTAAAATCTCGAAGATATTGGCGCGATATTTACATGCCCTTTAAGATAAATGATTGTAGATAAAATTTCTAATCATCGAATTTTATTTCTCTATAGCTTTTCTTCAAAGATTCACGTTTCTATTAATTTTATCATTGTAGGTCCTTGATAACCGGTATGGTTGTATTCTATTGTTGTCATCATTTTCTTGCTTAATATGCATATATTTAAACTTTACTAATCGTCTTTAATGAATCTCCCCGAGTTGTGAAGGAGGACGGTATAAATAAGGAGAGAGAGAGGATTGGAAGTGAGGATGTAGATAAAGCAGAATGGGAAATAAAATATAATAGGCTATTCAATTCTAGGCTCGTAGATGATAATAGCAGTTGTTGTATTTCAACTTAATTGAATTTCTCGTTCTTGGAAAAGTTTTACGTTACGTCTTATGTACTCGTCCAAAATGACGGCAACGGTAATCAATTTTAATATAGTCCTCTATATAGGTTTATTTAACTCCCTATATAAATCATCCCTTCTCACTCAATGCTTCCCCAATCTCTCGTCTCCTCATTATCTCGTTCTCTTCGCCCCCATTTCCTCTTAAGGCTCTTCCTACTGCTCTTCTTTACTATTTCATTCCAGTAGTTATTCCTAGCAGTCACTTATATCCATTCCTTCCTATAAATCAGTACCCAATTGGAGGCCATTTTATTAATTAAATCGAATTTTGGTTACTTGGAGTGAATGTTGGGGTGTACATATTTGTCATCATAATAAAATGTATGTAATTATATATTGTATGGTATTTGTAACATTGACATCAACATTATTGTACTTAAAAATAGTTAAGTAGCTCTTCTTTGAACAACTCCCTATGAATTACATTCTACATTCATATGTGCATTAATATTATTGTACCTATTCAAGTACGCTCATAAGTACTGTTGGAGTAAATTGACTATGATAATGAGAATATCTGCTTATATTAGAAATGTAAAATCAAAGAAATGTTGACTTTCGAAAGAATTACAAAGTTTTTACATCAAATTAAAGACTAAAACATAAATAATATTTTTAATAGATTTTATACTCGCTAAAAAGGAAATAAAATTTAAATTCTTATAGAATAGTATTGGATGGAGTCGTATAAAAGGAGCCGTTTACAAATTGAATAATGAAAAATTTAAGAAGGGAATTCATACAAAATTTTACTGTTCGTTAAATGGTGGGAGGAGGCGCTTGCACGATGTTACGTGCGGATATTTATTTTTGTTTTCTTGACTTGCGATTGTGAAGACGTATTTG
Source organism: Tanypteryx hageni (assembly GCA_028673005.1). NCBI lineage: Eukaryota > Metazoa > Arthropoda > Insecta > Odonata > Petaluridae > Tanypteryx > Tanypteryx hageni. The sequence goes on from CM054117.1 coordinate 45,362,344, forward strand.
GTTTAAATAAAAAATAACATTAATTAATAAAGATTATTTTGGAATTCTCTCGAAATTTTCCCCAAAAATTCCAACTCGGAGCGAAAAGAACCGGTTCGAACCGTTTCAATGGTGGTTGCTGGAGCGAAACCGGAACCGTACCAAAATTTTTTGTTTTGTGTGAACCGGAACGAAAACCGGAGCAAAAAAAATTTCGGCTCGATGCCCTGCTTTAAGTAGAAGGCAGTTTCTTGGTTAGCAGGGCAAAAATGGAATGGCAAATGAATGAAATTAACGCTTCCTGGAATCGCAACGCATGGATATCGGCCCTACGAAAAATTCGCGGAAAGACTCTCCAAGAGAGAGGATGCAAATTACATGAGAGACTTTGCTAAAATTTTGGGTAACGCAAATTTTAATATTGAGCGGAATAAAAAAAGTGGATCATATTCATGAAGTTGTATTAGATTTACTGTATAATTAAAATTTCTATTTATGTTTTAGAATTTTCTGTTGATAATTGCAAATGTAGATAAAATCAAAGTAACCATAAAAAGTCCAATACGTATAACGTTTTCACTCAAGGAGACTAAGGTAGATACTGAAAATTTGTAAATTTTAAATCGTATATCGAAGTTAAAGATCCAGAGAATTGCGCTATTCTTTTCAACCACTGATGACACAATATGAACATTTCGGTTACAAAAGAACCGCCGCAGATCGATGGATTGCCACTGAGGCTGGCTGGTTTGCAGCGGAATTGCACACCAGGTCCTCCTTACCGTTATGCGGTAATTGGACATACATTAGATTTATTATTATTATTATTGAACAATGTTACAGTTTGGCCATAGGTTCAGGTGGCAACAATATATCACTTAAATAATAAAATGTGTAATATTGACATGAGACATACCATAATATTTATATTACACACACTAACTTTCAGCGGAGGTTTTTCGCGTGTTCATGGCAGGTCTTCACGGCTACCGTAGCGGTCACGGGGCTCACGAAGTCTCCATTGTACATCACCCTGCCAAGCGTTCCCCTACTTCTCCCCATCTGGTTGTTAATGCTATCACATTGGTTAACGTTAAATCTAAAACATTAAGTACTTCGTTGCTCCCTGTGGACGTCAGACTCTCATTTTAAAATTAACGGTTTCGTAGTTGTACTGTTAGTTACAATAGTCAGCTATGACAATAACGGGAATGTACCGCGCATGGAATGTTGATTGAATTCCTGCCATAAGGAAAGATAGATGATTTATTTATTCAATACATGTAAGGAGTTCCTCTACACTCGTTTTGCCCTTTTGTTTTCGAGATCATTGTTAGTTATCCTTTAGCGAGCTCTCCGACCTAGAGGCGCTGTGATTGTTCAATCCTCACGAGCTCGTTTGCGTGCCCTTATTTCCCCCTTCGTCTCGTGGGGAAGTGATTGATGTCTGAAGTGCGACCAAACCCACGTTGGCCAAACACGGAGAGTGAGAGAATGGTCTCGAGCGAATTCCACAATTACGCTCTTTTCCGCCTTTCTCTTCAAGCCCTTTCCGAATCGATATTGAGAGAGAGAGAGACAGACAGAGAGAGAGAGAGACACAGAGAGAGAGAGAGATACCGACGTTTGTTTTCGCAGAGACGGAAGCATTTTATAAAACGTTTGAATGTTTGAGCAAATAGCATATTTATCGAGGGGAGGATTCTCAGGCACGAATTCCGTATTAATATTTTGATTGGAATTTTATAGGTATTGGTTTTTATTAATTCAAAGCAATATTTCACTCAGTTAACAGGCTTTCGATGCACCTAAGGTTTATTCTTCATTTATCAATTTTTGAGAGGGTGTAATTCGTTATGCTGCGTTCGAATACAATGGTAAAGGAATATTAATCTTTGCAATGAATAAATATTAATTATATATATAATCCTACGTGATATTACTGGCAACAGGACAACAGATACACGGGGCCATCAACTTCAGAGAATTATATTGCCAAAATTGCTCAATAATCACTTAACTTTAAATAATTCCTACACGTATCTTCTTTAAATTTAATTTCTAGCGTTTCATGGTACTCTAGTAAAACTTTACAGCTATTTTTTTAAGCACAAACTCTCTAGCCCAGTGGACGACCACAAACTTTGGCAAACTTGTTTACCTGAAACCTGAGAGAGGTTGATTACAGGGAATGAAGATAAAGACAGAGAGAACGATACACAAAGCAGCCACTTCAGTCTGAATCACCAAAATTTGCGGGCCACACTTGGTCAACTCATTGTTTCGATCCGGCCCACCATTTGCCCAATATTTTAAATACACTGTGTAACTTAAAGTGAAAAAAGAAAAATTATAAAAAACAAAACAATAATTCGTCCTCTCCTCTCCATTCTCATAATACAGAGATAAACTCATTTAAAACGATTCAGGTAAGAACTTCATCCAAACTTACCCCTTTTTAGTCTTCTTAAATTATTATTCAACAGTATTTACGGCCTCATGTCGCCCGCGATGAGTGGAAAAGTGGGGCTCGGGGCCCTCAAGCCAAAACGCTTGGGCATCACCGACCTGAACTCTACTCTCTCTCTCAATTTAGAACCCAATAAAAAATATTTGGACTTTTCTTTCCCAACAGATTTAAAAAATTCTTCACCTCCTACTCCGCAAATAAAAGGTTTGGCCAAACTTTATAGGATAATGAATATAAATTTTATTTTCTTGAAACTAGCCTTAATAGCATCTCTCAGCCCATTGATATTCACCTTCCTATATTTTCATTCATTAATCGGTTTCACTATTCCTCTTTATATTCTCTCATTTTCCTATTTTTATCAGTCCTTTATCTTTTGTGCATCATCGTTACAACGTCGAACTTAAATTGTGATTCCATATTTTCCGCGATTAGATTACACTTCTATGATATTACTTTGACGTAAATGATTGGCATCAGACAAAAGGTGTTTTGATCAAAATAAATTAGTTTAGCACTGCTTAGATCATGGACTTCAAGAAAAATCTTTTTCCACTGTCTGAGACTTTCCGCAGTCTATATAATATAACCAGTGTTTTAAGGAGTCTATATTTAAGAATTCACTATAGATGATTCGCCAATGATGGCGGCTACGTTGTGGCTAAAAATGTGCCTGTAGTTTTTTCCACCTTCACATGGTTATTGGAGAGTCCTAATCAATTCAATATCGGCCATCATTATCGGATTTGTCGAACGTTAAGAAGATATGAAAAATTTGTAAAAATCGATCTTTTTTCCATACCTTTATATTGGAAAAATTCGAAATCGATATAGAAAAGAAAGAAGAAGTGAAATAAAGTGGAATCAGTAACTCTGAATATAGGGGAGTAGAGAGAGAAAGAGAAGAGAGAGAGAGGAAGAAAGAGAGAGGGGAGAGAGAGAGGGGGAGGAGGAGAGAGAGGGAGGATAGAAAAAGTGGAGGAAGAGAGAAAGAGGGAGAGAGAAAGGGAAGGAGGAGAGAGAGAGTGGAGGTGGAGAGAGAAAGTGGAGGTGGAGATAGAGGAGGAGAGAGTGGAGGAGGATAGAGAGAGGAGGAAAGAGAGAGAGGGGAGGAGAAGAGAGAGGAAGAGAGAGAGGGGAGGAGGAGATAGAGGGAGGAGGAGAGAGAGGGAGGAGAGAGAGAGGGTGAGAGAAAGAGAAAGAGGAGAGAGAGGGAGAAGAGAGAGAGGGAGAAGAGAGAGAGAGGGAGGGTAGAGAGAGGGAGGAGAGAGAGATGGAGGAGAAAGAGAGGAGAGACAGAGGGAGGAGAGAGAGAGGGAAGAGAGAGAGAGAGAGGGAGGAGAGAGAGGGGTGTCGAAGAGTGAGGGGTGGAAAGGGAGACAAAGAAAGAGAGGCTGCTTAAGAGTGTGATCTGCATTCGTCTAAAAGGTCGAGGGAGTGAAAAGCCTGAGGGTGTGGAAACAACAGCGGCGTGATGACCTAGTCGGGCAGAAAGGTAAAGAGGAAAGCAAGGAGCTTCCAATTAGATACCACTCAAGATGTCGACCTTTTCGCACTATCTGATCCCATTTTACCTCCCTCAAAAGGACGCTTTCAAAGAAGAAGAGTTTCAGATCCTACACTTCTCTTTGAACTTCTCGCCACGCGATATGTCGCCATCGTCGCCAGAAAGGTTCTCCTTTTGAATTTTTAAACCATTTCGTAACTTGAGCACACCACTGCCCCTCTTCGTAAAACTGTTTTCAAATAAATTACATATTTCACTTAACATGCGATCATCACAAATAAGTTGCTTGTACGTACATAAAGTAATGCTGTCAATTAATAAATCTAGAGGAAAAAATACAAAACTATCCCGCAAGCTCTTCTACCGCTTTAATTTTTAGTGGTAGCTTCTATTTTAATAATATATTTGAGTGAAGAATTTCATGAAGTAAAACAACCGACTCTAAATCAATAAGGCCAAATAAACTTAAATATTTGAAATCGGAAACGTTGGCACAAAAACATACGCAGGTAAAGGCGATCAGCGTCCCTGCATTGGCTCTTCTACAAGATTATGCGCGCGAATGGCTTTCTACACACGTCGGCGGATGAATTACTGCGGATGACGGCATATTGACTGTGTGGCTCAATTACTAGAACCCGTATGGATTTCCTCCGAGCTGGCTTCAAATGTTCCGCGCCGATGAAAACACTCCGACTTGGCGAATTGGAGCCGCGCCACCATGCAGATGCAGTCGCGGACATGCTGCAGAGGTTTCCACCATCGAGCGGCGCACAGAGGAACAGAGCTTTTCATCTGCTATTGCGGCTCGTGCGCACAGGAAAAAATTCTAGGCTGCGGAGTAGACTATTTCCTATATTAAGTAACTACCCGGATAGAGAAACAGGAATTGTAGATTTGTCAGAGGAAAAATTGTATGAATTATATGCACTAGGACTGAACTTTGTATCATATAACACCACTGTATGTAAAACCTTGACACACGGCGAGATTTCATGTTTTCAAGTCTTTTGACTAAATACTTTCGATTACGCAGGAACTTAAAAATTTCTAACTGGTGCTTAGTATTCGCCAGATGACACCAGCAGATTACAATAGAAAGGGAGGAACTTTCACCGATTACAGACCGGAAAATAAATGCGATATATATATATATATATATAAACTCTGTTTCTCCTATTACGAAGAAGGTGAAAGCGTATATGAAGCAAAATCTTAAGTTGATGCAATGTGCCGTGAGTGCATATGATACGGGACCATTTTTCACAAAATAACCAGAGAAACGTCTTCAATTACTTTTGGAAAACGAAAGGTTTTTTAAAATGCAATGAACATTTTTTTGGATGAAATGGCTTATCGCTTGCCCGATAAATTTGTGTTGGCACATTCTCCGGTAGAACGGTTATTAACAGTAATTACAATTCTTGGCAGCCGCTATACGTTCTGCAATTTATAGGACTGCTTCTAATCATGATTATCCAAGTAAGCAGATTATACTCTTTGTAAACATGCGACTGCAAATGTCAGAATTGAACATAAATATCGATTAATGCGTTAAAAATATGATTGCCACTGCGCATCCACGTCCGCAAAAGAAACTCCTAGACCAAAACCGTGAATTTTCTGTAAGCTACATTTATAATTTTTATTATTTCCTATAAAATAGCTCTCATCTTAAATGTGATAACTTAGTGATATGGGTTAGTCAGTTTTGTATAAAAATATTAGGTTATTCTCAACATAATTAGGTTAAAAATGTATTCGATGTTTTAATTTGTTTTTATCACAAGAAAGTATAATGAAATAAATACTTAAATATGCAAAAAACAGCGCATGGGAATTCAATCATCCATGCATATAATGACGAGTGAAAGAAACGTTTTGTAGTCCTTAAACACTTCCAGAAAAATGATAAGGTAATCAGAAATAATCTTAAGGTTATTATTTCAAAAGTTAATTTTCCGTGAGTTAAAAACGGTAGATTTGAGAGAAGCAGAAAATCGCTCGGTATGATGAAGTACGTCAGGGACGTTACGAGTCTCATGACTATGACGACCTAACTTGGACCTGAAAAACTCCGTATTTTGAACATGATTTCAGCGATCTATATCTTTAAATAAACTCTTTTATTTATCTTAATTCAATTATACATGCACTTAAGTTTTGTCAGTCATCTGTTAGCCAAATTGTGGAGCGTATTTAACCTGATAATGCGTACGGATTCTATCGTTCAACTTTTATAAAATAAGGAAATTTTGAAGACCTAAAACTTATCATTCGCAAAGACTATGCTTAAACCCTAAAAGATCCAAGTAATAACATATTGATGGAACATTTAAAAAAATATCAGTTATATATATTTTTTTACAGAATGAAAACGCTGGTTAAATTAGACAAGAGTACTGTCGTCGAAGAAAATTTCTCTGATGACATGCGCAATTTTTTAGCCGCGTTTTGCCCAAATTTTCCTGCAATGTTCCCACGACATGATACTCATGTCTAAGCATAAAACTCTTCGCCGCCCGTTTGTTTCGCTTTCGCCCGCTTTACCTGGACAACGACGACGCAAAGGAGCTTTCGAGGGAGGAGGGAAATACCTAAGAGGGAAATTGCTGTGAGATGAGAGCAACCCTTTTGGGGATAAGGAACATAAGTAGACGACTCGGGGGAGAGAGATGAAGGCAAGGAGCAAGATGGAGAGAGAGAGAGAGCAGAGAGCGAGCGGGAGGAGAGAACGTTTGCAATATTCATGATGGCAGAAGAAACGGAAGGAAAATGAAGAGAGGATTTCTTGGGCAAAAAAGCGGGTGCGGCGAGGGAAATTATTGTATGGTTTTGAGAGCCACAGATAAAATTTTAAAGAGAGAATGGGCAAGTGGAATATGAAGGGGATTTACGTGGAACCTGGTATGTGGGGAAGGTGCCAGTGGAGGTGACAATTATGTAATGCAATGGAAGGAGGTGGGGAACATGAGACATTTTATTTAAGGATTCAGAAAAAATGTGCGAACGGAACGCGATAACTCAAACCTCAAGAGGGGATTCGAATGAGTAGACAAAGAGGAAGGGGAGGTGAATACTTTTGGGAGTAATGCTATTTTATTCCATTTAAAAAAATAAACTTTTTAAATGAAGGATCGTAAATAGGTGGTTCTCTTTGAAGGAAATTACATGGAAATGAGAATGAGAAAATAACTAGATGGAAAATTATACTTCATAAATCGAATACAAAGAGATTTTTAAGACGTTGTTTATGGGAAACACGTATAAAACGTTATTGAATGATTGGGCGGCTCTTGAAATTTTATGTCCGAAACTATAAGTCGTAATTATATGTTAGTGGAGAATGTCTTCATCTATCCGAATAATTTTTAAAATATATATCTTACAGATCATATAAGAGCATGGGAGACAGAAATATGGTACTTAATTGTTGCCTTTTAGCGAAATACGAGTGTGAGTTTATTTAAGTGCTTATATAAAGTGGACGTTCCAATTCATGTTTGATGTTCAAAATCGCAACTGGGCGATTAATTTTAATAAGAATCACTCGTACATAATTTAATTAAAACTCCTCCAGCGGTTTAGGAGATGAAAGTTACGACAGAAGGACGGAGGATACGAGACCTTAAAGCGTTCCGCTGCTTGTAAATCACGCCTAATAATAGAATAGGAGAAAAAGATAATTTCAAAGTAAATAATAACTTTAAGGGAATGGTTCTAATTTAAAGTAAAACAAAACGCGTACGATTTTATAAACTTTGTACTATTTTCATAAATTCCCCTAATTTGGAATTGCACCGGATATATCTGCATCTTCAGTGAATCGTAAATAATAATTTTGTATTTCAGAATTCAGCCACAAAAAAAGTTCGCCTGACCCAGTTTATTATGATTTCATTATGAAGAACTACATGGATAACGACGAATGAATCAAAATTGTATCACAAGAGCTTCAATCCGTGATAAAGTCTGATAGCTGGAAATGATAGCTTATAACGACTTATTATTGGATTTTGAATGACGGGACTGCCGATAGTTACACATAATAATATGTGTCACATACCTACTATTAATGCCAAAGTAAATTTTATGTGCAGGTGTTGCAGAGCTACGAAATCATATAATTTCCTAATTGAAAATCAAACTATTTTTTAATTATGCCAAACGGACCTTATTGAAATAGGACATAACTGCGGCAGCGCTAGAAAATCGATTAAATCCTTCAGTTCGGTAAAATATCATTTTAAGTCACTAAAAAGCTACGTTCATTTAATTGTTAATTTATATAAATTAGCATTTATGCCTACAACAAAACTATTTATCTAGTGATGAAAAATATTACTCGTATAATGGAAAAACTTCAAAACTAGTCCTACTTTTAAAAAAATTTCTGAAGAAAACAAAATTCAAGGCCAGCAAAACAGTTTCTTTAGTTTACTGCAGCCACATAACCACGACACAGAGTCTAAAAGATTTTCATGCAAGTGTTACGTAAAAGACTTAGTTTTTGTTTTCAAATAAAAAATAAAAGATCCTTCACCGTCAATTAAAAGGAAAGAGAAAACTCACGTACGCGCTGCAGGTCTCCGTTGAGAACGTCGGGGACCTAATCCTTGATGAAGACACAGGCACACACACACACACACACACCAAGGAGGCACTCACACCATAGACTCTAACCAAAACATATTTTTAAACTCGACACCGATGTTTCGACAGCTACGCTGTCATCTTCAGTAATGTGGGTGGTATAAGGAAAGAGGGGGTATATATGTCGAGAGTGACCGTTGGGAAAGGGGGGTTGGAGAGTGAGGAAGCCGTTTAACTGAGTAACTGAAAAAGTGGGGAGTGTAGGATGATACCTGGGTCGTTGTTCATGACCGTGTTTTTGTTTTTATGTATGTATATGCTTTCGTATGCATCAAGTTTACTGTACTGATTGATTGATTTTAGCAGGGATAGGTTTTCTGAGGTGATGGGATAGTGAGTGTCAAAAATATGAGTGGCAATGCTTGATCTGTTTAATCTGTTGTTTTTGTAATGTGCTAGGTGTTCTTTAAACAGGGTTTCCAATTTGCGTCTAGATTGTCCTACGTAAATTTTGTCGCATAAACTGCAAGTGACTTGATATATACCTGATTTGTGTTGATTGGGAATTTTATCTTCGGGTTGGACAAATGGTTAGATAATGTATTTTTATTTACAAAAACTGGGTGAAGATCAAATTTCGAAAGCGTGCGCTGAAGATTCTGTGTTAGTTCCGGTGCGTATGGGAGTTTCATGTATTTTTCCATTGTGTTTTGTTTTTGGCTCGTGAGTGTCGTGCTTGATTTAATGTGAACATTGTGTTTTTAAAATTTTTTCTATGATAGGTGAGTCGAATCCGTTATGTAATGCGCAATTCTTAATTAATGTAAGCTCTATGTCAAAGTTTGTTTTCGAAAGAGGTGTGTTTAAAAGTCTGTGAATCAACGAGTGGAAAGGAGCTAATTTGTGGGAGATATGGTGGTGAGAGCTCATATGGATGTATGTGTTGGTGTGTGTAGGTTTTCTGTACATGTTGAAAAGTAGTTTGTTACATTTTCTTGTGACTAGTAAATCTAGGAAGGGTAGTAATTTATTTTTTCCTTTTCATATGTGAATTTCATCGTGTCAAATTTTTGGTTGAGATGTTGTATGAAATAAGGAAGGCTATCTTTTTTAGTGTCAAAGATAGCAAATATGTCATCTACGTATCTAAGCCAAGTTCTTGGGAAATATGGAAACGAAGCTTTGCAAATCTGCTCAAAATGAGTCATGAAGAGTTCCGCTATGAATGGAGAAAGAGAGTTACCCATAGTGGTACCTTCGTTTTGTTGGTAAAAAGTGTGCTTAATTTGAAAAAAAAATTTGTTGCATGCACAGGGAGGATAACCGAACATATTCATCTGTTGTTTCTTTAGGGATATTTTTTTCCAATAACCAAGTCTGTAAAAAATCTATGGTTTCTTTGATCGGTACACTTGGGAATAAGGAGGTGACATCGAAAGAAACTAAGATTTCATTATCTACAAGTGTAGTGTTTTTTTGTTGATAAAATCTTGTGTGTTTTTTATGAGTGAAACATTATCTAATTTTATTTGTTGGAATTGAATGCTTAGCCACTGCGATAATATGTATGTAGGAGAGTTGATACCTGAAACTATAGGTCGCATAGGTATGCCTGTTTTGTGTAATTTGGGAAGGCAATACATTTTGGGGACAACCAGATTGGAGATTTTCAATAAAAAACTGGCGTTTATCTATTAAGATTGGGTCTTCAAGTCTGTTAGTATTTGTTTTTGTCGGCCGCTTTTGATTATTTGCAATTTATCTTGATAAGAAAATGCACTGAACGATTTATTGAGTACCTTTTCAATGGAATAGTTGCATTTCTGTCGAAGAATCTCACTCCCCGCAGTCTCACATGTAGCAACAACATCAGCGGGAACCCCTGAATGCATGGTAAAATCTACCGGCGTAAAGCTTCCCTACGTCTCTATAAATGCGTCGATAATAATTAAATAAAACCACTTGTAAAATTTACACTCTGCAAGAAGCCTACACTATATTTATTATTCATTAACAGCAAACGAAGTAACTGAACACCAATAAATGAATTATAATAAGGCTATATGGACGAAATAACACTTGAGGCAAAGCGGTCAATGACCCCATCCATAAGAACACGAACGAATAGGATTCTGTTAAGCATGCAGGCTCCCTAACTCCTAATTCTACTCTCCCAGTAGACGCATGCGCAGACATCTCCTGTCTTTCACTTTAACTCCCCATCATCCCATCATACGACTAGTATGGCCACTGGCGCATTTTTCAAATATTACAGTTATCCAATTTGGCGTTTCGCTACTGACGCAAAATACGAAATCAGCCAGTTTCTTAATTTTCAATTCGTGTTTTATTTTATTTATTCTTTTATGGGAAGCGGCGCTTCCTTAGCTGCCACTAGTCGGTTGGACTGTCGGTAGCCTAATTAAGTGAAGAAAGCTGAAAAACTACACCTTATTACTTTAAAATTCCTTTAAATTCTACTTTCTTCATTTTATTAACACAGGAAAGAGTGTAACACATTACTCATTTGAATTATAAAATTACTTATATTCGTTGTAGGAATTCGAGACTTAAAAAAAAGAACGCCTGAAAGAACAAAATTTCATTTCCCTGTCATCGATTTTAGAATACGGGTCGAATCGGTCCACTAGTTAGTGTTTCCATTTGAAAATCTTTCGTAGTCAAGGTGATTTGCATTGTTTCGTCTAATTGCGTATGAATGATTATAGGATTATAATTTCGCGTCGCATCTGTCCACTTATTCGCTAAATTTCGACGCTATTTCGAAGTTAAAATAATACGTTTTTGGCGATAAACAATACGACGTTAACGAAAATAAATAAATATAAATTCCATTGCTCACTGATTTGGTGTTAATGAGTGTCCCTAATTCAGATATATCACTATATATTAAGCCTTGATAGGCAGAGAAACTAATGTGATATGAAACGTGTCGTCTACTAAGAGAAATCCGAAAATGGGGCTAGATATAATTTTCTACCTTAAATATATGCCGAAAGGAGGAGATTCGAGAATGCACACGGGCAGCGGACGAATTCGCCTAGCGGGTAGAGGCACGGGGATGACGCGCGCAGTGCGTAAGGGAGGAGCCCTTAGTGCAGATCAAACCTGGTGATCGAATTTTAGAGCGAGCTCGAATTTTAGCTCACAATTGTATTCTATTGCACTACGATTATTAAAAATCTTATGGGTTACGACATTTTAAGATAAACTATTTAAGATCATCTCTAGAGCGTAAAAAAAACCGATTCATAGATATCCAAAAGTACTCACATTCAACCTGATACTTTTCATTTTTTTCCGCTGACGTATAAATCACTTAGGTGGGAGAACCCCTTAAGCCATAAAAAGTTTATAACAACCCGATGCATTTCGCCTACTAAATGGGCATCATCAAGGGCGTACTTTACACCACAGTGACTGAAGGTTAACTGTGAGGACAACGAGGATTCATGTATTGAGGGGAACGAAAAACAAAAGAAATGCAAAAAGCTTCTTAGGCGTCGATGTTATGATTATCTGTCAGTTTGCACAAGGTTTTGTTGAACTCCATGTCTGTATTCATGATTGTTTGACGGTTTTTGTAAATGAGTGAGTTATTAAAGGAGTTGAGAGAGTTGTTAGACGAAATAATTAATTTGATGTCGTTCACATATATATTGTGTCCTGTTTCAACAATATGTTTGGCTACGCTCGATTTTTCAAAGCGATTGTGTTTGTAGTGTGCTAGATGTTCCTTCAACCGTGTGATTATTTTCCTTTTAGTTTGGCCTATATATTGTTTGTCACAATGTGAGCATTGTATTTTATACATCCCAGATTTGTTTAACTCTCCTGTCTTGTCTTTAGTACTGCCTAATAAATTTTTTAAATTGTGTAGGTTCGTGTAAACAGTTGAATATTTCTTTTGTTTGAAAATCTTATCCAAGCCTTTGTTTAGAGGAGGGAAATAAGGTAATTTTATATATTTGTTGCATTTTTTGTTTTCGATTTTGAATGTGGTAGTGTTGGTCAATGTTTTTTTGAGTTTGTGTTTTCGAACTAGTTTGTCGATTAAGTTGTAGCTGTATCCGAGGTTTGTGGCTATTTATTTTATATATGATAGTTCTTTTTTGTATCTGTGTTTATTTAAAGGAACATTGCAAAGTCTATATACTAGATGATGGAAGACAGCTGTTTTTTGACTGATCGGATGTTTAAATAAACACAGATACAAACTGATCCAAAGATCCTATGCAGACAAACATAAGCTGTAATTTTGGAATAATTTGAAACGAGAAAAATTCTGCTATGACCGGGAATCAAACCCAGGTCTTTCACTTGCCGGGCGGATATTCTACCACTGAATTATCGTAGCAGATCGATTTTCGCGTTTCTGAACGTGGATGTTCTCTTAGTTGAGACGGAACTATCCAAGCTAATATCAAACGTATGAGCCATTTGAGAGGGAGGAGTTTTCTTAGATGTATCTCTTCGAGGACATCCGTTGGGGCAGTTTGATACTAGCTTGGCTAGTTCCGTCCCAACCAAGAAAACATCCGCGTTCAGAAAATAGAAAATCGATCTGGAACAATAGTTCAGTGGTAGAATATCCGCCCGGAAATCGGAAGACCCGGGTTCGATTCCCAGTCATAGCAGACTTTTTTCTCGTTTCAAAACTATTCCCTAAATGTAACTTGTTAAGATCTCTAGTAGGACTTACGAACTATTTTAGAATGCTATGCATCGTACCTATATTTCTTTGACATAATTGTCCCAAACTGTAACTCATAAAGCCTCACTTACATGAGTAAAAATTACTTTTATGGATGTTTAAGTATAAATATGGGAAGGAGATGAGCTAAATGAAATATATGACATCAACGACAATACAACAACACTAACAAAGCTAATGATCGAAGGCATTACAGAGCAGCGTTCAAACACATCGAATAGTGTCTAAGCCTCGGAGGAGAATCCAATTTCACCGAGGACAAATCATTTTCCGGAGAGAGGGCTGCAAATCGTCCGACATGAGATCCAGCCAGTTGAAGGGAATCCCTTCAAATACTCAATTAACCCTTGTAATAGTCGCGAACGGTGGCCATATTTGATTTTTGAAAGGACGCACCACTCATTATGAACCAGTCATTTGAAACCCTAACCGTTTTGTCACCTCTCATTTGACCTCTCCTAATCTGACCCGTATTTAATCTCTCTTCGTCCTACGAGGTCATTCAACCCTTCCGTAGAATCCGAGATCATCATAATCCTTTATATTAGTCTTTACTCAACTGAAATTAGGAAATAAAAGACAGCGAAAATCATCGTTTAAGGCGTTCTCTCAAAGAACTTCTACATTAAATGCGACTTCAAAGGGAATTTATGATTATGAAGTCGACGCGAGTGAACAATTTGTTTTAAATTAAACAACAAACGAAACACTTTGAGTTAGGAGTTATTTTAACTTTTAATTTATTTATATCAGAAGAGTATGTCAGGAAAATTAATATTTACTATGGTGTAAGTAATTCCAAAGACCTGAAAAATGAACAGGGTGAAAGGGAGGTGAAGGGTATTTAGTATTTTTTCGACAGTTTAAATTACAAGGAAAGAATTACTTCCTTTGAATAGAAACCAAATTTTCAGAATAAATTGCATAGTTACTAGAAAGAGATACTTTTTGGAAGGAAGGAAAGTGGCTCAGTGACTAACTAAAAAGTATAATAGTGAATATAAAAAATAGCTATCGAAATTATTGCATATTTTTAATCTGATTGATTTTTCTCAGTATTTTAATGGGCTTTGCAGGTGTCTAATTACTCGAAAAAATAAGGAAGATCTTACAAACGTAAGCATTCTTACCTCACCATACCCGTTCATGTTACCTACATTTGTTCCAATTTAAAGTTATTCATCCTCTTTAAATGGTCATCGGCTTATGTGCTTCGCTCCCACCAAAAATGTAATACGACGGACAGAATAAAAATTCTGCGCGCTTTGCATACATTTCAATCGCCAATTTCCTTGCCAAATTTTCTGCTTCATTTTTTTATTCATATATGTTACATTATAACCCCAGTGGCGAATCCAAGCCACTTCCCTCTCTTTCATGGCCAAATTTCCCTTCATTGGGTGCATTATGAAATTCATCCCGTGCAAAATTCCTTGAACTTACGCCTCAGACTAGGTATGTATGGCAAGGGAATGGAAGATTCTGATGAATATAGAAATTTTCAAAATACAGGGAAAAGAGAATTCAAGGAGGAGGGGTAATGGTACCTCCCTCCTCCTTGGGTATTTTCTGGATCCGCCCTGAATAATTCTCCTGTGATTTGAAATATTTTCATAGAGCGTACATAGACATTCATGCCCCCTTCAAGCGAAATTTCCTACTAATCGCATCGAATTTTTGTTTAACTGTCAATGAATAAGTTCTTATGAATGGAGCACTGAGAAACTCGGGAGAGGTACTATTCCGTCCATTCCATCTTCGTCTCACTCCAATCGCCCTCTCTCTATCTCTTCCCTGTTCGTCTCCCGTCTCTCTCTCTCTCTCTCCTCCCACACATGAGGAAATCCTTCTGCGCTCGGTTTCCACAACAGCGGAGTGCGCATAGTAACCCTCAGTCATCCGGAAGGTCTCGCCCGAGCGAAGCGATACAACAGGTTTATCAGCGCCTCCCCCTTTTCAAAGGAGGTAGGCAGGGAGGAGTAGTGAGGAGGGAGATGGGAGAGAGGCGGATGCGTGAGCGAGGAGGCGAACAAGGGATTACAGCGGCGGAATATGCGCGCATCTGAGTCTTAAGAGAAAGATAGGTCGATACTTGAAAGGGATTTGGAAGGTATGATGAAGCGGAAGACCTCCGAAAATTCGCCTCCCTTGCCTTTTATCCGCGCTTTGAATGGCTGAAAAGATTAAATCGAATTACGTTATGGGAGTTCTATCATGTTTCATTCCTTCACTCCCGCTTTCGTTCTGATTAGATCGCTGCGACCGTTGTTCTACTCCCACGTTTTCACTCCTAAATCAAGTGAGAGTTCATCAAGATTCCTTTTCACAAAACATGAACATTATGATCCAAACTTCTCTCCATACATTCCGATTCAACCTCCGTTTCGTCTATTTCTTTTTGTTTAATTCGTAAAACATTCGCTTGGGGAGCTTTTATCTGAAATACATTTCTTAGGAAAAAACTGTTACGATTGTATATATTTCTCCGTACTTCAGTTAGAAATTAATCATGTGGAGACAAGTAGCGCAACTGGTCACTATAAGTCAATATGGACCAAGCATTGCGACAGAAATGAGTCAATTAGCGCGTTCGCGGCGTTAGTCATTTTTATGGCCCAATTTCCGGCCTTGGCTGATTTCCTCCGTTTTATCTTTCCCATCAAGCGTTACGCTTCTCATTCCCATGGAAAATTTATAAGCGAAACTTGCGTAAATTTTCTCATTGTTGGAATTTCAAATTCCATTGTAAACAATAAATATACATTTTATTTTTTTATGAATTAAAATAAATTTTTATAAATGATATATTCGTATCTTTTATACATGCAGCATTAATTTTTTATCAAGTGCTCCATCCTTGAAAAGTAACTAAATGTGTACCTTCCCTGCAGACATAAGTAAAATAATATGCCGAGTGCAAACAATTTCACTCGTATGACATTTTATGATGGAAAATGCAGCATCTTCACATTCGAAGGTTATTTGCACAACTCAATTTTTCTCTGCTGTAGAAAATACCGCAATTAGGCATGCTAAATTATTACATGGTTTATGAGACAGATTTAGTTTGGGAGTAATATCTTTATTGTTATTTTTCAATTTGATTCTAATTCATTGCATTAAATTACATGACAAATTGTCACGCTCATTATTTAGTTTTGTTTCCTATTGCTGCATTCAATATGCAGCTACATTTATTTATGAAGTTCGATATTTTATCAATTTTTGATTTATATAATGAAGTAGGAGGATGATTCTTAACTTTTATTAGTTTTACCAATCTACAAAGACAACTTATCACTCTCGTGTTAGAATATTTGTAAATGAAAAAACCTCAAGTACAGTACAGTAATTTTTCTAAAAATTTGAAAATTTATCAGTGCGCGGCAGAGAATACTTCTGTAAATGTCCTTATATAATTTAAATAAATAATAAGACGGAGAATGAGGAAAGAAAATCGGAATATTTCACCAGGGCAATCGCGCAAAATGAAAAAATCAGCATATTTAATCGCTATTATCCTAACATTCTCTGATCATGGTAAAACGCTTTAGACTGGCGGAATTCGATTCCTTAGTCACCGTCATTAGCGCGCTTTCCACGCGTCACGGCGCTCGGTGTGTTAACACATTGGATGTGCACGCAGCACATCGCGTGAAATGATAACGAGGTCCATTGGCACGTAACTCGCGCTCTAACAATGCCATCCTCGCGATCCTACCACAAATACCGCATTGCCACCCATTCAGAGACACTTGGCTCTCGTGTCGAATAGGCCGAAGTTGAATAGAGAATCGTGTGACACGTAAACATCACCTTTCTGAGTGAAACTTGTAAACCACTTAAAGCGACGTTTTACGAACGGGGGGAGGAGGGGGGGGGGGAGGCGGAATATCCCAATGGACTGCCGACCTTAAAACTATTATTCTCGGTTCAAAAAGGAATGTTAACAATAGCCTTTTTCCATCTGAGTAATTTTCTCTTGTAAAATATTGATGAAAGGACGAAACATGATTCGAAATGACATCAAATTAAACTAAATCTCGATGAAATTCTGTCCCTTCTGACATGCGCGTTCAGTCAACTCAATTTACTTTGCGTATGATTGCGCAAAATATCGGATGATGAAAAGTTACGACAAGGTAACGAAATTTTGTGTAATCTTCAGCGACGTAAAAACTAATGAAGTTTAGGTTCGCCGACAAGAATCATATCGTAAACAATAACAGAAGTAAATTCTTAATTAGAAATTTCTGCTTTCCGGAACATGTCCGTCAGTGATTTGCCAATTCATTTGAGTTCGATTACCGTAAATCACTTCTATAATATGCAAGAAAGATAAATTTTAGTAATGAACTAAGAGTATCAGTTAACGCCTTGGGTTTTCATTTTTTAAAATTGAAAAAAAATCCGCTTTCATTCCCTTGCCTATCGTTTCCCGCTCCTCTCTGATTTCTCCTGCATCCATTTCCGGCGAGTGATTCATCACTCCGTCGCAGGCAAAGGATAGAAGATCCGATTAAAAGTAATTTAATCGGCTGCCGCCGCGATCTGACCTCGATACGTCCTCTCGACTCCGTCAAGTCCAGGCCGTGCCGGATGGGATGGCGTTTCGCAACAGAAGTACCGCACGTGAGATCGGCTTTCCGAACCAATAGGATTTTTTTACCCGCTGCATCGAGCTGATATCACGCCCATCCTTCGCCCTGAATCCATGCAAGGCGGGATATGCTTCCTCATAGGAATACACGAGGTTACATTTGAGAGGCATTTTTTGAGCTCAACACGCTGCTATCCAGTTACACTCTTAAGCCGAATTGCAATTCGAGGCAAGCAGCTCTTTTCGTTATAACGCAGTCGGTTACACCGCAGATTCGGATATACCGTGTATATATATACCTTCCTCCCCATTTCTTGGAAAGAATGCTCTGTCGCTTTCTTTAAATACTAAAGTAAAAATCAACAAAAAAAATCACCGGCTTCTTAAAGAACTGATTAAATAAATTCCTTTTGTTGACTTTATATCTTAGTATTTTGTTGTTTGTAGCAATTAAAGAAATTTTTAAAAATTCAAAATTTGTACGCGCATACTCTATCAACAATACGATCGTGTTTTCGGTTATACCGCGATTGTCTTATGTCGCGGGTCGTGGCACATCTCCCGAAACCCGCGTTATAATCCGTGAGCGGTGTAAGTCTCTAAACAGTGGTTCCCAACCTTATTATAGGCGCGGCACCCTATCAAAGATAAACAGAATTTCGCGGCACTCCAATCTGCAAACAGGGTTTTACACAAACTACTATAACAACGTTTGGACATAACCATTTGTTGGTACCGCACTATAATCAATTTATTACAGAAAACATTGATGCCCTAGTTACCAGTAAACACGTCCAAATCATTGATTTATTTACAAAACCAACTTTAACGCGGCATCACTAAAAATCAGCTGCGGCGCCCCAGTGTGGAAACCACTACTCTTAGAGTGAAAAACGTGCAAAATCGACAATGTGTAAATCGAAACAGTACAAAGCGAGGGATGGGTGCACAGCATCCAAAACTTGTAGACTAAGGGTAAGCGTTCGGGTAAATATGCCCAAGGAGGAACGAAGGACGGTTACCTCGAGTAATGGCACTGATACGCAACTAGGGAGAACTTCTTTTTGGAAAGAAATAATTTCCTGCATCCAAAAAACTATCTTGCGCGCATCTCGGAATAAATTCCAAATAGCGGAAAATGATGAAAAATATTCCTTGCTCTTTGTGGATCGTCGACAAATTAGGTCCCCACTATACGCGAAATCTAAAAAAAAAATTTTCGTAATTACATCAAATATGTGTAGCGTGTCTGCTACCATTTTAAATCAATATAACTTGCATAAGCTTCCATTTGAAAATATGTGTTCCATTTAAGAGCACGGGGTTTCTTCATTATGAGGACTATTCAACGTTCGCTAGAAATAGTAAAATATATTGGTCAATGCCAGTTAACACCTACGTGTAATTCCGCATTCTAGGAAAGGAACCTTAGAAAGTGAGAACCTATGATATAGTCAATTCTTTTCATTCAGTCTTTCCAGTATTACCTCGACGTCAGATGTCTCTTAATTAGCAGAATCGTCGTTAAAAGACTAAAAATACAATTTAGAGAAAAGGAATTATAAAAATATCCTGTCACGATTTAAAACTCCTATCTATGCAGCTAATATATTTCCATGATACGTCTAGATCAATCTTTTTTAAATACATTTAAACAATATTTTACCATTATTTTCCATGTTAAGTCAACGATTTGCTTTGATATCAGAAACGATGACTCCCACTTTTCTCTCCCGAAATATTTCATTCTGAATTAAAAATTAAATTGGTTTTTCGAGGGTTCATCTCCATCAACGGGGTATACGTGTTATTAACGCATCGAATTCTGAAAATAACCATATTTTCTCTTTCACTGTAAAAAGTGATCACATGAAATGAAAGACTTTCCCTTCACGGATGAAATATAAGCTCTAAGCACCGGAAAAATTCCATGTTCATTATAGAGCCGTCATTGAATTACAGCTGGACGAATACCAAAAATGAAGTTTCTTTTATACGTTTCGACAGCTTAAAAAAAGGAAACTAAGTACAAAAAATTCCAGCATCTGTTTTTCCGTGTATCTGACCGGAAAGGACAACTTAAATACTTTCCATTAAAAGGACGTGAAATTTTGGTTTTTCTTATTCGCCGTCACTGGCGAAACGATTAAAGAAAGGTTGTACTTTGACCTGGAGTTGGCAAATACACGGTTTAGGAATGGGGAGATTTAAGTTTGTTTGTGAGTCAAAACGGCTCAAAAAGGCGTCATTGTTACGCTTGTTGGCAGGACGATACCAAGGAAAAAAAGAAAAAATAAGATTATATTTACGGGACGTAAATGAAGTTAATTCCATACAGCCGAATAAAATATTTTTTTCTCGTCGGATTGTATTCAGCAAACGTGATTTATTCAATTTCAGTTAATAAATAATCCATCTTTGGACCTGGATTTTCCCGATAAGGCGTCTACATTCGTGAGTCCTTCAAAATGAAATATTGATAGCATATCATGATTTATTTCCCTAAATTAAATATTATTTATAGTATTGCCCACGTTAAAAAAATGATTTCCTCTGCTACAGGAGGTAATAGCACAATTTCTGATTCACCCATATGCCTCAACCAAGCAATCCAAAAATCAAAAGATACATCGTATGCACGTATGTATTGATCAACATAAACTTTAAGGACTTTGGCTCAAGTTGCTATTTTCCAAGTAATCTACTGTAAAATACTCAATAACAAATCTTTTTCTTGCTTAGTCTACGGAATTAGATGAATCTAGGATAGGATAAGTATTTCACTAGCCAGAAAATTTAAAAATAAATAAATAAAAAATAAGCTGATTCTTGCATAAATTCTCAAGTAACAGCGAAATAACTTTCACGTTTGGTCTTTCCAGAAATAGGAGTTAAACTATCCAAGAACTTAAGCCCCAAGAAACGATAAAGAAGGCAAGTGATTGAACGAAAATATTATCGGGGATAGAACGAAGGAGACAACGCCGATAAATAAGAAAAGAACCACGCAATGAAGAATAATGAAACGAGACGACGCATCTCTTGCTGGATGTCCATTAGGACTGTTTAATGCTAGCTTGGCTATCCCGGACCCAAATAAGAAAATGCGTCCAGAAGCGGGAGAATTAATCTGCTACGATAGTTTAGTGGTAGAATATCCGCTCCGGATGAGGAAGACCCTGGTTCGATTTCCAGTCATATTAGAATTGTTTTCGTGTCAAAATTATTCCCAACATTACAGCTTATGCCTATCTGCATAGCATCTTATGATCATTTCATTCCACCAATTATTATTGTATATTTTCTTATTTTCTATAGTTGCGATTGAGTTTGGTTGTTTAGTAAGTCCCAGTTACGGAAGGTCAGACACACAAACCTCCTAACAATGCCAACGGTGTGATGTCTAGGTTCTTTCATCTTTAGATTTAGTTGTGTTTGAGTGACTGAGTTTTTGAATGAATGTGAACGACATGTCCATGGCGAGGAATAATACCCCGTAAGCCTGTAAGAGATCATTTTTTTATTTTTTATTTTATTTAAATTTTTCTCTACATTATAGTTGCTATAATTTTTATTGCCATATTACTGAGTGTTACTGTGAATCTAAAAGCATGTTTTCACAATAATGTTTTTAAATCCTGTGTTCCAACTTTCTTAAATTTATTATGGGCTAACTTTGATAATTAATAAATAATTAATTAAAACATTTTTATGGCATAAACTATATATTTTCCTTCAATATCAACTTTTGTTACCTAAAATCAACTTATGACATGAGATCGCCACGATTACCTTACACCGTCGTCATAAGGATGTTTCCGTCTCCGTCCTCTCCTTCCTTTTTCGGAGAAAAAAGGCAGATCTATATGCTTTATAACCATACATCATTATTTAAAGAGGTATGAATGGAATAGGAATACGAAAAACTGTGGAAAATAATAGCCATTTCGTTTTCAGCTCTCTGTTGGATTGGTTATTAAGTTCAGGTTGTTTATCAGAAAATTATCGATACAAATAAAGTGGTCGGAACAAAATTGACAACAGAAACGTATATGCTCAATTAATTCTCTCTCATAGCACACAATGACCTAATTTTAAGAAAATACTGCTTAAGTGAAATAGCTATTTCAAAGATATCATCCTTTCTGCCTAGGAACCCTAGCAGCACGCTATCTGTGATTCTAGGTCATCCATTTAGGTTCTTAAATAAAATGGCGAATTCTTAAAGTGTATCTTCAAAGGAGGGAAATTTGCATGGAATGAAAATTATCAAAAGGTTTTTCTGAAATGTGGAGATGAAGCTCGCTCGGAAATGGGGTCGGAATACATTAACGAAGCTTGAAACTAGCTGCTTATTCTCGAAATAATAATTCGTAATGCTCTCCGATTTGTTAACATTAGAAAGGGCTACTTATTCACGGAAACCTTTTGAGCTTCACGTTCAATCGTCATATTTTCCCGACTCGCGTCTCAGCCTATCATTATTCAAATTTATTCGCATTCCATTTGCGTAAAATAAATGCCTGCAGAAGGATTTCTAGTTCAAATGAGGAGAAGGAGACACAAACATCACCCGTTTACAGGTGAGAATTTCAAATTTATGGAGAGCAAACGTGGATGCATGAGCAAAAATAACATATCTGGATCAAATAGAAATTTTCGCAGACCAATGAGTATTTTTTGGAAACGAGCCTTCACGAAACATAACAGAACGAGTATCGTCCTGGAAACCAGATGATGACTGTAACCGGAGTAGCGATAAAAAATGAATGAGAGGCCGAGAACTGAGGGCAGAAGCAAAATGGGATCGCGGAAGATAAGATATATACAGTGAGCATCACTTAACGATGCGACGTATATGAGGGCCACTGTGAGAGAAATAATGGGAGATAATGAGAAAACAGCGGGAGAGAGACGGATCTCTCTCTCTCTCTCTCGGAAATTGGCGGAGAGGCAAAGAGGCGGAAAGAAAATCGGATAGAAAGGAAGAAGAGATATACGCACGTGGATAGGAGACGGGGATGAATATTTTGGAACAAGGATAGGGAAGAAAGGAAAGAGATTTATGGAAGGAGTAGAGAAAGGGTGGAAGCAAGGAAATCGATACGCTTTGTTAACGAGAAAAGGGAGAGGTGTGAGATGAAGGCAAGGGGACAGAGGGAGGGGATAATTAGATTCAGCACGCAGGGCGCCAACAAGCAGTCTTTCATTTCCCAAAAACTTTCACTGGGGTCTTAATCCTTCACAAAGAAGTATTTTTCATCCCCCTCCGGACATTGTGTAATATTTTGCTGCTAATATGGCTGAAACTGATAGAGAACTAGGAGATTTACTGGATCCTTCATCCTAGAACAGTAGAACAACTACGGTAAGTTTCTCCCGACGCCTCATCTAATCCTCAACACTTTAAGTTCACCCTTTCTCTTATAAGATCCTAAATTAACATAGACGATAGTCAGATTAGAGGATCCGCCGAAACATTTACCGTGTGAGGAAATTGGGTAGCGTGAATTGATTTTTCTAATTTGAGAAAATTTCGAAATAATTCTAGTAAAAAGGATTCCAGTTTAAAGATATAGTTAAAGATAATCCCTATATAATCGGTCAGATTCCAGCTTATTACGTATTACGCCATGTATAAAATTTATTTCCATAAAATTCCGTTATTTTATTCAAATTAAAGCAGAACAAGATCTAACCTGAAAACTCTCTCAGAGATTAAACGGATAAAGGCGAACAGTTGCGATTCAAAAAATTACACTATCTGGTCTCTTACATTTTATAGGCTAATTTTATAAAGTATTGTGATCATGGGAAATGCAAATCCAAATTTGTGATGATTACGTATGTTTTAGATGTCCAGAGTCTGAAAAAGAGATTATTGTAGTTATGCTTGTCACTGGTGAGTAGCCTGTGTGAGGGTTTATGGATAAAACTCTTTAGCGTGGTCTGATGAAATCTCGTGTGTGCGTGTGCAGGTGTGTATGTGTAGGATATTACCCGGAGTAGACGCCAAGTTCAAATGAACCGTGTCGCGCGACAATGGAACCTAGCTGATTCTAATTTATTTTCACAAAATGTCGGTTTTCTCAAAAAATTGGTTCTGAATAAAATATAGTGGCATAGAGAGAACCATTTTCTTCGAAATAAGTGTAAATCGCCTAGAAGCATTATAAAATATCGATTATTACTCTCATTTACCGCAAAATTCCTCCCCCTCTCCCACCTTAAATTCACAAGCATAGTAGCTACGAGTCAAACCGCGCGTAAATACCTATTGAATGTAACCGGCGACGTTATTACATGGACTATAACCTTGAGGATACGGGAAAGTTCGTGAAAAGTACGTTGCTCCGATTTGTTTTAATATTCTTCGCAAGATAGAAAAGACGGTAGTCTCAAGACGAAAGCGTGCGTAACGGAGGCAAAAGCAGAAGATGAATAGCCTAGGGAGGTGGTCCTTGCACACCTGTGCTCTTGAAGTATTACGAGACTTCGATTCGGGTTTGATAAAGAGGGTATCCTCCTTCGGTGTGCGGGAACCTTCTGGTGAAAGATTCCAGAGGCGTGGAAATGTCTCCGCGTCAGTTGGTTTCCTACACGGGAAACCAGGATCGGTCGAGTGGGTCGGACGGATCGGAGGAATAATCTTTCCCAGAACTCCGACAAAAGCCTTGTTCTTTTTATTCTCACCTTCTCGCAGATGTTCTCGATAGCAAAAATGTTGCAGGAGAGGATGTGCATAATGGAAGAGATTGGATATTCGAAGAAGCAGAGGTGGAGGGTCAAACGACGTAAGAATCACTCTGAAACGGGAGAATAAGTGTGATACGATAGTTCGGCGGCGGAATAACTGCCCGGCAATAGAAAGGCCTTGACTCTATCCACGGTCTTGGAGGAATTTTTCTTCCGATTTCAAATTTCTCTCATATTTTAGCATATGCCCATATCGTAGGGATCTTATGATATTAAAGTTAATGGACTAGGCCGACACTTCGTGGAATTCTATAATCAAACGCGCGTTTTAACCCATTTGTGTGGAATTAGCCAAAGTTATTCAAAATAATTTTGTTTCATCAACTAATCAGAAAAAATTGTTCAGTCAAACGTTTCTCTGTAAATCTCGATGGCGTAAATAAAGGCAACAAACTGTTTCGCGGGTAAATCACGCGCTAACTTGAGTATTTTTCTATGTTAGAGCGGATTCTCCTGTCATTCTTTTATGTATCCACAGTTTTAATCGTCCAAGGTATAAAAGACTAAATTAGCCAATTCGCCAGGAGGCTATATACATACACAAGAGTAGCATAAAATCCCATCACTATGACGTGAAGGAATACATTAATTATCATTTAACTTAAAATTCCGCAATTATTCGATTTCAACAATGACAAGGCAAATCCTCATGAAATCGTTAAATTTTGTCAAAATATGTTACTTAAACATTAAATTCGAATAATGCTGGCTTAATAGCTTAGTTGGTTAGAGTACCTATCCGGAAAATGGGGAGACCCGGGTTCGATTTCCGTTCAAGTAGAGGATTTTTTCTCCTTCTCAAAGTTCTAAATTTAATTTCAGATTTATGCGAGCAATCATAATAAGTCATCTTTGTTTCTTATTAAATTCGAGAGTTTGAGGACATAAGGAGACAATTGACGATAAGACTAAACGCCTTCGTTTATTTTCCTTTAAAACAATCCCAGTTGGAAGATCGAGGGTCAATTTTTACTTTCACCATGCGTAGTATAGGGGAAAGGATGGTTTTCATGAAAAAAAATCGACTTCGGGATTTAAACGGAAATACACGTTTTGAGGTCCCCTGATCACGTTTTGACCTTTTCCTATATGATGTCTGTGTGAATGTGATAGCTTTTTATAGATGCTCTAAAACTATTAATCAGGTAAACGCAAAGTTTTATGTTTAACATTTTTGTAAAAGTAAAAAGAACTGATTAGTTTTTGGTAAATATCGGTCAACCGAAAGAGGGTGTTTACTCTTATCACATATCCGTTATTTTAAAATATTTGCTTTAATATTTGATAAATGTAAAAATGTATTGGAATAATGGTTGTAGGAATTTAGTTTTCTAAAACCTTCGTTTTAAACATTTTCCCATATAATGCATTGTATAAGAGACATCTTATACTTTTAGCTGCCAACACCACGCCACTTACAGAGGAATATTTTTAAGAATTGACAGTTACGTCTTCGTAACGCTCCTTTTTCTTTTCTTAATTGTTGGAGCTTTGTGGCTCTATCCAATATCAGAAGGATATGGTTTGAGATTATTTCTGTTGTTTGCAAAGTCTAAAAATTTCTCGGTTTCTTAAAATATTTATTATTATGTAACCTATTTGGAATTCTTAAAAATATTACAGTTATGGAGAAAGTAATGTGGTGGCCATATCAGATTTTTCTAATTTTCGTTAGCAAAAGGATGAAATCTTGCACGTCGCTAAATTGGTTTTTACGTGTTATCTTATAGGTAGGCTTGGCAATCGATAAATGTCGATAAACATCGAATCTTTCTAAATTTTAAGTTCGACGAAAATGAATTATCGTCGATAGGTGTCAAATTTCATCACTAATTTTTCTACGAAATTTATGCGTCATAATTTCAAAATTTTATTATCTAAAACGAAACAGACAGTCTGTATTTGTCATGCCAAACGACCACAGAACATTCGGAATTTGCTTTCTAATGTCGCTTATGTCACTGTCTTAAGGGCACATACTGAGCAGCCGTGGGATCCAAAGGTAAAGGATAAAAATAATATGTTCGGTTTATTGCGTTATTTCTTTACCCTCGGCCAGATCCGATAATCCATACGCACTTTTGACCCCATTAACGGAAAGTTTTGCGTCCTCTGCCCAACATTATCTGCCGACCTCCCCCAAGAGGCAAAATGAAAGGTTTCCTCGGATTGAAAAACGAGTACTGATCGTCAGATGGCCTATTGGCATTTCCAAAAGCACCCTGTCATAAAATTTATATATTCCATCATAGTGTCTCCCGAGCTCAGTTTCTTTTGCATTTCTGTCGAAGGAGCATCGTTCCATATACGCACTCTGGGCTATTTTCCGCATTCATAATCGTTTAATACTCAAGAATTTGGGATATTTTTCTTCAATATATTCATTCATACATTACGTTATACTCACGTCACATTAATTTTTCACTAATGATCACAATTTCATGAATAAAGGGCGCGAATTAACGAGTAGAACACACATAGTTTGTGATTTATTGGGAAAAATTAACTGTTCCAGTTTGGTGGGCGAAGTAAACAACAACACATTCGCCTAAATATAGATAAAAACAAACAAAACAGCATAAATGAAACCTTTTTATTTATACACTTTAAGTTAAACTTAATTATAAGGAATTCAATTTATAACACTTTAGTTGATTAAAATTGAGGAAATGTATTGAAATAAGCATCGAGATTAGATATCGCTTTTTTAAGAAATATAAACGTCGATGTTTGTGTGTATTTCTGTCTAATCAACCTCTTGGATTATTATAGCAAAAATATAAACCCAATTAAATGTTTAAAAATAAATGTTGACGTACGTCGTGGATTTTTAGTAAAAATTAACAAAGATAATTGTAACTTTTTAAGAAATATTAACGTCGAAAATTACCAAGCCTAGTAAAATGTATTAAAGTAAACGTCGATATTGGTCGCCGATTTTTAGGAAAAATAATCGTCGAAAACTACCAAGCCTATAGTGGTAGGAATTTCAAGCGTTGATATTCGTCGAAAATCTCTCGGAAAAATAAAAGATTATATCGTCGATTAAAAAAAATAAACGTCGAATACTACAAAGTCAACTTATGGGAAACATAAATTATCTTCTAGAGTCGAGCCACGGTTTTTTAAGGATTTTTCCGTAAACGGCTTTTACTATAAGGGTCAAATATTTCAATTATCTACCTAATCGGAAAACGTGTTAATAATACCATTACAATCAGTCATAATTAGTTCTCGATTCTCCCGTTCTTTAATAAAGACTTTAAGTGCGGCGCCGCAGTCGAGCATCACACTTAACATAACCAAGCATATTATATATATATATATATATATATATATATATATATATATATATATATATATATATATATATATATATATATATAACACAAAAACACAGAAACATCACAAACGTAAAGCTTTCGGAACTACTCCTTCTTCAGCTACAGAGAGAGAACTCTCTCTCTGTAGCTGAAGAAGGAGTAGTTCCGAAAGCTTTACGTTTGTGATGTTTCTGTGTTATTTTACGTGTGTCGCTTCGACATCCCCGGGGCCTCGCCAACCTGAAGTCGTCTGATTGGTGAGTGCTCACTGGGTTTCCTCATCCCAACACCTTGTTGACATCCATATATTCATTTTACCTTTCCTTTTCCGTAAGTTGTTATATATATATATATATATATATATATATATATATATATATATATATATATATATATATGTATATGTATATGTATATGTGTGTGTGTGTGTGTGTGTGTGTGTGTGCTTACGGAAGAGGGGAGGTAAATAGGATAAATGAATCGCAAGAAGTTGTTAGGATGAGGAATGCCAATGAGCACTCACCAATAAGATAACTTAAAGTTGGCGAGCTGCTGAGGGTATCGAAGTATAAGGCAGGAAGCCTTCTTTTGAATAAACCATATTTATACAATGGATTATAACGATTCGATAAATTGTGTAGTTATAAATTTGTAAAGACCTGAATGCCATAAAGGAACACGTTTTTGAAAGTTTGAAAAGAGTTACTTCTAATGAGTTTAAGTGAGAAATGTTTTAGAAAGTAAAAGTGGGAGAGAAACGCTTAAATTTACCTCTGCATACGCTAATTGGACGTGAGCGATGTGTTTCAACTTCTATCGACCATTGTTCCGTTCGTCTTGAATGATGTTTACAAACCTGAGAGAATTTCGGTGATGTCGGTTTGGAGAAGCAATACTCCTTATTTAGATTGTGCGGTACAATCGACGCCACTATCACTAGGCAAATAGAATCTCAAGTAATTTTCGAATGCGTGTGTCTTCCGACATCGAAGCTTAAAACTTTCTCTAGATTCTTAAGCGATTTTTCAACTTTTTGCATAAATTTTTACTTTCTCCATACGTAGTATGCATAGCGGTATGTATAAAAGAAATCGATTCCCAGATTTCAACGGAAATACACGTTTAGAAGTCCCATGAACACGTTTGGACCATTTTCTCGATAACGTCTCTGTATGAGATCGGATTTTTGGGGGCGCTCTAACTCAAAAACTATTAATCTGATCAACGCAAACTTTTGTATTTGACATTAATGAGGTCAGGCTCAACTTTGTGGAATTTACTCATAAAGAAACGAATACTTGGCAGTTTCCACAACTTTAATATAACCTTTAATATACACCTGATGATGCTACGATAGTAGTGAAACCGGTCGTGTTATATTATAGTTGTGGGAACTACCAAGTATTCGTTTCATTATTTTGTATTTGACATTTTTGTTAAAGGAGAAAGAGTTTAATAGTTTTTGGTAAAAATCGGTTAACCGAAAGTGAGTATTTACTCTTGTCACATCCGTTTTTAAAATATAGTTGCTTTAATACTTGATCAATGTAAAACATTATTGGAATAAAAGTTGTAGAAAATGTAATCTACAACATTTGTTCAAAACATTTTCCCATATATTGCATTGTTTAAGAGATATTTTTAAAAATATATTTTTTAGCTGCCACCACTACACCACCCGGAGGCAGTGGCGGATCCAAGGGAGGGGCGATGGGGGCGATCGCCCTCCCCTTGGAGGACCCCATTGCCCTCCACTAGGTGCATTTTTAAATTCATTCTGCGCAACATTCATTGTTTCTACACCAAAGATTAAGTCTGTATGACAAGGGAAAGAAAGATTCTGATGGGGTAGGGATTTTTAAAATGTATGGTTGCCGGCAGAGGAGGAATCAAGACGGGGGAGGGGTGATTGTGGCGATCGCCCCCTCCTTGGGATGGTTCTGGATCCGCCCCTGCCCGGAGGTAACTTTAATAAACACCTTACTCTTAGTTTCATCTTAGTAACGGTAATTTTAATTTTATTAATTATTGGTAATTCGTGGCTATATCTAATACAAGAAGGCTACGGTATTAGTTTATTTCCGCTCTTTGTAAAGTCTGAAATTTTCCCGCAGTTCCTTAAATATTAATTATCATTTAACCTATTTGGAATTTTTAGAAAGATTGCAGGTATGGAGAAAGTCATGTAGTGGGCCTCATCAGATTTATCAAATTAATTTTAAAAACCTCATACTTCTATTACTAGTTAAAGAGGTTAAGATAAACAAATGAGGGAAGAATTGCAGAATAAATTACATAAGATGCTTTTTTCCACCGACCGCTGTCTTTCCAGTGGAGTAAAGAATCGCAGACGCTACGTATTGTTGTTCGCTCCATTTACAACAGCATGTACTTTTTAGTGAAATTTTCCGACAACTCCCCAGCGTCTAATCATAGGTCAGCCACATTTATATATTTTCATTGAAAGGTCGTTAACATGAATTACATGTTATGTACTTGGCGTGTTTTGTAAATAATTTAATGTATCCCGATAGAAATACATTACATTACATAAACGTATTTAGTGGAAAAAGTGTCCTCGTCTTTATAGTCCAGGACAATGTTGTACAAAAACTGGCTGCATTTGCAAACACCGTAGGGAGATGATGCGCTCAGTACGTTTAAAAACCATTATTACGGGGATGTATAAGGGAACTACAGTGTGGCGCCAGCGGCTAGTCTGATTTACCGTTGACCGCGATTTGTAGATCCACGTACGAGTTACCATAACCGAGAATCGGACTAACAGTCTAGCATT
The DNA here is from genome assembly GCA_028673005.1 of Tanypteryx hageni. Classification (NCBI taxonomy): domain Eukaryota; kingdom Metazoa; phylum Arthropoda; class Insecta; order Odonata; family Petaluridae; genus Tanypteryx; species Tanypteryx hageni. The sequence goes on from CM054117.1 coordinate 45,393,104, forward strand.
GAACTTTTGACTAACCGCGACTTGACTTCTGCATCTAACTCTAAGGAAAACAGAAAATTACGCCTAGCCTCTAGTTGCGAAAATACTATTCTCTCAGTTTGATACGAAAGTTGAATTTAATCCACGCTTCACCTCACTCTACTTCCATATAAATAGGTTCAGATCTTTCCAAAAAGTAATCAATAGGGGTTAAATGAAATGTGGGGATACCATTTTTTCTCTTCCCAAACCATACATTCCTATCCTTATAAGATAAACTTTAAATCTATTTAAATAATGGAAAGAGAGGGAGGAAATGGGAGGGAGAGCAAGAGGGAGAGAGGGAAAAAGAGAGAGGGAGAGAATGGTAATTGATTAACTTTTAACACTTTATTCAAGCATGCCCTTCATTTTTGGCAATCTATTACAAAAGTTATAATATTCATATGTATCCCTTACCAGATAACAATATGAAGGATTTGCATGACAGTAAACCTATACTTTTTATGCGTTCCTTGCTCGAAGTGAACGCATACAGGGTAGGTCGATTCCTTCCGTCCTTCCGTCCGCATGTTAAAAGTTGTAAACCGCTATACGTATTGTGATGAAATTTGCTATTAAGGAGTTTTGCTAAAATTGGTCGACCGATTTCAATTTTGGTCAAAATCAGACAAAAATGATGACCACATTACATAAAGACCTACAGTGTTCTTTTGTTTCAACTCGGGAGCCGCTGTGCGTATTTTGATTAATATTGGTATTGCGAAGTTTTGCTAAAACTGGTAGATCGAATCCAATTTTGGTTAAAATCGGAAAAAGTTAGGACCACTTTAAGTTACCTACAAATAGTTGTCAATGTTCCATTGTTATGCGTTTTTCGCACGAAGTCAACGCATATAGGGGAGGTCGATTCCGTCAGTCCGCATGTTAAAACTCGGAAACTGCTGGACGTATTATTATGGAATTTGGTATTGGGGAGTTTTTCTAAAATTGTTCTACCGATTCCAATATTACTTATAATCAGACAACAATGACGACCAATTTACATGGAAACCTAAATGGAGTTTACCATGCTCCTTTGTTTCAACTCGAGAACCGCTGCACGTATTTTGATGAATAATTGTATTAAAGAGTTTTGCTAAAATTGATCGATCGATTCCAATTCCGGTTAAAATCGGGCAAAAATTACGACCACTTTACGTGAAGATGTAAAAGTATTCGGCAATGTTCCTTTGTGTCAACTCGGGAACCTCTTGATGTATTTTAATGAAATTTGGTATTGGGGAGTTTTGCTAAAATTGGTCGACCGATTCCAATTTTGGTTAAAATTAGACAAAAATGACGACCACTTCATATCAAGATCTACATGTAGTCTACAATTTTATTTTGTTTCAACACGGGAGCCGATTGACGTATTGTGATGAAATTTTTTATTGGGGAGGTTTGTTAAAATGAATTGACCAATTCCAATTTTGGTTAAAATCGGACAATAAATACGACTACTTTACATGAAGACGTACATGTATTTTACCAAGTACCTCGCTTGCTTCTCGTTAAATTCTCATCTGAGCGAAAAATATTAAGAACATTTTAAAATCTCAAAGAACGCATTTGGAAGCTCTGTGTACTCCGACATGGAGTGCACTTTTCCAACCTTGTTTAATTACTTATGGTTACTTGCCAGTTTTAATATGGAAATTTTATTGACCCATAGAATTACGTAGATACTTCACCAAAAATATCCACAAATTTTATGTATCTTCCTAAAGTTAATAAATGGTTAAATAATATCAAATTCTCTTTTCTGAATTTTTACTTTTAGGATTTTAGCCGTTCCCAGAAGAGAGAGAGAAAGAGTGAACAGGAATAAATAAGCGTCGCGTAGTTATGCAAAGCCATCAACAAAAGGTTTAAAAGAACTCTGCGGGAGAAGAGTTTTAGGGATAGAGGTAGCAAAAGTTTGTGCAGACATTACCTAAACTAAGCAAGCGGGGCATCTGCCACGGGCGCCACTATGTAAGGGACGCAAAAAATCCAATTAGTAAGTATATAAAGTAGAGAAGATAATTTTTTTAAGGAGGGGGGGGGCACATATTTAGTAGTTGGCCCCGGGCGCTAAAATAGCTAGATACGGCGCTCTGTGTAGAAATAACTTCATAGAATTCTAAATTAAGAAACGAACAGTAAGAGAATATTTGCACATTTTTAGTACAACAACGTCCTTTAAATTAAATAATCCTTTTGAAAGTTCTTTTTTTAAAGACAAATAGTATATTTCTCCATGAACAGGTAATTTTTCTCTTTATAAATATTCTGGATATATTTATACGCGTTAAAATCATATATGTATACGTTTACCTATATAATTTCGCTTAGTTGATGTAGGCTTTGTGTCTATAAAATAAAATTAACCAACAATCAATTAATCCGTTACATAATTTTTACATTCTCCATAAAGGTAATATTTGCTTTTCCTGGCGTAAGGAAATATTTCCTTAGTATCCTCATTCATATTCCTTTTAGGTTTACCACATCAATCTTCTTATTCCTTCTCTCACTCTTGTGTTTGCCTTCTCGCTGGTATTAGCTCATAGAGCCTCACAATTCTCATTGAGGGCAATTCAACCGATATTCTTGCCTTTAACAACCTCTCACAAATTGTTCATCCACTATCGAGGATAGAGTTAAAAGCGTAAATAGCGAATTCCGAATTAATGTACCACAATAATCTTTTGCAAGACAGTAGTGTGTACTTAATGTATGCTGTCGAAAATTGGTAAATGCACCGTATTTACGAGAGTAATTGCCCAACAAGCATTATGAAGAGGAAATCATCGCATAATTTACTCTATTTTACCTTGAAAATATGTTCTATTTTGCTGTACTTGAGTCAAAATGTAGAATTTGTATCTTATTTTGAGCAATTGGAATAACTTTTAAAGCTCACTGTAACAACTTTGCCCCTCTCTTTCATTGACTCTACAGTTATCATAATTTATGCTCCATGACTTGCTTAAAGTCATTGTCAGATTTCGATAAAATAAACGTTGTTAATATAATCCAGTTTGTGCGGAGGCAAAATACCATTGAATATTTAAATTTAGGTGTTAGTATACTTCATTCTGAAAATGCCACTTTCTTAATAAGAGGGAAAACCGCGTATCTGTCCCACCCTTGTTATGGTGAAAAACATAATTTGGATGATTATGCGAGTAAATCTGAGTTAAATCCACGTAACATTTTTTTACCATAGCAATAAATTAGATTCTTCTCTGATAGTAAATTTCATACTGAGAAAATCATCTTTAGCTTCTATCAATATAAGAGGGAGATGGTAGTTTAAAATCGCACAGCATCACATAAATTAGTATTTGTTAAAATAATAGCTCGTAAGTAACTCCTCTGCTACAATTTTGGTTTAATAAAGAAATGAATTCAACTTTAAATTTAACCGAATTAAATAGGTGTCCCAAATTTCGATGGGTAAACGTTTCGTTTTAATTTCATTGTTCTCGTAACAATATATCTTCGAATCAGAGCCGTCTGAAGGGTGGGTGGGCAGTCGCCCAGGGCCCCGCGCCTATGAGGGCCCCGCGTCTATGAGGAGCTATAGTAGAAATTGTATTCAAGAAATTGTCTCGAGAAGAGGAGATAGGTGCTCGTTTACTGTTTATATATACTCGTATATCTTTCTAATTAATTTCCAATTTCCAAGTTTATAAGATTGAAAAATCACTAATTATCGACAGATTTGCGCATATTAAAGCAAGAAAAATAAACATTTAAAATTGTAATGTACTGATTATTGTTCTTTTAATCTGTGCAAACCTTAACAATTAATGGTTTTAAAAATATATTTCATCTACAGTATTTTAGGAGAAAAACTAACATAAACATGAAAACAATAATAAAATTGTAATTAAATGAGAAATTTGATTTGTATAAATAGGGGGCCCCGCGGCAATATTCTCGCCCGGGGCCCCACGGTTCTTAGAGACGGCTCTGCTTCGAATGAATCCTATTATGCACCAATAGCGCCGTAATATGCGTAAAATAAATTAAATTGAATAATGCAAGCACAGGAAACCTGCTACAGAGGTGAAATACTTCCAATGCATATATAAATAAAATTAATCAGTGATAAAACTAAATTATAATTCTTACGAATGCTTGATCTCGGTGGTGGAGGCTCATAAACATATATCATTAATTATCTGTATCATGCGTAAGCATTTTTCACGACTGCAGCCATAAATCAAATATCGAAACAGGGCAATGTCCGTCAATTAAAATCACGGAAAGCTGGCGGTGTGAAAACTAATGAATGATTAATTTATCGCTCTGGTAATGCTCAGGGTTTTGCTTCATTAAGTCGACGAAAGAAAGGAAATGGCAAAACACCCCTCATCTTGTCTCCGGGCGCTGATTAACGGGCGTTCAATTTAGGAGAAAGCGATCGATTGGAATTCCGGGATGAGAAAATCCGATTATCCCTTATTAAAGCAGGAGTGGAGAGGAAAGAAAGAGCCCATTCTCATTCTTCTGCTAGATTAAAGCGTTTTCCCATCACTCGTTGAAACGGCTCAGGAGTCGAAAAATTTGAGAAACCTAAAACGTTTAGGACCGGTCTCGATCAGTGTATATTATCAGGTATACTCAGATTTATGCAATTTAACGGATTTTCCTTGAGATTTCTTACTGGTTTTCTCGGTTTTTTAAACAGACCTAAAGTTTTCAATCGGTTGAGTTTTCTTAAGCAATAAATATACAACATATGGATTTTCCGTGTATAGACTGATAGTAAATTATCATCACCCCTGTTCTTAGATGAATATATTTTCAGTATGAAATTTAAGGAACACTTCATTCGTCGGCATGAAGCGTTAAAAGCTAGTCTAATAATGAAGAATGTTTTTCAGAATGTGTGCCCGATCTCAGCTTACATTTGTTTTCTTTGTATGCGGAATATTTAATAACAATATATTGAAAATTGAACAGAGAAATGCATCTAATTGAAGATCTTCTTCCAACGTAGGGAGGAGAAATAATTATGAACTTTCCTGGGAAACAAACATGGATTTAACCAGCTAAGCTAGCAAGTCAGTAGGACGAATTTATTCCCGGCCTAATTCAGAGCTTTTCCTCTACGTTTTATTTGCATTCAAACATATGCACCTATGAATGTAAACTTGCATTACTTAGATCGAGCCAATAGAAAATTAATTATACAAAACACTAAGTGTATAAAATACATACAAATTCCAGTGCATACTGAGGCAATCGAAGGGATTCAAAGATATAGTTCGAGCATTTCCCCCTCCTCATCCCCTTTAATGATTTGAATACATCATTTCCTTCGAGCGAATATCGACGAAACCATTTGTTACAACGGTCAACATGTGCCCCCAGACTTCACGTACACGATTTTCCTGAAGACTGAGGTCGGAAATCGTCCCCGGCTCGGCAGAATCCAACCCCATGTAAAAGGCATTTCCTCCCTCATCAATATTAAAATCCTCGAAAATCCCATTGATCGGCCAAGTGTTTGAACATTCCATATGAAGACACCATAGACCGGCCTCCTTGCTAGAGTTCAAAAGGCATTACCTGGAAGAGCAGGTGGGCAGAGAGGGCAACGGGGAAAAAGCAGGGGATAAAAGTTGTGCCACTCCAGGGAAAAGGTCAAGACGGAGAGAGGAGGAGGGCAAAACGGATGAGTATTCCGAAAGGGAATAGTATTGCGGGTTAGATGGGGGTGTAGCGTGTGTGGGAGGAAGAGAGCGTAGCGCTTAAAATAGGGGGGAGGGAAAAAAGAGAAAAAAGGCGGAGTTTCGGAATGCTGGGTAGCGAGAGAGAGGAATGGTATACGAAAATTGTATATAAGGATATGATGAGGAGAGGGAATGGTTTAGAAAGCCATAAATAAAACGAGGAAGAGGCATACCTCCCTGAATTTCTCTCTCTTTTCCAGCATATCCAATGCAATTTCCCTGGATCCACCAATCCATAGAGGAAGGGTTCCGGGATTAAAGTGGGGGGAAGACATAGTTAAAAGCATGGGAGAGAGACATTGGGTATAGAGCGAATAAGACTTCCATTGTAGGAGTCTATGAATACTATTCGGTATGTGATCCGGGATACTCATTGTGTCAGAAATGGAATTACGGGAGTTGCGCGGCAAATGTGAGAGTTTTAGGGTGTCATGGCGTAAGAAACAGCAAAAGGGCATATGCAAATACCTAGTATATCCAAACAGCGACTCACTTTCAAGTTTTTTCACTATACTTAACGTTTCCACCCTTATGTGCTTACGTTTTATTGATTGCCATTTGTATACTAATGTACTTGCAGTGCCATAATTACCATTACGTACCTTCATAAGGGTGAAGCAAGTGCGTAATACAGTCCAGCGTTGAATGTTAACGCACGATGAAACTAATACTGTGTACTATAATTCTCTCGCCCATCATTTCTTGTTTGGTGACGGCGAATAACAGATAATTTCATGACTATTAAAAGAGGCCATAACTACTGGAAAATTGATTACTTGGAACAAAATATTGCCGGATTACTTAAGCGGTATTCTATTTGATAGATACGTCTTTCCAACGCTCATAGAGAGGTTTCCAGTCACAAAGCGATCTCGATGAGATTCTTTCGAATCCGATATGTTCGGAAAATATTATTGAAATACCTTTCTATCTGTATCTAATGCACATCGATCATAAATGAAAATCAAGTACATTTATCGGATAACGACCATCCTCCTCACAAATACTCCTTTGTCCCTCGTTTACCGGATGGCTTATTTTTCGACTCGCTCGAACGATACGGATATAAAACGATAAATTTGCATGAAAAGCAAATATAGACGGTTTTCTCTACCCCCTTCTTGCTGCAACCCAAAACGCCGCGGGCGTGAAAATGGAAAAAAAATCCTCTTTACCGGAATGTTTTATTTATTTCTCGGCTTAACGCTGCCCTCATGCAAACTCAAAAATATCCAATTCGTAGGAAATCCCTTTTTTCCCATTCGGTCGAAGAGGATTTGAATTGCAAAACGGTCGAAAAGAAACGTAAAAGAAACGCATCGAGCGATCCTCGACTGTTTTTCGTCGAATTTGGTTAGGACATTGTGAAGCCACGTATAACCTTTTTCTTCTTCTTATCCTACCTTCTTCGCTCCTACAGATAGAGAGTTTTTAACTGTTGACTGGATAAAAAGTACTAGAAGCAGTTTTCTATGAGGAGATTATCCCAGATAACGAAGGGAAACTGGATCGATGATGTGAAAGAGGAGAAAGTTTTATCGGTAAGAAACTATTTAGAGAATGTACGTGGAAAACGTTTAGGTTGTCACCGTCTTTGAGAGTTTTGCAGTAACAGGAAAGGAGCTTCGATATTATGAACTTGCGGAAAAATAAGCAAGCACTTCCTTCGTGTGTCCTGATGAAACTGTGAGCGTATCTTTATAGCCATAAGGAGCCAATTTCCTTTTGTCATCGTCTCGGCTCTTTGGCAACTACATAACTTTCGGCTGTCATGGTTACTTCTGGTGGGTCTCATTTTATGACCCTAAAATATTGAAAACGTCGGAAAAGTGTCGTATGTTCCATTTCAGGAACTTTAATTTCCTCCATTTAAATGACAATTAAATGTGCGTAGGGTATCTTCCGCAAAAAACTTCTATAATAGAAGTTTCAGAAATCATGAAATGGAAATAATATTTTTCTCGTAAAGAAAACTTGAATTGACATAAAAATCAATGGGAACATTTTTGAAACTGGAAAAAAGTCCTCTAAGAGAAAGAATCTAACCCGGATCTCCCACTTGCGGGGTGGATATTCTACCGCTGAACTATCCTAATAGACTAAATCTATTTCTGAACGGGCGTGTTTTCCTATTTAGTGGAAAACCCGGGCTTCATTCTCGGTCATAGCAAAAATTTTTGTTTCAAAAAATGTTCCCAATTTTACAGCTTATGCCTATCTGCATAAAATCATAAGATCAGTTTATTCCATCAAATAAAGATTGATGGTAAATATGAAAAAGCGACCATTTGTCTTGTCTTTCACTGTGGCATATATTATTTTATATGACGGGTCCGCGCATCACTTCCGTATTTTAGCTCGCTAGCTTATAAATATTCCCTCAATAATCACAAACAAAAATATATTTCTTAGCTGTTGTGTGTTTCTGCACTAGCCTTAAATTGTGTTGATAGAGAAATCAAGTTGAATATAAATAATTATGAATATGTAGAATTATTCTTTGACTAAAATGCAGATTTTAATCAATTTTTACTTTCTTATATACGTAGTACATAGAGAAATAAGAATTGTAATCACGAAAAAATCGACTTCAAGAATCTGGCGGAAATATACATTTTACGTGTTCCTCAGTGCAAAAAAGTGATTTTCGCCATGCCGTGTGCCTGTCTGTACGTGTCACCCTAGTGTCTAGACGGAAAAATGACTTCGAATAAAATTTAGTACTTAGGCATACACATTTTATATTCTGGTTAATTACCCAGAATATCAAATGTGCAGAGATATACGACATAGCGTAATAATGAAGGATAGTATATTCCTCTTGATTTTCACAAAATATCGATTTATTTGAAAATGGCTCAAACGATTTTGATTTCAATTTACTCAGTTATAGAGGTTAGTTTTTTTTAACAATACTACCTATGCCATATTTTTCAAAAAAATAAATATATTGCTTTCAGCGACATTATAATATATCGGTTTTTACGCCCAACTCTCCCGAGTTATCGCAACAATATTCGTCTATGTACCTCCGTCAATGTGCAAACAACTTGATATTTATGTATAATTATAACTATTTATCGTTTTATTTACATATAAATGAGGTAATAAATCTATCGTATATATTTATATATATGGAGTATAGCTATGTACTGGGAAGAGACATGGACACTAAGGAAAAGTGACATCAAATACTTGGAAAGCTTTGAAATGTGGACTTGGAGGATAATGCTGAAGATAAAATAGACATATAGGATGAAAAACGATGAAGTGCTACAAAGAGTTGGAGAGAAACGAATGATTATACAGATTATTAGGAAGAGGAAGGCAAACTCTGTTGGACATTTCCTGAGGAGAGAGAGTATGATTAAAGACGTGTTAGAAGGAAACCTAAGTGAAAAAAGGGAAAGGAATAGGAAAAGGTTTCAGCTGATAGATTATTCGAAAGGGAAAGAGAGTTATCAAGATATGAAGAGGACAGCGGAAAATAGGAGTATGTGAAGAACCAGGTTTAACCATGAATAATCACGTACCTGTCTACGGACAGACTACCTATGATGATGAAATATATTAATACCATTAACGTGTAGAAGGCATTTTCCGTGGTTTTGTTTTTTACGGAGCAGTAAGAGTTATATCCAGCCAGGAAAGAGTAAAGTGAGATCAGATGCATATCTAATATATGAGAACGTTTATGCAGTGTATATTATATCGATTTTATTAGATAATGCTTGTTTTAATTCACTGAACGTTTTAAAAATTAATATTGGAGATCCACGACAAATTAGGTTAAAAAAGAAAGACGATCAAAGATAGCTGGGCTGAGAACCATATGTCACGCATTTAAAATTAATGGGCCTATTACAACTAAGCGTGAATAAGTTATACGAATCTGCCAAAGCTTCCGCGGGCCGGATTAGATTTCGCATCGGAATTTACATGGAGATTCTGAAATACTCTACAAGGATTATAGGACTAACATTTAAGTATGTATTCTTTTATTAACGAGTTTATGCGTTAAATTTTACAGGCCACTTTTCCATCATAGCTTCGCTGGCCGCATTACACTCTCTGGAGGGCCTGACATCGCCGGCGGGCTTTAGGTTACCAAGTCATGTTATAGAGGAAGAAAAACTGTTTGAAAATAGGAAGATGATGAGAAAAGCAAGGTTAGAGATTAGAGCAGGGATGGAAAATAGATGGCATGCGTGCCAAACTTGGCACGCCATAAAATGTTACTGGCACGCTAGAACTTTGCGGTCATGAAGCAAATTTTTCAATATATTATTTTTCGGATATTGTATTCCAGGATTAGCCATCTGAACTAAAATCTGAATACTTGCGCAAAAGCAGACTGATAAACGAAGTTCCAGCTGATAGTGTTTCTAAACAATCGATAAATTTCACGCCAAACTACCAAGAACTTTCTTCAAATATAATCCAATAAAGTTCAAAAGATTAAATAAACACAACATTTTAATTTGCGTATATTTCCAATTTTATATTGTGTAATTGTTTTGGCGGTAGGTCAGTTTTAAAATTATCAATGTGCAAATTAGTACCCATTTTACACTTAAATATATGTGTCGATTAAATCCATATTAATATTATATTTTTACCGAAAATACATTTCGGGCATACATACCGAATCTTTTCATCATCTAATTATTAAAACATTTTCCATCAAATATGGGCGGATTATAATAATAATTATTATTACATTTACAATAATATTGTCATTATTCTTTTCGCTGCAAGAAAAGATTTTCCCTTGAGACAACTAATTCTGTAAAAATTTAATACTATAAAACCCTTACATATAGAAGAAAAAACAAGAACAAACACATAAAAATAATAATAATAATAACCTCTGAAGTCAGACTTTTCAGGGTTCATGGAAGACCTTCACGGCCACCGTGACGGTACCAGGGCCCTCTGAATCTCAGCCGTACTTCGCCCTAACTAGCAATCCACTACTTCCTCTTACTCCTTCGTCACATTGGTCCATTGAATGCAGGGAAACCATTATTTACACTAGAGTTTTTAATTTTCTTTTAAATAATTTTACATTTCTTGGTAAGTGATTGAAGAGATTCTCAGGCAAATCGTTCCATTCATTTACCTCTCTGTTAATAAATTAGTATTTCCCTACATCACTGATCTGTTTCCTTAGCTTAATTTTGTATCTGTGATCCTGTCTACCAATATAATCTGGATCATCTAGTCTCTTGCTTAAATCAACCCATGCCCGTTCTGTCTTTATTGCCTGAAATACGACTCCTAGTCTGTTAATTTTCCATCTACTCTCTAAGGTATCCCAACCTAGCATTTTCAGAATATCGGTTACACTATCTTCTTTCCTATATTTTCCTAAAACGTACCTAGAAGCCCTACGCTTCACCTTTTCGATTTTCTTGACTAGTCCTACCTCGTAAGTATCCCATGCGCTTTTGGCAAATTCTACTAATAATTAATGCATGGAGGTAAATATATCAAAAAATAAACAATGCAACAGAAATTTCCGATTTTTGGCACGCTAATGAAAATCTATTTGCCTTCACTGGGTTAGATAATGGAAGTGAGAGAAATTGGACAGAATGTTGACGTATAGGAGACGCAGAAGGAATTTAATGACGAAAGCCGATGCCAAAATCGATTCGCATGTACTGCGGATAACGATGGAGGCAGAATGAACCAAATGGATGCTGGGACATCATGTTGAATGCATGCGGAAAGGAATTACAAGCGAGAGGATTCTTATTAGTGATGGTGCGGAAAGTGGAGAGTCCAGAACAGGGGCGGGTATCTTTTTTACGAGGGGGACGGCATAAAATGATTGAATTGCTTCTGCGGGCGTCATTAGGGTTCACATCGGAAGTTACATGTGAGAATTCGATGGATCCTATTGCTGAATAATATTAATAATATTTTGGCGTGATAACATAATTAGTAAAGGTTTGCCGGTCATAATTTTTGCAAATGAAATTATTACATTTTACGGTTGGCTTTCTTAATGACATCGGGTCCTACATGAAATGTTCTCGAGGACTTGATGCGGCCCACAAGCCGCAGTTTGCCTACCCATGGGATAGAACGCTAAAGAAACTGAGGAGCCCTTTAAAATCGGTAGATTCAGCGATGGATGGTTTAGGACAGGGGTCGGCAACCTACTGCCCGCGGGCCACATGCGTCCCTCGAGAACGCTTTATGCGGCCCGCAAAGCTGTAATGAAAAAGTGATCAGGAAAATTTCTCACAGGCAATTTTATATTTTTTGAGTAAAATTATGGTCTCAAAGTCTTTTCTGGTGAAGTTTTAACTCTAGTAAATTACGTAGACTTGATTTCGTTCATATGAAATCACATAATCTCCAGAAAACTTCTGATTTATTCGCTCATCCGGCCCGCCGAGGCTTTCTTGACTCCCATTGCGGCCCTCCGAAACATTCACAACTGCAAATGTGTCCCGCCATGCAGAAAAGGTTGCCGACCCCTGGTTTAGGACATGGGCCTCAAACTCGCTTACCGCCTGGTTCAATTATGCGGCACGCGTAATAAGTTAGTTACACGGCCCAAACTCAAATGTAGTTCTAATAAAACATTCACGTAAATCAATGCAAACAATCTAAAGAATTAAAAAAGTTTACCAAGGCAGCACTTTTAGTATGCCTGCGTTTTATTGTCGATTCCCGTCTGTAACACCCTGCACAGTTTAGACACAGATGAATAGTCTTGCCGTTGACAGCTTGTTTTTTGCGGGTCCAAAGGACCAAACCCATTAGGGCGAACCCATTATTCTTATAATAAACGGGTTCAAAACCGTGCCATAGTGCCGGGGCGATTGCCCACGTTATGGTAAGGAAAAGCGAATCTCCAATGAATATGAAACTGTGTGAGGACTAAAAAATTATGGAATGCGTCACGCGGATTAGGAGCGGTGCCTTAATGCGGCCCGCGGATCCGACGGAGAGCCTTCATGAGGCCCGCGCACCTGTGAGTTTGAGACCGTTGGTTTAGCAGCAGAGAGAAGGAAAAGTAGGGAGGGATTTATATAGAGGGAAAGGGGAGTGGAGGGAATGGAGAGAGAGAGAGAGAGAGAGGGAGTGGGTCGGAGTCCACGGCGGCTGCGTGGGATTGCCATCCCTTGCCTCGTCTCTGTTTCTTCCCCACTCAGTCTCGTGGGTTTCGTTGGAGTGACAGGGCTGGACGAAAAACCGCTCTTAAGCGAGTCCCTCCGTTAGTCGCGAATTCTCGAAAAATAATTATATTGGCGTTAAAAGTAACTCCTTTTTTATACATTCCTAAACTGCTAAAAGCGTATTCCTCGCCCGCTTAAAAGAGGAAAATTGCGTTACTGCATCTACCATTTCTCTAATTACGTCACACTTCCATTTCTTCTCCTTATTTGCAAGGAGTAAACCACTACAAATATGCTAGGCAACGCTAGGTTTTGTCAAGGTTTGAGGTAAGTGGGATGTTTCCTCAGTTTTTTGGAGGAACGGAACTATTAGGCTAATTTCCATGCGGTTAAGAAGAGAAGCACGTGGAAGGAACGGAGTTTGTACATGCTTATGAATTTTTAAAATCCTAGCTTTATTCTTTTAGTATCATTAAATATCATCTGGCCTGAGGACTTCATTGTGTTTGGAATTTGGTAAAATTAATAAATTCCCTTTCCGTCAGGCGTCAGAGACTGGATTACAGCAATTTTCCCTGCCATGGCATCGCCTCTGACAGGATTTTTACCAGAAGAGGTAAGAAGTCGATCGTGAACGTATCTTTTTACTTACCTGCTATTTGCTTTTGCATTTAGAACCTAAGACCATTGTTGCCAATTAATTTGTCGATAAATACATTAAATGGAATTGATAAGGTATTTAACCAGCAGAAAACATCATATAGTTATTATTGTTCTCTACCCAGTCATTGCTTCAGCAATGTTCGATTCAGTTTAACCTAAAAATAGTTCACAAAGTCGTGACAAGAAAATATATAATGGGCTATGCAACAACTTATTCACATCCGGCAATTTCCATGTGTTGATGGGCGAAAAAGAAAAATGTAATTTCGGCTTCTCCGTTATGAACGTGGTAGCATTTATCGTCCTTCCTTTGTTTGCTTCACCAATTCCTTATCGGAACGGGTATCCCTGGTAACATTAGGTTGCTCTACTTTTGGGCTTAACGTTTTCAGAACTTTTTTCATATTTATCTCAGTCGCACCATGCATTTTAGCAAGAAAATAATATAACAGTTACAGCCATACTATGATCTGGTGACTGCGTGCACGATCCAACAAATCAACAACCGCAGCTGTTAATTATTAACCTTTATTTTGAAAAACACAGTCCTTGATCTTTACAAGGAAAAAAGAGCTTTTGAAAAGGATAAAGGAAATTCTTGGGTCATGCTATTTATTTGTATTGGGCTTATGAAGTAGCGTTTAAAATAATTTGTCATGCATGAACTATCGTTGGTAGCTCACAATAACTTTGGCTCAGATTATTAAAAATAGTTTTTTAATGCATGAACTAGCTACACAAAATTTATATTTATAGAAAACCAGTAATAAAATCTGGTAGAGCACATGCTACTGATTTAAATATATTTTTTTTCTTTAAAATATAAAGGTTTTTATGCGAAATGTTTGGAATAAATTTTTCATAATAATAGCAAGCTTTTTGACTGTGATTTGGTGTCCTATTTCTTCATCATGTGTAACAGTATTTGAAGCGTCACATATACTGTGCCTGAAATATCATAAGCGTACTTCAACTCTGTCTTTAGCCGTATTGTACTCTATTTACTGTATTCATTTCTTACTTGATGAGTGTCTCTATCTATAGTGTGTTAGAGCTGGCGTTTCTCATATTTTAAATAATGTAGTAAGAAGAATCGGTAACTAAATATTTGGAATAATCTTATTTCACCAATTGTTGAGTTATTAATGGAATATTCTGGATATAAAATTATTTCACATAGACCCTTATCTGAATGCCTTTTTCAGGCGTGCAACAGACTGTATAAACAGCAGATAGATTAATTTTCCTAGTATTAATAATCTTTCACATAAAAAGAAATTACAAATATTGTATTCTTATTTTAAGCTTTGTAATTGACAAATTTATAACAACAACTCATCCAATAAAGCAATCATTAGTTTAAAATCTTTAATCGGCATATAAAAATTGTATTTTGGCAGTTAAACGATAACTATGGTATAACTAATAGATCAATTAGGTAGACATAGAAACCTAATATGACTCCTGAAAATCTAACATTTCATTTATGTAACTGTTTAGGTTTATTGTTTCATTGGAAAATTATTGAGTTTTTCCTTATGCCTGTGTTATCTTATAACATTTTTGCTTCACACATTCTAAAATTTATAATAAATTAATATTTATGGAATCGACTAAAGTTTTTCTCATCCCCATATAAACAATATGTAATTTACAGTAATGAATAAAAAGAAATTTGATCAGGACCGAAGTCCCATTTATTTAGTAAATGATGATGAAAGGACGTAAATTATTGCTCTCATGATTCAAGCGATAAGATTTATATATCTGTGTTGCGCAATGGTAAAATTTAATAATAAAATGAATTAATCATTCGTGCTGATGGAAGAATAATGTTCTCGCCGATCATGCAAAGGAATTCCTAGTATTATGTACTTTATGAATCGAACTGAATAGATGATTGTTTTAGAAGCGTTTGCTTAAAGACAAAATGATAATGACGCATTTTGTCTTGTAGGAAAATCCTGTCATATTTATAAAATAAGTAAATTTTTTAATTGATAATTATTTTAAAGTAAGTAACTAAGTAAAGCAAGGGCTTTGGTGATAATGACATTTTCAAGTTTCCATCATGCGTCAGAACATTTTTTTTGACTTATGCGTTCAATAATCAGCTCACTCTTTTTGCTTCTTTCAAGAGGACGGAGAAAAGGAAGGTGATCAAATGACGAGATGAAGTGGCGAAAAAGCAGGACAAATGAGGAAAAATTGAAGAGGATAAATATGGGGGAGTAAGAAGGAGGGGTAAATAATGACGTGGGCAACTAACTTCTAAGATGCTGAAAAAAAATGCTGGTAAGAAGGTGAAATATTTTTGAAAAACTCGTTTATTCACTTATGTGTCTAACTCTATATTGTGGATAACAAGCAAAAGTAACGGTGTCAGCTGACTTATTTTAACAGTTTTCATTTATTCTAAAAGATTTCACAGAAGCAGGGCCGTAGTGACTACTTTTGGCGCCCTGGGCAGAGGAGTTTGCGCTCCAAAATGATTTAATAAAATTAAGTTCGTATTTTTAAAGGTGTATTTAGCTAAAAATAAACAATAATTTTTTGAAAGTTTTATTTTTTGACCTTTTATGCGGCAAACATATTGATTGTGTCATTAAAATCTATATTTTTAGCAGCGTCATATTCAATAGATAAGATGGCCAGACCAGAAAGTCTCTCTTGGTTCATTTATGACCGTAGGTAATTTTAAATCAATTTCAGTTTATACTAAAATGACACTCTCAAGTTGAAATTGATATGGCGAATCTCAGAAAAATTCTCAGAAAAATTTCCACATTGGGAAATGAACTTAAAAGTTCGTATATGTGAAGAAATCCTAACATTTCTTTCTTCGTAATTTTTACACTTTTTGAAGAGAATTTATTGCTTCATGTAGTACTACATCGTGGAGAGCATTTTCTGCTGTTTCAGGTATTGAGGGCGCTTCAATTTATATCTTGTCATGAAATTTCCTTTTTGTGTAACTCATATTTTATCTGTTGTATAATAAGACTTTCATTGGTGCCCCCTTACAAAGCTACACCCTGGGCACGTACCCCGGTTGCCCCACCCTCATTACGGCTCTGAAAAGACATTAATCTTAGCCCGGTGTAAATGTAATGCAAACCCTCAATCAAATTTTTTAAATATTTGACTACTTAATTTTATAAGTAAATGCCTCCGTTCTGTGGACAATGCATGAGAATATTTAAAAAAGGTAGCTTTCCATGCATAGTTTCCATGGTGTTTTAACAAAATATTGGTAATTAAATTAATATTAAAAAAAAGTTTTTTGTGTATTTTTATTAAAACTACCTCTACAAAAAATATTATAGATAGCTGACGGTAATTTAAAAATCTTAGAATGAAGCTAGCCAATTTTCTTGTCAGCACCATTTGTCTAAAGAAGACCTGCTTTTGCTATATATCCACACTACGATGATTCCTACAACAACTGGCTAAGTTTCGGAACATGCCTAACCACATATCTATTACTTTAACTATGGCATGTTTTATTATTTTAATTTGGAATGGAGAATATCTGCAAATTTGGCCAAAAATCATATTTATTGTGGTGACAAAAAATGAACTTTCCGTTATATCTCGTAAATGTTTTGTCAAATTAAAATAGTTTTCAAATAAACTTGTAGAACTAATAACGTCGAGTATTTTTTTTCCTATACATTTTTATCGTAGGAATAGCCGTTATCAAGAAAAATGAGCAAGAAAGTCGTAATTCGCTTTGAACTTAGAAAAATTCATGCATAGCTTCCTAATTGTTGTCAACGTAAATAATCTTATTGGTTACTGAAGTAAATAAGATATGGTATAATTACAAAATTCATTTAATTCCTTACGCTTTCATTACAAATTTTGTAAGCGGAAGGAAATGGATACTCTACGCGAAGAAAAGAACATAAACGTAAATATTACAACTACTGAACTCAAGTGAAGTATGTTTTATGCAATTTTCGATTGTTCGGTTGATTAAAACTGATTAGAATATAAATCACTAAATATAAATTTAATATTTCCCTGGAATCATTTCTGATACTTCATTTTTCAGTATTTAATCGTTAAAATTACGTAATATTATTAATGCACCAACTAAGGGGGGAGGAGAAATTTTTTATAGACAAGAATACAATCGAGTCGTGGTGTTTTGCTATTTTATGGTGTATTCGGTCAAATTATATCGTATAGTTTCAAATACTGCATCGCACGAAACGCGCCTATTTGTGATACAGTGTACACTTTCCTAGCTTGTTTTATGTTATAAACTGGTCGCCAGCTGGTAATATCAACTCACCACTGGCAAGCGGTGCTTATTACCACCCATAATAGCGCACAACCGTTTTATACGTTTAATTTTAATCCAGCGATTTGGATTTCACTGTTAGACTCGGTAAAATGCAAAATAAAATACCTGAAAAGTTAATATTTGTCTTCTGATAACTTCCTATTTCTATCCTCGCCACATCTATCGCGTCAACATAGAGAAACTGCATTTAAAGATTTCTCACTACATATGTGGCTATATGTATATTCCGTGTGTATGATCTTTTTAAAATCTATCATTTAACTTTAATGTAGTATGTGGTGCAAAAATTTGCATTACTAATGCTTTACGGAAACATATTTACCTCATGAGACACTGCAGTACGGAATGTTACCGTTGGCCCTACAAGTAAACAAGCCTCCCCTCTGCCCCTTCCTCCCGCAAAAAGGAATTGAGGCAAATGCCCAAATCCGGTGTTATTGATTATCTCTAGTTGGGTTGGGTAGAATAATTCATGAGAAAAAGTGGATTATATGCTCCACCCCTGGAGTTGGTTGGGAGGCGGTGGTTAGTTTATGAATGGTTTTAGGATCTCAATATTATACATTTATTATTCATGTAAATAAAATATGAATTCATTTAAAAAGTGTTTACTTTCGTACCTCTTTATTTTTGCAATTTTTGGCGAGAGGAAAGGGAAACAGTAACAAAAAACTCTGTCAACGACCATAACCTTCAAACGATATGGTCATTATGATATTGTATAATCGACTATAACACGAGGGAGCGGGGATCTCGTGTGTCGAGTTGGCCATTTAATGGAAAATATGAATTTGAAGTGTCTAATAGCATTAACCGACTTCTCCCTACCTGACACATTCCATCGGCGAAAGTCTTTCACCCTTGAGAAACTTCCAACCATGCACCAATATATTACGGAATGAACCTATTCACGTTGAGGTACAGCATTCTTATAGAGGAAGCAACCATAACGTTTGAGTTCTGGTATGGAAAGATAGCCATCGCAGTCGAAATTCATCTGGAATGGTAAAACGAGTTAAAATTGACGACTATAAGCGCGGTTTGGTGACGAAAATGCACGAAAAATTAATTCAGCAAAAGTAAGATAAAAAAATCAACAATATAATACTAATATCTATTGCTACGTTAACTGTTCGGTGGAATTTACTTTGCGCCAACCGCCAAGACGGGTATAAAAAGGGACAACCCAGTATCAACGCTTTTGGTCACGTAGACGTTTACACGTCACATACACACAAACACCGACCACTCGTGAGAGCGGCCAAATTAATTACTTCCAGCGTAGGAATTTCTCATCTTGACCAGTTCATAGGGATTAAACAAAATTCTTTTTACTATTAAAGAAGCTATGAAATTACAATCTGGTCAACTTGCATAAAAGACCAATAACAGACATTTAAAAAATTGCTAACCCATCAGATATTAATTGGCTGATTAATTAAACAATTAAACTGAATAAACTATATGATAAAATAAAATAAATGTTTTTTTGTGTTATTAATGAAGCTGAACTGGTATTGCTAAGAAGGGAGCGACTGTTATATTCCATTTTGTTCACTGCTAAAACAAGCCAGAATGAACGGAAATTCAACTATGATATATATATTAATGTTATTATTGTGTACTTAACCCTTAAATGCTACGCTATGGGTGAAAAAACACCCAGAGCAGCTGTGTTTACTTATAGCTCAAGATTATAGAGAGTAAACATCTTCCCCCTTTAGTTATGCCTTCCGCTGCGTCTTCTCCTACTGTGGTCACTTTGATTTTAGACCTTTGTCATAGCGTGTCGTTGTCTCAGAAATCTTTCTATAGTGGAGCTCCAAGCCTTTTTGGGAATTTTATATGTTACCCTGCGAAAAAAGATAATCATGTTGATACAAACTATATTTGGTAAAGTGCACATCATGCAAGCAGTTTTTTTGTGGTCAACATCGGAATATAATCTGGGAAAACTGTATTCAAAATAGATCAAAAGATAGCTCTTTATAAAGTGATTTATAATATTTTTTGTTAAAATTCATTTTGTATTGTTACCAATTTTGCACTACTTATGTGTGAAGGACAAGATATTAACATTTTAAATAAAAACATCGGTACTTGTCAAAAAAAATTATTCATACTAAATCCGCATACGAAAGCTGCCGAGTGAAAATTCACTCATGTGCAGTAGTAGCATGATTTTTTAGAAGCGTAGTAATTAAGGGTTAAATAATGTGTTAGAAACAAACTTTGAGTTATTTATTTAAACCGCAAAATGATTGTAACACAAATAAATAAGTAACGTTAGTGCATATTTTTCTGCTGAACGACAAAAATAACGCATTAACAAATGAAAAACAGTATACGTAAATCCCGAAATTTATCTGCAAGCGTTATTCATCATTTTTTCCCTTCTCTTTTATTTATTTTTCTTTCTCACAAAAGTGTAATAGTATATTCTTCTTGTCACGGAGTGACATCTGGTGGCGTTTCCTCGGATTTAAACATCTTGATATATTCGCTCTATAGAAATTATACCTGCTTTGTCTTGATTCTTATTACATTTCCTTATATATGTTATTATTTTCCTTTGTGAAAGAGACTATCAACAAGCAACAGCTAATATAAATTTCATTTCGTACCGAGATATTTCTTTAAGGAAAATTAAATAGATTTTAAACGTTTAAGCCCTACTATGAAAATGAAAGAATATTCATCTGCATTACTTACATTAATGTTGAAATTTGGTTTTATGAAGCGTAACTCAGAGAAACCTACAAATAATAAAATAAAAGTTAAACTTCATTCTCCGTTATGTAGTGCGACGGTAATGTAGCACATCGTAATAACAGAAATGTTTTCAATCGTTGCTTACATATATTTTAAGATACATACATACCACTTCAATTTTAGTAATTATCAATAACTTTGGGGTGACTAATAGATAAATACGCAAATTAGAATGCAATACAAATAGATTTCGCTCTTAATTGGCATTGCTTCTTCAGGAGAATGTTGTTTATATAGACCAGCGTAGAAATGCCAACACAAAAATTTAATTCTGCTGAACACATCATTTCGGTCACATAAAAATAGAAACTTGATTGATTGATGTTTATGATACTATTAAAAAGAAAAACTAAATATCTTCTCCAAGATGTTTATGGCAAAATCCAAATTTGATCGATAGTCTATCAGTTGCTTCCATTTCCTATAAAAAGAACGATCAAGATGTTGCTGATGTAATGGTAGACAAATACATAGATAAATCTCATTCATTATTTGCAGCTTCCGTAGTTCGAGGTAAATGCAGTTGAAAAACATTTTGATGATTAATAAATCCGAAAATAGATAAAAATGTTATCTCCATCTATGAACCGATCTATTTATTTTTGTCATTTCTATTTCCTGAAACACCATTTTGCGCATTTAAACACGTTGAGTTCATTTAGCACAAAATGGCCGAGAGGAGTAGCCGTTGTCTCCTATCCTTTGTTCATATACTATAAAGCGATAGGCGATGACGCGAAACCAATACTTGCTCTGCTGCTTATGAGGACTACACATAAATCCGGCTTAAATGCTTTTCGTGCAGAATCTGTGTATTCGTCGCAAAGGGATTATCTGCGAATGCTGAAATCCTCCTCAGTGAATAGGATCCCGGCAGTTATGTTCGAATACCAATAAACGAAATCTACTTGAACACCGATCGTGGGACATTGCTTCAGAAATAAAATTTAACTAGTGCACATTTGTTTTAGTTATTACTTTATAAAAATCAACTTGATTTAACCCTTTACTTCGCACTTCGAATTTTTTAAATTGAATTGTAAAAACCAACGCCAATATAACCTTCTATTTTCATTATATATATAGATAAACTTAAGAAAAAGAAAAGAAAAGGTAGGGATGAGGGTGGCAACAAGGTGTTGAAGGAAGTCCAGTGGACACTTACCAAGTTGAGGATAAAATTTTTATATTTAACATATAATTCATGTACAAACTGTAAGAAATGGTAGGTGGCACATAGTACTTATTGAATATTTAAGCACAATGAACACAGAAGTGCAGAATATGGCATTCGTGATGAATTGTGATGTGATGGTTTAATTGGAAGCATTAATTGGATTGCGATGATTAAAGAAAACTTAAATAATTTATGCAATTTATAGACTAAAATTTTCGTTTTACAGAGCTAAATAAATGCCTTTAGGCATAAATACAGAGATTATTACAGCTCAATTAGGTAGAAATTTTTATTGGTAGCTGACATTTGACACCTAAACATACACAAATGCAGTTTTCCGAATAAAATAATAATAATTTGTTTGAAATATTGTATATTTGGCTAGAGTATTATACACTATTATTCCTGTATTTATATCGTTAAAAATTTCATAGTGTAGCATTTTAAAAATGATTTTGTACTTCAGGAATACCTGAGGCACCTATAGCACATAAGTATACATGGAATGTTCCATATGATTCCACCACAAGGATTTTTACTAAAAAACTTGGGCATAAACCAGTCAATAATACATGTTATTTAAATTAAATTCTCGTAGTTATTATTCTTTGAAAACATTTACTCATATCTATAAAATGTAAAAGTTTTATTTCAAATAGCAACATAAAGAAAATAATTTATTTGTCAAAGAAAACAATAGTCTCTAATTTTATGTATATGTAACATTTTCATAATTAAAAATAAAATTCTATTTACCCTAAATTCGTTCAAACTATATTCATTATTATTCATTATTTTTTCTTCACAGAGACAGTCATTAAGACGAATAATAGAATAGAAGATTTCACGGTAAATCAAGCTAATCCATAATAATAAAGGAAGCTGTCTGTGTGTGTGTGTGTGTGTGTGTGTGCCATTGGCAGTCGTAACTCTTCAGAAAATAAAAGTAGGAGCTTCAAAATTTGGTAGTAGCTTAGGTTGTTCACGAGAGTTACAGTGCCAAAAATAATTCAAATCGGCATATGGGGGCCCGAGGGGTTCCCATGGAACGGTCGCTCCGAATGTCTGTTTTTAGAAAATATCTCAGAAACCAAATGACCCAATTTGATGAATCCCCTACCAATATCAACGTTTTTATATGACATTTTCGAGCCGAAAACGGATATATTCTGTAAGCGGGGTCAAGGATCGTAATGTAAGGGCCGGCCCAAATTTTCTGGGGTCAAAGGGTCCTCATGCAACGGTCGTTCCAAATTTCGATTTTTAAAGATATCTCGGCAGACAAGGAACCGATATCGATGAATGCTCCTGCTATATCAATGTTTTGATGAGCCATTTTGTAGCCGAAAATGTACGAAATCGAGCCGGTCCAAATTTTGTTTTTTTTTAATGGTAGTTATATCTCGGCAGCGAAGTGACCGATTTCGATGAAACCTTCACTAATGTAAATGTTTCGGCGAGATATATTTTCGAGCAGTAAATAAAATGCGTGGAATAGTTTTACTTTTTCTTAAACATCGAGTGGTAATTATAAGTTTATCATTTTTTCATTATTTAATTTAAAGTTCCTAACATTCCGAACAGATCTTTCAGATCATCTCCAGAACAATTATGCAGCTACAGGTTGTTGATGAGAGTGGCAGTGCCAAATAAAATTTAAATCGATCCACGGGGTCGAGGGGTCCCCGTGGAACGGTCGGTCAAAATTTCAAATTTTAGCCTAATTTTCAGAATGAATTTAGACATAGTTTTGTCGTTGTGTCTGTCTGTCTGTTCGTCTCTCCTATTAACATTTGAACCAATAGCCCGATTTCATTGAAACTTGGTGGAGATCGCTTGCTACATAGACCGAGCTCCCGAGGATAGTTTTTGTTGTGAAGATTGAAGTCCGGTTTCGATTCCAGGAATTATCATTCCCATTTGATTTGCATAGAAAAACTGAAATCCATCGTGCAGGATAATTTTCTCTTGGGCATTAAATTATCTTGGAATTGTAACATCGGAGCGATTTTCGTACTATTCTCTGAAAAAAAGGTATAGAATTTTTATCGTATAATTTTGCTTATCGATTGTATTTCTTAGAATTTGGCGTAAATACCGACCATTTTGCAGTTTTTATCGCTCATTACAAGAATCTTGCCATAGCAACAACTACTATTGGACTCGGATTCGGTATATTCTAATACGTACACGCGTTATTTTTGTGGCACAAATACGCGTGATATATTTAATATTCTGTTTGAATGTGTGTATTATTTTAAAACGCTAAATTATGAAATTTGGAAACACAAAGTGCTATATATTCACCATGGCTTTAAAGCTATTTAAGGCAATATAAGTATTATATATATATATATATATATATATATATATATATATATATATAAGTTATTTGAAAGTTAATTTTCTTTTATCGTTACCTCGTGCTGATTTCCGCAATCATAATGAATAAAAGAAGTTTTCTTTTCCTATATATTCCATTCTACCCCACGTAGCTCCAGCGGCGAAATTGGTTAGCACAAGGTACTTTATATGAGAGTGGGTTGTGAGTTCGAGCATCACCTCGAGCAATTATTTTTCGTTTTATAAATCCTTCAGAAGAGACGAAATTTACTCCTCCCCCGTTAGTTGGAATTAATAAAGTTAATGCAAACAAGTAATAGTTTAATACAATACCTATAAAAAGATCATTTCCCTGAATGTTTGTTCATGCTGAAAAGGAAACAGATGCTGGATATTCGAAAGATAAATTGCAAGGGACGAAGCAAAATTCTATATTGATTGAACCGTCTATAGGTTTAAGAAGTTCCCCAAATTTCATATTTTGTCAAACTTTTTAAAATGTTAATCCTTCAGATCATCATAATCATTTTGTTCATTTTAACATTGACTGTTATGTTCGTCTACTAGTTATTAGTAGAAGAAAACAATATTTTAACACCTGAATTTAAAGCCGTTGAAAAAATATGACTTGATTTAATACGTTTTTTTACTTTTATGTTAAAAAAGTGTATAAAACCGTCACATGATGGAAAGATTGCAAATACATATAATTCTACATTCAATCAAACTCAGAGAAGAAAAAATTTCTCAACATATTTAATGATTTCAATGTTACAGGCGATAAGATTTGCAAATATTCTCATTTGTAATGCGCAACATGTTTCAAATACCAGTATGTATTTAACTACAGGTATCATTATTTCTTAACACAAAGCAATTAAAAATTAAGTCTCCTCGAATTAAGAAGTTTATGTCACAACAATTATGTCATTCAAAATTTCTATTTTCCTTTATGGTACCGATATAATTGAGGTATTGAAACGGTTCCTAATTGGTCGAATTTCCTCCTTCGAGTTAACTCATGATTACAAAACCCAATCCTATTACTCGAGCGACTTTCAGCAGACGTCCGATATCCCTATTCGGCAGCGTTCCAGGAATGAAATTGGCCACTCGTTATGCTATGACGATGAAGATAAACGAATCATTTTTCAAATCGAATTTGGTCGTTTCTGTTCTACATTGTCAGTTCATTGGTTTTATTTTAGCGCATGACTACTGTAAAATTATAAAAGAAGCTCAAGACTAAATTAATACATGTTCAAATATTTAAAACGGGCTATTTTTCAATGATGATATGAAACGGTTATTAAAAATCGTTTCCCACAAAAACTTTGGAAATATATATCTGCAAAACTCGTTCGAATACTTAAATGACATAACGTATTTATATTAGGATGCTTGGAAATAGCTAATAAAGGCTGAATTTAATCACGCAGGATTACTTATGGATTAATAAGCAACGATATCCCATTACTTCTAAAAGCTAAAACATGGAGGGTATATTTCTGCACCGCTTCCATTTGTTATTCTTTAGATTTAAATTTTGAAATACATACAAGTTTGGATTGAGGAACAATTAATTTTTTTTTAAATATCGCCAAAGGTGTAAAAGATGGAAATCTGAAATTTTGAGCGTACATTTCCCCATTAATGTCACTCATTAGTTAAATGTTAAAGAAAATCCACTGGGAAGGTCGGAATGAACTTTGAAAATTTTCTACACGGTTGCATTAATTGTTTCCGACAAAAACAATCGTCGCAGCAACTGAAGTGAACATGGTCTACCACAAATGCGTAAATGCGTTTAATTTTCTTTTGTGCGCACACATAAACAGTATTTATTCCTTTAAGCCAAGCGAAAAACATTTTAAACAGTATGAGATTAAGATAGAGCCCCTTGACGATATTATATCATTTTGTTTGTTCACATTTATGTTGATTAATGTCTTTATGTTGAGCCTGTTTATCCTGTAATATTTACGAAGAAAGAATTTTAAAAATCTTAAGGTGGTCAGTTATTTTTATTTATCACATCACTTGGAAAATTAAAAAATTAAATTAAATATAAATTAAATTATACATATCCTTAATCCTAATATAGGTTAATAATAAATAG
Source organism: Tanypteryx hageni (assembly GCA_028673005.1). Lineage (NCBI taxonomy): Eukaryota > Metazoa > Arthropoda > Insecta > Odonata > Petaluridae > Tanypteryx > Tanypteryx hageni. The sequence continues at coordinate 45,419,376 of CM054117.1, forward strand.
AATCTTCTGTTCTATTTAGAAAGAAAGAAGTTTACATATCTTGTCAAATAAATGTGTCTGATCTAATTAATTATTTTTAAAAATTAACATAAACTTAATATGACAGCGAAATGTCACAGCCTCTCTAGTTACTTTCGATTGCTTTACTTATATCTGCGAAGTTATAAAGAATGGATGGCTGAAAATTTTAGCATAAATATCCACATTCAACCCATTTTCGGATAGGTGCGAAAACGCATAATTTATTGTATATTTAATAACAAGTTGCCTTTGGGTTTTCGGTTTTTTTGTTTACCTTATCTTTAGATAAGATAGCAAACAGATTTTTTAAAGTATTTTACTTGTTATTTCAATTATAGTTTACTACACATTATAATTCAAATTTGATCAATTTTTAGGTCATGAACGCTTTGAAGGGAAACATTTTTTAACTAAATAAAAATATATTTTCATAAATCTTTAAAGACGTTCTGTAATACTTCAAGACTGCCTCTTTAATTATATATAATATGTTGCTAATAAATTGTCCATTAAACGGAATATTTTTTACTTTGAATGTAATGGCGCGTTTTCGCACCTTTGGTGTTCGGGGGTTTGGGCCGTTTGGGACCAGACATAGTTTGACGCTGCACGACGGGACACTCCCGGTTTCTCAAGTTATTTTATTCTCTTGGAATGAATCAAAGCATGCTTATCGAGCACGAAAAAAGAGTGTCCAAGAGATGTGTGGTTCTTCATCGATAAGAAAGCACTCGGGCTTATATTGCTCTCCTTCTTTCTGCCTTTACTTTTTGCCGTCGAATGAAACAAAAGACGCCTCCGTGGTCTATGGGAGGTGAGTATTGGCCTTATGCTGATCCAATGAGAGCCTCAAGGACCCTTACTTAGCCTATTTGTATTTAACGGAGTTGTTTCTCTGGAGAATGTCATCGTAAAAATAATTAAGGTATCATTTCGTGCGCCACCCGGTATAACAAAGTGTTACATTTTCTTCTCTTGCCATCTACAGGCCGACGATGCCCACTCATTGTGAGACAAAGCGAGCCGATTTCTCTTGTACAGTTCCTCTTGCTGAAACTACGGACTGAGTAGAGATACTCCGACTTCGGAAGAAGACGGGCGTTTTGTCCACTAATCCTCGTGCACTGTTTCTACACTTATTTTGGGAGGAATCCAATTGATTTTATTTCCAAATACCTGAGTACATTTCCTTTTGCTGTGGAAATACTGTAATCAGGAGCATCACCAATAACTGTAATAAGGTGTGTAATTTTTATAAGAAATAGACCAGTCAGGTTCGGATTCAAATTATGGTGTCTCTGTTCATCCGATGGGTATCTCTTCCAATTTTATCCATACGGAGGAGTAAAAAGAAATCGTGAGGGAATGCAATTTGGTTTTGGTATGAGTGTTTTCTTAGAATTACTGAGTTATTCCTGATCCATTACAACAACGGTTGTTTTTTGTCAATTTTTCTAATCATATTCCTTATTTCAAATACTGAAGAAAAAGGGGTTTTATGCAGCGGGTACAATTCTGGAAAACAGAACTGAAAAATGTCCGTTGGAAGATTCTAGATCATTGAGAAAAAACCAAGAGGCTCTTTTGGCCATGCATTTGATGAGGTAACGGAACAGTCTGTTACAAAATGGAATGACAATTCTGTTGTCATTGTAGCAAGTAATACAGTGCCTGTTTCACAGTTGGGGAGTACAAAAAGATTCAGCCGAAAGGAAAGGAAGGAAATCACGATAACCCAACCTCTAGTTATTAGGGAGTACAATAAGCACATGGGTAGAGTTGATCTACACCAGGGGTGGCCAACTTGTTTCTTGTTGCGATCGACTTTTTTATATAAAAAGTAGTCACGAGCTACCATGACGAAAAACTTTTTAATGCAATTATTAAATATGAGTATAAAGGGAAAATAAAAATTACTCATTTCAAAATATACAAGTTTTGATAGAACAAAGTTTATTGAATAAACGAAGAACTTCAAAATAAACATTTTGAAATATAAATATACAAAAACTGAAGAAAACTTTTAATTTTAACTAATGAGAAGTTTGTGTCTTCATATCTTCTTCTAAGCTTATATAGTGGGGCGTGTACCTCGACAAGGACAATCATAAGGCATCTCCAGCATGGCAATCGGTAAGCAAGGAACGATGCTTCGTCTTCGTTAGCTTTAAATATGAAAACGCCCATTCACATAAGTATGTGGATTCAAAACAAGAATGGATATATTCACTACATTTTCTAATAATTGAATATTTTTCCCGACTAACATACTTCGAAAAGCCTTCTTCTGACTCTCTAGCTCTTAAGAATAGTTCGGATTGCAGTGTTATAATTTCGTTTTCAAGTATAATTTTTTCCATGTGGAAAATGTCAGCAATTATTCCCGCAACATGCTTTGTATTTAAATCAGCTTTAAATGGAAAAGAAAGATACTGGACAATATCTCCGATTTTTTTAAAATCATTGAATCTGACATCTAAGTCCACCATAACGCTTTTAATTTCTACTATGTATTTTTTAGACGTAAAAAAAAACTAGGATATTTTTGCAAATGGTCTTTCATATTTGGAAAGTAATCAAAGTTTTGTTTTTGGAGATCGCTGATCAACATTGGAAATTGATTTTTATAAGCGTTAACACTACTAATCATCTCACTTATGGTTTTATTCCTTCCTTGCAGTTCTAAATTCAAAACGCTCAATTTACCTGTAAAATCTGTTAGAAACGCTAGATCACAGAGCCAGCTTCCATCATACAAATTCTTGTATTCATCGTTTCTTTGGTGAAGAAAATTTATTATTTCACTCAACAAATTACGAAATTACGGAAATTGCGAACACTGCCGCGATCGACCGAAAATGGCTCCGCGATCGACCTGTTGGCCACCCCTGATCTACACGATAATGCAAACGCGATCTATAGAATAAAAATCAGAGGAAAGAAGTGATGGTGGCCTTTATTCATAAGTCTCTTGGACAGTCTGCTCTAATTCATGGAAACTGTACAGAAAGGCCACTTGGTATAAGATGTCACAAGTAGCTTTTTAGGTCTTATGTGGCTCTAACCCTTCTAAAAAGTGACCCAATTCCATGCAACGAAGAACAGCTTTTATCAAGTTGTATTCCAAACCCTAAAAAAGGCAGACCATAACAATTATCTTCACCTTCATATATGAAAAAGGACAGAGTTGGTCGCCTAGTGGAGAAAATAGATTCCAGGAGAAGGTGCAGGCAATGCAAAAGCCATACTGTATACATGTGTGTGAAATGTACTGTACCATTGCATGCTAAATGTTTTAATAAGTTCCATAAATAATGTGGAACCACCAATACAAAGGCATAACATATATAACAATTGATATATGGAATATTTATGGATTATTTCATGAATTAATAAAACGTTTAATGAAAAATTTCTAAATTAAAACATTTTTTGTTTTCAGTACCCAAGACACTAGATTCAGCCAAGGGTGCGAAAACGCACCATAATTACTTTCTCCATATACGTAGTATGAGAAAGTATTGTTTTCATGAAAAAAATCGAAATCGAGTTTTAAACTGTAATACATGTTTTAAGGTTCCCTGAACACGTTCTGACTAGTTTCGCGATGATGTCTGTGTGTCTGTCTGTCGGTCTATATGTGATATTTTTTTGTGGGCGCTTTAACACAAAAACTATTAATTAGATCAACGAAAAATTTATATTTAACATTTTTATAAAAGTTTGAAGATCTTATTAGTTTTTCGTAAAAATCGGTGGACCGGAAGTGGGTGTTTACTCTTGTCATTTATTCGTTATTTTGAAATGTTTGCTTTGACATTTGATAAATGTAAAAATATATCGCAATAAATTTTGTAGAAAAATTTATTTTCTGCAATCTTTTTTTGATACATTTTTCCATATAATGCATTGTTTAAGAGATAATCTTATATTTTAGCTGCCACCACCACGCCACCTACCGAAGACTATTGTTAACAAATGACGCTTAGTTACGTCTTAGTAACGCTCCTTTTTCTTTTCTTAATTGTCAACCGGAAGTAAATATTGACAACGATCCCAGAGCTAACAATATGTAATTTGCCATATAAATATGGAGAAAGTCATGCGTTGCCAACATCTTTTTTAATACAAATAAATTTCTTAGGACCTCTATTTTTTATTTTCCCTTTTCTAGCACATATGAAGAACAATCACGAAAAGAAAAGATTAAATTTTACATTATGTCTAACCTTGGCCGTAAATGGGTTAATGCTTCTTATTCTTAAGTTCGACTTTTGAAAACCATACAGAGGTGGATAGGGAAGCGTCCAAAATTATAATACAAAAATGATTGTGTTATAAGTAGACCGCGGATCATTAGGTAAAAACCTATTTATTTCCTGAGTGGATATCTGAATATACAATTGTATATATACGTTTCATGAATAATAAACCCCGAAAACGTATATTTTATATTGCCTAAAAATGCCTATTTCGACGCTAATGCTTATTTTTTCCATTTTGATGCAAAAAAGCCTAAAAAGGGCTAATTTTGTAGAAAAAATCGACAATAAAAGTAGATTTTGGTACTAGTCATATTTTTTAAACTGACTGTAGAATGTTCAGTTGATGGTTGGGAAAATGTCCTTCACACCACGGTCATGATCAGGTGGCGAACACCAGCTCAGACCTGTCACGCATCCGGCGGTGCAATTCTGTTTCCCTGTGTCGCGCGATGCGACAATGGAACAATGGGTTTAATCTGATGTTGCGTTAATTTCTCGTCGTTAAATTGTCACATTGTGTGACACGGGAAAACGAGAATAACCTTGCAGTCCATCTCCAGATCGCAGAGGGTGAAGGTGAGAAGTGTGAACGTAAAAATTGTGAAAGTGCAATGCATAAAATAGCAATTTCGAAAGCTTATTTAATACGTCAGTGGCTACAAGAGTTTCCGTACTTCACAACGGATGGAAAAATCATCTTCTGTCAAGCATGCAACAAGGAGATAAGTACATTATAATGCTGGCTTGCAACGAATTATTGGCCGTGAATTGCTTGCCATCTTTGAGGCAAACACCATCTACATTTTTTGTTTATACCAGCCATTTTGTGGTAACTATGGGCGTGGTTATTCAAAATGTTCAGTAATCCAGCTGCGGACCTTCGTATCTCTAAAGTAAATTTTATATTTTTGCCACATTTCCATATTTATTAAATTATTTCCGTATTTTTACGGTTAATTATTTCTTCATAATTTTTCTTTATAGGTTTCGAGTTATAAAAAAGCCCACCTAACTCAGCATGTCCAAGGAGTGCTACATAAGGCAAATGTTGAACGCAAATCGAAGATGAAAGAAACGCTTTTAACAAAAACTTCTGAGGGATCCAGCAAGAATAATCAGTTTTATGCAGATTTGTGTCATGCAATTGTGGCAGCCAACATTCCATTCAGAACACTAGAAATTCCAACATTCAAGGGGTTCCTAGAACGATACTGCCATCAGTCGGTACCTTCCGAGTCAACGCTAGGCAAGAATTACGTTCAACCCACGTACGATGATGCAATGTGCAGGATACGGGAGGACATTGGAGATTCACATATTTGGATATCAGTCAACGAAACCACTGACGCTCTCAACAAACACATGGCCAACTTGGTTGATGGGAAATTTGACCCAGATGTGCCATCCAGAGCCTACCTCATCTACACGAAGCAACTTACCAAAACAAATCAGGAAACAATAGCACACTCTGTGAACAATGGACTGAAAGTGCTGTATCCCAACAATCTAGACGAAGAGAAAGTGCTGCTCCTATGCACAGATGCTGCGTCGTACATGGTTGCTGCCATGCAGTTGCTCAAGGTGTTCTATCTCTCCCTTGTGCATGTGACATGCCTTGCCCGTGGTTTGAACCGCGTAGCAGAGCAAATAAGACTGGAAATCTCCAAGATGAACAAATTGATCTCCACCGTGAAGAAGGTTTTCGTCAAGGCACCAACAAGAAAACAGGCTTTTTGAGAAAAACTGCCCGATTTCCCTCTGCCACCTGAGCCTGTGCTCACCCGCTGGGGCACATGGCTGAAAGCAGCTGAATATTACAGTGAGCATACCCTTCATGTCAAGGAAGTTGTGACAAATCTAGTCGAGGATACTGCCTGTGTCACTTCGGCGAAAATGTTGCTGGATGATCCCTCCATTCCCAAGGATTTGGTGTATATTAGATCCCACTATACATCCCTTGTGTGGATTATTGCTGAATTGGAGGGCTCAGGAAAACCGATCTACGAAAATACTGCTTTGCTGAATGAAGTGAAACAATAAATCAAGTAAGCGCCAGGTGAAGTGGGGAAAAAAGTATGAGCTAAACTAGAAAAAGTGCTACAAAAGAACTCAGGTCTGCAGAGCCTATGTACAGCAGCAGGTATACTGGCAGGAAAATCCAGTGAAGTTGAGTGCAAAATTCCATTTCAACATGTACCTAAGTTGAAGTTCGGCCCCGTCACATCAGTTGATGTCGAACTTTTTTTTCTGCTTAAAAGATGATATTAACTGGCAAATGCCATAGTTTTGTGGTAGAAAACTTAGAAAAGGTGCTTGTTATTTGCTGTGAGGCCAACTACGGGAAATTTGTGGAATAAACACAAAGAGGTGACAAATTCATCACGGGAATTTCGAATGGAACAGTTTGTCAAACATTCTGCATAGTACTTAAATATATACGTGAATAGTGTTTTCAGTCAGTATTACTATATGTAATGTAGATAGTATTTTCTCTGTAACGCATGGTAAATTAACCATAAGAATAAGTTTCAATGCGTAGTAGTCAAATATTTTTATGTTCTTTGAAAACACAAATCAATAATGTTTCGTTGACTGGTAATTTTTGCGTGCGTGCATGTTTCAGTCCTTTTTCGTGAATTAAAGTTGATAGTTGACAGAGATGATGTTGTTGTTTTTTACTGGACACAGTTTTTGGAAGTTGTTTTAGAGCTTATTTTACGTTTTATAAAGCCTAATTAAGCTACTTAAAGAGCCTATTTTAGTCGCCTAAAACTTAATTTTTAGAACCTAAAAATCCGCGGTCTAGTTATAAGCGTAAATGTCATTTCGGAAGTAACAGTTACCCGAAAAAGTATATTGTTATGTAAAATATATGTTTCTGTAGAATGATGATGCGCAAAAGAACACTAACTTATCTATTAAACCACTCATTTAAACGCTAACTTCACTTTCACATGGTATTCCCTGTTATAAACAAACGGGGTTTTAGTGATTGAATAAGCTGTAGTATATCCACATGGAAAAAAGCGCTATTTTTATCCATGTCCATGGATAACACTCTACTTGTTTTCTTACTGTATGTTAATTGCCCATCCCCCAGTTTTGTGCCTAATCCAGTCCATATTTCTCCCTCTACCTTTTCGCATTTTCCTCCGCTTCCTTTCGATCTCCTTTTATCTCCTAGTTATATTTCGCTTTTCTGTCTAGCTTAATTCTCACTTTTCACGCCAATCCATTGCTTTATCCTTTCTTTTTTTATTTCGACGCCCTCCCCACCAACAAATCTCACTTTCCCTATTCTTTGATCTCACATTTCCGATCATTCACCTTTTTCTCATAACTTCCCCTCCCTCTATTCTATCCTTCTCCACGCAGTCCCCCGTTGCGATTTGCGCTTAATTCACGGCCAGACGAACCCTTGCTGCCCTTTCCACCTAAAATATACGCCAAACCCAGTCGCCCGGCCGAAGAGTCCCCGCCCTCTATCTCTCTATTTTGTGATCTCTCCTCCCGTCACTCTAACCCTCTTTCTCTCCCATCGCCCCGCTGAGCCATTCACTGCGCTCTCCCCCTCACTCAGCCGAGCTCTTCATTTCAAAGAAAAATCCGTGGCCGGCGACATAAATGGATCCGCCCGGGTCACCGCGCAAGAGGTGGTCTGTAAGGCGGTGAAGCGGGCGGGGAGGTAGTTGAGGGGAGCGGCCCATAGCAAAATGGCCACGCTAGTCTGACTGCTCGATTGTCGCGCCGTCGCTCTGTAGCATGCTCACTTAAACAAGCAATCCGTTCGGATAGTTTTGGAAGCGTTCTACTGGTTACATTAAAATATTTTAAAACTAACAAATGCAAAAACATATCAATATGTAAAAAACATATATGTTTAATTGGAACGTTATGAATGATTGTCTATAAATATATCAACCCGCCACCCCCCTCCCTGCCCCTCCACATAATATGTCGATGAATGTATTCAAATTTGCTGAGTGTAAATCAAAGAATAAAAATGTAATCTCAAATTTTTCTTGCAATCATTAATCCATCAGCAGGCCCTACAGTTTTTTACTTTTATAAATGCTTTTCTTTCCGGTTATTCTTTTCAGGGGGGAAGGAAGGAGTTATGGCTGGGAATATTAGTAATTCTCTGCTGTTAGTGTTGATGATTTACCCTCTTGCTTGACTAACAGTTTTTAGGTTTCACGGAGCATAATTTAGGTGGATCCCATATTTTTATGGTAAGCATATAGCTTAGTGTAAACAGAAACCTACGCTTTATACAACTATATATAGGTACATAAATGGCCCCTTTAATGGTTTAGAGCAGTGGTTTCAAATCTTTTCGAGTTTGCGGACCACATATCATACTGCTAGTTGTTATTTACACTCCTTTGAACATAGAAATCCAACCTAATATCAAAGGAATAATATGCTTTCAGCAATCAATTGTAATGTTCACACAAATATTTTGACATTCGTATTCATTACTTCAACAAATATCTTCGCGGAGCATAGCAATGAGAACGTTATTTTTTTCCGCGGACCCTCTGTAGTTGCCTCGCGGAGCACCAGAGGTCGGCGGATCACAGTTTGGGAAGCACTCGTTTAGAGAAGTCATATTATATTTACAGAAAATACACTCGTCACTTATGGATTATAATTAATTTTTTGAAGATTGCATCAATATAATTAACGTTTTATTTCTTATGAATTTTATTTTATTTTTTAAATTAATTTTTAATTATTTTAGTCACTCGTAGTCTTTCTTTTATTCTTATTCGTGCACTATGTTTTGGAAATGGATAATGATGCAGTACTGATCGTTTTTACAGTTCGCTGGGAGACAGTTATTCCTCTCCTACTCCTACCAAAGAATACGAACACAAAGCATTTTCCTATCTACTTCCGTTTTCTTGTAATCAATAACAACAGAGTTATTTTATTTATTGCTAGCTCATAAACAAAACTTTACGACCTTTTACAATGAGCGCAGCAAAGACTACGAAGACGAACAAACACGGCCACGCCCTCGGCTGGATACCAACTTGCGACCCAAGCATTGGGAGCAGCATTGTAACCAGCTATTTTAGCACCCAGGGAAAACTACCAAATATCCGCCCTCTCCATAAAAAATTCTTTAATACCTATATGGATTTAGGGTGAACAATAATAAATAAATATAAACTATGAATGATATAATTTCTCACTACAATTGTACAACATTTAAGTACATAATTATAAATATAATTACACACATACATAATTTTAATACATAGAGTATAAATATTTTAATATTAAAGATTTATTCTATGTAATTTTAACGCAGCAAACTCATAAATAGGATCATCGAAATTTATAGTTTCTGCTATGCGTAATGTCTGAAACAAGTATAGTAGTGAAATCTCTCTTGTCCTTGTGACATGCAAATCTTTCCTTTAACAATGTACGCGCCCCTTCATTAGTTACGCCCGGGGCAGATGCCCCGCTTGCCACACCCTAATTATGGCACTGATTGGGAGCTAGACACGCTAACCTCCCTTCTACCAAGTCCACCAAGAGGGCCTTTCTTCTGAGTACAAGCGTTCACGTGCTATTTTTAATCCCCCCGAATTTGAAGCTATACCACGTGTTTGTGAAGGAACGTGAGAGAACAGAAAGAGGGGAGAAAGAAAAGCAACGAACACTCAAAGGAGAGAATCAGAGGGGAAAGCGATTTGACGGAGGATCGGGCATCGCGAAATGGTGGATTCAAAGGATATACGGAATTAATGGCGGTCTCCGATGTGCCCACAACACAGGATGGTCAAGCCTTTTGATGGACTCGCGTGCGCACACACTCTATTTAGCTCTCTCTCCACCGTACGCTTGTAGATTTACGTTTGAGCGCTAAACTCGTTGATAATGGAGATCGACCATGGAAAATTATTTGCCTAGTCACAAACATTAAATTGAAATAAATAAAGAATATATGTCCTCTCATTATTTATTATTCGTGTTCGTTCTCTCTACTAGCAGCCATCACCTCCGAGCAAAATAGCGGCTCTGTCCATAAGTGAGACATAGACCACCTTCTATTGCTCTTTTCACTCGTTGTAAGATCCATTGAAAACACTTAATCCGATTAACCCTTCTGATAACCCAAATATTTATTTCCACCGGCCCAAATCCCTATTTCTAATCTCTTTTTCCTGATTCTCCATTTTTTCCTAGTTAACTGTATTTCACTTCGCGTATTTTTTCAACGAAATTTTCACTTTTACTTCACTTCTTATTTGCATTTCGGTACTTTCTTCATTTCCCTGGGATTATTTTCTTTCCTATTCCCATCTTCTCATTAACCATAATCCATTTATTATGATTTTTCATAAGTTACACTCACAATTCTTGTTCTTTTGTTTACACATATAAAGCGAAGTGTTTGTATGTATGTTCCGTTTTCGCTATCAAAAGAATGTACCGAATGGCCTGAGGTTTTGTCATGGGGGTATATTTTCATCGGGAAGGAACCATATGCTCTTTTTTTATCTTCGAGGTCATTCCGGGTTCACGGAAGGCTGTTATGGGGTAAACATGGCTGTATCTACCCTTAAATTTTGACATTTGACAAGGAGAAAAAATCCTCCAACACCTTTGTTTCATGTTTATTGAAGTCAACTAACTTTCTTTAGTTAAAGATGTGGTTTTTTCCGCGATACCTCTTTGATGACGTTTAGTGTTGGAGGTTTACTACTCTCTTAGCCCTTCTTCACCGTAAATACCCCAATCCAAGAATGGAGAATCATGCCGGCTTAATAGCTTAGTTGATTAAAGCCCCTATCTGGCAAATGGTGAGACCCAGGTTTGATTCCCGGTCAAGTACAGGACAAATGTTAAAATTTAATTTAAGATTTATGGGATCATGCATTAAAGTCATTCCAACACCATTTTTCTTGGGTATCTACCCTGTCGCTCAGATGCATGTGTTACGCCGAATCCGTGAAATGGACTGCTTTTACCCTTAGTCGTATAATGGGCAACAGCTGTATCCATTTCGTAAAATAGGTAAATTGTGCCTAGTTCACTGTGAATTGGGCAAAGATAATTCTGCCTATTTAATGAATTGGGCAAATACTTGAAATACTGAATAAATTGAAACAAGTTATTACTGTTATTGTTCTTCGTCTGTCTCTCTGCCGTATCTCGGAAACTAAGAAAGAAAAAAGAAAAATTATTTTAATGGCAAGGTAGTTTGTCTTAACGAAGGGATTACAGGAAAATAATTTATATTGTTCTCCGTCCGTCTGTCTACCGATCGGTTTTACCTGCGAGGTTAAGCTGCCCAATTCACGTATTTGGCGTAACATATGTATTATCTCGACAACTACGAGACCTAAAACCAAAACGAAATTATAACTTTTGCCACAATAAAGAGTACTTTACGATGAAAGGGATTTTAAAGCAATTCCATCTTTGTGCCGCTAATTTACCTTTTGAACACGTATAAAACGACATTCACGACACCATGCTGTTAAAACGTGCCTATCGCGTTGCTATACAACAGATTGTCTGTAGTACTCCATCCACGGCATGTATGTATTAGCCAGATGAAGATATAAATATATTTCTCAGACATTTTGTTTTTTTGTAAATTTAGAATTTTGGAGAAAAAATTAAAGGATAAAACAAAAACATTTTGTGACTGTTAATGGTTAATCTTAAGCCCTGGCAACGTCAGGTACTTCTGCTAGTATTTTATATTGGTTGCGATTTTACGAGCGCTAGGTAAACATGTAAGTATAAAATACTTTTTTAGAGTTTGTTTGTGTACAATTATTGTCTAATCAACCCCATGGATTTTTACAGCCATTACTCCTTCCACACCGAACACACCCACAAGGGAGTAGGAACACCCACTACTACTCTTTACGAAAAGCCCCAAGGGGGCCAACTGCTTAACGTCCCTTCCAAAGGATGGAGTGCTTACTTGTGCGGTCTCCTCAAATCACACAGGTAGTTTGAAAAATCCTGGCCTCCACCGGATTCGAACCTGCTGCGTGGAAGGCCAACGCTCTAATGACTCTCCAACCGCCATCCCACTTTTACTTTCTCATATACGGAGTATCTTGAGAAAGTACTGTAATCGTGAAAAGATTCGACTTCGAGATTTTGATGGAAATACACGTTTCAGAAGTCCATAAAAGTGCTTTTCGCCATGCCGTCTGTCTGTCTGTTCGCTGTTCTAGGGCCCAAACGCGTATATGAAATCGAATGATATTTCGTAATTGTACAATATATCATCTTTTGCAGAAATTTTTTCATAAAAATAACATTGCTAAAAACTAAGGGTAGTTTATAATTGGCGATTTTTAGAAAACTTTTATTTACTCCAAAATGTTTTTAGAGAATTTGATTAAAATCAATCCAATTGTAGAACCTGATTTCAAAAATAATAGTACGTAAGCCATATATCTCTTGAAATCACTATATGGCGTACAGTACAATGTACGCTCAGCTACCTTACCCAAGCTCTATGACGTCACACCGCAGCAATCCATTAAAAATATTAATACAACCTAAACGGCTAAACTGAATCGAATGATATTGCATTTTTTTGGATAATATCATTAATAATAGACACTCTGAATAGATGAACGATATTGCGAAACATTTAAGGGTACTTTATTTTTAGATATTTTGAAACAAAATTCGATTTACTCAGAAATGGCTATAAGGATTTTGATTCAAATCCATCCAATCATACCTCACAAATAATACTCACTAAGCCATGTCCCAAAAAATTACTAAATATCGACCAGTGGCATTAAAATATACACTAAACTACGGTTAAGTGTGATTTATAGGCGTTTGTCTTTTATAAACGTACAAAGTAGATCAAACATATGTACATACGCATATGAGAAAGTTTGTGCAATGCATATTGCGCCGTTTATTTTTCATGTGCTCTTTTGGAAAATTTCCGATGGAATTTTATGGAAATTCATCTTTGCAAATTTTATTTCAGTGTCAAACTACTCAAAATGACAACCTTAATAGCAACAAAAAAGGAAGCTGAAAGAATCAGTTTTACATGCATAGTTCCTATTTTTCGCGCACGCTCTTTATCGCGGATGTTTGTCTCGTGTTTAACCTTCGAAAACAAACACCATTGAACTCGCTTCCACGCGCTATGTTACATAGGGTTTTTGACGGGAATTAAAGAAAAAGTTTTTTGGTTGAGGTCCTCTCATTAATCAATGAGGTTTTTCATTTCCTCTCATCTACACTATGCTTCAATAAATCTTAGTTTCAGCGCGTCGCGTGTCTGTGTCACTGCCACTCAAAAACCATTCTCACAAGCACTCCTGCCGCTCGCCGATCGAAAAATGCAAGTTTTTATGCACTATTTTCACGCAATGCACGAGCATGGCCCATAATGCAAGGGGAGGTAGTGTATGCCTGTATTTTTTTCCATCCGCATGCATCATCTCATAAAAAAATTCCAAGTTTTTTGTGAGAATCGTGTATCGTTAAAATTATACGCCGATTGAAAGGCACCTTTCAACTAATACTTTTAAGGGATGATATAAGAATCCTCATCATCACCAAAGTCTTACGTAAAAGTCTTTTTTTTTCCTTCAAAAAGATTTCTATAAATATGTTATGTGTATTTAACTATGCATTTCTCTATTCATACCAATTGATGTAATATATATTTTTATATGGAGATTTAATTGGTATTTTTATAGTACATTAGTCAGAGCGTCGGAGCATAGTGGTGAACGGAAGTAGAAGGTGGGACCAAAAACATTAACTTTTATAGGTAATATTTATTATTTTGGAAATGCATAATAATAAGAAATATATTATTTTTGGTAAAATAATCGCGTCAGTATTAAAATCTAAACGAAAATTCGATCACGTTCCATAATTTCACGGTATAAAATGCGACTTATTAATCTCTCTTTCTGTCTATACCACCTTTCTATCCCAATAATATTCCACTAAGAGTTATTATATCACTTAAAAGCACATACTCGTTTCCACAGCATCAGCATTTCTAATTGTTAAAAAAAAATATTTCCGTTTTTTTTCATGCATCAACTGGATTTTTGAGCTAATTCGGAATAGATTCAAATTCCATGTTCATGAAAAGATATATTCGTTCCTTTGGTTATTCCTAATTTCCAAGCCTCAAATTCGCATCTTAATTCTGAATCATTTAAAAAGGCAACTCAATAGCTAACAAGGTGATTCAAACAGAACTTTTGATGCCTACTTTCCATTTAATCATTTACTTAATACTTATATCGGCTTTAATAGCTTTAAAGCCATCGCGGATATTTTGCTCATTGTGATCCCAAATTTCATAATTCAGCGTTATAAAATACTACAAGTACTTTCGAACGGGATATTAAATTGATCATGCGTATTTGTGCGGCAAAAATAACGCGTGCGCGTATATGTTAAACAACAATAGTCGTTGCCATGACAAAACTCTCGGATTGGGTGACAAAAATTGCAAAATCGCCAATATTTATGCGAAATTCTAAGAAATTCGATCGTTAAGCCAAATTCTACGATAAAAATTAGAATCTTCATTCCTTAACCCGGAGAAGAGGTAGCACAAAACTCGCTCGGATACTACAATTCTAAGATGTGCAAGAGAAAATTATCCTGCACGATGGATTTCAGATTTACATGTAAATCAAATGGGAAGGATAGTTCCTGGAATCTTCGTACCAAAATCTATCCTCGAGAGATCGGCCCATGTAGCAAGAGATTTCCACCAAGTTTCATGAAAATCAATCTATTGGTTCAAAAGTTAATAAGGGGGACGTACAGACAGACAGACACAGCGACAAAACTATAAGCCTACTTCCATTATGGAAAGTAGGCTAAAAATGTTTCGGGATTTGACTGTTATGCTTTCACATAATTCTTCATTATCTTTGGAACAAACCCGTTAACGGCACATTTAAACTTCAAAACGATACCGTTAAACGAGAAAAAATCATTTTCGAGAAAAATATTTCGCTGGAGAACCCCCTCTTAATTTTAATTCCGTATTATTTTTTTAACGTTCTCACGACCGAGTATTCAAAATGTACCGGCGAAAACGGTACTCGCTCTCTATTTTAACGCTCGTATGCGCTGGAGAAGGGTTTTTTAAAAAAAACGCGTATTTTCATGCTAACGTTTACACAAGATCCCGGAAGGGCCATCTGAAAGTAAAAAGAAACTTCAAAAAAGAGACACTTGAGTGTGTGTGAAAGAGAGAGAGAGAGAAGTTTATATGTGAATGTTTTTTCCTTTCTTCCTCATTTCCTTTTTTATATGTTCGCAACTTTATTGCGTGCAAAAAAAATAATTTAGCCGGGAGGGAAATGGAAGGTTGACGGAGGTAGCGAATGGGGAATCACAATCGTACGACACGTTTTGATGGAGAAGACGGCCAAGGAGAGAGAGTGAGAGGAAGATAGAAAGAGAGGGAGAGAGAGGGAAGAAGCCTGAAAAAGCAAAGGAGAAATCGATATCGGAAGTCTCCCGCGCGTGAAAATTTCCTCCAAGAGTTTTCCTTTCGCCGGGACCTTAAAAAAAAGAATTTATTTCAGGACACCGCTATTGCTTTTCGCGTCTTGCCTCGCAGGCGGCATATTCCCATTCTCCCTGTTACCCGCGACACGCAATCATAGTTCCCGCTTTCAATGAGCGCTATAAAAGTACGACGAACGAATGTTCCACGCAAGGAGAGCTATAAAAGCAAATCTCGGAAAAACAAACAAATCGATTAGTTGTCGATAGACAAAAAACAGTATGAGGTAGCTAGACCACGCGAAGTTGTTAGCAAAAGGGAGGGATAAAAAAATGTTTGGCTTTCGAAGATGTAGGGAAAAAAGATTTTTTAAAATTAATGTAATTAATTAATTAATGTACGGAAAACGAGGAAACAGTTGAATAGGTAATGTGTACCGACAGTAGTAGAAACAATTAGATTGGTGAAAAGCACCACTATTAGTATAAAAAATTGAACAGTTAATGCGTACCGCCATACATATAAACAATTGAACGGGTAAATTGTAGAGAAGCAAGAAAACGTGAGATATAAAAGTAACAAATACAATAATGAAGATATATCTGGGTGGGGTTCAAATAGATGCGACACAACAACCAATTCAATTGTTTATACTACTTTCGGTACAATTTACTCGTTCAAACATTATGATACTAACGGAACAATTAACTTGATAAATTGTTTATAGTTCTGGCAGTACACATTACCCGTTCTATTGTTTATACTACTGTCAGTACAATTTACCAGTTGAATTGTTTATTCTAATGCCAGTACAATTTACCCGTTCAATTGTTTATTCTACTGGCAGTACAATTTACCGGTGCAATTGTTTATGGTTATGGTGATATGCATTACCTCTTCAATTGTTTATACTTCTTGGCGGTACACATTGCCTATTAAAGTTTTTATACTTCTTGGCTGTATACATTGCCTGTTCAATTGTTTATACTTTCGGCGGTACACAGGAACCGCTCAAATGTTTATACTTATGTCGGTACACATTAGCAGATCAAGTTTTTATAATTATGTTTGTACGTAATATCTGTTCAATTGTTTATAGTTCTGGCTGTACACAATACTACCCGTTCTATTGTTTATACTCTTGTTGGTATGATTTACCCGTTTAAATGTTTATTCTATTGACAGTACAATTTACCCCTTTTTTGTTCATATGTATGGCGGTATGCATTACCTGTTCAATTGTTTATACTTATAGCGGTGCTTTTTACCAGTCCAATTGTTTCTACTAATGTCGGTACACATTATCTATTCAGCTGTTTATACTAATAGGAGCTTTTTACCGGTTCAATAGTTTATAGTACTCTCGGTTCAAATTATATGTTAAATTGTTTCCAGTTCTGGCGGTACGCATCACCCGTTCAATTGTTTATACTAGTAATTGCATATACTATTGGTGTGTTATTATGATAATTATTATTATTGTTAATTTCAATTACTATAAAAATAATTGATCTTGTTTAAATGAAAGTAAAGTTTTTTCTCATATATTCAACGGGAATGAAATATTTCGGGGGCGAAAAGACCGGGGGGAGAGAGGAAAGACCGGGGATGAAATTTTCCGGGGGCGAAAAGACCGGGGGGGGGGAGACACTTTTAATTTTTACATCGTACATTTATTTTTCACATTTCATAATTATTTCCCGAAACTGGTTGAAGAAAACACCCCTACAATGAGTAAGAGGAAAAGAGATGAGGCCTCAGAGAAAATCTTTGACAAAAAAGAAAGCTATAGTAGGTAATTTGAACAACTTCTATTTCTAAAAAAAATCTTGAATGAACGATTAATATATATAATCTAACTAATTACTACTTGATCCGATAATTATATAGCATAAATAGTATAATTGTTAAACTAAAAATACTATACATTAACTAATTTTCTTATAGTTTACATAATACATAAATGCAATTTCAAAGTCGAATATTTTATATCTCTTCAAAAAAAGAATCACCATATTTGTTGGCACTGAACAGTTACAAATACCATTTGTATTTTTTTAAATTGTGGCCGATCTGGGAGTTTTTTGAGTAATTTGGGAATTTTTAAACTTCTGCCTGAGAAAAGATCGCCGATCGCATCACTGGCCAGGAGACAAGACATCGCGCGCGCGGGGCGGAAAGCAGTGGAAGCCGGGATTTCATCGGCTGTTCGAACACCATGATATCGCCGACTTCGGTTGTTTGAGTGGGCAGTGATATAACTAGCAGCTGAAGACATTATTCTGTGTTGGAGTGGACAATGATATACCAGCAGCTTTAAGATATTGTCGTAATTTTATCTGATGTAATATAACTGACTTTGAGCAAGAGACAAGTTTCCCTCTGAAATTGACTATCATATGGTTAAATTTGTATTTGCTTTTGTGTTCATTATGTAAACATTTTGTTATACTGACAATAGTGTTTGGTTCTAATTTCATAAGACCCTTAGCATATGTTGGAGTTGTTGCACCGAAAATTATGGTTCGCTGCAAATTGGAGGCACCGGGGAGATATCGTCTAAACTAGGTTGCAAATTGTCTTAACTGATTTTTTGCTATATTTCTTGTTATTTCGTAGCATAGTTCATTTTGTATGCGTTCGTCATTCCACACTGACTTGCTCCATCCCCCCCCATTCTACCAATTAAGCATTTGCCCCAAATTCATTTTGTCTTCCCTCAAATATATCTAGGGAACGAAGTAAAAAGGGTGTTACCGTACTCGCTGAAGGCACCCAGTATAACGAAGCCGAGATGACGCCCCAATTTTCCGATTGCGTAAGAGTCGCTGAACAGCTGTTACTCAAAATTCCCAATTTCCAGGAAGCCACCTCTGAGACTTATTTTACGTTTATATACGCTGCGTCCGATGTATTGTCTTTGTCACTTATTCCGGAATATTACTTGATTATACTGTTATTGTCCAAACTTCCGGCTAATTGTCGCCAATTTTTGCTTTCGGTAGTCAATCAAAAGGTGCCCTGGGGACAGATAATACCGAGCGTACGGGAAACCATCGTCTCTAATAGGGAATACGAACGGCTCATTACCACTAAGATTAAAAGATTCAAATTCCCGCACGAGTCCCCTTGCGACGTTCTTTATTCCGTCCAAGGTGCCGCTAGAGCGCTGGAAAAATTGTACCCCGACAACGAGTTTATCGAATTGATATTGGAAGTTAAGCCCCATCACTCGATCCACTTTAACTTTCGCTAAACGTCCCCAAACATTACGAGAGTTGGAAACCGTGGTGATTCATGCGGCCAAGAGCATGATGAACCGCCTAGAATACGCCAGTCCACGCGCCGTCAACCTCGCAGAAACAGAATCTCTGATAAGTGCATAAACTTAATGTTATATAAATATTTTACATGTATTTGAAATATCCAACGCTAATATCGGAAAAGCTAAAAATACGTCAAAAATTCTCCCTATTAAAAACCGATGAGATTTGTCAAGTGTACAGCGAGGTCTTAATTTACTGAAGACAAAAGAGTGAGGAGAAAAAGAAAAGCGTGAAAGAGGAATGCGCCAAAAAAAAAGTGGAAGAACAGAAATATCACAAGTATGCAGATGATCTGTATTCGGGTCGTAATGGGTCTTACAGATGTAACTATTATTAAAAAATGTGATATCGAAGTAACGAAAATAAAGCGAGAGAAAGGATTTTGAAGACATCTGTCTTTGTCGGAACGGATTCGAGGAATTTATTCCACAAGTTTTGGGCGCTAAAATTGGACGTTCCTACTTCCGGGTTCCGTAAAAAGGTGACTCGAAAATGGAATGGGTAATGTCAGGAATGAGAAGTGTTGCTACGATTAGGATTTATCTCGAAGGAAGAAATTCGTAATCTGGAGAGGCGAGTGCGTGGGAGGCCGTGTGATTTCGGTGTGTGACTTAAAGCAGCTCAGGGGAGATTTTATTATTTTTTCGGGACGAGGAGTAATCCCTGGGTAAATCGCGGAGAAATTGGTTTTCGCTCCGCCGAGGAATATTTGTCAATATGTGTGTGATGGATTATTCATGTTGCGGCTTTCCTTTCCGATGAAGATGTGATGCGAGAGACACCTATCAATATGGAAATGGCGGAACTCGCGATGATTTATAGGCTTCCAATTTTCTATCCGATTCTGTAATCAGAAATTGGCCTTAAGTGAAACAAAGATATACTTTGCGATCCATGGAGAAACAAGGAAAATAGACTCCGTAACAGTCTGTGCGAGGTATTTGTGTAGAGCACAGGCACCCATCACTTGCTGGGGGGGAGGGGGTGCCGGTGGTGTAGTGTCACGCTGGCTGCTACTCGTCTGCTGCTTGAAAAGGCAGCGGGCACGAATCCTGCGCAAGTAGGATTTTTCCAAGGTCACCCGGCCCCCTGTTTGTGTGGTTTGAGGAAACTGCGCAAATTCAGCTGTTCCGTCCTTCGGAAGGGACGTTAAGCCGTTGCCCCCCCTGGTGTTCTTCGTAAGAGCGGGCAAATGCCGGCACAGGGTTTCCTCCTCCCTCCCCTGTTATTCTTTGCACTACCTCTGAGATACCCATTTGTGCTGAAAGAGAAGCAAATTGACTGGGCACTGAAACAACAAACAACTTGTTGAGAGCATACAATCCTTTAATCCAAATCTTTTGTAATTTTATAACCACAAAATCGTTTATAAACAAAAAACATGACTCAAATAGTGTAGGTAATGATAAAATTACCAATAATATATAGTGCTATTATGTAATAAATTAATGTATTGACAAAGTCGCCCTGAAAAATATGCGCGAAAAATCCGCTCAAATTACCAGCGTCACTCATTGAAACTCCTAATTTTTACTTTATCCATATACGTAGTATAGGGGAAAGTATTGTATTCATAAAAAAATCGACTTCAAAATTTCAACGGAAATACACGTTTTGAGGTCTCCTGAAGACGTTATGACCATTTTCTCACAAATGTGTATGTGATAGCTGTCTGTGACAGCTTTTTATGGGTGCTCTAACTCAAAAAATGTCAATCAAGTCAACGCGAAATTTTATATTTAACATTATTATAAACGTAAGAAGAAATGATTAGTTTTTGGTAAAACTCGGTCAACCAGAAGTGGGTGTTTACTCATGTCACTTATCCGTTATTTTGAAATATTTGCTTAAATATTTGATGAATGCAAAAATATATTGAAATAAATTTTGTAGGGAATTTAATTTTCTACAACGTATGTTTGAAATATTTTCCCATATAATGCATTGTTTAAGAGATATGTTATATTTTTAGCTGCAACCAATATTGTTAACAATTGACGCTTATTTATGTCTTAGTAACGCTCCTTTTTCTTTCCTTAATTGTTGAAGCTTGGTGGCTATATCCAATATCAGAAGGCTATGGTTTCAGTTTATTTCTGTTCTCTGTCAAGTCATAAAATATTCTCGTAGTCTTGAAATATTGATTATTATTTAACCTATTTGGAATTTTTAGAAATATTACAGATATGTAGAAAGCCATGTGGGTGACACATCAGATTTTTAACCGTGAACTCTAATATGTAGGCGTACAGATGACACAAGTTGTATGCTCAGTGTTCTGAGATTAACACACTATTCCGATGCGTCAAATATGAAAAACGTCTTTCTGTCATGGCACTCAATGGGTTAAGTCAAATAATTAGAACTACCATTAAAGGCATTTGTGGCGAAAGAAACTGTATGCATTAGGAATAAAACATTTTCATATAATAGCCGGAAAATTGAGGATAAGCAACTATTTCTGTGCACTTTTCCAGTTAATTTAAGTGAAGAATGTTAATTTCTTCGTGAATTCTACTCCAGTCTCCGATAGGCTGTTGCCTTTTTACTTTCTTACATACGTATTATTATTTATAGAAAAAATCTACTACGAGATTTTGACCGAAATACATGTTTCAGATGTCCCCGAGTCCAAAAAAGTTGTTTTCGCCATTCCATCTGTTTGTTCACTGCTCTAGAGCCTAAATGGCATTAAAAAATCGAAAGATATTTCATTTTTACGTATAGGTACTTTTATCCAGAATATAAAATATGAACGATTTTGCCCAAGGGTAATTTATTTCTGTTGATTTTCACAAATTTATTCAAGGTTGTTAAAACGTTTATTATTAAAATACATCCAGTTATAGAGAATGGAGTCATAAATAATATTGCATGAGCCATATTTAACAAAAAGTAAATGTATAGCGTCCAGCGACATTAAAATATATCTAGTTTTACGACCAGCTACCGCTTTCCCCAGTTCTCCCAACAATCTCCGTCCACCGAAAATTCTTTTGCGCCTTTGTAGCTTTGCCAATTCACAAAATGCTTAATATTTATGTATGTTATAACAATTTATCAAGCTTTATTTTTTCATGTGTGGGGTTATCAATATATACATTAACACAATTTACGTGAATATGACATTCTCAGCGGTTCTGTTGCATTTTTCCAGTCAATAGAATGTGTAGTGAGACCAGACGCAAACGCATACAAGAAAGTTTGTATATTGTACCGATTTTTACTATTCAAGTTTTCACCTTGGTTTCTTATATGAGTTTCTGAAATTATATAAATAGCATCGGCAGTTGTAAGAGCGATACATTCTTTGTCCTCCCTTTGAAAATTAACTGATATCAGTTCTTTGCTCGCACAACTAACGGTCACGAATCCCTCACGGTACCAATCGACTTGATTAAAATAAATATAATCAAAAATAAAATGCAAGTTCATATTTAACGACCGACTCTGCGTGAACATTATCATTTCAGAAACATATATACCTTATTGTTGCGTGACAAGTTTATTGATATCAATAACAAAATCCTATAGAACCTACAAACGTATGGGTGGATATTTCTTCTTGCAAATCACATCAACTTCCTACAAATCTATTAGAGATATATGTGTATTTAAATGAATGGAAATACAACTTTCATTGCATACAAATATCTAGAAAATATCATGTTAAAAATTTACACCTTAAGATGTAACGTTTTACATTGTTTCACTAATTTTACATATTATTTTAGAAAGAAAAACAAATTTTATAAGTTTCTGGATTGATATAAATATAAAAGAATCCTTTTACTTAAAACCTTCACTTTCGCTGAAAAAATATTTTAAACCATAAGCTAAGAAACAAAGCAGAAGTCAAAAAAAAACTCTAAATAGCGTAATCTTTACATGTAATGTTATTTCTGTTCTGTTGCTAAAACACTTAAGCTCCTCGTAAGAATTTATCTCACACTAAGAATGCTGAGTACCTGAGGCTATACGTGTTGATGTATTACTGAAGGTGATATTCTTGGAGCTCTTTACAGGTTTGGTAAACATTGAAATAACGATCTAATTTGAATGTTAAACTAAACTCTTCTAACGGTTGACATTTTTTAACGAGAAGAGTGAGTATTCCGAGATGTTAGTAAGTTTTGAGCCTAAGACAAATTGGTAGGGCGCACAAAAATCAATACTCTCACCAACTCAAACACATCGGAAAGATGGAAGGGATTCCTACGTACGAAAGAAATAAAGTGATTGGGAGGAGGAAATGTGAGCGGGCTTGCTCATTGGTGGAGGATTTGAAAAGAGGTCCATATATCTTGTCAAGTTACACAGACATTAAGATATGGAGACCTATTCATCTAGTTTCTTGATAAATTTAACCTATGATATTTTATCCGAATCTGAAAGCATTCGAGGTAGTGATACTGTAAGGTGAAATCACGGAAGTGATTCGTTCGAAACTTACAACGCGATCGATCCTAAGAGGGATTAAAAATCAGGCATAACTTCCATTTTGTGAATGATTTTAATGGCATATTGAAAAAAGAACTTGTTATTTCCACAAATTTAATTTAAAAACAACCGGTTTCACTACGATCGTCAGGTAATGATTTTTTCAATTTTCGATTTTCTAGTGTTATCGGTACTTTCGGTTCGATACTTTTGTGGTATCGATACTTTTCATTCGACATAACATATGAGTAAGGTATCAATACTTTCGTTTCAATTTCGTATCCTTAGATACGAAAAAAGTATCGATACTTTACTCACACCGGTAATTTGCTTTAGATACCAAGTACTTTTGTACTCGACTCTTTTCTTTCGATTCTCTACTGACATCGGTACATTCGGCCCGATACATTTGTGGTTTCGATACTTTTAATTCGATACGTCATATAATTACGGTATCGATACTTTCGTTTCGATATCGTATCCCTAGGTGAAGGTATTCCCTGAAAGAATGAAAGGTGGAGAACGAACATTTACTGTCGGTGCAACGGAAGAAGATGGAGGAAACGGTATTAGAGGTATGTTAAGGCGGTGAGTAGGAGTTGAGTAGAACATGATGTTGATTTTTATCTATATCTTGTTTGATCTCGCGCACAGCAATGATTAATATTTCAATGTGAATCGAATGTGCGAAGAGGATCTGAAGGATACGGTAAATGTCGGCGGCTTTTTCATAAACTCCTTACAGACGAACGGACCGCAAAACGAGACAAAATGATTGATCGATTGACATGAAAACGAACTGTCTAGCTCTTTTCGTTTAGGAGGATATATCGCATCAGGAAGACGGACAAACAGAACGCATAATCGGATATCATTGAAAAAAGAAAACGCTAAAAATGTATGAAATTTTCCATGGGGATCCGCAGAAATTGTGGGACTTTGTAGAGGGTCCCAGGCTTCGAAAAGATTGAGAAAAACTGTAGAAAAAGGACGAGGAGGAATAATAATATGTTCAGTGAACACATAAAGAACAACAGGTAGCGGAGGAAATATACTGCTGGGTAACCAGCAACTTTGCTAACGTGATCTAAGCGTAAAAGTGGGTATTTGCGGACCTGAGAAGGGAATGGGCGGGTCCCTTAGATCGATTTATCGTGATCTGAAAAAGGATTAGGAAGAGAGAGGAAAAAAGGTAGAAATGTGGAGGCTGCGAAAGAGGGACGAACAGAGAGAATGGGAGAGAGAGAGAGAGGGATTGAGATGGAGATATAAAGAGAGGGATGGGAAAGATGGAGTGAGATGGAGAATAACAAATAGGGAGGGAGGGAAAAGAAAAAGATAAGGAGGGAGAAGGGCTTGAAAGGGCAGGTATTTAGGACGAGGTAAATAAGGGGCCGATACAGTAGGGGAGAGGATTTGTAGGAGTTAAGAAGAATGGCAAATTGAAGGAGAAATAAGGAAGGGAAAGATAAAGGGCCGCTAAGATGGATGGGGATCGAGGAAAGTGACGGATGAGAAAGGAGACGAAAGAGACGATGGAAAAAGATAGGAGAGCAGAGAGAGAAAGAAAAGGAAATATAAAGTCCTATATCCGTGGTTCTCAAAGTAGGCGGGGCGTCGGGTTTCTAGGGAAGGCGCGAGATTTTTCACGAAAGAGACGATGGAAGAAGATTGGAGAACATAGAGATAGAGAGAGAACGAAAAGGAAATATAAAGTACTATATCCGTGGTTCTCAAAGTAGGAGGGGCGTCGGGTTTCCAGAGAAGGCGCGAGATTTTTCACGAATCGGACGACGACATATGA
Source organism: Tanypteryx hageni (assembly GCA_028673005.1). Classification (NCBI taxonomy): domain Eukaryota; kingdom Metazoa; phylum Arthropoda; class Insecta; order Odonata; family Petaluridae; genus Tanypteryx; species Tanypteryx hageni. The sequence goes on from CM054117.1 coordinate 45,444,738, forward strand.
GGCACCTCTCCTCCACCATTCTACCTCCCCTCAAAACTCTGCTTCACCATTCCGCCTTCCCTCTCCCCTCAATAACTTTCTAAGCAGATGTTCTACGGTATATTTTCAGGTCAATATACTTTATACAACTTTGATGAAATATCTTGTGTCTACGCTAGATCATATTTGCACGATATTCAAATGCAGCAGAGATCTATAAATATTTCATTTCGGATTTTTACAGCTTAAATAAATGTTGTTGAGTTTTACAAAATATTTTTTTTTATTTTTAAAATTAATTTATAATATTTGTTATATTATTTATAACTTGAGATTTCTCGTGTCGCTGAGAAATCAAAAAAGGTCAAGAAATGGACGACCTAGTTTCGTGGTTTTATGATAGTCGTGCTATTTTTTTTCTATCGCTATGCCAAATACAGAATTTGAAGTTTATCGGTATCAAATATGAAAAAATATTACCTATTATTCTGCATGCATTTAAAGTACGGTTAAAATGATAAAAGGTAAGGTAAGCACCTGTTTATTGTTTACATAGATTCATTCTTAGTAGAAGCTTGATACTTAGGCCATAAAAATATTTGAATGACTTCTTTCACACTCGAGTTATGCAAATAAGAATAATTTGAATACTCTCTGAAAAAAATGTGAATAATAAAAAAGTAATGACGATCGGCAATTGTTGAGGAATATTTTGAACTTATTACTAACAATAATTAAAAAAAGATCGAGGATCGGCGCAGTAGGCGCCAGGGTCGAAGCCCCTAGTTTACTATATTTTTTCTTAAATTAAGTACAACTTGCAATCTAAAAGTTGAAAAAATCTGGACCAGGGTGCTTTTTTAAGATCTTAAGAATAAACTGCTTGCACCCGGGCGGCAAATATGCTCGGCGAAGGGCTGCCCGCCCCAGCTGATTTGTTTGTAACGCAGCTTGTTGTATATGATACATAAAAGTTCTGCTCTTACGCGAGTAATCGGTGGATCTTTTAAAATATAAATTTACTATTTACTTTGATATTTTTGAAACGTGATTCAAAATATCTACCTTTTTTTTTAGGATCCCATAAATGGAAAAGTTAATAAAAGGTAATGAAGACTGTCCAAGCACCAGTAAAAGAAACGACTTACAAACATCAGGACACCTCAGAATAAGAAAGTATAGAAAGGAATATTTGACACATGATTTTTACATTTCAGAACATTGGTGATGTAGAAAAGCCTTTGTATATAATATGTAATGAAGTTCTGGCTTCAGATAGTATGAGACCTTGCAAGATGGAACGGCATTTAGAAAAATGTCATAAAAAATACGATAATAAGCCAAGAGAGTGTTTACAGGTAAAGCTTACACCAAACGAAGCTCAATAAAAAGCACTCATCAAGTTAGCTGTTGTGCAACCAAGATTGTTATTGGCATCATATAAAGCATCTTATAGAATCGTAAAATGTAAGATACCGCACACAATTGGAGAGAATTTATTATTACAGGCTGCAATTGATATGAAAGAAGCATTGTTCGGTAAATCATTTGCTAAAGAATTTTTTAAAATCCTCTTTCTAATAGTACAGTAAAAAGGATTTCTTCACTGTTTTAGGATTTGTGTATTCAATTGACGTAAAACTTAAAAATAACACGATTTGGCTTGCAAGTTGATGAAGCAACTGATGTTGTACATATACATTTGATTACATATGTGAGATATTCAATTGTAAAGAAATAAGAAGATTTATTATTTTGTAAGTTTATTAAATATTAGTCTACTTCTGATGAATTATTGAAAATAATTTTAAAAATTTTCATAGAATATGAGTTAAATTGGGAAACCTCAATTGACATGTGTACAGATGGAGCACCAAGCATCGCGGGTGTTCATAGTGAACTTTGAGTGTTAATTAAAGAAAAAGCAATAAATGCAATCTGGGCACAATGCATGTTACATGGGGAAGTATAAGCATCAAAACATTTGAGCTCGGAATTACATGAAAATATTCATAATATTTTACGTTTTGTAAATTATGTATATAAAATCATGTTCGCTAAAAACTAGAATGTTTGCGGAATTATCCGAAGATACGGATTCTGAGAATACAGCTTTGCTGTTTTATTGTGAAGAACGATGGCTATCCCGTGGAAAGTTTTTAAAGCGAGTATATGAGTTAAGAAATTAAACTGTTACATTTCTTGCCGAAAGCAAAAATGAAAATGCCCACTTTCTAAATGATGAAAGCTTCGTGCATACATTTTGATACTTGGTTGATATTTTTGAAATTTTAAACTTGTTATATACGTCTGTGCAAGGAGTAAAAATAAACATTTTAAACTTCAGCGATAAAGTTATAGTTTTTTTTTAAGAAATGCAAGTTATAGAAATAAATTTAAAAAATAAAACCCTTTCTACATTCCCAAAATTGAAAAGTGCTACTGACGAATATCCAAGTTCAATGAAAAGTGATATGTTCATAAAACATTTGGAAAGATTAGAAAATCATTTCAACCATTACTTTCACGATGTTGATTTAACTAAGTTTGAATGGATTCGATTTATTGCTTATAGAAGAAGAACATCTAATATCCTTGTCCTGTCATAACACATTGCATCAGATTTTTCAGACGGATAGAATTGTTGAGTTTTGGTTGGAAAGTAATAATGAATACGTAATATTGACGGAGAAGGCGAAAAATATGCTGCTTCCATTTGCCACATCTTACTTGTTCGATTGTGGATTTCTGCTGCGGCAGTAATAAAATCCAAATACCGTTCTAAATTACGAATTGAGGATGAACTTCGAGTTTCCTCATCAACTCTGACACCCCGCTTTAATAGGCTTTGTTCTGCTCAACAAGAACGTTCCAGGCATTTATATGTATTCACAATTACTTTAATCTAATAAAATACATTAGTTTCTATTGTATGCTGTACGATGGGCTTCCTTTTTATATGTCTAATGATATGGCCTACCTTAAAACCTTAAAAAGTCAGGGAGGCGCAACAATTTTTCAATTTGTCAAGGGAGGCACGAACCAAAAATGTTTGAGAACCACTGTCCTATATCGTATTTGATCTTGTAATACCCGGACTTCTTCACCGTAAAATTCCCTTTAAATGTAAGGTACGGGCATTTCACGGATTATGCTATTACTGGTTCAGAAAATTAGTATTTGCTGCGTATTCTGGGCACAATAAACTTTCTATCATGCTATATGTACATATATAAATCGAATATATATTCTCTGTAAATAGGAGAGACTTTTATGTAAACGAAGAACATGATCTTGTAATGGAATTAAAATAAAAACTCCTAAACCGTAAAATAATCCAAGTGAGCACTCACAGGTCAACAAGAGAAAATAGAAAAAAAACATATTTTGCTTACAATTTTGCAGGATGATGGCCTACAGGAACCTGATGTCGAAAACTAGTATAAATAAAAAAGAAGTGGTCTCCAAATTTCCTTTTTCAACATGATCTTGTGATGAAAATGTAACACGAAATAATCTTCTCAAAATTGCCCAATTGTGATGTCTAATAGCTTTACCATACATATTTTAGTGTAATTGCGGAAAAGTTAAGTTGCAAGCCCCAATATTGTCGGTTTGGCAGGTAAAATGTCTAGCGATGAGTCCCAACATCAAGGTTTTAACTTTATTTTTTTAGTATTGAATGATCTCTGGTCTTTCGTAGCACAATTTGTTTTCCAGTTTTCGATTTGGCCAGTTTCAGCGTAATCTCAATTTAAGATCGGCATTGTAGAGGTGTTATTTTTATTTCACAGTTGTCTAGAATACTGAATCATGGACAAGCAGAAAAGACACACATTAGCTTCCAAGCTAAATACTGTAACACAGAAAACTTGCATTGTGGGAATTATATAAGTTTTAAATTTGTCCAAATATTTAGTTTAAAATAAATAGCGGGTGAGGGGCATTACGTGCAGAAAAGACTGAATATGATTGATCATTAGCCTTTTTATACAAAATTGTGATCGGTGTTTCTAAGTATGAAATTAATGAAAAATGTGTCTAGAAGTAGCGATATTACGTAAGAAACATGCCATAAAATTATTTCGATGAAAATAGCAATAAATTTGTTTGTTCGGTGTGTTTCGACCACATGAAAATCCCAAATCCTCTTTTCCCTAAATATTTTTAGTAGCGCTCTAACTGTGACGTATGAATGAAATTAACTGTCATGCCCGTTATAGTCACATTCGCAATAAATTTGAAATAAGAATATACCGAGTAATATTCGTGGAAGAAAAGCGACTTAGTAACGAGGGAGAATTTCTTCACTTTGGAGGAATTTATAGTATGAAAGGAGAAGACAATGGCTAAAAGCAATTTTAAAATTGGCAACGAAAAAAGGCTTTCACACTACGTTTCAAATCTTTCTATGCTATTCAAATTCAAAGATGAAACGTTCCTGGAATCTAACCCATGACTTTACTTTAGACTTTGAACCGTGTAAAATTTAAAACCCTGAAAATATCCCGAAAGTATGATTCAAAATGTAAACGTCGTTCTCGTCTCAAAAGCTTTTTTATATACGATCTTTTAAATTTAAATGCTCTTGACACACGGAAATTTTAAGCAAATAATATTATAGATAATATAATAGATTTCTTAATATATGTCCAGCTCAAGAACGTAAAAAGCATTTCTTTCAAAGCCTCGATTTATATGGAGTATCCATATATATGAATTTGCATTTTTCTCGCTATCCACATCAATCGATTGCTTGCAATAACGCTTTTTTATAGGATATGAAAACGGTAGCAAATAGCCCAACATATTTTGTTTGCGACTTATGTCTAGAAAAGGTCATTTTTTTTCTGTACACAAATTTGTATTGCGGTGATCTAAGACTAGGCATGAGTTATATGTTAGAAAGTGTACTCTCACTCTGTTTTTTCCTCTCTCCCACCTCTTTTAACTGCCTCTCTCTCTCTCTATCTCTCTTATATTCTCCTAACTTAAAAAAGTAACCACGATGAAAACCCTATTCAAGGATTCAAGCGAACTAAGGCCCTCTTATAATATAAAAAGTGCGCGAGGAAGAACAGTTTCCGTGGAAACCATCCCGAACGTGAACCTTCTTAATCCCCCGTCCGCGCCCTTTCCTACTTCATCTTGCGTAAACCGCTACATTTTCATCCTTCTTTTATCTCTCTAATGCCCGCCACCGCCTTACTCATTCCTCTACCCCAAGCTGCCTTCCATCTCCTTTCTCTTTCATCTCCTCCCTCGTGGCGAATGAGCTGTGAATAAAGTCTAAGAGGAACGCAACTCTTAAATCATACATACGCACCGCGCTGCCTGATCTTTCTCACATGGAATGGTGAGCATGAAGGAATAGGGGAATCTTCAAATCCTCCGCCGATAGATTCCCTACTTTAATTTTTTTCCCATTTTATTTTACTACTTCTCATCTGCGTCACGCTCGTATAAAATCCTATTTCGCGATTCCTATTATTAGCTCTCATCCTTCCCATCTTCCGCTCTACTTCTTTCTATCTATTGCACCTGTCGACTTTTCCTTTCTATTTCCTTCTTTCCGAAATCGTTAATGTTCCTTTCCATAAATATTTAGTTCTTTACCCGTATTGTGACAAAAAGTCAACAATGTCACGTAGTTCTCTTTTATGATGCTAGAGATTGAATAAATACGTCGCCGAAGGAAACTTGAGGGTTTCGCTGCGTAGAGGGAATGGATACTGCTCGTTGTTTCGCAGCCGAAAATTTCCTTTCGCGATCGAGAACGCAGCAATCACCTTCGCTTTGGAACAATTTTTTATTGATGTTGATTTTACTATATGCAATGATAGGTTCTATTTTCACTTCACATTAAATGCACATGCGAGAAGTATCAAGGAAATATTAGATTAAACAAGATGATCCAAACATAACTTATGATGCCTTCTTTCCATTAAATCATTTATTTAATACTTGTATTGGCTTTAATAGCTTTAAAGTCTTCGCGGATATTTTGCTCATTGTGATCCCAAATTTCATAATTTAGCTTCATAAAATACTACAAATGCATTCGAACGGAATAATAAATTGTTCACGCGTATAGGTGCGGCAAAAATAACGCGTGTACATATTAGAATATACCGAATCCGACTCCAACAATAGTTGTTGCTATAGCAACGCTCTCGTAATGAGTGATAAAACTGCAACAACGTCAGAATTTATAAGAAATTCTTAGAAATGCAATCGATAAGCAAAATTCTACGATAAAAATTCAATTCCTTTTCACAGAGAATAAAACTAAAATCGCTCCGATATTACAATTCTAAGATATTTTAATGCCCAAGAGAAAATTATCCTGCACGATGGATTTCAGATTTTCCATGTAATTTAAATGGAAAGGATGGTTCCTGGAATCGAATCCGGGACTTCTATCTTCGCAACAAAAAGTATCCTTGGGAGCTCGGCCCATGTAGAAAGTGAGTTCCACCAAGTTTCATGAAAATCGGTCTATTAGTTCAAAAGTTAATAGGGGGACGGACAGGCAGACAGACGGAAACAACGATGAAACTATAGGCCTGTTTCCATTCTGAAAAGTAGGCTAAAAATGACCGCTTAAGAATACAACAATCGAAAAAGTGTAGCTGCGGTTTTAAGTGGCAATTCCCTGAATGTAGATTCTATATACTAAAGTGCTCTTCTTTACTTTTTCAGCCCTAAGACGAGCTCGATAATTCTCTATTGAAAGAAGTAATTGTTATGACGTGCCCAGTGAATGACTCATGTAAATTTTACAATTCTTTTTTTTCATTTTAAACGCTTTTCATCATTTGACCATCGGCGGCAAAGAGGTTATCTTTTAAACTATCACTAGGGATGCACACTTTGTGGACTTTAAACCGGATCCAACTCCATTAGGCCATCTCTAACGCGACCTCAGCATCCCAGCGCCTCGGGGGACGAGAGCATGGTACGTAAGCTTAAGTTGCGCAGATGTTCGAGAGCCCGGTGGCCGGCTTGCGCACGCGTTACCAAGTCAGCTCTCGAGGGGGGCTAGAGAGGGGGGTTGAAATTCAGTGGGGACTTTGTCCATCCCATTCCCTTCGACACGGTCTTTGGTGTATCGTATATTTCATCCATCCTAATGCTGAGTAGATGCGTTTGCATAAATATTTAAGATAACCTATATAATCTGCCGTTTTTGATAAAGGGGCGGCTGACGCCTCTGCCTCCCAAAGAAAAGATCGCAGGTTCGATTCCTGCTTTTTGCATGATAGGCTGAGACTGCCTTTGTTGCTGTTTAAACGGCTCTTTTTAAAAGGCCACAAAAAAATAAATCATATTGGGATGGTCCACCGTTCTTAATTCGTAATTAATGATTATATGATAAATTTCTGGTGGATTCCAACAGGACTATATGTAATTTCTCCCGATTTAATGTTCCCATAATCATTGATTTGCCTGTATTTAATAAAAGAATTTCGGCATTCAAATCGAACCAATTATAATGGTTTAACGTAGACTGCTCATTTTATCATGTCGTCATATGAACACCTAGGCGAATATGGGTCCTTGAGATAGCAATTCAGCAACTTTAAGCGCATATATTTACGTTTAGTTTACGAGTAATTTCAGAATATCATGAAATATCCTAATTGTAACCTGTTTTTCCATTGGAAGCATATGATACAACGGCGCCGTGGCTTAGTTGGTTAAAGCGCCTGTCTAGTAAACAGGAGATCGAGAGTTCGAATCTCTCCGGTGCCTATAATTTTTTTTATCCTAGCTACGACTACGACCTCTGGATAGACTTATCCCCTAGAATTCGTAAACACTTACATCCGCACTGTAGTTCTCTGAATTCTTTCATTAAATTCGAAACATTTATTAAATGTCAAGGTTTGATACGTGTTCTCATTTATATTAAACCCTTACCCACATATTTGCAGAAAGTGTCTTTCCAGTGACTGAAAGGCCAAATATTTAATTTTATAAAGATAGTGAAACTCTATTTTGCTCGAAAAAATCATTCGCTATTAAGTCGCCAACATATTTATAATCAATGGTTTCTTTTGGTGAAAAATGAGCTTCATCAAAGAATCACTCGGTCAAGGATTCACATAAGGGCGAGAAGTACTTCTGCAATGACAGCTTACAATTAGACACTATAAAATTTCAGTCTCCTTAAAGTTTTTCGGCCGAAACTTAGGAATTGGAACACTTTGGTGCCATTCAGGGTATTACGGATTTCTGAAAATTGCGTATTCTAGAGGAGTATTTAGCCCATATGACGATTTAGCATTAAGTTGCTTTTAATTTATATTTTGTCTAATAAATTCGAAGATATGAAATTAATACTGAAACGAATTAAAGTCAATGAAATGTCTGTAAGAATAAAAAATATGAATTAAGAATTCACAGAAACACATGAACATCAGAATGATTCAGAGACGCTGGGTCACGGAAATATAGATATTTGAGAATTAATGTATAAACGACAAATGATATAAACCTTAAAAGGAAACTAATAAATTATTAGGTTAAAATTAGCATGGATTCTTAATTGTACTTCACGAAGACGTGCCGACCTATAGTTGTACTTTAATATTCGAATAATATAATATCAGGCGATCGCAATGGATGAAAAATATCGTATAAATAGTAAGCGTTAAATTATTTTTCTTAAATACAGATTTAAAAACTTAGTGTATTTTTTTAACAGAGAAAAGTACCAGGAGTATAAATTTTGAGCGTCTACATTTTGGGCTTTTAAAATATTCGTAAGCAAAATATGACCTAAAGTTTAGGGAGAGGGGATTCCAAAACGCTTTGATGTGAAATTTGATGATATAAAATCATCACAAGACGTGTTGAAAGGATATGAACATTCTTTCATGTATTCATAAGCTATGGGAAGACCTTCGTCCGGTGTTCAATTAAAGAGAACCTTTGAATATTGTCTAAAGTAGCCTGTGTATTTTTGCACTACTGCGAAAAGAAAATGAGTTTACCTCTAGGCGGTGCGATTGTTTAACGCGTATCCTCAAATTCCGCGGAAGATTCCATTATTAATCATTCCCTGTGGAGGGTTTTCTTAATCAGTTTGCTTTAGAACGTTCTAAAACGCTATTCGTTCATGAATCTACAGCATCCCCGTTCTTCAAAATTAAAGTCACGCGAACATCAAACTCGAGGAGGAATTTTTCAATATAGTTTTAATTCTGATAATGAATTTTGGAGCACATAACGTTTCTGAGGGTATTGTTGATAATACTGACATCCAAAATACGGTTGCACATATTCGAAGCGTATTTCTAATAAGAAACATCTATTTTCACCTGCGATTCTTGCAAATATTTTTTCATTTCCTTGGTATAACGTTCCATGCTTGGTTTGCTCCATGCTTTACCCTTTTAGTATCTCTATTACAATTTCCATCTGGCTTTTACTAGGGTTTTTATGTAAGACATAGATTATGCTACGACTTTAGTCATTGCGTGAGGTAAGCTTACTTGTACATGATTCCTTTATATGTAAATAGCTCCCAAATATTATTTGAAAATGCTGACATAAAAAAAATCATTCCAAGTCTACACACATGGTCCAATATCAATTTTAGCTAGGAAATTGAACATCATTTTAAAAATTAGGGAAATTTAATGGATATACTCGGGCGTTTAACAAAAATAATGTAATATAGTGGCGTCTTTATAACTCGAGGTCGATGAGTCGAAGTAGATATATTTTACTTAGCATTAACTTATATGTACATTAAAATGATGTTACATAGTGCAAAGTTTCGTTAAGTCGAACTTCTCTCTTCCCTTTAGTTCCGGTTATTCGAGGTTTGAATGGAATCGTATATGCAAAAGTGAAAAACTAAAGGAATTGAATAACCGCGATCGCTATTGTTTTTAAAATTCCATTAAAAATTATTTAAGACTGTCGAGGAGGAGGCGTGAAGGAGAAAATGATAAGGTCGAGGCAAGACCAATTAGAAGATGAGTTTATTTTCATGGCAATTGTATGCCAGAGTTTTTCGTTCGCACTACTAACGTGGAGTCACACAGACTCCTTTACATTTTTTCCTATAACGACCGCAATTTTTTTATTAAAACATTTTCGCGAGGTGGAGTTAGCGATTGGGCTTTTAGTATTAATGTATTAAAATAAAAAAGTATAAATATTTTTAAATCTGTTTTTATTTTTTAAGAATGGACAATGTTAAAAACCTTGTAGCTGAAAATCTCAAAGTCACTCCTGAACACAATCGGAACATATTTTGTTGGCACATGTGAAAGAAATTGGCTGTTTACATTTAGTACAAAGGTACGTCTTTCTCGTCAGTTTTGTATCGCAGATAGAGCAGCAAACGCTACTTTCAAGAAGCTCCTTCTTGCCCATGCCTTCCTTGAAAGGAATGTCTAAAATCGCACATATTCTCCTCCTCACATCACTAGAAATCCGATAATTTGTTGCTCTTCTATGCAAGTGGGAAATAACTAAGTCTCTAGCCAATTTTTTTATAAATATTGATCGCGTCATTTTTGTACTATTTTTGTACGACTGGTGCATTATATAATCACAATTACTAACGTGAAACATTGCCATAAGCTATTTCACCAACAGCTCGCGGTACACTGATAAGATTTGGGGGGTGCGTTAGTCATCACTTCATTTGAAGGTACTGAAGTCACCGGAGTAATATTGTAAAATCAGAGCTGTGATACATAATATGCGGTCTGGAGTCAGCCTGACTCCACTTTAGTAGTTAAGGGTTAAGAACATATAGTAATATCTATTGTTCCCAAATGTATATTCTTGCGCGAAAAAATGATAGCCATCATTTTCAAATCTCCTTAAATATGTCTTCGTTGACTTTATAAATGTAACTATCTGTGATATTTTCATGATTATACTCAAATCGGCAGATCTAGATTTACGAACTTCCGAACGAGACATTTAGTACCAAAAATCTGATTGAAGACCTCAAAGCTCGATCGTACGAACTTTTACTCAACTTTAGCAATCCCACAAAATGCCAAAATTTTACGGTAAAATGATATCAAAGTAATATTTATTTTCAAATTCATGCATTAAGTCTATAATATCCATATATACGAATTAGAATACAGAATTCCTTTATTTTCTGTAACATTACAGCGTTGCTACTGAACTAAGATAGAAAATGCTTAACAAGATATTTATCTTACAGCAATTTTATTATGAGGTACACCGCTATTATAAGCGTGATATTTCAGAAAATAATTTATAGTAAATTACTAAACAAATATTACATTCTTTAGAGCACAAAAAATTAAAATTTTCTTTTCTATGGAATTGTGGCATATAATTGTGTCTTATAAACTATCCACCATCTCTGGCTACTTGCAGAAAATAATACCAATACCACCAAATTAGATTAGTTACTTAAAAATCGTGTTGCTGAACGATGTTTAAAGTTTTGTTATTGTCCCCATTTTCATGCATATTTGGAATCGAAAATTAGATTCCTTTTTTTAGCACAATATATATGATAAAGTTGCTCCCAATTAACGAACTACTTTTCAGGAACGCAGAGTGTTCGTAGATCGGGATATCACAGTAGCTCCATTGTCAACATAACCTCATTTCTCTCGGCTTTCCTATCTACTAGAAAATTATAAAATTGTAAATAAAAACCTTAAGTGTAATTGTGATAGTGGATCAGCATTTTGGCGAAGCAGATAGCCTATAACTTCATCTGATGGGAGGCTTGTCACGTAGAATTAACGCGCACAACCGTCGATCAATTCCACCCTTTATCACATTAACACAAGCCATATTAACGTGGAACATCCTCGCAGACCCATCGTAACGTGTCATATTTAGCCATATCGATTACGAGCCTACAAATAGTGATAACGGTTATTGGAACGCAAAAGAAATGAGCGAAACATTACAACAATATCACTGCATAGAATGGTATCATGCACGACCCAGATTCGCGTCGCTTTGCAATCCAGCTATATGTATGTAAGAGGGGAGGGCCGAAAATTGGACTAGAAAAAGTGAGTGTGGAGTGGAATGGTTGAAAACAACTCCTGGTTGAAGAGAGCCATTACATTTGCATCTGTGAGGAGAGGGTTTGGAATTCTCTTCAAATTGATAGGAGTATACGGTCAATGCGTTGCGATGCGTCAATATTATTTGGTGGAGAGACTTCCCTTGCTATTACTCACTTGCGAGTGATCGCTCATATTATTAATTGCTAAATACTAATTATATGTGCACATAAATAATTGTAGGTACAAATAAATCAAATATTTATAGAGTTAACTGTTTTAAAATGTTATAAAAATTTAGTAAAATGCATTATTCTTTCAACAGATTTTTTTCGAACTATGGATTTTCGATGATTTGATTTGGTGAAGATTAAATTTTCGACGCATTAGCTTTTTCAAAGAAGCTCTTATATAAAAATATTTTTTCGATTATTTGCTTCTTGGAATAATTTTCCACATACCTCAGCATTCCATAGAGAATGTTAAAATTTTCTATCGAAATTATTTTGAAATAATTTTCTATCAAATTTTGCTTTTTTTGGTAAATTCTATTCAATAAACTTTATCCCTGATAAAACTAAAGTTTTAAAATATACAATATATGTGTAAAATATTTTCTCCTTTTCATGTGACCATTCTGTATATATAAAGGCATCATATCGATAATGCGTGGTTTATTGAATTTAAGTATCCCTGAAAAAACATTAAACAAAAATGCATGGAATTTTTCTCTCACTCGGACAGAAAATATCAATTTTATTATAAATCACTCCCGCTTTGTCATCATCTGTACCTAATACATGTCTCATAATATCTTTAATGGTACGCGTCTCCCTTCATGTTCGGTATGCTAAATGCCCTTTTAAACTGACCATATGGAAGATTTTTTACTCTTTCCTTAATCAGGTATTTGAGCATGCAGGACAGTTGACTTTCAGTCACTGTCGATACAGGTTCGCCTCTGAAGATGCCCCCTTAGTGGGCGAAATGCATCGGGTTTTTTAAATATTTTATGGTTGAAGGAATTGTCTCACCGATGAAAATCGAGTCAAAAGTTTACAAGCCACCAACCTTTATGCAGGAAAATATTATGCATACATTATATATTGCAGTTTAACCCATTTCAATTATCCCAGCGATATTTTCACAGGAAGTTAAAAACCACATTCATTACTAAACTATTAAAATAAGTCACGTGCTAAATGAAACTGGAATAAATATACACAAATTCCAATCGCAGTATTTTTAAGAAATCAAGCATTCAGGAATAAAAATATTCTGCAATAACTATCGTTTGCAAGATTATTTTTTGCGTTGCAATTATCTAAAAGTCGACAAGTAATAAAATAAATTAATAAAAAGGCATGGCGAAAGAAATCCGTTTAAATCTTTTGTAAAGTACAAAGATTTTCTCATTTCCTCCCTCTCCCTCACTTCCTCTACCTCCCGAATCAGGAGCACACGCGTTTTTGGAAAAAATTTACCAACAAATTAGTCCCAATTGAGCGGCGGAGACCCCACTCACCTGAGATCCAATGGCGAAATTGAATTTGGGTCGTCAAGATAAAATGCGAGCGCCTAGATGGGTAGGTAGGGTGAGAGAATGGAGGAGAGAGCTAGAGAAAGAGAGAGAGAGAGAGAAAGAGAAAGGGAACAGGGAGAGAAAATGGAGAGAGAGCGAGAGGAAGATAAAGGACAGGGAGAGCAATAGAATGGTCAGGGGGAGAGTAAGCGTAGAATGAAGAGGTTGAAGGACAGGGGCGGTAATATGGGAAATGTGACGCCGAGGAAAGGAATGGAGCAAACGGATTGGAAACTCTTTTGGACGGAAGGGGAAAGTGGAACGTGAAGTAGGAAGACAGACGGAGGAAGGAAAATCGAATTAGAGGAAGGAAAAAGTCAATCACATTCGAAACTGGTAAACGTAATTAATGGCATAAATAAGGTTTGCTAACTGCATCTGGAGAACGTTATCTCCATAATATGGCCTTGATATTGGAGAGAGATTTGCCCGAGGAGTGGGCCTTGCTTCTAAAGCTCTCTATAACCAAGTACGGTTATCCTTTTCCCCGACTTTCACCGACAACGGAGCCAATTTATTGGCCTAACGCTGGTCACGTGATAGGAGACGCCATTATAAGATAATCATAAAGTGTATTTATTTTATTACTTTTCCTTAAAATTCTCAAAGTTCGATTTTTATGCATACATTCCTATTGAGTTAATACTCTGTTTGGGCCCTTAATGGCTGCCGTTGTAGCAGTCGAAAGGAATTGTCCGTACTTGGTTATAGAGTGTTTTACTTGCTTCGGCCAAAAGCCACTTTTCGTCCTTCTTTTCGGGATATCCATTGCGATTAAATTGCATTTATCCGATTCTCCGTCAAGGAGCTTACTTTTCATTCTCAGTTTCATATGAAGGGCAGCGGATTACGATTAATAGCTTAATATACAGTAATTTACTCAGAGAAAGACGTTTCGCGCAACATAATTTCATAGTTACGACACTAAAATAATTAATCCGCGTTGCATCGAAGACGCTCACAATTTGCACTTACAGCACTTGCTCTAATATTAAGAAATCAATTTTACAAAAATCCGGCGAATGCTGAATTGCTTTTGTTTCAGAATTTAAGTTCCGATGACCTTTTTCCAAGATAACACATAACGAAAAAGTTCCTTTTGGATTTTTTTACGTTTATAAAATAAGGTTTCGTGAAACGACACAGCATCATGGCACAACTCCACGTCGCCATGGGGAGGAAAGCAGTAACCAGCGCAACTTGTAGCTTTATTTTTAAAAACTGTCACAGAGACAAAAGAATGTTTCATAAAAATAATGCCACGACCACCCGTATACGTTCAAAAAAAAAAACAAATTTTTATCAAAAGTGCAATTACCTCAGGTTTTGAATAAACAGTTTTAGAGAATTAACGTTTTATTCTCTTCCCGTTTTGCCATAAGATTTTTATAAGTCGAGTCAATACCAAATACAAACATTCAAATTTAACCAAGCAGAAAGCAAACTGTACAATGAAAGAATAGCAATCAAATGTGACCAAAAATATTTGATTAACAACGAAAAGCCAAGCAGAATGGCGTAGTGGAAGCGTGCTGGAACCATAGCCCAGTGGTCCCGCGGATCGAAACCACGTTTTGCTAATGAAGTTTTTTTTTACTGAAGTTGAGAGAATGTAAAGCATAAAAAACTCGAGCTCTCAAAAATCTACAGTCACTCAAGAATGTTTACCTATCTATATAACCAACAGCAAAAAGTGTACTTTTACTCTGAAGCCAATAAACTATTCTGAAACCTCTTCTCTAAATCCACCAGCATCGCTGTTTAACATTAATTTCAATATTCAAAATTGGGGTGAGGGCCTATATAAAATTAAAGAAAAATTACGGTGAGAATCGGTAAAAAACAGAAGGAAATGAGTGGGATTAGGTGAAACTTATCATGTGGTTGTTAACCCCAGGGTCGCGACCCAAAATAGGGTCACCAAATCATTTTGAGTGTATCGTCTAAGGCCTTCCATGGCTGCCTATATCCAAATATACCATTATTTACCATTATTACAAGTGAACTAGTAGAGGATATGGGTCATTTTTTTTGCTGGAACTGCAGGTTTCTGATATTTCATATAATCTTTTAAATAATACCACGCATGTGATTTATAAAAAAATACATAGAGGATAAACGTCACCACAAAGCCACAGCGGCAACTTTCAGCGTGTTCACAATAGCAATATATATCGGGAAAAAAAACCATAATCTCTTCGCATCTATACTTCGGCAGCCCTCCTTGCAAAAACCTTAACTACGAAAAAACCTCATGTTGCATATACAATATGAGAAAAAGCAGTAGGGTAGGAAAATCTTTTGTGGGTGCCAGTGCAAAATTATCTTTGGTGCGTCATATAATTATTTTTCATCTAAAAAAATATCAACCTTTCAATGAGAAGCCAACTTATTACCCATCGAAAAGAGCTGATGCGGCATTTGAGATCATTGTTTGCATTTATCCATTGCTTCTTAAAAATTGTTACATATAGTGTCAACATACGTATTTTCATTTGTGAACGTTTTTGCAGATACCATGACGTTTTAGAGTAAAATTTTTTATCCTCGCCGCCTCGCGTAGAAAGGACACGGTCTGGCTTTTTAGATTCGCACTAAATAAAACAAAAACAACAATGGATTCTTATCGTTAATCTGTTACGCAAAGATAACCCGCAGATTTGAAAATTGAGAGTCCAGACAGTTTTAATTGCGGTTTTGCCTTAGAGAATAAGTGAATCTTCACTTCAATAAGATCCATATGCGAGGATAATAAGGAGAGTCGAAGACGGATTGCGTTTGCAATTACCTTTGAGTGCAGGGTTAATCGCCAGCGCTTTAATTCGTCGATAGCTTCGTGACCGGTTGATATGTATGTGTTCATACACACACACGCACGCACAAGCGCGCACCCACCCACACACAGACACACACACGCACATATGTATTATATATATATATATATATATATATATATAATACATATCAAAACTAGAATAGGAAAAGCAAAAGCGGCTTTCAGGAGAAAGAAACAACTACTTACAGGGAATATAAGGGAAGATATCCGCAAGAAGTTGATAAAATGCTACGTATGGAGTATAGCATTGTATGGGGCAGAAACATGGACGCTAAGAAAAAATGACATCAAATACTTGGAAAGCTTTGAAATGTGGACTTGGAGGAGAATGCTGAAGATAAAATGGACAGATAGGATGAAAAACGATGAAGTGCTACGAAGAATAGGAGAGAAGCGAATGATTATACAGACTATTAGAAAGAGGAAGGCTAACTGGGTTGGACATTACCTGAGGAGAGAGAGTATGATTAAAGACGTGTTAGAAGGAAAACTAGATGGGAAAAGGGAAAGAGGCAGGAAAAGGTTTCAGCTGATAGACGATTTGAAAGGGAAAGAGAGTTATCAAGATATGAAGAGGACAGCGGAAAATAGGAGTATATGGAGAACCAGGTTTAACCATGAATAATCACGGACCTGTCTACGGACAGACTACCTATGATGATGATATATATATATACGTAATCCGTGAAGGACCGCCGAGCAAAAATTTCCTTCTCTCAGTCCAATCTTGATTTTTTCGTACGTGAGGTGATTCCGTGGTGGTTTTACTTATATATACATACATACATACATATATATATATATATATATATATATATATATATATATATATATATATATATATATATATATATATATATATATATATGTGTGTGTGTGTGTGTGTGTGTGTGTGTGTATGTATGTATATATATTGATGGAAGGTTTTACTTATACATATATATATATATTGATGGAAGGTCAGTAAAACCACCACGGAATCACCTCACGTACGAAAAAATCAAGATGGGACTGAGAGAAGGAAATTTTTGCTCGGCTGTCCTTTACGGATTACGTTCGCTCGAAAAAAATAAGCCCATCGCTTTTTTTCCTTCGTGCGTCTAGAAATCTCTTTAACCTTTCAAATTTTTACGGATATCCCGCCGGGTCGGAAAAACGAGGGCACGTCATTCATTCGAGTCAATGATTTATTTTACTTTTTAACCGATACACTTTTCAGCAACCCGTCAAAGTTCAGATCCAGTGCATTGCATATAAATTTTTTCTTTCGTTTAAGGTCGAGTGGCGGCGAAGATTCCTTTTAAGCTCATGTTTCATGGGAGAATTATAAATTTGTTTTTTTCCATGCGTATAAAAAATAAGAAACGTTTTTGTATTTATATTGAACCTGATACAGTCCAACTGTAGAAATGCATATGTATCCATTTCAGCTAAAATAGTATTACCTTTTGAATGTTGCAAATTATATCGAAACTAATTAAAATTTTCCATTGAAATTTATTTAATTTCCGGAGATTCGTTCCCAAGTTTTACGCACTCCAAGCTTTAGTAGGTGGAAACTATTGCATGGTACAGAACATAGCACACTTCAAAAAGTGAAATACAGCATGACTTAACGAACAAATGATTTAACACTCACCGTCGCTGGATAAGACCAAGGCGTGGGGAAGGCGACGTCGGGACAATTTACGGCTGGATCTAAGACCGAGGCTATTCCTCCTTGTCACTCTTTGGTCGATTTGTTAAAAAAAAAAATGTTTTGCACTGGAGACGGGAAGCAGCGCGCGCTCTCTCTCTCTCACTCACACACACACACGCACACTCCCCCCCTCCTCTCTCTCACGCTCACTTTTTCATCGTTTTTCTTAATTATAATTTATTTTTGCACATTTGGTACAATCCATTTTTTATTTCTCTAATCAAAAAGTTACTAATTTAACACCTTTTAAAATGAAAACACATTGCAATTACCACAAATTATTTTGTAGATCATTTATCACTAATTTGAGCCAGACAAATTCCTTAGATTATATCATTTTCACCACTACTGAGGAGCGGTCTGTGAGACACCACCATAGGTATTAGTGTAAAATTACCTCGTTATTTTGCTTATCGCTAGTTTACATTTAACAAAGAAATAAAGCGAATATTAAATCCCATTTTAATTATCTCTTAACTCTCGTTAAATTAGTAAGCACAGAAAATACAACTTCATATACCGCTAGTGAATAAATGACAATAACATCAATGGCGGGCTGTGAAAACTCCCCTCAGTAACGTGATAATAATGTAACTTCGCCCATTTTTTTTAATCATGAAAAGATTTTTTTATTCCTCCATTTTGAATATCTTCTGCGACGTTTCTTGATTCGCACCATTCCGAATATTTTCCCAATTCTTCTTTTACCTTATGCTTTTTATCTTCCTCTCTCTCTTTCTTCCGACCACCATTCCATCGATCTTAAGACCTTTATCTCATTCCGCCAAGTTCTTCCTGCCTTATTTCCGACACATACTTCCTGACCTCCAAAAACATACTTCAACCCTATTCCACTCAGAGCGGATGGCGGTTCCTCACCCTAACCTCTAGAAATTCGCCCAAAATGTTCGAAGAGGTCAAGTGGGACGGAGTAGTATAAAAGAAGGTGGGCTGAAGCCATTAATGGCGCTGCTCTTGAGTGGAAGAAGGCCTAGGCGTTAGGTGGTGGGGTAGGAAGCGGAAACAAGAGCACGGGGAAAATGAGGCAGCGTTAGAAATGACGGAGGCAAGGAGAAGAGGGAGGGAAGAGAGAGAAGGAATAACGAAAAAAAGATAGTGAAACTTATAAGTGATGGAGCTTGATCGAGTAAGGGAAAAAGTGTACGAGAGAGGGGGAAATAGGGAAAGAGAGGAAGGGAGAAGGAAAGAGTAGGAGATTGTGGGAGGATAGAGGGAGGGAGATATAAAAATAAAGGAACGGAGAAATGAGGATAGAAAAAGAGAATGAGAGGAACTTGATGGAAAGAGGGGAAATAATATTTTAGAGAAATATAGGGAGTGCAGGAGTATGAAGGAATATTTGGGAAATGCCGTGATGGGAGTATGTGCAGTAAGGCGAAGAGAATGATAAGAATACATACACAATACAAGAGAAAGAAAGGTAGTAGGGAGATATAGTGAGCGATAAAGCTGAGAAAGGAGAGGGAGAGGCAGAGAGAAAGGAGAAATATGATGAAAGAAGAAGAGTAAATTCTGCTCAAAGCAGACCTTTGCGGATATCCTCAATGCCAGAATAATAAATTAATAAAACACTTCCTACCCTATACATCCACATAAAATTTCAATTGGATATAAAATTCATAGGAGTATAATGGCGTGAACCAGTTGGTTAACTATATAATAGTAAGTACATAACACCATTACTAATTCATTTGTGTCGAGAAGAGAAAGGCAGGGAGGTGCAGGGTTGGGAGAAGCAGATCGAACGACTGGTAATTGCGCGAAAGAAAGGAAAATGGTAAATAAGTGGAGGAAGGCAGACGAAAAACCGGCGAAGAAGAGAACAAAACAAAAACGCAGAGGAAAGGGCGGAGCGAAATACCTTTAGGAATTGGGCACCTTCGAGGGATGTAGTGAGGGTTCTGGAAGAATTTTATGGATGCATGTGCTTCTCCGAGCTTGTTTTTTACTGCCTTCCTATGTGTGCCCCCTCGGTTCTCTACTGCCACTTCAACTCTTCCAGCAAACACTCAACTCTTCCTCTTTCTCACCCCCCTTCTTCCCACCACTCGGTGTTCCGTTGCCTGCCATCGAACACCTTCCCACCACCTTACCTAGCGCTCCTCTTCGTCGTATGACCTCCGATGAAGAAAATTTTCCGAACTAGTTTCGGGTTTCCTTTGTTCTCCTTTGTGCTTGTGTGTGGGCCATGTAACTCAAGTCTTTGAGGCGCCAAGTAATCGATCGTTTCGCCGTCCACGTTTGTCAAATCTTATACGCGTCACTACCTGCCCATTTTATGCCTCGGCAGATGACTTATCGACTACTGCGTAATTTTAAGCGCGCGGACACGTACATTTTGTCCGTGAAAATATTATTTTGGAAGAACGCCGAGAGTTTGCCATACTGGGCTAAAGTCTAATTAGAGCTGGAACGACCGTGAAAAACGAGATTGAAGGAGCTGTCAAAATGGGTAACATAGAAACACCGAAAATCGGAGTTGCCACATCGTGCACAACCGATGTCCCCCGTCTTTCCTCTCTTGCGCGCGATGTGGCAACGTTGCCTCCCTCCCTGATTCATCGAGCTAGACTTGGATTTTTTAAAATAAATATACGCAGAAGGTTGGATTCATTATTTTTCGATTTTACCCTTACGAAAAATAAGGTGGAGAGACGATAGCGGACAATCGGACTGTGGAAAACAAGAGCAAAAAATTATTTCTTCTTTGGAAATCCTGGCGTGCTTTTCATAGATGAAACCCCAGTGCTACGGAACCACAAATCTTACTGCTTTTTGTGGATGGATAAATTTTATACTAAACAAATATTGTCTACTTACCTCCTTTCAGTCGTAAGAGTTGTAAACCCGAAGGCCAACTTCTGCGTATCCGATGCAATTTTATTTTTGCCGTTGGCCAGCAAAATTTAGACGGCCTTTCATATTGGAAAAATGGTACCAATTTCTGAATTAAATTGTCGACGGATAGCAGCTGTTAATGTACAATAAATCCCCACAGCACCAACCACCTTCAAACTGAAAATCCTCGCAACGGCTGGAAAATATTCGTAGGAAAAATAATTTTGTATAAACAGAAGGAATCTTACAAGAATTTCTATTCTACGAATATCCGAAAAAAAATTCAGTTATGTATTTCGAGGAGTAAGGATCGTTCTGATAAAAAAATGCGTGTGGTTTTCATTTTCAATTTTCGAAAAATGGAACGAGCTTTGGTGCGCGCGAAATGGATGGAGAGAGTGAGGCGTCGAGAAAACGTCCAGAGAAAAATGCGAAAGATTTTTTCGGTTGCTTCTGTGCGTTGAGTGCGTGAGAGAGAGAGATAGAAAGAGAGGGTGGAATTTTCCAGAGGACGAGACAAAGCGTGGTGGAGAGAAAAGGTTTAGAGCGCCGCAGTCGTAAGGATCCAATGGAATGAGGCGAAGGGGACGGTGTACGTGCCGTCGAAATGCCCACGGAATAAAATAAAATGGAAAACATGAAAAGGTATAGCTAGAAACAGTCCAGTGAATTGGATGTGTGTGAACGCAATGCATGGACGTTCAAAGTTCAGTATTTTTTATACAAGTGGAAGCCCCATGTTCGATTCCCGGTCATAGTAAATATTTTTTCTTGTTTCCAAAACATTCCCAACGTCTCAGCTTACGCCTGTCTGCATAGGATCTTCAGATCGCTTTATTTTATCTATAAATCCATTGGAAAATGATCAGCACGATAACTTAGATGCTAAAGTTAGTCAAATATCTAGTAGCAGCAATTGATTCACTTACTAATTGAGCTAATGCGTCCTATAGTAAGCCACGAAATTACGGGTCAATTGCATACTTGAAAATAAAATAAACTCTATCACATGATAGTATATAATGGTCTAATTGGGCCAGTTATAATATTTTGTACCCAAATTTAGAAATTACTGTATCACTTGCTATCATATCCATCGATGCAGTTATTGTAATTGCGTTATACATATTTCCGACGCCATTGCGTGAATGATTTATTATCGACTGTGGGAGCAGTAAAGCGCGGGAGATATCCGAATGTTTGCCGTTTTTGGAAGCCTAATATTGTAAGCGAACTCCGGTTTGGGTGATGTTGCGTTTGGAAGTGGAAATTCGGGTGACTTCGCTGGAGTCAGAGGGGGCGGGGGGCGAATATTGATGAAGAGGGCGGAGGAGACACGTGGAGAATTAGGGGGCGACTGATACACAAGGGTTAGGCGGGAGAGGGGCGGGAAGGTAAATCGCAGGATGTGGCATCGGTGGATGGCGCCGAACAATGTCACTGCGAAGGCGGACGTCCGTGAAATTGTTGCGCCATAAAAGCTCACAAGAAAGTGAAAGGCGAAAGTGGGAAAACGTTCGATTTTACTGGAAAATGGCAAAATTCACGGAGTGAGAAAGGTGGTTAAATATCGGTTCGAAAAATAAAAATACACACAATGCAAGAGAGTCAATATACCATTTATTACGGAAATGACAATTTGGATTGTACAAATGTATGAAGGATGGGAATAATCGAGAGAAAAATGGGAAGATGAGTGAATAAGAGAGAAGTATATGAGTTGAGAGAGTGCATGAGTGTGAACGAAGTGGACAAGAAGAAAGTGTTTAAGACAAGATATGTAGAGAGAAGTTTAGGAAGAAATAAAAGATTACGTGTTATTTAATTCCTAAAATTTAAAAAAAAACAGTTGATTTTCCGTTTTCATTATCAAATCTTTTGAATCTACCAGCAGTGTGCAAAACAAAGCTGTGTGACACTTTTCGAGGTTTTTCTTATTTATCCAAAAATGTATTAGATTTTCAACTCTAATTTCTATATTGTTATGAAGACCCATCCTTCAGCTATTTGTTTGTGAAAAGTTTTTGAATTCATCTTAATGTCAACAATCGATAGTCTTTTATTTTTGTCACAATCTAACCCGTTTTCCTAGTGACTTTGTGACACTACGTTTTCATTATTATTACTCAATGTCTTCATGACACAATCGCACCACATGGAAATATTTTACTAGATCATTTACAATAAAAAATAATATTTTACACACACATGAATTATAAACAATTACACAAAAAATGAACCAGAAATGTTAGCATAACCTCAAAAGCCATAAGAAAACAAACAACAAAACAAATTAAAAACAAAATTTTCTGTTTCATTCTAAATCATAAAATGTTTTTATTTTAGGCGCCTCAAAAATTCCCCTACGACAACGTTGTTTACGTTTTTCTATGATTTCAACAATATCTTGGTACTCGTATTCAAATTTATCCTTTGTTTGAAGCCATTTCCATTTCACGGTTCTACTCTGTGCATGGCACTTACACAAACACCTGGATGAAGCTCGCTATCATAACTCAAGATGTGATCTCCGAGTCTAAAATTCATGATATTATCTTTAGTTAAAACTTTTTGATTTCCAGTGACTAGGTTTTCTTCGAAGTAACTGAAGCCCGAGCTATCCTCGGAGTCTTGGTACGGAATTTCTTCTGTTCCACTTCTGGAGAGACTTTGTGACATGCCAAAGGCTGTCACCAAGTTACCCCTGGGAAGTTTTAAAAATTGCATAATATTATCACTAGAAATATCATGTTAATAAAAATAATTTTTCCAGCTAAAGGCTTCTGTTTAAACATAGTTTTGTAAACCTTAGCTTTTTTGGAAACAATTCAGCAGTTTGGTTTGGGTAGATGAAAGTTTGAAGGTAATATGTCACCACGTGCAAAGTAGGCTCCAAACTGAAGATGACTAGCAGCACAATGCAGTGCTTTAGGCTGCCACCCTATTTTGACATAATTACAGGCCACTAAGGTGGGGGAGTTGAAATTAAGGAAAATTATGCTGTGTTACAAAGTCACCCAACCTGTCACAAAGTTTAGATTTACGTTATATTTAAAATTGGCTAAATATCATCAGAGAGATAAAATTCCATGAATAACAAAATATATAATATATAGAACTCTTACATGTTATAAAGCATTTAAAAAATAAAAAATGAGACAAAAATACATTATTCCACGAATTTTGCTTTTCGAATATGTACTTTACATGCTTTAAATAAATTTAAAGGATATATTGTAGAAAATTTTCTTTTAGCCTTACCTCAGAACATTTTTATTCATAAAAACGAGACAAATCAAAAAATATAACAGAGCTTTTTTTGAAGAAAAAAGCGCCCTATTTCGCTTTCCACGTCTAAATAAATGGCTCCATCCATCATTAAAAAAATATAATCGACTGATTCGCTGGGCTCAGAGTCGAAGGAGAACTTGGAAGCTTGGAAGTCAGGGGAGGATCCTTTTCTTTTGTGTTTCGGATTGAAACAAAAACAAGAGCTAAGCTGGTTGTCAGTCGTTAATTCTACCAAAGTGTTAACGAAAAAGGAAACCAAAAGAATAAGCGTCGCTCCGAAAAGGCAAATTAAATGTCTTCGGATGTGTTTTTATTGGTCCTAAATCCGTCTTGATATACGCGGATTATTCAGGTGATTGTTATTCTTTTCTCGAGCAGATTGTGCTATGTTAGGGGAACATGCGAGGTTTGAATTTTTTATGGGATTGATACCATTATAAACCAGGTGAATGTAAACCTACTCATTTGCGTGTCTTGGAAATTTTTAGCGAGAGAGCTAACGAACCGCCTTTATTTTACTTTTGAATCTAATCATTCATTCCTTAGTCATCGCCAAAAAGAAAAATTCGACTCCAATAACACGTGGGGATGATATGAATCGGTCCTATATGAGGCGTTTCATCAATTTATCTGTAAAATAATTCAGTGCGTTAAGGGATCGATCATGCTGGAACTCGCGCTATTTTTGATGTATTACTCCAGCTACTGAAATCAGTCTCAATTTAACCCGTAACCGCAGGCATCAGAAATTTACGCGCCAACACAGGCATGCGGTACCTCAGACCCCACGCCAATAATAAATAATTATGTGAGAAGAAACAACACTATAAAGTTCTATTATGTATATATTTGAAATAGGGTCTTGGTGAACAAACACAAAAATATGAAAAATATGAACTCTTAATGTGCAATATATTCTTAGTAAATGTGAAAATGAAAATTTTTTAACACAAAAAAGTATGGCTTCAATTTTTGATAGGTTACTTGTTAATTTCATACAGAAAATTGAGTATTAGCTTTAGTCTTTGTAAGAAGGTTTGTTTAAACACATGAATATAAAAGAATTAAAAAAGAAAAACCTATTAAAAATCTGATGTGGCCACCACATGACTTTATTCATAACTTTAATGTTCCTAAAAATTCCAAATAAATAAATAAATAATAAAAATAATAATAAAAATATTTTTAGAAATATTTTAAACTTGACAAAGAACAGAAATAAACTCAAACCATAGCCTTCTGATATTGGACATAGCCACAAAGCTCCAACAATTAAGAAAAGAAATAAGAGCGTTACTAAGACGCAACAAAGCGTCAATTGTTAAAAATAGTCGTCGGTAGGTTGCATGGTGGTGGCGGCTAAAAATATA
Source organism: Tanypteryx hageni (assembly GCA_028673005.1). Lineage (NCBI taxonomy): Eukaryota > Metazoa > Arthropoda > Insecta > Odonata > Petaluridae > Tanypteryx > Tanypteryx hageni. Next base: position 45,470,386 of record CM054117.1, read on the forward strand.
AGATATCTATTAAAAAATGCATTATATGGGAAAATGTTTCAAACAACTGTTATAGAAAATTAACTTTTATTCCACTATATTTTTACTTTTATCAATTATTAAAGCAAATATTTCAAAATAATGGATGTGACAAGAGTAAACACCCACTTCCGGTTGACCAATTTTTACAAAAACTAATCAGTTTTTGTGACTTTCATAAAAATGTCAAATATAAAATTTCGCATGGACCTGATTAATAGTTTTTCATTTATCACCCACAAAAAAGCTGCCACATGCATACACACACACACACACAGACATCATCCAGAAAATGGTAAAAATGTGATCATAGGACCTCAAAACGTCTATTTCCGTTGAAATCTGGAAAGCGATTTTTTTCATGAAAACAATACTTTCCCCTATACTACGTATGGAGAAACTAAAAATGAGGGCCCTAAAATTCGTCCATTTTCACTCCGGCGAATGCTCCTCAAGCGGGTGCTGAACATTTAAAACATATTGAGCTGCTACAAATGAAACATTGGAAGGCAGCTTTGATTTTCTTTTCCGGACGTGCGACGGTCCAGGACAGTTTAACTGCGACATATTTTAAAAAATTTCAGAAACCGTTAGAAAGAAGGCCCGAAAAAATTACGTGGACACAGGCATGTGGTCTCTGAGACCGGAAACGAAACTAAACACTACTAAACTAGGCATAGGTCTAAAGCTAGAAGGCAACTACCGTACAGTAAACAAAGGAAAACAAAATCTCAAATGCGTAGATGATTCACCAACCCTAAATGAGAGTATTGAAATTTTTCGTGCAGTCTGAGGGACCCCCGCCTGTGGTTACGGGTTCACTTAACATTATCAATTATACATTCAAGTTACTTAAATTCCTTCTACCAGATCCTAAGAAATGCCACATCTCAACTCCCACACTTATTGTTAGAAGCAATTTCGCGAGAGTACAGAACTTTTTTTATTTCCTTACTGATGAGTCCTTTTCTATCCACAATGCATCAACTCACAAGTCTCAAATGCCTTGATAACCGTCTTAGCTAGTACCATTTGCATGTTAGTCGACTAAATCAGATAAAAGTGCCAACTCCAGAACAATACCTGACGTCATTTAGGTTTCTGCGAAGCATTCAATTAATTTAACCAAGCAGAGTGGCGAAGTGGAATCGTCATTTACCCGTAAGCCAAAGGTCCGTGGATAGAAACAACGCTCAGATATCGAATTTTTTGCCAAAAGTGAGAAACAGGAATACATAAAATAATTAACCGTAAAACTCTTGTTTATATACCAACTTAAATAACTAACAGGGAAGAATTATTGATCTAGGTAACCAAAATTAAATTATGAAATACCTTCTCTAAAATCCATCAATATAGTAATAAGCAAAAAAATCCCATTAAATGCCTTGAAAATTATTTTTTTATCGTTGAAACCGATTCTTTAAATAATAGAATACAAGATAGGGACATATGAATCAAGTTTTGACAGTATATTAACGTATGCAAATTGAAAATGAGAGTACTGGGTTAAATGAAGACGTATGTGGCAGTTTTAACGAAAACACCAAGGAAAACGTATAAAATGCCGATTCCCATCGCGCTGAAGAGATAAACCGAATTGAAAGCAGGAAAAGGAAGTAGCAATCGCAACGTGAAGACAGTTTTCGTGATCCATGAGAAGAACTTGATTTGTGTGTTCCCTTATTCTATCCCTTCCTGCCTCTCAAATCCACTCTTCCTATCCTTCTCTCACTTCACTGTCGGTTCCTCGCTCCCCTGGTTCCTCTCGCCTCCGTGATTAAGGTTCCCTCCAGACCGCAATGGGCACTTATTCGACCCAAGCCAATTACTCGATGCGACCGAGAGTTTGGTCGGAAAAGTGCTCGATTCCGCTTGTTTACTCGTCGGTCAAATTATTGGCCATGTAATGAACCGCGTTTCCATGGCTACGAAACACGGCAAAGGTTGAGAGTCACGGTGCTGTTCTGGCAAAGGACGGGTTTTATTCCAAAAGAAAAGCGTCGCAAATGAACTATCGGGCTCATTTCATGGCATGAATTCAATAAATGTTTAAGATAACCACTGGAGTAGCGAGCCTACCAGACCATCTATTCGTTCAATGGTGGAGGAAAAGAAGACTTCAGATTACTGCGGAAATTCTTCATCGAAGTGTTTCATGTTGAAGTATTTTATTTGGATATGAGCGTATAAGTATTAATGAAAACATCAGCTGTGTAATAATTAGCAGCATCAACATTGACAATTGCTGTTAAATTAATCGACTATCATGCCCGGAGCTCGTTTTTAATAGCAAACTGATCGCTGAAAAAAGAAACACCCCTTAAAACTTGATATTCGTCTCGTTAAGAATCGATATCATGAAATTTTCCAGACACTTGATTGAGGTTTTCTCCAAGTGCGAATGCGTTTAACTCAGCTATTTCATGCATGCGGTAGCTAAGCACCCATAACAGAGGAATTCTCTGCATAAAAAATTTTATTCGAAAATTAAAGATAAGCAGCTTAATATTCGCTGACCACGCACTTTCCTGAACGCCTACCTAAACTACTCTCTACGCACCAGCAATAAATTTCGCTCGCCGGTTTCATGGAATACCTTCGCTTCCGGGATGCGCAGAATGACATCGCGTCGAACGCTAATTTCGAGCACGCAAGCAACCTCCGTCCTCCGTGCTGACGCAATCAACCTTTCAAAAGAGAAAAGGTCGACGACGAGAGTTAAGGAAGGACGATTTAGGAGATACGGGTAGCATGGATCAGGCGGACTGACCGATCTTTGGGGAAACCCAACCTCCGTTTGAATAAGACTAGAGAAATGAGGAAAGGTGCAATAGCGCTTAAAGGGATTAACCAAGGTTGCTAGGCGGACGTGTAGAAGGAGGGAAGTGGGGAGAATACCGTCACTTCTGTGCATGGTCTATGACCTTTCACCTGGTCCGCGTGAGGCGTGATAGGAATCTGTGAAGCAAATGGACCAGAATGGATGGGATTAGCATGCCCCGAAGGTGAATTAATTAAAGGGGATGAGGAGTGCCGTTTTGGATGCAAGAAAGACAGGGTTGATGAGGAATTCATTGAGCGAAAAGCGCCTGAATGCCTTTGTCGCGGAATTAGCCGCTGTGATCGATGGCAAATTTTAAAATCTGGTTTCGAATTTATGTTTACGCACGATATTTGTTTCATGAAGTTCTCGAAAACTTTTATGTGTATTGGGTATGTCGACTGAATTAACTAACGAATCAACTTATCAAAAAAATTTTGAATAAAATTTTATAAAAAGTATCGCGTGGCCAAGGAAGTTTTTGTGTACGAAAAATAAAAACAATAAGCTTTTTCGAGAGGAAACCTTTGTGATGAAGCGGGCATATTATATCGTTTTGTTTAAAGTCACCATCCATTATGAGGCTACATTATTTCACTATTTATACATGCCAGGCAAAATTCTAACGAAGCTAACAAGTAGGGATGTACACAGGTATCCCGTGGTACAGAAGTGCTTTTCGTAAAATTCGCCGTAGTATAAACGTATACCAATATATTTGCTTCGAGGTCAGAAAATTATTTTTCCTTATATTGTGTGAACCTTGCTTTTTAGGTCCGTTTTAAACATGTTCATTTCGTTTTGCCATTCTATGCTCGCCTTACAAACGAAATTTCTTTGAAGTCCGTTCATCCAATACCTTCGAAATGAATAGTTGCCGACAAGTTTTAACTATGTTATTGTGGTAGTCCTGTTTAGTCGACCCGGTTGAAATGTAATAATTTTATTATTTATTTATATGAAGATTATGTACATCATATTTGGTTGAAATTCATGCCTTCCGTTTTCTATAATCACTTGTAAGTAAATATTATTTTACTTTTTAGTGTGGTATCCCTGCTCTTTAGCTCCGCTTTAAACATCTTGATTACATGATGGTATGTTCTACAAATCTTATATAAAAAATTTTAATTTAAATCCGTTCATCCAATTCCTTCCAACTCCGTAATAAATGAAAGAATTTAATTTGTAATTTTAGCACCCCTGTTTGGCTATTTCAGTTTAAATATGCTATTATGGTTTTCTATATTTAATTTGGTTCAAATTGATGTAGACATTTTAACTCAAGTATGTGTAAAAAGAAGTTCTTATATTTCTTGTATTGTGCAGCTCTGCCTACCATTTCTATACTAGACATCGTGATTTTAATTTTTTTAATGTTGCACGCCTCCTTTCTACAGAATTTCATTGAAATCGGTTAAGCCAATTCCATCCAAATTCATAATTATCGAAAAGTTTAACTTTGTAATTGTGGTACACCTGCTCATTCGATCCAGTCCAAATATGACGCTTTGGTCATTAATTTGTGTGGATATTATATGTAACAAATTTGGTTGAAATCGGTTAAGCGAATTATTTTCTGATATGTGCGTACGGACGGACATCACGAAGATAATAGTGCTTTTTAGTAATGACGAAAAGCACTAAAAATAGGAATGTACATGGGTTTCTCGTGGTACAGAAGGACTTTTCGTCAAATTCGCCGTAGTATTATCGTATACTAATGTATTTGCTTTAAAATCCGAAAGTTATTTTCATCTTATATGGTGGTAGCTCTGCTTTTGAGATCCGTTCTAAACATGTTGATTTCGTTTTGCCATTCAAAACTCGCCATACAAACGAAATTTCTTTGAAATCCGTTCATTTAATACCTTCGAAGTTTGTAGTTACAGAAAAATTCTAACCTTGATATAGTGGTAGCCCTGTCTAGTCGATACGGTTGAAATATGCTGTTTTGGTTATTTATTTATATGAATATTATATATATACTAGTAGAAGGTGTTTGCATTCTTCAAGCATATCATCTAACCTTGAAAAAACATTCATTTTTCAGACTAATATTTCATCATTACAAATATTTTTTTTATTCTAAAGATTTCACCTCCCAGGGATTTGCGTTTTTCCGTTATGTAAAAATAATAGATTAAAACAATCCCCAAACTTTGCAATTATAAGAATTTTATATTTTCTCCATCATGGGGTACTAATTCTACACATTTCTGCCTAATTTTAAAGTTGTAGCACTTCTAGAAGTAAAATAACATTTTTCTAATTGTTTAAATTTTAAAAATTTTTAATGGCCGCCGCAATATATTTATGAAGAGATTGAAATGTTTATTTGTGCAAATGCTTTATTCTTTAAATTACTTGAGAATTTCAGCTTCCTAGCTCATCCCGTAGTACCTAAACAGTTATCTATTTGGAACAATTTTTGAAACGAGAAAAAAGTCTGCTATGACCGGGAATTGAAGTGGAAGTGGAAGACCCGGGTTCAATTCCCGGTCATAGCAGACTTTTTTCTCGTTTCAAAAATTGTTCCAACTTTCACAGCTTATGCCTGTCTGCATAGGATCTTCGGATCATATCATTCCATCAATTTCAGTTATCTATTTGTTTAAAATTTAAGAAGTTTTAACTGCCAAACAAATTAAAATATCTAATTTTTTATAATCCCTATTTCGTTTTTTTATGAATTCTACTTATAAAAAAATTTCATCCCCGTAGCACATGCAGAAATACATAAACCATGAAAATTTGTTTAAACAATTGCAAATTTTTAGCGGCCGCATTGTTGCACTTTTTCAAGATTTGCGTTTTTTCTAGTCGGTTTTGCACAAAATCCTACTTAAGAAAAAAATTGCGAATTTCCAGCTCTTCTGGAAGTGCCTAAACATTAGTATCCTCCTATATGTTATCTGTTATATCCTCCTGCTCCTCCTCTGTAAGAAACGTCTATATATAATGATTATATTTGGATGAAATCCATGCTGTCAGTTCTCAAGAAATTTGCGTAAAAGTATTATATTTTATTTTTTATTGTGGTAACCCTGCTCTGTAGTTCCGCTTTAAACATATTGATTTCCTTATGTTATGTTGTACAAATCTTATATAGAAAATTTAGTTAAAATCCGTTCAGCCAATTCCTTCCAAATCCTTAATTACTGAAAGATTTTAGTTTATAATTGTGGCACCCCTGTTTGGTTGATCCTGTCAAAATATGCTATTATTGTGTTGTATCTATATATTTAAATTATAAATATTAAATTTGGTTAAAATTTGTGTCGAGTTCAACACAAATACTTGTGAAAACCATTTTTTTAATTACTTGCATTGTGCAATGACGAAAAGAACTAAAAATTAACGGACCATGTCATGAAAGAGTAGAATGACCTAAAATATTTTCTATAATAATTGTTTTCGTGGTTTTATTGGGTGTATATTCTTAAATTTGACAACATTACTATCTAAATGAGTCACCTTTGGAAACCCCTTACATTTAAATCGTCAAAAATGCAGTTCTTCATTACAGAGAACGACTTTAGATCGTGAGAGCAAGAAATTATTGTTGTTTTGAGCAATTTAGCATCATGGCATTCCAATTTTCTCTGTTAAGCTCTTGTGAAATTTATCTGAAATTAGTCATAAGCTTCTGAAAATCATTATGTCATTGATTCATGAAATATAAATGGTACCTATATTCCTACACATGTAACAATTAACGACTCCGTATCGACGGTTCCTAGAAGATGCCATTGAATTGTTCCGATAGGTAGTTTAACAGATGTGATTATTTTCTTAGCAATTCAAGCCACTTTAACATTTTCATCTTCTCCATATTACGACTAACATTACCGATCTACATTAAAATATTTCATTAGTTTCATAAAAAGGTCTTTCACCCCATTGTTGGCAGAAGAAAAGGTTTATTTCACGTTTGAGTTTTGAAACTCCTTTCTTTTATTTATTTTATAACCTTCGAAATGATATTATTTCCATTTTATTACAAAGTTTTCTTTAAATCCCTTTATCAAACTTTCGGGAAAGTTTTCACACCATATAAATTATTCCGAAGCGGGAGTGGATTATCTTTTCTTAATCCATATGATCCTTGCTATATTTCATCTTCTTAGAGATAGTTCCATAACTTATTCGTAATTTATAATTGCTGAATTGAGATATTTTCACCTATAAAGCTTATATCTGCCAATTTCACGAAAGTAAGGTTTTTTACAGGGGTAGAAAACGTATCAATCAATATTTATAGCGTTCATTTCGATTATTTATGACGCCATTGTACCCCTTAACAAATTATATTTTCTTAAAAGTAAACAACAAAGGAAAGAGCTGTTGAAGCAGACAGTAAATGGAGTTATTTTAAATAAGCAGATGGACAGACGTACAAACCGAGCAAACGTGCATGACGAGACAGATTGATTAATGACCGGCGAGAAACGAAGTATCTAGCTGCCTTCGTTTCAGAGGAGTTTGCGTGTCAGACAGACAGACATTCAGACCGACACAAGAAAATGTTCACAACGAGACAGAATACTAAATTGAACGGCGAAAAAACGAAGTATCCGTTTTCGTTTAGGAGGAGGTAGCGCGACAGACAGACAGACGGGCAAACCGAAAGCATTTACGAATTAAAAAAAAACGCTAAAAATACCATGTTATTTATTTTAGAATTTTTCCTATCCTAGTTTTGGGGGTCATTTTTATACGCTCATATTTCACCAAGAATAAGCCTAAGTCTTCAAAGGTTATCTATCAGTGTTAGTGTTGGCTCGTTTAATAAGAGATCTGCTGAAGCCCGTTTGTTGACGGAAAATAAAGCGCTCTCTGTTTTGTTATTCGTGCAAATATTTGTGTAATATATTAACAGGGCGTTTTTTCGAAGAAGTTATTGCGTCCAAATTTTGAACAAAAACAAGCGGCGAGTGATTCTAGTAAAAACAGAGCGTGTTATTTTTGTGGAAACAGCTCTAAAACTGCATAGCTTTATTGTCGCTTGAACAAAGTTTCCCAAATAAATTTCTTTCTTTTAGAATTTGACCGTGTCACGTTCAGTGAATTAGCAAATCCCTCGGAGAATGTATTGATAATTAATCGAAGATACCCTTTTAAATGTTGACACGGTAATTAGCAGCAATTTAATTGATCCGCTTACATTTTGATATCCTCAGTTTACATCGATTTATATGAATCGCCTTTACTCGTTTATTTGTACGATAAAAAACATTTCATTTTCAAGCAGTTCTTTTTCGAGCAGATAATTGCTTTTTACGCGATGAGTATTTGGAACATAGCATTTTTGGAGATAATTTCTCTTCTATAACAAATAAAATGAAGCAATGACAGTTTTTTCTATGCGAGGCAGACTTGCGACCCTTTCTAACCTCTTTAAACTTAACTCTGTCTTTGTTCACTCTCGGAATTACATAGAGAGCGCTGGAGTTACTAGCGAGCCGTCCATAACCAACAACTTGGATAGATTTAAAAAAGCCATTAAGTTTCAAGTCCCTTTCCTTTCGCAAAATTGAAAACATTTATGTAGCAATCTCGCATTCGAGCTCCAGTCGCATAGCTTATTGAGTCTATATTATCTATATTATTCGTGATTGTGTGCAGGCTTGATTTGTTTACTCCAATGGTTACCAAATTCTTTTGTACGCGTGGCACCCTTTCAGTGATAAAAAGAATTTCGAGGTGCCACGATCTAGACACAAGATTTTTACATTTTTTAACAAGTATATTACAACTTTTGGACCCATGAAATTAGTTGGTTCTAAATTAAAGTGACCAGCCGTGCTGATATACTCAGTGCTGCACTGATGGACTTTCAATACTGATTAATAAATATTGCAGTTCCTTATTTTATGCATTACTTTGGCTGGATAAAGCCATATGTTCGAAATTCGAAAGAAATCTTACGTTGCACTCTGAAAAATAACACTAATAAAGAAAACCCTTCGAGAAAAAAAACACGCACTGCTCGTGACGCATTTGCCCAGGATATGGATTCGTCCCGCATCAAATTCCTATCACGTCATCCCCTTGCCGGAGACTAAAGGGAGAGAGGACTCAAATCACGTAGCGTGAGCGGAGGCCCATATCAATCTCCATGGCAACGGTTTCCCGTCGACCGATGGATGGTCTCGACGCGGGCGCTTTCCTCCGCAGCTAAAATATAATAAATGACCGTAACAATGAGATTCTCTTGTGAACCACTTTCTGATCGTATGAGTAATACGTCTTTTTTGTCATAACAAGTGAAAGGGCCAAACTTCAAAGCTGTAGACAGGTTGGTTGGCCATGGGAGTTATATCATTCACAGAGCAGCACATGCATTTAAAAAGAGAACGCAAAGGGTGTAATGGGATGTCGCAAATAATAGAGCGGGCATATCCTTCGCTAATGACTGCTGCCTTGGATAGGCGGGTCAGGCTCCCAATAGTAAGTGTCACGAGTTCGAATCTCCCCCCCCCCCCAGGGCATGGTCGAATGCGATCATTATTAATTCTATTGTAAAAGGCCGTCAAAGGCTGTTTATAAGCTAGTTAAAATACATAAATAACTAAATACTTCTTGGTGGATGAATGTTGTGCTCAACGCTTTTAATGGCTTTCAATGCCAGCGGAATAAAGTGAGAATATGTTCTTTTTATCGCGTATTAATGTTTCACGCAAATAAATTGAATTTTATTTACACATATGAGGTATAAATTCGTTCACTACCAATTTTCCAATGTAAAACTCTATGGCCAGTTTTAAATAAATTTTGGTAAAAATAATTTCGACCAAAAAAAAATAAATTGAACGTCCACAAATTCCCAAAAGCGGCAGTGGTTAATCTTGATGAAATATTTATGGCCTATTAAATTTAAAAAAACTCAAATTACTTTGGCACACGAAATAACTCTCGTTTCCGCGAAGTAGGCTCTAATTTACGGTTTTAAAAAATGACAAATAGTGAGGTGTCGTTTCTTTCACAAAATACAACCGAACACATTGGAGTCGATATGCAGGTTGGTTTTATTTGTCGAATTACTCTCACACACGTTCTCTCTTTCCTTCGACATCTCTCCCTCCTCCTCCCACTCGAATTATTCTTCCTCACACTATTCCAAGACCCCTCCAGGCTCTACCGCTCATCCTAAATTTCTCAGTATCTTAGAATCGTTACTTTTTCTTCCCATTTTCTCTAATCTCCAAATCTTTTTTTTTTTGTCTCTCCTCTCGTGCCCTACATCCCTCTAGCATAAAATAGGAGCTGATTTTTTTTCACCCTATCCCTCCTCCTTAACTTTTTCGTCTCTTGAAAACATCCTTTTCCAATCCATGCGCCGATTCCTTTTTGGCGCTTCCATCAGCGTTAAGGCCTTCCGGCGTTCGCTCGCTCTGCGTGCACAGGAAAAAACGTTGAGTTGAAGAAAAATGCGGGGCGAGGATGGAGGGTCGGTGGCCCCCTCCCTCCCCCCGAGGGTGATGGGAACCATTTCCCAAGATTCGCGCATGCGCATTTCGAGGTGAGATGCGCGCCCCCGATACCCAATATCCCCCCAAGGAAAATACCACGCCTTTTCCCCAAGAATCTCATTACTCATGTATTTTTTATTTTCGTTTTTTTTTGTCGCAGTAAGGCATCCGCCTTATCCCTGTGGTCTTAAATACATTTTGGTTTTCCTTAGTATCCTTATCCTAATTCTGCTTTCTTTAAATATTTAGTATCCTTTCGTATTGCACCCCTTGCCACCCACCAATTTGGTGAATTACAGGGTAACATGTATATATGGGAATTGCTAAGGAGGCTATCAGATGTGACGCATGCAGAAAGATGGCCAGTTGATCCCTCAACAAATATTTGTAAGCACTCGAGTTTGATAACTTCTTCTGAAGCATATAGTATGGTTAGCAGTAAAAAAATGGTTGCGCTGAAATTTTAATGCATGACGTATGTTGAGCGACTTTGTTTAGTACGTGTCTGCGTGCAAATTTCATCTAAAGTAATAGTAAGTTCTTAGAATTCTTTGTTTGATTGCAAGAGAAGAAATCTTGCCTGGTGGCTCCTTGACCAGCTCTTGCAAACGAAATCGGAGATGGTCGGTAGTTATCGATGTGAAGGAGCGAGAAATTGCAAGTGCAGTTTGGGCGGTCTGAGAAGCACACGCATCAGAATCACATTCCAAACCACTCTCTCTAATTGCCAATGTTTACGCTATGTTCTCAATTCATCAGGAATAAGATACAAAAAGTATGCAATAGATAATAATAAATTAATAATTCACATCCAAAAGCATTGCTTAGTTTTCATTGAAGCGATTTTGAAAGAACTCCCGTCAGTTATACACCAAGAGATATTTAAAATGTTTCCTAGACTGTGAATTTGAAGATTTTTTCCAAAACATATAGTAATTTATCAAGTAACATCGTCGTTACGTATATTATTTTGCGATAATCCTCTTATTGAAAGTGGCTAATCGGCAAAAAAAACGCGATACGGCCGATTTATCTTGCAAAAGGTTACCAATCACGTTTTTGCGGTTTCCCTGGTTACGTGAATGTTAACCCTTGCGCGTCGAGCGATGCAATTTGGCACCGCAAAAGTTCTGCGCGCATCCACCGAACGTGTTCTAATGAACACACTCGTACATGGAATCATTCCAACACATTCGGTGGACACTAGTTCTTTTTACTAAATTCTTCTACAGTAATGGATATCCTTGGTTACTGGTAGGTTTTTAGGTGAATTTGTTAGTATTTTCTAGTGATTTTTATTTTTAGATTTACCTTTATACTCCGAGTCTTGCCTAAGTAGCCCGATTTTGATGAATTGAAAACCCCTTTCATTTTTGTCAAAAAAATTATTGAAGTGGTGAACCTCACTTTTTCTTCACGTTTGTTTATTTGGGATTCCACAGGGAGAGCTATTCTTTTCTTGACCATTTGTGTATCCACTCTTGATTGCCCTTTATCCATCAAGTGTTTATTAGGTCTTCCGAATCGAAAAGTCGTATACTGGTCGCTTATTTTTATTTCTTCTTTTTTATGGTCTTTGGTGTGCTGCAAAGAGCTTTAAGTTTTCCTGTTCAAGCATCAGTATGGATCCATCTATGGAATCAGTCGTATCTTACAAGGGTACCGATGCTACAGTGCTCACTCTCGTCGATTTAGGAAACTTTAATTTCCATCTTAATATTGCTTACGCTTACCCTAATTTCTCCTTCCCTTATATTTTCTCTATATTTATCCTAATTTTGGGCGGGTAAATTAAATTATAAAAATTTATTCAATAAACAGTATAAAAAATTATCGTATTCTAGAACAATTATTTCACTGCAGGCTAGTGTTACTTCCGTAATATAAAGTCAATACTTTTTGCGTAATAAAACAATAACCTCACGGAAGACAATAAAAAACCCGCTCAGAAAAGCCCACCTGGGGATTACTCCGGCAAGTAAGGGAACTCCCGTCGTGACCGCATTGAAAACGAGCAGATGTGAACAGCACAGAGGCCAATTAGTGTGTCGGGAACGCTATCCTGCAGTTCAGCAACTGTCAGTTTGGTAAAATAAGCAGTTAAAGTTTTTTCGAAGACCAAATCGCAGTATTAATCTACGAAAAGTTACTGTTTTGAGGTAATACCGGACTCAATTTTTGTGGAAAAATCATAAACATAGATGCAGGAAGAAGAAATTATGTGATTGCTCCTATTTGTCTCACGTGGATGCATCTCTCTTACAAGTTTCGGAACTTTTATGAAGGGCTCCAAAACTTCTCCTCCAACTTTTTCCCAGGATTAGAAGTTTTATTTATTGCCCTCATCTCTCCCATGTTACAATCTCCTATGGGCAAACGCTATCGTTGTACTTTTCCGATCGATTACGAATTTTGCGCGAAAACCTCGCCCGCAATACTTCTCGTGTGCAGAAGGGTTTTGAAATATTTTCGAGTTTGCACCGAACGATAAAGTTTTGTAGGTCATTGCCCGGTCAGATTCCAATGCAACTGACCTGCGCGGGTAGGCGAGTAGTCCCGGGGTTTTGAAAGTCTCGCTCTAAAATCGAATTATGACATGATTTTATAATGACCTCTACTACGCATGTCCAGCCATTTCAAGCATTTCTAAATTATTCGAAAAAAATTTTAGATTAAAGTTTGTGGTGTTATATTAAAGAATTTATATGTATCTATATGTATCACAGACTTCCTTTACTTGCTAAATGTCATATTATACTGAACTCAGTAGGCAATAAGATCGGGAAAAAGCCAGGCAAAATATTACCTCCGACATAAAGCAACGATACAGACATTTCTTTGATTGACTAGCTCGATTATTCCCGAAACAAAGATTCAACTACTCAGACCAAAACTCATTCAGAACAAACAATGAAATGGTATGGAGATCGCAAATCCTAATGCTGGCGAGTAAATTTTTTTTCCTGCTCAATTGAGTTGTAACTATGGCCTTAGTCAAACTTTCCTAGACTGAAAAATGATGAATTACGATTTAATAAGAGCAATATTTCCAACAATCGTATATGGATAATAGTAATTTTAGCTGTACTATCAACATATCTGAATTTTTATTGCGATAGGTTTTAAAACGTTTAAAACGAGGCAATAAGGCTTTTTTGTCCAAAACGACTGGACAGTCTGAAAAATTCTTTAAAACTGGACTGGCCCGGCGAAAACGGGACGTTTGGTCACCCTAGCCATGACAAATATTTAAACAATTCAGCAGCTTCTGCGTATGGCTGGCTTTGAAACAAATATTGTACTACGCTTAAAAACCAGTGGCCTTAGCTAAAGTTACTTTGCGAAGCTGATATTAAATGCACAAAATCTTAATGAAAGTGAAATGGATGCAGTCCTCGATGTACGTGATAGATGCGTTCCTGAATACCATCGTTTATTTCTCAATCGAATCCTATTTTCCCATACAAAATTCGATGTAAAAATCGCGTATAAGCGAATCCACGTAAATCGAGTTCAAGTATAAAGAAAACATACTCTATAGTTAAACCCCGATTTAGCGCCCTTCAATATAGCGCCACCCTCGCATACCGCCCATTTATTTCAGTGAACAGAACATCCACCTTATGATTATTTAGAGCAAGTACGAGTGCGTACGTATATACCTCGATTTACCGCCACCTTCGCTTTAGCGCCAATGAGAGTAATGGACAAACGTTGGCGCTAAATCTAAATCTGACTGTAATTAACGATACCTAAGAAATTTGAATGCAACACCTGACATGCACAGAATCTTTAATTCAAAACTTCTAGGCAAAATACGACACATATTTTGTAATTGACTGTATTTCATCGTAATATAAAGAAATATGTATGAATATGCAAATCATAGGCGCGTAAATAATAGCGAAATATGACTATTTTCCCATTTTAAAAAATGCAATATATGGCGCTACGCGCAGAGCAACGAACCGAACCAACGCTTCCCCAAAGTTAAAATTAAATTTTTACATATGCGGCGGGGATCTCTAATGAGAAAATGCTAATTATTTCAATATAAACGCAAATACAAGCAGGAGGTCGCGCTGGATGATTTTTTCCTCTCGCGCATAAGATGTACGAGTGCGTTAAAACAAAAATCCAGGAGCGCGTACGTAAAAAGAAACCAAAATCATTTCACGCCTTCTGAAAACTTGATTTTTTCGCTGAAAAAAAGAAGGCTGAATAATTTAAGGACACAAAAGCCAAAAGCACAAAAGATTTTTCTCTCAATCTTCCTTATTTTGTTCTTCCGTGGATGTCTACCGGATTCCAATCTTCTTTCTTTCGATTCCCATCGTGCGCGCGAGTGTGTCTTTGTGGCGTCCTCACATTATCACCGCCTCCGTTTCTCCTTCCAGCGGTCCGGAGACCCATCAGCGGCTGACGACTTCCGTTTCGTGCGGGTGTCCGAGAATCAGGCGGAATAAGCAATGAGTTGCCCTTCACACGATGGGAATTAAAATTAACGCAGTCGTTCTGCGCTGCGGCTCCGTCCCTTGTCGACTCCTCCGGTGTATGCGAAAACGTGTGAAAAGAGAGGACGACGGGTTGTTTTCCTTCGACCTTACGCTGCCAGACGCTCTCGATCTATACAAAAAAAACCTACGCCTAGTCTCATTACGAAATCTGGAGAGGGAGCCGTGCTTCATGCAAATAAGCCCTCCGGAAGGCTTTCCTCTAGTTTCAATTAATTCGTGACGAGTCACGATTCCGCCGATGACATACATGTCGCTTAAAAACCATTATCATTCCTTCAAACCTAGGCTAATTTTAGTTGAGATTGTTATGAAAATAATCTCATGAATGCGATAATTATAAAAGTTTTAAATTAATTTTGAACTTGATCATTTCATAATACGCATATATATATTATGCAACTATATACAATCGGTTCAAACCATTCAGAATGAAATGAATTGATTTCGACTCCTCTTTGATGTTCTGCAATTGTTACGCTAAGTAGATTAAAAATTACGTTCCGTACAGCATTTATAAAATAATTCGTCGTATTACTACGCATCTGATAAAGAAGCTCCGGAAACAAGGAATTTTAGTGTTGAACTTGCTCTAAATCATGAAATCGCAACAATTTTTGCTTCATCCACGCACGCACTCACATTAATTTTTATTAAAATTATCTCTATATGCAGAATTTCTGCACGCCGTAAGCATATCCTACAGCGTCAGCCGTTCTGAATCGATGCACATGTGCTGCAACAACTAAAGGGCTATCTTTGATAAATCTACAGTGATGACGCAGTTATTTAAGGATTAAAAAAATCAAATATATTTTAATATTTTAAATTTTGACTGCGAGATAATAATATAAGTGGTTAAATTGAATAGCATAGCAAGTTCGTTGCTTAAATCTGAATTCCTTCTGTTCATATGATAATTGAAAATTTTAATCGTCTGAAATGCAGTGTTTGCCTGAAAGACTTTTGAGATTTTGGCTAGCCACCAAAAAGTAAATGGCTACGAACAGTTAATAATAAACTAGTTATAATAACCGGCAAATCGCCTAAGTATTCCTAAGCATTCGTGGTCCTAAATAAATGTTAATACCACCAATAAAATTCAATTTTTAGCACATATGTTCTGAATACATTATATTTTACTTAACTTATATGATAATATGTATATTTATAGTTTACTGAGAAAAATAAAAAGATTTAATGGCTTCTTTTGACTGCATTCATACCCTTAATTCCAAGGAGACGCGAGTGATAGTATTATACAGCAATTTAAGCCATATTCTTCAATTAATACCTTAAGTCAAATATGCATCTGACAACCGCGTTTTTTAGAATTTTACAGCTGCTGCATAGCTAAAAAAATACATCTCAATCTCTACTTAAGTAGCACTTTCACTCAGAAAAATGTCTTAACCCGATTCGTTGTTATTACAGTAGACAGTAGGGTTTCCCAAATTGTATCGCGAAAGCTTATTGGGGATCCGTGAGTGCATTCTTGGGTGTTTTTTCGAGTTTCAATGGTAAATGATAAATAGTGTATTCCTCAATGAAAGTACCAAAACTTGGAGATTCAACACTTGTTTGACCCGTGTACAACAGCTAGAAAATATTTTCCTCCTCCAACAGAAACAATGGATTTGATTCACAATATTTCCGTTGAATATTTATATGTATCTGAATTGTAAGTAGAAGATAAGGAGCAACTATTTGATAATTTAATGATTTCACAATAAAATTTTTTAATAAAATGGAAATTACGAATATCAGGATTGGTTTTGTAACGGAATATCCTAATATGTCATTCGTGCTTTGAAATGTATTTGCCTTTTGTAAAAACATATCTCTGTGAAAGATCCTTCTCTACATATACGGTAGCTAAAACAAATGGAGGAATAGACTCGATGCCGAAGGTGATCTGCGCTTGCAATGAACAACCACTGTTCCAGACATCAAACTACTGTCCAAGGAAAAGCAATCACACAAAATTCACTAAGAATTTTTTGGTAAAATATTATAACTCTCCTATAAATATAGGCTTAAAACAGCTACCTATCCTTTATTGAACTTTAAACGGGCAAGCGGGGTCATATTTGTTGTTGTTGTTTTGCTTATTATTTTGGAAAGTTTTACTTTATGCAACTTCTCGATTTTTGTGTTTATAGTTCTTTCTATGTGAATGAAAATTATTATAATTAGTTTCAAATAACAAGATAAATAATAAATGTAGGATTGGGGTCATCATTAACCCCATTACTAACTAACTATATGTAATGAGTGTACGAATTTTAAATAATTACAATATACATTAATTGTGGAGATTATATATATTATTGTAAGTGTAAAACATGTTACATACAAATTGTAATTGCATTTTGCAGTTATTTTCATTACATTATATTCAAATTTTCCTCATTGTAAGGAAATAAATGCATTATCAAAATTAACAATAAACAAATATAATGTTTAAAATTTTATGGAGGTTATATTTATTAACCATTTCATTATTAATAAATTTAAAAAAATAAAACATACTCCTTTAGTTAAGTTGCTAACTATTTAAATATATGGGGTCAAATCTGACGAGCTATAGTTATCGTTTTGTCGTTTGTCCGTCTGTAGACGTTCAATGTTTTTTTTTTATGAGACAAATGAAAAATTCTTTTTTGGTTGGGTTGGTACTAATAAAATATTACGAGACGGCAAATTCGGAAAATGGATCAACTTTAAACAAATATATTAACAGTCTATTCATGCTACGGACCTAATATTCGGCATGATGATTGCTTCTTGGATACGATTTGCAAAAAAAGCAGGTAAAATGGTGCACGGCACTATAAAATTGCATTCCTATATTACTTAAATTAAGATAGGAATTCCGGACATAAACAGTTCTATAGATTGAAGAATGAGGTTAATTTTATTTGAAGACTAACTTCGAATCCGTGACTAATTAGCGTAAAAATTTGTTTTAATCGTATTTAAAAACGATCATCTAGTATTATTTGGCGAGTTTATTGTGGAAACAAACTAAGAAGAGAATACTCTTGAAGAAACCTTAAACCATCGATATGGGCTTCATTTTGTATCGGAAAGGATTTCGAAGACGGATCGAAACAATACCATTGATGGAGTATTTTTCTCTACGTCGCTGATGAATTTTACGTCGAATTCATTTACGAAAGCACCTTTATCTATCATAAACGCATTCATATTAGGTAATATTTGAGATGAATTAAAATATTATTAAAATAATATAACAACAAATATAAATATAGTAAAATGCTATATATATAATTTAATAATTATTTTAAATTTAAATATTTATTGGGAAAAACTTCATATTTGTTCTTAATAGATGTCTATTTAAACAAAAAAGTTTATTTCCTACGAAAATGAGCATTAAAAATTCGCCAGTGGAGAATGAATATTTGTTTTTTGTTGATTTCCAAACTGTGAATTGCCTTTGTCAATTTAAAATAATTGTATACTGTAAATGCATACAAAACGTAAATAAAGTTACAATTAGTATAAAGTTTATTTTATTCCCGTTTGGCTTACCGCCTTTTGCTTAGGGTTCCAGGAGGAAAAATGTAAGGTTTCCGTGGCTACACAAAGTTTGGGAAACTCTACACTAGAGAATTATCAAGCTCGTCCCAATGCTGATCCACGTTTTTACTGGGAGAGTAAAATAAACTTGGAAGACTGTGTCACTAACTCGGGGAAAGTGGGTTAAAGCAGTTAAATTTAGCACAGTGCACCAATTTGCCACCTGCTTCGTTGATCGAATCGCATCTCAAAGAGCTATGCATCCGACGAGGGGACAAGTAACTAGTTTCATTGAAATCTTTGCCCATGAATGTCGCAATTGTTGAAAATAATCATTTAGAAAATTTAAATTTTGACGTGGGTATTTCATCCATAGAAATTGTGATTTATTTTTTTAACATTTCGTGATAATTTTCTCTTATTACTACCGTAATGCTAGTTTGTGGACGAAAATGAATTTTTATGACGGTGAATAAAAATAAAGCTAAGAAAAATTGTTGAGCCAAATATTAATAGAAATGGATACGCCGAACATGCTTTTATAAATATGCTGCGATAATATTTTTGAGACTGGTTCGTTTTTTACTTTCTCCATACGTAGTATAGGGTAAAATATTGTTTTCATGAAAAAAAACGAATTCGGGATTGCAACGGAAATACACGCTTTGAGGTCCTTTAAACACGTTTTGGGTATTTCTTCGATGATGTCTGTGTGTGTGATAGGAACTTTGTGTGCGCTATAACTCAAATCTATTGATCAGATCAACGCAAACTTTCATATTTGCCATTTTCATTAGAGGGACAAGAGCTGATTAGGTTTTTGTTGAAATCGGTCAACTGGAATTGATTGTTTACTTCAGCAATTTATCCGTTTCTTTCAAACATTTGCTTTAACACATAATCAATGTAAAAGATTGGTAGAATATAAGATCTAGGATATTTATTTTCTACAAAGTTTGTTCTAAACATTTTCTCATATTTATGGGAATATATTCTTTAAGAGAAATTTAAAAAATAACAATATTTACCTAACACCACCATACCACCTACCGGCAACTCTAGTAAACACTTAATGCTTAGTACGTCTTACAATTAGTAACACTCCTTTTTATTACTTTCTCCATACGTAGTATTGGGCAAGTATTGTTTTCATAAAAAAAAATCAACTTCGAGATTTCAACATAAATACACGTTTTGAGGTCCTCTGAACACGTTTAACCATTTTCTCGAAGATGTTTGTGTGTATGTGATAGCATTTTTGTGGGTGCTCTAACTCAAAAACTATTAATCAGGTCAACGCGAAATTTTTTATTTAACATTTTTATAAATGTCAGAAGAACTGATTAGCTTTTGTAAAAATCGGTCAACCCGAAGTGGGTGTTTACTCTTATCACTTATCCGTTATTTTGAAATATTTGCTTTAATAATTGATTAAAGTAAAAACATAGCGGAATAAAAGTTATAGGAAATTTAATTTTCTACAACCTTGTTTGAAACATTTCCCCACATAATGCATTGTTTAAGAGATATCTTATATTCTTAGCTGCCACCACCACGCCACCTACCGACGTCTATTGTTAACAATTGTCTCTTAGTTACGTCTTAGTAATGCTCCTTTTCTTTTCTTAATTGTTTGAGCTTTGTCGCTATATCCAATATCAGAAGGCTATGGTTTGTGTTTATTTCTGTTCTTTGTCAAGTCTAAAATTTTCTCGCAGTTTCTTAAAATATTTATTATTATGTAACCTATTTGGAATTTTTAGAAATATTACAGATATGGAGAAAGTCATGTGGTGGGTACATCATATTTTTTCTTAATTGTTGTAGCTTTGTGTCTATATCCAATATCAGAAGGCTATGGTTTGAGTTTATTTCTGTTCTTTGTCAAGTCTAAAATTTTTTCTCAGTTTCTTAAAATAACTGTGATGGCATCAGATTTTTTTCTTTGTTCCTTAATTGCTCTCACGTACTCCTCACTACAGAAACCCAGACATTTTATTCTTCTTTCCCTTCCATCTTCTCTTTCGAAAGAATCAAGCCAAAACCTCCGTCTCATCTCTGTGCACGTTTGGTGGTAGCATCTTCACTAAAGACCTAAAATTGCGTTCAAAAAGTTTGCCGGGTCGGCTTAAACGCGGTAGTGTTCGAAAAATAGAAGTGGACAGAGCGATATGTCACGAGAAGTTCGCGGAACAGAGGATTCGAAGTGGACGGCGAGTCGGCGCCAGGGAGAGATAAGGGGAGCACGGTAGGATATTCGAAACAAACTCGAAACTGCCTCGAAGCGAAAGGTTGGAAAGTAATGTTTCAAGTGCAAGATCGATAAGACGCCACGGTATTCTGGGAGCGTTTTCTAGAAAAATTTCAACTACTTCAAAATTACGTCACGTGAGTTTTTAATTTTTTCATTCCAATGCAGCATTACGAATGTTAATATTGTTCATCAAGTTCACTATCCATTAAATTTTAAATTCCATAATTTTTTAAAATGTTTGCATAGCGTTTTTTTTATTCTATTCCGATCTCATCGATTTAAAATATTTTACTTTAAACCTGCTCACGATTAATGGAGTCACTAAGTTTAGGGATGCTCCTTACAGAGTTAGTCTGTATTGGATATTTTAATGAAGCCATTTCAAATCACCTTCTTTTTACGAGAATAACAATATATCTAAGTTAATTCTATAAGTTAAATTTTCCTTCCCATATGATTTATACTTAATCGGGATCCTTTCTTCTTTTATTAAATTTTACCTCCTACGTTGATATCTCTTAAGAAAGCATTAAAGTCCTATTAATCAGCTTTTAATCGATTTATTAAAAATATTTACACCGTATATGTTTATTATTAAGGGAATATTTTATATTATAGTTTATCGCTGGTTAGACTGTTGAGAAACATTTTTGCTCTTTTAATTGGTCCAACTACTATGCCCAACAGCATTTGGATCAACTGGGTAAGAATGTTACATATTTTTGTTCGATATTGTTAGTGACGCCTCTGATGCGGTTCAAAAAGACTCTGAGGCAGGGCCATCCGATCGGTGAGGCAGCCAGGCGAATGCCTCAGGCGCCTCTCGAATTGGTCGCCAAAGTTGGACCACAATGGAAATCTTTCCATAACCATTCCTTTATTCCTAGAATACCATTTTTCGACGTTGTTAGGCTGCGCTGTATCGGAATTCCTTATCATGCCTACGAAAAGCAGAGTAGCCCGTCCCTTCGAGAAAATTTACCTTGTTTAACAACTTTTCTTTTAACGTCACTATACCGATATTGCGAACTAATTTTGAAAAACGCGAGAAAGGATGAATCTGTTTTAATCATTATTTCATTTTTATAGTTTGAATTTGTTCACATTTCCAGCTAGCTTTCGACTTCAGTCAGTAACATGCCTCTTTTTGACAGTGGCGGATTTAAAGGGGATCGCACATGGCGTGTACCAGGGGCCTTGAAAAAATGTTTTACATATAATCTCAGAAATATAAAAAAGCTCATTTTAAAAATTCATTTTTTACATTGCGATACAGGATTCATTAAAACGATCGTTAATAGGAGTTAAATAAAGTGGTAGTCGATAGGTGAGGTTTCACTTTAATCAGATTGTACGATCCCAAATGGTTTAGAGCCAGGGATCCCAATAGTTTAACGGCCTGAATCCGTCACTGCTTCCTATCCTTTTTTAATGAACTGCTTGCCTAAAAATTAATCACGGTCGATCTTCAACTGTCATAGAAAATACCATGCTCAGACACCTCCCAGGTTCGTAGAATGAAATTCATGCACTTTACTAAGATACGAAAACAACCAATCTTATTACGGATCGAACGCAAGATGCACAAACAACTGGGTCCTTGCCGAGCGTGCTGGTATCAACATATGTACCCAGATAAGCATGAGTTTGCCAAGCTCAGAAAGGAAACAGTTGTAAATAATATTTTCTAAGACGGACCTCTCCCACCCACTTAATGTGGTTTAACTTGGGCTTTGACAATAGGAAAGATAGAAGTGATTCTACAGAGAAAATATCAAAAGGCGCAGTCAATCAGGCATTCAAAAAACCGATATCTTATTCCGAGACCCAAAATCACTACACATTCAGTTCCAAATATCTGATGAGTAATAAAATATTGAAGTATTACAGTAATGAGCTACATTTGTAGATTTTTAACAATCTTTAACGAATGTTTAGTAATATTCTCGAAAAAGCTTATATTTGTGGGTAAATTCTTTCTAAAGAGAAATATAAAATTAAATTTCAACTTGATACCTCACCAATTTCATCCTTAATCAAGATATGGTAAATAATTCTATAGACATTAAAGTACTGGCAAATTGCTTCTTATTGTTAGGTTCCAAGTAATTTAAATTCAGCGAAAACAGTAAAGCAAGCCAGGTTTAGTTTTCAAATTTAAAAATGTAAGCTTAT
The DNA here is from genome assembly GCA_028673005.1 of Tanypteryx hageni. Classification (NCBI taxonomy): domain Eukaryota; kingdom Metazoa; phylum Arthropoda; class Insecta; order Odonata; family Petaluridae; genus Tanypteryx; species Tanypteryx hageni. The sequence goes on from CM054117.1 coordinate 45,493,192, forward strand.
GTATGTGATTATAAATATTGTGAGATGACAAAATTCGAAAGGATTATTTACGAAAAATATTTCTGCAGACTGCTTACTGTATTAAATCAAATAAGGTAGAGTGGTAAGATAAATTTAGATTTGAAACACCAAAAAAACAAGTTCTATGTTTGAATGTTTGCTGTGAATTTGCGATGCCAATTTCGAGAGATTGTAAAATTTCTTTCAATGTGGGTTTCAAAGTATATTACACAGCAACTATTATTTATATGAATTGATGGTAAATATGACTGACCAAGTTTATATAATTTTTTATCAACAAACATGAGAATCAAAGCAGTATATTGTAAAATACCAGCCAATGTGGAATGCAGTCGAGCTGTGGAGGGCAAACGGCAATAAAATTGCTACTCGAGAGATTAGACGCAAAATTGACATGGAAGAAACCGAGTACCTACCGTAGAACGCATATCACGGCTGCAAAACGTTTTACTAGGAATGACCGAAATTTAGACATGCACACCAAATAAAATGGAAGAGGAGCACTAAAAGATACAGTTAAATTAGTTGGACAAATTTCATCTTATTGTATAATATGCAAACCAGAAAAAATTACATTTGCCGATTAAGTTTCAACGCACGGCATTATTGTATCAAGCGTGTAGACTGTAGACCATTAGTCACACTCGCCACTTCAGCGCCGCTACTCAACGTCATACAGTAATTTTCACCGATAATGGATAAATTTAATAAGAATTTTTCTCACATGCTGATTCTAGGAAGCTATGTACAAGTGGTATTTATGTAGTAACCGATAAAAAATGGGCCTTGCTCTAGAAAAGAGGTCCCCAACCCGCGGCCCGCAGGCCAAATGCGGTCTCCGAGAGCACTATATGCGGCCCGCGAAGCTATGATGAAAAGGTGATCGGTAAAATTTTATATAAACAATTTAATACCTTTCGGTATTATTATCATCTGGAAACCTTTTCTGTTGAAGCTTTAACACTATTAATTTATTTAGACTTGATTTTCGCTGATATGAGACCACAGAATCCCTTGGTAACTTGTAATGTAAACACTAATCCGGCTCGCCGAAGCTCTCGTGACTTCCAATGCGGCCCTCGGAAGCATTCGCAATTACGAATGCGGCCCGTCACGTAAAAAGGTTGGGCTCCACTAATCTAGAAAATTTGACCGATAAATAGATGGATTAATTTCTAGCGATATGAACTGCCTTCTCATTTTCACGAAACTTTTTCAGCTGATTTTACTTATTTTACACTTAAATCTCCTTCAGCTCTTCTCTATTTATGACCTAACGTGATCAAAAATTTATTCACACGAACATTAGTTTCGATCGATTGTGATGTTCTAAACGCCATTAAACCAAAGGTGAAAATAAAGGAACGAATTGGAGGGCTCTGATCCGAAAAAGTAGTCTTCCTACCTTTGGTGCGGCGTAAATGTCCCAACGGTGGGAGAAGATATTTTCACGAGATGAAAGAAATTCCTCTTGACACATCCAAACGCACGCACGTCACTTCATCAGAGAACGACCATAGCCCCTCACAGAAACATGAAGGGTTAAGCTTCGACAAGGAATGAAATAAAATAGCACTACGGGGATCACGAAGGAAATAATGGGTGATGATTTGATAATGGTAATTGAGGAAAGGGCAGGGATTCGCAGCATCTGGAATGAGAAAAGGAACTAATCTCACTGGTAGTTCTTTAACCAATTAAAAAAGTGACTTTTTAACCATAGATTACTAAACTTCGATTGACAAACGGGATTACTAACCATTCGTCTAACAGACTACCTCATACTAATATTTTTTAATAAAAGAAAAAAGAATACACTTAAATGTTTTAAATACTTAGCAATACTTTAATACTCTCTGGTATATTTAAACATACAATACTCTATAAAATTTTATCGCAGCACTCCAAACACGTTTCCACTATGTTCTCCACAAAGAGCACGTGAACATGGACTTCAGTGAAATCCTGTTATAATCCTCTTCTTAGAAGGACAAAATGCACATATCGAACTTTTACTCAGTTCACCCTAATTCTGGCTCTTCCGAGGCAGCTCTATTTGCAGAACATTAGCGATCATAGACTTAAGAGTACGACTAAATTTTAGGATCTCTAAGTAACGTTAAGGCTAACCATTCGTCTGTGAGGCGACCTCAGTTGCGTTGCACAAAATCATAGCAAATAATCCCTTATGTAAAGAGTTACACTAGAGGAACACAAGCTAAAATGAGGATATAAAAAAGTCAAACCTAGAACTCAAAAATATAAATGGAGTTCGCTTACCGGTAACTTCCTTCGACACTTCCAAACACAATCACGTCTCGAATAAAAATGAGCTAGCATAGGGAAAATATCCCGACAAATGATAATACTTCACGAGTTCGTTGGGTAGATAAAATAATCAATAACTAAGCCCTGGGAGGAGGGGAATAAATGCTCGTTCCTCAGTCCTTTTCTTTTACACCGTCAAATGAAGGCCACTAGGCCGTACTAAATGCGTGTATCTATTCAGTATTTCTTTTGATAACTTTAAGTTTGAATAAATTAAAATAAAGAAGCCCGGTTAATCACATCGATGAAATCAGATTCCACTTCGTGAAATTTACTCATCAGAATTGCAAAAAAAATTATTTTGTAACTTCCACTTTTCGCGAAAGTTACTGAGCTGTTTTTCTGCGATTGTGAAGTCTTGTAAAAATCCAAAGAACTCTCTCAAATTTTACCGCTCATTATTTTTCGCTTATCATTTTATATTGAATGATATATTATATTTAATTAAATGAAATGAAAATGCGAGATATCGATTAAAGGTAAACGGCAAGCATTTGCTTTATAATAAGTTAAGACTTTAGTTCTGCCTCAATTTATGTAAATACTAAGTTCAATCCCGTATACTGGTAGAAGAATAACTCAGGAGGATAATCCCTCCTTATAGGAATACGTGAAATATGTGGAATCCATGGTAGGTATAATTTTAAAACAAATTCAATTAAACACACTTTCATGATTGATAACTTACTACTATTTCCGTAAAATAATCATTTTAACAATAACAGAGAAATCTTCTGCCGCTTATATAATTTTCCCTCAGTAGTTAATGTTACTTGTCTCTATAAAAAGAATTCATAGAAGAAAGAAAACATCTGTTTTAACCATGCTTCGGATGAGTCATGAGCGTAGGCGAGGAAGTGAAGCGTATAGCAAATTGCCAGAGTGGAGCGTGCGTCATCAGGGGCGAATAGTGTCGGCCACGTGCCAGCTAGATTCGTCAAATAAAGACTATCTGTCAAGTTATCGTTCACTAGGAAAATATTTTTGAGGAAAGAATAATGAGCGATAAGAGAAAGATGAATTAAGAGGTAATATATACATTAGCGAGCAGCTTAAAATTTATAATCGACGTTGCCAAGTAATTCCTGCAAGTTTGTTAGAAAAAGTATGGAAAGTTTTTCATCTATAGTCTTAATTTGGAAACATCCATGTCCGAATAACTTATGTTAGTTCTAATTTCTCCTGAACGGCGTCACTTCTGGCGCCACTGTTACAAACATAGCCTGTTATTATTATGATTATTTGGATGCAATACAAATTAAGTAATTTAACAAGTAATTTAATAATTACTTATTAAATTTTATCTCCGTACCTTGATTTTGAATTTTATAATTTCCACTTTACAAAACGACTTGAGGGGTCCCGGTGGTGTACCGTGCAAAGTCAGCGTTCCGTCCTTCAGAAGGGACGTTAAGCTGTTAGACTTCTTTGTGCTCTTACTTAAGAGTAGGCTAATGCCAGCACCGGATTTCCCTCCTCCCTTGTGTGTTTGGTGTGGAAGGAGCAATGGCTATAATAATCCAAGATGTTGACTAGCCAAACATACACACACAAAAGCGATTGAATAAACTTACTAGTTTCTCCTTAAATGGCATCCGTCAAGAAATTATTAAATACCATATTTTCCCTCCCTAGCTCTTGCGTAATATCTAAGGAATAGATTGAAAAAATTATCCCAAGCATAACATCATACATTTTGTTTACATCAATCGCAACGATTATTATATCGGCCAACAAGAATTTGAAAACTAAATTTTTTCTCCCAAGCTCTTGTATGATCATAGGTTAAAAAAATTATTCGGATATAGTATAAAATATATCACAAAAAAGTCCGCAAGAGCATATAATTACTTGTAGTTTCGGAGATAAATATTAGAGATCCACGCAATCTTTCCACGCCGTTTTGTACGTAAATCCCATTTAGAATGCCTTTAAAACCTCTATGTATTCCATGTATGAAATATTTTAAAGAGCTAAGTAAAAATATCAAAGAGGCGTCAAATTATGTCAAAATGCCTTGGCACGGTACGTGTATACGATGAACATTTTATGCTTTTCTGATTAATTTGATGAATTCATAGCAATGCTAGGTTAACATAACTTATTCTTAGCAGAATGTTAGAAAAATATAAAAATCGCGAAAAAACAATTATCCGTGTTAATAACTATAGTAAGTAAGGATAATGAAACAGGCGAATTATCTGAAGGAGAAAAATTTGCACTACAATTTTTATAAAATATTGGTTAAATATTTCAAAATTATTTACGTATATGAACTAATAGTATGTCTTCACTGGAGTAAAGACGTTTAATATGCAGAACATGTTTATAACTTATCATGCATGATGGTTCGTATAACATACAACGGACTTGATAGATAGATAAACCAAGCTTACTGTATTTAGCATTATAGCATAGCACAAAAGATGACGATAAATAATTAAATCTGCTAAGCGGTGATCAGAAAGGTTGTGGATAAAAAAGGAGCTTGTTGTATGTTATTAAGGATATACACATTATGTAAACTCAATTCAGAACGCCCATCGCTCGGTCAATACGCACCTGGTTAATAAATGCTTTACTGCGATTATGATCAGACCACAGAACTGCGCTATGAGATTGAGAATATTTTTTCTGCGTTTAATTTGAAATCCAAAATATTCAAGAAATTTTCCGCTTATTTCAAATTATTCCGAAATTCCTGCTTAGGCCAATCGCATAGGAATGTTATGCTCCAGTATTTCTTTCGGTACACAAATTAGTTTTTATCGCGAAAATTTGAAATGATTTTACTTGAAAATCTTTCGTCGTCAAGGTGATTTGCATTGTTGTCGGTTTCGTGTAATTGCGTGTGAATACCAGGGATTAGAAATTCGCGTCACACCTGTCCACATATTCATGGTATTTCGACGCTGTTTCTATGTGTACGCAATATCTGGGGTATGATAAATAATACGACGGTAGCAAAAATAGGCAAATATCAATAATGTTGTGATAAATAAGTTGGATAGTTAAGTTAAAATTGCTAAACATTTGAAGGATTTAAAGGATATTTTCTGCGAAATCTGAGTAAGCGGTTAATCTTCGGTTAAAGACAGAAAAATAAAATTTATTTAAATTTATTTTAAGCGAATAAAGTTTTATGCGCACTAAAAGTGAAACATGAATCTAAATATCAAATACTTGAATGTTACAAAAAGTAAATATAATTTTGGGCATATAAAATTTGTGTGGAATGATGTTTATCGAAAAGGTATTCAATAATATTTCCCTGCCACGCAGCTTTTACATGTCCAAAATTATTTTTACTTTCTGGAACATTCAATTATGCGAATTATCTATTTATCTTTTCCTTAATTGTTATTTAACTTATGTTTTAACTCAGGCACACCCATCGTTTGTGACGGGGTAGCCATTTAATAATTTTCTTATTCAAGGAGCTTTTTGTTTTCGATCATAACGACTTGTTAAGTCTAGGCGTTGCTTAAAACTCCTCCCTTTGTCCCTCTCTAAATCTTCCTTTCCCTCTTTCTCTCTCTCTTCTAATCTCCCCTCCCACGAATCTTCACCCTCCCTATCACTTCATATCTATCTGACTATATCCCCTTTCCCTGGTTCCTCTGATCCTCTCCACTCATCACTTCACTCTCACTCCGTCCTCCCTATCTCCACGGTAATCTCCTTGAATCCCTCCTTCCCCTTCTCTTCCACTTCTAACCCTCGACTCTCCAAACCCTCTACTCTCCAACCTACTGTTACGCCATCTTTCCGAGTGACTGCCCCTCTCTACACCCTCCCGGATATGGCCCAGTCCCTCGGGTATCGGTGGACAATGCCCTCTCGTTCTGCCAGAGTGAAGCTGTCACCACGAGATGTGTGTATATTTGGGCGGAACGAGAGGGTCTTGAAACAAGTGAGTAATTGATGATGATAAGGAGATAGGGTGGGATAAAATTGGTGCAATGGTAGCGAGGCACTTCGTAGATGTAGACTTCTAATTTTACAGAATACCGGATTCCCTTGTTACCATTTCCCAAGGCCAAAAATTAAATCAAATACCGTATTTGACCGATTATAGGCTGACCTTGAATATAAGACGACACCTTACTTCAGAAGCCACGCGTAAGAAAAATATTTTCGGGTTATTGATGCTAAATTTTTATTTAACAATACCTGATCGTTTGCACTTCATTTCCAGTGCAAATATAATTATGCGGTAATATTGACGAATAATTATGATAAAAGATATGCATTTATTGGATTCCAGGGACCTACATTAAATTATTACGTCCTTAGTTCACGACAGTCCCGAGAAAGCAAACCTATCAAATCATCACTTTCAGAAAGCATTTACTCCTAATGACGATGAATGTGAAACCATTATTCTTATGCATCAGGGCGACTCGATGGAATATTTGATATTTTCCGAAAATGGTATTGCGCTCCAACTTCATTCAGTAAAACCAAATAAATCTCCTGGGCAGGAGGAAATACCCGCGCGAGTACTGAAAGAGTTATCTTATGAAATCGCGCAAAATTTTAAAATTATATTCGACTAATCCATTACGGAAGGTGTGGTTCCTAAAGATTGGAAGGTGGCACACGTTACGCCCATCCATAAGGGCGGCTACAAAAAGAACCCCAAAAATTATAGACCAATTTCCTTAACTTCATTATCATGTAAGATATTTGAGCACATAACCTTTAGTTTTGTAATGTGCTATTTAGATAGTCAATCATTGCTTAGCGGATGCCAGCATGGATTCCGGAGAGGTAGATCATGCGAAACGCCGCTCGACCTGTTCGTGGATGATTTATTACGATGCGGAGAGAAAAATATTCAGGTCGATGCCATATTCATTGACTTTAGGAAGGCGTTTGATAAAGTATCTCATAAAACATTAATTGCGGAGTTAGTACTCTATGATATAAATCCGAAAGTTGTCAGTTGGTTGAGAGACTTCTTTTCAAATAGAGAACAGATAGTTGTTATCGATGGGATATACTCGTCCCCCGTTAAAGTGTTGTCTGGTGTTCCTCAGGGAAGAGTATTGGGCCCTTTACTGTTCTTAATCTATGTAAATGATATCTGATAGGTAGTTCGTAGTAAAATTAGACTTTTTGCCGATTATACCGTAATATATAAATAAATAAAAAACCAGAAGGACCATCAGTCGCTGCGTAAAGACTTAAGAACCATTTCAACGTGGTGAAAATAATTGCAAATTGAAATTAATTACACTAAATGTGCCGCAGTTACGTTCAGGAAAAGTACGAACATATATATACCAACGTATATAGGTAGAAACGACCGTGGCGGTAAGATACGAGAGATCAATTGTAGGACGGAGCATTATCTAGGTTTGTCCTTTCCGAGGACAATACGAGATCACGATAGAAAATTTCAACCTGCGATCGACAATCTTTAGGCAGGTTATGGTGCATTGCACACCCTGCCACCGACCAATTAGGTGAATTGCTGGGTAACATGTAGATAAAGATTTCTTTAAGGGTTTAATATGGGATGAAGACTTTTAGCGTAATACTGTCTTATAAGGGCAGAATAGTCTATAGGACATAGAGGATTGAATTTAAGTATGAGAGAGATAACGAATAGATGATATTATAAGGCGAGTATAAATGTTTCTGTTTACATTAAAAAAAACCTCGCCTTATAAACGGGAAAATGTGGTACTTTTAAGAGAAGGCAAATTTTTATAAATAACATTTTTTGAAAGATGGTACCAATGTATAATACCAGAAAATACTGCCACAAAGTCACTGATATTCTAATTTTCTCGAGGTTGCGTGCTTAACCGGCGAGATACAATTTCTGTCGTTCCAATTTAAATTTAATTTAAGTCTGTATTATTTTTTATAAAAAACAAGATGATCCAAACAGAACTTATGATGCCTACTTTATGTTTGCATTAATAGCTTTAAAGTCATCGCTGATATGTAGCTATTTGTGTTCCCAACTTTTATAAGTTGGCGTTATAAAATACTACAACTACATTCGAACGATATATTAAATTGATCACGCGTATTTGTGCGGCAAGTATAACGCGTGTACGTATTAGAATATACCGAATCCGAGTCCAACAGTAGTTGTTGCTATGGCAACACTCTCGTAATGAGTAATAAAAACTGCAAAATCGCCAGTATTTACGCGAAATTCTAAGAAATACAATCGATTAGCAAAATTCTACGATAAAAATTATATTCCTTTTCTCAGAGAATAGTACGAAAATCGCTCCGATGTTAAAATTCTAAGATATTTTAATGCGCTAGAGAAAATTATCCAGCACGATGAATTTCGGATTTCCCATGTAAATCAAATGGGAAGGATAGTTCCTGGAATCGAACCCGAAACTTTAATCATCGCAACAAAAACTATCCTTGGGAGCTCATCTCTAGTGGCAAGAGGTTTTCACCAATTTTCATGAAAATTCGTCTCTTGAATCACAAGTTAAGAGACAGACAAGACACAACGATGAAACTATAAGCCCATTTACGTACATTCTGGAGAGTAGGCTAAAAATTAGTGAAAGAGTGTGAAAAGTGAATAGATAATAGACTGAAAAAATTCCCCGGGGTGACGGAAATAAATGTGTGCCTGTGCATGAATTAGAACGTGTCTGAATATTTGTCTAGTTTAAACGCTAAACAGAATGTACGGCGACGCTGGAAAGATACACCTGACAGTAGAACTACGGTTCTCCCTCATACAATGAAAAATTTATTTCGTGGATATCCATGCCATTCCATGCGGGTCATGCGCGCACAAACGCTATTATGCGCCAAACATGAACTTCCTGTGCTGTTATAAAGAAAAGATGAAGGCTCACAATTCAACATAAAAGTGGAGTTTCCTAAGAGATAAAAAATTTATATGGCTACACTCTTTTACAGACTAGACCCTATGAAACAATATAAAAATTCTGTATAAACAGGAGTTTGACTTATGACAACAATTTATTTTTCCAGAAACATTAATAAATCAAACGTTTATCATCAAAATATTCAGTCCTATAATCCTAGAAATGATGGAAATGCGTATTTTTACTCCACTTATGTGTACGGTATAAACATCCATGGCAGAAATCAGTGAGAAATCTTCCATAAAATAAATTTGGAAAAGCATTTAAAATAGAAGAAGCAGGATGATAACTGTGCAAGGTATTTTGAGAAATGGATGTCGCAACATGATATACAATGAATTCCTCTTTTCTCTCAAATTAGTAAGTTAACTCCTCAGATTATATTTTTTATGAACTGAAAACTGCGCGTAGAGTTTTGCTACTTAATAATGTTACAATTAATTAAAAACAGATATGATTTAGCATTATGAAATAATCTAAAATTTCTTTCTTTTATACTCAACTAAGGAATGGTAAAATCAAAATTAATCGGCACATTTACTTTCTGCCTAAACTGTTAAAAAGAAATCCTTTTTATGCCATCCCGTTTTTTTACTTAAACACTATAAGCAAAAGCGTTCCTCAATAATTTTTTCCTCATAATGCGAGGGAGAATTATAACATCCATGCGTCAGCAGCTTAGCTTGGCCAACATAAAAGCACGAGTAAAAATATTTCATGAGGTATCACAAATTATTTCGCACATATTTCCATAGCAACCATCCAATAACCAGAGGAAGATTCGCTTCGTTTTGACAATCACCGTTCGTATAAAAAGCGAGATTCACAAAAGTTTACCGCCGCATAAAAATCGGAATACTACTGCCAGAAATGCGTTTTTACCTTTGGATGATCTGGGTGGATGGGAACGAAAGAACCTGCTGCGGGAACGCAACGACGCTTCCATTTTCTAGAAGACGAGCGCTTGAGACTTAAAGGTGCACTTTTCAACTCACAAACGGAAACCGATATTGGATGCGATCCTAAGGAAAAATGTTTTATAAGAATCGCGCAGAAGCAGAAAAGTTCCAAGTCCATCGAATTATTCTCGACCGAACCCTTTTTCCCCCACCCTCACTTTCTTTTTCTCACGGTTCCACGCGCTCCTTTAATTAGCTTAATCCATTCTCTCTTGATTTAATCGTAATACCTTCCCTCTCGCATTATTCAACGCGTTCTTTGTGCGCCTTGTTTTATCCCCTCTCACTAGGAAATAAGTTTTTCTCATAACTATAAAAGTAAAAGGCGTTAATCCCAACTCTTAGGAAAAGGGTCTCTTTTCTTTCCTTAGAAGCACATATCGGCTTTATCATTTTAAGTAGCTTTTCTATGGAAATCATATTATTTTCGCTAGTATAGCGACTCCTATTTTACTGTTCATTCCGATTTCTAAGATGTGCCACATTAAAAAGAGTTGAGAGATTTTCAACCGCAGAAAAAAAATGAAATTTGGCGGAATTATTTTTATTTGCGTATAAAATTAGCAGCTGGATATGCACGTTTTAATAAGACGCTATATTTGAATCACTATTTTTTCAGAATTACTACAAGTTAGATATGATCTAATGTCATTATAAGGCGTCTTCAAGAATCGAAATTTTAATGCTATCCAACTGTTCTGAAGGTTGAAGGTGAACACGTGTTCCATCTTGATATTTTCAGAAAAGTGCCCGGGAATATTTCTTGATAAATCAAAAGTAATTCCTGTCCAATTGTTTGTTTAAATTATAGGTATGTCCCTATCTTTTCTATCCTTTAGTCAATCCCGAGGCTCAAATGTGTCTATAGGCCAAACTGCAGCTTTCGAGTCTCATGCGGCTCTTTTAACATTCTAATAAAATAAATTCGTCCCGTTTTAGGTACGTGAGAACACGGTTCACTGTCAAACAGATAGACGCAGTGTGACTCGAAACTAGCGGCCACTCATTGACTTTGGATCGCTTCGAATGCGTGCTTTTTTGCAGTTCACAAATTAACTTGCAATGGCTGAGTGAGTTGCGCGGTTCTCGAACCTCGGATGAATATCGTATGCGGCTCCGAGGTAGATTCAGCCAACCATTGTCTATAAAATATTCACTCTGTTGCACCAAATTCTAAAAATACCTTGTGATAAGAGAACTCATGTGTTAGTTTAAGGAATAAAAATAATAATGTGAGTTTCACTTCTTTGTGTTCTTTGCTTGCAAAATTGGAAAATGATGCCAATACTCTGAATTTTTCCTAAGGTAAAAATTTTACGTCTTGTTGCCCAAGAATATCATATTTGTTTAAGCTCATTGATCTATCTTATGTATCAAGGATGCCCATAAGGTCGATCGCCGAGGTATTTTTGGTCGATCTCAAGCAAAGTAATAAATAATTCGTTCATAATCTAAAAATCAAAAAGTATGTAAAGTTCCCGATAAGAAATATATTTTTTAAATTCATAAGTTTAAATAAAAGCCTTCCATTGCAAAAACTAATAATATAGAATCCTAGCCTTAAGGGCCGGCTTGAGGCAAGTTCCAAACAAAAAACGGGCCAAATGTGGCTTGACCGGTGTTATCTCTGTGCTTGTAGAATGGGTCGCACCATCAAGAGGTGCGCTCCCAGCCCCACAAAATTATCAAACTATGGTATGCCATTAAAAATGTCAATTTGATTTTTTGTTTAATTAATGTTTATTAAAAGTTCTTCTTAAGTTTATATTATTTTTTTAATTTCGGAAAAATAGATCTCGGTTGAGCATCCGTAAGAAAAGTAGATCTTGAATGGGTAACCATCAGAAAATGGATTTTATACCCAAAAATAGTGGGCATTCCTGTTACATATAATTGGAATCTGAATCGAATTTAATTCATTTTTTCAAATCCCAACTAAAATGGAAATGTACATGCGTTTACCGTACAACAATTAGTGCCTGCAGCATACTTTTTCTCAAGTATATACTCATACCGAGATATCTGACGACAACTCAACTAAAATTATTAAATAATTTATAATTATTGTATATTTATAGTCATTTTAGAAATGAATGCTATAAGTAATACTGCTTTACAAAGTTTAAAAGCTAAATACGATAAAAAATACCTATACTACGCCGTTGGTTTCCCTAAGGCAGAGTTTCTCAATCTATGGGCCGTGGCCTTCCAGGGGGCCACAAAATTATTTTGGCTGCAAGGTGAATGCCAAAAATAAAGCTTTCACGCATAATAAAATTACCACTAGTTACATAAAATAAAGAAATTTGCAATAAGGTTTCTTATTTTTAATATTTTCAATTCAAAGGGAGCTGCATGATATTCAAGATGGTCGCGACAATCGAAAGTCTGAGAACCACTCGTCTAAGGAGCTGAATAATACTTTTAGCATTCATGTATTACTTACAAAAGTTTATAATTTGTAACATCTTTCCAATCTATTGGGTTAATAATCAGAATTTTTGTTGTTTCATTCATCAATTTAAAATTAACTTTAACGCAATAAATAACCTGGAATTTTGGTAACTGAAAAATCTAATTAATTTGGTTTTATTGCTACATTTTATCGCATGGTGAAAATTATATTCGTATCGTAAAATCAGCAGATTACATTCAATCTTTTGAATGCGTTCTCAGATACAAGAGAACATTTCTGCAAATCGAAGAGTATCATTTTTGTGGCTCACAAACTGTGCATAGTAGAAGAACATACAGTAAATGAACGATTTTAACTTCTTCAAGCACGGAATTCATTTAAAAATTAAGAAGATAATTGTTTTGGACGAGACGCAGGCTGCTTGTAAAATTAACGCGCTGCAAAGATCAAAACGTGGTGATGTGCATCGCATAACATTGCAACTAACATATGAAAATACATAATACATTCTTGTACATAACTGCATCCCGAAAATAAATATTATCTCCTGCTTTTCCAGTTTCACAGTTCACGACCTTTTACGCGGTTGTCGCACGACTGAAGCACGCCCATCTCGTTCCTTCAATCTTTGTTTCTTCACTTCCCTGAACGGTCGCCCCCAGGGGGGAGTCGGGAGGGATTAAAATAAAACAACAAGCACGATTGGAAATTGGACGGTATCGTTGGGATGGTCGCCTAACTCGCCCTCGTCAATCTGTCCTGATACAGAGCTTTCCCCCTTTGAAGCTCCCTGGTCGCATTTTAGGGTGCGGTCGCTGAGGTCGGTCGCCGTGGAGACCGTCCAATCAAATTCGCGTCGCGTTCTCGTCCGTGCGCCGTCGGTGGTTAGGATGAAACACGTAACGAGCCAGTGATTGAACCTCCTCGCCGAGGACGAAATTAGTGAAACGGAGATGTAATAGGAGGGGGAAAACCTCCATCCGCTCCTCTTGGCAGGCGAAAAAAAAATCTTGTTCGCAAAAGTCTTTAATTTAACTAGCTTCATCACATGTTGTTGTATTTCGGAATTTAAGCGTTGTATGAAAGCGTACGATTCTTCGTCACCTAGATTTTGTTATGCACAATTTCCCCGAAATTCCATAAGAAATATCTCAGAACCTCGGATTCCCTTCGGTAGGAGAAGATATAAAATAATACCTTATGGATAAAAAAAGCGTAATTTGTTGCTGTTTAACGGCTGCTGAAGACAATATCCTAGTGACATGATTTAAAAAATAACTTTGTCTCTGTGATAAGGCTATCGATAATAAACTGTCTGATATTATTTACCGAATAAATTATAATTTGTTGCTCTGTTTAACGCCGGCTGAAGACAATAACCTAGTGACATGATTCGAAAAATAACTTTGACTCTGTGATAAGGCTATCCATAATAAACCGTCTACTATTATTTACCTGATAAATTTTCCTAAATATTCAGGTCAGTAAAAAATAACCATAAGCATACAATGCATAATATAAAGCTACTTTATTGCCGTTTTAAACACAGTAACCAGGAAAAGAAATTTTTGCACTGTTTGGCTATTATTACATATTAAATCAAGTAATATGAAAAACAAAAATGTAAAATAATGAGGGGCTATTCCGCTTAGGTGTGGGGCTATTTCGCTCACTTGATTTTATGTTTAGTTTTCCTAAACATTTTCCACATTTGAATTGCATTTTCCCCACAGCCCTAACAGGCACTTCTTGGTACCACATTCCACATATCTGGCATCTGATCCAGTCATCCTTTTGCTCAGATTCATTTGAATGATATTTGAAGCTACAGAATCCGCACGGTGTGTCTTCTTCATCACTATCTTCGAGAAGGACTGGAGATAAGTCCCAATCACTTGATGTATCGCTAGGAGTTCTCCGTGGTTTCTTTTTAGGAACACCCTTCTCCCTCGTTTTCTTCTCCATTTTGAGTCTCCTTTTAGCCCGTGTCTTCAATATCGATGCTTTTCAAAATGCTGAAGCCATTTAAAAAATATATCGTCATTGATGTAACCAGAGTCAGTCATTGAGACTTCAGATCCTGCGGGCAAATCTTGTTTGCATATTTCCTACAATCTAACACCCTTGAAAATAACAAAGGGAGGAATGAACACACCACTTCCTCTACAACACGCAACTACACGCAATTCTCGCCCCTTTTCACGCTAGTCAATTTAACAACTTCTCTAGCTCCTTCTGTGGCCACTGTTTTAGGGGGTGGGGTGTTGTTAGGCGGAATTACTGTCTCATCTACACTAAAAGTAAGTTGTGGTTTGTCACTGCGTTTCAGTTCCTCGGACAGGTTTTTATACAAAGTAAAGTAATCTTCTACTGCCTTCTTGTTTGCTCTTGCTCTAGATAAACCCTCTGTTTTTCTCAAAGCAATTTCGGGATTTCTCTTCATGAATCTTGAAAACCAATCTTTGCCTGTACACATTTCTTCTTTGTACAAAGGATGTCTTATTCCTCTCTTATTAGCATACAAAAATGTTGCTCGATGCACTTGATCTGGAATGCATTCGAAACCTCTTCACGGAAACAGTATTTTGAACCGAGCGGAATAGCTCCTCTTTTACTGAGCGAAATACCCGCCTCTGCAGAGATTTGAACTCTCGCGCCGTTTGATGACACTAAAAACGTACTAGCGCTAGCTGCTATGCAGGAGTAAGCTTCAGGTCTCCTCCACCCGCTAGCAAGATATCACACGAAAATGTCTATTCTTCTGCAAGCTACGTCTTAAATAAGAAGGCCTTTTTGCTTATGAAGGCCATAAAACAGTAAAATTCGCTTACCTCCAGGATTTTAACTGCTGAACTTTTTAAAACGACTTCCAACCAGCTAAACCAGATCTCGTGCAGACGTACAAACACTTAGTGTTTTAAACTGGTTGAGAAATATCATAAAAGCGACGCAGACTAGTTGCGCAATAGACAATTTTCTTATTTCGAGCGGAATAGCCCCCCTGTCGTTTGAAATAAAAATCGTTTTATTTACGTATTTTAGACATTCAATGATTCTCATCGATAAAACTAGGAAACTTACCATAAAATCATGATAAATTCTTCGATTAAACATTCAATAATATCCCGAAAAATAAATAAATGCCCGAAAATTTATCAAAGAGGAATGAAATATGCCACATGATATGGCTGCAATCCTGAAATCATGGGAATTAAACGAAATTTATCAATAGATTTTGTTATTAAATATAGATATTTATTACCTTAGTCTTTTGTATCCAACCATTTTAAAGGCTGCAGTCAGAACTATTTTGTAGCATATGCAGAAATTTCCTTATTTCCTTAAAATCGTTTATTATTCCGGATGAATACGTGAGATCGAAATATGAGAGCAAAGCCTGCGGGTGTTAATCATTGAAAACAGTTTAGTGTATTGAATTCTTTGCCAACCGTAATACCGTTAAATGACTTAACATAATCTAAATTTGTATTTTGATCATTGTAATGAAACCCCAATTTCGTCATCAATATTTATAAAGAGCACATACTTCTCAACCCAGGCCGACTGTTAATAAATTTCCACTCACTTCTGTAATCTGGCTCTCACACAGAACAATGAAAATCCCTCGATAGATTTTGGATGCCTACGCTTGGACCACCTTTTTAGGAAAATGTCTCTCTTCCGATTGCTACGACCACATGGTTAGCCGTACGCTACGTGGATCTTTAGCATCCATGCGTAACGATCCTCATTCGAAACTGGGACTCTGCTTCCACAGCGTAATGCGTTTGGGCATAACTGGGTATCACTGGAACCGTGAGGATATCACGCAACTTGAATTACGCATTCCGGAGAGGTCCGAATTGAACCGTATTCTCTCCGCTCGCAGAACAAGTGATGATCTGCCTTGCTCGCTACTTACGAAGCACAATTTATAATTTGATTCCCAAAATAAATATGCAGGTGCATTAGACCCATATCCTGAATGCAGTGAATGGCATCCTCTATTATCATAGGGATAATGGGATTCAGAGTAAATATGGCATTGTTTGATTCGAAGAATATTCAAATTGATTCCGTAAAGCGCTGTTTTATTTGACCGAAATGGATCCTATCGAACGTTATCGTTTATGAAGTAACATCATAGTTAATATTAGTATCAAAAGGCAACTCTTGCCGTGAATTTTAGAGAGAGGAACATTATTGGCTTGAAACTATTTATCGACTTGCATGTTGGAATGACGTCCACGAAGATTGACGAGGGTTTATCGAATCGGGATATTAGATAACAATTTTCATATTTATCTCAAGAAATATTTTTTTCACAAATCATTATTTCAGAAATTTATAAAGTTATAATTCTATAAATGAATCTGGCGGAAATTAAAAAAGAGATGAATCGAAAGAGCGAATTTATTTATGATTATGATTATGCTAACATCCCTAATATAAAATAAAGTTTGAAAAGGCCGTTGCAGTATAAAAGCTGAAATCTCGCGGTCAGTCAAAATTTATCATCCCCTTACAAGCGAGTCTGGGAAGCGTGATTAATTCACGGAGACGTGATGCCTATATATAGCCGCATCGATCACTTGCTCGTCCTTCGATCAAAGTGCTTCGGGAATTGTATCCTGTGACAAATTTCTCGCACGCGGCCACCCAGAGAGAGAGAGGAAGATATATAGAGAGAAAGCGATGGAGGAAGATAGAGAGAGAGCAAAGTAGAGGAAAGGCGGACCCCAATCTCCTTTCGAAGGAGACGCATATGCGAAATTTATCAGGCACACTTGGTCATCTTGAAGCGGCCCAGATCTTAAGGGTAAAGGAGGCATGTTATATACCAGGGGTGGCCAACCAGGGGCTCCGAAGCCGCATGCGGCTCTTTGAGAGTTGATATGCTGCTCTTGAAAACGTTGGCTGCCTTACATATACTGTAATTTTCCGGTTATAATTTGTAAGAGAATTGTTGTATTCAAAGATTACTAGAAGCCCCACCAAATATAAGAGCAAATTTGTTTTATTATTATTATTGTTATTACATGCACGAGGAGCTATATTGTGTTAAGTATTTTTACCAGCTCATTAGAAGTTACTGCCGCTCTTCGGTGACGTGTATTGCAGTATTGTGACTCCTGATCAGTCTCGGGTTGGCCGCCCCTCCTATATACCTTCCGATCTGTCGCATCTTGATAACGCAAATTCGAGGAACTGCTGATTCGAAAAGAAGTTCCTTTTTTCCACTTTCGAAGCCTAATTATCCTGGTTCGAAACTAAGAATGCGTCATCTCCCGTTACCTGAGGAACGATTTAAATCACTTCGATTATCTCGTTCCGCATTTCAGTTTTCTTATCCGAAATAAGGTCTAATTCTCTTTATATCATCTGTGATATTTTTTCCCTTTCCTTTGAACGGATCACACTCAAACCTTCTCATATTCAACCTAACGTTCGAGATCAAGGGGAGCACACTATAACACATTCATAAAAAGCAGGATTCTGCGGCAAAAATAGCTGGAATAGAAGATCTAAAGACATTATAATTACCTATCTTAAATTGAAATTATATTCAGATAAATTTAGATTTCACACTTGACCACTACAACTTATTAATTATTATCCATTAATTCACCAAAATAGAATAATAGTTAATAACCACAATATTAAAGATTTTAGGTGTATTTTCTAATACTACTACCCGAAAATTAATTTTCACTATTTCAAATGTGCCAAAAACATTAAAAGATGAATACATTATCCACTCTTCTGCAGAAATTCCGACTCACTTTTATGACATTAAAGAGCTAGCTGTGATTAAGATGTTCCTTCATTCAGTCGCCAAACCTCCGCTTACTATTTCTTGCCAAATCTTCCACCGCGATCACAACCTTCCAATCGCCGTGGCAATAAATTAAATATCCTAGGTAACCCGTTCACCCTCCGACCCTAAGTTTCATTCATTATCACAGAGACATTCAACTACAAGAGAGTTTTCGAGACGGGAGCGAAGCAACGCCCAGGAATTCAATCTCTTCCGAGCACTTACCTAAAGCTTGTCAGTTCTCTTACGCAGTTACCATCAACAATACGCTCTCCTGAAGGGAAGCGATTTTTCTCTCTACCCCTTATTCCGACTTTGAGTTTTTTTTCAGCTCGATTTATTTCATGAACGGGCTTGTATTTTCGCTCCGTCTGTCTTTCTATCCGTCCGCATGAGCAATGAATTAGATTAAAATAGCAGGTAAAGGATAAGAGATGTAAGACTGAAATTTGCAGGGTGTATGTAGTCTACAATGTTATTCATTGCGCTGTCAAAAAAAATGCTTTTTATTAAATCGGCGAGCGGCAGAGGGTGCCTTCAAAATATATATTCAAATTAAGATTCCGAGCAAATGGTTATAGATCGATCGTTAAAACTTTCGCTATTCGTGTGACCTTTTATGCCATCCATAATACTGCAGAAGAAATGTTTCTGAAAAATCGAGGAGCGTCAGGGAGATCTTTTTTTTTGAGATATAAGGGAACGTCACAAGAGTCCTTATTAGTAATGTAGTGTGTCCAGATCATTAGATTAGAATCCCAGCATATTTATGACTATGAATATACGTTTTAATTAATTATTGAATGAATTCATTTTTCATGCAGTTATATTACTAAATTTATAAAGAATTATAACCTTACAATTATAAATAAACCTCGATAAATATAACCCGCTTTTCGTATTGGTTCAGCAAATGAAGCTCCATATTTTGTTTTAATAATTAAACTGGAGAATAAATAAGATTTCGCAAAAATATCATTTACTTCAACATTGGAGCCTGAAGATGTTATGTTGTGAAACTCCAGGACGATTCGGTTTCGCCATCTCACTCGCTAGATTGTTCCATCCAACGCCACTGCTTTGGAACCGTCTTTAAGTGCCGCTACAGTCTCTCATTCATCATTCCTAGGAGATGAAACATTTTCTGACGGGATGAATGACGAGACTATTAGGGAGCGAATGCCAAAAATAAAAAAATGGATTTTCTCTCACGCAAATAGGGGAAGAATTCGGTCATTCGTCAAAGCTTCGAGCGCGTTGGCATTTCTAACAGGCACCGTGTCCTTTAGCGTAGTTCTTGAGTTTTCACCAAATTTACCGCGGAGAGAGCGAATAGTTTAGAAAAATCTGATGTGGCCTACACATGACTTTCTCCGTATCTGTAATATTTCTAATAATTTCAAATAGGTTATCTAATAATAAATATTTTAAGAAACTGCGAGAAAACTTTCGACTTCACAAAGAACAGAAATATACTCAAACCATAACCTACTGATATTGAATATAGCCACAAAGCTCCAACAATTAAGAAAAGAAAAAGGAGTGTTACTAAGACGTACGTAAACGTCAATTGCTAACAATAGTCGTCGGTAGGTGGCGTGGTTGTCGCAGCTAAAAATATAAGATATCTCTTAAACAATGCATTATATGGGAAAATGTTTCAAACAAAGGTTGTAGAACATTAAATTTACTACAGCCTTTATTCCGATATATATTTCTCTTTATCAAATACTAAGCAAATATTTCAAAATAACGGATAAGTGAGAAGAGTAAACACCCACTTCCGGTTGACCGATATTTACCAAAAACTAATCAATTCTTGCAACTTTAATAAAAATGTTAATTATAAAATTTCGCGTTGATTTAATTATTAGTGTTTTAGTTATAGCACCCACAAAAAAGTTATCTCACACGCGCGGGCCCGCGCGCGCACACACACACAAGAGAATCATCGATGAAACTGTCAAAACGTGTTCAGGGGACCTCAAAACGTGTATTTCCGTTGAAATCTCGGTGTCGATTTTTTCATGAATACAATATGTACTTTCCCCTATACTACGTATGTGGAGAAAGTAAAAAACTGAAAAATGGACGGTTATTGGTTTTCCTACAGCAACGCAGTTATCAGAGGCAGTGAATATTTTCAATTATGCTGCATAAACAAACATCAATGATTTTTCAGCATCGATTATAAAATTCAAAAATGCACCGTGTTAAATGTTTACTACTAGGTGTTTTGTCCGTTAAAAATAAAGGGATTTTCCGAAAGACGTTATAATTAACGAAACCAAATAATTATTTGTCTTACCGTGTGTATATATGAAAACAAAGTGTTAATAAAAATGACCAGCAATAAATTTTCCGGCTCCAGTTACGAATAAGAATATCAAGCGTTTTATACATTGACAATTTACATTATTTGTTAATTTATTATTATTTCTTTCTATCAGTACTCGGTGATTTTACTTGAGAAATATTTTTTGCGTTTCATAAACTTCATTAAATAATGGAACACATTTCGAAAGGATACGATCAGACTGTTTGGATAAACTTTAGTTCGCTTTTAACCTGCTTCGTTTGCGATGGCGTGACAATCGAGCTTTACGGTACAGAGAAAACACAACCTTTCATTATGTCGAGACATTCAAGAGTATGTAAAGGTGCCATAATAGTTTTCTCGGTCCAAATTTCCTTCGTTCTCTCAGCTTTTCCCTCTATCAACACCCGCATTGTTTCCTGTTGCCTGCACACAAGTGCTATACTAATGACCGGATTTAAGAAATTGCTATTCCTTCTTCCCCATATTCAATTTCTTACAAAGGGCAAAGAAAAAATGGGAAATGCGGCAAAGATATGGAGTTGCGAAATAAGACAGATGGAGCCCCGCAGCCAAAAATGGGAGTTCCAATTAATGAGAACATTGCTGCTTTTCTATAAGGAAAACACAGCCGGCGTGTAGCGTAAAGGCAAAGGAAAAACCTTCGTTTTCTTTCTTTTTCGTATGTGCTTGGAAAAGGTTATGAAGAAAAGATCACTCAAACACAGAGAATGAAAATAGAGACGAAAAGATGGAGATGAAATATATGAATGGCAAAATGTCCAAATAAACATGCTAACAACGCCGTAACCTAGGTAATTTCCAAAATAAAAACCAATAAATTTATGTGTAACTGTAAACGTTATTGTGCGATTAATTTTATCGTATGTGAAACAACGATTCTTCGATGGCGCCAATGTCCTATTTCAAGCCACCTCGAGAATTTTATGCCTATCATCATATCGAACGATGCAACTTCGAGAAACGTCGTCACTTCAAGTAACTCTGTAAAACGCCACGCATAGTTAGCACCAAATTGGCCTGAAGTTATACTGTAATTTTTCCTCTGCATTGCGTCTAAACGATAATCTTTCTCCATTGCTTCATGGTCTATAGCAGGAGGAAGCCCCCCCTTGCAAACAGCGGATTTCCAGAGTTTTTTCTCTATTTATAGGGATGTTCTTGAGAACCGGGAGATGGTAATCTTTGAGAGATCAAAGGGACAGCAAGGTCCGGGTCGTGTGAGGCTTAACACAGGAACACTGTTCCCTGCTCTTCCTAAAAGAATAAGTAAGGGATCAGAAACGTGGAAAAATAAAATGTGGTAACCTTAAGAAAGAAACACTTTGAAGGGAATGTACTTCGCAAAAGGAACTCCTGACGTTTCAAAAATTAGGCTTTTTAGAGATACCTATTTTGTCACCACTTATTTGTAAATAGATGTAAACATTCGTGTATTAAAAAGGTCAAATTAGAGAATGATGCGTGGCTGCTCTAGCAATAATTAACCTTTCGAGTTGAAGATTATAAACACACACACACACACACATATATATATATATATATATATATATATATATATATATATATATATATATATATATATATATTAACTAAAGGAAAAGAAAAGGTAGTGATGAGGGTGGCAACAAGGTGTTGAGGGAAGCCCAGCGGACACTCACCAAGTTGAGGACCAAGCTGGCAGGCTGCTGAGGGCGTCGAAGAGACACGTTGAACACACGAACACAAAAAAAAAAAACACGCAAGCTTATCGGGCCTTTGCCCTTCTTCAGCGATTGAGTAAAATCAAATATATATATTTGTGTGTAATTGCACTGATGGTGTAGTGGTTAGCGTGTCGGCTTTCTGTTGCAAAGTTCGGGGGTGCAAACCCCTCGAATGGCGGCTTTATAAAAATATATAAATAAATAAATAAACTATCAACAATGCCTTGCAGTAGGCAGCAGTACTGTCAGTATGATATAGAGCCGAAAACAAATTATGTTGGTTGGATCTATATCCAATACAGCTGTATGCGTGATCAGGAAGATTTGAACGGCTACAGTACTGCGAGGTGGAAAGCAAGAGGGAAACTACCACATTACAATCACTAGTAATGATTATATGGTTAGACAATATGAGTTTTCTCGAGGTAAAACAATCCGGAGGTAAAATAATCCCCCAATCGGATCTCCGGGTGGGGACTGCCTTGAGGAAAATATTTGTCTAAAGTAATTTACGAATAGGGACTTGGAACGTAATAACTATGAGAAAGGCAGGAAAGCTAGAGAACTTGAAAGAAGAAATGAGAAGAAATAGAGTTGACATTATAGGACTAAGCAAATCTAGAAGGGAGGGAGAAGGACAGTTCGACTCAGAAGAATTCACGGTAGTTTATTCTGGAGGAAATAGTGGGGAAAGGGGAGTAGCTCTGGTACTTGGGAAACATATGATGAAAAGTGTGACAAAGATAATAGCAACGAACGATAGACTGATGGCAATAAAGCTTAAAGCAGTCCCAGTGGACATGCTGATAATCCAGGTATATATGCCGACGTCAGCTCATGACGATGAAGAAATAGATGAGATCTATGAGCAAATTAATGAAATTTACGAAGAAGACGGAAGAGGAAAGGTAAACTGCATAATAATGGGAGATTGGAACAGCATAGTTGGAGAAGGACAGGAAGAAAATGTTGTTGGGTAATACAGACTTGGGAAGAGAAATCGAGGAGGGGAGAAACTGGTAGAATTATGCATCAATAATGACCTTGTAGAGACTAATACATGGTTCAAAAACCATAAACGAAGGTTATAAACATGGAAAAGCCCAGGAGATAGAATGAGATGCCAAATAGATTACATCCTTGTAAAACAAAGATTCATGAAAAGGATAAAGAACGCCAAGGCATTATTCTAACCTTGATATTTTGGTAGCTCTGTTTAATCGACCAGGTTATTGGTTATTTATTTATATGAAGATTAAATTTACTATATTTGGTTAAAATCCATTAGTTCAGTTCTCGAGAAATACGTGTAAAAGAAATATTATATAACTTTTTACTGTGGTAGCTCTGCTCCTTAGCTACGCTTTAGACATCTTGATTTCATTATGATATGTTGTACAAATTCTTTATACACAATTTAATTAAAATCCGTTTAGGCAAATCCTTCCAAATCCTTAATTACTGAAAGAAATAATTTTGTAATTATGGCACCACTGTTTTGTTGATTCGGTTTAAATATGCTTATATGGTTTCGTATATAACTGTATATTATAAGTGTTAAATTTGGATAAAATTAATGCACACAGTTCAACACAAATACGTGCATGAATATTTTTTTTATTCCTTGTATTCTGGCAGCCCTGCTTTATATATCTATGATAAACATCCTGATTTTGTTATTTAATCATGCATGCCTACTTCATGTCTACTACCGTAATGAATAGATTCCATGCCTAGGGCACACATCATACATGTCATATTGTTCTAAAAATAGATTCACCCGTTATCAAAACATACTTTTAAATCGTTTATGTATTCAGTTTGACTGTCCATCCATCTGTTCGAGGAAGCTCTGGAATCCTGAAACTTGAAGAAACCAAACTTTTAGGGTAGATTTGTCTATATGAGGGTGACTCTTTAGCTAAAAAATAGCTTATATAATAGGTTTGCCCGTCGCTACAATATCCTGAGGAAGACAAATTTTAAAAACTGATTGGTCTACATAAAATACAGACGTGGTAATAATTAGATGGATCTAGGATCAGCTGCTTGGGAGTAATTTGTTTAATTTTCCAACCCTTCAGCTTCATTTATGCCCCATATGAGAATGAAATCAGAGCGGGGAATTATAAATTTGCATTTTTACTTTCTCCATATAGGTAGTATAGGGGAAAGTATTTTATTCATGAAAAAAATCGACTTAGAGATTTCAACGGAAACACGTTTCGTGGTCCTCTGATCACGTTTTGTCCATTTTCTCGATGATGACTGTGTGTGTGTGTATGTGATAGCTTTTTGTGGGTGCTCTAACTCAAAAACTATTAATCAGGCCAGTGCAAATTTTATATTTAACATATTTATAAAAGTCAAAATAAGAAATTAGATTTTGGTAAAAATCGGTCAACCGAAAGTGGGTGTTTACTCACATATCAGTTATTTTGAAATATTTGCTTTAATATTTCTTAAATATAAAAATGTATCGGAATACCTGTTGTAGGTAATTTAATTTTATACAACCTTTGCATGAAACATTTTTCTATGTAATGCATTGTTTAAGAAATATCTTATATTTTTAGCTGCCACCACCACGTCACTTACCGACGACTATTGTTAACATTAGACAGTTACATTTTTCTTAATTGTTGGAGTTTTGTGGCTATATCCAATATCAGAAGGCTATGTTTTGAGTTTATTTCTGTTCTTTGCAAAGTCTAAAATTTTCTCGCGGTTTCTTAAAATATTTATTATTATGTAATCTATTTGGAATTTTTAAAAATATTACAGTTATGGAGAAAGTCATGTAGTGGGTACGTCAGATTTTTATATTAGTTAAAATGAGGATATAAGCCATGAATTAAAGCAGTAATTTGTAGCAAAACGAACGAAGTTTTTTTTAAATTAAAATCAATATCTTTGCCGAATTGGCATAGAACTTTGTTTATAATTTAACAAAGAGGGAAAAATATCCGATTTTTACTTTCTCTTACGTAATATAGCGGAGAGAATTGTTTTCATAAAAAAATCGAACTCAGGATTTAAACGGAAATACACGTTTTGACCATTTTCTCGATGAGGTCTGCGTGTGTGTGGGCGTCTGCGCGGGCGCTTGTATGATAGAAATTTTGTGGGTGCTCTAACTCAAAAACGATTAATCAGGTCATCGCAACATTTTACATTTGATATTTTTGTTAAAATAACAAGTGTTGATTAGTTTGTGGTAAAAATCGGTCAACCGGAAGTGAGTGTTTACCCTTCTCACATCGTTTTTTTAGTATTCGCTGTAATATTTGACTATTGTAAAAAAGTACTGGAATTAATGTTGTAGGAAATTTAATTTTCTACGATCTGTGTTTGAAACATTTTCCCATATAATGCATTGTTTAAGAGATATTTTTAAAATTATATATTTGAGCTACCACCACCACACCAACTACCGGCGACTATTGTTATCAATTGACGCTTCGTTACGTCTTATTGTTAGTAACACTACTTTTTATTTTCTCAATTGTTGGAGCTTTGTGGTTATATATAATCAAATGCCAAATCTTTGAATTTTTCTCGCAGTTCCTTAAAATATTTTTCATCATTTATCCTATTTGGAATTTTAGAAATATTACAACTATGGAAAAGTCATGTGGTGGACACATCATATTCTTATCAATGGAAATTAAAACTGCCATGGCAGCGAGTCCACTGCTTTAAATAGAACACATATTATTGCATAGAACTGATATAATAATTTTAAAGGTAATTTATAGTCTATATTATGCGGCCGTCGATCTCAACCATAGATGTAATCTTATGATGAGGTCATTATACTTAAACAAGAAAAAAAGCGGCATATGTAATTTCCTTTGCAATACTTCCCTCGCTCGTTGATACTATATCTGACTCAATGGCCAGATTTTACAGAATGATTGTAATATTCGTGCTAGTAATATCCGCATAACATAAGCATAATACTAAACTCGCTTTATCCACTCGTGAGGAAATGGATCATTTAGTTCTTCCGTAATCATATTCACCAAGAAAAACACCCGCAAATGACAGTATCACTCTTTAATTATTTGTTTAAATATTATGTACTCCATTTAGTCTCAGCCCAGAAACAAAAAAAATCTTTAAAATTAAAGAAATCTAGAGGTCGAACGTATCAAATCCGTCTACTTCGAAATCCTATCCGTTATAAAATGTATATAGAAATTAAAATTTGATGTGTATATATATATATATATATATATATATATATATATATATATATATATATATATAATGTGTAAAGCAAATGTGAAGACGTAAAATTAGATTTGGGAAAACAATTATGGAATGCAACGTTATTAAGAAACGGTGAACGGTCATTGTACAAATTTTAATTCATACGGAGGCCTACTGGGTCATTACATTAAATATTTCAAGAAATATTACGTTCAACAAAGCGGATTTCCGAAATGTTAATTGAGCCGGTGAATGTTGAAATAAATACTGCCGTGTATATTCGAATTAAATACTGCGTTTTGAATTTTCGGGATTTTAGGGAAGCGGATTTGAAATGTTCGAGCGGTATCTTAACAACTGCGCGAATACCATTTAATAAAATTCGCGTAAAAAATCCTACTTCGCCGTTATAATAATAGTGTGCAAGTTGGTTGGTGATCATTTTTTATTAAATCGCTTACATCTCATAAGGAGGGAAAAGGAAGGGTCAACACCATAGTAATGGGAGTCTAGAACAGTGTAGTCGAAGTGGGACAGGAAGATAACATAGTGGGAAAATATGGACTAGGGAAGAGAAATGAAAGAGGGGAGAAATTTGTGGAATTCTGCCATAGAAATAGATTTATTGTAACTAATACATGGTTTTAGCATCACCAGCGGAGACATTACACATGGAGAAGCCCAGGATACCAGAGATGATACCAGATAGATTACATACTAGTCAATGAAAGATTTAGAAATAGCATTAAAAATGTGAAAACACTACCAGGGGCAGATATTGATTCCGAACACAACCTTTTGGTTGCAAATACATAATGTAGACTGAATAGCGTTAAGAGAAACATAAGAGTTAACAAGAAATGGAACTTAGAGGAACTCCTTAAAAACAAGGAGGCTATCATGACTGAGCTGGAGGAAAGGTTGGGGGAGAGAGCTGAAGAAAATAGGAAGAATGTAGATGAGGAGTGGAGATACATCCATAGCAACATTAAAGATGTAATGGAAAAGAAGGTAGGAAAGATAACGGGTGAAAGAAACAAAAAACCCTGGATCACAGGAGCCATGCTGCAAAAAATGGAAGAGCGGAGAAAGTGGAAAAACATAAACACTGAAGAAGGCCAAAGAAAGTACAAGGAAGGGAAACAGATAAAGCCAGAGAACAGTGGATAAATGAGAAATGCAAGGAGATTCACGAGTGTGAAAGAATTTGTAGAACAGACCTCATGTATAGCAAAGCAAGGGAACTATTCAAGAAAAAGGCAAAAAAGATAGAACGTAAAGGAATCATGATCAAAAGTGGTAAAATAGTCTCGGAGCCAGACAATGTAAAGAATGTCTGGAAAGAATACATTGAGGTGCTTTATGACAAAGAAAGGAAGCCAAGAAATATTGTATTAAATAAAAAAGAGGATGTGGAAAAAAGATCAGCTAGGACCAAGTATTCTCGAGTCTGAAGTTCAAAGAGCAATTGATGACATGAAAAGAAGGAAGACTGTTGGGAGTGATGATATACCAGTGGACGTACTTAAGGGTTTGGGGTTAAAAGCAGTTAAGCAACAAACAAAATTTGTTAACCAAGTATATGATACTGGCATATGGCCTGAAGATTTTTTAGATGTTGTTATTGTACCACTGGAGAAAAAGAACAATGCAAAATGTTGTAAGGATTACAGAACTATTAGTTTAATTTCAATTCAGCGAAACTTCTAACCAGAAAAATAACCAAAAGAATTGAATGTAAAATAGAAAAGGAGCTGCAAGATAATCAGTTTGGTTTTAGAAGAGGAAGGGAGACTAGAGATGCTATAGGATGTATGAGGATGATGATAGAAAGAGCGCGAGAAGTCAATAAAGATATGTATTTCTGTTTTGTAGATTGGGAGAAAGCTTTTGACAGAGTGAAATGGGATAAAATGCTGTGTATTTTAAACAAAATAGGAATAGATTGGAAAGATAAAAGACTGCTTAAAAACCTTTACTTTGATCAAAAGATTAGAGTCAGGGTTGAAGGAGAAGAAACAGAAAGTACTTCAATAGAGAGGGGAGTGAGGTAGGGTTGTCCTATTTCACCAGCGATATTTAATATTTATGCAGAAACAATAACAGAAGAAACGTTGATGGAAGAGAAAGGATTTAAGATAGGAGGTGAATGTATTACCACCATTAAATACGCAGATGATCAGGGCTTAATAGCAGAAGGCGAGAAAGAGCTTCAGAGGATGACAGACAGACTAGTGAAGGTTGGCCAACAATATGGAATCAAGATCAATGCAGAAAAAACGAAAGTCATGGTGGTTTCAAAGGAACATAAAGAATTAAATATAATGGTAAATGGCCAAAAATTGGAACAAGTAAGTAGTTTCAAATATCTCGGCAGTATTTTAGCGCAGGATGGAAGTAGTACACAGGACATCAGAAGTAGGATTGCAATGGCAAAAGTAGCATTTAACGAGAAGAAGGAGCTTCTCACAAGCAAGAAAATAAATTTAGAAACAAGGAAGAAATTAGCAAAATGCTACATATGGAGCATAGCTCTTTATGGTGCAGAGACGTGGACGGTAAGGAGAAAGGAGGAAAAATATTTAGAAAGTTTTGAGATGTGGGTATGGAGGAGAATGATGAAAGTGAACTGGACAGAGAGGAAGAGAAATGAAGAAGTAGAAATGGTGGGAAAAGATAGGATGCTAATAAAAACAATCAGGGAAAAAAAAGCAAATTGGATAGGGCACATATTGAGAAGACAGTGTTTACAAAGGAAGATCTTAGAAGGAAAAATTAGTGGAAGAAGAGGAAGAGGGAGAAAAAGAATAGGAATATTAGATAATATAAAGCAGGGATATAATACTTATAGAGGTATAAAAGAGGCTTCTAGGGAGAGAGAGAAATGGAGGCAGCGATTCTGTTAAAACCTGTCTTTGGACAGAAGCATGATGATGAATTGTGATGATATCTACTAAACGGAGATAATGGTTTGAAATTTTTTAAGGATTGCTTAATTCACATTAAAAGTGATCGACGAAAATATATTTGGAAAAACACCCGGGTTCGACTACAGGGAATTATTTCTATTTCTCATAAGGTAACACGCGAATATGGAATTTTTGACGTGTAAGTTATTATTCTTTTGGAAATATAAATTTGAAAAATTTAACCATCGATCTTCGAATCTGAACCATTCTAAAGAAATCATTTTCAAGTCTCTTATTTTATTCGCCTGTTTTCTTATTCAGCTCGAAATCGTTCATGTTAATCGTTTGAATTGTATATTTTGGATAATTCTAGGCATTTTAAAGGGATGTTGCCTTGCCTATCAACTACCAAATTTTGTTAAACCTCGAAATTCTATTGTTATTTCAATCCTTATTGGTTTAAGTGTGCTTTGAAGGCTTTTATTACGAGAAGGAGAGAAATACGGAAGGAGGGGGAGATGATTTTCATAGCAATCAATGTAAACAACATTCGTTGTGTTATTTACAAGAAGGAATGTCCCAAAATCTGAAATACTATTCAAAGACAATATAAATCGTAATAATGAGCTAAATTCAACACTGTTGAAGTAGAAATGGTATGAAAATATGAGTAAAATGCTGGACGTTTTAATAAACCGGGCATATAAAGCTTTTATGGGACGAAGGATTGCGCGTTAGGTTACGGGAGTAAGGAAGAAGAATTGAGGACTTGAGGACGGCTTTGAAAATAGGGAGAAAAGAGAGGTTTAAAAGAATCAAAGAATCACGGAAACAACAATAAAATGCTATGTTGTCCGTCCGTTGGTCTGAGTGTCAAGATATTAAAACGAAAATAACTTGATGTAGATTTAAAATTGGCAGAAATAATCCATTCAAATATAAAAATGCTTTGCCGAAAGAAAATTCACGAAAAAATTCCAGAGTTCGACTCCGGGTTAATATTTCCATTCTTCGTAAGATGGCATTTAAAAATCGACTTTTTGTGGTGCAGGTTTTTCTTCTTTGGGAAATTAAAATTAGAAAAAACCTGATACGATCATCCGATTTGAACTATTTTAAATAGAAATTAAGTCACTTATTCTATTCTTCTTTTTCCGAAGTCGCTCATTTGTTTATCTTGACAACCGACTGCTGTGAGAAACAAAATCAATATAACTAGTGATCGTTAAAATAATTTATTTAAAGTTAAATTTTTTTACGTCTTTTATTAATTCTCACCAGTCATATTTGACGGGCAATTGCGCTAGGTTAAAAATATATATTTTTTTAAGAGCAATATCTGCCTCGCACTTTGCACTAGAACGTTTGCCATTTCCTCGCCACGCTGCCATTCATTCCTTCTCATGGGTTAAAGCAGTGTTCGGCAACTTTCGTTTCCACCTACCGCGTTTTATACTTCCCCTTCTTTCCCCAAAGTCCTCTTTTGTGCTATCGCCCTACTGCCAAACGTTTGTTTCTTTTCTGCCGTTCTCCATCTTCCGCTATGACCTCTCTCTCGTTCTGTGTTACTACGTCTGGAAAGGGAAGGCATATGAAGGTACCGAGGAGAACCAATACTGCAAGAATTTCCGGTGGCAGACGTGAACGCCTTTCCATATCATGACTAAACAGATCCTTTCACCCTATCTATCTCTCTCTCTCGCTCTATTTCTTTCTTCCTCCCGTCCCATTCCTCTAGCCGTTCTGCTCCCGCTTTTGTATATTGAGCAATCCCAGTTCCATTCTACGGCGGCTGCGCCTTTCTCTCCAGATGTTCTGCTCCTTTCTTTTTTCCTCTTCACGTCTCATCTCTCTCTCTCTCTCTTACGCTTTTCTTTGGAGGAACACCGACTTTGGTTCCTCCTTTATATTTCTCCTTAGATTTTGTGTCGAAAATTTTAGACGATGAGATTTCTTAATATATCGGTATATGTGAACTCCGCTTATACTTTTATATAACGTATGCATTTACATGATTTTTCCTTTCTCCGCCTTCAATGCAAACGAAAAATGTATCCAAAATATGGATTTGGAATAGTTCAGGAAAGATTAAGTTTCCAAAAAATACCCCGAAATACAATACCGTCAGTTTCCCCAGCAACGACAGCAGAATAGGAATGGCGGATGAAGCAGTAGGGTGTGTGGAGTTGCTTTTGCGAGGGTAGGGAATGCAAACACTTTTATCTCTTAAGGTTTTACGTGGACTTTTAACAAAGGAAGATTTTGCGGGCAATGACGCGTGTTGCTTTGTTTTCATGCTTCTCTTCCTCTCGCTCAGATGGGTGTTACCACAGGATCTTTCTGGCGACAATTGCATTAGATGTGCACGTAGGAAAGTCCGTTCGATTCAAAATTCAATGGAACCCTCTTCCTACAATTTCCTTTAACGGTATATAAATATTTCCCGATATTCAAACAGATAATAAGTGATGCCGCGAGAAAAGACGCAAGACAAGTTAAAAATAGGGAAATTATTTTTTTCGTGTTAGAAATAATATCGCAGCCGTGGATTATTTATCGGATTCTTATAATTTTTTAAAAACAAATCGGGTGAAATGGAGTTTCAATGAAAGCAAAGTAATTATATTTTGAAGGAATACGGGTTAAATCAGGTTTAATAGAAATAAAAAATTTGACCAGTACACGTTATACGTAATATACACGTTATATATTTTTGGGCCTGAATTGATTACAGATGTAAACTGGCAACATACAACAGTGTCTGAAAGTGTTGCCGATTGTTCCCGCTACTCGATTAACCTAAAAACAGCGAAGAATGTGATTTTGTGGCGTGTAAATAAAATTCCATATCTGTGATACGGCCAAACGATAAGGTTTTATATCTCGGAGAAACTTTTCGTCCGTATTCTTCTCGTTGAGATGAAAAGCCCGTCTGAATTTATTAGGTCTCCTTATCCGTCTATAACTCCGCGTTTATAAGCAAGTGCTAAACTCGTGGTTTTAAACAAATTACAGTCAATCAATGAAGGTTATTTATATCAATGGTAGACGTGAGCTGAAATTGTTCAGAGTTTGTATATTAAAATCGTCTCCGAAAGTTCCAAGTCCCTAGTTTAATATTAATTATTTTATTATTAGTGTAATTCGGGTTTTTATTTTAAAAATCGAATCGGGATGTAAAAAAACGGGCAAAATCGTATAAAACCAGTAAAATATATTCCCTAGTTATAAACAGAGTAACTCCATTGAATAGCAGCAAATATTATAAAAGTTTTAGATTTAAAAACTGAACATTAAAACTTCTTTCAACAGACGTCAATATCATATTTTCTGCCAGTATTACTATGATCTGTTACAGTTTAAACCATATCTATCTAACAAAGATTAATCGTTCCTTACGCTTTGGGCTCGAGAAGAAAGTGGTTTCATATCACCACCAGGAAATAAAACTATTAATCTACCTCCGGAGTCATTGTGCTTCCTCAAGTTGAATCCCTTCTTCTCTTTATATCATCTCTCAGTCCTCTTTTCCTCCATCACCACTTCTTTATGTCATGGATTAACTTTCTCCAACTCGAGTTCTCTTATTTCTACTACTCCTTCCTTATGATAGAAAATACTTTCTCAACTCATGAAGTTGAAATTCACTAACTTTACCTTTTTTTCTGATTCTTCGAGCACTTATATTGTCCTCCCATGCCATTTCAATGCATTTCAATCATCTCCAATAATCTTCCTACATGCAATTGATGTACGTGTAGGATTTCAAAGACATCAATCGCTACTTTTTGGAACGTCCAATAAATTAATTTTCTTTGATGATTTCGGGTAACAGATTACCATGTTTTGCATCTTATTGTTTTAGTGTCATGGAACTAAACCACTGGTCTTTATTTAGTTGATTCACTGCAGTAGAGGTGTGCCAGAATACCAAAGAGTGATATATAGATAGATAGATAGATAATCGTCTTTATTCGGGCGAAATTTAGACCATAAGGTCCATTCTTACATTTATCCCTTCGTCAATATAATAAATATAAAAAATGGTAAAGTAAGATATTACAATACGCATTACATAAACAGTATATACCTAAATCATACAGAGTAAAAAAATATATATATATAAAATTGAAGACAGATTAGAGATTGTAGGGAAAACCTAGATAAAACAGGCATGTCCTCCCTAGTAAAACCCACACAGGAAAACACCCACTGAGAAGGGGGGGTGTGAAAAACCTGCGAAAACCCTAGATAGTGTACATATGATAATAGTAATACAACATTAAATAGAAAGGAGTATGTACAGTAAGTGTTCGTATACCGTCATAAAAAATACATATATAAGTAATAACGTAATTCAAACCAAGAAATATAATACAATAATTAGAGAGAGAGGGAAAGGGTGATAAAGGAGGGGATAGAGAGGAGGAGAGAGAGGGAGATGGAGGAGAAGTGAGAGGAGATAAGGGAGAAAGAGAGGGGGAGAGTGAGAAGGAGGGAGATGAGTGAGAGCGAGAGAGCGGGAGATAAAGGAAATAGGGAGGGAGAGAAGTTAGGGGAGGAGATAAATAAGGGAGAGAGAAATGTAGGAAGAAAAGGGGAGAGAGAGATAGAGGAGAAGAGAGAGATAAGGGAGAGCGAGAGGGCGGGATATATATGAGAGAGGGAGGAAGAGAAGGTAGAGAGGGGGAGATAGAGAGGGGGAGAGAGAGACGGGGGAGATAAGGGGTGAGAGATAGTGGGAGATAGAGGAGGGAGACAGAAATAGAGGAGGGAGAGAGATGGAGATAGAGAAAGAGAGATAAGGGAGAAAGAGAGGGGGGGAGAGAGAGAAGCGGAGAGAGAGAGGGGTGGAGAGAGTGGGAGAGAGGAGGAGAGATAGTTGGGGAGAGAGGGGGGAGAGCGAGAGGGCGGGAGATAAGGGAGAGAAGGAGAGGATGCGAGGAAGAGCGGGATTCAAGAGGGGAGGTAGAAGTAAGGGACGGCCACGATTCCCTTGAGTAATGCAATAAGGAGAGAGAGAGAGAGAGAGAGAGAGAGAAAGGAAGACGGGAAATTCGACGATTCCGCAAGGACGAAAGCGAAGAAAAGGGAGACGACAGACGGAAAGGCGAAGGAAGAAGAGAATGAAGGAAAAGAGAAGAGAACCTGCACAATAACGGAAGAGGAAGGGTAAAGGTCTAGAGATAGAGAGAGACGAATTGGGGTGAAAGGGCAAAGTGAGCGAAAGACGCTGCGGCGGGCGAGTCAGGGTAATTGGAAATTTGAGAGTAGTCCCCGGAGGGCAACTAAGGTTGAAAATTTACTTCCTGTCTCCTCGAATAATCCACTGGACGCTTGACCTTGCAGGAAATAGCGTTCCCGTTTATATTGGTCCCACGCGGCTTCAAAGATGTAGCATGACCTTGGGCAGGATGGGAAATTTTCGTTTGAGACCGAAAATTCTTTGCTTGAGGTTCCAGAGAGATGCCATTTGCCTCCCTTGCCTTGTGTACACAACAGCCATATTCCCTATTTTGCACGGGTGTTTTTTCTTTTGTAGTAATGTCATTAATCTACTATAACATACAGGAGAAGTCGAGTCTACATCGCTTCTGCAAAAATTATAACAGTGTCATGAAAATAACGAGCGCTAATGGAATCAAATCAGAATAACAGCAAAACCCATTAGTGGAAAACATAGTTTAATAAATCATCAATTGGACTGCAATCACAATATGAGTCATATTTTGCAATGTAAAAATATTAAATTTTGATTAAAACCTCTACTTGTGCAGGAGGTAAAGGAAACGATAAACGCTTAAACAAACATATATATATATATATAGGGAGTTTGGAAATTCGCGCCTAATAGCTGCACCACGAGATTCCTGGGCAAAACTTAAGACAAAAATACTCTTGGATAAAATTTCTCTAAATTCATATTTTGTCTGAAAAATCCATTCAAATTTGCACGATGTGGCAACACTACAAGAGAAAGAGAGCCGTTTCTGTGTGTGTTCCTATTGGACGTCTTTCCACATTTGCTGGAAGATGAGCCATTACACATACACAGATGTGGCATCAGCACCAAGGAGGACCGGCTCATCATGGGCGGAATGTGCAAACTTACTTGAATGCCACATATACAGACCGATGGATTGGACGCGATGACCCCATTCGATGGTCCACTAGTTCACCCGATCTCATACCCCTCGAATTCTTTCTGTTGGGTAACCTAAAGTCTGTGATGT
Source organism: Tanypteryx hageni (assembly GCA_028673005.1). Taxonomy (NCBI): domain Eukaryota; kingdom Metazoa; phylum Arthropoda; class Insecta; order Odonata; family Petaluridae; genus Tanypteryx; species Tanypteryx hageni. The sequence goes on from CM054117.1 coordinate 45,529,016, forward strand.
GCAATGGGTAGCAAGTGAAGGAAGCTTCTGATCTGATAGCATTTATCCATTCAGGCGTGACGACAGAGATTTCGGACATGTTGCAAAGTGTTTAGGCAGATATGATTCGGCGTGCAGATGTGTTGATGCCAAAGTGGGACACTTCGAACAATTGTGCAATTTACTGCCTTACTGCAATAAATTAAATTTATGATGCGATGTGCTTTTCTTTTCCCCTCGGCCAGGATAAAAATAATTAAATAAAAAATAAAAGCAAGCAAAACCTAATCTAAAGGAAGTTAAGCAAGAGACATGAACAACTTTCCTGTACAGTATTGCCACATTGTTCAACTTTGAAATCATATTTTTAAATGGAACAGCGTTACAACATTAAATTTTGTTTTAAACTTGGAAAAAGTGCATCCGATATGCACGAAATGTTGCAAACGGTTTATGGAGATCCAGAGAACAAGATACAAAGTGCTGAGTAGCGGTCACCTGATCCGCCAAGACCAAAAGAAATTTGCGTTTTAAAAAATCACGCATCAAGACAATGTTCATCGCTTATTTCGATGCACAAGGGATTATCCACAAAGAATTTGTGTCGCCATTATGATGGAGCGTTTACTGGCAAGAATTCATCGCGCGCGACGGAATTGTCATCACTCCGGCAAATAGAGTCATTTGCGCGATAACGCATCTTCATACACGGCAATTGATGTGAAAACATTTTAGGCTGAAAAGGGCACCGTTTAACTTAACTACCTCCCCTATTCACCCGACTTGGCTCGAGCAGAATTTTTCTTATTCCCCAAATTAAAATTGAATCTGAGGGGGAGAAGATTTGACACGATAGAAGACATTCAAACAGTGGTGACGGCTGAATTAAACACTACAGATTCATGTGACTTTTTAGACTGCATAAAAAAGTTATACCAACACAGTGTTAAGTGTATTTCTTCATTCGGGGACTATTTTGAAGGAAATAAATAAAATATTATTTTTTCTACTCTTACGTTTTAGTTAGAACTTTTGTCTCATTACTTTTTAGACAGGCTGTCGAAATCTCAACCGTTAAAGAAATATGAACACTTGAAGTTCGAGCTCCAATTTTTACTTTGTGAAAAACTTACGTCATGTGCATCGCACAAACAAACCTTCGGAGGTAGATTAAAGAGTCGCATCTTTCTCTATACCCCGGGTTCCCAACCTGTGGGTCGCGACCCCCAAGGGGGTCGCTAAGTATTTTCTGGGGGGTTGCCGCGGTTATTTTTAGTTTCAATTATTTTTATAGGAAATTCCATCACGAAGGTTTTCAAGACTTATTTATTTCCATATGGCTACACTGCAATATTCTACTAGTGGTTGTAACACTGATTTTTGATAAATGAAAGGAAGTGACTTAAGGTCCACCGCGTCGGAAAAAAATTAAATGCCCGCCGTGTTCATACATATTAAACTTTTTATACCATTTTAATTATTTGCTATGGCGGCCCTTTAACACTAGAAGGCCGGAGTTTCAGTACACCCTTGGAAGCCGGAGGAGTCAGATTTGACCAGTGCTTCTTTTGTGTTCCTTACAGGGAACATTGCGTTTTTTATAATTTGTGTTTTTACTTTGTTGCTTGAAGGATTACTGCACTAATATCAAAAAAGTTTCTTAGCCTTTTTTCTGGTACATTATGTATTCAGTTTGAATGTTATATGACGATATACTACTCAGAGAAATAAAGTTTCTCTCCGAATCTTCAAGATTTTAAAGCAGATTTAGAGTGTCTGAATCAAAAATTTCCGATCAATTGTAAAATCGCTTACAATGTTTAAATGGTCGTTAATCCATGCCTAGAGGAGGAAAACAGTTTCAAATGACGAAAATCGTATCACCATTGCTACAAATTGTTTTATTTATATCAGCTCAATATATTCAAACAATCACGAAGGTAAGTATATAATATACAAATAATAAGTAAAATAAAAGCAAATGTTATGCATTCTCTGCATATTGTTTTACATTTTTAGGCTTCTTATGAAAAGAGTAAAAAATTGTTAAAGAGATTGTGTTAAAACTATATTTTTTAGCTGCCACCTCCATGCCAACTACCGGCGAATATTGTAATCACTTGACGCTGAGTTACATCTTAATAACGCCTTTTTTATTTTCTTCATTGATGGAGCTTCCTGGCTATATCCATGGCCAGAAGGCTACGTTTTGAGTTTAATTTTGTTCTTTGTAAAGCCTTTAAAATTTTCTCGCAGTTCCTTAAAATATTTATTATCATTTAACCTATTTGGAATTTTTATAAATATTACAGGTAGGGCATACGGTGGCCACACCAGGATTTTCTTACTTAAAAAAACAGCAGAAACATCTGCACGTTTTATACTCGCATCGAAAATTCAGAAGGATATTCTTTATTAACACTGAATAAAGAAATGCGAGCAGAGAGTTAAGTTGAAGAATCAAAATGGTGCAGTTCAAACCATAAAGAAGCTGTTGAAGAAGAGATTTGTTTGTTTAAACGAAAACGTTGATAATGTGAGGGGTCGAAGACTTGAGCGTCAAAATTCGTGAGACCCACGTAACTGGTTTCAATTCGTAATATTCTGAATCACTACGCATAAGCTACTTGCTGTTCCCATGGTTCAATTTCCTTGAATCATTTTCATCGGGAAAGTTAAGATTAGAGTCAAACAACCTGGATTGATTTCTGCTCCAAAGCAAAACATCTAACTCCTTTTTAATAAGCTGAATCATTAACATTATCGAAAATTTAATTGAAGTCCGAATAAAAATGTTAAAAAATAAGAGAATATATGTAGAACACCGAACCGATAAAATAGTTTTTACGCTGATCCATAATGAAATTCATAAGGTTTTATATATTTCTTTTACTACCTTCTATTTACGTTTCAAACTGGCTGATGATACAAATGACCACAGCATATGCCTGAATTATACAATAGTGGAATAGTGTATTGATTATAAACAGCAAACAAAATTTATCACCTTCCAAGTAAATAAATAGTAATTTTCAGCATGACTAACTTCTGCAAAGTATCATTAAATGAAAACACTTTCATCGAAACTCAAGGCCAGAATTTTGCCGAAATTTTCGCAATGATATTAAAAGATAAATTTTTGGGAGCGCAAAGTGATGGATGGGCGACTCTGAAAATAAGTATGGAAGGATATATGTCGTAATAAAAGAAGACGGAGAGTATAAACAGCAGCCACCGGTCGAAAGGAGCAGGTGAGAATGACATACGCTCCTCACAATAGATAGAAAAATAAAACGGCAGAAACGAAGACAAAGCTGGGAAATTGATCGTTGCAATGGAAAGCGATCGGAATGTGGAGATATTACGTGAATGGAGAAGAAAGGAGATCGCTGGAGATGTTGTCGGGGATTTCGGAGAGATGCATAGATGATCTGCTATTGGGTAAATAGACGCGGTGAACGAGCCGAGGAGATCAGCTGGCGAGATGAAAGATAAATGGTTTAGGAAGATTATGGTGCTCAAAAAACATTTCCCTGCCTTCGTATGTCAAGTATGGTCTGCTGTGAGGATCTCTCCCGAACGGTAACGTTAAGGTATTGGAAGTACAGAAATTATACCGGGAATTGGTGGCATAAATAAGGATGAGAGATAATGTGTGAAATACAAGGGGAGTTTGTGGAGGGAAGGAAGGAGAGAGGAAAACGGAGAGAGATCGCGTTGAAAGGAGTTGGAGATGCGTTAGGTGAAAGGAACGGATTCGTTTCGCTGCAAGTACTAGAATAAGATTTTTCTTGATTTCATATAGAGAACGTGTTGAGATTGGTGTAATAGCCGGTGAAGAAAAGGGGAGGTGGAAATGAAACAACAGGCGAATATAATTCGAATGAAAAAGAAGAGGAGATTTTTGAAGTTAGATATATTGAATTGGACGACCCAAACCGATATTAATTGCTGCAAGGGACGTGGAAACAAAGGCGATCACGTAAGTACCGAAAAAAATAAAAGGAGATAAATAAATTGTACAGGGAACTTTAAGAGATTATGGAAGACCCAATCGAACTATTGGAAGTAACTTATTCATAATACAATGAGGGTATGCTAGAACAAAGATTTTTTTAAAAGAGATGGGAACATAATAACGACGCATCCATGAAACGGGAGACAACACGGGGGAAATTATTTGAAAGGGAAAATATTTCTGCTCAACGATAAACTCAACTTTACTGCACGGAATTATATGCCACAGTGTGATTAGAAGCCATCAAAATTTGAAGCGCAATATGAATTTTATAAATTGAGACGCTAACATATTATGAAAGCTTGAAAATGATATTCTAGTTTGGATCGTGTATTATTTTTTCGTCTTAATCACCAAAGAAAAGTCGATTTTATTTAGCTAAACATAACATAACGCACTTCATTCAAGAAGGAGTTCATAAATTAATACTAATAGTTCGTTATAGGTAATTGTAGCACTGAGGGTTTTCGCATTAGCATAATTGTATGTTAAATAATGCAAATCATAATTCTTTGATAATTTGATATTATTTTCACAAGAAACAGAACTAAGTTATCAACCGTACCGGGTGTTTTATTTTATTTAACATAAAATTATACCTATAATGGAGTTCCACCTCTTGGAAGTTTTTTTCAGCAAAGCCTTAGAGCAAGTTTGTTATGATCGATCGATGAAGTATAGAAATCAAGGAGGATGAAGAGCACAAGACATTACCATAGAATAGATGTCTAGAATTTCACATGAAGTATTACTATTGGGAGCTAACGCTTCGGTTATAATTCTGCCGCATATTAATAATAGCGAGTTGTGCGAAAAGGGATGTGGTATTTGTCTAAGAAAGAATCACGAAATCAATAGTAGCTAAGGAAATGAGGATTACGAAAAAAGTGAAAGCATATTAACGAGAGAAAAATACATTTAGAGGGGGAGGCAATCCAGTGAGAAGAGAGGAATTAGATGAAAATATATCTAGGTATTTGCACGGTTCAGCTGGTAAAGTAATGGAATTGGTCGAGCAGGGATGCGAATTTAATTAAGACGCGTTCTGCTGGGATATGGGTAATGTACAAGGAGGGAGAGGCGGAAGTGATAGGGGTTAGTGAGAAGTAGAGGAGACGTAAGGTATGACAAGAGCAGGGTCGGGAGATAGAGAAAGTTGGCATCTCAGACACCACATGACTTTCTCTACAAATGTAATATTTTTAAAACATTCCAAATAGGTTACATAAAAATAAATATTTTAAGAAACTGCGAGAAAATTTTAGACTTTACAAAGAACAGAAATAAACTCAAACCATAGCCTTTTGATATTGGATATAGCCACAAAGCTCCAACAATTAAGAAAAGAAAAAGGAGACGTAACTAAGCGTCAATTGTTAACAATAGTCGTCGGTAGGTGGCGTGGTGGTGGCAGCTAAAAATATAAGATATCTCTTAAACAATGCATTATATGGAAAAAGTTTTCAAACAAATGTTGAGGAAAATTCAATTTTCTAGTACTCTTATTCCAATACCTTTCTACAGATATTAAAGCAAATATTTCAATATATCGGATAAGTGAAAATAGAAAACAGCCACTTCCGGTTGACCTTTTTACAAAAAATTAATCTGTTCTTCTGACGTTTACAAAAATGTTAAATGTAAAATTTCGCGTTGGCTTGATTAATATTTTTTGAGTTAGAGCATCCTCAAAAAAGCTATCGCATACAAACCACAAAGACTATGAGAAAATGCTCAAAACGTGTTCAGGGGACCAAAACACCTGCTTTTCCGTTGAAATCTCGAAATAGATTTTTTTCATGAAAACAATACTTTCCCTATACTACGTATGGAGAAAGTAAAAATGTGTTTTTTGAACTGCAATGAAAGTTTTGGTTAAACCATATGCGCATTTCTGCAGCAAAGTAACTAATTTCATTCTAAAAATTTTATATCTGTAATTCTCTAATGTCTTTGGGATAAGATTATGAATAATGAGAAACTATGCACAAAAAGTAACTTCTAAATTCTCCCTGTGTTTTGAATGAGAATGCATTTTAGCAACTGAATTTCGTGGTTGGCTTATAACACGACAAGAGTGATTACGCAATCTCTGAGCAATTTCTTTTCTCAGTTGTGTAATCTTCTGGTTTCCATCCACATTGTGAAACTTATTTAGTAGATCAGGCACTCCAGATACACACTGACTCGTTCTAGACCAGAGGCGGAGTCAAAAGGGGAAGGGGAGTGCAGCCGAACATTTGCTTCCCCCAATATCGCAAATAATTTGAGCTGCGACTCCTTTCGCGTTCATTTCAACTCCAAATTGAAAATAAATGCAGTGGAAACCTGTTAACATGAAATGTGGGGGATCGGCAAAAACATTTAGTGTTAACCAATTTGTGTGCTAATCGAATTACTTGTTTTAATACTGAAATTTTCATTTTAAAATTATGGAAGTAAGAACATAAGGTAATCCATGATATGTAACAATGATGACTCAATTAGCTCAATGATTAATAACACCAATTTCTTTAAATCAGTGATTTATTCGGTATATCATTCTTTATGGTAATATTAATCACTAATATTTAGAAAAATTTGTAAATTTATTTTAAAATATAATAGTATTAGTCGCGTTATTTTAGTGACGAAATCTGTAAAATAGTTCTTTCTACAAACCGTTCCAACGCGCTCAAAATTGTTTTTTCTCCACCTGGTTTGACTCCAAAAATCGGCCAGGCACCACACGGATAACCGCAGCACTTGGTGTAGACATCACTTCGGTATTACCGTTATCAGCTTCGTCATTTTCAATATCGACTAGTGTATCCTGTGTAATGGAATCCGCGATGTCACTCTCGTTTAAAACTGACGAGCTTACAATAAGAAATGGAAGTTGAGAGAAGAGGGGAATTGGGGCTCTCTCAATTGTTATTTCGTGTTATCAGAAGGGATTAACATAGAATCGTACTCTTGGGAAGGAGAATATTTTTCGTATTGAGCATTATTTCCTGTTGCGCATTTCGCGTTAAGCAAATAATTACACAGAGAAATATAGCCGCCGGAACGGATCGAGCATGCATTTCGTGTTAACCGAAATTTCGTGTTAATTGGATTCCACAGTAAGGAAAATAAGAAATGGAAGAGAAGAGGTATCTATTCCCCTGCAATTATCGCCTCTTTCAACCGCATTCCGAGCAATACTTTGGAAGGAAAGGCAGAAAGCAGGGAGGAAAACTAAAAACTGATAAATGAGGTAAATACAATCAACATAAATCGATCTTTAAGTTAAAATGAATGAACTCTTTCTCTTATAACTCAAGACTATTTATCCGTCTCCATGACAACGAATCGTTAATCCCTTTCACATGTCCATAAATCCATTACATAGTTTCGCCTACCACATTTGCTTCTTAATTAAATGGGTGAAGATTATTGGGGATGAAAGTAACTGCAGCACATGTTTTCGAGCAAAGAGAGACTGAAAAGCTTTAACAACGACCTTTCCATATGGGTTCTCGCAAATGAATTTCTTGAAAATGGCCCATTTATTTAGCAAAAATCCTACGTCTGCCTCTAAAACTCTTTAGGTCAGCAAATAAAGGGCGGAAGTGTTGATGGACTTGAGAAAGTTCTGAAGTTGCGACAATGGGAGGCGCAAATGGAAAATGGAATGGCGGAACCGGCAATATTAGATGAACTCCTTTTAAGGGTGGCAGGAAGTTAAAGGGACGGGAGAGAGGAGTGAAAGCTAGGAAAGGAGGAACGAGAATGTGAGAGAAGAGGTCGGATTCAGGACGAAGGTGTAAGAGAGCGTGACGAGTTAAGGCTTGGACGGAACAAGAGGCGCTTCCTGGAGAGAAAAAAGATAAGAAGCGCGCCGTTGCCATGGCGGCGGATCTGAGCAGAAAAATATAAAATGCAAAATAAAACCGATTAGAGATATTTTGTCGTCCAGTTTTTTTCATTAAATATATTTACTGAAAAATGAGATAAATACAATCAACATAAATCGATTTTTTAGTTAAAATGAAGTGAACTCTTTTTTTATAATTCAAGATTTTTTATCCGTCTCCATGACAACGAATCGTTAATCCCTTTCACATTCCCATAAATCCATTAAAGAAGCACAACATCACGGTGGCTTATTTTTTTTTGCTTTACGATAAAGTAATATTTTATTTAACTTTTATTCTTAATAATTAAGTTTTTTTCTATTAGAGAGGATAAACAGCAACATTGATATGAGAGATGCCTTAAAACTAGACGCAAAATGTGCATCGTTCTGTTAAATATAAAGGGAGGAGATTTTGGAAGAAAATAGGAAGAAAGAGGGAAAGTAGGGTTCTAAAGCGAGGTATTTTAAGTTAAAGGGTAATTTCGGACAAGATATGAGACGGCGAAAGCAGGACTTCATGAATGTACTTGGGAGAGGAATATAAGCGCGGGACGGTGTAAAGGAGGAGGAGTGTGTGTGAGAGAGAAGAGAGTTGGAAACAGACTTGAAGTATTAACGTGAAGGATGGGACTAAGGGATAAGGGCGGAATGCGAAGAAGGCGTGTCGGACGGGAAGTTCCAGGAGAAGAGTTAGGGAAACGGTAAGGAGGGAAAGGAAACGAGAGCAATGGAAAAGGCAGTGAATGGAAGAGAAAGTGGAATTCAGGGGAAATACCTCTGTTTACGCAGGACGAGGAAGTTTTACTCGACTTAGATTGTTCGGGCAAGTTCCTCAAAGTGCTGCACGAATTGGAGTTATTATCGCGTAATATTTTATCTATACTACTTAAAGGAAGTATTAATATGATTGTATTTAAACAAATCGTGCGCTTATGCTGCATTTTTGCGAATAATTATTATATTTGATTGTATCAGCCGTGAATTATTGTGAAGATTATGAAATAGGTAACAGGCGAGGGAAAATTCCAGAGGAAATTATATAAGGAGTTCTTTTTCACGGATTGCTAACTTTCCATTGGAGTTAACAATCGCAGATACGATATATTGTTGGTTGCCAACACTGGCAGCAGCATGTCCTTTTTAGCAGTTATGTCCGATTACTCCCCATCGGTTAAATATTCAGTCATTTAATTTATACCATATGTAGCCCTAACAGAGAACTATCTACTCTAATATTTTAGTGTTTGTCACTTTCGTCATTATTGAGTTTTTTGTGCACGGACAGACAAACGGATGAACCGAATGTGTAAACATCCTCATCTAAATCTACTTGTTACCCTGCAATTCACCTAATTGGTGGGTGGCAGGGGATGCAATAACTTGCCTAAATATTGTCGATCGTAGGTTGAAATTTTCTATAGTGAGCTCGTATTGTCCTCTGAAAGAACGGGCCTAGATAACGATATGTTGGTGCTTCAATTATTCCTACAACTTTTAGACATTCCGACCTACATTTCTCCAGAAGCTTCAACCTTGAGTTCAATCCACGCTCCTCCTGTGCTACCCAGTTCAAATGTCTCAATAATGAGGTGACGCTTTTATAATGTTCGTACTTTTGTTTTACAAACCTAGCTGCGCTGCACTCTTTCTAATTGAATTATATGCCCCATCCCGTACGGATCCCATGTGCTTGAGGCGTATTCCACTTGTAGTCTAACCAGTGATAAGTAACATGCTTCACGTACTTTTTCTGTAGTGTTCCGTACTATTCTACCTATGAAAGCCGGTTTATTGTTGGCCGCGCCTATAACTCGATGAATGTGCTTGTCCACGAAAGATCTCGACAAATGGTTACTCATAAATATTTTACATACTCGGCTGCTTGAATATTTATTCCATCTATTTTATACCCGAAACCTACTTCTATGTTCGTTCTTTTCCTGAACGTAACTGCGGCACATTTAGTGTAACTAATTTCAATTTGCAATTATTTTCACCACGTTGAAATGGCTCTTAAGTCTTTACGCAGAGACTGATGGTTCTTCTGGTTTTTTATTTATTTATATAGTACGGTATAATCGGCAAAAAGTCTAATTTTACTACGAACTACCTATCAGATATCATTTACATAGATTAAGAACAGTAAAGGGCCCAATACTCTTCCCTGAGGAACACCAGACAACACTTTAACGGGGGACGAGTATATCCTATCGATGACAACTATTTGTTCTCTATTCGAAAGGAAATCTCTCACCCAGCTGACGAATATCGGATTGATATCATTATGTCCAAATTTCGCAATTCATTTCTAATGAGATACTTTATCAACGCCTTCCTGAAGTCAATGAATGTGAACGATTACTTTTAGAAAAAATAAATGATAAAAAAGAAAAACCAATCAAATTTTGAGTTTATGCAAGAATTTTTCACATCTATGTTGAATGAAATACTAAAATTTCTAATAACGTTGCCCACAGCGCAAGGGCAGATCCAGAAATTTCCCAAGGAAGGGGGATGGGTGATCACCCCAATGGCATCTCCCCTCTTGATTCCGCCTCTGCCGACGACAATACATTTTGAAAATCTCTACCCCATCAGAATCTTTCTTTTCATTGACATACAGACTTAATCTTCTGTGTAGAAACAAGGAATTTTGCGCGGGATGAATTTAAGAAAGCACTCATCTCCTCCTCTTGGATCCGCAACTGCCACAGAAATATCTATAACCGTGTACCATAAAAATGTCATAAAGCTACAAATAAATAAATATGAGTTCAAAATAATTTATTATAAAGTTATTATTTTAGTTGTGTACCTACAAATATCCTCCAATAATTCTAGGAGGAACTTCATCTCAATAATGATGAAAGAAGAATATTTAGTTTTGCAAATGATGGATTATAGCGAGGAAAATGAGTAAAATATGGATTATTTTCATGCATCGATTCATTTTAATCGAAAATCTTGTGGAAGGAATATTGGGGAATTGAGGTAAATACTAAATACTAAATACTTCTTTTACTAAGGGTCTATTATCTAAGAAAAATGATTTGAGGTTTGAAAGGTGAATAAGATGAAATCCAATTTTAACGAGGAAAAATTATACCAGAAAAGATATATTGGTCTAAAAGAGAGGAAAATCTATTTAAACGTCTACTTCTCCTTGGGCAGCCACATGGAAATAGACAAAGCTATTCCTGAGAAAGCCACATAGAAAACTTATTTTCGGAGATGTTTCTTTGACAATATCTCAAAATATCCTACCTTCGGCGAAATAGAGAATAAGAAGTCCAAACCAGGAATAATGCAGGTTGCTTTCCCAAAGTTGACGTCCCGAATTGATTAATTATATTGGCAGGAAAGGTTTCAGTATGTGTTAGTCATTCTAAGGAATTCTCATACCATAAATACCGTTTTTAATTCATAGTTTTTCAATGATAGAATAAATAATAGAGCAATATCAGGTTTAAAATACTAAAAGAAATGACTAAATTTCTTTCTGATATTATATTTTGCATATATTTTTTAAAATAAAGGAATTCAATAAATGTTACTAATTGTACGCTAATATATATGGATCAACTGTCCTTTGCTGAAGGGTAGTCGAGTGGAAAAGGAAATAACCCATTTTTTCACTCGTATATGCTTAGCCGAGTTCTGCAATGATCGTCTCTATTGCAACAACCCGATAATATGCGATTTAAAATGCAAAAACGTTGTTTTGGTTTAAATTCAAGAGAAAACGATCAATTATAAAAAATCTGTGATAAGAATTAGAATCCAAATTATTTTTCCCTTGGAATAATACAAACCTCGCTCCGATATCACAATTTTAAGATATTGTAAGTTATTAAAGAAAGAGAAACACGATGGATTTTATTTTGTACTTACTATGTAAAACAAATAGGAAAAAAAAGTTCCTGGAATCGAACTCGAGATTATTATAAAATATAGCCCGGAGGTTGGCCGTGGCAGCACGAGCCTCATACAAAGATTCATGAAAATAGGTCCGTTGATGCAAAAGTTGTTAGTGGGGGAAAACATACATACATGACCATTTCATAAGGCTGATTCCTTTGGAAACCAGCCTAAAAAGGATACTATTAACATAAGATGATTACTCAGACGCAATATATATATATATATATATATATATATATATATATATATATATATATATATATATATACATATATATAGTAACTTAAGGAAAAGAAAAGGTAGTGATATATATATATATATATATATATGTATATGTATGTATGTATATATATACATATATATAGTAACTTAAGGAAAAGAAAAGGTAGTGATGGGGGTGGCAACAAGGTGTTGAGGGAAGCCCAGTGGACACTTACCAAGTTGGCAGGCTGATGTGGGCGTCGAAGATATATATATATATATATATATATATATATATATATATATATATATATAGATGTGAATGAAATGAAGAAATTAACCAGAGATGGAAAAGCAATGCAAATACTGTCGTCGATTAAAACCAAATATTTATATTTAATTTTGATTATCGGATCTCGCAACAGAATAGATTTTTTAAGTAAGTAAGCCCCAGTTGGCATATCCATTAATTCTCGAGTTTTGATTAGTTAATACAACATGCCCAAACAACGAGAAAAATTATTGATACGAAGGAATATCTGAAAAAACTGGTTTTCGTGAAACTAATGGATCCGGTGTGATTGTACCGATATCGCTTGGCAAGTTAGCAAGTTAGCGACAGTTAATGATAGATTAATATCTGAAAAACTTCAGATGGATCCAGTGGAAATGCTTATAATTTAAGTGTATATGCCAACACCTAATGCTGGTGGTGACGAAGTAGATGAAATGTATGAACAGATTATGAAGATATTGGAGGAGGAGGGAAAAGGAAGGATCACCACAATAGTAATGGGACACTGGAACAGTGTAGTCGGAGAGGGACAGGATGATAACAGTGTGAAAATATGGGCTAGGGAAGAGAAATGAAAGAGGGAAAAACTTATGAAATTCTGCCATAGAGATAGACTGATTGTAACTAATACATGGTTTAAGTACCACCAGCGGAGACTTTACACATGGATAAGGTAAGGAGATCAGAGACGATACCAAATAGTTTACATAATAGTCGATGAAAGATTTAGAAATGGCATTTAAAACGTAAAAACACTAACAGGGCCAGATATCAATTCCAATTCCGAATTGGTGTCAGATACACAATGTAGACTAAAGAGTGTTAAGAGAAGAATGAGAGTTAACAAGAAATGGAACTTAGAAGAACCAGGAAACAATCATGTCTTAGCTGAAGGAAAGGTTGTAGGAGAGAGCTGAAGAAAATAGGAATAATATAGATAAGGAGTGGAGATACATCCGTAGCAACATTAAAGATGTAATGGAAAAGAAGGTAGGAAAAACAAAGGGTGTAAGAATAAAAAAACCCTGAGTCACAGCAGCCATGCTGCAAAAAATGGTTGAGAGGAGAAAGTGGAAGAACATGAACACTGAAGAAGGCCAAAGAAAATAGTGTTAAATAATCCTTTAAGTAGGGAAACAGATAAAGCTAGATAACGGTGAATAAATAATAGACGCGAGGAAATTGTCGATTGTGAAATAATTGGTAGAATAGACCTAGACTAACTAGACGAGTGGTAAACAACACGTACGCAGCCCACGAAGATATCATTAAAAAGTGATCCGTAAAATTTAACACACAAATTCATATAATACACATTCAAATCACGACAATAAAACACTTGAGATTGAAATGCTGATCCTAAAACTTAATTTTGATTTGATTTTCATAGATACGATACCTCAGAATGTCTAGTTAACGTCCGATTCAAAGTCTAATCCGGTCCGCAAAAGCATTGACAACTTGCAATGCGGCCTGCCGAAGAATTCGCAATCGCCAATGCGACCCACCATGAGTAAATGGTTGCTCACCGCTCACCACTGAACTAGACGAAATACGAGGTGGGAAATCTAGATAGAAAAGGGTTCCTAAAAATATTACAGAGCAGGCGTGACCAACCTGCGGTCCGTGGGACGAATTCGGCCCATCGCCAGAGTTTCCTAGTCTTCAAAAAGTTTTTCAGTTTTCTTTTGATTTTTCTGCCATATATTATTTTTATATAGCGGAATCTGTTAAAATATCTAGCATTGAATTGGGACCCCATATTAAATATTTCTCAATATCAATAAGTTCTTTTAGATGTTATTTTTTACTTTTTTATCAAAGATATTTCTTGATAGGTAAAGGTGGAGACTATGGCAAAATTGATGTTAAATGAAAAATCTAACTCCTTAACCGTTGACCACAGAGTTTTCCTTGTCTACATTCAAATAATAGCAGTCATTATTTAGTTTTTAATGGTATTTTATTCTCGGTGGCAAATGTGTTTTAATTTGATGTTTTTTTAGAGATTCTGTTTAATTTTTTTTAAGGATGAGTTCCTAATAATATTTTTCGTGTTTTCGGGTAATGATTTTACTGTGGATTCAATGTCTGCAACGAGGTCTTTTGTTGGATGTTTCTCGTATTTGAGAACTTTTTTCAAATGTGTAAGTTCTTTTGTGAATGTCTTTTCAGAAAAGTTGGTCATATTACTGTTGGGTGGTTTGGTGTTATTTGGTCTGTTTCGTGGTTTTCCGTTGATTAGAGTGTAAAGTTTTTAAGAAGTTTTATCGTTTTACTGTGGAGTTATTGTTGTATGACTGTACGTATTTTGTTCATGTAGAGGTCCCAAAGAGGCAGGTCGAAGCCTGATACATTTTTGATTAGTTTAAGATGAATTTCATATGCTTCTAATTCTAGAAAGGCCCGTTTTTCGTATTACGGAGTTAGATTTCTCATTTAACAAAGGTATTTCTAAAGTTGAATTCCATCATTATTTTTAATATTGAAACGTTAAAACTAAAAACCTCATTTTAACTCGATTTTCACTCGTATGAGGCCTAATAACCTATAGGTAACTTCAGATTTAACTTTGATCCAGACCACCGAAGGATTTGCAGTTTTCAATGCGACACACCTAAGGATTCAGTGCCGCCAATGCGACCCATTATGGAGGAAAGCTTTCCCACCCGTGTTATCGAGATTGAGGAGATACAAGTACAAGGAGATTAAACCATTAAAAAAACCAGGGTTACGAAAAAAATCTGGTTGGATTATAGAATCACATCAAGAGAGTATAGCCGGGGTTAATAGCGTTTATCTACTTCAGTATATATCTCATATCGAATAGAAACATAACTCCACTTCAACCAAAGCTCCTTGGATGGAAAAGGAGGGATATAAAATTCAGAAAAAGTTAAGAACAACTAAAGCAAGGAATGATTTAGCAACCGTTGAAACTATTACGGTAGAATGTTTATTCCGTTCAAAACACTCGCCATTACTCTCTTATAAAGCATTTTTTTCACGAGTAACTTAACCACGTATATTAAAACGATAATTATAAAAAAGATAAGCAGTTGAAACACTATCCTTCCTTCCAAGGACGTCTGGCACTGGCATAGACGCTAGCAAGATTGCGATACCGTTAAGAATTGAATAAGGTTCCATCACTTCGAAGGAATAAAACACTGACTCGTGGTTATTCCAGAAAACTTCAATAGAAGAGATCCAACGCCTTTCATTTGTCACAGCAATTTTCCATGGAATTCTAACCTAATTCGAGCTCTAATATTCATCGCTAGCATAGCATTAGCAGTAACAAAAATCCCGGCCTTGAAAAAACGAATGTGTAGTCGACATACACGCTCACTAGCATTCATAGTTCAAACCTAATAAATAATAATAAACCTAAATCAAGTCTAAGCTATGCTTAATTATCACATTGGTTACTCATCATCTAGGATTCTTTATTGCCTGCACGGTGAAATTATCGTGTACTTTTTGGAGGGAAAATTTCTTGCTGCTCCCTAGTCAATAATAAAAATTAAATTAATATAAAGCGGACCAATGCAAACTTACATTTGGCTGTTGCAGCGAACTATAATTTTCGGTGCAAAAACATCCACTGATGTGCTAAGTGCTAATGACAAACTATAAATAGAACATAGAAATATAGAATATAACAATCCAACAGTTGAATTTGAATAGATTTAAGTAATACCACAAAACAAAATACACCTCGTAGGTGAAGGCGATTCGAAACGAAACTTAGTTAATGTCAGTTAAATCACATCCAATAGTTACTGTCACTCTTCCGGCTCCCGGTAGGTCAATGTCCACTCAACACAATGTTTTCTGCCGGATAGTATGAACTCGAGAGTGGGACACCTGCGTCGACTTCACTCGTTGCTCCGCTGTGCGTCTCGTCGCTCGGAAGGCCACTATCGGAATGGACTGTCACGTGACGCAGGTGGTGAAGGAGGGAGGTAATGACGTCAGGCGGGTAATTCGAAATGGTTGAATTATTCCCGGTGATTGGTCGCTTTTCCACTGTAGCCAGCTCGTTTTTTTCATATTCATAGCATTTTTTCGCTTTTTATTATGATTATATTTGATCGATAGTTTATTTCGTTCTGATATCTCATATCTCATTATATCCCATCGTTTTTGCTATACTCTTACTTTGGTGGGTGTTTTACACTTCCCTTTGCCCACTTCCATAGTAATATACCTATTTAGTATATATACGTGTGATGGTGAAATGTGTGTGAGTTGAGAGTGTTTTCTGCAATCTACGAGAATGAATTGCTGCAAGAGTCTCCAAGGCAACAACGGACTTGTGATCGCAGAGCTCGTCCGTCGCTGGAAGGCATTCACATCAAACGTAAGCCTAAATGCACAGTACCAACCCGTAAGTTCCACCGATCCATTACTTGTCTTATCGTGCAAAGTAAGACAGATAAACCTGCAGGTACCGTATTTAAAATTATTCTGTTTGGTAAATATCACGTGTGAGGCTTGTCATAATATCCAAGTCAAAGATTCATTTTTAATCTTTTAAAGAACTCCGTAAAAATAAATTTATTAGTCTTTTAAAATATTTTTCCTTCGTGGAGTAGATTTACTCATCTCTTCATTTCCAATAAGTGATACTCATCAGTTAACTTGTAATAACACATTTGGCATTCCAAGTAATGGTCTGTATTAGTTAACGGTCTGCTTTCCTTAGCATTCAGCACTGTGATTTCTAATAATATTTATATTATATTATATATATATATATATATATATATATATATATATATATATATATATATATATCACTAATAAATACTGTTACATAATTATTAAATGTTTATATGACTGAAAAAACTGTGTTACTATTTTTATGGCAAAAAAGGCAGAAATTTCATGTACGACTTCTTTTATGTGTTGTGGTGTTACTTGCATCTCCAAAACAGCTGCCCCTTGGCTGAAAGTTATTTGATTTTTTTAGATCAAACTGAGTGCGTCTCTCAAGAACTTAGGTATCTTGTAGAAATATATTCCCTGAATTATTCATGCCCCGACCAGGATGCCTTGTTGTCCTTTCTTCTTTCGCTCGACGGCGAAGGATTTCTGTACATGATGTTTTAGAGATTGGTTCCTATTCCTTTTCAACCCGGCTTCAGCGGGTCTGTCGAGTTCAAAGAGGGAAAGGCAATTTCATTCTTAAAAAATATATTCGCGAAAAAGATTTGCATTTGAAAACTGGGAAGTAAAAATTGTAATTTTTCTGGAAGAATCCAGTTTTCAAGAGCAGTAGGTGAATACTCATGTTCGTAAAATAAATCTGTACGAGCAACAAAATCTAGTGAAATGTATTTATTGTTAACAGCATTTAAAAAATACAGCACAGGAAAAATTTTGTGCATAGCTTCTGTCGAATGAGTCCTATGCGAAGCTCTAAAGGTTCACTAAATGGAAAATAATGTGAATTAGTGCTTTTAATTTCATCCTCGTTAAAAAGTATTACACAGAATTATATCAACTTAACCAGTGGCGTACAGGAAAATGTGTAGCCCCCCCCTCCCCCCTACGAAAACGAAATCGAAGTCCCGAAAAAAATTTAAGGGTCTCACGAAAAAAATATTGGCCCGATTTGGCCATGGGCCCCCCGCCGCGCGGGAGTTACGGGGATGTCCGATACGCCACTCATTTAAACTTAAAAATTTGCTGTAGTAATATCTAAAACTTAACATCCAGGTCCATAGTAAGTTTTGACACTTTATTATTGTGAAATAATTTTTTTAATTACAAAATACGTTCGGTTTGATTGAACATACATATTTCCATCAACTAAGTTTTTGATAACAGAGTAGAATAAGTTCGTAGTAAAATCAAGAATCATTGTCGTTGATTTCTTGCCTTGTTTCAATTTCTACGAAGATTTACAAACAGGGTTTTTCTATCAGTCTAATGTGCAGGCTAGTTGTGGTTAAGCAACGTCTCCTTACCTGCTTTATGCCAGAGTTTAAGTGAGACTTTCGCTACTATAATTAAAGAGGGCCATAAAAATAAACAAGAAAATACTAACCACTACCTACTACTAAAATTGCTAACTGATGGACAAAGTAGTGAAACAAATACACACAAACATACACACACACACACACACACATATATATATATATATATATATATATATATATATATATATATATATATATATATATAACAACTTACGGAAAAGGAAAGGTAAAATGAATATATGGATGTCAACAAGGTGTTGGGATGAGGAAACCCAGTGAGCACTCACCAATCAGACGACTTCAGGTTGGCGAGGCCCCGGGGATGTCGAAGCGACACACGTAAAATAACACAAAAACACAGAAACATCACAAAAGTAAAGCTTTCGGAACTACTCCTTCTTCAGCTATATATATATATATATATATATATATATATATATATATACCGCAGCGAAGTTCTAATTCTTCCGATGACAAGTGGAGAGGATAGAATTGTGATGAGTGCTCCAAGAAGAGACCATCTTCCTCAATTTCCCCTTTTCTGCGCATTTCCGCTAGAGCCATCTCAGCCGACCCATTACCCTCATTTGCATCCTATGGCTTCCACAAGAGACCCAAAACTGAGGAGAATGGACTCTTTGGGCGCTCGCGGAATATTCCATTTCCCTTGTACGACGAGATGTGTTCCACTCGGATTGTTGGAAGGAAAGTTCTCCAGTTGCAATTCCGAGGAGTTTTTCTAGAAATGAAGCGTCTCTACCAAATTAGAATATGATTTTAATGTTCTTCGTTTTTACATTTTAATGAGTCTGGTGGAGAATATTAAAAAAAAGTTTAGCATAATATAAAATAACGAAAGTGTTAAAATGTAACGATGTCACGACGCGTCACCCCAGATATGTTTTTATATAATTTTGGAATGATTTTATTCTTGCATTATCCCCGAAATCAGTATTTAGACAGAATGTATCCCTTTATAATTATTCCGGCTTCGCCCTAATATGGATGATGTTTGCTTTTAGTTGTGCAAAAGCCACAGGTAGAAAAATGAGCTCATCTTAGGTAACATCCTGATAAAGATTAGATATGTAGTATGTAATTACAGCTGTTGCATGCACGAATGCAATTTTAATCACCATATCACGTCAAGGAGAGCGGGACATAAAGGTATAATTTTTGCAATGTCTAAACTTCACACCTCACAGGTACACACAGAGCTCCTTTGCGTCAAATCCTCAGCGGCAACGTGCAACCAACAAAGATCCGTTGAAATTAATCATAAATAGGTGAACAAGAATAATTATCCTAAGACATTGTTGATGAAGTAGAAAATACTTTATATGAGTCAAAATCCTGTGATTAGTATGACCGAAAAATCTAAAAAAATGTAAGGAATCCCTAGGCGGAGAAATATTTTTAATTAGCAAACTGAAAACAAGTTGTCGAGTCTCCCCCTCAATTCAAGCACATTGGCTCGTTTTTCATAGCTTAATATAATGTATTAATATATTATCAGAATGGCATGCATTGATTTCTTAAAGTAACACACAAAGTGAAAAGATAACGTAATTTGAGTTTTTTAAATCAATGCTTAATTGAAACTGATCTTAGTGATTGATTCGATTCATTTCTTTATTTTTCATCAGTCTATCTTTTTATATTGCAATTCAACATTTCAAAAAACGGAGCTTTTTTATAATCCGTCCTATGACATCTAAGTTTCTTTCGTTATACCATCGAATGGATATTTCCCGTGTTTTTAACTAAGCCATATTATTCGTACGAATGGCCGTGTTTGTCTTCATTTACCCATCACAGCGTTAATTTTTCAATCATTTATTCTACACTTTTATAACCTTTTTGGTTGTGTCCCATACGCTAAGTTTTCACCCTCGTCCTCCCATCAGCGACCATTTGTAGCATAAATTAAGTTGTAATATTTTAACCGTCCCGTTCTCATTAAAAATCTATAATAATTTCTTTTCATTTTCTTCATTTTACTCTCGCCCTATTTACGCTGATTTTGGCCTCTGCATTATAGTCCCTCTGCATAGCTTTATTCAAGAACTTGATTAAAATATATTCTTTGCATAATGGATATTTTCGGAAGATTCACATTCCACAGAAAGCATCCCCTTATACTGATAAAATAAACCCTTCTCATCCCTTCAAGCAATAATATATAAAAAGATTTTTGGCATTTTCATTCTACTACGACCAAATTTAAGAACTTTTCTTAATGGAATTCATCACTGCCAAAATCCCATCGAATACGCAACGACGAAGAAGGCGCTTCTACAGGCGGCTTCAATTGGACAGAGTTTCCTATTACATATCTCACTATTCGTATTCCAAATGTGTTTTTTCCAGCTCATTTCGCGACCCATTCGAATGCTTCCTTTTCACATTTCTTTCTTCATCTCTTCCCACAAGACAACCATTTTTGCATTACGAAGGAATTACACCTTATTTCTTTTATGTCTTCAGTTATGATGCAATCTCGATTCCAAACCCTCTTTCGCCTCTTTTTTTCGGTTACGTCAGGACTCCAGTTCCAAAATTAACTTAATAAGAGAAAATTTGCCTCTTCACGTGCCAATATTATAAAAAAATGCTCTCCGGGTCTATTCTTATAATGTAGCATATAGTATGTCTTTTCCCACACTGGAAGAAATTTATATTATTTGATTCAAATGATATATTGAAGACAATATACGAAATATAGTTTTTTATAGAATTATTAGAGCGAATTCCACATCTTCTAGATTTTACAAATATTATTAAACGCTAACGAAAATAAGGTCCATTAATGGATCATGTTATCTTTATACGTGAAAATGATTCAATAACTAACATGAATGAAGTAATGAAGATGTATGACATGAACAGACTGATCCGAAGCATCAATCACCGTTTGTCAAATTCAAATCAAATACTTATCGGATGTTAACGATAAAATAAAAATGTCAGATACTAAATTCTGTGCTGATGCCAGGAGCAGATTTGGCCTCCAGAACACAGAGCATAATCCCTGTAGGCCGATGACACCTTTGGGACGGTTCCTTCTCGGGACAAGATGTTTTCTTTTCAAAATCGAAAGATATTATATTTTTACACGCGTCTGCATGTAATTTCGACGTCACCACACAAAACGCACAATTCTTTATCGTTCATTTCAATTGCACCATACCGTTCAGTCCACCAATCCTTTCGCTTCCTTCACCAGAAATTTTGCTATTTTATTCCTCGATTCCGCCATTATTCAAGGATAAAATTTATAGCAATATGAACTGCAATTAAAAAAATAAAAATGACCTAAATTCACTTGAAAACCCCATGCTCCAACAATAAACAAAATAAAAAGGAGCGTAAAGTGTTTACAATAATCGCCGATAGGTGGTGCAGTTGTGGCAGCTAAAAAAATTCAGTTTTTAAAATATCTCTTCAACGGTGGATTATATGATTATTATATGGTACCTCTTGTAAACGAAGCCACTCTTTCACATCGTTTCAATATGTACGTTTATTAGATTTCCTGGATCACTTTTGGCATGGCACATTTTATTACTTATTTCATTTTGTGGCGTACCAACCAAAATCGTTCCGCCAGCCACCCTTGGCACGTGTACCATAGGTTCGCCAGCCCCAGGCTAGATTATCATACCTTTTACGTTACGCATGCCTCCCTTCGCCAATTCAACGCACCCCTAAATAACACGTTGATTTCCGTATGTTTCTATCAATAACCGTACCATTTCACTTTCTTTCCATTCTCCCTTTACACTTTCCACTCCCTGGAATCCGTGTAGCCCTTAACCGCTTAACCTCTTCCCATGAATATAACCCATTTCTCTTGATTTTTATCCTTTATATTCTCTTTTCCATTTCTTTAGTTTTTTTCGAAGAGTTTTCCAATACGTCCCATGTGCTCTCCTTCACGTACCACCAGTACATTTGCCCTCCTGTGCCGTGCATTCATAAAATAGGAAGCTATAGGGACAATGTGTGGCATATAGACGCCTTTGTGCTGGTGTAGGGAATTTCTTTGAGTTAACAGGCTAGTTTATTTTTACTATGATGTGCACAAGCATAGGTGGAACATTCGTTGCTAAAAACCAAATTCAAAAACTTTCACTGAAAAGAATTTTTGGATTGATATGCTTTAAGTATCGGCAGCTGAGATATTAAAATCGTAATTTAACTCTTGATGTGAAATGAATGAAACTACCGTATATGCCGGCGTATAAGTCTACCTTGATTTTTCGGATCGTAAATACACGACTAGACATATATTCGCCGTATAAGTCGACCACTCCCCACTTTTCTGCTAAAAAAACTTCGAAGGAAGAATACGAGGAATTTTATGGTTTTTAGACGTTCTTTACCAGCGAAGCGGTAATAGCGGAACGCCTTATGGGCGCGTCTGGTCCGCCCGTCGTAACTTTCATCTTCTAAACCGCTAAACGGATTTTAATTTAATTAGGTATGAGTGACCTTAATTAAAATTTATCACCCAATTGTGATTTTTAACTGAATCCGTCAAATAAGAACTTCCACTTTACATAATTACTTGAATAAACTTCTACTCGTATCTCGCTAAATGGCATCCGTCAAGCAACAATGAAATACCAAACTTTTCTCCCCCTAGGTCTTATATGATCTGTAAGGTATATATTAAAATATTTATTTGGAAAGAGAACAAAACTCACTACAAGAAAGTTCAAGCAATAACATACTTACAAGTTATAGTTTCGGAGAAAGAAATTCTAGAATATCTCGAGCATAATATAGCATATTTTGTCTACATCGATCTTTAAAGCGGTTCTCTCGGCAAAAAAACAATTAAAATCCATGTTTTTCCATCCCACATCTTTAAATGAACTGCGAGGTATAGTTTAGAAATTTTATTCGGGTAGAAGACAAGATTTACCCCAAGAAAGTTCTCGAGACCACATAATTACGAGTTATGGCTTCGGAGATAAAAATTCGAGACTATCCCGAGCAAAACATCGCATATAGTGCTTACATCGATCGCGAAGACGGTTCTCTCTCGGGAAACAACAATTAAAAATTCATATATTTCTCTCCCATGATATTATATGATCTGTGAGGTATAGTATAAAAAATTTATTTGTATAGATAACAACATTTTCTACAAAATAGTCCCCGAGATCACCTAATTATGACAGTTTCGGAGAAATAATTTGAGAATCGCCCAATATTTCGAAACCGTTTATACGTACTTCCCATTAAGAACGCCTATGAAATTCTGTGTATTTCATTTATGGAGTATACTTTTCCATCCTGTTAATCTAAATGCAATATTTTTCAAAAAATGCATCGTGGATTTTTGAGTTATTAAATTAGTTGTTTAATTTAAGAAAGATCATCATATACCGTATTGTCATCTATTGGCGGAATGTGGATATTTCTATTTATCCTTCGTTCCTGTATTTGAAAATAGATCGTTTATATTTTTGAGATTCAGTAATAAAAACAAAAGTTAACATTTTAATTTTTATTATCTATCTAAAATAATTACATTAAATGTTCTAAAATAAATCAGAGAATATGTAAAAATGGAGCAGCTGATTCAAAATGGCGATCACCTACGCCGTAAGATCAAATGTTTTCGTAAATATCAATGTTTTAATATGTTTTTTAAGGGTCACATTTTACAGTCGGTGTATAAGTCAATCTTAAGTTTTAGGAATTTTTAGCTACAAAGGTCGAATTATGCGCCGGAATATATAGTGATCCGAACGAATAAAAAATGTTACCATATAGCAGACGTGGACAAACCGCGGCTCGCAAGCCTCATGTGGCTCTTTTATACTAGTATGCGGCTGTTTTAAATTTACCTTTAGATGCGTGTCAACGTAATGTGACTTGAGACGTGTCTGGGATGCCTAATGCACAATAATTTTATCAAAATTTCTTCGGATACAGGTTATGTTTTACTGTACGTAAATTTATGAGCCCAGAATGTGTCATGCGGCTCTCGAACTTCAGAAAATCATAGTATGCGGCTCTGTCGGCAAGTAGGTTTGGCCACCCCTGCCATATAGCATTTGACTAGTGAAAAGGAAGAAAAACGTATCAGCAGAGTGAAGGAACCAATCAAAAAATTTCATTGTCTTTTCCAAGCTACATTCTGATGAATTTTGTGAACTCGAATAATAGATGGCACTCTCTTCAAGATAGTTTCTTGAACGACATTTCATGGCGTATTTCTTTCCGAAGACTGTTGATAATATAGTAAAAACCAAAGAAGCGAGTTGTCTGAGAAATAATGTAAACCAAATATCGTAAAGGAAAGCATTTAATCCTTTGAACTTTGGTCACATCAAACGTTATCTCAAATACAGGCCACGTGAATTATTCGGCGGAACAGGTTCGAGCCCCAGTTTATATTGATTATTGATTGTTTGATTAAGGCTTGCATTAAAGAAAAAATATCTTTCGTATTTCTTCGAGTTTTCAAAAATACTCGCAGCAGGAAGATTAAAATTTTAATTAACATTTTTAGAAGCAATTATGATCGTACGAAATCATTAAAACGGGGCATAAATTGTATACATCTAAGGCTAAGTAAGGTTTTAACAGATATTAGACACGTTGGAGTTATTACTCAAATCCGTAATGCTCCTCCCTATACGGATACGGATATTCGAAGGTCTGTAATTATGCTCGTAAAATTACTTTAGAATGATTTAAGAAGTTTTCCGTCAATAGATAATAACAACAGCTAAGCAACCTGAAAATCATATACCGTATCCAGCTTGTAGCTGTCTACTATCTCAGCACTTATAGCAATATATACGTGTTAATAACCTTTGTGTATATATATATATATATATATATATATATATATATATATATATATATATATATATATATATATATCACACATCGAAGATCATCACCAGGATTCTTAATAAAAGGCTGGAAAAAAAGATAAAATAAATAATAAGGGAATATAAACTCGCTTTCAGAAAAGGACGAGGAACTAGAGATGCTATAGGAGTAGTTAGAATCATATCAGAAAGGGCAAGAGAATACAGTCAAGATATCTGCGCATGTTTCGTAGACTGGCAGAAGGTCTTTGATAGAGTAAATTGGGTAAAGTTGATGAAGATATTAAGCGATATAGGTGTAGACTGGAAAGACAGGAGACTGATTAGGAATCTATATGAGAATCAAGTTGTAAAGGTCATGATTGAGAATGTGGAAACCTGCGGAATAATTATCGGTAGAGGAGTAAGACAAGGCTGCTGCCTAATGCCAATCCTATTCAATATATATGGAGAAAGTCTAATGCAAGAAGCTTTAGAAGGCTCAGGAGATTTCAAAATTGGAGGAAGGATTATAAGAACAGTAAAATAGGCAGATGATCAAGTACTTCTAGCAAGAAAGGAAGAGGGGCTACAAAAAATGATAAATAGACTAGTGATAACAGGTAGAAAATACGGCATGGAAATAAATACAAAAAAATCCAAGGTCATTCGAATATCGGGTAAAGAAAAGAATCTGAACATAACCATTAGGGGAAAGCCATTAGAACAAGTTTCAGAATATAAATACCTTGGAAGTATCATAACACGAGAGGCAAAATGTACGGATGAGATCAGAACTAGAATAGGAAAAGCAAAAGCGGCTTTCAGAAGAAATAAACAACTACTTACAGGGAACATAAGGGAAGATATCCGCAAGAAGATGATAAAATGCTACGTATGGAGTATAGTATGTATGAGTATAGTATGAGTCAGAAACATGGATGCTAAAGAAAAATGACATCAAATACTTGGATAGCTTTGAAATGTGGACTTGTAGGAGAATGCTGAAGATAAAATGGGCAGATAGGATGAAAAACGATGAAGTGGTACGAAGAATAGGAGAGAAGCGAATGATTATACAGACTATCAGAAAGAGGAAGGCTAACTGGGTTGGACATTACCTGAGGAGAGAGAGTATGATTAAAGACGTGTTAGAAGGAAAGCTAGATGGGAAAAGGGAAAGAGGTAGGAAAAGGTTTCAGCTGATAGACGATTTGAAAGGGAAAGAGAGTTATCAAGATATAAAGAGGAGAGCGGAAAATAGGAGTGTATGGAGAACCAGGTTTAACCAAGAATAATCACGGACCTATCTACGGACAGACTACCTATGATATGATATATATATATATATATATATATATATATATATATATATATATAACTTAACCCTTCCAATATAGAAATGATCGATCACCTGAGAATATAGCCTCTGAATGAGAAACTATTTGTTATATTTTTTTACATAATTAATGCTTTAAAAATAGAAGGTAATTGCCCAACAAGCATAACTTCTTTTAAAAATTTACTTTGATTCATAAAGCTGATAATAATAAGAATAAATGGTCAATTGTTACAAAAGTATTTTTAGTCGCTAATCTTTATTAACTATCTTTATATGGCATGTCAGTGCTTAACGTTTCACAGGAACGGCTTCAGTCAGTGTGAAAAAATTTTAGAAGCATGCTAAAACGTCGCTGAAATAGTTTCTGGGGAAACTCAAGCGCGGTAACAGCGGCAAAAAGTTTCTCCCATTCAAACGGAAAAATCGAGTAAATGAGCGTAAAAGGGAAAATTAAATGTAGGACTTGAGAAAATAGGATTCGCCTCGAGAGAGCGGAGCAAAGAATTAACGGAACGATTGCCTGAACGTGACTAAAATTGAGAGGGCCCGCCAGACATCTGTATTCTGAAAAAATCCTCCGAGGAATGGTTGAGAGCGTGAATGGTATTTGATAAAAAAGGAATAGAAAGAAGAATCGAATTTTGTATTTCTTCAGAAAAAGAAACTCAAGCGATACTTTGAATAGTTTTTTAATTAAAATCCGTTCTGGACCACAATCTTGGACGTTGGGATGTTTGCTACAAAACGTAATTGATCATATCTTACTGTATGCAGAAAATCCAGTTGGGCTCTGTTCCTGTTACATCGTAAATATCACACAACAAATACTACATTGTGCTTGGATTCATTAAACCGAGTTCTACTACCAATTACAAATGAGATTTCATATCCTGTACGCATATCAACTCAAAAAAGAGCTTCGTTACGTTCGCATTGGGTTACTCAAATTAATTCCGCTACTAAAGGATTATATATGATGAATCGCTTCTGATTGGAACTAGTTACACATACAAATCCATCGGAACTTACTAAGGTTATTGTAACATGCAAATAAATGTTGCTTCTGCCTCAAAACAAAGCAACTTACTGCATGAGTCCTTATGATGTGGGAAATTACTGCTAAAAATTCATATGCAATAACCTAGGCCAATGCCATTCAAACTTGTTTTTCCCGTGTGTGTCTCGGTCGGTTAGGGCAGCTCCGTGGTACCACCACCCCTTTCATTATCCAATAAACTTGCCTTCATAAACGCAAAGTCAACATTGTTGGTCCCCATTCAGGGGTCGTCGGGTGCCACCTGTGGTAACGGTACCACAATTTTAATGGCTGTCCTAGGCAACTTGTTCGAGTAAATTTCACGCTTAACATATCTTCAATATCTATAAAAGTTTTGAGAAGATTAGACGAGTATTTTTGGCTAGAAAGCCAACATTCTCTTTTATCGAACTTTTTTCTATAAAAACTTTCATGAGTATTGGAATAACCTTGATCGTTAATTTGATTCCAGTTATTTTGAAAGGGGTATTATCCATGTTTGCACTAATATATGTGTATGTATATACATAAGCGTTTTTATTACTCAGCACTCTATACCTATATCACAAAACCAACGCTGTATTTATATAACTAATACGTTCTAATACTTCCCTAACGATCATTAATATGTTGTTGCTTACAGTTCCAATTAAAGCGAATTAATGCCAGTTCTTCGCTACAGATCTTTTTGGAGTCAAGTTCGTCGATGCCTTAGATCAAAGTTATGCGGTTAGCGAAGGGGTTTTCTGCTGCCCACGAAGTTATGACGAAAAATCAATCCAAATAATGTAACACACAGATTTATATATTTTCATGAAAATTTTGCCATTATTGGGTTTAATATTAAAATATTCACCATAAAACCCTTATTAAGGCTTGATCTTCTCTTATAGAGCATCTCAGAATACTACATATATAACTTCCGATTTAAACTCTAATACTGCCCGCCAAAGAACTGGCAATCTCCGCTTGTAGAAAAAGTTGGACACCTCTTCCATAGATCTTGGTGAAATATTCTGAGCCATACGGAATCCTTACTCTTTTCTCTATGCAACAAAACACAGGCGAGAGACGCGACTTCGAATAAAGGAAAGAAAGGGCAGAGAGAAAGCGAATTTATCGCCGTCGAACGTAATTTATGGAATTTCAAAAGGCCCATTCTCGCACCTTATTCAAAGTATGGTTTCCATCCTCTCGCGTGATTTTTTTTTTAACGTTACGCATAAAAAAGGATATGAACAGAGATTCCAGGTAGTTGGGTGTTTCCTGGTAGCAAAGAAATACGCTGAAAAGTTTTCAAATAAGAAGAATGAATAGAATATTTCGAACCCTAGGAGGTGGATGAATAAAGTGGTTCAATAAATCAAGGAAGATTTATTCACAAGTGGAAAGAATCGGTAATACTGCCATGGTGACTAGGAATATGCTTTATTATTCAAATCATCTCAAATTGGTAAGGGAATGTAAATTTTATTGGACTCGAACATTTAATTCCATGTCGAACTTCAAATAAAAGCACTTTTTTTTCTAAATCTCGAGAGTAGCAATGTGTTATTTTCTTTCCTAATTAATATCCATCGGATACCCTTCTATTTATTTTCAATGAATTTTTTCTCGTCTTCAGAAAATTATATTTATTTCATCAACGTTCTACGCCTCTGTAAAAGTTCATATTTTATATCGAGGCGAAATTTAACTGCATTAATACGATTCGGATAATAGCGCTTAGAAATATAGAGAAGGGTTGACAAAAAGATTGTTTGAATTCAGTTAGATGATCTCGCCATGAAGTCTTAACAAAACAAACGTCGATGACGACATTATAACACATTTAAAAAAGACATCTCAGAATAGTTTGATTTTCAACTCCCTTAGACATGAAAGAAAAATTCTTGAAACTGTACCCTTGCCTTTGTGTGACAATCTGATCACTTCATAGTTAAATTTGAATTTGGTTGGTACTTCTACCTCCTGACTCAGGACGTTGATCAAAGAGAGAAGATAGCTTATCAAAAAGGCTTTTAGAAGGAGCATATATCAAAGTACAGTGGATTAATTGTACTCTCTCTCCCCTTTGTCTTAGAGGAATAAAAATTCGGTTAAGGTCATGACTTATTATTTATTAACCTAAGATTATTTCTAAAAGAATCCTTTTTCAAAGACATGTGCGCACGAAAGTGATGAGAAATGTTTACTGAAATGTAACTTAAAAAACTTTTGCAAGAACTCATCTTCACCTCCTGAGTTCATGACAACAAAGCGTGTCTTCCATGAACTTCACACCTGCATTCATGTTTTGTTTTATGGTCCTTTAATCCTATTAACCCATTTATCTCCG
Organism: Tanypteryx hageni; assembly: GCA_028673005.1. Lineage (NCBI taxonomy): Eukaryota > Metazoa > Arthropoda > Insecta > Odonata > Petaluridae > Tanypteryx > Tanypteryx hageni. Next base: position 45,558,855 of record CM054117.1, read on the forward strand.
ATTGCATTCAGTCGCTTTAATGTTTCGTACATCATGGCGATAAGGCTGCAGGTGGAGTACATATAATTCTTTCATGGAATCATAGTTCATTTTCAATCATTCTCCTAAGTTCTAGTTTTAGTTAACTTTGAGTTTTGCTTAATGAGTCACGAAATAAAGTAAACACGCTTGCAGCCATATCATGTTAAAGTTGGAAAAACTGAGGTGGTAAAACTTCTGCAAACGATCAAGATGGCCGTTTTATTATAAACAAGGGTTGAGAATTTATAGAGCAAATATTTCGGAAATGCTTACTAGAAGTTACATAGCGTTGTAGCCATTGCTTTAATAAAAGATATTAAAGGTTTTGTGTTTTTTTGTATGATCGAATTACACTTCGTTTACAAGCAAATATTCTTTTTAAAGGAAATTTTAAAATAAATTAAAAACTTTCGGCTAATGGCCTAACGATCTTTTAGTTTAGAGAGACGCGCACATAAGCGCCATTCTTTCATTTAATTTTTTCCCCCTCATTAGGTTTGTAAATTTGCCTCGTCTCTAGTGAAAGCGGCTTCGCTATAATTTAAATTTCCACGAGAATGCAGCGTGCATGTCTTTTACCCTCTGTTTTCCTTCGGCTTTACCATATTTATGACGTTTAGTGTCAAATAAAATTTCAGTTTCCCGCGTTCACTTTTTATTGGAAACATTTTTTGTTAATCCCGGGGAACCAAAGGGGACGCGAGGATAAAAATTTTTTAAAAATCATGAATACAAACAATTGGGGAATGAATGCTACACTAATACAAGTAATATGAAAAATTTTGCGCTCAGCGATGGATGATGACCATGTCGCTCCCTCGAACTAGGGCTTTTAATTAACTGGAATTTTCGCCAACAGTTTTTTGGTCAAAATATCATCCGTTAACCGGTTAACCGGCAAAAATAGAAACCCTCAATTAATGTTTGGATGTTTATTTAAATAAACTTAAAAGGAATACAAGAAAAACTGCTTAGTTTTTACTGCCAATAAATTGTTTTTTAAGGAATTGAAGCCCACTATATGGTTTAACAAAATTTTGAATGGAATACTTACAAGAAACAAAAGTTATTATATATATATATATATATAATTTAAAAACATAGCTTTATAAATAAACAAAATTCAATGTTTCGCATGTACAAAAAATTATTGTTTGTACAGAAGCTCAAAATAATACAAGAAAAAATATTTGTTAATGTTTAAAAAAATAATATTTCAGGAATGCTAGAGCATCAAGTATTTCGTATTTCATAGAACTAGGAATTTTGTTCGAAAAGTTATTGGCCACAGAAAACACTCGTTCACTGGCTGTAGATGCAGGCTGAATACTTGCAATTGCGTTGAAAAGTTTCTCCAATCGACAGCCGAAAGTAAAATGGAAGTTTTGATGGGCGGCGGCTGCTGGAGACGGCGATAGAAGTCGATAAATGGAGAACGCCGCGCACGTAGGGAAAGTTCCCGCCAGTCCCGTGATGTACCAAAAAACAAATAAACGGTCTTAACAATAACTTTTCGTTGTTTCCCTAAAAATCAATTCCAACAGTTGACAAATCCTGATGTTTTAAATCAATCTTTTGTTTTTTTTTAATGAATTAACATAGGCCTGGAGGGGTTCTTTTCGCTAGTATTTTTGAAAACTGATTATGGCAGGCATTTCTTCTCCATTCAAAAAATAATTCGGTTAAACCGGTTTGGAAGCCCTATCTCGAATTACTTTTCGATGCGAGATTGTAATCTGAATACATACTTGGTTATTCTTGCTTCGACACCGCAATGGATATCGTCTATATAGTTAACGAAAGGGAAAAATAACATTTTTTTAAACGTGCGCTAAAAAATAATGTCTTCCACGCCTTCTTTTTTCAAATATTCATACATAAATTCACTCCGTGATACCCCAATAGGCAACGACATCGTGCAAAATATAAAATACAAGGATAGTTTTCTAATGCGACTAAGAATCGATTGATTCGAAGAAGTTCAAGAAATATTACTCTAAGACTTCGAACTGGAATTACAGCTATAATTATACTATCCTAATTTTTGTATTATTGTGATCATATGTTTGTAGTTTCTTTAATAAATTTACTAATCCAATTTGTTTTAAAATATGAATTATCTTGAGAGATGCATATATGATGCATTAACTCGATCCGGAGATTTTCGCAGGTTGTTCTCGCCACCATTCTCTTGGTTGAATATTTTTTGTGCTATAAATAGGCCAAATTAATCACTGCTTTATGTCCCGCAAAACTCATAATTATGACTCTTTTAGATCTTCCGTCCCCTTCATTTACCTATATCTCAATATTATAATGAATAATGTTTAAACTGTGCTATAATTTCTTTATATGATGATGATGTAAATATTTTTGTATTATGCTAATATCTAATTTGTAACATAGGGCGACTGGATAAATGTAAGAATGGACTACATAGTTTCAATTCCGCCCTAATAAAAGGCGTCTGTCTGTCTAACTTTATGTTCTCTCTTCGATCTTTGAGGTGCCAATTAATTTTAATATCAAAATAGAGTGAAGGGAAAAAATTAAAACGATGTCTTAGTTTTGAATGAATAAAGAGATAGCTTGACATCTTTAAGAGCAAGAAATAAAAGCGATTTTGGCCGATATGAGAAATATCAATTCAATTCCCCACGAAACCACTTCAGTATCAGAACTTTTTATACTTAAAATTTTATTTACTATGAAATCAGCTAACATAATTATTGCATACATATAGTATTTTGCAGAAGCGTCTTAATATTATTTATCGTCGTCGGACGTAAGAGAAATCGTTTAAATCTATTTTACTCATCGTCTGTCAAAATTTTTCACGCAGGGATTACTGTTATGAAATATCAATCCGCTATTGAAATTTAGCCTTAAAATTTTATTAGGCTTCTGTTATTCTCTTTTTGATTAGTATTGTGTTTATTTTTCAGTGTATCTTACGTACCCAATTTTATCACATGATGCTTCAGAGTTTCTGATATCTTTTCTATTCTGTCATGTAAAATGTGCATGAATCAGAGAACAGGTTGATATATATTCTGGAATTGTGTTTAGTTTCACATTGGGCTGTATCAGATTACGCATGCTGTACGAATTGAATTCATTGGTAAATATCGCAATGTTAATAAAAGTTTCGCATGATATGTGCCAAATGTTTGCAACCATTATCCAATTACTCTTCGTCCCCAGCTATCTTCCATTCCCATGCTGCTCTCACCTGCCTGCTCAGGTTTTCATTTACGCCATTTTAAATTGCTAATCCCTCTAAGAGACGAGACATGTCTGTGACAAACATGCCTATGCTCTCTCTCTCTCTCTATCACACACACACACGCACACACATACACGCCCTCCGTCTCTTTCTCGCGTTTCTCTAGAAACAATGCAGAAATGTTACTTCATCTAGTTTGTCTTCTCGCTACCTGATTTACCTTCCTAAAGTGCTTCAGGAATGATTAATTTTCCCGTTACCAAATCCTATCCCCGTCTCTTTCCAAATGCAATTTATTACCAAACCAGGCCGTCGTAGCTAAATCTTGAAGCGTAGAATTGGATTCTCTTGAACCGCGCCATCTGCTACTTATCACTTTTCATTTAGAGTTAAGTTTTTAGCTGGTATCCGGGTCGTACGAAAATAAAGACATGACTTCGTCATAGCTTTTAAGATGGGGATCAGCTTTTAACGCGTTTTCCATATTTTTAAATAGTACTTCTTTCTATAACTTTACCAAAAGAAAAAATCTGGTCAATGATAACTTAAACGTTAAAGTGAAAAGTTAATTACCTGAATGAACGTTATATTGTAATATTTTACGCCCTTTACCTGCAATATTCTAGGGCGATTAAGTAAAAAAATCTAAATATTTCATCGTTGTGAAGGGTTTTCAAAGGAATAATTCTCTTGCATATCCACGGATTGCATTTTTCACATGAGAAAAAGCAATTATTACAATTCCTGTCTTACTAATACGCCCGATATTTTAATTCACTGAGTCAGCCGTGATTCCGTGGAATTTTATCGTATGAGAGGGAAAAAAATAACATTTTTTTAGAATATCTTTACTTAATTCGACTAAAAGAATTACAATTGTGTACTTATCATCAAATGCACAACCTATAAGATTTGCGGATTATATAGTAGATAAATGAGGAGGTGGATGAAACCAAAGGCAGCTAAGTGGGAAGGAAGACAAAGATTAGCGTCGTGACGGGGTGGGAGTGATGCAATTAGAGATCAACGGACGGAGGCACACAAAGTGACCTAAGTAGTAGGGTAGGAAAAAGGTGCATGTTAACTTATACGAATTTATCGTTCTAAAAAAAGTTGGATAACCTATAACCGCTCGAGAACTTTGAGCATGTTTCCTTCGTTTATAAGGTGAAGTCTTTCGGGAGCGAAATCGGAAAAATGTTCATGTTAAACGTGGTTCAATTATGAGACATCGGAGCCTTTCCGAAACCAATAAAAATGTTCATTTATCCATTTTTTTCGATAAATAATCATTTGTCATCTATTCAACTCCGTTACCATTGGTTTATTTTTCATCATCCTCTCCTCCACCACATATTATGCAATTCTAATAGATTTTTCTCCTGATTATGTTGCTAAGCTGCGAAACCTGGGTCGGAATGTTGTAATTATATTTTATTTTAGTGGAATTAAATAAATTTAGAGTAAAACTAATTTTGTTTTCTTTCTCGTGCGTCCGATATTAATGACTATATTTTTTTTAGTAGTACGTAAGATTTAGAGTCAGGATGTTTTCATTATCAAAAGCTGTATTTTTTTGCTTCAGTTTTTTCCGGTGTCTCCAATATATTACCGATCGCAATGCATCATTTAGTATCAGCTATCCTTACATTTCAGGTCGTGAGACTTTTTCACCACGTTAAGGTATCCAACATTTGCATTATTTCTACCCCACATTCCTACGACGTATTTTGACCTTTAGCTTCTTCTCATAACTACTTCCAACCCGCGTATTCCTATCCCGAACTGTAATTCCGTCCCTTATTTCTCATCAAAGTCCCCTTCGCATCTTCTATCGTACCGTGATCTGTCTTCAACGGCATTCTGAAATTCCAAGTTGTCATTCTTTAACTTTTTCTCTCGTTTTGCTTTCATTCGTTAGTCAAATGTGTGATTCGGACGGCGGTTTTGCTACTTTGAGTCCCCTCCATCTCTCTCTCTCTCTCTCTCGCACGCACAAACGCACACACACATACACACGCACACGCACGCACAAACACAAACACGCGCACACAGACCAAATCTTTATATCACCAACTTTGTCATAGATTTTTTTAATGTTCCGGTCCGCTTCCTTTAATGGGACTTCATCCCTTTGACCCAAGCGATTTGGAGTAATTCCTGGTCTCAGAGAAGCTTCTTTCTCCAACGTGAATGTCTTTTCCTCCTAAATGGTTTGGCTGGCATGTAAAGCAGAGGGCAAGATCAAAGCGAGGAAGAAAGAAAATGGGGAAAGGAATTTCGTAGAAATTAAAAGAAAAGTTGAAGGGGTGAGAGAGAGAGGGTGGAGAAGGTATCGGCGAGGGACGAATGAAAAGAGGAAAGTGTAAACTTGTAAAGACGGCGCAAGGCGGAAACAAGCGATGCGAGGAACGCTGTATTCATATTTCTAGAGAAAAGAAGGGAAAAAAATTCAGTAATAATTTAAAAAAACATTTTTATGCTGTCCCGGAGAAGTGAAACTCAAACCGAAATTTTATCTTAAAATTTTTTTTTTAATCAAACGTCTTGAAGTTGTCTTATATTCATAGAAAAGAATTTTACTTCATAAGGTGAGTTTACTGAAGTCGTGTTCATTCACGAGTTTGAATAAATGTCATCACTTTTTAACAATGGATGAACTTTATGATCCGAGAGTAGAAACAGTCCCTCTTTAACGCAGCCTACGAGGAAAAGAGAGAGATAGTAAACCCGAGTCGATAATGGAAATCGATAAATAATTTTTCTGTTCAGTCTTTTCTTTGATAACCAGGTACTCTCAGTGCCTCGGACTAATGTTTGAGCTGCTAATCAATAAATGCATAACCAATTTGTTAATTTTATTGATGAAACTTTTAATATTCCATTTTATACCTTCAGCATTCCTCCTTTATGAAAAATGAATTTTTATTTCAACTCTTATACAATTATCCTTAAGAAAACAGCAATGGTCGTACATAAATGTATATATATATTAATTCAGATATAATCATGAAGAAACGAAGAATCGACTTGCGAAAATCGCTCCCTTAAAACTAAAGTTAGGCATTGTTGAATCTCATGAATAAGACATAAGGTAACTTTCTTAACTACTCGGGTGATTAAGGAAGACTGGTTTTTTATGTATTTAAATTACATATCCGTTGTGTCTTTTTCAAAACACCACAAATGACATGCAGAAAAAATATAGAATAATTGAATAAATAGGAAATTTCGATTTCTCAGGAAGCCTACGACTGACGAGGAAATGCAATAAACTCTAACCTAGCTTGCTGATATTTGTATTTGAGAAAAGATAAAGTTCCCTCACAATTTGAATTATGATATTCTTCAAATTACCACCACCACAAAGGAATGCTAATATGGCTTCTTTAGCAAATTGAATACTGAAATTTAGTTAAATTTACTGTTACCAAAATTTTATAACAAAAATTACGCGAATAAATAAAATTTTAACAGTAGATAAGGCAGAAGCCATTGGAAAAAAGAATTTCTGTCATTTTTAATGCAATTAAGAACGAGTAACATCCAATAGCAGTAGGAATGTCGATTAATTTAATCGCCGTTATTATTTTTAAATTGTTTCTATACGCATTCCATGATTTCCTTCTCTCTATTATATTCTTAAAGACTATCCACCAAAATTGAACGTCAAAACCTTCGATCTCTATCAAGCTTAGACGATTTGGGCGATACTGCGTCTAAACCACTAAAAAAGAGGTTTTGAAGCATCGAGAAAGAGAGAATCCTTTGCAATTTCAGCATACGAATACATTGCGTGCCACTGACAGATTTAATTCAAGCAAATATGAATTTTAGTTGCGTCTTTTAACCTTCTCTCCGTAAAAAAAATATTAATGCTAGGTGGATCATTAATAAGAGGGTTGAAAGCATTTCAAACACATAATTAAACGTTGAAATACTCAATGGGACACAAAAGAATCCTGCAATCCTCGGGATTCTGTGTTGCGCAATCCACGCAGAGAAACAAAAAGGCGAAAGAAGACGGAAAATGGCCCCTGGCAAGGACTCTTTGTAGTTGATGACTATGCGAGAGGCGCCGCGATAAATAAGGGAGAATCACAAGGTCGAGCGACCAAAATTTAATAGAACAAAGCAAACGTGAAAGAGAGAGAGAGAGAGAGGTAAAGTGAAAGAGAGAGGCGTTAGTCTCGAAGCGGAAAAAAATAAAAACATCCCGTAGGGGAATAAAGAGAAATTACTAGTTTCATGCGAGAAAAACAAAAGAAGTTACACAGGGAACGAGGGGGGGGAGGGGTTCGCGAAACGCCGTCTCAGTTCGGAGAAAAGAAAGGGGGCGTGTTGAGGCAGAAAAGGGAACATTTTTCTTTTTTTGCGGAGGGAAAGACGGAGTGCTCGGAAGAAACAATTCGCGGTAAAAGCACGGAGCGGACAAGATGAGCCTTGAGTTATTCAAGGAGGAAAAATATATCGATTAAACAAGTGAAGGTGAAAACTTGACTATATGGGCCTCCACTTGGTGGTATTTTATCTTAAAAATACGAATAATTTTTACAATTAATTTATAAAATTCACGATCCGGGTTTCGGTGCTGGGAACGTCAAGTTTGGAGCTGATGTTGATGCTATTATGCGGTATAGTGAAAGTTATTTTTGTCGTGTCGTGAACGTGAAATTTACTTTAGATTGGATGAATCATAGCCGACAAAGCATTATAGATGTCTCATGAATATCGGAATTAAATCATGCTTTCGACAAATTTTTGTGTTTCATTAAAAAAATGTTGTTGGAGAAGAAATCAAATTTGCAGCGATAGTTAAACAGAATTTTTATAGCTTTGGATTGGGTGATAAAAAACTTGTTAAATTTTTTGTATAACGATATCTTCGAAAATATGTTGAATAGTATTGTTAAAATTGTTGAAACTATATATTCTTTTCAGCAAATTGTGAAAATGGCTAGAGATTCTTATAGTGAAAGCTGTCGAAGAATGTATGTTCGTTTCTTCAAAATGGATCTGTTATTTCTTTTATCTAGTATGGTTAACAAAAGCCAGGAGACAACACGGTCTTAATATGAGTTCTCGATATTAAAAGATGAGATATAGAATACAATAAATTGGTTTTTGGCCGTTCTATAATTCTTAACGCTAAGAGCCAGGAGCGGCCATGTTCGGCACGTTCTGCCATAACACTTGACATGTCTATGTGTACGCTGTTCTATTTATTTAAATAAGAATGATTTTATTGGAATAGGGAGCTAGTATGAGTTCCCAAGGGAGAAATTTGGAACTCGTAAACGCTAAAATACAATAAAAGTATGATCTTCTCATTTTATTTATATGACAATTATATCAGCAATAAGAAAAATACACCGAGTAGCGGATTTTTCTCGTGGAATTTTAGGTCACACGGAGAGACAAACAGATTTATAAGAACAAAAGTTCACAAAACCGTCTCAGTCACATACATTCGCAATCATTAGAGCAGGTATTTTTACGACTACCTGAAAGAAAAAAATCAAATAGAAAAATCATACCTTTGATCTTTTCTGAGAAATTCGCATGGAGGTCACGACATCGGTGACGTCGCTGAAGAAGACGATGCGCTCCTTAAAACTTCATTAGCCTACTTTTATATACGATTACGAGGAAGACTTCTAAGTTTCGTACGCTCTTCTTTTGACGATACCTGCTATTCCTTCGCTCGTTGGACTATCATTAAATGCAAGGAGTGTTGACTTTAAAAAAAATGCTCTTTTCCTCGAGTATAAAAAATTAGCACGGCTGCAAACACAGCTTTTTTGAAGTCTTTAGGGAATCCGGAGATCCCGTCAGAATCTCCGCATTGCGCCTTCGTTTAAAAAAAAAAACGAATCGCAAATCTTTCATGTCTACCTACCTCTAAAACATAGATTTAGAAGAAAGAATTTCCTCACTAAGAAATTTCTACTTTTGAATATAATTTTTCATTAGCAGTATCGATGTATGTAGAACGTTTGATGCAAAATTAATAAACGCAAATCCACTTATTTCGGAAATGAATTACATTTAGAAGCTGAAGTTACAAGAAACGATAACTTCGTTAAAATTCCACATTGTTGGGAGAAACACGGGTTTCTTTCAGTAGAGAGGGATTTTTGCAAAGTTATCGCTCCTTGCTACCAGAATAGAATTCCATAAAATAAGGCTTCCCTAGCAGATTATACAGGAGCTTGTATTTCATGGGAAATACACGCAATAAAAATTTTAAACGCATTACATCTTGTCGTTTTAAGTCTTTTTACGAGATAAATCTCTAATTCAGTGATGCATAGAGATAGTGTATTTGCCTCCAGATGGTTTTTTACTGCGGACCTGACTTGAGTGATCCCTACCATTCCTTGGAACATATGAATTTTGTCAACTCGTAGCTTTGAAAATATTACCTGAGTTTATTACTAAGTCGTTGGTCTTTCTCAAGAGGACCATTTTTTATTTTTAACCAGAAATTATGAAAATATAATGAAAATTTGATACTGTAACTGTTCCTACTCGAAGGTTGAGTTTCCAGGGCAGATTAAACTATGATCTACACTGGCCTCGAGCTTGCGAGAGCCCTAGATCTGCCTAGTTTGGACTCATACCCACACAGATCGAACGATTATCTATAGCTAGAAGGGCCCTTTTGGGTAATTAGCCGGAAACCTTAAAACTCGCAAACCGCCATGTGAAGTACCGCTTACAGCTCTTAATATTTTGGGGGATTTTTCAAAAATTCCGCTTATCCAATCGATTATTCCTGCCAGTCGCCCTAGCTCCTCCTAAACCAAAGCAGATAGAGACTTAGTTTTTTGCCATTCGATTAGGTATTCCGTCTCTTGCACGTTTTCTTGTAGAGCTTCTAGCGGCTAGGGTAAAACATTTAATTTTAATTCCTTTTTTGATAAACGCTTTGTTTTAAAAATCCCTCTTCTTAATAATATTAAATAATTTTTTTATAATATTGTTCTATACTAATCATACTAGTAAACATAAATTTTTAAATTCTGTATGAATATTTTTTTAATCGCCATTTACTTGCTGCTTCAGCAATTTTTTCTAACTCGTATTTGTTGTGGTTTCATGAGAAGTTGCTTTCTTAAAATTCAATTCATACACGGGATATTAGTGCGGAGGATAATTAAATCCCATAAGTCTGCATTCATGACAATACCATGACCAAACATGACAGCCGAGACTGGGAAGAAGTCCTAAGATTCCCAAAGCATAAATGTAAATGATTCATATATCCGTCAATATAAATATATTTTTTTAACGAGCTGCATTTTCATTAAAGTGCAAATTCTTTCCTTTGTTGCTTTCTGTCTATACATATTTAGGTTTGTTATTTATCCTTGATTCATTGGATTTTCATAGAAAAAATCCCTCGATTCAATTAAAGTACGCACGATTTAGGGGGGTTGCATTTAGGTTAAGTTCGCCCAGATGAAGGCGTAGGTTTCATCAATCACCTCTGGATCAAACATTTTTTAAATCTTTATTTCTTTCTATTTTTCCGAATTGTTGACCTCTTAACGTAGCACATCCGTTCACATCTCTCCGCCCTCGATTCATTTTCCGCTAACGACGCCTAATTACCAGGAGTCCTTTTAGGGATTATTAAAAATGCAGAAAATTAGAAAAAAATGTAAGTTTAGCAGAATGCTTAAGGAAATAAATCCCGTAAATTTAAACCTATTTGATGAACGCTACTCGTTAGAACGCTAGATATGTTGGCATAAAGACAGGTTTACGCGTGCTTCTGTTGAGCGCAAATTGCAGTGTCCAAGTGCAATCAAGTGTCAATATTCTTTTCTGAATATTCTATAAAGAAAATTTTATTTTACCAAACTTCATTGTCAAACCATATCAGCTAAAAATTCGTGGCGTTTTGGGATGTAAACCTTTAGCTAATCGTTTGGGCTTGAGAATAAGAGTCTAGAGGCATTCGCAGGCGTAACATAAATGAATGAAGAAAATGCACTATCTTCTTCCCGATGACGAGGGCATTTAATAGTGTCACGAGAGCTAACAAAGACTTTCAAATTAGCCAATGTGGCGACTGACTACATTCATCCTCATCAATATACATTATATTTATTGTACCTTTCATTTTTAATTTGTCAACTGTTTGTTTTTATTACTTATTTTATTTATATGTTACGTTATTTGTCTTATACTTGATTAATATATTTTTTTATTATATTCAGTGTAATTGGCCTTGTGCTCTTTCTGAATTATTTCTAATGAATAAATGGATTTTTGGCTCACATAACTCAATATATACCGCTCAAAGTCTTCCTTTACATGTCCTCATAACGATTCTTTCCTTTTAATTCACCGGATATTCCATTAGTCTCTCTGCCCCTTCGCCTCCTTTCTATTCAAGAACTTATTTCAGCAGACCGCTCCCTTTCAAAATTTGACCTTCCTATTTCTTATATCTGTTATTAATATAATAATGCTTCTCGCTTTACTGCTGTATTTAAGATTCCCTGATTTGTTTTTCTAGCTGCCCAACTAATTTCATCTGGTCGACGCCAAATCCACATCTCAAATCTCTCCACTCTGCTGCTCACATATTTTTTCAGTGTCAAAGACTCACATCCATATTTATAAAGCTACCCTATACATCAGTTTTCACTGGTTTCTTTTTAATATCACCATGCAGACTGCCCGTCAACAACTTGTCATCCTATGATACTCTCTTTCGTGCTTCTTCCATCTTGAGTCGGAATACTACGTAAATAAGTAAAACATTCCACCTGTTCCGGCATTTCCTCAGCCACTGAAAATTTGACTCATGATTGCCCGCTCTTGGTAAATCTGTGCACATTAAAAGTTGGCCGTGGAAATTTGGTACTTGATTGAATAAGTTGTAAATATGCCGAAAGCCACATCATCGGGATAACTTGAAATTAAAAAAAAAATTCTTTATATATATATATATATATATATATATATATATATATATATATATATATATATATATATATATATATATATTCTGTTGTTCTCTCGCTAAAGAAGGGCGTGTGTGACCCGAAAGCTTCTAATTACAAGCCTTCCTCTATCGCTGTGGACGTCTACAACCGTATGGTAAGTGTTCCTGACTTCTTCCTATCCTTCTGAACCTCTCGTTGCTTTTATTTTATTTTATTATCTCTTTTTCCGTATCGTTATATTATATATATATATATATATATATATATATATATATATATATATATATATATATATATATATAAATATATATATATATATATAAATATATATATATATTAGGCCATTGCGTTTTGTTCCGTGTAAAATCGTTGCTATTGCTTTTAGTAGAACTAAAAAATAATACTTAACTCGACGAGTTTTCATTATTTGAACGGATTAGCGTAGAAATCAGCATTTTTCATCAATCTCGAATTTTGCATGGTTTCCCACTAACTTCAAGTTGTTAGAATATAAAATGAAAAATGACTGCAAGCATAATTAATCAACGCGTCCATAAATGTTTTTGCATATTAGAGAAGTTCCAGCTGCAAGAAAACCTATTTATATGCAAAGCTAGCGTTGATTTCAATTAAAATGACAGCTCGTTCTTCTTTAAGCCTCCGCTAGAAACGTAAACTCCATTTGTCACTTCCTCTCTCCATGTCTTATCCACATTCCCCATGTGCTGACAAGAGAGACTCCCTCAGGAAGCGGGCTTTGCCCCACATAATTTCCATCCTATTTCCTTCTTTTCTTCTATCGATTAGCTCGCCTCGGAAACCTCTCACGTTCCTCCAAGGTCCCGTGACTCCCAATCTTGCCGAAAGAGGAAAATGGAGAATGGATGTCGGATGGATGGGGAAAATGATGCTCTGAAGGAGATAATGAGAATGAGAGAGAAAGAAAGGGTGGCTGTGGAAAGGTAAAAATACTTCTGTGCAGGATCTAAAGAAGATGTTGAGAAGAGGATAAAGGGGAACGCATCAATAGGTTTGAAAGATACATATAGCAGAGAAAAGTGATATGGCCATCGGATTTTAATTTATATAAAATAAAATTTAATTTAGGATAGGATGAATACTTAACGAAAGTTTAATTAAATATGTATTAGTGAATAATAGTAGCGGATAATGCAATTTCCAACAATTACAAGTGCAAGTTTATTACTAAATGAATTTTTTTCATTTTCAACGCTGGAAACAAGCTCAAAAGTCACCACAATGGACTTCACCGCACGATTAATAAAAATCTGATGTAGCCACCACATGACTTTCTCCATACCTGTAATATTTGTAAAAATTTCAAATTGGTTACATCATAATAAATATTTTAAGAAACTGCGAGAAAATTTTAGATTTTACAAAGAACAGAAATAAACTCAAACCATAGCCTTCTGATATTGGATATAGCTACAAAGCTCCAAAAGATAAGAAAATAAAAAGGAGCGTTACAAGGATGTAACTAAGCGTCAATTGTTAACAATAGCCTTCGGTAGGTGGCGTGGTGGTGGCAATGCATTATATGTAAAAATGTTTATAACAAAGTTGTATAAATTTAAATTTCCTACAACATTTATTCCAATATGTTTTTAAATATATCAAATATTAAAGCAAATATCTGAAAATAACGGATAAATGCCAAGAGTAAACACCCACTTCCGATTGACCGATTTTTGGCAAAAAATAATCAGTTTTGTGACTTTCATAATAATGTTAAATATAAAATTTCGCATTGCCCTGATTAATAGTTTTTGAGTTAGAGCACCCACAAAAAAGCTGTCACATACACACACACAGACATCATCGATAAAATAGTCAAAACGTGTTCAGGGGACCTCAAAACGTGTATTTCTGTTGAAATCTCGAAATCGATTTTTTTCAGGAAAACAACACTTTCCCCTATACGACCTATGGAGAAAGTAAAAATGGATTCCTTTGATGAAAATATAATAGATGACGCTTCATTTGGTCACGTAAGAATCAGTTTACTTTACAGAATCAAACGGCTGAAAATAACAAACAGTATTCTTTCTTTAAAATACGTTTGGTTTTGCAGGTATGTTTAATATTAAAATAACTAGTTGATGGTGATAAGAGTAATTCGCGTCTACTGTATTAACAAAAGTTATCTTAGGTCACACTAGGATAAATAGAGCGAAAATGTAGGTAATTTTCATGTCAAATATGACTTTGCCTTTCAAAAATCGGTTTTTCCCTATTATATATACAATTTTTGCTCAAATCCTACAAATATTATGACGACTCTATTTTTGACAGAAATGGACGGTGCTCTTTTGTGTGTGCGATCCTCAAGTTATCAGTTATTATTTCTTTTCTGACCCATTTCTAAATAATAATAATAAATGTGATACATCCAGATTTAGACGGTCGGTCCATCTCCATTTTTTTATTTAATCGTCTTAAAAATCTTCGAAGCTTGACATTTCTCGCCTCAGCGTCCTCTCCCCCATTTCTCATCCTATTCATCCCTAGAAGTTAGGCCATATGTCACGTCTGAAGTATGCCATTCTGTCCCCGCTCTCACCGTAACCGACACATATTTTCCCAGATGTGTTCCGATTTCGCACTTCCGACGGTGGAAGTCTTCGCCTGTATGCCACTGTGGTGCTCCAAATTCCGATGACGCCTTTCTTCGCCATTTTCTCGCGTGGCCGCCATCTCGTGACTTTCGTCACTCGTCTCAAACTGTGACTCGTATTGCGTTCGAGAATTAACGATCGAGTAAAGATTCCAAGGGGAATTTCTTGACGATTTTCAGTGAGAAGGTCAGGGATTTCACGGATTTTCATTTCGGTTTTTCAAGTCTCACGTTTTTCTCTCTTTCTCTCACTAACTGTAGTCAAACGTGTCGCCTCGTAATTGGTGCCGTGCAATGGCTGTTCAAGTACACGATCCAAGTTTAATAATGTCTTCTTTTAAAAATTCTAGTTTTAAAGTCTACACACAATCAGGTTTTATTTTTGAAATTTGCCTTCCCTGAATTAGTTCTCTGGTTATGTCACAACTGCATCGCTAAATGGAATTTAAGCATATATGAGCTCAAATATAAAATTTATATTTGACATTCTTTCATATCAGAATCTTATTTTTCGGAAACGCGTTATGAGGGCAGCCATAAAAATTAATATCTACGACAAGAATATCTTCCGTTAATTATATATTCCGTTCGTATGAAAGTTGATATGCTAAAAATATCTGTTTGCCTAACCAGTATTTTTCACGATCTGAGAAAATGCTGTGAAAATATAGATATATCCATAATCTATTGAGAGTTTTATTATACATTACAGGATTATATTTTTTTCCATACTTAAGTTATGAAAATAAAGTCATATAGTATAAGCATATATCGTACCTATATTATACACCGTTTCTGGAAGTATTAGATAAATTCCCCTTTCTTAAAAATCAATATGTTAAATGTTTTGCAATATAAGAATTATAGGCTCCCTATAAACTTGTCCTTCCAACGAAGTTATAACGCTTCGCAGAACATACCCTATCTCCAATATCGATAGCCTAAATTCGTTAAAATTAAATATTGAAGTTTTTCGTCAGTTGGGTAACTGGAGATATAAGATTATGAATTTAGCGAAAACATTTATAAATAATACTTATAAAATATTCTTTTCCTACTCTTTGGCAGTTGAAATGTTCACGGGGTGTAATACTTTTGTCCATTTTCCCCCAGCATTTCGCGTGAGACACGTTATCAGAACTGTTCTCACGAAATATTGCGCTTTTGTAAATCCGAACGGTTTCGTGCATGCGTTCTTGATTCCCGGGGGAAGAGGGGAGAGGGAGGCGTGCATCCAAAGACTCAGTCCCCATACGTGCATGTAAATGCCTCGAAATTTCCTGGCAGAGGCGTCTGATGGAGTATTCCATTCTAGCATTCTGTGCAACGCACTCGGACGCAGGGAAACTGCGGTCGTGCATCTCTCGGAAACCGAAATTCCCCGAGACTGATCGAAATGGTGACGTCGTGTCGAGAAACGGGCAGAGGGTGATGAATGGGAGGCATACCACGCCCTTTGCTCCCATAAGCGGTTTGCCGCGTCTCCAACCTGCCTAATTACTTAAAACGGAACGCACATCACGAATTTCGCGGCGCTGAGATCAATTATCTCACCTGTTATTTCTTTCTTCAAAAAAACATCATTGTTTTATATTGCTTTCATTCGATAAAATTGTATTAAAACATATGTCAGTGGCGTATATGATAAGCCAGCGTTAATTAATTTATTACACCTAATTTTGGTCAAATCTAATGTCCTACTGATGAATTGGAAATGCAAGTGTAGCTTTATATTGGTTGTACTGTAATCCTGAACGATTCGTAGAATAAATTTTGTAATAATTTAATAATCTTATTAAATATTACAACACATCTTTAAAAAAAGTAAAAAATAAAATACTGAAAATATTCCATATACATTGATCCGTTTTCATGACCAATTGTGGTTGGGAACCACTGTGTTAACCCCATGAGTGTATTGTTAAATAGAAATTAACTCCTTAACCGTTAAATTCAAAATTAGAGACACATAATGAAGAAGGGGGAGGAAAGGAAGGAAAAGGCAAAAGACAATAAAAATTATAAACTTACAGGTTTAGAGGTTGTTACTCCATGCCAGAGACCTGATGTCACTCACACATTCACTCACTCAATCGCACAGGCACTAATCCTGAAGGTGGAAAGGAAACGGGACCGGATTTGCGAGAAATTACTCTGCGCCAGGGAACCAAAAATCACACCGTTGATAGAAGGTTTTTGTGTCAGTACGACCGCGACAGGGACCTACTAAGCAACCACAAACACACGCACACGTACACGCCAATAGGTAAAGGGAAAAAATAAAGGGGGAAGGAAAAGGGAAATAATACTAGGTTCCGGGAGATTAAACTACGCCAGGGACCTAGTATCGCACACAGCGGCTTGTAGGGACCTAACACACGAAACAATCACGCACGCAAGCACTCGAATACACGCACGCAAGCACTCAAATACACGCACACAAGATCTCTAAAGATGAGGTAAAGAGTACGTTTAATCTCCCGTAAACCTAATATTATTTCCCTTTTCCTTCCCCCTTTATTTTTCCATTTACCTCTTGGCGTGTACGTGTACAAGTGTTTGTGTTTGCTTAGTAGGTCCCTGTCGCGGTCGTACTGACTCACAAAACTTCTATCAACGGTGTGATTTTTCGGGTCCCTGGCGCAGAGTAATTTCTCGCAAATCCGGTCCCGTTTCCATTCCACCTTTAGAATTTGTGATTGTGCGATTGGGTGAGTGAATGTGTGAGTGACATCAGGTCTCTGGCGTGGAGTAACAACTCCTAAACCTGTAAGTTTATAATTTTTATTGTCTTTAGCCTTTTCCTTCATTTCTTCCCCCTTTTTCATTATGTGTCTCTAATTTTGAATTTTACGGTTAAGGAGTTAATTTCTATTTAACATCAATTTCACCGTAGTCTCCATTTTTACTTATTTATTTTTTCCATTAATGTGCTATTTTATCAGGAGTGAGAAAGTTTCCGTGATTTTTACTTCAACCGACTTTATTCTAGATTGTGCCTTTACTAACATAGACTCGCTAGATCAAGAGCAAATTTCGTCTCCAGTTATTTACTGGCATAGTTCATAAACATGATATTTCCTAGTTTGCAATTTATATTATATTTCTCCGAAAATCATCTTCATTAAAATCTCTGTTTGTTTTCTTTTAATTCAATGGAATGAAGATTCAAATTTACGGTAATATGTCATTTAAAACGATTTAAAATGGGTACTTCCATTTAATTTTATAAATGTAATAGCTCATACACGAGACGGCAGCAAAAATCCATATCTCAAACTAAAATTCCTGGCATTTATAAATATAACGACAGCATTTCGTAGAACGATAGGCATGTTGCAGGAAATGTGATCTCTCGGATATTTAGAGAAAATCAATCTGCACTTACAGGTTATTTTAATACCACCATGAAAACATGCGTATTCTGCGTAGCTATTTCGTAAAATTAAATCTCTTCCTTGTCAACATGTTCTGTGCCGCCGACTCACATGCGTGTTTCTGACCGAGCCTGTGGTACCCTGGACGCTAATGTGCGTTTACGGAACTAAAGTTTAATTTGAATGCAAAGTTTTCAGTGTTAAAATGTGTCTAAGCATCTCATAAGGACATATAAAAGTTGCGCATGGATTTCGCATCTATTTATGACCACGGAAAGTTTCATGTGTTCTATCATAGAGAGCCATACCAGTTAACTAGTGAGTCTATAGAAGGGAAAGATAATGGAGAATGGAAACAAAACTCTTGTTAATAAAGATAAATAAGTATTGCAACCGTTTCATTGTCGGAGGATCAATTTCAACTTGGAATATTTGTTTGAAATGAAAGGGAAGGTCTTGAAAAGCAAAGGAAAGACAAACAGAATAGGTTCTCTTGCATTTGAATTGCCGCAATGAAACAAAATCTATTTACTTCATTTACGCGAGTTTCTAAAATAATTGAAACTTCTGCCGTTTGGGTAAATTACCTATATTAAAACTAGGGTAACTGGCCGTAAAAAATGACGGCTATGCGTGAATTAAGTATCTGGTTAAAGTATTTTTTAAATAAATTAATGAAACATACTCTTATATTTGCACTAAAAAGTAAATAATAAATGCAAATTTTGCATGATTGAATGCTCCAGAAAGTAAAAATGTTTTTTTTTTCATATAACGTTTGTGTGTCAAAGAAATATTAGGGATGATTTATCTTATTTTTCGGGCTATAAAGTGCAGCGGGCTATACGACGCACCGCGGTTTTTAGAAGGTTTATCAGGAAAAAAAGTATCGTATTTTTCTTCACCAAGGCATTTAGGAAGGGCCACGTCGTGTATCATATCCGGCCCAGATTAAGTCCGTATCTGGCAGAAACCGTGGGAAACAAACCCACTGGGTTGGTACCTTTGAGCAAAAAATATCATGTTCCTTAATATTTGGCGTAGAAAACCGTTTAAAAGGCGTACATAGTCGAGAAACAATGTTAAACAGAGATGCTTTCTCATCAGAAATGTTTTTAAAAAGATTTGATTAATTCGTGCTTAATCATACTTGCGGTCAGGGAATACCCCGCTAGAAAGGGTGAGCTCGGGCGTTAAGGAAGGGTTCGCACAGCCTGTGCGAACTTAAGGTATACAATTAAGATATCTCGCGGGCTAATGACGGTCCAAGAGATTGACCACCGCGAGGTTCCAGTCTATCTACTTTTAACCCTGACAACATTTACAGAAAATATTACGGTGTGATAACAGTTACATATAACGTTTTATATAAACCTAATTCATAAACGTAAATAGGGATGATCTAAAACATAAAAAATTGCTTCGAGACTTGTGTAGCTAAGTGTATCCTGCGTCAACTCTGCATTCGGCTGTCAGAGTGCGCCGCACACGTCGCACGTATATATACTATTTACCGATAGTATAGAGTGCGCGCGCGCCTATCTGCAAATGCAGCGTATGCGTTCAAGGTCCCACAATTTCTAATGGCATCCCCACACTTGCGGGGAGGTGGGAATGAGCTGGTAAGGGCACTGGTTCACAATGTCGCCTCAACCTTCACTGCGGTAGCATTGGTCCCGAGTATTTTTTTCGAGTGATTTTTTTCACTTCAGTACTTCGTTATAACTCCTTGAAATCGTCGTGTCTTGTGAACAGGAAATAGGGAGTTTATGTTCTTGGATCTCATATTCTAAACATTTTTTTTGGAATATTGTTTTGACCGGTATTTAAATGCGTAAAATAATACCGTATTTACTAGAATAATCCCGTAAATTCTGGAATTGTATTTACAATATTAAATAAAAATCTTACTCGATCGTAGTTTTTGCAATTAATTTATCCATCTCAGACCCAGAGTATGTATAAAAAGTGGCACAAGCAAATAAATGCCTTTAGTTTAGCGGATTAAAAGGAACTTGATGAATTCATGGATCGAGAAAACAGTCGCGAGGGTCCGCCGACGCAGCGTATGTGTCCAATTTTATTTTTTGGAATTCCGTAATGATTTCACTTGTAATGCATAATAATGATATGTTACATATTATTCATGTATATATATATATATATATATATACACACACAAAATTTCAAAGCGGGGAGACGGGATTGTCATGTGCTTTAGAAGTGTTACCAAAGTATCAAACTTAAGTGCAAGTTGATATATTAATTTAATGAGATAAATAATAAACGTAATGCATATGTAATAACGATAGGTATGCTCAACTACTGTAGTCTTTTTTCTTCTGCAACTATTTCTGCCTCGTACATTACGATTTTGATCGATATAGCAATATCAAACCACTTCTGTTGGACTATCCATTCCTTCCTCATTTAGTTGTGACCGTTTAAGACCATCCTTACGAAGGTTATGTTTCTCTTTTCCCGTTACCTTCAGTTTTCATTCACGGATAATTTATTTTCTGTGTGAGGTGGACCGAAATAACGTGCTGCTACTCGGTTTCTGTCCGTTTTTGCGTATTGAATCACCTGAAGCATGCAGCTAATAGTGTAGGCATATTCTTTTATTCTTATAGCCATTGCGATCTCCATGCACGTAACGATATTTATCCTAAATAGGTGTGAAATTTGTATGACATATTCACGCGTTCTAATGTTCCATGATATTAATTGCCCTATTCATCGGGCTCATTAGGAACTAAAACCTATGAATAACATTATAAACTCACAAAATTGTAATCACTATGAGCGAACATGTAATAAAGCGCAATGATGAATATGCGTCCTCGGTATTCATGTTGCATAAAGCTTAACTGTAAAAATTTAAATGTTTTCGATAATGATTATTAATAATATATATTTGAATGTTTTTGGATCGAATGAGTCAATTATTTCATTATGGAAAACAGTGGATTCGTGAGTGTAATACTGAAGACAGCAATAATCTTACTCTCAGTCTATAAGACGCAGACTGAGTTTGGGAATCATTTTTCATGAAAAATGTTCCCCGTATAGCTCGAAAAATACGGTATTTGTATTACCAAACCTCCTTTTACTTTCTGTAACATTTATTTATGTGAATATAACACTTTTTTTTACATTTTATTGCATATAAAGGATTGTTACATAATTTTTAATACAAATTTTATTTTTGTTATTAGAAACAGGTCCATTATTCTAATCTGAAAATATCCCTGTGTTTATTGTTTTTATTTATGAGATGAATTTTTCTAGCAAAATTTACCGCAAGCCTGTCAAAATAAAGAAAAATAAAGTGGAAAAAACCAGCCAAACCAAATCCAAAACTATCTATGTTATAAATTTTGAATTGAAAACCAATTTCATATAAAAAACTAAAAATAAAATTCATTCCGAATATAGGCTCTAATCGGATTTGAAAATCGACTGAAGGGACATGATATTTCGTACTTTTAGTTGTTCGTTAATTCAAGTTCCGAGTTTGTGCAACGATTATAAGTAATTTTAAATTAATTAAGAATAAAAAGGTTACGCTAAGTTTCAGCTACTCGCCGACAGAATCGGTTGTGGAATAACCCTTTTATATAATAAGGCGGTTAATGCATTAAAAATGTAAATTCTAGTCATGCAGATAAATGTAAAATTTCTTCTTGGGATAACTTTAATAATTAACGGTGAAATAATCTCAGATGTTTGTGATTTATGTATTTAAATAATAAATGATATTTGAAATAATTTAAGCTAATGTCGTCAAAGGACCAAAATTTCGAGAAATCAAAGAAAATCAGTAGCGTCATTTCTAAGGATCTGCGGAAATTAAAATAATTCGTAGTCTGTTTAGTCCACACTCGAGACAATATTGTATGACACTCCTAGTTGTTACGTTTCTGTAGCTTTCTGAGAAGTCAATAAATCTGTATTGCGTGAAATTTGAACGTTTAATTCTCATTAAACATTTGCAAACTGCATTAAGTCACAAACGCTTAGCAATTTTTTGTTTATCATTTTCATGATCATTGATTTCCAATCGTGAAAGGCGTATTCTGATCCTCCTCCGAAAACTGCTATTTAACATCACATAAACACATGTTTTTCATGGAATTCTCGGAGATTTTCGTGAAATTTGTTTTGAGAGCTACATTTTCATTGACATGCCTGATTAACATTTTTAAAAACAATACACTGCATTTTTGACTAACGGATAAATGCTGTTAACCGTGTGAAACCACGTGTTTGCATATGGAAATTGGGTTAAATACGAGGCGGAGTAGAAAAACGTATTTCACGGGAATTCGTATCAAAGCAAACAGTGGGGGGAGGCGATAATTGGTAGCGTCAAATGTTGCGTCTCGCTACACCATTAAATCGCGGAACGAAATTATCGACTTGTTATATCTGTATGGCGTCAGAGCTCTTCAGAAATAGGTCATCGCGTTTTCTAAAGAGTTTTCATAGAGCGAAAAATCTGAAATCTAGGTATGCACATGAATGCAAGAACGTAGAAACAAATGCTGCTGGTGACGCAAGAGTACGATAAAAAAATCTTGCTCGCCTTTTAGCTGGAATTTAGTTTAGAAATTGGGCAGTGGAAATAGCCAAAAAATTTACGGTTCTTGGAGATGCCTAGTTTCACAATAAGATTGGAGAATGTTACTAAGATTTAATGTGGATTGATTTTTCGACGTTTAAATGAGTAAACAATTTGTTTTTCAGTTAGTTAATAATTGCATTCCAGTTTTAATGTGCGATACGGGGCACCCCAATGAATTCATTAACCTTTCGCATTTGGACGCAATTTAATAGTGAGAATATGAAATTGAATGATATGGAGATTCCTAAAGCTACCAGGTAACAGAGGTTATATAGACAAACAGGGATGCCGAAAAAGTCGGACATGGGAAGAAAAAGCCAGAAAATTGCAATATTTATTGTCATAATAATTATTTTTAGTTGTGAAAATTTTAAAAAATTATTTTAACACTCGCATACCATTTTTAGCCAGAATGGAAGTAGGCTTATAGTTTTCTGGTTGTGTCTGTCTGTCTGTCAGCCCCCCTACTAAATTTTGTCCCAATTAACAGATTTTCATGACACTTAGTGAAAATCTCCTGCTACTGGAGCCGAGCTCCCGAGGACAGTCTTTGTTGCGAATATTGAAAGCCTAGGGTTTGATTCCAGGAACTATCCTTCCCATTTGATTTGCAAGGTGCGGCAGAAAGAACTCCGCGATTTGGGAGGGGCTTGGCTAGAGGTGGGGTGGGGCTACAGGAGTGGGGAGTATGTCGTTAGACAGCTGTGTTCATGCCGTTTTTAGTTCACACCATGGCTTGGTCGGGAGAGCACCGCGCTTTTGTTGACGAGGAGTTCATTCAAAATAGCGGTTCGGCGATAACGACGAAGCGTGCCTTTCGCAACCGCGTGGGATAGGGGTACAGGAGTGGGGAATGTGTGTCGGGGAGTTCTATCTGCCGCACCTTGTATATGGGATGTCTGAAATCCATCGTGGAAGGTAATTTTCTCTTACACATTAAAATATCTTATAATATTAATATCGGGGAGGGATTTATACTATTCTCTGAAAAAAAGAATAGAGATTCTAATTTTTATTGTAGAATTTTGTTTTTCGATTGTATTTCTTCGAATTTTGCATAAATTGAAAGTTTTTATAACACATTACTGGAGTTTTTCCCTAGTAAGGTTTATTGTAACTATTAATAACTTTTATCATTTCGTATTCCCTGAAATTCCCTGATAAAACTTTAATATTCTCGAAAACTTTATTGATTGACATTTCACCTTGCATCCAAAATAATTTTGCGGACCCCTGGGGGACCGCGGCCCACAGTTTGAGAAACACTGCATTAGACTACCGAATCGTAGTCTCGGATTCGGTATATAATATTAGTATTAAATAAATATTATATGGAAAGTAGGCATCATAAGTTCCGTTGGGTCATCTTGTTACTTTGTTGCAATTGATAAAATACAAGCAAGCGAGAAAATTTAAATTGCATTCTCAGGTTGTACTTGAAAATAAGTCAGCTATCAGCATAAGAAGTAGAAGTGGAAATAATGGGAATCGTCGACGAAGATTCCTAAGTAAAAATCCGAACTAAACCATTACACATTCAGACCCCAATATAAGTTAAACAAAGTGATTATGTTGTCTTTTTATATACAGTAGAACTACGATTATTCGATCGCCGGTTATCCTTAGGTTCAATTATCCAAACCGAATTTAAAATGTTTCTTAACTCTTACGCTGTGGCATTCGGGTCTATCACTGCGCCTTGAAAAGACTTTCTTTCGATACTCCTGCATTCGAGATTCCCTCT
This sequence comes from Tanypteryx hageni, assembly GCA_028673005.1. Taxonomy (NCBI): domain Eukaryota; kingdom Metazoa; phylum Arthropoda; class Insecta; order Odonata; family Petaluridae; genus Tanypteryx; species Tanypteryx hageni. The sequence continues at coordinate 45,583,451 of CM054117.1, forward strand.
TTCCCTTCAATACTCTACAAACATCTCCTGAATGCTCTTCTTAGAATAAATACTGACACAATTCGCCCCACTCACATTAGTCATCACCCCGCTGAGTGTGAGGGCTGGTGTTCGAAGGTTATGAACGCTATTTTTTATGGTATTTTCCTCATATGAAAAGAAAGGGACTAATTTTAGAGCTCTGGCGATGATTTGAAAGGCATTTTAGAGAAATTTGTAAGGCGGTTTTTGAACATCTTTTTCGATTATCAGACCTGCGTTCTTCCTCGGTTTTCATTTTTACATATCCGCTTACAAATAGTTATCTTGGATTTTTTCGAATATGTATTATAAGGTAAGTTATAATTTGCATAAAAATATCGTATTTGCTCAAATAATCCACGCACTTTTTTCTCAATATATCTTGACTAAAAAATCGGATGCGTAAAATAATCGCGGTATTACGCATACCGTACAGTAGCGGAAAATTTTCACTCGACTACCGCACCTATTCGTATTACTGATAAATAATTGCGCTTCGTGTTACGTTTGAAACTAAAATCACGTGTTTATTTTTTCAATTCACGGTTGCCCTTTTTCCAATTAACCGAATTTTCGATTATCCGAACCGCCCTTGGCACCAATTAGTTCGGATGAGATCGAAGTTCTACTAAATTAAACTAATATAATGGGACAGTAGAATACATGGAAAATAATTTTGATTCAAAAGCGGTAACATAATTACCACATTCAGTAATGATTCATCGACCATACATTATAATTATATATTTTATAGTTTGAGAAGAAATAGGGCTGAAATGAAAAAAATATATCTGGTAGAGCTTGGCTGAAGATAAAAGTAAGATGAAAAAATATTTGTGAACGGAATTAAGTGCTAAAAGAGAAGCTGTTGTCGTCCTCACTAACTCATTGTCAGTAAGAAAATCCTAGAGTTACGATTTTGTTACGCTCAGATTGAAAATAAATACTGTACTTCTTATTATTTATTTATTGTATTCATCACTAAAATGTAATTGAATAAAATTTTCAAAGGAAATCAAATTAAGCTCTTCAAAAAAATTGGGTAAGACCTCCCTCAAAGTTTTACTTCCGTATACGGTATACCCTCTGCTTTTCTACGATTACAGCACTGTGTGTATATATATATGTATATATATATACACACACACACACACACATACACACACACGTGTGTGTGTGTGTGTGTGTGTGTGTGTGTGTGTGTGTGTGTGTGTGTGTGTGTGTGTGTGTGTAATATGAGGAATGGTAACCACCTTCGATACTTTTATTCATTGACATCTTGCGCACTGCTTACTATGTTTTGCTTTCCCTGTTAGAATGGATGAAGTAAGTGATGAGGAGAATCGGGTCTTTTCTCTAAGAAAGTATCGTTTGTCACATCTGTGTATTTAATTTCATGTTAGCGCCTTTGGATCCAATAAATAACTATGTCGAGGGCTGTTAATGATTTGTTTGTGGCGCTAGGGGAAAAATCATTCAAAATACTCTAAATTTACAAGGGCAAAATAAAATTTTCGTCCATTAAAGTTCCGCAGCTTATTTTCTATAAATAGTATAGGAGCAAAAAGTAAATTATTAATTAATTAATCAATGTAATTTTAGGGACACAGGTAATGTTATGTTTAGCAGAAATAAGTTAATAAACTCAATTTGATCTCCTCTCTCAAAATCTGTCCAACTGTCTTCTCCTGTTTAATATCTTTATGAAATCTATTGATATAATTTTAAAGTTTTTTCGATCACGAAGTCTAAAATACGAAGTTTGATTTTGAGCAGGCGGTTTACGCCTTGACGGTAACTGATGCAGTAAATGTAAAATACAAAACTACATTATTTAGCAAGAAGGTTTAATAGGTTTCAAGGGAGAATGATTACTATGTCGAACAGGTTTCGGAAGTTCTGGGTTGCCGTTTGCTTGTGCGCGAAAAGGATTTTCGTGCATTTAGGAGGGGGCGGAGCGGGCGTGTTATCCCAATCGTTACATATTGCCAGTAGGGCTCACAGAGTATTTAATGCCAGTCGCGTTATCGCATCGTATCGAATCCAGCCGGATTCAACACTTCCAGCAGAATGATACAATGGAACATTTAATGTACCATAATCCAAATGATGCGAGGCCGATTACGAGGAACAGTTTTCCTATTGATTAGCTCTACTCTGATTAGGCGTATAGTTTTACATGTGTTCCAATTAATTCCGTAAAATAGTTATTAGTGGCGCTTGAGCTGTATACACATTGGCAAATATGCGTGCACGAATGCCATCATTAATTGTGTAGCGTATCTGGTGGGTGCGTGACTGAATCACTCTGGTGTAGATCCGGAATAGATAATAATATGAAATTTTGCAGATATGTAGATGTATATAAAATTAAAAGCATCGAGATATAACCGAAAACCTAGAAATGAGAAATAGTTAAAAATTAATTATTAAAAAAATAAAAATGACCCCATGTGTAATATATTGCCTCGCCATTTATAGCTATAACATTGCTTTATTAAATTAGTTAAATTAAAACACATCGAGATATAACCGAAAACCTAGAAATGAGAAATAGTTAAAAATTAATTAGGTATATTTTTTATCCAGGGGAAGATCCGAATTATTTTAAAAATTCGTTTATTTTCAGAAAATAAGGAATATTTACAAGATATTTGCAGCGAGAATTTCAGTTACTATGGAAACGAGCACATTGCTTTGAAACGTGGAATTGATTTTAAATGGGAAATGGAAGTGAGTTGAGAGGGGAGTGATAAATTGATAGAGAGAGACTAAAAAACTGCCTTTTACACTCTTTAATGAAGAAGGGCAAAAGAGATATTTTTTGCGATTTTGTAAAAATTCGATTATTTTGGTATCAAAATCTACAATAAGGTTCTTTTAGCTTTATTTCATAAACAAAAATTATTACCTGTAAAAATTTGTGTTTTTAGTACTTTTTCATGTTCCCTTTCACCGTTACATCCAAATTGTAAGCGTCGCTGCAACAGCCATCATAGCCGAAAGTTGTAGTTATAACATCACTACATAATCGCTAGTTATGCTTAATCTTCTATCTTTTCTCGCACTTAATGGTGCATTTACAGAGTTTGTAACAGTGTTTTTAGTTTTATATGTGAAACTTAAGAATCTTTTAAGAGAAAAATTATTCAGCAAGGGTGGTAAAGAAGGAAATTATTTATGAAAAATAAACAAATATTTTAAAGAGGTTTAAAAGAAGAACTGGAACGATCATAAAGATGCTAACTATATACTATTATGTGAGGAATAAAAGTTGTGCTAGAAGGAATCAATTTGGGAAATTTTCCCGCTTTGCAAAGAAATAATTATCACTACTTTCAAATTCCCACCGAATTAATCGCTCTTTTGTAGCTAAAATTAAACTAGGACCGCCATAATATAACTATCAACCTGTAAATTCATGTATTGTGTCATTTTTTGGGTTATTTAAGGTTTGATGGAAAAATTAACATCGAAATAAATGGATCATATAAGCTTTTACGGATAAAAATAATTGGTATTAATTTTCTTACCGAAAAAGTTGATGCGCAAGCGATTAAAAACAACGAGAAAATCCGAAATTAAGCAAAATTAAGAACACCTGCAATGTACTTACTCATTTCAAATTCAAGGATCGAAGGAAGAGGGGGGAAGGGAGAGGGAGAGGGGAAGAGAGAGAGAGAAAGAGAAAGTTGAGAGGGGGACCTTTACATGCTCCATCGAAGCGGCAATCAGTGGCTCCGAATCCAGGGTCTACTTCGTGACCAGGGGCACAATTCAGAGATTCGAAACTGGTGCACAGAAAAGAGAGAGAGAGATAACATGAAAGGCGATTGAGGTCAAGAAAGAGAAGGGAAAATGTGCGGAGAGATAGAGATGTAAACTTATATCTCGGAGCAGGTGGGCCCGAGAAATTTTGGCGCCCCGGGCGAGATAGCACTCCAGCTTCCCCTACTCACCGTAAATATTTGTTGAGATATTTTTGAATTACATGTTAATTTATTCATCGCTCTGTAAAAATCATCGTTAATTATAAAATAAAAGGAATGCCATCAATAATCCATCCTGTTCCGCTATATATATTCGTATCCAATATGTATTCACTTGAAGATAGATAATCAGGATATCGCCCCCAAGACTTTGGCGCTTCGGGCAGGCCCTACATCGATGTACATCTGTCAAGTCTAAAAAAATAAAAAACTTTGGTTAACATGGATTCGAATTATTAGCTGCCCGTAGTCCAAAATAATTCCTTGATTTCTAGAAGCACGTTTCGTAAAATATTGGGGATGAATGACAAGAGGGAAGAAACATTTTTTCTTCTATGGGCAAACTTTCAAATCATTAAATTCTATTTATGCATTCCAGTTACATAAATACGACAACATGAATGCGAAATTTAATGAGCGCCAAAAACCAAATCGCTTTTATCCCGCGCGGAATGCAAGGAAGAAAACGTTACGTACGGCGGAGGCAAAGATGGATGAATGGGGAGGAACTCGTTTCAAGGCATTTCGGCGTTAACCTACTTTGGGAGTAAACATTGACGATTCCTTCCGCTCCCCTATATGCAAAACTGTCGCGAAAGGAGCATGCGTTGCACCCACACACAAAATTTAGGGACCGGAGGCCATTCGAAGTGCTGGAGATGTGCGGTAAAATGTTTCTGCTATCTGTAGCAGCTCCCCGAGGAATAATTTAGACTGAGTTTCTAAAGGCAAATATTCGCATTTATGTAAACGCTGAAAACTCATCCCTTCGGAGTATTTCCCTCGGTTTAATCGATTTTCTTGGAAACGCCTGAGCCAGTGCGATCAGTCCATGCAAGTATAGCAGAAGGGCGATCATTTAGAGTACAAAACAGTAACAGTGCTATGTGATTGATAACACTTTCTATTGGACATTGAATATTCGCAGGTTCAAGATTTAAAACTATGATAAAATCAAATTCAATTTGTCTGCGTGTTACAATTAAAATTTTTGCTTTTTATTGCGGATTTACGCTATTATTTCGTACCATAAGCGCATGATGCATCATTGTTGTCAGCACGTAAAAGTTTATTCTGATTATTATTTATTTAGGACCAGATGAAAAACATCATCTCAGGACATTTTACAATAAGCGCCATAACAATAACATACGACCGTACTATCTATAGGATTCCCAAAAACCAAGAAATTTAGAGACTTAAATCATGGTACACCTACTAAAGAAACCTAAAGGATGTATACACGGTACCATAATTTTGATTTTATAGAATGGTTGTAGAGGAGGGGGGTGCCATACAATAACACCCTGACTAGAGGCTGGTGTTAATTTTTAGTGCTTTCCGTCATTGCTGAAAAGCACTATTACCTTCGTGATGTCCGTTCGTCCATCCGTACGCATATATCAGGGAAGAATTGGCTTAACTGATTTCATACAAATTTTTGTGCATAGAATACTCACATAAATTAATGGCCAAAATGACACATGTTGACAGGTTCAACTCAGCAGGGGCGCCACAGATGCAAAGTTTAACTTTTCTTTATTTAAGAATTTGGAAGGAATTGGCCCAACCGATTTCAACGAAATTTTGTATGAAGGTGTGCAACATTTAAAAAAAAATCAATATTTTTAATTTTCATATAGAAATCAGGACTGCCACAATACAAGTGACAAAAAAATTTAATTTTACAAGTATTTGTGTTGAATTGTTAACATCAATTTTGACCAAATTTAAAGTTTGTAATGTACACATATATACAAATCCATAACGGCATATTTGAACCGGATCAACCAAACAGGAGTGCCACACTTACAAATGAATTTCTTTCAGTAATTACGGATTTATAAGGGATTGCCCGAACGGATTTCATCTAATTTATGTATGTAATATTTATACAACATACCATACTGAAATCAAGATTTTTAAAGCGGAGATAAAGAGCAGGGTAATCACAATAAAAAGTAAAATTATATTTTTACTCGTAATTATAGAGAACTGGCAGCATGAATTTTAATCCAATGTGGTATATATAATCTTTATATAAATAAATAACTAAAACAGCATATTTCAACCGGGTCGACTAAACAGGGCTACCACAATATCATGGTTAGAATTTTTCTGTAACTATGAGTTTGGAAGTTTTTATCTGAACCATTTCAAAAAGAAATTTCGCCTGTATGGCGAATATAGAATGGCAAAATGAAATGAACATGTTTCAAGCGTATCTATATAGCAGGGCTATATAAGGAAAAATAACTTTCTTATTTCAAAGCGAGTACTTTAATATATGAATATACTACGGCGAATTTGACGAAAAGCACTCATGTACCACGAGAAACCCGTGCGCATCCCCACTTGATGGTGCTTTTCGTCATTGCTGAAAAGCACTATTATCTTTGTGATGTTCGTCCCTGCACGCATATATCAGGCAAGAATTGGCTAAACTGATTTCGACCAAATTTACTGCGAAATTTTCACATAAATTCATGACTAAAATGACATATTTCGAACGGATCGACTAAGCAGGGGTGCCATAATTTAGAAAGAAACCTATTCGGTAATTATGCTTTTGGAAGGAATTAGCAGAACTAATTTTAACGAAATTTTCTATGAAGGAGTTCTACAACATCAAAAAACAAAATCGAGATTTTTGGTATAGATATAGAAAGCAAGACTGCCACAATAAAAGTAATAAAAAATTTCTTTTGCAAGTATTTGTGTTGAACTGTCAAGGTCAATTTTAACCAAATTATAATATTTATAATTTACACACACACACACATATATATACATATACATATATATATATATATATATATATATATATATATATATATATATATATATATATATATATATATGTGTGTGTGTGTGTGTGTGTGTGTGTGTGTGTGTAACCGAAATAGCATATTTGAAAGGGATCAATCAAACAGGGGTACCACAATTACAAATTAAACTCTTTCAGTATTTATGGATTTGGAAAGAAATTCGCTTAACGCATGTGAACTAAATTTCATATATAAGATTTGTACAACATACCATAATAAAATAAAATGTTAAAAGCGGAGATTAAGAGCAGGGCTACTAAAATAAAAGGTAAAAATAATTAAAAATAATGTTTCTTGTACACGTATTTCTAAATAACTGTCTCCATGGATTTTAACCCATTATGTTATATATAATCTTCATATTAATAAACAATTAAAATTGGATATTAAAACCGGGTCCATCAAACAGGGCTACCACAATTTCAATGTTATAATTTTTCTGTAACTATGAATTTATTGGCTGAATCTATTTCAAAAAGAAATTTCGTTTGTAGGGCGATTATAGAATGAAAAAAGGAAATGAATATTTTTAGACCGGATCTAAAAAGATGTGCTACCATAATATAAGGAAAATAATTTTCTGATTTCAATGCAATAACATTAATTTACGATTATACTACGGCGAATTTGACGAAAAGTACTTATGTACCACGGGAAACCCATGTACATCCCTACCTGTTTATAAAATTACACAACTTATTTTGAATTTTCTTAGCAAAATATCACCTTAGCATCTATATATTTAATTTGCTTATACCAATTAAGTGAGAGTTATTGGTAACTTATCTCTTGAGTACCTTGAGTTTGAATGGAAATACTTGCGAGGGAAATGAGCATGAAAAATTTGAAACTGTAAATCCAGGGCACAGCAGGTAATTATCTAGTGATTATTATACTAAAACAATTCAAGTACGTTGGTTTGTTAGCTTAATTATCCTTTAAATTCCATCTGTATGCACTCAACAAATTTTTACGTTCGGTGATATTGTTGTATTAATAGCCCATGTACTTAAATGGTAATGCCCGCAATTCAGTAAATTATATCAAATGATGTAGCATGGATTTTTTAACCCTTGTATTACCGAACCTATTTTACCGGTTTATACCAATAAGGGTACAAGTGTTCCCCATGATAATTAATGTTATTTTTTATTTGTTAGATGAAATTGAACCACTAATAGACCTAAAATGAATTTTCAAGAATAAAAACAGAGTATAGGATGTATTTTTTATTTTTATTTTCATTAATAAATCAATTTTTAGCAATACATTTTGATTGACAGTCAGCTGAAAATTCCATTACAAATATGTAAAAAAATAAAAAATATTGAACATGTTAAATAGTAAAATTAATCATCATTACATTCTTTGTATGCTATTTTTATCGATTTTGTGCAATGTAATGCTGGGATACATTTTGGAACCCAATTTCTTTCTGAAATGAAAATAAATAAATACAGGATCATAGGAACACTGCTAAATAAGTTTTCGACAAATACAAAAATTAAGAGCCAAGTTGAAGGCAAATCAATCAAATTACTAGCAAAATATTTGTGTGGGATCCAAAATGGATCCCCATTATTAAAAGAAGGGTTAAAACGATAATTCATCATTTGTTATGTATTTGCGATTTATTCGATGTTTGGTGAAATATTAGCATTCGCAAAATGAATTTCAATTGCATTATTGATTATTCGAATGGAATAAAAACAATAAATTTTCAAGTGTGTAACTATACACACGCAGGATCGCCCAAAAGTCAGGGAACAAAGTAATAACACTTATTTTAACTACTCGGCAACTAAAACATTTAATCATTTATTATCTAAATTATTTATACTGTGAATAACTTAAAATACTTACCAGGTATTTATATACTTTGATTAGTCACCTTAATATTTGCTTTAATAACCTAATATTTCTCCCACAAAGGTAAAATGGAACGAAAATTGACAATAGACTAGCGAACACAATCAATTTTAGTGATTTTTAAAAGTAGGCTATACGTACTTACATATCAGTTACTGAAGAAATTCGCTCGTTGCAGTCTGGAAGTTTTTTGAAATAAGTGTTAATCCTGTACATCCTGACTTTTGGACTAAGCTTTGTGTGTGCGTGCGTGGAACTCAATGATGGCCGCGCAACTGGGTACTCAATTCCTTGGAGAGGTCTAAAGCAGCCGGATCACAGACATAAATCCCACACATTCACCGGTGCGCTTACACACACGCATCCAAAGATGCGAGCACACACACACCGAATTACGGCAGCTAAACCCGGCGCTTAGTTAGCGCCGCATCCTAAACCGTTTGTAGCTTCCATCCGAACTGTCCGCGCATAATGATCGCCCTCATTTCATCCGGATTGATTGAAGGGTACTGCGGTTTCAGCTGCGCCGTTTCCAACGCGGTGTTCGCAATGAACGGGAATTTAGTCGCATGAGACGGCGAGCAAATTAAACAACAACAATTAAAACATTAGCTCGGGAACGAGTCAATTAAGAGATCGCGTGGCGATAAAAAATCTTTTAATAAATATAGCAAGGGTGGGCAAACTGCAGCTCTTTTAACTTATCGTGCGGCTCTTATTCATCTACAATCAGAAGGCGTACCAAGGCTTATCACGTCTGAATGCGATAACGTGGTGCGGCTAAGAGGTTTTGGGGATGCTTAGGGGCAAGCGTTTTCTCTGTATTGTTGGAATACAAGTTATGTTTACTTTTCATTTATTTTTATTCACAGAATGCGTGTCTTGCGGCTCTTGAACTTAAGAAGATTATCATATGCGGCTCTTAGAGTAAGCACGTTTGGACGCCGCTGAAATATAGATTCGATTATCTCTTGAAGTTTGTGTTTTAAATTTCTCGAATATATACAAAACTAAACTTTTGATGTTGAAGTGCCGGGTTAAATTCAGCACATTATGTAAATGAACGACATTATTCGCAGATAGATCCTATTGAAGAAGTTCTGGCAAATAATTCGCCTTGAATTTATTATAACAAGAAAAGTTTTCTTGAAATAAATGCATAAATAATACGAATATATTTGAGTGTAATAGAAACATTTTGGGAGTCGAGATCAACATTTGCTTTCGCATGGTTACAAATTCTTCCGTATGTTTTTCTTACCCTATTTTCAGAAATAATATTATACATTTTCATAAGTATTTTTTAAAAATATCTTTAGGGTTGTATCTTAAACTCATAAACAAATTTAAAGGGATCTCTCGAAGCAAATATATGATTTTGATCCTTATTCTCCATCAAACTTTTTTATTCTACTAAGAATACGATACAATTAGAATTGTCCTGAAGGTTTTTAAAAGATGTGGCTTTAATAACTTTTCAGCCGATTCAAAGAACGGAGAAGTATTTCGCCTAATCGTTGTTTGAGTGGTCCTTTTCCTTATTTATTAGTCGTAAAACGTTCTTCTTTCACACCGTTTGCACTGAGTGAACCGCAATATTTTTCCAAGTTCCTCCATGTTCTCAAATGGCATCGTAGGTAATTATTGAAAATGTTTTCGAAAAAAAGAAATCCTGTCGTATATATTTTCATATAAAACTTTTTGTCGGCCATGAAGTTCAACTACTAGGCATGTTATCAAATAACTTCATATACGAGAGATTTTAATAGGTTGTTTACCACTAGAAATCGATATTACCTACATATGTATACTTGTATGTGTTATTCACACGCGCACACTGTTGAAAATCAAATCTGCTAAGCTCAGGACCGGAGGTATTTCATACTACAGAAGTGCTTTTCGTCAAATTCGCCGTAGTATAATCGTATAAGTACTAATGTATTTGTTTTAAAATCAGAAAACTATTTTCCTTATATTGAGGTAGCCCTGGTGTTTTGATCCGTTCTAAACATATTCATCTCGTTTTCTCATTCTATACTCGCCTTACAAACGAAATTTTTAAAAAATCCATTCTGCCAATTCGTTCCACATCATTAATAATTGAAAGAGTTAAATTTGTAATTGTGGCACTCCTGTTTGGCTGATTCGGTTAAAATATGCTAATGTGGTTTAGTATATATGTGTGCATTATAAGTATTAAATTGAGTTAAAATTGGTGCGAAGAGTTCGACACAAATATTTACGTGTATTAATACTTTCTTTTATCACTTATATTGTGGCAGACCTGCTTTCTATATCTATACTAAAAATAGTGATTTTGTTATTACTTTCTCCATACGTAGTATAGAGCAAAGTATTGTTTTCGTGAAAAAATCGACTTCGAGTTGTCAACGGAAATACATGTTTTGAGGTCCACTGAACACATTTTGACCATTTTCACGATGATGTCTGTGTGTGTGTGTGTGATAGCTTTTTTGTGGATGCTCTAACTCAAAAACTATTAATTAGGTCAACGCGAAGTATTATATTTAACATTTTAATAAAAGTCACGATAACTGATTTGTTTTTGGTAAAACTCGGTCAACCAGAACTGGGTGTTTACTCTTGTCACATCCATTATTTTGAAATGTTTACTTTAATATCTGATAAATGTAAAAATTTATTGGAATAAAAGCTGTAGTTAATTTAATTTTCTACAGACCTTATTTGAAATATTTCTCTAATTCAAAAATTATTAATCAAATCATCGCGAAATTTCATATTTGACATTTTACTTTCTCCATATACGTAGTATAGGGGAAGGTATTGTATTCATGAAAAAATCGACTTCAAGATTTCAACGGAAATACACGTTTTGGGGTCCCCTGAACACCTTTTGACCATTTTCTAGATGATATCTGTGTGTGTGTGTGTGTGAGAGAGAGATAGCTTATTGTGGGTGCTCGAACTCAAAAACTATTAATCAGGTCAACGAGGATTTCATATTTAACATTATTATAAAAATCAGAAGAACTGATTACTTTTTAGTAAACATCGATCAACCGGCAGTGGGTGTCAAAATGTGCATTTAGGATTATGAATAAATACTGGTGTAGTGCCTGATTTTCTGAGTTTGTGCTCGCGCGTGAGTCCCTGGCGCGGAATCATTTTCCCGCAAACTCGCACGCGTAATATATGCTTTGGTCCCTGGAGAGAATTAGTTTTCCTTAAACCCGGTAGATGTGACTGTGTGCGAGTGCGTACTATAACCAGTATTTACTAATTCAATTTTTTTGTTGCATAATTTACATTATTCAAGATAATATAGCTCAGGGAATAGAAACCATTAATTCAAAACCTTGCAAGATTTAGGTACCCGCCTACGGGACTTTACAACATATTAAATATAATTACACCGGGCGAAAAACGAGCAATTCTACTAGTATGTAATAATTTTGAAACGTACAACAATATTTCGGATGCGACCACGTGATTAACTTTTTCAATAGAGCTCGGGATGAAAAAAAAACTATAAGAAACTTCTATTGCTCGAATGCGGCACAGGTGAAAGTAGTAGAAAACTAAAAAATCAGTTCTAGAACGCAGATGTCCTCGAGTCTCGCGAGGTTATCTTGAGGCGATGAAAAATGGCCCTCGGCGGCAAACGGGGTAAATTGGGTCTTTCTACTTGAGACGCTGGGCTTAGGCCTCTTATCAAATGGGGGTGTCAATTTTGTGTGACAGGAGGAAGACAAATTGAAAAGTCCCCCGTCCAATAACTATGCAAATGGAGTTACTCGAAGAGTGATGAAAAGGCAAGAAATGCCCTCTTTTTCTGTTTCTTTCTCAATTCCGGTTCTTATTTCTTCTTACGGGAAATCCTCTCTCCCCTAGCTACCCATTTTTATGGATAGATATAAATTTCATTGGCACCTCTTGAAACAGAAAACCAACGGGTATATTTTATTAAGAGAGAGAATTTTAGATAGGCTAAGTCCGGGATGGCCATACGGGAGAGATGAGCACGCGTTGTGTTTCCTCTAGTAGCCGCTAGAACGATATGGTTGAGGAGTTAGTAGCGCCGTTGCAGTCTATTAAAATAGTTGCTGTATTCACGATCATCAAAAACATTGCTTTAGTGATTATTTTAACGTTTTTTATTTTGTTCTGTTCAATATTTTTCTGTGTATTTTGAAAACTATGACAATTATCATTTTTTGTGAAATATTCGATTTAAACCCAGTTTAAATGAGGAATTGGACTTCGTGGGTGCGTACCTAACTTATAAATCTTTTCACTGAGCCAGTCATTCCTGAATATACGCTATGGCCATCTCTCCCTGACAGACGGGAGAGATGGCCTACTCTTTTACGGGTTAGTTGGCCAGCGTACATCTCTCTGTTTGGATCATTCTATTCAGATGCAGAATACTTAAACAAGGAAAACTGGTGCTAACCGTGGGATATGGACCCAGGAAGATTTTATTAAAGCAAGTGAAACCAACCGTAATGGCACTTCCGTGCAACATGCCACTCTTTCATTTGGTATACCCAGGAAGAAATTGGAATGTAGAATAAAATGTGGGAATACTGAATGGTTCGATGAGGCCAAATTGTTTATTAGGCAGAGAAAATGAAGACACATTAAATCAATGCAAAAACATGGCTTCTCTATCACGCGAGACGATCTTCGACGGTTGACCTACAGTTTTGCGATGCAACTGGGAATAAAACACAAATTTAATAATGAAACGTAAAAGACTGGGTACGACTCGTTGCAAGTAATTCTATCCAAACATCCAGACCTTGCCTTGCGCAAGATGGAAGGCGCATCGTTAGCTAGAAGCCAGGCGATGAATCGGGAAGAAGTAAACGCGTACTTCAAACCTTTGGGTCAAGTTTTGGAGGAAAATAAATTTTTGATAAACCAGGGTCCATTTTCAATATGGACAAATCAGGGCTTCAATTAAACAATCGTCTTGACCAAGTCATCGCAGAGAAGAGGTCAAAAGATTTTCAAGCGTAACTTTTTCAGAAAAGGGAGAGACTATAACAATCGTAGCATCCTTCCTTCCAATCTCTATCATGAAGGGAAGAAATAAAAAACAATTTCAAGATGGAATTCCACCAGGCACTATTGTTTTCATGTTTTAAAAATCGGCTTTCATCAACGCTGCTTTTTTCTTGGATTGGTTGAAAAACCACATTCTTCCTCGAAAACCCGGAGTAAAAGTGTTGCTAATCTTAGATGGCCACGCATCACATTGTAATTCAGTGGAAATGCTGGAGTTCGCTGTATCTCATGACATAATTTTGATTTTATTATCTTCAACCTTTAGATCGAGCGGTGTTCAAGCTGGTAAAACATATTTTATTTTGCTGTCTCTAAATGGCTAAATAATCACCCCGGACGTAAACTAACGAGATTGCAATTTAGAGAGCTTTAAGAAACAAAGAGGAAGCAACATATTTCAACAAGCAGCAGCTCCGCAGAGGAGGCATAGATTTAGTATGTGACCAGCGACGAGGACGACCTCGCCAACGAATGTGTTGGATGTGGTGAGGATTATAATCACATAAAGAAAAAAGTTGATTGAATCCAATGTACTCGATGCCGAAGATGGCTGCACGATAGTATGTAAGTATGTGTTCCAGCGCTGCGGCAAATTTATAATGAAGAAAAATGAAACTGTCAACTTTATTTGTTTTTACAGTACTGCGTTTCGACTAATGTATTTTTTAAGCACATTACATGAGTATTTCATTATTTTCCTCCGTTTTAAGTTCCCCCTAAAGCGTAAGCATTAAAAAAGGTATGGTCAACTCTCCTTTGATCCCATGGCCATCTCTCCAACGCACTAAGGGAGAGATGGCCAATAGCTTGTTTTTCAAATTCTGATGATTTTTGTCTTTTTATGACTTACCCTTCTCCCAAAATCCATCTCATTATAAAATCAAATCCATATTGGGATTTATAAAAAAGTCACACATTTGGCGGAAAACCATATAGTTCTTTTTGCTTTCCAAAATCCTATGGTCATCTATCCCGGAATTACCCTTTATTTCCCGCTAAAACCAAAAAAATTTCATTTATTATGCTCTTAATTACAAATTTGTCATACGCAATGGTAATTTAATTGTATGTCCGATGATGCTTATGCTATACCAAGGGCTGCAAGAAGAGTTTAAGAGACAAAAGGGAAACCTTTTATATGTTCATTATGTTAGAATGAAATTAGAAAGATTAATTCATTAATAAATTAATTTTAATTTTCGAGATACAGAGTGCTGATGTTGCGTTAGTCTTTTGACTGATAAAGTCAAAGAAAAATACAAAACAGTTCGAACGAATCATTTATGATAGCTCTTATTGAGACAGTCTGAAATAAGACTGACAAACATTTTCTCTTCAACTTCCATAAATTGGCTTGGAAAACCATATGCATATTCGGCTACAAAGTGGCCTTCATCATTGATGAATCAATTTTGGCAGATGTTTAAAAATAAATAATGTTACTTAATTTATATTACATTTATACTTGTGATGGAATTTGTGAATCAACACTGACGACGTCTGTTTTGCTGTCGAAATGCAAATGTCATTTTCCTAAGAGTTTTATGGCTGTCGGAGAGATATAGTTTGTCAATTACTGCCAATTAATAAAAATGAAATATATATATTTTTCTGATTGGAAGAGAAATGAAGAGTAATTTACTGAGAAAATTGACAAAATAACACCTAATAAAGCTTTCTGACAAATTACGTGTAATATGTGCTTTTCATTTGTTATTGAAACCATTTACATTTCGACCACGGTTGACTTTATATTATATATATATTTTGGGAGAATGAACAACCTGCTCGATAAATCTCAACTCCATCACATTAACCTTAACCCATACGTCCGCTGGTATTAACTTTTGTTTTCCATAAAATGTCTCCGAGAAGCTGATCATTTTAGAATGCGCATCTCTGATAGAAGCTGCTTCAACGCCCTTTAATCAGAGCGGTTCACTCTCGAAAATGCATGAGAAGTGATTGAACTGCATAGATTTTCAAAAATAAGAAAAGAAAAGGGGCGAAATGGGTGTGGTATTACTACCCTGATAACTCCAAAAAAAGACGAGCGTAGAGATAAGGCAATATTCGCATCAGCTAGTACGTACGGCCAAGACGTCGAAAAATTCGAGTGAAATTTACCTTTGACACCACGGTAAACTACGCGCCATACGAGTGTTAGCACTTTCCTCCGGAGCGGCTAAAAATATCGAGAGGAAACGAGCGGTCTGGATGGGAACGGAGGCGAAAACTTTCTGATTAAATTAACCTGTACTTGCACCGAACAACTAACGCAATTTTGAGCATCTCCTCTCCCTTAAAAGAGGCGGCGACGAGGCTTTGGGATGTGCAAAGGAGACTCCGTAGGATTTGCCGCAGACTCGAGACTTCAGAACGCGAAACGAAGTGTCTAAAATCATTAAGTTACACATCCGCGGAGTTTATGCGGGTAAAAACAAGCGAGGGAGGAATTGCTGAGCGAATTACATTAAGAGCTTTTTTCTTGTTTCAGGATTATGACGTCATCACAAGGTTACATCTTTGGTTGAAATCGACGGCCTCAGAATATAGGCTATTAAGTTCATTTGGCAGCATTATATATGTTCTATGTAATTATATGGTTCCCATTATATGTTGTGGACTCGTTGCCAAAATAGTTAATATTTTTAATTGTTAAAAACAGGAATATTTTCCCTCTTTTTCGGGCAGAAGCATTCGTGTGCTCTCATTCGAATTGAATTTGAAGATGATATTTATACAAAATAAATTACGAGGGAAAAGTATGCTTTAAAGGAAAATATCTGAAAATAAGAATCAACGCAAACCATTTTCCGAATTGATAGGGATATTTCGTGAAGACGGCAGTGCAAACTTATTTCTCAGCCAACCCCTATTTATATTTTTTCAAATATTTTTTTTGTACAGATCACAGCTCTATTCTTGCCATGTATTCGTATCTTCTTAAAGTAATTCCAGATTATTTAAAAATTTCTTTACGGATAATATAGGATATCATGCGATAAGAAGAATGAAAGGTAGAATTGCGTTACTCAAATTAGAAAGCGGAAGGCTAACTGAATCTAAGATCACCTCAGGAAAACTACTATGATTGAACAGTTGATTAACGACTCAAAGATGATAAAGAATCACAACGAATATGAAGAAACTGGTTTAATCTAATACCATAGACACATCTGCCGGTAGAATCCTTGAGACGATGATGAGTTATTTAACGGCATTCCATAAACAGTTTAAACCTGATTCTTATTTTCTTTTTCCCGTCGTCTTGATTTATTCGATTTTGCCCTCCTTGGCTCATAAAATGGCGGCTTGATCGCCTGATGCCATTAGACAAATTTGACAGTCGCGCAGTTTTCCGTGATTATTCTGAAGCCTTTTTACGCGACGGTCCTCTTACGAAGCTGCGGGTACTTAAGTGGGTCGTATTAAAGGATCGAGTGCCCACTATGGCCGGACAAGTTTAGGTCAAAATTTGATCAAGAGATTGCGTTATAGGAAAATAAATCAAGTAAGCTACCCTTGCTAAAGCAGGATGTGGAAGCTTTTTATTATTTAATTTTCAGGGTTCTGGTTTTGCCTCCTCCCATGAGAAGAGGAGACCACGCACCATTGGAATGTACATAGATCCTAATTAAACCTTCCCATCCGTGAAGACTTCACTCCAGCTTCAGTAGTTTTGCTACAATGCCACTTCAAAGTTTCGAATTTTCGGAAATTGAAGTCATCTAGCGGGAAATCTATGAACTATCGTGCAAATCCAATCAGAGGAAAATTTATGGAATGATAAGGGTTATCTGATTCAAAAATAATTTTCCTGATATATCCTGTACTTTGAATTTTCCAAATTCGAAGCCATGCAACGTGAAATCTACGAAATACATGGAAAACTAAATCTGTGGAAAATTTATAGAATAATAAGAAATATATAATTCAAAAAGTATTTTCTAATATTTTCAATAGTTTGACTACAATGCCATTTCAAAGCTTTGAATTTTCCGAATTGGAAACTACCTAACGGAAAATCTATGTGCTACTTTGAAAATCCAATCGGTGGAAACTTAATGGCTTGATAAGAGCTATCTAATTAAAAAACTTTCCATGTATTTCTTTGTAAACGTTGATTTTCCAGAGACAGAGACATACGGGCGATGTGATCACTTAAGTACGTTTTTATTTTAAGGAACCGATTTAAAAACGTCAAAACAATTTTCTAGCGCTAAATCTTGAGAATAAAATGTTTGAACGCCCCAATTTCAACAGAAAATAACAAGCACCCGTATTAAATAACACTTCGAATTTTCATTAAAACTTCGCTTGCCGCTTAAAATGAACTACAAGTAAGTAGTTTGCAAGGACCCGACTTAAAGAGGGTATTCTGGGAACACAAAACTGTTAACATTAAGTGAATAGATTTCGGCGACGCAGGTCGTACGGAAGAAATGCATAACGTGCTCAGGAGAGAAGACGGGAAGATGCGAGGAAAGTTAACTGGGTCAGAAATAGAATAGTACGGAAAGTAAGGAGCTGAATGAATTTCCTTGGAGATTAGATGAGAGCGAAATATCCGGAAAACTGAAAGAGGTCAGGATTAATAGTTCTTCAAAATATGAAACAGTCAATGTTCCAATACTATCGAGACGAAAATACTTCCATGTTAACTAAACTATTGACCATAACTTCATAATATTCCATAGATTCAATCATAGATACATTGGAATATATGTATATGTATATGTATATGTATATGTATATGTATATATATATATATATATATATATATATATATATATATATATATATATATATATACACGATATATATGTTACCAGAATTTCTTCTATTATTAGCATATTATCTTATTACATAAAATAATAACTTGTAAATTGCATGAAAAAAGTAATGGAAAATATGGACCAGCATCTATGGTGATGATATATTTTAATATTTTTGTCTGTGCTGATTTCTCTAACTCACTGGAGTTAAACCTGATCAAAAATTAGAAGTGGGTACCTTAATAGCAATCCGGGAAATGAGAACAGTTGACGATAGAGGGTTGCAAACAGGGTTCAACGTCCGAGATGAACTGCGCATAGGGAATGAATTTTTTTCCCGTTCTGGAACTCAAATGCGTGAAATGGGTAATAACTATGCAAATACACGAGTTTGTAACGAGTATATGTAGGAAGGAAATTCGTAGCTCATTTCCACCCTAATGATTATACGTACGTGCGTACGAAGTTATGAAAAAATGAAATTCGGAATAAAACGAGGTTGCCACATGCGTCGCAAAATTTGGAAACCGGTTCGGTGAACAAGAAAGAAAAACCCTATCATTTGTAGAAAAATGATATATATACTTCTGAATCTTGTTACTCCTCCTGTTTTTAAAAACAAGCATAGTCTGGCCACATTTTTAGATATCAGCCCTTGTATTTTTTCGATATTAATGTAGTTCCTTGTTGTTCATGAAACTCTATAGCACAAATTTTTATACGCTTTTTATTTCCAAAATATGACAACATATCATTTAAACATGGGATGTGCAATTGCAGGATTGATTAAAACTTTTATATTTCTGTATCGTTTAACCATGCACTGCACTAGTGTAAAAGTACTTACGGAACCGAGAAAATCAGTCTACGTATGTACCATAACGTTTGAGTATGAATTGCAAATCTTTGACAATGTTTCATTAACTATTTAATTTATTTTTACCATCGAATTGGATTCGCTAGTCATTTTACTAAGTTTAATTCATCAAATATTAAATAAATATGATCGAGTTAAATTTGCTTCACAAATGATTATATCGATAGCCATTGACAAATATAGCATCCATAATTCATGACAAAAAGAAAATTAAGTTTGGTGCCTTGTCTTTATTTAAACGAGGTATAACCTGATATAAATATTTGGAGAATTTCTGTTAAAATTTAGGACGATTATGTTTTTTTTGTATTTAACGAATTTAAATGTTAGCAGAGACACGTTTTTTGCCCAATATCTCATTATTTTAAAAGTTTAAAGTGTTAATCAATTGCAGACGTAGAAAAAGAAAGCGATTCCGCAGACATTTAGTTTGCATATGCACATATCTCATTTTTGCGAATATGACAGAGATGTCCATATACATATCATAAATATGCGAGAGACTCGTTGTTATTCCGCCTATTGATTACTAAACAACCTTTGATGCATATTTATATGTTATTGCTGTCGCTTTCGGTTTTACTCTCTCCTACCATTTTTTAAAAATGGAGTTAGACAGCCGAGAATATAAAAGGATTGAAGGATATATTTGGGCAAAAAGTAGAATAAACGCGACATATTATAGAGAGAGAGAGATAGAAATGGAGTGAAAAGCGATTAACAGATTTACGGATGATATTGGATGCTTTAACCTTGGCAGGCGCACTTCACACTAAACGCACGTCGACACGCGCTATTACAATCCACGAGAGAAGTCACATCTGCAGTAACATCCTTCACAACGCTTCGCGTCAGTTTATCCAGATTAGCGCATGAGAACGCTTCCAGCAGCTCTACTCATCAACCCCTTCCCATTCCCCCTTTCGCGACCACGCATACCTCAAGTTGGCGCGAGAGCATCCTCTGCAGGCAAATGACTGCCAGACGGGGGTGTTCCGCGACAACTTTCGCGAGCGTTCTCCGTACACGAGGAGACTGGAAGAGGAGAGAGGGGTGACAGTCGTTCGAAATAGGTAATTACGGAAAACGGGGAAAAATAGAAAAGGAAAAAAATGATTTCCTTCTCGAGTGACAAGGGAAGTAGTTGGGATAAGCTGCCCCGGCTTTCGGAAGGTAGATATTGGGACCGATTAAAAGCCAATGAATTTGGAAATACGATCCATGGAGGATGGATGAAGTGGGAATTTTAGGGACGGCGGGTGAATCGGAAGATAGAGAGAGAATGGGAGCGTTATAGATAGATATATATACGTCTTTATTTGGGCGAGATTGAGGCTAAACAGTCTCCTCTTCCATCTGACCCATTGTCAGTTACATACAATTAGATAGTAACAAGTAATAAAATTAAACTAAAAGGTTACATAAAATGAGGAGCAACATAAAATACAATGGAATGTATAGGATTTAAAAACAGATGGGTAATTGTTGTTGTTGCGGGGAAAAACGTTGAGGACTTAGTAAGGAGTATTCGGAATTAAACAGAGGCGCCAACAGGAGGATGAGGAAGAGAGGCTCTGGGAGTGTACCGGAGAGACGGATGCAAGTGAGATTAATAATATAGAGAAAGAAGCGGAAGAGGAAAATAGACCAATTGAGAGGTTAGAAATTCATTTCAGGGGCGGCGGGACGGTATAGGAATATTCTATAAAAGATAGAAAAGAAATGGGTGGATATTGAACACTCGGGGGTTTGTCTATACCAGGGGCGAACAACCTATGCTGCATGGTGGGCCGCATTGGTGGCAAGAAATCCTTCAGCAAGTCGCTTGGTAATTGCCAATGATTCGGTGGACTGGATAAAAGTTAAATCGAAAATTACCCAGAGATTTCTAGATAGCATGTGAGTGAAAATCAAGTTAAAATATTGTGCTTTTATGGTTTACATTTCACTATTAAAAATCTTGATGGAATTCAATCCGAGAAATACTTTTGAGAAAAGATCAAAAGAAATATTAAAAAGAATGTTCTTGAATTGAAAAATATTTACTAAGAGGTTCTAATTTAACGCCAGATATCTTAACAAATTGTGACAAAAATGACAAAAATTTTGAAAATTATGAGACACCGGTGTTGGGTCCCATAAAGTTACTTAGTGAACCGCATTCGGCCACAGGTTGGCCACTCCTGGTTTATACAATGTGATCCCAATTTAGCGCCACCATGGGTCCATCAGTGACATTGGCGCCAAAGCGGAGATGGCGGTAAATCTAGGTGTCAAATACTTATATGTATTCATAAGATGGAAGTCTCTTTCAGAAAGATTTATACGCGATATGCGGGGGAGGTTGGTTGAAGTGTATAAAGGGGGGGGGGGCGCTAAATATGGTGATTTGGCTGTAAGTGTCTACTTTTAAACCAGGGTGAGGTCTCTTATCGAATGTTGGTCGATGTCTCTCTCCAAATCTATAATATCTATAATCTATTTCTCAAACACACACACGTACTCGAACTCAATCGCACAGATATCTAATTTTTTTAATGAAGGAAGTTATTCTAAAAATTTCTTTAGCTGTAAATTTTCAATTTTTCGCGGTATTCTTCTTTCTCTCATTATTACATTATAATTATTATAATTATATAATTATCTCAAGATTTTTATTATATATATAAAATTTCAATTCAATCCAATTCAATTGATACGCTGGAGAAATCAAAAACATATTACAATTAGCATCAGAACAGCAATATTTTTCAGAAATCGGTAAAATGAAAAATATTTTTCTACCGTTCTGATAACAGATATGCAGGTCACGGAAACATAACAAAATGAAATTCGAGTAATGCCCTCAATAAAAATCGTCCCTTACCTTTCGATATCTTCCGTAGACGTCAAATGATGAACATATTCAGTATAAATTGAATCAACCTCCTTTCGAGATCAAAGCACCTCAGTCCTCCTCATTACCTCGCAACGATATTTCACCTTTTCCTTCGTTCAATATTAAATAAAAGTCGCAAAAGATCAACCGGTAAGAGAAGCCAGAAGAAAGGAAAGGGAAACTAATAAAAGCTCCGCGCTGTCGCACAAAATCGACGGAAGTAGGATTTTTGTTTCACTGTTTCTTCATTTCTCCTGTCGGGAAAAAGTGTCATTCCTTAGGCTCGAAGAGATCGCGGAAGTGGATTTACCTCATTTTTTGCGATCTCTCTCTCCCCTTTCCCCCGACTCACCTACGGCCATCCAATCGCCGACCTTTTCACACTGGATCGCGCTCGTCACCTGTCTCGCAGGCCGACAGATGGCACCGCCGGCGAGAGATGCCGAAGATTTTTATCGAGTGACCGTTCCAGGTCCGCCATTCGCCTCATATCGTCCACTCCACTCACTCTCCAATATCTCGCTACCTTCCTTGGGCATCGTACTCGCCGATCCTAAAAAACAGATTGATCAGATAAGAAACTTCTCCCGCGTTACCTTCCCGTCCGCTTTTTTCCTTCATTTTTTTATACAAGGAGCCCACATCGTGGAATCGTAAAAATCGAGAGAGATAGAACGAAGACGTGTTCATAAACAACGGGAAAAGAAATAAGGTAGGAAAAGGAAAACGTTTCATGAGGCAGATGGATGCGAAGGTAATTCATTCACTCTGCAGGGTCACAATGTGACGCAAGACGTATCCACAAATCAATGCTGACACTCATGAAAATCTCTTTTCTTCTTTCATGACTTTAGGCCATGTTTTTCAACTGGTGTTACTCGGAACAGTGGTGTTCCGTTGTCGTTGTCTATGTGTTTCGCGAAATATTCCACCGAAAATAATTTTTCTATAAATTTAGATTTCTTAATTAATTAAAAAAAATATATAAGTATTTTAATTTTGCTCTCACACCGTAAGTTTATCTATCGGGGAAGCAGAAAGTAGCAGATCACAACCTCTAACATGCTGCAGTACGCATGCGCATTCCCACAGCCATGGTAAATATATATGCTTATATATATTGGTGTTCCGCCAATATATGTGTATGTATATCGGTGTTCCGCCAACTTTTCCTCCATCCAAAGTGTTCTGCCACTTGAAAATAGGTGTAAGAAATTCGTGAATTCGTTTGTTTCATTTCATATTGAGATTTTTTAATCGAAATCTATTTGTCTAAGTTATAACTGCATGACTGTTGGCCGGAAATGGATGTTTTTGACCTGAAGAAATGAGAAAACTTGATATAAAGTTTCTTATAATCTCCATAACCACCATTTAAAAGAAGGCCTTTACGGCAAATATATTTCGACATTGCAGTCAATACTGAATAAATTATATTACCACTCAATCTTAAAAATACTATATTTCGTGAGATACTAAAATATTTTACGGTAATCATTTTTGACTAGTCCCTATTTACCCGCCATTCACGAATTCACTGATGTTCCGATCGCAATCATGGTAAGTCTTCTTGCAAATTCTATTGGATTTGCTAAAAACATAGACAACCTTGAGTGAGTATGATTTTTGTTCAAGCAGCGATGCTTCTGATTCGCATAGAGGAGACCATCCCTTGACGACGACGGAAGAGAATCAAGATGACGGCGCGTTTTTTTCTCTGAACGAACTGCGACCTACTTGTCAAGCTAACCGGCAAAACTCTCGAGAACCTGACAATTGGGATCCAACCGCCGTGCACTGCAGACGAAAAAGGTGCGCTGGTGAGATAAAAAATGTGAAAAAAGAGAGGATAGCGAGCATTAGTTTTGTTGCTAAGACACGTGAGCGCGGGATTGTTGGACTTGTGGGAGAGCGAGAAAGAAAGATAGGATGGGTAAAAAGAGATACGGAGACATCGAGAGTTGGAACGATTTAGTGGATGAAGGTCGTGTGTGCGTGAGGTAGAATAGAATGGTCTGTAAAACAGAAAAAAATAAGACCCAAGTCCAATCCTTTTAAGGGCGGCAGGGCTCTCTGGCGGAGAGTGTATGTGACCTCTCCTCTTCACGCCGCATTGCTTCCCTTTTTCTTATCTCTTCTATTTCTCCTTCCCCTTTACGCTTTAAGGGAGGCCAGAGGCAAGGACGAAATATCAAAAGGTGAAGGAATGAAGGCGGCGTGGAAGAAAAGAGGATTCAAATAGTTGAAATGTCACGTCGTGAACCATTTGTGGATCTTATTCATTGCCAATATCGTGTCCAATTTTAAAATTACAGGTTGTATGAACCAATACACACATGTATTCACAATGTTGCCAGCTGATAAAAAATACATCCGCTAAATTGCTTTGAAAAATCTCCTAGATTTAGATGAAAATTAGCTAGTGATTGGGATTTATCCACGCCTCACAAATTAAGCGCGCATCACTTTACAGAACTTCTGGAGACACTATATGAACATTTTGTAGAAGATTGAAATTTTAATTTGTAAATACGTAGGCAAATACCTCTCAATCCATTTATAAAATAACCCAGAGAAACCGATTAGCGGATTTTTATGATTTTTATACTCAAGATGATCAACGAAATATGCTAGATCTAGCGGAAAATAGACCAGATTGGCAACATTGTTGATGCAGCTTGCGGACTTTGTCTTTTTATTTTGAGAAATAGACATATACAGAGTAAGTATTGGGAACGCCAAAAAATATCGACTTCGCGGTTTTGACGGAAATACACGTTTTAGATGCCCCTGCGTCCAAGATAAAAAAGGATTTGAGACATTCATATTTCGAGTGAGAAGAAAACGGAGTTTTTGGTGAAATAATATCAGGTAGATGGTAATGATGGCAAAATATCACCCTTTATATATCAGCATAAAATCTTTCATGAAGGTGATGTTCCTAATTTACAATAGGATAACGAATTTTTTATTTGATAAGTTTTTCGTCTAGTGTCCACATTACCACCAACCACATTAATATATTTCATCACTTTGCTTTTCTCCCGTGTCCATGATTAATTACAAAATCTGCCTTCTTTATATTTAATTTTATTACTAAACCCTACTACACATATTTATATTAAGAGTTAAGTGTAAAAAATTGACATTTTAAAGTTTAATTTTAAGAAGGGGTAAACATTTCAAGTTCTTTATCTACATTACCCGTTGTAAGGATAACAAAATCCATTTCAATCTAAAATCTGGATTTTGGTATAAATTAGTATAAGCAACTTGAACTACAGGGACATAACTTTTAAGAAACGCAATCCGTGAATCAAATGATGATTTTACTGGTATGCTGAACTAATTTTCGTCATAAGTGGATGCATAACTTCATGTTCCAGCGTAGTGTTGTTAATCTTCTTCCAGACTGCAAAATTCTAAGTAGTTAGGGATATTAAATGCTTCTGTTGAAAACTCGTTAGCGCTAACCCTTGGACTAGATCCAAGGAAAAGAAGTCATACCTCAAATTAGGGAATTGCATTTGTCGAACTCTAGCCGTAAGCCCGCCAAGATATTTTTTTTCCTGAAGCTTTAATGCAGAAATGAGAGCTAGATAGTTAATTTCTAAGGACGACGGAACATTATTTATTCCCGAGTCTGAGATAAAGTTTCTAAGGCTTTATTAACAAGTGTTCTGCTTTCAAGGCGACCTAATATAAGCAACTTGAGCTAACTTGAACTTCTTCAAGTTATTCCGAGAGTATTCCCAAGTTAGTGGAAGAGGAAAAATTATTAATAGAGATAAGGGATAATATGTCGATTTTATGGAGTTTAAGACATTGATAGCATCTTTGTTTTGCAAAACGAAATGGAATTCAAACTACCAAAGAAGATTTCACTTTGTGGAACGACTTGATACGAATTAAATCACACCCATTATGTAGAAATTTAGAGAATGAGTTTGATTTCGTCCTTTGAAAGGATGGATAAAACCGACTAAAATGTATCTTTCATAAACATTATTATTGCTTCATTTTCTGCAAACCTTTTGAAGAAAGGGTTTCAAAGGTGTCACCTTAATACGACTCCAAATTACATAATGTGTTTAACTCTCTTTTGATTAACGAGAAGGCAGTTACATAGTCTCAGTCTTTCCCAATAAAGTAATGGATTAGAATATAATAGAATAGAAAGAATTTATTCCGTTGTTTTAATATACATAAACGTGGAACTCGCCTTACAGCAGCACAGCATAACTTAAAAAACGGAGATACAGAGTAGAAATTATTTTCAAGTAGAAATTTATACAATCTTTATTTAAAAATATTCAATTTTGAATTTCTGTTATCTCATTTGGTAGCTTATTATACATTTCTGACAGTCTACAACAGGGATGGCAAATACATGTCACGCGTAAGCTTGTATTTTCTCTGTAAAATATGGTTTCTTAGAGAAGGATTAAGGTAGTGGCACGCAAAAAATTGTGATTCACATTACTTTCTTGGCACACGGCACAAAAATAATTTGCCATACCTGGTCTATGGTTGGGATTTTTTACTTAAAGCATTGGTAAGACGCAGAAAATATATATTATCTTTATTTCAATATTTTGACAAATACATTTGGATATTTTTTAACAAAAAGAGCACGCTCAAAAATTAATATAGATGGCAGTGTCACGGTAAATGTGTACGTTTCCCGTTTAATGTGAACACTTACCACTAAGTTTGGTAAATGTAAGTATAACATATTTTTACCGATTGGATAGGGGAAATGTATGCATTTACCTAGAGACACTGGTAAATGTGGATAAACGTCGCAACACAGGCCACAACTTGGAGGCGTCGCGAATATCTGTTGCAGTTTAGAAGTACGGTAAAGGTGCGTTGTCTGGTACATGTGTAAATTTCGTGGTAAATACGGAATACTAAACTAAATTTGAACATGAAGGCAAATTTTACTCGGCCCCATCGGGTTGGGTAGGTTAGTGGAAATGTTTTTGGTTCCTCCTCACGTTCACTGTGTTCCCCCCTCGGGTTGGGAAGTGTCCATCTGAATATATACCAGTGGAGCCGAACCCTGGATGATTTTTATCATACATTAACGTAATTATTAAAGAGTAGCATTTCTCATTTCTACATTTGCCAAGGCATATCGGTAAAAGTGCACATTTACCGGGAAATATACACATAACATGTATTTCTGGAAACGTAAACTTACATTTACCGAGCTTGGTGGTAAATGCGCACATTTACCTGTAAGTGTACACATTTCCCGATTACGTACCTTTAGCATAACATTAATAAACGATACTAGATAAAGTATTCTTCGAAACTATCTTTACTTTTTAGGCTCCATATTATACTCAAGGCTCTTTTTTGTACAATGAAAATTTTGAATTCAGGCGAAAACTCTCAAAAAATATTGTTATATCTAACATTTGAGCATATATGAGCCAGGTTTAATACATCAAGAGAGACTGTTTTTATTGGCACAGTGAATATTTTATTATATTTCCGCAAGACAAGCTCAGTGAATCGGATCCAACTTGAAAGAACAATTCACTTTTAGAGGTATTAAATCTCCGTTTATTCAACCCTGAAAACCATAGCGACTGGCAAACAGGCAGTATATCCGCTAAGAGAACCCATTCGACCACCCGCAGCGAGAGTTCGGAGGCATTATATGGAAGAGCAGGTGGTTAGAGGCCAAAACGAAGGATGGAGTTTGGAAGTTAAGCGAACCTCGGGGCGAGAGACATGTAGAGGGAGGAAGACGACGAAATACAATGGAAAGAGTGAGTGAGAGATAGAGAGAGGAGTGAAGGGGAATGTACGAGTGGAAGTAATCGATAAAGGAAAGCAAAGACAAAGGAAAAGCGCGATTTCGAAGCGCAAGGAGGTAAGGAAATAAAGGGAGTTTTTTTTAGGGAAAGCAAGCGTCGTCGGGATACGAAGAAACGTAGCTATCAAAGAGTCACAAGTGAAAGAGGAACGATGGTAAAAGTTTACGGAAGGATGGCGACGAATGGAGAGAAAGAGATGGAGACAGTAAAGTTAGAATTATTTGAAGGATAATAAGTGATACGTTGCAATACATACCGTAGGATAAAGAACCAAGCATGGAAAGAACAGCTGATACAGACAGCGGCGAATTTTTTTTTAAACTTAAGGCCTGGTTCCGCTAGTGCGACAGAAGCATGCGTTGGCAGCGTGCAGCAACTGCTGCGACCATCGTGGCACGTGAAAATGTGGCACACTGTTTCAACTGAAGCGTTCGTCGCTCAAGGTCGTTGACTTCGGCTACTATTACTGCCGCTTTGAGCAGTCACCCTGCCGCCGCTCTTGTGACCGTTTATATTGGGAAAAATGTGCGAGGAATTTAGCCGCGACGAAGAAATGGCGTTAACAGAACTTGTCTTTCCACAAGCGCTTATAGGACGCCTCTCAGAAGGACTACAAAGATGTCAATTTGAAGGATAACGTGTGGAAGGAGAAAGCCTCTCAATTGCACGGAAAAAGTGGCAAGTAAACGAATAAAAGGTATATATTAGATGTATCTACTTATATATATATATATATATATATATATATATATATATATATATATATATATATATATATATATATATATATATATACTAGTAGAAGGTGCTTGCAGTATGCAAGCATTTCATCTCACCTTGAAAAAATATTAATTTTTCAGAGAGATATTTCATCATGAGAAATATTTCTTTAATTCTAAAGATTTCTCCTCTGGACGGGTTTTCGTTTTTCATTATGGAACAAAAATGGAGTAAAACAATAACTAATTTTTGCAATTTTTGAAATATTATACTTTTTGCACATTGAGTTAATAATGCCACAAATTTCTGCCAAATTTTAAATTTATAATACAATTATAAGTGAAGTAACATTTATCTAATTGTTAAAATTTAAATAATTTTTAACGGCAAAAATAACAATTTTATTGATAAATTGAAATGTGCATTCGTTTTCATAAACTAACCACTAAATAACTGAAAAATTTCAGCCCCCTAACTTGCGGCGTAGTGTCTAAGCATTTAGCTATTTGTTTAAATTTTAAGAATTTTTAACTGCCAAACAAATTTAAATATCAAAATTTCTATAACCCTCATTTCGTTTTTTTACTACTTTACTTCTAAAAAAGTTTCAGCTCCGTAGCCCATTTGGAAATACATAAACCTTGAAATTTTGTTTAAAAAATTGCGAATTTTTAGCGGCCGCATTGCTGCACTTTTTTAAGATTTTCGTTTTTTCTAGTCGATTTTGCACAAAATCCTACCTATGAAAAATATTTCTAATCTCCAGCTCATCTGCAAGTGCCTAAACATTAGTATCCTCCTATATGTTATATGTTAAATGTTATATCCTCCTCCTCCTCTATAAGAAACATCTATATATATCTAGTAGAAGGTGCTTGCATATTGCAAGCATTTCATCTCACCTTGAAAAAACATTAATTTTTAGAGAGATATTTCATCATGGGAAATATTTCTTTTAGTAAAAATATTTCTCATCGGGACCGATTTTCATGTTTTCCTTATGGAAAAATAATGGAGTAAAACAATTGCTAATTTTTGCAATTTTAGGAATATTACACCTTTTTCACATTGGATTAGTAATGCCACACATTTCAGCCAAGTTTTAAATTTGTAACACATTTAAAAGTGAAATATCATTTATCTGATTCTTTAAAATTATATAATTTTTAACAGCCGTAATAACAATTTCACTGATATATTGAAAATTTATTCGTTTATATAAACTACATTCTAATTATTTAAAAATTTCAGCTCTCTAACTTGCCCAGTAGTATCTAAACATACACCACTTTGTTTAAAACTTAAGAATTTTTAACTGCCAAACAAACTAAAATATCGAAATTTCTATAATCCCTCTTTCGTTTTTTTTTTAAATCCTAACTCTGAAAAAAATATTAGCTTCGTAGCACATGCGGAAATACATAAACCTTGAAAATTTGTTTAAACAATAGCGAATTTTTAGCGGCTGCAATGTTGCACTTTATCACAATTTTATTTTTATCTAGCTGGTTTTGCATAAAATCCTACCAAAGAAAAAATTTCAAATCTCCAGCTCATCAGGAAGTGCCTAAACATTAGTATCCTCCTCCTCCTCTGTAAGAAACGTCTATATATAATGATATATATATATATATATATATATATATATATATATATATATATATATATATATATATACTAGTAGAAGGTGCTTGCATTTCATCTCACCTTGAAAAAACATTAATTTTTCAGACATATATTTCATCATTAAAAATATTCTATTAACTCTAAAGATTTCACCTTCGCAGCGATTTTCGTTTTTCCCACATGTAAAAATAATAGTTTCAAACATTCCCCAAATGTTTCAACTTTAAAAATTTTACACTTTCTCCATGATGGGGTACTAATAATACACATTTGAGCCAAATTTTAAAGTTGTAGCACTTCTAGAAGTAAAATAATATTTTTCTAATTGTTTAAAATTTAAACTTTTTTAACGGTTGCCGCAATATATATATGGAAAGATTGAAATGTTTATTTGTGCAAATACGCTGTTATGTAAATAATTTGAAAATGGCAGCTTCATAGCTCATCTCGTGGTACCTAAAAAATTATTAAACATTTAATGTTTAAATGGGGTTAAAACAACCCCTAAAAATTAACAATTTAAAAATTTTCGATTTTTATAGTTGGTTATGAGAAAAGTTCTCTAATCATGCAAAATTTCAGCTTCCTAATCTTATTAGATTGGTCTACACACTGGATTGCGTTTTACCATGCTAACTTATGGGAGATATTCCGGGGTCTCTGGAGTCGAACCCAAGAAAACTTAAAGCAAAGGTGACAATATTTCCTAATAGATATTGCTGCCATCTAGCAACACTGAAAATTCCATCTTTCTAGCTTACCAGCAAGTGCCCATAATTAATTTACAAAAATGGCGCAATGCTTTTCTTATGGAAAAAAACGCAAATTTCGGAATTTCTGGAGTCGAACTCATGTCACTTAGGTAAGAAGTCTCGTTTTATCTGAAGGTTTCTCTATCATATCTACAAACTAAAACTTTCAGCTCCCTAGCCCTTGTAGTTTGGGCTGGACATTAGTATCCTCCTGTTTTATCCTTCTCCTCTGTAAGGAACGTCTTTTTATAATGATAATTTGTCAAAAAAAACGAAATAGGGTTTATACAAATTTTGATATTTTAATTTGTTTGAGAGTTAAAAATTCTAAAATTTAAAATTTGTAATTTTTTAGATAACACGGGTTGAGTTAGGGAGCTGAAATTTTAAAGTTATTTAAAGCTTAGTCTATATAAACGAATAAATATTTCAATGTGTCCATGAAATTGTTATTGCTCCCTTTAAAAATTATTTAAGCTTAAAAAATTAAATCAATGTTATTTCACTTCTAAATGTGCTACAATTCTAAAATTTGGATGAAATGTGTGACATTATTAACGCAATCTGGAAAAAGTATAATATTCCTAAAATTACAAATATTTGTGATTGTTTTACTGCATTATTTTCCATAAGGAAAAAACGAAAATCGAATTAAAGAAATATTTCCCATAATGAAATATCTGAAAAATTAATTTTTTTAAGGTGAAATGAAGTGCTTGCAGTATGCAAGCATCTTCTACTAGTTTGCGTGTATATATGTATAATATTACAATTAGTTTAAGCGCAAAAATCACGATCGTTGAACAAATTTCCGATTTACGAACGCTTTTCAGGAACGCATGTCGTTCGTTGAATGAGAGTTTCCTGTATGTATGTGTGTGCATTATATATATATATATATATATATATATATATATATATATATATATATATATATATATATATAGACACACACACATACATATATCTGAAAAGCGTTCGTAAATTGGAAATTCGTTCATCGATCGTGATTTTTCCGTTTAAACTAATTTTCGACGCATGTGTCTGACGCACCAGCGGAACCAGGCCTTTAGACGGACAAACGGGGAAAATGTGCGCAACGAGGCGGAATACTGAACCTATCAGCGAAAAACGAAGTCTCCATCTGATTTCGATTAAA
Source organism: Tanypteryx hageni (assembly GCA_028673005.1). Classification (NCBI taxonomy): domain Eukaryota; kingdom Metazoa; phylum Arthropoda; class Insecta; order Odonata; family Petaluridae; genus Tanypteryx; species Tanypteryx hageni. The sequence goes on from CM054117.1 coordinate 45,615,831, forward strand.
GGGAGTCAGCGTGTGGGGCAGACAGACCGGCAAACCGAGCGCATATATATACTAATTTTTTAGAAAAAATCCACTAAAAAATTGAACGGTAACGCTCCAAAAGGAAATAGAGAAGGATGAAAAGTCGAAAAAGAGCTGTGCGAAGGAGGCCGATTTTTGTGGACGGATAAAGAGAACAATTAGTAACCTAGAAAGAGAGGCGGCTGAGAATTTTGCATTTTTAAACTTGTCAAAATTCAAATGTGGGCCGGTGACTTGACGCACCGCGAGGCCATAAGAGCGAACTAAAAATTTCAGTTGCAGATTTGACACACCTCCGCCACGACTAAGTCACAAAATTGGCTCGCCATGCGGGAAAATCGTATTTTTCTTGTATTCAACGATGAGAAATTAATTTCCTCGCACGAGGCGCGCATCGCAGCCGGCTTTCATCCCGCCCACCAAATTAATGCTTCGCCGCTCCCAATTACAAATTCTGCGGGCGCATCAACTCATAAAAGTGGAATAATATTCACATTCATATAGATAATATATTATATTTTAAAAATTAAAGAAGTGGTAAAATACGGTTTTTTTAATCGAGCACACGTTCAGAAATATTTTACCAATTTTCGTAATTCTCATGCATAAAATCATGTTGTTAGTATATATAGGTTCTTATATCTTATATATGTACAGGTAACTCTCGTTCAACGAGCGTTCTGTGAATGAATGTTTGCTTTAACGAATGAATTGAATTTTATAGCCTTACATTTAGCCGAAAATTCTGCTCACTTTAACAAAATAAATAATATGTATCCAAATTAGATCGAAGAAATTTGGATGTTTACTAATGCTCTTGGGGTCACAAAGACCGTCTTGTTTACTCAGAGAGTCTCCGTGTGTTCACTCTAACACGGATTTATCCGATCCCCTGCATTTCTTGAGAGACTTAATATGACGTCACCGAACGTGATGTTTGTTACTCAAAATATATTTGCAAATGTCCACTTATAGACTTTGAGGACCTATTGTGTACCGATGAGGAGGAAGTGCACTACGCAGTGTTTCCCACAGCCATTTAGTCAGTGACTTGTATTGACTACGGTCGGTCGCATTTATCTCCTCACGGTTCATACATAATCGTTACATCACGAGGATTTGTTTTCAAGCCATTGACGTGGCCACACTTATCGTAATAGCTCTCGCTGTAAATCAATTATAATCATTTTTTCTTATTTCTACCCTTCAATCGACAATTAGTTTAAACGGAAAAATCACGATCGATGAACGAATTTCCGATTTACGAACGCTTTTCAGATACATATATGTATGTATGTATATATATATATATATATATATATATATATATATATATATATATATATATATATATATATATGCACACACATACATACAGGAAACTCTCATTCAACGAACGACATACGTTCCTGAAAAGCTTGCATACTGCAAGCATTTCATTTCACCTTAAAAAAATAATTTTTCAGATATATCATTATGGTAAATATTTATTTAATTCGATTTTCGTTTTTTCCTTATGGAAAATAATGCAGTAAAACAATCACAAATATTTGTAATTTTAGGAATATTATACTTTTTCCAGATTGCGTTAATAATGTCACACATTTCATCCAAATTTTAGAACTGTAGCACATTTAGAAGTGAAAAAACATTTATTTAATTTTTTAAACTTAAATAATTTTTAAAGGGCGCAATAAAAATTTCATGGGTACATTGAAATATTTATTCGTTTATATAGACTAAGCTTTAAATAACTTTAAAATTTCAGCTCCCTAACTCAAACCGTGGTATCTAAACATTTACCAAATTTTTAAATTTTAGAATTTTTAACTGTCAAACAAATTAAAATATCAAAATTTGTATAAACCCTATTTCGTTTTTCTTTACAAATTATGCCTATAAAAAATTTCATTTCCGTGGCACATTCGGAAATACATAAACCTTGAAATTTTGTTTAAACAATTTCGTATTTTTATCAGCCGCATTGTTGAACTTTTTCAAGATTTTCGTTTTTTCTAGTCGGTTTTGCATTTAATCCCACCGACAAAAAAAACTTCGTGTCTTCCGCTTTTCTGGAAGTGCCTAAACATTAGTATCCTATATATATATATATATATGTTATGTTACTCCTCCTCTGTAAGGAACGTCTATAAATAATGTTATATATATATATATATATATATATATATATATATATATATATATATCCATCGCTGATGAAGGGCATATGCCCGAAAAGCTTACTTGTTTTTTTTGTTTTTTTTTTGTGTGTTATCTGTCTCTCTTCGACGCCCCCAGCAGCCTGCCAACTTGGTCTCCGACTTGGTAAGTGTCCGCTGGGCTTCCTTCAACACCTTGTTGCCACCCTCATCACTACCTTTCCTTTACCTTAAGTTATTATATATATGTAGACTTTTTCCTCTCTTTATGCAGGTTCGCTTTATGCGACAAATGTATTGCTACCGGAATTTCTTTTAATGCGTCTTTGATTCGCTCTTAGGCGGTTACGCGGCCAGTGCAATACAGATGAAAGAACTTTCCCCACTACATCAAAAGGCTACCATTCAGTCTATCATTCTATCTTATGATGTGCGTATGAGTACTACAGTAAAAGAGATAAGAGTGGAGATAAGACGGAGGTTTCGTGTGATACTCATTGAGCATATCTGAGAAGAAGTTTTGTCTTCTTGCCCATGTACTTTTGTTGGGCCAAGACAACCCTCCAGCACTTTAAACCTCCACTATTATGTCATTCACAACAGCCACCACTTGTGCTTGTCTGCTTCGTTTTATTGGCGAATATAATTTAGTGTTAATTGTTTTAAGTTTGTATTTAGCGCATAAGAAGTCGGTATGGAACTAAAGAAGAGCGTCTTGGAGGAGAGTTATGATTGCTTGTGGAACGTTTCCCTATTTTCTACATGTAAAGATGGGTTCTGTTTATGTGAATTCGCTTCGTGCTTCACTTTCCTAGAAAGCAACCCCCGCATAAAGAGAGGGAAATCTGTGTATATATATGTGTGTATATATATAATATTTTAAATGATCAATTTATTATGTCGTAAATATAACGGTATAATATTTTTGCGAGTGCCTGTTATATTTTTTGTTTGCGAAGAGATAAATAGCCATCTCATATCAAGGTTTTATGACTCATACTTTCCAAAGCTAATTAAAGATGGATCAGTCCGCAGCTGATCATTGAAAACGCTTTAATAAATCCCTTATATGGGGTGTAGCGTTATATGGGTGCGTGACAGGGACAATGCAAAAAGAAGATGTGACTAGAGTTAGAGCCGTTTGAGATATAGGTCTTGCGTACAACAGAAAAAATTAGTTGGACAGAGAGGAAAATGAAAGAGAAAGTTTTGAATACAGTAGGGGAGAGAGGACCTTAATTAGAATAGTAATGAAGATTTCTGAAAAAGCAGGAGAAAAATTCTGCCTCGACCATGAATCTGCATACAAAATTCACCAACACTGTCATTTGTTTTCATCTGGCCATCTGACCTTTGGGTGTAATTGGGTTTTCATCAGACCATCCGTTAGGGAAAGTTGATACTATCTCCGCTAGCCTGACCTCGGCGCGTGAGAAATACCTCATTCTGAAACAATAGGATTAGGATTCCTCGGTAGTTCAGTGGTAGATTATCCGTCCGGCAAGGGAAAGGCCAAAATCCGGTCATTTTTCTCCAGCTTCTCCAGGATGTCTTCCATAAGGTTTATTAGTTCGAATTCAACGCTCTCTCTTAAAGAAATTTAAGATTACATTTCCTCTTATGCCGAATCCGTCTTTAAATGAAAAAATAAATAAACTCCGTTTCAATAGACGTTACAGCGGATTTAGTTCGGAAATATCGATTGCAAACTCCCGCGTAAAACAAACAACCGCAATGATCGCTCTCCGACTTATGGTCCCTGTTCTTTGCTGAAAGTCGCCAAGGGCTTCATAAAATTTTCTTCGACTTCTTCTGCTGCCTCTTCTTTCTTCGTAAAGGAAGTTTCGTAAGTTTTCAGCGTTATGGGCTGTGAGAGGCATATCCCTCCAAGGTGTTTTTCATAAAAATATCCGCGAAAGGGAAAATGGATCGGCAGTATAAGGAAAAGATTTATTTATAAGAAACCTTGAAGCCACTAAGGACATGGATATAGAGGATCTCTTCGTGGCCATCTCCTCGGTCTACTAGATTGCGAAAAGAGGAACTCCCGAGGTCATGTATACGTAAAAAAAAACTAAAAAAATCTCCTGTTATCTGTACTTGTAGTCCATTTTATTCATAGTATTCTCACATGAAATATCATGCAGGAAATTGTTATGCTTAGGCATTATCCTATGTTCGATAAAAGTACTGATATCCCAAGCCACGTCGAGTTTAATATTAATAATCTGATATTTTCATGATATAAGGTTCATATTTTATCATGGAAACTTTCGGGTACTTGCTTGTATTAATTACATGGAACGCATGTATTAAAAATTAAAAACAAACTGACATTTAAAGATACATTCAAATAATGAGTCATATTGTAAGTTCACCATAAACATGTGCGGATAGTACGCTGAGATTACAATTGTAAATGATTTTTGCTTGAGTGGTGAATTATCATCTCTAGTATGACATAGGTTTACTTATCCTCCTCCGAAAAATTAATGGCTAGTATAAGAATCCTCTACAGGCCAAAATTATTTAATTAAAATATTTTATAATGCTACAGCTGCCTATCTCCGTTGTATTTTTTCAGCAGAAGTCTGATGCGATGGCTCAAACTCAACATGCCATATTCCTATTGAAGATACCGAACAAAGCAAAACTTCGGCATTTCATTCCAAAATTCAAGAAATTTTCGGAAGCCCCGTCGAAGATTTTACCATGTGTGACGAAAATGCAATTGTCTCTTTTTGGAGGAGCGATTAAACCTAAAATGTAACTAGTCCTATTCGAAGGAGTTACATCGGATTGGTAGAAGTCGCATTAAGAGAGAAGAAGTTTTGAAGCAAAAGACTCCAGTATCACGTACGCACGCCATTACTTGTCTCGGAGCTATACCTCCTGGCTTCGAGTTTGCGCGCGTTACATTGCGCCCTTTCGTTCGCGTTTTGTTTTCTGCTCTTCGGAGTGTTTCTTTACGGCAATCGGTTCGAATTGACCCAAATATTCCGCACGCGAGGGAAGAAATGGCGGAGTAAATATCTTTGTCCCACTGGCCACACGCGAAGCAAATATATTAATTTTATTACTTGGACGCAACGAGCCAACAGATGCGATTCACAAAAACTGTCTCAAATTAGGTGCGAATTCGTCTGGACAAAAAAGAAAGACCGTGGATGGACTAATCTCATTCAAAATTACACTAGGTTTATTACGCATGGGTGTACATGGAATAAGCTATATTATTTCAATAGCTAAACTCCACATAAAACGAGTGAAGATATTGAAAACAGAAATTAATTTGATGAATGTTTTAGCAACCTTAAAGTAGTTTCCACATTTCCACGTGATGTTTATTGAATATTATGCAATATTTAATGGAAAGTTTACTTGCATTGTTGCGTGCATTTTAGACTAATAGCAGTTATAATAGGATGGCACTGATTTTATATCATTAAAGGAACTTATTGGCGCAGGTTCGGTGATGTACGATATAAACTGTTAGACTAAGCTCTGACACATCCTATAACGTACAGAAAAACTTAATTGACTTGCAGGCCCAATTTCCATAATAAATGTTCTTAATCGATTTCTCTGTCTATGAAATATCTCATTTTAAAAACGTTTCTCAGTAATTAATACCGCTGAACATTGCGTGGTGTATAAGGCACTGATTGTATAGGCAATTAATTGAATTAAGAATTAGAATTGTATAACAGAGGTGGCCAAACCGCGGCTCTTTTAACTTAGTATGCGGCTCTTTTAAATTTCCATTCGGAGTCGTGTCAACGCTTTTCACAACAGAACACAATGACGTAGTGTGACTTGATACGTGTTTGGGATGCTTAGGGGACATGCATTATATTTGAATTGCATAGGATACAGGTTATGTTTTACTGTTCATTAATTTATGAGCATAGAATGCGTCATGTGCCTCTCGAACTTCTGAGGATTATCGTATGCGGCTACGAGGGTAGGTAAGTTTGGCCGCCCCTATTATATTACAATAATATGTTTCATGCTCGTAAATTAAAACATAACAATACAAAAATTGTGTTTAATCCGTGTGTGAAATAGAATAATCTGAACGCATAATACCATAATTAGGGATATAAATTACATGACAGATAAGCCTAAGAAATGTAAGATATTTTTCTAGGGATTCGAAAAGAAAAAATAATACTCTTCTTCTACGTGCAAACGTCGCTAAGGCTGCGAACGGATGCTTCGCTCTTTAGAAGCGTCTCGAAGGCGTCTCCCACGAGGACCTTTTGTCGCCTAGTTACGCGCGAGCAGTATGTCGCAACTCTCTCTCTCTCTCTCTTTCTACAGAAGGTATTGTCCGAGGAGGAAATATATCTTTGTTTGCGACCTAGATACTTCAACTAAATTCTATTTACACAGAGAAGAGAGAGAGAGAGAAAAAGGAGAAATTTCTGTGAGAGGGGCTTTAAGACTCTCCGGGCCACGTCGTTCACTTGTTTTCGTCCGCGCCGTAAATTTCCCTTCCATTATTAATCCCGCTTCCTTCACGCGCCTCGTCCTTTTCACATCCTTTTGTTCACGCTCTTCCACTCTCCCGCAGCCGTTTCCTCACCACACTTTCCTTTCCGACCACGACACAATGAAACTCGAGGGAGAGAGGACGAGAGGCAAAGGTAGAGGAGCGAAGAAAAAGATAAGATAGAGGATGGACAAGGATATGCACGCAGGCGAGGAAGAACTTGATGCCAACGAACTGCATTGTAGAGTAATGAAAAGTAAAATTTACGCCGCAAAAAATACTCGGTTTAATTCCACGTAAAATTGTCTGCGATGCGACCTAGTTTTCGGCTCTTGGCACCAACATCAGGCGAACAAGCAATTACAGTATAGCATAGGAAGGAATGGTTATGGATAAACCAACGGCACCATTTGGGTGAGGAAGAATGGGAGTATACATTCCCTTGGTACCTTGTTAAGCTGATGAAAGTGCTAAGCGCCTAAATTTGTTGCATTTTCCGTGATTTTTAAGGGAAAACAAGCAAAGTTAATTCGGTGTAAATGTTGTTTTTCCTTCCCTTACGACGGTTTCCTACATGCATAGTTAACGCTAGCTTATTGAATCATTCGTCTCGCATTCCGTGATGAATTCCTCTATTGCAACTCCTTGTAGCGTTGTTACTTTTTCGCATCGCATTTGGAGAGCGTTGACTGCCATGATAGAGAGAGGTATCATTTGGACGGATTGGTACCAGTGCAGGAATTTTATTTGGTCCAACACTTTTTTCCTCTTCATTTTTCTGTCATTTGTTTTATCAAGTGAATGAACAAGATTCAACGACGAAACGACGGAAAGACATGACTAAGATAGTAAAAGATTTTAAGTGGATTTTCTTTGGGTACTGGTCCAGTAAACGGTTGATTAAATCAATAGAAATATAAAGATAGTTAAAACCTGAAATTCATGAAGTTGATTCCAGCTCAATTACTTTTTATGAATCAGCCGATGCTTATATCGCCAATTTTATATTTGTTCCTTAACATGTAAGTGGCACGTATGTATTCATAGTTTGGGAATTGAACTTAGTAAGCGATTTGAGGAAAATTACAAAAGGTTTTAGGGCAGTGACAGAAATTATCGTATTTTCCCGTATATAAAGCGAATCCACGCGCATCCCGATTTTCAAAGGTCGACTTCACATTAATAGAAAGTATGCGAATATAATGCGCGGTAGATTTCTATGAAAGTCATTTTAGGCAAAAGAAAGTGCGCATTGTATTCGGACAAATGCGGTGCTACTAACAAATATGCCACATTTATTACGGTTATCGGAAATTTTTTTCTGAAGTGATATGCATTATCATCATTTTTCTACTTACTGGAGATTGTAGTTTCACTCAACATCTCTCTCATCGAAGATATTTCTCTTCATTTTTCTTGTTCCAGCCCATTGCTAATGAATTTGTTTGTATCCAACAATATCCTTCAGTAGATTTTCACCACCAGCAGTAGTTCAGAAAACCTTAGACGAATGCTAATATTATAATGACATATTTATTTGCGAAATATTTTTATTCCACAAACACTTGAACTAAAACAGTAGATGGTAGCTCGTAATCACTTTGGCTCCAAGTTGAACAGTTGTATAAAACTCCTTAAGCCAAAAAAAAGGCAGTTGAACCTTGTTCACTGCCAAGGCAGGTTCTCCCCTGAAGATGCCCACTTAGTGGGCGAAATGCATAGGGCTTACCCTACAATTTTTTTTTTTTGGCTTAAGGAGTTTTATACAACTGTTCAACTTGAACTAAAAATAAACTTTTTGTAAAATTCAAATCTTAGCTCGACTCACCCGTTGGGACAAAATTAGATGCCAAAGTAGCTTAAACTTTCCAAAATAAATGTATTCCTTTATGCTTAGTTAAATTCAATTACCATGTTTCACGTTTAATGAGCCAACAAATCATATCGTGGCAAATTAAAAAGAAAATTGCGATCACAAGACTCAAAGATCTCTCGAAGTCGACCAATTTTGCTGCACTTAAAAAAAGAATAAAGCGATCTTAAAGCATGTTCTTTAAGTAGTGATAAATTACCAGAATAAGGAAAGAGATCGCTCCACCAAGTGGCGATTTTCCTCTTTCGGCTCCAAATGAGAAAAATCGCGATCGGAATACCGGAGAAGGAGCTGAAGTCTTCAGAGGTGTGTCTGCGCGATAATACGAGAAGAATTAGCCCACGGAAGTACTGACCGGCATTTGTTTGTACGAAAGCGTGTATCCATGAGAACGTTTTTGCGGACATGTCAAACGAAATCGCGCACACCCATCGACAAGTATAGAAAATTATGCGTTACTATAAGTCTTTTGACTATCAGAGTATAGCCGGAAACGAATGAACGCTGGTTCGCTTAATATTTTGACGTTCAAGTAAATTGAGCTAATTGAATTTTCTTTAAATATTTTCTAATAAAATAATTATATACGTATTCCACAAAATAATAATCAGCAAAAAATGGCATTTTATGCTGTATTCAAATCAAGCTCTACTATTGTATGTATATATCAGGGGTGACCAAACTGCGGCTCTTTTAACTTAAAGTGGGGCTCTTATTCATACACTTATTGTACACTCAAGGGCGTAATAAGGCTAATCACGTCAGAATGCAATAACACGATGCGGCTAAGACGTTTTGGGGATTCTTTAAGGGACATGAATTCTCTCTCTATTGCTTCGAATACAAGTCTTGTTTACATTTCTTAGATTTATGTAGGCATAATGTGTGTCTTGCGGCTCTCGAACTTTGGAATATTATTATATGCAGCTCTGGGGGTAAGCAGGTTTGGCCACCCCTGGTACAGTATATCGACCGATTATCTATAATGTTTTCTATTGGATTTTTAATTAGCTTTATAAGACATAAAAATAGAATTTGAGGCGATGCCGTTTTTTCCAAAGTATTTCATTTGAAAAATTTTCCTTGAAAATCTCGAAAAGGAAAAGTGACGTAAGGAGAATTTTTTTTAATGAAAGGAAACGGAGAAGAATTTTTAAAAATGTGTTGATATCTTCATCAGAAGTTCTTACAATGGAGGAAACCCAATCCTACATTTTCTTTTGGTAATATTTCTTCTTAGACGAACCTCCCTTGAACCTTCGTGCGCTTCCAGGGTTACACTCTCCTCCAGGGTTACAGGTCCTGTTAGAGAGTTTGCGCAAAAGTCAAAACAGTAAACTTCCAACCTCAACATCTTCGCCCACAATCTACTTTCCGCATTACCTGCCTCGCCGCATTTTACAGCCCCCTCTGGATATCACCCGCTCTTCCTCTTGTTGTCGCCAACCCTTCCGTCACTCCCATATCCTTTCATCGCCCTTAAATTCCTCTCCACTCTCCCACATGAGTTTCTCTGTTTTCGTCCGCTCCTGGCGTTTTTCTCCTGTTTTCTCCTGAGCGCTATCCAATTCCCTTTTAATGTGTAGAGTGCCCCTAAATAATCCATACACGCTTTGAACGTTAATATTGCATATTTAAATAGAAGGGTGATGATTTATATTACTTTGCAAGAGTGCTGCTGAAAGGCATTAATGTAGTATCGCATGATTTAATGGGTAATCTGTACTGATAAAAATGTGGATCTTCGTTTGAAATTTTAAAAGCACAAGGGTATTTTTAAATGTTATAGGTAAACGGACTAAGTGAAAGAGATGCAAAGGAATTGAGAAGATGAATTTGAAGCTAAACCAAAAGCAGATTTAAACATTTTAAGGTTGCGAGATAAGTCTGAGGTACAGGCTAGAGTACAAGATGTGCACAAGGAACGTTCTCGAACACCAACTCATAAAGACAGTGTTGGGAACGTGTTGTACTTAGATTTTCACGCGATCGCCTCGAATATCTTTAAGGCGGTGTGCCCATATTACCATTAACTGCAAGCTACCAACTGTAAACCGTTCTTGACGAAACCGGTGAATGATAAGAGCGAACACGATCCAGATCGTCAGGTCAAATTCTGTGAATGGTTTGCTAACGTGCGTGGTTAAAATAAAAATTTAATTTTGGATTTACTTGTGGAGAACTTGGTAGAGCAAAAGTATACGATAAAAATTCATCAACGCCGAAGTGGTTGAGATATAAGCCTGGTTTAGCTTGTACAGCTATTACTCCGACAACATGAGCAATAATGTGTAGTGCGTCGATGTAAACAATGAACCGATGCTGACGGTCGTATTGTCGAACATTAGCGCTCAAGAACTAGGTGTTGAAAGAATTTAAGTCATTAATATGCAATGAATATATAGCTGAATAGAGTGCAATGAATTTATAGATACATTCTGTATAAGAGCGATTCCCGCGCAAAAACACTTTCCTTCTGGCCGCATATTTTTTATTGCATTTTTTTAAATCCATTTATGCGTTCGGTTTTCCGTCTGTCTGACGCGATAACTCCTACTAAACGAAAACAGATAGATTCCTTGATTATTCGCCAATCGATTTAGTATCCTGTCTCGTTTGGAACGTTTTATCTGTTTGTCCGTCTCTCTGTCTGATTTTTTTTAAATTGCCAAATAGTAGTAATTATGTTTTCGTTTGACAATTTTTTCTGCAGTTTGTGCCTCTTAGAAAAATCAACGAACGGTGAATAATTTCTAAAATCCAGTCTTGGTTTTTCCAACAGCTTTTGGTCATTGCACTTATTTGCATCATTAATTTTCGAAATAAGGTAATATAATGTAGATAGAGAGCAAACATAGGTGGAGAGTAACGAGGCCCAAGAGCTCTCAAGATGGCCGAGTTTGGGCGAGAGGCAGTTTTATTTCAAATTTTATTTCAGTAGCTCTTTTCTTCTCGGATAATCTTATTCGTGGCTACCAAAAATATCGCTGCGGGAATGATATACATCCGGGTGTAAGATAATTCAGAATAGTCACTTTTAAGAGTTCGGCTATAAATCTGTTACATGAACTTTCAACTTCTTTTAAAATTGTTTTGAAGAATTGCATGATTCCTTCATAAAAGTGATAATGTAATTTTACGAGAGTGTTTAGCATAAACTTCTCCTGTGTAACATATATTTAGAAATTTGCTTTTAAATGTTTTCAATGTCTATGAATTACAGTTTTATTCCTTCGTGTTTTACTTTCAATGAAAGAGAATTCATGTATCATTGTAAATAGCTACTCCTTACATATATAGGATATAATATAGGATACACACACACACACACACATACACACACACACACACACATATATATATATATATATATATATATATATATATATATATATATATATATATATATATATATAAGAAAAGCATTGAAAACAGAGCTACATAAAATTGCCTTTTTTAAACTATTTAAAATTAAGATACAAAGCTGAGACATAGACCGTACTATGGATGAAAGAATTAGGTTTATTTTTCTTGAAGACAAAATTCAAATCCATGCTGAATTTGCATAAAAATTTGATTTTAATCATAAAACTATGAAATTTTTTCGGTCTTCAACAATGAAAAATATATACTGTCATAGCAACGATTCCAATGCATTTCAATGGGAATTGATTCTCCATACTTTAAGAGCATTGATTTAATGCTTATACTGCATTATAATCCATTTGATTTTAGCCAACGACGTGATAATTTTAAATTAAATTTTTTATCCCGATACGTACTAATAGGCACGGATGATGACACCATGATCATAGCACACAAAATGTTCTAGTTTTAGATATATTTTAGTGTAACATATATACTATTATCTTAATGATGTTTATAGATATTGCTTTAAAAGGGCGATCTGAGCCATGAAACTTGAAATTCGAATACTTGGACGCGAGCCGATAGCCAGAGAATTTAGAAATTCCGGATAGATACCTTAATTTTTCAGAAAATGAAAATTATTATCTTATTTAAATGGGTAGTTCAAATGTTGTCTGGTTGGTTTATTTACGAGTTTAAAAGTTGGTGTGTGGTGATTGTTTTAGTGCTTGCAGTTTGCAAGCACCAACAACTTGTATTAAATTGTTATTGTTGTGCCTTTTGTAAACATTGCCTAATAGTTCTATTCCCTTTTACTTCGGCATTTATTCTTAATCTTGCTATTGTAAAGGCTTCGAGATTCAAATTTACTAGCATTGAGAGCAACCGTGGTAAATTCCTATGCGATTACCGTCCTCCACCTTTATCATCCACCCGCGGAACTCATTTATATTCTTGGATTTCACCAGACTGAGTTTACGACTTATATAAGGACCTTCGCTCTTATGTCTCTTAGATTGCCGTCTCAAGGTTGATTTCCACTTATCATAAAAACTCACCATTATGCCCCTTAAAAACATGTTTTTCCGCTGATACTTACAGAGGGAGGGTTATCTCTATCTTTCCCATGTTCTTCCAGTGAGGAATATCCCATTCATCTATTCCTCCCACCACTCATCCATCTGAAAGGTTTATCCGACCTCCCTCTTTATTTTTCTACCCCTCTAAGCGTGCTTCTTAAAGAGATAAAACGGGGGAAGAGACGGCGGTACCTTGTTGATATATCCGCCGTTGATGCCGCCTAATGTTAGGTATTTTCCGAGGAACGCAATGGAGCGAACGTAAGGCTAAGAAAAACTAAGAGAGTGAGAGAGAACGACTTCAGCGTGGAAAACGTTTTCGGAAGAAAAGCAGAAACCTGGAAAAAGGAAAGTCAGCAGGACGAGAACGTCTCCGGGGACGTAATTTACCGGGAGAGAATAAGAAAAAAATACCCCCACTGATTTATGTCGCGGTGCGTTTATCTCCGGAACGTCTTACTAATGCGGGAAATAACGAAATTGCGGGGCATTTCAGGCTGACTCTTTCTTCGCAGGGATGATATATATTAGTAGGTTGCAAGGTTTATATTTCACCGACTCACTAATAAAGCTTCCCTAATTTTGAATTTATTAATGATAATCCCAGGCCCCAATCCTGGCCCCTATTCACGCCCATAAAGTCTCCATGGGCATTTGCTAACACGCGTGCATTTATCGGAAAAAAAAGTCACTTTTGATGGCGGACGATTAGATACTAAAATGCGACTGGGGATATATTTTTCGAATTATGAGATAAATCCAAGAGATAGTTGGTTTACTTTAACGCTCGTTAAATAGTTATTAAATAATTAATCATTTTTTTAAAAAAAGGGTGCCATCACGCAAAAAGGTACCTTAATGGGATATTGTTGGATATTGTCATTTGTTACTTGAGCATGGAATTCTTCTGCCTCCTAAGTGCATCACACATTTCTCACATCCCCATGCTCTCGCGGTCCCACATGCTTCTAAAGACCTAGGGCTTTAGCCTGTCTCCTTTCTCTTTTCCTTTTTTCCACATTGCCCCAGAATCCCCAAGTAAAATCTCTTTATACGGTGTTGCGCTAGTTCGTCGGCCTGAGTTGAGAATTAGCTTACAAATGGCTGCAAAACCACCATCTCGCTCCCAAGCCAACGCCCTTTCATGCTCACCGCCTCTGATAGGATGGCATGTTCACCTCATCCCACTCTTTCTTCCTTTCCCCTTAATTTTGCTTCTCTTCATGCGGGATTTGCCTCGAAAGAGCGCTGAAACGGGGTGTTATTAACACTTGCGATGTGGATTCTTCTTGGCGAAAATAGGGTCAGTTTTTGCGAAATTCATCGAAAGGCGTGTTACCGAGGGAGTTTTTATTGCATGAATAAACGATTCGCATTTGCTTTCAAAGGAATTCTTAAAAATCAGGAACGTCATAAGCGACGGAGATACAGGGCCGCATGGATGCAAAATTAGTTCGCATTGTGCGTGTTTGTGGAGGGCTTAATGGAAAAAAAAACAAAGAATTTGTCTTAATAGCTGAAACATTATTGAGGTTAGTAATTAGGAAAGCTTATTAAATTATGTTTAATGAATGTTAACGATTTCCTTTTTATTGGCATGCCTATTTTAAATTCGTCCTCTCTGTATTAAACCCGCGAATATCAATTTGAATATTAATTTCCAAATCCAAAACATTAAACAGGTGTGTCATACAAATATTTATGCAAAAATTTATTAAGACGAAACAATAAAAAGTCATGATCACGTGTGGAAAATCGAAAATGCTGTTTACAACTTCAATTACTAGTCAAATCAGCAACGCGGTTTCTCAAGGGATAACAGTAGCAAAAAATAACAGCTGTCCAAAAATGGTAGTGCCCGAATCTGAAACTTTAAAACAGAGAGAGAAAGAGAGATGGAGAAGTGCCGAGTAGGCATCGAATAGCATAGACTGCGGACTCCTTGTAGCATAATCCCAAATCTCTTTTGACAAAAACACCGCTCAAAATGCAAGCGACGGTTCGAGGAAAACGTGCGTGATGAATTGAAAAGTCATTCGACCACTATCTATGTAAATGGCCGCATTCTCTCCCTTCTCGGACTCACTTCCTCCCCCCCCCCTTCCCATGTGTTCCTCTGCATAAAAAAACATTCATCCTTTTTGTTCTTTCCGTCTCTATAGTTTTTTGTTTTCCGTCCGTTTGCTGTTTTTGTCGACAGACATGCCCTGAAAGTGAAACGGGGCTTAGGGCCATCACGGCGAATTCAAGGCAGTTGCGAGCGATTTATATCCCATTAATTACGTTTCTTTGTTTTTTTCCTCTCCGTGAAGGATTTTCAGTAGATGTCGAATTATCGAGACAATTAAAAAAAACGTTCCAGCGCCGAATCACTCGGGGTGCTTCCTATTGAAATTAGAGTGAAAGCACAAAAACATCGGAGGATATTAGTATAGGGTTCAAACGCAACGGAATTGGTCGTAATATTTCCAGCATAATTCGATTTTTCCATTTCATTGGTATTATTGGCTCAAAAATGTCTCATACAAAACTGGATCCTACTTTTTAAGAGTTAATACGACCTGACATTCAGCTTCCTTTTCGAGAGTCTTAGAGATTGAGCCATGTTCTATCTCTCTCGAGGATTAAAGGAGCAATTTAGTTGATTTTATAAAAACAAACATAGATATAATAGTCCAAGAGGCTGATTAGTCAGAAAAATAAACGGTAGGCGGAGAAAGATAAATAGAATAAGATAGTTGTTAAATAGAAATTAACTCCTTAACCGTAAAATTAGCATGGCCTTCCGGCCAAAGAATTTTAACAGATTCCACAAACTCTCAACACAAATTTGAATTTTACGGTTAATTTCTATTTAACATCAAATTTGCCATAGTCTCCATCTTTACCTATTTATGAATAAGAAACTTCATTAATTTTCCTAAGACATAGTTTAAATTTGAAGATCGTACGTCAACTCTTTCTAATTTTAAATTCCAAAATAAAAACAGACCACTTCAAAAAGTCAATTTCTTTGGGTACATGAACGCTTCTCTCGCTTAATGTTATTTTGATAATTCAATACTATATTTTATAAAAATATGCATGTTGTTACTATTAGAAATATCTGTACAAAAGAATGTCACGATGACGCTGATTACTATTGTAATGTTTGAAGCCCGAAATCACGATCATTCCAGCAAAAGATCCAATTCCATTCCATTCCCTTGTTTTCTATTCATTTGAAATGGAAAATGCACTAAGCAATTTAGAAGTATTTAATAATATAATTTTTCAACTTTCGTCCGTGATTTAATTGAATGGCATTAAATGTATTTATCTACATGGAAGCGCTGTCTGCGTTTAAATTGATGCATTTTTGATGTTTATATGGAGTGGTTATATTTTACACCCTCCCTAAGGACTGCATAACCTTACAGAGGTGAGAGGGTTTGTGTACTCTTACGAACCAAAGAGCTATGCCGGCGGGAGATAACTCTCCCGGTAGGACCATCCAAGCCGGAAAGGTCTGAGGGGAAGAGTCAGACTAAGAAGCAGTCTCGGGGGTTTTACATCCCCCTGTGCAAGGGCAGCAGCTTGCACAGTACCTCTGTAGGTGGTGATCATGTGGATCTGAACAGCTACAGATGGGTAATCACTCTGTGAAACTGCGATGAGGAAAGCAAGGGGAAACTACCTCATTATATTTCCCATGATAAGCTGAAAAGCTGAAAATACCTCTATGGATCTTTCTGGGGTAAAATATTCCGGAGGTAAAATAGTCCCCCAATCGGATCTTCGGGTGGGGACTACCCTAGGGGATGCACAGAGGAAATGTTACATTAATAATAAGAAAGCAAGTCGTGAGAAATTAAGAATAGGCACATGGAATGTTAGGACTATGAATTCATGGGGTAAACTAGAGAACTTAAAAAGGGAAATGAGAAGGAATAATGTAGGTATAGTAGGTCTTAGTGAAATTCGGTAGGAAGGAGAAGGCGAGATAAATTCAGACGAATTTAAGATTATTTACTCGGGAGAAGAGAAAAAAGAAAGGGGAATGGGGATTATAATGAGAAAAGACATAGCTGAAAGAATTAGCAAGGTAGTGACAGTTAATGACAGATTAATAGCCGTAAAACTCCAGATGGAGCCAGTGGATATGCTTATAATTCAAGTGTGTATGCCAACAACTAATGCTGGCGACGACGAAGTAGATAAAATCTTTGAACAGATTATGGAGATATTGGAGGAGGAGGGAAAAAGAAGGATCACCACATGGGAGATTGGAACAGTGTAGTCGGAGAGGGACAGGAAGATAACATAGTGGGAAAATATGGACTAGGGAAGAGAAATGAAAGAGGGGATAAACTTGTGGAATTCTGCCATAGAAATAGATTAATTGTAACTAATACATGGTTTAAGCATCACCAGCGGAGACTTTACACATGGAGAAGCCCAGGAGACCAGAGACGATACCAGATAGATTACATACTAGTCAATGAAAGATTTAGAAATACCATTAAAAATGTGAAAACACTACCAGGAGCAGATATCGACTCTGACCACAACCTTTTGGTGGCAAATACACAATGCAGACTGAAGAGCGTTAAGAGAAACATAAGAGTTAACAAGAAATGGAACTTAGAGGAACTCCTTAAAAACAAGGAGGCTATCATGACTGAGCTGGAGGAAAGGTTGGGGGAGAGAGCTGAAGAAAATAGGAAGAATGTAGATGAGGAGTGGAGATACATCCATAGCAACATTCAAGATGAAATGGAAAAGAAGGTAGGAAAGATAACAGGTGAAAGAAACAAAAAACCCTGGATCACAGCAGCCATGCTGCAAAAAATGGAAGAGCGGAGAAAGTGGAAAAACATAAATACTGAAGAAGGCCAAAGAAAGTACAAGGAGTTAAATAATGCTTTAAGAAGGGAAACAGATAAAGCCAGAGAACAGTGGATAAATGAGAAATGCGAGAAGATTCTCGAATGTGAAAGGATTTGTAGAACAGACCTCATGTATAGCAAAGCAAGGGAACTATTCAAGAAAAAGGCAAGAAAGATATGGCCTAAAAGAAACATTAACAAAAGTGGTAAAATAGTCTCGGAGCCAGACAATGTAAAGAATATCTGGAAAGAATACATTGAGGTTCTGTATGACAAAGAAGGAAAGCCAAGAAATATTGAATTAAATGAAAAAGAGGATGTGGGAAAAGATCAGGTAGGACCAAGTATTCTCGAGTCTGAAGTTAAAAGAGCAATTGATGACATGAAAAGAAGGAAGGCTGTTGGGAGTGATGATATACCCGTGGACGTTCTTAAGGTTTTGGGGTCTAAAGCAGTTAAGCAACTCACAAAATTTTTTAACCAAGTATATGATACTGGCATATGGCCTGAAGATTTTTTAGATGTTGTGATGGTACCACTGGAGAAAAAGAACAATGCAAAATGTTGTAAGGATTATAGAACTATTAGTTTAATTTCTCATACAGCTAAAGTTCTAACCAGAATAATAATCAAAGAATTAAATGTAAAATAGAAAGGGAGCTGAAAGATAATCAGTTTGTTTTCAGAAGAGGAAGGGGGACTAGAGATGCTATAGGATGTATGAGAATGATGATAGAAAGAGCGCTAGAAGTTGATAAATGTATGTATTTTTGTTTTGTAGATTGGGAGAAAGCTTTTGACCGAGTGAAATGGGATAAAATGCTGGGTATTTTAAACAAAATAAGAATAGATTGGAAAGATAAAAGACTGCTTAAAAACCTTTACTTTGATCAAAATATTAGAGTCAGGGTTGAAGGAGAAGAAACAGAAAGTACTTCAATAGGGAGAGGAGTGAGGCAGGGTTGTCCTATTTCACCAGCGATATTTAATATTTATGCAGAAACAATAACAGAAGAAACGTTGATGGAAGAGAAAGGATTTAAGATAGGAGGTGAAAGTATTACCACCATTAAATACGCAGATGATCAGGGCTTAATAGCAGAAGACGAGAAATAGCTTCAGAGGATAACAGCCAGACTAGTGGAGGTTGGCCAATAATACGGAATGAAGATCAATGCAGAAAAAAAACGAAAGTCGTGGTGGTTTCAAAGGAACATAAAGAATTAAATATAATGGTAAATGGCCAAAAATTGGAACAAGTAAGTAGTTTCAAATATCTTTTATTTTATCGCAGGATGGAAGTAGTGCACAGGACATCAGAAGTAGGATTGCAATGGCAAAATTAGCATTTAACGAGAAGAAGGATCTTCTCACAAGCACGAAAATAAATTTAGAAACAAGGAAGAAATTAGCAAAATGCTACATATGGAGCATAGCTCTTTATGGTGCAGAGACGTGGACGGTAAGGAGAAAGGAGGAAAAATATTTAGAAAGTTTTGAGATGTGGGTATGGAGGAGAATGATGAAAGTGAAATGGACAGAGAGGAAGAGAAATGAAGAAGTATTAGAAATGGTGGGAGAAGATAGGATGCTAATAAAAACAATCAGGAAAAGAAAATCAAATTGGATAGGGCGCATATTGAGAAGACAGTGTTTACAAAGGACGATCTTAGAAGGAAAAATTAATGGAAGAAGAGTAAGAGGGAGAAAAAGAATAGGAATATTAGAGAATATAAAGCAGGGATATAATACTTATAGAGGTATAAAAGAGGCTTCTAGGGAGAGAGAGAAATGGAGGCAGCGATTCAGTTAAAACCTGTCTTCGGACAGAAGCATGATGATGATGATGATATTTTACATTCAATGCTCATGCGCATACTTCTGTTTTATTGCGTTATTTTAGTCGTTATACTATCGCAACTTTTGATATCCAAATCGTGTATGATACACAAAGTAAGAAGAAAATTTCTAATCTACAACACTTCCGCGTACCCATTTAAAACTACCTCTAGAGATACCCGTACCCACTGTTTAAAACCCCTGCTCTATATTTTATGTTGAATTCTTAATATTTTGTTTTACGTTTTATGATTTGTAAATTATCCCATAAATCAGCGGTTATTAAACATTCAATTGTCGCGACCCCCTTGAATGTCATGCGGCCCCATTTAAGTTGAAAACTGTAAAAAAAAGAAACATTGCGAATTTCATTTGATGTAACCGTAAATAATTACTAAAAAATTGTATTTCCAAAAATTCTATTGTAAAATTTATTATTTGTATAAATTGCACATTTTTGGCATCAAATTATATCCAATATAATTTTGCGGATCTTAGTTTAGAAACGCTGACATAAATGACGATTATATCGGCATTGTTTTTCCACTCAGGCGTTTGAATGTAGCAAAGCAAAATAATAAATAGGGTGTGATTGCAAAATTAAATAATCAAACTAATAAATTCAGTGACGGAATCAAAAACTACCGCCACTAGGTTACGATGAGATGAATGAACAGAAATATTAATAAAAATGTTCACAATAATAATCTGTAATGGATAAAATGATAACAACAGCAAATTTTTCCTCACCTTCTACGATTGCATTCTCAAAGTTCTTCTCTGCCTTTGCCGAAGAAAGGGAAAAACGCGTAGCCTTCTCGGTTGATATAAAAGATTAAGTTTTTTCGATGATTGGCACAGTTTTTGGTGACACGATGGAGATAAAATAACAGGAAGAGCACGCTAAAGGTATTATTCGAGGTGGGTTGGATAATATATTTAGGATTTAAATGATTTGCACATTTACCAAAAAATATTTTGTAAAAATGATGACGTCCTGTACAAAGTAAATTACGCAATAAGAAAAGATATTCTTCAAGTTCTTATTCCGCCAGAGATATTTTGTGTTAGAACGTGTCGACGAGCGATTGAATTCTGCATTTAAAAAACGGATGATATAAAATATACTATATTTATCATGGGTATGTATGTATTAAACAATTTTTCTCGTTCTAAATGGGGAGTGAACCTTGAGGCGCTTCATTTTACTTACCATGAAGTGGAGAGCAGATGGAGCGAACGTGATCATGAATAATCATGAATTTGAATGCCCAGCCGATTCGCCTCTGTCCTACGCACAGTGAGTATCTCAGAGGTAGTGCAATGAATAGCCGCGGAAGGGAGGAGGGAAACCCGGTGCCGGTATTTGCCTGCTCTTACGAAGAACACCAGTGGAGCTAACAGCTTAACGTCCCTTCCGAAGGACGGAAAAGCTGAATTTGCGCGGTCTCCTCAAACCACACAAACAGGGGGCCGGGCGAACTTGGAAAAATCCTACTTGCGCAGGATTCGTTCCCGCTGCCTTTTCAAGCAGCAGGCGAGTAGCAGCCAGCGTCCTAACCACTACACCACCGGCACCCACGCGAACGTGATGTGTGTCTTAAGCGGAGCCATTATCTTTGAGGAAAAGTGGAGGTCGTCTAGCTAGGGGGAATAAAGGTAGGGATGATTTTCACCATCGCTTCTTTCCAATGCCTGATCAGTGCTGCGGAATTTTTTCATAAATGGCATCCGATCTAATGTTAGCTCGCATACAAAATGGAAATAGTCGAATAAAATAATCCGCACAACTATTGCACCAAAATTCCGTTCATTCAATCGAGTTCATGTCGTATAATAGGAATTTCCTTAAAACCGGTATTGGGTTATGGACCCATGGAATTATAGTGAGATAAATAAAATATGAACAGCCTTGAAAAATAGCGTCTGTTTAATCACGATGGTATATTTTTAAATCACCGCACATAAATCAACATAACATTATTGCACAAACTTATGAGTGCTTGAAGGAACGTAACTTAACGATTAGAAGCACGAGTGGCAGTCAGCTGAGTTGTGGCACTTATGTCACCTCCCCACTGTTGACCAAATCTGGATTCATCGCTTGCCTTACGCATTTTCTTCTCATGCCTGATTGTTTGGACTCCTTTCCATCCAAGAACTTCATTATTATCTCTTCTTGAAACTAAAGGAAGCCAAATTAAAATTCTAGTTTCTGTTTTTTTCATTCCGTAAAACCGATATTTCCGATAAACCGCACTACGTTAAAACGGAATTTCAGCGTATTTAGCTATAGTTTAGGTTTGAAAACTGCATGATCTGCAAATAATATATTAATAGCGTAAAACATTGAAGTTTTTAAAGCGAAGCCACCTTAACGTGTGATGCATCAAATTAAACGTCTCGACTTGCAGATTTGCATTATTTGAATTATAAAATTGAAATCGGTCAAACCGTTGGTGAGATTATCGAGGTTTTTTGTGAACGACTAAGCTTTGCTTGACGTAGTTGTAGTGGTTGATGTTAAGGTGGTGCTGCTAGTGGACATTAGTAGAAGGAAATAAACCTTGCAGTCGCTGACCTTCATGATAATGCGACAGAAGGCTTACTACCAAGACAATATTTAATCTAACCAACCAGTCGGTTTATCAATGGGCAACTGCTAGTCTTTTATGAATCTTATACATTATATCCAATGTTCTCGGCGATATTCCTTACAAAAATGTAACCTTTTATTTTTCATTTATTTTTGTTATACGCCAAACTTTATTAAACAAATTTTCGCGTAGCTGTTTTGAACAACTCTTCCTTGTTGCGATTTGTTTTTGAGCAAATATTTGGAAAATGTGGTTTATTCAGATACCTAAATTTTAACGTGATCAGATGACTATATTTCCAATTTGTTAGTGACGTGAAATTAGACAAAAGAAGTTCCCACGTGACGCTACAAGTACTATAAATAGAACCAGCTATTTTTCAATTAATACGTGTAACTAAATTAAACTTATGACTTATATTTTGCAGTCGATATTTAGTTCAATGGGAAATAATCCACTCGGTTTAAGGAATTTCGTTTCTTAGTTCATTTTTACTGCACAGGTCTAGTTTATAGGCAGGGGTGCGTAAATACTGCTTCGGTTCAGCAATCAAACTGAAATGATGTTACACTTCAAACACAAACGCTTTAGTTCCTTCTCTCAATCCCAGCCACGCTCATTGTCGCTTTTTTCAAAATGAAAATATTATTTGGGATTTCTATTCCACTGTACCACTTATGACTTATTTACAATTCTAATCCGACACAAATACAGTAAAACATCGATAGTGCAAAATCTTATAATACAAAAGGTTCATTAGTACAAGCCGCGTCGATATGAGCCGTGTAATTTGAAGTATCTTAAATTTTGTAGCAACGAGGTTTTTCTGGAACTATCGGGAATATTATAAAATAATTAACATCGATAATCGAATATTTCTTTACACGTCAGCCCGGAATTAACACCCGTCACGGACGAGTAGACGGGCATATTTGGTCGCTCCTGAATAATTAGCTTAAATGAACATATATATTTAACCGTGAAAGTACGTAAAACGGCTAATGAATATTTAAGGAAATCTGTCACCGAGCGCATATTTTATTCAAATATCTCAGTCGTAAATTATTTTAGTTTTTGAAAACTTATGCAGCGAAATAATTTTGGCACAGTTAAGTGGAGCGTTATATAAACTATCGATTAATATTATATGATACGGAAACTAAGATGCCCGAACGAGCAAAATAAGCCGATAAACTTTCTTTTCACATTAGAAGTGCTGCGACGTGAAAGGCAAGTTAGTAAGAAATCTTCAAAGTTAAAGGAGCATTGACGTAGTAAACTGCCGGAGATATTAAGAGTTCCGACGGCAGGAAGCGTGCGTTCCAGGAAGAAGAGATAAAAGGTAGTAGTTTTATTATACAACGTCGTGAAGTCCAAAATCTTCCAAAGAAAATACCATCACAAACATATACTCCGCCGTATCTCTTTCGAGATGCTTCATTTGCTAGAGAATGCTTTTGGGCGACGGGAAATGGACGTTTACAATCTAAAATAAGATTCGCTTCTCCCTCGCAGGATTTTATCGCCGTAGTTGTGAAAAGGAGAAATATCGCAATAAAAGACCGGAATGGGATCTGTGATGCATTACTGCAGCTGGATCATTAAAAAAAAATCTTTCCTTTGAATGGTGTTACCTCTTCAATCATTAGCTGAGAGAGAATTTCTCACTCAGATTTACCGTATAAGTGAACTGATTCCGAATTTATTTTGGAGCTGGGAATACTAAGAGAATAAACTATTATAGATGCTTCCGTCGCCGCAAATAATCTGACAGACGACGCTGATTGAAGCGATGCGTCATGAGTGGTCATTTGGTGCGTGAGATAACGCATCGAAGCGGTTTTTTATAACTGCTTGTCCGAACGAGATGGATTTTGATGAGATATTAATCCTGATGAATATTGTATAAGTCAGTCGAGGGAGCAAAAAGAATTCTGGAAACGTTGTCATGTTTATTTCCTTTTATTCTCACAGTACTTCAATTGCTTTGTTTTAATGGATTATTATTTGCGGGAATCTCTATGCGCACTTTTCCGTTAATCAGAATGCCATTCCATCAAAAATACATTTCTTTCAAATTTCCAATTTTATCATATAACATCGTTCTCCATTTACTCATACTTACCTACAACGTCGTATTCGACTACGTATTAGTAAATCTGGCTGATAATTGCACGATTATTTGAGCTGGTTGGTTACATACGTTTCCGCGTTTATAGCAACAAAGCGTTTCGATCGACATCCAGAATTCCTGATGCCGTTTTGGAACCTCGACCTTCGTATATTAGTCTATGTCAAATAAATGGTAAGGGTGCGATTTTACTTGGAACGCGTAAGCCTTTGTTTTATGCATAAAATGTGAAGTTTCTTAGAGAAGTATTAGACTAGTGCCACGCGAAAAAAATTCTGGTAATTCGCATTTCTTCCTGATATACTTTATGATAAACTTATTATTGATATGATTATTTATGGATATTTTCAGCAAATGATAAATTATGACCCACATAAAGGTAAAACTCTGATTGTTGTAAGTTTAAAATGTCGATTAATAACGTACTGTCGGTTTTTTTAGAAAAAATATTTTTGGGCAAATTGCTATTATTTTGACAAGCTTATCAGAACGATTAATTTTTACCTTAATTCTACTTTTGCTTAAATTTATCACTTTTTAAAAACTCCTCTTTTCACTTGATTCTTATTTTATTTCATTCTCAACACTAGTTAATTTTATTTTGTTAGTGTTTCTTTAACTTTATGCGTAGAACTTGATATAGCTCTTCCTAGACTAAGATCCATTCCGTAACAGCTTTCGCCATTCTTCCTTAATCGCGGCATGTGAAAAATAATACGGCCTTTTTTAAAAGTCGTTCCATGTACCCATCTAGAATTTTTTCAAGTCTAAAACTATCTTGATGAGCTAAACTTACAGGCAAACATGGTTTCGCTGTTGATAATATGTAATGGAAGCATGGCATTCTTGAACGGAGCGTCTTGTCACGGTTAATTACGTTGGATCAAATCGCTCTCAGCGATCATGTTTTGCGGCAGAATTAACCTGTATCTTAACTTTACAAGCTTCCGTCTCTCTGGCTGCCTGCCTTCGCAAGATGTACCTTCGTGCTTGCCACTTTCCATCAAGGTACTGGGTTTTATTGTTTGCATTCTGCCTAAATCACGTTTTAGTTTTGCCTGTAATGTCCACTTCCCAAAATCAGTTAGTTATTTTTATTCTTTCCTAAAACACAAACTTCTGGTTTAAAATTTCAACGTAAAATCTTGCTTCCTCACTTTTATAAAATTGTTAACGCGCACAACTTTTCAACATATGTATAGCAAAATTATTTTATCTTTAATATTTAGTAAATTATATCTTGAAATAATAATGTTTCCTAAAATAAACATGGTAAAATTTATAATATATATTATTCTGAACAGAAAACTGGAATTATTGCATAAATTTATTTTCTTGTCGAAGTAACATCACAATAAAAAAATCTGATGTGGACACCACATGACTTTCTCCATACCTGTAATATTTCTAAAAATTCCAAATAGGTTAAATGATAAAAAATATTTTAAGAAACTGAGAGAAAAATTTAAAGGCTACAAAGAAGAGAAATAAACTGAAACCGTAGCTTTCTGATATTGGAAATTTCCACGAAGCTCCAACAGTTAAGAAAATTAATAGAAGGGTTATTAAGAAGTAAATGAACGTCAAGTTTTTACAATAGACGCCGGTAGGTGGCGACAAAGAAAAGGAATTTTTTGCAATACAGTATCCGTCGCTTGCGTCCGTGTGAAAGGCGTTATTTGTGCCAATGCATTGGCGCAAATAACGCCTTTCACATTGCAATGCTTTCACGGCATCTGAGATACGCGTATCCGAGATATTGTATCCTCGTCTGAAAGGGGCCCATTATATCGAAAAATCTTTCAAAGGTTGTAACAAATTAAATTTTCTACAAAATTTATTACAATACACTTTTACATTGATTAAATATTAAAGCAATTATTTAAAAAATCTGATGTGATCACCACATGACACGTAATATTTCTAAAAAATTAATACTTTAAAATATCTTATAATTGTGATATGGGAGCAATATTTGTACTGTTCTAAAGGTAAAAGAATCTACATTCTAATTCTTATCACAGAAATGTAAAATTTATCGTATTTTCTGGAATTTCTATTAAAACATAGCGTTTTTGAGTTTTAAATCGCATTGTATCGATTTGTTGCCGTTAAGACGATTATTACCAAACTCGGCTTTAGCGTAGACGGGTGAAAAAATGGGTTATTTTCTTTCCTCTCTACTACACTTCAGCAATAGAAAGTTGATCGATACATATTAGGGTATAACATTAGCATCATTGGTGGAACAAAGGTGCCGCCAGCGCTCATGCAAGAAACAACAGTCACTAACGACCCCGTTCAGCCGAAGTTAGGGTACCAACTTGTCTCTTGCCGTTTAATGAAATCACTTGCGACAATTTTGACTGCACGATGTACAGATCCGTCTCGTCTACTTTAAATGCCCTGTTTTCAGGATATTTGTGATAGTCGAATTCTCGTTCCAATAGATCAATACAGTGGGATATGCCTTTTGCCCTCGCAAAAGACGTTCCCGTTGGCTTTCTTAGCGAGATTTTGTCCTTATGATGGGACAGAAACAGTTTTAACCATTTGTGCCTGCTGTTTTTTTTCAATAATTTTTAATGCCCCAGTATCATTTTTCCTTTTATAAAAGACAATTTGGCATTGTTTCACTTCCAATACAAATTATCAAAACCAATTTTGTGCTGAAATTCGAGTAGTTGTTAATGTAAATAATTACTGATATTTTTTTCAAGACGAGGGTTTAAATGTGGAATACTGTTCCATATAAGGAACCGTAAGTGGTCCATATTTGGAACTTAGTCATGTTGGATTTCGAAAACGTGTAACAACAAAACTAATGATATATAATTTCTTTACCAACAGTTTAAAGAACACTTCAAATGCTTAATATAAATGCCAAGATTGAGAAAGGAATCAATAAGTAAAGCTGCAAAATAAAGCAATGAATACACACCTTTCAAAATCTTTGAAACGTACTGAATGAACTTCAA
This sequence comes from Tanypteryx hageni, assembly GCA_028673005.1. Taxonomy (NCBI): domain Eukaryota; kingdom Metazoa; phylum Arthropoda; class Insecta; order Odonata; family Petaluridae; genus Tanypteryx; species Tanypteryx hageni. The sequence continues at coordinate 45,643,240 of CM054117.1, forward strand.
TAAGCAACGAAAAAACACTCTCAATGGCATCCAACCAACTGATCTCGGTACTAGGAATGACTTGGCCGACCCTTTCTTTCAGTAAAATCGGTGCTGCAACATACCAGACTTGAAATATTGTGGTATTCCACATTAGGAGACTTCCATATTTGGCTACTTTCCCATATATATATATATATATATATATATATATATATACATACATAAAGATGGCGACAAGTTGTAAAACGTTTACGTGTGTCACTTCGACACCCCCAGCAGCTCACTATCCTGAAGCCATCTTATTGGTGAGTGCTTACTAGGCTCCTTATCCCAACAATTTTTTGCCATCCATTTATCACATTTACCTTTCCTCTTCCGTAAACATTTATATATAGAGAGAGAAAGGGAGAGAGGGAGGGAGAGTCTTTCTCTCTTATTCTGATGAAGGGATCACCCCCAAAATCTCCGATGTACGTGTGTAAATGTGTTTTCCGATAATCCAGTGGATCTGTTATTGGTAAGTGCTCGCTGGGTTTCATTATCGCAACAACTTGTTGCAATTCATTTACCATATTTATCTTTTGCCTTCCATAAACTTCTAAATATAAATCAGACCAATCGTTTGGTGGTGTGAAAGCTATTTAAAAAGGAACTTTTCATATGAAAATATGAATTCTGTAATCTAGGTTATTTCAAAGATATTGGTTGTTTTTGATGGTTCAAATTTTTATTAAGTGAGTGATGATAGTACAATAAAATAACTGAAAACAGTTTTAAATTGTAGTATTTTACTTGACCGAAAATTTGTTTCAATCCCGAAGGTGAAATATTATTTCGTGAGAACCTTCGTCTAATCGTAAAATTTGCAACAGTCTTGTTTACGCGATGCACGTCAAGTATTATTAAAGGAATACACTAGCAAAACATTTGCTCCATACAAAAAAAAATTATTATCCTTTCCAAAATTCAGGTTAATTTTTAAGAAGGTTGCGATATTCTATACATATGAATGATGTTCTCTGAAATTGTTTTCCATCTCGCCCCTGGCTTTTCTTTAATTTTTCACCCAATTGCTCTTTTTCATTTTATATCTCGCTTTTTCATTTTATAACTCGCTTTTTCCTCTTTCCCCCAGCTATTTTGATCACTCGCATTTTCCTCTCCGTTCGCATAATCATTTCCCTCTCTTTTCAATCTCTTTTTTCCCCATCCACTCCTTAACTTCATCTCCAGATATACATTTTATTTCCTCATTCTTTCCGATGAACATGCTTGCAATCTCTTAATCATTTCAAGGAGTCTCGAATTAATTGACTCGGCAATCAGTTAATACTACGAAAAAAATTTCAACGCGTACTCGTAAGCAAGTAATGTTGCCGGAAATGCTTCGTGAAATAATAAATTGAGAAAATCACGGAATTGGTCGGAAATAATCCGTACTCTTTTATAGGATGTTAATTAAACGTCCGCATTGAGGGAGATGAAACAAAAGATTCAACGCGGAGATGAACGATCATATATATTATTATAACTGCAATAAATATATACTCATAGCTGTAACTAAATGCAAATTTAAAGCCATAGAAACTTTACTATTATTATTGAATATAATTCAGTTAAAAAGACGTAAGTACTGTGATTCGTGTACTTCGTTTTTCATTGCCAGAAAGCCATTTCATCAATAGTAGGTATTATTTTTATTTATAGCTAGTTCTCATGTTTTGTGATTATGAATTGTATTCTCAATATTTATGCGGTCCTTGCATGAAGTGAACGCATATAGTGGAGATCGTTTCCGACCGTACGTCCGTATGTTAAAACTCGGGAACCGCTGGACGTATTTTGCTGAAATTCAGTTTTGGGGAGTTTTACTAAAATTTGTTGATCTCAAAGAACGCATTTGGAAACTCTGTGTACTCCCATATGGAGTGTATACATTTCCATATTTGTTGTTCCTGCTTCTAATTTTTATAGCTTTCCGCATCCTGTCAATGTTTCACGTCTTTTATATCACGCCTCCCTTTTCAGGAATCCAGCGAAACATCTCCACTCACTTCTTCGTATTTAGAAATAATCGTATTTCTAGCAACAAACACGATAGAAAATTGTATTATTGAGCACTAAATCACATTTCCAAAACATTGATATCGTTACAGCCACATATCTTAAAAGCACTGGACATGCGTTCATATAAATTTTCCGGGAATATATTAATTTCATTCCAGAGTTTTCACGTGAAATATGTCATTTGTCCCTGATCAACTTATGCCGCAGCTTTCTCGTCTGATTCATCGACGTATTAATCATTGAAACGATTCACTTAGGTTTTTCGTACCAGTTCTTTTATCCATTTTTTCTTCAATCTATATGCCTTAGAGACTTCCTCCTTATTTCATCGCAAACTCATTTCGCTTCCTTTGTTTTGGCATGGATTAATCCGCCTAACCTTCGATTTCACTCGCTGCAATCTTTCTTGCTTCACAAAAATCTCCCAGCCTGCTTATTAGTTTTCCTTTTCTTTCTTCCACTCGCCCTGTTCGGGGTCATTTCGTCCTACTTTAAAAACACTCCCCTTTCTTAAAAAAACAACCAATCCTATCATTTCTTGAATGTACTTTTACAAAGAGATCTCGCAAAAAATATCCTTCGCAGGGTATTGATAAAAGGGAAAGATAATTTTCTCCTTAAAAGGATTAATCATTCCTTCCGTAAACAACCTCTGTCGCAAGCTTTGCTGTGACTCCGTGTCTTGCTTTTACGGTTAAATTTTTCAGCAGGAGGGAAGGAAACGCTCATGGATATTATCTTCTAAGTATCTGAGCTAATTTTCCTAATTTTATTGTTATATAGAGGAGATCTCCGGAATACAAACGTCCGACTTGCGAACACACACACATAGTATTTCCTCGATTATCCAACCTATATGGGGAAGAAGGACCGCCGGATAAACCGAAATGTCTGTTAATTGGTAAATAATGTAAACAGTGTTCAATTAGGAACATTATGTATTTATTTAAGTATTTTTCATACCGTTCATTCCGTTTTACGGCGAAATTTAAAAATAAGAAATAATATATTAAAATATTACTAACAGAAATATTAAAATTTCCGAGATTTAACTCTTAGTACGGATGCCAACTTATAAGAAGTTAATTCAGGGAGATTTTGTTCCAGATTAAAGACAAGTCTTATGTGAACTATGAAACTTGTTTTGTTTTTTGTTCAGAAGGCTGTTAAGGAATACTTATTCACAATTTTATTTTACTGGCCTAAATAATTAGCGGTAATGATCTCTCGCGTGAGTCGACTTTCGGTGGATGCAACCGACATATGTTTCCGACTATGGTTAGAGAGTTCATCTATTTTTTAGTCGGTTAAACCGAATGTCGGATAGGCGAGGGTTGGATAATCGAGGTTATAATGTAGTGCGGTATATATACACGCCAACCCGCGCCAACCAATCGGTCTTCACTCTTGAGAAATAACTGCGGCGGCGGAGTTGGGCGTCCACCTTCCGCGGGATTTCATTTTGAGTCCAGCTGATTCGCCTGTTGCCTTACGCACGCAATGGGTATCTAAGAGGTAGTGTAATAGATATCCGGATAGGAAGGAAGGAGAGAAACTCGTGCCGACTTTTTTTAGCCTTTGAAGAGCACCAATGGTCCAACGGCCTAACGTCCCTTCCGAAGGATGAGGTGTTCATTTGAGCGCACTTCTTATTTCTCTTTTACTCACTGACTCGTCCTCGTCTCCTTAGTTCCAACACACACTAATAGGGCGTCGAGCGTCCTCGGAAAGGATCCTGCAGGATTCGAGCCGAGTGTCGTTTTATCTGACTGGGCCAACACTCTAACCACTACACTACCGGCTCTCCTTACATGTTCGTATCCTTCCGAGAGAGAGCAATGTGCGTTTGTTCATACTGTGATTCAAATAGAAGAAGACGTCAATGCTGATAAGCGTAAGATCCAATGATACATCCGTAAAAAAGAAATGGATACCATATTTTTCAAATGCAACTAGACGAAATAAAGCGTTCAGAGAAAGGAGAAACTCCATCACAGATCGGCCATTTGCTTGGTTTAAATCACTCGACGATCGGGACGATAAACAAAAGTTTCTTATTCATTTTTAATGTTTTCGTTTTTCTACTGGCATTACAAATATGTCGTTTTCTACTATTAACCACTACATATTGGAAGATATTTCAGCTAAATTATAAGTTAAATGGGCATTTTTAACGTTGTGTTAGTGAAAATTGAGTTTCAAGTTCCGAACAAAAGACTTATGAACAAACTTTTGTAATGCAACACTTTCGTCACTCTAGGATAAACTTTATTCCTAATTTACGTAAACATTAACTACAATGCCCCAAAATAGCGTATATATGCTTCGGAGTGAACGTTTACGAAATATTTCCGCCGTTAAATTCTACGTATTTTTTCCCAAACAGTATTTAGGAAACCCCTTAGCTACTGATACTCTTTACAGATTCGATATACATCTTATATATTGACAATATTTTGTGTTATATTCTGCACTCCAAGTTGAGACCTTAAAGAGAACCTTTAATTAAACTTTTAAAGGATAACCCAAGTGATCCAATAAATCGCTCCTCCGAATCCCTAATAATATGCAAGTGTTCGTACACGACTTACAGTTTACAAAGCCCTCATCAGCATCTTGCATGTTAATTATGGTTGCTTTCCCTTATAATTTTTTCTTCAACGCTATTGTTTTAGAATGCCATGCATATTATATTTTAATTAGCGAAAAGGGAAGAGTTTGATTGGGTGGCTTTGCAAAAACTTCCTTAAAAATAAATTGTATTGAGGGCTAAATAGGTTCTATTACATACTTTAAAAAAATAAATCGTGGATATTGTATTCATTTAGGGATTACAAACTCTCACAAGACGTATTTTCAATGGCAATTTTCTCTAGAAATGGAATGCTTCTGCATTGCAATGTCATGCACGCAATACTGATAGTATTTTTATGATTTTACAATGTTAATGCAATACAGACATTATTAAGTAACTTGATACAATTCTGCTACGTGTAAGTATTGAAATTTTAGCCCTTTTTTAAATCGCTAATGCAATCGGTTTTTCTGTCCGCCCGTCTGTACGTGCCATCTTTCCGGAATCCTGTAACTTGGAGAAAACAAATTTTCAGTGGGCATCGGTTCATATAAGGACTACACACAAATTTTGTGGATCTAGGATTAGGGTCTAGAGTATAAACAATGTTTTTTTCCGACCCATTTGTATATTTTTCTAACCCAATAAGAAAGGCATGAAATCGTTGCGGGGCATAATAAGTTTGCAGGTTTTTAAAATAAAATTGAGGTAGCAGTTCGGGACATAAACAGTCCTATAGATGAAAGAGAGAAAGAAAGAAAGAAATAAGGGAATATAAGGGAATATATAAGGGAAGATATCCGCAAGAAGTTGATAAAATGCTACGTATGGAGTATAGCATTGTATGGGGCAGAAACATGGACGCTAAGGAAAAATGACATCAAATACTTGGAAAGCTTTGAAATGTGGACTTGGAGGAGAATGCTGAAGATAAAATGGACAGATAGGATGAAAAACGATGAAGTGCTATGAAGAATAGGAGAGAAGCGAATGATTATACAGACTATTAGAAAGAGGAAGGCTAACTGGGTTGGACATTACCTGAGGAGAGAGAGTATGATTAAAGACGTGTTAGAAGGAAAACTAGATGGGAAAAGGGAAAGAGGCAGGAAAAGGTTTCAGCTGATAGACGATTTGAAAGGGAAAGAGAGTTATCAAGATATGAAGAGGACAGCGGAAAATAGGAGTATGTGGAGAACCAGGTTTAACCATGAATAATCACGGACCTGTCTACGGACAGACTACCTATGATGATGATGAGATGAAAGAGAGGTTTATATATTTAGGAAACAGAATTCAAATCCTTGTCGAATGAGAAAGAATAATTAGTAATCCAATACAGAGGAGAAATTTTCCAGTTTTAAACAATGGGTAGTATCAACTTCCATTCCTTTTAAATTCGAAACACATGTTATAACATACCATTGAAACCGCCGTAACTACGACGAGACAAGCGGGACATCTGCCCTGGGCGTAACTAGAGAAAGGGCGCAAAAATTGTTAAAGGCAAGTTGTGTATGTTACAAGGACAAGGGAGATTTCACTACTGTACTTGTTCCAGACATTACGCATAGAAGAAACTATAAATTTCGATGATGCTATTGATGAGTTTGCTGCATTAAAATCACATAAAATAACTCTTTAATATTAAAATATTTATACTTTCCGTATTTAAATTGTGTAATTACGTATGTAATTATATTTATAATTATGTATTTAAATTATCATCATTTATAGAAGGAAATTATATCATTTGTAGTTTATTTATTAATTGCTCGCCTTATGTCCATATAGGTAGTAGATAATTTTTTATGGAGGGGCGCTTATTTGGCAGTTTGCCTCAGGCGTTAAAATAGATAGATACAGCGCTGCCTCTCGTAAACGAAGCTTATCTTTCGCATCTTTTCAATAACTATATTTATTACATTTCTGTGGTCATTTTTGTCATATCGCTGTATTAGCGACTGACACATTTTATTAATTATTCCATTTTCTGTATTAAAATTATGTATATAATTATATTTATAACTATGTATTTAAATTATGCACGTTTAAGTAGGAAATTATAGAATTTGTAGTTAATTTTTATTTATCAACTGTTCACCCCAAGTCCATATGGGTATTATAAAATGTTTATGGAGGGGGCGCATATTTGGTAGTTTGCCCCTGGTGTTAAAATAGCTAGTTACACCGCCGCATTGATATAATGCCTTTAACGGGAATATATAGACTATATTCCTAGGCCGTCTATCTGAATCAAAGTTGTAATCTTATGATGACCGCATTATCCAAAAGCAAGAAAAAAGCGCTTATTCTCTTATCATCGCTTTTAAACTTTATTTGCACTATTCGCGTCAGCAGAAACTTGCTTATACCCATTTACTCCCTTTGTTCATGTGTTTCCTGCCAGTTCTTTTCCTAAAACATCTCTTGATTATACTTTCATGACTAACTCCCAATTATGTGCTTACCTTGTCGCCTCCTTTTTTTACTCTCTACATCTACGAAGTATAGAGAAAGTATTGTTTTCAAGAAAAAAGTCGAATTCGAGATTTCAACGGAAATACATGTTTTAAGGTCCCCTGAACACGTTTTAACTGTTTTCTCGATGCTCTCTGTGCGTGTGTCTCTGACCAGAATTTTGTAGGCGCGCTAACTCAAAAACTAATAATCCGATCGGCATAAACTTTCATATTTTGCATTTCTATTAAAAATTCAAGAAATGATAATATTTTTGCTGAAATCGGTCGAACAAAAGGAAATGTTAACTCTTGTCATTTATCCGTTTTAAAAATATTTTCTTTAATATTTGATTAATGTGAAAACGTACTGGAAAAAAAACATGGTACGTAATTTAACGTTCTACAACCTTTGTTTGAAACATTTTTCCATATAATTGTTGAAGAGATAATTTAAAAACTAAATTTTTTAGCTGCCACAACCACACCACCTACCGGAGACTATTGAAAACACATCAGGCTCCTTTTTATTTTCTTAATTGTTGGAACTTTGGGACTATATCCAATATCAGAGGGTTATTTAATTATTTCTGTTCTTTGTAAAGTGTTTAAATTTTTCTCGTAGTTCCTTAAAATATTTATTATCATTCAACCTATTTGGAACTTTGAGAAATATTACAGTTATGGAGAAAATCATGTGGTGCCCACAGATTTTTTCATCTAAATAATGCATGACGCTGCGTGTATTGGTTAAGACATAGAGCCTGCCGTCGCTCGTCTAAGGGGTGTTTCCTCAAGTTTTTTTTCTTCAGTCGTGTCTCGGTTACATCACGATCAGTCACACACCTATTAAAAAAATAGCATTTGTCATCTCGGAAAATCGTGCCTTCTTAGCACCAGAACGGCTTCCATATTTCCCACGCGTCACTTCTGATCACGTCATGCGGAACTCAACACTCTTGTGGACGACAAAGAGAAAAAAGAGAACAGTAGTATAGATTATACTCATCTAAGATTTTGACATTCGAGTAACGACCTAACTTTTCTTGGCTGAACTCACGAAACCGCATCTGAATAGAAAAAATTGTCGATGTTATGTGAAAAGGCAATAATATTTTTTCTTCGATAATGAACAAATGTTTTTGTGCGATATTTTATTTTACATCGGAGGTGGGCTAACCTAACGCATGTCCTGTGGGTAATGCTTAGGCGGGCCGCATTATCATTCGCAATTGCGTCGGTGGGCCGCATTAGAGTTCACATCGGAAATTACTCGCAAGACTAAGTGGGATCTTATTAGGGAAAATCTTTAATAAATGTCTTTAAAGCGTAACAATATTATGAGAAAATGTTTTCTCGGACAACATTTTTGCTTAAAACTATGGGGTTAATAACATTAATTTCATCTGATAATTTAGGATTATTCTAGTTACAACCGTGGTTTATCTGCCCAGCTGTTACGAGTGCCCTATCAGCCAATTTTAAACTCTTAATTCTCGTTCATTACATGACGTAGGAGCTAAATATGTACATTTGGACAGAGATCGATATATATATAATATAATATAAAGAAACCCTTCCGATGAAGGAATTTCTGTTGAAAGATCGCAATTTTCTCAAAGACTCCAACGCAAAAACCTGAGCTCTGTTCCTTCCAAAAAATATATTCGCAATGTTACTCCGCGTGCCACTATTTCATTTGATAGTATGGCAAAAATTACGCATTCCATCTCTTCAGCAATGAGGTGAAACTAATATCAATAATTCGCGTTTAATGATATTTTTATATTAATCCATACTGGACCATAATTCCACTAAATAAATAAATATTGTTCATATTGTGTTATTTATGATCAGAAAAACTTTTACGATTAAGATAAAAAATATCTCAGGCGAGTTTTAATTTATTCGCATTGTATCAAAATCGGAAAACATTTATAATGCATTCAATTAACAAAATGCCTTGTCAGAAAAGTGAATCATCTGAATAAATCTTGGCAGTTAAGGACCAGTGCCCCAGTTCAGTAAATATAAATTTTAAAATAAAAATTGCATTGCATTAAGAATCATCAAAACCATAGAGAATATCCAAGTGGAAACGCACAAGCACATGTGCGTCGTGAAGCCTTCTCTATTTGAGCGAAAATGATGCTGTTTAATGCCTACATGCAGAAATTTACTTTCCCTTCGGCATCATTTAATCGTTATCGTGGTGTATTCCCCCGTGGAGAGGCCGTGATGGTTTTCAATGTTTCCCGTTTAAATTGCGGTCTTCCGCGGCTTCCGTTTGCATGGGGCGTCAAATTGATCCTAGTCAATCAATTATTGGGAACATTTAACCAATTTCGAATGAGCTCTTATCTAGCTTCGTTTGATATACGAATCTGTCGTGACTTTATTTTGCTATTGATGACTTCGAGTACATAAGAGAGTGATATTTTCAACTGTTTCAGCCATTTCAGTTCCAAAACTATAACCATAACGTGTATAGAATGCTATATATGGAATCTATATACGAATTAGTTCTCAAGGTTATAAAATTTGTCATGAAAAAAATGGAAAACATAAAACATAAGACCACAAAATCACAAAATAATTACCTTTTGAAATGTCTCGATACAAATAATGATGTAGATCTGTTTATATTTCATTTAAGTATATATTTTGCATTTTACTAGGGCATACAATTAAAATCAATTTTCGATTACAGTAGCGAATAACATTACCTCTCAAAATATCGCAAGAAAATACTTATGAAAGTATGCTCTTATTAATTTCACCGCTAACGTTATAAGATGCATAAATAAATAAGTTGCATTTCTTTCGCTTCTTGTATTATCAATTCCTATTTACATGGGCTGAGAAGTTGTTTACTAATTTTTTTTCTCCATATACCCGCTTATGTGATGTAATTTTGTTCCCCATTTCAAATATATTTACCAATTTCTCTCGTAAAATTTTCCCTCCGCATTATGAGTCATTACTTTCTATGTGCTAATTTCTTTCGAATGTCTTCGCCTTTTTCCAGTAGCTTTCTCCGGTTCCTTTCCTCCGTTATTCTCTGATTCCTGTCCTCGCCACCCCTCATAACTTCCTTTGCCGTAAATTCGGGGCGAAATCATTCGGTTTTCAACTCTCACATCCGCTCTCGCCTCTTCCTCCTCAGCTCCTCCCTCCCGACCCTATTCCCGCACTCACTTCAACCTCCACTTCACTCTGCAAAACTAGGCCCATCCCTTCTCCATTCACTGCATTCTCATCCTGGAGCTCTCTTTTTTTCCTCCCATCACCTTCCTTCCCAACCTCTTTTCCCTTTCAGCAACAACCTTATGACGTTGTCCCCTTTCAAAAAAAATCCTCAACCCGCCCCAACACCATACTCCCCACTTCCATTTTAACTTTTCCTTCCTCTCTCTTTCTCTCCCTCACTCTTTTTCTATATCCGTCCTATCCTCCCTCTATTTTTTCCTTTTTACAAGCAGTATATCTACCCCCCTTTTTCCTTTACCCTTATCTCCTTCCGGTTCAGGGTTTGGTGAGGAGGATGGAGAAAGAAAGAGAGAGATAGGGAGAGAGAGAAAGAAAGGGGAAGAAGGAAGTAAAAGGGAGAGGAACATGCGACTGTGGACCCACTCTTATTCTTTTCTCTCGGTGAAAGGAGGGTGAGAGATAGCGCTGACGGCTATGATGTAATTTTCATGCGAGCCTTTCCTACGGCTTCTCTGACATAGACTTGCTTCTATATCGAGCAGACAAGAGAAATTGGGAATAAGTGAAAAAGGTTGCGCGTAGGTGGTGTTTATAAATCGATTTTTTATTTAAGATTTATTCGTATCGATGGCTTCAGAAATAGAAGTTGTTTTTCGTGCTTTACCGGCGGAGATTCCTTTCATTGAGTAATAGTGCGTATAGAAACAATTTTTGTGGGAAATATTGGTGAAAGAAACAACATTTTTGCAAATGAGAAACATTTCGTTTTGTCACTTGAGCATTGGATGCAAATGCGATTATTTCATGAAGATGAAACCGTAGAAAATTTTTGCTTAATTCTAAATTTGATTACAAATATGTTTTTAATGGCACTATAGTTATTTATCTTTGCTAATAGTATAATAAGCTAATTTATTGGTGAAGTATTTTCGTCATAATATCTAATTTGTTTAATTGAAATGAGACAAGTATGACCTTTATATTTTTTGAGATATCTCTATAAAATCAATGAATACAATCTTGACATTTTGTGCAAAATATGTATCATTCATGAGTTCCCAATACTGAGAAGATATCAAAAACTAAATTGGCAATATATCTATCCTACATCCCATTCATAATATTGATATGCTGATAAAAGTTTCAATTTGATTTTGAAATATCCTACCTTTCCTTATATAATTTTTATTCACAGCTCCTAAATAAGTATGATTGCTAGATAAGGTTTAATAATTTAATACAAGAGCTAATATTTCTTTGGAGGAAAAATGAATTTTTAGCATAAGGAAAAAGTTTAAGTTCACAAAGACTAATTAATTTTTGTCAAAGAATGGATCCCATCTGATCAAAATAAAAATCCAATATTTTTTTAGATAATTTCTGGAGGCGTAAAATTATCGAGTAAACCGTATGCGTATTTCAGTTACTTAATAGAGCTGTCCTCTGTGGTAATTCACAGTTCAATGATTCTAATGAGCTCATCCCAATTACTATTTGAATACATTATAGCTGAAATAGATCACAGGACGGCTACATCGTAATCGAAATACACGCTTGGTTTACTGCAAGATTTTTACATGCATAAACTAGGTCTTCTATTAGAGCTAGGTCTCTTATTGCTTTTTAATTAAAATTTGGATTTTTATGCTGGTAAATCACAACTTTTGCATTAATGTTTTTGGTGATTAAAAATTTCGAAAGTTCCCCCAACATGGTTTTAACAGATTTGGAAAATCTTATGATAAATCAATTCCATTGATTAATGATTTCTTCTCTATTCAATATAAAATCATTTAAATAAGTATATACTTGAATGCATTATAGTTTATCGGTAGACAAGTATGCATTAATTGCATGTACTTGGTGTGTTATATTTAAAGATATTTTTATCGTGCAATTTTTCACTCTTCATATATTAATGGTGTGTGTCCATGCGTAAAAATATAATGAAAAATACTATTTGTCTTTGAAGAGAGAAATGTTGCCAGAATTACGCAGTAATTTCCTCAAACTTACACTGTTGTCTCTCTAAATATTAATCCTTAATTAGCATATTTCTTGCGAAAGCAAATATGTCTTTATTCATTTGGGAAAATTATGTAAATTCCATCCAACGATGAAGTTCTATGAAAATTAGTAGTGATATATGCGATGTTTTCAATAGCTTTATGCTTAATTTAATTGTAACATAGAGATAAATTCCCTCCCTAAGGACTGCATAACCTTACAGAGGTGGGAGGGTTTGTGTACTCTTACGAACCAAAGAGCTATGCCGGCGGGAGATAATTCTCCTGGTAGGACCATCCAAGCCGGAAAGGTCTGAGGGGAAGAGTCAGACTAAGAAGCAGTCTTGGGGGTTTTACATCCCCCTGTGCAAGGGCAGCAGCTTGCACAGTACCTCTGTAGGTGGTGATCATGTGGATCTGAACAGCTACAGATGGGTCATCACTCTGTGAAACTGCGATGAGGAAAGCAAGGGGAAACTACCTCATTATATTTCCCATGATAGGCTGAAAAGCTGAAATACCTCTATGGATCTTTCTGGGGTAAAATATTCCGGAGGTAAAATAGTCCCCCAATCGGATCTCCGGGTGGGGACTACCCTAGGGGATGCACAGAGGAAATTTAACATTAATAGGAAAGCAAGTGGTGAGAAATTAAGAATAGGCACATGGAATGTTAGGACTATGAACTCAGGGGGTAAACTAGAGAACATAAAAAGGGAAATGAGAAGGAATAATGTAGGTATAGTAGGTCTTAGTGAAGTTCGGTGGGAAGGAGAAGGCGAGATAAATTCAGACGAATTTAAGATTATTTACTCAGGAGGGGAGAAAAAGGAAAGGGGAGTGGGGGTTATAATGAGAAAAGAGATAGCTGAAAGAATTAGTAAGGTAGTGGCAGTTAATGACAGATTAATAGCCGTAAAACTCCAGATGGAGCCAGTGGATATGCTTATAATTCAAGTGTATATGCCAACAACTAATGCTGGCGACGACGAAGTAGATGAAATCTATGAACAGATTATGGAGATATTGGAGGAGGAGGGAAAAGGAAGGATCACCACCATAGTAATGGGAGATTGGAACAGTGTAGTCGGAGAGGGACAGGAAGATAACATAGTGGGAAAATATGGACTAGGGAAGAGAAATGAAAGAGGGGATAAACTTGTGGAATTCTGCCATAGAAATAGATTAATTGTAACTAATACATGGTTTAAGCATCACCAGCGGAGACTTTACACATGGAGAAGCCCAGGAGACCAGAGACGATACCAGATAGATTACATACTAGTCAATGAAAGATTTAGAAATAGCATTAAAAATGTGAAAACACTACCAGGGGCAGATATCGATTCTGACCACAACCTTTTGGTGGCAAATATACAATGTAGACTGAAGAGCGTTAAGAGAAACGTAAGAGTTAACAAGAAATGGAACTTAGAGGAACTCCTTAAAAACAAGGAGGCTATCATGACTGAGCTGGAGGAAAGGTTGGGGGAGAGAGATGAAGAAAATAGGAAGAATGTAGATGAGGAGTGGAGATACATTCATAGCAACATTAAAGATGTAATGGAAAAGAAGGTAGGAAAGATAACGGGTGAAAGAAACAAAAAACCCTGGATCACAGCAGCCATGCTGCAAAAAATGGAAGAGCGGAGAAAGTGGAAGAACATAAACACTGAAGAAGGCCAAAGAAAGTACAAGGAGTTAAATAATGCTTTAAGAAGGGAAACAGATAAAGCCAGAGAACAGTGGATAAATGAGAAATGCGAGGAGATTGTCGAATGTGAAAGAATTTGTAGAACAGACCTCATGTATAGCAAAGCAAGGGAACTATTCAAGAAAAAAGCAAGAAAGATAGGACGTAAAGGAATCATGAACAAAAGTGGTAAAATAGTATCGGAGCCAGACAATGTAAAGAATGTCTGGAAAGAATACATTGAGGTTCTGTATGACAAAGAAGGAAAGCCAAGAAATATTGAATTAAATGAAGAAGAGGATGTGGAAGAAGATCAGCTAGGACCAAGTATTCTCGAGTCTGAAGTTAAAAGAGCAATTGATGACATGAAAAGAAGAAAGGCAGTTGGGAGTGATGATATACCCGTGGACGTTCTTAAGGTTTTGGGGTCTAAAGCAGTTAAGCAACTCACAAAATTTTTTAACCAAGTATATGATACTGGCGTATGGCCTGAAGATTTTTTAGATGTTGTGATGGTACCACTGGAGAAAAAGAACAATGCAAAATGTTGTAAGGATTACAGAACTATTAGTTTAATTTCTCATACAGCTAAAGTTCTAACCAGAATAATAACCAAAAGAATTGAATGTAAAATAGAAAAGGAGCTGCAAGATAATCAGTTTGGTTTTAGAAGAGGAAGGGGGACTAGAGATGCTATAGGATGTATGAGGATGATGATAGAAAGAGCGCTAGAAGTCAATAAAGATATGTATTTTTGTTTTGTAGATTGGGAGAAAGCTTTTGACCGAGTGAAATGGGATAAGATGCTGGGTATTTTAAACAAAATAGGAATAGATTGGAAAGATAAAAGACTGCTTAAAAACCTTTACTTTGATCAAAAGATTAGAGTCAGGGTTGAAGGAGAAGAAACAGAAAGTACTTCAATAGGGAGGGGAGTGAGGCAGGGTTGTCCTATTTCACCAGCGATATTTAATATGTATGCAGAAACAATAACAGAAGAAGCGTTGATGGAAGAGAAAGGATTTAAGATAGGAGGTGAAAGTATTACCACCATTAAATACGCAGATGATCAGGGCTTAATAGCAGAAGGCGAGAAAGAGCTTCAGAGGATGACAGACAGACTAGTTGAGGTTGGCCAACAATATGGAATGAAGATCAATACAGAAAAAACGAAAGTCATGGTGGTTTCAAAGGAACATAAAGAATTAAATATAATGGTAAATGGCCAAAAATTGGAACAAGTAAGTAGTTTCAAATATCTCGGCAGTATTTTAGCACAGGATGGAAGTAGTACACAGGACATCAGAAGTAGGATTGCAATGGCAAAAGCAGCATTTAACGAGAAGAAGGAGCTTCTCACAAGCAAGAAAATAAATTTAGAAACAAGGAAGAAATTAGCAAAATGCTACATATGGAGCATAGCTCTTTATGGTGCAGAGACGTGGACGATAAGGAGAAAGGAGGAAAAATATTTAGAAAGTTTTGAGATGTGGGTATGGAGAAGAATGATGAAAGTGAAATGGACAGAGAGGAAGAGAAACGAAGAAGTATTAGAAATGGTGGGAGAAGAAAGGACGCTAATAAAAACAATCAGGAAAAGAAAAGCAAATTGGATAGGGCACATATTAAGAAGACAGTGTTTACAAAGGACGATCTTAGAAGGAAAAATTAGTGGAAGAAGAGGAAGAGGGAGAAAAAGAATAGGAATATTAGATAATATAAAGCAGGGATATAATACTTATAGAGGTATAAAAGAGGCTTCTAGGGAGAGAGAGAAATGGAGGCAGCGATTCAGTTAAAACCTGTCTTCGGACAGAAGCATGATGATGATGATGAGAGATAAATTAACTTGTAGGTATGTGAAGTTGTGAAGTGAACTTAATTACAATAGTACAGTCGAAGTATAACGCAATGATTGAATCACCGAACAAGTTTAAAACTTGCGTTTTATATGGTTATTCAATATAGGAATAGGAAAATATATATCTCTATGCACAGTGAAGACTTAAGAAATCCGAAAATTGTGTTAGAATATATATCCGAAACTTATTGTGCCACTAAATATACATTTACTACGTCCAAGTGATTCAAATAATCGCATAAAATTGTTTCATATTCATAAAAATTATGGGACTTCATCATTTTCCACATGATGATAAGAAAAACGAACTTAATCGATTTAGGAGTGAAACAGCGGGAAGTTAGGCAGCAACTTCGCAAATTTAGTATCGGAAAATATTTCAAAGGTTAAAGGTATCATTAGATATATATATATATATATATATATATATATATATATATATATATATATATATATATACATCTACATCTACATCTACAGTTTACCCTGCAAGCCACCGCAAGGGTGTGTGGCAGGGGGTGTATTAACACCAAGGGGAAAACTCCAAAATTAGGCCTAGGTTTACCCCCTACGCGAGGTTACTTTTGATCGCAAGTTTTATTCTGCTCAGCTATCGTTCTAGGGAAAAATGAGCCTTTGTATCTCTCTGTCCTACAGGCTATCTCTCTTATTTTACGAGGATGGTCCATTCTACCGATATAGGTGGGAGTTCTTATTATTTCTTTGACGTCGCTGGAGAAAGTACTCGTTCTAAATCTTTCAAGAAGTTTTAACCTAGCACGTGATCGACGCTCAGCTAGTGATTCCCATCCTAAGTCCTGTATCAAGCCTGTAACGCTTATATTTCTATCATAACAATTTTTGACGAATCTAGCAGCTTTTCGCTGCACTTTCTCTAACTAGGTGATTAAACCTTTCTCGTACGGATCCCATATGCTCGACGCATACTCTAGCAGCGGTCTAACTAAAGAAAAGTAACATGTCTCTTTGACTTTTTCTTCGCTTTTACCTACTATCCGTTTGATGAATCCTAGTTTCTGCTTAGCTTTCCCGGATATATTTCGTATGTGTGTGTCCCACGAGAGGTTACTTGTTAAAATGACACCTAAGTATTTGACGGATTCGGCTAATTTTAGATGTACGCCTTCTATACTGTAATTCATCGCCTCAATTTCTTTGTTTCTCCAGAATCTCATGACGGAACACTTACCTAAGTTCAGCTCTAATTGCCACTCTTTACACCACTCGAGAATTGCGTGTAGGTCGTTAGAAAGTAATGCTTGATCAGCAGGACTGTTAATCTCTCTGTAAACTACCGTATCATCCGCGAATAACTTGATTTTACTTGTAATAACATTATCTAAGTCATTTATGTATATAAGGAATAATAGGGGACCGATAACACTTCCCTGTGGAACGCCGGAGGACACGCTGACCGAATCTGATTTAAATCCATCTATGACTACCATTTGTTTCCGATCATTGAGAAAGTCCCTGATCCACTCGATTATCTTTCGATTTATTCCACAGGCTTGTAATTTTTCAATAACTTAATATGAGGGACTTTATCGAATGCCTTCTTGAAGTCAAGAAAAACCGCGTCTAGCTGGGTCTTTCGATCACCGGATCGTAGTATATCATGTGCAAACAGAGCGAGCTGTGTTTCACAAGATCTTGCCTTCCTAAAACCGTGCTGATATTTACTGAGCATGTCCTGGCTATCTAAGAAGTCCATCACAGAACTAACGATGATGTGCTCTAGAATCTTGCAAGATATTAAGGTTAGCGAAATCGGCCTGTAGTTTTCTCGGTCGTCTTTTTTCCCGCCTTTATGTAGCGGAGTTATAAACGCTAATTTCCATTCCTTAGGTATAACGCCATGACTAAGTGACTTACTGAAAACTGTTTCGAGATAAGGTGCTATTTCTAACGCTAATTCCTTTAATACTCTAGCTGGTATCTCTTCCGGTCCCGGGGATTTATTTGCATTTATGATTTTGAGCTGTTCTGCTATACCTTTCGCTGATATAAGTATATCGTTCATCTTCTCTTCGCTTGGTTCGGGTGGATCGACCTTCCTTTTCTCCACTTCGGTCGTAAATACGCTTTGAAAAAATGAGTTTAACAAATTTCCTTTATCAATGCTATCGTAAACTACCTCTCCTTTGTCGTTTCTTAATGGTGCTACGGTTGGGCGTCGATCTTGAACTTCTTTAACATAAGACCAAAAGATTTTGGGATTTTCGTTTAGATGTTCACCGAGAATCTTTTTCTTAAAGTTCATTAATGCCTTGCGCATAATCTTTTTAGTCCAAGTCCGACAGTTTCTGTACTTGTTTGAAATTGTATTTATTACCTCCTGTGACATATTATTTTTGGCGCATTTAAGTTTTGAGTGAAGCTTTCTTTGTCTCCTGAGAGCACATCTAACCTGCCGATTATACCACCTAGGTTCTCCATTATCGGTAATGTTTTTACTTGGTATGTGCGTAATTATACCTGTTCTAATTACTGATAAGAAAGCTTTCCAAGTTTCCTCAACGTTCTTCGTGCTTGCTAATTTTCTGAAAGTTGCGTAATCTTTAATAAGTTTCTCTTTAAAGTCCGCAAAGTTAGCATTTTTAAATATGTACACTTTTCGCTTAGGCTTGCGATACTTTACGAATGCTATGTTCAAGATAACTCGGACTGCTCGGTGATCGCTGATTCCTTCTTCAATAACTACTTCAGAAACACGTTCAGGGATATTAAGTGCTATTAAGTCTAATATATTGTCCTCTCTCGTGGGTTCTCTGACTACCTGAATAAGGGAATGTTTATTGAAGATGTCTATTTGTGCTTCGCATGACTCACGATTTCTACCGGGTGGTGTGAAGCTGCAACTGCGCCAATTTATCGAGGGTAGATTAAAGTCTCCCCCTACTATAGTAAGACTTTTGCTATTTTTCATCTGTATTGAGTTGATTTGGGCCTCTAGCTCATAAATGTCTTCTGCGTCTGCACCTGGCGGCCTATAGCATGCACATACATGGATGTTTCCTAAACCTCCCCTGTTGATTGTACACCAAATGCTTTCTATTCTGTTTTCCGTAAACTCAATTGGCGAACTGATAAGCGTGTCCTTCACCGCTATAAAAACTCCACCTCCGTTCCTATTTACCCTATCTCGTCTGTGAATATTATATCTTAAGGGGAAAATTTCTCGGTCGTGTATATCCGAAGTTAGCCAGCTCTCTGTGCCTATCACTATATCTGCCTCAGTTTCCTCTAATAAATTCTGAAATTCTGCTGTCTTATTCCTGATACTACGTCAGTTTATATTTAAAATTGTTAATGAGTCGCTTTCGGGCCGCTTCTGAATTTTTTCTGTGTTATGGATGGTGCGACTTCTAATAGAGGCGTTATCATTGCTATTGTTAGCGCAGAGTTTATTGAGTCCCAACGTCGACCTAGGTATTGACCTACTATCGCAGTTATTTGATGACCCCGAGATTGACCTACGCACTTGCCTACTCCCTAATCTAAAAAAGCTATATATATATATATATATATATATATATATATATACACATATTTACTCCTAAATGTCTATGACAATGAAGTAATACATATTATGAATTCGATATTTAAAAAAAGCTAAATGGTGAAATGCAACAGCCAACTATTCTTTACGTAGCAAAAATTCTGTGAAAAATTATTCACCGAAACTCGAAAGTTGGAGATTATTCTGCATGAAATATTCCGCACGGCGGAAATCGTTCAGAAAGTGCTTCAGTCCAATGAAAAGGGGTTCTCTCAAGCAAACCGTACATTTTGAAACGGTTCATGCACCCCATTAAAGACGCATAATCAACCTATATAACCTGACAATCTGCGTGGAGCTATTTCCTTCGGAATCACCGTTTTAAGGACGAAATAAACCCGGCGCACAACGTTCCCTTACGTTGACCCGCGATTTGGCCGTGCAACCGAAATATTCCGAACGTGAGTTTTCCGAAGATTCGACCAAAAAGAAGAAAAAAATGACGCACCCCTCGTCTGTGATTTATTCCACCCGAATCGTCGTGGAGACTCCGTTGAATTCGGAATTTCCTGAATTATTATTCCGGATGCGTCGGCGGCTCCTAATGGCGAAAGGAACGTGAGACATCGAATAAAAGCGCGGCGAAGAATATTTGTTTCTTTCCCAGCCTTTTTGTAACCTGCCCATCATGCTTAAATATAGTTTTTTTTAAATCCCCCGTAAAGTATTTGAAGAGATTTGGCGTAGTTTTTATTCTGGAGAAAAACGAATCCTTCGAATTTTATATTCATAAGTTATTTGATAAGGAAAAATACTTGGTGTACGAATTGAGGGCAAAAGAATTAAATTAGTAACTGTCAGTACACCTTATTTCTACTAAAAATGTTACTCAACAAATGAAATCACGAGTCTGTACTTGAGTGGCCCAACACAGTTCCGACAAATTAATGCCCGGATTAACCAATAGAAAGACACGCTGAGTAAATATTCATTCAACTCTTACTGTATGCTACTCCGAGAGTAGATAATTCTAGAAAAAATCGATATCATTTCGGTTACAGGCCTGAACGTCATCATTTCCCGAAATGATCCTTAATTCAACTATCTTGGTGCAATTAGCAAGCATCCATTCTCTAACCGATTTCGTGTTACTTTTGTTAGGCTTATTTCAATCTAATTTGTTTATCGATGTGCAGATTAATGATCTGATTACAAATTGAGCGCAGAACGGAACGTGTTAGGAAAAACGCTATTGCCACTAACGCTCAGAAAATTTAAAATGTTCGGAATATTACGGATTTCAATGAGTTATCCTCTTCCGCTTGATACTGATAGCAGATGACCTTTAGTAGACATGTAGTTATTCTCGTTAGCCCTCATTAATTGCGCAAGCATTGGAGCCGTGTAAAGGTGATTTGGTCGAATAGTCTGATTAGTAGTTTCAAATGAGTGAAACGCGGAAAAGTTCTTTTGGTTGGACTAAATTTATCATGTAAACCAAGTAATTTTTGCCCATTGCATGTGTTGAAGGAAATTTCAGTTTCCGTTTGCCATAAAAAATTCAGTTATTTTATCTGTTATGCGAGCGCACCACGTAGTTTTTGAGGAAGGGGCGAACGATGAGTTAATATCTCGCTCAACCTATCACCGAACGTCACCTAAGCTTCGTTTCGCTGTCTGGCAAAATCGCATAAAGTGCTTTAGAGCCTACCTAATTATCTCCGACGCCCATCGATTATAAAGCGGTTAATTGTCCTTCGGAAAGAGAGAGAGAGAGAGAGGGAGGAATGTGGAGAGGATGCGCTGCAGCTACGCGAAGCTGTGAAAACGTGAACGGTTTTGTAGAAGGAGGGCGAAAATCTCACAGTTACGTTCCATACGTTTCCACTTGATGTAAGGTAAGATTTATCGTAGGATGACTGACTTTAATCAATGATTTGATTAATAGATACGAGCACTGCGGCTTCTCTACTGATTGGCGAGAGGTATTTCAGTACCAAAGACTCTGATCCGATATCGTTGTCTGTTAGATTAGAGTAATATTCATCCCGCATCATTTCAAAATTTAAGTAATTATAATGTCCCTTCAGCTTCGATTCGGCTAATAATGTTTACATTTTATGGTTTAAAGAGAATTTTAATCGGTACATTTTGCCTTCTTTAAGATAAGCGATTTTATCAAAAAGATATTTTAAATTATAAAAACCGTAATTTATACAATTTTCTAATTTCTATCAAAAATGCATTCAACTTTCATAAAAAGCTTGAAATTCCGGCAAAAAATATATTGGAGACCACGTAAAGAGGTGTCAAATTGCAGGACCCGAACGCGGATGAAATTTTATCAAAGCCCATCAGCAGTTTCGTAGGTCACTCGATTGTATAATTGGAATGCATGAAAGCCGACACTGGAAATTGGTTGTAGGTACACAACATTATCTTATTAAAATAATAAAGATAGGAGGGGAAGGGAGGGAGTGATCGAAGTAATGAACATATATAGGCGATATGAATGTCTATCGAATGGAAGTTGCTTAGCAAATGAGCAATATTTAGCTACACTACGGAAATAAATAACAATTAGCCGTGGGAAGGATAGGGGGAAGGTGGTCGAAATTATTAATATCGTACAAACATTGCATGAGGTTGTAAAGTAGGATGTGATATGCTATACTGGTGTTAATAAAAGTGAGAACAAATAATGAATCAAAAAAACGAACAAAATAGAAACGAAGAACCAAAAGTAGAGTATAAGGATAACAGGAGCATCGAGATAAACAAATAAAATTACTAAAACTTTTGTTAAACTACATTTCCGTTTAAACTTTCTCACCCCATGCAATGAAGTTACATTAAAAGGGTATTGTAAAGTGAATAAGCACTTCAAACATCTGCCATTTTCCCTTTTCTTTAACCACTGGAACTTAAATGTTTTGCGTTTATTTGTTTCGATTTTAATGAGTGTACTATTTGATTTTTGTGGAGAAAACGCATTAAGAAATGTGGATTCCTTCAATGGGAACATTAGCCCACTATGTTCAGAACTCCCAGGTGATTAAGTTCAAAGGATTGAAAATTTATAATTATGAGCAAAATTTATACTTTCTTAGGTCATGAGAATTTGACAAACTACCTTTGACGCAGTGAAATGTAATTGAAAACAAAACTAGTATGGTGCATGAGTAGTCCATTATTTGTTGTGCATTTCAAAAGCAATCTACTTGTAATTGTAATCGATTACATTTTCGGAAAATAATTGGTACTTGTAATCAATTACTATTTTATTAAATTAATTGTAATTGAGCCTATTTACTTTTTTCCAGTAATCTCTCCATCACTGGTTATTTTTATTTAAAATATGCGAGCTTGCCAATTGGAAGGAATTTTACTTTATCATTACATTGAGACCAGATTTGATCATATTTTGCATGACCTTTTCTCGAAGTATTTTTTTACTTTCCTGAGGTAACAAATTCCCGATTGATACATATTCTGAAAATTCACGGTTTTTGTAAATGAATACTGTCTTTAATATGCAGAGTCCTAATTTCTAAGATTACGCTAAATGTCTGAATCACGAAATCCAATTTCATTTATGAAATAATTCAAAAGTTTTCACGCATCCAAGATAACAAAATGTTATTGTATATATGTTTGACATTAAATTAAAACAGAATATGATTTCAATGTCGTTATTCAAGTGTCTGGTTTAATTTAACATTTAATTTAACATTTAACTTCTGAAAGGAACAAAATTACTATATAGGCGGTATAAAGTGAGATAAATATTAAAATTGAGTTAATTTGTATAAACTAATGTTTTTAATATTATCCGGGATCGAACATTCTGCTCCGCCTTTATTATTAAGGCGTTTTTTAGTATTTTGTGTTGCATATTTGTGTAGGTAATTTTGATTGTTTACAATATCCATCAGAGTACACTTGTCCACTACGTTTTTTATGCATTTTACTTTTTGAAGAACTTATTATCATTATCCTTATTTCTAATTCAATGTGTCCAGCACTGCTGTAAATATTAAATTATTCATCACTTTGGAATTGATATTTTCATTCAAAATATGTTTCGTTCCTTTTTTATTTGATGAAAAATAAATATATATAATATTATATTATATATATAATATAAAATAAAAATATTAAAACTATGTATTCCAGTTACCTTGAAAAGATGTTGAGATATTCGTCAAATATGTCAACTTACTGCGGATTGCATGGTATTAGTATAAAGGTTAATCATAACAATCTCCATTGAGTTGAAGCTGGAAGTGTAGGAGCTAAGCGCAAGGGAATTTAAAACTTATCTGCGATTTTTCTATACATTGCGTGTGAAGCGTATAACCAAATTTATGCTAGTAGTGCATAAGATGGGAGGGCATGAGGTGGGATGGAAAACCAGTCTTTATGAAAATTATCAGAAATCATGCAGCTAGTTTTTTGAGATCTGAAGATTAATATATTTTTACTAAAAATAACTAAAGCACAGAGAAATAATCTAACCTTAATCATACATTATTGTTATTTTTAAATACTAACATTCATGCAAAGAGGTTTCTTTTAAGAATGATTTTTCTCGGAGCGAATTCAACTCCTTATGAGAAGGATTCTGTTTTTGTACTCTCAAAAGTAATGCATCCAATGACCTTAAAACCAAATGTACACGTTGTAAACTAAAGTGTATTCGGTATTGTTTTTGAATTAACGGCTAACTATGTTTGAGAATAATATTATAAGTTTCATTGTGATAAACTAACAGAAATCATAATTTATTATTCAAGATTAATATTTTTATTCCCAATAGACAGTAATCGAAGATAATTTATTTTCGTCGAATTCCAAATTTAAAATTCGACATTTATCGACGTTTACGACAGAGAGCCATATCGCCTATATATATTAACAATTTCTACCGACCTCTCCCCTGCTATCGTTATTATTTTCATAAAATAATTTTGTGTATCTACAAGCAATTTCCAGTATCAGTATTAAGAAATATTCCATTAAAATAAGATTTTTACCAACAGGAAGCCAAGATATATTATGTATTAATATTTTCTTCTATCTGCTCGAGTTTTATCCAGAGAAACACAGAAAAATTGTGTCTCTGCGCCGAAAAGTAACCGCGCCGAAAGATCCCTGCACCGAAACGGTTGCGCCGAACCGATTGCGCCGAACTGTTCTAAACCCCTTATGAACACCCACATGACCGGATATTTTGCGCATGGATAATTTAGATTTTAGTGTAAACCGTCGCAAAAGTACGTGCTTTCGTTTAAAATTAGCGCATTTTCGACGTCCACTGCATCTATCACCGCGGAAATTTGTTAATTATACTAGGAAATTGCGTTCCCAAACATGTGTAAATAGAGCCGTATTCCACACACAGGAAACGAGGCGGTAATCTCGAATGGATTTACATGCGCGAGTCCGAGCTTGTATATTAGGAAAACTCTCTCTAGCCCATCATCAAAATCAGATGCAGCATGTTTGTCTCTCCGGGAACGTATCCTTCCACTTGAGTAGGCTGCGCGAGCGTAATCGCCCCCTCTCTCCGTTGTCCGCCCTCGTCAAATCATTTCTCATCTACCCATACCCAAAATATCTCCTCCATTCCTTCCTTTCTTCAGCAGCCCACTATTTCCACAGATTCCGGTCCCCTTCACTACGGTCGCAATCCCGGAGACTTTCACTTCTTCGGTTCTTCCCTTTTTCCATCCCACAATCGTGTCGCTGCCTTTGACTCGATCCGTAAATCCACAAGGTGATGTCGTCCAGGTGACGTAACTAAGGTGACGAGACGTCCTCTATTCAAGAGGAAAATCCTTTTTTTTTTAGATTTTGTCCTCTTAAAAATGAACGCCTTATTCTCTTTTCACCGATTTTTTTAATTTCTTAGAACGGTTAAATATTTAACGTATTCAACAAACAAAACGAAAAGGTACTGCCGTCAGTCTAGTTGAAATATGATTAGAGCTGTGCCCGCTTACCTCTGAGGTGTATGCCGTCCCCATTGGGAATGTACACGGCATGTAGAGGCGTTACAATTGCGACGAGTTTAGGGTAGTTGATCGCCGGTAAATAGCTTTCCTCTGACTCCATCTTCCTATACAAGTAAATGATAAAAATGCTTACTTTTACACGTGTCATTTTTAAAAGTAATTTGATACTATTGAGATTACTGCCATTTGGATATGTTTGGTGCTTCTACCATCCCTGCTACAAACACTGCCCAAATAAACGAACTGTTCTACCTGCTCAATTTTTTCCCCGTCCACTTTTTCATTTGCCATTGATCCGGGCCGTACTTACCACGGATTCACTGTCGACACCACACGCATGTGGCAGCTTCTAGAGAGTGGCAGAAAGCAGTGGCAATAACTACATAATAGGAGTGAAGCATACCGAACCGCTCCAATTTACTGAACCCTTAACCGAACCAGAAGTCCTTTTACAAATATGGTTTGGTTGGATTAAAAAAATATATATATATAATTCTACCAAACTTTATTAGAAAGCGATGTGACCAGACGTCCCTTTTCTGAAGATTTTGACCTCTTTGAAAAATGTCCTTTGAGATATTGAAAATCTGTTCACCTTAGACATAACAAGTCTCAATTCACCATCTCTGGCGTTTGTTGGCTTAGTTAACTCTTTTGATGAGAATTCGCTTCTCATGTCCGAATTATATGATCCCTAATGAATACTGAATGATATTTTAAAGGACGGTCGCCAAGTGTGCCCTGTGATTTTCGGATTAACCGACGACCAAAGCTTTAAGACATTCAATCGCAAACTTTTCTCTAATATTGTTTAATAAAAGCAAAGTTACTACTGTTAATATTCATCCAAATAGATAATATTTAAATTAGAGCAAAAATAGCGGTGAAATTCACGACTAACATGAACAAAAACTAATCATAATCAGGTTCGTAATTATCTGAAGTGCATTGAAATGCCAAAGAAATCAGATAAATCCTAGAATATAAAGTAACAACTTTTGATACGAACAGCTTACAATTACTCAAGTTAAAATGGGACAGCGGTTAGTTTTGTAGTGAAGGATAGCAAACACCTCGCCCGAAACGTTATTTCCCTTGCCTCCATCGCAAGGATCAATATTCCATGATATTGGGCCCCATTTGGTCGCTAAAATCCCCTCCTCCAACGCGTGGGCGCCCTATACACAAATGAAAGTAATGGTTTCTTATTAAACGGAATTATTGAAATTTATGGAGGATTTACGAAAATTGAGAGCGCTGTATTTGGGTATGGAATAATTAATCTGATGATGTTAATGAGTTATTAGGCCTCAATTTTAAGTGAATCGTTGGAGTAATTGATTACGGAACAACGTATCGACAGATTATTTAAAATGCCTACTCGAAAAAATAGCAGAGCGTGGTTTCGATCCACGGACCTCTGGGTTATGGGCCCAGCACGCTTCCACTGCGCCACTCTGCTTGATGGAAATATGCTTTATTATTAACGACTTTATTACCTTCTAAGAGCATCAACACGATATAACTACCTTCTCACCTTACATTCCACTAGGCTTAATATACCGTTGTTCATGCTTATTGCTAACATTCAAGATGACCGTTTAAAATATTCCGTTAAGCGTTGAATGAATAGGAAATAGTATTTCGCTGCAAAGGTAAAGATATAAAAATGCTTGCATAGAGCCAGTGAGTGCAGTAATTTTATGAAACGCATTGGTGGTTCAGTAGTAGAATTTTCGCCTGGCACAACGGCAGCCCGGGTTCGATTCCTGGCAGATGCACATGTTATTTTGTCGATCAACTTTTAACGTAAGTAGTTTAGATTGATCGTGCTCATGTTTATCAATCAAAAGTATGGATCGACTATTTTAATTAGAGCAACAGTGTTATCTTAATATCCTGCATCCCAAAAGTAAAGATATACGTGTATATGCAAATAAATATGGCAAAGTGGAAAGATGATTTTTTCTGATGTTTAAATCTGCACAAATAATGGGATGAAAAAGTAAAATTCTGATTTCTCGTTGAATGTAAAAATTTTTATTCATATTCTCTGCCAGTATAAAAATATACAGGTGGAGTCAATACCCACTAACTTTTTGAGCCTTGTCACCATTCATCAAGTATTAGAGTAGTATCAAACCATACCTCGTTATGTAAATACTTCACGACTTTAGGATCTCATCATTGTTTCCCTCTTTCTCTCATTTTCTCCATGAATACTCCAGAAATAAATCATTCTTACGAAGATGCTCGTGAAGCAAAACCCTCGCCTCTACAAACCAGCATCGCTTGTGAAAGAGGAAGGCACCCTCTTTCCTCTTTAAGAAGCCTTTACCGAATTTGAGACTACTTACATTTCATACCTAGGATCCATAAAGAACCACTCGATCTGTGCATCAATTGTCCTTCATTCTTTTTTATTTTAACTCCCAATCCTTAAATTTTCTCCTCTCACGGATGAGGACAAACAAAACTCGGGCACTGAATCCCTTACCAATCCTTCCGCGAAGCTCATAGACGAGACTGTTTGAGTGGCGTCGCCTTAGAAGTACTTTTTATTACATAGAAGACAGTATTTCAAATTTCCTCGCTTTAAAATCCTCTCCGATTGAGACCAAGTTTAAGCCGATAGTTTAATTTCCACGCGCACCTGATATTTTTGTTTTGCTAAAGCGCATTAGTGAGTATCAGGAAGGATCTATGAGTACATGATGCATTGAGGGGTAGGAAATAGCGACTTTTAGTACGAATAATCGTTGAACGTGAAACGTTTAGGCGTTTGGATCCTGACCAAAGGGTTCATCATTCGATTTGGCGTAGTGCCGAGGCCTCTGAACTCGCATCGAACGGCCGACCTGCTAGGGGAAAGGTGATTTATTCGCAGGATGCGCAAATATAGTGGAAAACTCTCATACCTACGGGAGCTTGAATTTCGACGAACCGGTGTTATTGAAAGTCTCATGGGACGATTTACGACCGAGATTAACATTGTAAACACGTGTCCAAATGTATATAACATATTTTGGGTGATGTTAAAACTACGCGCTTGCAGAATATTACGCCAAGAACACAACAGACCAATCTATTTTAATGTGAACCGTTTACGTTAAAACGATCAACCTGGGCTTATGCGCTACCGTTGATTAAAAGATTTTTTCAGAAAAAATAACAACTGATATCTTTTATGAAGAAGACTAGTTCAATATAAATTAAACCATTTAATATTTTTAGCGCAAAATAATCATATTTTTATACTTCGAATGAATTAAGTGATTAATTGAGCGTCAAACACCAATACGCTCCGATTTGTCATGTCACTTATTACGAGTTCAATAATCAATGCTATATGTCATGTAATTTGTAATGATTTTTTTAAGGTTTACATCGGAGATAAAATAAAGAAAAGAGCTGTGAGATTCTCAGGGAAAACGTTACGGAATTAATCAGCCTGCGAGTGAATGGAAAAAGAAATTCTGAAGAGGATATAAAGTGAGGAGAATGGAAAGGTTAAGTTTGGAGAGATGATGGAAAGGAGAAAAAGGGATAAAGAGAGAGCAAGGTATTGATGCCCATAAATACGAGGGTCAGAGTGTCGTCAGGACGGTCGATTTACGGGCGAGGTGATGAGTTAAGGGGAAGTAGAGTGGGAAGGGGAAAGAGTTTAACGGGGAGGGAAACGAATTTTGGGGAATGGCGCGTGAGACGAAAGGGAAAATGGCGCAAAGGGTCGAAAGGTGTATAAAAAAAGTTGGAAACTTGCAAGGGCGGAAAAAAAGAAAGGGATAAAGGCTGTAAGATGAAAGGTAAAGTTAACGAGACGATGGAAATGGAATATTTAAGCAGTAGTAATTAAAGGTGAAGCTAAATGGGAGATTATGTCCGAGTAAAGGTGTAGCAAGTTTGCTCGTCTGTGACTTTAAGCAAACCTGATTAAAAAAACTTCAATTTCCCTAAAGTAGAAAGGGTGTTCCATCGAGCGCTTACGTTTTGGAGTTTAAGCGGGCCCCTGTTGCTGTTAAAAAGCGCCAAAATCTCATCGTTATTTAAAATTTAATGTAAATACCTTTACTTCCCACTGTCACAAATTGCTGGCAAAGAGAAAACCTTTGTGTAATTATCTCTTTACTTAAGTGACGATTAAATCCCTGAGTGAGAGGAATATAAGGATAAGCCGAGAAATAAAATTTACACTTCATTTTTACTTTCTCCATGCGTAGTATATGGAACGTATTCTTTTCATGAAAAAATCGACTTCGAGATTTCAACGGAAATACACGTTTTGGGGTCCTTTGAACACGTTTAGACCATTTTCTCGATTATGTCCCTGTGTATGTGATAGCTTTTTTGTAGGTGCTCTAACTCAAAAACTATTAATCAGGTCAACGTGAAATTTTATAGATAGCATTTATATAAAAGTCACAAGAACTTATTAGTTTTCGGTAAAAATTGGTCAACCGAAAGTGGGTGTTTACTCTTATCACTTATCCGTTATTTATAAATATTTGCTTTATTATTTGACAAATGTAAAAATTTATTGGAATAAGCGTTGTAGAAAATTTAATTTTCTACAACCTATGTTTGAAACATTTTCCATACAATGCGGTGTTTAAGAGAATCTTATATTTTTAACTTCCACCAGCATGCCACCTACCGACGGCAATTGTTATCAATTGACGCTTAGTTAAATCTTAGCAACACTTTTTGCTTTCTCCATACGTAATATAGGGGCAAGTGTTGTTTTCATGAAAAAAATCGATTTCGAGTTTTCAACGGAAATCAAGGTTTTGAGGTCTACTGAACACGTTTTTTCAATTTTCTCGATTATGTCTGTGTGTGTAATAGAAATTTTGTGTGCTCTAATTTAAAAATTATTAATCAAATCATATCGAAATTTCATATTTGACTTTTTACTTTCTCCATATACGTAGTATAGGGGAGTGTATTGTATTCATGAAAAAATCGACTTCGAGATTTCAACGGAAATACACGTTTTGGGGTCCCCTGAACACGTTTTGACCATTTTCTCGATGATGTCTCTGTGTGTGTTAATGTGTGTGATAGCTTTTTGTGGGAGCTTTAATTCAAAAACCAATAATCAGGTCAACGCGAAATATTATATTTAACATTTTTATAAAAGTCAGAAGAATGATTAGTTTTTGGTAAAAATCGATCATCCGTCAGTGAGTCTTTACTCTTGTCACTTATCCGTTATTTTGAAATATTTGCTTTAATATTTGATAAATGTAAACATTTACTAGAATAAACGTTGTGGGATATTTTATTTTATACAATCTATGTTAGAAACATTTTTCCATATAATGCATTGTTAAAGAGATATCTTATAACTTTGCTGCCACCACCACGCCACCAACCGACGAATATTGTTAACAATTGACGCTAAGTTA
Source organism: Tanypteryx hageni (assembly GCA_028673005.1). Lineage (NCBI taxonomy): Eukaryota > Metazoa > Arthropoda > Insecta > Odonata > Petaluridae > Tanypteryx > Tanypteryx hageni. The sequence goes on from CM054117.1 coordinate 45,674,041, forward strand.
CGTATTAGTAACGCTCCATTTTCTTTTCTTAATTTTTGGAGCTTTGCGGCTATGCCCAATATCAGAAAGCTATGGTTTGAGTTTTTTTCTGTTCTTTGTAAAGTCTAAAATTTTCTCGGTCTCTTAAAATATTTATTATTATGTAACCTATTTGGAATTTTTACAAATATTACAGATATGGAGAAAGTCATGTGGTGGCCACATTTGATATTTTATTGGTGCATTAATGGCAAAGTTCGCTAACAGTTACATCACACGTAATTTTCATTTTCACTTAATTTTAATCGGAAGACTAGTCTCGTTCCATCTTTGAAATAATTAAACCGGCATAATGGTATCGAACCGTTTGCAGGAAGTGATTTGCTCTAATTTGTTTCTGTTTTGCAGACATAGGTACTTTAAGAATCACATTTATTTAGTGAATCGAATGAAATTCCATTTCTTTTAGTCAAGGTCTCAATCCTCACACATATTCCCAGAAGGAGTTTGAATCCTATTTAAATACCCTATCAGACTCTTAATTGATAGAAATTAACTTCTTTAAGATGTCTTTCTTTTAAATGAACATCTTCAAGCTTAGAGGAACTGCATTAGTTGATTTAATCTTTTATTGAGCCTAAATAAGGTAAAGCAGCTAATTCGTTCGGCAAAGGAAATTTTTAAAAATTCATCAATAGGCGTACATTGTTGATTACTAGAGAACGGTTTGCATTGGTGGAACAATCAGTTCACCAAAGGATTATCAGTTGGACACTGCGTTGCTTCGTTTTAACGAAGTAATTGACGAAACTCTATGCAAACCTTGATTGAAAGAGAGGCAATTTATATCGGCAAAGGAATGGGTCATATGGAGTGAACAATTGTCGCAGGTGTAAAACGAGTGTTAAAATAAAAAAGCAGGAGGAAAGAAAGGGCACAATGAGATCGTTCCAATTATTTAAACAATAACTTTGAGGTGCCGTAATTATATTTTCGAACGCCACTTTAATTATTATTATTATTATCCCTACGCAGCCCGTCGCAGTCCACTTTCCGCTTGGGGCTGTTCGCCAGCGTACAATCACTACCCCCCCCCCCCCCGCATTAAAGCTTAATGCTGAATAGAATGCTTTTAATGATTGAAGTACGAATATGGAAATTATATAAATAATTAACCAATGAGCGGCGATGATAATTTGCTGTGTGCCAAGGAGAAAAAGAAATTTTTATATAAAAGAATTCTCACAAACGTTTCCGTATCTAGATTCTATTTAAATAACAGCTCTGTTGCCCACGACGTGAATTTTTCGTTCAGGAGAACTATTCTCTTCGCAAATCGTCTAATTAATAATGCGACAATGATAATTTTCATATTTTTGTCGAACGAAATAAAATTATAAAAAGATCTTTTATTAGTTAAAAACGAAATTTATGATTCTCTGTGTATTTTAAAATTGTGAGAATGATTCATTCCAGTTTATCCATATATATATAAGGAAATTCCGGAGGATATTCAATGAAGCGATTTCTGCTTTGGTCATGATGATTTACATAATGATATTGATTCGCCACTCTTCTGTAAACATGAACAGCGAAAAAGTAGCTTTACCTCTGGAATCGTCAACGTTTTTCTGTTGAGTGCCTTTTTTTATTAATATTCACTATCAGTAGCCCTACTCGCGTGCCATCCTTCAACTAATTTTGTCCATAATGAATACAAAAGGTGATTCTTATATTTTAATAACATAATGCGGCATCATTACAATAGGAACTTCAACTTGGTTAAAAGTAAAATTTATTTAAATACACATTTTTGTAATTCTTCTCTGAAATATCGTACCATGTAAAATCTCTTCACTTGCCATCTTTTGGGGCTCGTGCCAAAGGTTGCCGACTCTTACTTTACCCTGCAGTATATAGAAACGTATATATTTTTCTGGGGGTTCCGGTGGTGTAGTGGTTAGGACGCTGGCTGCTACTCGCCTGCTGCTTGAAAAGGCGGCGGGCACAAATCTTGCGCAAGTAGGATTTTTCCAAGGTCGCCCGGCTCCCTGTTTGTGTGGTTTGAGGAGACCGCGCAAATTCAGCTGCTCCGTCCTTCGGAAGGGACGTTAAGCCCTTGCCCCCCCTGGTGTTCTCGTAAGAGCAGGCAAATGCCGGCACCGGGTTTCCCTCCTCCCTTCCCAGGCTATTTATTGCACTACATCTGAGATACCCTCTGTGCGTAGGACAGAGGCGAATCGGCTGGGCACTCAAAATAAAATATATATTGTCATGCATTAGTGGTTCCATTTGATCAAAAAAAGACGGGTTAGCTTTGTAATGCCCGTTGGTCAAGTAGATTCAATTATGATGATCGAATCGTTAATGCATGTTACTCCAACTTGATGCTCGCGAGCACCAACTTGCTCTTTAGGAGTCTCACCGTTCTCTTCTCCGATGCTTAAAAATCATTTTTCCTGTTAGCAGTAATTTAAATTTTCGTTTTTTTCCCTTTATAAATCTATTTAGGGATATATTAATGATTTTTTACCTTGGTCCGGTGATATTTATGATCATTTCCTTTTTTTGAAAAATTATAGTGGTCGTCGCTTAATATTCTTGAAAAGGTTTGGAACCCTTGCTCTAAAGATTAAGGATTCCTAGGACAAAAATAGATGGGAAATGAGGAAGATAGGGCATATTTACGTTGGCATTATCTCTAGTTTACGTTGCGTCAACACAGATACAAATGCCTATCGAAAAATAGTACTGTCACACCACTCTATTTTTCCATCTCCGCTAATTCAGAGATTCCGCCTTATGCCTGATTGCGTTTTCATTGCAACACTTTCTCAGGCGAATCTAATGAGCCATTCCGAGAATGATAGGGTCATATTTTTTAGACTTTCTCTAATTCGGATAAGTGGCGGTAAACGGCATTTTCTGAGGACAACTAGGTTTTGATTTTTAAAGGAAAACATTATTTTTAAAGAGATTTAAAGGGTCGTTTCTCAATTATCTCCCTCTAAAAAAAAGTCAAATATTTAATTTCTATCACCATAGACAAAATAATCGTCAAAAATTTACCTTTTAATTCGTTTTCTCTATTAGTTACTTCTACATTTAAAACCGTTATTCTCGTTGTCGATTTTTCTAGCTAGAAACTTTTTGTTTCAGAATTTCCAGATGATTATAACCCATGTTAAAGTTTTTTATAATATTTCTTTGTATCATTTCCCTTTTCAGGAAAACGTTGCCAACAGTAGTCAGATTTTTAGAACGAAATCGTATTAAATTATTTTTTCGTCTTCCATAACCTGCATTTAACTAATGGTAAGTCACCATTAATGATCGTTAGAAATGCCGTAATTGTCATATTCTGTAATATTTCATTTATACGAAATTTTCTATGAAACATGTCTTGCCGAACCATCGAAATCTCTAGTGGTTCAACTAATAGTTGAAAGTTAAATAAATTTAATTCTATAGTTATCCATATAATAGCAAACGATTTATATTTCCACGCCATGGAATTTTTCAGCTATATTATCTACATGCATAATTAATAATATAACTCGAGAGATATTCAGTTTGCGAGGAACGTCGCCAGTGCAAGTTTGCCTCCCGGAGGAATGGAAATTTTTTTTAGCCTTTTGCTTCACGCTTAACGTGGAAAAGTAAACTTTGGCTGAATTTTCGAAAATCGCCGAGGCGCAGAGTTGAAAGGTTTGCCCTTCCGGGAATTCCCCGATGAAACTTGGTAAAGGTGGAGGTAAGGATAATGAAAAACAAAGAAAACACGCTCGATGTGGTTCTTCTTAATTAGCACACCTCTTTGGCTCCTCCAGCAGCAACAACAAGTGGACCGATTTTTCTGCGACTTTTTCACCATGCGCTTTTTTAACATCCACCTCCTATACTGGGCACACATCGAGGGTATCATCTGAGAACGAGCAAAGAAACGGTTGGAGTAAAAACAAGGGGTTATACCACCCTTGCCATATTTGCAGGCGATGCATACTTGCTTGTGTGAATTCACGAAAGAGGTTTTTTTTAATCAGTTACGTGCCTAACCTTGGGTGACTAAATTAATTTTCCGCGACGGAGCGAGGAATTTCTGTTTGTTTACGCAACGATCGTGTAACGATTTGTTCCACGTGAAAAATATTCTTGATCAAGGCTGTTTATCTATTTTGTAGCATTCTTAATCATATAAACATGTTTCTCATGAATAATTCGTGGAGTATGTTAATTATTTTGTTTGTTAATAGTCGTTTGATGAAATTAATACGAGCAATGAGCTTCACATTTGAAAAGCATGCCTAAATTCGATTTTATTATGCTCATTTCTTAAAAGATAGCACGTACTGCGTTTATTCCGTTCTCCTCTACACCTATCTGCGCGTCTTTACACATGTATGAGGCGTTTTGTTGCTGAACGTAAGTATTTCAGTGAAATATAGTATTTAGGATTTACATCATATTAGAAGACGAAAATTCCATAGTCTTCATTTAACCATGTAAACAAGCAATTGCTAAATTTTTTACAAGACGGAAAATTTCAAAGAATTTTCTATTGCATTTCAGTTTTAAATCGCTTAATCACCAATTCATCTACGCTAGGCAGAACATAATTACGATATGTTTATGAGCTTCCGAATAAAAATTCAGTTGCAAATCCAAAAAAGTCTGCGAGTCTCGGCAAATAGCTGTCCATTTCTGGCAATCATTAACCTTGCAACAAAAAATTAAAACAAATGCCGTGCGAATCGCGCAGCGACAATGAGATAGAGGAAAAGAGTAGCGGGTCCCATGCGATAGAAATTATTATAGCATCCCCAATATTGATAACCATATTGGATTTATAGTATTTATTGCACATATGGTTGTACTATATTATGGGATAAATAATATGATAGAGGCGATTCATTGGGTATATGGGATAATAATTTCTTCTTATTTTTAAATGAACCGCTTTAATTCTTGATTCGAAACAATATTGACTTATAAACTGCGTCAAAAAAAGCAAAATTGTAATTGCTATCAGGGCGTGGTTTCGAACCACAAAGATAACTCATCGGACAGTATGACGAATTGATTAGCAATTCCACAGAAGAATTATCTGATAGATAATAAATAAACGAACATTTGGTAATAAAAATCATATTCTTATCGTCTCTCCCACCTCACATCACAATTTACTCCGAAATTATTTCATTCCTTTTTTTTGAATGTCACTTATCTCTCAATTCACGATCATTCTTTGTAATTAGGATTGGATCAAACATTAATATATACAAAGGACGATTACCTTTTGTTTCAGCTATCATGTACATTTTCCCCGTCTATTGCACATAACTTACATTGCCAACGATTCGAGTTGCTGTCAAATGTGTTGTTTACCCTGTGATAAAGGTACCTATCTCTCGAGAGAATTTAATATCAAAGACATCTGCCGATTAAAAAAATCGTTTTTATCTTGAAAAATTCGCTATAATTTTAACGTAAAGCACAAACCCGTGTTTTGATGGAGATATAAATTAAAGTCCTTTGACTGAAAAATAAGCAAATTTTCTTCTCTGAACTGATAAAATAACAAGAGCGATTCTTTTCCAGTTTGTTTAATAAGAATAATTTGTATGAATATAGTATTTAGCAATGCGATCTCTTTTCTTTTGGTTTATGCATAGACGCTTATAAAAATGCAGATTTTGTGCGCCTTCATTGCCTGCTGGTACATTTCAAAATCTTCCTTTTGGTCTAATATGTTGGTAGGAGCAAACATAAATCGTAACTTTACTCAATGATGCCTGCTACTTTTTTTACGGCGCCATTTCAATGACCAAGCATTTCGGAAGAAAGGAGTTTTTAGTCTTTGAAGAACTTCTAATTCTGATGATATTCAGTAATTTTTGCGATCATAAAAGTTTTAGCTCAAACGTTCAATGGAGCACATGAAGTGAATATTTAATCGATATTTGCGACAACGCATCTTTTATTCTAATTTTTAATACCGCGTTTACGCATAGGCTCCATTCTGGACAACAGCTTCCCTTGACTTATGAAGAAGCGAAAGGAATTCGAAACATTTTCGCTTTTTTGCCGGATAAACACTAAATGCGAGCGAAGGCTCGGGATGAGAGAGATGGCGGAAATGGCGATTGCTGTGATTGCGGAAGAAGGGAGAGGGATGAGGAATGTGATTGTATGGGTGATGGCTTAGTGGACGGGGGAAGGGGGGAATAGGAATATGTACAGAATAGTGTTATAATGCCAGGGTGGCAAGGTGCGCGCTCGAGGATGCTGGCTTTCAAAGAGATGATAGAACACATCAACGAAAACATGGCCGAAGCCGTGGCGGCAATCCGTGAGAATGGAGAGCCTGTCATTACCTGGAATTCAGGGGAGCGCTCGGCGAATGAGATGGAGAGGAGAGAGGTAAACGAAGAGGACAATTTGAAATGACAGAGAGTACATTTACCTGCAAAGAGAAAGGGATACGGAGAAAAAAATGATTTAAATTTCTGCATACCGGCTTGATATCATTTATATTAACTTGGTGGTGCACAGAACGCAAAATTGTTTGAAAAAAGATAAATAATACAAAAGATACGGATCGGGTTTAAATCATTCCTTTCGATTGTGATTGATAAACTCGCTTGGTTAACATGTTGTAATCGAAAAATTTACTAAAGCCTTCTTTAGAATTTACATCCGTTTTATTATTAAGTATTTTATATATTTTTGTGGAATTTAGAGGACTAGAAGAATTTTTCTTTTCGTTATAACATACAAAAAAAACTACAAGTCAGCACTGAAAATATGAGCTTTGTTTCGTTTGTTTGTATGTTTTTTGATTGTTTCTATGAAATTTCTGGCTAATCAACCTCTTGGATTATTATAGCCATTACTCTTCTCACACTGAACACACGCACACAAGAGAGGAGGGAAACCTGGTGCCGGCATCAGCCTACTCTTTACGAAGAGCACCAAGGAGACCAATGCTTAACGTCCCTTCCGAAGGGCCGAGTGCTGACTTGCGCGATCTCCTCAGATCACACAAGTAGGGGACGGGAAAATCCCAGGTTGAAAAATCCGACCTCCGCGGAAAGATGAATGCGTACATATATGAGATGCTAAGTCAATCGAAAAAATATATGACGAGAAAATAAATTGAAAATTAGTGTTACATTTTTATCGTAGATGTTTGAATGTTTTTCGAAATACAAGGAGTTTCAAAAGTTATAACGGAAGGAGAAAAACTCGTAGGATCCTTCGACAACAGCTTAATTCTAGTACGGACTGTTCCGCTGCTACTTGCAGCAGGTCTAAATGCTGCTAAATGTTATGGTTTTCTTATACTTAGGCCGTCCTTTTTAGACATTTCCATCAAGTGAAACCTCAAATTATAGATAATATGCGAGTCACAACAGAATGAAAAGGTGTTATCTGGCTGAAAGAGGGAATCAAAGTTACGGTAGAAAAATACGAGAGATGATAAAAATATCAGATAATGTGAAATTAAATAACCAAGAGAGAGAGAGATATGCAAGCAATCATAAAAATGACTGATTTTCAGTGTACATTATAATGAAGACAATAAAAAGTGAGAGATTAGGGATGAAGATGTCAGGGCACTAATGAGAATATGGGAGTTGTAAGGGACGCAGGTAGTGTCTGATTGCGCGCCAGAGGGAGTTGTTACGGAACTGACAGCCAAAAAAAAGGCCGACGCAGAAGATAAAAACATGAAGAGGGAAAAAGTGAGAAAAAACAAAAATTTTGTGAGTAATCCAAAATATATGGTCTACCACTTCGATAAGAGAAGGAAAGGAGACAAAATTTAAGTGGCCTCAAGATTTTGACAAATGAATCTACAGAAATTATGATAGTAAATATTAACTCGGAATTACAGTCCGAGTGGTTTTATTGCTGGTTTTAGACGAAGAAAAGGCAACATTATGGAATGGATTGGAATATCGAAGGATAAAATCGCATGTGAACATAAATCAATAACACGAAGCTGAATATATTCTATGCGTGAATGGAAAAATCATAATTTAGGGAAACCACTCTGGAATACATTCGAGTGCAAAATAGAATTGTTGTCGATTCTGTGATGTGAAAGTTCGTATTTTCAACTTGGTTTCAAGGATACCAAAGTATGGTAAATAATAATGAGAATATTCTGAGATAATCATCATCCGAACTTTAATCCTCATCCGCACAAGAGTAAATACAACAATCTGCACAAGGAGGAGTATTTTTAGACCTCCCTGTAATATTTATTGAATATAGTATAATAAATAAAAAATATAATTTAATATTATTTATTTTGCATTGAACCTTGGTTTGCTTGCCAGTTACATCAGGACTTAGACTTTTAAAAATTTTGCGAGTAGTTTATCTTTATCCTGGATGGTAACTTCGTCTTCATCATTACTTTAACTGTCCTCAGACTCATTCACTGCAATTTAATCACCAAAATCTTCCATTTTTGCTTCAATATTATCTTCATTTTCTGAATTCACATCTTTTATAATAATATTATCAATATTTTACAAATCATTTGGATCACTGATATCACCGTCGGATTTATTACTGCCTGATTCTGTGTCCTCATCTATTATCATCTTCAGTAACTCGTCAGATGTTGCGATTCAATCTGTTATTCTTGCATTCATATTGTGGCCTTGGCTAAATGTACCAAGTTACAATGTTCAACGTCTGAAAAATAGAAATGTTATGTATAACTGATACTATAAGTAGGTGGTCTAAAAAGACCCCCCCTTGTGAGGATAAGGGTTAAACTCGAAAGCCATGGTATAAGACGGCCGATGGGTTTTTCGGAATGCGTCCCAAATTCTCAACAACTCGTGACGGAGGGATGAGGGTGAGAAAGTAATATGAGTGGCTAAGACGGAATGATTAGCGAATTTAGAACTTGCAGAATAAAATCCAAAAGTATCAAAACCGAAGTGATTACAAAAGAGACTGTTAAAAAATGAATGATCAAAAAAATTTTAATATGGAATATGTTTGGAAAAATTTTATCAACTTTTCGCCACATTATTTGCATATTCGACTTTTGTCACACAATAACCATTGGTCTCTACGAATTTTTGTCACAAAAAATAATTGGTCCCAATGACTTGACGTGAAGAAAATTAAATTAGTACCTGTGATTTTTTGTCATTGGTCTCTGCAATATTTTGTCACGAAATATAATTCGCATAAGACTTTTGGTCTCACAATAACTATTATCACTAACAAACTTTGATCAGAAAAAATAATAATTATTGAGACTTCTCGCAATGAAATAGTTTTAACATGAGAGATTTGATACCTTTTATCAAAGTTAATTTTTTATTTCAACTTATTTTTTATTAATAATTGTCATATATTGGTACCCTAAATCATTTCATAAAATGACAATATTAACAATATTATGTATATGAGCTATATTCCCAAGTAAATAAGAAGTCAATGAAATAAAATGTAAGGAAATGAAAACTGTATAAAGTCGATAAAAAATTGCAAAACATTTCAAATTTCAAATATTGCTGTTGGCTGACGGACAGTATGTTAGAACAGGTTTTTCCAAATAGGGATCCGCGACAGCTCACAGAGGGTCTGCCAACCTTTAGAAAAAAATACTTTTGTATTAATTTAGGGAAGTAATATTAATTCGTTAGTAACAAATTAAAAGGAATCTATTGCCACGGAAAATTACTAAGTTGTAAGTCTTTTCAAAACAAATAACGCGCGTTCCCACTCCTTAGTGTGTTGTCGAGTGTCAAATCCGTGTGTTCGTGGGTTTCATGGAATTTCAGAAGTTCCAGTAGTGGTTTGCAGGTATGAAATTATTTCAAAACCTTTCTTTAGAGCTATTATGTAATTTCTGGTTTATCAAAAGTTAATTCGCCAAAATACTTTGATCCAAGAGTTGTATTAATGGCACCATTCCTTCAAATTCCGTCATAATGATCATTGTATCAAACCTAAATGCACTTATCTTCATATATATCTTCCAAATAAATAGAACTGAAATGTTTCTTAGCGAGATTCAGGTCCTCTTCCATTCTAGGAACATACAAAGCCACATATATTCCAAAATTACGCGAAGGGCTTTTGTCTCACAAGCCTCGTAATTCCTTTTGAATCAAGCTTTGGCATCTTGTCGCCTATTTAATGGTTGAATAATAATGCTTCCAGAAAGGACCACGTTGTAAGGGGAAACTTACATCCGTGCGTGCGAGACAAGGGCTCCTTCGGTTCGCAGTGCGAGTTTAATGGCAAAGGAGTGGAGCGAGTGATTAAGAAATTATTTCCTCTCAGACATTAAAGCGAGAGAGAGTTTATATATATATATATATATATATATATATATATATATATATATATATATATGTATGTATGTATGTATGTATGTACCTCCGAACAAAACAAAAGAAAAGGCCTGAGAATAATGTCGCGGGTCGAGAGCACTTTACTTGTGGTTTTATATACGACCCCTTTGTGAATTATACGGTTCTCGCGAGTATTTTCGTCTCGTTTTTTTCAACGGGACTGCCAGAACTGAGAAAGGGAGATATTTTTATTTAATTTAACGCGAATTTTCGTCTCTCGGAAGAAATGAAATAATTGCGCTAATGTTCTCGTGCTTGGCTGTTGTTGGTCGGGAAGTAATTTTCTCAGGCGTAATTTAGGGCTTTGTCGCGATCGTGAATTACACTCGCCAGGATGAAATTCTTCGCGAGTTTACTGATGCAAGCGGGTGTTATCTTTATTTATGTACCGTCCAGTTTTTGAACATACCTCTTTTATGGTAACGACTCGTGAATACCCAGATAAATGTGATAACAAGGTACCAGAGGGTAAAAAAGAATTAAAAAAGGGGGAATTAAAATCTCGCAGCATTAATGATAAAGGAGGGCGTGGGCGTAAGAATTTTGGACAGGTTCTCTTGAATAACGAAGCGGTAGAACTTTCTCCACCCTACATAAACAGTTTAGAGTGTAATAAACAGTTCTTTTGTAATTGCATTTAGTATTTATGAATTCGATTCCAATTTTCATTCTTTTTAGTTCGCTTGAGATTTTAACACACTTAGTTTGGATACATGCGCATGATAATTGTTTTATTAAATGTTAATTTGATACATGTGAATTTTTTCTCACCTACAATTATGAAAACTAATTTTTCAAGAAATTATGGTAAAATCTCAAGATCATCGAAAACTATAATTACCCATGTCCTATGACAGCCTGCATACAAATGTAATTTAATAACTTACGGATTAACCACTGAGCAAATGGCATGAAAGATTGTATGTAGCCTAAGGCGTGGTTTTTGCAGGCTTAAAATTAAGTTTGCAATTTTTCCTATTAAATAAGTTGCATGCAAATCTAATTATAACTACACTTTTATCAAAAGATAAGGTTAGTTATTCATCGATGCCATATTGTGCCAAAGGTAAACCATATGTCATTCCTTTTATCTTTCCTAAATAATAGCAAACGTTGGGTCAAAAATGACGCTGGGAAGAATTGGCTCAACATCCATTTAAAATTGATGGAATAATTTGAACACGGCATTCAGGGAATAAGAGATAAGGGCTGAGTCGGCCTTATTGCATGGCAGGCGTAGAATTGACGTCATTTTTTCAAATTATTTGATAATTGGTATTTGTCCATATATTTTCGATTAATAAAGGATATACGAAGCGTAATGAAAAATTATTGCTTGCTCAAAGCTGCTTGCGAACATATCTCAATGGGTACAACTCCATACACTTATCTTTTTCTCAGTCATTCGTAAAATTTGTATGGAATTTTAATAATTTATGAATTTATGCGTTTTGACATAAGGATTATCATATAATAATGTTGGATTATATTTTCCTACCGATCAAGCCTTTATACGGATCAAAAAAGTAAAATTGCGAAATTCACCTTACCGCGAATAAAACGCTTCTGCCAGAATAATTACCATAATTTAGCCAACCTCATAAGCTTATTCATCAAAAAAATATTCCCCTAAACAGAAATTTGAGATGCGGATTTTGCCACTGTTGAGTTTTCGTATTTTATCCGTAAAGTGTAATAATATTTTTTCGGTTAGTGTAATCTAAAAATTCTTAAATACATTCCATTCTCTTTACGTCAAAAATATAACGGCCGCAGAGTAAATAAACCAAATGTTAATTTTGATCTTTCCTTTGTAATAAAAAAAGTATATTTTATGATCAAATTGTATCAGATGTATCTCTTAAAACAAACTGCCTCTATGGAATTTAACAGTATCGTAGAGAAAAAAATATTTAATTTCATCCTTTCATTTGAGACGACAATTTTTACTTTTTGGATTCCAAGGTGAGATTGTTCCTCCTCGTGATCACATCCTAATGCGCAATATAACACTCGGCATCTCTTCGCCTAGGCCAGAGACTGCAGCAGACTCGCTGCTTTCAACGCTGATCACGTGACACCATCGTCGCAATGGCAGACTATGAGGCTTAATCGTATTTGCACGGTGGCGGTGGAATGGGACTAATGAAAGATCTACTATATATGAAAATGGGTTTGCAAAGTATGCGCTGTAGATAGAGTTGGATAATGATGAGAGAATGTTAGATTTTGATAAAGTGAGAGAGAATCTTGGCCGTCATAATGCCAAATCCTATTTACTATTAATACCATTAAAGTTATAAGGCTGTTCATGACAATTTGTATTACCAAACTGAAGACTCTCGGAATTCTTTTTGAGTTTGTCGGAGATTTTATGTGGAAGAGTCGTGACGGAATAAATCCTTACTTCAGCTTCTGCTCTGAAGCATTGAGCAGGAGACGTCCTTTTTGCCGACACCTTTGAGGTCTTTACAAGTGACTCTTGCACTCTTTGCTCCACGATAGCCAATATTTCCTCTTGAGTACGTTTTTTAGTTTTACATTGATTATATTATTATTTTGAATAAGAACAGAAGAGGATGAGAAAAACTCTGACCAACAGGATTCTCTGAAACTATAAATGTATTACAGATAGATCATAATGGTAATAATTTTATTAAGTCAGATAATCGTAGGCTTAGGTTAATTTCAGTTATTTATTTGTTTTTTCTCACGAGATTCTGAATTTGTTCTACGTAATTCAGAATGCAAAAACCTTACATAGTAATGCTGCCAATGAAAATATTTTGCTCAAGTCGAAAGAACAGTTTTGTTATTGCTACAGAGACTCGATTAATGCTTTTTGTGAAAATAACGAAAAATGCGTTAAATTGATAAATCAACTTTTGCTTCATGAAATAACAACATTGAGAAACTGGTTAAAATGAAATAATGACATTATATTGGATAAATTGTATTAATTTATGAAACCATACAATTATTTTCTGATTAATTTGCATAGTTATATTTATCTATAAATATTTATACAAGTTTAAACTGCGTACAAATTTGAAAATAAAAAATTGCATATCTCTATTTATTTAAACACACTATTTATTTTATTTCGATTAAATTACAATCGTTCTCATTTTCCCCCTAGGCGTCGTTTGTATAAAATATCTGGAAAACAGGGAAAAGATGAATGTTAAAAGATATAATGTAGCTAAATTAAAAGAATAGCAATATTATTAGGATATTTGAGATTGAGGATTACTAGTAATATTCCAATAGAAGAAATCTTTCTGAATAAAGTAAAATTCTCGTAGCACTATGGGTTTCGTCTATTATCTGTTTAAAATTTTAGAGAAATATGAAAGAATTTTCTAGATTAATTGTGATTTTTGCTTTGCTAGGAATATAAAAAGAGATAAATCACCCACCACATCGTGCACAGATCCATTGAGTAATGATATGTATTCTCTAACAGCGATCTTTATTGTGTCCAACAGGTAGTTTTGGAATCATCTTCCTTGTGCTGTTTATATTCCAAGCGTTAGTTAAATGTTTCCGAAAACAACAACAGAAAAACGTAGAACTCTGGTGTGAACCAAATAAGCGAATAAACTGGATAGAAAGCAAAAGCGAGACGTTTGATGTTAAGTTGGAGTAATTAAGGGCTGCCATGCGAAAAAGAAGTTTCCGTGGAATAAATTAAAAATCGCCGGGATTTCTCGGAAGCGAACGATTACCAGACGGCGGAAGCAAAATGAAAGGCTGTGGAGTGGATTTCGAAAGAACCGTGATGTTTTGAAAGGAGGAGAGTATGATAAATTATTTTCACACTCCATCTACCTTCGTTAATGACAACTTCCTGCATGAGTGATCCTTTGCTGTTGTGTTCCATGTCACTTTAAATTCCTTTCCTTCATCTTCTTCTTCAAAAGATGTTCAACACCCCTCCTAGTAAATATCTCAAAAGGAATTCATCTACTCTAATAATATCCATCTAGCTTTATTGATATCGTAAATTCGATAAAACTAAATATTATTATTATTTCTGGCCGATGAGGCTGCATGGAAAAGGACGTACACTTATGTTGTTGACATGGATTATTAAGAATCTTAAGCTTAATTAAAGTTTTTTGCAAAAAATGTATTTTGTCGAGTTTATTTTTGTTTAAATGTGGAGGTTAAAAGATTTATTTTAGGTAATTTTATGAGTGCGGTAAATATCTATAACCAAATATTGCAAGCACCACATGGGTTCACCAGATTGTTTCGAATAACAGCACGCAGTGTACATTTGTCAATTCAAAGAAATGCAAATATTTTGTGTTAAACAAACCGTAAACTTAAAGCAGAAGTTTTGTTTAAAGCACCAGTAAACACTCTCTCCGTACCTTAACCCTATACGATTATAATATAGCGAGAGGAAGAGTGTCCACTGAAAGAATCCGTGCAGGACACAAATCTTCTTAATCTCCAAACTCCCTTTTTCTCCACCACTATATCTCCCTCCCGATCTCCCGTCCGTCTTCTTCCTATATCCCTCTCTCCCGTTAGCCTTTCTGAGAGTCGAAAATCAAGCTCTATAAAGCGAACGTGGTCTTTTTCCAGTCTCCCTTTCTTCAGCGCGTGGAACCACGGATTTACTCTATTTTTATAAACTATATCCAAGGAAGAGGAAGACGCGTGATAGCTCGAGGTGGAGGCGCTGAAAGGGAGCGAGGAAGAATAAGTTTATTTAGTGGATGCAGAGCAGACTTCGTTGAAAACTTTATCGAATTCCCATGGCTCAGATTTTTCTTCGCTCCAGGTTTAACCTCTAAACTTTTCTGTGTGTTACTCTTCAAGTTAATATTTTTTTATGTTTTTTACACAATAAATAAAGCTTTTATCCATCCCATTTACGAATCATTCCACAGGTCTCTTATCCAGTTTGGTTGCGAAGCAGTGTCTTTTATCTAACTGATTTCAATTTACCTCATCAACATATTTTTTTAAAGACATGCGAATATACTCTCCATCTTAGTTTGCATCTTAATTTAACAGAAAATTTTGATTATGGTGCAATAGAAATTCTTTATCCATATAACTAGCGCGATAAAACCAATTTAGGTCTTTATATCTGGAGTAAAATGAGCGATTCACGTTACAAAAAATTACTTCTAGATTGTCCTCCAGAATGTTTTTCAAAATTCTACCAGTCGGCGTTTTGCATGGTGTCTCTGTTTTCCTATGGGGTTAAAAAATTTTATTTTGGGTTATAAATAAAAACATGGAAGAACAGATCGAATGTATACAAACTACGTCAGACCCGGCGTAAACCACCAACGAACCACTCATTTCCTTTTCCCTCCGTCCTCACCTTACCTTTTCCCCGACGATGCCATCGGTCTGACACACATTGAGACGTAGCGCAGAGCAAGGCAGTGAGACAGGTGACGCAAGGTAGGAAAAGCAGAGGAAGCGCATATCGAGACGCAGGTTTTATAAGTTAGGAAGTACATTCCTTTGAGAGTGGTTCTGCAACTTTGTTTGTCATGTCTTCAGTTTTTGCGGAAAGCACGTTATTAGATCTCAGTTCTGAATCTGACTCTGATTTTGAAGTAGAACGATTAATTATGGTATACAGCTCAAATAAAAGGAAGAAATCGTTTTGGAGAAGTGAGTACATGGAGAAACGTTGCTCACACGGTAAATTCCTCTTAACATCGGAATATTCAAATGATAGATTTTATAATTATTTCCGACCGAGTAGAGAACAGGTTGATGAAGTACATTATTTCATCATCTTCATATAATCTTTGCGTGAGATATCGTATAGAAGAACTCCATGAAATCTATTCTTTTCGATCAGTTCTTCACCATTGCAGGAGATAGCCGCGAGCAACAGAAAGAATGCCAACGACTCCACATGCCGAGTAGACGCAGAACTGTGCTACGAGTACAGACCCGCGCAGGGCAGAGCAGGCCAGCGCCTGTGCTGTCCTACGCTGCGTTGCAATGTGTGGTTTCCTATTGAAAGTTAGGGAACAGAAAAATCTGCCCTGTCCTGAGCTGCCTCACCTACGTCGCCTGAGTCTCAATGTGCGCCGGGACAGGCTTAGTCCAAAAAGGCTGTTTTTGGCCATACTGCTTTGCGTAAGCCAGCCCAACCACCCGAGAGGAACGACGGCCACAGCCAAAGTGACCGTCGCCATCAAGATCCAAAGGAACCTTATTGCTTAGCCGACGCCCACCACGTCGGTGACTTGGCAGGAGCCTGCTGCTTCACAGCAAAAGGAAACTATCCAGCACGAGCCACTACTCTCCACTTTGGCAGAATCGGTGAGACAAACAAAATTATAGTTATCTCTTGCGCCGTTAATGCGTTGCGACAATTTGTGAATGCGCGGAACGAGTAGGAAGCTCTCGCAGCCCATGGTAACGCAAACGCGTCTCATAATAACGAAGACGGATTCACCGTCGTAGTTGATAAGAAGGGCGCAAGCGAATGCGCCTCGACTCACGAGAGTCCCTGACGATGACGTCAAATTCCTTCGCCAACATCTCTCCTGTGGACAATGCGGAAGCCTCAAAAATCCCAAATTTGAACCTTCGGGACAAAAAGAATCGTGAGAATATCTGGCAATCCTTGAAAGACGATCTTTAAGGTTAAGCCCATCTGGAAGGTTATAGGGATGAACGCGATGGACATCCAATGCAGACGTTTACTGCAGGGTTCGCGGAGTTTTCCGCCCACTTAAACTACCTTATACAGGCTATCAGCTGCCGGAGGACCTTCTCCCCCAGTATATCCTGAGTATATACGTTGTAAAACAGGTCATAAAAAACCTTGGGTGGGAGGTGAAGTCGGTTATCCTGCTCACCACCGCTAAGCCCACAAAAGTCGACCGCTTAAAGCAGGCCGATCCAAACTTTTTAAGTTAGCGGTCAAGATCAACAGAAAACTGTTAAGACGTAAGCAGCATACATTGTATGACTTCATTATAACATATTAATATTGTGAAAAATATATAAATGCAAACAAATATATTCTTGCGGAAAAACGAATGTTATTTGCTTGCGCGATCTCATCAAATCACACACGTACGTGTCGGGATGATCCCAGGCTGAATAATACGATCTCAAACGTTTTTGAATCCAGAACCGCTGCGTGGAAAGCCAACGCGCTATCCGCTACGCCAACGAAACCCTTAAGGCAAATCTTTTTCTAGAGCAGGGGTGGGCAAACCTTTTACGTGGCGGGGCGCATTAACAGCTGCCGCTTTTTAGGCGGGCCGCATAAACAGATGAAAATGCTTCGGCGGTCCACGCTAGGGTACACATTGGAAGTTATTTGAGATAATTCAAGAGATCCTGTTAGTAAAAATCAATAATAAATGATATATTATCCCCATAACATCACTGGAAAGGTTTTCCAGCCATTATTTTAAACTACAAATATGAAATTATCTGTGTTTTATATTACGGTTTGATTTCATAATGGAATAAGCGGGCCACATAAAATGACCTCGCGGGTCATACTTTGCCCACGTCTTTTCTAGGGAGAAAAGCAGGACTCAAGCTTAATGTTCTATAAGCACTTGTTATGATAGTGGCCTCTTGGAATGCAATCAGCTCTGCAATCATCTTTACTTGCCTTCAAAAGGCAGGATTCAACAACACCAGAGCACTTCAGGTCACGTACGAAAGACAAGAGGAAGTAATAGAAGGAAACTGGAACATCGCCGTGAAAACAAAAAATAGCTGTCAATGAATATGTAGACTGTGATGCTGGTGTTATAACATCATCACTGTGAACTATTGAAGAAATTTGAAACTAGGCAGAGAGGTAAGATAAAGATAAGGATGCAAAGAGCGAGTAAGAAGTTAAGGAAGAGCTGACTATCCCTTCGTTTGTAGAAGCAGTTGCTGGGTTTGAGGCAATGAGAAGATATTTGTGCTCTTTCAACATCAACGATGTCAGCATGTAGCGAATCTCTCAAAATGAAAGAGAGCTGCTCTTTATTGCTCGGAGTTTCACAACAAAGCAAACTCCCCTCCTAGATTATTTCAAGAAATAATTTATCTGGGTGTATATGCATTTTGTATCATACTCTTTCATTCGTCTTGCTTGTCACAACCTGAGATCTAACTAAGAAATTAAATTTTAGTAATTTTGTTCTTTCTTTACAGATTTTACAACATATTTCATAACCAAATTAGTAATTATGGAATATGTGGTTGAATTTGTTGCATCAATATATTCGTAACGCGAAAGGTTTACTTTTTTTATGTGAAAATTTTTCCTCTTCAAGGGAGTCTGTTTTTGCCGATTGAGAAAAATTACGAACAGTGTATTAGATCACATGAAAAATGCGTATATAGTTAATATTTATATAAAAGTTGTTTATCAATTGTTTTCTAATATATGACTTAATTTTTTAATAGTAAACGTCGAAGAAGGTTTTATGATCCGAAAAAATAACACTGAGATGGACTGTAAGATATTTGTTATGAAAATATCCTGAGAGATCTCTTATGCTCCCGGATCATGCTTTTGTTTCCTCTCCTCAACAGTAGTTTTTCAATACCTCAGCATGCATTTTTTTACTTTGCAAACTTTATTTTTCCTTTCATTCCGTCTTATTTGCTTCTCCTAGTACAAATCCCAATTTCTCCAGATTCAACTTTGCGCCATTTCGTTTTCTTAGTCTTCCCTCCTTACGTCTTCCGTGTAGAATCGCCCAGAGGCCTAAAAGACCGAGTCAAAACGCGGTCCAATAACGTCCGTGCTCAGACTATTCCAACGTTTCGTATTTCTTTGTCTCCTCCACATACTCTCAGATTATTTTCCCCATCTCATCCTCTTCCTTCCTCCTTTTCCCTATTTTCTCTATTTTTTATTTTGGAAACGTATGAGAGTTACTATGCGCCCGCCTGAATATTTCTTCTTAGCATCCGCTTCACTGTTTTAATGAGTTTTCCTACGGGATATCTACAATAAAGCTTCGACGGAATTTCATTTGGTGCACGATATTAAATTAGAATGTCAAATTTAGCCGCAGGCCTGAATAAAATTTTGTTCTTCACTGTTTAATCGCATACGGATCAAGTTTATTAGTGAGCGATAAGGTGAAAGTTACAACTCTTGGCCTTTCTTTGAGGTGATAATTTCCGGCTTTTAACGGTAAATTACTAGAGTGATTATACCGTTATACTTGCAGGGAAACGCATTTTGAAACTATATACGGCATATGTTTTAGAGTGAATCTACCCACTTTTGTTTCATAGCTGAAGGGGAAAGGATTTAATTTTAACGGAGAAAATTGACGTTTGTATTTATTGTTTCGTTTTATTCATCCGTATCTTATTACTAGCGATTATAATGTCAGTGATTTTGAAAATTATAATACCATTCGACAAAAGTTTATAATTGGCAATAAGGACACACCAAATATCACTAAAGAATTGGCTCATTTTCAGGACTTTAAAAACCTTCTGCAGTTTTGGTTTAGTTTGAAACCAATTTATGATTTCGCAAACACCAATTTTAATTCTAACATTTTTCTATTCCAACGGCAAATATCGGTGGGCTAAAGAATGCAAAAAATGTCTGCGTTATTATGCGCAAGTGACAAAAGATTTCAATTTATGCCTATCGCTAATTCACGAGGCATATGTAGCGGTGTATTCGCCTTATGTCGGGAATGATTTTGACAAGAGAGATGACCTCATTCCTCACTGTTGATTATTCGATCCCTACAAATCGTACCCCATCATGCACTATTATTTTTCATACATATTGGAGATATTTTAGTGGTGGCTCTCGATATTTATTCCACTTTTTTAAATTATCTGGTTTCAACAGAAGGAGTCCAGGCGTTACAAGAGATATTATAACAAAAGTTTACCAAAAAACCTCATCCTTTAGGTTAGTATTTCTCAACCGGAGATCCCCGAACCCCTAGAGGTACGCACGACATTTATCGGGGGTGGACGAATTGAGCGGAACATGATGTTTATTTTTATCTACAACTTGTTTGATCCCGCGAACAGCTCTGATTTATATTTCAAAAAGGAAACACTAGACGATGAATAAAAAATGTACAAACTTTTCATGGGAGGGGTTCTGCAGAAATTGTGGGGCATCGTATGGGGTCCGCGACTCCAGAAACGGTTGAGAAACATTGCTTTAGTGCACCTTCTTTACGCTGCTTTAGACCATTTTTTCTGCAAAACCCGATTTCTACTCTTTTTCTACCAACCCCGATCTCCGACCTCCTCCCACTCCTTTATTCCTCCTCCTTCTCCCTCTACCTTTACCTCTCCTTGTTCATCCCTCGCCTGCTTTTAATTCCCTCTTTTTATATTCCCAGATTCATTATCCTTTAATCGGGTTTCCAAACTCCCTCCTCACCAACCTCCCCCTTTCTTTCCCTTCTCCCACCCCTATCTCTCATTCACTTACGCTTTCAACCGACAAACATGGCAGAGAACTTGGCGCCACTCCATCTCCTTTCATCTTCATTCCATATTCGCCGCTAATTTCTCAACTTAAATGACAAAACGTCTCTTCCAAACGACGCTCGGAGAGAGAGAGAGAGAGAGAGGAAGGGTTGAATCGTTAGAAAGTCAACGCAAGGGTTATCATTCCCTTCTCTGAGGATAGTGGGTTGCTCCTGGCAACGCCGCCGGCGCGCAGATCCGGAGGGTAGTAAACCGTTCGGACTCCACGTGTGAAGAATTAGATGCGTCCCGCAAGTGTTCTTTGTCTGGAACGGCTTCAGTAGCAATTAAGAGTTAATATGTCAAATCACGTGACATTTCGCTTGATATGTCAGTTTCTTCTATCACAATGCTATCTGAAGCAATTGCTGCTTGTTATATAAAGCATTTAACGTTCTGGTCTGAATATAAGCTGAGTATAACCGTACCTCTAAAATTCGATGCGTAAGAGAGTAAATATGTTTTCATGCGGAAAAATCTTGAAATGTGATTATATTTATTAAAATTATTGCCTGTTTGCATAGTTAATAATATAAACAACAAATCACATTACTTTCACTATCATTACTCTCTTCATCACTGCTATTTTTATCCAAACAATTAATATTATTTTCTTGCACTCCATGATTTCTTGCAGTTTTTCCACAGCTTTGATTTTAAAATTCGTCTCATAACTACGCTTCATTTTTTTACTTAAAATTTTTCTGGTCATTACATGATCACCAATTATTTTATGGTATATTTAATATACTTTTGTGAATATTTGTACTAAACTCAGAGATTAACAGCCAAATAAACACCGCAATAACCATTACCTACAGTTATTCTCTTGAGCTCAAGTTATTATGCATATTCTAGATCGGTGGATGGCAACCTTTTTTGATGGCGGGTCATTTAAATGTTTTGAGGAAACGTAATTCGTCAATTAAAATTTTTTAATGAAAAGAGAAATCGAAACTTAGCTACACTTAGTACCTAGTTGAATTACTCGTTTATTTTAAACACATAAGCCCTTCTGAACATGTTTACCTTTGTGGGTCACCCAGATCGCGATAGCGGGTTCTAGGTAGACGATCACTGATCCAGATTGTTAAAATGAATTCGATCATGCATCGATTTCAACTTTAATATATCGAGCGCTCGTACGAGATTTCAATAATTGTAAAGGTGTGCAAATCACACATTTGCATCATCTGTGTAAAGATTCAAGAGCTACATGCCATTTACCGCTGTAAAAATATTCGCTTTGTTATTGAATGGATTTCGGCTAAGATTCGAAAAGAAGTCGCACTTCGATATTTTAACTATAAAATTTAGGAAAACTGTATTCTAGCCAATATGGTGTGTACTTCAAACATATCAATGATCCTAAATTTTGATTTTTGCATCAACACGGAATACAAAGAAAAGTTTGCACACGCTGCATATAATTTTATTGTTTTTAAATGAAGAAAGTCGACGAATAAAAACGCCTTGGCTCTGAAACAGTGAAAACACCTACTGATGTGTAAAGATTCCCATTTAGCAGCTGAAACCAGATTTATTTACTTGAGATATCACGGACAAGATCTAGTAGCCACTCCTACCAATCAGACAACACGCTAGATTTTAAAGCTGGGGTGTGAATATGCTCGTCAAACTGTATTTAACATGTTAATGTATTTAATGTTATTCAAATATTTTCTTTAGTTAATCATACTCCCTAAAATTTTCTGCCTAATTATACAAATACTATATGAATTTGAGGAAGTGAACAAATTTATTATCGACATGTATTTTTGCTTTTACCACAGCTCGGCTTAAGTAATTATTTAAATGAATTGGGCTATAAGACACCCATATCTGGTGTTCTAGAGAGAAGATGCATTACTTCCGACGGATATTTATCGTCTACAACATCTCAACCTTGACACGAAGAATGTGGGAAAATCAGGGAAGCATAACCCCATCTCGTGATAAGGAAACGGAACTCGATGATATCCGCAGTGAACCGGATATTTATGCGCCTCTGGCGGGGCCTAAGAATCTCTCGATCCATACCCTCTCTATATCTATCTCTCTATCTCTCTCTCTCTCTCTATCTCGATCTATATATCATCCTCTCTCTCTCTATCTCCCTTTCTTTTTCTCTCTAACTCCCTTTATCTCCCTTTCTCCCAATATCTATCCCTTTCTCTATCTCCATTTCTCTCTATCTCACTTTCTCTATATCTCCCTTTCTCTCTCTCTATCTCCCTCTCTATCTCTCGCTATATCTCTCTATCTCCCTTTCTCTCTATATCTCCCTCTGTCTTTCTCTCTCTTTATCTCCATCTCTCTCTATATCTATCTCCCTTACTCTCTCTCCATCTCCCTTACTCTCTCACTACCTCTTTCTCTCTTTATCTGCCTCTCTATCTCTCTCTCACACTCTATCTCCTTTTCTCTCTCCTTTACTCCATCTCTCTCTCTCTCTCGCCGAGAGGTAAATTCGACAGAATAGGAGAAAAGAAGATGCTAGCAGTCAATCTACTTCACATTCTCAACTTTAATTCCAATATAGACTCCTTCTGGTCCTTTTTTGGACAAAATTTGTTATTCGTTCTCATCTTTCTGTCCCTTTCGCTCGCGGAGTTACTAAAACTGCTACGGAGATAAAATTTAAAGGCTTTTACATTTATATTTTTGAGAGAAAGTGGTCAGCGCTACCTCTATTATTCCTATATGACGCTTTCGAAATTAATGGCACATCATTAATGAGGGAAGTGTTTATTAACCGATTTTGCTTGATATTTATTTGGCAAAATGTGCTGTACGTCAATCAGATAAAAGCGGCAAACATATTCTTTTATTAGCATAGATGATTTGAAAATTTCCAGGTTAGGAAATGAGAAAATACTACACTGTTCAAGTCTTCATTTAGAAAACAAGACGCAGGAAATTATAGAAGAGAGTAAAGACGACATCAAATGCATGATATTGGGATTATAAATGTTGAGCAATATTCATAGGAAAAGAATCTTACCACATTGTAAATATGATATATTATCCAGACGGAATTCCAAAAATTTTGTCTCTCGTACTTATTTATTATGAAGATCCAATTGAAGGAAATGATTTAAAAATAAGCGAAAACAGGGAAAGCTATAAATAAAGCCGCCAAACTCTTTTGCTCATCTTCTCTTCTAAAACTGCCTCTTTATCACTTTTTAAACCAAGGAAGAAAAGTTTCCTATAGTTATCCTTTCTGAGGATAGAAAAATATGGAAAAGAAAGTTAGGGAAAAAAGGAGGCCGAGATAGAACAAACATTTTTCTTACAAACTTAGGCGAAAAGCTTCAAAAAATAGCATAGGAGGATTCTACAGCGGAAGAAATGAGGCAGCATTCCGCCGAAGACTGCAAAAACGGTCGAGAGGGGAAAAACAGGGTTAACACCCATCACGCCTGAATCAGCGCCGCGAGTGGCATCTAATTAAACTCGTCTCACACTCCTCCTATCTCCTTCACTCCCGCTGTGTCCTATATCTTACGTCAACCCGCCGTCTTATCTATTTCGCATCTATTCACCTCCACGAAAGTGTATCTTAACTTTGGGGGTAATGATTTTTTTCCTTCCATTCTCTCTCTTTCTCTCTCTCTTTCTTTCTCCCTCTCTTTATTTCCCTCCCCTCTCTCTCTCTTTCTTTTTCTCTCTCTCTCTTTATTTCTTCCTCTCTCTTTCTCTCTCTCTTGCTCTCTCTTTCTCTCTTTCATTCTCTCTCTCTCTCTTTCTTTCTCTCTCTTTCTTTCTCTCTCTCTTTATTTCCCCCCTCTCTCTCGTTCTTTGTCTCTCTCTCTCTTTCTCTCTTTCTTTCTGTTTCTCTCTCTCTTTCTTTCTCTCTCTCTCTTTCGTTCTCTCTCTTTATTTCTCCCTCTCTCTTTCTCTCTCTCTTTGTCTATCTTTGTCTCTCTCTCTTGCTCTCTCTTTCTCTCTTTCATTCTCCCTCTTTATTTCTCTCTCTCTTTCTCTCTCTCTTTATTTCTCTTTCTCTCTCTTTCTCTCTCTCATATTCTCCACAGAGAAGCAAAACTGGCCCTTATATCTCTCTCTTCTCCTAACCTCTTTTTTTCGACTTTGGGATACTTAAATCCCGAAAAAGTCCTTCTCTTTTTGCTTCCTCGCCCTCATCCGGGATCTTGCCAAACCATCTCACTCTCGTTTCCAAAGTCTTCCGGATATTTTTTTCTCATTTTTATATCCTACGCTTCTCCCTAACTTCTCCCTCCATCTTTCGCTTCCCCCTTTCGGGATGAAATGGTTCAGATCCTTTCCTCTTGACACGTTCGGTGTTTTCATCTCCCCCACGTTCTCATTCAGCTTATATATCCTGAAAACGCCGCAACTTTTGAGTCGTAAAAGTGACTGGCACCTTTCACTAGGGTCGTAAGTTTACGTGATGCCGTTTAACTGACGTAACGCCGTAAAGTTAACAATATTGCGTTTATATGACTAATACGGGAGCATAATTATTCCATTTGCTCGCTTTCCTTTCACTTCGTGAGAATTAAGCGTAAATTCATAAAAATAATTTATCCTGTCAAATTTCTTCATTTTATGCAAAAAAACCAAGCGCTGGACTCAGTAAATGGATAAATACAATTCAGTTATGCATATCATCATCATCATAGGTAGTCTGTCCGTGATTATTCTTGGTTAAATCTGGTTCTCCATATACTCCTATTTTCCGCTGTCCTCTTCATATCTTGATAATTCTCTTTCCCTTTCAAATCGTCTATCAGCTGAAACCTTTTCTTACCTCTTTCCCTTTTTCCTTCTAACACGTCTTTAATCATACTCTCTCTCTCTTCAGGTAATGTCCAACCCAGTTAGCCTTCCTCTTTCTGATAGTCTGTATGCATATAGTATAATATAATTAAGGAAAATCCCATTTTTAATATGTTTTCATATATTAAACCAGTGTTTAACTCAGAAAACCGTTGGTGATATTGTTTATTTTTTCGTGTAGCACAAAGATGAAGATGAATCCACGTCAGTCAGAAAAGTTATTTGATGCGATTTCGCTTGTTCGAAAAATTCTCTTTAAGAGGCAAAAAAAAACCAAAACGTGTAATTCGAAATTTTGATGCGTTCCATTAAAGAAAACATCGAGTGTTGCCTTCGTTTCTAGCTTGCAGAATGAACTCTGACGAAAAAGAAACACCAGTAAGCAGATTGATATAAAATGGGAAATACTTCAACTTGCCAATAACGAAAAAACCCAAAAGAAAAAAACGGTATAAAAATTGAGGGAAAAAAATCGACTTTTTCTGAGGTCGTGTTTGATGCGAAACCTATTTCGAAGCGACAGCTGTCAACAGTTTAATGGAGACGCGTTTCCACTTTGAACCCATCTCCTAGATCGTCACCTTGTCATCTCGTCTCTCTCGCGACCTCTCTCTATTTATCTCTCTCTCTCTCAATCTCTCTTTCTCTTTCTCAATCACTCTTTCTCGACCTCTCTTTCTGTTCCGCGGGAACGACGAGTTTTGCTGAATCCTCTTTGCCGGTACATTTTTCTTCATATATTTTCACCGTTCAGAATTTAGAAAGTAAGGGAAAGAGAATGGACGTGATTAGTGTTGGTACCGAGCAATATCATCTGACTGACGACTCATTGATTCACAGAGTGGATGAAACATCTTCTTCGGACGATTTCGTAAATATTTCTGTGCCAGATATAAGGAAGAGAGCAAATTATGATGGATTTACATTTTTCTGAGACATTATTCCAGACAACCTTTTTGTGTGTTAGAGACTCCTACATAGTGTTTCCCAAATTCGATATTTTATGAACAACCCGAATTCAATGCCGGACCCGTGGTTCTTCTTTCTCTTCGCTGTAGTCAGAGCCGTCTCTAAGACCCGCGGGGCCCCGGGCGAGAGGGTGGCCGCGCGGGGCCCCCTATTCATACAAATCAAATTTCTCATTTAATTACAATTTTATTATTGTTTTCGAGTTTATGTTAGTCTGTACAGAAAAAATGACAATAAATTTCAAATCTGATCATCAAACAGAGAACAGCAATAAATAATGAAGAATTTATTGAGCTTACGAATTTTCACACTAATTATCCAGGTTTCAGTTCACAAAATACACAAACTCTCTCAGACTAAGTATATATGATGAGTCACACACAAAATCCATTTGATGGTCAACTTTCATCTATTTACGCTTCACGTACACGGATATCCAATGAGAATTCACTCGGCGATAGACGTGCCATCTGAAGATAAGCATGTGTACTTGAATTTTGAGATTTGGGGGAAAGTGTTGTTTTGGCAGATTTGGTGAGGGTTCCGACTTTAAAAGGTAGGTATATCTAGGAAATGGAAATTATATATTACATATTTATTTTTCTATATTAAGTAATTGGAAATTAATGAGAAAAGTATACGAGTATATATAAACAGTATACGAGCTAACGAGCACCTATCTCCTCTTCTCGAGACAATTTCTGGACGACTTCCCACCCAGTCCCCCCCCCCCCTTCAGACGGCTCTGCGCTAGTCTACATGATCAATTTTTTGTATTTATTGTTTATAAGCCATGTTTACCCACCCTTACAGTCAACTTAAATTATCTATTGTATAAAACTATTAGATAAATCAAGAGCTGAACTAGCAACGTTCAATTTTGAATTATTTTATTTTCTGAAGATTGCTTTAGAACTCTCTCTTGAGTTTTCAATTTTCCTTTTCCTATGATAATATTATTACTAAAATAAGCAATATGCCATTTTTTGTGGTGATAAAATTACAATTAACTCATCCAAAAAAATGTAGTGATAGGCGTTAAATCGACGCACATGAAAATCTTGCTTCCTCATTTTCGCAAATATACCAGTTTTCAGAGAAAAAGATGAAAGAGAATTCTGTTTCGGATCAACCTCCTACTACAAAGAAAAGCCATTCAATTCAACGTAAATCAATCCATTTGCTTTCATGCCACGCATTCTGAAAATGGAATTTCAAGCTTTCGTTGAATAAACGTCAATCAAATTCATGGCAATTGATAAAACTTTTCTTTCGTTAATGAAACAATTTATTATTTAGCTACCATAATTGCACGTCATATATGACGAGTATTTTTGGATTAAGTATTAAAATTAAGGCATTTCCCATTCGTCCTCCTTTCTCCCTTCCTCTCTCCCATCCTCCTCCCTCCCATTCTCTCTCCCCCTCTCTCTCCTTCTCTGGAAAAATTGACTTTCTGTTCTCTATCTCGCCCTAATAAAGACCATTATCTATCTCTCCCATTCTCCCTCCTTCTCTGTCTTCCTCCCTCTCTCTCTATCTCTCTCTTCCTCACTGTCTCCCCCTCCCTCTCTCTCCTCTCTGGAAAAATAGACTATCTAATCTCTATCTCGCCCTAATAAACATTATCTATCTATTTCTCCCCTTCACCCTCCTTGGTGTCCCCCCCTCTCTCTCTCTCTTCTCTCTCACTCCTTCTCTCTCCTCCCGTCTTTCTCATTTTTTCTTTCTCTCTCTCTCCTTCTCTCTCTCTCCCTCCTATCAAAGCATACAAAGCAGGATTTCCTAACGTAGGATTGAGACGACAATAAAATCTTGAGGTTTAACAGCGTCACGGTTGGCAAGGAAACATCGCTAAAAACTTAAATTTTTCCAATATATAAGATTTAAACATATTATTTGAGCGATTTCGAATCGTAGGCGAAATGTGACGATGAGAGTAATAAACGTTATTTTTTTTTAATCGGTCCAGACCCAAAGATCGTAGATTAATTATTTTTAATTTTAATTTGCTAAAAAGTATGAGTCAATGTGTCAAAAAATAGATTTTACGTGTTATCTTATGAGAAATAGAAATACTGAAGTCGAACCCGGATCTGTTTTGGGGAATTTTTCCGTAAATAGCTTTTACTATAAGAATCAGACATTTCTACCAAATTTCAATTTTCTACCTACTCGGAACGTTTGTTAAATATAGTATTACAGTCAATCATAGATAGTTCATATTAGTCTAGTGTGACCAGATGTTTTATCCCATTATTTAAAGAAAATTATTTAAAGAGATTTTTTCACGCTTTATTTTTGTCGCGCTTTACAATGCTCCCCTCGATATTTTATAGATATCCTTATTTATTCTTCCTATGCTATCTTTAACTAAGTGTTTAGTAATAATTTGAACCACTGTTAACCTTTTTTCGATACCGTTGCCGCCTTTGTTTTCTGATATGTAATTAAGAGACCTTTTTGATTGTTTTTCTTAATCCCTTTCCTTCCATTATACAAATCAGGTGCGCATTAATGGCGTGTGAGCTGTTAAGTATTGCCAAATAGGTCTCAAATAGCACTGCAGTCAGCTATAAACATCACATTTCCGACATAAACTAACTAGTGCATATCAAATATCCGAGTTACAAATCACGTTAGCTTACTTTGCCTGATCAATGGAAAAATCAGATTAAAAAGTTTGTAAGTAGCCGCTGATCCGCTGCGCACGAAATATTTAACGCAATTGAGATTTCTTTCTCGTTAGAGGTAAATACTTTGGTGGTTTTAAGCGCAACCAGTTCAATAAATATTTATATTACACCTGAAAATGAACGAATCCTCCTCTGCAAAAACAAATTTGATTCGTGTTTATTGCAGTTTCTCGATACTTTTTCTCATACTTTCAAAAAAAAGTTGCTAGAGAGATGATAACCGAAAATTTCCCTTATATACGCTACTCGTTAAACGTTATTTTTCCAGAATTTGATAAACTTTTATAAAAACAAACAGTTAAACACAGATAATGTAATTTTGAGGTTGAATTACATAATCAACACAACTGTTCTTTCAATATGTCTACGATAGTGCCATTGTTTGAAAAAAATCCTAAATAAAATCCTTTCTTTTTTGCTCCAATTACAGTTTCCCCGCGCAAACGCAAAGAAAGAATCTTTGTCGCTACTACTTCATATACGGAGTAGATTGCAGTGCATTTAATTCAATAATTATCCTTACTATGGCGGCCTCATTCACCTTTAAACTCCAAAGAGCGCCCATTCTCTCGTTTGCCTTTTGATTTTCCTCCCATTTTCCTTCTCTTAGAAGACGTCTGCATCTCAAACTAGTTTTATTGTACTTGGTACTTTGGTACTTTATAGACCTTATCGACCGGCGGTTACTTTTTTATGTTCTCATCCTGTGGAGCTTTATGCGCGGAGATTCTTTTCTCTTACTATGATATCTCTCTTCCTACATCTTCTTCTCCCATCTTCATTGTTCTTCAGTCTCTTTCCCTGTTTTTGTTTTATTGCCCAATTTTTCCCCATTTTTTCCATTTCATTATTTCTCTCTACTTTCTCCATAGGCACAGCTCGTTATCCTGTACGCCTTCGTGGCCTTTGAACGCAAGCGTCCTTTAGTAATAAGAGCAAAATGATATCAGTTATTTATCAACCCGAGTGGTAAATGTTCTAAAAAAGCTGTGGAAGTCTTATTAATAGATGGTAAAAATAGTTTTTATTGATTGACATCACGTTTGGTTAACATTATTTTAATTTTGAATTTTGAAATAAGGTGGCGTTTTCTCACGACAATTTAAATTTAAACCTGCAAGAGAAGACATATTTACATGGAGTTTAATTTACAATTTATTTGAAATCAAAACAAGAATAAAAGTAATAATTCATAATATTGCTCTGTGATGGTCCAGGCGGAGTCTTGATTTGAACTAAAAATATTTCCGTTTTGATAAATTTCTCTGTTCGCTTGTATCTGTACTCCATCCGGAACTGTGATAATTTAATTCATAAAATCTTTCCTCACAACAGAATCCGATTTTTAACAAAGTATGTTGAAAGGAAAAAATAGTAGTCTGATGGAGAAATCACAAATGCTTCTTTCGCACATGAAGAATCAAAGGCGGTCCAAAACGATAAAGAATATAAAATAAAAATTTTGAACTGAAGCAAATGGAGAAATCGGAGTTTTGAAAGTTAAGTCTAGTAGCAATTTATTCCTAACACTAATCTAGCGTGCAAACGGCTCTTACTGTTAACGTTGAGCAATTGGTGGGTGTTATGACAGCCGAAAAGAGCTTGAATTTACGCTCGGCCTCTGAGAGAGAGGGCGTAACAATGTCCATTTGTCCATTGTTTTGGCAAATTTACACCACTGTTTGGCTGAATGCGTTCAATTGCTGAACCCTTGAGCTGAAGAATCGTCGGTCGGTCGAAGGAGAGTACACTTTGGACGTCCGCGTAATAATGGATAGGGCAAACCTCAATGCACAAGCATATTTAACTAATTAAAACCAAAAATGTGTTCTCGTGGGTGTGGAGCGCAGAAAATACCAAACTGAGAGAGAGAATAGCAGGGGAGAACATTTTCATGATCACCTTTACCTTATGAAATAACTACTCAAAGCTTCGTAAATTTTTGGCAGAGTTAATAATTAATAATAATTTTTATTACTTAATCTTCCGCATCCGAACCAGCAAATTTGTTAACGGAAATCGATTACACTACAGTTTACTCCGCAGCAGCTGAAAAAAAATCGCAGTCGGTAGGATTCGAACCTACGCTCCCAGAGGGAAACTGATTTCTAGTCAGTCGCCTTAACCACTCGGCCACGACTGCTTACGTAGACAAGCTTCTTCAAAGAAGATAATCAGCTGTAGAACACATTTTGGTGCTATTTCTCCACTATAATTACATTAAAAGCTTAACTTTAGAATGTTCCAAACAAATCAATTTTGCCGTCGCACGTGTATTCTGCAGAGATCAAGAGTTGAAACAGAAAATGGGAGAATGATCTAGAAACTTAATTGGTGCACGGAAATTTGAAGTCGTAATCCTTACGGTCATTTATGTCCCCTCCTCTCTCTCTCTCTCTCTCTCTCTCTCTCTCCTCCCTTCCCTTCATATCATGCATACCTCGTTTCACCCTTGTTCTCCCGCAACCCGCATTACTTCCTCTCCGGCCATTTGCATGCAGAGAAGGGCGTCATAACTTCGTCGGATTATTAGGATGAGATAGGAATCCGCCTCGAAATCCTTGACTTGCTCTTATTTCCCTGCCCGAGTCGATCCTCAGGCCCTGAATTTTAATTTTTTTAATGACGAACGATTATAAAATTTCCCACTTTTCTTATATTGCTGAAAGTTTTGAAATATACACCGTGAGTGGGTGTCAGTTTTAAAAAGCAGAAAAATAGAAAAAACTCAGAAAATATTCATGCACGTATAGGTTGCTTCATGGCATCGAAGTAAGACTTTGGAAAATCCATCTTACGCACGTCGTGCGTCGCTTGTTCCCTGTAAACAGCGCCGTAACTAGGGTGGGGGCAAGCGGGGCATCTGCCCCGGGCGTAACTAAAGAAGGGGCGCAAAAATTGTTAAAGGAAAGTTGTGCATGTAACAAGGACAGGGGAGATTTCACTACCATACTTGTTCCAAACATTACTCATGACTATAAATTTCGATGATGCTATTGATGAGTTTGCTGTATTAAAATCACATATAATAACTCTTTAATATGAAAATATTTATACTTTCTGTATTAAAATTATGTATGTGTGTAATTATGTATTTAATTATATTTATAATTATGTACATAAATTATCTTCACCCTAAATTCATATAGGTATAAGAGAATTTTTTATGGAGGGGCCGCATATTTGGTAGTTTACTCCGGGTGCTAAAATAGCTAGTTACAGCGCTGGCTGTTCATATTGCTGGCTACATGATTATGTACTTATATATGACATTACCAGCGGCTGCGTCGTAGGAAACAGAACACGGAAAAAAGAAATTTTCTGCGACATTTCAGCGATTCCACTTTTTTGGGGAGGTTTATTTCCCAAATCGCGTTTATAAATCACAACATTTTATTATTAAACAATGTTCAAACTTGCAAAAATTGAGCATCTTTTTATATTAGCTATTTGTGATTATTTTTCTGGTTTTCTTAGCTTCATGTCTAAAATTCGATGTCATTCCTTAAAAATCCGTTATAAAACGTAGGGTAATACGGGGCAAGAGTCCGCACGGGGTAAGATTCCTATTTCTAAATTGTTTAGCCATTTATTAAGCAATGGAGTTGCTGGTCGCCTCTAGCAAATCAAGAGACCATTTCCAGCAGATAGATAGATAGATAATCGTCTTTATTCGGGCGACATTTAGACCATAAGGTCCATTTTTACATTTAACCCTTCGTCAATATAATAAATACAAGAAAAAGAATAAAGTAAGGTATAACAAAAAACATTATATAAACATTATGTACCTAAATCATACAAAGTATAATGACAAAATTAATAAAGATTTGTGTTTGTGGGGAAAACCTAGGTAAAAACAGGCATGTCCTCCCTAATAAAACCCACGCAGGAAAACACCCACTAAAAAGGGGGGTGTGAAAAACCTGCGAAAACCCTAGATAGTGTACATATGATAATACAAAACTACAGCATTAAATAGAAAGGAGCATGTACAGTGGGAGAGTTCGTATATACAGCGCAATTATATACCGTCATAAAAATATTTAAATAAAGTACACGTAAAGGTAGCGTAATGTAAACTAGAAATATACAAGTATACAGAATGAGATGAAATATACATTAAATATATACAATGAATGAATATAGAGAATGTTGTTGGGGCAAGCATTTTATAAGAAAGCAGGAAATGATATAAAATACATAAATGATATAATACAATGCAGAGGGTTCAGCGACACGGAAGGCGTCACAGCACGGTACTTAATTTTTTGCTTATTTAATCTTTTAGACTACTTTTATCTTATATTTAAGAATCTCTAATTGTTGCGTACACATTAGGGTTATGGTGCAATTCTAAGTTTGTATATAGGGTCTCAAAGTGTACTGTTTGGCCTATGTTTTGGTACATCTGGCTACTTCCCAGTTTATGATGTGGTTGTGTAATGGCCGGTATAGTGTAACACATGATAATGGGGCAAGAATCCTGGGGCAAGAGTCCGCCAGCGGATTCTTGCCCCACGAATTGTATTTATTTTATTTTATTTGTTATATGACTATCCTGACTGCGACGCTTAGAGAGCTATTTGAGGATACACTTAGTAGCATAGCGATATAAATATTATATTTTATTTAAGAAGGAGATAGAATTAGTTGGAGAATACGGTTTATTTGGAATGAGGAACCTGTCTTCGGACAGAATCCTTATGATGGTGATATTATTTTCAAATATTTTTAGCTATGATTACAAATATCTTAAAATGTGCCTATCATCATATAAACTAAGTGATAACAATTATATTTCTGCATTATTAATAATTTTCTTGCAGGAAAATGCGGAACTACAAAAGAAAGACAGATAGGAAAGCAACAGGAGTTGGCTTCAACAAGTTACAAATTAATAGATACTTTCAGAATCTAAATGATGTTTACGAGAAATTCCACTTCAAACCCACTCGACTATCTAATATAGACAAAATTGGGCTATATACAGTGCCAAACAGACTCCCGAAAGTTATTAGTTATAAAGGAAAAAATGTGTAAACAAAGTTGTGTCAGGTGAGCGAGGCCAGACAATCACTGTTGTTTGCTGCATGTCTGCTTCAGAGAATTATGTTCCTCCGGCCTTGATTTTCTCTAGAAAACGTATGAAACATGAGCTCGCATATGGAGCTCCTCCGGGTACTTTATTTCTATCAAGTGACTCCGGTTTCATCACTTCGGAGCTTTTCGTTGAGTGGTTGGAGCATCTCAAGGAAAATACAAAACCCTCTGCGGGGCATCCAGTCTTCCTCATCCTAGACAACCATGCTTTGTATGTTTCCGTTGGTGCAATAGATTTTTGTAAGATCAATTTAATCCACCTTTTGTCTTTGCCTCCTCACAGTTCACACAAAGCTCAGCCACTCGACAAAACTCAAATCTTTTTATTCTGCAGAGTGTGACAAATAGATTTCGTCTAATCCCGGCAGAGGAATAACACAATTCCAAGTAGCAGCGCTGTTTGGGAAAGCCTATGAAAAAGCTGCTACTGTTGGAAGTGCAGTCAAGGGTTTTCAGGCATACAGAGATTGGCCTCTTGATCCAGATGTGTATGGTGAGGTTGATTTTCTACCATCATTAGTTACAGACCGGCCAAATCTTAACCAAGAAAATGGCAAAACTGAACTCATGGAGGAAAATCCAAGAATTAAAGGAATGAGCGTGAATGGCGAAGAATCTAATCAATCATCTAATGTTTATGGACTTTCAATTTCTACTTCAAATAATGCTGATTCACCTTGCACACCTCAAAAGTCTCATGTTTCACCCGTGAACATTAGACCATATCCAAAAGCTTCACATGCCCAGACACGGCGAAAGAACAAAAAGCGCTCAGAAATCTTGACTAGTTCCCTATACGCCAAACAGCTCAAAGACAGTAAAGATCAAGGGTTGCGGTGCTAAGCGGCGACTTGTGGGCGCAAAACAAAGAATATACCTTTCAGGGATTACTGAATACTATTGTGGTGGTTGTGGAACAGTCTACTCAGAGCCACCAAAGGTTGACAGGATCAAGTGTTTTATATGCAAGACTTGGTGGGAGGAGCCATGCACATCCTATTCTGGCAAGGGAAAGTTTTTTTGTGAAAACTGTGGTTAGGACTCTTGCCCCACACGACGCGGACACTTGCCCCACATGCGGGGCAAGTTTCCTATTTTTCCTTATGTAAATTCTTTTGAAATTGTGATTATTCCATACAATCTACAGCAGTACAAAATATCAGTCATGTTTGTGAAATTATTTCTTGATAAATAAAAACATTTACATTAATAAGAGTGTAAATATTATATTATTTATTGTTAAGTGCGGACTCTTGCCCCTCATTCCCCTACATGATTGTCTTCCTCCCCATCTCCATACAGATTTTCCCGTAGTTTATTCTGCTGTGTTTACAATTATCTTCCCTTAGAATAAGTGTGTAACTTGATTGTTTGAGTGAATCTAAATTTTTTGACCGTGAAAATTATTGAAATGTAACGTGAAAGGATGACATTTTGCGCGTGGGTGATGAAGCGCGAAATGTTAAAAAGGGACGTGCGAGATGCTGGGTGGCGCGAACACGAAATGTTCCTTTGAATGGTTATAAGATAAAATGAAGAGCTAAAATTAATATAAAAAAGGGAGCTTCATTTGTAAATTTAAAATTCTATATAAATTTATCAATGCAATTATGTGATAAAGTGATTTATTGAAAATTATTTAAGAAATTTAAAATTCCTACCTGTAACCATACGCTCACAATTTAATTTGAAAATGTTGTGGGCATCCTTGATACCTACCGAGTTTTTGAAATCATTTGATCTGCAATGTGAAAATGGCATCAGATGTAACATATATAGTGAATATTTTAAACATTCTATTTGAAAATTTTGAAGGCTCTTCCTATCGCCGCCTAATTTCCAGAATGGAAATAGGCCTATAGTTTCGACATAGTGTCTGTCTCTCTGTTCGTTTTCCTATTAACTTTTGAACCAATAGACCGATTTTCATTAAAGGTAACATCATCATCATAGGTAGTCTGTCCGTAGACAGGTCCGTGATTATTCATGGTTAAACCTGGTTCTCCATATACTCCTATTTTCCGCTGTCCTCTTCATATCTTGATAACTCTCTTTCCCTTTCAAATCGTCTATCAGCTGAAACCTTTTCCTACCTCTTTCCCTTTTCCCATCTAGTTTTCCTTCTAACACGTCTTTAATCATACTCTCTCTCCTCAGGTAATGTCCAACCCAGTTAGCCTTTCTCTTTCTGATAGTCTGTATAATCATTCGCTTCTCTCCTATTCTTCGTAGCTTTTCATCGTTTTTCATCCTATCTGTCC
Source organism: Tanypteryx hageni (assembly GCA_028673005.1). Lineage (NCBI taxonomy): Eukaryota > Metazoa > Arthropoda > Insecta > Odonata > Petaluridae > Tanypteryx > Tanypteryx hageni. The sequence goes on from CM054117.1 coordinate 45,710,719, forward strand.
ATTTTATCTTCAGCATTCTCCTCCAAGTCCACATTTCAAAGCTTTCCAAGTATTTGATGTCATTTTTCCTTAGCGTCCATGTTTCTGCCCCATACAATGCTATACTCCATACGTAGCATTTTATCAACTTCTTGCGGATATCTTCCCTTATATTCCCTGTAAGTAGTTGTTTCTTTCTCCTGAAAGCCGCTTTTGCTTTTCCTATTCTATTTCTGATCTCATCCGTACATTTTGCCTCTCGTGTTATGATACTTCCAAGGTATTTATATTCTGAAACTTGTTCTAATGGCTTTCCTCCAATAGTTATGTTCAGATTCTCTTCTTTACCCGATATTCGAATGACCTTGGATTTTTCTGTATTTATTTCCATACCGTATTTTCTACCTGTTATAACTAGTCCATTTATCATTTTTTGTAGCTCCTCTTCCTTTCTTGCTAGAAGTACTTGATCATCTGCGTATTTCACTGTTCTTATAATCCTTCCTCCAATTTTGAAATCCCCTGTGCCTTCTAAAGCTTCTTGCATTAGACTTTCTCCATATATATTGAATAGGGTTGGCGATAGGCAGCAGCCTTGTCTTACTCCTCTACCGATATTTATTCCGCAGGTGTCCACATTCTCAAACCTGACCTTTACAACTTGATTCTCATATAGATTCCTAATCAGTCTCCTGTCTTTCCAGTCTACACCTATATCCTTTAATATCTTCATCAACTTTACCCAATTTACTTTATCAAAGGCCTTCTGCCAGTCTACGAAACATGCGCAGATATCTTGACTGTATTCTATTGCCCTTTCTGATATGATTCTAACTACTCCTATAGCATCTCTAGTTCCTCGTCCTTTTCTGAAACCGAATTGATCTTCCCCTATTATTTCTTCTGCCTTTTTCTCCAGCCTTTTATTAAGAATCTTCGTGATGATCTTCGATGTGTGTGACAGAAGGCTTATCGTTCTGTAATCTTTACACTGCATTGCCTTTGGCTTCTTCTTTAGAGGGATCATTGTTACTTCTAGGAAATCCTGAGGCCACTCTCCCGTGTAGTAAATCTTATTAATTAATTTCGTGATCGCTTTTAGTCCTTCTGATCCTATGACTTTAAGTATCTCAGCCGGTATTCCATCGCTGCCCGTGGCTTTCCCCTTCTTTAGTTCCACTATTGCTTTTTCTACTTCGCTCTCCATAATACTTGGTCCTAAGTTGTCTTCTTCAATGTTTTCCTCATTTTCTGGTTCTATTTTTGCCGCTCCTGCCTGTTTGCTGTATAATTCCTTAATGTATTCTTCCCATACCTGTGCTACATCCTTTGTTTCTGTTTCTTCCCATCCGTATTCATAATTCCTTTACCACAAATTCCATTAGACTTCTTATCTTCTAATTCCAGTGCCCTAGCGTACATCATATCGTACCGTCCTAACTTCTCCATTTGTTCTATTTCATCACATTTTCCTTTTATCCAATTTTCTCTAGCTTTATCTGTTACCCTTCTCAACTCATTGTTTATACACCTATAGTTGGCTCTACCTTCTTCACTGTTAACGTTTTTCCATTTTCGTCTCTCATTCATTTTCTCCAGCATTTCCTTCGTGATCCATGGTTTTCTGATTTTCTTCTCTTGTTTTCCAATCTCTTTATCCAAGGTATCCTTGATACTGGTTTTAATTTCATCCCATTCTATATCAACGGTCTTCGGTTTGTTTTCCAACTTTCTTAGGTTTTCTTCCAACTTCATGCAGACTACATCCTGCCTTTCTTTCAGTTTTTCTAGGTCCCAGGTCTGTCTTTCTCTTCTCGTCTTTCTTATTTGTTTGAGCTTTGTACTCACGTCAATTATTAGAAGGCTGTGATCTGAATCAATGTCTGCTCCTTGCAATGCCTTGGCGTTCTTTATGCTGTTCCTGAATCTTTGTTTTACAAGGATGTAATCTATTTGGCATCTCATTCTATCTCCTGGGCTTTTCCATGTGTATAACCTTCGTTTATGGTTTGTGAACCATGTATTAGTCACTACAAGGTCATTATTGATGCAGAATTCTACGAGTTTCTCCCCTCCTCGATTTCTCTTCCCAAGTCCGTATTGCCCGACAACATTTTCTTCCTGTCCTTCTCCGACTATGCTGTTCCAATCTCCCATTATTATGCAGTTTTCCTTTCCTCTTCCGTCTTCTTCGTAAATTTCATTAATTTGCTCATAGATCTCATCTATTTCTTCATCGTCATGAGCTGACGTTGGCATATATACCTGGATTATCAGCATGTCCACTGGGACTGCTTTTAGCTTTATTGCCATCAGTCTATCGTTCGTTGCTATAACATATATAATGAATATTTTAAACATTCTATCTATAACCATTTACTCAGAATATTAATTTGACATGTTTGAAGGCTCTTTCTATCGCCGCTCACCGATTTTCGCCTACTTTCCAGAATGGAAATAGGCTTATAGTTTCGACGTAGTGTCCGTCTGTCTGTCTGAACCAATAGACGGATTTTCATGACGCTTGGTAAAAATCTCTTGCTACTGGAGCTGAGCTCCCGGGGATAGTTTTCGTTGCGAAGATTGAAAGTTCTGGGTTTGATTTTAGGAACTATCCTTCCCATTTGATCTACATGGGAAATCTGAAATCCATCGTGCAGAGTAATTTTCTCTGGCTAGTTAAAATATCTGAGTATTGAAATATCGGAGCGGGATTTACACTATTCTCTGAGGCAAAGAATGGAAATTATGATTTTTATCGTAGAAATTTGCTTATCGCTTATATTTCTTCGAATTTTACGTAAATACTGGCGTTTTTGCAGTTTTTATCACTCATTATTAGAGTGTTGCCATCGCAACGACACTTGTTAGACTCGGATTCAATATAGTCTAATACATACACGCGCATTTTAGCCAAACAAATACGCGTCATCAATTTAATATTCCGTTCGAATGTATTTGTAATATTTTTATAATTATGAAATTTTGTAAGACAAATATTAACTCATCCGCGGTGATTTGAAATCTATTAAACCCAATATAAATATTAAATAAATAAGTATGTGGAAATTAGGCATCCTAAGTTCCATTTGGATCATCTTATTTCAAAATAAATCTTTGGCAGTTCAATAAATAGAATTATAGATCATACCTTGAAAATTTTATCCTTATATATCTTGCAATTTACATGTTATTGTAATTTAATGGTTTTCACAGACTAACAGAGCGAAAACATAAGTTACGTTATGAAATAAGACACGGCAAACACTATTTCAAATGGATACAATACAAGATGGAACACACACACACATTTATATATATATATATATATTTCAAACCCCTCGAATGGAGGTTTTATAAAAAAAAAACTATCATCAGTGCCTGGCAGTAGGCAGCAGTACTGTCAGTATGGTATAGAGCCGAAAACAAATGATGTTGGTTGGGTCTATATCCAATACAGCTGTAGGCGTGATCAGGACGATTTGAACGGCTACAGTACTGCGATGTGGAAAGCAAGAGGGAAACTACCACATTACAATCCCTAGTAAAGATTATATGGTTGGACAATATGAGTTCTCTCGAGGTAAAACAATCCGGAGGTAAAATAGTCCCCCAATCGGATCTCCGGGCGGGGACTGCCTTGAGGAAAACATTTGTCGAAAGTAAATTACGAATAGGGACTTGGAACGTAAGAACTATGAGAAAGGCAGGAAAGCTAGAGAACTTGAAAGAAGAAATGAGAAGAAATAGAGTTGACATTATAGGGCTAAGCGAAATTAGATGGGAGGGAGAAGGACAGTTCGACTCGGAAGAATTCACGGTAGTTTATTCTGGAGGAAATAGTGGGGAAAGGGGAGTAGCTCTGGTACTTAGGAAAGATATGATGAAAAGCGTGACAAAGACAATAGCAACGAACGATAGACTGATGGCAATAAAGCTAAAAGCAGTCCCAGTGGACATGCTGATAATCCAGGTATATATGCCAACGTCAGCTCATGACGATGAAGAAATAGATGAGATCTATGAGCAAATTAATGAAATTTACGAAGAAGACGGAAGAGGAAAGGTAAACTGCATAATAATGGGAGATTGGAACAGCATAGTCGGAGAAGGACAGGAAGAAAATGTTGTCGGGCAATACGGACTTGGGAAGAGAAATCGAGGAGGGGAGAAACTCGTAGAATTCTGCATCAATAATGACCTTGTAGTGACTAATACATGGTTCAAAAACCATAAACGAAGGTTATACACATGGAAAAGCCCAGGAGATAGAATGAGATGCCAAATAGATTACATCCTTGTAAAACAAAGATTCAGGAACAGCATAAAGAACGCCAAGGCATTTCAAGGAGCGGACATTGATTCAGATCACAGCCTTCTAATAGTTGACGTGAGTACAAAGCTCAAACAAATAAGAAAAACGAGAAGAGAAAGACAGACCTGGGACCTAGAAAAACTGAAAGAAAGGCAGGATGTAGTCAGCATGAAGTTGGAAGATAACCTAAGAAAGTTGGAAAACAAACCGAAGACCGTTGATATAGAATGGGATGAAATTAAAACCAGTATCAAGGATACCTTGGATAAAGAGATTGGAAAACAAGAGAAGAAAATCAGAAAACCATGGATCACGAAGGAAATGCTGGAGAAAATGAATGAGAGACGAAAATGGAAAAACGTTAACAGTGAAGAAGGTAGAGCCAACTATAGGCGTATAAACAATGAGTTGAGAAGGGTAACAGATAAAGCTAGAGAAAATTGGATAAAAGGAAAATGTGATGAAATAGAACAAATGGAGAAGTTAGGACGGTACGATATGATGTACGCTAGGGCACTGGAATTAGAAGATAAGAAGTCTAATGGAATTTGTGGTAAAGGAATTATGAATACGGATGGGAAGAAACAGAAACAAAGGATGTAGCACAGGTATGGGAAGAATACATTAAGGAATTATACAGCAAACAGGCAGGAGCGGCAAAAATAGAACCAGAAAATGAGGAAAACATTGAAGAAGACAACTTAGGACCAAGTATTATGGAGAGCGAAGTAGAAAAAGCGATAGTGGAACTAAAGAAGGGGAAAGCCACGGGCAGCGATGGATTACCGGCTGAGATACTTAAAGTCATAGGATCAGAAGGGCTAAAAGCGATCACGAAATTAATTAATAAGATTTACGACACGGGAGAGTGGCCTCAGGATTTCCTAGAAGTAACAATGATCCCTCTAAAGAAGAAGCAAAAGGCAATGCAGTGTAAAGATTACAGAACTATAAGCCTTCTGTCACACACATCGAAGATCATCACGAGGATTCTTAATAAAAGGCTGGAGAAAAAGGCAGAAGAAATAATAGGGGAAGATCAATTCGGTTTCAGAAAAGGACGAGGAACTAGAGATGCTATAGGAGTAGTTAGAATCATATCAGAAAGGGCAATAGAATACAGTCAAGATATCTGCGCATGTTTCGTAGACTGGCAGAAGGCCTTTGATAGAGTAAATTGGGTAAAGTTGATGAAGATATTAAAGGATATAGGTGTAGACTGGAAAGATAGGAGACTGATTAGGAATCTATATGAGAATCAAGTTGTAAAGGTCAGGTTTGAGAATGTGGACACCTGCGGAATAAATATCGGTAGAGGAGTAAGACAAGGCTGCTGCCTATCGCCAACCCTATTCAATATATATGGAGAAAGTCTAATGCAAGAAGCTTTAGATGGCACAGGGGATTTCAAAATTGGAGGAAGGATTATAAGAACAGTGAAATACGCAGATGATCAAGTACTTCTAGCAAGAAAGGAAGAGGAACTACAAAAAATGATAAATAGACTAGTGATAACAGGTAGAAAATACGGTATGGAAATAAATACAGAAAAATCCAAGGTCATTCGAATATCGGGTAAAGAAGAGAATCTGAACATAACTATTGGGGGAAAGCCATTAGAACAAGTTTCAGAATATAAATACCTTGGAAGTATCATAACACGAGAGGCAAAATGTACGGATGAGATCAAAACTAGAATAGGAAAAGCAAAAGCGGCTTTCAGGAGAAAGAAACAACTACTTACAGGGAATATAAGGGAAGATATCCGCAAGAAGTTGATAAAATGCTACGTATGGAGTATAGCATTGTATGGGGCAGAAACATGGACACTAAGGAAAAATGACATCAAATACTTGGAAAGCTTTGAAATGTGGACTTGGAGGAGAATGCTGAAGATAAAATGGACAGATAGGATGAAAAACGATGAAGTGCTACAAAGAATAGGAGAGAAGCGAATGATTATACAGAGTATCAGAAAGAGGAAGGCTAACTGGGTTGGACATTACATGAGGAGAGAGAGTATGATTAAAGATGTGTTAGAAGGAAAACTAGATGGGAAAAGGGAAAGAGGTAGGAAAAGGTATCAGCTAATAGACGATTTGAAAGGGAAAGAGAGTTATCAAGATATGAAGAGGACAGCGGAAAATAGGAGTATATGGAGAACCAGGTTTAACCATGAATAATCACGGACCTGTCTACGGACAGACTACCTATGATGATGATATATTTCAAAGAAAGAATGAAATTGAAATATCAAAATAGCAAAACAAATTTGACTTGAAATAATTAATTATTAAATATCAAAGTTATCACCAAGAATTTTCAAACACTGTAATGTAAACGGAATCAGAATCAACTCGGGTTATATGGAATGTTTAAATATGTTTTTGCAAAAATAGATTTTTTTAGATAATCGTCTCTTGGAAATAAAACTTAATAATAAAGCATATTCATAGTGAATTAATGATGAATATCGAGTATTTTGTTTCTTTGCCACAATTTTCCGCTGCGATGTCTCTAAGAACATGACTTCGGATTAAGCGGTACTCGGAATATCGAGAGTCTACTGTAGGTATATCCTTTATTCGTTCTAATCTCTTTGTCCCTATTTACATTCTAAGTCGGAATAAAGTCTAAATGATTAAATCTATGTACTATTATCTATCCTTTCATTCTTCTTTATTTCATCAATTTCAAAAATTGTGGCACGTCGTGAAGAATGAGGGAAAAGGCAAGTCCTCCGAAGAAATAGGAGTGACACAATAGGTTTACGACGCATATATCCTGATATAGTTTCGCCCTGAATCGAACTTTCTTCGCTTCCCAGAAAAATACGAGAGCTGCATTCATCGCCACGGAAACGCCCTCTCGCTGACCGACGGTTGAGTTTGACTCAGACGTTTTTCTAGGCATTGAGAGAAAAATACGAATTGATTCAGAATCGAATGTTCGACCTGTGTTCAATAGAGGGTGCGTTTTATTTTTAAAAAGAATTGATTGGGGCTCCACCGTCACGCTTCCCTTTACGATATGCGGAACGAAGCGATGGATCTAAAAGGTGTTTTAAGGAAAACGTTTGAAAAACTATGATTTAACCAAAGGATGCATGAATTGTCGTAGCATAGAAATAGGAGCGTAGGTTATTTCAACATAACTTACCGGTTTAGGTGATTATACTCTAAATTGCTGTTCATTTGATTATCATTTATCTTTAATTGTCATTTAATTTTCAAAGTGCTTTCCTCGTAAAACAAACTCCATCTACTTAGGTTTTGATATTTTCCTGCAGAAATTTGTAACTTTAGACAAATCAATCGCTTATTCCAGGCCCCGCAATTTGAATAGTCTAATTGTAATAACTAATAAGCTAGTAGGAAATTGTTAACTTCAGACTTTCTTTCATTAACGTGGATTTTTTTAATAATATGAATGTCAAATCGTACATTATGTGGATAAATTTCATTTTTCAATTAGTATATTATGCTTCCATCGAGTTTATAAACTTAAAGAACGGCATTTATTAAGTGCTTGAAGTGATATTTACTGAAGGATAGAAAAATAATCGTATCTTATAGATAAAAAGGAAAGTTTGTCCGTCGACAACCCATAAGGATAGGTCTTAGTTCAATCCTAAGTCAGGTGCAGCACATTTTTCAATTCGACATTAAAATACATAAATTTCGTCCTACGACAACGGGACTTGGACTGATGTTATCAAGAAGGATTAAAAATACTTATTCTTTTCATCTATTTTCGTTTCCAATTACCTCAATTTTGAAAAATTTGTATTATCGCGAATGTAATGGAATAAAACCGTGAATGAATTAAAGGCTGCTTTGGGAATCTGACTGGGACTGGAATATCTTACCTATACTATGCATTGGATGTTCGCTAAATTCATTCACTTAATATTTATTCAATGGATTTTATTTTGAAATCTTTTTATTTAGGGTCTTTTCTTTTGTATTTTAAATCACTTTAATATATTTTCCAATCGTATTAATGTTAGTTCATAATTGAAATAAATATTTAAATTAATCGAACAAAAATCTATTTGCAATATATTGTTTACACACATCTAACATACGAATAGAGAGCTACGAAATATATCCAACTGGATTTCACTGAGAAATAAGAAAGGTGAGTGATATTTTATCGCATAACACCATTTTCTATTTTGTTTCTTTTTCATAATTTTGTTCGTGTATATAGTTATTCTTCTTTCTTGTTCCTCTTTTTTACTGAAAAGTTTTAAATTAAACTATAATCATATCTGCTTCTAACTGACAGTTGTCGTAAAAAATAGGATGATTTTTTTTGAAAGAATCAATCAAGAATCATGAGAACGTCGTCTGCGATACAACCGTGAAAGTAAAAGAAACGCCCAATTAAATGAAACAACTGAACAAAGGGAATCGCGACTCACTAAATATAGAGAAAGACAGCAATTATCGATTGAATGAAACCAGTGAAAATTCTTTTTATCGCCTTCAACAACAACAAATACGCACTGCACGAAATTGATTAGCCAACTGGATTTCATTGAGAAATAATGCCTCTATTATGATCCTGCGATTAATAACGAAGGTCTTTAATTAATTAAGTTTTCATTTTGGAAAAAATTCTGCATCGTATTTAACCCTTTCAGACCTGAATTTATTTGGGGTGTGGAAAAAATTATTTTATCATGTTTTTCACATGTTTATGTGTTACGTATTGCAAATATTTATTACATATTTTTTCTATGATATTTTGATTTTTTTCGAAATGTCCAATATATTGGACATTTCGAAAAATGTAATGGTAAGCCTCTAAATTTTGTTTAAATTCCTATATTTTCATTTTGTCTTTATTTTCTAGTGCTTACAATATTTCTTTTTAGAAGAAAAAACTTTTACAATTCAGGGGTACATTGTCCAAGGCCGGCCCAAACATTTTCTGACTTGTTTGAAAATAATTCAGACCCATTCTATACAATTATTGACTCTTGAGTGAGGCCTGTCGACATCTACGGGTTTGAACTTGGAGGAAAAATCATGAATTGATGGGTATATTTTCCAAGGCTGGCACTGAAATTTTTTTGGGTTTCTTGAAGAGAATTCAGTCCCCTTTCAGAAGAGGTCACAAATTTACTTGTTTATTTTTTAATAATTAAGAACTATAGTTTTATTATATTACATGTTTAAGAGACGAAAGCAAAGTAATAGTAGCGAAAATTACAACAGAAGGAATACAAAGAATAATTTATATGCAAGGAAAATTATTAGCTGTCTCAATGATTTTATGAAAAAAATTCTACCTACTTACTCAGGTCCGTGTGCAAAGAAATGTAAAGAAGGGTTTAGAGCGAAAAGGGAGGTTTACATAAAAAATATTTTCAATCGTATTTTGAGAGAGAATTGTGCTTGCAGGGATCTTATTTTATGGAACTAAATCGTGGTAACACTAAAGAAAAACCATCGAAAGTTTAAATAATTTTGTTAACTAAAATTATGAGAACAAAAAAATAATTTGCTTAATTTGGTTAGGATCGGTGGTTTGAACTCCCCAGATCTCTTTCCCTTATTTTCGGCCTTATATTCATGTAGAAAATTTATTGTAAAGCCTCGCTACCTCTTGCATAACTTGTGTTACATAGCTCTAGAGAAGGTGCCCTAGAGACCTGATGTCTAATATATTGGACAAGTTAGTTTAATAACTATAATAATCACATTTAATGCTAATAATTGTTGTAAATTTGACAACATCATCAGTAAACTCACCACTATTGAATTTCATTTGAAAAACCTACATTAAAAATAAAATTTTAACATAAATAAACCATTGAAAACAGTTAATCTGAGGATTCGCCAGAACGCGCTGCCATGCACGTACTTCCATTCATCCGAAACGCCACAAAGTCTCCCGAGACTGTTACACCTTTTCCTCTCATTTTCCTTCATTCCAAATATCCACCGATTCTCAATTTTTTTCTCTTGCCACCAAAAAGTGGCGCTGATTTCTTTTCCAAGGCCCTTTTTCCCCTTCGGATAAATCTCTTCCTACCATTCTAGAAAATCCTCATTCCCTTCATCCTCCCCTCTCTCACTCTGTTCCCAATCGGATTTTCTTCCAGCCCTTGGAACTATGCTTTTCCTCTATACGTGACGATCGCTTTGCTGCAATACCATCGCCGCCGAAGCCTTTTGGCCCACGTTAAGCGAAAGGAAAAATGTTGAGAGGTGAAGGAAAAAAGTGGGGATGAGTAGGAAGGGGATGGTGGCGGTCTCGTCGTCCATGTCCACGATTCACGATCGAGATGGGCTATACTTGGGGTATATATTTTTCGGGTTTTACCCGATTTTGCCCGTTTTCTACTTTCCGATTCGATTTTTTTTAATTCGAATGAACCCGAAAATGCTACACTAATAATAAAATAACTAATATTAAACTAGGTTCTTGGACTAGATTCGGGCACGATTTTAATATGAAAACGTTTTACAATTTCAGGTCACGCCTACGTTTGATATAAATAACCTTCCTTGATTTGAATCTAATTTGTTTAAAACCTCAAGTTTATCTCTTATTTATAAATATTTCAAAAACGCAGAGTTGTAGACAGAAATGGAGACGTAATTAATTCTTGCAAACATTGCATCCCACGGAGAAGAACACACACGAAAAGTTTCTGTAAGACATAAAACTTTATCGTTTGACTGTATCACGGGTATGGGATTTCATTTACATGCCACACGACACAGCATCCCATTCTTTGCAGTTTGTTAGGTAGATCGAATAGCGGCAACAATCCAGACATTGTTGTATATTACCAGTTTACATTTGCAATTAATTCATTCCCAAAATTATATGTGTATAATAGAACGTGTACAGCTTAAAATGTTTATTTCCATTAAATCTGTTACTACACGAATTCTTTAAAAATGTAATTTCTTTGCTTTCATTTAAACTCGATTTCACCAAATTTACTTAAAAAAATTTTAAACTCTATAACTACTCCCAGAATGCGATTTTATTTTTTACCCAAATAATAAATTCTCTAGCTATGCTCAGTCTCTTCGCAGGAAACACACACAGAAATATTAAAAACGGTCTTCCTAGTTTCAAAAATCTATTGTAGCAAGACTAACACTGATAACATGAAAAGCATATTACAGAAAACTCCGATTATCCGTGTTAATTGAGATTTTATGTATTTATCCAAGTACCAACCCCTCCCTCACCCCCTCTCCAAATAAGGCGCATACTCCATTTTTGAAATGCATTAAAATAAAACAAAAATCGAATTTATTCAACTGAAGTTGTTACAATTACAATATTGTTCACATTAGCTTTCAAATAGTTACATTGAAATACACTGTCTTTCCTCCTTGGACACTACATTCGGGCAGTTGTTTCCCCTGTCATACAAGAAGGAATGATTTTTTATTAAACAATAATACCATTACAAAATTCCTAAATAACCTGGGATTTGGGCTGCGTTCGCAATTTGTGAAATAATACACGAATTTTGATTCCTCCATCTAATAAAATACTTCTGAAAACCTAAATATTTTCTTCATAGGCGTAGTATGATCAACTATTGAGGTGGAATCAGATATCTCGGCGTGCGTAGGACTTTTTGCTACACAAAAACAAAGTCTCGAGTATGGTTCGCGCCGGTGTTTTCGATGAGAACATTTCAGGAAAAAAGTGAGCTTGTATTTGGATAGATTTGATAGGTAAGAACGGATAATTGAGAAAAACGGATAACCAGCATATTCTAATTACAAAATTTGGTCCATATACTGTACAAATTTATTTTCGTAAAAACAAGTCACAGGCCACAAATGAAAACCTATCGATTAAACCAGAAACTACAATTTTGGCGGAATAAATGATGAAAAAAATTTAAAATGTTTTTGACTATGAGTCTGACCAACATATCACCGCTACGTGTGCGCATCAAAAAATGGGAACCGAAGATAAAAATGTTAATAAATGATTCACTTGCTTATAGGGTAATTTAAAATCGCTGCGAACTTGTTGGTCCTTGGTTTATTAAAATCACTCTAAATTAAAAGGAAAAATATAGCTTCATTTCGGGTAAAAATTGTATGTAAAACATTTTACGATACATTTTTTGACAATGGCCTCTTTCACTGATAAACCCTTTTTTTGAATGATCTGATATATTGGCGAATGTTTAATTATTCAGTAAAGCCCGTGCCTTCTTTATTATTCATACTTCTGGCGGAAATTTTCAAATTGCTTCAGAACGTCCGGTTAATCAACCGCACGTTTATTCCACACACATTTAGTTGCGGTTTTACTAAATGCTTTGAGAGAGAAGCTCAAAAAATTTTTAATTTCGCGGGGACAGGTCATTTTCTCCGTCTGCAGCGCTTGTAGCTCAGTTTCCAATCGACATTCCTCAATCGCCAACTCTCTGATCTTTGGATCGAGCGTGAGTGACGCATCACTTTTCCACCACGGCCGCTCAATCCCTTCCATCACCCTTTATTTCTTCACGTGGAGATGTGTAAATAATGAGATTTATACCCCGCCATTATCAAAATCTAAGGACAATTTGATGTAGGGGATATAAATAAATCCAATGCAAGAGTGATAGGTTACGAAAGCTCTGACAAGAGACTAAATGCCGTTTTGATGTATCGAGAGTCACAAAGGGACCGCACCTAGAACTTAAATATGTTATAAAAAGCTTTTGAGTTTCTCTTTCTAAATGCTACCTGATTTTACGGTATCTTTGTTAATCTTTCCACGACAAATTTCTGAAACCAGAAAGATCATTTTGAATCGCCCTGTATGTATATATACTTTCCTGATACTCTTTATATCTCACTCGTTCTTTCATATTTTCTTTTGTTTTTCACCCCGAGGGTGTCCTTTTTCAATCTCCTTTCTCTCTCTCTATCTCTCTCTCGCATCCTAACCTGATGTTTTCCTTCCTTCGCTCATTGTTTTTTATCTCCCCCTAGTGAGGAAACCTAGAACTTCCGCTAGCGGGGGTGGAAGTGACTGATGAGCCTATTATGTCTGCCTGCGAGGGTAGGTGGGCTTTTGTCATTCCGAAGTAGGTATTCGGAATGCGCTATTCCTTTGTCTCTCCTAGTCTGCTCCGTTTCTTTTTTCGTCGTTCTCTTTTCTCCACGAGCATTTCGCTCTAGTTACCTTGCGGAAGAGGAAGAATCGTGGTGGCGAAAAACCACGCGAAACATCAAAGACACTTTCTAGGATATTTTTAAATACTGTTGGAGAGAGTTATAGTGTTTTCGCCGGGAAGGGTCTTTTTAAATATTACGATAAAGTCTCTTTTAACGTGATATTATGCAAATTCCTTTATCGATTGTTGTATGTAAATATTCTTAACTGCTTGGTGGCTCCCCACTGTTGGCGAATTTAACGGTTTTCATTAATTTAGAATGAAGTATCTAACCTTATTTAAGAGTTTTCAGAACATTAAATAAGGAGAAAAACGACAGCTCACTAAATACCAACCTCGTAAAAGTTATCATGGAAAAGACATTCAAATGAATATGAAAAAAGCATATTCTATTACCTTATTTTATCTATGCCATATTGGCTTCTGCAGCGGTTTATAAAGCTTTGAAAATTATGGCAATGAGATATTTTAAAAATTAGCGACTTTTCAACAATAATTGTTTAGAGAAAGTAAGCATAGGGTAGTTATTAAATTTGCGAATTCAACATACTGAAGCATATGGCAGAGCACTTCCTCTGCTTAGCAGGAAATCATGGAGTTGATATGATTCGAACCTGTGCTCCCAGAGGAAAGCAATTATAGGCAGAGGCCTTAACAACTCGGCCACTACTGTTTAGAAAATCAAATTGCCTTTTGTTTATAAAAATGATCATGTTATTCCGTTGTTATAGATTCAAGTCAAAGTATTTTACACCGGTGTTCTGGGTGGCTCATAAAAGGGATTTTTATGTATTGTGTTTATTATAGTTGACTCCCGGAGAAAAATAACAGTGTTTTAGCATACAACTCTTCGTTCGGGTAGTTTGAATGCTGCATAACTCAGTATCTGTGTGCATGAAAATTAGGTAAAATTTAAGCAGAAAATGTATGCTGAATATTAAGTCAAATTTGACCTCCTGAAAGAAGACGTGTAGTGACTTTTGAGCCGTGGTACTCCGAGGATAAATTAAGTGGTCGGGAGAGCCTCTTCTAATTTATTATTTTAGCTAACAACCATTTTTGATTATTCCGAATACACGCCTATGAAATCATTATCCAGCCTGCTCAAGATTATGAGATTTGATTTTGTATTTTACATTCTGCACAGAGGCGGCGACGTTCCATGCTATGGCCGTGGTGAAATTTCTGAGATGCATAAATTCCACCTTATTTTTTACCATTCTAATCACGGAGAAATTTCCATTATTGTGTGGTCAACATTTTTCCATTCCTTTTGCTTCTTTAACGCGTCACTTCTTTCCGTCTATTGTTTTCTATTTCAAGTTACCTTTTCCATTAACCCCTATCACACACACACATACACTTTTTGAAGTCACACGCCCTACATAACTCACCCCTTTTTTTCTCTTGGGCGTTCTTACTCATCTTCAAAATCTATATCCAATCCATTGAATTCCACATTCATATCCCTCCGCCCACGTGCTGCTTTCTCTCTCTCTCTCTCTCTCTTTTGCCTCACAAAGGAGTCCCAATGCCTATATATGAAATATTGAGAGATTTCTTATCACTCCTCTTTAACACTGCTAATCCCATCACATCCATCAGAATTCAGACCCTTTAATGTTTCCTTACCTTTCCACGCACCCACTTTCGCCAGATTTTCTCTCTTCATCTGACCCTCTGCTTCTCTGATTCCTTCCACTTGCCATTTTCAGTCTTATTTCTTTCTTCCTTGTTCCGCTCCCAAACGCTAAAGGTAAGGATTACATTTTATCTCGCCTTTTCTTCTTGGCTACTTGCCCTCTTTCGCAAAAGGTGTCTCATAACTCTTTCGTCCTTAGGTTCAACGTATGTCTTCTTGTAAATCGTGTTAACGATCGGTATTAATAGATATTCGGGAGGCACTTGCATAATTTTGGATTTAATTTTGAAACTGGGATTTAAATGTACCTTTTCTGAAGAAATTATTATTCATGTGAATATCTTCATCAGATGAAATGGGTTATTTTTTGTCATATTTTTTTCTTAGCCCTAGTAATTTATGAAAATTGACAGTTTCCGGAATCAATGTGTTTGCACGTATGCAAAGTTTCTAATCTCAACTTTAACGAACCATATGTGAAGTTTAATAGAGTAAAATGTTACTTTAGTTTCTAGGATGTAAATTAAATTTTCACTTAATATTGGAGAAATATCTGCTTATTTCTAACATAATATCGATAACTGAAATTGGTATCTAATACCATCTACCCTTGAATCGCCTGTTTTGTTTGACTTTCCGTCCTGCACGAATAAAAAATTGCATTTAGCCCACAAAAACAAAATTCATAGAAGCAATATCAAAACCTCAGAGGAAGCAGTTATATCTACCCGTTTTGGCTTTTAACGGGCATAAAACAAGTGAAAGTGACCTTCAAAATAACGACCGAACTTTATGTACACAAATTAAAAATTGAGTCCATTTTTACAACTCAATCCTCCAATATTTTCTGATGTCAACTCTATCATTATTTCAAATCTAATTTTCTTCACAGTTCATTGATTTATTTCGACAGGTCTTTCACTTTTTCTATCTCTCCTGTGTTGATTTCTATGGAAACCACAAAAGCTAAATAAACCAATAGTCGAAAAAATAAACTCACCATCACATCAAAGTCAGTTCCTCTTCCTTCCATACTCTCATTGGCTATTTATACCCCGCCTCCCGCATCTTTCTTTGCATATATATATATATATATATATATATATATATATATATATATATATATATATATATATATATATATATATATATTCTAGATGAGTTATCTTTTCCAAAATGATTTGTTTTATTTCTGCTTTTTCTTTACGTATTCCCCACATGTTATCTTCCTGTTTCTCTTCCTATTTCGCCAGTTTCCCTTCCTACGTCCCTTTCCATTTTTCACCCGCCCTTTTCGTTCGTTCTGTTAATAATGTCCTCCCCACTCATTCCTCCTTCACGCCTCTCGCTCCCCAGCTGTTCTCATTCTCTTGTGCCTCTCCCGTTTCTTCTCTTTTTCTTTTCTTTTTTTACTCCGATCCAATCCTCGTCCCTCTTCTGCTAACAGCTGTTCCTCCCATTCAACCTCTTCCTCTCTCGTTCTGCTTCATTGAAAAATTCCCAAAATTCAATCAGTTTCGATCTGAAGGAATGTCTTATCTTCCACCTTGGCGATTCGCATATTTTTTGCGGATTCCGGTATATTTGGATCCAATTTTGTTTTTTTCCCCTGGAATAAAAGAAGAGTGATACTGTATCGGGCTACATCAAGCTAGTTTTGGCATTGCGTCCGTACTGATGTTGAGAACTTTGTTGTCTTGTGTGACCGGGAACTAATTATATGGTAAACGGAATTTGATAGCTAAAAATATACTGATCCTTTGATGCGCCAACAAATTAAAAAAATCCAATAAATCGCGTATGAGACGGCTCGGATAATTTCTTTTGTTTCTGGAGAGAGGCTCTAAAATAAAAGGTGAATCTCTGTCCTTTTCCAAAATATGCAAATTTTGGTAAATCTCGAACGACAGGTTGTTTCTCCCACGCGCCGTCGAAGAGCGGAGCAAACATTAATCTCGCAGCTGCGGATTCAACCGATCGTGGGTTGCTTGGCAACCGCGCCCACCTGCCAATTTCAACGTTGGGAAAAGAGTCAAGGAATAGGCGACGCCTTGTTCCTCCTCGATGCTTTCGGAGATATTTTTAACCTCCTCTTTTAAACTTTTGATCTCGCTCCTACGTCCAGTAACTATTCAATCCCTTGATCACGGAGAGATTTATCGATCTCAGGGGAGTGATTAGTCAATGCTGAGGCACATGAGAGAGCAATTTAAATACATTAAAATAATAAAACCTTAGTCATTTAACAAACCATGGTGAAACGTTTCCTTTGGGTATATAGGGCACTGCTTTTCAATCTTTTTTCACTGATGTCACCCCAACCACATCCATCATATTTCGAGGCACTTTAATCACATTCCGCGGTACACCCTTATCACATAGTCCATTATTGAAGTTGCAACAAGAAGGCATGGCAGCCGTGAGTTAAATTGAGGAATAAAATAGAATCCATTAGGACCTAAGTTAACATCTACCATGTTACAATTAAATAAACTTTCAAATTTTTCAAATAAATCTAAACCATAAAATTCGCACAATTTTGAAGATGGTCATGCTTTTAGTTTGCAAATTTTAAATGACTATGAAATAACAAGCAGAAAATCATCAGAAATAATTTACGATTATCTCACGATTTGCCGCCTGGAGGAAAAAGCAACAACTTTTAGTTGTGTTGAGTGATTTCGGTTGGATTCGTTCTATTCCCTCCACATGGTTGGGTTGAGATGTTGGTAGTTGGATTCATTCTATTTTCTCCCTCAGGGTTGGGTTGAGAGGTTCGTCCTGCTATCGCCTAAATGTCTCGTGGCCGAATCGTCCTGGCGTTGAATTATCCTATATGCCTCCTGATTAGGATTGGTAAACAGACAGTATATATATATATATATATATATATATATATATATATATATGTCAAATATTTTGCGCCAGAAATCTTGGAAAGCACTGGTTTAGGCAGTATGCCTGTCCTTTTCTTGGTAGCCTGCTTACGTACGGTACAGAAATGGTGAGACGTTTTGGAATATTATCCATTGAGGATTTTAATATAATGCATGTACATATTAAAATCTTTAAGGTTCAGTGGCCTTTTTTTACTGATCACCCTGAACACCGGTAGGCGCGGGCCTGACTTCAATGACGTTAGAGAAATAGGTTAGTATAGCATTACAATTTATGAGCTGAAACTTAAGGGGATTGAGAGATGGAATAGTTTACCTGTGGATATTCTATAGCCATTCTCTTTACAGGAGGGTCCTTTTAAGGCAAAGATTGCAAGTAAAACTTTATAAGTGCTTACTGATCTTTGTTATATATTGTATAATATTTACTCAAATTGGCACGTTTTCGTATTTAACGGCAAAGTGGGGGAAGAGTAGGGTAACGCTTGGCAGAGTAACGTAAGATGGTGACTTCGTGGGCACCCGCGAAAATCTATCACTGCATTTTTGTGCTTAGTGTGTATATATAGTATGTTGATAAGTCGTTTTATTTTTTATATCAATTTATATCATATGTATTATTTCGTGTGTTATGTTGTTGCCACCGCACCTATTATATTATATAATAATAATAATAATAATAATAATAATAATAAAATTGTAAATTGTAAATAATATACACAACTATCCTAAGGCCTGAAAAATAATTTATAATTTTAAAATTAAATATCGTTTAATCACCATTGATGACGGCTCCTCGGTAATAAACGTGCGTTTCTCAACTATTTTGTGGCTATTAGTTTCCTTGGATTATAAAAGAACAACACAGTTACACGGCAAGCTAAAAAAATTAATTCGTTTTAAGTTATATAAAAGAGCGGCTTTTTCGAAATTTGTTGAGCCAAGACGACTAAATCCGTGTAGATTAAAAAAAAAACAAAAACGAAAGTTGCTTGTTTAAAACAAACCTAACCTGTTTTTTCTGTAAAAAAGGTCTCCCTTGAGTTTTAATAGTAAGTTACTCCATGTCTCTGGCCCCATGAAGCCGAGTGTGAAAACCAACTGAGACACACACAACTCCGACGAGCGGGGATTAGTAATGACTAGATAATCCATAGCCAAAAAACGAAAGAGCTCAAGTGGCTTTGTGGAGCGCATTCTGTCTCCCTGCGGAGTATCGTGTACTGTGCAAGAGTGATCCAACCTACGCTACGGCAAAAACGATACTTTGAGGTATCTAACGTCTCCGTATGCACGATCACATAAGGGAAGATGAAAGGCGCAATGCCAGGCAAATCAAAAAAGGCGCTGTTGTGACTCATCCTTGATTTTACGTTGCATGACATGTTATATCCTACGTTTCTAATGTTCAGCATCTTTTACGAGCCGTCCATGGGTTAGAATTTAGAAACGCCTTATTTTTAGATTATATCCTTCACCATGCATTGATAAAATATCATTTTGTGATTGCTACTCATACGGTGTTAGGCATTTACTGTTCTTATCGCATCTAAATTCACGTTTCTTAAGTTTTCTTGTATACTCCACTGGTTCTTCAGACTGATATGGCGGCATAATTTGATTCTATAGATATTATTAATAATATTTTCCATATTAAGTCATAAATTTTTATTCAAATTTAAAGGATATTTTGGTGTCCTTCATATGAATGTTCAACGTGAAATCCTATGGAATAACAGTAAGATTGTCTTTTGAGATTTTTATTTAAGTTTTTGCTGTAGAAGGGTTAAAGTCATTCTTACCTTACTTTGTATCGTAAAAAATTCGAAATTTTATGAGTAATTTTCTATTTATTTCAATCTTTCTTTAATACGAAAACAAACGGAGGATCGCTGAACACTTGATAACGGTCACGAACATTATTTATTTTTTCTTCCCTTTATAAAAAGACCACGATTCATTGACACGCACTCAAGCAGACGAGAAATAAAGAGGCGAAATGATGAGAAAGCATCCATGGAAGTGTATATTAGTTTAACCGAAAACAAGAGCGTGAGAAGAATGAAATTACACGAGGAGTGTTGGACAGGGAAGGGAAGAGAACAGAGAGAGAAAGAGAAAAGTCCTTTCTGAGGAGAAGTGTGGAATGACAATGGAACGAGAGAAACGTCTAATAAGAAACAACCAAAAGGGGTTTTTTGGAATGTGACGTAGATTGAATGATGCGGGAAGCTTCTGGGGGTGCATGGGGGGGAGGTCGGGAAGGGAATGGGATAGAGGAAAAAAGGAGATGAGGATTAGGCGAGGGAAAAGAAGCGGGAAGAAGGATTATGGAAGGCAAGGGGAGCGGTAAATGGAAAAATGGAGTTTATGTGGTTATAAGGTTTCACCTTTTTTCTCTCTCCCTCTCTGGACCCTGATTTTTTTATACCTCTACATAATTACAACTCGCGAGGCCCCTCGGTTAACAATAGGTGGTGATAGCGTAAAGAAATTTATCACCTCTTCTTTGAAATTAAAAAAAAAATACCTTGTCGGCTTGCATAGACAACGGACCGTATTACGCAGGTGTTTGGACGAGGAATTTATCGTGCATTTTCCGTTTTGTTTTTCCTCTTCTGTTTGCGAGATTATTTATAGGGGCAGTTTACGCTTTTTTCGACGTTAGGAAATAAAACTACACAAAGAGCTGCCCGCATCTTTCGGTAAACGAAACAAATGCTACGGTGCTAGTCGTTTTAACTGAACGTTTTCATCAGAGATATTGATAAAGGCGACAGATATTTCGACTAAATTAAATCTCGAGACCCAATAACCGGAAAGTCCATAATTAGAATTTTTCGAATACCCGATGATAAGATTTAACCTCTCGCGCCTATGTGCCACATTTACCGGCATAATCCTTGCAATTTATTTTCAGAATTCGGCGACCAAAATAAAATCCAGTAGGTGGATTACGCCAGGAACGACCAGATACGGGATTTACTCCACGTTATCACCACTTCAACGCACAGTACAGCTGCGCATTTTGTCTGAAAACTATACATTATAAGGATTCTTTTTAAATGAAAAGCACGAAGCCTATGTTTTAAATATTTACCTGACCTTACTTCGTAAAACACCGCAATTTTAAGCCTCCGAACCGTTCCATAGCGCATAGTGGAATCGGTCTTTGCGAATTTTCGATTTACATCCCTCAAGCAACTTTTTAGCATATTTTATAAAAATGAGTTTATAGTATCGCTTTGTCTTCTGTCTGTGCACTTGCTTAAGTTATAATTTTGACAAAATTGCTGCCATTTTTTGGATTTTGGTTTTTAAAAATATATAATATTTAATTACTTTTAAATAACTCCGAAGGCATGAAATGGGGTAAATAAGGTAAATTTATGCATATAAGAGGTGATAACGTTCAAAATTCTTCTTTGTTTGCGAACTAGGTTAATGGGAGAAATTTTCATAGCGAATTGAAACACATAGTATTGCCGAGTTTAATAATAGTAGAAAAACATGCTTATTTCATCGATGTTCATGGATAACACTCTTCTTGTTTTTTATTAGATTCTGTACTCCCTTGAAATGTCTTCCCCGGTAGTCTTCCTTGAAACTCTCTTTTATAAGGAAAAATGGGCTTCGAGTATTTCCCACGTTTTAAAGTTTTCTGCAATTCACGCTTCAAAATTATGGTTCGATAAATACTCCAAGGGGATGCATCTCACCAGTAAATGGAGTAAATGGTTGAAACGAAAATCTATCACTCGAAGTTTAGATCAGCGGAACATTTCTTCTTTCCTTGCGTTTAGAATTATAGATATTCGACCGTATACGTGCATTGCTTTTCGGTAGTACGTTCCGCGACATTTGTTTTGATGGTATGTACAAATTATGCCACCTAATATTGCAACAGTAGTGTCATTTTTTTAACATTTAATCTCACTGTACTGACTATCTTAAAGAAACATGAGAGGAGTGTTTATTAATTCTTAGACACGTCACGTTTCCCGGGAACATCGCAAAGAAAATGCCCTCAATGGAGCTTTGAACTCATCAACATATCACTTCTTAGCTTGTTAGAAAAAAACACGCGCATACTACTGAGCCCCGAGCTAGCAAGGGACTTTGAACTGCATGAAGGAATCCATAAAGAACGAGGCACGATGAGGCCAGCGAGGCATTTTAATTGGAATCCTCGCATTACAACCCTTCGTTGCGCTTTTTTTACTATTTCCCGAAAATGACACCGTTGCACCGAAGGCGCGCGGAGGTCTCTCTACGTCGATGTGCCACGAAAAGCTCCGGGAATTGGGTCAAAGGGTACATCTCAGAGGGAATCTAACGGCAAAAAAGCTCCCGATACCTACGAACTATATTTTTTGAGTTCACAGATGGCTTCTTTAATGAAATCTTTTTGGCGCGATAGTGCTCCCCTAGCAAATTCACACGTCGACCTAGAGGAAACTGTTTTTCGTGAAACTTTTGGTTTGATGCGGTTCCGTATGAATTACTCTTAGATGAAATTTTACTATGTTGCGTGGCATCGAATTTTTGAACTCGGCAAACGGCGTAAACTGAACTTTTATGGAGTATACACTTAGAGAAAATGTAGAAAGGAAGTCAGTTCTATTATTGGAAAATATTCGTCAGGAGTTACTGCCGAAATAATAATAATTCTCTGTAAAAACTGCTGAGAAATTTTTAAAAGCAATGAACATAAGTTATTTACTCTGCATAAGATTCTCACGCCATTTTTTCTATTTCGTAAAATTTTTCAATTTTGATATATTTTAATTCTTCCCCTACAAAGCAGCTATTTTGTATATTTATGTGGATATAGCACAGAGGAGGACAACCTTACTTACCCTCGAGTTACATACATAATCTTCGCAAGTTAAAGAGTTGCATGACAAATTCTGTGCTCATAAATTTACGAACAATAAAACATAACCTGAATCCGATGCAATTCTCTTATAATGCATGTCCTTTAGGTATCCCCAAGTCTTATAGCGCCTTAAATGATTAACAAAATTTCTTTTCTTACCGTTAAGAAAGTGGGTGGAATCATCACCACATTAGTATTAATTAATTAAGAAAAAGAAATTGATTGTTTTAAAAATTTCAAGGATGCATTTGTTTTATAAATATTTTAAGTTCATATAGACTCAATTCATAAATGTTGACACAAGAAGCGGAGGATTTAGAATACTTAATTAATACTTCAATCAAAATTATCTTAAATGTTTAGTTAGTTTCATTCATTTCAATTTTGCGCTTTGAAGAAAACAATCAGAAATATTCTTTAATCCTAATCATAAAATTAAACAGAGAACAATTTTTAGAATGTTGTTCCAGATATTTTAATTATCTTTTTCTTAAGGACTTGCATATTTCATTTAGGATTTTTTCAAACAATTTCAATTTATATAAACCTAAAATAAACTGTTGAGGCATTAAAAATCAAATATTAAACACATTTATATCCTAAATTGTATTGCCCAATCCGTAAAACATTCAACAAATAATTTTGTTTCTCAACTTGTTTGAAGCCGCGGACCCCTTCGAAGTCCCATAATTCCTACCCATTCCTTTTCTTGTTTTTTTTTAACTTTGAAATATTAATCATGCGCGAGATCAAACAAGTTATAGATGAAAATAAACATCAAGCCCTACTCAACTCACGGACCAGCGAGAGAAAACCCTCGGACCCCTGGTTGAGAAACATTGCTTTACGATACAGTCCAAGTGAGAGTTGTTCATAATATGATGCCTTGCAAGAAATCGGTCACAAAAATCTCTATTATAATTTATTTTATATCATAATATAAATTAATAAAATATTTCAACATGAAATATAGTGCCTGAATTCACTGCTCGTGAATTATTTTTCATATATTTTATATATATTCCTCTTTGTACTTCTATAGATATATCTATTGTACTCATATGTTGATATCCTGTATAGTTATATACGCAGCGCATATTTGTTTATTGTCAATGTGGTAATTAAAGCAAACATAAATAATTCTGCTATGTAATGTAATATTAAATTCATGCGAACAGCGCAGGCTCCAACAGTGAAGTTTAAATTCTGTTGTCTTGTATTTTTTCGGCTCAGATAAAGCGATTAGTATTATAACAAACATTTTCAACACAAATTTAATAAACGATATAAGAAATTTTGGCGGAATTTATTGCAACCAAATTCAAGTAAACAAAAAATAATGAATGCATGAAAAGTCATACTTGAATTTTGACAGCCCATGTTTAATTTAGGGTTTTCGATTATCTGAAGAAAAATAACATGGCGGCATATTCTTCAAATAAGTCAAAGGTAAATATTTATTTTCCAAAGCAAACTTATATCCGGATATCGAATGATTCGATAAATTTTAGATTAAAAAACATTTCATTCCAATCCTTGAAATTGCGCTTGATCCACTTCAAATAAATTCAATTACGACATCCGTCCTTTAATCACGAATGTTACCCAAAAAGGAATAAATAAATAGTAGCAGCAAGCCACTTCTTCGGAGTGTAGTCTTTTTTATGATCCTAAATGGATATACAAATTTATATTTTTCCTCGTCCTATAACGCCTCATTTTTTAACCTTAGGTACCTCTCAATTAAATTACAATAGGACAAAGAAGCTTCTAAAATTAAATTAATAATTTCTCCACTATGCCTCAGTTTCGATCATGAAGTCCGATTTCTTCGTCAAAAGCAATGTAAAATTACACATGGTTACTTTTTCATATTATTTTATTTTCTTCATCACTTTGTTATTGTTCTCTTGAAATTTAATTGAAGTCTAACAACAAAGTCTTGGTATATAATTCGGTCCAATATTTGTTCGCGCCTTTTTAAATGTGAATTGGAATAAATGATGAAAGTGAGAAGAAATAACACGTCAAGTAATTTTTCCGAAAATTTAATTTTAAAATAATTCTTGCTTTCGACCTCTACATTCACATCATTGAGGCAAGTTTAAGCAAACATTTTAACGTGCTTATTCCTTAAAACGGATATTCTTTTTATCCTTTCCCGTCATTGGCTCTTAATTATTTGCCAAGTTCTGCGAAAATTATTAAGTATGTATTTCTCCAAACCGAAATTATGAGTGATTTTATCCGTTCTCAGAAAAAGGAGTTAAAAAAATTAAATTAAGTTACAACTTTTGCTGTTAGTACAATCCGAAATTATATATGCAGATTACCGCATTTAAGACGAAAGTATTATAGCTTACGATAAAAATTTTTTAAACATAATCGACCACGTGCATTTAGAACTTCAAATGTTTTTTGCATAAAATCACTGCGCCATTATTCGCTCCGATCGTAAATGAGCATTCCGATCTCGGTACAGCTTATATAAACATTGAATTTCCTCAGTGCGTTTTTAACTTCATTACTTTATTACCCGACTTCTTTCGAGGTTTCTTTTCCAAACCATGTAGATACGCAAAACTCAGTAAATCCGATGTATTCGGTTTGCGAAATGATTCACCTTTCCCCTTCAAACGCCTCTTTAAAAATCCATCAGGACTTGTTGATATAGCCGGCAAACGTGATTGATCCGATCGGTCGCGACACGCAACAATTTCAATCATAATTTTTTTAGAGCTTTAACGGTTCGCTCACGTTTTAAAAAATTTCCGAAACGATGCAATAATTGTTGCAATCGGCACGCAAAAACGCTTGTTCGTGGGTGGCCTAAAAACCATCGCCAACCACGCAGATTTGATAGCCATCATGTTTTAACGCGGTAATGTCGAGGGATCTGTATCGCCTCGTAAAGGATTGCGTTCGCGTCAAAATGGTTTCGGTTCCGAATTCTCTGCGCCATATCGTAGCCCTTGATGACCCCCTCCCTTTCCCCTTGTGGCCTGCTTGCGACTCATTCGTATGCTGGATTTCACCCGTTTTCCTTGTCGGATTAGGTATGCGCGAAAGGAGACAAAGGCCTTAAATCGATCCCTATGTCGTTTTCCTCTCTTCATTCTTCCCTCAGTTAACCATTACACGTCCGATAAACGCGAGGGCTCGACAGTTCCCTCGAGATCCATGAAATGACAAAATATAATTTTATGCCGCCCATTGAAAGATAATGCGGGATTCTTTCGCGTCTCATAATCCCGGACGTCCCTATCTAATAAAAGGGCTTGATAAACTTTTTCACATTTTCCGGTGGACTGCTCACGTTGTTCATAGGGTAACCTAGGGCTTCTAATTAACCGAAATTTTTGCTAACGGGTTTTTCGGCAAAAGATCATCAGCTAACTGGTTAACCGTTAATTAACCGGTAAAAACAAAATCCCTCCATTAATTTTTAGACATGCTTACTTAAACAAATTTTAAAGGAATACAAGAAAAATTGCTGAAAACAATTTTTTTAGAGAAATTGAAGCTCATTTAATGTTTGGTAGAACAAAATTTTGAACGGAACATTTACAAGAAAAACAAGTCATTTTATATGATTTAAAAATAAAGATTTTTAAATAAACGGCATTAAATGCTTTGTATGCACAAAAAATTATTGTTCGTACAAGATTAATGTTTTGAAAAATAATGTTTTAGGAATACGAGAGCATAAAGTGTTTCGTGTTTCATATAACTACAAATTTTGATCGAAAAGCTATGGTCACAGAAAAAACCTGTTCACTGGCTGTAGAAGTAGGCTGGATATTGAATATCCCACTACTAATCCACTAATCCCGTGATGTACCAGAAACTAATAAGCGATTAAAAAATAGTTTTTCTTCGTTTCCATAATAATCCATTCCAACAGTTCCCAAACCTTGGTGTTTTTAATTGTTTTTATAAAATAACTTAGGCATGGAGGGCTCCTTAAGAATACCTATTTATTCCAACAAACTGACAGCATTTTTCCTCCCTTCAAATATTCGGTTAATCGGACACAATTAACCGGTTAACGAATAGTAAGAAAGTTATACAAATAAACGGTTAACTGGGTTCGGTAAAAAACGGTTTGGAAGCCTTACTTGGAGCGTTCGCTATTCCGGTATGCATTAACAACAAATTTCGCTAAACTTCCAAAGTATTTACGTATTCAGCAAATGTTGCGCGCTTTTTAGTTCTCAGTTTTACAAGAATACAGAAAACAAATTATCTGAGACCAAGCGGTGATTTAAGACGCCACTCACGATCTATTTCCAAAACAGCATCGTTTGCGCTTCAAATCGCCGTGAAACGGGTCTTGAATCGCGTTTCATCGTAGCCCATCACAATCGGCCCTTCTATAACGTGGTATCCTACAGCCCGGTTTCACGTATACAGGATTTATAAAATATGACCAAAGTATCTTAGAACGCGATCTGGGTTCAAGTTTACACGATTTTCAAGGACAATTGCTCAGACTTTTAACTAAGAACAAAAGACGCGAAATGATTTTTGCGCGCCGCGCTCCCATGTGAATAGGGTTGCTAACATCCCGATTTAGATCAGTTGTCTTGCGTCTTGTCAAGCGCGAGAGAAAATAACTCGCTTTTAGCTGGTTGTGATATATTTTGATTAAAAATGCGATAAGAAATTAAAAACGGATTAATTCATTTGAAGGATAATATATATTTAGTCGGGCAAAGAATAAAAGAAGAAAACTTGCTCATAAGTATCACTGGAAAGTCATTAAAACAGGTTTCATAATAAATATACACTGCAAAACGTCGGGATCATAGTAGGTGCACCTCTACGTGCTGAGACCCGAAAATCTCCATTTGCACTTAACAACGCTGAAGTTTCAGAAAGTATTTTGGAAGCATCAGAACGAGCGAAGCAAAATTTGCCGATGAAATATGCACTAAAATAGCGAAAGCAAAAGCCGCTTTTAAAATAAGCGAACTTTTACTGACGGGATATATAAAATAGGATATCCGCAAGAAGTTGTTAAATCCTAGGGATAGAGAGTAGATTTGTATCCGGCAGAAACATGGACGCTATGGAAAAATGATATAAAATAATTGGAAGGCTTCAAAATGCTTGCATGGAGAAGAATACTGAAGATAAAATGGACAGATATGATGAAAAACGACGAAGTACTAAGAAAAATAGGAGAAAAGCGAATGATTATACAGACTATAAGAAAGAGAAAGGCGCACTGTATTGGACATTAACTTGGGATAGAGCACGATTAAAGACGTGTTAGAAGAAAAACTGGAAGGAAAAAGAAAAAGAGGCAAGAAAAGATTTGAGCTGATTTTAAATTGAAAGAGATCTATCAGGACCTTAAGAAGACTGCGGAGAATAGAAGAATATGCAGAACAAGATTGAACCATGAATAATCCTGGAACTGTCTACGAAAAAAACTACCTATGTTGATGATGATATTTAGACTCTCTTACGCATGCAATGTTTGTCCGCGTGCCATGGCTACGTTCTAATCTGGAACTTTCCCTTCCTAGGGTCGTGATTCTGTTTGCAATCGAAAATTGCTCTGATTATTTTATTATTTCCTTTTCCTTAGTCATCAGACGAAAATACGTAGTCCTGCAATTCTTCAAAGCACCTCTAGATAACAGGGCGTAACGTAGTGGCGGATTTGAGAGGGGTCGCACTTGGCGCGCCCCAATGGCCCCTTGAAGTGAGGGGCCTCGAAAAAATGTTTTTGTATTGTATGTAATCTAAATATCAAGATGAAAAGTTCATTTTTTGTACTGAGATGCGCCAGGGTCCTCTGAATTCCTAAATTCGCCACCGGCGTAACGTTATTACATTGATCTGACTTTAGTCTTGAGTCCAATTGCATAGCTCAGCGAGCCCGATCACAATTTTTAGAAGCCCTGCCGTAGGCAAATCGTAGTTTGAAGCTGTTAGTTCCGGGAGATTTTTATTATATTAATCAGACTTTATTTAAGAAAATATGTATTCTTTTAATATCAATTTAATTCAAGCGATTTATTATGATTTTATGCCATATTATACTATATTCCTTCGAGTTTTTATATCGAAAATTAGCCAAACGGTTCCTATTCCCATATTTACCATATGCTTATAGTATTCTTTAAAGAGGTTTTCTATTCCATGGTGATTTTTCAGGAACGTATCTCTCGCGTTACGGGAGATATGACTGTATGTCTATTTAATTCTGAGAATTGAGCAAACTGTTTGAAAACTTGACTAATTCCACTAAATCGTATAAGTCGTTGCATATGCTCTCTAACTGCTCATCTGGTTTGCAGTGTTTGAAATAAATAAGTATTATATCCTTTGGCACAAATATGATCGATGGAAGAAGGATGATAACGTTGGCTTTCGTGGCGGTTCGTTAGCCTTCCTTAAAGAATGTTTAAAATTCATCCGCTATCCTCTGGAGGACCCCAAATGAATTCGATGGTTTTTCAGTGATGGTGCCACTGTCCACATAGATAATGCCACTCAAACGCCGAACAATTGAGCTGCGCAGGTACTTACATCCATTGGACAAGGCACGAGTGGGAATGTTTATCGACACGGTGACGGCGTTCCGAGTGAAACGACCTCAGAAAAGGGCCTAGGGCGTCATTTATAGTCGAATCTGCTGTGGCTGTACGGTACCCTCGATTATTTTTATATTTACAAACTAGCGCTGTGTATTTTCCCGAAGGAACAATTTTTGTTTCCTGGAAGCAATATTTGAACATTTTGCTCATGTATTTTTGCGTATAATTATTTGTGTTTCTTCACCACCCCGTAGAATTTTTCTGAAGAAGAATGAACAACCCCTGATTGACACGTGTTAAATCACCGAAAACGATTAAAATAACCTTTATAATATTGTGTTTTTTTCAAAGGTTGGAAAAGGGTTGGTCAGACATGAGATCGCTCTATGCGTCAGAGGGGAGCCGAATCGAATACAGCAAACACCGGGAAGTAAACGTGGAGCGGCCATTGGACGACGTTTACCGTCCGTCGGTCGTTGGCAATAATCACTGAAGCTTAAATGATTGAGAGAGTAGATAGCGCCCTTAGGCTGGAGCCTAAATTATCGAGAGAAGGTAAGTTAACAGCCGTTGATAGTGGGAGCGTGACATTCTTTTTGGAAAAAACCTTATGTATTTTTCTGCGCGAATCATACAGGATGTCAGAAAAAGCTACGCTTGACTGTAAACAAGTTGGCCATATGTCGGGAGAGCCGACTAAGAAATGGCATGCTCTTAAACTCGATTCGATTCGTAGATATTTTTCTTTTTTAAATTTTTCAATCCGATATTGATTCTCAATTCCAAAATATTATAATTTTCAACCATAAAATATACGTGACGGAACTTAAAAGCTATATAAAAATAGCGTCATGTTGCAGTTAATAATGTTTTGCTGTAAGTTAACACCTTAAATGTTAACAAAGTTTTCCCATGGTGGGCGAAAGGTTATTTTGCCTTCAAATTCTAAACTAGACATGTTTCATGGTCGCGCCTACTCGGGGACCAAAGATCCTAGGAGACATATGATAACATTATTATTTTCTTCTTTTATTTGTTATCACTAGACCGCGGATCTTTAGGTAAAAACCTATTTTTTTCCTGAGTAGATATCTCAATATACAATTGTATATATACGTTTCATGAATAATTAACCCCGAAAACGTATATTTTATAGTGCCTAAAAATGCCCATTTTGACATTAATGTCTAAAAATGCCTATTTCGACGTTAATGCTTATTTTTGTCATTTTCATGCAAAAAAAAGCCTAAAAAGGGCTAATTTTCTAAAATAATCGACTATAAAAGCAGATTTTGGTATTATTCATATTTTTTAAACTGACTGTGCAATGTTCAGTCATGGGTTGGAAATGTCCTTCGCACCACGGTCACGATCAAGTGGCGAACAGCAGCTCGGACCTGTCTCGCGTTCGGCGGGGTTATTCTGTTTCCCAGTGTCACGTGATACGACAATGTAACAATTCCTTTAATCTGATGTTGCGTTTATTCCTCGTTGTTACATTGTCATATCGTGCGACACGGGAAAACGAGAATAACCCCGCAGTCCATCTCCAGACTGCAGAGGGTAAAGGTGAGAAGTGTGAACGTGAAAATTGTGAAAGTGCAATGCCTAAAGTATCAAGTTCGAAAGCTTATTTAATACGTCAGTGGTTACAAAAGTTCCCGTACTTCACAACGGATGGAAAAATTATCTTCTGTCAAGCATGCAACAAGGAGGTAAGTACATTATAATGCTGGCTTGCAGCGAATTATTGGCCGTGAATTGCTTGTCATCTTTGAGGCAAAAACCATCCACATCTTTTGTTTATACGAGCCATTTTATGGTAACTATAGAAGTGGTTATTCAAAATGTCCAGCAATCCAGCTGCGGACCTTCGTAGCTGTAAAGTAAATTTTATATTTTTGTCCCATTTCCATATTTATTAGATTATTTCCGTATTTTTAAGGTTAATTATTTCTTCATAATTTTTCTTTATAGGTTTCAAGTGATAAAAAATCCCACCTAACTCAGCACATCCAAGGAGTGCTACATAAGGCAAATGTTGAACGCAAATCTAAGATGAAACAAATGCTTTTAACAAAAACTTCTGAGGGATCCAGCAAGAAGAATCAGTTTTATGCAGATTTGTGTCACGCAATTGTGGCAGCCAACATTCCATTCAGAACACTGGAAAATGCAACATTCAAGGAGTTCCTAGAACGATACTGCCATCAGTCGGTACCTTCCGAGTCAACGCTACGCAAGAATTACGTGCAACCCACGTACGATGACGCAATGCGCAGGATACGGGAGGACATTGGAGATTCACATATTTGGATATCGGTCGATGAAACCACTGATGCTCTTGGCAGATACATGGCCAACTTGGTTGTTGGGAAATTGGACCCAGATGCGCCATCCAGAGCCTACCTCATCTGCACGAAGCAACTTGCCAAAACAAACCAGGAAACAATAGCACACTTCGTGAACAACGGACTGAAAGTGCTGTATCCCAAAAATCTAGACGAAGAGAAAGTGCTGCTCCTATACACAGATGCTGCATCGTACATGGTTGCTGCCATGCAGTTGCTCAAGGTGTTCTATCCCTCCCTTGTGCATGTGACATGCCTTGCCCATGGTTTGAACCGCGTAGCAGAGCAAATAAGACTGGAATTCCCCAAGGTGAACAAATTGATCTCCACCGTGAAGAAGGTCTTCGTCAAGGCACCAACAAGAATACAGGCTTTTCGAGAAAAACTGCCCGATGTCCCTCTGCCACCTGAGCCTGTGCTCACCCGCTGGGGCACATGGCTGAAAGAAGCTGAATATTACAGCGAGCATATCCTTCATGTCAAGGAAGTTGTGACAAATCTAGCCGAGGATGCTGCCTGCGTCACTTCGGCAAAAATGTTGCTAGATGATCCCTCCATTCCCAAGGATTTGGCGTATAGTAGATCCCACTATACATCCCTTGTGCAGATTATTGCTGAATTTGAGGGCTCAGGAAAATCCATCTACGAAAAAACTGCTATGCTGAATGAAGTGAAACAAAAAATAAAGGAAGCTCCAGGTGAAGTGGGGGAAAAAGTACAAGCAAAACTAGAAAAGTTGCTACAAAAGAACTCAGGACTGCAGAGCCTATGTACAGCAGCAGATATACTGGCAGGAAAATCCAGTGAAGTTGAGTGCAAAATTCCATTTCAACATGTACCCAAGTTGAAGTTCGCCCCCGTCACGTCAGTTGATGTCGAACGTTCTTTTTCTGCTTACAAAATGATATTAACTGACAAACGCCATAGTTTTGTGGTAGAAAACTTAGAAAAGGTGCTTGTTATTTATTGTGAGGCCAATTACGGGAAATTTGTGAAATAAACACAAAGAGGTGACAAATTCATTATGGGAATTTCGAATGAAACACTTTGTCAAACACTCTGCGTAGTACTTAAATATATACTTGAATAGTGTTTTCAGTCAGTATTACTATATGTAATGTAGATAGTATTTTCTCGGTAACGCATGGGATATTAACCATAAGAATAAGTTTCAATGCATAGTAGTAAAATATTTTTGTTCTTTGAAAACACAAATCAATAAAGTTTCATTGACGGGCAATTTTTGCGTGCGTGCATGTTTCAGTCTTTTTTCGTGAATTAAAGTTGATAGTTGACAGAAATGATGTTGTGTTTTACTGGACATAGTTTTTGGAAGTAGTTTTTAGAGCCTATTTTACGTTTTATAAAGCCTAATTAAGGTACTTAAAGAGCCTATTTTAGTCGCCTAAAACTTAATTTTTAGAACCTAAAAATCTGCGGTCTAGTTATCACTTCACTTTCAGCGTTTGACTATATATATAATTTTGTTCATGCCACTAAGGTTTTTGACACTTTATACACTCCTGTATTTTATCTGGCGGATTTGTCATCCCAGCACTATTATTTGTACCCCTCATTTGTAGTTGACATACCAAATGCAATTACAACTTTTTGTTATCGTATGTATGCTAAACCTTCAAAAATTCTGTACATACTCTCAATATTTCATGAAATGAAACCCACCAATTAGCAAGCATTCTATAAGAAAAGTATATGACAGTGGATGGGTGAGACAACTATGAGCTAGCTTCCTGATGCTGAGAGAATTTGCCCAGTCTGGCGCCTTTTCAACCTGGATGTCTTTCAGTTGACTTGGAATTCCTGACACCACCAAATAAGCATAATTGGCATATTGTTCTGTTCTAGAACAGCAAGGACTGAGGGATGAAAGAAGTGTACCGCTGGACTGAATATGTAGTTGCACTATCATGAATTGCAACTATAATTTCAGAGTATGGTATGGGGAAGTATAATTACTACTGTATTCAATCATAAATCCATGAGTTGTTTATGATGATCTTGCCTCAGTACATGCTTTTCAAATCTCATGATAATACATGATGAAGAGATTTCTCGCCTAACATTTCTTTACTTTTGAGAATTTTCATGTGTGTAAATTGAGCTAATGCAAATCCAAACAAAAAGTCCATCTTTTAAATTCCTTCATGAATTTAAAAAAATTACAAGAGGGTATGAATGATCTTACAAATTAAAAATAATAAATCATTAGAAATAAAGATAGTTTACTCTTCTCCCATAAATATATTTGGATGTAATTAAAATATATTTTAGTTGATATTTTGTACAGTAGTATAAATATCTAAATTGATTTTTCTATAATTCCAAAAAATATTAAGTAAATTACTATTGGAGATATTATCATTATGAAATATAGAAAATAACATCTCACCCAGGGTTGATTTATTATTTTAAAAGCTATATTAGGCATTGGTTATATTTAAAGATGTGTTATCTGCTAGAAATAATATACCCTTTTCAGGAGACATTTTAACAGAAGGGTAATTTAATTATCTTAGCATCACTCAACTTTTAACCCAGATGGTTATTTATATACATTCTTTCAGCTTTAACATTTTAGTACTATTTGATACATTTCCTAAAGTCTTGCAAAACTCTAGCCAATATTAACTCCAAAAATGCTTTCAAAATAATTCTATTAATGTCATCATTTGTGTAAGATTTATTAATTTTTCCTCTAACTATTTCATAGTGATGAGTATACAGTCTGATACATGATAATATTACAAATGATTTAAAAAATAATACAAGTTGTTTTCTATTAAAATTTACCAGTCTATTTTATTCAAAAAGGAAAAAAATCTAAATATCAAAGATAACAAAAACTGAAAAGAAATTAATAAAAATAATAATAATGGATTTGATAGAGCAATAAATGTATTTTCCTCCAAATTTTGTTTTCAGGTATTGAAACCACTATAAAATCCAGTTGTCTTTCTAATTATTAATTTTGATAGGCTGGGAAATGCTAAGACTAAAGTCAATAATTTCATGTATGTATTGCTACACTGTTTTTCACATTTTAATTTATTGAATTTTTATAAAATTAGGTCATATTATTTTTATGCTTGTATGTCTCTACCACCTCCAAATTATTTATGATGACCTCTGCCAAATTTTGCTCCAACTATCAAGAATTCATTGGCACATAGAATCAATGTTGCCTATATCAATGTATTTTTTAAGTCAATCATTGTTTAACTGTTTTAATCTTGCCTGAAGCTTTAAAAGGACACATTATCAGTAAATATTATTGCATCATATTTGTCATACCACCCTGAATTTTGTTAAATTTTCATTCCTCTCTATATATTGGTTTCACAATTGGATGAACTTCTCTTCTTATTATATTAGCATTAGTATTGACTAAAAGCACTGAAGATATTACAGTTCTATATAGATATAACTAATATGTTTTTTAATTAAAAAAAATAATTTTCTTATATATATATTGATTTTAACAACAAATTAGTTAAAAATCAGATTTTTCCTACTTTTATCATAAAACTGTTTTAATCTCTTGTCTGCAACATGTTTACACAAAATCATAAACAGAAGACCAAGTTTGTCCCTAGAATTTGCAGACGTTGGCATTAAAATGACTTTTATTCCCAATGACTACTTCAAAAAGATTATTGAGTGAACATTTTGTTGCCTTTTCTGAATCCAGGGATAAATTTTTCAGTAGACTTTCAGATACTTTTATTTTCTGATTCTGAATTTATATTAAAACTTAAAAAGGCAAATTAATTTTCACTTTGTCATAAGTAATCTATGAACCATAAGAAAATATACCCCTTGTGACATAAGTCATCCCACAATTATTTTGTGCAATTGAAACATGTACATGTATATTTGACAATGAAAAATTGAATTTCATTAGTCCTTCATTTCAATTTACACAGAATATTATTGCTCTTCATTAACCCATAGGTTAAATGAAACTGTTGTTGAACACATGCTTTGGTTTTTATATCTAACATAGGAAATGATTACCTTTTTACATTTAGAGAGGCTCTCCTTCTATTAGCTATGTTCTTTCCTTTTAAAATGTGCCATTATCCAGATGTCCATGGATTGTGGACTCTAAATTATGTTTCTGTATATACTCCATGACCAGGGAAAACAAAATTTTATGAAATGAAACAACAAAGTACTAACTCCTGATAAGAATGTTTTATAGCTTAAATGATGCATAGCAAATATACATTTACATAAATTTTATAACCTAATGAGACATTCAGATAACCAGATGTATGTTAGTTAGAGTTTTAATGTAGCTTAATTCCATTGATTCATACAGTTGAAATCTCAAAGATATTTAGCTGTTCTTGACAAAATTATTAATATTGATGGAGTAGGAAGATTTTGTATGAGTTTTTTCTCTTATAAAACTGATCAACATAGTATTAATTAAGGAAAATGAAATAAATAGCAACAGAGCTTTTAACTTAATGAACAGGGTGGAACTGATATATTTACTTTTGTTTTTATATTTCAGGCATTATTTATGGGAAAGCAATTATTAAATGGGTTTGTAAATTAATATTTGTTGGAAATTAAATGATGAGCACCAACATTGTGAATAATTACTAATGTCAATATTAATACTCAGCAGCATGCAGTAAAATGTTATTGCTAATTTTCTTGAAGAGGAATCATGTTCATTACGAGGATGTGATGGAATATTGTCTTTTAGTCATTGTCTGTCATCATTATCTATCCCACAAATCGTTCATTGTACATATTACAAAATGTTTCTCTGCAGGGTCATATGGTCTCCAATAGCCGCTCTTAGAACGATTCCAAATCATTATTTCTATAATTTATATATGTGTTTTGACCTTTATACTACACTTTATTGCACCTTAAGCACCCTCATTCCATCGCATGCATCGGCGCAATCTAAAATCATAATTATCTTCATTGAATGCGTATTTATAATACGGAAATAATGTAGCTTTTAACTGTTCGGCTTAAAGACTATGAAATAATTCGTTAATAACTTTTTGTTTTTATCTGGATGCGTAATCCTCTGTGATTCTTGTGATTCCAGGACGCCGCTTCATCTTTCTGTCCAGAGACTACGTGCGCCGCCAAGCGCGGCCTCGAGTAGAAGCTGGCCATTGACCGTGTCCGCGCGCAAGGAATATATTCCTCGCATGCGGAGGCATGATGGAAAAGACCGGGAGGAGAAGGAACGAGGGCGAGGCATCTAATGAATCGTCGCAGACATGTCGTTAACGAAGATCATCATTAAATATGCCACGGCGTTTACTTAACCTGTACTTGCATACTGAACATATAAGCATGTATTTTCGAATAATAAAAGTTTTAAATGAATCCACCGTTTTTTATATTTTAAAAATTAAATGGCAAATTAATTATATCTTGTTGAAATTGGCGATTGCGCCTTCAAAAGAAGTTAAGCTTGAGAAAAAAAATCAGTTGTAACTTGTATTTGAACGCTGCTCGGCTGGATGGCAGACGGCCGCATTTCCACTATGCCAACTACATGAACGAAGTGGACTGCAGCTCATTGTCAGTATCACTATAGATTTTTGTCGTATAGAGCTCCGCGGACCATTTTGACGAATGGCCGGGAAAAACGCAACTACCCATCAGACGTCCTTTCTGAACGAATATTGAAGATTTAAACAGAAGAGACCCGTATTATTTGCTGCGGGGTGCCCTCTTAGATTTTCCAGTACAGCACTGCCTGAAGGTCATAAACCTGGGCGGAGTGGGGAATCTGGCTTTCCCGAGGTACGCTCAAGGTAAAAAACCCGAGTGGAGTGAGTTTTTGGGCATTTTGGAGGCCAAAGTAGGGATTTTTGGATTTTTCGCGAAAATTAGCCTTTATAAAAGTGAAAGCGAACATCCAAGGTCGTTATATTTTTATATATATATTTTGAATGCCTTTTTCGAATCTTAGCTTTTATGACACAGTTTACGTCGTTGTATGTTTAAATGCTTCCGCGCTTCTAATTAAATATGATTCGGTAATCATTTTAAAACAGCAATAATACATTTTAGACGACGTTTTTAATCATTAAAGGCAAATTATTCTGCAATAGTATTTGATTATTTTTCGATCAATCTTGGAGGTAATTTTAATTTTTTGTCAAGTTTCGGATTGTCAACCTCCAGATAAAACACTGTAAGACATTTTCACTGCTAAAAATGACAGCGGCGACTCTCTTTTATTAATAAAACTTTTATATTATTATAGAACTTTAATACCAACAAAACAATACATGTTTGACAGCATCTCTTAGGATGTTTACAATATAATATCAGATAAATACAAAAAGAACTCAGAATTACATTTAAAAACATGTAGACATATATTATTATATTAATGCAATTGACATTTTTAATGATAAGACTTCCAGGGTTTACGGTAGCCCATTGCAGCCATCAATGTGATCGCAGGTTATTCAACTCGTATCATTGCATCATTCCATCGTGCATTCTCTTTAATCTTCACACCTGTAAAATCAGAAACATATGTAAGTGAAGTACTATTAATAAAGAGTTATGTACGAACGTTACTTTGAAGAGGACCAGGTAAGGAAGGATAGGCTAAAATACCTTCGCAGATAAGACACTCTAAGTTTCAACTATCCTATTTGTATGCAAACATTTACCTCATTTAATCTCCTATCCCTCTATTTTAGATTAAACCTAAGTTTTTTTAACTCTTTAACGCTTGCTTCATTCCGCGATGCTTTACTAGCGTAAGCCTTACGTGTGACCTTGCTATTGTGCTCGCCTCTCCCAGCGACTCCCGGCCGAGTTTCTTCGTTATTTTCATAACTTTACAACCTCGGTTTAAGTAAAGTTTCTCTAGCGTTAATAACTTTTTGATCTGACGTGCTAAATGTTGGCCCATAAAGCCATCCCTAGATTTCCAATACTGATATCTGAATAGAAAAATAATGTAATAAGCACATTTCCTGATTTTCCACGACGCTCATGGAATAAAGAGTCCTTTAATCTTTTTTGAAAACATTATAAGTCTAAAAACATTTATCATTGTCTATAACTGCCCTTAAATGATTGCATGTGTAACATTTTTAAGGCCGTAGCCTTTTAATCTTCCGCTATAATTCACTTTTTTCCCAAAAGAAAATTCAAACTATCATGGTATGTTAACTAACATGTTATTCCTAGTCGTTCACTTTACAAGTTATTTAAATTTCATTATATTGCCTTATCGCTTCTCGTAAGTTTTCTAGCTAAAACGTCTTAACAAAATTTTCAATGATATACCCCATTTGTTTTTACATAAGTCACACTAAATGATCGATAATAACCATAACTTGAATACAAACCTCCTTTATAGGGACCACAATCGCATTTTACAATAACACAGCAATTTACTATTGTTTAAATTTAGCATAAATATTACGCGCAGATATCAAGCAAAACTTCTTCACTGCCAATTAGTTATTAATTAGAATTTCTTGACATGAACAAAATCAAAGAAAATAATAATCTCATCGTAATCACTTGGTGCGAGAGATTAACTAACATTATCCGTATCCGTATACATGCATTTTAATACATTAAATGGCTGTAACTGATTTGCAACACATCAATAATTAATTAGTTTAAAATAAAGATTTCCCTAAAACCATTGCTAGAGCTTGCAAAATGAAGAACCCTGTTCTTTAATTTGGGGTTCAGCATATATCAATTAACACAAGGTGATAGTTAATATGACACATATAAAAAATTTTGTCACTTAACTAATACTAAAACGTCCATGCATTCACTCTTGGAAAATATCTGAAATGGTTTGTGGATAAAGTCACATACTAACATATCATGATTACTAGCCTGGACTAATTATTACTCTAATATGTCATCTTCTTAACTAAGTACACAGCTACATTACCATAAATTTATATATAAAATACCTTGAATTCTGTGAAGTCTACTCCCACGGTGTAGCAGCTATGAATAACAACAGGAATACAACGTTTCACTTAACTTTACCTTAGCCATTTCAACTAAGATGCACATTCCAAGGCGGATATATAAAGCTAAAACCATGTGTGATGAGTAGATATTCAAGCACAAAAGAGCTCCAAGAAATTACTGAAATATTATATTACGTGATATCCGTAGTTATGCCATGAAATACACTTTGTTAGAATCAATTTAGGATACGGCAATAACTAATTTACTATATACTAAGATATAAAAAGTTAAACCTCGGTAATTTAGCATAAAACACTCAGGTTACTTGCTGCTTTGTCCTGACTGAGATTTTAAAAACGAATACACAAACTACTGCTACAGCGCACCGAACTTGATATAATAGGTGGCCGTGTTTGGAAACATAAAACAAGAGAGGAAAGAATATCACTACGAACAGCAGGAATAAGCGCTATTTTGAAATTTTTACGAGGAGCAAAATTTCATCTGAACCGCTTTATTTCTTCATCAGAAGCTGCTGAAAATTTTACCAGAACCTTAAAAAGTCATTTGAATAAAGAGTCATTTGATGCATTCAAGTATTTCATTCATATAAAAACAAACAAAATTCTATTGCTAGAGTACTCACACTTTGTTAAACAATACGCTTTAGAGACGGAATGTTGGAAATCTACATGAACATTCGCAGGAATGTATTTTATCTTACGTTCATCCTGATTCATTGCAGAAATTTTCGACTCGCGAATATCTAACTCGATGGGTCATAGTGACTTACGGGTGCGGAAAGATAGGTACGGTTTTGCGTCTCTTCCAACTCCAAAACTCGTAAACTACACGCCAACGCCTGTTCTTTTCATAATGATGAACTCCAAATTGACCTGAAATGTAAAGCAAACTCGATAAATTTTCACTTTTGCCATTTTTGAAAGCAAATCGACTCTTAAGTGCCAAACTTAATGTTCCGTATTTTCTATTTTTATACGAAACATTTGCAAAATTCACTGGAGGAAAGAGCTTAAATTTAAACCAAAGTGGAATTTTTCCCAAGCCTGTTTTCGGGAAATTCAAGATTAAATAGATGTAGGCGCATTTCAGTGTACGCAATTTGCTCTAGTAGGTAATCTCGGAGTGACAATTTAAGTAAAACTTATCCAATTAATGAAAAAACATTTGGCCGCGGATATTGATTTCTGTGACGGCGTTGCTTTTGAATGGCTATGATTGATACAAAATCGCATTCTTCACGATATTGGATATCATTTCACCGTATCAAAGAATCCTAATACAGAAGAAACCAGAAGGGTTATCCTGGAAATTTTCTAACTAGAGTGGACGGCTGCAACTACTGTAGACCACCTTTGTGGTGATAAAAACTTTTTATATGAAAACGATGACATCAAACTTTACCAAAGAAGGAGGCGACAACATTTAAGCGGATAGTTTTCTGCACAGCGTTGCAATTTTCGGGACCATTTGGTGATTTTGAGGGACGCAGCAGCACTTTATATGCGGGACCGTTTGAGTACGTAGGGGGGAGTGGTCACGGGGAAGTGAAAATAATTCGAGGACATTGCAAGTCTGTTAACTGCACATAGGAGGAAAGGCGGTCGGCATGATGAGTCTTAATGGCTTCAAGGCAAAAGGGACTATTTCTAAGGAACGGGGAGTGGAATTCGGAAATAGCGCAAAGTGAGATGCACTAGATGGTAGTGCATGCGGTTTCATATGAATCTCAAAAAAATCAATTGCATAATTATGCAAATGCATAAATAGCTAAATTTAAGCATGAAAATTTGGTATAAGAATTAAAATGTACTTGAGTTATTAGGGAATCTATCGTAAATAAGAATAAATATATAGTGGGACGACTTTTTTTATAGCTTGGGATTCAAAATTTAATTTTTTGCTATTATCTAGAAATATGTCTACCTCCTCCAGTCTCTCAAATAAACGATAGACCCCTAAGTTTAATTTTATCTGCATGCACAGGATACAAATTTGTGAACTATTAAACTATCATCAATGTTAAATACTTCACTGCTGTAAAACAGGACTATTTTTAATAGTAGATTTAACTTCATGGGTCATATAGTTTAGAAAGAGCAATCTATTCGCTCTTGCGGATTATAAATGTTTTAATGAACTTGGTAGATTTTGGATTTTATATTATTAATATGCAAACTTTTCCAGTCAAAGAGCAAGTACGCTTAAGCACATAAAAGAAATCTCCAATACACATAAATCAACCAATTTAATTGCTTACTCTATGGCAAAATTCGAACCCTACTTTTATTTTTTTATGGCAAGGCAATCATTTTAAATTTCATTCGCGTTTGGAAGTCTCTGAGAATTTTCAGAACGACAAACTTTGCCGCTGAACTTTTCTCCGAGAGTTTTTTTTATTTTTAATTTACTCATCTGGGCGATATAATATCCTAAGTTTAGAGAAACTCGTCGCACTTTTCAAAACGATTTCCAAACTTTCCGCGAGTCAATCATCCCCCGCCTTTATTGTGAGCGAGAACACGCGCGCCCTTAATGGATTTGGAATCGCCCCAAATTCCAAGTTTTACGTACCATTGCATGGCTCCACCCTATTCTGGTTACCTTGTAAAAGCGGAAAAGGCCGCGTTTTTATGGATACATAAAAACTATTGCGCAAAAAATGTAGGAATAATAGTCATTTTATAATCGTGAAAAGTTCTAACACCGTAACACCATTTAAGCGAGCAAATGAAAAAATTTCTAAAAATTAATTTTAATGAGGTTTTCAGAAAATATTTATCGTAGAGTTTTTCATTAAATTTGTGATTACCTTTTCAGTAAATTTAACCATTTATGAAGAAAATTGGGGGATAATTTATAAAGATACTACTGACCGAATTTCATAAGACTAAGCATGTAATAAAGCTCATATTACCTATAAAAAATGTCTAAACTTTTATTCATATTATATATTAAAATTGTAATTTATTGCATATAAAAGTTGTTAAAACTATTCCCTAAGTTATAAGTTCCTCAGGTCCTGTCAAAGTAACTAGATGCGCCTTGAAAAACAATGTTTATTTGTACAATACACCGACGTGGGCGATATTTGGCGGTAATTCATAATAGGAGAATGGGCGTAATTTGCACGGAAACGAAACAAATTACACTCTGTTTAAAATACCTTTGTACTATATCCACATAACAACAATGCACGACAGACCTTTTGACAACGGTCACTCGTCATTGTTTTTATGTGGAAATAGTACAAAGTTTAAAAAGGCATGGTACAATTTGTTTTGTTCTCGT
This sequence comes from Tanypteryx hageni, assembly GCA_028673005.1. NCBI lineage: Eukaryota > Metazoa > Arthropoda > Insecta > Odonata > Petaluridae > Tanypteryx > Tanypteryx hageni. The sequence continues at coordinate 45,753,776 of CM054117.1, forward strand.
ACAAATTGCGCCTATCTGAAAATGTTTTTTTTTTCGTCAGACATATTAAATCTTGCATTTCCCAAGTAGGACGAAAGTAGAAATTCCGTGGAAATTAAGGACTCTCAAATATACCAGGGGCGTTCCTGAATGAAGTAAATTTACGTTTTTTACTGTAATTTGCTATGGCGGTGGCAGTGCGAGTCTTCAGAAGGCTTCAAAGGAAAACATAAATCATCGATAACATTGATCATTATATTTTTAATAGTACGGATACAATAAAATCAAATAGAAATCCATAGAACCATTTAGGATGCAGATACTGAATCATTCAGATTTACGCGTAATAAAAACCAAGTTGACTCACAAAAATCTGACACGGACTTCCAAGCACGATCCCGCAAATCAACAAAATATAAAACCCTTATTCTCTTGGCCATTCTGTCCGTAAAGCTCAATATCTCAGCCGTTTCTTCGGTCGGGTCAACCAAACTTTGCATTTGCTCCTCATTTTTCCTCGGGAAGCCATTTACCGAAAGAAATTCCCAAAAGAGAGCGTTGAGAGTAGATAATTTCTATTTCCCATAAATGAAAAATCAATTTAGCGATGCGCAAGCTTCTATTCTTTTGCTCATAAAAAAATACAAAAATTGACCCTTGATCTTTAGACAGGGACTATTTTAAAGGAAAAAATACAACAACTCACAGACTAATCGCCGATTCTTTCCCTGAGTCCCTTCCGTAAGCATATATATATATATATATATATATATATATATATATATATATATATATATATATATATATAAGAAATTTTAAATGTTACAATATATATAATGTGTGTGTATGTACATATTCTGTTTTAAAAAAATACCTTCCACTAGAGTAAATGTCACGTGTCCGAATACATTACGGTTAAAAGTTCATTAATACAGCAATTATTACGATGAAAACGGGAATGCCTTCGAATTTTCTTTTCACTTGAAATTTTTGGGAAATTTTCTATGAAAAATGAATGTTCGTTTGTAAGCAGTTAAGGAGTAATATTGAATGTTTAAATATTTTTACAAATTAAGATTAAACTCCATTTAACTCGATGGTTTTTTAAGGTGAGCAATTTGTAAAATCTGATTCCCATGCATAATGACACGCATGCAGGTCACCCATAAAACACGAGTGTTCTTCAAAGTAAACGCCTCTTACTTCATTCTTCTAATACCGGTAGAGATATTTGGATCAAACATCTCAGCCGACAAGGTCGTTCATCCCCCCAGCTCTTTGACGTGCACATGGCTCTCCTTTAGCATGATTATGCGTTGTCTCTAGCGAGACAACGAACCTCCGAAGCCTTGTTTACACTGCTCTGCAGCATCTACGTTGCACGCTTGGCTACTTTAGAATTTTGCCTTCCCTTCATGTATAAGGCACACCTTTGGGGAGAACAATTCTCTTGAGAAAGCAAAGTCGTTGCATCTGTGAGGAGTTCGGTCCAGTAAAAAAATGTATAGATTTATCAAGACGGAATAACCAAAATACCTGAGTTCTGTCAGAAACAGTTAAATCACAGAATTGATAATTTTGAAAATTAATTTTGCAAAATGTTGGACTAAAGATCGGCGTATAATTTTTTTTCGGTTTTAATGTAATATATCCACCAAATTTTGAGATATAATGTTCAAGGCGTCTCCAGCAGGCTCACTTAATTTCTAATTAGTCGAATGAAATAAACTAAGAATGGTGTTGCGTGTAATATCTTCTTCCTAAAATGCACTTGCATAAATTATCCGCTAAGTTATGGAGATGTAATTTTTTATCGTAGGTATTTAATTCAACTATTCAATTTGTTTTCATTGATCGCTCTGTGCTTAAAAATTATCAATATCGAAATATTTTATTTCCACCTCCCTGATGAGGTTATTCTCATGTTTTTATGCTAAAACTCATGCTTATTTAACCTATATATATATATATATATATATATATATATATATATATATATATATATATATATATACATATTATTATGCCTTTTCAAGCACTTTTTTCTAAATGTAGGCGACATTTGCACTGCTTATAACTTGGCTATTATTAAAATATGGCTCTATTCAAGCAAAAAACGGTTTTTTACATAAAATTTAGATGAAAAAGCTTTTTAAAAAGGTAAGTTTATCCTACAGACCTTTAATCGCTGCAGAAAAAGATAAGTAAAGGATTTAATACAGTTGTGGAGGCATTCCTTTTAGTTACGATTACAGAGAGAAGAATAATGCGTATAAAACGATCAGAAATGGATGAGTTTGCCGTTCATAAAGGATAGAGAAGCATTGAATCGTTTAAAATCTTACGGACTGAGAAAGATGAAAGAGTAAAAATTCATGATCTCTTTTATGACTTTCATGACTTCAATTCTGCCGATGAGGTTCTTTAGCAGCAAACATTCATCCGGGTATGCTTTTCCTTCGGCACAGAAGTCTGTATGATGAGGTAGTATCTTTTTAATAAGTCGTATGCTTGTATGTACGCTGAGTGTACCTTGAAGATTCAGAATAGCTGCATTCTGTGATGAATGCTCTTCAGATTAATTGAACTTAGAAAGACCTTTGAAAGGGTGGCCATGAAAATGCATCTCCATATTCGAAACAAAACAAGGGAAATCATTCTTTACATTCTATCAACAGAGTCGTTCAAGATAGTTTTAGAAGTTAAAACAAAATAAAATTCTCATAGCAATTTAATAGGAACTGTTTTTCTTATATATAAGTTTAGCTGTTAATAATTCAGAATCATAAATGAATCTCTGACTTTTGAACTCAAAATCATAGTTCAGAAATAAATTAATTCACTAGAAAATAATTTAGCTAGTTTCATGGGCGAAAACAAATTAAAGAATTACCACTTTAAAAAATTAGTATTTATCTTAGGTATCTTCTTGTTATAGGTAATGTATAAGATAAGCACTTATTTTTATAAAAAGATTATTCTTGAATAAGAAATTAAAAAATGTAACTATTGAAACGAGCAGGTGATTTACTACAACGTAATAATATTTTCTCTTTTATAACTCTCTCTCCATAATAAAATCCCGCGTCCGTCATCTGTTCTTTAATTTCCTCATAACCTTATACATTTTATATGGTCTCTCAAATTCACGGAATTTTTTTACTTTCTTCCTGGATGCCATTCTGACACGGCATTCCTTCCATTTTTGTGCCTTAACTTTACTATTCTCCTATAATTTCTTTTAGGATTCCAGCTAAATCTCTTTCTGCATCCTTTCCATTTCCCTTAATTTAATATTTACTTTCTCTTACGTCCTCTATCTCGTCAATCTCTCCTGCTTCCTTACTCCTAACCAAAATATCCATATCTCACATAATCCCACTATTTTCCTTCCTCCTTCGACGTCTTCCTCCCCCCTCTCTTTCCCACCACCCTCTCTTCCTTTCTCTCTACCCCTATCTTCCTCTCCCTACTCCTACCTCTCTTTCTTCCTTCCTCTCCTATTGCCTGAAAGAACGGAATTAGAAAGAATTGGAATGTCCTTAAGGCATCTTTTTCCTTGCCCATTCTTCAACCGGCGGATGTTGGGGAGTGAACTATTAAAAACGCCGTCATTCCTTCTTTGTCTCTCTTTCTATCTTTATCCTCTCTTTCTCTCCATCTTCCACGCTGTTTCTGTTTCTCATATAAAAATTTAACTTATTCGTCTTTATCCTTTATATTTTTCTGTTTTTAATTAGCCCAAAAGTCTGAAAATCCCAAAGTACCCGGCAGTACGCAGAAGGCGGACAGTTACATTTAGCTAAATATAGAATATGCAGTACAACAGTTTCGGCATGATTTTCTACGATTAATATAAACGAGAAACTACTCTAATCATTTACTTTCTACAGAAACATCTTAACTCACAAATGGAAAATGGTCAAAATAAGTAAAAATGTCCAACAACCCAACCCAACCCCATTAAAGTTGTCTAACAAGGAAAGAGACAGAAACATCTATTTCAAACTCTCTATATCCAATGATAACAAAAAAATTACGAAAATCATATGTTTATTTTGGCTATAAAGTATCCGTCATATATAATGACAATCCGAGGGATTTACTTTTACTATTTGTCCATTATTATATTTTGAATCTTATTTTAAAATATATTTAATGGACCTATTGACATTAGAACTATCAGATATGAATTATTCGCTTGTAGGCAACTCGCCCTCCTCTCAATATCTATATTTCCCTCTTACCATTCGACATCCATCGTCACATATCTCTTCTTTATAATATATTTTTAATTTTATTTTACTAATGTTTTAGTTTACTTAATTTGCTGATTTTCTTCTTTTTGTTTTCCATGTCCGAAAAATATATTTCCTCACCTGGCTTAATTCTTACGCAACAAATATATTAGTAATTTATGCAAAACTAAAAATGAGGAAGGAGCTTTTTTAATTGAACGATATCTCAAGGATACTGACACAAAATCTAGCTGAATATCTTTGCTGACTGCACCCAACTAACCATACTACATGGCGACTTAAAACTATGCACTTCATTAAGCATAGCTAATTAATAATTTTTACTATTTTTTCATATATCATGTATTTTATAGACTCAGATATTTTCACGCACACACAGGAAAGTTTTATTTTGCGTCCCTATTAAATCAGAGTCAATGAGTAATCGTTTAAGGGAAAGCACTGATGATAAAAATACAAACAGAAGTGTGATATCATTTTCCCGTGAATGTGCATGAATTTTGCGAAAACATCATATATATAATAGTCTAAATTTATAGATTATCCAACTATATGTCAGGCCGAAACATCACGTGAGTGTTAATGGTTTCAGGCGCCACTTGGTGGAATTTCTTCTTATTGTAGAAATAAAAGAGATTTATTTGGTAAGTTTATGTGAAATTTTGAAACAGTCTTCTTGTTTCTACAATAATGTGAATGGATAAAACAGTATAATTATAGTCGCGGGAAGAACAAGACTACAATGACATTATGTATGAATAGAGGAGCATAGATATCAGAATGAAAGTACAATTTGTAGCACCAATTAATATTAATGAACGTATTTTTAAATTTTCCTAGTTTATATCCATTATTTTTGAATAGGACACGTATTCAGATCAAGAAACAAAACGACTGGGTTCTAATGATAACTTCTATAAACGATCACTATTAGTGCAACAACTGCGCATTTTAACATAAACAGTAGATGGTACAATCAGGATCCTTAATCCTCGAGTACTCGCGTATAGTTCGAATCGACCCAGATTTACTTGAAATGTCCATATATTTTAAATTTGAAATGCAGCTAACGTCAATCACATAGTAGCTAGAGGTGAACATATTATAAACGTGTCACATGTATTTATAGGTCCGGCATTGAAAATCTAATGATGAATAAAATCAATTAACTTGGATGAAATGGTCTATGCATGATAAAAACTCGTGCGTAAAATGAAAAATATCAAATTGGCAATTCAAAACTTAAGCGCAGACCAAAGTAAGGGCATAAATTACCAGAGAAACTCCCTAAGATGTGCCAACTCAACCAAACCCAAGATAACACAAAACTTCAGACCAATTTACCCTGTGATTTTTTGCATATAAAATCCTCAATAAATTATTTATAGTAATTTTAAGTGTTTGTTTTTTCTATTGAGTTATTTTTAGCATTTATAATAATTAAAAGATATTTTGGGAGTCTAAATATTCCTTTTGAGCTTAAAAATTAATACTCAAGTGATAAGAAGAGTATCACCAAATATGGCGAACAACTCATACATGGCCGTGGTTGTTATGTTGAGCATATGGTCCATTCCCGGATTCTAGCACTTATTACAATCCGCAAGGAAGAGCTATCTTTAGTTTTAGTCCATTTCAGCATTTCGTGAGGAGAAGAATATATCGGCCAATAAGAGGTACATTTCCCTCTCCGCTCAAAATTTCTTTACGAACGCTGTTGATACGATTGCTCACACTTTTCAATCGTATTTCGGCGACGGCAGAAAGCATGAACGTGCTTCATTCGGATTCGGAACTTCACTCCACAGCAGCTAATGATAAGCTGAGCGAAATTGGAAACTTGGCAACATTGCGTCGTAGTCAAAACGAAATTACCCGAACGCGAGTGGTATAATTCGGGTCCCAGCCTCAAGATCGGTTGACACAGATTATAGTTTATATTTAAAAAGGTGATTATATATACGCATATCCTTGATGATAGACAACCCACATAGTAATAGAATTCTCTCCTCCACTATAGGCAACCCAAACTACAATACTAGTGCTCTAAAGGTAGGCAACCCAAATTACATCTTTTCCTCCCTTGTGTTCGGCACGTAAAATATAATTTTTTTATATCCTTTCAAATTATGTGTGCATCTTTACCATCAGACGATCTATCATTAATGAATAATTTAGTATTTAAGGAAAAATACATTAACCCGTCGTTGGTCCCGTGGTGAGCGAATCCCTCAACCCAAGAATAAACACTGGCGAACCTATGGCACGCGTGCCAAGGGTGGCACGCGGAACGATTTTGGTTGGCACGCCATAAAATGAAATAAGAAATAAAATGTGCCACTCGCTAATACAGCGACATGGCAAAAGTGATACAGGAAATCTAATAAATGTACGTATTGAAACGATGCGAAAGAGAGGCTTCGTTTACAAGAGGTACCATCAGTTATATTATGATTTTTCTCATATAATGAAATGTTGAAGAGATATTTTAAAAGCTATCGGCGATTGTTGTAAACACTTTACGCTCCTTTTTTATTAGTTGTTAGAGCTTCGGGTTTTCAAGTGAGTTTAATTTTTTGTTTTGTGAATAGCAGTTTATCTTGCTTTAAATTTTTATCCTTGAATAATGGCGGAATCGAGGAATAAAAAAGCAAAATTTTCTGGTGAAGGAAGCAAAAGGATTTTTAAGGATTGGTGGACTGAACGTTATGGTGCAATTTAAAAGAACGATAAAGAATTGTGTTTTTTGTGGTGACGTCAAAATTACCTACACGCAGACGCGTGTGAAAATCTAATATCTTTAGAGTTTGAAAAGGAGGAACCGTCCCAAAGGTTTCATCGGTCCACAGGGATTATGCTCTGTGTCCTGGCGGCCCAATCTGCCCCTGGCATAAGCACAGAATTTACTCTCTGACACTTTTATTACATCGTTAACATCCGATAAGTATATAACTGGTGTTTGACAAACGGAGGTTGATATCGTATCATACATCTTCCTAATTATTTCATTCATGTCATTTATTAAATCCTTTTCACGTATAACTATTTTTCATGAGATACCTAATGTTTTTAGAGAGTTCCACATCCACTAATGATAACATTATCCATTAATGGACCTTATTTTTTGTTAGCGTATAATATTATTTGCAAAGTCTAGAAGATGTTGGATTCACTCTAATAATTTGATAAAATACTATATTTCGTACATTATTTTCAATATATCATTTGAATCAACAAATATAAATTTCTTACAGCGTGAGAAAAGACATACTATATGCTACATTGTAATAATAGACCCAGATAACATTCTTTTATGATACTGGAACGCAAAGAGTCAAATATTCTCTTATTAAGTTTATTTTGGCACGCGAACAAGATAAGGTTCGCCAGCCCTGGTCTAGTACATACGATACACGCGTTATTTTAGTCAAACAAATACGCGTGATCAATTTAATATTCCATTCGAATGAATTTGTGATATTTTATAACGTAAAATTATGAAATTTTGAAACACAAAGAGGAACTCATTCACAGAGATTTTAGAGCTATTAAAGCCATAATAAATAATTGCTGCACCACTTTTAATTTAAGAAGGAAAGTAGGCATCATAAGTTCCGTTTGGATCATCTTGTTTGTTCATGGTAGCGAAAATAGGGATACGATTGAGAGAATAGTGCCGATTCACGTGCTGTTAAAAGAGTTGTTCATTTGTTATGCACTAGTCTCCTCGCCATATTGAAATTGTACAATTAAATTCTAAGCTTTATTTTAATTTTATAGCTATTTTTATATTGTTTCATTTTTGTGACGTGTGCATTCGAGTATTGTACATTATTATTAAAAATTAATAAAATATTTATGAAAAGCTCTTTTATTTATATTTTTACTTATACATTTATTAAGGATACAAAATTGTGGAAGATAACGCTTAAATGATATAACAAATAATTATTTTTATCGCAAGAAAGGAACAATCATCTGGGTGAGCGCGGCCCTCACCCGCGACAAACGGGGTATATTTTTTTACTATATGTATTTTGTGTGAAAAATTAATAAATAAAAGTAAACTATAAATGATGTAATTTCAAAAACCACAAAGTAATTTAATGAGAAACTTTTGAATTTAATTCTCACAATCATGTGCTTAGCCTATCGAAGAAAATTCGGCCAGAATTAGCGAGAGCCACGCTGGTTCCAAGAGGGACCGCACGGCCACTATCACACGTACTCCCATGTATATGTAGCTTTAGTGGAAGATATAAGAAAAATAAAATTCTTTAAATCGTTTAGTTGGTTTTTTGAGGCTTACAATGCGTAATGCGTGGAACAAGTATATTAGTGAAATTGCCATTACCAATTTTTGCGCCCCATCTTTAGTTGTGCCCGGGGCAGATGCTCGACTCGCCATATTTAGGGCACTGTATATTTCTTCGCTTTTTTCTTCAGAACTTATCATCCGTCGGTTTTAATATTAATATGAATGAGATTACCTGATTAACAAAAGCAGCACATCATTGATAATAGCATTTTTTGATGAATAGATAAAGCTTATTTATAAAGTCTACCGCAAGAGACCACCTTAGAGGCACTTCTAACGCAAATCTGATTAAAACGGGAAAATTAAAGAATAATATTTTCATTTAATGTTACATATATCACTCAATTTTTACTTGGAAGTCAATATAGACTCAAAAGTTAAATAAAATTGGTTAAGTTGATGGAATCATTTTTTAGAGTAAACTATATTGCCGTATTCTGGTGATCAATTTTAATTCTTCTATGAATAATTTTATGTTTACCCATAGGAAAGAAATGTTGCCATTTTGCATAAATAAATAATTAATGTTCATATTTACACCTCTTGACTATTTTTTGTGTTTAACTTCTCTAAACCCATGATGAACTTGAATAAACTGCAATAAACGATATCTTAAGCGCCATAAATTTTAATTATCACCGGAATGAATTAATAGATTTTCTATTGAAATAGTAAAATTTCCTACTTGACGATGTTGTTAAGTCTAAAAACGTATACAAATAGAAAGGCTACCCTAGGATCTCTTTTGGATCCAAAATTCTTAAATATTTTACTTAAGATCAATGGAAGTTTACCTTTAACAAGAAAGGTTTGACAAGAAAAGCTCCGAGTTTAAATTAAACTGCAAAATAAAAGATTAATATTTGGATTTGTTTAAAAATTATCATATGATTCCAAGCATAAACCACAAATTATGTATGCATGAAACAAACAAAGGTTGCCAAGAAACGCTGATTAAACCTTCATAAAACAAATGTTATTTTTGTTAATCGCTTCCTATATTTTAGCCAACGAATTACGAATTCATAATTTGAATACACGCTTTAATTGCTTTTGTTCTTAATGAAAACATTATATGTAGGTAAATCTTAAAAATGGGGACTGACGACTTAATTTACTCGAAAAATATGAGAAAAAAATTATAGATGCCAATAACATTTTTCACTTTAACAAGTTACTTTCAATGTCTAGAAGCAAAATAACGATTTAGAATGGAACTCCGAAAGCTATAGAATAGTAATGTTGTCCAAATGAATTATTCATTTTCTTACCGCAGTCACTCAAATAAATATCACGATTCATGCGCTTAAATTTTTTGTCTTATTGATAATCCTTGAATGTCAATTGAGATATTTAATTGTTTTTTCTTTTACCAGAAGAATATGTCAAATGCTTTTTATTGATTTTTTCCTACAAAAATCTCACATACATTCCTAAACATATTGAAGCAGAATATAAGAGAAAAGGGCGGTAAATTTCCGAATGAAAACAAGAAATTAAAAAATGGTAAAATCCAAACTAGAAATACGTGATTTCATTATATATTGTAGACTGTACACTCGGAGTTTTGGATATTTTAAATACTAATTTAGGTATTTTGAGGAAAAAACAAAAGCAATACTCTAACCCTGATACCTTTTAGATAACAAATCATTTTGAAAATTAATGAGTTCCCCTTTTTAACTCTTAATCAATCCGAAGGTTTAATATCACGGAGTGAAGCATCCTGTCCTAACTTCAACTAAAACTCCTTGGAAGTGAGAGACAAAATATATGAGCGCAAAACTTCCAGTAAGCTTTGAAAGAGGAAAGATCATAATGGGAGATTAAATTCCCCAACTCATTATGGCAACAGATTATTTCGTATCTATCTCTCTTCCATACTCTTCCTTTCGTCGTTTTCATACGGATAGAAATGAATGAGAAATGACCGTAAAAAAGATGACTATAATATTACTCAGTTTACTAATTCTTGCCGCTTTACTTTATAGCTCGGTTGCCTCGACCTTTCTCAATAAAAGTCAACTTACTTTTCCTAACATCTTCCTACTTTCTCAGATTATAAAGCCAATCAAGTCAACTTCATACTTATTCAGAGACCTTTTTTCCTTATATTTTTCTCGGTATTACCTTGCTAAACCTGACCGTTTTTTTCTCCTTCATCCGTAATTTTTCACCCTTTTTTTCCCTGCTTTGACTGTAAGTTCCCCGCAGTGATTTAGGGAGAGATAAATAAAGGAGGTAGATGGGGATAGAAAGTGGATCGACCAAGCTTTTGTCTAAACTACGGCTAATAAGAAAGCACTCTATTCTCCAAACGGTGAAATGCGAATTTTGAGAAGGAGTTGTCTAGAGAAAGAGATGAGGTAGAGGATGAGGTTGAAAGTGGAGACGGAATCCATCTGGGATGTGGGTCTTGGAATGAGGAATCGCTGATGGGTGGAGGTGCACAAATTTAGTCTCCGGAGGGAGCGAGAGAGAGAGAGAGGAATGAAAGGATGCTAAAACAAGCATATGCAAGCATTTTGAGGACAGAAAGTGTGAAATGGTTGGTTTATCTATTAATAAAGAAAATCTGAAAAATATTGTAATAATGTTATTTTTTAACCGCCCAACGCGCTTCCGAATCAATCTTAAGGCATTACATCTACGCATGTGCATGAGATTTTACTGCGAATAAACCGGAATAAAAACACATTTAAAGGAGATTGAATATCGACACTATTACATATTTCTATTTAAAAAATGAGGCGGTGAAGTCACATTTTTAAACGAATCAATCTTGCCATAGTCCAGGATATCTATGATTATTAAAAAAATGAAAGATAACATGATGGTTTGCTGTGAAAATAATACAGTGAAATACAGAATAAATAGGTCATAAAAATAAATATACTTATGGTCTCACGAATTCTAAGCAAAAAATAAGATATAGAGGAGAGACTTAGCTGCAGGGGAAAGAAAGAGACGGCGGCGCGACTGATTAATTCCGGCAATATATCTCGCTCAAAGAGAGTATCGAATCCACTTCCGTCTGTCTCTCTTCCTCCTTCCGCGTCGAGAAACAGAAAGAAAAATAGGAACGGCAGACGAAGCCTGGAACTGTTATTCCGTATCGTGTAATCCGACTCTGTCTGATCGAAGACTTGAGTTAATAAATGCGAAGCTGTAAAAATCGCACCTCCTCGAATTTTTTTTGCGCCATTCTCATACTCAAGACGTTATCTGAGCCCGTAATGATATATTCCGCTTGAATATGTTTTGAAAGAATAAAAAGTTTTACTCGAATGAAAATCTATTGAATAAAATAGTCGCAAAATAAAAGAAGGCAGCGTCAATAAGTGTGGCTTTTTTCAAGCTGAATGCACTTTTTATGCCATTTATAACTCATATTATTGTTTTTACGTTATCGAAATTAAAAAATACACATTCAAGACGGATGCTGCATTTCGAGGGGAAGAACCGAAGAAAGAGCCATATAGATATTTGGTTCGCGATCTTAAGGGATGATATCGCCTCGAAAGTTACTTGAGTAGGGCATGATTCAATTATCAGGGCAAGAATAGCTTACATACCTGGTCAACTTTTTCTCCTTATAATGGGTATTGCGAGGACATTCCCACAATGTGGAGCGCCTCAATATGCGTATTGTCCCTCGTTGTTCTGTCTCCTAGTCGCTCCGGTAACAGGCAATTTCCTCTATGGCCTCACGGCTCCATTCCAATGCCAGAACGAAGTCGCAAGTTCGTATTAAGGGAGGTGGATGGAAAAGCAAGGATCCGTATCGTGTGGGGTTAACTGCATGGCCGTAGTGAACGAAAAAGGAGCAAAATTCTATTAAGGATATCCATTAAACGACAATCGTTGGATACCCTTGTGAATATTTAAAGGATTAGAAATATATTTTCCGATTGCAACTAACTTTAATATGAAATGAAACACTTACTTTAAATCGCCGTGTCTTTTATGCGCCATGTATTACATAATATATCACAAAAAGTAATGTTGGCCCGTAAAGTTTAAAATTTATATCTTCTATAAGGCTTACACGACGGGCGTTTTTATTACTATATTTTGCAAAAATATAATATTCGAATGAGTATTCAGCAAGCGCAATTTTGAAATAATCTTAACAATAATCACGAAAACCTTTTACTCCAAACTATGAATCGCGGCATATTAATGCATAAACATTCCTTAGATTTGTTCATTTAACGTTGGGTTGAGTTCATCAGTAATGCAAGTTTTTTAGAAACTGTATCGACAAATGTAAAAAAGCTTGCAAAAGTTCAATCAACGCCAAGAGACTTTGTACAACTGAATTTTGAAATTTCAATAATAATCTCACTAACATTTGAAATATATGGTTTTACATTAACTTTCTCATAGGAAAAAGAATATGTTAATAATTGGTAATAAGGTATGAAATTCAGTTCACAACATTCTATAAACAAGTGCTAAAATATTTCTTAAGAAAACGGTGTCATAAAAAACCATATATAGAGCATCAAATGGTTAAAATTTCAATTTAAAACATATCAAAGAACGATTGAAAACGCTTTACACTGGGACATAATATTTAAGTATATAAACGTCTCATTTCAGGAATAAGCATCAAAAAGTTGAAAAATAAGTACCTATCTTGAATATCTCCCGTTGCCATAACAAGGTCAGGAAACGAAATTTAAACGTTTGCTTGTATTCCTTTCATGGAATCGCAAGGCATTTAAAGTAATTAGCATGGAAGCGATGAAAAACACTTGGAGATTAATCATACAAAGAGACGGTCATAAGCAATATACCCCATACTAGGTTCTATAATTGCTTTCATTCGACCGTGTATGCATGAAAAACAAAAAACTAACCACGTACAAGATGAAAGATACGTGTCCATTTCGCTTCAAATATATGAGAAAATCTCGGAGAGGTTCATTTATCGTATGAATAAATTCTTGGATCTTTCTTGAGGAAAAATCATACTTAGTGAAGAAACAAAGATGGAGAAGGTAGGAAATCATTCGTAAAGATTCGATGCATATTTTACTCCGCATAGTATGGTTTAAGCTCTGGCGCCCGGTAAAATTTTATGGTTCAGAGTGAAGAAATTGCCGAGCATTTCTCTTGTTCTTAGAACGCTAATTAAAAGGTGAGGACGCTTTCATGGCTTTGGAGCACTTTATGTTCCCGTTAATTTCGACCTTTTAATTGCTCCGCTTCATGAACCGTAGCAGTAAATGGTTTTAATTCGTCTCCTGTCAAAGGGAGAGCTGTAATGACATAGTCACTGTTTCTTGATTCCTAATCTCTCCGCTGATTATTCGATAACGATAAAATGTCAATAAAAATCATCGCAAATTGTGGAATTGAATTTTCAATTAATGAAATTGCTTCAATGTCGCAATGCTGTCTACCATACATATTCTAGAGTCTTTTTAGCAATAACCGGAAAAATCCTTTTATATATTTGAACTAAAATATTAGATGCACATAACTGCGTCATAAAGAACGTCATTTTTTGCTTTATTTTAGAGAGAAAAGAAAAACGAAACAAAGAGGAAATGAATTTAAATACTTATCAAAATAAGATATAACAAGAACGATACTTAATTAAAAGACAATTCCGTAAAATATAAGAGCTGCAGGTGATCCACATTATCCAGTAACTAAGAAATGATCGAGAAAATCAAAAAGCATTCTTCCTAGACAAAATATATGGAAAAAGATTCTTTAACTTCTTATAATTGATATCCTGAAACGTGGCAAACAATGAGAGCACAAAGTGAAGTGATTCTGCTCTGTTTTCGTTGCTCTCTCTCTCTCTTTCTCTCTCCCTTTTTCTCTCTCTCTCTCTCATTCTCTCTCTTTCTCTCTCTCCCTCTCTCTTTCTCTCTCTCCCTCTCTCTCTCTCTCAAACTCATTGGCGTATATACCCATTCTGCCAATCTATCATTAGGGAAAATTTGATAAACGACGGAATTTTCACCGGCGTACGATTATTAGAATTCGATTGGAGTCGCCTTGTTCTTGCCCAATGCCTTATTGACTGATTAATGTCTCCCATTCCTGTAACAGAGCGAGTTCGCTTCTTTGGACCAATCATTTTCTCTGCTTTGATATCGCTCAATCTAATTATTCAGATTCGTTCGTTATTAACGAAACGATGGTAGAGGATAATTGGAGGCCTTCATAATGATTAAGCACTATCCTTTTTCTGGCTCAATCGAAAGAGAAAATCCTTGTAACTCTCTGAAACACATTTCGTTCGTGAATAAGGTCTTAAAAATCAAAATTGTTTTATTGTAATTAACCACAATTATTTTCATAATAAAAGTAAGTTTAGGTATAATTAACTAATTTTCATGAAGTCAAACAGAACTTCATAAAGGTGCAGTTAATACGTCTAACAGCCCAAGAGATGAGAGTTATAATCCGTCCATTGGCATGTACTTGTCCTCGTTATTTTTTGTATTATTTTTTTAAAAGGTCACATAAAGTAGTGCAAACTCTAAATAAATAAAACGAGTGAAAATTAATTTTTAAAGATTTTTATGAATTTATAATTAAAATTTATGCTTTAATTTCTAGCAAATTGGAAACACCTTCGAGAAATATATATTAAAAACTTAATGGGAAATGAAAAGAGTATATGGAGAGAAACATTATCACGTACCACTGAATATATTCACACAAAATATCCAATTATATGAAATCATTGTCATATAAGGAATTACAAAATTATCCTATTATTATAAGAGAAACTAAATTGAACAAGTATTGAAAAACTTTGTTCACGGACAATCAACAAATCAGTAATTACAGATACTTAGCTTTGAATTTTACACCTTAAAAAAATTCCAATATGAAACATTCATGCTACACTTTATATTAAAGTGACCTACAATATTGATTTATGCTCTTCTGTAGTAATTTTGGAAGTTTTTACTTAACTTTCTATACAGATTTTTGTACTGTTTTACATTGATTACAACATATTATTCATAATATGGTTTATTTCCATCACTCAGATAACTTACCATGAAATTAACGCAGGTTTTCTCCTCCTTATTATGAATGCTATTTGCCATTTGAAACATTTTTTAAACAGGATACATGCGTTTGTCTTACTTGTGCATTTTGTGCAGTTTATGCGCCAACACTCAGCAAAATAAGTCTATATTGACTATTTTCTGTTTTTCAGAAATTTTTCCCGAATATGTTCTTTGCTAACAGGAATACTATCTTTTAAACTGATTATGATAGGCATAATATATTATATTATATACCCTAGTATATAGACAGGCAATCAACATTACTAGAGATAATTTCTCTAAAACATAGGAGTGGATGGATAGAAAGATTAGAAAGCATACTTTTATAAGGATTCCACTTTTGAAGTTAACATTTCCTGCATCCTTATGAATATATATGTGAAGACAGAGGAAAAATAGAAGGATAAGGTTTTCAATCGTAGAGCAATGGAAGGAATTCAGAAAGGAGAAAGGATAAGAAATGGAGTACAGAAGGGGATTAGAAGAAAAAACGACAATGGCCATAGAGATCTCGAGACCTCTCTCTTCCCTAAGATTTTTAGGAATCCGATTATTTTTCCTCAACTCTAGCCGATATCGGTTTCCGCTAGAAGGTTTGACAGTGGCCCTTTAGGCATCAAGTTTTGCCATTCAGGATAGGGACTTCTCGGTGTTTCCTTTTATCGAGCTACATACTCTGCTTTCGTATTAGATTATTTTTTAGTAGAAATACAAACACATATATATGTATGTGTGTATGCGTGCGTGCGTGTGAGGGTGTGTTGTGTATATATATATATATATATATATATATATATATATATATATATATATATATATATATATATATATATCATCATAGGTAGTCTGTTCCAAGTCCCTATTCGTAATTTACTTTCGACTTGGAACGTAAGAACTATGAGAAAGGCAGGAAAGCTAGAGAACTTGAAAGAAGAAATGAGAAGAAATAGAGTGGACATTATAGGGCTAAGCGAAACTAGATGGGAGGGAGAAGGACAGTTCGACTCGGAAGAATTCACGGTATTTTATTCTGGAGGAAATAGTGGGGAAAGGGGAGTAGCTCTGGTACTTAGGAAAGATATTATGAAAAGCGTGACCAAGATAATAGCAACGAACGATAAACTGATGGCAATAAAGCTAGAAGCAGTCCCAGTGGACATGCTGATAATCCAGGTATATATGCCAACGTCAGCTCATGACGATGGAGAAATAGATGAGATCTATGAGCAAATTAATGAAATTTACGAAGAAGACGGAAGAGGAAAGGTAAACTGCATAATAATGGGAGATTGGAACAGCATAGTCGGAGAAGGACAGGAAGAAAATGTTGTCGGGCAATACGGACTTGGGAAGAGAAATCGAGGAGGGGAGAAACTCGTAGAATTCTGCATTAATAATGACCTTGTAGTGACTAATACATGGTTCAAAAACCATAAACGAAGGTTATACACATGGAAAAGCCCAGGAGATAGAATGAGATGCCAAATAGATTACATCCTTGTAAAACAAAGATTCAGGAACAGCATAAAGAACGCCAAGGCATTGCAAGGAGCAGACATTGATTCAGATCACAGCCTTCTAATACTTGACGTGAGTACAAAGCTCAAACAAATAAGAAAGACGAGAAGAGAAAGACAGACCTGGGACCTAGAAAAACTGAAAGAAAGTCAGGATGTAGTCAGCATGAAGTTGGAAGAAAACCTAAGAAAGTTGGAAAACAAACCGAAGACCGTTGATATAGAATGGGATGAAATTAAAACCAGTATCAAGGATACCTTGGATAAAGAGATTGGAAAACAAGAGAAGAAAATCAGAAAACCATGGATCACGAAGGAAATGCTGGAGAAAATGAATGAGAGACGAAAATGGAAAAACGTTAACAGTGAAGAAGGTAGAGCCAACTATAGGCGTATAAACAATGAGTTGAGAAGGGTAACAGATAAAGCTAGAGAAAATTGGATAAAAGGAAAATGTGATGAAATAGAACAAATGGAGAAGTTAGGACGGTACGATATGATGTACGCTAGGGCACTGGAATTAGAAGATAAGAAGTCTAATGGAATTTGTGGTAAAGGAATTATGAATACGGATGGGACGATAGTCTCAGAAACAAAGGATGTAGCACAGGTATGGGAAGAATACATTAAGGAACTATACAGCAAGCAGGCAGAATCGGCAAAAATAGAACTGGAAGATGAGGAAAACATTGATGAAGACAACTTAGGACCAAGTATTATGGAGAGCGAAGTAGAAAAGGCGATAGTGGAACTAAAGAAGGGGAAAGCCACGGGCAGCGATGGAATACCGGCTGAGATACTTAAAGTCATAGGATCAGAAGGACTAAAAGCGATCACGAAATTAATTAATAAGATTTACGACACTGGAGAGTGGCCTCAGGATTTCCTAGAAGTAACAATGATCCCTCTAAAAAAGAAGCCAAAGGCAATGCAGTGTAAAGATTACAGAACTATAAGCCTTCTGTCACACACATCGAAGATCATCACGAGGATTCTTAATAAAAGGCTGGAGAAAAAGGCAGAAGAAATAATAGGGGAAGATCAATTCGGTTTCAGAAAAGGACGAGGAACTAGAGATGCTATAGGAGTAGTTAGAATCATATCAGAAAGGGCAATAGAATACAGTCAAGATATCTGCGCATGTTTCGTAGACTGGCAGAAGGCCTTTGATAGAGTAAATTGGGTAAAGTTGATGAAGATATTAAAGGATATAGGTGTAGACTGGAAAGACAGGAGACTGATTAGGAATCTATATTAGAATCAAGTTGTAAAGGTCAGGTTTGAGAATGTGGACACCTGCGGAATAAATATCGGTAGAGGAGTAAGACAAGGCTGCTGCCTATCGCCAACCCTATTCAATATATATGGAGAAATTCTAATGCAAGAAGCTTTAGAAGGCACAGGGGATTTCAAAATTGGAGGAAGGATTATAAGAACAGTGAAATACGCAGATGATCAAGTACTTCTAGCAAGAAAGGAAGAGGAGCTACAAAAAATGATAAATGGACTAGTAATAACAGGTAGAAAATACGGTATGGAAATAAATACAGAAAAATCCAAGGTCATTCGAATATCGGGTAAAGAAGAGAATCTGAACATAACTATTGGGGGGAAAGCCATTAGAACAAGTTTCAGAATATAAATACCTTGGAAGTATCATAACACGAGAGGCAAAATGTACGGATGAGATCAAAACTAGAATAGGAAAAGCAAAAGCGGCTTTCAGGAGAAAGAAACAACTACTTACAGGGAATATAAGGGAAGACATCCGCAAGAAGTTGATAAAATGCTACGTATGGAGTATAGCATTGTATGGGGCAGAAACATGGACGCTAAGGAAAAATGACATCAAATACTTTGAAAGCTTTGAAATGTGGACTTGGAGGAGAATGCTGAAGATAAAATGGACAGATAGACTGAAAAACGATGAAGTGCTACGAAGAATAGGAGAGAAGCGAATGATTATACAGACTATCAGAAAGAGGAAGGCTAACTGGGTTGGACATTACCTGAGGAGAGAGAGTATGATTAAAGACGTGTTAGAAGGAAAACTAGACGGGAAAAGGGAAAGAGGTAGGAAAAGGTTTCAGCTGATAGACGATTTGAAAGGGAAAGAGAGTTATCAAGATATAAAGAGGACAGCGGAAAATAGGAGTATATGGAGAACCATGTTTAACCAAGAATAATCACGGACCTGTCTACGGACAGACTACCTATGATGATGATGAGGTATTGCATTAGACTTTCTCCATATATATTGAATAGGGTTGGCGATAGGCAGCAGCCTTGTCTTACTCCTCTACCGATATTTATTCCGCAGGTGTCCACATTCTCAAACTTGACCTTTACAACTTTATTCTCATATAGATTCCTAATCAGTCTCCTGTCTTTCCAGTCTACACCTATATCCTTTAATATCTTCATCAACTTTACCCAATTTACTCTATCAAAGGCCTTCTGCCAGTCTACGAAACATGCGCAGATATCTTGACTGTATTCTATTGCCCTTTCTGATATGATTCTAACTACTCCTATAGCATCTCTAGTTCCTCGTCCTTTTCTGAAACCGAATTGATCTTCCCCTATTATTTCTTCTGCCTTTTTCTCCAGCCTTTTATTAAGAATCCTCGTGATGATCTTCGATGTGTGTGACAGAAGGCTTATAGTTCTGTAATCTTTACACTGCATTGCCTTTGGCTTCTTTTTTAGAGGGATCATTGTTACTTCTAGGAAATCCTGAGGCCACTCTCCAGTGTCGTAAATCTTATTAATTAATTTCGTGATCGCTTTTAGTCCTTCTGATCCTATGACTTTAAGTATCTCAGCCGGTATTCCATCGCTGCCCGTGGCTTTCCCCTTCTTTAGTTCCACTATCGCCTTTTCTACTTCGCTCTCCATAATACTTGGTCCTAAGTTGTCTTCTTCAATGTTTTCCTCATTTTCCAGTTCTATTTTTGCCGCTCCTGCCTGTTTGCCGTATAATTCCTTAATGTATTCTTCCCATACCTGTGCTACATCCTTTGTTTCTGAGACTATCTTCCCATCCGTATTCATAATTCCTTTACCACAAATTCCATTAGACTTCTTATCTTCTAATTCCAGTGCTCTAGCGTACATCATATCGTACCGTCCTAACTTCTCCATCTGTTCTATTTCATCGCATTTTCCTTTTACCCAATTTTCTCTAGCTTTATCTGTTACCCTTCTCAACTCATTGTTTATACGCCTATAGTTGGCTCTACCTTCTTCACTGTTAACGTTTTTCCATTTTCGTCTCTCATTCATTTTCTCCAGCATTTCCTTCGTGATCCATGGTTTTCTGATTTTCTTCTCTTGTTTTCCAATCTCTTTATCCAAGGTATCCTTGATACTGGTTTTAATTTCATCCCATTCTATATCAACGGTCTTCGGTTTGTTTTCCAACTTTCTTAGGTTTTCTTCCAACTTCATGCTGACTACATCCTGACTTTCTTTCAGTTTTTCTAGGTCCCAGGTCTGTCTTTCTCTTCTCGTCTTTCTTATTTGTTTGAGCTTTGTACTCACGTCAAGTATTAGAAGGCTGTGATCTGAATCAATGTCTGCTCCTTGCAATGCCTTGGCGTTCTTTATGCTGTTCCTGAATCTTTGTTTTACAAGGATGTAATCTATTTGGCATCTCATTCTATCTCCTGTGCTTTTCCATGTGTATAACCTTCGTTTATGGTTTTTGAACCATGTATTAGTCACTACAAGGTCATTATTGATGCAGAATTCTACGAGTTTCTCCCCTCCTCGATTTCTCTTCCCAAGTCCGTATTGCCCGACAACATTTTCTTCCTGTCCTTCTCCGACTATGCTGTTCCAATCTCCCATTATTATGCAGTTTACCTTTCCTCTTCCGTCTTCTTCGTAAATTTCATTAATTTGCTCATAGATCTCATCTATTTCTCCATCGTCATGAGCTGACGTTGGCATATATACCTGGATTATCAGCATGTCCACTGGGACTGCTTCTAGCTTTATTGCCATCAGTTTATCGTTCGTTGCTATTATCTTGGTCACGCTTTTCATAATATCTTTCCTAAGTACCAGAGCTACTCCCCTTTCCCCACTATTTCCTCCAGAATAAAATACCGTGAATTCTTCCGAGTCGAACTGTCCTTCTCCCTCCCATCTAGTTTCGCTTAGCCCTATAATGTCCACTCTATTTCTTCTCATTTCTTCTTTCAAGTTCTCTAGCTTTCCTGCCTTTCTCATAGTTCTTACGTTCCAAGTCCCTATTCGTAATTTACTTTCGACAAATGTTTTCCTCAAGGCAGTCCTCGCCCGGAGATCCGATTGGGGGACTATTTTACCTCCGGATTGTTTTACCTCGAGAGAACTCATATTGTCCAACCATATAATCTTTACTAGGGTTTGTAATGTGGTAGTTTCCCTCTTGCTTTCCACAACGCAGTACTGTAGCCGTTCAAATCGTCCTGATTCCGCCTACAGCTGTATTGGATATAGACCCAACCAACATCATTTGTTTTCGGCTCTATACCATACTGACAGTACTGCTGCCTACTGCCAGGCACTGATGATAGTTTTTTTTTTTTTTTAAATAAAACCTCCATTCGAGGGGTTTGAACCCCCGAACTTTGCAATAGAAAGCCGACACGCTAACCACTACACCACCAGTAAATATATATATATATATATATATCCGAAGCAATTTTTTTACATTCTTTTAAAATTACTATTTTCGGGCAGATTATTTCGCTGAACTTACTGGTATTATGTACTTCGTTTAAGATCTTAAACAAGTTTTGCCAAACAAACAATAACATTTTTGCATAGTTGTGCATATATGTTTATATGCATACTGTAATCTAACGGTTACATGGAGGCCTCACATATAGGATGACCTCAAATTTTAGAGGATAATATATACAGTGAAGAAATTAAGAGAAACTTTTAATTGCATCAAACAGAAAACACTAATATTTTGCCGCTACAAAAATGTTGAAGAATTTTAAGAATGCATGAATGAATGACTATAATAAAAATTCATCGATTTAAAGTGAAATGGCCATATAGCTCTACGTTAAATATGTTTTATTCTTAAAGTTAATGAGGATTAAAGTGCACTTGTGTGCTATCGAAAAAAATCTTTTGGAATCGACGATTCTAAAGATTTATGCTATTTTGTTTTGACTTGAGAAATGAAAAAGATATTGAATGTATGTATAATTCATTTAAAATGCGTTACTAAGAAGTTTTATACTTACCAACGCAAAGGTGTTAGTACGTTAAGCATAGGAAAATTTTTTAATATTAAGCTTAATAAAGGTATTGATTATCTTATTCTATATGTAATAATAAAATATCATTGATATTTAATATGCCTCCCACACTGTGCAATAATCCCATGATATTCCCTTCATTCACTCACTTCCCCTACTCCATCCCACCTTCTTCTCCCTCATCGTTTCTCTTACTTTATCTCCCCTCCCTCCTTGCTTTCCGCGACATCGTCCAATCACAAATATTTAAATACAAAATATATAGAATTAGAAAATATGACAATAAATATAGTAAATATAACTTACACGTTTAATTTTTGCTACAACTCAGGTTAAGGAGCTTTTCGGAACAGCAATTAACAGTTGCTTTATAATAATTGATGAAACTTTAATAATTAATAATATATTTTCTATACTTTCACTCAGTGATAAAACGTCACCCAACGGGGGAATGAACACACGACCCTGACATTAAGCGTCTCATGCTCTACCGACTGAGCTAGCTAATGTATACCGTCAGAGATGTATTTCAAAAATTGAATATGGGTATGTAAAAATAACCCTCCATACACATACATCACACTGAGGCTATATTAAAAGTCGTTTCATGAGTGATGGAGTTTTTTTTACTTGACGCCAGGATGGGAGGGTTATTTCGTATTGCTAAACCAGAAGAACGATCACACCCAGCGTTCCTTCTGTAACTCAAAATATTATTTCTGCCAACTTCAAAAGAGCCCACACATTTATTGGTCGAAATATTGCCTCTGAATATGTAGGACAGAACTACATGAATAAATATGTGTTTTGTTTTATAACCTTGTTGAAGATACCTTAGATACTTTATTCTTTCAAGTGATTATTCTTGAACTTTTTTAGCCATAAGAAGAACTTGACAATTCTCTAGTGTATTGCCGTAGTTGTTCCTTTATATCTTTATTAATATGCCGTCCAACTTGAAAATATCAATGAATTCCAAATTAACTAATTTCATTCTTTTGCTCCATCTTAAATGTAGATATATGTTTCTTTTCTTATCTTAATTAATTTTATAACCTGATTTTATCTTTATAAATCTTTTCTAAGTAGGAAATAAAAACAAGTCTTTGCCCGTGAGAGCGCCGTAAATATTTGAATAATACTTCAATTCCGTTTTCTCTTCTTACAAAAACAATTCTCATCATCCGAAATCTAATTTTTGAATTTAAATTTATCTTAAAGCGGATTTATCTAGGCCGACAAATCGAGTGAGAACTCGTTCTCGATTAAAAACCTTTGAGACTCCTGAGAAAATTTCTTAGCTATCCCTTCAATCTTTTCTTTTGCCACTCTTTCTAATTTTAAAATTTCCCTTTCCTTTTTGTCTCTCTCTCAGACAAAATTTCCTCTTTCACCGGAATGCAAAAATCTACTCGTTCAATTCCCCGAGTTTTATTTCCTTTTCACTCCTAACCCTTAAATTAGTTTTTTTAATTTCTTATTTTTTCCTCATTTCCGGCAAATTTCTTCCTGTTTTATTCCTATCTCTCTCTTTTATGTTCCTCCTGAATTTCATTCCATTTTCTTTTCTATCGTTCTTATTTTACCTCTTATCAATCATTAGTGAGCTAATCTACATTCAAAGCGCAAATCTATATGAAACATTTACGTCACAGATGTGGAGATTTGCCAAAACTAGAGGTAACTGTAATTCATAACAATGAGCTAAACTACAATACGACGTAATAACTCTCTAATGAGAAATGATAGTTACCGAATAGAATGATTGTGTTGGAAATGAATTTGGAACGAAAATAAAATAGAGCAAAATGATTTTCATAACAAACATTTATCTGCCTTTTTTATTTTCGCATTATTTCTTCTGGTCTGAATTCACTTTTAAAAGAACACAAATCTTCCAGTTTTTATGCCATTCGAATACGCCATTTTCCTCTGAGCACATTTTGTTCTTTTCCTCCACGAATTGCCTTGTCCGTTTCATATTTTACGGCCGCATTCCTTCCATTTATCCATTCCGTCCGCATCTTATTCCGTTCCTAACCTCGTCTCTCCCTCATGGCATTCCTCATTCCAATCTCATTTTCATTCCCTTAGGTTCCTTCCTTTTCCAACCAGCATCCCCACGCTTCCGGGATTAAGTCTCTCCTCCCCCTCTCCTCTTTTTCCAACAACCTCCTCCCCTTACCACTCTATACATCTCGTCATCATGTCCTCGCAGATACTAACCGACACCTTTCATCTCGACCGAATCTCTTTCATTCCCCTCTCTCGCTTCCCCATCCGCTCTCAAAGCAGCCTATTTTTTCATCCAACTCAATTTTTGCTTCTTTTTCGGCCAGTAGCGCTCCCCCATTGCGTCTTCGTCGCAGAGGTGTCTCCATAGCCGAAGTACTTTGTATAATACTTTCTCGAATATGCACTCGTATAATTGGGCTGTCCTCAAAAAAGAACGCTTATTATCACTGCGCTGTTTTTACTCTATAATTTCTGCGGATTTGTTATTTTCCTTCATCTTTACCTTTCTCTCGGAGGTGTTTTGATTACATTTCGGATTATTTATCTTTGGATTGCTTCTTTGCAGGCAATTTTTGAGTCCATAAATAAAACCCCGTCACATTTATAATTTAGGCGATTACCTATCAGGTCTTCTATGAAAATTCTACGGGCATGTAATTTTCGCGAGATGACATCTTAAACATGGGGAGTAAAACCAAATTTATATATATATCTAGAGAGAAATAATAATTACGGAGCTTAAGTTAAGTTTAACAAGTCGTTATTATTTTTAAATTATTTGAAGTAATCTAGAAAAACGCACGGTGGAATCATGAATCGAGATAACATTGCATTGAATGATTTCAAACGTTGCAATGGCTCGTGGGAGAGCCATGTATTTAGATGAACTAGTGCAATCATTAAAAACAGCTATATATTTGCCAATTACCGGAATGACATAAGATTTTTAACTGAAATAATAATAAAAGCGTCTATAAAAGAAATTATTATTATGTCCAAATGTAAACTTGTTGTTTTTTATATATCATACTTCTTATATAAAATTCATTCATGACTTGCTAAACATTGTTTTAAAATTAAATATTTAATAATGAAGTAAAATATGGGTTAAATTAATGCCTCAGTAAAATAAATTTCCTTGAGTTACCTATTTTATAATTTTTTGCCACAATGCAAAAAACAGATTTGCGACCAACTCGCTAAAATTCTTCAAAATCATCGTAATGAAATTATTCTATTCAGCATTCTCCTTAGATTACGATCACTGTGAGTAAGTGATAAGTGGTTTAGTGGCCAGGATATATGGCTTTCGACCAGAGGACCTGTGCTCAATTCCCGAAAAGAGAACTTTTATTATTGTTTCGGTAGTAGTTGGTTAGCGTCTCTGATCGCGGGGATGGTTTTATGTGATCGTCTTTCTTATCGTAATTGCGCCCATTGCAAAATGCCATTACGGCAGTTTATGAGCCAGTTAAAATGAATAAATACACTCACACCTCTTTAGATGCGTTCCTGTAGAAGAGTAAAAAGCAAAATCATGCTAAATGGGGCAGGCTTCCCCAGTTGGGGAATCTGGACGTGTCTTGATTTCAACGTGCAGCAATTTTGTAACAGCGCATTTATTATTGCTTTCTTTGTCCTTTCTTATAACTTCAAAAATGTTATTCTTATAGACTGTTTAAAACGCGTGCTAAAGCGAAACCGTGCAATTCGAGATGCGACTCCAATCCGATCGGCAGTCCCAATAGTGCTTCCGGTGATAAAAGTTTCTGTTCCTCTCGTTACATCATCCAGATCCATCTGTTTTATCTCACTTTCGATCGACGATTTCTCTCTGTCTTTTATAACATTTTTCTCTACCTATTCCTAAAAATTTCTTCGCTTTCGCCAATTCATCGATCACTATCCCCTTCTGTCATTCTCTTCATTTTTCTTTCCTTCCCATCTTTCTTCCGGTTTGGCTAGGGATAAAAAAATGCGGTAATTCCAAAAGTGAGTCAGAGGGAGTCGGCAAAACTTTCCAATCCGAGACCTGATCGAAACCATTCCTCCGATCCACGTACTTTATCGCCCTCTCACACGACGGCTAAACAGATCCTGTCTCCCTTTCCTATCCATCGATCGCCTTTTGTCCCCACTTATTTATCTTCTCTTTCTCCCTCTCTCTCTCTCTCTTTATCCATTTTTCTTTCGATGCCTCTCTTCTCCGCTTTTCACCTTGTTACGAGACCAATCTTCCGTCTCTACCCCTGCTGCGACGTTTTATTCCCCAGAGGTTATACGTTTCTCCGTTTCGTTCTGTATTTCCTACGTTTTCACTTCCATTCATCGCAAGCTCCCCCATCCGCACAGTCCTCTCCCTTCCATTTTAGCTGCTTTGAAGTGAAAAAGATTGGGAAATCGCGTTCAATTTCTGTTTTGAAAATTCGGTTCGAATTTTTTTCTTTATTACTTTTCCCTTCTGTGTGAATATTTTGAGATGTGTCCCTTAATCCCGAAGAAATTTTACTTTTTCGATAAATTTGTTTTTTTTTGAAGAATGTTCAGATTATTTGATTGGATTTTTGGTTATGCAGACAAATTGGCCAAGTCATGCTATAGTTTCGTTTGAAGCAGTTTCTAGGGGTAGGAGGGAGGAAACTCTTGTTGCAGTACCTGGGTAAATAATTTAACTACGCAATTCTATTGCAATGTAGCCATTGCTAGTGAGAGGTCACTTGAATCTAATATTAGAGATAATTAATCTTTTACTTCAGTCGGCATATGATAAAGCTTTTCTTTGGGGATATTTTTAAACAGGCTAAAGATTTATAATTATTATCATAATAAATTGATTCACGCCATTGAATGAAAACGGAATGGCTACAGAATTGTCATTTAACATTCAATCCTCAAAAATTATCTATCAACATAATTAGTTTTTATTCTGACAACCTAAAGACCTTGGAGGAGTGTTTAACTTAGAAAACCACCTAAACCGTTTACTTTCGAATTACAGGCAAGTAACAATAAAGAGGAAATATATTTAAATTTGTTCTTACAGAGAACTGCGCGTTTTTAGGTACTTCATCAGTTAGGCAGGTCCACATTTATCCTTTTATTAAAGTCACTAACACGATCGTTATGGCAGCCTTAATTTACAAACGCCTTTCGTTTTCGTCATATTGACTCTTACGAAACATACATAGGTATCTCGTATAAACCGTCTCCCCTAAATAAAAATGGCTCTAAAATTCCATCCATAACATTGATGACGGTGCAAATATAATTATGAATACGGCAAATTATCTAATTGTTTGCACATTCGGAAAAAACGAACGTCCACTTTGAATTGAAAATTCCCTAGAAACTGACCGATATTGGCTTTTCAGAAAGTGCACTCGTCGAATGAAAAACTGCTGAAACTCTGATTGCCAATTTTGTTGGTACCGAAGGGAATAATTTCCCTTTATTCCTCGCTTTCATTAGGGATGTACAAATTTGTATTCTCCAGCGAAGACAAACATTCGCTCTTGTTATCACACGCATAAATAAACGTACTTTGTGCTAATGATTACAATTTTTATGAATAATTTTCCGAGTCAATCTTAGGTCACATTTTAAACGGAATTGCCAGAAAACTTAATTTCATATTAACCCTAATTGAGTAACTTGGGGTCGAGGCAGACCCCACGGATATTTTTACTGTTATTATTTATGCTTAGCTTACAAGGGCAAATTTCGGTCTCCTTGACTTTTTGCCTTAGTAGGCTGTCTGTATCGTCATAGTGTGTAAATGTTTCTTCTTTCAACTGAAAAGATATAAACAATGTGGGGGTCCATATGAACCCGACCTAACCGGGAACGTAAGGGAAGATGTCACATTTGCCTCTGAACAAAGGATCGCAAATCAAAGGCTTTGAGTGAATTTTTTTGTAAACATATATGTGAGGAACAAAAAAGCAGTTTATTTGTCATGTATTTAGTGAATAATGATTTTATTTTAATTTATTCGTAATAGCGACAAAAAAGACAGTATGGCAAAAAATTATTTTTATTATTTTTTTCAAGTAAAATGTTTATTAATGCTGTATAAGTGCAGAACTTACTGTTAGTAAAGGTAATTTTTCTTGTTTTATTGATTAGATCTTGAATTTTTCTGAATTTTATTAATTTTGGGTCCCACCTTGCCAGAATTGTTACTAAAAAGGCTAACTCATCCAGGGTAAAAGTGGATATAGATACTTACGCTAATCGACGGCAAGACTTTACTATGAGTAGCTGTAAATTATAGAAAACGGAAACATGGTTGTTTCGAAGGTTTTTTTTCCTCATTAATTTTCTTCAGGATGCGTACTCTCTCATTTCTCTCCCCCACCCCCGCTACACTCTCCAGCGATTGAAAGGTCGTAGTTTATTCAACCGACCACCCCGGATTTTCTAGATTATCCCATAACCCTTTTAATCAGTCTCCGGGGATCTAATTCAGTTTTTGGGAATTTTCTCCGACAAAAGAAATTAACCTCGCAAATTACATAAAAACTTTCATATGTGGCTATATTACGACAAAGCCCATGGGGGAATCCTCTTTTTTTCACGGGGGAGGATAATTGATAAGACGTCGATGATACGCCCGTTCCCTTGTAACGAAATTTCTCGACGAAGCTACGCGAGGATATTGGAAGGCAAGGGGGGAAGAGAAAGAAGAGGGGAAATAAGGGAGGGAAGCAAAAGAAGGTCATGGCGGGAGAGAAACTGAAGGAAAGGAGGTCAAAGGGCACAGAGGCAGGGTGGAAGGTAAGAGGTATAACGGACGGGTATAATGAGAGAGGGAAGGAGAAGAGGGGATTGAGTGAATGAGATGGATAGATAGAATAGGGAAAGGATAATATGATGGGTGGGAGGTGAGGGAGAAAGAAGGGGGATGGATGTGGATGGGAGAGGGGAGAGGAGGAGAGAGGGGGAAGAAGAGAGAAATAGAAGTAGAAGGGGAAAAGGATGGGAGAGAGAAAGATGGGAGGGATGGAAGTGGAAGGGGGATGGGGATGGGTAAAGGAAGAGAGAAAATACAGATGCCTTATCGAAGCCAATAAAAATGGCCTTTCAAAGCAAAGATTTTCGAGAAAAATACCATATCTTCGAGGACATGGAATCTCCATTTATGAAGGACAGTGTAACAATTACCGATACTTTTTGTTATTAAAGCAATCTCAGCTTGTGGCTCCCAAGTGCGTCATATCTACAGCAATAAATATTTTTACTTCTGATTACTATGCTGCCTTTAAGAATAAAAAAATTACAGCAAAATCTCGTTAACGCTGAATCGTTTAATATGAAATCGAGTTTAAAAAGAAGAATATCTCAGTGTTTTGTAAAAATATTTGAATATATTTTTTATTTTTATTAACCCGTTATCAAAAACTGGAATCCTTTGAGGTATGTAATTATAACACTATACTGCATTTAGACATTTCAAATGGCCGAATTTTTCTTCTAGCTATTTATTTATAAAATATGTTTAAATAGAATATTATTCGTGTATTTTATTTTTCGCCATATCACGATAGAATTACAAAGAAGTTTTCTAAACGTTGCGGCGAATCAGTCTTTTGTCTCGTTTTTTGACTTTGTTATGGCAAGAGAGAATATACTAGAATAATGAAAATGAAACCTAGTCAATGTTTTAAAAACCAATTTTCCTCCCCGGTGGAAATTCGTTTCCTGCCTCTTTCCTTTCAACGTTCCATTATCTTCCCCTCTCTCTCTCTCTGTTTTTCTCATCCTTTCATTCCCAATTTCCATCCTCCTCCAGAGTATTTCATTCCCTTCAATTTATATTCACCTACCCTTAATCGATGATATGGATCTTTCAATTTTCTAACAACTTCATTCCGGCTTAACCGAATTCTTTTATTAATTTGAAGGCGTTGCATTTTTTCCCCGAAGGTGCAGCTCCTATTTACATTCCTCAATTCTCAATCCTCTCACATTCGTGACCGATTCTCCTCCTTAGCTTATTTTTACCATAATCTTTCGTATCTTTGCCTTGTGCCCAATCCGTTTCATTCCTTAGAGTCTATCTCTTCATCCTCTTTTTCCAATTCCATTTCCATTTACGACACTCCTCCCAAACCATTTCTTCAACCTTTTTCCTCACATCTTCTCTTCTTTGCCCCCTCTCTCTCTCATACACACCTCTTTCCATTCCATCACTCTAACGTCTCCCCCACCCCTTCAATCCTTCATCCCTTATCTTTCATCTTTCCGCACCCACGCCGCATCCCTACCTGTGTTCAATTGCTCCCTTCCCTTCTCTTACTCATCCTCCTATTCTCCGGGGGAGAATTCTCTAAAGGCAGAGAGGAGGGATGAAAAGACGCAGCAACTAGTTCTCAATCGGAAAGTTTCGTCCCGTTGCCATAGCCACAGCCCAATATATTACACCGATAGTATTTTATCTAAGTTTTCCCTCTTCGCTCTGCCTAAACACTCTCCTCTCCCTCTGTAGGAATAAAAGATACCCTCTCCACTCTCGCAACGCATGTTGACATCTCATTCTCGCCCAATTCCCTCTTAGGTTTCCAAAAAAATGATAATGAGGAAATGTTACCTAAGGTTTAGATAAATTTAGGTATCATTATTTTTATTGTGACGGGCATTTGGAAAAATTTTATAATGCTGTATCATTTAAATCTTGATTAAATCTTTCATAACGGGCATCATTTATAAATAATAAAAAGATAACCATTTGGTGGACTAATAGCGTGTTTTATAATTTACACGTATCTATAACATTCGGGCAAGACTTCGCGTGGGAAACTTTTATAAGTAACAAAAAATAATATTCCACTCACGTCATTGACGCTATTATCGCTCTCACTCTATCACTGAAATCAAATTGACAAACTATGACTCTGCAATGGCCATAAAACAGTTGGGGAAAATGAACCGAACTTTTTATAGCTACTGAAGAGAGTTAATTTCACGCTATGGGAGATTAAAACTTTTATT
Organism: Tanypteryx hageni; assembly: GCA_028673005.1. Lineage (NCBI taxonomy): Eukaryota > Metazoa > Arthropoda > Insecta > Odonata > Petaluridae > Tanypteryx > Tanypteryx hageni. The sequence continues at coordinate 45,785,168 of CM054117.1, forward strand.
TATTTTTTGAGAATTTTATAATTGATTTGTAAAAAATATCATAATGAGTCCGAGTCTTGAGACAAAATTAAAAAAAGCAATAATTCATTGCTGGAGTTTTCGCGGTGTTTTGAATGTTGGTAGAGTATCTCCCTCTCTCTCTCTCTCGACATATTTACTGCATCGAATAGATAAGAATCTCTTTAATCTGTTAGTAAAACGTGACGGAGTCACTTCTTCTCTATTGTCGGCAGTAATGGGCCCTGGCGAAAAAAAACCTTAAAGTTAACCTGCTTGGGAAACACAGAAACTTTAACTAGCTTAGCAATTTCGTGCTACTTTTTACTAAACCCTAATTGTCTTCCTCTTGCGCTTAAAGTAACTAATTCTGTCATTTATCTTCATCTACTTGAAAAAAGTTTTCAATAACTAATCTTTGCTCATGCCGATTCACCCAAATGTTAATTGAATTTTTTTATTAAGGAACTGTACAAAATATTTAAAACTGTAATGACTTGAATTTAAAACTTAAAATAACTAAGTTATATTTAATATCAAGTATGACAGGTTTGAAGGAGGACACGACGAGGTTCCATTAATAAATAAAATATACTTCATTTGTGGACTTCAAAGAGTTTTTCGTTTCAATTATCATTCTATTTCTCTCGCTACACGCTAGAGGCCCTTCATTGCCTCTTAAAAGGTTTCTTTTTCTGTTAAAAACAAATACCAATTTACCCAAAATTCAACCGGAGTTTCTTTGTCTCATCCGAAACCAACGCATTCTCAACATTCTCTTTCTCTCGTTCAAGTTCCAATTTTCTCTCCCTCTACGGCCACTCTTAGCACAGATGCCAATTAAAACAGATTTTTTCCTTTTATATCCTAAAAATACCTGAAGTTGTTCGGGTTTCCCCTTTCAAAAGATTCTCTTCGTCCCAAAGCATTGGCAGAGTCGGCCGTTTTCGAGGTAATATCCATATGAGGTCGCGACTACTGTTACTCGTAGGAACTTCGCCTTTGTAAATATCCCCCCAGGAAGGATTCTTTAAAGGCTTCAGTTACTCCTTCTATGACATATGTCATGTGATGGGGATTCAATGGTGCGGTAGCGGAAAAGTCGTATTTTCTTGTGACATTTGTCGTTCCGGAGGTATTAATTAAGCTCCATTCAGAAAGGTCCCTTATTTGCCCTTGTGTCAATATAAGAGAGAAATATATTTGCCAACCCTTTGATCTTAGAGGATATCTGCTCCCCAAAATCTATCTATCTATCTATATATTTAAAATAGCCCGTAATATTCGCCGCTGGAAATAAATGAAAAAATCCTTCAGAAATTTATGCATTCTTTTTTATTGTTTTCGTTTATTACGCGTTGACTTACATTCAACTTCGATACGAGTTGCAGATATATATATATATATATATATATATATATATATATATATATATATATATATATATATATATATATATATATGGATGGTCTATATTATAAAACCGTAATGGTCATCATCATTATGCGTAACGCTCTAATTCTGTCAATAACTCGATTATAACTTAACTTAGAAGCCTGCAATTCCTCAAAAATTCTGTTTCAATGATTTTCTACTTCAAGACTAACAGTAATTTCGAATGAGGTCACTCCAGAGGATGAATGTTGTTTCCCATAAGATAACATGTAAAAATCACCTTTTTGGTTTTAAGGCTTTCATTCTTTTAACTCATTAAAATATCTTAAAATTAAGTTATTGACAGGAAATTTACGCTAAAAAACGCCAAAATAAATGAGCATTCTTATTCTTACCGTTGATTACTCAATTTCATGCGAATTGGATCATATTTTGAATTTATACCCGAGTTTTGGTAAATTTTTTAACATTTCAATATCTACTAAGATTCCATTGTTACGGGTATTGTTGTCTCCGGTAATATCAGTGCATATTCATTTATATAAAGTCTTAAAGATGGAAAATAAGAATAAAACTTGCTCGAAATTACCGAGGATATGAATTAAATGCAAATAATTCGGCCGCAGCATTCAAGTTATTTATATTTTTTATCTATATTACTGAAATCCTATTTCTGGTTCTCTCTCTCTCTTTAATGCTCTATAACTCAGGAATTTTCTTCGGGAATTTCAGCTCTCTTTTTTATCGAGTTATTCGACTAAGTTTCTTAATTTGTTATTTAAAGTCAAACATACATCACTAAAAATATATTCATTAAACTCACGTCACGCCAGGTTGTAAAAATACAGATAACTGGAAATGATAATAGAGCAGAAAATCAAGTATTTAAAAATGCACTTTATAATGAAATGTTAAACTAAATGTCATTTAAATTTATCATTTTTTTAAATTTGTTATTAGAAACCAAATGTACATTCCTTATTGAATATCCATATTCAATTAATCTCATATTCACATGAAACTAATCTAAATCCAATAGATACATGGTAGGAACGAAGAAACAGCGAGCAAAGGGGAGGGGGGTTGGCGAGCGTCATCGAGCGGAGGGCATCCCCCTAGTGTGTGTGTTTGTGTGTATTCATTCGTTCACACAATGATGAACCCTTAAACCTTAATATCCGAAGAATAACTTTGTATTTTTTGTGTTCCTACTCCTCGTATTATACCATCTCCACTGTACAATTTCACCCATTTGTTATGCATAAACAATCAATGTTTCTGAAATAAAATAAATCAGTTATTTTCATCCAAATTAAAACCACGCAGCCATTACTACTAAAAATATGGTTTTTATAACTAAAATACACTCGACTGCCGATAAATAAAGCGTAGAATATGTTTTCCATGCGAATATTTCATTTGTATCTGTTGCTATACTTCCATATAGGCAACATAAAAGTTTTTCATAAATAGCACTATTAGTCAATTTAAACACAATTTAATATCATGGATTTTCCTTAAATGGTTAGACCAAAAGTACTTATCAAAAGTAAATTGTAACAGGATACGACCATTCTTCCCCAAGGAACAGGAAAAATCCTCAATATTGCACATTTCCTAGAACCCCTCAAAGCATTTTCACCTCAAATGAAAAGTACTTTTTAGGCCCAAACTTTTCATCTTTCTCTTCTTTGAAAACCAAGAGGGACCGATATAAAGAGGCACTCAATTTTCTGCAAGTTCCAGTTTTCAACGGATTTAGCAGCTAGGAAGTAAATTTTCAATGAAAATAGCTCTCCTGAGGATACAGTCCAATTTCAATTACCCTGACACCTTCCTGCCCTCTCTTTTGCTTCGACCAGCTGTTCTTCTGACCCCTCACTTTATTCCTCTTTCTTCTCTCCAGCCCGTTTCTTACTTATCGTGACTTTTCCTTCGCCTCTATTTCCTTACTTTCCTCTCCCCTCACTTCTCCCTTAAAATGGGCTTCTTTGCCTTGCGGTCGTCCATTTCCTGGCGATCCTGTCCACCTATCTCTTTCTTTTCCCTCTCCCTTCCTCCATTAATCACCTAAAGAATGCCAGCTCTACGTTTCTCTCCTTCCTAAGTCGTACTTACCGGCTCCTCTTACTTCATTAATTGTTCCAGATTGAAAACCTCATATCGATCACCCCTTTCCTTTAGATTTAATCGAAAATCGGTCGAAATGTACATTAGCTGACGCGGGTGATTCTCTTTTGTTCTTTTCATTAAATCTAAAAAAAAATCCATTTAAAATTTTCAATTAAAGTAATTACTGAAATATTTTATGCGCCTGTAAGGATATTTCCTTTAATCCAGATTTTCAGCTCGAAACGATTGATTACCGTATTGAAGTATTAAAATCAAGCTTTCCGGAGTAGAAATTCTCTGTCACAATGTTTGTTAATGTATTCAATCATACCAAATAGTTGGGTTATAGGTTCAATGATTGCTAAAAATTTAGTATGCAACTTGAGTACTGAATTTAGCCCATTTGCCAGACCTTCGAAACAACTGATACAATATTATCAGCCTAAATATGAAGGAAACATCAACGACACAACTATTTCCTTTAACGGCAAAGCGGACATATTAATATACATAACGTATTGCTTTTTATTTGACGATTAATCATCGTGTTTACGAGATAGCAAACAAGTCAATAGAATTAATGGAGTGCGGTTTAGAACTACATACATTTAGGTTAGGCATACATAAATTTCTACTTACCAAATTGACTGAAATTTAAACAAAAATATTTATTCTTTATAGAAAACATGTTGGTCTATAGAAAACGGTACCTTATCTAGAGCAGACATAAAACTACAATCTCGAATGCTATTTTAGCCCTTTCCTTTTCTGCGAAACAGCCCACGCGTTCCTACATCTCGTACGATTATTTATTCAGTATTTTTCTGTTAATTGACACTAACTAACTTCCACCGATAATCCCATGGTGGGTTTTGTCGTGAGCTCGTATTTAATTAATAGCGATATCTATGAAACCTATTGATTCCACTTTCATTAACCTAGGCTTTCTTAACTTGTAGCTTTGAAAATCTTATTAAACATGGAGAAAGAGACTTAAGCAAAGACATCCGTTTCTCTGTGCAACTAACTTCAACTCTTTATAATATTTTTATATGAAAACACTTGGAAATAAATAGAAGATTTTATTAAACAATGTTTATAATAAAGCTTAAACCCTTTTAGGAAATTTCATTCTAAATAATATTTGAAAAATATCATCGTTAACAAGTCATCGATAGATGAAAAGAATAACGCTCTGAATGAACAACTCGGCCTGCATTATTACGAATGTTCTCGCATACTCTGTTTGTACAGACATAAAATGCTTAATTAAGTACCACCGGCTAAAGTTTTTCGAGAGAGCTCTTTTCGTTAAAAATAACTTCAACTCATTCCGGGTGTCTTGGAGTCATACTAATTTATTAATGACCACACCTCAAAAGGAGTTTGAGTTACGGTGCTCTTTATGCTATTGTAATGCTTAACCAAAATTCCCGCAGAAACTTCCACATTTCAAATTCAAGCCGTGAACAAAACTTTGCCTTTGGTAAAATTAAAGCTTAAGTGCCAGCAAAAGAAAGCATTGTGCGTGAAAACTCCAACATAAAAGTACATTTTTAATTTTGCATTTAATTTGAATTCTTTTTTCTGGTAATATATTTTTGAAGGTTTTCATTAAAATGCAGTCACGAATGTGGGACCCTAGTTAAAATAATAACTCATTCTGAAAAATAATTGTAGATTTAATGTGAAAGCTATAGTTTAAAAATAAATAAAATTAAATTCGTGTTGAGGACATTTAATAAAATCGCCGAGATTTCTTTCATAATAAACATAAACAATAATTCTTTCAAAGGATTGAGTGCTAAATATCTGCTACTTCTTCCTAAAGGGTAAATTATTTTCTCCTTTCCTACATTTTATGGTTTAATTTGTGGTTTATCTCTTTCCTGAGTAATTATTTATATTTATTATTCCGTCCAAGTCGTGGAGTTTTATTGGCGTTAATATGTACACAAATAAATTCAGTTCATCAATAACAACAAATATAGACACAAGTTCGCGCGCATAACCTGCTATGGGATTTTACTTACAACATTTTTTATAGCAGCGTGCGAATCCATTTTCTTTTGAGATATAACTTTTTTCCAGAATTGGTTCCAATCCCCGCTTTCAAAAATATATCATCCCGTTTCAAGCTGTCAAAATCCATCACACATCAATCGTATAAGGTACTCATGTTTAAAAGGTTTATTGAAATTGGAGTGGCAATCGACTCATATGTCAAGCTATTTTAACCTTTCTTTTTACGGCAGAGCAAGTTGGAAGGGGCAGAGCGCGTTCTCTGATTGGACGCTTTTCTATCGCTCCCGTTTGATTTAAATTAGATTTACGTTGATCACACGGCCAGTCGTTAACTCGAATACCGCGCTTCACGAAGAAGGAGATCACAAAAAAATTTGATTAATGGATCCATCGCGCTACTATTGCGTTTAAATTTCACTCGCAAAACGTCACGCAAATTTGAGTTTTTTAGGGCTGTTTGAAAAAATGACATTCAAATTAAAATTATTACTTTCCGTTAAAGAGTAATTGCGTTAAACTCTCGCGGATATTGGAAGGCATACTTCCAACTAAAGCATTCGTATCATAGGTATATTGGCTGATTCAATTCCTACATTTTATTTGCTTCCAGCAACTAGGGACATTTAAAGAAAAAAGCATCGCTCATTCATTTAGTTATGTTGAACAATAATTATGGCGAACATGAGATTTTGAATATTTCTCTACACTTCTGAGAAGTAATTCTAGAAGTGTTTGCTAAATTATTTAATTATACTGAAATCTCTTATTGATCTTTCTAGTTTTTATTCTATTTTATCGATTTTACTAATATTTTTAGGGATTTTACTAGTATTTTTAGGAATTTTACTAATATTTTTAGCAATTTTACTTATATTTTTAGCAAATACTCCAAAATTTAATTTTTGGAAATATTTTGTCTTTGTTATTTTATTGGAATAAATAATAATCATATCATTAACAGATAAAAAATGCAAAAATTAATTAATTCACAAAGATTTTATATTATCGCTTAATTTCAATGATATAAATTTTTATCTCAGCTTAAACAATCTAAAATTAATAACAGGAATAACTGATGAAATACTTTTGTGTTCACCAATTCATATTTTTACATTTTTAATTTAAATTAAGATTACAAGCATGTTTAATCTATAAGGAAAAGTCAGTTTTTCTTATACAGAATTTGTGTCTGTCCGACGCAAATTTGAAATTTCATGGATGCCGAATCAAAAGTTTTCTTTCAAAGTCAGCAACATCACCACAATCACATCACATTTAATCGGATATTACTATCACTAAAATATCAGAAGTTATGTTCCGAATCTGGAGAATGGGAGTTGTGTGTGAGTGACATCGTTTGAAACGCTTAAATTTGTCTCTAAAGTAAAATAATTGTACTTTAGAGAAGGCTGATTTTCTGTTGCTTACATCAACTTCATTTGATGCAGCAATAAGAGCATTTTTTTATTTTCGCTACAAGTCGATGTTAATTAATTAATAATTATAAATCTAGTAAACATATTTGACTAACAAATATAATCCGTAGAAAGTGTTCCAGGAAGAGAACTCGTAAAACATGTTCTGTTCCATGCATTCTTTGCTGTTCTATAACATTCTAATTTTTCTGTGCTTCTTCTCTAAAAAGGTTTGAAATACGGTGATAAATATCACAAAGAATGAATTGATAGATACGGTTCAATTATTTAAAGTCAGTGTGGCATGAAGTAAAACGATGAGAATTGGAAAAGCTGCTTTGTATTCGTGATGAATCTTAAATATTGATTCTCATTTGTCAGCTGGGTCAGTCAAATCAGAGAGAGCATTGATCTGAGTTTGACGGATATGTTTATTTTGCTCTCATCGACATTCCGATGAATTCATTAAGTCAAGGAAAAAAAAAGATGTATTGTGCAATGCTATTTTTTCTCACTATCGATTATAATACTGAATTTGATCCACTCCACAAAAACTTAATTTATGCAGGATGCTAATGAGAAAATGCATTAAAATATAATTATCTAGCGGGATAGATTATAATATACCTTATTTGATATTTCGTATTACTTTTATTATAATTTCCCTAATCGAAGAATATTTTAATGAGAAATAGCGCACTATATTACATTTTCCCATCTCAACGTCTTTTCCTCAATCTTCATAGAGTTATTGAGTCAGAACATTCACTAAATAGGCATCATTCAACATGTGTTCGTCAGCATTTTATCATGGCATATGAGAATCTACTTGCGCTATCATAATTATACACAAGGACCATTCAAAATTAAATTTTGATTTTTTCGTCGCAATGAGCAGATAGAAACTTTAAAATGTGTCGTGGAATGACTGAATGGAACATTGATAAGACGAGCAAGATAAACGGCAGAATTAGTGAAAGTTTCGTAAAGAGGAGGCGTGAGTCGTCGAATTTCGCGATTATGCCTATGGAGCCACCTCACGAGAGAAGTGGAAGTTATGAAGTGAGGAGATATAGGATGAAACGGCTGGGAAGTGCGGCGAACAGGAAGATAGGAGAGTTTTGAGTACGTGAATGGCAACCCTAATTACACGGTCTAACAGGTCTCCCAGAATCCATCCCGCGATAACAGCGCCGCGTAACGAATGGGTTAACGCTCCCTTCCTGATCATGGAGCCATCAAAGACTTATGACTAGGTCGATGGCACGTGCTCACATCTCTCTCTCGCTCACTCACTCCTCCCATTCTCTTCTCCAGCATCCTTCCACGCATTACTCCGCCAAACGCAAAAAGAGCGAAATGTATTATTTTTACAATCGGCCGCCTAGTAATGTTATTACAAATTTTATCTCATTTTAGCGTAATAAAGCGAGAAAATTGAGGCTCGATATAGCAAAATAAAATATCGATGACCTTGAACGCATCAAACTAATGAGAAAAAAGTAAAAATAATCAACGTGAAATGAGATACGGCAGTAAATTTCGTGAATCTTTATCTATAATTTCTTAACAGAGTATAATAGTTGGAGTGAATCAAACTATAATACAGAATCCTGCTAAAGTGTCATTATCGAATGAGTTGGCCCTTCTCGTTGATAAGAGGGAGAATCAAAATTAAAAAATTGTGGAAATTATGAAGCTAATATGAGTCACATATACAAAGATGGTATGTTGCCCGTCCGGTGTTGAGTAAGCGGAATTTATACAAAAGAGTGATAAATTCGGATTCTTTGTTCTAAGTGAAGATATGACTAATTTTTAATTAAAACTAGCAAATATACCCGGAGTTGCTCGGGTTTTTAAATAAAGACAAAATAATTTGAAGAAAATCAGAGAATAAATGAAGTAGGTAATTGAATCAAGTTAATTTTTATTGTAATGCTGGTTAGTGTGCAATATTTTTGTCTTCCCATCTTTTTCTCAAATAAATAATTGTTTTCCTCATCCTTCTCTAGACGTAGCTATATATAAATGTCCATGAGCAAAGCAGTCGTATGACAATTCAACACTTGCAACTTTAAAAGACTGCCCTTGTCTAAGTCGTTATGATCAAAGTCGAATTTGTCATCGTTCAGAAGACTTTGCTGCTCTTTCTGTAGCTATTCTCTTATATTTTAATCTGCCGGGATCTGAAAATGTTCTCCGTGGTCATTTCGGCATTACGCTCGTTTTAAAACCTTTGTTTAATTTCTTTGAATTTTTTAAAATAAATCTATAAAAGTAACGTAGAGTATTAAAAATGAAAACTTAATCCAATATTATGAATTTTTATCTAGATATAGAAATTAGGAAACGATAGAAATCTGCCTGAAATCAAAATTTAAAATCTTTCAAGCATTGGTAGGCAATCGGTAATTAGGACTTTTTCTGGATAAACAAACTAATTAAATAACATTTATGAAGAGAAGTAGCAGAGAAGATTATTGTTTCGTTATTACTGTATACCTTTTTAGATCCCGGAACGGTAAATAAAACGTTGCTATTTACGGCTATTGTTGTTCAACATTTGTTAAGTTATCATTTGTGACGATAAATCCGAAGCCTCTTTCGCTGTTAAATTGATTATTTTACCGAGGCAAGGATTGAGTTATAGCATATTTATAAAAATACATTTAAGAGGCTAAGATAGACTTCTGTAAAAAAAACAGACTAAACATTAAGTTTTATCTACACGTGAAATGTTTTTTCAAACAAAAATTTACGAATATAAACATCCCTATTATTATATATCACAGGACATGCCAATCGTCCATGTCATGAAAATCTGTTTGATATAAGCCGAGATGGAATTTAGGTGATAACATTTAAATGACCTATATTGGTAACACTAATCTACACAATTTTTACATATCTGTATGTCTACCAAACTTTATGAAAATCCGTTGGATACAATCCGAGATCTTTAGGTATTCCTTCTCGTAAATAACGCAACGAACTATAAAAATCATTTCCCTCTTCTTCCGTCTTTCTCTCCTTCCCATATTGAAAGCCTTCAAAGCACGTTTAAACCCATAAGGATTGGTATAACAATATAATTTCGAGGTTTAAAAATGTAATTGGAAGGCAAGGCAACATCCCGTTAAAATGGCAAGATTTCCCCACAATACGTGAATTAAACGTTTAACAATAAGTATTTCGAAATGCAGGCTACAAAATATGAACAGAATAAAAAACCTTATACTTTTTACTTTAAAACAGTTTAGATCTAAATGTCGTGAGTCTATTTTTTATAATTTTAATCTCAAAAAGAAGAAACGCCTGCACGTCAAAAAGTATATTTTTACGTGGTATCTTAGGGGGAATACAAATCATCCCCTGGAGTCAAATTCCGTACGTTTTTCGTAATGTATTCTCGTCATAGCATTTATACATCGGAGTAGATTATCTCTACTAAATTTCAAGTATATATCTGTATATTTGATTGAGCTATTTGCGTTTTAGTTGTATTCCAGAAATCAGGAACCCAGAAATCAGGAACCAGGAACCCAGGAATCGGACCTTTATATATGTATATATAGATTTTACAGATTTAAGATGGCATATTTTTTAGTAGTAGTTAAAGGTACTTATTCTGGTAATAACTCAAAGACCTAATTTTGACTGAAAGGCCGAGGGCCGCACAAAATCACCTGATCACACTGGGGACCGCATGCGACCCTTGAAATGTAGATTGGTGACCCCTGCTCTATAAGATGGGATTCGCTTTTCTTTTCTCCTCAGTTTCATATTTGCTACAACTTTCTCTTAGCAACTTTATCTCTCATCTTATTTTCCTTCTCGCATTTTTACAACTTGCTCTATCTTCATCGAATAATTTATTTTTTCTCGAGTCTCTCAGTGGCTGACAATTTACGTTTTTTGTATTTTCCGCGAAATAACAAAAATATATTCGCTGTTGTAATTGTGTTTTTTAATATTCATTATTATATCCCGCACCAAATCCACGCTCGCCACTACATCCCTCGGCAGAACACATATACCGCTTTCCTTGAAAAAACATCGGTGATAGGTAAACCAGGCCAACATCTCCCCTTTAATAAAACTCCCGAATTCCGAAAGAATAAAAAGCATTTTAAATAAAATCACCAGCTAGTTACTTGAATTACTGTTTTATAGGATAAAAATTGTATACCTAGGATTATGCACGCAGACAAAATTGAAACTATTATAAATAAACTGGAACCTGAATACAAAGATTTAAAAATTCTTCATGCTAAACTGTGAGAGAAAGTCCCTCCATGATTTTATTTCCCTCCAATAAGTCAATAAATATAATAAAATGGCAAATAAAACCACCATATGGGGTTTGTAACAATAACTCTCAAGTGGCAAGCCCTTCCATAATTGTTTCTAAAATAAAAAAACGAAATCTATTCACCGGTGAAAAGATAATTAGTTCAATACGGATGGGAATTATTTTGGTCCCATAAGGCATCTCTGGGCTAACATTGAATACGGCCTGCGGACCCTTTAGGGACCGTTCGGTTGTTAAAGGTAGACGTAGCACACTCACCAATAACCTCCCTCCTATTTTTTTTTTAATCTACTTCCGGTTAGTCGCCAGTGAAGACGGCCGCGTCGTAGTCGAAATGCGTTTTTGTTTTTTCATAGCTTTTTATTGCTGTTGGATATACCAAAGATAGATACTTATTTTTATAAATAATAAGTTAATAATAATTTACTTAAAAGTGGTTGTTTTTTAAAGTCGTTTTAGCCATACGATTAGACCGATAATTCTTCATTGAGAAATGGGAGATTGAATATTTCGAGCACGCTGCAGACCGTCTATAATATTTAGTTGTGACATAAGTTTTCAAAGCTTTCTCTCGCCTCCCATTTCCACAATCCGTTTATTTCCTCAGCCTTTCTCCGGATACCTAAATTCTCCTAATATGATCTATAAAACCTGTCATTCTCAATATCTCTCTCTCTGATTCTATTACACGCTTTTCCCCTCTCTCTTTCTCTCATTTTTCTCACTCTCGGAAATTAATCTTTCCAGATAATGCTTTTTCTTACGACCGCGCAAAGCTCGTGTAATGCAATCGTCGCAACCGAATAATGTCAGGCATATTTCTTTTGTCACGGTGTGACGCCAGGTAATAATTTTAAGTTTATCAACGCATGCAGTAACCTTACTCCGAAATGCCGTGTATTTCAATATAAACGATGCAACCAAATAGAATTATTATACATTTTTCCTAATTAATTCAATCAGGTACCAAATAGTTATGCTTCATGTTTTGTATTAATCGTTAAATGATCAAAGGCTTTTACAGCACGTACGCCGAAGGCAGATTGCGTGTTTTTAATATAAATTGCCGATTAAATCTATTTCTGATTTGAGTTTTAGGGGAATTAATTAATATTACTATCTCTCACGCCTTCAGGATATAACTTTACTTTATAAAATTGATATATAATGAAGTATATAATGAAAATTTACATGTATATTTATTTTAGTTAATAATGACCCATTGATTGCATTTTCAATTATTATAATTAAAATGTTAAAACTGGAGATTTAGACTTGAGAGTATGAAGAATTCACCACTGTCACGCAAAAAACTAAGATTAATTATCGTTCGACCTTTTCAAATTATCTCCATTAATAAAATTTTATTTATAATCCCTTTAGTCATATTTTTCATTGAAAATTAGTTTCTGAATTTGATAGCTACGGAGTATATCTATAATACGCTTTTGAATATTTTTTCTCTATTAAGTATTATGCGCTAATGTATTTGAAGGTAGGTTGCAATATCCATAAGCAGAAATGGAACATTCTCCATACTGTGAAGGATATATGGTAAGAATATAGAAAGTAATTCGTACGAGAGGAGAGATTATGCCATATTTAGATGATAAATGAAATCCTTATTACCTAACTTGAAGGAATGTGTATTAAAAATCCGATAAAGATATCAGATTAATTTGTTATGTGTGCAATACTACAGTAAATGAGGTAATTTTGAGATTTGGAAGTCCAAATAATGGTACTAAACCACGTGAATTTATCTGTGGACGAGGAATCTGTGATATTCTTGAAAGTTTTGTGCTGTAATCTGTATTGGATATTGAGTCCTCAGTTTGCAGATTTTGCTTTTGCGCAATATCAGCAGGATTTTTTACGCGACCTTTTTGCAACAATTTGGGCAATCAGTTAACTTACCGTAGTCATTGAGCAGGAGGAAGAAGTGAAATGGCTCCCAGGTGGATGACCAATGCATGATCCAGGCGTCTAAGATGGTTTGACCATGTGACTGAAATTTAAGTGAGAGCAGTGTATTCGACGATCCTTGCCTTCACATTTACAACTACTAATACTGAGGTAATCAACTCTCCGGTGCGATCAATTAGGGAATCTCACATTTTCGTGCAGCATAGAGAATCCTCTCCACGGTAATGTTTCTCAGTTATCGTCCGTCGAACATTTCCCCAAAAGTTTGCCTGTTTGTATAAAAATGGATATCAGTTTGTAATTGGGATACGACTTTTATAAAACATTAAATTTTAACGTACTTAAGCCAGTAAAAGTTTTATTGCAAAAGTGATACTATTAAAAAATCTCATTATTAATTTTATGGTGTTTGAAACAAAGATAAATTAAATCTAAGTAATTAAAATTTAAACTAATAACGAATAAGTATATAATAAGTATTAAATTATATAGTAAATAAAATATTTCGTAATTAACATTTTATAACACTACGAAATAGGAAATCTATACTTCATACGAACAATAATATTCAAATAAATAATAAATTAATTATTTTTGTTAATTCTCAGACCGTTATAAATTACTAGATGAATTAGCCCAATTAAAATGGGCTTTGTAATAAAACAATTAAAAAACGAATTAAACCAATTTATCATAAAATTATAGTATAGCAATCCTACCAAATTGGGTTGAAGTGGCTAAAATAACAGCTGGGATATTGAGCGTTACGGATAGAATGACCAAGTGACCAAGAGAATAAGGGTTTTATTATATTCTGTTTAAGCTCTGACAATTTTTATATTAATTATTTCCTTCAAGTTTTAAAAAATAGTTTCCGAAATAAAATAAAATAAGAATGTTCATTAAATTGGTAGATAAAATAATTATTAATATGCGCGCATGTTGTATGTGTTTCAAATTCTATACAATTCTAAGTATCAATTGCTCTGAAAATATGTGGAAGAGTAAGAGTTAATATTATACATTTTCTGTTATTTTCCGTAACTATGGAGCGATTTATTCCGATACACCAATAATTTCCAATGAAATACTAAATATATAGATTATATTTCGATTTATACATTTATCGGTAATTTTTGAAACATTATTAAAAATACGCCTTTGTGAAAGGATATTTAATGAAAATCCGAATTTTATAAAATTTAATTTTTATAACACCTTTATTCCGTAACAATATAGGGTCAACTTCTTTCAATCATATAAAAAAGAGTTAAAAATTCATCACATCTCACACAGATATTTCCTGGATCTGAACCCTTTTCTTCACACCGACGGTAGCCGTTGAAAAAGGCTCTTTTGAGGCAGTGGCTTTAGCCTTGGGAATCGTCCCACTACCAGAAGCGTGCTGCTTCCTAGAAAGCGACGACGTATCTGGAGTGTATACAGCACCGACAGGAGTGTCTTTTTCTCCGCTGAAACTAGACGGAAGATCTAAAGGAGGCTGTTTTTTCACTTTCACCGGCTCACTTGCACCGCACGCCTCAGCACCCTTGCTCGATTCCGATTTGAAAGTTCGGTGGTCGTGACCCATGACGTCAGGGTACGTCCTCGGAAGGAGTCCCACAAGGCCCAGTTCCGTGCCCACTTCCCCGAAATCCTTGTTGCTCTTCGAGTCCGACACGCTGTCCAAAAACTCCCCGAACCTGATGCGTCCCCCGTCGCCGTCCTGCTCGCTGTGCACCTCTTCCCCGCCGCACCCCTTCTTCCCCTTGCGCGCCTTGTCTTTCTGACGGTAGTGGTGCAGGACCCCTGCCACTAGGACGGCTGCGTTGAGTAGCAGGAGGACCACTCCCAGGGTGACGGTGATGGAGAGGGCGGCCAAGTAGTTTCCTCCTCCCTCCACCTCGTCCTCCTCCGCACCTCCCTGTCCGGTATCGTCGTCCTCCCCGTGGGGAGAAGAGACATTACGGGGGATGGGTGATTGGGGTGGAAGGGAGGGGTTAGAGAGAGAAGAGGACGATATGGATTCTCCATTTTCGGATGATGGGATGGGTTCGCACTCTAGTGGCGGAGGGGAGGTTGTGTGCATGACACTCTTCGACCACACGGCTCCTAACCTCCAATATGGGTCGATGAGAGATTTGTTCATTATCGCTCCTGTAAAAATGGGAAATTATTGTAAATATACACGAGCCGCTTGCTATAAAAACCTTCCGTTTAAATATTCATAATATTTCTCTCCATTAATAATTATCGAAGTAAATCATTGATACCGAAGCAATTTTTAACTTAAAAACTTTCCAATTTCAAGTGAAAAGTTAAAATTTCGTTTTTGCTTGTGGAACTGCAAATAATTCAACAACTCCTATCAAATATGATGTCTCGCTCACTAAATAGAACCTTAAAGGACATAGAATATTCTAGTTTGTCTAAAGTGAACGTAATGTTGGTGTTGATTAGCACCGAAAGCTGGCAGAAAAATTAAGGGAAGTATTAAGAATGCCACTACCTGTGTGACTAATTATTACAGCACACACTGCTCTTTCCAAAAACTACTGCACAAAAGTTTAATTAATTATGGTTCGAGGAATGTCTTCAAAAGCAATAATGCAACAGCAAAATAGACAAGAGGCTACAATCTGATCTACATCTCACCATAATTCTCGTTCTTCTGCCGTAACTAAAATTCCAATGCTGGGTATACACAAACGCGTAATAAGTGACCTAGTTCACCGTCTTCATACGAAGTAGAAGAATTTGATTTTCCGAGTATATTCTCCAAATCCTTTTGGAACCAGTAGTGCCCTAATGGCCCTGAGAAACGTTTTGCGATATTATCCGTTTCCATCCTTTCTCTTAGGGTGACCAGACGTCACTGTTATCCAGAAATTGTCCCGGTTTTTAATGTTATGTCTTGGTATCCCAAACTGTTTTCGGAAAGTATAAATGTCCGGTTTTTACTTTCTCCATAAATGTAGTATAGAGTAAAATATTGTTTTCATGAAAAAAATCGACTTCGAGATTTCAACGGAAATACACGTTTTGAGGTCCCCTGAACACGTTTTGACCATTTTCTCGATGATGTCTGTGTATGTGATAGCTATTTGTGGGTGCTCTAACTCAAAAAACATTAATCAGGTCAACGCAAAATTTTATATTTAACATTTATATAAAAGTCAAAACAACCGATTAGTTTTTGGTAAAAATCGCTCAACCGGAAGTGGGTGTTTACTCTAGTCACATCCGTTATTTTGAAATATTTGATAAATGTAAAAATGTATTGTAATAAAGGTTGTAGGAAATTTAATTTTCTACAACTTTTGTTTGAAACATTTTTCCATATAATGCATTGTTTAAGAGATATCTTATATTTTAGCTGCCACCACCACGTCACCTACCGACGACTATTGTTAACAATTGGAGTTTAGTTACATCTTAGTAACACTCTTTTTTCTTTTCTTAATTTTTTGAGCTTTGTGGCTAAATCCATTATCAGAAGGCTGTGGTTTGAGTTTATTTCTGTTCTTTGTAGAGTCAAATATTTTCTCGCAGTTTCTTAAAATATTTATTATTATGTAACCTATTTGGAATTTTTAGAAATATTACAGATATGGAGAAAGTCATGTGGTGACCACATCAGATTTTTTGGAATTGTAAGCGTAATGAGTTACGCGGAAATTTTGTCATCCCCGTTTGTATGAAGTCATTTGAATATCAAGCTAGACATACCAAATATGAATACATACACGTAACTCGCGTTTTCCGAGTTGGAAACTGTCACAGATGCAAGGGAATTCATAAAGCGTTGATTCTAAGAAAATAAGAATGATAGCTGGAAATACTTTCCCCTTCATTCTCTGTTACTGTTGTTATCTTTAAGCGGAGCTTGATCAAATAAGGAGGAAATCTACTGCGACATCTTGCAGAGCACCCTCCTGCGGGTAAAAAGGCGGCATCCCACCAATCGGAAATATACGTATACGTATTTTTAATTGAACCCCGGTAAAATAGTCGTTTTACGACCACCAAGATCAAAGACTGATTCAAGCAAGCAGAAGTAATCTTATATATGATTGAAAAAATCCTTTGTCTTCTGATATATTTTATTGTAATATTGCACAACTATTCATGAAATGCGTAATGTTATTTTCTATTACAATAAACAAAATCGTATTGTCCTTTCAAAACGTTTTTTATTGAAAATTTAAGAGTTTATAATTTAAAAATTAGTAAAATTGGTATTGTCTCGGTTTTTCCTCGAATACCTCCCGGATTTTCTTCTTCAAAACTCATTTGGTCCTGGTTATGACCATCAGAATATGGTCACCCAACTCTTGCATCACAGGCTCCAACCACCTTTCTCGTAAGAACCTCTTCTATGATCTTTATCACACATTCGCTTTCCAAACATTATTGTTATTCTATGTATAAAATATTTCTAATATATACAAATAATTCCGTCCTTGAGCTAATGACATGCCCATATGCAGGCTACTAAAAGCCTACATGCAAATTCGCGGGAATAATTTTTCCAGATCTCGCATTTATTAATATTTTATGACTACATTTGAGGAAATTTCATTTTAAAAGTGTTATAACTCTTGATTGGGATTTTAATGGATTACCTGCAAAATATTGAGGTTCTTTTTCGAGAAATTCGTGGTGCGGCGAAGTGTCTTCTTCTTCCTGCGAGCGATGAAGTTGTGGGATTAGATTCAACCACAGGGCCATCTTATGGCTGCGGTAGTGGCTGCGCATCTTAGCTTTTGGCCCTTCAATAAATAAAATACAAGTATTATTATATTGAAAATAGCGACATACAACTTTATATGAAAATGAGAAAAATCTATTAAGGTTTTAGCGGAAAATAGTTACCTCCTCATATAGACACAAATTAAGCGAAGATTAAAAATTTAATCTCTTAATTAATTCATAAATTGAAGGCCTTCGACCTACTATAGATATATTTTGACCAATATTTCCGTGATGGAACATAGCATTCATTTGTTTCGCTTAGGTCTATCTGAATTAACGAAAATGTATTTGTTTAAAGCAAATAATATAAATAAAGGAACTCTAATTAATTACTTACAGAGAAATGGTTTTCAAACCATGGCTGAATATGATGATCAAACAGAACAGTTATTAATGAATATTGTGAAAGTCGAGTGCTGTTCACCGTTTGCCTTTCTATAAATGAGAGACATTCTGCCACTGTTTGGCAAACTTTACTACCTTCATGTTTCTACTCTGCGCCAAACCGGTTATTATTCTAATGTTTATTTTATTCTTTGAGACTATATTACCTTTAAAAACATAAGCATAACGTATTGTTTAATATCCTCAAACGTCCACACGAAACTGGCTTTTGAAAAGTGAGGGTTAATTTTCTTACCCATGTTGAGGTGCATTTGTGAGGTAAGGTCGAAGGGCATCCACATGGGAAGGTGACCGCTCTGCTCGTTGCGACCGCTCGGCCATGGCTGACCCCTCGCTGCATCCCTTTTAGCCTGACTTTCCCAGTTGGGGTCCCTTCATAAAGAAATGGGCATAGGAATGAAAAACTTTTTTGTCGAATGCTAACCTAGATACGTAATGAAGTGTTGTATGACCACATTTGAAAGGTTTGTAAATTTTAATAACTCTAAGCCAAATTTAGAATGATGGCCGACGAAACTCTAATTGATAGAAAGGAAATCTCAAATTAATATATTTAAAATATCTACTCTGATTAATATGGATGCTTAAACGTGTGACTGACCGTTATGTTCGAAACAAAACGAAGCAAAAGAGAAAAATTTCAGCTAAAATTAGACTTCAAGAGGAAAGAGGGTTGCCAAGAAATGAAGAAAAAATGCAGGAAAGAACGGTTCGATCAATATACACGAGCTTTGAGGACACAGCATTAATGATGGCGTTAATGTCGACATTTTTCAGGATTGAATGCAAATTTGCTTAATATATAATATTAAATAATGAAATTATTAGAGCCAAAATATCCGTACAAAACCTGTTGTTCATTGATATTGATACTGATGAATGTAACATCTCTGTTATCTGCATTTAAATAATCAATGGTAAAAATAACCATTAAGAGAATCGATACAAATGTTTATGCTTTGTGTATAAGGAAACAGGTAAATTGGCGAGTTTCATCGCTGAAGTGAAATATTTTAATGCTACTATTTCGCGTGATTCTTCCCACACCGTTGATCGAAGTATCAAATTCTATATTCCACGACATTAGAAATATAATTTAATAATCAATTATATAGTGCAAAAATATTTTAATGGAAATTATTTTCATATGTTTAGGAAATTATGAGGATAATTATCAAAAAACATTTAATGTTTCTTTCTATCAAATGCTTTTAAAAGATATTCTCTCACCCTGTATTAGCAAAATTAGCGAAGTAACGAATCATCGCTAAGGCCACAGCCACATCCTGCCTTGTGTAGTTGAGAAGAATTTCAGGCGGTCCAGTCGACGCGTACAGTATCGCCGGTGACAATCCTCCCAATACAGACACACCAAACAGGTGAGACACTATCTCTTCCGGAGCACTCCCCAACCTTTCTTGGGCATAATCAACACCGTCCCTGGCGTGGTGGGAGAAATGTAGGAAATATGTTGGCGCACCCCTGCCGCCGGCATGAGTCCTTGTCACAGACACCAGGGGCGCCACCGTCTGCCCGTCGCCGAGGGCCTCGACTGTGGCGTCCCTCACGGTTATGGGGTGCTGATGGTGCCTGGCGGGTGCCGAGAAGGCGGAAACCACTTTTCCTGCAGTCGTCGCCGTAGTCGGAGGACCGTCCCCGAACTTTGGTTCGGCGCTCCTTGCGGTCCTTGTCCTCGGATCGCTCCCCAGCCCCACCCAATCGGCATACTCGTTCTTTACCGCCGCCAATATCTCCCTGCGGTGGAAATAGAAAGAGTTGGCCACGAAAGTCCTCAGCAAGGCGTCCCTCCTCTCCTCTTCCAAACCCCATCTCACGTCCTCGGCCGACAATTCGGAGTAAGCTTCGGCAGTGGCCACTCCCAGTAGGAGAGGAGTCCTGGTGAAGGGGGCAGACGCGTGAGAGGGCAGAGGAACTCCTCCCGGGGATACCCTTCCGCCTCTGTCCCCCTCCAGCCATGGTCCTATATCGTCCTCACGAAGAGAGGGTCCGAACCTGGCGAGGAATCTGAGGGAGGGCGGGTAGGAGGCGAGCAGTGCGGCAGTGGTTGCGCGTCTCAGGCACGGGGTGATGTCGACGTCTTCTCCTTCGGGGGCCGGAGGGGGAGTGGAGTGGAAAAGGGGCTGCTCGGTGGGTTGGTGGAGGGAGGAGGAGTAGATGGGGCGAGAAGGATGGAGGCAGCCAAGTTTCTCGGCCACTTTCCGTCGGAGAGCTCTGGGTTCACGTACGACTGCCCATAGGCTGTGAGCGGATCCGCTGAGTAGCACAGCCCTTTGGAATAATCCTAAAAAGAAGCAAATTGAATAATAATATAGGTAAAAGACAAAAAATTTAAAGAAAGAAAAGTTGGGTCAAAATAACGGATCATATCAATCGTATTCTTACTAAACAAAGGGCGCTCCTGTTTTAAAATGCGAGAAATTATTTCATTCCATAGTGGAGTGTTTCATATCGAGTTTACATTTATATATCCAAGGCTATTAAAAAAGGTTTCACTTACGAGTATTGCAGAATATTAAATTCGGAATGTATGGTGACGGCGAGTTTATGTACGCGTTATAGCCAAAATACCAATATGCAATTAAAATAACTAAAAAATATTCAGCCATATACATCATTCGTCAGATTAATTTTCATGATTGAGGAAAGGTGAAAGATTCCTAGGTAAAAGGTACGCTCTTTTTGGGTCAATTGGTTTTCTATTACCTTCCCATCCCAACCTGAACCTAAGTCCCCATCTCCGAACATCTGTGCCCTCAGCCCGGGGGGCTCCTGCATCAGCCGAAAAAGCAAAGAAGAGGAAGAAGAGAAGTCGCCACTGAGTGAAAGTGTAAACCAGGGTGTGTGTGTGTGTATATATATATATATATATATATATATATATATATATATATATATATATATATATATATATATATATATATCGTTAACAAAGACTCAGAGATATTTATTACTTATATTTTTGTTTTCGCTTATTTATCTTTTCAATCTGCTTTTTTGATATTTCTGTTTATGATGTTAACTAGTCAACAGACTGCCTACGGAAGGTTATGTCGGGTTTCCCTTCCATCTTAGGGCGAATGCCAGGCAAACGCCACACCCGGAGAAAACAAAATTATCATGTACTGCCACATGGTTAAACAAAAGAAAGTAACTTGCGACTGAATCATCCCTGAAGAGGCCTTCAGCCTAAACAGGAATTTACCAATGAAATGAATATATGTAAAAATATTGTAAAGTTTGAGATGCAAGTCTTTTCGAGAATAAAGGCATTTTTATTTTTTTTTGAATCCATTATCTTTTGACCACAAGAAGCGGTTTGGAGGCATAGAAGAATGTTACAATTATTTTTAAAAAGTCAGATGAACATCAAAAACTATATTCAACGTTAGAAAACAATATTTTAGAATGAGAAGATATTGTTCTAGGTCCAATCAAGAACGTAAATCGATATAGTTTATTATTAAATTATCGATCCAAAACTACACAAATAGGATTCGAAACGGCGGAATTTAAATAGGATATAGTCGATCATGTGGCAAACATCCGAACGTCGATCGTTCGCTTATCCAATTACTCCTCCTATGTTATCGTTATTTTTATGAGTATAGAAATCGAAATAGCCAGCAGAAGACAATTCCTTACTTTCAAATCTATTCTAATCCTTCCCAAAGACTTACCTCTTGCTGCCGTTGAGACGAGTAGCAGATGGACCAACGCGGCCCCCGTGTGATGTCCTACGACGGTGACACGATCTTTGTCACCTCCGAACGCTTCCACATTCTTCCGCACCCAACGCAGCGCCTCCATCACGTCTAATAGGCCCCAATTTCCGTCCACGGCGGTCGGATCGCCAGGGGGGTCAGTTCGGGCCGGCCCGGATTGCATGAAACCTAAAAGGTAATTTATTTTTTTTTTACTTAGAGACGACGAGACTTTGCAAATATTGATTGCTTCTCTCCTCAGTTTTCTAATCTGACAGATTTTATCATGCGAAACAGGTTCAAAACCAAAAAAAAATAAGCTCACTTTATGGTTAATATCAAACTGGTAAATTACGTATCTCCCACTAACATACCAAGTTTAGAAAACCAAACGTTAATTTCTTCTAAAAACCAACCGTTATCAGTGGTAGTTCACGGATAGTAGGTTATTCTTTTTTATGAGCATTTGTCGGTAAATCAACACTTAATGACGGTCACTTAGTAGCTGTCACGCACAACTGGTACTCCAAACCTTTATACGTCTATTGGAGAGACATAGCTTATCAGCAAGAAACTGGTTCAGACAGCTTACAACTGATTGATAAATAACCGTTTGGCAATTCTCTCATTCACACTTTAAAATTCTTATAACTATCCACTAAAATGAAGTAAGAATTTTTTATCGCGTAAACCGAACGGTAATTAGGAATATGTTTCTGAAAATTTCAAAGATTTTAACGCAAAAACAGAGGGCTACTCACCGAGAATTCCCAAACGGAAGTTGATGGTCACAACTATCACGTGGCCGAGGCTTGCTAACACGCTTCCGTCGTATGGATTCCCAGAGTTCCACTCGTAAGACTCCCCGTGGATGTAAAATATGACCGCGTTATCCTTCTTCTGAGAGGATCCTGGAAAGAAAAATTGTCGTACGATTTGGCGATATCTATATATCGATGAAGTTATCTTTTTTAAATCGACACCACTAGCTGAAATTTGTAGTTTTTATACGGTAAAACTGATCCTCTGTATCATGTATTTTATACAGCTAAAACTCGACGAGGAAGATCAGTATACATCGAGCGGAAAATCCACAAAAAGTATGAAATGAACAAAAAACTAAGCGGTATTTCAGGGATTTGCGACCAAGAATATGCAGCCCTCTCCGTTACGATCCCTTCCATTTTGAACCATGCTACTTACCGTAAATACTCGTTTATAGGAAAAAAGGAAGGCTTTTGGATGAAAATTTTAGAAAAATTCAATGTACTCGAATATAGGACGCAAACGTAAACCAGCAGCCAACGACGGCCGCAGACAGGAACGGATTTACCACTCACTAGATGCAAAAGGCGTGTGGTGAGGGCCCCAAACAAAGAATTCCATCGATTTTAATTTATTTTGAAACGTGCCTCCGTTATATGCGCATAGAGTCATTTCAACATTCATTACTCCTTTTTTCAAAACTATATATAGTTTTTCCGCATATAATTGTGGGTTTTCCTGATAAAATGCGAAATTTTATTGGTATTCATATTAAAATAAACTCTTGTAATTTATTCACCTGAGTTATTTGCGTTTTGATTTGAGATGAGTTATTTACCCTTGTATAGGACGCATCCCATTTTTAGGCCAAAATTATCGGGAAAAAAGTACATCCTGTAATATTTATGATATATTTACACCCCTTTCCCTCCATTTCTCTCCCACACCCATTCAAATTGTGGTCCCATCTTCCCCTCCCAAGATATCTCACTTATATATTAGGCCTTTTAATTCGTAAAAAAACCTTCTCGTTCTTTCCACCTTTCCTCTCTTTCATCTCCGCATTCCCTCTTCTTACCCTCGTTATTCCATACTTTTCCTTCCACACACATCTCTCTCTCTCTCTCTCTCTCTTACCATCCCATTTGTTCTTCTCCCTTTCCCATGCCTGCTTCACTAACATGGCCGGATAGAGAAAGGCTTTCAGATTCGGCGGAAGTAATGGGTCATCCTGCATACACTTTCTCCAATGGGTTCAATTTGGAAGAAAAATGATGCCGGAAAATTTTTCGAAGGAAACTTTTCAAAAACTGGTACGGAGAAAAGCAAGCTAAATAGGGGCAGTTCGCTTTCTAGATCCACCCGAGTTTTTAATGGTAACAAGTTTGGATGTGAGGACATTTTTTATTCGTTATATATTGAAACGTTGTTTCCAAAGCCCAAATTAGGATTTAATGATCTCAACTAAAAAGACTTTGGGTGTCTCACAAGTAATATAATCAAGTAGACTTCTGAACTAAACGCACGTATCACAAAGGATTCATCGATCTTCACTGAATAACTTCCAGAAATGTTTAACTTAATAAAAAAACAAATGGTATTAAAAAAATGAGGCCCACTACATTCCAAAACCCGCGTTTGTAATAAATTTCCAGGTCTCATTCATTTCCCAATTTCTTTGGAGGAGCTTTCTAAAAATATACAAATTAGTTCGCCGCTACTCAAGTTTTAAAATAAAATTTGAAAGTTTAAAATACTAGGCCGCAATAAATACAAAGGTTTTTCTAATTTTAACATGAAAGGAGAACGAATAACTTTTATAAATAATTATACTTGACCATTTTATACAAGCAAATATGCATCACAAAATGTCTAAGTAATTTTAAGAAATTAAGAGGAAAATAATAATTATTCTTGCGACGCAATTGACGGCACATTACGCAAGTATCCCATTAATTCCTGTTCAATTTTAATTCATGTTTTTGAATCGCGAACTTTTCTCAAATTATTATGTAGGTATTTTCCCAAAAATTTAAAAACTTTCTTTGAATTATATATAAGAGGACACAAACCAGAAGTTAACAAAATAAAACGTATTCGGGCAAAAAACTGGCCTGTGAATAGGTTTTCTTCATAGAAAACGATTCATTTGCCGTAAAATGGAATAAACTTGACGGACAGATTAATTTTCCTATTTTTAAAAGTATGTTTCCTTCGAATTACCATCTCCATAGTTCCAATTTTCGTTAAACTGGGCGAGTTGAGCTGTAGATAGCATTAATCAAATATTTTCGGCTTCCATTAACCCAGAAGAAAGTATCCGTTACAACGATTGCATGTGTTATAGAGGTTCCTTTAATTTTAATTCGAGGGCAACGCAGTATACGTACTTCTTCAAGGCCTACGTCGTCTTCCTCACCTCCCTACTCAATAACCCCTGTCATTAAAAGAATCACTCTCGCAATGAATGGTGATGCGAAGCATGTTAAAGCAGACTTTAAAAACGAGCCGATTCCCACTAGATTTATCTCGCTTCAATTAACGTGTCTAGTGGAAATATCACGAATGAATGGCACATAGGAGACACTGTAGTTTTAAAACTAACCAAGAAACTCATAGTAGCCTGTTCAAAATAAATCATTCATAGATGAATTTGGAAATGGTTCGACGTCTCGGGGAATAATGCAAGCTATTACCGAGTCCAGAATGTAGTTTTTCGTTAAATTTTAAACTTCCGGGAATATTTAATCCAGATTCATACAGCTACCCCTGAGAGTACAAATTGAAAGGTTAAGTTTTTATGGGGAAATTTGTGAGCCTCTTCACCACATCCAATTACATAAAAATGCCCTGCTGCCTTTCAGTAATATGTTTTAGGATTACCTTTCAAATTCGCTTAATAAAACTGTTGCAAAAAACAACAACTGCGTAATTTCGACCAAGGGCAATTTCAGAATTATCTCCGACCAATTCATAGCCGACCGCTCAAACGGTTTAAATAGTAATACATTTTCTTCGCTGATACCAAAACAGATGATAACACAATCCACTAAAATATTCCAAATTAGATTTGAATAATACTCATCTAAATTACGTATACTTATAAAAATGCAATCTTTACATAAGTCCCGTTCTTCTTATCACAGAAACTTTACCATTACTTCGAAAAACATTCTCAACAAAGCCCCAACTTTCCGCGAAAGAGTTGGTTAAACAGTACAAAGCCGCAAAGGAACGTGGTGTGAGAAAGTAGATGGCGAAGCGAGGCGGCGAAAGTTTGTTGACTCCTTTGGAGGCGATAAAATAAAGAAATTTGTGTAGCTTCTCGGTTAGTACGGAGTTGGAAACACTATTTTTAGCTCACAAATAACTCAATAGGGATAGTTTGGTTACTCTAAGTAAGTGATGTTTACTTAGTGTCCGTAAAAATAAGATAAATTTAATTTCAAGGGAATTAAATTTTAAGGAATGTCTTATCTTTTGATAGATAACTATTAATTAGAAAATAAAATCAAAGGTGATGGAAAGACGCACGTTTTTAAATTTCATTCATTGGATAAAAGGGAAGAAACTTATTCGAAATTTAACTGCATACTAGATTCATCTAGTGCAGGGTTTCCCAAAGTGTGGTCCGCGGCCCGGTGCCGATCCTTGGGGAAAAATATGCCGGTCCTCAGTAAATATTAAAATAATCGCGCTATCCTATTACGTCTACATATACAGCTGTAACAAATTAAATGGGCTTTTCTGTATGTGTTTGTGCACTCGTTCGTAGGTCTAAAGCCGTGGATACATTGGGTAAAATAAACGTGCCGGAATCTGCCGTGATCCCAACACGTTGGTTTAAATGGATTGCAACACATTGAGATGAAATTCTGTTCCGATAGCAAATAAAACGCGACATGTAGCGATTTTTGGAATAATTGCTTTATGTGTCAGATACCTTGTAGCAGAATAAAAACGACACGTTTATTATTTATTTTCAAGGAAATGCCCTTTCATCTTAAGTATGGATAAATGGCTCAAGAGAAACAAAACCAACAACAATTCAAGTGATGTGCAGCCTAGTGCAAGTAAAGGTATAGAAAATAACAGTAACAAACGCTCAAGCGATGTGCAGCTTAGCCGTGACAACAAGAGTACTACTTGGACACGGAAGTATTTTGACGAATATATGAAGTTCGGTTTTATTAGCGCTGGTAACGAAAATCAGTTGCCATTATGCGTTATCTGTCATACTAAATAATAAGAAAGAATTAAACTCGATTTAAAAAAGCATGAAAAGCGCACTCTCTATAAGTTCATCCAATGAAAGTATAGGAATAGGTTGGATGTCGAGCCAGATCTGAGGGTAAAATGGACTTCTTTTCCTCCTGACATAAGAGTTGTTATGTAATAACAAACAAAATCATCCTTCACATTAGCATGTTCTCTTTTTCTTTATTCCTGATTTTGTAGGATCGAATAGGTAATTCCTTATGTTGTAAAGTTAAATAAAAAGTGGAATTTAATAAGTAAATAAACAATGGAATTTGATTTATTTCATTTATTTTATGGTTTTATAAATATGCACGTGTATGCATTAAATTCTTTATTTGTTGTGCATTGCATCGGACGTGCAAGCAAAGTAGTTCCATCCGCGACTGGTCTTTTAGGAATTTGTTGTATGTATGCACTACGGTGGGCCGCAAAATATTATTATTAAAATAACCGGTCCCCAGGTCTGCAAAGTTTGGGAAACGCTGATCTAGTGCATTATCTGATTAAATTCTGGCGGACTATTTTTGTGTTTTGCTTAATTATTCCGAGCTACTACGAAGAATTACTATGAAAAATCACGAAATAAAATTAAATTTAAAACAAAGTTTTCATAGCGAAGGTTAAAGTAAATCATCTTTTACTTTAGTAAATTATTAATCCGTCTCCTGACTTAAAATTATTGAGTAAAGGTCAATGAAAATTATATATGTATGCACGACACGACGCGGAAACAGCCAATTAATACATTAAAAAGCGCAGTTTATGAACCACTGATATGTCAACTTGTTCATTTATCATAATTAGACAGTTTTCCTGAGTAAAAAAAATATATTTCTTCAGTCCTTTCACGGCTCATTGGTCTAAGACGCAATTTCAGTTCCCTCCTCAACCTGCATTTTATAATGCACGGAAAGAAGGTATACATTATTTAGGCTCTTGAACCCAGCCCTCCGCTCGCTCTAGGGACCTCGGCGCTACTCGCATCGCATTTATTCTCGCAAGCTGAAAATAATTTTTCAAAACTGCTCTTTTAAACATATTTTTTGTTCAAAAAGTTTTTTCTCCAACGTAGCGTTTCCGAAGCGTAAATTTATCAAATATTTTAAACGGCCGACAACAATAGTTATAGTTTCCTGGAGTCTCCTAGCTGGTAGAAACAAAATAATTTTTACCGCATTTCTCTACGACAACCAGTTCCTGAGATACAGAGGGAGACGGACGGACAGACTCTGATGAAATTTTAAATAAGGTTAACACAAAAACTAAAACTAAACTAACCTAAAACAAAAAAAAACTAGAAAACTTGATGGGAAAAGGGAAAGAGGTAGGAAAAGGTTTCAGCTAATAGACGATTTGAAAGGGAAAGACAGTTATCAAGATATGAAGAGGACAGCGGAAAATAGGAGTATATGGAGAACCAGGTTTAACCAAGAATAATCACGGACCTGTCTACGGATAGACTACCTATGATGATGAACACAAAATCTGATTGATTTAAAATGAAAGGGGCTTTGAATTATACCTCAATGCTACTTTAACACCTATAATATTCAAAAACCAAAAGAGCTTATATTAATAGCATCCAGAAGCTGTTTCGTTATGTGTGGTACACGCGGTTTTTATCATTTTAAAGAAAGACGTAGGCAGACTGCTTAAAAGGAACAAGATAGGGAAGTATACTCAATAAATGGAATGCAATGGAGATTTCAAAGGCGTTATTTATGAGAAATACATATGAAACGGTATCAAAATATTGGGCGGTTCTTGAATTTTTATATCCGAAACTATAAGTTGTAATTATATGCTCTCGCAGATGTTTTTGTAGTAAAAGATGTCCTCCAACCTAATATAGTTTTATCTATACCACAAATTTCATATAAGAGCATGGGAGAGAAAATATGGACTTTTAATTGTTTTTTGCCGAGAGAAGCGTCTTAGTGACCGATGTAAACAAAACATGCGATGTTTTGTTAGGGATTTTCTCGAATTTATATCTCCGAAACTATAGCTATGAATATTTTTTTAATCTATGCCTTACAAATCATATAAGAGCTAGAGTTAGAAAAATATGGGATTTAATTGTTGCTTGACGGATGAAATTTAACGAGATACGAGTATAAGTCCATAAAAGTAATTATGTAAAGTGGAAGTTCTAATTGACAGATGCTGTTCAAATTTAAAGTTGGGCGATACATTTTAACAACGATCACTCTTACTTAATTAGGTTTAGGAGATGGAAGTTACGACAGACGGACGGACGAGACGTGCCCATGAGGCGTTCCGCCACTACCACTTCGATGGTAAAGAACGCCTAATATAAACGAAACCTTAAAAATCGATTAGTTTGATAAAGTTGAAAATGTAAGATCATTTTAATCGAGAGAACGGCTCTAAAATCCGTGGAACAATCAAACGTGACCGTTATACTTAACGACTTACCTTTCCGACGCGCTCGATAGATTTTTGAGAGGAGCCCAGAAGGGCACTAAAAATGCCATCGAACACGAATTTGCAGCTATTCTGCATAGGCGAGGAGTTTTATCGCCCAAAAGCAATGGCTGACGGATGGAGGATCCGAAGATGCGACGAGATAAAATTGATGAGAGGAAAGAGGAGGTGGGGAAGGCGGGGAAGCGGAATAAGAAGAGGAGTTAGCGAACTCTCGGTGAGTGATGGTGGAGGCTGTGAAACAAGAGGGAGAGGAGAACGTCCGGCGTCCCGGGAAGATGAACGAGCTGAAGAGTGGACGAGCAAGCGGGAGAGAAGAAAACGGAGAACAGTGAGTGAGAGATAGAGAGGGGAAAATGGCAGGACGGAAAGAAGAGCGAAGGAGGAATAAACACTCTTAGAGTGAAAGACATCGCAAGAGATCCAGTTAATTGAAATTTTTAAAGATACCCCCAGAAAGTAATTTCCGATATAAAATGTACACCTTGACAACGCGGGTAACTGAACGGATTTCGAGTCTCAAAAACATTACGTGGACGTTTGCATCAGTTTTTCTCGAATTTATGAAAGTAACCCTATGAATAAAGAGGTTTGTTGTACCATACCAAATACTATAAGTTTAGGAAAAAGTTTTGCGTCGATGATTTGAGAGAAATGACTGAACAGGAATCGATTAATAAATAGAAGAGGAGATTACGGCCAGTAAATCTGTTAATTGAAGATTCGACTCTGACCGTAAACAAAAAGGAATTTAGCAGGAAGAACAGAGCGCTAAATAAGTATTTCGAGAGCCAGGATCTCATCATCGGTAGGTGCTGTCGAGCCTATGAGAGCCTTTTTATTAAAAAAGTTTTTAAAAACCGTTATGAATATCGATAGCGGTCCGATACCCCCTCTACAGTTTAACGCTTCCCCCTTCCCCTTCTTCCTCTCCCACTTCTGTTATTTTATTTTTATTCTTTGTTACTTTCTTCCTGTTGGTTCGATGCAAGAAGAGACTGCTTAGTCTCAACCACGCTTTTGATATCACAGCCTAAAAAAGATATATGCATATAAACCGTAAAATAAATTCGGATTACAAGAAAAATAAATGTTAAAACGTCCCATTTCACTTCTAAACATAATATGAATTTGGTAGGAAAGCAAAATATAGTGTCATGTTGTAATTGTAGAATAAAAAGTTAACTATTAGGGTTTTTGCGAATACTGTGGATACCTCCATAAGAAACATACTGCGTCGAATAAAAGGTTGGCGGTTTAATTTTTCTACGCTGAAAACTATTAATATAGGAGTGGAACGTAAACAGGAAATATAACCAACCCGAAAAACTCATGAAGTTTTGAATAAAACATTAATAGTGGATATGTTAAAAAAAACAATTCGAGTTGTTTCGTGATAAAGCAGACTCGAAACAAAAGTTAATCTCAAAACTACAAAAGAATAACAAAAACCCATTCTGAGATATTTCACAAAAGCAGGATCAAAGCGTTTGGTAAGCGCGTCCACCTTTCGTATTGACCCGAGGATAAAAAAGAGATCGCCGGAAGAGAACGTAATTAATGCCTTTGGATTGACGAAGTCTCGCAGAGATTTTCCAAACACCCTCCTTCTCCCTCCAGTCACCAACATCACACGCCGTTTGAGAACCCGCAAAACCAAAAGGAGAACGCTGCGAGTAAAAGCGATTTTTTCCCTTTTCGCAGGAATATTTACAACAGCAAAGTTTACAGGGAAAACAGGACGACCTATTTGCCTTTTTCTGAGGATGTGGACTGGAAGTGAGTCTTATTCAGCTATTCGAGACGAAAATTCAGCGGAAAGAGAATGTCGGACGACAAGCATTGGCTTACTGTTCCTTTTGGAGAAATTACAGGAGAGAGTTCTTCTACGAATTGCAGAGTACACCCAAACCCCGCTTTGCGTCGGGGTCAATATCATTCGCTATCGCCCGTGCTACTTTTGAACTTCTTTCCTTGTCAGGAGCGTCATTTTTAAAAATCTCAATAGCTTCGTCGATCAAACACAGGACTTTGGAAATTCGTTTTAAAGTTAAAGTTTGTTGCATAGTCCAGTTGCATTAACTCTCCGTTGCACATTTTCTGATTGTGTGAGGCAAAAAATTCATCTATGTATGTTTGAGGAATCCCCAAACATACCTCGAGTTGCCACCCGTTCGGTTTTCACCCGAAAAGTTCGGTAATCAAATTATTTTTTCGTTGTTCGTACTGAACACAGAAATGTTCGATAAAAATTCCATAAAAACAAGTTTTTATCAAATTTTAGCTTAATACAATTCGAAAGTTAGCATTTCGATTATTGCCTAAATCGACTTCAAATCGAGTAACAATATCATGGTTATATTCCGTGTTCGTTAATGACACCAGAAAAAGGAGGTAACCCTAAACATACCACAACGACGCATGTGCAGAAATTTACGACTCAAAGCAAAATTTTGGTTTTAATTGTTCAACAGCTCAACTTTGAGTACGACGCAAAGCGAAACGGTGCAAAGCGAGGTCTGGATGTATAGTGAACAGATTGCAAAAGGGGGAAAAAAGGTTTCGGAAACACGAGGACATCTGATTAAACAGAAATTTTCCACTGAACAAAAGTGAAGTGGATTCGAAGAATGTAAAGAAAACTGCAGAGTTTCAATCGATGGGCAACCTCATGAGCGTAAATGTCAAAGCTTTTTTTGCTTGGCCTCGTTTCAATTTAATAGAGTGTGACGCATGATTACTACATGAAAAAGTCGCTGATCTTAAATCACATGACTCATGTCACTAAACGAACACTATCAAATGGTAGTATATTTGAAACCTTTATTTGATTTTAAATACACAAAATTGCAGGACGAAATAAAATAAAATTGTGCTGTTTAATCACGACCAATGCTCAAAGCTAAAAGCTGGTGTTTAGTATCGCTAAATAAAACACATTTTCTCTGATAAACTGAAAATGTAAACGATGCAGCACACAATTACCAAATAATAGAACAAATAGTTCAGGAAAGAACAAATCCGCCTCCTTTCCTTTCAATACAATTTTAAAATATCACAATTTGGGGTGTACACAGATTTCCCGTGGTACAGAATTGTTTTTCATCAAATTTGCCGTATAGTATAGTAATGCATTTGATTTTAAATCAGAAAATTATTTTTCCTCATATTGTGGTATTCCTGCTTTTTTAATCCGTTCTAAACATATTCATCTCGTTTTGCCATTCTATATCCGACCTAAAAACGAAATTTCTTTGAAATTCGTTCAGCCAATACCTTCCGATTTCATAGTTACAGAAACATTATAATCTTGATATTGTGCTAGCCCTGTTTAGTCGATACGGTTGAAAGATGAAATTTTTTGTTATTTATAAAAAGATTAAATATATTATATTTGTTTAAAATCCATGCGGATAGTTCTCTAGAAATTCGAGAAAAAGAAATATTATTTTACTTTTTCCTATGGTAGCCCTGCTCTTAGATCCGCTTTAAACACATTGATTTAATTATGGTATGTTGCACAAATCTTATATACAAAATTTAATTGAAATCCGTTCAGCCATTCCTTCCAAATCCTTAATTACTGAAAGAGTTTAATTTGTAATTTTGCCACCCCGGTTTGTTGATTCGGTTTAAATATGATAATATGGTTTTGTATACATGTGTATATTATCTTTATATATAATTACTCAATGTGTGTCCTTCTGTCCGTCCGTCTGTTCGTCCGTTTGTCTGTCCGTCCGTCTATCTGCCCGTCCGTCCCCCCTTTTATCTCTTGAACAATTTGTCATAGAGAAATGCTGTAAACGCCATTTTGTTTCTGCCAACTAGGAGACCCCAGGAAAACTATTTTCGTCTAAGGAAGTGTCCCAGATTCTACGCTGGGAGACGATTATATTTTTCCATATGTTTACACAGGAATTTTGATTTTTCAAGGTGCAAGGTATATTTCTTTCATTCATTAAAAACGTAAATATGGACCGAATTTCTCCGTTTTTGCTTTATTCGACGGCTAAAATTATAAAATATTTTATTTTTGCGATGTTATACGGAATAATTTGTCAGAAATACGCATTTATTTTCGAAGTTTTATCGCTTTTTCGTACTCTTTCCGGGTGTTGCCAAGGCGTCCCTCATTGTTGCCTCCGAATGAATTAGCGTCTATTAAGCCTTCAAATACCCTAAATAATTGCTTTATCCACTTCGCGCTGTTTATGAAGCATCGAAGTTATAGTTGTAGTAATGTCAAACTTAATAGATTTCAACGTTAATAATTAATGATTACTATTATTCAGTAAACTGCGTGTGGGTTGTGGGCATTTTTAACCATTGACCAAAAGAAAAAATCTTCTTTCTTTATTAAAATACTGGAATGTGACCTTTTCCTTATGAGAGAGACAATTAAAATTGCACATATCTAATATATAACATTGAATGCCTGTTTGTCTGTGTGTGCCCTATACATTCCCACACCTTTTGACTTATCGGGACCAAACTTCGCAAATTGACTCCCTATGACCTTACGGGTAACATATGGTACCCGAGAACCCCAACAACCACCCCGCACAGACAGACAGACGGATATACAGCGAGTTCTCATATATCGATTTGATTTCTTTATGACGGTGTAGCCTTCGCACAGACAGACAGAGATTTACAGTGGGTCTTCGTATAACAATTTGTTTTCTTTAACTTATGTGAATTAAAAGAATTAATCATAATATCGTAGTTTGATTTTTAAATTTTCAGAAATAGCGTTTCTATAAACTGTTATTAGAAACCCGAGCAACGCCTGGTACTTAAAGCTAGTAAATTATAAAAACAAACATGGCATTCGAAATATCAGTTGTCTAATTTTATAAGCAGAAATTGGCTATTATTACTTTTAAACATGGAGATTTATTACTGACTTCGCCAAAATTTTTGTGGGTACCTCTATTAAGTATTGAATTTGGTTAAAATTAATGGGAACAGTTCAACACAAATGCGTGTAAAAAGATTTTTTTATCCTTTTTATTGTGACAACTCTGCTTTAAATATCTATACTAAACATCTTGATTTTGTTATTTTATGTTGCACGCCTGCTTCATACAATATTTCGTTGAAATTGGTTGGGCAATTTCTTCCAAATTCATAATTATCAAAAAGTTTAACTTTGCAATTGTGACACCTTTGCTTAGTCGATCCGGTCCAAATATGCTGTTTAATTTATGTGATGATTCTTTGTACCAAATTTAATTGAAATTGGTTCATTCATGAAGAAGGTGTTACGTGGACACGGACACACATACACACACACACACACAGACACCGAGGCGATCTCATAAGACTGCTTTTAATTTTTGGAAAGTAGAAAAGCGTTTCTTACCGTTGAACTTTATTTCTCTATTAAAATCGCCAGTAATCGCAGGAAAATGAAGAGATTAATTACTTCACTAGAGAAGTAAATATGATAAACGCAAGTTCTATGATAGTTGCAAAAATGCCACGCAAGATGAATTTTCAATATCTTCCGGACCAATGCTTCCACTGGCCTCTTATAAGTTGTGGCTCCCTATATCCTCCAAGCGACGAGAAGTACGTCCTTTATATTTCGCTCACGTCGCCGGGAGCCTCTCCTGGTCCTGCAACTCTGCAAAAACATCGAGAACAAAGTTTTCAACTTCCACAGGAATGCGAAAGTTAGAGCTTAGACAAGGGTTCTGTAATATTGTGCCCAGAGACACAGGTGAGCGCAATGGCCACATTTCTATCCGTTCCATGTTTTTTATGACGAAATAAGACACGGTCAGACACTTCCAAGATATGGCACATAGAATTTAATAGTTTCATTAGTATAAATAAAGAAGTTTTAAAATCGCCCCTTAACATTTATTTGGCTTTCCCAATAAAAGTAAAAAAAAATTTAACTCTGAGATGCATTAGTTTACGGATAATTTGACATTTTGCATTTCCTGTCGTTTTCTAGACACCATAAATGAAGGCTAAGGAGAGATTTTTCCATTGAAAGATGCATGCAGAAATTTCACGTGATTATTACAATTTATTAAATGATGTAGATATTTTCAAAATTTGCAGCACGTCGAAAATTTGGTTCATTGTTAGTCTCTTCTGGTACCAAAGGTCAAAAAATCCGTCAGTAATAATTACTTCGATTAGCACACACCATAAAGTTTGTGTAGTCTTTTCATCATCATCATCAGGTCATGATGATGCGAATGCATCAAAATCGGTGGTACGTGTATGTTGTTACGTGGAATCAACACAAAGTCATTTGAAACTGCGTTGTTTGTTGTTTAATTTAACAATCCCTAACCTAATTCTCTTTTATTATGGAGTTCCACGAAGTTTGGGCTTCTTCAATAAATTTGTAGTCGCTTCAATTCTAGAACACTTTACAGAGTCCTCCCGCCTCATTTTCGTTAGACTAATAATAATCCAGGTCTACCATTCAGCTACAAAAAAATCCGTTTTCAGCGCTAAAATTTCCTTCTAATCAATCATCATTTAGATGAATGCGATGGGAATAGCGCGAAAACTCATTTAAAAATATTTTTCATAATTTAACTCATTGTTTGACTTGAAATCCCTATTGATCACATCTGCTATAAAAAATAAAAAAATTAAACATTTCACGATATAAAAATCAAAGACTGCATATTTGGTTTCTGTTGTCTTTTTTACCGCCTAAAGCTTATTATTCGGAGAATAAAGAAGTTTTAATGAGGTATTCCGAGTATTTCAATTAGGTATGCATACTAATATTTTTCAATAAAGGAGTTGAAATCCTTTCCTGTATTCAATGGCCATGATGCGCATAATAGCATTTACAAAATATTTTCGTATAATCTCTTTCGTCAAAACATTCTCCAATTTTGATCTGTCTCGTTCCTATTTTGTTGAGTTTTGTTCGCCCTTCATTTTTTCTGTATGCGCGTTAAACTTTCGCAATATTCCTGATCCTCTCTTTTGCTGAAGAAACCTATTTTTACAACTTGATCCGGTTAATGTTTATTTTTAACTTGGTGTTTAAATTGCCTCGATTAAAGGTTTTTTCATCCATATAACAAAAGCTTTCCGTTATCGTCAATCTGCATATGATATAATATGCTGCAATATTTACTACATTATCTTCGAAACAATCGGAATAACGTTAACGGTAAAGTTAGATTTCCCATTTAACATCAATTTCGCCGTAGTCTCCACCTTTACATTCTACAATCGGAATGATGTACATAAGAAAATTGTAAGAGCATGCAAACTGGAGTGTTGCTGGAGAATTTAATATGAATAACTTGAACGTGGTTTATTATGAAGATTTAAGAGTAGTGAGATTAATATCGTCATCATATGCAATAAAACATTGTTTGAACTAAGAAAAATCTGCATTCGACATGAAAAGAGCGATGTCTATGATAAAAAATTATTGAGGCTGTTGCGACGCACTTACCTACGCTAAAAATAAATTTTCATTTGGTATATTGGTTCATGAGTTAAAATTCCGTAGTAAGTCAAGAAATGTGCGACTAATAATACTTAAAAACATAAGTCATTTTCACCCGAGTTGAGTGAAAACTAGTTCAATCTTTATTTTTAGGGCAAACTTAATAACATTGACAAAAATATCAAATTAATTAAAAAATTATAGAAAAATGAGCAATGAACTAGGTTTTTCTTTTCCAATGAAACATTCCCTTTATTTGCATGTAAAGGCTAAATTAATAATAGAGTAAGAGAGGCGCGCTGACCAATACATGAGTTAAAACGATCAATTTCATATGGAAAACCGAAATGGAGAAATGTGAGAAGAGAAACCGAGATTACAATAGATGTAAGAAGAGGTAGAAGGAGATAACACTGGTCAACAAAGATTTTGTTAAATGTAAAGTTTCTACCGTTTCTTATGTATTTTTAGGTGCTGATTTAAAAATGAAGTTAGAATTTTTCTATCACCCATCATTTTTATGTAACAGACATAATAATATGTATATAGAAATTAGCGTATAAATATTACTTATTGTGTTCATAGAAAGAAACATAGCTAGTTTGTAAATGTTGGTTTATGTGTTGACTGTTAACATGAGGTCATTGTTTGCTCAACACCATAGTCCAAAAACTATAAGTCATCACCTTGGATCTCTTTGCTCTCAGTTGAGTGTCAGCTTTCATTTGTGAAACATGCCTAGTGTCTGTGACTCATAGTCCAAAACCTATGAGTCATCACCTTGGGTAGGCAGCTACTAATGTAAATATGCTGACACTTTCACAATGTCTGAATCAGTATATTCTCTTTGCTCTCAGTTGAGTGTCAGCTTTCATTTGTGAAACATGCCTAGTGTCTGTGAGTTCTAGCATAATGGTGAATATTTTTAGTGCGTAGCGTGTGATTTTTAAGGGAAACATGCCTCGAAATTGTAAAAGTCACCCAAACAATTTTTGCTATATTTGTGGTGAGTTAACTTTTAAGGCACAGAGACGAAATATTACACCTCTAGTTAGTAAATCATATGAGCTTTATTTTGGATGCAAAGTAGGTGATCAGGACAAATCTTGGGCCTCTCACATCTGTTGTGCTTCATGTGTAACACTTCTGACTGGTTGGCTTAAAGGATCCCGTCACATGCCATTTGCAGTTCCAATGGTTTGGAGAGAACCTAAGGACCATTCGTTAGATTGCTTTTTTTGCTTGACTACCATATCTGGATTTACATCTAAGTCTAAACATACTGTAAAATATCTAGCTATCAGCTACCAAACCAATGCCCCACGGTCCAGAGCTTCCTGTACCTAAGCCACCAGAAAC
This sequence comes from Tanypteryx hageni, assembly GCA_028673005.1. Lineage (NCBI taxonomy): Eukaryota > Metazoa > Arthropoda > Insecta > Odonata > Petaluridae > Tanypteryx > Tanypteryx hageni. The sequence goes on from CM054117.1 coordinate 45,823,511, forward strand.
ATGGACCTTAGATGATGGTGATGTCGAGACCCGGAGTGACTCAGGAGATGAAATACAGAATGACCCAGCATTTATGGAAAGACTGGCTTCTTCTTACGCTCACTTGATAAATCAGTCTGAACTCAATGACTTGGTTCGTGATCTTAATTTATCTAAACGACAAGCAGAACTTTTAGCTTCCACATTAAAAGGATAGAATCTTCTTTATCAGGGCGCAAAAATATGTTTTTTCCGTAAAGGTCAGCAGAAATTTGAACATCTATTTTCTAAAGAGGGAGATCTAGTTTATTGCAATGATGATGATTCTCTACTGGAGGCCTTAGGGCACCAACACAATCCGAGGGGCATTCGTTCATAGATACCTAAAAGGTGATTTTAAAAGCAGTCCTACTTCACAATGGAAATAAGTACCCATCTGTTCCACCAGCCCATGCTGTTCCCATGAAGGAATCGTATGAAATCACGAAACTTCTGCTAACCAGTATCCTGTATGAAAAGTATTCTTGGCATATCTGTGGAGATCTAAAAGTGATTGCTCTGTTACTTGGGCTACAGCTTAAATACACCAAATTTTGTTGCTTCTTGTGTGAATGGGATAGCAGAGATAGACAAAACCACTACATCAAAAAGCAATGGGTAAAATGAGAAACACTCACTCCAGGAAAGAAAAATGTGGTTAGTCAGCCACTGGTTAGTTCTGAAAAATCTATTTACCGCCATTGCACATTAACTGGGCTTGATGAAAATTTTTGTAAAAGCGATGGATCGTAATGGACGTGGATTTCTCTTCTTGAAAAATAAATTTCCGAGAATTAGTGAGGAAAAAATCAAAGAAGGAGTATTTGTGGGTCCTCAAATATGGGAACTGATGAAGGATGATTTGTTTGAAAGCAAACTGAATGAAATTGAAGCAGTTGCATGTGCATCTTTCAAAAAAGTAGTCACCAACTTTCTAGGAAACTACAAGGCTGAAAACTACAGGCAACTTGTGAATGAGTTTCTTGTGGCCTACAGAGCAATGGGGTGTAACATGTCTCTAAAAATACACTTTCTGGACTCCCATTTGGACTTTTTGCCAGAAAACCTCGGGGCTGTGAGTAACGAACGTGGAGAACGCTTTCATCAGGACATCTCTGCTATGGAAAAGCGCTACCAGGGAAAATGGAGCCCAAAAATGTTGGCTGACTACTGCTGGACACTCAAAAGGGATGTTACTCTAGTAAAATTCAGCAGACAATCCACATCAACCACATTTTAGGTTAGTAAATATATACTAAATTTTTTACATACAATAAAAATACCTTTAATTTGAATCATCCTTCGATTACTAAAAAACCCTGGGCGATAGAAAAATTTGATAAACAGATTTGAAATCAAAGCAAAAAATTCTATAAAAATCACCATATTCTTGCCATGTAACAAAAAAGTGTTCTTTTGTTATCCAATGCAATCAGCTGTTCCACGTAAAAGAGAGAAGCAGAGAAGATCAGTGAAAAGGTGGCACAGAGGAAAGAGTAGAGACATCGAGAGCGGAAAAAAACATGAGTTCACAGTTAGGACCCGTCCTAGCAGGTATGTCTTTCCCTTCCTTAGCAATGAACGTAAGGGAAGGCAAGGAAGAAGGAGAGGATGGGGAGAAGTATCAACGGAAGGCCATAATATGGGAAGGAGAGCTGAGGAATAAAATATAGGGGTTGAGACATTGAGAGAGGTCCGAAGTAGATAGGGCGGGGAAGAAGGGAGATGGAGAGGGAGAGAAAAAGATAAAGGGAGAGCAGGTAAAGAGAAGGGTATGAGAGTAGGAGATGGAGAAACTGGTTACGGAGGAAACGGCGAAAGGAAATGGAATTGGCGGACGTGATCGAGGTGAACGCGACTAGATAGGGGGTGTTGAGAAAGGAAAAGAAAAGAACGGAATAAGGAAAACAGGACAAAAAGGAAAAGACTGTGATAAATGCGATTGGAATAAGAAGGGGAAAGAATATGTTGGGAGTTTCACGTCAGAAGATAAATAAAGCGCTGACGAATGGGTGGGAAACTGGATTATTTGAGACAAGCATAAAAGCGATAGAAATAAGAAATCTGGAGACCTTGAACAACGAATCGTTAGATATTAACCGAGACGCAAAGGAAATATAAAGGGAAACGTGAGCCAATAACAGATAGCGTTAGATAAGAGACTTAATTTTGCATGCTTTAAGTCAGAAGTATAATGCGGAAGAAGAAATAGAAATTGATAATGACTTGTAAAACTAAAGAGAAATGTTTAGGTGTTTGGAAAAATCTAATAGTAAAAAATGTTTTAGTATTAGTTAAAATTATTAGTTAAGAAAAGCGATTAAATACGTTTGAAATCATGAAATTAATTTGTAAGATATAAAAAAATGAACAAATTCCCCGCCTAAATTTAGAAAATGGTTAAAAAGTTAAATAAGACAAATAGAAACGAGGAAATATAGTTGTGTTTAGATATTTGAAAAACTGTGATGAAAAGATAGAATAAGAAATTTAAAAAACTAAAAGATAATAACCCGAATAGATGGAACGAAAAAATACTTTAATCAGGTTATGAAATATTTATAAATAGGAAAATGACAACTGATGAAAAGTTATTGCAAATGCAAAAATAATCACTTAAAAATAAATAATTGAAAAAGGTATCTCCAAGAGTCATAAAAAGTTACAAAAACAGATGAACATTTCGACTACAATGCTGTTGATTTTTCAATTTTTGACGCTTAAGTGTTAATTCTGGAATTTCTTCAGCCATAATACGAGCTCAATAATTCTCTGGTGAATTAAATAATGCCGTTTTTATTCTTGCAATTCCCCCATTTCTGAAAAGGAAATGATTAGTTTTTCTCTCGCATATTATCCTCATCTTTACTCTAGAACGGCATACGAAAATAACTGAAAAAGAAAACACGCATAAGAGCTTGTAAATTAATGTAGTTAATGTCTTGTTAAAAAATCCATGCTTGAAAAAAAACTTTATCGTGCCATATCCATCTTATCATGTTTTAGATATAAAACATAGGTGAATAAAGCGGGGAATAAATCGAGAAATTTCATTTAAAAAATGAGGTAATGTTTTTGTTTGACACGATAGCGTCAGTAACTTTGATATTAAAGCGAAAATTTTAGCTGGGGGAGGGATTTGCGATAGATATATACGGTCAAACCCAGATTTAGCGCCACCGTTTGCTCATCACTGACATTGGCACTAAAGCGGGAGTGGCGATAAATCGAAGTATGTACGTGGTTTATCTCATCATAAGATAAAAGTTCTCTTCACAACGATTCATGGGTGTTATACTGGGGGAGGGTGCTAAATCGGGGTCTGACTGCATAAATTATACGAGTCATTGAAATAAAACTAATACGAAACAAGTACGGAAGTTTCGTATTATTTGCAGGGCATGTGGATGTCAATTTAGCACGCATGTCAAGCAGCGCAGTCACGAAAAAGTGTCTGATGGGGCTCGAGGCGGGAGATGGAGGAATGTTGAGAAGGGTTCGATGGCGATAGCGAATGTGATTGAGGAAGAACGTATTAGAAGTTATGCGAAGTTGAGCTAGGGTGTTTTGGGCCACGGAAGTTGAGTTAAATTGAGAATGTGTGCATGGGAGTGAAGGGTGAGCAGGAAGACAATGGAGTGAGAGTGCGGAGGAAACAAGGTTGAGAGGATGTAAGGGAGGGATTAGAGAAAGTATGGGCGATATGGGAAGGAGAAAAGAAATCTTCCCATAGAAATCGAAGTGGCCCAGTAGGAAGAGGAAAAATTCCACCAAAATAAGGAGTCAGCATAAACATTACAAATTTTTTTGTTATGTGTCTTGAAAATAATGAGTTATGCTCTTCCTGGCAATGATCATAGTACTAAAATGGTTTTGAATATGAAACATTGTTTAAATATTTAATGTATTTTCATTTAAAGACAGTATCAAATTATTTGGTTGAAAGTGACATATAACAAAATTTATTCTGGCAAAAGTAAAGCCGTCCAACATTTTTGTCTTTATAGAAAATTTTTCTTAAGCCTTGGCGTCCTCAATGGCATTATGTGCTTTACTATATTTCCAGGTGCAACTATCATGCTGTAATTCGTTTTCCAAGTCGAAATTACTGAATAGTATATGTTATAATTAAAAATGCTAAATTAAATTATACGGCGAACAATATATACAGTTATAAACAATTTAAATATCAATGCATTACGCGGTTTACTATTAAAACCTTTATATAGTTCTTTATAAGCCTCTTTCTGGGAACCCAAAATTTGTAGTCTAGAGAAATGGAGTCATATTGTGACCAATACATGATTTACCTTAAGGCATTGCTTAAAGGTGCATATTTTTAATTTTACGTAATATTTTTTATTTATTATTTGAATTTAGCCAAAAACGAAACCAAAAACTATTAATAAGACGTTTTCTTAGAAATATTACAATAAAAGTGAATTATAAATTTCAATACAAAATGTGTTTTATTTTAACTAAAAACGGAGAAATTTGAGGGTGGTGCGATTATCTAAATTCCTGAGGGCGCAAGATTTGTAATTCCGCTACCGAATGTGGAATTTAAAAAAGTAACACTTCTATAGGTAAAAATCTCACCGAAAAAGTAGATTCAAAGTTCACTCACCGAAAGCGTAACTACACGCACGCATAAACAAAATGAGATTTATTAGGGGCAAAAAATAAGAGCGAACGAAGGAAGTGGAATGCAAAGGCGAGATAAAGAAAGTTATGAAGAGAGAGGAGAGGAGGCAAATATAGAGGAAGGAGATGGAAGGAAGTTATATAGGAAGCTTGAGGAATTGCGAAATTGGCTGAAAAGATATGCAGGGAATTTCAAGTTCGTGGGCTGAATAGGAAATACCCCCAGTGAAAGAGATGGAGATACGGTAAAGAGGGACTTGGATTAGAGAAAGTGGAAAGCACGGATGAGGAGAGAACGGAGAAAGAAAGCTGTTAAAAAGGGCGGGAGAAAGTGAGGGAGGATTTGATTACATATATAAGTGTCTGTTAGGAGTGGCAAGGAAGGAATTTTGTAAGTGGGGAGGTGAGATAACGTGAGGCAGGCAAAAAGGGTGAGTAATATGAGTGATAATTTAACTTTTTCAGGTAAAAAGGTATACGTGTGCGAGGTGGGGAGGGAGAGATAGAGAGAAAGCGGAGAAGAGAGAGTGAGACAGTAAGGAAATATTGCGCAACTCTCGTGAAAATTGAACTACAATGGTAGTGGGGTAATATTCGTATAAGCGGCAAGAATTTAACACATATATTCAAAGTGTAAAGAATAGTTTTTTGAACTGTCGGAAGTAATTTTATCTATTTTTTCAATTTGAATTTAAATAGAAAGCATTTAGCTCGTTTTTTGTACGAAATTCTTAATTTTGGCTTTTAAAAGAGGTGACGTTACTAAACGAGAAAATAATTCCTAGTTTATGATTTGCTTGACATTTTTTCAGTTTGCAATAAGAATTCCATTCTCTGCCTCAATAACCGCTAAACAGTACGCGTAAATGAATTTATTTCATAAAATCAATATAATTTTAATAATATTCATAAATATTTTCGCAAGCATCGTACATCAAGCTTGATAATCAGGAATGTAATTCTTGCAGTGAACTATATCGGAAATAACAGTATTGTACCTAGATAGCAATAACAGAGATAAATCCCTAAAACAAATATTGCTGTCTTAATAGAAATTACATGCACAAAAGTCACGTAAATAGCAGATACTTCACGTATAAAAGTAAGCATGAAATGACAAATATAGACCAAAAATACTGCGCACTTAAGAGAAAACATGTTGGCCCAATGTTTTAGTTTCGGAATTGGAAACAACATAAAAGAATAAGACTAAAATAGAGAAAATTTTCTATTGATACATTATTTGATGATAAAATAATTTTTCTAGGTAGGTTCGAACATTTTAGAAGAGTTTAAAATTTCGAGAATCGGTGAGAAAATTACATGCACAAAAGTCTCGTAAGTAGCAAATACTTCACGTATGAAAGTAAGCATAAAATGATAAATATAGGCCAAAATTAAAGTGGGGGAGATACAATATGCCGAAATATAGCTACGAAACTAATTATCTTCACCCCTTTCGGCTTGGCTCTTAAGATTTCTCGGTATTCTGAAAAACTATGAAAGAGCGACTTGATCTCGATTACAAACGTCTCATTTAAAAGTGAATAAGGGGATAATTAATTTGAAATGACAGATAAATGAAAGAAAAAAATTCTGCATACCCAGAAGCTCATCTAAATATGAATCTAGTAGTTTGAAAAATATTTTAAATAAACAATGAATTTCCATAAGCGAAGTTATAATCCGCGATTCTAATAAGCAAAATAAACTAACTTTTTCAATCGATTTTTTAAAGCTTCGATTTGGATATGCGAATGTCGGACTACGTAAACATCAAGCATCAAGCAAAAGATGTTCGTCTGATAATAACTTTTTAGTCTTAATAAACGATACTTTTTAATGTGGTAACCAACATGTTTAAATATTAATGTAATAACAAGCTGTAGTAGAGTACGCAAGGACCGTAGCATGAATGAGGTGTGTTACTTGTAGTTTAGATTCAAGAAGTGAAATTTATATTTTTGATACCAGCATAGTGGAGACGCTTAAAATAAATTTTGAAGTATTATTCCATTTCTCAAATAGAAGATAGTGAAATGAATAGGTCTAAACTAGGGGCTGCCAACAAGCCGCTCTTTAGATGACAATATTCGTCTCCTAGAACCTTTGAAAAAACATACGGTGACTAGCTTCATGTGCCAACGTAGGATTAATTTGCTACGAAAGAGGTTAAAATAGCCAAAAGGCAATTTTATTTGACAGGCCATAGTCATCATACAGAATATGCATTTCGTCTGCCAGATTAGAGGTAGAGGAATCACATCACATTGCGACAAACAATATATAGGCCAGACAAAAAGGAAAATAATTACACGGTTTAACGAATATCTAGCACACTACAAATATAATCGTTTTGAAAAATCGAGCGTAGCCAAACACATAGTCGAGACAGGACACGGCATAAACTTGAATGACATTAAATTACTTATTTCGTCAAACAACTCACTCAATGCTTTGGAAAATTTACATATTTACAAAAACCGCCAAACAATTATGAATACAGACATGGACTTCAACAAAACCTTATATAAACTAACAGATAAATATAGCATCGACGCTTCAAAAAATTTCGTAATTCATTTGTTTTTCGTTCCCCTCAACATCCGAATCCTTATTGTTCTCACAGTTGACTTCCAGTCACTGTCATTATAAGTTCCCCCTGAAGGTACCCACTTAATCGGTGTAAATTTTTATGACTGAAGGAGTTGTTACATTGATTAGAAGAGGAATAAACACAAATTGCGTGGGCGGCGATTTTTTTCTGGGAGAACGAGCTCAGACAAAAAATGTGAATTTCGTTCAACGAAACTTGATCGCCCTACAGCGCCCTAATTGTTATCCTTTTCTTGGCTTGCTTGCATAGCTACGAAATTCTATTCGGTCAAACTCAAACTATCACTCAAAATGTCATGTCCCGTCCCCTCCGAACTTCACCTTGCCGAGATAAGAAAAATATCTCGTTACGGTTCGAACGCAAGGGGTGGAAACATCTGTGGGTGAAAGCGTGGGAAAGTCCGCAGGGAGGGTTTCCTGACTAGGGGTGCCAACCGACCCTTATTGGCCGGGATTTCCCTCATCCTCAATATTTGTCCCGCCTCTAGTACGAACTGTATATGGAACGCTATTTCCCCGCATTTCAAATTTTACTGTTATTTTTTTAACGAGCGCGTTGTATAACATAATATACGGCGCAATATACATTGTACAAACTTTCTCATATACGTATATACGTTTGATCTCACTACAGTTTTTGCTCCGAAATTAACTCTCCCCTCTGACGCGTGCGCTGAGCGTCTTGTACAGAAATAATGCCACTGGACGATATATAGTAAGTTTTTTGGGACATATGGCTTAGTTAGTATTATTTATGAAAACAGGCTCTACGTTTGGATGGATTTTTAACAAAATCCTAAGAGTCACCATTTTTGAGTAAAACGAATTTTGTTTCAAAATATCCAAGAATAACATACCCTTAATTGTTGCGCAATATCATTTATCTCATCATAATGTCATTTACGAATGATATTATCCATAAATATGATATATCATCCGATTTAGTTTAACCGTAAGGCTGAATGTAGTAAGAGTTTGAATGGATCGCGGCGGAGGCGTGACGTCATAAGGTATATTGTAATGTCACTGGACGGCATATAGAGTGTTCAAGAGATATATGTCTTATAGAGTTATTTGTGACATCAGGCTCTACAATTGGTATGATTTTAATCAAATTCTCCGGAGCCATTTTTGAGTAAAGAAATTTTTCAAAAAATCGCCAAGAATAAACTACCCTTAATTTTTGCACATTATCATTTTTATGAAAAATCTAATGTGGCCACCACACGAATTTCTCCATATCTGTAATATTTCTAAAAATTCCAAATAGGTTACATAATAATAAATATTTTAAGAAATTGCGAAAAAAATTTAGACTACAAAGAACAGAAATAAGCTCAAACCATAGCCTTCTGATATTGGATGTAGCCATAAAGCTCCAACAATTAAGAAAAGAAAAAAAAGCGTTACTAAGATGTAACTAAGCGTCAATTGTTAACAATACTCGTCGGTATGTGGCGTGGTGGTGGCAGCTATAAATATAAGATATCTCTTAAACAATGCATTATATGGGAAAATGATTCAAAAAAGGTTGTGTAAAATTAAATTTCCTACAACCTTTATACAATACATTTTTATATTTGTCAAATATCAAAGCAAATATTTCAAAGTAACGGATAAGTGACAAGAGTAAACACTCACTTCCGGTGACCGAACTAATCAGCTCTTGTGACTTTTATAAAAATGTGGAATATAAAATTTCGCGTTGACCTGATTAATAGTTTTTTGGTTAGAGCACCCACAAAAAGCTATCACATACACAGACATCATCGAGAAAATGGTCAAAACGTGTTCAGGGGACCTCAAAACGTATATTTCCGTTGAAATCTCGAAGTCGATTTTTTTCATGAAAACAATATTTTACTCAATGCTACATATATGGAAAAAGTAAAAACCGGACATTTATACTTTCCGAAAAACGTTTGGGATACCCAGACAGAACACTAAAAACCGGGACAACTCCTGGAAAACAGTGATGTCTGGTCACCCTAAGAGAAAGGATGGAAACGGTTAATATCGCAAAAGGTTTCTCAGTGCCATTACTACTACCTTCCTCTCCTATTATTCTTCTTCCTTCCCTCCCTTCTACACTAATTGACCAAATAGCTACCCTGACCAAGTGAATTATATATAAACTAGGGAGATGTCCGTTGAACTTTAACGGGAAAGATTTTTATGAAATTTCGTGAATAGATGTGACGCAAAGCTATTATCCACATAAATTCGAACAAACTTTTTCAAGTCTGTACGCTTCTTGTCCACCCAATAGTCTCACTGCCTGCATTATTACGCGTTTTCCAATACAGATACAATCGCAGGAAACAGAATCCGTCGAAAATAAGTTCTATTTTCGCTTTTCTCGCAGTCTCCCTTCCGATTTTTCCTCACTATCTCATGTTCCCGTCAATACCTTTTATTTTTTATCACTCTCACCCACTCCATCATTCATAATCTCCCCCTTTCCTTTCTCCTTCTTTTCCTCTCCAACTCCTCTCCCTAACTCCCATCATGGACCTCCTTGAAAGGTGTCGCTAAATTCCGTTACGGGAGATCCCCTGTCGGATTAACGTCACACCGATTACATTTCTCCTGGAAAAATTACCTTCGGAGATAATCTTTTAGATGGACATATGAAAGATCTTGATGCCATTTGCAACATTAAATCACTTTTTCCGAAGAGAGCCCCAAAAGATCAAATTGAATTTCGAGGAATTCTAACTGGAGATGTGCTATTTCTATTAACGTCGTTGCCAAGAGAATGAGAGAGCAGATATGAATAAATTATAATGTACCGTCCAGCAGAAAATCTTCTCTTAACACTCGGACGCCTGTACTTAGCTCACCCCCTAGAACGCCCAACAGGGTCAATTTGACCCGTACTATGAAATATCAGCTTTTATTTCTTAAAATTGGGAAATTAATAGCGATCCATTATTTTCGAAATTTAAGCAATTATAAGTTATGTTTATGTTTAGTAAATTTTGCCAAGCTGATACATTCATGTTCAAAAATAATGTTTGTAACAATTATTTTTTCAAAATAAAAGTTGTTTTATACTAATTTTTATATTTTTATAAATATTTCACTGCTCTCTTATGAGAATGTGAGCACGCTGTCTGAAACTTAAAATAACAAGTGCATACATCTTCAAAATGTCAACTTTGAAAAAAGAAAATTTAAAATCACGCAATTATTGCAAAACAGCGAAAGAACGTAAAAAACTTATGCTCAAGTAATATAAGGCAGACCCATAATTACCAAAATGAAAAATAAATTAGGTACGGGTAACAACAAAATGCACAAAATTAAAATATACAGAGACAAACACGCTAATTGTAAAAAGGCATTATTAGTCGGATATGCATAGCGGTAATGCATTCGGGTTGAAAGCACTCATTTCGCTTACAATTACTATGAACAGGTTGATTTACGTATAACTAATTTAATAAACTAACGCTAATTATAAATAGTAAGTATTTTACTAAACCATGTACTAACAAAAATATTCAGGTCCTGAAAAATAGGTTTCTTTGACACATATTTGTGACGAACAAACAAAGTTTAAAAATAATATGATAACATAAAATTATGATTCTTTCATCACGTTCGTGCAGCTGACGCAAGTGCAACGCATTTTGCACATGCACTTCCCACAAACCATTTTCTTGTATACTGTGCATTTGGTTGAAATTTTATTTTCCCTGCAATTTTCCATGATCAGGCATCTTGGACGTTTTGGTACAACTTCTTCCAAATCAGATCCTTCGCCTTTATTATAATAATTTGGCTGCTTTTTTATGTACCTGCTTCACTCGTAGCTTCTCTGCAAGCTATGTGATGAATTTTCTTACAAGTGATAGCTGTATATATCACGACAGCATTTATTGCAGACAAATCAAAAATTTTATAAAAATATATGTAAGTCGAACATATTCTCGGGAATGTTATTGAGTTTCGCGAGAATCTCATCCGAGTATAAATCGCGTCCACGAGTCATTTATCTGACACTATTCTGTCTAAATGCACGCGAGGTTTCCTGCGCGTCCAAATACCGCCAGGGACTGAGCAAAGGGCTTGTTGAAATAAAATGAGTGGAAGACAATATCTGCAAGTTCAAACCTGAACACACAATGTTGCATTTTCGGGAAAGAATACGATCGAATGATGATTAGGAGTGACAGGGAGAGGAAGAATCGGGGAAGGTGGGAGGGAGAGAGAGAGGGGGGGAGAGAGATAGAGGAAAGCAGGGTTGAATGCAAGGAACAGCTGAAAAAATAGATAGTAATTCAATATCATCAGCTGCGATAACATAAAAGCGTGTTGGCGTTCCATGATAAAGAAAATACGTTTTATTCTACACTCGGATCAAAATGACCCGTTCGGGCGTCCGGGGTAAATTTCTTTATAATTCATGAGATACTGTCATGACATTATTAAAATCTTTTGTGGGTAAACACCTAAAATGTTTAAAAGTCACGAGAGTAAATTGGAATCAAGATCATATTACAGTAGAAAAACGCATTCAAATTCTCCTTCGGGTCAAATTGACCAGTCCGGGCGTTGTAGTGTTAAAGAGAAAATTGGTGGTGGAAATTCTGAATAAAATAAGCAAAAGATATAAAATTTCGATGAATATAGCTTGGTTGTTGAATCACAATAGTTTTATGCAATTATAAATTTATTTTACGTGTATCATAAAACAATGAAAATTGATACAGCTGAGAATGAATTCTTAAATAAATTACAAGCTAGGGGTAACCAGAATGAAAAATGAATGCGTTGCCTTGGAGAGAAAAAAAAGCGTTTTTTCTCAATCTGAGAGATAAATATTTAAATAGTGTATTGTACAGTCATTTAAAGATAAATCTGTTCGTTCACATTATGGATCACTGTCATTGGGATAGCACCAGCGACCGTTTACCCCATGGAAACAAACGCAGATTCGCTTCCATAAATCATAGTTTCCTCCTGAATGTGAAGTGGGAGAAGAGTCGTGGCTAGGAGACACGGGAAGAGGGTCCGACTCGTCAGAGGGTAATTGAGTGAGAAGAGAGAGAGAAGCGAGACAAGACGGATGTGTGTTTCGGTGAGTGTGAAATTGTGCGAACATAGTTAATGTGAGGCAAAGTGCAAATGGAGAGAAAGGTGGAGTGGTTAGAGCATTACGACGCACGGTGACGCTTTTTCCAACGAGAGTGTTTTAGAACCAAAATTAATCTCTGAAAGGGATATATTTTCTGGATTTAATACAATACAACATCATTAACTGAAAGATTTTTTATCTTTCAAAAGTAATATTTATTAAATCCGTTTCAGGATTTATATAAATGAAAGCAACATAGTTGCGTTTTTTCTTTTGTAGCCTCTAAAATATCTTGGGCAATGCAAATTAATTATTTTTTCAACCGCTAAACATTTTTCGTTTGGATATTTACATAATTTATGTACCAAATATCACATAACCATTTTTACAATTTATGCCGTCAGGAGAACTATATAAGATATTAATGAGAGAGATTTACAACAAAAAAGGTGAGTAAATGATTCCTTATCTTCTTGAGAGCAACAAAGATAATTCTTATAGGAAATACATGAACATCAATCGATGATACCATTTAGACACCAAATACATTTGTAAAAGCGATCATTGTTAACCTAATTCATTCTATTGGTGTATTCATATATTAAGCTAAAGGAGAAATGAAACAATTACGCTCAGGTACACTCAATTTCAGGTATGATGCATTTTATTTGTCGCGGAGATGTTTATTCTAATAAGATTATCTGTGAAAGGTAACACGCGACGGATTGGTAACTCCTATCTCTCTTATTATAATGCTAAGCATTTATTAGCACAATATATATTCTTAAATATTACAAATCAATCGCAATTTTTATATATCAATAGATTCAAACAATTTGCAAATTATAACAGACTTTTATCCCTAACATAATAATTGTAAAACGCGTTTATTCTCAAAATCGGAAGACTTCGCGTCGGCTAAAACATTACAAAAATAAACGATATCGTAACAGATACAAATATGAAATACAAGCTTCAATAAAAAACAGGCAGCACTTGACACGACTCTTTGCACGGAAAGATGTGTAAAGATTCAGCCAGGATAAGAGACAGGCTTATCATCTCGCCTCTAGACCCTTTTTTCTCTCATCTAACCAAAAAAAAACAGACGAACAGGTGAACACGACAGCCCGTAGGAAATTACGAGGAGACAAATAAGCGGGCGAACAAAAAGGACGCGAGGCAAAAGGGTCGCACCCAGGAGTAAAAAAAACACACTCCGCTGAAACCTTCAAAAAGCAAATGCCCTTTGAAAACTGCTCCGAATGCACTAAAGGCGGAAGAGCAGTTTCGAAACACTCTCGTCCGCCCCTCGCCCCCTTTTACTCACATTCTCATTACGCCTTTCCTCCGACCGTTGCTAGGCGACCGAAATCCGGAGATGACTTTGTCGGTCTGTCTTTTTCGCGCGCGCGGGAGTGTGTTTCTGAGAGAGGAAGCGGAGTATGGAGGGAGGAAAGGAACGTTCGTCATTTGACTCGCAAAATTACTGGGATGCACGGAAAAGTCCGACACTTTGGAAAGACCGATGGATTTTTTTTTAGAAATGATGAGGCTTTTGAAGAGGGACATAGAATTCGTTTAACGAAATCAAATCGGAGTGATATTAAGATAGTAAATGAAGAAAGAACGCACTATGTAAAAATATTAATGAGAAAGAAAGCGAGTGAAATTATAACACGCATGACTATTTCAAACATAATATCCGAGTTTTTTCCAATAAAAATATCATCTTCTATTGTGTGTATGTATGTATGCATACATTATTATAGATAGACGTTCCTTACAGAGGAGGAGGATATAACATATAGGAGGATACTAATGTTTAGGTACTTCCAGATGAGCTGGAGGTTCAAAATTTTTTTAGGTAGGATTTTGCGCAAAACCGACTAGAAAAAACGAAAATCTTGAAAAAGTGCAACAATGCGGCCACTAAAAATTCGCAATTGTTTAAACAAATTTTCAAGGTTTATGCATTTTCGAATGTGCTAGAGATCTGAATTTTTTTATTTGTAAAAAAACGATATAAGGATTATACAAATTTTGATATTTTAATTTGTTTGGCAGTTAAAAATTCTTAAAATTTAAACAAAAAGGTAAATGTTTAGACACTACGCGAAGAGTTAGGAAGCTGAAATATTTATATTATTTAGAGTTTAATATATATAAACGAATAAACATTTCAATGTATCCATCAAATTTTAATTTCGGCCGTTACAAATTATTTAAATTTAAACAATTAGATAAATGTTATTTTACTTCTAAACGTGCTACAAATTAAATATTTGGCAAAAATGTGTGGCATTATTAACCCAATGCGGAAAACGTATAATATTCATAAAATTTCAAAAATTAGCAATTGTTTTACTCCATTATTGTTCCATAAGGAAAAATCGAAAATCAGTCCAGAAAATAAATCTTATGAATTAAAGAAATATTTCCCATGATGAAATATTTCTCTGAAAAATTAATATTTTTTGAAGGTGAGACGAAATGCTTGCACATTCTACTAGTATATATATATATCACAATGTTCTAAAACATATGCTGAACATGGTGCGAAGGATTTGGCGGCGTTCTGCTGTAGGCTGCATGGCTTTCGGGGTCACTGCGTTGTTCGGCCGAACAACGCAGTGAAACCGAAAGCCAACAGCCTATATGCTGAACATGTTTGTTATATAGCATGAAATCCATAATTTGTGATAGTTTTTATTTTTAAAAAAGTTTGATAATCCATCGAAATATAAGCTGAACCCGAGGACTAAAAAGACGGGACCCCAATTTCTGGAATGGGACAGTTCGAAGCGACCGATTCGGCAACGGACAATTCGGAGACGGGAAAAAATCGGCGACGGGACAATCCGGCGCCAGGACAATTAGGCGCAGGGACGATTCGACACCTGGAGGAAAAAGCAAAAACTTCTAGTTGGGTTGAGTCCATGGGGGTTGGATTCTTTTTATTCACTCTCTCCTGGTTGATTCGAGTAGTTGGGTGTTGGACTCTTTCCATTTCCTTCCCCCGGGTTATGTTAAGAGGTTGGGGGAGGTGGCAACCCTACTCTCAACCAAACCTCTCAACCCAACCTGGGGGGATGAAATAGAACGAATTCAACCGCCAACCACTCAACCACACCCGGGAGCAGGAAACAGAACGAAGCCAACCCCCAACCACTCAACCCAACTAAAAGTTGTTGCTTTTTTCTCCAGGCGCCGAATTGTCCTTTCGCCGAATTGGTCAGACAGAACTGTTATATACTCCCCAATTTCGCGTCATGCTTTCGATATCAAAGCATATTTCAAGTGTTTCATCTCACAGTAAGAAATGATCAAAAAGTTGCAGTGCGGTGAATTTTTTAAATAATTTTTTAATTAATGGGTATAAGGGATAACATATAATAAATGTTCAAAATAATTGCTGGGGTAATTGATAAAGCGATATTATAGGACATGCGATCGGATATATCTTCCTGATCTGAAACTGAACCCCTTTCTAAAAATCCATGAAAAAATTCACTGCACTGCAACTTTTTGATCACTCTTACATGGATTTATCTTTTTAAGCTTTCGCTAACTCCAGAAAGAAATAATTTCTAGGGCTTATTATCGAAAATTTTATAATAAGTTTAGAAAAAAACAAAAGTGCGGATAAATTTCATTTCAAAGAATCTGAACGAATAACAGATCCGCGTGGGCGTAAGATTGATTTAAGGGGAAAGGTAAGAAAGGAAAGGAAAAACGTAAACGCCAAGAGAATAAAAACGGCGCAGTACGAGGGGAGGTTTCAAAATTCGTCTCCATAACAAGGCGATATAGGAAGGAAAGAATAGGAAGGAAGAGGGAAAGATGTGATAAGAATTGCGGAGGAATGGGATTGAAGGGAAGGAGTTTTCCGGCGGTGTTATGCATCGATAAAGGAGAAGGGTAGGGAAAAATATATTCGGTAGATATTTGTGTGGAAAAGTTTTGCACAGAAATGTTTCTCCTCAATGCATGCACCTACGCTTTTTCTTCAAAATATTTCGGAAAGCTAGACGATGTGTGCATAAGAATATAAATCTGAGAATTATACGAGAAAAAAATTATGTGGCTACTACATTACTTTTTTCCATACATTTACGAGGGTGGTTCAAATGAATAGAGCATAAGTGAACAACTATCAGCAAATGCGAGTTAAGTTTAAAATATTTTTCATAGTAAATTTATTATGCTTTACTTCGCTATTCTGCGTGTAATTCTTATTTGTTTATATTCTTGTATTTTATCCATTGACGATTCAAAATGACTTGGTTTGGGAAATTGTACTAAGATTAAGATGAGAGCAGTTATGAGATTTTTGAATGCAGAAAGAGTTAGAACGACTTAAATACATCGCAGAATGTTCAATGTGTGTGTTGATAAATGTATCACGAAGAAGAATGTATGAAAGGGTTGCAAAGTTTTAGAATGGAGTTCATGACTTCAAGATGCTGCTCGGTCTGGCCAGGCAAACCGTGTAGTGACACCAGACAAGACGTCTGCAATTAATAGGCTCATTCGAAGTAACCTTCCCATTAAGCATTGGGCAAGGATCTCAACAGGAGCCTCGGATCTGTTCATCATATTGTCCATGACGAGCTAGGATTCAGTAAAGTGTGTGCATGATGAGTACCTCTTCGCCTTACAGATGAACTGAAACAACGACGAGTTGATGCATGTTACTGACTTGATATGAAGATGAAGGAAATAATTTATTAGGCTAAATAGTGACGCGATGAGTCATGGACGCGTTACTTTCATCCTGAAAGTAACGAGCCAGTAATGAGTGGCGTCATTTCAACTCACCAAAGACTAAGAAATTCAGAGCAACACCGT
Source organism: Tanypteryx hageni (assembly GCA_028673005.1). Taxonomy (NCBI): domain Eukaryota; kingdom Metazoa; phylum Arthropoda; class Insecta; order Odonata; family Petaluridae; genus Tanypteryx; species Tanypteryx hageni. Next base: position 45,840,723 of record CM054117.1, read on the forward strand.
CAGCAAGAAAGGTGATGCTAACCGAATTTGAAATGGAAATGGGTTTATTTTGGAGAGTTACATGAAGAAGAGGACAACTGTCGACAGCACTACGTACTACAATATACTTAAGAACCATCTGAAGCCTGCAATCTGGGCCAAACTACTAGGGCTGATCCCAAATAGGGTTTTTTTTACACCACGACATAAAAAGACATAAAAAAATCTGCATTTTGAGGTGTTACCACACCCACTTTATTTTCGTAAATAAGCCCAAAGTGATTATTATCTTTTTAAACCACCCAAAGAGGCATTAAGTGGGAAGCATTTCAACTCTGATGATGAGTATTGTATATTAGCTCAATTACTTTTGGCTTGAACAAATTAAATAAAGTAAAACTCCTATAGCCAAAAAAAGGATTAAAAAACCCAATACATTTCACCCACGATGTGGGCATCTTCAGGGGTGGCCTGATCTTGTCAGTGACAAGTGGTCAACTGTGAGGATAACGGGAGGTTTCGAATTGAAGATAACACGAAAAGTTTAATCCTTTTTTTTGCTATAGGAGTTTTACTTTATTTACTCTGATGATGAGGTTCAAACAGCGGCGCAGCAGCGGCTCAACGCAACATAATGAAATTCTATTCCGATGGAATCCAAGCATTAGTGTCAACATGGAAGTGTATTGAAAAAGCAGGGAACTACGTTGAAAGATGAAAAGGTTCTATAATCTTAGTTTCAATAAATAATTTTTATTCAACCTTTGCTGTTATCATTTGAGCCACCTTCGTATATGATTGCAATAGCACTTAACAAGTTACTTTCGATAAAAGTTTCCTCAAGAATAACTATCTAAATTATAATTTTGAAACATTTTGAATTATTTTCACAATGAAAAATACTTCGAATCACGCTTTACATTACAAAACTAATAAACAAAATTGCTATTTGTTGCTATGGATATTGACTTGCATTCTAATACTACGGTAAAAAATATTGCACTAAATATTCGCGATTAAAATTACCGTTGGCAGATCAACATACCACGAAAATCGACGTTACATACATCACACTAAATTTTTCATATCCGTACGATTCTAGTCCATCGGATCATATTACTACGCGACTACATGGGGGAAAATATTTTCCCACACTGCCACACTTCTCCACGGTGCTGCTGCAGCTAAAGTGGGTTGTGCTTGGTGGAAATTGGACGTAAAACTCGATATACTTTGACGCTAGAGAGTTACTTTATCCGTCATATGACTTAGGCAGTATTACCTATGGTGTCTTAGCCCTATAACTGCATAAAATTTGATTGAAATACTTGGAGCTAATTTTAAGAAATTTGACATTTTGTGAAAATCGATACGAATCAACTACCTTACATTGTAGCGCGATGTGCTTCATTTCAATATGGCTGCAACTTCACCTGATACCCCTGTAAATATTAGACTTAAAACTATTTATTTAAACCGTTTAGCCCCGCTAATTTCGCAGACTACATGTTACAGGCAGACGGAATTGAAAAAAATCGGACTCGGGGGCAAACGTGAATATTCACCAAAATCTCGAAGTCGCATATTTTCACGATCCCAATTATTTTTCTATTACCATTGGCAGTGCAACAAATTTTATAATGACAAATATTGGCATTAGTGAAGTCCTATAAATCAGTGGTTTTCAGACAGATCCGCTAGGCGATTCCCCGTCCTGATGTTCAGTAACCGCGACACCCCGAGGAATTTCGACAAGCAAAAAAAAAATCCAATAATAAGTTAATTAATAATATGAGAATGCCTTTATTTTATGATACTTATTCATAAATAAAATATTACCATAATAAATTAGACATTATCGCATTCTCTCATTCCTCTGACTGCTTTGCGATTTGTGCGACCTTCGCAAAAATTTCATATTAACATTTCCACCTTTATATAAAAACCTGCAGGGATCATAAAACCAGAATAAAATCACTTAGCATAGCGAAGACTATTCGCGACCTCCCTAAAATCCTCTTAAACCTAATTCGCGGCCAATCTCAAATCCCCTTACGGAGAATCTGTGTATCGCAGCTAATTGGTTTAGACGCATTACTCACAAGAGTCTTTTAGAATTCCGTTTTAAAATTTCAATTCACCATTCCTTGGAAACATGAAGCATAAGACAGAAAAATTCTTTTCCTATACAACTAGTTTTCATTCATATAGCAAGTGCAATATCGAGAAGGCTTGGTGCTCACGACAATTTTTATAAAGCCAATAACTATAACTGTGATTCATACTATTTTTTTTTTAATTTTACCGTATTTACAATTAATATTAATGAATAATACTTATCGAAATATTTATAGCATTGTTGCCCTTTCCCTACTCCTCCTCCTAACCTTTCCATCTGTAAGGTACATCACAAGATCACAAAAATGCTAATAATTTGTAAAATGCATAAAAGGTAGCAAACTCAAACGCATGGAATTCCAGAATTTAAAATTTAAATTTTTATAATAATATTTTTATCCGAGCACTTAAAAAATAAAAGTAACATCATCGCACGAACGGATTCAGTTTACTTATCCGGCATAACTATAACATTTTAAAATATGAGCTCAGTCTTTTACATTACCCTCAGCTTTGGCACGAACCACGAATCCTTTCCGGTCTCTAGTCTGTAAACAACAGCCTTCAGAGGGAGAGGGAAGAGAGAATGGCGTGCCCAAGAGATGCCGCAAGCCGCAAGAGCTCCTTGGTATTCCTCAGCCCACTCGAATTATGTTTCCTATCCTCTCTCAAGGACATCTCGAAAGAGGGGGACGAAAACCCTATAGCCTTTTATAATATCGATCCGGGGTCGCTCGAGCATAAACCAACGATCACCTGCGCCAAGGAAATGAGTACACCACGAAAAAAGAGGTTCGGTAGGTTTTAACGACCGTGGGGGTCATTAAAGTGCACTGTCATTCGCCGTGGATTGTCGCTTAAGGGATGAACTTAAGGGAGCTCGGATAAAATCGAGTAGATTGGGTGCTTAAAATGAAAACACTGCTCCGTTACTACAAGTAACGACGGTTAGCGATGCAGAGTTTTAAGTAAAGTGATGGGCAAAATATATCGGTAAACCGAAATTTTGCATATTCAAGAAAACGTATTAGGCTATATGCCCAAAGAATCGCAGTTAAGATTAAATATTAACATATTATGAGTTTACAGTAGAATTTTGATTTTATTTGGTCATTGTAATAGATCCGAATTGGTAGTTGTTCCTCCCTTCCCTGAGACTACTTTTTGAATTAAAGTAATAACTACACATATAAAGTAAGCTAGGACAAATTTGAGGATTTCCTTTATAACATACTAATATAATGTTCCTTTTATAACATATAAATACTTTTTCGTACCATTACAATTACAATCACCACCCAAATGACGAAAGTGGGTACATTAATAGCTGATGTTAGAAATTAGGATATACAGTTAATAGACCCTTGATTACGCTTAGACTTCTAAAAACCTCTCTCTACTCAGTGGCACCGCCTAAAGCGTTGTTCTAGGACTGCACTCATTAATCTGGATCATATGTAATCAGAATGACTATTCAGGAATCTCTGTGGGACAAAACGTCTTTATATATTCACTCCAAGTACCACACGGATCGACTTTTAATGAGAAAAGTTTTCCAAGGAAAGCAACAAGGCATTAATGCAGGCATAAAAGTATAAGACATTAAAGTTTCGTTTATAGCTTTGATAGTGGACCCAAATTCTTCTCTACCAAAGTATCTAGAGGAGATTGAGAGAATCGTAACGAATGAAGTAGAACGTCACCTTTTAGAAATTAAAAATATATAACCAAACAAAGTTCCTTGTTGAAATACAAAGTTTTAACAGTTTAACGAGGGATTCAAAAACATAGGAAGAGAACAGTGAAAGAATGAATGCGTTATATCTTCTCCAAAAATAATGATGTTCTGAAGACCAAAAATAGAAGGGATCTAGCAAAAAATCATAGACAGTACAGTTATATGTTTCATAAACCTGTGAGAATATTTTAAAACGTGTTATAGTAGAAGACGCACTTGGTTATACACGAGTAACTTAATGTCAAACAAAAACGCAAGTCACTAGAAAACCTAATGATTTATAGAAAAAGCTTTCAAAAGAAACTGAAATTTTAATGATATAAGAGGTGCTTGGTGTTGATCGGAAGTTGCAAGGGACAAATTAACATTAGTTTTTTTTCATACTCAGCAACCGATTATTGTCACCAACTTGTTCTCTTTAATTCTCAAGTATAAATTGCTAATAAACGAACAAAAATATATAAATTCGGGCTCATTTAAAGTTATGTATCTGACACGGATAATATTTATTTCTATAATAAATATCGTGAACAAAAATATTTGGAACAAAAATTGAAACATAAATAAGATAATATTTCTTTAAAATATAAGAATTTTAGGAAGCACATCATTGAGAATATTGCATGATATAAAAATACATATTGTGTATATAATAATCTCCAAATTGCTGCTTCGATCGGCCAGGTACTATTTGGAAACTTAGCTAAATACAGGGCTTTGCACGGATTGCAGTAATCAAAATTTCAATTTTTTTACAATAATATATTTTCATTCCATCTTATGTATATTTCCCACCATTAATAAACAGTGACAAAGTGTTTACATTACTTATGTGATACAGCCTGAAGCCCTGAGCATTGTAAAACTTGAACATTTAAATGTATTAAAATACATAATTGTGTTCTTAAAATTATTTTTCTCTATTGTAATACTTAATCATATTGGTGAAAATTTTGCATAACATTTAATGACAGTGTTTGACAAATTTTTATCCATGCAGAGGTTCCGGATAGACAATGTTGCATGTTTTTCCATTTGGGGGCAAGATGAAGACGCTTTTGCCATTGTCAACTCTGGAGCTACCAACATAGAGTTGGCCATAAGAAAAGCATGGACATTGCAGGTTGAGGTCAAGAACTTTGAGTGATTGGTGCCTCAACTGGGCACCGACCGGATAAAATATTTTGAGCCAAATGTAAAAAAATACACTCAGGTGCACACCCTCAGGGTTCCCTTAGTGTGAATGCTAAGTTTCACGTTTCTAGGTTTCATGATCTTGAAACTACATCTACATCTACATATTACCCTGCAAGTCACCTTGACGGTGGATGGCAGGGGGTGCCGTGCACCAAGTTCCTAACTAATTATTATTCACAGTTATCTATTGTGGTCACATCTACATCTACATCTACAAGTTACCCTGCAATTCACCAAGTTGGTGGGTGGCAGGGGGTGCAATGCACCAAATCCTACCTAAAGATTGTCTAACGCAATTCGAAATTTCCTATTGTGATCTCTTATTGTCCTCGGAAAGAACGAGCCTAGATAACGCTCCGTCCTACAATCGATCTCACGTATTTTATCGTCTCGATCATTTCTACCTATATACGTCGGTGCCACAATTATTCCCACTACCTCCTCTTTTAGACATTCTGACCTATATTTCTCTAGAAGTTTCAACCTTGAGTGCAATCTACGGTCCTCCAGTGATACCCAGTTCAAATCGCTCAATAAAGAGGTGACGCTTTCCTTATGTTCGTACTTTTGTTTTACAAATCTGGCTGCTCTGCGCTGTACTCTTTCTAGTTGAATTATGTGTCCCTTCTCGTACGGATCCCATATGCTCGCTGCGTATTCCACTTGTGGTCTTACCAGTGATAAGTAGCATGTTTCGCGTACTTTCTCTGTAGTATTCCGTACTATTCTACCTATGAATGCCAGTTTCTTGTTGGCCGCGCCTATAACTCGACGAATGTGCATGTCCCACGAAAGATCTCGACAAATGGTTACTCCTAAATATTTTACATACTCAGCTTGTCGAATACTCATTTCATCTATTTTATATTCGAAACCTAAATCTTTGTTCTTACTATTCCAGAACGTGACTGCGGCACATTTAGTATAATTAATTTCGATTTGCCATTCTTTGCACCACGCTGAAATGGCTCTTAAGTCTTCACACAGAGACTGATGGTCCTCCTGATTTTTTATTTCTTTATATAGAACGGTGTCATCGGCGAAAAGCCTAATTTTACTACGAACAACCGAGCAGATATCATTTACATAGATTAAGAAGAGCAGAGGGCCCAATACACTTCCCTGAGGAACACCCGAAGCAACTTTAACGGGGGACGAGTATTTCCCATCGATGACAACTATCTGTTCCCTATTCGAGAGGAAGTCTCTCACCCAACCGACAACTTTCGAATTGATACCACATTGTCCTAACTTCGCAATTAATTTCCTATGAGATACTTTATCGAACGCCTTCCTGAAATCAATGAATATGGCATTGACCTGAGTATTTTTCTCTCCGCATCGCAACAAATCGTCCACGAACAGGCCGTGCTGCGTTTCGCATGATCTACCTCTCCGGAATCCGTGTTGGCATCCGCTAAGCAATGAATGACTATCTAAATAGCGCATTACAGAGCTAAAGACTATGTGCTCAAGTATCTTGCACGATAATGAAGTTAAGGATATCGGCCTATAATTTTCGGGGTTCTCTCTGTCGCCACTCTTATGGATGGGCGTAACATGTGCCACCTTCCAATCTTTAGGAACTACTCCTTCTCTAATGGATTTCTCGAATATAATTTTCAAATACGGCGCGATTTCAGCAGCTAATTCTTTCATTACACGCGCAGGAATTTCCTCCGGTCCAGGAGATTTATTTGGCTTAATTGAATGAAGTTGGAGCGCGATGCCATTTTCCGAAAATACCAAATCTTCCATCGAATCGCCCTGACGCATAGGAATAGGGGTTTCACATTCATCGTCATCACGAGTAAAAGCTTTCTGAAAGTGATGATTTAATAGGTTTGCTTTATCCATACTATCGTGAACTACGTTTCCCGTTTCCGACCGCAGTGACGCAATAGTGGGGCCCCTACCTTGAACTTCCCTGACGTAAGACCAAAATGCTTTTGGGTTCTCTTTCAAGTTTTCCTGTAAAACCTTCTTTTTATAATTGTTAAACGCATTACGCATTGCTACTCTGGCTATGGAGCGCGCCTCCTTGTATTGATGCCTTATTATTGCAATCTGTTCGACCGTAGCTGTTGAGGATGTGTTATTTACGCGAGAGTGGAGTTTTCTTTGACGTCGGAGAGCGCTTCTTACTTCCTGATTGTACCATCTAGGTTCTGCACTATCACGCTTCAGTTTGCTCGGAATAAATTTATCTGTACACTCTCGCATCATATCTCTGAACATGCACCAGGATTCCTCCGCGTCTGCACTATCGGTTAAATTGCAGAAATTAGTATATTTATTTCGCAGAAAAGACCTAAATCTTGTGAAATCGGCTTTGTCGAATACATAAAGTTTTCTTTTGGCCTTAACCTGTTTCTCAATAATTAACTGAAATTCCACGTACACTGCCTTGTGATCGCTTATTCCCTCAGCATCAGATACTCTATCCATACGCTCAGGAAGATTAGTAACAAATAAATCTAATATATTATTAAATCTCGTGGGAAATCTCACTAATTGATACAATGAGTGCTTACCGAAAGTTTCTAGTAACGCCTCGCACGATTCACGCTCTCTACCTCCGGGATAAAAGCAATTATGCCTCCAATCTATTGACGGAAGATTGAAATCGCCCCCGATTATAATGGCTTTATCTTTATTAGACGAATTTAGCGTCGCCACTTGTTTCTCCAGAGAATGAATAGTTTCCACGCTCGCATTAGGGGGTCTATAAAAAGCGCATATATTTATAGTTTTTGAGTCGCTTCCTTTTACACGACACCAAACACTTTCGACTTCGTCGTCGTTAATCTGTATTGGGTAACTTTCGTATTTATTGCTAACTGCTATAAAGACTCCACCTCCCGACCGGATACATCGATCTTTTCTGTATACGCTATAGTCACGAGGAAAGATCTCCTGACTGGCTATGTCTGCCGTAAGCCAACTTTCAGTGCCTATAACTACATCAGCACGCAGACTACGAATAAGATGTTCAAATTCGGCCTCCTTCCTGCGAATGCTGCGACAATTAACCGTAATGATTTTTAATTTCTCGCTATGACTACGTAACGATTCCTCGCGCTCTACTGAGCTATTATTACTGTTATTATTATTAAGATTATAATTATTATTATTTACTGCCTCCTTATCCTTCCTACTATGTCGACTATTTCTACGCTTGGAATGTATTCTACTGTTACTTAACGTCGGGTTTATAGCGCTGTCAAGGTCGCACGCATTATCTACGGAATTGTTGCATGGAAAATCGTTTATCCCCATGCCTTCGATAATTCTGTTACCGCACGGATTTCTTACATTTTCCCCTATTGTGCTCTCATTTAATCCCGTACCGGTAAGCTGCCTACATCCTAACCTACCATCTGATCTACTATTGGCGTGCATCTCAACGCTTGCTAAAAAATTGCAATTGCTTAAATCTAACCTAAAAAAGCCCTAGAATGCTCAAACACCCTACGCGCTACCGCCTCCGCAGCCTCGGCAGTGTAGTGCACACCAGAACCGTTTAGGGATGCCCTACATGAGTCCAGGACCGGCCTCAGGTCAACGAAGTCCACTCCATTGCCCCTACAGAAGTCCCACAGCCTACGGTTCAGCCCGACCACTCGGCTCCAAACCATAGAACCGCAGTCCGTCCGAGGAACAATGTATTGTCCTAGGGAAAAATGACTCCTTATACCTCTCCGTCCTACTATCTATTTCGCGAATCTTGTCCTCATTATCCCTCCGTCCGATATACGTTGGTTGTCGAATAATATCCTTCATTTCATTTACGAATATCTCCGACCTATATTTATCTAGAAGTTTAAGTCTCGCCTGTAATCTACGATCTTTCAACGATGGCCAACTCAACTCATCAATGAGTAACGTAACGCTCTGTTTTTTATCGTAATTCCTTTTCACGAATCTAGCTGCTCGCCGCTGTATTTTTTCTAAATCCTTTATGAGTCCCCTCTGATATGGATCCCAAACCGCTGCTGCGTATTCCATTTGAGGTCTAACCAACGATAAATAACAGGATTCTCTCACCTTTTCCGTACTTTTCCTGACCAAACTATGGCGATGACAAACACTATTTTATTATTATATATTAACATATTCTACAAATTCTTATCATAATGACACCGAGACTCCACAATATTACTGCTTCGTTACTATAAGAGATGTTCGGCTTGGGAAATAACCAAGAAAGTAAACAAAAGGAAGTTTACAAAAGGGTTTAAAAGAAGAAATTACATCGAACGAGTTTTGCTCTCTTTCCCTCATTTCTTTACTCATTTTTATTTACCCATATCCAGTGCCGTAGCCAACTATTATTGCACCCGGGACAAACTGCTAAATATGTAACCCCCGACCTTCAAAAAATTATCTTCCCTAGTTTATTTAGTTACTACTTGGATATTTTGCGCCCCTTACCTATTTGCGCCCGGGGCGGATGCCCCGCCTTACATACGGGCCCATATCCGTCACCTTTAGATACCCTCTTCCCTCCACCCATCCTGTCCGAAAAAAAACCGAGATGGCTCGAGATTTCGTAACAGACTTATTTGGTGTTATTACGCTTGACTAATTCTCCCACCCATAAGAGTCACCGGCATTCCTTTTTAATCACGGATACCATCTCCCAGAAATTTCCATTTCCCCATCCTCCTTTCGCGCTCCGAGTAAAGAAAACCCCTTTCCTCCCGCGACCTTTGACCTTCCTCGATGCTTCCATTCTCCGCTTGGCTTTTTTTTAGCACCTCCCCGAGGTACAACTTATCGCATTTTTTCCTCGCTCTTTTTTTCCTCCACGCTTCCCATCGTGCCCTCCCTACTCTCCCGAGTTTGTGTGATGTATGACTTCGGAAGCGAGAGTGTGTGGGGAGGGAGCCGACCAAGCTGTTGTCTAACTGCGGCCATTAGGAAAGCACTTTGGCGTCTCCGAAAGGAAACAATGCGGGTTCGGGAGAAGGAGAAAGGCCGAGAGCAGAGTGAGCCGGGTGAACCGGAGAGACGTGTACGAGGGATGGAGGACGTGGATTGGAGGAGTTGTCGAGGGGAGGGGGGCTGTAGAAACAGAGTCCTGCGGGAGAGATAGAGAACCGTGGAGGAGAAGGGGTAAATCTGTCTCTAGAGTGAGAGAGGGGAAGAGAAACAGATGGAGAAGAAGCGGGTATGCATTTAGTTAAGAGGGCGGGGAGAAGGAGGAAGCGGAGGAGACATGAGACCCTCAGCAAAAGAAATTAAAGAAAATTATGCACTCATTTATATTTTGAGGATTTCTTCGAGTGCAAATGTAACAAAAGCAGTGCCAAATTAATGTTGGAAAACGAGCAAATAAACCGTTGTAAAACTCCGGAAACTTCTCGAAACTTAAAGTTTGTTTTTTGGACCTGCATAATACGAATGTAGAACTACCGGTACGTTGTAAAGTTCCTCTTTTCAAGTTGAATGCGTATGCTCAAAAAGTTTTAATAGGGACGTTCTATAGAATAAATAATCGCTGAATCTGAAAAAATTAAATTAAAATAAATTCTTAATCGTATGATATAAGTATTTCTGATATAATTCCTTCCGATTCGCTTATGATACCCTTTTAGTGTGCTTAATCTATTCCATTAACGGTGTATGGGCCCTGATTTCTAAAACGTCCTTTTTTATAATTTGGGTACCTTTATAGTGCATGGAGGTGTTTTATTGAACTTAAATGCAATAAAAAACTAAACTACATGGAATAATGTCATTATGAACCTGAAATTGAAAAACCATTTTTATCAATTTAATTCAATACTATCGAAAGATTCCAAAATGAAAACGGAAGTGAGAGGAAAAATATATCTGAAAGGAAAAGGTCACGAAGTTATATTTACTACTCTTTAAGTTTTTCAAAATGGGAACACTGTCATGGAATGCGTCGATAATATATGTTTTTAAGAAGAAAATTTGGCTAAAACGAGATTATTTCATGTACTTGTCTTTTTGAATGCCTTCAACTTCGTGGCATTAATAACCGCCGTCGAAGAATACGCGTAAGAACGCGAAGCGTGGAAAAATGTCACCACTTTTGCAGCTTTTACGAATAAACGAAATGGCGTGCTTTCCCTTTCTCATTCAGAAGACTGGCAGTCGCACCCAATATTCTCATCAATCTTTTAAAGTAGGTTCAACTTCAAGATAAAGAAAAGCCATTCGTGACTCATAAATACTTCATGGGTGGGTGAGACTTAAGTATCGAGATAAATTACTGAAAAAATTGATCGTCTGTCGGGTTTAAGGGAGAACTTAAATAAAATTCGTTTTACCTCGCTTTATTTATACAGAATAAGAAGGAAAAGAGGTGTGTTTCACAGTGATGAATAGACCGGAAAATGAGTTGAGTTGTAATTTAAATGGAATGAAACGGCGACGAAAAAAGGCAATACAGGATTACAGTTTACAGAAGTTATTATTACGGTTTCTGGAACTTAATTAGTTTAAGGAGAAGTTATTTAAAAATCCTTAAAGGCAGACAGATCAACATACCACAAATATCGACGTTACATACATCACACTAAATTTTTCATATCCGTACGATTCTAATCCATCGGATCACATTACTACGCGACTACATGGGGGAAAATATTTTCCCACACTGCCACACTTCTCCACGGTGCTGCTGCAGCTAAAGTGGGTTGTGCTTGGTGGAAATTGGACGTAAAACTCGATATACTTTGACGCTAGAGAGTTACTTTATCCGTCATATGACTTAGGCAGTATTACCTATGGTGTCTTAGCCCTATAACTGCATAAAATTTGATTGAAATACTTGGAGCTAATTTTAAGAAATTTGACATTTTGTGAAAATCGATACGAATCAACTACCTTACATTGTAGCGCGATGTGCTTCATTTCAATATGGCTGCAACTTCACCTGATACCCCTGTAAATATTAGACTTAAAACTATTTATTTAAACCGTTTAGCCCCGCTAATTTCGCAGACTACATGTTACAGGCAGACGGAATTGAAAAAAATCGGATTCGGGGGCAAACGTGAATATTCACCATAATCTCGAAGTCGCATATTTTCACGATCCCAATATTTTTTCTATATACTGCATACGAAAAAATAATAAAAATATTGCTGCGCCATCTTTTTCTACGGAGGAAAAAATCTTGAAGAATTAGGCTGCTCTAGCTTCATTAGTTCGTCAGATATATTTCACACGGACGGAATGACAGTAAAACAAAATTAATATGAACGCGTTTTTCCTCGGGTGCTGCAGACAGCTTTCGGTGAATGAAAAACTTGAACGAGTGTTTCGGAAAAAAATTACCTTTGACTCCTTGGCAACTCCTCCTTGTACTTCTTTCGCCCTTCACCCTTTCGCCGTCCCCTCCATTCTCTCCTCTCCGCCATTCGAAAACTTTCATCTGGTTGAGTGTGCGCGAGTGTGGCGAGGGATGAAATTGCCGGAGAGGCAAGCGGGAGAGTTGTCTCGAAGATTGAAAAGTGCGGATTAAGTTTTGCGAGAAAGAGGTTGAAAATGTGATTGTTGCGAGCTGAGCGACACGGAAGAAGGCGCGGAAAAAATCATAAATGTACACGGAGAGATTGGAGGAAGGAAAGATCAACTTGAAATGATCATCGTTTTTAAAAATTGAGAAAATTTTCTTCGGAAATGGCAGCTTAAGTATTCTCTTTTTGGTGGGTGAAACTAACTTGAAATAAGGGTAGTTTTAAAATTCATTTCTCGACCAAAGAAGGCTTAGATAAATAAATGCATCATGCAACATCAAATGACTTGTAAATATCTAAAATGAAAGATTGATTGTCCTTGTAATAGTTTCCGACGTAAATTGGCGGAACTACGTCATGGCAATAAAAATAACTTTGTAAATGGTTGTGTAAAATATATGTATATGGAATTTACAACGGTTTAGTGCTTTTTGTCATTGTTGAAAAGCACTATCATCATCGTGATGCACGTCCGTCCGTACGTATATAACAGCGAAGAATTGGTTAAACCGATTTCCACCAAATTTGATAAGTAGAATCTTCACATACATTCAAAACCAAAATGACAAATTTCGACCGAGAAGGTGTGCCACAATTGCAAAATAAAACTTTTCGGTAATAATGAATTTGGAAGGAATTGGCCAAACGGATTTTAACGAGTGTTTGTGTGAAGGTGTGCAACATAAGAAAACAAAATTAAAATTTTTAGGATATAGGAAGCAGGACTGTCACGATACAAGTAATAAAAAAATTCTTTTTTAATGTATTTTTCTTGAACTATCCATAACAATTTTGGACAAATTTAATATTTATAATGTACACATGTATATACAGGCAGCGATGGAATACCGGCTGAGGTACTTAAAGTCATGGGATCAGGACTAAAAGCAATCACGAAATTAATTAATAAGATTTACGACACGGGAGAGTGGCCTCGAGATTTCCTAGAAGTAACAATGATCCTTCTAAAGAAGAAGCCAAAGGCAATGCAGTGTAAAGACTACAGAACGATAAGCTTTCTGTCACACACTTCGAAGATCATCACGAGGATTCTTAATAAAAGGCTGGAGAAAAAGACAGAAGAAATGCTAGGGGAAGATCAATTCGGTTTCAGAAAAGAACGAGGAACTAAAGATGCTATAAGGGTAGTTAGAATCGTATAAGAAAGAGCAATAGAGTACAGTCAAGGTATCTGCGTATGTTTCGTAGACTGGCAGAAGGCCTTTGGTAGAGTAAATTGGGTAAAGTTGATGAAGATATTAAAGGATATAGACTGTAGACTGGAAAGACAGGAGACTGATTAGGAATCTATATGAGAATCAAGTTGTCAAGGTCAAGTTGGAGAATTTGGACACCTTCGAAGTAACACAGGGCTGCTGCCTATCGCCGACAATATTCAATATTTATGGAGAAAGTTTAAGCCTAAAGCGTTAGAAGGCACAGGAGATTTCAAATTTGGACACAGGATTATAAGAACAGTAAAATACGCGGATGATAAAGTAATTCTAGCAAGAAAGGAAAAGGAACTCCGGAAAATGATAAGTAGACATAAAAACAGGTAGAAAATACAGTATGTGAATAAATACAAAAAAATCCAAGGTCATTCGAATATCGGGCAAAGAAGAGAATCTGAACATAAGTATAGGAGGAAAGCCTTTAGAACAAGTTTCAGACTATAAATACGTTGGAAGCATAATAACAAGAGAAGCAAAATGTACGGATGAGATCAGGACTAGAATAGGAAAAGCAAAAGTGAATTTCAGAAGAAAGAAACACCTATTTACATGGAATATAAGGGAAGAAGTTCATAAAATGCTATGTGTGGAGTATAGATTTGTACGGGCAGAAACATGGACACTAAGGAAAAGTGACATCAAATACTTGGAAAGTTTGAAATGTGGACTTGGAGGAGAATGCTGAAGATAAAATGGACAGATAGGATGAAAAACGATGAACTGCTACGAAGAGTAGCAGGAAGCGAATGATTATATAGACTATAAGAAAGAGGAAGGCCAACTGGGTTGGACATTACCTGAGGGGAGAGAGTATGATTAAAGACGTGTTAGAAGGAAACCTAGATGGAAAAAGAGAAAGGGGTAGGAAAAGGTTCCAGCTGATAGACGATTTGAACGAGAAAGAGAGTTATCAAGATATGAAGAGGACAGCGGAAAATAGGAGTATATGAGGAACCAGGTTTAACCATGAATAATCACGGACCTATCTACGGACAGACTACCTGTGATGATGATGATGATATACAAAACCGTAATTGCATATTTGGACCGGATCAACCAAACAGGGATGCCTCAATTACAAATTAAACTCTTTCAGTAGTTATGGATTTGGAAGGAATTGGGTGAACGGATTTCAACTAAATTTTGTATACAAGATACCATAATGAAATCAAGATGTTTGAAGTGGAGCTTAAGAGCAGGGCTAAAACAGTAAAAAGTAAAATAATATTTCTTTTACATGTATTTCTAGAGAAATGGGTTTTAACCCACTATGGTATATATAATCTTCATATCAATAAATAATCAAAATAGCATATTTTAACAGGATTGACTAAACAGGGCTACCACAATATGAAGGTTAGAATTATTCTGTAAATATGAATTTCGAAAATATTGACTGAACCGATTTCAAAAAGTAATTTCGTTTGTAGGGCGAGTATAGAATGACAAAATGAAATGAATATGATTAGAGCTGATCTAAATAGCAGGGCTATCACCATATAAGAAAATAATTTTCTGATTTCAAAGAAAGTACATTATTAAATGAATATACTACAGCGAATTTGACGAAAAGCACTTATCTACCACGGAAAACCCGTGTTCATCCTTGCTGTTTTTATTTTTATTTTTGATTATCCTTCAATGACTACCTTAAATATGGGCTTTGGCAAAATTTAAATTCATGATAGCAACTTTATCTGTACTATTGCCTGGTTTTACAAGTAATCTTAGAATAAAATTTCAATGAATCCTGAGAAGGGCATAAAAATTACAGTAATTTCAAAATTAATACCCTGTGATTCGTCATATCATCACACAATAATTTTAACTAGGATTTATTACAGCTCGTATGAAACTTAACTACGTATAATGGTAAAAACGGATTGCTATTAAAACACATTTACTCCCAATGTAAATGGGATGTATGTCAGCGTATCGCTTATTGTTCAAAGCCGATATACCCTAAGGAAATACCTCATCATCTCTTACTTTTCATGAGTTAATTCTCTAAACATAGAATTTTCCCAAGTACAATAACAATAATATTAACGCCTCCAAAACATTAATATTTCTATCAATGCTACAACATCAGATTAAATCAAGGCTAAAACGCATGGAATAACTTCTGATAAGCCGTCAGCTCTTATACTTATTAGATAACCAAATAAGGCTATTCGATGCACATATTAGATATATATTGATCATTCCGTGTAATACTCTACCATCTAGTATACCTACTTCAACTTAAAATTCGTAGCTCAAGTCAATCTATGCACAACAGGAAATTGCAAATGGTGAACTGAAGCAGAGTATTTTATATTTCTGCACCATTCGAATAATTTAAGAGTTCAAGGTCTTTGCAGATCTTATTTCCTTCATTGATTAAATTAAAATTTTCATTGAAGAAAAATAAAATTTTATTTCAACGCAGTAGAAAAACATTATAGCATCTCTTGTAGTTAAAGAAAGCGTTTAACCCTAAAATTTTAATATCGGATGAAAACACAGCCATGCAGAAAGAACTTCGACGTCGGTAGGACTCGAACCTACGCTCCCAGAGGGAGGAAATAGATTTCTAGTCAGTCACCTTAACCACTCGGCCACGACTGATAATTGCCATGACGATTTCCATAACAAATAACATCACGGATGAGATGAATGAGTGGACTAAAGTATGTATGTGTGTGTTTATTGGCGCACCAACAGTTAGAGTTATAGGCGCAGTGGACTAAAGATTAATTTCATCCCCAGTATATCGACCTCGATGATAGCTAAAGTCAGGTTGCATCAGAAACTAGCAAACCTGTTTAACCTGAACAGAAATGGCCCACAAAATCTTTTAGGCAGAAATATCAACCCTCAAGCTCTAACTTTCGCCAATCTATTTCAACCTCCCTCTCCCCACCCTGGAAATAATTTTAATAGGTGAAGATGGACGTTCGATCCCCCCGCAAATAGAAAGTGATAAAAATATTCCAAGATTGTTATGTACCCCCTGGCATAAGGAGACCAATAGGCTATTCAGATAGACTCGATAAAGCTTACTCTCGCCTACAATAGTTTTATAAGTAAGCAGCAGTAATACGCAGGTATTTCAGCATTGCATCTTCGGAAAAAGTCTGAATTTTGGAAAGAATTGACTCGTATTCAGGAATAAGCACTTAAGTATAAAAAACTGAAAAAATATTTTTGGTATCAGGGACTTACCAGTACTTACCTTTTTCAATTTTTTGCACAAAAGTGCTCATTCTTGTGTTTTTTCAGTCATAAGACGAGCTCGATAGCTTTATAGTGAAATTTGCTAGTACTGAATAAAAATATCGTTTTCGTACTCAGATTTGAACAGTGTACGTAAAGCCAGTCGCAGAGCTTATTTGCGATGAAAATGATATTTGGTCCAAATAAATATAACATACTAATATGTGACACATTATATGTCGTTCATCTATTGGACATCTATGTAAAAGATAAGATGGAGGGAGAGCTCAGACGGAGAGAAGAAAATATAAAGAAAAGTCTGATTCGAAAGGAAAATCGTATCCTCTTTCAGCATTCCCCTCCATATTCACTTTGTATCTCCCACAAGAGGAAAATTTGGGTGGAAAACTTGACCTGAGAGACGTTTCCGGCGTACTATTAGGATATAATCCCTTAATCACATATATATGTAGAGTGTTTTTTAATTTCTTCTAAAATAAAATACTTAATTTATAGGAATTTAATTCCTGTTTAACCATAGGAAAAGTTGCCTGAGTTTTCATAGTCACTTCCTGAGTGCAGTAATTATAATGAGTCATTAATAGCGAATGCAGCCACAAGATGGGGGAGTTTTAAACAATTTTGAAATCCTTTCTTGGTCTGACGAAACAAAGAGCACGGGAGAATCGAAATGCCATCCACGCCAAATTTCCATACCAGGAATGTTATTTCCGGATTGGTCAACATTTCGGAGTTCTAAGAAGATGCCCCTCGAGTGTGAAGGAAGTCGCATGTTTTTCGCTAAACGGCCATATAACAAATTACTGCTGCGAAGCCTGAGATCCTCGAATTGGTCCAACGTAGATTAACTCGATTTGTAAGGGTAAAGTATCGATACGATGGAAGCATGTCAGATATTCTGTGAGAAATGAAAGCGGAAATTAATGACAAAGTTCAAAAGTTCCGAATTCGTTGAGGACGTGCGTGGCATAACTGTGGCCATCGGTGCTATTGAGTGTTGGACAAGATCAGAGCGTACCATAAAATTACGTCGAAACAGTGCTATATGTCATTTCTCCAAGACGCAATAAGACAAGCCAGTAGAGGCTTCAACTAAAGTTTTTATTTGGTGCCGTGACATCCTTTGCCAAACGCTACTGGCGACTAGCAGGGTAGAAATGTAATAAAACTATTCCAAACAAGGAATATTTTCCTGTCACAAATAATTCCGAGAGAGGTTGAAGCAGGCGTTTGCTCAACCTTCCAATAAAATAAAACTCTATTTCAAATGAAAACGTGACAGTCAACGGATGCATGACTCAGCACGACTCCCGCAGAGGAAACTGAAACTGAATGAGCCCATAGGAGGCAACGTGGAAGATATCCATGCTCCGTTCCCACCCAACGAATTATCTTAAGTGATTCACTCTGGTGAGAGTGAGAAGAGAGAGAATTAGAGAGAGAGAAAGAGTGAGAGAGAGAGAGAGAGAAAGAGAAGTTGATTTTCCAAAGCGGTTGCGCCAGATACCTGTGGCGGAAAAAAAATACCTACCACCTACTCACATCCGATTGGAAACAAAGATCTAAGTTTTTATAGTCTTTGAAGAGTGTGTTTTTGGGCGAGGAGATAGTGTGTGAGGAGAGGTAGTTATCGGGGGAGTTTTAGTGAAAGTAAGTTTCCCTGAACAGAGTATTTTAAGTGTTAGTCCGCGAAACTGAATCGATACCTTTCCATAACAAGCGAACATTTAATGGAGGGCCGTGTAAAAAACAGCTTTAGAAACGAGGAACGTTTATGGCAATTGTGTAACTTACGGTTTATTTGATCATTTCATTACTCTGCTTCGCGGAAGCGCGGCTGTAAATGGGAAAATTTTACTCTCACCACAGACAATGGCTCAGCACGGAAAGCATGAACTGCAATTATTAATTTGCATAGCCGTTTTTAAATTATTTATGTTAAAATAATAGTGTCACCAGCCTAGAGCTATGGCTCTAAAATTAATTTGGAATTTTAATTAATGTGCTTCGATATTTCACAGGAAGTAATATCGGTATGCTTCCGAAACAATGTAGCGCAAAGAATATGATCATTATTCAGCTGTAAATGTAAATAATGAGATCGTTTATATTCATTGATGTATAATAAATATATACAATGCATAAAATAACAAAAATGCGCATGCTATATAATATTGGAGAAGGATCGCCATGATTTGGTTAAAAGTATTGTAACCACGAAATTCACACGGACAAGAAATTACATAAATTATATTATGTATGCGTAAAGGTAGAATAATTACAAGTCTTTATAGACCACTACGAATTTTTTATTTTATACTCACAAGGGGAGACTACATACCTTGGGCCGTCGATTTCGACCAAACCTTTATGGATGATTGAATACTTAAAATAAGAAGACCCGTCTATCTGGCTATCATTGAATGGACCTAAATTTCAGCAGAATCTTTTTTTCTTTTCGCAGGATTAACTGCGGCGGGATAAAATGCCATAATAGGCCAACAACGTCGAGCAGGTGGGTTGTCTGGGTGGTTACTGTACTTACGTCCGATTATTTAGTCCCGGGTTCAAATCCCACATCATACCAAGATGTTTTCGTTTTAATCCACTTTATTAGTTTTAATGTATTGTATGTATTATTTATTTATTAACCTTATTATATTATTTATTATGTTATTATTTATAAATTATTATTTATTCACTTCATTAAAATTGATGCACAAGAGGGTATTGGTACAGGAACGAGGATCCCAGCTATTGAAACGCAAAGAAAAAGTATCACAGTGGAATAAAGATAATGCGGAAGAAGAAACGTGCATGGACAAACAAAACGTGATTAAAAACTCTACATACGACAGATTTTGCAAAGCAAGGAAAAGGAAGGGCCAACTTACATCCAGTGGGCATTAGCTGCAATCTATCAACACACGTCGCTGGGGTTCACCTTCACTGCATTTCGAGCGTGGCTAATAAAATTCAAGAAAGAATTCCAAATTCGACAGCGAAAAGTTACAAACTACGTTTTTCAAAAAAGATGAAACGTCTTTGGAAGAAACTTGAAAAGCTGCCAAGGTTTTCCGCAAACAAACATTGCGCCCAATACCCAAATATGATCTAGACTACGTCATTAATACCGACCAAACTGGATGTGACTACAGAGTTGACGTGAAGCGAACCTTGACTCATCAAGGCTAAAAAGCTGTCCAGAGATATATCAGAGACAGAAACAAAATCACGCATTCATACACGTCACAGTATGCAATCCTAAGTGTTTCTTTGTATGCAAGAACCTGGAAGTACGTTTGGGCTTTGAGTGAGCAGAACCATGAGGCAGTTGGAGGAGGAATTCCTAAACGTTGTAGTCACGTGCTCCAAATCTGGTAAAATGACGACAGAATTGATTCAATTTTTAAAGCAGCTGTGAAGTCTTATGAATGCCTTTCTTGTTTTTGCGACAGTTATCTTCCAAAAACGTGTACACACACTTCCCCTTCGAGTGACGAATAGCACGAATCTAACAGTTGTGTTCTTTCGGACATCAACTCACGTCGAAATAGCTACCAATACGCTCTTGTGCATCGATTTCGATGGAATAAATAATAATGTAATAAATAAATAAACAATAATATAAAAAAGTCAATAAATAAACAAACTATTATAATAAAGTTAATAAAACAATAAACAATAATATAATAAAGTTAATAAATCAATAATAATGCAATAAATCATAAATAATAAAGTGGATTAAAACGAAAAGAACCTTGGTATGAGGTGGGATTTAAACCCGGGACAAATTATTCAAAAGCCAGTATGGTAACCACCTAGCCAACCCATTGAGGGCCTAGTATTTAATTTTATCCAGCCACAGTTAATCATGCAAAAAGAAAAAAAGATTCTGCCGAAACTAAGGCCCATTCAATCAAAAGCCGATAAACGGTTCTTCTTATTTTAAGTATTCTACCACCCAAAAAAGTTTCGTCGAAATTGACGACTCAAAGTACATAGTCTCACCTTGTTAGACAATCCCCACTGAACCATTATTTTTTAATAACAAATTTTATTCTGAACAGCAGGCGCTAAATTATGACAGAAAAACGCATAGACGCCAAACGGCTATGATTCTTTCAGAGTTATGTAACCAATGAGAAAGAGTTACCAAAGCCGTAAGAATTAATTTCTGTAAACTGGTTCAATATTTTCAATTAATTAAGTATAAATACATAAATTACAAAAATGACTATGGAGAAAAAACTCATTCCAGTTTTATATGTAACGCAACGTAAAATACAATTATGTAATATAAAACGTGAGCGCATATCAAAAAAACCCAAAAGGCGATAGTACGAGGCAGTCTATGGAATTGTATCAGAACCGTCATGTTATATTAGGCATCCATAATAAAACAAAAATTACTCGCCGGGCTAAATCCAACGAAATGCGATTTCCGAAATGAGCTATATTTGATTATGTGAGATTAGTTTTTATCAATCGCATTCCTGTCCGATACGATACGATTGTCTGGCACACCCCTATCGCCAACGCCCGCGCCTTTCAAATGATTTCCGATGTTTTTTTTTTAACCTAGGGAATTCCCTCGCTTTGTACGCCCATCCGCGCAGAAAAAGCTAACGCACCGCCCTAAATCTCCCATCATCCTCTACCGGCCGCAACGTATGGATGAAAATGCGACGCGAATCTGATTGGACGGTCTCCAAGGCGACCGGTCACCGCGACCTGACCACAAAATGGGACCAGGGCCCGTCAAAAGATCTGCCAATCTCTGGTATATATTGGTGGTCGGAGGAAAGTAATGCGCACGAGACGAATCCTCTTCCTCTCCTTCCCCACTCTTAACTCTCGCGATCTTCGGTCCGATTTGGTTCCTGTCCTTTTTTATCTCTCACAATGGGGAAAGTCTAGGGAAGGAGGGGACGATAGGTAGGGGAGGGGGAGACGGGGGAGGAAGAAGAGGAAGAGAAAAGGTCAAACCTGTGACCTCCGGGGATGAGGTCGTAAAACACCAATCTGGGAAAAAAAGGACTGAAGGATACGGATGAAAGAATGTTTTTGCTCCGAGGGGCAAAAAAGGTTTCAAGAAGAAAATGAGACCGGCGGGTTTGCTCGATACTCAAAGAAAAACTCGGATAATATAAATTCATTTGAGGAAGCGATAAAAATACTTGCTTTTTTTACCGCTTTTCTCTATTGATGTCGTCAATGCTCTAGTGGTCTAGCGCCTATCTGCCTACCCATAATAAATCGTTTTAAAGATAATTTTACAAAGCGCTCAACTTAAAACGGATTCCACCCAAAAATTATGGAAGTTATTGCTAAAGATAGGTAAACTTATGATTATTTCCTGCCCACAAAAAATAAAATATTTATAACTTTAAAGATAATTTTTACATCCTGGATTATTCGTAGAAGAGTTGAAGAAACTGCAGACCTGTGAGAGCACTATCGTATGCGTGTGTATGCATACGCGTACATTATGTGTATAGTAGGGTGGTTCATTTCCCAAAAAGTTCCAAAAGTAAATGCGCTAACCCGTATTTTTTCGTTTTGATGACAAATCACCTTTTCCTAAGTTTGAGTGCCATGCGATAATATTTAGAGGTCGCGCCCGGGGCTTAAATGTTTAAATGATGGACGAACGCCCCCGCATTTCACGATGCCGCTTATCACCATAAGGAGACGATGAAGAAGAAAAGTCGTATGACGTTTTCGATCACGTTTGGTGTCCGGAGTCGAACGAGTAACACTAGAACATCGATATTGGAAAATGGTGTCAGTATGTTATATCCCCTTACAAGGCGATATGCTTCGTTTCTGTAGAATGTAACCTTTTGCTTGGAAGACTGCACGGTCTCTTGCTCTAAATTATAATACATATGCAGCGACTTGGCCTTGGGAGACTAATTCTGGCCTAAGAGCGCTAACACACGTTGAAAAGACACATTGTAGACCAAATGACTGAAAAATATACTAAAATGTCCGCGTCGGCGTTGCAGGAGAAATGCGATCAAAATTGTCTATACATCGCCTTGTAAAACAATAACTTTTCAGAGATATTTCATTATTGGAAATATTTTTTTAATTCAAACGATTTCACCTCTGCACCGATTTTCGTTCTTTACGTATGGAACAATAATGGAGTAAAACAAATCCTTAAATTTCCAATTTCAAGAATATTTTACTTTTCCACAGTGGGGTAATACAAGTAAAGTCACATTTCTCGCAAATTTTAAAGTTGTAGCACATTTTGAAGTGAAATGACATTTAACATTTAAACATTTTTAACGGCCGCAATAACAACTTCCTGGAGTTATTCAAATGTTTATTTGTGCCTAAACACTAAGGTCTAAATAACTTTCAATTTTCAGGTCCCTATCTCGCCCCGTAGTACCTAAAGATTTATCAATTTATTTTAGCTTTAAAAATTTTTAACAGCCTTACAAATTAAAATATCAAAATTTCCATAATCACTATTTCGTTATTTTTCAAATTGTACCGTTAAAAAAAATTCAGCTCTGTAGCGCATTCGAAAATACATATACCTTGAAAATTTGTTTAAACAATTGCGAATTTTTAGCGGCCGCATTGTTGAAATTTTTCAAGATTTTCCTTTTTCTCGAATCGGTTTTGCACATTATCCTACCGACGTAAAAAAATTGTAAAATCCAGCTCTTCTGGAAGTGCCAAAATATTAGTATCCTCCTATATATATGTTATATGTTATTATATCCTCCTCTGTAAGGAACGTCTATGATAATCCTCCTCTCTAAGGAACGTCAATCTATAATGATAAGGCCCCTCTGTAATTAACGTCTATATATAATGATATTTAATAATGAAATATTAAAAATATTTCGTGTTTTCTCTTTAGATATTTTTTGACAAATCTCTCCTTGTCTCCTCAACCCCATAATATTCTCTTTTGGTTGTTTAAAGATGTATAAAATGGAAAAGACTAGAAATCATGTATATTTTAAAATAACATAGAGGACTAGCCGTCCCATTTGTCCCGGTCATGTTAGATTATGTCCCGAATTTGTTACGGTTTCTCAATTTAAGAAATCGTTTTTTCCCGGTTTTTATCCTTGAATATATGATAACCCTAGTTATATGTAATCAATTTCACATTTCTCACATTTGCACAACAAGCCACTGAAATTTGTCTCTTGGGTAGCTCACCAAACGAATATTTAATTACAATAGATAGGAGTTAAATAATTATTAAATCTTTATCCTACATCAGGGATAGGAAAAATACGGCCCACGAGCTACATCAGCCCCGCAAGAGCATATGCCAATAAGAAAAGCAAACCGTCAGATGTATAAACGTACAATTTCATCGTTTTTGGTTGAAATTATGACCAGATAATGTTTTCTGATGAAGTTATGACACTAAAATATTACTAATTGTGGATTTTCATTAATGGGATCGCATTCTCCCAAGTAACTTCCGATGTGAATCCTAATGTGGCCCGCAGAAGCATTTGAATCACTTTATTGTAAGAAGTTTGCCTACCCCGGTCCTACGGTAACTTATCCGCAAAAACCAACAAGTTACATAATAAAGGAATTATTGCAACCACCAAGATAATTTATGCATGATTATATTTAGGGTTTTTAATTATTTTCAACTATAAATAAACAATGTGACGAATTAATCAGCTTCCTTAAAGCAGCATGATGTATGCCCTAATTAGCTCATATCACAGCGTATAGATAAATCGCTTTCAATTTACAATGAGGAGCTTCAGTATATTCTCCTGGATATATGTTTGCTGTAATTAGGTTAGAAAGCCATGAAATGATTGGAATACCATGATTACATTTTTATACCGATCCCTGTAATTAACAGGGAATTCGGCAATGGTCCCTTTGTTTTAGCCATAGCCTCCCCTATATTTCATCGGATTGGTTGGACATCGAGACTTGTTAACGTTTTCCAAGAATGATGAATGTTTTCGTAACGGAAAAAGCCAATTAGAACGTGGGCAGAAACGGATGAGTGGAAAATCCATTCCACCCAGTATCCGATTTCAGAGGGAGGACATCGGACATCCTTTATCTTTCAAAAGAATCTAATTAAAATTAAAAGTGTTCTAGTGGACCCTTCTGAGAACAAGACAACCAAGTGTAGTGGCTGCACAAACGTCCGTTACTTAGTTAAAACATCAATTTCCCGAATTCACTAGACAGAACTCTGTCGTTTCGCTAGAAAGAATGGTTTCTAATTTTTTTTAATTCGCTACTGGGCGCCAAAACTAAATATTACTTAGACTAAAGAGTAGATGATGGTAAAATATAAATAAGATTTAAACAGACAAATTGCTCCTTCATTTTAGGACCAAAAAATAAAAACAACGCACCAAACATTGGTGGTATTTCTTAGGAGCTATTACCAAAATTATTATTTTTCTTTTCATTTTTGTAAACAGACATTGATTACCTACCACTTTCATTGAATGATTTATTATCTTCGATCCGTCTGTCTCTTAGTACTGAAAGTGGGTAGCACACTGTATTAAAAATTTTGAAAACTAAGAACATAATATATATTCTTTGATCTTTAACGTATCCAGGGTAGACTTTAAAAAAACTTAAAATAAATTAAATCAAAGCACGCAAGGGTAACACCATTCGTTTCATCACGTTATGTTAATGAGGGAGGAAAAAAACCATTTTTGAAAAATGATGCTCACCCAATTGTTTGATGTTTATCTTTATCTATATAAATTGAGATCTTCTCTAAGGCAAGATTTGCCGTTCCCATACACGCGCCCCCATTTCGTAGCAACCTCGGCTACCCATTGTATGCGCAGACGCTATGCGCGGCTGCTACACTAGGGAGCAACTCTATAGAGCAGTGGTTCTCAACCTTTTCTTGTTTGCGTCACCCCATTTCAGTTTTGCTTAACTCCGTTTAGAGTTCCATTCCCTTAAGCCACATTTAAAGATAAATAGGGCTTTATCTACCACATAGAGATACAAATTTATGCATTTAAAGAAGCAGAGAAAAGAATTCTTCCTGTTTTATTTATTTTTATAAGCCAGAATATGATACCATGTGAATTTATCAAATATTTGCGTCACCCATCAATGGCTCTGGCGTCATCCTGGGGTGTGATGTCACCCCTATTGAGAACCACTGCTATAGAGCGTTCAAGGTGGCACACCTCCCCACTTCCCCCTCCACTCACTATCTGAGCCAGCCTACAGGAGGGAAGTGCAGTCTGCAGTACGGCTGTTATATGCTTCGTAATAGGTGCTCCGTTTCTATTCACAATGAAATGAACAGTTGAAATAAAAAAGTATTAAAATATAATGTTTTGAAAATCAATGTTCATAGCAAAATCACGTTCAACGGAACGAGACTGCAACGTTAGACAGAAGGAACGATACAGTGCGACTACAGGTTCGGGCATGTGGAGGGGGAAGGCTAGGTGGGGAGGTGTGGGACCTTGAACGTTCTATAGAGTTGCCCTTTAGTATAGGTAGATGGCCTCATGACTCGGTTGAGCAGGTGATACTTTTATCTTAATCCATCAAATGATAAATGGATTATTTCAGAAATAAAATTGAAGGTAATGGAAATTCACAGTTCAGGCTCTGCATCCTTAGCACTCGAGTAAAGTATACGAATACTGATAACTGGTACTTTTACCTTTGAAGGGCACTAAAATGGGGATAGAATGTTTTCAATTAACAAGGAGGCTACGACCTTCGGGCGACGGATTTTGATGAAAATCGACCAGGTGAATCTACATCGAAAATAAGGAGACCCGTGTCTCGGGGATTTTTTGAATGGACCCTTGGGCTCGAGAAATCAACGTCGAAAATATGCAAAAACGAAGCATGCAACTTAATAGGCTTCATTGTCGAACTGCTGTTAGGAACTCGAATGGGTGAGCGGATAACGTGCTTGGCTCATACGGCGGAGGCCCGGTTCCGATCCCAAATTTTTATTCTTTTTTAAATTATTCAAGAGTTATTTGAAAAGCAATATTCTCCGATAAAAAGGCACTGTACAATTTTTGTTTAGAGATAATGAATGCAAAAACATGTAATCATGAGCATTTTAAATATTAAATATAAAACAATGGTTCGTAGCAAGGGAAAGCTGTGGTGAAAGAATGGTAATCTAAAATTATATTATTATTAACTTTATTGTTATATGTGTTCGTGATAAAGAAGTGGGACGCCATTCAAAAATGATCTCTGCATAGACCTCACGACCGTCATTAACTCGGTTTAGGAATCCGAAACTTGAGGGCTCGAATCGAAACCGGGCTCAAGTACCTGTCCCCTTGCAACCTTTAAAGAGTTCGTGGGACGGGATTGTATTGAAAACCTGAAGAATATGTGTATTATATGAAAGTTGGGATGGTTAGTTAGTTGAACTGGGTTGGGTTTAGTATGTTGGTTGGTTGAACTGGGTTCGAGAAAAATACTGCCACATGTTTTCTTGTGTATAGAAAAACATTAAGAAATATTTTGCACTCTATTAAGTTAACAAGTAAAAAAACTTGAATATGACCATTTTATGCTATATAATTTTTATTTGGAGGAAATAGGTGTTAAGAGAAAATATTTTTATGCATAAGTATACTTATTGATACCTTCCTGCTAAGAACCATTGTTTCATCGATTGAAATATTTAAAATACTCATTACTACATATTTCTGCATTCATTATCTCCAAATAAAAATTAAACCGTCTTTTTATCGGAGAATATTTAAAATAACTCCTGGATAATTTTAAAAAAATTAAAACATTTGGGATCGAATCCAGGCCTACGACGTCTGAGGCAAGCACGTTATGTGATCACCTATTTGTTCTCTTATCAACAATTCGACAATGAAGCCTATTACGTTGCTTGAGATATTTTTGCATATTTTCGACGCTGATTTCTCGAACCCAAGGGCCCATTCACAAAACCCCGAGACATGGGTCTCCTTATTTTCGACGTAGAATCACCTGGTCGATTTTCATCAAAATCCGTGATCCGAAGGTTGTAGCCTCTCCTTGTAAGAAACAATATGATCGAAACAGAACTTATGATGCCTACTTTCCATTTAATCATTTATGTATTACTTACATTGGCTTTAATAGCTTTAAACTCATCGCGGATATGCAGCACTTTCTGCTACCAAATTTCCTAATTTAGAGTTATAAAATACTACAAATACATTACAACGGAATATTAAATTGATCACGCGTTTTTGTGGCAAAAATAACGCGCGTACATAATAGAATATACCGAATCTTAGTCCAACAATAGTCGTTGCTATGGCAACACTCGTTAAGAGTGATAAAAACTGCAAAATCGCGAGTATTTACGCGAAATTCTAAGAAATAGAATCGATAAGCAAAATTCTACGATAAAACATAGAATTTTCATACCTTTCCTCAGAGATTAGTAAAAAACTCTTTCCGATATTAAAATTCTAAGATATTTTAATGTGCAAGATAAAATTACTCTGCACGATGGATTTCAGATTTCCCATGTAAATCAAATAGGAAGGATTGTTCCTGGAATCGAACCCGAGACTTCAATCTTCGCAACAAAAATTATCCTCGGGAACTCGACCCATGTAGCAAGAGATTTTCACAAAGTTTAATGAAAATCGGTCTATTGGTTCAAACGTTAATAGGGGGGACGTACAGACAGACAGACGGACAGACAGACCGACGAACGGGCAGACAGACCAAACGACAAAACTATAAGCCTATTTCCATTATGGAAAGTAGGCTAAAAATTACGCTATACTACAGCCAGCGTCTTGAAAGTCATCCCGATGATTCAATTTTGTACTACGGAAGGTGGGCCCCACAATGTGACCAATTTTTAAGTCATAAATTTCCAAATTTCCCATTTTTATTGTGTTCAAATCAGAACAAAATTATCTTTTTTATTCTAAAATCTAGTACATTTGCAAGTAAAATTGCCAAAAATAAGAAACAACAGTATAATTTTCATATTTACAAACTTTATACATCGAACGAATTAGTAGCGATACTTAGCACACACAAATTAGAGTTCAATACTTTTTTACAAGCTTAAGCCTTTTGACAATAAGATAAAGTTCAAAACATACTACAAACGACATAGTAAAACAAAATGTTGCCCAACGATGTGTGCCAACACATTCTTCATCTCAGAACCATTTAAAGTAACAGCAATATTATTACTGGACTGAAAATTTGAGGTGGCAATTTTGTGTCTCCATTCTTATCCTTTAAAACGTTCCGAGAAGCCAAGAAGGCATAGAAGATGAGAGGAGAGAATTTACTAAAGGCGTTCCAAATAATAAAGAGCGGGGTAGTAAAGCATTATTGGGATTAAGGGAGAAAAAAGTCATGAAATGCGTTTGAGGTGAAGAGTAGAGCGTGAGAAGGAATATCCGTAGTCGAAGAGGTTGAAAAAAGCGATAATGGTGAAAGAGCGCTTAGGATTATTCTTCTTTCCTCAACGAGACTCGTGGGAGATTACTTTTCCTTCTCCCCTTCACTATATCCGGAATCGGTTTCCATTTGGAAGTTTTATCGCCCACCTTGAGGCCTTTGCCGTTCCAAAGTGCAATTCTCGGTATTTTACTTTGACGAGTTTCTTCGCCGTAATTGGAGCGCTACCACGGATTGAAGCGTATTTTTAATGTACCTCTACCGATATTTACGTGAAATAACACTTTAGTGGATTACACTATCTTCTGTCTGAGATAAACAAAGAAAAAAATACCCGCGCATGTTTCATCTTTCCTGTAAAATGTCGCACGCATTTAAGCGTTTCAAAAAATAACTTCAGGTTTTACATCTATACCAGCTAAATGAAACGCCTCCTTTCACCAAAAAAAATTGATAAATTAAATACAAATAAAAACAGAAATTCCTATGAATTATTTTAGCTACCGAAAGAAAAGTTATCTATAAATGGATGACTTCGTTGAGATAGACGACAAGAACGAGTGTTAATGAACACCTATTCACTTTACAATCTTATGAAGCACTAAAACGGAAATAACATTAAAAGGACTTTTTCCGCAGTAAGAATAAGAGCAAATCTGGTGGTAAGAGGATCATAAACTTTGGAAATCGGTAAAACAAACCGAGCGACAAAATCTATCTTCCTATGAATGCCCTATGAATTCCCGTGCTCCCTCGTTTCCTCGTCAATACCCCCAATTTCTAATATACTGTTTTGTTTTGTACTTGCCACACAAAAAAGAGATGTTTGTCACCGAATGCTCGTCTCCAAAACATAATTCTATCCACCACTCAAATTTCCTTTTAAGCAAATAATCTCTTCGAATATAACAACACATACGCCGTGTATTTTCAATAAAATGTGCTCTATTTTAAGTGAAGCTTTATCCACAGTTATATAGCTCAATAATTTCATCTTCTTTCAATTTTAATGATTTTCTTGAATTGCAATTTGTATGTCTAAGGGCATTCTCCGAGAAAAATTGGAAGTTTTATATTAAGGCTTTCTGCGGAAAATGAAGGTTCACAGCAAGAAATCGATATTAATTGAATATTTCCACATTTTAATTTAGTAAACTTGGAAATCGATACGAAATTAAATCGCATTTCAATTTAACATTGCCATTGCCACTGATTCTCAAGAGAAAATATGCTCAGGTAAAATTAGCACAAAGTATGAATTTTAATAACATTTGCATTTTTAATTACAGCTTTGAAAAATACCAATATATTAAATGCTTCAAATCTTCAGTTAATTGAGGTCAATGGAGTGGATAATGACATTTTTTTGCAGAAAAGTTATTGTTTATGAATGGATTAGGTCTGTGTAGTACGAAGTTAACTATAATGAGCATATGCACGGACAACATGGTGCTGAACTTTACATTAAAATATTAAAATTTTAACCATTCATAATAAATTTAAAGTTTTTAAGCCAGTAATTTTTTAAATATTCATGATAGGATAAAGGTACGACAAAATACCTGCCCTTGTATCGTGGGAGTCCTAATAGGTCAATTGAATGAAACGTATCCACAAAAAAAAGAAGTGTATTGTTATATTTCATAATGACTTAACAAAGAATTTCAAAATTTGAAAAAATACGAAAATTTAAATAGCTTACAATATTTTTGACGACATTCATAGCATAAATAAATAGCCGAAACAGTAATCACGTAATCGAATCACTATTAGTGGCGAAGCAATAGTTTGATCATAATAGATATTTTAGGACACAAAAGTATCAAAAGATCCCTCTGGCATTCTGCTCCTGCAAATGGTCTGAGACCATTAAGGTCCAACTTCGCCGTCAGCTTCGCATGTGGCAACGGGATCGCAATCTAGGACATTAAAGACGCCGAATCATCCTCAAATCGAGTCCCTCTTTCGACTCAATTCGCTCGGAGTGGAGTTTAGATCCAAAACCAAAACTCGCCTCTGGTAACCGTTTCCGTCCAACTTACTAACGATAGTCCACATAAAGTCGGTTTAAACGTGTGTCCGGGGCCTTCGATTTAGGGCCTTTTGAATCTCCCGTTGAAAAGTGCTCATCTCTGTGGGAGGCGCGGTTTATGCGGGATGCAATTGGAGATAGCGAACCGATCCCAAAACGACCGAAAGTTTTTATCGACGCGACGAATTTTTTGCCTCGCGGCCGTTCGGGCGGACTTCCTTCCCGCGCGCCATGAAAAGCACCAAATTGCCCTTTCACTCATGCAGATACAATGACTCGCTGTCGCATTCCATCGCTTTTTATACAAATTCGGTCGGAACGCCACAGACTGCGGAGTGGAATTTTATATTTCGCTTATCTCACAATGGGCATGCAAGAGGAACGAAGTTCCGCTGAGGGAGTTGAAAGGGATTTCGGATGAGGAAAAGAGAGAACTAGAAGTTTGATCTATTTGTTTGAGTTATGAAGTTTACCGCTGTGACATCGATTTCATTAATAATCGAGATATCAGAACATAAATCGCCGAATATTTCCTTTATTTGAATACCGTAATTGTGACGGGATATATTATATATATATATATCAAGTACTTCTAGCAAGAAAGGAAGAGGAGCTACAAAAAATGATAAATAGACTAGTGATAACAGGTAGAAAATACGGTATGGAAATAAATACAGAAAAATCCAAGGTCATTCGAATATCAGGTAAAGAAGAGAACCTGAACATAACTATTGGGGGAAAGCCATTAGAACAAGTTTCAGAATATAAATACCTTGGAAGTATAATAACACGAGAGGCAAAATGTACGGATGAGATCAAAACTAGAATAGGAAAAGCAAAGGCGGCTTTCAGGAGAAAGAAACAACTACTTACAGGGAATATAAGGGAAGATATCCGCAAGAAGTTGATAAAATGCTACGTATAGAGTATAGCATTGTATGGGGCAGAAACATGGACGCTAAGGAAAAATGACATCAAATACTTGGAAAGCTTTGAAATGTGGACTTGGAGGAGAATGCTGAAGATAAAATGGACAGATAGGATGAAAAACGATGAAGTGCTACGAAGAATAGGAGAGAAGCGAATGATTATACAGACTATCAGAAAGAGGAAGGCTAACTGGGTTAGACATTACCTGAGGAGAGAGAGTATGATTAAAGACGTGTTAGAAGGAAAACTAGATGGGAAAAGGGAAAGAGGTAGGAAAAGGTTTCAGCTGATAGACGATTTGAAAGGGAAAGAGAGTTATCAAGATATGAAGAGGACAGCGGAAAATAGGAGTATATGGAGAACCAGGTTTAACCAAGAATAATCACGGACCTGTCTACGGACAGACTACCTATGATGATGATATATATATATATATATATATATATATATATATATATATATATATATATATATATATATATATATATATATATATAGTGTCCAGTTTTTTAAAGAAGATAAATAATTCAATATCAAATTTCCCTTTTCTGTTGGTGTTGAAGTCGATTCTACATAATCTCATTCCATTCCTCTTTTCGCAATGCTAGTAAATAATGCCAATGGCATCTTCACTTCAATCCAATAGAGAAATCCAAATCGATATTTTTTAAGTATTGTCAATGAGGGAAAGAGGGAGAGGGAGGATGGAGAGAGAGAGGAGGGAGAGGGAAGTCGTACAATAACGGCCTTTTCTAAAATAATGCTATTTGAATAAGTTATTTTTTATTTTAATAAAACTTTTACTTTACAAAACTTTTCTTTTGTAAAACAAATAAAAAATAGTTATTTTTATTGTTATTGTTATTGTTATTTTTATTGCATTTTTCCATTCTGCGTTTCTTCACCCAGAAATTAACTGGCATTCATGTTTGAAAGCGAGCACATTTTGCTCCTCTTTCAGAATAAACATATAGGACCAAGTCTGCCAATCTTCCACTGCTATAAGACAAAAATTTTAAGTCCTTCATGATTCAACTCTCCCATTTGCATATTTCTGCTGACTTCTGAAACATAGATTAATATTTATGCACGAATTGCATATATCCTAGAAATTTCTCTATAATAATAATTTCACAGTGTTAAGAATTTGTTCATTTATTAATGATAAATAAGAAATTTGCATTTAATTATTTATATATTTTTCGTTCACTTTTCTTTATTTACAATACTTCCATTCCTATCCTTTACATCGTTTATAAGAGCCATGTTTTTAAAGATATTATTTATTATTTTTTGGCAATTAAATATAAATAGTTATTTTATCCACCGTAATATTGCCCAGAAATTTTTAACCTGACTTACTCGTATTGTTAAAAATTCCTATTATATCATTCTATGATATAAAATGTTATTTCATAAAAGGATAGCCACCAAATGTTTTTGGCATATGCAAAATAAAGGCTAAAGAATTATAAACATCACATAATAACTCTTGCCTCTGGCATTATAGATGCCAATAAAAAACTAATTGTATAACAAAGCTAAAACTTTTGTATGTAGTATTTACCGTTCCTCCTTTGAAAAGAAATCCCTTTTATTTATTTAGCCTTTCCACATACGCTCACCCTCGTGTTTGCAACTCCGCTATCGTACTCCAACCTTTTAGAAAAAATTGTTTACACACCTGGAAAAATCCTATTTTATTTCCATCTGCATTCTATTTTTCCGAACTGTGGCTTCGGCTAGCCTCCTACTCTCATGACTTCTTTTATTTATATTTTAAAAAAGAGAGACGCATGCTTCCCTTCCGTCAGACATTTCTGTTCCTACCCTAGCGACCTATCTCATCCGATATGTATGTACGGTCGAATAACCTCCGACCCAGAGCACTTGCTGACCTTATATCGGAGGATCTCAGATTGAAAAAAAGGAACAAAAAAAGAAGCGACTGACTACCTGATTCTTTTTTCCTTTTCTGTCGTACGGTTCGACTTTTATGGCGTGCTCCGTACAAATGCATTTTCCCCGTCTGTACAAACTACGGCAATTTCGTGGTTGTTTTACGCGTGTGTTTGCATACGTCTCCGTTTCATTGGCTATCCACGAAATAGTACATGTTTGGCCTGGCTCGTCTGCATGACTCGTCCTTTTACTGCAGGGTACTTCCTTCCACCGTCGGTTCGGGTTCTTCAAAACGCAAACAGGCGCACACAAACCTGCATGTGCATATTCTACTTTCCGCGTAGCCGCCGCAAGAAACGTTGTTCATCATTTCCATCTCTTTTACCTTCATGTGTCTCCTAAAAATATCATATTTATTGACATAAGGATATTTTAGAGTAGAAATGCTTCTACCTTTAATACTTTTCTATCCACCAACTTAAGAAATGAATCTTTCGGAAAAATAAGAAAAGCGCTATAACTTCCGCCAAAAACGTTCGACTCATAGAAAAAGTAACCGTCGAAGTGGGATAGTGAAAGTAAACTCGGGACATGCGATAGACAAAGGAACAGCTAAGAAGGATGAAGTTTGTCGCAGCCTCCACATCTAGCGGCGTGGAGAAAAGTAAGATCCGACGTCGAGAGAGGAAAAAAAACGGAAGGAAGAAATTTTCTTCATTATCCACCTTTCTCTTTTTTTACGCTTCAAAAGGTCGTAATACGAGGCGAAAGGGCTGGATGGGAGAATTCTTCTCCCTGGCGAGAGAGAAAACGGCAAAAGCAATAGAAAAAGAGAGAGAGAGAGAGAGAGACGCGGCGACAAAGAATTCGAAGGGTATAAGAAGGAAAAGGGAGAAACGGTGGAGTAGAGCCCCAAGGATAACGCATCTCAACTCTCTCCCACCGCTCCCCCCCCCCCCTTCTCCCCCCCCCCCTTCTCCCGATCTCCCCCAACTCCCCCCCCCCCTACCCTGCCCCGCCCCACGAGGGTCGTTTCGAGGTAAGGAAGTAGCTTCTGGGATGGAATTCTCGCCGGATGAAAAGGCAATCAGAGTCTCTAGCACGAGAGACGAGGGGTAACAAGAAAAAACAATCATCCGGCGCGGAATAGCGCAGCGGCAACTAGGTTTGTTGTAGCGGCATGAGATGCGGTGGTCGGGAAAGAGAAATGGGTGGCGAAGAACGAGCGAGGAAATATAATGAGATGGCGTTAAAGGGGTTGGAGGAAGAGGAGGAGAGTTGTTGCGGAGGGGGGGGGGCGAAGGAGAGAGGGAGAGGATGTTTCAGGGTGAGCGAGATGGATGCAGGGGGCATCAGTTGTGGCCTTTACTGCAAATATTTTTATGGATATTACGGTGGAAATCACTATTATATTCGACATTGCTTCACTAAAGAATGTTTTAAAAAAATAAATGTTTGAGGAATCAAACCCAATATATAATTTACTGCGTAAAACATAGAGAATGATATTGGAAGTGTACGCTTATTATTTATTTGGCGTGAGTTTGAAATGTAGTTATTTTATTAGCATTTTAATTACTACTGCTGTCAGAATCGCTTAGGTTATTTTAGGAAACTATTAATACACTATACCGTTATTTTACATACATAGTGCTATTTATATGCAATTACTTTAGAATGATCACAAAATGTTTTTAATACTTGTGATGTACCTTACACTTTAAAACAAAAGATTGCAATGAAAAGTGTAATTATTTGTTTTAGAAGAATAACATTTATTATTAGTTATAAAAGAGGGCATTATCTTAAACTACGAAATGGTATAGCCACCTCCAATATGTGAAAAATGATAACCACGTACTTACGAATTAGATATGATGATATAGTATTCATAACATAATTTAAAAGTTGAATTTTACCTAAAAAGTAATGGCCAACGCAATATTAATACACTTTGCGATCGACTTAAAAGGTATAGGCGTGGCATGAAGGAGAGATATGGTTTTAAATTACGTATAATAGCAAAAAATATAAATCAGGTCGAAAATGTTTAATAAAAGTAGATGTTTCCATAGTGGAAAATAATCTGATAAATCGAACAGGTATGATTATAGTTTGAAAAGCAAGTAATGATTATAGAAAAAACCTTTTCTATAAATAACTTTACAATGAAATAATAAATTTAGAAGTTAATATTAAAGTTACTTATGAAGAATACTACTAGTTACGCACGTACTTTGATCATAGAATCAGTCAGGCAACTGAACAATTCCAAAATATAGAATTAAATTGGATGGACACAATATAAACAAATGTTATCGTCATGAATCAGTTTTAAATTAATTGCCATTTTCGATCTCTTTATAAAATTTCATTAATTATTATGGCAAAAGCAATTGATAAGGAAATTACAAAAAATACTCAATTAAAATGAAATTACATTTTTATAATATAATTAAATTTTAAATGGAGCATCGTAATTCCTTGTTCACATATTCAGTGTTTGTTCTGTTGAACCTTACTAATGGTGGTAATTTAAATTCACGAAATGTTACTTGTTTCCCATAAAATCCAATGCAATGTACGTAATTTTCCTAAATCAGCAACAATGGGGTTTCCTTTGACGAATGATTTTCTCATGAAAAAACGTAAAATCTGTGCATAAAATTGACGCGTTATAAACATTTAAGGCAGAAAAATTAATTATGATTTTCTTAGGCGGTCTTTGGTTCAAGTTTCTAGACTGTACGACTATTTTCAGTAATTGTAAAGTGCGAATCAAAAATATGCTGCACCAATTCTTCTGTTAATCAAACGAGAGAATTAAACGGTCCTGGAATCGAACTCGGGCCATTACATTACACGGTGATTACCCATAAACCTATTTAAGTCTTGATCTATTTAAAACTGAAAGAATAGTTAAATAGATTGTGTCGTTTTCGAGTTATTTGACATTATATGAGATTTGAATTCTTGTGCACAAATATACAGATTACTAAATAGAAGCTAATATATAAGTTATTAATAACGAATTCAATGTGATGATGTAGTCATATGTACGACTCTACTATAGCGAAATGTCAAATTCTAGAATTAAGCTAAAATTATATTGAAATTTTTACTACACAATAAGTCGCTCTGCTAGAAAACGGTTGTTTCGATCATAAATCGTATTCCCATCACAAGACGAGTTCGAAATATCATTGTTAGAATACAAAAAGCATTTCAATAAAATCACACGAAGAAATCGTTACTAAGCGTTCTTATGGGCACGTCGCCTCCGTCCGTTCGTCCGTCTGGACGTTTAATTAATTAAGTATTAGTGGTCCTTGTTAAAATGTAGCGCCAAATTGTGATATTGAACTGCATTCGTTAATTAGAATTACGACTTTATATAAGCACCTAAATAAACGCATACTCGAATCTCGTTAAATGGTTTCCGTCAAGCAACAATTAAATACCATATTTTTCTCTCCCTAGCTCATGTATGATCTGTAAGGTGTAGCCAAAAAATTTATTCGGATAGAGGACAATATTTACCACAAAAAAATATCTAGGATCACATAATTAGGCCATATAATTTCGGAGACAAAAATTCCAAGTTTAAGTTTACATAATTTGTATACATAGATTGCTATGACAATCCTCTAGGCAAACCACCATTAAAAATCCATATTTCCTCTGCCATGCTTTTATATGATCTGTAAGGTATAGATTAAAAAATTTATTCAGACAGACAATGACGTTTACCACAAAAAAGTCGGCAGAACCATATAATTACGAGTTTCGGAGATAAAAATTCAAGAATCGCCGAATCTTTCGATATCGTATACGCATTTCCCATAAAATTGTATCGTATATTTCATTTATGGAGTATACTTTTCTTCTTGTTCTTTATGGTGCCAAAAAAAAAACAAATTTCTGCCTGATTTTGCCTCTACATTTCAAAGTTGGAGTACCGAATAAAAGCTTGTCCCATTTTAATCACAAAAGACCATATTACCTGTGCCCACTCTCGTATAAAAACCGCCAATATTGACAGTCTATTGCACTCAAGGTTTGCCGGACTAGTTTAAACCGCAGTATGAGCAATGCTCATACTGCTCATTGAGCATACAACTGCCTCTCCTATAATTCTTTTCACTATAGAAAATTTGTTTTCAATCATGTTGCAATAACTGTTGTTTATAATAAATATAAATAGTCCACCGGAAAAAAGAAATAGGATCGGCGAGCTGACCTTTAAAACATTGGAAAAAGAGAACAATCTCTATTAATAAAAGGTAATGTGTGTGCGTGGACAGCATATCTCGAAAACCAAGAAACTTGGAGACTTAAAACTTGGTAGACTTATTATGGGACCATGAAGATGTGCACATCGGAGTCAGAATTTTAATTTTTGGTGGGAGAGGGAAAGTGGAGGGGGGTGCCGTTTCTCATAAGATAACACGTAAAAATCGATTTTGATGCGTTCCTTGCAGGAAGTGCACGAACTGAACGCATATAGGGAAGGTCGATTCCGTCCGTCCGTCCGCATGTTAAAACTTGGAAACCGCTGGACGTATTATGATGAAATTCGGTATTGGGGAGTTTTGCTAAAATTGGTAGACCGATTTCAATTTTAGTCAAAATCGAACAAAAATGATGACCACTTTATATGAAGATCTATGATGTTATTTTGTTTCAACTCGAAAGCCGCTGGAGTATTTTGATGAAATTTGGTATTGGAGAGTTTTGCTAAATTTAATCAATCGATTCCAATTTTGGTGAAAATTGGAAAACAATTACGACCACTTTACATGACCTACAAATAGTTGACAATGTTACATTGTTTCAACTCGGGAACCGCTTGATGTATTTTGATGCAATTTGGTATTGGAGAGTTTTACTAAAATTGGTCGACCGATTCAAATTTAGATTAAAATTGGAAAGCAATGACGACCACTTTACGTGAAGACCTACATGTAGTTTACGATGTTCCTTCGTTTCAACTCGGGAACCGCTTGACATAATATGATGAAATTTGGTATTTGTTAAATTAAATAACCGATTCCAATTTTGGTTAAATCGGACAATAATTACGATTACTTTGCATGAAGACCTACATGAATTTCACAAGGTACCTCGCTTGTTTCTCGTTAAATTCTCATCTGAGCAAAAATTTTGAGAACATTGTGAAATCTCAAAGAACGCATTTTGAAACTCTGTGTACTCCGACATGGAGTACACCTTTCTAATCTTGTTCGACTTGCAGGCTTTTACTCTTTTGCCAATTAAAATTAGAAAGAACTGACCTACGATCTTCGGGCTTAAACTGTTTTAAAGTCAAATAAATTACGTTTCTTATTCTTACCGTCACATTACGCTCAAGTTATCCATTTAAATCACATTTATATGACAAATTTAAGTTTTTTAACGATATGCTGCCTTGCCAACCGTACAATTGATAAACCTCGAAATTGTATTGTCGCCTTAATCCTTATAATAAATGCGCAAGGAATGCGTGCTTTGAGAGAGAGAAAAGAGGGTAAAAGGAGAGAGACAGAGGGAGAGAGAGAGAGAAGATTAAATGATCCATAATTCTTATATTTTGGAGAGATTGTGGGTTTGTGCAAAATAAAGTCATACTTCCCGAATAGATGAAGATTCCAAATTTTGAATATAAAACACAACCACTAAAGTTAGCTGAATGCGCTACTTTTTACACCGAAATATTTTACATAAAAGGTTGAAATAATCATTTTTGTTTATTGCGGGATTCATTTATTGTTGAGCGCCATTAAGATATATATTAAGATTAGATGCATATTCGAATATAATCAATTGAAATGGTAATATGATAAAGAATCACAATTTATTGCTTGACATAATAGCCTAAAACTTTCGTATTTCGAGTTCTATTATTTACTTTAATAATTATTTCTACCAACATAGATTTGTTACCCACGAAGGATACTTCTGTTATCATTTGTTCTAGGATTAGTTTTTGGTGCACGTCGTTATCATATAAGCAAGTTCAACATCTATTAGGAACATATTTAGTGATTTTGGGATACTTGCAATGAAGTTAAGATTCTGTACTTATAAGTATAAGCTGTGGATTATGCGTTTTCTTACTGAACGATATAACAATATAAAAAAATTTCGCACCTAAATAATTAACCTTTTATTTCTATAACAATCTCATTTTTATTATTTTACCCAAATCAATGGTCCTAAAAGAAGCGGAAGATTATTCTCAGATTCAAATAAGATCAATTCCAAACAAATGGTTCTCACCAGAACAGCAGAAAATGTCGATCAAAGAAATATAAGACTTGAAAATCAATGAGTGAGGCAGGAAAACGTGAGAGCAACAACTATTGACCAAAGAAATTTAAGAGATGAAGAAGAAAGACCGAGACAGGTGAGTGCAAGAGCAAAAGAAACTAATTACCAAACGGATTTATGACTTCATGAACAAAGAAAGTGAAAGATATCACAAAAGGAACAATAACAAATATTGTATAAAAATTCTTTTATTTCGACCAAAATATAATCGTTAAATTCTTCCTCCCTTAAATACCTTTGGAATCTCTTCAATTGAACGTTTGTATGCATTAATTAAGCCAATTATACTTATTAGATTATAATAACACTTTCCATGTCATACAACACTGAATGATCTTTGGCGAGAGTATTGTTACTATGTTTCACAGTTATAATATCGGAAGAAACAGGCATCATATTTGCCACATATATTTTCTATTGAATTTCTTTAGAACGTCTTCTGTGATAATTTCAAACCAAACCTTATATTATATTTCAAGAAGGTAATCTGCAATGTGTGGAAAATTTGGCAGCAGCTACAGATCGAGTAATACGAAACAAAATATTTTTTGAGGAAAGACACTTTTGTGAACGAAATCTATCATAGTTAATATCGCCAATTAAAAACTTTAATAATTTCAAAATAAACTGATTAATACCACCCAGTCATAAGTTCATCTTCAACTATTCACACTAATATATAACCAACCTATTATTAGCGTTGATAATATGCAACGGAAATTCTACCAAAGATAACAAGATTTAATGGTCGCATTCTATGCGTCATTCAGAGAGCTATGTGCTTGTTTCATTCTACAAGCCGCCGTTCCTCCTCTATCTGCTTAAGGTCCTCTTATTATCCCCTCTTCACCCCAACCAAACCTTTCCTTTATGTGCACGCGATGGCAGTTGGACCCTGGAAGCTTCCACTAGAATTGTCTGCTGTTATCATGTGGACTAAACCATTTCTGTAAATATGGAGAGAGAGAGAGAGGCTGACAGTCACATGACAAGAGATGATGAAACAGCAGGACGATGCGAGAGGAAAGGAAGAGAGACGAGAGAATTGCGGTGAGATGTGGAAGGTGGATGAGGGAGACTTGAGAGAAGGCGGGTGATGAATGTCGAGATCTGAGAATCCGTAAGAGAGGCCGAGAAAGGGGAAAAAGAAGAAAGTAAGGGCAACGAGGGAGCTAAAAGGGATAAGTAAGTTGAAGTGGGAAGGAAAAGATAAGTAGGTAGAAAGGGGCAGAGGTGGAAAGTTGAAAAAGAAAGTCAGGGTGAAAGGAGACTGAGGGGGAGTGAGATTGGGGGAGAGAAAAAGACGTAAGCGATGGTATGCTGGATGGTTTTTTCTCTGACATGAGTTGTCAGTAGAGAAGGAGAGCTAAAATTTCTCTCGAAAAAATTCCGAAGAACTCGACTGAGTGAGGAGTGAGTGAAGGTGGAAAGAGAACGAATTAAAATTTAGGCCAAGTGAGACGATAGTGGAAAGGTTGGACTTGAGAAGGAGAGGAGGAACGCTTTGAGAGAAGAATAATTTACGAAAGTAAAGCAAAGAATAATATAGGAAATGGGACAAATTTTCAGGTCACACACATAAATAATACGTCACTAATTCGCAAGGAAATAATCGAGGACGATTGGGGAGAAGTTTTTTGAGATACATAAATATAATAAAATTAAACCCTTTATTTATTTATTATTTCATTTTAAGTAGTTCATGAACAGCCGTTAACGGCCTTTTACAAATAGAGTA
Organism: Tanypteryx hageni; assembly: GCA_028673005.1. Lineage (NCBI taxonomy): Eukaryota > Metazoa > Arthropoda > Insecta > Odonata > Petaluridae > Tanypteryx > Tanypteryx hageni. Next base: position 45,883,051 of record CM054117.1, read on the forward strand.
ATAACAATGAGTGAGACGATCACCTTAAACCTTTCTCTGGGCACGACCCTAGCTTTGGGAGTGAGACACGATAACCACCCCTACCGAGCGCTATTTAACATGGATTCCGGGTTTGGACTAAGGATATTCTAGAGTACCGAATAAACGGTTTTGAATGTCAGCAATTATCGCCACATGCAGTCTCTCATTCGAGGTTACAATCGTTGACTCTGTCAAATGGTACCCATAATGAACCACGTTTGTTTTTGCTTGCTAACACTCCCTGGCTAATTGAACGTTTCCAATGCATTTTTGATCCCAAAAAACAAGTACGTTGTTTTCCCGAGATCAAACAAGGAAGCATTGGCTGCACTCCCGTTGAACAAAAATAGTGGTAACGAAACCTTTCGGAAACAAGTTAAACAATGGTTATATAAAAAACGTAACAAGTGTATTCCATTGTTCTAGAAAACGGAACCGCATGATTTCCGGGAGAGACAACGGATATAACAGTCAGACATAAATTGCTACACGTGTATCGTATTGAGACTTTTGAGCAACACGTAGAGGATAAATGACGAACATTAAGAAATATTGTTGAATATATAACGATGTTTATTAACTGTATGGAATCCTAGCTTATCTTTTTTTAATTATATTCTACTCTGACCACATCATATTCGTCATAAAACAAAATAATTTTTTAAAATCAATATAATATGTAATGAGAATCCCAAACTACAAAGGCAGTAAAAAACTGTTATTATTGCAACATAATTCTAAATTAGTATATTTTTAGGAAAATATTATCGTCTCTAAAGCCATGAATGCAAATAGACAATGAATTACCCCAAAAATGGGCGTAGTATGCTGTTCCATGTTAATGAAATGGTGATTACTTTACACGAGGTCCGACTAAATTTAGTGAATAAAGCAGCGGCTAAGTAATTCCTTCTTCGGGCTTTAAGTGAGGCTATAACCTACTTCCACAAAGTAAAGGACGCCACCAAGTGTTCCGTAAAATTAAATGTTCCTCCACAAAGTGAACGCCCAAGTATTAAATATAGCATAAATTAAACGCAGAAAGTCGGCTACAACTTCTTCTTTACGTGCGGGTATATTAAATCCAGAAAATTTATTTACTCAATTCCCTTACATTATTTTTAAAAAATGGAACATTTTTCAAATGTTATTTTCTTTGATTGGGTTTTTAATGCGGTTCTTTCAACGGACTTGAGATTTCGTTTAATTTCTATAGTTTTGCAGGCATACAAATTTGCATAACAACATTAAACAAAGCACCAAAACAATTTTGGGGATAAAATGGAGTTCTTCATCAGACAAAATATATATCATTTTATATATTAATTTCAAAAATATTTGGAATGACAGTATATATATTGAAGAGCGAGTGATGGAATGTAAACATTTGACGTCACTAGTAAAATGCAGTATAAAATTACATCAAATTCCTACAGTGCGCCGCAAACTTTTACATATATTACTGCATTCCATGTGAATAAATAAAGAAAATGATACTTTGTATCAAAATAAAATCAATACAATAAAATTTATCATAACATTTTAATTATTTTAACGGCAGAAAATTAATATGCCCGGTATCGCATCAATGATAAAAATTATTCTTTAGGCTTTGCAAATATAATGTTTTTCCTAATAGAGAATAAAATTATACTGTTACTGGTCAAAAATCTTAATAAACCAATAAGATCCAAACGGAACTTATGATGCCTACTTTCTACATAATTATTTTAAATTAAATGAATGTAAATTAATTAATTGTATGCTCCAATAATTTACAGATAATAACATTTTTATATAGATAGATTAGCATAGAATTGTCTGTATTAAAAGTCTCTCACTCGTTAGCTATCAATATTATGAAAACATTCAATAACTATCCTAAAATGCTATTTGTGTTCCCAAATTTCATAATTTAGCGTTATAAAATATTACAAATGCATTCAAACGGAAAACTAAATGGATCACGCGTATTTGTGTGGCAAAAACAAAGCATGTATGTATGTATTAGACTATACCGAATCCGAGTCCAACAATAGGTGTTGCTATGGCGACACTTGCCATGAGTAATAGAAACTGCAAAAAAGCCAGTATTTGTGCGAATTTCAAAGAAATATGATCAATAAGCAAAACTCAACAAAACGATAAAAATTAGAATCTCCATTCCTTTCCTCAGAACCGCGCAAATTTCGCTCCGATATTTCAATTCTAAGATATTATAATGTGAAAAAGAAAATATACTCTGCCCGATGGATTTCAGATTTTCCATGTAAATCAAATGGGAAGGACTGTTCCTGGAATCGAATCCGGGGCTTTCAATCTTCGCAACTACCCCCGGGAGCTCGGCACCATTAGCAAGTGATTTCCACCAAGTGTCATGAAAGTCGATCTATTGGTGCAAAAGTTAATAAGGGGGAGACAGACAGACAGAAATAGAAAATGAAGAAACTATAAGCCTATTTCCATTTTGTAAAATAGGCTAAATGCCAACTTGGTATTGTATTTATGTAGTAATGAATTTTATGTAATTTTTTATTCTATTTTTCTTTGCTATTTTCTTCCTGTTTGTAATTTAAAATGGGTTAGATGAAAGAAGAGACTGATTAGTCTCAATCTCGCCCAAATTAAGACGCATATCTATCTATAAACTTGAATAACAACAAAACCAGATAGCGATATATTCTCCAACATAACTACTAAACGACAAAAAGATATTTTTGTCCTTGATTTCCCATGAGTTTAAAAAATTTACATAGTAAACGAGATGGTCAGGAACGGATTATAAATTTCATTTTATTAATTCGAAATGCAATGTAACGGAAAACACTTCTACATCAACAGTCATGCTTTAATCACTATCGTTTTAGGATCAAGTTATGGTTTTCATGACAAAACGTATGAATGTACCGACAATCTTTTGCGCTCTAAGAACATACGACTAGTCAAAGTGATATGAAGGTCAACTATCGTATTTCAAAATCATCATATTCCCATATAAAACTATTTAGTTCTAAATTTACGGATAAAGAACATCTGGCACAAAAGTCACCTTCGGTCTCTCAGCGCATTTTTTTCTAACCAATTTATGATTTCTGCTCCTGGTCCAACGTGCTTTATAATATGTCATAGAGCGATTCAGACACTACTTTGTCATCCCTTATTCTCGCTTTACGTATTTTCTATTTAAAGACACAAGGCTATCATAATGGTTTCTTTGAGTATTCTGATCCTCTAAAAGATGTCCATATTTGAGGTTGATATAGCCGATTTTTATCCTTAAGATTTATTCACGAATTTATCCAATCCAATAGAGCTCTTCAAATCTTCATTTGATTTACTTGAAGCGAGCTTTTTCGTAAATGTACCTTAATAGGAAAATGCGGTGGTTTTAGAGGGTCTAGAAGTGGTTGTTAACCTTATCCTCTAAATACATCCCTTGATGCTATCAAGGTATCCTTACGCACTCCCAGTTTAAAATAATGTTAATGGCTTTACAAAATAATAAGAAAGTCAACAGGAACATTTCAACCAAGGATGCCAACAGCCCGCTTCTGCTATGAATACTGGTATATTTAAAAAGTTTACCATAAGAGCCACTGGATCCTTCATAATTATCTTTTGTTTGAATTTATTGTGTTTCAATTGTATCAATACCATCATATTGTTACATTTCGTTTTTACGGATACGTTCAATTGCACTATAAAATTTTTATTATAGTCTTGTTTATAGGGAAATCCCGTAATGAGTTTAGTCATTTGCATTACTTGTTAAACTAAAAATGGTAGGGCGCTCTCTGGTTACTTAAAACATTTCGAAAGTGACACTTTTAAGTTAAATATCGTAGCACCCCCTCACCAGTACCCCGCATCCCTGGTTAAGAATCCCTGGTCCAGAGGGCATATGCCAGTCAAAAGAATCGTTCCAAGTACCATTCCTCCACTTATGTTTTGGTAAGCATAAAAGGCATCGTCATGGGATGGAAGTGCACTATGGAAAGCTGACTCTAATGCCCGTCGCAAAAAGAGAGGATCATTGCTTATTCCACGAAATTGGTGGACTCTTCTTCAACACGGACAGCGAAAACGTCAACGACCACTTCTAGATTTCCATGCCCCGAAAGAGTAAAGGTCTCATCTCATCTCATACGAGATAGCTGCATGCACACCTGCACAAACACACGCACACAGAGGAATTCTGATGCGGTACTTTTAGATGTGTCCGGATGAAAGCAAAAATTCTAGATAACAGAAGTTGGCAGTTACTTTGTGAGAATTAACCTATCTTTTCGACACTGGTATAGGAAATAAAATAATATCAAAGGTAAAAATCCTTGTTAATAAGCATTAAAAAATTATTTGACGATATAAAGTTGTATCAGATATCCGGATCAAGTCATACTGATAAATGCAAGCTGAAAATTTAATAATAATAATAAATTTAATAATGAAAACTTTTTTCTCCCCTTAATAGCATCAAATAAACAAAAATGTTTTTAATTGAATGTCAACTTATTAAAATGGCCAAAAAACTTTAAGCATTGTAAAAATTAATATATATTTAATACGAATGCAATTTAATAAACAATGAAAACTGTCTAATATATTGGACGCTGGGTCTGAAAGGGTTAATATAATATCCGTTGTACGTAACGCAACGCTCATTTTCGATAATAATTTTTTCGTTAATAATTATCGAATATAATATATGTATATTAAAAATCAATAAAAATATACCTTTATTATAAGAACATAAAAATTAAGAGTAGAAAAAATAGAATAATTTATTTTATTTACTTATAAACACCAGTTGTTTATAACGGTTGGTAGGGAAGACATTGTTTAGTTTTAGACATTTAATTTGAAGAGGTTTATAGTTAATAGCTACAAAAATGTATGTTAATCAAGATAACTTTTTCAAATTTGTTTGTAAATAACAATTTAGGAATGTAAACGGTATCTGTTCATAAAATCTGTTACTGACATTTAATTTGAAGAGGTATAAAGTTAAAATCTACAAAAAAGTATGTTAATCAAGATTATTTTTCCTCATTTTGTTTTTTAATATCAATTGAGGAATATAATATGCGTTTATATTGTTTTATTTTTAAAACATGTTTATAGAAAAGTTTGTAAACAATATCATTTTGTTATTTTATATTGAAATTTTATTGAAAATGTTAAATTCTCTGCGAGAATGCATTTCTTATAATCGATTAATTTATCTTAAAACCGCTAATTAAAAAAAATTATTACGTTTTCCATAACAAATTTAGCTCCAGAAAATATGATCATTAAAGGAAACATTATAAAAGCGGTATATGGAGAAAAGTTATCAGTAATTTTAACAATCAGAAACAAAAAAGCCTTGGAAATCAATTCAGAAATTATTAGAGGATTGCCAGGTACGTCTTACATTTACTACAGTTCTGACAGCATTATCTCCGAAGACAGCAATGGCAATAGAAACTACCCTGCGGAGTTCTTACATGCTCAATCTTTATCAGGAATGCCTCCCCATGAATTAGTACTTAAACAGGATGCAATCGTGATGTTAATCAGGAATTTAAATCCGAAAAAAGGTTTGTGCAATGAAACGAGATTAAAAATAAGAAGGTGCAATCGTAACTCACTTATCGCAGTAATTTTATCGGAATAAAACTGTGGCGATATAGTAATGATTCCAAGAATTGATATGGCACCGAGTGACACAAACCTTCCATTTATTTTAAAAAGAAGGCAATTTCCAATGTTTCCGGCATTTGCAGTAACGATTAATAAATCGCAAGGACAAACACTTAAAAATGTGGGAATTTATTTAAACGAGCTTGTATTTTTACATGGGCAATTGTATGTTGCATTGTCAAGATCGAGAGTGCCAGAAAACATTAAAATTTTAGTGAATCCTAAGAGCATCCAAGGACAAATATTAAAAAGCAACCAATACTTAACTAAAAACGTTGTGTTTGAAGAAAATTTTAATGATTAATATTTGGTTCAATAAAAGCTTTATATATTTAAAATTTAGCCTTCCTTTTAAATTTAAATATTAAATAAAAGAGCTGGTATTCTGTTCTACAATTGAGGTTTTTATAACAATTAGATACTTTTTTTAACACTACATCATTTTAACAAAGAAAGCCTAAATTTCCCGAGAAACACCGTGTTAACTCAATCTCTTAAGAAAGTGAATACTCAGTATTGTATTCACGAAATTAAAGACTTCAAGATTTCAATGGAAGAAAGTCATGTGTTGAAAATATCAGATTCTTTATATATACTCCCGTCATATTTGACGGGCAAATCTGCTAATAACTCAATATTTATGCGAAAAATTCGTTAATTGAAGATTTTTCTATAAACTTACATAGAACAAATTTAGTTTTAAATTAACAGCATATTTACAATTCACATTCATTAAAAATTAAATAAACAACAATCAAACAAATATATTATGCTGCAAAAATGAATGATTAAATCGTACCATGTATTTATTATTATATTTTCCATACGGGGCATGAATAAAAAAATTTTTATTTGTCTTCATTTTATTGTGTAGTCATTGCACCTGAACTAACGAATCCAAAAAGTGACAATATGTCAAAAATCTTTCCAATTAAAACTGCAAGTAAAAAAGCCCCTTGGAAGCAATTAACAGCATGTAAAAGAGAAACCACTCAATAATGTCACAATGTTTATGCGTAAATTTTATTAATTGAAGGATTTTCCCTGAACTCACATCGAATAAATTCAATTTTAAATTAACAATATATTTACAATTCATACTCATTAAAAATTAAATAAACAACAATCAAGCATAAATAAATTATTGCAAACGTAATTGATTAAACGATAATTAATGCTATAAATTGGCTTTATCACTAAGTAATTTTTAAATTTATAAAGCAATGACAAAATTGACTGGTAATGACGTCAAGCAAAGCTACCTACAAAGTTGAGCAAAAAATTTAATACACAGGTATTTACCGAAAAGTCGACCATCAAATCAAATGTTTAAGCCACACGCACGTGCTCCCAAACGAACGCAAAGAAGACTTGAAAATTTTCACAAAATCACAAACGCTCCACCCTTCCAATCTTATCGTGACAGCTTTTAAATAACAATTTACAATGCATCTCATGCGCCATTTCAGGTCAACAAATATCGGGTACGACCATTTGATGGCATGTAAAACTTCGCAATGGGAGCAAGTTCCCGACCCATTTGATCATCGTGAGAACTCGCTCGAAAAGCAGCGGATAAGCGGATAAAGGAAACTTCGGAAATCGATTGGAAAAGTACGATGATGACCTCTGCAACCGCAGGATATTATATCTCGGAAATATGAGGGCAATAAAGGGAACTTTGATAACGGAGCAAAGTTCCACGCGAAAGTTTGCGCCTTCCAAACAGTCCAAAAAACGAACGAAGCCATTTGGAAAGGACGAGAAATATTTTTTCAATTGATAATTATCGATAACGTTTTTTTAGCGTGTACTACAAAAAATGAAAAACTACAACGCTTTCCTAAGTAATTTTTCATAATATTTTATCGTTTCAACTCTTTAAGAGACACTTTAAACCGAGATTAAAATTAACGCATTGATTGAACCGAAAGGAAGTTATCGATCTTAAATCTTAATTCCGATGGATGAATCAAATATCTCCAATAAGAATAATAAATCAGTGAAAATTTGGTCGAATATCAAAATAAATGTTTACCTTCAAAGCATAGATTATGAATGTTCTTCGGTTCAATTACATTCGATAAGAAAATGCAATTCCTTGATAGAATATCTTTGAGGAACTTATTGTCGGTTATACAGAAATACGGATATGAAATACGCTACCAGCCTCTTATTCACCTTCAAAAGACCCAGTAGGCGAACAAAACTGTAAGCAACCATCGAAATAAAGTAAGGACGCACTTTTTCCCTGAAACAAGAGGAGCAAAGGATGAATCGGCGAAGCAGAAAGAGGAGACGGAGAGGAAAATCAGGAAAAAGGGAGAAAAATCGTTCTAGAGGAGAGGTATGGAATGGCAACGAAATAAGAGAAGCGCCCAATGAGAAAAAGCCGAAGGGATTTCGGGAGTTGACGTAGACTGAGTGATGCGGGAAGCTTTTGGGGTTTTAAGGAGAGATGCTGAGGGAGGAAAAGTGGGAAAAGGATTATGCAAGGAGGGAGAGGGAAAGAAGGGGGAGAAGTTGCCACACAGTTACAGATCGTTAGTAATACACATAAAGACATAAATTACAGCGAGTGAAAATTGTGGTCCAACATAGAGGAAGAAATATTGATGGTAGAAGTTGAAAGTATTTCTGGTTTATTTGCAAGTTTTCAGAGGAAATTGATGACATGCGTACCTGTGGATTTTATGTGCGTATTTTACCATTGCCCTTTTAATATCACGCAATATGCACCATTTGACTTACGAGAAAAGGCTTTGCTATAATGTACTAAGGTTGATAATTCAATAACCTAGATTACTTTTCTTCACATCTATAATTCGAAAAGAGAGGAAATCGTGGATAAAATTACGCCACCTACAAGAATTTTGTACGGATAATTATTTTGTATAATGAGATTTTCTGTTAATCGTTGGATAGAAAAAAATCGAGAGAAATTTAAATTGTCGGAGGAATATTGACAGTGAAAATATATAAATTAAAATGTTTCAATTCTAAGAATGTATCGATTTTTGGATTCTGAAGTTAACTAAGTCGTAAACAGTATTTCAGGCATATCCATAGCTTCTCACAGAAATTCTTTCATCCGGCAATCTTCTTGAATTTAACACAAAAATAAATAATTTTAATAAAACGGGATGAAAAATAAAAAAGTTTTTAAAGCCTTTCTTAATGAATTCTGGATAAAGAAATAAATTTCTGCTCCCTTCCATTTGCAAATTTGCTCCAGAGGATAACAATAGCTAATAAGCATTCGCCTCGTACATGAATCGAAATGGTCTCCTAGTATTATTTTTAACGAGGTTGGCCTTTATTCCCATCCTCCTCTCACTCACTCCCTTTTTTGCGTCGCTACGATCTCCCTCCTATTACCCGCCCCACCCCCCTCTCCGTCCCACATTCCGATGCATCGCGAGTCATCCCGTTGCAACGCATAACGCATGGGTATTCACAGCCTCACCGCCACGAATTCTGACTAGCATTGCTGAACAACAGACTTAATTAAATCGATATGACACGAATAACTTACAAATGTATTTGCTTAGCTCATACACGAGGTGAATAAATTCTCTACTGTAATTACCAAATATGGAGGAAGTTAACATTGTAGCGTGATAAAGAGATGACTTCATTTAAATAATAAACAATTATTTTATATAGTAATTTATTTACTCAATTGGTCCAAATTGCTTTAAGCAAACTTTTAATATTGCAACCGCTGCAATTCATTACTTCAAAAAAGTAAGTTTATGTCATCGATCGCTTTGTATCGGTACTATCCATGATAAAGTCTGCGTAGCCTTAAACTTCGACAATTAAAATAAAAACACTATTGATGAATAATATTAATATTCATCCAGAATGTCATAATAATGCAGCCATCAAAGTTTCTGGTTGTTTTACAAATCGATAAATGTTTGGTACATACATCATAAACAGAAAATCTCGATTGTTTTTGTGGCATTAATGAATTCTAATACTTCCTCAAGTTCCTTAAGTTGGGCAATACCTTAAATCCTGGCGTAAGGAGCGGAAATCAGATATTTACCTACAATGGCCATAATGAAAGTATGAATAGCATGAACGCTCATTAATATTAAGGTCGCGGTTTTGAAATATGACATGGACATAAGTACCTATGCTAGTCTTTGTTAGTAATCATAAGAACTTTGCTAAGTAAATAACTAAAATAATTAGGTTAATACAATGTAAACTGACAAAACAATGACCTCTAGACTCCTATTCCCTCGAATGCGTACTTAATAAGAATGAAATAGATTTTCCTGTAGCCATCGTTCTCACGATAATATCGATTTCATAATGACGCAAGGAAACTTTTAGCCAAGATATGGCGTGACAACAAAACCCACTATGCTACCGGGCTAACGTAAGAGAAAATGCAAGCGTAATCCACTTATCCTTATCACTTCGACTGAAAAAGTCTTTTAAAATGCTCTCTACGGGCCTTTTGAACTCTTTAACACACCTCTCCTTAGCTCATTTCAAAATCAAGGACGAGTTGCAAAAACGTCTAGTGGGATTGTCAAATACAAAAGGAATGTGGAGAGAGTGCTACGCTACGAGTCCAACGAGTCACTTTAATTGGGAGCTTGGCATTATCGCTCTTCTATTCTTTTTTTATTAATCCCCGAAATGACCTCATCTCCTCATAGGCGCAGTGCTCTCTATGGCGCAGCGCGTCAAAAGATACGAAAATTGGGTCAAAAGGCATACCTCAGGGTAGCGAATAACGCCTGAAAAGCTCTACAAACCTCTGAAAGTGTTTGATTTTGAGAATAGCTGGGCTTCGATTAAACTTTTGTGTCACCAGAGTCCTTCACTAATGCGTCCAAGCGTCACGCACGGGGAAGCACGTTTCATATTCAGACTAAGCTTTGGTAAATAAGGGAAATTTCCCGCGGTTACAGTGACGACATAGCTATAATTCAGGAATGAGTTATAGCAAAGTAATAATTGATATCTTCTTGTATCTCGAAACCAACCTGTATTGTAAGCTGAAGTCATAGAGTTTCATTACAAAAGAATTCACCTCATGACTTCATCAAAGATTATTACCGAGGACGGCTGCTTTGTTACTGAACATCTCATCCAGTTTACTGAATCCTTTCTTGGATATAATAGCAACCAAATTCACGTATCGTCGACTTATGTTCATTATTCTTGAACTTAGTTATCGATACAATGCAACACAATGCGTCGATGATGAAAAAAATGAAAAAATTAAAATGATGACTTTTCATATTATCCCGATTTTAATCACAGGATATTTGTCACACGAATATTTAAAGCAATAATAAAGAAAAAATTTCGTCATCCGTGTGCGCATCAAATGGTAGGCGGATTAACCGGACAATCTATTTTATTGAAGTTAGAATTTTGCCTTAAATATATTTAATTGTCTTTATTATGTAAAATATTTCAGTCCGATTTTTAAATTTATTTATTTATCGTTGGTTCACGAACAACATTATTGGAGAATACAAGGAGCTCAATTACTTTCTGCTTGCAAGTCGTTGTGTGAATGAATCTCAATATTTAATGACGCAATACTCTATATACTTCGCCTTAAATCTTGTGAATAAGGTTCTTTTTGCGTATATAAATTTGCACTCTATTCGCGATTACGCCAGTCCCGATCAACAAGGGTAATCGGAATTAAAACCGCACTTCTACGATTACACAATAGCATTCATTGGTTCTATTTAGATTTTATATTTGCTCGATCTTAATGTATTTATTTTTCTCCACGTGCTAATAAATAAAGCTTTGCCTAAAGGGAAGACGGTTCCATAAATCTGCAGCATAAACTTGATGGTGAATTTCATGGGCGTGAAGGAATTAGACCACATAATTAAAACACACTATGTTCGGCTTTAGATGTCCCACTGCGTCGTCCTAATTCGATGCTATTTCCTAATAGCTTGTTTACTAGACAGAACCGAAAACAGCAAAAGCGGCTTAGCGCATAGTAATATGGACATTCGGGTATATCATCTCATAAATAAACACTCGCAATGAGCCGCAGTTACCTTTTGCTTTGAAAATTGTACCGAGCTTTATACGAGTGTGGATCGACAACATTCAACAATATCATGTGACTCAAATTGAGAGAGTATTAGCTTTGCCTAAAACAAATCAATATAAACTATACACATTAAAAAATTATAATTAATTGCACCGAGCTTTTTATCGGTTTCGTACGAAATTACTGAAGAAATGACTTCTACAAACCCAAATTAAAACGATCGAGGAAGCCGTAAATTTCTCGAATTGTACGTATCTTATTTTCGAAAACGTGTATGCACAATTTAAAAAATAAATTTTATATGTGCTTGTAGACAGCCCGCAGTTCTACTGCGGGAAATTTTGAAAAACGTCAAAAAAATGTTATAACATACGAAGAACGAACAGTAAAGAAGAATCAAAGGTCGGGTGAAAGTGGTATAATGAGGACCAAAAAAATAAGAACAAAGATAAAACCGTGAAGATGAACAACAAGTATGGATGTACACGGGTTTCCCGTGGTACAGAAGTGCTTTTCGTCAAATTCGCCGTAGTATTATAGTATACTAATATATTTGCTTTGAAATCAGAAAGTTATTTTTTCGTTATATTTTGGAAGCCCTGCTTTTTAGAACCGTTCTAAACATGTTCATTTCGTTTTGCCATTCAATACTCGCCATACAAACGAATTTTTTAAAAATCGGTTCAGTCAATGCCTTCGAAGTTTGCAAAAAAATTCTAACCTTGATATTGCGGTAGCCCAGTCTAGTCGCCAAGGTTGAAATATGCTGTTTTGGTTATTTATATGAATATTATATTTGGTTCAAATTCACGCGGTCAGTTGTCTAGAAATAGGCGTAAAAGTATTATTATTTTACTTTTTACTGTGGTAGCCCTGCTCTGTAGTTCCGCTTTAAACATACTGATTTCATTATGGTATATTTTAAAAAACTTATATAATATATATATATATATAATAGAATATTTAGTTCAAATCCGTTAAGCCAATTCCTTCCAAATCCATAATTACTGAAAGATTTTCAGTTTTTAATTGCGGCACCCCTGTCAAAATATGATATTATAGTTTTGTACATACATTTAAATTATAAATATTAAATTTGATTACAATTGACGTGGACAGTTCAACACAAACACTTGTGATTTTTTTTTATTTGTGGCAGCCCTGATTTGTAAATCTATACTAAACATATCGATTTTGATTTTTTATGTTACACGCCTCCTTTATTCAAAATTTCGTTGAAATCAGTTAAGCCAATTACTTCCAAATTCATAATTACCGAAAAGTTGAACTTCGCAATTGTGGCACTCCTGATGAGTCGATCCGGTTCAAATATGTCATTTTGGTCACTAATTTATGTGAATATTTTATGTACCAAATTTGGTTGAAATCGGTTAATCCAATTCTTCCCTGATATATGCGTACGGACGGACGGACATCACGAAGGTAATAGTGCTTTTCAGCAATGACGAAAAGCACTAAAAATGATAGAAGCAGTAGCCAACGAAGAGCAAAGAGAAAAAGAATAGTCAAACGTCGATCGAGTGTGACACACCATTTAGTAACAATACTTTAGAACAAATAAATACATTTTACACCCCTCTCTGTTTTTCCCTCTTTCTTCCTTCCTACCATTCTCTCTTCCCTCCTTCCATTCTCTCTCCCACCCTTTCTTCAATTCTCTCTCCCTCACTCTTCCTTCCTCCCATTCTCTCTCCCTACCTCCCGTTATCTCTCCCTTCCTCCCATTCTCTCTCTCTCTCTCTTCCTTCCTCCCATTTTCTCTCCTTTTCTCCCATTCTCTCTCTCTCTACTCTCATTCTCTCTCTTCCTTCCTCCCATTCTTTCTTCCTTCCTCCCGTTCTCTCTTCCTTCCTCCCATTCTCTCTCTTCCTTCCTCTATTTCTCTTTCTCTCTTCCTTCCTCCATTTCTCTCTTCCGCTCTCTTTTTCTTCTTTCCACTCTCTTTCCCTCTCTGTCTCTTCATCCCATTCTCTCTCCCTATCTCTCTTTCTTTCCCTATTCTCCCACCCTCTCTCTCTTCTTTCCCCCCATTCTCCGTCACTCTCTCTCTTCTTTTCCCTTGATAGTCTTTTAATATTTGAAACTGAAGAAATAGCTTGTCATGCTATTTTTTTATTTACATGTATAATTAATTCTTGTAATTCATTTCAATGTCAAAGGCTTAGGAAATTGAGTTTGGCAACAATATCGGTCGCCATGGAAAGAAAAACCTTTTCATTAAAAAAAAACTCGAGAGTATGTAGTTTATAGCTCAATTTTGGAAAAATTCGATCCGTATTTGAAATTTCACCGTAGGAAAATGAAACTTCATTATTTTCTTCGTCCTCGAGTTTAAGTCCTGACTTTGTACGATGATTTTTAGTAATTTTAATGCATAAATGAAAAATAGTCTACACTCATCTCCATGTTTTTAAATGTGGAAAATGAAGACAAAATACTTTTTTAAAATTGCTCGAGTAAATCGGTTTAAAAACCAGCTTAACACCCTGTAGTCTTTATTCTGGTTAAAATGGTCCATACAACTTGTCTCTGCTTTATGTTAAAAAAAACTTTTTATCGTTATACAAATTCCCGATACATTCACAGGATTTGAGAAAATGTTTTGGTTTTATGGTTGAACCAGCTTACTTAGAACACATCTACAAAGTTTCTATGAGTTCAGTTTATAGGTTAAATCGGGCCACACTTTCAGATTAACTGACGATAGGTAATGTATCGCTTCAGTGGCACTGCAGAGGAATAAACGAATACAAAATTGCGCTTGAAGTTATCCGTGAGGAATTAACTGACTATAATACAGCAACGAAATGCTGTTTATGGCGTGTTTGAGGCTTAACGCACTAACTGTGTGAAAGAAAATATGTAGACTTTTACTGCAAGGTATCATAAGCAAACTAAATGCAAAAATACCCTCTTCTTGACTTAAAATAGAAAATAAAGACTACAAAAATCAAAATCAAGCAAAATAATAATGAACCGATATAAAAATATTAAGATAAACGCCATGCAAAACAGAAGAAGGTAGCCGAATTAAGCGACTAGTTAGGTGTTCAAGCATTAATTCGCTAACTCGCTGCGGTTAATAAGGAAGTTTAGCGAGAGAAGCGGATTTCGCGAGTAAGCGGGAAGGATAGGAAGAGTGAGATAAAATATTTGCCCAAAGAGAGATTCAGAGGGCGAGGTGTTTGGTATGAGGTAGACATGTGGGTTTATAATTAAAAGCAATTCTAACTATGTATATCCGTCTTAAAATTTTATGCGGTACGTGTTTCTTTGAAACCTTTCTAATACGATGGCTACGCGCAGAGTGCGAATGACCAATACACACGCGTTTTTTGTAAAAAAACATTAGATCCTATAACTTTAAAATATTATTACCAGCATATCACCTCCTGAATTTCTCCCCATGCTGCAACTTCAATCCAGTAGCATTGCATATTTTAAGGTGAGATAATAACCTATAGGATATTACGATGTGATCTCCCCTGTAATTATTTAAATGAAGCAATATTGCAAAACGATTAATATAATTTAAACTCTTCAAATATAATAAGCCTTTAATAACGGCTAGAAATAATTTTTCAATGTAAAATAAATATACTTCTCAAAAAATCATAACCTCAACATTTTATATCCAATTATAGCATGAAGAATATTAAGCCTAAATTGATTACGTTAAAAAAGTAATTAAAAACATTCTATTCAGAACCTAAATGCAAAAAGAGGAAATATGAGTAGATCAATAAAATTAATTAAAGAGTTTCATTGATATTTTCTCTACTGCACTATAAAAAAATTAGGGTTTCCACATGTAATTTATTTAAACGCAGTAGCAAGTTTGATAAAATTAAGGGCAATTTAATTTTCCTCGTGGATGCGGAGTTATTCATGAATTATGAATGAATACCATAAAGGAGTAAACCACGCAATAAATATGAGGGGTAAGAATCGGAACCAGAGAAGAGCTCCCGCAGGATACAAGTGCGCGAGCGGAATGAGAATATGGCGTGAACCAATTTACTGAAACGAATTTTAAAATTACATTCGTTAGCAAAAAGTTGGGAAAAGGTATAACAGAAACGCGGAACATTAATGCGAATGACTTCCACAATTGAAATTATGAGGTTCCAAATAATAAAGATATGAATTTATTTTTATTCGCTCATAAACAGCACCCGCGACCTTTTATTATGAGAATAGGCAGTAACAATCCCGAGCACACTTGCCCCTGCCCCAAACAAGAATTTAAACTACGGCCTCGGTACAATCTGCATCCTCCTCGGATAAATCCATAACGTTTTTTTGATTACCATAAAGGGGTCTCATAAGTGAATTTAATGGAAAATTAGAACATACAAATTTGTTCTTAAAATGTTTGCTATAGGTGGAAAACGAGTAAGATTATTAAAATGTTAATAACAGTCCAAAAGAACACTTTTTAATATACAGCCAATGATATACATTTCAAAAGATATCGGGTTCTCATCCATTATAAAAATAGTTTAGATCTGTTTATTTGTGTGTTTGTATCTCTACGACGCCCCCAGCAGCCTGCCAACTTGGTCCCCAACTTGGTAAGTGTCCGCTGGGCTTCCTTCAACACCTTGTTGCCTTTTCTTTTCCTTAAATTAATATATATATATACACACCCATTTCTCGCTTAATATCTTCGGATCTACTAAGTCTAACGAGCTGAAATTTACACAATCGTTGAACTCCCATTCATCTAAATACGTAAATATCGGCCAATTTTGTCCATTTTTGCTTTATTTAACAACTGCTTATTCTTGCGATGTTTAGATGATATACGGAGGACTTTGTCAGAAATACGCATTTCTTTTTGAAATTTTATCGCATTTTCGTTCTCTTTCCGAGTGTTGCCAAGGCGTCCCGCATTGTTTCCTTCGATTGATTGATTGAATCTTCAAATAGACGAAAGAATTACGTTATACGTTTCGCGCTTTTTATGAAGCATCGAAACTATTATTGTGGCAACGTCAAACGCAATAGATTGCAACTTAATTAATTGCAGGTAAGTGTTATTGTATGGTTCACTCGTGTGAATTGCAGGCAGAAAATTTTGGATTTATTTAAAGTGGTAAACTCCAGAGTGCATGAGTCCTTTTGAGTGTTACATATGTGCTAAAGCTCGGAATAAATCCAGGTTAGATTTTTATTTTAGATTTTAGCCCACCTAACTTAACCATCCTAGCCCCTGGAGGAAAAACAACAAATATTGTTTACTAGGAAGTATTGTAAACGAAAGGTAGAGTATGATGATATACTACTATTTTAGATTATTGTCAGACAGCTTCCGGTATCTGTGTTTTATTTCGTTCTCAGACTTCTTTTTCAGTTATGTTATTTTAACCTTCAACGAAATAAATACTGTGCCGCTTTAATATCCCGAGCGAAGCTGGGTACATCTGCCTGTATCATATAAAACCTACGGTATTTCTAAAAAAGCTACAGAACTGACATTTTAAAGGAAGATAGGTCATTGAGTACAACCACTGGAAAAAATCCGAAATTCCAGAGAATGTTATGTGAAAGGAGTGTTTTTGATCCCAAAGTCCAATTTTAAACACCCATAAGAAAAGCAATTAAAACTGTGCAGAGCTATATAAAATTGCTTTTTTCAATTATTTAAAATTAAGTTACATACTAAGTCGAGACATGCACCATACTGTGGAAGAAAAGATGAAGTTTATTTTTTCTGAAGACAGAATTCAATTCCATGCTGAAATTGTGTAATAATTAATTTTTAATCATAAAATTATGAAAACTTTTTGGTTTTCAACAAATGTAAAATTTTAATTAACATAGCTACTATCCCAATGCCATTCAAAGGGAATGCATTTTACATAATTGAAGAGCATTGGTTTAATGTTATATTGCATTATAATCCATTTGATTTCAGCCAAGGACGTACACATATTATGACGTGATAATTTAAATTAATTTCTTATCCGGATACGTACTAAAATGCACGGATGATGATGCCGTGTCCTAACACAAATATATCCTAATTGTTACATAATTTTTAATGTAACATATAGGCTACTCTCTTAATGATGATAATACTTATTGCTGAAAGAGGGTGATCTAAGCCATGAAACAAAAAATTCGAATACTTGGACGCGAGCCGATTGCCAGAGAATTTAAAAATTCCGGATATATGACTTTATATTGCAGAAAATAAAAATTATTGGTTATATATTATTATGCCATTGATTTTAAACTACGACTTAAACAGGATGACGTCATTATACTAACATATGAAATTTATTAAAACGTAAAAAGTATTTTTGTGCGTTTCGTAGTATTTCTAGTAATTTTAACTCTTTTAAATTGTTAAATATAAGGGCGTCATACCTATTTCATGAATTTTTATCCAAATACTTAATAACCTTAACACAAAATGTCCTATTTTTCCATTAATTTAGTGTCATGGGTATTGTCTTAATGATGATTATTCTTATTGCTCATGCAGAGTGATCTGAGACATGACACTTAAAATACGAAAACTTGGACAAGAGCCGATTTCCAGAGAATTTGTAAATTACGGATATTTGCCGTAGTTACGTGGAAAATTACAAATATTCAGTTAGAACTCGTGGAATGTATTATCTGATACATAAGGGTGCACGTTACTGAAGTCCTGTTGCGCAGGAGATCGCGATGGTTTATGTACGAGTTTAGATCTTGGTCTATGATGATTTTTTAAGAGCTTGCAGAATGCAAGCACCAACAACTCGTATAATAATTAAGCTACCTGTGCCTCACTCACTTCCTGACATAAAACACTTAGGTACTAATAGATGAGCTAGAAATTTTAAATTTGGCATGTTGGTAGATCGAGTGGCACAACCGACGAGAAAAATCGAAAATCACAAAAAAGGTAATATTTCAGGGGGCTTTTTAGCCCCCGATGTTCCATTTCAATACCCCATAAGAAAAGCATCGGATTCAGTGCAAGGCTTTCTAAAAATTCATTTTTAAAGTACTTAAAATAGGGATACGATTTCGGGAAAAGAACAGTTGTCTATTGGAAAGAACGGAGTTCTTAATTTTTGACGTCAGAATTCAAATACGTACGGAATTAGGGTAAATAACTGCTTTAATTCGAAAAAAGGGTGAATTTTTTCCTCTCATCAACAATGAAAATCTTTAAATACTATGGCAACGACCTCAATGCTTTTAAAGGGATCTGATATTATACGTTACGATTGCAGTGATTTAATGGACCGAACTTACTTAACCCGAATCTCAAGGGAAAGTAAAAATTGTTCAAGTATTAGAAAACTAAAGTTATGGAAATATATTTTAAAATATTTGTATATAAACAGTGGAACTTCTATAACTCGAATCTCAAGGGAAAGCAAAAGTTACTCGAGTTATAGAAAATACGAGTTACGGAAATATATTTTTTCATTTTTTTTAATCGAAATAAAATCAAGTTTATTCCCATAAACATATAAGTTACCTTACTCTAATATTAAATATATAACGATCAGACAGAAAACTAGGCAGAAGAGAAATAAAATTTCCGTGAATGTTAAATCTGTTAGATAATTTATGTAGAAGAAGTTTGTGGGGGGCAGTATCGAAAGCTTTAGCTGAGTCAATGTAAACCACGTCAAGCTGTGATTTATTGTTGATGGCATCCAAAGCGAATAGCTGAAGCTCAGCCAAATTACTAATGTAAGAGATGAGCTTCCAGGTAGGAAGCCATGCTGTTGAAGGGACAAATATGGAAGAGTAAAAGCAGAGAGTCTTTGATAAATTATTCGTTCACAAATGGTCGAAAGTATAGAAAGAAGGGAAATAGGTCTATAAGACTCAATAGATTTTCTATTGCCGGATTTAAAAAGAGGAGTAATGTTAGCTCTTTTCCATTCAGAAGGAAAAAAACAGCTTTGAAACATTTATTGAACTGATTAGATAATGGAATAGCCAAAGAAGAAGAGATTTATTTTTAAAAAATGACAGAGATCTGATCAGGCCCAGTGGTCCGGTTGGCTGAAAGAGGATTAAGGAGTTGATAGCATTCCTCGGGGGAATTAGAGAGAGATACAAGGGACTGAGAGCATACACTCTTCATAGGAGTGCTCAAGGCCAGCTTAAAATCCTTATTTCTGTTAAAGTTAGCAAAGAAATATTCATTAAATAAATCACACTTGGAGCTACCAGAAACGACTTTGTTGTCTAAATAAACTTCAACAGGCACAGATCCGGAATTCTTCCTAGAGTTTAAAAGTGTCCAAAGTCGCTTTGGATTAACGAAGTCTTCAGAAGAAGCTGCTGAAATGTAATTATTATAGTAAATTTTTTGTAAATATTTCACATGTCGCCTCAGATTTTTAAAAGAATTAAGAGTATTTTGATTGGGAAATTTTATAATAAGACCCAAGCATTGAATTTATTTTTAACGCGAAAATAGTTTCACTTTTGAACCATGCTGGGTATTTTTACTCCTAGGCAGACTATGCGGAACAATATCCTTAATACAGGCGGCAAGTCAATCGGTGAAGAGGGCAACGGAATCATTGACACTACTACATTCAAAAGACCAATGAGACGGTTTACACAAGCACAGTCCGTTTTCTTCCAGTTCGGAATGGGGGAAGAGAGCCGCACAGCGGGATTTCTCCCGCAATTTCGGAGGTAGCCTGGAGGGAGAACCAGGGATTCATGGTCAGAGGACAAAAGGTTCCTTCCCACGGACGAGAAAGCTTCGTTAACGGTCGTCAGAGCAAAGTCCAATACAGCTGAGTTTCTCATAGCCCTGCATGTTCACTTGAAAAAGAGAAAGTCCGTGAATAAAATAGTCGAGGAACCAATCGTCAAAGATTGGAAATAGCCTCACCGGAGGAACTGGATTTCCATCTAATGGAAAGATTAAAGTCACCCAACAAAATAATATTACCACACTGCATTGCAGGCATTACAGAATCAAAGCACTCGTCCAAATTACACATATTAGGGGGACGATAAAAACATCCAATATACAATTAGAATCATTCAGCCCTAACTCAACCCAAACAATCTCACAATTGCTCTCCAAATCACGTCTATGCTTGAAAGACAGGTTATTATTCACTGCCAATAAAACACCACCAACGCGGGAAAAGCGATCGCGACGAAAAATGGAAAACGAATCATGGGAAGGAAGTTCACTGTCACTTACACTACAATTATGTCTCTGAAAATGCAACACGTCATACTCATTGAGTTCAGACAACGAGAGGCTTAATTCACATCTACATCTACATCTACATATTACCCTGCAAGTCACCTTGACGGTGGATGGCAGGGGGTGCCGCGCACCAAGTTCCTAACTAATTATTATTCACAGTTATCTATTGTGGTCACGTATTGTCCTAGGGAAAAATGACTCCTTATACCTCTCCGTCCTACTATCTATTTCGCGAATCTTGTCCTCATTATCCCTCCGTCCGATATACGTTGGTTGTCGAATAATATCCTTCATTTCATTTACGAATATCTCCGACCTATATTTATCTAGAAGTTTAAGTCTCGCCTGTAATCTACGATCTTTCAACGATGGCCAACTCAACTCATCAATGAGTAACGTAACGCTCTGTTTTTTTATCGTAATTCCTTTTCACGAATCTAGCTGCTCGCCGCTGTATTTTTTCTAAATCCTTTATGAGTCCCCTCTGATATGGATCCCAAACCGCTGCTGCGTATTCCATTTGAGGTCTAACCAACGATAAATAACAGGATTCTCTCACCTTTTCCGTGCTTTTCCTGACTATCCTACGCACAAAAGCCAACTTCTTATTTGCCGCACCTATCACTCGTCTTATGTGGGTGTCCCAAGACAGGTCACGATTCAAGGTTACCCCGAG
The DNA here is from genome assembly GCA_028673005.1 of Tanypteryx hageni. Lineage (NCBI taxonomy): Eukaryota > Metazoa > Arthropoda > Insecta > Odonata > Petaluridae > Tanypteryx > Tanypteryx hageni. Next base: position 45,904,702 of record CM054117.1, read on the forward strand.
GTATTTCACGGATTCCGAAACAGGAATGCTCTCACCATCTATCGAGTAGGTAAACACGGACGATGGGCTTCTAGATTTCCAAAAGTTTAGAACGTTACTCTTTTTCTGATTGATTTCTAGCTGCCATTCCTTGCACCAAACAGATAACGCATCCAGATCATCCTGAAGCTGACGATGGTCGCTAGGACCACTAATTTCTCTATAGACTACGGTGTCATCCGCAAAAAGCCTGATATTACTTTTTACAACTGAGCTGATATCGTTTATATAAAGCAGGAAAAGCATAGGTCCGATCACACTACCCTGCGGCACTCCAGAGACTACATCTGCCACACTCGAGGACTTACCATCGATGACTACTTTTTGTTTTCTATCCCAAAGGAAAGCGCGAACCCAGTTAATGACTTTAACATTAACGCCAAGATTTCCCAATTTTAATAACAACTTACGGTGGGGAACCTTGTCAAATGCTTTTCTAAAGTCAAGGAACACTGCATCGACCTGCTTATTATTTTCGCCGCATGATAAAACATCATTCACAAACAGACCGAGTTGGGTGTCACAGGATCTACCTTTTCTGAAGCCATGTTGACAGCTGACTAAGAGCGATCTACTCTCAAGATAACGCATTGTGTTGCTAACAATAATGTGCTCCAAAATCTTACATGATAATGATGTTAGAGAAATCGGCCTATAATTTTCGGGGTTTTCTTTGTCACCTCCCTTATGAATGGGTGTGACGTGTGCTAGTCTCCAATCATCAGGAACCTCACAGAGGGTAAGAGATTTCTCGAAAACTATCCGAAGGAAGGGAGCTATTTCTTCTGCTAGTTCTTTTAATACTCGCGCGGGAATTCCTTCTGGTCCTGGGTTTTTGTTGGGCTTTATCGCACTCAGTTGCTTCGCTATTCCTGCCTCAGAGATTTTAATATTATCCATCCGAGTACGTACATCGGGAATAAGATTATCTTCAAGTCTATTTCCACCTGCCGTGAACGCCTTCGCGAAGTAAACGTTTAGTAGATTAGCTTTATCCTCCCCATCGTGAAGGATGTCTCCGGAATCACATCGCAGGGAGGGTATTGAAGGACCCACTCCCTTGACTTCTCTTACATAGGACCAGAACGCTTTTGGATCCTCCTTCAATTTTGTATTTAATACCTCATTCCGGAAGGTGTTAAATGCGTTACGCGTGGTTTTTCTCGCTAGTACGCGGGCACTGTTATACTCATGGACTATAGCTGTGCGATACTCAATTCATCGAGTTTATTCTTTAACCTTCTCGCATTCAGGTAATAACATTTAACGGATTTGCGAAAACGAGGGCCGCGATTAATTTCAATGTCACCACACAAAAGCAGAACGAAACCAATGTCGGATGACAGTTGCGAAAGTAGATGCAAAGGAAGAAGCGATGGCAAATGAGGTGCTGCTGGATCTGCGAACAGTAGGCGCGAGCGATGCCGGCGATAAGCCCGGCTCTCGCCGGTAGCGTTGAATGTAGTGCCCCGATGCGCTGGTATTGCCAAAGCCGCAAAACCAGAAAAAAACAGGAGAGACCTGGATGAGATGTCCGAGTACTTTCTTTGAAAGCTAATACACTCAAGATGAGTGTAAAGTAATTTCGCTTCTCTTTCCTTCAATGAAATGGTTAATTTTAAAGGTGCTACTTCAAATCTAATCACGTACATATATTATGTAAAAAAATGTTGAACATCAATAGCAATAAAAAACACCGTAAATATTCTTATTATGTATATTTTTTAAACTTCCTGATCAACTACATGGCAGTTAAAATTATTTCCATCATTTTCAATTTCTTGTTTGTTTTTGTAATTTAGATGAGCAATTTTAATTGATTCTACCTTACGAAAAAGGCAATATTCCGGCAATGAAATAAAAGAAGATTTTATTGTTTTGGTAGATCATTTAAAATGCCCACACTCCACACGCAGTTTAATAAATAATTACATAATTATTATCTGCAATTATTAACGTTGCAATCAATTAAGTTTGACTTTCCTACAATTATAAATTCGATATTTCATAAAAACCGCGAAGCGAATGCCGTAATTCTATCGTATATTTGAAGGGTTAATAATTGCTAATTCAATCGGAGACAACAGTGCGGGTCGCCTTGGCAACATCCGGAAAGAGTACGAAAAGGTCATAAAATTTCGAAAAGATGTGAGTATTTCTGTCAAATTCTTCCGTTTAACATTTAATCATCGAAAGAATAAGATATTTGGTAGTTTTAGCCGTCGAAAAAGGATCAACTCGGTCCATATTTACGTATTTTAAGGAATGAAGAAAATAAACCTTGCACCTTGAAAAATCGAAGCGTCTCACAAAGACCGACCAGACAGAAATGGAAAACTATGTGTAAGAGAGATATATATATATATATATATATATATATATATATATATATATATATATATATATATATATATATATATATATGCACTAGTGGCTCTGCCTCTACGCGCGTCAACCCCGTGCGAATTTGTCCGCTGCCCGTGTGCAACCCTGAACCTCCTCCTTTCGGCATATATATTTAAGGTAGAAAATTATATCTAGCCCTATTTTCGGGCTTCTCTCTTACTTCCTCCCACTCTCTCCCTCTCGCACTATCTCCCTCTAACCTCATTCTCTTCCTCTCTCTCCACCTCCCTATATCCCTCCTACTTTCCCAAATTACCTCGTTCTCTCATTCTCTCCCCCCCTCTCTCTCTCCCCCCCTGTCCCTCTCAGTCTCTTATCTCTCTCACTCCTGCCTTCTCTCTTTCACTGTCCCTTTTCCTCTATACTGTCATTTCCTCCGTTATCTCAATACGGTGCAAATAAAGAACGAACGAAAAGGAATTCAAAAGTCAACAGTGTGAAAAAATGAAGAGTATTGACAAAAACAAATCCTATGGTAAGGAAAATGTTTAGTCTATGGCCTGCATCAAAGTATTTGATACAAGCCCATTAGATGAAGAACAATAATTCGTTTATATATCGTTCATTTTGTTGAAAACGTCCAGCCAATGCAACCTTTAATTAGATTGCCATTTCTCTCGCAGGTCCATTAATTTTTGGAACAGTTGGCTTAAAGGAAAAAGCGCTGTTTTAACATAACTGTGTAAAAATAACCATTTTCTATTAATTTGGAACTCATACTAGTGCGATTTGCAAAATTTAATTTTCTACTTTATATGCTCAAAAAAATCCGAATTTGGCTTGAAAAGATTCTCTTTCTTGGACGTTTCCTCTCAGAAAAACTGGCTATACGTGCTAATGCATAAATCTCTCATAAATGTTCTAGATACCAGAAGGTATTTATGCTCCGAAAGTGCAGGATTAGAGCACTTTCAACTGGATGAAATTCTATGAACAGATTAGCCTCGAAATATTATAATCGATTTAATTCCGAGATAACATCAATACGTAGAAAAACAATTTGGAGATAAGAAAATCCAGGAAGTTGAGGATGTTTGTGTTTTGGAATTTCCAATACAAGAGCATGGATTAGACAAATACGGTGGGAAATGATGGGTTGTTTGCAGAAGAGATATCCGCGAGGGTAAAAATAAAGAGGCAGGAAAAGGAAGATTGGGAGGACGAGGGTATAATGCGCAAAAACGGAGCAGAACGCAGGAGACGAGGATAAGAAGCGAGATAAAATGAAAAGAAGACACGAAGAGCAGGGTGACAAAATGACAGCAGAACGGAGAGAGTCAGAAAAAAGGAGGGAAGAACGGATAGGAAAAAAAAGACAGGATGAATGGGAAAAAGAGAAAAGATGGGATAAAGAGAAAAACAAAAATCTGATGTGGCCACCACATGACTTTCTCCACAGCTGTAATTTTTCTAAAAATCCCAAATAGGTTACGTAATAATAAATATTTTAAGAAACTGCGATAATATTTAAGACTTTACAAAGAACAAATAAACTCAAACCATAGCCTTCTGATATTGAATATAGCCACAAAGCTCCAACGACTAAGAAAAGAAAAGGAGGGTTACTAAGACATAACTAAGCCTCAATTGGTACCAATACTCGTCGGTAGGTGACGTTTTGGTGGCCGCTAAATATAAGATATCTCATAAACAATAATTATATGGAAAAATATTTCAAACAAAAGTAGTAGAAAATTAAATTTTATATAACTTTCATCCGGGTAAACTTTTACATATATCAAATATTAAAGCAAATATTTCAAAATAACTGGTAAGTGAAAGAGTAAACACTCACTTTCGGTTGACCGATTTTACCGAAAACTAGTCAGTTCTTGTGACTTTCGTAAAAATGTTAAATATATAATTTCGCGTTGACCTGATTAATAGTTTTTGAGTTAGAACACCCACAAGAAGCTATCACACACGCACAGGCATCATCGAGAAAATAGTCAAAACGTGTTCAGGGGACCTCAAAACGTATTTCCGTTGAAATCTCGAAGTCAATTTTTTTCACGAATATAATGATATAATTTCCCCTATCATCATTATATAAAGACGTTTCTTACAGAGGGGGAGGAGAAGGAGGATACTAATGTTTAGGCACTTCCAGATGCACTGGAGATTCGAAATATTTTTCTTAGGTAGGATTTTGTACAAAACAGACTAGAAAAAAGGAAAATTGTGAAAAAGTGCAACAATGCAGCCGCTAAAAATTCGCAATTGTTTAAAAAAATTTTCAAGGTTTATGTATTTCCGAATGTGCTATGAAGCTGAAATTTTTTTTAGAGTTTGGATTTGTAAACAAACGAAATAAGAATTATAGAAATTTTGATTTTTTAATTTGTTTGGCAATTAAAAATTCTTAAAGTTTAAAAAATGTGGTATATGTTTAGATACTACTGGGCAAGTTAGAGAGCTGAAATTTTTAAATTAATTAGAATTTAGTCTATTTAAACGAATAAACATTTCAATATATTCATGAAATTGTTATTACGGCCGTTAAAAATTATTTAATTTTAAACAATTAGATAAATGTTATTTCACTTCTAAATGTTTTACAAATTTAAAATTTGGCTGAAATGTGTGGCATTACTAATCCAATGTGAAAAAGGTATAATATTCCTAAAATTGCAAAAATTAGCAATTGATTTACTCCATTATTTTTCCATAAGGAAAAAATGAAAATCGGTCCCGATAAGAAATATTTTTCTTAAAGAAATATTTCCCATGATGAAATATCTCTCTGAAAAATTAATGTTTTCTCAAGGTGAGATGAAGTGCTTGCAGTATGCAAGCACCTTCTACTAGTAATACGTATATGGAGAAAGTAAAAAACGGATGTGACAAGAGTAAACACCCACTTCCGGTTGACAAATATTTACCAAAAACCAATCAGTTCATGTGAATGTCATAATAATGTTAAATACAGAATTTTGAGTAGACCTGATGAATAGTTATTGAGTTAGAGCACCCACAAAACAACTGTCGGACAAACACACACACAGACATCATCGATAAAATGGTCAAAACGTGTTCAGGGGATCTCAAAACGTGTATTTCCGTTGAAATCTCAAAGTCGATTTTTTCATGAAAACAATACTACGTATGGATAAAGTAAAAAACGAGGCCCATTGGAAAAAGTTAGACTGAATATAGGTCGAAGTAAAGCGAATAGAGGAAAGAGGAAGACAAGTGACATGTGATGCCAAATATTGGAGAGTGATAGATAGAGAGATAATCGTCTTTATTCGGGCAAAATTTGGACCATAAGATCAATTCTTACCTTTAACCTTACGTCAATATCATGAATATTAATAATAAAAGTATTACAATGAAGAGTATATAAAATATACAAAACATAAAAACATGTAATTTAAGTCAGTTTTAAGTTTGTGGGGAAAACCTAGGAAAAAACAGGCATGTTCTTCCTAGTAAAACCCAAGCAGGGAAACACCTACAGGGAAGGGATGTGTGAAAAACCTGCGAAAATCTTACGTAATGTATATATCAAAATGGAAAACTACAACAAAATATAGAAAACAGTAAGTAGGAAACATCGTAAATACAGCATCGCCGTATACCGTCACAAATATACATATAAAGACATCCAAGTAATACACACATGAAATATAGATAAATATACATTAATTATACATAAAAATATAAAAAAGGGAGAGAGAGGGTGAGAAAAGGGGATCAAGCAATCGTTGAACAGAAACAAACAGTGGGGATAAGTAGGATTGCTCCTTTGGATTGGAAGGAGTTTTGTTTGTGGCTTTGGGATTATTTGTTTATGCAACCTTGACAGTCTCGTTCTCCACGAGATATAATATCAGAGAGTTTGAAAGAAACGAATGTCATCTGATGCAGATGTGGCTAAAGAGGAAGAAGGAGATAAATAACAAGATAGGCATGAGTAAAAACGATGGCACTTGGAAATAGAGAAGCGCCATCAATGCTATAAAAACTGCGGGCAAATTTAGCGATGCTATGAGGAAATTGAAAAGGCAATGTGATTTCGCGCGGAAAATCTGTGCCCTATTAAAAAAAAACAGCGTGGTTGATCGTTTGGGTATATTTTTAATTTCAAAAGCAAACGGTCGTCTGCTAATGGTGGCAGAAGAATTAAAACAAGTCTATCATGGTAGATAATTAGGTAAGAAAAGCTGCGATTTTAGCTTTGTAAGTTCTTGAAAATATTCAAAATTATTTATTGGAAGACTAATGATTTTTAATGGCTTGTAACGATTCCAGTATGTTCCATCATATTAAGTATCACTTGAATTTCAGTTGTCTTACGGTGGCATTAAAGGAAGCTCTGCGCAGCGTAATGTCTACTTTGCAGTCTCTCGCCATCATAGAGGAATGTTACGCTAATTAATTTAATGCGGATGTGGTAATCTTATGAGTTTTCGGAGGAGAATGACTGGAATATGAAAGATTATCTGAGCCAAAGAATATATTTTGAGAAGAATTACTTGGAAATTTATGCGTAGAAAACTAGAAATTCCTTGCGCATGCAGAATAAATGAAGATGACTTAAATTTCAAGATATAAAGAATAAGAATAGCAAAGAAAGGAAATAACATACAATAAATTTCTTAAAATTTCAATTTAAAGAACGAATGACTTCCAGCGAGAAAGTATTGCTAAATGACAGATGTGAGGCGAAAAAGTAAATATTGTTAAGCAAGCAGAGGTAAGGAAAATTCAAAACAATAATATGAAAAAGAAATGATGACAGCAATGAAAAACAAATTATCTGGAAACGTACTTACAGTGTGTGGAAACTAGTTTTTTTTATTTAAAACGCCCAATTCTTACAATTCTTCGTAATATTTTCAAAATTAAAATTTCAATCAACATGTTGGTAATGCTATAATATAAAATGTTTCAGGTATTGACGAAGAGTAACGGCTCGTATTTACATTTTAAATTAGTATTAGTTAGATAGTTAGAGATATTTATGCAGCAAATGATATGTTTTATAAACTGACAATGACACGGGAACGCAACATACAAAACAAAATTAAATTCGTAAGACAAGCACCCCTAAAAATTTGCAAACAATAACTTTCTTATTCGACAAATGAGAGATTTCAAAAGTAAAAAACAGTAAAACACAAGCAATAATAATGACGCTGATGTCATTAAATTCAGGGGTACTTTATAAAAAACAAAGCGTGCGTGGATGACTAAGTACAACGAATATTATTTATAACAATAAAAAAACCTTCCTCATTTTGACAAAGGAGTGGCTCTGAAGTCCTCCGGCATAACAAAATTTATGCTCTAGATGCGATAAGGATATTTTCATTCGCCGCATTAATATGCTTAAAATTAATTATCATTGTTTAGAGAGGTTAGCCTTCTTCTCTGCGGTGCGGAAGAGATGATGAAAATAAAAACGCACTAGCATCTGAAATACTTCGACAAAATGAATATAAGAGGACTAAGAGATAATGAGAAGTTTCACCCATGAATAAGTGAAGCAGGTGCATGTTTGCAACACATCCTCAAATGTCTGTGGATCCTGAAGCATGTACGTATTTTAATGGTAGCGGGCAATGCGGACTTCCCATGAACGGAACGCAATTAAAAAATCCCGCAAGCTAATTTTGCGCTTAATTACCTCAACTGATTGCAGCGAGAGACTGCAGTTTAATTAAAAGTGGGACTAAAAAGAATATTCTATCAATGGTTGCAAGGCTTGTATCTTTTAGTTCAAACGCTCCACTTGATCATTATTTTTTTACGTACTAGCAGATGAAAAGGATGAAATATGGAAAGCTTATAAAAACAATGTAAATAGGGTAATGAATTATATTATTTTCGGTAATTACTCATTCCTAATGACGTGTTTTAATTTTACAACATAAAATTCACCAGAGCTGTGAAATAAGTTATTAAAATATTATGCCATATGATTAAAAGCTTCAAATATGTCGGTTGGTAAATGTTCACCGTTTTAATTTAAAAAATTACCAAAAACTGCATAACTAAGAATTACTAATTCATCAAAAATTTTAGAATGCCATAATTAAAATACTTATATAAAAATCAAATAAAAACTATACTTGACACTTTGAAAATTATAATTTAAACAGTCCAGAAGTCTCGTAAAATTTGTGAGAAAAAATATTTGCAAAAATGTATAACGGCAGGTATTGCACAAAAGATTAAAAAATCACGCCATCGCATTGTGAAATTATATATGTAGAGAGAGAACACACACACTAGAAACCTGCAAAAAATATCGGTGAGGACTTCAACTTTAAGCTTCAGCAAAGTTTCAGAATAATAAGCCTCGCAAGTTATCTTTTCAGCTTTGTATGCTACACTAACTGGGTTCCACAGGGCTCTGCTCTAGTGACTAATTACCATACCTTGACAAAACTAGTCAAAGGTTTTTCTCCAGCAATGGAATTCCATCCGGCATAGCGTTTACAGTGAATTAGTTGACTAGTAGGAAAAACGACATAGGAGTTACTTCTTGCCCCTATTACGTTTTTAAATATTTTAATTTCATGTTAATTATTACGTCAATAAATTTAGGAAATTTAGGAAGTTCACTAGTTCTTTATAATTTTAATTAGCCTTTAACTAACCAAACCAAATATATTTTCAAAAGAGCAAAGATAGAAATTCCACCACGGGAGCATACTTATTTTTAAAAAATCAATCATCACCCGAAAGACTTATTCCTGCTTCACTATTTTAATAAAATTTCAGAAGCAAAGAAGTGGCAATTTCAATCAAAACCAACAACAACGTTTCGTCTCATCCGAAAAATGTAATATCTCCCCCGCAAACGCATGGCCATCGAACGGAAAAGCACAACATCCGTAAGGCAGAAAATATTCATATAGATATTTGAACGAAAAAAAAACGCAAATAAAGCACGAGCACTCAATTTTGAAGGATGCTCAATCATTCGGGATGTTTTCAATCGCTCTTCTGTTCCCCATCCGCTCTCACTCAAGCCTCGCGATAGGAATGTGGGGGAAACGCCGCGAACCTAATGTGAAGGGGGAGAGTTAGAGTGGGACAAAAGACGCACGCATTTCCAAATACCTCCTCAAAGTGAAAAATGCGCATCTCCCCTCCCCTTAACAGTCACATCTAATAGCCTCATCAGTCACTCCCGATCCTATAAGAGAAGACGTTCGAAATATCGTCACCGCGGGAGGAAAAGAGAACAGGCAGGAAACAAAGGAGAGAAAGAAAGAACCGGAGGAAAGAATGACGCTGCGGAGATGAGAAAATCGAAGAAACTACGGAAACAGATACGCTGGAGCGATGGCGGTGAAGATGGAGCCGAATAAAAGTTCCGCGGGATGAAGCGGCGAGGAAGAGCAATCCGACCTCGCATGCGCGGAGCACAGGAAAAAAGAAAGCATCGAATTCTAGCGATAACCCTCTTATCCCTCTTTCCTCCTTTATTTTTTCTTCGCCTCTTTACTCTCATCCGGGCGTGCAGAGCGAGCGAAGAGCAGAAAGCCTTAACGCTGATGGAAGTGCCGCGAAGTGTTCCCACATATATAGGAAAAGGATAGCTCCGAGGGGGAGAAGGGGGAAGAGGATTTAAAGAGAGGAAGAGAGTTGGATGAGATTCACAAAGAGTGGAGAGGAAGACGTTTTTTTTCGAAAAGGAAAGAGGTGTGAAAAAGAAATCAGCATCCTCTTTCAAAGGATAGAGGAAAGCAAAAGGAAAACCGAGACGCCGAAGAGATTTGGAGTGAAAGAAAACGGGAGGAAAAGTGTAACGACCCCAGGAGATTGCAGCATCTTGGATGAGCGAGAGGGTTTGAAAGCCGAAGGGGTGAATCATTTCGGAAGGTAAGGAGGGAGAAGAAGTTGAAAGTTGGAAGAAGCTCAAGGGAAGCAGGAAATGGAGAGAGAAAGTGTTTTAAAAATAAAAGAAAAATTGAAGAGTTAGTGAGTGAGGCAGAAGGAAACAAAAAGAGAATACATAAGCGATAATGAATATTTTTGCATGATTCGTGGTTTTATTTGCAGTTTCTCTGCATACCGATTTGAAATTCGCGGCATACAGATTTGACTATTCGCGGATTTAACCGGCGTCGTCATGCATAAGTTGATACTATCAAAATATAAGCAGCGGAGTTGTAAAATTCGTGTTTATTTCCAAGAATGAAACGCACAAAAGTTGAGGGCGTACTTTATACTAAATCATCCAGGAGTTACATCTATTAATAAAAGGCAACGAACAGCATATATCGATCACAAAGAAAATTAAAGACTAATGAGACCATGACGATGTGTACCTCGGGGCCAGAATTTTTATTTTTGGTGGGAGGGCGAAGGAGAGGGGGTGTCATTTCCCATAATAGAACACGTAACAATAGATTTTTCGACTTACAGGCTTTTACTCTTTTGCAATTTAAAATTAGAAAGAATTGACTTACGATCTTCGGACCTAGACCGTTTTAAAGAAAATAAATAACGTTTCTTATTCTTATCATCCTATCTTCACTTTTTGCCTACGATACAAAATCGCTCATGTTCTACGTTTAAATCATATTTATTTGAAAATTTTAAGTTCTTTAACGAAATATTGCCTTACCGACCGTGTTATTTTTAATCATCGAGATTTTATTGTCACCTTAATCCTTATACAATACGAGTTATTGGTGCTTGCATACTACAAGCGCATAAAAAATCACCATACACCACGATCTAAACTCGTAAATAAACCAACGTGACAGAAATTGAACTACGCAGAGCCCATTTAAATATGATAACAGTTTTCATTTTCCCAGAAATTAAGGCATCTATCCGAAATTTCTAAATTCTCTGGAAATTGGCTCGAGTCCAAGTTTTCGAATTTCAAGTTCCATGGCTCACATCGCCCTTTTAAAGCAATAACTATAATCAACATTAAGACAATAGCCTATATGTTACACTAAAATTTATTTTAAAATTAGGATATTTTATGTGTTATGATTATGATGTCATCATCCGTGCCTTGTAGTACGTATCCGTATCAAAAATTGGCTTAAGCCCATCTGTGTGGGGGCAGAGAACGAAATATACCTAGCTAGAGGAGACTATCCCCAGTTTCTCAAGCATAATAGATACTCGCGGTAAGGGTTTCGACCCTTTGCTCGCGAAGAGTCGGCTCGAAGGCAACCCTCCCAGCGGGAGGTATGATTTCAGGTCAATGAAGATTGCCTCAATTTTATTTCAGTATAATCGATGAAGATAAATATTTTTTGATGAATTATTCGTATTTCCTGTGAAAAACTACACCGAAATAGTTTTTTATTGGCGATCCTACGGCATTTTTTAAGGAAACTGCGCTTGATCTATACATCGGAGTGATTATGACTTGACCACACCGCTTCGTGGGAATTAAAATGCTCTCGAGGGTTTATTTTGCCAGAGCAGGGACGGCTCAAGACATTTTGGCGCCCCAAGCAGATTTCAATTTTGGCGCCACATGGATACATACATTCCCTATTGCACATGAATTAAAAATTGATTGTTTAGTATTTTCATAGGATGTAATTATCCTAATGTTGCATTCATTTCGTTTATGAATTAACTAACAATTAAATAAAAAACGCCGTATATTTACAGAAAAATAAATATGGAATTTCACAAAAATTTTAGAAAATAAAAGTATTAAAAACAGTCTATATTTAAAGGAAAATAAATGTAATTGTACACATTATTTTTACAAAAAAGGATATTTCTGAGCTTTTGAGTGGGCAAAATCATGTAGTTCATCTTCAATTTTTTTAAACATCATGCTCTATCTATATAGTCTGATCGCATCTATTCTACTTTCCGATCTTATTTCACTCAAAGGTTTTAATGTGAGTTTACTTATGAATTACATTAAAACAGACCAGCGTCGTGTAGATCCGCTCATACAAGCGTAAATTGCATGTATTAAACTAAAAAATGAGACTGCGTCGTTAGATGATGTAGCAGCGTTGTTAACAATAAGATTCAAAGTGTGAGCATGGCAAGGAACAAAAAATACTCGATTGTTTACATTCAATATACCTGTTTGAATCCCAGAATGTCTACCTTTCATACAGGGCTGAAATTTGGAAGGTAGATAGGCCATTGGGTACAACCTCGGGAAAAATCCGAAATTCCAGAAAAAGTTTTATTTAAGGGGTGTTATTGACCCCAATGTCCAATTTTAAACACCTATTAAAAAGTAATGAAAACTGTGCAGGGATACATAACATTGCTTTCTTAAATAATTAAAAATTAAGATACAAATTCGAGACATTCACCGTACGGTAGATGAAAAAATTAAGTTTATTTTTCTTGAAGACAAAATTCAAATCCATGCTGAATTTGCATAAAAATGTGATTTTAATCATAAAATTATGAAACTTCTTCAGTCATCAACAATGAAAAATATAAACTACCATAGCAACAACTCCGATGCATTTCAATGGGAATTGATTTTCCATACTACAAGAGCATTGATATAATGCTTAGACTGCATCACAATACATTTGATTTCAGCCAACGACGTATATATATGATGACGTGATAAGTTTAAATTAATTTTTTTATACGGATACGTACTAAAAGGCATGGATGATGACACCATAAACATAACACATAAAATATCCTAATTTTTACATCAATTTTAGTGTAACATATAGGCTATCGTCTTACTGATGATTATAGTTATTGCTTTAAAAGAGCGATGTGAGCCATGAAACTTGAAATTCGAAAACTTGGAGGAAGCCAATTGCCAAAGAATTTAGAAATTCTGGATAGATGACTTAATTTCCCAGTAAATGAAAACTATTATCTTATTTAAATAGGTAGTTCAAATGTAGTCGCGTTGATTTATTTACGAGTTTAGATGTCAGTTTATGTAGTTTATTTATGCGCTTGCAGTATTCAAGCACCAACAACTCGTGTATGTATATTTTCCGTAAGAAGCAGCTTTTTATAATGAAGCGTACAAAAGCGTGCTTTGAATGCTTTAATAAGAGAAAGGGAAGGAGAGAGAGGAAGAAAGAAAGAAAGAGACAGAGAGGTAGATAGAGGAAAAATTAAATTAAATATTAATTAAAAATAATTTTGGGCGTATAAGAATTGTATGGCGTAATATATTTCTTTGTCATACAATTTCTATTCACCCTAAACTGATTTTACTCTCTAAAACACTCAATTATGTGAATTATATATTTATTTCTTACATTTTAATGCATTCAAAATTTGGATTCATTAATTCTTATTTCAATTTTAACTTAATACTTAATCTATATTAATGAAAGGCGACGTGTGTGAATGGACTCGAAAACCAAGCAACTTAAAACCTGGTATGCTTACTAATGGGACCATGAGGATGTACATCTCGGGGCCAGAATTTTGATGTTTGCGGGGGTGAGGGAGTAGAAGATGGCATAAAAAATCATATCCTACAGCATTTCTCGAAAATCAAGAAACTTATAGACTTAAAACTTGGTACAAATATTAAAAAGACCTTGAGGATGTGCAAGTCTGGGCCAGGATATTCATTTATAGGAGTGGGGGATGCCATTCAAATCACACCCTGACTGGAGGCCCGTGTTAATTTTTTGTAAAATTACATGACTTATTTTGAATTTTCTTAGCAAAATATCAGATTTGCATCTATATTTGATGTGTTTATACCAATTAAGGGAGAATGTTGGTCATTTATCTCGAGAGTATCTTTAGTTGGAATGAAAATAGTAGCGAGTGAAATGAGCCTGAGATATTCGAAACTGCAAATCCGGTGCAAAGTCCGGGTAATTATCTAGTAGAGTAATAAGGTAACTGATTGTTTTTAGGACATTTTATAGCGCATCGCATACACAGGGGCGAGAATCTTCATATATCTTGATAAAAAGAAATACACGTATCTAAGAAAGTTAGTTCAAATACTTAGAAATAATTTAAAGATAAATTTAAGATACCGGAACAATACTATATTCTTCTAGTACTAGCCAATTCTTGTTCAATTTATACAAAATGAGTAGTTTTACGTACTTAGTTATAAAGTTGAATAAATGCCATAAATGCCTTCTTCAGTTCATGGAGAATCTTAAGTTTATTAAACGATCTCACTTAATAATTTATCATGATTACTGCAGAGAACTATTCTCAATATAATAATTCGAAAGTTTGAAATCATGCAAGATTGCCTTATAATATAACTGCAGACTTTATTGCATAAACGAGGAATAATAAGCTTGAGATACTACTAAAATCTTAGCAAGTTTCTTTGCATTCAAACCCTCATAAAACTGTACTGTGATGGATATGGGTTAATAATTTCAATTGCACGTTCACAAAAGATATCCGAGGAAACATACTTTTGGAAGAATCAAGTTCCCGTTGCATGAACAAATCAGAGCAAGATTCGCTACTGTATTTTCTATTATCTGAACAAATTTTGATCAAACATTTGATTATGTGGTTATTTTTTATATTCTAAAGACCGTATCTATGAAGTTTTTGGTACGCTACCGGGTTTTTGAGGTAGAAAACAATTTAATCTTCTTCATAGAAGCTATATTTATTACGCATGGCAGGCACCGGAGTTAAATATAGACGTCGTACCAAAAAATAACATAGGGCCAGAAAAGCTGGGAAGAATGAAGTCACCAAATGGGACTTTATAATAATATCTCAAAAACTTTTACGAACAACACAGAAAAAGACATCATTAAAACGCCTCTTCCTTTATCCGCTGACCTACTTCCTTTTATCCTAAACGACGCCACAATTTCCCGACTGCATCTTCTCCACACTGCCTCAAATTTTGCAAGAATAATCTCAGCTTACCGAGAATGTTTACCTGCGTCACACACTCCCTCAACCGGTGCTAAACGCATTCCTAATAATAGTCGCAATGTCGGTTAACGTTTCACGAGGGGTTCCCATTGCACGCAAAATTAATTTTTCTTTGGGAGAGGATATTCACTTCTGACAATTTCTCGCAATGGGAGGTCGTGATAAAAATGAATCCGAAGAACTTCTTAAACCAGATGAATGAATCACGTGCTCCTCTTTTATTCAACTCTTAGGATTTTGCTCTTTTAATCTGCTGGGTATGATAAGGCTGGTCGAAATCACCTTTTAGAATGACGAAACACGGTATTTTTATAGGAAGGACAATTTATGATCACAATTTACAATTATTATCTCTCGTATTTATAAAAACATCCCATTCATGTATGCTCATAATCCTCTTAAATATCTGTTATTTATTCATAAATTATATAATAGCAATTGTGGATTTTATTAAATCCTAGGTTGATTACAGCTACAGAATAAATTACTCTTGCAAACAACTGCTACTTAAAACAAATGCAAGAGAAATACCAATAGGGTATCATTGTGAGAATTAAAATGAGGCATGAAAGTGAGTTTAAACAGTATTTAACAATTTATTTATGCTATTTAAACAAAAAAAATAATTTCTCATCTTTCTCTGATCAACCTTTCCCCACGAAACACAAAATCCTATAAAAGGCAAGCGACTCCTTCGCAGCATCTTGACATCACCGGGGAAAATAAACCGGGACTGAGCAAACGGAATATGATTCCGTAAAAAAATCACCGCGAGAGAAAGACCGCTAATGAAAGGAAGGGCGAACAGGAAGAAGAAAAGGGCGCGAGGGTTTTCAATTGGACCAGAGCGAGAAGAGAGGAGATATAATGGCGACCCGGAACCCTGTAAGGGATGTCTTAGTAGGAAGCGGTGGGGCCTTGAAAAGAGCCCTTACTGACTGTCACCATGGCAATCATAGTCTCAGTGGCAGCGATTATTCGCGAAAAGTAGGACGATTCAAGGGAGTCTGAGACGAGAAGAGAGAGGATCGGCGAGGCTCGATTCGGCGGGTTGGGATCAAAGCGAGGGCGAACGATGGATGTGTACAGGTAGGATATTGATATGCATGCGTTTCAATTATGAGAATATTGATGATGAAAAGATAAACTGATTGGAGAAATCATTAGGACAACAAAAAGTGAATAACTCTGAAGACCAAATTAAATATATCTTTAAAATATTTCTAAAAATTATTCCATTTTTAGCACAACTCGTACGTCTGAATTATACCTTATTACGATAAGCTGCCAGAAAACCTTGTTTCGTTAAATAACTTACTTTAAAGCACGTATTAAATAGAAATTTCCGGGATTTTACACACTTGGGTAGGTACGATACGCATAGTACCTTTATTTTATAAGTTAAAGCAAAATTATGATATTACGCGTACATACAAAATTGAAAATTTTCTTATTACGAAAATATATCAGTATGACGCTGATGATGTATAAATTTCCACCAAATGTTTCGATTAAGAAATTAAACCGAAAGACCATATACAGTCAGTTTCATTTTACTAAAAGTCGCGCTGAGGAAAGAAATGTATTATTAACGAGGTCACGTGAAAATAAATTCTGGTTACTTATAATTTGCGAATTTGTTAAAATAATTTTATTAAGTCAATGGCGATAAAGTAGAGCAATACGAATATTTAACTGATTATTAATATAAACAAGGAAACAAATAATTATTGACTTTAACGCTACACTTACATTATTGGTGGGGCAGATTTTTTTAATTAAAGAAATTATTTCCTTTTTATAAAATCTTTATTTTGCGCCGGCCATGATTTAACTCTTGTTTTCCAAGACTTGGTCTGACTTTTTTATTACAATATAAAATTCAAAAAGCTTTTATCCTAGCCATCCCATTAATTGGGAATGTGAACGCTAAAACTAGGCAAAAAAATCTCCG
The DNA here is from genome assembly GCA_028673005.1 of Tanypteryx hageni. NCBI lineage: Eukaryota > Metazoa > Arthropoda > Insecta > Odonata > Petaluridae > Tanypteryx > Tanypteryx hageni. Next base: position 45,921,923 of record CM054117.1, read on the forward strand.
TAAAATATTTCATTTAATTTTCTCTTGTTTCCCACTATTCATTTTCAAGAATATGGCAAGACGAGAAAATAATAATGAAACGTCGTCGTTTCATTAATAACTCGGAAGTCATTTGAGTTTTAAACTCCCTCCCTCTCATTTACTCTGCTAAACTTATTCAGGCAGCACTTCATCAACTCTCAAACCTCCTCTTTCAACCCCTAACTTGTTCTCATTTCCTTCCACAATTCCCAAACTCTCTCTCTTTCTCTTTTAAGTCTTCTTTCCCTTTTCTCTACGAACCAAAACATGAAAGCAGAATAAATCTTAAATCCCTAATCTTGTAGTATTATTCATCTAGCGGAAGTATTTACCCCCCCTGTTTTAAATATCAACATCTAATAACTAGTAATTGATAGTAGCTCAATAACTTTGACCAAAACTAACATAAGTGGAATACTCCTTTAGCCAAAACAACTAGAGGGCTTCAAAACCCAATGCATTTCGCCCACAAGGTGGGCATCGTCAGGGGGTAGAACCTGTTTCAACAGTGACTGGAAGGCAACTGCCAGGTTGAAACGGAAAGTATTAAGAAGACGACCGAGAAACAAGCGAAACGCGGAAAGATTTTTCGGCGTGTGTGTCGTTTAAATCTGTCAATTTGTATAGGGTCTTGTTGAAATTTGTGTCTGTGTTCATAAGTGTATCGCGGTTTTTGTAAATGTGAAGGTTTTCTAACGAGTTTAGTGAGTTATTGGCTGAAGTTATCAATGTTAAATCGTTTACGTGGTTGGCAACGCTTGATTTTTCAAAACGATTATATTTATAGTGAGCCATGTGTTCCTTGAAGCGTGTTATTAGTTTCCTTCTTGTTTGTCCTATATACTTTTTGTCGCAGTGTGAGCATTGTATTTTATAAATACCGGACTTGTTCAAAGATTCTGTTCTGTCTTTTGTACTGCCCAGTAAATTTTTCAAATTAAAAGGATTTGTATATGTTATGGTATAATTCTTATGTTTAAAAATTTTGTTCAAGCCTCTGTTTAATGGTGGAAAATAAGGCAATTTTACAAATTTGTCCTCTTTTTTGGTGTCTAATTTAAGGGAAGTGGCATTGGTCAAAGTTTTATTAAAGTTATGTTTTCTCACTAATTTATTAATTAAATTATTATCGTATCCAAGTTTAGCGGCAATTTGTTTTATGTGTTTAAGTTCCTTTGCATATCTGATTTTATTGAGGGGGATGTTACATAATCTGTGTGTTAAAAATTGAAACACAGCTATTTTTTGGTTCATAGGGTGAAAGGAGTTGTTAGGAATAAAGTTATCAGTATGTGTAGGTTTTCTAAAAATGTCAAACTCAATGTGTTGTCTATTATTTATGATAAGCAAGTCCAAAAATGGCAAGGTGTTGTTTTCTTGAAGTTCATAAGAGAACTTGATTGAAGGATATATGTTGTTTAACTGATTAACAAATTCATCTACATTTTGTTTCTTTAAATCAAAGATTGTGAATATGTCATCCACGTACCTCAACCATATATCTGGAAAGTAATGAAATTTTTCTTTGCAATCGTTTTCAAAAGAGGACATGAAAATGTTGGCTAAAAAGGGAGATAAGGGGTTTCCCATAGAAGTGCCTTGAGTTTGTTTGTAAATTTTATTTTTAAATGAAAAAACGTTCTGTGACATGCATAAATTAGCAAGTTGTAAATATTCGAGGACAATTTCATCAGAAAAATTTTGTTTTAGTAACAATGATTTTAAAATTTGGGATGTTTCTTCCAGAGGTACACTTGGGAAGAGGCTTTTGACGTCAAAGGAGACCAAAATCTCAGACTCTTTTAATGTTATGTCTTTTAGTTTACTTATCACGTCATAGGTATTTTTAACAGAGTGTTTGTCGGGAAAGGACATCTGTTTAAATTCACTATTAAGCCATTTGGCCAAGTTATAGGTTGGGCTATTTATTCCTGATGCAATCGGTCTCATGGCTTTGTCATCTTTATGTATTTTGGGGAGACAGAACAATTTAGGTATGTTTGGGTTTGAAATTTATAACTTGTAGCTTAATTTATTATCAATGATGGTTTTACATCCTTTAATGATGTCTTTGGTTTTTTGAATCATGGAATTTAATGGGTTCTTCTTGAGTTTAATGTAAGGTCCATTGTTCAACATAATTTGGACGTTGTCAAAGTATTGTGTCTTATCCATGATCACTATTTTATGGCCCTTGTCAGCCTTAATGTAAAAACAATCTTTATCTCTGAGTTGTTTCATGGTTTTGGAATAGTTTTTGGGATGAGACTTATTTAATTTGTTCAAGTTGTGTTGGATTTGTATTGAACAAGCTTGTCGGACATAATTTTTGGAGTTTTCATCGAAAAATTCAATGGATTTTTCAATGTCTGTGATTAAATTATCTATAGGTGGATTCCTTGGTGGGAAAGCAAATTTCAAACCCCTATCTAAAAGAGACAATTCATCCTGAGAAAAAGGTAGATTGGACAAGTTTTCAGTGAAATCAGAAGTATGTGAAGTAATACTGGGTTGATTTGTTTTTTTTGGGTATGTTGTCAATAGTTTTATCCCCTTGTTTCTTAAGAAACTTTAATTTTTTATCTAAAGTTATGGATTTAATATGAAACTTATGAGTGTTGGTCTCGTGCATTTTATGTTCAAAATTGTTCCATAATTCAAATTCAACAGGATGTAAATTTTTTGTAATTTTTAAGTGTAGTTCATAGGCCGAAATTTCTAGAGAGCTCCTTTATAGGTTCCTAATTTCTAATTGAAGCCATTTGTTGATGGCTATTTGTTTTACTGTGTATGTTATATGATCTTTTCTCAGTTTAGAAAAAATGTTCATAAAGTTGGGTATAACTAATAAAAACTAATAATAACTAGGAATATTCTATTCCTTCACTTCTGCAAAACAGTTATTTAACATCTTTCTTTATATTTCGAATTCCATAAGTTACACGTATTTTACCCTTTTGTGATACGTAACATGATAAGTCTATTATTTGCACTGATTGTCGATTAAACCGTCAACGTTATCTCAGGGATGCATACTTTGCTGTTAAAACTGTTTCATTTAAATTAGTTTAACTGTATTCAATTACCCTGATTCAAGCGTTTTTATTTTTAATATAAGTTTCACCTGTTAACTCTCGAGATTTTAGCATGCATATTTTTGTTTAATTATTAGCATCATCATTATTGTCAAAATCAAGTAGTTTATTTATACCGCATACATGAATGAAATACGCTATTTAATGATAAACTAACAACTATTTAGTTCTATAAGTAAGCATTAGAAGGGAGATATGTATTTGTACAGCACTACAGTAAAAATTAGGTAGAGAATGATTTAAAGTCGTAAAAATTGTTTGTTTATGAATAAAAAAAATGAAAATCATTATTTATATTACTGGATAATTTTTCCAGCAAATATGAGAAATTTTATGTTACATATTAATAAAGGGAAATTTTGTGCCCTGAAATAAATTGACGAAATTTTCCGTGAAAATGTTAAAGCGTTGTCGCTTTCTCTCGCCCTATAGCAATATTCATTCTGAATCGCGGAATGTTATACGGATATCAGAAAGGAAATTTCTATAAGGGACAAAAATAACATTCCCCGATAATAACTAGCAGCTTAGTCTTTTTTTGTTCCTAAACGCGATAACATTTGTGGTTAACATGGGAAAGTTAGTCTCGTAAATATGAAGCAAATCAAAAAGTAGTACAAGAAATGAGGCTATTTATGGGAGGAACTGCCATTCAAGATAAATAAAATAACTCCTGAGTGCCATAGAAAAGAAAACACACATAGGGTGTTTCAAAATTATGTATACACAATTTAAAAATTTATATTTCGTGAACCAAATGTACAATTTGCACATTTTTTCTTTTATTTTAAAGCTTAAATGCATAATAATGTTTGCAATGAACAAAACTCAATTAAGATGTTCAAAATGTTCACCACCAGCACTGATACATAAGCGACATCTCTCTTTAACAGAATTACATACTACAGTGCACAAGCCAGTAGATATTCTGTGTGCTTCTTGCTGTATTTCCATCCGCAGATCCTCAATTGTTTGCGGTTTCTGACAGTAAATTTTATCTTTCAAGTATCCCCATGCAAAAAAATCCAAAGGAGTGAGGTCTGAAGACATTAAAGGGTATTCAAAAGCACTTCCCCTGAGACCTATCCATTGCTCAGGAAATTCATTGTTCAGGTACTCCCGCACAGTTGTATGAAAATGTGGGGGTGCACCATTCTGTTGAAAAGACACCAATGTATCCGGAAACATGTTTCTGATATTAGGTACTGCATAATTTTTTAACATATAAAGGTAACTTTCTTCATTAACAGTGCCATTGAATCTGTAAGGCCCGATTATTACACGAGAGGAGAGTCCCATCTACATAGTAAAACCTGGTAGATTGTCATCTTTCTCCAATGTGAAGTGTGGATTTTTACCTGCCCAGTAAACGCAGTTATGACGATTCACATGGCCATTCCGCTTGAACGTGGCTTCGGCTGACCATGCAATTGAATCTTTAAAAGCATCGATTCCACCATTTTTTCGAATGTACCACCCACAAAATTGTGTTCATCATTCTGGATCATCTTTTTGGATTGAACGCAGTAATCGAGGTATAAATGCCTTCAATTTTATGTCCTTTAGGATTCTAAAAACACTTGTATGGCTCAATTGTAGCTCACGTGAACACTGTCTTGTAGACTCCCTTAGGGAGCGAGTAATTGCATCTCTGACAGCTTCAACGTTTTCGATACGTCTTGACGTTCTTTTCAGCCCACAGAATGTCTTGTTGATATTGTTCACAGTTCCATGTTCCTCAAATTTATCACGCAGACGGGTAATCGTTAGACGAGTTGGAGCTATTGTTCCATATTTTCTTTCCCATGCACGCTGAACGTATATGACGTTTTAAAATTTCTAATGCCATTTTAGAATTAACTTTCTCTCATAGAAAATCATCTGCATGTTCTCCATCGTTTCCATGGATATTTGTAAATAATCAAACATTGTTAAAATAATTTATTTATTTTGCTATAAAATAAATGAAAAATTGTGAAAATTGTTCACGAAATACAATTTTTTAAATTGTGTATACATAATTTTGAAACACCCGTATCTGCAGGATGTTTACGTCAAACCCAAATGAATATTTTGAATTCAGGTTCAAAATAAAATAACCCAAAAATATTGAAGAGATATCGATTAGATTTCATACAGATAAATTCGTTAATCATCGTGAAATTTATAATTAAAACGGAAAACGAAAATTATGATGGGTAAATTATACTTTTGCGTTTGCTGTCAGCACGAAGATTAAATGAGCAATAGGTCACGCAATTTAAATTTGGGGAGATTTACGTTCTATATTCAATACCTGACTGTACGGCCTCAGTAAAGGGGTAGCTAGCGTGTCTGGCTCCCAATGTTAGGGTCGCGGGTCGAGTCCAGCCTTGGTCATGAGTGTGTGTCGTCTATTTACTGTTTATATATTCCACTGTAAAATGGTTGTATAAGCTGTATGTGGAAATACTGAATACATAAATACTTAATTTGAGCGATCTCACCATTTAATTCTTTTGTAGTTTGTAATTGTATATAATAGAGTCCTTTTGCGGAAAAAGACAACTAATGAGGGCTCACTTAGCTGAACTGCCTGATTGCCAGTTAAAATCACAATTCTGCTCCGCTGAAGAGCGAGAAACGTTTTGAAATTGAAAAAAACAGAATACGTAAAAATCCCCTTCGTCCCTGGTATCACAAACGGTTTATCGAATGTCTTCGCAAAACAAAACCTAAAAGCAGTACTGGTGAATGAAAATAAACTTGCAAATTTACTACATAATCCAAAGGACAAGATACCGACACTACAAAAATCCGGTATATATAAAATCACTTGCACCGACTGCGATAAAATCTGTATAGGACAAACTAGACGGAAGCTGGAAACTAGGTTTAAGGAACATCTTGCGCATTATAAACATAATAGGTTTAACAAGTCTAGCGTTGCGATACATATAAAGGAATATAATCACGCGATTAAAATCGATAATATGACCCTATTAAAATCCACACAAGCGGACTGGAAACTAGACGCTTACGAATGTCTTTTCATAAATAAATACGGAGACAAGGTTATGAATAACGACCGCGGAACTATCCCTCACTCGCCTCTTTGCACGATGACCGTTAAGAATTCCCCCAACCCCCTTCCCTCCCTCGACTCCTACCAAGAAAGTTTAAATACTCCAGATAACACGAAAAACAGTCATACTATCTTAGCTACCGAAGATGAGAGCGTAGCTCTCCAAATGCGTATTTAGCGTCTTCCGAGTTCCCGAGTGATTGTGCAGGTGTGTGTGTGTTCCTTTTCCTCTCCTCTACTTCAACCAGTTTTACACAAACAGGTCCCTGCAGACGTTCATCCTTAAAACCTGTAAGTAACTTATTTTTTTATTTTTTTTATTTTAACAAATTTTTAAATTTCCTTCTTATTGACGAGTGATTGTTTCTCGGGATAATTTTACGGTCCAGGAGTTTATTTTTTAATTCCATACGTAACTAATGTTTGGTATCTGGCACTGCCATAGAGACATTTTATCATTGCTAAAATTAATGCACTTATTATAAGTTAATGCGTATCGATAAGCATGTAGTAGCATTGATTTTGTTAAAGTGCGACATTAAGGGTCTATAAATGCATTTTAAAAAATAAATATATGGAATTGAAGTCTTCTCATCGGCAACCGCAGGAATTATGTTTCAACTTCGCAGAAACCTTCATTATTTATCATCAAAACATATTATATTATTATTATTTTTCAAGTTTTGAAAAATCCCAATACAAGAGCAGAAAATAAAGTCATGGTGTTATTGAAATAGATGAGAAAATTATCGACCAATGTATAGTTTGTGATAAACAATCTCTTTTCCTTAAGGAAAATAATAAAAACAAAAATAATTGTCAAAAAGTTAAAAACGATAAAAGTTCATGAAGGGAAGAGGCTCCGAAAAAATTTAAAAGTTATATCGCGAAAGATCCCCAGCGAACATCCACAAAAAATTTGATCAGTTACAATTCCCACGTAGGCCGAAAGCGTGGACATTAGCCGCAGCCGAAAAGCAAAACCGGCACTTCTGTCATATCATTGAACCTCCATTATGATGGTTGAATGCTTTTAAAGTAAAATAAACGAAAGAACTGAATATTCTCGGGAAAATAGCCGTAATGTGTAACCAACGGATATAGAGAGACGAATGTTTTGTGCATAAAAATCGGATAAACAAACGTTACACTTGGTAGGAAACTTTAAGTCTCACGATTTCAGGTCAAAAGTAAGAGAAAATTAGTTAAATTTCTCCGCAAAAGTTTAATTCATCAAAGTAATATTTAAAATTTTAACTTTAATCCTTGGTTTTACATGATATGAATGTCAGGCCAAGATTGATATCCAACATAGTTATACTTAATCTTTATCTAACGAGCGTGTATTTCCACCACAAAAATGTATACCTAGACTGCCGAGCGTGTTCATTTGGCACATTTCGTCCTCCCGTAGCTTTCAAGGCCATGACGACGCACGTGTCACAATTTTTTTTCTTTGTGGCGTTCCTTGATTATAGGTTGTCCCTCCCCTCAGAAATTTTTTTTCTGCTTATCTCATGTCAAATGGTATCGTTCGACCTCTGGAATCAGATGACACTTAGTACTCCAAGTTTGTTTATGAAGGTCGTAAAGAGAGATGTTTATGGCAGGGCCTAATCAAGGCGCTACAAGCTGAATGCACTTTATTTTTATTTATTCATTTACTTGACTTTCTCGGAGGGCCAAACAGTTTGCCCGGACTTGCCCATTCCTTTTACCAAGGGTTTACGTGTTAGAGAATGTCTCGTTCAAACTTTCGATCTTATGTGAGCATTCTAGCGTATTGTGAAGAGCTAAGTTTTGTGTTACTAGAATTTTCATTTATTTCTTTTATGGCATAACCTTTGTGATATATTGTAATAATTACAGCTGTGGTGTAGTACTTTTAAGGAAATAAGCAACAAAGATCAAAGGGAGTTCGTCACTGACGAGGAAATTGAGAGGGAAGTGCTCATTGGTTCTGGCTCTGAAGCAGAGGAAGAATTGGAAGTGCTATCAGACATCGCCAGTGATAAAGCGAGTGAAACCAAAATCGAGTCGTCCTGGTATCCTCCTTCCCGTAATTTTAACCCACAAGTTTTTGCGTTTATCGGACCAACATGCGGGTTAGATAAGCATGAGGCACCGCTTAAGTCAGAAAATAATTCTCTGGATTTTTTCCAATTGCTGTTTGGTAAAGAAGTTCTTGATCTCTTAGTGACAGAATTAAATAGCTATAACCATCAATTCATGCAGAGTAAAAGAGCATCTCCGAGAATTCCGGAAATTACTCCGTCAGAAATGCTGAAATTTTTTACATTGACCATCTATATGGGGCATGAATGTCGGGATGCAATGAAGGATTACTGGTCAACAGATGAATTGCATGATGTTCTCTTCTACTGAAAGCATATGACTCGCGACAGGTATATGGACATATTGCGGTTTTTGCATTTATCAGATAATGAAGATTTACAGTAGTAAATCTATCGAACAAATAATATCGCTGTGTTTCGTTTTCGGCATCAGTAAAAGTACTCACTTCCGAAAATAAGGCAAGGAAATTCTGTAACAATCCGTGTTTCCTAAAAAATGCCCTTGCACGATTTATATTATTTTACGAACTTATCAAGTTGTTCACTATGTAGATCAGGTATTAAAATAGTTATATTACATAAACATTAGAAGTAATAAGGAGAAATTTTACTTTACATATTATGAGGTCAAACCGGACGATGTAAGAAAACATTTGCGGGCGGTTTACTACAATTGTTTTGTTTGTTTTTTAAACCATTTTATAAAGATTTTGATTAAAAATAACATTGCAGACTTTTACCAAGTGGCATTAATATAATATTTGCATATTTTTAACAGCTAGAACTCCATGATATTATTTTTTGTAATAAAATGTTTAAAAATTGTCCCTCTGATTCCATTTTAGGTTGTTTAAGAAAGCAAATGACAACATTTTCAAAACTTAAAAGGACTTATTAAAATTTGTGTTGAATAGGGCAATATATTTTCTAGAATACACTTTTTATTTCATCCCAATCCAATATATAGTTATCTGGTAATAATTTTTTTCAAAAATGCTAATTTTAACTTGAAAATTTAAAGAACCTCGGCCAATGAGCCATATAACTTGGAAAAAACTTAGCAAGATAAAGATTAAACTTGTAATTGTTAATACTCAAAAGGTATCATTTTAATATAAATGCAATCTAATTTGAGCGTGGGCGAGAACGTAGAACGCGTTGAAACAACGAGGCTGCACGCCACACGAACGGTGACTGTCGTAAACCTAACATTTCATAATAATTTTCAAAGTTAAAAAATAACTTCAAAGGAGTTTACCGAATTGAACTGACTAAAGAATAAGGATTTCTTTGCTGTTTCTACAATGGCGATAGTTGTATATAAAAGGGATATACGTTAATATAATTCGGTGATCTATGCCATATACATGGAAAAAGATATAATGATTATGATGAATAGCTGAATAATTTCCATTGGCTGTAGAACAAAACAATTTGAAAGGAGGGAGGAAAGACAAGATAATTTAATCTGCGGGAAAATCTTTATGGATGAGACAAACAAAACTGCTGTCGTTATATTTAGAACTATGACTTCTATATAGCAAATGAGAAAGGGAAATTTATCCAAAATTATATCTTTGAGAGAATCTCAATAGTTGGTGCATATTTGCTGATTTTGTATGATGACTGAAAAAAGTTTAGTCTAGGGCTTCCATACAATTATCCTAATAGGCCTATATTAACGAATGATGTACAAGTGAAAATATTTTAGCTAAGACTATGCTTTGGTTATCGACTACGCAAACCCAGTATCATCAGGAAGAAGAGTTTTATATTTGAATTTTGGCTGATATTTATTACTTCAGTTCATTTCAGTATTCTAAGCCAGAAAAAGTTTAACTTGAGCTTATAGCTTAATAGCTAAATTACGTCATTCATTTTGATGTCAATTTAGATTTTTACACATAAAGCAATTTTTACTATTTGTCTTTAGGAGACAAATTAATAAATATCTATTTTTGAGCATTTAGCACTCAAGTAGTTTTGTAAGAAACAATCCAGAAAATGTATGTACATCTAGTCAACCAACTTGAAGGAAAAGCGAAAATGATTATAACCTTCCAGATAAACAATTCTTAATGAATGGTTTTAATACAATCTTCGCATAAAGTGAAGATTAGACAATTCCAAAAAATTGAACCCAAATTTATCGAAAATATCATTTACCTTATTTGGTGCGTTATTCTTGCGTAGAGCACTTAAAGGTAGTAGAATGTCTTACCTGAAACAAAATAAAATATTTTATTAAATTAAAATTTTATTTTAAATACGTAAGAATTTTTAATGTTAACAAATAATGTAAATGACACAGTTGACAAACATCTCATTTTTATCTCTGTTATGCACAATAATACTTGAAGTTCCCTGCAATAACTGAGAACAACGAAGTATATATAACTTTTTCTGGATTGATACCATAGAGAGGTAAAGGCGAAAAGAATAATTCTGTTTATGAAGCTGGAATGACTTTAAATACTTTATTATAATAAAATCTTAGCAGCTCATAGAGACACAACAGTAATAAAATTTCATTCATTTCCGAAGTATAAATGGCGAGTATTTTATAAAATAAAATTTTACAGCTCTGCCGAAATTACAAAATAGCTATCAATAAAGGTGCCGTGAATGTGAGAAATGAGAGAAATCAAATAAATAGCAGGCTTTTCCCTATAAAATCAATTATCGCTAATTGAAAATGGAGACGATGTTTGGAAATTAGATCGGAGAGAATTTACTGCGCCCTCGTTTTGATTTGCTAGCACATTCGAAAAATTTTGTTAACTAGGAACTAGTATTACATCCTATTCATTAACGGAGCAATAATTGCGCATTTAAATTCTTTTGAAAATTCATCGGAAGCTAATTAATAAATTAATTGTGTCCCATTCGGTTAAATTAGTCTTAGCAAAAAAAGTAAAATTATTTGTCATTTATCATCCGATAATATTTGTAGGTTGACCGAATCTTCGGCCGTTTTATTTTCCAGGGGTTTCAGTGAGGCTTAATTTAGAAACCGTTAATTAACTTCCAAGAATTAATTTGAGTACATGTGCCCATATTTTTCTCATATTTTTGCTATATTTCATTCTCGTTTAAGTATATCACATGCGTATATTTATTTAGAAGACTCGATTTATTTATCTGTCTCATAATGAGACTATATAAATGGATATATTTCTGAAATTACAAATTAAATAATTTTTATATCCATGAGATTGTATAGACGGTCTCTGAATAATACATACTGATAAAAATTGTGTATCTAAAGTAAAAAATCATATATGTTGCAAGTCAAAATACTAATCTTTGTTGTATACAGCTCAAATGATTCGATCATGATGGAAACAAATTTTTCTTGTTATGTTTTAGGGGTATCATTACTTATTACAAATAATGTGAAACGAAAGCGAAATGTATGCCAAAGTAAATTAGCTCCCTGAAGAAGTGAAAAGATACGCGTCGTACTTTCGAATCGAGCGAGCTATTAACCCGCTTTTTCTAAACATAGCCATTCTCCCCTCTCTCTTACTTAAAAGTCTCTTTGCGATGATGAGATTCCGTGATCGTGAGAAGAGAAAAGAAACAGCGAGCCAGGACTGTAAATGTTTTCCTGCGTGGCATTACCACATCCGCTCGAAGGACATAAAAACGCCGTTGGCTTTATAAACTGCTAAATGAATCCAATGCATTATCCATGGTCTTACAATACTAAAACCTTTTTTTCTTTGTCGTTGGTTTGCATTTGATTGATTAAAATTTCGGCTGCATACAAACGTTGACGTTTTGCATAGGGAAGTAAAAAATGAAAGTAGAATTGACCCGGAAATCCATCATTACGTTACAAATTAAATCATGAGGTTGACCTATAATTTTTCAGATTAATGTTCAGCACATCTATCTGTGCTTCTGCTTCTCACTTACCTGCTCTAATGTCGGTAGATATGAAACTACAGAAGATTCTATCAATTGCAGAATTTAAAAATAAATATACTCGAAATAAATTTTAGCTTAGAAAATTTATTTGAAATAGTATTTCCATTAATATTTACACCTCTTTATTGCATTTAAATATCTTTGTCTCAAAAAAATATCATTAGCTCTCCATTTAATTCAGAAAGCTAACTTTTTGGCCCATCACACCAACTTAATCTACGGGACTGTTGAAAACGCCTGGAAGCAATACAAATTCACTCGTAAAATTACAATAATGAATTATTTCAGCACAAATATTTCTCCAAACGAACAATGCATCTAAATAATAAATTCACTCAGTATTAAATCTATAGAGAATAACAGCTATGCATGTATTACCATTGCTCTTAATAAATATACCTAGCGATAAGAAAAATATTATCCTTTTCCAACTCTTTTTCAAAACATATAAAAGCAAGAGAAGAGAAAATAAATGCCTGTATCTTAGACCAAACAAGTAGGGAAGTACACGGGTATTCCGTGGTACAGAAGTGCTTTTCGTCTAAATATCGGTGCAGAAAGTTCTATGCAAATACATGTATAATGAAATATTTTATCTTGGTATTGTGGTAGCCCTACTTTTTAAATTCGTTCTACACATGTTCATTTCGTTTTGCAATTCTATACTCGCTCTACAAACGAAATTTATTTTTGAAATCAATTCAACCAATACCTTCGAAATTCGTAGTTACAGAAAAATTCTAACCTTGATATAGTGGCAACCCTGTTTAGTCGGCCCAGTTTAAATATCCTATTTAGCTTATTTATTTATAGGAAGATTATATAGATATACCGTATTGGATTATCTTTGCGGTCATTTCTCCAGAAATATGTTTAAAAGAAATGTCATTTTACTTTTGACTGTGGTAGCCCTGTTCTTTAGCTCCGCTTTAAACATCGTGATTTCATTATGGAATACTGTAAAAATCTTAAATACAAAATTTAGTTGAAATTCGTTCAGCCGATTTCTTCCAAATCCATAATTACAGAAAGAGTTTAATTTGTAAGTGTGGCGCCTCTGTTTGGTTGGTCCATTCCAAATATGCTATTATGGTTTTGTATATATGTGTACATTACCAATATTATATTTGGTCAAAATTGATGGGGGCAGTTCAACACAAATGGTTGTAAAAAGAACATTTTTATTACTTGTATTGTGGCAGCCCTGCTTTGTATATCTATACTATACATCTTGACTTTGTTATTCTATATTGTACGCCTTCTTCATGCAAAATTTTTATGAAATCGGTTGGGACAATTCTTTCCAAATTCATTATTACCGAAAAGTTTAATTTTGCAATTGTGGCACTCCTGCTTAGTTGAACCGGTCTAAAGGTGTCATTTTGGTCATGAATTTATGTGAAGATTCTAGGTACCAAATTTGGATGAAATCGGTTAAGCCGATTCTACCCTGATATATGCGGACGACATCACGAAAGTAATAGTGCTTTTCAGTATTGACGAAAAGCACTAAAAATACTCCGAAAACTTGTCACCGGTTATAAAAAAACGCTACTTTTATAGGTTTCCTTAGCGTGGTGTGAATTATAACCGCTGTGAAGTATTAGATAAATGTAAATGCAGGGAGTTTTCTTCCCTCATTTCGGATTGTACGTATAAGGACATGCTACCGATCAAAAGACTTCGAAATGGATTCATATCACCTCTTGATAGTCCGTGGAAGCAGAGGTCAGCATCTTGATGCTCATGAATTGGAAGATAAAGGAACCTGTGTAGGAGAATGGGCAATAGGGCGCAGTAGAGAACAAAGATAACAACTTCAAATGCCTCAGGAGACGAGTACTTTTCAGAGAGACCCATACTTTTCTGTCTCATGTTCGCGTATAGCTTCTTGATTATTCTCGAAACAAAATTCTACGACAAGATTAATTTCTAAAGGATGGAAAATTCTATTGGAGATGTAAATGTACAGTGATGAAAGCTCAAATTGGTATTCCTTCATATGGACAATCCTCTCCTGCACGAGTACAGCAAATGTCTACTTTGAAGTTGAACTCTGCAAAATAATTAAGATTATCTTTTTCTGAATCAATTATAATGAATAACGGTAGCACGAATTACGCTGTAGATAATGTTAGAAATCGATCATATAAATTCCATAAGCATACTTATTACTTTTAATTTACAGGAATGTAAAAATTGTGCTGTTAGAAATGAAAAATCTACATCAAATCCTTTAATCAGCAGGTCCAGGTTTAGACAAAACCAATATCATGGAAACCTGGCAAGTTTCTTAGTTATAAAAATATTTTTCCACATTCGTGAGATTTAAAATCCGTTTCTTTTTGTTATAGAAAATAATGATGTAATGCAAAAATAAAATCTTATGCCATTAAGTTTACTGGAAAGACAACATCAGATGATATATTTACAAAAGAACATGTTGCTATTTTCATCGTTCTTAGGAAAACATGATGTAACAGCGATGGACTGTGTATTTGAAAAACTTAACCGGGATTTTAAATATTTTCCTTCGTCGATCTCCCAAAAACTAAAGGCTTGTATTAAAACATCCGTATAAAGTGAGATGTGTATCTTAAAAATCATATATCTGTCATTAAATACAGATTCTTTGTCAACAAAGTTCAAAAACTGAATCATTACCACCATTAAAAACTAAAAGAATAATGTTCAGGAACAGGAATTTAAAAAAAAAAGATTGAAAAAATAGGTTTATGAAAAACCAGATACGCATTTCAGCTACAGTGCAGCCGTCTTCAGTGGTAATTCGCCGAAAGTAGATTAAAATATTCTAGTTGATTTTAAAAACTCTTTTAGACTCTTTTTTCGGTGAATTACCCACAGAAGACAGCAGCACTGTAGCCGAAATGCGAATCTGGTTTTTCATAATCCCATTGTGGCTATTGGAAATACCAGAGAAAATACTTTTATAAATCTTGATTTTTAAATGTTCATTCTTGAATTTTTTCAGCCAAAAGATAATTCTCGTTAATTCAGATCGATAATACTCTTGTGAATTTAAAAAGCATTAAAATTTCTTCAA
This sequence comes from Tanypteryx hageni, assembly GCA_028673005.1. Classification (NCBI taxonomy): domain Eukaryota; kingdom Metazoa; phylum Arthropoda; class Insecta; order Odonata; family Petaluridae; genus Tanypteryx; species Tanypteryx hageni. The sequence goes on from CM054117.1 coordinate 45,937,175, forward strand.
TATGCCAGATAAGAGGGATAAAACCACATAATAGCAGTATGAACAATAAGGAGTGATGAAAATTTCTTTTTCTTTAATCAAGGGATAAACATCGAATAACTTCAGTTTCTTGGCGTTTCACTTTCAATCAAGAGAGAAGACGCTATATAATAATATGTTTCCCCTAATACTCTTCCTAAATAGAAAGAAAGAGGCAATATTCAAGTGGAATTACGTGCGTTAATTGACTATTTAAAAGGGGCAAGATTTCTGAAAATATGTGAGCAGAGCTAAGGGAGCTTTTAGAGGATTTGCCGTTGTTTTCAATCTCATAAAAGATGAATGCATTGCGATTCATATGGGAATAAAGATTGATTCACACTTAACGACACGGCAAAGACACGACAACTACCCCAGTCTCTGTTCGTCTGTTAGCGAGAAAACCAATGCACCCGTCCACACTAGGACTGCAACGACACGGCAAAGACACGACACGACTGGCCGAGGATTCTTTTTGAGTCTCGTCGCTGTCGTGTCTGTGGCGCGTCGTGTCGTTGCCTCCTAGTTGGGACGTGTGCATTGGTTTTCTCGCAAACGATCCGAGGCCATCCTGTCGTTGTCGTCCTGCGTCTTTGCCGTGTAGCAAAGTGTTAATCATTCTTTGACTAGGGTGGTTAAAGAGAGGGCCCTTATAAACATTAGCTAATGTGGCATTCATTCTACATATCAGTTTCGGCAACAAACGAATACCTTCACAATCATAATAGACGTTTAATTCGGAATATTATCAACACTCCTTTCTAAAGCATCCTGTACGAAATGTCGACAGGCAAATTAATTTCATTCTCTATATTCTCCTTAAACGCACAAATGTAGATAATAATAAAGTAAATGTATTTTATCTGTCACAACTTAAAATTTTCACGCTAAAGATTACAATATCATTAATTTTTATAAGAAAATAACAAGAAGAATGATTAACATTTATCCGAGTAGACGCCTGAATACATGATGACCTCTAATCGAAAGACAGAAATCTTTTGCCTAAAACATCTTGCGCTCAGATATGATAAAGATATTTAAGAAACACGAAACTCAGTCGCCGTCTTCTAATATTCTATAAAGCTTATTCGCATAAGAGTATTAAGAGTTGGAACTAGGTAATTTTCTGTCATGGATCACCAGGGTAAAACTGGAAGAAGAGCTATACAATTTTTATGCGTTCTTTGGACGAAGGGAGCACATATAGGGGAGGTCGATTCCGTCCGCATGTTTAAACTCGGGAGCCGCTGGACGGATTTTGATGAAATTTGGTATTGGGCAGTTATACTAAAATTTGTCGATCTCAAAGAACGCATTTGGAAACTTCGTGTATTCCGACATGGAATCCGCCTTTCCATACTTGTTTAAACAGTAATTCGGAAAGTACATAATGAAAAAATCGTTAATGCGTGGATTTTAGATTTTATAAATAAAAAGTAATGTTACAACTCTTATGAATATACATTATTTTTAAACTCGACGATTTCTTTGTCTATTATTTAAGTTAATTCTTCGTTTATGACAAATAAACTAAGTTCCCAATATATTTCTCTCTGAGACACTCAAAATATAATGTGTATGATGATGTTTATCTTATCGCTTCTTTCCAAATTTTACCCTCCTAAATAGACGGATTGGCAAGGGTGCAGTGGTGCAGTTGCGCCAGAGCTCCGTGATTAGAGGTGCTCCAGGACGGCCCCGGACTCCTTGTATGGGTTGTAAGGTGGTGGTCTGCGAAAAATTGTGCGCCAGGGCTCCCGAGTCCCTCAATCCGGCCTTTCACCTAACTGAATCAACTATTAGTTCGACTGTCTTCTTTTACGGGATGATATAATGGAGTCAAGTACTATAATGCGAACTACTATTACACAAATAGTATATTCAGGGTAGGTGTTCTAGGGCGTGCGGTGGATGCAAATAGAAATAAATATAATGTAAAATGCTTTAAATGAACACGAATTTAAATATGAACATTCAGTAATTAATTGTTTAATTAATTGGAAAATATAACTGTACTTGATATTCCTACGCTTTGCTTGATTTATCAATATGTGACTAGCAGTTGAAGTTTCTTCTTAAGGCAGTCGTGGCCGAGTGGTTAAGGCGACTGACTAGAAATCAGTTTCCCTCTGGGAGCGTAGGTTCGAATCCTACCGACTGCGAGTTTTTTTGTCTTCTAAGCTTAAGGTTATCTTCTTCCTACACAGTATCTTATCGCAGGAATATCTTAATTTTCGTTTTTCAGTCTTTTTAAGTTATATTTAAAAAAAATCAACAGTTTATTATGTAAATATAAGATTGCGTGCCTTAATTCATGATTATTTAATCCAATGGTACTCCCGAATAATATTTCAGAAAAACTTAATGTAAGAATATCGCAATCACAGCCTAGGTGGTTAAAATGTTTCAAATTAAATATTTTAAAGAAAACCGGAAATGTGTAAAGGTTTCGATGCATCAAGATTATTATAAAGTTTCTTTAATATTTGTTGGTCGCGCCTACAGAGTGAAACGTCTTCCTGTCTTAAAATTCGTGCAACTTCAGTTAACACTTATAACACTTGGGATACATCTGGTTCGATCCATCGGTATAACTTCTATTCGGTATATTACGCCCTAACCCTTAAATTTGACAAAATAACACGGAATCCATTGCTTTCCGTTGAACAAATGATTGTATCAGTTGAGACCCATCTGATTTATGGAGACGATCACGCCATCTCAAACTCCATGATTACTTCCTTCTCTACACCCTATCCTGAGCAGTCTTGGTTAGCCCAGCTAAGCGAGAGTATACCCGCCATTTTTACCCGCACCTGACCAAAGATTATCCGCTCCAAATATCGACTGAACCACAGGCTCACTGCCCCCTTCGCATGAACGACCTCTCTTAATGTTGCTGACGTGGGCAGGGAGCCAGCCACACGCTAACACATTCAAAGTCAGCGGTCACACTGTCTCCCTCACGCCGGTTAGGGCTTTTCATAGATCGATGGAAGAAGTTATGTGGGGGGATGAAATTGAAATCTCCAAAGAAGACGCGATCGCTGCATAAAATGCTCACCGTTTCTTATTAAAAATATTTGCGGACGAGGACCACCTCGATATTTTAAAAGCGAGAATAACACAAATGGTGTCAAAATTAAATTAAAATTTTCTTTTCGAGAAATTTTAACGAATCTTCATTAAAACTCATACTCAATTTTCCACTAATCCTATCACAAATACGATACTAATTGGGTGTTTCAAAACACTTTAACCTGATATTTTCATATGCTGTTAATGACTTCAAAGGAAGAATCTCTTCCGTGCGATGTTTATTTTAAATATTAAGAAGTTTTAACTTAGAACTGTTGCCTAAATTTATTTTCTATTATTTGAATAAATAACTCATAATCTCCTATAATCTCGGTTATCCCTTTAATTTAACAAAAAATAAGCGTAAGATGAAACTAATTTATTCACACAAGTTTCCACCCTCCGCAATAATATTACTTTCTGATCAATAAGTAAGTTTTTAAAATGCCATACTTTGAAGGGCACGCTAAATTTATAATTAGCAATTTGAAATATTTTTGCATTATATTTTACTCTTAATATAGACTGAATGGAGATACTTATTTGAGAAACCGCTAGATAACCTTCAGAGAGAAACTACCATGATTGTGAAAGCTGTATTTCATATGAAAATAAGAGTAAAAGTTTAATCCATCCTTTCTTTGGTTTCCCTCTGCATTGCAATTTTAAAAATCCCTTGTTTCCTGAACACATTAACATATTCGTTTTATTTATTTAACACATAAAAGCGAAAATTTACTTAGCAGTTTTTATCATAATTTTTAAAGTGAAACTCCCTCAAAACTCTCAAAATACTATAATTGATATAAGCGCCCAAAGTTCTCATTTTAATTAAATGCCTTAAAAATATTCCACTGTTTGTTACATTAGCTCTTACTTTGTCTTTTGAAGGTATATTTATCAAATATGAGTAAAATTTTAAGCAAAATTAACACAATTTTATTATTGCCATAATGTTAGCTAGGCAATTTTTTATAAAATTTTTAAGTTAAAGCAAATTATGGCAACTTAAAATAATTGATCGCAGTATGCTTTGAACTAAAAGACATCCCGTAAATTAAAATTTTCCCTTTCAACGCAGATAAAGGTCACTGAACAAGCAGTGGAAATCTAACATCAAATTAACGTTTTTTCATCCTTTGAAGTTGATTGAAATAGGATGCGTGCTACCTGACCAGCATTGCACATCCATATCAAGTCTGCTAATCTATCACTCCGCTTTCATCACTAACGTCGTGTCAAAAGCATGATAATCAGAATCGAAGTCTAATTTCCATCAATATGTCTAAATGGAAATAGTTCTTTGTCATTGGGCAAAGAGCGCTAATGACTCCAGGGTATGATACAGGCGATAAATATTTACATGTTTCTCAAGACAGTGAATAAAAATAAGTCTATTTTGCGTCCTCGCACTGATGAAAACAACTAATTATCATTTTAAAATTTCAAAACATTTGAATTTTTAACAATAATCTTACAAAGCTACTCGGAAGGTAAGCGATGACTTTTTCTGTTCAATAAAGTTTCTCTCAATTTTTATAAATATTATGGCAGAAACGATAAACAACAAAAATGGTGCTAACGTCATTGCACGCAATATTAAATATTCGAAAGTTTTCATTACATTAAATCGTTTTTTTTTCAGAATTTGTAAATACTGTTTCGTATCTTACGTTTCTATGAATTTTAGATATTTCAGCAAATGGAACTTCTACAAGCCGAAACTTAAAATCTATTTGGAGGTCTGGTAACTAGTAATTTCTTTCGTATGAATTGTCAACAAGCGTTCACAGTTGATTTTATAATAATTTTCTGTGGTATCTAAACGTGAAATTAGTAGTGCTTGAAATAACATTAGATTATTTTTTACTGTATATTTATGTAGAGATTTAGAATGGCTATGAACCGTAACACAATATTGACTATATTGCATGCGAAGGAATACGAATGCCGCGAATGGAAATTGTTCTCGCAGTTCAACGTTTTCCAAGCCCCCTGACCTCGAGCACACGCTCAAGCACTTTAATCTCTCTTTGATAAAGCGCTTGTTATGTGTGATGTTCGCGACCTCGCTTCAATTTTCACGTTGATGCACAAAGAGTTTCCTTCGTACCGAAACTCATGCGCCAGAAGCTTCATGGCGGACCAGTTAGGTACGTACATATACACGCCGCCCTGCGCCTCCGAAACAAAAATCAGAATTTCGACTCTTTTTCCGAGCGCAATCGTTAACCGTAGTAATAGTTTCCGACTTTGACAAATGGTGCGTTATGTGCATCTGGGATAACGAAGCCAACGCAAAGTGAATTTTCTTCGTGAAAATAACGTTTTTCGACTGGTTTTACATGCACGCAATTTAAAATATGGCGCAATTTCTTTTGTATCTGTTTCGCATTTCCAGCTTCGAAATATATTTCCGTATCGTGTACGTGAAGATTTCAAAGAAATACTATGGAGTCATCAGTTCAAATTTTCTGTATGCATTTTCCCCCTTTTCTTATTTAGGTAATTTAAAATTTTACGATAACAAAATTTTGGCAAAGGATAACATAAAATGGATATTCTAATTTATATATTATAGAATGGAAGACATAGCTGAGCAAGGAATTCCTCTAACGAGCTGCTATACTTAAATTTGCACAATTATTGCCACAAATTTTCTCTGAACTATTGCGCTGCATTTTAGTAAAGCGGTATAAATATCCAGAGCAAGTCACGTACCCATACTGAATTTTAAAAAATCTTGATCTCTCAAAAATTCTGAAACCAACGCACACAATTTTAGCCCATGCATAAGAGATTTTGGGGAACTTTAATTTTAATATTCACTCCAACAGCAATGGAAATTGACTCCGCATGCTCTAAACAGATTCATTCACAGAAGCAAAATGCTTCAAATGACAGGGTGAAATATCGATTTTCTTTAAAAAATAAAATAACTTAGTATCTTAAATATATTTGACACTTTAAGAGGGTTAAATAGTAATCAATTTCAACACCAATTTGAAAAGATTTTTTTCTCTAATTATATTGTTCTAGAAAAATTAATTGAGAAAAGTAAAATTCCACAATTATAATTCATTACATAACAATGAAATACTTTACAATGATATATTATGAAAAAGAAAACTGCGGACAATTAATAAAGCAATGTGACACCGAATTTCAGAGGGGACCAGTACTAACCTTACACGTCATGTAAATCAATGCAGCTAACTACAGAGCGTTATAAGTACATCGAATTTGACACGTGTCGTTCCACGCTTATTTTACTATCGAAATCGCCTAATTTTCTAGTCATCCACCTAATTTTATTCGGGATAAAAACATATCTACGATTTCAAATACTTTTGGAATTCCATTTTGAAACCCATCATATTTTCGCCGCGCCAATCATACGCAGATGAGGCGTTCGAGATTTTCCATTCGCCAAATTCACGGAAACGTGATTCGGGACGCGGCCGATAATTTGACCGAAGAGTAAATAAGCGGAATGGAGTCCTTTTTAAGGTCTAAATTCCGATCACATACAGTAATTGGAACGAGACTAAATAAACGACCATTGCGGCCTGAGGGAAAATGTAATAATGCTGGCGAGGGGAAACGGGAGATTGGGGAAGAGGAAAGACCGAGAGTTAGGTCGTTCAGATTTCCTCGTTTGGCATAGAAACATTCACTTTTCAAGAAATGGTTAAGTATCCATGACACACAGTACGTTTACCCGGAGAACGGTGATTAATTTTTCGGTAGAGTTAATGAGCATTATGATTGGTTGTCAAGAATCGATACGCCTGCACTTGGCAACATGCTAATAATCTACAACTTAACCTCGCTGCTCGAAGTATCATCATAACAAGGACGAGAATTCTACCATCATCCAGTGCATATACATTCCTTCCGAGAATTTTTCTTCGAAATTATGTCAGAAGAAATATTTGTTGCATATCATCATCATCATAGGTAGTCTGTCCGTAGACAGGTTCGTGATTATTCATGGTCAAACCTGGTTCTCCATATACTCCTATTTTCCGCTGTCCTCTTCATATCTTGATAACTCTCTTTCCCTTTCAAATCGTCTATCAGCTGAAACCTTTTCCTACCTCTTTCCCTTTTGTTGCATATATAAAAATATAAATATATATATATATATATATATATATATATATATATATATATATATATATATATATATATATATATAAATATCGCAGGAATGTCTGATTCAGATATAAAAATTAAATGACGAAATAAGACCCGGGTTCGACTCCAGGGAGATTTCCCGTAAGATAACACGTAAAAATCGACTTTTATTCTTTTGGAAATAAAAATCACAAAAAAATTGAAGTACGATCTTCGAATTTAAACTATGTTTTAGGAAAATTAATGAAGTTTCTTATTCTATTAGTCTTATTCCGCCAACCATTCGCAAATTAATTTTGCTACCGTAGATTTTCAAATAACATTCGTATTGACTTATAAAATTGTTTTAAAGACGAAGATTTTAAGTTTTTTGAGTAAAATATTTCGTTCCCAAGATCAACTAGCCTTGTTGCCGTACTCATAAAATTATAAAGTACCGTGTTGGGAAAACGGAGGAAGACGGGAGTATGGGGAAAAGAAATAATGAATGATAGAAGGGAGAAGAGAGAGAGAAGAGAAAGAGAGGGAAAGGGGGAGGGAGAGAATGAAAGTCGAAGTTTGGGAAGCGGGACGTTTGATGGGAGGGTGGGAGGGGCATACAGGGAAGTAGAGACAGGGAGTGGAATGGGCGAAAGGGAGAAGAAGCCCGAAAATACGGCTAAATATAATATTCTACTTTAAATATATGCCAAAATGAGGAGATCCAGGGTTGAAAAAACGCAGCAGACGAATTCGCCTATATATATAAGCCTTACTCCTTGTCTAACGCTGACGTGATCGATGGCAATTTTTACGCGTTTTAACAAACTTCCCGAATAGGTGGAAGGTTGAAATTTCGCAGGAATGCTTGATTCAGACACCAAAATTAAATGACAAAAAATACCAGAATATACCTGAGTTCGAGTCCAGAGGGGGCGATGCTTATCTAAACGGCTGTAGAGATGTAGGGTAAGAGAGAGGGGGATGTGGGGAGGAAGATGGAAAGGAATGGAAGGTACATAGAGAGTAAGGGAGGTATAGAATTATAAAAGAACGGGAGAAAAGAGATAAAGAAGGAGACGGAGACGGAGAAAAAGAGGGAGAGCTATAGATTGGGACAGGGAGGAATGAGAGGGAGAGAGGTGGGAGAGAAGAGAGGCAGAGAGAGGGAAGGAGAGAGAGGGAGAGGAAGAGAGGGAGACGGGGAGGGAGAGAGGGACGGCAAGATGGAGGTAGGAAATATTATTATTTATTTATTGATTATTATTACTTCATTTTTGAAAAGGGGCTCATCATTGGAGAAAACAGGAATGAGAAAAATTTTCCCGAATCTCTATTTTGGCATATTTTATACCAGCCTTTAAGGGCATAGGCCCGATATGCTTGCGTGTTTTTTTGTTTTTTGTGTTCGTGTGTTTAACGTGTCTCTTCGACGCCCCCAGCAGCCTGCCAACTTGGTCTCCGACTTGGTAAGTGTAAGTATATATATATATATATATATATATATATATATATATATATATATATATACTTCACATCCCTACTTAAAGCGCCAATAAAACTCTTTACAACTGTGAAGCTATCGTTTATTAAGATAATTCAATCAGAGTGAACTAATTTAGTTTTCAAAATTTTATTTTTATGGAAAATCATGCGACCTCTGAGATTGTTTTGCGGTCCACGAAGCTGTGACGATAAAGCGACGCGTGAAATTTAACGCAGGCATTTTCAATTATATTCGCTAAAACAATGTTCATCGAAATTTAACTAGTGAATCTTAATATCTGAAAGTAGTTTAGATATGATTTTACTTTCTCGTATCCGTAGTATATAAAGAAAGTATAGTAATAGTAAAAAAAGTTGACTTCGAGATTTTGATGGAAATATACGTTTTAGGTGACCCTGAATCCATAAAAGTTGTTTTTGTTACGCTGTCTGTTTGTCTGTTCGCGGTTCTATGGCTATAATGATTTTGATTAAAACCCATCCAATCGTACAGCCTGATGTCACAAATAATACTAACTACGCCACCATCATCACAGGTAGTCTGTCCGTAGACAGGTCCGTGATTATTCATGGTTAAACCTGGTTCTCCATTTACTCCTATTTTCCGCTGTCCTCTTCATATCTTGATAACTCTCTTTCCCTTTCAAATCGTCTATCAGCTGAAACTTTTTCCAACCTCTTTCCCCTTTTTTCATCTAGTTTTCCCTCTAACACGTCTTTAATCATATTCTCTCTCCTCAGGAAATGTCCAACCCAGTTTGCCTTCCTCTTTCTAATAGTCTGTATAATGATTCGCTTCTCTCCTATTCTTCGTAGCACTTCATCGTTTTTCATCCTATCCGTCCATTTTATCTTCAGCATTCTCCTCCCACATTTTATAGCTTTCCAAGTATTTTATGTCATTTTTCCTTAGTGTCCATGTTTCTGCCACGTATAAAGTTATACTCCATACGTAGCATTTTATGAACTTCTTGCGGATATCTTCCCTTATATTTCCCGTAAGTAGGTTTTCTTTCTTCTGAAAGCCGCTTTTTCTTTTCCTATTCTAGTCCTGATCTCATCCGTACATTTAGCTTCTCTTGTTATGATGCTTCCAAGGTATTTATAATCTGAAACTTGTTCTAAAGGCTTTCCTCTAATACTTATGTTCAGATTCTCTCCTTTGCCTGATATTTGAATGACTCTGGATTTTTCTGTATTTATTTCCATACAGTATTTTCTATCTGTTATTACTAGTCTATTTAACATTTTCTGGAGTTCCTCTTCCTTTTTTGCTAGAAGTACTTGATCATCCGCGTATTTTACTGCTCTTATAATCTTTCCTCCAATTTTGAAGTCTCCTGTGCCTTCTAATGTTTCTTTCATTAGACTTTCTCCATATATATTGAAAAGAGTCGGCGATAGGCAGCAGCCCTGTCTTACTACTCTACCGATATTTACTCGGCATTCTCCAAACTGATCTTTACAACTTGATTCACATATAGATTCCTGATCAGTCTCCTGTCTTTCCAGTCTATGCCTATATCCTTTAATATCTTCATCAACATTATCCAATTTACTCTACCAAAGACCTTCTGCCAGTATACGAAACATACGCAGATATCTTGACTGTACTCTATTGCCCTTTCAGATTTGATTCTAACTATCCTTATAGAATAATTAGTTCTTCGTCCTTTTCTGAAACCGAATTTATCTCCCCTAGCATTTCTAAGCATAACTAAGTCATATGCCTCAAAAAATACGATATATCGTCATGTGGCATTAAAATATACGCTAAACTACGGCAGTAGGGAAAACTGCTAGAAGAGTGTTTGAGACAAATCCTGATCAAAATGTGATGATCATCAAGCCAAGGCAGTGAATTGCCAAGCACACCGGGTTAATTTCGGGGCAAAGAGTGTAGTGAGATCAACGTGTATACTACGTATATAAGAAAGTTTGTGAAATGTATATTGCGCCGTTTATTAGCTCATATGATGCCAAATAATCTCTAGATAGCTTCAGGAGTAAACTCATAGGATCCGCAACTTTCAATACGTTCCGCGGAAGAATTCGCAGCTACAAATGAGGCACAAAAGATAATTTTGCGGGCAAGAATCAGTTCCTCTGGTCTCTCCGTTCAATTTTAATCAAGAAATTTTAGATGAATATGTTAAACTAGCGTAATTATTCGTCATATATAACTGGCAAGCTTGAATTAAGTATTAAGTTAAAATAAAATTGAAATGATAAATTAATGAAATCGACTTTTATGCCAACAAAAACGTAAACAATAAATATAAAATTCACATAATTGAATGTTTCAGAAAGTAAATATAGTTTATGGCAAATAAAAGCTGTGGCGAAGAAATATTAATGAAGATTAATTAGTTAGACATTAGGCTAACTATTTTTAATTTGTGGAACATCCAATTACGCGAATTTTAGATTTATCTTTTTTTATGAATATTGCATAAAAAGGCGATTTCATTAAATTAAATTAATATAAATTTATTTTTCTGTATAAATCAAAGGTTTAGAAATTGCTCAGCTTTCGCTGAAAATATCCACAAATATCTTCAAATATTCATCAATTTTAATCTCAATATCTGACTTCATAAACAAAATATCAAAGAATAATCGTATATTTTTTATTTTCATTACCGTCGTACTAATTAACGTAACAAGGGTATTTTTAAACTTCAAAGCAGTCAAAAATTCTTGGATATGTGGACAGATGCGATCCGAATTTATAATTCCAATCAATCATACGCATTGCATGAAACTGGCAGTAAAGCAAATCACCTAAACGACGACTGATTTTCCTGTAAAAAATACATCAAGTTTTCGAATTAAAAACTAAGTTGTGGGCCTATTCGACGCGTTTTCAAGAATCGATGTAAGGAAAAAGAAATTTCGCTCTTTCAGGCTTTCTTTGTTTCAAGTTCCGGATTCTTACAATGATTCTGAGTAATTTAAATATTCAAATGACTAATATGCTACACTCACACCCGAGTTAATCAAACGGAGAATATAAAATCTTCTGGAATTTAACCATTGATCTTATGATAACGGATGACTTGCTTGAAAGATGCAAGATGTAGATACCAGTATATCGCGAAAAATCGTCGATTTATTTCACTAAAGGTCTTGCCAAATCCCTCCCAGACGGGGGCGTTCAAGACAAACACAACAGACCTAGACTATTATTATGATGGATTATTTGGTAAAAGCTCTCTGCTTTCAGTACCACCAAAGAAATCGCTACCTAAGGAAACTAATGGAATGCCGACATTAAAGTAACTAACACGGATATTAATTGGTATATGTCCCGAAGATGCATGAAAAAGTACAGAACAGAGAAACTTAAGGTACGCCCAAACCAATTAGCACAACCCAATCTCCAAATGATGAACACGATTAATTATTTATCAGTGATTTATTAACTTTTACTACCTCAAAGTTATCTCTTGCTTAATACGTCTGCTAACCGATTTACTCTGGAGGCGCTAGAGGCAAAGACCGACGAATTCTGAACGTCTACTATTACTTATCGTACCCTAAAATATAAATTATTTACTATAAAATATTTAAGGGGTGCCATTGAGACTCAATCACTTCCATTATATACTAAGCTAATCAACATTTCATTACTTAAAAGTTCGGTAGTGTCCGTCTGTCTCCCGTTGTGTAATGTTAATGTGTGTATCATGGATAGCTGATTTAAATTTGAAGTACTATCCGAATGAAGACAGCTCTTTTAGGGATCTCTCTATGAATGCCGAGAAAAATTATGTCAGACAAGGTCGAAATTTAGAGGAAAATATATCTCTCTAATAACAATGAATACCATAAAAGTCCATGCACTCATTTCAATAATTTTATAAAATAACAACATTTGAAATGTGTGGTTAAGGTGATGAAATCCACTCCATAAACAATCATTTATTTAGGTTTAAATATTAACTTCTCGTTCTTATCGATAATTCTACGATTACAATCAACTGTATGCTGTAGCCGAGTTTCTAGTGAACAAATAAAGAAAATAAAGAATTTGTTGATTGAATATAAAACTGGTAGAAAAATCAAACCTCCCGTTCCTTACTGCAACAAACACATCAAAAACTGGAATTTCACTGCCCACATTTCCAGTTTTAACGTAATCATATCGTCAATTTTTATAAAATATGAACTTTCATATTTAGTTACAGAAGTGTAGCATTTTCTATCTAATTGTAATTAAAGTTTTAACGAATACAAATATGAAAGCAGAACGCGGGTATTTCTCCCTCTGATTAACATAAAGTAAGAGGTTCGCTCTCCTCTTCATTTGTAGTGACGCATGAATAACGATATCGCAACATTCCACCTTTCCGTTAAATAAAAATATTAGGGCGTTTAACAAAGATAGTGACATCGCGCAAGGCAGTCACGTTCGTTTCGTTTGAGCTTTCGCATGTACATACCGATGATATACACGGAGGAAAGAAGAACGGTAGAGGGCAGGAATGAGATATTCTCATTCACTGCCAGAGGCGCAGTAATATCTGGGTCAATGCGGAGGAATAAGGGATACTCGAGTAACGTTTCCGCACCAAAAGGTGAAGGTACTCACTGAAATCTCTATTGTTCCTTTGTCAACAATGGAATGCTCTGGAACAAAATTTACAGTGATATAACTTTGTCGAAAAGAGTAAGTGTTCCAAAGGAACGCAAGATTTCCATGATTTAATCTTAGAACTACAAAGGAGTCATAACTACATTCTCTATACGCAAAAAAAATTCGAGAGAGTATGTGGTATTTCGGATGAAAACTTGCTTCCCTATTATGTATTTTCTATGCAATGATTTACATCAAAAAAGAATAAAGGTTGGTGGCTTGATTAACTTATGGTTCGATTTATCATCGGTGGGAAAACTCCATAAGCCAAAAAGTTTATAATAAACCCGATGCATTTTGCCCACTACGTGAGCATCTTCAAGGGCGAACTTCTCTGACTGAAAGTTCGCCCTTGAAGATGTCCACTTAGTGGGCGAAATGCATCGGGTTTATTATAAACTTTTATGGCTTAAGAAGTTTTCCCCCCGATGATCAAAAAGGAAGTTGTCCTTCAATAATTTTATGACGATTTTCAAGTAAACGTTGTCAAGATAAAGAATTTTATTTTTTAAACTTATATTTATTCACGATTTTGATGAGATTAAAAGGAACACAAAATAAGTAAGATACCATTGCTAAAGCAAGAGGTGGAGGCAAGTTTTCTTACAAATTTTCAGGGTACTGGTAGTCCCCTTCTGTCCCTTTGTGAAGGGTCAACCCGCATCGTTGACATTTAGATCATCACTAGACATTCCCATCCGTGAAAATCTTACACCTATAGCTTTAGTAGTTTGGCTACAATACATTTCCAAAGTTTTGAATGTTTCGAGCTAACTGGTGGAAAAATCTATAAAATACTGAGAAAATCCAATCGGTGATAAATTTATAAATTTGTAAGAGCTATCAAATTAAAAGAAAATTTTACAAATATCTAAAACGCTCTAAAATGGATTCGGTTTAACATAAATTAATTACTCATTTTACGAGAAATGCAATGCAATCAATATTTTCCGAGTTTTATTGCGTATAAAAGCTTACCAACATCTCCAGGAGCCTTTATTCGAATGAATCTGAGAATTTTAGTGTTGAGTGATGTAAGCTCGTGAATCCATACACAATGTGGATCAAACTTCTACTTTGAATTTAGCAAAACTTTCTCTTGCGAAATAATCATAACCGCGAATACATCTGACAGTATTAGGTGAATGACAGAAATTTCTATGCACGTATGATAATCCAATTCGTTGCGGCCAAGTTACGGCGGAAATGTTTCCTCCGTGCTATGAAATTGATTAGACACGTAATGAGGAACGGAGAATAATACGCCATGCTAGGAATAATTCCTTGAGACTTCCCGCGGCATTAATGGCGCTTCCACTCGGTTTGTGGCCAAAATGTAAAATCTGCATACCCTTCCCAAGGTCCTTTTTAACAAATGGAGATATAATGACATAATATTCACCTATCTATATCAACTGTCAAATCAAAGGGGTATACCTTCAATGATGATAATAGTGGATAATTAAAATCTCTGTTTTAGGTTATTAATTTGTTTCTTGGAAAAATTGTCACATATTATACAGATATTTGTAATTTTTGTAGCCATTAAAGAGTCCATGCAAAATAAATATGAACAAATACATAACTCACTGCATCACCATACTTCAGGAGCAACACGCATCAAACGCTATAGTTAGAAACCTGAATTTGTTTTCAATGATATAATAATGGTATATTAATAACTTTTGAATTCGCTGTCTCAAATTGTAAGATAAAAAATACACAAACCTTTAGCGTAAAAATCACTACTTTGCAGATAAATCACATTCAGAACAAGTACATCTCACGTTGCATTTATACAAAAAATGTTGAAACTGTGCTTGCTACGACAAACACGCACTAAATAATTCCATTTAAGGAGAAGAATGGAGGAATAATTTATGCATAAAACATTCAAGACAGCGCTGAATTCCCAAAACAATGCGTCCGAAGGAGAAAATGCAAAAATCAATTCCTTAAACACGTGCGCCGTATCTGTCGCAGCAGACCCCTGCCCTGGAGGTCATCCCCCTTAAGGGTGACTTTATAATGATTCCTCTAAACCCCTAAAAACCACCACCGGCGGGGAGTTGGTCGGTGAAGCTTTGTCATTAAAAGCGGGAAATCAGCGACGGAGAGGAACGGAGAAAAGAAATTAGACGGAGTTGCCCAGAGTTTCATCCCACCCCTTCACTCTACTCCCTTCCCCTCCGCCCGGGCGCCGGTTAGAATTTGAAGGGAAGAAGAGCATTGTGGGGGAGATGGAGAAAAACGGATTAAAGGAAAATGAATTTGGGAAGACAAGGGAAAAGGGGAGTAAAAGCGAAGGAGATTTGGATTGGAGGAGGTAGAGGAGGGGAGGGAGAGGCGTGAGGGGGTGGGAGGGAGAGGCGTGAGGGGATGGTAGGGAGAGGCGTGAGGGGGTGGGAGGGATAGTCGTGAGGGGGTGGGAGGGAGAGGCTTGAGGGGGTGGGAGGGAGAGGCTTGAGGGGGTG
Organism: Tanypteryx hageni; assembly: GCA_028673005.1. NCBI lineage: Eukaryota > Metazoa > Arthropoda > Insecta > Odonata > Petaluridae > Tanypteryx > Tanypteryx hageni. Next base: position 45,953,012 of record CM054117.1, read on the forward strand.
GGAGGGAGAGGCGGAGGGGGTGGGAGGAAGAGGCGTGAGGGGGTGGGAGGGATAGTCGTGAGGAGGTGAGGGGAGAGGCGTGAGGAGGTGGGAGGGAGAGGCGTGAGGGGGTGGGAGGGAGATCCGTGAGGGGGTGGGAGGGAGAGGCGTGAGAAGTGGACGAAAGAAGGTGGGGAGGGGAAGAGATGAAAAGGCATTGGCGACATCTGGGCTCGGCGAAAACAACAGACAGAGTATAAGGTTAAGCGGAGACCGGCAAGGGAGAGGTTATTACGAGTTTTCAATGATTTCTTTTTATCAGAAAGGCGAGGAAGTAGTTTTTTCTCTCTGCCTCTACAAAAAACAACCACCACTTCGCGAGCGATGTGAAGTAAATTACGTAAATACTGAATTATGAAAGATGGAGTCGACTTCCTCAGAGAAGATTGATGGGCACGGAGTTACGAATGATTCGGTTTGGGACAATTTTGAGCCACTTAAATCTTAAACTGAATTATTCCCTATTTACCGGCAAGCTTTTAGTCGATGGAGGTTTTCGAAGACGCATAATTTGAAAGGAAATTTTGATTTTCGTTTTACTTCCCCCTACCGGTTTTTCCCTTGGAAATTGATCAAGATGAAATTCGATTTTTTATTTATGGTTATCTTGGAAATGTCAATATTAAAAATTAAACCGATACGCATATAAATGGAATGGATGAGTACGTTAGTCGAGCTTTTTTATTATTATCGTAAATATATCCGTCTAAGTGTTTGCACTCGGGCATAAATAACGCATTGCCACGTAAATTACCAAATAATATAGAATATAAATTATTATAATATATAATAATTATTATAAAAATTCGATCTAAATTAGTCATACAAAATACCACAGGCATATTATAATATTATTTAAATGTACTTTTAAGTTTTATTTTCTTCCATAAATTAAATTTACATGCACTGTAATATTTTTAACCTTAAGGCGGACGTTTTTCAAAGAAATAATACGAGTAAAGTATTAAACGAATCAAGGACGCGAATCTGTGCAGGATGAGATATCACATTATCCACGCATCGTCGGGAAATACTATTAGAAAGAAAAATAAAAAAGAAAAGTCTATATAGAGCTGAATATCCCAAACACGGAGGGAAGAGCGGTCACCTGGGAACTCAGACAGAAGGGGACAGAAAAAGTATTTTAGAAGAAACGTTGAGAATGTTTGAGAACGAAAGTTTTTGAGCCGTTCCTTGGCCACGGTATTTTGGCGGAACCCCCCCGAGCAATTCCCTTGAGAGATTCGAAGGAAGAGATACAAGACAAATAAGACGATACAAGTGAGAGGGAGGTTATGGGGGAAAGGGCAAGCACAGCGAGAAGAAAGCGAGAGCGGAGAAGAAGGGGAAAAAATACATCTTGAAGCTCGTTGATACGTTTCGAAATTGCCGCAGCGACGATCGAATGCGATACGCAGAAGACGAGGAACTTATGTATTGGGTGAAAAGATGGGAAAGGTCCGTTTATTATTTTCTTCATAGACGTATATAGGTATCAAGTGATGGTCACACGAGCATGCTTTCTTATAACTTCCCGTGACATGTTTATACTGATGTTGAGCGAATTCATTTCGGAAGAGAAAGGAAACGGTTGAAGACTGAAATATGACGATTCGTTACGAGAGGAAATAAGTTATGAGAAATAAAAATAAAAGGAGAAAAGAAATTTTGCCAGATTGATTTCGACAGGATTTTCCCAAGGAAAACTTTTGTATGGCAATGAACAGAAGAAATTAAATAACGGATATCAGGGACCAAGACAAAAAAGTATTGCGATGTTCATGTAGATGTTTTGATATGAATATCTTTTAACATGTGAAAAAGATTGGAACACGCAGAAAAATATATATTGTAGATCTCTAAGCAATATAGTTGGAAAACTGTAGTAGCCTGAAATCAGGAGAAAAATTCTTCCATAACCGGGAACCGAAGTCTGGCAAATGTCATGGCGAATATTCTACCACTAAACTAACATGCAAGACTGATTCACATATTTCAGAATAGATACAGAATATCCACCCTGGGAAATTCGGTGTTTATTGAATTTTAGAGGGGAAGAAATGGAAAAAATAGGACAAAAAAGCAAGATTGAAGTTAGGTGAAAGGATGGTGAATAAATCCGAAAGAAGATTGATGACAGCAGGATCAGAGTCTAGACAAACTTCTACCGATCGATGTCCTTTAAAGTTCTCATCCTAAGAGATGAGTGAAGGGGACCTGAAAGATATTGCGGTGGCGTGCATTTAAGTGAAAGGAGAGAAGTTTCGGTAAGTAATGCAAACGGAATGAAAAATGGTGTATGCTGTCTAGCATACTTCGGAGAATGACGGCTTTTACATAAAATACTAGAAATGAGGTTCGATCGAAAAATAATAATTCTCAGCAGCTAGACAAATGGAAAGGCAGTAGAAGTAATTTAAACAATTTCAATACCCTAAAGTAATTAATATTATTAATTATGCATTTCTATAACCAATTATTTGCCGTTGTTGGCAATTCATCCACAGTAAAAGCGTTAATAAATAACTGACAGTCAAATTTTCACATGATGTCTTTTGGGGTACACATAATATAGTTTTATGATTAAACGATGAAATCTTAAAGCATTGTGATGAATATTGGATATTTTAGAAATTTCGGTAGTTGTCGCAAGAGAGATATATTTTTCTCCCACTTAAGACGATGTGGCGGTATATAAATAAAAGGAAGGAACTCCCGTGACAGTTTAAAGTCTACCACTTACGGTAAATAAGCCCCGAAACTTATAAAATGAACAATGAAATATTAATAATAATAGAGAACAAAGAGGATGTTTTCATAAGCAAATGAAATAAAAATAGGGCATATAAAGATAGTGGCCTATTGTTACGCATACGATAAAAATTTCCTGTATTTCTGATCTTATATTATAGCGTTTTTTCCCATGTCGAAAGGAAATAATAACGCAATTACCTTATTTTTTCAATATACTAACTTCAATCAGAGGAACATGTCGCATAGATATCCCTTCTGTCACTTTGCAACTTCGAATGTTCGGAATGAGGACGTGCGGAAAATTATGGGTGATACCAACCGATAATCCAGCGCGAGGAAATATCGGACTTCAATTGCATAAGCAATTGAAGTTGGTAGCATCTACACGTAATAACTCATAGTCAAAATCAGTAATACCCAATTTATCGATATCGAATCCACAAGGAGTGGGTTTCCGCGTATCAATCAGCTCTTGCAAAAAAATCTACAAAGCACCGAATCAACGTTTTGCGCAGCCTCCGACTTGTCGTCGGTGAATCACATGCATCGGAGAGCGTTTCGGATCGATATCGTATAAAGCGTTAAAATTACTCCGAAGATTAATGTCGACAAGACGGCATCATATACTGAGCTCAGCTTTACACACACACATGCGCGCATGCGCACAAAAGACTCGATTTTGGCTAGTGATTCCCACGAATCCGCCGGAGGTTCTCATATATGGGGCAATTGAAGTTTGAAACCTGAGTATAAGGAGAGAAGCGGAATTAGATTGCAGACCTAATAGCAAGGAGAGGACGTAGGAATCTTCCCAATAAAATTCAATTTAATTTGGTTTTCAGCTCAATAAGGTGTGAATAAGTATTTTGATGCTAATATAAATGAAAATATTCCGTGAAAGTAGATGATATATTTTCTTATCTTATGAGAACTCAAATAGCAAATAAGGGTAAAAAATGATATGATCTATTTAAAGAAAAACTACATTGAAGCTCATTTTGATATACAATTTGGTGCAAAGAAAAATAGATTTGCTAAATTTAAAAAGTTATTCTCCAATTAATAAATGCAATAAAATAATAATGTAAATATTTTAATTATTCTTTCTCGTTTGATGCTGGTATAAGAGCACATTTAGAGACTTTTAAATGTAAACAAAGCCTAAATCCTGATAATTTTTTATTTAACATTTTAAACAGCAAAAATAGTAATATGATAATTTATCGGCTAGCAAAAATAGAGAATAAAAGCTATAACCGAAGCCACATTTCAACAGAAAAGAGATGCTAGATTTTCCCGTTTAACTGCATTGTAAATAATTTGATTTTTAACCCGTCACCATAAGCGGATTTTATTTGCCTCGGATTATGGATACTTATACGATTTCGAATGAACTGCCAGTTGCAGAAAAATTACAATCTATCAGAATTAGTTGGTTTTCATTTCTAAAGCCAGATTGATTGTAATATTGCACCATTCATGTGAAAAGAATTATATCCTGCGTGCGAAAGAATCATTGAAATAGGTATAATGAAAAGCAAGGATTTTTTTTGTAATTGCAAAAATTGCAGGACGAAACCAATTAGAACTATAATGTGGATTAGACACCAGTATTGATTCGTAACATTGCGATTTTTAATTTAATTATTAGTTTATTATTCATAACTTTGGTTAGTGTAATTTCTACCGAAATCGGCACGAACCATTAACTCATTCGATATAGGCCATGGAAATGGGAAATAATATTAAATAAAATTTACCTACATGGAAATTTTAACATGAGTTTAAAATGACTGAAAATACCCTTCCCAAATCAAGACTAATTTTACGATATTGAAACTAAAAAAAGTAAATGTTTAGCTAGAGGAATATTTTTCGTGGATTAGCTTTTTGATAATAACGTAAAATAATAACAATCAACATAGAAATATAACAAGAAACAAAGGTGTTGAGATGACTTGTTATGCATGCTCGCATATATCTGAATACGTTGTAGTGTTGTAGTGTTATTTAAGCCTTCATAATCCTCTTCATTAACCCTTCAGTAGGCGCGTGGTCTACAGTCGTAGACCACACATATCTCGATTAGTATATTCCATGTACGGACTTGTTCACGCATGCGTCAATCTCAGTAGCTGATTACTCTGTCTTATTTGTTCGTAAGTGTTATTTTACCGCGGTTTATGTTAATGTTTTCAGTAAGTGGTCGACAAGTATAGACCACGCGCTTAAATACGAAACAGGTTTTTTGCATACAGCAATCCCTCGCATAACGACGTTAATTCGTTCCATGAAAAAGGGTCTTTATGTGAAAATCGTTAGGCGAATTTTAAAAATACATATGGAAAATGTTTTATTCGATTAACTGGTACCTGACCGAAGGTTATTGGACTGTAAATTCACAAACAAAAAGGAAAATCTAGCACTTCTACAATCATTCGATCTTTTGTAAGAGATGAATTAATTCCTGGCAAAAAAATAAAGACATTTAATCTTGAAATCTATGTAAGTATTCAAACAGAAGGGCCATATAAATATAATAATTCCGCCGAAGAGATTGTATTATGATTTTTCGAACCAGTAGTAGGTACAAATAGAAATATTACTGGGGATAATTGGTTCACAAGCTTGCCGTTGGTGAAAAACCTACTGCATCAAAAACAACTAACTTATGTGGTTACCATTCGAAATAATAAACGTGAATTACCCCCAGAATTTTTACCAAATAATAAGGAAGAAAAGTAATCTGTCTTTGAATTCCAAGAAGACTGTACATTGGTCTCCTATTGTCCAAAGAAAAATAAGAGTCTTAGTAATATCCAGTATGCACCACAGCAATGCTATTGATGCTGAAACGGGCGCCGAAAGAAAGCCTTAAATAATAACCTTGTATAACCAAACAAAAATTGGAGTTGACTTAGTAGACCAACTGAGTCAAAAATACAGTGTTGCAAGAAACACACGCCGTTGGCCAATGGTTATTTTTTATAACTTATTACATCTTTTTGCAATTAATTCTCTCTGTGTAAATAAAGCAAATAGAGGTTACCAGCTGGTAAAATGAAGAGAATTTATTGAAAAGATTTCATGGGAGCTTATAAGGCCGCAAATCGGGTACAGGTCAACCATTCAATAACTTCCAGTAGAAATAAGAAGTACTTTTGGGAATCACTGAGCAAGTGCCTCCCCCCTCCCTCCTGTGCAACAAAACTATGTGGGTCGTTGCTATACTTGTACAAGAAACCGCAGCAAATACACACGAAAGTGGTGCATAAAATGTCACAAATATGCATGCAACGATCATATTACATACATTTGTATCAACCGTTCAGTTAAGGATTAGGATAATTTTTCATGTTCATTTCTTTCGCTTATATCGAGTAGAATTGACGACTTCAGTGTTTTTCACATCAATCGGTGTTTTTTTGTCATTTATTAACACAAAATACTTTATAATATGTTTTTAAAAGTAATTTTTTTGTTATGTAAAAAATATTATGTCAAATATATGGTTTTATGCATACAAAATTGGTTTCATCACTCTCATCTCTAAAAAATAACTTTTTATAAAAATCATTTATTTTTTAGTTTTCATAATGCATTTTAATAAATCTCAGGTTCATGCATTTGAAAAGTTCAAAAATAAATGGTCAAATAAATAAACCAAATGGCCTACAATAGCAGTCCACGCGCCCAAACTCGTCACTAAAGACAACGCGCTTACTGAAGGGTTAAAAAAGCAAACTAAGGTCATCACTCTTTTCTTCGACATGCATTTGAAACTACCCATAAGAATATAAAAGTTTGCCACAGTTCAAATTCTACCCATTCTCTTTCATACCAATTTTAAAATTAATGAGATACAGTGGGACGTAGATAATGAAAACATACATGCAGGAGAAATGCGCTGAAAACGGTGAAGTAAAAATCCCCAAGAAAAATGTTCTATGACGACCCTATATGCTGCCCCTCCTCTCATCCAAGGAACTCGACACTTCCGCCAACATTAGCCCGCATGATATCATATTGGCAGAAGAAACCAGGAAAACTACTGACCTTTTGACCTTGAGAAACTCACGGAAGCGGTCCTGAATTGGGGAATCCGATAGAAAAGAGAGAGAGATGCTAGGGAGGGGATCCCGTTTGGTTCGTAAGCGTTCCACTCTTTCGAGCAGATTAGAGGGAGCATTTCCAGCAGATCTTTCTTCACCGAGTAAACGCCGAGGTCCAAGATGGCGGTAGGTAAAGAGATAGAAGGAACTAGAGTACGAAAAATGAGAGAATGAGGGCAACAGAGAGGAGGAGAGGGGAAGAAGGGAGTAGAAGAGAGAGAGAGGGAGAAGAGAGGGAGGGAGGAGAGGAAGGAGGGGGAGCGAGAGGATGAGAGAGAAAAAACCCCTCAGATGGATCGTAAAACTCATGGGATACCTCTTTTCCTACCTCAGAGAAGCATCCGTGCCTAACCCACTCAATCTCCACTCCCTCGCCACTCTTTCCGAGGGGAGGAAAGAAAAGGAGGAGCAAGAGAGTGCTCCTACGTCGGTCTCATCTCCGACTTAGGGCCGCGTTTTTTTATTTATACTGCCTTTCTCGAGCAATTCGTTCGAATTTATATTCTCTCAGACAAGGACTCTTCATTTTTTTCCTCCTCTCCCGCGATCTCCTTCCTCTTATAGCTTCCATTTCGTTCGTTTTACCCTGAAGACTAGGCTCCTATGTTTTCGCTTTTCTGCATCAGTGGGAAAATTCTTCGTAAATCCATTCCACTTTTTGCGACGTATGATCATTTGAATACTTTTTACCGATTCGCAAATAAGTAAATTGGTAAATCTTCAACCGCACATTAATATTCATTAAATGGTCAAAATAGTCACAAAGAATTTAAGTGATAATTGCATCATTCATCGAAAAATATTCAACATTATGGAATTTTTATGGGCAAGACTATTCATTTCGATAGTTAAAAGCAACGAGATTTGTAGACTAAAACGATATTATGCTATTAATATGCTGAAAAACTATAGGCGTATTTCGGCAACTAGGTAGCCATCGGCAGTGGTATTTTCCGATAGTAGATTCCAAAAGAATTATAAATGATATGTCAGAATTAAATTTATAAATTTAAGAACATTAACTATCTCTAAGATCACTTATAAATAAACTACTGGACTCAGAGGGTGGTATTTAGTATGCATTCAGCGTTTGACTTACATTGTTGTGTTTTGGAATTACCACTCCATGAGGAGAACCAGACATTTCAGAGAGGATTTAAATGACTTTCTCCATACCTGTAATGTTTCTAAAAATTCCAAATAGGTGAAAAGTAATGCATGTTAATGTTTCAAACATAGGTTGTAAAAAATTAAATTTTCTACAACTTTTATTCCAATACATTTTTAATTTTTCTAATGTTAAAGCATATATTTCAAAATAACGGATAAGTGACTAGAGTAAACACCCACTGTCGGTTGATCGATTTTTACCAAAAACTAATCAGTTCTTCTGACTTTTATAAAAATGTTAAACATAATAATTCGCGTTGACCTGATTAATAATTTTTGAGTTAGAGCACCCACAAAAAGCTATCACACACACTAACGCACTCACAGACATCATCGAGAAAATGGTCAGAACGTGTTCAGCGGACCCCAAAACGTGCATTTCCGTTGAAATCTCAAAGTCGATTTTTTTCATGAATACAATACTTTTCCCTATATTACGTATGGAGAAAGTAAAAAGTGTCGCAAATGTTATTTCTTACTTAAAAAGATAAATTAAATTTTATACATTAATAATCTATATACAATCCTTTATCCTTCAAGATTAATTTTTCTCATAAGTCCGGACAGCTATTACAATTTTCTTTCATCTTACTGTGTCAAATTCTTCGATTTACGTATATCCCTCCTGCTATCCAATACAAGGTAGAGGGATTAACCGCCTTTCTCTTTCTCATTAAAACGCTAAATCTCTACTAATTCCAATTTTCCACTCGCGGACCTACTTGGCAACCACATGCCTTTCCTCTCGCGCGCATTTTTTCTCCATGAGGCGCATATTTCAATCCTTATGTATCAAGACGATATCCTTCTCCTCACCACCACCTGCCAATTATCTCCGTGTTTTCCAGAGGAATATTATTTTCCCTACATCATTTATTAAAATTGTCCTTTCTTATTCCACTGCCTTTCAATCACTGTCTCAGAATATCCTCCATTTCCCCAACGGTTTATAGTTATTTATTAAAAGTCATTTGATATCTCTCGAGCTCACTGTTCTCGTTTGTTTATCCCTTCAAAAGGAAATAGTTTCATGATTAAATTTATACTAAAAACATTACAGCTGAAGATAAATATATAAAATGATATATGCATTACTCAAAGAAATATGACTTTAAGTTAAACCCTTCAGACCTGGTGAACATTACACATTAAAATTGAGCTCACTTTTCAAATATTCCTTCACATTATATTTTATTAAAAGCACACTGTGCACTTAGTGTGACGTCCATTATTGGTACTTTTACTGCCATCTATTGCAGGGTATTTAAAATTAAATGACATTAAATACAAGATGGAAAGAACAAAAAAGAATTGCTCCAGGTAAGTCATAATTGATTTTTTTGTCATCAAAACATCACACTTTGATATTATTTTCTCTTGAACTTAGATAAAGTAACCTTATTTCATAAATAAAAACATTTTGTACCCTTCTTGTTGACTATTGATGTTATAACACGTAGCAATATACGTTTCAAAACTTCCTTAAAATAAAGATATTTTTTCAAATTTCTTTTGAATCCAAATAACATAATTCCGCGAAAAAAATGTCCCCAAAGAAAAACGACAGGACTAAAGGGGTTAAATATAGCCAATAATTTCTTTATAAATGTTTAAAAATTGCTTTTTCGAGCAAATTAATCTTAAACTTGTATTCTCGGTGGAAACGATCCTCCGAGTGACTTAAAAATGGGGCATACTTGAGGAAATCTTTCTTTGTGGGTTGCGAGTGATTTCGCTAAAAATTAAGGAGAGACTGTAAAATATATAAAAATATAAAGCATATGAATATCAGCTAAAAGCAATAAAGAAAAAGATTAGTTAGTGCATTATAAACGGTAAATTAATGCTGGCGTACATGAATTAAGAAAAAATATGTAGATATTCAATGACAGAAAATAATGCCCAAGTATGATGACTTTGTTATTACTACGTCACATTGTTTTCCACAATAAAATCTAAATTCAATGAAAGTAAGCGGAATATAAACATTATTTGAGTAAGACGGAAAATAGTAGGTTAGCTATGCGCTATAGTGATTTCGATATTTCAATGAGGAAGAAGAGTGACGAATGAAAATTAATTCAAGAATATCAAAAAGTTACCAAAATTATGGCGAAATGCAATTTCCTTCTTTGCCAAAGAAGGCGTATTAAAGCCACGCTTGAATAAAATTCATCCTAAAACAGAACGCAAGCATACGAAAAGCTTATAGATATAATGTTTTACTAGAAGTCCATAAAGCAAACAATTTCAATGCTTGTATAAATACAATATAATTCACATGTTAGGAAAACATTTTCCAAAGGATGACTTAGCGGCCAAATTTTATATGAACTGTGATATAAATTAAAAATTAAGCAACTTTTTACACTGATTCTTATGCTAAAAATTTGTCATCCAAAAATATTTTTATCAAGCGCTATCATTGAAATCTTGCCTTCATTGTGCATCATAGCAAAAACAGGATTTGTAAAAAAATATGTAAGTAAAACACAAGGAAATGATTTATATTGGAGAATTAAATTTTATTTTAATTACTTACAAGATGTTGTAATAGCACAAACTACCTTATATCTTCTAATTTGCCTTTTTATAAACGTTAATTTTGCTTAATATACTCTTTTTAAAAATACACACGATAATATTGAGCGACTACAAAAAGTTACAAAACTTACAAGCTTCATATGGCAACTTATGAGAACTTGAAGCAAAAAAGAACATCATTAATGATTTCCAAGGCAAAGTATATAATGAAACTTTCACTTACGTATAAAAAACTTCAATACTTCTAAATAAACTGCCGGAGAAACAATGAGTACTTCACGATCATTAAGGCATAAAAGGTGAGGCATCGAAGAGATACGAAAGTAGAAGGAAAGTATGGAGAAATATAGAGAGAGCCTATCGGCAGAATGTTTTGTTTAACTACTGAAAAAATAAAAGGAAAATCCCTTATTTCAACTAGAAAACCGATTTTATACCTTCCAAAATCTTCACGCATTCTTCAAAGAGCCTTTCATTTTCATTCACAGGCGCTGCTGCGTAATAATCGTTCTGTTCCGCTAATTTTGGGGATTTTTAATTAACCTGTACCCTTTCATGTGGTGGCCTTGATTACCCCATCGAAGCGAACACCAAAAGTCTCACCTCTGTTGTAGTAACCGCGTATTTATTTCGTTCTTTTCAATTTCATACCTTTCTATAGCTTTTGGTTTGAATAAAAAAATGGCATCTTTTGATTAATGTTTGAAAATTAAACAACTCCCCGACTTTTAAAGTCAATTTAAGCAACAGGTTCGCATTTCTGCAATCTTGCGATCATGTCGTTATTGTTTTGATATTCTTTATTCATATCAGAAAGCCTCGTGCATTTTAATTTGAGATGAAATTTTTCATCACAACTCTTATCTTCCCTCTCCTGGAATGGAGAGAATGGAATCATAGCCTTCTTAAGCTCTAAAAAATACTAATTATGCCCATAAACTGCATTCGTAAAATAAACGTAGTATATCGAGATATCCATAAATTTTTATGAAAGAAGACGGCTAACAGCAGAAATGAATTTTTACTAGCGCGTTAATTTAATCGTGCAAGGAAAAACAGCATTTTTAGCCTACTTTCCAGAACGGAACGGAACGTTGTGTCTGTCTGTCTGCCCTTCCCCCTCTATTAACTTTTGCACCAATATACCGATTTTCATGAAACCTGGTGAAAGTCTCTTGCTACATGAGCCGAGTTCCCGAGTCAAGTTTTTGTTGCAAAGATTGAAGTCCCGGGTTCGATTCCAGCAACTATCCTTCCCATTTGATTTACATGAGAAATCTGAAATCCATTGTGCAGGGTAATATTTTCTTGCACATTAAAATATCTTAGAATTGTAATATCGGAGCGTGTTTTATACTATTCTCTGAAGAAAGGAATGAAGACTCTAATTCCTATCGTAGAATTTTGCTTATCGATTGTATTTCTTAGAATTTCGTGTAAATACTGGCGATTTTGCCGTTTTAATCACTCATGAGAGTGTTGCCATAGCATATTCGATATATTCTAATACGTACACGCGTTATTTTTGCCGCACAAATACGCATGATAAATTTAATATCCCGGTCGAATGTATTTATAGTATTTTATAACGCTAAATTATGAAATTTAGGAACACAAAGAGCTACATATCCGCGATGACTTTAAAGGTATTAAAGCCAATATAAGTATTAAATAAATGATTAAATGGAAAGTAGGCATCATAAGTTCTGTTTGGATCATCTTGTTTTAATTATAGCAAATTAAATGATCTTCCTCACTTGCAATATAATCTGGAAATAGAATGATTTCAGCTACTGCATCCGCAGATGAAACTTCCCGGAAACGGAATTAAAAGTGCAAATTGGCATGATATGAACAAAAAAATTTGTTAACTCAATATGATTTTTCTTTAACTTTCACATTAAGCCATTGCTTTGAAAAGTATAAGAGATTACAAAGAAAATTAATCACCAGGGGTTCAAATAGAAATGCGAGGAATAAAGTAATTACAACTGTAACACATCGAAAAAAGGGATTTGGAACGTTTTAGTGGACAAAGTGAACTTCTCCGCGGCCCAGTGACATGACTCTGTAATACCGTTCGAGGACATCAAAGACTCAACCTGGGAACGGACTTCTCCCCCTTTTCATTCAATTGACCTCGAGCGGAAGCGGGAGCTTAAAGCTAACCTCATTCGGCTCTTCTTCCCCTCACAACTCCATTTATACGTCGGCGGCCACAAACGATTGGCTCTGACGCGCTAAAGAGGTCCTTCAAAAGTCTGCAATTAGGCATTCAACGTCGCCGTTAACGGTCCGGTCCGACGTAGGTTTCGGCCGGCATCCATAGCATTTCAGGATCTGCATTGCGACCGCCGGATTTCTCCGTCCTAAACATACTCCCTACCGGATCCCATCTTCTCTTCTCTTCACCCTCTTTCTCTGCCAGTCATTCCAAAAGCTTCCCACCTCTCCGCCCTCCGACCCGGTCATTCCCCATTTCACATATGTCCGTCCGGTCATTCCATTCTATCGCCGCTGTGCAAATACGATTAGGTCATCCGGTCGGCCGATTCGACTTTAATTTCACATGCCCAAAGGGATAATCCTGTGTGGTAGAAATACAATGAGTGTGTGTGCTTGGTCACAGAGGCATTCTTGACCTGGTGAATACTTTGAATGCAATTTCTTTCTTAACCAATTTAGTCCAATTTTCCTGTCACATTGGATCAAAGTATAAATAGTATTATCAAAAGTGAAATCAGTGCTAGAATATTTTAAAAAATTCAAACATCTTCGATTCTTCATATTTTCAATACATATATTTCTTCCAAAAAAGGTAAATAACATCCAACAATAGATTGTTCGAATTTTGTAAATAATACTTATTCTTAAAATAGTAAGTGGAGGACAGTTACGGAAAGGCTTCTATGAGTGACCTATGATAACTTCGGTGGCTAGATAGTTCTAGAATGATTCTTGACAAAGTTATTTAATAATATAAACTTTTTATAGATGGAATTGCCTTTTCTGGAATAAACTTGATATTTTATAAACACTTATTATAAAATTCACGCTATCTTGTGAAACTGTTCCATGAACAAATTAAATGACAACTTTGTACGTATTTGCCACTGTTTCAACATTTCAATAAAATCCGGGTTTCCATGTGATTCTTCATAGTCTGATGATGAAGATGATGTAGCACATCGAATCCCAGGTCGTGTTGAAATATCGAAATAGTGGAAAATACAAAGTTATTTTATTTGTACATTAAAAACGTTTACTTTAATTAAATAATTTCAGTTCAATTAACTTAAAGAAACACGGGCTTTTAAAACACAATTGATTGATAAAGTAAGCCATTTTTTTAAGGTTTATTTAAAACATTTAAGATATAAGTATGAATTAGTTTCCATGCAAAGCGAAAAAGCACCACTGCACGAAATAGACCACTTCATACCTGTTTTTAGAAACTATTCCAAAATTTAATATAGCACAAAAATGTTTCAATCTCTTTTTATTTAATTCAGAAGCGATACAAAGTATCTGGCGTAAAACGTAAACTGAAAAGCGTTTTTTCCTCCACTGTCGCGGTTACACTAAAAAAAGCGAGACGAATTCGAGGGTGTGGTATATATCACGAGGGATCACTCGAAACTCGATGTAAAAAGTTTCACTCGAGGCATTCATTCAACCGTGTCCCTATTCATTTAATTCGGCGCTAATATTTTTACAAATCCTCGGTCGTTAATGTCTCGGCAGAATTAATTCCTTAATTAATCACTCAGCTCTTTTGGATCCTTCTCTCGTTCGCACGGCACGAAGTACGTTTTTGTGGCCGAGCTCTTTGGAACGGCGGATCGTTTCTCCTTTTAAAGCTTGACGCGTTTTATCGCTTGGCATTACACGCGAGCGTTAAAAAAATTCGTCGAAAGAATCGTATTTTAGCTGATGCCGTTTCGTCTCATCTACCTGACTGAACGATAAAATTTAATCGGCCTTCCCTCATTTCATGTATTGAATTCTAGAAAAAAGGTTTTCGGTGTGTACAGGAAAAATGTTTTGATGTTACCCGAATCGTTCCATTCTGAAATCACATTTATGCTTTGTCGTTAAAATATATTGAATAGCAATATAGCGAACGAATGTAACTGCCCTCGCGGAAGCAAGAGGTTTCTGTAAAATGCCTCTCAAACCCAGTACGTTTAAGTAGATATTTATTTTACAGAGTTTATGCATCAAAAGTAGTATTTTAGAATCGCTCACAAAACAAAAAATTGAGTTTCATCTCGCAAGAAGAAGGGTTACGCATCCAACAGATTCACAAAGACCTAAATATTCCAAGAATTTAGTAAAATAAGACAATGATTTAATGTTTCGTTAGGAAATATACAACCTCTTCAAAAGAGCCAAAAACATGAAAACAAATTAAGGGATACCGAGAATTTAAAATAACTTAAGAAAAGTCAATAAATCTCAATCAAGATGATGAAATAAGCGCACATTTTCTACAAAGTACACGAATTAATATTAATTTCAAATTTATGAACGATTCTTGGGAAACACGGAAATATGGTTGATGCTAATACATCTGCATGAAAAAGTTGAATAGAGAATAAAATCTTATTTACTACGGCATAGTAATAAAATGGACACATATAAACAGAATATCCGCCGACGATTTCTGCTGGTAAATTTAGCGAGAATTTCAGCAGTAAAATATGGTGCTAAAACTCAAAGCAATTTTCAGGAGCACTTAAATAGTTATAATATTTGTCTGTTAGCAACAATGTACTTCCGTTTCCAAAAAAAATATTCCAAAAATCATAATTATTAAGCAGATCATCTTTGACTGTTTCAAAAAGAACTCTGACAAGATCATTTCAAATAATATGTTGTTCTTCATTACGAGTACTGGAATAAAGATTATTATTCAGCAAGATGATGATTTTATGCACAGACGTTTGCACAATTGAGCCATTTTATCTAACACGTTTTTCCTCTTTCTGGACAAACAAATAATATCTGCTAGAGTGAAGAAACAATTAATGGTGATTTCAGATAAAAAGTATGTTTGTGCTTTTAAGTATGAGACAAAACGAGATTAAGGTACTTTTATGTCCTTTACTCAAGAAGTTAAATACATTCAAGTAGGATACATTTGAGAGAATAAATGTTCACATCATTTGCTCGAAACATCGCTGGAGAATTCTTCAATATGAGTGAACAAACAATTTAAAAGAATCCTTCTCCAAAATATCTAACTATATCTATACTATACTATGTGTTCCTATACAAATTCACACCTACAAAGGTATCGTAACGAAACTTGGCACAATTATTGGGGGCGCCAAGGAAAAGGCCGTAGGGTAGCTTAAATTTACGACAGATTTCCCATAAAAAAGTAATTCGCATTTTTTTTATTCCCCGTAAGATAACACGTAAAAATTGACTTTTATAAGTGCAGGCTTATATAAATTCGACAAATTAACGTAAGAACTTCGTACCTGCACAGTATTTAAGAAGAACGATCATAGTTTCTTATTATTATCCCCTTTTTTCGCCTTTGACTCGAAATCGCTCGCATTTCTGGTTTATTCCCATTAATTTGGAATAAATTTGCATTTTTAACGTGAAATACCTTGATGACACTGACATTGTTCAAGTCCAAGGACTTAAATGTTGTTTCGGTTTAATTACTTAGTAACTTAATAAATATTATTATTTAGTGAATCGTGCTTAAACATTGTGTAATAATATAGCACATTATTTAATTTAAATTTGAATTTAACGTTTATTTCAACAAATTTCTGGTATTTTATTTTGTATGATTTTAAGCGCGATTAATAAATTTATTTATTAGTTTATATATAGTTAACCTTAATATTAAGAAGTAGTGAATTAGTAGATATATTATATTTCAAGAAACAATATAAAAAGTTTTAAATAAAGTATATAAATTTTAGTAATAAAATATGTTCTATACTTCATTTAAACAGTAACCAGTGCGAAGCCGGGTAAATCTCCAAGTTCTATACAAAACTATTTAGAAAAGGGACGGGTCCAGCTTTTTCCCAAAGGGGAGAGGTGCGATTACCCAAATTCCCTCTCGCCCCTCTTGAGTCCCACCCGCCCCTGCCGACGACTCTTTTATTCTCGAAATCCCTTTCCCAATCAGAAAATTTCTTTCTCTTGCCCTATGGACCTGGTCTGCGGCGCATATTCTAGGAATTTTGCGCGAAACGGTTTGAGTAATGCATCCACTGGAGGGCAGAGGGGACCTCGTATGGGTATCACCCCCCTATGGATCTACCACTAGTACAGTATTATTTTCTCCGTGAGCATTCATTTCTTATCGCATTTTCATACACCGGACAGGTTTTTCGTACTTAGAACTACAACTTTTTGCTGACAATATTTTTACATTCTTTGATCCCCTATCTCTATCAAATCGTGATTATAAAAGATTTAAACTCGGCTAATGCGATTTTTGCAAATCAGGTGAGCAGCTGCGATTGAATTTCAGCATCATAAGATAATTTTGCCTTGACTGATTATTCTACTCTTAATTTTTTCATCAAGAAACGCTTAGGTAGCTTTATTCTCGGTTCAAAGCCACGATACGATAAGCAAACAAAGAGATTAGGACCATTGTCTTGGCATAAATTACCATTTTAATTTGATCGTTTATTATCCGATAGCGTATGTTTTTATATTCTGTGTTTTATCGAAAAGAGCGTTCGCTTTCCCCTATATTTCAGTTCCGCCTATTCCTTTAATCCCGAAAATCTCACACGCCGGACTCAAGCACGACGGTTTCTCCAACGCAATGTTTGCAATTCGCGCCTCCCCCGAAACTCTAGGTCCATCCCGGAATTCCATTTCAGATCCCGTTTTTAGGCGAAAGGTTTTCGCAAATATTTGAGTAACACGGTCTTCGTTATTTTCCTATCAGGAATGCATCCAGTCGGTGCTTTAGGAACTACTCCTGATATTTAAGTGGCAGACAGACTACCACCACCAAATATTTACTAACCGACCCTTTCGGTGACAAATATTTGAGATGTAAACTCTTCCCGGTTGTTTTTTCTACTCTTTACTTTTCAGAACGTTCATTTTCCTATAAGACTAATGGAGAGGATTTATCTACTCATTCTATTTCGCTGAGGCTATCTGTAATTGGTTGAAATTCGTTTGCATACTGTCCTATTCATTAAAAAGAACTGGAGGAACTCTATTATTTCTGTAAGTAATCTATTCTTTTCGTGACGAAATACTCATCCGCGACCCTCAGTGAAGAAAAGTTGCTCCTAAACAACACATCTATGAAGTAGTGTTTACTTTATACATTTGAAAAGGTGATGCTAATTCATACAAGATTTATTAATAACTTTTTCGTTGTGAAAACTCAATCGAACGTGCCTTAACTCTCCGGTACTAGCGCGGAGTAGATTTCTACCTCATCCCTCAATTTTTATGATGGTTTCCCTCCCGTTCATTTTTCACTGTCTCGTCCTTTTCAGCATCTGAAATGACATGTGTGGAAGATTTTTAGGTAAAAGTTTCTAGTATTGTATTGACCGTTTTTGAGTAAGGACGCTTTATCTTAGACGGCGCACGGCGATCTGAGACGAACATCTGTGACATATACCTCCTTGTGTGGAGAATATTGTTGCTGTTTTGGTGATTAGTTTTTAATACAACAATTGATAGTTTTTCATTTTTCTGTTCCTCACTCAACAAATTTTAACCGATACTTATAATTTCTGGGATGAGGAAAAAAATGTATGTTCTTTTCGCTTTCTCTCTCCATATGCAATATTATTGATAATAAATACTTAAATTTTTATAAAGTAATTGCCTCACATTAATTAATTTACACTTTGTGGCTGTGTATGAGACATCTGAAAAAATTCTGAGACATCTGGGAAAAGTAGATGTGTATGAAACATCTGACAAAATGAGGACTCTTTTAAAAAATAGTAAAATTACTACAATTGTACTTTTATAACCTTTTATGAATTTATTATATATTTATATTAGAAAATAACTGTAATTTAACCCTTTTTCACCAAATTTCATTTTGTATTTTGTTTTCGCATGACAATAGTATATGTTCGCCATTTTTGACAAAAATATTGACTTAATTTTTGTCAATTTTTATTTTAAAATAATATCATTAAATATCGTTAAAAACTATCTGTTGTGTTTAAATTAAATTAAATATATATTTGTCATTTTATGTTGAAGAATAAACTACATTTGGTATGCATTTTCAATATAAGCCATAGGGAGTAAATCTACCCCTAGCGAGTACCCAAGTTCAAAAAACCCGCACGAGGGTTAACCGCGATTGTCTCAGTTGACAGCGGTAGAACCCCATGATTTAATTGACCAAAAAAGAATCGAGAAGAGACATTCACCAACCTCTTGATAGTTAACTGAGACATCTCTATACATGCTTAAAAAAATTTAGTTCACGAGATGTCAGAAAATCCCTAATCAATGCATGAAAAAATATTAATATTTAGCGTTTTACGTTAAATAATTGAAAGTTCTTCAAAATCAAAATCAAAGGTCACATGAGAGGCAATTGGAAATTCCGTGATTTCATTTACACTTGAAATTTGTGATTACAACTATTAAAACGGGAAAACAGCAAAACACACGCAAACATTGAATGAAGAAATTAATATTAAATTGGACAGAAGCGAATATATAACCTAAGTAAAAAAACTAAAATATTAATTTGACGAAAGGTTTGAAGATAATGGAGAAGTTATCACAACTTCATATTAACCTGTATTTGAAACAACCAAATAGGGAATGGAGCGGTGAGACAGCAAAATTGTTCAACAGTAATAAAATTGAAGATGACTAATTTTCAAGAGAATTTCGCTTTGAAATGAAAAAGATGACCTAGACTGGTTTGAAACAGTTTTGGGGAAAATTTGCGCAACGTGAGAAGTACCCCGAAATAAATGAAATTTATAGTCAACTGTCCACAACAATTGATTTATTTAACACATATAAGGGAATCGACACTTTCGAAACGGAATTTCATAAAAAAACAAGGTTTGATCTTGGAAAACCGAGCAACATCTTCGAAATTCGCTACAAATAACAAGAACAAAATGAACTCTTGAGTTTGAGAAAATAGATACTGAAAAGAAATCCTCTTTTTCTCATTAATGCTTAAATTTACAATATGATTATAACTATTGTTTGTAGCTGGTGAAATAATTACCAAAAGGAAATAAAAATACTTTAAATTATTATATTTTGAATAATATTTGACATTTCATTACTTTTATTCTAATAAGGGATCTGGACCACGGTGAGTTCTATTTTTCCATTACGGACCGAGAAGAAAACTAATTAATGACCTCTGCTCTATAAAATAAGAGGAAAAATGCTACACTCGGATTACAGATGGTATATATATATATATATATATATATATATATATATATATATATATATATATACACTCGATCTCCATCGCTGAAGAAGGGCAAATGCCCGAAAAGCTTATGTGTGTTTTTTGTGCGTGTTTTCTGTCACTTCGACGCCCCCAGCAGCCTGCCAACTTGGTCCTCAACTTGGTAAGTGTCCGCTAGGCTTCCCACAACACCTTGTTGCCACCCTCTTCCTTAAGTTTATATATATATATAATGGTAAGCTGATTCTCTCAACATATTAATAAGGAAATTACTGATTGTAACCAATGTTCCCTCGCCATAAGTAAGAGAAAGGATATGACTTTGCACAGACCAGCGAATCGCGGGCTGCTTATAAGAAGACATGATTAGACCCACGAATATCCGAAGCCGCGAATAGCGAGCTTTTGCAATATGTGTGTGTGTTTCTGTGTGTGTACGCGCACGAGTGCGTGTATGCGTGAGCGTGTGTGTGTGGATTACGCATTTTTCAATGTGAATAGGTTTTTTGAGGGTGGAACAAATCTCATTGCATCTGACATGCTAATAATTATAACGCATCCATGCATAATTAATTAATTTTCAACATGAATATTTTTCTCCAGAATAATAAATGCAACTTCAGGCTTGATATTAGGCATAAAAATCATTTAAATCATTCAAAAGCATTACATGCTCACGTATCTTCAAAAGGTTAAAAACAAAACAAAATATATACAATGCTTCTTGGAATATATTCAAGAAAACTTAATTCTTTCTCAAATACTACCAAAATGAAAGGGTATATTGCAATAAAATGTTCATCTAGATATTTGAGAGGTTGACTCTGAACTTCAGCAAACATCCTCACAATATGACTCCACCACCTCTTTCATCTACTCTCCCCTTCCCTCATTTGTGTTTCGTGGCAGACTCACTCTTCTGGTTGTCTGGTCTCTCCCGTCCGCCTTTGAGGCCAACTCAGACGCTCTCTGTAACACTCTAAACTCCCTCATCCACTCTCATCTCCGATCGTCTTCTTTTTCTTTCTCATTCTCTCTCTACGACTTTTCAAATCCACTCCAAATTCATCACTTTCATGCCTTTTCAAATCTCTCTCCTTCCGCTTCTCTCTCCCCCTTCTCCACTACTCTAATACTCCGCTCAACCTGTTTCTGTCTGCCAGCCCATTCTCACTCGACTTCCTACATTTTAAAACCCAATTCCCTTCCTCCAAGAAAAATCTTTTACTTAAATGCCGATTTCTTTGAGCTTTTCTTCGTTTGCGCTTTTTCAATTAGTTATTTATCATAGGTCAGAATTTATCTTTACCTTTCCGATAAAAAATTAACGTTTTTAGGGCGTTTAAAAATATGCGCTTATAGTTTCACTTTGACGTCTCTCTGTCTGTCTATCCACTTGCTCAAATTGAAATTGTTACGAAACCGTAAACTATAGAGAGTTTAAACGTAGAGGGATGATTTCTGCACCGAGGCCAGTAGCTTTTTTTAAACTGAGCTTTCAAAAATATATGCAGGTTCGGATTGAGGCCAATTTAAGATTTTGTTTTTTTAATATCTTTGAAGGTGTATAAGATGAAAAACCGAAACGTCGAGGGTACATTTCCACATTAATGCCACTTATTCTTGATAAGTTTTAGTTTTTAAAGCTTTACAGAGACGGATAGGGAAACTTTCAAAATTTTAATACAGAATTGATTGTGGTCTAAACATTTTGGAAGTATGAATTGACAAGAAAAGAATGTTTTTATGGAAACTACATGTTTATGTAGAATGATAATGTGCAATATAACTCCAACTAAGCTAATAAACCTCTCATTTAAACGCTAACCTCGCCTTCACGTCGTACTCCACATTATAAAACAAACTGGCCCCTAGTGATCGAATGTGTTTGTCGGTATAGCCACATGGATAATAAAAATCGCGCTAATTTCAACCATGATCATGGTTAACGCTCCTTGTTATGATATAAATGCATTTATTTTCAATGAATATCTAAAAATGTATAAATAATATCGTCAAAAAGTCGATTTGCGAAGATAAAAATTTTTTATATTGCTTTAGATCCCGGAAATAATCAGCAAAAGAGTAAATGCATAAATTGATTTTTTAGCAGCTTAAACCATTACCATATGGAGCTTTGTTGATAGATTTATGTGCTTTGCAAGATAACAACCAAGAAACAGTTATCAAATGAGCTAAATAACGTGATCTTCTCCATAAACTTTTCTAATATCTTAAAAAAGTTATTCTAAACAGCGACAGATAATAAGAAATTAAAAAAAATCAGATAAGCTTGGAATGATTGTAAAGCAGATGTAAATTCTAATTCGAATAGAAGATTGCTTTATTCAAAAGTTCTTTAATCGTAATCGTTATATTTTTTATCAATTAAATCCTTTTTTCCTGATACTTTGACTGTTGCTTGGTTACACTAAACTTTAATTCAGCCAGACATTAATTAGACGCTGCCTACTCAATTTATTACCGGCTTATCCTCGGCTACACATCGACCATTGACTAATATCATTCGCCTCTACCTTATTATCCTTATTGCAATCTCTGCACGCAATCTCTTCCCTCCAATTCCTCTCTATCAGCAAATGCATTGCGTATAGCTTCCCAAAAGGAAATTATACCTCTCTCACTCACGATATCTCTCCGATGCAATTCCACGCAATGGGTACCTAATTGAAGCGAATCCTTAATATTTTCTCGCAAAAACTGCGTATGACAAAAATATTTTTTCTGCAAAATCAAACGGGATTTCGAACAGGAATCAGATGCAATTCAGAAAATATTCCCAAGCATTAGTTCCAGATCGCAAAAAATTTATATCAAAACATTAGTTTTAAACATATAATACAATCAGTTTTAGAAAAAACTTACTATTAAACGAGAAAAATATTGCATGCTTCGTATGAACCCTGAGCAAAACTATTAAAACAATAATATAGCCAATTTGTAAAAGTGATAAAAGTGATGAATACAAACTTTCCCGTAGCCTTCGATATTATGAAAACAAAGTGTTTTGGTACGGCAAGCTTTTAAAGCTCTAAAGAATTTAAAGCAATTTATTCAGACCGGGATATTGAAATTTCTTCTAAATAAATTATTATCATTATTATTAATACTAAATAAAGATTACAAGTTGGCCAGGAGACCAGGTGAAAACTTCACAGGCTACTACAGAATATAAAAAATAGTGTTTCAAACGTTATACGACTCCCAAATTATATTCACGTTTAAAATAGCTAAAAGTAAATCTGCTATTTATTTTTCTTTTCTCCTAATCATTTTTCGTCAATTTTTCGCCATCCTTTCTCTCTCTTCTGCGCCATATCGCTTCGCTTCTCCCTTTATTCCTTCCCCATTCCTTTTCCACCCAACCGAATCCAAAGCAATCTCGCGCGCGCCAGTCTCACGAGCGCCCGCCAGTGCTACGGCCGTGTTATCGTTCGCGCGTGCTATTGCCACTCGGAAAGTTAGAACCTCAAGCACACAATCCGACGCCAACAGATTATACTGCTGGCCTGCCCGTCACAGTCTCTCTCGGGCGCCGTCTCCCACTATGTGCCTCATCCGCCCCGATCTCCCTCACAGGAGGCAGCACTTAGCCATTCCACCCCGCCCGCAACAACATTACCCGGAGGCCAAGTTTCCCACTCCGAGTTATTCACTCAAATTCAATATTAATCCGCTGAAATCCTGTGGTCTAATCCTCTGGCGTAATGGGTAAGTTGTTATTGTTTGCATAATAGCTTCGCTAAGTAAAATTCAGTGTAAGACTATATTTATGAATATGGGCTCAAAATATCTTGACCAATTATACGGAGCAAGATTCATTATGGTCAGAAAATTCATTTAACCTAATGAAAGTAAAACAAATATAACTCTAATAATGAGTTTCATCCTACCCATCATGGAAGAAAAACATTATAAGTGTGGAAATTCTTAGAGATACATTACTTGCTTCTTAAATGATATGACGATTTGGATGAATATATTATTTATAAATTTTTCACCTCTTTTGCATAAATATTAAGTTTTAAGTTTGACTATTAAGAAAATTTGCTGTATAACCTCAATTATGCAAAATATCACTATAAAACGGCTTTCATGAAATTTTTTTTCATGAAAGAGTCAGTCTACATGAAACAAAATCTTAAAACAATCATCAAATCATCGAGCCTCGCTACAAGATTCTTCGGTATTATTCATTAAACATTTTACCGTGATATAAAATTATAAAAGGAGACGCCTAATCTAATCATTTCAGGGACGGAAAGACTATTTATAACGGCGAAACACCACCCGACTCTCTCAATAAAAATTTAATTTTCCCACCTGAAGAATTGCTCCGGAGCTAGATTCTCTCGAGGTCCAAAAAGATCGCTTTAATTAGGAGACTCCAATTTCCCAGAGGGTAGCAATAACTTCGCAAGCCCTTGATATCTGAGGTGTTTTAGATGCGGCAAGGTAAGCTTGCAATTTAAAACACGGCTAAAAGTAAATGAGTTTCAGAAGAATACTTCACTTGAGACACCCGCTCATTTTCGCACTGCGAAGGTTAAATATAAGGGGAGAACGCCATTAAGAAGCACATGCTCGCGAATCACTCCAAGGGTAAAACAACAACGCTAATTATTTCTTAATTTCTTCCACTTAAATATCTCCCTAATTATTTATCGTATTAATGGACGCCTTTTACATTATGCCCATGTAAATTGAAAATGAAGGGCGCTAACGGCAGTAAGCTCAGCAGGAATTGAAGCGTCGACGTTACCATGGGAAACCACACAGTTCACCAAATACACCGTACTATTACGGTATTGTCACTAAAGTATTCATTCTTCCATCAAATGCGATATCATGAACACGCTCCAAGGAATTAAAAGCCATATGTTAAAATTGAAAGTTTAAATAAAAAAAAATAACGATTTATTTGATTAACAATTTTTTCCTAAAAAACGAATCGCAGGAATAAATAACCGTGTTATACGTAAAATACCACAAATAGTGCGCTAAAAGCCAGGGAAACCCACAGAGTACAGCCTACAACAAATAAGAATGCGCCACCAGACATTTTGCAAGCATTAGTAAGATTGTTACATCCAAACAAACTGACGCGAAAAGAAATGGTTACCAAACACATTAAAATTAATTTTTAAAACATTTGGAAACCATATATGTGGGTGCATACACATCAGATCTCATTCAAATATAAATTTCTTAATGCCAAAAAGCTTTCATTCGAAAGTTTCCCACATAAAGCCAAACAAACGATTACATACACACAGTGACGTACCTGGGAGGATTATTTTCCTGCGTTTTCATAAAGTATAATAGCCTTTGTATCGACAATCACTTTAACATTGGAGTATTAAACCAACACTTATTTATGGGAAAATAAACTTTTGTCATGCTTTGCGGGAATGTTTTGCGCCTTTTGCAACCGGCGCCTATGGCAAATGCCACGTTCGCCATACCATAGTTACGGCGCTGCATACACACATTAATTAATTTATACAGAAGTGGAGACCGAGACAAGAGGAGAAAGAACAGAGACATGAAAGAGAAAGGTGAAGAAGGGATAGGAGACGTATGATGAAGGGCATTTTGTCTCGCAATATGTTTTGTTCCCACCGGGACGGCTGAATATATTACAATGGGATAACTTATACCGTGAGAATATGAGGAAAAGAGGACGGTAATGGGTGTTTCTTCTGTTAATCCTCTGACTGCCGGGCAAACAGCGATGAATCGGCTTCGTGGCAAATTTACACCATAAAGAAAGTAATTGTGGAGAATTCAATGGATATGCCAATGGGAGTTTCGAAAATTTCATTTCGAAAAGTAGGAAGGGTGAAACAATAAAATCGAAGAGGGGCAAATACGTATATAGAATGGAAATGCTCGCGGCGATTTTTAATCCCCAGCAATCGGATGAATCCGCTGGAGGTGTATCTGGAGGGGACGAGATATGGCGTGATTACAAAATCCGGTGAATTTTAATCCCGAAAATCTGTATATTTGGCTTATCGATATTTCTCCCGTGTTTATTTAGCACCATTTCGTCCGAACGCGTATCTTTCAACACTGCATGCTCAGCCATTGTCTCTCATAAGGGTGGCTTATTTTGTATTTATTTTCGGATGCGTAAAAATGAATTTGCTATGAAATATACGATGACGGCTAAAATAGAAATGCGAGTAATAAGTTTGATGTGTTCTTAAAAAGATCTCTAGGATAACTACGAAGAGTAATACAATGTCGTTTACTGGAGATTTTGGCTCGATAATGGTTTTGTAAGTATTATACCAAAGTCTGCTCACACATCGCATTTTAAGTAGTTATTCCAACATCAGACGAGATAAGAACTACATAAATATTTGTTAAGTACTTGAAGAGATTAATTTTCGAAAAAGAGATTAGGGAAATACCCTGGAACGTGTTAAAGAGAGCAAGTGAGAGAGGGGGAGAGAGATTAAACAAAAATTAGATTAAGGGGGGGCAGCTTTGGTTTTTGAGCGCTTTCCCAGAAAATAACAGGGTAAAGTTATTTAATTAGTCTCGTGAAACGACATTTCACCGATGACATAGCGAACCAAAAAGGTAAAAAAGAAATTCCTATTGAATATCGACAAATGTGTGAATTCTCAAATCGATAAGCTGGTTTAAATAAATTTCAAGATATAATCTTTTAATCAGCGTCATGAATCGAAATAACTTGGAAACTTGGCGTTATATAAATATGTTGCTTGCCCGAATGATAACATTCGCAAAAAAGTACCAATTGCTATAATTTCGTAATATTACGTAAAAGAGGAGTGAATATTTTATGTTAGTTTTGCGCACACACCCACATCTATACCACATATAAAAATAACGAGCGTCAGGAAATGTTTTAAACTCTTATAACAGTTTTAGTGTGTTTTACCAATCTTTCCGAATATATAGAAGATTTAAATTTGGTAAGAATGCTTGATTCATACATTCAAATGAAATGACAACAACTAAATCACGAATAAACATCTGGGTTCGACTCTAGATGATAATTTCTATATCCCATTAACACGTAAAAATAAACAAATTTTCGCCGTACAGAATTTTCTATTTTTGGAAATTTCAATTATAAAAAATTGACCAACGATCTTTCAACTTAAGCTGTATTATAGAAAAATGCACGTTTCTTATTCTTATCGTCTTATTTTGCCTTCGTGTCGAAATCACTCGAATTAAACGTTAAAATTCCAGATTTCAGGTAAATTTTGCGTTTTTAACAAGAAGTCGCCTTGCCAACCGACACCATTGTTGAACTCGAGATCCTATTAATCTAATGAATAAGAGCCTGTGTACTATCATATACTGCATACTGTCGACCGTATCGCAGCCCTTAAAAAGGGCATTATAAAAGAGCGGGATATTCGAGAACTATTTATGGCGAAATACAAATTTATTTTTAACAAACTTTCCGAGTAGATAAAAGATTGAAATTTGGTAGGAATGTTCGACTCTTATAGTAGAAGCCGTTTAACAAAACAAATCCCCAATAAACACTAGAGTTCGAACCCAAATTAATAAACAATGAATAGTAATTGACTTTTCTTTCTGTTTTCTTTACTTAGACAACGAAACTCACTTGGTAAAAACTTAGGAAAGTAATGATACCTACTTAAACTACATAATAGGTTTATTTATTGCATATTTTTATTAGTTAGTCACATAAAAAATAAAAATTATTATATTTTATTTTTATTATTTTACTTATGTTTAGCGTACATAACACGCTTTCAATCATTATTATCTTTGACAGAAAACGAATACCAATTGCAATTTCGACAAGTTATTGTTTTATTATCAACGTTAATTTAATTTTAGTTATAGTTTTGTTAATATAATTTTAGTTAAAGTTTAAGGCAATAATAACCCGTTATTTCATCAAATGGAAGTAAGAAGAAATTATCCCTCAGACTACCAAGAGGGGTAACGAGATTTCCCCAGGTGCTAAGTTTAAAAATATTTACCTTAAAAATTTTGCTGATTTTATCCTCCTATGTAATTGTTCTGTAATGAATAAAGAGCATAATTTCTTTAAAAAAAAAAACAAAAAATCTAACAATTTCTGAGAAATATCGAATGTTGTGTGGGGGTAAGCGAGTGACCTCTCTTGGTATTATTCGGAACAGTACTCCTCATCGAAGAAAATAAAATAATTCGCCTTAACCCTTTGCGGTCCAACGTCGAGTCGGACTCGACAGTCTCAGCGTTAGTATCTGGTCCAACGTCGAGTCAGGCTCGACAGAGCTGCGTGCGGCATTTATACGCCTTATCAGTATGGTTCTACCATCTGGTGTCATTTGGTTGTACTTCTTAGACCTACCTAAACCTTTCCGCGTGTCTTTCTTGGATGTAATACCTTTTAAGGATATGAATACAATGAAACACGTGATGGTCGATTTTGCGTAGTTTACGATCGTAGCTGACGCAATTGAGCGTTCGTTGACATTATTTTTCAGTGTTTTTCAACTAACTTTGGAGGTTTCTGCAACCTATAGGTTAGTTCTTTTGTAAAATTACCTAATTATTAGAATGTATTATTATTCCGTTCCAAATATTGCGCACATTATGCATAGTAAAGTCAGTTTTCGTTGTTTTTTATACCAGTGATTCATTTCTATGGATTTCATTTACAAGCTCTCTTCTTATTTTTAGTGGTTCAAAAATGGATGAAGATGAGATAAGAAAAGAAATTTATGCTGATAGTAGTGACGAAGATGACTATATGTGTGACGTTCATGACGAGTTTGCAGATTTGTCTAGTGAAGAAGATTGCAACTTCGGGAATGATTTGGATCAAATTGTGACAAGACAGGTTCGTAAGAGACACAGAGCTGATCCTGGACCATCCACTGCTATTACTGACTCAGAATCAGATGAAGAAATAGTGTTTACTAGGCCAATGGGACGTGCTAGAGTCATTGAAAGTGAATGTGAGGTTTCTGATAGCACGGTAAGTGATGAGAATGTAGTAAGTCTGAACTGCAGTAGAACTGAAAGAAGTAAACATTCGAATGTTATTGGGTACCAGAATGTTACTCACCAGGACAATGAACCTCCAAGAATATTTTATAACACAGGACAGAAAACCAAAGGTCTGCAGATTCCTGCTAGCTGTAGTTCGCCACTCGATTATTTTCGATTATTTTTCACTCCAAATCTAGTGAGAAAAATAATAATGGAGACCAATATTTATGCAAGGAGGAAGATAGAAAGTAAAAGACTATCTAAATACTCTGTGTGGCATAGCTGGCATGATGTGTCAGAAGAAGAAATGTGGGCTTTTTTGGGGGTTATTGTAAACATGGGGTTGATTGGCCATCAAGATATGAAGGACTATTGGTCCCAAGATTTCATATCCAGAGTTCCTTTTTTCAGTGAAATTTTCACCAGGAAACGATTTTTTCAAATTTTTTGGATGATTCACTTAGAGACGACAAGCCCAAATGACCACAGTTTGAAAACGAGAACCCAAAAGGTTAGTAACTTTCTTAGTTACATAGATGATCGTTGCAGGGAGCACTTTATCCCTGGCCAAAACATTGCTGTTGATGAGTCTGTCATTGGCTTCAAGGGTAAGATTTCGTTCATTACATACAACCCGAAGAAACCTACTAAATGGGGTATCAGAATATATGTTTTAGCGGACTCTGCCTCCAGCTATATTTGTACTTTTATTCCATACCATGGAAAAATTACAACAGACAGCCTCATAAAACCAGACCTGCCCTTCACCTCCAGAATTGTCTTGCACCTCTACAATAATCTAAAAGAGTTATGGCCTGATATCCGAGGTCATCATTTATTCACTGACCGATTCTATACGAGTCCTACCCTAGCAAAGGAGTTAGCTGCCTTAGGATGCCACCTAACTGGGACTCTTCTTACTAATAGGAAAGATGTCCCTAAAATCTTCAAGAAGGCCAAGCTGAAGAAAGGAGAGAAAATTGCTTTTAGAAGTGAAGATGATATTCTCTTCCTCTCCTGGAGAGATAAACGCGTTGTTTCTTTGCTCAGTACTTGGAGCACATCATCTTTGGAGGCTGTTTCAAGGAAAGCAAAGGGAACTTGTCAGATTCAAGAGGTTGAGAAGCCAAGTGTCGTTGTGCACTATACAAAAAATATGGGCGCAGTGGACACTGCAGACCAATATACCTCTTCCTACTGCTTCCTTCGAAAGACTCTAAAGTGGTGGCGAAAGCTGTTTTTCTGGGGCATGGAGGTATCAATAATAAATGGGTATATCCTTTACCAGGAAAACTGCAAGATTCAAAATAAAAAACCTATAAGTCACCTAAGATTCAGGAGGCAGTTGTTGATGGAGCTAGTTGGCAACTTCCGCCAGGGAACTTCTGCAACCAAGAGAGGAAGAACTTCCGATTCAGACAAGGAGCAGAGACTAAATGGGAAGCTACATATAATTGTTCCGCATCCAGAGGGAAAGCACAAAGACTGTCTTGTGTGTTCGAAAAGAAATGTGCCGGGTGGAAGAAGGGAGACAATCTATATATGTGAAACTTGTGACCGTAATCCTGGACTACATGTGGGAAATTGCTTCAAAAGATACCACACGCTTAAAGATTTTAAAGAATAAATTAAATCATTCGATGTGCTTCACTATAATAAAGAGGAAACCCACAGTAAAAAAATGCAAATATGAACAATAAAATATACAACATTAGCATCTGACGTTTTATTTCTTTTTTTCCAAAAATAATTTGGACCAGACTGTTGGAATTCCGAAATAAATATTGGACCGCAAAGGGTTAAAGGGTCTGAAATAGCTTTAATACACTTGTTTGCCTTTTTATAAGTTAATAGTTATCTTCTAAATGTGATATTTGCTACTACAGCTGAATGGCAGATGCTGAATCGACAGAATTCTTATCGTATGGAAACAACAGAAAAATAGTCAATAGTAATTTAGAATGTCTAACATTACATTATAAATGACACATTATAATACCTTTATTATGCAAGCAAAGTGGTAGCCAAACTATTAGAGTGTTTTCTGCTAACTACAGAGTCAAAGGTTCGAATTCGGCAGGTCCTTTTCATGTGCCCCCGGACCAACCAACCAACTCATAAATAACTAATGGAACTTTCAACAAAAAACACATCTGGTTTGCTTATGTATTAATATATTAAGATGTTTTTTATTAGAGGTAACAAGTAAACTGCAAAAATAAAATATTTTCACAGAACCAAAATTTTTGGATTAACAACATAACTGTTTAAATAAAAATACTTTTCAGTGTGGGCAGTTGAAATGACATTAAATTACTAACAAATTAAATTAATCACCAATTTTGATGACAGATGTTTATTAGCAATAGAAATTTCGTGGGGTAATTGAGTTACCCCCTTTGGTAGGGTTGAGGTGCAAAATACCTTCGTAGTCTGAGGGTTATAGATAATTAATGAGAAGGAGATCAGAGCAAGAAATAGAAGAAGATAAAGAATATGGACACAAGAAATAGAGAAAGAGCAAAAAGATCAAAACGGGCAGATGAACAATGGCAAAGAACGAGAGAGAGAGAGAGCATAAACGATATCAGGTACCAAAGAAGAAATGAAGAACCTGAATATATAAAGAAGCCAAAACAGAATCGACGCAGCCAACAGCGGAAGACGAAGAAACTATATAAATTTAAAACAGGGCATCGAACCGGAAACGAATCGAAAACCGAAATCGAAAAAAACATTATTTTAGCTGGAGTGAAACCGAACCCGAACCGAAAAAAAAAAAATATTTTTCTGAACCAGAACCGAAAAAAAAAATATTTTTCTGAACCCGAACCGAAATCGAAAACCGTTATTTATCCCGCTCCATTATTTCGGTTCGCATAAAGTAGGGGTTCCCAAATCGTCGGCCATGGCCCACTGGCGGGCCACAGCACGTTTTCCAGATGGGCCACAGAGACTGCCCAATTCCTGTATTTTTTTCTTGACAGGCATATGGCCACACCATTTTAGAGTTGTACCTGGCAAAGTTGGCAGAACACGGTATGACTCGTGCAACTTGCATGAGTTATACCGTGTTCTACGTAGTGCTTGGTTTCTGGCAGTTGCTGACAACTTATTCACTTGTAATTGATGGAATATAGCGATCTAAAGATCCTATGTAGACAGGCATAAACTGTAATGTTGGGAATAATTTTGAAACGAGAAAAAAGTCTGCTATGACCGGGAATCGAACCCGGGTCTTCCACTTGCCGGGCGGATATTCTACCACTGAACTGTCGTAGTAGATCAATTTTCTCGTTTCTTAACGCGGATGTTATCTTGGTTAGGACGGAACTTGTGTTTTGTGGTGCGCTTGAGTCAGACACTAGGCCATGACATGCCAGGCCAAAAGCCAGTTGGGCCACATGGCGAAAAATGTTGGGAAACACTGGCATAAACAGTAGAAGCAAAATAAAGGTTTTTCCTTTTGCTTTAATATGACTCTTTTTTTAAAGCCTCACTTTTCAACACCGAATAAGGCAAAGGTGGGATTTTCCATGGGCATCTCAATACATAAAGCAGCGGTTCTCAACCTCTGTTTCGTCGTGACACACATGACGGTCGATGCTCACGTGCGCGACACACTGCATACTACAATCCGCCGAACTACAAAAGAGAAGAGTAGCGTGTAATAATGAAGAGTTTACCCATTTAAATTGTTAGTATTGCTGTTTAAAACGACGAAAGCGAAACAGAAAAACTTGGCTAAACGAAATTTACTTTATTTTTTAAAAGTCGTTATTAAAAGTTTCGGCGGCACACCTCCCGACTCTTCGCGACATACCATTGTGTCGCGACACACCGGTTGAGAACCGCTGACATAGAGAGAGGATCAAGCATACGTCCTGCTGAGGTTTCCCAGAACCCTGTTTAAACGAGGCTAGTGTGGACAGGAACTTAGTGGTACTTCGAATACAGCCGCTAATCGTCTTGGTACCCTCCCCTGAGCCTGCCCCGTGGAGTGTTCCGGATAAAAATGTTTCACGATTCTTAACTTGGATTTTGCTTAAAGTTGGAGGTTATTGTCCCCATAAGCTTTCATCCCTTCTCCATATGTATTAAACCTCTATATTTGGCAGTCTTTCTCTAAAACATACCCAGGAAGGATCGCTCCGCAGTCGGGTTTTGGGGTAATCGTACTTATATCAGTTGTTCTCAAACTGTGTGCTGCATTAGATATTTAGAGGTTCCGCTAAAACCTTTCGTTAGTAAATAAACCAACGACTTGCATGTGTTGGTGGGTAAATAGGACAATAATGTTTCTTCTAATAAATTGATTATGCAGTAGCATCAACACATGGATGTACCCAAAGGTTGTAATATCCGTATCTAAAAACATATAAAGCTTTTCACAAGATTGGGTGCCGCGAAACCCTCTTTTTCTTTAAAAGTGTGCCGCGGCTCAAAAAAGTTTGAGAACCACAGATTTATGTTATCCTTTGTTATAGGTTAGTAAATTTCTATTTATATAGTGCATCTTAAACAAAATGTGCACACACATAAGCGTTCGTTGCTTAAAACTGAAGAGAGATTAAGGATTAATGCAAATTTATTATTTTTAGCAAAGTATTTTGCCGAATGCAAAAACGCACATTGATCTCCGCTTGAAGAGATAGAGAGTACATGACGCGCTCAATATGTAACTCTAATTTTCGTTCTCTCTGTGTGTGTATTTGATTTAAAGAGGATATTTAATATAGCGATGTAAATTCGGTTTTGTTTCAATATCCTATGGAGAAACGTAACAGATTTGCAGACTTTTTTTGGTTATTATTTTAAAATATCTAAAATATTGGTGCGATATTTGCATGACCATAAAGTTAAAAGATTGGAGATAAATTTTCTTATCATCGAATTTTATTTCTCAGTCGCGTTTCTACGGAGAATCACGTTTTTATTAATTTTATCATTTTAGGTCCTTGATAACAGGTATAGTGGGATTCTATTGTAGTCATCATTTTCCTGCTTAAAATGCATACATTTAAAAAGCAACCACATTTTTTCTAATCGTCCTAATCGTCTTCGATGAATCTCTCCGAGATGTGAAGGAGGACGGAATAAATAGGAAGAGGGAAGAGAGTGCAAGTGAGGACGGGGATAAAGCAGAATGGGAAAGAAAATATAATATGCTCTTTAATTCTAGGCTAGTACAAAATAAATGCAGAGTGTTGTATTTCAACTTCATTGAATTTCTCCTTCTTGGAAACGTTTTACATTTTGAATTTCAGCGGACATCTTCTCTATTATGTACATAATATCGCAAGTACTCGTCGAAAATGATGGCAGCGGGAATCAATTTTAATATATTTATATATATTCTCACTCAATGCTCCCTCAATCCCTCGTTTCCTCCTTATCTCATTCTCTTCACCCCCCTTTCCTCTAAAGTCTCTCCCTACTGATCTTTTTTACTATCTCTTTCCCGTAGTTATTCCTACCAGTAACTTATATCCATTCCTTCCTAAAAATCAATACCTAATTGGAGGACATTTTATTAATTAGATCGAATTTTGATTGCTATATTGTCATCATAAGAAGATTTTTCTAATTATATATTGTGTGCTATTTGTAATATCAACACCTAAATTACTGTATTTAAAAATAGTCAAGTAGCTCTTTGAAAAAATCTCTATGAATTACATTCTACATACAAATGTGAATTAATATTATTGTAACTGTGCAAGTACGTGCATGAGTACTGTTGGAGTAAATTTCTAATGATAATGAGAGTATCTGCATATATTGGAATTATAAAATCAAACAAATGTTCATTTTTGAAAGAATAACAATGGTTTTACATCAAATTAAAAACTATAAAATTAATAACATTTTAAATAGTTTTTAAACGCGCTCAAAAAGAAAAATAAATAAATTTTAAATTCTTATAGAACAGTATTAGACGCAGTCGTCTAAAATGATGCGTTAAAAATTGAATAATGAAAAATGTAAAAAGGGAATTCATGCAATGTTTTAATATTCGTTAAAAGATAGGACGGGATCAGGGTTGCCAACCGGCCGTAAATTTAAGGACAGTCCGTAAAAAAGAGCAAAAATTGGACAATTCCGTGAGGTCCGTAAAAATATTTAGATGCCCGTAAAGATGCTAAGTAATTTCCAGATGTTTAAAACAGTAGTCAACCTTTTTAGTCGACGTACTCCTTAAAATATTTTCGACGAATTCGTGTCTTCTGGTATATTTAAAAGTTAACAAATTCGGTTATTATTGAGTAGATTCTAAGAATATATATGTACTCTCTAATTAGATGATTTACGCATATTTTATGCGCGAGTTTATCTAATATATTCTCATTTTGGTTATATTTTTAAAAGTAAAGCAATCTTTGTTATTCAATGGGCACAAATTAAAAATATGAAACAAAATGCTCGGAATGAAAAATCAGGTAGTATTTGTGTTCCAAGAATTTTTACTGAACACATCCGAAATTAAAAAGTATAAACTATATAAAAGTTGGTTATAAAAATTCATTTTTATGTCTTCACTTGTTGTCTTATTGACTTGCAATAGTAAAGACGTATTTGGATTAAATAAAAAATAACATTAATTAATAAAGATTATTTTGGAATTCCCTTGAAATTTTCCCCAAAAATTCAAAGTCGGAGTGAAAAAAACCGGTTCGAACCGGTTCAATGGCGGTTGCTGGAGAAAAACGGGAACCAAACCGAAATTTATTGTTTTGTGTGAACCGGAACGAAAACCGGAACGAAAACCGGAGCGAAAAAAATTTCGGTTCGATGCCCTGATTTAAACTCAGCAAGAGGAAATGGATTGGCTATTCGACGAGATAATTCATATTTAGGAAAAATGGATAGAGAATGTCGATATTGTAGAGCCTTATTTTTTAAAATAGAAAAGCATAGTAAATGCTGTAAACAAGGTACGAGACTAGCACATCCACTTCCGATGCTTCACAGAGGTTCTAACATAATTTTTGTGCGTTAAGTTCCGGACCGGAACTTGATGTCCGGGGTTGGTGGTGGAATCAAACTTAAACCAATAGGCTTAAAATATCCTAGTATATGCAGAAAGGTGAAAACGAGAGCACGCAATAAACGATACAGCATCTTAAGTGATGTAAATACAAAAAAATTACGGAGTATGTATTTGCATGTCTCTACAAAGAAGTACTACTTTCAAACAAATGCTCGAATTCTACGGTTATTTTGGTGGTGGAATGTAGGAAGACTAAAAAAGCGGACTTAAAAAAATATAGCATCGATCTCTCGGAGGGAATTGGACAAAGGCTCGCCATTATAAAGTTTGCGGACAGAAGTAATAAGAAAGCGGGAACCAGGTATCCTGAAACAAGGGTGGAAAGTTTTCGTTTCCGGGCGGACAAAGAAAATTTTAAAGGTACGTCGAAAGGAGTT
Source organism: Tanypteryx hageni (assembly GCA_028673005.1). Taxonomy (NCBI): domain Eukaryota; kingdom Metazoa; phylum Arthropoda; class Insecta; order Odonata; family Petaluridae; genus Tanypteryx; species Tanypteryx hageni. Next base: position 45,989,507 of record CM054117.1, read on the forward strand.
TGATAGCGAGAAATACAGCGAGGAACGGAAGAAAGAGAGGGAGGAGTATTGGAATTGCGAGAGAGAGAGAGAGAGAAAGTAAAAAATAAGAAGGTAGGGTGGCAGTATAAAAAAGAACGCGGGGAAGGGAATAGGAGACGAGTTGGTAAAAAATCTCCCAATACCCAACGTCTTTCAAGGAAGCTTTACACTTCCTAACATCACTTCCTCCGATGTTTATTCGACTGTTTTCCGTTCTCTCTACTCCGACACCATTTATTTCTTTCTCGACCTCCGTAACCGCGCCTCGACTATGTACGTCTCCCTCTTAACCTTCCTCCCTCATGTTTTATCCCTCTTTGCCCCTTCCTATCACCTATTACCTCCTCTTCTTATCCGTTACTCTCGATGTTAATCATGTACCTATCTTTCTTAATCTCTAATCTAGATTTTTCTTTCGCTCCCTTTATCTTCCTCTTTAACCCCATCCCTCTCATACTTCTCTCTCTCTCTCTCTCTCTATATATATATATATATATATATATATATATATATATATATATATATATATATATATATGTATATAGCTTCCTCTCCCCTAACTATACGCCCTGTGATAATTTCTAACTCGCCCCAAGCGCATCTAACCACTCTCTCTCTCGATCTGCTTCTCCTGCTCTTGGGAGTGAGCCCTCTTAATGGGCTCAACCCATCTTCTTTTATACCACTATATCCTCTCGACCTTCTTGAGCCATTAGGGCGTAATTCTTGCTCTTAAAAAAAGCTTCCGATCCCACCTGAGTGGAAATGGGTCAAGCATTTCTGGTGGACGAGGAGAAAGGAGAAGAGACAAGAAATGGAATGCGGAGAATTTGGTTCGAGGAATAAAAGATGGTGAGATACGAAAGGGAAGAAAGTCGGGACGAAACGAGGGGAGAAGAGGATAAAAAAACGAGAAATGGAAAGAAGTAATTTAAGCTGGACTAGTATTTCCGCGTAAGGGGATTGAAATATGGGAGAAAATCAACGGAGAGGAAATTTTTACTGAAGGGAATATAACGAAGATATCCATTCTACATATATTCAGATCTTTCTATACATATATTCATTCTTGTGATAAACGTGCACGGTCCCCTTAGCGAATTATTTCGAACGCAATTTGTTTCTGTGTAAAAACTTAACACTGCGATAAGCATCACGTTAAAAGAGAACGTAATAATTGGTAGCACATTATATAACAAAATAATAATTATTTTTTTGGGCATAATTATACCGTACTAATAGGTTAAAAACGAAAAATTAAGTTATTACTTAAATGTTAGTCAAATTATTCACCATTGATATTGTCAATAACATAGTTTATAATTTCATTTATCTTCTTACTACTAAGTACTTTCATATGCTTATGATCGACTCAGACTTCTTTATTTAATACGTCACAATATAAACCATACTTTCTTATCAAGAATAAATACGATTAGACAAGTTAAGACCTGTATTTTTGCTAGATTTATCGATTGCATTTTTTATTTTTGGGTAAATTTTAATGAACATTGAAGAAAGTTAATTTTTTAAAACTCTTTTAGGCTGGGTAAATGCCCATGCGAAAAATGAAGGAATACAAATATTTCTAAATGTTAAACCGTTATATACGAGCATTCAATTTAAAGTACACAATAAAATGGGATGTGACGAATCGTAATTAGTGAAACGCAAAAAGAGGGAGACAACAGGAAGGCGGCGAGAAAGTAGGCATGATGTTATTTGTTTAGCTTTCGACGGCAACGAGAGGAAAAGGGAGGAGCGGGTAAGGTGGCGAAAGAGGAAGGTTTAAGCTGGCGAGAAATGTAACCAGTATATTTTATTCTGTATTGCTTTTGTATTGTAGTATTGCCTCAAATTTTGGTGGTAGCTCATAAAAAGGGGAGAAAAGGGAAAGGTGGTGAAAGCAAGCCTGGTGTCTCCAATAATTTTACACTAATTTACAATTACAATACGTTGAAAAAGATAGAATTTTATGTAAATTAGGGTGCATATTTTTCAACATATAAGTTAGTTGACTATGGTCAAAGTTACTGAGCAAACGGTTACTGTGATCAGCTGGTTGGTGGCTTGAAAACTATGGTCCAAGAGTTAGGTAAATCGGCTTTATTTTTATGCTGCAATAATCACCAACTGAATCTCATTCTGGTGCAATCGTCTTATAATATATAGGAATGCCGTATCTTTTTCATAAGTTTAAATAGAGTACGTAATTTTTCCTATATTATCCAAACCAAGCATTTCTTTCAATTAATTCACAACAAAATGTTCCAAAAAATACTAAAAATAGAATATTTTTGTAGTGCTTGGTCCAAACTGTGGGAGACTATCAAGCAAAGTTTCTCGGATTTCCCAAATATATAAGTAAATATAGCAGACTGGGACCATGAGACTGTTGTCGAGCTCGGGGATTTGCCAGCTTTCTGGCTGATTTCATCTCACAACTTCTATTTAAACTATAGTCAATAATTATGACATACTGCTGTTTTTTTTAATACTCTCCAAGGAAAAATGTTTGACATAGTGTATAATTCTACAAAACTTTCAGAAGCTAAAAGCATTTACCGAGAAAATAGATTGCTTTCATCAAGTTTGGAATGAAATAAAAGAGTTGACAAGTAATTTAAAATCAGAATCGGAAAGTAAATGTAGTGCTATTAGTTCTGAGAATTCCTAAAAAAGTTAAAAGGAATTATAATGTAAATTTTCAATAATAATATAAACAAAATAGATTGGTATTTTGAATGTTTATGAAGACATGAATTCATGTCCCTTCTAGACTGCAATCAATACAAGACATATAAAGCATAATTTCCTATAGCTGTTTTGATTTTCCTTGAAAAAGATCATCCATCTTAACTATTAATTGATCGTGTTTTATTCTCGAGAGGAATTTTATTGTAATAATAGACACCAACGAATTAAATATAAACGTAATATTAAAATATTAATTTTGGCATAACTGAAATCTAAAGATAAGCTATTTTAATTATTACAAATATAAGTACAACTGCATCAGTAAAAATATCTCTTTTTCGATTTCAAAAATAATAGCATTTTAGGCAGAAAAAAAATGTCAAAATGTGAACTTTTATCAATGGAAAAATCAATATTAAAGTTGCCATAAAACAAGTAAGTATGTTTTACGAAGAAGTTATCGAGAGATTCTGTAACCAAGAAAGAAGATGTATAGAAGCGATGTATAAACAATTTATCAATTTTTTTTAAGTTTAATAAATTTGTAAGGTATTTTAAATTATATTTTCATTGCAAAAACGTTTTACTATAATAAGCAGCATTTCCCAAAACGACATATCACTGCAGGTCTCTGATATGTTTACATATGACCAACGAGAAATCAATACAAAACAACATATAACATTAAAAACTGGTCACGGAAAAAATTCTTAGCAACATTTACTCTTTGATGAGCCTCGTATACCTCTTGGCTCTGTTTTCCCCATAGGTCAATGAAACTCCATTCTCGAAAAAAACAGCAGCTAACTTATAGAAAATATATTTCCTCAAGAGCTACATTACACCGCCTACCAAGAGCAGTGAAGTGGAAGCCAGACGATAAACTTCACAACTTTCCAGTCTTTCATCATTCTATTATAACCCTCGACTTTTTACCGCAACTTAACCCCATCTTTCATCTTTTAATCGCTTTTTATTTCTTCTCATTTGACGTAACTTCCTGCCATCACTTGCTTGGCTAAATCCGACAAGAAAAAACTCTCACGAGCGTCTTATACGGTTGAAATTTTTTAAACACACAACCACTGAAATCCCGGGACTGTTAAACGGTAAAATCTACATTTTGAAATATGTGGAGATAAATGTACACAAGAAATTTTTTTAAAATTTTTGGACAAAGTATATGAGGATATTTTCCTAGTTTCAGATACCGTTTGATGTTTTACACGAGAATAGTAATTGGCATCGGATGAAACATATTTGTATCTCATGAATTTATAGCTTATATCGGATAAGGAACTATTTTCTAAATAGTCCTATCTGGTACAAAAATAGCAGACGATATTAAATGTGCTTACGAAAGTTTTGCCTCTTCAGTGTTGAGTAAACTAAATATTTCTAAATATCGAATAAGCTGCGCGTCTTATTAAGTTATCATAAATCTAAGCATTAGTAAACAAAAAGTACTCATGCAAAAATTACAGCACGCAATATAAAACCATTAAATCATAATTCTTCCCATTCGATTATATTCTAAAGGCCATTATACTAGTACAAACATAGGACAGCAAAACTACTGAACGGAGTCCATTTCAAAAGCTGTTAACAACAAGTGTGCACTCGGTGTGAATGATGCATGGTCTTCATGCACCACTTCGCAAATCGATTTTACTACGTGATACGATGCCATGCAAGGGTTTTGAGCAGTAGATAGTCTTTTATCAAATTTATGTACTCTATCGTCATTCTCGTGGATGCCCTTGCGACAAAGTGAATCAATCATTTGTGGTAATATCATAAAAGCGTGATATTTCGGAGCTGATGGAGAATTCATTATTTAAATTTCTCAAATTATATACATAGGTTTTAATTTCACACAGTGCTAAAGGAATGTTTTTTCATCTTGCACGTACATTTAGGTGCCACTGTTGAGCCAAATAATACTAGCCGTACCTCGATTATAAAATATAAATCCAACGATAACACCGTTAAATGCTAAGTTTTTTACATTAGAGTGTGTATGTTTTGTCTAGAAAAATTTGCTATCGTCTATGAATTAATTTATAAAACTCTGAGCGCTTTCGCCATGCTGTCAAAAACTTTCAAAATATGATACGATGGAATAAACCAGAAAAATTTCTATATTTTCTGACCGTAATGAGTAATTACTTAAAGTCCGTTTTTTAAGAAACAAGACCTCGAACGATACAGCAGTTGAAAGAAATATTACAGATCAGTGTATAAACATAACCGACAGCTCACAACGGCGAGTAGATGTGTCAATGGCCGCATTGGATGGGATTGCATGGGATGCAATTTGAGCATGCATGCACATACTGTTGATTGCATTGCCTTGTGAAGTATGATATGATTAAAACTATTCTCTTTTTAAATTTTATGAACGGATTTTTGTTAGATTCTATGTATATATGCGTGTGTATATTTATATTCCATGATGTTTAGACATAAGCTTTACAGAGCCTTCGGACTCTTAATATTGTTGATGCTAAACTGGTTCCACTGGATTATTTACAGGAATTATACTCACTCTCATTCTCCCCAACGTATATCCTCTCACGTGCGACCTCTAAAATGTCCACTATGCATTCGGTGTGACTGTAATCACGCGTCCGCTGGAGAGAGTGAGGAGAGCGAGTGAAGACCGCTCACGAGGACCCTGATGCTGGTTACGAATGCCCTGCAGCGCGGAATGCCCGCCGGCGACTCTACACCCTCACCTCTGTTTGTGTATGCTTAGGCTAGGGATCACTTAGTCCTGAACACGACCCACTTACTAGCGTATTAGCTTTGGAAATGGGAAAGGCCAAGGGCATCCTTACACGAACACACGAGGATATGCACACCTTCTCGCTAGTTCACACACTCATCCGATCATACAGACACACACACACAGGAAACCGCAGTATTTCCACACATTTTCTCATTTAGTCTCACTTAAACGTATCTTCACTCTCTCTTCAGGCAATCACTCGCAAACGCGTCATTACTGTCACACCGAAAACGATGTGGACGTCCAAATGGACACAAGTGAGAGGAAATACAAAGTGAAGAGAAAGAGAGAAAGGAATAAGTTCTTACGCACTCAAAAATGAAATTTTACACCGACAGTGGTTCAAAAACGTTTTTCATGCCACATTTTGATGACTAATATATATATATATATATATATATATATACTTATATATATATATATATATATATATATATATATACTTATATATATATATACTTATATATATATATACTTATATATATATATATACTTATATATATATATTTTTATTTATATATATATATATATAAGTAACGAAATTTAAAAAAAAAAATCCTTTAACTTTTAATATGAAACATGCATAACTAGTTAATCCCTATTATAATAAAATATGTTGTATGCCATTCTGTCACGCTGTCGTCGCTAAGAATAACCGTATTGCAGCTACTGCCAAGGGATTGTGCATACCAAATTGGAATTAGATAAGGGATAGCATTACATGTTTATCTAAGTAAATAATAGAGTGCATCGAATTCTATTTATTGAGTTGTGCAGATTGATTGATTGATTAGTAACTAAAGAAATAATTGATGCATATGCATCTGAATTTTAAAAAATCAAGTGTGTACATGATAATATTTTTATTTTATTGTATAACAAATTTATCATCATTATATATAGACGTTTCTTACAGAGGAGGAGGAGGATATAGGAGGATACTAATGTTTAGGCACTTCTAAATTAGCTGGAGATTTGAAATTTTTTTCTCAGGTAGGATTTTATGCAAAACCGACTAGAGAAAACGACAATCTTCAAAAAGTGCAACAATGCGGCCGCTAAAAATTCGCAATCGTTAAAACTAATTTTAAAGGTTTATGTATTTTCGAATGTGCTACGGAGCTGAAATTCTTTTTACATGTAGGATTTGTAAAAAAATGAAATAAGGATTAAAGAAATTTTGAAATTTGGATTTGTTTGGCAGTTAAATATTCTTAAAGTTTAAACTAATAGGTAACTGTTTAGATACTACGGGATGAGCTAGGAAGCTGAAATTTTCAAGTTATTTACAAAGTAGTGCATTTGCACAAATAAACATTTCAATCTTTCCATATATATACTGCGGCGGCCGTTAAAAATGCTTAAAATTTAAACAATTAGAAAAATATTATTTTATTTCTAGAAGTGCTACAACTTTAAAATTTCACTGAAATATGTAGAATTATTACCCCATAATGAAGAAAGTGTAAAATATTTAAAATTACAACATTTAGGGATTGTTTTAAACTTTTATTTTTACGTGGGAAAAACGAAAATCGCTGCGGAGGTGAAATCTTTAGAATTAAAAGAATATTTGTAATGGTAAAATATCTGTCTGAAAAATGAATGTTTTTTCAAGGTGAGATGAAATGCTTGCAGTATGCAAGCACCTTCTAGTATTATATATTGGAAATATTCACCACGATTCCGTTTTTTAATTTTTGCACACAATTTAATTTTTGCGTTATCGACATAGAAGAAATATTATATTTCAAACGTATTTTGTTTCATGAAGTTGTCCGAAGTAAACGGTCAGAGAAATTATGTAGGTAGCTTTAATCGATGATTAAAATCATCACCATATAAAAATAGCGATATGATTAACATGTGCTATAGAAAAGATTTTATTAAACCAGAGATTCAATAAATGTTGACAATGAGCTATGGGTTTGTGTATTTACGCTGCTATTTTGAATTAACGCTAAGATATAGATCTTAAAGTGTTTTAACTTTCATTTAACACTTCATTAATGCCTACCCGCCATTTCTGACAGACAATCACAGCAGTTCTTGAATAAAGAATCGCACCATATCTTTTAACCTCTCATGATTTATAGCATGACTTTGACTTCAAAATTTTATGAAAAATTATATTTGAGGAAATAAAAACAAAAGAATTCTCTACTTAATACAAAATCACCACAATATCCAGTATAACTTTCGATGAAAACATAGGTAACTGAAATAATGACAACTAAATTTGTGCCAAAAAAGTGAATTGTTTGATGAGTTTATTGAAGACCCAGCGCCAAAGCATTAACGCCTCGGTTTTCGTCCTATATGTAGCTGAACTGGCGAGTTTCGTAATCGCGCAATATAGGCCAATTCAGCATATTATCTATTAACACCATTTCAAGAAGTTGTTTTCCTCGTCATGGATGGAATCTCATTTGCAATCAAAAAGCCGAAGAAACCGCCATCTAATTTTTCATTCGACCACTTTCTAAGCGGATTCTCGGAATCCTTTGTATTTGTTATTTTCGTCTTGCCTTTCCTGTTTCAAGTTCCTCTCTCATTCCTCGAATTCCTCTCTCCTCCCCCTCTCGGTCTCCTTGTGTTATTCTCCTTCCTATGGACCCATTATCTAGGTCAACCCTTGCAGCATATGCTGCAGACGAGAGGTGTCGCACTAATGATGAAGGTTTAGTGATCTGAACCTTCCCCTCCCTTCCTCAACCATTCCACAACGAATCCTCCTTTCCCATTCCAATACCCTGTCCGTGCTTCCATTCTTACTCCCGATAACGCCACTTAGACGCGATTACACATGCCTCCAGGGCGTGGGACTGGGAACTGCCAGCCAACAAACGGCGAACTTTGTGATCAAACCACTCTGATAAGTCCCTTTCTTTAGTTAATCTCAATAGCAAATGTTCAATCAACCGTGATGCTCTGGGGATTTCGAAATTGTCCACAGGATGGGAGCAACAGGGTAAGGGGAGTTAAAAACACAAGAGGGAAGGGCGTAACGGAATATATTTCCTGCGTTGGCGTATGGTCAGGTTGCCTCTGTTAATTACAACTGAGAAGGTAAAGTTTCCGCTTACAACGTACTCATTACAAAAGCAAAAAGGGAGGATGATTATTTTAATTCGAGAGTAAATTATCGCTACGTGAAACTTGATTTCTGATAATAGGATAAATTATTCTCATCAAAATCAAAATGTAGGCATGAAATTCTCCCAGAATCCCATACAACGAGAATTTACTTTCATGACCTACATCACGCGAAAGGCCAATTTTCGTTCTTTTCATTTAAAAAATTTCGCTGAATAACCAACTAAGAGCTATATTTTTTATTTATATTTTCCGGTTACCCTCTGGTCTCAGAGAAAAGATCTAAAAAAACATTTCCATTCATAGTAAATTTCAATCTTGTAAAATTGTTTTTTTAGTATATGTAAAATTTATACATAACTACTTTTTTATTTCTCACCACATCTAATTACACATATCGCCGATGCATTTTTAAAAACTCAAACAATGCAACCTAATTGCTTTTGTTTCAGCTAAAAGATCTCCCGTTCAACCTGATTATACTCTTAGAATATTATCGCCATAAGCCTTTTTAATAATGAATTTTATGGGCTCTAATATTTAAAAAACATTTTTTATAATTACGCTTTTGTTATTCGAGTGATCAAGAAAATACTTGAAAAACACTTCTCACGAAAACTCTTAATAATGCAATCCAATTTAGAACTAATAAATATAATATTCTTGGCATATATGTCCAAACAACAAAAGAAAAATGGCTATATGTTGGGGCAAAGCCCTCTATCCCAAAAGCTTTCTCCTGCAGGAAGAGAAGCTTAACGAAACGAGATTCCCAGGATTCAGTTACCGTACCCTATTTATATTTCCCCTTACGATGACCCTTTCCCAATGCGATACCTTTTTCTAAACCTTTCCTTTTCCCCTTCAGTTCCTTTTTTATTCTCACATTCTCCCTTCACATACCAAACTGCCAGAAGAGTTTCGCCTCCCTGACCAATTCCGTTTCTCATTCCACCTCCGCTGGTCGTTCCGCCCACGACTCTCCGCATTCTCTTTCTCTCTCTCTTCTCGCCCCTTATTCTGTCCCTCTAACACGATCCAAACGACCCAAATTCAATTTTGGCGTAAGATCGTAGGTGAGTGCGGTCTCTCCCATTGAATCTGGTCAAATTTGTTGCCGTAATTTTCCAAAAACCTGCGGGACCCTGAGTGCGAAGAGTGAAAGAGAGAGGGAGGCCGAGGAAATTCGGGGATTTCGGGCGATATGAATTATTTCTCCATATCTTGCCGGCGTAAACTGAAAGAGAATCCATTTCGGAGAATAGCTGTAATATTTTTCATACGGAATCATACCCTTCGAATAAACAACTAGCTTTGATGTAAAACGCGTAGGAGTATTTTCTATACTAAAAATGAGTGATATCCAATCTTTCCTTCTTTTGCTTTCAACCAGATTAGTCTTTAATTAAACACAAGTTCAAGGTAAAACTAAAATTTTTAATTCGATTAATCTCTTTGTTTAGGTCTACTATGATACCAAATAGACTCCTCTATTCCATCTTGCACTAACTCTTTGCCATCATAACCCTAGAATATTTTAATAATCTTATGTTCGAAGTGCGCAATATAAAACTAATATAATTAGTTTAAATTTAGATACTAGTCATAATGCCCTTAGTTTTGAGTTAATAACTTATGAAAGTTTTAGTAACTACCCTTCTGAATGAAATTTATCATTATTTCTTCTAATATATGAAATTATAATATTACCAATACATTTCCCATTAAAGAAATTAAGACTAAATTTTTTCTCTCCCTCTACCCTTGTGTGACACTATTTGCTAAATTACGGCATTAAAATGGAATATTTTTTAAAAGTACAATCGTCGCCGTAGTAGTAATAATTCATTTCTCGTCAAAATATTCAAACCGAGTATAAGAATATATATATGACTGGATGGGAAACTAAAAATAAAAGCTACCTATATGAAGTATATTATATTTTCCTATATATATAATCAAAAGGGCCATAAAATCATTGGATAAAATAATTGATGTTCTAAGTTAACAGAAAAAGAATACCAGAACAATTTGACCTGAATGGCATATAAAAAGTTATTTGGGGATGAAAAGTATACTGTTATTTAAGTTAATATCAAACAGCAAAATATTAGCGGCGTGCAACTAGGAGGAACCACTGAATAGATGGATATTATGTAACAAGCGACGCTTGCAATGAAAAAGATTCGAACTGAAGGTGCAAAATTTACATTTATCAAAATATAAGTAAAAGTAAACAAATTTAATTCAGCCAATAAAGACGCAAAATATAACATGCTCGATTATAAATCGCCTCATATGCGTCGATGTTTGCATTATAAGTAAATGAAACATAAAGTGAAATCTGATGAAGCCCGAAGAAAAGGCCAAGCAATACGTCCCCGATGCATGCACCTGTATTTCATTAAACACAAACATTCTTAATACCGACAGCAATAGCGCGAGCCGAAAAGCAATTCTCATCCAGGGTTATGAATAATGTAATCTCCCTCGAGGGTGGATAAGGTGCATGAAACAACCTACGCACGCGAAAGTGGACTGAAATTATCCGCACAGAGAAAACATACAACACGTTTTAGAACGGCCTCAGATCCCCTCATTACTGAAACACCGGTCAGAAATTTTGCGCGTGGATGCAAGTTCAGAACGAATTGCTATTTATGGGGCCTATCATGAACAACTGATGCAAAATTAAAATTACCGCAGTGCTTCTTACACTTAGGTCGAATTGCATCTTAGGTGGAAACGGTTTAACATTTAAAAGATTTTCACGTTTATATATTTCTACGAGCGACGTTATATTTTTAAAAAATCAAAGAATGAATTTTTAATCTCCAGATTCTTAGACATTGGAAGTAGTTATTAAATATTGAAATATTCATAAAACTCCAGAATCTCGACCTAATATCTATATTTTTATCACAATTTAACTTTCTTTATAACATTCTTCTACCGTCTCAGTAAATGCACTTATTAAATTAAAAATCTAATCTATAAACCTAAACCCTTCCAAGCCTTAAAAATAATTCATTGAGTAATAGCAATATCCCAGAGGTACAGACCATCCAATCCCTGAAGAATTGCACCAAAAGTCACTAAGATGAGAAGAGACATGTAAAATTGTGAAGTAGAATGAAACATATGTTTTATTTCATAAATATGGAGTCATTAATAGAGCAATTTTATTTTTTGTGTTTTATTAAACGAAATAAGTAAATGTCTGTGATTAAGATACGGCCCATTATTTATCGATTGTATCAACAAAACTGGATAACAATAAGACATTTTCTTTAGCTTCATTAAAGATTATTCTTTAAAAATCTAGATTTCCGCGAATGCTTTAATATCTAATGATATGAACGGTAATCGACATTTTCAAGACCACAAAATGTGACAAGTAACCTTTCAAAAACATCCTACTGCTGTCCATAACAGCATGAACAGAATATGATAAATCAGATAAGAAATAGAAAGATATCTCCAAGATTTCGTAATTTTTATAATCTTGCTACGATACAAGAAGGACGAGAGGGACGTAGATAGCAAGAGAAATAGATAGACAGGCATCGGCTAACATTCAATAAAGAGACCTCACCTTAGTTTAAAGGTACAATCAAATCCCTATTTAGCCTCCCCCCTATTTACTGTCACGCCCACATACCGCCCATGAATCTTTCTGAACAAAACTTCCATCTTATGAATACATAGAGCTAGCGTATAACTCGATTTACCCCCACTCCCGCTTTAGCGCCAATGTGATGGACAGACGGTGGCGCTAAATCGAGGTCAGACTATACCTAGGCATGCTGGTTTTGTCCTCGAAATCCAACTACTTCATATTAAGGTAAGCACAGCATAAAAAATTGCAGTTATCTCAACTAAACAATTATAATTATGGGATGTATAAAGAAAGCTCGATTAAAATATAAAATATTCCCAAATTCTAGGAAAATTCATTCCTACAAACGCCACAATTACGCTTAATCTTTTGAATCTAAATAAATGGAAGTTCATCAACATTTTTCAGAGTAAAAAATATGAAAAAATCTTTACAAAACTACGAATGATACATACATAAAAGCAAAAGATATGAAACTGAAAAGTAACCTAATTAATTCATGCGATGATAAGCGCAAACCAAAAAATAAAAGGTTAACTGCAATAAACCAAGAATGTATCACCTAAAAAGGTGTGCAGGACGAAATCACACGTTTCGTTTCGGCCAACCGAGGAACATTCTCCGCTCATTTCCATAAAATACGCGCGCTTTTGGTACTCTCCTGGAAGTGGTCGAGATACGTTCAACTACGACGCAGCTAAAAAGAGTTGCACTTGCTGTGGTTGGGGAATTCCACCGAGGCGGCTTAATTTTGGAATTTTCTTTCCCCCAACTTCTCTCACTTTCCAGATTGCTTGATTGAATTACCACATTAGACTGCTGAAATCAGGTATAAAGCTACTCTCAAGTTAACTATTACAAAATGGTTCAAAAAATTATTTGTGTTAGAATGCCAATGTTGGAAACCACTCTCACTCATGATAAATAATAATTAATAATCCCAACAACTGTAAAAGCTTTTTAATCTCATACTACCTGTTTTAAGGTATAAAGGTGTGTTATTTTTTCGGTTTTCGTTCATTCAGTAATGCATTAAAAAAAAAGGTTTTGTTTAATTACGACATGAAAGCGATTAAACCTTTCGATTACAAATATTTTTAAATTTTAATAGCTTAGGACCAACTGCTGAAATTTTAGTAAACGGTATGAACCATTTTAAATTTATGTGCAACGAAAAATACTAATATTTGGAATCATCAGAATCAATTACTTTGTCAGCAGTAAAGAGAGGCCAAAAAAGAATTTCGGGGAAATGAACGAGCCTCATATGTCCATGTCCAAATATACATCCGAAAGACAACTCGTGTATCCTACTTCGTTATTCATTGTAAAAACCTGACTGATTGCGTTTTTCAGTTTCCCAATCAATACCTTGGCTAATTTACGATGGATTCAAAATCTCTTAACAATAAAAATTAATTCCCTGCCGTTTGGCCGCTTCTAAATGTTGAACTTATGCATTGAAAGTGAGATCATGTTCCGTCATGTACAGTTCAAAAATGCGTGGCATCAGATTTTACAGAACATAGGTACATTCATCTTAAAGAAAGGAAGGGTATGCTATCTCAGAAAATCTCCACAGTGACTATAAAATCATTTCTCCTCTTTAATCAATGCCTTCGATGAGGTTTTTATGTAACAAGAACTGTCTAGAGCGCGTTTCTAAATTACCAATCTGATCATACTGTTTCCGCAAATTCGTTGGCATTCCAGTCATTATAAAAATCGACCACCGTCCGTTGTGAACGACCTAATTAATCCTTTTCCTCCTTGCCTTTTCCACCTGCCACCCATTAATTTTACCCAGATACCTTTAGAAATACAACTACCCCAAGTCTTAAATGCAGCAAGAATATGTACCCTTTATAGCACTGTACACATAACAAACAACTTGCATATTTTCCAAATCGTTTTTATGAGATTGGGAAAGTATCTCCTTTAATTATAAGTTAAGAAATCCTGTCACGCTTGACTAAAATGAACTATTTACGACTGAATGTAATGTTATTTTTAACAAATTTTCCGAGTAAGCAGAAGATTTAAATTTGGTAGGAATGCTTGATTTTTATAGTAAAAGTCATTTACGAAAAAATCCTCAAAAGAGAACCGGGTTCGACTCCAGTAGACAATTTCTGTTTTCCATAAAATAACATGTAAAAATCGACTTTTCGACTTACAGGCTATTACTCTTTTGCAAATTAAAATTAGAAAGAAGTGACCTACGGTCTTCGGACGCAAACATTTTTAAAGAAAAATAAATAACGTTTTTTATTCTTATCGTCACATTTCATCTACGATTCGAAATCGCTCAAATAATGTTTTAATTATATTTATTGGAAAATTTAAAACTTTTTAACGATATGTTTCCTTGCCGACCATGTCATTGTTAAATCTATTGTCATCTCAATCCTTATGCTATATACGGAAGGAAAGCGTGTTTTGAATGATTTAATAGGAGAAAGAGAGGAGAGAAAGGGAGGAAGAAAAAAGGAGAGAGGAAGAGAGAGAGGGAATGAGAGAGAAGAGAGCGGGAGACAGGAGGAAGAGTTATATAGATAATGTTTCTTATTAGGGCGAGTTTGAGACTAGGAAGTCTATTTATCCAGAGAAGAAAAGGGAGGAAGGGATAGTGAAGAAGAGAGAGATAAAGAAAGAGAGAGGGAGGGAGAAAGAGGAGGGAGAGGGGGAGAGATAGATTCAGACTATGAAGTCTAATTTTTACAGAAAAGGAGAGAGAGGGAGAGGGGGGAGAGATAGTGAGGAAGAGAGATAAAGGGAGAGAAAGGGAGACCGATGAGGAGTGAGAGGGGGAGATACCGTATATGCCCAAATATAAGGCGAGGTTTTTCCCCAAAATTGTTCTTCAGAAAAGAGGAGGTCGCCTTATATTCGAGTTCTTACAAAGTCTCTCATATTACGGAGCACTCTCTCAACAAAGTCTCTCATATTGCGGGGCGTTCTCTCAATTATTTTATTTTGAACAACAAAGTAGTTTAACCCTAGGATGCAGAACCCGGGACTCGGAGGCCCGACATGTTATATATTTTGTTATAACATCAACAAAAAAATGTAATCAGAACATCCTTCCAGGATTACCTCCAGAAGGGTTTCGGGTATCATTTTACAAATACGGAAATTATAAGAAATAATGACTGTACTATGTGCAAAATCCGTTCTTTTCAAGTGTACTCCACAATTACATAACCGGGGCCTCTGAAGCCCTTATGTTAAATATGTATTCAGTTCCACACGAATCAATATGAAAATTACTATAAATACTTTACAGTGCAATTAGTGCACTGTAAAGTATTTACGAACTACTTTTTTCCTGTAGAAGAATATGCAAATTTCTACAATATATGCAAAGCAAGTCAGCGTAAAACGTTTTTGTAAATGTTCGTTATTTATGGTTTGGATTATGTAGGACCTCAACTGGTGAACCAACACACAAACATTATGAATACAATGTATACACAATGTATACATATACAAAATCTCTTATTGTAAATATGTATTTCTTTTCAACTGAGACTGTATCATTTACACTCCTATATAAGACTGTAGCGTAATAGGCGCATTAAGTTGAAACCAACACTACAAAGGTTCATCTGACGTGTTTCGGTGTTTCGAAAAAATGCCACCAAAGAAAAGGAATTCAAAAAGTGTTCATTATAGTGAGAAAAAATTTGAAGAAACATTACTGTAGTGAGTAGAGGAATGTAAATATTTACAGTCTGGAGAAAGTGAAATTTCCTAACCTGAGGAAGATGACGTTGCCGAAAAATATTTTGAAGCAGTTAGTGATGACGGCTCTAGTTCAAGTGGTGACGAGAATGACGGTGTTGATGATTCTGTGAGCTTCAGTTCCCCGGATAATTCTATTCTGTGTTCAACTCTCAGTGCATGTGTTGCTCCAAGTGGTTTATATTGGAAAGTTGAACCTCCACCACCAAGTAAAATTCCAAACCACAATATTATTGGTCGAGCACAAGGCCTAACATAAAAACATATTGGCCACGCCAAAAGAGGCGTATCAGGTTTTATTACAGATATTTTGTTACAATAGATTGTGCATTGTACTAATTTAGAAGGTAAAAGTGTTTACGAAAGAAAAGGAAAAAAGTGGATAGAAGTAAAGATCGATGAACTATGCGCTTTTCTTGGACTAGTAATTCAAGCTGGAGTTGATCAAAGCTGAAATGTTCCGGTAAGAGAATTGTTTTCTGGCGAATTTGCTAATGTTATTTATCGAGCCACTATGTCGGTTTGTCAATTTGAGGAAATAAGATGATTTCTAAGATTTGACGATAAAAGAACTCGAGAAGCTCGCTCACAGACTGATAAGTTAGCATTCGTATCTTATATTTGGAAACTTTTCATTGGACAGTGTAAGGCATACATTATACCAGATAAAAATGTAACAATAGATGAACAACTTGTTCCCTTTAGAATAAGATACAAATTAGTGCAATACATGCCTAGCAAACCAGCAAAGTACGGTATAAAAGTTTTTTGGATGTGCGAGTCTAAATCAGGTTATGCCATTGACGGATTGGTTTATGTAGGACACCACCCTGGTAAACCAGCAAATAAAAATTTAGGACTAGAAACCGTTCAAATCTTCGTACAAAGTATCCACAACTACAGGCTAAATCTAACAATAAACCATTTTTTTACAAATGTACCTTTAGCTCTTTCCCTTCTGGATAAAAAACATTACCGTTGTTGGCACACTGCGTCAAAACAAAAGAGATATCACAAAAGAGAACCATCCAAAAACCGGGCTGTATTTTCTTCATTAGTCTGTTTTATAAATAATGTGAACCTTTTAAGTTACTTGCCTAAAAAAATAAGTGCGTTATTTTATTGAGTGCTATGCTCCATGACATTACTCTCAACAACGACTAAGTAAAAGCCAGAAATAATAATGTATTATAACAAAATTAAGGGTGGCTTTGACGTTGTACCAAAAGGTATCTAACTACACATGTAAAAAACAAACCAAACGTTGGCCTATGGCTTTCTTTTCAATATGATAGACGTCTTTGAATGCATTTACTATATTTACCAAAGAACACCCAAACTAACATCAACGTTTGACTCATAAGAGTAAGTTATTTTTGAAAGAATTAGCAAAAGAGCTGCTAATACCATATATGCAAAGAAGATCCACAAACTCTGCATTACGACGTGGTATTTCGGAATGTATGGCAAAATTTATAATTGTCCCTCCTTCATTGACGGAGCAAACAGATTCACCTAAAAGAAAAAGGTGCTCATTGTGTATATCTAGCATTGACCGCAAAAGTAAAATGACTTGTGAATCATGCAAAAAGAGCACAGTATTAGAATTTGTAGAATAAGTTATAATAAGCATTAAATATTTATCAAAATTAAAAATTATTTATATGTATGTAAATCATTTTTACAATTATATTGAGCGTAAAACCAAAATGATTTGTGTACCTTGCCAAAGCAACATACGTAATGACTATGTATTAAAATTTGTGCAATATATTTAAATATGCAAAAATAATTTATCAATAAATAGCTATGATTTATGTATAATATATATATATATATATGCGAACATTATTTTATGAATTAAACATTACAAGAAAATATTTAAAGTGCTGTTCTTGGTGTAAACAACGTTTTAAAGCTCAAAACATCGCTCGGGCCTGCGAAGCCCGGGTTATGTAAATCTGTATATAAAACACGATCTGCATCCTAGGGTTAAGCAAACTTTTTAGATACTTGGTTCATAACGCTAATGTGTTTCTACCATCATACAAATCCAGGAGGTGTCTATCGCCTTTCGCACTTTTTAATAAAACGTTTAGTCGGTAATCCGTCAGTGTTACACAAACTTCCCAAGTCCAAAGGGTAGTCAGCCAGGTCCAACATCTGAAAATTTCTCTTCTTGAAAACCTTTTTGACGGTAAGTAATATTGATGTTATACCCTTGTTAAATTCTTGATTCTGTAAAATAAAAAAAAACACGGAAATAGACTAAGTGAACGGTAAATTTCACGTAGTCTATTTTTAGTATATACAATTTTCGGATTTAAATCTTATTAATTACTGTATTTTTTCAGCAGAGTAAACTGGAAAATAAGCGAGTCGCTATAAATCCCAAGTATGAGTGAACGAAAAGGAAGTTGTGAGCGGCAGATTAACAAGGGATGCGACGCAGTTATGACTCGAATTCCAAACTTATAGTAATTCGTGAAGCAGAAATAACGAACAACTGTGCCGCTACAAAAAAGTTTAGCATCACTGAAAATAATGTGGGAAGATGGCGGAAGGAGAAAGATGAACTATTAGATGCCCATTCTGCTATAGAGTCGTTTCGAGGGCCAAAGAAGGGGAGGTTCAACGAAATTGATATTGAAGTCGTAAAATTCATCATTGAAATGCTACAAGAAGGATTTCCCGTTATAAGGGAGGCGATTCAGATCAAAGGACAAGAAATCGTACGCAATTTGAGCATCGGAGAATATCAGTTCAAAGGAAGCATTGGTTGGTGTAGAAGAATAATGCGCCGGAATGCTTTAGTTATGAGACGCCGCATTATATTGGCGCAACGGTTGCCGAAGGAGTTTGAAGAGAAAGTATTGTCGTTTCAGAGGCATATTTTACACCTAAGAAAAGAACATGGTTACACCCTGCATTTGATCGGTAACGCTGACCAAACCCCTGTCGATATGCCTACGAGTGTCACTGTGAACAAAAAAGGCGAAAAATCTATTATCTTCAAGACAACAGGAAATGAAAAATCAAGGATTACGATAATGCTAGGTGTGATGGCAGATGGGAAGAAACTGTCGCCATATGTGATTTTAAAGAGAAAGGCCATGCCAAAAGAAACATTGCCAAGTGGAGTCGTAGTTCGAGTTCACTGAAAGGAGTAAATGGATGAAACTCTCGTCATTGACTGGTTGAGAATTGTTTGGGATAGACACATTAGCATGAAGCGACCTCAATCAATGCTAGTTTTGGATGCTTTTAGATGTCACCTGACGGAATCGGTAAAAAAGGAGGTAAAAATATTTAACACAGATTTAGTAATTATTCCCGGGAGTTTGATCATTCCTTGTTGTAAAAAACGAACCCAGACGCAAAAGATCAAAATTGAGTGAGAATGAAAGGAACGCTTGAGAGGAAAAGGTTTATTTCTCAAAGACGTTTGATACTTCTTGCGTCGCATGTTGAGTAAACCGTTTCCGTTGTCTGCAAATATCAGTTCACACAGGGTTTTAAGATTCCATTGAATACATGTTCCGCACTAAAGATATTTCAAAACTAGAAGTGAGGATTTATCATCATGAGAGACGAATGAGTGCTACGATTACCTTGATTTTATTGGAAATTTCTAAATAATATTATTTTCTGTAGTGTTTCATAGTTTTAAAAGATCTTGCACATATTATTTCTACACAAAGAAATGTTAATCACTACGTTTAATTTATTAAAGCTCCAGAATGCATTGTGTAGATACTGAGAAAATTTATGTAAAATAATTTTAAACTATTTGATTTCAAATATAATTTTTCAAACTGCATCTCAGTGTTACGCGACATCGTGGTGGATAAATTGACGTACGAAAATGTGACGTTTGAATTAAAATGCCAAATATGGTAAAATTACGCTTAATACGTTTAAAAAGACGAGTAAAAACGCATAAATCTATTTAAATGCGTAATCCAACCACAATAGATTCATTTTAATGTACAGTGTTACATTTAAAATAAGGAATTTACGACCAAAACTTAACACATTTTCAAGTCGTCTATTTACGACTGCAAAAACAGTTAATAACCAAGTTCAAACTCATACGTGCAAAGAAGTAAGCACTGAAACTTTGCCTTATGGGGCACTTTCAATGGCCATAAAACTGGATATGAATTGGAGATAGAACCATGTATCTCAAAACAGAATTTATTACGGAAAAGATCGTAAAGACGACGTCGGTTTATAGGCAAATCCCAGGAGTGAATTAAACGAGAGGCATTCGTCATGCCGCTTATAGAACGATCTTCAAATAAATACTTTGAAAGTATTCGATTTGTCAACACCATTAAAAGAGACAAACAAATAAATGAAATACATATTGATGTGTTCATCTTTACTTTCATTCGAGTTTATAATTTTCCTAACCGCCATTGTCCCGTCATCTCCAATAGTTAATAAATTAATAACGCGTGGTTGGTCTATGTTTTCGTATTTTTATCTCCCGCAATAATGAACTTGCCCCCCTCGTTAGTCGAAGACCTTTCTTTTTACATGAGCACAAAATACTTTTGTGCAAGAATTTTGTCAATCAGTAATCATTTTCATCGGCTCCGTATTCCAATAAATGTTCTCGTTCGAAATAGAAAAATATTTTTTTTTTCGAAAGAGATTGTTCAATTTTACTCTCAAGCAACAGTATGTGACCATGAATTTGAAACTATCTGCATGAGCTAAAATTTGCATTATTGCATAAAAAATTTATTTTTAATTAAGTAATAAGCCCAAGGATGAGTACTCATAGCTTATTTTCTCACAGCTGTAAAGTATTTATTTTCATTGGCAGCATTAAAAGAATAGAGTGATTCACGTCGACTTTTGCAAAAATTCCGAAAAAAATTTATAATGCAACTAAATCATATAATATTTTACGATATTTCACACATCTTTTAATTTTGTAAACGAATTCCCACATTGAGTTAAAGAAGTCATCTGGGAGTTTTGTAGCTGACGGTTTAACATTTTCCATAAAGTGGTACTCGACATTTTAAGAAAAATGACCAACGCTTACCTGTGGGCATACAAGTTAATAGAGAAAACATTTGTAAGTCATAAAAGGTATATTTGATCGAAAGATGATTATAGGTTAAATAAGAGCCAGAAATACTTCTTACTATTGACTAAAATATTTTGAAAAACTAAAAAGTTGGCAATGCATTCTCAGTATTCGGATATCATCCGCAGGTTTTATGCACAGACATACCGAAGTCGTAAAAATATTAGAACCTTACGATCGAATTTGACAAGAGAAAAATGTTATATTTTCGGAATAAACCTATAAAATGGTATAAGAATGCAGTGAAAACTTCAAGAAAGTTTTAAAGGTGTACCTTCCTGATCCGGCCAGGGAATCATTTTTTTCGGAGTTTACAGTGCAATTGCATCTTCTCTTGTACTGGAAGTACTAAAGTTTGTCGTCTCCTCGATGCAGGATATATAATAAAAGAAGAGACTTTATATGCTGTCTAAACATAAAATTCTTTCGCAAAAAAATCTTCTATTTTATTTCTTTATCCACTTCCTAAACATTAGGAATTTTTCGAGTAAAGAAAAAACTTGTTTTTAAAATTTATTGATTCCATCTTCTTCCGCTGTGACACATCTTCGAACAATATTATATAACCGCGTATCTATGTTTATTTTAAAGTGACAATTAAATTTGCAAAATTTTTATAATACATATAATATTATAATACATAAATGTAAATAGTTAAAAAATAATGCAATGAATTCGTTTTTATTCTATTTTATCAACGCGTGAATTTCGGATAACTTTTAGATCTAGAATATCACACTCCTGTATGTGGAAAAAATCTGCGAGGGATTTTCCGCATTTTTAAAGAATCATAAGCATTACGAATTATTGTAGATAGATGGATAGATAGATAGATAAATATCTTTATTCGGGCGAAATTTAGACCATAAGGTCCACTCTTACATCTAACTCTTCGTCAGTATTAAGTAACATTATATTTTTTAAAAACATGAAATTACATCAGAAACGATTAAGATAATAAAAGACTAATACAGACAGAGAGAGATAGATAGGTACATATTCAGGAAAACTTCTAAGAAAGACAAGGTATTTATGGGAGTAACCTAGGAAGGCTTGGCCACCCTAGTAAAAACCCATTATAATCAGCATATCACACATTTTTTGGTCCAAAATAATACTCTGAGCCAAATGAATAAGCGAGAAGAGTTTATAAAATACGCCTTTCAAAGATCTTATAATATGCTTTATTGTCTACATTTTTGATAGCACTGAACAATGTTTTTACTATCGAAAAAAGCATTTGTAACTCTTAATACTCCCGCTCGTTTAACTGAAGTTTAACGGAACGAATAATGTTAATTTTCTCTTGTGGTTCAAGTTTTATAAAACTATAAATTGCGATGCCAAAACTGACACGGTCAATGGATTATATTAACAGTTTTTAAAGACTGGTAATTTACCTAAAGTAACAAGCTATCATTCTATCTAAACCGACTCGATTAATTACAGTCGATTACATCTGAAAAGCGAACTAACGATAGATCGTGAGAAAAAATTAAGTAATGATAATAATAATCTGATATTAACCCTATTACCTTAAAAACGAAAATATATCTTACGTTCTTCATCAACTCGAAATAAGATATTCCTCTCTCGAGTCATGATAGTTCCAAAACAAATCCTTATCGCGGTAATGAATTTCGATGTAAAAGAGTGTACAATATTAAAAGAACGAAACGTGAATATAAATTAGACAGTGTCTAATTAGGAAAGAGATAAAGTGGTACGCTACTTTACAATGAGATATAAGACGCGTATTTACGGAGTGTCATTATGCTGAATGAATGGAGGAAGTGACTTGAAAAAACAACATTATTTTGCCGTCTAATTTTCCTTTCGCTCTCTACGTCGCAATATTGCTTGCATATTCATCACCCCAAGCCTGATACATGGGCCACCTTTTCCATTTCATCGATGAGGAAGTTTGTTCCTAGAGGGCATTATTCATTTATATTTCATCATTAGTGTTACAATAAGACACCTAGCTAAAATTTAGGGTTATTGCAAAGATATTTTAACATCATATGTCTGTAGAAATAATCTACTCGAGGTTCTACAAACCCAGGTAAATATTTATAAATATATCCATGAAAAAGTTTAACCACCAAACTAGCATACTAAAATGTTTTAATTATGGAAACTTTTCCAAAACTTAAAACATACGCTGAAGGAAAAAACATTCTCTCCCTCTCCAAACCCTGAATTCTGCAGAAGAGAGATATATATCTGAGATACTTTCATTCGAATTCTTCTTCGAGAATCTTAAGCATAAGAATGAAAAGTTTAATAACATGATGAAAATGGAACGATTCTGGAAAAATTGTGAGGACCGAAAAGAAAAGAGGCATTTTCAGGTTAAATTCCATTTGAACTCTTTTAAGCTGCTGGAATTTCATAACAAAAGGGGCCTGTTATCTTTTTTCCCCTACCTCCTCCAATCTCACAAAACAGAAATTTATAACAAGTCTCCCTAATTTGTTTGGAAAGGTTGTAAAAAAAAATAAATCCTGATAGCAACACAGGTTACCCTCAGAGAGAAAACAACTCGTAGCGCGTTTATTTTGGCACTGTAATTTCACTAACGAGTGGTAAAACTCACTATGTTTCGGCATTTTTGTACACAACGGAATTTCATGGAATAATATTATAATGGCACTTCGGCGTAAGCATTGCGGTATAAAAGCAATTTTCACAGAAAAAGTTAATTTAGAAAACGTAGGAGTATTATAACGTGTAGCATATTTAAATTAAATAGTGAGGACAATCTAAATAAACAACTAAACGTCTTTAGACAATACGAAAAGTTAGAAATCAGGCAGAAGGAACCGGACCAGTTTCTTCTCGAATTTAATGTTTTATTTTTAATCGAAACAGCCACCAGAATTTAAAAACGTCTCCAAAAATTGACATTAAGCAATTAAATTCCCAAATAATGAAATTAGACCATATAACAAACCTCTAGGGCAAAGAATAGAGAAGGACATCTCACTTAAAAATACAGACCGCATATAGTACATATTATTATTGGCTGAGCAACACAAATGCGACAAATATTTGCGAGTCTACGTTGGCAAAAAATACAATTAGATAAGAATAGAATAATAATTAATAAAAATAGCGTTTGACGAGGAAGAGTTATGAGTTATAATATAGTAAAATTCAACTGATAATTTTAATCATATTTCATATTCGTAAATTAGGTGATCTTGTGTGATGGAAATTTCATTAAAATAATTTAACTGGATCCGGAGTTTTGAGAGAGTGAATTAAAAAGTAATTCGAAAAAAGAGAGGATAAAAACTTAATTTTCTATAAACCTCCCTTAAGCCCAAAATTAGAATCTGATTAATTTAGAATTCAATGGAAAAATCTCCATCGAAATTAATCAACTTCATAAAAAATATTAATTGATTACACCGCCCAGCACTATCCTACGTGGAAGTAATTAGTGGTAAAATAATTGATGAATCCATAAGACTTTTCAATATGAGATACTATAAAAAAAAAACAATTTAAATTAAAACCATCTGTCTCGATTGATGGAAACTGGATATATGTACATTAAACTAAATTGAAAATGTGTTCATTATGAGAGGATTAAAGTGCAACATACTAGGAACCATTAAATTGAAGTTGGTTTATTTCATAATTAGAGCTTACGGAGTTGCATTAATTTGTGATTTGGCTCAAGCCAATTATTTATAGTCCCTGAAATTTTTTTTTTCTATCTTACAAGAAATTGTAGATAGATAAATAATCGTCTTTATTCGGGCGAAATTTAGACCATAAGGTCCATTATTACATTTAACCCTTCGTCAATATAATAATTATAAAAAATGGTAAAGTAAGATATTAGAATACGCATTAGATAAACAATATATACCTAAATCATACAGAGTAAAAAAATATATAAAATTGAAGACAGATTAGAGATTGTGGGGAAAACCTACGTAAAACAGACATGTCCTCCCTAGTAAAACCCATGCAGGAAAACACCCACTGAGAAGGGGGGTGTGAAAAACCTGCAAAAACCCTAGATAGTATACATATGATAATATAGTAATACAACATTAAATAGAAAGGAGTATGTACAGTAAGTGTTCGTATATACAGCATCGTTGTATACCGTCATAAAAAATACATATATAGGTAATAACGTAACGCAAACCAAGAAATATAATACAATAATTAGGCAGAATAAGATGAAATATACTTGAAATATATACAATGAATATGGAGATTGTTGTTGGATCATGCATAACATAAGAAAGAAGGAAATTATATAAAATTACACATATGATATAAAACGATACATAATAAAATAGTATAACGAATATTACGTTAGGGAGAGAAAGAATATGGATCTCTTCAGAAGAAACCTCATGACAAAAGCATTCTTTTATCACTCAGAATTTAGAAACAAAATTTTTGAGATCAAGATTAAGATATATTGATGCATTCTAGACAGAAGTTTAAACATTTAAAAATAAAATTCTTCAATTTTGTCTTTCCAAGCTACATCAAACAATGACTATCGCATATAATAATGAAATGACTGCTTGCTATAAAACAAATTTTGGTGAAGTGATAATTACTAACTTTAAATCATTATAAATATTACTAATAATAACAAGAAGAAGAACGAAAATTTAAAACTTTATGATCTTTCTATGAAAATTAGGAATTAGGATTTCAGTTGTATCGAACGAGGTTTATACGCCAACACGAATAAGTAGCATGAGTGGTTTAAAATACCGGTTTACATTGTCAAAAAGACGTGTGACAATTAGGCATTCAAACTATAAGAACAATTAATAATTTTACGATTTAAAAAAATCATAAATCCAAAATGACATTCGAATACTTTCTTCAGACAGAACCTGAGAAACGAGATGATTTAAATATTTAAGCTACTTAGGTTGACCCATCCGCGGTTCTTCAAGAAGAGTAGCAGCGGACTACGAGTATTAAGCAATCGTACTAAATAATACACGATTTTCATTAAGGCTGTAGAAGCATCACAATACTGAACCAACTGCTCCCATTCAAGATAAATCATTAGGAGGAGAAATTTGAAGGAATGTGAAATTGCTACGAAGGATCAATACGGAAGTGAGAGATAAAGTTTCTCCGAAAAATAGGACCGGCTCAAGCTACGGGTGGGTGCCCGGGGCGCCAAAGTCTTGGGGGCGCTAACCCGACCAACTATCTATGCATTAATTGTAAGTGAAAACATATTTTACATCAATTTATAACGTAGGACCGGCTGAAATGCTAGTGGCATTCCTTTTATTTTATATTTATCAGTCATTTTTACAGAGCGATTAATAAATTAACACTTTGTAAATACCTCAACAAACATTAACCGAGGAGGGCGCTGGAGTGCTATCTCGCCCGGGGCACCAAAATTCCTCGGGCCGCCCCTGCCCGAAGGTATAACTTTTTCTTCCAAAACTCAATTCCGGAGGAGAAATATGGCAACTACGAGTTAATTAGCGAATAATTGAAGTATAAGCCCCTACTTATTCTGCTGAAATCAAGACATTTAAATATTGTAGAAAAAGGTCTGAGAATCGACGTGCGCGGTCAGCGTACCTTCAAATCTCATATCGGTCCGCTGCATTGAGAAGCATATATTCAAGCCCCTCTGGGTGGAAATTTATAAGTGCTTCCTTTCTTTTTTGCTATATTGTCATCAGATCATTGCTGGGGTGGAAGCTGCTAATATAAATCTAGAGGTGCTTGAGAATGCGTCCGCAACTAATCGGACAGATATGAGATTTGAAGATCAATAATGGTGTACACATGGAATCTTCATTTGTGGCTACCGGAAAAATAAAAAATAAAATTTTTTCGACAAGACATAGAGGGAATTTTGGATTAATCCAGTATTGTTAATGTAAATCAGGATCTGTATAGCATCGAAGAAGCCAGTTTTACGAACAGCGTTCCTGAGACAAATTGCTCATTTCCCAATGCATCAAATACATATCAACAATTGAAACAAGGTAATCAGCCTGTTTGGATCCAACATTACTTAAGTTGATAGCAATCATAGAACAAAGAAGTTTGAATAAGACCCTGAGGATTTTCGACTTTCATTTATACAGCTGAATTGATATCACACGTAATTAAAGCTTCGGAGCATACAGGCACAGCTTAAAATGGAAACGAGATAAAATAAATAATTCAATCTAAAATTCATGTACATGGAAATCGTAAACAGCTACATCCTTGGCAACGCAAATGAATTGACACAAGGAAAACTAATTATTTATAAAACTAAGCAACGTTAATAAAATAGAAAAACTTTGATTGCGTAAAATATGCAATTAATTAAAAGTGATTGAATTTCGATGAATTACAGCTTTGAAATGGCTTCATACATATTATCCCAGTTCAAGTTAATTCAGTTGTACATTACAGACCTGCGAATTCATTTTCTGGATGAATACATACGTCATTAATTACATTAATGGCATTATGATTCCAACTTGCTTTTTTGTCGACCTTTTAGCTATATCGATCAATTATTATGCATCATTTTCGCAAAAAATTAATTACATTTCTATAATAACCTCACTCCCTCATCTACGGTTGAAATCCTAGCGTGACCGTATGGTCACATCAGGCCTAGTAGGTTGCATTTATTTGAATTAATAATGCAGCTGACGTTAATAATCTACAGTGTAAATTATTAGATTCTACAGAGTCTGCCAATAAAATAGGAGACGACTTACCATATGTTATAATACCTTTACTATAGAACGATTCTAATTTCATTTACAAAGATTAAAATATGTTTAACTATCATTCTTATGTGAAAAAATATTACTCATAGCCAGCGCTGTACCTAGCTATTTTAGCACCCGGGCCAAACTACCAAATATGCGCCCACTCCATAAAAAATTCTCTAAGACCTATATGGATTTAAAGTGAATAATTAATAATTAAAAATAAACTATAAATGATATAATTTCTTACTATAAATGTGCATAATTTAAATACAATTATAATATAATATAAAAATTTAATTACATACATACATAATTTAAATACAGAAAGAATAAATATTTTAATATTAAACAGTTATTCTATGAGATTTTAATGTAGCAAACTCATCAATAGCATCATCGAAATTTATAGTTTCTGCTTTGAGTAATGTCTGGAACAAGTATAGTACTGAAATCTCCCCTGTCCTTGTGACATGCACAATTTGCCTTTAACAATGTTTGCCCCCCTTCTTTAGTTACGCCCGGGGAAGACGTCCTGCTTTCCCCGCCCTAATTATGGCGCTGCACTCATTTAAGAGTTCCATGAAAATAAAAAAGTGTGTTACAATTTGTGTTAACATGGTGATAGCACTTCATTGCAAATTAATACTGTTATCGTCAGGTTCATAAATCCACGAACAAAAAACAATTTATTACCTGTTTTTCTACATATTTCGACAAGATAAAGTTAAATTAGCATTGTTTACAACTATAGATGCTATTGCTTATAGGCTATAGGCTCTCCTTTTTTATTGGCGGACAATGAATATTTAAAATTTCCGGTATCATGCAAAATTATATAACTGGTTCTTTGATTGCCTGCTGAAATACAGGTTTGCTGAGCCATTATGTAACAGGATGCAGGCAAAGAGGAACGGTTCATGTATACGCATGAAAATATTCAGACTTTTAAGGATTATAAATACGGATAATACGGAGAAACAAAAGACAAATAAAGCACCGGGATACAAATAACGAGAACCATAATATATATCTGCATACACAAATAAGAAGCTAGCGAAGCGACGAAGTAGAAGAAAGAAGTAATTCGAGAGAAAAAGAGCGAGAGAGGAATATGAACAGCCTTCCCCAGCGCCACCTACTAGTTCAAAACGCGACAGATAAACCGTAGGAACGGGTGTAATTCAAAGTAAGTTAGAGAGAAAGTGACGCAAGGACGATAGGGGACACTGCATAACCGCCATAATAACAGAAGCGAGGGAAAGCACGGGGAAAGAAAAATGAAAAGAAGAGAGAGAGAGTGCGTGGAACGATGAATTTTTAATGGAGGATCGGGGGAAGAGAGGCGGAAAAAAAGGAGAGCGAGGACGCGACGACGAGAGTTACGTCTTTTTGGGGTAAATTAGCGTGAGAAATGGGCGTGGTCGTAAACATATGTGGGAGAGAATTCTTCCAGGGGGGTGAAAGAGAGAGAGAGAGAGAATGGAGGGAACCCTTCGCGAGTGATATGGGTAGAACGCCGATCTCGCAAGAGGGCGGCATGCGCTGAGAGAGAGGCATGAATGCGTCGTCCAACGGTCGGAGGGGGGGGGGGGGGGGGGAAACAAATAGGATTTTTTCGGGAGCGGCTGAGAATGGAAAGATAGGTGGGAAATATTCTCCTCCTTGTGAGCTATGGAAATCCCAAGGAGAGGGAGAGAGAGAGGAAGGATGCTAAAATGGAAGTATGGGTAATGTAAGACGTATATTGGAAGGGAGAAGGGAGCGAATGGATGGGCGCGAAAGAATGGTGTGCAAAGTGTAAAATGTGGAGATGAATGTTTTGGGGGAAAATAAGGGGATTAAAGGTAAAATATAACCAAATTACGAGATTACATTGCGTGGAAATGCATAAAATATATTAAATTAAAGATGCGTATGGAAATAACAGAAAGTTATTAAACTTCAGTTGGCTGAGCCGAAATTTTTTTTCGAGATTTAGCAATAGATGATTTTTTCTTTCGTGCTAAAATTAACTCAAAATAAATTGCTTTTAAATATTCACGTTAATAGTGAGTTAAACTATGAGCAACATCTAGATGTAAATGATTTTGGACAGTCCCGTAACAAGGAAGAGAGAGAGAGGCGATCGCTCTGGCCCCGAATCCAAGGGCAACCAACATTGTTTTGGCGAGGCAATATTTGCCAAAATAGTACGGATTATAACAAACTAGCTGGAGTTACCCGGCTTCGCTCGGGAAAAAATTCTCTTTTAAGTAGCAAATGATTTTTATTTCTCGGGGCCCCGCGCTGTCGGTGGATCCAAATTTCTCAAATGTGTTATTCGGAGAAGAGGTTCATACGGAATTTTAACTACCACCTAAATAAACCATTGAAATATTTTAGTCAGGCTTGTGCTCGTGGGTGTATCTCAATAGCGATTCCATCATATAATCAAGGCACACTGCTTTTCCAAGAATATTTGACATAATCGAGAAGTTTTATTAAAATAGAAATTATTCCGACCATAAGTCTGAATTTTCGTTCCCCATTCTTTAATTACGCAATCGATGTTTACATTAACATTTAATATTTTATCTATTGTATTGTAAGGTTTTACCATTAATATATTTAAGCATTAACGCCATGCTTAATATCCACCTGGATAGATGTACCGAAGCCTTAAAAGCAGCAAATAAAATTATGTGGATTATATCAATACTATTAGCCAAAACCTAAACAATAAACAGCATCTTGGTTACCGAACAAATGAAAGTAGATGTATCGATATATCTTGCGATATATCTTTCAATGTTAATGGTAAAAGATAAAAATGTTCTAATATTCCTTAAAAATCATGACTCACTTTAAAAGTATTCATAGACTATATTTAATCCATTTCTACCCTTTATCTTGGCGTTGGCTATTCTTCTTCTACGACTTACCACGGCATGGACTTTCCTTGCATTAATCTTTACGTGGTTATCTCCCTTTGAGGAGGACAGCAATCAATAAATTTAGCTTTGTTTCCGCCTGGAAAATGTTAATAAATTTTGCACTTAAAGGATAATTTCGAGCGATATATCATGTAATACGACTAAATACGAACAGAACTAAAATATTCCGACTTCCATGCGTAAAATAAGCCATTTCCCGTGATCGTAAGTTAATATTTAGGTATATTTATATCCACATCGGTAAAGGGCTGTATGCCATTTTAGGGTTTCTCCACACCATTTCCCATGCACTCTTATGGAATTAACATTTTTGTCCCCATGGGGTATAAGAGAGCCCACAGTCTGCAAACCTTGACCAAGTTCTTCCTTTTGTCCATAGGATGACCATGAAACTTTTGAATTCGATAGCTTCAACGGCGTAAAAACGTATAAGGGACATACAAACATACATATATATATATATATATATATATATATATATATATATATATATATACACACACATTCATTTTTATATATTAGATGTAACATTCCAATTTTGGTTAATGATTAAATTATTATGTTTATAACTGTCAATTGTTGGGAACATTTTCGTACGCTTCACCCCGGGCGCTGAACCTTCTTGCTAGGATTCTGATTGTGAATTTTATCTCACAGATAAAACTTGAATCCCACTTTCGTAATTTTGAATCAAACAGATTCCCCCTCATGAAAAATACCCTTTTCTTGTATTATCAAACCACCACTGGGTCTCGGTACGTAATAAGAAATATTACATTTCCCACGATTTCAGCAAGTGTATAGAAATTTTCGTTACCCAGGTGTTCGCCGATCGGTGTGCAGGAAGTCGCAGGTGATAGATATTGGTGCTACTAAAAACATACCCAAATAATTAAATCGACGATTTGTAAAGGTTGTCGGATTGTTAGGGCAATAGTCTTTCCTATGATAAATCGATGATTATGTAGCATTAACAAATTAATGCGTCCAAACGTTGTGATACCAGATTTGATCAGTCGTAAAGAATGGCATAAAGGAGTAGGCTTCTACGTAACTGTTTACATTTGAAAAAGTGCCGTGCCAACAAAAACGTTGGAAACCACCGAGTTCAGTCGCCTTGTTTATCACAAACTCATTAGAAGTTCTAGGAGAAGTAAGTTTTTCATTACTTAGGGCAAGATATAATGAGATAGTGTGGCGTGGCTCTAAAAAATGTTAGAATAATTTACCGCGAAGCCAATGAAAAAATTAAAGAAGGGTTTTCTGGATAAAGGACAAAAAGGGAGACAACAGAGAGAAGCAGCCACCAAATGGCGAGTGAAAGGGACCATTTTGGCCGCATCATAGGAAAAGAGATATCCCTTAAAAAAGGTATAAGAAGTGCGGTGACAATTTTGCTAATTACAACAGAAAACAAGGACTTTAACAAGAGGAAATAATGTTTTTACGAGTGCTTCAAAAGACGCACGTTTATATATTTGTCTTTTAATATTTTAATATCTCAACTGAGCGTTATTCGAACAATAAAACAATGACCTATCGAGTTTTTCGGGTACATATATTTTTAAAATCCGAGGGTGATACTTTTTTTAAATTTAATAATTACGAGGGTAGTTCAAATATAATGTGGACTTAGTTTTTTTTACTTTTTACAGTTGGCATTGTTTTAGAATGAGAAAGCAAATATTTCGGTGGACTTTTGTGACGCTGAAGAAGAAGAAGAAGCGGTCAAACATTTTATCCAAGGCAATCTGCTTTTTCCGCGACATTTTTCGATCAAATGAAGTTATTTGAGCTTGGATAAATAAAAACATTAAGATAGGAGATTCCTTCGCGTTTTCTTATGGTTCCGACTTGTCATCTTCTTATTTCCATCTCTTTGGATCCAGGAATGAGTGCTAAAGAGGAAATAAATTCAAGTCCAATGAAGAGGTAAAAAACGCAGTCTAAGATTGATGTGCATGTCAATGTGAAATTTTTTAAAAATTGGAATGTTCAAGCTTTCAGGGAGTCAGAAAAAGAGCGTACAGAAAAATCGGAAACATTTGGAAAAAAGAATGTAGTATAAGATTGCTGGATTAACCTTATAAATTAAAAGTATATCAAATCCACGTCAAATTTGAACCATACCCGTAAACAGAAAAAAATTATGAAAACGAACAAACACATTTTCATAATTTTCCGTTCCCGTAAAATTCGCGAAATTTTTGGCTACCATAGCAGACGCTTTTCTACGCGGTTGACTGAGCTCGCAAAAATAACGAATGTCTGTTGCCTCAATTGAAGATTAGTAGTGATTGCATAGAAAACACCGTACACGGACACAGAATGTTCGGTAAATGAATCGCGTTTACTATATCGCACCAATAAAGGAGAGGAAATCAAAACGCTTATACGTACCATGCAGCACTGAAAGAATGGAAAATTCCCGTGGGCAAATAGAAGTCAAATTGCAATTACTGTTGACGTTTCCATAATTCTGTATATTCCCGAAAAATTTACTTTAAATTTAAAGTATTTTTTATCAAACGAACAGTTGATTCCCATTCGGCGTTAAATGTTTAGCGCGTTTTCATTTCAATCACGTTAAATTTATGCGAAAAAAGAACGAATTGGAGTTGCCGATTCCCAGAGTGCCTCGTCTTTATCATAACGACGAACAAAAGAATAAATAATTTAATTATGTATGTAATTGGATAACTCAATGGGTGTTTATTTGGAAATGAAAATTGTAATAAATTGGTCATAACGATTTGTAAAATAGTTAACGCAAATACCAAACTACATGGCGAATTATGTATACTGCACAAAGTTAATTTGTCCTATAATGATATTCGAACAGCTTAAAATTTAGACAGAACTGAAACTAAATAATTTTAAGCGCATTACGACACGGATATTTCTTGGATAGACTTGGTAGGCAACTTCTGATTTAAAACAACTTAGAATAAGGAAACATTTTATGCGACAAATATAAAAACGAAATCGAAAATTAAAAATTTAATGTTGAAAATGGAATCTGGAGACTACGGTGTACAGAATGGAATTAGAATGAAAAACTCCTAACCGTAAAATAATCCAGATGAGCACCCACACTCTTCTTATTGACGTGTGAGTGCTCGTCCAGATTATTTTACGTTTAGGAATTTTTAATTTTAATCCCTGAAAATTTAAGCATGAATGGTTTTAAGGTTGTGTTAGTATAAGTATCGATTCATTTTCAACTCGACGCCATGGAAATACTCTCGCACTTCTTCGGACAAGAATGCCAAATAAAATTTCTCCTTCGGCGGGATACGCCCTTCGTGATTGGAACAACATTCCGCAGCATCCAAAACTTTCTCACGAAAAAGCTATCCCTGCAAAACCTACACCAAAGCACCGAGTTTGGTCCACTTAATCAAAATAAGAGGGATTTTCCACATGAATGGGAAATTGAGAGTTGCAAGCAGGGAGATAACGCGGGGTCAAAATACTAAACTGAAATTTCGAAAAACTCCTCGACACCTCAGAACGTCGCAGAGTTGCGTAATTGCTAAATTCTGAATATATCGCCTCAAATTTAATAATAACCTATTTGGCAGTCTCACCTTAACGTTGTTGCTTGGAATTAATCTCTAGTGTATTTTGAACGCTGGATGTACATCACTCCATCATATTTTTTCACAGAAACATTTAATTACTAAAGAGAGCGTATGTCTCACGCGCTTGAGCAATAAGAGTTTTCGTAACTTTCGTGAAAATTTGAATGGATAATTTGCAAAGCAAAATAACTCCTATAATATATAACAGTAGTTCTCATAAAAAGAGTCGTCGTGACCGCGCCTGCGGCCACCCGCCATGTTGCGGCGACCGTATTGTTAAATATAAATGTCAGGATTGCACATTTGTTCTCGCCGATACTGCTTCATTCAGATATTTCAAGTGCTCATAATAACTTAACTCAAAAAATATTAATTAAAAAAAATTCTGCATCATAGTATTCATAGCAGTCTACATATTAATTATTGTTGTTTAAAATATAATTTTACTGGTGGCCGCAATAAAAGTTTCTGGTGGTCTCACTTGAGAATCGTTGATATAATTTGTCGTAAACCTAAGTATTAATTTTCATTCTTTTCTTACTATATTTATTTGCGTGTTTGTGCGGGTGAGTGTAGTCGTTTAACACATTTCTGTTGCGGTCGATCAAACTTATAAACCTCCTATAAATCCTTTATGATTCTGTTTGAGTGATTGAGTGCGTGCATGAGGGTGAGTGACAACAGGTCCCTCGCGATAAATAATATCCCGTAATCCTTTAAGTGTTTAATTAATTTATTTTTTGATTTGTTTACATTTTCTGCCACCTTGTAGTTTTATCTTTTTCTTTCCTTGCCGTCTTTCTTAGTGTTTCTCTAAATTTTGAAACATACGATCTAGGAGTAATCTTGTGCCATAAGAAACTAATTATAAAAACTCCAGTTTCCATAATTCATGTGCCCTTTCCTAAGTATGGTGATATACGAGATGGCATGGGATATTAAAAGGCTCCATAGAAAGGGTCATGTCCGGAATTCCGCTTAAAATCCATCTGATTTTATATGAACCACACGTCATATGAGATACATAAACCAGTTTTGAAAAAGGAAAATTTCGGAGAGTTATCGGAAAGTTCCAAACTCAGGATCAGACATTTTCTTTCTCAGGGAAGAGGACTAATGCTGGCAGAAAAGTGAGTCTTCGTTCCAACGATAAGGAATGAGAAGAGGGTTTTAGAGAAAAGTTTTGAGTTCAAATTGCTATATCGAATCAACAAAATTAGGATGCTACAAACACAGGGAATTTAAATGACTGTAGAATTCGTAAAATTTTATATTTAAACCTAATCTATTAAAAAGGTAAATTTTCTATTGCTTCAATGCTATACTAATTTCATCGGAAGAAAAGAAGTGTATAATTAGAATACAGTGGACCTAAAAGCGATTAAAAAGTCCAATCGTTATGAAATGACGTGGAAGTAACATAAACAGCCAAATACATTAATTTTATGAAAACAATTATTCAAGTTGAATTTATGCTTGTGTCGAGTAGAATATTTGATCAAATTCAGCGCCCGTAAATCAAATTAGTCAACCAGATACGCATTTCTGCTACAAAATAAAGTCGCCATAAATGCTGATGCCTCTCAATACAATATTATTTAAAAAATTAGCACCTCCGGTATTCAAATTTACATGGAACTATACAAAACACTACCACTGCCTAAAACGATTAATTAGCCAACTACGGAAAAAGCTTAACGAAACTTCCGAAGTGCAGAGAGATCAACCTTCTCCTCCGAATTCCACCTAAATGATTTATGAGAGATTTCCTGAGGAACATTCAATAAAACGGTGGAAGAGGAAGTGAGATTTTTTTGTCCGAAAAATTGTTTCGCGCCAGACGTTTGGAGCACTGCCAAAGAGTTTAGCCTCCGAGTTGGCAAATTATCAAGGTTTTGAACCCGAACCAAGCGATAGATATTCTAAAGTGAAGTAACCCCTCCCTCACCGGAGAATGCATAAATAAGGGGATAATTCTATTCTATCCCTGGAAAACGGACGAGTGTATCCTAATCTAAATCTCGATAGCATAACTAATGAAGGAATATGTAATTGCAATGATCGAAGTAAAATCAGACGGCGTATCTTTTTAGGTTTAAAGGGAATCAAAATAAACACTGCATCAAATTAATGAATAAAATCAAACAAATTTAAAAAAAAATTTAAGTCAATAACTTTTCAAAAGTGCATAAAAAGTGTAAAAATAAAAATGTAATAGTTTTGTTATTAATAACTTATATAAAACGAACTGAATGAAAAACATTAAATTACTGAATAAATAGAGATATTGAATATATAAAAGTTATGTTACAATTCAAATAATTAGTTCAGATGTATTAAATAATGCAACGTAACTTTTAAATATTCAATATCTCTATTAATTCAATAATTATTTTTTTTCATCCAGTGCATTTTATATAAGTTATAAGGAAATTATAATATTTTCACTTTTACACTTTTTGTGGGATTTATAAAAGTTACTAACATAAAAATTTTATTTTTATTTGTTTTATTTTTTCCTTTTAGACTTAATGTGAAATATATGAATATGTTTATTTATTCTTCAAAAAGTAACTTTATTAACTAACTAGGGAAATGCCTGTTGAAATTCTAAGGGAAAGTTTTTAATTAAAATTTAATGAATAGATTATCCAAAGCAATGGTACCCAATTACACTAAACCGGCAACAACGCAAATCAGTAAGAATGCGTCAAAGTCTCGCATTAAAAACTTATCTGTTGATCGATTCAATGCGTATTCAAAAATCTATGCCAGGAAAACAAACATTCTTTCTTTTAGGTGTTCGTAGTTTCAAGTCTCGACCTCCTACGATGATTATAGGTAATTTTAATATGCGAATGATTAATGCTGTACATTCTGATGTATTCCTTCTCACATATAACGCAACGAATCATTTCCCTCTCGTTCCTTCTCTCTCTCGTATTAAAAGCATTCAAAGCACGCTTTCATCCATAAGAATTGAAATAACAATAGGATTTCTAGGTTTAACAATGTACGTCGTTGGCAAGGAAACAATCCGTTAAAATGGCAATATATCCTCAAAATACGTGAATTAAACGTTTAACATGAGGGATTTTGACTTTAGGCGGAAAAAGATGAACAGAATAGGAAACTTAATAATTTTTTTCTTTAAAATGGTTTAGATCCGAAGATCGTACATTAATTCTTTCTAATTTAGATCTCAAAAAGAATAAATGCCTGCATGTCGAAAAGTCGGTTTACGTGATATTTTATGGAAAATAGAAATGTGTTCCTTAGAGTCGAACTCGGTCGTTTATCCAAATATTTTTTCGAAAATCACTTTTACTACGTAAATAAAGCATTCATGCCAAATTTAGATTTTCTATTTCGATTCCTTATCGATTTTATAGAGCTTCATCAACAAATATATAGATAGATTTCTCAATCGTTCTTCATGGTCACTGTGGCGTATTTGTTTTGATCCATGGCTCATGAACAGCAGTACAAGCGGCACTGTTTGCGAATGTATTATAAGGACAATACATTGTTCTAACATTCGCCAGTGTGCAAAGTTATGAGAACATTCACATAAATTACGACTAAAATAAATCAATGGTCTAACAGAAAGAAAGTCACGTAGCAAATAATTCTTATAAAATTTACACTAAAGAAAAACAATTATTATTCAAACTTCAAGCATAAATAGAAATTAACTCAACCGTAAAATTTTACGGTTAAGGAGTTAATTTCTATGTAACATCAATTTCGCCGTAGTCTCCATCTTTACTTATTTACAAACACAAAGTCTATTCAAAGAATTATCAAGATCGTTTTACGGCCAAGGTAAAACTGATACATCAGAATTCTCCAAAAGCCATAAAATGGTCGTGAGAAACAAAAGAAAATACGAGGCATTCATCATCAGTTGTAATTCAAAGATACTAGATTCTAGAAAGCGATGCACTACTACTGATGAAGGCTGCCTTGTTGCCGAAATAAATATTTGGCATTAACAACCATTTTATGACTTTTTGAGAATTCTGAATTACCAGGTTGATAACATCTATTAGTATTTACTAATATCGCATTTTACTGAAAAAAAAATTTGCTTTTTGAATTGGAAAATTTTTTGTTGACATTTTAAAGATCTTTCTTTAAATTCTCTCCTGTTTGTTTTATTATTAAATTCCCTCTTCAACGAAATAGTTCGCCATGGGTCTCGGGATCCGCGAACTTTATCATGAATGAGAAAAAAGATTCACATTTTGGCTATTTTTAAAGATAAAAAAGGAATGATAAGGAAGATTTTCACTATGAACGCGATAAAAAGAAGGGGTTCAGGGCAGCAAATGGCTGAATTTCAG
Source organism: Tanypteryx hageni (assembly GCA_028673005.1). Lineage (NCBI taxonomy): Eukaryota > Metazoa > Arthropoda > Insecta > Odonata > Petaluridae > Tanypteryx > Tanypteryx hageni. The sequence continues at coordinate 46,028,179 of CM054117.1, forward strand.
GAGAGAAGAAGACGAAGGAAATGGAAGCGAAAGAGGGAGAAAAATGAGGGAGTCGAGGATTTGGACCCATAAATAAGGCGAAATGAGGGTCAGAGTGTTACTAGGACGGCTGTTATACGGGCCAGGAGGGATAACGGGAGAGAAATCGGTTTAGGACAAGATATACCCGGATGAAGACGGAAGCAATTTAGAACAAAAGATGCGTGAGGTGAAGAAAAAATTGAGCTTTGAATTTGAAAACTGCGAAATTGGAAAAAGTTACAATGGGGTAGACGCTGAAACTAAGGGCAAAACGGAACAATAAAATAAAGAAGAAAATTATGTAAATTAGAGCAAAAAAGGTCGGAACAGAATATAAATTCAGATTAGTAAAAAATTTACCAGACACCATATTGCGAAGGAATATATCATTATACGAGAAACAATGAAACATTAAGTTACATGACATCTGATGAATATGAATGACGAAACAAGGATGTTGCATGTCATAACATAGCAGACGTTACAGCCAGGAATAAGGATCCATGGTGAAGAGGGCCAGAATTCATTTAAAGAGGATTATTCTTTCGTTAGGAAATGTAGCATATTAAGTGGAATTAATATAAACTGCGATATTTCATGTGAACTCCAATTTTAGAAAACAAAAAGATTTAATAAAAGGGAATTAAATAAAGTTATGAGGCTAAAAAATCATGAATATTCCGGAATCTCAAATTATAAAGGAAAGATGCGACATAGGAAACAAAAATCTAATAAGCGTGTTCTATTTCAAAAACATTTTTTAATACTGCATTGTTTAAATATTCTTAAAATTTAATCCTGTTTTATTTATCTTTCACGCATATTTTTATGCCATGAGATTCAATTTTTTATTTTTTTTCAGATACATGAATTATTTAATTTCACGGATGATCACTAACTTTTAAAGAAGTTCCTTTCCTATGATTGAAATCTATTCTTATTTAACCACACTAAGTAAGATACCAGGCATAAATCATTTAAATCCAATTTTACTTAGTTTTCATTAAATGCACACATTATTATTGAAATTTTTATTTAAGTTCATCGAAAACTGAAATAAAACACGATTTTATAAACGAATTCGGATCGAAGAATATCCGATAAAAACGTACTTCCACTAAGAAGAGCTGACATACTCGATTGGCTACCGAGCCCGGTTATTTATCAAATTGCCTGCTTAAGCTCAAAAACATACCAGGAAATGGCAAAGAGAAGGAGACGCCTAACGAGAATTCAGCGAAAAACATATCCTTCAAAATACAACAAGCAAGAACAAAATGAAATCGGTAACAGTGACCGAAGACCTATGAAAAAACATCTCCAATATTACTCCTGGCTATTTGAGGAAAACAAGGAATACGTGTAATTGCCACAATATCAGGTTGCTTTACAAATTCAGAGAAAAGCTTCGAAAGTTCGATTTACCTTAACAGATGAAAACCGTTAAATAAATTAAAATTTATCTGGATAAGTCACGGTTAAAAATTTTATCAAAACATCGAAGCCAGGTCATGTGTTTTTATAGTTGAACAATAGCTTGAAAATGTATTTATTTTTGGATTTTTTAATGCTATAGCGCTAAGGTTAGCAAACGAGTATGAAAATCACATCGATTGGGTGAAATTTCTTACAATGTTTTAGGCAAAAACCAATTTATCTGGTAAATTTCCATTTTACGCATAAATTTACAATTCATAACATGGAAATATAACTTCTTAAATAAATTTCAATACCACTTTTTCATAAATATTTTATATATTCACGGAATCTTATTCGAACCATACTATTATCAAATAAGTCTAAGAAAAAAATTAAAATGAATCGTAAGGTTATATTCTTTTTCACGAAGACCTAAAATACAGTTTTCCCCACCGGCAAACAAAATAGCATTTGATACGACTAATTGACTTTATTTATGGCACCCCATAAGATGATTAAAGCAAAAATCGATTTTCGATATAGGAAACGGGGGAAAATCAATAAGGAATTATCTCTCAAAGAGAAAGAGTTGAGGGAAATAGGATTAGAATAATTACGCAAAGAACCGTTTGTAGCAAAGGAGAGGCGTGGGAAAGGGTACAGTTTTGAGTAATTGAATAAATAAAGACGGAAAAGGTAGGCCGGGACTTAGCGAAAGCGGAAGAAATGGCTTTTAAGTCTGGCGTAGGCGGGTGAAAAGAGGGATGGGGAAGACGAGGTCGAGGCATGAAACATCGCGAGGGCGTTGGAGATGGAGTGAAAGATGAGCGGCGCGTTTATCCACAGAAGCATTGCTTCCAGGCAGGTGAGGTCGAAAAGGGAATGTTTAGGGAGGTAACGGGAGGTTGAACGCAAGAGAGAGAGAGAGAGAGGATGAGAAATGCATCCGTCAAATTGGAATAGGCGGAGAGCTAGAGGAAGTGCGTCAGAGAAAAAAATGATAATGACGCGTGGGATAATAATTTGAATACGGCATGAGATAGCCGAGAGAGAGGATCAAAAGGGATATAAAAAATGATAAAACCATGCAGGGACAGTCTCTTTGAAGAGAAATATAGCAATAAATCTAAATGTCTTATATGAGAACCACACATTTATTTAGACACCACATATACATACTATCATGTTCATGTTCAATGCGAAATTTCTTAATAAAGTTTTATAAATTTGAATTCTTTGACCAAAGAATTATACTGACGCAAGTTATGAATACAAAAATAATCCTGTGTAAAAATACAGTACGAAATGAATACAAAGTCAACTTGGTCGTGAGAAATAATCATGCAGGAAAGCAACGGAAAATTAGCGATTGAAATGTCATTTTTACTAAGATACGTTACATGAATCAGTAACAAGCAATCGAATGTGCTCACAAATAGATAATATATAAGCATGCCATGCGAACATCAGACGGAGCGAAAGAGCTTCCTCCAGCAGGGAAACACGAATGAGAGTGAATAGAGTGGGGTCGGATCATTCGAATAAGAGCTCGAGTAAAAGATGGAAAAAGGGCAAATGAGAGAGAGAGAGGTGTTTCAACCCTCCTCCAAGTTGATACATGTATAGTGAATGAGAAACGGAGAGGATTTGGATATCTCCTTTTGCGCGGAGACGACTACGTACTCCCGCCGCCACCTCGTTCCATAGGCACTTGCGACGGAGCAATGTGTTCCGACGCAAGGAAAGAAGATGCGAGAGAGAGAGGTTCAACATTCGGTCTTGATTTGCAGCCTTCGGAGTCAAGAGCGAAGGTAAAGGAGATGGAGGTGGGCTGGGAAAGATATATGTACGGATGGAGAGGGTTTTTATGGGCGTGGGGGTGGAGGAAGAGCAGGGCGCGATTTGATGGAAGATAAAGAAGATTCACGTTCGGCAAAGTTCCTGAGGGGAAGGAGTCTCTTCTATGTGCTTTCACAGACGATGTGGGATAGCAGCAGCGCGAGTTTCAACGCGAGAAAATCCTCGAAAAGTGTTTTATCTAAACCCTTTATTCCACGGACGCGGTGAAAGAGGATCTCTGAAATGGCGCGAACAACGAATTTTACGAGGTGTGGCTTGTCTGTAATCAAATAATTCGATAAAAATCGTTTCTAAGGAGACTGTTCCAGGATCACTTTATCCTGTGCTAACGATTGTATACCAAGTATAATTTGTATATGCAAACATTTTAATTAACTGCAATCGAGACTACTATAAAATTAGATGTAACAAAGACGATAAAACATACGCATAGTATGGGCACGAAAAACCTCCCAAACACGCATTTAACATCATAAATATATCAATAAAGTAGAACTTGCTAATGATGTCTATTATAACTCCGAGTGTTGCGGTATTATTCACAATGGAAAAACCTAAGAAATAACTTTCATTAGCTCCGAGATAAAATTAGAAAAACTTAACAGAAATATTCTTTCAAATAGTATAATAAAATCCCAACAATTAGTATAATACTAATAGATAGTAGCTCAATAACTTTGGCCAAAACTAACAAAGATGAAATACTACTTTAGCCAAAACAACTAGAGGGCTACAAAACCCTGTTTTTGTAGCCCTCTAGTTGTTTTGGCTAAAGGAGTATTTCACCTTTGTTAGTATAATACTGAGAAAATAGCTTGAAAACACCTGTATTTTGGCGAATTTTAATTTATAACTCCACGCAACTCATAGAGTAATTCAGAAACCACAAGAAAATAATTATTATTTGTGAAGTTCGAGAACTAGGAATGGCCGTGAGGATATAAAAAATTGAATTTAATTTAACGTCTTTATTACGGCGAGGTTGAGACTAAGTCAGTCTTCTCTTCCACCTAACCCCTTTGGTGGTTCGAAATGGAGCAGTAAAATCGATGAGATGAAGTGCAATAATTACGGTAGAGAATTGAAATATTTTCAAATAACTTGATTAAAATGTATAAGTTTTCAATCATTTTAAAGTCTTTCATTATGGATTCATTGATTTAAAATGCTGTTGTTTTGTGTATTGTAGTGTTGATTTTAATAAAAAATCAAAGTGATTATTGTACTTACATTTCACGCTAGCACAAAAACCTGTATTAATCGTCAAAAAAGCATCCAGCTTACCTGAAAATAAAGGAAATAGAAATATTTAGTGACACATTTATAATACACGGTGGAAGGCACGTCACATTTGCATAGAATATTTTCTTTCATATCTTTAAATATTAAATTAATACAGAACACCCATTAAGTATTACAATTTTCTTGATAACGATAAATAAAACTACAGCATTGCCTAAGTTTATTTCCTCACCACATGGTAAATTAAGACAATAGGATAATACCCTTACGCTACTCGACCAACAATCCTACCAAACTGTAAAAAGTGTTTCTCGTTTGCAGATGGGAAAGGAAAAAATAATCGCGAAATATAGGCGAAATTTTTAAAACGGATTCCGCTTTCCCAAACAGTCACGGATAGTACATATTTCTTCCCCGGCCGCCGTGTAAACTACATGATTAAAGAATCACACGTTTTCGTCTGCTTCCCAGTCACATACATCCTGCGAGTTGGAGGAGAAGGAGGCCAAGGGAAAAAACTCCACCTCTCTCTTCTACTACGTGACGGGGTTATAGAAGTCTAAGCTGGTAGATAAAGAAGTATTAAGACGTCACCTCTTGATTGCGTCTTTTTTGTCTCTCCTCTCCTTTCAATTTATAACGGATTGCGAGGAAAAAGAGAAAGATAAACTTGTTTTTTTCACTTCTTGAAAGGGGGGAGGGAGAGGAATCCATTCCTAGGAATTCGACCAGGTTTCATTATTTCTTTAATCACGCTAACGTGCCGAGCACGCGAAGGAAACTTGGTATATTTTTTGTGCGCTAACTTCTTTCTAAGAGCTCTATAGCATGATGATCAACTAAAGTGCTATTTCTTTTATAAGATGCGTTATTTTTAGACTCTAGATGGAAATAAGATTTATATTTAATGTGTACTCAATACTCGCCACGCAATATTTTTTAAAATACGAAGAAATCGGTAAGTAATCAATTGATCTGCAATTCAAAGCCAAAATCAGTTATAGCGAAATTAAGCACTGAATGCAGCAAAGATGTGTAACTCATATATTTTTTTAATTAAAAGCATATGAGGGAAAGGAATGGAAACATTCAAAGTAATTTGATTAAATAGGTTAATGGTATAGTTTTCTTTTTCAAAACGCATTTATTGGTTGATTCAATGACTAAATTTAAATACAAATTTTATTCCAGCCATTCTAATTCGCGTTCCTGTCTGCCGCTGCCAACATCTTATATTTAAACAATATTTACCTAATACTGAAAATGAAAATTTAATAATACTTCTATAACAAAAAATACACAAATATAAAACAAAATACTTGCAACTCTCATCACCATTTATAGAATAATGTGGAATAATTTAATACGCACACTTTATCGAAAAATTGTGAATCACAGATAAAGGTAGAATCAATCTGGTTTCCAAAGCATACATTAATATAATGTAAATTTGGAAATACTTCAGAAATAATACTGAAACTTTGAACTTGATAAACCTCTCTTTTGTAAGCTTATTCTTTTATTTATTAAAGATATCCCGAAAACAAATTTGTCCTCGATGAGTAAAAACATTCTCATATCTCAAAATCAATATGTATTACATTTTAGTAATGGCCAGTTTGATAAAGATTATTACTAAATTAGAACGGTTTACGAAGGAACTAAGGTAATTTCAAATATGCTGGGTTATTCACTTAAGAATTTTCTTTTGCAAAGTAAATTTCAAGACTGGGAATAATTTATCCAATTGGACAATAACATAAAAATTATACTCAAAAGTCATGTCAATGTTTACGGCCAAGCAGTCTAAAGGAATATGTGAGCAGGATGAATGTTTTGCATTATATTTCAAATCATGATTTACCAATCTTTTAAATATAAACTTTATTTTACGTAAGAGATAAAGATTAATTTTTAAATTGAACATTCAACTTTTATAGAAGCATGTGTTCTTCCCTAACAACTTAATGATTAATATTTGGATTGCTGAATCATTTTTAATATAGCCTCAAGCTCGTTTACTGACTCTTACTTTCCTCGTCTCTTTCACAGTCTTCCCTTTTCTCTCTTTATTCTCCCAAAATAGCTTTTATTTTCCATTATACTCATACACTAACCTTACCAATAACGTGAAGTGCATCACTGCATAGAGAAACCGGCAAAACTTATCAATATTAATAGGATTTCAGCCTTCTAAGTAAGCTTTCAATTATGCACACTCAAAGAACGTTAAACAGCCTCGAAGGAAACTGTCCATCCAACGTCCTCTCTTTTGGATATCTGTTACGCGAAGAAATGTAACCGAGTATTTTTTTGAGTTTAGAAATCTTTCTATCCCATTTAAAACTGGAATTTCTCCTATCTGTTTTACTGGCAGCTCAGCTCTAAATCTCTCCATATCAATCATAATATATTTCCGTGATCGCGAAGCTCAAACCTTTTACATATTTATTTATCTATTGTCGTTCAGTATTTTACTATTACTAAATTTTATAATGCTTTCTTCCGCCACCGAATAAAACTATTTATAATGTATTCTCGCATGTTTTTTTCCTTTTTTCTTTCTTATCATTTTCTCATTTCATCCTACAACCGTTTCCTCCTTTTGCCTAACTCATTCTCCGCCTCCATCTAGTCCTTTGATTCAAATTCGCTAGACCTTCCCCAATTTACACTCCGCAGAACATCGGGTGTTCTCTCCTCGCCTGATTTGCTCCAGTTTCACCTCGAACGCACCATAATACCCTTCTCCAACGGTTAAATTTACCCTTTTGTGGAAGAAATAGGAAAATCCTACTGGATAAGGTGGACTTGCTACATCGTAGTAATAGTGATCAATATATCATCCAGATAGATACATTTGGTATTGCAATGTGAATAATTTGCGGCATCGCAAGTAACCTAATGAAAGTTTATCTACTTGAAGATCTCCTCCGTGTGATAAACGTTAATTACCAGGATGAAAGCGATAGAATGCATGTGTATTGCAAATTACACATTCGCCAATAGGTTAGTTACATTCCAGGTTAATCGTATGCAGAATATATTGTTATACTAGCGTAACTGTCGGTAAAATATGACGATTACGCGAGACTTAAGTATTAAGTTACAATAAAATTTAAATAAAAAATTAAAGACACCAACATTTTCGTATTTCTGCTCTTCACAAAGTTATTTTTCTTATCTTTCTTTTTATATGGATTCAGTTATTCTGTTTCAGTTGAAGATTAAAAATTTTACTCTGCTTTTGCTGAAAATTTCCACAAAGACCTTGAAAAATTCATCAGTTTTAATCTCATTATCTGACTTCATTAACACAATATCAAAGAATAATCGAATATTTGTTTATTTTCGTTACAGTCATTATTTATCGCAGCCAAGGTATTATTTACACTTCATAACATCGTGAAAATTTCTTGAATATGTGGACAGATGCGACGCGAATTTATAATCCCAGTAAATCCTACCCAATTACACGAAACTGACAAAAATGCAAATCACCTGGAATGCGAAAGATCTTCACCTAAAAATATGTCAAATTTTCGCGTAAAAAATAATTTACGGACTGATTCAACGCTTATTCCAAAATGGACGGCAGGACGTTCGTTGTTTCAAGTCCCAAATTCCTAAGATGGCAACTTTAATATGAAAATGACTAATTTGCTACGCTCACACCCGCGTTAATCAAATTGAGAATATAATCTCTCCTGGAATCGAACACCTGATCTCATGATAGAGAGTGACTTACCTAAAGGGTGAGAGAGGTAGATCCCAGATTATATATTTTTTACCTGGCCGTTCCTGCTTGAAAAACTTATCAGTTTTTCAACAACATGCGGTTAATGCTATTGTTGATAAGTCCCAATTAGACACAGCTTTTTTTGACTTCTCCAAGGCTTTTGACTCTATAGGTCATAATCTTCTTATTCACAAAATTAGCAACCGTTATAACATTCATGGAACTTTCCTAAATCTGCTGAGTAGCTTTTTGAAAAATCGCGTAAAGAGGGTTTTATTAACTGGTATTGCGCCCGATTGGTCTCCCATTACTTTAGAGGTCCCGCAGGGCATTGTCCTTGGGCCCTACCTTTTCAACTTGTTTGTTCATAATTTGGCTACTATCCTTGACTCCTCGGGGACCCACACACTTCTTTACGCAGATGAATGCAAAAGTTTTAAGCAGGTAGATACATTAGTTGACTGCACATCTCTACAAAGTTCAATTAATCTGATATCAAATTGGTGTGATGCTTGGAAGCTAAAATTAAACTTTAAAAAATGTAATATTATGTCTATCACACTTCACAAAAACCATATAATATTTTATTCAGCATTAATTCAGATATCTTAACGAGAGTTTCACAACAGAATGATTTAGGGGTAATTACTTTTAATAAACTAAATTTTTCTGATCATATAATTGTAATTAAAAATAAAGCAATGTCCCTGTTGGGCTTATTGTATCGTTTCACAGATATCAATGACCCGTAAGCGCTCAAAATGTATTTTTCTACCATTGTTCTACCTGTTACATATTGTTCCCCCATATGGATAATGTCTACTATCTCAAATCTCTCTTCCTTTGATTGTGTCGTAAACTTTTTCCTGAGAATTGTAAAATTTCGTGTACCTTCTCTTCGGTGTGCTTCCAATGATGCTATTTATTGGCTCTTTTATTGGATAATCTATTCGTTAATCGAGCTAAATCTGATCTTTCTTTCATGTATAATATCTTAAATTCTATTACAGACTGTCCTGACATACTATCCTATTTAAATTTCCGAGTCGCATGTAGAACTACCCGGTCTTCTTCCCGATTTTATATGTCTACCCCAAGGATTTCCCTTGCTAAACGTTCTCTCTTTTTTCGTCTACCCTCTATATTAAGTAGCTTATCCCCCTATGTTGATCCGTTTTTTCTATCAATTAAATCATTCATTAAGCTAGGAAGCACACATATTACAGTTAAATGACCATAAGCATTGCCCAAATATTTGCTATTGTATAGTTTTCTTTTTTTAATTTGTTGTATTTTATTTTAATACTTATGACTTATTATTGCTGGTTTTTCACTTTAAATTGGCTATTACGCTGCATGTGAAATTATTGATAAATAAAATAAATATAGCGAAACAATTGCCGAAATAGTACAAGCCGTTCTCGAGTTATTTTACTTCTCAAACAGGAGTGTTCCAGACAAAAACACAAACAGATCCAAAATATTATAATAACAAGAATACCCTCCTAAAATGACTACGTCATGCACCACTTTTGCTTCCAGCATCATAATGATCTATATCTCTTACATTTCGACCTCTTTGTTAATAAAAACCTCCCATCAGCTCGCATTCGTATTTCATAAACATAACTCCACCTTCTAACCTACTTCTTCTAATACTAATCTTCTATTCTTTTGCCAAATATATCGACATCGAAGTTCCTAACCAATATTTTCTGCAATGTTAACAAAAATTCCTTTATTAGATTTTCTTGAAGTAATTTTGTCCTCAATTAAGTGACGTTTATCAAGTTTTTTCAATAGAATTACTTTTTGCAGACATAGCTAACCGAAAAAGGAGTGTACATAATCGAAAGGAGTCGTTTAAGATAAGATTTAAATTAAGACATGAAATCGGCGCTTAAGAGGTTTGTGCATCCAAGAGAATGGAGTTTATTTCTCTATTTAACCTCTTCATTTTTCAGCATTTTTCTATCGAATCGCCCGTTCCGAAAATATTTTAAGTACCAATACTCAATCAACGCTACAAATTATACATCGTATCATTTCCTTGTTTCCTCTATAAACATGTTTTCGCACATTCACGCAACGCGCGCGCGCACCCTCTCAGATAAAAATACTTTCTCATTCAACCAAACTCACAATAACCAAGTCTCAAAAGCACACGAGCACGTGCAAACTCTCACGCTCAAACACACGCATAATCATACGCCCCTTCAAGCACACGCTGGACCCCACATAAATGCACCTAATGCCTTCCGTACGTAGGAATTCACACGCATGCAGGCCCACACACTCACACCCACTCAAACACAACACCCCGGTTCACTCTAATGTCTCGCTTCACTACCGCTGCCAACATGTTTAGTGTTCTGCATGTTACAGACCCCATTGAAACTCCACTCTCTTACGTGACCCCCGATTCCAAACAGATTACGCGCTCTTGTTCACCCCTCTCACCCCACCACTCTTTATTCCTCTCTCTCCTCTTCGCATCTCCGCTCTCTCCATTTATTCCTTTCCCTACCTTCCTCTCCGTCTCCTCGTTCCTTTCTCCGCATAACCTGCATTCTCCGAAGAGCCATTCAATCTACCTCTTCCGCTCCAAAATCCCTTCTGTGTATTTCTGTCTGTCTAGGTCCCTTCAATCGCTTGCCATATGCAGGCCGCTGCTGTTTCCTAACCCAGCGCCGCCATTCAGTATTCATCAGACAGAAACGTCAAGCGCTACCTGCCTATATTTATCCCTCGCCGTCTTTAGCTGCAAGCAGTGAAAGAGATTCGTTAATTTCTGATATATTCATCAATTGAATGTCGATTCCAGCTCCGTATTAATAAAGCGAGTTTCAGTTGCGTATTTAGCGTCTTAAAAAGAGTGGATAATATGCGGAATAAATACCTCTTCTGAAATTCAGTATGCATAAACTTGAGAATTTATAGGACAAACGTTTTTATTAAATTCAATTTGTATTTGACGCATTTTTATCACTTGAAATACGTACTATATTTTTATTTCGCCCTGAGAAATTATTTAGGAAATATAATCCTCGCTTCGTCAAAAATATAACATTTGCATCCATTTTAACATCAGGTTGTCTGTCTCATGTAAAATTTCCAAGCATTATGGAGTTTGTGTGCATGTGGCATTATTCGTGAAACGCTTTATGAAAGTAATACATTTCAATGACTAATTCCTACTAAGTAAAAATGTATTTATGAATACATTTTTTAGAATACCAGATTGTCCATTTAATTTTTATTGCACTATCGTCCTTTATTAAATTGTAAAAAATAATATTTTAGGAAATAAAAGATTCATTAAGAATTTGGCTAGTAATTGATGCAATAAATGACCAACGCCAAATTCGCGCGGGGAGAAAAATTACATATGAAGAAGCAACGAGATTTTAATGCCATGACTGGTATTTATTTACAATTTTATTGACCATGAAGCTCATTTGTCATGAGTTTGTGCTTTCTTTCGTGGGGTTTAGTTATCGAGTATTTTTATCTCCCTTACTTCTTTAAACCTTGCTCTGCCAAGGTATTTTACAACTTACTCCTCCCAAGAGAGGTAACTCAGTTACCCCACCATTCTTTTGCCAGCAATAGTTGTTTACTGTGAGAAATGTGTTAATATTAAGATATCTATATAAAATAAATAATATAGAATAAATAGATATTTATAAGGAAAATATTGAATATTTTATAATTACTTTACAATTGTAATATAAGTCTTGCTACTTTGAGTGTTGAGCACAACCAGAGGAGAACATGAAGCAGACTTGTATTTATAACAGTCTTGCACTGTAACATACAGTCACATAAGAACATTCTTTCGTAATTCAACACGCACCTGCCCATAACCAAAATGCTTTGAAAAACTCTTTACCCATTTCAAACATGAAGAGTATAAGCTGGCATAAACGCGTAATATGAAAATAGACATTCGTAAAAATAATTAATATTTTAAAACTACAGCGCAGTTGCAATGAAAAGTTCTTAGTTACCTTGAATGTTGAACAGAACTAGACGAAAACGCGATACCGACTTGGATTTAAACGGCCTTTTAATATAACACACTAGCACATACGAATTTTTTTTGTAATTCAGCACACGACTGCTCATCACCAAAATGTATTATTTTGCATTGTACACCGATAGACTGAATAAATTACACACATATGTAGCCATATGTATAGCGGAACTGCATTTAAAGTAAAATGAAACTAAGACAAGTTCTACCAAGGGGGGTAACTCAGTTACCCCGACAGTGTTTTCATTTTAAAGGTGTCTCTAAAAAGGTTGTAAATGTACACAAAATCCAACAGCCATGTTCTTAGACGGTAAAAATGAATACATAAGGGGATATGAATGAAATCCCAAAAGTAACCATTAATAAAATAGAAAGACGCCGTTGGGGTAACTGAGTTACCACCCTTGGTAGAGGAAGTGTTAACCCTAGAATGGAAACGTGAGTCACCATATTTCCGAAAGATGAGTCTAACGCTGTTCGTTTTCAAACTCCCCCCTCTCTTAGCGGTGCTTCCTCTAGTTAGTTGTCTGTGTGCTGTCAAAGGAGCAACACGTTATTTTTCTCCGGTCACTGTTACCGGACACAATTTATGCAAGATTCGCACAAGGGGCTGACGTGCCAATGGCAAAAAAGCAGACTCAGTTTGACAAACTTAAGTAATGATCTGAAAGCTATGACTTTCAAAGCCTTAGAAGAGGAAAAAAAAGATTCCCGAAACACATCGAGTGGCAGAGCGACAAATGTCAAGAAAGTAGTCATTTCTGCCATTATGGCAAGAGAAGGAAAACCTCCACACTCGGCATACTTTGCAAGAAGCCTATCTTTGGCGATCACCAAAAAAATGTGCCTTAATTGTTAATTTACACATTTCTAACATTAACTATATTTTGACGTTAATAAAAATAATTTTAAAAGTCTTTAATGATATTTTCTTATTCAAAGTTTAAGTAAGTCAAACTGACGCAGCGTTACCAATAAGCGCCTAAAAATAGCGTTACCATTCTAGGATTAAAGCAAAGCATTTTAGCCATTTCAAAGCAATATAAAATTTATCTCACTATACACTAATTTCACGAGTATTACAAAAACTCGCAATTAAAGCATATTAAACAGCTTTAGTGCATTTGATAAAGAAATATATAAACAATTAACAATTGATGCAAAATTTCCATTTTCCGTCCACGGCCTTGTTTGACATTCGTGCCAAAATAACTTTCTGCCTGAATAGTTTGAAATTAATCCGCCGTTTTTAACTATTCATTATTAGTCTATTTTTCAGAATGGAAATGGGCTTATAATTTCTTCGTTGTGTCTGTCTGCCCACTTATTAACTTTGGAACCGATACGCCGATTTTCATGGCATTTGGTGGAAACCTTCTGCTACTAAAGCCGAGTTCCCGAGGATAGTTTTTGTTGCGAAGGTTGAAAGCCCTGGGATCGATTCTAGGAACAATCTTTCCCATTCGATTTACATGGAATATCTGAAATCCATCGTGCAGGGTAATTTACTCATGCACATCAAAATATGTTAGAATTGTAATATCGGAGCGGGATTTGTACTATTCTCTGAGAAAAGGAATAGAAATTCTAATTTGCATCGTATAATTTAGTTTATCGATCGTATGATTTCGAATTTTGCGGAAATACTGTTTTTTGAAGTTTTTAGGCGTTCTTTACCAGCGAAGCGGTAATAGCGGAACGCCTTATTGGCATGTCTGGTGCATTCGTCCGTCCGTTGTAACTTTCATCTCCTAAACCTCTGTGATTTTTAACTGAATCCGTCAATTAGAACTTTCACTTTACGTAATTACCTTAATAAACTTATACTCGTATCTCGTTAAATGGCATCCTTCAAGCAAAAATGAAATATCAAACTTTTATTTTCCTAGCTCTTATATGATCAGTAAGATATAGGTTAATAAATTTATTCGGATAGAGAACGATAGTTACTACTAGAAATTCCATGAGGCCACATACTTACGATAGTTTCGCATATAGAAATTCTAGAAAAAATCGCGCAAAACATCGCATATTTTGTATTCATCGGTCTCTAAGGCGGCTCTTTCGGCAAACAACAATTAAAACCCATGTTAATCTATCCCACGCCTTTATATGATCTGTGAGGTATAGTAAAATTTATTCGGATAGAGTACAACATTTACTACAAGATAGTTCCCGAGACCATATGAATACGAATTATGGCTCTGGATCTAAAAATTCGAAAAAATCCCGAGCAAAACATTGCATATTTTGTTTATATCGATAGCGAAAACATATAAAAATCCTCATATTTCTCTCCCATGCCCTTGTATGATCTTTGAGGTATAGATTAAAAAATATATTTGGATAAATAATAACATTTACTACAAGATAGTCCCCGAGATCATAAAATTACGGCTTATAGTTTCGGGGATTAAAATTCGGGAACCTCCCAATCTTTCGATACCGTAGCATACGTATTTCCCATTAAGAACGCCATTGAAATCTCTGTGCATCCCATTTATAGAGTATACTTTTCCATCTTGTTACCACTTATTACGAGATTTGTCATTGCAAGGACTATTGCTGGACTCGGATTCGGTCTAGTCCAGCCCCAGGACTTATATGCGTTATTTTTGCCACACATTCAGTTTTCCCTTCGAATGTATTTGTAATATTTTATAACGCTAAATTATGAAATTGGGAAACACAAAGAGCAACTCAACCACGGTGATTTTAAAACTGTTATAAGTAACTGCTGCACCACATTTAACTTCAAATAATTATGTGGAAAGTAGGCATCATAAGTTCTGTTTGGATCATTTTGTTATACATAGGCATTTTATTTCATGTAACGGATATTTCAAACATTAATTTACGGTCATAAATATACAATATTTTCTCCTACATATTTTTTAGTAGTCGTCATGTAGGAGTGTTTTTATTGCTGCGACGTTTACGAGTATGTAGGTAAAAATGAGAAAGTTCAGTATTCAGGATTTGGATATGCAAAACTTTGACAATCGCAACAGAAACTAGGTCGCGAAAACTAGTAAAAGTTTATGGAGGACAACGAAGGAGCACAAATATTCTATGCTCCGCCAGATTAAACAGCAGCGAATCCCGAGCTGTATTTGTCATTTCTTTACGGGCGCTAAAAGTTACTTCAAACTTTGTGTGGAAATTACTTATGAAACAAGTGGCATCTGCAAAAGTCGTGATGAAGCTTCAAGACTTAAAAAACAAAGAAAATGTGAACTCGACCCTCTTGATCTTTACAGTCGAATTGAATGCTAGTAAAAACACCTTTGAGGAAAATCTGTTCTACGCTTAAACACGGGTTTGCTACCTGCCGCTAGACTGAACGCAGCAATATGGTAACGAATACGAATTAAAAATTTCTCCTCCCCCTTAAATGGTGCATCAATAAAAATATTACGTAATTATAATGACTAAATACTACAAAACGATATATCAGAAATGATGCCATGAAAATATTCAATTTATATTTAGTGATTTATTTTCTAATCAGTTTTAATAAACCAAACAATCGAAAATTATTTCAGACATACCTCACTTGAGTTCAGTAGTTGTAATATTTACGTTTATGATCTTTTCTTCATCGTAAATAATACATTTCCTTCTGCTTACAAAATCTGCAATGCACGCGTAAGGAATTAAGTGTATTTTGTAATTATATCAGATCTTATTTACTTCAGTAAACAATAAGAATATTTACCTTGACAAAAATTAGGTAGCTATGCTTGAATTTCTCTAAGTTCAAAGCGAATTACGACTTTCTTGCTCGTTTTTATTGATAACTGCTACTCCTACGATAAAAAGTTATAGGAAAGGAAATACTGTACGCTACAATTTCTACAGGTTTATTTAAAAACTATTTTAATATGACCAGTACTTTACGAGATATGACGGAAAGTTCATTTTTTGACACCAGTAAAGTGGTATCCTTGATTGGCTTGCATGATTTATGTGATTTTCTTAATGTCTTTGACTGAAAATCCTTAATATAAAATTTCATGAAAATGCGTTCGGTAGAAGCCGAGATCGAACATGCAGACGGATGGACAAACCGAAGCTAATAGGCGCTTATGCTGGAAGCGAAACACGCCTAAAAAGGTGGAGAGATGCCGAAAAATAGGAGACAATCTCGAGTAAGTTGCATTTAAATTAAGAAAAAGAGAAACGAATGAAAGTATCAAGCCCTAAGACTGCGGTTCCCAATCTCCGCAAACCCCTGGAATTGTAATAGTTTTGGCGGCGAATCTCTTGTAACAATGAATGAAATTTGTAAATACAAACAATTTTGAAAGCGCTTAATTTGTTATAAATAGAAGGTTTATACAAAATATAGTGTGCACGTTTACAATAACATCAGAATCTCTAATATTGTCATCAGTTTCTAGTTAGTACCCAGTAAAATTAAGATAGAATTCTCGAAACGACGAAAAATTGAATACAAAACCACTTAAATAATTAGAAGGAAATTAAAATGTTGGTTAAAATTGCAGAACCCAGAAAGTGAAAAAGACGTCATTAGCAATTTTTTCTCGCGAACCACTAGGTTTGGTGAACCACCGGTTGGGAAAAGTCACCCTAAGAGATTATGACTAAAATGATCCATTTCCTATGCAGACCAAGTGTGGGCTATTAGGCGAGTAAGAAAACTGGCGGAGAGAGAAAAAGGGGAATGAAACGGTAGATGCGTGGAGGAATATTGCCAGGTGGCTCCCATGTCCTCCATTGGGAAGGAGTGGTGGGGGAGAATAGTTCCCTTTCCTCGTTCAAAAAGGCAATCAATGGCCTCCGCAGCATGGGACTCATTCGTATGAGAAGCCCAATGCGGTGGAGACCCTCAACGGGATATCGCTCCTGACTAAATAAAGGAATATGAGAAGGAATGTGTAATGTAATGATGTGGGAATTAAAAAAAATATGGGTGTGGCGCGATTCCATTCGAAGATTCTAAAATAATGAGATAATAGAGTTGTGGGAATATAATTTAAAGTGAAGAAATTGGATGGAATGCAGCGGATTAACAAGTAGGGATGTGCACGGGTTTTCCGTGGTACGTAAGTGCTTTTCGTCAAACTCGCCGTAGCGTAATCATATATTAATGTATTTGCTTTGTAATCAGAAAATTATTTTTCCTTATATGGTGGTAGCTTTATAGATACGCTCGAAACATATTCATTTCATTTTGTCATTCTATACTCGCCCTACAAGCGAAATTTCTTTTTGAAATCGGTTCAGCTAGACTTTCAAACTCATCGTTAAAGAAAAATTCTAATCTTGATATTGTGGTAGCCCTGTTTAGTCGACTCGGATAAAATATGCTATTTTGGTTATTTATTTATATGAAGATTATATGTACCATATTGGATTAAAATTCATGCTGCTTGTTCTTTATAAATACGTGTAAACACATAATTTTACTATTTATTGTGGTAGCCCTGCTCTTTGTCTCCGCTTTACACTTCTTGATTACATTATGGTATGTTGTACAAATCTTATATACAAAATTTAGTTGAAATCAGTTCAGGCTATTCCTTCCAAATCCTAAATTAGTAAAAAAATTAATTTGTAAGTGTGGCATCCCTGTTTGGTTGATCCGGTCCAAATATGCTAATATGGTTTTGTATATATGTGTACATTACAAATTTTCAATTTGGTTAAAATTGACATGAACAGTTCAACACCAATACTGGCAAAAAGAAATTTTTTATTGCTTGTATTGTGGCAGCCCTGTTTTCTATATCTACATTTAAAATGTTGATTTTTTTTAATGTTGCATAGCTTCTTCATCCTAAATTTCGTTGAAATCGGTTCTGCCAATTCCTTCCAAATTCATTAACGAAAAGTTGAATTTTGCAATTGTGGCACCCCTGTAGAGTCGATTTGGTCTAAATATGCCATTTTGGTCTTATATTTATGTGAAGATTCTATGTACTAAATTTGGTTGAAATCGGTTAGGCCATTTCTTCCCTGATATATGCGTACGGACGGACGGACATCACGAAGATAACAGTGCTTTTCAGCATTGACGAAAAGCACTAAAAATGCGTTAAGAGAAAATTTTTTCGAAAAATGTTACATTAGAAAAACTTTAATTAAATATAAAGCACGTTTGATTGACTATACTCAGAAATAGATATTCTATCTTTTCGTTTATGCGTAAAGCATATTAACGTAGCCATGAGAATACCTATTTTAAATATGTTTAGTGCTCTTCGTGATGTCCGACCGTCCGTCCGTACGCACATTTCAGAGAAGAATTGGATGAACCGATTTCGCCCAAATTTGGTATGTAGAATAATCACATAAAATGATGACCAAAGTGACATATCATCTTATCGGAGGAGGATTATTTTTATGACTAGCCCGTCAAATATGACGGAATTATCATAAAAGTAATCCAAATATATTTTATTTCGATATGAAAAATCAGTAAAATATGCTATGATCTGGTTTGGCTTTCAAGCACAATCAAATAACTGTTTATAAAGGTTATCACTGTTTTAATTATATTGATTAGATAATTATTATCAGAGAGGCCTAATAATTACTCAAATATTTTCTGAAAATTTTTCAGAAAATTGGTTTAATTTAAAGAAATTTAAATAAAAGTCATGAAATGTTATTTTTCAATCTTATTAGAAATTCGGTTAGAAATATTTGCTGCATTATCATTTAAAGAAATCCACTAAAAATAACGTTATATTCACATTAATGAATTCCCACCATTTAACAATGGCGCATGATTCGATCGTATACAATGTTTTATAATAATTATAATTTATTATTGTTATTTTTGTACTGCAGCTACTTTCAATCCTATACAAATCCTATACACTTCCTCTTTCTCCGTTTCTGCTCATTTCCTTTCTCTTTTCCTTCCTCCATCTAATAGATTAGGTAATTGTGCTAAGTCTGATCCGTATTGACGCCTTCTCTGTCGTACTAAAGCATTCAAAGCACGCTTTCCTTACGCATATAGTATAAGGACGAAAATACAATCTCGTGGTTTAACAATGACATGGTCGGCAAGGCAACATATGGTTAAAAAGCTTAAATATTTCCAACTAATACGATTCAAAGGTATAACTTGAGCGATTTCGATCTGAAGGAGAAGGCAAAAATCGACGATATGAATAAAAATTTATGTTTATTTTTCTTTAAATGGTCCCTGTCCGAAGATAGTAGGTCGATTATTTCTAGTTTAATTGTGCAAAAGAAAAATAGCCTGCAAGTGAAAAAAAGGGATTTTTAAGTGTTCTGTTATGGAGATTTGTATAGAGCGTTCCGGCGGACGGATCAACGGACCAACAGGCCAACGGACCAACGAACGGACGGACAGAATTAGGATATCATTATATATAGACGTTCCTTACATAGGAGGATATAACATACATATAGGAGGATACTAATGTTTAGGCACTTCCAGATGAGCTGGAGATTCGATGGGATTTTGTACAAAACAGACTAGAAAAAACGAAAATCTTGAAAAAGTGCAACAATGCGGCCGCTAAAAATTCGCAATTGTTTAAACAAATTTTCAAGGTTTTTGTATTTCCGAATGTGCTACAGAGCTGAAATTTTTTTCAGAGGTAGGATTTATAAAATAACTAAATAGGGATTATAGAAATTTTGATATTTTAATTTGTTAGGCAGTTAAAAATTCTTAAATTTTAAACAAATAGGTAAATGTTTAGACACTACGCGGCGAGTTAGGGAGCTGAAATTTTTAAATTATTTAGAATTTTGTCTATATAAACGAATAAACATTTCAATGTATCCATGAATTTGTTATTGCGGCCCTTAAAAATTATTTAAATTGAAACATTTAGAAAAATGTAATTTCACTTCTAATTGTGCTATAAATTTAAAATTTGGCAGAAATGTGTGGCATTATTAACCCAATGTGGGAAAAGTATAATATTCCTCAAATTTTAAAAATTAGTGATTGTTTAACTCCATTATTGTTCCATAATGAAAAAACGAAATCCGGTCAAGAGGAGAAATCTTTAAAATTAAAGAAATATTCCTCATGATGAAATATCTCTCTGAAAAATTAATGTTTTTTTTTCAAGGTGAGATGAAATGCTTGCAGTATGCAAGCACCTTCTACTAGTTATGTATATTATAATAATATGATTTTAAAAAATTAAGTGGATTTTGACTAAACAATAACAAGTGCACATTAAAATAGGCATTCAACTTGTTTGTGCGTGCTTAAGTTTTTATTCTATTTCCCAATAAATTCATTCTATAATTTTTACTCGATTCACATTTTGATGATATATTTTAATTTTTGAATTCTGTGAAATATGAGAGACGGAATCTTTCACAAGTATAGTAAAAATGTCCTGATTTTTCCATTTTTAGTAAATTTAAAGACAATCTGTTGCGAAGTAACCATGAGAAGAATCTATCAATATTTCAAAGTACAAAGTCTTGCATAAAAATATTTCTCCAAATACTATTAAAGCAATGTCCGCCAAAACTTTTGAGTTTTAAAGACAATAATGAGCTTAAAGCTATTTTATGAAAAAAATTTAAAACAATTTATCATGTTATAAAGACAAAACAGTCATTTTATTCTTAAATGAGAAAGATATATTTGGACTTCCAGATTAGCAAAAATGTTGTTAAGAAATTCTCTCTCAAAAGAAAAGATACCGTATTAACACTTGATTTTAACTGATGGAAATAAATACTTCAAGATTAAAAGAATGAATTCCGAAATTTTATTTCAATTAAAATTTATTTATTAAGTCTTTATTTATTTGGTTTTAAAGCCATTTTATGTCAAGCAAAACAACAAATAAACGATTCTAGCATTAGGTTCGTCACCTGGAGGTATTTGTGAATGAACAGAACATTAAAGTGATAAATACAACATTTCGGGAAAACATTATCGCTTATCATTTTTTGGAGAATTTTAACGGAATTTTTCGCCAAAAATTTATTCGGATTCTTATTCGCCACAATAACCTAAAAGTGAATAAAAAGCGTATCAAAAACTTTTATCTTGAAAACGATACACCAAAGTTTCGAATACAAATATTTTCTCGAAAGTAAAGGGAGCTTCTCTAAGTTTATTTCGTGCGAAATTACTATTTCAAAAGATAAAATCTAAGAAAATTCAATATTCCTCAAATCCCAAAGCTCCAGAATTCTTTCTCATTCTCGACGTCTAAAATACCCAAGCATTTCCAACGCAAGGTCGGCCAAAAATTAATGGAGGAGGTGATGTAGAGAGAAAGAGAGGGGGAGGGGAGAGAAAGAGAAAAGTTTTAAAAGCATTAGCCCTTGCGATACCAACGGGATCACATCAAGATGCGGATTTGGGATTTGAGGTTCAGTTGTGCGGTAGGCGAGAGGAAAGAGGAGGAGGAAATGAAAGTTGCAGGTAGGTCTTGCGGGTTTTATGGGTAGAGAAAAGGGGTTGGTTCCGTGGTAATGGTCGGTGGTTAAAGGCTGGAAGTTGGAGGGAATGTTAGGGGTTGGGAGGTGGGGAAGAAGCACGTGGGAGAGAATTCCACCCACGATAGCTGCGCAAGCGGAAGGAGACGTTTCAAGAGGGAAAAACATATGGGAATAAAACACAGCACATCCACTTTATTAGAGATATGAATTAAAGGGAATGTCTGAGAGAGCGTGTGCCGCATCACGCGTGATGAGCAAGGAGTTAGACACATTAACACTTGGACACAAATTTGAGATAATTTCCACGAGCAGAATTTTTCAGCAAATATAATATATATATATATATATATATATATATATATATATATATATATATATATATATATATATATATATATATATATATATATAGTGGAGGTAAGAAAACATTCTAACTGCGCAAAAACATTAAATATCGTTATTATTTTATTTGGATTATGAAGGAAAGTTAAATATAACAAATGCATTGATAGTTGCAACAACCTTCAAAATTTACCATAATACCTTATTAACATGAATTCCATGGGATAAATTCATGGCTACGAATCAGTAGCAACAATGAATAGGTAAAAGTGAAATGAAAAAAAAAACAATATTATATTTAAATAATCAATAGAGTGAAATATTTTTATGGAAGCGAACGAAAAGAAAGTGGGAATATTAACAGAGATTTAAACAAATAAAAAATTATATTTCAATTAAAAACATAAAAGAAAATGACGAATAAGCAATCCATTGTGCAAGGCAACGGTAGATGATTGAGAGACAAAAAAGAAAAGTTAGGACATCAGGCATTGGGAGTCGAAATTTGAACGTAAGAATTTCTCCATTGAATTTCAGATATACGCAATTATGTTAGATTTATTGACTCTATACGATTTCTAATTAAAAAAATGGAAAGATTAATGGTTAACAATTTTTCCTGAAACCTATTCGCATTTTTTATCAGTGAAGATCAGCGCGGAAGCTTTACATGTACGCCTTTTTCCTGCCACTCCTGAGGATTTTTATAAAATAAATCATCAAGATATATGTCAAATGAAAGAAAAAAATCAACGTTTTTAAAAATGTGGGAGCCTCGGAATTACATATACATTCAGAGCTCGTTCAGTTACAAAACCATAGCATCTACGAATTTTTATGCATCTTTCAATATGAAATTTAACGAATGCCTCAGCTCTCGTTGATACATACGATTCAAATACGCCATTGTTAAGTTGATAATTAAATATGTTCCAACTACTAAGTTTCATACAAATATATAAAAACGCATCACATTCACATGCTGCGATATATGGATGGTGGTCAGTCGAACACCCATGATTCATACGGTGCCCTACTTCGGTAAATAATAAAAATAGGCCTTTGCCCATTAATTCAGCCCCGCGCCATCTTATCACTGCGATGCCACAAAAACTGGGAACATTTGCAATACGAGTGAAAGAAGAAACAAGTGCAATATTAGGCGAATAAAAATTGGAAGAGCATGAAATGGTCGTTAAAAAAAGAGCTTAACAAACACACACATACATATTCCTTGCTTTGCAAAAGCGTTGACTGTTCACGACGGAACCAACAAGGAAAGAATTTTTAACTTTACGCATGTTAGAGCTAGAGGGAATGTATAAAACAACTCCGAGTGCACTTCAAGGGGAAAGAAAGGGTCGTCTCTGTTTGGTCGAAGTAACGGAGGGAGCAGCGTTAAAAAGAGTTTGGCGGTTGATGCTTGGTGAAAATGGAAGAGGAATGGATCTCAGGTTTGTAAAGTCTGCACAGGGGAGGTCGTTCGAGAGAGTACGAGTACGAGTCCGGTCCGAGAGATGTGGCGTTTCTCGTGTCATTACAGAGGAGCTCGACACTCCATTTGTAACTTTCGTCCGCATCCTAGAGAATTCCCGTGTTTGAGGCGCGGTGGTCGAAGAGAAATGAGGCACGCTCCACTTATTCAAACAAACTCTCTTTCTGCTGTTGTTCTTTTGGCGAAGTTCTTTGAGGGACGTTTCGTTTCAGCGCGGGGTTAAAATTTAAAAATTTCAAAAGCTTGCAAACCTGGAAACCGAATTCCTAACTGCCTGTGGTATTTTTCTACGAGCGACGACGTATTTCTCTCAAATTTAGGGTGAGCTTTTCGAAAATATATATTTCGCTCAAAACTCAGTGTTCCACTCTTTTAATTCCAAATATTTTTGTTGGAATTGTTGGAAGCCTTCTAAATAGATATTTGGCTTATATATCAGATATGCTACGAATATATTTTATACGCTTCTATGTGAGTCGTTAAATTTCTTATAATTTCCAGTTTTATTTTCCATAATATTTTTCTAAATATTTACATTAAAAACCGAATAATTACCACTTTAATAGGGAAAACTTTCACTTTCATATTTTTTTCAAAATGAACTTCTTCGTAAATAAAATTTGATATTATCATGCCTTAATTTTATTTGTCCTGGCTTAGCTATAGCTGCTCATTTGAAAATTCCACTTTCCATTTATTTTTTTTCCTTTTCGGTTTATATATTTGAATTGCTTGTTTGAGAAACTCCATTTGATGCCACAGCAAAAACTCGGCAATGCAAAATTCTCGTTTAAAAGAAGCTTATCTATTTCAATCCACAGCGAAAATATAGCTATGGTATGTTGCTCATGATAACGACCTCGTTACCACAAATCATAAAAATTTATATTCCTTGAAGTCTACCGACGAAGTTATACCGTATTTAATGTTTCACCAAAAACTTTTAATCGGTTTAGTAAACGAAACGATAGTGTGAATCAGGGGTGGGCAACATACGATCTATTCGGTCCTAGAGAGCAGTTAATTTTGCCGCGACGATATGATGAAAAATCGATCCGTAAAATGTAACACAAAAATTCGTCTTTTTTGGATAATTTGGAAACATTAACTCTAAAATCCTAATTTGAAAATCATTTTCAATAGTACAATACCTGAAAATCCCAAAATAACATCCGATTTGAACACTAATCCGGCTCGCCAAAGCATTGATAACTTCCAATGCGGCCCGCCGAAGGATTCCCGTCCACCGATGTGGCCCGTCATGCAGAAAAGTTTGCCCAACCCTAGCGTAAATTAAATATGCGAACATGTTAAAATTTTCTGCGAATTTTGATAAAGGCGAAACGAAACGGTAATTCCCAAACTTGCCGTGTCCGCCGAAGGTACTCAGTGAATCCGGAGCGCTGCTTTGTCGTTCTCTAATGCATCGCGTCATGCGGTGAGCGAGCAACCTGTTTAGCGGTTTCCGATTGTTGTCCCATTATTACGGGAGAAGATGTTTTTTTCCATTAGAATGGAAGTCCGTGTAAGATTTTTATTAGCTTCTTCGTAATAGCGCAGCCGCTACATTTCGAAATCGCGATTTACAATTAATCAAGCACTGCTCCGCGAATTGCAGATATTTTCCTTTCATTTCCGTTTCCATTGTTGTAATAAAAAATTAGCCTGTAACGACGAAATGAATTTCCAAGGTCATTGAAGTTCTTTCGCAATTTCTTCTTCTGTTTAATATAAGATCTTCAGATTCCTAAATTTTCCAACGCGATAATGGCCTAATTTACAACTAAGGTGCACTGACTAAGTGGTTTTTAAAATCTATGAAAGTCTAGAACACTCTGGTTAAAATTCATCTGACCACTGATCTCAAGTCAAGAATATTACCTTAACAGTCTCATTGTGAATCAAAAAATAAACGGCGCAATATACATTGCACAAACTTTCTCATATACGTATATAAGTTTGGTCGACTGTGTACGCTTGTAAAAGAAAAACGCTAATAATTCAAAGTTAACCGTATTTTAGCGTATATTTAATGCCAGTGATCGTTATTTAGTAACTTCTGGGATATATGGCTTAGTTAATACTGTTTGTGACATCAGACAGTACGATTTGTTGGATTTTAATCAAAATCCGTATAGCCATTTTTGAGTAAATCGAATTTTGTTTCAAAATATCCAAGAATAAAGTACCATTCATTGGTGCGCAATCGTTCATCTCTTCAGGATGTCTTTTACGAATAATATTATCCATAAATGTGATATATCATTCGATTTAGTTTAACCCTAAGGCTGTAGTAAGGTTTTGAATGGATCGTGGCGGAGGCGTGACGTCATAGGGCTTAGGTTAGGTAGATTAGCGTACATTGTAATGTCACTGGACGCCCTATAGTGATTTCAAGAGATAAATGGCTTACTTAGTATTATTTGTGACAGCAGGCTCTACAATTGAATTGATTTTAATCAAATTATCTCGAGCCATTTTTAAGTGAATCAAATTTGTCTAATAATCGCTATTTATTTTTGTGCAATATCACTTTTATAATAAAAAGGAACTGCAAAAGTTGATATATTGCATAAATAATCATTCGATTTAATGTACGCGTTTGGGCCCTAGAACGGCGAACAGACAGGCGGCATGGTGAAAACCACTTTTATGGACTCGGAGACACCTAAAAGGTGTATTTCCATCGAAATCTCTAAATGGAATTTTTTCACGATTACAATACTTTCTCAATATACTACGCATATAAGAAAGTACTAGCATTAGTGGGAGCGCTAGATTAATTCTGAAGAAGCAATTTGCTCTACAAAAATTCCCTTCCAAAATGAAAGCAAAGGCTGCATTTAGAATCTTTCAGAAATAAGGATGACTTTGAACAAAGTCAGATGGAGGATAAAAAACTGCCGATTAAGAAGTAGGGAGTTAAAACTTCCATTCATTAAAGACTGTTTCAGTTGACCGATAGAACGACAGGTCAAATGCACATAGAAGTCAGAAACATTATACTAGATGGTATCGGGATACGACATGAGGAGGAGGGGCCAAAGGGGAAAAACAAAATGCTCGCATTCCTCTTTTGAGTCTCTTACCCTCAGCTGAGACCCCTCTCGAAGACCATCGGTCACCACCTCCTCAGCTAGCCCTTCCCTCATTCTCTCTCTCTGTCCCAATCCATTCTTTTCCTCCCAAACTCTCTCCCACATTGCTTTCCTCTTTTGCTCTTCTTCTCAATTCCCTTCCAATACCTTTCCTTTCCTTAGAGAGTTCCCTTAATGGCCATGTTCTCGATTTTTTTATATGACTCCGTCCCCTGACCTAAAGAACCATTCCGACATTAACTCAATGGTTCTGAGAAAACTGCTTTCTCAAACGTGGCAGGAGTTTAAGAGATTGAGGACCAGAGGGAAGAATAAAAGAGGAATTGAGGGCTACTGAAATGAGGCAGGAAAGAGACCGTGTGTAGAAAGAAATGGGATGATATAGGAATGCGCTAAGACTGGGAATGCGCAAACGAATTGAAATAAGATACCCATTACGATGTTAAAGAAATCTTTAACAGGATAATAACGAGGAAACATTATTAGCGAAATAGTGCCCGAAGAGGTTAGAAATAAACGCTGAAAATATGTTAACCATAACACAGCAAAACTGTAAAACTATGAAAAATGCTATGGTTTCATTAGAATTTTAAAGATACGAGACTAATTTATAGTTTTTAATGCGACCAAACTGGATTATGTATCAATGTCTGCAGATTTGTTCTCATTCTCACAGTAACTACATAATTTGTATAAATGTGTAACACCTCATTCGATAAATGCGGTCAATTCCCGATTTTCACTTTAGACGAGAAATACGGAGAAAAATCACCTTTATATAATTTGCCGTTGCCACAACAGAAAATCGTCTTTATCAAATGTGAAGGGAGACAGACCAAAAATAAAAAAAAAATAATTTTCTCACGCATTGAAACCATTTTCAGCTAGAAGATCCCATAAGGGAAGTGAAATTTCTTATCCGTATTAGATAGAGTTAACAAATTATTAGCCATCAAATATCCATCTCTGACTGACGCTACAAAAGAATAAATAAAATCAATGACATGTCAATAAAATTTAATGAATATGATAGACGTAAAAAATATGATGGAGAAGTTCATGCAAAGAAAATGATTCTTAAATCTTTGACATAAGAATAGTAAATTCAAGAATAAGTACTTATCTTTTCAAATGATTATTTTTGAATTTGTTTTCAGTCATAAGAAAGGCTCGATAATTCTCTGGGCAACAATAATAGAAGCTATACTCAATTACCAAATGCGGATTTACCTGGTTGAGTTGTCCGACAAAGTATTCACAGTGAACTTCTTATTTATAAAGAAACCGAGTAAAAATGTATAAATGGGGAGAGGTGACTGACTTCATGATGACACACAAAAGGGACTTCGTAGAAAAAACCACACTTAAGATGTACATCAGTGTCAGCAAGCATTGGACAAAAAATGATTAAATTGAAGGGAATAATGTTAAGATGGAAAAAATCCACGATTACGCGGAAAACAAAATGTTAATGAGATTATAAATAAAAAGAAAACTGTAAGATCTCAGTGTGAGCAATGTATCGTATATTTTACAATGTTTTGACAAGCGTGTATCAATACAGCGGGAAAGTAATGAGTCACAAAATGGAATGGTCTTCCGGAAAAATTATCCATTTATGTATTAAAATTGTGGAAATGCACTGATAAAAAACCAATTTGTTTACTTATCTAGGCTACAGTCTTAAAATGATTGCGAACATCAAAAACAGACCATGAAGGGAATACTAGACATGAAGATCAGCGTGGGCGATTTAATTAGGTGAAATTAAAGCAGGTTATTAAATTGGCCGGCAGAAATTTTCACTAAAATTTTTCATCGAAGTATATTTTTACAGCCTAAGATTTAACTCAAGTCAGAAATCCTTTCGAAATCGCTCAAAATCTTTTTTTCTTTCTAACTCGCATAAAAGGTAAATATTCCGTAGCTACAGTCGATGAGGATGAATTCGGCTCAAGAAGAGATTTGACCTAATTCTGAAGAAGACTGCAACACTTGAGAGCTTAACGTCATTCCTGAATGCTGAGATGTCGCACTCATTGAAGGCTCCTGAAACAATGAGAAGGGAATACCGAAGACCCTCTCTTTCTCTCTCTTTGTAATTTAGCTTAAAAGAACAAGCTTGGTCAAAGCTTATAACGGTGACAGGTGAAACTCTTTTAATTTGTTTTTTCTACTTCTAACAGACATAACAATCTCAGTTTGCTGAAATTTTGATAGAAAAAGGATCGTCGTTTGCAATCAGTTACCCGGTGGGCTCTTGCCTTGTTTAGAAACGCCTTATCTATTAATTTAGATTAATTAATGCTCTCTTTGTTGTAATTATATCACTTTATACGCGTGGATTTCAGAGGCTACGTTACTTCTGATGCCTAAAATACTGGATCGCTGGATTGTTTTATCGTGCAGTAAACTTTGGGATTATGGGTGCCGACTGATTTGAACGGTAAAAATGTGAAATAATCCAAAAGAAGTAAAGAGCATTTATGCTGCATTAAACCACCATCAACATAAACGAAGTATAAATAAATGACTAAATGCTTTGTTGCCTACAGAATAGAAAAATCGGTTGAATATAAATTACACAAACTTTCTCATATACGTGCGCGTTTGGTCTCACTAAATTCTTTCCTGTGGAAAATGTCTTCTGCACGTAAATAGTGTTAATATATTGATAACCTCATACATATGAAAGACTTGATAAATACCTATACTATATATAAATATCAAGTATTATCTGAATTGGCGAAGCCACACAGGCACTGAAGCATTATCGCTGGGCGAAGATTGTTGAGTGAGTTAGACCGCAGTTAGGGGTAAAACTAGGTATATCATATTGTTGCTGGACGCTATATAGTTATTTTTCGAGAAATATGGCTTAAGCAGCATGATTTATTACCCCATTCTCTGTAATTGACTGTATTTCAATCAAAATCACTACAGCTAATTTTGAATAAATCGACAATTTGTAAAAATCAACAAGAATAATCTAATCTTCTTTGTTGCGCGCTATCATTCATCTCTTCACACTTTCAATTCTGAATAATACTAGCTTAAATACGAAATATCATTTGATTTTGTTGTGCCGTGTAGATCCGAGCACATAAAGATAGAGGGAACGGCGAAAACCTATTTATCGGACTCAGGGGCACCTAACACTAAAATCAAAGTCTCGAAGTCGATTTTTTTCACAATTGCAATACTAAGTATATGAGACAATAAAAATTAATTTATAAATTGTTCCAGAACGAACCAATAATTGATCAATAAATTAATTAAATCTAAAAAGTAACTGGTGTACAAAATAAATTATTCTTTCTCTAAACTGTGAGACCTATTTAAATTTTTCCTTTAGATATTAATTTATTATGAATGTTTTACCCCAAAAATTAGAACTGCGCTCTTTTACTCGACCGTGAGAGATCAAATTTATTCAGTCACACGCAGCATGTTAAAAAACAGGCTCGATTAAAACAGAAGGAAAATTAAACTAAAATAAAATAAAAAAGCAACTTTTGGCACTAATTAAACCTATCGGTTTTCATGTATACTTCATCAGTTTTTTTGCCGTAAAGTTTACCAGACAGATTTCTATAAATAAACTAAAGCTTTAGAAAATCCTTGATCAACGCTCCGCTCTTTAATCTACTCCAAAAGAGGAAATTAATTAATCTGCTTGTTCAGGGTAATTTTTTTCATAATGTTACCTGAGAGGTCTAAAAGTGAACGCTAGAGGGCAGAGTGAGGGGGGAAAAGTTACCAAGTTCCTTTCAATTCGTCGTTCCTACGTTTTTTCCCCACTGTCAAATCTTCTGCATCACTTACGACTCACTCGTGTCTACTCCTTTTGTAAAACTAGACGTCCACTTTAGGCTCCAACGACCTCAGAAAATCTATGCCTTGGTTCCATACCCAAGTTTTTAGAAAATCGAGAATCAATTAGCATCTCTTTCACATATACTATAACTAAAGTTAAACCTGATTAAGACATTCGAGACGAAATCCTTCTTTTTAAATTAATTTCCACATAAGCAACTTAACCACATAGCAATAAATTATAGCAAGCAATGGCGGAGAATGAGAAGTTGCGATATAATCAGAATTTTTTAAGATTTAAATTTAGATTTGAAATTTTATTGTCGAATGTGAATGACATTTCCAGAAACATTGATAGCATAAACGATGCGTGATATCATAATTAATAAATTAACATAAATTCATGTAATTTTATCTTATAAACATCTTAGAAGCAACCGCGGTTATGTATGTACTCTCAAACACGTTAATACTTGAAAAATCATATACAGTGAATTAGGGTAAATGTATGGATTTCATATGATAACAAACTGAAGTATTAATTTGAAACTCTCTTTGGTTATTCGCAGTTTACTTATAAGCCTTAGGTCATTTCAATTTATTTCGTTTCGTTTTAATTTATAATAATAAATGGCAATGTAAAATCACAGAACATTCTTTGAAGAAATATAGAACTATGATATCACAATTTTAAATTTATTGGCCTTAGGTCAAGGTGTAATTCACCGACTAAGAACTTTATCTTAATGGGTTGACATAATCATCTGTGCACTTTAGAGCAGTCGAGGAAGTTATATTACCCTGGGACTTTATGTCCCAGTTTCTGAATTAAAAAGGACGAAATGGTATGTCGGGTAGGATAGATAGCGTGGAAGCCTTTGGGATGCCGGGAGTATTTTTTGCGCATCGAGGCTTTGCACGGGTGTAAATAAGACAAACAGTACAAAATACCCCAAAAGGAAACCCTTTAATGCCTTTGAATAAAACAACTTCTAGCTCTCATACGCCTTCAAGGATGGCACCTCATTTTTGTCCTTTTAAGAAAGCCAATGCGGTACTCCAACGCTTCAAAGAGGAAAATATGTGCTAATTTAGGGCAAAGAGATTGACTACCAAGGAATATC
Source organism: Tanypteryx hageni (assembly GCA_028673005.1). NCBI lineage: Eukaryota > Metazoa > Arthropoda > Insecta > Odonata > Petaluridae > Tanypteryx > Tanypteryx hageni. The sequence continues at coordinate 46,059,797 of CM054117.1, forward strand.
AGAGACAAAAAAGAAATGGAACAAGGATCGCTCAATATATTTTAGAAATGAGTTTTGGCGCAGTAAAAACACGTGACTGTCTTCCTTATCCCTAGAGGGTAATTACAATCTTAAATTGCTTTTTAAGTTTCTGTTCGCCTATATAAATTATAATCGTGCAAAAGAAAATTAAATTGTTATGATATTCCACAAATGCCACTTTTTAATTTACATTATCTATGAAATTAGGCCAATAAAGCATGTCATAATCTTATAAATCCCTTAAAAATTTCATTTCACATTCGCTAAAATTTAATTTTTAAATTAATTGTGAGATATTTATCTAAAACATTTATCAACCATATCGAAGAAAGGTGCATACTAAAAACATCCATGGATAGGAACATTTGATATTAGCCAGACAACTTCCATTGGTAAATCGTTTGAATGACGAAATTTAAATTCAATAAATTCCTAACATTTTCAAATTATTAATTTTTAGATTTGCTAAAAAAATATTTACTTTATAACCCGACAGAAGTTGAAAATTAAGGATTGGGTAGTAAAAAATGCAGGAAAGATCTAATAGGAAAATTTCTCTAATTATACTAGTATCGCCAATAAATTTAAGTATAGTAAGTAAGAATGCGTACCTTAATAACGTTTATTTTAAATTATCTTTGTATTATGTAAATCCAACTATTTTTCAAACAGCAATAACTATATAAACGAAGATTTTTCGTTAATCACTTCGATTTGGCCACTTTTAACGCACTGATTACACGAAAATCACCAAAAATACATCTTGTTGTGTTTAAAAACGACCGTATATAATTTATAGTAAATATTTTAACTTGAAGCAAAAATTTGTGTAATTAAAGCTAGTTATTGGAAAAAAGTACTACCCCAAGGGTTAAAATGACTAACGCTCTTGCTTGCCTATGCTTGTTTTCTTATACACGAAATTTTTTATTGTATCATTCAATGGAATGCACGATCTTCAAGACATATATCATGTGCTTTTCTCCAAGCCGACGCCTTATGTTATGTTTCAGTTCTTCCACGCCTTTTTACAGCTTCGAATAAAACAATCTGAGAGAAAGAATCTCATCTTTAAGGGCTCAATATATAGTCACCATAAAATCTGATCTGTCCAGCACATGACTTTCTCCATACAGAGTAATGAATATGAATACAATGGTAATGAGAAGCTGCTCTCAACATCCGCATTTTCAACAATAATTATCTACAATTACACTCGTTAATAATTTCTAAGCACTTCGAATAATTTGAATACATTACTAAACACACTACTCCCCCGGTATCCGTGAAGGATGTGTTCTGCGAAAACTTCGTGGATAACGAATTTGCGAATACTGGGTCCTTTGTTTAAATTATAATTCTAAGGATAGGTTCCAGAACTCTATGAACCGTACTGAAGAAACAATATTTGTAGAATTTAATACATACAAAGACCCATTCGCAGTGGTAAAAATCTGATGTGGCAAACACATGACTTTCTGCATATGTAGTTGGTAATTTACAAGTTTGCGGCTCTGAAATCGCTGTCAATATTGAACTGAAATATTTCCTTAACAATTGGCTCTACAAAAAATTATTAAATACAAAAGTTGTAGAGAATAAAATTATATATAACTCATTAAATACGATACGTAAATGAAGAATTACAGGAGATATTTGAAAAACGGAAAATTTATAAGAATAAACACCCACTTCTGGTAGACCGATTATAGCTAAAATCGAATAAGTTCTTGACTTTACAATACAAATGCAAAATAAGAAATTTTATGCTGATCGGATTATTAGTTTTTGAGTTAGAGCGCCCACAAAATTTCGGTCACAGACACACACCCACAGACATCATCGAGAAAATAGTCAAAACGTGTCAAGTGGACCTTAAAACATGTATTTGCGTTGATAGATTGATAATTTATTTAACACATACAGATCCCCCAGGTAACATTTGTTATAAAAGACAGGAATAATAATATAACGAAATTACAAAAAGAAAAAGAAAATAAAAATAAAAATTACAAAATGACTAACACAATAAATATTTCCCAGCAGGCAAATGCAAATATAAATACAAATAAATAAATACATATACAAATAAAAATACAAATAAATGACAGTAGCTTAAGTCTCTAAATAGCTTACTTCTAAGGGTTGAATTCTCGAATTCGATTTTTTTTATTAAAACAATACTTTCTCTATACCTATTCGTATGTGGAGAAAGTAAAAATAGATTATATCAAATAGAAGACATTGGAGAATATTTCTAACTTGGATTAGCGGAGGTGGTAGGGGGAATTCTCATGCAGAAAATAAACAAGAATAATTATACATCGGTGAGACAACTCCTTCAGCCATAAAAATTTATTAAAAACCCAATGCATTTCGCCCACTAAGTGGCCATCTTCAGGGGCGAACTTGTATCGACAGTGACTGAAAGGCAACTGTCGATACAAGTTCGCCCCTGAAGATGCCCACTTAGTGGGCGAAATGCATCGGGTTTTTATGGCTGAAAGAGTTGTCTCACCGATTAAAATCGAGCCATAAATTAACCAAGCCACCAACCTTTATAACAATAATTATAGATCATTACCACACAAACAGAAGGTTGTGTGTTTGCCTACTTTTGCGGTAATATAAGTGTTCGAGAGCTTCGCATATATGTGAGATCTTGCTCGTGGATACTGGGTAACACGATATACTTTTAATAGAAGAGGCCGAGACATCGTGGAGTTCCATAATCAAAAGACGTAAAAAATACTGTCTAGAATTTTCTATGTCTTTTGAATTGGATATATAGTACAACTCGCGTGTACATGAATCCGCGAAAACGGATTTCGCGGATGCTGGGGGAGTAGTGTACTTTGAATCACTTCTCACATTGAAAAACAACAAGTAAACAAAACCTATTTGTTGCTATGGATAAGAAAATATCGATGCGCGATTCAAGTTAACGTTGGCGGCACTGGGATCGCTGTCAATATACACAAGAAATTTTTTATATAAAATATGATGCTAGATAGCATTGGTTTACATTTGATTGAAATTAAAATTAACCTTGGCTGCGTAGGATTGCTAGCAATAGTTATATCGATTATTAGTCTGAATTTTTTAAGTGAGTCTTTAAGTGATTTCTTTGTTTCTGTTGCTATGATAATTTTTTCTATCTCTTAAACAATCCGTTTTATGAAAAAGTGTTCCAAAAAAAAACTTGTAGAAAATTATATTTTTTAACAACCTTGACAATAAAAAATATTTGCATAAGTCCCTAAGGAGATATTTGAAAAATAGTGAAAACAAACTCAGAGAACCTCAAAACTACTATTTCCATTGAAATCTCGAATCCGATTTTTTTAAGGATACAGTACCTTTTCCTGCATATATATACCACGTATGGAGAAAGTATAAAATGGATAAATGACTCATAATAATTAATAAAACATCGAAAAAAGAGAGCATCAAGTACGAGAACAGAAACTAAGCACTCTTATTTTTCACCCTGGATTTGTAATATATCACTCCGTCCACACTAAACGAGTAATATTCGGGTTTTGCAAACACTATTTTATGGCTCCCCTAGTCAAACACACCAGCACCTATCTAAATTGTAGTAATTCTTTCTGCGATAACTTGTCTCTAGAGCAGAGGTTCCCAAACTGTGGTTCGCGAACTCCGTTTTTCGGTTTATTAGAGAATAGGAATCGTAACTATAAAGACAATCACATCATCGCCGCATTTACGTGTCGCTAGTTTGTCGCGACTTTTTGCTTTGATTATATAGTAACACATACGTTGTTGAGCAAATGATTACATAATTAAAGCAAAGTGATAATTTTAAATGCCTAAACTTGATTTCTAAGGCGAGGTCTAGGACAAAATTTTTATGAGAAATTTAAACCATTTTTATTTAGGTGTAATTTACGCGCAAATTTGAAGTATTTTAATTAACATATCTGTTAGGAGGGGTGTTTAAAAACGTAAACGCCACTTTTGGCTATGCCACTGATATTCGGGTAGGGAAGATGATCCTAAAAATGTTAACTTTTAAGAGGGGGTTCGCGAGATTTGAATTTCTATGAAAGGGGTTCGCGGGGTGAAAAAGTTTGGGAACCACAGCTCTCGAGTCTAGACCAAAACATATATTTTATCGTTATCTCTCTCAAACAAAAAAAAACGCATGGCACGAAAAATCATTTTGTAAGCCGTAATAAAATGGAGATAACGAATAAAATTGATATAAAACATATCTCTTAAATAAGATATGACCGAGATCATTCCAGCATAGAGCAAAAAAAACTAGGAACAATGTGACAAGGTAGAAATGAAAAAATAAAGACATCGGGCAAATAGACGTAATTTATAATAAGAGGTTCTCCAGTGGCAGGGAAGACCGGGATCCTTCCGACCCTCCAACTTAACTCAGAGATACGAGAGAAAGAAATACAGAGTGATGTGTAATTCATTAAGGCAAGGGGCGAATGGAATCAAAAAGGATAGGAAAATAATAAGGCAAGATGGCGCTGACAGGAGATAAGGCGGACCAAACTCCGTGTCTTATTGAGCTGCCATTGGGTTTCCGAGTAAAATAACTAATGAGGTAACGGGATAAAACCGAGAAACCCATATAATAATAAAATAAAATGACAACGAAAATAAAATTAACGGATTGAAAAAGAAACTAGTATTTTCTTAGGATCACTGAATAAAGAACGCTATTTACTGGTAAACCGCGTTGAACATTTTCTTTATATTTATAAAAAAAAACCAGTTTTTTGAAACGTATCTCGAGATTCTCTTTGGAACATTAGGAAGAACCGAATGTATTTCGCTTGTAGAAAAATATTGCCATGGTAGCAACCGGAGAAATAAAGAAACATAGAGTTGTACTATCAAGGTAAATAATGTGGTTCTCAGGTTAAAAATCAAAATTAAAAAGTAGAGGGATGGTAACACTGCTACGTCACACGTAGAAGTTATTCAAGTTGAGAAATATTTATGAAGGCATACGAAAGGTAATAAAAGGCTTCTCTTCAGTAGAAAGGCATGGCTTAGCATAAAAAGCAAAAGTAGAAACGTTGCTTCAAAGTTAATTGCCATAAATAAGCAAATTTTTCAATATAACAAATACGGACATTTAACTGAATACTGATTGTTCACACTAAACAAGGAGGTGTGATAAACCCAGGTCTAACCTGATGAAGAGTCAACCCTACATAAACTCCCAGTTATTAAGCGTAGCCGTTTGATTTTGATGACGGCCAATAACGACTCTCGAGATTTAGAGAGTAATTGCCCTCTTCTCATATTGTTTCCTACCTCAAGCGATGTGTATCGAAATAGAAATAGAAATGGCTAATACCCGCTCAAAAGACAGGATTACTGAAAGATTTTATAAAACTAAAGAAAAACCTAAAAATCAACTTTATTTTTTAATTAGATAAAAAAATAAAATTTCGAACCGTTAACGTGATGGACTATTTATATGCCCATACAAAGATCCAAAAAATATGGACAAAGCTTTTCAAATACGGGCTCCCCATATGAAATATGTGTGGGTGACAATCAAATAGCGAGTTAAGACAAAATGAAAGGATTTGAGAGCCCTAAGATGCGTGTAAACAAAATATGACATGTTCACGAAGAGAAAACTTAAACGCTACATTTTTATCAAAGTTCTGTAAAAATCTAAGCGGCACTAAGAACGAACAGATACTGACTATTTCGAAGGTTGACCTCGCGACAACTTAACACCACGTTACTTCAGCTATTGTATTCTATTAATATAAATAAATATATCCAATTCTTAAATACTCTGTTTCTTTTTATTGAAGAAGCAGAGTAATTTATTTTTTGTACTAACAATATATTCTTATCCAATAATCTAAAAATTTATTCCTATAAACATAACCACAACCCAGCATTACACCACTGTAACAATCGGTATCATCAAATCGCAAGTCTTAAATGACTTTTGTATGAGCTTTATTCAACATATGAAAGATTTCCTAACTTAAAGAAATAAATCAGAGAGGAAATACAACTACTTACGTTGAATAGCGGGTCCTTAAAAAACAAGATTCGTTTAAACTCCGCAGAACTTAAGGAAACGAACGTATGCCACGGAATCAAGAATTCTGTGAAATTCGATGTTTTGTTCGAAAATGAACCCGAAGCAAATCTTGTTCTACCAAGAGAGGCTTCCATTGTCTCCCGTTGTTTGGCCAAGGGAGTGGAAAAGGTGTGTGAGAGAGGAGGAGAGGAAACAATATACAACCAATGAATGGAGCTCCCATATTAGAAACCTGCGAGAGGATCCGGGAGAGCGAAACCAGCGGTGACGTAAGACGGAGAAAGGGAAGGTAGGGGGATTAGCGCGAAAGCCGCCCAAGAAGAAACTAATGCGGGGAAAGGAGCAGGTAGTCCGGAGAGGGGAAGGAGGGCGCAAGGTTGTGGAAATGCTCATGGCAACGAAGCGTAGGAGGTTAACCGCCCTTGATGCGCAATTTTCATAGAAAATTCATTTTCACCGGGATCAGGGGGTGAAATACTTCTTTTACTAAAGAACAAACTGTGAGATGTTGGAATTAAAGGAAAGGGATATTTCGTCTTTTTTTAAAAGTTCTCACTTGCGTCTGCAAGTACGTCGCTGCGAGAAAGAGTGAGAGGAAATTTATTTATAGTTCGCTAGCAAAAAATCGACGCGACAGAAACAAATCCATTAAAAAAGCATTCTTGAATAAATTCCATTTATTCAATTTTTGGAAGCCTTTGATTATGTAAACAACTATTCTCTCGACATACTTTGAATTAATTCAATGAGAGGCAACAAGAAATCTCTCACAAAATAATCAGATGCTCACACGGACTGTATGAGCAAAACAGTTGTCATCATTTTTTAGAAATATAATTGGTGATGATAGGAGAAAACATTAAACGCAAAAACAATCAATCAATCACCAAAAAACTTTATTTTTTATTCTTCAGCTTTGACAAATAACGGCGAAAATCAAACGGATAAAAAAATGATCGAAAGACAAAAGAATCGAAGGAAAAGAGGTATGCAAACATAAGGGAAAAATTTAAAACTATTGGAAAATACAGAAGAAAGTGAGAATCAGAAAGGTAGTAAGAGGTACTAGGTTGGATCCAGAGACAGTAATGCATAATAATAAACTAAGACAGTGATTTTACAATGGAAATAGTAAAAAACACAAAATAAAATGCCTAACTTCAAAATTATAAGTTTAGTAATATCTTATAAAAGAAACATTAGAAACCTTAGGCGTTAATTCCAAAATTGTTAGTTGGATCCCTGAATTTTAAATCATAGGAAGCAGAAGGTTGTTACATGTAGATGGGAAGTCCTTGAACTTATTGTTAGTGGTGGTTGTCTCTGGCGTTTCACAGGGTAGTGTATCAGGTCCATTATTATTTCTAATTTATATAAAAGATGGCAGCTCAGTAGTATGAAGTAATATTAGGCTTTTTGCAGACGACACCGTCATTTATAAAGAAATGAGCAAACCGAAAGACCATCATTATCTCCAAAATGATCTAGAAGCTATTTCTGCATGGTGTAAGGAATGGCAGTTAGAGATCAACCAAAAGCTGCATCATCAATTTCAGGAAAACCAAGAATATCTCGCTGGATGTTAGTTATTCTTTCAACGGAGAAGAGATTCCAGTTACAGATTCGGTTAAATAACTAGGAGTCCATCGTGATCTCTCGTGTGACACCCACATTCGCCAATTGATAGGTGCCGCTAACAAAAAGGGAGAATAGTTCGAAGTAGCTCCGAAAATGAAATATTTACGTTATTTATCCTTGGTTCGACCACAGGTCGAATATGCGACAGCTGTGTGGAATTCCTACGAAAAGGGACTCAGTAACGAGATAAAAAAGGTGCAGCGCAGGGCAGTTAGATTTGTAAAGAGAAATTACTATAGCAAGCAAAGCGTAACGTCATTAATAGAAAATCTGAAATGGACATCGTTACAGGAACGTAGGCTGCAGGCCAGATTTAAAATGCTGGAAAAATATATGTCGAACGGACATGAGGTAGTAGGTCTTATCAGAAGCCCGACGTATCTCGGAAGGCAAGACAACGAAGATAAGATTCGCGAGATCGATTGTAGAACGGAGCAATATGGAGTGTCGTTTTTCCCTAGGACGATAAGAGAACATATTAGAAGATAACATAGGAAAACTAGGGACCTTTCGTGCACTGTACCCCCTGCTATCCACCAAATAAGTTGACTTGCAGGGTATCATGTAGATGTAGATGAAAACTTTAAATACAATGCAACCTCTATAATCCGAACCCACGTTAATCCGAACTCCCAGTAACCCGAACTGTTTCTCAACATTAGATGTAAATTGTCGGTTAGGCGAAGCGAGCGTCGAAAAGTAAAATTTGAAGCTTTTATTTTGTAACAAAGTCGGGCACAGATGTCCACTACTAACGCCTCTTGCGGATAAATAGACGATTCTTTAGACAATTGTTTTTAAAGGAATGAACGATATCGGCACGGCCGGCCGTGTCGATATTGCTCATTCCTACTGCCACGGCTCAGTGTTGTTCATAATTTTCCCATCCATCAATGCGGATCTCTCACAATCATTTTAGTGGACTGTAAGTACACTAATTGGTGTTTTATTTACCGAAATTTAATTCATAATAGATTTTTTCCACATTATCTAACATTAATCCGGCAATCCGAACACCTCGATAAACCGAGCGCACCCTTGCATTGATTAGTTCGGATTATAGAGGCTGCACTGTATCATGTGCGTGAGTCATGGGACGTACATATAAACCAGTGGTTCCCTACATTTTCGCTGGCGCTGCAACCATTTCAAAGATAAAGAGAATTCTTCCGTACCCCCACCTTAAAATATGTTTGGATATTTATACATTCGGGCATCACAACAGTTAAACGCATTTATTTGTTGGGACCACATCGCGATACAATTATTGGAGCAAAAATTATTGCCCTAAATACCAATCAAAATTTCCGAATCGTTAATTTATTCCTTGACAAAATTATTCGCGGCACCGCTAACAATTAGCTGCGGTATCCCAACTTGCCACGACATCCAGTAAGGGACACTATCGTATAATTAACAAAAAGAGAAGAATTTGAAGATTGAGTTATAGTAAAAGTAAGCACAAAACAGATTTTTATTAAAATAAACTAGTAGACGACTCTCAATTCACTACTGAAGGAAATTTGAGAAAAGTTAAAATAATTTTTTATGGCGATATTTGTAAATAATAAAAAAACCACGAAATCCTGTTATTTACGGAAAGAAAATTACGGCAGTACCGCTTACTCCTACTCTTCTTTCCCTCTCGCGACAATAATCTCTCAGATGTAGAGAAAGTAATCTGCGACAATCGCATTATTACGGCGGGAAAAAATTTTCGCTTCAAAAATTCTTTAATTTTGTTGTTAAAAGCACATTTTTGGACGGATTCTGCCCGTGTTTGAAATTTGAAGGGTAATAAAATAAAGCTTATCCCTTTCTCCAAACCTGGATTTAAGTCTCGACTTCCTATCTTGATTATAAGTTATTTTAAAGTGCGAATAAATATTTTTCCACTTTTCTTATTGAGATATTCAAATGGATGAAATTAAATTAGAGAAAATAGTTTTTTATTCATTCTACAGGGGCAGTTGAAATTAACCATCCGCTGGAACACAATGCAGGACACTCCGAATAAACAATGAAAGTTCGGTCGAAATCGAATCATTACTTTCGCCGAAAATCAACAAATACTTCTTATGGGGAGAAATTCGGAAAGAATAGAGTATTCTTTGTAGTATGATAATGGAAGCAAAGGAAATACTTTTTCGACCAAGTTTCTCTCAAAATGAAAACTTGAAAAAACATTGCACTGCATTGGATGAAATGCATTATGATTCAAAAGGAAAAAAGCATTGTCGAGACTGAAGAGTTTGGATCATTTGGACTTCAGAAATGCCATTTTTTTAATGCAACGGTTTGGTTTCAACGTATAACAACAAGGTCGATTTACCAATATATACCGTTGTCTAAAAATGCATCGAGTTCACCTTTCATTCGTTGACAAAATTGTATTTAAACTAATCGCGGTTCAATGTGTAAAAAAATTGAATTAAGTTTCTCAATTTTCATAAGAAAACAAGTCTTATAGTCTAATAATCGACAAAATCCATAAATAAAATATAATTGGATTGAATTTGTGAGATAATTTATAGCATTATGTTTAGGAATTGTTATGATGACTCCATTATTGGATAGGAGAATTATAATGTGCTCCTAATATAATGAATGATGACTCTACACCTCTACAATAATTAACAAGAAGTCCAAACCAGGACTAATGCAGCCTGGTTTTCCCAAAGCTGAGGTCCCGAATTGATTACTTATATTGAGGGGAAATGATTCAGTATGTCTTAGTCATTCCAAGGAATTCTCATACTATAAACACCACTTGTAGTTCATAGTTTATCAATGATAGAGAAAAATTGGAAAACAAATTAATAGAGCATTATAAGGTTTAAAATGCTAAAAACAACATCAAAATCTCATTCCGACATTATATTTTGCATGTATTTTTTTAAATAAAAGAAATTAATAAATGTTATTGTTTATATGTCTGGATCAACTGTCCATTGCTGAAGGGTAATCGAGCGGAAAATAAAATAACCCATCTGTTCACTCGTCTACACTAAAGCCTAGTTCGGTAATAATGGTATACATGGGAACAATCCGATAATATGCGATTTAAAAAGCAAAAACGTCATGTTCTAGTAGAAATTCAAGAAAATACCATCAATTATCAAGATTCAGTGATAAGAATTATTTTTCTACATTCTTTTCCCTTTAGAACAGTGCAAACCACGATCCGATATCACAATTTTACGATATTTTAATGTATTAAAGAAAACATGTCTGCAGGATGGTTTTCAAATGTCCTATGTAAAACAAATAGGGTTAAAAAGCTCCTGGAATCGAACCCGAGACTTCAATCTTCGCCGAATAAAATATAACCCGGAGGTGGGCCCTGGCACCACGAGCCTTATACCTACCAAGATTCATGGAAATCGGTCCGTTGGTGCAAAAGTTGTTAGTAGAGGGCACGCACACATACACACAGACAGGACCATTTCATAAGGCTATGATTCCTTCGGAAACCAGTCTAAATAGACCGCGTATAGTGACGTCATGAAATTCAAGGTTCATCTTTAAAGGAAAACCATGCTAAACTGAAAAAGCGTTTTAAGCGAAACAGTGCAATTCGAAGTTTAAATTTACTTTCAAAATGTTGGTTATTTCATCTCGCTGAAGGTTGTTTTTAATTTAATGCAGTGACTTAAAAACATATGCATAATTAGAATGGATACTAATGATCTTATCCGACTTAAACTGAAATTTTTAATTTGGCGTTAACTGTTACTAATTAAAACAAGATGTCAAAACCAGGACTAATGCAGGCTGGTTTCCTCAAGTCAACGTCCTGAATTGATATTGACAGGAAAACAAATATAAACGTATATATTTATTAGAGAGGAAAAAAAGACTAAACAAGATATCAGTTCTCTCCACCACTTTATAGCTGGCGCTACTTAGTTTACAACAGCCTGTAAATGCTCTTTTACATCTCTGTATATTCGCAGGGAATTCATTCTTTAATCTCAGACGCCCGAAGCTTTTCGTTTTTGTTTGAAGCATAAGCTATCCACGGACACTTTAAACTTTATACTCTTTAATTACCTAAATCATTTCTCTTATCTATGAAATTTATGAAGCAGAAACCTGTCAATGATGTTGGTTTCGAAGAAAGGAGAAAGTTAACGGAAAGGACAGGTGGCAAATGAAAAAAGTAGGGAGAAAATATATTAACGGAGAAATTTCAGAAAGAGATGAAGATTGTCTAAAGGGAGGAGGAAGAATGTGACCGATAAATAATGCGGTTGCTAAGGAAACAAGCTACCATAAATATGATTGTTTTTTCTGAATGAAAAGGAGGAATTAATGATGCTTTGAGAAAGATGGAGAGAGAATGACAGATATGAAAGAAGAGCGTAAGGGGGGAACGATTAATGAAAGATGGTATATGGGAGAAATTTAAACAACTCCGAATAAATCCAGGTCAAAGAAAAGAGATGAGTATTGAGTCGCCTTTTTTCTTCTCACTAAGTGGTAGAGGGCATGAGATGGAGCAAGAAATGAAGCAAGAAGAGACGATATTCAAGTCACTAGTTTTTTTAGGCGTCGAATTTTCATGGTGAAAGCTGTAATTTAAAAACAAACACACAAAAATTATTTAACGCCATTCATCATTATCATCAATGACAGATTTAGTTAGATGCTATCAAATATAAAAATGAATTTAAAAAAGTTTACATAATAATAAAGTTTCAATAAATGACATTCATTTCCTTTCATATTCTTCGGTACAGCAATGTTTTCGTTAAGTTTTTAAAACTGAACAGGTAAAACTTTGAAATCTTCTAACCGAGGATGATAAATATCAAATTAATACATTTGTATCTACATCTACAGTTTACCCTGTAAGCCACCGCAAGGGTGTGTGGCAGGGGGTGTATTAACACCAAGGGGAAAACTCCAAAATTAGGCCTTGGTTTACCCCCTACGCGAGGTTACTTTTGATCGCAAGTTTTATTCTGCTCAGCTATCGTTCTAGGGGAAAATGAGCCTTTGTATCTCTCTGTCCTACAGGCTATCTCTCTTATTTTACGAGGATGGTCCATTCTACCGATATAGGTGGGAGTTCTTATTATTTCTTTGACGTCGCTGGAGAAAGTACTCGTTCTAAATCTTTCAAGAAGTTTTAACCTAGCACGTGATCGACGCTCAGCAAGTATAAAGCTTTCTGTTTAAGGTTTCCATTTATATCAAATTAATTTCACGTTCCGTAACTTTTTTACGTATAATTTTTCCAACAAGGAGCGGCACATGCATCTCAACGAAATATGTACATACTTTGACTCCTACACAACTTCCAGTCTCCGAAACAACATGCAGATATAAAGATATTGACCACTGCTGCAGTAATATAGAGCAGCAAGAGTATATAATTAATGCAAACTCTTTTTAAAACTTAAGCAGGAGATATTTGGAATATTTTGGCAAAATAGCTATTAAAAATGGAACATTAGGGTGGGTGAAGCAAAAGTGTCGCAGACCTTTACTTAGGCTCAAGGGAAAATCAACATCAGTTCAGCTGGTGGTAGGCATGCCTTAAAACGGTTAAAATGGCGACCCACAGTGAAGGGCATTTTTGCGGAAATAAACAAGGAAAGTGGAATTTTTTAAAAGATTTGCTAAGAGAAATTTAAGTAATAGCCACGACAAATATTTTACAAGCACATTTCGGAGGCGATAGGTAACAATTGTAGAGAATATTTTAAATTTTTAATTTATTTAATGAGATTAAACGTAGGCGGGTAAAGTGAAATAGACGAGAACAAAATAAATTCATACAGGAAGTCAAAGAAGTTATTTGAACCCGACTAACGCGATAATTCACCTAAAAGGTTTTTAGAGCTGTAGGTTATTCTTTACAATATGTTGCAAAGAAAAATACATAAATCTTTTGTATAAATGGACCACCATTTTGCATAAAAAAATGTTGAATCATAAATCCTAAGCTAGAATAAAAATAAAATAAGATTCATATATCATTTGTACGCAATTTTGATATCAACGATAAGCCTTCCCTCGATTCAAGATAGGCGAAGTTCACCTCTGCACCGATTTTCGTTCTGAGTCAGAGCAAGCCCTAAAATTATCAATTTTAAAAATATTATACTTTTCCCATGGTTTGCATCTAATGCCACACATTTTTGCCAAATTATTGTTGTAGCACATCTACAAGTGCAATAATATTTATCTGATTGTTTAAAGTTTAAAAAATTTGAACGGGCGCTATAACAATTTTATGGAGATTTTCAGATGTTAATGTGCGCTTTTGCACCAAGATCTAAATGACTGAAAATTTTCAGCTCCCTAGCTCGTCCTCAAGTACATACAAATTTATCTATTTGTTTAAACTTTACGAATTTTTAACACCCAAATAAATTAATATATCAAACTTCCTATAATCGGGAGAAGTACGTTCGACGTACACGTGGCAACCAAGTTGAGGTGGGTGAGATATCTACATCTACATCTACATCTACAGTTTACCCTGCAAGCCACCGCAAGGGTGTGTGGCAGGGGGTGTATTAACACCAATGGGAAAACTTCAAAATTAGGCCTTGGTTTACGCCCCTACGCGAGGTTACTTTTGATCGCAAGTTTTATTCTGCTCAGCTATCGTTCTAGAGAAAAATGAGCCTTTGTATCTCTCTGTCCTACAGGCTATCTCTCTTATTTTACGAGGATGGTCCATTCTACCGATATATGTGGGAGTTCTTATTATTTCATTGACGTCGCTGGAGAAAGTACTCGTTCTAAATCTTTCAAGAAGTTTTAACCTAGCACGTGATCGACGCTCAGCTAGTGATTCCCATCCTAAGTCCTGTATCAAGCCTGTAACGCTTATATTTCTATCATAACAATTTTTGACGAATCTAGCAGCTTTTCGCTGCACTTTCTCTAACTCGGTGATTAAACCTTTCTCGTACGGATCCCATATGCTCGACGCATACTCTAGCAGCGGTCTAACTAAAGAAAAGTAACATGTCTCTTTGACTTTTTCTTCGCTTTTACCTACTATCCGTTTGATGAATCCTAGTTTTTGCTTAGCTTTCCCGGATATATTTCGTATGTGTGTGTCCCACGAGAGGTTACTTGTTAAAATGACACCTAAGTATTTGACGGATTCGGATAATTTTAGATGTACGCCTTCTATACTGTAATTCATCGCCTCAATTTCTTTGTTTCTCCAGAATCTCATGACGGAACACTTACCTAAGTTCAGCTCTAATTGCCACTCTTTACACCACTCGAGAATTGCGTGTAGGTCGTTAGAAAGTAATGCTTGATCAGCAGGACTGCTAATCTCTCTGTAAACTACCGTATCATCCGCGAATAACTTGATTTTACTTGTAATAACATTATCTAAGTCATTTATGTATATAAGGAATAATAGGGGACCGATGACACTTCCCTGTGGAACGCCAGAGGACACGCTGACCGAATCTGATTTAAATCCATTTATGACTACCATTTGTTCCCGATCATTGAGAAAGTCCCTGATCCACTCGATTATCTTTCGATTTATTCCACAGGCTTGTAATTTTTTCAATAACTTAATATGAGGGACTTTATCGAATGCCTTCTTGAAGTCCAGAAAAACCGCGTCTAGCTGGGTCTTTCGATCACCGGATCGTAGTATATCATGTGCAAACAGAGCGAGCTGTGTTTCACAAGATCTTGCCTTCCTAAAACCGTGCTGATATTTACTGAGCAAGTCCTGGCTATCTAAGAAGTCCATCACAGAACTAACGATGATGTGCTCTAGAATCTTGCAAGATATTGAGGTTAGCGAAATCGGCCTGTAGTTTTCTCGGTCGTCTTTTTTCCCGCCTTTATGTAGCGGAGTTATAAACGCTAATTTCCATTCTTTAGGTATAACGCCATGACTAAGTGACTTACTGAAAACTGTTTCGAGATAAGGTGCTATTTCTAACGCTAATTCCTTTAATACTCTAGCTGGTATCTCTTCCGGTCCCGGGGATTTATTTGCATTTATGATTTTGAGCTGTTCTGCTATACCTTTCGCTGATATAAGTATATCGTTCATCTTCTCTTCGCTTGGTTCGGGTGGATCGACCTTACTTTTCTCCACTTCGGTCGTAAATACGCTTTGAAAAAATGAGTTTAACAAGTTTCCTTTATCAATGCTATCGTAAACTACCTCTCCTTTGTCGTTTCTTAATGGTGCTACGGTTGGGCGTCGATCTTGAACTTCTCTAACATAAGACCAAAAGATTTTGGGATTTTCGTTTAGATGTTCACAGAGAATCTTTTTCTTAAAGTTCATTAATGCCTTGCGCATAATCTTTTTAGTCCAAGTCCGACAATTTCTGTACTTGTTTGAAATTGTATTTATTACCTCCTGTGACATATTATTTTTGGCGCATTTAAGTTTTGAGTGAAGCTTTCTTTGTATCCTGAGAGCACATCTAACCTGTCGATTATACCACCTAGGTTCTCCATTATCGGTAATATATTTACTTGGTATGTACGTATTTATACCTGTTCTAATTACTGATAAGAAAGCTTTCCAAGTTTCCTCAACGTTCTTCGTGCTTGCTAATTTTCTGAAAGTTGCATAATCTTTAATAAGTTTCTCTTTAAAGTCCGCAAAGTTAGCATTTTTAAATATGTACACTTTTCGCTTAGGCTTGCGATACTTTACGAATGCTATGTTCAAGATAACTCGGACTACTCGGTGATCGCTGATTCCTTCTTCAATAACTACTTCAGAAACACGTTCAGGGATATTAAGTGCTATTAAGTCTAATATATTGTCCTCTCTCGTGGGTTCTCTGACTACCTGAATAAGGGAATGTTTATTGAAGATGTCTATTAGTGCTTCGCATGACTCACGATTTCTACCGGGTGGTGTGAAGCTGCAACTGCGCCAATTTATCGAGGGTAGATTGAAGTCTCCCCTTACTATAGTAAGACTTTTGCTATTTTTCATCTGTATTGAGTTGATTTGGGCCTCTAGCTCATAAATGTCTTCTGCGTCTGCACCTGGCGGCCTATAGCATGCACATACATGGATGTTTCCTAAACCTCCCCTGCCGATTGTACACCAAATGCTTTCTATTCTGTTTTCCGTAAACTCAATTGGCGAACTGATAAGCGTGTCCTTCACCGCTATAAAGACTCCACCTCCGTTCCTATTTACCCTATCTCGTCTGTGAATATTATATCTTAAGGGGAAAATTTCTCGGTCGTGTATATCCGAAGTTAGCCAGCTCTCTGTGCCTATCACTATATCTGCCTCAGTTTCCTCTAATAAATTCTGAAATTCTGCTGTCTTATTCCTGATACTACGGCAGTTTATATTTAAAATTGTTAATGAGTCGCTTTCGGGCCGCTTCTGAATTTTTTCTGTGTTATGGATGGTGCGACTTCTAAGAGAGGCGTTATCATTGCTATTGTTAGCGCAGAGTTTATTGAGTCCCAACGTCGACCTAGGTATTGACCTACTATCGCAGTTATTTGATGACCCCGAGATTGACCTACGCACTGGCCTACTCCCTAATCTAAAAAAGCTCTACAATTCTCGTAGATTCTACCACCTACCTTCTGGGCTGCCACGGCAGTATAGTGAACTCCCGATCGGTTCAGGGGCACCCTACACGATTCGAGAACCGGCCCGAGTTCCACGAAATCTACTCCCATGTTCTCGCAAAACTTCCAGAGTCTCCGATTCAAGCCGATCACTCGGCTCCAAACCGTCGAACCCCGGTCGGTCCGCGGGACCATGCTGCATACGGTCAGGCGCATGTCGATACCCATGACCCGTCGGAGTCGGTGAACCTCAGAGCACAGATCCCCGAAGGAATCCAATATCTCCTCAGAACCCCGATCCTCAGCGTCATTGGTGCCTACATGCGCCACTATCCGCAGCTTGGAGCATCCCGTGCCACTTACCGCCGCCCGAACCGCCTTCGTCACCTGTGGCACTGTTCCGCCTGGAATACACCAGGAGAACACCCGCTCATCTCCCTCCCGGCGGGCCCTTTCCCTCAACGGTGCCACTAAACGCCAGACGTTTGAGCTACCTATCACTAAGATTCCCCCCCTCCCAACCCGACCTCCCCTAGGTGCGGCATCCCTCGAATCGGGGGGAGCGGATGCGGCCACAGAATTCGTCGTACCGTCCTCCGATAGCGCTTCGAATCTGTTTTTGACGGGGATAGAGTCAGCTTCCGCCTTCCCGTCTCCCCGCCATGGCCGCCCTACTCTCCCGCGACCTTTGGTAGCCACCTTCCACCCGTCGGGCTCGGAAGATGAAGCCACCGTTTCCGGGTTAGTGTCGGCTACGGCTCTCTCTTCGACGACCCAGCCAGCCTTCGCTCTCGAGCTAGCTCGAGGTACCACCTTGGTACGGCAAGGCGACTCGGAGGTCCCCGCATCTTCACCCCCCTTCGGAGCAGCATCCAACTCCCTAACCTTAGAGAGGAGCTCCGCCACAATCCTCTCGAGTTCTGTGATGCGTGCTTGGAGCAGCTCACATTCAACAGAGCTTTTGAAAAGAGCAACAGAAGACCTATGGGAAGCCATACCTAACTAAGTTAATTGAATTTACTAATTTACTAATATCGAGTAGCAGGAAAGAGAAACATGTCATTTTTGTTACGTTCAGAGGAAATGGTATTGAATGACAACCGAGGAGATAAAATGAGAAAGAGACATGAAAAATAGGGGGAGAGAGAGAGAAGGGGGATAGAGAGAGGGGAGGGAGAGAGAGAGGGAGTACAGAGAGGGAGTAGAGAGAGGGGAGGGAGAAAGGGTGGAGAGAGAGGGTGAGAGAGAGAGAGGGGAGAGAGAGGGGAGAGAGAGAGTAACATGGCAGATGAGACTAATAAGTGACCGGAAACGATGAAGAGGAGATATTAAGTTCAGTTGGCAGAAAAGAAATGGAGGAAAAGGCGACATGTGGTGGGAGGGGGAGATAAATAGATAATCGTCTTTATTTGGGCGACATTCGGACCATAAGGTCCATTATTACATTTAACCTTTCGTCTATATAATAAGTACTAGTAAAACAATATAAAATATTGCAATACACATTACAAAAACAGTATATAAATCGTACAGAGTGAAAAAGAAAAAATTGAAAACAGATTTAAGTTTGTGGGGAAAACCTAGGTAAAAACAGGCTTGTCCTCCATAGTAAAACCCACGCAGGAAAAGATAGTTGTGAAAAACCCTAGATAGCGTATATATGGCAATATAATACTACAACATTAAATAGAACGGAGTATGTACAGTAGGATAGTTCGTATATACAGCGTCGTTGTATACCGTCATAAAAATGCATGTAAAGGATGAGAGAAAGAAAGAGAGGAGATGAGGTAGATAAAAATAGACCTCTTCTTTCAATGGAAATTTGGGGCAGGAAGAGTAATAGACCAGCCTAATTTTAGGCTGGTTTTCAAAGAAAACAGACTTATAAAATGGTCCTGTGTGTGTGTGTGCCCCCTACTAACAAATTTTGCACCGATTTTGGACCGATTTTCGTGAAACTTGGTATGAGACTCGGTCTACTAGGGCCCACCTCCGGGCTATATATTATTTGGCGAAGATTGAAGTCCCGGGTTCGATTCAAGGAACGTTTTTTTCTTATTTGTTTTAGATAGAAAATCTCAAATCCATCGTGCAGAGATGATTTCTTTAATACATTAAAATGAAAGAATATAAATTCTAATTCTTATCACCGAATTATGAAAATTGATCATATTTTCTTGAATTTCTACTAAAACAGCGTTTTTGCTTTTTAAATAACATATTATCGGATTGTTGCCTTGGAGACCTTTATTACCGAACTAGGCTTTAGCATAGACGAGTGAAGAAATGGGTTTTTTTCTTTTCCGCTCGAATGCTCTTCAGAAATGGACAGTCGATCCAGACATATTAGCGTATAAACAGTAACATTTATTAATTTCTTTTATTTTAAAAAATACATGCAAAACATAATGTCAGAATGAGATTTTGACATTGTTTTAGCATTTTAAACCTGATAATGCTATATTAATTTGTTTACCAATTATTCTCTATCATTGATAAACTATGAGCTACAAGTGGTATTTATGTTATGAGAACTCATTGGAATGACTAACAATAAGACCTATTGAATCATTTCCTGTCAATATATGTAATCAACGTCAACTTAGGTAAACCAGCCTGTATTACTTCTGGTTTGGGCTTTTTGTTCAGTAATACGAACACTGTCCGAAGCGAGGAATACATGAAAATACTTGATTCTTGTGCAAAATGCGATGGATAGAAACTGCGAGCGCCGTAAATACATTCTGTCCGCGTTGCGGTTACGTTTAAACTGTTGCAAGTTTTACGGCGTTTTTATCAAATTTCTCGAGCCGAAAAAGTAATCGAATAAACTAACAAATAATAGAACTTTTCGTTTAGCGTGGTTTTCTTTTGGAGAAGAACCTCGAATTTCACGGCCATCGATGTCACTTTAGCACGACTTTGACACTTCTTGGAGAATTGCAAAGCACAGTGTCACATTTTGACTCAGAAGATTCTAAGAAAGGATAATGGAAGCATTGCGGAATACAACGCATTTAAACTGTTGCAAATTGAGCTCAAGACGTGCCCAAATTTAACCTCGTGCATCCATTTGGGAAAGCCTGCCCCATTTTTCACAGCTTCGTTATACACGGTCTTTTTCAGTAATACGACCACAGAGCAAAGAGAGGGATTCATGAAAATACTCTAATTTCGTTTCTGAGACGCGATGCATAGAAACTGCGAGCGCCGTAAATACACAGTCCGCGTTGCGAATACGTTTAAATTGTTGCACGTATTACGGCGTCTTTGTCCAATTTCTCGACCTGAAATAGTAATCGCATAAACTAACAAGTAGTTTATTCGTTTAATTTTTCAACATAAGAAATTTTATAAAAACGCCTTAAAACACGCAACAGTTTAAACGCAACTGTGATGCACACCGAGTATATTTACGGCGGTCGCAGTTTCTATGTATCGCGTCTCTGAAAAGAAGGTCGAGTGTTTTCTTGATTCCCTCGCATTTCACTGTGGGCGTATTACCGAAAGACACCGCGTAAAGAGAATCTTTAAATATTGGGGTTGGGGATGCTAACGTTTCCACAAAAACATGATAAAATAAATCTTGCCCACAATAAATAACAGCTCACTCTAACTCGGGTTAAAGCATTCACAGCATTTAATGGACCATATCAACGCCATCTTTCAACCAGAATTAACTATAAACGCGTTCGCTTAATGAAAAACTTCACGTAGATCTCCAATAACCTCAAAAATGTTGATGAGGCCAGATGTGCATTTCGGAAACAAAGCAACTGTAGTGATTCGCCAATAGCACATACAGAAATATTTTTAATGGCTATAGGAGAAAATAATAGTTCAATTATATTATTTCCTGTATTAGCTTAGAATAAACTATATATAAAATATGTGAAAAATAGGTTTTTAGATGCTTATCTATAAGTAAGCTAGTATAATTATTTATACTGTTAAATTCTACATCGATAACGCTCTTTATTTAAGGCTGTATTTAAAATAAATTATTAAGTGAAATATGCTACGCAAATCAAGACTTCTATAATTTATATTTAGAATAAGTGGAATGACTATAAATTGGTTTAGGAAAACAGAGGCACGTTTTCACGTTATTTGCCATATTTTGATACCAAGAAGGAATTTTGAGCTTCTAAGCCGCAGTTATTTGCCAGACATTGGAACTAAGAATGAATGGTTTTTTAGACCACCTAGTTAAAGAGTTCAAACAAATATATTTACATTAGAGCCACGTGAGCACTACAATTAATTTCGGAAACGTTACAGTAAAACAAATTTTTCCGGCGCATCTTATGCCAAAAAATGGCACCACAAGGTCTGAGTCCTTCGAAAAAGCAAGAGCTCAACATTTTTATAAAATATCCCGTTGGAATTAAAAGGGGCAACCTACGCAAGATATCAAAGTTTGCGAGAGACGTGACCTCCGTGACATTTTTTATCCTTTCTCTTTTCAAGGACATGCATAGATTAAGATGACGGACTCGAGATTTTAATAACCGATGGGGTATGAAAACCAATCATAGCAGTAAATGGCAATTCAGGTTTTAAAAAGCGGTGAAAGCAAAACGCCATGAAACCCGATTTTGTATATTAACATTATATAATAACAAAAGAAAGAGATCGCTATCGAAATAATATATTTTTTACATTTTTACAATATTTTAAGCAAGGAAGGCTATTAAATAAGATTCTCATAAAACTATCCTACAAGATAACAAGGCAATTTTTCGTTAATGCACAGCCAGAATTGGTGTTAGGATCTGAATTGTACATAATAAATGAATGATAATATAATATAATACAATATAATACAATGTAATATAATGTAATATAATGTAATGTAATGTAATGTAATGTAATGTAATGTAATGTAATGCAATGGAATACAATGGAATGTAATGTAATGTAATGTAATGTAATGTAATGTAATGTAATGTAATATAATATAATATAATATAATATAATATAATATAATATAATATAATATAATATAATATAATATAATATAATATAATATAATATAATATAATATAATATAATATAATATAATATAATATAATATAATATAATATAATATAATATAATATAATATAATATAATATAATATAATATAATATAATATAATATAATATAATATAATATAATATAATATAATATAATAATAAACTCCAGTATCTCAAAGTTATTCCACACCCATGTCTCCAAATACATTACGCGTGCATCAAAAGAAGGAGCCGTAAATTTGCGATGAGAACTTAGTATGACAAGGACAAGGTGTGCCACAATTTATTTCCTCCAGAGAGACTGATCCTTTATAAACTCGGTTTCTCTGTGGCTTAAAAGCGGTTAATCTCTTCCCTTACCTTTCCGCGGCGTTATAACCTCACGGTTATCGCTGTATGCTTCTCCATACCCCATTTACTCCCTTTGGTCGCAAATCGGAGTCTTTTTTTGCGCTCCTCTCCATCCCGCGCACTCTAGAGTTTTTGAGGGATGGTAACTGAGAATGAAAGCTATGGATAGGAAATTGCTGCCTAAATGTAGCCATTAGTAAAGCACTTGGGTGTCGTTATGAAAAAAAATAGTGATGTGTCACTGAGGTGAAAAAACGTAATGTGAAGCAAATGGATTACAATGAAGAATGACTGACGAGAATAAATGAAAAAATACAAGGTACTGACTTCGATTTTTCTGATAATAAAAAAAGGAAATGGATAAAGAGTGGTATGATCCGGATAACAGGTTATGGTAGTCATGCAAAAGATGCAATTTCCAATTATATTTAGAGTGATTAAAGAGTAAATTACATAAAACTTAAATAAAAAGCATGATTTCGTAAGCTTTAGAGGAATTTTTCCTAGTAGAAAATAAAAATACATATACTAAAAATAACGATATCATTGCCATGTTTCATTCCTTAAAATACACACATATTTGATTTAGATAATATTATTATTATTTATTAAAGAACATTCCCAGTTAGTACACGTGCGATTCGGATAATATTGATATTTTTTGGCAAAAATTTTGAAATTATAAATAAAATATTAAACATTTTCATTTATAAAATGGATTTCTATAAAATCGCTGGGTGAAAGCATCAATTTTATTAAAACTTATTTCCTTGATAATTTACATAAACGATGATAAAAAGGCGCAATTAATAATCCTATGTCACCGTTAAAAATGAGCCAGAGAAAAAAATAACAACGAATTTTGAATTTTCTCTTTGCAATGGTACAAAATTCTTTGCCCAGCATCACGCCTTATGAACTAATAATACTACTAATAATAAAAATAGTGTAAAATATAGCAGAGAGTCTGAAAAGGATGAAAACTGATCATTTACTACTATGATAAGCTTGTACTTTTTGCATTGTTTTAAATATCCTTAGGCAATTAACAAACTTTTTGGACTGGTTATTAATGAGACATTGAATAATGAAAAATAATTTAATAAGATCACATCGCAAACAAAGAATAACTGCGAAACCGGTTGCCAAAAAATATAATCTCAGTGGAAATTTATAATTTAAATATTTTTCGTTAACATGCCTTTCCCCAAAGTTGCACCTCAATCAGTTAAAAATAAAAAACGAATGATGTCCAGCAAAATAATTATGATTTCTCTAAATTCCATTTGAAGCGAAGTGCGACGAAGTGATTAATTAATATTAAATTCCAATTATCCTGAAAAATGGATGAGTTTCACACAATTCCATCGAGTGGTTGATACGAGAGTTCACCGTTGAATTGCATCACAACGCATCCTGCACAGAAAAACATTTATGGGTAGCAAAAATAGACCAAAGCATAAGTCAAGATAATATTTCTGTATAAAAAAACCACGCTTAAGTGGAGGAGAAAATGGAAGCTGGAAGAGAGAGGGAAGAGAAAAAAAGAGAAAGGATACAATGGCAGAGATCAAGAGGGGCGTAAGATGAAAGGGATGAAAATAGAGGGAAACGGATGGAATTTCTAGTTCATATCGAATGTGGAGTGTATGGGATTGATGTGTGTATGTGTGAGAGAGAGAGAAAGAGAGAGATATTATCTGGATGCAGACAGTATGATGATTGATTATTTCTGGTCCGTTGACCATTTTCAACATTCTGGTATACTTGAAGATGATTGATTGAACCTGATGAGAGGTCAATATAAATCGAAAACATCAACGTCACTTAGGGAAGTTCTTACGTCTTGGGTATATTGCCTTTGTCAATGAGTAAGCGAAAGTCGTGAGAGGTTGGACAAGGGAGTTTTTTTCTTTCATAAAATACTTCCGGATTTCGTATATAAATAAGTGAAAATGTCCGTGCGACACTTATATTCAAGCAATTTTATTTCAAAGAGGAAATAGTATTTAATACCACCACTAACAGTGAAGGTACCTTAGAAATTTTAATTCCCACGTTATAAACAGTAGCTATCAATTAAAAACGCAAAAATTTCAAAGAACTATATTTGAAGTTAAAAAAAATCTACATGATATGTTTTGTAATCATAGTCCACCAAAAAAATGAAAGTTTTCTGATGGCGATGTTATATGAATTTATTAACATTGTGGGCAGATTAAATTTTGAAGGAGAAATATGGAGATATTATAGTTCAAAAGTGCAAAGTGCTTTATGACATTTACAAAAAATCTGATGTGGCCACCACATGACTTTCTCCGTGGTGGCTGTGGAAGCTACAAAATTTAGTTTTAAAAATATCTTTTCAACAATGAATTATATGGAAAAATGTTTCGAACAAAGGTTGTAGAAAATTAAATTTCCTACGACTTTTATTTAAGTTTTGTTTTATATTCATTAAATATTAAAGCAAATATTAAATAAATGGAATATCTGCTTAACAATGCGTTCTACGAATAAATGTTTTAAACACAAGTTATAGAGAATAATATTAATTATGAATATAATTAATGGTTTCAGGCGTGACTTGCATTTACATTAATTATGAAGTTTATAATAAACAGAGTAAACATCCACTTTCGGTTTAGCGATTGTTGCCAAAACCTAATCAGCTCTTCAATATATAGTTCTATTTCTAAATATAAAATTTGGTATTGATACGAGTGTCTTTTAGTTAGAGCCCCCACAAAATCCTATCACATAAGGGCAGACACACAGATATCTTCGAGAAAATAGTCAAAACGTGTTCAGGGGATCTTAAAACATGTATTTCCGTTGATATCTCGTATTCGATTTTTTTCATGAAAACAGTACTTATTCTATACTTCGTATATGGAGAGAGTAAATAATAACAATATAGGCAACCAGCTAAATAAAGAAAGTATCAAAACAGTGCAAAGAGAGCCTATTATAACTGAAAAGCCTTTTCAAATAAACGATCGTGATACAAATCGCGCTTTTGATCGAATTCTTATCATCTCGACCTTTAATCCTAAGCAAGCGAAATATTCCTACTCGCGCCCTTGGAAATACCAAAGAAATACTATTCTCCTCATAGGGACGATTCCGCCATACGCAGCATATCTCTGTCGCTGTTTCCGCGCTGTTTCCATAGCCGACCGCTCTCCTTAAACCTCCGCTCCGAAAATTCCGTTTTGGAGATCCACGAGAATCCATTTCCAACCTCGCGTTTTATCCGACGTACGAAAGGGCGACGTTCCTCTCGAATGGGTAATAAGGATCCGTGAGAATGCGAGACACGTACGCGCGGGCAGGACCCGCTTCCAGTTCCTCATGACCTCGATTCAAGAGATTTGCCGAAAAGATGGACCGCGGCGATATCTAGAGATGGCGAGAGAAATGGATTGATAAGATTAAACATTACTCTGAATTATGCGAGGAACATTTTTCTTTCATCTGGATCCCGAGATTCGTCAAAATGCAAAATGCGTCACGATTTACGGTCATCGCAGGAGAAATTAACATTGCCACGCGTTACTCATCCTCATCGGGTGACTTACGAATGGAATGGTAATGGCGAAAATTTGATTGGCAAAAACATGGCGGCCATTCTTTTGAATGAATTTTCTTGAAAAAATGTGAGCACGCAAATTTAGCTCTGCACAAAAATTGTTTTGGAATGAGAAACATTGTCGTAAAAATAATGGTCTTAAAGTAAATATTGTGACATTATCCGCTCTAAAAGCACAAACAACCCGTTCTACAACATGGATATTCAACGACGACGTTTCCGATTTGGTGGCTAGTATTTTCAACATAGTAGAAGAAGAAAGTGAAATGGTCGTATAAAATTATCCAATCACGAGTTGCTCCTTTACTACTGGAAATAAAAAAGAACCCTTGCTTTATCTCGTAACATATTCATCCGAGTGAATACAATATTCAGACTCTATAGTTAAAAAATTACTTTCCTTGTCGTACACAATATTTTTGAAAGGTTGAAAGGACGGGCAAAGTTATTCTATTGCCTTTATTAGCCATACAGATTCTTCCATAGCAGTGTTTGCCATACGATATCTCTCTCCAGTGTTTTCCACTTTCAGCGGTCGCCTCTGCATCCAAAACTTGGATACCTACTTAGCTACTCGGTGTTTTACGTAGAGAGGTCGCCAGCCCGTCGCACTTCCGTGGATAACAGGGCACATTCACGCACACATTCACATACAGATGGGATGAGGGAAACCCGATACCAGCCTTCTCTTAGCGAAAATCACCAAGGAAGTCACACTGCTCAATCTTCCTTCTGACCGAAGAATGCTAACTTTCATGTCCTCCTCGCGAAGAAAAAGTACGGATCGGTTTGTAAATTTAGGCATCGCCAGAATTCAAACGTATGCCGGCTGCGTGGAAAGTCAGCACTCTTACCACACCATCACCGCTCCCACAGCATATATATCTGATGTTTTTATCGAAACGCAAGACAGAAACAGCATATCTATATCTTGTAAATAAATCGGGACTGCCAATTTCACTTACACTAGAATACGGGATGAACACAGTAAACAAACCATTTGCAGAAGTCATATTGCCATAAATACAAATTTTAAATTATAACTCCATGATCCAAAGCTAGAACTTTGTTATAATTGTTATCTAGATTTATTTAAACCCATGAGATAACACCGTATTGAAGTTATGCCGTTCCATCCTTACTAGAAACAAAAATCGAAATTCCAATCTTGAAGCTAATGAAAGAAACGTACCTAATATATACTATTCCTCCTGCGAGCATTAAACCTGCTTTTCTTGTTTTCCTGGCAACGTAATGTGACTCCCTCTAATTGCGCATTTCTTGGATGCAGAGCAAACGGATTAACCGGAAAAAAACCTCCTCAGCAAAAAAATGCGGAATAAACAGGCCAAAACCTTTGGATACTATAGTTTTTCTGCTGGAATTAAACTCTCGGAAGAGAAAATGTGAACTCATTTCCGCAAATATATTCGCGGAAATCCTCGAGAACAAAGCCTAAAAGACACATTTCATCCTCTTTTGTTTCTCTTCCCAAACAGTCGAGCTCTAGTCCTAGAGATAGAATATCAAAACTGCTGGTTCAATGCTAATTAGCAAGATAATCTGGAGATTCGGACAATACCTCGAGTCATCGAATTCAAATTAATGCATTTATGACAAATACTATAAGCACATATAGTCTCAGTGGCATTCAGTTGTAATCCACGCACTCAAAGGTTTTAAAAGTAGTCATTTCTGCAATTTCGAAGAAAGGACTTCATCTTTTCAATCAGAGGAATAAATTTTTATTGATCTTTATTATGCCATAGAGACGAATATACGTAATAATAATAAATTTCAATTAATTATATAACATATTAAGAAATTTTTCAGTTAACACCAAAATTTCCGCTTCGAAAATACGTACTAATATGGAAATATATGTTCATGAAAATTTCTAACAATGAAACTTACTTCATGTTTCGTCGAAAATTTACAAATAGGGAAAAGAATCTCCAAGCGGGTATGTAAACCTAAAGTGGCAAAGACCAATCTAATCATGTATTTTATATATGATCTGTTTAGAAGATCTATATTTCCTTTAAATAATTTTGTTTAGCCAAAGTATGTCGGTGAACAAGACTGGATTATTATAAAGAATATTTTTTATGCTTACCCTCTCATCTTTAGAGATGAAGACAGAAATTAAAACAATGAATTTCGAAAAATATCTAAATCTAATAAAAAGCTTTAATATCATAATACAAACAAACTTGTCAATTAAGACTAGAAATTTTCAAAAACTCAGATCATACTTTGAGTAAAGACAAGAAGAGCCCCTTAAAATTAAGTGCATGAGAATAGGAAAAACATTTTGCTGTCATGTAGGAATGATTTAATAAATTTAATTCAACCTCTCGTCTTTCATTCTACCGACTTTAAGAGCAATATTTTTTCCTTTATCTTAAACCTAAATCGGTCAGATTCCTTTCACTCCGATGACATTATTTTCCTAGCTGTAGCATCGTTCAAGCGACGATTGGCCTTTAGATTTAAGAGAGGCGATTAAAAGAAAAGAAACAACTAGATTCTTCGATTTAAAACCGATTCCTTTTCGGGAAGGGAAATTTAAAATTTCACAGGCTTAATCCGACGTCATGGGATAGCATATGTATATGTATTTAGTGTATCGAGACGAGGAGAAGGTAAATAATTTTAAATGAGAATGATTATAATGATATGCTTGGAAAAATATCATTTGCAACCACACTTAATACGAATGATTTAAATATGCTATAATGAATTTCTACAATTCGTTTTTGAAGAATTTAGTTCCTTTTATTGTAAGACTGAATACCAATTTTGAATTCGAGACTAGAGATTCTTTCCTTTACAAACCAAAAATAACTGAACCATCTTCAATTGAAGCGAAGCGAACTTTCTCAAACTTCATGCATAATATGTAAGTCAGATATGTGGCGAATAACAATTTTTTAAATGTATACTAGCATAGATGAGTTTCATTTATAGCACCAATACCTACCGTAATATGCATTCTTTAAGGGACAAAGTGTTAAGATTTCACGCATGAATTTGAAACCAGGAATAATTTTATAAGGAAAAAATATATTTATCTAGGAAAAAGTCCTTATTAGCCTGAATGCCATTCTGTTAATTTAATATAAATAAATGAATTTTGAATATCACATGAAATAATATATTGTTAAAAAATAGTTCTCCTTTGCCATAAATAACGGAATAGATCATAATACATTGCCGAAAGAACTATATCCACTCGTCTTTCTGAGAGGATAAAACGGGTGGCTTTAGAGAATTGGATTTCTCCGACCATATGCTTCAGTTCCCTGAATGCGTGAACGGAAAAAATAAATGATCTTTTATTCCTGCCAATAAAATATTTTAAACCAGGATGAAACGGCCACTTTTATCACGTTTCTTCGCAACTTTCACGAAGTTTCAAATTTTCATACCTCTTGTCACGCAGGTGTGACTATTCCTCGGAAGAGAGAGAGAGAGAGAGGCAGCGAAGCGGAATAGAAGGTTCCCGAGTAATGAAAAAGGGAGAGAAAAAGTTTTAATCGTCTGAGGTTTTAGAAATGAGAGAGCGCAAAAAATACTCTCGATTCCTTCGCAAGAAAACTTCGATTGACGTAATATCAAAGTAAATTACAGCACATACTATATGAACGTCTATTATCCAAAACAGTAGCCTTCCGAACGTTTTAATATAAAAAAATCGGAATTTTGGCATCGAGATTTAGCAGCAAAAAAGGTCAATAAAGTTAAACGCGGTGTGAAATGAATGTTTTGATAATATTTTTTAACTTGTTGATTTTTACTCGCTGTGTTTCGATAAAGTAGATGTAAGTACATATCTATACTACCAAATAGAGTAAAATTGTTCATTTATATGTTTTTCATTTTATCCGTTTTCACTGCCGTAACCCTAAACGAGTCCGTCCTTAATTCATTTTGTGCTCATAACCGGCTCAAAATGTAAGGATTAGAATTATTATCATTTCCTTAACACATCCCCTGTACGGTAACAAGGTAGTTCTTCGTAAATAAATTATTGCGGAATAATTTTTCAAATGAATAATTTTTGAAGGGCAATTTCTTCTCTTATGTTGATTTTATATTTATCAGATAAGGAAATTTTCGAATGTTTTATGGTAGTATTTTGGGCGAACGAGGAACGATAAATTCTCAGAAAAATGTAATTCAGCGGAACCAATGATTAAACTCTGCCTTATATAGTGCTCTATTTGCCCCAATATAATTATAAACATGATTTTTATAGAAATTACGTTAAAATGCGTAGACGAATAAATGTATAAAATGTCTACGTAGAAACAGGCCGCACTGGCTATTTTGGGAAGAATTTAGAATCTCGACATCTTACATATATCTTCAGAAGAGCAATTTTTCTCTATAGGAGGGAAAGTGCACCCGTCTTTCTTCGCAATCCTTTCGATGCACGCATCTATAAGAATATGAATTTTAGGATAAAATCATAAAATTCTTTCAATCATATTTTACATTCATCTGCACACAACCACCAAATATATAAGTAATCTATAAAATTTGAATAGTTGAAAGAATTTTTAAATTTTGTTGTTGACCCCATTTTCATGCAAATTTTGATCCGAAAATTTGGCTTTGGCGCGAATCCCATTGTTTTAATTCTACATGCCTGGAAAAATCGCTCCCGATCTATGAAATACTTATTAGGAACGAATGGTGTTCTTAAATTGAGCGATTAAGTATATATACTATATATGCTGATCTTAATTGAGAACAGACTTCCCATCTTACTTACCATTGTAATTATAATAATCGTGATTTATGTACCTAAAATATAGCAATGCACAGCTGCTTATTTAATTGGCCATCCGCGAGCAGAAAAGATATTGATCTGAATTGTTTCGATCTTTTAAATTAATTTGGCTAATTCACTCTTTCACTCGTTTTCACAACAAAGATGTAATTTATTCCTGATTTTAAAAAAAGACAACCGATTACTGAAACGGGACCAAGAAGTTATGCTAGTGTTAACATTTTACCCAGCTTGTACAGAATGATATATCGCGATAATTCATTAAAACGTGAAGCTTTTATGACTCAAAAAGATATACCAAATTATTTCCCCCATTTTATGGCGATGAATTTATCAATAATATCTTGAAGTGCTCAATCCACGTGTCAGATTTCCAATTATTCCTCCTATAATAAACTCAAACCCTGTAGAAGTCCATGACTCCACTCTCTACACATATATTTGATATATCCAGATACCGCCCTTTATAAACTACGCTCCGTGCATCAAAGCTCTTCCGTTTACGTCGTTCGCCTAAAATGACAAAGGTTCCCTATAGTTTTACGATTTGAAACGTTTGGACAAAGATAACTGTGAAAGTCTTCTGCAGGATCACCTTATTAAAAATTTCGCCGAACCTCTAGAAAATATTTCAAATTTAAACTAAAAGAACTTTTTCTAGAATGAGCAAAATTCATTCTCGTGGTTCAAATGAAAAGCACAAAATTTTCATAGGCGTATCTAAAAATACCGAGCACCGACTGTAGTGGCCATCATCTATGATGTGTGACTTTAAAACGACCTTAAAGAAAAAGGCATAGGAGGAAGCAATACGGGAGAAGTCGACAGAAACGGAGAAGAACGACAGATGAACCCAAACACAAAGGGGCGTGAAAAAAAGCTAGAGGGGTTGAAGAATGCACGACAACACCCTCTCCTTTGTCGCGACATCCTTTACCGTATATGAGAGAAGCTCAAAGGTAATGCACAGACTGTGTTAGTCTCTGTAGGTGACAGGAGTAATTATTCCGGTTAAGTACAAAGTTCGTTCAACTTTTACATTTTAGAAAGTTAACGACTGCGAGTACTGTAAAAGGAAAGGAAGTTGGAGTATTGTCAAAAACGAGGTCGCATACGTAAAATGGGGGTGTATCTTTGTCTAATTAACATCTTGGATTATTATAGCAATAGCCCCTTCCACGCTGAACACACTCTCAAAGGAGGAGTGAAACCCGGTGCCGGCATTAGCCTACTCTTAAGGAAGAGCACCAAGGGGGGCCAACGACTTTAACGTCCCTTCCGAAGGACGGCATGCTGACTCTGCGCGATCTCCTCTAAGTAAAATGGGTGTCACATTAGGGACAAGGATAAAGTAAAATACCAACTGAATGGTTGAAAGAGGTAAGTGGAGTAAGTGGGGGAGAAGAAAAAATGACATAGACTTGAGAGAATTGGAGACAAAACAAATTACTCCGAATAAAAACAAAGGATATAAAATTGAAGAACATGGGCTCGTATGACAATAAATGTAAAGAAAGTGGGCATATGAAACGAATAAAATTTACTCCATTACTCAATGCTGCGAAAACGAAATAAAAGAAAAAATAACGCACTCGTCGAAAACCACCGAGACAGTAAATTCGAAGAAATTATCAACAAATTAAAACTCAATTTTTGACAACGAAAGTAAAATTGGGAAAAAATGGAATTTGGGTATTCCACCACTTAGAATTCTTGATAGGTAGAAGAAAAAATGGTAACGAAATTAAGAAACTGTCAGATTTGGGACGATCTAAAATACAACAATGACAATTATTTACTGTGATGAGATTGCTACAAGAGTCGGAAGAAAATAAAAAATTAAGTACGTGTAATATAATTCCAAGAAAATTCAGAGAAAAATCAAAAGAAAAGCTTAGAAGAGAAAGTAATGTTTAGTTCACAGCAAGAAATTTTCTTCTACTATGGTCGGAAACATTGAAATTTTAATCTTTAAAACAAAATTTTAACCTAATTGATTCTACTTATAATTTTATGTATAAAAAAGAAGAGAATATCGTTCTCGCGAAAAGAATTAAATGAAGCGAGAGGGTTAATCGGAATGGCCAGGAAATTGATTAAGACGAGTTAAAGAGAGAAGATTAGATTAAAATGATTTGAAGAGAAGTAAGGAGAATTACCTAGTGGAAGGGAATATGGTGGAACACGAAAATGAGGAGGATGAAATAATAAGAGAGAGAGAAAAGTAAATTAGTGGAAAATTAAAAAAGTAAAGGAAAACAATTTGAACAAACATCATCCATATTCATAGAATGACGCTAAGCCATTAAAAAACGAATGAAAGTTTGGAAAGAAAAGGATCGATTTTTTTGTTTTTCTGGGTTAAGATGCCGAATTTAAATTGAATCGCCTTTATAATAGAAACACTCTAATCCATTTGAGAATCTGGCGCCAGAAACAATCTAATTTTAAGACCCGAATAGCCCGCTTCGAGGAAAAATTTACTGTACCACTGAACAAGACTAAATTTTTAGAAAGCTTCCCTTCGATAATTTTAAAATGTTTTCATGATTTATTCACTTATCGTCGCTCAGTATATTTGGAGATTCAAAACATGTGATAACGATTTATTTATTTCCAACAGTTAAAAAAAGAGCCTTTAGCCCTGGTAAGACGGAAGTTCATCAAACATTTCACACATCACCGGCTGTGATGTACTTAAAATGATTAATACATATATACTTTTTAACCCACGACCAGGGATATTCTCTAAATACACTTACCTTTTAAAGTTACACATATATAGCAGGAGAAGAAGGGAGTAGGAGAGAGGTGGAAGGATAGAGAGAGGAGTGGGAGAAAGATCCAAGCAAAAAGTTACACAAAACATCAAATTTGATGCCCCGTCATTTTAGACAGACATTTACACCAGTCCATTATAATATATACTGTCCACCTCCATTTAATATGCCGCACTTTAAAAAATATAAAAAATCTTTCCACCAAATTTTTCATGCGACGCTAAACCCTACGGATGAAGCAGTCCCACCACAAAAATTCACAGCTAATCCACGCGATTTTACGAATTATTTGGCAATGCGTTGTCGTGGCATCGATGGCAAGAACGGAAAATTAAACGAAAAGAAATTTTACAACCAAATATTGATTTTACCGATAAATTGGACCGCAAACCGAGGGGAAAAAAGTTGAAGAAACGAACCGAGGGTGAAAACGTTAGATTGACGCGGCAACAAAGGAAGCAAGACAGCGAGAGCTGGGAACAATAAGATGATGCGGAGTGACAGACCGAAGAGGAGGAGCTTACGAGGAGATCCATTTTACAGCCTGAGTGACGGCGGCGTACGAGAGAGAGAGAGAGAGAGAGTGTATAAGAGCGGAAGACGGAAAACAGAAAAGGGCGAGCGACTTCAAAAGAGAGATACATCTCGAGCACGGAAGGCATGAGGGCTCGGTTCGAACTTCAAACTCCTTAAAGCGTGGGATCTGCTTAACAAGGCATATTCACGAGGAGAAAAAGAACAACACCCGGCTGCTCAAAAGGATAGGAAGAGAAGGAAATTGAATTTGAATAAAAACTAAGGTGGAGATACAACTCGAGTGGGAAATGCCGCGCGGGGAAATTCAGGCGCGTTGTTGGGAAGAGGTAAGAAAGCAAAAGAGCGAGAGAGAATAATATATCGCTAAATTTAAAATACTGCATAAAGCAACAATTTACGCTTAGCCACCCATATGGTTTTAGAATAATAACAGAAATATATTTAAGACAATCGATGCGTTTGACGAATGCACTTATAAGAGATGGTAAACTACATTAATTACTTACTTTTTACGTAGAATTAAGCTTACCAAAACGGTAACAGAGGATCTAGCAAGAGAAATTTTAAGTGAGAGAGATGAGAATGAGATGATAATCTCTAATAACACGTGGCGGAATTGGAATCACCTTTCTTGATTAAAGAACCTTTCTATACAATCCCATATTTTAACTTAATGCTGCGTTACCGAAAGGATGACAATCTCTGAAAATTATTATTTTTATATCCTTACTGTAACAATTACGGCAAGGCGCCAACTCAAAAGTGCAAAATTTGTATAAACGTCCACGTCTTTAACCATTATAATTCTTCGGGAACCGGCAAAATAATGAAACAACGTAGCGGATTACGTTCAGAAACTCAGAGAAAGGAAAATACGAAGAAAATGCTTCCGCGTTGAAAAACGAAGGATGATTAAGGATTTACTCCGTCAAACGAGATCCGAGGCGATGGATGAAATACGGCGAGAGTTCCAGGCGAAGAGGACGAGAAAATATAAAGCGCAAAGGGGATCACAAGGCTAAAATTTTCAGTACCGCCTCCGCTCTATCCTCGTCCCATTCTGCCCTTCCCTAAACTAGATGAAAGAGCGATGCGGTGTACGGCAGGGATACAGGAGAGGATTCGGGGGAGGTTTGATTTGCCTCACTCCCACGGAGGGAATTGAGGTTAAGATGGAAAGAGGGCGAGGATAACGCTCGAAGAAAGAAGAGGGGAGTCTTGAGCTTGAGGGAGAAAAAGAGATGAAAGGAAAAGAGCGATTTTCTATGGAGCGTTGAAGGAAGGTAGCGGATGGAAAGATTAGGAAGGTTCACGTCCGGTGAGGTTTCCACCGAGAGCGTTTTTAGCCCGTTTTATTTTGTAAACGCGTTTATGTTTTCGCTCGGTCTGTCTGTCCGCCCGTACAATATATTAACTTAAAATAGCTAATGAACGGTATGAGACGTAAGACTGAAATTTGCGGTATGGGTGAGATCCATGATGCCATTTATTATGCTGTCAAAGACATTTTTTGGAGAAATCGGGGGAAACAGGGGCCGGGGGAGGGGGACGGCTTCGAAATTTTCAAATTAAGATTTTGAGCAAATGGTTACAGATAGAAAGTTAAAATTTTTCATAATTTGCGTGACCATTAATGGCATCTAGAATTTTGCAGAAGAATGTTTTTGAAAAATCTAGGAGCGTCAGGAGGAGGGGGGTCTTTTTAGTTATGTAGAATGAGCATATCATTGGATTAGAAACCCAACGTGTGTACCAGTACGAGTATACTTTTTAAATTAATCATTGAATAAACAACATCATGTCATATAATTATATTACTAAGCTTATAAAGAATTATAAGATTACAATTATAAATAAACCTCAATAAATAAAACGCGCTTTTTTTCATATTACGTCTGCAAGTAAAGCTCCCGTTTTTGTTATATTTTAAGCAGAGATTTGTTTGTTCCACCGAACCATTTTTTCCAAACGAGGGATAGGTCGAAATGAGTGAGACGGGGAGAGGAAGAGGGAAAATTACCTTCCCCAGGATTAAAGCCCTAGAGATTAAGACGTCTCTCAAACACATCTGGCGGGTGCTCGAACGCGGGTGGTTGCAAAAAGATCGAGATTTGCGACGAAGTTTAGTATAGAAGGTTCATCCTAGATTTAAAATTTTCACCGTTGAGATGAAAAGTTCACTGAGGAAAAAAATTCCGTTGGGTTATGTCTATAACGGGATTATATTACCAGAAATTTTGAACTGTGGTTGTGATATGTTTTACGATTTTACAACAATTTCAGTCAATAACTACTTACTCTGTGAGTAGCAATTATATCAAAAGAGTTTATAGGAACTATAAACTCAACACGTTCATTTCCAATTTTGTAAAGGGATGCAGAAAATTAATAGAGAAACATAAATCATCACGCAAATCTTGTGAATTTTCACCCTATATGGTTTAAATAATACTAACTACAATCGAAATACTTCTACTGAAAAATATTAGTTATTAATATGGAGAGAAAAATTCCTCATAACAATGTTTCAAGACAACATGACGCTAACTCAAACGGCACAGTAATTGATTTCTTAGCAAATTATACGTATGATTATCAATAGCTTTCCGTTGACACCCATAAAATCTAAAATCGTATTTATACCGACGAAATCGGACTGTTTGGAATTACAAACAACTTACTATGATAGTATGAAGTATTTCTTTAAACAAGAATGAAAAGGTGAACTCTACGGAAAAAATTTTATTGCCAAAATATACTTGCCCTCAGCATGTCATAAATAACAAAAAATAACAGTGGAAAGAAATATTTTTTTGTTTATGACGCATGTATTTCTCCGGGAAAAATCCTTAAGCACATAAATTAAAGATAATATAAGCATCCCTCAGCGTGGATGTTGTATTTTTCTAAAGGTTAAACAGCGGGAAGGGAATGAAACGGTATTGAAGGGGGATTAATGTGAGGGAAAGCCACAATGGAAGGCTCAGGAAGGGAATAATAGGTATCTCAGAGGAACTGCTTTCCAGACCATTTTCCAACCCATTTCTGCTCCTTATCTATCGCGCATCCATCTCCATCCCCAGCCAACCTGCCATTTCTAACCTATTCTGCTTCCTTTGTCGTTTGCCCTAGAATACGTGTTTCTTCCCCTTCACTTGATCTTAGAGAATTATTTAGTTTGCATTCCAGACTAATTATAATATTACTGAAAAATACCTCATTCTTTAATAAATGTTGCTAAATTTGCAGTGCTAAAAATAATAAGCAAAATATTTTGGAGATAACTACGTCATTTATGGGGA
Organism: Tanypteryx hageni; assembly: GCA_028673005.1. Lineage (NCBI taxonomy): Eukaryota > Metazoa > Arthropoda > Insecta > Odonata > Petaluridae > Tanypteryx > Tanypteryx hageni. Next base: position 46,097,456 of record CM054117.1, read on the forward strand.
CTAAATACCAAACGAAGATATTCTTTCTAAGGTGTACAAATTTATTAAATAATACTTTTTCGCGATAAATAAAATAGAACCCAATTGAAGAAAACAACAGGTGTCAATCCGCTAAATTCCATAAAAAGTGGTGACATATTAAATCATATAGTATATATAAAATAACGAGAAAAAAGCTCTTCCAATGCATACGTCCTATGTCATGCGAATGGCGAATATTATCAATATAACGGTGACTTCGATCATAAAATATCTGATATGTACAATACTAGATAACCCAATATTATTATAAATAATAATAATAAAATAATTTTTTAAATATATAGAATACTGGATTTTGAAAACCTATACAAAACCCGAGATTGTGTACGCTAGAAATTAATTTTAGGGTTTCATGAATACTGATATCATCAACCATTTGAGTTGGACAAAACCGGAAAAGAGAAAGCTCTTAAGACTCCATTCAATACTTACATTAATAAAATGATCTGGCGGAGCAGAAAGTATGATCAATTAGTGTGAATCGCCCGTAAAAAGAAGGAAAAAACATTATTAACAAATCCGTCATATTGATTACACCAAATATACACCGCACATAGCATAGGCACCATGTGGATTACAAGTAATAAATACAATTATTCAAATGAAATAGCCAAAGAGAAACTATAATAGTACAATCACTATCGCATATTTAAATATGACTCCTACTCTACATAAAACTAACAACACAGAAGATAAAAATTAATTATAATATTATTATTTAGGGGCTTGAGTTTTATTAAATAATTATGGTACATAATATATTCTTTAGTGGCCCCTTACTTGTAACAAATACTAATTATTTGCATAAGCATTGCACATCCAAAACCAAAGACATTCTAAAGGAGAGACCCCTCATTAGATTAATTTTATCTATAAAAATAAACCATTAGATGTAATTAACTTTCGGAGTTAAAGATATTTATTACGACAGAAAACATACAACAAAGCAAAAACTCTTAATTTTCTATAATAAGAAAGTCTTATCAGCGTTAGTTCCTAAAAATACTATTTAACCACAAAAAATAAACTAACTAAGTGTTTAAACATTAGGCCACAGCCTTATTTCTCCGTCTCAAGATACCAAAAAAAAACACCTGAAAGGTATTCAACCAAATGATAAAAGTTTTTCTTAGCTGATTGCACTAAGGAAACGCTCTTTTCACAACAACAAGGTATGTTTCCCAAAAGCAAACAGAGCTAATCAATCCGGATTACAAAACCCCTCTTCTCCGCCTTCAATTTCAGCCGCACCACCATTTGGCTTCCACTTCTTACAAGAATCCCGGCCGTAAAACGCCGAAATAAAGGGAAAAATCTCCGGGAGGAAACGTTTCGAGGCACAACGCCCAATTTCCTCAGCCAAAGCTGTTCTCGAGGAAATTCGAAAGGCAAAACTTGAGGTTGAATAAGGAGGAACGGGGAGAGAAGGCAAGCTTTCAGAAGTGAGAACAGGATTCCCATTTATACTGGGAGTATCAAACGACTACCTTTTTAGTTTCTCAAAATGCCTCGCTCCGACTCATACTGTATTTTTCAACTGTATAATCTCCTATTTCGATGGTTCCTTAACTTTCGAAGAAATTTCCCTCCTCTTCGCCATCTCAGCTCGTGTTATATAATAATTCATTATCTTTGGGATTCGAAGAGCAATTAAACAGCCCCCTCATTTGCGAACTTTCACCAGTAGCTTTCATCTTTGCTGTGTTTACCGATACATTTTTATAACTACTTTTGCTAATACCTTTAAAATGAAACTTTTTGTATTTTTTCAAATATCTCCAAGGTTATTTATGATAATGTTTTAAATTAATATTTTCCTTTTGTATTAAAATTTTGAAATTTTCCTAAAGATAACTTTCCACGCCCACAATTGCATATTAAACATCAAATTGCTTATAATTAAAGGTAAGATAATTCCTTCCCACATTGTTGAATATAATTTCTTTTCTTATGCGTATTTATGCCAAAAAATTGTTTGAAATTTCTATTTTCAGTGCTTTCAATGACAAGCATTCGTGCAGAAGATTCAGGGTTTAACCGTCCGTTCCGAATAAAGTTTAAAATCTTTATTTGTAGGGAAAGCAATCTATTTCATTATCTGGTATATATAACTATATTTTATTTCCGCAAACTGCTCAGGTATTTGAAAAATCTATAATTAATTAAATATGGCGTCATTTTCGCACATTCCTAAGTTGAGGCACTTTAATTTATAGCTTTATATTTTTCTATAAACGTTATATCTTTTTCCTTTGTCAGTTAAAAATCATATTACGGATATATCTTACTAACACTGCAAATGCGACATTTTTACAAGTATAAACTTTCAATACTTGCGAGTATTTTTTGGATATATTTCTTATCATTGACCATAAAGAGATTATTAAGTCTCAATCTCGCCTTAAAGTTAAGGCAGTTTATTTACTAGTATTTTTATACTATTTACTATTCTACGAACCTTTTACATAATATCGCGCCTTTCTCTTCCATTTTATCCCACACACAAATTTCCCGAGCTAAATAAAAATCCCGTCCACCCAATAAAATCCCTAATCATTCCATTTACAACACATATAATCCCACGCTCCTCCAAACTACTTCTAGCAATCAAAGAAAGTAGCAGTTAAATTTATATGGACCCGCCTTCTAAAACCCGGCAAACGTCGCATTTCAATCCAGCTGATTCCATCTCAGCTTAGTCTTTATTTAGAGTAGCCTCCTGCCTGCTTTAACGCTCACTTATAACAGGAAACAAAGACCAATAACGTTCTTATTCACGTGAATTTGACAAATAATATCTTATTTACAATATAAATTATCAATGTATAGTAAACAATGTGATTCTCAAGCAGGAATTTCGAAAAATTTTTAAATGTCAAAATGCAGATGAAATCGTGGATAAGATTTAAAGCATTATCTTAGTTTAAAAATCCAACTTTTAAATTGGAACTTGGCATATTACCACCGAATGCGTAGACTACTCGAGCTGTTTCATAAATCAGAAAGCGTTTTTTTAGTATTGGCTACTGCTCCTAACGTTGATGCCGTATTTAAGAAATGTTTAAGTAAATAATTACAATTTTTTACGAACGCGTGAGTTTATGCAAACCAAGCCGCACCAAATCCTAAGTCTTAAAAGTCGTCTTAATTTTAGTTCCTTTTTTAAAAATGCGCTTATAGTTTCACTTTAACGTCAGTCTGTCTGTCTGTGCACTTGCTTAAATTGAAATTGTGACGAAACCGTAGGCGATATAGAGTGGAAACTTGGAGGGATGATTTCTGTATTATTGTGTATTTAGATTAGAGTTTCGAAAAATAAACGTTTGAATAAGGGCCGATTTAAATTTTTGTTTTTTTTTAATATCTCGGATGTAAAAGATAGAAAGCTGAATATTTGAGAGTACACTTCCGCGATGTCTCTTATTCTTTAAAATTTTGAAAAAAAATCAAACAAGAAATTCTTCCTTTATTTTGAATTTAGAAAATTTCTGACACGGTTTTGTTAACTGTATTGAGCAAAAACAAACTTTGTCGCAACTGAAGCAAACATGATCTACTACCAATACGTAAATACGTGTAATTTCCTTTCGTGTGCACGCAGAACATAGTCAAAAAAAGGAAATGAATTATTTACGATGAAGAAATGAGCGTAAATGCGTGAATTTTTCCTCCGTGCGTATACAGTGAAAAAGAATGGATAATTCACGAAATAAACTTGAACGTAAACATTACGTTACGATTACTGGAGTGAGGTATATTTTTAATTATTTTTGATTCTTTCACTTATATCTCCGAAGGTATAAAACATGGGTCCCCAAACTTTTTGAGAGTAGGGCCACATAGGAATATTGAAAGTGCTAGGCGGGCCGGAACGAAAAAAAAAGTTTCGAAATTTAAAATATTTCATTTTATAATTACCTAAGCATACATGCATATATAACTATAAGTAAACGTGAATAAAATCTAAGAAAAATTCTGATGCGAGCAATGAGCCTGTTTTTAAATTGGAGACACTGATTTTATGATGTCTATGATGTTTAATAAAATTTCCGCGGGCCGGATAAAACACGCAGGCCGTAGTTTGGGGACATCTGGTATAAAAGATGGAAAGCTGAAACTTTGAATGTAAATTTCCATATTGATGCCACTAATTTGAGTTTTCAAAACTTTACAGAGGCGGATAGGTAAACGTTTAATGTCTTAATACAAAATTGATTGCGCTTTAAACTTAAATGTCATTTTGGAGGCATCAATTATCCAAAAAGGTATATTTCTTTGTAAATACGTTTATGTAGAATGGTGACGCTCAATACAATACAAATTAACTATTAAGACTCACTCATTTAAACACTAACCTCACCACCACGTGGCAATCCTCGTTATAAAATAAACGAGACTCTATTGACCGATGTAGCGGTATAACCAGATGAAAAAAAATGCGCTAATTTTACCCATGTTCATAAATAACACTGCTTGATATCTTTCCTTATGTACATTTTTTCGAACTCGTTTCCTTAGTTTCGCCTTCGTCATCGACAAAACCTCGACCACAGTTATCTGCAACAAGGGTCCCTGTGGTACGCGTAGCACAAGTGGTACGCGAGCCAGTGCAATGTGGTACGCGAAAAAAAAATAAAAACATCGTTTTGCCTATAGCTTAAAATATTGTTATATGATATTTACGTAAATCAATTAAAAAATTACATGCACGATTTTTGATACATTACGTTATTATAATACTAGCGTAATTGCCTGTCAAATATGACGGGATAGCGTGAATTAAGTATTAAGTTCAAATTGAAATAAAAATTAATGAAACCAACTTTTACAGCCATTAAAAAGTTAAATATAAAAATCACACAACTGAGTGTTCCAGAGAGTAAAAATAGTTTTGGGCGAATACAAAGAAATACATTACGCTATACAATTCTTATACCCCCAAAATTATTTTTAAATTACGTAACGCTTAATTTTGTCCCTCTCCTTTTTTCTTCCTTTCTCTCTCTCTCGTATTAAAACATTCAAAGCACGCTTTTCTTACGCATATAGTCCAGAAATTGAGACGACAATATAATCTCAAGGTTTAACGGTGACACGGTCGGCAAGGCAACATATAGTTAAAAAGCTTAAATTTTTATATAAATATGATTTAAACGTAAAACTTGAGCGATTTTGTATCGTAGGTAAAATGTTACAATAGGAATAATAAACGTTATTTATTTTTCTTTATTCTTATTCTTTGACGCCTAAGCGCACTCCTAACTTGCTTATTGTGCCAGTGTGGCTCTTTATTGTCGACCTTCAATTTAATTGTAATGTACTTATGCATCGATAGGTAACGGAGCTTTTGTTTTATGTTTTACTCCCATAATACGATCGTACATCTCACGACTGATGGCGATAGCAAGATCAGTTTTGTGTGACATTTACGGAGTTATTTTTGAACAAACAACCAAATATGAAGAATATTTCTTTGGAGTACACGATTCTAGTATTTTTATTGAATTTTCGTTATTTTTTTAAATATCTTGTGCATCGGTCAATCTTTTACAGTTCGTCAAAAAATAAATTTAAACTTTGTTGAAACAATCGTGCGTTGAATTACTTGAGAAAAAATCCGGACCACCACCTAACAGAAAAAATAAAAATATGAACGTGACTGTGACTGTCCAGTTAAATTTTAATGCGAAATACGAAAAAGGACTTGTAAAAAGAAGGAGGAATGAAGAAAAAAGATATCCAAGAGGGAATTGAACTCGCGCCTCATGTTTGGGACACACCCACTATATGCTCACCGCCAACAATTACTTGAGCAATTATGCGTGCATTACGAAATTTATAACAGTTGATGTGAAATTGCAATATTTAATCGGAAAAACTATCGGCCGTATACGCCCAAAATAGGGGTCGCTAACCGCTATGACCCCCCCCCCCCCCCCCCCCCGCCCGATCTATTGGCGCGATCGTTTCTATAGACACGGTAGTCTCTAGAAAATATCTCATCCGTTAACCAACTTTCTATGCCTATCACGACGTCAGCGTGCAGACCACGAATAATATGCTCGAACTCAGCAATTTTCCTATGGATGCTGCGGCAGTTTAGTACGACGACTTCTAATATCTCACTATCACTTCGCATATTAATCTCACCCTTCACCTTCTCTTCCACTCTAAAACTAGATGCGCTCCCATAACAAGCATTCCCACAACTGTTTGGCATCGCATCAAAATTGGAATTGCGACCCGTCGCACCCTTTAAGGAACAATATATCAATTACCTATCGCGAAATAGGTGCTGCATGTTACTATAAACTTTCTTCTTATCTCTCGTATTACGTGAATTTACCTCACGCTCGGAGTATATTCTATCATTACATAATCTATCGTGATTCCTATTTTCTACGAATGCATCGATTATCCCCTTACCCAAAACTGACCTACGCCCTGCCCTACTCTTTAGCCTAAAAAATCCCTACTGTGCTCAAGAATCCTACGCGCTACTCTCTGAGCCAATTTGGGCGTGTAATGAACATCAGGATGATCCAATGGTGCCCTGCACGATTCGATATTCGGCCGTAAGTCGTCGAAGTCCACTCCCAAATCCCAACAGAAATTCCACAGCCTTCGGTTAAGACCGTCAACCCTACTCCAAGCCTCAAAACCGCGGTCAATCATAGGGAATATACTGCAGGTAGTAAGCCGCACATCGGATCCCGACTCCTCTCGGACACGAACAATCTCAGAGACCAAGTCCTTAAAAGAACTTAAGATCTCCTTGGACCCGCGATTCGAGGCGTCGTTAGTCCCAACATGGGCCACCATCCGCAGCCGAGAGCAACCTGTCGCTCTTTGAGAGAAGCTCTCACCATGTTGGTCACTTGCGGCACCGTGCTTCCTGATATACGAGTACATCTGGAGAAAACCCGCCCTTCAACTCCCTCCCGGCAGGCACTGGATAACAGGGGTGCCATCACACGCCGAACCTAACACTAACAACCCCACCTTCCCAACCCGACTCCCCTTGGGCACGGCCTCCATCGAAGAGACGGGAGTGGGTATGGGCGCAATGGCCGTGGAGTCATCCCCCGACAACACCTCGAACCTATTACTGACAAGAAGAGGTTCCACCGAAGCTTTCCCAACTCCCTGCCTCCGCAGCAACACCCCACAATCCCCCCGAGTGGACACCACCCTCCACTCATCGGATTTCCTAGCCCGAGGACCCTCAGCCAGCGGTAAGGAGTCAGGGGCAACCCCGATCGCTCTACCGACTACCGCATCCTACCCCTGTGCCCACCCCGTGAAATGTTCTGGGTAAAAATGTTTCACGATTCTTAACTTGGATTTTGCTTAAAGTTGGATATTATTGTCCTCATAAACTGTCATCCTTTCTCCATATGCAGTGAACTCTTATATTCTGGTAGTCTTTCACTAAAACTTATCCAGGAAGGATCGCTCGGCAGTCGTGCTTTTGAGGTATTCTTACTTCTGTTAAATGTTACTGTGTGTACATATTTGCCGTATTATAGAAATTTATGTAATTATATATTGTATGGTAATTATTTGTAATACTTACATCTTAATTATTGTATTTAAAAATAGGTAAGTAGCTCTTCTTTGAACAACTCTATATGACTTACTTTCTGCATTCAAATGTGAATCAATATTATTGTACCTATTCAAGAACGTGCACGACTACTGTTGGATTAAATTCATTATTATAATGAGTGTGTCTGCTTGTATTAAAATCTAGAATAATGGAATTTTAAAATACAATAAATGTTGACTTATGAAGGAATAACAACGGTTTTTCATCAAATTAAATACTAAAAAATAAATATTAATTATAATAACTTTTATATGAGCTAAAAAGGAAAAAATAAATACCTATATAGGAGAAGTTTATAAATTGAATAAGGAAAAATGTAAGAAGGGAATTCCTACAGTGTTTTACTGTTCGTTACATCGTGGGAGGAGGCGCTTGCGCGATGTTACGTACGTATATCTATTTTTGTCTGCTTGACTTTCGATAGCGAAGATGTATTTGATTTAAATAAAAAATAACATTAATTAATAAAGATTATTTTGGAATTATCTTGAAATTTTCCACACAAAATTCAGTCGGAGCGAAAAAAACCGGCTCGAACCGGTTCAATGGTGGTTACTGGAGCGAAACCGGAACCGAGCCGAATTTTTTTATTTTGTGTGAACGAAAACCGGAGCGAAAAAAATTTTGGTTGGACGCCCTGGTCCATACACACATTGCCTTTTATTAATATTTATAGATTTGAATTTAAATCGATTTAAATTGGCGTCGATCTTATTATGGTGGTACACGAACATTTTCTTTTTTGATTTGCTGGTGTGAAAATAAAAAAGTCGAGAACCCCTGATTTACAATCTTCTCTCCGCATTTTCAATCCTTAAATTTCGTCCCATGGATGTTTTCCTTTCTCGCTCTTATCGGCGTAAGTTATTCCGCCACCTTCTTCGTCCCTCCCTCCACTCCATCTTCTTTCTCTGTATTTTTTATTCCTATCCATTCCCGCATTCACCTTTATCACGTTTTCTGCTCAAAAGGATATCTCTTCCACCCTTAAACGCATGATTTGCTTTTTCCTCCTCTGTATCCCCTAACCCACCTCACTTCGCCTTTTGGCCCTTAGAAACCAGTCGCGAACTATCTTCCCCATAGTTTGGCAGAAATCCTGTTTTCAATGGAGGGAAATAAAATAAGAGACAATCGAAAACGACCTCGTAGATTTCCATCGTGTTTTTTCCCCCAACCATTAATCTCTGAGGTCCATCTTTTAGCAAAGCAATGCAACGTTCTGAATAAAAACTTTTGCAAGCGTGACACGAGATTATTTTATTTATAAAGTCAGTTTTACGAAAATAGCCCCAATATAAAATAGTCAACAACCATAACCGAGTCATTCTATCACTTAAAAAAACTCTAAAATTAAAAAAAACAGGTGTTGCAATTTCATGTACTTCTAGCGATGAAAAACGATGAGCATGAATGAAGTACTAAATTTAAATTCAAATAATTCAATATGTATTCTCTCGATATGCGTTAATCCAAAATAAAAACTTACATAAAGAAATCCATGTATTATTGTCAACATTTAATGAATGCAGCAAAATTGTAACGTTATTGTTCCAAATGTATGACTATCAACGGTGGTTAAAGTTACCTAAATAATTTTCCTTGCCGTATGCGCTGAAAAATTAACACAAAATGTGGAAAGCACAACTAATAATGTATTTGCTTCTATAAAATAAAAACAAAAATGAAATGTAGTAGAGCAATTGGATAACAGTTACTTCCAAACAGCAAGATAAATAAAGGAATGACTAAGCTTGTTAGAAAATTAAATAAAAGTTCTAATGTAACAGTCGGAAAATATTAATTTTTTATTCCGATAGAAATACAGTAATTAATTCTTTCATTACAACTTAGGCTATTAACTATACTGCTGATATGCGTATAAACAATCAACATGTGCACTCATTGCAACTTTAATCTGCACAACTCAAATAATAGCACTTTATGCCACATATGAAGTACTTCGGTAAATATGTGATTCTATTCCACATTTAATCCAATTTTGTATACACAATGTCATTAAGACAGCAACAATATTGTTACCCTTAACGACAAAACTTTTCCTCAGCCTGACAAAATGACATACAAAAACCATTATCACAATAGAGATGTGAAGTTTTAACCTTTAAATTTGAAATTAATTGTCGGTATCTGTATTCAGCAACGCGAATACAATATGCAGCAGATCATTGCGATGGCGGTCAAAAATGTAGTTAAATAATACTAATAGGAAGGACAGGCTCGTGGTATTGAAGAGTCGAGCAGCTGCCCAAGTGGTTAAAATTTAGGGAGCGCTTCATCAACGCCTTTCTACAATGACTGCAAGTATTTTGGAAAGCACGGGATATTACTGAATGAGCATATATTTATAAGGGAAAGCACTGGAGTGAATCTTTGTCCGGAACGCTAAAATATCTTGAGCGGCTACTGTTCTCGAATTATCCATCTTCCGAAAACCTGTGGCTTATTATTCCTGGAATAGAGATGTACAACAAATGGCACGCGTGCCTCAGATCTGTCGCTCCCGTTTTAAATACAATTTTATTTTTGTTCTCCTAGCAAATACTCCTACGCCAATTTTAAAGTAGCTCGTTAAACCTCTTCAAATATTTATCATCGATATCTTGGTAACGAAATATATTATGAAACCTAAACCATCGCCGAATCCGTTTTATTATGCATGTTTTCAAAATAAATTATTAAATTGTCTTGCCTATTTTACAAGTATAATAAAACGAAAACTATCGACTGCTAAAATTTCTTAGCCAGGATAATAGTCTCTTATGTTCTACGAGGCACCATTTCCACTTGAAAATCTCAACACGGACTATTATTTAAGCATAGGATTCGTCTCTTTTCCGGAATTTATATCTCAAAAATTCATTTATTTTTTAATCACGCCGCAATACCCTTTTCCTTTATTCTTCCACCATTGCACTCCAAAAGTGAATCTAATCTACTGCAAAACTATTCAAATGAATCGCCTGACGTACACCTTCTGACTTATACAGGAATTACATCCAATTACCGAAACCCTTTCTAAGTAATTAAAGCTCAGTTGGAAACTGAAAAAATCCACCAATTAATATTTAATTCTCAATTTCCTTCTTCTCTTAAAGAATTCAGCTATTGAAATTTTCCTTAGTTGCTCTCTCAATGCCGTTGAACTAGCTTTGAAAATTTATAGCCTTGTATCAATGTAATAATTGAATTCATGCTAAATGTCTTCTTTCTTTGAAAAGTGAAATTATACTAAAATCGGTAATGTGAAATTAATAAAACTTTTGCTGATTACATCACGATAACATTGACCTAAAAACTTTAATTATAAAAACGATAGTTTACTACTGCAATATACTAATATCAAGCAAAAGTTTATTTATTGCTCCGGGAATAAGAGTTCGTAAAATAAATTTAAAATTTACAGTAAAAAGGCGAACAGACATTTGGCAATATAATAATGAGATACATTTCATCGCAATTTATTTAAGGAACTCCTTTTAAAAAACCCACTATGACTAATTTAAGATCTCAATTTCTAACAGAATTTTGAGAACGATAATATTTTCCATAGTCGTATTCTAAGAGCACAATAGTTTATTTGCATCGCCTCCGATACATTCACTTTCTCTCAATAAATAAACTCCCATGAATCACATTCTCAAAACCTCAAACCTATGTCTTCATTATATTTGCCACCTTCTTAAGAGTTAATTTCAACGAAGATCGTTCCCAATATCTTTCTCTCTCTTTACCTCCACGTCAACGCAAAAGGAATTTAATGTCTCTAATGTAAACCTTTTCTATATTTACCCTTCTATCACCCATTACCACTTCATATTACTACCTTATTCCATCCTCTATTATTGCCATCTAAGAGATCATTACAAAATACCGAGCAAGCCTGTTGTGTAGAAAAGTCTATCCTTGCTTTCTCTGAGAAATTCCCAGCCGCGCGTTATTCCTTAAAACCTCCTCTCCCTTTCTCGCATCTCTCCAATTTCAAACCCCCGTGGGTGAGATCACAAAGCCGACTTCCTTCCGCCTTTACCTCTACCGCCTTCTACAGCAGTTTCCCTTCTCCATAAATCTTGCTGGCTCATCAACCATATACATCACGTTCTCTTTCCCACCCTTAAGACATACCTCGCCTTCCAAATTATAACCACCCTTCTTACCGAATACCCTCCCTAAGGGAGTCAAACACTTCCGACCCAAAACTCTCCCCCGAGACTTGCTATTCTAATCATTAACTCTTAGTCCTCGAAACTTTACCTAAGCACATTGTTCTGTATGCGACGGCTATTTTAAATTGGTTTCCGTTGCATTCCTGCTTGGTAAGAGAGAGATTTTCCAGCCTTTTGCTCGCGTAGAAAAATATCTAAACTGAGGATAAATTCGATATGCAGCATGCGTGAGGAAAGGCAGTTTCATATTTTAAGATCGAAATTATTTTTATCTCAATGCATGTTGTTCGAACTCGATCTGAAAACACGAAATATTTTTGATTAAATTATTGTCCATCTACCTGAGATATACAGAGCCATTCGTGGCAGAAGAATAGGTGGGTCGTGTATTTTGTAAATTATACTTGAATTATTTTCTTTTTAAAAACTTAAAACTGGAAAACAAGGTTTGAATCGACGATAAATATTTCCAGACAATATCGGTAACATTTCCGTCTAAACCGATCGGAAAACATCCTTGGCGTATAAAGTTTCTTTTTTTGGCTAAAATCTCCAATAATATCTAAATATTTTAGTAAAAATTTCACTCTTATTTCCGATTGTTTGATAGATTTAACCATTAAGAGGTCGCGCGCGGTCTTTTAGACCTCACGCTTTTTGTTTTTAATTTTATATGCTCATCTCTGGCCTTTACAGTACCTTTCCTTGAGATCAATATCTATTGACTTACAGGCCTGGGAGACTATTTGTGTCAGCGTTTTTCTTTTACTTTCTCCGTACGCAGTATAGGAGAAGGTAAGGTTTTCGAGAAAAAATCGAATTCGAGATTTCAACGGAAATACGTTTTAAGGTCCCCTGAGTACGTGTTCACTATTTTCTTGATGAAATCTGTGCAATAGAAATTTTGTACGCGCTCTGACTCAAAAACTAAAAATCACATCTGCATAAAACTTCATATTTGAGATTTTTATTAGCATTTCAAGGTCTGAAACGGTTTTAGCTGAAACTGGTCAACCGGAACTGGAAGTTCACTCTTGTAAGTTTATTCCAGATTGAAAAATCCGAGCTCCCTCAGATTCGAACCTGGAACCGCTGCATGGAAGTCCAACGCTCTTACCACACCGCCACCCTCGCCGCTATGAGATACCTTTGCTTCTGATGCTATGATGAAAATTTATAATTGTTCATAGCGATGTCTAAGCAGCCAAGGGTAATTTTAATTGCGATCAAAATTATCCCAATACCAAATAGCGTAATAAATTGTCAACATAGTCTTGTAAATTTTGACAGAGATTCCAACGCTGCCAACGGTAATTTTAATCGCGCAACGAGATATAATCTTCAGCTGCAACAAATAGCAAATTTCCTCGCTTATTGATTTTTCAATGTGAAAATTATTCACGAGTGTGTCAACATAAATATTCTTGAGTACGCTGATATCGATAACAAATTTAAGTAATACTGCAATCATACTCATTCCTATGCATGGAGAAAGGCAAGTGTTGGGACTTTTTTCCTTTTATAAGGACTTTTCCTACTCTGTATTGCTTTCTGTCCGCCGGTCGAGCCCGATATAAAACAAAGAATGCTTTTGTTTGACCTTCGCTATGACGTCGGCTGTTATTTCCACCACAAAATTTGTGGAAATGTTTACTTACCACACCATCACTAAAAAAATGTAATATCCAGCAAGGAAATCATCCATTGTGTTTTTGCCTGAGTGACAGCCGGCCTGTGCGCCTGGTTGAGAAAAGATCTTTGCTAAAACGCTGACTTTTTCAAATGTGGTCATTCAAGTCCGATTTTATCAGACTTCATTATTTTAGTGCGGCAATAATTATTTTCTATAAAGGGCTTTTGTTTCACACAAATTACTTATATTACTCCCCGTCACGAGTTCGTTGATACGAGAAAAGAGGAAGTATCCTTTTGGAAAGTGTAATAGACGAGGAAGAAGGAATAACTGAATTGGATGATTCCAACTAAGAGGACGACTTATCTTTCTTTTAATGAGCTGCTGATTCTCTCTTGCCTACGCACAGTGGGTATCTAAGAGGTAGCGCAATGAATAGCTGGTCAGTTTCAAAAGTATATGAAGAAAGGTGACTTCCTATCGAACATTACTAATAATGTTTTTTCAGAGGACTTATCTGTCTTTATTTCACAATTTTTATAGTTGATGATCAATTTTTATGTAAATATTATTTCCATTTAACATACAACGCAATGATCTGTTCCTTCTAAAGCTTAGTTTCCATTTACCCAAAGATAAAATGTAGCTATATTATTTTTTTAAGTATGGTATGAGCAAAATTTGTTAGTTAGTTAGTCGCGTGAAAAAAGTTCCGTAATTAGTCGCGTGGGGTCAATATGACCCCAAAATGATTTCTAAAGATAAGCAATAATATATTAATTAATTTATATTTTACTGGAAATAAAATCAATCTTACATTATAATACAATTATTTATTAATAATTTTTACAATAAACATTGATTAAAATAAATTAAAATATTTTTTTGTATTTTCTAATCACTTTCCCTCTCCCCACATTCAATGCACTTCATTATCATATGGTCTTTGCAAGTAAAAGCTCCACAATTTCCACATCTAGTGGACACTTTATTGTCCTTATTTCTTGGGCAATGTTCGCATCTTCCCCTTGATAGTCCCGATCCCGGTGATGGACCTTCCTCCGCAAGTCCCTGTTGAGTGCATATGCGCTTTCGGAGATGCCTAGATATAAACTGACTCTGACAATGAGACCTCAAAATCTGTAGATCCTTTATTAATTCCTTCGATAATGATTTCAAGAAATTTCGCCTTGTCATTTCCTTTTGAACGTTTTGTTTATGAACAATAAAGGCATTTATGGCAGAAACGTTCAGCAAATGAAAAAACACAACTAACTGCCATCTTTTCGTTCTTCTGTCAACATTGTAAGCAGCGCAGAGCTGATCGCATGTATCTACGCCACCTTTTGTTGCATTGTCGCATGAAGGTCGCGTTGAGGGCTTTATTAAGGATAGGACTATTTTTGCTGAGATCACTCACACTTTTGGGTTAGACATCGGTCGCGGCACGGTCACTTTCCGGCCCCCACCTACAGCATGAAGTAGTTTATGGCTGCCCCCAACTAGCAGAAAGATTCAAGCTCACTTCTGCTGTCACCGAGGATTGCCCTCGATGGGGCTTGGGACAGAAGTTGCCTGCTCGAGCGACCCATGGGGTTCGTGCCGAGGTCCAACCGCGTCCTCCCCAATAAGTGTGAACGTACTTGGGACTTCTCCATAGAAACCCCGTTGAAAATAGGATTTTCATATTTTGGTCTAAAACGTCGCAACCGTGACCGTCATGCGGCTGGTAGGAGATCCAAAAACTTTGAAGATTGCCGATCTCATTCGTGTTCGTGCTTATTCCGAAAAATAAGGGAGAAACTCGTGCTAAAAAGGGTGAGCGGTAATAAAAGGCAAACAGCTTTCTTTTAGAGAGACCACGTGCGTTTGTTTGTGACTTTTATTGCGGGTAGAAAACTATGGGAAGAAACCGGTTGCATGTGTGCGGCCGAAGTACGAAAACACCCGGAGAATTCCGAAAAGAGGGAAAAGGGTATATTGAAGGGGGAGAGGGGGGGAGATGGGAGGAAGAGGGGTTACCAACCTATAGTGAAAATTAGTGAAGTAGAAATGTATCATAAGAGAACTAGTGTTAAAACAATGAAATACTGCTTATCAGGAAAATTATTTGTATTTCTGATGTGATAATAATAATATGTATTGCGTTTAACCCTTCTAGACCAATAGAGAAAAAAGCAACAGGTAGAGAGATGTCAAAATAAAAGCAACTTTTTTAACCTCATATATACATAACAAATGGATACACACCAAAATAGCACATTAAAATAGTTTAATTTTCTCAATATTTACAATATTTATACTATATATATAAATATAAATATATCAAAAATAACAAATTAAAAAAAAAACAAAAATGCAAATTTCTCTTCTAGAATGTCAGTTTCGAAGGTAGAACAAGTTTGGGTTAGATTGTTAATACATTTCTTTAGATATTGACGAAAAAACATTGCTTGGGGTCATATTGACCCCACGCGACTAATTAAGGGTTAAAAAATTAATAAAAAATGAAGTAACAATTGGTAATCTGGATATTTTACTTGACCGCTGTTTTTCAGAGGACTTATCTGTCTTTATTTCACAATTTTTATAGTTGATGGTTAATTTTTAAGTAAATATTATTTCCATTTAACATACAACGCAATGATCTGTTCCTTCTAAAGCTTAGTTTCCATTTACCCAAAGATAAAATGTAGCTATATTATTTGTTTAAGTATGGTATGAGCGAAATTTAAAAAAATAAATAAATAAAAAATGAAGTAGCAATTGGACATCTGGATATTTTACTTGACCGCACGCGATCTCTTAAGGCTTAAATATACATGACACGGCTATTGACTGAAAGAAACTGATGTCGATTTTAGTCACAGTTCACTCAATGCTATCCGATTCCATGAGCGTTCATTTTCTTTATTTGATTAACACGGAGTTGAATGTAACACACAAATCATTTACATATTAAAATTACTTAGAATTAACGTAGAAGTTCAATGTTTGAAACAAGGAACGCCTAAAAGAATAAAATTTTGTTTCCATGCCGTCGGTTTTTCAATACGCGTCGAATTAATCAAAAAATTTGTTCTTAAAACGAAAATTTGACGCATTCTTCTGCGAAAATCTTTCGTCATCAAGGTGATTTTCAATGTTACCGGTACATCTAATTGCGTGCGACTGACTTGGATAATTACTTCGCATCGCATCTATCAACATAAACACAAAATTTCAACGTTGTTTTGAAGTTTAAAGAATACCTTGGTTGCGATTAATAATACGACGGTAAAGAAAATAAACAAATAGTTTTTCGTTGATACTGTATTCATTGAGTCAGATATGTCGATTAAAATTGCTGTATTTCTGCGAAAAATTACTGCGAAAGTCGAGTACCTTTTTAATCTTTTAGTAAAACATCAACAAAATTTATATAAACTTATTTGAACGAAATCACGTTTTACATGCGCTAAAAAGTAAAAACTAAACCTAAAATTCACATAATTGAAAGTGAAAATTGTTTTGAGAATACAAAAGTTGTCTAGCGTAATGTTTAACAAATAAATCTTCATTGTAATTTCTTTGTCGCACCACTTTTGTATCCCAAAAACTGTTGTTACTTTCTAATACATTAAATTATATAAACTTTATATGTATTATATACTTTTTAGTTGGTTTCATTAATTTTTTATTTAAACATTATTTTAACTTATACTTAATTTATACATACCCGTCATTTTTGACAAGAAATTGCGCTAGTTAGTTTTATTAATAATTTAGAAGTTTGATTCATAATTTTGAAATTTAACGATATATATCTGCATTGAGATGACATTTAACTTTCCACTGGCAAAATTATCACAAATCTTAATTTAAATAAATAATAGTCATTAAATAAAATAAATGGTCATGTGTGTATATTAAATTGAGTATATTCCTCAGAATGAATTTCCAGTAAAAAGAAATGATTCGCTCGTCCCTCTGAAGTTCGCTATGCCGGTATTTTCCACTGCATTTTTATACTAATCTTTCACCTTTACCCTGCTTGATTCTTTTCCGCTGCCTTCCCTCGGCACTCCCTTTATCGCTCCTCTTCCGTCACTTATCCATTCCCCATCCATCTTTTTTCACCTTATCTCATCCTTCCTTATTTCAGCTTCTCTTCCTTTCCTCACTCTTATCCACTCTTTTCCATTCTCTCACACCATTCTTATTTCCGCCCCCGCGTTGCGCCGCCCTCTCTTCCCCATCTCTCCTACCCTTGTACTCGATATCCCGTAGATCAACCCTAACACGCACACACCCTGCCAGACTCCAAAATGTCTCCACTCTCCCTTCGTGCACGTCGGCGAAATCTCGGCAAACTCCAACCGTCACTGCTATCCCCCTTTTGGCCACGACCTCCACTTCTAAACAGATTACGCAGCTTCTACATTCTCCATATCCTTCGCTCCTCCTCCATCACCCACCCGTCCCGGTCGTCAACTCCCTGTTATTCCCCCGTCTCCTTACGCGCCTACCCCTTCCCCCTACCGAATCCCTTCAGCCGCCAGCCCCACCGTCATGGGGTCCCTACGCCCCGAATCAGATTCTCTCTCTTCCCCTCCGGACGAATCATCAGCCTTCCCTAATTCGCTCTCATCCTCGTACGCTCTCCCCCTTTTCCGAACTGCCACGTCTATCCCTTCAGCCCACTCGCTCTCCGCCCTGTCCACTGCTCCATTTCCTAATCCCTTGTTCCTCCTCCCACTCCTTTCACTTCCATTCAATATTCATCAACCGATGCCATAAACATCCTTACTTCCCCCCCCCTCCCCTCCCCAACGCGAGCAGCACCGTTCGCCCCGCACAGAACTCACTCCCCGTTCCGCGACCTATTATTCAGGCCGTGTGGAACGTGACTAAAATTTCAGCTTTTCTTTTCGAGGGCAGTTTATCTTTACAAAAGCAATACTTCTAAAGGAACGGAAACTCAAACCTATAGCTCAACCGGTTGTTTGCAGGAGTTTTTTTCAGGAATATTCTATTTTCTTTTCTCCTAAGTTATATTTCGTGGATTGTTCTAGAAACGCCCTTCCATTGCGTCTGAATCGTGTCGAGGTGCATATATTCGAAAATTTTTATGAATCTACCCAATAGGATCATGTTTTCCACCTTTTTTTGCCGACGTACCCATTTGGGCCTATTTTTAATGGTCCCGTGCCTAAATTTTGAAGTGATAATGAAAAACACTAGGGTTAAAGAATATAGCTCGTTTTTATAACGCCATAACATACAGTTTTTGGCGTAATTTCCTTTTTATAACGCTATTCTTAGTAGTAGTATAACAAATATTGTTTCCCAAATCACGTATGAAAGATGTAATATGAAGAAAAATTATAATCTTTGATACTCTCGCGTACTAATTTAAATCCCCCGGTTCAAAACTCTATCCCCAAAGATATGTTTGCGATGATCTCACTGTTAATCTTCATTTACGGTGGTATTTGATAGGTAGCCATTGAATCTTTGGGTACATTCACTTTACACGATTGGCGAAGTATAATATCTTTGCGTTCGAACAATCCCACATGTAAGTACACCGTCATGATTCATACATACATCTCTCTAACTATACCTAGACACTGGTGAGATATTTGGCCTCGTTTCTAACCCCTACACCAACAAACATTCCAGATTAAATTTTCTCCTCTCCACAGTTCACGTTCTCCTTCCAAGGGAATTGCTTTCGTCCCATCGAAATGTTTGCGCTGTGGGGCGTATTGATTAAACCCATACCAACAATTTATCTGCGACCAAAAAATTGTCTCCCGTCGCCGAGTTTCTCTACTCTGTTCTCGGAATTATTGCGCAGAATTCAATTTCGAATCCAAATAACTTATTTAGTTTATCTGTATTTGCTCAAATTCCCATTAAAATTCACTGTCCGCATCACTGCATAGACTAGTTATGAATGCACTGACGCATTGAAATTAGGAAAGATATTTTTAAGAACATTTTAAAAAGTGTCTTTGTTTTAAATTTGGATGTATCTTACAAATAACTGTTTTTAATAAATGAAAGTTAAAGTAAATGAATAAACAAATATTTAAGATCTTAACTGCAATTTTATGTTAATTTAAAATTGTATAAATCTTTATAGTATTACCGCGATTGATGTTGTTATAATAACACTCCCATCGATTTCTTTGGTTTCCATCTGCAATGTTTCTACAAAAAATATGGAAAAAGAATTAAATACTGGTATAAAAATAAAACTATATTATATATTTAATAGAAATGCTGTTTAAAGACAATTTTTCTTTAAGAAATTTTCTTATTTTAGGTATAGAACAAAGAGCTACCATATCCTTAGAAACATGGAAACTTATCCAATTTATGTGTGAAAAATAATACTAAATGACATTAAGAATAACCATATTTTAAAACTTAAATAACACTTAAAATATAATGTAAGATAAAGGATTAGCACACGTTTTGCGTATAATGAAAATATACAAGATTGCAATTATATAACCTAATAACACTGCATCAATAAGATAGTTTATGATTCAGTTCAAGGAACCATGTTAACCTAAACCATAATATAAATGGTGTGGGTGTAAAACTACAAAGCAAAAAATATTACGTATAAGTACATGCAAACATCATGTATCAAATTTGGTTATTCCTCCACCTTAAGTTCTAATCGCTCTCCTAAAGTTACTTTAATTTTGGTTCATCGGAAAATGTACTTTAAAAACAGACTGCTCAGTAAAACTAAACTTTTTAAGTGAAAGTGAGGTGAAAAGAACTAAAACGTGTTTCAAGAGGGCTCCCTGCAGAGAGGCCCCTCGAGTGCGAAAAAATTCCATACTTTTCGCTAATCTGTCTTTTAGTTGAAAACTGCTGCGCGATATAGGATCTCTTCGATGAGGACCTATTAGGGACCTCAAAATGGTCCATCGTATTGCTAAACGATTTATTAAGGACGGGTACAAATACGATGCCAGCGTAGCAGAGTTTCTTAGAAACATGAAATGGCAAAAAATGAAGTAAGAAGAATGGGAAAGCGGAAAATATTGGAAAACTTAATAGCCCCAACTTAATCGAGGGTGTACGCGGCATAGCTTTACCCAGGCGCTAATGAGCATACGGCTGGATCACAACGTACCAGCAAATACGTCTAGATAGTCACTAGAACTACACCACAGATCATTCTTTCCAGACGCGATAACACAGGCCAATGGAGGCTTTAACTTTCGTTGTAATGGCATCCTCTGGCAACTGCTATTGACAGCCTGCAGGGTAATAATGTAAATATACATTTAATTGTTTGAGAAACAACATCCAGAAAACTTACATCCAAAATAATTCCGTCTTTATAAACAGGATTTATTCTAGTATTGTCACATAAAAAATTAGGTATACATTTTCAAACCTATAAATTATTTCCTCTCGTCGTTATTTTTTTTCACCATCCGAATCGACAGATGTCGTCCCGTCACATATCTCTCGATAATAAAATCCGAAGCAAGAGCAATCCATCACACGCTCATTGACAAATATTTGTTCACCGAGCGAAAACCAATTTCTTTGCGACTTACCGCGGGATTCATTTCTTTTCCAGCATCATCAATATCAAATCTCATTTTCTCTACTTCAAAAACAAACCTTCCGCGTAAGAACCTTTGGCAGCGCATTCCATCCTCTGGAAAACACTACGCCTTGAGCCCAGGGCCCTCCTTAGCATTATGTATTCGACCCCGAAGAGTTCCACCTCACCTTCAGACCGAGCCGAAAAAATCTTTTGTGCCGCCCTTATCTTATGGGACAGTCAGTTGGATCCAAACCGGCAATGATATAACTATATAGATTCGTTTTTAGTTCATATTTGTCTCTTTATTTTCCTAATATTTTTTGAGTCTGTAAATCGACAATTAAGGGTGATGCAGCAAATATGACTGAATTTCCCAGCATTTCATTCAAAATTATCAATTGATTTTACGTTGTACTACATTTAATCGGCGTTTTTACTGCTGAATCTCGATGCCCACATTTTTTTTCTTTATATTCGAATGAATATTGACATTTCAGATGATTGAGGTTTCGAATAGTTGACGTTTGGACTATTCGAATGCATTTGTGTTTTTAGTTTTTGAGACTGTTTCTGAATGCATGGACCAATTCCAATCGAGTCTCTATTCCTTTTCGTTATTTTTATCTACCTATTTGTTACGTTTTTATTTTTATTTCTCTCATTTCTTTCCGTATTTTTTATTACCCTTATCACACGGGGACACTCTATATACTGACCTGACTTCACAACTTCTCTGTCACCATCTTTATTGCATTACTAGAGTATAATGTAAAAAAGAAATATAAACCGCAAATATGAAATGATTTACTCGATGAAAATGTTATTATTCCACAAGTTAACGTAAGAGCTAAATAGAAACGACCTGCAAAATTCCGTTTGTAATGTATATATAGCGTTCCTTACACTTCTAGCTATTATTTTCTTCATAAGTTTTCCATATTATACATTTCTTTTTTCCACTTTTCCTTCTAAATCGGGTTCTCCATCTTACATATTTTTTCTCTTGGCCTATCATTCATTATCTGCGACTAATTTTTAAGTTGTTTCTCGAATTTATTGCATGTCATCATATCCTTTCTCATTCTTGTGTATTTTCAGTTTTCACCACCCATCCCCTCTCCTCGTTCTATTTCCTGCGTCCTTCTCTTTATGTCTCCCACTATCCTCTTCCCATATGTCCTCACAATCCTTTTTCCAAATGTCTTCACAATCCTTCACCTTTAAGCCTTAAGATATTTTTGTCTGTCCGAGAAAGTAAACATCTTATCTTCTCTTTCGATTTCAACGTTTTTTTGCGGTATTTTCCGGTTTTATTTCCCCATTCTCCCATTTACTTTCCCTCATTTAAATCCATTCCGACATTCATTCTTTCTATTTCTCATACGACTTTTTTAAAGCGCCAGTACAACACTTTTTTTGAAATTATTTAATTGAGAAAAATTCGAGCTCAGAAGAAGAAATGACTGTAGGATATAAGTGTAAGCAGTGTTGTATTTTACGGTTGAGAAATAACGTATTTTTTAAGAAGCGCGCCACAGAACGGGACGTTTTTCTGGGAAATATTCACGCAATGGGAAACCATCGAAAAATGAGATTCCGATAACGACCTATTCTTTCACCTCTTCTATCAAATAAATCCGTACGGATGAGATGTTCGACGCCGGCGAATATTGGATTTTTCGGTATAAGAACAGGGAGACATAAAAATATAAGAGAAAAACATCCCCTGTTCAACCATCCTTGCAAAGCATCTTTTTTCTAAACTTTTTTATGCGGCCTTTACGAAGCCATATGTCCCTCAAAAAACAAAGGAAAACAACTTCGTCCATTTTCCTCCTTATCCTCTCGGTGCTTTATGCCGACTGATGTAAAATGAAGGACGGATATTTTTTCCTCTTTAGCTCGTAACAACCGACAAACTCAGACTCGAAATAATTGTGAGAAAAGAAAAACTAAGGGTTGTTGGTTCTTTTATGAGTGAGAGAGGGGGAGAGAGAGAAATAATATAATTTTTCCGTAAAATATCAAAGGAGAATTCCATCGTACGAAGTAGCCGCACAACGTGCCAACAAATTTTTTTAGCAATTTTCGCCCGAACTATGAGTCTTTTGAGTACAGAAACACTAAAATAAATTAAGAGACATTGGTATAACATGTAAAGCCAGTTTTGGAGCAAAAAAAAGAGAAAATATGAAGGAAAAAGCGATAAATGGCATAGTATGAGAACAAAGGTGTTTTCGAGCAGGTACAGGATGATAAAGAAGTTACAAATTTCGGTTTTTTGTGGGAGATAAAAAAACTAAGAACAAGCAAAACGCTATTGAGTAAACGTAATACACAAGAGGTAAATAAATGGTTTTTTTGGCCCACTTTGAGAGACAGGAGTGATGGCGCGTTTTAATAACGCAAGCTTTCGGGTTTAAGCCTACTTTCCATAATGGAAATAGGCTTATAGTTTTGTCGTTGTGTATGTCTGTCTGTCCGTCCCCCTTATTAACTTTTGAACAAATACATTTATTTTCATGAAACTTGGTGGAAATCTCTTGCTGCATGGGCCGAGCTCCCAAAGATTGTTTTTTTTGCGAAGTTTAAAGTCCCGGGTTCCATTCCAGGAACTATCATTTCCGTTTGATTTACATGGGAAATCTGAAATCCATCGTGCAGGATAATTTCCTCTTGCACATTAAAATATTTTATAAATGTAATATCGGAGCGAGTTTTGTAATTTTTATTGTAGAAACTAGCAGATGTACCCGGCTTCGTTCGGGATACTAAAGCGGCACAGTATTTATTTCGTTGAAGGTTAAAATAGCATAACTGAAAAAGAAGTCCGTGCACCAAATAATACACAGATACCGGAGGCTTTCTGAAAATAATCTAAAATAGTAATATATCATCATACTTTTCCTTTCGTTAATAATACTTTCTTGTGAACAATAATTGTTGTTTTCCCTCCAGGTGCGAGGATGGTTAATTTACGTTGGCTGAAATCTAAAATAGAAATTTAACTTGGATTTATTCCTCAACTTTGGCACAAATGTAACACTCAAAAGGACTGGTGCACTCTGGGGTTTACCACTTTTTTAAAAAAATCCAAAATTGTCTGCCTGCAATACACACGGGTGAACCATACAATTAAACATATTTGCAATTAATTAAGTTGCAATCTATTACGTTTGACGTTGTTACAACAATAATTTCGATGCTTCATAAAAAGCGCGAAGCAAATAACGTAATTCTTTCATATTTTGAAGGTTTAATAGACGCTAATTAAATCGGAGGCAACAATGCGGGATGCCTTGGCAACACCCGGAAAGAGTACGAAAAAGCTATAAAATATCGAAAATAAATGTGTATTTCTGACAAATTCCTTCATATAACATCTACAAATTGTAAGAATAAGATATTTAATAGTTTTAGCCGTCGAATAAAGTAAAAATGGAGAAAAATGGTAGATATTTACGTATTTATATGAATAAAAGAAAAATCTTGCACCTTGAAAAATCGAAAATCCCGTGTAAACTTATGGAAA
Source organism: Tanypteryx hageni (assembly GCA_028673005.1). Classification (NCBI taxonomy): domain Eukaryota; kingdom Metazoa; phylum Arthropoda; class Insecta; order Odonata; family Petaluridae; genus Tanypteryx; species Tanypteryx hageni. The sequence continues at coordinate 46,122,026 of CM054117.1, forward strand.
AATATAATTGTCTCCCGAAGTCGAATCCTGGACTTTTTCCGGGATATTTGATTTTGTTAGGGAACATCTCATGGGGGTTTAACGATTTAGAAAATTTCAGATTGTTAGGCTTAGTAAATCCGAAGATATTAAGCGAGAAATATTTGAAGGAAACGGCACTCTCAGCCAGCCAGTCAGGCAGGCAACCAGGCAGGTTGAGTTTTATATAGATAGAGAAGAGATTAGCTTATCTATTGCATTTCTTAGAATTTCGCGTAAATACTGGCGATTTTGCAGTTTTTATTACTTATTACGATAGTGTTGCCATAGCAACGACTATTGTTGGGCTCAGATTCGGTATATTCTAATACGTAGACGCGTTATTTTGGCCGCACAAATACGCGTGATCAATTTTATATTCCGTCCGAATGTATTTGCAGTATTTTATAACGCTAAATTACGAAATTTGGGGAAAAGAAAGAGCTACATATTCGCGATAACTTTAAAGATATTAAAGACAATATAAGGCGGTTCGGGCGGCGGCAAGTGGCACGGGATGCTCCAAGCTGCGGATAGTGGCGCATGTAGGCACCAATGACGCTGAGGATCGGGGTTCTGAGGAGATATTGGATTCCTTCGGGGATCTGTGCTCTGAGGTTCACCGACTCCGACGGGTCATGGGTATCGACATGCGCCTGACCGCATGCAGCATGGTCCCGCGGACCTTCCGGGGTTCGACGGTTTGGAGCCGAGTGATCGGCTTGAATCGGAGACTCTGGAAGTTTTGCGAGAGCATGGGAGTAGATTTCGTGGAACTCGGGCCGGTTCTCGAATCGTGTAGGGTGCCCCTGAACCGATCGGGAGTTCACTATACTGCCGTGGCAGCCCAGAAGGTAGGTGGTAGAATCTACGAGCATTGTAGAGCTTTTTTAGATTAGGGAGTAGGCCAGTGCGTAGGTCAATCTCGGGGCCATCAAATAACGGCACTAATTATCAGAATAACTTCATTAACTCCGATAGTAGGTCAATACCTAGGTCGACGTTGGGACTCAATAAACTCTGCGCTAACAATAGCAATGATAACGCCTCTCTTAGAAGTCGCACCATCCATAACACAGAAAAAATTCAGAAGCGGCCCGAAAGCGACTCATTAACAATTTTAAATATAAACTGCCGTAGTATCAAGAATAAGACAGCAGAATTTCAGAATTTATTAGAGGAAACTGAGGCAGATATAGTGATAGGCACAGAGAGCTGGCTAACTTCGGATATACAAGACCGAGAAATTTTCCCCTTAAGATATAATATTCACAGACGAGATAGGGTAAATAGGAACGGAGGTGGAGTTTTTATAGCGGTGAAGGACACGCTTATCAGTTCGCCAATTGAGTTTACGGAAAACAGAATAGAAAGCATTTGGTGTACAATCGGCAGGGGAGGTTAAGGAAACATCCACGTATGTGCATGCTATAGGCCGCCAGGTGCAGACGCAGAAGACATTTATGAGCTAGAGGCCCAAATCAACTCAATACAGATGAAAAATAGCAAAAGTCTTACTATAGTAAGGGGAGACTTCAATCTACCCTCGATAAATTGGCGCAGTTGCTGCTTCACACCACCCGGTAGAAATCGTGAGTCATGCGAAGCACTAATAGACATCTTCAATAAACATTCCCTTATTCAGGTAGTCAGAGAACCCACGAGAGAGGACAATATATTAGACTTAATAGCACTTAATATCCCTGAACGAGTTTCTGAAGTAGTTATTGAAGAAGGAATCAGCGATCACCGAGTAGTCCAAATTCTCTTGAACAAAGCATTCGTAAAGTATCGCAAGCCTAAGCGAAAAGTGTACATATTTAAAAATGCTAACTTTGCGGACTTTAAAGAGAAACTTATTAAAGATTACGCAACTTTCAGAAAATTAGCAAGCACGAAGAACGTTGAGGAAACTTGGAAAGCTTTCTTATCAGTAATTAGAACAGGTATAAATACGTACATACCAAGTAAATATATTACCGATAATAGAGAACCTAGGTGGTATAATCGGCAGGTTAGATGTGCTCTCAGGCGACAAAGAAAGCTTCACTCAAAACTTAAATGCGCCGAAAATAATATGTCACAGGAGGTAATAAATACAATTTCAAACAAGTACAGAAATTGTCGGACTTGGACTAAAAAGATTATGCGCAAGGCATTAATGAACTTTAAGAAAAAGATTCTCTGTGAACATCTAAAAGAAAATCCCAAAATCTTTTGGTCTTATGTTAGAGAAGTTCAAGATCGACGCCCAACCGTAGCACCATTAAGAAACGACAAAGGAGAGGTAGTTTACGATAGCATTGATAAAGGAAACTTGTTAAACTCATTTTTTCAAAGCGTATTTACGACCGAAGTGGAGAAAAGGAAGGTCGATCCACCCGAACCAAGCGAAGAGAAGATGAACGATATACTTATATCAGCGAAAGGTATAGCAGAACAGCTCAAAATCATCAATGCAAATAAATCCCCGGGACCGGAAGAGATACCAGCTAGAGTATTAAAGAAATTAGCGTTAGAAATAGCACCTTATCTCGAAACAGTTTTCAGTAAGTCACTTAGTCATAGCGTTATACCTAAGGAATGGAAATTAGCGTTTATAACTCCGCTACATAAAGGCGGGAAAAAAGACGACCGAGAAAACTACAGGCCGATTTCGCTAACCTCAATATCTTACAAGATTCTAGAGCACATCATCGTTAGTTCTGTGATGGACTTCTTAGATAGCCAGGACTTGCTCAGTAAATATCAGCACGGTTTTAGGAAGGCAAGATCTTGTGAAACACAGCTCGCTCTGTTTGCACATGATATACTACGATCCGGTGATCGAAAGACCCAGCTAGACGCGGTTTTTCTGGACTTCAAGAAGGCATTCGATAAAGTCCCTCATATTAAGTTATTGAAAAAATTACAAGCCTGTGGAATAAATCGAAAGATAATCGAGTGGATCAGGGACTTTCTCAATGATCGGGAACAAATGGTAGTCATAAATGGATTTAAATCAGATTCGGTCAGCGTGTCCTCTGGCGTTCCACAGGGAAGTGTCATCGGTCCCCTATTATTCCTTATATACATAAATGACTTAGATAATGTTATTACAAGTAAAATCAATTTATTCGCGGATGATACGGTAGTTTACAGAGAGATTAGCAGTCCTGCTGATCAAGCATTACTTTCTAACGACCTACACGCAATTCTCGAGTGGTGTAAAGAGTGGCAATTAGAGCTGAACTTAGGTAAGTGTTCCGTCATGAGATTCTGGAGAAACAAAGAAATTGAGGCGATGAATTACAGTATAGAAGGCGTACATCTAAAATTATCCGAATCCGTCAAATACTTAGGTGTCATTTTAACAAGTAACCTCTCGTGGGACACACACATACGAAATATATCCGGGAAAGCTAAGCAGAAACTAGGATTCATCAAACGGATAGTAGGTAATAGCGAAGAAAAAGTCAAAGAGACATGTTACTTTTCTTTAGTTAGACCGCTGCTAGAGTATGCGTCGAGCATATGGGATCCGTACGAGAAAGGTTTAATCGCCGAGTTAGAGAAAGTGCAGCGAAAAGCTGCTAGATTCGTCAAAAATTGTTATGATAGAAATAAAAGCGTTACAGGCTTGATACAGGACTTGGGATGGGAATCACTAGCTGAGCGCCGATCACGTGCTAGGTTAAAACTTCTTGAAAGATTTAGAACGAGTACTTTCTCCAGCGACGTCAAAGACATAATAAGAACTCCCACCTATATCGGTAGAATGGACCATCCTCGTAAAATAAGAGAGATAGCCTGTAGGACAGAGAGATACAAAGGCTCATTTTCCCCTAGAACGATAGCTGAGCAGAATAAAACTTGCGATCAAAAGTAACCTCGCGTAGTGGCGTAAACCAAGGCCTAATTTTAGAGTTTTCCCCTTGGTGTTAATACACCCCCTGCCACACACCCTTGCGGTGGCTTGCAGGGTAAACTGTAGATGTAGATGTATTAAATAAACGATTAAATGGAAATTAGGCATCATAAGTTCTGTTTGGATCATCTTGTTATTAATCTCTCTTGGTTTTTTACCAAAACAATGAACGCAGTAAAGATCAAAATGTACACAGGCACTCGGTTGAAGGAAGTTAAAAGTGACAACATAAGCACAAAAATAAAACAACCGCAGAGAGGTACAACCAAAGATGTAAATATATTCGAAATAAGAAAACTTTATTGCTGAAAGAATGAGAGAAAAATATTATATAGTAGAGCATCGAGGGTTTCATATGTTCCTCTAAATTTAAATATTGTTAGCTAAAATAACAAAAAAACAATTCTCCGGACGCAGCAAAAGTTTTTGCCACATTTATCATGAAATCACCGAAAGCATGATATATGAGAATTGCTACCATTGCCAACACATAAAATATTTTTGAAAGAGTACGATAAAACGCTCTCCCATTTTGAAGGGATCACGCAACCTATGAATTGTTTTATGCCTCCTTGGCGTAATCCTCATTAAAATAGAGATTTCACTAATGCAAAAATATTTTGGAAAAAGGATATCAAAGAGTTGAATTTTTGAGTATCCAGTGCCAGAAGTGGACAAAAATTTTATCTGTATATTATTTATAAAGAGGACTGGTTAACGCTTGCTTCCCAATGGTAATGTCGCATGTTAGAATCTTGTATTTGGTATGGGAGAATATCCGAGACGTACAGAAATGGAATTTTCCAAGAGAGATGAGAAATGATGAGATGGAAAATTCAAAAATTCAAATAAGTTGACTGAACCGGATAAGCAGACGGGAAACGCGATAAGCACATTTATGCTGAAAACTAAAACATATAAGAAGTGAGATCGGAGATAGATACCGATGATAAATGAACAACATTAGTGAAAGGGAAGATAATAAGTGGAGAAAAAGAGAAAGTACGCAAAATTGCAGGACGTCGAGCTTGAAGTAAAATGGAAAAATAAATAAAACGGCAAGAAGCCGACAAACTCCATCCAAGCCAAAGGAAAGAAAAACAAATGAAGAACTATCCGCAAGAACCGAGAGGCTAAGAGATATTTTCCTTGCCTTTTTTGCCGCCTCTTCCTCGGCTTCCGAGATCCGCTAAAGTATTTTTTTATTTGACAAGAAGAGGGCGGTCAAGAGAAGAGGATTTCACAGTCGGAGGAAAGGTCCGAGAGGAAGGAAAAAGGGACGGTAAGAGAGAGTGAGGGAAGAGAGAAAATGAAAAGGAGACAGAACGAAGAGAGAATGGAGAGCAAGAACGGTTTGAGAAGGCAAAACAGAAAGAAAGGGAGGGTTGAGAGAACCAGGGAATAAAGTAAGAGAAGACAGAATGATAGAGAAAGAGTAGTGGAAGAATGTTTGTGTGTATATATATATATATATATATATATATATATATATATATATATATACACACAGTGCTGTAGTCGCAAAAAAGCAGAGGGTATACCGTATACGGAAATAAAACTAAAACTTTGAAGGAGGGTCTTACTCAGTTTTTTTAAAAGCAGAGGATATACCCGAATTCATTCGAAAAAAGCAGAGGAGATACGGCGTATACCACCGTAGAAGAAACGAAATGGAAATGTTTTAAGGCACAAATTCATAATTAGAGATGTCCTGATTTGAATTTAAAATAAGAAGTTTTCTAAAAAACAAACAAATTATAAAGTAATTATAAATTTAAAAATAAACAAAACACACACACACCTATGCATTTTTAACACACAAGTTTACAAAATAAGTACATACCTACTTACATACTCTCACATATACATACACGCATACGTATTCATAGAAAGAGAAACTAGACAAGAAAGTGAAAACAGAAAGAAAGCTGACTCTGAATGGAGAGGAATGGAAGAAGAAACTTGAGAAAGAGGACGGTAACAAAGTAGTACAGGGATGAATAAACGACAAGAGGAGAGAGAGAGAGGCAGTAGAGACCCGAGGGAAGTAGAAAACGAGACGAGAAGAGGAGAAAAGAATGCTTGAAAGCGAAAGGAATGCCTTAAAGGAGACGGAGGAGTGGCGGCTTGTACTTCCAAGAACGAAGACTTTTTCTTGCCCTAAGGCGCGTGAGTTCTTGGAACGAAGCGGTGTCTTTGGGAAGTGAAGGCCGGCAAAGGATGAGAAGGCTCATGCCCCTCCGCTACGGCTGAAAAGGCAATCAGTTCCTCCACATCTCCGGGACGCCCTCCGTAACAAGTAAAACAATCAGATAGCGTGGAATGGGATAGAATGTGCTGAGAGAAGAGCGGAAGGAGAGAAGGGTTGAAAGGGTTAAGATAGGGCAAGGACGCGGGAGGGAAAAATGAGAGTAGGTGGACGGAAGCGGAATATTAAACAGGGGATTTCTCGGCTCGACTGGAGGTTCTTATTACGGGGCGATGAAGGAAGGTTGGGTCCAAAAAGGAAGGGATAGGGTTGAATTTGAACGGAGAAAAGGACGAGGAAAGCAAAGGGATGGCAGGATCGGTTGAAGAAGAAGATGCTATACATGATAAACTTGACATTAACGTTTAGATATGAGGGGCGCACAAACGACGCGGATATTCTTGTTTGGAAGATGGGATGTCAGCGGAGACAGCACAATTTAACCGACGTCGCGCATGAAATGCCTATCCGAGAGGATGTTTTAGATTTGAAAGGCATGGAGATTTGGCGAATAAATTTTAGGTAAATTGCCAATTATGCTCAGCTAATAGTGAAACAATTCTATTAAATTACGAGGGTGCATGCAAAAATACTTCAAAATGAACGAATTTTTCAGTTTAAAAATGAAAGCAGCAAGTAGCGTACACGATAAAACTTAAATGTGATAGAAATAAAAGATTTTTATTTCTAAGATACGAATTATAATACAGAAAATCTACGATTATCCGTGATGATTGTGACTTGGGTAGGCACGGTAATTGAAGGACACGGGTAATCTGAATTTAACGGCCAAATTTGGTTTAACGCCTGTTGAATAATGTGCAAATTCATTTACTTTTAAAAAAGCCGCATGCCATAACGTAAGGTCTTTCAATTAATTCAGAAACTGTAACTAGGGTGGAGTAAATTAAAAGAAAATTAAAATTTGTTTTTGACAGTGACCATTCTTTCTGACCAACAAATAGTCATGTGTTCACGTAATAAGATGAAACAGTAAGATACAAGCGTTTATAAAGTATTCGCTCACCAATAAAGTAACTTAATATTGCTGCGAATTAAAGATGGCCCTTGGTTTTTAAGAATCTCTATAAAATAAAGGAAAAACTACATTTCTGGTAAAACTGGCGTGTAAATCGATTTACTTTACATTTTTCGACTAAAAACCCGGTCAACTTTCTCTCTTTTGAGGGAATAGCTTTTGCTTGATAAATCTGATAAATGGGCGGATTTTTAATAAATCAATGACGTCCGTCTTCTTCATTTTTCATATAAGCGGAAAATTTCAAACTTGCTTCAGAACGCAAACGGGCAGTTGGTGTTCTACCGTATTTATATCTCACCGGAGGGGCCGATACATTGCAGAACTCCTTCATAGGAAGAAAGACGAACGGTTATAAAACACAACCGCAAAATTATTTAAAATTATGTATAAAGTTTAAACCATGCGCGTTTTATTTATTGCACTTTTCCTTCCTATATAAATTATAATTTCATATTTTTGTGGAAAATCAGAAAATTGTTATTCTAAAAAAGGGTCTATTGAAATGTCACGCCTCTTTTCAACCTCTCCCTTTTTAGGATGATGCCACAGGAGGAAGAGTACGGTGAAGAAAGTTCGGAGAATTTTCTCGTGAAGTTCATAATTGAGAATTCCTTGGCACCAAGAAGATAAGAACTTAATGGAAAACAAACAGGCCACCTACTTGGAGTGGATGAGAAGGAATTACATCTAGATGATAATAGAATTGAGGAGATGTGAGCTGTTGAGGAAACTTTTTAAATCCGGTAACGGGGAAATAATGGATATTACAAAAACTACAAAGCATAACCCTTCGACACACCTGCTAGAAAAAACGTGCATTGACAACATGCACGTTAAAGTTAAAGTTTTTTATTTCATATATATTTTAATATATATGATAAGTACGTTTTTATATTAATGACTCATATGTTTGTCGCATTACCAGTTTATAATCTCTTTTCTTTTGTGCCTGATATACGATCCACCCATATTTAAAACGTACGATAATGTAATCCGCAGATAAAAAATTATTTGCAGAAGAGCAAATCCAACTTTAAAATAAATATAAGCACTATACACTAATGTTCCAAATAATATTATGATGTAGAAAATCTGCGCGTGAAATTTTTGTGATAAAATAGAACATACCTATATTAACAAGTCGTTCGTTGGAACTTAGCTATGAATTATACTAATTTTAGTCAAATCATTGTTTAGAAACCATTAGTTTGCATGTGGAACACATATTAATTCCGTTTGTAAGAAACAGCTTTGTTGTTCTTCCATTAATTAATTATAATAAAATTACAATTAATAAGTCTTTTAGAATTGAATTCATCAGAAAATCAAATAGAAATAATTGAAAATATCTTGCAATGGAATAGAAAGCCTTCGGCGTTGAAGCGGTCCAAAAATACGACCAAAGAGGATAAAGAAAAAGAAGTAATTATAAAGCCAATGAAATGGATCGAGCAACTACAAAAAAACTGATTTTTCCAATATTCTGCTTAAAAGAATTCCGCACATAGTACCATTTTTGTACAGACTGGGCGACATTTCTGTTATCGATCCACGCTTTTACTAAAAATGTAATTATTGTTACCACATATTCCTCAAATAAAATCATTTCAAAATTGGCTGTCCTTCCACGTAATTTAGGTTTCCTTTATTAAATCTAATTGCCAGTTAGCAGCATTACTGATTACTTTATTCCAAAAAATCGGGCATTTTTGACTGGGTGGAATTGAAGAGTTTGGTGAAAGAACCAGGTAGCTCCATTTTTTTGTGAAACTGAGTTACAGATGAATCCTGCAAGGAAAACATTCCTCTTTCCTTTGGTATAAGAATGAGATAGATCCATAGAATATCCATGAAGTTACAAACTGTAAGGAGCTACCTGTGTCATGTGTTTGGTGAAAGAAAAGGGCAAATCCTGGAACTGTCTGGTTTTTCCACCAAATAGCTCAAGCACTTCCCCTTATGTTATATGGCAGTAAGTGACGGATACCTACACACTGTCTACAGATTTTTCCTGAGAGGTTGAGGCTACTCAGAGCAAGATTTTTATTCTACAGGGCATTTGAAGAATTTTTTCAAAAGGACTGTCCTAAACAAGCACATATATTTCAATTAGAAATAGTGCCGCGCAGAGCAGCCAGATTCGTAAAACAAAAGTACGAACATAAGGAAATCGTCACCTCATTATTGAGGGATTTGAACTGGGTACCACTGGAGGATCGTAAATTAAACTCAAGGTTGCGGCTTCTGGAGAAATATAGATCGAAATGTCTAAAAAATGAAGTTGTAGGAATAATTGAAGCATCAACGTATATAGGTAGAAACGAACGTGACGATAAGATACGTGAGATCGATTGTAGGACGGAGCGTTAACTAGGCTCGTTCTTTTCGAGGAATAGAAAATCTTTAGGTAGGTTTTAGTGCATTGCACCCCTGCCACCCACCAATTAGGTGAATTGCAGGGTAACATGTAGATCTACAAGAAGAAGCTTGCTATCTCCAAGTACAAACTCCTTCTACACTTATCTGATGAAAAAGGAAGTTGTTCAATGTAGCAAAACATTAAATGGGCTAATCATGTCAGAGTTTGCCATAAGACGCTTCAATGTTTCCCTTTCATTGATTGCCTTCTGAACAACTTTATAAGTCTGCCCTTCCAATCAAAGCAGCCAAATTTTATGATGTAATAAAGTTAGTAACACAGTGTGTTCCTTCGTCCGACATGTGGTTTTATCATGATTTAGTATCCGACAACTTGCCACAGCGTAACTCCACTTCGTCTGAGTCAGATGATGAGTGAGATGCTCTAGAGCATGAACAAGAGATGTACACTGTAACAATCTGTATAAGAAATAATGTAAGATTTTTCATTTTTGTATTTTATAATTGATAGTAGCTCAATAACTTTGGCTAAGATTAATAAAGGTGAAATGCTCCTTAAGCCAAACAATTAGAGGGTTACAAAACCCAATGCATTTCGCCCACAAGGTGGGCGAAATGCATTGGGTTTTGTAACCCTCTAATTGTTTGGCTAAAGGAGCATTTCACCTTTATTATTTGTATTTTATATTTAAGATTTTCTGAATGTGGAACAATGTTTATGATCTGTTTTGATAAATTAATTGTTTGCTAATACACCTGAGATGTAGTTCGTTCTATAATTTACTTCTCCTGAAATAGTATTATTGCTTTACACGATTTTCAGTTTCGTATCCTTGTACTAAACAGGTAACATTTTGCAGCGAAATATTTTGCCTGTTTTTGCTTTATCAAAGATAAATATTATGAAAAATGAAACATTAAAGAAAACTGAATATAAAATGGATTAAAATTCGAGATGACGATAAAGTATGCGGAAAAATCCGAAGCTAATATATGTACACTAATCATTCCAAAAAATAGTAAATTTTTGCTTATCGTAGTTATTAAAAAGTAAAATATAATTTACATATAGTATGGCCGTATTTCTCGGCCAATAGGACGCAACTAGATTTTAAGACCGATTTTTCAGAAATAATTTTTAACGTAGGGGATAAGAGGGGGAAAGATGCGACAGGTAGTGTAGTGCAATTGTTTATTAGTTTAGAGCAGTATTGACTAAAGTGACCAATTGAAACGTGTGAATTGTCATTCTGCAACCGTTTCAGCAACGTACGTGAGCGCTTATGAAAACTAGAGCAAGAATTTTCCTTAAGTACTCTAGTGAAATAACATCAGGATGGTTCAATGTATAGGGTTGTAGTTAAATTGAGAGTGAAACTAAAATTATTACTAACTGAAATCATCAATTGAACAGCGTATAGTACGCTGAATTGCTTATGGGAATTGTGGGGAAACATGCCACACACACTCATGTTGCAGAATAAACCAGGAATGATATCCATGTGAGGTGCTTCAAAGACCCTTAACATACCCTGCAGAAAACCGAAAAAACGTATTACACGCAATAATATTGTAAAAGGGATACCAGATCTTATGGATTGTATAGGTACTATGCATGAAAAAACCCTCGTAGCCTACATACAATGGCTTGAGAAATTAGGATATCCACCGAATGAAAAAACCGTCCATCATTTAATTTACATATTTGCTGAGGTTTTGATTGAATAAAACAGTTTATGCGACGCCACCCGCAATTGAATGCACGCAAAGCCGAAGGCATTTCCACTGCATGCGGCATTGAGATGTTTCAAGAATAAATTGATGATTACTTCAAATTGCTCCTACTCGAATATAATAGTAATGCCATAGACGACGATAAATTTTATGCGGTATATGACTGTCGTTACCATCTTAAAAAGGACCAAAATGTAACCGAGTGAAGTACCTCGTATGTCATCGCTGGATGTATGAAGAGAGTGCCTTTGGGAATATGTGGATATTATGGATAAGTGTAAGATCATTTTGTATGCTGATATATCTGTTCGTGGTTTATTAGATAAATTACATTTGATAGTTAACTTTGATTACTAGGCTAATTAGTGCGTTATTTCTATAGGTGGTATCTTACTCTTATGGCGGTGGTATCTTACTCTTATGGCGGTGGCATCTGACCCGCACTAGTAGGGTTTGATATACCTTTATTAATTTCACTTTCTATCAATTTTGAAGCAGTTTAAAAACTTTACCGATTATTTACATTACAAAACACATAATAACAATGCCTTATATGCACGTTTTTTGCTATTTTTTAAAATGAAAAATAGTAAGAAAATGTATATCTTAAGTGTGGCATCTTTCCCTCACTTACCCTATATTTTACATAATTTAAGGGTAAAAACAGCTATATAGCGATCTAAAATTACCCATAATTTTATTTATCGTAAAACCTGACGAAGTTTCTAAACACATGAAACAGCAAAAATTACCTGATCAACTATGATGTACACTAACGAGGCATCCTCTGTGGCATAGTGACACCAGCATGGAAAAATAGAGACAGGCAATTGATTGGCGACAATCGTTGGACTTAACCTGCTCTAATGCTGACTCTAGAACTTCAATCCTAAAGACACGACGATTGTTGGCGATATTTTTTCAATGAAAAGTACGTATTATCTACCAGGAAATACGGAAACTGGCCAACAAGTGTAAATAAATAAATTATTCATGGCACCTAATGGGAAAATTATTATGATTTTGTGTTCTGGCATGCGATATGATCAATATGGCGTACAACACGTTAAACTCAACTGATACGAAATCCTCTCAATTATTTCCACGTGCATGTTATAGTTGTTACGCCAATGATCTATCATCGAACGGTCGCGGATTTATTTCTGTATTCTTTAATCCGAGAGTTTGGAGTTAAGCAGCACCTTCTTCAACCAAACCACATGAAGTTTTCTTATGTAAATTAGTAAACGTCATTAATACTAGGCGTGAATTTTCTCTTAAAATACGCTCACTCTCAATCCCTGCGTTTTCCACCTAATGCTATCTTTCTTACCATTCTTATGCTTATCGTAAATAAAATTCGTCTTGACTCTGCATTGCGAAACAATAGCACCATTATAACTTAGATCCAATGCTCAAAAAATAAATAAGTTTTTACTATCTTTTAAGCGTGAAGTAAGAAGTAGAACAAATGCACTATAACTGTCGCGAAACATCACTCTCCTCAACCTCCTAAGCTACATACCTTTCCCTTTCGAAATGAATTCCATCCCTCCAACGTCTCCCCCTTTCCTCCCTTTCCATCCTTTATGCACGCAGCAGTATGGGAACGTAATGACTTTAAGAACGAGGCTTAGAAAGGCTATAGAGGCAGAGGAAGATGTAAAAGATCTTCGAGCAAGGAGAGAGATGGGAAGAAGTAAGAAGTGTAGAAGAAAAACTGACAAGTATGTACCATGAAAGAAAATGACTAGGGAAATGTGAAAGAAGAGAGAGTTGAAAACAAAAACAAAAGAAAGACGTGGATGACGGGAAGGTAAAGGGAATAGAGAGGCGGAACGGAGGAGGGAATGTGAAGAGGTTCGAAGCAAGGGAGAGGAGACAAACAGGGGGTTGGGTCAGATAGAGTTAAGCCTTGTGTTACAAAAGGGATCGCATAGGGGAGAGGGAAAGTTAGTGAGAGTGAAAACAGAGGTAGGAGAAGATCAAGGGGAGAAGGTTGGACAAGGAGCAGGGGGTTGGTACTGTGGTAATGGGCTGTGGTTCAGGACGATAAGGGGCGGGGGAATGGGAGAGGGGAAAAGAATTAGGGAGATGTGAAGTTGGATGGATGGTGAGTTTCGTGAATGCTGGTCGATAGCGGAGGAAGAGGAGGTTCGTAGAACACGCAAAGGGCAGAACTGGTGACGGTACATCTGCTTTATTTGAGAAGATATTAAAGGTTTTTATACCAAATTCAATTTGGCGGACTTGTGAAAACAATGTTCCTGAAAATACAATAAATAATTCCTATGAGTAACTTGAACAATTATTAACCAAACATATTTACGATACATATTTTCATTAAAGCGTCTAATTAACGGTAACTGGTAAAAGAGAAGTACCTTTTGACTTAAGAGACCAACAATTTTTTCTTTCGTAATTGTTAAAAATCTATACATGATTTAAAAAAATTACAATGCAAAATACATTGTTTAGAATATCGTGTGTTCTCCAGGATATAGAGGCAAAACAGATAAAAATCGAAGCATGCATAATAAACAAGAAAATTTCACTGTCTTGTCAATACATCTATAAAATGGAAAGAATAAGAAAGGAGTACGCTATTTAAAAATAAAATATCTGTATTTTCAAGCAGAAAAATGGAAACCCAAGGAGATACATTTTTTTACGTCAGAACCATTACATGAAATAGATGGTCGATAACGCTGAACGGGTACTTTTTGAGGCATTTCCAATTTGGCCTTCTCCTCGGAAAGCATTTATTAAAAGAAGACAAAAAAAGAAAATTACGGCCAAATAATTTCCTAATCTTCCTATAAATAATATGTTAACGCTCGTTAACACACATCTATTAATAAACCCTCCTTAACACTTCACACTTGGGTACATGATTTTTCGCTCAAGCTCTTGATTTTCCTCAGTGAACATTTATGCTATGAGGATATCTAGAGTTATATTGAAATTAAGACGAGTTAAGAAAACTGGATCTAACTGAATAGAAGTTTAAATATTAGAGAGCCAAAACTACGTGGTTATAGATGAACGAGAAAGAGACAGGTAAGATGGGACAAAAATGAAATAAGTACTATCAAGAGATGAGAAGGCAAATATGCGAAAACATTTCATATAAATTGTTTTAAAAAATATACTGGTATATTTTAGTTCTGACTAAATGCATGGAAATGCTGGGAAAATATTGTTCATGATGAGACGCAAAACAATTATTACATCTTCGCCAATAATACTAGCTACGAGACCAAATATTGACGATTAAATTAATCTAGAAGTATAAATATGTCACCTAAGGCCGATTAAATTATATGAACAAATATTTTCGTCATCAAACTAGAGATAGGTGTAGAATTCAAAACTTCTGCACTAGTAAAACGAGAAGATGAATAAATGAGGAACGAGAACAGAGAAGGGACAAAAAGGAAAGCGAAAAAAAAACGAGAAAAAACATTTGCGAAGCGGAATAGAGAGTAGCGCGAGATATAAAAGCGAGAGTTGGCCGGAGGAGGGGGGAGCAAAGTGGAGAAACATTCCGCCCGTCAGAAAGAGATAAACCACTTGGAGTGTGCTGCCTTCGATAAAGTGCCCGAGATGAAAAAATAAAAGACGGAAAGATTTCCTTTGACCAAGTGACATGCGGAGAGGGAGAAGGAGTGAAAGGGGAGAGAATATTGCAGCGCAGCGGGAGTTAAAAAAAAGGAAGGAAAAAAAGGCGAAGTTTTTCGAAAGATAAGGGGATTTTGGGAGGAGAAAGACGTAGAGTGGTGAGCGGGGAGAGAAGAGTGGAAAGAGGTACAAGACCGTAGAAGAGAAGTGAAGGGGTTAAAAAAATTCAGGTCCAAGTACTCGAATGATTTGTGTGTTATTAAGGGGGCGACATTCCATTTGTAACTTTCGCTTATTTCCCCAGAGAAGGGCTTGCGGAAGAGAATCAAAGGGAAGTGTTGCAAGGTTTTATATATTTAAAGATTCGCGCATTCTTCTCGCCTTCCCTTCCCTGTTCCCCGCCTCAGCCTCTGAATTGACTTTCTTTCCGTGTTTCTCGCCATACGTTTTTGTTTTAATTTGAATCACGACAAGATATTTTCTTTTATTTTCATGATTTACAAATCCATATGTAACTATTTGAATTTTGAGAATGTATAGTTTACGAATTGAGGAGTTCTACATTTTGGTTGAAAAATACAGTGAACGAGCCCTTATAATTTATTCAGCAGTTTCTTAAGAAATTATTTTTTGTTGTCGATTTAAATTGGAATTTAAATAATATTAATTTGTTAGAAATAAATCTAAAGACTAAGAATTGGAAGAGATTATTTTCTAAACAACACACTTGTATAAAATCACCGTTACCAATAATAACAAAATGTATAAAAAGCCGTTTAAGAATATTACGACATGACAAAATTTGAACGCATTTTGATGTAAAACAGAGTAATGCAAACGACAATTGACTACTCGGAATTTAGAAAAAGGCTCCGGATTCCCTTAACCAGATTTGAGTCGAGATTGAAAAAATAAGCATCATTCCATCGCTCATTAATTCAAACATGGCGTGCGGTAACTAAGGTAAACAAACGCTTTAAATGCCCACAGCTTTCGGACGCTAAATAAAAACAACAATATTATTTCCCCGCTCCGTGTATCCAGGGTTTAATACGCGCGATGCAGCTTTTACGTGTACGGGAGATGGCGCCGAGTACGGAAAGCGGTCCAGTCAAGCCGATACATATAAATTAGAGTGCATGCCCGCAAAACCTCCACCCGAGCGGAGATTTGCGCGCGGACGGTTTTATCCAAAAGCGCAAACTAAGTAAGTGTTTCGGGTTTCATCTGTGGCCGCATTGAATTGTGAACATCCTTTGAATCGGCAGCTATGAAACTCTCCATTTCCATCCCTCCCCACCATCCCTACATTTCCTTTCACCATTTTGTATTCTGACACATTTCCGATTTTCCCTTTTCTTCCCTCCCCTTCTTTCCCCCTATTCCCTCTCTCTCTCTCTCTCATTCCCCATCTCGCAATCGTAACTATAAAATCGATGGTCATAAAACATGATCATAATCGCCCGACAAACTCTTTTTTAAGGGGAACAAATAACGCGCTGTCGTTTGAGAAAGGAGGGAAAGCGAAATTGAGTAAAGAAAAATTGAAAACGCTTGGAAACGCCTGAAAAAGAGGTGTGGCGATAACACTGTACGAAAGGCGGACTCCTCTCTGTTCCTCTTCCCGCGAGCTATCGACGCGCAGTCCATTGCAAATATGAGCAACGTCGCGATTCATCCCGCGGCGGCGAGACGACAAAATGAGAGAACTCGCGGGAAAAAATTAATAGAACGCAAACAACATGGAGGAAGAGGCTGTTACACGGGACGTATATTACATGAAAATAAAAGGAAGCGGACGCTTATGTACAAAACGTTTTCCTCGCAAAAAAACTATCCTTCTGGTGTGAAAATCAATCGAACAGTTGACGAACTTGAAAGAGCGCAGCCTAGCTATAATGGAGTCGAACGTCTCCATTAATTCAGATACGCTGATAACGCGAGTGTATACAAAATTTGATCTGCAAAACGGAGCTACCACATTGACGCTCCGACGAATAAACTATATATATTGATGAGTACCTGGAAATATTTCTATTTAGCTCAGTAAAGAAAAATTCGCAAAAGACTGTTCGAGTTATCTCATCGACCGATGCAGGCATTAACTGGAGCATACATAAACCTCCAAAGTAAACCTTCTGAACTAAAGCTGATTTTAAAATGCAATTCACTACGGAAGCCTTAATCTTGTGGAATTTCATACTTTGGAACAAATTAAACAACAAAATACGTAAAAATTACACAGATGTTGACGCTGTTACCCTGAAAACTGGTCGTGTTTTTGAGTAATATAGTGGAATTTTAACAATTTGTTGTTTTGTTTGATCTAAAGCTGATTTATTCTATAAATCTATCCAATATATTCATATCACATGGAAGAGCCTGATTTTAAACTGAAGTTTAGATCGTTTTACTCGGACTTGGTTACTCAGTTATTTTCTCAGCCTTATTCAATTCTTCTTTAATTACTCGAATTATTTTTTTTCGCCCCTTACATTCTCTACATGCCCACAACTACCTAGCTTGATTTCATTACCTCACCACTCAAATTTAACAGCTCATAACCACGAACTGTTTCGTGAATCTTCTCCATATCCACAACATTCTTATAATTTCGACAAATTATGAAGCCACGAAATTTCTCCCGCTATTTATAAGTTTCGCCAGTCCCCTATCTTTATCAAATTTCTCCGATGTACATAGTTCTCTTTGCCTACTTTTTTCGTTCTTGTCCTTATATTTCCTCCTTCCCTGTTTCCACTATATCCTCCCTCACGCCCCATTCCTCCTTCACGCCCGTGGCGACGCAGGTGGCTGAAGCGAAGAGCAGCCAGCTCATTGTTTCCCCGGCTACGGTAAAAACGAGAGGAGTGTTACTACGTGAGGCGGAAGAGGATGGGTTCTGCAGTGGAGTGAGAGAACGAAAGAATGCATTTAGAGAATGAGAGAGAGAGAAAATTGAGATAATGGGTAGAAGAACGTTGGATTTGATAGGGTGTGTGCGTGTTTGTTAAGAGGGAGAAAGAGGAGAGAGAGAAAGGTGGGAGTGAGAGGGAGAGAGAAGTGACTGCCTGCCTGGACAGTTTGCTTTTGCTTCGGTTCTGTGAAAGGTTGGGACGGTAGAAGGGTTTGTCTGGACGTGGCTTAAGCACGAGACGTCGTGATGGAATTGGGAGGAAGGGGGGTGCGAGGAAGGGGGAGAGAGAAAGGACGCTCGAAAGAGGATGGCGAAGCGGAAGGTAGTGTTAAGAGCGAGAGAGGCATTGACGGGTTAGAAGGTTAGAAAAGGACGCGGGAAGAGGAAATGAGAGCGGATCGAAAAATAACGCGGACGTTTTAGTTGACCGAGGAAAAAAAGATCTCTTTCGTAGCTTGGAATAAAGGAAGACTTTCCGAGCAAAGTGGGATAGGTTTTCGAGAGTTTTTTGGGTTCATAATTGATGCGGCTTTAAGTTAAACAAAACGTTGGGTTGCCAAGTTTTTACTTTAGAATGAGTAAAGGAAGAATACTATTAACAGTGATGCACCCTACAAGCGTACCATAAATTATGCTCCTTCCTCTCAGGATATTTTGTAATCATAAAACACCGATAGTAAATTAATTCAATAGAGAATTTATTATCGGTGAATACCACTGATGGCGAATACTTGTTTCATAACATTTTCATGGTTATTGAAAATACCTGAAATAAGTACTTATAAGTGCGCATTGATAGACAGATGGCAATAAAGCTAGAAGCAGTCCCAGTGGACATGCTGATAATCCAGGTATATATGCCAACGTCAGCTCATGACGATGAAGAAATAGATGAAATCTATGAGCAAATTAATGAAATTTACGAAGAAGACGGAAGAGGAAAGGTAAACTGCATAATAATGGGAGATTGGAACAGCATAGTCGGAGAAGGACAGGAAGAAAATGTTGTCGGGTAATACAGACTTGGGAAGAGAAATCGAGGAGGGGAGAAACTCGTAGAATTCTGCATCAATAATGACCTTGTAGTGACTAATACATGGTTCAAAAACCATAAACGAAGGTTATACACATGGAAAAGCCCAGGAGATAGAATGAGATGCCAAATAGATTACATCCTTGTAAAACAAAGATTCAGAAACAGCATAAAGAACGCCAAGGCATTGCAAGGAGCAGACATTGATTCAGATCACAGCCTTCTAATACTTGACGTGAATACAAAGCTCAAACAAATAAGAAAAACGAGAAGAGAAAGACAGACCTGGGACCTAGAAAAACTGAAAGAAAGGCAGGATGTAGTCAGCATGAAGTTGGAAGATAACCTAAGAAAGTTGGAAAACAAACCGAAGACCGTTGATATAGAATGGGATGAAATTAAAACCAGTATCAAGGATACCTTGGATAAAGAGATTGGAAAACAAGAGAAGAAAATCAGAAAACCATGGATCACGAAGGAAATGCTGGAGAAAATGGATGAGAGATGAAAATGGAAAAACGTTAACAGTGAAGAAGGTAGAGCCAACTATAGGCGTATAAACAATTGAGTCGAGAAGGGTAATAGATAAAGCTAGAGAAAATTGGATAAAAGGAAGATGTGATGAAATAGAACAAATGGAGAAGTTAGGATGGTACGATATGATGTACGCTAGGGCACTGGAATTAGAAGATAAGAAGTCTAATGGAATTTGTGGTAAAGGAATTATGAATACGGATGGGAAGATAGTCTCAGAAACAAAGGATGTAGCACAGGTATGGGAAGAATACATTAAGGAATTATACAGCAAAGAGGCAGGAGCGGCAAAAATAGAACTGGAAAATGAGGAAAACATTGAAGAAGACAACTTAGGACCAAGTATTATGGAGAGCGAAGTAGAAAAGGCGATAGTGGAACTAAAGAAGGGGAAAGCCACAGGCAGCGATGGAATACCGGCCGAGATACTTAAAGTCATAGGATCAGAAGGACTAAAAGCGATCACGAAATTAATTAATAAGATTTACGACACGGGAGAGTGGCCTCAGGATTTCCTAGAAGTAACAATGATCCCTCTAAAGAAGAAGCCAAAAGCAATGCAGTGTAAAGATTACAGAACTATAAGCCTTCTGTCACACACATCGAAGATCATCACGAGGATTCTTAATAAAAGGCTGGAGAAAAAGGCAGAAGAAATAATAGGGGAAGATCAATTCGGTTTCAGAAAAGGACGAGGAACTAGAGATGCTATAGGAGTAGTTAGAATCATATCAGAAAGGGCAATAGAATACAGTCAAGATATCTGCGCATGTTTCGTAGACTGGCAGAAGGCCTTTGATAGAGTAAATTGGGTCAAGTTGATGAAGATATTAAAGGATATAGGTGTAGACTGGAAAGACAGGAGACTGATTAGGAATCTATATGAGAATCAAGTTGTAAAGGTCAGGTTTGAGAATGTGGACACCTGCGGAATAAATATCGGTAGAGGAGTAAGACAAGGCTGCTGCCTATCGCCAACCCTATTCAATATATATGGAGAAAGTCTAATGCAAGAAGCTTTAGAAGGCACAGGGGATTTCAAAATTGGAGGAAGGATTTTAAGAACAGTAAAATACGCAGATGATCAAGTACTTCTAGCAAGAAAGGAAGAGGAGCTACAAAAAATGATAAATAGACTAGTGATAACAGGTAGAAAATACGGTATGAAAATAAATACAGAAAAATCCAAGGTCATTCGAATATCGGGTAAAGAAGAGAATCTGAACATAACTATTGGGGGAAAGCCATTAGAACAAGTTTCAGAATATAAATACCTTGGAAGTATCATAACACGAGAGGCAAAATGTACGGATGAGATCAAAACTAGAATAGGAAAAGCAAAAGCGGCTTTCAGGAGAAAGAAACAACTACTTACAGGGAATATAAGGGAAGATATCCGCAAGAAGTTGATAAAATGCTACGTATGGAGTATAGCATTGTATGGGGCAGAAACATGGACGCTAAGGAAAAATGACATCAAATACTTGGAAAGCTTTGAAATGTGGACTTGGAGGAGAATGCTGAAGATAAAATGGACAGATAGGATGAAAAACGATGAAGTGCTACGAAGAATAGGAGAGAAGCGAATGATTATACAGACTATTAGAAAGAGGAAGGCTAACTGGGTTGGACATTACCTGAGGAGAGAGAGTATGATTAAAGACGTGTTAGAAGGAAAACTAGATGGGAAAAGGGAAAGAGGCAGGAAAAGGTTTCAGCTGATAGACGATTTGAAAGGGAAAGAGAGTTATCAAGATATGAAGAGGACAGCGGAAAATAGGAGTATATGGAGAACCAGGTTTAACCATGAATAATCACGGACCTGTCTACGGACAGACTACCTATGATGATGAAGTGCGCATTCTTATTATGATTTTTTATCTACATTGATGACGGCTGCTTTGTAGTCGGAACTGTGCATCTAGCAATTATATTCTCCAGGGAAAGAAAATACTTTCAACTAAGACAGTGAATTTCTGATTTAAATATTCTCCGGTATTGACTGATTGCACGCCCTAAATCACCCTATTGGATATATAAAAATATGACTGTCTGCTCGTACGGCAATGATCGTGTTTAAAGGTTGCGCCGATCATTTTTCCAGATGCGGTATACTCGTGAAAAGAACCCAGAAGATAAAAGGAGAAAATAACTGAAATGGTCAAAATACGAATGGGGATTTTTCGAGAGAAAAATGAAAGATCAGTCAGGTGAGAGAGAGGAATCGATTCGTAGTTCTCGCTCTTTTTCGTCAAACAATTATCGGAACTCGGAAGGGAGGAAAAAAATAGAAAAAAACAAACGTAACCTCGCGTGGATTGTAATCGCCGTCGGCATCAAGGAGAGACAGACCGAGAGAAGCATTATTAGGGGAGGGGAAAAAATCGAAAAATCTCGCCGTAAAATTTTCATGCACTAATTGGAGCACTCGTTTGACCGTGCACGAACTAGAAGCTCCCTCTTTGGTTACAAGCGCAAATCGAGCGTGCCACCGTTTCTTTTTCCGAGTCTCGAAAAAAACATCGTGACGGCTGCCAAAAAGAACTGACGGAATGTTGATTCTACACGCAGGACCGGGAGGGGAAATAAAACCACACCAGTTCTAGCGTGATCCGCGTTGAGGATTTCGTGCGAGAACGGATGATAATAATAATAATAAGCGAAACGAAGAATAACCGTAGATATTCAAATTAGGGACGGTGAAAAATATAATATAAACGCCCGCTGAGACCGTGAGAGTGCTTACGGAATGTATTTTTTTGCCTAACACGAGACGAATCGTTCTCTCCCTATGTTTATCGTTTGAGGTTTCGACCAAGAGGTTGCTTTTTGCTACTTTTTTTGATTTCCGTTTCGGTAGTTATTCCTGCGAGATATTTTACGATGCGAGCGCGTTTGCCTGACTATAAAGCAATGACGTTTTAATGGAATAATTCCGGCTACCGCCATCACGCTCCAGTTCGTGCCCTTTCAGATATTACCGCACGCGGACCGATTGGTTTTGATCCCGAATGCTGCGGTGCCCAGGGACTTAAATGCAAAGTCACTGCATTAGTTGGAACGAATTATGTAACGGAATAAATTTAACACGTAAATATAGATTTAAAAAATATAGAAAACGTGCACCTAGCAACAGCATCATTTTGGAACACCAGTAATGTGCTAAAGCAATTACTGACCTGGATTACTGGGGTTCTAATTAACACAGGATGAAAATAATAATAATCTATTGGGAGTTGGATACGCAATTCGACAAAGTCTATTTATTACATGATAATTCTTGTTACAAGGCCTTGGTCATAAAATATTATTAATAATATATGTATTTTCTTGAAATGTGTGAAAAATATGCATCGATCAGCATTTTGTTGTAAATGAAAAAAATATCCTCCCTTTAATTTCTACAAATGTACTTCGTTTGAAGTAATCGATAGTTGAGTATGTATTTTGAATCTTTTTAGAACATTTTATTTAAGTTAAAATTATTACACGATTCGGAATAGATGCTTTTAGTATAATAGAAAAAATAAGGCAACTTTACAGATAATACATTTTAGTCAAAAATTAGATAAATTTCACACATACGCTCGAATCAAACTGAAAATTGTATAATTAAGAATATATACGCGTAAAAATATAAACATGTAGAAAATAAAAGGAACAAGGACAGTTATATTGATAACAAATTCTCTTGCTGAGGTTTTCCTAAATAATACTTTACTAGGAGACAAGCACATACTATAAATACAGTATACCAATTCGCCAAAAGTAAAGTCTACGCTCGAATCGCCTATTATATTAAACCAGTGAAATTGCCCGTTAAAAATGGCGGGTATACATGAATTATGTAATAAAATAAACTTTATATAAAAAATAATCAAACCACACTTTAGATGCACTAAAAAGTGAAACCTTAATATTAAATTTACATAATTGAACGTTTCAGAAAATAAAAATTGTTTTGGATATATGCAATTTGTGTGGCAACGAAATATGTGATGGTTTATTTGTAAAATATTACGCCACACAACTTGTGTATGACCAAACCTCTTTCCTCTCTCTGGATCAGTTATATACGTTAATTTTATACTAATTTTTTTGTATTTTAGTGTTGTTGTTTAATTATTTTTAATACAAATTATAATTTTGTTTTTATGAATAGGTTCGTTATTCTACTCTGAATTTTTCGTTAAATTTGTTGTTTTTTATCTATGAAATAAATTTTTTACCCAAATTTATTGCAATAAGTGTGCCAAAATTAAAAAATATGATGATAAAACCAATCCAAACCAAACCAAACTAAATTTTATTAATTTTATCAATTTTGAATGGAAAACTAATCTTATATAATACAGACTGCAACAAATACAACAATACAATCTGAGTATAGAATTTCACTCCGTATCTATCGTTAAAGAGACTTCAATATATTGTTATCAGTTGAAATCTGGGAACTGATTTTTGTCAAATCTTAGTCCAAATTTGTTTGAATTGGTTTTCCCAACTTTTTTAATTTTGGCTCAAGTATTTTAATAAATTTTGTTCGAAAAACAAATTTAATTTGTTAAAAACAAAAAAATTACAGAAAATACACATAAAAAATAAGTGAACCTCCCCAAAAACTTATTCAGCTTTCGCAGAAAATGTACTCAAATCTTTTTTTTAATTAGCAAATTAAATCCCTATATCTAACTTATGGGACGTTTTTTTTATTTTTGCTACCGTCGTATTGTATATCGTTACCAAGGTATTGTGTAAACTTAAAAATGGCGTCGAAATATCATGAATATGTGAACAGATGTGATAGGAATTTATAGTCCCTGTCAATCATAAGGAATTATACGAAACCAACAACAATTCAAATCAACCTTGACAGCGAAAAATTTTCACGTAAAAACGTGTCAAATATCTGTATACCGATATGATTCGTATTAAAATATGGAAATAAATTTTCATTCGTTTAGGTGTTCCTTGGTTTGAGTCACGATTTTTCCCGATGATCATAAGTATTTTTAAAATGGCAACGAAACAAAGCTTACATGCTACCTTTCGGTTACTCGCCAGCAGAATTGGTTGATTATATAATAAGATAATAGAATAATGGAAATATTCCTAAAAGTGCAAAATCTCGCGACGCATTTCGATTTAGAAGCGTTACCGCGTGGTTCACAATTTTACGAATCCAACTTCAGGAAAAAGATATAGATAAAGGTTCGATTTCATGTGGACGTGGAGAAAACTTCGAAAAATTATTTCTAACAGAATCGCTTAAACCACTTGAACGAAAACCAGCTGAAAGTGAATCACGAGGCATAAAAATACCTTACGCGGAAAACGCGACCGCGAGAAAAATAATTATCACGTGCGTCCATAATGGTCTGATCGAACTTCCAAAACGGCGGTCACGGTAAACTGCCATTCATGCTCACGAAAAAATAATCGAAATTTACTCTGCGGCAAAGAGCTTCTTTCGCCTAAAGCAGTGTTTCTCAAATGGTGGGTCGTGCCCCCTTAAGGGGTCGCGAGAGGATTTTAGGAGGGTCCCAAGCACTCTTTGCGGAGGCAAGTTATTTTATTCTGGTTTCAAGAGTCCTGCAGGTTTTAATTATCGATCTGTTTTGTTAGAAAAAAGAAATTCCGTAGCTTATCAGCGTATAAAATCATCTTTCCAATGCGTTATTTTGTGTAATAAAAACAAACGAGAAATTATATCTCAGTGGTGATTAATACTTTTAAAAATTTATCTATACACCATATATTGTTTAAATGTTTTTAATACACATACGTAGTTGTAAATAAAATAATTTATAATATAATAATTATGAAGAGCACAAAATAAAAAAACCTCATATTGTTTATTTCCTTATCATCGTCATCCCACTGTAGTGTTTAGATTTTGCTTCTCGAATATTCTCGGGGTTAGCGGCGACCAAACATCCGGACGGAGGGATCGCCTGAGGAATCTGCCTGAGAACCACTGGCCTAACGCATCAACTGGAAAGGTGATCGCACACAGTTCGGAAGATACGGGTGAACGGAAATGACGCTGTGATGACGTTGGAGACCGTGCGCCAAACGTGGCAGTGCTTTGAAAATGTTACCGGTGCTGTAAGAATTCAATTTCGAGAGAGAAACTGACGATTTTTGGTGTACTTAACAACGGTATGAGCGATGTACAAAATTGGCTTATAAATAAAGTACATATAATTAAACACGCGTCAATTGCAATGGAAAAATAAAAAGATTGACTTCTTTGAGACACTATACTTTAATAACTCTTCGATATCACTCTTCAACAATTTTATCAAATGTGCATAATGGTATATTTTATGTTTACCTTTTAATTTTAATCTAATTGACATGAATTTTATCTCAACTGATGACTTTTATCTAATTCTAAAAATAAAATCAGCATTAAAAAATCTAAATAATACACTATTATGATCAACCCATCCATTACAAATACATATTACCACAAAGGCACCCTTTCGCTTTATCTATTAATAAACTAAAAGCGAATACTCTGTTAGCTATTGAATCGATCAGGCGGTGACGAAATTCACAAATTTATGTCACATTTGAATTATTTTAAAGCACCACTATAATAACCTTAATGATACTGTGCTCCTATGCCCATACGTTCCTAATATCGGTTAAAATCGATAATACATTAAACTAAGTAGTAGTAAATAAACAAAAACGCTCATTAAACTAATTTCAAAAATTATAATAAACATTAATCATGTGATAGAAACAAAAAATATATGTAAAGATTAATCGGTGAAAGAGACATATGTTCTTTACTAAACATAAGTATAACGAGTAAGGTGTTCAGAAACTATAAAATATAAACGGCCAGCTTCTCTATTTCCTTTCCTTTTCCATTTCTTCGACCCTTGCTCTCCTTTTCCTTAATTGTTGAAATGTCCTTGTAAAGATATCTGTTTTCCTTTTGCCGCTTTCTAATGGAACAGCTAAAAATCCGGGCCACCGCTTGCGTTCATAAAGTTTTACTTTCTGGAAAATACAACGGAAAATGTTTTTATATCTAAATTGCCTTCTCTGAAGCAGTAACGGTGAGCAATTTAGCAAAACATTCGATCTTTATCGAGTTCTGCTACGAAAATCATATCCTTTCACGATATTTTCCTTTCGATAACAAATTGATTGATTACATAATAGAGAACAAGATAATGGTATACGGGAGTAATACGCCAGAGATTTACGCCTGTATTAAATGCTCTGCGGGCTAAAATAATAATAATAATTTATGCGTAATTTCTCGAATCTTCGTTTTTCGCCAAGAGAAGCAAGTACTGGTATAAATAGAAAGGATGTAATTTGATTATGATTATAAATAAGCCCTGAGGAAATTTATTATTTTTTCAAATTATCAAATCATACATCGTAAGAGTTACTACTGAAAGCACTGTAATTAACATGAAATTTTTCCTATAATCTTAATTTAATATAACAAAATATTATAATTATACGATAGAATATATTAATCTAAAGTACAGCATGAGGTTTAGTATAAATCATTCTACCTTAATGGTTTGATATACTTTTCTGTCAATCACCAATGATTAAAATTCAAATTAACTTCCTTTTTAGGCGTTCTTTACGGGTGAAGCGATAGTAGCGGAACGCCTTGTGGACACGTCTCGTCTGTCCCTCGGACTGTCATGACTTTCGTCTCTTGAAACGCTTGATGGGTTTTATTTAAATTAATTATGAGTGATCCTTATTAAAATTTATCGCCGTATTATGATTTTGCACTGCGTCCGCCAATTAAAACTTCCACTTATCATCATCATCATAGATAGTATGTCCGTAGACAGGTCCATGATTTTATTCATGGTTAAACCTGGTTCACCATATACTCCTACCCTACCCTACAGTACAACATTTGTCACAAAGAAGTTTGTGGGAGCATATAATTAGGATTTATAGTCTCAGAGATAAAAATTCGAGAACCGCTCAATCTTTCGATGCCGTTTTGTACGTAAATCCCATAAATAACGCTTCTTAAATCTGTACATTTCATTTATGGAATATGCTTTTTTTATTTTAAGTACTCAAGAAATTAATCCTAAAGAAAATGTTTAAGTTTAAACAGCCGCCATTTATAATTTTCGAAATTATCTAGCACGTGTTATGGCTGAAAACAAATTTTAAAGTAAGTTCTTTTTTCAAGCTTTTATGGTTACATTCACTATTTATTCCAGTGGTAAACAACCAATTCTACGTGGCGGTCCGCACTGGAGGTTGCGAATTCCACAGCGGGCCGCAATTCGAGTCGTCAATGCTTAGGTGTGCCAGATTAGAAGTTAACTGGAGAGTCTGAGGCAACATATCAGTAAAAATCAAGTCGAAATTAGGTTTTTAGGGCGAACATTACAATATCAAGTGTTTTATTGTCATAATTTGAATGTATATGAAATGAATCTGTGTTAAATCTCTCTTATGTTATAGCTTTGCGGGCCGCACAAAATGCTCTCGAGAGCCGCATGCGGCCAGCAGAACGTAGGTTGCTCACCACTGATTTAGTCCCTTTCTTTTTAAAGGCATATTTTCTGTAAAAAAAATTATTCATGAATGCGTACGCGTGTGTATACTTAATATATAAATATTTATCTTTCAAATTATAAGACAACTTCGACTTTAGAGGGTTGTCTTTTGGATATCGAACAATGTTTGACAAGCATAATGTGATGTATTGCAACATCCACTTAACTATTATAACTTACGTTTGATATTCAAATGACCTTTAACCGTTTCATTGGATACGTTCTAACCTCAGCAAGATAGGGATAAGGCATATATACGGTCAGGGCCGGCGGAACGGGGTAGCAAAACAAGCAACTACCTAGGGCGCTAGAGATTAAGGGGCGCCATGAAGAGCCAATGTTTTAATTTCACGGCACTGTATATGAGTGTGTCTGTATTTTTTTTAAGTAATTTATACTTATCTTTCATCTTTTATTGATTAATTTTGTTATATTTTTCACGTTCATTTGTGTTGTATATACCTTTATATTCAAAATGATTTCAATTCCTCTTCAATTCTGTTCACTGCCCCAATCCTATAAGTATAAGAAGTTTAAACTAGCGGTCTGAGGAAGATTTGGACAATGTGTAATTCCTGAAGATGTTGACGCACCAACTAACCTACGAGCCTAAAGTTATGATTTGCTTAATCTCTAGCTAAATAATATTCTACTTAAGGCCGATTTTTACCGCTATTACTTACCATGAGGTTTTTTAATGTGGAAAAACATTGTTTTTAGTAATTAAGAAAAAAATTATTTAATAATAAAAAACAATCTTTTATCAATATTAAATTTAAGTAATATCGGTGATTATAGACGTCATTGTGTAATTACTATTAAAAATAATTTTGATCTATTAGATTTTAAGTATCATTTAGAATGGAGTAGGGCGCCAAAAAAACAGTTTTCCTAGGGTGCCAAACTGCCTTATGCCGGCCCTGTATACGGTCGACAGCAATTTTACTTTAAAAAATTAATGCGCTCATTCAGACGTTTGGCAAGGAAAAATTTAATCAAAACCCCGTACTTGATTTGCTACACTGAGTACGAGCAGAAATTTCGCAATTGTAAGGACACGAAGAGGTGAAGAATCGTTCCGAAATATATCACGACGGCTATCCATTGCATTGCGCTCGCAAGGAAAAGTAATGGCCCTTGAAGCACGACTCCCGAGTATGTTATCGCGGGAGAACGAAATAGCGGAAAGGAGAAGGAAACAAGAACGCAGGACTAAGCGGTAATTTAGTGCCCCACGTTCCGTTTGCAATTCGGAATGGGAGGCGCGCATTCGGAATACTTATGAAGGAGCTTTTGTATTCACGGGAGGTTCAGTGCGGTGATGCGAGACGAATAAGTCTAGGGAAATGTGCTTGTAAACGTGTACGGACGAGATCTTGTACACACACGCACGCACACGCGTACAAACATACATGCATACACATACATCCATGCGTTTATTTATTTATAAACATCGGTTAGCGTAGAAATCCCTTTAAAAATTCGAATGAAGACGTAAGATTTTTGGAGAACAAAGGTTTTCATTTACGCACAATGTAGACATTTTATCTCGCTACCAATTAAATATTACATCGGTATAATAAGATATATCGTATACGGTATTTCGCGAAAATCGGTAATAACTACATCCAGCAATTGTAATAAAACACAAGTTATGACCGAGATAAAATTTAAAGATATTTTTTTATTTTCCAGCTTCTGTAAGAAATAGTATGTATCAACGTCAATAAATTATTACTTATGGTTTTTAACCTGATAAAAATATCTCTGAATATATTATATGAATTTTAAACACCGTTCCATTTCATGCCACGTAATTTATCGTTCCCTTTGATCTTGAATCTAGAGAATTGAACACAACTGGCTGGGTTATTTTTCTGAAATAAAGAAAACAGCGTGGGGCTTACCATGCATTTAGGCATCATAAGATCAATGCGCTTTGTAACCACATTTATGCGAAAACTAAATTACCGATGCGTGCCTTGCAAACAGAGACATCGGTTAAATTAGATGTGTTTTTGCTTCAAGAACAACATTACCCTACTTTAGTGGAATAATGATCCTATTCCGCTACAAGGGGCGGCGGTGTCCTTTAAGTTCTTTAACTGTGCGGTCGAGGCTTCCACTCATTTAAAACCTAAAAGCAGGAAATACGAAGATCTCCCTTTATAACGGAATGAGGTATTTCTCTCATTGAAGTTACTTCACGTTAAATATGCATGATTTTTCCTTCTCAGTCTACTCACTTATGCTCTTTTGCATCGAATTATAATTAAAAATCCCGTCACCAACTCCCTCTTTTCAGAATGAGCAGTAAAAATAATAAGAAGAAGGAAATTCATCTCTTCCCAGAAATAAACTTTTCTTATGGTCCGCATAAACATATGCGTTTATTCCTTTTCCGGATATTTCCTGTGCACCGAGTGTTTTGGACTTTTTGCAATAAATTCTAAGCACGAATTATTGAATATATGACGAATGAAATCATAAAAATGATTTCAAAGGAATTAAAATCAACCCTAACCAGTTATTAATTCTTAATAAATATTCGAGCAAATCAGAGATAATATATGGCGACTTGAGTTATTACTTTTGCACCTAATTTCTTAAGATTTCTTTTTACAGAGCGTCTTTTTTGGCAAATGCCGACCTTGGTAAAGGGAGAGCGTCTAGCTCCCAATGCTAGCTAGGGCTGCGGGTTCGAATTATGCCGAGGCCATTGTCATATGTGTTCGTCTTCGTTATCGATGTTGTCTTCATTGTTAAATGTGATGTTTATGATCTAGTTAAATAAAAGTAAAATAAAATGTTAAATTAGAGTGAAAGACTTTACAAAATATAATCTGATAATTTTCATTCAAACATATTTGATTCACAAGTACTGTCTCTGTCACCATATATCCATTTCAGTTACAGAGCAATCGTTCTAGTTACCATAAAATTGATTAAAATGAGATGTTTATCTATGTTGAATCGCAGTTGATATCAAGAGACGTACGAGACCCAAAGCAAGTAAATCAATTACTTAGCGAAATTTATATGGCCAACTTTGAGAAGATGCATGTATAACAGGGAAATCGGAAAAAAACAGAGGCAGATCTCTCGGGCAAAAGATATGAAGAGCTTATGATGACGAGGATGAAACAAAATTACCAAGTCAACTGTCCATAATAACAATATCAGGAAAAAAATAAATTAAAAATAAAAATAAACTGATGTGGGCAACACATGACTCTCTCCATATTTATATGGTAAATTACATGTTGTTAGCTCTGGGATCGTTGTCAATATTTACTTCCGGTTGACAATTAAAAAAAGAAAAAGGGAAGCCCCCAAGGTGTGACACTCGCATCGGATTGAGACTTTGCAGAATGAAAGTATATGTAAAATAACAGACTCGTGTTTCTACCTAGGTGCCAACTCGACGTCGTTTACGAGAAAATGCCCTTTGAAATCGCGATCCGAGAGTCAACGTAATAAGAACGTTAAAAGTCCTTTCCTCATTATCTAGGAGCGTTGGTCTAGAGGAAGCGAGCTGGTTTCCAAATATTTTTGCCAGGGTTTCATTCCCGTAGGGACCAAATTTTTTTCTGATTTAAAAATTTTTTTTTTCGCAATTTCCGGCATATCGTCGATAAAACTTGCACAACATTAAAAAAAAATTATTTCATGCATTATAACTACTATTTTCTTCATCGTAATTCTTCACTGTAATTCTTCACCGTAATTCTTAACGAACATAATTTTATGGATCACTACCCATTCACTTTACCATCATGATCAATACATGACGAGATTTGAAAGGAGGAATGAAGAACAATGCACCGAAATAACCCAACAATATTGTGACATAATGCCAATCGTACATGGAGAAAGTAATGTTTCGATTGTGCATGAATTGTCAAAAAATACTAGACCACTTTAAAGAAAATAAACAGATTCTTATTCGTATCGTCGACTTTTGCCTTCAGTTCGAAATCGCTCAAGTTATACGTTTGAATCGTATTTGTTGGAAAAATCTAAGCTTATTAAAGATATGTTGTCTTGCCGACCATGTCATTGTTAAACCTCGAAATTGTATTGTCGTCCTTACACTATATGCGTAAGGAAAGTGTTTTTAATGCTTTCGTACGAGAGAGAGAAAGAAAGCGCCCGAATAATTTATAATTGTAATCGTGATTTTCATTTATTTCTTTTCAGTTAACTTCCTACTAGCAGTTTGTTTTTCACAGGTTTATTATATAGTAAACAGAGCAATTGGCTGTTCTATCGGCTGCCTACAGTTGCAACTTCCGCCTGTCTCCTCCTACCATCCTGGTGGCGTTTGACTGCCTTCAAATTAAATTCAGATCGGGTCACTCATACACCCACCGTAACCACCTGTCTCCTCCAACGGTTTTGGTGGCGTTTGACTGCCTTCAAATTTCATTCAGATCGGGTCACTCATACACCCACCGTAACCTATATCGAAATTCTCTCTCTATTCTATCGATAGAAACGCACCGCCCTCCTGATTTAAATTCTGATATTGCATGTAGCCTACGTTCCAAGTTGGATCAACCCTAGGATAAGTTGCAAGTTTCGCGCAAATCGATCCATACGTTTTTGCACTATCGTAGGTTTTTTAGTTGCCCCCTCCCCACAACCCCTCCTCCTGATTGAAATTTTGATATGATATGTAGCCTAAGATCTAACATGGATCGACCTTTCGATGCGTTGCAAGTTTCGTAAAAATCGGTCAAGCCGTTTTTGCGCTATCGCCGGGTTGAATTGAAATTCTGATGTGATAAATATCATCAATAAACGGCGACCCAACACTCCGATATCAATTTTTTTAAGTGCCTGCACATCTACATCGCAAGACCTATCTTTTGACGCCTAAAACATATTCCTAGGTACTGCCGTTGTCTCACACGTTCTACCACAGGAAAAAGCGATTTAAATTAATATATAGATTGAAATTTTTTTTATTTAACTATTTTTATAGTTATTTTCATTGTTTTTTTTGCAGTGCATCTTATAATTAACCGGAGTTATAAATTCGCATCGCATATATGAATCACGCAAAAAGCCATTCCTTAACATGCAGACCTTTTTCGTTTACATTATAAAATATTTCCAGGATGAGGTATTTAACTTACATTAGTTATGCAAAGAGAGGAATTTAAATCTCATTCGTAAATCTCCAAAAATTAAGTTTTAATACGATTTTTACGTTTTCACGCATTTTGTTTATATTGGAGCACTGTTGTCCCAATTGTTGAATTTTATTCATGGCCTCATAATAAATGCACCAATTTAGTGCTCTAACACGGGTCAGACTTTTATACATGGGTATAACTAATTTACTGAATCTATTAAGTAATTAGAGGGGGGAAGGAAAAGAGAATGGGAATGAGCAGAAGCTGAGAAAGAGGAAGAGGACGTAGCATTTTTATAGTATTAAAAGGAGCTGCAGTACAAAAATAACAATAATAAATTATAATTGATTATAGAAAATGTTATACTATTAAATCATGCGCCTTTGCCAAATGGTGGGAATTCATAAAACTAAATATAGGTCACGTAATTTTCAATGGATTTCCTTAACTGATAATACAGCAAATATTTCGAACTGAATTTTAAATAAAAGGGAAAAATAACATTTTATGACTTTTATTTAAATTTCTTTAACTAAAGTGATTTTTCTGGTAAATTTTCAAAACTAATATAGTTCAAAGAAAAGTGCGATCTTAAAATATAGTTAAACTCATTGTAGTTCATGTAAGTATTTAGTTAATAGTAAGTAAGTTACTATACATTTTTCCTTTGATGGTAAATTGACAGTTTGTTCACATTTTATCCTGTTTTTTACGAGTTAATAAGAGTAAAATAATTCATTTATTAAGTTAAATTCAATACGTTTTAAATAACTTATAATTTGCTCAAATATTTCAAGTAAATTTCAGCTACTTCTTTATGCATTATATCTTATTATTTCGATTTTCCTCTTATTTTCAGCAAATATTTGGATACTCATTTGGCCTCTCTACTAAGAGTTACTTAAGCAGTATAATTAAAACAAAGATAACTTTCAAAAACACTGATTTGATTGTGCATGAAAGCCAAACCAGATCATAGCATATCTTACTGATTTTTCATATCGAAATCATGTATATTTGGAATACTTTTATGATAATCCCGTCATATTTGGCGAGCAACTACGATAGTGTTGTATATATAAATATTAAGTTTCATTTTTGTTATTAAAATAATACGCCCACAGTAAATTTTCCTGAAACAGTCATGCCACTGTAAACGTATTGCCTCAAAGAAATATTGATGCTCACACCTTATCTCAATCACCTCAACGATGACGTCCTAGCCCAATTTTGCAAAATTTTAACCTAAGACATTTTAATGAACTTCGAAGATTCGATGAAAGGAACGTAATAGAACAGTGCGAAAAATGAAAAAAAATCCCGCGTTGCAATTAAAAAAAAAAGAAATCTCTCATTTAGCGCGGGCATTCTAAATTCGTATCTCCATTACGAGTTTCCACCGCCATAAAATAAACCGACCACTAACTCTTCCACGCAACCTTTCATCCCTTTTTAGAACCATTTCCAGAAAGAAAGGAACCTCGCCCACTGCACGACTCCGGGGCTACGCATACCCTCCAGGGCTACAGGTTCTGCAAGAGAGCCTGCGCGAAGGTCAAACGATAAACTTCCAACCTCACTCTTTCATCCCCCTCCCGACATCAAACTCTCCCACTTTGCCCTCCTCCCTTCTTTAAAGAAACCCTTCTCTCTCTCTCTCTCTCTACTCCTCTTCTCCAACTCCTTTCCTACCACCAACCTCCATCCCATTCAGTTTTTTTACTACCCCCTCTGGCTCTCTATACCTTCCTTCCCTTCTTTTTCATCCACCATCCTACGTTTCCCACCACTCCACCCCATCCTTCTTCTTCCTGCTTCGCCTCTCCTTCCCCTCCTCCCCGCAAACGCCCCCTCCATCTCATCTCTCTCTCTCTCTCTCTCTCTCCTCTATTTATGGTGTTTTTCCTGCTTTTTCCTCTTGCGCGCTCAAGCGATGCCCAGCCCCGAGCCTATTCACTACTCTCTCGCGTTCTCTTTTCAGCGGTGAAGAGAGTTCCAGCGACTCACACAAACACACTCGCACATACACAACCACCACTCCTTCCAGCCGCATATTTACTTCATAGAGTCCGAACGTTCTCCTATTTTACTCGGCGAGTCTCTAAAAATGACCACTAAATAAAGAACTTCGCCGTAAGAGCATACGCTTAGGGATTTAATCGGAAAGATCCGCATTCAATAATTTGCGAAAAATTAAACTTGCTGGAGTTTTGATCTCGCGAAAATAGTTTGGAAAATCTAAGTCTTTTTCAACTGCAATGACGTAAACTGCCGAGATACTCGCCCCGCCCTGCTTTTTTTACTCGGCTAGGGATTATTTGTTGATTTACGTAGCTACATTCTAGATTGATAATGGGCATATTATGTTGTTATTTTGTTTGTTCTTTGTCTTCCAGACAGAAGTGAATTGCGCAACGCTGGTGTAAGCTTTTTGGAAGAGGTCGCGTTGGGCAATGCCGTTTTGGGCAAAATTTAATTCCAAATGGAAAAGAATAATCTTTTCGTATTACTTTTACGTCGCATAAATAGGTAAAATGCGGTGCAGATCAAATTTAAAGCCACGCATAATTACCGTTTATACGTTTTGGATAAATAAGCGTCACTTTTATTTATTCGCGTATAATCATATACGCGTTGAGAAACCCCGTTGGACAAAGGGTTGGCTGTAACCAAAAATGGGAAAATTAATCTTTTGACCACAACTATGAAAATATTAAACAAAACATGCACACATCCTTACTTTAACATCCTTTCCGTACCTCAAAAGCGTTCACGGCTCGTGGTTGAAACGAATTCGTAGAAAACGACCGAAAATACTTTTGAGCTTTCTCCGTCGACCTATCCTTCTAATCCTTTTCCGCTATTTACCTTTCCCTCTTGGCTCTCGTAGGACCAATTTTCGCCACATTAGGCTTGCGTTTTTTTATTGACTCTGACTTTTCATCTCCTAACTTATCGTCGAAAGACGTTTTCTCCGTTTACCTGGAGCCACACCCACCAACTCCTCACAAACCCAGAGAATCGGCAGCCCCTGACAAAAAGTGATCTCTCTCTTCCACATATTTTTCAGAATCACCCAGAGGGGAAAAACCCATCCATACTTGCCGCCCACCACGCCTCATCCTGCTCTCCATCTCTCTCCCAGAAACGTCCGTCCAACCTCCCCCACTATTTATCAAACCCTCACACGGGATGCAGCGCAGAGGGAGAAGGGAGGACCCCCTACCTCACTGATTTATCTGCCGTTAATGTTGCCTAATCCGTAGGATTCGCATGGGAAGAGTGAGAGGGTAGAGGAGGACGGGAGACACGCTAGGAACGATGGAGGGAGGGCAGATACCGAGAAGGATGGTTGGAGACTTATTGGGGGTAGGGGAGTAAAGGGAAAGTGTGAAAAAGGAAAGTCAGCAGGGAGAAAAAGTCTCCCGTGACATAAATTATCGCGTGGGAAAAATACACCCACGGTGATTTATGCCGCGGTCAATATATACCCAAGGCCTCTTTAAGATGCAGAAAATTTCGGAGTTCGAGATTAATTAGAGTTAATGCTTGCTCCGCTACGCTGATACGTTTCGATGCCTTTGAGAATTGCTGTTATAACAACCGAGAACGGTTCATGTTTCTTAGATACTATTTTACTACTAATGCATATAGGCGACTTTAATCAAGCTACAGCGTCACAATTTCGTATTTCAAAATTGACAGTTATATCTATTTTTCTGATACATAAATATCTAGAGAAACATTATCTAAATAATAAATACGGAAAGATATAAACGGTTGCTCCGAAAAAAGTTAACTGCTGACTTTCGACTATCATATTTATTATTGTAATAGGTTACCTAAGGTGAACTATGTGAATAATGTTCTTTTATGCGCATAAATTGTTTGATAATATTTCTCCATAAAATATATAATATATGCTATATCTCTGCGTTGTAGGTAATTTTTAAAAGGCGGTAAATCACTCGACGTAACAGTTTACTTTTTCCGGGACCACCCTGTATATATATTTATATATATATATATATATATATATATATATATATATATATATATATATATATATATATATATATATATAACTTATCCAGTTGGTGCTAATATATTTATAGAAACGATAAATGTCTAGCGCTGAGAGTAAAAATCATAAATCTTTCTCTTAATAGGAAATTCAGAAAAAAACAGCCAAGGGAAGGTCCGATACAAAAAATATATTATCCTCCATTCCTTCGAGAAGCCTTGAAAATATTCATACGAAATTTGTCGTTCTCTATATAAATTATCCATTAGATCTGAGGCTTCTATCTATGGAGAGGTTGATCAAGTAAGCGCAATTTATTGAGTCACGTAATACCCCATTTTCACCTGAAATCGGTTCCCCAAAAGTAAAATTCAGCATTAATCACAGTAGCCTAAAATTCACGTCACGTGCGACCATAAATACCAAAAGAGTTACAAGCGTCATTGGCACGAATAAAAGGATTTTTCGTTAAGTTTTAAGCCCTTCGAGACCGTTTCGCAGCCATTGAATTCGCCGCAGTCGCAATTAGAACTGTTTTTACTACGCTTGAAACGGGCTTAAGGATTTTAAAATTTACCGAGGCTTGGCCACCGGACACTCAGATTAATTACCCTCGAAACGAGATTAATGGGTTTTTGGAAAACGTAAAATTGAGATATATCACCCTCGCTTCCGTACTATAATCCGTGTTTCGATGAACGTTTACGGATGTTGCGAGGCAACCCCTAAAATCGAGGAGCGATTTTTATCTGAAAAACGTTAACTTTCTAAAAACATTATTGATCTAAACTTCCGAATATTATCCAATAGATAGCGTGCGCTATACTTGTAGCTTTAAAACGGTTGAGAAAACATTTTATAGTAAAACTTTTTACGGCCAAAGGCGTTACCTACATTAATAAATCATGACCATTCATACACGGGTCTTGTTTATCACATATAATACATAAATTAATTCAACTTAAAGATTATATGTATGACACATTACATCTACATGTTGCCCTCCAGTACACCAAAGTGGTGGGTGGCAGGGGTTGCACTGCATCAAAACGTCCCCCGCACGTTTCTTTTGCAGATTTGCCTCTCCTGTCATGATCTCGTCCTCGAAAAAAGCAGCTTTGATAACGGTCTTTCCTAAGATTTATCTCAAGTATGTTATCATCATGATCGTATCTAAATATTTACGTTGGTGTTTGAACTATTCCCAAAACCTCCTTTGCTAAAGGTAACTAAATGAAAAGGTTTGTGATCGATAATCTTAGTGTCAGTGCACACAATATATTTTGATCTAAAGGAAAATAAATCAAAGATAAAGCTGCTTAGTTTTGTTCTTTTCAGAGGTGCATTCAAAGAGGAAAAAATATTCATCGGACATATTATTAACTCCCAGATAATCGATTTAAATAGCAGCCAATGAAATTTATATCATTTATTTAAACTTTTCTCAGGTGCGATCATTTAATTTTCTAAGTATATATGAATTTAGGTATGTAATATGACTCAGTGAAAATGTTTCAAATTTTCCAATTAATTATAAAATAATTCTACGAAAAATAACAAAATGTATACCTAAAACCTTAAAACGTTCAATTGCCATTAATAATTTCAATTAATAATTCCATATTCTATAACATAGCCTCAGAAACTGGCTTAATCATTTCATTTCAAAATAGCTTTGAATAAAGCAAAAAGTTCTCTAAAACTCTAATTTTGTAAAACATTAGGTTTTATGGTTCATCAATGACCTCATTTCAAGATGTGAGTCCGCCGGCATAACAATTCATACATCAGTTTCTATGGATATCACGTGCAATGTTCTCTTGCTTAAACGAACAGGGGAATTATCAGTAAACAAAGCAGGACTAATGAAGGCTGGTTTTCCAAAGTTGATGTCCCGAATTCATTACTTATATTGACAGGAAATGTTTCAGTATACGTTAGTCATTCCAAGGAATTTTCATACCATAAATACCACTTGTAGTTCATAGTTTATCAATGATAGAGAAAAACTGGAAAACAAATTAATAGAGCATTATCAGGTTTAAAATACTAAAAGCAATGTCAAAATCTCTTTCTGACATAATTTGCATGCATTTTTTAAATTAAAGAATTTAATAAATGTTACTGTTAATACGCTAATATGCCTGGATCAACTGCCCATTGCTGAAGGGTAGTCGACCGGAATAGAAAAAAACATTTGTTCACTAGTCTATGCTCAAGCCTAGTTTGGAAATAATCGTCTCCATGGCAATAATCCGATAAAATGCGATTTAAAACGCAAAAACGCTGTTTTAGTAGAAATTCAAGAAAATACGATCAATTTTCATAATTCGGTGATAAGAATTAGAATTTATATTCTTTCATTTTAATGTATTAAAGAAATCATCTCTGCACGATGGATTTGAGATTTTCTATCTAAAACAAATAAGAAAAAAACGTTCCTTGAATCGAACCCGGGACTTCAATCTTCGCCAAATAAAATATAGCCCGGAGGTGGGCCCTAGTAGACCGAGTCCATACCAAGTTTCACGAAAATCGGTCAATTGGTGCAAAAGTTGTTAGTAGGGGGCACACACACACACACACACACACACAGACAGGACCATTTCATAAAGCCGTATTTCCTTTGGAAACCAGCCTAAAAACTGAGTTAAATCCTTCCCTGATTGCAAAACCCAAAAATTACGAAAGCATTAAAGTTAAACAGAACAATCTCAAATTTACGCGAGGCACGGACGTGACAGGGGAGATAATTCTTCGCATTCACATCACGAGCGACATTCACTCTCAAGAATTAAGGAGCTCTTATTTCATCGCGGGATATAAATTTTGATGGACATGTCCCAGAATATGACCGAGATAAAGAGGCCATTCCATCAGCTGAGGGGAGTATAAGCGGGATTCACATAAATCAAAATATTCATGCCTCATAAAACGGGAGCTAAACTCGAGGCATTAAAAAAATCTACTAAATTATACTAATTACGTCATCTCCATTGCAATCAAACTACCGTTTAAAATAAATTTCGTGTATATTTACTTAAAAACCTTTCCTCAAAATTACAATGCGTGTGATTAAATGTAGGACCAAGCGGAATGAATATTTCATGACACTCAATTCTTCCGATCGAAAACCGTTTGGTCTGAATCACTAGCAAATGCCCAAGGGTGAAATTTAAAAGAACATCTGAATTTAAGTATTGATCTTAAAATTAATCAAAAGGTATTTAATTGATATATTTTGAAAAAGGCGAAGTTATCTTAGAGGTACAAGGATAATGCGATTCTATGGAATTGAGAAGCAATTGGGCTTCCTGCGACTCCTAGCTGCCAACCATATATATAATCTAAATAAAGTAAGCAATTATATGAACTTTCATTTATCGTTCAAGTCCTAATTGCTTATTTCATTTTATTGAAAGTATAATAATTTTCAGTGCTTAAATACAATTATTTCTTTTGTCCGTATTGTGAACAAAAACATTAACTATCGTATAAAAAACTTAACTGCGTAAATATTTAAGTTAAAATATCTCTAAATATCCTTAGAAGTTATTACATACATAAACGAAAAACTAAAGTAATCTGGAAATAGCAAAAGGTACCACGTTGACCGATAATACTTCATTATAACTTCACTATAAGGATGCTGCACATAACATCAGAGAGTTAAAGGAAGACGGAATTCTATCAAACTCTGGAAGGAAAAATATTTTTTTTATCGTATTCCTGATTCATTACTAGCAACTAATATATCGATTTTCAATGGATACTGCGAGCGTATTCTTCAAGGATACGGCAAAGGCGTATCTACACACGCCTAGAATGTACGCGATCAAAGTAATATCAGGTCCGGTTAAACATTAAATTGATATATGATTCGGATTCTTCAACGATAAGAATATAATTCTGAGCAACAATTTTCGCTTTAGATTCTTTATCTTAGCATAATTCGTAAGTTCTGCTATTTTACTTTCAAGTCCAGAAAGTATTTTTCCTGAGTGAAGGAGCGGTGAAATACATGTTCATTTTTCTACATCGAGGGAGAACAGTAAAGGATGAAAAGTATTAATTGTTCCACTTCAGACGGAGCAAAGAGCTCGAAATTAAATTCCCGAGCCTTGAGGTAAAAGTCGCTGTTAAGAGCGTATAATTAATCCTTTAATCTAAAGTGTGTGAGAGAGTATACATCTCCTCACTTTAGAGAGAAAAGGGTATAGAGGAGAATATGTTTTGTTGAAGAAGAAAACAGATTGAGCCTCGCTTACAGTGCTTATTGAAAAACATCATTTTCAGTAGCTGAAAAATGAAAAAATAAAGCATTTTAGAGATTTTCAATTAAAAATTCCCCCGGAACTGCTTAAATGTAAATGAATTATTGTTAAAAAGAATAACAACCGGTAGATAAGAACGTTTATAAACAGATATAAAAAACAAGGAGCTTATTTTATCCACTATAAATTACCTTTCATATTTTGATGTTAGCATTCCACAACTCATACATGAAGAAAATAAAAATTAGCCAATTTTTCAAATAGGGAAATTCAGTGACTCATTTAGGACATTAGAAATAACGACAATGGAATAAGAGTTCATGGTTACGGCAATTAAGTAACTGATGCAATTAAATTTTAATTAGAAGAATCTCGGCGCAGTTTAAGATTAAAATTTATCCGATGGATAGTAAATTTATTTTTAATAAATTTAAATTTGACCGAGCAATCTGTACTTGAGATCCAACACATAAAGTACGTACATAATTTCACAGCCATAGAGGTTTGTAAAAGCCACACGCGGATTTCGGCTATAAAGCAGCCAGAATCAGAGGTGATTTGCAGACAACAGAATCTAAAAATTATTTAAGCTACCCAATTTATCAATAAAATCCAACCAAAAGGCGAATTCTACAATTTTTTAAACATTTAGTGCATGAATTAAACTATATGATCAAAGGCAGCAGTTATTTCAAGATTGTTTTGACACCTTTCATATTTTTATACCACGAGTACTTACTGGCGAAACATTCTTTAAAAAAGGCATTGCATTAACCGATTCTTTTCTCTTCACTTATATATCACCAGGCCAAACAATCTTCCCGCTTACAAAACCTTTACTAACACGACCAACATGATCGTTAATCTTTTACTCTAATTATCTATTACCTTTGAGTAAATTGCGCTGCTTCAATTTATTACTTCTCGCAAGTGAAGAATTTTAACATCCCTTCAAAAAATACTTTACCTCTATACGCTCACAAAAATACTACGGATCAAACAAATCAAATGGCGTTAGCGGAAGACCTCTTCTTATATCGATCTTGTCCTCAGCTTTACATCCACCGCGTATCCGAGAATACTCTTCCGTCTGGGTTATATTTTTTCCTCCTTTAGCCATTGTGAAAGGCTCTTCCCGCCGTTTCTCGTTCATAAGTACCGATTGCTTCTTTCAGACGCCGCAGACGAAGTGAGAGAGATGAATATTTCAAAAGCCCCACTTTTAAGAAAGAAGCTCCCACGAAGGTAGATCGCTGAGGGAAAGAATTGCGCCAAATTAGACCCATTGGTTCAGTGTTAAAGGAGCCACTCTTGTGCGCCAAAATTTTGCCACCTCCTACAAATACGCAGAGAATACTCTAGGAAAGTAGGTAATGGAAATTGATATCCTGCATACGTCACAATATGCATTATTGAATTTTTTTTAATTTAATAATTGACTTAAATACGATATTTCTGTCAATTAACTATTTAAGTTAATATTTTTTGCCTTAAAAACCATAATCGCCCATGGGTCTCTTACTAGAGCGATTGAAACGACAATATCTCAGAGAGGGAAAACTAATAATATTACTCATCCTTAATACATCTCATTGCAAATATCTAAAAGATTCGTAACACAATTTTCATAATAACCTCGGAAGGTCAACTCTGAAATAACCTCCACGTATTAAAGTTACATGTCTCGGGTCCCCACGTCTTGACTCGCTGATATTTTCATTGCTCTGGATTACTTCCTTGGCTTTCCCTCAAGAAAGCATTTGTGTGTGCCATAAATCATCTAGCCGCCAATAAATCTCTCTTCCCCCCTCGTCCCTCTCCCCTCCACCCCTTTCTATCTACGTATGTTTGCTTTCGTTGTAATTTTATTGCGATTCCACCGACTCTAGTTTCATTTTCCATCGCAATTTAGATTTATATTTACTTCACCATATTATGGTTAAGATCCTCCATATACCTCGAGATCACTCCTTGATCTCAAATCTCAATAAGCCTGGCTGAATATTACAACTTCAATTTCGTCTGCATTTCCAGAACTAGCAAGCTATATGCGTTGTCTTATTTCGAAAAAATTGCACTATCGGTGTCTCTGCTTGTTTCTTTCACCTATATTCTTGATATTTTTCTAAGCAACGACCGCTGTGGTACACGGAATATTATGAGGTGTAAACTGAACAAGTTAAATTGAAATAGTTGAATAATAGAAGTGTAGCAAAAATAAAACAGCCAAGTTACTTTTATTGGATATAAATTTTTATATTATTTAAAAAGCAATTTGAATTCGTATCCATGTATCCTTGAACTAAACCACCGATACTAACACTTGCGGAATAGTTACTGTAAAGATAAGCTATTGTAATGCTCGAGTATCACAAAGTTATCTTCTTTCAATATTTTAAGCTTGTTTAGCCAAAAAGTAGAGATTTCCTACTTATTTTAAAACTGCTATTTGAGAATGGAGAAAAAATAAAATAAAACCATTTTCAACGAATGAAATGGGTTTTTATTGGTTCGGCATTTCATTTGCCAATAAAGTCCAATGAGAAAACTAGTTTTCGCAATAATAAGCATTTAGGATAATCGTATAATCTCCAAGTATTCGTTTATCGATATTCCATATTTTTATCATATGTAAAACAAGCATGAATTTTGACGCAATAAAGAATTTTAAAAATCGACTTTCTTCAAGTTTGTTGATGCAGAGTACATTCAATTATTGCAAGAGAGCACGAAAATCGTTAAAAATATAACAACTAAATTTTGTATTGATTTCTATGCAAATATTAAAAGCTAACATTCTTACTTCTGCACCTCAGGACTATGATATGGTCACCTTATATCTTTCAAAATTTACGGCAAGTCGTATAGACGAAAATGCAAACATCAATTCCCCGTGCCATAGTCGGGTAACGCTCTCCCTTTAACTCATCCAAATCCAATTTATGGAACATGGCGTACATGTCAACTCTCCCGAAGCAAGGAAGCGATGGAAGGCAAGCAGTAAAAGAGATGGGCCAATTGAGAAAGGGCCAATCCAAAGACGAGATGAAGGAGAGTTATGACGACGACCTCAGGATTTTTGAAAAGTGGGTG
Source organism: Tanypteryx hageni (assembly GCA_028673005.1). Taxonomy (NCBI): domain Eukaryota; kingdom Metazoa; phylum Arthropoda; class Insecta; order Odonata; family Petaluridae; genus Tanypteryx; species Tanypteryx hageni. The sequence goes on from CM054117.1 coordinate 46,166,561, forward strand.
GCGACAAATAGTAAAAGAAAGGAAAGGAGCTGGTGAGAGCTGGCCGAGCATGAAAGGTCGAGAGGGAAGAAGATTGAGAGAGGCTAAAGGAACAAGCGAGGCTAAAGTAGAATATTGGAAAAAAGAAGGCATTAATCCATGTAACTAAAACATAAGTAAAACCATAAGAGAATATTAAAAAATTTCATTTGAGATATTCATTTATAAAAAAAGATAGACATTCATGATTTCCTATGAAATTTAGCATACCTCAAATTACTTTCCTTAAATTCTTCAAACAATATTTAAAACCCATTTAATTATGGCATACATAGATTTATTTGCCACATTCGAGTACCAGGAACCAGTTGATTTTAATTCAAACGCTAAGTACAAAACCAACGCCTAATAAGCCCCAACCAATATTGTATGCAAGGTTTTTCCAAAGTACCGTATTGCTCCAATATAACGCGATGTTTTTTTCCAAAAAATGAAATTTTAAAAGTAGCCCTCGCGTTATATTCGAGTACTAGTGATTTTAAAAGATCGTAAAATCATGTTTCGAAAAATCACCATACATTCCGCAAGTCTGTTTAAGAGATGCAAGATGTTTGTTACATTGTGGACACATTAGGAGTATATGTTACATTGTACTTGAAAAGCTTCTGAGGCGAGAATAGATCGAGTTCAGTCGGCAACTTAACCCTTCGATAGTCATTGCATTAAAGCTATCAGTGCGTCGGCGTATTCGAGGTATGTCATAAGCTTGCTGGAAAACATAACTACCTGCTAGGCCAAATGGGGAATGCAGATCAAACCCCAGTATGTTATGATATGCCGTCAAACGTCACCGGCAACAAAAAAGGTGCTAAATCGGTTTTATTAAAATCCACCGGAAATGAGAAATCAAGGATAACTGATATGCTTGCAGTAACGGCCGACGGGCAAAAACTGACTCCCTATGTAATTTTGGGTAGTAAAATTATGCCAAAGGTAAAGTTACCGTCAGGTGTAATCTTTCGCGGGCAGGAGAAGGGATGAATGAACGAGGAACTTGTGTTAGATTGGCTGAAGGTTGTTTGGGGTCGCCTTATATTCGAGCTTTAGTTTGTTCTTAAAAAACCTTCCAAAAATCTTAGGGTCGCGTTATATTCGAGGTCGACTTATATTCGGGACAATACGGTAATTCCAAGGTTTAAAAAATCCATATTTCTTAAACTATAAAATATATCACTTTAAGTCTAGAATTACAATAAAGCTCCATCCTGTAAAGGGTTTTTATTTTATTAGTAAACGCGTGGAACCTTCTGCAAAAATAAAACAGGTGAATTGAGCCAAATTTTAAGTATAAGCTTAAGGCAAAAATTTTTGCAGTTCAGGGAAAATGAATATTTGCAGCCCCGGAGTAACTTTGTGGGGACCCTACGTTACTAAATAATACTGCCACTAATGATTAGCAATACTGAAACGCGATTTAACGGTTCACCAGACTGCAGAATTTACATATTTTTCACGCTAAAAAAAATGGCAATCGTGAAAATCTATGATAAAAGACTATGTATATCATGTAATCAATTTTCTAAGAGTTAAAAATCATTACATAAATTCCCTTAGGGAGGAAAAGAAATGAAAAATATGCAAAAAGTCATCGACCAACCTCAGGCTGATAGCGTTGGCGAATCATCGATACTATTTCGGAGAACATAATCAACTGGAGCCTTTGTTGAATTTTCTCGCTAAACTGCGACAAATATCGTTTGAAAGAAGTAAGTGTGGCTAATATATTGCAAAAAAGTCGTGCAAGAATTACTTAAAACAAAGAACCTAAATTTTTTGCGCCTAGAATTAAAAAAATAACTTACAAATATAAGTGAGTAACCCCCAAACTAATCTTATTACGTCACACCTTGCAACAATTAGTTATCAATCGAAAAAGACCATTTTGGTAAGAAAATTTCAATATATACATATATCAGAGGAGGACCGCCACAGGAGTAAATAGTATTAAAAAATTAGAAACAAAACGATCACGAATGCTCTCTAAAAGAGCAGCAGTCCGATACCACATGCAAATATTTGAATCTTAGCAGCAAAATATGCCTATACTTGACATGATAATACAAACCTCATCTAGGTAATCAAAATATGAGAGAAAACTCGATAACCGACGGGTATTTTTGCACGCTCAATCTGGAAATGAATAAGTGAAATTCAATGCTAAAAGAATTTGATTCGTCAAGACATTGTCACTACCTTTTCAGTCACCTCGCCGATGATCGATTTTCCACGTACCACTCTCCATTTCTCCCTTACCTCTTCTGTTCTCCTTTCTGGCGCTGCCTTATTCCTTGGTATCGTTCAGAAAACCATTCAATTCATTTTACAACCTCTTTCTTAAAAAAATATATATTCCTCAAAGCAGAACGTGGTAATAATTGGCACGACTGACGCGGTTAGATTGAAGATTTTTTATGATTACAGTAAAATCTTTTCCACCGGAAGGTCCCCTTTAAAAAATTCTCCGTCACATGATGACTTTGGCCTTTCTCCCACTCACCCATTCGTGGCATCCGCAAATCGAGAAAGGCATAAAATCTTTCCTCTCGTTTCCATAGCATAAAAAGAAATTTTTTATTCTTTAGAATTTTTTTAAATGCTGCTCCGGTTTTACGGGGGTTAAAAAAATAAATCCTCTCGCCGCTTTTAGGACATCCCAGTATAAGTCTATCTTTCAGTAGTAGTTTTTGAAAAGATTTAGATGGAAGGCAGAGTATACGTTTGCGATGTCGGCAATAAAAATTTTAAGAGATGACTATCGAAAAATTTTCCTATGGATTTTCTTTAAGACTTCTAAGAAATACATTATAATTGTTTACACGAAAATGTAATTATGAGATGTTTTTAATGAAGGACAAGCGATAGCCAGAAAGATAAGAATGGTTTTTGTCAAATTCATTTGTGCCTCGTGTGTATGTGGGTATATGTGTGTGTGTATATACACACCGTAGCAAATAAACATTGGTACAATATTTTTGCCTATCTTTTACTTCTATCGGCGGATTCCATTTTTACTATCCACACATTATTCTTATGGTTAGATTTTTTATAAATACTTCGAAGTAAATACATAGAGAGAAAAGGAGAGAAGACGTCAGGGATTGAGAGGAAAGAGGAGAGGGAAAGATGAAAGGAAAAGAAAAGAAGATGAGATAAAATAGGGGAGGCTGTATGTAGTCTACCATGTATCTTTCTCTCGCAGCAATGCAGAAATTTCTGTCTAACACATTACACACAAAACCCCGCATTCCGGAATGAGACGTTTCGCAGTAGTCGTTTCGCCGCCGCCGTTTTGCCGCGAGGTACGGTTCGCCTCCGCCGTTTCGCCGTAGTCGTTAAAGAATTTTTAGTGTAATAGGAAGAATAAGCTGAATCGATTTCAAGGAAATTTGGTATATAGAATCTTCACATAAATGCATTACGTGTTTGGGATTTTGTGCCTGAACTATCCAGCAGAAGTGTACATTACAACTTGAAACATTTGTTTTCACGATTCCGGAATAGATTAGCCAGCCAGTTTCAACTAAATTTGTTAAATATAATCTTTTGACAAATACGTGAATAAATGTTATATTAGGACCGCATCGAGGTAGCAGGGATGCCACTACTGCAAATTAATTTTTTTCGGTTTTCGTGAATTTATTTAGGGACTGGTAAAACCGATGCCAAAGAAATTTTGTATGAAGGAGGCGTGAAGCACACAAAAACGAAACGTGTTTTATAGATATAAAATTCATGACTGCACAAACAAGGAATAATGAAATTCTTTGCACATATTTGTGTTGAACTTTCCACATAACTTTCAACGACATTTAATATTTATAGTTTATACATATATTAAAAACCATAACAGCATATTTGTTTCAGATCAGACAGACGGGTGCACCATAATAACAAATTAAACTCTTAAGTAATGACGGGATTGAACGGAATTGGATTCTACTCATTCTCGTCCAAATCAATTAATTTTATTAGTGCCTTTCGTCATTGTTAAAAAGCACTATTATCTTCGTGATGTCCGCCCGTCCGTCGTACGTACGCATATATCAGAGAAGAATTGGTTCAACCGATTTCAACCAAATTTAGTATATAGAATACTCACATAAATTAATGACCAAAATACCATAGCTGGACCGAATCGACTAAGCATGGGTGTCACAATTGCAACGTTAAACATTCGGTAATTATAAATTTGTAAGGAATCGGATAAACCGATTACAAAGAAATTTTGTTTGAAAGAGGCATGCAACATAATATAACAAAATAAAGACTTTTTGTATAGATATAGTAAGCAGGGCTGCCACAATGCAAGGAATAAAAATGTCTTTTGACACGTTTTTTTGTTGAACTGAACGCATCAATTTTAACCAAATTTATATTGTACACTTATATACAAAACCATATTAGCATATATAAACCAAATCAGCCCACCGGGGGTGCCACAATTATAAATAAAACTCTTTCAGTAATTATGAATTTGGAAGGAATTGCCTGAATGGATTTCAAACTAAATTTTGTATATAAGATTTGTACAACATAATATAATGAAATCAAGATATAAAAAGCTATGCTAAAGAGCAGAGCTAACACCATAAAAAGTTAAATAATATTTCTTCTATACGCATTTCTAGAAAATTGACCTCATGGATTTTAACCCATTGTGATATATAATCTTCATATAAATAAATAAACAAAATATTATATTTCAACCGGATTGAGTAAACGGGGAAATCACAATATCAAAGTTACAATATTTCTGTAACTATGAATTTTGGAGGTATAGGCTGAACGGATCTCTTGTAGGGCGAGTATAGAATGGAAAAACGAGATGAATATGTTTAAATTAATTATCAACATATGGCGTAATAATTATATGACGATATTTCCTTGCCTTGTTCATTTTGAGACATATTTACTAGCCTTTTTGCTCGAGCAGTTGATCAGGGGCAATTAAAATAAACAAATATGCATAAAAATAATTTATTCAACATTCAATAATATTGGGAATAGTTTTGAAACGAGAAAAAAGTCTGATATGACCGGGAATCAAACCGGCGTTCATAAACGAGAAAATTGACCTGCTACGATAGTTCAGCGGTAGAATATCCGCCCGGCAAGTGGAAGACCCGTGTTCAATTCCCGGTCACAGCAGACTATTTTCCCGTTTCAAAATTATTCCCTTATGACGTTATTCTTGTAAAGTTTGAAAGCTTTTTGAGATGTAACATATTTTTTTATTGTAAGTGTTAAATTTGGATAAAGTTGATGTGAACAGCTAAACACAAATACGTGCAAAAAGAAATTTATTTTTTCCTTTTATTGTGGCAGCCCGGCTTTCTATATCTATAAAAAATCTTGATTTTGTTATATTTTGTTGCATGCCTCTTTCAAACAAAATTTCTTTGTGATCGGTTAAGCCAATTCATTCCAAATTACCGAAATGTTTAACTTTGCAATTGTGGCACTCATGCTTAGCCAATTCGGTCCAAATATGCCATTAATTTATGTGAGTCTTCTATGTACCAAATTCGGTTGAAATCAGTTCAGCCAATTCTTTCCAAAAGCATAATTACCGAAAAATTTTATTTCGCAATTGTGGCACCCTTGCTAAGACGATCTGGTCCAAATATGTCTTTTTGGTCATGTATTTATGTGAAGATTCTAGGTAACAAATTTGGTTGAAATTGGTTCAGCCAGTTCTTCCCTGATATACGCGTACGGCCTGACGGACGGACATCACGAAGATAATAGTGCTTTTCAGCAATGACGAAAAGCACTAAAAATGGGGGAGGAAAAGTGAAAGGTAAACGATGGGTGTGATAAATGCGGTTGACATCTTATTGTGATTTTAAAAGTTATATATACCTTACTTCTTATTTTAATGTGTAATTAAAATTTTCTACCACCTCATCATGACGTTATCTTTCAGTTATTTTAACTGCAACCCATTATGGTAGGAAGGAAGGAATGAGTAAGGAATCTCAGTACGACATTCAATCTAGCATATTTTATCGAAGTTATTCTATCGGGTATACCTTGTATTACATCGGTGATATTAAGTTATAACGCAAGATCTATTTCTTCATATTACGCTTGTTCATTAATTTTGTCCCTATAATCCACGTTTACGAGATAAAATATTTCTTTAAGCCTACGAATCACTAACAAGATTTTGAAGTACTTGTCTTACATCCAAATAATTGAAAATTGCAATTTTATGCTTCCTTGCACAAATTTCGAAATAACACCTTGCGGCAAAACGTCCTAGACCCCCCGCAATCCTCATTATTACGGAAGTGTCTTTTCCCAAATGGGACGAATTGAAGATATAGGCGAGGTCCATAAAAATGTTCCATACGAGGTTGGTTTGCAACGAAATCGCGCCAAGCGTTTTTCTTTAAGCTCTTAAATCTTGGTACATTAAACCTCTATTTATTAATTCGCATACATACTCCTCTTAACTGTGTCAATCTTGCAATGAAGTTCTAGTGTAATATGAATTCATTGTAATCTAATTTGAGTCGTGGAGGGCAAAATCAGTGATGAAGTAAGAGATTCAAGGCTAAAACTGAGAAATTATGAGGAGGTTTTGGTACTACGAACCAATTACCACTCACCAGTGTGATGCATTGCAGTAGACGTAGAAGGAGTTCTTCGTTTTAAATACAAGGTAACAATTCCAACGCTGAAACTAATTATAGTTGGAGTAGGAAAGTAAATTGCACGTGTGTGAGTATGAGACTTAGAAAAACCCAGCGTATTTAACTCTCATGACTCCCCTTCTCTCCGGCTGACGGAGATGAGAGAAAAGTAATGGGAGCAGTCGGAAGACATTAATATCGATTCTGACGTATTCATCCTCGCCTAATGAGAAAGGTTTGAGCATAAACCGTGCATGCAAATGGACGCTAGAACGTGTGTGTGTGTGTGTGTGAGGGAGGTCAGGAGAGGTATGCAGGTATTACAACCACAAATCCCTTTCGAGGTAACCTTATATAGTATCTTTGAACCTTCCACGTCTCCTCGCATAATCCCTTCAAAGCACAAGCATTAAATCGTATGACATATGGAAGGAACGGCTCAAAAATCAATGTATATACCTTTATACCACACTGTTTACACACGATAATCTCTCCCGCAACGACAGAAACGTAAGTTTCTTCATTTCAGTAGAAATCGACTGCCTACTTTATCGAGACGAACCGCAAATTTTTATTCGTTTACTAAGCAAGATAGAATTTTCAGTGGAGTAGGATATCTGACATTTAAGCGCAATTTGTTCCCCGACCGCATCGATATTGTAAAGCTCTGCGAAACTCACCCGACAAATAACCAAACGCAGCCATATATTTAAATGGAGCGCTTATTTTTTTCTATCCGGATATCACGATGGGAATTTTAATTAAGCTCGCGACATCAAACATTTTTCCTCCTTCGATAAGTGCCGTGCTATCTTTAATCAAAATCTCAATTCGCACATGCATGCTAAAACGTGGATGCTGAAATTTATTCCGTGCCGAGGGAGATATGAATACGCGATAACAAAGACAAATATTCAGGCTACGGTCGGACACGTTCCGGTAATCCGTGCCTCGGTCGGATGAAGGGCGCCTGAAAGTCTCCCCGCTTGCGGTGTCTCGAGTCCAAACCATGCGGAAGAGGGGATGACTGAAGAGGGTTTCGGGCGGCTGAGCGCGGTTCGCTTTAAAATTTCAAGAAATGACGCTGCGGCCTCCGTAATGGAGCCGCACACATCCTCCCGGATACAGCGGTAGCGCATGCACAACGTCAAACTACGTGCTAGGAATGCGATTTCGAAGCGTTACGGATGGAAATTCGGGAAATTTAAATAAGTTCGCTAGGGATTCGCATTGCAGCGGAGCATGTATGAGGTTAGATAAGAGAAAAGCAATAAGAATTAATTTGAAAATCCAATGAAGAATGACGACATGCAACCATTCTCCGGTATTAATTCATATATGATTTTTTAAATCGATGATAGCGATTTATATTTTATTATATTTATAAGATTATATAAAAATTTCGTTTGATGCATTAATAGGTGATTTTTGAGACGAATATTCCTTTATGCAAATTAATGGAATTAATAAAAATAAATTCTAACAATTTTAAGAATTATCATTTATATTCACAAAGATTATATAGCAATTATTTGAGACAATGCCTTTCCCTCAATCTGTCTTATTATTAATATCTGTAATAAAATAGTTCAAGTTTGCGATTTATCAAAACACGGCTCTATTTTAAAAATATTTACAACTTAAAAACTGAAAATATTGTCTGTAAACGAATCTAGATATAATTATTACAGTAACGATAAAAATATTAAATTTAAGGTTGTGAGAAATAATTCCGGACTGCATGCTATCCTAAAACCTTTCACATCAAAGAAAACAGTTCTTTGCAGTCATTACTCCGGCACGAATAACACACAAAATTTACTAAAAACGACCAAAAATATACATCCCGGCAAAGTTTATGATCCAATGAATTTCACGGAGGCGAAAAATCTTCGATTGGTATCTTACCCACGCTTGTCATGCCCGTGTTAATTGAGACGTAAAATATTAAAAACGGGGAAGAGCATATTTTTTAATGGTTGCAAACGTTATGCCGCCCAATCTCCCGCTTTGCTCGTAAAAACATTACAAAATTCAGTCCAGAAATAATTTAGGCCGAATTTGTTTGAATGTTACCGCGCTCGAAGGGTAGTAAAATTTGCCGCATGGACAGAAATGTGAAATCGGTTCGCCGACAGAGAGAGAGAGAGAGAGATCGGAAAATGAGAGCGAGATATAGAGGAATATAAAAATAGAGGGGGAGGGAGGGAGAGAGAGGGGGATTTGAAAAACGGGCGTGTTTCGTCGGTCTTAACTGATGTATCTGCCGTCAACGACAGGTCGGGCACGGTCGATACTTCAGAATTTAAAAGTGGTATGGCCTGTGGAAGGGTATTATGGTGCGGAACATAGCAAAACTATCGGGATTTTATCCTTTTCAAAATCACTTCGTGAAGATCAATCTTAAAGCCTAAAGAAGAAATGAGCATTCTTGTCATTTTTTTGATAAATAGAAATTTTTTATTTAGGTATTGGGGATTTAAGTAAAATACAGTTACTTAGATATTTAAAATTATGAACTGCGTATAAATAAGCAAGCAAACCTACCGGTAACTGACGGTGAATATTTAAGAAAAAGCTAATGCATCCTCCTCATCTCTCCTTACACAATATGAAAATTATCAGCAAAAACTAGCGCTGAAATCAACTTAAATCTAAAGAACCTGATAGTACTGTAGTACAAGCTAATTATGATTTACAGTACTAAAGACTTAAAATTGTTGGCGTTTTGGTCTTTAAAATGATGATTTAAACTGTCCTGTACAGATTCCTGTGTGTTTTTAACTAGGATAGGAAAGCGTCTAGGCTAAAATCCTTGACCAATAGTGGCTAACTTTCAAACCTACGAGTATTAGGCTTTTTCCTTAACCAATGAATTCTAAAGAAGTTTAACCCATTTTTAAATCAGTAAAGTATTTTAGTATAAGTTTACAAACAAACTGAGGCATGGGTTTTATATAAATGTAGACTTTAGAGTTGGTGATTTTTGCAAAAACATAATGACCTCGATTAAAAATCAAAGTTTCGTATATTTATTTATCTACCCTTATTTTGCTTCCCTTATGCTGTGAATTATAACACCGATTACTATCAAAACGTATTCATTTCCTGGAATAATCATCAGATTCTGAATTTTTTAATTACTATCAAAACTTATTCATTTCCTGGTGGAATCATAAGAATCTGAATTTTTAAATTGATAACTTTAAAATATAAGCCGGTTTTAAAAAGGCACTACTGCTCATTCTACGATAAACTGAATTATTTTCTTGTACGTTTTATTTAAAGAATATTAAGGAACCCATACCTCTTCACATTTTATTTTTTAACATGCCCTACACTATCGACTGATAATTAATTTTTAAAACGGATAAAGGAGAATTTTTTATTTGAAGAAAAACAAAATTTTTGCCGTGCTCAAAGCAATCAGAATACAATTATGCTAATTAAATGCAGAAAAAGTCTATATCAAACATAAGAGAGCGGAAAATCTTCACAGAGCTCCGCATAGTTCGAAAAAAATCCTGGATGAGTAGAGAAAACGTGATATGAAAAAAGTTAAGGCCAAAAAGGACAATTCATTTTCTGAAATATTTTTTTGATGGCGTCGAATTTTTTGCCAAACGGGTGAGGAGATAAGAGATTTTTCTGTAATTCAGTTAGTGTTATGCCTGCTTTGTAGAGTAAAAAAGATATGAGAATGATGATTCGGAAGGCTCTGAAGGTTTAGAAAAGATATACGAAGGGCTCAGCACAGTCGGAAATACTTTTTCGTTACGCGGAGGCATGGATTTCGGGATTGGCACGAAAAAACGAGAACGAGCATATATGAAATGGGATTTAATAATTCAACCAAGGTTCAAAGACGATTTCAATTAAAAGGGAGGAAGCGGAGGAAAACGCAATTCCTAATGCAACTGAAATATAGATAAATCGTGTTCGCCAATGCCTATTAGTATTGCAGGATATAGAACAGAAACAAATTGTATATTACTTTTGATTATGAATTACAAGAGTACTTATTAATTGTCGGACTCCCATCTTGGGATGCAACATAGTTGTATTTCTTCCAGACGCATTTGTGTTCAACATTAGTTTTACGTCACACCATTTATGTCCATCAACTTATCGCTATAAATTATCAGAAAAAACCTGCACTGAATCCTGAATCATTAAATGTCCAAGATTGTAAATTAACACCGAATACAGCAAATTACCTTATTTAGTTTTGCAAAACAAAGTCTTTATGTTTCCGCTTTCGCTTTTTATAAAGTATATACTTAAGTATATACTTAAGTATATACTTAGGTATATATTAAGTATATACTTAAGTATATACTTAATATAAATTGGTGGGCCCTCAAAAGCTCTCTCCAATCCTTTTTTTCCCATTCATCGTCTAAAATGAGTCATCCTATTTGTGTCTAAACATAAGTTCACGAAGTGAGATAATAAATGCATAGCAAGTTATTCAAGCTTTGCTTAAAATACATATAGACGAACAAAATGTTACTAATTCTTTGACGGAAAATATTTTCCGGAAAATTAAGTTGCTCCAACTCCTTTAGGTCACAAAGCCCACAGATGGATGGGCAAACCAAAACTTTTTCATAAAAGCGCCAAGTACAAACAACCATTATGCATTAATTGACACATTTTCCCTCCAACGCTTTTCACATTCTCTCTCGCTCTCTCCTATTACCCTCTCCTCTCTCCTTCTGCTTCTCTCTCTCTCTCTCTTGAGTCAACAAACTGTTTCCAATTAACTCGCCTTGTCAATCACGAGACGATTAAATTAATTTCGTCATTTCACGCCGCTCCTTCTGCTCCGGTCTGTAACTATGACATCAACAGTTCGTTATCGACCCGAGCTCGAGTTCTCCAAGAATTTTCCTTTGTTTGCATGGCCTTGGCAATTTTTTTTACAACATCAATCCACTAGACATCTATCACACTCAGAAATCTATATTTAGACCGTCCATTAAATTTCGTCTCAAATTTAATGGTCTGTGGTGAGATATTCTTTTATTGATTGCACCGAGTCAGTTTTTTTCGTCCAATAAATGAATTCTTATAATTGATCATCTCATCGTCATCTCAGGTGATCGTGATGCTCTACTATAGGGGTCGGCAACCTACGGCCCGCGGACTGCATGCGGCCCCTGAGATCGCTCAATGCGGCCTGCGCATCTTTGATGATAAATTGGTCGGTAAAGTTTCATATAGATATTTTCGAATTTTCAGTAAAATTATGATCTCAAGCATTTTTCTGATGAAGTTTTAACGTTTCTAAATTATTTAGGCTATATTTTCACAACTATGAGATCACTGAATTTCTAGCTAGTTTCGTATGCAACGCTCATCCGGCCCGCCGAACCTCTCACAATGACAACTAAGAATGCGGCCCACGATCCAAAAAAGGTTGCGATCCATGCTTTATTGGGTCTTGGCTTCGCAAAAGGAGGAACACACATTTCCCATCACTTGCTATGATCTCCTTTAATTACTCTCAAGCAAACGCAAGCGTGTCCAATCTTCATCGAATGAAGCAACGAGAAAATCGTAAAAGTGCGCGCAACCTTCAGCTGGGACGCAGCGAGCTATATGACAGCCGGTAGAGAGCAATTCCATTTAGAGCATGGGTCAATTCTTCGGGTATAAGACAGTTCGGCGGGACCGATTCGGCGACGGGACAATTCGGCGACGGGACAATTCGGCGAAGGGACAATTCGGCGACGTGACAACTCGGCGCCAGCAAGGCGAATCCAACCACCAACTTTTCAATCCAACCCGAGGAGAGGAAATAGAAAGAATCCAATCCCCAATCACTCAACCCAACTCGGTGGGGAAAAGAACAAATCCAACCACCAACCTCTCAACACAACCCGGAAGGGAGAAAATAGAAAGAATCCAACCCCCAACGACTCAGATCATCCCGGCGGGAGGAAGTAGAATGAATCCTATCTTCAACCATTCAACACAACCGAGGGGGAGGAAATAGAACGAATTCAACCCCAAAACACTCAGCTCAACCCGGAGGGAGGGAATAAAACTAATCCAACCACCAAACATTCAACCTAACCCGGAAGCAGGAAACAGAACGAATCCAACCTTCAACCACTCAACACAACCGAGGGGGAGGAAATAGAACGAATCCAACCCCAAAACACTCAGCTCAACCCGGGGGGAGGGAATAAAACTAATCCAACCACCAAACATTCAACCTAACCCGGGTCCAGGAAATAGAACGAATCCAACCCTAAACCACTCAACCCAAATAAAGTTGTTGCTTTTTCCTCCAAGCGCCGAATCTTCCCGGCGCCGAATTGTACGGCGGCGAATCATCCCGGCGCCGAATCGTCCCGTCGCCAAATCGGCCGCGCCGAACTATCCCATTCCGCAATTTTTCCGAAAGAAACCCTGTGTACATTAAAATTGAAAAAATTCAAAATTCAGTTTCGCTAGGATGAACGGAATGGTACGTCTTTATTCAGAAGAGATCGAAACAGGAAAGTCACTTCTTACTCTCGTCCATTTTAAGGCTGAAAAATCCGTTGCACAATTAGCTTACACATACTGCTTTCACAAAGTATTTCATACATTTCTAATTAGATATTTTAGCATTTAGTACATTTTCAATAAAGAAAACGAATCAATTTTTATGGTGTCCTCAAAGTTTTCCATTCTGTACGTAAGCGACAGAGAAATATCGTATTCCTCAGCATATAAGACGCACCGGGGTATAAGACGCAACTCGGTTTTTTTAGAAGATTTTTCAGGAAAAGAGTATTTTGGTTCACAAAGGTATTTACGAACGGCCACGATGTGTATCCTTTCCAGCCGTGATTAAATCCGTATCCGGCAACATTTACAGAAAATATTACGGCGTGATAACAGGTAAATATATCGTTTTAAATAAACTTCATTCAAAAAGTAAATAGGGATGATCTAAAACATAAATAATTGCTTCAAGGCTTGTATAGCTAAATGTGCCTTGCGTGAACCCGGCAGTCATATTAATTAAAGCTGTCTGAGTGTGTCGCACACGTCGCACGCATAGATACCCTTTACCGATACACAGGCGCTGTGTCTGCACGATATAATATGTTAATGACATGTGCATTTGCATCAAATTTTCGAAATAGTCTCAAGAAAACATGCCAGTGGTGTAAATTCTATTACAGATATTTATTTAACAATAATTAATTAGGTATAGTAAAAGGTGGTAAATATTTTTCGTATTCATAAATTTCAATCCTTTAGCAACAAATGAAACTCAACTTAAACTGTTGTATTCATTCATCTGTTATCGCAGTGCTGATTTGTAGCTTTGTAAGCGATGCCGAAAATTCCCAATAGGTGGATTTTAAGCTTGGTTTTGCGGGTTTCTATGTGAAAAACAAAGAAGTATCAGGAATATCTCTCCCGTAAATATTTGTAAATCATACCTTATAGCGATGTCTCAATTCTAGCTTGCCCTCATTCATGATTCTTCCTTATTTTCACACCAATCTCTAGCGCAAGACTAGATCTCTATTGCTCAGGACAGCTATCTTAATTCCGTCTTTATTTGTCTCATAAATATCATAAAACGCCTCTCACGGACTTACCGCCCACTCTCGTCATTTATAGCAGTCATATTTCTCGTTTTCTCTCTCTCTCCGTCTCTCTCCGACTCCCTCTGACCAACGCTCTCCTGTTTCTCACGATGCCAAAATTCCTCTTTCGATCTCCCCATATTACTGTCCGCTTCCGCGTCTCCACCGAAACTCCAGCGTTTTTCGCTTTATCGGCGCATTTTTTATCCTTTTACTTTCACCTTCTAGCATTGCAGCGGCTACGGTAAAGCGATTCTTCCACATTTTATGGCACGCCTTATTACGTGCTTGCGTTTATGTTTACTATATTCTCCATTCTTTTAATACCACTTACAAAAGTCTTTTGACCTTCCTTCCTTCTTCATTATGTAGCCTTTTGCATTTTATATGTTTGAAAAATGGAATTGCTCTTTTAAATTCTGGAACATAACGCTTCCAAAAAATAATTTACTCGAAACTTATTTCACTTTATAAAGTTTAAGTTGTTTTCAGCCAAGGGTTCTTCTTTCGCCTAGGTGATAAATTCTTATTTGTTCGCTACTTCGTACGGCCCAAAAACTATAATTTTTCCCTGCTTTGAACTAAGACACCACTTCCGCTGATCGCCATAACGACGAAGGTGGCTGAAAATTAAATCGTACGAAGCAAAAAAGTATGTTTCAACTGGCTTCTCGCCGCAGATTTTCTTTTGCACAGGGTGTATCATAAATCATTAGTATGGTCATCAAGCTATTCCGATTAATAATTTAGATGACTTCAACAGCCATAAAGAGGTGGAAAAATCATATGCAAATTTCTGATCAAAACAGCCGCTATCAATGGCATTCCCTGACTTATATGGTTATTGGAACGACCCCAGTTATAACTTGGATACCAGCTATAAGGCGAACTTCATATTTCCATTTGAATTAAGTGCGATTTTAGGTGAATATAAATTCAATTATTGCGTTCGGACCAAGCAAAATAATCAACTAAAATAAATCTGCGTTAATTTGCTCGCGCGTACAGATATGGGATGGTAAATAGGTCTCTGCCGTAAATTATTTCACGAAAAACACTATAATGCCCTGCAGCGGCTTAGCACCCGCGGCTGGGCTAAGGTCGTTGCGAACTTTGAATGGCCATCTTTAGCATCAGCGCTCCGCTGCTTTTCCTCTGGCGAAACCCCATTCGCCATTCATTCCGCTCCCTCATTCTAACAGTCTCTAAACGCTTCCCTTTTAAACTGTAATCCTCCTCCCTTCCACCACCTTCGCTCGGGGGCGCCATATCATGTTGGGGGAGCAAACAAGGGGCAGTTCAAACAGCCGCCAGAGAGAAAAGCCTTTTACTAGCTCTCGCCACACACTGCTTCTTCCCCCAGGAACCCCCACCTCGCACACTCCACCTCTTTTCCTCCTGACCCCCTTCGACACACCCCACCTTTGCTTCAGTCTTACGAGCCTATCCATGATCCCTGTCCCGTCCTTTTCCTCACTCTCTCCCTCTCGTCCCTAATGTACCGACGTCCCCTAACCCTGCGGTAAAATCTCTTTAGACGATATCAGGAAGGGTTCGCAGGACGTTGCTGAGAATTAGCTCCCAAACGCCTGCAAAGACACCGTCCCACACGTCCACACCACACCTACGCTCACGCTGCTGTTCGTTACTCCCGTATGCCTCCTTGTCCACAGCCTCCCTGCTCCCTTTCTCGCACCCTCTCCCCCACCTCGCTTTCTCACCTCATCATATTCTAGGAAATGAAACGCCGTCTGGGGTATAAGACTGAAGGTGTAATTTTGCACATGCTACTAAGGAGTCCCAGACTAGAACGCCCTATTTTTTCGGTTAAGGATGGAAGGCTCGTGATGGTTAAAGAAGCGTAGTTGACGGGGGTGAAGCAGGGTAGCAGTGAAGTGGCAGGGAAAACATTGAAGGAAGCGGGCTCGTGTTTCGTAGATTATGGAGGGCTATTCAATTACGCGCGATGATGGATGAGGGTTCTGCTCACGCGGATAATTTAACGGCGATGACATAAAATGGCTGGAGGGAAGGGTTGAAATGAGATGTGACATTGATAAAGATTTTATAATAAACACAAATATAAAGCAAATGGCATTTGTTTAATTTAAGGGATGATATCAGATACTATTCTAATCAGTAGATCGTGTTTGATCATTTAGAATTCCGAGTAATCCATTAATAAGATCAATAAAAAAATACGTAATCACCAGATCAACAGAGATCTCTATACCTCTATAGGTAAAGAATGACGCACATTCTTAAATTTGTGAAATTAACTTTACATATCTACTATCAACTAACAAATTATACGAAAAAAATGACCTTTTATAAAAGAAAATACATTGAACCATAACTAGTTTATTATGATATTTATCAGTAATTGAATTAGAGTTTTCAACCAAACTATATCGAGCTCGGCATGAATAACAACAGTGAAAAAATATCCAACTACTCACGACAATATCTGACCCTGGGACTTTGTTATGGACAGCCAGTCTCACTATTTATAGCAACATCTAAGGAGCGGATAAAAACGAAAATGAAATTAATATGCAATTATTAAGAAACAAGAAGACAAAGAAAACAAGGCAAACGGCATCAGCTACCAGGATTACTGTGCAGGCTATAACCGACATATAGAAAATGAATATGAACTCAAACAGCATGCTGCACCGTAACCAAGTGAGTCGATAAAACGTGATTATCTCCTAATGCAATGAGTACTAACTCGAAAACCTATGGAGGCCGCTTTTATCACTTCAGGTAGCGCTCGCTAACACGGCGAATCATACACTTCAATCAACCAATTCCCTTGCGCTGCTGTCACTGAAGAAGATTGGTGGCCGGAATTCCCATCTAAAACGGTGCCAATTTTATCTAAAAAAAGTTTCCTCTGAATTTCATAGCGGTTTGGGTGAAACAAAATTTTGTTTTATTTTTAAACTTGAATAAAGAAAACATTCCTGCTCAATATTTCTAGTATAATGTTCATTCATTTAGAGATAAACATTAGTAGGAACGGATATAAATATATTCTGGTAATACATAAAAAAATAAACACACGTGCTTCGCGAATTACTCCTCGGGGCGTTTGTTACTAGTTGTATGCCCAGGAAAATTATTTTAACCGAATTAAAATTTAGTAAATGAATAAATTCAAACAGCCTCATCGAAAGTATATATTAATAAATAAAAACAGATTCATAGAAGGATGGGTCGCCTTTTAGCTACAGAAGATTTCATAAAATGAAATTACATTTCTAATTAATCTTAATATACGTAGCCTAAATTGGATAATTTAAAAAGTTATGTAATGAGTCAAAAAATATCGAATATCATCCCCTTTCTCCCCACTTAATTACAGGGACGGTTAGTACAAGGTTTATTTCAACAATCATTTGACAAACAATCCATAAAAATCTGGTTAACATGAATTAATAAAGTGTTTTAATTAATATCAATAATGAGGTCAGGCTCAACCCTGTGGAATTTACTCATCATGATAAAAAGAACTTAGTTACTTCCACAAATTTAATTTTAAACGACCGGTTTCACTACGATCATCATGTTTTAATTAATTTCATGTAAACTCATCATTCAATTATTTTTTTAATTAATGCAATATCCCTCGACCATATTTATCAAAACGATAATAAGCGCATTAATCGGTAAAAATTCTAATTGTTTAATTATGCGCTTAAATTGTAGCCATATAAAGCTTCATAATCCAATCGGGAGCTAAAGTCGCGGTAAGACCTTTCAAAGCCGAAATTTGGTCTTGCAGAATAATTTCCAAATATACACCGAGTAATATTATGTTTGTCCTTACTAAAAAGCATGATTTACAAATATAGTTATGTAAAAATATAAATATATAAATTTTTAAAATATATGGCAATTTAAAGCGAACATAATTATGTTCATTTTCTACTGTTTTTCGATTCAAAATAAATGGTATATTTCTTTTCAGCAACCAAGTTACAAAATTCTCAATGTTATATTACAGAACAAAACATTTCAAAATTTTATTTATCTATATATTTATAAAGAGCTTTTATTAACACATAAAAGCGTATGGCCATGTGTCAGATTATTTTTATGTAATTTTTTGATGGGAAGGTTATTAATTGAAGAAGCTGAAGAATTTTTTCGGAAAATAAGAGAAAGCACAGAAGTGCATAAGGTAATTTTTTTCTCACGTCGCTTTATCGTTAATTCACGATGATTGAACGCAACGAACAAATCATATATACTTCAAAATGCTTTATGGTGAAAATATCTTAATTTCTTTTTGTAATATTCCAAATCTTATTATTGTTTTGACTGTTTAATATACACAAATTTTAGCGCATTAATTCACATTCAAACATTCACGCAAGCCGCAAGAGATATATCGCACCTCAAATGCAAGTCCATGCTTATTTTAATTCTTTGATACTCAAGTAAACCATACTTTTACGTTATAACACATTTAAAAAAAAAATAACTGGATGGCGCGAATCATAAGTAGAAACCAGGTAATCCCAAATTTTTAATTATCACGTATCCCAAATACCACTATGGAACCACAAGTAGATTCTTCTTAACACGAGACATGATATAACGTACTACTCCGAGTATCTAAACTCGTCTGTAATTGTCGCGAACACAGTTGTAAGGAACTATGCTGTTGTTTTAGCCATTCAGGAGGCACAAAGTGCCCTGCCTGTTGTTTCAAAAATAATCCCGTATCATCTCCACCAATATTCACCCTTCTCCTTTCCTCCCACAAAAAGTGGACGCCATATTGACACTAGGCATTCAATGCAATCTCTGATATCTTTTTCGTTTTTAGTTCAGAACTGAGTTCGCGATAGGATACCCGAACCAGGTGACGGATCGGATCATTCTACAGAGGGCTGTGAGCTATAAGGAAACGAATATTTTGGAACAGAATTAAGTGAGCGAGCGGGAGAATTACGTGGTCGACAACCTGAGGCAGTGCTATAATCATCATAGGTAGTCTGTCCGTAGACAGGTCCGTGATTATTCATGGCTAAACCTGGTTCTCCATATACTCCTATTTTCCGCTGTCCTCTTCATATCTTGATAACTCTCTTTCCCTTTCAAATCGTCTATCAGCTGAAACCTTTTCCTGCCTCTTTCCCTTTTCCCATCTAGTTTTCCTTCTAACACGTCTTTAATCATACTCTCTCTCCTCAGGTAATGTCCAACCCAGTTAGCCTTCCTCTTTCTAATAGTCTGTATAATCATTCGCTTCTCTCCTATTCTTCGTAGCACTTCATCGTTTTTCATCCTATCTGTCCATTTTATCTTCAGCATTCTCCTCCAAGTCCACATTTCAAAGCTTTCCAAGTATTTGATGTCATTTTTCCTTAGCGTCCATGTTTCTGCCCCATACAATGCTATACTCCATACGTAGCATTTTATCAACTTCTTGCGGATATCTTCCCTTATATTCCCTGTAAGTAGTTGTTTCTTTCTCCTGAAAGCCGCTTTTGCTTTTCCTATTCTAGTTTTGATCTCATCCGTACATTTTGCCTCTCGTGTTATGAAACTTCCAAGGTATTTATATTCTGAAACTTGTTCTAATGGCTTTCCCCCAATAGTTATGTTCAGATTCTCTTCTTTACCCGATATTCGAATGACCTTGGATTTTTCTGTATTTATTTCCATACCGTATTTTCTACCTGTTATCACTAGTCTATTTATCATTTTTTGTAGCTCCTCTTCCTTTCTTGCTAGAAGTACTTGATCATCTGCGTATTTTACTGTTCTTAAAATCCTTCCTCCAATTTTGAAATCCCCTGTGCCTTCTAAAGCTTCTTGCATTAGACTTTCTCCATATATATTGAATAGGGTTGGCGATAGGCAGCAGCCTTGTCTTACTCCTCTACCGATATTTATTCCGCAGGTGTCCACATTCTCAAACCTGACCTTTACAACTTGATTCTCATATAGATTCCTAATCAGTCTCCTGTCTTTCCAGTCTACACCTATATCCTTTAATATTTTCATCAACTTGACCCAATTTACTCTATCAAAGGCCTTCTGCCAGTCTACGAAACATGCGCAGATATCTATATATCTATATATTTATAAAAATAACCGGGCAAGGTACCACGAAGATATCGATTGGTCACAACAGCTGATGTTTCCTCTTCCTTCCACCAATCCCACTTCTGACACCAATTGTACCAGGATTCGAGGTTCGGGGATTGGGGAAATAAAAACACGACGCGTGATTTATCCCAAGCAGCCTGGTATATTACCCGCCGGAATTCAATCGGTCGAACCGACTTACTTGAGACTATGCCATTATAACTGCTGTATGTGGGCCTAATCATGCTCGTAAAGAAGAATATTCGTGCGCCTGTGCAATCTTTATTTTCATGATTAATGGACGCATTACATCCAGCACTTTTTAACGTCATTTGTTGCGCGCGAAAATCGAAAGTTATAATAAAGTGTTTATGTCAACGCGGCTTGCTGGGGCCTGGTGTGGCGATGCGTTATTGCTAAGGCGTCTAAATGTAGATCCAATTGCCTTTCGTTGTCGAGATAAGAGATGGAGTTACCCCTCGGACTCTGAAAAAAAAACATCAGAATACTCGCGATTTTAAAGAACAAAAAGAGTGCATATATTTTAAAATTTTATTCATTTTCATAGAAACTAAAAAGTTGTATTGCCATACTTAAACGTAAAGCCACGCATCAGAATATTTTTAACGAATATGTTCGGCGGGAAACACTTACTGAAAATTTTCAACTTAGGATTTTGTCCGTAAAATAGGAGAAAGTAGAGAATCGGGTTTCAAACATCGCTTTAACAATAACATACGACTAGAGAACCTGAATAATGTAGTCTATTGAATCCCATTTACACTCCATTTTCATTTTATTTTATGGTCTCCTTCCTTCTCCCGGATCCCCTTCTGCAAATTATTTATTCTACCTTCTTCATGCCCATTCTCTCTAATCACATTTCCTAAAAAGTTTTCTCTCTTCATCGTTTCTCTAATTTTTACTTCCATTTCTACCTCTTTATAATTTCTCAATTTCCACTAACACTCCAAAATTTGTCTCCATTATCCCACCTCTCGTCACTTCATTTCTTACCTTCCACCCCTATATAACACCGAATTTATTTGTTAAGACCATTTAATGAAGAATATCCCCTTGAATGAAGACGCCCATATTTCGCTCTAGGTCGATTCAATTATCACTTCATTAAGACTAATAAATTTATCGTCCTGGTTCTCTTGAGGGTTTTTCCGCCAGAATTCGTGAATTCAAACTTTAACAGATCCGTACACAGGCTGGCATTCATGTGGACCTGATTAACGCAACATTTTAATATTACACTATTTTTGTAAACCATTGGTCTTTAAATATTCATATATAGGTTGGGATACAGTTTATTCCAATAACATGCGAATTCTCATTCATTCTTAATTTGCTTACCGACGCCTCGATCATGAAATATTTTAAGCGTATGTCACCTATCTAAAAGCGATTAAAAGCTTCTGTTTATTATACCTCATTCTGTAATGGATCGACCAATAGTGATATACAAATTAATCCTTTTATGAGTGAATTGTTAGTATTTTAAAAAAGGTTTACGGTAAAAATATTTTCATGCATTTTTGCAATGATCTCAACATTGTATTTCAAATTGAGTGTTTAAACTTCATAAATATCGCCGTTTAAACTTCTACGACAACATTTAAAGGGTTAACAGAAATTGATTCATATCCTTTTAATGGAAGAAGTTAAGAGACCAATTTGTATCAAAAAGATAATGATTGAACAAAAAAGCAAAATTCATAAACGAAGTTTTAAATTAAAATAAGAATAAATTCAGAGCGAATGATAAGGCAAAATAAAAGAAGTGGATAAGGTAAGACCGAGAGCAAAATAAATAAATAAAATGGTCTTTGGAAGTTGAAAACCTACCCTAAATAAATATATGGCAGTACAGCAATCAATATGGGTTCCATGTGCAATAAAATGTCATCATTTGTATCTATGGCTTTTGTGTTATAAAAGAGAAGATTGGAATTGTAGGATGTTTTCTCAAATACTATTTTAACACTTAAAACTCGGAGGAAATTTAATTAAATATATACAACATGTGAGGTCGAAGGAGATTATTTTTAAATGCGATACTGGCGCGAACTGTTTTAAAATTCATAACTTTTCACTTTTTCATTGGATTATTATGAAAAAAATTTACGTAATATGTCACATTTTTCAAATATTTATTTAACACTATATTACGTAACACAAACTCTTTGCTGGAGCAAAGAGGTAGCACACCGTTAGCATATCCGTCCAGCGCGCACCCACGCATTTATATAGTTATCAATATTGCGAAAACTACTTAAGTTATTGATGTGCAATCTTCTTCAAAAATATTTCAACTTTTCTAAACATTCCATTAGCTGGATGTACCCCTCTAAACCAAAAAGGAATAAGGTTTCATGTCTTCAGTGAAAATTTGAAATAAATGCTACGTTTTTTAAAAATATTTCATAAATTTTATAAATTTTTCGGTTAGACAGTATTTATTCATAAGCATTACAGAGATCACTTAGAAAAAATTGTCACGTTTTGTTCAATAAAAGCATAAATATGAAGACGCATATATCAGAAAGAAATAAAAACGCAGAATAAAAAAAATTAAAAACGTTTTTGAAATTTTTAAGGCATTTGCCGGTTTTAAAAAAATTACATACGCATCCGGATTCAGTATGAAATTTACTTTAAGAAAACTTTATAATTTATATTATATTTCCCTTTGCGATGCCTAAGTGATGAATTATGTTCGTCTCGGCGTTATAATTATAGAACTATGCAGGGGTAAGGGAGTGAGAGATTTCCACCGTTTAGCGCAAAGATTCCTTCCCAAATATCTTCTTTTAGAATAGGAAGAAAGGAAGAAATGTTTCCAAAAGAGTACACTCTCCATATTTTAACCTAGATAAATTTCATTGAAGTGGCCTGTTCGTTCGAGAGCAGACATCTGTCAATAAACGTTAAAGCAATAACCTAAACTCTGGGTTAGCCGACCCAAAGACGCGTCTTTGGGCAAAGGGAATATACGCAACATAAACATCGTCTCTCATTCTTTTCCGTTAGCAGGACCTTTGTGCCGTAATAAGATTCGTCTCAGCTTTTATTAGCGATTTTCCAAAGGAAGGGATAACCAAGTTTGTGCGACTACAAAAAAATTCATCCCAAAATTTTAACACGTTATAAAAAATAAAAATACAATAAAATTTGAGGAACAAAAGAAAGTTTCATTGTCTGCTTATCTATTGGTTCATGCAACAACTATTCATCAATTTTTGTGACTTTAATTATTATTTAATTGTTTTGATATTACTTGTCCATTCGATTGTATATTCATTTCTATCTTTACCTCACACAGGCCTATTATGCACAAGGATGTAAAGGACAATCTCATTAAAAGAAGATAAATGAAGACAAAGAAGCAATAGAAAAAATATAATTAGAGGATAAACCAAAACGAGACAACAGAGGAAAAGGAAAATAAAACGCGACGGAAATAAGAAAAATGGCTAAATATAAGGTTATTAAAAGAGACTAATGATAGTGAGGAAGATGGGGCAAGGTAAAATTGCACGGGAGATATAAATTTACGACGACGGTAATGATAAAGAAATTAGCCGCAGTAGATGGATTAAATTTTACTCAAGAAAATATTAATGAAAATCAAACTTAAATGCATGTTTGGTGGTTAAATCGCAGTTACAATGCCTTGTTCACAATAAAATGTTTTGATATGTTTCTAACGGTCAAAGGATTCTAAAATGGTTTATAATATAACAAACTAAATATGAAAGTGAAATGAACGACAAAACCAACGAGTTTAAAATTAATAAGCTACAAAACTATCAAGTTGCTCAAATTGTCTCAAATTTCAAATTAGGCGAATTTTATATGACATTTCATTGTCAACTTATCTTCCTCGGACAT
Source organism: Tanypteryx hageni (assembly GCA_028673005.1). Lineage (NCBI taxonomy): Eukaryota > Metazoa > Arthropoda > Insecta > Odonata > Petaluridae > Tanypteryx > Tanypteryx hageni. Next base: position 46,190,841 of record CM054117.1, read on the forward strand.
CTCATGAAAGAGAACATATATCAAATAATAAGTCATGTGTAGTAGCAACCTGATATTGCTAATAAAATAATCACCTATAAGCCGTTTATTTGGATTTAAAATACGCAAACCAAAGAAGCAAATATAAGTATCATAATTATTGTTTACAAATAAACTCTGAAATATTAATTTAGCCAACACCCTATGAATTATACCATATTTGTTTCAAATAACAAAAAAGTAAATAATAGCTGAAATGTATGCATAAAAGATGAAATTATTTCCCCGTAAATTTGCAAACAACAGGCCGTACCGACAGCACATCCCCCACTACACGTATTATTTTTTTACTTCCATTAAAATTCAAATACGAATTAACATTAACACTCCCATTATAATCAGGCTTATGAAGGCCGAAGCAGAATAAATAAGACCAGATGACGTCACATAAAAATAAATCAAACGTGGAAAAGAAAACAAGAAAAACTGACGCGGAATAGTTATGCGGTTTCCGAGAGAAAGAGAGGCTAAGGGGAGAAAAAGAATAGACAGTGACCTATGACGGAAAGGAGATTGGATTGGCGTTGTGTGTGCGTAGCGTGGACTCGATTTGTATTGGAGGTGGGTCGATGCAGGAAACAGAGACGAGAGGCGGAAAAAATGTCTCTCATAGTCGGAACGTATAGATTGGTGTCTCCTGCCTCTTTCTCCGGTTCCGATCTCTCGTGACACACACTAATCAAAATGGAGGCGAGGGCTCGGCGGAGACAGGCAGGGGAGAGATGAATTGAAAAGTCGAGCAACCAATAACTATGTAAATAGCCACTCCCTCCCTTCTCTCATACCTTCAATCTTCTCCTCCTCGCCTTTCTTTACCCATTCACTTTTATCTCTCCCCTTTTCTCTCATTCTATCCCTGCATTTCTACTTCCGCGCCAATTCTCGTTCCTTTCGAGGGTAGATTCCGGCAAGAAAGGTGAGCATGGAAACTTTGCCCCGAATTCATGGTAGTTAAAAGGGATTTATTTGCATGTCTTCCATATATTTATTTTTCTACTAGATGATTTCGAGGGTAGGGAACTATTTTTTAAATCGGAAGTTGTAAGATTTGTCCGTTCGCAGTCCGAAATGATTAAATATCATAAGGTATTCTTCCGTTAAGAGACAAAGGAAAGCTTAATACAGTAAAAACCTCAGAATGAGGGAATGGCACTATTGATAGTTTTCCTGATATGTCTCTGTGTTTTACTACTTTCGCATTGGTGCCTCATAGGAGAGTGTATAAGATGAAATAAATGTTATCAAAACTCAGGCGTTAAAATATTTACTTCAACTTTCAAGAATCTTACCATATCTTTGAATTTCATAGATTCGCCAAAGAAATTCTATCGCTGTCTTGTTTTTACACTTTATATTCTCTATCTTTAAATAAAAATACTTTGGCAATTTCCGGGAGAATCTTCCAAAGCCGTTAAATAGTTGCAAAACCAAACGCGCATTTCGGCTACAAGATTAGAATCTTCTATCGCTGAATTACCATCGAAGAAGGCTGCCTTGTAGCCGAAATTCTCATTTGGTTTTCAAAACTATTTTATGGCTTTTTGAAGACTTCTGATTTATCAGTTTGATTTTAGCCATAAGAAAAGCTTGATTATTCTTAAAATTGATTCCAGAAAAGCTTAAATTTAGGAACATGTGAAATCTGGTGTCCAGCTTAGTCACGCTATTTCCGTGACAAACAACTAACCTTATCTATACCGCAATATCTCAGAGATAATATCTTTCAAATCAATTAATCGCAAGGCCCCTTAATTATCCAAAATTTTCGAAGTACCTTTTATTTTTCACGAAATCAAGTTCCCATCTATCATTTTAATATATAAATTAATTTTTTTTTTAATTCATTCCCCCAACAGCATTTAAAAAATAAAAATGCAACACTTATTATCGATAAACGCAGTAGTTGATGCTACTGGGTCTTAAAAACGATTGAAGGACTCAAAAGTAACAATAAAGAAGCGATACTTGAAGTCAAACCATATATTTTAATCAAAAGAGAACGGTAATAAAATTATATACTCTCTTATAGAAACTTTCTGAGTTCAAATGCGTCAATTCTGAAGAACTCTATTTCAGAGTGCGCTCATGTATGTCTAGATGTCAATATTAATTAATGGGCAATATTTCATTTTGTAGTTTGTGAACCGAATCTCAATTTTCATTTAAAACCTTTAATACATTAATTAGATGATCGCATAATCGCTTTAGGTTAATTTCCTTATTTGCCGGCCTACCAATCACTTTCACGCAGAAATTAAAAAAGATAAACTTAATTAAAATTGCGTCACAGCCGTTGTTCCAATTAGTTCCTAAAACTACGGCCCTTTGAAAATCCTTAACGTGGGCACTCTATCAAGCAAGTCACCAGACTTTGCTTACCCGCGATCACACACGCTCACACATTCCGCAGGAAAGTGATGAAAAAACACCTTGTGACCAAATTAAATTCCTCCACCTCTCCCACCCCTTTTCCTTCCGTATCTCTCCCTCCGCCCTCTATAAGTAAGACTATTCTTCCATTTTAAGGCGCAAAAAAATCGAATTTTATCGCCTCCTGAACGTGGAGGAGTGGCGAAGAAGACACAAGAAAACCCCCACGATTACTCCGGAGACAAAGAAGAACGTTCGGCGGAGGAGCAAGAAGAAAATTAATCGTGAACGGAAAGACAACTTAATACAGTACGTCAGCTTTAAAACGCCCTCACACGTCTGTTATCCTTCCTAACCCCCTTCCTCTTTATACCACTCCCCACCCTCCCTATCACACTCTCTTCCCCCTCCTTATCCTACCTCCTTTCTGTCTCTTTTTCTAGCTAGGGTCATGCTGTTGCGGAGAGAGACACGACCTATGGAGGAAGCGTAGGAGGTAGAGAGAGAGAGAGAGAGATAGCATGTGCGCAAAAACACGGTAAAAAAAACAAACGCGGAACGTAATTCGTACTTTACAGGGAGAAAGGGGAAGGAAGGAAGGAACGAGAGAGTTAATAATGGAAGGGAAATGGAGGGCGAAGGGGGAGGGGAAAGAGGAAACAAGTGAACCGCTTCTACTTTGGCCGTGATGGACGTAGGCAATGGGGCCTTAACCCATCTCACCCCCCCTCTCTATCTCTCTCTCTGTGTGTGTCCCTCTCTTCCTCTTCTTCGAGGAAATGAAATTGCGCGCAACTCGTTAGGAGGCGAACAAAGTTGTACTTCCCACTCTGCTCCCGGTGGAAACTGGACAGAGGCTCTTCGAGTGCAGCAACGTACTGTTTACAGTAACGAGAAAGACAAAAGACTTTCCTCATAAGAAACTACTTCCAGGGGATATATCGCTTCCGAAAAGCGGCGCATGTGGCGCTTTGCAATGTTTAGTGGTTTTCTCGGCGACTGCGGGATAAGAGGAACGTCCTTTTTTTCTACACGCGTCTCGCTTATGTGTTCTATTTATGTTAATGTGCAACAAAAAACTACTACGCATGTCCCGACAGAGTTCAAAGCTTCAAACTTTATATAACTGGGTTAGACATTACCTGAGAAGAGAGAGTAAGATTAAAGAGGTATTAGAAGGAAAACTAGATGGAAAAAGGGAAAGGGGTAAGAAAAGGTTTCAGCTGATAGGCGATTTGAAAGGGAAAGAGAGTTATCAAGATATGAAGAGGATAGCGGAAAATAGGAATATATCGAGAACCAGGTTCAACCATGAATAATAACGGAACTGTCTACTGACAGACTACCTATGATGATGATGAATTGATGAACATATTATATCTTTTCGTATAAATAATACTTTTTGATAAAAGTCGATGACCTCCAATGGAGACTGAAATTAAATGCGATTAAGTTATTGATTTTACACTCAAGTAGACCACAAATGAAAGTCTTTGATTACCTTTAATAGCTTTCCACAATATCTATTTATAATACAAGTGTTATATAGCAAAGTTATATAACGTTACAGAATTTTTAGAAAAACTTTACGAAAACACCTGTTATCTAACAAGTTATATGTTATCCTTCTTGTGTCGATAAACATCAAATAATATAATATAATATGTTTATATAACATGTTATATAACAAGTTAGTAAGTGTCGATGCTGCTTACATTCCTTGCATAGCCGTTTCTACACGTCCCTATCATCTCAATACCAAAAGAAACAACGGGCAGGGAAATATAGAAAATCAATAAGATGGCTTGGCAAGTCAACCCACACACAGAAGCTGACAGTTCAGGATAAATAGGTGCAAACTTTTTTATTTTTCTATCCCTGGATTTCGAAAAATGTTTGAAATCGACAACAATGATTTTTTCTTGAGAAGATGTAAAACTCATGCATGTTTTTTTCTGAGAGATCAAACTTAAACTACGGTAAACCTGCTCCGATGGAGTTCCATTGTGGTCGCGAAATCGTCCGGAGAAAAAGCTTCGACGCTAACGACTCGTTCGTCACGTACGCAAACCATACAATTCTCTTGAGCTCCGCTGGTAGACTGCAAACGGCGCGCATTACCTTCTTTGTGGCTATTCCGTGACCTTTCATTAAGGGATTCGGTTCGAATCGAGTCGATTGGTCGACACGAAGGACGGGGATGTTGTGGATATTTCGTTTTCCATCCACCAAGGGTGGCAGCACTGGTCGATAAGTAAAGTGACATTTATTCAACCAATTATTTTAAAACTCTACGATACCAGAAATTGCTCAATTTAAAAAATTAAGCAAAACACCAGGAGAATTTTTTACGGGAGAAGAGCGTCATATCGTTTTATGACTTTCTTTAATGAGCTGTGTTCCGCTAAAAAAGATTGGCCATCAAGTAATGCTGCGAAATAACTCTACGGGGTTGGCTTTTTTTCTGTTCTCGAGTTCAATGGCGTAAAACAGCTCAATTCTTCTTCTCAATTTTATAGAGAATTTATTCAGAAAATTTACTCAGGCGAATAATTTGTATTAAATGCAATTTATTGAGAAATTTATTCTCTGGTACAATTTTAAAGCTTATTTATTAATGTATAAATCGAATGAAATGGCTAATATATCGAAAAAGTGCAAAACAAGCTAATTAAAAATAGCCAGTGATCCGTATGTTTTTCGTAGGACGTGTCTGGGGATACATTAAGAATTACTACATCGATTAATATTAAGATTCCTTATAAAAAAGTATTCAGTTTATATTTAGGAAACCAAACTGAAAACATCACCTAAATAATTGGCTTTCACAGCATGGACACGATGAAATTTTCTATTATAATAATATGAAGATTACAATACATAGTAATATTAAATGACCAACTAAGTGTCAGTAAATATTATCGAAAACCGTGAAAATATTTCAATTGCTACGTTTGAATTCTTAACGACAAATTAAAAAATTTCAAGACCTTAATGAGTTCAATACTTTGAATCACATCATTTATATCAACTTTAGCAATGCTGTAATTACTAGGTACTGAGCATAAATACTTTATAGTTTGAAACAAAAATCTAGTTCATCATTTGAAAAAGATAAATTCTTAGCGTTTATTGTACGAAAAAATTATGACAACGAGAACGCTAAATTAAGCAAAAATGAAGGTAAAAGTTAAGGGTGAATAGATTCGTTATACGCACACATTCCTACACTAGCAAATGCAGTTAATAATTACTAATTAGTTGCCCTCGACTATTTAATTGCATTCAATTGATTAATTACTCTCAACGTAAACTGCGCACATTGAACAATGCTGAACGCTAAAAAAAAAAACTATTTGCAACGCCGATTCCTCAAGCTCTCAATATGAAAATTTGTCGTCTTCTCCGAGAGCAGATAAATATCCTCGTTAAACGGGCGCGGATGTGCAGGCAGAAACGTTTTAATGCACGGTCGTGGGAATGAATTGAGGTAGCCGCCGTGGGTGGCGGCGGCTATTCTCAGCAGAGCGTCCGGGAAAATGCCGTCACGGGTCCCAGGGCATGAGTCTGACGTCCTGCTGGGCCTTATAGGGTGAAGCAAAGCGTCGCATGGGTGGTAGTTGGGAGGGGGGATGGGGAGTCGGTCGACCCGGCGCAAAGTGAATGGCAGGAATGGTTTTGCTGGAGAGGGAGATTCCGAGGGTGAGAGGGGAGAACTGAAAATGCCCCGGGGTCGAGAATCCCCATGTAGTTCCGGTTGGGTTATAACGGGGGAGGCTAGAGAGGAGGAGGGATGTTTCTCTTTCCCACGGTTGGCGCCGTTGCGCTAAAAAAAACTGAGCGGTAACTTTAAAAGCACTTCCCAAAGTAAGATTTCATTAGGGTGCCTTTTCTTCTCGGCGATAGTGGTATGCAAAATGGCAATACTGTGGAATCCAATTCCAATAACAATGCATTAATAGTAAAATATGGTTCAACAAATTAGATTAGCTAGAAAAAGATAACTTGGACATACATAAATGTTTTAGGAATATGATGAGTTATAAAATAAGAAATATTTTATTCGACAATAATTGTTGTGGAAATGTTAAACAGGACCGATTTTGCTAAACTCCAAAGATTTACAGAAATACTTAGATCGCCGGAAAACTCGTCGCGTTGAAATTTAGAAAGGTTTCTACTACTTTCCTTATAAAATTAAGCCTACCAAAATAAAAATAATATCCTGAATTAACGTAACCCAATATTAGTTTTAGAACCTTTGGAACGCTCTGGTAAACAATTTCTAAGCCACCCTAACCACAAACTTTGATCTGTATACTTTTATTTATGTAAATAAAAAATTAAAATTGCAGTCTTTAAAAAACAATGAACTCTATACAAATATCTATGTATGTCAAGAAAAAGAGTTACTTTTAGGTGGAATACCACTTATTTTAATCCTTAAAGTACATTCTCTTTCTTATCCATTCAATACAATTTATGTATATACGAAATTTAGTCGAGATAGAAAATCTTATATTTTTCTGGATTTTTTATTTCGAATAGAAATGAAATGGAAAAAAGGGGGTCAAGACATTCGAACTGAACTCAAATAATAAAAATAATTTCGATAAGTGAGGACACGTGCCTTTTTCAATCCGCTAACTGGATAAATCTTTCAATATGAAATGAAATTCCTGTTCGTCCCATTGCTTGACCTCATTGCTGTCGGGAACTTATGAATCCGTCTTACAGAGCAGTTTCAATGAAATTTTTAAGACCTTAACGGTCTCGAGCATTAATGACTTTCTACACAAAATCGCGATATTCCTAGCATGTCCAAATAAATGTATGCATATAAGTATAATATATCTAATACTTAAGCACAGAAGTAATTTTAAAATAACGTAACGTAATAATAACGTAGAAATGCGATAAATGAAAACCATTAAAACCTCAATGAAACTCACTAAACTTGTAACGAAATATTCCATCAGCGGTAACAGTAACTTACATAGTCTGTTAATAATGACGGTATATAATAAACGCACCACTTCAAAATATAAGTATTTTTTCTATTTTAAATACCTAAACGCTTGTAGGGAGTAGAAAGCTACAAAATAAGGATAACTGACACTAAATCAAGAAAGATATGTTTCACTGTAGGAATGGTGAAATTCATAAATATTTGAAAACAACGGATTTGCAAAAGAATTTTAAGCAATAACAATTCCCAGGCTATCAAGAGTTTTAATTAATTTTGTATAATAACTCTCTATTTTGTCAATGAAAATATTTAACTGGAATATAAAATTGACGCTCATGATATCTCGTGAGCTAATTAACAGCAAGGAGGAAACGGTGACGATTTTAATGTTATATTTAATTTAAAATCAAGAAAATAAAAAGACAATCGGAAATTTTACCGAGTTATCCGCTGATGCCTTACTGCTAAAATACTACATTTCCACCCCAGGAATACCACACTTTCTAACATAAAACACAATTTATAGGTAAACACGCCCGCGCTCACATTATGGCAAAATACTGATTCGAAATTATTTCACCTCGGTTAGAGGAAACATTTACAATATTATCCATCAAAGAAACCACATTCTTTACGCAGGAAATACGAATGCATTGCCTAAAAATATCGCTTCTATTTTCACAATCCCATCTATTCACTATTCTATCTACTCAAAACGTATTTCAAAAATAAAAGTTAACAAAAATGTTATCGATAACATACGATGCTAAAGACAGCAAAACTGAAATAGCATAATTAGCTAATTTAATATACAAATTTAAATCATAAATATAGTAACTGATCAAAGAAATAAACTAGTTAATATAAGGAATTCTGATTTTCCTAATATTTTTATACTTAATATAGGTATGTAATGATGGCCCTGCGTGAATTGGCCTAACTGAACTAAGGAAAAGAATATCAATTTCAATAACACTGTTACATACGTTTTTCATTTAATGATATCTTCTCTAGATACCAGATTAAGTTTCCCTTATGCCTTTGTGCATATTCATTTGGCTGTGTCGTTTTGCTGCTCAAATTTCTAATTATATTTATCTTACATGTGGATCATATAGCAAAAACTGCATGAAAATGGAAGAAATTTTTCCATCTTGATCAGTTTCGCCATTATTTAAGCCTTTGGCTCAAGGATAATACGGTTGCGTAATATTAAAATGGAAACGAGACCAAACCTGTTGATGAATATAGCAAATGATATTAATCTGAAAAGAAATCCAATCCAATCAAATGCAAGAGAAATTTTTACTCATTTATATATCGTATTAAATCATTTCTTTGCAGATTTCTATAGCAATTAAGCAAGTATGCAGATGTTACGTAAAGCCAAAGTAAAAAATCGGAGTTTTTTGTAAAATTAATCATATAATAAATATACCAATACTCGCTCGATAATCTGAAATTTTCGAATAACTATTCTTTTCTATGTGCAGCATCCTTTCCAATTAAAACAAAATCAGATCTCATAATACATGGTAGTAGGCTTCAAAGCCTAACATGGAAAAAAATCTTAGGAATGTTTAGGATATATCTATACAGTGTTCGCTACGAAACCACTGGTTTTAAACTTTGTAGTCCTTTTGTCAAGTTAGTCAATTCTATTAATATGATATATTTTAAAATTTAATGGTTAACGTTTCATTTTATATATATATATATATATATATATATATAAAATGAAACGTTAACCATTAAATTTTAATATATATATATATATACATAATATATATATAATAATTTTAATATATATATATATATATATATATATATATATATATATATATATATATATAAATGAAATATGAAATTTATTGGCCTAGCTGAATGACAAAGTGAATAAAATATCCATAATTGTGACGCAATTCAATGTTTGTTCGAAATTTTTGTTTTATTCTAAATAAATATTTCTATTATATAATTAACATAGTGCGTCGTAATTTTGCTGGAGCTCACATTTACGAAATTTTTACTCCCTCTTTCTTTCTTAAATTAAACACTAATGCTGTTGTCCATATACTAACCCTCCGTGTCTGATAAAGACGTGCTAACTCTAACGCAGTTAGCATTGCTCACTCAATAAATCCGCGAGTCCTGCTAGATAGGTTTTTCTTTCTTTCATCTATTATATTAAATATTTACTGAAAACAGAAAAAACAGCCGACACTGAATGTTCTGAATCTACGCAGGGATAGCTGCGTAAACATATTACCGCAGACTTATACGGCGGACTACACTGGCCTGACCCCTGAACAATCTTCCGCTATTGTTATTATATGGCATAGAGTGGTTTCACACTCACCTCCGGGAACGTAGAGATTGAGGAAGAGGCAATCCTCACTCTGGTTGGCGAGCAGTGGCAGAGTCCTCCGAAGTCTGAGATAACGACCGCGGGGCATGGCAGCCAACGCCGCGGTGCGGTTGTTGAAATCCACGGGAAACTTCTGAAGAGAGAGAAATGAGAGATGTTAGTCGGACTGCGTAAAACAACTGGCGCGTATCGCCGTGAAAATTTGGAGAGAAGAATTAATATTTTCATTGGTGTAGTAATGGATGAAATACAAACATTAATGAATACAAGAATAAGGGCGTATCGAATGGAATTTAAACCAATATTCACTATATAATAACACAACGTAAAAACTCCGTCGTTCGGCGGATTACACGCAAAATTTTAGGAAAGACATGCCTCTGTGGCGGGCAACTTACAAAATATTTTAAATCAGACGGAGGTTGGTAAATGATATGTACAAAAATAGAGGTACTTGGCTCTGAGTAAATACATTGCTATGCGTCGCACACTTTATCAAATAACTGATTCACAACGAATATGTAAACGAATTTTTAAGCATAAAATTTCTCTCTTCAGTATCAAAAGTATGCTACAGAGGCTGTAGCTGAAGGAGGAGTAGTTCCGAAAGCTTCTACGTTTGTGATGTTTCTGTGTTTTAGTGTTCTTTTACGTGTGTCGCTTCGACATCCCCGGTGCCTCGCCAACCTGAAGTCGTCTGATTGGTGAGTGTTCACTGGGTTTCCTCATCCCAACACCTTGTTGACATCCATATATTCATTTTACCTTTCCTTTTCCGTAAGTTGTTATATATATATATATATATATATATATATATATATATATATATATATATATATATGACCTAGAAAAGATGAGGCAATATGCAGAACAAAATACATGACGAATAGGGTGTAATGGAGACATAAGTACGAACAGTAATAAAGACATGAGAAACTATTATCATAAGTGAAATAAATTTCAAAAGCAGATTAAAGATTAGACAAAGATAAGAATGGTAACAATTTAATGGTTGCATACCTGAAGAGAGAATAGCAACATTGGTAACAGAAGAAAGAGAAATCAATTTATTTGTGAAAGTTAAATACAGAAAAACAAAATGATTGAAATCCTCAACGAACTTATTCACAAGATAAAAATAATGATGACGTAAAAGTAAACAGAAATTTAAATAAGAAAAACAAACATTTTTGACTGAACAGCATTATTAATTTCGCTTAAAAATGGCCACACCACTACTCTGTAATTAAGGAAAACCATGATCAAACCCTAATACAAACATGGCTTGTTAATATTCAGTATTTTCGCTCAAAAACTACACGTTCCCTTAAAATGAAACTGCTCACTATTATTGAATAAAATGTTTATCATGCGGCAAAATATATACATAAAATAACCTGATGAGCTACAAGGCATCCGAAAATTATCCTGTTAGCACGGAGAGAACCAGTTCGACCTAATTGAAATTTTGAAAATTTGCATTATAAAAAGCTATCGCGGAAGTTCATTGTTTATCATCATTTTTCGTTAAAAAAACAAAAATCATAAAAGCTAGCGGTACAAATATAATGGCACACACAAATTTGTCCGTGTCGCCATCTCAGCTATATAAAAAAATTAAAAAGAATTACGTTAGAGAGAAATTGATTTTTTTAACAGCGTTTTTTAAGTCGGGGATGCCGCGATTGGCCGATTATGTTTTTCATCGTCGAATGGGAAAGAGGGGCGTTTTAAACTATCACGCATGCGGGAATGAAGGACGACGGGGCTACGAGCAGATAGAGGGACGGGAAAATAACGAGTCGAGTCGCGGAGATGTAATATACGACACGAGGCTGACCTAACAGGAGAGAGAGGGAAGGAGGAAGGGGCGAGAACGAATAACTGGAGAGGTGGAATGGATGGGGGAGGGAAGGAATGACTGTGCGGCGCATGGGAATGGTTTCAGCTCAATTACCAACGCCAAAAGAAAAGGATGAACATAAAAGAATATGATAACAATCCCGCAGAGAGGAGTTCCGGTTCGGCGGTTCTAGCAGACTCACTGAGGGAAAGAGTTTTGCTTAATATGCGAGAGGAAGAGAAAACTCCGGGAGCAATTTGTTTGCGGAATTAAAGAATGATTTTATCTATGTAAGGTAAATGTCAATGTTGCGAGGGCGCGCTTTACGTTAATTTGAGGAAAAGAGAGAGATTCTTTATTTTGGGGTATATTTGGCTCTTTCGGATTTAATTCGTTTTCATAGAGAAATTCCGCGCTTTTTTATGGAGGCAGAGAAATGAAATGAATATTTTGTGAGACTCATATAGGTCGGCCAGCGGTTATGGGATTTCAATTAGAGGTAGGACAGTACTTTATGATTATTTTTTGTTATTTTATCTCAGTACGATTAATTATTGAAATGCAGTTTTGCTCGAATTTTATATTAAAATAACACATTAAATATATTTATGACTAGCTGAAGTACCCGTTCTTCGCACGTGATATTTCATCAATGCATCTCCGAATGGAAGCATCCAAGAGCCGTCTGTAAAGTTTATTAACATCCGATAGTCGCGAGTGAATCTTGCTTGGTTAAGAGTGTACATCTTTATAAACTACGTTGCGAGTCTTTGCATCCAGGGCACAGATTAAAAGATCCTTGCTGCTACTCACCCTGGAGCAGGCTACGTAGAGTTGTCCGTGTGAGAAGCAGCTGGATGTCAAATCAACGCCTGCAATGCGGAGGGTCTGGCCTTGAGACTTGTTAATTGTCATGGCGAAACGAACGGTGTCAGGGGAATTCGGGGGATGAAAACCGATTCGCCTTTACCGCACCCTGATAGACTTACTGCTTCTATCACATATCTATGGAGGGCTTTCACCTGCAGCCTTGTGCCATTACATAGCTTTGTAGCTATGCACTTTCAAAGTGATTTTATGCGCAGGGAGCCCTGGAGCTGTTACACTATTCAAAAATTCCGCAGGATAGTTCACTGCGTCGTCCTGATTGTTTAATAGTCGCCATTTTGTTTAAAGATGGCGGCCTGGAATTTTGAGTTTTTTTTTCAATAAGCCGCCATTTTGTTTCAAGATGACGGACTTTGATTTAAAGTAACCTAAGTTTTAAGTTTACGACTAATCCCCAAATTTCATTGAAATCCGTTGAGCCGTTTTCACGTGATGCGTGTACAAACAATCAAACAGACAGAATTACAATTTTTTTTATTTATATATTGATAGTATATTTTTGATGCATTTAAAATGACAAAAATGTCAAATTTTAAATAAATACATTTTCATTTTTCCACACAAAATTGTTAATTAGCTCTATGTCTGAATAGCGATGATAGCCGTATTACTGAGTTTACTGTTAAGCTTGTTCGCCCAAGCCGGGCTGGTCCGAGGTACGGGCGAGCCGAGGCGCCAAAGTATTAGGATCGCTAACCCGATCATCTATCTATACATTACTTGCAAATGAATAAATTTTAGATAGCAATTTAAACAGTGAGACAGGCGGGAATCTAGATGAAATTCACTTTATTTTTCATTATTAATTAATCATTAATTTTATGGAGCAATGAATAATTTAACAAGTTCTTTTAAAAGTAACTTAACAAAAATTTATGAAAGGGGTTTGCGCCTGGGGCGCCAAAATACCTCGGGCCGCCCCTGTGCCCAAGTATAGTTTAAAATCTTTCACCGGCAACCTTGAGTTATAAGCACTTATGTCAAAAGATAAGTATTTTAAGCAGGAATTGTCCCGATTCATGTAAATATTATAGCATGAAAACATTATACGCTAAAACATTGCATAATAGAACTACAGTTTTTCCTAAATCTCAGTTAACTGGACGAATATAACATTTCTGGAATAAATATTGTAATATCGTCCATCGCCGCAAAAGAGTTCATTCAACTCGTAACACCGTTTCACTATATAGAACCAAGAAAATATTTTAAACAAATCATTACACATTTACCTCACAATTATATGACTGAAAATTTCTTTTTATACTTTAATTCGTGGTATGATTCCATTTGAATAGAAATAACATTATCATTCTTTATAACGTTTCCGTTAAAAATAAATAAGAAAACGTTTCACCAGAAACGAAATTTTTAATCCGCATTATTTTGAATCTGAGATTGAAAATCGTAAAAGTTTTCAAATCGCTTACTGCAACTAGACATTTTTAGCATTTCATTAGTAAAAGCATGCGCTCGGAGCATGAGTTATCTCAAATGGTCCAAATTGTCAGTTTTTTTCCTATGTAGGGAGAAGATTTCTTCTTCCTCTCCAATAATTTGGAAGGAGGCGCCCTCCAGGAAATGTACCATTAAGCTTTCAATCTGCTGGCTCAGTGCCGAAGTGAGATAGAGCAAGAATTATTGAGAATTCCTCTAGAAAGACGTACGGATACGATGATCGAGAAAGTCAGAAATCCTTTCCGCTACAGCATATGCGACATATACCGAAAATTTCAAAAGATTAACTTTCCCAAAGGTGAAGGAAAATCTTTTATTGATCTTCGAGGAGTTTTCGCTTTATTAGACGGAGTTATTTTTTCGTATGATTTTCTTTTCAACCTAGATGATTAAAGGTAGATCTGAAGCCATAGTTTACATTGCCTATTCAAGAGCCAGCCTAAAGAACAATATATATTTTGATCGAGCAGCTCTAAAAAAGGAATAAAATTGAAATATGACCAACGCATAAACTTGCAATTGCTTACGAATAAATGATGCCTTTTTAAAACTGAACTATCGGGCACATCAGATAGTCCGCAACAAATATAGAAATATTTACCAATAATCGTAAATCGTGAACATCAAAAAAGCAAACTTTTATTTATTATTCCATGAAACTTATTGCTTAAATTTTGCAAATATTAATAACTTGAAAAATCAGCTTAAATTTTTTGTTTTAGATAGTAAAACATGGCAACAATAAGATATAAAAAAAGACGACAAGCGCAAGGTATACATTTTATTTGAACCATGTTTTTAGCACAGCAGGCTTGTAAAAATACTCGAGAACCATAACATACGGAATAATATTCTGAAATCCTCTACATTAATGAATCCGATTCCAGGTTCTCAATATTAAATGTCGAATCCCTTAATGATAAAATTTCGATTCATCAATAAAACTCGAGCTCGTTGATATATATTACGACAAAGAATTTTTATATCTCGTAATAACCGAAAATAACAAATTCTGGTTGTGGAATAATATTCTGAAATCCTCTACATTAATGAATCCGATTCCAGGTTCCCTATATTAAATGTCGAATCCCTTAATTATAAAATTTCGATTCATCAATAAAACTCGAGCTCGTTTATATATATTACGACAAAGAATTTTTATATCTCGTAATAACCGAAAATAACAAAATCTGGTTGTGTGAGGAATACAATACATTTTAACAAATACACTAAAATTCCGATGTTCTGCTTTTAGTACCTTATATTACTGGAGTATATTCCGAATAGTTCACAAGCAGATTTTCAGGAATTTATATTTGTCGACAATATTCTAGAATAACACGGCCCAGTTCTCGTACATGTGATGGAATAAATTTGAAAATGTAAAAAGAAAATATTACATCGGCTAAAAGACACCAAATTTAAAAAAATTTTCTCTACTAAAGTTCTAGAATGGAAACCTTTTCGTGTTTTATGCAAGAACAATTTAAATTATAAATTGATTTCCACATATATTTCAAATTTAGCATTACTATCTCAAAGTTAGCATCTTTCTAAAACTTAAACAATTATGCAATTAAAGATTTTATGCATGTTTTCTTCCTAAATAATAAATAAATTAAAAGAAATCTCTATTACACCTATGAACACACATTTTCCCGTAATATCTCTATTTCATCAATTGTCATATTTAATAAAGTAACATGCCACTTGAGAATTTTTATGTTTTAACCAGTAAAAAAACAGTCAAATCGGCAAGTAAATTATTTCTTCAAATTACGAAAATGAAATAACATGATAGTTTGCCTCCAATCTTCCATTCCGTTAACAATAGCTATATGCTCATAAATTCACCCCAATTAAAGTTTTCATACTCTATCGTGCATTATTACTACAAAATAACAATTTACAGTTTTTATCGATGAGTGTTTTCTACATTAATACCTGTAAATGGTTATACTTTCTCTCTAAAATCATTAAAAAACACTCTATGAAATAATGTTACTGTGTAATACGTATTAACGCGAATTTTGATTCGTAGTAACAATGCTGATGTTCTTAAGAATGGGGAGAGCTTGACGGTAGCTGGGCGTGAAACTTAATATATGTTGCAATTTCAAAAATAAATACAGCTTATGCATTATTCGTTATGAAATTAAGTTCCACAATTAAATAAATTGTAATCAAAGTAAATGAAGCCAATTTGATTAAATCGACATTTTGTGAAAATTGACAAGAATACACTACCCCGAATATGGTTTATTTCAACGAAGACTTATATTCCAGACAACAACACACACATTATATATATATATTTATATATATATATATATATATATATATATATATATATATATATATATATATATATATATATAAGATTTCGTCAGAATCGCAAAAAGTATTCTTTCGAACATACGGACACTTAAAACGTACACCATTTAAACCCCAAGTTTGAAATGTTTCACGAACACAATACTTTCCCTATATGAGAAAGTTAAAATTCCTGATTAAATTTATAATGCTGTATTCATAAGCTAAGTAACTGAGAAATAAGTATAGTTTTAGAGAAGTGCCTCCTTTCTAGAGCATGCGAGTGCGGTCATACATATGGAGCGAATATATCTTGGATCACATGAAGTGGGAGAAAAATAGGTCGCCACCCAGTATGCATACAACAAACTCAAATAAGCGTCCTAGCTATCTTGGGGAACACACGCTGCATGGCGGCTACAGAACTCTCGTAACCCCCGTAGCTGTTTGTACCTGCTAACACATAATTTCCCCCAGGTGAGCAGACAGCATGTTGTAATTCCAACTTCTCGTCTTGACAATGCTGCGTTTGATCAAGGCAAAAGTTTTCCCACGCTCGGTGGAATATTGCGGCTTAAATATTTGATACATGACTAGTCAAGTTTCAGCCGTATTTTCCAAAATTTTTATACGCGCGGCACCCTACAAAAAATAAGCGACGCCGCAGCGCTCCAACTCGATAGCAGGTTAAATGCATGCGCACATACGGGAACCATAATAGTCGTGTGGGCGAGTTAAACTGGTAGAACCATAGCGTCACCAATTTATTCAAGTCCAAAATTAACGAAAAAATAAAATTATTTTCGGATACACACACTTATGTATGTACCACTCGCGAATCATCTCGCAGGGAATACCCTTATTTAAAGAATCAACAGTTACAAGCAAAAATTTACACCAGTGGTCGGCAACCTTTTTTGATGGCGGGTCAATTAAAGGTTTTGGAGAAATGCAATGGGTCAACATTTGAAGTATATACCATGCCAAAATTATGGCACCGTATAAACGTGGTATAAAATTGACACGCAAGGAAAAATAGCTAGTAAGTAACAATGTTAAATCAAATAAGCGAAATCCATGGAATTTACGAATGTTCAAATACTTCACGGGTGCAAAAGTTAAACAAATACGCCTCTTATGCGACCTATTTCAGAAGGAAATGGCGCAGTTTGTTCTCCTGAGCTGGATAGGCATTAATAACAGAACCCCGATATATATTTTTCTTCCAAAAGGGGCATGAAAACAAAATAACGCTACAGATGGGCAAGGATATTGCGATCAACAAGCATAAAAACCATAAGTCGTGACGGAAATTGAGAATTTGGTTTCAGCGCTAGTAATACCGAAACTTTGCGATACAATAAAGGAAACATTCGAAAAATAAATCTCTTCGATCCCGTCAAAAATAACATACGCCGTCATAAGTTTATATTTGGGATATTATGCAGATTCGAACGATGAAAATGGGAGAGATATTTCATATGCTACCAGCGGAGATTCACCAAAACTGGGATTTTGAGCTAAGTTTTTGTTAGTACCTACAACTGAAGCTATTTCCACAGAGAATATCAAGGGGATGAAAATATTCAATCCCACATTTTTCAAATTTGTGACCCTCTTTCGCTTCCGTAAATTTATCATAGCGATAAGGGAATGCGTTTATGTCAGTGTGTACTTGGAATTTTGTCAAATTAATTTCCATAGTCGATGCAGTAAAAACAATAATCAATTAGTCCATGTTTTACGGAGGTAGTATATAGGTATTCAGGTATCTTCTTTTTTTTCATTTGAAAATTTACATTCTTGAGCACGAAGAAAAAAATAGTGCTCATTCATTTATTTTTCATTATAAGACGGGAAAATGACAATCCTTTGAAATAAAGCGCTAAGTTTTTAAAAATGATTTTGCTATTTAACGGTTCTCAAAATAAAAGTTATGAATTTGGTATACCGGAGGATATTTTAAATATACTATGAGATATAGAAAATAACGGTTTAATTGAATATTAGCGCAATCATTTGATATATCAGCGATATTAATAGCGTGATATTACAACATTTTTTTCGAGTTTTCAAATTTAATGTATTTTTACATTTTTGCCTATCTTTAATCTAAAGACAAAAATAAAAATTCTTCGTAAAATCAAAACTTGATAAAATGAAAAATAACTTAATAAAATAACCATATTTCACGAAAGGTCATACTGGGAATTTTCCCTCTCTCTATTCTTTAATTTCTCACTCTCTTTCCGTCCCATTCTCCCTGCATATCTATAGGTGCTCTTTGGTTCATGTACAGACGTTGTAGAATGATTATAAGAAATTTTAAAGTCGACACGCTGTATCAGTTCTCATATGATTCAAATGTAGAGATGAAAGGCACCTTGGAATCGAGTTCGAGCCGTTATTGTACACGGTCGGTTTCATCTCACATTTTCAAACGCAACATTATTCTTTAAATCTTCGTTGGAAGGAAGGAACGCGTGCCGAGATCGGGACGCACGCCATCGCGAAACGTACGTCATTACACAGACATTTATTATGGTGCCAATAGATGTCAGGGGATAATAAAATTTCGTATCTTCTATTAATTCTTTTTATCATATTTTGTTTTAAAAGTTGAGGTTTAAAGGACACGTTTTTCTCGGACGCCGCAGGTAAAATACAAATAAGTGAGGGAAGAATTGCAGATCAAATTCATTTGGCGCTTTTTCCATGTTTTGGGATTATGACGTTATCATAATATTACATCTTTGGTTGATATCGATGGCCTCGTAATATTCCCTTTAAAAGCATTATATCAATGCTATGCAATAATGTTTTCTATTTAAAAGCAATGCAGCAATTGCAGTTTTATTTCTCAATGTTAAAAATAGAATTTTTTTCTTTTTTAGACTATGAACAACTGTTCGTTCTCAATCACACGGATTTGAATTTTGTTTAAAAAATATTAATCTCAGTCTTTCAAGAAATTGATGGAATGATATGATCCGAAGATCCTATGCAGACAGGCATAAGCTGTGAAAGTTGGAACAATTTTTGAAACGAGAAAAAAGTCTGCTATGACCCGGGTTCAATTCCCGGTCATAGCAGACTTTTTTCTCGTTTCAAAAATTGTTCCAATCAGTCTTTCAGTTACGGAACTGTTTCATGTCCAGAGCTCATATCTTAATTGTAACTAATTTAAAAATCTGATATGGCCACCATATGACTTTCTCCATACCTGTAATATTACTAAAAATTCCATATCATAGCTTCTTCTCACATATATAGTATAAAGGATAAATATAGGATATATGACATAGAATATCTTTAATAATATAGCTTCTTGTACCTCGCTCACTCACTGACACAAAACTCTTAGGTACTTCTAGACGGGCTAGAAATATGAAATTTGGCAAGTAGGTAGGACGAGTGCCACAACCGACAAGAAAAATCTAAAATTACAAAAAAGTTAATATTTTAGTGGTCTTTTTAACCCCAATGTTCCATTTCAATACTCCGTAAGAAAAGCATGAAATTCAGTGCAAGGCTATCTAAAAATACATTTTTCAATTGCTTAAAATTGAGCTACGAATTCGAGAGAAGAACAGTGGGTTCTTAATTTTTGAAAACAGAATTCAAATACGTACAGAATTAGCGTAAATATCCGCTTTTAATCGGAAAAAAGTGATTTTTTTCCTCTTTTCAACAATGAAAATCTTTAAATACTATGGCAAAGACCTCCATGCTTTTAAAGGGATCTGATATTATACGTTACGATTACAGTGATTTAATGCTTTAATGGAAATTAATGCCATCATAACGAATTACAGTTGAACTTCCATAACTCGAATATCAAGGAAAAGTAATAATTATTTGAGTAATAGAAAATTCAATTTATGGAAATATATTTTTAAATATTTGTGTATATAAAGTGGAACTTCTATAACTCGAATCTCAAAGGAAAGAAACAATTATTCGAGTTATAGAAACTTCGAGTTACGGAAATATATTTCTTTCATTTTCTTTAATCGAATTAAAATCAAGTTTATTCCCATAAGCATATAAGTTAACTTATTCTAATTTTCAATAACACGCATATTATGAAAACATCACCAATATTTTCTTCCGATAATATGTAAGATTTTATTCTATCCAAAACACTAATTGCAACACGCACTGTGATTGAGGGTATCACAGATAATTGCAATTCTCACGTACTACTGAAAGCACAAACATGACGATTAAATATGGGTTATCGACTGTAGGAAGGAGCGAATAGGTTGGTTTTTTCGTGGCTTTAAGGGATCACAATAGGAAAAGCAACCTTGATAGCAGTGACGGTAAAACGTGAAAAGTATTTTAATGTTGTATTTCGTAGTTTTTCGAGATATTTAACTCTTTTAATTGTTAAATATAATGGCGTCATACCTATTTCTCGATATTTTTATCCAAATACGTGTTAAAGGCATGGATGATGATGCCATAATCTTAACAGAAAGTATCCTAATTTTTACATAAATTTAATATATAGGGTACTGTCTTAATGATGATTATTCTTATTGTTCATACAGTGCGATCTGAGTCACGAATGTAGAAATACGGAAACTTGGACACGAGCCGATTGCCTGAGTATTTGGAAATTACGGACAGTTGCCTTAAATTGACGGAAAATTATAAATACGCTGCTATTACTCATGGAAATTATTAATTAATACATGTGGCCTCCATGTGACTGAACTTCTTTTGCCCTGGAGATCGTGTTGGTTTATTTACAAATTTAGATCTTGATGTATGGTGATTTTTTTAAACGCTTGGAGAATGCAAGAACCGACTACTTGTACATATACAACTTAAGGTACTTTAGAAAATTGACAGAGCTGTAATTTGGAAGGAATATAGATCGTGTGATAGAAACTGAAAAAAAATCCAACATTTCAGAAAAGGTTATATTTAAGAGGTGTTTTTGGCCCCAAAGTCCAATTTTAAACACCCATAAGAAAAGCACTCAAAACTGTGCAGGGCTTTTTAAAATTATTTCAAATTAAGACACAAAGTCGGGACATAAACCATACCGTGGATGAAAGAATGATGTTTATTATTCTTGAAAAAAAATTTCAAATGCATGCTGAATTTCCGTAAAAATGTAATTTTAATCATAAAATTATGAAATTTTTTTCGATCTTCAACAATGAAAAATATTAACTACCATAACAACGACTCCAATGCCTTTCAATGGGAATTGGTTTTCCATACTTCAAAAGCATTTATTCAATTCTTAGACTGCATTATAATCCATTTGATTTCAGCCAACGACGTATACATACGATGATGTGATCATTTTAAATTAATTTTTTTATACGGATACGTACTAAAAGGTTCGGATGATGACACCATAATGACAACACACAAAATATCATAATTTTTAGATAAATTTTATTGTAACATATAGGTTATTGTATTAATGATAATTTTTAGATAAATTTTAGTGTAACATATAGGTTATTGTATTAATGATGATTATAGTTATTGACCCATGAAACATGAAATTCAAAAATTTGGGCGCGAGCCGATTGCCAGAGAATTTAGAAATTCCGGATAGATGCCTTAATTTCTGGGAAAAGGAAAACTATTATCTTATTTAAATGGGCTGTGTGTAGTTCAAATACTGTCGCGTTGGTTTATTTAGGAGTTTAAATCTTGTTGCATTGCGATTTTTAAGAGCTTGTCATGTATAGTACTACCATATCCTGAAAATTGGTCTCTCCAAGTTGCAGGACTCCAGAGATATTGCCCAAACAGATGGACGGACAGACAAACCGAATACATAGCGATTTAAAAGAAAGCGCTAAAAACTGAAATTAATCAGTAAAAGTGCGGATTAATTGTTTTTATTCGGCGTGACAGAATGACAAAAACACAAACGAAGTAAATTACATATTAAAGCAATATGTGATTGCTTCTCAAATATGTTTCCTTTAAAATTATGACAATTCTTACCTGGGGACATACAGGAGCGAAGGCATTGGCCAACTTAACTCCCTCCCACTTGTCCGGAGGTTTTGGAGGGGCGAACCTCAACTCTCCAACTGGTGCTGCGGCGTACCTAACTCCCCAGAACGCTTCCACCGGATCCAGCGGGGCCACCGCGCCCTGTTGCTGCTGCTGATGGGAGCGGGAACCGGGCTCCCTCCCGGATACGGCGGCCGCCCTGTTACCCAAACCCCTCAACTCCAACACTATTCCTTTTAAGGGTCCCTGCTGGGTCTGCACTACTCTGGGGGACAGCAGCCTCTGGGTGGAAGAAGTGGAGGAATGTCCCCCGGTCTTTCTGTACGGTTGAGGGGTGGGAGGTGGAGGATGGGGAGGAGGGGCGGAGGTGGAGGAGGGCGACAAGGCCCTGGCGGCGGAGGGGAGAGGCAGGGGCAGGGGGAGGAGGAGCATGAGGAGGAAGATGGCGGCGTCGGAATTGTGGGGACGCCGTTCGCTACCCGGGACTCGCATTTCCGGCGCAACATATTCGCTTAGAAGTTCAGTCTGAGAAACCACCACCAGATGGCACTGAACGAAACATGGGGGGAAGAGAAATTCCTTCACTTTGAGACACTTCACACGTTAGCACATGCACTAAATTTAACTTATATGCATATATATATATATATAACAGGAAACGGATTTATCTTAAGGTTTATTCTCCACCATTTATGTTTAACACACTTAAGATTTAATATCAACGAACACTTTTAACACGAAACACCGATATATGCATGCATATTTTTTTAATAGTTACGCGTATTCCTTAGAAAGTTTCACACGGACTGTATTATATTCAGAACTTAGAACCACAAACGAAATAGATATCCTGAGTTTTTCTCAAATATGATTTTATAAATCGACTTCGATTCGCATCACTAGTTCCGTTAACACACGCGGAAAGTGGATATCTTTTTTGCTCTGTATCATCCACTGGCCGTCACAACCTAGGTCATAAACATAACAAAGAAGAGAGATACCGCGCCAAGACTTGGAGTAAATTAATCCGATAACCTTATGCACACTGAGAGCCTACGTATTAATTAATTACAATGGGGTGGGCGAAATTTAATGCTCCGTCATCTGCGAGAATTTACGGTCGGGCGCGGAGGTTGCGAGAGGCGGTATTGATGGTTTGATGGGGTGGAAAAAAATTGAGGTTGCAGAGAGAGAGAAGGATAATGAGAGATTGAGTGATGGGACTTCACAAATGTTCCACTAATGGTTTCCTCCCACTTCCGCCTCTTTTTTTCCTCTTCTCCCGCGGAGTTGAAACCCTCAGGAGATTAAATTCTTAAAGTCCCTCTCTCTCATTAATCAGCTTTTTCTCCCGTCTCGCTATCGCTGTATCTCCTTAGTCTTCTTCTTCCCGGGAGGTGGCAGCATAGGCTGGAGACGAGAGAGACAGGGAAGGGTGATACGTCGCAGCAACAGCCTCCCTGGAAATTAATTAAAGGAAACGATTTAAAACCCCCTTATCTTTTGTCTTGTACTAGTACCGTTTATGAAATGTTGCACCATAGGACAGGATTTTAATTACTAAAACGTGAAATTGAAAAATATCAAATTGCATGGTGATCATATTCTTGAGATAAAGTTCACATTTAAGAGACACAGCGTCACAAAACAACTTAAGAGCCTTCTATATTGCTAAATCGCTGTTTTTTGCTTAAACACGGTTACAACGAATAGCTTCTTTTATTCAAACAATATAATATGTATAAATAAAAAATATATCCACTTTATACTTTATTAGTAAACGAATATGAGTATTACAAATATAAAGCCATGGAAAGCAATAAAAATTCATAGGTTATCGCAGAAAAAAATTCAGATCATAAATTGCGTCCATTAACAACCGTGTAAATTAAACATATAAATAACGAACAATAATAAAATAGACCGTATTAAACGCTTTTCCTTGTCCTCGATCCAATTTTAATCTTGCAAATAAACTCGGTTAAAGCGGGATTAACAAAAACTCGACAGAAAATTATAATTGTTCCTGCATTCTCGAAAGCACATACGCAACTAAAAACTTAATTAACGAAGATGAATGAAAAATATTTTCATGCTGACTTGTGGCTTATCCTTGAGGTATCCTTGGGTATGATTAATATACCGGCCTTTATTGTGACGAAAGTAAAGCGAGTTTTCCCCGGGGAAAGAAATTTAATACATCCGCAACATGTAAAGCCATGTGTGTTTACCTTGAAAGACAAAGGAAGACCGCCATTGAAAGATAATTGTTAATTTCGGGGAATCCCAAAAAGACCACACATTCACCCGTTCGATATTACTTTCTCTTTTCCACCGTAATACTTTCTACTTTGGAAAGATGCCCCGCTGGGGGTGAGAGGCAACTTCAGAATGGACTTTTCACGTACAGATCTGAAACAAGGCGGTCCTTCTTGTTTCTCCGAGAACCAAAAAGTGCCCCTTCCGTGCATTATTCCTACGCAAAAGCGTTAGGTAGCTTGGTATCCAGAAAAAGATTTCACCATCTCGCAATCTTTCTTAAAAATAATCCCAGTTCTCCTACCCTATCCTTTTCCAATATCTAAAAGTGGCATGCTAAAATCTGTCATCTTATTACTGGTGAAATATTTAACCTGGATCCTAAAATGTCCTTATTCACACGAAATCTGACCTCACGCCGTTCAGAAAAACAGAGAAAGTTTTATTTTATTTTCTGCCAGCTGAGCTCCTTCGAATGAGAAGGCGTAATTTACTTTGGGCCGAGCGTCGTAATGGAACGGACTTGAAAAAAAATCGAAACGGCTATCTAAAAAATATTGGTTGAGTGTTACAATTTGAAGTTTACACTCGAGTTTTCTGTTTTCCTTGTCTTCGTGTTTCAGCGTGACGGAAGAATATGTCTTGAGGGAATATAAAGTACAGTTTAGTCATACATAGTTGATAGATAGCGTTTAGTGGTAATATAATCTGAGATGAACCAGAAGTGTTTACTAAGAGTTCGGAAAACTCAATGGACGATATAAAATTGTACTGCATAATTTAATAGTATCCAACAATTATCATTACATACTTATCAAATAAATCAAATTATTCTTAAGTAATATGCAGATAAATTTGCTTTACCAAACTCGATTGCCATTAGAATTTCTTCCGAAACGAATTCATCGAATAGCATCATCGAATTCTGAGGTGAAGAAAATTTCTAGATTAACGGACACAGAATTTGACCGGCAAACTATTGTGTAAAGGCATCTAAACCAATTAGATAATTTATTAACTTAAATTCCATAAAACAACCACAACGAACAGAATTGATTTTCCATGCCCTTAATTCAAAAACAAATCTAATAACGAAAAAATTATAATAAAACTTACATGATTCTTCATTCCAAGTACAATAACTTGACAATCACTAAAAAAAACCTAAGTACATTAATGATGGTTAAGTTCTTCAAAATAGTACCAAACATACGGCATCGTATTAAATTAAGAGTCGTCCTAATATCAGATTAATGATTAAAAAATAATTCTTCCGCATCTTATTGAGTTAACATTTAGAAATTTAATCAACATAAAAATGTGCACTAATTCCTGTTGGAGAATATGTTTTCACGGTGTTTAATGCTTATTTTGGCAAATCCACTAATTTACGTGCATCAAGACCGTTACTGGCTTCGTTAAAAATTACGAGCGTCTGTAATTTAAAAAATAATAATAATCTCTAAAAACTGACTCCTATTTTAAACCGAACCGTCGCTTTAATCACAAATGCAGATCGTCGCGGGAGGAGGACGACGCCGAGCGTTTATCGCCGCCATCCGCCGAACGCGGAAAACGGCAAATTTCGGAAGCGTCGCTAATTATCCAGCCCATTCAGAATCCACGTGTCTGGCGCCCGAGATGTATTAACGCGGATCCGTGCCGTCGTGATGCACCATACGAAGGATTCCGGTGCCAGGACTAATGAACCCGGCTGCTTGCGCTCCCTCGTGTCGGGAGTGTGTGTGTGTGTGTGTGAGTACGTGTGGGTGGATGTGTGAGATGGGAAGATGGGCATGCGGATCCAGTGAGGGAGGGAGTTTGAAGTCGGCGGTGGAGGCTGCGGCGGCTGAGAGGACCGTCATATCCAGCGCAACGGACGCGAAGCGAGGACCGCTATTCTTTTTTTCCGCGAGTGTCAGGGGGGGTCAAACGAAAAAAAATATAATGGTAATAAACCGCGGCTATTCGGGTCAGCAAGAGGCTCTCTCGATTTTTTTATTTTTAGGTGGCGGTCAGATGGGACGAATAAGCCTCCGCCACCGCCCAGCTACCTCATAAACGGATGCGCGGTCTCTCGAATCGCATATTTTCCCCGCATCTCTCCCGAGGACTTTACTAGCGCTAAAATGCTAAATTGGACGTTTTTGTCCTTACCTACGACTCACGATCGCGCCGGTATTTTTTTTTTTTTTTAAGCCTCCGACGAATGGAGGGGGAAGAAGATGAATGTTCTTGCCATCTAATAAACTCTCCCTTGCCTCTAGATGTAAATTTTAATGTAGCAAATTCTTTTCGCGTTCGATCCCTCTTTTTTAGTGTTCAGTCATACCATACAAATTAGGCGAAATGGCTACAATCGAGAAGTAATCCGCCACGAGTAATAGTTTATTACAAAAAACTTTTAGATGAACTACATTCATTAATTTTCTATTCTCTTCTGTGCGTAGCATGAAAGCGTTTTTTCATAAATTACTTTTTAATAATGGAATCGAATCTGTTAAATATACTAAGAGAATCTGTTACGAATACGTTATAAAGTATTTCGAATCAACAAATAAGTTTAAGAGTTTTTGTGTTTGAAAAGTAGAAGGCAAACATCATGATGACAATTTAAATATTTAATTTTAGTAGTTAGAATTAATATTTAAATATATCATATAGTGCATAATGATCGTTTTATCAATGAACAGAAAGAAATTTTAAACGATTGCCACTCGGTTTCGGCTATAATAAGATTTCTTTCACTTCCTTTAAATATTTGTCCATTATAGAATTTTATTTATTTACACCCACTACCATTGTAGATTCTAATTCTATCGTTTAACGCCTTAATGTAATTCTTAAAATGCATTACTCCACGCATAACTGTCAATTTGCTGTACGAGCTCCAGAATATATATATATATATATATATATATATTAACTAAAGGAAAAGAAAAGGTAGTGATGAGGGTGGCAACAAGGTGTTGAGGGAAGCCCAGCGGACACTCACCAAGTTGAGGACCAAGCTGGCAGGCTGCTGGGGGCGTCGAAGAGACACGTAAAACACACGAACACAAAAACACACGCAAGCTTATCGGGCCTAAGCCCTTCTTCAGCGAAAGAGTAACGTAAAGTCATATATATATATATATATATATATATATATATATATATATATATATATATAGAATAATATATAATAGAGTGCCTTTCAAAACTGGGACAGTTCGTTTAACGCAGTAAAAGACAGACGAAGAGTTTTATGCAATTATGTAGACACATTTTAAAAGAAAAATAATAATTCAGCCATAACAGCTTTCTCGTATTATGTTAGGTAAACGAGGAATATTTTTAAAGTGTCAGTATATAGAACATGTTCGACGATTTAGTTTACACCACCGATTTGCAAGTATCACGTTGAAACCAATGTGATTGATTGCATTTCATCATATGTAATGGACAGTAAATAAAACCTAATTCGGTAGCTATTAATAAATAAATTTTTTTATTAAAATATTTTAACCGTAGAAATGGCAAGAATTCCATGCTTCCAGATTGCTCTTGAAAACTGCAACGCTAACGAAAGTTCATAACTCCAAAAAAAAAACAAATTTTCGAAATTAGCGGTAAAAGTGAGAGCTTTGTTTGTTGACGCAGTATGAAAAAGCTCGTTTTATTTATCGAGGTTTACTTGGAATTGTAAGCTTAAAACCCTTTATAAACTTGGTAATTAATTACCTGAAATAAATTTATTTATTCAGTAACTAATTTTAACTATCAATCCATAACCATTTGCTCAGAATCTTAATTTGAAAACTTTGAAAGCATCCCTTGCCGTCCACCGATTTTTCAAAATCACTTCTTCTGCAGTGCTAAAGATGGCATGGAAGGTCACAAAAAGCGGAAATTTTTAATTTTCTATTTGTAACCATCTGCTCCGAATCGTAATTTTAAGATTTTGAAGGGCCCCCTGCCGCCCACCTTTTTCTCCGAAACAGCTCTTTGCCAGCAAAATAAATGCCACCTTACTTTACATACATCCGGCAAATTTCGGTCTTATACCTCCTACCTTTCACATGCCATTTGAATTTAATTGACTGCGCAGACGGGCGCACAGAGATTATAAAATAATACAAGTTAGAAATGAAAGTGAAAGTCCTCCTGCCAGAAAATATTTCATTAAATACTGATTCGCCAGCATATTTAGTTTGAGAGAAACGGACGAGACGAAATTATCCATTTTGATGAATCAATTATTTAAATTCGTGCGTGAAATGATTAAGCTCGATGGGAACAGCGATCAATTAAAAACGCGTTTACGAATGATTGTATCGCGCTCAATTTATCCGATATGCAGTAAATTATTACATCGCCTATTCATTAAAAGGGAATCAATCACACGAAGAGTCATCATTTTAGGGCAAAATGGCTTCCGCGCTTCGCAGATGTAGAGGGTGGATACCAGCCATTTAATATTCCATTTGAATTAATATACTTTTCGTTGCACAATTATTTTCATCTTGATTCATTTTCCGTGCCGTGGGAATTATGAACCGGGTGAAACATTGGGGAGATATTAAAGTAGTTTTTACCAAGTATAACTTGAAAAGATGGCCTGTTGAAAAACCTTCTGCTGATATTTTGTCTTATTATATTAATCCGTCGCATTTTTTTGCTAAGATTAGTAATCTTTTGAGATTATCGACTAATCACGCTAATTTAATATAGAATCAAAATGGTTCATGTAAGATGAATCACTCGTATTTTTCTAATTTGTACTCTTCTGTAATTTGGCAGAATTTGTACCGTGACTTTAAAACAACACGAAAAAGGAACGGGTCTACAGTCTTTTTAGATTTTTGACAAAGATAAACTTATTTTCATACATAATTTATGACCCTAACAAAGTTTCCATGTTTTCAATGACTCGTTTTTAGATCGATGGCTTCGATAACGCCGCAGTTTACTTCAGTTATGAGATTTAATATCGGTTGAGTCATATAGACTGGAAATCGGTTAACAAGAAGTGTGTTGGAACGGCACAAATATTTCATGTTAACTGAATTACACGACAAAACTTCTTATGGTAAAAATCAGTCAGCATATCTCATCACCGAAACTACTCGGCAGGTATTCATGAAATTCGGTATTTAGGACATAAGGCAAAGAAAATAAGAAAACAAGTGAAAGTATAAAAATTAATTTTTATAACCAATTTTTATATGGTTAATACTTTAATATGAATAAACTTTATAATATAATTATGATAACCTTTCTGCTTGAATGGACGTAAAAATTTTCAAAACTGTCTACCAGCTGTTAAGTGATGTGGGGGTTTCTCTATTTAATGTTTTTACAGTTGAGAGAATGGCAGACAGAAGTAGAGAACTGAGTGGCAAACGTAAGAATGTTTGTTATATAAGTAGTAAGAAGTTTGATAGTATCTTTTGTTTTATTAATGGAAATACTAACTTATCCATTCATATTGCTTAAAATCAAGGAAAATATACTGCTAGTTCAGAGTAATTACGCTTTAGATACTAGTAGGAGTGAAATTGTTGAATATTTCATATTTTAGTCACCTAACTTAAATGACAAAAATAATAAATTGTTCTTTTCCTAACATCACATCAACCATCCGTATAAAACAGTATAAACATAGTTAGCTGAAGAATTGATAAGCTACAACATAACACTTTAAAATGTTTCATATATATATATATATATATATATATATATATATATATATATATATATCTCCATCGCTGAAGAAGGGCATACGCCCGATAAGCTTTCGATTCTTTGTTGTGTGGGTGTTTATTTACGTGTGTCTCTTTGACGCCCCCAGCAGCCTGCCAACTTGGTCCTCAACTTGGTAAGTGTCCGCTGGGCTTCCTTCAACACCTTGTTGCTATCCTCATTAATACCTTTTCTTTTCCTTAAGTTAATATATATATATATATATATATATATATATATATATATATATATATATATATATATATATATATATATATATAACAACTTACGGAAAAGGAAAGGTAAAATGAATATATGGATGTCAACAAGGTGTTGGGATGAGGAAACCCAGTGAGCACTCACCAATCAGACGACTTCAGGTTGGCGAGGCCCCGGGGATGTCGAAGCGACACACGTAAAATAACACAAAAACACAGAAACATCACAAACGTAAAGCTTTCGGAACTACTCCTTCTTCAGCTACAGAGAGAGAACTGATGGCGGTGACACTGGGTGGAGGCATGGGGTTGGAAGGGTAGTGCGGAAAGGTCGAGGATTGGAGGAAACGGAGGGGGTTGGGGATGGGTAGGGTGTTGGAAGAAGACAGAAAGGGTGTGAAAAGCTATCGAAGGTTGAGGCCTGGGGGAGTGAAGGAGTTTAGGAGATGGATATGCGAAAGCTCCCACTGACGGAGTTGGGGAGCCGAAGCATTGTCGGGGAGAGCGCGAATGACTCTCACTGTGAAGCAGTTGTTGAACTTTAAATTATGTTTGTTCGCATGAACGGCCACCGGCAGCGGTCGTTTGAGAATGACGCTGTTGCGGTGGCCATTCATGCGGATGTTGAGGGGATTGCTGGTGAGGCCAACATAAAAGGCGGGACATTGGGTGCATCTCAGGAGGTAAATGATATTGCGGGTGGTGCAGTTGGTGGTGGAAGTTATGGGGTAGGTGATGTTGGTTGTGGGACTGGAGAAGGAGTTGCAAGGGGGGTTTATTGGGCATGTTAGACATCGGGGTCTACCGCAGGGGTAAGATCCGGCAGGGTGTAAAGGCGTGGGTGCTGGGGATTCTTTCTTCCATAGAATATTTGCCAGATTAGGGGGACGGCGGAAGGAGAGCATCGGTGGTCTGGGAAATGGGATCTGGTGAGGGGAGGATGAGAGGATAAGGTGGGCGGCTTTCAGGATGTTTTTCAGAATGTCGTGGATGCCGGGGAAATACAGGGTGGTTAGGGTGAGTTGGAGGGTGGAATCGGTGGTGGTGTGAGTATTGAGGTGGGAGTTAGGGGTGGCGGGTGCGACTGTCCTCATCCCAACACCTTGTTGACATCCATATATATATATATAAAGAGAGAGAGAGAGAGTTATTATAAAAGTTCGTAATTATATAAATGGTTCACGTAGCCTAATCGAAAGTGCCACTTCACTGGAGACAAACAATGAACTTTTCCATATATGTGGTAAAATATCACCTATAACAAACTATTCTTCAAACAAAATTTGTAGAACTAGTCAAATACTCGATGATATTCTTAGTACATTTTTATCGAAGGAGTAGCCGATTTCAAGAAAATAAAACGAGAAAGTCGTAATTCACTTTGAACTAGGAAAATTTTTCCCGTTTTTTAATCGTTCTTAACGAAAACAATCTTCGTGGCAACTGAAATAAACAATATCTGCTGTAAACAACGAATTAGTTTTCCCTCTTGCGCACGCAACATTTGGTAAATGAAGGGAAATGTATTGCCTACTACGTAAATACGTATATTTTCTTCACGTATACGCAGCGTTTATAAGTGAAATGGGTGATTTACGACGAAATGAACGTGTATATAAATATTAAATTACCACTATTCGAGTGAGATAATTTTTAAATAATTGTCGATTGTTTAATTAATTGCAAGTGATTAGGATATAAATCGACTAATAAAAAGGTCGATATTTCCTTGGAATCACTACTGATATTTTTTTCGGTTTTTAGACATTATACTAAGCCCTTAATATTTATCTTTTTTGACATAATTGCAGAAATCGTAAAGAACGCCTCTTCCCCGCATGTATGCCCGCATGATGCGTGCATCTTTCCTCAATTGTTTAAATATAAAAATAAAGCCCATAGGTAATTGCATGATACGTGTCAATTTTCTCAATGATTAATTACACTAATTTATTTCAGCCAATTGATTTATTTGGTGTATAATTCTTTATAATAATAACAATATTCTGAAAAAATAGTAAATTCACTCAGACATTAACTACATAATTCATTATAACAGTATTAGTCCCTATTTTACAATTAGTTACAATCGGTAATCTTCTTCTGTACTGCGTTATAAATAATTTTCTGTTCTACAAACTGCCACAATTCGTTCACAATTGTATGTATTGTTTCTCCATTTGGTTGACTCCAAAAAAAACGGCAAACACCAGACAGATATCCGAAGCACTTATTCTGAACATCACTTCGATATTATCGTTATAAGCTTCATCATTTTTATTGTCGACTAATGTATCCGATATAATAGAGCTCACAATGCCAGTCGTGTGTTAAAATTGATGTGATGACTTATGAAATGTTAGTTGAGAGAAGAAAGGTGTGGAGGCTCTCTAAACTGCCATTTCGTGTTATGAGAAGAAATTGACAGAATATTTTTGGGACCGAGAATAATATTCGCATCAAACGGTATTTCGTGTTAAGGATTTCGCATTAAGCGAATAATTGTACACGGAAAAATATATGCGCCGGAACGGACAGAGCATGCATTTCGTGTAAACCGAAATCCCACGGTATCCGTTTTCGTGTTAAGTGGTTTTCACTGTAGCTAACAATCGCGTAACACTTGGTAAAGAAACGTCTTATTCATGAAAATTTCGCTCGATATCTGAGCTACCACTCTTTCCACCAAAAAACGACCTAATCCCTTCTTTCGTCACATCCCATCCAAAGAACAAGGTGACCTGTACTCTTTCACCGTTCCACTCGCACAGTTTTTGGCGTGTCAGCCGTCCGAGGAAGACGTCTCTCTCCCTCACTTTACGCCTCCTCCCTTTAACCACCAGAGAAACGCATTTATTTCGCACTGTGCTTGACGTGTGGGATGCCGCATAGCCCGGGGCTCAACGGTCTCTCATGGCCAGAACACACACGCCATGAGGAAATGAGGGTCTTCTCTCACTGTAGCCGTCGACCCGCGATTCTCCCATGGCGTCCACACCGTTTCCTCAGAAACCTGATATTACAGCCTCTATCCCATTGTGTCTCATCTCATCATCTCGCACTATCTTCCGGCTTCCTTCCCCGTCAACATTTATGTCCAGCCTCCATGTCCCTACGCTTTTCCGTGTCTCTTATTGCGATTATCCTTTAACACGCATTTTCTAACCGCCTGATGCGCATTTTTCTCGCTCCTTTTTTATCTAGCAAGTGCTATTTCGAGTTTCCACTAATTCGTGATGAATACGACCAATTACGCTCATGACATAAATATAAAGGTGTTGAAAAAAAGTAAATTTTTTCGTTATAAAATATCTTTCGGAGTATTTTCTGATCGTATGGAAAAAAATTTATAATTTATTTCTGGCGGATTTAAGTCATATTTACACCTTTATCCATATACAGGGTGGCTCAAAAGTCCTTCCACAGTTGAGAAAGTAACATACATAATTTATTTTTAATCTAATATATTAAAAAATTTAACGTAGCGGACAGTTTCAAATGAATCAACAGTTCTTAAGTTAAATATTCATAATAAATATCTTATACTAGCTTAATTGCCCGTCAAATACAATGGGTATGCGTGGATTAACTATTAAATTTAAGGAACTTCTCATTATTCCTCCTTTTCGGTCTTCCTCTCTCCCAACCTCCTCCCTCCCATCCTCCCTCCCTACGATTCTCCCTCCCTCCCATCCTCCCTCACTATATGTTTATTTTATCAATGATCTACTCGTGCTGTGCCAATTTATTTATTTTTATCTCTTTATGATTTTAATATATTTATAACTTGTTAAAAATCTCATTTATGTGATGTCTTCAGTGAATCTCAGTAGGTTTTGCCGGTTTTTCTCACCCCCTTCTTGTGTGGGTGTTTTCCTGCAGTGGGTTTTTTTTCATGGATTCCATTATTCAGCAGTTCATCTTTTTCCCACAAAATCACATCTTTTCTTTTCAAATACTTGTATTTTTGTTGTTACCTGTATTTACATTGCTAATGTTTTATGTATTATTATATATATCATGACGAGGGGTTAGGTGGAAGATGGGACTTCTTAGTCTCAATCTCGCCCCAAATAAAGACCAAATCAATCAATCAATTCCTCCCATCCTCCCTCCCAACCTGCCTCTATCCCATCCTCCCTCCCTCCTAACTTCCCATCCTCCCACCCTCCCATCCTCTCTCCTTCCCATTCTCCCTCACTCTTCTTTCTCTCTCCTTCACTGGAAAAATAGACTAATTGTATACCACCCTTACTTTCTATGTACCCTCCATTCTATATCCCTTACTTCCTGTCTCCCTTCCCACATCCCCCTCTCTCTTACTCTACAACTATATAGTCGTTTAGATAAGCAAAATAATCCCAACTAAATCCCAGTCCCATTATAATTACATAATTTCGCGAAAAATCCTACGATAGTTTAAGGCAATCTATGCACTCGTATATATTACACATATGCGGGTTGAGACAACAATTGATTATAGAAGTTTAACAATGATGTGGTCGGCAAGGCAAGATCCTGTTTAAAAGCCGATATTTTTCCAAAATATGTGATTTAAATGTTTAATATGAAAGATTTCGAACGGTAGGCGGAAAAGGATAAATAGAATAAGAAACTTTATTAATATTCCTAAAACATAGTTCATAATCGAATATAATACGTCAATTTTTTTAATTTTAATTTCCAAAAGAATAAAAGCCTGCATTTTAAAAAGTCGCTTTTCATGTGTTATCTTGTGGGAAATGGAAATTGCCCCTCAGGAGTCGAACCCGGGTCTTTTTTCGTATTATTTTCGTCATTTAATTTTTATATCTGAATCAAACATTCCTGCGAAATTTCAACTTTCCACCTAATCGGTAACTTTGTTAAAAACGCGTTAAAACGTGCCATTGATGACGTCAGCGTTACGATGACAGATCCCTGAAACTATATGTATAATTACATTACTGTAATCGTCGGCGAACTTTTTGAGAGGTTTGCATAAACTTTTGGGAAGATTATATCTAAACCGCTGTTTGGACGATTTTTGTTATCTAAAAATTGTAAAAATACAGAATACGTCTGTTCTTTAAAACTATTAAATATTAAATGCTTTCTTTTTAGTGGGGGTTTTCCGCCACCCCTACCCTCCATAAGAAAAGCGTTGGAATCAGTCTTGGGTAATATAAAATCGCATTTTAAAAATAGTTAAAATAAAGATTTCGAACTCGAAACCTAAACGGTTGCATTGGAAAAAGAATGAAGTTCATTTTGGTTACCGTGAAAATTCATTTACGTTCCGAATTTGCTGAAAAATCTGTTTTTAATGAGAAATAACGCAACTTTTCAACAATGAGAATTGTTAGTTATCATGGCCATCTCGTTTGAGCGTGCAGAAATATAAAGTGTACTCTCGAGTCCCTTGACGATATTATGCCATTTTGTTTGTTTACTTTTTTCTGTTGTTTTCGAAGAAAGAAGTTTAATAGAACTTTGAAATGTCTTTTAATTTTATTTATCAGATTATTTGGATTGCCCATCATTCATTTAATTTAAAAGTTAAGATATATCGTAATGCTTCTAAGAAACCTATCAATTAGTAAAAGATTATGTAATGGAACCAGAATGATCGTAAAAACCTTTGGTCAAAACGTTCTTGAGGTAGAAGTTATAACTGCCGCTCATTCTTGTAGCATTCATTTCATCCCTAGAATCTCTCTTGACACTTCGAATGATCCAACTCTACCTTTTAATATGGAAATTCTCAGTTCGACTTGCATATGCAATGACTACTAATAAATCTCAGGGTCAGACATTCGATAAAGTAGGATTATACCTTCCAGAACCATGCTTCGCTCATTGCCAGTTGTATGCAGGATGTTCATGAGCAACGACTTCTGATTCCTTGAAAATTCAAATAAAAACTACTTCTCGGTAAGGACAAAAAATCTTATTGTGACAGATAATGTTGCTTGCCGAGAAATTTTTTGGTAAAATGTTTTAACTTCCCGGTTACAAAAGTTTGTCAGTAAATTATTTGTCGTTGTAGTATCGATTTAAAAAAGTGTGTATAATCAAATGAATATTCTTAAACCATGCGAAAAATATTTCAAAAAGTAAACATAAAAATTGAAACTTTTTGATAAATATTTTTAAAATTATCAAACGTAAATGCGCAAATGTTTCAAATTTGAAATTTTTTAAAGGTTACAGATTTCTTTATCGCTACAAATTCATTAAACAACAAGAAAGAAACAAAGAGAGAAAGAAGATGGTTATTTATACCTATTTAAAATTTTAATTAAAAAATATAAAACGTATTGAAATGCTGGATATTTCTGTGCACCGCTGGGTACTTCATTGTAACATATTTTGTAAATAAAATGGGTGTCTGTACAACTGAATTATTCAAAAAAATCCAAAATCAAGTTAATGTGACAGCGAAGCGTCAAAGGCTCACTAGTTAAAAATAAATATGTTAATTTCTAAAGCATAGAAGGACATTTGAGCTACCCTGCTGATGTTCATATGAAGAATTAAAGTCACCTTGTTTTTAAATTTTAATGCCGTCAATTTATCATATGTCAAAATCTCGATTGTATGTAAGAAGTTACTGACACTTTTTCCTCGACCAATTTAAGTCATTTCAATAATTTTTCCACCCAATACTAAACCATAACAAAAATTATAATTTGAAATAATACGTTAGTTCCATCAGAGACAGAAGCTGATCCATATAATGAAAAATTATTGCAACGATAAATATTAATTGAAATGTAATAAATTTTCTGAATTTTATTCTAATAAATGTATAATTCTTACGAATAAAATAATGTTAATTTTCTTCCAAATAGGAGCAAGATTTGAGAAAATACGACGACAATGTAGAAAAAAGAAGTATTTCAGTCATCAATCTTATTAAGAAGAAGTAGAACGAAATATATTGTCCTTATAACTCTCGAGTATAACTTCATAAAGTTCCATAAATAAAAAAGTCCGTTTGATTTTCATGAATGTAATTAACATATCTTAATGGAAATAGCCATCCGCACGAATCTTGCGAGTCACATTAAAAAAACTACCTATGTATAAAATACAGAACTTCCAACATAGGAATTAATGAGGTCATTTTCACTCATGTAGTCGTGCTAATAATGTGCGTTGCAAAAAATAGAACGAACTTGTTTTCTCCGGCATAATTTCCATTGAAATATCTAACTAAAGTTATGAAACCAGTAATTAAGCAACTGTATTCTTTCTTTATCGTTTCTCGCCTTATTTGTAAACCGAGAGCATGTGTAATTCATTATTTAACTCTGCCAGCAATATCCTCGTTTCGACCAAAAATTTAATTTTAAGTATCAATAAACATGATCATGGATGAGGATTATAACAGCCGCCCATGCCGAAATTATCTAAAAGGCAAACAACTAAAAGCGCGAATTTAATTTTTCATCGCCGTATTCCCTCCCTCCTTTCCTTTCTCCTCCACTCATTTTCCTTTTTCCATGCGCTCTTCCCTCTTCTTCCTCGCGGCCATAATCCTCCTAACATCTGGTAGTCTTCCCTCCCTCATCCCCTGATTATCCCCTTCCCTTGTTGAGAAGTTCTCCCTCGATCCCAAAGTTCTCAAACCAAACAACTTTGCACTCCTCATCCACGCACAAAAGAATGTAAAATAATGTCCTCGGCTCGGCGACCTTTGTTATCGCTCATTCGATTGTTCTGTATCCTCGATCTCTTTTGTTCTCTCGCCCGCCCTCCGTTATGAAACAGGTGACACACTGCCACAATATCTCGCGGCGAGATGGTGTGAACTCCTCTCGTTTTCGTTTCTTTCCAAAACTATCGTGGCTTTGTTTATTCGGAAATTTTTGGAGAGCATGAACGCGTAGACTCTGATCTCTCCAGAGTTCAGGAGGCTTCAGATGGTCGTAGGCTGAAATTGTCCGTTGAATTTCAGAAACCGAGAGAAGCGCATTTTAAGTTACTATGGAGAGTACAATATACCGAGAAACCCGGAAATTTGGGATACCTCACCATCGGAAAAAACTTAAACAAAGAATTTATCCGCGAGTAGAAACTGTAATAAGCTACGTTACAATTTCGAATCCCTCATTGAAGTGTGCTTTCATTCTAGAGAATATTATTAACCGCACTATGAAAAATATCACCCAATTAAAAAATTAAGCATTCAAGGTTAAATTGTGGAATCCGCCTTGTAAATTGAATCCATTTGGTGATCCCGTACTAATTAAACATCTGAGAAACCACAACCGTTCCATGAACACTGGAGTTTTCAAGATAATCTATAAGAAGGTCAACGATATAAAATTGCGATGACATTAAATGACCACTATTATTCGAAAAAACACCCACGAGAAAGAAATTTATTCCCTTGACCTACCTCTTTTTTTAAAGAATTCCAGGCGGTAAAAAGGAAATCATTTCGTTGGTGCGGTGAGCGTATATTTATTATTTTTTTCTTTCCCGACACTCGAGCCAATATTTTTTTCCTTCCACCTTGCACCCTTCCGCAACTTACGAGTACGTACCACAGTTCCTCGAGCTAGGTATTCCTACGAGTCTCTTCCGCCCCATTAAATTTTCCCTTACATATCTTTACATGTTTGTCGCTTCCAATTCTTCTCAAGTGGCCCAACCTCAACGCCCTCCACCTCTCTCCAACCGCCTACCTCACTCACCGACTCTTTTACGCTCTCTTTATCTCTCTTTCTCTCGCCATATCTCCCCATCTCTCCCTCTTATCTTCTCTTTCTCTTCTTTTCGCCTCTTCTCTCCTCATTCACTTTTTCTGCCGTATTTCTCGGGGCAAGATGCCTCTTTATATCTGTCTCTTTTATTTTTCGTTTTGACTCTCTTAATCCATCTCGACATTTTTATCCTTACCACCTCCAAATTTATACAAGTCTTTACTTCCTTCTGTATACGGTGCCGTGCCGTGCCATGCGTTGATAACTTTCACTCTTTAACTTAATGGGACACGCTTCTCTTAACTACCGACATTTATCTCAGCCTTTTTCCTCCGGAATTTATTATTCCTCACATCTTCTTAATGCTCACATTAAAAAAATATTTCACTAGAAACTGTTATTCCACATAAACACGTGCATAGTGGCTTTACTTTATTAGACGTATTATCTTTCATCCATACTTTTTTCTTATAATCTCACTATACACAATATTTACAGATGTGAACAAATTATAATTACTTAATAAAATATTCTTGTCGTACAGAATATAGCCTAAAGTGGAAAGTATAGCGTTTTATCAACATATAAAAGTTTTAAGTCGCGCAGCTAGGTATTCTAACTAAAAAAAGTCACTGTCCGATGCACAAAAACAAATAGTATCTGCCCATTTTTTTGTAGAATATTCGACATAAAATTGACTGTTAATGCCATCTCTAAGTAATTCCCAAATTAATTCAGGATCAGGTGTTAACATCGATACCACTATATCGTCTATTATTTAACTAGCAATATTCCGGCTCATTAACCTTTAAATACGATTCCATTATAATTCTCGAAATTACTCTGCCAAATTGTCGGGGTATATTGATGTGTTCTGCAACACAAATTTTGGAAACCAATGAAAAATATGTAGTGATATAAATTTAAAATCAGGGAAACCGTTAAACATTTTAAATGATAAATTAACAAATGTTGTTTCTCCACAGTTATGCATAAAACGCGCTTAAGTGATCAATTTGTTTGTCCGTCCGGCTGCCTATTTGTCCGTCGGTGAACAATTAACTTTTTTGACTTAAAATATAAATAAAAATTTCTTTTTTAATTTTATAGCTCTTATACATCAGTGAGTGTTTCAACGATTGGGTTTCCCAAGTAGTTCGTACATTTTCCGCTGTGTGGCTTCAAATTCGGAAAATTGGCAATTATAAAATGGTATTGTAGCAAAACTATTGAAAATATTTGGAAAACTCTATTTGACTATTAGATATTACGCTAGGTGGCTTCAAATTCGTAAAAATTAACAACTTTGAAATAGTATTGTAACCAAACTACTAAAGCTATAGGAGTAAAGGTATCACGCATGGGAAGGTCTAGTGAGGACCTACATTCTAGCGGTGCGGGTAGTCCTTTCCCCAAATGGGGCGGCAAACTAGAACCATGAAAAGTTTGAAGGAAACTTGCTTCCACCTCTTACTTTAGCAAGGGTATCTTAAATGTTATTTCTACGAGACAGTTAAAAGTATTTATATAATAAATGTGGCAATAAAAAATTTACTGAAATATCTGCAAAATAATGAGCATTTCAAATCTTTACAATGAACGACTCCACTAGTGGACAGGAACTAAAGCCATACCCATCCATTTTATAATTCCGCGCCTTAATAGCCCAACTCGTACATATTTCGCATGATCAAACCACTCAGCATAATGACTAGCTTGTAATAGCCTATACTGTGTCACCGAGATCCTTTCAAGTGCTTCAAGATAGCACCACAAAAATTCCAGGTTTTTATATCAGTCAACATTTTTTCTCCGAAAATACCTATGAGCAAAACTCCATTCTTTTCTCCCTTTTAAAGTATTTTTTAAAAAGAGGAAGGCGGAGAAGTGGGATGGTTGAAGGAAAGAATCATTCACACAAAAGGCTCAAAAAACTTTCTTTTTTTTCCCTCCCTCTCTCCTCTAAACCTTATCCGCAAAACCCAACCCGTGTCCCGAAAGAGGACAAGTTCTTGGAGTGCCTCCAAAAGGGATATGTCACCGCCCACTTGGAAATCGCCTCTGCTCCTCCCCACCACCTTCACCCCCCCCCCTCTCCTCTCTCTCCTTCTCTCCTCTCTCTCCTTCTCTCTCCTTCTCTCACTCCGCTCCCCTCCTTCAAACTCCTACGTTCCCACACATGACCAACCGAGCGCTTATACGGGCGACACGCAAGAGGGATAGACAGGCTACCGTGAAACTCTTCGGCGGAGAATGAAAAGCGCACCCTCTTTTCTCTCCTCCCTGTCATTCTCTCGAATCGGGAGTACGTCATACTTTTTCCACGTCTCTCTTCCTTTCTCGCTCCCCTTCCCATACCTCATTTCCATATCCATCCCTTTCGTATTTCCCAACGTATCTCTTTCCATTCTGA
This sequence comes from Tanypteryx hageni, assembly GCA_028673005.1. Taxonomy (NCBI): domain Eukaryota; kingdom Metazoa; phylum Arthropoda; class Insecta; order Odonata; family Petaluridae; genus Tanypteryx; species Tanypteryx hageni. The sequence continues at coordinate 46,232,390 of CM054117.1, forward strand.
CTCCTTTCCTTACACCTATCTCATGCTAAATTTATTTCGCACTTTTTCGGTTCCATTTTCCTCGAATGTCTATCTCCTACTTTTTTACTTTCTACGCCACTCTTCCGTCATAAAAATTGCTCTCTGGCCGTGTATGGCGATATATCCCATTCCTAGTTCCTCGTAAAACTAAAGATATCTCATCTTCCGTCTCTCAGTTTTTACACTCTGGTTTTGCTTATTTTTGTCTTCCAACTTCGTTGTCGGATTCCTTCCCAGCCTTCCTTGCACGGTAGTTTCCTATAAATTCAACCAACTCTCTTATTCGGTCCCTACTACTCCAAAATACGTCGTTGAAGCTAATATATGTTACTCATCACGACTTAAATTTAACAATAGCTACTTCACCCTTTCCTACGACTCTTTGTTTAAACCTTTTCTCATCTTTTTAAAACCAACTCATCGGCACCTATGAATTTTCCGTTTTAAGAATTGCGTCTCCAAAAAAATTTCAATTCGTTTTGTTAAAAATTTTAAAAAATCTGACGTGGCCACCACATGACTTGCTCCATAACTGTAATATTTCTAAAAATTCCAAATAGTTTACATAATAATAAATATTTTAAGAAAAAATTTAGGCTTTATAAGGAACAGAAATAAACTCAAACCATAGCGATACTGGATATTGCCACAAAGCACCAACAATTAAGAAAATAAAAGGAGCGTTACTAGGACGTAATTAAGCGTCAATCGTTAACAATAATCGGTAGGAGGCGTGGTGGTGGAAGCTAAAAATATAAGATATCTCTTAAACGATGCATTATATGGGAAAATGTTTCAAACAAAGGTTGTGGAAAATTAAATTTACTACAACATTTATTTCAGTATATTTTTACATACATCAAATATTCAAGCAAGCACTTCAAAATAGCGGATACGTGACTAGAGTAAACACCCACTTCCGGGTGACCGGTTTTTACAAAAACCTAATCAGTTATTGTTATCGCTTTGACTTGATTAATATATTTTAAGTTAGAGCACCCACAAATAACAGTCACACACACAGACATTAACGAGAAAATGGTCAAAATGTGTTCAGGGGACCTCAAAACGTCTTTCCGTTGAAATCTTGAAATCGATTTTTTTTTCATGAAAACCATTCTTTCCCCTATACTACGTATGGAGAAAGTAATAACTAAAGTTATATGTTAAATGTATTTAACTATAGAAGGGTAATCATTCAGAGTCTAATAAATTCCCTTAAAATGAAATTTAATTCTAAGTTACATATTAGCGAAATCCATGCATGCACAAACTTACTCGTATCATCGCTATATTTTTAAAATAATTGCAATTACAAGACATATGTATAATGTATAATCTGTATAATCTCAGTACTCTTTCCTATAATACATTCTTCAAGTTTTACGTTGCATTTCTTGAGAAATCTCTAAAAAAATAATTTTTAAGTCTGTGATTGATAAACTTCGCTGCTAACATCACAGATTTGTTATATGCAAGACTGGCAGTATGTACAACAGTTTCAATTATAACCTGATATTTTAATAAACATTTTCCAAGGTCCTTGTATAAGGATCTAACCTGCGTCTATAAATCACCATCAGGATCTTAATATTTACTCCTCACTTTTATCTCGTCTATATGTCGCCAATTTTCAATCTTCCACTCTTTCGTGCCATCAACCCACTACCCTCGTGCCCCCATCCACACCCTCCATCTCCGATTCCCACCAACCTCGTTCATTCAGCACTGCGACCCTTATATCTCCTCCACCCACGCGAAACCCCTTCCCCGGGGTTGCAATTCGCCCACGAGGCCGGAATTGATGGCTTGGCCATTACCTCGAAACGACCTCGTTGAAATCAATATTCCGGACGGAAAGATTGTCCCATTCGGGGCGTAAAGTTGGGATCTGCTGGGTGATCGGTAACACCCTCGCATGCACTGCCAGGTGTCAAACGATTGGTTTTTTCGCACGGCATCCGGAATTTCAAGCTGAGAGTGGTGGAGTGGGAGAGGGGAGATTGCCCTGTTTGGCCCCCTTCTCCCTCGGGCCCTTTTTAGTGCAGGTTTATTGCGGATATAACACCCTCGCCAAATTGCCCCATTCTTGCGCGTAACTTAATTAGCACCTCGTTTTTACACGCCCTCGATACCTCGTACGCAACTTAGAAACTGTTAACAGGGATTCGTGTTGCCTTATGAAATGTTTTCGGAGGTGTAGCGATTCGGTAGAAGAGAAATTTTTAGGTGATCTATGGACTTATTTTTCGCTAATAGGTACTCACTGAAAGTCGTCTCCAAGGAGGTATAAAATACAAAATGCCCACCCCTAATATCTTGCCCTTAACTGCTCTTATTCCCTCCGCGCTTAAGTACTAAAATGATTGTCAAAATATCTAGCGAACTAAAACGAATTACAAAAGAAGAAAACGAAATTGCAGTACGGCAATGGTGAAGCACTCACTATGTTAAACGATCGCAATGAAATATTTCCTCTATTTTTGTGCATTAAAATTTCAAGAGCTGAACAACGATTACATTTGTTTGAATACATGGATAATTTGCACAGAATTTCTCAATATAAATGATTTAACGAATAAATACATTTATTATTCTCTCCTAAACATTTATTTTCTTCATAATAATTTAGAGAAATAAAAACCATAAATTCATAAGCGCGCATGTTTGTTGCACGTCAAAAATAAAAAATAATATATAAAAGTAATATATGCCAGTCTATAGGATAATTCATATGTCGATCGTAATTGATTTGATATGCATTCCCTTCAGCAACGACGATATCATTCAATTTACTTCTGAGAGAAATGTCAAGGTTACATCAATTATTTTTCTGATTCATTTATAATTAGCTGAAGGAACTTTTAAGGGAAATTTAAATAGATGGATTATTTAATCGATTGCAAAGAAAATAAAATGTAATTTTATCGTCATTTTTGGGAAATGAATTTGTAACGATATTTTTCGTGAAGGCTCATCTACGCTTATATATCATAGGTCAATTTTAAACAGTAAAACTTGAGTTTTTATCTCTGCAACGCATTCATAATCTGGATGCTCATTTCCTTAGTCTTTGAATTCCTTTATTTGCTTCTTCGATCCTCTTTCAGATAAATATGTCCACAGCGATGTTACGAAAAAATTGTTAAAATAGAATCTTATTTTTATCAATAAAAATATATCTAGCACAAAAGGAAAACCTAATCTGCATTTCTAGCTTTTAAACCCTAAGGTTATGTGTTTTAACATATATTGCACGTATTTAGACCCTAAGCTTAAATAAAATCATCGTTTTATAAGATAAAGAATATTATGAAGCAGGATTCGTTTCTTGTCGAAATCTTAAATCTACTTGTCTCATTTCAGAATATTCGTAATAAGTGAAATTGAAAGTACTTCCATATTTAAAAGCTCCAAACAGAAATTTTTCCGAATTCACGCCATCATCGTTGCGAGTAACAGAGAAAACAATTATAAAAACTTATCTTTTATGAAAATATTTCTACGTCTTCTTCATTATGATGCGTAAATGATAAGTAAACTCGTCCATTTCATATGTTACCTTCTTTTGTATTCGCCGCGGATTCACGGTTCGGCTCGACATAATAACTTTCCGTTCGAAATCGGTAAATCAAATGTTGCAAAAGGGTTCTTTTTAATTTTAAGGATCCAAAAGTGGGGGAGCGACCATTCTTGCCCAACGGCGCTTTTAATTTTCTCGCTTTATGACCGAAAAAGCAATTTCGGCTTTCGCTTTTTTCTGTGGAAAAAGTTCCTGCAGGTTCTAAGCGATAATATCGTAATTCACGCCTTCTCGATGTGATTTAGGTGAAATTCCCAAAATTCCTCCAAGATTAAAAAAAGAAAGAATGTTACTTTAGATTAAATTCCCACGAAGAACGAAATTCTTGTTCGCTTTAATAAAACAGCTTTGGAAATATAGCGAGAAATAGTTACAGGAATGGCTGTACAATATTATCTATAAATTCAAAAAACGTGAACAAAATACCCTCCGAATAATAATAAATCCTTAAGTTAAAACTTTACATTTACATTCTCCACTTGAGGATATTCAATTAGGTCAATACACTACTTACATCAAAAAATCATTAGGGATAATTTATCTTATTTTGGACAGCAATATTCCCAGCCTTTATATATCTACTGGAGAAATATTTTTTAAGAACTCGAGGGTAAATTCGAATAACTTTGTATATGCATACGGGGTCCATCTGTAATACTCATGTATCATTCCTGATCTTTAAAACTGCATTAATATGTGATTTCATGTTCACACACAGTAAGTAGTCCCTTGTGCAAGGCGAAGGTTAACTTCTTGGAAAGAGCCGCGTTGGGTATGACCGCGTTACGCGAATTTAATCATCGTCATAGTTATTCAACCTTTCAGTAAGTTTTTGGCCCACCCAATCCCATCTTCTCTTTCCAAAGCATTTCCCTTTATCTTCTTATAACCATTATTTTCTTTTAAGACATCTACATAGTATTCCATTTCTCTTTCTACCTCTTTCCCTCTTTCTTAGAAACCTACCTTCTATGAGTAATTTAAGTATACCGCCTCTCAAAAATTCTGTCTTTCTTTTATTACTGTAATTAAGTTCCTATCTTCATCTACTGTGTTTAAAACTTCCTTATTTGTTTTCTCTTTTTTGCTCAAGCCTACGCCATACCCATATCTAAAACACCTCCTGTTTGTTCACATCTTTTCTGAAAGTCCACGCCTCAATCATACAATGCTACACTCCATTTCAAAGTTTTCACCAACTTCTACTTAATATCTTAAAATTTTATTCCCTTAACATTTCTACTGAAAGTTCATCAACTCTTACTGTTTTTATAGCCTCAAAGTCCCCAAAATCCTTTTCAACCTCTTATCCAATATTCTCCTGGCCAATACTGTCACAGTCTACATCTTCCCAATAGATTCTGTCCTTAAATCTTTTCCACACAATTCCTCGGTATACAATTTACATCATTTCATCATATCCTCCGGCTCCAAATATAGTTGGCCGTTTTTGTCTTTGATTGCAGCCAACGTATATCCCTTCTTATTTACCATTAACTCATTCACTTATCCATATAGCAAGTCTATTCTGCTCCGTCTATGTAGTTACTCCCAATCTTCACTCTGTCCTTCCCACCACAACTCCCCCACTTTGGTGATTTCCTTCCTAAGCTAATTGTTTCATTCTCTACACTTTCTCCTTCAATATTTCATATTAACCTGCTTCCACATCCTCCTCTCTTCCACCTTTTTAATCATCTCCTCTATATCCAGGACTTTCTTATTTTGTTCTAGGTTATCTTTCCTATAGTATAATTCACGATTTTAATGATACGTACTTTTATAAAACCCAGCATTTTGCATAACTTGTGTAACAGTCTCCCGCCATGCTCTTTTTTATCCGGAACACTTCTAAAACCCACTTTGATACTTGATTCTCTTTTACTACTTTTTTAAATTTCAGACAATGAGCATCAAATCGTGAATAATGTATGCATCAGCCTCCAAAACACTATGAGAGCTCAAAAAACTGTTTCTATACTATTGTCTGACCATTATATAACTAGCATGATACCACTGCATCTCCTCTGATTTTTTTCGAAGATATCATTGCCTCTTGTTGGGCTTAAACATCCTATTCGTTACCATTAACATGTTTCTTTTAAAATAACTACCATTTTCTGTCTTTCTTCATTCCTCCTTACTAGACCAAATGTCTCAACCTCGACACCGTCGTTGTCTTTCTCCGCAAGGTTACTCCAATTTCCCTTGGACCTCAACTCCTTTTTGGCTTTTACATATCTCATAACCTCCCCTACTTAATTGTAGAATTCATCCGCTGCCTTATAGCTGTGGTCACTCGTATAATCACTAAGTACATTGGTTATACCGTAACTTCCGCTAACGATCCTTTACCTGCTGCTTGTTTGACTTTTTGCCCTGCCTTCTTCTCTAAAACTAATTTTACTACCACCTGGCTATTCTTTCCCCCAATATGAAATACCATGAATCATTACTTCGAAAACCTCCTTCTTTCCATCTAATTTCGCACAAGCCGAGGATATTTTCGGCCTTCATTTCAAGCTTTATGTTTTCTAATTTATCTTTCCTTAGTATCATTAATAAATAATTAAAGGTGGAGACAACGGCGAAAACTGTGTTAAATGAGAAATTAACTCCTTGAGAAATTTCCTTAGTATCGTCCAAACGTTTCGAGTTCCCATTCTGATATTGAAATTCTTCTTCTTCGTCGTTTAATCGCTCTTCTTTGGGCTACACCCTTGTCGTGGTGAAAGAGTTTGGGTATTCAGTAGACCTTAAGAGCTACCCTGGTTCAAACATCCGCTTTTGAGAGAATCACGCATGCCAGTGAGATCAATAGGTGGGGACCAAACTAAGTATAGCCAATGTAATGTTGATTGGTGGTGCCACGTTAAAAACACCGATGAGGATGACAACGGGAAACCACCTCAACTATTATTCCAAGTATCATGGCTCGGTTTATAAAGAGACATTTGTTTCGCGACGTGTACAACAATGACGGAAGTAATAACATCTCGCTCATCATCCTACACATACTTAATACCTTATGAAAATTCGCATGTTCTCATAGGCTAAGAGATTTTTCACCTCAAATTCTACATATATACATGTGGCGCGTGCGATGGTGTAGAATTGAGTTTTATGCGAGTGTCACAGTCCCTGAATTGCGAAAAACTAAATCCGCGTTTGGGAGGGACTCGTGCTTAACAAGGAATTATCGTATATTCGTTTATATTTGTCATTATGTTCTTTACTGAGGACTTTTAAAGAAAATTACATTAATAAGCATTGCCGATTTTTAAGTTGCATTCCCGTACCACTCACATTTATTCTCATTTAAATTTCCTGAATTTCCTCGAAAACTAAAGATCTTTCTTAAATTAAATCCCCTCGCTCCAATTTCCAATTCGACCCTCATTATCCGTCACAAATGGAAAAGGAAGAAATAATGATTAACAAAACTTCCGCCACAATCTATCTGATTGGTAATCTAGAATAAGGAATTTTCCCAGTGGCACCCTTATACTGTTGGCCTACATCGCCCGCTTAATATTCGATTCAACCAATCCTTCCGTGGCAACGAGTCAAGCATAAAAAATATTCCGATTATCACCATTTTCCAAAAGCTTTCCCTACGACGTCTCGGTCCAAAGAGTTACAATGAAAAAACCAATGACGTTCTTCGAGCGATCCACGCGTCCTTGTGAACATAAAGTAAGCATCCTCTCTCTCTCTTCAAGGAAGGGACCGGATCGAGACCGATGAGGCATAAGGAGGAGGAATACGAGAGTAAGGAGGAGAGAAAGAGTTACAGCTCGTTATCTCCAGGATGGAAGAGGGAAAAATGCGAGAAAGTCGTTAAAACATTCGAGAATCGAAAAACTTTCGATACTCCTTTTTTTCCTTCGCCTACCAGTCCTCCCTCTCTCTCTCTCTCTCTCTCTCTCTTCGTCCTCGTACTTTTCTCCTAACGGCTTCGGCACTACGGGAGGGAAAAAATAGGACTAAGGAAGAGAAAAAAATGGGTGGATAAAATGAAATAAAAAACTTCCTCGCAGCCACCGCCTCCGACCAACCCCGGCATGACTTGAGTAACGGTCTTGAGCGAGACGAGGGGGAGAGAGAGAAACGTGTTGGCAACTCCCCGTCCCTGTTCTCTCAGCAGCCGACCACCTTCCCATTCCCACTCACACAAGTTGTACATTCACAGAAGTAGTAATAGTGGGCGGGGTGGAAAAAAAATCGCCATCGGGAATGAGGAAGGCGACGAAAGTTTTCTCTTTCTCACCCCTCGTCTCGTTCCTCTCCATGTGCGCGTGCGTAAATGTGTGTGTACGCGCGAGCGAGGACTGGCGTGTTTGGGCAATTTAATTGAAAATACTTCCGCGGATATCTGGCAAAGAGTACGCGTATTTATTTTTTCCCCGTCCCCTCAAAAGAGTTTCGCGACCTTCATCCGATAAAAAAACTCATCAAACAAGTTGGCGACCGAAGAAGAGAAAGTCCGAAAGATTTCTAACTAAAAGTCGCTGAAGACGGAAATCGCACGCCAGGAAAAGAATAAAATAGCAGCATAAAAATGGCGATAAAAGTTTATTTTATACAAAAAATATGTGTAGAAATCGAGCATATGAAAAAATCCCTTATTCCGAAAGTGAGAACCACGAAAGAGGACAGTCATTTTTTCAAAATATCGGAATAATTACGAGAGTTACGAAATAAAGAACTCCTAAGAACGGACTACTCGCAATGAGTTACCGAATTTTTTTGCGCGTAGGCTAGTAAAACTTTCCTAATCCCGTAGTTAACGTGTACGCTGATTTTTACACTCAAGCAACGTAAATGTAATGCTTTTACACACAAGACCACTACTGGGATGGCCATTTCCTCTCAGCTTCCTGGTCCTGACTACACGGTTCTAACATGACTAACCTTTCCTCCCGAACGAAACCAGACCTTTCGACGGTAATAGTCCATTTACACCTTCACGAAACGACAGCTATTCTAACCGAAACATACCAGCAGACAAATATCTCCACGTTCTAACCCTTCTAACATTCACATTATCTAACTTCAGGAAAAAATACAATGAGCTTGTAAATATCCGATGCTCCGAGCTATTTGAATATTCGAGTTCCAAATAAAGTTTCTGTTAATAATGTTTTTTTTTAAATACGCCCGCATTTTCAAATTCTCGCTATATTATCTACAGCCGCAGTATATAGTATTCCCAAGACATGCTTCCTGGGATTAGCTTTTCGACTCCTTAGAATCCTACTCTTTGAATTTTATCTCTCTTGAAAGGTATAGACTCCAGAAGACTTCCCTTATTACCCCATGTTTCCCAAGTCTTTTCCCTCACGTAGTCGTTCGCGAAAAGGCTTCGACAGAACGCATTATTTCTCCTTGCCACCCCTCCTTCCACTCTCCCGTGGTCTCCTCCGCCTCCTCCTTTCATCCCCTAGTTCTGCCGCTTCGAAACTGGGACAACGACGTGGCCCGCCATCTGCGGACATTGTGGGGATCTGTTCAAATGGAAGCTTTAATTGCGTTAATTTCCAAGTTCTTCGAATTTTCGCTCCGCAAAGTATTCGCTGAGGGACGAAGTATTAGTTCCGACTAAAAAAAACTTTACGGTACACCCTGATCGAGCTTCCAAGTGTTGTAAATGCAAAAATGGAAAGAATTGTCGAACGTTTCTGGTGTCGCAGCAAGAAGAAATGATGTTTTTGTAACCATGAATGACTATCGCAGTCATTATAGCAGTTTCATTTTTCTCAGTGGACCTCGGTCCTAAATGTTATAGATATCCCAACTATATTCAACTAAAATGCTTAAAATACTGAACAGTGGTATATTCAATTAATACAATAAAGCAAGTTTCTTTAATCCTCAACCAAATCAACTGAAAGAAGGAAAACTCAGTAAATAGCCGCAGTTCTATAAACTGGTTGCCAATCTCTCTCTTTCTCTTGCTTTAATTCAAATCATTTTTAAAATATTGTAATCAAGCAATCAAAAATTTTTTCATATGATTAAAATATATGCTTACCTAAAGAACAGCAGTCAACTTGAAATTGTTAAATATGACTACTTGTAATTATTTAACAGAAAACTTGTGTAATATGCTTTACATCTAGGTTCAACAAAACTGAAATACGTTAAATTACCACTGGTACACACATATTTTATCGAATAATAGCTGTATAAATTAACCCTTTCTCTACCAAGATATTTTACAACTTACTCCTCCCAAGGGAGATAACTCAGTTACCAAACAATTCGTTTGTCAAAAATAGTTGTTTATTGGGAGAAATATGTTAATATTAGGATATTTATGTAAAATAAATAATATGCGATAGATATTTATAAAGAAAATAATGAATATTTAATAATTACTTCACAATTGTAGTATAAGTTTTGCTACCTTGTGTGTTGAGCACAACCAGAGGGGAACATGAAGCTGACTTGTATTTAAAACAGTCTTGCACTGTAACATACAGTCACATAAGAACATTCTTTCGTAATTCAACACGCACCTGCCCATAACCAAAATGCTTTGAAAAACTCTTTACCTATTTCAAACATGAAGAGTATAAACTGATATAGACGCGTAATATGAAAATAGACATTTGTAAAAATAATTAATATTTTATAATTACATCGCAGTTACATTAAAAAGTTCTTAGTTATCTTTAATGTTGAACACAATCAGACGAAAACGTAATACCGACTTGGATTTACAAAGGCCTTTCAATATAACACACTAGCACATACGAATTTTTTTTGTAATTCAGCACGCGGCTGCTCATCACCAAAATGTATTATTTTGCCTTGCACACCGATAGACTGAATAAATTATACACATATGTAGTCATATGTATAGCGGAGCTGCGTTTAAAGTAAAATGAAAAAATGACCAACTCTACCAAGGGGGGTAATTGAGTTACCCCGAGTGTTTTCATTTAAAAAGTGGCTCTAAAAAATTGTAAATGTACACAAAATCCAACAGTTATGTTCTTAGACGGAAAAAAACGAATACATGAGGGGATATGAATGAAATTCCAAAAATAATTATTTAAAAAAATTGAAAAACGCCGTTGTGGTAACTGAGTTACCCCCCTTGGTAGAGGAAGGGTTAAATACAAGACTTAATATCGTGAGAAGATACCACATGAGTAAAAGAAACCGAATATGCCAAATCATTCGACATGACACTAAATATATGGCCTGCATTCCATAAATCTCTCAGTAGCTATAAAACTATTAGTCCCTTCACAAGGACGAGATGCTGTTACGAAACGCTATAATACTGAAGCCTCTTGACCTAACACTTGAATTTGGATAACCCATCGCTTTCCTACTCCCCCCATGTATTATTATGCATTATTGTATATGTTTCATGACGAGGGGTTAGGTGGAAGATGGGACTTCTTAGTCTCAATCTCGTCACAAATAAAGACCAAATCAATCAATCCATATTTGCACGCACCAGCCATACGGTTCCCAATGGTGAAGTAGAAATGGAGTCAAAATCCCAAGAGCTTACGAGCGAAAGAGAGATCGTGACGGGTGAACACCTTGAAGAGACCATAATAAAATAAATCTTCCTCTTGTTTAACCGATAACTCTTCTGCAATCACGGAACGTACATTGAATGTATCACTCGCAAATCCAAACATTAGCAGGTCGAACTGATAGAATGCGAATGATTCAACCGTCTTCTTCCCAATGCGCAAAATTAACTTGGAAAAGGTCGTTAACCTGTCGTAAAAAAATCTTCCATCTTCCCAAGTGTTTGTCGTCACTCGAATTCTCTCTCTATCGACGTTCACAAAGAGCTAAGCAAATAAGGAGAATTTATTCGGCAAAGTCATATCAGTAGCGTTTAATGCGAAAACGATAGGATTGAAAATGGTGTCGCACGCAAGACCAAACATTAGATCACGAAGGCATTTATAAATCTGAATATGGTCTGATGGAACATTAGACTAAAATTTAAAGAAAGAATTGAGAGTAAACGGGAATCTGACTAAACAACGAATGGATTCACTTTATTTTAACGATTATATACTTTTTCTCTTAAAGAAGTGATTTAAATGTTATATAAAATTTAATTACAAAGATAATATTATCGTACGAATAATAACCTTTTAAATTTATCCTGTATTATTTTAAAGAAATTTTATACCATATTAACTTTTAGCAACATATAAATTTAAATTTTACGAATTTTCAAAAGCTTTTAAGACACTGTTCTCACGCAACTGAAACGTAAGTTGAAAAATTTCGGTCCACATTTTCAGGCTAAAAATTCACAAGCGCAGTTGAAATATACACTATCTTATACTTGAACAAAATATTCATTATCGAAATCTTAGTTCCAGTTGTACATTTTAGGTAGCATGAATTTAACCTGAAAAGAAAAATGTTTCATTCAGAAGAGTGCCCTCCTCTCCAACAGTCTGGATCCGAAACTGGTTCGGAAGCTTCGAGATCCTTCACTTATCCAACCTTTCCCACTCCCTCGCATATCCAACAGAACGCTCCTTCCTTCTTTGCGTACACTCTCAACCCTGAACTTTCCCTTCAAGACAACATAGAACACATTCCTCAATTACCCTTGATTTCCCTACCTCTCTCTCCCCCTTCCCACTCTTTCTCCCCCTTCCCCCCTTTCTCACCGTTACCAGACGAAGCGTTAAGATGGAACCTCAAAGAGAACGGAGGAAACAGCGGGTAACAAATGGCATTCTCTGATGTTTCTTGTGGCAATTAGCATAAGCACTTTCTAAAACTCCTTGATAGAGAGTAACATCAACAGCTATATGGAATTATTCTTAGGATAACAAATACAACTAATGTAATATCCAAGAATAAGAAGTAGGTAAAAATAATCTATCCCGATAAAGTTAAGAAAGAAGCACGGTATAAATAAGCGTATCAAGAATCAAGATGATATCAGTCACAGTCCACTAAAACGGTAAAGATTTCAGAGAAAAAATATCAATAATTTAACCACATATAATATATAGAAGGTGCTTGCATTCTGTATTCATTTTTCAGACAGATATTTCATCATGGAAAATATTTTTTTAATTCAAAAGATTTGTCCTCTGGACCGGTTTTCGTTTTTTACCTTCATATATAATATAAACCACCAGGTTTGATCAAGTGTGTATTTGCGTATACACGCACATAATACACGTAGGTAGATATTCGGCAGTTAGGTTTTTCTTTAGATTTTGAATTTTATTTTAATACCTTCATCACGGCACGCTAAGTAGTTTTTTTAATCTGAGTTACTTCATATTTTTTCTTAAGAGTGAAATTGATAGTTTGATTATACCTGAATAAGCGTTTGAGAAAATGAGTCAGTTGTTTAATTAAGTCGTAATGAAGGACATTGAGCGAATGAGCAACATAGAACTGAAGGTATAACGACAATTAAACCGAGAAGACGAGAAAAACAACAGGATTTAAAATAAAAAATATATGCACCAATTAAACACGGAAGAGGCGAAAAATCGTTATTACTTTAAAATAATATTTGGGCAACATTTAACTTGCGTTCTAAATTCAGGTTTGGGGAACTGAAATCCGGTGAAACTACTATTAAACAACCACCGGCAATAATGAAAACAGATGGTCGTTAAGAGCAACTTTCCTCAAACTAGGGGCCAAGGCCCACCATGGGGTCGCAAAATTATTTTGGATGTTAGGTGAGATGCGAAAAAAAAAACAAAATTTTTAAGAATAGTTAAATTTTATTCGGCAATTTTAAGAAATGCGATGCTATAACAATTATCAATAATTAGTATATAAAACGAACAAATTTGTATTAAAGCTTCTTATTTTTCAATTCAATGTTAGTTAGTTAGGGGGCCGCGAAAATTGAAAATTTAAGAAACTTAGATGGGTGGTCGTTGACTAGGGGAAATGCTCATGTTGCTCTAATACAGTTCATTCTGACAAAAATTGATCGTTAAGAAGAATGACTGTCATGAGAAAATTGAAAGTTTAAGTACCTATATCCTTAATCTTGTGCAACCTTAAAAACACGAAATTGAGACAGGTGCGAGGGATAAAAAAATTTCCAAGCGCGCGAAAAAAACACTAGTTAATAAAATTAAATGAAAGTTATATTATATTTCACAAAAGAACACATTCAGCTCTATTGTAAATTATGATACCCTAACAATCTCAAGGCTCGTCAAGACCATATAAAAATAAAGTTCTACATTAAGCAGTTATTATCAGAATGATACTTTCTTCCTAATAAAGTTATACTTCCAATCCTTATATTTCCTTTTAGTGGTTTAATAAAGACTTTTGGGGATAAATGAATGTATCCGCCGCTAAACTGTGACAAATATGTGCACAAAATTCTAAAACTCCATTTGTATACACTTGCCCAAATGTTATCCTTTGCAAGAGATAATACCATTGTTATCGTTTCTTTTGTGGCCTGGACAGTCACTCATCTGTGAAACACGCTTGAGGACTTCCATAAAGCTCCTTCGGGATAAAAAATTGAAGCTCCGTGGAACCCTACTGTAAAAAAGAGTGAGGTCCGACGATGAATTCATATGCAAGTTTTTCCTAGCAGCAAGCTCAAGTTTTCATCTCTTCGTCCGTAAGGAATAGTTAGAATAACATATTTTCCCGGCACGGAACGAGATTTTACTATAGAAATATTATTCAAAACATGCTGGAATTCAAGCATTTTTCGGCGTAAACCGCAAGTAGAATTTCACTGAAACGTCGTCTTTTTCATTGCTTCGTCCTTCGGTTGTATTGCCTTGAGACCTTTGTTGCTTCCACTTTAATTTAATTGAAATTTGCTTTTAACAAAACTTAAAATCAAGGATAAGGCGAAAATTCATTTTTTTAATCGATACGATTTCTTGTTGGCGAAAAGGGTATTCCATACTTCAGTTAAATTTTTAATTAGTGTATTCAAAACCAATTCAGAATCAAAACCTGATACTTAATATGAAATTAATTTTTATAAATAACTTTTATATAGATAATATCCTGATATACAGTAACTTCACTTTATTTACATTAGCTTAGGCTACATCATTTGCATTGAACTTTGGAGAATCTCGAAATCTTTCTAGTTCTGCCAAAGCACTTTGTTGCTCTCTAGTTCCTATATCTCTATCCTATCAAGAGATCTCACTTAAGAAAGCATGACAAAGACTTCACCATGGTGAATTCAATATAAAGCCTATAATCACATTTTAAATAGCGTATCGTATATCCATATTTATATAATCAGATTTTGTTCAGTTAAACCTTAGTATCGGTGGTTACGGGTGTACATTCACGAAATATTTCTCGTTTTACATATAATCCAATGTAATTTTGCCAAATCAGCAACAATGGGGTTTCCGCATATGACAAATGATTTTATCATCAAAAGAGGTAAAATTTTCACGTTCAAAAGAAATCTGTGCATCAAATCGACAGTAGGAAAATGAATTTTGATTCTTTTAGGCGTTCTCCGATTTAAATCTAAAGACTATGATTATTTTCAGTAATTTTAACGTCCAAATCATAAATATACTGAAAATACTCCATTTCTATTCAAAGGACAAATTAAACGGTCCTGGAATCGAATTTGGATCGTTATATTACACGGTAATAACCCATAATCCCCTTTAGGCCGATTTAAAACCGAAAGAATGTTTAAAATGAATTCAGCCGCTTTCGAGTTATTCGGCATCCTTTGGGATTTGAGTACAAGAGCACAAATATACAAATAACTAAATAGAAGCACATATAAAAGGTATTAAAAGACTATTAATAGAAGACGCATAAATTAGGTTTTAATTTTGTAGCAGAAGAAGTAAACTTTTTCGACCCGGGCGTTGAAACTAGTATCATATATAACTTAAAAATTAATTTAATAGAGAATTATCGAGCCCGCCTAATGTCTGAAAATAAATTCCGGGATAAGCGCTTAAAGTACGAAGAATTGAGCGCTTGTCTTATGTATCTCCAATAGCCATAAGCCTGTTATGGATATTTGAGACACCTAAGACTTTTTGATACCCAAGTGCTTCTTCTGAAATTAAAGATTGATGATGAATACTGAATAAATTCCTACAATTGTTACGGCAACTTATTGTCCTCGCAAAGTTTAAAGCAAATGTTAGGGAAAATTTGATGAGATATTGGGTCTTTATAACAAGATGAGAGCCACAAATGTTAGAAATACGTCACGCTAAACCTTACTATTGGACTCAAAGGCCATTTCTAAAAATCTCTCACCAAATACTAAGCGATGCATTTTCTCTTTCTTTTCAACTCGATCCACTCCGAGGGAAAACAATACCTGCAGCGAGAATGCAATTCACGGGGAAACGTAAACGACTGTTTTTCCTCTTTTTATCGCACATTCAAAAACCTTCCATTCTCTGCGCGATAGAAGAGAGTGAAGTCCTCGGCAAACAAGATAATTGCAGAATAATGCCTGCGGCAGTACTTTTCCAAAAAAAGAGATTATCCTCTCGCTCTTATGTGGGTTCCCAAAAGCAACCGAAATCGTTCGAACCGACTAAACGGAGAGCATACACACACTGTAGGTCACAGACGCACCGCATACGTAAACAGGCGCGCGCGCGCCAAAGAGAAGCGGGTCTTATTTCGAGTAAGGCAAAGGTGAGACGTTAAAAGAGAGGGAATGAAACCCTTATTTGCGCGAAGGGAAAACATCCTTCCTTACCTCTCTCTGTCTTATCTCCATTTCTCTTCGTTCACTCATTGAACATTTAAAGAAGTTAATTAGAGATTGGGAAATGCCCTTAAGCTGCCTCCTTTCCTAGCTCCTCGGTCCTTACCCTCTTTTCTGGGATTCCTCTCTCTCCCTCTTTCTCTTCCGTCTTTGCTCCCTTAAATCATTCCGTATTTCTTTCTTCCTCTCTACCTCACTCACCGGTAACCTTTTCCGCTCGAATTAGACCACTCATCCTCCTTGGCTCTCCTTTTTCTCAAGAGCATCATCTTACCTTCTCGTCCGAAAATTTATGCCTTTAATACCGCTCGGGTCTTAAGATACCCGTCTGTTCCCTTTCACATTATGCATCTTGTTTTTTTCTGTATATATTTTTCTCCCTATTCTACCCCTGGTATCCTCTTAAGATTTCTGTTTGCTTTTCCGGCTAATTTCAATTTAACCTCCAGTGTTCTCTTGGTCAACTAACTGATCGGCGAAAGTCGTATTATTTTAATTCGAGTATACTTGGTCACGTCGGCACCGTATTTTAATTTTCTCGAGGCATCATTTATTTTTTTAAACAGTCTTCTAACGCAGAAGTTTTAAAGCAGCGGGGCGCGAGGTTCGTTCAGGTAGGGTGCAAAGTTTCAAACTATAATTATTATGAAACTTTTTCTTAGCAAAATTATTGCAATGTTTAATGTCCTTCAGAAATTTCCACTAATGATGACCATAATGCTAAAATGCGTTTAACGTAAAAATCTACTTCATGGAAAAGGTGTGGTTTCGTTTTTATCGAGTTTTCTGACCAAATAGTTGGTGGGACGTAAGATGCTTAAGTTTGAAAACTCTTTCCAGATCGAGTAAAATTTGATGTTGCGATGCAAAGCATTTGGATCGACTAGTATCTCATTGTTAGCAATACTTGGCCAAATTGAGGTAACATTCATATGGTTACCGGTCCTTACTGATCCAAATGTTCTCTGGAAATAAATTTCACTTCTTCGTAGGAGATACCGATAATATTTATTTGATTCAAATGCTAAGCGGAGCTTAACGTTTCATTTTTAAAATATTCATTTCCAGTTAATTATAACGTTTATTCTATAGTCATTTCGCAATGTCTCCATGTACTCGGTCACTCTTATTACAAAAAGCTTATATTTCCGTATTGTTTTATTTTCTCTATCATAACCTTCTTTTTCCTACTAAAATAAACTCACGATGTTTGTGAAATTTTTATGTAAAGCATTAACATTGACACCGCCATTAACTTCATCTAACATGCTTATCCGCAGACAACCTATGGAAATATCAATAAATTACAGCTATTGTTTTGTTGTGTTTTGATTTTGAAGGGACGCAATTTTATTTTGTAAGAAATATTTCTCATACATTGCTATCATGTTTAGTGTTACATAGAGTTAAGAATGACTCATCAGTTTAAAACTACTTTAAAATAATCTCTATAATATTCCAAACCCTTTCCCTACGAAAATTTTTTGTCATCGTCTAAATCAGGGCTCTCCAAACTACGGCCCGATCCCATTTAATGTGACCCTCGAGCCTGCAATAGGTCTTTGCCATTCTTTTATTAGATATAACAATCAAGCAGTGTTGAAGAACGTTATGATTGACGTAACGAAATAACAAGATTAGTTTTGAATAAAGTAACGAAAATAAATAAATTGGTATTCCTTTATGTTTACGCTTCTTCTGTGTGACGTCGAAAATTTTCCCGGAAAAAGTCGTAATTTGTCCAATTCAGTAAACCACCTTTTAATACGAAAATAGCTTACATTTGCATAATGTGCGCCTATATTTTCAAAATGTTTTTCATGTTGATACTCTGGTTCGCGAACATAAAATTTATTGACCAAGTGGCCCACTTGTAAAAAAAGTGAGTATTGGACATATTTTCCTCGATGCTATCGTCATTTTATCGATCAAAAAGTTGATAAAATATGAATTTCATAGTTACAACAAGGTAATTTAAGTAAAACTGGCATTACTCTTGTCACGGTAGAGTTCACCTCCCCTCAAAAGTGGAATATTCCTTAAAATTATCTATATGGTTCCCTCTTGAGATTTGTCCTGAATCAACTCTCACTTTCCATATCATCCTCGCTCATGACCCAATTCATCATTCTCCAAAGTCCCTATCCATCATACTTCATTACTGTCGACTAAAATGGAGAAAATAAGGACGCTTTCTTCCAAGAATATTATACGCAACTTCCACCCAAGAGGATGAGGTATCTCCTCTCTTCTTTTCCACTTTCCTTACTCTCCTTCTACCTCCACTTTGAATACCTCTTCTGAACCTTCTCATCTAAATTTCCAGACATCGCCGATCTCCAGAGCGAACTGAGTTTTGATTTCTTTTTCCTGGAATCGGAGAACGAAGTTTGTCGAGGTTGAATTCAAGGACTCATATTGCTCTTTTATAGCCATCATTCATCTGAATTTATGGCGTCATGAAAGGAACAGTTTTTAAGATTGGAGAAAATAGCCTCCAGAGCTATGACATGGTTTCAGAAAAAATCGTATAAAATCTTTCTTACTTATTTCAGTAGAATCATTTTAATAATACAGAATATATGTTGGACTGTGTGGTAAGGAAAAACGTATCCCAATCCCATCCAAATTACTGTCAATAATTGTATCCTAAAAGAAATCAATGTAAAATATTATTATTTCGCTTGTATAAAGCAAAGAATTGAAGCAAAAAGTTTCTGTTCCATACTTACAGAAGTTCTAATACATGCATTGACTACCTTTCAAAAGCAGCGTTATTACTTGCATTGCATTGCAAAGCTTATTTTAATGCGAAACGGTAGTTATGCATTACACAATGAAAACATGCATTAAAAATAATAACACGATCTAAAACGGATAAATGTTCTGTTAAAAATAAAATTATTACAGATTAATAACAAGTTATTAACTGATAATGGAATATTTGCTATTCTGTCGAGAAATTTATGAAAGGTATTCTTATTCTACAAATTACGAGAATGGCAAAAATCTGAAACCGTAACTATGAGCATTATTACATATATATTGGCACAGATCCCTGTTGAAAATCAAAATCATTTTTCCCTAAAATTAGAAAATTCACACTTTTACAAATGATTCATAGATAGTTATAATATTTTCTTTTACGGACAAGTAATGAGGCAAATAACACTATAGACCACCGATATTGACATTTAAATGAGCAGATGTCTCATTTTTTAAATATTCCAACAATAATCAGCATTAAAATAATGTTTCTCGAGCACGTTCTCCTTCGAAATTTCCACGGTTTCGCCAGAGGTATAGAAATTTTTAATGACCAAATTTTCTCGCCGATCTTCATCTTTAAATATCCTAGCCCTTACCCTCCGCACTACCACGATTCTCCCTAACCTCAACTCGCTTCCTCTTTATGTCCTCTTCCTCAGCCCTTTTCCCCTCTTTCCTCCTCACATAGCAATCATTTCTCTCAGCGCTGCCTATCTCACACCCGAGGGCTCCTCTCGTTCGCTCTCTCTCTTTCTCGCCAATCTCACTCACTCCTATCATCATGTCTTTCACAGCTTATCCCTCCCAGCCTCTCTCTCTCTCTCCCACAGCCATCTCCTCCGTCCACCATTTGAATTCCTTTCCGCCCTCTTATTACAGTGTTGTCTTCCCCCTTTTAACCTTTCAACCCCTCTCTTCAACGCTCCCTGTAGCATCTCCCTCTCTCTCTCACTCTCCTCTTCCTCTCCTATTCTCCGCTCCTTCAAGAGCAATTTCCCTTAATCTTTTCACTTTTAGGTCTCGCCTCTCTCTCCGTGCCACGTCAGTTTATCACACCCTCTCGCAGTATCCCCATCCTTTTCCTCTTTAACCCTCACCCTCTCCTTAACCACCGACACTTATCATCTCCTTCGTTCTCCTTTTCTCCTCATTCTACGTTGCACTCCCACCAAAATTTTCACTCCTCTGAACTTTCGGTCTCAGTCGCGCAGCAAAAAAATCGAGAGAAGAAAAGGACTAGATAGAGAGAGTGAGGGAAAGACGGAGTGGTTTGTGTTAGTGCGCTCCTTTGAAGGTCTCTTCCAGAGGATTTATACCTTCGCAGGAATCTCGTCAGAATGAGTGAAGCTTTCGCGGGCAAAATGCGGAGAGAACGGCGCCGGCGGCAAATCAGGCGACGGAGGTGTAAGGAGGTAAAGAGAGAGAGTAAAAAGGAGAGAAACTATAATGGGATGAGAAAGAAGAGGAGAGAGGAATAAGAAGGTTAGGGAGGGAAATGAAGGAGGAGAGAGAGACAGAGGAATTGGTTAAGAGGGATGGAATAATTCCGCGCAGAGATAACGACGAAGGGAGATTAATAACGCCATGTTGCGCGAAAAAAAGCAAAACAGTGTCTACGTAAAGAAAGGCTGTTTCGAATGTTTTGAAGAGGATCAGCTTAATTGCAGAAGGATTAAAAAGATAAATATAAAAAAGGATGAAAAACCAACGCCTATGAATCGTTATAAAGGAAGTTAATGATGAGGTCTGAAGATGGTTTAGGAATATTCAAATAAATATAAGTGTCTTAACGGCAGGAAATTTGTACAGAAGATACGCAAAAATAAATACGATACGATACGATAAAAATGACCGATATCTTCAGTTGACAAACAAAAAGTGGTGAACGTATGTACCTTCCATGAGATTTTTTTAATACTTCGTGGGGACAAAATACGTGGAAAACACTGATTTTTCAGACTCGGCTATAGAAAATTCCTTGTAATGTCCGCTTCCTATATCTCGAGAGTTTTTTGAAAAACGTGCGGTTATTACACTAGAAATTACGGTACAAAACAAATAAAGTCGGAAAAAAGAGAAGGAAAATAAAATCGTGATGAAGAATTTGAAAGAGAACGTGTTGAAAATGAAAGCAAATCGTTCGGGAAAAATGGAACGAAAAGCTTTAAAGCAGAAACCAGCACATCTCAAGAGAAATTTCATGAAAGGAAATGAGTAATTGCAGGGAGGGGAAACAAAAAGGAAACGCTTTCCAATGACGACAACCTAAAAGGAAGATTCAAAGCGTAGGAAAACGAAATACGAATGGGAGTCACAAAAAAAGTGAATAAATTAATCAATCTCTTTTAGGGCGAATCAAGGGAAAAGGCGGAAGACCAAGAGAGAAGAGCGCAGAGTGCCATAAGGTCAGCTAGAGATAAATAGAGAGAAAGATAGTGCTGCGCAAAAAAATAACAGAAAGAAACGAAACACAAAAGACGATTTCGCAGAGTGTTAGCGGCGTGTGAGAAAGCTCGACAAAGAAAAGAAAGGCCAAAATTCGAATTAATTAAGCGAGACGTTTCATCGTCGCCGACTTTCACCGCGCTCGTTGAAAGAGGAGCCATTTCGCACGGATATTTTTCTTACAAAAGATCGGACTGACATTTTATAGGGAGAGAAAAGAATCTCCTGAAAAATAACCGCCGTAAAAGTCACACCGTGAGGGGATAAGAGCGTTTGCTTGAAATGGAACGCGTTGCTACAAATATTCAAAATTATTATAAATAGTTGCTTCTTAGATGCATAGGATATAAAACCTAGGGTACTTCTAGAAGAGTTAGAGATCCTATATTTAGCAAGATGTTTGGTACATTATTGGGTATAACCGATGGAAAATTCTGAAATTCGAAAAAAAATTTTAAGAAATTTTCCTACCTCATTATTTCATTTCTACTTCTCTTACGGGAACTGCGGAAACGGTATAGGGCTTTACAAAACTGCATTTTTTAATTCGCTAAAATTGAGATAAGAGTACAGGATGTGACCCGTTCCATTGCGGGAATCAATGAAGTATAAAAATCATGAAGACAAAGTTGAAATCCGAGCCGAATTAGCTTAAAATTTGTCTTTTTTTACCGGAAAAATGAAATGCTTTCATTTTATAAGAACAAAAAATATAAACTACTAAGGAAGCGATTCCAATGTTTTAAAATGAGAATTGATCATCTATATTGTGTTTATATATATATATATATATATATATATATATATATATATATATATATATATATATATATCCATATCCGACCTTCGTGCCGCTTTCCTTCAAGCGGCTAATGATATCACCGCACATCGCAACAGACTTCTCCGTAAACTCTCTCTGCTTTGCGTCCGGCACCTCAAACTTGGTCTTCCCCTTCCGTTCATAACAGCTGGCGAGGTCAACAAACCACCTCCTTCCCCGCCACTCATCGGTCAAACTCCCTGTCTTGCGGACCTCCTGGGATTCCCAACGCCACCATCACTTCATATCCTGAAAAAGACCCACACTTTCCTAACCCACAAACCTTTGAAGCGCTCATATTTTTCGCACACTCCTGCCACCACCTCTTCATCTTGCCAACCAGATGAAGTCTTGAACCTTTCCTCCCACGTACTTACCCCTGCCGAGAATGAACTCCTCTCACGCGGCCTTTCCTTTTGTCCCACCACCAAATTTGATCATTTTCGCCTCCTTGCCGACGTCCAGTCCTTTGCCCGCACACTACGTCTAAAAACTAACCCTCCCAAATAAGACTCTCACACCTCTGCCAACCCAAAACTCCCTCCCGGCCTCCCACCTACCTTTTCCATCTTCAAACCTCCTTCCCAATACATTCCACCCACCCTTCCTTCCCTACACCCGGTCGAACAATACCTCAATTATATCCTTTCCAGAATCTCCCAACCTAACTTTTCCGATCTTATCGACCATACAGATAATCTTACCAGACGTGAAAGGCATGCCATTTCCACACTCAAACATCTTGACCATATCATCATCCTCCCTGCCGACAAGGGCACCACCACGGTTGTGATGGATCGCGCCAAATATAACGAGGAAGCCGAGCGCCAACTTTCTGACGAAACCTCTTACCATCACCTTACTTCCAACCCCACAGACCACAACTCCTACCAAATTTCGTCCTATCTTCATTCCTCAGGCAAACAGGAAGGCCTTTCCGATTCCGCCATTGCTCTAATGATCCCCAACAAACCCCGCACACCCACATTCTACCTTCTCCCTAAAATCCATAAACCCAACATCCCCGGCCGCCCCATTGTTGCCAGCTTTAATTCCCCTACAGAACGCATCTCCGCCTTCGTTGACTCCCACCTACAACCTCTCATTCGTCAATTCCCTTCCTTCATCCAAGACACTAACCACTTTCTCAAACGTCTCAAACACCTCCCCTTTCCTCTCCCACCCAATACCATTTTGGCCACTATCGATGTCTGCTCCCTCTATACAAACATCCCCCACGATGATGGACTCTCTGCCCTTAGTAAACTCCTGGACTCAAGACCACCCGACGCAAGACCTTCCTCCCATTTCTTATTAGACTTGGCAGCAATGGTGCTCAAATTGAACAACTTCTCTTTCGATGGTCGTCACTACCTTCAAATTAGAGGCACTGCGATGGGCACCCGAATGGCGCCTTCATACGCCAATTGCTACCTTGGAGAATGGGAAAGACTCTTCCTCAACGTTCCACTCAGACCACTTTTGTGGCTGAGATACATCGACGATGTCTTCCTCATTTGGACGCATGGACCTGACTCTCTCCTTTCCTTTCTCTCGCGTCTCTCCTCCCATCCTTCACTGTCCTTCACCCACCAATCCTCTACCTCCCACATCACATTCCTGGATGTCGATCTTTACCTTCAAGACAGCCAAATCCGCACCTGTGTTCACATCAAACCCACCAACAGCCTCCAATACCTCCACTTTGATAGCTGCCATCCCCTTCATACCAAAACCTCTATCCCCTATGCCCTTGCTCGTCGAGGATGGAGGCTTTGTTCCGATAGAGCATCCCTTCTAGAGTATTACTCTGTCCTCGAGGATGCTCTTCTCAAACGTGGTTACCCTCCAGTCTTGGTCCGCGAACAGATCCATAGGGCGATGACGCCTACCCACATTGGATCTCATCCTCACACACCCACTATTCCTGCATCTACCCCTCCACTCACTCTTACGACACTTTTCCATCCTGGTATCCACAAAGCTCTCAAAACAATCCTTCATGCTGCCCACCCAATTCTTACCTCTTCCTCCCATCAGTCCCTCTTTATCAACCTTTTTGCCAATCCTCCGCTCCTCTCCTTCCGCCGGCCCCAAAATATCTCTTCAACAATGCATTATATGTTTCGAACAAAGGTTGTAGAAAATTATATTTCCTACGACTTTTATCCCAGTACTGTTTTACATTCATCAAATATTAAAGCAAATATTAAACAAATAGAATATCTCCTTAACAATGCGTTCTACAAAAAAATGTTTCAAATAAACGTTATAGAGAATATTATTATCTATGAAGTTTATAATAAACAACATTTACCTATATGAAGATTAAAAGGAGTTATTCGCCAAAAACCAAAATATGATTAAACATCCACTTCCGGTTGAGCGATTGTTTCCAAAATTTAATCAGCTCTTTATAATATAGTACTCTTTCTAAATATAAAATTTAGCATTGACACATATGTAAGTTTTTGAGTTATAGCGCCCACAAAATCTTCTCACATACAGGCTGACAGACTGACAGACACAAAGACATCATCGAGAAAATAGTCAAAACGTGTTCAGGGGACCTTAAAAAGTGTATTTCCGTTGAAATCTCGAATTCGATTTTTTTCATGAAAACAATACTTTATACTTCGTATACGGAGAAAGTACAAATAATTTAATGTCTAAGGCGGTGTCCGATCAAGTGTAAGTATGTATCTATAACTAAAAACTACATAACGAAGAGACAAGTGGAATGTTTCAATTAAACCGTAACAACAAGTATGAGGTGGTAGGCTGGTTTTTAAACCGACACATTCGAAGAATTTATTTATAGAAATATAGAGAAAATGTCATGTACGCGATCGTGTACGCCAAGTCCGAAGCTGGTAAATGTATTGCATTTATACCAATATGCTTAATCACCAGTTTTTATTTCCACATGGGTGAAGCACGAATTAAATTAATTTTTTAATTAATCTAAAATTTATGGATGAAAAACGTGACTTGTCCGAACGAAAACAAACAAAAATACGATTCTCCGGCCTAACCAGTTACCCGATAACTATTCACGGAGGACAATTTTTACGAGCGACGAAACGCACGCCGCCGATTCCATTCAGAGGGCAAAGGACAGCCTTATGTTTATGCATAAGCCACTCGCGCCCTCTTAAAGCTTTTGAAAGCGAAGCGTGAAACCAGCAACGCACAGAGGGGGAAAATACAAGGAGAGGTGGAGTATAGAGAGTTTGAATAACTTTGGGGAGAAGAAAAGCGAAATGCACGAGCGAAATAATAGTTAAAAGAAGGGAGAAAGAGGGGAAATGATATTGAAAAGGCGCGGCGCTCAAACAAAGGGTGTGAGAGAAAGAGCAGAAAAAAATGTTTTAAGACGCACAGAACACAACTTAAGGCACGGCCGACGAACCTCTCATAAATGAAAGAACTCTCCCTATGTACTTCAATCCTTGCTCTCTCTTTCTCTCTCTCTCTATATATATATACATATATATATATATATATATATATATATATATATATATATATATATATATCTCCCTATTTCTCCATTTTCCTCTTATTGCTTCCCTTTCATCTCTTTCCGCTGTGCGCCATTCACGCGCCTGCGCCGCCCTCCTTCCATCTTAGCGCTCGTAATTTATTCTATCTCGCCCTAATTCGTCATCTCAAAACTGTAATTTCGTCAGCTTTTATGTGCGCGTTTCGCTTTTCCTCTCATCGAGACTTCCTCCACTCTCCATTTCTCGTCTCACATTTTTCCGACACCATTCTCTCAACCTTCCGACTCAAGTTACGCCTTTCTCCCCCTCGCTTCGTTTTTGCGAGGCATTTTTCTCCCTTTGGGGCCAAAGTAAATTCCGTTAGTTTATAGCGCTTCACGCAATTTCTCGACTTGATTCCTTTCTTTCTCTAATTACATGATATAACCATTCTCTCTTGAATTAAGAAGTTTTCTTAGTTTCGAGCCCATTTACTCACAATACGAGCTTTAACGCAGGGCTATTTTGTTCGCTGTTCTCTCACTCCTGCGCACACACACAAACACACACACACAGGTTATCTTCTCCATATTTTCTCACGCCTTTCATATTCCCTTCATTTTTCATTTTCCATCTTCTTTTTTCCATTAATCCTGTGTTTACTCTTCTGACCTAATCTTTCGTCCCACTTTACATTCGTCTTCCGCGTCTTTACTTGTCTCCTTACCAAATCTCTCCTTCCTTCCACTCGCTTCCCCTTTCCCTACCTCCCTCCTCAACTTCATCCTCCACTTCCTTCTCCCCTATCTACCATTTTCCGTATTATTTTCCGCCTCTTTATACGTTTATCTATACTAAAGTACCCCCACCCCCTGTCTCCTCTCTCTCCCTCCATACACAGTCTCGACTATCTCCACAACATTCATTTATTCCCGCCTTTGGTGCTCATGGGAATAAAAAAACCTCCCATCTCCCTCTCCCAACCGGCCATCCACTTATGTTCTTCGCTTACTTTATTTGCATGGCGAGGGAATTACATCACAGAGAGAAGAAACCTTTTCCATGTGTAGGGTACGTAGTAGAAGCCTTCGAAAAAAATAATGCAATTGCAGCGCCGTCATCCGACATGCGGGATTTATTCGAATCATAAAGAAGATGCTGAGAGAGGATGTCGCCATCTTTCGACCACGTCTCGAAGCCCTTCATTTCTTTTTAAATTTTTTTCCCCACTCCCTCGCGTTTTCTTTTTTCTCGGGGAGAGAGAAAAAATGAAGGTTTTCCTTCGCATTTTTTAACTCCGTGAGTCGCGAGATGGGGCGACTGAAGGCCATGAATATTTCATTTTTGATATGCAAAGAACAATGGGCGGGTAAGGTTGAGAGAGAGAGAGGGTTACTGCCGCTTCCGCTCCTTTTCCGCCTATGGGGACTTCGGAAGGAGAGAGAGAGAAAGAGAGGTGGGAATGAAACTGGGAAGAGAGAAGAGACAGCAGATAAATGGAAAAAGAAAGCGAGGATGGAAGAAGCCAGGGGGAGAGAGAGAGAGAGAAAGAATACGAAGGGTGGAATTTGGCTGGCGAAAAATGGAACTCCTCTAAAAGTTAGCCTCAGGGTTTAACCCGTGAAAACGTTATTTCTTCTTTTTTTATTTCCGTCGTCGTTTCTATTTTCCGGTTAACACTAGCTACTTCGCTCGCTTTGTCGTTCGGGGGAGAAGGGGGGAAGGAGGTATTCTTCCTACGTACGCGGTCGGGCGGAAGGGGAGGAGAGCTGCTTCGTTCGCAATTTTTGTCGGTGTCTCCGGTCAACTCTCGCAATTTCGGGGAATTTAAGTTTTTTTCGAGCAACACGCTTCTTTTTATTGTAGTTCGCTTCCAACTGGGATCGAAGAGTGTTATTTTTACGACGCGCGGATTGTTAGCAAAAAAAAGTCGTTCTTACTTTACGGACATGAAGACTAGTTTTATGTCTACCGGTTTTTTTACTTTTTAAAAAAATTGAGATGAATTTTATGGTATCACGGAAAACTTCCAGGGAAGAATAAACGATCATATTTCATAATCATATTTTTTTATTTTCTTACACAATAATTGTCGAATGGGCTTGTGGAAGAGTTCAATAAGTAGGGGTATTTTTTAAAAGCAGTTAAGTACTTTTGCTTTCACTATTAGCTTTATTTTACAGTTTCCAATTATCGTCTATTTAAATATGAAATTCAATTTGCCAAATGAAGAACAATCAACTAGCTTTTAGTGCTTCACGATCGAGAAGGAATTATCGAGCTCACCTTAGCGTTGGAATAAAATTGAAAACTGAATTTTCCCAAAAAGGCAAAAGAAGGTTAACAAAATCAAATGCGCATTTAGGTTTCAAATCAGCCGTCTTAAGTGGTTATCCACCAACATTAGGCTCTAAAAATGACAAAAAAGTTCTTTTATGAGAGAAACCACTGATGACATCATGTCTGTAAGCAAAAAGCGCATATGGTTCTCTCAACGTATTAATGGATCTTGAAGAAATATAGGTTTTCAACGGATTCGCGTTGGTTAACACTTTAATTTTCCTAACTCACATTCAGGAAAATAAGTTATTCCAGTCCAGTTTAAACATAAATTACATTTACGAAAATGAGTTTCTTCCAATCCAATTCAAATATAACTTAAATTTATCACTGTAGCGGAGTGATTAATCTGAGATACCCGTCTCAAAATGCTTAAAACAGAACTTTCAATTCGAAGCGGAAGCAATAACCTATTTGGAATTCCTCGGCTTCATCACCCGACTGCTTCACGGGTGAGATCTTTCTCAGAGGAATGACAAATTCATCTCCCTTCATCTCTTCACCTATTCAGAAGCAAGAGAGAGAAAAGGAATAGCTTCATACGGAGCTTTGATTCCTCTTGAATGTTTGCTTTTAACCCGTATGTAAGGCGGAGCGGTATAAGATGAGAACGTGGCAAGTAATTCCGCAACACTCAACCTTGTTCTTCAAAAGTGTTTAGGAGCGCCCTCCTTTCCCGGAGCGGAGAACAAAGCGGTGCTATGAAGGACAGCAAGTGCGTCGCCAGCAATACGGGATGCTAAGGATGTGGAAAATGAGGAATATCAAATTCCGTTAACCGGCAAGAGTTAAATCCTAGAATTTAATGTATAGGATAATACAAAGTATTATTAAGTATTATTAAAATGCGAGAAATGATAAACAGATCCCTCGAATATTAATTTTTTAAATCAATGCCGTCGGTACTTCCTCATCAGTAACTCTTTGACTTATACGAGAGCTATACAAATATAGACGGTACATAATAACGCATCAAAGCATTTCGGCCAAAAGGAAGATTTTTTTTCTTTTATTACGTCAAAGATTATCCAACTCTTCCTGGGCGGAAAAAAGCAAATTTTTGGATGCGCAACGGAAATTTTAGTGGCACAAAACAGCGTTTTCCTTCGTCTATTTCACGGGTCGGAGAGTTCCTTTCAGAATATATCGTTCTCAACCAAGAACTTGGAAGCTTTCTCGAGGAAATCATTTGGTATTTCGATGCCATGGGAAAGAATGACGAAAAATAAAAAAGGGGAAAGCTTCGAAGGCTGCGAAGCACTTTCAAAATATCCGATGCGAAAATAAATTTCATCGGACGAACGCGAACGCGACTTTTTTTTAACTTTCCGCGGAAACTGTTTTCCATCTTTCTAACGAAAAAAATTCTCTTCCTCTCCGATGATTGGGATCGGGAAATTTTTCTACTCAATGTAACGTACTCGGTTTTATAGTTGATCATATGATGAACTTTCACTTGGATACTCTCTGATATTTCCGTAGAATTTTCGGCGAATTGTAACCACTTGATTTACAAATAGTAGACATTAATGAAGAAAATTTGCGATTTACAATTTAACTTCTCTTACCATAATTGATAGAAGCTCAATAACTTTGGCTAAGATTAATAATGGTAAAGTACTCCTTTAGCCAAACAATTTGTTTGGCTAAAGGAGTACTTTACCTTTATTTCTCTTACCATGCTAGCACCGACTTTAGGCTAAAGTTTTAAAGAAGTTAAGGCAAAAAAATACTTAAAAAATGATTTAAAACATTTAGCTGAAGATCATTTGAAGACTTTTCTAAAGAATGAGAGAAAATTCAAAGCGTAAATCGTTGGATATCGAAAAATTTATAAGGATATTGCCTCTCTTGCTTTAATATCATGCTACATATAAGCCCGCAATTGTATGATAGTTGTTACCGCCGTATGAAGCAAAGGAATGGCCTGTGAGATCCAGATCTACCGTTCATTATTTATTAACATTGATTTGATTCCAAAAGCATTTATTTTTTCTTCGTGATTAAAACGGGAATGAGAGTGTGATATTTTCAGTTTTCCTTTTTATAAAGCAGAAAAAATTAAATGAGGAGTTTGAAACAATTGATTTTAATAATGTTTATGACATTAAATACCTAGAAAACAAAAACAATAAATCTCATCAATAACGAAGGCTGTCGGTTCTGCAATTAACAGAATAAGAATGGTCGTAGAATACATAATTTTTAACAACTGTAGCATATTTAAAGGTCCTGAAAATACACAGACAATACGTCCCAACTAAAAAATTGACTGTCGGTTATATATTATTATATATATTACAAGCTTTCATTCTGCAAGCATTTCATCTCACCCTGATAAATATTTATTTTTCAGAGAGATAACATTAATAGAAATATTTCTTTAATTCAAAGGATTTCATCTCTGCACACAATTTCTATCTTTCCTTATTGAACAGTATTTGATTAAAACAATGCCTTAAATTTGCAATTTTAATAATATTATACTTTATCCAATGTAAGGTACTAATTCCACATATTTTTGTAAACTTTTTAAGTTGTAGCAGATATAGAAGTGAAATAATATTTAGTTAATTGTTTAAAATTTAAAAATTTAATATGGTCGCAATAACACTTTGTTGGAGATTTTCAAATGTTTGTTAGTTTTAATGCACTAAGCTCTAGATAACTTTAAAATTTCAGCTGCATAGCTTGCACCGAACTACCTAAACATCTATTTTTAACAGCCAAACTACTTAAAATATCAAAATTTCTATGACCCTTATTTCGATTTTTTACCAAGTCTACATGTAAAACATTTCAGCTCCGTAGCACATTCGGAAATACATATACCTTAAAAATGTTTAAACAATTGCAAATTTTAAGCGGTCGCATTGTTGAAAATTTTCAAAATTTTCCTTTTTTCTATGTATAATTTTCTACAAAATGTTTGAAAATACTCGAACCTACTACTTGCAGTTTCCAAGATAAAAATTATTCAACTTTAATGTACAACTGGGGTTAAAAAAACCCCTAAAAATTAACAATTTTGAAATTTTTTATTTTTATAGTTGGTTATGAGTAAAATTTTATAATCCTGAAATTTTTCAGCTTCCTAAACTTATTAGATTCGTCTACGCAATGAAATAACTTTTTCCCATGCTGACTTATGGGGAATTTTCCGGGGCATCTGGAGTCGAACCCAGGGCAATGTAGGCAAACGTAATAATAATTCCTAATAGATATTGTAGCCACCTAGCAATGCTGTAAATTCCATTTTTCTAGCTTATGGGCAAGTGCCAGAAATTAATTTACAAAAATAGCGCAATGCTTTTCTTATGGGAAAAAATGCAACTTTCAGAATTTCTGGAGTCGAACCCATGTCACTTAGGTGAGAGGTCTTATTTTATCTGTAAATTTCTCCGTCACATCTACAAAAACTGAAAGTCTCGGTTCTCTATCTCTTGTAGTTTGGGCTGGACATTAGTACCCTCCTATATATATGTTATATCCTCTGGAAAGCTATGAAATGTGGACATGGAGGAGAATGCTGAAGATAAAACGGACAGATAGGATGAAAAACGATGAAGTGCTACGAAGAATAGGAGAGAAGCGAATGATTATACAGACTATCAGAAAGAGGAAGGCTAACTGGGTTGGACATTACCTGAGGAGAGAGAGTATGATTAAAGACGTGTTAGAAGGAAAACTAGATGGGAAAAGGGAAAGAGGTAGGAAAAGATTTCAGCTGATAGACGATTTGAAAGGGAAAGAGAGTTATCAAGTTATAAAGAGGACAGCGGAAAATAGGAGTATATGGAGAACCAGGTTTAACCAAGAATAATCACGGACCTGTCTACGGACAGACTACCTATGATGATGATCCTCTGTAAGGATATTATATACTAGTAGAAGGTGCTTGCATTCTGCAAGCATATCATCTCACCTTTAAAAAAGCATTCATTTTTCATACAGATATTTCATCATTACAAATATTTTGTTAATTCTAAATATTTTACCTCCGCTGCGATTTTCGTTTTTACCTTATGTAAAAATAATAGATTAAAACAATCCCCAAACTTTTAAATTTTAAAAATTTTATACTTTCTCCATTATGGGGTACTAATGCTACACATTTCTGCCAAATTTTAAAGTTGTTCCACTTCTAAAAATGAAATAATATTTTTCTAATTGTTTAAATTTTAAACATTTTTAACGGCCGCCGCAATACATTTATGGAGAGATTCAAATGTTTATTTGTGCAAATGCACTACTCTGTAAATAACTTGAAATATTCAGCTTCCTAGCTCATACCGTAGTACCTAAACTATTTGTTTAAATTTTCAGAATTTTTAACGGCAACACAAATAAAATATCAAAATTTCTATAATACCTATTTCGTTTTTATACAAATCCTAACTATAAAAAAATTCAACTCCGTAGCACATGCGAAAATACATAAAACTTGAAAATTTGTTTAAACAATTGCGAATTTTTAGCGGCCGCATTGTTGCACTTTTTCAAGATTTTTTTCTAGTCGGTTTTGCGCATAGTTCTACCAATAAAAAAATTTTGAGTCTGTCGCTCTTCTGGAAGTGCCTAAACATTAGTATTCTCCTATATATATGTTATATGTTAAATGTTATATGTTATATCCTCCTCTGTAAGGAACGTCTATATATAATGATATTATATTAAAAGTGCGAAATGCGGGAAACAATCTTTTCAAGACTTTTTTATTTAATGAACTAGAATGATAACAAAATCAACGGGGCGAAAGAAAATGGTGTGAATCGTGCGATAAAGAAATGTTATTTTACACAAAAGCTGTTTTTCACTGTATTCTAAAAAATAATGTTAGATTAGCTTTAGTGAAATACAATATAAATAACCTAACTAACAAATCAGTTCTCACGATTCGTTCATTTTCATCCTTTTTCTTACTTTAATCACTACGAATAATTGTTTTACAAGTACTGCGTAAGAAGAAAATTCAACGCATTTCTTCCAAATTTCGTACGAAAAAATTACAAACTTTTGTCCTAACAGTCGGATTACTTATTTTTAAAAGCCTTCAAATAATCAGCTCAAATTTAGGTTTTAACGTGAACCATGAACAAATCAAGTAAGCGTCCAAAAACATAAGTAAAGAAACAAATGATAACAGCATCACCGTAGGCAGTCAATAAAAAGTACAAAATTGAAATAAAAAAATGATACGTCCTTTATGCGCTCGACATACAAAAAAACGTCGCCCTCTTCATTCGTCGGCCGATAAAATTCTTCGAAACTCCCGTAACGGATGGGAAATTTTCCCTTCGCAAAATATCGCTTTTTCACTCCAAATGAGAATCCGCGCGCCCGTCAACATGCAAACGACTAGTCGAACAACATTTCCCCACCGGCTAACATTCGTTCCGTCAAATTTTCGTCGCTCTCGAATGCACAAAAACATAAAAAAAGAATAGCGATAAGCGATCGGTTACTTGTCTCCCCTTTATTCCTACAGTTTAAAAAAAAACTTCGGTAACAAGATTTGAGGGAGAGAGGACTGCCATTCTCCGAAAAAGGTTTATTCGCCTTAAATAGTTTTTTCCCTCCCCCCCCTCGACCATCTCACTTCATATCTTTTACTTCCTATACCTCTCTAATCTCCTTTATCTGTCTCCCCCTCCTCTCCTCCCTCTCATCATCATTCTGTATTGTCTCATACTATTTTATACTGTTTTATATCATTTTGTATTGTTGTATATTATTTCGTATTACTTTATATTATTATGTAGTGTTTTATATCATATGTGTTATTTTATATCATTTCCTTCTTTCTTATGTTATGCATGATCCAACAACAATCTCCATATACATTGTATATATTTCAAGTATATTTCATCTTATTCTGCCTAATTATTGTATTATATGTCTTGTTTGCATTACGTTATTACCTATATATGTATTTTTTTATGACGGTATACAACGACGCTGTATATACGAACACTTACTGTACATACTCCTTTCTATTTAAAGTTGTACTATTATATTATCATATGTACACTATCTAGGGTTTTCGCAGGTTGTTCACACCCCCCTTCTCAGGGGTGTTCTACTGCGTGGGTTTTAATAGGGAGGACATGTCTGTTTTACCTAGGTTTTCCCCAAAATCTCTAATCTGTCTTCAATTTTATATTTTTCTACTGTGTATGATTTAGGTATATACTGTTTATGTAATGCGTATTGTAATATCTTACTTTACCATTTCTTATATTTATTATATTGACGAAGGGTTAAATGTAAAAATGGACCTTATGGTCTAAATTTCGCCCGAATAAAGACGATTATCTATCTATCTATCCATCTCATTTTCTCCCTCCCTCTATATGTATCCATCCCACTCCTCCCCACTCCGTCTCCTCCTCCAATTCCCTCCCTCTCCTTCTCTTCGCTGGGGCAGTTCCGTCATCCCAGAATGAAGTGACCCATCCTTCAACGGTTGAAAGCGCTATCCCTCAACTGTTTTGTGGGCGACGGGTGGGAGGGGAAGACAGGGGCCGTAGTAGCAGTGAATAGCGAGCGCGCGCGAGAGAGAGAGAGAGAGAACGATAAAAAATATGTATATTTCCTCCTCGTTTCGGAACACCCCTTTCTTCGGAGGGAGATTTTTTTGCATTTATATCTTGAAAGAGTGTCTTGTTTTTTTTTACCGACCCTCGCGCGAGTGTTTTATGCCTTCTTCGGCGCTCGATACGCCACGAAAAAACGTCGAGAGGTTTTGGTAGACGGAAATTTTTTTCCGTCAACGTTCGTTGAAGTCGTTTCTTTTATATCGCGAGTGTGGGTTGGTTTTTTTTTCGCGAGAAGAGAAGCTTATCGCATAAATTTATTTCGGCTACACGAAATAAATATCCGCGACAGGAAACCGGCAGCCGTAGATTCGAAATAAAACAGTTTGACATCGCGGAAGTGTTTCGATGAATCCACTCCAAATCCCTTTAAAATGTACATGGAATTAATAGTGAGGTTATCGAGATATTGGCACCCATTTCATGTCAGAAATAAGGTAAGTGGGCAATATTCCGACATGGTCCTAATTCCGCCACTCGTCTCTATTGGTCATGGTATTGATCGTAGCGGGAGGAACGCAGTACTTCCTTAATCTATCTTTAATGACAGCAACGCAGTGCTTGTTCCATCTCCCTGGCCGTAACATTGTCGCTGTCAGAGAACATCTTGGTTTTGTTGGAGATTGGCGTCGATTTTATGGTGTGATATTTTTCCAAACTTATGATATAAAATTGAAAGAAAGTAATTCATCCAATAAATCACTTAAAATCTAATTTTATTCACTTTAACATGGTGATCATATATTGGAGAATTTATCAATCTTATTCCTGTAGCGGACCAATTAATAACAAAAAGCGAGGGATCCCTAATTCCGACAGTGTGTTTATTTAAGTTATGTGAGTAACATATTTATTTCTGCATAATTTGAAAATACTGATGAAATATTGACTTGTTTCTTGAGTTTTTTGAATAGTGCTAAAGTAACCAAGCCTCACCTCACTATTTTTTCAGCTTTCAATTTTCATGAACATTTTCATAAAAATTCTGTGAGCACTTTTTCTTTTCCTAAATGTTTCAATTTCAATAAAAATGTTCTGAATTTTTTAATGCTATAAATATGTAGTATTATGGTTCACAATTAAAGTTTATTATTTCATTTTTGTGTAAGCAATGTCTCCTATTAGTTCTACTAAGTGTCGGAATTTGGATCATAGGGTCGAAAGTCCGATACACAATTTTTTTCCATTTCTTGTTACTCTGATTCAACTTATGATATCAAAGAAATACTTTTCCTGAATAGTTCCTTATACAAATTTTCAGCTTCCTACAGTATGCCAAAAAATTATTTAAAATCGCCAAAGCCTAGAGTGTCGGAATATGACTCACCTTATATTCCGGAATGCCTAGCCTGGAACATTTGCAGACACTTCTACAGCCATATTTAAAGGGCATGTCGAGAGGAAAAGACAAGTATCGAAGGTGCTAAGTGTTTAAAGTGAATATTCATAAATATAAATGAACTAATTTAAAGTTTATCAGGACTGTGCAAAAATGTGTCATAATTCCACAAGTAGTTATTATTACGTTCTAGCGCCCATAAATTTATAGCATTAAAAATACTATTAATGAAAACAGTAACACAGGGTCAATATAAAAACAATATATCTTGGAAGAGATAAGGCTCTACTCTACTCTGCTTTATATATTCCATTTAGCATAAGAATGTAATTTCATCTCCATAAAAGTTTATCCTAATTAGAAATTAAAATTTTCTAATAACAACAAAATAAAGTTTTGGTTGGTTGGTCGGTTTCTATAGTGATTACCTACAATTGTGTCGTTGATGCCTGTCACGTGTTAAAACTAACTCTCCGTAAACACTTACTTAAAGCATTTTCACTAAATAATATTAAGTAAGAATAATTACTAAACATTATACTGAGCGAGTCAATCATACACGTTACAAATGGTGCGACGCAAAGACAGCACAACTAAATAAAACTTTCTGGAACGACAGGAAAATTTTGCGCCATTAGAGTTTACGTACACTTATAAGCACGGTGAGACTTATCCTTAACGAAAAAAATATAAATGCCAATTTTATAGCAGTCGTTTTCAAACGCAATGTCAGCAGTAAGTATGTATATTCGTATATATGTATATGTATGTGCAGATATATTCTGGGATATATAAGAGAAAGATAGTGTGATCGAGAAAGAGAGAGGGAGAGAGAGAGAGGAAAAGAGATGAAGTACCTCGACGCCCTATTCTTTTTTCACTTTTTTTTATTCTTCAGGAACGCTAAGCGTGCGGAAAGATGGGACACAGGAGTGAAAATGCGAGGGAAGGATGGGAGGTGAGGGAAACGGGAGGGTGGCAGGCTTGAGATGACTTGAAGTAGGAGGGAGAGAGATCTCCCGCAACCTCCTGCCTGCACAAAAGAGAAGAGATATAGAGAAGCGTCCTCTCCCTCCTCCTTCCCACTTCGTTCCCTCGCTTACCCACCTTCAAAACCTTGAGCTACGTCATGGGTTGATCGACGCCAGCCATAAACCGTAAGTTCACATGCGGGAAACAGGAGAGTGTATGCTGCTTTTTAGTGTGTGTAGGGAGAGACAGAGTGCGGGATAGAGGAAAAAGGTGGAGAGAATGGGAACGAGGCAGTGGGTGAGGGGAGAAGAGAGGATGAGAGTGGAGTCAAAAGCATGGTGGCTCCATGGTTACTGAAGAGATAAGAGATATATAGAGAGAGAGAGAGACGTGTAGGAAAGGAGTTTCTGTTGAGGCGCGGATTTGGTACGTTTCGGTACGTTGCCCCGGGGCGACAAACGAAAGATGATGCGGAGTCAATCGGACCGCAATGAGGAGGAGCGGCGGCGAAAAAAGTGCCAAAGGAGGAACGGGGTGAGTATGAACGAAACGGAATGGGAAGGGGAAGGATGGAGAAAATTAAGCGAAAAGAGAATGTAAGACGCGGATGAAAAAGCGTGCAATAAGAAAGGAAGGAAGAAAGAGAAAGGGATGCAAAGGAAAATAGGAAGAAAGGAAGGGGAGGGTTTCTGGTAGAAACCACAGTAAGGAAGGAAAGGGAGGGATGTAAGAGAATACGTTAACAGAGACAGGTGAAAGACTGCGTTTACGCGATTATTAAGCTGCGTATTGCCAGCAGGCAGGCAAACGAAGCGTAAATTCAAATAGCAGTAGTAAATTTACATAGCAGTAGTGGTTGGTTGATTATAATTTTATGATAAATAAAGCAAATATATGGAAAGAGACATTCACATATGGTATAAAGCGTCGCTTTTAAACCTCCAACTGTCGAATGAGGTCTGGTGTAGTTTACTTCTCGTTGGTATTATTATCTCACTGTTTGTGCTTTAGAAATGGCAGTAAAACCCTTGATATTCTCGGCTAACTTGTGTGAATTAATAACATTAATACATTTCACAGTTCGTAGATTATTTAAAATAAATTTATATGTATTATTTTTTGCGCATAAGTTATCCTGAGGGTGAAATAAACGAAAAAGTCGGATATCAAAGACCCATATGGAGCAATTAAAAGTTAAGCACCTCCATGAAGCTGATCCCAGCCGATATTGGGTATAAAAGGTACCTATGATAAAAAAGAACCACTTCTGACTGAGAAGCAATTCATTGTCATTCTCGAGTAAGCCATCGCGATAAAACCAGATCCAAAGAAAAAGAGAGAAAATTCGCAGGGTCCATCGCGATCAAACCAGGCGTCTACGACTTCAAAGGCCATTGTCCTTCCTTCGAACGCTGCATCTGATTGCGAGAGAATAAAAGGAGGATGAAAACAAGAAGTATAGCCATGAAAAAATCGACCTCTATACAGAGTCCCTGTAATCTCGACACAAGACTCCTCGGAGCCAGGAGGAAAACGAACGCAATACGAAAGAAGAGATTAAGAGGCTTAAAGAAGAGCGAGATTTTTTCGTAGAGGTTTGTGGATAAAAACTTCTGAGATATATGGGTTATTAAGGAAAAGCAAGAAAAAATCGACAGGTCCGGGAGCGTGGGAGGGAAATAAATGACGGGAAAGAGGTTGAGCATGGAAGAAGTCTTGATAAAACATAGAGGGAAGAGGAAAAAGGAGAGAGCAGAATACGGAAAAACGAAGGAAAACCTAAGAAAGAAAACAGCCATTATTGAGAGCAGCTATGAGAATAACGTGACTAAATTTTACAAATGATCTGGAAAGATATTATTGCAACAAATGTGGCTAAAAGAGACGAGATCTTTAGTGATAAAGACTAAGATTTACATTCTAATAACAGTAAAGTACTGTACGACACTCAGATAAATTGAAAAGTTATTTCTTTCATTTTTATATTAAATATGAATTCCCACAGAGTTACTCAGTAAATATTTCGATACTGATAAATGATATTCTTTAAAATAAAATCATTATATTATTTGCACGAGGATCAGTAAATCTAGGGAAACAATAATTATACACAATTCTGTAATGTGTATACGATACAACTAAAAATTTATAAAGCTTCGGTAACCTGGTTATGTTAGGTTAGTTAAAAAATCCAACTACTTCATATCATTTTTAATTAAAATATCAAGACTGAACCGTCTCATTATTATTATTTGTTACATATCACACTTTTCATTTGCTTAAGGATTGAAAGTGGTGTTGTTTAAATTGACATTGACTTGCTTTAATATATATAGGAAAAAATAATTTCATAAGAGCAGCATCTTCTTTGCTAACATATTATTTTCAAGTAAAAACCATATTTTGAACCGACCAAAAAATTTCGCGAGGGCATTGTTTCCAGCGGTCACCAAACACCAATACCTGCCATCGTAAATTTTCCGCCCGTACGATTACTCACAGGGTCACATAGCGAGGGCGAATTACACTCCTTGCAGCAAGACGATCATGCATACGGAAAACGCGTCCGATTTGGCTGTGTGATTTAGGGCTATTCGTTGTTTTTTTTACTCTTAATGGTACCGGAGGTCTCCTGTTCCGTTATTCCCTCAAATATATTGGGTGCTTAGCAGTAACGGGACTCGGCTCGGGGAAAGACAACTCCGCCAAAAGCGGTTAATGGGCGTTTGTTACTCGAGATGGACGTCAAAACCAATAACAGAAGTGCCTCCCGTCAATGCCCGTGATTTGTGTTGCGCAACAACTACAAAACGATTGCTCCCGCTGCTCCAGACGTTCCCCGTTGCGTGTTTTTTGCAGCCAAGGCAACGACTATTCGATTAAGGGATACAAAACTTTGGAGGTCAAATTGTCCTGTCTCAAGTTTGTTTTTTACGACTCAAAAGTTGCAATAAATCGTGGTTAATTTGATTTGGGCGGATTTCTCATTTATTAAGCAATATCCAAAGACATTCATCTAATTCTTGTCTCTCGTATGCATATATTAAATGTACATATTAAATGTAAATACTTCAAATGTTTTCTTTGCCATGGGACGTCATAATTACATGACAAAAATGTAAATGTTAATTTCATTTTAAAAAGCATTTGCACAGCCATGTAGATATAAATTACAAGTATTTGATGCATTAATTTTTCTCAAACCGAGTACAGTATTTACGACTTTTTTGTGATTTTTAACAGAAAAGAAAGGTATTATTTTAAAACTCCTATGAATTGCCA
The DNA here is from genome assembly GCA_028673005.1 of Tanypteryx hageni. Lineage (NCBI taxonomy): Eukaryota > Metazoa > Arthropoda > Insecta > Odonata > Petaluridae > Tanypteryx > Tanypteryx hageni. The sequence goes on from CM054117.1 coordinate 46,272,766, forward strand.
TACACGTCTCCTTATTTTAGCAGCGGAAAACTAAGAAACCCCACGAAATTGAATAATTAAAATCAGTCCATATTTATTAAAAAGAACTAGTCTGAATAGCTCCCTATCGTTATTCATAAGATATTTGACATATGTTTCGCCACTGTCGCTAAAATTTTAGATCTCTATGACAGTTACATAAAATAAATTACGACTTCTCCAATTTTAGTATGAAAGATCCCCACTATGTATTTCTCTAGCAATATTTCCAATCTTTACGAGATATTTCTGAAAAAACTACAAATTTAATTTTCAATAAAATTTCAATTTAATAATATATTGAAGAAACTATAAGAGAACGTGTCTTCGACAACACAACCGCTTTTGATATAACGGCATACTGACTATACAGTTTTTTTAACTTAAAAATCTGATTTATTAATACTACGGTTTCGAGCGTCCATTTATAAGTATCTCTGACATTTTTACCGCATTCGGATTCACAAACACGTCTTACCAGCCAAACATGACGTGTCTACCGCACATCTGCGTGTTTATTACCCTTGATTTTTCTTTTATTTTTAGCTTGTGTCCTTTACTCAATGAAGGAATAGACTTAAAAAAAAACTATTAAATTTCAATAATTCTCCTTGGAGAAACTGTCTCGTGCAATATCCCCAAGTCCTGTATTGCACTTCATACAAGCATTAATTTTTCCTTTTCAAAAATTATCGTTGAAGTACAATTTCATGATTTTCTTTAGTTATTAAAATTAAACATAAGCATTATATTAAATATTTTGTTTGGATTCGATGCAAAAATTCTCCACAATATGTCAGGATTCCTAATTTATTGCTACAATATTAGGGAAAAATCATCAAATCATCTTTTTCGTAAAATATATTCTCAAATAAAGATTATAGAATGATATCAACAACTATATCATCCAATAAGCCAACGAACATTCAACACGTAATACCCTCTGATTTTACGACTAAAATACAGTCGATCGTCCTCACCATTAAAAATATATTTTCACATAATTTTTTATAAGATTAAGAATATTTAACACATAATACCCTCAGATTTGACGGCTTAAATATAGACGATCGTCCTTGTCATTAAAAAGGTGTTTTATATCTATTTTCGAAGACATTTCCAAGCAAAATCTATAATAATTTAAATTCGTCATCTGGAGTAGCCGAATTCAAAAGGTAGATAAAGTGTAAAACAAGCCAACAAACATCTAAACAGACAGTTCCCAGATCAACACAATACTACTCCGTCTAAATTTCGCGATATAACGAAGACTTTCCACGTCCAAACGCGGCAATCCATAAATATCCACACAACTTGGCAGAAAGGAACAAAGTTAATTTTCTCGCTCCGTGGTTTGATGCTCGACGGAAAGTTTTCTTCCTTATTTTTTTCGATATTAGATTGCTGTTTACAGTAGGTGACGTCTCGTGAAAAGGGTTATAAAGGAGCTAGTGATTTGCCGCATTAATGAGTTCCATGATGGGCGAGAGGAGAGAGGGAGAGTGAAATGCCTTCAGAGGAGAGGAGGTGAAAGAATAGAAGAATGATGAAGAGAAGCAAGGGGAGGAGGGAAAGAGAAATTATTAGAAGCTGAAAATAAGATGGGGGAGATCTTAATGGAGTCATCAAACGAGAGATAGCGTGGGCAAATGGGAGGAGCTTAAGTCAGTCGCTTTTCGAGAAGTTGGGTGAGGTTGAAAAACAAACTGGGGAGGGAGTGATAATGAACCGTTGAGAGACGAAGCGCGATGAAGTTTTCTTTTTTTAAACGGGCGCGGTGATTCCAAACACGGGATGTTTAAAAAGAAAAAGTTTGCGAGTCGCGCAACAAGAAAAGTTATTTTGATGCGCATTGTGGGGGGAGGGAATGGAGAGAGAGTAAATCAAAATAAAAAAAAACATTCTCAGCAGGCGTCATTATTAAAAATACGAGTTTTGAAGTGACGAAAAATTAGAAAAACGTCACTAGTCTCGGAAAAAGGTATTAACTACGTAATAATTATTGAACTTCTCTGAGGGAGAAGTTATGAAAAACGTTTTTAAAACGAGGTAAGTAAGGATAAAAGGTTATATGGGTACTATCAAGATGATTGTCCGTGTCGTCAGGAAAGCAAAACGGTAAGAGTCGTAATCATCGTAATGTTTTTTTTGTAGAAAACGCGAAGATAAGTAGATCTTGATAGGAAGAAATATAAGAAGTACCAATTACAAAAGGAAAAATATGAGATTAAATTTTAAAAGAAATATGAATAAACTTGAAATGAACGCTGCGATTCCAATGAGATACAAACTGGCTGATGAGAAATAAATTTGAATTAAAGAAAAGTTTAAGTGATCATCATCAAGATTTTCAACTTACTATATTTGCGAAGCAACCAACTTTCCAAATTATATCCCTTATTTTATCCGATTCGTATCACTTAACTAGGGTAGCCATATTACCGTAAATAAAATTTAAAATGTCAACACATTAGTTCTAAAATATGATGTAAATTATACTTGAAAAACAGAATGGAGTTTGAAAAAAAATTGAATAATATCTCTCTATCAGGGCTACCAATAGTCGTAGGCTGGGATTTGTGGGGACCAAGGGATAATATAAATATAAGAGCAAAAGGTCATTATGAAAAATAATGTCTCTAAGCAATGTGTCGCCGTGATTTTGAATTTATCTTGCAAAACGGGACCCTTCGATCCCTAGGGCGCAAGGCTGCAGCTCTGTTAGCCCATTTGTAGATTTGCTCCGCACTGACAGTTTATTTGAAACGAATAACCTAAATCCAAATTCCTGAATCTCCTGGGAGAAACGCGACTAATTTAAATAATTTATTTTAAATAATACGTATTTGTATTCCCTTCCGGCCACTTTGACCATCTTTGATACCTTCCAACATTCCCTTTCCTTTGAAAAACTCATTCAAGCGTTTTCCTAGTTTTGAATAGAATACCAGTTCCTATCATTAAAAATATTAGCCGAACACGTAAAACAGTTTTCTTATAACTGACATAGAAGAAGACTGAAAAATTTAGTCTGACGTTTGAGTGATGCAATTTTAAGTCGAAATTTCATTTTTTATATGGCAAAAGGATAAATACCTAATAAAATGTTTTGAAATTTCACAGGAACCTATCTCAGAAAGCGGATGGAGTAATCTTTCATGTGGAAACGCCCCCTAACTGCAGGCTAAGGTAACATGAGGAAATGTATTGGTGAGAATTCAAGAAGATCCTTCATTGAAGCGATTTTCATAGTATAACTTGCTTATGAAAATTATAAAATCAAGAAGCGTGGTAAATATTTTGAAAATATCAGTTTTGAAACGAATTCAACACAAACAAAACGAAGCTAAAATTGCAGTCATAGTTTAAAATAAAAATGAAGGTGAAGTGGACTACTGATAAGAAAAAATTGGTAAGTAAACTGAAGAAGAGGATGTGGTAAAATTTTTCGGAAGTATTTTGTTAAATAATCTTAAAATTAAAGATTTCCTAAAAAGACGGATATTGGAGAAATTTTTAAGCTCTAAAAAACACGGATATTTAAAATCGAACAGCGTTTATGAGAAAACAGGAGACCGTGACCTCAGGTGAAATGTTAACGGAGAAGAAAGTTCCGATAGAAACAAGAAGGCTAAAGAAAGATAGCAGAGGTACAAACATGATTGGCGCAGTGAAAAAATAACTTCTTGCCCGCATATAAGAAAGACAGTGATTTTATCAAGGATCAACAAATGTATAAGTTACTAATGTGATGCACCAATACTTTTTATCAGTCTACTGAGATAACTGAAGGATAAAAAAAAGAAACATGAAACATTCGCCTTCCCTCCAACAACAATCCCAACGACAAATTCAATGTCCTAGGTTAAAAACCTGTTGACGCCAAATAAGGATTCCCTCTTTGAAAACCCTTCCAAAGCCACTGTTGAGAAAGGCAAGGAAAAATGTCCGTTAAGATATGGAAATAAAGGAAAGCAATGCGAAGAGTCAGGACGGCAACAAACAAGTTAGGAAAGTGTACAGTGTATCACAAATAGGCGCGTTTTGTGCGATGCTGTATTAAAAACTATACGATATAATTTGACTGAACACACACCATAAAACAGCAAAACACCACGACCCGATTGTACGTATATTTTTCTATTAAAAGTTTATCCATCCCCTTAGTTGGCGCATCAATAAACATATTACGTAATTTTAATGACTAAATACTACAAAACGATATTTCAGAAATGATTCCGGAGAAATATTCACTTTATATTTACCAATTTATTTTCAAATAAGTTTTAATCAAACAAACAATCGAAAATTATTTAAAACACCTCACTTGAGTTCAGTATTTGTAATATTTATATTTATGTTCTTTTCTTCGCCATAGATAATACATTTCCTTCTGCTTACGAAATCTTTCATGCATGCTTAAGGAATTAAATGTATTTTGTGATTATAGTAAATCTTATTTACTTCAGTAACCAATAAGATTATTCACGTTGACACCAATTAGGTAGCTATGCATGAATTTTTCTATGTTCAAAGCAAATTCCGACATTCCTGTTCAATTTTCTTGATAACGGCTACTCCTACGATAAAAATGAGAAAGAAATAATCTACGTTACAAGTTCTACAAGTTTGTTTGAAAACTATATTAATTTGACCAAACATTTACGAGATATAACGGAAAGTTCATTTTTTGTCACCAGTAAAGTGGTACCCGACTGGCTTACGTAATTTATTTTTCATTTTCTTATTGCCTTTGACTGTAAGTCCTAAATATCAAATTTCATAAAAATCCGTTAGGTAGAAGCCGAAAACGAAAATTCGGACGGACGGACGGGCAAACCGATGCTAATAGGCGCTTATGCTGGAAGCGAAACGCGCCTAAAAAAGAAAAATGTGAACCCCTGATGGTAAGAAAAGGACAAAAAATGTCTTGGAAAAAGGATCTGGGAATCGATCCCGAGTCTTCCACTTGCCATTCATTGAGAACATTCGTTTGGGGGAAGTTGATTCCAGCTTGGCTGGCCTCAACTCAGCGCGAGAAATACCCTATTTTGAAGCGAGAGAATTAGCCTGCCTCAGTAGTTCAGTGGTTAGAATATCCGCCGGTCAAGGCAGAATTTTTCTACGGCTTTTTCAAAAATCTTCAATGAGTTTCACATTGATTGAACTATGTGAAGTAAAATTCGCGTTGGAAAAAATCGCGTTAGACAAGAATTTAATGTAATATTTTCAAACACGACCATAAAGCTGCAGCTACATATATAGCAAACGGAAAACAAATGAAAAAGAAAATTAGCCATCAAACGAATCCAGGAAGAAATTACAACGCAACAAAAATAAAGCAGTATATCCAATTGAGACGAAAAAAGCACGAAATATTTCGGATAACATAATGAAAATAAAAATACGCTAGTAAATCAATATCTCTAAAATAAATGGATAGAAAACAATCAACGAAACTGCACATCACAAAAATGTGCATCGTTAGAAAAAGAAGTACAACCTGAATACACCCGACAAAGATATATGAAAAATACAATAAGAAATTTTTCCGCGAAGAAATGATAAGCAAGGAAAGAGAAGAACATGTTGAGTATGATACCGGAAGAGAGGAAAAATAGTAACATTCGCGAAATAAGACAACGGAATAAATAGTTCTTTTTCTCCCTCTCTCTCACTTCCTCTTCACGCCCACGGATAAAAAGAACGTTCATGGCCGATTTGGTCAGAATTTCCAGGGCAATAAATGACAATTCGATGTGTGATTTACGATGGTTATCAAGGAGGACGGCACGAGTATATGACTGAAGAGGGGGATAGTGGAAAAAAGGGAGGAAATCGATGGGAATTTTTTTAACGTAGGATGGAATGGACATGTCAGAAGGACACGCAGAGGAGGAGAGCGAAGTGAAGCGGCACGAAAACGGAGGGCCGATGGGAAAATATAAAAGGCGTTATGGATTCGAAAAGGAGAGAGGATATTTTGGAGACCAATACACGAGAAGGTTAAGGAATGGGGCGTAAAGATGGAGACGATGGATTAAATGGGTCAAATTCTTTTTCGTTTCTCCAGCACACATCTTTTAAAATAGGTACAATATGTACGCAAAAATTGGACCAACACTAATATTCTATCACCCAATTCCAACCCTATTATTTTGAAACGATATGTCCTAATAAAAATTTTTCCTGAGCATTAAATTCAAGCCGCAATTACCTAATTGGTAAGATTCACTAGAAAAGGTCATACTTGGGAATTTCATCCCAAAATAAAAATAATAAAAGTTTGTGCGATTTCCATCAATTTTTGCTGCGATTACTGCATCATCAGGCAATAATATCCTTACTAACAAACTAAAAAGGATATTATTGCCCGATGATGCAGTAGTCACCGCGAAACTAGAAGCGTGTAATGAAATTGATGGAAATCGTGCAGTTTTATTATTTAGTTTTAGCTAAACAGTAATTATGCAAGTGTGGATACAAATTCGTAAGAATTTTTATTTGTAACGCCAGCTATTGGTGATGCTTTTAAGAAATTACACAATGATACCAAATCAATTTAACGAACGGTTAGCATTTATGTTACAAACCACGCGAAATTTATAGAATACTGAAAACAAAATGCAGCACGTCTATTTAAGACCAGAATTGTAATCAAAGGAAAAGGCACGTTAATGCTATTTTGATGAATTATGGTGGTGTTCGAATTTCAAAACGGATAAATCACCGGTCAACTGTTTGAGCATTACGTAGAGGAACTTCCTCTTGTGCCGGCTGCGATAAAATTAAGACGATCCCATTAAAAGCTAATCTTCTTTAGTTCTAATTTCCCCTGAGTACTCCGTGTGGCAGGCTCACAATCTGTCAAAACCCCATCCTTAATACATTTTGCTGCATGACAAAATCTCGTTATCCAAAATTAAAAACAGCTGGCCATTTTAGTTGGCTAATTTAACCAATTACAAAGCATAAGAAATTCATAATAGCAGTTTCAAACTTGAGAGGTCAAATTGTTTAGACATGCTTCATATTTAACGCAAATCTATGTCATATGAAATCTAGACTGAGGCAAAATATCTCACATCTGACGCTTTAAACGATTACACAATACATCACTATGAATTATACTGATAAATTTATATTAGGGGAGGTATTAAAGGTATTAAAAACATATGTTGGTCCCAACATTTCAAAAATATAATTGAAAACTAATTTCTGAGTATACAGTACACTATAGTAAAAAGTGCCATATTCATAGGAATCGAAAACCACAAGTAAATAATACATAGTACCAAGCTTTCTTTATTTATGAAATACCTCTCAAGGAATATTTTTTCTGAGAAGAAAATTGGAACGCTTCACAACAAGGATGAAAAATCACTAGGCCGCTGTTTCTGCAGCGTCGACAAATTGTCACAGCAAAAGAAGTTTTAGTTCGAAGAATGAAAAATTACCCTTATAAGGAGAGATCGTTTTTTAGCATAGACACATGGCTGAGTGTCACTCAGTAAAGCAGGATTTTGCAGCTCTTGATATTCTAAGAAGAAAAATGCTCGCAAGGCAATCTTACATAACGTAAGAGTACGGTGATGAAATATGGAATGACTAACCTATACGCACAAAAAATAATTATCGCACGCTATAAAATTGGTCAAAATAAATTTATATTATTTATAAAAATACTGTACGACACTGGCAATAATCTCGACTCGTTTAAACCCTTAGAGGTTTCTGACAGAATGTTATGTTCAGCTCAAGTGAAACAATAGAGGCCACCGAAGTAACATCATGTTCTCGATACATGTCACGTGCTTTAACTGTCGCTGCCGTAATATTACGTTTAAAATAAAATGTAATAAACATTATTAGTAGCGAAAGATGAAAAGTTGCAAATTAATATAGCACATAAATTGTTGCAGACTAATAAAATTATAGTTTAAACCATAATGTTTTTGGCATACTTCTTTTCCGTTAAAAGATTCAAAATTGACTTATGATCTAAATCTTTTTATCTGTTTTATTGCTTTTATTCATTGCTGAAAAGCACTATTATCTTTGTGATGTCCGTCCGTCCCTAGGCATATATCAGGGAAGAATTGGCTGAACCGATATCAACCAAATTTGGTACATAAATACATGACCAAAATGACAGATTTGGACCGGATTGACTAAGCAGAGGTGCCACAATTGCAGAATAAAACTTTTCTGTACTGTATATACAATCTTTATATAAATAAATAACCAAAATATTATATTTCAACCGGGTCGACTAAACAAGGCTACCACAATATCAAGGTTAGAATTTTTCTGTAACTATGAATTTGGAAGGTATTGACTGAACCAATCTCAAAGAAATTTCGTTTTCAGGCGAGTATAGAAGGACAAAACGTCGCTCATTTCATGGGCTACGCGATAACGTGGGTTAAAATATGCGAAACACACCTCACAAAGTGTTTCCATCCCAACCGTTTAAAAATCAATGAAAGAAATAAAAAAAATGAATAATTTATATATACAGGTTAGGAAAAAGGAGGTTAAATTGATATACGTAGTATCTGAAAAAAAATTATCAATTTCAATACTCATACAATTGCATTCCCCCATTCCTATATATCAATTACATAATCTCACAAGTCTTATACTAAATAGTTCAACATTACAATAGAAACAATAATATGTAGAAATCTTGCTACTACTTTTTGCAATCTTTTCACGTCACAGATCAATTCAATATTTATTCTTTTACGTACGTTCTCCATAGATTTCCCAAAAAAACTGAATTGTTCATTAACTTAAAGAATTCCTTTTCGAAATCTTTAGTAGCCAATTTCCGCTTCTCAGTATTATTTATTATATATGACTCAAGCCAATTAGATTGTTGAAATTCTATTATTCTATTAATATTTTTTAATTTTAACCCTAGCTGTAATGCTTGTTTCAACAGATAAATGTGAATAACATAGCGTTTCTTATTGAGTAATGTTGTTAGAAGTTTTATTTGATCTGAACCTGGCGGTTTATCATCATTTTCAGGTAGAAGGGGAAATTCGTTATGTTGATCGTGAAGGTAACTTGGGTATTCCAAATCTACATCTAACAAATATCCTACGGTGCCTTCGTCATCAATCTCTTCAATGTCTCATATATCTTTTTGATCAACCCATCTAAATCCTGAATAAGGCATTTTTTTTACACATACTATACCCATACAAGTTATTTGCGTCCATATATGCTATATATGAACTTTCTTCTCTAGGATTATGTTCATTCATGTACTTATTGTTTGCTTTCGAATACCGTTTAACACATTGAGCCAAACCTCCCCTGATTCCACGTTCTATCATAATAATCATATCGTAATCAGATATCGTATTAGAACCATGGATGGAGGACTTGTGATAGATGATAATTTATCACGTCACAAATTTTTAAATTTTTATTTCCCAATTTAGAAACCCATAAGAACATGTTTTCTATTACGTAACCCGAGGTGAAAGTGAAAGTACTATGAAACCCGGTATGAGGCCTCTGAAACCGAAGTTAAATTTTTATTTCCCCAATTTAGAAACCCATGGGAACGAGTTTTCTATTTCTATTGGAAATAAACGAGGAATGCAGGCTTATGATATTCAATGTGGTTGATACAAAATTTGGAGATACACTGAGAGAAACCATAGAGAGGAACGGTGAGTGCTGTAAAGTATTACTACGCTCCCGGTGACGTAATAGAAATATCGCGTAGCCCATGAAATGAGCGACGTTCATATGCGACACGTGATACAGAGAGGTGGAAACCGAGTTGTAGAAATAGAATCGGCAGTGAGGAATCGTCTAAAGACATTTTGGGTGAGTGGAGATGGAGTGAATAAAGACATTATCACGTTTTTAGACGGTATTAGGGAAATTTTGATAGGTAAAATTAGCGAACAGTTGGCAAATACGGCTCTGAAAATTAATATAATTTTAAAAGCTACGTTTAAAAAGGAAAACGAATCCAGTGAGAGAGTGTTCAAAACGAAAAATGTTCGAGTCCTTCAGGCTAATGATATTGATGAAATTTTTAATAAACTTTTTGGAAAAATTTTGAAGGAAAAGTCTGAGCAGCAGGGAAAAGGTTCCAGTTGGTCGTTATCCGAGATTCTTGGGTTGGAATTGAGGATCAATAAATATAGACCTTTGAGAGGGTCCTCTTTTATTGATTTGCCACCAAAAATAAAAAACACACTTTCGGTAATAAATATCAATAATAGCGATTCCTTTTGTTTTAAGTATGCGATTTGGGCAAAAAATGTCCAGAAAGATCCTCAACGCGTGTCCAAATACAACAACGAGGAATTTCGAAAAGGGTATGATTGGGATTGCATTGAGTACCCAGTAGAGCTCTCAAAAATTCCAAAATTTGAAAAAACCAACAATATTTCGGTTAATGTTTTCGGTATTGATGAAAAAAATAGCGTGTACCCTATCAAAGTTGTGGATGAGGAACTCGATGACCACCGGGACCTTTTTCTTTTAACAGAAGGCTCCAAGAGCCATTATTGTTATATAAGAAATTTTGAAAGATTGGTTCACTGCCAGATGACTAAAAATAATTATAGAATTTACATGTGCAAAAGATGTTTCACTCATTATCACGATGAAGAAAAGCTCGTGGAACATAAACGGGACTGCAACACCAATGCTCCCTCAAAAATCCTGCTCCCCACAGATGATGACAAGTGGTTAAAATTCAAAAATTTCGGGCACACCATGCGTGTGTGGTGTACGCCGATTTCGAATGCATCCTACCAAAATTTGTCAGTTGCAGTAGCCCTCTTGATCATTCCTATTCGATATCCACCCAAAAACATGAGGTCATGTCTTTTTGTTTTGTTTTGGTATCCTCCACGGGAGAGATTTTCGATCCCGTTCTCTATCGTGGTGCGGATGCCGCCGAGGTATTCGTTAAGAATTTAAGAGAGGTCTCAGAGCTCATATGCAGAGTGTACAAAAACGTGACCCCTATGGTTGCGATGACCCCGGAGGAACAGGAGGCATTCAAAACGGCGACTGTTTGTCACATTTGTGGGGAGGAATTAGGTGATGATCGCGTGAGAGATCACTGTCATCTCACGGGTATGTATCGAGGACCTGCTCATTCAAATTGCAATTTAAATTTCAAAATGCCAAATTTTCTCCCCGTTTTCATCCACAACCTATCCGGTTACGACTCCCACCTGATCATTCCTCATTTAAGTTACGACGAAAAGGCAATGCAATGCATCCCCAATTCGGAGGAAAAATATATTTCCTTTTCAAAGAAGGTGAGTGAAAACTTTTCCATCAGGTTCCTCGATACATTTCGTTTCATGGCTTCTTCCCTATCAAAATTAGTTGAAAATCTCCCCCAAGATAAGTTCGAGCAAACTGCAAAGATTTTTGGAGAAAAACTGGACTTGGTCACTCGTAAAGGTGTTTTTCCGTATGAATACGTAGACTGCTGGGACAAATTGAACGATGTGTGCTTACCACCCAAAGAGGAATTTTATAGTCAGTTGACTCAGGAACACATCAAAGACGAGGACTATGACTATGCAAAGAAAATTTGGAACGATTTTAATTGCTCGACTTTAGGTGAATATAGCGACCTTTACCTGAAGACTGACGTTTTGTTGTTAGCTGATGTTTTTGAAAATTTTAGGGAAGTATGTTTGAAAACGTGCAAATTAGACCCAACATGATACTTCACCGCACCAGGTCTTGCTTTCGACGCCATGTTGAAATACACTAAAATTAACCTTGAACTGATGAATGACTATGACATGATTTTGATGGTAGAGAAGGGTATTCGTGGTGGAATCAGTCAGTGCATGAAAAGGTATTCTGAGGCCAATAATAAGTATCTAGATAATTTTAATCCAGAGATTGAATCTCGATATATTGTTTATTTAGATGCTAACAATCTCTACGGCTGGGCAATGAGTAATTACCTGCCCTATAGTGGGTTTCGTTGGCTTGATCGGGAGGAAATTCAAAATTTTAACGTAACTTCTATTTCAGATGACCATTCGAAAGGTTACATTTTAGAAGTCGATTTAGAATATCCGAGTGATCTCCACCACGAACACAACGATCTACCGTTATGTCCTGAAAATAAAATTCCTCCAGGTGGTAAGCATACCAAACTGTTGACGACTCTAGACGATAAAACAAAGTATGTTATTCACTACGTTAACCTAAAACAGGCTCTTTCTCTTGGACTAAGACTCAAGACAATTCACCGAGTCATTGAATTTAACCAATCTCCGTGGTTGAAATCATATATCGATTTAAACACTGAACGTAGAAAAATTGTAGAAAATGATTTTGAAAAGGATTTTTACAAATTAATGAATAATTGCGTTTTTGGTAAAACTATGGCGAACGTTCGGAAGAGGATAAATTTGGAATTGGTTTCCAATGAAAAACGATTGGATAAGCTAATATCCAAATCAACATTCCTCGACCGAACGATCATTAATGAAAATTTAGTCATCGTTCATTTGAGAAAATCTAAAATTAAAATGGATAAACCTATTTATATAGGCTTATCCGTTTTAGAATTAAGTAAAACATTGATGTATGACTTTCACTATCGGAGGATGAAGCCCAAATTCCGTGACAGGTTAAACCTATGTTACATGGACACTGACAGCTTCATTTATGAAGTAAGGACTGATGACTTTTACAAAGATATGTTGACTGACTTGGACTTTTACGACACATCCAACTTTCCAAAGGACCATTTTTGCTTCTCTGATAAAAATAAAAAGATGATTGGAAAATTTAAAGACGAGTGTAACGGAAAGATAATGACTCATTTTGTAGGACTGCGGAGCAAATTGTATGCATTTAAAGTTAGAGATTCGAAGGAAAAGAAAAAAGCAAAAGGAATAACCAAAGCAGTTATCAATAAAGGTTTAAAGTTTGAGGACTATGTAAATTGTTTAAGGGATAATTCTGTTGTATTTCGCAAAATAAATGTGATTAAAAGTAAAAAGCATGAACTTTATTCGATGGAAATGAATAAAGTTGCCTTGAGTGCTTCTGATGACAAACGTTATCTTTGTGACGACGGGGTCAACACCTTGTCTTGGGGAAACAGTAAAATTTCAAATTTAAAGAGAAACTGGGAAGAAGCCTTTGAAGGTGATATTTGAATAGGTTATCCACCTCTCATTTACGAAATCATCTCTTTCCTCCAACCGTTTTCCTACACCGAAAATCCATTTCGACTCCAAAGTTATCACTCTGACCTTTTTGGAGAGTTTTGCTGTCTTTACACTCTCTGCAAATCAATCGCAAAAATCTTGACCTATTTCATTTCCCCAATTCACCCATCCCCACCTCAACGACTGTCAAGTTCATCGAATTTTGGAAAGCGAGACAAAGAATTTACAAAACTGCTGCTCGAAGATAAATCAACTCCACCGCATAATGCAATCTAGGACAAGCAACCAATCGCCGAGGATTTAAGCCTTCTAAGGCTCCCCCTTCCACTTTCACACCTTTCCCCTTCACTCCTACCACCCCTCCATCAGTTATAGTAGGTTATATTGAAATGTATAAACTCCACACAGTCTTTCGCTATAAAGAGTTCGAGCAGTTCAGGAGTTCTACCGAAACGGAGGAGAAGTGTTCCAAGACCGAAGTTATCCAATCTGCAATCATCACCACCATCGTCATCGCCACCACCGCCATCCAGTCTGCAAGCAGATCCTGCATCACCCCCCAAAGTCATCGCGGAAGAAGAATATTTGTGAAATCAATCAACTCTTATTGGAAACTGTGTACTATCTGAATAATAAGAAAGTGGTAGTGTTGGGTTTAATCATTGTGAAACTTTTGAATTGTGTGTGCAATTTACTCAAATCGGTAAAGGAGAAGTCATTCTGAGTAATGATCAATGGCTTAATTTATTCGAACAAAAAAGATATAATTTCTATACAATACTTTCACGCTTATATTATTCTCAAACCGTACAGATTTTGACGTGATAATAACGTTAAGACTCATTCAATTATTGGATGATGGTTTCAGAAAAGAACTTATCGAAGCAAAGAAAGACGATTTGGTGAAAAATGGACTGGTGAAGTCGTTATTAAAAGAGGCTATAACCAATGAAGCGACATGGAGGTTGTTTAATAATAAATATAGAATGAGTATGGAGCAATGTTTGTAAAAAAAACTAACTTTGCATATATTTTTGTTAAATAAATTGATTTTTTTACTCTTTCTCGTGTTTTATTTAATTGATAAAACCTGCCCCGACCGTAGGTTTTTAAAACAACCAGAGGCCAATATCCTATCCTACCCAGGTATTAAACATAACTTTCTCTATCGAGAAGCTCGAGCAAAACCGACGTTTGACTGCGAGACCGTAGATCTTATTTCTTTTACTACCAGAGGTTAGTGACCTAAACTCATCCACCACTCGGGTGCAATAGCTGGACTGAAAACCTGTTTTTCATCTACCCCCGAAGTGTTTTCATTCATAAACTCCTTAGTGACCTAAATAGATGAGACTCGGCAGAGGACGGTCGCGTGCATAAAGTGAGTTTTTCGAAGAAAGACGCATCCAGATATTCCACGCGTCAGATCGCTCTCCAAAGGTAATTTAATTTATATTTAATAATTATTAATATATTATCAATCTAAGCAATCATTGATTTGAAAATAATTAATTTTCAATTGTGGACTTAAAACAACTCGCAGTCATACATAAAGTTGGGTCGGCTATTCAGACCTATCATGAACGTGGTTGGAAGACGATGAAATTAGAGGATCTGAAATTGATACCTTTTGATTATATTGAATTGTATCATCCACGTGACATCCATCAGATAACCACCACATTTTCCGAATTATAAGAATTAGAAGATCGGCGTCAGAGGGAAGGATATCAGCCATACCTGGAACACTACAATAAAGGAGAAATTCATATCGATGGACCACCTCCTTTGAAAAAAATGATTGTTATTTGTGTTGTGTATTTATAAAGTATTAATGATTGTATTTTATTGGATATAAAAACTTGATCAATATTTCGCTTCATTTTAACGTACTCAAATCCACCGCCATCCAATATACCAATCCAGAAAGTTTAATTCGATTCGAATCCGCCGCCATCCAAGTACTAACCTAACATTGCACATTACGATCGTCTTTAGGTTTATCTTTTGTTTATCTTTATAATATCACATTCAAAATGGCGGACTGCGCTGAAACGTTCAAAAGATATCTACTTCTTTTATCTCTTGTGTAACGCAGATGATCCGTTTTATCAACAGCATGTCCGGCATTTTAAAACGAGAACTTGCGATTAGCATAAAACTCTCTTTCGCAATCATTAATGCATAACTTGTTATCACTACTGCTAGGGAAACTTTCTCTCTCGAGAACTTGGTCCGTCTTAAAGGGAACGAGGAAGCGTATTACCAAAAGAGAAGGTTGCGGCAAGGGCACCCCTCCAATAATTAAAACCGTGCAATATTAATGAACGTGTGGAAAACTCACTCCTCTCTCGAACTAGTTACTCCTCGCATAAATGTAATCCATTGTTCACATACCTCCGAGAATTTAATATTTCTTATATTGAGACCTTGAAGGCTGAGATAGATACCTATTAGCCGCATCGTATACAAGCAGCAGCCTTTATTTCCGAAAAATACGATACGAAGGAAAATATTTGTCTTTCATCAATTCCCTCTTTATTCTAAAGGATTTTCTTGCTTACTAAAATGCGGTAAGAGATTCAAATTCGGTCGTCATTCTGACCTACATCCGCGTTCAGGAGAGGAACTCGCTACGAAAATTAAAACGTTCCCTTTACACTTCCTCCTCAAAGACAAATCGCATATTAAAGTTGTCTATCTACATCAAGATGATAATAGAAAATGGAAAATTACGGAAGGAGTGGAAATGATTTCATAAGCAAATCACGTTGCTAAGGTAAATATGCAAGGATTAATAAGCAGGATGCGGATTTCATGATCGGTATTGCATAAGGTTGTATAAATACAGCCCTGACCTACCGCTTAACCTACGTCTCGTAGATCAACGTTTTAACATGTTGAAATATTCTACGAAATATAGTTATATATTTTTCTATTGCGATTCCAAAGATTTTTTTACAAAAGTAGTCTTCAAGGCTTTACTGATAATTAAATTATCCAAACAATACTTATAAAAACATGAAATAGATTTTTTTTAATACTAACGAAAATATCCATATCAAGTTTATTTTAATTTATACTTTAAGCTAAGCAATTGGTATCATAATATTAATGAGAATTACTTTTTAAAACAATAACTATAATCATAATGAAAATATTTTTTTATTATCCACAAAAGAAAAATTACTCTTTTCGATTTAACCTAGTTGAGAGACACATAGAAATTAAAGAAGTTATACAGCTTTGAGACGGCCATTCAAATGAATAATTTATGACAGCAGGACAGGAAAATTCCATCTCATTTGAAAAATTTCTCCGCGACCATACCAAAATGCTTTAAATCATTAATTATTAAAATGTTAAGATAATTTTATTCGGTGCATATATAAGAACCCAAAAATGAATTCATTTAAAATTTAAGTTTTTGAACATGAACCATGTAATATAAATATAAATTCAGGAGAACCAGCGTATTTAGAATTCTGAATATTAGTATAAATATTTCAATTGCTATGCAGCTTATAATTGATTTTGTCACACGTTAAAGTTTGAATCGAGATGGAAAATTGGTATTATAAAGTCTCCATTAGAATTAGATTTTTTACAACCATATTTTATTGGCAAAGATTCATTAGCAACTATAAATTAATTATAGCTATTCATATAGTAAAATGTTCACGATAATAGTTTTCCTGCCATTATGAATCATTTACTTCAAAATAAATTCAACTTAGATGTTCTCTAGAAAAAATTTCATTTTATTTCATAATACAAAAGTCCCTCAAAATTTCAAAATCACGTTAAAACCAGAAGAATAAATAAATACTATTGTTCATAATGGAAAATCGTCAGCAATTTCCTTTCAACACCTGTTAAAGATCCTGTTTGACTTCACGTCAAAAAGTACATATAATTCATTATATAAATGATATTTGAATAATTAAATTTCTGTACGGAAATGTGATTTTTTTTATTCTCACATTTCTGAATAAATGGATTTTTCTCTAAATGAATGCGTAAGCTTTTAATTACTCCCATTCCAATTATTCCAAAAAAGAATTTATCGCTGAATAATAATGGGATTTTCCTTGGTTTCCATCTTTTCTTATTCTCAGACCCCATTCATTTTCTTTAATGATAAATTCCTCCAGACTTAAGGCCATTTAAAAGAAGAAGATATATCTTCTTCTTCCGGAACATTATCGAAAGAAGGAATTTTCTTAAATAAATAGTCTGCACAATTTTCTCACAATATAGCTATTAATTTTTCCATGTATAAATTACCTATATATGTGAATTTGGCTAATGTCGATTTTTGTTAGTAAAATATATTATTAAATATTTTTCAGATTAATCTGTTTAGTGGTTGTATATTGCAGTTGATCCTAATAGGTAATTTTTAGACTTGACGTTAACGGTAAACTTATAAAATTATTTTTCATTTATATTATTATGCGTTTTCATATCCCGAAATTACACTTTATGGCTGATATAACAAATGTGAAAGAATTTTGCTGTTTACAAGAAAAGTAAAGCATTCAGAGCTAACTTAATTTTTGTTATACTATTAATCGTGAGATTTTAATTCAGCATGAACAAACTTATCAGTTGTTACCAAATATGTAGGTTGCTCCTAAGAAATAAGTTGCTTAATTAACCATTACGGTCCTCCAAATGCAACCTTGCTGTCCTTTCAGATAACTCATCGATAGTAATCTCTTAAACAATTTCATCAATTATAACTTACATGTCATCGCAAATAAAGTGACTACTTTGTAATAAAAAAACGCATGTTAAAATCAATTTTTTATTTTACGGAGATAATTGTGGTGTTTAACAAGTTACCCGATTGATTTTAATTAATAAAATTTATTTCCCTCCATCAAATGACTATATAGTTAGTTTGCACGTTGCGTGACTTTCTCTGAAACAATGATGAGAATACTTAACACCAGAAATCCAAGCACAGACCGATGCGTGATCAAAGAGAAAACAATAGTAAAAAGGTAATACATAGCAAAACATTTTAACGTTATAAAAATACGCAAAAGATACAATCTACAAAAGAACCTCCATTTTCACGGAAAGTTATCTAAAATCACTTTAAGATAAAATTATATCTCCCATTCAAATCAAGTTCGTAATAATTAAATTGCTGTAGCAAAAACAATCTTGGTGTAAAACAAATTCAGTTTACTGTCGTCTAAATTCTTTATGATTAAGAACGCGACTAACAAAGTTGTGTTTGCAAAATAGCAAACGTGTACACCAAAGTCTTTCCGAAGAATTCTTGCTAAATGGTTTTCAAAATGATCTTAACTTCGATTAAGGTCATTCCATCTAATTTCTAGATTTAACCACAACATCCACCACGCTTAATATATCATCACTGAACAGATACTCCAAGATCGTAAGTAATCCACAACAATTGTATATCGTATACAAACTCTTCCATCTCGTCGGCGAGATCCTATTTCTTTCTCTCCATCGCCGATTTGCATTTTCGGTCGCAAGGTGACGTCAAATTTTTTTCGTGCCAAATGAAAAGGTCCCAGTCATCGATTTTTTTCGGCAGAGAGAGAGAAAGATAGGGAGGGGATCCATCGAAAACCCATCCGAGGAGGACCATCCTCTGATCCATTGCGTCACTCACTTCCAATCTAAGCCGAAGCTTTTTTCGAGATTACACTGGAAAAGCCTTCCGCAAAAGGAATCACCAAAGGCCGCCGATGGAAGGTGGCGGAGATAGAAGAAAGAATGGGAGAGAGAGAGGGGAGTTATTTTGTGCTGAATAATTACGCGCAAGAATGGATTTCGATTTTTTTAAATTTCCCACTCTGATATCCGACCGTGATTTGCCCGAATATATTCTTCGATTGTCCAAGTAAGTGCGATATTTAATTACATATTCTATCACTCAAAACTTTCTTTGTAAAACATTCGCTGTAGATTCCCCTTTACTCATACTTGCGGTAAATTAAACGGTAGACGTTACAATGCTTAGGTTTCATAACGTCTCCCTAGGAGTTTATGTTACAGCAACGGCTATCGGAGCTGCATAAGATTAAGGATGTATGTCCGTGCTGGAAAGATTTAAATCAAAATCTACTGGTCATTTTTGTATAAACCCTTTCAAAATATAAAATACTAGTTGTGTGACCCGGCGTTGCCCGGGTGCGATTCGGGATTGCACCCGCCCCTCTTTCACTCACCCCTCCCAACGCCCGCCCCTCTTTCACTCACACCTATCACCGCCCGCCGAACGTCATAAAGTACCGTAGGAAAAAGGATGTTCGCCGAAAAATCGCCATATCTTTGAAACGGCTTAAGTTAGAAAAATATAGTTAAACCTAAAACCTCTTCGAGACTCCGCTTAATCTTCTACTGAAAGTTTCGTGAAAATCGGCCTAGTAGATTCAGAGATATCGCGTTGCAAACTTTCAAACTCATCTATCATTAAGCCATATATATGTGTGTGTGCGCGCGTGCGTGTGTGCGCGTGTGCGTGCGCGTGTGCGTGTGTGTGTTAATGCATAAAAATATTAATGTCGTAATATATTATTTCCAAAATGCAGGAATTGTTTCCGAGCTTTAGAGTTAATCTAATCGGAGCTATTTCTACCTTTAAATATAATTTATTTCTCCAACAGCTAGAATTTATTTTCATACAAAATATTTAAACACAAATTAAACAAAGAACAAATATAAACTCCATTTTTAATAAAATTAAAATAGTTAGCAGCTTTTACATTGATTTTCTTTGCTCAAAATTATTAAAACTCAGATGCCTAACTGAGATTCAGTGTAGGTATACATTCACTAAAAAGTATCCTAGTTAATCGATTAATCAATATCAGATTTGATAAGAAATTCATAATTTTAATACATGATTTTAACAAATACTGAAGAAATGACAACACGCAAACTTTATAAAACATGAGTTCACTTTCAATAAATACCCATTAAAAGGAATATGTTTTTGAGCTTTTGGCTAGGGAAACCTTCATCGTCTATAGGTGACGGACATTTTGAAAAATATTTCGTCATTTTTCATAACCAAGCCATATCTCATGCCCCAAAGATATTGAAAGTGTATAAAAAATAACACAAAATATATTGTGGACAATACTGGAGTATTTTATTTTATTCCATAAACGTCGAAATTTTCAACTCAAACCGACATCGATCACTGGAGGAAATATAAAAGGAGAAATCTTTAATATTCAGCAGTTTAACCGGATGGTGAAGATATAGAGAAGATTAATGAGTATCTTAGCACTCAGATTACAATGAAAATTCTGAAGTCTTGCGAATTTCCATCGCGAAATACCTATTCTCCCTTCATATAAATTGCTATTTAAAGAACTTCTCTCATGGACATTATATGTGTGTGTGTATATATATATATACATATATATATATATATATATATATATATATATATATATATATATATACAAATATAAATATACACACCTATATAATAAATAGGCCCCGATATTCTTGAATACTGGCACGTTGAAAAGGGGCATACCTCTTCGCCGACTATCTCCCCCTCGCGTTCTCGAGATATGATTGATTACTTTATGTAAAGGCAGCAAACGTAGGGAAGGTTTTTACGTTAGATATTTCGAACGGGTAAAAAAGTTATTACGAAAACACAAAACCGTGGATTAGTTTCACTATCTCGCAAGTAAAAAGGTTTTGAAGGAAAAATTAATTCCAGAAGTATAAATAAACGGCATATAGCGTATTGACACAATTATAAGTCGAGGTTTTATATAAATAAATTATTTATCATTATAAAAACTCGCCTTATATTCGCAAACTAGACAAAACAACCAATATTATAAACAGTCCGTAAGGTTATGTCGATTTCTTCTATTACGCACATAGGATCTTTGATTGTTTTCTTACAAAGTTAGGTCTGAGAAGTTTACGAATTTACAATGAAGGTTGATCAAGTGGAAAAGAGCTACTCGAAAAAATGTCGTATTGAAAGACGTGTGGCGGAGTTATGATGCTAGTTTCAAAATTATGGTTGTGAGGGAAATAGAAGCTTCGAACAATGATAAAGCTGCCCATAAATACGCCATTGCCGGAAACAATTAAGACGTTGGCGAAGTCAGAAGCAATCTTTATCAAATGCTCATTTTCAGCGAAAATCTTTTAGCGGGTCCAAGGTTTGGTGAAACTGACAAACGTGTTGTCGAGTTTGTTGTTGAGAAACGAAATGAAGAAATACCAATCACGCGAGAAATAATTCAGATGAAAAGTCGGAAAATCGGTAAATCCTTAAATATACCATCAGATCAGTTCAAAGCTAAGCTAGGGTAGTGAAACGAATGATGAGCAGGAACGGGCCAACTCTGCAACGAAGAGCTTATCTGGCACAGGAAGAGGAAGGGAGAGATAAGACTGACGATGGCGAGGAGGCGGAAGAAGATGACGATGGAGCAAAATTTTGTGATTGGAATAATAAGTGACGATAAATAGCATATAGGATGGCGCCCGTAAATTACGTCACACAAAAAATTGAATTTTTTAGCCTCCCTTTCCCCGTCGTCACAACAATTTAAACATCTACCATTAAAATTATGTTACAAATTCCTCAACCACCTCTTCCATATAAAGTAACACAGGATTTCATTAACTGTAGCGCTAAACACGAAGGACGGAACGAAGACTGCATGAGCCTATGTTTTCATAATAAATGTAGGCTAAAAAACAATTACATTTTAGTAACGAATGTTTTTTAATATTTTTCATCAAACCATAGACGTTACGTCATACAAAACCGTTTCCTCCTTATCACGATCAGTAAAAAAATTATCAACCTCCTCTCCGCCGAGAGCGTGAAATATATAATTATTTAAATATGTAATTTGCCGGGAAAAAAAATAAAAACGTAATTTTTACTTATTGCAGTTTTTTGTAAATTTCTAGATTTGCGTTCACAAAAACCGGGATCGCCTTATATTCGGCGCCGCTCTGTTTTTGTGTCAATAGGATAAATAATTCGGAAGAAAAAATATCGGAAATGATAATAAGATTTAAGGAGAGGGCTGCAAAACAGTTCAGCGATGAATAATGAGAAATGCAAGGTCGATCACTTCAATGCTCATTGTGAAATAAAACATTATATAAGGAATTATTTACGAAATAAATATTTATTCTATAGGTAAAGTGGTTTGATTTAAATGTGAGCGTAAGAATCCATTTTTAAATTAATAAAAAAGAGTGATTCCGTTAAAACGTTGTTATAGACAGAATCCAGGGTTAAAAATCTATATTTAACTTAAAAAATGCTTCCATCTAAAATGCGTAAACAGACTAAAAATTATTAATTCCAATGAAAGGTTAAAAGGCAAATATATTATGGAAATTACAGTTACGAGAAATTAAAAACACTTAATAAAATGCTTATTTCCTACTCAATTTTCTCTCAGTACGATCGCATTAACTGATGCTAGAATATTTCTCTAAAAATTAATTCTAATAGCAAGTTAGAGATTATTCAATGTTGGTAGCGGAAACATCCAATTCGAAACATTCTGTCCTAAAACAAAAGTTATAAGTGGATAAAATTGACGAACTGGAATAATTCGATCAAGTTACACATTTTTTTGTAAATTAAAACAAACGAAAGTGATTTCATTAATGGATAAAATTAACAACATAACCGCAATCCTTTTGATCTCATTCTACATCCTTCATTTGAATTTTATTTTTTCGCGGTATAAATTTGTCTGTCAAATGAATCATTTTACGAGATATAATATTTATAATCAGCTAATGCTTTGCCAAAATTAAGCAGGCCTCAATGTAAACCTAATGAAACATTATACCGAAATAACAAGATTTTATACAAACTAACTCATAACAATTTAAACTTTATAAAAATTGAAATAAAAAATATTTTTATAAGCTATATTATTTTATGCAATTAAGGTTGATTAGAATCCTTTCCGAAATACGCTCCATCCATTAAAACTCCTATTACATTTGGTTTCGACAAATCGCGATTCCTGATTCAAAATTTCGTAACAGCTTCTACGATAGTCCATTATCAATATTTGATTGCCTTTCACTTATTACAATCCAAATTCATTAATTACTCAATTATCAATCTCAAATATTAAAAGCCACAAAATTGTATATTGGTTTATCGTCGATGGACATATACTTGGAATAAATCCGTCAGCAGACGGATATAAAAGGTGATAAAAGTGAAGCACCGGAAGCCTAGGATAAACACAATTTAAATCGTGAAATGCCAATATCAACTTCGAATATGAATTAATTATCAGGACTCGGCCACCACTGGATACATTTCTCGGTAACGGTCGGGTAAAAACTAGATTTTACTATTTGCATACGAGCTAAAATGTCTTCTAGCGCAATTGAATGCTCCCGAATTCAGTCGTGCGCGCAGAAAATTTCCGAACATAAACCGATTACATTATTCCAAAGAGAAAATCGTTGTTTCGGAACTGTAAAGCGTAATCAAAATTCACAATGCGGTGAAACATTTTTCTGAAGGACAGAATATCCATCCTTTCATCCATTTGCAGCAAGAATAAATCTATTTACCTGACAGCTAAATAGAGCGGTCGGTTTTTTGTTGGATTCGAGGGATGAATGCGACCGTTCTAACGCCGAGACGCCAAGCAATACACAAACAAAACTTTTGTTGGGCTCGTAAAAATGACGAATATATTTTTTCGACCGCCGAAGCGAGGGCCTTAATTCGACTGTTTCCATGACAACACACGTCGACCGGATCGACGCCCGGATGAAGAGACGCTCCCTAAGTATACCAAAATGTGAATACGCAGTCCAAACTTGGTTTTATTGTTTGAAGATGCTTTTAAGCTAAATACGAGAGAATCCGGAGAACCCTACTCGAACAGGATGTTAATGCGATGGGGATTATAGGAATTCCACGGGCAGCAGACCACAATGGTACGCGAGCATCGGTTTAAAACAGAGGAGCCAATTGCAATCGTGGTGAACATATTTTTGACTCGGGAAAAGATATTATTTTATCCGTGAGCTTTGATGGTCCCGATGGATAAAATGGCAGCTCACGGGATAACGAAATGAAAGATTCGTAAATTCGTTCCCTAATGAAAGAGCAATCGTCCAGATATGCTGTGATATCGTTTTAAAATTATCAGGCTGCACTTGAAACAATGGGCTAGTTTGTCAATATAAACTAATGCTTCAACTATCTAAAGATACATTCATCTATCATTTTCTTTTCAAATAGGAGGCCATTTAAAACTTCTTTTATTGGAAATTGATTTGGATATATTTTTATTTTCTGCAATAAGCTATGATAATGATAATGCTTCTTCATGATAAATTACGCGACTAAAAGTATTAAGGTTATAACACGAGAATTGTTTTTACGCCAAAAAAGTGATGTACGATTTATTTTATTATAATTTATATGTAATCCAATGCCACAGAGTAACGATGTAATTCAGGTGTCTACGCTAGACATTTTTGCTATGTAAAACGATAAGTTTGCTCATGAAGATTCCTTTCTATTTTTATGCTAAACTAAATCTGAAGAAAAAAAACCCATTTTCCATCACTTAACACATTATTTTGTAAGTTTGGTCACTTTCGTGTGAATGCTAGCTGGAGTTTTCATAAAATTTCCTTTCTTCTACGAGCAGTCGTTCACAGAGTGTATTTCAAAATCAACTTCAATCATGCACTTCCTCGATGGCTTTTTTTTTAATTTACGCTCTCGCGCTCGAGCCATAACAGATAAAACCGATGAATGATTGAGCAATAGGCAATACCCTTCAAAGAGAAATTATCGAATTTGTCGTGCCGCCGCACCAATCAATTCCGATCAATATAGCATCCACGCTCGAATCGATATTACGTTCAATGACAGAAACCCAATCGATCTCCGAATCCATATCACGGAAAGAGGAATGATTACAAAAAAGCCGCCGATGGTGACGCACACAAAACCCCGCCTCAATTTCCTTTTCCTCTCGATATACCCTTAATACCGGAAAAAACATCGTTCCGGAAGGGGATGGAAAAAAACACCTTCGAATCCTTTATCAAGGATTTCAACGGAAGAGCGCGCGAAAAAAATAACACGAACGAGAGAGAGAGAGAGGGTTAAAAAACGTCCGCAAAACAAAACAAAAACGCGCGGCGCAAGCCGTGAAACAAAAGACGCGCTTGCTTTTCGGACAAAACGCCACCGCATCGCGATCGCGCGATCCTGAGGAAAGTAATTTTGCCAAAAAGCTTTGGGGTTTCTTTCGCTCCCTCTCTCTTTTTCTCTCTTTCTGCGACGCGGTCCAAACGATACATACGCTGCCATCAATAAGGGACGAGTCATACGGAGGGGTTGAGGAGGGAGGGTGGGATAGGGGTGAGAGAGTGCGAGATCAGGGGGACTGGGACCGATGCGAGTGACGCCCGTAACCACGCCCAGGCTAGGGAAATGGATTAATGGACCTCGTTGTTTTTTGCGATTTTCGCGTGAATCGGAGGGTAGAGAGAGATAGATGGAGGTGGGAGGTGATTAAGAGACGGCGGAATGAGAGCAAATGGAAGGAGGGAGCGAGAGGAGAGAGAGGGAAAGACAGAGATATAGCTCGTGGGAAGAGATGCAAGGCGAGAAAACAGGAGTGGTAACATGAGGAGAAAAATATTATAATTAATGTAAATTAATAATATAATTAATACAACTAGATGAACACATAATTCACGAAAATAGGAGAAGTAAGAAGAGAAGCTAATACAAAGAAAATAGCCATGAGATAAGCAAGTATGAACATTTTGAAGAATATTTACTAGGTGACACTAACATAAAGAAAATTACCAAGGTTATTAAATCAAAATAAAATATCATTTTGCAGAATAGATGAAAAATCTGAATGGATCGACAAAAAATCTGGAGTGATAAATTTTTTAGAGATTTATCGAGTTTATCAAAGAGGAAGTTGTGATTAAATGAATTAAAAGGAGCTTATTGCTTGGAAGAAAGAAGAAACGAGCGAATTAGTACGATCGAGCAAAATAAAATAGAAAGCCAAAGGAATTCTCTTATCGGGTAAAAAAACTTTTTGAAGACAACAAAAAATAAAAAATCGCACAGAGCTGTGCCGTGCTAATTGAACGGAAGTTATTGGGAAAAAGAAGATAAAAATTTGAATGAAGATAACACAAAAGGAAAATTAATTCGACGAGAAAAATTTAATTATAAGTGAAGAACTTATTCGGGGATGAAGCATGCGACAAAGGGGTGGTAGCGGGGTAAAAACAATGAAATAGCGAGCGATAAAAATCGCATGGAGAAAAGGATAAGGTGTTTTAAGACAAAACGAATAAACTTTCGCACAAAGAGGGTAAATAATGTACAGAAGGAATTTTAAAGCAAGGCAGAGCGTCGCAACGAAAGATAAGAAAGAAAACAAAATAAATGTAGAGAAATAATTCCATAGAAAAAGTAAATAAACAAGGAGAGAACGAAATGATACAGTATCAGTAGATAAGAAATGAGAGGGAAAGAGAGAAATAAAGAGGGAACACAGAAACAGAGAGAAGCAAGACAAAACGTCGCAACGAAAGATTAGAAGGAAAACAAAACAAAGGTAGGGAAACGTCCATAAAACAGGAAAATAACGAGGGGAGGACGAGATGATAAAGTTTCCATAGAAGGGATATGAGAGAGGTAGAAAGAGAAAACAGAGAGAGAGAAAAGGAAAAAGCAGACAGGAACAAGAAAGAGAGAATAGTGAGTGAAAATTACTGGATGGCGAGGATGCGAAGGTGAGAAAGGGGTGGGTTGCGAAAGAGAGTGGAAGAGAAGAGAGCGAACCGAGTAGAAGGCGGTGTGAGCGGTAATTTCGTATCGAAGCCGGGATATCCCCTGGGTTACTAATGTCACGAAAGCTTTACAAGAGACGACAGAGGTAAAAGCAGAGTCTGTCCATTCCTGCGGGTAATGTGACGCAACACAAAGGAGTGAGAGAGAGAGAGGAAGAAGGCAGTAGGGAGGATAAAGGCGAGACGGAAGAGAAAAGGAGAACTTGAATGAGGGAGTGAGAGAGAGATGGAGGTCGTATTTATTTTCTCAACCAATGACCTTTACTCTGATTTCAGACTACCGACACAGACGAAAAGAAGTAAAAATACGAGGCTCAGTTTTTTTCAATCGAACCGATCTCGCCCTTGTTGTTTTTTCGTTATTTTCCGCCACCATCTAGACTGCGTCGATTTCCCAATCTTACAAAGTAATTCACTCATTCTAATTGGAGCCTCGACCGTGATTAATGACACCTCCGACGGACGGGAGATAAATTCGTCGTCATTCAAAGTGGAAGGGCCCGTGAATTTGAACGAAAATTTTGCCATAGGTGGGATTTGGTCGACACAATGAAAATTGGAGAATAATATCTTGGTGGGGAAAATATGAGACACGCAACGTATATATTAGACTATGCGGTATTCGATATAATTTGGAAGAGGTCAGCGAAACTGCCAAGTATTTATTTCGAGCACAAAACTCCATCAAAATTTGAGAACGAATTTCCGAAGGAAATATTTATTTTTTTTAACCGGCAACGCGGACGTCCATTCCCAAAACCGTATCAAAACTTCAAAAATATAGCCATAAATTATAGACTAAGGTAAATACAACGTAATTATTTTATTATATTATTAGCGTAAATGCCCGTCAAGTATGGTGGGATTATCATAAATGTATTCCAAATATATATGATTTCGATATGAAAAATCAGTAAGATATGCTATGATCTGGGTTGGCTTTCATGCATAATCAAATCAGTTTTTTTAAAGTTATCTTTGTTTTAATTATACTGTTTAAGTAATTATTAGTAGAGACGCCAAATTATTATCCAAATATTTGCTGAAAATAAGAGGAAAATCGAAATAATAAGATATAATGCATAAAGAAGTGACTAAAATTTACTTGAAATATTTGATCAAATTATACGTTATTTAAAAAGCATATGAATTATTTTACTCTTATTAACACGTAAAAAAAACAGGATAAAACGTGAACGAAATGTCAATTTAACATCAAGGGAAATTTGTGTAGTAACTTACTTACTATTAACTAAATATTTACATGAACTGCAATGCGTTTTTATTATAATTTAAGATCGCACTTTTCTTTTAACTATATTAGTTTTGAAAATTTTCCAGAAAAATCACTTTAGTTAAAGAAATTTAAATAAAAGTCATAAAATGTTATTTTTTCACTTCTATTTGAAATTCAGTTCGAAATATTTGCTGTATTATCAGTTAAAGAAATCCATTGAAAATTACGTGACCTATATTTAGTTTTATGAATTCCCACCATTTGGCAAAGGCGCATGATTTAATAGTATAAAATTTTTTATAATCAATTATAATTTATGATTGTTATTTTTATACTGCAGCACCTTTTAATTCTTCCTTTTTTTCAATTTCTGCCCATTCCCATTCTCTTTTCCTTTCTCCCTCTAGATTCAGTAAATATGTTATACCATGCATAAAAGTCTGACCCGTGTTAAAGCACTAAATTGGTGCATTTATTATGAGGCCAAGAATAGAATTCAACAATTGGGACAACAGTGGCCCAATATAAATAAAATGAGTGAAAACGTGAAAAAATCATACAAAAACGTAATTTTTGGAGATATACGAATGAGATTTAAATTCTTCTCTTCGCATTACTAATTTAAGTTAAATGCCTCATTCTTGAAATATTTTAAAATGTAAGCGAAAAAGGTCTGCATATCAAGGAATGGCTTTTTGCGTGATTCATATATGCAATGCGAATTTATAACTCCGGTTAATTATAAGATGCACTAAAAAACTATGAAAATAATTATATAAATAGTTAATTACCAGTAATTTCAATAGGAAGTTAACTAAAAAGA
The DNA here is from genome assembly GCA_028673005.1 of Tanypteryx hageni. Taxonomy (NCBI): domain Eukaryota; kingdom Metazoa; phylum Arthropoda; class Insecta; order Odonata; family Petaluridae; genus Tanypteryx; species Tanypteryx hageni. The sequence continues at coordinate 46,301,909 of CM054117.1, forward strand.
AATTAATGAAAACCACGATTTTAATTATAAATAATTCGGGCGCCTTCTCTATCTCGTACTAAAGCATTCAAAGCACACTTTCCTTACGCGTATAGTATAAGGACGACAATACAATCTCGACGTTTAACAATGGCACGGTCGACAAGGCAACATATCTTTAAAAAGCATAAAATTGTCCAATAAATATGATTTAAACGAGTAACTTGAACGATTTCGAACCGAGGACAAATGTCGACGATAAGAATAAGAATCTATGTATGTATTTATGTCAATATCATGAATATTAAATCTAGAGCATTTAAAGTCGGCAGTAATAAAATTCAATACGCTTCAGCTTAATACAATAGTTGATATTAACGAGGCTCCAAGAGAATTGACATCATGAGATATCGTAAAAAATATCAGAAAAGATCGAATGCCATATTTATACTAAGCAGGAACTATAGAGAGAAATAGAGACCCAAAAATCATTAAAGAAAGAGAGAGATAAATATTTATAGGCGAAGAACACAGGTGGAAAAATTGAGAGACGTTTAATGATCGGCGTTAAAGGGAGAAATATTACTCCAAGGTGGCGTCGAGATTAGTGCGGAGTTGAATGAGATTCTACATCTTTTTTTACGTCTCTCCTTCGATCCGCAACTCGTTCGTCATTTTTTGTTTCCCCACTTCTTTGTGTTCTTCCGCATTCTTTTCCCTCTTTGCCTCTCCAACTCTTTGTTGGAACGAGAAGAAAATAGAGAGAGAAAAAAGACAAAGGGAATACTCGAGGTAGATGGTAGGCATATTCGCAAGGATGTACATATGTATAGACACACACACACATATATATTAATTCGTGTATATGCTTATATAGAGGGAAAGAAAGAGAAAAAAACAAAAGGAAGAGGTATAGGGTGAAGTGCGCAAAAGGAGAAGAGAAGGAAGGTGGAGAGAAAACAATAGAGACACCCTGCAGAGGACATAGTCGCAGCAGCAGCAGTCTTCTTCATCCCCCTCGTCTCACCCTCTAACTCCCTCCCCCCCTCTCCTTACCCATCCCTCCACCCATTCCAAAAATCCTCTACACGCTCGCATCCATCTCTCCCTCTTGGTTTCCCACGAGGGATCGGATGGATGCGGATGGCGCTAGTCTTTTGTCTTACAGTTTACCGCTAGAGGGGAGTTGGAGAGAGATAGAGGAATGGGGGATAAGTCACAGACTGCAGAGAAATACGCTTACGTGAACAGGTTTTTCCACATACGATATGTAACACCTTTGCCGTTCCAGTTTTGTTTGATTTTTTTACTTTTCTTACCTTCTGCCGACCTAATCCGCCTATTTTCTCAACAAAAAAGAAATTATTTTTTCTTCGCCTGGCTCGAGACTTGTTTGTTTCCTTCCGTCTTCTATTTTTTCTACAGTTATTGAGAGGATACGTTAAAAAGAAGAGCCTATTTCCCGCCGGGGATTGAAACTGGGACGTTTAGGCGAAAGGAAATTCGCCCCAGGGTGTATTGGAGATTAATGCTAGTAATAAAACTTCTCCGTGTTTCTTTCTACTCCGAGGCTAAGACGATGAAGGAGATGAAAAAAGAAGGGATACGACGGGAGCGGTTGCACGAGGATTCCGCTATCCGGTTCCGGATGTATTGTTTTTTATGCTCAGCCGTCTTCCAGAAATGGGAAATAATTAGTACGCTATAGATTGGGCGGATATGGACCGCTTTAGGTTGTTTTTTGGTGTGCCAGTTTCGTTTGGAGAAAAAAACGAAATAGCCTTAGAGCCTGAAAAGGGGGATTTGTAATTAACCCGTATCTGATTGCCTGAAAATTGATTTAGTTTTTATATACTTCTTCACAATGGACGATTTTTCTTGATAAGGTCTGCTTGGCAGCAGACGAAAAATAATATCCTTCACATTGCCATGCACATAAAATTCATCAATTCTCACCCACTGGTCTATTATTTAAGAACTACAACTACCATTATTTACATAATTACCGATTCAACTAAAGCTCTAGATTGGAAAACCGTATATTATCCGCATTATCAGAATTATCTAAAGTTGTTTATCAAAAACATGTCTTTAATAATTTTTGTCGGCAAACGTGTTTCTCCAACTGTCATAAAAAGTCGAAAAAATTTAATTTTTACAACAAGTTGGAGCAATACTTCTGTTTAATGCATCCCCGGGGCAATAGGAAGAACAAGATTCGATTTCCGGCGAACTACAGAATGATTCTCATTCTATCCTTTTGAGGTTATAAAAAAACAACTTTTTATGACCGTTGGAGAAACGCAGTACGCCAACATGATTTAAGGTGAACTCGATAATTCTCTTTTGAACGTAAGTTTTATATTTACAATAATATCCACTCAAATTAACTTCGCTCGTACTTTCGCTCTCGCATACATTTCGGAGAATATTTCGTCAGGTTCACGAGTCTCCAGAATCAAATAACTCGCTAATTTAAGCGACGCCTTTTCCCAACCGCCCTCCTCTGCTCGTTTCTTTCGACGGTCCCTAATTAAGGGATCGGTTCGTTCGTTTGCGAGGGCGCCGACGACACGTGGCGCGTTAGCGCGTTGCCGAGATCGGGTTGAAGTAGAGGAGAGACGTTTAATTAGGAAGATGACAATTCCATCAGTGGCACTTGGAGGAACTTAGCGAGGACCTACGAAACTCTCCCGTCAAGACGATTCACCAGTCATCCCCGGGATCATCCGATGACCTAACCTCAAGCGACTCGGTTTTGAATGGAGAAAAATTTATTTTGTTTCGCTCGCGCTGTCAACTTAATGTTATTATCACACTTCTTTAGTTCGCGTTGTTAACCAAATGTTATTATTCCATCTTCTCCACATAAAATCAGAAGTATTATTTTGGGGTCTGTCTTTGACTCGGAAAACTTAAACAAATTATTTTATATTCATCGAAATTAGTTTCTTTCTCGAATCTACGTCCAATAAAAATTATTCATAATCTAAATTACTAATTAGGGAATAGAACCAATCTGTACTTTCATTTCTCCTTTAAATAAAATGTCTTTTCTTGATGATTGGTTACATATCCGATATGAATTTCCTGGGATGAGTATATAAAAGGTACCTGATTTCAAGTTCATCTTTCAAAAATAATACAACAGCACGTTTATCCCCCATGATATGTTATTCATCATCAAGATTTTGTTTAACTTCAACGAGATAATTTTATTTCAAATTTTATCTTGCAAATACCGGAGACCAACAAAGAGAGTTTAATTACATATTCAAATGACATGTACTAATTCGTTTTGAGACGGAAAAACTATTTAAATACTCGCAATATAACTCGACTTAATATACTTAGATTTTAAATCTCTACATATTTTTAGTGATAAAAACAAATAAATTAGTAGCATTTAATGATCATCAGCGCTGAAAAAATGACAGGACCACATCTCCTACAAATCAATCGCGATTTTATACACCAGAAGCAAGCGATATCTGGTAGAAATATTAAACCCGACCCAATAACTGTTGACAAAGGATCCCTAAAATGTTCAATTTAACCCTTTTTGCCGCACCAAACGGTCGAATAATCCCCAACCGAGATGTTTCTAAAAATATTGGAAAGGGAAAAAAATGTTCATTACGTGAATCGATGTGGGTCCCATCCCTTCCCTACAAAACCGCTGAGACAAACAATCAGGTTTCTACCGGCCGACGTCGGAGAATAATGCAGGATGGAGAGAGACGCCCTAGGAACGAGGGGAGGGATTAAGGAGGCAGGGAAAGAAACGAGAGGATGGGAGGAAGGACGTCCGCGGATAGTAAGAAAGGGAGAGAAGGAATCCCAGAGGTACTCTTGTTTCCAGTCGAGCAGACTCAGCGCCCTCTGGGGCAATCGTCTGGAAGCATTTCCTTTCTGAAGTAGGATCATCCGAATTAAGGAGTCGAAATTCCTTTTCGCCACTCATTCTTTTCTTTAATGGGGGGACAAGAATCGAGAGGGATGTGAAAGAGAGAGAAAGAGTTATGTAGTTGGCGAAGGAAAGTGGAGGGAGAAAAGGAGAAGAGAGGATGGAAATCAGAAAGATGGAGCGCATACAAGAGTGAGGCTAAAGGGAATGAAAGTAATGCCATTATAGGAGAGTCGCCTGATTGGAATACGCGATAGCTGGGGAGAGTAGTCCCTCTTTATCTAGACCGATCTTTCCCACTCCTGATTTCTTCCCCTACTTCTCTATCTCATTGTCTATCTTTCCGACGATTTTCTGCCTCCCACCGTCCCTCGACTACCATTGCTGCCTTTCTACTTTCTCTCCCTGTCTCTCGCAGCCTCCCTTCCTCAACCCGTTTCCTCCTATATTATTCCTTTCTTCCTTCGTCTACCTCCCTCAAAAATTTGCAAATTTTTTCCCTTCTTTTCATAACTCGTTTATACAATATAATACATAAACACGTTCAAATAATATCAATTCGTGTTTCTCTACGCTCGTCTTATGTGCGCAACTTTCTATCGCATTATTCTCAATCTTTTGTAAATGCTACCAGTGGGATTCTTGCGTGGGTGTTTTCCTGCTGTGAGTATTTTCTTCCTAAGGTATATTGGCATAATTTTTCTTAGTTTTCTCCAAAGTATCCTTCTTTATTAATTTTCTGACCAAATGCATCACATTGTTTTTTTTTTTTTTTTTTTTGGGCTGTACAATGGGTTATACAATACGTCGTAGAATAAACTGTCTGCTCTAAAATTCGCTCGAGTGAAGACAGATGTCTATATATGCATCTCTTCCCTCTCATTGACACTCACTCTCTCTCTCTCTCTTCCTCTCCTCTATCTTCCGTATCTCCATCCCTCTCATGCAATATATACCCCTGCCCCTTCTCTTCTCATTTTCCATTCGTATTCGTCTCCATGTGTTCCTTTCTCTTCCCCTTTCCTTCATCACTTCATCATCCCGCTCCGTCTTTCTTCCTCCCGACCCCATGCATATTCCAACCTTTCCCAAAATCCCACTCTCTCGCCTCCCTACATCTTTCTCTCGCTCTCATCGACTTAACCCATGCCTCACTCTCTCTTTCTCTCTTAATCTCTCTCATCCATTCTTCTACTCCCGTTGCAGATTCCCAAGAATCTTAGGAATATGCCGCAGTCTCTTCCCCTTTCGCCTGAACATTTACAGCATGAGCTAATTTTAAAGGCGGCTCACACGGATTTCGCAAGCAGAACGTTTCGCGGTAGAGATTTTGGAGGCGTCGAGAAGTTTTGGGTTTCGATCAGAGACCCGAAATAACCGAAAAATGAAACCTATTTATGTCGTCAGTGACAGGAAGCCGACAAAACACGGCACGGTTAACGAGGAAGAAATATGGATGAATGAGTAGGAAAAAAAGTTTACCACGACAAAAAAGAGAGAATGTTCAGCAGATTCCTTGTGAAATAAAGTGATGGAAATAGAATTGCACCTAAGTAGGAATGAGGACAAATGAATGGAATTTAATACAGTCTATCGTCTTAAACCCAATATTCCGAAATCTGAAAAGTCCCGAAATCCGGAAATTCCCGAAATACGGGAACATCCTTGGTTGAGAAAATCACCTTACAACTGATGTACTCTTTTATCTTCCAATTTTCTCCTTTATCATTATTAAAATAAAAGTTTTGTAAGCCCCGCCAGCTTTTCCTGCTGGCCTTAGCATCGCAACATTGATGCCCACGCATTGTAATTCCTAAATATCTAAACCAACATAATTATTAGAAGGCATACCGCAAAACATGAATACATTTACATTTTATCACACTAAATAACTAATTTAAAGATTATAAAATGTAGCTATATTTAAAACTTGCTTAAAATCTTTCATCTGAAATGTCGAGAATAAATCCTAAAAAATTTCCGAGCATTCCAAAATCAGGGATGAGTTCAGGCACTGGGTTTCCGGATTTTCGACCTTCTACCGCAGTTCGCAGTTTTTTCTTAAGTGAGAGAGATAAAAAATCTTCCGTAATGAACACCAGCGCGGAGGGAGCGAGAAAGGAAGGAAAGGGAGGAACACAAAATGAGGAGAAGTAAGAAGAGCGAGTGGCGATAAAAAAAATGCAAAAATAAGGAAGAATATTAAGAGAGGAGATGGATACGAGAGAGAGAAAGGGGGAGAGGAAGATGTAAACGCGTGAGGGGAATAAGATGGAGGGTAGGAGGGGGAGTCATGCGAAGAAGATGAACTTCGAAAACTGGGAAAGGGATACTGGTAGGATATTGGGGTAGCGGAGTGGAGAAAGATTTTGTGATAAATCACACGGATGGGGCAAGCAGTTGGCAAGTGGAAGACGGTTAAGATAAAGGACAGATGGAGGAACGAGGAAGAGATAATAATGAGGATGGAAAGACAAATGAAGAAAGTTGAAAAAAGAAACGGAACCAATAGGAGCTAAACTGAAGAAGAACGGCTTTATCTCTGAGTGTATCTGTGCGTATATATGTATGTGTACATATATAAACCTATACATACACAAACACACACATACATATATATATATATATATATATATATATATATATATATATATATATATATATATATAGGTATAAATCTCCATCGCTGATGAAGGGCATATGCCCGAAAAGCTTACGTGTTTTTTTGTGTGCGTGCTTTCTGTCTCTTCAACGCCCCCAGCAGCCTGCCAACTTGGTAAGTGTCCGCTGGGCTTCCTTCAACACCTTGTTGCCACCCTCATCACTTCCTTTCCTTTTCCTTAAGTTTATATATATATATATATATATATATATATATATATATATATATATATAGTAATACAGATAGAAACTCGTGACGAAAACAATTCCATAGCTAAAAGAATGTGGTTTCTTATTTTTGAAGACTAAATTCAATTCGCTGTCGAATTGACGAAGAAATGTGTTTTTAATCGGAAAAAAGCAGATGCTCAACAATAAAGAACTTCAGCTACCACAGCAACCAGGAAATTGCTTTTCAATGGGAATTGGCAATTCGTATTATACTAGCGTCGCTTAAATGCTTTTTAATAGAGAAATTCTTATTGATTTCAACCAAATATATACATATAATGACGTCATATTTTTAAAACGCGATATATGTTATTGAATAAAAGAACGTTACTCCTTTCAGTTATGGGGTTGATGAACTGTATATAATAATAGCTTTAATTTAGTTCTTCTAAAGAAAATCAGTGGATTGTATTATAATGCGATTAATTTAAAACTACGGCGTAAACTTATAACGACGACAAAATCCAAAAGCAGGAAATATTAGAGAATTATGAAAAAAGTAATGTCGTGTTGGAGCTGACATTTAAAAGTTATTTAGAGCTTAGTGCACATACCCAAATAAACATTTGAAAATCTCGATGAATATGCTGTTGCGGCCGTTAAAATATTTTAAAATTTAAACAAATAGATAAATATTATTTCATTTCTAGATAAGATACCACTTAAAAATTTGGCAGAAATGTGTGGCTTTAGTAATCTACTGTGGAAAAAGTATAATATTCTTAAAATTGCAAATTTTAGGGATTGTTTTACTCTATTATTGTTACATAAGGAAATAACAAAAATCAGTGGAGGTAATAGCTTTATAATTAAAAAAATATTTCCAATGATGAAATATACGTATATACATAATTTATGCAAAATATGATAAGCCATATAAATTTCCATATCGAAATATCCATTTTGTTGTTATTAAATGCTTCTATAATATCATGTTGAATTTAGTTCAATAATAACGCGTATTAAATAAAGAATGGACAAATCTACGGTGAGGGTTACCAACGAATTAATATCAATTACTATTAATATAATAGTTCATTAAATGAAATTATTAATACACACGAAAAAATTGCATGCACAGTAAACAAAACCAAACATATGGATAAATAATATTATCATAATTACCTTCCATAATGATATGAATAATCATATTTAGCTAAATCCATATTTTATATCATCAATTGATACTCAAAACCATATATCACTAAAAATACATCTGTAGCGAAGAGGAGGTTAAGCTATTGTTATAAAAAATGTCCTCGTTTGTAAAAAATGAGTGAGAAAACTAAATTACTCTTCCAGGGACCGAGGAAAATGGTGCCGCTACTCGAGATGGTGTAAGTTACGCGCGGAAAATATAGGACACCATGAATCCGAAGTCGCGTCTCGATAATTGGACGCGATATTACACAACCCTAGCGCTCTCTCCGCCATTTTCCTCAAGTGGGTCGTCGCCTTTATCCTAATGACACCTCGCGAACCTTACGGACGAGACTCCACCACTTTCTTCTTCCCTCCCCAGCTGATTCTTGAGTAAAAGCTCCAAGAGGTATCCATGATGCAATATATGATTCTTATCTGTCCACATTTTTCTTTCCCTCCTAACGAATTTAACTTGAATAATTACCTCCCGTCTGATCATTTTCCGCTATTACCTTAATTTTAAAGTAATAATTTCCGTTTCATTCGCAGGATGTGATAAAATTTCTAATATTCCTTCAAGAATATTCGATTATACGAAAAATATATAATTTATTTTTGTCTTATATCGGGAATTTTTTTTAGCTCATAAAAAAGGTGAATCCGAACCTCAATGAGGAGAATTGCAATTAGTAGAGAAAATTGAGAAAATACTCAAATCTAAAATAAATTAATGTAAATTAATGATAATATAATGTAAATTAATGATAATATAATGTAAATTAATGATCATTAACTAAGTAAGGATCTCCAAATACACTTAGAACACAAATGAATAGTATGACTATAATTTCATATGTAACGTTAAAACCACAAAAAATAATGAACATAAAAATTTAAGGACACCTTTTAAGGGAGACGCCTGAACTGTACAACGCATAGCTCTGACAAACGTCCTCATTTGAAGTATACGATCTTACGAGCTGGTTACAACCAGCTAAAAGTGCTCCGTCAATATCCATCGTTTAGACTTTCAGCGACAAAATAAAAATAATAAAAAATAAACAGGAGGTAACAAATCTTTTAATATGTTATATAGAAAACCCAGATTTATATATTTATAAATCAATTGATGATGTTTATATGAACTTTAAAATTATTATATTTTAAAATTTTAATAACTAAAATATTTCAATAATCACGATTCTAGTAAGCGGAAGAACAGAAGAGAATATCTATAGGAGGCATGGCCAAAGTGCGGCTTGCGAGCCGCATGCGACTCTTTTGTACGCGGGGAAATGTTGTCCATATTTTCCCTGGTGAATTTTATCTTAGCCTCCCGAAGGCATGTTTATATATGCGCCGAATTTATGCAACTTATTTTTCGGAGTTGTTAAAGAATAAACAAGTTTTTTGTTAATAACATTCCTTAGTTTCCTTGTGATGTATTTTCAACTCATTTTCACAGTTCTCCCTTGAGTGCGGCTCACAATATTTTTGAGGATGTTATGTGTGGCTCGCAGACTCAAATGTCTGGCCATCCCTGATCTATAGTAAAACTTCTAATCACAAAATCGCTTAATAGAAAACACTCTTTTACAGAAATAATGCTTCAGTTCCCTGCGAAAAACTATTCTAGAGTCTAGTTAACCTCAATTACAAAAAGGTAATGGTGAACTACATTAACATTTTTCTAGTTTGTTTCTCATAAAAACCCGCGTCATTAAAAACCATGGAAATTTAAATCCATTGAATTTGGTAATAACAAGGCTGTACTGCAAAACTTTCAAGCTAGCAGGGAATACCGCCATAAATGAGATTTTTACTACCGACTATCCTGAAAAAATGCGAAAATCTAAGCAATCCTTTATAAACGTTTTCTCTTACATATCTATATCACGAAGCAAAACAGCGCCAAAAGAAAACTAGTTATGTGCACATATTCTACCAGTGAGAGACGATTAAGATTCCGGATATGGGTATCGGAACGAATGGTTTCGCAAAAATTCTTGTTAAATGGTTCGAGAAGGAAAAAAATTGCAATCCTCGGAGCTAAACCTTCGTTTCGATCGTACGAGTTAAGTCTCTCTCTTTCTCCTCCTATCACAGAATAAGAGAGAGTAGAGTAAGGGTACAAAAAAGAAAACAGCTGAACCAGTCCGCTGCGCAAGGCGTCCTCCTTTTTAGCGGATGGCACCCCCGAGGGGATTTCTATCTCCCCCACCTTCTGCCATTTATTTTCCTCTCCCCCTTCAAATTTCTCACGGAGAGGGAGTGGAAAAAGGATGGAAGACGAGTAGAAAAAATTATTTGCTCTCCTCGCTGGGAAACGTGGACCCTATTGAAGGCAACCAATGGGGATGCCGTGGGAATGAAAGCCGCCGGCCAAATTCCCTACGGTGTGTAAGAATTCCTTCCCTACGTCTGCATCTCTCTCTCTCTCTCTCTCTCTCTCTCTTTACCCCTTTTCTTCCTCCTCTCACTCTCTCTCTCTTTCTCTACCCCTCCCTATGATTGATCCCTCTCTAAAGCTACATTGCGACATCTTACTGAATCGTAGCGTTGATGCGTGTGTAAAGAATTGGTAAAAAATAACACTCGTAGAACTCGTTTTAAATGTTAGGAGCTGGGATTTGTAGGGAAAAGACATAAACGAAGAACGGCGTCGTCTCCCTCTTCTTATCTTGGATACGAAGATCATTTGAAACCGCAGAAAAAAGCAATACGTTGGTGTGCGGCGGCTTCATTATCAAATATTTTCTCATGCAAGTCGCATCTTCTTTAATTAATAAAAAATCTAAAAGTTAACCAAATATTTTTAACGGATTCAACAAAATTTTCAGTAATTGAGGAGAACATAACAGAAAATTTTCAGCCATTTAGCGAAGCAGATTACGATATGTCTTGCGATTCAAATGGGGTAATTGGTTCGTCCTCCCTAGGGAACGGGGCACAAGCGTTTCTGCAAAAAAAAAAAACAATCTAAATGAGCGCTAAACGATGCTTTTAGCGGAAAATTAACGAAATTCCGGAATTTTAGACCTAAAATTGCAATCGATCGCTAATTTCATTGGCACAAAAAAGAATCCCACAAAATGCGAGCAAGGTCACGTTTATTTTAAGCTAAGGAGTTGCGAGGGAATGTAATCAAATTACGGAGTAAAAAAAAGAACCGCGTTTCCTAATAAAAGGACGAGGACGACAAGGAGCTTCGTTTCCCGGTCTTCCCCATTTTCTGGAGAGCATACTGGAAACCCCAAGAATAACGAGAAAAGGCTTGGGTCGGTTATCTTAACAAATTGCTCACAAAGGAGCCCCCACACAGATTTTTGAGAGGAAAAAATGCCTCTGCATTCCGGGGCGTAGTCACAATTTGTGAATTCAAAAAGGGTAAGCTTTGGAAAATATTGAAAAATGATCAGTATTGCTCATGCTACGGTTATCTTGATTTCATTCGACTGATAAAATGGGACTTAATGGGAAACAGGATAAAAATTCTTCCTTGATTGGGAATCAAACCCGGATATTCCACGTAATGAAAAGAAGACTCGAAGGTATGCGATAGACCCAGTTTTAGAACGTCCAGACATGTATCTCGCCATAATTACTTCTAATCTGATTAAATGTTTGATTTCTGTCAACATTCATGCTTTCTGATTACTCGAAAATATTTCATCGCAAGACAGCAGCACAGTAGATATAATATTGATCATAAAATACCGAAAATCATTATAAATAGCCGCTTCTTACATATATAGGATATATCATATAAAACCTAAGGTACATCTAGAAAAGGTACAGAGCTGACATTTGGAAGGAAGATAGGTCATTGGGTAGAACCTATGATAAAAATTCGAAATTCCAGAAAAGGTTATATTCAAGAAGAGATTTTGATCCCAAAGTTCATTTTTAAACATCCATAAGAATTGAAATCTGTGCAGAGCTATATAAAATTGCTTTTTAAAATTATTTAAAACAAAGATACAAATTAGATACATGTACTGTAATGTGGAATAAAGAATAATGTGTATTTTCTTGAAGACAAAATTCAAATCCATGCTGAATTTGCGTAAAAATTTTATTTTAATCATAAAATTATGAAATTTTTTTTATCTTCAACAATAAACAAGTAATTCTCAAAGAACTAATTATCCTACTTTCCTTTCAATACAATTTTAATATATAACAAGTAGGGGTGTACACAGGTTTCCCTTGGTACAGACGTTCTTTTCGTCAAATTTGCCGTAGTATAATCGTATACTAATGTATTTGCTTTGAAATCAGAAAATAATTTTTCCTTATATTGTGGTAGCCCTGCTTTTTTCATTCATTCTAATCATATTTATCTCGTTTTGCCATTCTATACTCGCCCTACAAACGAAATTTCTTTGAAATCCGTTCAGCCGATAACTTCCAAATTCATATTTTAAAAAAGGAATTGGAGACTACGGTGTACAGATTGGAATTAAAATTTAAAACTCTTGAACCGTAAATTAACCCAGAGAGCACTCACACGTCAATAAGAAATACGGAAAATTAAAATTATGCTTACAAGTTTGCAGGACGATGATGGCCTACAGGGACCTGTTGTAAAAAACTAGCCTAAAAAGAAGAAAAAGAAAACACACATGCACAAACACACTGGAAATCTCTGGGAAAACCGCTAGATACGTATTTCGGAAGCTATGGTCCCATCTTCAGTAGCTGAAGTCGTATGAATTGTTTGTGTTTGGTCTTGTGTATTTATGTGTTCCGGGTAAAAGTGAAAGAAGGGCAGAGGGGTGGGGGAATTCTTAACGGTTAGCGAGTACAGAGGTGAGTAAGGGATAGGTCCGCGGTCGTTATTCATAACCGTCTCTCTGAATTTGTTTATGAAAATACTCTCGTAAGAGTCTAGTTTCCAGTCGGTTTGTGTTGATTTTAAGAGAGACATGTTTTCGATTTTAATCGGGTGATTGTTTTCCTGTATGTGTATTGCGACGCTAGACCTGTTAAATCTATTGTGTTTGAAGTGTGCAAGGTGTTCTTTGAACCTGGTTTCTAGCTTCCGTTTAGTTTGCCCTATGTAGACTTTCTCGCAGTCTGTGCAAGCGATTTTGTATATGCCGGATCTTTGTAGAGTCGGGATCGTGTCTTTTTATTGTGTAGTAAGTTGGAGAGTTTGTTTTCATTCACAGGTACTGCTTTAAGGTTCTGTTTTGAGAAGATGTTTGATAAGCCGTTTGTGATGCCTGGGACGAAGGGGATTTTTACGTATTTTGGTTTTTTGGGGGCGTGCTTGTGAGAGTAATCTGTTTTTTCAAAGAAAGACTGCGCTTGTGTTTGTGTAAAATATTCTCTATCATCTGAGGGTCGTAACCATTGATTTTAGCGCATTAAATCAATAACTCATAAACTTTTAATAAAGAGGCATAGCCTAAATGAATGGGAATCAGTTCACGCCGTTATTTAAAAAGAAGTTCGAAGGTGCAGGCGATCAGGGCCAATTTATGTTCCCGATCAATTTATAAGCCTGATAAGATCAGTGAAGAAAACAGGCGAACCGTATAAGGTTACTGAACTGTGTCACAGCAATTTTTTTGACTTGAAGAAATTAAGTATGACATTTGGAAATAATTTTTGCAAGAATACAGAAGGCGAGCCTGTAAAGATGGGTGACAAGAATTTTAAAAGTGGAAAAGTAAAACCCATCAAAATATTTTTACAAAACATCTTTCAGCCAAAAAGAATTTAAAGAAATTTGTATAACACAAGGCAGGAAAAATAATTCTCCAAATAAGCTCGTGAAATTGGAACCAGCTTATAATAAAAAAACCAAGTAAAAGTGAGAAAAAAGGAGACTTATTGCAATTACTCCACAAAAATTATATTCCAAAATACTACAGTGATTTCTGTAATAATATATAATGTTATATAAAGTGAAAGTTTTGTAAGAATATGTTATATTACTATATATTTATACTTTTCTCAACAATTTTTATTCCAAGTAATTTGTTACATCTCAAGAACGTTTTCAAATTTTAGAAGAATAACGTCACTAGGGAATAATTTTGAAACGATAAAAAAGTCTGCTATGACTGGGAATCGAACCCGGGTCTTCCACTTGCCAGACGGAAATTCTACCACTGAACTATCGTAGCAGATCAGTTTTCTCGTTTCTGAATGGGGATGTTTTCTTTGCTTTCTTGGGACGGAACTAGCCGTTCAGAAACGAGAAAATTGATCTGTTACCATAGTTCAGTGGTAGAATATCCACCCGGCAAGTCGAAGACCCGGTTTCGATTCCCGGTCATAGCAGACATTTCTCGTTTCAAAATTATTCCCAACTATACAGCTTAAGCCTTTCTGCATAGGATCTTCAGATCACTTTATTCCATCGATAACGTCATAAGTCAAAATAGGGGTTGAAAATGGAATGTTTTAGGTTTTACTATTCGCACTAAAAGTAAAATTACTATGCGTTAATTAGGTTCAAAGAATGCTGAAACCATGTATTATAATATTTTTTACAATTTTCAGTAATTCATAGTGTTATTTCTATACTATATATAAAGAAAGCTCATTTTTGCGTGCAACAAATTACTTCGTTGCTATCCACAAACAGTCCACAACCAGTAAATAAACAAAGATTAATTTAGTTTAGAACTTTATTTAAATGAAAATATTAATAAACTGAGTGCGGAACAAGAATTGATTTATACAAATATCATCACTACAATTGATTATCAAACCAAAGGATCAAAAGGCACTTTTTCATCGATGGATCGGGGGGTTCCGGTAAAACTTTCATCTACAAATTGGTCTTAGCAAAAGTTAGATTAAAAGGAGATATTGCTCTGGCTGTTGCATCTTCTGGAATTGCTGCAGTTTTATTACCGAAGGGATCCTTATGATAGAATGTTCTGACGGAACTAAACATTCAGATCAGGAATTTGCTTTACATCTTTTACGACTCGGAAAAGGGGAAGATAATGACAGTGAATATCAGATAATTTTGCTTAATGATTTATTGTCACCTCTTTCTAATTTCGAAACTTTCATCGACCATAATGAAACGAATACTTTTTGGTTTCCACAACTTTAATTCGGCCAAACAGGGAGGAGTTTTGACAAGAGGATTAAGGAACATAAACGATACTTCCGTTTAAATAACTTGAATTCCCAATTTGCGAAACATCTGTTAAACCTCAACCATCATAGTTCCTTCAACCCTCAATTCCTCCATTTTGTAAGTAAAGGTCGTAAATTGGATGCCCTCGAGCAGTTAGAAATAATTATTTGTAAAGACTCGCCCCTCTTGAACGAATACCTTTTCGACAATCATTCTCCTCTATTCAACTTACAAAAAATGTTGTAATTACTTTGTATCTACATGGTTGCCTTGGCCCGTTTACCAAGTTTTTGTAATTTTGTAACAGTTTGCTTCCCCCCTCTTCTTTTCCCAACCGCTCATCCAATTACCTCCCATTCGTTTTCTTTGTAACCCCTACTGTCTCCCTCTCCCCCCTCATTTTACCCTATATATATGGAACAATTTATGATGATGCTACGATGAAAGCCGTAAGAGAAGTTCTGCTTTATCGTGACTTCTCTTGAATGGATTCTGAAGAATCCCGAGATTTCTCTCAACTAAGCCTTTTCGGGCAAGCACCTCTCTCCGCCAGGCGGTAAAGGCCCTTTTCCGGGCCACTTAACAGGATAGGGACGACCTGCAAGGCGCGCTGTTGGGCCCCACCAGTGGTAACCCTCTCCGCGAACCGGCAGGCCGAGGAGGGTCTAACCCTCCCATCGTAGCTAGTGGTTCATTGGGGTATTCCCGCCCTAGGTCCCAACGCTCCTCCCTACTTCGGCTGAAAGCACTGCACGCGGGGCGAGGCTAACTTAGGCCCTCACTCGCAGCGAGTAAGCCACACCTGGGCCGCACACGACCCACTGTCTGTCTTCCTTTCTTTCAGGATACCCCTGCATTTAGCTAGGTCCCTGTGTGACTGGAATGGAGACTATCAGGAGTAGACGTGGATAGTCAACGCGAGATTTTTGCCACTTCGCCCGGTAGCTTACCGACCGCAATAACCAACATCCTTTTCCCAATGGGGAAAACACAGGATTCTTCCAGGGGCGAGGTGAAGAAGTGCCCTCTGGAGAAAACTGGAGCTTCCGAGCCGCAATCATCACCATCTCAGCCGCCTTTGATCCAGGCAAATTCTCAAATTGGCAAAAACGGACCTTTTCAGGGCCAAAAATTTGCCATTTCCAATGGAACTCTTCAGGACCATAGGACATCACCCGCTGGACCTTCTCAGGCCCCAGATGACCTTTCCTCCGGCACAAGCCCTGCGGGCCCCAGCTGCCCCAGCAGCTTGCATCCACGGGATCCCCGCGCTAACCTACGCCGCCCAGCCGCTTTCCGGACCCTACAGGAGAACCTCACCAAACGCCAGTGCGTGTCATCAATACCGCTGAGCAACAGCTTTGCCCCGCTACTAACTCACGGGGACACAGACATAGCGGAGACCTCCACCTCCACTGAGATGGACACATCTGAGCCGGCACCTCGCTCGGGACCTGCGCCCAAGCGCCCGCCTCCCATCGTCATCTACGACGTGACGAACTTTCGGGAACTCCGGCTGCTCATTAGAGGGGCTGCAAAGGAGAAATCCTTCACCCTCACCAGCGAACGTGACTCAGTTCGTTTGCAGCTAAAAACCCCGGAGGACTACGCCACCATCAGAGCCATGCTCCTTGCACAAGGTGCTCAACTCTCCACCTGGGGCAACAAAGACGAGAAGCTAGTTAGCTTCGTCATCCGGGGCTATGATGCGGCCATTGAACCGACGGACGTATTCGACGACTTGAACGAAGTCGGAATCTCCGTCAAAAAGGTCCGACAGATGATGGCAACAAATGAGAACGGAGGGAAGGAGAAGCTGGCCGTCTACGTTGCTGCCGTCGTCCCCACCACGGAATGGCCTGCAAAGGACATCGCGCGTTTGAAGACTCTGGGGAACTGCCGTGTGCGCATTTCGTCGTACCGGCAGGACACTCCCCAGATGTGCTTCAAATGCAATCGTTTTGGACACTCTTCAGCCCACTGCTACTCGGCGCCCAGGTGCTTCCGCTGTGCAGGAGCTCACGAGGGGCGCACCTGCTCGATCCGTGACAAATCCGCCGTCGTCTGCTGCAACTGCGGCCTGAATCACCCACCGTTCTCTAGAGACTGTGAGGTCTACGCCGGCGAGCTGGAGAAACTTCGCCAGCGCAAGGCGGGACCGAAGCGCCCGCAGGGAAAACAGAAGGCTACCAGTCAAACACCTCCGGCGCCCAGACCCGCACCGCACCCGTCTCTAGGAAAGACCAATGCTTGGGGCCGAGGCAACGAGGAGCGACGGCCTCTCCCCCAACGTCAGACGCAGAGGCGGCGACTAGACGTCCGCCTTCCCAACATCACCTCCGAGCAGTTTCCTCAACTTCCATCCAGGAAACCGCAGAGAGCAGCTGAAACTGTAGCTGAACTTAACGTCCCCTTAGCGCGCCAACGGAGAGCCAGGAACAGCCTCCCAGCAGCCGCACCGGTCCTACCAACGCCTGAGACGGAGGACGCCATGGGAGTAGTCATCGACACGCTTTCCGCCATCGCCACATCACTCACCAGCCAACTCTCCTTGCTGAGCAAGGCACTTCACCATCTTCGCCTATTGAAACCCAGAAATGGCAGCACACCGTAAGAGAACCCAGCCGTACGGCGTCATCACCAGCTGGAATGCCAGCGGCGGCATTTCCCGCAAAGCACCAGAGCTACTGACATTCCTTAACAGGCAGGGGGTGTCAATAGCTCTTCTTCAGGAGACATTCTTGAAGCCAAACCAAAATCTCCGCATTCCGGGCTTCCGTATCTTCAGGAGTGACCGTCCCACTAGAGGGGGAGGGACAGCGATCCTGGTCAGGGACGGCATTCCAGCCTCAGAGGAGCACATCACCTTGCGTTCCATGGAAGCCACATCCATCGTCACTGAGATTGCAGGTGTCCCGACAAGGGTGGTTTCCTGCTACCTGCCTCCGGGAAAACCCTTCCTCACCGAGGACTTCGACGCTGTCTTCGAACCCTCCATGCCAACCCTGGCCGCTGGCGACTTCAACGCAAAACACCCCACCTGGAACTCCAACTCCACCTCCCCGAGGGGAGAGGCGCTTCACCGCTGGGTCGACCGAAACGGCATCAGAGTCTCCTTCCCCTACCAACCCACGATAGTCCATCACAATGGCAACGGAGACATCCTGGACATTCTTCTCGGCAAAGGGCAGGCGTACTCCATCAACGCCACCGCCCTCCCGTGCCTCTCCAGCGATCACAACCCGGTGATCTTTCACCTTGGCGCCAAATTGCGCCAATTGCCGGCAAAGGAGTGCCAGGCGTTCTCCCAGGCGGACTGGGACGGGTTCCGGAAGAGACTAACTAGCGACTTGCCCAAGGAGGTCCCCTCTCTAGAAACCCCTCAGGACATCGACGACTGTGTGGCAGACATCACTGGCCGCCTCACGGCTGCTGCGGAAGCTTCCATTCCCCGGAAAGTAGTCTCCCCTGAGAACTATTTGGACCTTCCTCCCAGCATCCTCCGGGAAATCAAGACCAAAAACCGGGTCCGCAGCCGCTATCAGAAGACGGGCTGCCATCTACTTCGACGGACAATGCTGAACATGCAGCGCAGCATCCGCGACCACATCCAACAACACCGCCAATCCCAGTGGGAGAAGAAGTTGGCTTCGTTATCACCTGAGGACGGTTCACTATGGAGAATGGCAAAGGCCCTGCGCGGAAACACGGTTGCTGATCAGCCCCTACAGACGATCTCCGGACCCGCCATCACGCCAGAGGAAAAAGCCGAACATGTTGCGGAATACCTGGAAGGGGTGTTCACGCCGGACGCAGGAAGACAGGAAGAGCAAGAGGACGACGAGGACGTCGATGCTCCCGATGATCCAGCACCGCCGCCTGTTACAATAGCCGACCTTCGAACAGGAATAAAGACCCTTCGTCTCCGCAAGGCACCCGGTACAGACGGCATCAGAAACGAGGTCCTCCGACAGATTCCGGAGTCCTTTGCTGGTTGGCTCGTTGTAATCTTCTCCGCCTGCTTCCACCTCGGACACTTCCCGTCCAGCTGGAAAATAGCCCAGGTCACCTGCATCCCGAAACCCGGGAAGGCGCCAAACATCGCTGCCAACTTCCGTCCAATCTCCCTCCTCAACGGTCTGGGGAAACTGCTGGAGAGAATTTTCCTCAGGCATCTCCAGACTTTTGCCTCGGAAAACTCCGTCCTACCACCTTGGCAATTCGGCTTCAGGTCGGAACACGCCACCACCCATCAGCTTGCTCGAGTCTGCAATTTTATAACGGAGGGTTTCAATAGGCGATGCGCCTCGGCCGGAGCCTTCTTTGACATCACCAAAGCTTTCGACCGAGTGTGGCATCGAGGACTCCAGATGAAGCTGAGCAGCTTCCGATTTCCGAAGTGGCAGAGGCGATTTATCGCGAACTACCTCCACCGCAGAACTTTTCGCGTCTCCTGGGGAGGCGCCACATCATCTGCAAAAGAAATAGCATCCGGCGTACCGCAAGGCTCTGTCCTCGGGCCGATGCGATTTAACATCTTCACAGCTGACATTCCATCCAACTTCGGCTGGAACACGATACTCGCCCTCTATGCGGACGACGCGGCCCTCATCTCTCGCTCCTTGCAGAAGGCCAAAGCCGCCGACTACCTCCAGCGCGCCGTAGATAGACTCCTGGACTGGTACAGGACCTGGCGCATGGACATCAACCCTGGCAAAACACAGACCATCATCTTCTGCACCAAGAATAGCGATGACCCTGATGGAGTACTGATCGACGCCGAGCAAGTTGAGTGGAAAACCGAGGTTACCTACCTCGGGGTAATTCTCGATAGCAGACTCAACTTTGCCAAACACGCGGCAAGGGCAGCTAGAAGGGCTTGCAGCACCCGGGTGGCACTTGCGCCCCTCCTTCGCTCACCCCACATCACCATTCGTCGGAAGACTCGGCTCTACCAGGCCATAGTCTACAGCGCAATGACTTACGCGTCTCCAGCCTGGAGCGGTAGACTGGCACCAGCAGGAAGAAATCGCTTGGAAGTTACGGAGCGATCCTGCCTGCGCACCGTCCTCAACTTGGGATGGACAATCCCCACATCGGCTCTATATGACGTCGCAGGGGTGCAACCTCTGTCCGAGCGGATGCGCGACGCAGCGCGCCGCTTCTTCAATGACTTGCAGCTCAAGGCGTCGACGGAGCTGCAAGCCATTGGGGAAAGCAGACCATCAAGCTGGGATAAACATCGGCGACCCAGATCCGCAACGGACCTAATCGAGGACCTTCCTCCTTTAAAGAAAAGGAGGACCAACTAGGGAGACGGCTCCCTCAACCACTGTGGAAGACACTCGGTCATCACAGCACCTCCACTCAAAAACACAAAGGAGTTGGGAGTGGAAAAATGGGGACAGACAAGCTTCTCCCCATCTTCACCAAGAAACGATGCTACGATGGTAGTGAAACCGGTCGTGTTATATTAAAGTTGTGGAAACCACAAAGTATTCGTTTCATTATGAGTAAATTCCACAAAGTTGAGCCTGACCTCATTAATTATATTTTCATCAACCAATTGATTTAGAATAATTTCTTCCAACAAGAACATGCGGTATTGCCCTAGTTGACTACAAAAAAATAAAAAATTTCAAATTGATCTCCTGAAAATTTGCATTTTTTGAGTTGTGTCACTATTGTAGCGGATGAGTGATATAATAGCAAATAAACATTAACATTTATTAAATTCGTTTACTTAAAAAAATGCATGCAAAATGTCAGAAAGAGATTTTTACATTGCTTTTAGTATTTTAAAACTGATAATGCTCTATTAATTTGTTTTCAAATTTTTCTCTGTCATTGATAAAATATTAATTACAAATGGTATTTATGGTTTAAGAATTCCTTGTAATGATTAACACATACTGAAACATTTCCTGTCCATATAAGTAATCAATTCGGGACGTAAACTTTGGGAAACCAGCCTGCATTAGTATAACTTCTTGTTATGCTATAGAGAAATTTCACAAGTTAACATCTGAAAATAATTATTTGGAGTATGCATTTGCTGTTTTCAGACGAATTCATCGAGGTTTTGAGAATTTTGTCAGAAGTTCTAATCGACATAAACGAAATTTGTTTCTCACTTAATCCCAAAGTCCTCTATTTCCCCTCCAGGCATTAAGATTCCATCCCAATATCAACTCGCAATGAAACTGGAAACTGGGAAGAAGGATTTAAGTGGAAAAGTCGCCCGATCTAAGTTGAAGGATCAAGTTAGGCAAGAATAAATATGACTGAAAGCGACAAAAGTCGAGAAACATCTTCGGGAAATTGCTCGGAATAAAAAACATTCCAGTGTTTTTTAATACTAATTGTAAGATACGGGAAATCCGAATCGCTTTCTCAGCTGATTAAACTTCCTTTCACCTATTTTTGTCATTATTTTGTGCTTTCGTATTCAACACAACGTTTTACTACCAGTTACTTTGAAACTGTAATAGATGTTGAAAGTAATTACTATTATTATGTAAAATAGTCATAAAACATTAATCTGAAGCTTCTTAGAATCACAGACATTTTCATACTAGTTGAAATATTTGACAACTTAAGCAAATATGAAGTTAATACAGCTCAATAACATTTAATGAATTTATAACTTTTTTATAAAATCATATAATCAAATTATCGTCTCTCAAACTCAAATTCTCACCCCCTGCCTTTATTGTTTCACCGATTTACTCTCACGAATAAATTGCAAGAATTTGAAAATACTTTGAAGTAGCCTCCGTCATTCATACTACAGGTCGAACGTCTCAAATCCGGTAACCTCTGGTCCGAGAAACGTAGAAGGGTAAATTGAATATTGCACTGAAATTCCAAAAGAGTCGGGTTTTGGGCGCTTCCGGATTTCGGAGAGCCGGATTTGAGTCGATCGACCTGGTCAACTAAACTATAATCTAGAAAAAATTGCGTTTCAAATCTTAAACACGAAATCAACCTGTTTTATTGTAAAATACTCAGAATGAAACTATAATGGAACCACTCAGTCTTAATTATAGTGAATAACGAGTAGGCGTAATGCATGCTAGAAGCGTAATACAAATTAGAAGCGCTTCTCTCAGAATATTTAGAAGCCAAAATTTCTATTTTTTAATTTCCAATATTGCAATACACCTATTAGAGCAACATGCGCCATTACCTTTTAGAGCTCTAATTTTTATAACATATTAATTTAAGTTCTAAAATAGGATTACTAAGTGGCCTTTTCAAATTGCATTTCTAGTAATATGGCAGCCCTGATGTGAAATGCCCGTCATTTTTACCTGTATTTTAACAAGAGTGAATATTTTCAGCGCTGATTGAGAGATTTGATCCAGATATATCTACCATTTTCGTTTAGTATTTGAATAATAGCGCTGCATATAAAACGCTAAAATGAATTCATCCACACGGAACAGATTGGCAATTGAAAATTTTTTAATAAAATCTCAAAAAATTGGCATTCTTTCAAAAAAGCGTTACTAAGAGAAATTTTTGTTCTTTCTCTATGGCCGCATAGGAAGATTTTATTTTCTCTGATGAATATTTTACTAAAATGTCGTTTTTTCCCAATAAATTGGCAGCCCTGACTGACTTAAATCAGGTATACCATTTTATTCTGATATAAATTCTAAATAAAAAATTTCATCCAAATACTTAAAGAAGTAAAGCTCAATATTAACTATAATATTTAAGCTAATCCGTTTCATGGAAAAAATTATTCTATAAAATGTGCTCTAAAAATGTATATTATTTTAAGGAACATGAGTTCATAAACAAAATAACAGTTAAATAATGAAAAACAAAATTTTATCGCTCTCGGTCTCATTGAAATAGCAAAATTTAAATAATAAATGGAGTTCTTCTCTAGTCAACACTAATATAATTAGTATATTGTTTAAAAAAAAACAAACCTAGGATAAATATTTATGCAGACCGTCAACGTAAAATGTTTTTATATCGCTGGGAACGCTAACGAGTTTCATAAACCACAGCAAATAGTTCGGAATAAATATTTTTAATGCGGCTGTTATTTGATTTTGCGAACTTCCGCGTCGCGCAGTCAAAAATTCGTCGACGAAAACAACACCACAACGGAACAGTTCTCACGCCAGTGCAAAACAAAAATCTTTCGGAAAAATATATCCACCGCAAGACTTGCTAACGAACAAAGGGTTGTGGAAATCATATTTCAATAACCTCCGAGGATATTAATCCTTCAGCCATAAACACATAACATATCGAGAAATAATATCTCGGCAACATGGTAAAACAAACAGCTAAAATAAAACTAACGTATTTTGAATACCCAGAAATAATATTTTTATAAAAATACTAGGGGCTCTGCCCCTACGCGCTACGAGCGTCAACCCCGTGCCTCGCTCCGCGAGGCGAATTCATCTGCTGCCTGTTTGCAGCCCTGAACCTCCTCATTTCGGTATATATTTAAGGTATAAAATTATATTTAGCCATATTTTCGGGCTTCTCTCTCCATTCCTTCCATTCCCCACCCCCTTTCTACTTTCCTGCATGCCCCTCCCTCCCATCAAACCTCCCGCTTTCCCAAACTTCCACTTTCCCTCATTCTCTCCCTCCTCCTTTCCCTCTCTTTCTTTTCTCTCTCTCTCTTTTCTCTCTCTCTCGCTCCCTCCTTCCTTCTCACTTTCACTCTTTCTTTTCCCCCACACTCCCGTCTTCCTCCGTTTTTCCAATGCGGTTCTTTATAATTTTATGAGTACGGGAACAACGCTGTTTGTTCTTAGCAACGACATATATTTTATTCACAAATAACTTAAAATTTTCATCTACAGAACAACTTTGAGTCAGTTCGAATACTACCTACTCGAAAATCTACGGTAGCTAAATAAATTAGCGTTCTTTTGCACGTACGAGTGTTCAAGTTTCTAATTTCTAGGACAATTATAATTAATTTTAAAAGCAAAAGAATGCAGAATGGAAACTTTACTGGAATCGAGCCCATCTACTTATGTTAAACAACTGCATATTTGTCACATGCGGAACCTCACGCCGAGGATAATAATTAAATTTTCGTCGAAATCGGACTGACCTATCGCGAACATCAGAGGCAGTGCCAAAAGAATTCATCGGCTGATATCCTTTTCGATGAAAACCCAACAATGAAAGTATCTCAAGATAAGTTCTTTGGAATTGTGAAGAACAAAGTCCGACCCATATAACAATTATCCAAAAAATTCCAGGACGCAGGCTTGAGGGTTAGAACTAGCATTGACAACGCTGGTCTTCCTATTGTTTGAACAGGAATCGAAGAATGAAGACGATACGCCTCTGTGGTTGTGGTTGGACAAGACATCGATCTCGTGTTAATAGTTCATCTTGCTACGCCCGAAAGTGAATTTTTCCTCTTAAAAGAAGGAAAAGGTAAAACTCAGTCACGACTGTGCAGTTCCCAAATTTTGAAAATTTGAAAAGACAACATTCTATTTATTCATGCTATAAGCAGTTGTAACACCACGTCAGCTTTCTACGCCAAAGTGAAAAAGAAGAATGTCAATCTCCTGAAAAATCACGACAATATACATGACGCAATTTATGCTTTTAACAACCCTTTCTCTACGCAAGATGAAATTGCAAGTGCCAGCAAGCGCTTCATTTTAGCATTTTACAATGCTTCAAAAGACCAAAGTAGCCTCAACAAGTACAGATTAATTTGCTTCAATAAAGCTGTCAGCCGTTTAAATCATGCTGTACATCTCTCAGGACTGCGTTTTCCACCAGGTACAGTTTTGGCGCGGCTAAGTTTTGGAACCACTACTTTGGGGATGGAAGAAAGTATCCAACTCCCTTTCTCCTATTCAGACAACAGAGACACCTGCCCCAGTAAAGATCAAGGAACTTATATCGAGCAATTGTGAAGCAGATTGCGGAATAAGCTGTGGATGTGCAAAAGCTGGTCTGCGCTGCTCTATTATGTGTGCCTTCTGTCACGGCAGCAGCTGTCTTAATTCTGATTCTGAATTTGAAGATCACTTCGAAGATGAAGAAGCTTCGATTGAAATGCTAAATGATTTTGACCCCTATTACTTATGTTAAGTAATTGAAAGAAACAGTTAATCAGTGCCTAAAGGGGATACCACTATAAAAAACGCGCCGGAACTCGACCACAGCTGGTGGGTTGGAAACGAGCTCACACTTGATTTCAAGACAGCGCGCGGCCTGCGTTCCGCGAAAAACGCTCATTTTCTGATATACTATCATAGTAGCGAAATAAATGTATATAACCTTTCTTACAGGAAATTTCATTCTAAATTAATTTGTCTATGTACAGTTTAGCCGTAGACTTGGCCGTTTTTTTAGATATTCGCGAAAAACCAGTCGCGGGTCGTGCTCCGGCGGTCATTTTGGCGCCATAGCGGCCGACGCGTATGCGACAAGCATGTCAACTTTTAATATGTTAGTTAGGTTGCCCTAAACTTTATGAATTATTTCTCCTAATTGTCGAAAAAGTGTCTAATTTGACCGGTCTACTTATTAAGTACTTGAACTCGCTTATACGATAATACACCAAAATGGAATCTTACAACAAATTATAACAGAAATATTATTTGTGGGTAACCTCAACAGTGTTATCCAAAATAATTATCAAAGTAAATAATAAAAATCGAAATGCGTTACAATTGCAAAATGTTTTAGACAATTATGTCAAGCAATCAATTCGGATTTTTTATCATATTACCATATTATTTGATAATATGCGAATATATATCTTAAAAAGTAAATACCTAATCAAATACGAACATAAAAAGTAAATAAGTAAACAAATGTGAACGTGCGTTGTCATGCATATATTAATGGCACTCAACAATAAATTAATCCCGTAATAAACGAAAATAATTATTTCAACGTTTTACATAAAATATTTCGGTGTAAAAGTTAGCGCACTCAGCTAATTTTAGTGGTTGTGTTGCTTATTCAAAATTTGGTATCTGCAGCCATTCGGAAAGTATGACTTTATTTTGCACTAATCCACAATCTCTTAAAAATATATAGTAATAGATTTATGGAACATTTAATTTTCTTTCTCTCTCCCTCTGACTCCTTTCTTCCTCTCTCAACTCTCTCTCTCTCTCTCGAATGAAAACATTCAAAAGCACGCATTCCTTATGCATATAGTATAAGGATTAAGGTGACAATAAAATCTCGAGGTTAACCATGACACGGTCGTCAATGGTACATGCAGGTAAACAATTAACGTGCGCTCCGTTAGAACGCGAAATCCAGTACAACGTGGTCAGTCCATGAGCTCCATTTTAACACTGAGTTCGTTATGACGGGGTATCAAATTTGCGCGAGGATAAAAAAGGAGTTTTTTAATGAAATGCTTTCATTTCGCAACAACCACATATGGAATATAGGCTTCCCGCTTTGTCAGACAACGCGTATACATAACACATAGAATGCATGTATATGTACTGTATGAAGAGAAGCAAACGTTACAAAGCGGTAACTTATTTGCCTTTGCGGAGAAAACCTCAGTCACATTGATCGCTTTATCGCTTCGTTATTCTTTTGAATAAAATGCTGCAGCTTGCCTCCCGCTGTCTTTACTTTTACCTTTCGATACGATGGACCATCCTCAGCGCCCCGCCGCGCCGGGTAAGGAAATCCGTTCATATCGCGGTCTGAAGTTATGGATCCCATCCACCGCGTTGTAATAGAGTTTGGCTTTATAGTTAAAAAAGCTTAAAATTTTCCATTAAAATTGATTTAAACGTACAACTTGAGCGATTTAGAATCGTAGGCTAAATGAGACGATAAGAATAAGGAACATTATTTATTTTTCTTTAAAACGTTTAGGTACGAAGATCGTAGGTCAATTCCTTCTAATTTTAATTTGCAAAAGAGTAAAAGCTTGTAAGTCAAAAATCGATTTTTACGTAATGAAACGAATACTTTGTGGTTTCCACAACTTCGATTTTTACGTGTTATCTTATGAGAAATAGCACCCTCTCCTTAACCCCCTCTCACCAAAAATCGACATTCTGGCCCTGAGGGATACATCTTCATGGTCCCATTAGTAAGTGTACCCAGTTTTAAGTCTCTTAAGTTTCTTGGGTTACGAGATATGCTGTCCACATACACACACACATTGCCTTTTATTAATAGAGATCCGTAAGGAAAGCGTGCTTTGAATGTTTTAATACGTGATAGAGAAGGAGAGAGAAGAAGAAAGGAGAGAGACGGGGGAAGAGAGAGAGCGTGAAAGAGGGCAGACAGACAGAAAAGGACGGAAAGTAAAGGAGATAGAGAAAAGGGGAGAGGGAGAGATAGATAAAGTTCATTATATATATATATATATATATATATATATATATATATATATATATATATAATAAAACTAATTGCAGTTCATGTAGTATTAATGTAGTTCATAGTAAATTACTACACATGTGCTTTGATGGTAAATTGACTGTTCATTCACAGTTTATCCTGTTATTACGCGTTAACAAGAGTCAAATAATTCAATTATTAAGTTAAATTTTCTACATTTTAAATGACTTATAATTTGCTCAAATATTTCAAGTAAATTTCTGCAAATTCTTTATGCATTATATCTTATTATTTTGACTTTCCTCTTATTTTCAGCAAATATTAAGATAATAATTCGTACCTTCTGATAATTATTATTTAAACAATATAATTAATACAAAGATAAGTTTCAAAGACAGATTTTATTGCGAATAAAAGCCAAACCAGATCACAACAAATTTTTCTGATTTTTCATATCGAAATCAAATATCTCTGGAATACTTTTACGATTATCTCGTCATATTTGACAGGCAATTACGGTAGTATATTATAATAGCTTTGATTTAGTTCTTCAAACAAGAATCGGTGCATTATATTATAATGCCATTGATTTAAAAATACATACGACGTAAACTTACGACAATATCATAATCCTAAAACAAGAAATTTAAAAAAAATGTGAAAAAATTAATGTCGTGTTTCGTAAATTTTTCCGAGAAATTTTTAATTCTTTTCAATTATTAAGCGAGGCAATTGAAATATGATTGACGCAACTGTGGAAACAGTAATGCCATACACTTTTCTTATTAACGACGGAAAACTAGAATGACGTTATATGCAGTTCAGGATTCTTTATCGTGATACGTACTAAAAGGCACGGATAGTGACGTCATAATATTAACAAGCAAAATATCCTAATTTTTCCATAAATTTTAGCGTAACACCTAGGCTATTGTCTTAATGATGATTATTGCTATTGCTAATACAGGACGATCCGCGTCGCGAAACTTGAAATACAAAATTTTGAACGCCAGCCAATTGCCAGAGAATTTGGAAATTACGGTTATGTGACTTAATTTCGCGGAAAATTAGAAATATCCTTCAATGCTGCTGCCTTGATAATCGCGTTGGTTCATTTACGAATTTAGATCTTGGTATATGGTGATTTATTTTTAAGCGCTTGCTGTATGCAAGCACCAACAACTCCTGTGTATATGTATGCGTGTACACGTGTATATATATATATATATATATATATATATATATATATATATATATATATATATATATATATATACTAGGAAGCAAGACCCTGTTCGCTGACGTTCGCCAACCCCCCTCCCCTTTGCTGGCTGTTTCTTCGTTCCTACCATTTAACTATTGGATTTAGATTAGTTTCAAGTAGTGCTGGCAAACGAAAAAAACGATTCGCTACGTGGTTCTTTACAGTCAAAAAAGCGACTTCGATTTTCATTATGTTTTTCGCTACGCTAAAATCTATATTTCGTTTTCCGTTACGTTTAACGTTATAACGAAATAATTCGGTAAAAAATAATGAAGTGTAGTTACTCCTATATTTTTTTTGTTTAGCGATTACGTATCCACCTTAAATACGTTCTTCTCATTCAAAATACTAATTTATAGGAACTTCTAAATATATGCTGTTGATCAGGAACGTCTTTAAGATTTAAAAGTATGTATTCGGCACGTTTTTCGTTTTTGATGAACATGTATGAAAATTCGGATTTTCATATTCAAAATTTTATATTCAAGTTAATAAACTTAACACATATTTAAGACTAAAATATTAGGGTTGTAACGGTTATGCCCTATATTAGAATTTTTTATAGGCAACACAAAAAGTACACTGAGAACCCAGGGACCCATAATTAAAGATATTAAAAGGAACCCGTCGGTCAGTTGCACCGATTTAAATTCGGAGAACATGCTCCTGCTACAGACCTAAAATTTGGTGGAATTATCGGTCATCAGATAAAACTAAAGAGAATTATCCAAATTCCAATATTTGTCCTCTTTAGGGCTCATTTTTTATGTAGTTATTTCTTTCATATCCCCCATAAAAATACATGGAAATCATGCATGGGTTTACAATATTACATTTCAAGATAAGTTAGATTTGAGATATTAACCTGGAAATAGCTTTATTTTGTATCTGAAAGAATAAAGTAAATTATTTGTAAGACAAAATTTGAAACCACTCCAAATTACCATGAACGAAAGTAATTTTTCGGATAAAATAGAAAATTTTGGAATCTTTAACAATGCGGGTATTCAGTTGCTGTCGAGACAAAAATAATCTTCTTATATTATATTACCGTAATCGTAGTCGTAGGCGAACTTTCTGGTAGGTTAGTTATAGTCTATAGTCTATCTCCGACGCTGTTTGGGTTATTTTTGCCATCTATAATTTGTAAAGATGCGGAAATCTCCTATTCAATCAGAAGCGTCAAATACATTATTTTTAAGGGGGGTTTTCCGACACCCCTGCACTCCATAAGAAAAGCATTGGAATCAGTTTTGGGCATTATAAAATCATATTTTAAAATTAGTTAGAATCAAGATACGAAGTCGGGACCTAAACGGTTGTGTTGGAAAAAGAAAGAAGTTACTTTTGGTTACCGTGAAAATTCAATTACGTTCCGAATTTCTCGGCAAACCCGTTTTTAATACGAAATAACGCGACTTTTAAACAATGAGAATGGTCAGTTACCATAGGCACCTAATTTGATCGAGTGGTAATATTGGGCGTATACTCGCGAGCCCCTTGACGATATTACGTCATTTTGTTTGTTTACATGGATTTCGAACATTTTTTAAGAATAAGTGAACCTTTCCCCTTTGAATTAAAGAACCTTTTTATTCGTTATTGTTTAAAAAATTAATTAAATTAATTTCTTTAAGAAGAGCGAAAAACATTTAAAACAGCATTAAAATAGAGCCCCTTGACGATATTACGTCATTTTATTTGTTTACATTTATGTTGATTTATGTCTATATGATGAGCATTGAGCCTGTTTATTCTGTAATATTTACGAAGAAAGAAATTTAAAAGAACTTATCAAGGTCAGTTATTTATCATATCACTTGGAAAATTAAAAAATTAAATTATACTTATCCTTAATCCTAATACAGGTTAATAATAAATAGAATCTTCTGTTCTATTTACGAAGAAAGAAGTTTACATCTTTTGTCAAATAAATGTCTGATCCAATTAATTATTTTAAAAAATCAACTTAATGTGACAGCGAAGCGTCACAGGCTCTCTAGTACTATTAAATTTTAATTAATATGAAAAAATTATTGTGAAATCTTTAATTCATTAGGATCTGACTATGTTCCTATGAATTTTTTAGTTTGTAGCCTATTTCCAAGGCAGTTGATAAAAATGAAGAACCAATTTAAAAATTCTTTAATTTCAGTTGATTAGAGGGTTTATCATTTTGATAAGACTAATGCTCGATAGTTATGAATAAAAATTTTTAGGATCGGAAAATACACAATATTTAATAAAATGAGGATAAAGAATATTGTCGCTTACTGCCGCAACCTCACCGTAAATCGCGAATCTTCGCTTTCACCAGCGCGTTCGTGATCTCTTTGATCACTCGCCACGTTTAAGCAACGAAATTCTCTCTTGCTCCCACTATAACTAAAAGACGTTATTGTGTCGCGATTGCCATATCTGAACGTTACGTGTAATATATTTTATATATAAGTTTTTAATACTTCTTTTATTTTGAATTTGCGCTTGCTTACGTGGAATTTTAATAAATACGTTCGATAAGCAAAATTCTATGATAAAAACTGAAATCTTTATTTCTTTACGCAAAAAATAGTACAAATCCCGCGCCAATAGTACGATTCCCTTCTTTTAACACTTAAAGAAAAAGGCACTGCATGGTGGACCTCGCATTTCTTATGCAAACTGAATGAGAGGAAGATTTCTGGAATCGAACTCGCACCTTCAAATATCAGAAAAAAATATCCTCAACAGTGGTTAAAGATATCCACCAAATACCATAAAAATCGGTCAATCGGTTCAAAAATTAATAGGGGGACAGAAAGACAGAACGACGAAACAATAAGCCAATTTTCCAATCTGGAAATATTAAATGCTTTCTCAGAGCATTATTTTATTGCTAACTTTGAAAACTATAATGACCTAAATTGTCCTTATTTACAGCAAGAAGAAGAAATGTGAAAAAGTTTGAAATAATAAACAGGAGATGGAGGAATAGGAAGAAAGATAGAGGATATAAATAGTGGTAGAGAGAGGGAAAGGAAGAGCATGGGGAGGGAAGCAGACAAGTGTGATGTAAACTGAGGGAGAAGAAAGACTGCAGGAGGAAGACGTGTGGGTTAGAGAGAAATGGAAAACGAGCAGAAGCGTAAAAGTTTAGACATTGTATAAGATTTCATAAAATAGAATTAAATTTAAAAATTTATAAAAATTTATGGGCACTAGTTAAGATAAGAAAGTAAAATAACAGTACATTAGGCGCTGCTGGGTTTATCCTAATTCATTATAAAATCAGATACTCCCTTCCTATGCAGATGGTGGACATTGCTGTTTTCGGAATCAAACCCAGTACCCAATGGTATATAAAACGGCATTTTTAACTTAATGACGAAGAAAGACGCCACACAAAATTACTTGGCTTTAATTAATACTAAACAAAATATAAACTTGAAATGTGTATGTAAATAGGACTTACTTCTTCAACACTGAATGAACTTCGTTTCTCTTACGGCTGTCAAGAAGTCTCCCTGTGACCGTCTTAGATAATTTGAAATAAACAGAAATTGTTCATTAGTCTTCATTAGGGAACAATAACTATCCACTGTTATTATAAACGTCTCATAATAATAATAGGCATTAAGCAGTATTGCCCTCTAACGAACGATGACAACACGTTCAAATTGTAGATTCACTTCGACCTTTCTCAAATACCTTGTTAAGTTAGACTGACGAACAGTGAATATAATTCGAGATTGGAGGGACTGATGGGATTGGAACTTGAAGGGCATCGACCTTTAAAAGAGGAAAACCTCACTTCGGTGTAATATCTAAAAGAATATTTTCAAAGTACGAGGCATTGTGGCGGAAGATATGGAATGGTATAGATCCTTAACTACAAGCGGTACATTTATTGAATCTTCCTTCCTCATCCTCCACGTTCCTTATCTCGTGCTTCCTGGAGAAGAATTAACACCAGGGAACCATTCCTTTCACAAATGGAAGGAAAATCCAAAGGACAATCGGCAGTGGTCAGGATCGAGTTTCTTTCGCGACAAGGCGGCAAAACTGCCGCAGCGGGGGCAAACAAAACCGGGGAAAGGGATTTTAGGCCACTTTACCTTGCTCAAGACACGTCGCGCCTGGGACGAATGCCACTAGAACATAACCCTTTACCGTCTGTTAACGAGATAAAGAAATTTATTTATTCGTTTTGTTACGTTTTCTGTTACAGCTATTTGAAAAATTTCGTTATCGTTTTTCGTTACGTTGCGCGTAACGTTTTCCAGCATTGGTTTCAAGTGAATGTTTTGAATATGGGACTGAATATGGGTATTTTATACGGAATGTACATTTGGTTTCTAATAACAAATTAACAAAAATGATAAATTTAAATGACATTTAATTTAACACTTCATTATAAACTACATTTTTAGCCTACTTTCCAAAACATTGAAAGTAGTCTTATGAGATCGCCTCGGTTTCAATGTGTGTGTCCCCCTTAACATCTTCTTCATGAATCAACCGATTTCAACTAAATTTGGTACATAGAATCCTCACATAAATTAATGACCAAAATGACATATTTCATTTGTAGGGCGAGTATAAAATGGCAAAACGAGATGAATATGTTTAGAACGGATCAAAAAAGCAGGGCTACCGCAATATAAGGAAAATAATTTTCTGATTTCAAATAGAATACATTACCTCCTATACGATTATACTACAGCGAATTAGACGAAAAGCACTTCTGTACCACGGGAAACCTGTGTACACCCCTACTTGTGATATATTAAAATTGTATTGAAAGGAAAGTAGGTAATTCCAGAATTACATGTTAATTATTTGATTTTATGCTCTGTTATCATTTCCAGTTATTTGTATTTTCACACCCTGACGTGGCGTGAGTTTAATGAATATATTTTTTAGGGATGTACAAGTTTGATTTTAAATAAGAAAATTAGTAGACTAACTCGATAAAAATAGAGCTGAAATTCCCGGAGATTAAAAATAGCTGAGGTATAGAGCGTTAAAAAGAGAAAGAGAGAGACAATCAGAAATAGGAATTTAGTAATATAGATAAAAAATATAAATAACATGAATATTTCGGCCGATTTATTTGCAGTTAATTCATATCTACGGTCATTTCGAGCAAGTTTAAATCTTATTTTCAATCGTTTAGACTTTATATAAGCGCATATACACTGAAATTACCGGGGACAACAATATCCGTAAAACTGGAATCTTAGTATTGAAATGTTAAAATATTAACCAAAACTCTAGTATAAATTCAAAATATGAGAAAATTCTCATGAGATTGAGAATTCGACAGTAAGAATAAGAATTCTCATTCATTTTGGCGTTTTAGCGTAAATTTCGTGTCGATAACTAAATTTAAAGAGTAAAAGAATGAAAAACAAAGGTGATTTTTACGTATTATCTTATGGAAATCGACATTCATTCTCTGGAGTCAAACCCGTGACCTCATTCGAAATTATTTTTAGTCATAACGTAGAGATTCATTAAAACTGATATTCTGAGGAATTTCAGGCTTGAAAGTTAATTTATAATCGGGTTATACACAAAATTAGAGCGTTACGCGTCATGATGATGACCATTAAGGATTTTATAATATAGAGAGATCTATGTAGTAACTATAAAATGCTAATTCTCTTGGTCACTTGGTCATTATGTCCATAACGCTCAATTTCTCAGCTGTTTTTTCAGCCAGTTCAACCAAATTTGGTAGGATTGGATTGATCACGTACCAGTTGCGAATGATATAAAGAATTTTCAATAAGGTCCTCGGTTCGACTCCAGAGGGTGATTTCAATTTCCCATAAGATAACACGTAAAAATCGATTTTTCCACGTAAAGGCTTTTACTCTTTTGCAAATTAAAATTAGAAATAATTGACCTATGATCTTTGAACCTAGACCGTTTTAAAGAAAAATAAATAACGTTTCTTATTCTTATTGTCATGTTTTGCCTACGATACAAAATCGCTCAATTTCTACGTTTAAATATTACCTTGCCAACCGTGTCATTGTTAAATCTCGAGATTGTATTGTCGTCTCAACCCTTATACTATATGCGTAAGGAAAGCGTGCTTTGAATGTTTTAATAGGTGGGAGAGAAGGAGAGAGAGGAAGAAAGGGGAGAGAGAGGGGGAGAGAGAGGGAGTTAAAGAGGAGGAAGACAGAGGAGGGATACGGACAGAGACAGAGAAAAAGGTAGAGGGAGAGATAGATAATGTTCTTTATTAGGGCAAGATTAAGACTAGGAAATATATTTTTTCGGAGAAAGAGAGAGGGGGGAGGGAGAAAAGAGAATTGGAGAGTGGATGAGAGAAAAGGACGAAGAATGGAAAGTGCCTTAAATTTAATACTTAATCCACGCAACCAAATTTGGTAGGATTGCTACGGTCACGTACTAATAGCGAATGACATAAAAAAATTTCAAAAAATGTTCCGGGTTTGAATCCAAAGTGTGATTTCAATTTCCCATAAGACAATCAATATCTCAGCTGTTTGTTTGATTACGAAGCCCGTTTAAAACGGGCTATTTCATTTAGTAGATATGTAAAGCATGAGCATGATGTTTTAACAACATTACCATTACTATAACAATAAAACCTAGAAATATTTCCCAAAGAGACCACCTCTCTCCGGTCGAAATCTTTTACCACACCCTACCTATCAGAAGCAAGTAACCTCCTTCCAACCGACCTATCTCTCGGAACCTTAAAATTCCCCCACCCCCGCCCCTCGTGATTTATACGTCGTGGATGTCTCCGCCCCGAAACCGAACCATCCTGCGTCTTTTGTATTTAATATTCCTTGCGCCGCCCTGCCCTTTTATCTCACTCGTGTACTTTCAGTCACTCGGAAACCTTCCCAAGAATTCCCGGGACCACGATCTAAAGCAGCCCGGCTCAGAGGCCTTCCTCACACACGCACAGACTAGTGCACTGGTGCCAATTCCCTCTCTCACTTCCATTCTCTCTTTCTGACTTTCCTATCTCGTTCACCCTGCACACATCTTCTCTATCTTCCCTCCTGCCCCACCTACCTTCTCCCTTTCCTTTTCCATCCTTCTACGTTGAAATCCCCTCCTAGTATCCCACTTTTCCCTCACGGGTCATTGATTAGTGTCTCTCGCACCCTTCCAAAGATTTCCTCCCTCCACGTCTCAACCAGCGCCCTACCTCCCTCCTAACTATCTGTGCTTTCTATACCCATCCCTCTCTCCCTTTCCCTCTTCTTCTCCTCTGCTCTTCCCTGGTTTCGCAACCGCACTTCTCCCTCCCTCCCACTTCCCCCATCGCTCTTCTCTTACGCTATGTTCCTCCTCGTTCGACCTCCATTCCAAACGGCATATCCCCTTTAATTCCTCATGGTACGACACCAACGCCATCTCTCTCTCTCTCTTTCTCCTTCGTAGAATCTTCGTCCATTCAAAAAAAGATGCCCTTTGCCTCGCGTGCGCGTTCGTCTTGTCTTTGATTTACTCGGCCTATTCCTTCCACTCTCTTGCCAATTAGAACGACTATCTGTTTTCCGCGCCTTTAATTCACTTATCGCGAATATTTCCGATAGGCGAGATGTGCGCTTGTTTCGTTTGAATTTTACTACTAAAATAAATTCGCCAATACCAGCGTCTCGCCCATAAGTTTATCCATCTGCGCGCGTTTGAAATAAATAACGGTTTTGGAAATAGAAATAAAATTTTACTTTGCACGACTCGTGGAAATTTGTTGAAAATTTTATCGGAGGAAAAACTTCATTCTATATTAGAAAGCTATAAATAATTCAATGGGACTTGTCCATTCCTTTCCTTTCAGATTGTATTAAAAAAGGTTTAAAAACTCTAAGAAAATACAAGAAAACACAAGTGTAAATCTTTTACGACATTTGAAAATATACATTTCCTCAAAGCGTTTAATAAATTATGACCTCTTTTCCTTTCCTCTCTCTCTCCTTCTTTAACTTTTTTAGATTTTCAAAAAGCTTTTCCATTCTTCTTCATTTATTCTTACTGTTATTTTGATGTAAAAATAAATAGACTTATTGGTAATTCCACATAAACGTTATTAGAAACGACCAAGGTTTTGTTGCAATGCAACATAATCAGGTGATAATAGGAGGTCTAATGAAATGGCACGACAAAAATTTGACCTTCGTTTCGGTAGTTTATTGAATATAGGCACTAATATCGTATAAAATAAACTTTTATTATTTTGACGGCCATAATATCCTTCAGTTGCGATGTCGTATCATACCACTACCTACCACAGATATGCTCTTTATACTTAGCTTTGAGTGTTTTTTATAAATGTCACAAATAAAAAAATACCATAGTCGACCTTTTAAGCGCTTAGCAGATATTTCTCTTATCACCGACGTTGCGTGTTTGAATAATGGCGTGAGCACGCACGTTGTATCCCTCAACGCAGCTGCCTTCGCAAGCCTAATCCGCATAATGGTTATCATTGAACTACTAATACGAAAAACAATTTTTAACGAAAATATACGCAACTAACAATTTTTAACGAAAATATATGCGACTATTAAGTAAAAAGCGTGGTTATGATTTATCATATTGCCACCTTCCACTGTGCATTAGTAAGAAAGTGTACTGCAGTTACTTATCATCTATTAAAGAAAGAATATTTCATGTGAATCTGGGAATCGCTATATCTCCCATAAAATTCTTTACTGTAAAGTTAACACAATAAAATTAGCCTATCAGAAGACTATATTCCACCCTTCCTGTTAACATGCGGACAAGTTTCTCCTGCTCTCCTCGTTTTCATTTCCTGCAATGTAATTTTTTCCACGCTGCCTCTGTGTCTCACTACTTCCTCCTTTCCCGCACTTGTTTTTCCCTTTCAGCCTTTATAAATGCTCCACTAAACTCATATCCGCTTCCCGCCTTTCCGAGTCCTTTCTTTCTATATCAACCTCCGCCCGTCGCCTTTTTTCCCTCTTTATTCCCACCCTTTCACTTCTCTCCCAAACTTTATTGCTCTATTTATTGTTTCCGCTTATTTCTTTATTGATACCTTTCTCCGCTCCTCTTCTTTCCGCTTCTATCTACCATTTTTTCTTAGCTTCTGATCTCTTTTCATTCTCTTTCTTTCACATCATTCAACTTCGACAAATACGTTCTTATTCCTACATCTAAATATCGTATACCTCTCTCTTTTTGTGCGTCTCTTTCTTCTTTGATTTACTCTCCTTAGCCCTACATTTTGTTCCCACGCTTCGCTTTTCTATCCAGTTCTCTTGTTTTCATTTCAGCTTTCTCCGCACTTCCTTTGTTCATTTTTCCTTTCACCCAATACAATTGTTCTCAGACTATGCGATCCTTCACCCTTTCGCCGCCTTTCACCGCAATAATTCCTGCCCCATTCCTGTTCTTCCCACCTTTCTTTCTTTTCACTGTCCTTTCTATTCTTTATCACCGCTTTCTCCTTCCCCATCCAATGTTTCTTTCCTTCTCTTACGTCTTAGCTGGCTTTTTTCTTCCCAAGACTCAGAAACGACCATCAAGGCCTTCCTCCTCTTACCCTGCGGCTTCCAGTGCTCATTTTTCTTTCAGGAAACCCGCACACACACATTTTCACATGCGCGGATACACACACATACACACAACTCCAAGACGAGATATCCCACTAAAAAATAAGGGTCGACCGGATTTATATGTGCGATGCGGGCTTGGATGGGAGATATACGACGCGACATAAAATCTAATAACAAATTTATCAGCTTCTTCTTTGTTTTTTCTACACACTGGAACGAATAACGTCCTTTCACACGCTCCGTGTTGGGAGTATGCAGAAGGAGGAGGAGGAGAGAATAAAAAAAAAAACAGAGGAAGTAGACTGTCGCGAGTAAAAATAATAGAACGTGGGCGTGTTTTCGTGCGTTTCTTCCTGCCCAGATAGAGGAGGTTACCCTCAAGCGTCGCATCGACTGCGAGCTCGAGGAGTGACAAAAAATATGGCGTTCGACGTGATTTATCGCTTTAAATTAACGCGAAATTATTTTCCCGACGAAGGCCGCCGTCGGAGGGGTAATTGTCGCTTCGTCGGACTGATGATTCCCGTTAAGTTAATGTGAGGCAAATTTCCACGATTACGCCATGAGACGAGAATATTTCATGGTAAATATGTTTTAAATTAGGTTCAACTGTCGAAAATGTCTCTCTGCAACGCGGCCTATATAAATAAAACTGAATGCCAAACGTAACTGATTCTTTCTCAATCATGATGGAAAAGTATAATCCATAAATGGAATACACAGATATTTCAAAAGCGTATACGTATGAAACGGTATTGAAAGATTGGATGATTCTCGAATTTTTATCTCCGAATCTATAAGTCGTAATTATATGGTCTCGGGAACTATCTTGTAGTATACGTGGTTCTCTATCCAAATAATTTTTTAATCTATACCTTACAGAACATGTAAGATCATGAAAGAGGAAACATGGATTTTTAATTGTTACTTGGCGGATGCCATTTAACGAGATAAGAGTAGGTATAAATTTATTCAAGTATTTACTTAATGTGGAAGTTCTAATTGTGGGATTCAGTTCAAAATCACAATTGGGCGATAAATTTTAATAAGGATTACTACTACTTTAATTGAAATCCGTCTAGCGGTTTAACAGAT
Organism: Tanypteryx hageni; assembly: GCA_028673005.1. Classification (NCBI taxonomy): domain Eukaryota; kingdom Metazoa; phylum Arthropoda; class Insecta; order Odonata; family Petaluridae; genus Tanypteryx; species Tanypteryx hageni. The sequence continues at coordinate 46,341,193 of CM054117.1, forward strand.
GAAAGTTACGGCGGACGGACGGACGAGACTTGTCCATAAGGCGCTCTGCTACTAATGCTTCGCTGGTAAAGGACGCCTAATAACTGTATCATACATATTGATGGAATGAAGTGATCTGAAAATCCTTTGAAGACAGGTACTATAAGCTGTAAAGTTGAGAATATTTTTTAAACGAGATAAATTCTGCTATGACCGCATTCAGAAACGTGAGAATTAAGCTGCTACGATAGTTCAGCGATGGAATATCTGCCCTGCAAGTTGAAGACCATAGTTCAATTCTCAGTCGTAGCAGAATTTTTTTCTCGTTTCAAAAATATTTCCAACTGTAACATACCAAAAATATGTCTTTTCAAGAATAAAAAATAAATAACGCGTCATCTCCAAATACTCTATAATTTTTAATTTAATTCTGGAAAAGGCATATAATTTATAATTTCAATGCTGGCCTATTTATTTAAAGACTTTTCAGCTAAACATTGGTGAATTTTTTAATGTTCATTATGTGCGCTTTTTAATGCTTCTACGTAATAAGTTTCAAGATCAGGCTAATAATTTCGGTTGGCTTTTAAGAAGTGTCTTTTTTCAACAACTACACTTGCGGAGTATTTCGGAAAATGACAGAATTTTTGCGTCTCCGAGAACAGAAAAGACTTCAAACGCCGTAATAAAAAGAGCACGAATTTTACGATTCGAGGAGGAGGGGTGCATTAATTGCTCTTATAGTTTATTACCTCTCCGAAAAAATAATCACGGGTAAAATTTTTTTCATCCCTCGTGTCTCTATATTCTCCCACGCTCCTTTCCATTTTTTTAATTTTAAACTCGCATTCAGGGACGGGAGTAGCGACGAATAATCCGAGCGCATTTTTACCCAGATCCGCCACCGGGGCAGTCGCCTGTGCCGCCCGCAACCCTCCGAACTTCCCCCTCCATTTTCGTTCTTATTACGAGGATTAACATGAGCGATGTCTCCGCGAGGTAATGAGCTATGATGAATACGCCATTAACGTGTCCGTCGTGAGGTGGAGAGAAGGGATTTATGTCCGCAGCGTGGATATGTCGGCGGAGGTGGCTGGCTACCTCCGCTCTCTCTGTCTCTCTCTCTATTCCCTCACGTACGCCCGCAGGAATAAACCCATGCATATCTCACGTGAAAACTTCATTTACCTGTCGCGTCTAAACGCGTGGGATGGGGTGTTTTTTTTGTCTGTTTGAGTGCGCTACGTTACCGTGGTCTCGGAGAGATGAAAAAACTGGCCGGAAATGACGTAGGTGGAAGGAAGGAGAGAGGAGGGCTCATAAGGGTTCACAAGCTCTAGCTCGCCTAAAGTTTTGATCTTGCAATCTAGGAAATGGAGCGCCGGGATAATTTTTTATGCAATCTCTTCTTACTTAGTTGCTTTCAGGTTCATGAATAATTTTTCTCCCTTTATTCGTTTCTTTTTACGCGGAGGCATTTTTATTTCAAAGTAACGTTACCGTTTGCTATGAATAAATTATTCACAAGCAAAAAGAATATTTTTTCTTCAGTTTATTCGCTTTCGCGTTTATATTTTTCTTGCGACGTTAATGTTTGCTACGAATAGATTATTCATCTACAAACCATACAAAACTTATTTGGATAACAGACCACAAAGAGAATTTGTGCTAATATTCTTGTATTTAATTTTTAGTTTCCATTAGTTTCAGAAGCGAAATGCCTCATTCATTCATAATAAAGTCATATAAAGGCCTCTAATCCCGTCAGCATGCTAATAGCCACACAAATATTTCTATCACATAACATGAAATACTGTTCTTGACTACACTACAAAGCTGTAATACATGCGCTTAAAAGTCCTCCATTATTTCACTTTTTTGTCACATTAAATTTCTTTATTTTTTAAATTAATTTGCACGCCTTTGGCAGCGTCGTCATTTTAGTAGCGCCTTATTAATCATTCATTATTTTTTCGCAATCCCTGTAATTTTTTATTTCTAGTCTAAAATCAAGTTTTAAAAAACTTCAGGATACTTTTACTAAAAGGTAAAGAGCGGTTTAATAAATGAACGCAAAGTAATAATCAAGAACAATTTTCAGATCAAAAGAATTTAATGTGCCTGCTTGGAGGCGGAATATCAAAAGAGATGCAAACTATAAACTACTAAGCAAAAACAAATTAATTAAATAAACCGCATCCTAATGGCACACAAATGGAACTGCCCACGCCTGGTTTAAAATCTCCTATATAGCATCTAAAGGCATAGAAAGAACACATTTACCATGCACATAACTGCTGCACTTACTCTAGTTATTCCCTTAGTCAAATCCATTTATTGGGACCGGAGAGGTGAGCTGACCTGGTTGAGATAAGATGATGCGGCAATGTTTGAAAATAATATAAACTTATCGACGCCAGTCGCGTATCCATTTGGATAGTCCACGCTGGACTCGTCTCGGGTAAACGTGATAATTAGTGCGTGGTTTTCCTTTGAAAAACAAAAATATTTATGCAGAGCATGCAGATCAAGATCAAACGGTTTCTAACTAGGAAATTTGCCAAGTCCCGATTTCAAGGGATAAACCCTCTCGAAAATCAGAAACACCAAGAGCGAGAATATTTCAACATTTTCTCTATCACTTGATATTACCAACATTTTATTCCAACTAGTAAACGCATTTTATCTTGTAGGAGAAAAAAATGAAAGCCAACTGACAGTAAAAAATTCTTTGTAACCGATAAATATTTAATACAGACCATTGAACCCGAAACAGAAGAGGAACATATTAACGCAGCTCAGGAATTGCATAAGAAAATGTTAATATATTAAGCTAAATAATTCCATATTTTATAAATACTTTAGAAACTCTAACATCATAAGAAATGTTGAGAGATTTTCTCTATAATGAATAATAGAAACAACGTATAATAGAAAGAAATATTATAAAATCTTAAATAGAAATTTGTATAAAAACTATTCGCCAACTTCTTTGTTTTGAAAACTGAGGATAAGTTAGAATCATTGACCGCGCGTAAATTCAAGGATAAAAGTCAAAATAAAACAGAAGGGCTATTGGGCTACATTTCATAAAACGCGATTTTTTTATAACAAAAATTGGCAAATCATGGGCCGCAATAGATAATTCCACTAAAACGTATGCTCAACTAGTACAGGCGTACTTATCAGTACTAGATAATTTATCACTCGAGATCAAAAATTTTAAATTCGCCTGAAATGCAATTGAAATCTAGAGGATACCCTAATCCCTCTCGATGATTTAAGTTTCATTAATAAAGATTACCTTTGTCTACGCTTTATACCTGACTTAAAATCAAGTGGAACTCTAAACTAACGAAAATGCTAATGAGATCAATTGGATTTAATCTGAAATAAAATAATGTAATTTGAGCAGTTGTTTCACCTTGGGGCTATGAGGTTTCGATAAACTAATTTAGTAGTTCTGTAAATTGCAGGAATAAATAATTTAGTTAAATAGTATTTTCCAAGGGAATGAGAGAGAAAACGACCTCGGAGGGAGCACGCGATATTTGTAAGACTTGATCATGAAAAGGAAAGCATATATCACCCGTCGACAAAATAGATTTGTACTATTGCCCTGAGCTGAATTCCACAAATATCTTTAGCTTATCCTAAAACAGTGTTTTCCAAGCGGTGTTTCGATAGCCTCTCGGATATTCGCGAAATTTTTCCTGAGGTTTGCCAAAAAAATATGCGTAAAAAGGATGTTTATTGATGTTTTTCTTTTAAAAAGAATATGGCTTTGCATAAAATATCATTCGATGGAGGTGCCCCGGGCTAAATTTTTCCAGGGACTCACTATAAGTGAACGTATTCCATGGGTTCGGGGGGAAAAGTCGCCCGGATTAAAAGTGGGTTCGGGAGCATTGAAATATAAAACGTATCCAAGAAAAAATATCCGGTCTTTTCTTATCATGACCTATTGTATTACCTCTTTCTTTTGCTATTTATTTCCTAAGCGTCGATCAGGTCGTAGGCTTCAAATATGCGCATATTGTTTACTTAGGGTCTCTTGTGTTTTTCTTGCCTTTTCATGGTTTTTGACATACTGAAAAGATGTTTGAATTTCGATGCCATGTAGCCTGACCAGAATGAGAAAGTTGGTTCAAAATTTCACGTACATACGGTAAGGTTAAAGAACAACAAGTGCAAACACTCAACATTCCAGTCTCAACATTAAAACCCTTGCGCCACTGATTAAGGCAAAAGAGATGCACTATTTCCTATATTTTGGCTGAGAAATAATAATAAAGTATTGTATTGTGCATTTGTTTAGGAATATTTTGAAATATTAAAAATTAACGCAACATCTTTTTTATTCAAAATAATTTTCAAATATAGCTTGTTTTTAAAGACATTGAAAATCTATACTTTTAGAAGGCGTAGAATTCTAGATATCTGAAACTGGATTTGTGCCGATATTATGATATTTTTTGGTTTCATATTCGTACCAAAAACGAAATCGAAATTGATTTCGAAAAATAATTTACGAATTTATATTAAAAACGATTATTTAATTGCAACTAAATTATTAATTGAAAAACTAATGGTGCACATGATGGTTTACCCTTTTTTAATAAAGTGCGTTGTACGGAGGAGCAGGGTTCGATTCCTTCTCCAGTATTATTATTATTATTATTATTAAATTAATTATCAATAAATAATATTATACATGTAGTTTTCGCAATCTTTAAGTCTGATAGAGCTTTATTACGCTAGATGGCTTTGATAATGTTCACGAATTTTCGACGGTTTTGAACGACGGTAACGAAAATAAGCATTAACATATTAATATTCTTTTGATGAATTCAGATGTGGAGATTAAATTTGCTGAATTTTTGAAGGTCTTTGGGGACATTTCCTGCGAAAGATAAGTTCCTTCCCGTCATATCGACGGACTTTTATACTAGTTTGATAAATAAAATTCGGCGAATCACAAGGTATTCCCAGATATAAGTTTTAAAAGGGGGTTCGTGACAAGAAGCATGTTAATCAAGGAGTTCGTGACACAAAAAGGTTTGGTAACCTCTATTCTAAAAGATGTCCATGCTTTTATACATATATCAGCACTTGACTATCTGCAAAATTCAGCAGCAGAAAAACTAAAATGATGCGGTTGGACTATGATATTTTTAATTTAAATATTTGAAGTAAAGAAAAAGAAAATTCTACGTCTTCAACTTGTATATTCTCTGGGAATTCAAGCCTCAACAACTCCATATATACTTGTACCCAAACCAAAATTTTTCAGTTTTGTTACTTAAGATGGGAATAACAAACCGGTGTCTTTCTTAAATGGCACTATGATGAGTTGAGACATCTTTATTTCAGAAACAATTAATGAAAAATTACAGACATGACACTGCTACGCTGGAAGGTTTCTAGTATCTACCATAAATGCTAAAACCGCGATTTTTCACTAAAACTGGATACAAAAATAGAGAAACGCGTATTTAATAAGAATGAAGAAGAAAATAAAAAATATTATTTTATTTTATGTAACAAAATGTAGATTATCCAACAGGCATTGGGTAAAAGAAAATCCCTAGCGCTCTCTCAGAAGTGAAAGAACAGTATTTCCGCGTGAGTCCCTGGCGCGGATTCATTTTCCCGTTTACTCGCACGCATAATACTTCGGTTCCTGGAGAGAATTAGTTTTCCGTAAACCGAGTAGGTGTGTCTGTGTTTACTTTCAGCAGTATTTACTTATTCAATTTTTTTGTTGTATAAGGTGCTTAAATTTCCCATGTATTTCTTAGTTAAATAACATGAATATTTACAAATATAACCCTAAGCTTTAAGGCCTCTAAATTATTCATACCCGATGACTGAAACGTTTCTTTTTCGCCAAACTCTTACCAGAAATTTTTAAATAAACTAGTAAAGTTAAAAAAAAAAACTTGAAATTTTTCAGTGAAAAGCGTATTTAAATGAGCCCCAGCATATAAAAAACCGGAAAAATTACCTGAAATCGATGAAAATAAAACAACTTGTGCGTTATGATAAGCGTTCATATTTTTCGCTGAGGAATTTATAAAAATTACTTTCCCGAACTCGATATTCTCCACTTTATTAAATTCCCATCCTAACTCGACCTCACCTTTACGGTATGTAACTTTACTAACTCTGATCCTCAACCCTCGAGTGCGCACAAACTTTAGCACTTGGTGAACTAGAACAGTATTTGACGGTGCAAGAAATTTTTTACTACATTAACATAAAAGTGAGAATAATAAATCATTATATAGTTAGGATGAATGGGAGATAGACTAGCAAAAAAATATGAGTGGATCATTGCTCTAATAATTTCTCACTGGTAAGATAATTAAACACCTCCTCCATATTGTACTTTGGATGGTACTACATATTTTGATAAAATTAAATTCATGCTATACCTGTTGAAATAAAAAACCGTAATCCAAACGCTTCGTTTTAGCATCTTCAAGGCTCATTAACGCAACAAAAGCGACTGCATCGAAAGAAACGTTTGAGACAATTAATGACTTACAGAAAAAAAGAACCGCGTAAAAAAAGAAACGATAAAATACGCTATGAAGAACGAAAAGGATTTAAAAAATGCTATTATGATTTATAACTGATAAAATAATATCAAATAGGTCAATAATCAAAGAATAAGCCGCTTAATAAAAATCCGATCAATCGCATTAGTCTAAAAACTATACTAAATATAATCCTGTTCACATCTATATCCCACCGTAAATTTGGACAGTAAGTACTAATGACAGAATTATTCATCCAATTCCAAGAGATCAGTATAAAAAACTGACGCTTGTAGCGTTGCATCAACGCGGCATGTTATCTGAAGGCTTCGGCGGCAATTTTCACTCTAACGATTCCATTTATAAAAACACACTACGAAAAGCGTTTATCTGGACATTTACTACCTCGTTCTCGTGGAATAAAACATTTTCTATCGCAAATGATTCAGGAAACCTATGCCTAGTACCCGACGAACCGTTCATTTTTGTTTTAAAGTTTCGCTTCAGATATGCATTGACGTTTCCCCGGAATCAAATTTCATCAAAATCCGTTCAGCTAAAGCATGCTGGCTGAGGGGAGAGCACGGGAAGCTAATAGGGAATACCGCAATGCTGGTAAGCGCTACTTAAAAACAGCTGACGAGGAATTAATGTTTAAAGCGCATGGTAAAACACTTCCGTAGTGGTCATCGAATTGTGCGAGCGGTTTTTAGGGAGAAAGAGCACTAAAAAGTGCTAATTGCCTATTTAAATCGATATTCGCGAGATTGGCCCCGATTAACGCGAGGCTAATTCCGCGTATTTTCCCCCAAGAAAAAGAGAAAGGAAATTGACGGCGGTATTAAACGTTTCACGACTCACCCCCGGGAAACGCGAAATCCACGGAGCGTCGCGGGAGATTATTCGACTGTTTTTTCACGCCACCTGCCGACATTTTGCTCCTTCCCGCCTTTTTTTATTTGGAGGGCGGACGCACGTAATGAGCGTGCAAAAACGATTCTTTCCCGCCATTTCCGGAGCGGCGGAAACATTTTAACCGGGTGATTTGATCCGCCGACGTCGCAGTAGTCTGAAATGCAGTCACGCCATTTGCTGGACATCCAATTATGGCACAGAGACTAACGTTTACAACCAGTGGCTACAAAACATACTGTTTCCTCTTCTTATGTCTTCTCGTTTAATTTCTGACACCACGTCCTACATTGCCCAGACGGAAGTATCATTACGCGCTCATAAAATACTTCATGAGCGGACGCGTTTCAGTAACACTTATTTCCTCCAAAAAGAGCGACTATTCGTTTCACAGGTATCTATGAAGACAATTTTACAGAAATTTTGGAAATTCGAAGAATTTTCGTGAAAGTACGTTCCTTATTAAGGCCAAGTTAGTGGAGATTCGAGGCACCTATGTGGATTGACTGCTATTAATAACTTTTTGCGGGTCTATTTGACTGCATGGTATCTAGCTAAGTAATTAGGCACCAAATTACGAAAAATTGACACAAGATTCCCACGCATTTGCAGAGCAAATTCTCCCATCATATACTAAACTCGAGCTTATTATATTATTTAATTTTCCTAAATACAACTACAAAATTAATTTCGACATTATATTTTATTCGAACGAGTGATACCTACCCATAATCGAAGAAACAAAATGACAATATTTTCATGTAGAAAAATATATTCCTAGTATGTAATTTTTTAAGGTTAATTAAAAGCTTCTACGTTTAACTCGTAAAAAGTGACTATTTGGACGTAAAGGTTCGAATATCACGAGCGAGTCAAGAATAGAGAATATAATCTCAAAAATTCCTTTAGCGTTTTCATCTTATTTCCTCAAATTTTTAGATTGGTTATCGTCCTTAACAACTGGACTGATTTCGATTATGTTACTTTTATCCAATGAAAAGGGACTGAACGAAGGGTATTTTTTCTCTTCATTTTGAAAAGAAAGGTGCAGGATCGCGATAAACCCTCCAAACTTGAGATTTTACAAAGCCAAAAGAACTATACCCAAACATAGGTTGAAATACTAAAAATCATAAGAAATAGAGTAACAGTGACTATTTCAATTATTATTCTGCCTTCTCTTTCTTGGCCAAAACAAACTGACAAAAAATGTTTAGACTTAAAGAATTCGTTAGCAAGGCAATAAGTGAGCATTTTATGCGTTACTTGCACCAAGTATACGACGTGAACACATATAGGTCGTCTCCGTCCGTCCGCATGTTTCAATTCGAGAACCGCAGGACGAATTTTGATGAAATTTGTTATTAGAAAGTTATACTAAAAAGTGTCCACCGATTCCAATTTTTGTTAACATCTGACAATAATAACGACCCCTTTGCATGAATATCTACATGCATTTTACAACGTATCTGGATAGTATCTCGTTAAATACACATCTCAGCGAAAATTATTTAGAACAAAAGTCAAAGGAAATAATTAAATATATATTTTTGTCAAATACTTTTTCCGTAAAACGTAAGATTCACAATAAATTTAAAGAAATGAAAATTAACATATTTACGTAATTACAGCAAACCATGTTTACACTATATAGGGTTGCTACGAAGATTTACATTTTTTTAAACCATTTGCTGTGCTCAGGCGTTCAAACTTATGAAGATAATTTTGTTTTATTTTATGAAACAATTCAGTTATCAACCGACAATTATTTGGAACATAGCCCACGTTAGTTAAGTGATTGTGATGTAATTTTTAGCTTCACGTTCCTTCATAAAGCTAACAGAATCAAGAATGTCTTTGTGTAAAAGCCTGACTATAAGTGGTTATACGATATTAAAATTTTGTAGCCCCGTTCATGCCTTCGTAGTAACTTATTGTCTTTTCACTTAAAATACTTTGTATGCGCGAAAGGTAAAAATAACGTATTACGTTCATTTATTCGTCGTAGATAATCCATTTTTTCACTTACCTGTGTGTGTGTGTGTACAAAATGAATTTAACGTATTTACATAATTTTACCTAGGCTTGGTATAATTCGACGTGTATTTTTTTAAATCGACGTTTATTTTCCCGAGAGATTTTTGACGAATATCGACGCTTAAAATCAATCCTTACATATATTTCTGGCAGTTTTCAGCCTTTCAATTCGATGATTTAAATTTACTTCTAATTTCGAACTTCTTAAATTTTAAATGGTAATAATATTAAAGAAAACTCTCAATAACGAATTTATTAAAATATTATTTTATCTTTTACTTACAGTAAAAAAAGTATACGATACAAAGTATACAAAGTAAGAAGTATATTTAAATCGTTAATTTGTTCTTTTACTAATTAAATAGTGACTTTTAACCAAGAAAATCACCATATTTGAGTAGGCCACGAAATTCCCTTTGTTTCAACCCGCAAACCAAGGATGCACCTCAATTATATGCAAACCCCCCCCCCCCACGTGTACCGCAAACCCCTCCCAGCCAGATGACGTCCTGAGCCTTTCCTCTCATGCTCTCACCACGCCGAGAATGCCCTTCTCTCCTGCCCAACCACAAATTTCGACCATTTTTGTCTCCTTGCCGACATACAAGCCTTCGTAAGCTTACTCCGCCTCAAAGCCCTCCCACCCACATCTGACTCCTCGCCTTACTCAGACGCAATTTCACAATCTCTTTCCATCTTCAGACCCCCTTTCCAATACATCCCACCCTCTCTTCCTCCCCACCACCCCAACGAGCAATATGCTAACTACGTCAGTGGCTCAGCCCAACTTTCCCAGCCATTTTAACCACCACGACAATTTTATGAAACCAGAAATACACGCTATTTCTAAGCTGAAACGCTACTACAAAATTATTACTCTCCCTGCAGACAAAGGTACCACCACCGTGGTAATGGACCGCTCGCATTACAACGATGAAGCTCTCCGCCAACTATCTGACCGAACCTCTTACCTTCCTCCCCCCCCCCCTCCAAACCCACCGACCGCCACACCTCCGAAATTTCTGCATATCTGCGATCTGTGGGAAAAAAAGAAGGCTTCCCTGATGATCTCCAATAAACCCCTGACCCCAACCTTCTACCTTCTCCCAAAAATCCACAAACCCAACATCCCGGCCGTCCAATTGTTGCCAGCTTCAACTCTCCCACGGAACGCATCTATGCCTTTGTTGACTCCCACATACAGCCTCTCGTACGTCAAATCCCATCTTTTATCAAAGACACTAACCACTTTCTACAACGTCTCAAATTACTACCCCTCTCCCACCTAACACAATCATGTCCACTATAGACGTCGGCTCCCTCTAAACCAACATTCTTCACAACCAAAGACTGACCGCCCTGAGAAAATCACTGGACTCAAAACCATCTGACGCTAGACCCTTCTCCCATTTCCTAACAGAGCTGGCTAAAATAGTGCTCCAAAAAACAACTTCTCTTTCGGAGGGCGCCACTACCTAAAAATAAATGGTACCGCAATGGACACTCGCATGGTGCCCTCCTATGCCAATGTTTTCTTAGGTGAATGGGATGAACGCTTCCATGACGCATACCCCAGACCAATCCTATGGCTGAGGTATATTGACGACATATTTCTTCTCTGGACGAATGGACATGACTCCTTAAAATCCTTCCTAAAACGCCTCTCTACCCACGCCACGCTTTCCTTCACCCATCACTCCTCTGCCACCAACATCACCTTCTTGGATGTCGATCTCTCCATCCGGAAAAACAGAATCCACACTAGCGTGCACTTCAAGCCATCCAACCGCCTTCAATACGTCCACTTCGACAGCTGCCATCCCCTCCACACCAAAACCTCAATTCTCTACGCCCTAGCCCGCCGAGGGAGGAGAATCTGCTTGGACAGATTCGCTGTCCGAGGACTGCTCCACCCTCGAAAATGCATTTCTTCAGCGCGGATACCCGCCAGATATAATCCGGCGGGCAATCGCACTCCCACCTCAATACCCACGCCATCACCGATTCCACCCCCCAACTCACTCTAACCACCCTTTTTTCCCCGACATCCACGATATATTGAGAAATATCCTAAAAGACGTCCACCCTATCTTCACATCCTCTCCCCCCCCCCGCACCAAGTTCCATTTCCTACATCACCAATCCTCTCCTTCCGCCGACCCTCCAATCTGGCAAATATTTTATGGAAAAAAGAACTACCAGCACCCACTCCCCTGCACCCTGCCGGATCTCATCCCTGCGGTAGACCCCGATGCCTCACATGCCCAATAACCCCCCCCCTACAATTCCTACTCCAGCCCCACCACTAACACCATCTACCCCATAACTTCTTCTATCAATTGCACCACCCGTAACATCATTAACCTCCTGAGATGCACCCAATGTCCCGCTTTCTATGTTGGCCTTAGCAGCAATCCCCTCAACATCCGCATCACGCGAACAATCACAACTTAAAATTTAATGATTACTTCACGGTGAGAGCCATTCGCGCTCTCCCCGATAATGATTCGGCCCCCCAACTCCGTCAGTGGGAACTTGCCCATATCAATCTTCTAACCTCCTTCACTCCCCCTGGCCTCATCCTTCGCTAGCATTTCACTCCATTTCGTCCATTCCCCCACCACCTCCGCATCCTCTAATCCCCGACTTTTCCGCACTACACTTTCCCACCTATACATCCGCCCAGTCTCACTGCCATCAGTTGTCTCTCTCCTGTGCTGACGAAGGAATCACTCCCCGAAAGCTTCCGTGTATTTTGTTTTTTTGGTGTTCATTATATATATATATATATATATATATATGCTTATGGAAGAGGAAAGTAAGCAGGATAAATGGATGGCAACAAGATGTTAGGATAAGGAAGCCCAGTGAGCAGTCACCAATAAGATGACTTCACGTAAAATTATCACAAAAAACACGGAAGCTTTCGGGGACGATCCCTTCGTCAGCACAGCAGAGATACAACTGATATATATATATATATATATATATATATATATATATATATATATATATATATATATATCAGGGGCGTATATTCAGTGTGTTCTAGGTGTGCGGTGCATCCCCAATGAATCACGATGTATGTGATATTTAATTTTTCAAATTATTCCCACCCACCCGAAAATACTATCGCTGGAAAAATCCTTAAAACGTGCAATATTGGCTACGCACACCTCCTAGGCTTGAGCAGAGCAGCAGTCCAGCGTAGAGATACTTCAGTTATACGACGTAGATACCGGCCTGGAGAGCGTTCGATGATTCATCAGCGCCTCTCACAGAAAACATTATTTCACTGGAAGTGCCTTGAAGCGTGCGACCTGGGCTAACGCACACTCTCTATCTCGGACGTGAGAAGTATTGAACAGAACCTGCGCGTTGTGGACGATGCAGGGCTTTATACAATTGCTTTTTTAAATAATTTACGATTAAGATACAAAGTCAGGACAAGCACTTTACTGTGGAAGAAAGAATGAAGTTTATTTTTCTTGAAGACAAAATTCAAATCCATTTTAAATCTGCGTAAACATTTGATTTTAATCAAAAAACTATGAATTTTTTTTCGGACTTCAAAAATGAAAAATATTAACTACCATAACAACGACTCCAATTCCTTTCAATGGGAATTGGTTTTCCATACTTCAAAGTCATTCATTCAATGCTTAGACTGCATTATAATCCATTTTATTTCAGCCAACGACGCATACATACGTTGATGTGATAATTTTAAATTAATTTTTTTATACGGATACGTACTAAAAGGCTCGAATGATGACACCATAATCACGACACAAAATATCCAAATTTTTACATAAATTTTAGTGTAACATATAGGTTATTGTATTAATGATGATTATAGCTATTGCTTTAAAAGAGTGATCTTAGCCATGGAACTTGAAATTCGAAAACTTGGACGCGAACCGATTGCCAGAGAATTTAGAAATTCCGGATAGATGCCTTCATTTCTGGGAAAATAAAAATTATTATCTTGTTTAAATGGGCTCTGTGTAATTCAAATAATGTCGCGTTGGTTTATTTACGGGTTGAGGTCTTGGTGTATGGTGATTTTTTAAGCGCTTGAAGTATGCAAGCACCAACAATTCGTGTGTGTGTATATATATATATATATATATATATATATATATATATATATATATATATATATATATAATACAAGAATATTTTAACATGAAAGCTTCCCTCCTTAAGTCACAAAAAATAGTTAGTGTAGAAAAAAGTCCATTGTGCGAACACGAAACGACACTTCCTGTTCATGTATTTTGACTCTTTTCTTTGCAAATTTTGACAAACCTGATAATTTCGACAACCAATCTATATGAAAAAACATATACTAACAGTAAATTCACGTCTTATACCAACTGAATCTTGATGATTAAACCAAATTAGCACCTTAAATATCAGTCATGAGAATATTATTGTTGTTCTACCACACTGAAATACTTCAAATCTCAAATATAGTAAGTTGACTTTTCCAATTCTAGATATTTTTAATTTCGTATAATTCTTCCAATCGCGTCATTGACAAATATATTATTCTGCGAATGCAGATAGTAAATTAGGCTTTACCACTTGAAATCCGAAAAATATGCTGTTGCTTTGGCAGAGAAACATTCGGCAAATATAATTTTAAAAACCTGAAAAGGGCAAAGAAACACGTGTTCTCAAAACTACCCTAGCGACTCGCGGTTAAGTGATTGTCCAGATTAGAAGCGTGAGCTTTTCAAAAAGACGCACATTTGTGTGTAAGAGAATAACCTTCTTTCAGTCCCACTGTTAATGCAAGCCCAAAAAAGAAACGAAAACGTAAGTAGAAAATAATACTGCGAAAAAAGTAATCAGAAACGACTTAAATATTATAATTCAGAGTAGGTTTTTGGACGTATACTTTTCCATCTTGTTGGAAAATCGACGGCTATTCATTTTCGTCGATTATGAAATTTTTAAAAAAATCGACGTTTATCGACGTTCTTAATTCAAATCGAATCCTATCAAGCCTAATTATAGCTTATCTTGTTTGGATCGGTTGCAAAAAAAATTGTTTACTTTGAGACAATAAACCATAAGTCGTGCTTAATTTTCCAGACATGACGATAATTTACTGTTTTATTCTATGAAAAATTTTGTCGATTATTCCCAAGAGAAAAAACTAATAGTAGAAGAGCATAAGCTCTGTCAGGAGGGAAGAAAAGAAATGATTGGGGAGCGGAAAAGACGACGACGCGAGGACCCCGAATGCAGGCAACCGGAGTAAAAAATAAACACGAAAGCTCACTAATAATGTAATGTAAGAATAAATGTTAATGTTAGTTATAGTAAACAAATATCCCAAACAGTAAGCATAATTGTATGAAGTACTATACTTTAAGTACCTAAAAAAACGCATTTGGAAATTGTGTGTACTCCAACATGGAGTACACCTTTCCATTCTTGCCACAAATAGTTTGATGTCTTGGATCCCTTAATATGCTGATCATTGGAAGGAAATTTTGGCGTGCATGAGGTTTGTGTGCGAAAACTGGCAGTGTTTTTTTCATACAATTGAACTAATATGCTTTCGAAGCCAGGTTTGCTTAACTATACTGAAAAAATAATCTCTCTTTCACCTCCGAAAGCTCCCTCGACCTCTTTCATCATGCATGAAACACAGCCAACTCACCTGCATACTCATTCAGTGTACATACCTTTTGAACTGTGCCTATCTTTATCTATAAATAGCACAAAGGACCAAAAAAGCACTCATAAAAGAAGCGAATTCCAAAGATTGTATATCAAATATGTTTGATTTTTGCGACACAGAAACGAGAGAAAATCCTGTAGCTAAGTTATATCGCTAAGCCAAGGTCAAGAGCGTTACATAACCTTCGAAAAGACTGCGCTTTAAATAAAAAACTATCTTGCTTCAAATAGATGGCGAATGATTAAAGGTAAACACTTGGAGAAAATAAAATAAAACTTAAATTGCTGTCAGCTATTCCGCTATGCCGCCCCAAAGAAGAAGAAAAAAGATTGCCAGAAAAGCCTCAAAGATTTGTTCCGGGCTATCTCGAAGCCTCGAGAACGTTGTACGATGTCCGGTTAGGGAGCTGCGGGCAACCAATCTTGCGAGTGCTAATGGAAACAGATATACCACCGTTAACTCTCCGAAGCTGATGCTTTGTAGCTTTTAGTAGCAGAGGAGGAACTTTCCAACTTCATCCTTACGAAGTAGGTAATGTTGGTAGGTATCTCTAAACCCCTCCCCTCTCTCTCTCTCTCTCTCTCTGTCTCGCTCCCTCTAAACCCTCGAGAACTTGCTCTTCCTTCGATGAAACTTTCACAAGATTAATTATTTCCTAGGAGTGGTCTCGAAGCAAACAGAACGACCTCATTCTGCATACTTGTGGTGCACCCAAATATGATTATGCAATTAAAATGCTACCTAAAGAACAAAAGGATATATATATATATATATATATATATATATATATATATATATATATATATATATATATATATATAATATTACTGAGGAAATTCGAATGATGAGCAATTGCAACCTTGATAGAAATTATAATACAATATTATATTATAAAAATTCTGATGTGGCCACCACATGACTTTCTCCATATCTGTAATATTTCTAAAAATTCCAAATAGGTTAATAGTAATAAATATTTTAAGAAACTGACAGAATATTTTAGACTTTACAAAGAACAGAAATAAACTCAAGCCATAGCCTTCTGATATTGGATATAGCAACAAAGCTCCAACAATTAAGGAAAGAAAAAGGAGCGTTACTAAGACGTAACTAAGCGCCAATTACTAACAATAGTCGTCGATAGGTGGCGTGGTGGTGGCAGCTATAAATATAAGATACCTCTTAAGCAATGCATAATATGGGAAAATGTTTCAAAGGTTGTAGAAAATTAAATTTCCTACAACTTTTATTCTAATACATTTTTACATTTATCAAATATTAAAGCAGATATTTCAAAATAACGAATAAGTGACAAGAGTAAACACCCACTTCCGGTTGACCAATTTTTACCAAAAACTAATCAGTTCTTCTGACTTTTATAAAAATGTTAAATTTAAAATTTCGCGTTGACCTGATTATTAGTTTTTGGGTTAGAGCACCCACAAAAAGCTATCAAATACACACACACACGCGCGTGCACGTACACACACAGACATCATCGAGAAAATGGTGAAAACATGTTCAGGGGACTTCAAAACGTGCATTTCCGTTAAATCTTGAAGTCAATTTTTTTCATGAATACAATACTTTCCCCTATACTACGTATATGGAGCAAGTAAAAATGCTTAAATTTAAAATTGTAGTTCATTTTCTCTTCTTGAATATTAAATGCGACTTCTCGTGCAACAAATACTACGGCCATTTTTTGTTCTTATTTCTACATTCTTTTTAAGCTCTTCTCAGAAAATGACTTCTACAGATAGAAAAGTTTTGATACCAACTTCTTCTTCATTTGTTAAATGAGTAGCAACTACTTTGTAAGTTCACACTTTAGATATTATAGCAGGCTTTATGCTAACAAAAGCTGTATTTGAATTTTCACTTGAGTTTAAGAATGAAAATTTGAAGAAAATAATAAAAATTGGTGAAATTATTGAAAACTTGAACATAAAATTATAATTTCACTTGGATCATGAAATGGCTTATATAAAAACAGGGCTTCGACCAACAAAAAGACCAAGCTATTAAATGACAATAAAAATAACGGATTTGGAAAACTTGAATACTTTTTCAAAGATATTTTCATGTCCAATTTTGATGGCGGTAGGAAAGTTTCCTATTCATGTTGGCAAAAAATATTTATCTTTAATAATTGCGTTATATTTTTAATCATCAGTTATTGTAAAACTACACAAGAAATTTTCACAAATTAATGTGGTGAATCGACCGACTCTCCTTAACAACAGCACTCAAATGCGATAGTTCGCAAGTGATTTGCGTATAACAAACTCGAATCCTTAAAAAGTTACGTTTTATTATATATAAAATGAAAAAGAATCCTCGAAAAGTTACGGGTGACCAGATTGGTATTCGTAGTTTTCACTATTCAAAGAGTTGTGCCATCCGTGAATGTTTTTATCCTGGTCAAGCAAGAAATATACGAGAAAGCTCTTTCATTCAGCTATTTTGGCCCCTCGAAGGCTATGCGTTACAGATAACGATTCCCATTTTTTGCTTGGCGATCAGAACTGCAAAAATTCGACTTGGCAGGCGTTTCGGGAACCTTAGTTACCAGATTTTCTACAGGGAGGACGTGCATCACTTTAAGCGTTCCTTCGAATTCATTCATCCGGACGCTTAAGTTTATCCTCTTATTTCTTACATAACTTACTTTAGGGAAATCCCTCGACATTTAATAGCGGAGGAAAATTATTCCTCTTGTGTAATTTTCAATCTCACTCCTATATACCGATATAATACGTGTTTTGAAACCATTGGCAGAAATAACCCACATGAACTTCCCTAAGAATAACCAATCCGTTGAAACGAAAATAATTATTATCTATTGATATGGAAAAAGATGGATATTCAATTTTACGATCCAATTTAACCCTTTCAACGAAGTTCAGTAGCTGATTAAAATACCTCGCGTAGCATTAACTGGTTGAGTAGATCAGGTGTTTCCATTAACTACAAATTAAAAATAATCTGATGTGGCCGCCATATAACTTTCACCATATATACAGAGAAATGAATATGATTGCTTTTGACTACAGCTTACTCAATAATAACAATTAGCAATTACACACGTGAATAACTTCTGCACACGCTGAATAATTTTCACAGTGGAAAATACTTTGAATCACTGTTCACATTGAAAACACAATAACTAAAAACAACTATGTGATGCTATGGATAACCAAGTTTGTATTGACACACATCCTAATACTAAGGTCAAATTATTGCGCTAAATATTCGTTATTAAAAATTACTGTTGGAGACGCTGGCATCGGTATCAACTGTTATATTCAATGTATTGAATATAAATGCAGACGGATAATAGAATTATTTAAACTTTAAAATGATGCTATCTATAAAAAAATGTTGCAGACAATAGTTACAGAAAATTATACTGTATAGAACTTTTATAACGACAAATGTTTACACTAAAGAGGCCCTAGTATTTGGCAAAGACAGAAAAATTACTAGAGTAAATACTCATTTCCGCTTGTCAAATTCCTGCCAAAATCTAATCAGGGATATATTTTATAATAATAATATTAAATACAAAGATCTGTGTTGATTTGAGCTATAGGTTTTTAGTAGGAACGCCCACAAAATTTCTATCACACACAGACAGAGATATCGAGAAAATTATGAAAATGTATTCATTGGACCTAAAAACGTGCGTTACCGTTTAAATCTCGAATTCGGTTTTCCATGAAAACGATACTTTCTCTATGTGTATGGAGACGGTAATAATCAACGATCAGTGAATTACCTCTGAGAAGGGCTAACATTTAGGCGGTTTATAAACAGATTAGCTTAACAATATTTTATAATCAATGTGTTATGCTCTAACATGGTATTATTACTAATAGCCTTCGAAACCCCTTATTTTAATTTTACAAAGTCCTATGAAATATTTTCGGTCCTAACGATCTAATATTTTCTCAATTTCTGTCTCTTTTATTTATTTTTGCTTACGCGCAAAATCCGAAAAACGACTTACAATTCTCAATTCTGGTTAAATTGTTGTCAACTTGTTGTATCTATATCTTTGGTGTTGAACTTGTGCATACCATTGCTGTCTCGCGACACAACGGTTATGCCATTTTTCCCATAAGCAACCAAAATTGAACGTTTTTATGCAAACTTAATGTCAGCCAGTAGAAACGCAGTCTTTTCCTCGAATCCCGTTGTGTTCGACAAATGAAAAGCTCGATTGAACGTGCTCTCCCTCCACATAAAAATCAATGAAACTACGCACACGACCATTGTCAGAACGTGGAATGCACTCTACAGGAAGAGAAAAGCACAGCGTTTCATAAAATGTGAACAAACCTACTGAAACTTAGGCAGAGAACAAAACACACGCCGGCCGATCCCACGAGCAGTTGAAAATTCAAAAAACACCAGGGGAAAGACAGCCTTTTTCATTGACGCTCACAAAGTAATGAAATTAAGTTTTCATCGGAGTTAACAGGAAGTACACCACATTCCTTTTCGAACGTATATTCAGCATATAGCCGTCGATTGTAAAAATTTGCCGCTGCTAATTGTCCCCCATTTCCCCACAAAATACACCAGTTTCGGTCGCCTCATTTCAAATATTATTTCACAAACTCCACGTCGTTCGGATGAATCAACTTCAAAGATTCGTCTAGCTGGCTTTTATAGCATTATCACTTTCCATTTTATTAACTTAAACAGAAGTATTCACCAACGCAAGCAAAGTTAATTACTCAATAAAATTCAATTAAAAAAGCACATACTACAGACTATTGTTTAAAACTATACTATAAAAACGAGTTGATTTTAAATGACACAATCTGTACTAAATGAGATGAAAATATAATATTACCAACAGCAATGATAATTTGAAAATACCGGTGCTAAAAGAGTTGGCTTATAGAAATTATATGTATGTATATGAAACAGCTGTACAATGATCCGTGTATCAAGTGCGCTGAATATCTGGGTCAATTATATTTTTTGACATTACCTCTCTGCAATCGGGTCGACGTCGACGTACAGGTATTTTTTAAACGGTTGACCTATCGAAGGTTTCACAATTAAAAAATGCAAACTGATCCTTTTAGCTAGGAAGCGTTCATACCGAGTCACACAAACCCGCCATGAGCTTTTTAAATTAAGCAAATAATTCCCTGAACATCAATTTCCGCTTCACACATCTACTAAACCTTTGGATGATAGATCACGGAAAATATTAATTATACACTCTGCAGCTTAGGATACGGTATAAATGTTGCGAAGCAATATTTCAAAACATCATCACCTCTCTGAGAATCGTAACGCATACGATACTCGTACAAGCACGCGTTGAGCCGGGGTCCCTGTTTTTTATAAGGAATCATCCTTTCCCATCAACTTGAATGTCATTTATGATTATTTTATGAGTAATCACCAGCCTAATTTGGGCAAAAACGCAAGAATTACCTCGACTCCATCATCTCCCGAGCAGAAAATCACGAATTAAATCCGTGACGCGGCGTAAAAACTCTATTCCCGCTTCCGCGACGGATAATACGCAACGGATTTCGGCCGTAATGACAATGCTTCCTGCGACAGGAAATGAATCCAAAGCGAAATACAAAATTAAAGACCTTTTCTAAAAAAAAATAGAATTATAATCCAAATGAATTTCGGGGGGCCAGCTCGAACTTCGCGTGCCCCCCTCCCTCCCTCGATAGTTGATTCAACTAAGGGGACTCGCATTCGCATCCAGCGACCATTTCCTGAAGCGAAAAAAGGCGTTAGGAGTAATTTTTCCCACAAATTGTACCAAAAAAGTTAACCAGTTTCCATTCGACGAAGGCGTGGGCTTCCAATTATGGCCGCCGAAGGTCAGAGGAGATAATGGTGAGACGAATAGTTAAGAAGAAAGTGAAGGGGTGAGAGATAGACGAGAGCAAAAGTATTGTTTGCCATTTATCTGCCTAAACTAACTACAGTTGGCTACTCGAAGCTTGGGAGCAGGCTGACGCACTCCGTTGGCCGGGATGGATTGAAGAGGTTGGGCGGCGAAGAGAGATTGCGATCGTTGTGAAAAATCGAAAGGGAAAGAGGTGAGAGTGGAAGGGAAAGGGAGCTACGGAGAAAGAGATGGGGAGAGAGAAGAACGTGACAAAGAGGGGAAAATTCGAGACAAGAAAGTCGGAGTTCAGCCGGCTCCAATTAAGGAGCCCCTGGACAAAAGCCGGAGAGACGTAACAATGGAAACATGCGATGGGTTCATTAATTGACCGATCACGAAGGGGAGCGGATGAGAGGCTCCCTTGACTTGATCTATTATGGTAAGAGAAAGGAAAAAGATTTCGGAAATAAATCTAAAAATTGAAACATTATTTCATTTCCAAAAATACATAAATTTATTTTTTATTATGCATGCAACCTACATCGAATGACGTAGCGTTTGAACATTTGATGTTTAACCCCAAATTTATATTTTATTTATACGAGTGGTAAAAATTAAAAGTTTTTCATTCTTGTTTATATTTTTGTACACTAAACCGTAATTTAAAACCATATCATGTGGCAAGAGTATAGCATCAAAAGTGATATTTGCGGTATGTATTTACATTTGTTATGAAATAATAGAGCTACACATTACGCATATACAATTCGTGTAACATATGAATTGATTTAATGCATCATGAGCATCAACTACAAAATTCTGGGTTGATGAAATGAATGGATCATACGACAGGTATAAGCTGGATTCCTGGAAATGATCTGCAATCAGGAGAAAAAATTGCCATGACCGGGAATCGGACCCGAGAACTCCACTTGTCGGACAGATATTACATATCTAAACTTCCGTAGGAGAGTAATTCTCCAGTTTCAGAACTCGGATGTTTCCCAATTCCTCTCGCATCCATTCATTCCATCAATTTATCACTAAGGTCATGTCATCAATGAGAAGGTAGAGGTTTCCTTCAATATGTCACTTTGAGGACATCCGTTGGGGAAGGTTAATACAGGCTTAGCTTACCCGACCTCACCTCAGAAAACATCCGCGTTCGGAAACAGGAGAATTAATCTGCTACGGTATTTCAGTGGTAGAACATCCGCCGGGCAAGTAAAAGACCTGGGCTTGATTCCATCATAATTTCGACCAAGACAGAGATAAAAAACGACCATGAATTGGTCAAAAGTTACAAAACAGAAAATAAAATTCCATGCGCTCATCCATTTTATGAATTCTGAATGAACCAATGAAGTTCCCTAAAAATTGTTGGAACGTTAAATTTAAAACTTATACCAGGAGAAATACCACTCGCGCGCGGGAGCGGGGCAAAATGAGCAACGAGACAGAATTAATCTATGCATGCAAAAAGCCAATTCGGTAGGCGGCGAAGCGGCACTAATCCCATTCATTCGAAAGCAAATACGGTTTACGGAAACAGAATCCCCAAAAAAAACGGTAGGAAAGGAGAAAAGTTAAAAGGTGGGTTTACGAATTTATAACTTTATAACTTTGCGATGCGCCTCCATCGTTGCCGTAAATTTCATCATATCGAACTCGCAAAATGTTTCGTTGATCGATCGAGGAATTTATATCGTCGGATTCCCAATTCTCCCATTCTACCGCGAAGTTCGGAACGTACCCAGCGCCACTTAAGCTGCCGTTGAAAATTTCAACGTGGCGCGTCAAAATGAAAAAATAAACATCCTCATAAATAAAGCGAGCGATACGAAAAATAACAATTTCGGTCCGTCGCGTGCTGGCGTGGGCATCGAATACATTAAAAACGATTAGGTATAAAATAATATGTTGAAGGTTCCCCCCGATCGTCCGCCAAAAATTTATTAATCACCTCCCTTTCTGCCGACATATTTTTGCTCCCGAAACGTCGCTCGTCATTTTACTCGCCGCAGATCAGCCCGTAGACATAAATTCTCGCCAAAAGTAAACGTTAAAAAAAAGCGAAAAAAAATTAACGCCCAAAAATCGATTACGACTCCCGCAGACTTTTTTTCCCGAACCAACAATGGAAATTAACATAAACACGGGAGGGCAGATCGAAAAAATTTTGCGTACCTTGTTTGCCTACCCCGCCACTCCGGACCTTCCCATCCCCCTTTTCTTTCCCCCTTATTGATTACAATGATTCCCCAACCCATCCTTTACGAGAAAAAAGCGTAGCGATAAAAAATTGATACGAAAAAAAACTTTTCTCTCGTCGGCGACGTGCGTGTTATTTTTCGCGCGCATTCCGCGCTGTATTTTTTTGGAAATTTTTTTAAGCTCTAGGAAAAGGAGGAGCGAAAAAAGAGTGAAACTCGATAAAGGCGTTTCCCATTTTTGCGTCACGTTGAAGGCCTTTATTTTTCACTTATCCGTAGCATCCCCGGCAGAGAGCCATCTCTTTTCTCCCGCTATATCGGAAGTAACCTTTCAGTCCTTCCTCCCTATATATATGTATGTGTATTTATATTATATATGTGTGTTTGTGTGTGCATTTATATTACATATATATACATATATATATACATAAAGGGAGAGAGACGAAGGGAAAAATGCACACAGTACAACGCTCATCCATCCTTGCCAGCGAAAAAATACCCTTGCCCAACGTAAAATACATCACTGCCAATCGATCCGACCCTCCTACGTCAGTATCATCTTATACCCATATACCCAGACACACATCCACAAACCTAAAAGCACACACACAGAACACACATCTGGACCAAAAGCCATACTCTCCCCCGACGCTCTCCCTCAACTCTACTCCTCCTCCAACCCTTCTTCCTAATCAATGGTTTCCACCATAGCCATAAATCGGATATGTGTTTGTGTGTGCGTGTGTGTGGTATGTTTTCCCGTCCTCCTCGCCTTCTCCTCGGCCGCATTCCTACCTCCTCCCC
The DNA here is from genome assembly GCA_028673005.1 of Tanypteryx hageni. Taxonomy (NCBI): domain Eukaryota; kingdom Metazoa; phylum Arthropoda; class Insecta; order Odonata; family Petaluridae; genus Tanypteryx; species Tanypteryx hageni. The sequence goes on from CM054117.1 coordinate 46,365,256, forward strand.
TCCCTACCCGCTTTCTCCTTCTCTAAAATTCTCTTGCCTCGTCGGTATCGAAAATATATTACGGAATAAGGGCCAGGGAGGTCCAAAAACGTCGGTTTTATGTGTTTCTGCGGGTGCCCTTGATTCGCCGCGGTCGGGAATATTGTTTATCGTGTTTTAGTGCACTCGTCGAGTGAGCGTAAAATATACTCATTCTTCTCGAAGATACCCGCTTCATGGCATTGAGGACAGGGTTCTAAATGGAACGGAGGAAAATGTCGCGGACGGCCGATGGATAAACCTTTGATCGTTCCGCTTTGCGATATGTACTTCAACGTCTCCCTGTCGCAACCAATTGACGTTCGGCTGAAATGTGTTGCACGCCAGGCTACGTTTTAAAAATTACGTTATGTATTGTTCGCTAAATCTATGTTGCGTATTGACTAGGCTGTGAATGGATAATTGATTGCGAGCATCAATAGATGATCTTGCCATAACATTTTATAGAAAGAAATTTTTAACCAATTTAGCTTTCATAAACATTAGTAGATTTATAAATTTTCCGAAAGGAAAAAGTATAAAACAATCTACAAAACATAGTTGGCCGCTGAAATGATTAATGATTTCACATCGGGCGAGATGAAAGAAAAATCGCTGTCTTTAACGAATAATTTGCTTTGCTTGTATCTTTGTCATGCCTGTCCCGCTCATAAAAACGAAGTTGTGTAAATTATAGTTCAAAACAAAATTGAACATTATATTTAATTTTGAGTATCTTCGATTTCACTAACTAATAGAGTAATTCAAATTGACACATTGTTGAAGAAGGATTGTCAAGGAGCGATAAGAGGATAATAGAGAGAGGAAAGATGGGGGGGGGTAGGGAATATGGAGGGGGTATGAAATAGGGAGGGAGGGCAGGGGAAAGTGAGACAAATAGAGAGTAAGAGTAAGGGAATAGTAAGTGAGAGTTAGGTAGAAAGGGAGCGGGAGAAAAGAGGGAGGGAGAATGAGTCAAATGGGGAGCGGGAGGAAGAGGGAGAGAGAATGAGTCAAATGGGGAGCGGGAGGAAGAGGGAGAGAGAGGAGAGTGAGACTGAGAGGAAGTAGGAGAAAGAGGGAGGGATGGAGAGAGGGAGGGAAAATGGAAAGGAGGAGGCGAGAGAGAGGGCGAAAGGAGGGACGAGAGGGATGGCGAAAGAAGGGGCGAGAGAGCGGGAGAAGGTGACAGAGAGGGAAATTCTGCATGGTGAGCATTTGTAAAACATCATTAATTATTAATATAAAATATAATTTGATTAGGTTATTTTCCATTATCATAAAAAATTTTATTCTACTAATAATTTTTGTCTTTCTACTTAAAAAGCAAGCGAAAATACATTAAATTTGAGGATCCATAATTTTTAGCGAGTCTTTACGCTAATAAATATATAATTGCGTCAGACTCAAAATATGTTAAGTGGCAAAGATAAAGATTCACCGATTTTAATAAGTAATACTTAATAAAAAGACGCATGTACTGCAGTAAGGAAGAGATTAATGACGTATTTGAAGTGTTCTTTTTCTCGATTATCTTCTTTTATTTCTTATGTAAAATATTTATTTGCATTTTCTCGTAACCACCAAATTTATTAAAACTATAATAAACCAAAATCCTTCTACGAATTGTCCTATGTCTTATTCGCATGCTATTCCTTTCAATAGCTCACTGTAATACTTCGACATACAATGTCGAGTTGTACGAAATGAAATAACATCGGATAATGTAATGTTTCAAAACTGAATCATAACGCCCTCTACATTCATAGGCCAGTAAAAATTATCGCCTCAGGGACTGTCTGGTATCATAAACGCTCATGGAGATTTTCCTATGTATACCATTATATATGGCGACATATTTGTTATGATCAAACGTAAACGATTACACCTATGTCTATCTCTAACCAGGCAATTTAGTAACATTCATGTCGATGAAAATTAGATCAATCTCGCGTTTAATTGACAACATCGAGTCGAATAAGATTTATATTCCGGGGAATAACATTCGTTTTAGTTTTCAATAACGCAGGAGAAGAAATTTCCAATTCACAAAGGATCGATCCGGTTACGTACGACGGTCGGGATTTTAGTTTGGATTTAAAATCTGACCAGGATTCGAGATTCTCCGATGTGATCAGTAAATATGCCGCCAATCTAAAAGCTTTTTAATTGATTACGGCGCATCTGAAAAGCGATTTTTCGCCTTCCATGTTCCACGTGGACGGCATACGCGATTTGATGTGACATATTCTTCTATTTTAGATCGAATCATCTAAAATTAAATGCGGCATCCTAGGATGGGCTAATTTTTCTAACGTGGCCTTTATCTCTTATTCATAAAAACTGAAATACATATTTTACGCTTGGACACCGATGTAATCCTTGTATCTTTTTACATTTTTGAAGAAGATGAATGCGCACATTTTATCTTGATGATCTTTAAAAGCTTTTAGAGTAGAGAGTGCTTTCATTTGATTTGGCTATAGACGTTAATTAAGAAGACCATGCTTTAGTAAGTGCTGAGTAAGACCTTATGGCATGTGCTTGGAAGCTCGGCGAATGTTAATGACGCATTTGATTAAATTTAGCTCGGCTGTCACGATTTCCCAACAAAAAAAGTTTTAATCGCGATTTAAAAAAACTTCAATGAAAAAAATTGTTTTCCTTTCCTGATATCACAGACTAATCTACCTCACATATTTGTTAGGTTCACTGTTCACTGCTATGATATGAATGCGAAAAATATAACGCATAAATATTAGACGATGAATGTCACCTGCGACGATTAATCACGATGAAATCATATTTTTTCCGAAAAAAGGCATGCATCGCGACAGAAAAACGCACGACCAGCGTGATAAATGCATACATTCATTCATACGTAAACGATGTTTCGAAAATGCAGAATTCTCTCAGGGTCGTCATATTTTTATCGCTAATTGGAATCTGAACGAATGAAAAAATAACGACTGTGGGTGCGTGAGGGGTGAGCAATCAAATTTTTAACGACCGTCGTCAAATTCATTGCGCCCGATTTTTTCTTTTTTTCGAGTCAACAATTTATGTGCCAGCCGAATCGAAGGCTAAGACTGACAGGTTAGAAACAAAACAACAAAACATCACATTCCGCGCGCGGTGTGTTAGGCATTCGTCTAGTTTTCCCCTTAGTTCCGAATCTGGGTACTAGGAGGAGGGGTAGAAGAGAACTAACTAACTGGTCACCGTTTCTTTTTTCTTCGATTTTTATACGCCTTGATACGCCATGTCAAAAGCAAAAATGAAAAAACATCCAACATTCCGATAAAACGATGAAACTTCCAGAAGATACGTTCTCTTTTTATTTAATTCCGCCGTTTTTTTACTTTTACGTCCAGATCTAACAGTGGCTGCGCGCCGCAATAAAAACGAGCATAAAAAACAAAGCCTACATCGGTAACAATCCAATTACCGCGTTTCTCACGCTGGTTTCCTCCCCCCTTATCCCTTTTTTTCTACCGAACCAAAAACCACCCTCTTTAACCCTTTTTTCCTCCCGCCCCCATTCCACACACGCACACTCTCGGTAACGCAGTTGTTCACGAGATACAAAAATGTCAACGGGGCAAGCCCCTACTAACTCCTCTTCCTCTCCTCCCCCACTTGAGGGTACAATCCCCCAGAGATAGAGGAGTGGACGGCTACGGGAGATAGATATGTTAAAAGGGGAGGGATTCAAGCACGAACCCTGCGGAACCTCTATTCACTTCGCTCCCTCAAACATCCTCACCACCCATTCCACCGTGATGACCTTTGGCTTGAACGGGCCGTCTCCGCTCGACCATGGAACCTCCATTTCGAGCTTCCAACAACCCATACCCACACACATGCGCCTCCATTTCCACCCTTATCCCAGTTTTCCACTTCTTTTTCCTTAACCGCCTTTCTCTCTCCTCTCTCTCTATCACAATCGGTTGGCATGTTTTCAAAGCGCAGGGAGCGACGATTCCGATAGATACGGCTATGACGAGCGGCTCGCACCCTTTCTCTCCCTCCGAACTATGCATTTAGAGTCGAACGACTGCCAGAATCGATCAGAAAATCCCTATCCTGCCACTTCTTTCACGATTTTATCCTCGAAACCACAAGAGTGGTGGGGAAACGGATAATGCGGCCACAATCCTTTCTCTCGTGCCTCTTACTGATGGTCACATCTCTCTATTCTGATATAGGCCTCAGAACAAACACTCAATTTACCAATACAGATATATGAACATCACCATCTATCTAAATCGCATTTACGATTATTGATTATACTTCAATTAGAGGATGTAGACAATTTAGACAAATGTCCGAATTTTCTTTTTTCTCTTCTGATCTCTTACATTTTTTTCCGCTAGATATGAATAGTATCCTTCGCATCCACGAGCGACGTCAAATACATCTTAAGGCTCTTTTTATAATACCTCATTCCTACAGATTCCAAATCAAAAAGTATTATCATTAAAGTTAAGTATAAGTCTTGTAATAATTTTTAAAAATATTTATTAATTTGAATTTATTTTATAGTACTGCCTTGGCGTCAAAAATGTTATACGACGGAAGTTTAATAAAAATTCACATTATCAACGCAAACCTGACTAGGCATTGTGATTAGTTCGAGGTTATCCACAGCATAATTTAAGAGGATTCAATTCAAAAGTTAATTAAAGATACTTTCTGCTCTCCCTGCTTTTCTCATCTTTTCTAATAAGTGACGACGCTATCGATTCTTATTTTTTTTATTTCGTCGATACTTCCTCCACGATGGAATTTTCTCTCCTTCCTCTTCCATCGAAACCCTCTTCCCCCTCCTCCCTCCCCGGTTATATCACTTCCTACACTCTCATCCTTTCCCACCCAATTTCCACTCCTACTCTCGAAGTGTGTATCCTCGGAGAAGATTGGTCACCTTTCTCTTCCTTCCTCGGGCAAAACCCGTGCCCTCTCCACAGACCCTCTCATTTTCCTCTCTCAGCAAAAAAGGAGAAAAAAATGCCGTATTGCTTAGTCCTGGCGCAACGCCTTCTGGGTGAGCCCACTTTACACGCAACTTTCGAATTGAGAGGACTTGCCTCGTACACGTCCCTGCAGCCCTTTGACCCGCGTGTGTGCGTGTTTGAGAGAGAGAGAAAGGCAGAGGTGAAGAGCCGGAACATCGTCAGAGGGAAGGACAAGAATATACGAGAGATGGAGTTAGGTGGAAGGGGAGGCTTAGCGGGGGGTGGGAAGGGGGTGGAAAGAGAAGGGGCGTTACTACGACAGTGGACCACGTCGCCGTGTTTGGTCAATCCGTTTGCATTATGAAGGGACCAAGGCTTGGGGAAGTGGGTGCGGAGGGAGTATCTGGTGGACAGGGAGAGAGGGAGTGGAAGAGGGCGAGAGACAGAGAGAGAAGGGAATGTAATGGGTGAGAGCGAGGATACAGGATGGAGGAAGGGAGATGGTAGGAGAGAGAGAGGAATGCAGGCGTTCGATCCGAAAATCTGAACGTGAGATCCACAGATGGCGTATTCCCACCAATTTCGAAATCCCACCGCTAGATGGTCAATCTCGCTGAGGATCTTATATAAAGTTCGCAAGCCAAGGTCGCGATCTGTTTGCTTATGATCCTTTTTTCTTTAGCGAGGAAACCACTGGCGTTTCTATCTAGTTGGGGCGAGAGTGGAAGATTTAATTTGGTATCGGTGCGCGTTTCTTCCGAAGTCCTCATAAAGTTACTTGCGGAAGTGGGCTAAAGTTAGTTCCAAATAATTTTGTTTGGTGGTTTCATAAAATAATCCATCAGAATTGAAAGAGGTAATCGACTCAATTACCAATGTAAGAATCGATACTGAAAAACTAATTACGTAGTAAGGATGATGCATCACTGCAATATAAAGAATAAAGTTATACCTTAAAAAGATGAATAATAGGGTTGCACCAAACTTTGGAAGCTACTCAGATAAAATTTCCTATCAGGGCGTTTTTCTTTCCAAGTCATTCAAGTTACTTAGTAAATATGCTAAAATTAGCTCCAAATTATTTTGCTTTGTGTTTCATCATTCATTGGAATTCAAAGAAACAAATCAATTGGTGAACTAATAAACGAAATCGAAAAACTAATTCGCTCCAAAATTTGGAGAATAGCTATTTATATCCATTCGATTACATGTACACACAAAACGGAATAGTCCTCCGGTGAAGAGTTTAACTCTGCGGAAAACGTCACGTAACTGATAGGTACAAACTAATTATCATCGACATGGATAATTTTTAATTCCAAGACCAATTAAATAAATGTCAGTTGATTACGAGTCCAAGCGTGAAAACCATAAATTCCGCTAAAACTTGCGGAAGATTCAATTTTCTAGGTATCAATTGCTGTCTATCGATACAAAAAAAGATCAACGTCATGCTGAAGACTTTATGACAACTTGAGTTTTTTTTATCCCTTCCTGTCCTAAGTTAAACCTAGGTTTTTCGAAGAGGGATATAAAAGAGAAGGGTCTCGGACGAGTAAACTCGTGAAAAAATTGAAAATCATTAATAACCGTCACATCACACTTCATCTCCGTTTAACTCCTTCGCTCAGAAAAAATAACATCCAGGACTGCCTTTCAGTCGAGTCTCCGTAACGAATGGAAAAAATAAAAGTCGAAAAAAGAAGGTACTATCCCGCCCTCTTTCCTCCGTGTTCTCGCGCTCAGAAAAAAAGAATAGATCGCATGGAAATTTAAAAAGCTTTTAGCAGATATTTCCACACGGGATGGAACAAGGCTTTAATATTTTTCCGCGTTACTATCATCGCTTTTTCAGTTGCGCCCCCTCCCGTATTTTTTTTCGACTGGAAATGCAGAAAAAGATGAAATTCTGAAAGATTTCTACGTTGGACGGGAATATGACTACTCTGAGGATGCGGTAATTGCACGCGTTCTCAACGTCCTTACCTCAGTTTCATGTTCTCAACACACGTTCGCCTAATTTATTAAGTCCGACTCGTTCATCACATCTGACGTTTGTGATATTCTAACATAAGTCTGAACAAGTTTATTTACGATAAGAAAAGTCTTTAGACACGTTGCGCTACCATTCCTAAATTTATTACAATTATTGTTTTTATTGTGATGTTAATGTATGCTAAAAACAATAATATTCATTAAAATTGGTAGGGTTCTTTTATAAATTAATGGCAGGCATCAAAAGTGCACTCATAATAACATCATTTACGGCAATCTGCTATTTTACTGGTTGTAATTTCTAAGGGGCGCATTGCCTATCGGGCTTATTGCACTCGATCAGTATGTAAACATTTTAGCTAAATATTAACTTTGATAAAAATATTCAAAAGTAGAATATATATTTTATCTTTGTTCCATTTGTTCAAAAATGCAAGAATTTATCTGTAGTAGTTATAGAATAGTAATTAAAGCAATTAACCAGGATTTCCCAAAACAAAAGAAACATTTTTAAACCTTCCGCTCAAAAAACAACAAGAATGGAAAGAAGCACACATCATGCGTACATACATGCGAGGCAGAGGCGTTCTTTACGATTTATGCAATCATGTCAAAAAAGATAAATATTAATGGCTTAGTATAATGTCTACGAACTGAAATGCCAAGTAAATGTCGAACTTTTGATTCACCGACTAATTTCCTAATCAATTGTAATTAATAAAACAATCGAAAATTGTTTAAAACTTACCTCACTCTAATAGTAGTAACGTAACGATGTCCACGATCATTCCTTCATCGAAAATTACCCATTTCTTTTCACTTACAAACGCTGTGTATACGTATAGAAAATATACCTAATTACGTTCATTTCTTCGTCCTAGAGAATCAATTTCCCTTCATTTACCAAATATTGCGTTGGTACGGAAGAAAATTGAATTAATTAGTTATTTACACCAGATATTGTTTACTTCGGTTTCCAAGAAGCTTGTTATCGTTGACAACAAAAAAACGGGAAAAGTTTTCTAAGTTCAAATTGATTTACGACTTTAAAGTTAAATTTTCATAAATTCGGCTACTCCTTCAATAAAAATGTACTGAACAAAACAAATGCTATTTCACTAGTTCTACAAAGTCGTTTGGAGAGTTTTTTGTTATAAGTGATATTTTACGAGATATAAAGAAAACTTTATTTTTGTCACCAGTAAAGTGACATTCCCGATTAGGTCACGTAAACTATTTATATCACTTTCTTAGTTTCTTTGCCCCTATGTCCTAAATACCATATTTCATCAACATGCACCAAGTACTTTCTGAGATGACACTGCGGACGAACGGACACGACCTGACCATAAGGCGTTCTTTTTTTACTTTCTCATATACGTAGTATATAGAGTAAGTATTCTAATCGTGAAAAAATTCGACTTCAAGATTTTGATGGAAATACACGTTTTAGGTGTTCCTGAGTCCATAAAAGTTTTCGCCATGCCATTTGTCAGTCTGTCTCTGTCAATCTGTTCGCGGTTCTAGGGCCCAACCCGCAAATCGAATGATACCTCGTATTTATGCAATACCTTATATTTAGGCTTGGTAGGATTCGAAGTTTATTTGCCCGAGAGATTTTAGACGAATATCGACGCCTCAAATTTCTACTTGGTAGAATTCGACGTTTATTTTTTTTTTAAATCGACGTTTATTTTTCCTAGAGATTTTCAACGAATATCGACAGCTAAAATTACTACTTAAATATAGGGCTGCCAGTTTTCGGCCTTTCAATTCGATGATTTAAATGTACTTTTTACGTCGAAATTCTACGTAAAATTTACGTTTATTTTACTATACTCTAATTATTTATTTAAATTTTCATATTATACTATAAATTCCTGAAAAATAAGTTCTTCGAAAATTGAATCGTTTTGGCTCTACATGGCGGTAAATTTCTACTATTCACTTTCAGCAACGTGAAAAGTATATTTAAATCGTTAATTGGATCTATTACTAATTAAATCGTAACTTTAAACCAAGAAAATCACATTTGAGCAGGACACCAGATTTCACGGGCGTTTTTTGCATTTATGACAACATAACCATGAACTAACTGTACTACGGGAATCTAAATCCGGTACGCAACGTGTTAATCCGACATGCAACGTCTATATACGCACACACATTTATATAAGAATATATTCACTTGAAAGCTTACCTCTTTAAGTAACAAGAAATAGCTAGTGCAGAAAAAAGTTAATTGTGCGAACACAAAACGATATTTCTTGTTTTTGTATTTTCACTCCTTTCCTTACAAATTTTTCCAAACGTGATTATTTCGGCAACCAACCTATATGCGAAAACATATATTAATAGTTAAGTCACGCCTTTTAATAACTGAATTTTGATGATTAAACCAAATTAGCACCTTGCATATCGGTCACGAGAATATTGTTGTTCTACCAAACTGAAACTTAATATATTTTTAATCTCAAATATCATAAGCTGGCATTTCCAAATCTAGATATTTTTGATTTCGTATAATTCTTATCGCGCCGCTGACAACTATATTATATCGAGAATGTAGAGAGTAAATTATGATTTGGCTCTTTAAATTGTATAATGAAAACTATAAAACGATTAATTTATGAAATTCTAAACATTCTTTAAAAAAATAATTTGCGAATTCGGCGTAAAGGCTTTTAGACATTCGTTGATGCTAATTAAGGAAAAAACATTAAATATATAATTATCACAATAATATTTAGACGTCAAAAAAGAACTTCTAATACTTTGTCTGTGTATCTGTGTGCCTGTGGCAGTCGTAACTCTTCAGAAAATAAACGTAGAAGTTTCAAATTTTGGCAGTAGCTTCAGGTTGATTATGATAGTTTCAGTGCCAAAAATAATTTAAATCGGCCAACGGGAGCCCGAGGGTCCCATTGTTGGTCCAAATGTTGGTTTTTTTTATGATATCTCAGCAACCAATTGACCGATTTTGACGAATTCTCCACTAATATCAATGTTTTGATGAGACATTTTTGAGCCTAAAATGGATAAAATCGGTCTATGGGTTCAAGGATCGTAATCCACACTTCACGATTTCGAGGGGTCCCCATGGAATGGTCGGTCCAAATTTCGGTGATGTCCGTCCACCCGTACGCATATATCAGGGTAGAAAAGGCTGAACCGATTTCAACCAACTTTAGTAGGTACATAGAATCTTCACAAAAATACATGACCAAAATGACATATTTGGACCGGATCGACCAAGCAGAGGTGCCACAATTCCAAAATAAACGTTTCGGTAGTTATGCTTCGATAAATAGAATCTTCGCATAAATTCATGACCAAAACGACATACTTCGTCCCGATTAACTAAGTAGGGGTCCCACAATTGCAAAGTTAACTTTTCGGTAATTATGAATTTGGAAGGAATTGGCTTAACCGATTTCAACGAAATTTTGTATGAAGGAGCTGTGCAAGATAAAAAAATAGATTTTTAGGATAGATATACAAAGCAGGGCTGCCAAAATAAAAGTTATATCAATTTTCTTTTTACAAATGCTTGTGTTGAACTGTCCCCGTCGATTTTAATCATAATATAATATTAATTATGTACACATATTAAAAGCCATAATAGCATATTTGGACCGTATAAACTAAACAGGAATACCACAAATACAAATTAAACTCTTTCAGTAACTATGGACTTGGAAGGAATTCGTTCAACGGATGTCAACTAAATTTCATATTTATGGTTTTTACAAAATACTATAATGAAATCAAGATTTTTAAAGCGGAGCTTAAGATAAGGGCTACCACAATTAGTATAATAATAAAAATTGTTTGCAACTTAAAAGAAAACTTTCCCGAGCGTAGCCGGGCGTTTTAGCTAGTCTACAATAATATAGCTACTTGTGCCTCGCTCACTCACTCACTGACACAAAACTCTTACGTACTTTTAGAAAGCTAGAAATCTGAAGCTTGGCATGTAGGTAGGTCGAGTGGCACAACAGACAAGAAAAATCGAAAATCGCAAAAAAGTTCATATTTAATGGTTCTTTTTAACCCCAATGTTCCATTTCAATACCCCATAAGAAAAGCATGGGATTCAGTGCAAGTCTTTCTAAAAATGCATTTTTAAATTACTTAAATTGGGCTACGAATTCGAGAGAAAAACATTTCTCTAGCTAAAAGAACGGAGTTCTTAATTTTTGAAAGCAGAATTCAAATACCTACAGAATTAGCGTAAATATCTGCTTTTAATCGGAAAAAGTGTGAATTTTTTCCTCTTTTCAACAATGAAAATCTTTAAATACTATAGCAACGACCTCAATGCTTTTAAAGAGATCTGATATTATACGTTACGATTGCAGTGATTTAATGCTTTTAATTGAAATTAATGCCGTCATAACGAATTACAGCTGAAATTCCATAACTCGAATCTCAAGGAAAAGTAATAATTATTCGAGTACTAAAAAATTAAAGTTATGGAAATATATTTTTAAATATTTGTGTATATAAAGTGGAACTTCTATAACTCGAATCTCAAAGGAAAGAAACAATTATTCGAGTTATAGATAATTCGAATTGCGGAATTATATTTTTTCCATTTTTCTTTAATTGAATTAACATCAAGTTTATTCCCATGAGCATATAAGATAACTTATTCTAATTTTTAATATCATGCATATTATGAGAACATCATCACCTATATTTTCTTCCGATAATATGTAAGATTTAATCTATCCATAACACTAATTGCAACACGCAATGTGATTGAGGGTATCATAGATAATTGCAATTCTCACGTACTATTGAAAGCACAAACATGACGATTAAATTTATCGACTGAATGAAGGAACAAATAGGTTGGTTATTCTTCAGGGCTATAACGGATCACAATAGTAGAAGCAACCCTGATTGCAGTGATGGTAAAACGTGAAAAGTATTTTAATGTTGCGCTTCGTAGTTTTTCTAGGAATTTTAACTCTTTTCAATTGTTAAATAAAATGGAGTCACACCTATATCTCTATATACTTCCAAAAAATAGAGAGAACAACAACCACCGAAATTCCTTTCTTCTGAACCTTATTTAACAGGGGTCGAGGCATTCTCAGAAGGGCATATTCATGACCTTATCTGTATAGAAAGCTCGTGGAATATCCCACCATTAGGTCGGCAAATATAATTTCAAAAACTTCAAAAAGGCTAAGAAACACGTGTTCTCTAAACTACCCTAGGGCCTTGCGGTTACCTGATTGTCCAGAGTAGTAGCGTGAGCTTTTTAAAAGGACGCATATTTCAGTGCAAGAAAATACCCTTCTTTCAATCCCTCTTAATGCAAGCCCAGAAAAGGAACGAAATCGTAGGTAGAAAATATTACTGCGAAAAAAGTAATCAGAAACGACTTTAATATTATAATTCAGAATAAAATTGGTTTTTAGACGCATACTTTTTCATCTTGCTGGAAAATCGACGCTTATCGACGACTATTCATTTTCGCCGATTATGAAATTTTTAAAAAATCAACGTTTATGGACAATTTTCGATTTAAATCAAATCCTACCAAACCTACTTATATCATCTTTTGCAGACGCTTTTTTCATAAAAATCATATTGCCCAAAAATAAAGGGTAGTTAATTCTTGGCGATTTTTGGAAAATTTTGATTTACTCAAAAATGGCTCCAGAGAACTTGATTAAAATCAATCCAATTGTAGAGCCAGATGTCATAAGTAATACTACGTAAGTCACTTATCTCTTAAAATCACTATATGGAGAACAGTGACATTAAAATATACGCTAAGCCGCCTTGCCTAAGTCCTATGACGTCACGCCTTCGCCGCGATCCACTCAAAATCTTACTACAGCCTATACGGTAATACTAAATCAAATTATATCTCATAGTTGTGGATAATATCATTCATAATAGATATTTTGAAGAGATGAACGATATTGCGCAACAATTAAGGGTACATTATTGTTGGATAATTCTAAACAAAATTCGTTTTACTCAAAAATGGCAATAATAATTTTGATTAAAATCCATCCAATCGTATAGCCTGATGTCACAAATATTTCTAACTAAGCTATATGTCCAAAAAAATTATTATATACCGTCCAGTGTCATTAAAATATACGCTAAACTACGGTTGACTTTGATTTATAAGCGTTTTTCTTTTATAAGCGTACACAGCCGACCAAACGTATACATGTACGTATATGAGAAAGTCTGTGCAATACATTTTAGCGCCGTTTATTTACTTATTGCAAAGAACGCTTAAAAAACCGAAAATAGTTAATCGAGCTCGCCATATGGCTAGGATCAAGCAGATTATAAAATTTACTACCATAGCTTACAGTATTCACCTTTCGTTTCTAGAGATTTACTCCTCCACATTAAACACAAATTCCTACCATTAATCGGAAATTAAACGAAACGCTACCATAAAATATCATGAATTCACATAGTAAATATTGGGTCACCATTACTGGGTAAAATTTTAAAAACGCCGATACCACAGGATACAAAGATCTGGGAGTAAAGCAAAGAGGGAAGTGACATTTTTTAATACACAATCACGAACATATATACGTACAAATATGCAACACACATAACCTCGATAGAACGAGTACGGCATTTAATGAGAGCTTCATTATAGCGAGCGACAACACCATCACCGTCAATTTCTTATCGTTACATAAAGGAAATTTAATTTTCGGATATTATAAGTACTCGGTAGAATAGGTAGTTTTATGAATTTTTTTAACTCTCACTATATCAAGGGTTCACTTTACATAAATAGAAGTTGTATATGCTAGACGATCGTCGCATGGGTTTCCGCGTTTGCATACACGGCGTCACCCCATAAATTCTCCCACAACTCCCTTGACATCTCCCGATTCCACTGTTTGTCGAATCGAATTTGCAAGTGAGATAATACAAGTGTGGGCCATGGCGTGGTTTCCGAGGAAGGATTTGCAAACGATAAGATAGCAACGCAGAAGATTTGCTTCGAGTCCGCGAAAGAGCAAACAAGTTCAACTCTTGCAAGGTTAACAGACATAACACGCGTGGTCGAGGAAACGGTGTTTTTTTTCAACGGTCTTTAAATAATTGTTTTGCCTCAACGACTACTTCCTTAGTTGTGAATCAGAAACGGTCTGAGCCAACGATAGGCTTAGAAGAAGAAAGTTGGCAGAGGAAATTCGTTGAAGTTTGTCAAAGCGATGTTCATGAGTTCGGTGACTTATAAGGGATGCAAATGAGCATTAAATTCATTTTCGCTTGAATTGGAACTTCACCGCCTTAAATTTTAAATGATTAATTGCACAAGACAAACATTTCTATTACACCCATTACCAAGGCATTTTTTAAACATTTTTATTAACAAAACAAAAGAAATTTAAATTCCTCTATACAATTGTTGGGTAAGAATTTAATATCTTGAAAGACTACAATAACATTATGTTGTGCATCTTTAGGTATCTTTTGTTTAGGTCCTAAAATGTGACTTTATATTTTACGAGGACGTATTCATATTTTTTGTTTATTTAACAAAGTCTCGACGTCCATGCTTAGTAAACGCCTATTTAAGACTTGCAGCCTAAATTTAAAGATATTATTTCCAGCGTGGGATTTCAACTACTGTTTCTGTGAAAAATGGCAACCTAAGTGACCTTGAGCCATATCAATTAATTAAAAGTAGTCAAAAATAGTTTCCGTTAGATAACAAATCTAACATATGTCCATCTAATATAGTGGGAATTGCTTTCCACTGTGAAAATTAATATCAAATTTGGGTAATTCTTTTTTCATGTGAAGCGGATTCCCGATTTTGTTTGCTAAATATTTGTATCGATTCATATGAACGTTTAAATTTTTATTTTCAGAATGCCGAGTCAACAGAGTGTTTTCCCGTGTATATTAACTAAACTCACAATAATAAATTACATGCTCCACATATAACAAAAGGAATGGAAGTCATGTCCATTCAAAGCTGACCCACTCCCGTAGCTGGAAACAAAAGTGCTAATATGGGTCAAGCTCCATTCTACGGCGGAGCACACAATAAAAGGAAAACCTTTCATCAGCACACTCCCAAACTAATAAGTTTAAAAATAAAACTTACACTTCATCCTATAAATTATAGGTTTAAAAGGCAGATAATCACTGACATGCAAAACAATAAAATGTCCGTTTTAAAAGTTATAAAGAAAACGTTTGTTGAATTCGGAAAACAATCCGCCGCTATGAACATATTATAATGCAACAAAGGATAATATTACTCGTACTTCGTTAATAATTGGAGAGTCGAGATATCATAAAATTTTATAATCGATTGTTTGCGAAAAATAACAGATTTTAAAAATATTTTTATCCTTAAAAAATCGTCCTACATGAAGAGAGTAACGTAACCATGGAGAAGTCGTAAGTATAGAAAAATAAAACTATATGTTATTGTTTTCAATGGAATACGTAGAGTGAGGAAAAAAGCCTAAAGGTAAAAGATACAACTAATTATGTTTATTATCAGCGCTCTAACATTAAAAATGCATTATTTATTGCCTGCATTCTGCACAAAGATATCGATACTTTCTCAAAAATTAAGCATTAATCATTACCACGTTTTTTTTCTTTTTAAATCAATACTATACTTTACTATACAATACTTTATGTAACAAATATATTAACTATTCTCCCCGCTCTAAACACGTTAGCTTCACAGTACGTCTCATGTTTAATGTTTAAAACCTCTCGGCACCTCCACAAATGGCAACATCTGAAAAACACTATGTAAAAATATACATGTTGTTCATTACCGGGTAGATACGAGAATGCGGTTTTCATTTCACCACCTCAAATAAGGTCAAAATGTGAAAGGTTTTTTGTTGTTTATATGTCTCATCTTTAAAAGCCTGACAAAGTTACATTTCCTCCTACATTTTTTTAAGCTTTAAAATTTTTTGTAAGCTAAAGCAAATTTTATTCTTTAAATTGTACATCTGTTGAAGCACTCGGATACTACCTATCTCGGTGTTAACAATTTCTTAAACAATTTTATAATGCTCTGCACTGATCCAATATTTATTGTGGAATAAAGCGAAAGAAAATTAGTGTCCGGAAACGTTTGCATAAAATAAAAATTCTTGGTTCTTCGGAATATTCTCCTCGGTTGGCCTACAAGTACGCAAATTTTCATAGTATAAACTCTAACGGAGAGTTTAATTTTTAGCGTACTTTCCAGAATGGAAATTGGCTTATAGTTTTGTCGTTGTGTCTGTCTGTCCGTCCGTCCCCCTATTAACTTTTGAACCAATTAGACCGATTTTCATGATACTTTGGTGGAAATCTCTTTCTACATGGGCCGAGCTCCCAAGGATAGTTTTTATTGCTAAGATTGAAATTCCGGGTTCGATTTCAGGAACTATCCTTACAATTTGATTTACATGGGAAATCTGATATCCATCGTGAAGGGTAATTTTCTCTTGCACATTAAAATATATTAGAATTGTAATATTGGAGCGAGTTTTGTACTATTCTCTGAGGAAAGGAATGAAGATTCTAATTTTTACAGTAGAATTTTGCTTATCGATTGTATTTCTTAGAATTTCGCGTAAATACTGGCGATTTTGCAGTTTTTATCACTCATTACGAGAGTGTTGCCATAGCAAGAACTATTGCTGGACTCAGATTTGGTATATTCTAATACGTACACGCGTTATTTTTGTCGCGCATATATGCGTGATCAATTTAATATTCGATTCATTCGAATTCACTTGTAGTATTTTATAACGCTAAATAATGAAATTTGGGAACACAAAGAACTACATATCCGCGATGGCTTTAAAGCAATTAAAGCCAATATAAGTATTAAATAAATGATTAAATGTAAAGTAGGCATCATAAGTTCTGGTTGGATCATCTAGTTTAAATTTTGAATCAGCCAATCAGTCAATCCGTGAGATCCAGGCATGTTTGTATTTCGAGCTTGAAATTAAAATTAACGGAATTTAAAAAATATTAAAATTAGCTTAAAATATAATTATATAATCTAATAATGGCTTTCGCTCCAGTTGAATAAAGATGAATAATTTCTATGATGGTACAATAATTATTATATTGCACTTATGTACATGAATGCGTCCAATTTCTCAAAATGCGCATTTTCTTGCATTATAAACCTTATAAGGCGTTTAACATACTATACTACTATACTACTTTTCCGCTACGAAAACACATTTTTAAAGCAAAAAAGTTTTTTCGTTAAAAATTGGACGACCTAAGGTTTTCGAAATAAAATTCGGCAACGGAATTCAAAACATCTTACATAAGAGAAACGAAACACTGCTTCAACCAACGATCGAAATTGAAACCCCGCCACTCACTATTTTCTTCGAGTTCCATTTCGAAGGAAGCAAACTCCATTATCTCGAAGAGTAAACATTTTCTCCTGAACAGATGGTCAATGGCGAAGCTTTTAACACAAGGAATCGCCCCGCGGAATTGACATAAAGTTTTCCCGAACAATATAACAATGGACTTTTATTTCTCTAGCCTTTCCTCCGGAGGGATGAGTAAAATCGCGCCCGAGATATAGAAAACGATGACGTAATCCTCGCCGAAATTGAAATGGAATTTTTCTATCGCGCCCGTCGAATAAATTGGTATGATGACAAAAAAACATTATTTACTCCTCGGGCAGCGATGGCAATTTAGAAGTAGTAAAGAAACGAAAAAGACGACTCGAAAGGACCCAGTCAGCCGGGGAGAGCGTTGCTTGAGTAATGCTCTGCCCCAGTTTCTGCGTCACAAAAGGCACGAATATAATTCGCAAAAGCAATTTCCCCTGGAAAGTGCCGCACTTTTGCAAGTATCTTCGCGAGAAAGTCGAGCGGCGATAGCAGGCGACTTTTATTGCGTCCGACCCGTTCTACTGCTATAATCCTCTCCTAGTCCCTCTTCTTACACCCCCCTCTCCCTCTGCCCGCATTACGCCTCGGCAGTTTTATGCGCGCGGTGAGATTTATCCTTCTCCCGGCCGCTAATTCGAATTGCTCCGCTTCTCGCATCATCGCGGTTCTATTTCGGACCGCGCAAATCTTATTGCCGCGTTGAAGTGAGTGCGCCTCCGAAGAGAAGTGGGATCGATCCCAGAGGAAACGTTTTTCCAAAGCGTGTGGAAAGAATCGATTATAGGAATTACTCGATTTACCACGCGGATGCGTTCTCGGTAAACGCGGAGTTGGACCAAACGACGTGAATGGAGCTTATTTACCCACAAGCTTAATGATGCACACCGTAGCTCGTAAAACCTTAGTCATGTCAAACAAGATGGAAAAGTATACTCCATAAATGGAATACACCGAGATTTCAAAGGCGTTCTTAATACGTATGGAACGGTATCGTAAGATTAGGTGATTCTCGAATTTGTATCCCCGAAACTAAAGTCTTGAGGACTATCTTTTAGTAAATGTTGATCTCTATCTTAATAATTTTTTTAATCTATACCTCACAGATAATATAAGAAAATGGAAGAGAAATACAAAGATTTTTAATTGTTCTTTGCTGAGAGAACCGTCTTCGCCATCGATGTAATCAAAATATGCGATATATCGTTGGTAGCTCAATAACTTTGGCTCAGATTATTAAAAGTAAAGTACTCCTTTAGCCAAACAATTAGAGGGTTACAACACCCTCTAATTGTTTGGCTAAAGGAGTACTTTACTTTTAAAAATATGCCATGTTTTGCTCGGGATTTTCTTGAATTTTTATCTCCAAAACCATAACTCGTAATTATGTAGCCTCTGGACCACCTTGTAGTAAATGTTGTTATTTATCCATATAAATTTTTTAATATATACCTCGCAGGTCATAGAGGAGAATGGAAGAGAAATATATGGATTTTTAATTGTTCTTTGCTGAGAGAACCGTCTTCGCGATCGATGTAATCAAAATATGCGATATATCGTTGGTAGCTCAATAACTTTGGCTCAGATTATTAAAAGTAAAGTACTCCTTTAGCCAAACAATTAGAGGGTTACAACACCCTCTAATTGTTTGGCTAAAGGAGTACTTATGATTATTATGAGAATTTGAAAGAACAGTAATTTCTTGAGAATTCTCCAGTACAATCTCTATTGAGGCCCCCAGATAGCGCCTCATGCGCCTAAGCATAAATCCGCCCCTGTATATATGTATATTCCTTTTTATCACTACATCTACCATTGATGGTCACGTTCTTTCAGCGATATTTTCACGAAAGAGTCCTATCCTCTAGTTTGATTAATATGAGTATTTCATGGACCATGTTAAAGAAAACACCATCGGATGACTACTCGAAGTTTCTCCCTCGAAACAAAGAAAATTTGAAATTCAAATATGATATTCAGATGTATAAAATGAAGTTATCTCTGGAGTTGAAAACCAAACGGCTGTTAAACCAGAAGAATGGTCCAATCGGTTTTTTTCTGCATGGCTCATTCTTTTTTATTAGAGGGACGGTGAAATACAAGTGGAATATGAAATTTTATGACAAAACAGAATGTTCAAGACACATTTCCTACCTTATGTACAGATTTGAAAGTTATTTTTTTCGAATGAGAATGAAATGAGATGAAATATAGTCTGCGTCATAGAAGAGTGAAAAATGTTCTTCGAAAGCTTTTTAAAGCTAGAAGTAGAGAAAAGTTTTAGTCATTCAAGTAGATATGATGTGAAGCATCAGCCGAAAAAAATGGTGAAATTAAAATTACGCGAATTTTTATGAGAATATCTCTAAATGACGAGAAATATCATTCGCACACAATTCGCAAACAGTAAACAATTTATTACGTCATTTTCTCGTCAAGGGCCGAGCATAAGAGCTCATTCATACCATAACAAGTCTTTTCATGGAATTCGCAATTTTTTTTCATGAACGAGATCCTTTGTTGCGAGCAGTGGTACCATCCCTTTACGAATTCCATCAAATATTATGAAATTTTTGAAAAGGGTAAACTAAAGAGAGGAAAATACAATTCAAAATTTTGCGAGACCTTTGATTTTTTGCTCTGAGGATTTTTATTAGCAGTAATTCACAATAGTCGTTGAAATTGGCACCCACGAAAACATTTGATGAATCCTGAATATCTCGGGGCCACTCTAGATATTAATGAATAAAAAATAAATATTTTAATAACTTTTTCATGTTTAGCACGAGGAAGGTCTTTTTAAGTCTAAATTTTCACCATAAATTACACAAATGTATTTGACTTAGTTACTTTTTAAATAATTTACATGGTAAGAGAATGATAAACGTATAACTCCATAACATTTAAGTTTAACAATTGAATGTTTTGAAACTACGCTGGTTTTCAAGATAATCCACTTGTTATTACGATGGAAGTCCATGCATTACGAGGATCACGAGAAATTTGATCAAATCTCAGCCGTTATACTTAAAGTCATTTCTGCAGCTACAAAATCTTACAACACACATTGAAATTGGTTTCAATTATAGCACAATTGAAGGATAAACACCTTCAACGCAGAACGATGATATAGAGAATACAGAGAATTGCCAGAATCTCGAGTTCTTTGCATGCTTCTTCCAACATTCACGGAGATTTTAATCTGCGACGCCAAACAGAATTAAGGCCCCGAAATTTTTCCTCCAGTAAATAGTAATCCTTAAAAATTCCCCCAAGTTTCCAAAATCCTCGAGGAAATAAATCGTTTAAACATCTTCCTCGTCGACACATCCGAACAGGAAATTATTAGCCGCTCCCTTTTCTCACCAGGTTATACGCCTAAATTGCGAAATTTTCGAACGAGCGGCACACCGACTTTTTTATTCCTTGAAAAAATTGAGTTATATCAAGAGAGGTCCCTCGTCCACTCTCGCCGCCTGGACCCTTCCAATTTACACGCAAGTAGGGGTCAGGGTAAAAATAGAAGGTTTCTTTCGCACATGCAGACCACAACGACACATGCACAACGACAGATTCTGATGAATTATTCAAGCAGAGGTACGACAGAAAATGTCCCTTCGTCTCTCTCCCACACGCAAACACATTCACACACACACACACCCTTTCCCGCCGCCCGACACGGGAGAGATTGGAGCTGAAGGGAGTTCGGAAGGAGAGAGGTGCATGGAGGAGGACCCTGATTGGGAAAGAGGACGCAGGGAACGAATGTGTGGGATCGAGCGGCAGAGAGTGCGATGGGGGGGAAAAGGAGAGGAGAAAGGCAGAGAGAAGAAAGGGTTTTAAAGCACGAGGGTGGGGTAGAGCTTAGGGATGGAGGGAAAACGAAAAAATGCAAAGAAAAAATAAAGGCCAGGGTGGTCGGAAATGGGTGCAGGAGGTGAGAGCGTGGAAGGAAGGGAGCGATGTATCGATTAGGAAAAAGGATGGAGTCGTGGTTTTTTAGAACATGCACGCACACGCGTCAATTTTAACCCTCTTCAAAAATATCCAAACCGTAGGATACAAAAAAAAACACTGGTTACCTCGACCTACGTCGGAGCCGCCACCCGCACCATCTATCGGAGCTCTTCCCAAGCTTCGGATTTCCTTGCCTCCTAATTTTCTTCTCCGATTGAAGGTACAGGGAGAAGGTAAATTTTCTCCCTGAAACGAAAGTTTGCGATAATTCTAATAGTAAATATCCCACTGTATAGGCGAAAATAGAGCTAAGGATAAATTTTTATGGCTATTTTTTGTATTTATCCCTACAATTTAATCAAAAGAAATAAGATATTAGAAAAAAATATTCTTCGTACCTTCCAAATTACAGACTAAAAGGTTTCTTTCTGTAAAGGTCGAAATATATCTTATTAAGACTCCATAAAATAGCTTCAATACGATCGTAAAATCGACAAGTAAAGTGAGTCGCCATATTGTCTCGAAGATTTGGATGGCGCCGTTAATCCAAGTGTCTTCGTTATATTCTCCAAAGACCTTTTGAGAGGCGCCATTTCTCAAGGTATTTTACAGCCTCCTTTTTGTATTATTTACTAACTTTCACAGTCTCCTTTATCGGTTTATTTACTTATTTTAGCAGAAGGGAGACCTCACCTTTTACGACGGACTAGGAGTAAATTGAAGTCAGAATGATCGTAAAGAAGATGTAATTGAATACCGGACAAAGGCAGTGGATGAAGGGGATTTCGAAAGGAGAGGATTAAGAAAAAATTACGAAAAGGTGTTTTCTCCGATGTCTTGGAAATCCCTTACGCCTTTTTTTAATGCTTTTGGAAACTAAAACTTCACAAGTTTCGGGGAAGATTTTATATAATAACCAACTGCAAGGTTTAGATAAGGGATTTTTATAAGTACAGTTTTGTTTTTTTAGAGCAGAATAACGCGAGAGCTTTATCATCGATTTTTCTGAAGTGGAAATTATTAGAACGTTAAGAATAATACTCCTCTCTCTCAATCTAGTCTATTATAAATGCTCCCTTGCTTCATAATTTCAAACAGGTCTAGAAAAACATGGATTTTTAAATATGCAACTTTACTAATTACCTAAACAATGGTGATTAACGATTATCCCAAAAAATCCGATTTAAAGTTCTGCTTTATGACAAATATTTGAACGCCTGTTTCGTAAAGAATTTGTATAGACATTATTTTATAAAATTACACTGAATTACCCTTACTTTAGACCATGGTCCTTCGACGAAACCAACTGTTCTCTAAACTTTACCGGATACTATCGTTGCCGCAGGAAGCGATAAGACTAAACAAGCCAATGATCAATCTGCCTTTCCTAGTATCCTATGAATTTACATCTCCTGAACGTACTCCATTGGAATACATTTGCACGATATTCACTCGAATTAATCATATTTTGAGAAGCTTTCTAAGGACAGAAAAAATTTAAACTTCGGATTCAAATACCAAAGGAAATATAGCAGTGTTGGGCCCTTACTGACAGGATGAGGTAAAGTTGACCCCTACCCTTTAGATGGATAGATAAATGAGCTCTCCTCTACTGTGTTTTCGATAGAACTAGTGATCCCATAATCCCGTTTTCCGATACGAGTTCTACTCTAATTTAAACCTTTGGTCCATATAAATCTCTAGGTAAAGATCCAGTGCAATGATATTGGGAAACTTTCCAGTTAGAAATACGCTTTAAAAAGGATTTAGTACTCCGAATCGTTATAAAAATAAAACTCGTTAACCCGATATTCCCGAAAAGTTTTCAAAATCATCTTTCGTATTCCCTTAGCTATATCTGACATTATTTAAACCGATGCAATTACTACCTATATGTTATGAATTTATAAACTTAACGCCTATTCTTACCACTCTATCGCATGAGAACGCATGAGAGGAATTAAAAAATTGTTTAGAATGTTCGTTATTCTGCTTAATCACGATTAAAGTTACTGCATTCATTCTCCATTCGCATAAGATAAGCGGAGCATACGCATAATTGTCATTTCATACTTAATTGTACCGACCGTTTCCTTCGGCTATCTGCTTATGCACTCTCCAAGGTTACGGGCTTAAGTCTTACTCTATATATTAATCCCTTAGATTTTGAAAACGCTCGCTGTAATTAATCTGTCGAGAGATGTTGAAGAGGTAATTTTAGTTTAACAAGGAACGATTTATAGAATCGAAATAAATTTAACCCACATCTCAGAACTATATTCCACTCAGCATATTTACGATATATTAAAAAGTCTTTGTTTCATAGATAATCCGATAAGCTCAACAAAAACATCGCTGGCATTACAAATAATAATGCTTCATTATAACCAGTACATCTATATATAGAACATAAAACTTCAAATTCTCACATTACAATCCTAAAAATATATCTTTAAAATATCAGGAGTGTAATTAAATATAAATACATAGGCTTACCGTATTAACAAGTACATTTGTTTTTTACATACTCAAATCTTCATGAATAAGCGCTTGAAAAATAACTACTTATCTTAGGTATCTCCAATAGCCATAAAAAAATTATAACCTTAATATGACAATTGGAGATGCATAAGAAAGTAATTATTTTTGCAAGTCCTTATTCTTGAATTTTTCAGCCATAAGACCAGTTCTCTTCTGAATTGCTAGAATATAAAAAAATATTAATTACTAAATTAAAAATATTAATTACCCCCACTCTTCTACCACCCACTCCATCTTTCTCTCCTACATATACCCTTTTGGTTTTCTCTGTATCACCTGATGATGACGCTAAGCGTCGAAACCTAGGTCGTGTCCTAATAAAATAATTGAAAATTACAAGATTTTTATTTAGTAATCAATATGGGATTATTCCATCACATCATGCCTTCAACGGTTGAATTAAAAAATATTAAAATCGTTAAAAATATTTACAGTGAATTTTATGCTTTAGCTTAATAGGAAGGTGTTTAATCTCAGTATCCCCATTGTATTTGTATTTAACGCTGCCTTCGCTAAAGCTACGAACTGTTCATTGTGTCATTTTATAAAGATAGTATCGTTCTTTGTGGTATCTGAGCTTAGAAACTATAGCTACTTTAGTAGACATCAGTCCACATTCTATTGGTTTTTCGTTATGATTTAAATCTAATAACACTTGTTCGATTCTTCTGAAATGGTTAGTGCGACATGTTGTAACTCTGACGTAGTAAATATTTGCGATAATTAGAATTTTCACAGAAATCGTGTTGATTCGAACCAAAAATAAATTTAAAAAAGTAATATCTTATATTGAACCACAAATCATGTGATTTCAATACTCTGCGTTTTAAGGAAAAGGCACGAAAATAAAACTCGCACAACTTTGAAGAATAATACATGTCTGTCATATAGGACAGAGGAAAGTACGCGAACTATTTCATGATTACAAAAATTTAAGCCAGAACACATGCATACGTAGTTACGTGTGGATATCTACGCTATAATTCCACCGAAAAATGCAGATATAAAGGTCACGACGTTAAATTTTCGAGCAAAGGCACAGGGGAAAATTTTTGCACACTGAAAATACCGAGCAAGTCCCACGAATGTTGTATCTGCAAATGACGAGTAATCTGCACTCCAGGTTGAGTGGCTCACGAATCTCCTAACAATAGTAGAGACGAAAACTTGGGGAAAATGCGGAACAGCCCAGCCAAATAGGTCAATTCGACAAATGTATATACAAGAGAACGAGACAGAGAGAGAGTGACAGAATGAGGCCCGGATGGACACGATTTTTCACCCAATTTTGGATTTTTCGCAATTTCCCGTTCTGCAAAAGCAAAGTTGTGCCAATAAACATGATATACGCGCCAAAATATCATAGGAAACTCTTCCGTATTCTCCCCCTAGTACACAGCTGGAAAACATTGATACAAACACAAAACGAGACGAGTTTACAACTTTTATATAGCACTCCGACACTATATTTTTGAAATCAAATACCATTAGGTTCAATTACTTTTATATGAAAATATCCTTGAAGAGAGGCAGGAAGTGCCATGACGAGAGATAAAATAATTACAGAAAAGATTTTTTCACTAAAATTGAAAAAACCTCCGAGTATTTATGACTCTCAATGCAATATTCCTAACCTATTATGACTTGTGTTTTTCAATTTTGTTGCAAAAAACAACTCCTTCCTGTTGGAAAATTACTTAATAATATGACAGCTGCATTCTTTCGTACAAAAGTCAAATATAGTCGCACCTCTGTAACTAGAATACCTATGATCCAAAATTTTGATTAATCAAAGTAAATATTCATGTAACTAGCTTGCTCTTTAACATAACGTTCAATATGTACATTTCTTTTATAACTGCAGCAAGGTTAAAGTTAAACAGGTTTAACACTGATTGTGACATTGATTCATAACGAATAGAAGGAAATAAAATAAGTTTGTTAAGCAACTTCACAAAAACAAAATAAATTAAATACACATTATCACAATTTCTTTGGACTGCAACTTCATCACAATGGCAACATTTTTTTACATTTTCCCTCTTATTTATTAAAGAGATTTTTCTGTACTTTCTAAAAGCCTATTACGATGTTTAATGTCAACATACACGTAAATAACTACGAATTTACTTGTATTACATTTTTCAGTGAGTATGTGAGTCCTTCGTGCATTATTTGCATCTTTATGTTGGATAATCGGTCATATGAAACTCCTTCCAATAAAAAAACCTCCTAAACATATATGAGAGAAACATGGTATTTTAAAGGTATCTCATTAAAAATTATCCCTGATAGATCTTCCAAACTTTAATAATAGGTGGCCAACGCGGCCCATCACTGCCTCCTCATTTACGTAAGGGAAGCTTTCATACAGAGGGAAGTAAACGGAAAGGTGGGTGCCCAAAAAAACTTCACCGCGGAAAAAAAAATCATCACAGCAAAAACGGATGCAAAAAAAAAATGAAAGAAATAATACACCTAAGAGGAAAAAGACAAAAAAGTAAACTGCGAAACTTAACAACAACGAACATAATTGAAAAGGGAAACCGTTTTCGGGCTCAGAATAAAAATGCTGCCTTTAACCCGAATATACACGTACGCTTAGATATACATATACTTATATACACATACAAATACATAACTATACACATAAAAATACATATACACACGTGCATGATTGCGGTTTCTCGTTTTTCCCTCTCTCCCACTCCATATCTCTCCCGCTATCTCACGCCCGACCTATGTATATGAGAGAGAAGAGAGAGAAAGATAGAGACGCTCGGTGCCCCAAAACCTCCCACTCATTTTATCTCGTACACACGGAATATATATATCTCTCTCTCTCTCTCTCTCTCTCTCTCTCTCTCTCTCTCTCTCTCTCTCTCTCTCTCTCTCTCTCCCTCTCTCCCTCCCCCTATCTCCCGCAAAAGTTAGAGGAAAAAAACGGACAGACAGCGTCCCTCAAAATTAGTTTCCTTCGTGTCACAGACGTTCCAACGTTTTTGCTATAACAACGACCTGTCTCTCTTTCGCCGAAACTCTTTTTCTCAATCACATCTCCTTTCTTTCCTCCCGGTAGCCCCTCTCTCTCTCTTACTCTCTCGCACTCTGTGGAGTCCCTTCATCCGCCGGAAGATATGGTGGAGTGCGCGGGGGGAAGGGGAGGAGGTTAAGGGGGAGGGATAGGAGGTCGGGCCCAAAGGGTTCAAACAGCAACGGAAAGGAATTAAAGGGTAGGACTTATGGGATGAGGCGAAGTTAAGGGAACCCCGTATCTGCCCGTTATATTTTTTTCCTTCCTCGACTCCGTCCCAATCTCGCGCTATGAATTTCTTCGGCTCGTAAAATGTACCACTGTGGGTACGAGACGGGCCTACGTTATTACGGAATATTAAGGATGAAGGTCAATAAGAATTCTCTCGAGTTGAGAGAAAAGGAGAAAGAAATGAAAGGTTTGCGGAGGTATTTATTTTTTGTGTACAGTTCTCATCGGCTCGAATAGAATATGGAAAGTAGGTGTTGAACTAGTTCCCAAAAACATAAACAGGAACAGAACTTGGATTGTTAATTAAAACAATGACCTTGTCCCAATCTGCACTTCGTGCGATAAATCAAAGCAAAGTAATGGCTCTTAATATTTTATTAGAATGGCCAAATTACTTTCTTTTCGCGCGTAATATAATGAGGCCATAAGAAGATCCCAATCTATAACTTCTACTGCGCGTAAAAAATTATCGCTTCATTAAATTGAACTTTATTAGCGCAGATCACACCTTTAGTGCTCCTTGCCTTTCGAAGTCGCAAAAAACATGTTCATCAGAGAAGCTTATAAAATAAAATGCTTACTTCCTCCGCACCGAAATAATGAAATCGTATGCCAATAACGATCATTCCATAAACTCTCCTAAAAATAACAAATAAAACGTATTTATTTTCTAGATAACGGCTATCATAAAAATTACAATCGTACTTCCTCTCTGTTTTTCCATAGATCACATCTCCTGCCGAAGCTCAAAACCAAGGAACAGGAACCTGATCCGCACCATTGCAATGCTCTTTTTTGGGCGGGAAAGTGGTTTCACTTGGCAACAGTCAAAAGTAAGAATGTGAAAAGAGACGTAATCAGTTTCGGTGTAAAGGGAATTTTCAAATGCGATATATGCGATTTGGGAACTCTGAATGGTCAATGTATTGTTTATTAAGAACTGAATTGTTCATAAAGCCGTAGATTAATACATGCGATTTATGTTTTTTCAGAAAATTTTCAAAAATGGTTCACATTACTATAAAACACTTGGCGAAATGCAACTTTCCATATTTAGCCTTACAGCTTTATTTGGTGAAATTACTCAAAAAACATTTCTTTGGCGACTTTTTGTGTAGATCTCTTATAACATCTATATATTTAAGGATTCCACAGCGAACAAACATTTTCATGTAAACTGATTAATTCGATATGTTTAAATTTTATGAGGGATACTTAATATGCAACCATTTTTCCACTTCAACAAAGTGCACGAATGATTTCCCGTGCACATGAGCCTAACATTATAATAACGGCCCAACTCTCGCCAGAGAAAATGCAAGAACGAAAATAACCAAACACGTAATAAAAATATGCGCTCGCGAAGCGGCAAAAATGTTTCACGGCAGTGATATAGGAAAGCATACACACGCCCAATTCAAATCATCCCAAAACTACGTTCTGTAAGAAAATTATGCGCTCGCAGAATCTAAATAAAGCAAAAAAAACCGAAGCTTCATAAACGCAAAACAGGGAAACCTGTACGCTAAATTCAACCCATCCTGATGCCACGGCGCGTTCCCGAACACGAGAGACATCGGAACTGGTAAAAAAAAACCAAACCGAGGATCGGGTAGGGCAGTCGTGCAAGGTAGGAATATTCGTGAGTAGGATGCACGAGGTAATATTTAAGGTTAGTATGAGCTTCCGCGCCCTGTTAAAAGAACTCCGTGGAACAAGGCCGTGCGAGACCGAACAGCTACGACTGCCAGAGTGAATACAGAAAAGTTACGATACGAGAGTACAAGAGAACGTTCTATCGGACCGGTAGAACGATTTTAAGCGTGGGATTGGCTTGGCTTTCGTGAGTCATGTGTGTGTGCGCGCGCGTGAGTTTAGGATTAGGATCCATACTCCACCCAAGATAGTCTTCTCTATTCGGTTTCGAAAAAAATACGGGAGAGGACCACACCCCCCACCACATTCCCTACCGGTACACGATGTTCGAACACATCCGAGCGAATGCAATATCCTGGATGGAGAAGGAAACACGAGAGGTGTGATAACTAGCCAGAGGGAGAGAGAGGGAGGGATTGAGAAAGGAAGCGGGAAAAAATACAGAAAATATGCAAACAATAATATCGGATGCTAGATAAACCCTAAGTATTCCCTCGTCCTGAATACGAAACCCATTTTTTGACCCCTTTAAGTTGCTTCTATTATTCGGAGGTGAGCGGAGAATACGTAACTGCTATCTCCTCGCATTATTCGTACTCCTATCAACTCATTGCTGCTTCATCACACGCACCCATAAGCACGAACGTAATTATACACAGTTTACACATACATACATATATTCAAGTATACGTATGCACATACATAGATACACAAGTCGCTTTGTGATTCTCTTTAGCTGAAGAAAGACCTAATCCGAAAGCAACGACATTTCCGTTTCACTTCTCATATACATACATATACACATATATATATATATATATATATATATATATATATATATATACTCGCATAAATGCATATAAACATACATACGAATATACATACACGCATAATACATTCCTCTCGCATAAAAATATTTCGCTTATTTTCCTTTTCCGTCATTCAATTATGAGACATCGCGAATTTATTTTGTCCCTTAAATTCCCAAAAGTTGCGCCATGCCGACGCTTTTTTTTAGTAGGCGAGTTTTATATCCACCTGTGCGTGCCCCAGGAGCGGAAACTAATTTTTTAATTATTCCTCCTAATCCGGTACAGAAAGGAAGCACGCACGCACTCAAAAAAGTGCTTATTCGCGCGTGATCGCGAGGGTGAGAGAGAGACAGAAAGGATGAAGAAAAATAAAAACAAAACCGAATCGAGAAGGTTTGTTATTTTCGGAATGCATCCCAGAGAGAAAGAGAGGTCGAGGTTTGAGGGAGGCGAGAGAGGAGGGCGTTCGGGATGGGAGCAACCCCCCCTGAGGTGATAAAACACGTAGTTTATGAATCCCTTGTGAGCCACCTTTTTTTCCTCCCCCCTCCCCCCTCGAACACCCCCGCCCCACCAACCGTTCCGATACAGACCTCTCCTCCATCGGGGAAACAAGCAAAACTCTCCAACTCCCTTCGAACTCGCACTCGGCCCAATTACAGTCCGTAGATACGGCATTTAAAACCGTATCGGACGTTTTTAAAGAGGGAGCCGTTTTTTTAAAAGGAATTTTGAAGGGGTTTTCCCCGAGAGTAACGAATTTATTATTATTACTCACACAAAAAATAACGCGTGGCAAGCAACGAGTATCAATCACCATCATCACCACTTACTTTTTTTCTGCCACGGGCGCTTTATTTTTTAATCCAAGGCCGGAGGTAGGAGGATCCTCTTAAGACTCGGGTTATCTCCCGGGAAGAGAGAGAGAGTTCGAAGTCTCGCGATGCACAAGAGCTCCAAGTCTTCTCCTCCTCCACGTATTAGAGAATAACTACATCAGCGTTTTTTCTCGAAAGAAAAAGTCCTATATTCCCGGCCGAGGAAAATGAAAAATATTCTTAAACACGAGCAGCTCCTCCCATCTTCCTCCTTCAACGAAACAAAAATACCTGCCGAGCACTCCTCCAAGAGTATATTATTTCTCCTCGCGAAACTAGCGCGAATTCCTAGGCAAACACGAATGAAACTTCCGACTAGCTCTCCCCTCCTTATAACACCTCTCTCTCTTCACTGGACCCAGGACGCGTAGAGAAATAGTTCCCGTATAAAAACAAATAATAAAAAACCAAAATTCGGTCGGATGCTGCCAAAAAATAAATGCCCCTGTTTACCGGTAAAAAAAAACCGCCGGATAATGACTTGCGGGCAATTTGATGGAACGGTGTCACCGACCGTTTAAAGGGATCCCTACGCGACGTTAATGCAACACAAGGATTTATTGGGAGTCAAACGTGGTAACCGGTACCCCGGCGACCCTAGCGCTACGCCCGAACTTAAGCGACTGACTGGGTTAGACGCGGAGGAGGAGAAGAGAACACAGGAAACCACCCCACGCAGTCGCCTGGGCCTCTCTCTCTCCTCCTCCCCTGCCCCTCCATCATTCCCTCCCTCACTCGCTGCTCTCTCGCTCTCCGACCCTTCCCTGCCGCTTCTCCATCCCTCCGCGTTCCCCTTCCTCTCGCCGCTCATCCCTCTCCACCCTCCCCTCTCCATCCATCCCCCTCCTCCTCGCTAACCTCTCCGCCCCCGCTCTGAATCGTCTCCTCCCCACACCCTTCGTCCCATCGAACATCACCATTTCCCTAACCCACCATTCTCCGTTCTGCTCCTTCCTGCCAGACCCGCAGAAAACTCGCCTCTTGCTCCATTCCTCTCCTTTCTCTCCCTCCCCCTCTCTCCCTCTCTCTCTCTCTTTCACTCTTCCTCTTTTACTCTCTCCTCGCCATTTAACCTCAACCACTTCCGCACCGCTCTTTGCCTTTGTCTTCCGCTATCTTCGTTCTTATCTCTATGTTCCTCCATTATCACCGTTTTCTCCCTCCATTTTCAACTTCCTTATCCCTTTCGCATATACTAATGTATGTTCCCAGCTGATTCACCTCTTGCCTACGAGCAATGGGTATCTAAGAGGTAGTTCAATGAATAGCGAGGGAGAAGAAAAACCCGGTGCCGGCATTAGCGTACTCTTAACGAAGAACACCAAGGGAGCCAACGGCTCAACGTCCCTTCCGAAGAACGGAACGCTGAATTAGCGCGGTCTCCTCAAACCACACAAACAGGGGACGGGCGACCTTGGAAAATATCCTGCTTGCGCAGGATTCGTGCCCGCCGCCTTTTCAAGCAGCAGGCGCAGCAGCCGAGTAGCAGCCATCGTCCTAACCACTAAACCACCGGCACCACATCCTTTCGCATAGTTACCTCCATTCGCAGTTTTATTCTCCTAGTCCATCCTCGTGAGGACCGATCCTCTATAAGCGTAAACTGGAAGTCCCCGTTTTACGCCGTGGATGAGTTGCCGGAAATTGTGACGTTGAACGAAACGACGTGAATTGAAACATATTTACCCATGTAATATTCATTGAGGATAAGTTCCTTGGAGATATTTTTGGTCGTATTTGTAGAAAATTTTATTATCTAACAAAAGATAATTTATTATAAAAGTATCAATTAATGAATCAATAATAATCCATGTTATATATTCTGTCAAGTTGTCGTTGTAAATGAGAATTGTATTGTTACGATCCTTATGGAATTATACATATCAATTTAGATTTAGGTATGAGGCAGCATTATCAAAATAACTAACATGTGGTCTAGAGTCGCAATGAGTGTATTTGTGTATTGTTGAACCGTTACTATATAGCTATTAACCTAAGCTACATCGAAAAAAAGAAAAAAATAATTGATTTATTTGCATCGAAAATTTTAAAACAGTTACATTAGAATTTTTCATTTTATTTTATAACAAATTTAGTATATTTCTATATTGGAAAGACTCGTCGAAAATGCCGTTTATAAATTACTGTATACAATTTTGTTTTTTTTTTTTCTACACAACATCTAATAAGCTGTTGATTTTAATTTAAACCGAATTGTTGTGTTGCGTTAAGTTTTCCGAGGTTACGGTATGAATAATTATGTAACTAACTTTAACCAACGTTGAAAATCATCAATGTATAATAATCAAGATATAATTTATATTTATTTTTTAAGATTCGATAAATGCTTACAATGGATTTCTTCTCTGACGTGTCTATTTTGAATCAATAAGCTAAGGCATGCATCTTGAAATAATGTAATTTTGATTTAATGCGTCATTTACGCCTGCCCGACTTTTTGACGGGAGATTACATCAGTCATAAATAAAAGCGTCCTTGTATTCATCAAAATCAGCGGAGTGTATGTGGAGGCCAAGAGAGGTGTAAACTTAAACAGAGAATCCTCTTCGCCAGAAAGTGAATGGTTGTTTTCTTGGACTCTTCTCTCAAATAAAAATAAGAGACACCTCTTTTTTTTCAAAAACGTTCATATCGGAACGACAAAACTTATACGGCTATTTTTCCCGAGTTTATAACCGACGGACGTTAGATCGCCACAACGTGATTCGAGGACTTCCTTTATATACATGCATTCTTACATATCTCTATTTCTTTCTCTCCAAATTGTTCTGAATTTATTATTCTTTTTTATATGTTCTCCCTCTTCTTCTCACGGTGACTCTTTTACCGATTTCGACCCTAAAATTTGAGTTTCTTCTTCATTCACTCCCTTCTTTCCTTCCTCCTCTCTTTCTACCTCTCCATATATTTTATTTCTTAATAATTTTTTCCCATGTGTTATATTTTTCTGATTTCTCTCTCTCTCTCTCTCTCTCTCTCTATTTCTCTCTTCCCGTCTCTACTATCGCCTCACTTTTCCACGACTTTCTTCCCGCCAACCTGTTCCGCTAAATCTACTCCGATAAATCTTCTTCTCTTCCTTTATCGCCGATTCTAGAAGCATTTATCTCCCTTCCCAATTCTTATTTTTTTAATATCTCTCTCTTTTTATCTTCCTTTTCTATTTCTGTTTTTCGCCCCAATTTCTCCGTCGCTCGAATTTTTCACGTCCTTCCTCTCCCTGTCTCTTTCTCTCTCTCTCTCTCTCTCTCTCTCTCTCTCTCTCTCTCTCTCTCTCTCTCTCTCTCTCTCTCTCTCTCTCTCTCTCTCTCTCTCTCTCTCTCTCTCTCTCTCTCTCTCTTCCTTTTATATTGGATTTTCTCGTTCCTCCGCACGCGCCCCACCCTTTTTTTTCAACCCGTCTCCATCACGCTTATTTTCCCTCCTATTTCTCTTCCGGTCTTTTCTCTCTACCTCGTATTTGTTTGTTCTTTATTAACTCCCGCCTTTTCCTTCAACGTTCCCGTCCGCCTCCTTTCTCATTTTATCTTCATTGCTTTTGTTCTCTTAATTCGTTTAGCTCTTGCTTGATTTTCTTATCTTCACATTTCACCTTTACCTTCCACCATTTCTTTTCTTTACTGATGTTATCATTTGTTTTCTCGTTCCTTGCGTTGTTTTTATCAGCGGACGAGTGGAATGGGGAAAATACGTGTGACCAGTTTAATTTTTTTAACAATTGCCGTATTTGTAAATTTGTCTTTGAACATATTTCCCCGTCAAAAACGATGGAAAGTGCGAATCCTAAGCTTTTATTCATTAAGGCATATTCTAGGCTTTGAGAATTGATGACAGCAGAAAAAAGATCCTGTTTTGACCGGGAATCTAACTTCAGTCCTCCACTTACTAGCATATACAGCTCTCTTTCAACCAGAAAT
Source organism: Tanypteryx hageni (assembly GCA_028673005.1). Lineage (NCBI taxonomy): Eukaryota > Metazoa > Arthropoda > Insecta > Odonata > Petaluridae > Tanypteryx > Tanypteryx hageni. The sequence continues at coordinate 46,399,674 of CM054117.1, forward strand.
ACTCATTCTAAAGACAAGAAATGTTCATTTACAGTTCAACGACAGAATATCCGCTCGGAAAATTGGAAGATCTCGGTTCGATTCCTGCAACCCATTAACTCTAACATTTCCATGTGTTAGTCCCTCGCTAATCTTCGTTGTGTTATCCGATAAGGAGGAACATTATTGGGTTAACTTATAATAATAAATGTATACATTATGCGTTAATAAATGGCTTACAAATTATATCCTGCTATAACGACAGTGATCAGGTTCTTCACAAGCAAATAATTCCAGGGCATTTTTTTATACCTGACGGGCAAATGTACACACCAGAGACAACCAATTAAACGCAGTAGGGATGAGGGAAAAGCGGTGACCTAATTGGGCATCCCTTTATGAATTTCCGCCGGTGGCAACAAGCGGCATAGTGACCTATGTCAGAGATATAGAGATGCGTATCCTTACCACGATGTACGTTATCAAAGAAAAGAGACGTTCCAGGTTTAAAAGCGTAATCTTGCCAGTCTTTCAATTAACGGCTTTTGAATTTTATATCATTTTTACGCTTTTCCACGTTTAAAACCAATTTCGTAATGAATTCTTTCAGGACACGTCACACGCGTAATGATTAAAGGAACTTTGATAACACATAGCGCGTGAGTTCTGATTACCGAGGGAAGCATTCCGACATAAATCGCAGCAAGCGGATGGCGATGGTTGACTTTGAAACTCGCCCCCTAATAGGTCTATCCTACACAAACAACGAATGAAGAAATTTTGATGGTGTGCAGGAGTTGCACGTTAACTATTAACGTGCGTAAACATATCGATTGAAATCCTCCGTGGCATTTTACTGCCACAAAACTCTCCCCTCATCAATGCAACCGTAGATGCCTCTAAAGGATAAACGGTCGAATCAAATTTGATGAAAACTGATGAGGGAACGCTGTGTGTGAATATAAACGTGAAATCGTTCTCGCCAAAATTTCTGTATGCACTTGGTAGCGGCCGCTGTAAAACGCGCTCTTTATTGATGCAATCAGATATAGCGCACTTCATTAGTGTTCCGGCTGAATCAAAAATATTCTTGCCGCGCCACTTCGGTAGTGATATTTATGAATTTCCGTGCTGTCGCACTGTAAAGATGACGATACTTTATAAAATGGCGCTCAACTGCAGTAGAAAATCCGATACACTTGGTGCCGAGTCAGTTGATTAATTCACAAATAATAAAATATAACGTAAAATAATCCACTGAATAATTCCTTCGGTGCAATTTCAGCTGTTACTTTATGATTCACAATTTATTTTTTGAGTGAGACGAAATTAGGTGGCATCCATTACGTCAGTTTATGGCGTTAAAGTTTAAGCAGGTAGAAATTTAATAAATCAATTTATCAGTTTTCTCGAGTTTAAATTAAAAAAAGAAAATTCTAAATACAAGAGTAGCAGTTCTGCGTGTGTTGTGTCAAGCAGCTTCGTCTCGCGTAATACAGATAAGCTATAGCTCTAATGGCGACCGGATCTCACAATAAAAGATCACGCAGTGAAGACAGTCGGGGTCAATCACATTCGTGAATAGTAATAAATCTGGGGCGATTGCTGAGGAGTTAAATTTGAGGGAGTAAGAATAAAACATGAGAAGTGTCGTGAAGTAAATTGGATGTTCAAGTTTCGATTGGGTGAATTGATGCAGTTCGTGATAGAACACTGGCGGCCGATCTAGGTTGAAAGAGGAGAATATATGACCGCGCGTTAAGCAAGTAAGTAACCCTTTATATGTCATGGCTTATCCTTTACGAAATCGATTCTACTACTTATCTCACACACATATTTCATCACACGCAGTGTCTGGTATAGATTAATAATGAAATAAGTAGTCTACCCATTGCAGTGTTTCTTGCAATTTGGATGTAACGGTGACAGGAGATAAGAAAAAGGACTGAAAACAAATATATTTCCAATGGAAAAATTTTTATCATGAAAATCTAATTATTACATAGCTATTCCACATTTGAAGATTTTCAGAGTTCTTCTGATGCTTTCACCTTTATATCTACATACCTGCCAAGTTTAAGATTCTCACCTCTCGTATTCCGTATCCTAATTCAAAATGATAAATTAATTTCACAGCGTTTTGCGAAAAACCGAGAGACTTCCACAGTTGTGGTATGACTGTGGTTCTCAAGTAAAAAAGAATAAGAGCACATTAAACACTTAAACCAAGATTAATTTACTTAATATACAACAAGATGGAAAAAATGGAGAAATTTGAGAGAAAACACTTGCGGTAATAGACACCTAAAAACCCAAATATTGCGGACGGAAAGCTTTATATTAGTAATGAGTGCAATGCGTAGAAAGGACATCTGGTTAGTAAATTGGAGTAGGGGATATTATTCCCCCACTACAAAAAGAGTTAATAAAGGAAAACCACTAACAGCGGAATCAGATATGACAACTAACAGGAAAATTAATTTTGCGGAATAACTTACGTCATACGGATTAGACAAAGTGAGTAAACGCATTCCCTAGTAGCGTATTACAAGTTTACTGAAATAATATTAATCATTAAGGTGGCGTCTCTACAAAAACCGTCCAAGTAATGAGCACTTCGTGTTACCTCTTTTGAGTGTATAAGTTCGTACTTGTACCTCAATTAGCAGTTGAGCATTTGAAAAAATGCATCCACCTCACGGCAGATTATTTTCCCAAGTACTACCTTAATTTTTCCCCAAAATAACGCTTTTAATTTCCACCTGCGTTGCTTTTGTTGTATGTCCTGTATTATGTTGTACTTCGACCTTTACAATGAGTAAGAAGTGACAGACCATTCTCAATCTCTCTCTAATAAAGACGATTATCTATCCATCCTACCATATTGTGCGACGTTTTCAATTTTGACAATAACTAATTTTAACACTTAAAATTAAATTTTTTGTTTTACGCCTTGCTGGTTCACCTCTCGCCTACGCGCAATGGGTAACTAAGAGGTAGTGCAATGAATAGCTGGATTGTCAGGAAGGTGATAAACCTGGTGCCGACTTTTAGCCTGCTCTTAACGAAGAGCACCGAGGGGATTTAACGTCCCTTCTGAAGGACGGAGTGTTGATTTGAGTGCGCTCCTCATTTCTCTTTTTCTCATTGGTCCGTCCTTGTCTCCTTAGTTCTAACACGCACAAATAGAGGGTCGGACGTCCTCGGAAAAAATCCTACAAGGATTCGAATGGGGTGTCGCTTTAGCAGATCATGCGAGGCCAACACTCTAACCACAAGACCATCGGCTCCTCAAATTAAATTACGTTTTATTCCGATCAATTTGTACTGACTCCAAATTTTAAATGTGGACGTCGCCCATTCAGTGAGACTTAACATTCGCATCTCTTCTGCTGATATTTGCACGCCGAGAAACTGTTGCCAGAAAAAATAGATTATTGGATGATCCATTCCTAAAATATGACGTCTCCCTACCGTATCTGATACGACGTCCACCTCTGCTCTCCCGCTAAGTCAGAAGATCCTCTTGAGGCACAAGCCGAAACGGACGTCACAGCATGAAGAGACGATCATATAACTTCACAATGGTAGCTAGATGAAGGACTAGAGAACTGGAAGAAACTGGAATTCATGCAATAAGAAAGGACATCACAATCGCGCCATACCTGAAATGTTAAAACAAATATAAATAATCTTAAGATCTTGGCAGAGCTTCAACGCTTGTCTTTCTATATCAGTTTCGTTAGAGAATAATGATTTTTAGGTATTTATTCTTATATTGAAAGTTTGGTGAAAGAGAAAAAGCAATGAAATATAAGCGGGAAATATTACTTTGTTTAACATCTAGTCTCTTTTCGATAATTAGCAGAATTAGTTTCTTCCCGTTGACAAAGCTAATGACTTAACGCGATGGAATTTTTACAAGCATATAGAATTCTGAGAACATTAGTTTCACAGCGAAAATCGATACTTTCCTAATTAAAAGGGATTAATTTTTAAATGTAAAAATTTAGATACTGGCATTAAATTGATTTTATTTTTCCTTTAAAATTTTTAAAATTCATTTCCCGAATGTTGTGTGGACAACATAAGTGCAGCAGGTATCATGTAGAAAAGAAAGATTAGACAGACAAAAATAGATCATGGATGGATGTACCCTGGATATGCAAGGATCCTAGAACTGGGGACGCGTTTGGGATATGGCGTGATAAGAACAAACTCATCGTGGAATAAACTGGAACTCGCTTTTCAATTCCATCGTATTAAACGATGAAATCGTCGGATTTGGTCAAGCGGTCACTGTAGAGCGATAACGACGGTAAATTTCCGAAACACACATTAGCCATCTCGAGAAGCACAGCCGTTTCTGCGTTAAAAATCTCGTATCGCAAATACACATTAAGGGGTAAGCCTAACTTTTAGGCGCTACAGAACTCTCGCCATAATAGTTGCAGTAAAACCATTTCAAATGTAAAATTAATTGACTTATTAAAACTTGAAAAGCAAGACCAATGCATCCTAACCAAACTTCAGCGTGCATGGCTTCTACTGCTTTATCTTGGCTGGCATATACATTTTGCGTGTTGATTTTTTTTCTTTTCAATGCGACATCTGCAGCATTAGATTCATGTGAGCTGCTTTCGTATGTTTACGAATTTATTAGCCAGTTTTAAGTATCAAATATAGCAACAGAAATAATGAAAATCTGATGTGGCGACCACAAGACTTTCTCCATACCTATATTATTTATAAAAATTCCAAATAGGTTAAATTATCATTAATATTTTAAGGAACTGCGAGAAATATTCTAAAACTTTAACAAAGAATTGATATAGACCCAAACCGTAGCCTTCTGATATTGGATATAGCCAGGAATCTCCAACAATTAAGAAAATAAAAAGAGCGTTACAAAGACGTAACTAAGCGTCAATTGTTAACAATAGTCACCGGTAGGTGGCAGCTAAAAATTAGTTTATAAAATATCTCTTAAACAATGCATTATATGGGGAAATGATTCAAACAAAGGTTGTAGAAAATTAAATTTCCTACAACTTTAAATACATCAAATATTAAAGAAAATATTTCAAAACAACGGATAAGTTACAAGAGTAAACACCCACTTCCGGTTGACAGATCTTTACCAAAAACCAATCTGTTCTTGAAACTGTCATAAAAATGTTAAATATAAAATTTTGTTTCGGCATGATTAATATTTTTTGAGTTGGAGCAACCACAAAAAAATGCCACATACACAGGGATTGGGAAAATGGTCAGAACGTGTTCAGAGGACCTCAAAACGTGTACTTCCGTTGAAATCTCGAATTCGATTTTTTTCATGAAAACAATACCACGTATGGAGAAAATAAATATGCATGCAGCGGATATAAGATTAGTGAACCAAGCAAATTCCTCTTTATTGTTACATAGATCAGGCGTGCTGTCGGTTCATCATCCCTTTCTTCGCAAACCTTTCATCGATTAGATTGCAGCGAAAAATTCTCCGATGGAATTTAGTACAGCGAGACAGAGCTTTCGCACAACATTTTCCCATGCAATACTCTACTGATTTTCTAAATAGGTTAACGTGTTTAACATCAACTATTCAACCTCATGAAGCACATTCAAATTATAATGGAGTCCACCAAGCAAAATGTAAGCCATCGCAGACGGCGATCTAAGCGAAATGGTCCTGTTCTTGGGAAAAACGAAGACGAATTTCAGAAGTGATTAAAAGCGTCGTGTATCTTAGAACAAGAAAGTAAAACGCGCTAATCGCTTGCGAAGCGAACAAATAACGTGTACATGAGCGTACACATTACCTCTAGAGACCAAATGAATGGTGGGAGGTCTGAATAATAATCTCCCGTCAAAACAACAAGCCTCAGAATGATCTCTCTCGTACTTTACCGCGCACGCGCTATGAATCAACGACGCCAAATCTTTCCCCGATTTCGTAATTACTCGCTCGTACGTCAGACGTCGCCAATTTTTTGCCGCTCTCGGAAGGGTTCGTAAAGGCGCGTGTTAAATCTCGAAATGTCGCACTCCGCGAAAAAGAAACGCGACGCTAAATCTCTGTACTGCTGCTCTGAGAATGTCTCCTTTTAGTAGGACGCAGGAGACTCGCGAGACAAGCGGGGGCTGAGGCCATTAATCGTCTCTCCGGGCCACACCTGATGCCTCCTGCTATGGGCGCAAAAAAAGGCGATAGGTATCTCTCGCGAGATATGGAGACAAAGAGGCAGAAACTCTCCTCCATCCTCGTCCGCGCGAATGGATGAGCGAGTCGCGAGCGTTAATCGCGTCGAGGAGCCATGAGCGCCGAGCCAACGCGACGCGCGGATTGCGATAATCACTAGAAATTAACGTCGCGTCAACTTTCCTTCGACTCCTCGAACCGCGAAGGAAATGCTACTGATAGGAAGGAACCAGGCTTTTGCGGAAGAAATTACGGTCGTGACGAAGAGCAGCGTATCAGATTTCCACGCCGATCGGTATACTATATGATGCCTTTTCTATCATCCACATAAAAATAAATCGCATCTTTTGAAAACAAAACATCCGACTGAAAGATTGTAAAATTATTAAAATTTTATACGGAAATTCGTAGGTATTTGGGTAGTCCTTGATCCAATAGCGGCTTTACCTTAAGGCTGGGGTAGGTAGTATATAACAGCGCAAACGAATAGGGGGCGCATATTTTTTTATTTTACGCAATAATTATTTATATTTATTATTTCAATGTTGTAACAAAATGTGATTAAAAACTGTTAATTGGATGTATATTCAGATATATTATAATGAAATTGAATTATAAATTTTAATAAAAAAACGCGTGTTTTCATTTAACAAAAAAAGGGAAAAGTGGGAGGAGGGAGGAGAGCGTAAATCTCTAAATTCCTAAGAGCGCAATATTTGTGAATCTGTTACTGTCTTGATCTCAGTACGATAAATGACGCCACTATATACTGATACTCATAAAATTAAATATTTCTCCCTTGCTTACACAAAAAAATTTTTCGCGTAATTTAAAAAAATATCAATCGGAGATTTAGAGCATAGCTGGGCGCTATCGCATATATCCTACTTTGTATTTAAGGTAAACTGAAGCCGGCCAAACTCGTTGATCACAGTACTGACGCAAACATTCCATTAATCGCAGATACACGTTCCCGGAACGTATTCCAGCCTCACCCGGCCATAAAGTGCACAGAGGGCGCATATTTTTTTCAATTAGCTCCTCTCCGCACCTTCGCCGTGGCGATCTGTGGCCTAGTCCATCCGACACCATCCTCGGTAGCTAAGCAACCTTGCCCCTCATCCCGCCGTGGTATGCGATGCCCATCAACCGTATTATTGCGTGATTTACGGGTGCCATCGATCATAAACGCGTTTGCTTGGTTTCCGGGCCTCCAACGGAGTAGGATTTGCGGCACTGTAACCGCCTTCCCCAACTCCCCTCCCCCACAGACGTGGTGTTCGTGGCTCGCAAGAGTAATTGACCGAAAACACCCTCCCTACCTCCTCATATCGATTGAAGAAGGAGTATGTGCGATAAAAATAATCGTTCTTCCGTCTGTTCGATTTCAGCGCGCTGGCCAATTACCTCGAAACGTCCTAACCGTAAAAATAAAGAAAAACGCAACATTTTTGCGACTATCGCTTGAACCGACGACCTCTCTGAGACGAGTGGAAGCCCCTTCACCTGCCTTGCTCTCAATAGTCGGTTATATTTCGTTCAAATGATGCAATAGTACGTGAACGCCGAGTATGTTTCGGTGAGCACGCGTTTCTGCGTCCGAGCGTTTTGGTTCAAGTTACGGAATCCTATTTCATCCGCCGCACATTTAACTAAGGATGGCAATTCCGTTTACCTTATACCACCTCGCTAATGCCTCTAGGTTGCATCCTTTTGCCCCACCTCTCTTCCTCTACCAACCCATCTCAACCTCGAACGTCTCTCCGCGATTCCCCCCTTCAAAACCAACCAATTTTGAGCCTTTGAAGAACTGTTGGTGGAATTCAACGTCATGGGCACAATCGGATTTTTACGCCAACTTCGGTCCGACCAAACCAAAGTCTATCATATGCACACTGCGCATAATAAAAAAATCCGTAACTATTTGAGCCAGCCGAGGTAAATAACAATTTTGACTATTCTTTTTTTGCAACTTGGTATAAATCATGGGAAAAGAATTATGTAAAATGTAATAATTTATGAAAATACAGATATAAAAATCAGTGGTACGGTTGTTCTCGTTTAACATGCGTCATAAATTTCGTCGGTCGGAAAAAATAGCCATTCTCCGAAGCATTTTTCAGCAGAAAGGTAGTCAATAAAGATGAGTATCGGTTAGTTATTCCATTGTTTTCATGTCTTAAAACATATTTGAGTAATTCGATTGTACCTCCTATTAGAATTTCAATATATACACTTGAGTCATAACGAGAATAAATTCATATTGATCATTATTACCGACAGGGATTATTTAAAAATTGTCTCTCCTAGTAAGCCTCACCATTCAGATAGCAGCGCTACCACACGCTCGACCTCAGGGTCCACATGGACTCGGAACAGACGGTCCGCTCCATGCTTAGGGAGGTCCGCTCGGACGCGTGGGAATTCCATCTGTCCACGCTCTCCCTCGAAGGCCAGTCCGTCTGGAAGACCAGCGGCGGGATCCCCTAATACTTCAGGGAAATTCCGTCGCTGCGTCGCCGGAGGAGAAAGGCGAGCTGATGGCGGACTATTTCGCCCCAACCCGGCCACACCAGAGTTGGATGCTGCGGAGGTGGAGATTGCGCAGCTGCTGGCGACGCTTAACCACTACCCGCTGACGGAAAAATATATTCCTGAAATAGAGGCAAAAGACGTGGTTGAGGTGATTCGCCACCTCAACTTCAGGAAGGCGCCCGGAGACAACGACATTCCCAACGTCATCATCCGTCAGCTTCCTGTTTCTGCGGTAGAATTCCTTGCGACCATCTACAATGGCTGCACTAAGATTCCATCCTTCCAGTCTGCCTAGAACGGGGCAAAGATCGTCTGTCTTCCGAAGACACCGAGAACAGAGACGTGCGGCCGATCTCCCTCCTAGCCGGCTTTGAGAAGATCTTCGAGAGACTACTCCAGAAGTCGCTACAGCAACTTCTTCGAGAGAAGAAATTTCTCCCAGAGGAGCAGTACGGCTTCCGAGAATGGCATTCTACGGTCCAGCAACACGGAAGAGTTGCTGACTTTATCACCTGCTGCCTTTAACAGGAACCACGCGGTCGCAGGGGCCTTCTTCAACATCTCGAAGGCTTTCGACTGCGTGTGGCACCCAGTAATCCTGGCGAAGGTGGTTCGACTCCAGTTTCCTGCATAGATGGTACGGCTCATTGAGTCGTATCTACAGGGCAGGGCGTATCGAGTTTTCTGGCTCCAGGTCGGGTCGAGATTACGGCGAATACACGCCGGCGTCCCGCAAGGATCCGTCCTGGGGCCTGCCATATTCAACATCTTCACCTGCGACCCCTTCGGGAGTTCAGGTGGAACACGGCCCTGTATGCGGATAATGCGGCGCTCCAAACGCGATCTTCCAAAAAATATGCGGCCGTGGAGAAGCTGCAAGACGCCGTCGACGATCTGGTTTATTGGTATCGTCGGTGAAGACCAAGGCGATCATCTTCCACCCTGGGAGAGGAGCGCCGCCTGGAGTCGGCTTGATGGTGATGGGGGAAGTAATCCCTGGAGCCCGAGGTAACCTACATCGGCGTGTTGCTGGATAGGGGGCTTCTCTGGAAGCCTCAAGTGGAGAGTGTCAGCCGCAAGGCAGTCACGGCGTTGGCGAGACTTCGTCCCATCCTGTGCCCAGATGTCTTGTCGATGGACACCAAGAGAAGACTGTATCTGGCCTGCGAACGCCCGGTCATCACCTACTAAACGCGGATATGGTCTGGAGTGCCAAAATCCACCATTTACAAGATACAGGTGGTCCAAAATAATGCCCCCGGCTGATCTTGAGTCGTAGAAGATACGACCATTTCAGCCGGATGCAACTAGACGAGAAATTGGAAACCTTAGGCATCGTCCTGCCAAGAATGGCAAAGGAATTCTACCGTAAAGTGACAGAATCGACGCACCAAGAGGTGCAACGTCTCGGTGAAATCAGGGTTCGGTGATGGGATCGCTACAAGCGCCCCATCGCCAGCCGTGATAGGTACTACCAACGATCTTCCTCCCAATAAACGGCCAAGGCTGGATGAAAGGATCGATGCCCAGTAATGGACTTAACTTCTGGAAACTGAGCATAGTAAAACATACGTCGCTTCGCGTTTGAAGCACAGCTGGGAACACGATGTACCAACCGAATGTCTGATGATTGATGACTGATACTACACCATTCCAATAACGCCTAGATAGAAATTTGCATTTGCGTCTTCACTTCTCTCGATGGTGCATAATTTGTACAAGATATCTGTCACGGAATTTTTTCATTGCCAGATAAAAGAAACCGTAAGTGTATCATAGCATTTTGATACGACAGCTCATGCTTGGAATGAATTAATTAACACGAAAACGATCACCTTGTGAATTTGTAAGGAGAGATTGAAAAATGGATTAAATTAAATATGAGGGGATAATATCTCTCCCGTCTATCAAAAGAAAATTTTTCCATCTAAATGAAACCAGCGCTCTTCCTAGTACAAAGTTACAAATCTTGACACATTAAAGAGCTTTGAAAAGTCATTTATTTTAAAAAATTACTCAAATTAAAATTATTCGCATATTTATAATTATTTTTTAACAACTTCAACGCAAAACTTCCTACTTTTATGTCTTTTAGTCCATAGAAAAGTACGAGGTAAACTTCATGAAAACGTGGGAACATATCTATTATAGGGGATCACGATTTTTCAGGTATTACACAGTAGTATCAGGGATGCATAAGAGTTGCGACCATTATTATTCAGGTGCTACAAAGCAGTATCAACAATTCTCAATAATTGCGATGCAAAAATTCAGGAACGGAGGGAAATTAATCGCTCAATCGACGCATTTAAATATTATCGTTCGAAATATGCTTAATCGAAATTTCTTAAACGATGCGAGTAGTTCCTCAAAACATGCCCTCATTAAAAATACAAGCTTTCCGGACGAAAACAGGCGTTTTCATGACGCACCAATTTAAGGTCAAACAAGATCCCCAACTAAAGCGCTTGGCGTTTAAACGTCGAATCCAAGCAGCTCAACCTAACCGCAACGCAAAAGACATGTGCTCACATGATTAAGAAGCATTATCCCTTTGATCGGTCCCATCTCTATAAACCAACTGGGCACGGTATCGAAAGCGTGCGAAATTTTCCGAAGGTTCATTATTCATGGTCTTAGCAACCCGTCCACATAATGAAAGCGGGGTCGGGTCGAAATTTCGGGGGGATGGAAAAGCAACCGCGTCATTCAAAAAGGGGGAATGTCACCCACCCAATTTTCCCAACCCATCTCCGAAGCGAGGTCAAAGCCTCGGGATAATTTGCGGCGAGGGTGGAGATAAAAAAAGAAGCGGACGCGTGAAATAATTAATCCGACTCTCCCCGCAGACGCGTCAACGAAACGCGTTCGAGGGGATTTCATTCTATAATCCCACTTGCACGGATGATATTCTAGAAATTGGACTCCTTCAAAAAAATGAACACAGACAGAGAGAGAGAGAGAGAGAAATGGAATTTATATCCTCGGAAGGTAAAAGGAAAACCTTTCCAACTAGTTCTGTAAGAGATGCGTTTTTGCGATCGCGTTTCCGTCGTGGCGTATCTTCTCCCTTTCTCCTTCCCTTCCCCAAAACTTCAATGAAGAGAGCTTCCAGTGCAACCATTTCGACCATTATAGGAGAAAGTGCACGCCGCTTGCCCAATGACAGCTCTCAATTTGCAAAACGAACGGAAATGGGTAATTATAGGAGTAGGAAAAGGAGGTCACGCTTTTGTTGAGCCGATATTTATCCGAGGTAAATTTGTTTGTCGTTTGGTGGTTTTGAAGCGCGATAAGTAAACGTTTTCGGACGATAGCGGAGTTTAAATGGTTTAAAAACCCTCGGTTTGTAGGATAATTTATAGTTCCATGACGCTCTGAATTGATTCCGAAAGTGGGGGAACACATTTTGCTGTAATTTTTGGTAAAATTATGGCGAATATCCGCGCTGACCGTACTCCGCGAGCATTAAATTAAGCGATAAACTGCATAAAATTGTAAATATTTATATTTAATAAGGGAAACAAACATGCTTTCGTATATCCCGTTGACCTCAATTTTAGAATATTTTAAACCTTATATCAGTCGGACGGACAGAAAACTATCTTTTTTAGAACACAGTAACTAAATCGTGTACTAATATGAACGCAACTCAACTATTTTGGGAGCATGAAATGTAGCACAAGAGTTGCATATACAAGTTGTGTATGTACAAGAGAGTAAAAAACAACAAAAATAACTTTTACAATACCGCTATTTCGGTATTGTGCTTTTGTAAAAATTATTTTTGTCGTTTTTTAGATAGAATACAACCAAGTGAATGCCCATACAGTCAATTTTATACGAGAGTAGCTCAGAAAGCAATCCACCATATTCTGGAAAACGATGAAACTTTCGTAAATTTAACAATAAGATTAAAATTTTCCCCAATTTTGTTAAAAGATTCAAAAACATTCCCACAGAGGGTACCACAACAATTAAACAGCAAAATGGCCACTAATATTAATGTGGGTCACAAACAGAGCTAGAACTGAGTTTCAGACAGCAGAGAATGAGTCAGTGGGTAACAATCAAAAAAGGCTAAAAGTTGTCAACGGGGATGATACTCTTGACAGACGCACTGTCAGTCGCTCGAAAGGCGAGTAAAGAAGTCACAAGAAGCAAAAGAAAAAGCTGATATCCTAGTTGCGCAACGGCTGTCTCTGCTGACACTGCGCAATGTGCTGGACACATGATTCGTAAGGAACGACGCATCATGACCAGGGAATTGGCACTCCGGCTCTATATCAATAAAAGAAGTATAAACACAATTTTCGATCCTCTGGATTATTCATAGGTGTGCGGGAGATGAGTTTCTCGGCAGCTGATGGTCGAACCCAAACCCCAACAGAAGGAAATTTTCCCAGTTATTGACACGAAACAAAACAGAAGAGGAAACCTTTCTGTACCGAATTGTAGCTGGTTATAAAACCCGAATCCGTCATTTTTGTCGGAAACAAAGCGATTATCCATGGGGTGGATTCACCCAACTTTCCGCAGAAGAAGTTTGAAGCAGTTCCGAGAGCAAGCAAAGTCATGGCCACAATCTTTTGTGACACCGAAGAAATCGTTTTAGTGAACGTCATGTCAAAGGGACAAACAACAAACTAAGAGTCCTACATCGCTACCTTAAACAAACCGAAGAAGCGTTTACAGCGACTTCGACAACAAACACATGAGGGAGATCCTGCTTCAACGTGACAACGCATATCTTCACCCTAGTTTGAAGGTCAGGGAAGCAGTCACGAAAATGTAGTGGACTGTGTTGCCTCATTCACCACAAAGCTTGGACCTTGATCCTTCAGACTACCATCTTTTTGGAATCCTGAAAGATGCCATCCGCTGCCGAAAATTTACGGAGGATGACGAGATTGTTAGGGAGATAAAAAAGTAGCTTCGAGAGGCAGAACAGGAATGTTACCGTCAATGAATGATGGAAGGGTATTATACGGAAATGCGCATGCAACCAATACATGGACAATAATTGCATGGATAAGTGGCACTTTTCTACAATATATTTATGATCGGGATAAAGGGGGCGTATTATCCTCTAGGTGATCCTTGTATAAAACCCTTCGCAATGTTAATGTAACCCTTATTCTTCATTATAATAGGTATTCATAAATTAAAAAATTACAAAAACACGGCACGGAAGTAAAGAACAATTTTAAGGTCGTATTTACTTGACTGCAAAATTATTACATAATATAACGTCTATGGCACAATTATGAAAGGCTAGACCAGCGGTCTTCAAACTGGGGTACGCGGAGACCTTCTAAGGGTTATGCGAGCATGGATAATTTTAAGGGAATCAATTTCCAGATCCTTAACTTCCATATGTACTCTTTCCAAAAATTGATATGCCTGAGAACGCGAATCTTTGCCTTTCGAACTTCTTGTGAGAATATAAAGAGGGAGGAAAGAAGGAGCTTTTCAGACGAACGTTTCGTCAACCACAGACGGTGGTCGATCCCCGCCACCGACTACAACGTCTTCCCTTTTCACACGAGTCACTCTCACTTTGGTTGACGTGAGCGACTGCAACGGTTCCACCACTCTTGAGACGCTGCGCTAGATCGAGATATGATCACGTTGTAACTCCCAAACATTTTTAAAGGCTGTCTAAAACCAATCAACATATTTCGTGATATCCACCACCATAAGTAAATAAAAATTGAAGAATAAATTCCAATGCTTTCTAATTTAACTAATAAAAGCGGAATATTAGTCATTTTAATAATTTAATTAGAAAATAACGCCAAATTTGTATAGAAAGTTTTTGTCCGTTCATACATCTTCGGTCACGCATTGATATTTGTAATAATAAATAATTATTACGCAAATGAACGTATAAATGCAAAAGCTCATTTACAGCGCATTAGGTATATTTTGGTTAATGGTTGCTTTAAAATCAAAAGTTCTTTTTAAAGGGATTACGTAAGACCTTGTTCAGAGTTCATAAAATCATATTTTATTGTATTAGCTTTTTATTGTAGGAAAACTCCCTTGCTTAACGAATTTTCGCGAAATAAAGGCAGAAAAAATTATAAAAACCTCTCATGCTATAAAGGAAGAGGCTTCGTTAGAAGTAAACACACCCAAATTCGTTTGGAAATCCTCAACAGGGAGGGTTTATGACCCTTTAGTGAATAGACGAGAGGTTTGCAACCAGATACTTCTAAGGAGTTGGTCAATATGTGCCAAATTTCGAAAATGCATCTCTCGAAGGGGATTGAAGAGTTCTGTCAGTGGTTGGCTCGACCACTTTTTGTGTTCAACCCAACCACTAGTGGTTGAGTCGATGCAGCGTTTCGGCAGTTGGACTCGACCACGCGGCAGTCGCTGACGTCGACCACCGAAAGTGGTTCGTGCGAAAGAGCCCTAAGAGGTGCAGCCGGGAAAATAGTTGCCACCGAAATATTCTCCTTCGCCCACCCGCTGACATGGGTTCGTCAGCTCCCTTCAAGTACCTTCCCTGGGTTCACGCAACTAGACACTTGTCACCCTTCCTCTTCCCACATTCCCAAGGCAAGGAAGAATTACGACCAAGGCCCTTCTTCCCACAGTCCCCTTATGAGCTTTTCCCACCATCTCTCTCTCAACGCCTCCTCCTCTCTTTTTCGTGACCTCGATAATGAGCAACTTCCAATACTTGCATAGCTATCAATACTAATGATATGAAACTTATATTGGCCGAGTTATATAAATTTCGGGGAAATATTTATTATGGATTAATTATAGCAATTATTATGCATATGAAAGGATGCTGCAGTTTCTTTTGACTTAATCGAGGAAAGTATTCTTTGCAATACCTCAGGTGAAAAATTATTATTGTTTATTTTATGAAGGAATACATGAAATAAATTTACTATTTACACAAAATGTACACATATGATTCTTTTATATTATAGAAATTTATAAAATTCCCTGCGTAGTTGGTATCAAAGTCAATGTTAGAAGCGAGCAAGCTGATATTTCATTCGAAGTCGCCATACTTTACAAACTACATGGTAAAATCAGGGATTGTCGTATAGTTTTTCATGATTTGCCAGATTTGATTATAATGTTATATTATAAACGTCATATGTTTTAGTATAAATAGGGCTTGTGAAAAGTACCCCCGCTTTAAATCCTAAATTAATTTGGGAAAACTGTTTTATTCATAAGCAAGCTTTGGTTGCAAAAAAGTTGAGTCCTGATTTGCATGGAGTATTGGATGTTGCCATTAAAATGGTAAATTTTATTAAGTCTAGGGCGTTAAACTCGCGTCTTTTTAAAGTGATGTGTGAGAAAATGGGATCAACTCATACCCAGCTATTGTTGCATTCAGAAGTGAGATGGTTGTCATGGGGATGCGTATTAACACGTTTATTTGAATTGAAAAATGAAGTCAGACTTTTTCTGACAGAAAGTATGTCGGATTTGGCTGATTGGTTTGAAAATGAGGACTGTATTTGCCAATTAGGTTATATGGCAGACATTTTCCATAAATTGAATGAGCTAAATCTACAGCTCCAAAGTTTTGACAAAAATATATTTAAGGCACGCGATAAGATAAAAGCGTTTTATCAAAAAATATTGTATTGGCAAAGTTGTATGGAAATTAAAAATATTTCAATTTTCCCATCCCTTTCTGAGTATATTGCGTTAAACAATGTGCCTCTAAGTGAAAGAGTATCAGGTATAATTAACAGTCATTTGATAAATCTTGGTAAAGCCTTTTTGGTATACTTTCCAGAAATTGAGAGAGGGAATGACTTTGATGACTGGGTAACAAATCCTTTTGCAAATCAGGTTGTTTCCAGTTCTTTGCTTTCAACGAAATTGAAGGAGGACCTAACCGAGTTGTCAGCTGACAGGTCATTAAAAATAATTTTTGATTGTAGATCACCATGTGACTTTTGGCACCCGGAAGGAGTTCAAAGAATTGATTGACATTGCTGTAACAAAACTCCTTCCATTCCCATTTACCTATTTATGTGAACAAGGTTTCTCAGCACTTACATCAATAAAAACGAAAAATAGAAATAGAATTGATGCTAAACCCTGTCTCATTCTAGCAATAAGTAATATTCATCCACGGATACATGAACTAATTGAAAAAAACAGCCCCATCTATCTCATTAAGAAATACATTGCCAATTTCAAAATAAAAAAATTAAAAATTTTCAATTTATGTACGTTTTGCAGAGATGTATGATCAGTAAAACACTTTCAAGTATGGAAATATATTACTTTAGGTTAAAATTTTGTGGGGAAAGAGGAATGGAAATACGAGTTCAAGGAGAAAAAAGAACGCGTAAAATTTCCGACTGTTAAAGAGATTGTTCTGGTACTTCTTAAATGGATGATGGTGCGCGTCAAATCGCTATGGTATTTAGATTCCAATGGATACATTTAAAATAGTGATGTAAGAGTTTCATTTTTAAATGTCAATATTTATAATCCGCCGAAAATTATATCCTTTGCAACTATTTAAACTTATGATGAAAAATATTATATGTTAACTTAAAAAGGTGTGAGGGGGTACATAGTTCATCAAAATTCTTTTAGGGGGTACGCGAACGAAAAAGTTTGAAGACCACTGGGCTAGACTATGCGAAATTGATTTATAAAGAACAAAAAGTAAATATAAATACTTTGCCAATCACTTGAACTAAATATGGAGTTCTCTCTTAAACCGCGTAGTTTTAGCCACTTGGATATTTGATAAATTTTTACAAAGATATAATTCACTAGACAAGCCTAAATTTTGAGGAATTCCATCTTAAGAAAATAAAACAATACTTTGACAAAAATTCGTAATATAGTGGAATTTTTGTCAAAGTATTGTTTTATTTCCTTTTACAAAAATGTTTCATTTAATTTATTTATTTTTATTTTATTTGTGATAAAAAATAAGGTTATTTTTTATGTTCGAGCAAATACCTGAAATTACAATTGAAATTTTTGCAGTCTCCGAAAAACGGATAACTTTCAACATACACACGTGATATAAGATAATGTATTATCCTCATATCCACCAGTAGACCATTGCTAACTCTTTTCCTCCCTCCCTAAGCATAAAAACATTTTGCTGCAAATAAAACAAAAATACAGCACCGTTTTACTTATTCCGTATTTTACAATATCGATTCCTAGCAAAGCTACAATTGATTTTACCCTCATTCGTTTGAACTTGAGTCTATAGAGAAAACTTATATTAACAATGTAAGGAATGAAGCTTCCATTTCCATAGACGTATCAGTTTTAGCGTTTATAAATGTGGGGAATTTTTCGTATAAGATAAAGAGATTTTGAAGTAAATCCTCATAATAAACGATTAATACATTTTTCATTCTTAATCGAGGAAACAATGCCTAACAAAATATTATTAAATTTTGTATTCTTAATTGCAGTAACAATATAACGACTCTATGTTGACTCAAGAAATACTGTGATTACAAAAACGTCTACCGATGATTATGACCAGCTAAAACGGAAGATTGAAAAAATTAGAAGACTTATCACGTGTTCAGTTGAGTAAATGTTTCTATACTACTGTGCGAAATTAAAGTTACATCCATTTTATTAAAAATAGGCACGACCTGAGTTTAACGCTTCTCCGATATGGTACTGACATTTCCGTACCGTTGTTGCAGTATTTTTAAGTTGCATAAACTTGATCATATACTAAATTTAGAGTCTCTCTTAGCAAAGGAGTACTTACGTTTTATTGAATGAAATTGATTATTACTTCTGCAAACAACGGCGCAACGACCTTGTATAGTAATATTTATGTGTAACTTACGATGCGGAACACTCTAAATAGATAAATCGCGCCCACGTTCGGTATTTAGTAGAAATATTTTTTATATAAAAAAACTTCACTTTTTTAAACAACTGGAAACGCCGACTTGAACTTCAGATCTCCGCATGATACTCATATGCATTTCTAATATCTAATTTACAACGCAGCTTGTACCATACGAAAATGATGAGAACGACTTTATTTCAATTTTTTCGATACCGTCAATTCTCTAGCTGATATCTCAATACAAGAACTGTCCGTTACTCTTTACTGTCCCCATCAAGTTTTCCTAAAAAAGAAGAGGCCACGTAGAAAGCAAAGCCGACGAAATTCAGTTACAGCAAGATGGTGCCTCGGAATTCTTTTACGCAACGAAATGAGTGGCGTTTCGCGAGAAAGAATTTCCTGTTTTAGATCGACTCTTCCAGAATGAGGGTCGACGGTATTGAATTATGACGGAAAATTTTAATCATTATCTCTCGCGGAAAAAAAGAAACTGGCAATATTTCAAACAAAAAATCATATACCTGACATTCCACGGCCTTCTTTTTTAAGTTGAAATATCGTTTGCGAGAGCTGCGAGAACATTGTTCGTGTATTCTTTTCCGGAGAGCGAGCGTCACATTTACGTCTCTAAAACGGTGACACTTTGAAGGACAAAAATAATCAGATGACGTACATTTGGTTTTATTAAAAAATCTCTTGCGTCCCTCTTTGATGCCTTTCGAATAAAAGTATTCCGACATTCGATGAAAACGTTCACCCTTAGAAATATCTCTGACGAGCGTTGAATTTCTCGGATTTTAAACTAGTAACTATAAGAGGAAGTGCGTGTAACATAACCGTGAAAGAAATGAACCGCAGCTATGAACGTTTCTAATTATAATCATTATGGTGCATTCGTACAAGACTTGGGTTCAATGCCCTATGGAGTAGCCAAGAGATTTAATAACTTTTTCGTCATTTGGATCTTTATTTCAGGAGTGCACTGAACTTAGAAAAATCGATATTAACATGATAAAGTTGCAGCCTATTTAATATATACAATTTATAAAGCACGCCTTTTTCGCTTGAGCGCAACATTTAATAATGCATAATATAATGACTGGAGCTACTTTTATATTTTATTGTAATTGAACCTCCTAGTTAATAAAAGTTTCACAATATGAAATTCTGATAATATTTTTAAACGGCCGTTAAATTACTAAAAATTCCATCTAAATACAACACGAACGCAAGTGTTCTCGACACATGGCGCTCTCATCGATCAAGCAGTTGTTACATAAAAAACGCCTATGTTTCTCATTTTTCAAATGTTATGCTAAGCCGCGACCATTGCTAGTATTTTTCCTTGAAATACTTCGAATAAAAAAAGATTTTTGGATCTTTCAACAGATCAAAATTCTTTCCCGTTACCTACTCCCGAAACAGGGGGCAGCCAGCATCCACACTTTCCAATCCTCCAATCCACTGTTTAATGCCCCTTTCCATTTTATTTCGGATTGCTCCCTTTGTGACTACCCCTTCCCTAACCCTCTTGGTGCTCCCCTTCCTCGTTGCTCAACCGTCGATATGCTACGACCCCTCTCCCTCGCACTCCTACTCTACTCCCGTTACCTTCCACTCTCCTACGCTCCATTTCGCTTCACTATTTAAGTAAGTGTCTTTTGTAACAGCCACTCTCTCTCCTGTTGATGACACCAAGCGTCGAAACCGCTCGTGCTCACTTTGGAGTTTTAGTGGGATTGTTATTAGGCAATAAACAGCTTTTAAATTTCTTTCGATTTTTACTTTCCTAGCGACATGCAATCCCAAAAATTTAAGGCCTCTTACTGTTGAGCGTACCACATTTTGAAAAATTACTGCCATCCGCAAGCCTACAAACATTTTTATTCCTTTTTAGAATGTTTTATCGATTCCATACTCGTAAACTCTAAAAGATGTTACAAGAAATCGACCTTTTTAACAGTTTACGTTGGTTATTGTTATATTAATTACTACTTTCTTCCGAAAGAGTGTCTTGATTTCGTAAATGACAGCCTATGACTTGGCTCAGCGTGGTAAAACATAAGATCTGTAAAATATAATATCTGAGACTTATAGTATCAATAACCAGCAATGAATTCGTCAAATATGCATCTATCATGGCATCAATAAACTGTCCAGAAATGGGATAAAAACCAGAATCAATTAGTACGTCATAATAGTTACACAAATTCAAGGGTTACGAATTTACCGCAAAATTATAAGATTTCCTGGACTGCTCTAGAAGCCGATGAATACTTATGTAAGCACAGTATTTTCTTTGAATAAGTAAAAGCAATTCTTCTATCGAAACCAGCACTCGTTTAATGAAAATTTAAATTAATTGAATTTCGTTGGATTTTTTGCGAATCGCTATAAGAATTAAATGACTAAATAATTATTACTAAATTTCAGATATTCGTTAATATAGTTAGAAGTTTCAATAAAAACTTTAAGAGATGCAACCTATGGTTATATTACGAAAGAGAACGCATATTTACCGTTTACTACTAAGATGCTCAAACCACTATAATTTCCATCTGAACTCAAAAATATTATTCATAGATTAACTAAAGCATTCAAATTAAAAACCATTCTTTAAACGTGCTCAGTTTAATCTTTTATAAAATCAAGAACAAGCTAAAAGAGAGTTTCAAAATCAAATGCTAAAGCAACTTTGAATGAGATAACTTACGAGAGATTATGAGCATAAAGACATATGTATAAGGATTCTAATTAAAGATGAAAAGGAAGAATGGAGAAATCTTCTCAAAGATCGTTTACTTTAAGAAATGCAAAACATGATTTATTGGAAATTGAAATATAGGAGAGAGAATAAATTTAAAATCAAACAAAAAAATTAAAGCGAATTTAATTTCTGAAGTCGAGCTGTTTTTTTGTAATAGCCTGCTGAGCTACTGTCTGAAAATGTTCCACAAGAGAAATGCAGGAATTAGGATATTGCCGGATTCTCCACCATCTTTGCTCGTTAAGACAAGCCATGGGTTGCATTTTATCAGGGAGGGAAGCTCTGGCAACAACCCTGCGCGAAAACCCTCCCTCCTTCCCCTACGTATTACGAAACTGTTCATTACGCTCCTCCGCGTCCTCGCGCTGGATTCCGGGTGTGTCGGCACATCCCCTTCAACACCTCTCAGGTAAAGATGGCGCAAGTTCCCTTAACTCCTCCGCTGCTTCATCTTTATATCCCCCTGGAGACATACTTTGCCCGTCTTAGCCTGCAATTTTGGCATTCGCTTCGCCAGGCCCTGCCTCCCCTTTTGTCTGATAATCCACGCAATAAGAACGGGAAATATGTGACGGAAATGTTACAAAGGAGCCAACGGTAGAAAACTAGCCGTATTCGTTATAAGAAATTTCAAGTGAAAGATGATTTTTAAAAAATATATATTTGTAGATGCTTAAAAAGCGATTCAAGAAATGTTGAATATCAGTTTTGAATCGATGAAAGGATGCGGCAAAGAGGCTATGAATGCAAAGAGACCCGAGTAAAGATTCAGCTTTATGATAGGCTACTGCTAGTTACCCCGAGATAAAATTGTGATTTTTGCATTGTATTCGAAATAAGTATTCTATATTGTGGAATAAGCCACAAAGATTAACATTAAACGCAGGAGTTTGGACTAGGATTATTGACAAAATCGTTAAAAAATAAATCTGGTGATACCCAAAGAGAGACGAGTTTTGTGTCATTAGATGATAAAAACTCGAACGATCAAAAAGCTTAAAATATAATACGTTAGATAAAGTTATTCTTGTAAGTTCAACCACTCTATGTACCTAGCACTTCTCACCACATTTTCGACGCAATAATAATACGCTCATAATTCATCTTACTAGATTACTTAAATATCGGAATTCCGCTTTACAGTTAGATTTTTTTAGCCCTACCTCAGGAAAATAAAAGATGGCTATTAAAAAGTGCAACGTAAGTGGAAATTAAATAAAATAGGTTAACAGTTTACCGAAAAACTTCTCATCTCGTCTTTGAGTATTATTTTTACCTGCTGCAGCGAAGAAATTTCTTGATCACGACGTTGGTATTTAAAAAGAATCTACCTTTGTAAATATCTCGTATTTTTGAAAAAAACTGCATTCAAAGGCGTATTAGAGTAAGTGAGCCGGAATATACGAATGTTATCCAATCCTCGAAGCTTGGGCGTACGGGGCTGAGGCGGTAAATCTGCCAGCCGAGAAAATGGATCCAACTGGGAATTTTTATACGGACCACATTTTTCCTCTCAAACCGCATATCCTTCTTAATTTTCCCTTTGAATTCAGAGGATTTTTATATCGCTTAGAAATTCACTGGAAATATTAAAGAAAACCGAAAAATAAAATTGATCCCTCTTTACAGAGAGTGTGGAAGAGAAAATCTTTATCTTCACCTACGGGATTCCATAATGTTTTGATAAGTAACTGAATTCTTAGGTTAAATGTTAAGCATTGTTTCACTGGATGTTTTGAAATATACAAAATGGAAGAGAATAGAAATAAATCTACGTTAGTGGTTATTGTAAAACAATAGAGGATCATCTTGGAATTAGTACAGTTTTAAAATACAATACTGAAATTGGTTCGACAAAAGAAAAGACTAACGGTAAATAAAATTCTATTCATTTTTCATGAATGCTTCCCTTTTAGTTTCGGAAAATTTCCATAAATATTCATAATTAAAAAAGGCATACGCTTATAAAAGATATCATTCCAAGATAGCGTTGGAACCTACGATCTTTGACGCATAACTCTTCCGCTCAAATGAGTTACTCAGAAACGCTTTTCGCTTGAAAAGTTTTCTTATCTCGGTTAATGTTTCAAAAATAAAAGTAAAACCCAGTTGAATGAAAGTTATTTTGCCAGATCTCCAAATGAATTCCCGCGTGTCAGTATGGCTCTGAAAGGTCAAGCAAAAAAACGAAATATAATCTTTCCAACTTGGATGAGTTTAGATAAACTGCACAAATGGGTAGACAAACCATAGAAATACAAACTGAAGTTTTTACAAAACTGATCAAAAATTCTTCACGTTGAACATCACCAAGTGAAATACTAAAGTATTCCTTTTACTGACTGCGGCATTTTGCGCTGTGTATGTATTTGAACTATCATTACCCAGCAAGTCGCCAAAAAATTAAGGTCTGGAGGATCCCAATTTATTACGATGCCGTAAACGGTAGAAAAGTCTAGCGCAAGGATCTCAAAACCGCGGCCCTCGAAGTAAGGTAGTTTACACTAGACGGCCAAAACTCAAGTGCATTTCATCAAAAATATTTCACGTAAATCTAAGAAATTTAAGAAGTATATTAAATCAGGACTTTTTATATATAAGCAGCTTTTTGCTAATTCTGATTTACTTGTAAAAATTCTGCACAGGTGGTATGCTCTTCCCGCTACCAGTTTCTTGTGTATCCCAAGTATCTAACCCTCAACGCCGAATCTATTATTTTTCTAATAAATGGCCCGCGTCATAGGGTTAGGGCGATTTCTTCCTTGTGGAAGGGGAGAGTAAATGTCCAAAGAATGTGAAACGGTGTGAGAACTGGGAAAGTATGAAGCCCGCGGACTAGGTACTGTTCCATAATGCGGCCCGCGCACCGTTTTAAATTTGAGACCCCTGGTCTAGCTCGTGGAGAGGAGCGTGGAGCTATGCGTGCTAGTGCTATTATATGAAAAGACCAAAAAAAGGAACGATAGCGTACGGAAGCAATGAGGAATCAATGATTTAATTCAAAAAGTGGATGGGGGTAGGCAGGACTGGCAGCGAAGAAGACACGGCCATCGTTAAACGTCTGAAGGAATGTAACAGACTCCTAAGAACAATAGCCAAAAACTTCGAATATAGGTGGGATTGAATAATTGCGATATTGACAATACCAAAACAGAGAGAAAAGAGAGGAGAAAACGAGAATAACTGGAAGAATCAGAAAGAAATCTTCATCAGGCAACGGACACACAAGACTCCTGTAAAAAACTTGGAACGCGAAATAAAAAAGTAAAGGTTTCTGCTGATTAAGAGACTTTTCAACTCCACCTAAGTGCTCCGAGAGGAGAACAAAATAAAAAACGCGACTAAAAAACGCTCCGCTGAAGAGAGGGACTTATATAACCCATTTCCTTCTTACCCTGCCCGCCAACAAATTGAATATTCATCACCTACGTCTCCCTCGGACCACTCCGTTCCTCCTCATATCGATTACCCTTCACCGCGTCATCCCCGTCATACCCTTCATCCCTTAACAAGCAATCTCGTGTGTGTTGGAGACGTGTGTCTGTCCAAGAAGAGGTGGGGGAAAGAATAAAAAGGGAAACACCCTCGCAAACCCTTGCAGAGAACATCCCTTTGCCTGCCTCTCTAACAATTCAAGCGGAATCTTTCGCGAGCCCGAATATCAGCGGGAGAGACACGTGACCTATATTTTTCGGGGAGACGCTGATGTCTGTAAACATCTCGTACTCCCGCCATCTCCCTGTATCTTTTCTCTCCCCCTCTCTCTATCCTCTTCTCCATCCCTCTCTATCTCCCATTCTAGCTCCATCTCGCTCTGTAGCTGCTCAAGAAGTTACGTGAAATACAGTAAACGGCCAAAAAGAACATCGAAACGTACAGCACGCGGCGATGCAGTTTTTTTTTAAAGTCTTAATATATATATGTCTCCGGCGTGCGGTTGTAAGCACCGCGAGATTCGATTCTCTTGCGCGGACGATAACGACCGCGATGAGGGAGAGAGATAGAGAGAACTAACATGTTACACTTGGGAATAACCCCGGGAGTTCGGTTCGGTGTTGCGGTCCTGTTCGTGAGGAAGTTTTTTTTCGGTCAAACAAAGGAAAAATAGCGCGCGGAGAGATGGGATTCGCAGCATGGTCTTTACACGCTTGCGGGATGCATCCTGCACTGTGCTGAGAAATGCCTCTGCTACACAGGAATATTGGCTCCGAACACGTCTTTCTCGGTCACGAAATCATCGAGTGGCATTTTTGTCTGCCGTCTCTGTTCGCGTCTCTCAAGACCCTTGATTCTATCCGAGGGAAAAAGATGCGTCATTTCCTCCACGATTTTAGGTAAATGAATGTGCTTCGTTGAGATGTATTCGTTAAGTTAGACTCAAGGAACTGCCTTTGGGTATAAATTATTTATGACTTTTCATGCTTTATTATTAGGCCAAAAAATGATATGTATTATTTTGTTTGCAAAAAAATTTGACGGGAATATAAATTTTGCACCCGCCTGTAGTAGTAAAAATTTACTTTAAATTAAAATGCAAACAGGACGGAAAGCATCTTGTGTAAATAGCCTAAGACTCTCTACCTACATTGACAGATTTTAGAGCAAAATAGCAGGCCATTTATCCGCAGACGTGGGTAATTTGGTTATGGGCGAGCTTTATTGACGGACACATTATCAATAACGATCGCCTTATGGTTCAACCAGGACATACCAATAGGGTAGGTGATTCGCTTAACACAAAACGTTTCAGAATCTATTTTGCAATTGCATATAAAATTCATATACATAATTCTGTTATAATTAATGTATCGTCGGAGATTCTCTCAATAAAGCTCGAAAACAATATTTTTCGTCCGACAAATTAGAAAGGAAGAATAATTACCTCATTTATTTGTTGATTACCTGAAAAATGCTGATTTCCCTCGGACGTTACGGTGGAACGAAATTAATTCATTGAAATTTTATGCGGATGCGAAGGTTCTCGATAAACAAATTGGTAACGGCTCAATTTAGTTTCCATTTTTCATTTCAATTTATGATATTTATAGAATAAAATAAAACGAGGGTGGCAATGAGATAACTTGAATATTGTGTTCACTGAAATGGAAGTAGCATTTTGATATTAATTTGCCTTTAATTATCAATCATACGGGATCAATGTGACTCAGACCTCATTTCCTCCTAACTCAAAAATAGTCATTTTCCCGAGAATTCTTTTATATATTTTCCATAAACGAGGATTCGATACTTAATAATGCGAACCAGTCTTACAAATATTTACATTAAGCAAAAGTTATCGATATTTATAAAGAAATATATATCCAAATGTGAAAAATTAATGGGGTATTCATTTCAAACAGAATTGCGAGTCAAACTAAGTTTTTTGGTTGATTCTTAATTTAAGTTTAACTGTTAGGAAAAGTTGGGGTATTATACACGCCTTGGCAGTTTTTATTTCTTCACGAAAACTAAATGGCATCTATCTCAAATATAAACTCAAACAACTATGATAATGCTACTACCACAAACGAGCAACAAGAAAATAGTGACGCTAACATTTCTCCTAGTAAGAGCTCTTCGTCAAGCACATTACGAGGTCAAAAAGTTGTCGATCTAATACTAAATAAGAAGCTGTCTACAAAAATTCTAAATTATAAAGAAAACTATTTGAAATTTGAATTTACGTCCATTATCGTTAACGAAGAACCACGTCCTAAATGTGTAGGGTCTTGAGATATTAGCTAATGATAGTATGAAGCCAACAAGATTAACAAGACATTTAAAAACTAAGCATCCAGAACATGCACAAAAACCTGTACAATTTTTTCACCGATGTTTAAAGTCATGTAATACTCAATCCAGTAATTTACAAAATTTCACCAAACTTAATGATAAATTTTGAGAAACTTCTCTTGAAGTTTCTTACTTAATAGCTAAAGACAAAAAGCCACACACCATTGGGGAAACACTTGTTCTTCCTGCAGCAGTAAAAATGGTTGAATTAATACATGGAAAACAATATGCCGACAAACTAAAATCCATTCCTTTGTCAGCAAACACCGTTGGAAGACGTATAGAAAGCATTGTTGAAGATTTAAATAAACAAGTAATAGAACAAATTACGCTGTGTGGGAAATTTACTATAGAGTTGAATGAAAATACAAATGTTTCTAACATGTCTCAGCTTTTGGTGTTAGCTAGAGTCTGTTTTAATAATGAAATACTCGAAGAGCTACTTTTTTGTGAGCCACTAAAAGAAAGATGTACTGGAAAAGATATATTCTCAACAGTAAATGACTTATTCAATAAAAACAATATTTTATGGAAAAACTGTTTGAGTATAACTAGTGATGGTGCGGCTGCTTTGAATGGAATAAAAAAGAATTCAAGGGCAAGGTTACTGAGATAGCACCACACGTGAAATTCATTCACTGCATCATCCATAGGCAAGCTATTGCAGCAAAGACGTTGGACCCAAAAGTACATATAGTGCTCCAAGATGTGATCAATGTGGTTAATTTTATAAAAACAAGACCTTTAAATAGTAGAATCTTTACAATACTTTGTAATGAGATGGGGAGTAACCATGAAAATCTTTTGTACCTCACAGAGGTTCGCTGGGTATCTCGCAAAGTACTTAATAGAGTTGTCGAACTTAAAGATGAGTTACAAATTTTTCTCTTAGAAAAAGAAGGGAAGTGTTCCAAATTTGCCGAGTTTTTCTGTGACGAGAAGTGGCTGTCAGTAGTATGCTACCTAACAGACATTTTCGAAAAAGTTAACACACTTAATCTATCCCTTCAAGGTAAAGGTGATGTTTTAACAATGTGTGAGAAAGAAACTAGTGATGTGGAGAGAGCATTTTGAAAAAGGATGTTTGGAAATGTTTCCATCGTTATGTAATTTTGTTGCCAAAAACGATATTAGTGTGTCACTCATAAAACTATTGTACTTGCACAGTTACAAAAATTGGAAACAGAATTTTCTGACCTGTTTGGAAATCTTTCAAATGAAGAATATCAATGGGTTTTGAATCCATTTGTCGAAAACGTAAAAATTCAACACCTTCCGATCACTGCCTAAGAACAGCTGATTGACATCAGGGAAGATGGAAATTTACGAGCTGAATTTTAAAAACAACCTTTACACAATTGGTGGATAGGATTGAAAAAAGAGTGCCATGACTTGGTAAGCGCAGCGAACGATGCACTCCTTCCATTTGGATCTACCTACCTGTGTGAGGTGACTTTTTCAGCTATGACAGTCATGAAAACCAAGTATCAAAATAAACAGAACTTGGAACCAGACCTTCGAATCGCTTTATCAGGAAATGTCAAACCATGACATTCAGAAATAATGAAAAATATTCAATCACACTGCACGCAATAAGAATATATTGTTGCTTATATCTTTATCAACTTTTATTTTAATTTATATTTTTGTGTATTTTTGCATTGAATTCTATCGGTGATTCTAAACCTATATGTGATTCTATACCTATATGTGTTTCTATAAAAATATGTATACATGTATATAATTTATAAATAAATAAATATTACATATATCAGGTGGTGCGTGCTATTTATTTTTACTAACATAGAGAAAAGAAAAAGTTTGGAGACCCCTGCTCTGTAACATGAAATGCGTCATAAAACCAAGTACTCCGCCAAAATACTAACCTGAGATAACACCAACAGTCACCTTCATAAAAGTGCTGTTTTTGACATTTTGTCCGTTGACAATAAACCTCAAATTGCATCATCCTACAATCACCACATTCGGTATTTGTAATCGCCATTAACTGCTGCATATCTGGAGCTCCAGAAACAGCAAAAGTTCCTCTTCGATAGAGGAACTTTCATAGAAAAGGTGTTTTGCGATCGATTAAGCCGCCAAAAAATGATTTAAAGCACTTACAAAGGCTCATAGCGGGAGCTATTCCTATTATCTAAGTATTAGCGCTTAATGGCAATACTACACACCCACATTCGTGGGTTTCATGTTTGCGGTTTCGCACATTTGTGTAAAAATTATTATAGAACATTCAATGTTCGCGTAGGGTAAATTCCACTTATTCGCGGTCGACTACTTGCAGCACACATTGCAGGAACCACTAAATGTATTCTTCAGTGGTCCCTATAGGGATCAGATTGACTGGCTTTGTTTCCTAACAGTAGGGTTGGCAGATTTTCAGAAAAGTAGAGCGGGACATTTTTATTAATGCATTAAATTATAAATGTATTACCGTATTGACTCAAACAATTATCACACCTTTTTCTTAAAATATTGTGAATAAAACATTTGGGGCGTTATTGCGCCTACCGGGCATCATTTTTTTCGCAATTCCACGTCGAGAAGTAAGGGGGGCTGAATTAAAGATTGGAGTGAATTTGAAGTATTTTATCTTATAATAATAGTTATGCTTATAATTACTAAAGATAAGTTTAAAAAACAGCAATAATGTAATTTCTGTATGAACAGGGGGTTGCTGTTTCCCTAACCACATTTTTTCCGTAAGCTTTTACTATCTATATTTGCGGTTTCTATGTCCGCGGGATTTTTCAGGAACGTAACCCCCGCGAATATGAAGGGGTTACTGTATATATTTTCCTATATTTAAAGGACAGTCAACAACCTACACAGCCCATTTCAAGAAGCTTATTCTCAAAATTATAAACGTACATTAATATTTTCTCGACAGAGAAAATTAGAGAGACGACAAAAAATCAGCATTGAACAGATGGAAAACACGTCAAATCCACGTGATCTCAAAATAAAACATAATCAACAGAAAGCTACACTAACAGAAACCGCTCGATGAGATAATAACATCAGCGGAAAAGGGGGAGAATTCCATGCCGTTTCGCGAAGTGGAACTAAAGATTCTCACGAATACAAATGACATTCTGCTTAAGAGACTCATTCCTTCGTATCGCGTCTCCATTAACAGTCATGTGTATAGGATGCGAAGAAGAACCTCCTTATTTTCATGAGACGCTTCAAATACTCCTCGCTGCAACGGCCGGGACGGAGTGTACGCATCTGCGCATTGTACCTATTTCGAATTTAGAACCCGATTGAACTCTATAAAACCAAATGCGGATCGCAAACCGACTTCCTCGCCAACTTTCGTCGCGTTATAAACTGTCTCGTTTCTCCAATTCACATTCCTATCAGACATTTTCATAGGTTTTTATTGACATTCAACAATCCCTACATTATGTCTTCCCGTGAGACGAAAGAGGTCGCCGAAATCATGCATTCATGTACACACTATTACGTTTATGGTTTGCTGGAAACCATACAAAGCCACCTAAAATATCTACAGAGGAAAATTATCTATTCTGCGCGAAAATCCTTTTTTAAAAATATTTAAAGTGTTGATACTTTTTGTAAATAACGGCGATATTCCGAATCTTCAGAAATGCAAGTCTTGCGAGTTTACGAGGCAGTTGCCCCGAAGAGGAATTAGCGTCACTGAGATCGTAGTAAAAGGCTAATGCAAAGCACTAACTCAGTCACTGAACTCGGATAGCATTTGAGGTTTAATCGAAATAAACTCTACGTCCGGCATTTTGGAGGCTCAGGTTCGATTCCCGATCAAAACTCCACGAAAATCTTTAATTTGGTATACGGCCACATGCATATTAAATCAACTACTTCAATGGTAATTTACTAATTTTGTCTTACCTCTACGCCGATTCCGATACAAAATCCAAAAAGCTCCATCGAATAGTCTTTTATAAAAAATCTGAAAATTGAGTAACGCACCCTAGGGATAGACAGACTTGATCATTAAATCGGTTCCGATCAATAATCGAATCATTTTAATCGATTCATTTAATTAGATAGATTAGATGAATAATTGCTATTTAAATGGTAAGGTTTCATTAAGGTGATAAGTAGCATAAAGTAAATTGAAGGAGCTGACAATGCAAGGAATCGATTCCATTTTTATGAAAACTTCAAAACGAAAAATATTCTAAAAATTATTCAATTATTGGAAGATGACATATAACGTTAATTAAAGTAAAACTTGAACAAGTTAAGAAAGTGGACAGTGTATCACAAATAGGAGGGTTTCGTGCGGTGAAGTATTTGAAACTAAACGACATATGTACAGTACACTCCCTCAAACCCGACATTCAGAAAACAGGCTTTTTTACATTTGAAACCATAATAATAATCCGAAAAGATTATGAGAAAACCGGAAAGTTTTCAGTCTTACCGTTTCATTTGTTTTGCTCTCCAGCTCAGCTGACGCCGGTTTCAGCATTATTTATAAGTAATGTAATGTAATTCTTATTTTTTCGCCTATTCTAAAGATATAATTCATGCGTTTCAGATAGAAGAAAAACTCATAAAGAAAAAGCCTAAATAAGTGGGGCACGATATCTTTAAAAAAATTACAAAGAAAAGTGTTGGACCATCTTCTACACCTCGAAAATCCTGCGGTTTGTACCTCATCAACATCAGACAGCATGCTTTTCACCTTATTCGTCTCCTGTAATTCAAGTCCTTTTACCAAATTCCATGAAAATCCGTTCAGTTGAAGCCGAGAACAAACATGCTTACGGACGGACGGACGGACAAAACGAAGCTAATAGGCGTTTAAGTTGGAGATAAAACGCGAATAAAAATTAACCATTTTCCATCGTCAGAGCATGAAAATTTTTAACAAAGGCCATTACAAATAATACATACAAGTTTAATAAAATAGGAAAATAGAATTTAAAGCAATTCAGAACTTCCTAGAAAGTAAAAGTAACGAGGTTTGACAACGGTTGGTGACGCAGAACTACAATACATAAAAAATTACAGATTTTAAGAAAAAATTGAGTTTGATCGACATAAATGGGCTTTTATAACATTTTAAAAGTTTTCCTTCATTTTCATTTGGAAAAATACAAATCGAATCATCTGAATCTAGTCATTTGAAACTATTCGTGCAATTAATCTTAACTAGGGAATCCATTCAACTTTTCCGATTAATCGGAACTAATGAGTTGATTCATCCATGAATCGAATTGGCCAACCTTAACGCATCCAAATAATATAGAAGTTGGCGGCATAGCACAATGACGTCTACCCTCCAGACTCGAAAACCTCTGACCCAGACACATAGCGGGAGAGACCGAGGCGGGACTTTTCCGACCAGAACACGAGCAGAAACAAAAGGGAGCCGAGGTGCCTGCGGAAGTAGATTGCTGCCGCTTGAGGATGGAAAGCGAGGATGACGGAAATAAAGGAGGGAAGAGATGGAAAGGCGGCGAAACCTCCAGTGCAGCCAACGCATTATGTGAGACGAGCCTTGAAGCTTTATGGAGGAGCGAGCAGTTGGGGAGTCCGGAGATGAATCCCCGTAAAGGAGATTCGTCCCCAGAAAAATCTCAGATAAAGATGCGACGCTCGGTACATTTTCGCACGAAAGGCTATTGTGCGCTGGCGAAGAACATGACGTGGATCACGAGTGCTCGGGAGAAAAAGGACGAGTAACGAATGACAGAGATCATCTTCCTTTATCAGAAACGAAAAACATTTCGCCAGCGCAAGTTTTGGACGAGGCATCCAAAGTTGTACCCTTTATAATAAATCGGACAAAAATACTGGTTTCTCTGAATGCGTGAAATGTATGAAATGTTTAAATTTTTCGATAAAACCCTAGATTAAAATTCTTAGGTTCTTAAAATGAAATTAATATCGGGGTGTAACATGGATTAAAATTGATCAATTATTAGCGGTATTAAAAAAATCCGCTTACGCGTTCGGTTTGTCCGTCTGACGAAAGCAGATATAGACTACGTTTTTTCGCCAATCGGTTTAGTATTCTGTCTTGGTATGCACGTTTTCTTGTTGAGATCCGTCTGTCTGTCTGACGCACTAACTCCTAAACGAAAGAAGATAGAGATTTCGTTTTCACGCCAATCAATTTAGAATTGTCTCGTTGTGTAAGTTTATCGGTTTTCTGTCTGTCTTTTAAACCGTAATTTATTTTCTGCTTCAGCAACTCTTTCCTTACTCGTTTAAAATAAGTTGCCACAGTAATTCCTCAAGTAATTAACAAGTTTAATAATACATTCTTTTAATAAAATTTAATGAATAAGTTCTCAAGTATCTCCAATAGGTTATGCAAAAAACATATATCGATAATGGATTCTAACGAATACTACTGATGGCGCTTGCCATACGATATTTCGTGAATTTACTTAATTAACAACTTATGGTTTAATTTCATCAATAAGAAGAGCTCAATAACTCTCTACTGAACTCTTTTCATTTGTGATAGGTATTTATATTCGTAAGTTACACAGACCCACATTCAAATTTTCCTTGATCGATTCGCTCTGTTATAGGTTCTCATCGACTTCGATCGACAGTTACACAATCACAACTGAGGTTTCAAGCTCTTTCAATCCCCACAAAACATAAAAAAAAACTTTAGTAGGTTCTCGGAGATGATGGTCTTTATTTCTCGAGAATTCATGTCTTGCTGTCACTTCTTCTGCATATCTGACATCGAAATCAGAGTTATAACACCATCAAAGAGCATCATTTTTTTGTTACCGACGCGGGTAAAATGAACCCGGAAATGTTGGGGAACGGATAAATAATAAACAATCTGTAACTGGATGAACGTGGAAGCTCGATTTTTTCCCATTCTCGAAATTAATCAAGTCGGATAGGAAAAAAGAAATAATCAAAGTCCAATACCACCGACATCATTCAATTGATACGCCATTTTCTTTCTCGCCGAATCGATAATGTCCAATAAGCTCAGGAACTTTATTGATCGCCTATTTTTTAGTCGCGTTTTAGACGGTTGGAGTAATGGCCGAGGAAGGTATGGAGGGCTCGGTCATTATCGAGCGGCGTCTTTGTTCCCGCCGACTCTAAATCTTGCCCAAATCCTCTTCACCCCCTCCCTAATCCCAAATACCCACGTTACCGCAGGCCGCGCTTAATAATCTGCTTCCGATACAGGCGGTTTTTTACATGCCTCGTTTCCCCGGAGAATACCATTTTTCCTTCATCTCCGTCCGTGCATGGTTATATTTTTAGGGAACGCGACAATGAAATACATCTTTCGCTCTCACTCGAACATAATGAACTGCTGCTACAGAAAGCGGTCGCTTCAACGAAAGCGAAGCAGTGGTCGTGTGTTTTTTAGTTAAATGTGATGAGGGTAATAAATGCAAAAAAATCCTGTTTTGTTCCGCTTGAATCAATCGTATACGTACCTTTCCAGTTTAAAAATATGAAACAATCTATTCTTATTGTCATATTTCTGGTAGTTTCAGCATAGCTAAAAGTATGTTGCTCCGATCTATAAAATTCTATTGAATATGTCGGTAATGCTAGTAATCAAAAATATAGGCACATTCAAATTAATCATTTATTAGGCAAAGGAACTTGACAAAAACGTTTCCTGGATTCGACTGCTGCTTAAAACTGCTTCAAAAAGACGTGATCCATAAACCCAAAACTGAGTTATCAAGAGTAGAGGTCAATTGATTATCAAGGTAACTACCGTGGCCGTAGTAAAATAGAATAAACCAGACGCGCATCTCACCTGCAAAATAGTCGTCCTCAGCGGTAATTCACGGATCATACTTTTTAGAATCGACTGGGTTCGGCTACTTTTACGTTGAAATGCGCCTCTGGCTCATTTGAAAGTTTCTTAGCTTCGACAATTGTCTTTATCAATTCAATCCAAAAAAACTACAACAAGCGCTTATGTTACTCTGAGAAAATGAAAACATCATGCATTATCGTTTAATATAGAACCAAAAATACCCATTAACTTTTATTGCACGGATTTAAAATCAAATTTGTAGGCGAAGGTGGACGGAGTTTTCAAGGGCATTTATATAAAACTCTGCAGCATTTTTGATGTTTTTCATTATCTCTCTAACCATCATCGATAAAATTTTGAAATAAAAAGCATCTTAAAAACACAAAATGACCGACCATTTGAACTATGTGAAATTTTCATTTAAGCTTCTTTCATCAAAATAACATAAATAACAAGAGAGGAAAGATGCACGCACCATGCCTGCATACATGCGAGGTAGAGGGGTTCTTTACGACTTATGCAATCATGTTAAAACATATAAGTATCAATGGCTTAGTATAATGTCTAAGATACGCCAGTAGTGATGCCAAGGAAATATCGAATTTTTGATTGGCCGATTTATTCCCTAATCAGTTGTAATTAATAAAACAACCGGCAATTATTTGAAACATATCTAACTCGAATATTGATGATACAATCTTTATGTTCACGTTCATCCCTTACTCGTAAATTACCCATTTCTTTTCCCTTACACGCTGAGTATATGTAAAGAAAATAGATGTATTTACGTTCAATTCTTCGTCTATTTCCCTTAACTTACTAAATGTTGCGTGCGCACGAAAAAACTAATTAATTAATTAATTAATTAGTTATTTACAGCAGATATTGTTTGCTTCAGTTGACCCGAAGATTTTTTTCGTTGACAACATTTCAAAAACACGGGAAAACTATGAAGTTCAAAGTGAATTATGACTTTCTCGTTTGATTTTATTAAAATTGTCTACTCCGATAAAAATCTACCGAACATAACATATGCTATTTTACTAGTTCCACAAATTTTGTTTGAAGACTTTTTTGTTTCAGGTGATATTTTACGAGATATAAAGAAAAGTTCATTTTTTGTCACCAGTAAAGTGGCACTCCCGATTAGGCTACGTGAACCTTTTATATAATTTTCTTAGTTTCTTAGCCCTTGCGTTCTAAATACCAAATCTGATTAACATCCGCCCAGTAGTTTCGCAGATGAAAGAAGATGACTGGCGGACACGACCTAACCATACGGCGTTTTTTTATATTTTAGTGAACACCAAAATATATCGTAATTCTATAAAAAATAAATAAAGATGATTTATACTCCTTTACATGTAGATTTGGCTGTCGCCCATCTCCTCAAATGGACGCGAACTGCGTGCCCCAGTTCAAACACAGTGCTTGTATCGTTTCCAGAATCAGTGAAAAAACTAAATGAATAATACGAAGACAATAAAATCCAGCCGAGTGAGAAACAAGACGGAAAATTATGCCCCATAAATGAAACACAGAGATTTCAAAGGCGTTCTTCATGGTAAATACGCATAAAACGGTATCGAAAAATTGGGCAGTTCTTGAATTTTTATCTCAGAAACTATGTCATAATTATGTGGTCTTGCAGACGTTTTTGTGGAATATTTTGTCCTCTATCCGAATAATGTTTTAAATCTATACCTTACAGATCGTATAAGAGCATGGAAGAGAGAAATATGGGTTGTTAATTGTTGTCTGCCAATGGAATTGTCGCATCGATCGATAAAAGCAAAATATGTGGTGCTATGCTTAGGATTTTCTCGAATTTTTTTCTCCGAAACTAAAAGTCGTAATTAAAATTTTGTGCTCATTTCGAAATATTTTTTAAATCTATACCCTACAGATACATACAAAAGCTAGGGAGAGAAAAATATGGCATCTAATTGTTGCTTGGTGGATGCCATTTATCGAGATGAAGTTTATTTAAGTGCTTATATAAAGTGGAAGTTCTAATTGATGGATACAATTTGGCGATAAATTTTAATAGGGATAACTCGTAAGTAATTTAATTAAAATCCCTCCAGTGGTTTAGGAGATGAAAGTTACGACAGACGGACGACGGACGAGAGGTGCACATAAGGCGTTCCGCTACTACTGGTAAAAACACCTAAAAAAGAGCGAGAGAATTCTCACGATGATTTCTTTATTCTTCAGGGTAAGTTTATGCCAAACTATGACGCATTACACCCAAAGAACTCTTCAGCTAATTTAAAAGTAGCGATGGACTTGAAATCTGAGCCCGACGACTTTAAGGATGGCATATATGCGAGGCCGAAACACGTGGGAACTTTTATTCCTTTCGTCCCTTCAAACAAACTTTTCAATGAAAACTAAGTTCTCTTTCTTATAATAAACGCTAAATTTAATAAAATATAATAAAATCCTTTCTAATTTTTTATAATTTCGAATAGGTACACGTGATTTAAAATTCGACCAATTGTATGAATACTACTCGGATATTTATATTTAATGAGTAAATAATCTCGGACTAATATTCTTTCAGGACTAGTATTATCTCTTAAAGTCTCCTTCCACCAAAGGAACCTTAAAACGCAAATCCGATAAGTTTAACGATGATTACAGAAGAATTACATTCGGAAGCACCGATCTAAAAAGCCTCCGTAAACTTCATGAACCAAACACGCTCGGAAACATTCATATTAACTCGCACAATCGTAACGCAACGCTTTTCTTTAAATGACACGGCATCTCCACAGAAACATCTTCCTTCGTTCATTTCGGAAAGGACGTCCGAAAAAAATGCATGTCCTCACGGAGGCATTTTCGTCTATTTTTCTCATCCTTCGCGGCGGTAAAAGCCTTCTCATAAAAAAATCTTTCTCTCTCCCTCGCCCGGCCCCATCCACAAGCTGGAGAGAGAAAGAGATAGAATGGTATAGCGACGGAAAGATGAATGGTTTCAGAGAGAAAACAACCTCTCATCTCTCTCTCCTCACTCCCAAAAACTCTCTCCCCCTTCTTCATCAATTATGAATTGGTTCGGTATAGGGAGAGAGAGAGAGAGAGAGAGGAAAAGAGAATGTGGCTGGTAGGGAACCTTAACAGAGTCAATGATACGCTCAGAGACCAGCGGGCAATTTTCCCCATCCAACCCTCCCCCCATCCATCCCCTCCACTCCCCACACCTTCCCACACCCACCTCTAAAATCCCCTTTAACACTCCACCCACGTTATGCCACCTGCATATGATGGCCGCGCAGACGAAATAATTTAGGCCCTCAACTTCGGTCAGGTCTCCCACGGGGAAAAGGGGGAGGAGGGGGGAGGAGGGGGCAGTAAGAGGAAAGGTAGGAGCCATTGTGAGTACCAAAATCCTTTATATCCCTCCTCCTCTCTCACTCTCCATCTATCTATCTCTATCTCTCCTTAATCCGTTAATACCCTGCTATCCCGCTCCCTCCTGTCTCCTGTCACCCGTCCAACCCTCACACTTTTTCCTCTTCATCGCGTATCTCATCGGAATGTCGGATCCCAACGTTCGCATTCCGATTCGGTGAGAGGGGGGTGAAGGTGGGTGGGGGAGAGCACATGGCGAATTTACACGACGCGCCAATGGCCTTGGATTGCTTTATTAAATCGAGAAACGGTAGAATAGTCTCGCTTACGGCATAAATCATTTAAAGGGCTAACTCTCTCTTCCCTTCAAAAATCTCTCCCTAACTCCTTTTACTATCGTCCTCTCTCCCATTCTCCTCTCTCCATAGTATTTCATTTGGCAACCTGTCAAGGCTTGAAATAGCTATTTCCTGACTCGATTCTCAAAAGAGGTTCGGTTTGGCAGCGGCTTATTTGAGAAGGGTTTTGGGATGCGAGGGTTCATTTTTTTACGCTCGAAACTACGAACGGAAAGTAGCAATGTTTAGTCAGCTTTCGCTGCTAGACAGTGGACCTCGCAAAAAAACTGTTTGATTTAAGACCATTTCGCTGTTTCCTTTGTCCTTTCTTTGACGCAAAGTATATTAGGTACCGTGATTTCAATTTTTCAGAGTATATTTTCACCCCTCTCTTTCTCTCTCTCTCATGGTGATAGCAAAACAAACGTGTTGAAATATCTTTACAAAAACACGAACACAAAAAATACATTAGGCTATTACGAGAGATCTAAAAATTTGACCATTAAATTACTTCTTAGCTCTTAAGTAGTACGTATTAGTTTGTTCAATGCCAGTTTGTTATCTTTCCAAATGACAAAAAATAACTTTTTAAAGGATACAGATAGTTGAACACACCGTATGTAATTAATAGAAGGGTTTTCAAATGCGGATGATACGAAATGGTAGTTTTACTATAATCCACATAAGTTTCAATTATAGCCACGCGTACCAATAATTGTTTCAAAGGTTTCTATTTGATGGATGGAGACTTTCATCCCATTAGTTACATCACGAAATCTCTCAACGTATGCTTTGTGGCTACCATAGCAGAACTGCTCCATTAAAATTTTTGCAGGACAGACTAAGAGAGGATGAACTAAAGACTCGAGCCAGATCATCTATTAAGCATGAATGAAAAATTATATATTTTAAGAATAAAGTAATAATATCTTTTTCCCGATAGAAACCCATAAACGTTATTAACACAACGTATTTATTTATCCTTAAAGTGTTTCTACCGTTTCTGGCGTGAATAAACGTAGCTAACAGGAGCTTTTGTGTACTTCTACGCTGTTTCATTAAAATAGAAAAACTAATGAACCAACATAAATCTAAGGAGATAATCTAGTCGATTTAAAAAATTCCCGTTATTATACTTACTCATAAAGAATAACGATGAATAGAAATAATTTTAGAACTTTTTGTCCGTGGAGCGAAATAATGTCCATTAAAGAGACTAACGATCCACCGGAGCAATGTTTCTGCCTCGGTCACCTTGATTTAGCAAAAAGGATAAATCGCGAGTCTTTGGAATGTATTTCGCACGTTATAGCTAATTGCATGTCAACAAGCGCCGAGACAATTTACGAAAGCCATCCTACTATTTTCAATTATTTCCTCCTGATGTAAAATAAATCAACTCGCAGCGCACGATCAATTTTTTTTATTTTGCGAGTTAAAAGGAAGTAATCAAGTGCTCTTCCGGTTAATTCGTTCGACTTAAATAACGCTAACCGAAATTAAAAGTCTTCGCGAAATATTAACAAGGATGGAGAATCCGGTCGCTCGAAAAGAGGTGAAATTTTAATTTTTCTCTGTCATCGCCGAAGCCCTGTTGATCCATTTCTCTCTCCACTCAACCAGATACTAGTTTCCAACCACGCAGACCACGCCAATTCTTTATTCACAATCACTCCATTAATTGCTTAGCAATTGGAGGAATGGAAGCGACGTTATTTTATTCCTAAAAAAATGTCATCGAGCACCTGCGTCAATTACGCAACGGAAATAGAATATTTAAACTGCACTAGCAGTCGCTTCATTTAATCACACTAGGTTCAAGTCAGTTGATTAACGTTAGGCAGCTGATAGCAATAAACGTAAACTTTCCTTAACCTGGATTTGGTTCCGGAATTCCACATTTGATTACAAAAACCAAGTATCGTAATAAGCAATATCTACTCGACAACTGGTTTCACATTACAATATCCATTATACCCAGGGCCGTGACTAGGGCGGGGCAAGCGGGGCATCTGCCCCGGGCGTAACTTAAGAAGGTGCGCAAAAATTGTTCATGGTAAGTTGTGTGAGGTTGCATGACACCAAGACGGGCGATTTCACTACTATACTTGTTCCAGACATACGCATAGCAGAAACTATAAATTTCAATGATGTTATTGATGAGTTTGTTGCATTAAAATCACGTAGAATAACTCTTTAATATTAAAATATTTATACTTTCTGTATTTTAATTATGTATGTGTGTAATTATGTATGTACGTAATTAAATTTATAATTATGTATTTAGATTATGTACATTTATAGTGAGAAATTAAATCATTTATAGTTTATTTTTATTTATTAATTGTTCACCCCAAAATCCATATAGTAAAAAAATAGGTATTAGAGAATTTTTTTATGGAGGGGCGCATATTTGGTAGTTTGCCCCGGGTGCTAAAATCGCTAATTATACCTATACATTGAAAGTGCCATAATATAAATGTCCGTTTAACGTCATTGGACAGATATGATGTCGAGACTATATAAAACGATGGCTACCGGTGCAAATCCATAAGTGGCAAGTTTTACTGATGGCCCATGATAACTTAATAGCTTGAATTTAGAGCATTAATCATCCATATGTTAAAATTACTTAAAATCATCGTAGGAAATGGAGACTGGAGACAACAAACGCGCAAAAGAACGGAATTTCATTTTCCTAAAGTCGATTTTCTAATACGTGTCGAATCGGTCCACAAGTTTTTAAGACGAAATTTTGAAGTGTTTTTTCCAGGAAAATCTTTCGACATCAAGGTGGTTTGCATCGATGCCAGTTTCGTATAATTGCGTACGATTGACTTGGATAATAATAACTTCGAGTTGCATCTACCGACTTCTTCACGAAATTTCGACGTTGTTTTGAAGTTTAAAACAATATTTTGGTTGCGATAAATAATAAGTCAGATATAGAGAGCAGAGTACCTCTTTAATCTTTGACCAAAAACATAAAAATAAAATACATATAAATTAATTTTAATGAAATCATGTTTTACAAGCACCAAAAAAATAAATCTAAAATTCCAAAAATTGAAAGTCAAAATTGTTTTGGAATTATAAATGTTGGCTAGCTTAATGGTTAACAAATAAATCTTCAAAAATATTTCTTTATATTCCCAAAACTATTGTTACACTCTGAAACATTCAATTATATCAATTTTATACGCATAGTTAGCGCTTTTATCTAAAAATGTCTTCTGCATTCGTATGTTCGTGTACAAAACAATTTATAATGCCAATATTCCAGGATAGATAATTCTACATTATGGCTACATATGGAACACATTTGATGGATCTAATAACAACTGCTGGGGAGTAATCAAAATAAATCACTAAAAAGTACAAGCCGCCACAAATGCAAGCAACCAAAAATACATCGCAAGGTAAAAGTCGGTGAAAAAAGTGCCTTGTGATATTTGCTCTGCTATTCTTCTCTCAATTGTTTTAATTTCGTATTTTCATTTTATATTACGTTGTATGGTTTAGTTGTTAAACATAAGGCGGGCCGCGGGTTGGGTACAGATGCTATAAGTGAGTTTGGTCGGATTCGATTTAAATCGATAAATGTCAATAAGTATCGAATTTGTTAAAATTTCAAATTCGACGAAAACGAATTGTCGTCGATAAGTGTCGATTTTTCACCACAAATTTCTCCACGAAATTATGCGACATGATTTTTAAATTTGGTTTACCACAATCACACCAGGTATTTTAGCTCCAAAGATACAAAACGGATAAGAAAACCGGCATTTGTCATACCAGACGGCAACACTTCATTCGGCATTCCTTACACTTCCCTCTAAGGTCCTTTAAATCTAGACTTGGTAGATTTCGACGTTTATTATTTTTAAATCGACGATTAAAATCGAGATTTTCGACGAATCGACACTTAAAATTACTACTTGGTAGAATTCAACCTTTATTTTTTTTAAAATCGACGTTTATTTGCCAGAGATAAATTTTAGACGAAAATCGACGCTTAAAATTAGGTATTACTTATATATGCCTAGAAGTTTTCGGCCTTTCAATTCGATGACTTAAATTTACTTCTTATTTTGAAATTCTTAAATTTTTTATAGTTAATATTAAATAAATCACTCAATAACGAATTTATTAAAATATTATTTTATTTTTTACTTACAGTAACAAAAGTATGCAATACAAAGTAAGAAGTATATTTACATCGTTAATTTGAACTTTTACTAATTAAACCGTGACTTTTAACCAAAAAAATCAACACATTTGAGCCGGCCATGAAATTTCGCGTGCTTCTTTGGATTTAGGACGAAATGGTCAGGAACTGAGTACACTACGGGACTCTAAATCCGGTACACAACATGTTAATGCGACGTATGCACATCGTACAACCATATATATACAAATAAATACGCAGAAAAATATTTTGACCTGAAAGCTTACCTCGTTAAATGACAAAAATTAGTTAGTGCAGGAAAAAGTTCATTGTGCGAACACGAAACGATATTTTTTGTTCATGCATTGTCCCTCCTTTCTTTACAAATTTTGTCAAA
Organism: Tanypteryx hageni; assembly: GCA_028673005.1. Taxonomy (NCBI): domain Eukaryota; kingdom Metazoa; phylum Arthropoda; class Insecta; order Odonata; family Petaluridae; genus Tanypteryx; species Tanypteryx hageni. The sequence continues at coordinate 46,442,825 of CM054117.1, forward strand.
CGTGATGATTTTGACAACCAACCTATATGAGAAAAAACATTAATAGTCATTTCACGCCTTATACTAACTGAATCTTGATGATTAAACCAAATTAGCACCTTGCATATCGGTCACGGGAATATTATTGTTGTTCTACGACACTGAAACTTATTGTTAGTATATTTTTAATCTCAAATATCGTAAGCTGGTATTTCCAAATCTAGATATTTTGATTTCGTACAATTCTTCAATCGCGTCATTGACAAGTATATTATTTCGCGAATATTGATAGTAAATTATGCTTTACCTCTTGAAATCCGAACAATATACTGTTTTCCGAGAAACATTAAAAAAGATTAATTGGAGATTTCAGCTAAAAGGCTTTTAGACATTCGTTGATGCAAATTAAGGAATAATTAAGGAAAAAACATTAATGATATAATTATCGCAATAATATTTTAGCCTTCATAAAAGAACTATCTAATGCATTTCTTTGCATTATTTGATATATTTCATCACTGTACTAAATATTCTCTTTATTTAGCATAAAATATATAGAGAGAAAAATTGGACTAAATTATTCAGCGCTCGATCAACAGTCTTACCTCAAATCCTGATTAAAATGTGCTTTTCCAATCGGCAATATATTTTCAAACAAATAGCAAATGAATATAAATGCTTCATCACTATTCAATTTCAAGTAAAGATACTGGTTTAATCGATCCAATTGTTGACAGTACAGCTCATAAGTCAGTGTCTGGTGTGGATTCAGGAGTTCAAAGTGAATCACTCCTCTCATGTCCCACCGAATGCAGAGCATTATCTTCCGTGGATGGAGTCCAGGTTTTGGGGTGAGAACTCGTTTTTGCCAGCGACTCAGCCACTGTTTTTTACGTTTGATGTTGAAGTAAAGAATCCATTTCTCATCCCCATTCACAACCCGTTCCAGAAACGGTTCGCGTGTTTGGCGGGTAAGGAGAGAAGAAGCAAAGCTGACACGTTGGAGAAGATTTTCGTTGGAGAGTTTGTGAGGCACCAAAACACCCTCTTTAAGGTTTTTGCCTAGATTTCTGAGGTGTGTTCGCACTGTCTCCTGAGAGGCATTTTTTGTCGCCATTTCCCGGGTGTGTTGCCGAGGGTCAGACTCCACGAGCGCCTTCAAAGCTTCGATGTCGATTTAAATTTGGCGGCCTCTACCGGAGCAATTTTCGAGGCTGAGGTCTCCAGAACGGAATTTGTTGAACCATCGATGACATTTACGGATATCCAGATCTTTTCCATAAATTTCTCGGATATTCTTCGTGGCTACATTAGCGTTATTTCCTTTTTTAATTCATCATTATATGCCGAATGTGTGCCTCGTCGGTGGCCATGTTTAAACAAGAATATGAAGGATTGCCTGGCACAACGATAAACATAAACATCCAATTTACACAAATATGTTTAATTGGTTAATTAGACCAATTCTGAAGGTTATAAGAGCTTAATTAAACCTATTCACAAAAACTACAGTAATTTCTTGACAACCTAATAATTCAGAATAAAATTGGTTTTTAGACGTATACTTTTTCATCTTGTTGTAAAATCGAAGCTTATCGACAACTATTTATTTTCGTCGATTTTGAAAGTTTTAAAAAATCGACGTTTATCGATTTAAATCGAATCCTACCAAGCCTATTTATGTCATTGTTTTAAGAACCCATACTTGGCTGCCGCAAGATCAAAAGGCACGAATACGGTACGAAGCAAAATAATCCGTTTATTGCACTCTGTCATTAACCTTGATCAAATTAGATAATTCGTACGCGCCTTGGATCATTTTCACGATTTTCACCTACTTCTCTCTTCACGTCCCCCCTCGTCCCACCCGCAATCCCAACCCCTTACACTTACTCAAATGCCGACTCTCCATCACCAAAAGATCTCTCTTCTATCGATTGCCCCAAACATTTAATTCCCTGGTTCGTTTGTTCCCTGTTATTGATATGTTTTCCCCCATCTCATCCTTCTCTGCACTAGTTGCCCGGTCACCCCCATAATTCTTATTGTCTAAACGCTTTTGACTATGTTTCTGTTTTTGCATTTTCCTGTTTGGAACAATTTAATATCTGTTCCACGATTGTTAATTTAATTTATTTTATTTGTTATTTTATGTTGTTATATTACGGATCCATTGTAAAAGGCCAAAATTTGGCTGTTTATGGACCTTTTTTAATTAAATAAATAAATAAAAATAAAATAAAAATATGATCAGCCGCCATATTCCAAATACGCAAAGGTAGAGGATCGCCACTTGTGTCTTCTTCCGATCTATTTCAATGTGAAAATGGTTTTCCCAAACTCAGAAATACGTACCGATCACCGGATGTACCTATAATATTTTCACGAGCTGCTTCATATTTTTGGGATTCATACCCGCAATTCATCCACTGAGAGCACTCGCATTTCGCACTCTTTTTCTACATTCGTCGTCGTTTGTTACTCAACAAAGATGTCTTTCTTCACTATATTCATTTGGTTGTACAATATATTAAGGTCACATTAATTTTTCTATCAATGGTCAAGATTTCGTGAATAAGCGAGGCGATTTAACGAGTAAAATAAACTTTCTGGTTTATTCAGGAAAAGTAGCTATACCAGATTAATAATTGAAGTCCAAAACAGCATATACACCAAAATCTTGAGAGCAACAAACAACCAGGCATACGAGATTTAATTGTTATATATAAACTTTGAGCAAAATTTCATTAGAAGAAATTAAAGTTATATAAAATTCTAGACAAAAATCAATGAAATGTATTTTAAAAAGCCGATATTCGTCTATGATTTCTACGAAATATAAACTCGATATGTGGTTTTGAAGAAATTTAAACGTAGAAAACTACCAAGCCTTATAAAATGGATTAAAATAACGTTGATTATTGGCGTTGATTTTTGAAAAAATAAACGTCGATTTTATTCGTCGATTGTTAAGAAAAATAAACGCCAAAAACTACCAAGCATAGCTATAAGGGATATATTTATATAATTTCACAACTAGATATTCGGAAGAGTAAAAATAGCACTTAAGGAAACAAAATATGCTACTAGGCTGACGTACAGTTGCTTAACCCATCGTACTCAAAGCAAGTAACTAACTGACACGAACTAAATGAGGTCCACATTATAAACTTTAAAATGAGAGTTTACCCTGACTTTTGTTTACAAATGACGGTTCTCTCAACGATTTCTATCGAATATGAATCGGGGGAGAGGATTCCAAGCCAACAAAAATTAGAATCGCGAGGGACAAACTAAAATCAAAAAGTTCATGCATCATGTTTTTGCAACAAAAAACCTACTCCAGAAAATACATATCAAAGAGAGAGTCTGGCCATTTTTCAAACGCTCCGTGAGCTGGGTACATAGTGTGAATATCATTTTGAGCGTGAATCGAACGATTAAAAAAATGCAGATATTCGGGCGAAAATCTCCCGTTGCGAAAAGACAACATCGTCACGAAGGAGTCCGAGGCTTTTTACGTCCGAAATTAATGAAACGAGAGGACGGGGGCACCGCGTAGCAGAGCGAATAGTCAAAGCGTTTTTAGGGGCCGTCAAAGAGAAGAGAAGAGAAGAGCTTGGTAAAAAAAATGGAGAAACTCCCCAACCCTATGTATGCTATATATATGTCACGGTAAATGTGCACATTTACCACCAAGTTCGGTAAATGTAAGTATACCATACTTTTACCGATTGGATTGGGGAAATGTGCACATTTACCTAGAGACACTGGTAAATGAGGACAAACGTCGCAACACAGGACACAACATGGCGGCGTCGCGAACATCTGTCGCAGTTTAGAAGTACGATAAATGTGGATAAACGTCGCAACACAGGCCACAACATGGCGGCGTCGCGAACATCTGTCGGTTTAGAAATACGGTAAATGTGCGTTGTCCGGTAAATGTGTAAATTTCGTGGTAAATGTGCACAACTAAACTAAATTTGAACAAATTTTACTCGTCCCCAACGGGTTGGGTAGGTGGGTTAGTCGAAGTGTTTTTCGTTCATCCTCACGTTCACTCTCTCCCCCTCGGGTTGGGGAGCGTTTATCTTAATATATACCAGTGGAGCCGAACCCTAGATGATTTTTGTTATAAATTAACGTAATTATTAAAGTGTAGCATTTTTCATTCTTACTTATTTCCACATTTACCAAGGCACATCGGTAAAAGTGCATATTTACCGGGAAATGTACGGATAATAGGTATTTCTGGAAAGTTAATCTTACATTTACCGAGCTTAATGGTAAATGTGCACATTTACCGGTAAATGTACACATTTCCCGATTACGTACTTTTACCGTAACACACACACATATATATGTGTGTGTGTGTGTGTGTGTGTGTATATATATATCATCGAAAAAGGATTCCGAGATTTCAATGTTTCATAGATTTATAAATTCGTGTCATGTAACCATGGCGTTTGCGCTAGAATGTGTAAAAACTCTAAAACTCTCCCAGTTTGATTCCCAACTTTGCCATTAGGCGGTAGTTTCCATAGTGCTGCATGCTGAATTACATTGTGGTATTCAGCCAGGAAGATGGCGTCCATGCAGGAAAAAGCGCAGTGTGTTAGTTTTCTGAGTTTAAATTAATTGTAGCCGTTAAACATGAATTTCAACAAACACATGGAACAGAATCACCTACTGACAAAACAATTATTCGGGAAGTGTTGAAAAGAAGAAATCAACAGAAAGGCGATGAACATCCGAAGAGACTGGAACGCATCAGTGTCCTGTGGACCAGTACCATGGCCTCCAAGAAGTCCAGATTTAACATCATGGAATTTTTTTCTGTTGGGACATGTTAAAAACATTGTGTATGCAGAGAAAGTCAGTGACTTGAGCCATCTACGAGAAAGAATCTCTGCAGCCGTAGAGACAATCACACCGGACATGCTACAACGTGTATGTACGTGGACAAAAATGAACCACCGCATAGATGTTTGTAGGGCTACAAATAAATGGTGCTCGCATCGAGACCTATTAAGGTATGACATAAACTGGGATAGTTTTTACACATTCTAGCGCAAACGCCATGGTTACATGATACGATTTTAAAATCTATCAAACATTGAAATTCCAGATTTTTTTCGATGACCCTGTATATACAGGCTTACTACAAATAAAGTATACACTTTTAAAAATTAATTGTGAACACATTATTAGACTTACAAATATTATATTGGTATCATTTAAAAACATGACTCAAATTTTTTTCACCTCCGAGTTTTGTTTCAATTCACCTGAGCTCCATTTGTAACTCTAAAAACATCCAAGTGATACAGGAACTCGTCCCAAGTTTTCCCCAGGGTTTCTAGATCAATTGATTTAATAGCTTGACGAATTCGGTTTTAAGTTCATCAAGGTCAGCTGGTAATGGTGGGACATAAACAAAATCTTTAAGACAGCCTCACAGGAAAAGTCCATGGGAGTTAGATTAGGAGATCTAGGGGGACATGGTTTAGAGCGGCGGCGGCCAATCCCCCTTCCCGGAACTGTTTCGTTGAGGAAACTGGTAACAGAACGATGGTAATGAGGTGGCGCACCATCCTGTTGAAAATTCAACGTTTGCCCAGAGTCTTCGAGAAGTTGTAGCTTTAACCATTTCTCCATCATGTCAAGTTAAAAGTGTATACTGTATTAGTAGTAACTCAGTGTGTGTGTGTGTGTGTGCGTGTGTGTGTGTGTATATATATATATATATATATATATATATATATATATATATATATATATATATATATATATACGAGGATTCTTAATAAAAGGCTGGAGAAAAAGGCAGAAGAAATAATAGGGGAAGATCAATTCGGTTTCAGAAAAGGACGAGGAACTAGAGATGCTATAGGAGTAGTTAGAATCATATCAGAAAGGGCAATAGAATACAGTCAAGATATCTGCGCATGTTTCGTAGACTGGCAGAAGGCCTTTGATAGAGTAAATTGGGTCAAGTTGATGAAAATATTAAAGGATATAGGTGTAGACTGGAAAGACAGGAGACTGATTAGGAATCTATATGAGAATCAAGTTGTAAAGGTCAGGTTTGAGAATGTGGACACCTGCGGAATAAATATCGGTAGAGGAGTAAGACAAGGCTGCTGCCTATCGCCAACCCTATTCAATATATATGGAGAAAGTCTAATGCAAGAAGCTTTAGAAGGCACAGGGGATTTCAAAATTGGAGGAAGGATTTTAAGAACAGTAAAATACGCAGATGATCAAGTACTTCTAGCAAGAAAGGAAGAGGAGCTACAAAAAATGATAAATAGACTAGTGATAACAGGTAGAAAATACGGTATGGAAATAAATACAGAAAAATCCAAGGTCATTCGAATATCGGGTAAAGAAGAGAATCTGAATATAACTATTGGGGGAAAGCCATTAGAACAAGTTTCAGAATATAAATACCTTGGAAGTATAATAACACGAGAGGCAAAATGTACGGATGAGATCAAAACTAGAGTAGGAAAAGCAAAAGCGGCTTTCAGGAGAAAGAAACAACTACTTACAGGGAATATAAGGGAAGATATCCGCAAGAAGTTGATAAAATGCTACATATGGAGTATAGCATTGTATGGGGCAGAAACATGGACGCTAAGGAAAAATGACATCAAATACTTGGAAAGCTTTGAAATGTGGACTTGGAGGAGAATGCTGAAGATAAAATGGACAGATAGGATGAAAAACGATGAAGTGCTACGAAGAATAGGAGAGAAGCGAATGATTATACAGACTATTAGAAAGAGGAAGGCTAACTGGGTTGGACATTACCTGAGGAGAGAGAGTATGATTAAAGACGTGTTAGAAGGAAAACTAGATGGGAAAAGGGAAAGAGGCAGGAAAAGGTTTCAGCTGATAGACGATTTGAAAGGGAAAGAGAGTTATCAAGATATGAAGAGGACAGCGGAAAATAGGAGTATATGGAGAACCAGGTTTAACCATGAATAATCACGGACCTGTCTACGGACAGACTACCTATGATGATGATATATATATATATATATATATATATATATATATATATATATATATATATATATATATATATATATATATAACCACGAATCGAATAAATGTAGGTCACAAGAATAGCGAAGCGTAAAAATGGCTCTGACGGGAAATGGTTTGTAATTTGTACCCAAAGGAAGGAGGAACGGAATTTAAATAGCCGTTATCGTTTTCAAAGAAAACGTGGGAGTGAGGGTGAGAACGAGTCCGTTGCTGTTTCTGCGTCAGCGGCAGAGCTAAAAAAATGGCGGAAATTCAATTTTCCCTCGTAATTTACCCCGAGGCGTTTTTTATGTGTTTTGTTACACGATTTAAAAAAAGAAAAATGACACGTAGAGAAAACCCTTTCATCTCCGAATTGGCTCTTGAATATTTTGATTACTGAAACCTCTCTTCCCCTCGCTTTTATTTTTGGTTTCCTCCGGGAGTGCTCCGCAAAAAGGAGTTTCTCTCTGTTTTTTTCGCCATTTCGGACAATCTTTTCGCTGAGGGATTCGTCGAAAACCACGGGATAGAAGTTGGTGTTTTTGCGAGAGAGAGAGAGAGAGATAGAAAGAGAGGAACTTGCGCCCGGTCGTAAAGAGACGAATGGAGGGAGAAATAAAAGTTGAAAGGCGAAAAACACGCATCAGTGACTCACTCTTTTTGGCGGCGGTGGAATCAAATGCATATTAATGAGGACTTTTGGGTGGTAAGCACCGCGAATTTAGGACAGCTGAAGGGACGCAAAAACTGCAACCCCGGCAACCTCCGCGGGGGATCGAAAGATTGAAGACACGGAGCGGAGCTCGGTTAAGACCGCCGATAAATCCAAAATGACTTACTCCAAAAGATCGTTCGTTCGACTCTAGGAGACTTCGAAGATCAAATTCACTAAAATGCCGAAAAGCTTTAAGTATCAACTTATTGCTTCCATTATGTTACATTTTGTGTATCATGTGTCATCTACTGATTAATATGAGGTACCTTCTTAGAAGTTTACAATATCATAACAGAGATATCATGGGATATTAAAAATCCTAGCGTGAAAACAGGAAATCACAGATTTTAATCCATCATGCAATAATTTATAGCAAACTTCAATAGTGATGTAACTAAAGAAATCGTATAATTTGACAAATCCTCCGAATGTCCACAATCCTCTATTCGGTGAATATATTATTCTATTTCTTAGATATGAGTAAATCTATAAAAGCCGTATGATTAGAATTCAAACAAAAACAAGTGAAGATATAAAAATGAATTTTTATAATCAACTTCTTTATAGTTAATGCTTTAATATGAATAAACTCTATAATATAATTATGATAACCTTTCTGCTTGCAAAAGTGTCTACCAGCTGTTGAGTGATGTGGGGGTCTTTATATTTAACCTTTAATCTTTTTACAGTTGAGAGAATGGCAGACTGAAGTAGAGAACTCAGTGACAAACGTAATAATGTTTGGTATATACGTAAGTAGTAAGAAGTTTGATAGTGTCTTTTGTTTCATTAATGAAAATACTGACTTATCCATTCATATTGGTTAAAATCAACGAAAATATACTGCTAGTTCATAGCTATTCAGCTTTAGATAATACTAGGAGTAAAACTGTTGATCATCAATGAGGATTTCAAAGGCCTTTTCATAGGGAAAACAGTTTTCAGAATAATCTTAAATGAATAAAGATAAAAAGTTTTTAAGATGAAAAAATAATAATTACGATAAATAAAAACTTACAATCAATAATAATTACGATAAATAAAAACACAATTATTAGCAGAAATATCCCTTCAAAATCGCAGGAATGCTCGTATCAATACAAATATACATTAAAATAAAGTGACTTATATTACACCACGAACAATGACAATAGTTTGTTTAATCTTGATGCTCTTATGGACGCTTATAATTTGTTCAGATTCGCTTCTACAATATAAATACAGAAAAGGAAAGGTAAGGTTATATAGTACAAATGATGTGATAACTGTTGTCAAAATAATAAAATTATAAAAATAAACAACTAAAAAGAAAATAATTTAAAAAATAAATAATTATGACAAATGCCACTAATACTATATATCTATCTTCCCACGCGAATTCAAATTAACATTTATCGCAGTGCCAACGCGTAGACCTGGTGGTCGAGGTGACAAAATCAAAGTAGGTTTTGAAGTTTGGATACCATTCTTAACCCCCTCCACTCTCGCGCAGCACAGACCTGGTGAGAAATCCGTTTCTGTCTGTCTGTAACTTTGTTCCCATATAACTCGAGAATAGCAGAACAGATTTGCACCATTCTTTCACTAATATGTTCAGCATTACAACGAACAGGTATGCGTAAAAAAATACAGAATATACAGCGTGTTTAAGGCAAATAACGTTTTTACCAATAGTTTAAATTAGTTTCACGTACAAAAAACATAAGAATATACAGTCTAATAGTAAGTTATGGCATTTTTTCAAAAACCCTTTTAAGGAACAAAATACTTCTCTGTAGGTAATTTTTAGAAGCAACGCTTTGTATGTTGAGCGCGCGGGCGGTGGGAGGGTATATAAGTTTGTGCAATCCCGAATCGCACCCGGGTAACGCCGGGTCACACAGCTAGTGTGTGTGTGTGTATATATATATATATATATATATATATATATATATATATATATACATATATATATACATACTAGCTGAAAGTACCCGGCGATGCCCGGGCTACGCCAGACGTCTTCGGCAAATAAAATTGTGTCATATGGTAACACAATCATATCAACTTTTGCGCATGTTCATAAAAACAATACTTTTCCCTATACTACATATGGAGAAAGTAAAGTCCTATCACAGACAGACCGACAGACTGACATCATCGCGAAAATAGTCAAAGCGTGTTCAGGGGACCTGAAAACGTGTATTTCTGTTGAATTCTCGAATTCGAATTTTTTCATGAAAACAATACTTTCTCTATGTTACCTATATGGAGAAAGTAAAAATTAATTCTGAGATATCTCTGATACCTATGAATTGAGCCGGGAGGGTCCATGGAGTAATAGGATTTCGAGTTCAACAATGCAATCTGTTGTCAAAGCGACTTCTCCTTAAAAACGCTAAATTTTGTAAAAATATTATATTAAAACGTTGAATTCGAGAGATTTCGATTCGATGGCAATAAAATACGATACTATTGTCATTTTACTTTAATGCAGTCCTAGTCCAGAGATCGAAAGTCAAATATGTGAATTTTAATAAGCAAAATAAAATAAGCTTGCAGGTCGAAATATCGATTTTTCCATGTTACCTTATGGGGAATGGAAATCATTCTCAGGAATCGAACCCAGGTCGAATATCAAATTATCTTTTCGTAAATGGCTTTTACTTCAAGAATTAAACATTCCCACCAAATGTCAATCTTCTAGCTACTCGGAAAGTTTGTTAAAAATAGCATTACAATTCCGCTTACCCATCCACCGACGACGACGACATCATTTTTATGTATTAGATAAAAAGCGAAGTTAATATAAAAGTTGGTAATAAAACTGATTCAATGACTTTGGTTCAATAAATAAATTACGGTGAATTCACGCCAAAAATAGAATTTCAAAGCTGCACATTTGACATTTAATCCTCTTTGTATATTACGCATAAAATTACAAATAAAACGAGTTTCAATAAAATACAAATAGCTTTTATTAAATTTTCTAAAATGAACTGCGTAAACTTTCCATTTATTCTGTTTTTTAAAAGTGTCTTATCTAGTTGGAAGTGATTAGGTACCAGGATTCCTCAACCAAGGAAATACGGACATTCTTTCTCTTGATACGTTAGGATGTCCAAAGCACTCACCTCAATTTTCACCAAAATAATCCATTTTTAGCAGAATCAATTTAAAATATAAGGCAGAACGAACAAATACAACGTGCCTATATAACTCAATGACACCAGATGTCGATTTATGAGTCCGAGTTCGTGAGATAGAATTTTTCCCTTCGAGAAAAATCTTTTAATAACAGATAATCGGGTTCCTAATTTTCCGGATAATTGGAGATGAGTCCCGTAATAAAATTATAAATTTGCGTGAAACGATCAAAAAAATTAATAAATTTTCCCTTAGCGTTTTCGGATCTCTTGTTTAATTAATGCGAGATATCTGCCGGCGCTAATGTATTTTTTTGCATAATTTTTACTATATTAGTGATTACCGCAGGGATGGATGCTTTGTGCAATTTTAACTCATAGGATATTTCAAGAGGTATTATAAAAATTACATTTCAACATTTAGAATATTACTCGAAGGGGATTTTCAAGTTTGATAGGCATTCAAAAGGCCCTCACAAAATGCAATATAAAATTATTTTAACGTCATCCCACCTAATTTATTGTAATCGACAATTTATTTTAATATCGATTAACTTAAAATCAAAATCTTCTAAAAACAAACGATATTCGAATAATATTTTCACATAATGAAAATCTAATCCAAATGCTTAATCTGTCTACACCACAATATGGCGAGTGCCATCTACAAATTTTCAACATCACTTGACATACCAATGCATAGGTATCGAATATAATTCCCGAGAAGAGACCAGATCAAGTGCCGTATGGAGGCATAAGTACGCCATTACGTCCTTCGTAAGGAACATTCAGCAAATATCTATTTACCTCTTTCCTTGGGTGCGCATTAATGTGTGTTAAGAACCTCTGGGTGGATAAGTTCGCAATATACGTTCCCAAAAGCAGTAAACACGACAATAATCCAATTATGGTACATTATCAAGAAATGTAAATTCTACTTTATGACGGCATAATCCAGTTAGCGTAGAGAGAAGTGTCGCAGATGCTATGATTCCCACTCGTGGCGCGTTTCATTTCACGAAAACGAACTAATAAAAATATATTGTCCAACTGGCTGCCCGTGCGTTAGCGCGTGTTCGCAATAATTTGAATTGTAACTACATCAGTAAGCGGATTAATTAAAAACATGCAGGGTAGACATGTTTGGCAAGAATAAGTCCTAAAAATGTCATTTTAATAATTTAAATACATTTCGTTATTATTCTAATTTTGTATTCCGTGTACCCTCTATGAAAATAAAAGCTCCCATTAGACGGCAGACAGTTCCGAACGATATTAAACCAACATTTTGGACACCATCTGAAATTCAGAAACGCATCAAACTATAATACATAGGTCACGCGGCCCACCGTCGAATTTAAGCAACCGCGTTTCTTTAACAGCACACGCATAATATCCTATTAATAAATTATTTCCTCGCGGGTAGAATACAACTTTGCCAAAACTGTCTCCCTAATCGCTGGTGTAAGGAGGAGGAGGAGGGGGAGGCACCTTTTAATTATTAGGATAGTAGCAACCCTTCGCGTCGTGAAGAAGATGGGAGGGAGGAATGGCAAAGGACTCTTTTCCGTATGTAGCACACTAAATGAGCTGACCTCTTGATTCATTAAATTCTGTACCCCAAACCTCCCCTCCCCCTTCGGAGGGCGTACCGTTTAATAGAGGTCGTAAACCTTCGAACGCGCGATGGAAAGGGTGGTAGCGAGAAATGGGGAGGAGGATGGGACGAGAGAAAGAGAAGGGGATTTACCGCGCCAGAACTTGCTGGTGACAGAGGCCACAAACATCGAAGCGCTGTATTTCTCGTACATCTCTTGCAGAGAAGGAAGCCCACTTCACTCCCCTTCCGCCCTCGATTTTACGCCATCCCGGCGGCGGAGCACTTTACGCCCACACACGGAGAGGGGAGATGACGTTTTTGTTTACCACGTCACGCATTACGAAGAGGCCCATTTAAATAAAAGCGACGAAACCTGGATGCATTTTTAAACGGCCTTCGACATCTCCGGAGTCGCGTTTCGAGAACGTGGATTTTAACGCGAGATGGCGTAATGGAGGTCATTAAAAGGCGTTTTCGGAAAAGAGGCTTTTTAAGAATTCCCAAGTGCCTCCTGTTTTCCCACGGTTGCGATTTAATATTCGTTCCGTCGTCGGAGGGGGTGGCTTAAATTTCTTTTCAAACAGAATAGGCCGCTTTTAAAATAGTGGCGATGGGAGTTTTAATCATTCATCGTTTCAAAAATCGACCTATTTTTGCGTTGAATCCGACTATATGAGCGCGTAATTTGTCGCCCACCCCTTAAGGTTAAGAAAAGTAAACAAGCAGCGTTAATACAAAATTAGATCATTATATACGTACATTGAGTTTTAAGGGAGATAATAATAATGGCATAATAATGAATACTTTGCAGAAAACTTCCTTAAATTACAATTTGATTCAGAGTAGGAGAAATGGTAATCAATCGGATTCCATTGAAATATTTTTATGCATTACGGTATGTAATCCATAATGATTTTAGGAGAATGGATATTCGTTTTTAAGGCACTTTTTTATTTCATTTGAGGAGTAATTCGGTCAATAAATATTTCTGACAAATAATTGTCGTCTATCGAATAATAATAAATGCCGCAACCGTAATTTTGAGGAAATGTTTTTGCCTTCATTCGATATAAGATAGAATGTACCAAATTATCTCATTTCGTCAAACATCTGGTGTGATTACCGACTTTCCGAACCATATAAGAAATACCGCGACACTTTCCAAGTAAGAACCATAAGCCACAGTGCTGAAGTACCTTCTCTCCTTGAAAGATTGATGAGCATGTCGGCAGGATGTTACTATGGAATGAAAAGATCATTTTTGTCTTTCATGGTGTCTAACATATATAAGACGATAAATTTAATCCAGGTATTAAGACCCTTCTCATCTCTGAATATCAAATCATGATCAAAACAGACTCATAAGTCAATAATTCAGGAAGACAACGATACTAAAAAAGTCGATTTTTCTTGCCTGTAACTCAGAGGTAATTATGCAACTTGAAATAGGAATTGATAATGTTTCGAGTCTTAAAAAAATTCGCCTCAACACCACAGCGATTAATCATCATTACAGTCTGGCGGAGTAATTAGCAAATAATCACTTCCGAGCTTCTGAAAAAAAAAATTGGACGACTCTGAAGAAAGAATGTGAGAACTTTTTTAAAAGTCTTGGAACCCTAGAGGCGGTGGAAATGATAAATAAAAAAATAAAACGAATAAAGATATTTTAGGAAAGTTTTGTGCGCAAATTAAAAAACCAGGTAATGTTCGTATATTCTTTAATATTTAAATAACGGCAAAATTCCTAAACGCGTCCTAAACGAATTGGAACGATTTGAGGTTTTTAATTTGATCCGTCCACGAATCGAGGAGGCACGATTCCAATTTAAAAATTTTAATGAGAAGGTTCCGAGGACATGATTAACGCGTGATAGGCATAAATCATCCGCCGGCTTTTGGAAATTTCCCGAGATAAAAAATAAAATATCGCTACCGCTGATGAAGATATAGCTGGGCAGGATCTAAGAATATTTAGTCGACCGCAAAATAATTGAACCACAAACAACAGCTCGAACATATGCTTAAAACTGCAAAAATTTTGAAAAGCGATTTTAAAGCAACGGCCACGAAATAAATGATGATCGGTTGAATCATTTTTTTACCGAATAAAGCAACCCTTAGTCTCCTACAAGTTTATTAACTTCTTTCCGATCAATTTTCCCACCAAAGATAGAAATTTAAAATTTCAAAGATAATTCGACAATACCATCGAAACAATTCATTAAATTCCTGCATTATTATACATAAAATATCTCGGCACAAACTTAAGTGTTCCAAAATTATTGCAACAATTTCAGGTTGTTATATACACATTGTACATGACTCCAATAATTTGGATACAAATAGAAAAAATTTAATGATGCACATAAAAATCGTAAAACACAGATTATTAATTATGCATGCATAGGTACATAGCAAGTTGATCAATCACATTTCGAAACCTCTCGCGATCAACAAATTAATGCGGACCTGATCGTGTTTCTTAATAAATGAGTCAAGCTTTTCTTCTCAACTTTCGCATTAATCATATAAGTACTCGTATATATAATGAGGGACCTTTCTTTTGAAAATTCAAACTGATTATCCATATTCATTTTCTGCCTAACGATCAAGTTTTATATCAATAATGTATCCTATATATAATAATATCCTATGTACGGCACAAGGGAATTTCAAAGAGAAATTTCATAACAACACATAATAAATGCTGATCAGAGAAATCACACAGATGACAGCTTTATCTGAAGCCTCCAACTATACAACGGAACAAAATTCTACGGACAAGCAGCGATGAATAATACAGAAAAAAGTTTATAAACTGTTTCGTCACATTTGGAACACCCCGCATATACAAAGAGAATTTGGAAAACATTCGCAAATAAATAGGCGTCTCGAGAGATTCCGGGCTTTACAAGACAGTCACGCCAGAGTGGTTAGCTACGGCTCTGGGAAATGTGTTCTCCGCCGAGCAGCAAGGGAACCTTAAAGAGCACTCATGTAAGCCACTGCATCCTTCCGACCAACCCAACCACTCCATTCCAAAAGGAACTTGGCGATCGCGTCATCCATCTCCCGCCCTTCTCTCCCTGTGACCACACGTTGGGAGAAGTGCACATCACCGGAATTAAGGACCGGGGACGGAGTCAGTCACGGGAAGGGTTGGCCAAATTTGGTCATTGAATCGATCAGTGTGAATCGATTCGAATCGGATATTTCGATCCCGATCAACGATCATTTAAATCGATTCTTTCCATTCGAGAGCCTTCTTGTGAAAATTTTGAAACGAAGAATTGCAGTTAAAAATGGTGAATATTTATTAAGATGGCGTGTAACAAAAAGTAAATTTAAGGAGCTATCATTGCGATGAATCGATTCGATTTTTTGTAAGAACTTAGAAACGAAAAAATGCATTCAAAACGTGTTCAATTTTAGTAAGATGACAATTAACGATAATTAAAATAAATCTTTAAAAATTAATCGATATTGTATTCCATTGTCAGAACATCACAGGTTTTAACAAAGACCGTTACAAAAAAAATAAATGCAAGTATAATAACATACAAAAAATCTGATGTGGTCACAACATGACTTTCTCCATACCTGTAATATTTCTAAAAATTCCAAATAGGTTAAATGATAATAAATATTTTAAGGAACTGCGAGAAAAATTCAGACTTAACAAAGAACTGAAATAAACTCAAGCCGTAGCCTTCTGATACTGGATAAGGCCAGTAAGCTCCAACAATTAAGAAAATAAAAAGGAGCGTTACTATGACGTAACTAAGCGTAACATGTCTACAATAGTCGCCGGTACGTGGTGTGGTTGTGGAAGCTAAAAAATTAATTTTTAAGATATGTCTTAAACAATGTATTATAGGGGGAAACGTTTCAAACAAACTTTGAAGAAAATTAAATTTTCTACAATTTTTATTCCAGTGCTTCTTTACAATAATAAAATATTAAAGCAAATATAAAAAAACTGATGTGATGAGTAAACACCCACTTCTGGTTGACCGATTTTACCAAAAACTAATCAGTTATTTTGCCTTTAACAAAAATGTCAAATATAAAATTTCGTTTTGATCTGAAAAAAAGTTTTGAGTTAGAACACCCACACGGTTATATACACACACACACACACACACACACTCAAACATCATCGAGAAAAGTCGAAACGTCTTCAGGGGACCTCAAGACATGTATTCCCGTTGAAATCTCGAGTTTTACTTTCTCCATACGTATTGGTAAGTATTGGTTTCATGAAAAAAATCGACTTCGAGATTTCAACGGAAATACACGTTTTGACCATTTTCTCAATGATGTCTGTGTGTGTGTGTGGGTGTATGTGATAGCTTTTTGTGGGTATTCTAGCCCAAAAACTAATAATCAGGTCAACGCAAAATTTTATATTTAGCATTTTTATGAAAGTCACAAGAACATTAGTTTTTGGTAAACATCGGTCAACCGGAAGTGGGTGTTTACTCTTGTCACTAATCCGTTATTTTGAAATATTTGCTTTAATATTTGATATATTTCAAAACATATTGGGATAAAAGTTGTAGTAAATTTAATTTTATACAACATTTGTTCGAAACATTTTTACATATCATGCATTGTTTAAAAGATGTCTTATATTTTTAGCTGCCAACACCACGCCACCTACCGACGACTATTGTTAACAATTGACGCTTAAATTGATGGAATGATATGATCCGAAGATCCTATGCAGACAGGCATAAGCTGTGAAAGATGGAACAATTTTTGAAAGTTACGTCTTAGTAACGCTCCTTTTTCTTTTCTTAATTGTTGTAGCTTTGTGGCTATATCCAATATTGGAAGGCTATGGTTTAAGTTTATTTCTGATCTTTGTCAAGTCTAAAATTTTCTCGCAGTTTCTTAAAAAATTTATTATTATGTAACCTATTTAGAATTTTTAGAAAAATTACATAAATGGAGAAAGTCATGTTATGGCCACATCAGATTTTTTCATGAAAACAATACTTTCCCCTATACGCATGGAGAATGTAAAAACAGATTTCAAAACAATTCAGAATTTCCTAGAAAGTAAAAGCGTCGTTAGGTAATTGGTGGCGATGCAGAGTAGCAATGCAAATAAAATTGCAGATTTTGAAATATTCCTTAAAATTTTCTTATTTATTATTCGTTGGAAAACTCTAAAAATCTAATTATCGGAATCGAAACATTGGAATCGATTCATACGATTAATCCTAACAAGTGAATCGATTCAACTTTACCGATTAATCGGAGCGCATTAATCGATTCACCCACTAATTGAATCGACCATCTCGGTATGGGTATCGTAATACTGGTCTCTTTAACGACGACACAATGTGTCGGGGATGGTTGTTTCACACGAATAAGAATATTCGACCTTCTTCCATCCAATCGTGTGCGCATCTCTAGTTTTATTGCGAAGAAGGACGCTGGCCATTATTTATATATTCGCGAATAACCAAGAAGAGATTTCTTTCTCGAGAGTTAACTGAGGCTCAGTGAAATATTCCGCGACCAAAATTGCTTGACGATGCCAATATTTTTCGTTCAAGAACAAGAACTGAGAAAATACGTCTCATCAGGTATTTCCAATAACCACAGGGTTATAAAAAACAAGATAAGCATTTCAGCTACAAAGCCTTTTAAGCGGGTGTTCTTGATTTTTTCGGCTATAAGACGAGCTCGATAATTCCGTTGAATATATTTCGTATTTCAGACGAGAGATTTTAGCTTTAACGAGGGATCGGATAGACGTGAAACCTTAAATTTGCTTATAAGGCGACATGATCTTCGTGAACTAGTTTAGCTCAGCATCTTTTAGGTCAATTTAGCTTGTATCTTCGTAATATTCATACAAACAGCATACTATATAACTCTCTATACTAATGCAACATCGTGTTGTTAAAACAAATAAAATTTTAACTCTGAGATCTTTCTTAAAGATATGTGTGTACCAATATTTTTTCATGACTTGCCAAAATATGGGCGCCGTTATTTGCACTTCGCTGCGGAGAAAAGTTCAAGAGGCCACGAGGCAGAAATTTCTCGAAGCTCATAACATTTTCACTTGCTGTCCCGGGCTCCTTAAATTATGAAGTTCCTCAGCATCGTCGCCATTATTCATCTTACGACCCTACCACACGGTATACGACCTTCCCGTCCGCCAGCGCAGCAGACTACAACCTCTTTGCGGAGCTTTAAATATATGTCACGGACGCCTACGTAATATTTCCGATAGATTTTTCTCTTTTATGTTGCTTCGAAACAAACCAGACTTCATATCATTTTTACTTAAAAGAAGATGCTCCCCCGTCTCATTAAGAGATCCTAAAAATCCTTTTCTTTTACTCTACGTCTTTCACGGTTGAAGTTACGGAGTTCTTTAATGGTGGCAGCCACCAAGTTTCACTCCATATAAACTTTTGATTTAATCTTTACTTTCGTAATAACCGCTTCGCCATCTCAATTTTCCTGATGCGAAAATTAAAAAAAAAAATCTTCCAGGATGAGGAAAGAATATTTTTGCTATGCCCACGTTGCATTTTCTAAAAAATTCCCAAGACCACTTAAAAGAGATTAAATGCCCTCTAATGGTTTGGTCCTTGAGAGATTTCCGGTCGTTAAAGTGAAGCTACGTCGCATGTCGAACCACCTTTCTTTCTTTCTCTTATTGGTTCTCTCGGCGCAACGTCCGTAATTCCAGAATTGCGATGACTTTTCTTCTTCTACTCCGTTTTAGGAAAGGTCTTCGGGGCTTCCATAAGTAGAGTTGAGCGAGACAGTAATTGAGGTAAACCCCCAAGGGCACAAATTGGACAGAGTTTGACCCATTTCAAATTTCTAAAAATGATGAGCTCTGTTTCCCATCTATGAAGAACGATTTCTTCTTTTTTTTATTAATGCGCCAACAAGAATTATTCGACTGAAAAGCGAATGGAACTCGCCGAATTCGGAAACGCAGCTTTTTCAAGTTTCACATCACGCTTCTTTATGCTAAGTAACAAGATTCGCGAAATGGTTTCTCGGAACTCGTATCCTCTGACATGCCAGGGAATGGGAAACAAATGAAATTGACGTTTTTTATCCTCTCATAGGACTATATAGAACCAGCCCTTAACGATGCCCATACGCGGCATGATCCATTCCCATAATAATGTGTAATGATTTACAAGTGACCATCCGTCAAGTTTTGTTAGGCACTTACATTTGGATCTGATCTCTGAAATTTTGTACAAACAAAGGTATTCGTGAGATAATAATAGAAAAATAAAAACAGAAATTTCCCGAATTCGATTCCTTTCCCCAGTTGGTTATTGTTGGAGGGAGAGTAGAATATTTTCAATTTGCTTTTAAAGAAGGTTAAAATCTAGAAACGAACTCGAGACATGAAAGCAATCACAGAGAAAAGAATGAGATTTATTTTTCTTGTTAAGAGAATACGAATCCGTTCCAAATTCTTCCAAAAATTAGTCTGAAATAAGAAAAAAGACGGAAATTTTTCGGTCTTTAACTATGAGAAATTTTAGCTACCCAAACAACTCGCACTGTCGCCTCATTTGTGAGTACAATGCTTTTACATGGGAAATATTCATAGTAATTCGAATTTCAATTGCTATACACATTTTGGTTTTACGGTATAGATAGCAACAATTAAGTTGTTGATTACATTTTTTGCTGATTTAATTTGCCCAAGCAAACGGTCAGGCAAACCATGTAAGTTACTTTAGTCAACGTTTAAATCATCACATCAAAGTCTAATAATAACGAAAACGCCGGAATAGGATGACCGATTGTTAGATGATCACAGGTGATGAAAAATGGGACGATCGGATGAAAAATTAATCTCTCTTCCGCCATCTCCCCACTACTTTTATCAATCTTCGAGTTTTAATTTTTCAGCTTTCACCGCTGATGGTTAGAAGCTCTCAAACACGGACCTATTGGAGGTCAAAAACCTCAACTGTGGCGAGAACGCTGACACTGATATATTTTAGACGTGCTCAAGTTTTCACCTCTATATAAATCATATCAAAACATTCATCATGACGAATTGATGACCCTAGATAGAGAAACTTCATTTAAAATTAAAACGAGAACCATTTTCTTTTCATTTTACTTAACTATGAACCTGATTAAATTATAAGTTAAAAGGTGGCATTTGAAAACTTCAGTGAACTAATGCAGTCAACTTTTATGAGCAACAAAGACGCGTTACGTAGTATCATGATCACGAAAGTATTCCAGCCGGGAAATAACATCGTAAAACTAAAAATAACCAAAAATCGATATCATCAGAATATTGTACACACAAATAATAAAATAATCATGCGTGGATTAATTCAACTGTAGAAAGAGTTGAAAACTCTCGAGGGCATTTATAATTATGGAACTAATACATCTTTTAAGCAGAATTTCAATTTCAAATATTGTGTACTGCTCGCTGGCGAAACACGGAAAGGAATCAATGATAACTTTAAACAAATCAAATACAAATAGTTTATGACATTCATAACCGTCGAGTACATATCGCCGGCGCAGTAATTTCATAAAAATTTCCTCTTCTGGAAATGTAATTTTCTCGCAAAAAACCCTCAAGCATCAAATACTGATAAATTTTTTAAAGTATGAACATTCCATCTGAAAATTACGGCGTCATCGCTAAAACCAAAATCATATTTTTCACTTGCAGATGTTGATAAAAATTCCGAAAGAGACTAATTAATCCCTTTTGATTTAACTAATACCAAATTCCAAACGACATAGCAAAAACTCAAGACCTACCCAGATTTTACAGGTTGAGCAAGTTTAATAAAATAAATAAAGCCACTTTTTGCGGGACACATTGCGGCGTTTCTGATGTGTCAATCGAATTTGCAGTAAAGCTTTCCTCCTAAATATTTTTTTATACAATTTCCCAGAACTCCAATTACCTATCCACGTCAAATTCAGTATAAAAATTATCCTTGGAATAAATTAGAACCTACTTTTAGAGACATTATAATTTCAAGCAGAGTGTTAGCTACGAACATGGATAAAAAAGCGTTATTTCTTTTGCAATTGAATTCGGTAAAATTTTGTGCTTTATTTCGCTACGAATATTTCTCTCATTAACCTAATTGACGAAATGCGGAGAATTTAGAATTTAATCACCAGTTATATACTTAAATTTAGCTCATCTTAAATTATATTTGTGTTAATTCAACAGTTGAAGGCGTGATGTGGTGGAATAATTCCATATTGATTATTAAATAAAAATCTTGTAATTTTCGACCTGATGATGACGCTAAGCGTCGAAACCTAGGTCGTGTCCGAATAAAATAGTGGAAAATTACAAGATTTTTACTTAATAATCAATATATTTATGTGATTATACCGCAACATTATCGGCCGCTGGATCCTCGTTTTTAAGTGACATCAATGTGAAAATGTACGCTAAAATTTCAGCTTTCTATCTTTTACATCTTCGGAGATATTAAAAAAATGTAAATGTGTCCCTCTCCGACTCTGTATATTTTTCAAAACTCTAAAGAATAAAGATGAAAAATTATACTGCATAAATGGAAAACGGAGGTTTCGAAGGCTTTCTTTCTGGAAAATGCGTAAAAAAAGGTATCGAAAAATTGGACGGTTCTTGAATTTTTATCTCCAAAACTATAAGTAATAATTATACGATCTCGCGGACATTTTTGCGGTAAATGTTGTCCTCTATCCGAATAAATTTTTAAACGATACCTTACAGCTATGGAGAGACAAGTGAGGGAAGAATTGCAGAACAAATGACATAAGGCGCTTTCTTTCCTTGTTTTAGGATTATGACGTCATCATAAGATTACACCTTGGGTTGAGATCGACGGCCTCAGAATGCAGTCTACAAATCAAGTCTTTAAAAACGTTATATCATTGCTATGTAATAATATGTTTCCCAATTAAAAGTGGAGGACTCGTTGGCATGGCAGTTTTATTTCTCGCTGTTAAAAACTGGAAATTTTCCCTCTTTTATGGATTAAAAACAATTGTTCGCTCTCATTCAACACGGATTTGAAGTCTGTTTTCGAAAAATATAAATCTGTCTTTCGGCTATAGAAATGCCCATGTCCCGAGTTCCTGCCTTATAATTTTAACTAATTTAAAAATGCAAATTTATAATGCCCTGTACCGATTTCATGATTTTCTTACGGGTGGTAGAAATGATGCCAAGGGGTTGGAAAAGGACACCGATTACTTCCCAGCAGTAGACCATAGATCCACAAAATCTGTCGTGTGCAGTCCTCATATAGTCCAATTTACCTAGAAAATTTGGCTTCTCAAAGTTGCAGTATTCCAGAGCTCCTCTCCGGACGGACGGACTGACAAGCCGAATACATAAGCGGTTTAAAAAAAGCGTTAAAATATGCCATTTAATTTTTGCTTGACAGATGTCATTTAATGAGATACGAGTATAAGTTTATTTAAGTTCTTATATAAAACAAAATTTCTATATCACAATTGGGCGATAAATTTTAATAAGGATCTCTAATATTTACTTAATTTAATTAAAATCCGTCTAGCGGTTCAGCAGATGAAAGTCACGGCAGACGGACGGAAGTACCAGAAAAAAGAGTCCAAGTGTCTGTTAGTTGAAAACAGTACGAAAGGAAAATAATTTCACTAATATCTGGTGTGTTTACAAAAGAAGTTGAATGGGAAGCAAGATATTTGTGCAGCCTGAGAGGTGTTCCTCTCCACCTGGAGGCGTTTAACACAAGATATCACACTCTCAACCATACTTAAGGTATAGTAAAAAGTTTTTATTGTTGATAAAACTTTTAAATTTTTAAAAAAGATTTTTATTTTAAAATAATTTTTTCCGAATTACAAAATAATAAAACCCGAAATTTACCCGAGATTGAACTTTTTTTAAAACCTCGAAAAATCTGTAACTCATTTATAACAGATTTTAACCCGAATGAAAAGGAAAATAATAAAACCCGATATTTACCCTCCGAATGAATTTTTTTTAACCCGAAAAGTCCATACCTTATCCATAAGGCGTTCCGCTACTAACCCTTCGCTGGTAAAAAAACTCCTAAAAATGGCAGAAGTACAGAAATCTACACTCCAATATTTATCTCTATAGTTTACGGTTTCGTCACAATTTCAGTTTAAGCAAGTACACAGACAGACAGGAAGACGCCAAATTGAAACTATAAGCGATTATTTTTAACGCGCTATAAATGATTTTAAAATGTTTAACAAGATTGTTAAACGTGTTTCATTCTTGAACTTTGGTCTCTACGCCAGCGGTTTCCAAACTGTCCTTGCGCCCCCCTCTATATCATGTTCAATCACAATCCGTAAAAATACCTACTGGATATAGTTGACTATAATACAATGATCTAAAGAAAAGCATGGACGCAAGCGATCGTTCCTATCCACTTGGCTAGCATTTGACGGCCGTGTATTGAAGTTTTCGAGATTAGGGCTATTAAACAGAGTTAATAATATCAAATCTTCAGCGACCTCCCCCCCCCCCCCCCCCCCCCCTCTGTCCACCGCGCCCCAGTTTGGAAACTACTGCTCTACGCTGAGCATGGAGGTCGTTATCTTACCGACCTTTCGTAAGATATGGACTCGCCTTAAAAATGTCATTTATTGATTTTACCTCACATTTATAATTATTCTACGGGTAATTTATAAACGTATATAATGTTTTTAAAATTCAAAGGAACAAATTGCAGCTTGATTTTTTAAAAAGGATTTTCCATTAATCGAACCATCCAAGCTTCCAATGTATTCGGGCAATTAGAACTCGACTGAATAAGGTTCACCTTTGCAAATATAATACAATTTTTCGTAAATGCATCATTTATAATGGTTTATAATTTATTTACTTTATTTCTATATAATGAATAAATAACGTTAAAAACTGTCTTTGAAAATTGCCACGAGAAAAATAAAACGCTAACACTTAAACCGTATTAGCCGGGGTCTAAAGATCAGAACGCTTTTTCCATATACAGAAAAATTATGGAAATTATTAGGTGTCGTAATAAGGAAGGAAGCCGCGTCCATAATTTTAGGGGAAAATCTTACCATGATGTATTGGCGAGAAGCCGTGTCTGTGAAACAAACGTTTTCACCTTGAACTACACAAAAATAGATTTCAATAGTAATGGAATAAACAAGCAGTTCAAGGGGATGTAGCTCAGTGGTAGAGCGTTCGCTTTGCATGTGAAAGGTCCCGGGTTCGATCCCCGGCATCTCCACGTTTTTTTTCGAGCTTTGAGGGACACCACAGCTAAATCTCTCCTGGAGTTAAAAGTCTGGCCCGGATGAATTCTTCGTAGATCGACCTATGCGGCCGATACGCAGAATTTCTATCCTATGAAGTCTACTTTCAAAAACTATTTGCAATGAACAATGATCGTAATTTAACTGTCTTAATTTTGAATAGAAAAACATACCCTGAAAATCTGTTTGCTCTAGCTTTATCACTCCAACAGATATCTTTCACGTGATTGGATCAACGAGCAGATAAACTAAAAAAAACTTTTGAAATCCAATCATGTCTAAATCCAAATTGTAAATACACCCATACGTTGGGCAATTGACCTTTTGGGTATGCTCTGGCTTGATGATATTCTGCTGGTTGGCTGTCTAATTGCACACAAACAGTAAACCACAAATGTGCACATGGATAGCAGATATTATACCTCTGAGCTACAGAGACAAACTAACCCTCCTGTTTCAGAATCTCATGACCTGAGGTCAGGCTAGCCAAGCTAGTATCAACTTCCCCCAACAAATGCCTTCCATGAGGAACACTCCAAGAAAACCCAATTACATCCCAAAAGTGAAATGTCCAGATAATCGCAAATAGAAGTGTAGTAAATTCTATTCAGACAGGAATATGCTTGACATGAAGACATTCTGAAAAAGCAATAAATACCTGCATAGAATTTATACCAACACTTTCATTTGTGTTCCAGAGATATGTTTAGAATAAACAAAGAGCATGAATACTAAGTGGCTCAGAATTAATAAAGAAAGATAACAGCCAGATGCCTCCATATATATATATATATATATATATATATATATATATATATATATATATATATATATATATATATAAACTAAAGGAAAAGAAAAGGTAGTGATGAGGGTGGCAACAAGGTGTTGAGGGAAGCCCAGCGGACACTTACCAAGTTGAGGACCAAGCTGGTAGGCTGCTGGGGGCGTCGAAGAGACACGTAAAACACACAAACACAAAAACACACGCAAGCTTATCGGGCCTATGCCCTTCTTCAGCGAAAGAGTAACGTAAAGTGACACACTGGGCGGGGAATGACAGGGTGATGCGGGACGGTTGATGATTGGAGGAGGTGGGGAGTAGGAGGGGTGGATAGCCAATAAAGAGGAAGTGTGGTAAGGGAAAGTGCGAATAACTACAAAGTAACAAGGAGACATTGTAAGGGGGCTAATAGGGTTAGCGGAGGTTGAGGCCAGGCAGAGAGAAAGAGTCGAGAAGATGGATATGTGCTAGTTCCCAGTGTCGGAGAAGGGGGGCAGGAGTGTCATAGGGTAAAGCGCGAATAATCCTAACATTGTAGCAACTATTGAAGGGGACATTGTGGGTATTAGCATGTAATGCAACTGGGAGGGGGCGTCTGAGAGAAACGCTATTCCGGTGACCGTTCATTCGGATGTTTAACGAATTGCTGGTGAGGCCTACGTAAAACGCGGGACAAAG
Source organism: Tanypteryx hageni (assembly GCA_028673005.1). Classification (NCBI taxonomy): domain Eukaryota; kingdom Metazoa; phylum Arthropoda; class Insecta; order Odonata; family Petaluridae; genus Tanypteryx; species Tanypteryx hageni. The sequence continues at coordinate 46,469,035 of CM054117.1, forward strand.
GGTGCAGGTAAGGAGGTAAATGACGTTACGGGTGGTGCAGTTGCTTCTGGAGGTGATGGGGTAGGTGATGTTGGTGGAGGGACTCGAGAAAGAAGATGAAGGTAGGTGGATAGGGCAAGTGAGGCAGCGAGGTTTTCCGCAGTGGTGGGAGCCTATTGCAAGAAGCGTGGTAGAAGTGGGAAGTTCCTTCCTCCACAAGATATTTCCCAAATTTGGGGGCCGGCGGAAGGAGAGGAGCGGAGGATTGGCAAAAAGGTTGATAAAGAGGGACTGATGGGAGGAAGAGGTAAGAACTGGGTGGGCAGCATGAAGGATTGTTTTGAGAGCTTCGTGGATACCAGGAAGGAAAAGTGTCGTAAGAGTGAGTGGAGGGGTAGATGCAGGAATAGTGGGTGTGTGAGGATGAGATCCATTGTGGGTAGGCGTCATCGCCCTATGGATCTGTTCGCGGACCAAGACTGGAGGGTAACCACGTTTGAGAAGAGCATCCTCGAGGACAGAGTAATACTCTAGAAGGGATGCTCTATCGGAACAAAGCCTCCATCCTCGACGAGCAAGGGCATAGGGGATAGAGGTTTTGGTATGAAGGGGATGGCAGCTATCAAAGTGGAGGTATTGGAGGCTGTTGGTGGGTTTGATGTGAACACAGGTGCGGATTTGGCTGTCTTGAAGGTAAAGATCGACATCCAGGAATGTGATGTGGGAGGTAGAGGATTGGTGGGTGAAGGACAGTGAAGGATGGGAGGAGAGACGCGAGAGAAAGGAAAGGAGAGAGTCAGGTCCATGCGTCCAAATGAGGAAGACATCGTCGATGTATCTCAGCCACAAAAGTGGTCTGAGTGGAACGTTGAGGAAGAGTCTTTCCCATTCTCCAAGGTAGCAATTGGTGTATGAAGGCGCCATTCGGGTGCCCATCGCAGTGCCTCTAATTTGAAGGTAGTGACGACCATCGAAAGAGAAGTTGTTCAATTTGAGCACCATTGCTGCCAAGTCTAATAAGAAATGGGAGGAAGGTCTTGCGTCAGGTGGTCTTGAGTCCAGGAGTTTACTAAGGGCAGAGAGTCCATCATCGTGGGGGATGTTTGTGTAGAGGGAACAGACATCGATAGTGGCCAAAATTACTTATTTTGGCAAAATTTAGTGATTTCATGAAGATTTGCCTTGAAAACCATGCCAGTGTCAAAATAGAGATCTCATTATTGTCTCAGTACAAGATTTTAAGTTAAATTATAAATTATGTATTCCGTCATGTCATATTGACGGAGTTTTATCATAATACATATAAAAATAAACGAGTGTCTGGTCAAGTATAAGTATGTATCCATAACTCAAAAACTACATAACGTAGAGACAAGTTGAATGTGTCATTTTAACCACAATAAAGAGTATAGGGTGCCAGGCTGGCTTTTAAACGGATTCATTAGAGCAACTTATTATTTTTTTTCCCTATTTAAAAGCATGGAGATGAGTGTAGACTATTTTTCATTTGTACATTAAAATTACTAAAAATCATCGTAAAAAGTCAGGACAAACTCAAGGACGAAGAAAATAATGAAGTTTCATTTTCCTAACCGTTCTAATTATTTTATGACATCGGTTTTAAATTTTTCGATTATCAGAAGTTACAATCTATTTTTTCACTGTAGTAAATGTATTCTTGGTATAAACAAACATTCATTGAAATAATTCATTGCTGAAAGAAACAAGCTGAGGTCGATGTTACAGCTGATTCATTCACTGGCATATAGGTATATATCTAATGTACGGTGTATATGCATAGGGAATATTGTTCTCTAAAGCGGCCTTTTGTGACCTTCACTATTTTTGATTTGTCATTTTTTGCATTGGTTTGCTTCGCTTTGTTCATTGGTTTGGTCTTTCGTTTTACTGGTTTATTTGTTTTGTCATTTGATAGTTTATTAGAATGATTTGTTTATTCTAATAATAATTATGTTTGTGACATCCTATAGTTAAATATCTATCAGTACTAGAGATTTGCTTGTTGAAAATCAACAGAAGTGTGATATTAATTTCAATTCATCCAAAAAGTGAAGCACTTGAAATTTGTTACATTCAAATACTACTACATACTATTAATACTGCCGAGTGTTTGATAAGGTCATTGTAATTTTCTGGGATGTTAAATTATGTCATCTTTTCTTACGACACGATTTACCAATTTCTGGGTTCATTGTTCTTCATTTAAGGAAAGGACCAAAATGATGAACAACAAATAACAACTCGACAACCAACAATGTTCAGCAAATGACAAACAAAAAACAACATCAACTGAGAAGGTTCAGCGAAAGGACCATAACAATGACAAATGAAAATGAATGAACAACAAAAACCCAAAAAGAACCAAAAATGATGAACAACATATAAATAGCAAACAATTAAAAACAAAGATAGAACCACATAGGCAAACAAACAACAATAAGGAAATGGATCATCTTTTTGTTTTTGAAGCACCAAAGAACTGTTTAACGCTACTGAAGCCCCTCTCTGTGTTCCACCCAGAAAACACTAGCGCTCAAATTTCTTACCATTTATGTACCAATTTCAAGTAACTTCTAGGTTAAATAGACTTTTGAGGAGAGGTTACGAACAGTGTTTCATCTAAACTGCATGGGTGCGTGGCTGCACACTGTTATTTTCTCTCTGCACAGTCACTTTTTTGCCGTGCACAAATAAAACAATATCACATGAAAAATTGCAGAGAACATTACACAAGGCATTCCTTTTCTAAAAAGAAAAATATTTATAGTTCCTGTGACATCACTCATAGACAAAATTCTTCTTCCACAACGAGAGGAACCCTTGACTTTTGGGTTCACAATTTTTTTCTGTGCCATCTTACAACTGTTGCTCACTAAGTTTGGCCAAGCGCACAGGACTTGAAGAAATTAGACAGAATACTGGTTACGAACCTAACACATATATTATATTAATCCTTATGGAGTACTGAACAAACGACCTCAAGGAAAATAACCCATTCATAAATCAAGTACTTATTGTATGTAAAATGCTATTTCTTAACATCATATTAACTTTTCCTGCCTATTGATATCAACTGACATTTCATTTATGCATATATATCAGGAGATCTAAAACTATGGATGACACTTATGAAAAACATAAGTCTTTGCAGCAGTGCAAGTATTTCTTGAACATGTATCTACAAAATGTATCATTCATTTTCAATAAAGACAGTTGATTTCAGCTATTGGTTATATTTCACTTGTATTTGATATTTATAAATATTTTGCCAATAACAACATCTTGCAATTGATCTCTTGCAATGTATGTCCCATTTTGTATACATAAAATAGAGAAAAGTAGCTCTATATATTAGTTTTTATACAATAACTGCTCTATGACGAGGGTCTTAAAAAAGTGCCCCACAAGGAGCATTTATGCAGCCCACACTTTAATTTAATTTATGCTAAGATACCGCTCAACCTCAAATATTTTTCTCCTAAAAAATTTCAAATAAATCTTTGTAAATAATCTAAATGCATGAAACCAGCACTTTCCAAGGATCTGCAGTTTATTGCCAATACCCATTTATAGCACCCTGCACAGTTGGATACAAAAGACTAATGGGGTTCAAGAGCATATTGACTGGAGGAGCAATCTCTGCTACTTTTGGAAGGAGAAAATGTCCCGAGAACATGGAATTGTGTGAGGACGGGGTAAACCTGTAAGTTAGAATGTGGCCTGCTCGCAGATGTGAGTTTGAGACCCCTACTTTATGAAATTGGAATCTTGCTATCAATTTTTAACTTTTAATTATATGCACTTGACTACAGTATTCCTTCATATTGATTTAAACAAAGAGCAGAATTTTTTCAATTAACAATGCTTTCATTAAATTATTTGAGGCAAATTTTGGTATTAAGCATTATAAACTTCTATGATGGATATTCCGATGGCAGCAAAAAAATTTGAAACTCGAGAAACATATTTTAACATTGAAAATTTGTTTAAACAATTTAGAATTTTTAGCGGCCGCATTGTTGCACTTTTTCAAGTTTTTGTTTTTTCTAGTCGGTTTTGCACAAAATCACACCTAAGAAAAAAATTTCGAATCTCCAGCTCATCTGGAAGTCCCTAAACATTACTATCATCCTCCTCCTCTGTAAGAAACGTCGATATATAATGATAGGAGGATACTAATGTTTAGGCACTCGCAGATGAGCTGGAGATTCGAAATTTTTTTCTTAGGTAGGATTTTGTGCAAAACCGACGAGAAAAACCGAAAATCTTGAAAAAGTGCAACAATGCGACCGCTAAAAATTCGCAATTGTTTAAACAAATTTTCAAGGTTTATGTATTTGCGTATGTGCTAGAGTTGAAATTTTTTTTATTGATAGAATTTGTAAAAAAACGAAATAGGGATTATACAAATTTTGATATTTTAATTTGTTTGGCAGTTAAAAATTCTTAAAGTTTAAACAAATAGATAACTGTTTAGGTACTACGGGATGAGCTAGGAAGCTGACATTTTCAAATTATTTACAGAGTTGTGAATTTGCACAAATAAACATTTCAATTTCATCATATATGAATTGCGGCGGCCGTTAAAAATTATTTAAATTTAAACAATTACAAAAATATTATTTTACTTCTAGAAGTGCTACAACTTTAAAATTTGGCTAAAATGTGTAGCATTAGTACCCCATAATGAAGATAGTGTAAAATTTTTAAAATTGCAACATTTGGGGATTGTTTTAAACTATTATTTTTACGTGGGAAAAACGAAAATCGCTGCGGAGGTGAAATCTTTAGAATTAAAAGACTATTTGTAATGATGAAATGTCTGTCTGAAAAATGAATGTTTTTTCAAGGTGAGATGAAATGCTTGCAGTATGCAAGCACCAACTACTAGTAAACAAATAAATTTAAAAATGTACATAAGAATGTTTAAATCATACCTCTTCAATATTTCAAGTTCTTATAATTCATTCATAAATCCACATTTCACTTTGGGATGTTCCTATTAAATATTTCTCAGGACTTTCATTTTATTCATTTTGGAAATTACATCACCAATTAAAAACATCATGTCTGGTAAAAAGAAGTTATAAAATATAAATTTAAAATTTTACATTAATATTTTACAGGCATAAAACTTGAGCTATCTTACAAATAACTTACAAAATTATAATTAAAACTGTCACAAATCACTGACATTATTTAAAATGAATTCTATACAAACTTACTCATCATAAATCAGTAAGGAATATATGAAAACAGTTAAAATGAAAGGAAATCATTCAGGAACTAATAGATTTAGATTACCATCAGTATGAATAGCACCAACATGCTTCTCCTCAAAACCCCTTATTGACAACATCTCTGAGGGGAGAATAGGCCCCTTCTTCTCCTGAAATCCACACAAAAACTGAGTAAATAAATTAAAGAATTGATCAATATAGCAGTATACATGGGTGAAAGAGTTAAACTAAACTATGAATTTATATTCCAATTGGATCCAAATTTCTATTTATTTGAAAAATGATCATCACTCATTATATCCCCAGTTAGCACAAAGGAATAAGATGGAAAATAAATACCATTTAAATATTAACTTATTAATATTATATATATTATTAATTATAAGCAACTATGATATTTCTGAGAAAAATAATCATTCTGCAATGAGACAATATTTATGACTCAAGACCTCTTATAGGGAACATCAATTTACAATTTTAAAAAAATAACATTAAATTTAAAATTAAATAAAACTTGATTCAAAATACTAAATGAAGATTGGACAATAAATAAAGCACACCAAAGAAAATACATGAATTACCTAGCTACAAAATTCAACAAAATACATTATCAAAATCAACAATTAAATCAAAATAGATCTCATAAGCAAACCAAGTAAAATGTGAACATTATTTACCCTCATCATCGGTGCTCTTTCCCACTGTGCTCCACCACATTGCTTACAGGGCATCACAGGAAATATTTCAAGACAGACCGTCCTATTCCCACAACCATGACACTTGTAAAAACGTTTCACAGCATTTACAACCTTAGTAGGATGACCTTCTGATTTGCAGTAGTCTGATGCAGAAAATGCCAAGTACTTGCACTGAAAACAATAAATACAGAAATATTTCATTCAAATTTGAATTAAGTTAATAATTAACATTATTAGATTTGCTACGGAATATCATAAAGAAACTTTTGAGATACATGCTTTAAGACAAAATTTTCTTAAATAATGCCACCAAGCTGTCAATAAGTTTTGCATACTTAAGCTTAGTTTTATTGGAATAAATTCTGAGTGACAATGAGATATAAACAGTTACCATAAATACCCACCTATAATGCGCACCCTCGTATAACGCGCAGGGGGGTTTTCAGCCTCGTAATCTATGATTTTTCTATATACCCGCGTATAGTGCGCACCGATTTTTTTAGCGTTACCATTCCAGAATGAAGTAGAAGGTGTAACGAGTTCTAAAGCAATGATCGAATTATTGGTATTATGTATTGATAACAATGAAAGTGCGAAATGAAATTTTCGAATAACGTTCCAAAAGAACGTCAGCTACCTCAATCATTACATACTCTATGTTTACTTACAAGGTAATATTAGGACATACACAATAAATCGAATTATATTAATTTCATAGTATGGCATATGACATTTTTTGGGCTAATAAAATGGAATGATGATAATCCTATGTTTTTTACATACGTTTTAGTCACACCTGAGGTGGACATGTTCGCCCAACCTTCAGTTTTACCCTTATTAGAACACTCGGGAGCACGTAAACACGATAGCAAATAACCATAATTAACTACAGACTCAAAGAATCAAGAATAAATCACGTATGAATGCTGAGAGAAAGGTAGGGAACGATAACTTTAAATAGTTCTACAAGAAGCATCAACTCCCAGCGTACTCAAAGGCTTCAGCTGCCATTGTTTCTAATTGTAAATAGTACCAGTATCTCATCACCAGGCTGGGCGCCGGTGTAGGGTGACATCATGCGTAAGATGACGATTCCGATAACAACATCGAAGAAGAATAGGCCAGTGACAAAGAATTTCTTAGCTTTTAAAATGAATAAATACTGAATTCATTCTTTTCATATATATATAATGTATGTTTATAGAATTAGTTAATAAATTTTTACTATTATCTATCTTACTTTTCGTAAAAATCGCCAATAAAAATATGAGGATACCCGGGCAGTAATTACTGTGCCGAAATTGTGGAAATATGAGGTCAAATGAAAATAGGATGATTATGTACCCTCGTATAACACGCCTCCTAATTTTAAACTTGAATATTTCGAAAAAAAAGTGCGCATTATACGAGGGTATTTAAGGTATAAGCTGAATACTGAAAGTGTGATATGAGCATGATAAAAATAATAAAACAAATAATTATGGAAAGAGCTACCATATATACCCAAATCCAAGATGATCCCAAATCTAAGACTGTCAAAACAGAAAAAAGATTTTATGACCTAATTTCTCACTGACTGTATTTGGTGTAAATTTCGAACACACATATTCAGTTCACTCATTAATTGAAATGGTTTGTTACCAATTTTTTCAGGGGAAAAATTTTTTAATGTATTTTTAAAATTGACTATTTATTGAACTCCAGATCATATGTCTGCAATGAAAAATACAATTATTTTATCTTATGGTTCATTTATTTTTTTTAAATCGATTAAATACAACCATACATCCTACAGTTCTATGCCAACTCGTCATGGTCATGGTCGTGCATCAATTAGTCGCGAGTCCATACATCTCACAACAAACTCATCGCGCGTGAATTCATCTCTCGACAAATTCGTCATGGCGTCTCACCTTCCAATTTATCTTGTGATGAATGTCACATAACGAAATTGTGACGCGACGAATGTATAGCAATGAATTGATGAGTTTGTCGAGCAATGTATTGATGGTATAAAATTTAAGACGACCCCCAATTTTTGCAAGCTGAAATTTGGAAAAAACCCTCGTCTTGGATTCGGGTAAATACAGTAAACCGCCTACTTTCCTTTCAATACAATTTTATATATAAATACCAGCTTCAAAATTAACAAATTTTCATGTTAGTATTAGCAGTAATTTTTACTTTTAGGTGCATTGACGGCTAAGGTCATTTTGCATCATTGAATATTCTATTCAGAAAAATCCTTAGACAATGAAAAATCCATGCACTAGGTGGGAATCGAGCCCACGACCTTTGGGTTAACAGGCAGGCATTTTATCAATCATGCTAATCACCAAAAAGTTAATCTCTGTTATCAATTTTATGAATGATTAAAGACGAATAACCGTAAAATTTTTAAGCTGTTAAAAATGAGCCGACAACACCAATCGCTATATTCAAATAAACAAACAAATAACAACAATGATAAAAAATGAATGTCCAACATAAGGACAACAACAATTACAAACAAAAATAATAAACAAAGAATGAACAACAAAACCAAAAAAGAACCACAATGAACAATCAACCATGAAGAACAAAAAACTAAGAACAAAGAAAGAACCACAAAGATGTACAAACAACAATAAAAACAATGGCAAATAAAGAAAACAAAAAATAAGTCAAAAATCAAGAGAATATGACAGATCATTTAACTATATAGTTCACAAACTAAGCATTAAAAGCATCACTTGGGGTGGCAGTGTAGTTCTAGTGTTGGCTTTCCATGCAGTGGTTCCAGATTTGGATCCAGCAAAGACAGGATTTTTCAAGCTGGGATCGTCTCGTCCCCTACTTGTGTGATTTGAAGAGACTGTGCTCTGTCCTTTGGAAGAGACATTAAGCAGTTGGCCCCCTTGGTGCTCTTCATTTAAGAATTTCCCTCCTCCCTTGTATGTATGTGTTCAGTGTGAAAGGAGTAGTGGCTACAATAATCCAAGATTAACCAGAAATTCCATACAAACAAACAAAAGCACCACTTCTCCCACTCCTTCCTCTCTCCCAGTATTTCCCGTTACATCAATTCCTCATCCCTCCATTTTCCCGCCTGCAATTTTCTGTGTGCACGACCCCTCCTTTTTGCGAAAGGAATAGCAAATTATACGTCTAAGGATAATATAGCTAACATGATCAGTCATGATCAAAATTGTATGTCTATGAGAATAAACATTCTTTCTTAACTTCCATTTGTGAAATTAAATTAAATTCTAAAAAGGATTTGAAAAGTTAAAAATTCAATAGATAGCAAGTATAGTGACATTTTTTTCCTTAAAGTTTCATCAAATAAAAAGTATACATTTGCTTTAATATAATGAAAAAATTGGCACAATATAAATTGCACAAACTTTCTCATATAAGTACTTATATGTCTCATCACTCCAAACTCTTTCCTGACTGGAAGGGACTCCTGCTACAAAAACAACAAAACTGCAGAAATATTTTCAGCACATAAATGGTACTAATACCATATTAGTCCGAATATAGTCCCCCCCCCCATTTCTGAAGCCTCAGTTTGGAAAAGTTTGAACCCTATTACAGACCTCACTTTTTAGCTTACTTTCCAGAATGGAAATAGGTTTATAGTTTTGTCGTTGTGTCTGTCTGTCCGTCCTCCTATTAACTTCTGAACCAATGGACCGATTTTCGTGAAACTTGGTGGAAACCTCTTGCTATATGGGTCAAGCTCCTGAGCATAGTTTTTGTTGCGAAGATTGAAGTCCCAGGTACGATTCCAGGAACTATCCTTCCCATTTGATTTACAGGGGAAATCTCAAATCATGCAAGGTAATTTTCTCTTGCACATTAAAATATCTTAGAATTGTAATATCAGTGAGGGATTTGTACTATTCTCTGAGGAAAGGACTGAAGATTATGATGTTTATCATAGAATTTTGCTTATCGATTGTATTTCTTAGAATTCCGCATAAATACTGGCAATTTTGCAGTTTTTATCACTCATTACAAGAGTGTTGCCATAGCAACAACTATTGTTGGACTCAGATACAGTATATTCTAATACGTAAACGAGGTTATTTTTGCCACACAAATACACGTGATCAATTTAATATTCCGTTCAAAATTTATTTGTAGTATTTTATAATGCTAAATTATGAAATTTGGGAACGCAAAGAGCTACATGAAAATATGTGATTTAAATGTTTAATATGAGAGATTTCGAACGGTAGGCAGAAAAAGATTAATAGAATAAGAAACTTCATTAATTTTCCTAAAACATAGTTTAAATTCGAAGATAATACGTCAACTTTTTCTATTTTTAAATTCCAAAAGAATAAAAGCCTGCGCTTTAAAAAGTCACTTTTTACATGTTATCTTACGGGAAATGAAAATTGCCCTCCTGGAGTCGAACCTGGGTCTTTTTTTATATTTTGTTTTTCGAGGTTTAATTTTTATATTTTAATCAAACATTCCTGCAAAACTTCAACCTTCCACCTAATCGGGAATTTTGTTAAAAACGTGTTAAAATGTGCCATTGATGACATCAGCATCTCACACAGACCAGATCGACCTGACAGAACTGGAAAACTATAAGTAAGATTTCTTTTCAATGCGCCAAAAATCGGAAAAAGCTATATTTCACAACAGTAAATCTAGAGACAAGAGAAAAGAACTATGTAATACCAATCCTGTGAAATGTAGTCATACAATCTATAGAGAATGATGAGTTTTTACTAGAAAGTTCAGAGAGAGCCATGAACACTTCTGTAAATACGAGTTCATGAGCCAATTTTGAATAAATTTACATTTTGTGAAAATCAACAAGAATAAACACACCTTTATTGTGGCAATATATTGTTTGTCTCTTCATAGATTGTATTCAGTATAATAGTATGCCTAAATACAAAATATCATTTAATTTTGTTTAACCATTAGGCTCGAGAGATGGGTACATATAGACAGCTTTTCACCTAAAACGTGTATTGTCTAAATCTTGAATTCGATTTTTTGCGATTATGGTCCTTTTTCTATATACTGTGTACATGAGAAAATAAAAACCTAAATGGAAAAAACTACAAATAAAAGTTAGTTTAGCACATTTATTTATGCATATGTCAGTGAAAGTAATCTACCGCATTTACTCAAATCCAAGATGACCCTGAATCTAAGACGACCTCCCCTTTTAGCAGACTATATACAGGTGACTCCCGAGATTCAACTGGGATGCATTCCTGAAAACGCAGTCGAATCTAGAACAGTCGAGTGTCGAACGCCGATTTTTGGTACACTAACACTCAGGAAAAAATTACAAAGTTCGCTCATATTATGCAAACATAAAATAACATTACTCAAACATTAATAAAATAATATTGTTATGAATTGATAAAAAATATTTTTAATATATAATTTATACGCACACTGTAAAGGAAAAATATTTTTTTGTATGATTATTTTATGTAAAAAATTCCAAATTGAATTCAATTTGCCCCATCGTTTCCCATGTTATTTAAATGAAGGAATTACTTGTATTTGTACTTCACCAACACATTTAACAGGACGCGTAATATTTTGACTATACGAGTTTCAAAGATTTTAATAAACTGTGCATGCATGCAGATCGCAGCACATCCCTAAAGAGCCCTAGCAAAGATGGTTTATGGCCCCACTTGCTACAGCACTGAATGTATCTATACATAAAACTATGCCATTATCACAGAAAAATTATATAAAAGTTATCTCGCAATTCTCTTTGCAAATTACGTGAGACACACTGGATGGTGTATGGCAAGGGGTGACTCCCAACCCAACAAGTTTATCCCCTTGCCATACACCGATCATGGAGTCTCGCCTTCCAATTTGTCTTAAGACGAATACGTCTACTATTTAATTCACCCTTTTAGAAACGAAGTGTCAAACAGGTCAACTAGTTTTATATAAAAAGTACAATGATACACCATAACATAACTTGCTGCAGAACTAGATCCCTTAAAATATAAAATTTTAAAGAATTTGAAAAACTTGAAATACTACACTAAATAAGCCTATGAAGATGGTTAAAAAATTCTAAACCAATATACCGTATTGACCCGAATATAGCGCGATGTTTTTTTCCTCAATATGTACCTTTGAAAGTCGCATTCGCACTATATTCGAGTACTTGTTGCATTCGTACTATATTCGAATACTTGTATCATTAAAAAATAACTGCATATCGGCACGTTTCATGACGCGTGTTTCAGCGCATATTTTTAAAATTGCTGCATTGTAAGTGAATTGGACGTTCATGTTACGATGCTACATTGTACAAATATACTCGGTAGTGGTCTGAGGAGACTAGAAAATAAATCAAGGTCAAATTGCAGCAACCACAGCACCGGCACAACTTCACGCAGGGTCGCGACACTCAACGTTAGAAAACTAGGACCGTCTAAACGTGGCATCACATTACCCCCCTTTAGTACATAATTCATGAGTTTACAGGTAATTTAAATGTGCAAAATAGAGAAAATTAAATGTTTCTCGTCTTTTTCTAAAATTCCTTTCAAAATACTTGGGGTCGCACTATATTCGGGGTCGCATTATATTCGGGCTAATACGGTAACTTGTTTGTTACAGAGGACATAATAACAAATCTAGATGTTTAGTTGGTGCATCAAGCATATATATTTACCTACATAGGACAGAGGACATAATAACAAATCTAGATGTTTAGTTGGTGCATCAAGCATATATATTTACCTACAGTCAATATGATCCTAACTAACATAATTGCCCATCAAATATGACGGGTATGCGTGGATTAAGTATTCAAGATATGGCACTTCCCATTCTTCACACTTTTCTCTCTTCCTCTCTCCCATCCTCCTCCCTCTATCTCCCCCTCTCTGGATAGACTTCCTAGCCTCAATATCGCCCTAAAAAAGACTATTACCTATCTCTCCCCCTCTCCCTCTGTCTCCTTCCCTCTCTCTTCCTTTATCTCTATCCTTCCCTCACTATCTCTCCCTTCCTCTCCTCCTCTCAATCTCACCCTAATAAAGACCATTATCTATATATCTCTCCCTTTTCCTTCTTCTATGTCTCCCTCTCTCTCTCTCCTTTTTTCCTCTCTCCTTACATATGTAGTATAAGGACTGAGACGAAAATAAAATCTCGAGCTTTAACATTGACACAGTCAGCAAGGCAACATATCGTTAAAAAGCTTAAAATTTTCCTATGAATATGATTTAAACGTATAACTTGAGCGATTTTGAATCGTAAGCAAAATGTGACGATAAGAATAAGAAATGCTATTTATTTATCTTTAAAACAGTCTCAGTTTGAAGATCAAGGATCAATTTTTCTAATTTTTATGAGCAAAAGAATGAAACTTGGCAAGTCGCTAAATGGATTTTTACATGCAATCATATGGGAAATAGAAATTATCTTCTGGAGTCAAACCAGGGTCTTTTTCGGGCATTTATTTTTGTAAATGGCATTTAAAATAAAAATCAAACATTCCTACCAAATTTCAATGTTCTACCTACTCGGAAAGTTTGTTAAAAATAGTATTGCAGTCAGTCATAGTTCTATTAGTTGAGCGTGACTGGATTTTTTAGCTCATTATTTAAAGCAAAGTGATTACAGAAGGCTTAATCTTGGAAAACTAACTCATCATTAGTTTGTAAGAACTAACCTAAAAAACCTGAAATATCAAGAAGAATGTTGTATTAATTTTTTAAATCATCAACCTTATATAATTTGTTCGGTTATGTGTCAAGTGTAATGCTCGACTGTGGCACTGCTCTTAAAGAGCCATTATAAAATAGCAGGAGTCGAGAACTATATATGACCGACTGTAATGCAATTTTTAACAAACTTTCCGAGTAGGTAAAAGATTGATATTCGGTAGAAATGTTTGATTTTTATTGTAAAAGTCATTTACAAAAATAAATGCCCAAAAAAGACCCTGATTTGACTCCAGAAAATAATTTCTATTTCCCATAAGATAGCATATAAAAATCGATTGAGCGACATGCAAGGTTTCATTCTTTTGCTCACAAAAATTAGAGAAATTGACCCTTGATCTTCAAACTGGGACTGTTTTAAAGGAAAATGAATCAAGTTTTTTATTCTTATGATCAATTGCCTCCTTCAATCTGAAAACGTTCAAATGTAACGTTTAAATGACTTATTTTGGCAAAATTTAGCAATTTCATGAGGATTTGCCTTGACAACCACGCAATTTTTGAAATCAGAATCCCCTTATTGTCTCAATTCTCATATGAGTAATATATGTATATGTAAATATATTCCTTCCCATCATATTAATGGGCTTTTATACTAGTAAACATTATGTTGAAGTAAATAACATTAATTTTCACATGCCAATTGAAAATCTGTAAAATGAAGCAAAGTATTCGAGCTTAAAATAACAAAAAATTAAACTTGATCAATTAAAATGGGAATCTCTTACCTTTAAGCATCTCACTGCTTTGCAATCGAGTTTATAAGTAGTCAACATTTTCTCCTCCATTAGCTCTTTCTTTTCAAGATTGTCAAAGTACTTGTCTTCTGCCTCTAAATCAGCTATTTCCAATAATTCTGCATGTTTAGAAGTTTTCCCCACAAGGTCCTTCATTTTTTCAGCACTAAACTTTAAAGCCAGTGGGGATTTAACAGATTCTTTTGAACCATCAATGTTAGGTGACTTATTTTGATTTGTTCCATCCTCTCCAACTATGCATACCAAAAAAAAGTTACAGATAAGTAAAAACAGGGTGATAGATTTATATTTTACTAGCAATGATGACCTAATTTAAACCAGGTTTAAATGGAGTGTCAAGTTAAGAGGTCCTCAAACTAAACATATCTTCCATCATTATCGTTAATTTTTTTATTTTGAAACAGGTTTTTAGGCAAATTTGGAAAGGATTTAAATGAATACTACAATACTTCAGTCATCAGGTCACATGCCCATGTAACTGCTCATAAATTACTCGACAATAGCTAATATTGAAATGCATCCTAAAACAACTTCTAATGATAACTATATTTCTTATACATGAATTCAAACATATTGGTAAAAACTTTAGTAAAAGACATCTACACAAGAATTTGAAATAATTGTTACACCTTTTTTTGCAGTATTTCTTCAGATTCACATTGAATGCATGTCATGACCCGGTCAAAATCCACAACAAACATCAGCCCAAGTTCACAGTTAACCAACTTTTAAAAAAATTAATAATTTCAACTTAAATGTATACCAAATATATTTTCATTTGAATAATGCTACTTATTCATAAAAACAAATGCAATAAAACACAATATAAAAATATATAACAAGGTAATTATATTATTTTCAATGGAATCATACATCTTGGTAAGGAAAATACCATATTTACCTGAATATGTATAGGACAAGTTTTATTTCCCTAATTTAGCAAACGAAAAATCAAGAGTTATCTTATATTCTTGTACTATGGAATAACTACACGTGAATCAATTATTTTATGTCAAAGTGGAAAATAATCATTTCGGCACGAGTGGATGTAATTCTATCCTATGTAAATGTAAAGCTTAGCTTGAGTTCAGAAACAGGATGCTTCATATACTACAATGCAGCATATTGTGGCTAAAGCTAAGTAGAGTAGTTCTTGTTGAGAGCAAAAAAGCACTCAGTAATAGCATTGGTCAGAGCCATACAACTTGAGTATCATAATATATCAAGAGCAGTCCGTTTGTTTGTTTGTCCAACCACTCAATGTAAATCCCCATAAGAGAGCACTTACAAATCCCTTTTATTCCACTTGCAGGAATTTTTTCTTTTGCAAAATTAAATTAGAAGTAACTGACCTACGATCTTCGGATAGGAACTACAGTAAAACCCCTATTTAATGAATCGCTGGGGGATTAGAATATATTTCACTAAATCGAGGTTTTCATTAAATGGAGGTTTTCAATTAAAATGAGTTAAATTTATCTTTTTTGCTTGTGTATTAGTTCCATTATACAATACCAGAATAAGGCCACTGAAAATGGTCTCTATAATAAAAATCCATTTTTCAATTTTGTATGCACAATACTTATATTAATACTTTTAAAATAAACATTTATAAACAAATTCCAGTGACAAACAAGCCTTATTGCTATTGAATATGAAAATTTCTGTAATGAATCATTCATATGATTACAAAAAATAATTTCAAAATTTTAAAAGTATTTTCAAAATTGACATAAATCTTGAAACAATTTTTCATCCCTCCTTTAAAAAGCTTCATCATACAACATTAAATAGAAAATATTAAAATATATTTGGAATTTCACAAAAAATATCAAAATTATTCAAAAACCAAGCATACATAGCTACAAGAAAATTATTTATTAAAATATTCCAGCAAACTTGTTTGCTTCATCTGGCAGGTGCTCTGAACATTCAGAACTTCTCGCTTCAAAGAATTTACTTTTGATATAGTAGTGCTGTTCACATCAAAAGAAGTTAAATATCTTCGCACCACTTCAAGTGCCTGAACCGCTTCACCAAGTGTGGGAACTGATTCTTCTTCTTGTACTGCCTCTTCTTCTACTACTGCCTCTTCTTCCTCTGCCTCTTTGGTATTACAGATTTCTTCCACGTCTTGTGGAGGACCAGACGTACTCTCAAGATCATCACACCGGACAAACTTCAAAATTTGTGTCCATGTCAGGTGCAATTTTCAACCAATTTTCGTGGTCAATCACATCGATATCTACATCAATTTCCATAGCATTGTTGCAATTGAACGCAGCCTTATGAAAACAGTTCGATATTGTTTGAGGTGTAACTGAATTCCATGCAGCTGTTACCATATGCAAACCCTGAAGGACGCTCAGTTTCAAATGTTTATTCATCTCAATGTAGGATACTGCTTTCTGCACCAAAGCCTTCCTGTACTTTGCTTTCATGGAGTGAATAATGCCTAAGTCAAGTGGCTGCAGATGGCTAGTACAATTAGCTGGAAAAAACACCACTTTAATATTGCGAAGAAAATCAGTATCTGGAGGGTGGGCCGGACATTTATCAATAAATAGAAGAATTTTTCTATTTGCACCACCCATCTTTGCATCTAATGATTTCAAAAATCTTTTAAATATATCCGTTGTCATCCATGCATTTTTATTACTGGCATATTTACATGGCAATGCCCGTACATTTTTAAAACACCTTGGCTTGGCAAATTTACCTATTATTAGAGGCGTCAACTTTTCACTGCCATCTGAATTTGCACATAAAAGTGCAGTTATCCTATATTTACTTCTCTTTCCACCATGGCACTTGACTCCTCTAGTAGCAAGAGTATTTGATGGAAGAAGGTTGAAAAAAATGCGTTTCATCTGCATTAAAAATATCATTCGGCTTATAGCCTTCTAAATACCTTACCAATGTTACACTCTTCCAGTAGTCAACAGCTCCTTCATCAACACTAGCACTTTCGCCACAAACACTTTTATATTCAAGTCCATGGCGCTTCTTAAATCTGTCCAGCCATCCATTGGAACCCTTAAAGTTTTCTATTCTAAGCCTAGTTGCTACCCTAATTGCTTTCTCCTTCAACAGTACACCATTGATTGGGAGGTTGGCGGAGCGCATTCCCACAAACCACTCTATCAATATCTTCTCCATTTCATCATATGGTGATGATTTGATATTTTTTCTTTTGATGGCTTTACCCCCACATTTCACTTCTTTCAAGTATTAATTGTTTATTCTTCATTATACAAAACAATGAAGACGGTGCAAGATTAAATTTGCGTGCAATTTCTATCGCAGGCATGCTTGGGTTCTTTTCCACTTCTTGAATGATTTTCACTTTTTCCGTAATTGTCAGCTTCTTCCTTTTACTAGTAGCCATTATTAAGGAATAAAAATAAAAATAGTAGAAAGAATATTTTTCACAATTGCTTCAGGTTTACACAGTGATCGCCGAACAGTCAGGCAGCACAACGAAGAGTTGAACTGCTAGATAAGGTAGATGGAGAGGGGACAGGCATTACGTCATCGGGATCGGAGTAATCAGCTGACATGTCTCACAAGGGAAGCCCCCAAGGTGTGACACTCGTATCGGAATTCGACTTTGCAGAATGAAATTATATGCAAAATAATGGACTCCTATCTCTACCTAGATGTCAACTCGACGTCGTTTACGAGAAAACGTCCTTTGAAAATCGCAATCCGAGAGTCATCGAGATAAGAACGTTAAAACTTTTTCATGAGCAAAAAGAAATCAGAAAAGAAGCATATTGTACGTAAAAATTACGATATACGCTCAAAACATTGTGAATGGCTCATCACGCGCAAGCGGCTACATTGTCTGCTAAGACGGTAGCGGCCGCAAGGAAACCGTAAATCCTACAATGTAATGAATCCTGCTCGTATGTTCCTCATTTCTGGTATCACGCTCAGTTACCTGTTGTCATAGTGTGCTATATACTCGACGTCGTTTACGAGAAAATGCCCTTTGAAAATCGCGATCCGAGAGTCATCAAAATAAGAACTTTAAATCATGATCAATACATGACGAGATGGTAAAGCGAATGGGTGATCCGTAAAATTATGTTCGTTAAGAATTACGGTGAAGAATTACGATGAAGAAAATAGTGGTTATAATGCATTGAATACATTTTTTTAAATGGTTTGCATGTTTTATCGATGATATGCTGGAAATTGCGAACAAATTTAAAAAACTGGAGAAAAAATATTGGTCCCTTCGGGAACCGAACCCCGGCAAAAATATTTGAAATCCAACTCGTTTCCCCTAGACCAACGCGCCAAGAAAATTAGGAAAGGACTTTTAACGTTCTTATTTCGATGACTCTCGGATCGTGATTTTCAAAGGGCATTTTCTCGTAAACGACGTAGAGTATATAGCACACTATGACAACAGGTAACTGAGCGTGATACCAGAAATGAGGAACATACGAGCAGGATTCATTACATTGTAGGATTTACGGTTTCCTTGCGGCTGCTACCGTCTTAGCAGACAATGTAGCCGCTTGCGCGTGATGAGCCATTCACAATGTTTTGAGCGTATATCGTAATTTGTACCTATGTTTCTTTTGTGATTTCTTTTTGCACATGAAAAAGTTTACTAAATGCGGGAAGTGTCAAATAAAAATTGAACTACGAGTACATAATATTTTTTCACTAAAAGCAGGTTTTTCACTTAATCGGGTTTCACTAAATGCGGGAAAATAATACATCGTTTATATGGAGCTATTGTCAGGACATGAAAAAATCTTCACTAAATCCGGGATTTCACTAAATGCGGGAACACTAAATCGGGGTTTTACTGTATTTTAAAGAAAATTGAACAAAGATTCTTATTTTTGTCGTCGAATTTTGCCTTTGGCTCAAAATCATTTGAATTTTGCTTGCCCTTACCTGGAAATGAAATTTTTTTGTAATTTGAAATACAAGGGTTTTTACTTAAGAGACTCCTAAACCTATTTAATATCATATTAAAGTTATTTAAATTACACCCAAGGGAGATGAAAATGATGAACAGGCCAAAATTAATTAATTTCCTTTCTCAAAGAAAATCACAATGGCTTGCAAAAATATCAATGACATCTCATGTTCTCTGAGCGAAATATTAGATAAATATACATATTTACCAGGCATTAAAATCAGCAACATAAATTGCACTACTTTTACCTGCAACAACATGTACCATCAAGTAATCATTTAAATACTTCCTCAGAGTGAAAACTAGACTTTAAAAATGGGTGAAGATAGACTTAGTGGACTGTGAATGTTAAGTGCTCACAGAAAAAAAATTTGAAGAAATGTTTTATTGAATGAGCAATAGACATTTATGGGGAAAAACAAGGAGGTTTCTGTTTGTCTTTACAAATGAAAAATATTCTTCTATCTCATATTTTTTAAATATAAAGATGTAATCAATAACGCTGACAATAATTAATTTTTTGCGAATTTTTCACATGGGTTTCGCTAGTAGTTTTTATATACGTTTAAACCTTTAGTAAAAAAATTCTAAATTTTTACGTTAAATATAGGTGATCATGTTGAGAAGAGCAGTTCTACAGAATCACAAATATAAAAATTGATGCATAATATTTATGACACAAACTTTAACGGTAATAAAACATGCTGAAGATACAAATAATTGCATTGCTGTGCACAAGTTTGGTGTGCAAATGTGAGGTGGATGGAAAAGATCAAAAGAAAAACTGAAATGCATCAGATCTACACAGAAAATATTTTGTGGGCCCAAAGAAGGATGCTACAAAGATTTAGAAAAGCAGATAGTAGTGTTTGTGTGTCAAAAACACAATGGACTGCTAGTTACACTGGAGATCATAAAAATGAAGGCCTCAGAGATAGCAACATCATTCAAGATGTCACAACAGGATTTCAAGGCAAGTGTTTGTTGAATCACCCGGTTCCTGAGGCTAAATGGATTAACTCTTCATCAAAGAATAACATTGGGTCCAAGACCCCACAGATTATACTGAAAAAATAATTGAATATCAATGTTATATTATTCGTCCATGACATGAGTATGATTACCTCTTAGGTCAAATGGGGAATGCAGATGAAACAATTGCATTGTTATGATAGGTCTACTATAGGTCAACCGGACTCAAAAGAACCTGCGCCATAGCTTACCCCTCCAGTTGGCGCAGCCCAGCTTTCTTCCCCTTTCCACACTACAGCGGCAACTTCAGTCAGTTTCAGCGCACACATTTTAACGCTTCAATCTCCCCGGTATCTTGCACTTTGAAGTTTTTGATGATTGTTGATAGTATTTGTTATTTTTATTGTTGTCGTTTTTTGGCATTTCGTTGTTTCTTTAGTTTTTCTTTATTTGTTAGTTTTGTGATTATTGTTGTTTTTGAATGAAATGTCATCTTCATAAAGAAGTACGCCCGTTTCTGGGAGACCATTGAGAGGACAAGCACGGGAGATTGTGTACAAAGTGGCTACTTTCTTATAGGAAAACAAATGTCTCAAATACAACGTAGAGGAGAGTACAAGTGCGGCTACTGGAGTCTCCAGTTCCACAGTGAAAAGAATAATGAGAGAAGGGGCAAAGGTGAGTGTATGCAAGGAACTTACCTTTTCCACACCCATAGGTAAGAAGGCTCAACACAAGTAAAAAAATAGAAGTTGACGATTTTACAAAGGCTGCCCTCAGAAGAAAAGTCCACAAGTTTTATGCTTTGAGGAAAACAACCCCTTCCCTCAAGAAATTGGTTTTAGCCCAAAGAAGATTCTTCGTGGAATTCTGAGAGATATGGGCTTTAGCTGGAGGAAATGCCAATCAAAAAGAAAAATTTTGATGGAGAGGTCTGAAATAGCTGCCTGGAGGGCTAATTATTTGAAAACAATGAAAAACTTCAGGTAGGACCACAGAACTATTGTATATATAGATGAAACAAACATTAATATTAGCCATGGAGTTAGCACCTGTTGGCAAAGCGAAGAAGGTGCACTGCAAGAAATTGGAAAGGGCAATCGCCTAATTATTGTACATGGTGGAGGAGATTTGGGATTTGTACCCAATGCCCTCCTCATTTTTAAGCTGCACCAGAAAAGTGGAGATTACCACAATGAAACGAATTACGATAATTTCTCCAAATGGTTACGTGAAAAAGTAATTCCTAATTTGCCACCAAGGAGTGTCATGGTTATGGACAATGCTACATATCATTGTGTTCAAAGGAATAAAAAACCCAACACCTCCAGCTTAAAGAGAGAAATGACTCAGTGGTAAACAGAGAATGAAGCTAAATTTTCTCCAGAAATGACGAAGGCACAATTGCTTCAATTAATAAAGCAATATCCAACAGAAAAAATATGTAGTGGACGATATTATTACAGATCTTGGCCATGAAATTCTTCATCTCCCAACTTAGTATCCCAAACTGAACCCGATTGAAAATGTCCCGGGTGACATTAAAGGAAGAGTGGCAGAGAAATTAACTAATTCCTTAGAGGAAACAAAAGGGGAGGTAATTAATGAACTTCAACAATATAGCGCAGAAAAGTGGAAAAAATGTTGTGACCATGTGCAGAAGGTTGAGCAGGAGTTTAGGGACAGAGAACTAGTGATGGACATAGAAATAGACAAAATTATTATAAATGTCGGAATCCAGTGCTGAGTTGAATTCTTCTGACAAAGACAGTGATTAAGTGCATGTAATCACTCTTTAGAATAATTGTAATTTAATTAGAGAATAAATATTGTCTTGCGAAGTTGTTTGTTGTTTTTACTTAAAACTACTTGTTATAGAAATGATTTTTTGCATTGTTAGTAAATGATATAGAAACATGAATTTACTTGTGAATTTTCTTCACGTGTTTTCATTTGGTCCTTCAGCTGAGGCTTCCTTTTATTCCCATATAAAAGAGATTCAGTCCCTTCAACTGAGCCACCTTATAATCTTCAAAAAGTACTGATTCTGAAAGGTTCTAAATATGAGAACATTCACGCACAGCACAATGTAACCTCTCGCTCATGACTAATATTTTTCACTATTTTAACTCATCATGGCTCCTGTGCCTGCACTTTATGCCAGGGTTTCTTTCGTTTATTTGTTTATGACCCCTCCTTTTCAATAGCTAGAATGGCATGTGTTTTCAGCCTTTTAGAGTTCACAGTTTATTGGTTTTTCTTTTTGGGTTCAGAGGACATCTGGGACGCAGCGTCGGAATGTTTTTCCGAAATAGTCATTTTATACACATTTCTCCTGGTAATGGTGAATGAATTCTTTATTAATTGTGGCATTAATTTTATTACTAATGTAATTAAAAAATACTTCAACCGATATTTCATGGATTAATATCTGTGTACATTCACAAAAGTATACTCGTCTGCTTGGACTTAATAAATTAATATATGCATATTTATTATAATAAATGATTCGATACTTTTTACAGCCCATCAGTCAGTAATCAAAAATACTTTATAAACACAACAGACAAATAATTGATCAGAAACCATGAAATATTAAACAGAAAATTCATAGATTATCCCGCATGAGAATTTCGTCAGCTAGGCGTGAGCATCCATATGGTGTAAAGTTATCCGAAGCTGAAAGAGTGGGGGTACCCAGTGAGCTACCATCATCCTCCTTTGCTCCGCCCACTTTCGCTAGAAGGGTCTTTTGAGTCCAGTCGACCTATAACACCACAGTTGATATACAAGGTGCAAAGTCTGTAATGTTGTCAGTATTGGCAGATGGAAGCAAATTGCCACCATTTGTAATATTTAAGAAGAAGAATCTGCCTAAGGAAAAACTACAATATGGCATCATCTATAAGCCTAACATGAAAGGCTGGATGACCAATGAATTGATGATCAAGTGACTAAATAATGTTTGGTATAAAACAGCCAGGTGCTCCTTCAAATATCAGAGGACTGCTGACGCTCGATGGTTTTTGAGGACATATTATGGACAGTGTGAAGTCTCGAATTTCTCAACTCAACACTGACCTTGTGGTCATACCAGGAGGATTGACTTCACAACTAAGTGTTCTTGATGTGGTGCTCAACAAGCCATTCAAAGATCATCTACATCACCTTTATGGGGAATGGTTGTTGTCAGGCAATTGACCACATACTCCAGCAGGAAAAATAAAAAAACTGAAGCCTTACTAGGACAATGGATAAAAATCGAATGGGACAGCATCTCAGCAGAATCAATTGTTTTCAGATTTAGAAAGTGTTCTGTTTCCAAAAGCATGGGTGGATCGAAAGATGACATTCTGTGGATGAAAGGAGATGAAGCAGTACTTAAAGACTTTCATTAGTGAAAGTGAACCAAGTTATCAATAGGTATGTGATCATGAAGAATAATTTACATAAAAATATTGTAATGATTATAATAATAAATTGTAATAATTTAACATCATTAAAAGTATTGTATTTACCCAAACCCAAGACGACCCTGCTTTTAGTACAATGTCAAAACAAAAAGATTTTAGGACCTACTTACATATGATTCCTGCAAAATTTTAAAAAGTTACAAAACTAACATAAGTTTAAATTGGGTCCCATAATTTTCTTGAATATCATAGGTCTTTTTTATTAAATCAGTCATCATCAATCTCTATACTCTTCACCACTCTCCCTATCTTTATCACTTCTTAAATGCACTCACAATTACTTCTGCATTTATCTGTTGCCATGATGCCTTGATCTTTTGGCAGATCATTGCAACAGTCGATTTATGTAGGTTTCTTTTTCACTTGGATTATAAACCCTTTAAATTATTTTTTGAAAGCTTGTTGACTGCAACATCGAGAACTTGAAGCTGTGATGTCATTCCTCCAGATATTATTACAAGTTTAATGAATCTTTAACTTCAGGAGTTGTGTCCTTTGAATGTATCTAGTACAAGCACCCTATTTTTCTTACTAATAGTGATCTTTGTCTTCTATTCCAGAGGATGTGTAACCAATCTCTCCTAAGTTCTTTTGACATCCATCCATTTTCATGACATCTAACTATTATTCCAATAGGCATTTATTCCTTGGGCATTGTTCATTTTTTGTTTTAGGATAACATATGATAGTGATTTTACTCCACCTGCTAAACAACTAACATTACTGTAATTCACATTTTTCATTACCTGTTATAATTATCGCAGATTTTGCACCTTTTTCATTGAAAGTGTAATTAGATGGCATCTCCAAGAAAATGAGTTTCATCAGCATAGCCTATTTAACTCAAAAGGTAATTGGTGGTTTTTCTAAGTCAAATTACGTTTTTGATAAGCAAGAAGTTTCTTACTGACGTCTGCAGGCAATTTTTGGCACAGTGAAGTTCTTCGGAGTAAGGAAAAACCACTCCGTCACATCATTCATATGCACCAGCCATTACTGGCCTTAACCCTTTAATGCTCACATTTCCTGAGGATACTTTTTCATGGATGCATGGTGACTAAATATTTAGCCACTTTATATTAAGAATATTAAATATTTATTGAATACTGAACATTTAGTAGCTAAATATTTAGCTACCTATACATTTTGTTATCTATATAAAGAATTGATCAAAAACTACTTCAGTGCAACAATTTAAACATTATAAATCACTCCTATAAGAAACTTATTCAATTTAGCTGAAAAAGAATGTGAGCACTCAGAGAAAAATGTGGTGGCTAAATATTTAGTCAACAAGCATTAAAAGGTTCAAGTTAGTCCACATGGAGTTTCTTGTGCTTTGAATATAATCATTTCATGTGAAACTGACATTTCACACTGTCTCAGAGTATGCACAAACTCAACTGCTTGTTTTTCTACATCATAAAAATGACCACATTTTGGATCACTGAATTATTTCAGACTAGATTTAGGAATTTCAAGTTCCTGTTTCATGAGTTTCCATCTACAAACATTTGCTAGTGACACTGAATTTTCTACTGGATTCATAGTTATGTTTTTTCTATGTACTTTATCACTACATATTGGTTTAAAATTCGCATCATAACTACGCCTAACTCCTTTTGATATCTTTCCCTTTGCTGTTGCATCTCTTATATCTACACTAGTGTAAGTTCCCATTGAATTTAAATTGATTTAGTGAATCTACTACAGCACAATATAAAACATTGGTTACTTAAAAATATGAATGGGACATTGTCAACATTTAATAAATCTAACAAAATAATGGTTTATTATATCATTACCAATATTTTTGTATCATATTAAAAGTTGATTTAAATCACATTTCCAGAGAGTAAGCAGGCTTTGGTGAAATGAATGCAAGGAATATTATCATCCAAAAAACTTCCAAAAAATAAACATATTTGTTGACTTGTAAACAAAAACAAAATTAAGCATAGCAAGGATATTTGTTCCCTATTTATAAACATTGGACTCCCATTGGTAGCAACAATGTAATTACATTGTCATATCATTTATAATTTATGGCTTAAAACTGCTGGATGAGAGAATCCCAATGAATTACACCATCATTTGTTTTGACATCTCTGAAATGCTATTAGCAAATAGAGAAGGGAAGTTTAGTTCACTTCTGGGAATCATTCCTGAAATAACAGTTCATTGAACGTCATAATTCAAATATAAAATTCAATGGTTCTCTAGTTCTACAGAAAAAACAAATCATTGCATCCATATTTTGAACCCACATATTCAGTTTAGGTATAGTTCATTCATTCACTGAAATGGTTTGTTACAAAGTTTTGTTTGAGAAAAACTTTTTTAAATGTATTTTTTAAATAATACTGTATTAATTGAAATCCAGATTTTAAGTTGGCAATGAAAAATTTCAATAGATATACCCTATTTCTCGGCATATTAGATGCACTTTTTTCCAGAAAAATTACCCACAAAATCAGCCTGTATCATATATGCTGAAGGTAAAATTATTATTGTTCTCAATATTAACACTAACGAACACATTCTCCCCAAAATAGAATAATTAGCAGTAATTCATCACAAAAACATTAAAATATACATTATTAATAATTAATAATGAAAATTTTGTTAATATATACAGTAAAACCTTATGCAACATGAATTCCAACTACGTATTTTCATTATTGTGCTTTATCACATTTCGGCTCACAGTAATGCAGTAGTTACAATTTCGGTGCGCTTTTGACGTTAGTCATATGTTTTAGTTCCTAATGGGCCTGTTGAATAAAGTGACTAATGCCAAGTAATATTATAATTGCGGTATATGTGATAAAAAGTTTGTAAATACCTAGGATAAATATCGATATGTGTATTGAGATCTTAATGGCTACAAAAGTGAAAAGATATGCCTATGTTATTAGTTATAAGCTTCAGGTGAATGTATGCAAAAACGCACGGAAATCGAGTACGTCAATTAAAGTGACACAACAGTTACATAAAAGCGATTTTTTCTACTGCCTTGTGTGGATAATCATAAACATCTGATACAAATCCTATTGCAAATAGGGTTACCATATTTTTAATCTTACTTCCCGGACAACAAGAATACAAAAATACGGACAAAACCTGGACTTTTAAAATTTATCTTTTTAAGCACAAAAAATTGCACTGTGTTGTTATATCAATAAAGGAAATATAATTAAATATTATTAAAGTTAATTTTCGAATGTAAATGTTTTTATTACTTAAACATTTACGCATTAAAACAAAATGCAACAATATTTATAATTTCATGCGTTATTATGTATTGGTAACCAAAACAATAATTCTGACGATGCAGAATAAATATGTAAATAATATACAGGAATATACAACTTTTTATACGTCTTGAATAACATATACAAAAATATAAACTCTAAACCTAAGTTTATTAATTAACTTTGAAATAAAAGTTAAACTGATTATTAAGGAATAATAATATGATGCATTATATTATTACCGACTTATTTACAAATTTAAAGCAAAATGATCGAGTAAAGCGTCAAAAATGATATTTAACATCTCACGATATAATTAGGGATAAAACGTTAAAATCACAAGCTGCAATCATCATCATCATGCTGTTGCCTGAAGACAGGTTTCATGTTTCCCAAAAATTAACGTAAATAACTTAAAAAACGTACAATAGAAGGAAATATTCAAATTCCAGACAGGTGTTAAAATCTTGCCCGGACATCCCCGGACACCCTAAAAAAGGAGGACATGTCCGGGAAAAACCAGACGTCTGGTAACCCTAATTGCAAAGGACTAGTGCCATCTATCAAAAGATCACGGAGATGCGTCCATAAGTGTGCAGTAGATTTGAAAAGCATACTTATTGGATATAAATTCAATTTAGTAGGAATTAAAATATCATCCTGCACTTAAGTTTAAGTAAGTACCATCGGTAAAGGGTATCTATACATGCAACGTGTGGCGCATTCCGACAGCCTAATTACTACGACTGCAGAGTTAACGCAGGGCACATTTAGCTAAACAAGTCTCGAAGCAATTATTTATGTTTTAGATCATCTCTATTTATTTTATGAATTAATTTTATCTAAAAACGTTATATTTAACTGTTATCACACTGTATTATTATCTGTAAATGTTTCTAGATACAGACTTAATCACAGGAGGAAATGATACACAACATGGCCCTTCGTAAATGTCTTGGTGAACCAAAATACTTTTCTTTCCTGAAAAATCTTCTAAAAAGCCAGGATGCATCTTACACGCCGAGAAATACAGTAATTATTTTATCTTGTTTCAGTTGTTTATAAAAACATAAATTAATCACGTAACCCGACTTTGCACTCAAATTTAAGACAACCCTTGATATTCGCAAGCTAAAATTTGGAATAAAAACCTCATCTTTGATTCGAAGAAATACAGTAAATTTATGTCAAAGGCACCAATTTAAATAATTTTTCTTAAATATTGAGTTCAAAAAAGGAAGGTCGTCTTATATTGAGTCAGTCTATATTCGGTTAAATACAGTAAATGAAAATACATACACATACGTGACATGATAGAGGCTAAAGAGATGACATCTGCATAATCTAAGTCTCACTGCAGTACATAATATGCAACTAAAATAATATTTAGATAAAAGTCAAAACGATTTTTTGGATGAGGACCACGTTTAAATTGTATAGCAATCAAATTTCCTCAAATGAAAACTCATAATGTGTCTCTATAATGAGTTAGGTAGACAGATTCGAAATAACAGTTAAGCTAAGAACTATTTTTCAGATGAGTATAGCAACCCAAAAACTCCCACAGAGAATATGATAAAAAATACATACACACAAATTAATAACTGACCACAGGAAATGCATTCATTCCTAAATCATATATGCGATAATCATTGGCCAAAGTTTTTAAATAACATTAATTCATCCCATCCATTATTATCATCTATTATCCATCCCATAAAAATTCTTAAGTCCTACCTTCTTTCTCTTGCTCCCTTTTCCTCTTGCCACCATTACCATCCAATTTGGTTACCTTTTTGACTGCATTTGGATCACTCTTTTTCAGCGGTCCATTCTTTTTAATCCATTGTACAGCCTGGGACTAAGAAAAATCAACATTAAAGGAGACAATCAAGAAAATAGGAAAATAACATGAAAAATCATATTTTCTTTGACAATTGCAAAATTTAGCATTTTATCAAAAGTCTGTGTTCATGAAGATTCAATTGATAATGAAGTACCTACTTAAGAAAATTTAAGATGATACAAATATTGAAATGCCACCAATGATCTATTTCAGAGGCAAATTATTATACATTTATACTGGGACAGAAAAATAATCCCCGAGCCTCATAGTAGCTTATGCTATAATTCAACAAACAATCAAGTTTCATCTATAACAGCATTGAAGAACCAAAACAGGTCTGGGATAATGTACACGAAACAATGTATTATGGCATAACTGCTCCATATTACATTTTTGATCATAGAGAGGATAACTAAAAAATTTTCAGGGTTACCTCTGAAAATATTCATACCCTATATGAAAAGTAATGGAATACAGGAATAATGAACTTTACAAAAAAGAAATACAAAATGAAATGTTTTCTAAAAATGTTGAGTCAATGCATTTAATTCTATTTCATCTTTATGTTACCTTCTTTTTAATTAGAAAGTTAATAATAAAAATACATAATGATAATTTTAATTACCATTGCCCTGTTCTTTTGAGATTTGCTGTAAGAACAGTCCAAATCTACGACACTGGAACCTGTAGCACCTCTTCCCAATTTCGGAGCAACAAAAGCTTGAGAAAACTTCAAAGTTTGCATTATTTGAGAAGGGGAAGCTTCCTTTTTCTTGCCCATATTACGTAAGCTTTCAAGAACATTTTTCCCTCTGGTGGTTACTTCAGAACTAAGCCTAGAAAGTGATTATGATGAAATTATATTTGTAATGATGTTAGAAACCAAGCAACACATTAAAGCATTTTTTCTTCAAAAACTTACACTGACGGAGATGATTTAGGTGTCACCTTTGAGGTACTAGGAGCACCCCCTGGACTTTCCATCAGTTTATTCAACCGATCTGTATCCTTCATTTTCAATGAAAGATTAAGACCAGCAGATATTGAGGGTGAATGTGAAAAATCTGTTTCAAGTCTTGGGCAGCTGTCAAAAAAGTCTGCAAGCTTCCTCAACCTCTGCTCATCCTTCTGCTTTACTTGGTTGCTTTTTTTTGAGGCAACAAAACTTTTGCCACCATAGAAGACCTATGAAATGAATTTTCAAATGTTAATTGATGAAAAGACAATCTTTCAATCTTATTATGTAATAAACTAGGTAGTCCTGTCATGCTGTAAGATTGCACATCGATCAACTGTGAGAATAACAAAAATGCTGATAACTAAGAAACTTTCTATTCTTTTTCAAACTTGTCTGAATTACTTGGCATTGTCACATTTAAATTTTAAGCTGCTCAATGTTCACATTGAAGTCAAGGATGTAATTACAGGAGCGGTAATTTTCACCATTTGATTAAAACTAGGAAAAGTGTACCACATTAATCATTTGCATTTTAAATTACTTAAAATCGTCATAGGAATTCAACACTTGAAACAACAAACATCTAAAAGAACAACAACAACAAAATTTTATTTTCCTGCCGTTGATTTTCAAATACGATTTGAACCAGTACTCAAATTAGTATTTAATGAGAAAATTTGACATAACTTTGTGAAGATCTTTCGTAGTCTAGATAATTTTCATTGTTGCTGGTTTCGTGAAATTGTGTATGATTGACTGGGAACAGAAATTCATGTTGCATCTGTCCACAAATACAAGAAATTTCAATGCGGCTTTGAATTTTTAAACTATCTTGGTTACAATAAATCCAACGGTAATGAAAATAAAAATTCAATTATTTATTGATATTGCGTAATTAAAGTCAGATACAAAGATTATAAATAGAGATAACCCTCGATTAACATGGTACTTGAATTACATGGTTTTGGTCTTATACGGTCGCTAAAATGCAACAGGCTTGAACACAGTTTGAGACTTGGTTTTACACGTTTTGGTATTCACATTTTTTTCATTTCTGTGTCTAAACATTAACAAAAACCATAGGAAATGCCATTTTTATTAAACATTTAACCATTATGTGAATCTATAATAATAAAAGAAGCTGTCTGTGGCAGTCATAACTCTTCAGAAAATAAACGTAGGAACTTCAAAATTTGGCAGCAGCTTCAGGTTGATCCTGAGAGTTGCAGCGTCAAAAATAATTCAATTCAGCCCACGGGAGGCCTGAGGGTCCGCATTGTTGGTCCAAATGTCAGTTTGCCGATTTTGATGAATTCTCCATCAATATCAATGTTTCGATGAGTCAAACTTTTGAGCCTAAAAGGATTAAATCGGTCTACAGGGTCAAGGATCGTAATGTAAGGGCTGATCCAAATTTCACGATTTCGTTGGGTCCCCACAATTGCAAAATAACTCTTTTTGGTAATTATGAATTTGTAAGGAATTGGTCAAACCAATTTTGTATAAAGGAGTTGTGCAACATAAAAAAACAAAATCAAGATTTTTAGAAATGATATACAAAGTAGGGCTGCCACAATAAAAGTAATAAAAAATTTCTCTTTACAAGTGTTTGTGTTGAACTGTCCACATCAATTTTAACCAAATTATAATATTTATTATGTACACATATATATAAAACCATAATAGCATATCTGGATTGGATCAACTAAACAGGGATGCCACTATTACAAATTAAACTATTTCAGTAACTATGGATTTGGAAGGAATTGGCTCAATGGATGTCAACTAAATTTTATATATAAGATTTTTACAAAATACCATAAAGAAATCAAGATTTTAAAAGTGGAGCTTAAGAGCAGGGCTACAACAATTAAAGGTAAAATAATGTTTTATTTGCACGTATTTCTAGAAAGCTGTCCAGATGGATTTTAACCCATTATGGTATATATAATCTTTACATAAATAACAAGGTCACAAAACAGGGCTACCACAATATCCAAGTTAGAATTTTTCTGTAACTATGAATTTCGTATTGACTGAACCGATTTCAATAAGAAATTTTGTTTGTAGGGCGGGTATAGAATGGCAAAACGAAATGAACATGTTTAGAACATCTAAAAAGCATGGCTATCACAATATATGGAAAAATAATTTTCTGATTTCAAAGCAAATACATTAGTATACAATTATGCAACGATGAATTTGACAAAAAGCACTGTTTGAAGATATCTCAGCAACCAACTGACTGATTTTGATGAATCCTACACCAATATCAATATTGAACCAAGAAACATAGACTTGAAAACTTGGTATACATACTAAAGAGACATTGAGGATATGCACCTCAGTGTCAGAACTTTGCTTTCTTGGGGGGAAGGAGGTATCAAATTTGAGTCTATATTTAATTTTTCATACCAATTAAAGGGGAATATTAGTCACCCTGAGAGTACCTTGAGTTTGGATTTAAATATGTGATATGTGCATGAAAAATTGTAAACTTTACACTTGGGGCAAAGCCTGGGCAATTACGCTAGTTTTAAATAAATGGTTGCATGTAAATAAGTTTAAAATGTGTTACGGTAGATGATTTATAATCTAAGTTTTATCAAAATTTATTTGATAATGTGCAATTTTATTATACCAGACAAAATTGAAATTTAAATAGCCAAAAAATTTGCTTAAAAGAAAATAAGCTATACATATTAACCTTTACCATACGATAAGTATGGGTGATCAAGGTAAATAGTTAATCACATTATCCTGTATTCAGATGCGGATTTACATTATGGCAGGGATGGACATTGCCTAAGGGCAGAAGTATTTTGGGGGGCGAGATCGCATCTGGTCCTGCAGCTAGGATTGCCAACAGTATCATGTGTGTGTGTATTTTTGGCTAATCAACCTCTTGGATTATTATAGCCATTAATCCTTCCACACTGAACACACTCACGAGGAAGGAGGGAAACCCGGTGCCGGTATTGCCCTACTCTTAAAAAAGAGCACCAAGGGGTCCAATGGCTTAACGTTCCTTCTGAAGGACAGAACACTGAATTTGCACAGTCTCCTCAAACCACACAAACAGGGGGCTGGGCGATCTTGGAAAAAATCCTACTTTTGCAGGATTCATGCCCACTGCCCTTTCAAGCAGCAGGCAAGTGGCAGCCAGCATCCTAACCACTACACCACCAGCACCCCCCAACAGTATCATTTTCTTAAATTTTTACACAACATAAGATTCTGGTAGTCAACTAAGCAGGGAAACTAATGTCAGTTTAGGCATGTTAAGTTGATCCCTTCCATCCATCTCCAGCTTTAAGAAACAACTATTGCTTTCAGAGCAAACAAATTTTATTCATTTAATTCCAAAACTATCACGAGTGTTTATGGGTTGGCTGATAGCACTTTCCTTCCTTTCTCACAGCTTTCATTGAATTTCTTGAGTCCACGCTTGAAAGTTAGGAATGAATCATCAAAACACTTGAGAGAGGGGATTCCTTTTTTTCTCACATATACACAAAAAATATTTTCATCTTCCTTCTGACCAATGAAATCTAATTTTTGCATTGAGATTTCACGAATTCAGTCTTCAGTCCATTTTCTAGTCTTTGCTTTCATTTGCCGGTGTTCAGACAGTTTGCAAAAAATCTTGGGATGATCGAGATGAGCTGAGGTTCTGAGGAATGACACTTGTGTAAGTGAAAGCGATTTAGGCAAAGTCTGCTCAAGGTCCCTCCCTACAGACTGCATTACCTTATCAAGGTGGGAGGGTTTGTGTACTCTTATGAAGCAAAGAGCTATGCCAGTAGGAGATAATTTTCCTGGTAGGACCACCCAAGCCAGAAAGGTCTGAGTGGAAGAGTCAGACTAAGAAGTAGTCTTGGGTTTTTACATCCTTGGAGTTTTACAACCCCCTGTGCAAAGGCAGCAGCTTGCACAGTACTTCTATAGGTGGTGATCATGTGGATCTGAACAGCTACAGATGGGTAATCACTCTTGTGAAACTGCGATGAGGAAAGCAAGGGGAAACTACCTCATTATATTTCCCATGATAGGCTGAAAAGCCACAAATACCTCTATGGATCTCTCTGGGGTAAAATTTTCCGGAGGTAAAATAGTCTCCCAATCCTATCTCCGGGTGGGGACTACCTTAGGGGATGCATAGAGAAAATGTAACATTAATAAGAAGAAAGCAAGTAGTGAGAAATTAAGAATAGGCATATGGAATGTTAGGACTATAAATTTAGGGGGAAAAGTAGAGAACATAAAAAGGGACCTGAGAAGGAACAATGTAGGTATAGTAGGTCTTAGTGAAGTTCGATGGGAAGGAGAAGGCAAGATAAATTCAGACGAATTTACGATTATTTACTTGGGGGGAGAGAAAAAGGAAAGGAGAGTAGGGATTATGATGAGAAGAGAGATAGCTGAAAGAATTAGCAAGGTCTATGATAAATTAATAGCCGTAAAACTTCAGATGGAGCCAATGGAAATGTCTATAATTCAAGTGTATATGCCAACATCTAATGCTGGTCATAACAAAGTAGATGAAATGTATGAACAGATTATGGAGATTATGACCTGAAGAGTCGACTCCGACCATAAACAAACAAAGGATTTAGCTAGAAGAAACCAAGCATTAAATACATATTTCGAGAGCCAAGCTCTCATCAACAGTAGCTCTGGAAGAAGAGTGGGGTCTGTTGGGTTGTGTTCGCTGCTAATTCTGCCTTTATTTATCATCAACATGGCCTTCCAGCCTAAGGATTTGAACAGGTTTCACAAACTCTCGACACAAATACAAACCACCGGAGCCGACATCTAATTCCTCAGACTGCAAAAAACATAAACTCCTTCCACAATTCACGAATATTTTTCCCAAGTCCACCAACCCCACAGCAGTTAAAGCCATTCTTTTTGTCAAACAGAAAATGATAGATTTAGAAATCAGAAAATTCTACAGGAAACAGGACCATCTAGAATTAGAAGCATGCAAATTAAACCTTAAACTCACCAAAAACTTATCCCGGTTTTACAATCCATTTGGGATCATCACTTGAGCAGAATTAAGTACGTTACATAACAAAAAATACAAAACAAAACCCACAAACTGCACAGGAAACAAACAATCAGGAAACAGTTCT
Organism: Tanypteryx hageni; assembly: GCA_028673005.1. Classification (NCBI taxonomy): domain Eukaryota; kingdom Metazoa; phylum Arthropoda; class Insecta; order Odonata; family Petaluridae; genus Tanypteryx; species Tanypteryx hageni. The sequence goes on from CM054117.1 coordinate 46,504,038, forward strand.
CATACACCCAAACAACTTCACCACAATGTAGTGAACCTATCAAACGTAACTTTTACAAAGCAAGAACTACAATTTCTCGGGAAGGGCTTAAAATATATGCTTCCACACTATAAACCAACAATAGAAGACCTTATTGTTGACATCGAATCATCTATTAAAAAATTGCAGATCAACACCAAGAACTCCGCATTGTCACAAATAAAGCACAACCTTACAGAAATGCCAAAAATGAAACTTCACACCCTCCACGAATACACAACAATTAAAACAATCAATCAAAAAGACAGTTTTTTCCTGAAGGCCAACAAAGGAAACACTGTCGTCATTCTACATAAATGACAATATTATGAAAAGGTCAACAAGATGTTATAAAATGGTCCCTACATATATATTTCCAAAACCCCGCTCAAAAAAATGATTTGACACCAAAAACACCCTAAAAACTTGCAATACCCTAATTACTAAACAGCTCAGATTTCAACTCCACACCCCAAACCACTGGAAAATAGAACAATGCAAAAAGTTGTAAGGATTACAAAACAATTAGTATAATTTCTCATACAACTCAAGTTCTGTTGCGTGATAGTATCTCAAGGCTCACCCCACCCTGGGCGTTGCCTAGAGAAAGCGACCAAGGTCGAACTGGGGCCCGAGAAACGAGGAGAAGGTTCAAGAAGCAGGCCAGGGGAATATAAATAGCAGCTGGAGATCTGGAGATCCGAGTCGGACATTCAGCCCAAGTCCTTGAGTGTATCACATACCTACATGTAATAAAGCTTTGAAAAATTACCACAAGTGTTTTATTTAGCGTCAAGAAGCACAACAAATTCTAACCAGAATAGTAACCAAAAGAATTGAAGGTAAAATAGAAAAGGAGCTGCAAGATAATGTTTGGTTTCAGTAGAGGAAGAGGGACTAGAGATGCTATAGGATGTATGAGGATGAGAATAGAAAGAGCACTAGAAGTCAATAAGGATATGTACTTTTGTTTTGTAGATTGGGAGAAAGCTTTTGACCAAGTGAAATTGGATAAAATTTTGCGTATTATTAAATAAAATAGGGATAGATTGGAAAGATATAAGATTGCTTAAAAACCTTTACTTAGATCATAAGATTAGAGTCAGGGTTGAAGGAGAAGAAATGGAAAGTACATCAATAGGGAGGGGAATGTGGTAGGGATGTCCTATTTCACCAGCAATATTTAATATTTATGCAGAAACAATAACAGCAGCATTGATGGAAGAGAAATGATTTAAGATAGGGGGTGAAAGTATTACCACCATTAAATATGCAGATAATCAGGGATTAATAGCAGAAGACAAGAAAGAACTTCAGAGGATGAGACATACTAGTGGAGATTGGCCAACAATATGAAATGAAGATCAATGCCAGAAAAAAAGCCATGGTGTTTTCAAAGGAACAGAAAGAATGAAATATAATGGTAAATGGCCAAAATTGGAGCAAGTAAGTAGTTTCAAATATCTTGGCAGTATCTTAATGCAGGATGGAAGTAGTATACAGGACATCAGAAGTAGGATTGAAATTGTAAAAGCAGCATTTAACAAGGAGCTTCCCACAAGCAAGAAAATAAATTTAGAAACAAGGAAGAAATTAGCAAAATGCTATATATGAAGCATAGCTCTTTATGGTGCAGATACGTGGATGGTAAGGAGAAAGGAGCAAGGGTGGCCGCTGGCATAGGGCCATGGCCCTACCAAACTTCACAGAAAGAAAAAAGCACTATAAATAATTCTTTTTGAACAGATTGATTTCATTTTTGAGTCATTAATAAGTTTAATTTGTCATGAAGCAGCACAATACTCTGGTACGTAAGAGAATTTACGAGAGGAGCGGGTGGCGAATCTAGCGGGGAGTTCCCCCAATCCAATGTGCCACCATCTAGCTGATTCAGTCACAAGACGTGGAATGCATGCACACTGCATGCTTTTCTCCCCATTTCCTACCCTCTCCCGCACTTGAGTATATCTACCATTGGGGCCAAGTTCAGTTTGGCTCAACCGGCCTTCAAGCTAGCAGCTCGGTGTAGTATTGGTGAGCGTAAATGTCTCAATTCTCCACAATGAATACGATAAGTACTTTATTAAAACAGCTGCTTTCATCAGTCTTATAATGATAAACTCGAAATAAAACAAATAGGAAGACCCCTCCCTAATTTGAATTTAGTTAAAAAGCAACAGTGTGCCAACAAACAGGAAAGGTGTCATAAATTTAATGCCGATATTTATTCGAAGAACAATTGGCTGTGCGGGTGTGATGGAAAAAATGCATTTTTTTTGTTTTCCTTGTGTTCTTTTCCAAGGAGATGTCAGCTGGTCGAAGAACAGGATTTCGGACTTGGTACACATTTAGGAAAAAATGAGGGCTCACGAAAAATCTAAACAACATATGAACAATGTTTTGAGTTTATCGTTGCTGGGTAAAACAAATATTCAAAGTCAGTTTAACTCACAGTATCGGCTAGCAATATCTAAACATAATGGACAGGTAGATAAAAATAGGTACGTATTAAATTTGATTATAAATTGTATACGTTTTTGTGGGGCATTAGAATTAGCATTGAGAGGGCATGATGAATCAGATGAGTCTTTTGTGAGTTAATCCAGTTTAGCTCTCAGTTAGATAATGCAGCATTTATCTATTTTTGACAATTTATCGAGTTCCCCATCAGTTTTTCATGTTCGCCAGAAGTTTTTGCGTTCGAACTCTATCAAACGACGAACTCCAGCAAACGACGACCCCTGCATACGACGCACCCTGCGTATGCACGCACCCTGCGTACGCACGTGCCCCGTACATACGGAATGCCGTCTTTTATAGCAACAGACATTAATCCGGAAGAGGACACTAGTAGATCGATGGTAGAACCAATTAGCGTTTGCGAGTGCAGTGCAATCTACCGGCACTTCACTGCAAACTAAACGAGTTCCCACCCGACAACGTCGCCATGAGCAGAGGCAGTGAGAGATGAAGAGTGGGAGAGAACGAGAGAGGACTCAGAGCGAGGCAAACTCTTGCCGTATCATTTGTGATTCCTCAAGTGGACATTTCTACTAAGTATTGTACTATATTTGTGCTTTGTATTATGTCACTGCAATATAATTGTTAGTACATTTCGTGACATTTATCCAGTGTATGGTATTTGATTTGTGGTTGGCAGCAGCAGTGTCACCAAGTGGTATCGTATCGTTTAACTATTTTCAAGTACTTTTAGTATTACGAGAGATTAATGTAAAATGAGACAGTTTAGTCTCAATAAAGACTTAATCACCTTAGTCAATCAGCTGTGTTTAAAGGTACGCTTAAAACTATACAGAATAAGTTGCTGGAATGCATGTTAGAAGTATACCACGAAGAAGTTTGCAAAAAAATTCAAAAAGATTATGGAGCATTGATTGATAGCTGATGAAACTACTGACGTGTCATGTCAATTTAATTAGTCATTGTATTATGTTACATTGTAGGTGGAAAACCAGTCAAGGTTCCGGAATTTCATTAATCCTGACGGACATGATGCTCGTGCAATTGCAAATTGTATTTTAAAACAACTCGACCCCCTAAGTGGTGAGTCCGAATAAACTTATAGCACAAAGTTTTGATGGTGCTTCTGTTATGAGTGGACATTTAAACGACATTCAGAAATTGATAAAAGACTAGTATCCACTTGCTAATTTCGTTCACTGTTATGCCCACCAGCTGAATCTCATTATGTCTAATGCAGCGTCCATCAACCACCAAACCCATATCTTTTTTGCACATTTGTCTGGAATCGGTTCATTTTTTCTAATTCGCCCCAAAGAACAAAAGTGTTGGATGACGGTGTACAGAGACCAGATGGAATTTCCATTCTCGTGGAGTCAATACTGTTTATGAATATAGGAAAGAATTCATAACGGTTATGGAAATTACTGAAAACAGTGATGACATAAAGTTGCAGTCTACTATAACACAAGCAGGTGCATATAAACTTAGGCTGAAAGAAAATGACTTGGTCTTTTGGTTAACGCTTTTTCACCAGATAATGCCTCATGTGGACATCATTTTTAGTCAGGTTCAAAAACGAATCACTGATCCAGTTCAAGTACAGCAAGTGATGCAGCATTTCGAGAACAGCATACAAACAGTCAGAAACCAAGTTGATGTGATTACCAAACAGGTTGAAGTCAAGTTAGAAAATGAAGGGGAAGAAGTTCGACCAAAAAGAATGTGGATAACTGACAGTGACTCTGCCTGCAGGAAGAGATAAGGTAAAGAAGTTTGTGACACCATCATCACTGAAATAAAAGATAGATTTCAATTTACTGGACACCTCATGGCTACGAATCTATTTGTGATCAAAGAATTTGATAATTACAGCAAAAAATTCCGATACGTATGTCAGTGAAATAATTGAAAAGTATCCTTTTTTGAAAAAAAAGAGACTGAAGAGTGAACTTCAAGTTTTCGACAGAAGAGAGGAATTGAGAGCAGTTTCTGGTACGGTACCATTTCTGTCGATCGCGATCGATGTTATGGGCATCCCTGATATAGTGTAATCCATGATATTCCATTATGCACCACGGAGTTGAGAAGATGAATGGGCCAGTCTTTCATCATTAACTCAGCATGCTCCCAAGGAGATTTTAAGGTGATCATCATTTAAAACAAGACTTCAGGTTTGATTCTGTATTTTGTTCTCTATTTGATTAAAGTGAGAATGAATATAAAATATTAGCGTTGCATTACCCAGGAAATTATAAATGTTTATATCAGCTGTTTTTATATTGTGCTGCAGGGAAATATGCTGTGCTTAGAAGGAGAAAAGTGCCATGGAGAAAAGCTGAGTAAGCAGTGACCTAATGCAGTTGCTGAGTAATGCTGATGGCAGTGAAAAATTACAACAACAGTGTTTTGAAAAAGTTAAAACTGCTGGTAAAGTACACATCCAATGCAAAGCATGGATGACAGTAATAATATCTGAAGATCAGCAGCATGTTTTGGATGCAAAGGTAGTTTGCAGAATCAGTCAAGCCTTCTGTTTCCTGACCATTATCCATATCTACCAAATATGGATTTGAGGAACATTAATGTTTTCCCATTCAACTGCATTAATGAGATCCATCTTATGAACTTAGGAATAATTTATCCTCTCCAATTAAAGTGCTGAGGAATTCTTGGACCAAAATCAAATGCAAGTGAGCATGCTGAATACCTTGTACTAAGTTTCCCTAGTTGGCTTTTCTTGAAAAATGTTGAAATGATACCATATGAAAAAATAGATGGTGAATATAATCATAATACAACAGGAGCAACTTTCACTTACTTGATTGATTTCAATTTAGTTAATGATATGTAAAATTCAGAAATATGCTATGGATCTCTATCATAGGGAAAATAATGGTGATGAGGTTCCAGAAGGTATCTTTCAATGACATATATAATGAATTAATAAGAGTTTGTCAGGTATAAAAAAATATATAAAAACATTTGTTGGAATAATGCATTCCTTTTCATATTAAGACTTTCAGAAAGGTCACATGTTGTTGCAGCTATTCTTTTGGAAATCCTCTGGATTAAGTATGACCAAAAGAATATAATTCAAATCTTTTGCTTAAAGCCAAATCTACAGAGTTACTTCAAACGAACATGAATGAGCATTCGCCTGTGCTTGGGATGTTTGTTCAAGCTCGTTCTCGATAGTGGATGCTGCTTAACAGATTAAATACCCTCTAAGAACCCCATTATTTATCATTGGCAAGATTGTATATAAATAACCAAATTTTCTTGTAAAAAGCTGCTATGGATTAAATTATTAGTGCAAATAAACAAACTTGAATATTCTTCAAAGAATCAGTTACTTTCTGTGAGCAAATTCTAAATATTGGCTGAGTACAGTTATATTAAAGGTACACTATCATACTGTGACTGCTTTGACATAATGTCCATATAGGGTAACTTATTAGTTTCCAAAACCACAGAGAAAATTTCTCAATATAAAATTAATATAGATTTAAATTATAGATGATTACCTCATTTTTTCCAAGAACTTTATTCCTCAAATCTTGAAGCTTACCACCATTAGGCGACTGCAACTCAGATCTTTGAGAAAATTTTCTGTACTCTTTCTGAACATGATATACACAGTATTCACAATCACCCAGGTTAACAAATGCTGTGCATTTCTCTCCATTCTTCTTCCTATGTGATCATAAAATGAAAATCAGTATTGTCTTGTACTGATTTAATTTCAGCTAAGGTTTTTTCCAAATGTTTAGAACTATAGCAATAATATCCTATCTTATTAAGGTGTTTCTTGGATCACATTAAAATTAAGTATGTAGGTTTTTGTTATAATTGCATACTGTAAATGATAAAAAATTGAGTCCTTGGAGTTTTTATTAAAAAGGCTAGTCTGTTATTAAAGTTAAGTGGTCAGAAATGAACAAAAGGGGCTTATGAAACCAAGAACTATGATGATTCACTACCTAGCTAGTAATATATTAAAATGAATGAAATGTTGAGTAATAAACAAAAAACAGCAATAATCTTCAATCAACTATGCATAACAAAAAGTAAAACATTTATAGATGACTAAATATTAAAATAATAAATAGATGTAACCAACTTTAATTTTATGAATGTGCTATTTCATGGAGTTAACATGACTCTGCAATACTAAAAGTTGACAAAATATTAAGAGCAAATTACTGGCACAAAACATATCAATCGTTGAATTTTCATATTTAAAAAACCATAATATGAGTAAGGAAAATGTTATACATGGAGATAGCTGCATATTGCAGCGACCTTGCATGTGTACACCATCTTGGTGATACATGGTGAACAGAACTGCTATGTAAACTGAAGTGAAGAGCTACAATCCCATCTTGGTGGCTAATCCGACAAGTTAGATTGCAACATTATATTATGGGATTAAAATCCATCATTATTAATACCAGAGATATTTATTTTCTCTCTAAGAATAAATACAAATATCTAGAATTTCAATTAATCATCTTTTCCCTCTTCCCTAGTAAACATAAAATTGAATATGCATTATTAATGATACTTTCCACTACACACAATAACTTACCAAGGACTAAATTGGGTCTAATTACAGTCCTTAAGGATATAAAAGTGGAAAATGCTTATTATGCAGCATAAGTAATTTTATAATACTTTTTCACATTACTGAATGCAACAATGACCAAAATATTTGAAAAAATAATTACCAAGATTTACAATAGCCAAAATCCTTTGAATTCCCAATTACCATAATTTTCTGAGCATTGCCAACAGAAAGTGTAGCTATAGTTCCAGAATCCCTGTAAAAATAGCATTATAAACTTTTTTAAAATGGCATATAAATATTACCGATTACAGCAACGTGTAAATAACATTTAAGCAAATATTCTCCTTTGAAAGAAATTGAAGTTACCTATTATTCAGAACACTGGGGTTAAGAATTCCAATCACTGTTCCAACAGGATGCTTCCAATGAGTTTTGAATGAACCACTGAATAAAAACAAAGTTACTTTCTTCAAACCGATTTTCAAGTCACTGAGTGTTAAAATAGAATATTGTGATCCCTGAAAAATAAAATATATATTATAGAACTTGATACCAAACTTTTTATAAGGAAACTACACTGATTAAAGGTAAATTTAACAACCTTTTGAGACTTTTGTACAGCGGATTTTTGAACTATTACTCCAACTGTGACCCAATCTGCATCCAAATCCCCATTGTTTATGTGGTTCTGAATGTATGACATCATAACTAATTTTCGGCCTTCTAACTTATTCTGAAATGCTGTCGAGGAGACAATAGGATTTCTGCAAGAAATATAAGGCGTGATAACTCCATGTAAAGCTTATCATATTAAAAACACTAAAAATATGCTTTACATACACAACTCTAATGCCACATATTGGGTCAACGGGCTCGAACTTTGAAGATTTTTGCTTGTTGGCAGGGGCAGCCAGCTGATTTTTTTCCTTCCAAGTTTTACTTACACCCGTGGAACCGGCAAACGGTATTCCTAAACCACTTCCTTTACTTTCATTCTCATGACTTAACAACAACTTTACACTCTTGCCATAGTCATTTAAGCGTTGCTCCTGAAAGTATTTGTTATCTTCATCTTCAGAAGAATCTGTATCACCAGAATGAACAGTACTGGGTAAATCTTTGCTTGGAAAAAGATCAGTCAGTTTTAAAGATTTTTCTGCTTTGCTCTCCGGGTTAGAGTCGTTTTTCTTTTCACTTATTATACGCGACTGGGGAGAATTTGCTGGCTCGTTTTCCAAAGTTGACACTAAAATAAATTACACAAAATATCGTAACAGCTTGAAATTTACAAGAAATCACACTCACTAAAGCTAATACGAAGCCTTTACGTTTCTTACTTTCTTCGATTTCATCATTTTCTTCTAATAGTTTACCAAGAATTTCCATATCATTATCGGAATCATCACCATTGGAATCCATTTCTATCAATGAGACAGAAAACCTAATCGTAACACTGTCGAAAATATCCTAAGTAATTAATACACAATAACTTGGAAGGATAAAGTGAAATCACAAAGAATAAACAACTTTCTGGAATATTGTTTACAAATGTTTCGCAACAAATAACTTCTTACCAGATATAACTTAAGGGTCGAAGAAATTCCGATGACTGTCAATCAAGGTGAGTTTTGGGTATAGTATAGTTTCAATATTCAGCGGAAAACTTGATGTTTACAAGTTCCATTCATAACAACACGCTTTACAAATAAATATCATAACGAAGTAAGACGGCAATTTGCCGATTTGGCGCCAGACATACCAACGAGGACTAAGTCAATGAAATTACTTGAATAATATATTTTGAAGTTCTTTTCTAAGTAAAATGATGAATATTATAATATATTAAAATTATAAATGCTTAAATTAACTCAACCTTACAATGTTAAATTAAAACTTTTCAATAAAATAGGTACCTACCTTAAAATGTTAATAGCGCGAAATATAAATTAACAACAAATTTGATAAAATATATTCAAAGTAATAACATATTTTTGGCATTCAGACATGAAATAGATATTAGGGGACTAGTCTTTGGAAAAGATAATCATCGTTTGTCAAATTTATCATAGACAGCTTGTCTCGTAAATGTATCATCAAATAGTTGTATTTGTCTGCAAAAAATACGGTTATGATTTATAATGAAGTAAAGTAAGTAAATGTCAAGTACGTCAGCCCATGGTCCATCAATCAAAGTTGTAATTATATTACAAGCTAACAATAAGAAACAAAAAATATCTATGTTACCAATATCTGTAGGTGTTATCGTTTCCAAGAAAACTTTTCAAGTTTCCACATTCAGCTTAATTACATTTAAATTGGTTTTAGCCCTGTACAATGATTGTATTAAAATGTACGATTCCGTTAATTTTAAAACTTTTGGCAAACAAATGAAAGCCAAATTACCTGACATAATCTTGAAACAATTTTATATAAATACGTTTCCTATTTAAATTCGTTTTATTTTATTAAATAATTTTTATTCAACTCATATATTACTTTAATCTAGTAAAATAGCAATATTAATCCAATTATATTTGAATAATAAATTTATTAAATGCGAGGGATAATGCGATAATGCTCTATTTTAATTGGCGGGACAAATTCAGCGACAACGCGCGAAGTAACCGATGTCTAGCGTTCCTTTATGTTATTTATAGCGATAGGGAAAAGTAAAATAGTTTATGAATTTTAGGTAAAATATTAATAAAATTTATTCCTTTAAAGGCAATCAATCACAATCTGTGTTTTACAGTGAAATTAACATTAAAGGAATTAGTTTTATAACATCTATAGTAATACCTAACTTTAGAGATACTTTTAATATTAAATTATCGTTTTGAGAATGGTTTTCCTGTTTTATTAATTATTATACTGTATCAATATGTTTTGGACAATCACTGCAATGTCGTTGAATAATTGTTTTTATTTTGGCTAATAACTAAATGTTAGTAAGTTCTTAAAATTAATAAAATATTTGAAAAGTATCTTTACATGTCCTCTGCTCTCATTGGTTAATCCAAATGATATGGCATGGTAATATTTATGAGGAATCTTTACATTTGCAGGTTTTGTTGCTGATTCTTCATTGTATGGAAACAAATATAATCTACTTAAATATCTCCATGGTCGATAACTATTAAATTATGACCAGCTTCTCTGCGCCAGTGAAATGGTTCAATAATGCGTTTGCATATTGACATTCTTGAATTGAGCATAGATGTTATTTATGCTTATTGATGAAAGCATTTTTAAAATGATTCATTGCCGTCAGGTAACTAATTATATTTTTAAGCTCTCATCATGAAATAATGCACTATCATTTGAATGAATATACAGTGAAACCTCTATATATTGAAATGAAAGGAACCAAATGTTTTGGCATGTAGATCTCTTTAAAGAGGATCATGAAAATTTTAGCAGTTTATAATCACAAAACTAAGGCATTAGCGAACAATGATAAAGCATTTTATTGTATTATTTTATCAACTAATATTTATTTATTTATAATAAAAATAAAAAAGGCAATAAGAAACAATTGATCTTGTCAAAATTATAACTTTATACCACAAGCATCTTATCACAAATATTAAATTTAAATTTCACTAACAACTTATTTATTATATGTAAAAGTAACTGGTGATGCCATTTACCTTTAATCCATCTTGTGAATTATTTGAAAGAAGTATTTTCAAATTGGTTTAATGAAACCTGATGAATGGTTTCATACATACACACATATCGGTTCTATTCAGTTTTACCCCCCTCCATCCATTTATGTTCCTTAAATATCTTTTCTGTTTTACCCCATCCAAAGATTTTCTTCATTTAATTATGGAATCTTGTTTGCTTTATGTTGAGCACAACTACAATTGTTATTGTATTTTTTGTGTCTACCACTTAATCCCAACACGGAGGGAAGAAATAGAACAAATTCAACCACAAACCCAGAGGAATGCATGGGTTTAAGGGGGTGGCAGCCCCCTTTATGGACTCCAACATAACCTCAATGCAGAGGTTTAAGGGGAAGGGGGGTTTGCAAAACAATTCTTCCACGTTCACATTTGCACCATCCATCGGGTTGAGTTGGTTTGGGGTTGGCTTGATTTTCCTTCCATGTTCACATTTTCACTCTCCATCAGGTTGTAAAAATTAAATAATAGGCCTAAGAAGTAAATAATTAGAGGGGAGAGGTAAAACAGAAAAGATACCTAAAGCTCATAATTGGAGGGGGATATAACAGAATAGAACCCTACTTATATTTTAGTGTAGTAATGTATTGGGGCAGATATAATAGAACAGTACCCACATACATTGTAATTCTATCTTCCGATATGTTTTGGGCACACCCAACCCAATATGTACTATCTAAAACCTTTCTTTTTAAGTTCTCATATGAAAGTCTTTCTTTTAACCTTTAAATGGGCAAGCTTAATTAGTACCGTAATCGGGCAAGTGGGGTCAGATTTGACCCCATATATTTAAATAGTTAGCAACTTAACTAAAGGAGTATGATTATTTTTTTAAATTTATTAATAATGAAATGGTTAAGAAATATTACTGTTGCATGTAATTTTAAAAATTATATTTGTTTATTGTTGATTTTGATTATTCATTTATTTCCTTATAATGAGGCAAATTTGAATATAATAGTATGAAAATAACTACAAAATACAATTACAATTTTTATGTAACATTTTTTTGCACTTACAATAATATATATAATCTCCACAATTATAAATGTATACTGTAGCTATTTAAAATTCTTACACATTACATATAGTTAGTTAGTAGTGGGATCAATAATGACCCCAATTCTACATTTATTATTTATCTTGTCATATGAAACAATTTATAATAATTTTCATTCACATAGAAGGACTTAGTAGTAATTAAACACATACATAAATCGAGAAGCTGCATAAAATAAAACTTTTCACAATAATAAGCAAAACAACTGAGTGGGGTCAAATATGACCCCTATTGCCCGTTGAAAGGTTAAATGAATCTAATATACCTTTCCTCTGCATATCTCTTTCCTAATATTCATCCTTCTATGACTTCTTTCAGTAAACCGTTTCCTTTCAAATTTTGACCTACCTATTTTGTCTGTCCTTTATTACTCTATTTAAGCCTCTTGAGTGTTTTTTTCCCAGAACTGGTTTTTTTCTGGATTTCATTGACTTTTCTTATACTTTATGCTATAAGTAATGTAACTTAAAAATTTTAGAAATTTAAATGGAATCATCTATTGGCAGAAAAGAACACCAAACCCAAAAACACACTCCATGCATTTGGAACAGCATAGAATGGACTAAAAAAGCAAGAACACGTTAAGCACAGTTTCGTAAAGATCATGGTGAATGCATTCAGCATGTTGCTAATGCTTGGAGGGTTAAGGTCCTCTCTTCCCCTTCTGTATTCAAAACTTCCTCATTAGTTTTCCTCTGTCCAACTAATTTTCTCTAATCTATGCCAGACCCACATCTCAAATGCCTCTACTCTGTTCACATCTTTTCTCATTGTCCATGTTTCACACCCATATAATGTGGTTGCAGAGTTGTTAGAACATTGGCCTTCCACAAAGTGATCCCAGCTTCGAATCCGGCAATGATCGGATTTTTCAACCTGGGATCGTCCCGTCCCCTACTTGTGTGCTTTAAGGAGACCATCCAAGTCAGCATTCCATCCTTCAGAAGGGAGCAGTTGGCCCCCTTGGTGCTCTTCATTAAGGGGAGGCTAATGCCGGCACTAGATTTTCCTCCTCTCTTGCGAGTGTGTCCAGTGTGTAAGGAGTTATGGCTATAATAATCTAAGAGGTTGATTAGCTAAAAATACACACAAACCAAATCCATATAATGCTACACTCCATATCAGGGTTTTTACTATCCTCTTTTTAATATCTTTATTCAGACTGCTGGTCAACAACTCATCATCTATAGGTCTGCTGCGATCAAAAGAACATTTTGAGTGTACAGTGGGTGTGGCCTAATCCCTCACTCTACTCACTCACTCTCGCCCTTCCTTACCAGATGGGCTATCGCTGTCTCGGTCCTTTTCTAACTACACTGTTGCCAATTATTCACAAAACTTCATCTAGGCAGCAACTGTAAATAGTGAGAACTGACAACCTAAGGAGGAGAAGGATGGGCTTGTGGTGGGGTTGGGGAAGTCAAGATGACCGAGGGAACTTTCCCCTTCGAAATCTGCACATGTTCTTATGTCTGCAGCATACCTATAGTAAATGCCTCCTTGGTTCTTCCTATCCTTGTCCTGATCTCCTTTGTACTTCTGCCATCCTGTTAATGAATAATACCTAAATAAGTAAAAAATTCCACCTGTTCCAGCCTTTCCCCATCCAAAGTAACTAACCCTGACTTCGGTATCCCCACTTTTGAAAAATCTCATGACTTTTGTTTTCTTATTAATGTTAATCCCAAATGCCTTTGCCTTTTTATTTAAGGAACTAACTAATATCTTCAGGCCCCTTTCAGAATTACTCATCAATGCTTTGTCATCTGCATATCTAACTGATTTAACCAAGCTCCATCCCACTTTTATCCATTTCTACATCTTCTCGTGTCTCCCATATCATTTCTTTGTCATAAATATAAAACAATGCTGGTGAGAGTGAGCAACCCTGTCTCATCTCTTCCTAGCATCATTAAATCTGATTCTCCCTCTGATACCCTTACGCAGTCTGCCTCATATACAGATTTCTGATTAAACCTCTCTCTCCAATCCACCCCTATTTCTCTCAACACCACCATTAGCTTAGGCTAGTGGTGCCCAAACTACAGCCTGCAGGCCAAATGCAGCCCGTGAAGGATTTTTGTGCATCCCGCGAAGCTATGGCGAAAAACCAATTTGAAAAATTTAACATACAAATTCATACATTTTTTGAAAAATTTTATAGTTAAAGTAAATATTGAAATGTTGGCCATTAAAACCTTATTTAGACTTGATTTTCACTTTTATGGCACCTCAGAATATATTTTTTTTAACTTCCGATTTAAATTCTAATCCGGCCCGCCGAGGAATTGGCAACTTCCAATGCAGCCCGCCATGGGATTCACAACCACTGATGTGGCCGGCCATTAGAGAAGTTTGGACATCAATGGCTTAGATCATAAAATTTCACCAAAGGCCTTTTCAAAATCTATAAAGCATATGAATATATCCTGGTTGTATTCAATGTTTCTTTCTACCATTGTCTTCATCATCCCTATGGCATCCCTAGTGCCATGACATTTCCGAAACCTGAACTGGTCTACACCTATATATGCAGTTACTAGCTTTTGCATCTAGTCTCCCATTCAAAATCCTGAGGATAACTTGAGCTGCATGTGAAATTAAGCTGATTGTTCTGTAGTCCTGATTTGCACTTTTTCTTCAAGGGTATCAAAATTGATTTAGTGAATTGAATGAAAAGGAGATTTAATATAGTTATTTTATTCATTTTTATGATACGTTATAAAAACAAGATAATAAATCAATATGCCTTTTCTCATTACTTAATTTGTAAAAATGCAATGTAAAGTGTAGATAAAATTATAAGTTATCAGGCGAGGAGTATGATAAAAGGCATGGTATTCATTAAATGTGTGTGTGTTTGTGTATCAAACTCTGGTGTTCGGCTTTTGTGAATGATTAAATCAGAATCATTTATAATAGATCAGAAATGACTCCATTAATTTCGTTAGGCATTATGATAAAATTTTTCCAGTGGAGGAAAAAGTATATAGGTACTGCTAGAAACTAATCGGTCCGATAGCTAGCACATACGAGGGTGAATCAAAAAGTTCCCGGAAAGTTTCCGTAACAATGTTCCTGTATTCCAAATAATAACAAAGCATTGTTGCATAAAACTAGCTTTATCTTAGCCATAACAATTCAATATTTCGTAACAATTCATTCATTTGTTATAATATAAAAGGTTTTTCTAACCCATTAATTCATGAGTACGGATAACTTAAAGTTTGAGATTCAAGTAAATGTAAAATTTTTGACAAAACTTGGCTGTAAATCGAATGCCATTATTCAGGCTTTGCAGAAAGTTTACAGGGATGATGCATTTAAGAAAACTGCAGTTTATGAATGGATTAAATGGTTTAAGCTTGGACAAGAAGACGTTAAAGATGACTATCAAAGTGGAAGACCATCAACGTTGATCAACGAAGAATCCGTGGTCGCCGTCCAATCAATTGTGGAATAAGATAGACGAGTTTCAGTGCAAATGATAGCCAAATGTTTGGACATCTCATATAGCTCAGCTCAATCAATCCTCAAAGTTAGTTTAGGATTAAGCAAGCTTTCTGCTAGATGGGTACCGAAAGCGTTGCGCCCTGAACACAAGACTCAGAGAGCTGACTCTGCAGTTAAGTTCCTCAACCGATTTGATGCAGACCCAGATTTCTTTTGCCGAATAGTGACTGGTGATGAAACATGGATCTACCGGTATGATCCGGAAAGCAAAATTCAATCTAAACAATGGTTACCAAGGGGGTCAAGTGGACCAATAAAGTTCAAAGCTAAATGATCAATCAAGAAGGTTATGGCAATTGTTTCTTGGGATAGTGAAGGCGTAATCATGGTCGATTTTCTTGAGGGGCAATGGACAGTAACAGGAGGTTATTACGAACAAGTTTTTTAAAAACTTAACGCTGCGCTTATAAAAAAAGACCTGGGAAACTGCATCAGCGAATTCTGCTTCACCATGACAATGCTCCAGCATATTCATCTACGGTATCAAGAGCTGTACTTCAAGAATTGCGCTGGGAAACGTTGTCTCACCAACCCTACTGTCCAGACTTGGCTCCTTCGAACTTTTTTCTGTTTCCCAAATGAAAGGAGCACATCAAGGGAGTTCGCTGGGAATCGATATCAGAGGCCAAACAAGCAGTTTTGAACTGGTTTCATTCAAACTATCACAATTTCTACAGAAATGGGTTAGAACAATGGTGACATCGAATGGAAAAGTGTTTAGAGTTAAATGGTGAACATGTTGAAGAATAACTCCAAAATAAATGGTTCTTTTTGAGTTTCTTTTGTTTTTATATGATAATTCCGGGAACTTTTTGATTCACCCTCGTAATTATATTTTTTGTTAATAGGAGGTAGAAAATATTAAATATTTTATAAGATGAAATAAGATAATAATTTACTGTAATTAGAATAAATAATTCTTGATTTGATTAGATAAAATATAATTTTAACTGCCTTTTTCAATAACGCACACAAAATCTGAAAAATTCACTTAAATTTTTATCTGCGGGTTTTATCTGGTGTATCCTGAAAAATTTGGTAGTCCTGGAAAACATTCATTACATTTAAAATAATAAGCTTCACTAACCTGTACTGCTTCGGTTGTTCGAAGATGCTTTTCTTTCAAGCTAATGGCACCTCCTAAGAATGAATATTGAGAATAGCTAAAAATAATTGCTACCATCACAACCTCGGAGAAACTTATGAAAATAAGTATGTATACAGGTCTCGAGAAGATAAAGACACTTTTCACAGACAACTTCACACCAAGAAGCCTTCTGACATGCACAATCACTCCGACAAAAATCTTGCAGCAGAATAACGGAGAGTATGTCTCTGTAGACACAATGGAAACACCTGAAACCCTTATGGTGAGGATGCCTTTAACCCTTAAGTAGTCGCGCCAGCGCACAATGTGCGCCATAACGAAACAAAGTCATGTTTCAGTTGGAAATCAAATTTTAAATGTATCATTTGTCTCATATACCCTATTAGCCATTTTTGAAATATCTATAGAATAGGTTGTTATATTTTAATTCCAGTTTTTTGCATGTAGGGGTCTGTATTTGATGGCAGCGTTCACGTTGTAGCCCTTTGTGCGCCGCGCGACCAGTTATGTAAGCATTTTTTATTTTCTTAAAAAAATCTTTCAATTAGTTTACTAAAAGAGTAGTTAAAGGAAAGAATGAAAATCAAAAGTCTTCTGGCTAACATAAAGGCGATCATTTCTAAACATGTTGAGAAGACGAAGATGAGCCATCATTGAAAAGAAAATGCGAAGACAGCGAATGCCCGAAAAAGAGGGGAAGATGTGTTGCATGTGGCCGTGCAAAAAATAATATTACTACCCTTAAATGTAGAAAATGTAAAAAATTTGTTTGCAAGATGCACATGGCCCAAATTACCTATATTTGTGAAGCATGTCATAATGATAATTTGAGTGAGTAGCATAATTAAAAATGTACTTCCATATAATTAATTGTATTTTGGTAGATAAAAACATAAAAGACTTTAATTATGTAAAATGTTCATGTAAACAATAACATTAAGGTAATTCATATTGTGACTTGTGACAAAATAAGCTTATGCCAACACTATATTACAATTATTAATATTGTAGCCAGATTAGTGCATCTAAAATCATTTCAGCTTATAAATGTTGAAATATTTTATGGCATTAATATAATAAACATTGTTAATTCTAAAAATTAACTTGTTCATATATGATATATTACATGTGTCTTTAAAATACTAAAAAACTTAATGGTGCACAAAGTGCGCCACGTGACTAGTTATGTTAAGGAAGTGGGCGCGACTACTTAAGGGTTAAGAACAACAAATCACTCTGCAACAATGAATGGCCATGCCCTTTTCGAGCTTAACCTCGCCCATTACACTTGTGTTCTTTTCCCTTGTAATGTGAGCTCCTTAAATCATCTCCTCTTTGTTCCTTCACCATCCCCTTTTTTCTAAAACGAGGAAAATTTTCTCTTCCATCTCTACCTCAGTCAGGAAGATTTCTGGGAAGAAACTGACCACTTCAACTATCTCTTTTCACAAGCCCTATTTATACTGCAACTAAAACATATTATGTTTATAATTAAACATTATAATCAAATCTGGCAAATCATGAAAAACTATACGACAATCCCTGATTTTACCATGTAGTTTGTAAAGTATGGCGACTTCGAATGAAATATCAGCTTGCTCGCTTCTAACATTGACTTTGATACCAACTACGCAGGAAATTTTATAAATTTCTATAATATAAAAGAATCATATGTGTACATTTTGTGTAAATAGTAAATTTATTTCATGTATTCGTTCATAAAACAACCAATAATAATTTTTCACCTGAGGTATTGCAAAGAATACTTTCCTCGATTAAGTCAAAAGAAACTGCAGCATCCTACCATATGCATAATAATTGCTATAATTAATCCATAATAAATATTTCCCTGAAATTTATATAACTCGGCCAATATAAGTTTCATATCATTAGTAGCTATGCAAGTATTGGAAGTTGCTCATTATCGAGGTCATGAAAAAGAGAGGTGTTGAGAGACAGAGGGTGGAAAAAGCTCATAAGGGGACTGTGGTAAGAAGGGCTTTGGTCGTAATTCTTCCTTGCCTTGGGAATGTGGGAAGAGAAAGGGTGACAAGTGTCTAGTTGCGTGAACCCAGGGAAGGTACTTGAAGGGAGCTGACGAACCCATGTCAGCGGGTGGGCGAAGGAGAATATTTCGGTGGCAACTATTTTCCCAGCTGCACCTCTTACTTTCTTTCCTCCCTCTTTCTATTCTCACAAGAAGTTCGAAAGGCAAAGATGCACGTTCTCAGGCTTATCAATTTTTGGAAAGAGTACATATGGAAATTAAGGATCTGGAAATTGATTCCCTTAAAATTATCCATGCTCGCATACCCCTAAGAAAGTCTCCGCATCCCCCCAAGGGTACGCGTACCCCAGTTTGAAGGCCTCTGCTATAGAGTGCCATGTTATCTGAGGATGCTAGAGGCAACATTGTCAATTTAGCCGAGGAAGATGGATTTGAGATGGTGGATGAGGCTGATGTGGAGGCATTACTGGATTCTTTATATTCTCTATAAGCCATCAATCTTTTATGAAACCCTAAATCAATATTTAAATTACCTCTTGTGGCGTGGTAATGGAAATCAATATTTTTGGGAAATAGATAAAGATTCTTTTTTATCAGCCTAGTTAGGTTTGTGGATCTTTGTAAGGTCAAAGAATCTTGGCATTAGGGAATTAATTTGGATCAGCTTATACACTTGGCTGGGTTTAAACAGCACTGAGCAGGAAACAACGGATGCTTTGCACTTGTTCTGGTATTTGGGGGTAGGATCACTGGGTAGTAAAATCACATTGTTTGTCTTGATGACACTTTCCAATGTAACTGTCTTCCTTCATAATGATGAATGAATTTCCGTTATCTGCTTTTTGCACCATGAGGTCATTAGTAGAGTTGGGGAGTGTGACTTTTTTCTGTCACAGTAACAAACTTCCAGTGAAAAACAAATGTCTGTGACTTGTATCTATTATTTGAATTACCGGTGACTTTTTTATTGCATTTACCTTGAGCTGGTGTATCTGGTAACAGTGGTAACACATCAAACCAAGTACCGGCCGATGACGGGTAGAATTGTAAATATCTTTGAATGGGCTTGTTTGTGCAATATCAGATAAGTGTTTCTCTCTCACTCATTATATTGTTCTCAATAAATGCTATACCAAACACTAGCCCAGACCCGGAGACCCTTCCTCCTCCCTTTCCATATAGCTCTCAAGTGTTGATGCAAAGAAAAAAATATTCATCTCAAGAGTAAGAGACGTCACAGAGCAGATAAGCAGTGCCTACATCCCCTTCCACTTCACAGTTCATCTCAGCATTAAATAAGGGTTTTTAGAAGTCACAATTCACCAGCTCTCCCTTAACCCAGCAGTGCTCAATTCTGGAGCACAGACGGTCATGCAGGGTGACTGAGTCACCCCGTTTTAAATTACATTTTCCAACATAATTATTCATGAGTTTTTATTTTTCTTTATTTTTAGTATTCTTAGATTAGTTATTTTAAACCAATATAATTTACATGTTTGTTAAATATATCTTTATTGTTCAAAACTCTTTGTGGCTAACTTGCATACAAAAGAACTTGTATAATAATAACAATACTTGTGAATAATAATAATTAGACTTAGATAATAGTAATTATGATAACTTATAGTTTTAACATAATATTATGAATAAGACAACAACTATCTAAGTTCACTTCTCGTTGTGTTATTAGCTCTCAAGGCAGTACTCACATATGCATTTCATATGTTTCATACACATTGGCCTTTCATATTTAGAATAGGACGAAGTTGTCTTCATGTCTTGATTTCATATGGCACAGCGTAATTTTTCAGGTCTAGATTGACTGGGCTCTCCAGTAACATTTTCTTTTCTAGGTGGTACAGATTTTTGGCCCAATTCCCTTAGTTGCTTTGGTAAGGTTTTCTGTTGCAACCGAGAAATGACTGCTGGTTTTGCTAAGGCCTGTCTGAGTCTTTTTTATGAAACTACTTCTTTTGAGCACTATTTGGGTTATTTGATAGAAAGATTACGTAACTATTGAGAAGAATTTCATGGATTTTCTCCAAGCCGCGATGTAAATCGAAATGTTCACCTGCCTAATAAAATGTAAAGAGAGGGTAGAAACATTAAACTTGTCAATTGTAAAAAGATTCCATCGATTTATGAGAATTACAGCCAGATATAAAATAAAAAGCTTACCATGACTCACAATAAGAAATGTAACGTGGAAGAGCATGGGATGACTGATTCACCCCAGAAAGATTTTTGAAAGGCTGCTTCACGGACTAAATGCTACTGAAACCTAAAAGTGATATAAATATGCTCAAGAGAGTTTGAAAGAAAGGTACTGATTATCTTAAGGAAAGAATATGCGTCACGAGTGAAGTGTAAACATTGGTGGGGTGACTCTGTCACCCCGGGTGCTTGCTCCCGGGTTAAAGCTCCTTCCCATTCATTTCATTCTCCTCTTGGAACTGTTGGGACCAAGTTAGAAATTGGGTGGGAGGGAGTGGGACTAGAGACTGCACCCCTTCTCCTGTTCCACCAAGCCCGCGGTGACAACATGTGACTGGCTGTGACTCCCATACCTCTTACTTACCGCACATACCTTTTACTGGTCACAGTTCCCTGTTAGTCACTGACAAAATAGCAGTGACTGCAAATACTCCCCAACTCTAGTCATTAGTAAATAATGAACATTTAATGAAATTTAATGCAAGGAGTTCCAGCATGTTTATTGATTTATTTATTTTATTTATTATTTTATTTGGTTTATTGATTGAGCTCTGGGATGAATGGTTTGTTGGAAAAAAATTTCCGATTTCGTGAGCGATCTTTGCTTAGCACTAAAATCATCTTTGCGGAGTATTAATTCACAATCTACCGAAAGGTTTTTTAAAACTTGAGTTGATAATGGAATATTTGGCGCATATTTTAAACCTTTTTTCAATAGTGCTATTTCTTTGGATTGGAATTTGTTTAGACAAATTTACTATTCTGTCACTGAACTTTTGTAAAGCTAAATTTTTCCATTTATTGTTGAGCAGCCTAATGTTTTCACCTACTCTTTGCTTTTATATTTGATTTTCTTCAATGATTTTTGTGCTTGTGTATCAGAGAGATATGAATTAAAGTAGGTCTGAAGGAGTGAGGAACCTAATCTGCTTTTACTATATAAAAGTAACTTAATACAACGTAGGTTAAAATTACATGGTCTTTTTCCTGAGTGCATCCTCTTTGTAATAGAAGGACCAGGTGTATCCATTTATGCTACTGTTGTAACATATTAAAAATTAACGTATGAGTAGACTCCATGTTGAATGCTTAGGTGTTAATGGGAGGAGAAAGAGCTTTTCTTCTTGCCTCAGACTTTTATGATGTCATAATTGAATTTGCAAGAGCTTAAGCAATGAGGGCTAATTTTTAGGAACTAGGAAAAAACATTTTTAGATGTTTTTGAATTGGTCTTAAGCCTCCAATCTTCTCATTCTGGTGTTTATTGTTTTGACATAAGAAGCTACATCTTATTAATCTCTTCCTGTTTTCAGTCGTTTTTATTTTAAAATCAGAAAAGAATTTTTTTCATTTTGTCTTTCTTTCCACTGTTTTGCCAAAATTATTTTAATGGAGAAAATTAAATACTATGAGACATTTCACCTAATGGGGAGCTTCCAGTAGATCAGTATTCCCAGGAGACATGGGATAATGCAGAAGATCATTCAACTTTATAAACTATCACTCATTTTTGTAACAGCATTTTCTTTAAATTTAAGGGTATGTGGATTTTCGAATCATTAAAAAATAAACTGGAAGTTGCTAATTTAAAATAATTTATTTTCTAAGATACATATAATTTGATATTAGCAAAAACGTAACACATTAAATTTTGATGGTTAAGAAGTCTTAATTACAAATTTGACAATTTTTTCAAGCAGAACGTAAATTTTATATTTTTGTTAAATTCTCTATTGCATGTTTTATGATACAGTATTTTAGTTTTGGGTGTATACTTCACAAAAATATCATTAAAATTAACACAGTGATGGAATGCATTATTTTCTCCTTATGCTTTGCCAGCTTAATGTAATGTTATGTGGCAGTGATCAATTAGATATGTTACTTGGAAGTAATGTTATGCTATTTTTTAACCACAAAAAGAAAACAAAAAAATAGATTTAATAGATGTAATGGCAGAAAAACTTATGACATTTCACATGAACATATCTTTATAACAAGTTTGTTCATTGTAATAATAATGCCATATTATGTTTCTTCATCATGTACTGTTTGTCTTACACTATTATTTATGGAACTCCATGAAACTTTTTCTAACATAGGTACACTTTAGTTCCGTATGCACTACATTTTGATGCTGAACTTCGAACATTACTGCCTGGATTTTTAAATCTTCCTCTGACTTTTACAGATATATGCCAATGTTTAACCACTCATCTGGGTATGCCATATATATTTATCATTGCCAGGCACACCAGTGTTGGATATGCCATATATGTACATCATACTGTTTTCTCGGCTGTTTGCTATGGGTATGCCATAATATTCTGTCATGCAGCTTCTCTGGCAACTAGCTGCATCCTTTTAGTTTACCGTCTCAGCAGTAAATGGGCTTCACTTCTTTATTTGGAAAAGATGTTCTTCTCCTATCTAGACCCTTACTTTGCTTTGCGGGTTGCATGTCTTTTACCCATAATTTTAAAATTAACAACATTTATGTCATTTATAATATTATTATTTTTTAATCACTGAGTAATTGTGTACATTTTCAATGTCTTTATACCATATTTTTTAATTTTGTGTTCATTAAAAATTATTAACCAATTTTTTAATAATAAATATATATTAACATTTTAATTCATGTCTTGTGGTAAAAATAGTTTAAGACACAAATTTTAAGAATAAACCACTCAAATATTGAATATTTAACTTATTTTTTAAATTTATTTGTGAAAGCTAAAAATTCACCCCAATTCCTATTTAAATATGTACCCAGATGAGTGGTTAATAAGGTCCTGGTGAACTATTTCATGTAGTAATGAAGCTTCAGACTTTCTGTATTCAGTATGAAGTTTGTGCATGGCCTCAATTTGTGTTTTTCTATTCTTTGCAGAAACAGACTACACCCTCATTATTGAATTCAAGATAACTAGCTTGCTCCTTCTTGGAGATATGGCATTTCTAAGTATTTCTGTGATACAACAGCCATACCATTCTTTAAGTCAGGTCCAGCAAGTGGAATATTATTTGGTGATACCGTTTTTTTGATCTAATTTTTATTCTGCATATTAAAATGAGGAAATCTGGGGATTTTACTGCACCCAAGAATTTTCATATGCCTATACAACACAGTTCACTTGAACCTTTTCCTTATTATTTCTGTCCTATCTATCAGCAATAAAAGTTGGATTGGCGACAGCAAATACACTGATCAGATTGTTACATTAATTCTATCATGAGTTGACACTTTCTCTTCATATGTCCTTCCTTTCTTCTTCATTCTTTTGGAAGAATTTGATATATTATGTAACTATCATTTTATGAAAAGTAATTTAAATAATTGTGATAATTTGGTAAATCTGCAAAGCTTGGTATTGTATTGTTAGCCAAGTTTTTCCTGTTACAACTGCTACTGTTATATTTCATCATTTGTAGTTGAAAATAATTTAAGAATATTCTCTTTGTGCAGGTATTTGTTCCGGTCTTTTAAATCAACCAAGATCTTCCAGACCACAACTCTGGATTGGGTAGAGGCAGGTCTTCAGGTCTGTCGACAGCGTTACTACCTTCAGCCATATGGTTCACTCACACTGTCCCCAAACTATGAATTCTTTTCTTTAATAGGTCTTCCTGCAAGTCTAAAAATTATAAAAACCAATCATCAGATTGAAAGGTTAATTCTTAGTTTTAACTGATAGCAGTTTGAGGAATATGTTTCTTAGCTGGTCCAGAGTCTAATGCAACATGTCAGAACCCTATAAGGCAATATCAGAATTAGGAATTTATCCTATGATAGACATTCCATCAGATGGTATAGAACCACTTTAATTTCAAAATTGTAAGAACAAAGAAGAAAAAACTATACTACGTACAGCTATCTTAGAAAACATAAGCTTTGTACCCCAGCTTCTGCTTTTTGGTTGGACTTTTGCCCTTTAATGGTGCACTTTGCTTGTCCATCCACAATTTCTCATCCATAAGATTTTGACTTGTATATCATTAAATGTACAAAAACTTATACCTAATTGGTTTTTATGTTGCCTTTTTTATTTTATTTGCCAGTGGATCATAATACCAAATGATACATAATATAAGGCACGTCATGTCATATGTATATAGCAATAAAATATTCATAAAAGCATTGCAATAAAGATGGAAGAGATGAACATTCAAATTTTCAGGGTAACAGTACATAGTGCACAAATAAAAAACATTAGAACAAGGGTACAGCTATAAAATAATAATATAATAATAATTTTAAAAAATGCCAGTATCGTCAGGACTGCATAAACTCACTCACAGAATAAAAACATTTATCAATTAAGAAGTTGAATACAGCCCTCTTAAACTGTGCATGGCCCTTCATATCCTTAATAGATGCCGGCATTTTTTTGTATATTTTAACACTCATAGATCTATAACTCTCAGTACACATTTTCAGCCGGAAGTATTGAACATGTAGATTATCACTAACTCTAGTATTATGATTGTGAATCGTACTATTTTTTTTAAACATTGATAAATTGGTATTAACATCCAAAACAACTTTGAAAATATATACACAGGGCACAGTCAAAATATTCAGCAGCCTGAAGACTGGTTTGCAATGTGCTCTAAAAGGAGCATTACATAAAGAACGTATTATCTTTTTTTTGTAGCCTAAAAATAACAATTAAATGTGAAGATGAACCCCTGAGTACAATACCATAGTTGATGTGAGACTGAAAATGTGCAAAGTAAAGCATTTTTAAGACTTCAACACTAACAGTATGCCTCAGCACAGAGAAAAGATAAAAAAAATTTTCATCAGTAAATTCTAATGAATAATTATTAGTTAAGACAATGGAATCTAATTTTTTCATGGCAGGTGAGAAATACATAATTTCAGTCTTCTGACAGTTTAAAACCTGTTTATTCATTGTGCACCACATCTGCATTTTATGAACAATATTTAAGCTAGCATCTACCAGAAGGTTTATGTCAGGGTTACTAAAGATTATACTAATATCATCCAGTGGCGCACACAGACTTTTTTCTAGGGGGGGGGTCCGATCTATTTGGCAGGCATAAAAAAAGTTTAAGGTTACCCTTTATTATTTATTTTATTTACACAACTTGCGTTTAAAAATTAATTCCCTTTCTAAATAGTACATTATTACTGTAAAACACACAATTAGAATAAATATATTACAGTGTAATATCTCAAATTTTTCGAGTATATTATTACAGTGAAATATAGACTAAAGGTCCAGGGTTATCAGCAGAAGTAAACATATTTCAACGCCATATTTTAACTTCGAAAATATAAGCAAAAATAACATAAATAACAAACCAAATATACAATTTGATTTTATTTCAAAGTCCTATTTTGTTTCCCAAACAGCGAAATCCAATAGTCTAGGTCATGCGCTTAATTTTTTTTAAATACCAGTATTTTCAGAGGAATACACAAAATATGATTCTTAGGAGCGGTTTACATCGTTTTTCCCTTGCCGTTTAAATTTACTGAAAATCGGGAACATAAGAAGAAAATATATTCAAAACATTCAATTTCTAATAATCTAATTTTTAATTGTTTTATATTAAATATAAATATTAAATACTAGAATCTGCTGGTCTGGGAAGACGGTGATCAGATTAGAGGGGACAGGTCAGAGTAGTCATCTCAGAGAAAATAATTGCACTCTTGAAAATGTTCCACTAAATAGGAGTCACTTTGAGAGGTGGTTCGCCTTTGGAGGCCTTACTGCACTTGATTAAAAATAACATTTCTTACCTCAAATGGTAAAATCCAATCGTCTCGGTTTCTTGCTTAATTCATCCAAAACATCTTCTGGAGACACCTGTAAACTGTTGGTATTCCACTCTGTCATTTCATTCAATGATGCTTGTATAGCATTAAATAATTCAACCATAACTAGTATCGAATCATGTCTTTCAATCCATCTCGTGCCACACATTTGAACTAATTTTCGTTTTCTAGAATGAGGACAGTGTTTTTCAATATTTCTTATTGAAACATTTTGCCTCAATGGAGTGTGAAAAAAATTATAGATTTTACCCACTCTGCCCACACAGTTTCTGATATTGGGTAAATTAGAAGAATCTGAAATCGCTAGGTTTAAACTGTATGAGCTACAATGCACATATAATGCAGAGGGGAAGTGTTTTTTAATATGAGCTTGAACTCCTTGGAACTGTCCACTCATTGCACTAGCCCCATCATATCCTTGGTCTCTGAGAAATTTTAAATTAATTTTGAAATATTGCAAAGAATCTATCAAATGTGTGGCAAGACTTTGTCCTGTTCTACTGACAACCGGTATAAATTGTATAAACTGTTCTTGGACAGTATCATTTTCAATGAATTGAGCAGCAAGAGCAAACTGTTCTATCCCAGCAACATCAGTAGTTTCATCTGCTATTATACTGAAACACTCTTATTGATGCGATTTGCAATATCCCTTAAAATTATATCATTTATGGAAGAAATGATTTCATTTTGTGTTCTCCAGCTAACGTAGGAATTTCTTCCACAACTTTTAAAATGATTCCTTAAAATTTCATCTCCTGCTTCCACATGCATTCTAAGTAATGCTCTAAAATTTCCCTCATTTTTTTCAGGGGTTTATTCAACATTTAAGGGGCCATAATCTAAATGTCCTCATAAGGGGACCCCTGCTTCCCACTAAATAGGACAGTTTTTATTATTGAGCCAAGTATTTCCCTGTTTTTTGCTACTTCCGCTGCTTTGTTTTTATCTAAAATCAAATCAATCGGGAGCACTTTTTTCTCATCAATTTTCTTTAAATTGTAAAATATTTCCAAGCTTCGTGCATGATATGACAATTTGCCATGCTTCTCAAAATATTCTAAGGCATGGTTCCATTTGTTGAAAGCTTCTGAAACAAATTTACCCGGATTTTGCTCCCTATGCACTCCTACTCTAAATGGAGAAAATAGCACACAATATTTGCAGAAGAGACCATCCATTAATTCCGAATAACATACCCAATGCCATTTTTCAAGCCAATGTGCTTGGCACCTTTAATTTTTGCCTTTAATATTCTTGACAGGAAATTTATATTTAGCATCTGGTGACCATAAACTATTAAAAACTTCCAGAACAATATTCTTTCGATTTCATAAAGTTTGCTATATCATTAGGGTTACCTTTATTGTCCGCATCTGTCTCCGTAGTACATCTAGTAACCAGTGTGAACGACGAACACGGCTCTTTTTCTTGCAATGATGCACTATCGATGAGGTCACTATGTTCACTGAAATTAATTTTCTCACCATCTTTTTGTTCACTATGCACATTTCCAGGCGACTTCTTCACAAATGATAATATTGATATTTGTTTTCTTTTACAACTCATATTTATCTATGTAAGAGGTAAACCAAAGAGTTTTAAAAGGACAGTTTCTCACTTTTTCATTTGCACTAGAATGCAAGTAGCCTATCTTACGTCTATAAGCAGTGCTTTACTTGGATAAAAATAAGTGCCGGTACTCTCCGTAACAGCAGCAAACTATCTAATTAAAAATTAAATAATGTAGTATAACATATTTAAAGGCCACTACTATATGGCTATTTACTACATATCACTAATGTTATTTCACGGACAACACTTATCAAAGCAGCCTACTTTGTTTTATATATTCGAATTTCACCGACCACGAGGCTAACGAGAAATAAATGCTTGTGTGATTCGAGGAAAACAGCTTATCTGCATGGAATCCGCACTCACAATTTCTCCATTAAATACTTATCCAATTTCAATGGTGAGTTTAGACTTCCCAGTGGAAACTCCACAGGGTTGCTGAAATTCAGGATATGCAAAAAATGTGAAAAAAAGGCCTCGGGGAGCTTTCTGGAAAAGTACCCGATTTTTTGATGTTCAAGATCTGTAGCCTCAATATTGCTCGGATGCTTTCATTCTTCCAAAAAATGCACTTTTCCACAGTAAGAGATACACTCATCACTACACTTCCTCACTCATCGAGACTTCTTTTCCAACTAACCAACTTCTCCAAATTGGAGACTCCAATTGTATTCTTTTGAGAGTCTCAGCTGCAGTTTTTTGTCCCCCTTTTAGTGGAAATAGGATATTTTACACAAACGGTCATTCTCCTGGTCGCCTGAACCTCCTCCCACACAGCAGAGATCCAGGAAGTCTCCAAAAGACAAAAACGGAGCGCATAAGACCCAGAAAGGGATGAACGTTCCTCAACTGAAACCCCTTCCCATGGAAATAGGATATTTTCAGCAAAAAGATTTTGTCTTGACCAACGGTCACTTTAAACACCGATATTTTCTTGGAAAAGTAACTTTCCCTTCTCCCTTCCTTCCCTCTTTCCATCTTCCCCATATTCACGCACTCATTCCTGGAGCAAAAGCATTCCTGAGAACACTTTAAACGTCTTGCCTTCACCCTCATCTCAGGATAAAATATGCCCCTATGGGGGGAGTCCAGACCTGGAGGACCCCCCCTATGTGTGCGCCCCTGATATCATCTGCATACATAATGGGTCTACTGTGATCACTGACAACATGCCCAGGTAAATCATTCACAAAGATCAGAAACAAAACTGGACCAACAATAGATCCCTGAGGTACATCAGATAGGATATTACCCAGATTGGACTTTACATTTGCATTACCTGTATTTAATACAAGAATTTGTTTTCTCTCTTTAAGATACGATGATAGCCGTTTATGAGCTACTCCCCTTATTCCTATTTGTGAGCACTTAGATAAAAGAATATCATGATTTACTAAATCAAAGGCCTTACTAAGATCAAAAAAGAGGCCAAGGGGTTTATTATATCTATTGATTTCTGCTATGATGAAGTCAAAAGTTGCTAAGAGGGCTTGCTCAGTGGATTTGCCTTTCCTGAAACCAAACGGGGAGTGAATTATTTTCTAAAAAATTTATCAGTCTATTACAAAAACATGCTCAAAAAGTTTTGCAAACTGGGAAGTAAGGTCTATAGTTATTAATTAAACTTTTGTTCCCTTTATTTTTATAAATTGGAATAATTTTAGCCATTTTTAAAGCCTTTGTTTCCTTTATCCCCCTTTTTTGCTTTCTATGCATTTAAATAGTTAGCAAGCAGATTTGATTAATATTTCATATCATTACAAAGATGGGACATGCAATGAAAGTGCGTGAGTTCTGCCGTAAAATTTCTGATATCATATTCTGTTTTTCTGCAACGGATTGCACTTGTGTTGGTACATATATATTAATTGCAGTGCTAGGAGATATCTGCTGAATGCTAAATGTATCAATTTAACCCTTATCGTAGGGCATTTAAATTCCTGTCATTCTGTCTTGCAGCTGATTTAATTTAAATATTATGTTTATGTTTGTATAAATTATCATATCTCAGAAAATCACACCATTCCACAAATCTGGGTGATATCATGGGAATATGAATTCGTATAAGCAGACTCAGCACCCAGCATACATTTAAACGTATACATGGCAGTGACCACCTACATACAATAAATAGCAAATAAAATCATTTTTTAAAGTTCAACATTAGATGATAAACTTCACTGTATGGGCCTTCACTTGGTGGTATTTCATTTAAAAAACACAACAAAAATATCTTGTACTGTACCACAAATTTAATTATTATAAATGTAAAAAATAATCAAATGCAAAATTAAGAAAATTCATGTTATACATTGTAAAAATTAGATAGACAGGAACTTCTGTAGATTTTTTTGTTGCAAAATTATCTATTATATCATCACAGTCTAAAGTTTGAACTTCTTCACTTTCAATTTGCAGTAATGATAGATAATTTTTGCTGAAGTAAAGTATTTCATGTTTCTTTACTCTCTTGATCACCGAAAAAGATTGTGCTCGACTAACAGAATATTATTAAATAATACTATACAAAAGATCAACTTGAAATGTCTTTTTTTCTTGTTTGGTGTCCCTTGGGCCTTGAGTTTTTTGTTTTAGCTGAAATCTAGGCATCTTGGCCTAGGTGCTAAAATGGTCTGGACATTTGGTGTGGATTTAAATATATGCACAGACAATAAGGGTTAATTTCTTTAATGCCATTAGAATATCTGTTTTATGACTTGTAAGGAAAGCTTTTCATAATGCAATTTTCAACAAAAAGCATATTAAATTTACATTTTTGTAAGTTTTATAATTACAATTCACATATCATTTTCAGGTTTTAAATTATATTAATTGGAAAAAAATTGATGCCAAAACTATTGAGACATTTGTTGGTCACCTTTGATTCAGAAACTGTCAGGTAAATAAATTTTGCTTACTTTTGTAGAAAATTAGATATGTATGAATAAATAATTCTAAAGCACATGAAATAGTACATCTTTAAAGAACAATTCCAGTTGTTTCTTCACAAGCTATAAATGTGGTATAATTTTTCATGAAATAAACACACTTAAAATTATAAGCCTGAAATTTTTGTTACTATATTTGTTTTCTATTGGTTTCTTCATTGCAATGTTTTGTTAATTTATATGTCATCTTCACATTGATCAGGTGTATTTATTCTGAAAATAATTTTCTAAAAGAATTCAATACGAAAATATTAGCTGAATTTTTTTCAATAATACACATTAATGATTGTACCTCTAATGTACAACATTTTCAATTTGTGACATCTCTCCAACCTTGTATTTTTACATTATTTTTCAGTATCACACTCTGAGACTACTAAATTAGCAATTATAAGAATTAAGTACAAGAACAAGTTAAAAAGCAAATTTTTATGCATAACCTTATGCAGATCTAATTTTTGGAAAAGGCCCAACCAAAACCTAATGCTCTCTTCATGAATTTAAACTATGGTTATATGTGTATTGTTTAGTTTAATTTAAATGGATTTCTGTAAATTCATATACCCATTCCTTGCTCTATATGGTGTTGCTGTACACATTTTCAGTGTAGCACGGTTTTCGCTTTAGAGAATTACCTCGGATTGCACGGCCATCAATTTCACTTTAGCATGGTTTAAGAATGGTATCCAAGCATTCAAAATTCATAAAATATTTCCATTCAACACAGAGGTCATGATAAAAAATAAAGGAAGCAGTTTAGTGTTCAATATAACTGAATTGTTATATGTTTAACTGAAGAAAGCGCTCAAATATAACCTCATGTATTCCTATGGGGAGATCATACTCCACTTTGCCCAGTTTTTGTTTATGCAGTCCTCTCCAGATATAGTGTGCAAAGCAAGGGATCGGTGTATTTAAAATTTGGTTTTCAAATACTCCTTGTTCTACAATAAAAACTCAATTCCTTAAAATTATGGATTTATGGGTTGATTTTATTAGCACCACTAATTCTGATATATAGACTGAGGTATCATATGTTTTCCTATATAGATATAATGTGTGTGAACAGATATTGTTTCTAATCCAAAAGATCGCGTAAAATGCGTTGCAAAAATGGCTCAATGAAGCAGAATAAAAAAGTGGAGATGCCGGGGATCGAACCCGGGACCTTTCACATGCAAAGCGAACGCTCTACCACTGAGCTACATCCCCAGTATACCAGAGTTAGTGAATTGTCAAAATTCAAAATACAGGTGAATGACGAATTTCATTAATATTTTGTTGTGGTCCTTAATTGTTTTGCAAAAAGTAACGTACGGTAAAACATTCTGCTGCCCGCGAAAAGAAAATATGTTGATATCGATAGAGCAAGAATAATTAATAGCAACAAATTTTAGCAACCATGATTTTAGCTTATCAATTTGCCATTATTCTTTACCAAAAACACCATATGTTAAAAGTTTGGTAGTCTTTTTTATTTCGGAATTATTAATAATGAAACTTAGACAATTGATAGGTTAACGTACGTTTTGATTATGCTATAATTCATCAGAAAAATCAGTTACTGTATTTAAAATCGGATATGTCCATTAACGAAGGAAATATTCTTGTTCAATTGTTGGGCTAAATACTTGAGACAGTGATTTTATCATTCAGTGATACAAACGACTCTGGTGGAGTCTGAGAGTACTAACTCAATATGTTTGGTAGCGCGAATAGCATGGGAAATTCAAACTATAGTGAACAATATAATCATCGTGTGATGCGGTATTAAAATAGGATTAACTCCATATCAATTTTTGTACAATTAATTTACTTTTATTTGGAAAAAATAGATTTAATATGTACTTATTATTGAATTTCTATTTCAACCTTAATCGTGTGACTTTTTACCTTTTAAAATACAGGATAATAATTTTGATAATCGATAGATTCTGTTGATACATTTGATATAGACAGCTAAACATACACGTAAATGTATATAAATATTACATAAATTTAAAGACGTAAAATAAATATTCATCATTAAAAAATGAAAATGACTTGTCATACTGCCTACTTATCTCGAGCTCTTCAAAAACGTTAAAATTCAAATGGTTGTATTTATTTAATTTGCAAAAATGCAGTGGAAATGGCGTGTAATAGCTAAATATTAATTTTTCGGGTTCCACAAAAATATTTGTTTATCGATAGTAATTATTCAGATGTCGTGGAATATGAGCGGCTAAGATATCTATTGTGACATTTTTACCGTTATTTTCAATTTCGAAGAAGATTTTATAGCATGTTACTCACTAAAATTGTCTCAGCGTCTACATTTTCATGTTATAATTATACAATGCGTTCGTGATATATCATTCAAAATGTTGTTGTATTGCTTTGTTTGGATTGTCTGGAAAAATTTTAATTGGCATTAATTTTTCTTCAGGCGGTTCCTATGATTTGATGAGACAATTTTAGGTTTTTGAAGTTTTTCATTCAAAACTCTCTAATTGTACATTCGTCGCTATTATTTTAGCATTTGAAAACACATTTATTTGAATTCTATGGGACCAATGATACTTGAAATTTCTTAGGTAACAACGGGTATCAGAATGAGAACATCCTTCCATTACTGATGATTATGAACTTGACCAGTATCATGTGAGATACGGAAGAGAGGTTATTAATACATTATAGTTATTTTGTCACTAATAATTTGTCTTTGACATGAACGAAGGCCCTCTACTCCGGTGTGTTTAGCAGGTAACGCCTGCATTGGTACCGTCAGGGATTTGAGATGGAATTCTATGCAGAGTAGAAAAATTGAGTTCAAAAGGAAACTAGAGTAGTCCCTCGATTTTTGTAGGTTCTATGTTAACGGTTTTATTTATTCGTGCGATAATGATTGTAATAATTTAGTGTCCGCGGAAGGCAAATTTCATTTAATCTCGCCAGCCTACCGCATAAAACACAGCGTCTTCACTAAAGTCTTTGAAACGCAGCGATATTTCTTCTCTATAACAAAATAGATACATAAATACCACGAAAGTAGTGAACGTAGTAGGGGAAGCGGCAAGCGAGATGCTCACACGATCCTATATTCTCAGTGTGTCATTGGTTCCTATCTGTTCACACTCGTGGAATTAACTAGTTTTACGGCATTTTTACATATAAGTATTTACAATACTGTGATTAAAATTTGAACCCAATGAGCAATAGAAATGAGTACTGAAAAAGGCGTGAGAAGAATGAAAAATATATAATTCCCCTAACCCTATATTCCCAATCACCTTTTAGTATCTAATATATTCGCAGTTTCTATGTTCGCGTCGTTTTCCAGGAGAGAATCGGGAGAAGGATTGTCAGATTTCGGTTTTGAAAATACGAGACATACAAAGAAATTCTTCATTAATATACAGTACACGTAAAAGATCGAAAAAAAACCTATAGTCTTCAGTGTGAGAACTATAAATAATGTCTATTTTAATTGAAATGATTAATAAACCAAGATGAACACAAGATAAAGCTGTATATATGTATGTATGTACTGTAAAATTAATCTTTGATTTCAAAATACGAAACTATTTTGGAAGGGTAGAAAAGGACAACAAATAATTAATATTTGTTAGTTTTATTAGGAAAATTTATATTGGAATCTTGCATTGGAACATTAATGAAAAAAGAACAACATTTATTGTTAAATTTAAAAATCATTCTCAAGTACGGGACAGACAGACAGACCTTTCCAGGACAGCGGGACAAGGCAATGAAATACGGGAAAATCCCAAATATACAGGAGGCCTGGAGGAAACTACTGTACTCGAAAAGTTTAGTGACACTGAATTCATTGATGAAGTGCGTGGGGTAGCGTACTCATTTTTGATAATGAATGTAGGTTTCGACCACATTGTACAAAAAATACGTAGAAATGCGATAATAGACTGGTAGTACGGTTATAGGTGTGGCACCCATAAGTTATTTTAGTCTCAGGAAAGTTTTTCTTTGCTTACATGTGCATGGATAAGCATGTCTTATCCTCTTCAAACAGAATCTTAGAATCGGCACGCACAGTGGCATAAAAATGAAAGACGAGACTATAAGAAAATCTAGAAAGATTTTTTTTTTGCACGTGACGTAGACTGTTGCAATACATGCCTCGAATTTGCTACAGAAAAATATTCAGTAAAATTTAAACTAGAATTGATAATATATAAAACTATTTAAATCATTCAATACATAATCGATCACATTTTTATTCGCCAAAATATTGAAACATTAATAATGTAATTTTCCAGAATTTTCATTCTATAATTACCAGATTCCTATTTTGACGCCTCCATACCGCCATTATAACTAAGATTCTAGCAATGTGCATATTCCAACCATTAATCGCAATCATCACAACCTCAAGCTTCTGCATTACTTCGACAAACTTACTCCAAACCTGATACATTTAACGGCCGTTCATGTCGCCACTATCGTCAAGAGCGACCGAATCTGAAGACCGTAGCCTGATCTCCAAGCAGACTATTTTTTACGTCATCATTACGTCACATTCTAGCATGCTTCCGGATAAGCATGCTATCTTGAAGTACACATTTTGGATGAGGCTTAAGAGTAGGACCGATAGTAACAACAACAAAAATATTCGTAAAGCGAGATGGTGATCGCAAGGGTAAGCTCGGCCTTTGACCCACGTAAATGCCGTCTCGCCCAATCGAGGGAGCCTCGCCTTCCCCTCGAGCGGGGGAAGAACTATTCCCGAAAGACAGATCAATGGGAAGACTAAAATGAGATATTAACCTGAGCTGGTGCATCCGGTTGGGAGATTATTAGGGAGTGAACCCACCAACCCGACTGCCATTGAAGCCGGAACCTTCTGCAATGGTTTCTTGACAACGATTGGAGTATTCTTCACAACGCAATCCTTTTTCTGAAAAGAGAATTTTTTTTCATGATCTTAATAGTTACTTCGATTGTCATTCATTTTGCTAAATATTCGCTTTTTCTTTCTCTATACGTAGTACTATAGGGTAGGGTTTGGATCATTTCAAATTTAATCACGAATTACAGGTGGCCAAATATTTTTTTTAGAATTCGGAAATTATTTTTCATTGCATTATAGTGTTTTGAATTAAAAGATGTAATGCTAAGTTGTAAACATGTTTATTTTAAAATACGCAACAGAATACATAATAATGAAAAACATTAGTTTTACAAATTTTGTGGGGCTATTAGGAACAGAGGTGAGGCTATTTGGATCGCATATTTTCTTGTAAAAAAGCACTGAAAATTAGCCTTAAAAAGTTAGAAACTATATATAAACAACGCATTACATTTTCTGACCATAGTCATTCGTATTATTTACGGATTAAACACATTTTCCACACTTAAATCGTTTATGTCCAACAGCCCCTACACACAGCTCGTGGTACCGAGTTTTGTATGTTTCGCAGCTTATCCAATCACCTTTTGTGAGAGGTTTCAGATCAAAATACTTGATTCCGCAGCAGAAACCGTTACATCTTCCGATGATTTGTATGAAGATTCGCTTGCCCCTCTGGAAATCTGGAAATGTGAATTTTTTAAGTTATATGCCTAAAATTCCTATTTTCATGTAACAAATACAGTTAATAAAAAGACACTAGATATTATTAAACGCATTCTAAGAAGGCACGCCCATTATCTAAAAATAAACTGATGTGGGCAACACATGACTTTCTCCATATTTATATGGCAAATTACATGTTGTTAGCTCTGGGATCGTTGTCAATATTTACTTCCGGTTGACAATTAAGAAAAGAAAGGAGCGTTACTAAGACATAACTAAGCGTCAATTGTTAACAATAGTCTTCGGTAGGTGGCGTGGTGGTGGCAGCAAAAAATACAAGATATCTCTTAAACAATGCATTATATAGAAAAATGTGTCAAACAAAGGTTATAGAAAATAAACTTTTCTACAACTTTTACCCTAATACATTTTTACATTTATCAAATATTAAAGCAAATACTTCAAAATAACGGATAAATGACAAGAGTAAATATCCACTTCCGGTCAACCGATTTTTACCAAAAACTAATCAGATCTTCTAACTTTTATAAAAATGTTAAATATAAAATTTTGCGTTGATCTGATTAATAGTTTTTGAGTTAGAGCTCCCACAAAAATCTATCACAGACAGACACACAGACATCATCGAGAAAATAGTCAAAACGTGCTCAGGGGACCTTAAAACATGTATTTCTGTTGAAATCTCGAATTCTTTCTCTATACTTCGTATATGGAGAAAGTAAAAATAGCAACGGCACTTATTCTTGCCTCCCCTCCCCCCCCCCTCCCCGAAGAAATTTCTGCGGACGCCCATGTTCGCACACATGTTTTCTTACTTTTCTTGGCGATCACTAGATCTTTTGATTTATTTATAAGTTTTTTAATCTTTGTTCCTTTCTCCAAATGTAACTTTGTCTTTACTCTTGTGTTTTCAAAGTTTTCAGGAGATGTCATATGACAGGCAGAATGCTTTTCTTTGTTTGCTTTTTTCTTTGGATTGACTTTGGTAGGAATAGGTAAAACATTTGAAATGTTTGTTCCATAACGTGATGGTTTTGTGAGAACTTGATATGTTCTAGGATGAGAGTTATTTAATTCAGCATTTTGGTTTAGGGGAAGAGGCATTTCGTTTGATGAATCTGTAGTTACATCTGATGGTCTGGCAGATGAATTTGATGGTCGGTAATTTGTATTTGAAGATCGGGGATTCTCACTTGACTGTCCGGGATTTACACTTGAGGGTTCAGAGGGTTCATTGTAAAGAGCCGGGGTAACATCGGAATATTCACAGTCGGAAAAATTCGTTCCCAGCACACGAGTCAGAGGAAAAGGTGTGTGATGGCAGGAATTTGTGTTCAGGAATCTTGTTTGAGTTGAAAGGATAACTTCCGGCGTATTCAAATCCTTTTACTGGATTCCCTACGGTGGCAACCTTACTCCAAGCACTATTAAAAATAACACCAAATATAAATTTTGTTATCAAACTTGTTGGATTACTGTGAACAAAGAAAGTGGCCTCTTGGTGGCAAAATGCATGTAGAGGTTTAAACACAGTCCTGCCAAGACGCTGCAAAACGTGGATGGCGTGAGGTTGTAGGCATACTAGCTCAATCTGATGTTCTAGGCAGTAATCAAGACATTAGAGGGAATGGTGGGATATATGACCATCTAAAATTAACAAACTCCTGCCTTGAACACAAATTTTATTAAATGTTGAAGGCAAATCAAGAACAGATCTTCATTGATATAACCAGTTTCGGACATTAGAACCGTGTTACAGGGAGGCATTCCTTGTTTGTATTCTTCTCGCATTCTTTACCCTTTAAAAATTACCAAAGGAGTAATGAATACTCCGCTAGCACTACATCATGCAACAACAGTTACATTTTCTCCTCTTTCTAAATTTGTCATGGAAACAACATCTCTCTTATCCTTTTCATCAACAACTTTTGAAGGCTTGTTGTTCATAGGAAATCCACTCTCATCCACATTGTATATGCATTGAGGTTGGCCTAGAAAGCCAAACTCAACTGTCACTTTTGTTTTAACAATTCATAAAAATCGTAAACTCTTGCTTATTCATCCCCATACCCCGTGCATTTGAAAGCTCTTCTGTTGTTCTCAATGAAATATCTTTGTGCCGATTCATAAAAGAAATGAACTACTCTTTGCCTGCCTCCTTTATTTCATTGCCCCAAGGAACTTTAATTTTATTTATTTTAGCATTATGGTAAACTGCTTTTCGTACACTTGTTGACGTATGACCAAAACCATGGTTACTCAAAGAATTTAGTCTTTCTACAAGGTCTCTTTCTTGTTCAAATGAAAAACTTATTGGGTGGCCTATAGACTTGGGCTTACAAATTGGTTGATGAACTTCCTCCTTTTTAATTTCTCTATTGTATGTAGCATCCTGGACTCGTCTCTGAAGAGATGTAAATGGAACTTTGAAATGATCTGCAGCTCCACGTATACTTAAATGTCCATTTAGTGTGCTGGATAAGGCCTGGCACATATCTTCTTCCTTCCACTGCAAATAAGCTTCCTTCCGCTTATATTTTCTCACTATCAGAAAAATGAAACACAAATTGGAGGGTGCTTAAAATTTCATTTTTAGAGTGTTTCTATATTTTTGCAACATATTTTACTTTTATTTATACTAAAAGAATTATCTCTCAAACCTTCTTAAATTTACAAACCTCTAGACCTACTGGATACTACTGCAAGTGCAATGGGTTGACCGATCCAAATACCCCCACTAAAATTGATTCAAATAGCCGCACTTGTGTAGACTTCAGATAAAAGGAAGTAGTCCTGTAGTTACGAATATAATGCGCTACTTGTAACATAGAACAGCGCAGAAGGTAGTAACGCTGTAAGTGAGACAAAAATAATGAACAAAGCGAGTATAATTTTAACACTAGACCTTAAATTCTAGGGCTGTAATGTTACATACCGTTAAAATCAGATCTAGTAACCACTTACCTCGATCCCTTTAATTGCGTTTTGAAGGCATGTACAGATGTAGAACTAAATAAATTCACTTAAAGAGCATAAACAACCGTATTATACAATCGTTCACTAGCAAATGACTGCCGGAATGCGCAAGACATTATGCGCAGTAGGTCAAATGCTTATTTTGATCCAAATAGCCCCATGATCCTGCCTACGTAATCGTGAAAAAATTCGACTTCGAGATTTTGATGGAAATACACGTTTTAGGTGTCCCCGAGTCCATAAAGGTTGTTTTCGCCATGCCATCTGTCTGTCGATCTGTTCGCGGTTCTAGGGCCCAAACGCGTATATAAAATCGAATGATATCTCGTATTAATGCAAAATCTCATCTTTTGCAGACCCTTTTTCCATAAAAATGATATTGCACAAAAATAAAGGGTAGTTTATTCTAGAAGATTTTTAGAAAAATTTTTATTGACTCAAAAATGGCTACAGAAAACTTGATTAAAATCAATCCAATTGTAGAGCCTGATGTCATAAATAATACTGCCTTAGCCATATGTCTCAAAAATCACTATATGGCATCCAATAACATAACAATGCACGCTAAGCTACCTTACCTAAGCCCTATGACGCCACCCCTTCGCCGCGATCCACTCAAAATCTTACTACAGCCTATACGGTTAAACTAAACAAATGATATCTCATATATTTGGGTAATTCTATTCATAAAAGACATTCTGAAGAGATGAACGATATTGCGCAACAATTAAGGGTACTTTATTCTTGGATATTTTGAAATAATTCGATTTACTCAAAAATGGCTATATAGATTTTGATTAAAATCCATCCAATCTTACAGCTTGATGTCACAAATAATACTAACTAAGCCATATTTCCCAAAATATTACTATATATCGTCCAGTGGCATTATTTCTGTACAAGACGGTCTGCGCACGCGTCAGAGGGGAGGAGGTACCCGGGGATTTCCTATAATATAGTCTACAATTATAGAGTCTAATTATAGTCTAAAATTCCGTGCTTCTCTGTTAACGCCACGCGGTTATTAGAGAGGTATTAGATGTGAGAAGTGGATGGTGTCAGTCGCTTTGGTTCTGTTGCTACGCATTATTAACATAATTGGCAGTGAATTGTCAAGCACACAGAGTTAATTTTGAATAATGTAGTGAGACCGAACGTATATACGTATATTAGAAAGTTTTTGCAATGTATATTGCGCCGTTTATTTTAATTTGGAACCAATAATGAAGGAAATTTTGTTTCTTTAATGTATGTTATTTGCAGCCATTTTATCGAAGTTACTTCAATTAGGACTGCACGATTCGAAAGCGTAAACTTGGCGTAGGCATTGATTTACTTAAATTGGGTATCATGAAGGTATAAGCGAATAATTACAGTGCGAGATAATCTTCGCAATTTTGCTTGATTCGGAAATTGAATTCAAAAGTGTTTTATTAATCAAATATCATGGATTGCAACAAATGAGTGCGATGTCTAACTCTTGGGTTGAATAGACTATGCGTACTTTTCAAAGACATCAGTAATTCATTGATATTTTATTTTTTAAGGCTAATAATTGGAAAATTATCACTGAGTACGGCAACATCTCAATTGATATGTGCTCCTGCTTAACTCAAGCGTTTTATCTCTACAGGAGTGACCTAGATCAATGTTTTTCAAATCATGGGTAGCGACCCAGTACTGAATGGACGAGCATAATAAGCTCGGTCTCAAGGATCATGACAAAATAAATCGTTGAAAGTTGTTTAACGAGTGACAGAAATAACCTAGAGTAATCGGTTAGTGGTTTTCTTCTGGCATCTTCGTCTTTTAATGAAAATGTCTGAAAAGTCGGTTCAAAAATGTTCTCTATAGAGGCCAGTACTTTGTTGAACTCCACAGTAGGAAAGAACAAGTGCTTTCAATAAAACGAACACACGAAATCATTTTAACTTTGTACGTATTCCTACAGAAAAATTGTTCTACTATATATTTCGACGATTTATCGCCATCATCAGGTGATGATAAATGTTCAAAACTGGCGGAGTAACAATTTATCCGTGGAAGTAAGTGCAAAGTTTAATTAATTTTGTGATTGTGTCTTATTTACTGCACGTTTTCTTTCCTATAATATTTTATTTTTCGGCAGGAAATATTTCAGCTTTGTCCTCCGCATTGTCGGGAGATAAAAAGTTTGAACAGAACTGACCTGGGTCTCCTATTTACTATAACTTAAAAAAGAAGGGCAAAGATAACGTGCCTCAGCGGCTGTGATTTCATTGTTGAACATAAATATATCTATCACAAGCAATGGATGCAAAAGCGAATTTATATTAATTTCGAGAAAACCACTCCTGAATTTTCGAAACAACCTCTCGGAGACAAAGGGCAAATTTTTGCGGAAAAAATCAATTTAAATTCGTAGGACGCGCCTTTTACATTGCCGAAACAATGGATTACCTTTCTATTTCTGGTTCCTCCGCGGGCAGCACCCCTTCGATATGCAATCGCGTGTCGATTTCGTGCGTGATTCGGCCGCGGGGAGAGGGAAATATCGCTGGATCTTTCAGTCTTTCCTCCTCGTTTTGTTTTATTTCTACCTGAACAAAAGCTATCTTCTTAAATCATTGTTCTCGCTTCGTGCCCTTGGGTGGCCGCGAAACACTCGCACCGCGGGACCAAGCATCCCGCGTGGTGATTTATGAATGCCATTTCTAGAAGAGTTGTGAGTTTTCCGTTTTTTTTGTTATTTATCTTCGATAAATCTTTCTTGAGGGTGACGAAAAAGTTAAGGATTTTTCATCTATTTGATAAGGAAATATTTTGTAAGCCGCCACTATAAGTTTTAGAGCCAAGAAACACATCTCTCTTCACTGTTATATAAAAATTTGTTCGTGGTTGGAAAGACCTATGGCAATATCATTGAGGAAAACATTTTATTTAATTATCATGGTGAAAATAAAGTAAAGCATATACTCTTTAACTATAATTCGTCTCATTAGTATATCGTTCGATCTCAGGAAAAATTAGGTCAATTTCTAATAAAACGATAAAATCAAACCCAAATAAATAAGGCTTGTAAGCGCATTTTCAAAATTAAAAGATGTGCATTTTATAGAATTATTTGATCTTTAAACCGGGTAAAAACTCCGTAATTGATGGTTATAACATTTGAAGGACAACGATTTATAAAAATTCAATAATTTCCAGAAATATAATCAGCTGAAACACCGGAAAATTCTATTTTACTTTATTGATAAAGCAATACGATGTAAAATGGACTCAGTTTATATTAGTGTTATAACAGTGTCTTCTAAAATATGTACCTCAAGGCAGTGATTATCGGCCGCGTTCGGTATCCTTTATGACCAATTATTCTGGAAATTGAAAAGATTTACTTAGGTTCACTAGGCAAGGAGCAATGTAGAATTATAAGTTGCTTACGACCTTTGTTAATGTTCTGTGAAAACTATCTAAGGACTCACAACTTGTTTTTGTTTATCTGATCTAGCTATGGCTCAAGTGGCGCAATTGGTTAGCGAACGGTACTTATATGATAGTGTCCGAGCGATGCCGGGGTTGTGAGTTCGAGCAGTATTTTTTAAATTTCAAATACGATTTCATAGTTGTAGTTTAATGGTTGGCGAGTAACGGAATTTGATCTATATGATACGTAGCAAAAGGAAGAGGGTTATATTTTGAGAGACCCCGGTTTGTTGTTAGAAGTAATAGAAGGTAGGATAATAGGTAAGATACCGAGAGTTAGGAAGTAAAAAGGAATATTTGATTAATAAAGGGAGGTAATGGTTATAAGAATGTGAATAGAAATGCATTGGATGGCGCAGATTGGGTTGTGTTCACAAAAGCTACTGAGTGGTTATGACGAATGGTTGAAATGCAAAGTTTGTTGCAAATTAATACCATTTTACATCTACGTTATGGGATTTTGCTTAACTGTGCCATATTAAATTTCAGAATGTCCTAAATTTTTGTTTTCATTTTTCTCCCTTCGGGAAATCATTACTTCATTGACGCAATTGATTAGCGTACGGTACTGGTACGGCAGTGATCGAGCCATGCCTGGTTTGCGAGTTCGAGCCTCATCTAGAGTGTTTTTGCATATTGTTAGATTTTCGAGAAATATGCTGTTAATTGGGTGGCTCAAATAGAAACAAATTAATTTCATATTTACATAATGTGTTTTTTGGAAACATGGCATACGCAAATTATGTTGATTTGTAAGCTACAGATGTAATTCTTCGGTCGGCATGACGATCTAATATTGGCCGTTACTAAGTATAAATCTGAAATCGAGAGAAGTTATACATAAAGTTATTAGCCATTGAATTTAATTAGCGTAAGAATAAATTTATAAACTGTTAAGCTAGAAAAGGAAACAATAAATTTACATATATTTTCCAGTCTCGCATACATAAAGCTACAGTCTCAAAATTAAATACACTATATTTTAAATGTATTACTTGACGTGAATTTATAAACAAGTTCTGTTTCTGATATGGAAATCAGAGGTGAAAATCCTATGGATAGCAAATGATTTAGAATTTTTGTTTCGTTGCAACAGAGCTCCAGAGGTGCAATCGGTTAGCGCGAGGCACGTTTATGAGTGTGTCTCG
The DNA here is from genome assembly GCA_028673005.1 of Tanypteryx hageni. NCBI lineage: Eukaryota > Metazoa > Arthropoda > Insecta > Odonata > Petaluridae > Tanypteryx > Tanypteryx hageni. The sequence goes on from CM054117.1 coordinate 46,548,177, forward strand.
ATCTATGCCGAGTTTGCGAGTTCGAGCCTCACCTGGAGCATATTTTTTAAATTTTCGATGCAATGCAATCTCAGGAGTCCTGTTTAGGTAATCGCTTTTAAAAGGAACTATGACTTAAATGCAGATACTGTTTCTTGACCCATTTGTTTAGAATACGTTTCTTCCAACTTTCTATCGATAAGTAAAATAATAAGCTGGCATTCTTTAGCCATATTAAGTTAGTAACTTTCTCTAAAAACGAGTGTGTTCGCGAGTTTTAATCTACGGAATCAATCTAAAATTACTGTTTTCGATGTGTGTTCCTCCATATGGTCTTCGGATTGCGGATTCCTGTTTTATTAATTAAATAAAGCAGACCTTTGACCGTATTTTATTGCTACTCGATGGCGCGCAACTTACAGTGGTTTGCTGTTTACATCCTTATAAGCTGATGGTATCATGGCAGTGTTAATGCCATACTTGCCCAGAGGAAGGAAAGCTTGGTTATAAGTTAAGCCATCAACTACACCAAGTTTTTCCTTAATTCCAATTTTTTATAACATCACTTTCTACGTTTCAGTCTATATTTAAATTAAATTTTGTAAAACGTTCGGAAACATGAAATTCGTCACATAACCGATGACTTCCATGTCATGCCTTTGGTCGACTCATAACTCGGTTACGGTAATTTTTTCTTACAAGCTCTGTTTTTTGCATTCTATGATTAAAAATATAAAAAAGAGGAAATTTAAATCAACTCTTTCTTTGAATATGACGTTTGTATCAACACTCTTGCGGAAATGATATCATCGTTTAGATTACCTATTACCGCCATTTATCGTAAACAGAAAGTGAAACCTTCGTTTGGAAACTCCTTTATTGCGCGTTACGAGTAATTAATAGCCGTCGTAAACTGCGAGAAATTGAAACTATCTCGGCGATTTTTATTGCTAATTTATTTATTTATTGCTTTGCTAAGCCTTCTTGTAGCTTAGTTCTTCTTTGAGCCAGATGTCAAGGTGTATTTCGACGTTGTGCGACCTATACTGTGGGCATGAATTCGATAGATTTTTATCATATGCAATGATTCGTATCTAGTGCTTCATTTTCTGAGTCTTTATAAAACTTTATCTATTGGTTAAAGCCGTACAGTTGCGTTGAGAAATATGTTAGGCATATTGTATAGAAGTCGATGATGACTAAATATCAACTATAATAATCTACAAAGAGTAAAAAATAAAACAAGTTGTTCTGGAAAGAACTAATCCGCCTACTTTCCTTTCAATACCATTTTATTATATAACAAGTAGGAGTGTACACAGGTTTCCCGTGGTGCAGAAATGCTTTTCGTCAAATTCGCCCGAGTATAATCGTATACAATACTAACGTATTTGCTTTGAAATAAAATTATTTTTCCTTATAATGTGGTAGCTCTGCTTTTTTAATCCGTTCTAAAATAATACATCTCGTTTTCCCATTCTATACTCACCCTACAAACGAAATTTCTTTGAAATACGTTTAAACCTTCGAAATTCATAGTTACAGAAAAATTCTAACCTTGATATTGTGGTAGCCCTGTTTAGTCGACCCGATGGAAATGTGGTATTTTGGTTATTTATTTATATGAAAATTAAATATACTATATTTGGTTAAATCCATTAGGTCAGTTCTATAGAAATACGTGTGAAAGAAATATTATTTAACTTATTACTGTGGTACCCCTGCTCCTTAGCTCCGCTGTAAACATCTTGATCTCATTATGATATGTTGTGCCAATCTTATATACACAATTTAATTAAAATGCGTTCAACCAATTCCTTCAAAATCCTTAATTACTGAAAGAGTTTAATTTGTAATTGTGGAACCCCTGTTTGGCTGATTCGGTTAAAATATGCTAATATGGTTTTGTATATAAGTGTATATTATAAGTGTTAAATTTGGTTAAAATTGATACTGACAGTTCAACACATACGCGTAAAAAGAATTTTTTTATTCCTTGTATTGTGGCAGCCCTGCTTTCTTTATCTATACTAAACATCTTGTTTTTGTTGTATTATCCTGCACGCCTATTTCATATAAAATTTCGTTTAATCGGTTGGTCAATTCCTTCCAAATTCATAATTACCGAAAAGTTAAACTTTGCAATTGTGGCACCCCTGCTTAGTCGATCCGATCCAAATATGTCATTTTAGTCATTAATTTACGTGAAGATTCTATTTGCCAAATTTAGTTGAAATCGGTTAATTCATGAAGAAGATGTTAGGGGTACACATACACACGATCTCATAAGACTACTTTCCATTTTTGTAAAGTAGGCTAAAAATGAAGATTGTGTATAAATTGCATTACTTTTTAAAGTAATATTTTTCAAAAAAATTTCCCAATTACTCCAATAATGGGATAGAAAAACATAGCTGTAGATTTAGAGAGTTGAAAGAATTCCTTTGCCTTGACTTTTTACTACTCTTTCCCATAAAATTTACAGGAAGCCTACTGGAATATCTCAAAGGTTATAAGGAGACGACAAAGCATCATTTCAATGCCTATATGTTTTGCGTTTAGGGAAGCTTTCAAATAATTTGACATTTTCGAAAGCTAAACGAGGCGTCATCGTCTCTGCCTTGGGGCGTGTCCTTTATATCCGTTTAACTTTTCCGACCTTCTCCGGCTTTTAGATGACCCAATAACGAAAGTACTTCCTTGCCACCTCTTTTTCTCTTTCTCTTCCAAAACACCTTTTCAATCACTTGCTGCAAACCTTCACCTCTCATGATCTACCCTGAATTTTTAAAAATTTTCATCCTCAATAATGCCGTTTAAACTCGCTTATTGAAACCAGTTCTTCGTATGTGGATATTTTCCGGAGGAAAACGCAACAAAATTTTTTCAAATTATTTTAAAACGATCCATGACCTTTTTCTTTGCACGAGTTACCTTTTAAGCCGATCCAATATTTCAGTAATGATTGGACTTCGCGAACGTCTAATTTTAGATTAAATCATCTCGCGGTGATTGTTTGGCGTGCATATCCTTTGGGCATTTTATATCACCTTCAACGTACTCGGTGAGGTTGGAGTAACGGTTTACGATCACATCGAATGCATTGATGTTCGCGGTTGGTATGCAATCAATCTTTATTACCTGTCAAAGCTCATTACTTCACAATAGGCGAAAATAATGGGTCAACGCATAAGTAAGCATTGATGAAACCACCCCGTAGAGTAACGTTTATCGGCAGTGACAATTGAAAATCGAGATTGTACCGTCATTTGCACGCGCATTAGCCCTACGTGCAGTTTCTTAAGTTCAAATGCTGTCGATATGACGCACGCTTTTCATTTATCATGTTTACTATTGCCTCAAGAATGGAGTAACTTAGGGGGGGAATGATTTGAATTTAAATCGCTTTGTTTATCTTATGAAAATCGAATAGATGGAGTTAACTGCTACAATCTTCTGTCATGTTGAATCGGAAACGTATTTAACGCAAGTCATCCTTCATTTTTCCGCGATCGTACGAGCCAGCAGTACTATGTGCATAACAATGGGTAAGAAATACATTTATTGCTTTTTAAATATCCAATCGCCGAGCCACATATCCCGCGAAAACTTCCACCGAGCCGGTAGGAATTGAAAAACCAACATACTCTCGTCACGATCTTTTAGCACGTACGAGGCGCCACAAAAACGATATCTCGGCGATGAAAATTCGTCTGTAAACAACTCAAAAAACCGATTCACGTCAATCTCATAGCGATCGTTACGCGGCACAGTAAAGCGGGAGGGCGATCTATACCCGGATGCCCTGGAGCCGTTCCCGAGGGATGTGGAATGCTCGCACTGCCCACTTACCACTCTTCTTTCAAGAGAAACGTCGGAAAAAAACGCCTCGATAGGACCTTGAAGTTGATGCGCTGAAGACCTCCAAACGCCATAGGATACATCACGATCTCTCTGTTTTTCCAACAGACCTCTTTGGTCCCATTCCATACCTCGGATTCCACCCTTTCTAGTGCGCGTTCTGCATCTCTTCCCACTCCCTCTTCATTCTCCATGAGAGCAAACCGAGTGAAAAAAGCTGCGAGGGAAGGTGACAAGCAAATCCAATCTCCGAAGACGACCGCCCCATCCGGATGGCAAGGCCAACGCACACCCATCGCCCCTCCCCCTCTCGCAATTACGGCCCCTTGCAAAAATAACCGGATTGCTCTTCTCGAGACGTCTCCTCTGATTAAAGGACCTTCGCTCCTCGCTCTTTCTTTCTCTCCGTCTCGGTTCCTCCATCACCTTTGCAATTGAGGTCTCATCCTTCTCTCTAAATGGCGTCATTACGGGTGAAATTTCACCGGGTTAATTTTTTGGTCTTCATGACCTTAACTTTTCCATTCTTTTGTTCGTAGGCTCCACCCAGCCATCCCTTTTTTCCTCGTCGTTTTCCTTTACCTTCCTTCCTGCGTATTTTAGGCATTTGCGTTTATCCATTCCTCTTTCTCGGGATATTTTTCAAAGCCCGTTCCATATTTGTGGCGAACGATAAAAATCTATTTCCCGAGTATTTTATATCTTTTACTTTTGGGATGGCAAATAACTCCAAATAGCAGCCACACCTATACAAATTGCTTTATTAGGGGCAGTAATTATAAAACTTCGTTTGTAAAACAGCCAATGCGTTTCGAGAGCCATATCTTTGAGTGGTGCTATTTTCAGTTCATACCCTCGTATATTTCTGGATTACAGTTCCCTTGGAAAATTTTCTTGTTTAGATCACTCGCTGATTCATTTCGAAAATGAAAAATCTAGGTCATGTTATGGCTTGCATACGATTGGTTTTCAAGGTAACTCTAGTGGCCTTAAAATGGTTGGCTTGACGACTACTTTGTTCTCTAAATGTGCATTTGGTTTACTTTGCAGTTTTTAGTAGCCGCAAAAAATTATCTATTTAATTATATAGTGTTATTATTTTTGGAAAATATTGACAGAAAATTAATTTTAACGAGAGATATCATTTGTTATGATAAATACAACAAAAAATGGAAATTGATCTAGATATGTTCTAATTGCATAGAAGTAAATTTCCAACGTTTGATGATGTCCGTTCTCTTGCTCCTTCATCGTTATAATATTTCAAAGAGATACAGGGTAAATACCCGAAATTTCTAAAGAGTAGTTTGAGTTATTTAATGTTGAAGCTGCCGTAAATTTTGTCAACGATTATGCGAACTTTTATGCTCAAACTCTTTCTTTTTCAGTAGTTTTCTCTTTTAAATACTGGAGAGAGAGAGACTTAAATATTGGCAAAAAAATTAATAGCGGTGTCTTGAATCAACATTTTTCACAATTCATTAAATTATAACTTACATTATTTGGATTTCAGTAGGAGAACCGAAGCCTTTAATGATGCATCATTTTAAACCTGGCCGAGATTATTCTGCAAACACCCTGACACGTTTACGTTCTCAAAAAGAGTAATTTCTTGTGACTGTTTGACTTATGTTACGGGTGTTTGCTAGATTTTTGCTTCTTTTCTAAAACCCCGAGGGTAATTTGCGCAGCTCCAGTGGCGTAATTGGTTAGCGCACGGTACTTATATGACAGTGTCCGAGCTATGCCGGGGTTGTGAGTTCGAGCCTCACCTGGAGCAATATTTTTGCATCGTGTCGATTTTGATTTAAAAATAGACTTTGTGGAACACTATTCGAATTTCGAGGTTACGAACATTTTAAAATCTTTTAACGGTGACGTAATGTAGAGCGCTGAAAAACATTACGCGACTTTCCAAAATATTAAATTTGAAGTTACAATCACAGAAAAAACAGCACATCACGCTAAATTTGTAACTAGAATGATCTCGGTAATGCTTGGAAGATCGTTAAATATGTGATTGTTATGCAAAATTAAAATTTTCCCAAGGAAAAAAATGAATTGGAGAAGAGAATTTTTTCTGACAGTCATAAATGATTTCAAAGTAAATTTGGTAGATTGGGAGACCAAAATGCTAAATTTATGGCAACTCAAACCAATTCTACAATTAAATTCATTGTCCTAAGAATGGTCATATGCTACGAAATTTTACATTTTTCCTATTTTTTTGTTTTTCCGAAAAACTCGTCCAAATTCCTTCAAGCTCCAGTGGCGCAATTGGTTAGCGCACGGTACTTATATGGCAGTGTCCGAGCGATGCCGGGGTTGTGAGTTCGAGCCTCACCTGGAGCATTTTTTTTGTTTTTATGCTTTGCTCGTAAATGAGGAAATATGCATAAAATTTAGTTCTTAACAAACAACAGTAGAACTTTTGAATTTCTGGCGCTATTTATGCGAGCATTGGTTGTATGAGAAACGGTGTTAGAAATACTATTGCCGTAAAACAAATAATATTTTCTCAAATCCCAGTTTAAAGGATTTTTGCATGAATTTACTCGCTTTGTACGTAAGATGATTGAAATTAGAGATTTTTACCCCAGAAAATACTAAATGGAATTAGACCGACTAAATGTTATCGCCAGGAATAGCTTTCAACGAATCACTGCTGCGTCATAAAGATAAGTATTCGGGAATAGAAATACTTGAAGTTTATGCTATCGTTAGTTTTTCTTCTTTTAGACAGGAGTAGGAATCGAGATCCTATGTTTGATGGCAGTTTCCTTTATGCGAGAGGTGCATTTTATGTAACAGAATGTTTAAAGAATTTTTTCAATCGTGTTTACGAAGACAGCGCAAATGAACCTAGTTATCTTTAAAAGACAAGCTTGATTTTCTAGCATCTGGTGTTTAAGCTCTGCTGGACCGAAGAAAATTGCGCAAAAAGTAAAACTAAACAAAATGTAAAAATGATCGTTGCACATCGAGCACACTTGTTTCTCTGAAGTTTTATGACAAAATGAGAGTTTGCCGTTCTAACGACGAAGAGAGGCGACTTGAAAGGGAAATTGGGACAGATAGTGTTGAGAAAACAGCACTCATCGAGGATGAGAGAAGGTGATGGTCCAAAAGATTGGAATATACGTAATAATGGTTTACTTATTTTCCGCTTCGTTCCCCCTAACTAAGGTGCCCTTTCGGGGAGGTTTGTGAAACACTAATCAAAGGCAAATGATGAATGACTTTCGTTTATATTTCTCTCGATGACAGGCACGTTTAAAAAAATATTTGGACATCCCTGTGCTAACACCTTCGATTTTTTTATGATAAAAGCTTTCCAAATGTTCCACCTTTACCGTTCATAAATAAGTGAAAGTAAATCAAAGCTTAGCAGAAGCACCTTTTGTATCGAAATTAAATATAGTTATGTATATTATTTAATTATTTAAGTATATTCATTTTCCAGGAAGAAAACGAACGTAACGGTATTAGTGGAGGAGTTAGGTCCGTTTTATAACTGAAGAAATAAATTTACTTCGAGTAATTTCAAAAACTTTTTATCCACTATCTTTCATTAAAATGAATCAATTTCAGTACATAAATCATGCATATTCATTGCACATTCATTCGATCACACTCAATTTATAATGTTATGTAAAGTATATTTTTTATATAGTTTCATATTCAGATGAGATAAGAATGTTGTTTGCAGTAATACAATGCATTGAAAAAATGTCTGCTTAGCTTTTTATAAACAGTGTAATGTATTAAATAGAAATTTGAACGTTTTCGTAAAAATATTTCCGTAAAAATTCATTGATTTTTATTTGTATATAAAGTATTTTTCTGTTAATTTTCCGTGTAATTCTATAGTTATGAAAATAAAACATATCCATTAATTATAAAACAGTCATATGTAGATTAAGTAAAATATCGCAATTAACTCATTGGGAATTGTTTAATAACTATCGGCAATTAGTATGAACGGAGATGATTTTAGATGAACGGCATGAGTTTCGATTTTTACACAGGTTCTGCTAATTTTCGAAAATTTTTATCCTCTTGAAATTAGATTTTGAGCTCGAAAAGAAGAAATTTAGGTACACAAACTTCTTGCTAATATTGTAAAAAATAGAGGTCTAACTTTAAGTCGCTTGTATAACAACTCTTAAGGATTACTATGCACCCTACATTATCATCAACGAATTTTGGTGAAAATTGGGAAGGTGATTTTAGCTATTCCCACACCGGGATGCTCTTCGCGTTCGAAAACAATCGAATTCCGTCAAATTACATAGAATCACAACCTAAACATAGCCGCATGATTTCATCTGTTTTGGGAGAAAAAAATCCGTTGATCAATAAATCATTCACTCAAAAAGGTCCCCCATTTGCGTCATCTACGCCGAAAAAGGCAAAAATGAAGGGAGACGGAGCGAAATTACTGTTTCGGGAGCACTTTTTATCCGTATTCGGGGGAAAACAGACATTCTCCCCTCTCGCGGAGAAGGTGCTCGTTGGTTGTCATAAGGGAAATAAGACATGAGATTCTCTTGCGCTGTCGCTCCCTTCCCCTCATTACGCCGAAATATCCCTTCCCGGAACCGAAAGACGGATACGTGACGGGGTCTTGATAATACGTGCTTGGCAGCGGGGTATTTCCGAGGCGGTTCGAAATGGATAACTCGTGCTGCCGGGCAGCAATTTCCGCGTCCATAATGGAGTTCTAAGTGCCTTAGGTTGTGTCGCTCTCATCTCGAGAGATCGGAATTCCTACTTCGCCCCAAAAGGGATATGGGAATCCCCCGTCGAGGACATCGAACTCCGCCAAGGCTTGGTTAATGGATTATTCAGGCGAATATTTTATTCTGCGCGAGGAATGTGGCTTTGTCCAGAGCTGTTTTCCACTGTTTTTCTACAGCAGTTGAATGATTGATTTTATACAGTAGAAACTATTATTTTATATGAATGAGTTTCATTGGCTAAACTTTGCGGATTCCTTGTCGACCTTTTTGCGAAAATAATTTTTAAATTCCACGATTTTAGTGAGCCTTAACATAAAAAATACGTTATTTTCAACGGAATGAGAACAAAGAAGATATGTATCATTTCCTGTGACGATCATTCAATTTCACTATCTCAATAAAATTATTCGCTCTATGAAGTCTTCACTAATGCAATTCCTTCCAAACTTGAACGTACACTATCAAACCCAGACAACTCAAACTTCAAAAGAAGGCAGAAAAGTCTGGAACTTTGAATTATCTTCAATTTTCCGGTCGGGAAAAATATCTCTTTCGAATTAACGAACATTCTTGTCACATATGAGAATCATAGAGTTTTGTCAACTGAGTTTTTCATACATATTTTCCTCTTTTTACAGTTATCTGATTTTCTAATGTAACTTACGTCTACGTCTAAATGTTATAGGCTGCATCTCCTATAATGATTTATCAATATAGCCTGATATATATGTTGGCTATTTTATCGACATTTTTTCTAATAAATCGATGCAAAAAAGGTTCGCACATTGAATCGGGTATATGAAATTGTAATTTGAACTGCAATCATATATTTGCTGAAATCCCATTTCAGGCGAACGTTCACATACGGATAGAGTGACTTGATTATTACATTTCGATGAAGTAAAAAGTAATCAAAATGACATTATGAAAAACATACTCCTCCTTCACGTTCAAAATCAAAGATTATAGACTTCTATTGGCCGCGGAAATGCACGTATGTTTACTCGACCGGGTTATTACAGTGGGACTCTCCTAGACCACATTCGTCAGGGACACACAACTGCGTGAGCGACATGGGAACGAGATGCAACCCCCTTTTCTCGCCATACATTCCGCGCCACAACCTTCTCCCTCCCAAATAAGGAGAAACTTTATACGGAGTTTGACAGTAACGTCACTCTTTCAAAATTTCAGCGACGTGGCAAAAGATTGACCTTTTAGGAACGGAGGAGGTAAAAATTGAAAGATATAAGTGTATCGTCGTTTTATTGATTCCCCCCCTCTAGCGCCGTCGCACGCGGAAACAAGGTCACGGCGAGTTCAGAGGGGCACGGTAACTCGAATGAGGGGAAGTGAAAGTAAGTCGGCCGCTCTGGACCAAGAAAGAGGGAGGGAGGAGTAAGAGGTGAGAGGATGGAAGACCGCTTCTCATTCTGCGTCCCGGGACAGCTCGAGGCAAAGAAGCAGTTTTTCCAACGGTCGCATGCTGGGAGCACGCTGTTTCTAGTTATGTCGGAGGCATGACGCAAAAAAGGAGAAAATTACGGCTGGGAGTTCACCAAAGGTTTCGCTTTCGGGAGAAATTCGAGAAGGAAACGTAACCGTGGGATTATGCGATCGCTGCCCGGGTTAAATCGGGCGCATTTATTTTATAAGAAGATTTATTTTATCGGGAATTCTCCGGTAACGATATTCAAGCGCTGTGAATCTTTTTCTCTCAACGTCCATGTTTTCTTCGTAAAAGGCGATATTCCACACATACTTCGCTCGCCGTATTTACGTATTCAATATTGTTCATTTTTACCACATAAGAAATGAATCTAAGCTTTTCAGATCTGACCAATTTGGTCATTATAGATTTAAGAAATCCAGGAAATTCAGAAAATTCTTTCTAACCCCATGGATGCTATTTTTAGGAGTTTTTTATTTAAGTGTAAAATAAGAATATTTGTTATGCGTTTATCTAAAACATATAACTATACCGTGTTTTATGCAATTTTTTGGTTAAAATTGAAATAGTTTATTTTGTTTTTACTTCTACCGAAGTAAACAACTTGAATTTCATGAGTAATATACATTTAACAGAAGATGCACCTCAGCTATCACTGCTTATTATTACTCAAATATATTGTGGATTTATTTTTCAGGTGGTTACCAAATGATAGAAGATGGTTATTTACAAATATCTTTACAATATCTTCCTGAGATATTTATAGCTGAAAAACAATATTATTTGTATTCAATTTTCAGTTAAAGTAGATTTATAATCTATGCAAATAATCTTGCATCATAATTCACTTGTACAAGTGTGATATTAATTTTAAATGGAGTTCCAAATGTAGCTTGTAAAATGTATGTCAGTTTATTAAATAAAGCTGCAATGAAAAAGATTGTGAACCTATAGATTTTTATCATAATTTTTATTTTATTTAAACTAATTTATTGGGAATAATAGGTGAATATACACTCAAATAATTATATGGTAAACTGGTTGACTGGCTCTTATAAGGCACCAATGTGTGGTTTAACTATGCTAATTCTAGTTCTCTTTGTTGAAGATAAAAATTAAGACTTCTGAATTTTGTAAGATAATAAATTTCTCTCAGCAAAAAATCAATTATTTTGGTTGTAGGTATGAGTTGTAATATCATATTTCAATTCTAGCCTACTTAAAATACAACAATATTGTGTCTTATATGTCTCTGTGTCATTTTCAAGTTTATTTAATAAATAATTTTTGTTTTTTTTATATTTCTAGGTGAAATACAACGGTGGTTGCTGTGTATATTTTTTGGACTGCTAGAAACCTTTATTTGCATAAATCAGATCAAATAGATGAGTTTATTGATAGATATTAGCAAGTATTGTGAAGATGGAAGACCATTAAGCAATCTATGCATGAATAAAAAGTTAAAAGTTACATCAGAGCAAGATGGTACCAGCAATGTAAGTACAGGAATAGAGCAAGAACATGATGGTTGATTATCACCTTATCATTCAGCATAGTCCAAAAAGCATTAGGAGATGTTAGAGATTTGAGGATGCTTTGCTAGGTCAGTAAAACATACAGATTACCAAGTACTCCTGACAAGAAGAAAAAGATACTCCAGATAACATAACAGATTGGTGATAACTGGAGGAGTGAAATTAAAATAAATCTAAAAAAACCTAAAGTTATGAGAATAGCAAGGAAAGAAGATTTGAATGGGTATGTAAAGCCATACGCATAGGTTGAGTAGAAAACATCCCTTTAAAATGTAATAAAAAGAGATGCAAAACGCACAAATAAAATAGAGACTACAATAAGGAAAGCAAAAGTTGCCTTAAGTAGAAAAAAGGCTCTTACCAAATAAACAAACAAGGAGTTAGGAGATAAGTTGGTAACATGTTACGTATCGAGTATAAGTGCTTATAAGATATACAAAATATATGCGAAATGCAGTAGAACCTCGATTATACGTGTGCAGATTAACCGGGTGTTCTGAAGCGAGTTTGAATTTTCCCGCTTATATGATAAATGTAGAAGAAGGCTTAAATGATTTGTTGAACGGCCACCGATTTATCAGATCAGTCGAGCAAAATCCGTGTCAGCAAAAGTGAGATAAGTGACAGACTGCTTTGTCGAAAAATATAACGTAAACCAATTTACCTACCATTTTTATTTTAAATCAAGTTTTTCCTTTTATTTTATACAAATTCTTATAAACCAAGGACCATCTTAAAATTTTAGCTATATTAAGTTACTCTATGGGTGAGTGAATGCTTTATTAACATTTATATCTCTACTGTCGCATCTTTTTTATATGCAGGAACAACGATTATCTGTTGGTCAGAAAGAATGGTCACTGCCCAAAAAATATTATTTTTCTGTTAATTTATTCCACTCTAATTGCAGTTTTTGTTTCAATTGATAGCTTTTTATTTATGGCATGCGGTCTGTTTTACACACCTAACTAATTTTTACGGTATTTAAGTGACATTATAGCAAATTTTACTTAATGGCGCGGATTATCCGCGTTCATCAATTATTCGTGCCTACCCAAGCCCCAATTAACGCGAATAATCGGGGTTTTACTGCACTTGGAAAGGTTTCAGTTGTGTAAATCGAGGAGAACGCAGAAAATAAGATAGATGGATAAAATAAGAAATGTATCAAGAAGAAAGTGAGAAACGAATGATAATCCAACTGATAAGAGACAAACGAAATGGATTAAGTATTCCCTGGGAAGGGATGATGAAAACTAAAGGAAAGCTTGAAAGGAAAAGAGGGAGAGTATGGAAAATAATTCTGTCATTAGAATTGAAGACTTCTAATGATTCTAATGACCACGAGATTTCATCAGAGAATTTTCTTACCTTCTTCACTCAAACTTCTAACATACCCTTCTTGATGTGAGGAACCCTTGTAATTCTTCATAGAAAATTTTTACTCCAGAAATACAGCGCAGATCCATTTACACCTGATACTCGAAAAATTCCTACTATTATATGCGTCCTCCAATAACTCGACATGTATGTACTTACTCGCATACATCGCGCATGCCGTCAGCTTCCACATTTCACAAATGGGAATGCATCCTTCTGGAAATCCGTGCCATCGTCTCATCATTGCTTATGTGTGGGACATTCATTCTTTGTCGAATGCCTTGGTCGAACAAGTTAATGAGTATATATTCAGCACGGCTGGAGCTGTTTGTAAGGCTTGGGATTTTCGTCGATCTTCTCAGAAGTTGTTCGATTCAAGTCTTAACAATTACAGCCTATTTCAATTAATCTAGTCTGATGAGGTAAAATTTTGCCTGTGTGGTAAGCGTTGAAAGTTAAAGTGAATACCATGTGAAGCTAGGAATTGCATTGTGAACGTCGATTGTTTCATAAAGTCAAGCAGTGAAGTGCGAAGTTGTAAAAATAGTCTTGAGAATTTATGTACTGAAAATCAGTCCTTTCGTTGGATGTAGCGGTGAAGTGAGAAGTGGAAAAAAAGTTTTTGTGAAGTTAGGAAGTGAAATGTTAAAATCGGCTGTGTCATTCATTATGTGGAATGTAAAAAGTGAGTTGGTGGATCAAGTATTTACAGAAAAATGCCGCGAAGAATTTCTACGAGTAGTGTTTCTCCAGCGCAGAGAGAAGACTTTCGAATCTGGAAATAATAGCAGAGGTTCTGCTGAGTGTCAACAGGATTCGCCGTTGGAATTAATATTCCCCAAGGTCAGTAATTAGTCTCCGCAGATGGCTCTTCCAACGATGGACGACGGACGTTGCTCCGGCCTCACCGAAGGGTAGGCGAAGTCTTTTGTGTGACTAACAACTAACGTAGTGTAGCCAGTATCGTAGTGAAGGAGAGGCGAGCAGGGCGATCGACCCGGGCACTGAAGGAAAGATGCACCAACTAACGAATTGCGAGAAGATATTGGGTCATTAATATTTGGAAAAATAAAATTTTTGAATTTAAATTTTCGTAAATCATCACTATAGTCATTCTACCTTTCGGTGGGCCTTTATCTCATTCAGCCTAATCTGTGCTATTCGCAGAATGTCACTTCATCTTCTCATACCCATTTCCCTCTTTTACAGCATCTGATATTCATTTCCTATTCCAACCTCTCCGATTCCTGGTATTCTCCCTTTTATCGCTTCCTTCAGACGCGGTACCGCTCAAAATTGTATCCAATATTTCTTCTGTCTTTCCATTATTATTCTAATTAATCTCCTCCCTCCCCTACTGTATTTTTATTTTCTTCATTTGTTTTTCTCTCTGTCCAATTAATTTTCCCCAGTCTATCCTCTACCCACATCTCTCAAACCCATCTAACCTGCTTACATCTTATTTTCTCATTGTCCATGTCTCACACCCACTCACAGCTACACTCACTATCAGGGTTTTCACTAACGCCTCTTAATACCTATATTCAGACTGCCCGTTAACTACTCTCGTCGTCTCTTGCGATCCTTATCCTGATTTATTCCATATTTTCTTCATCCTGAGTCAGAATACTACCAAAATAAATAAATAATTCCACCTGCTCCAGCCTTTCTCCATCCACTGTATCACTGACCGGATTCCTCGCTCTCAATAAATCTCATGGCGTTAATTCTCCTATAAATTTTCAATTCAAATGCCTTCGCCTTTTCATTTAAGGAGGAGCTAACTGGCATCTACAAGCCATTTTCCGATTTACTCACGAGTGCTTTATCATCTGCAAATCTAACTCATTTGATCTCATCTTTTACTTCTATTTCTACATCTTCTTATGCATAATTTTCTTACATGTTATAGCAAATAGAATGTTTTTCTAATTTTGCACGCAATCTGTCCGTAGACAGATCGGTGATTATTATAGGTTAAACCTGGTTCTCTTCATACTCCTCTTTGCAATCTTGCTCATGTCTCGGTAGCTCTCTTTACCTTTTAAGTCGTCTATCAGATGAAACTTATTCCTACCCCTTTCTCTTTTTCCTTCCAGTTTTCCTTCTAGCACATCTTAATACATGCTGTCTCTCCTCAGATAATGCCCGTTCCAAGCCTTTCGTATAGTCTATATACCTAATCATTCGTTTTTCTCCTATTCGTCTTAGTACTTCCTCACTTTTCATTCTATTGGCCCAATTTATCTTCAGCATTCTTCTCCATGCCAACATTTCGAAACCATCCAAATATTTTATACCAAATAATCGACGTATGAAGACTTAACTTTGTGAAATTCCATAATAAATGAGAAGAGAATAAATAGGTAAAACTTCCACTTTATATGAAGTATATATAAATAAAGTGAAATTTTTACGTAGTTATTCTCTCCTCATTTATTTTATATCATTTTCCCGGAGCGTCCATGTTTCTTCTCCATACAGATCTACACTCCATGCATAGCATTTTATTAATTTCTTGCGTATATCTTTTTTTATTTTTCCCATCACTAGAAGTTTCTTTCTTCTGAAAGCGGCTTATGCTTTCAAAAGTCGTCTTCTTATCTCATTGGTACATTTTGCATCTCTCGTTTGATTCTTCCAAGATATTTATAGGCAGAAACTTGTTATAATGGCTTTCCACCAATACTTATGTTCATGTTTTCTTCTTTAGCCGGTATACGCATGACCTTGGATTTTTCTGTATTCATTTTCATTCCGTTTATTCTGTATCCTTTTCTGGAGTTCCTTTCTTGATCATCAGCATATTTTCATTGTTTTTAAACTTCTTCCAATCTTGAAATCTACTATGCCTTGCATGACCTTTCTCGGTATATGCTGAATAGGACTGGCAATAGACAAATGCCTTGTCTTACTTCTCTTCCAATATTTACTCTGCAATCTTGGCTGTACTCGATTGGCCTTTCTTATTTTAACGTCGATTGCATCTCTGGCTCCTCGTTATTTTCTGAAGCTGAATTGATCTTCCCCTAGTATTTCTTCGACCTTTTTCTCTAGCTTTATCGTAAGAATTGTATCATCTTCGGCTTATCGTTCTGTAGTCTTTACACTGCATTGCCTTTTGCTTCTTCTTTAAAGTTACTTCTAAGAAATCCTGATGCCACTCTCCCGTGTCGTAAATATTGCTCATTATTTTTGTAATCACTTTTAGTCCTTTCGATCCTATGACTTTAAGTATCTCTGCCGGTAACCCACCACCGCCCGTGGCTCTTCCTTCCTTCAGCGTATGTGTATTTTTGGCTAGTCAACCTCTTGGACTGTTATACCTTTCTTCAGCTCTTGAAGAATGGCTTTTCCTTCTTTGCCTCCCATAATTAGTCCTAAATTACCTTATTCAACATAGTCCTCTTCTTTAAGTTCTATTTGTGCTGATCTTGTCTTCTTGTCGCATAGTTTCTTAATGTATTCTTTCCATACCTGTGCTATATCTTTTGGTTCCGTGGCTATCTTCCCTTCTGGGTTCATAATTCCTTTATTACGGATTTCATTAGACTTCTTATCTTCTAATTCCAGCGCCCTGGAGTACATCATATCATAGTCCCCTAACTTTTCTATCCGTTGTATTTTGTCACACTGTCCCTTTATCCAATGTTCTCTAGCTTTATCTGTTACTCTTCTCATCTCATAGTTTATTCGTTAATTATTAATTCTACCTTCTTCACTGTTAATGTTATTCCACTTTCTCCTCTCATCCAATTTTTCGATCATATCCGTAGAGACTCATGGTTTTCTGATTCTCTTTTCTTTCTTCATAGCATTTATGATACTGTCTTAAATTTCCTATCATTCTGCATCAACGATTTTGGATTTGTTTTCCAACTTTCGAAGTTAATTTAAATTTTCTGCTCAATAAATACTTATTTTCTTTCAACTTCTCAAGATCTCAATTTTGTCTTTCACTTCTCGTTTTCCTTATTTTTCTTAGCTGTGTGGCTGCATCGACAACTAGAAAGTTGTGATCTGAAACTATGTCCTCTTCTGGTAACGTCTTTATTTTTATGGTATTTCTGAATCTCTGTTTTTCTATGATATAATCTATTTGGCATCACATATCTTCTGAGCTATTTCATGTATACAGTCTTCGTTTATGATATTTGAACCATGTATTTTGCATATAATAAAATAATTATTCTTGGATATGTTCAAGTTTGTGACGGTGCTCTTAGGTCTTGCCCCGGGCGCTATACTTCTTCGCTGCGATGCTGAATATAGCATATGGAATCGCTGTTCGCGTCAGCCTCCGTCGTATTTCGTGTTTTCTAGGCGTAAATCGTATTCGTGTTAGGCATGTTAGGGTCAATCGTTAGGGTGTCTTTAGCGCGTCATTTAATTTGTTGATAATAATTATTATCTTAAGGCTATTAACCAATAACATTTTAGGAACTAACAGCTGTATATGTTATGTTATTAACTTTTTCCACAGAAATATAGAAATGACTTTAACCTGATATAGATCGAATGTGAGTGAATCGCCAAGGAAACTGAACTGCTGCGCATTAAATAAGGTAATTATAATTTTTTATTATCTGTTCTTGTATTATATTTCTCTACAAATTTAAACAAGCCTTTTATTTTCTGTTTTTCAGTATCCCATATTAAGGTGGCGTAACAATGGATCTTCGCGAGTTCTATTTCTACCGGAACAGGAAACTTAACTCATAAAGAATGGATTACGAACCGGTGAGAATTTTCTGAATTTATCTTAATTTTCGTATTATGGTGATAGTATATATTTACTCGCATGGTTCTAACGGTACTTTTTTAATAGCCGCAGCCTTTTGTGTGACTACCGTGTTTTTGTTTATTTTTAGTAATTAAGTACTTTCCAAAAATACTTTTGAAGAATTTTCAAAATAGCTTTGTCCCAAGCATCTAGCCTCTTATTTTATACTGGCTTATTACTTCAGAAAACGCGATTTCGTAAGACGCGGCATTTTATAAGGACGCAACTTCGCTGCGTCGTGAGGTTTTACAATATTAAACTTGAATTTTTCATTCATATTACTAATTTTCTCTATTAAACATATACTTAAACTTATGTAATTACACTTCATTAAATTCCACAAAGTTAATCGTAATTTTTTTTAGCATTTATCACGTTCAAAAATATTATCCAGATTAATAAAACGACCCATAAATTATCTAACCAATAAAATTCGTATTTTATAATGATTCAAGCATAATGCTTGATTTTCATAGGGCATAAAAAGCGCTGCGTTATTGAAATCTAATTACATGATCTATCACGTGCATCATAGTCAAGGCAGCTTGCCCGTCACGAGCCCAGGCAAACGCGGAGGAATTTAGATTCACGCTAGTAATAAGCATACTCTTGTTTTCAATTTAAACCGAGGATTCGTTTCGAGACTTATTATTTAGCGCAACCTCACGAATGGTGTTTTAGGTGGTAATGGCGCGAATATAAAATAACCGTTCAAAGTGTTGGATGTCTTTTATGGTCTTCCTTAATAGTTTTATATGCGTATGGAATGTGATTAATGGTAATAACCCTTTGCTGACGCCGCGAAATGTGAATACTGCTCATTGATTCGTCCTTCCTTTGTGGAGAAAGGATATTGCGAATTTTCCCTCTCATGCATTCGATTTGTATAATATACTGTTTATTGGTTTTGTGCAAGGTTAATCGAATAACCGACTATGTATTTCTGATAGTTTTAATGGATGATCAGGAACGTATAAATATTCACATTTATGGCTAACTCTATCTGCCGTGCTATACATAAAAGGTCGAAGATACAAAAATACTGATAATGTCAAAAATAATGCGAGTTACTGCGCTATTCGAATTTGACTGAGGTGGAAAACTTGGGCTGATGGTAAACCAGGTAGCCTAGAAATAAACCGGTCGCAAATATGATGCAATAAAACTGGCATAATTACAGTTTCAACTCTTGTGTTTATTAACGAAATAGGTAGCTCCTGTTATCATGAAATGGTTGCGTATATAAAAAAAACAAAACCGGGCTATGAACAGAAAAGCGATAACCCTCGCGCATTCTCCCTTTTCTCAGTCGTGCGGAAAAAATTCAGTTTTTAAAAGATTCGCAATAAATGCGTCTTTCGTAGATCCCCAATAAAACACACGTTTATGAATCTTTTCAATAAAAAATACGCATCTTTTCTCGGCCCTCTCACACATAAAAGATAAAACTCAGTGACGCATCGTGGTCTGACGATATTTGGTGTGTTACCTATTATGATGCCTACATTGGCGTTGCAATGCTTATAAATAGTTTGATCGGTAA
This sequence comes from Tanypteryx hageni, assembly GCA_028673005.1. Classification (NCBI taxonomy): domain Eukaryota; kingdom Metazoa; phylum Arthropoda; class Insecta; order Odonata; family Petaluridae; genus Tanypteryx; species Tanypteryx hageni. The sequence continues at coordinate 46,567,450 of CM054117.1, forward strand.
TTTTTTCTATTACAGTTATCTTTTTCATTTATTTGCTGCAGACCACAATCTGATCACGGTCTTTTATTTTTGGAATCTTTGTTAGGAATAAAGGAAGAAAAATTGACAATTTCAAGTCGTAGTTGAGATACCAGGATAGTGAGGTTTTTCCTGTTTCACTTCGGATGTGAAGCTAAATCCATTCCCGAGGGGTGCATGAGAATTTAGCATTTTTATGATGCAGAGACCTGCCATTTTGACATCAAAGTTAAACATAAAAATTCTCTAATAAATAATAAAATCATACTGAACTTCTTAAATTGGAGATTCCGTTACTGATTTTTATTTACTTTTCTGAGGGCAAGATAAAATATAAATTAAAATTTCTCTCGAAGATGTAGTATTACGCCCCACAGAAATTTCGTGAATACCCTTGGATAAAGCAGACAGGTCTTCACGCTCGAGTCCATATTGCGGTGAGTATTACGAAAAATGCCGCAGTCGGACGACTGGGAAGATGGATGCATACACTAACTGAAAGATTAATGTAGCTGTCGTGCATCTTGGAGAAAAACTTGGGAGTGAAAAATGATTCCGGCGATGAACTCGAGTGCAGCGCTTTTCTTATGCGTCGGACTATATCGGACTAGAGAAGAAGAGATCGTCACCTCCAAACATCACTTTCTCTTTCATTTCAGGAGCCATTACTTGATAATTTACGACGTTCTAGCGAAAAGAATGAAATATAAAAAACCGTTACTCTTCTAGCCGCAATGTTACTCTGTAGCACCAATAGCCGTAAAAATTTTTGACTCTTATTCCAATGACATTTCGATGCTCGTCGGTTATTTTACTAGGAATTAATCAAGCGGGCTTTAAGAAGCCACAGAATTTAACTGCTGGATAAAATATCCATTATTCCATCGTAAAGCGGGAATTTTATGGCGTATTGGGAGCGACTTGTCGATTTGAAAGTACAATATTTCGGAAGGCCATGGAAGAGTATCGTTATTCAGTCCTTTTCTCACATCATTCCTCGCATTTCAGTTAATCGAATGGATGATGTGAAAAATCGTGAGCTTTTACCATATTCAATTAATGATTCGAAAAGGAAAGGAAGAAAAGGAACACTTTAAACTTGAAAATCATTTCGTAGTTATGGATCCGTTTCACTTCAAAGACTCATTTCTATCCTATTAAATCGCTAGTTATGTTTGAGAAATGGCTCTTTCGAGAAAGGCGCTGATTAAAAAAATGTATTTGAACCTATCGCGGTTAGCCATTAATTTTAAAACATGGAACTTTTTTAATCGAGGTCGATGGTGATATTGCAGTCATACGGTTAAAAATCCAAGATAAATAATTCAGTTTTGAATGGGTTTAGGCATTTTTTTATGGTATTATAAGTTTCAAAATCGTGTTAGAATTTTCATAGGAAAACCTGGTTTGAATCACGGCATTTATAAGGGCGACGAATAAAACTTAGTATAGTCATGACTTTAACCCTTTGCTTTTTAATTTCTCATAATTTTTACGATAAGAGTTAACGCGACAAATTTTATGAGCGCGCCTGATCCATCGGCGATTTTTTTATGTGCTGGGAGATCTTGGACATCGGTGTATGCAGTATTTCGTTATTTTTTGTTCTCAGTCATCCTCGCAGCTACATTTACCCTTGAAAAAGCAAGAAATATGTAATGTTATATAATGTTCGAATTGATTGTAAAATATAAAATTATCACTCCTGAAATTTTACAAAAAACAGCACAGCACTCTTTTCCTGCTTTAGTAACGTGACAGTTGAGCTAAAAAACTTGAAACGGATTTCACCGATTGCCAAATTCATACACATACAAACTAATATATGCTTTATTTGGTATAGTATATATTCATACACACACGCTCATACTCATCTTGAATCTTAACTTTTCCCGTTTGTTGCATTCATAACTTCTGTTTCTCGTCTCATTCCAGCGTTCTTTTACATTTCCTCTCTGGATTACGCTACGTTACGCAAAAATACCTCTCCTCTCCACCTCGTCTCAATTGTATAGTCAATCCAAAAGGCTATCCCCAGAGACTGCTTTCTTTCGCCCAGGAGATACCGAGTGAGAGGTTTGCACAGTAGCGACAAAAAAACGTCAAACGCATAACGCCGATGCACGCTGTACTCTTTTTACGTATGAACGCGTGAGTGATCAAGAGTGGACCAATTATTCCCCTTCTCATATCCCTCTCTCCTTCTGTATCTTTCTCGCCCGGCTGTTGGTGAAATATTTTAAAAATATAATACGGTACAAACGTACGAAAGACGAGGAATGAAACTCTCGAAAGGTACCTATAAAAATTTAATCTTTTTTTACGACTCTCCGGGTAAAATATGCTCGTTTAAAAGTAATTTTTTTGAGTGACAGGCGATCTATACGTTATTCTGTGCGTTCTTTTTTAAAGATAGATGTGACGAAAGGGTAGGGAGATGAGCTGGCTTGTTCGACTACCTAGTCAGCAAGGGGTTAAGAGGAGGTGATGCAAAGGACGAGGGCACGAATTGTAATGAGAGGGGCAAGGGAGGAAGAGAGAGGGGGAGAGATAAAAGAGTGAAAGTCGCCCGAAGATGAGGTCGGAACCGTCTAAGGCATTTACGATCTCAGATGAGGTCTTCCAAATCGGACTATATATATAATTAAAAAAGACTTAGAAGATGGGCTATCCTGCTCAAATCCTTTTCCCTCTATGATGTAATGCAAACAGCGTTTATATAAAGAAAAAGGACGAATCCAATCAGTAGTTACATGGTGCATGGTGTCACGATTTAGAACACGTTCAAATGCTTTACTCAATTTTTTGATATTCTCACTAGAAAAATTTTCGTCGCTAATATAAATCAGGAAATTTTTTAAAAAATAGGTATTTAATTCTTCAAATATATTTATAGATGATTTATTTGTTGGAGGACTTAATTTGAAAGCTCAAATACCGATCTCCTCTCTTTCTCGGTGTTTCTTAACCGTGGGAATCGTAAGCGGAGACAATTTTAAATAACACGTAAGCACGTAATTATATGTTGCCAAATTTTTTATATTCTAAATGTGTCATTGTTTATTTAAATTTTTTAATGAAATGATATCTAATTTCTAAAAAATTGAGTTATTTTGCTTTAGGCCAGAAGTATTGAAATTGAATAAACTAATTAAAGGAAAAAGTTGATATTGGATGGTTTAAGTAAAGAAATGAGGTGAAGATGAATAAATTATACTAGCGAGTGCGTAGGGAAGTGAGTGAATAAGAGCAGTTCAAATGTAATGTATTTTTTCGTGAAAATCCGTTTCACCAACCCTGCGGTCGTAGGCCTGGGAAAGATGCGCGGAGCTGCGCGACCCGCACGCGTCGAGGTGAAGGGAAATGTGGGGGAGGGGGACGGCGAGGCAAAAGGGTTGGGGAGGTCGTCGCGGTGGAAGATTTTAAGTGTGTGAGAAATGGAGGGTGATGGCACGCATGTGAAACCCAGACAAGGGAAAGAGTTTCCCAAAGGATGAATAGCGTACGTCCGTAGAATTCCGTAATCTCGACTTCCCGCAGGTTAATCCGATTAAGTATTTGAACGTGGTCATAGTTCCCACGACTAATTTTATCCTTCCGAAAAACGGTTTAATTTCCACCAGTTAAACAGGCGATCCAGTTTGCGAAAGGGAATTCGGCTTATGCTGTATTTATGTGGCGGACAAATGTTGGTCTACAGCAGGAGTGGGATAATGTGGGCCTGCGGGATGCATTAGTTCCGCGGGATGCACGGCCTGCGATACCGTTATGAAAGCGAACCGGAAAACTTCATATTTTTCGTTAAAATTGTGACCGGAAAGCCCATTATAGTGAATTTAATGCGCTAAAACAGCGTTTCTCAACCGGTGTGTCGCGACACAGTGGTGTGCTTCGAAGAGTCGGGAGGCGTTTCGTCAAAATTTTTAATAAAATCAAGTGAATTTTGTTAAGCAGAGATTGTCTTTCTCTTGTTTCATTTTTAACTGCAAAAAAATGTTTAAGCATCTTCGATACTGCACACTTCTCCTGTTTTTAGTTTGGCAGATTGTAGTGTGCAATGTGTCGCGGACGTATTGATCGCCATATGTGTCGCGAAGGAAAAAAGGTTGAAAACCACTGAACTAAAATATTATTAATCATATCGATTTTCAATGATAGGGCCCTTCGCATTCTTTAATGTAACTTCCTATGTTAAAGCTAATGTGAACCCTCAATGCGCCGACATCTATTAATGCGGCTTCGCAACTACCTCGTAAATAGTTAGCCTACCCCTGGTCTACCGAGTAGCGGTTTATCTGAATCTCTCCGTCTGATTCCAGAAGAGAAGTTGAAAATATAATAAATGTATATAAAATACATATTTGTTTTTAGATGGATCGGTTTACATAAATGTGTCGTTAAAATTGTATAAAAAATAAGCCAGAGATGTCGGGGTTAAAAATTTCAGGAAGTCTGAATGTACTTTTTCATGCTTGAGCAAGTATAGAAAATTTGGTTTTCTTCGAAAAATAAAAAATGTCTAGTAAATTACCTCGCATGAAATTACGAAGAGTTTTCTATATAAATTTTTTCAAATTATATAGTGTATGCGAGGAGCGATGCAAAATGATAACATTTTCAAGAATTTGAGAAAGTAACGTACGAGTTAATGCATGCGTTTTTCTCTTAATATGCGTCGTTGCATCACTGCCGTTGACCTCGATATTTGAAGAAAATTTAAAAATCAGAGGAGAAGATGTAGTTTGGCTCTTTCCATAAAATATGCGGTTAAGATCTAATAGATTAGTCGATACATATGCATCGGCATACTATTTTCCCGCATAGTAATTTTCATTATGGAAATCAGCATCTACTCTAGAGATCTGTGCATTTTAAGTATTAAGAAAGTGGCATATAAATAAATGTTAAGTGATAAGAGTTCTGCCCTCGTAAGAGCAATTCGTTTTTTGTTACAAATTATTGGCATTAAAATAAAATGTTCCTTTTAGTCGATATATATTACACGATTTGACGGTTATAGTATAAAGTACTCAATTTTAGCTTATAATGCGATAAAACTGTATTCAAAAGTTTTACTTCCGAAAATTTCAAAATTATGACTTTTCCATATAGTTAATAGTTTGTGTAACAAAATTAAGATAAAATTTCGAACACTTCTTTCGCAATTTATATTAATTGTTCCTAAAATATTTTTAAAAAACAATCATTCTTGTAGCTCTGTTTCTATGAGTTTATACTTCAAATAGCCATTATGTCTGGAAATCTACGTTTAAACTAAATTAACTTTTATGACACTTAAAGAAAGATTTAATTTACATTCGTAGTGTGATTTATGGCAGAATGCTTGTGATGTCATGAGCTGTTACAAACACCTGAAAAATACCCGTGCATAATGCAGCGTCTCGATAATGTCATAGTGACAAAGTTGGGGTCAGATACAAAAATATCGGTTTTATGTTTAGATAATTGACGAGTTTATTGCACTAATTCATGCCACTGCCCTTGGAAGTAAGAACCTTTTAACTCGAATGCAAACCAATAAAAAGGGATTAAATGCATTAGATCGCCGCCTCTAGCGGACTTGATGCGCTGCTCTTAATGTTCGAAGGATGAATCCAAGCTTCTTGGCTTGCTCTCAAAACGGATTATGTAGGTTAGAGTGAGTCGTTGCGGTAGTAAAGTGGTGGAGAGGTGGATATAAAATACACCGCTTCGAATATAAGGAATGTTCGGATATAACAGTTTTCCAGTACGTCATACACTGTGCAGTCGATCTCTTCATAATGCAAGTCACGTATTATTTCGTGATAAATGTGGAAGAAAATTACATTTCAGTGAGAACCATTCTTTTTAATGGTTTCACTATGGGTTGAATTCTTACATATTTGTATTTAAGAATACTTTTTACTATTAAATGCGATGAATTTAGGATTAAAATGGCTTAACTACAAGCATACAGTTCTAGTTTATTATCAAATGAAAAATTTGTTCATGCTAGAAAGTGATGCAATAAAAAAATTATGTCTTTCCCATATAGACAAATAACTGACATGAACATCGTTAGCAGATTTATTTACGAAAAAGATTGTTGTGCATATGCATTTATGAAGGTACATAAGAATTAAGAGTGCCTCTTGCGATTTAATTGAGAAGAACATTTGTGGAATGTGAGTAAACTATGTTATCCAGATATCTTACATTAAATTTTAGAATACCAAACAAATCATGGTCATAGGATGTCTAAGGTTAAGGTTTTTATTATGCTTTTATTAAAACAATTTTTTAATAATGAAAACTTTGAAATTATAAAAGCGGCTAAAAAATTAGCTTAAAAAAATCTACTCCAGCGCGTAATGTCATCCTAGGGAACCATGCCAAAAATTAATCTCCATTATTCTGCGAGCTGAAGAGGATTACTCGGAAGGAATAGCCACACAATTTTTCTCGAAATCAAAAACGGTCTAACGATTATCGCACTATTCATGGGTGCTAAACTTAAGGTCCTAACATCCTTTTAATTTGAGAGATTTATGATTGGTCTCTGCAAGATTAAGAAAACGACGTCCATGGCAACCAATAACCGAAGGGGAAGGAAAAAAAACAAAACCGTATTCCGTTTCTGGGATCAAGCAAGGCTCTTACTTTGCGTGTGGGAGAAGAAATGCAAATTAACGCTGCTCATAAAAATCGAGTCATCCTTCTGAAACATTTTTCTTCCAGCCACGGATATCGAATAGGAAAAAGGCAATAAATAAAAATATTAGACGAGTGATTGACGCGTGAGGACGGACCCTTTACTTTGCTGTTGAGATGCTTAAAAACTGCACATCAAACTGTAATCACTTGGAATAAAAATAACGGCAGGTGAATCAAGAAAAGAAGGGCGTTCGGGGGGGATTATGTGCAATCACCAATTGACGCGTTTCACCGTTTGGCTTGAATAACGAGTTCCCGCGTTTCTTGTCGGCCTTCTCGAATCGACAGCGCCACGACTTCGGGATATAGAAATGATAAAAATGACGGACGGATGCTCGCATACGGAATCCAGTCGCCAAGAAACGCCAAGAGTGGGACGTCGGTTACTTATGGAGATGGATGACAAGGGGCTATATGGGCGGATGAGTTTTGAAAAGAAGTTTGACGTGGGCGTTGAAAATGAGCCTCGATGTAAAGGGAAGAACCAAAACAAAAAAAGAAGCGCGCGTGGGTTTCAGACTCCCAGGATATCTTCTAGTGCTGCGAAAAAGCTATTGTGCTATATTTTCAAGAGATAGCGTTTGCTAAAATCGATCTGCGCCGAATTCTATCGTTTTAAGCCATGTTCTGTCTTATTTTGGGTTAAATTTTTAAGATTTAAGTAGCTGGAATTAGTTGCTTATATTGTAAAATAATAATGTGATAATTGATGTACAAAGTTACAGAATGCAATTGTATTACGTGCTAATAAGTTTTTTTTAGACCATCCGCTTCGCAATAAAATACGCTAATTGTAAGCTGTAATGTAAGCTCTTGCAAAACGTATTCAAAATTAATATATCTATTTTCTTTTTTTTTGGCATGATATTATACTGTTGGTATCAAATGACGTGTTGCAGTTATAATAATTGTTTTTTACGTACGTTCCTGTATTTCTTTTAATATTGTTATCATCAGATCATCATCTGACTACATCACTTTCTCCATACCTGTAATATTTCTAAAAATTCCAAATAGGTTACATAATCTTATAAATATTTACGAGTGTATTTATATTCTTTATACGTTTTTACACCGTTGAGGCTATCGAATTCAAAAGTTGCATCAGCCAAAGGAAGAACTTGATCTAGGTTTGCAGACCGTGGGGTCTCTTATATCCCATGGGGTCAACAAATACTATTTCCATAAGAATACATGGGAAATGGTGTGGAGAAACCCCAAAATGCCCGTCACTGATGTGGATATAAATATACCTAAATATTAACTGACGATCACGGGAAATGGCTCATTTTACGCAAGAAAGACTGAATATTTTAATTCATTTCATGCTTTGTCGTATTACATGCTAAATAGCTCGAAATTATCCTTTAAGCGCAAAATTTATTAACATTGTCAAGGCGGTAACAAAACTAAATTTCTTAATTGTTGTCCTCTTCAAAGGGAGATAGCCACGTAAAGATAAATGCAAGGAAAATCCACACCGTGGTGCACCGTAGAGGAAGAATCGACAACGCCAAGATAAAGGGTACAAATGGATTCATGCCTAAATATAGTCTATGAATACTATTAAAGTGAGTCAAATGATTTTTAAGGAATATTAGAACTTTGTTATCTTTTATCATTAACATAGAAAGATTTATCGCAACATAAATCGATACATCTACTTACATTTGTTCGGTAACCAAGATTTTGTTTATTTTTTACATTTTGGCTAATAGTATTGACATAATCCACATAATTTTATTGCAGCTTTAAAGGCTTCGGTGCATCTATCCATGTGAATATTAAGTAAGATGTTAATGCGTAATTATATTAATGATAAAACTTTACAACACAATACATAAAATAGTAAATGTTAATGTAAACCCACGATTACAAGCCTGACTACAATTTTTCAATGGTTTTTTTTAGGTGGTAATTAAAATCCCGTATGAACCTCTTCTCCTAATAACACATTTGAGAAATTTGGGGCCACCGACAGCGCGGGGCTCCGAGCAATAAAAATCGTTTGCTACTATAAGAACTTTCCCGAGCGAAGCCGGGAGTTTCAGCTAGTAATAAATATTTTAAGAAACTGCGGGAAAATTTAGATTTTACAAAGAACAGAATCTCAAACCATAGCCTTCTGATATTGGATATAGCCACAAATCTCCAACAGTTAAAAAAATAGAAAGGAACGTTACTAAGACGTATCTTAGCGTCAATTGTTAACAATAGTCGTTAGGTGACGTGGTGGTGGCAGCTACAAATATATATTTTAAGATATCTCTTAATGCATTATATGGGAAAATATTTAAAACAAAGGTTGTAGAAAATTTAATTTCCTACGACTTTTATTCCAATACATTTTTACATATATCAAATATTAAAGCAATATTTCAAAATAACGGATAAGTAACAAGATTTTTACCAAAAACTGATAAACTCTTGTAACTTTCATAAAAATGGTAAATATAAAATTTTGCGTTTACCTGATTAATAGTTTTTGAGTTAGAGCACCCACGAAATAGATTTTATATAAAAACAATACTTCCCCTATACTACGTATAGTAAAAATGAAATTTACCTCTCGAGTTTTCGGCAATGGAGCAAAAATAAATTGCCCAATATGAAAATACTTTGCTTTTAAATTTGACTGAATTGACTATTTTAGTCAAATGGCTAGGTTAATGATGATTTTGGAAACTTAGTAATAATAAATACATGAGAGTGCTGTCTCTTTAAAAATAACTATCCGTGTACTAAATTTCAGCAATTAATTCCAACTGGAAGTACTAAAAAATCGTGACGGGCGTACACTTGTGAATTATTATAGCTGATGATGTAGTACATTACTAGTAATGATCTCTGATGATGATGATCAGGTCATTCCCAATCACTCTTCCCATCATTTTTCTCACAAACACGCTTTTTTTCATACTATGCTTCACCGCCTTCTTAGTATACCCTTTTCTAAACCAAATTTCCTTATAGAACTTAACACCATTAAACAGATCGCTATCAATAATGGCTACCAAACTGGTTTAATCGATAAAATTATCTCCAAAAAACGTTTTCTTATTGCCTCCCAATAAATCGTTTCTTTTCCGCCTAACCTCACCCAAAAACCTCTTAATTGGCGCAGACTCCCATTTTTAGGAAACATTTCTTATAAATTGTCCAATCTTTTTCCTATACTCAAACTTAAACCTGCTTTCTACTCCCCAGTTACTTTTTCCAAATTATTCCTTAATGCTAAAGACCCGATACAGTCGTCATTAAGAAGTGGTGTATATAAACTTGTTTGTGATGATTGCGCAGCGGTCTACATCGGCCAAACAGGGAGGAGTTTTGACAAGAGGATTAAGGAGCATAAGCGATACTTCCGTTTAAATAATTTGAATTCTCAATTTGCGAAACATCTTTTAAACCTCAATCATCATAGTTCCTTCAATTCCTCCACTTTTAAATTAAAGGTCGCAAATTGGATGCTCTTGAACAGCTAGAGATAATTATTTGTGAAGACTCGCTTCTCTTAAATGAATACCTTTCCCACAGTCATTCTCCTCTATTTAGCTTACCGAATATTTTGTAAATACTTTGTATCAACATTGTTGTCTTTGGCCCTTTTACCAAGTTTTTGTAACATTTTGCTACTATGTTGCTTTCGCCTTCTTTTTCAACCCCTTCCTTTTCCTAACCGTTTATTCAATTACCTTCCATTCGTTTTCTTTGTAACCACTCCTGCCTCCCTCTCCCCCCTTATTTTACCCTATATATATGGAACGATTTTAACAGCTGTACAGATTTTAATTAAATTAAGTATGAATGATCGTTATTAGAATTTATTGCCCAATTATGCTTTTTAACTCAATTTGTCAATTAGAACTTCCCCTTTACATAATTACTTTAATAAACTTATACTCGTATCTCGTTAAATGGCATCCGTTAAGCAACAATGTAATACCAAACTTTTCTTTCCCTAGCTTTTATATGATCTGTGAAGTGGTATAGTTTAGAAAATTTATTCGGATATAAAACAGCATTTACTACAAGATAGTCCCCAAGACCATATACTCGTAATTACGACTTATAGTTTTGGAGAAAAATTCGGGAATCGGCAAATCTTTCGATACCGTTTCACACGTATTTCCCATTAAGAACGTCTTTGAAATCTCTGTGTATTCCATTTATGGAGTATACTTTTCCATCTTGTTTCAGTTTAATCGTGATTCTCTTAAACAGATAAAAATTTGTATTCCTGAATCGCTCCATACGAACGTTCTCTTATTGCTAAAATTATCCCCGTATCTGGCAAGTTACAAGATTTACGGGACCGTAAAATGCTTCAAAATTTCAAAGAAAATATAAGATGGTTTTAAAGATATATTTATCCTCATCGAACATCACACGAACTTAACCATGCAATTGTATTCTTCAACGGTACATTCTTATCGATAGAACCCAAATATTCGATATAATTTCTGCCATTATGAAAATAAAGTCATAAAACGAATTTTCAATATAACAAACTCATTTTTAATCATCGGCGCGTATTTTGCATGATCTGAACATATATATGCATATTGTTTTTTGACTATTATGACGGAAAAATAATAACTTAGGGAATCACAATATTTGCTGTTATTTTAAGGGATCACAAAATAGAACCTAATATGTATATAAATACAATTCAGTCTTTATTATTACATTTAGCTTTATTATTCATTTAGCATAAAGCATTCTTAAATGTTAAAATTTTCGAAGTATAATTTTATATAGTTTATTTTCATCATATCAGACATGAAGTTTTATCAAATTCGACGTTCGAGTTCTTTTCCGGAAGCTATTACTCCGAAGGGATAAGCTTGGCATTCATCTTCACGTCTGCCAAACAGATAATTTTAAAGGATCGGCTCACAATTCATCCCTAACCACATATTTCATTCGCATGTCAATAACTTCGAGAGGCCTTTCATACTTAGGGAGCGGAATATATTGTCCTGAAAATCGCACCATCATCCACTTGTCAACGCAAACAATCAAGGAGCCCTCCACCCTCAGTTTAACCTATTCTGCACCAATGAATGCACGTATTATGTCATCCTCTGCGAATCCTGTGATATAGATATCTTTCCGATGGTTGAAAAGAGACTAAAAAAGCAACAATTGGAATCTTCAAAACGAAACTTCATCCGCGTCCCTGACCCCATACAATTGCAGCGTAATTTATAACCAGTGAGGATGACGTCTGTTATACCTGGCAGGAGACGATGCGATATTACTTTCTGAACGCCTGGTAAATGTAGGACTCAGGTCAAGATGAAATCATAGTACTTTGAGATATGGTAATATTGAATAGATTAGTATTTTATAAATTAACTACATTTATCACAATCAAATTTATTAATAATTACACCATTTAAAATTTTATTAAAAATTTTTTGTAAAAACCATTTTGCTAGAGCATGTGTGTGCAACATACTGCTCGCGGACCGTATGCGACCCACGAAGTTATGATGAAAAAGCGATCCGTAAAATTTAACCCACAAATTCATATTTCTTTGGTATAACTGCGGTTATAAAACCTTTAATTTTGAAATTTAAACCCTGAAATCCTTATTTAGGCTTGATTTTCATTCATATGATAAATCATATTCTCAGGGCAACTTTCAATTTAAACTCTAATCCGGCCCGCCGAAGTTTTGCCAACTTTCAATACGGCCCGCCTAGGGATTCGCAACCACCAATGCGGCCCGCCATGTGGAAAAGGTTGCTCACCCCTCCACTATAGAATTATGAAGCTCGTCTTATGGCTGGAAACAAATTTGATAACAAGCGTTTCAAAACTAATTGTAAGTACTTATCTTAGGTATCTCCAATTAAACTTGTTATGGCCGTTGAAGATAAGTATATACTTATTTTCAAGTGCTTATTATTGAATATATATTGTCGAAATTCATTTAAAGTGCTATCATAACCGTGTAGTATTAAAAGCAATCCCCTTTAAATTTTACTGGTAATTAAATAAGTACGCACGAGATCGCATGTACATTTTAAGAAGTTTTCGATCAAGATCTTATTTAATATAAAATTTACGTTCATAAATCAAAACTAGTGAGTTTGTAATAAATTTATATCAACTTTGCAGTATAATTAGGTCATTAATTTGCTTATATTTCGTTGCAAAGACGGACAAAATATAGTTTGCTTCGTTTGTGTCGAATAAATCTAAAACGTCTCATTTGATTCTGATAATTCTTGCCGAGTTTCGTCGGTGTGACGCCTCAAGACAATTTTGGGTAATCACCGTGTACAATAATGGTCCGAGTTAGATTCCAGAAGTATTTGATTCCGCCGTTTCCGTAACATAGGAATGGGTGAGGCGTATTTTTGATTTGCCTTTAAAAATTACTTAAAATCATCCTAATAATAATTTGAGACTAAGACATATGAATGAAAACTTTCACTGGCGTTCATTTTTAAATATGCGCCGAATTGGACCACAAAAATTTTACCGGTGTCATTTTTCGTTTTTAAAATTTATAAAGGATTTTTGTCTTTCTACTTAAAAAGCAAGCAAAAATAGATGAATATATAAAGTTCGATTTTTTGATGCGGATTTATGCTAGCAACTTATAACTAGGCTTGGTAGAATTCGAAGTTTATTTTTTTAAATCGAAGTTTATTTTCCCGAGAGATTTTCGACGAGTATCGACGCTTAAAATTACTACTATTACAGGCTTAGTAGTTTTCGATGTCTATTTTTCCTAAAAATCGTCGATATCGACGTTTACTTTAATACATTTTACTAGGCTTGGTAGTTTTCGATGTTAATATTCCTTAAAAAGCGACCACTATCATTGTTTATTTTTCCTAAAAATCAACGACGTACATCAACGTTTATTTTTATACATTTTATTGGGAATTTTAGTTTTCGACGTTTATATTTTGGCTATAATAATCCAAGAGCTTGATTAGCCAGAAATACACACAAGCATCGACGCATATATTTCTTAAAAAGCGATATCAAATATCGATGTTTATTTCAATACATTTTATCAATTTTTATCTAGAAAAGTGTTATAAATGGAATTCTTTCTGATTAAGTTTAACTAAAAGTGTGTAAATAAAAAGAAGGCATATTTCATTCTGCTTTGTTTGTTGTTATCTATATTTTGGCAAATGTGTTGTTGTTGACTTCAACCACCAACCTAGAATAGTTAATTTTTCGGAATAAATCAGAAAGTATATTCCATTCGTTAATTCGCGCCCCTTCTTCACGAAATCGTGGTCATTAGCGAGAAATTAAATGTGGCGTGAGTATAATGCTCAACCTAATGTATTAAATGAATGTTTTGATAAACAATATCTCATCTTGTTGAGTAATAATCGTATATGAATGCGGAAAAAGCCCAGGGTGTGTATATGGAACGATGCTCCTTCGACAGCAATGCAAAAGAAACTATGCACTGGAGACACTCTCAGATGAATTATATAAATTTTATGACAGGGTGCTTTTGGAAATGCCATACGTCCATCTGACGATCGGTACTCAATTTTCAGTCCGGGGAAACCTTTCATTTCACCACTTGGAGGAGGTCGGCAGATAATGTCGCACATAAGACGCAATAGACGTCCCCCGACTTTTTTGTAAATGGAGTTCAAAGTGCGTATGGATTATCGGATCTGACCGAGGGTAAAGAGAGAGCGCAATAAACCGTTCATAATATTTTTTCCTTTTAGCTTTGGATCCCACGGCTGCTCAGTATGTGCCCTTAAGACAGTCACATAAGTGACATTAGAAATCAAATTCCGAATTTTGTATGGCCTTTTGGTAAGACAAATACAAACTGTCTCTTACGTTTTGGATGTTTGGTGGTAAAATATGTTAAGTTTGAGAGTGGAAAACAAAATTTGAAAATCATGATGCATCTTAGAGAATGTAGTGGTGAAAATCGAAAATTATCAACGACAATTCATTTTCGTCGAATTTAAAATTGTCTTAAATTCGATGTTTGTCGAAATTTATCGATTTAAATCGAACTCTACCAAGCCTACTTATAAATCATTTTTACTTAGTCCCTGCGCGTACGGATTCAGCGGCATAGTTGGTTAGCTCACGATATTTTATGAGTGTCCAAGCTATGTCTAGGTTGTAAGCTCGAGCCTCACCTGCACCATGTTTTTTTATTGTGTCAAATTTTATTTAAAAATAAATATGGTAACTCGTGTCTAAAATGCTATGTTTAAGACACCTTAAACCATTTATCATTACAATTAAAAGGAATTGTGAAAATTTTCTGATGTAATTCTTACATTATAGTTTTTAAACTACAAATACAAAATTATCGTTTAGATTTACTGTAAATTTCAGCCACAGGAAATAAACAACATACCATGGAATAGGTTAACTAAAATGGTCCCAGTGATGCTGGGAATGTCGTTAAAGAGAAGGTCGTGTATAGTACATTTTTCTACGCTAGGTACGCCAAATAATTTAGTGATTCAAGTGTCAAAATTAAACCACTGATTGATTATTTATGTAAAATATATTAACGTAGCCCTTTAGGCCAGCGTTTCCCATCCTTTTTAATAGCACTACCCACCTAGGCTTATAGATTTTATCTGGGAGCCACCTATTATCTATATATTAATTTTTCAAGCAGTAGATAGTACATATGTATCCACAGAGGTCGCAAACTGTACTATCATGAGTTCTTAAACTATTTTATTGCTAATTCTTTAAAAAATGGATATATTTATCAAAATAAACTATTTAAAAATTACTGATGTTTAGAAATGTTTCCCCGACCCACCTCAAGTTCCTTTGCGACCCACAGGTTATATTTATAACATGGACGTAATTTGTGAAAAATTATGATAATTTTCTACAATTTTAAAGTGAGTTGAGTGTAAGCTTTGTAAAAATATCTTATTAATATGAAAGAAATTTCGAATTAAAAATTTCAAAATATTTACCTTTTATGATTTTTTGTGAAAAATAACGTCCGATAGAAGAAGAATACCGCCTACTAATCTTTTTTTGGCAAGCATTCAAATTTTCTGGCGGGTTGGACATATGTGGCGTTCACATCGTATAATACTCAGGTGTCACGTCCCGAGGTTCAGAGAGTTCACCGCGCAAAAAGAACAGTAAAACAGCCAAAGTTAGAAAGTGGTATTGAGCAACACGAAAAAATGAAGTGGTTTATTGGACATATCCTTTATGTGTTATCTAACCGATAAGTGCAATGTCCGCTAGTATCGGCCTTTTCTCCCACGTGCACTCCATAGACTCCCTAGAGCGAAACTTTCTCTCATTCTTTGATAAATTAGAGGTCTCTCTCTCAATTCGAATCCCGCCTAAGTGGGTTTTTCTCCACCTAGGGCATGGATGTATGTGTTCGTCTATTGATATTGTAAACATATTCCACTGTAAAATGGCTACAAAAGCTGTATGTGGAATTATTGAATTAATAAATAAATCGACAGAGCCATCAGCAGGAAATATTACTTGAGTAAGCAAAAGTTAGGTCATGCACTGAAACCTTGAAATGTTATTTGCCTGAGGAATTTTCATTTAAATGTCATTACTTTAGAATACTTAAAATCCAACATTAATAAATTGATTAGCAGAGGAGTAATAAAAGAAAATTCCTACTGCCAGTAATGGCCCTCTAGATGCTTGCTCAGTTCTACAGGGGAAAGTTGCATTAATAATCATGGTAATTAAAAATTGTAGCCGCGTATTATAAATCGTGTTGTCTTTCATTTCGAAAAAAACTAGATTATAATTGGAAAAATAGAGTAAAATGCCTCATAGATGCCATTAAGTAAGCAGTCTTGTAATTTTGCATTATTGGTTCACGCAATTTCGTATTTTAATTTGTTTCTTCAGTAACATAATTGGTTAACGCGCGATACTTATTCAATGCTTTGCCATATCGGTGTCGTGGGCTTAACCTGAATGGATACTTTTTTAGTAGAATATCTCTTAAAAGAATTTTTTTTGATCGAGTGACGTAAATAAAATGTTTATATAGGATTTCAGAATATCCTAGACGTTGTGTTTTTCCAAGTAACTCGGACGGTCATCTCACAGCTCCAGTGGCGCAATTGGTTAGCGCACGGTACTTATACGACAGTGTCCGAGCTATGCCGGGGTTGTGAGTTCGAGCCTCACCTGGAGCATTTTTTGAATTTTATTCCCTTTATCTCCTATAAATATAAGCTTAAAATATTAATATTTAGTTAGGCTGCCCGATGCAGGTCAACTTGCTATACATTAAATACGATATAGTAAAGAAAAGAGAAAGGACGAATGCTAGGAAAGAAAAGAAACACGGAAGAAATGTAGAGGCTCTCTTATGAAAATAACTCGAGATAACTGTTCCTTTGTTTACATCGATTGCTGAGAATTTTTTCATGAATTACAATTAAAATGCCATATTTTTTCGGTATTTTTAGGTATTCATAAAAGATTGTTCGAAAAGAGACAACTTTTTTCCCAAAAAACTCAGTCCGAGCTCATTTATAGTTTCAGACATAAAAATTCGAGAATGTCCCGGCACTGTTTTACACTCAAATTCCGCATGCGAAGGAAAAAATGCACTTAAACTCGAATCCAGGTATTTTGATGAAAAGAAATGCCTCGTTTCTTTCGGCTCGAAGGGGCAAACAAAACGGTCGCAAACTCTGGTCCATTTGATGGACGCTATGAGCGTGCACACGCTTTTCTACTGCTGATATTGGCGAGTGTCAAGCACCTACACTACAGATTTGATGTGTAGGATACGTAAAACTTCGCGAATAAATAAAATTAAATACAAGGATAGGTTATTTCATAGCATATTAATTATTATGCGTTGCTCAAGGATTGGATCAATTAAACAACCAATCTTTTTACTATATTGTGGTACAGGTATTTATCACTTGTGTAAATCAAAAAGCAAATAGTATAGATTTAATTCATCTTCTACAAATAAATGGCGCGGGATTCGCATATATTTTCACCAAGATGTGTTTATTATATTCGTAATTAATAAATTTTAACGGCGGCGTAATTCATTTTGAACTGCAAATATGGAATCTTGTTGGAATATGACACGTATTTGTTTTTATCTTTTCCAGTCAATGAAAGTCAAAATTTTATTTTAATCGATGTTGTCTATGTACTATCGTAAAATAAATCAGTCCTTTCTTTGAGTACGAAGCATTTCCACGGGAAATGATACTGGCCAATACTCCTTTTTGGGATAGAGGTGAAGTGGGCCTGTTTGCTTGGACTTTGGAGTCTCATAAACTCTAAAAACCTCATGCCTTTTGGGAGTTGTAAACGATGGAATCCGACCAGACTGTTAATCCGTTGCACAATAGGAAAGGAAAACACCCTATGCGGTATCAGTAGTCGCGAAGAGCCCTTTCGCAATTCCCAGCCATTTACACCTTTGCAGAAACGGGACAACCTTTGCGGCATCCCATGTGTGGGTGGGCCACCGTAGGGTTCTCGTGAACCGGCGATTACGTCTCGTTTTCCGCTTCGCCGAGTTCCGCACGGAACGAAGGATAACGGCTATAACAAGGAACTCGTTATCGCTATATGCCGCTCCTCAAGTAGGTACTTAAAGATATGACGTCCCACGGAATTTTTTTATTGGGAGAAAATTCTGTTTTAACCCTTTGAATCCCGATTTTAAAAGACTAAGGCAGAACACGAAGCATTTTATTTTCTTGCTTTAGAAGCATTAGGAAATATAATGTAAACATAGATAGGCCTTAGGTACATATGTCTGTAGGACAAATGTATCCCAATAGAATCGGAAAAGTTAAGGTAATCTAACATTATGTCTATCTATTATTCAGCTTCATGTAATAGCGACGCGCATTGCGTGAGCGTAAACTGATACAACAGAATTGTCTTTAAACGATGGAATACCGACTTTTTAAAGTTATTTTTCGCTTTCATTGTACTTATCATTGAACACAGCTAAGCACTTGTAAAATTAACTGAGAAATTAAAAGTATTCCTTAAACGAGAAAAAATAAAGTCGTTATCAATGCTCAATTCATAAATTGGCTCATACCGATATCGTGTGCATCCCTAATTTCTAGTATAATGTACGATTTTGTTTTTCATAGAAATTCTAAAGGCAGTAAGGGCTATTTTTGGATGTATATCAGGCAGCAGTACCCAAACCATTCGTAAAACCAGTCAACCAAAATTATTAGCTTTCAAGAAGGTGATTCACGGAGGTTTAACGGTAATCAGGTAAAGGACAGGTAAATGTTCTCGGATCGCGTAAAATTCGGGAAAAGTTCAAAGTTGTTTTTAACAAATAACTCGTTTTTTGGGCAAAATAATTCAGGCGAAATTTGTGTAAACCTTGGCGAAAATGTCATTTTTTTATTAGCCGACACCTTTAAAGTGTGGTGGTTGCAGATAGAATCTCGGGACCGGCTCGTCCATTTCGTTAAATGCGCGTGAAGCGACGGATGATAAAGTGCGCGGCGTAACAAGCGACCTTGAGGTGTTTCGAACGAGCCACCCTTTCGTGAGACAGGCTCTCGATATATCCCTCGTTAATCCGAGGCCGTTCGCGAAAACTCCGATCGGGTAATGACGCAGGTGCGCGCAAGCAGATTCAACTTTCGGCGGCATTAAAAAATTACTAAGCCGCCCACTTAATTATATCTTAATCCTCTGACCTCACCTGCGTGACAACTTAATGTGGAGAGGTAAAGCGTATAGAGATGAATAAGCCCATTCCTATCATACGCCCTTAGGTCGCAAGCGAGTACAACCGACGTCTAATTTCCAAATCGCGAGAGACGCGCAAATGTGCGTGCGTGGGATTAGCGGTAGAAAAAAGTCTACGAGCCTAGCACTTTGTCCCGATGGATAAATCTTTTTAAATTGTCGCGAAAGTAGGTGGGGCAAGTAATTCTCGCTTTATGAAGCGTGAAGACAATATTAACGATGAATGATTTAAATATAAGAATTTTATAAACAACCTTTGAACATTTTCTCAAATTTTGCAAAAGGTGCAACTTTATTGGGGCCAACTTCTTTAGTTAACAAAAACTTGCACTTATGTGTGCAGTTTTGCAGATGAAAATATACGTACAGACATTTCGATAAAATTAAGAAGCATCTGAATTAAAACTACATCTTTTGACATAATGAGTTTATAAAGGCATTTACCCTAAACCTGGCAAACCATGACCCTCAAGCTGCTCGCGGCCACCGGGAGTATTTTATTCGCCCCGCAAAGCTATTTTAAAAAGCGATCTGTAAAATTTAACGCTAAAAAATTATTTAGACGCGATGTCTCCGAGTTTCATAGGCAACTTCTGATTAAGACTCTGACGCATTGACAACTATCAATGCCGTCCGACATGTAGAATACATTGCCGATCTCTGCTCTAAATTACAAGGTTGGTTCAAATTAAAACAGCAAAAGTGAAAAGAAAGTGGGAAAAAGTATGAAATCCCATTATTATTGTAATTGCTATTTTTGTTGATATTGTTGTTAATTATTTTTGTTATTGTTATTATTATTTTGGTGGAATATTTTGTGGTATTTGGTACCCCTTGTCATATAAGTATGGCATCTCGTATAGAACATTGCACAAAGATGGGATTGAGATCAGTGCAAAGATTTTTGAACGCAGAAAGAGTGAAACCATTTGAAATATACAGGAGGATGGTTAATGTGTATGGAGATAAGTGTTTATCACAGAGGAGAGTGTATAAATAGGTTGAAAAGTTTAAAAATGGTGTACAAGACATGGAAGACGCTGCTCGGCCAGGCCTGGCAGATCGTGTAGTCACACCGGAGAACATTTCTGCCGTTGATAGGCTCATTCGCGAAAATAGTCGCATTAAAGTGAAAGAAGTCAGCAAGAAATTGAGCATCAGCGTTTGATCTGTTCAATGTTGTCCACAAAGAGCTTGGATTCAATAAACTTTGCTCGAGGTGGGTGTCCCGGTAACTCACTGAAGACCTGAAGCAACAACGTGTTGACGTCTGCTCTGTGCAACTCTCTCGGTATGAAGCTGAAGATTTCTTGAACCGCATAGTGACTTGGGATGAGACATGGGTCAATCACTTTCAGCCTGAGAGTAAGCGAGCAAGTAAAGAATGGCGGCATCCAAGTTCGCCGAAGCCAAAAAAATTCAAAGTGACACCATCCGCAGGAAAAGTGATGTTGACTGCATTTTGGAACAAAAATGGAGTAATTTTGGAGAGTTATATTGAAAAAGGGACAATTGTCAATAGTGATTTCTACCGCAATCTTCTTAAGAACGGTCTGAAGCCTGCAATCCTGTCCAAACGTAGGGGACTCATCCGAAAAGGGGTTTGTTTGCAACAAGACAATGCCCGTCCTCATAGTGCCCGTGCGGCTCTTGGAACCATTCAGGATCTGCATTTTGAAGAGATACCCCATCCCCCTTCTTCCCCATAATTGACTCCGAGTGATTTTCATCTGTTTGACCCACTCAAAGAGCCATTACGAGGGAAACACTTTCGTTCCGACTGCGATCTTAAAAATGCGGTGCATGATTGGCTGACCAAGCAACCAAAAAAGTTCTTCTCCTACAGAATCCATGTGGGCATTGCAAGAGGAGGGGACTATGTTGAAAAGTAAATGAGTATTTTCTCAAAGGTTTTAATAAAAAAATTTTCTTTTCACTTTTGCTGCTTTCATTTGATCCGCCCTCAATTAAATTTTCTCATATGAAGTGTATAGAGCCCGGAAGTTCAGGCACTATAAAATGTCAAAAGTAGGCAAAATGGCACAATAAAACAGGTAAATAGGCACTAAAAAGGCATTTATTTTAACCCAAATATAATTATTATATGGAGTTTATATGGAATAGGTAAATTTCAATAAAATATGATTGCGATCGCTATTGATAACGTCTTCAAATTATGAATTATTACATGAGACAACGAGATGATTTTTCAAACTTTCAAATTAAAAACTCTGTCTTCTGTCAGTTAGGATGTGTTTTAAAATGGGAAAAGCATTTTTCTACCTACATGGATGTTGTTGTTATATCTGCGGGACTTTTCTCAATTTCTGCCCCCTTCTAGAATCTTCGCAATTATTTTCATTTTACCCAAATCTTTGTTGACGCACAACACTTTTTCACACTTGTTTTTACAACTACATCCGTTTCACCTGGAGCACTGCACATTTCACCTTCATTGAAGTAATGTAATGGCGTCTGGCAGCTTTGAGAAGTTTTTTCTCTGAATTCGTCGACTTTTCTCAAAGTTTACACAAAAGCACTGATCCGTCTGTCGAGAAAATATCAACACCAAACTCTTTAACGAAATTGACCAGCCTCTGCTTCGTGAAAACACTCACTTTAGGCATTGCGGCCACTATAATGGAAATGTCATATTCACCACACAAACAATTTGTTAAAAATGGCTGTTATGAACTGTTTGAAAGCTAAAAGACAACCGAGGGGTGAAAGGGAGGGTTCATTCGGCCTTTCCGAGCCATGGGTTTCCCAAAAGTAAATTCAGGTCAATAGCAGTGGTCGGATTAAGATAAAGGTATAGCTGAGCCAATGGTCGGAATTTTATATGATTCCGAACCCAGGGTGGGTAAAAACTGTCCTTAAAGAGTCAAACAAAACAGTATAGTGGCCAAATTTAAGAGATTTGGCAGAAAGAAATGACATTTTGCAAAAATTGAGTTTAATAGGAAAAATAGGCGTTTTGGATAAAAAAGGCATATTTGAAGAAAAAACATGAAAATAGGCAAAAAAAAAGGCATTTGTGGTATTTTGCCTGAACTTCCGGTCTTTAAAAATGTATATAAAATTAAATGAGGCAAAAATACGAATTTATTCAATAGACGAATGTTTTTTATCTTTAAAATAATTTGTTTTATTGTATTATAATCTTGATTCTTGCAATTTTCGAAGCCGATGCTCATCAATCAATCAATACGTAGTATAACGCGGTAGATGAAGTTCATTCTGAAAAACATGCGGTTCTGAAAGTCGTCGCAATCCACCAGAAATTTTAATAAATATCCCTGCAATGGTTACTATTTGATAATCGAATTAAGTTGTTAGTCATTGATGCTACTAGATTTCGCAATGGTACATACAAGGTATTAAAGTGCTAAAGAGTAATAATCAACTTTAACAATAACAATTGGTAAAGAAATCGCATTACCTGTGAAACTTCATTTAGGTCCTCGTTTCAAGGGGATGATCGAACAAACTAATATGAACCAAAATGAGATTTGTGCGGCAACTTTTAACGTAGCTCTCTTATAAGAAATATCATAAAAATGGGACAAATGATTTATGAAATGAAGGATGCGGAAAGACACGATCTCTTTTTTAGTGCATGTTTTAGAAGCTGGGACTAAGTATCAGTAAGTAAAATTAATTCACTTTATATTTCACTTCAACAGCGATTATTCCTCCTATAAATTTAAAGAATGCAGATCTTACATGACCTACTATATTGTTTGAGCTAGCGACATGATACAATTCTGCCTGTGGTAGGATGCACAATCGACCAAATTCCAACATCAGATTGTGAAAAAGCGAAAGCCAAATCCATTAACCGCCAAGAACATGTGTATTCGGTGGCAAAATTTTATGAACTGCAGCGTGCTATTATAATGTGGTTTTGGGTATCTGAAAAATTGTTCTACTTTGCCCTAGGATTATACGGAATGAACAGCTAAAATGCCATTGTACCATTTCGGAATACGACTCGAATCACAGCCTAACTTTTTCATGTAACATTTGCCTGTTAGCGGTAATCGATGATAGTAAAAGAACTTATTCAACCAATGCTGTCACTTAACGTTTTTGGCACTCGAGATTCCTCAAAGGTAGACATTATATACTTAATTTTCTCAATCTCATCCTCGCGATCTCGGCGTCCTTAAAAATGTGAAATCTTAATTAATGACGGAGGTATCCATTCTTACTTTACCTAAATAACCCTTTTCCTAGACTGCTGACATCTAAATTATACCTATGCTAACATCAGCTCGTCAAGATAATCCTTTTTTCTGTCTATGTTTTACGAATTATGTCTTTCTATTTCAAATCTTTCATCCGAATTTTTAGGAAGCATTCCATAAACTAGAAATGGCCAGTCGTTGTGGAAATTTTTAAGAATTTTTTTAGATGTCACATGTGTTTTTTTTAAATAATAATATCTTTAATGCAATATATATATATATATATATATATATATATATATATATATATATATATATATATTCTCTCTCTGTAGCTTATGAAGGAATAATTCCGAAAGCTTCTACGCCATCGCCATCGCCATTGAAAAGCCCGGGGTTCCTCCCCGGTGTGGGTAAGCCGATCCGGTCGTAGACCACTTCGGCATGATTTTTCTGAAGCCTTTGATTATCTGTATTGCCTCTTACATGGTAAAAGCGTCGTCTCCTACGGGTCAATTCCCCGCCATATCAGTGCTTAATACGTAGCACTTTCAGTCAATGTTTTTACACCGGAATGTTTTTGAGCTGACGGTAATTCTATTTAAAATTAAAATTAACACTTTCTAAAGCTAAACACTTACTTTAAGAATAAAAACACTTCATAAGCCAATTGGGCCGAATACAGACGTATCGCTATAACTAGAAGATTATGCTATGTTAGTTTGGGGCGTGGGAGTTAGTCGGGCTCTGGCGGTAGAAAGAACTTCCGTGCGGGGCAATGTAAATAAGGGTTGCGGCCGTCAATATTGACGACCGCAGGCAGAAGCGTATGAAAGAGAAAGGAGCCAGTGTTGTCTTCGGAGGTCTAAACTCAGTACCATAGCCGGAAAGTTTGACGTCCGGGGCAAGACCGTTTTCAAGATCTCATAATTTTATAAATAATGGTTTAAATTGTATGCCGAGTAATAAATATATTGAATTCATTTCCATAAATACATAAAATCTATCCAACGATAGTATTACAAGAAATGTTTGTGAAAAAATGTATGCACGTTAATTGCCTGTAGCTGCCTATTCGTTTCGGTGCCCGGAGCGATCGCTCCGCTCGCCCCTCCCTTGCTACGGTACCGAGTAAATGTATATTCGAGTGAAATTACAATTGCAGGAAGTAACGCGCATCACCTGTTTAAGACAAATGATCGCCTCGGAATTAGGTGCAACCCACCGCTTCGCGACGTACAGATACCGGAAAGACGCTTTCTTCCCCGAAGGAGAAAATCTTGTTGAGTTTCTGCAAAAATCATACGCGGTCGGTTTTTTATTTGCCTTTTTACGCGAGCAGAGATCCTAAATAACTTGGCCCCATTAACGGTATCTGCGGGCGAAAAGCAAAAAAAAGAAAACAAATTGGAAAATATCCTGTTCCTTTCTGCTAAGTGGTGGAAATTTATGGGGCAATAAAATAAGGAAGTATAGGGTTTGCGCATTAAGGCATTGAGCCACGTGACGATGGCATTTTTCCTTCCCATCGCTGTTATTGTGGATATTTGTTTGAGATTTATCAAATGTCAATGGTGCGTTATGGTATTGACGTATTAGGCGCTAGCATATGGTCTCACATTTCTAGGGACGTCAGATTTCAGTTGCTTTGTAGTGCAATTATCAAAAACTGACAAAAACGCTAGAATAAGTTGGAAAAGTACATACATAATTACTTTTTATTATTTTATATCGTATTTTTGTAAATGACAAATAAATATCTTTTTGTTTATTTTATTTTTATTTCATTGATATGTAATGGTGGGCCTACATTTAATCTAGCGCAGGGGTCTCCAAACTACGGCCCGCGGGCCACATCCGACCCGCGCAGTGATTTCATCCGGCTCGCCTTACCCCATATATTTCTTCAAGTTATGTGTATTTAGCAGAAGAAGTTTTCATTGAATATCATTTATGATTTCTAAACGATATTTTTGCGTACTTGGATGCAATATACTTTTAATATAGGCAAATGCCATATTACAGAATCGAAAAATTCTCAAAACTTACTCTGAAAATTTCACACGGTCCGATCAGTCATTTGAAAGGTTGTATGTGGCCCGCACAGTGGTTCACGGAGCTTCATGTGGCCCTTTCATCAAAACGTTTGGTGACCCCTGATCTAGCGGACAGGGTCCCCAAACACCATAACGCGCCGCTGCCTAATGTTGTTGTTTACTAAAATAGAGCGTATGCATACAAACATAATCCAACGCCAAAATGAAAGTGATAACGCAATGATAAAAATGAATTGTAGGAAAATTTGAGGAAATTAGTGATCATATGTGGAATAAGTCATATAAAGCTCTGTTTTGTTATAATTTTGTTTTTATTTTTGCAACGCTGTATATTCTCAATATAAGGGAACAACAAGGTCTCTTCTGTTAATTTTATTGAAATTGATGACATTTCAATCGCTAAAATAATTCAAAATCCCATCATTTGCTGTGGCATCCGTAATAATAAACGATCCTAAACATCGAAAACGTCGAATGTTCTCCAAATAAATACAGCACGAAACTGAAGTAAATGGAGTTGTAATTTCCGTTTCAAACAACAAATTCCTTCCTTGATTTATCCAAAAAATACTGATCGATGACATCAAGAAAACCTTAGCCATTAAGAAACATACAACGGTTCTCACATTTTATTTTTACAGTAATCAATTTGGGTAAAGGACCAAGACCGAAACGTAATTAATCTCGCACCGCGATTAAATATTAATTATGTTCTCGAGAGAAGAGACAGCGGGATAGCAAAAGCAAAATTTCACGAAGTAGATTTCGAAACTAAAGAGACGATCAGTGTCAAGTGGCGTAAATTAGATTCGCCAAATACATAAACTTCGAAACTGCGGCGGTTCGCTTTATTTTGTTTTTCATTCGTAATTTTTCCATCAAAGACTTTCCCCTTTCACCGTAGTTCACGGAAAATTCGAGAGAGAGAGAAAGATGTGAAAAAAACACAAACGAGACAAGTTCCGCAGTATCCGCGTAAATTTCCACATCCTTTCGTACATAACTTTCACGCTTGGGGCATTCGTCGTAAATTTCCTGTCCGATTAATTTTTGTGGGTGGCATGACTAACTTCCGATATATTTCACGTTTTTTTCGGGCACGGAAAATCGGTGTAACATACATCGCAAAAGTTTTCTCATATCCGCACGCCTCTATTCCATGTAACTGTCACTTGTGACGTTGTTGTACGGACAACTTGGCGGTAGCTGGGCGGAAAACTCGATGTATTTTATCGCTGGACAATATGTAGTTCTTAAACATATGGCTTATTAGGCGTTCTTTACTAGCAAAGCTGTAGTAGCGGAACGCCTTATGGGCACGTCTCGTCCGTCCGTCCGTCGTAACTTTCATCTCCTAAACCTCTGGACGGATTTTAATTAAATTGAGTAGGAGTGATTCTTATTAAAATTTATCACCATATTGTGATTTTGAACTGAATCCGTCAATTAGAACTTCCACTTTGCATAATTACTTTTTAAAACTTATAATCGTATCTCGTTAAATGGCATCCGTCAAACAACAAGTGAATATGATAAATTTCTCTCCCTATCTCTTATATAATCTGTAAGGTATAGATTAAAAAATTAATTCGGATAGAGGACTTCATTTACCACGAAGAAGTCCGCGAGACCACATAGTTGCGAGTTATAGTTTCGGGGATAAAAATTTGAGATAATCCTGAGCAAAACTTCGCATATTTTGTTTAAATCGATCGCTAAGGCGGTTCTCTCGGCAAGCAACAATTAAACACCATATTTTTCTCTTCCTAACTCTTATATAATCTGTAAGCTATATATTATTCGGACAGAGGACAACATTTGCCACAATATAGTCCGCGAGTCCACATAATTACGACTTTAATTTCGGGTATAAAAATTCAAGAATCTTTCGATGCCGTTTTGTACGTATTTCCTATAAATAAAGCATTTTAAATCTCTGTGTATTCCATTTATGGAGCATACCTTTCCATCTTGTTTTGTATCGTTAAGACAGCAAACTATAATTTAATGAATTTTAATATGAACAAGCAAGAAAAGAGCGGATGAATCAGATATTAAGTGCGGGTTTTTTTGGCAGCAATAAGAGGTTTTTAAAATCCTGCTAAAAGGCAAGCAGACGGACGGACCCCAACATCAATATGGTTCATGACTGTCACCAGCCAAAACTATCCTGAAATTTGATTGCTCTAACCTGAACGGTGAAGAAGTAGTTCACTAATTTAATGTTTTATTGTCCATTGTGCCCCCTACTATACCACCTAGGCTCCTGGAGTCTCCAAATTTCAACCGGGGAAAGAACTTATAGCCATAAACAAACCCTCAAAATATGGTTGCTCTAATTTGAACGGTGTAGAAGTAGTTCACCGGGCGCGGAAGTGTGACTGACGGACAAAACGATTACAATAATGGATTTAACTAAAAACCATGCTGTGAAAATATACGTCTTAACTACCTTCCATTGTTACGCGATGTAGTTCCTTTGAGCGAGACTTTTATTCTGGACTATCGTAATTGCCTGTCAAAAATGACGGTTATGGATGAATCAAGTATTAAATTAAAACATTTCCCATTCTCTCTCTCTCTTTCTCTTCCTTCTTCCCTTTCTCTCTCTTCCACCGATTCTCTCCCTACCATTCTCCCTCTGTCTCCTAGTCTCTCTCTCCGGGATTTTATACATGAGAAATTACGCAAACAGAATTCGGCATTAATTTTATTTCGGTAACGGATTTAATCATCTAAAAGTACCTATTTCAAAGTATACAATAATGCTTAACTACGAAGAAAGTTATCTGTAAAAGCGTGAACGTATGAAGAAATACTATTCTTCGATAGATGTGGTACGGTTTGCAAGTTTTAATGAAATAACGGGTAAGATATCTAAAGGTGATTAATTAAAATTTCGATTCGATATGTGATAGAAAAGTCAAAAATTTCAGATTCAAATTAATTGTTGGACTTAATTGGAGATAGGTTTAGGTTTTCTTAGCAACAAATATAAATCTCGTTTTTTTGATCGTGTATATTTTAATGTACTAAATTCGTATTTACAGCATTAAACAAATAGATCGTAGCCATGAGTTAATTCCGAATAGCGGTATAAATAAACAAACAGCTAAGGGCAACCTGTGATAAAATAAACAATTTCAGCGTTGCAGATAGAAAAAAATAGATCATTTAAAAACTTCGAAACAAAGGAGTCTTAATTTTAAGCACTGGTTTGCATTTACCTGTTTCAAAATTATTTCTCAAATTACAGCTTATGCCTATCTGCATAGGATCTTCAGGTCATATTATCCCATCAATTCCTACTGGTTTACATAAATTGACGTGGGAGAATTATTAAAATTGCTATAAATATAATAAATCATCACTTTAAAGTGGAAATGCCCGTCAAATTGACAGGAAGTAATATACTATTTCCTATGCATACCGATATCCTATCGTGGATAAGAGTTTAATCCAAACAGCAACGTAAATAAGAAACACTTTAATTATTACCATTTAAAGTAATAACGTTATAGATCAGGGGTGGGCAAACCACGTCCCGCCATATGTTGCCCGCGATGCTATTATGATAGCGAACCTTAATATAAAATACAGATAATTTCTTATTTTTAGCTTAAATTTATGTCCAGAAAACCTTTTCCAGTGATCTTATGGGGTTAACATATTATTTAGTCGAATCATTTTCATCTGTAAATGACCCCCGCCTAAGAAGTTGCAATTGTTAATGCGGCTCACTTCGTAAAAAGTTTGGCCACCCCTGTTATAGATCGAAAACAGATAGCTTTATAATGCAACACAAGCGCATCGTAGATTTTAAATTTTCGTAACTCCCTAAATAAAAATTCACGTCAAATTAAGGTCAAAGCAACCATTCGTGAATTATTTTCGATGTATGACACTAGGTACTAATATTTAACTGAAATGAGAAAGAAAATATGTATATCGATTTTTGCGCGAGAAATCCATATTGCTTTGCTCTCCTAAATCGCCACCAGAGGCGCAAGTTGAGAGCGTTGCACGCAGAGTAAAAGAGAAGACTTTTATTATTGTTGGGCAATGATAATATGTAGGGTATTATCCCTACATAAATACTATTTCCGCAGATTCTGCTAAACAGTTTAGCTCCTATAGCACTGCTCGGGCAACACACCACAGAGAGATGGAATCGCAGAATAAAAATACCCTTTTTCGGACATAGGTACGCCGAAAACTTGCGCATTCATCAAAATCTCGAATATTTTCCACGATCAATACTTGCTCAATATACTATTTAGTACGTGAGAAAGTAAAGAAGGGGAAGAGGGTTCTCTCTCATTGACCGGAGAAAAATGAGCAGAATGCTAAACGGAGGCGGAAGCGAGCGGGGAAGGAACGAGGTAAAGAGGTCGAGACGAATGGATAGGCTCCAAAGGTGGGAGAAAGAAGGAGAGACGATGTGATCCTTCAAACCTCTTTAAGAGGTCGGATCCGAAAGGTCCCTCGCGGTTACAAATTAAATAAAAAAAGCACGAGAGGAAGAATCGATCACGTTTTCCCAGCCGTGTCAAAGATTAAAACCTCCGAATGTGACCATCCTTCGAGCGGATGAAAGGATCAAGGTAACACTTTGATGAAATATGGTTAGAGTAATTAAGCAAGGCCGGGTAATTTTTAGACGGAGGTCCGTAATTAAAGTCGCGAGTCCGTTCTTAAGGGGTATCTTTCGTATCGCCGGATCGTTGCGTCCATGGTTAAAGATGAAACAAATAGAGAATATGTATGTAGAAAAACACATGTGTGTGCATATGGTAAATGGGTATCTTTGATTTATGTGCGAGATCATATAAACTGGAAAGGTTTATGAAGTTTCTTTTTTTTAACCCTAAACGAAGTTCCATCTTCAGTTTGGGCATGCTTTATTCCTCGCGCGAATTCTTCAAAAATGTTCGTAGAGGAGATTTTTTCAATTTTAACCTAAGGAGTTGGGCTCAACGCTGTGGTAAATAATATCCATATTTAGAAGAAAGGAACAACTATGTAACTTCCACATAAATTTATTTCACGACCGGTTTCGCTAATTAACTAGCATCATCAGGTGATGATGATATTTTTATTTTATGATGGCATATTTAAGGTGACCAAACGTCCTCTTTTCAAGAGGACTGTCCTCTTTTTGGAGATTCTGTCCTCTTTGAAAATTGTCCTCTTCTATCCTCTTTTTACGCATTTTTTTTCTTTCTGTCAATGGTTTTATACAAAATATAGCATAGAATGTATTAAGTATTGAATTTAATTGGCTCCGCCTTCACGGATTTTGTATGTTCTTGTATTCTCGCGCATTGAGCTTCGAATAACCCCGCAGGTTACCAGTGTAATCAAATATGTACATGCATTCAAAGGTAGATTATGGACAATGTTGGACCAGTGTAATGTAGAAAAATTGAACAAGTTGAGCTACATAGATGGATATTTGTACAGATAAACGCTGGATGGAGGTTTTTGCGCATTTTGATTTGGGGCTCATACCATATCCAAATCTGTTGTTAATTATAGATATTTGTTTTCCACTACCAGGTTCAATGCAGTGGTGCAAAGTGTTTTTTTCAATCATCAATGATATTTGGACCTGTAGATAAAACTGAAATGTGTAACTTCACAGGCTGTGATAAAAGTCAATTTAGATAAATAATGTTGTGATATGTATAATTTGATAGAATGATTTATTAAAAAAGTTCATTGTAGTGACAAATATAAATAAATAAAGGGAATTTTCCATAAGGAATTTTTCTCTTGATTAAATGCCCTCTTTTGAAATTTTATAAATCTGATTAAATTTGTTATGCATTATTATTTTTTAACAGCATAATTAGTGGTGAGGAATAGCAGAAGAAAATTAGTAGCTCTGACACAAATGACTATAGAGTTTTATTAAACATTTATGCGATTAAAATGTTTATTTTTTGTTGCTAATATTTACAAATTGTTAACTTATAATATAAATTAACCATTTATCAATATAAATTTTATATATTACGTCTTATACTTTTCCTATGAATTCCTAGCAAAAATTTTTACATCAAATTTTGATCGTCCTCTTTCCTCATCACTTTTTTTTAGCCATTTGTTCTCTTTTCGCGAGATAAAGATCTGGTCACCTTAGGTATATTTCACTCGGTAGAGCTCCAGGAAAGTTTCTGAAATGATTTTTAAATGTTGACGCATGTCAACGATCTACAAATCTTTAGTTAAAGAAGCTAAAATTCGAGAAAAAATTATCGAAGCTCACATTTTTAACATGTATTCTCAAAAGCAAAAACGCGCTAGTGTGACCACTCTGTCTGTGAGATATCACCTTTCTCCTCCCCGAGGAGGAAGGCAAAACAGAACCCTGAATATTTTTAAGAAAAGGTGTTTTAGCAAGGATATCTTACTTGTTTTGAGAAACTACTATCTATTGTATGTGTGGTGGCTGGTGTGGCGTGAGGAGGTTTTTCATAAGTTAATGAAAAGACAAACATAGACGGATAGATATTATGAATCAACTAGTGTAAATGCCCGTTGAAATTCAACGGGAAAATTTAAACTTAATATATTCAACTATATTGGAACGAATTGAGCTAAATCTGACACTTATACGAACATTAGATAAGATAGATGAACAGGTTTTCAATTTTAATATATATTTTTATATTTAATAGTAAGACAAGAAGAATATAGAATTTTTTAACTAAGTTAACAACATCTTTAACGTTTTATTCCGAAAAAAATTAGCTGTTATGGACTCACCAGATATGTTGATTTTCTGTATGAACAACAATGTTGTTGATCGCCAAGGAAACGTTTCAATAAAAATGCAAAATTTTGACAAATTTTCGAATATTTTCGCTTAATGTGAGCGATTTCGATTCGAAAACAAAAGTCGACTATAAGAATAAGAATTTTCATTTAATTTCCTTTAAAATGGTTCTCATCCGAAGATCGTGCGTCAATTACTTCTAATTTAATTTTAGAAAAGAAAATAAGTCTGCAAGTGTGAAAGGGATATATGGGAAATCCCATATAGCGTTCCAACCAACAAACCAACCAACAGATTAAGGCTTTTATTAATAGTTTAATTAATGCACGGGAACAGACAGGGTATAGTAACTTGACCATATTGTTTTGTCCACTTACCGTGCCTATGAATATTGGCGGCAGTGTATTTATCTATAAAGTTTATAAATCCCGCTTTTCCCTACAGTTTTAATGATTGGCTGTTGTAATACCATAGTAATTATTATAGATTACTTATCTCATTTATGGATGGAAAATTTTATAGTGAAAAAATAGTATTTCATCATTTTGTACGTAATACAGACACTTAAGTTACTTTGAACTACTTTAAACTGAACTATTTTCACATTTGTCATTAATAAAGTCAGGCTCAACCTTGTGGAATTTGTTCATTATGAGATGTAACGAAAAACTTTGTCACTGAAAGTTTACTACACAATGGCAACTATTAGAAATTTTGATTGCTTAAAGACTACCTCATAAAAGCCTTGCTAATGAAAGATATTTTCAAAGAGCCGGTTTAAATTTTTAAGAAGAAATGAAAACAAAATATTTTATGAATAAATTACGGTGAGCGGATAGTAAAAAAGAAGCATATCATTACACAAAATTTACAATAATGCAAAAAGTCGTTTAAAGAAATGCATTTTATTTGCATAACTGAAAAATTAGTCGGAGCTAAAGATGACTTCTTTTTTATTTTAAAATTTGCTAAAATTGTTCCGTAAATACTAGTAAGAGGTAGATAAATATTCTTCAATTGAGTGGTCCGAACCATATTCTAGTGTGTAAAAATAATAACTACAGCAAAATTAATTTCGAGGCAAAACATGCTGTTTAGTTAAATTCTGTAACTTTTAGATTTTGGTTAATGTGGAGTTTCGACGTAAATTAAAATTTTTGCTCCAGGTGAGGATCGAACTCACAACCCCGGCATAGCTCGGACACTGTCATATAAGTACCGTGCGCTAACCAATTGCGCCACTGGAGCTTGCGAGACGATCTAAAAATCAATACCATATCCTGCGTCCAGACCTAGTGAACCAGCACGATCACGTGCGAACGAGCAGTAGCGAACAAGCATTCGTATATGTTCATTGTTCTCTTGCGTTAGTTTGTGCTCAAGCGCTCCCGGACGCTCGTTGCCTGAATTTGTTCATGCTAGCTTGCGTTCGTTCATGTTCCGAACTGATGAAAACACACCATAGGGAACAGCACGATAACCGGCGAACATTTTAATTATGTTCAAACCTTCCGAGCATTAGCGAACATACCGTTTGATGTACCGACAACCAGTGGAACAGAATTCGAGCGTGTTCGTCACCGTTCGGTTGTGCTCGCAGATACGTCCACATATAACGAACGAGCATTCTGCTTGTTAGCTAGGTCTGGATGCGGCGTAAGTGGAAGTAATTGATTTGGGTCTAGCTCCTTAATATTCGAGTAAATATTTTCGATTTGTCTCAGAAAATAAAGGCTGTGTAAAAATGATGATCATCTCTGATCTAAGAATGAAAATTTTGATGTGGCCACCACATGACCTTCTCCATACCTGCAATATTTCTAAAAATTCCAAATAGGTTAAATGATAATAAGTATTTTAAGGAACTGCGAGAAAAATTTAGACTTTACAAACTGAAATAAACTCAAACCGTAGCATTCTGATATTGAATATAGCCACGAAACTCCAGCAATTAAGAAAATAAAAAGGAGCGTTAAGACAATCGTCGCCGGTGGGTGGTATGTTGATAGCAGCAAAAAAATTAGTTTTAAAAATCTCTTAAACAATGCATTACATGGGAAAATATTGTAGAAAATTGAATTTCCTACAACTTTTATTCCAGTATTTGTTTACATTTATCAAATATAAAAAATCTGGTGTGGCCACTACATGACTTTCCATATCTGTAATATTTTAAGAAACTTGCGAGAAAATTTTAGACTTAAAAAGAACAGAAATAAACTCAAACCATAGCCTTCTGATATTGGATGTAGCCATAAAGCTCCAACAATTAAGAAAAGAAAAAGGAGCGTTACTAAGACGTAACTTAGCGTCAATTGTTAACAATAGTCGTTGGTAGGTGGCGTGGTGGTGGCAGCTAAAAAAATAAAATATCTCTTAAACAATGCATTATATGGGGAAATATTTCAAACAGATGTTGTAGAAAATAGAATATCCTACAACCTTTATTCCAGTACATTTTTACATTTATCAAATTTTAAAGCAAATATTTCAAAATAACAGATAAGTGACAAGAATAAACACCCAATTTCAGTTGAGCGATATTTACCAAAAACTAATCAACTCTTGTTATTTTAACAAAAATGTCAAATATAAAATTTCGCGTTGATATGATTAATAGTCTTTGAGTTAAAGTACCCACACAAAAGCTGTCACATACAACTTCCGGTTGACCGATTTTTACCAAAAACTAATCAGTTCTTTTGCCTTTAACAAAAATGTCAAATATTAAATTTCGTGTTGATCTGATTAAATAGATTTTGAGTTAGAACACCCACAAAAACTGTTACATACACGCGCACATACACAGACATCTTCGAGAAAATAGTCAAAACGTCTTCCGAGGACCTTAAAACTTGTATTTCCGTTGAAATCTCGAATTCGATTTTTATTTTTTCCATATGCGTAGTATAGGGGAAAGTATTGTATTCATGAAAAAATCGACTTCGAGATTTCAACGGAAATACACATTTTGAGGTACCCTGAACACGTTTTGACCATTTTCTCGATGTCTGTGTATGTGATAGCTTTTTGTGGGTGCTCTAACTCAAAAACTTTTAATCAAGTCAACGCGAAATTTTATATTTAACGTTTATATAAAAGCCACAAAAACCGAGTAGTTTTTGGTAAAAATCGGTCAATCGGAAGTGGTTGTTTACTCTTGTCATTGATCCGTTATTTTGAAATATTTGTTTTAACATTTGATAAATGTAAAACTCTATTGGAATAAAAGTTGTAGGAAATTTAATTTTCTACAACCTTTGTTTGAAACATTTTTCCATATAATCCATTGTTTAAGATATATCTTATATTTTTAGCTGCCACCACCGCGCCACCTACCGACGTATATTGTTAACAATTGACGCTTACAATTAGTTACGTCTTATTGTTAATAACGCTCCTTTTTCTTTTGTTAGTTGTTGGAGCTTTGTGGCTATATTGAAGGGTATGGTTTGAGTTTATTTTTCTTCTTTGTAAAGTCTAAAATTTTCTCACAGTTTCTTAAAATATTTATTATGTAACCTATTTGGAATTTTTAGAAATATTACAGATATGGAGAAAGTCATGTGGTGGCCACATCAAATTTTTTCATGAAAACTATTGGTACTTTCTCTATACTTACAATATGGGGAAAGTAAAAATGATGTTTCTATTACTATCTCGTGATGAATTCTAGTTTTCTGTTAATTCTTTTTGGGGAAGAATTTTCACGCATAGATGGCCGACTCAACACTAACAAAGCTGCCCCTTATATAGATTACATTGTAACTAACATGCGATAACCTAACCTGTAATGGCTTTGGTAGAATTAATGTGATACAAGAGGAAACTTGAGATCGTCGTCAACATTGAATACGGTATTTGTTACAATGTATACGATCCGACTAGATGGCGCTGCGGCGACTTCCCCTTATTGGTGTAATCTGCGCGACAACCACATACGCTCTTTTGTTCTCCAACCTGCGAGTGAAGATGAAAACGCAAACGCCGAATAGTCACTAGTGCGGGTGGATTACCTTTCATTAGTGTGCTTGTTTTTCTCATTTGCTAACGAGTCTGAATCCATATCATCACCATGGCATCCGAGAGTCGACTAGAAGCAGCTGAGTCCATTTCTGGAGATTCTTCCTCTATATCAATGGACTCGACAACAGAAACTCCCGAAACACCGAGAGAAGACCCCCAGGAGCAGATAAATCAACAGTTCTATAGGATTACCCGTCAGCTTGAGGACATACGCACGTTGGTATCGCACATTCAAGTATCGCCACCCCCACGGAGTTGGAATTCTCTCAAACAAGTACGTCCTACCTGCAGCGTAGACCTTCCCTCAGATGAAGATTGCCTTAAACTAGCGTATTTAGTCATGGACAATCGCGAATCCTCCAAGCTAAGATCCCACGATTTGTACGAGATTAACTGTCTCTTGGAAATTGCGTCTGAATGGCCACATCTACCATACGCCACCAAGTACTCCGTTTACAACCGGCTGCGGATTTTGGGAGTCGCTGCTATATTGGGCTGGCCTAACGTCGTTAAACTCACCGAGACAATGAACGTGAATATTCTTCGCCTGCCCCAGAACATTTCTCCGAGGACCACCTCGCGAATTTTAGTGTGGAAGGGATCATTGAACTCAACTCTTAGTCAACTGCCTGGAGCGCTCGACAAGATCTAATGAAAGGCTGAGTGAAGTTTTCCCTAACGCCCGTCTATGTGATGCTTAGGTCTGCGATAATGCATTTCCCGTTAATAGTACATTTTGTGTTGAAGTACTACTGCTTAATTCTAGTAGTTTCATTTTGTATTTACATTAGGATTATATTTAATACGTGCAAGTGTTTTAAAATGTTATTTTTTCAATTTAAAAGTGATCATAATATGTGTTAATTTATTACGTCATTTTCCGCAAGAAATGTAATTAAACCGCGGTAGCGGACTGATTGCTAGCAACTTCTGCTCAAGTGATAAGTGATTCACTGCATTTTCTTATGCTATAACTTACTAATTAATGTGTGTAGTATTGATTTTCTTAAAATTGAATAAACGTTTTGCTGGAAATGTCCTTGTATTTTCCTTCAAATGTTTCGCAAATGATGGTTGATTCGTTTCTTATTTCCGAAACTAGAAGGCGTAATTATGTGGTCTCAGAGACTATCTTGTATCTCGATCCGAATAAATCTTTCAATCTATACACAGGGCCGGCGCAAGGCAGTTTGGCGTCCTTGGCAAACTTTGTTTTGGCGCCCTACTCCAATATAAAGGATACTAAAAATCTAATAGATGAAAATTAATTTTAATAGTAATTACACAGTCACGTCTATAAGGTATTACTTAATTATAATATTAATAAAAGATTGTTTTTATTAAATATTTTTTTTCGTAATAACTAAAAACAATGTTTTTTCACATTAAAAAGCTTTATGGTAAGTAATAGCGGTAAAAATTGGCATTAAGAAGAATATTTTTTAGCAAGAGATTAAACAAATCATAAGTTTAGGCTCGTAAGTTAGTTGGTACGTCAACGTCTTCAGACCGCTAGATCTTTACAGTGCCGTGAAATCAAAATATTGTCTCTTCATGGCGCCCC
This sequence comes from Tanypteryx hageni, assembly GCA_028673005.1. Classification (NCBI taxonomy): domain Eukaryota; kingdom Metazoa; phylum Arthropoda; class Insecta; order Odonata; family Petaluridae; genus Tanypteryx; species Tanypteryx hageni. The sequence continues at coordinate 46,605,521 of CM054117.1, forward strand.
TCAATCTCTGGTGCCTTAGGCAGTTGCTTGTTTTGCTACCCCGTTCCGCCTGCCCTGTCTATACCTCACATCTTAAGAGCTAGGATGATAAATTTATGGTATTCACTTGCTGCTTGACGGATGACATTTAACGAGATAAGAGTATTACTTAAAGTAATTATGTAACGTGGAAGCTCTAATTGACGGATTCAGTTCAAAATCACAATTGGGCGATAAATTTTAATTCATTAAAATCCGTCCAGCGGTTTAGGAGATGAAAGTTACCACGGACGGACGAGACGTGCCCATAAGTGAGGAATATATTTTTTGGGTTTTTCTCGTTTTTTACCTCCCGATTCGATGCTTAAAAATTTGTATAGAACCCTAAAATGCTACACGTAATAAAATAATTAATATTAAACTAGTAGAGTGCCCGCAGTTCTAATGCGGGAAAATTTGAGAAACGTCAAAAAATATTATAATAAAAGAAGATCGAACAGAAAAGAAGAATCAAACATCGGGAGAGAGTGGCAAAATGAGGAACAAACAAATAAGAACCGCAAAGACGAACAAAAATGTTAAAATCAGTAACAAACAAAGAGCAAAGCGAAAAAGAATAGTCAAACGTCGATAGTGTGTGACAAACCATTTAGTTACAATGCCTAACAACAAATAAATACATTCTCCACTTCTTGTTTTCTCCCCCTCTCCTATCCTCCCATTCTCTCTCCCTCTCTCGCCCCTCCTCCCGGTCCCTCACCCCTCCTCCCGTTCTCTCTCACCCCTCCTCCCGTTCTCTCATCCCTCCTCTCGTTCTCTCTCACCCCTCCTCCCCCTCTCTCCTCCCTTTCTCTTCTCATTTTCTCTCTCCCTTCCTCCCATTCTCTCTTCCTTCCATTCTTCCTTCCTCCCATTCTCTCTTCCTCCCATTCTCTCTTCCTCCCATTCTCTCTTCCTCCCATTCTCTCTTCCTCCCATTCTCTCTTCCTTCCATTCTCTCTTACTCTCTCCCTTCCCATTATTTCTCCCTCTCTCTTCCTTCCCCCATTATCCCTCCGTCTCTCCCTCCTATTCTCTCCCTAGGGTTAAATGTAAGAAGGGACTACATAGTCTCAATTTCGCCCTAATAAAGTCGTTTGTCTGTCTGTCTGTCTCTTCCCCCATTCACCCTCCGTCTCTCTCTCTCTCTCCCTTCCTCCCTCTCTCTCCCTTCCTCCCTCTCTCTCTCTCTCTTCCTTCCTTTTTATATAAATAGCTTGTTATGCCACATCTTATTTACATGGAAAATTAATTCATTTCAATGTCAAAGGATTAGGAAATTGAGTTTGGCAACAATATCAGTCGTCATGGAAAGGAAAACCTTTTTCAAAAAACTCGATTTTTTAGTTTAAAGTTGAATTTTGGAAAGGTTCGATCCGGATTTAAAATTTCACCGTAGGATAATTAAACTTCATTATCTTCTTCGTTCTCGAGTTTAAGTCCTGCCTTTGTACGATGATTTTTAGTAATTTTAATGTGCAAATTAAAAATAGTCTACACTCATCTCCATGTTTTTAAATGGGTAAAATGAAAACTGAAAATATTTTTAAAAAATAAATTGCGCAAGTGAATCAGTTTAAAATCCAGCCTAACACCCTATACTCTTTATTTCGGTTAAAATTATACATTCAACTTCTCTACGTTATGTAGTTTTTGAGTTATGGCTACATACTTATACTTGACCGGACACCGCCTCAGATACTCGATTATTTTACTTTCTCATATATGTAGTATAAATAGTAGTATATTGAGAAAGTATTATCGTGAAAAAATTCGACTTCGAGATATTGATGGAAATACTCGTTTTAGGTGTCCCTGAGTCCATTCATTCATCACTTCATTAGTGGACTTGTACTCAGGCAGTACAGCATGCTCAAAACTAGAAATTTGACAACCCTTTATGTTCTCTAGTCTGTGCAAATAAGCGTTTCCCTTGGAAGCGATATTTTCTCCTCCAACCACTCGTCCCTTGACCTTTCTGTAGAACTCAGCGGGTGTTCTCCCTCAACTCCTTGGTCCTACTCTACCCCTTCCCACCGTCCGGGCTTCCCCATCTGGAAGAAGACTAACTGGGGTCATCTTAATGACACCATTAACTGCCTACCGTGGTGTCTCCTTGAGAATGGCACCGTCGACGATGCTCGAGAACTATTTTACGAATGGCTTGCCGCAGTTGTGTAGGATTGTGTCCCTCATCTTAAGCCCCGCTCAAGAAAATTTCCCCTATGGTTGAGAAGTGAAACTATTTTTGTATTGAAAAACAAGCACAGTGCTTGGTGCCTTTATAAACGCTTCTCGAATCCGCATACTTAAAAAACTTTAGTGACCTTCGCCGACATGCAAATTTTTTGGTTAAAGTGGATTTTAACGATTATGTTTCTTCTGTCTCATCGGAGTGTGTTTTCAATCCCAAGCGCTTTTGGTCGATGATAAACTCCTGCCGTAACAACAGCTCCATTCCTTCAAAAATCTCTCACGGCAATGTAATAGCGCTGATCTCTTCAGCAAGTTATTTTTATCGACTTACACTCCAAACTCATCCCTTAACACTTCCAACTTCCTTTGCGAAAGCGTTTGCTATCACTCCATTTCTTCAATTTCCACAACGCCTGAGGAATGCCTCAAACTTCTAAGTTCTCTTTCAGTTAATCGTGCTACCGGTTCTGATCAGGTTGGTGCAATATTTTTGAAGCACGCAGCGCCTTCATTAGCCATCTCTCTGCTTTTTAACAGATGCTTCGCGGCGGGTTACTTCCCCACGAGTTGGAAAACGGGAAATATTTTTCCTCTTTTCAAGTCTGGCAAAAGGTCTTCCTTCGATTCTTATCACCCAATTTTCCTTCTTCTTGTACTGTCAACTATTTGCGAACGCATCATCCATCAGCGTCTCCTTCCTTTCACCCTCCCTTTCATTTCTAGTGAGCAACATGGTTTCCTCCCAGGCTCCTCAACTTTAAGTAACCTTTTCGTTTTGCATGCACATATCACCGATTTCTTCGAACGTTCCTCGCAGTTGGATGCATGCTATATTGACTTTGCCAAAGCCTTCGACTCCATAAACCATCAACTTCTAATCTTTAAATTTGCTAACAGATACAATATACACGGCAATTTCCTTTCCTTTTTGGCTTCATTCTTAACAAATACACAACAACGCGTAGTACGTGACGGCTTTTCATCTTCAGTTGCTCTCATCTCGTCCGGCGTTTCCCAGGGTAGTGTTGTTGGTCTTTTACTTTTCGCGTTATTTGTTGAAGATTTAGTCGAAACTATTTCTTCCACATCCTGCAACATCCTCCTATATGCAGACGACAGTAAAATTTTCAGACAAATTAACTCAGATAAGGATTCCACTGCCGGATTGACTCAGCAGGGGTGCCACAATTGCAAAGTTAAACTTTTCGGTAATTATGAATTAGGAAGGAATTGGCTCAACAGATTTTAACGAAATTTTGTATGAAGGAGGCATACAACAAAAAATAACAAAATCAAGATGTTTAGTCTAGATATAGAAAGCAGAACTGCCACAATACGATGGATAAAAAAATATTTTTATACGTATTTGTGTTAAGCTCTTCACATCAATTTTAACCTAATTTAATACTTATTATATGCACTGGTGGTGTTGTAGTTAGCGTGTCGGCTTTCCATTACAAAGCTCCGGGGTTCAAACCCCGCGAATGGAGGTTTTATAAAAAAAACATCATCAGTGCCTGACAGTAGGCAGCAGTACTGTCAGTGTGGTTTAGAGCCGAAAACAAATGATGTTGGCTGGGTCTATATCCAATACAGCTGTAGGCGTGATCGGGACGATTTGAACAGCTACAGTACTGCACTGTGGAAAGCAAGACGGAAACTACCACATTACAATCCCTAGTAATGATTATATGGTTGAACAATACGAGTTCTCTCGAGGTAAAACAATCCGGAGGTAAAATAGTTCCCCAATTGAATCTCCGGGCGGGGACTGCCTTGAGGAAAACATTTGTCGAAAGTAATTTACGAATAGGCACTTGGAACATAAGAACTATGAGAAAGGCAGGAAAGCTAGAGAACTTGAAAGAAGAAATAGAGTAGACATTATAGGACTGAGCGAAATTAGATGGGAAGGAGAAGGACAGTTCGACTCGGAAGAATTCACGGTAGTTTATTCTGGAGGAAATAATGGGGAAAGGGGAGTAGCTCTGGTACATAGGAAAGATATGATGAAAAGCGTGACAAAGATAATAGCAACGAACGATAGACTGATGGCAATAAAGCTAAAAGCAGTCCCAGTGGACATGCTGATAATCCAGGTATATATGCCGATTTCTCTAACATCATTATCATGTAAGATTTTGGAGCACATTATTGTTAGCAACACAATGCGTTATCTTGAGAGTAGATCGCTCTTAGTCAGCTGTCAACATGGCTTCAGAAAAGGTAGATCCTGTGACACCCAACTCGGTCTGTTTGTGAATGATGTTTTATCATGCGGCGAAAATAATAAGCAGGTCGATGCAGTGTTCCTTGATTTTAGAAAAGCTTTTGACAAGGTTCCCCACCGTAAGTTGTTATTAAAATTGGGAAATCTTGGCGTTAATGTTAAAGTCATTAACTGGGTTCGCGCTTTCCTTAGGAATAGAAAACAAAAAGTAGTCATCGATGGTAAGTCCTCGAGTGTGGCAGATGTAGTCTCTGGAGTGCCGCAGGGTAGTGTGATCGGACCTATGCTTTTCTTGCTTTATATAAACGACATCAGCTCAGTTGTGAAAAGTAATATCAGGCTTTTTGCGGATGACACCGTAGTCTATAGAGAAATTAGTGGTCCTAGCGACCATCGTCAGCTTCAGGATGATCTGGATGCGTTATCTGTATGGTGCAAGGAATGGCAGCTAGAAATCAATCAGAAAAAGAGTAACGTTCTAAACTTTTGGAAATCTAGAAGCCCATCGTCCGTGTTTACCTACTCGATAGATGGTGAGATCATTCCTGTTTCGGAATCCGTGAAATACCTCGGGGTAACCTTGAATCGTGACCTGTCTTGGGACACCCACATAAGACGAGTGATAGGTGCGGCAAATAAGAAGTTGGCTTTTGTGCGTAGGATAGTCAGGAAAAGCACGGAAAAGGTGAGAGAATCCTGTTATTTATCGTTGGTTAGACCTCAAATGGAATACGCAGCAGCGGTTTGGGATCCATATCAGAGGGGACTCATAAAGGATTTAGAAAAAATACAGCGGCGAGCAGCTAGATTCGTGAAAAAGAATTACGATAAAAAACAGAGCGTTACGTTACTCATTGATGAGTTGAGTTGGCCATCGTTGAAAGATCGTAGATTACAGGCGAGACTTAAACTTCTAGATAAATATAGGTCGGAGATATTCGTAAATGAAATGAAGGATATTATTCGACAACCAACGTATATCGGACGGAGGGATAATGACGACAAGATTCGCGAAATAGATAGTAGGACGGAGAGGTATAAGGAGTCCTTTTTCCCTAGGACAATACGTGACCACAATAGATAACTGTGAATAATAATTAGTTAGGAACTTGGTGCGCGGCACCCCCTGCCATCCACCGTCAAGGTGACTTGCAGGGTAATATGTAGATGTAGATGTATGCCAACGTCAGCTCATGACGATGAAGAAATAGATGAGATCTATGAGCAAATTAATGAAATTTACGAAGAAGACGGAAGAGGAAAGGTAAACTGCATAATAATGGGAGATTGGAACAGCATAGTCGGAGAAGGACAGGAAGAAAATGTTGTCGGGCAATACGGACTTGGGAAGAGAAATCGAGGAGGGGAGAAACTCGTAGAATTCTGCATCAATAATGACCTTGTAGTGACTAATACATGGTTCAAAAACCATAAACGAAGGTTATACACATGGAAAAGCCCAGGAGATAGAATGAGATGCCAAATAGATTACATCCTTGTAAAACAAAGATTCAGGAACAGCTTAAAGAACGCCAAGGCATTGCAAGGAGCAGACATTGATTCAGATCACAGCCTTCTAATACTTGACGTGAGTACAAAGCTCAAACAAATAAGAAAAACGAGAAGAGAAAGACAGACCTGGGACCTAGAAAAACTGAAAGAAAGGCAGGATGTAGTCAGCATGAAGTTGGAAGATAACCTAAGAAAGTTGGAAAACAAGCCAAAAACCGTGGATATAGAATGGGAAGAAATTCAAACCAGTATCAAGGATACCTTGGATAAAGAGATTGGAAAACAAGAGAAGAAAGTCAGAAAACCATGGATCACTAAGGAAATGCTGGAGAAAATGAATGAGAGATTGAGAGATAATGGAAAAACGTTAACAGTGAAGAAGGTAGAGCCAACTATAAACGTATAAACAATGAGTTGAGAAGGGTAAGAGATAAAGCTAGAGAAATTTGGATAAAAGAAAAATGTTATAAAATACAACAAATGGAGAAGTTAGGACGGTACGATATGATATACTCTAGGGCACTGAAATTAGAAGATAAGAAGTCTAATAAAATTCGTCGTAAAGGAATTATGAATACTGATGTGAAGATAGTCTCAGAAACAAAGGATGTAGCACAGGTATGGGAAGAATACATTAAGGAATTATACATCAAACAGGCAGGAGCGTCAAAAATAGAACTGGAAAATGAGGAAAACATTGAAGAAGACAACTTAAGACCAAGTATTATGGAGAGCGAAGTAGAAAAGGCGATAGAAAGGAAAAGCCACAGGCAGCGATGGAATACCGGCTGAGGTACTGAGTCATAGGATCAGAAGGACTAAAAGCGATCACGAAATTAATTAATAAGATTTACGACACGGGAGAGTGGCCTCGGGATTTCCTAGAAGTAACAATGATCCCTCTAAAGAAGAAGCCAAAGGCAATGGAGTTTAAAGACTACGGAACGATAAGCCTTCTGTCACACACTTCGAAGATCGTCACGAGAATTCTTAATAAAGGCTGGAGACAAGGCAGAAGAAATGCTAGGGGAAGATCAATTCGGTTTCAGAAAAGGGCGAGGAACTAGAGATGCTATAGGGGTAGTTAGAATCATATCAGAAACGGCAATAGAGTACAGTCAAGATATATGCGTATGTTTCGTAGATTGGCAGAAGACCTTTGATAGAGTAAATTGGGTAATGTTGATGAAAATATTAAAGGATATAGGTATAGACTGGAAAAACAGGAGACTGATCAGAAATTTATATGTGAATCAAGTTGTAAAGGTCAGGTTGGAGAATGCGGACACCTGCGGTATAAATATCGGAAGAGTAGTAAGACAGGGCTGCTGCCTATCGCCAACCCTATTCAATATATATGGAGAAAGTAATGCAAGAAGCGTTAGAAGGTACAGAAGATTTCAAAACTGGAGGAAGGATTATAAGAACAATAAAATACGCGGATGATCAAGCATTTGTAGCAAGAAAGGAAGAGGAACTCCAGAAAATGAATAGACTAGAAATAACAGGTAGAAAATACGGTATGGGAATAAATTCAGAAAAATCCAAGGTGATTCGTATATCAGGCAAAAAAGAGAAGAGGAGAATACAAGGGAAGATATCCGCAAGAAGTTCATAAAATGCTATGTATGGAGTATAGATTCGTGCGGTGCAGAAACATGGACGCTAAGGAAAAATGACATCAAATACTTAGAGTTTAGAAGAGAAGAGTTTATAAATGTGGACTTGGAGGAGAATGTTGAAGATGAAATGGACAGATATAATGAAAAGCGATGAAGTGCTACGAAGAGCAGGAGAGAAGCGAATGAGTAGACAGACTATTAGGAAGAGGAAGGCAGTCTGGGTTAGACATTACCTGAGGAGAGAGAGGATGATTATAAACGTGTTAGAAGGAAAACTAGATGGGAAAAGGTAAAGAGGTAGGAAAAAGTTTCAGCTGATAGACTATTTGAAAGGGAAAGAAAGTTGTCAGGATATGAAGAGGACAGCGGAAAATAGGAGTATATGGAGAACCAGGTTTAACCATGGATAATCACAGACCTGTCTACGGACAGACTACCTATGATAAATATGCACATATATACAAAACCATATTAGCATATTTAAACCGAATCAGCCAGACAGGGATGCCACAATTACAAATTAAACTCATTCAGTAATTAAAGATTTGGAAGCAATTGGCTTAGCTGATTTCAATTACATTCTGTATATACGATTTGTATAACTTACCATAATGAAATCAAGATGTTAAAAGCGGAGCTAAAGAGCAGCGCTATCACAATAAAAAGTAAAATATTTCTTTTACGCGTATTTCTAGAGTACTATCAGCATGGATTTTAACCAAATATAGTATATTTAATCTTCATATAAATAAATAACTAGTATGTCATATTTCAACCGGGTCAACTAAACAGATCTACTATAATATCAAGCTTAGAATGTTTCTGTAAATATGAATTTCGAAGGTATTGGCTGAACTGATTTTCATTGTAGGGCGAGTATAGAAAGGGAAAACTAAATTAATACGTTTAGAACGGATCAAAAAAGGAAAAATAATTTTCTGATTTCCAAGCAAATACATTAGTATACGATGATACTACGCCGAATTTGAGAAACCCGTGTACACCCCATTTGCTAAAATACGCAGTTTTTTATTCTTTCTTGAAATATCCTGCCACGTAAATTTTTTTCGCGTGTCATCTTCTTGCCGACCCATGTGTTGAAGTTTTGTAAGCAGTTTTATCAAGCAGTTAAAGGAAACAATGTGGGAACCCTGGCGGATCCAAGGAGGAGGAAATGAGGACGATCGCAACCCCCTCCCCTTGAATCTCCTCGTTGCCATCCACTGTATACATACTTGAACCCATTCCGCGCAAAATTCCTTGATTATGCGCCACAGATTAGGCCCATAGGCCAAGGGTCGCAAATTAATTACACAAATAATAGAATACGCACGCATATCAGTGATATCCAGGCGAATTTATAAAATAAGAGATTAAAAGTCAATTGAAAAAATCTGATGTGGTCACCACACGACTTTCTCCATACCTGTAATATTTCTAATAATTCCAAATAAGTTAAAAGATAATAAATATTTGAAGGAACTACGAGAAAAATTTATAGGCTTGACAAAGAACAGAAATAAACTCAAACTGTAGCCTTCTGATATTGGATATAGCCCCGAAGCTCCAACAATTAAGAAAATAAAAAGGAGCGTAATGTGTTTACAATAGTCGCCGCCAGGTGGTGTGGTGGTGGCAGCTAAAAATTGTAATTTTAAAAATATCTCTTCAAAAATGTATTATATGGGAAATTATTTCAAAGAAAGGTTGTAGAAAATTAAATTACCTACAACCTTTATTCCGGCACGTTTTTACATTTATCAAATATTAATGCAAATGTTAAAAAAAACGGATGTGACAAGAGTAAACACACACTTCCTGTTGAACGATTTTTACTAAAAACTAATCAGTACGTCTTCCTTTAACAAAAATGTCAAATATAAAATTTCACGCTGATCTGATTAATAGTTTTTGAGTTAGAGCACCCCCAAAATCGCGGTCACAGGCACACACACCCACAGACGTCATCGATAAAATAGCCAAAACGTGTTCAGGGGACCTTAAAACATCTATTTCCGTTGAAATCTCGAATTCGATTTTTTCATGAAAACAATACTTTCTCTATACTTCGTATATGGAGAAAGTAAAAATATGTACATTTCGCCAATAGTCATTTGGAATGTACTATCGGCGAATGACACTGCCTGGGTGCCGAACTTTGTTATTACTATTAGATGCACCTGATATTAAGTGCTTATTTTTCAATTTATATATTTAATAGCTTATTTTTCGATTTTGTGTAATCATAAGACGAGCTTAATAATTCTCTATCGCATTATTTTCTCAAATTAATTAATTTTTATTTTTGCATTAATTCTTTATTCATTGCTCAATTTGGCCCCTCATCATTAATTATTGCACCTGGGCCTACCATGGCCTAATTACGCCACTGATGTAATATGTATAATATATATTTAAAAGTGCCGCGATCCGGTCTACAGGAATGTTATCTACTATTCGTTTCCACAATCATGATTAAACCTCGGTAAAACTTTATTAAATTTACAAAGCTCCACCCAAATCAAAATTGCTCCAAATTGATATGTTCAGCGCTTTATTTCGAAAATTCACGTGGCCTTCTAGGCAGAGAGTGAGAGAGTCGATAGTCGATTTTTATAATTTTAATGATTTGATTGATATATTGATATATTGGCCTATTGGAGTGTCACACACAATTGCGTAATTTCTTAAAAAGACAAAAAAATGCTCCAGGTGAGGATCGAACTCACAACCCCGGCATAGCTCGGAACACTGTCATATAAGTACCGTGCGCTAACCAATTGCGCCACTGGAGCTACAATTAGTTCGGCTATATAAAATCTAGCTGGGTTCATATGATTAGTCATATGATTAGTTGGTGGGGCGTTATTATGAATATATGTTCAAGGTGTAGAAATAAACAATACCGACACTGCTTTGACAGAGAATATTGAAACTGTACTATACTTTCTCATATACGTAGAATATTGAGAAAGTATTGTAATCATGGAAAAATTCGACTTCGAGATTTTGATGGAAATACACGTTTTAGGTGTCCCTGAGTCCATAAAAGTGATTTTTGCCATGCCGTCTGTCTGTATGATCGCGGTTCTACGGCCCAAACGTGTACATAAATCGAATGATATCTCGTACTTATGCAATACTTATATAATCTTTTGCAGACCCTGTTTTCATAAAAATGATATTGCACAAAATAAAGGGTAGTTTATTCTTGACGATTTTTAGAATAATTTTATTTGCTCAAAAATTGCTCCAGAGAATTTGATTAAAATCAATCCAATTGTAGAGCCTGATGTCACAAATAACACTGCATAGGCTATGTTTCTAAAAATATACTATTTGGCGTCCAGTGACATTACAATGCACGCTAAGCTTGTGCAATTCTTACAAGTAAATATTTAACTATTTATATAATTTTCATGAATGAAAGCGTTGAAAGCTACGAGCCATTAACTGGCAGGTAAGTAAACTCCTTCGAACGATATTGTGATGATAAATCTTTCTCACACATTTACCCATTTTCGTAGAGAAAACATTGAAATCCTACCAAATTATTTTTAGAGAAAATGTCTTTACAAAAGGAGAAATTCAACGAAGAACTGGGATTAAACTTGCTTGCATATCTTAGAATATAGACATTATCAAAAGGGAAAACATTTGCTGACTTGGGCACCAGAAATTATAAACACCTATGAAATAAATTATGGTGGGTAAAGGCAATAAATACATTTTAAGAAGAAATTCAACGGAAAACTGGGATTAAACTTGCTTGCATATCTTAGAATATAGACATTATCAAAAGGGAAAACATTTGCTGACTTGGGCACCAGTAATTATAAACACCTATGAAATAAATTATGGTGGGTAAAGGCGATAAATACATTTTAACTCTGTTCTTTCTATGAAACATATTTCTGCCTCGAAAACTGGGAATTCCACAGCCCGCTTGTACAAGTGACAAAATTTTCCCCCCGGGCCGTCTCCCTTCACGACCACCTGCTGAATTTATGGACGTGATTATGGCGTTTTTGAAGGAAATTTTAAGGCATACTAAAAATTCTATAAAAGTCGATATAGCGGAGTTTTTGGGATAAAACCTTCGACCGCAAAAACGACTCGACTTCGCCCAAAGGTCCGGAGGAGCTCGTAAAGGTCAAAGGGTGTGAAGAGGAAAAATAAAACTGACTGAGCGTGTATACATCGGGATATTTTGAGCATCGGAAAACTCATTCATTATTTGTCGTTTAACGGTTTTTATCAATCGAGAAAGCAAACTCTGCAAGTGGGGGCTCTTTAGTTGTTTTTAAAACTAGTTTGGTATTAACGAGAAGGAAAAGTATACTCCATAGATAGAATGCACAGACATTTTAAAGGCGTTCTTTATGATATAGGCGTATTCAATGGTATCGAAAGATTGGGCGCTTCTTGAATTTTTAACTCCGAAACTGTAAGTCGTAATAATAGGACTTTTTTGTGATAAATTTTGTTCTCTATTCGAATAATATTTATAATCGATACCACACATCATATAAGAGTATGGGAGAGAGAAAATAATGTTTTTAATTGGTTTTTGGCCGATAGAATCGTTTTAGCGATCGATGTAAACAAATTTTGCGAAAAAGGGGGATGAGGAGACTACGGCGAATAGGTGAATTAAAAATTACTGTTCCAGAGAAGTTTTTCTTTATTTGTGCAGTGCTCGTGCTTTTTTTCCTTTTAGGCTTAGGTTTTGACCACAAGTCCCTGTTAGACCATTGTCCAGCAAACTTGTATATTTTATTTTTATTTTTTATTTTAATTTTTTATTTTAAACCTTTTCTTTTGAGCGCTTCTCTGGGTAAACTTTACGGTTTGGAGTTAGTAATTTTTAATAAATTATGCTATGTTATTCTTGGGATTTTCTCGAAATTTTATCTCCGAAGGTGTAATAAGTCGGAATTATGTGGTCTCGATAAATGTTGAGCTCTACCCGAGTAGTTTTTTTTAATCGATACCTTATAGATCATATAAGAGCTGAGGAGAGAAAAATATTGTATTTAATTGTTGCTTGACGGATGCCATTTAATGAGATACAACGAGTATAGGTTTGTTTAAATGCTTATATAAAGTGGAAGTTCTAATTGACGGATGTAGTTCAATAACCATGATTTGGCGATAAATTTTAATAAGGATCGCTAATCCTAAATTTAATTAAAATCCGCCCAGTGGATACGGAGATTAAACATGCGGAGGGGGGGCGGAGGAGACCCCAATAAAGAGTTCCGCCTCTACCGCTTCGCTGGTAAAGTTGGGGGTGCCGAGGGTATAGTGGTTAGGACCCTGGCTGCTACTCGCCTGCTGCTTGAAAAGGCAGCGGGTACGAATCTTGCGCAAGTAGGATTTTTCCAAGGTCGCCCGGCCCCCTGTTTGTGTGGCTTAAGGAGACCTTCCTTCGGAAGGGACGTTAAGCCGTTGGCCTTCCTGGTGTTCTTCGTAAGAGCAGGCAAATGCCGGCACCGGGTTTTCCTCCTCCCTTCCCCGGCTATTCATTGCACTACCTCTGAGATACCCTCTGTGCGTAGGACAGAGGCGAATCGGCTGGGCACTCACGATCAATCGCTGGTAAAGAACGCCTAAAAAATGAATTATAGATTCAAACTTAAGGAGGCATTCCAAATGATGGTCAAGGTGACTCCAATATTCATAACACTATTGAGTTTATAGTGTGTATTGATTTATTTTCCATATTTTCTAATGTTTCGTTCTCATAAGTTTCATAGACTCAATTAGTAGAATGAAGACTGAAGCAGTGTTTACGCATCGGATTGCCGCAGCTGACTGCTAGAGTTGCCGCGAAAGCCATTGTTAAATAAATTAATCAACCATTTAAAAATGGGGTTCGGAAACCTTTCTACATGGAGGGCCGCATTGGTGGTAGTGAGTCTTTTCGGGGCCGCTTTGGAAGTTACCTCCTCTTTGGCGGGTCGGATCAGTTTAAATCGAAAGTTGTCTCGAGATTCTGAGGATTCATATAAGTGAAAATCAACTCCAAATGAGTATTTTAGGGTTAAAATTTAAATATTAAATGCTTTGTTATCATAATTTTAACTTTTAAAATATTAACTTGCGCGTATGTTAAATTTCACAGCTTCGCGGATCGCACAAAATCTTCTCGCGGACCATAGGCTCCCCACTAAGAAAATGCTGAGAACATTAGGAGATTAATATTTCGCCTGATAATTTGATGGTGTTCTTGTGCCAACAAATTACAAATTAAAATCTACTCTTGGTGAATGACATCTGATGGCAGATGCTTTGTGACCGAAATGTGCATTTGGTTTTTATAATTTTGTTAGGGTTATTGGATAAGATAAGTAATTATTTTTTCGAGAGCTTACTCTTGAGTGTCACGGGGGACAGAAAATTTCTGGTTTCACCATTAGCCAATCCTTTCCTATACACAGTGAATCATCTAACGCGAGCCCGGTATCCCTTATTAGGCTGCTTTCCAAAGGAAACATTGCCTAATGAAATGTGTGTATGTCCCCCACTAACAACTTTTGAACCAGTGGCCCGATTTTCATGAAACTTTGTATGAGACTCGTGCTCCCAGGGCCCACCTCCGGGCTATATTTTATTTGGCGAAGATTGAAGTCCCGAGGTCGATTCCAGGAACGTATTTTTCCTATTTGTTTTACATAGGAAATCTCAAATCCTCCGTGCAGAGATGTTTTCTTTAATACATTAAAATGACTTAAAATTGTAATATCGGGGCGAGGTTTGTAATTTTCTAAGAGGAATAGTATGTAGATTCTAATTCTTATCACCGAATTTTGATAATTGATCGTATTTTCTATAATTTCTACAAAAACATGGAGTTTTTGCGTTTTAAATCGCATTTTATCGAATTGTTGCCATGGAGACGATTATTACCGAACTCAGCTTGAGCATAGACGAGTGAACAAATGTGTTATATTCTTTTCCGCTCAACTACTCTTCAGCAATGGACAAGTGATTCAGACATATTAGGGTATAAACAGTAACATTTATTAAATTCGTTTATTTTTAAAAAAATACACGCAAAATATAATGTAAAAAGGAGGTTTTGACATTGTTTTTAGTAGGTATTTTAAACCTGATAATGCTCTATTAATTTGTTTTTCCAATTTTTCTCAATCATTGATAAACTACGAATCACAAGTTGTATTTATGGTATAAGAATTCTTTGGAATGACAAACACATACTGAAACACTTCCTGTCAATATTATAATCAACTCGGGATGTTAACTTTGGGAAGCCAGCCTGTATTAGTCCTGGTTTGGACTTCTTGTATCTTAGCATATTCTCCCAAAAAAATCGTTTTAGCTCGCTCCGTTTGCATGTTTGGCAGTTGGTTCAAATTAGGGCGCCAATCACACGCTCAGGTCTTAGACAAGAAGCCATTGGATAGAATTAATTCCTTGCTGAATGAATTGAAACCCATATATCATGTTATGTAAAATCCCTTTCATTCATAAATTTTGAATGTTAATTCTTTTATTTTTATAAACAGAAACATATATATCAAAAAGATGAATCTCCTACGCTTAAAGGACTTGACCGGGAGCATTTTCCTCGACGGGTTTCAAGGCCAACCTGCTTCCTCCTCCGGCTTAATTTTTCCTTTTTCGTACCTTCTTTTTGTCTTTTTCGAGGCGATCAGACGGCCGCGGATGCAAGACACTCCGCAGGAATGCGCGCCGGTTTCGAGGGTCGGAGAAAGGATGGGTGGACAAGAAGAATAGGAAGAGGTTCCATTTTCGAAGTGGGGTCGGGTTGGTAGGGTTCTGGCCGTGGGCGGAAGAGCAAGAACGAAGGCCAGCGACGCAATTTGTATGTAGTCCGAAGGGATATATAAAATTAAAACGGCTTCACCCACCTTCATCTCGCTTCATGGCGTCGCGTCTCATCTCCCTCCCGAACGAACCGTTTTAAATAGAGTGGGAGAAGAGAGAGAGTGAGAGAGAGAGAGAGAGAGAGAGAGAGGAAAGCATGAATCGGCTTTATTCTCGGTATGACGTTAAGCACCCGGAGGGCGGTTGATGGACCGGATGTTTTCCGCCTCAGCACACCTTTGGAACGGACTGAATATCTTGTTCTTTTTCCTCCTTTCTCTCTTTTTCTCCCGCTGTTGCCGTCTTTTTTTATTTCCCGGCGGAATCAGGAAGGTGGGGAGTGACGAGAGTTTCCGTGTGGCGAAAGGTCACGGAATAACGCTCAAATAAAACGCTCAGCCGGAAGGACTTGGAGATTTTTAACCTAAAAATAGCGTTTTTTTCAAGTGCAATGGAGAACTCCTGTTTTTATCCGATTCCAAGATTACACCGAATCTAAGACGACCCTCACTTTTAGCAGACTGTCAAAACAGAAAAAAGATTTTATGACCTAATTTCTCTTTGAATGTATATATTTGGTGTATATTTCGAGCACACGCATTCAGTATAGGTATACTAGTTAGGTATATAGGTATACTAGTTATTTCATTAATTGAAATAGTTTGCTACAAATTTTTGTTGTGAAAAAAGTTTTTTAAATGCACTTTTAAAAATTAATACTGTATTAATTGAAATCCGGATCGTAAATTTGAAATTACAAAATTTAGGAGATATAATTATTTTACCTTGTTTCATTTGTTTAAAAAAACACAAGTTAAACGCGTAATCATACTCGTCGCGCGTCAATACATCGCGCGTCAAGTCATTGCTTCCCGTCTCCCCTGCCGTACACCAACCACGGTGTCTCGCCTTCCAATTTTCTCGCGACGAATTTGTGAAGCAATGAATTGACGCTTGATGAGTGATATTCGCAAGCTGAAATTTGGAAAAAAGCTTGTCTTGGATTCTAGTAAATAAGGTATTTTAACCAGGAAGTTATTTAATTAAAGAAAGGCAGTATAATAGCCCATGGATAATAAATTGCTAATATTAAAATTTGCACACATTCGTGAGAGTTTTTGCGTAGCTAATTATTGTGACATGTACTTTATTAAAGAAATAAAAGTTATTTTAAATTGAATCGAATTAGACTTAGGAAAATTCTTTACGAGCTGTAATTAAGAATATGTATAATTTGATGGACTTGCGCGAAAGCTTGCACAGTACGCACTGCTGTGATGAAAATATTTAACTGTTTTCACTTCATAATTTTCTAATCAAATCTGGAAAATTATATTTTATCTACCGTATTACTGTAAGCATTGTACGGAGAAATTATTCATGATTATATTGCCACTGAAATCGTAATTTGACTGTTTTTATTATTAGCCTACTTTCCAAAAAATTGAAAGTATTCTTATGAGATCGCCTCGGTGCTCGTGTGTGTGTGTCCCTAGCATCTTCTTCATGAATGAACCAATTTCAACTAAATTTGGTTCATAGAATCTTCACATAAATTAATCACCAAAATGACATCTTTGGACCGGATGGACTAAGCAGGAGTGCCGCAATTGCAAAGTTAAACTTTTCTGTAATTATGAATTTGAAAGAAATTGGCACACCCGATTTCAACGAAATTTTGTATGAAGTAGTCGTGCAATATAAAATAACTAAATCAAGATGTTTAGTATAGATATAGAAAGCAGGGTTGCCACAATACAACGGATAAAAAAATTATTTTTACACGTATTTGTGTTGAACTGTTCATATGAATTTTAACCAAATTTAATATTTATAATATGCACATGTATACAAAATCATATTAGCATATTTAAACCGAATGAGCCAGACAGGGATGCCACAATTACAAATTAAACTCTTTCAGTAATTAAGGATTTGGAAGCAATTGGCTGAACGGATTTCAATTACATTCTGTATATACGATTTGTAAAACATACCATAATGAAATCAAGATGTTAAAAGCGGAGCTAAAGAGCAGCGCTATCACAATAAAAAGTAAAATATTTCTTTTACGCTTATTTCTAGAGAACTGTCAGCATGGATTTTAACCAAATATAGTATATTTAATCTTCATATAAATAAATAACTAGTATGTCATATTTCAACCGGGTCAACTAAACAGGTCTACCATAATATCAAGGTTAGAATGTTTCTGTAACTATAAATTTCGAAGGTATTGGCTTAACTGATTTCAAAAAGAAATTTCGTTTGTAGGGCGAGTATAGAAAGGGAAAACTAAATTATTACGTTTAGAACGGATCAAAAAAGCAGGGCTACCACAATATGAGGAGAAATAATTTTCTGATATCATAGCAAATACATTACCATACGATTATACTACGGCGAATTTGAGAAAAGGCACTTCTGTACCACGGGAAACCTGTGTACACTCCTACTTTTTATACATTAAAATTGTATTGAAAGGAAAGTAGGCGGATTTGTTCTTTCCGGAACTACTTGTTTAAAATACAATACACCAATTTAATCAAAATTATTATTTTTAAGGCCTAGTTCTCTGGACCTTGATTTAAAACTTTGTGACTGTATCAACAATTCCTGCGCAATGCGTTTTTATTTTAGATATACTAGAATAATTCTTTTGCAACTCATTTTCAGGAGAAAAAAATATCTGTGCAAAAAAATTGGCATGGTAGAACGTTACTGAAACCATCAAAGGATACACGCAGTCTCCAAAATCGTTTGAGGTGCTGAAAAGTTCTCATGCCACCGATTTCGCTATTTCTCTACAACATAATCCTTTAATGCGAGTGATGTTTGAGTCATAAGAGTGCAACCCAATCAACTCTTAATCATGTGAGTCGGGCGGAAACGAAGCATAAGTTTGATGCCCGGAGGGAAAAATTAGAAATCTCCGATGTGTGTTGAGATGGGCGTATCTCGGTCTCTCCCTCGTCTTCCAGTCTCTCGTAACGCCCTCTGACTATAAATAAGCTCCCGTCCACGCAAAGGAGCTGTCAGGAACTTAATTGAGTTATCCACGTGATAAAGTCAACATACGACGCCCAATTAACTTCCAATTCTGTGATATTTAACTTCTGTGACAGTCCGGTGATATTATTAGTGGTGAGCAGACGAGAAATCAAACAAAGGCACCAAACATTAATTGCGGTGGTGATTCCTTCTGGGCGGTCTGTCGCATCCCAACTTTAAAGGGGATAGATCTTAAAAAGGGCTTCGCAGAAATCGAATTACTACATAACATCACGGATTCACCAACACGAAACTATGCATTAAGCACTTAAAAGATTTTTTAATAACAGTTATTCTTCGACTCGGATAATTTTGAAATAAAATACTCCCTTTCTCCTCTCTTAAAAAACTCAATTGCCTAGCTCGGACCCACGTTTGTAAGACTGTAAGTAAAAATTACGTCATCTAACGACGCAGTCTCATTTTTTAGTTTGGTACATGCAATTTACGTTTGTATGAGCGTATCTACACGACGCTGGTCTGTTTTAACGAAATTCATAAGTAAACTCACATTAAAACTTTTGAGTTAAACAACATCGGAAGGTAGAATAGATGCAATTAGATCATTTAGATTTAATTCTGGTGAAGTCAAAATTCATTCTACGATCCAATTGCTCGACATGAAGCAGAATCATTGGCAAATCGAATGAATGATTTTCGGTTTTTATGCTGTGTTGTTATTTGGTATAATATTTTTAATGTAATTAATGTAGCATATAGCAAATTTCACAATAAAAAATCTAAGAATTTTGCAAGTTGTTGGAATCGAGAAACGCTAACAAAACTTAAGAAATGTCGCTCTGACATTGTATTTAATGAAGTTTTAAAAGATGCTAGAAAAATTGACATTGATATGAATGTTGAGCAAATATTTTCTAGAAACAATTGCATTCATCCACGAGAAAAAAATCAAATTCTGCTCCCGATGAACCTCTAACCGATCTAGAGACATGATTTACAGTCGAGTTCTTTTACTGCATACTATGTGATACAGCATTTGTGTCTATTGAAGAAAGACTTACGCAATTACATGATCACAATAATTTATTCAATTTATATACGATGTAAATAGTATAAAAAATATCTCTAAGGAGGAGCTTTTGAAAACTTGCATGGATCTGCAAGCAGTACTGACAAATTAAAGAATATCAACTAGACCGATTTGAACGGTTTAGAAATGTATGAGGAACTGACATCATTGTCTGTTTTAATAAAATCTGATTCAACACCATTACAAGTGTTGCAATTAATTTTGGAAAATAAAAATTTCCTTCCATTGTTGCGAATGCGCTACGTATTATGTTCTCTCCCAAGAACGGTAGCTTCAAGTGAAAGGAGTTTCTCCAAATTAAAACTTATTAAATATTACTTCAGATCAACGATGTCTTAAGAGTAGTTGAGTGGACTTGCAATGATCTCGATAGAGCTTGATGTTTAAAAAAAATTTTTGAAGATCTACTACATTATTTTGCCCACTCAAATGCTCGGAAACAAACGTTTTTGTAATAAATGTGTACAGTTACATTTATTTTTCTGTAAATATAAGCACTGTTTTTATTATTTCTATTTTGTAAAATTGTTGTGAAATTTCATATTTATTTTTCTGCAAATGTACGGCGTTTTTATTTAATTGTTAATTTATTCATAAACAAAATGAATGCAACATTAGGATAATTAGATCCTATGAAAACGCTAAACAATCAATTTTTAATTCATGTGCAATACGGAATGCACGTATCCATGGGGCGCCAAAATTGAAATCTGCTTAGGCCACCAAAATGTGTTGGGGTAAAGATAGTGAGTGCTCTTAAAGTACAAATGTTCACAAATTGCCATTCTTACGTACCATATTTGGTCCTCAATGGCCATGTTGGCTGCCTTCCTGAAGGCAGAAACTCTCGAGACCATTTGAATTCCCGCGTCGCGAAGGGTTGTTGTCAAGTCATAATCACTCCGATGTATAGGTGAAACGCGGTTTTCTTTAAAAAAAAATACCGTAGGAATGCCAATAAAAAACTATTTCGTTGTAGTTTTTCACAGGGAATACGAATAATTCCTCAAAAAATACTAATATTAATCGATTATACTGAAATAAAATTGAGGCAGTCTTCATTGACCTGAAATCACCTCCCACTGAGAGGGTTGCCTTCGAGCGAAGGGTCGAAACCCTCACCGCGAGTATCATTGTGCTTGAAAAATAGGGCATAGTCCCCTCTAGCCAGGTATATTTTTTGATCTTCCCCCACACAGAAGGGCTTTAGCCATTAATTAGTTTTTATTTTGCAATGCCTTTTTCCAGTAATATTCGTAGTTGATCCAAGGTTCACGGATTTTGGAAGGTGTTATTTCGCTATGGAAAATTGCCCACGTTTTTGTTAATGCTACTGAAGTGTGCTCCAGAGAAGTTCAAAAGCAAATTTTTTCAGCGAAAAAACGGGTTCTGAAACACCACGTTGAGCAATAGAGTAAATAGTTTCAAGGCGAGAAGTCCCGGGCAACCTCGAGAAAATATCTCCGAAAAAAACAGTCCAAATGCTCTTGATTTTATCTTTCTGCAAGATCCTCAATGAAGCAGCAGTTTTCTGCATTTGTATATCATGCATGGTTGAAAGGTTAACATTTGCAAAGTTATACTTAACTAGCCAAAGAGTATTATTAATTAAATCATACAATTTTTTGAATAACAAAAACAAAACGACATCATTTTAATATAATTTCAAAATATCCAGGCTCAAATAAGTATTTGGAAAGTATAGCTTTTATTCTCCTAGGCAACGTAAATAAGCAAGACAAGTATATTCAACATGCCAACTGACTTTGAAAAACATTTGGTGTGATTTTGACACGTCTGTAATTATGAAATATTACCCAAAAGCGCCTTAGAATATTCGCTTCTGCAACCACGTAGCATTTAATGTGAGAGTAGGTTGTAGTAACTTTGAAAGAAAAAGGAAAAAATCGTAAACGTATTCTTAAAACCGCCTAAGAATCCCTCCCATATTTGATGAGGCATTTGAAAAGTAGCAGAAAATCGATAAAAGAATTTCTATAAATTCTCATTGTGTATTTTAACCAATCCCTTAATTTTTTAAGATTAAGATCATGGTTTTTGGGTGGATTCCATCACGGTGGACGAGAATCGATTATAAATAACTCCAAATAACTATCTAATGTCAAATTAGGGTCGACTTTTTTTTATTCATGAAGAAGATTATTTACTTATTCTAAATTTTTGTAGTTGTATGGACAAATAACAAATGAAACATGTTGTAGTATGTAGCTAAGCTGTTGTGACGAGAGTTCCTGTGACTTGAAGTCAAAATGTTGCATATAGTGTATAGAAACTACTAACAAAAAAGGTTTTATTTTTGTATTAAGTACATTCAATTTTTTTGTGTATTTGGATATTATGCATTGAGTTGTGATGAGGATCCGCTGCCACCGGGACCTGCTCCCAATTTTAGCGTTTATATGAATAATAATAATAATTTATTCATGATTACAAAATGTCGTATGAAGCTCTATAAAACTTTTTTATCGCAACATTATTTTTTGATATAATACTCTATTGATCTTTTAAGCATTAATTTTAAGCACTAAACGGTACATTACCAAAACGCATTCCAGAGGAGTGAATGCATTAACGTGACGACACAGAACCTTCCAAAAAATAAAAAGGAGGATTCTACTTTTTCAAGATTCGCTTTAGGAGAAGCAACAGAAAGCTTTTATTACCGTTCGGAGATTCCCGACTACACCACACCTTCTATGAATAAAACCGGGCAGCCTTGGGAGCAAGAGAGAGAGAGAGCAAAAACACATGGTTTACTGTTTTTTTCGGAGAGAGCTGTTTGCCATAGGGGTGGGGAGGATAGGAATGGGATTTTTCGAGAGGAACGAAAGGGTAGAGAGATTCAGGATGGGCTAAGGTGGATAAAAGAAGACATAGGGCTATGCCAAAACCATAGTCATATACTATTTCGGCGACACTTTGTGTCTTCCCTTCTCTCCCATCTCTCGCTCCCCTTCGATGGGAGTTAGTTAAAAATTCCATTGTCAAATTAATATGTACGTTGGACACTTTCGAATTGCAACATTAGCACCCTATTACATCGGTGGTGGGAAGGTGATAAACCAACAAAACTCTGATTTCTATTAATATATCAACGCTTTCATAACTCCCGGGCATTTGAAGGAACAAATATATTATATTCTCGACGAACAAACAGCTTTATCAAGTTTTTTTCTTATGAAACTATATTTTAAGTTTTGACGGCCTCGTACCTTCCGGGCTGGAAAGTTTTCTAGCACCTAAAGACGGCCCAGAGTCTATCCTGAAGGACAAATGCAGGCGCGCCCGAGTACGGGCATTAAATATGAAAGGAGGGGGTAAAAGTTATGTCAGCGTTAACCTACTCTTCCGAATTGCACGAGGGGATACCAAGAGAGAGATACCGAAGGGCGAAACCGAATTGTGTTCCTCGAAATACGCAAGTATTGGAAGAGTGGTTAAAGTATGAAATATGAAATTTTCGTAATGCATTTGCCATCTATTTACTCTTATAATAGATTGTCTGCACGTATTTCTAGGAATAAGTGAAATGATTAAATATGTTTTAATTTCGGCCAAGTATATTTGCTGGAAAGATAACGGACAGATGATTGGCGTAGAATTTCGTCTATATAACAGCCGTCATTAGAAGTGATTCATCGATGGTAGTAGTATTTTTTATTCTAAATTGTTAGAATCTACTACCGCTGAATTACAGCGTTATATTGGTTGATTTGCAGCCGAAATCGGTATCTGGCTTTCTCAACTTCTTTATGGCTATTGGAACTATCTAAATTTTCATTTGGATTCCAGCTATAGGACGAACTTCTTAGCTAATTTATTTGGAAAGATGGCACTTTTTATTAATATCCTATTCCTAAATGCAATTTGGATGGACCGCAGAATTCCAGCGCTATAAATCAATACCTTTGGATGATTCCTTGACTTTTGCCCATCAAAGATAATAAAAATTTATTTTTTTTATTTTGCGTTAAACAATAAAAATATATTTTAAACCCACTATAGCAGTATGCAATCTTTGTTATCTACATCAGTGATGCACAACCTTTTTACATGGTGGGCCGCATCGGCGGTTGTAAATCCTTCGTCGTGCCGGATTTCAGTTTAAGGAGGAAGTTATCTATTCTTTGATGACATATAAGTGGAAATAAAGTCTAAATAAGTTTGTTAAAATTTCAATATTAAAAGTTTTATTATCAAAATTATCTTTAAAATGTATAAATTTGTGTGTGAAAGTTTTCGAATTGATTTTTCGTCATAGCTTCACGGGATGCACAAAAACTCTTCGCAGGCTGTTGGTTGGGCAACGCTAATCTGTATTATTAAGTAAAAATCATTAAATTGTCTGCTCTTGAGCGTATTTTAATGTGCATGTATAATCATTTAGGCAGTAGCGTTATTTCAATATATATATATATATATATATATATATATATATATATATATATATATATATATATAAAAACAGGAAAATTTCTTTAAAAGCATGAAATTTGAAGAGCATAAAAGACGTTTAAGCACATTATTTAATACAATAATATCAAGTCTACCAAAACCCTCTCCCATTACGGTTATATTTTAATTTAAATCTACTATAGTTATGTTAAATCCTCGGAGACGACCCTTAGATTGTTATTTATACTTTTCCATGGAGACAGCTTTTTAAGGCCAATTTTTTTTAGGAAATGGGCAAAATTTTTAAGGGATCTGATTAGAATTATTAAATTAGAATTTGAAAGCTACTACGAAGGGCAATCCGACACATTCCTTGATTTTAAAATGTTTTATGCAGATATTTTGGGCGCAGGTATGTTCATGCGAGGAGAAAAAATACTGCTCCAGGTGAGGCTCGAACTCACAACCCCGGCATAGCTCGGTCACTGTCATATAAGTACCGTGCGCTTACCAATTGCGCCACTGGAGCCACATTGGGTGGTTACGAAAATATCAAAGTAAAGCCTGATGATTTCTATGGGATTGTAAGTTATCAGTTGCTTTTTGATACAAATTTGGCTAAAACAAATGTCAGTGAGCTTCTAGCAAAATTATTAAAGAATTATTAAGAAAATAATTTTGGCACAGTAACTTATACGGCACAAAAAATTCCTTAGCCGCCTTAGCGACCATAAAATGAGTTATGGCTGATATTTAGGTTGAAATTTACCAACCTAGTTTCGTATGATCTCCATTAAGAGTTATTGGTTCAGACCAAACTTAGAGCTCATGGAAGTTCTTAGTTTCGTTTCCTACACGTTGCGGTAATTATTTGGAGAGGTGAACTTTAATTCTCTTGGATTGCTCTAAAAGTCAAAACAAAAATTATTTTTATTTTTAAAATTAAATTAAAATGTTTGATAAAATTAATATTTTTGTGATGCATACAGTTCAGCAAAATAGAACATTTTACAAATCACTGGAGTAATTTTCGATGGATCAAAGATTCTCGGATCCTTCTTCGATGTAATTCATTTCCCAAATCAAGATATGTATTTTAATAATTAAATTTCCATTGTTCCATATTCTACTAGTCACAAATAAAATTAATGAAGTTCATAATATGTTCTTATAAACAAGTGAACATTTTCTAAGAAGCAATATTATTTGTTTAGTTTTAAATTTAAATTGTTTTATTCTCCTTTAATTTATCAATATTTTTGGCGAAATTGCAAAAAAGATGATTTTGTAACAGCTGTAATTTCATATGTCATATAGCTAAAATTCCTTATATGTTAATTTATCTTCAGTAAGATATCGTTTGTATAGTTCTTTAAATTTTCAATACCAACTGCCACAAATTTTGAGAGTCAATTCTCAAAAAAATTACGTATGTTCTAAGACACCTACTTCGTTTTGAGAAACAGATAAATTAAGAATATTTTGACCAGGAGATCGTGCGGAATTTATTCTGGAAAGAATGAAAAAAGTAATCGTGAAAGCTTCAAACTTCCATGAATGCCAGCATAAATGAAATAAAAGGGAATGATCTCTCAAGGCAACAGCATGGTCGTTCTCAGCAGTTTAAAAAATAAATAAGTAAAGCATTAGTTGGATGATATCCAAAAATATGTGAAATTGGACTTTCGGGCGAAATGTAATGTCAAAGAAGGTACATTTAATCCGAGAAGTGTCATTTTATCTCGAATAATGTCTTTGATAGTTATGGCCTTGGTCTAACGTATTAAAAAATAACATTTTCGTTTTCCTCCTAACACTTTCCTGCACCCATGATCCATAAAAGGATTTCGTAATAAAATCAGAAACGTATATCTTGCCTCTTATTGCCTAGTATTATTTGTACTTTTTTCGTTAACGTCTGTCCTTCGTTCACAAATCCAAATTTTCTTCCAGCTCATCATGTACTTTGATCTAATCAACTCCTATTACAATAATATAAATGCACCTGACGTATTTGCAAAATATTCGATTGTAAAAGGGAAGCCATTAATATATGTCTAGTACTCATTCACTCTTTCACCAACTTTTTTCCTCGAAAAATTATTATTTACATCAAACATCTATAAATCGATAAATTATCACATGATGACTAAAGCAGTAATGTCACTCAACTCTCGCGGTGGCGTAACACTGAAAATAATATTCAATCAATATTTTTAAAGAAATTCTTTTAATAGCATTTTCCTTACATGTCAATACATTTTCTGCGCGAAATCCATTGTAACCTATAACTGGGAATGAGCTTCACGGCAGACATACAATGATATAAGGTAAAAAATCTCCAAACGCCATTATAATTACGGCATTTGGAGATTTTTTACCTTATATCATTGTAACCTAGTTTGAAAATTTTGCTTAGAAGTAGATGCTCAGTCAAACATATATTGAACAAAAAGAAAAATTTTCATCGGACAAACGAATGGATTAAGAGTTTACAATTTATTTAATGGTATATCTTCATCTATATACTACAAAATTATTATACTTTTAGACATGTTTCAATCAAAATTTCAATTTAAATTGTTGCATTACGGATGTAAAAATAAATTTTTTCAATAAAAACGCGCAAAAAATATACATTAGTTTGTGTAGCTCGAGTTTAATTGCATTTACTATAACTTCAGTTGTCGGGATGATATGCAATACTCGTCAACTTATCCTTTTCGCTGAAATGTGTTAAAATGGCTCTACCAGATAACATGTGTAAACAAAAGAATTACACGTTAGAAATAGACGGATGGACATAATTAGTCTTTGCCTAGCCTTTGTATACTACTCACAAGTCAGGAGATATTGAAACGGTAAGAGCCTCAGACATGAGCCGTACTAGGATTACTAATATTAAAAAAATATATCGCCGATAGATTTCGCTTAAATAGATAACAGTCGGAAAACAGAAAACTTATCGTAAATAATATACCCCGTGCGAAACGGCATTCTTTATAAAAGATCTCAGGTGATAAATTCTGTATAAGGACGGGTCCTCTTAAATCAAGAATATAACGTTCGGAAGGTCACTACGGCATTTAAATCGCATTGCCTCCATATAAATTCTTTAAGAAACTTTTCAAGAAATATAAATAATGGCGCAAAGCAGAAAGAAAAAAATCGTAACTTCAAAACTAGAGATTAATGTCAATTTGGTCACGGAAGCATAGCAAAAATTATCACGACACGACTTTCGCTAAACCTGTATAAGTGCATGTATAAAATGTAATAGATTCATTCGATTCGTCCGATTTTTTAAAGACGATTTCATTTTCGAAGCTGGAGAGAAACATTTCACATTTTATCGGGAGTTAATTTGACCGATTAAGTTTTGACTTTGTTAGTTAAAGGATGTCAATGATTTTATGAATGCGCTGACTTATATATTCCTAAGTGACTTCTCCTTTGTCGCAGCTTTTTATTCACAAGAATAACTGTTTGCTTGCAAGAAAGCTGTGTAATCATAGCGTTATATAAAAAGTAATTGGTAAGCTTAAATTGAAAGTTATGCCATCATACCTAAGGCAGAAAATGATTCATAGTTCTTCATGAACTTTGTCATTGTTAAAATTATTTCTTTTTAATTATAGAACACTAAATCTAGACAAATATAATTAAGGTTAGAAAAATAAAAATGGAATAAAAGATTTTTCTTGATGACCAAGAAATATTTAGGCAGTTATTTTTCGATAAAATATTTATCCATGGCATTCATTCTAAAAAAATATTAAAATTTCTAATGAAGTACGATTTTGGATAAAAATATCGTAGTCAACGAAAACTTTACCGAAACTATGCACAAAATATGCCAATACTAAAATTAACTAGTCACAACATTATTTTGCAATGTTTTTATTATTAATTTTAATTGTAATTTTATTGTCCTTTTTAATTATGATTACCGAATCACAAAAGAAGAATAGCTAAGAAGTTTCCAGCGAGGCCAATAATAGATTAAATAATTCTGGCCAAAATCGACTTTTATATTATAATTTAATGGAAGCCAGTAGGCAAATAAGTGAGAAATTTTATTCATCTCGAGACGTGGTTCCTGGACTCGACGGTCAAATTGATTCTATTAGTTAAGAGATAAAGAAGAAAGAAGTGACAGGTCATTTTACGTAATTTGAAAGTCTAAGGTTATTATCTCCGGAAATTGCGAAACATAAATATCATCCCCGGAAAAGAGCTGAATCATAAGCAGAACACGAAGGCATTCTTTAAATACGATGAAACTTTAAAATCAAATCGTTTGTTCGATTTTTTTATTTCTATCATTCAAAAGTAAAATAAATAGAGCTGTGAAAACCGAATTAATTCATGACTGCTAAGTAATCATTTTTATGCTCATTGAAAAAAGAAAATTTCCTAATATAAACATACAAGAATGCAAGCAAAACAAAAGATAAACATTTACTGCAAAACTCTCCTAGTGAATTTAAGCTAATTATTTATCTTAATTATTAATGCTTGAGCGATTTGTGTGGATGTATGTTAAAAAGTTCGAAAGCGAGGAAAATGTAAAAAATTGAAGGATTAATTTTCTGAATTCCTCGAGCAGCTTTGACATTCCTTCGAAAGCCGAAAGTAAACGGCTGAGTCGCGAAAAAACCGCATTCCTCGGTTCATTAAATAAAGATAAAAAAGGTCACCAAAATCACTTCACAGGCGACAAGCGCGAGGGGCGAACAAAAAATTATAAAAAAACAACCTAATCTCGCAAGCAAGGATACAAAAAAACACAGGTATTCATCAGGATCGGTGGCGACGAGCAAAAGTAATTACACCGAACGAGTAAAACATGCAAGGAATACCAGAAAATAAAGAAAATAATCCGACCGAGTGCTTGTCCATAGGTGCCAGAAGTGTGGTGCAACAAGCGGTCGGACTCGATCAGGAGTTTGGAGCAATAAGACAATATTTTTTTAGGCTCTCTCTCTCTCTCGCTCATTCCATCTATCCGGGGTCGTCCTATAGGTGACCGTGGGAGGTTGGGCTGAAGGCGTTTGTCATAAATCTCGGACGCTGGAGATCCCCGCGCCTATGGAAAGGGTTTTCGGAATCGGTGAAAGAGGGCGTAAAAGGAGCGGAGGAGGGAGTGGAAGAGCAGATGAGGAGAGGCCGTCCTTTAACGTCTCCACCTATTAAAAAAAGGAAGATCGCCCTCTCCTCCTTAAGGTAAAAGTCTCGGGACGCCGCCCCAACCCCTCCCTCCCTCCGGACTCCCTTTCCTCCAGCAAAGGGACTCATCTCTCAGCTTCTGACCTTTAAGAAAAGATACTCGGACCGAAATGGACCGAAAGTGGTCAACCGAGACCTCTCCACCTTCTCTTGCCCCTCCTCGTAGCCTCCACCTTTATTTCCCCACAAGGTTTTTACACATCTTCTTCTTCGTCTTCTCCCTCCCTCGGCCGCCTCTTACTCCTCCCTGTCGAAAAATAAAATTGAACATTCTTTGGGGACGTGCATCCAACATGGCCGTTTGGGGAAGATCTGTATAAAAGAGTCAGGTGGGATTAAGGGAGCATCATTGGCAAAGCCGAGACATCCGGAGAAGCGTCAACAGAGGTCCATCTCAATTCTTAACCACTCCTCAGTCATGAAGCTGGTGAGTTCTTTTGTTGGCAGAATATGTGGGAGTTTGGAGGTTACGGTTCAACATTTAAGACATCCTAGTCGAGTTTGGGACTTTTCTAAATTTTTGCGAAAGCAGGCACTACTAGAAATCAAATGAAATTTTGTTATAATAGAACGCGTTAACTTGGTTTTATAAGGGCTCTAAGATTTATTCGGGTTTTGACGTCATCATGAACATTGGTAAGAGCGACTAGAAGATCCTTTAAACGCAAAATTGTTGTTTTCAGTTAAAAAAAATTACTTCTGTATCTTCGTAAAGTTACTTTTTACTAGGTTTATTACATATAGCAAAATTTTCTTTATTCGAATATAGAATTCTGAAAGAAGCTTTCAGAAAGTTTTCAGGCTAGTAGTAGAAATTATTTGCTCAATCTATCTTTGTCATAGAGCAAATTTTTTATTTCTAAATAAATTTAGTCAAATTTTTAGATTCATTATTTTTTAACTGAAAGTTTTATAAATTTCATCCTTAGCTACACAATAAAGTCATGAGCCTTCCCTAAGAAGTAAATTTTCTTATAAGAACATAGTATTTCATAATTGATTACGGCATAATTTAATAAATCATAGTATGTGTTACGCAACTACTACAGATTACTTTTTCCTTCGTTTTCGTCGTTTCAGTTTAATTTTGAGGAATTTCACAAGGAGGTCATGGGGAATAAAATTCGGCAATTGGAATGAAATATATGTGAGAGTGGTAAATGTTTACTGTCATACAGACTAGGTTCCATGTCATAAAAATGAGAGAATGTTAAAAATACATATCATAGAAATTATTATAGGATTATCTGTGCGAGTTTCTTTGAGTTATAGAAAATTTGAATCGGGTACGAACAACCTTTGTAGGATTGCCTAGATTTTCAAAAATTAAAGAGCTAAGATATTAATCATAGGCATTAATCGACCGACTCATATTTGCATTTTCGTAATAATTTAATGATTTATTTTTTATTTCAGCTTTTGGCTATCTCTGCCCTCGTGGCCGTCTCCGTGGCTTACCCCCAGTTCGGAATTCCCGTCCACAAACCATTCATCCCCATCACTGCTTACAGCAGCGATGCTCGTCCTGACGGCTCCTATTCCTACAGGTGAGAATGAAATTATGTTATCAAAATCCAAAATTTCAGAAAAAAATAGAAAATTCAACTGTTCAAGCTGATGTTGACGTGGTTACGTTTAAATCTAGTCGTTTTTGAGTAATATAGTTGAATTTTTATCTAGTTTGTTGTTTTATTTGTTCCGAAGTATGGAATTCCACAAAATTAAAGCTTTTATTGTGTATTATACATATTTGAAAATGCAATATTTTCTTGTAGTCAGTAGTCTACCTTGCTTTGATTTTTTTACTCAAGTAATTGGTGTATAACTTGAAATAATTGCAAACAAAACATATGCACAGAAGTATTTTTTTCGATTGCCGCCTTAAAACCGTCGATTCCCTTCGATACCAAATAAACAAGTCCTTGTGAAATGTGAAAAACTAGTTTACTATCTCGTTGAGGCCAGGCATTTATAATCTAAACTCCTTAAATTCCTGCGCTCTATTTTCTTAGGAGTATGAGATAATTTTTCCTCAACTAATTTGCAAAGAAATTTAGTTTTCAAATGGGTTTACATCTCTTCAATTTACCAAATAGTATTTGTTAATGTTTCAATGTAATGCAAAAATTTGCTCGGCAAATCAAATGCTTCAATAATTTAGAAAAAATCAGCCCTATACTCTGTAACTGCGGCAAAGATAAAAATAGACGAAAATATGAAGGCAAATGTAGAGAAATAAAAATATAGAATTTGAAATTTGTTTATAAGATTAATAGAGTATTACTTTACTTTCCTACTCCTCTAAAAGTTCAAAAATAATTTATTGATTTTAGGATAAATTTAGCGCAACGTCTCTGTTATCATTTAATCACCCCCCGTGTGTTAATTATGAAACGTTAAAAATTTTCAAATATACCGTATTCCCAATCGAAATATATTCTCTTGAACCTTATAAATGAGTCATAACACTGGGATGATACCTGTCTTACGTTTCTTTAAGACGTTTCGATTGATATCGCTTCAATTTAAGACGCATGGTTCACGCTTGAGATGCTCCATAAATCAGACAAAGGAGATCGAGAACTTTCTAAACCAGATCTGTCGAAGGGCGGATCTATAAATAAGACCGGGAACCTTGACCGCCAAAACCCGGAAGGTCATAACTTCAGATCACGTAAGGTTTTAATGAGCGTAGCGTGATTCCCCGCGGTCGCCTGTTGCAAGGCTTGCATCCTGGTCGAATCAACTAAAGGAGCGTTTATCTGCGTGCCGTGACTTACTAGTAATGACACAAGATCTAAGAAAATGCCAACGTGTGTTCGATGCATTCATTCCGGTAAAGTTGTACTTTATCTGTAATTCGTGAGTCGTCGATAATTAAGGTCGACTAAGGAAACGCTTTATTGCAAGGATGTAATTATTTTCCACTCTTAATTACTCATGATTCTGCGGGATGGTGGAGGCCTTTTGGACTCATTTCTGTATCAATCTAAATAAGGATTACTATAATCTATTCTTTGTTGGAGTTCTTCCCACTAATTGATGAATGCTTAGGGTACATATATCTTTTTATGTATATGTGACTGCCTAAATGCCATCTGATAAACGTTTTAACAGTGTCAAAATTCTAGAAATCATAGTCCCACAAAATTAAAACTAAAATTAGTAACAATCAATTAAAAATTTACAGATAAAGACATTTGTTAAAGTTTGTCTCCTTTCTCTCATAGATATAACAATCAATTACTTAAATGAAAATTTTCAGTTCAGTTGAAATGTCTTATTGTTGGAGCAGTGGTTCCCAAGTTGTGGTCCGCCGACCACTGATGGTTCCGAGGTTGCTACATGGGATCCGAGGAAAATGTAACATCTTCACTGCCATGCTTCGCAAATGTTTTTGTTGACGAAATGAATAAGAATGTCACAAAATTTAAGGTGTGAACATCACAAACGATTGCTTATTCCCTTATTATTACGTTAGATTTCCATATTATATAATGGAGTGTAATAAATAGTTACCAGCATGATGTGACCCCCGAAATGTTCGAAGGCTGAAAAGGCGCTCTCACACGTGAAAAGATTGGGAACTTCTGTCTTACGTTAGAGGTTCACTATATTAACTTTATGTCAAAATTAATTTGCTTTTTACTTCGACTTTTGAAAAAATGTAGCTCTGTATCTTTTCAAAAACTTGAAGTTAGGTTTCGCGCGATTATTTAAACCTGAAGACATCATACATTGATACTAATCTCATAAGGAATTAGCTAAACCACAAAGAATTCAATAAACTTAAAGAAGAAAATCTGAAAGTTTTCTGGAAAGTATTTACCACCGACATTAAGCTCTTGTTAATTTCAGAGATTGTCGAGAAGTTTAGAGTTATATAAGATCAAAAAAACTCTAAAACAAATTTTCTTATTCCTTACATCTTCTCGACGTATCCTCATAAACCATGACAGACATTATGATCCTCCGTAATCACAATTTCGTAAGAAATGTGTCGTTCTGCAAAGCTCATTCTTGTTAAGAAAGTCGTGTCCCCGTATACCGTATATTTGCTGTTTTTAAAGTGCATTTTATTTGAATAATACCCGATGATGTATTCGCATCGCCATAAAGGAGGATACTGAAAAAACGTTTAGAACGACGATATGGAACGTCTCCGACATTATGCAACGTTCGATTGACATGCGAAGCTTAAAAACTTATCCCGGTTACGTACCAAGAAAGGGAGATAAGTAGGTGCTTCGTTTCGTTCGAGACCTTTTACAACGGTCCACTTACGACTAAGGATAACTCTTAAAGTTCAGAAGAGTTGAAAATTTAAAAGGGAAGAAAAAACATTCGCTTTTTAGAGAAAATGGAGGTCACTTCTTATGACTGTCGTGAGGAGACTGTCTCTACCAAGATGAATGAGCTTCAAGACAATTCAATCTCAGGTGTTCAATCTGGAAGACGTATTATATAATTGACTCGGCAGCAATATTCCATGATTCATTACCTCGTCAAAAAATGGATTTTTTGTTACTCTAAGGCAAGCCGATTGCTTTCCAATAACGGGTAAAACGGGATGGGGTTAAAGGGTTATTTTTAAGCAAGTGTAAGGCAGAGAAAAAGATAATTATCGAAGGTAATGAATTACGCATTAGGTTACTGTAGGCTGTGATTTTTTCAAAAAGAGACTCGCAACCTCGATTGAGAGAGTAATTAAAATATAGATGCAACATGTAATCACCTTTAAATTCCAATTAAAAATTCAAATATTTCTAAATCGTGATGTTTATCGAGAGAGGATAACTTATTTTCTAGGCTAAATATTCAAGGAAAAATTAAAATATTCTCGTTTGATGTTGCCTCATATTCAGCTGTGCAATTTCTTGAGTCTCAGGCCTATTTTTCTGCATTTCATTTAACGTTTGCTGCCTCATAAACAGCGCGACACATTTGCAGGATTCATAAGAAAAATTCATTCATTTAAAAGTTAATTTTTCTACAGCAGGTTGCTTATTGCATTAATTTACTCTGGTATTTTCTATTCCCGTTTCGTCGAGATAGTATACAATTTAGGCATCAGTAAACATTTTTATATTAGTGGTCTAATAATTAAAATATTAGGCGACCATTTACGAGTTAATATATAAAGAGTGCTTTCCTTTGAATTTCCGAATAATAGCTGGAAAATTAAATTCAGTAACTTTTTAGATGGGCTTACTTTTAAAAGATTAACATATCGCATACTTTTTTATTATTGCATAAGTTCAAGCAACATCCTTCGAAGTGTTTGCAATTTTTTCTGCTTTTTAGAAAGCTGGAGGTTGCGGGATAAAACGACTTAAGTTTTATCAGCACCCTAACAATGAAGAAACGAAGTTCCACAGCACGCGCGGTTTGCATTTCCGATTAAGGCTCGTAAGACGTTTACCGCTCTTTTCAACTGTCGTTCGAGCGTGAGCGAGTTATTGAGGAGATGAAAAATGACACATTTTCTCGCAGCCGGATCGAATCGCGGCAGTCAATGGGTGGACCCGCGGCGTCGTATCAGGACGCTGCGCCTTTAAAATCGCGCTTCAACAGGGAGGAAGTGAAAGGGAACTCAAAGAGGGCGATGGGGAGGTTTTCGGAGGGAGGAGGCGGGATGGAGAGACGAGAGTTATGATGTGGGCGGGGGGATGTGTGTCAAGTATCTCCGAGTGTTTAGGAGGGATGTAAACGAACAACACGGAAGCTTCAAAGCGGAGAGCAGAGCGGGTTACCTCGGTAATAACGGGGCGACTGTAAGGCGAAGATGGCAAGTTGTATCCATCTGCGAAGGCATCAGCGCCCGTGCTTCGAAGAAGATACGACAAGATGTTCCGCCGAGATAAAGCCGATGCGTAAAATCTCATTGCCTTCACGCCTGGTTGAAGAGAGGGGGGATTGCGAGGAGTGAAACGTGCGGAGCTGCGAGAGAGCACGTACGTTTGAGGGAAAAGAAACGACCGTCTTTCATCGGAGAGGAAATAAATCGTTCTATTGCCGTGAGCGCAAAGAAACAGAAATTCTCGCGGAAGCAATTTTGAAGGAATTAAAAATAATTAGATCGGTAAAATAAACGAAGCTGTTCCCTTTTGTAAGGACGCATTTCGACAAAGGGAGTATTTTTCAAAATAGCGATTGGAAATTTTCAGGTATTCTTATATTTCCTCGCTGCGTTTACGGGGGCCGAATATGCTAAATGAATCACTCGCCAAAGAGCGTCTTAAATTTTGCATCGTGTTTCATAAATAATATCGTGTATCTCTAGTGCGATTATCGCATTGAAAATTGTAGTTGACCTAGGCCTAAGGGAAAATACGAGAGTAATTAATTATTTACTCCAAATATGATTCATCTTATACGTAGTGTCTGCGAATTTTATAAAAGTTCATATAGCATTCGCATTTTCACGCGTTGAAATCTCCAAGCTAGTAATAAATATGTCACAGAAGTCTGCATACAGCTTAATTCGGCTATATGTAAATGATTTCATTGCGAGATATACTAAAAACTGTTATACCTGGATTTCTAACCCATAAAAATTTTAATAACAGTTTACAACTTCGTAGTTTGTATTGTAACGTTCAGTATACAACCCATTCTCTAAATTATTAAAGTTTGAAAAAAACCACCTTATCATCCTGAAAATAGAAATTGTAACAATCGGAGCTTATTTCTATGATTAACGTTCGACCTCAATGCAGAAATATCTAAACTTGATTAGCTTCAATATTGAAATAAAGCGATATCAAATTCTATTCATCTCTCCTATATGAGAAAATAATATTAATTTTGAAGCCAAAATTCAAAGCAATTTCGGAGAGAGGCAATAAATTATTTTGGTAAGGATGATTAGAGATGCAAGTCGGATGACGCCGTCGTCCTCTTCATTTGTCTATTATTTAAACGAAAATCGAATGATATCCTCGACCTCTTCATCCCTCAGTGGCTCCACGGCTTGCTGTGCGGCAGAGCCATCTAGCGATCGCTCAAAAGAACTACGACAGAGGGTTTATACAAAACATTTTCAAAATCTATACAAAAGCGTCAATAGTCAGAATTTTTAAATTAAGCGTAGATATAATAAATAAAAGGTTTTTAGTTGCGTTCTTTCTCGAGTTGAAGCATTTTTGTAGCTTTTGTTAGATGTTCCTACACAACGCTCATGTTTTTTCCTATTTTCCGTAGATACTCCACAGGAAACGGAATAACCCAGCAGGAGAGTGGATTCGTCAAGAACCTAGGAGTGAAAGACGCTGAGGCCAACGTCGTGGAAGGATCTTTCTCCTACACCTCACCTGACGGAACCCCAATTTCCCTCCGTTACTTTGCCGACGAGAATGGATTCCACGCTGAGGTGAGAAAATACCCGTCGTAAAAACCTTTATGTATATGGCAAATATTAAGTAACAGCTCCTTTTTCTTATATATACAGACGTAATGTTATATTCAAAGACTTTTTCTTGTGTAGGTGTCTTTGACATAACTTTCGGCGATAAAAATCCGATTCACGAAATCTCAAAAGCCTTTGAGAAATCATTTGAATTAAACTTTTTCTCGCTGTATCATAAATAAATTTAATAAAGGACTAGAAAAAATAGAATATATGGCGGATGATTATTCTTAATTCATTTGTAAAACAAAACGAATTTAACTTATCATTTTTTGTTTCCCGAAAAAAACATGCTTGTTCTTTAGTGAAATAATAG
Source organism: Tanypteryx hageni (assembly GCA_028673005.1). Classification (NCBI taxonomy): domain Eukaryota; kingdom Metazoa; phylum Arthropoda; class Insecta; order Odonata; family Petaluridae; genus Tanypteryx; species Tanypteryx hageni. The sequence goes on from CM054117.1 coordinate 46,642,424, forward strand.
GCAATTATTTTTCATTGTCTGTAAATGTTTGGCTAATTTTTTAATGTAAAAAAGTGAAAATCGATGCATTCAACAATACGTGCCCTCATTAAATTTATATTTTACCAGTTATAAAACTTGTTAACACTTAATATTAATTGCTAATAATATTATACTTAATTATAAGTACAAATAAAATTTATTTTAAGTTACTCAAATGTTTCAAGCATCTAAAAATGTAACGTAGAAATATATGCTATATTTATTACATTTTTAATTATTTTTTTGAGAAGCATCCGTTTGCATTTTAATCAAACATCGTTTCACATTTTCGGTAATCCCCGGAAGCCACTTCCAATTAGCCACTTACTTATGAAGATTCCGCCTAATCAACTCAATTCAATCAACCTCCCAATGAGTCTAAAATAATAATTAAATATTTATTGTATATATGTATGAGTAGCAGTTGAGTTTTTTAATTTTTGATCACGGCCCGAAGGAGTAGCGGTCCGACCGGTTATCTATAAGGGAACGCAAACACTCGATTCTTCATGCGTGGCACCTCACCTCCTGATGTAATTTTCAAAAAGAAAATCTGCATTCCAGAAGCGAACTAAAAACAAACTATCATGTGGGAGTCCACACAGAAGACTAATTTTGACAATAAGCCTAGCGCAAACAAAGATATCTATCTTTTTTTAAAGAAGCACTGGCATTAAAATAGGGGGCCTACAGATCATCAGCCATCGCGATTTAGCGAATAAAAAAACGAAGCGTTTCAAACGTTCGGGGAGATAGAAACTGGGAGATAAAGCCGAAGAAAACGATTACGTCGGTTAAGTAAAGAACAGGCACGAGTTGGGAGAACAGGTAAAAGGTCGTTGCGTTCTTCGACGCCTCGAAGAAGACGTCGTAGCAAGAGGATATTTCATGACGCGATTTGAAAAAAGGGATTGTTTAAATTGACAGCACGACTGTTTATCTCCTCCTAGGATTCCGACACGGAGTAACATGTCGGCCACGTCCGGGTCACGCTTCGATGCAAACTTTGTTCGCAAAATTGACTCAAAGAAGTCACTCGTTTTCCGAGGCTAGTAACTCAAATTGCTGGGTCCTGAATTTCCCCTTCAAATGTTTGAGATAAATATGTTGCAAAACGCGGCCCGTGAGGTTGTTTTCTTCGTGTTTACTTTTATCTTTAGGCTAGTTTTATTTTTAAGGATCATTTTTCAATTAAAGGATAAAAGTATTTGGCTCTTATAATTACTGAGCGTCATTTTTGACACTCGAGACAATTCTTTTCCTTTATTTTTATAAATATTTCGTTGCAGGCTTATTGATTTAAACGAAACTGCTTTTTTTCGAAAAGCAAACTTGAGGTGTTGGACACCCTGAGATTTTCCTGGTGAAATTTGCAGAGGACTTCAAAGCAATACCGTTCTCGTAACTATGCCACTTGTTTTGAAACCTACGCGCGCGGGATATTATTGGACAGTAGAATGGAAATAAGTTGATTGGTCGCTTTCATTACTAGAGAATGAAAGAGGCGGATGCGTCTTCAAGAACATTTTTTTAACTCTCGACTGCAAAGCCCGCTAACATCCGTGGCAGACATTTTAAGTCATGCGGTCACTCAACGTAGACGCAATGCGAAATGGTGTGCTCACGAAACGTTTCTTTCCAGAGAAAATAAAGGGACCGAGATAAACGTTTTGTCGTCACTCGCTTTAAAACTCAAACCTCTGCGTCGCGATAATGAATGAAGTCCGTCAGCTCGTAATATTTCATTTTCCTGTTGTTTGTCTAAGAAAGTGACTGGATAGAGAGAGAGAGAGAGAGAGAGAGAAATCTTGAGCACGCCTCTTTCATAGTAGGACGTAATATTGCTTACTGCTGAGGATTGAGCAACGACGAAGAGGTAACACCTCGGAACATTTCTGCAACTTCATCAGCAGGCATAAATCATAAGACTAAGACTGACTGTTTATTTTTGAGGAGCCCATCACTCATTCGTTCTCCATACGCTTAGAGCTCATTTACATCGATTCCAGGACAGTCCCTTCCACGCTGAGGTTTTTCTCGCAGCCAACCATCGCGAAAATGACGAATGAGTAATTGATATGCATTTAAATTAGGGACTCCTTAACGACGTAAGAAAAGGAGTTCCTAATTTCAATACGATTATTTTACCGTAGTTCTCTTCCCATCTCCAAGCATGGACAGTTGCGATAAAATTTATCTCCAAGGAATTTCAGACGGATAGCAATATATTTAAGCGTAAAAACTGGTTCGCATAAATTGGAATGGCATAAGGATACGTGACGTAATCCGAATCACCTTGCCTATACTAAAAAATGTGATCCGTCGACCTACCCCAACGTAGCAGAGTAAAAAATGTCAACGGGTTCCCATTCCAGCCAAACAGGTTCACCCAGAAAGGGACAAAGATAAAAAAGAAACGCCTCCAACTGGGTCACTGGGGTGATGGAGTCTGTTGGACATAAAGCTTTTTACCTTTTAACTCTCGGCTCGCTTGTGAATTTCTGTCTGCGTATCTGCAAGCAGCATAAAAATACCTATGCTAAAACTACAATAAATGGAACAACAACGAGTTTTTGAGCCTCGAGTAATAAAAAATGGGCCCATTAAAATTAAGCGGAAACCTAGAAACGTATATCATGTTGATCAAAAATTTGATTACTAAAAGGTATAATGGAAAATTGAACTGTAAATTTAAATATAAATAGGTATATAGCATGTGCGAGAAAGACGTGTTGAAACTATGAGCAATCAAAGAATCGGAGAGACCATTTCTTCGCGATATCAAACCTCGCACAGTTGTCTCATTTCGTATTTCGCTTCTTGCGGAAATTTTTTCCCAGTCTAAATTAGTTGTCAGAACCTAACGAGCACATCCAGCCGGCCGCTTCCATATACGGGGTGCGTTTTGATATGGAAGTCAAGGAATTCGTTTGGAAAGTTTTGCACAAATCAAAAAGTAGGAGTGAGGCGCAGGCTTGATGAGTTAAACTGGTTCCTCGGTCAGGGAGGATTTTGCCATTACGAGATCTTCTTGAAATAATTTGGACTTATGCCAGCCGTGGAAAATGTCAATACTTTTACCTTGAATCTGTTTTAAAAGATTTATGTGCAGTTTACTTTTTTTTAATTGTATTCAGTTCGACGCGAAATCAATGCCAATCCTTGCAAAGTTGCATTTCCACCTAAGTAAATAAATTTCATTTCTAATATCAGAAATTATATCCGAGTAGATGTATTACAGATATGGAGTAGTTAATTGACTATCGGGTATTTGCAAAGACAAATTATGTTGTTCTGGGGAAGAGGTTTCAGTATTTCTCTTTTGTAGACATTTTTGTACGCTTACATAAAATGTGAGCTTATGTACATACTAACACGTACACACGCGCGCACGCACGCACACAAACACACACACACACACACACACATATATAATTTATTTAGCCATAAATAAAGAAGTACTTAGTATCAGCCCATTGGCTGATGAACCCAATAAGATTATCAATTTTATTTTTTCATATGTATATACACAAAATCTTATTTTAAAAGTTTCATAATATAACGTGATAATAGTAATACACGACAGCGTGATTCTCACGATAGTTATATGTTATTTTTGTATCAAAGATATATTTATCGCTCGAAAATTTGCGTCTCATCATTAACCATTGTACCAGGGCTCACACAGCCTTAGCTACACAACTGACTATAACGAAACCATATCGGACAATGTCATCTTCTCGTTTAAACAATTGGTATCGTTCGTTGCTATTCCTCTAGGAATAAATTCCACACAAGATATTTCACTCGGTAATAAAGCATCAGCCCGAGTAAAATTTCTGTAACGATACATAATAAACACGCTGCCCACTTCGCCCACGTTATTTAACAACTGCGCAACGGGTCAGGATCTTGACCTCCCACCCGTCCGTCCAAAATATTACTCGTACAACAAACGGGCCGAGTCGCCGCCTCAGACAGGTCAGACGAGAGAGGCAGACGCGCTCACACCTATTACTAAATCGCCTTGATAAGTGGTTTAGTAGCCAAGCCGCGCCCAGTTTCAAATTTTAAAGAAAACCTTAAAGGAAAATTTTGAGGGTGAAAGCGAAAATGCTCCTTTTGGGTCAACTACCCTATCGTATCATTTTTTTGAACAATATAGCGAATAAAAATCCTCTTCGCTCGATCGGCACCGCCCACCGCTCCATCTCGGAATGACACGAATGGGAAGATATCCATTACACCCGTTTATCTCTTTCTAAGGGAGTGAGGAGGGGCGCGCGAGGAGGAGGTGGGGGAGGTTCCGCCCGGAGGGGAGAAGAAAGTCTACACCTCCCTCTTTCAATCTGTTGAACGTGTGCCGTCTCTCGTGAAACGCGTTACGTGCCGCGAAGCGAAAAAAACTAGCATTTCGGCTCGGTTAAAAGAGTAGATAGGGTGAGAGAGAGATAGGGAGGGGGGAGAGAGGGAATGGGGTGCAGAATAATGACCCGGAGGTTAGAGAAGATCGTGGGAATGGATTTACGGAGGCTTTTATTAACATTTGCGCATGCGTGCGTGGTCGCAATTTCGTTTTTCTTTTTTTTTAACCTCGCGAAATGGAGGGATGGTGTAGCGTCGCCTCTTTATACCCCTCCCCCTCTCTCTCTCTTTCTCTCATAGCACAAGCTGTTAAAATTGAGTGTACATGCGAGATGTAGTGAGAGAGAAAGGGGGAGAGGAAAGAGTGAAGAGGACTGGGTGTGTGTGTGTGTTACGATAGCCGCGAGAAGAGGGCCACGGTCGACTTCTATCGCGCATAATAATCTGGCCGATGCTCTTCTCCCTATATCCACGCTGCCCGAGGCTTGGAGATGTAGCGACGGAGCCTAAGGGACTCTTGGACTGGTCTTCAGTCGCATTTCCTATTTGGATTGAATTTCGATCGCTTAAGCGAGTCACGTTAATTGCGAGATTTAATCTTTTGGCGATAATTACATAATTCTACTGCAGTTAACCGCGTGGCGTAAAATGAGGCCGTGGTCATGATGGTTTGATTTGTGTCTCTCGGTATGTTCAAAAATGAATAATTTCAAATGAATCATCGAACTCACCTTATGGCAGGCATCCGGTTGAGGATTAAGATAAATCCTGTATTGTATCGCTTCAGGAGTTATTTTTATTATCGAATAGTTATCTTCGGTTCTGCATCACAGTAAATTATCACGGTAAATACCCCGTTTAATCAATCAAACCTTTCGAATAAGGGAAGAAAGGCGAGGATGTTTCACTTTACACCCCAAGTGAAGCGATACAAAGATTCTGAGGAAACATCACCTCTAGGGAGTGAGAATGTGGAGGCCAGAAATCAACTTTTCAAGACTTTAAGGATTCCCTTTTTATATACATATATAATTTCTTTTATTTTCACCGAAATGAAATCTGTACTTCTCAATAATTTCCTAACCTTGCAATTTCGACGGCATAGGCCTTGACTAAAAAAAATCAGTAGATCCCAAATAAAATTATTCTTCATTTATGCCCATAAATTATATCCACCTCATATTTTGTAGGTATACTTACATTCCCTTAAATGCTCACTCCATGGAAAAGTTGCAACCGAAGGTGGACAGCATTGCAGGTCAGCCAGAAAGGTTCCAATATTTTCTACCTCTAACGTCGAGATGCGAAATTTCATCCCTAAACCTGATTCCTACATAATTTCGGATCGTTTTCCTCGCCAAGGTGGTACTTTTGTGGGCAGAGAAAAAATCGCCCCATAATTCAACCAATCTTTCTCTGAAGAGCGATTCGATTTAGGTGTTGGAGAGGGCGTTGTGTAGCCTTTGAAGAAAAATGATGAAAAAGACCTTTTTGCTCGCCGTGCAAAATCGCGAATAAAGGCCAGTCTGTTCACGAAGTAGATGGGTATGCGTCAAAAGTATTCTCCTCCTGTCACGTGTCTCAATCTCTCAATCTATCCTTATCTATTTGCATAGGTTTCTTGCTTTCCTACCGTTTATTTTGCTGTAGAGTTTGTGTATTATTTAAAATTCGATATACTTGACCAATCGTCCTTTTTATGCTCATGCTGTACCATTTACATTTTTAATTATCGTTTCATTCTCTCACTTACTCCTTGGTTCATATAATTTTTTCTATTTTTGTTATGAAAATATTCTCACAAATAGCATATAGGTTGGTTCATACCATTAACCTTTTATAATTAAAAGTAGATGGAATATATTCTTCAATACCTCAATGTACTCACCAGCAACACTGAGTGTAGTTCCGTGACTGTGAGTAAACTCAAACCAAGGGTTGTAGTATCTTAAGGCACTCTCTCTACCTTCTCTACCATCAATGTCGAGGGTCAAACCATAATGAATGGTTTTTTTTAATATTAGAATTTCAATTCATACTTGACCTCTCTTCTCCTTCGGTTTTTCGAACAGGGTGCCCACCTTCCGGTCGCACCTCCCATCCCAGAGGCCATCCAGAGATCCCTCGAGTTCATCGCTCTTCAGCCCAAGAAAGTCGTCGCACCCGCCTTTGGCCGCTTCTAAACCACGTCCACGATGACACGGCGCATGCACCGGAAGAGAGAGGCAGAGGGAGACACCTCCTCTATATAGATCCTCCTCCCGCTTCATCGACACTCTCCCTCATTCGGGAGTGACCTTCATCCTTTCCGAGAATGAAAGGGGCGAGAAAAGTGAATGGATTTTGATTTTTGCAAAGTCCTTTCCACCGGATCCTCCCCTTTTTTTACGCCGATGGCCGAAGTCGACCACGTGACCAAGTGGTCGTTGGGGCTTTCGGCTCTGGGAACAGTGTGAAGGGCGTTCGAAGAACTATACTCCCGAAAGAAAACTCCTCGAATCTCCGGCTGGTGCGCCGCCATCCAGGATGCGACGAGTCTTCGTACTATTTCTGTATTTTTTTACCTTTCCTTCTAAAGCATATACCGATAGCTCTCGTCTTCTTAATAGATTCTTTTGATTCAGAAGAGGCATCTATACTCTTGTACCTTTAGAACGGTTGCGATTGCGTTCTCAAAATAAAATGGTTGTGAGACGTTGTCGTGAATATCTTCGGATTCTTTTGTTTTTTAACCTCCCCGGAAGCCGATGTGCAACTACGAGCGCCACGCCCCGAGCGGTAGCGAGGCTCTGAAACGAGGCTACGCCTAAAGAAACTTGTAATGCTCCATCATAAAGACCTCGACCTTTGCATCAACTCCCTTTTATTGGTCCCTAAACCTTCCACACCAGCCTCCTCGGACTTCTCCTCGATTCTCGACTATGTTCTTCTATTACCTATAAAAACGCATGTAATGAAAAATATATTATAAAAAGCAACAATTTTTTTTATTCATGTATTGTATAGTATAATCTGCCCGCAAGTGCAAGGCCACCACTTGAGCATGGTTGTTCGATTATTGTTTTTGTACGGTGACTTATGTAAAAATGATCGTGTTTTATAAAAGGAAAATAAACTGTGCTTACCCTTTTACTGTGGGAATATCTGGATATTTTATTTATTTCGTACCATCTGTCTTCTCAAATATAATATACCTTTATCGGATGTGTTATTTCTCAACGCAGAAATCTTTCTCTATGACGAGATTTGGCTATCGAGAGAATATGCCTATGCCTCTTCGGCGAATATATTATTGGAGAGTATTATTTCGGTATGACCTAACTAGGTTGCCTCGAGACAGAAATATAGGATCCAATTTAAAGTAAAAAAAATTAATTAATTATTACGTTTCCTTTTACATGTGTTAATAAATAATTTCCTTTTTATATTTTTAAATTTATGTCTTGATCTAAGAAAAATATAGCGAAGATTTGTTATCCTATGGAAGCGGAATTCCAACGAATATATTTGTTTGGCTACTTTCACCATTGCACTAGTCTTCTTTTTCTGCAATTCATCTTCATTCTTATTTTCTGTTGCTGCTGTCTTTTCAACCAACATTTAGTTGATTTTCCCAATATCATTTCATAATACAAACAATTTGTCTGTCCTACCACTTCTTGTTTTTGAAAATTATAATAACCATCCAAACGTAATTAATTTTCTTCTCAATTCTTTATTCTAGCTTCTATTGAATAGAAAATTAAATTGAAAAAAAATCTCAAATCTTAGATTTTTCCTCAATTTCATCTCCTATCGCGGACTAAGTAACTTCTAGTCCCACAAGACAATACTTTGATTAAAAGCAAAACGACACACTTCGAAACCTTCCATTTGTTTTTCTCATTTCCCTCTAAAAACCATTAATAATCGCCTTTCTAGTTTTTGCCGATTATTTTGTCAGCTTTCTCTTCAATATAACAGCTATCGAGGTTGATTAAAAACTTGCTAATCTGAGGTTATTTTAAGATTTAAATTTCAGAATTCAGTCTGGCTAAGCTTAAATTCATCTTTATTTCATATTCATTAGAAATACAAGTTATTTATTTAAGGAATACAATACGTGCACTTCTGCTCGTACAAATCGTTAGCGAACCAGTTTGAACAAATGCTTACACAAAAAACACTCCAATTCCGCACTACCTGTAAAAACATTAACGTAACACCTTCGGTTAAGTAAACGTTTCATTAATACCTCGTATCCAATTACATGCCTTTCTTCTTACATAGCTGTTTTTACTTTCTCCTCACGCTTACTTTTAAGCCTGAAATTGTTGCTGAGCAACCCCAAAATGTAATGTTTTAAAATTGTCGCATCGACATGAAAATTTTGCATTAGAATTATTGAATTTTAGTCTAAAATATAACGATGGGAAAAAACTATTTTTTACTATTTGTCGTCTTTTGTAGTGTTTATTTTTTTAACTCTTGAAATATGTATTACTTTACAATTGGTCATTACATGTTGCATCTACGGAAGAGAGTCTCTAGGACTATACTTTCGCTCTTCTCTCAAGAATCCTATGGTCTATTTCCACATGAATTTAATTTTATATAAATTTATGTATTTTTATTTTTATAACTTTCAATTATATAGTAATAAATAACATCTTTTGTTGTAAATACTATAATGTTTAAGTTTATCACAACTTTTTTAGATTCAGTTCTCTATATACGAATATTTTCATTGGATAGAACAATAAAATATTGAAATCACTATTAAAATTATTGATAGCGTCTTAAATATTCCTTCCATATGCATGTAAATCTTTCACATATCTTGGAGAGGTGATCGAAAATGTTGCGGCATCGGGACTGATAAAGATAAGGAAAGAGGATGTGAGAAGATGAACCCCCGAGGATTTAGAAAGGATCCTGTTCTCCTCGCAGGCATTAGTATTAGGAGTATGAGCAGTTTTGGATGGCATAATTTACCGACGTAAAAGCGAGCGAGGGTTAGGTGGTTAGGGTGGTCGTCCAATACCTCTGGAAAGGGCAACTGAGAAAGAGAGATTCATGACTAGGAGTATGAGGAAGGTGGAGACTTTTTCGTGATTCTAATATCTTTTTAAAGGGGGGTTGAATGATGGAGAAAGAAAAAGAGAGAAAGGTTTCTTCGTGAGGGAAATAGAAGGGTGAGAATGAAAGGGAGAGAGAAAGAAAGATTAAGGAGATAGGGCGTGGCTATGGGAATAGCGGTACCTTTTGTAGCCCATCGGTGTCATGTGATGACTCGCAGGGTTATTGCCTGAGTAGGAGGAGATGAGCGGGCGAGAAACGCCGATTTGGAATATGACGAGTCTGTTTTCCCTGGAAAAGTGAAAGAAACGGAAATTCCCGATCGAATAGAGATCTACCGGATCAGATTGGCGGAAATTTATGCGAATTCTTCTTCGACGAAAAAGGTTTTCGGACGAATTTTGAAAGGAACGCAGTTCACTGACGGTGGCCTTCGAAAAAAATGCTATTAAATTTCGGCCCAACATTATAATTGGGTTTCATAATGACGCCAAAACTAACGGTTATAATAAGCAATAATTTTTGTACTGTATCGAGGAGTTACTGCAGAAAGTTAGAAAAATTCTGCTTTTTAATAAAATATGGTACCGTGACGTATTCTCTACTAGTCTCCGCTCAGACGTTATCAAGGTTGAAATTCGTGTGACTATAATGACTCATATCTAAAATCTATCTATAATGCATCTATTACCTAGAAAAGCAATTCTTAAATAATGAGACCATCTCCGGCAGAATTTCATCATTATATTCTACTAAATAAATATGAAATACAAATGTAAAAGCTACTAGAACACTTTGTTTAAATACATCTAATTCGAAAGTTTCAGAGTTAATAATTATTTCAACGCATAAAAACAAAATTACCAATAAATTCAGAATATAAAGAGCCTCGTCACCACCTTTAGTAATCCGTCCGAAGACAGTTCCGTGATCGTATAATAAAACAACTTCTTCATATTATCCCATTTTTGGCAACGTTCTTCAACTCATTGCAACTCAATTTCCTTATTGAGTCATCTATGAGCTAAAACCTTTTCCTTCCTCTTTTGCCCCCAAGTTTTCCTTCGACCATATCTTTCGTCATGGAGTCTCTCCTTAGGAAAATCCCGATCCCTTTCGCCTTCCTCTTTCTAACCATTTTTATTAAGAATCTCTTCTCTCATTCATCTAGATAATTGTAGAATATTATGAGGTATCCTTAAAATAAACAATAATGCGATTAAAATCTTGAATAACTAATTGGGATAGTTTTGTCTGAAGGAAAATAATCTATCACAGTTCAGCAGTAGGGAACCAAGAATACGTTAATTTCTTATAAAAATATTAGTGCGAATTCACCAAATACGCATATTAAAGACAAGTTAACTGACGCTACTCTAAAATAAACATGTCCACTTGTGTAATACATTAAGTTCCGTCACGATGAAATGATCGAATCTTTTGTATATATCAGCCAGAGTCAGAAAAGAGAGCTTCGGACGCGTAAATCATTCGTTCGTGAGGTTACAGAGATATTTATGTTGACAAGAGAAGGCGCAGGTAACGGGGAGTGGAAAAAAGGTCTAAAGGTGTGAGGTAGATATTTAAAGGGTGAATAGAGATTACGGGGAAGAACAGAGGTGAGAATCAAGAGAAGGAAGTCTGGGATAAGGATAACGGAGAGGCGTGGAAGGTCAGAACAAGAGAAAAAGAAGCATTGAAGCGAATGGCATGCGTCGAGTGAAAAAGGTCTTTTGATGCTTAGTTTGTTCCGTTTGAAGCGAAGTTGCATCCTTGTTAGAGGAAATTTAAAGTGAGCGATCGAGTGACACGCCCACTATTATACAAATCAACGTGCATGCTGAAGCGAGCTGGAGACAATGAGAAAGATAAGAAAGGTGGGGAAAGTTTAATGCGTGTATAAGAGAGAATTGCAAGGTGCAAGAGTCGTAGGTGGAGGAATAAATACCTATCTATATTGCTTGGGAGATGTCGCTGTGGTATCTTAGATGGCGGGAATATACTCGAATCAGATGCGTCGGAAAAAATGGAAAAAAATTAAATAGATAAAGAATGATCGATGGTACAGTATTAATTCCGTGCTAAATCAAGAAATTGAAGTTTTAAATACATTAAGTATTTTTAAGAAAATATGTTTTATCCCTTTTATTTCATAGGGCACATAAAATTGCATATGTGCAGAAGTAAAGGAGTTCTAACTGGATAGAACTATTATACTTTTTTACCAAATAAAATATTTAAAAATAACTTGAAATATTAAACTTGAGTGTGTGTCCTCAAGCTAAAGCAAACTTGTGTTGCATTTTAAGCACGCGTTATTTATCCGTTCTTTAATAAATGCATAATTAAAATTTATAAACAAGTATAATGGATAATAAGTATATGTCAAGTATTATAAATGACGTTATTTATAAAAATATATTATCTTTGACTTGATATTATTTAGGTAGGACTGAAACTCAAATTTCTATGTTTATTGGAGCTAAATAACTTATCAGCTGGAATCCGTCCGTGAGACTGGATTGATATTTCGTTTTTAAACAAACGTTTAAGCATATGATGTTGCATTGTCTCTATCTGCAATGTATACGAAAACTATATTCATAGAATTACAACATGTAGTAAATTACCAGGAAATTATTATTTCACTTCTGATAATATTTGTCACCGATTTATTTCAAATGAAAATGCACCCTTTTATTGCGTGAGTCAGGTCTTAGTTTAATGTGGCTGGTGTAAATTATGAGCTCTAAATTGAAGTCGTGAATGAGTGAAAGTGCTTCAGCTAGGAATTTAACGATTCCTAGACTAAAATGAATCGTTCGACCGCATTAAACTCAAGCCATCATTTACAAACTGATGATCCCATAAACATATAAATTTACGTTTTCACCGAGGGAAAAAATCTTTTCGGCACGACAATAGCTCTATATCTTATGCATTGATAATTAATTAGAAATTCAGCCGCAAATATTTCACCGCCTCGCAGAGAAATTGACGGTATGTCTCACCAGCCTAAGAAGAAAGCGCGCTTTTCATCCTATATTAATGAGTGGGTGTCGTGACCTAGAGGAGAATCAGTTATGATATGCTACTAAGTAATAAAAAACTAAAAGTTAGTGGAACATAACTTTCTTTTACCATTAGCCAACCGATGACGAGAAAGATGCTACCGAATCCGCAGCGCTTTCGATTTTATGCCCTGATTTACAAAGCAATAACAGGAATGCAGGCTCCAAATGGGAGAGAGCGACAGAAAGATGGGGAGAGAAAATCAAACGATATTAAAAGTTGAAACGGAATTCGACGATTCTCTCCGGACACTTTCATCGACCCATATCGTACGTCTCTCTCTCTCTCTCCCTACCTTGCTCAACATCGGATGGTTATTTGGACATCGAGAGAGGCGAGAAAGGCCTCTCCAAATATATAAAAAGGAGAGTGAAAGAAAGGGATCGAGAGAAAATAAAAAAACCTGCAAAGAGAAGAAGAAACGTGGGTGAAACGAGGAAGGAAGAAGTGGCGAGATGGTGCGAGGTTTCAGACGGAATGTTTACGGCGTCGGAGGGCGCGAAGAAAAGGAGCCCTAGATGGAAAGCGAGCGACAATGCGGCGTGCATAATACTTTTTTTGCTCGCCTTTTGTGGCTTTTTATTTTTTTGGCGAGTCCCGCCGGATCGAAATACAAAAATCGCCCTCGGATGAGCCATTGCATAAATCACCGTGGCAACAACTTTCACCCAAAGTTACGTGAGCTACCATCGCATTCCCATCGTGGGTTTAATGCTACACGACTCATCTTTGCTATCTCCCTTCCTCTATCAATTTCTCTCTCTTTCTGTGTACTCCCTTGTTTCCCGTCTCTCTATCCTCTCTATTTTACTATCTTTGCATCTCTTTCCCCTTTCTTATCATCACACCCCGCCCTTTTACCTACTCCTTCCAATATAGCATGTTTATCTCTCTTTCCCTTTTTCTCAAACACAGTTTTGCTCCCAATAGCTCTCATCTTCTCCTTTTATCTCTCTTCCCTTTTTCTTCTCATCAATTTTATTCTTAACTCTCAATCTGTATTCCCGTCCTTATTCTTTCTCTATCTCACTCTCTTCATTCCCTCTTTCTCGTTATCTCTCTCCCTCTATCTTCCTCATTCTCTATCGTCTTCATCCTGTTTCTTATTCTCTCTCTGCATTCTCTTCCTGCATTCTCTTCCTTGTTCTCTCTAATCCTCATAATCTCCCCATTCTGCTCATTCTTTCCCTTTATCTCTCTTCCTCACTCTCTCCATCTACTCTATCCATCCCAATTCACATTTCCATCATCTTTTCCTTTCTATCTTTTCTCTTGTTCCTCCGTCATTTACCACTTCTACCTTACCTTCCCTCTCGCCTCTTCCCTCCATCCTCCCTCTATTTTAATCCCTAAATTCCCTCTATTTCCTCTTCTCTTTTTCTTCCTGTGTATCCTTTTCTCTCCCCCCTTCCTTTTCTTCTTCTCGTACTTTCTCCACTTCTCTTGTCTCTTTCTCAATCTTCTCTCTCTCTGACTGCCTCACTTTTCAGGCACTCTCTCTCTTCCTTTTCACTCTAGCCTCCTCCACCATTCACTCCTTTCTTTCTTGTCACAAATAAGACCCTCTTCTTTTCACACAGCGGGTCATAAAAAGGCGCCTTGAAAGACGGTCTTGGAATGAAATGAAACCTCCCATTTCCATTTCGTCCTAAAAATGCTCTCTCGAAGAATAACCCTTTGAGTCGCGAGATGAACGAATTCAGCCTCAACGAAAGATTCGCGATAAAGAAGGGTCGTCGTGTTACACAGGTTTAATTTTCGTACCGAGTTCTGCGAAGTTTTCGTCACGTTAGAAATGTACTGCATAAATGATTCGAATTTATTTTCTTTTTCGCAGACGTAATATTTTTAATAAAAATTTTATGCTCAGGTGGTTGACGTAGTTTATTTAGGCTGTGCGCAAAATTTCGATACGAGAGTAATTACTAGTAGAATTGAAAATCCTCATGTTAATTAACTTAATAATAATGTATCTGATGTCTATTTTGATACCAAAAATATTGAATGAATTAAATTTGTTATTTAGTCAAGTAATCTTTCCTCCTTTACCGTGCTCCTAATAGCACTTAGTTTTATTCTTTAGTATAATTATAAATTTTGTCCATAATAACGCAAAATTTCCTACTTTTCACATGATACGTACTTGAAATATTTCGCTAACAATCGTTTCAACTCGTATATCAGATGTTTATTTGTTTTAACTGATGGTTAAAGTCTTACGTATCATTTGTTATATACGTGGCATACAGCAGATATTTACGGCAATTTTTTTCCTAACTTAACCATGTTATAAATTGCAATATTTTATGGTAAATCTATGATTTTAATAACACGAACAACAAGAGCGCATCGTTTGGGATTCCTCTCGCGGAGGAATCATTACGTTTGCCGTGGGTGTATACGACCCAAGCGATCTGGTGCATCTGTCAACTCCCACGCATCGATTCGTATGCCAACGTCCCATGTGGCAAACGGCTTGAACATAAACGGTCGTACTCAACCGCTCTCCGTAAAGGGTTACCATAACGACGACGGCATCGCGGAGAAATGCGCGCCAGAGTGCGCTGCAATATGTTAAATGTCTCTAAGTGGCGTCTCACTTCAAAAGTCTTCCCGACGTGCGTCGTTCCTTCTCGGCCAAGTGCCACTCAATCCTTGCGTCTTTTGCTCATGTGGTCACCATTAATACTTATTGCGCAGGCGAAAATTATATACATATTTTCATGTTTTTCTTATGGAGATAGAGATGAAACGATGGAATCGGAAAAACGTTCCTAAAATAATTTTTTTCGGAATTTTGAAATGTTTAAATCGGTTGCACCCAATTACGTGTCAAATGTCTGATCTTCAACACTTATAGAAATACCTTAGGTTTTATATCGTCCTATATATGTCAAAATCAGATATTTATTATACACATATGTATATACTAGTAGAAGGTGCTTGCATACTGCAAGCATTTCATCTCACCTTGAAAAAACATTAATTTTTCAGAGATATTTTATCATGAGAAATATTTCTTTAATTCTAAAGATTTCTCCTCGGGACCGGAGTTCGTTTTTTCATTATGGAACAATAATGGAGTTAAACAATCACAAATTTTTACAATTTTAGGAATATTATACTTTTCCCACATTGGGTTAATAATGCCACACTTTTTTGCCAAATTTTAAATTTATAACACAATTAGAAGTGAAATAACATTTTTGTAATTGTTTAAATTTAAATAATTTTTAACGACCGCAATTACAAATTCATGGATACATTGAAATGTTTATTCGTTTACTTAGGCTAAATTCTAAATAATTTAAAAATTACAGCTCCCTAACTCGCCGCGTAGTATCTAAACATTTACCTATTTGTTTAAAATTAAGAATTTTTAACTACCAAACAAATTAAAATATCAAAATTTCTATAATCCCCATTTCGTTATTTTACAAATCCTACCTTTTAAAAAAATTTCAGCTCCGTAGCACATTCGGAAATACATAAACCTTGAAAATTTGTTTAAACAATTGCGAATTTTTAGCGGCCGCATTGCTGCACTTTTTCATGATTTTCGTTTTTTCTAGCCGGTTTTGCACAAAATCCTACCTATGAAAAAAAATTCGAATCTCCAGCACATCTGGAAGTGCCTGAACATTAGTATCCTCCTATATGTTATATCTTCCTCCTCCTCTGTAAGGAACGTCTATATATAATGATACGAGTACATACATACATACACGCGTTTATTATTATTTTGAAATAAAAGACGAAATGGTTAAAAATTAATAATGACAATGAAAGAAACTTGGAGTCTAGCGTTAGTAGATTTAATGAGTTTAAGTTATACGCATTTTACAAAATTTAATTGAATTTTGTGAAGTTGCTTGAAGACATTGACTGATAGGTTTAATTTGGGTGCTTTTTTATGAAAAATTTTCCGAAGGTGTACCTTACATTTTCATAGTAATGATCAATAAAAAGAAACTGCCTATCAACACATTTATTAGCATAGCTTTCGATAAATGTTTCCAATTGTATTAAATAAGAATTACTATTTATTCTCATTACTTCTCTGTTTATTCCTGAAGAAAATACAATATGAACATATACAATAATACATAATACATATAATATACAATAAGAACGATGTCTACTCCATGTAGGAAGCATTGTTGCAATTCGCATCCTACGAACAGAGGTCTAACTTACCGATGTAAATGAACTTTATTTACGATATCACTATGCGCTATTCCATTCAGAAGCAAACTGGAATACATTATGCATAACCACTTCGAGGAAAAATTACCGTCGGTAGGAAGAATGATGAAATACGATCAGCCAAGTGAATCTTATTTTATATGCGAGCTTTTTATACTTCGACTGTGAAGTTGCTGAAGATGATCTTAATGAATCTCCAGTCGTTTGAACGTTATCATTAGGCGATGTTCGTTTCACATTTGAAAGCACTTAGAGATCATGGCTTCTTTTTGCAGCTTCGGAAGATGTGAATGTACTTTGTGGTCTAGGTTTCTTAGCTCGATGTGATAGCGCAATCATATGCATTTCACTTGGAATTCCTCGCAGGTTTTTTCCTCAACTCTTACACGAAAAAAGTAAAAGAATCCATTTTTCTTTTTAGGACGGTAGACTTATGATGCATTTTGGTTGTCTTGCCCGGCCCAGAGTATTTTGGAACCTCGGACGAAGATTCATTCCAGCGACCGTTTTAGATAAATAACTTACGAATACTTTTCATTTTATTTATCACTGCTTCGAACAAGCGATGATAATTAAAATAATGGCGGCTAAAAAATTAATTAAATCCATTGAAAATGGCCACCCTTTGGACCATATCCGTTACCTGCCGAAATTTATCTAGGTACTAGATAATAATGGATAGATCCCGGAGAATGTGCCCCAAAGAAATTGGCGCTTCAGCTCGACAATACCACGGTTCGGTCTGTTTGTAGCTGCGAGGTACCCACAATTATTATTACTAATTGTAAATTGTGACAAATAAACGATAATTAAACTAAATTGAATCAGTGCATCGGCAAAACAAATGAAAATTTCTCAGTATTATTGAAGCTAGAATAACTAACAATCTTTTTGATTATTTCGACCATATGTACTGAACGAAGCGAATATTTATATGATCAAATTGATGAATACAAAAACCTATATGACCATTGTAAGCAATATATATATAAATCTGAATGTCTTAATTAAAAATTTGACTGATTTTAATCTTAGTAAGAATATCAAAATATAGCTTCCATTATTTTTGTTTTTTTCTCCATTTATTTCCTATGAGAGCTAACAAGTATTTGTGTGTGTTTGTGATACACTGAGAAACATGGACACATCCTTATAAAATTCATTTCAACAACAAACATTATTTCCGCAATACAAATATCATAATTCCGTTTCATAATCTATCATATTTTCAGTAATATACCTTACATACTAACGAAAAAAAATGTGATCATACTTAAATCACTCCTATCGCACATCTTCGTACTTAATAATCTCATTCGTCAAAAGAACTAGAGAGAACGACAATTTTTTTTTAAATAAAACAAAAGAACAATGAGATCCAAGACAGGAGAACTGACCGCCGTCCCATCTAGCGATAAGGCGGAGGACCTCCCGTAATGAACCGCGGGCGAGGAGAAGAAACGCTTTCTTCGGGATACTTATCACATCGGCCGTCGAAGGTCCGTCTGCTTTCTGCTCTTCCTTCTCGTTCCACAAGCTCTTATCTCTCCTAGAGTAATTCATTCTCAGACGGAGACACGTGCATGAAATGAAAAAAACTTCTCTTCCCTCACTTCCACACGCGCGCTCACGCGACTTGACATACGGACTCGACATAAAAACTCCTCAAGAGCAAGGTTCAAACGCTAGCCGAATGAGGCGAAGACACACGGGAATGCTCAGAGGATTTCGAGGCTCTCGGTCGATGATGAAAGGTTAACCGAATGTGACGGAGACCGATGTCGAATTATCGGCATGCCACTGATTCAGATATCCATGACCGTGATTTATGTGGACATTTCTTCGTAATATATTCCAATGTAAGTTAGACGTTTTTATCGGGATGTTAATTTTGCTTCATTCGACAAAGGTAACGGTTGAGTATAAATGTGGTCATTGGACGACAAAGTAAGAGGCTTCAAAGATATTTATAAAAGCCATCGAATAAATAAATTGATAGCCATATTTTTGACAATTTAATTTAACTTCATTACAGATATAATGTATTTAATTCGCCAGTACATAACGTACATACATATATATACGATATATGTATACTACTCGTGCATACATAAAGAATTCAGTAGGTTTTTAGCTTCTAAAATTTAAATTTCTAATACTATAATTTCAGATAATTCGAATATATTTTTTTCATTTCCATCATGATATTCCTATCCTATTGAATTAGGTATATTTTTATAAAATTTGCATTTATATATCTTGATTTTACTTTTTGCAATTATTTTGATTAAACCAACTATTTATCATTAGATAGTTCTCAAAATTACTTCTTCATTTATTGACTTGAAATTGAAGATCTACTTCAAAGCATCTGGGAAATATCAGTAAAATCTCGAGCTTTTTATAGGTTTATTTTCAGCAATTTTGTTCAAATCCACGAATAATTATACTCCAATACCTACATTAATTTGAGAGAGAGTTTTTCAATGCGTTCCTAAAATATCGATATTTGTTTGCAATTGGTTGAGAAAAATAACTTTATTGTAACATCGGCCTTCCTGAGTTAGTTTTGAATTCGGTTCAGCAATACTTTTCGATGTGCAATTTTGGGAAACTCAATTATTTAAGTGAAGTGCTTGAGAAATATCTGTTTGGTGCGCTGGATAATGTGAGAAAATTAGGAAGACTCATGACTATCACCTCACAAAGTCCTATATTTCCTCAACATCTAGAACAGCCGCCAGGGAAAATAAAATACAATGCCGTTCCCAGCGACGTAAATGGATGCCTCTTTCCATGAACTGAGTACGTGTTATAATTAAGGGAAACCATAAAATGAGTTATAAAAATACCACAACACTATGCCTGCCACCATCATTAAAGCAAAACCAACTCAGCAGAGAAAAAATCCACCGAATGCATTGTTATCTAACCAAATAGATTATAAATAGGATAATTTTGATGAACAGATACGGGTCACGAACAATAATACATTATTTGCGAGTGGAAGTAAATGGGAGGTAGCACAAGTGGCGAAGGAGGAAAGCCGCGGAACGCGAGGTGATGAATATGAACTTACACCTTAATGAACCTAACATGACAAGGTACTTTAATCTACTGTAGATTAATTTGAGGTCGTAAAATTAACACTTCCTTCTCCTTTTGTACTTGCGATTATTCGCTTTGCTAGTAATAAAACGTGAATGGATTAACCGAGATACTACAAGAGAACTGACAAAAAAATTAAAACGGATACACTACTCCCCCGTTATCCGCGAACTCACGTATCCGCGAGTTGGTTTTATCTCCCATTACCCAGTATTCGCGAGCAAGGTCTCGCATATCCGCGAATCTCTCCAACACGTTATTTTACGTAACCTCTTTAAGGACTGAGTTTTTTATAAACATTTTGTTTAGTAGCAATTAATAAGTAAAAATTGATCATTTAAGATTATTTATTGCACACATAAGAAATGATAAAATAAAAATTGTAAATATAATTTTGACTTTTCCGATTAAAATCATTATTATTAAGTTTAGTTTTCCATTTTATTTTGATTGGCTGTTCGCTTTCACAATCGTTATTTCAGACATTAGAAGGAGTAAAATCGCTTTTAGTAGTAATAAAATTACTACACAACTCTTCTAAATCTTTGAAATCGTATTCACTTCGACTGTAAGAGCTTAATTTTTATAAATTCAAGAATTTCGTGATCTTGCCATGTCCGACTTTTATTCAAATGTCCCATACTATTTACTACATATGCCGTGACTTGGCAATAAATATGTATTAGGAAACCTTTTTACTTTTGATAGCAGCATCTCTCAGATAAGCGGTAATCGGTATATACTTATAGTATCTGAGTCATATTCTTTTACAGTATATAATATAGTATTTAATAGTTTAGTTTTCCTTTTAGAACTACGAACGTAGGTAACAGTTCGTATTTCTCAAAGGAAAGGTAAAAATAACGCAGATACGCAAGGCTATTATTTCCTTTATCCTTAGTAAAATACGATGCTAATAGTAATTTACTCAATGTAATACGATTTCTTTCATAAAAAATGGACAAATTTAATTATTCTTCTTTAATTACTGTATGAGGATCCCCAACCTTACATGAGACAAACCGGAACGAATGTAGCTGATGAAATATTCTTCAAATTCATATAGGTGATATTATCTAGTACTATTACCAGTAAAAATAAGCCTAAATAGCACATAAAGTTTGTTGAAATTACTTCTTTTGTATGGTGACCATATCCTAAGATATAATGTAAACATAAGGCCCAGTATCCGCGAATTCGGTATCCGCGACGTTTTTGCAGAACGCATCCCTCGTGGATATCGGAAGAGTAGTGTATTTGGGAAAACAAAATAATGGACGCGCATGCGTGTGCGTACCGGATATGAATAAGCAACTATATTGATGCAGTATTTACATTCAGTTTTCATAGAAATGTTCATAAAACCATATGCTAATTTCGGCTACAAAGCAACCATCATCAGTCATGATTCACCGATAGTAGATCATCATAATCACCACTGACGACGGCTGTTTTGCAACCGAAATTTGCATCATGTTTTCATAATCTTTATACGGCCATTAGAGTTACTTATTATTTCCATTCTATTTTAGCCATAAGGCGAGCTCGTTATCCCTATTGAAGCGACGCTAGTGCTTAAAATCCTAGAGAATGGAAAATTTTCAAAATCGGCAAAATATTCTTATGATATCTACTTAAAGAGGTATCAGTGTAGCATAACTGAACCTGCAGTTTTCCGGCCACGGTATATTTTATCCAGGCAAGAAAACCTCGAAGGAAAAAGAATGTGAAACTTCGGTTTCCTGGGACGGATTTTTACACCTACATCACCTTAGCTTCAGGATATAAGAGATTTTGCCGCCATAGATAACGAATGAAACCCCTCGCGAGTTAGAAGAAAGAATATCATTCCTTTATGAACAAGTGCCGCATCCAAATGAAAGCGAGTCTCTCGACCTAGCATGGTGAGGAAACCAGTCTCGGGTCAGTCCAGCCACGGCGGGGCGCGGAGGAGTATAATCTTCCTTCCCCTTCCCCCCCCCTCTCCTCCTCTCTTTTTATTTTCTCTTTCATTCTCTCTCCCTCCATTTTTCTCTCTGTATTACCGTATTCTCCAGGTCTATTCGAGATAACGCGCGAAGAGCTGAATCCAGGTTCCTTCCCCGCTAACTTTTTTCGAGTTTTAACATTCCCTTCACTCCGATTGCAGCGTATTTTTTTATAAACCTCGCGAAGCAGAACTTTCGAGAGGATCCTCATTCTATTTTTATCTCTCCCTTCTCTCTGCCCCTTCCGCAGCATCGTTTTGTGTGCCTGCCTGTCTGAGCGGCCCATAGGTATTCTTAACGCGTAGCGCCGCTCTCGTGTGGTCTCAATTGCGAAACTCTTGATAAACGTGACATTAAAGGGACGGTTTTATATATATATATATTTTCCTCCAGGATTCCTGTTCGTGGGAAATTTTCAAATTTGACGAGCTTTTGTCTCTTTGGGCGGTAACGGGTAGCTTTTTATATATCTCGATGATTCCTTTAAATTTCCGAAATTTGTCATGTTTGTAGAACATCTTGATGCTCGCGAACACCTCTGTGATCTTTGGCACCCTGGTTGTGCTCTTCTACGTTAGAAATCGCGTTTCCCTACACCAGTAATTTAATTTGTTCGTTTTTAGGGCTATTTTTAAAAATGCGTTTATAGTTACACTCTGGCGTCTGCCTGTCCGTTTGTCTGTGCACTTGGTTAAATTGAATTGGCAATAAAATCGTAAATGATAGATAACTGAAACTTGGAGTGTAGATTTATTTGTTTTTCTTTTAGTTTTAAGAAATATACAGGATCGGATAAGGGCCCATTAAAATTTTTCGTAATTGTTTCCAAAGGTATAAAAGATGGAAAGCTGAAATTTTATGCGTAAAATTTCCATATTGATGCCACTTACAAACGAGGCTCTAGTGACCGAATAGGTGGCGGTATTATCACAGAAAAATACATTAATATGAGCTAATTTACGCATATAACAGATAATCAAATTCCAAATTCGACCCAGTTCGTCAATTTGGTTAATGAGAGAAATATTCATAGCGAAATAAAACAAAATATTACAGAATTTAATAATAGAAGATAAACGCGCTAATTTTATCCATGTTCATAGATTACACTCTACTTGTTTCTTTCTAAACTTATTGAAGAATATTAGTATTAACTATGACGTTGGTTTCATTTTATTCATGATCATAAACATTTTACAATAGAACAGCGGTGCTCGTTTGATATTCTAGAAAATAACTTGGTGCTCGCCTCATTGAAAAGGTTAGAAACTCCTGTTAAAGACGAAGCTGAGATAAAGAGACGAATATTTGAAGATATCTTATTATCTGCCGAATTTACGCAATGCAAGGATGTGAACCCATAGGTATACGTTCGATGTGTGCAGCAAGTTTTAATAAATCATGTCACGTCTGCGGAAATGAATGCAAATGGAAACCAACACAAACTTAAAATTCCGACCTATTTAGGAGTATATCATCCATGAATTAAACAGGAAATTGTGCAAAATAATGTTATCGCGCGGGTTTCCATGAAAACAAAATAAACTGCCGGCATACGCTTGAGATTCCATTCCCTTAGTTACATACAAATAAATTCCTGTAACATTTATTATTTTTAAGGCTTAAAAATGTTTAACAACTCTCCATCCTCTTACTCGGTTATTTGTTGGACCATTCTAAAGTTTCTGTCAAAATTTAAGGTCTATAAACACCTATAATCTCCATATTCCATACTTTTTGATCTTTCTTGTCATTAGGGAAAATGATTCCGTCCTGGATTATTTTTACGCAACTTTAAATTCATTTTCTGTGAAAGGATAGGCAAGAAAATGACAGGCGGTAAAATACAACCTCAATTACACAGGCTGTCAAACGAGAATCCATCTTAGCCCTGGGGCGTGTGCGTGAGTGCACGAAATTATGTTCGACTCCTGTTTCCATTCCTCGGTAATGATGGACTATAAAATTACTACACCTAATCATAAAACACGACGGATCCAAGTAAGGGTGGGTGGTAAATTAATTTTTTCGAAGATTATTCAATCATGGTAATCTTTTTGGCTTGTTTATTTCGTTTTTCAAAGGGTAACCATAAATAATTGCGTGCCAGTTTTAAATTCTCTCAAAATAGAGATAGTTAGGTTTCGTTTTGCTTGCAAAGTGTTAGTGAGGCTATTAGAAGTGTGCTCTCTTTGCAGGAATCTGGAAAATTAATTTTGTCATCATCGTATTTTTTCTAGAAAAGGAGAATATTCGTGGAATTGACCATAATATATAGCAAGAGAAATCCAAAAATTAAAACTGAAACAACTCATAACTTATCCATTGATATCACTTTTTGTACTTGGTGCTAAATTCAAACATAGCGATAAAGAAACGAGCGATCGGTAATTCACTCCCGTCTCCTTATCTCAAGAACACCTTGAAAATAATTTTACTCTTACGTTTAAATATTTAGGTTCTACATAAAAAATACTAGTAAAAATATATCGCGGTGACCCAACAAAAAATAAACGAACTAGTTTAATGAGAAAATCAATTTAACTGCATATTATAAAAAAAGTACACATTTTATATGCCTTAAGAAGCCATTTAATGAGGGTAACTCAAATAATATAAAGCATGCCTAAAATCATAGGCTGATACTATACAGACATTCTAAAACCTTTTAAACTCATATGCTTTCATTTCTAATTGAATGTGATGTACTAAATTTCTAAAATGTGTTATAAGAACACGGTTACATGTTAAGTTAAAATAATTACCAAGATATTTCCTCATTGCAAAATTTTAATGCCTCCAATAAGTTTGTTTCACAACGACGGAGTACGTGAAAAGAAGGGAACATAAATTCCAAAACTTAAATTTTTAAAGAAGGTAAATCAGAAAATCTTATCCAATCTTAATTTTTATATGAATTTTTTTTCTTAATTTTTAATATGACGCTACAAATTTCTTCACTATTTCGTTTTTCTTAGGAATCATTTTTTAACTGTAACAAAACAATTTTTAAATGGCAGAAAAATAGTTATCCTAATTTGTTTAAAATTGATATTTTAGCATAAAATAAATCTTGTTGATAAATTTTACTTGCAATCTTTGTGTGTGTGCTGGGCTGCAAGAATGTTTCAGAATGAGAAAGAATTGAAACTTTAAAGAGTGGTTTAGCGATTTCCGCATCGCTGCGTGTCATAGGAATAGAAATTAGCTCAATTCCCTAGCCACATAATCATATTAATGGTTTATTTTGATGGAAAATTGTTTCCAACTAGAACCTTCACGTTTTCAAAAATAAACCACCGTTTTGTTGCGAAATTAATGCAGGGGACAGATTGATCACGTAGTTCATGTTATAGCAGCTATCTTTAAATCAATCGCTGACTTCATTTAAGTTCTGTTTCATCCGTGAGCGGGAACCATCGGCCTTCACGGTAAATCTTTCTAGTCAATTAAGAGCGGAAAATTGACAGATATATATATTATAACGCAGAGACCTTGGATAGCCACCTCAATTTCAGCAGTCGATTATGGATTGATCGGCATTCCTTACCCATCCTTCTTAAAAATTCACTCTTACTCTTTCGCCTCTCAAGGACGCTTTATTAAACGTCCTAATTTTAATTTTCCCGTTGCCAAATTAGCTGAGAATCATTAACTGCCCGTCATCTTCCACTCAATCGGTCCTTTTATAGCGCGAGATGCCATAGCCGAATCGCCGATGACCAGTTTCTTCTGCCCGTACTTAACAATGTTGTTTGACCTTTCTTTCTTACTCGGCAATAACCAAAAAAGCTCTCGATAATTTTCCATCCTCCGTCCGACTCACTTTCTCCACTGTTCTCCCCTTTCAAAGCCTTTCTCCTTATGGTCATGCTGCGAAATCATAAGGCGGTGTCCTCCGTAAAAATATCCTTTGAACTGATCTCTTAATTTTTATTTTCTCCAAATTTAGTATCACATTTTGTAGTTTTTGCATATTAGTTTTTTCGATGACGAAAAATTCGGCAGATGATGAAATAAATGTATGCTAAAATTAAACATTCATTCCTTTACATGAAAAGAATCATGTGTTAATCATTTTAATCACTCGAATATCAGCTATTAATTTAGCAAATATAGACAAATATGACCATCTCGCTACTGTAAATCTTTATTTTGTTAATCATCCGATGGAATTCTGTGATTTCTGACTATTCTGTTAAAGTAATAACAAATTCCGGATTAAAAATAAAAATTGGAAAATGTCAGCCACAACGCGGCCATATTCAGTGGTTATTTTAGATTCTACCTCGGTGAATAGCCGCTGAAGACGGCTGATTTGTAGTCGAAAACTGTTATCTGGAACTTGTTTTCAGCTGTAAGACAAACTCTATAATTCTATAGTGAATTAACAAATAGACAGAAATTATCTAACTAAGTATTTGAAGGTTTATTGATTACGACTGATGTTTCTATTTCCTGCTTCGGCTATATCCGGCAGGCTCCACGAGTTTCGCTCTGAGGGAAGTTTTCGCGGTGATTGTACTTTTGCCTCTTCTTGGTGCGGGAAACCTCTGCCCGCTCACCTCCTACGTTTTTTCGGAGGTTGATCTTCTACGTCCCCGGTCGCCGCTCGGGGTCGTTTGTTCCAGTCCCACGGTTTTGTTGTTCTGTCGCCGATTGCCCTCAGCTCGTCGTCGCCTTGTAGCTGGAGGCAGTCGAAGAACACCTCGGCCGCTTTCTGCATTCTCTCCGAGATGGATGGGACGCCTGCGGCTGCCAGGAGTGTTGCCGTGTTGATTCCTCGCCCGGGGCGAAGGATGAGCCTGAGGTTTTTGTTATGCCAAACTTCCAACCGGGTCGGAGCCTACCGCTCCATGCCGGGGATCCGTATTGCATCTGTGGCAGCAGAATGCATTTATGGATGGTGAGCTTCATCGCCGTGAAGACGTAGCGGTTGAGAAGGAGTGGCGAGAGGGAAGACCTGGAAGCATTCACCTTCCCAATGACCTTCCTGACGTGGTCCCGGAAATCAAGCGGCGTGTTCAAGGTGACTCCTAGGTACACCGCCGTATCTTCCCAGGGTGCTTCTTGTCCTAGCACCCATATTGGATCTGGTAAGTCCATTCTTCGTTTCCGGTGGAACATCATGGTCTGGGTCTTGGAGGGGTTGACGGCGATCCTCCATTCTTCGTACCAAGAGGTGAGACTATCTGTCACCCGTTGGTTCCATAAGACGATGATGAGTCGGCTCGAGCGTCGGGGCTTAGGGGCCGCGAATATAGCCGGTGAGTTGGGTGATGACCTGCCCTAGCGCCTGCATCTGCTGCTGGATAGCGGATGTGATGGTGACGAGGGTTGCCAGAAGGCTCTGCATGGAGTCAGTTTGGCCCGCCTCTTCGGAAACCGTCCTGTTCCATGGATTGTCACTCCTTCGCGATGTGTATTCCTGACTGGGAGGAATGTCGCGGTGGAGAGAGCGAGCATGTCTCTCTACTGGATTCTGTCGGCGGGAAGAATCTCTTCTCTCCGTTGGTCCATCCATAGACTGCTCTTTATGGCGAAGCGGCGGGAAATCCCGTCCAAGATCCAGACGGGGACGCGGTGCTTGGAGAGTGGGCCTGGTCTTTGCAGCGGCGCTTCCAAGGGTGGAAGATCCTGTAGCGCGGGCTGTGGCTTTAGGCGCCGTCTCGGAGGATTTCTTCCCCTTTTTCCCCGATCTCCTCTTCCTTTTGGCCGCTTGCTGCTTCCCCGGGGGATTGTGCTGTCCGTCCTGGTCAGCCTTCCTGTAGTATGGGTAGAGCCGAGATGTTGCGTTGTGTGTGCCTTTGCAGTTGCAGCAGGTAGGGGCATCTGTTTCCTTCAAGCTGCACTCCTTTCCGGGGTGAGGGCCGGAACATTTAAAACAGCGGGGCGCCGCAGTACTGTAGAGAGAACCGGGCCCCCATCGAATACAATTGTAACAGATTTGGGGGCGACGGTACTTGAACGGAGTAATCCGCACCGTTGAGTATACGAGGCGACGAATCTCGCACACCTTCTCCGCCGTCCACTCTGAGTTGACTTGGAAGGATGCGACATAGGTGTCTGTGGAGACGCCGTTCTTCAAAATGTTTCGGACCTGGGTTACTGGGGCGCCAAGCGACTCGAAGCCCTCCTGGATATATGTCACATCCATGTTCGGATGAAGCCCACGGACGGTGAATTTTGTCGTCCGCTTATCCACTGGCAGCCAGGAGCTATACTGCGCCTTCTTGTCATGGAGCATCTGAAGAACCGAGTCATAGTCCGCCGTGTTCCGGACGCTGACCCTGATGCAGTCCTTCGTCTTGGTGCAGAGGAAGTTCAGATCTTTCACAGATGATTTTATGGCCTCCAGAAAGAGGCGGTAGTCCACTACCTCATAAACCAGTATCGCCGGGGGGCGTACTGATTTTTCGGGAGCAGGCGTCTGCTCCGCATCCATGGCAGCAGAGGCGGAAGAGTCCATCGCAGTAGAGGGTCCTTCTACGCCGTCCACCAACGCGTCGTACCGGTTAGAGACCGGAACTGCGGCTGGGGAGAGATGAGTCTCAGAGAGCCGGGCTCTCTTTTTCAAGTTGTCCTCAATAGTGAGGAAGGGCGACTTTTTCTTGGAGTGAGAGATAGACTCCCCTTCCAGAGAAGTGGCCGCCGATGCTGGTTCCTTGTCCCCCATGGTGGCGGAGGGACCGAAAGAGCAAAGGCCCTTTTCAGGGCCAAAAATCGCTGCTGTCAGCAAGGTGAAAGTAGATCAAAGGCACACCACCGTAAGCAGATCCTAAGAAGGACTCTCCCAATCCTGGTTGTTATCTTTTTCTCTTTGTCTCCTTTTCCTTTCCTTCTTTAACTCGCTTTTCTTTCTTCTTTCCTTATTCTTGATTACGATGAACAATATTTGTTTGTATATATAATCAAGAGGTTCTGGAGAATAGGATAATGTGCAGAACTCAGTGTAACATATAATCACGGACCTTTCTACTGACAGATTACTAATGATGATGATGATGATATAATCAAGGAGGTCGTTTTAGAAATGTTTTTATATATATTTGCACAGGTGTTTTGGTCTCAAATTCTTTATTAGCGAACTTTTACGTAAACTCGACGCCAATTATATAATTTTTAAACCGAATGTATAGTCAATTATTGTTATCCTCTCTAATAATGCTTTAGTTGCAGTTGTCAAATTTTTCGTAATTAAGGGCTTTTTGTGGTTGTATTGTGTTTGTTATCAACTTATTATGCTTGGTGCAATAAAAACGAAATTCTCATTGAACTTCACCATTTATCACTCTTCTCGGCGTAATCTTTTTAAAAAAACCTTAAAAATTAAATATTCCGCTCATAAAAAAACTAAACTAATTCTACCATAATTACCGACGCATTCCACCGCAACGGCAAAACTTTGAATCGGTCCGCTCGAAAGAAACATTCCCATCCTCGCATTTCGTGAGTCGGCTCTCATAATTTTCACGTCACACTTATTATGTAGCTTTCCACGCGAAAATTTTACGTAGATAGAGATAACCCCTTGAGCAATTCCTTTCGCAACCCCTCGATGACGCCGAATGTGATGCGAAAAAGTCATCTATATGCAAAGTGCCCCCATATACGGAGGGAAGACGACACGTTTCATTCATCTCCGAGACAAGGAGGACGGGACATGCTGAGACGTTTCCTTTACCGCCATTTTTATCAACTAGACGGAATCTCTTCGCGAAATAATCCCAAACGCATAAGCGATAAAAGGCCATCCCTTGGGAAGACGCGAGTTCACTTTACTGCACATCCATCTGTTAAATGAGTTTTGTACGAAACTTTCTATCCCGTAGTTGATATTGTATGCAAACGTTATTCGTCCATAATGGGGGATAAACTACTTGAGGAATGTGTTTAAGGATTAAAAACGGAAGGAAATATGGTTAATATTAATGACAGTTGAGAAACCTCCTAATAACCATAAAAAATAATAAAAAGGAAGTACAGTAGAAGCCCTTGATCCGTCGCGGTTGGGACCGGCAGTTAGTCAGTTAATCAAAAAGGTCGGTTAAAGCGGAGAACCAATAAAAAAGTACATGTACACAATCTGTAATTTTAAGAATTTATTTTTACGCACTTGAAATATATTAAGATAATACAGATACGAATGTTATGTTATAAGTCAGTCATTATAAAAATCAAAAATTTTCCAATAGAAAAGTACATATACAGAGTCTGCTTAGTTTTCATGGAAACAACCACTCTCTTCCTTTTCTCACCCATATTCTATAATAAATATATAATATAATACAATATAATATACCTAATTTAATATTGATTAAATATCGTAACTAAAATATCAATGAACTTTACTAGTATGTGGGACAACTGACAGCGGACTGTGTGGACAACTGACAGCGTATGCGTACTAGACTGGATTACTATGTAATGAGAAACATTTTAGCACAAGGGACAACTCGTGACATTGTTGCAGAGTGAAAGGAATGGTTAAAACTTTTTTAAACTAGTCGTTTTTATGTAAAATTTCGCACTTAACTGTGGATTTCAGTTTTCAGACCTATGGGCGTCAAACGCCGGTTAATCCGGCGAGTCGGTTAAGCGAAGGTCGGTTAAGAGGGCTTCTACTGCACTACACGCCGGTTTAGGGGAAATCGCTCCTCATCAGGGACCAAACACTAACGTAAAATCACACATTTTCGGGGTTTAGAGCAGCAGTGCCCAAACTTTTCTAATAGCAGGCCACATCAATGGTTGCGAATCCCTTGGCGGGCCGCATTGGAAGTTGTCAATTCTTCGGCGGGCCGGATTAAAGTTTAAATCGGAAATTTTCTATATATTCTGAGATGCCATTAAGTGAAAATCATGGCTAACATTTCAATATTTAAAGTTTTATTATGCAAACTTTAAAAAATATATGAATTTGTGTGTTAAATTTTTCGAATTGATTTTTCGCCTTAGCCTCGCGGGCCGCATTTGGCCCGCGGGCCTTAGTTTGGGCACCGCTGGTTTAGAGGAAACTACCCCACGCCAAGGATCCTTTTTCTTAAACATGCACAAAACACAAGCAGTCAAACACACGTGTCCCTGGCATGGAGTAGTTTCCCCTAAACCGGCGTGTACGTCAGTACTTCCTTTCTATCATTTTTATGGTTATTAGGAGGTTTCTCCATTGCCATTCGTTAAAAATCGAGTTAAATCGAGGTACACTGTAAATCAAGGGTTCCCAATCTTTTCAATGTGACGTACCCCGAGTTGTATCCTAAAACGTCAAGCGAGCACCACCATACTTCGGCAAAAAAGGATTGATCATAATAAAATTAAACCAATGTCAAAGTTGTTAATGTTTTTAAACAGGTATAGAAAAAAAGGAATATCAAATTAATCACTGGTCCTAGAAAACATAATTGTAATCACCGCAGATGAGCACAGGCTGTCAAAGAGCACAATTAAGTCACCAAAGAGCACAGCGGCGCTCGCGAGAAACGAATTTGTTATTATTAACGCATTTAATTCATGTCGTAAGACTTGCGTTAAATTAATGTGCTTGTATTAATTTTCTGATCGGTTAGCGCGGATAAAATTTTGCCAAAGAAAATATTGAAGTTGGAATTTCCATTGTAACAATAATTAGAAAACAAAATATCCGTTGTTTTAATATAAAAATCGTTTTCATTTATAACACCCATTAATTTTACGTGATTTCATGGTAGAGAAAGTGCCGTAAAGGAAAAATAGAAGTTGAGGTTCTCGTGGAAGTCAAATATTTCCATTTAACATTCCATTTAATCAACGCTTCAACTATAAAGGATGCTCAAAACATATCGATTTTCATCTCTTAATCGTAAAATAAAACAAAGCCAGCGTAAAATACTGCATTAATGGAAATTTTTAATGTTTATGTTGTAAGAATGTGTAACCTCCGGCTCATGATTTTCAATTTTAGTCTCTTTATCTTAAAGCAAAGCAAGCGTAAAATACTGCATTAATGAAAATTTTTAATGTCTATGTTGTAAGAATTTGTAACCTCCGACTCATGATTTTCGAGAAAAATAGGGAATAAGATATACCTACTAATGGCACTGTAAAACTAGCAGACATGAAATTTACCCGTAAAATGTTTTCATAAAATGGAGGCTGTCAACATAGAAAAGACAGATAACGCCATGCCTTAGGCTTAAAAATTTCCATGCAAAACTTTTATATCCATACAATCGTATTGTATGGTTTCTATTATTGATATAATATCTAATAATATTAAGGAAGGATAGATCAGAAAGTAGAGAGTTTTCTACGACCGCTTCTCTTTTTATGACCGTTAGAAGATTACCCAACCGGAAAAAATAAAACCATCGCAGCAATTATTCCCGCTGTAGTCCCGGTAGGAAAAGATTCGAAGCGCATGGATGCGAGGGATTAAGCGAGAGGAGGAGGTCAACGATTGCGTCACAACGATCGGGAGCGGACAGAGGAAGGAATTTCCCATTCTGCTTTCTCTCCTGCTTCTAAACTCGCGTGTTTGTGTGTGTGCATGTATATATACATGTATCGCTCTCATTCATCCCCCGCGGGGAAAGACGCGAAGAAAAGAAAAGAACACGCGCGGTAGAGATAATTGGATGAGGGTTTTGCGAGGATGAAAGAGGGAATACGGAAATGCCGCCCGCTCGGCTCTTAAGCGGAGATTGGCTTTATATTACTTTCGATGCATTATTAAAGAGGGAAATTCGTTATTAAATGCACTCCGTCGTATGCTTCTCCTGTGTTTTTTTTAATGCCATCCGGGACTTTTTTTATTATGAGATGACTCTTCGGATGCGTGACTGTCGTACAAAAAAGGTTGCGACATGCGGTGACCGAATGGAATAATTTCCCTCGAATCCAATCAAAAGACTCAGCTTTTTAATTTTTTTAATTGCATGTTGTTGCGAAAAGTTAAATCGCACCAAGCATTATAACCCTTAAGTTTAAATTAAATTTTGCAGGGGTAAATTTTAATGGTGTTTACTTGCTGATGCTCAGGGGCGGATCTAGGCGCATAGCTTATGGGAGGTAATAAGAAAACAAATATATTTACTGACACCTATTAATGCAAAATAATATCATCATCATTATCATAAATATTGTGTATATTAGATATTTGCAAAATATTTCTTGAATGCCTATAATATAAAATAAATTAAATAAGATAATATTTTAATGAAGATTGATCATCTCTCTTAGGGAGGATAATTACCCTATTAACCCACCTCCCCACTTGGTATCCGCCATTGCTGATGCTATAGAAATCAGTTCATCAAAGTTTTCTGAACAACTGAAATGCGATCATCGATTGTAATAAATCCAAATTTTACCTAGCCGAGGTTCACTCGCTATCCTTATATTTCAGATGGCAGAGTGGAAGCATGGCACGAGAAATATTCAAATCAATTCTAAGCCGTATGAAATATCCGCGCAGAAAACCCATATCTCACATTTCTGAAAAGGGTAAAACTCGAATAAAAATAGTGCATTGCATTCGTAAAATCGAGGCCGCCTCCGGACGCGAGCAATAAAGAAGGAAAACTTAAAAGGGAACGCAAAATTGGTATTTAAATTTCCTCTCACGTCAAACGAAATGAACGATACGCCTTAGCTAACAAATTGTTTTATCTCGCCACGACATGCAATAGTGGCTTTTTATCCGTAAAAAATTTCAGGGAAGTCTGCAGCGAGATCGTTAGAAAAACTGGAGAACTAATATATGACGTAAGGGATACTTGACCTAATGAACTGTTTTTTTCTCCCTCTTCCAACTGGAAATTGCTAGCTATTGATTTTATTGCACAGCAATGTACCCTATAGAAATTTATCACTTTATAAATTGCTCGTGCTCAATGCTAGAACTGTATATAATCTCAAATAAGAATTATATTGGATTTCCTAAATTATTTAATACACCTATAGTGTGTTTTCGTTTAATAAGATGGTAAATCATGAAGGACAAAAATCTCGTTTAAGATTCTATAGAAGTAAGTGGTTCTGACGATGATTTTAAAATTTAGCCATTTAATCTCAGCTTTTTATAACATTTTTGGATAATGTAAAAAAAGATGTGCTCTGATTTTTATGCTTACTGAGTTTCGTAAACTTTAGTCTGTCCTCTTACGTGTTATCAAATTGATTCGTATTTTAAACAAACAGATTATGAATCGCATAGTAATTATATTAAAAAACTTTTTAACTGGCGAAAAGGAACGCCTGTAGAGTTAACTAACCGGGTATAGAATAACTAGAATTGACAATAACTTGAATTTTTAAAACTTAGGACTTGAAAAAATTTTATACAGCGTTATGTACGATATTTGCATGTATAAATGGGTTAATATTACCTGAGTTGTTAACTAACTTTTCTTTAAGTGTTTACTTAATATTCATTTTTTTTATTTGTATGGACCATTCTTAAGTAGTCATATCGATCAACCGTATTCTCCTATTAACTATAATGGGTATTTGGTAAATCGGGAGTTTACTGTATGTCAATCGATAAAAAAATTGAAAAAAATGTCAATAAATTCATTCCTGAGAGAAATTATTTCACGAGCTATCCTGTTAATTTGTTTGATTGTGTTCTTAAAATGTTTTTTTTTCAAAGAGCAAGGCCTCTCCATCTCATTTATTGTTATGGTCTTCCTCGCCGACACGGTAATTACTTAAGGTTATTTTATCTGAGCATACAGAACAAAATACCAGCTACTCCGAGCGCTGTCACGCATTATGATGGATAGATAGTAAACCGAACTTCCTTCTTGCCCAATTTAGGTCGCTTAACGGGGTAAAAACGAGAGTGAAAATAAACAACTTGCATCCTTCTCTACGGTCCAGGGTTTGCGCTGCAAGACCTCCAGACAAGGCGTCTCCGTCCATCTCCAGGCCGAAAAGAAACCGGCGTCAGATTGAGAAAGCAATTATCAAGTCGCTTGCCGCCAAAACGCATAAAAAATGTTTTCGTCCGTGCAGCAAAAAAAAAGATAAATGAAAAAGACGCTTGAAATCGCCTCTAAAACAATTTACCGAGATGCAATGTCAGAGTGACGGCCTCTTCAATCAACGGTGAACGTAATGAACCATTAGCGCCGCATAATATGTTGCTGAAATTGAATGTCCTTTCACTGCGAATGACACGATCCATTGACCTCCAGAACGCGACTCAATAAAACTTCTCTCCCGGATGTCGAAGAAGGCCTGAGCTGGATTGCGTAAAATTTTTTGTCTCATGCTGAGAGAGTGAGGAGTATTAATGGATCCAGATTATAGGTTGATGCATAACATCCTGTCTGTAGGAAAACCTTGGAAAAATTTGCCAAGTGTATCGAATTCCATTTCAACCTTGGTTTTATCAAGCGAGAAGGATTCGTATCAAGACAAGAATCGGCGCATCCTCAGCTGAAATCGCATATGTCTTTTATTATTTCTGTCATTCAAATATAGTGTAAATAGCTTTATGACTGGAAGTACAGACGCACTACAATTGCTATACCATATTTTGTTATTTGAGAAGTATCCCTATTTAACTAACCATCAAATCATGACATCAACAGCCGATCATCTTTGTAAATCAAGAAAATTCTTCTTCGGCGCATTATTATTCCGAAATTAGAATTTATGAAAAGTATTACGTAAAATTTGATTTTTTTATTCCTAATTAAAAGTAATGGTGTAATTTCTAAGGTGAATAAAAAAAATTATTTGGAGAAAAAATTGAAAACTTTTTTACTTTAATTTAACCATGTAGTGCCTAAATCATTTTGAAAAAATCTTAAAACTCATTTTGTAGTCATAAAAATAATTTCATCATCTTTAAGTTTTAAAATTATCATTTATCATTCCTAATAAATTGACGTCAAGAACATTATAAGCTGAAGCATGAATATTCAACGAGTGTATATAAGTACTCGCAGCATAGATTTCCTTTTTTAATTATTTCAGTTTTGGACAGTAGAGGATTATAATAATGATATGTAAACAGTGTTATGAATACTTTATTAAGCACATTATATGGATTCAAACTGATTTTTAAAAGGATGCGATGCGCAAATAATAGTTTTTAATGGAAACTATGCAACTCATAAAAATCACGGTCCACGCATTTTCAAAGAAAATAGTATATCGTTGGATGTATTTTTGATCATGAATACTAATTTATGTTGGAATGTGATGTGTTCTCTTTTAGAAAGAACCATTCTCTATAAAACTTTTACTCTATCCTTGCGATTGACAAAAAATTAAATGCATCGACTGCGAAAGAACAATCCCGCTGTCTCGCAGCTCATGTCGCGAGACTAATAAAAAATTCCACTGATTCACGTGAGGCTTAAAAAAGTAGAGTAAATAAAACTCGAAAAGGATATTTACCAAACACCTTTACCAGACGTGTGCATAAAATATCCAAGCTTTATAAGAGGATTCCTCCACCGATTTCGTAACGATAATCAAATATCATCTTACATCTACTTAGTAACTCGCGGCAAATGTAAGAGTTCCAACTTATGGTGTAATGAGAAACGTTGATAACATAAATGATACGTAATGAAATATATACATAAATATATACTTGCACATATACGTACATGAATCCGGAAGAGCACAGGAGGAATATTTGAGAAGACGAAAATTGATAACAGGTAGAATTAATAAATACATAAAAACCGATTTCCAAAAACTTTCATTTGGAGGATAGGAGTGAGACGTGAACTATGAGAGAAGATATTAGCATATTAGAGGCTTATGGGTATAGTGTAGGCTGGAGAAAATTAGTTGGACGGAGAAGAAAACAAATGGGGAAGTTGTAAATATATCAGTAAGTCTAATTAGAGTAATAAGCCAGAGTCAAAATAAATGGGTGGGTCAAATAATTTGAAAGAAGTCATAGACGGGAGGATGGTGGGAAGGTCAAAGATGTTGGAAGAGAAAAGGAGTGTTGAATTTATTAAAGGAAGAGAATAGCTATGAGGCGATGAAGAGAAATCCTTGAGCGGAATAGATTGGGCTGGGTCATTCATATACTCGAATATATGAATACATAAAGATATAAAAATATCATTTAGTCAAAATATGAATACTTAAAGAACAAACAAATGAAAGAATGAATTAATAAATTACATAATAATTCGGCAATAAACCAACATAAGACTTGATAACTCCTCTTATCTTCAAAATCATGGCTAAATTATGCTTATTCATCTATGTGTGCGTAAAATCAATAAAAAAGATGTCACATATTGTATAATAACCTATCCCAAATGCTCTTACATAACGAGAGTAACAATGACTGAGCTATGTGATCCCATATTGTGTGTGTGTATGTATATATATATATATATATATATATATATATATATATATATGTACATACACCTACCTACATACGCAATACGTAAGACAGATATTCCAATGTAACTTTTACCTACATGCCTCGCATACTCCATAGTGCACGCCACCTTCGCTTTAAAACTCCATCGCCGTCATCTCGAAATAACCTCCATTCGACCTCTTTTCGCCCCTTCGCGATCGCAAAAAACGCGGTAGATGGCTTTCTCTTCACATATTTTCTGTATCGGACCCATTCCGAACCCCTTCTCTCCCGTGCGACAACAACATATTCTCTCTTAACCTCCTACTTCTTTTCTCTCTCTCTTTCTCATGCTATAACCCTCCGACAACCACTCGATGTATCTGGGAATGGATTGAGAGGGTATTGATGGGGGTTAGGGAGGGGGTTTAGAAGCGAGGAATCTAAACGAGAAGGGACTTCTCTCGTGAAAGCATCTTCCTCCTCTGCTCCCTGACCCGGTTGTTCGGAGCGCATCGTGAGCGAGGTCATGTCAGTAAGGGGAGTACGTTCGGAGGTGTAGCTTTTTATGCGAGAGAAGATAATTAGGGAAAGGGGAGGTATTTTGATGTTGGAGAGAGGTTACAGCAAGGAGGGAAAGGAATGGCGAGGGAATAGGATAGGAGAAGAAAGCTGGAAGGTGAGGTTTCTTTTCTTCTTCATTGCCTAATGGCTCGGTGGGTATAGTAAATTGGACCCACCTTCCCCTTCGGTTCGTAGCTTGGAAGGGATTATTAAGGGGTTGCCGGGGGAGATGATGTCGATCGAGTTAAGAGGCGTTCCTGAATAAGATGGGGAAAAGGTTTTATGTTTGATCGGGGACGAGGTGCTGAAATGGGGGTTCCCAAGGCGACGGAATTGAGTTAGTTGGTTTTGAATTGGCAGTTCTAGGGTTGGGGGTAACTGGATTACAGATGAAAGGTTGTGGAATACGTTGATGAAGTGTTACGCAAGGATTTTTTCTTTCATATCTACCCTTTTTGCTGTGGTTTTTTAATCTACAGTTAATGTTTCGAGAGCGTTAATTTTCTTTGCACAATTCTGCGCAAAATGATATAATAAATGACTTTAAAATAAGGATATGAGAAATATATGTTATTTTCGGTCAATGTGTTCATAATCTTGAAGTTGTTAAAGATGACCATTTCATTACCTTCATTCTTTCACAAAGGCTTTCATATTTAACCTAAACCATTTGAATGTTTATACTTATAAATTATTTCATATTAAAACCGATGAAACGAATCGGAGCCGTTATGATTGTGTAAGGTAGATCTAAAGAAATTCACAACAATTTGTGCAACTATGCAATTTGTTATTTTTGTTGAGAAATACATTTGTATCGCACGCATTCGCAACTCTATATCTCCAACTCC
This sequence comes from Tanypteryx hageni, assembly GCA_028673005.1. NCBI lineage: Eukaryota > Metazoa > Arthropoda > Insecta > Odonata > Petaluridae > Tanypteryx > Tanypteryx hageni. Next base: position 46,680,985 of record CM054117.1, read on the forward strand.
TCGACATATTTGAGTTATAAGAGTTCAAGTCAATGAATGGGGATAATATATGCTGGAAAAGCTCCTCGGATTATTGATAAATAGGGAAATAGACATTAGAGTTGTGGAAGTTAGGCTAAATTCCCTCCTATTTTATCTAAATACGTCCTCGGTGATTTGTTCTGCTAAATAATATAGCTTAGACTCAATCAACTCCTAGTAGATAAAATTAGCCATCTGCCCACGCAAAACGGTGGGTGGCTTGAAGTCGGATTCGTGGGAGGTTCTAGGTCGGGATTAATGAACGAAGTTCTAGGAACAGGAAGCGCCGAGATTAGCAAGAATGAACGAGAAGCGCGTGAGGGTGCGGCCGCAGTCCCTGATTGTGTCAAGATGATAGACTCGAGATAGAGCGGTGCGTAGCTTATGTGCTACTCGTCAGGTGACGTAGGCGAGGCATCGCGGAGATTCATATGATAGGATGGAAAAGCAAAGATAATCTCTTGGCAGAAGCGAATAGTTGGTGAGATTGTCCAGGTGTTGAAAAGGAGTTAGACGGCCAGTTCGCAAGACGTGAATCTGAGGACGAGTTCTTTCACGACTCCATCAACGAAATAACTCCGTTTGCTGACAAATGAACGTTTAGAATTAGTTTCGTCTTGCAGATCCTCTTTGCGATTATCCCCTGCATCGTATTTCAACTGTCAGAACCAGTTCTCTTTCTCGAAATAACTTCGTGCCCGATGGAGAAAATAGTGATCCGAAATAGGTGGCCGTCATGCATCGCGTCTTGTAGAAAAGGTCATATTTTTCTGGGGGTTATGCAGGTAATTGCGTTTTTTCTGAGATCTACGTCAATTTATGGCATAATAGGTATGAAAAATGACACCGAAATCGTGTCGCTAGAAGCGATCCGGAACCAAAGAAGTGATGTAACGCGTGACACGAATAAAATCTGTTATTCGATAAAAATTAATCCCATCCAATGTCATGATACAACAATTAATCACTTGCTGCATATTAATTAAGCGCGTTCCATTTCCAAAAGAGCTGATTCGCCGCCCCTCAGTTATATATAGAAATATATAACAAAAATATAAATGGCAACCTGCCTCATTCCTAGTGATCTGTCGGTAGACAGGTCTGTGATTTTGATTTAAATCAGGTTCCTTATGTCATCCCGCCCCTCAGAGAATCCTTCACATCTTGATAACTCTTTCCTCTTCAAGTGATTCAACATTTGAATCCCCTTCCACTTTTTCTTTAAGTTTTCCTTTGATTACGCCTTTAACCATGCTGTATCTCCTCAAGAAATTCCCGTTGCATTTCTTTCTTATAAGTGGTGTATTATTCTTTCCTCCCCTATCCTTCCTAATATTTTAAATGTATCTGTTCTTCTTCTCAATTCTTCTTCGCACCCACCTCTCGTAGTGTTTCGTATTATTTAATATAAACTCATATTTCCAACAAATACAAGGGTATAAACTAAAAAATCAATTCACCAACCTTTTCCCTAATTCTTTATCGATTTTTATTGTGGAAAAAGTTCGGAGTTTGTGTATGGTTTATCAATTTTGTCAACTTCAACCACGTCTAGTTATTGTTCTTTGAATTTTTACTCTTAAATAGAACCTAATACTTAGATTAAATCATTAGATTTTCTCAAAACGAGTTCAATGACTGTCGTCAGTTTTGCTTTTTTCCTAGTTTAATCACCAATTTAGGACGGATTTAAGCACCAAATTTTCTAATAAATAACAAATTACGCCTTTTATGACTCAAATTTATGGATGCCTAAAAAATGCCAGTTACAGAACCGCGAGAATCGAATAGAAGTATAAAAAGGAAAATATATTTTGGAATTTAAAAAATATGACATTTCACGCAATTTTTATCAATAATACTACTAGTTAGTTCTTTAAAACGTTACATAGGTATAAAATAGAACAGTTAAATAATTTATGGTAAATCAAGTATCTTAGGCCCTAAGGAAAGTAATTAGAATTAATTTAATCATGCTTTATAAAAAACAAGGTTGGACGATAAAAATTACGAGACATTGGATAAAACATAATATACCATCGAAATCTCATAGGTGTAAGCAACCTCAAAATTGCAACTAAACTAATTAATCAACAACTCGCTACTTGACAAAATCTATTCGTTCATAATTGACTTCGTGGTGGATTTGGCTTAACATCTACTCGCCACTTCCCTTCTTTAAGTCGACCGCGGCGCGTGGGCGAGCGTAATTCTGGAGCCCTGGGCGTAACGTAGATTCAGACCGAAATAAACAGTGCGGAAGACGTAGCTTATGCCCTATGGAGTGGTGATATTTCGGCGAGTAAAACCGTTGTGTCAGCGGAAAGGAATCTCTTAAATGCGATGAGAAGTAGGTGCGGTGACACCTTTGTTGGCGGCGTAGCTAATCCGGAGTTAAATGAGAGGTGAGTTTTTCGTCATTGGGTTCATGATTACGAAACGTTACGCGTGAAGCGTGTTCGGGTGTAAGTTTCGGGTCAACGCAAACGGCGTCACCCGAAGGTGCGAGCGATGCGCTGGTGGCGTTGGGTAAACGCGAGGGCAGTAGTCCTGGTGCGCCGATCGGTGGCATTTATGGAACGCGCGATATTTATCGAGTCAGAGCGTGAGAGAGGTTAGACCGATATTGAGTGATGTAACGTCAGCACGCTAGGATGTTGCTGGCTTAGGATGCGAGAAATGCTTAGAGCTTAGGGCAATGGTTCCCAACCGTGGTGCCGCGGCAAACTGGGGCGCCGCAGCTGATTTTTAGGGGTGCCGCGATAAAACTAGTTTTGTACATAAATTTGGATGTGTTTACAGGTAACTAGGGCATTAATTTTATCTCTAATAAGTTGATTATGGTGTGATACCAACAAATGGATATGTCTAAAGGTTTTAATACTCGTTTGTGAAAATATAAAAACATTGCTTGAGGGCTGGGGTGCCGCGAAATTCTGTTTATCTTTGATAAAAAAAAGGTTGGGACCTACTGACTTAGGGGATAAAATGTGAGGGTAGCCGAGATAGCAATAGGCTTAGAATGAGAAGATTCCGGTAGACCGCGAATGTTACGAATGGTGTTGGGAAATAGGTTAAGAATTCACGGACGGTGCCGGATCAAGTGTGAGAAATCCCGAGCCTTATCTCCGCCGACATCGAAGGAAAAAAAAAGGCAAGGGGTAAGAGGAGAGGATGAGCCGAAAGAGGCTCTCGTATACTCTCGGGGAAGCTAACGAGGGAGGGATGTCGTGTTCGCCGTTGAGAAGCTTTGTTTGGTTCTTCATGGATGGGAACGGGAGTGAAAGTTTGGAAAAAAAGGGTTAGCGAGGAGATAGAGGGAGAGGTCAGTCGGTGTGGGGAGGAAAAGATGCTATTGCATGGTGCGGGATCGCGCGCGGTTATGTCACAAACCGGAGGAGTGGTGGGGGAGTAGGTGGGAAACAGGTTAAAAGGAGGGGGGAAAGGGAGAGGAGAAGGATCTTGCTCAGCGCACCGAGACCGATCGGAGGATTTTTTCAAATTAATCGGTGAAAGCTCTCTTTTTTCTCTCTCACTCACTCGCTATTACTCATGGAGGATCCCAATCCTGTTGCTTTTGTTATCATTCCGACGCCGTCTGGCCTTTCCAAACGGTTTTTTTAATTGCGTTCGCCCCTCGCTCTCTTTGACGTCAGGGGGGGGGGAAAGATAAGCTCCTCGATGCTATTCGGTTTTGATGGCGTGACTAAGCATCGAAAATCCACATCCCGAACTTCCATTGTTCGAAATCGTTCTTCATCTCTCGGATGGATCTCGAGGGTCGGGAGCGTGATCTGCTCTTGTTAAGGGGCGGGGAGGAAGCCGGTTGTAGGATTAATGGCTTGCGCAAATATTTCCGGCGTAAGACGAGAGCAAAACAAGGTGCAAGAATGAAAGGGGAGTTCCATTTATGTCTTGTCTTCTCTCAAATGAGTAGGAAGTCGACGCTGAACAGATATTCTAGACTCGTAAAATCGATTTGCTCCGAAGTTGAGGTATGAGATAACCGAAGGAATGTAATAAAATAACGTCTTGAGCGGATCTTTAACATATAACTAGCGTTCATTAGTTGCTAGGTAAATAGAAATGTTCATTTCACAAGATTATTCTGTTGGGTCCATTGAGACCATAAAATAATAAACAAAACGTTAAATATCTAACTTATGATTTCAGTTATGTATCTTTAGTCGTTACATCATGACAGGTAGTATATTTTCCATCTAATATGATTGTGGGTCGAAGTTTTGCTGAGTATGTTGAAGTTCTTTTCGCTGTTATTCCACTTGTATTCATATAAAAATGCACGTAATAATGTATATAGTACTGTATACTATAAATAAGGTGATATATATACTATCACATAATAATAATAATAAGTTCTCGAACACAAACAGGTTTCCCCAATTAAATGTGTTATAATAGATTTACTATAAGCACATACGACCATATGAACCTGCGAACCTTGCATTGGGAGCTAGACACGCTAACCACACCTCTACCAAGGCCTGCTATGTTCTCGATACATGAAAACGAGAGTAATAATTCAGTGATAGTAATCACATAAAATGATAAAAAATATCGTTTTAATTAGGATGTAAATAACAAGCAAAATGCATATCAGTTTATGATAATTAATAATGATAACTACATAGAACTAGTAATGATTGTAAATATTTAAATTTGAGTAATGCACAACAGTTCCTCTTGGCAGCTGGCTGAGGGTCATAAATGATGCATATATCAAATAAAACAATTTTATATCTAGATAAGATATGAAATAACCAATGGCTCGTCTGTATTTTCTTGGATCTACTTAGGATAACATTATTTACCTATAAATATTGCTGAATTGTATTAATTCCATACAATTTCCGAAATTCTTCAAAATTTATCCATCAATAAGGAACTGGTTGCTCAAAAAATTAGAAGAGTAGCCATAATAAGTGAGTATAAAAATGTAAACAACCTTCAAACATTTTTTAAAATATCACTCCGAATCGCTTAAATTTCTTTCTCCAACTATTTTTACTCCAATCGTAAAATTGTTCTCATTGATAAATATTTCAAGCGTGACTGAAAGAAACTCGATTTCTTGATGTTTTCAAGCCCGTTCACGCGGGAAAGTAACATCTCTTTCATTCCTTGCGACGAATCTTCTGGATTTACATTTATAATCTCTGAGACGACCGTATTTCTCAGCTCGACGCCCACCACATGCCACATCACCGGAGACCGACCCATTCATGAATATTGCATGCGTTTAGACCGTCCTGCTCTCGGCTTGCGCTCTTAAAATGCAGCACGCGTAATGGACCGATTACTTCTGCCTTCATCTGTCATGGTGATATAAAAATAATAACACACCAAGTTTTTGTCAGTTGGCCTAGCAAATAATAATGACATATTGCTAATTGTTAATTTTTTAGACTTTGTAAAATGCTTGGATAGCCAGAATTATTTTACCAAATACTTTAAAAATACCAGACAAAAATTATGCTAGAGCAAGATGATGTTTATTTAAACAATATGTTGTATTGTAGAAAACACCCCTTTTCCGTATATAAACATCGTCGTAGTTGCTCCTCTTAAAAAAAAAGATATTTTCGTCTTAAGCATAGGCAGAAACGCATATTTTATATGTACTTATTTAAAATGTCTCCTTTGAGTTTATCTTCAGTGTGATAATTTTATAAGGAAAATTCAAAAGCCTATATTTGCAACAAAATCAACGAGCAAATACGTCCGAGTCGGCAGCTGGATTTGAATCAACGACATCAGCATTACACAGCTGATGCGCTGTATTAAATCGGGTCCATTTAAACTTATAGTTTGCTTTTTGTTAAATTCGAAATAATTGTTCTATGATTATTTACTATTACTCGAATTAAGAATTTAATTAATGTGTTCAATCAAAAAAATCATACCCTATCATTGCATGAAAGCATTACACGAACAAAGGCGCAATAGACATTTCTCCGCTTAGCTTACCATCATCTTGGTTAAAATTAAGGTCAAGCAAAATTTAAATCGAATTTCAATGAAAAGGTAATCTAAAAACTAGAACTATGGATATCAAATTAGTTCATAAGTAGATTTCTATTTTGAACCACGATCCCTCTTATTCCGCTAAAAATAGATATTCGAACCTTATTGTTTAAAACTACATCTAGAAAAGATTTTAAAATAGTTGAGGAGCATTTATATTTGTGCAGTAAATTTAACCTCACTCTATGAAAAACCGTATTATTGTTGACTATATGTTATAGCTTTATGATCTTCCTTTTCCACAAAGAGTTAGATAAATATAAACAGTCACTTAGTCCAGGGACGGCGGAAATATTACGCGAGATAGATTAAATGTCTTGGAAAGTCAACATTCAACGTTAAAAGAAGAAAATGGCTGATTTTATTGAACATTGAGCTCAATAGAATGAAAAAAGAGAATTAGTTCGACTGGTAACGGTAGACTTGCTAACATTGCACTCAAAAGTTTTCTGCTTATATCGTTGATCAAAAAGAGTTGCCAAAGAAGTTTTAAGCCGCGAAATGTTTAGCTACATTAATTAATTAACGAAGGAGTGCATGTACTACCTGAAAAAGCACATATAAATAAAAAATTTAATATAACCAGTTGGCGATATTTATGGGTCTGGCCATTACTGGCGGAATTTTTAAAGTTTTTCGGTAAATAAATAAATTGACGTTATTTTCACTTTCCATATGATTAAAGAGAAAAAACTTGCGCGCAAAGGAAGCTTGAAACGAGCTGTTTATCACGGGGATCGTGGAAACGGTACCGTCCGAGAACACGCTAAACAAAAGTGATCTATGTCTCGTCAAGAATCGTACGTCCTATCCTGCGTAAACATTAAAGGAGAGAAATGAGAAACAAACGCGCAGAGTTTTCGAGGCGTGATAAATGACTCGGAGGGAACAAGCGGTTTGGACCTCGGCCAATACCCTTGAGATAGAGAGAAAGAGGAAGAACCGAGTGAAAGAAGAATAAGAAAGCAACAATGCGAATAAAAGACGGCTAATAACTCCTGGCGAATTAATTGCGGAATTGCAAGCTCGTTTGGACGCATGATGTATATCCCGAACTTTATCACGGAGGCGCAGCTCCGCGAGTTTTTTTTTTAAACCTTGGTGTTAAATCTTCATAAAAGCGATGACTCACGTCGCGCGCGCACGCGAGCGAACGTTAGTTCGTTTCCTTTATAAGGGCGCGAGACAGAAAAACCCGTTCCATGATGCACGCTAATACATTTATTTTTCCCTCATAAACGACCTACATCTTAGGTGAAAACGAGAGATTAATCCTTTGCCGGAATATATTTCGGAGTTATTAATTCAAGGCGGCGGTTAAAAAAATTGGTATCCCCTCTCAAGAAGGCATTTCTCTGCACGTTACTAATGACACGCGGGTTGGGAGGACAAATTAGACGATTAATAAATACCACAAGGCGAAGGAGACCACCTCGCGGGGCGAATTTATCGAGTCGCGCTATTCGAGAGGCAAATGTGACATGCGGATGAGAAAACACTGCCATAGAGATGGGAAAAAGTTTTTTTATTCCACTTTATTTCACTCTCAGAGCGCGCATATGAATCCCGTTTCGGTTTCGGTCGTAAGGTTAGCACGATGATTCTTCATTGCTATTGATCTAAACTCCACGGTATACCACCGTGAATATTACCCGCTACCCTTTCGATCATTTCAAAATGCCAGTGAGTCGTGCAATATCTACCATCTTCCTGCCTCTGTATCTCTTGTTCAATAAAAAAACTGCAGAAACTACACCCATGCCTACAGCAATGGGCGAGCCGGGCGGGTGCCCGGGGCGCCAAAGTTTTGGAGGGCGCCATCCCAATCATTTATCTATGCATTATTTACGAGTGAATAAATATTGGATCCAATTTATATCGAGGAACGGGCTAGAATCTTGACGGTGTTCCTTTTAATTATTCATTATCAATAATTTTTACAGAGCGATGAATAAATTAACATGTACTTTGGAAATATCTCAATATACATTAACATAGGGGGAGTTCTATATACTACGAACGGGTCATTTTTCGGATTATAAACAACAGAGTAAAGATGACATGAAGTGCATTCGGATGGAATAAAAATATCTCAAAATCAATTATCCCAGTCCGTCTAAAGAGAAGATTTGGCGATCATTATGGCTTCCCTTTTCTGGTCTATGCATGTAACACATGGCTTATGAACACCAGAATGGTTCAGCGCCTAGGTAGAGGAGTATGTTTGGAGCGAGATGAGATCGCAAAAGGAACGCCTAGGTAAGAAACTGCAATGTATGTGTATGCAAATTAATTGTGAGAGTAAAGGCCCTAAAGTGGCAGTGGGCGGGTCATATTGCTGGAAGAAATGATTAGCGTTGGATATTTAGCTTCATCTAATGGATCCCAAGAAGCAGCAAGAAACCGAAAAGAAGACCGAAAGACAGATGGGACAGAGGGCTTGTGAAGATCTTAGGGCCAACTTGGAGGAGATAGGCAGGCGATAGGGAAAACTCTAGGAGTCTGGGGGAGGCCTTCATCCTCCAATGGAATGAAAAATGCTGAGGATAATGATTATACGTATATACACGAGTCTGTTTTAATTCTCTTCTGCTTAAGAAGGATCTAGTCCTAGAACGAGTACGGCATATAACGAGAACTTCATCATAGCGAGCAAAAACACCGTCATTTTCTTAGCGTTACATATACGGAATTAAACTTTCGGATATTGCGAATGCTCGTTAGAACGAGTATTTTTATGAATCTTATAAATTCTCGCTATATAGAAGTTTCACTATGTATATATATATTATTTTTATTTCATCCTCAAAGTGAACACGCGGGCGATTAATTTTCCAAAGGACAACCGCGCGGAACGTGTAGCATTTACGGTTCACCTCGCCACGCCTAGCGGTGCTAGCGGCGACTTCAATAACCCGAACAAGTCTCCCCGGATGATCTTCCCTATCTTTAACACACGACTTTCAAAGCTTCGACGCACTTCCGAATGATTTACGCGGATATTTATTGTCGGATGATTGCGGCCCAAGGATGGGACGTGTTTGAGAGCGTGTAACTAATTACGAAACGACATGGCGTTGCCGTTCTTTTTGCACGTTCTGATTGAGACGAGCTCATTTTAAAAATCGGTTCCGCAAGATAAAATACGAAGACTAACTTTTTCGAGTTTATTACAAGCGAGGACGTGTCGCAACGTAACCAGCCGACCGAGTGGTTGTCAACGAAGGTTTTTACCGACTGCGAAGGCCACAAGCTGTCTCAGCGGAAGCGATGGCGATAATCGAAGCATTAAGCCCAACTCCTCTCTTTTATACGTGCGATTTGGTGCGCGCCAATTGCACCGGGGGTGAAAGGGAAGAGGAAACATGGCAACCGTGGATCTCATTATTTTTTTAAAGGTAAAAGGGTCTTTCATACGAAGTTGGAAAGGAAAAAAACAGGCACAGTTCGATGCTGTGCTTAAACAAGCATAAAGCTAAGAATGATCCATCATTTGTTTTCTTGTTTTTAATTTTAGCTCGCCGTCGGCGTTCCGGAATTAAGCTACCGTAAAAAGCGAAGCCAATTGTAAGCAGTAAAAAAAGAGCAGAAAATTCTAAAAATAGACTTCTCGGATAATTTGTTTCGTAAAACCATAACATTCTCTTGTGTAGTAGCGATTTTGATAATTCCCCCGTATTGCCAGCTAGTTTGTCACAGAAAAATATAAAACCTTCACTTGAATAATTGGTTGTACAGAGAATTGACTGACAACTCAAGGTTACAGTTAGCGTCATTGGTAAAGAAGTTTATTCATGAGATAGTCCTAAATGCCCCGAGGTGGTGCATTCAAAGAAACGCGAAAAATGTTTTTTGTAAATATACTTCGTATGTCATCATTGGTATATATATATATATATATATATATATATATATATATATATATATATATATATATATATATATACCCCCATATGCAGGATATATAAAGAAATTCCAAATGCTTGTCCAAATTTAAAAAATCCACCTCAAAATAGACCAAAAGGGAATGCTGTCTTATTTTTCTTATACTGTTAGTTTAAAATTTTAGAAGCATAAATTGAAGCTTGAGACACTTAAAAAACGGATCCCACCTTTCCATGAGACTCTCGTGTCTTTCTCTAACGAGATTAGAAGTTATTGCGATAAGTTATAACTATAAAATAAATCTTACGCTTCGGACGGTAATTTAATATTTCCTATCATTGAGATAGCTTTTATTGGCTTAATACTTAATTGAAATACAGAAATTATATCTAGAATGAAACTACTAGGGGGGGAGGGGATACACAAGTATTACCGTGAAACCGCTTGTAACGAAGTGAAAGGGTCATTCCAAAGATTATTCATCGGTAAATCAGTAGTCTTCATATATTTAACAGTTTTTGCGGTCCCATGACTAGCAAAAATTTCATCAATCAATTCTAGCGTACGATAAAAACAAGAAAAAACAAATAATGTGCCCGTTACTTCTTTTATTTATCGCGAGATGCTAAGGATCACGACCCGCGGCGCTCTTGAGGGACTGACATTTCAGAGGCGAAAAATAGATCGGATAGAGCTGCTAAGACAGAAATGCTGAAAATCAGGACGAGAGCGTGAGCGCTTGTTAACGTACCAATCACGACTCAAAAGCCTGCTATCAAAATCACGACGGGCTCATCCCTGCGGAATTGCGGAACAAATAACGAGTATCTGAGGGAAAAAAACGTTTACCGTCAAAACCCACTCCGGTAATCATCTCCTTTGACCTTTCGTGTCATTCGAATACAAATTTAAGAGAAAGTACGCGTTTTTCTCCAAAAAAATCATTTAGACAGTCAAATCGGCCATTTATACATTTGAATATTAAGGTCGTTGATTCGCTCATTTTTAGTTCTATCTGATACCCCACCATATAAAAATATCCAGCGTAAAGATTAATAAATTTTTCGCGATTTTTTATGCTGCCAAAATTTTCATTAGTTAATTATATATGTGCACTTACGGTGAATTGCGAAAAAGAGATATGCCATAATTCTGGAGAATATGAAACGCCGTGAGAAATAGTTTTATGCGAATTTTTTGAAGGATTGCGAAAGATTCTGAAATATTCTTTAAAAAAACTAAACATTTAAAAAAAGATTAATAAACTTCTGTGAGCTGAAGAACAGGAAATAATATTTGTGCGCAAGCTTGTACTATATCCCTCAGACTTCATCTCTCTCTTTTCGTTATAGCCATTTAATTTATGAATTTTTGAGAAATATAACATGAAATGCTTCTTTATAGCTGTACTCATATTTAAATATTCTTATGACCAACTTCGAACACGATTCTATTTTCATTTAATTTTTTGCCGGAAAATCACGAATCCACGTCTTGCTCTATCTTCAAGCGGATACAATGCCTCATTGAAATATATTTTTTTCTTTAACCACCGCAAATATTGCGGACAAATAAATCACTAAATCTGCCCACGAAACCGTTGACCATTTTCCTCATTTATGGAACACGGAAACGCTTAGACTTTCTACGATAACCTCGCGATTTCCCAGTGCTCCTCAATTCAAATTCCGCGCCGGGGTCTAAACGGGCAGACGAAAAGGAATTCCGATTTTACAACTCTTTCGCGACTACGCACGAACCTTTCCCTTCCTCCCGCCACATTCCGGCACCAATGCAGTCAACGCAATCTACCGAATCGCGCGCTCAATTGGCCATTCCCTTCATTTATGATCCTCGGACAAGTTCCGCAGGGGCTATATAAAAAACTAATAATAAACCTTTAATGGGGACGAACAAGATGGCGACAGATCCTAAAAGAAAAACAAAATGGCGACGAGGGGCAGTTGCGCCAGCGCGTGCGTTGCACGGGTTCACGCACGCCTGAGACCTTTCGAAGACGAAAGGGATCACTCCCCCGCCTTTCAGGAAGTGCTTGTCGATTCATTCTATTCCACGAGCAAGGACGAATGCCCGCGGATGTATTCCGATCGTCACCTTTCCCCGCTATCGCTTATTTCTCTTTCCTTCGCCCCGGCTCGCTGTGCGACTGATGCTCATGCAGATGACGCGGTAGCGTGAGAACGGGCTTCCCATCCGCATAGTTGTTTTAACAAAAGAAAAAGAACTAGGTAAGGCGATGGTAATGAGAGGAGAAGGGTGAAACAGGGAGAGGGGAATAAGGCAGAGAGGGTGGATCACTAAAACGAGAAACCGCCGTACGGAACGTTTCTTCCCCGCGTGTACTGGAGGTCGTACGGCATTTGTCTTGCTAAGGAAAGCGACAAGAGTCGAGGAGAGGTTGGATTGCCGTGTTCCACATAGAAAGGTTCCAAAAGCCGGATACACCCACCTGAATCTTCTTTACACGACCGGAGTCGGGTGTATTATCGTTCCGAGGAATCTTCCGAGGCTACCGTGCACCCCAGTATTAATATTCCCCCAAAAGGAAAGAATGACGAGTCTCTCGGAGGGTGAAAGGAATGACGAAATTCCATTCATCTCGCGGGGTTGAGGATATTTCTCTTTTTTTGTCTGGATTTCATGCCGCGTCATCGATCGCCCGCGGTAGAAAGGGAGAAACTTTGTTACGCTGTTATACGCCGACGCCGTTGGTGGCACGGTCTAATCTTGTTTCACAATGTTCAAATCGTAGAGCGCGTTTTAACACGTAGATGTGATTAATGTTGTGAAACATTATCAATTTCTGCTAATTCGCTGCTACACGTTGCTTCTTTAGTGACGCTTAATTTTAATTTTAACTGATGCTGCTGCAACCTCGCATAATTCCTTCCTGTATTATATTTTATTTTACGTATGTAACTCTTCATTTGTTCACAGATAACTCTATAGTTGTATATAATTATGATAATTTTGCGGGAAATGCCATAATTTCTAAATTATAAGATAAATTACTTTTGAAATTGTAATTTTGTCTCGTATTTATTGTCGTCATGATAAATATATATCTTTACGTGGTATATATATCATAACACACGGCTATTATATTCTCATAGTGTTGGAAAAACCGCGTTGTGCAAATTTAATACCTTGTAGAAAAATAATCCGAGAGCTTATAGGAGAGGAGTTTTCTCACATCACACTTGTGCAAAAAATGCATTGGGTGCCCGGTTCAGTACTGCTTATAATTAACCCTTCCAGTTATGAGATTTACTGAGGAAATAAAGGGTTCTTCCTTTGAAATTGCAACTTAAATATTCATACTTAAGTAATTTTTTACCAAATATTTTGATCATAGGTCACAAACTTTTCAATATATTATCTGTCCACTTTTTTCTACAATATGCGTCAAAAGTTAATAAAATAATTTAATCGATGTCCACTAAAATGTACATGTGACCGAAAGGGTTAGATTTTGTGCGTTTTGGGTAGATAAGTTTCATTTTCGTATAATCTCGGATAAAAAATCTGCGCTGGGAAAACCCCCTTTGGACGATGGTTTAATGTATATATTTTACCCCTGGAAGCTTATCGTAGCGATGTTTACAATCATATGGCAAGCAAATGCCGCCTTGCACAAGACTAAGAAAAGAAAATACCTCACACTAAGTCACATATATTGTTACGCGCAAGAATCCAATTAGGATTAACATGTGATGCAAGTCCCGTTTCTCATCTGTTAGAAGACCCCCGCAGATTCTCCTGTGAGAAGCATGTCTGACGTCGACTCGGGATAAAAATCTGTATCGTGGAGAGAAAATTGAATCTTCCCATCGGAAAGGTCACAGACCGCGGACAGAGAGCTTTAATACCGCGGGCACAGGCGGACAGTTTCCGTACACGAGAAGGATTAAAACGTGATCGGAGAATGAGAACGCTCTTCGACAGTCAATGCGGTGCGGGAGACCAAATGCTCGAGGAAGGAGGGGGTCAACGGTGTGCGACCTGCGAGGTCGTTCACGTAAAGGGATGCCAATCGATACGAATTTCCAAATCGATACCGCGTCCCTCATTATGATAATTAATCGTTTCATTTATCTCGATTTTACCAATCCATAAATTGTATAACTTTTGATGTACTACTGCTGTTCGTCACCTTGTGGTTCAAATAGAGTTTTGAGCAGACGTCGGGAACGTTATTCTGTTGGGTGCAATTCTATTCAATCATTGGTGACCATCCGCGCGTGCCAACCTTGAATATAATCCTTCATCGTTCAAGTACGGAATAAAATTTATGTAAAGTACAGTTCTTTTGAAAATAGATATTTTATGCTATTCACTAAAATCTTGTGCCATGTAAAATCTCTTCGCGTGCCATAGGTTGCCGACGACCGGTTTAGATCTACGAAATTCCCATATTGCCAATTTTGATGGCGTGAAACGGCCTTTTTTTATAAGAAAGCGCAAACATCCGACGAACAGTTAATGTTACTCATTAGTTCGCGATTGATTTAAGCTAATAAAAATGTAATCAAAATTATGTTTATTTACGTAAGATTTATAGAATATAGAAAATCTAAAAAGGGATATTAATCTTAACTCCGCAGCATATAGGTTTGGTCCAGTGGAATCAGTTTTTTTGCGATCCCACAACCAGTCATAATTTAAGTTGAAAAAGTAACAAAATGGACAATTAAGGATTGCCTTAGAACCAACGTCCTTCTGTGAGAAAATACGGCATTAAAGACTGGCTTTTTCAAGTTTAACATTAATCGAATTTCGGGCAAATTAAATTTGTCCATCGTCATAAATCTCATTTCAAGATGAACGTATGAGCTATACTATTCAATTAAATGTGATCCTGTTAGTAATTGATCGGTTGTTTACACTTAGCATCAGTTTTGTTAATTAAATGTAATGATAGCCAAGATTCGAGAACGTCGATTAACGCAAATAACAAATACGAATAATTTTCTTCGAAAAATAATATCTTTTCGAAATTAAAAAATAATCGGGAAAAAATATATCTAATGATTGAATTCATAATCACTCGGTCTCAATCTCAAGAATCACATAATTCCTCGCGCCCGCAGCAAATTATCAATTCAGGTTCCTAGCGAAATTCTTAATATGTTTTTAATGGATAAAATTACGACATTTTCAATATAATTACTAAAAGAGTTGTATCTTGAATATGAAGAAATTTATTTCATGACTATAAATTGCTATACAAAGAAGCTTCTTGTTTATATTTAAACACACAAACCCCGTACATTCGAAAAAGTTAACCCTCTATTTCAGAGGTGGCCAAACGGCGTCTCCGGAGTCGCATGCGGCTCTTCGAGAGTTGATATGCGACTCTTTGAAATTTGGCTGTCTTACATAAACTGTAATTTTCCGATTATAATGCGCACCCAGATTTAACGGAGTGAAAATTAAAAATAGTTGTTAAATCTAAGAAAAAGGTTTTGTTTTTATTATTATCTTTGACAGTATTTAATATGCAGAATATACAGAATTATATTCATGTATATATAAAATATATTTTATCGGTTTATACCGTTTTACTACGGCCCTTCGGTGATGTCCATTGCAGTATTGTGGCGCCTATCCATGCCCTGGTTGCCCACCCCTGCTGTATTTCTCTGTGTGATCTAGCTAAAAATAAATTACCCCATTCATCAATAAGTATTTTGAATTTGTCTGTTTAAATTTATGATCGATGATTTCCCTGTCATATGGTTTCAGGAGTGAAGGAATTTGCCTTCGACTTTGAAATTGTGCGAGATTAAGTTCCATTTCATCACCTCGTGTTCCTCTGTAATGAATTTGCTAGGATTATATTTTCCCCATAAATGCCCTCGATACGAAAAACTGAATCACCAGCCTTTGCTTTAACAGTACTGGTGTTGCCTATGTTTTCAGAACGTTGCAGGAAATCTTTTTTCTTCCCTTCTCCTCATTCCTCGGACCTTTTATTCTTGACGTTCCTCATTTTTGTACATACGTGTAACCAAGGTGTTGACCAATGAAAATTAACGGGGATGCACTTGTGCAATTCTTGAGTCATAAGGCTTCTGTCAGTACAGAAATTTCTCAAAAATTTTGTAATGCATCTAAACCTCTAATATTCTTCAAATCACTTTTAAATTTTCCACGATTAATATATTTATTATATTTTAGGTCACGTTTAACTTTTTTCATGCGAAATTACGAAACAATCGTTCTTAAATGCATTGACAGATACCTAAGATTATATGCGGAATAACTACGCCACGGTACATGCGATAGTATTATTCTTTAAATGGATTTAATTTATAAAAATAGAAATTAAATCTATTACTTCTTGGTGATTTATGACTGCCAAAGCCATAAATGATAATTCAGTCTTGGCACAGCATTCCAACATGTATTTAGGCTGTTTGCATAATTCAAATTAAGTTTTAAACAACGTCTTAGGTTTAATTAAAGACTAGATAAGAACTCAAATCCGGTAATTTTTTCTGCGACGCTTAGAATAAATCCATAAGTCATCTCTCAAATCCTAGCTCAACTACTGATGTTATCTAAGAGGGAAAAGTATTACTCCTGATCTCGAGAGCCTTATTGGTAACATCATCGGCATTCCGATTATTAGGAGAGAGAGAGAGAGAGAGAGAGAGAGAATGAGGCAAAGGAGGGAGAAAGAGAAGAGAGAGTCTGACGACCCCTTATGGAAGTAAATATGCAACCTCCCTGCTAGTAGTTACGTCAGCGGTTAGTGAAAGGAAAGAAAAGAGAGAAGAGACCGAGTCATTACGGTTGATCTCTAAGGTTTCGTCTCTTGTGGCATCCGCAAAAGCCAATACCCGGACCCTCCTCCTCTCCCCCCTCTCACACGAAGAGATTTATGTCGGCCGCGTGGTTAAGGAGCACGTCTCAAAAGTCGTCGGTAACCCAGGGATACACACACACAAAGCGTTCAAGCATGAGATATGGAAGGTCTTATTTTCTTGCCCAAAAGAGGCTACCGCGCAAAACGACGGTTTTTTTAAACACGCAATATTTTTAACGTCCCCCAGAGGAGAATAAAATGAGAGAATATTGCGAAAATATCGACATTTCTTTGTTTTCGAGCATTAATATTCGATCCATCACTTTTTTGGCGGGTGGATTTTTGACGGTTCCTTCGACGTGCGTCGTTATTCTTTTTATGATTTTTTTCACCTTGACGTTTTGTTTTGAGTACCGCTGGCAGGTACGAATTACCTAGTAAACGGAATGATTTTATCGCAACTCGATGTTTATATTTTCATTTTTCGATGGAAGAGGGAAGGTGGGTGTGTGCTTCTTTCAAGTGGATATTATCGGTTTTGCAACAAGATTTTGGATTTATCTTTCATTCCAGGTCGACCTTTTGAAGTTTTCTGCGAAACCTGTTGCAACGGTGTCCCTACCGGCCTATGATAAAACAAAGAGAAAGTAGATGGGATCAATTTAATTTTTGCTTTTATGAGAAAAGATTGGCTGCTCTACAAATATATTCGCATAGGATTTAGCGGGCTGATTCATAAGTTTTGGTTATTTAAGAGAGTGCCATGTTAGTAGTAAGTGCATCATTTATGTCTTTTCAGATAAAATCTTTCTTTCGCTCGTATTTATGACTTCTTTTAAAAACTTGCGCACATATCTCCCGAGATATTTATTCATTTTAACATACTCGCGTTTTTAATGCATCGTTTCAATACATTAATACAATAAATAAGCAGAAAAATCATGAGTTATTCGGTTACATTTCCTCCTCTTAACCCTATTTCTTCACGTGGATAGATTCATTTTTCTAAAACATCATATAAATTTTTGACCCAATGATGAGTGAGAAATACCTAATTACAGAGCTTATCCACTGCATTTATTTACACTTTATTGTACATGCGAACATTTTAATTGCAATAAATTAGTGTAAACTTGAAATGTTAGCGTCTTACTGTTTATGTAGCCAAAATGTTGACATGAATTGACCTCTAAATGCATATCCTTTGATAGAAGGTTATTTCTATCACACGTTGGCTTTTAAGCACACTATAATGATTCTCTCCAATAAAAATAAAATAAGAATTTTTAGTTTCCACTTATCAAGCATTTCTATTTTCATTTCAGGAGTTGAATTTCTCAAGCGTTGTAGAAACCGTTAAGTGCAAATTCGTATTTATGAAAATAATATTTTTAAATGCTTTTAATTTGCGCGTTGGTACTTAAACACACACATATTATTGTATCTCAAAGAGTGAGAAACATATTAGAGATTTTACGGTCGTGGTTTAATTTACATATTAATGTACTCCTCCGATTTCTGTCACGTGTTAAATTTCACCTCGCGCAAAACACCTATTTACTTACAGCAGTAATAGCTTTTTCATTTGTTACTGTACAGAACAAAGATACTAATAACAATTTAACTGAGTCTTGAGGGCTATGTGAGGTCATGCTCAAAATAAAAAAACAAGATAGCTACCACGTTACTCAAGGTCCTACAAATATTTCATTTTCGTCGCATTTGCATTTTAAACGAGTTATTGCCATCCCCGCCTTAGTGACTAATAAGCAAAGTAGTTGCAACAACTATAATTTACTGTATTACCGTTTCAAAAATATTAATCTTTTATATAACGCCTAACTTGCACTGTCAAACATGTATCACGCGATCAACTTGAGATGAAATAAGTGGATGCGGCGGATTATAATGGCGTTATAACGTTCGATAATGAAATTTTGTCTTGTTAGATGTATTCCTTGAGATTTTGATGCTATGAAAATATGAATTGTTTCCGATTGTATTGCATTTTCGATTTATTCGGAAAACTTAAATTATCTCAGCAATGGAAGCCATTCCATGAACTAATAAAACGATGGAAGATATTTGAGTTCTAACATAATATATTTTGTTATCTTGAAAAGGAAAATGATCCCTAATGAATTTAAATTATCGATACCCTGTATTCTTATATATTCATGTAGATCAAATATGGTCTTTAGAATTTCAGCCAACGAAAACTTTTACTCTCGTTTAAATTGTTGCGGATTCCGAGTAGCTTAAGCTAAAGATTGATCTTTTGTGTTTGCGATAACTTAATTAAACGCTTGCAATCAAATAATGAACCGATATTTGCAGAGTTTAGAAGATTCCATCTCTTTCGCGCCGTAACACGAGGATGCTTCATGCATTGGATCCACACTCAATTTGGAAAACCGTAAAGCGGTGGTCCAAGAACACCTGGTTGCTACTCTCCTTTTTTAATGCTTTAATTACGTTCCTTTAAAACCCAACGACGCGATAAATTGGCCCTAAAGAAGCGTTTGTTTCATAAACGATGTATTTCTTGCGTTGGGACCCAGAGGTTAAGAGACGAAAGAATGGATTAATTTTGTAGGGCGCTCTAATCTACCAGGGCCGCTCTTCCAGACCGCGTCCCGTACCACTGAGGGAATCACTTCTCGAAAAAAATACGCCAAGGACGTTTTCGCTCTTCCACATCCGCGGGTGATCAAATCTCCTCGACGCGGGTGACCTCTTTCGACCATCCCGAGAAGCGATAACATAAAATCGTGCAATTTTAAGCTCTTTGCGCCCTTTTACGAACGCTTCCAGCGATTTCAAAGATTGATTGTTTTCCCGCCCCAAGGTAACTTTGGTTTATGGCTACATTATCCGAATAGGCAATGAAAGTTACCTTTCGTTTATAGGCTCATTTTAGGCAATTCTTCACGATCGTTCTCAGAGTCTCGTTAATGACAGTCGACATTTTTAATGAATCTCTGCCCTTTTGTGTCGGGATGATTCACCGAGTGCGATTTCAACTTAGGATTCTGTTTCCTCACCGAAGGTCCGCGAGTAGGAGCATGCAACAGCAAGAAGAATGATGACGTTTGCTTCGATAACATTCATTGCTTGAATTAATAACCTGGATCGTAATCATCGTCATAAATTTCAAATGATGGTATCTCAAAATTAATTATTCGATTAAAAAAAACTCTTTTCCGATGATTGCTGCCTAACTTGAAATAAATGATAATCATGAGATGGTCATTTCCACGAAATATAATCTCATTTAGATCCAACAATGTACAGGGTGTTCCAAAAGTAACGCAACAGACCCAGTTTATAAACTGTATAATTAGTGTATGCTAGCATAGAAATAGTAGAAATCGGAGTTTAAATGCAGGAAATTTCGAGAAATATATGACCTTATAATTGTTGATATGCGCGAACAATGACAAAGTCAAAACTCAAAAAATTAATTTACGAGCAGAGAATTATAGTAAATTTAATTTCTGCTAACAAAAATTTCTGTCTAAACAGCATTTCTCATCGTTGGTTGTCCATCCGGTTTCATTAATTTCAAATGTCTGTAACCACGTACTCTTGAAAATCCTATGTATAATTTTTCTTGGGAAAATATTTGATGCATTAAGAAAAGCCCAGCGTTGTCCAATGTGTGGCCCAGTTATTTATTTATTGTTAATGCAAAGGGTGGTCTTACTGGAAATTGTCTTTATTCCAAACGCAAAAATAAATTACAGTCCGTCAGCAACAATATTACACGAGGCATCAAAACTCTTGAACCAGGCCTTATACCAGTAAAATAACTGCCTATATGACTTTCATATAAAGTGACTTTATTGTGAGCCGCGTCCGATTACGCTATCTCATATTTTGGTTGAAATTTCTCAATATATTAATAGAAACTCCGATTTTTAATGCTGGCATATGTGGAGTTATTTCAGATACATCGAAATCGTCAGAACATTCTATTGAGAAGGATTCAGTATAATGTGAATCTTCAACGCTACTTGTACTTTTATGTTCCTACTTGTGTCAGGAAATGTCTCAATTAATGCCGTATTTATGGCATCAATTACATCATTTCTGGGTACTAGTGTGGCGGTGTTTCACGGCTGGAAGCATGATAACTTGGTTAAATGAAAACATTTATTGCAGTTGATAAATACGTAGTATGGTCGCAACAAAAAGAGTTCAAGATGTAGATTTTAGTTAAGTGTATATTTAAAATTGCAACGCAAATAAACAAAATCACAACTCATTGCAAACATTTAATTAATTGGAAAAATAAATGCTAATTATACCGTTGTTGTTATACTTTTACGATTTTTAACTTCGATTAGTGTTATTCCTTATTTTTTACAATTAAAGCAAAACAAAAACGAATTTGTGTATTGAAAATCGAATCACGATGAATATTCCATTTAAGGCATTGGACTAGAAAATGAAGCGACAATGCGAGTTTCCATGTAGTGAAAAGTTTTCATTGCTAAAAATGCTAATATTATTCATTCTTCCGATTCTCTTGGCAATAAAAATAGTCTTTATTCTATTTTCGGCCAATAAGTTCAAGTCCGAGTTCTTATCGCAATTCTAACTTAATTTAAAATGCAAATAAAACATATCCTATGCTCGCTCCAATGATAAGCAAATGGAGAAATGAAAGGTTCCTGGGTTCGATGCTAAGTCTCCAGATAAAGCAATCGTCAATGTGCTTTTACGAGTCATTTTTCATTATTTATAATTATTAAATTTTAGCTCCAAATGTCCTTGCAATTTATGAAGTAAGATCACCGTGTAATTGCATTATAAGGCAGAAATAGCTCATAAAGTAGCAAGAAGGATTAGTAGTTTAGAATTTCAAATTCAAGTTCCCGCATCCTCTGCAATTATAAGATTACTAGAAAAGTTTATGGCTGGATCCATTTATAATTAAATACGATCAAGTCAGACTTTAATTGATAAGAGGAAGGAATTCGAACGTGTAATGATAGATCTACTTGAACGTCTACGTCTACTCGGAGAATTTTGAATCGGTTATTTGCTTGCGATCAGTATGAATATACGAGTATAACTTTCAATTATAACCGTCGCCTTACTTTTGAAACCCCTAAGTCATAGGAATGATGAAAAAGTACTCGTTGAATTGTGCTTCTTCCCAAACTCAATCATATGAGTAAATCAAAATAAAAGAGCAAAAAAATGCTGTTATTTTTGTATGCCAACGTTTAAACGTTATACCTACGAAAATAAATACATTCGTGTATGCGTATGCTTATAGATACATGAAAATAACCCAAAGAATTCATGAGATTCAAATACCAGGATATTTTTGAGGAGCGAGATATCCCGACGATTTACCGCCTTCAGCTGACGGAAAAAAGAATTCGCCGGAAAAAATATTTTATTTAGCCTCAAAATATAGGAGCCGCGGCAGATACAAGTTTTCCGCGAAAAAAATGAATGAAAAATTCGCACAATTTCCATCGTGCACAAGTCAGAAGCCTCCTAATTTCACGAGGTTATATGTGGGTTAAAAGTGTTTCGAGAACGTGGCCTCCACCTTTTGCAGGCGCATCAACATCCTCGAACTTCTACCTGACTTTCATTTCGAGAGCGTTCCACTCGGACTGTTTTCAGGACTACCCCGCTCTATTCAGTTTGAGCGTTCCTACATCTAGTCGGGAAGATAAAGGGAAAGACATAAAGGATGGCACGTGTGTGTATATATATATATATATATATATATATATATATATATATATATATATGGATGTCAACAAGGTGTTGGGATGAGGAAACCCAGTGAGCACTCACCAATCAGACGACTTCAGGTTGGCGAGGCCCCGGGGATGTCGAAGCGACACACGTAAAATAACACAAAAACACAGAAACATCACAAACGTAAAGCTTTCGGAACTACTCCTTCTTCAGCTACAGAGAGAGGTTCTCTCCATATATCCATTTTACCTTTCCTTTTCCGTAAGCTGTTATATATATATATATATATATATATATATATATATATATATATATATATATAAACTTAAGGAAAATAAAAGGTAGTGATGAGGGTGGCAACAAGGTGTTGAGTGAAGCCCAGCGGACACTTACCAAGTTGGCGGGCTGCTGGGGGCGTCGAAGAGACACGTAAAACACACGAACACAGAAAAACACGCAAGCTTATCGGGCCTATGCCCTTCTTCAGCGAAAGAGTAAACTATATATATATATATATATATATATATATATATATATATATATATATATATATATAACTATATATATATATGCCCCTAGGGACGAGGGTATGAATCGGATTTTATTTATGCGCATGTTCACATATGTTTGTGTATGTACATGTGTAACAAGGAACTTTCTGTATTGCCAAAACTAGAAAGACCGTTCCTCTCAGTTTACCACGGAAGACCCGCCATTATTTTTATTCCGCTCCGGCGGAGACGAGCAAGCTGTAAAAATAATCGACTGATTTATTTTTTCTCGACAAGAAAAAGCTTCTAATGACATTTGAGAAGGTGCTCTTCAGTAATGAGCAAAGAAAGCGTGTTATGCTTCCCCGCTGGCCGATGACTGCGCGCGAATCTGGCTCTATTTTTCATCATTTTCTCTTTGGGGCATTGCGACACGCGACGACGTTCGGTCTGAGGAGGGCGAGCAGAATTTTTATCGATTGTTCGGCTCCCTACTTCCTTTAGTCTTTTCAATGAATAATAGAACGTAGAGATTTGCGCTTACGTCACGTTCTCAGACAAAAAGCTTTTTTTAATCAAAAGTATTGGAAATATGACATTCAATCACACAGGCGCTTCTGGAAACAATTTCTAAAATTTTCTTCTTTAGCTGATTATTAACGTGCTGAGAAAAAGAATTCGGACGAAAGTGAAACTCCTTATTTGCAGAACTTTTTCTTAAGTTATAATACTAACCTTTGCGACAAATTAAACCTATTTAAAACATATTTTAAGATCGTTGCTTAGGTCTTATTATTTTTACGATTTGTGCCAAATAAGATTCATCTCGGAAAATATGAATTGATGGAAAAAGATACGGTGTATTCTTTCAAGTCTCGCAAAAAATGCGTTGCCAAATCAATGGAAAATTAATTAGTAAATTTCAAGATAAGTGATTAAGACATCTGCTTTTTCATTAAGAAGATTTGCATTATCCATAATAAAAATCACAAATAAGTTCTACATGGAGCCAGTTCGACAGTGGAAAATGTATTCTTACTTAAATTTTAAAGCGATATTTCAAATAATAAGATGGATTTTAACTTTTCAATCAAACATCATTTCTATCAAATAACTGTTATTGATGGGCTCATAGTTATCATAAGCATACATAACGTGAATTCGTCGTAAGTGAATCGAAATAGTATTCTAAGAAGCGTTATCGTAAAAATATTTTGATTGATGAATTAATAACACCTTCATCAACACATACTGACTCGTAACGACGTAACAGCAAAACAGTTTCGAATTTCAATAGCATTGTGAAGAAGGGTGGAAAGGGCCTTTCAAGTACGCCGGAGGCGTTAACGTGAAAACCATTTGTCGAGATAAGATCTGCGCGGAAGATGAATATGAATGCAAATGTGATGTATGCAAAACTAAAAGGGACTTTAGAAAATAAAATAACTTAATGGACACTTTGAAGACGTTATCTCTTTCTTTATGAATTTCCCTCCTGCCAACTCGATGACTCATTACGCCCCCGCCCTTCTTCCTTTTACAAATAATTCTCTTAACATGCATCGCAACCGCTCTTTCGCTGTTACCGTCCAAACAATGGCGGCCTTGGACGTAATTCTTTCATATTTCCATCTTCGCCTGCGGTTCACCCTTGGCATCCTGCACAGTCATCAGCGTCTCCCCGAAAGATAAGGGACGCATTAGCGGCCGACAAGACCGCAAAGCTTTTCACCGCTCGGAACACAATCGAAACGGAAGCAAGGTAAAAACAAAAGACGAGCTAGAGACGACGAAGTCGCACGTGAACGAGTGACCGCAAGGGGGTGCTGAATGGAAAAGATACGGCGTGGAGGGGTCTAAAACTACGATAAGGATCTTTATTGGATAGAGGATGTTAATGTGGCGCTGTAGAAAGAGAGGCAGAGTCCTCTAGAGACACCACGTCATGATCTTCGTTACTAAGACTAATATTCACGGAATAAGGAATAAATGAGATTTTGAGTAGGGAGGATAGCAGAGATATTTATGTAATAAATCTCCAAATTTTTTATCGTAGCATATTTATCAAAAGAAATTTTTAAATCGACAAGAACAACATAGTGGCGTAAGATTTCAAATCAATGGCTTAAGTACTCGCTGTCCATCATTTTCTACAGATTTTTGCATATAGATGTATTTATTTATCCAAAATCGTCGCAAGCAGGCTAAAAGCCAGGTTGTGACAATTCTTAACTCTATGCCTACATACAATATACATTTCAGAAATTATGGGTTAAATCAAAATTAATTCTAAAAAAGAACTTTTTAAGAATCTATTTTCAGTGAAACACTTTTGATGACGGCTGTTTTTTGTCAAAATGTGCATTCCAACCAAACATTTTATTTCGCGTATTTACATAATTATTTTAACAGAATTGTTTTTGCGGAATATCCGTTCCTTAAAGCACTCATGATATAAATGATGAAATAAATTGCTATATTGCGGTAATATGGAGTGTTTCACAGCTGATGTTTTAGGTCTTAAATTATCGCAATGTGTACTCATTTAATTGGGTTGGATGCTACTTTTATTGAAGTTTTACAGTTTTAAGCTGTCGGAATGGAATCGTTGGTTCATTATAATTGCTCCCTTCCCAACCTCTTTCCTCCGATGTCTTTGGGATCGAACCTTGTCCCACTTCTGTTTCGTTCTAATTCCATCACTCATTCGTCTTTGGCACGAGTTCACGGAATAGACTCCGTCCTGGCGTAATTGCAAAAAAAGGGAGGCACGGTTGCATTTTTTCCAATGCAAAGAACAGTAAATCGTCTCTTCTTGAGATTTTTTGCGGTGAATTTCTCGCTCAAGGCGATAAATAATGTATTCTTAATTAACGTCATTGGGCTAAATTGATACTGAATGCTTAGCAGAACATTTTATTTTTACGTTGGCATGCAATCCTAACTTCATTTATTAATTTTATCTTATTTTTTCCTGCTAAAAATCTAATGGTTATCCACAATCATAGGTTCATGATATTTTAACGCAGTTTGGCAATGAAAATTTATATGGAAAAATTAGAAATAACATTTTCATAAGTTGCCCAAGCATTTTTGCGAAAAACTTAATAAAATCCAGCCTGGTGCAATTAAAATTGCGTCAATAAGAGGCGAAAAACTTTAACTTGGATTGTGTGAGATGCATTATCTCTATGATGCTAACTTTATAACTTTCAACCAGAATTGCGAATGGAAATCTGTTTGAAAATGATTCTGATTTAATTGGAATGGAAAAATTCAAGAAAAACCTTTCCATATACGTTCATGAAAAGTACTGCCTTATTGTGCAAAAATTGAGAAATACGACAAACGACAGTGACAATAGCAATGGTCAAGGTATAATACAAATGAACTTGTACTTAAAATTTCAAAGAAAGTAATAATTTAACTATTTCCAATTGCAATTGCTTCCTGATGATTTAATGGCATTCTCGTATTTTCTTCACCGCTAGAAGACTGCGTTTAATGTAAAGGTGGAAAGTTATTTGGCGTCGAACCAAGCAATTTCCTTGGTTGTTAGAATATATGGTGAGAATCATAGAGGCTTCCTGTAATCCCCCTTTGACAGTAAAATGCGCCTTGGAATCTCAATCAATTGTCAAGACGCGCTCATATTAATAAATATCATGTTATAACGGCGGCTTTTAACAAAGGTGCCACCTTGCGCGCAAGCTGCAACCTTCAAAATGTAATTTCGTAGTGAAGAAATAACATCTGGGATGTTAGTGTCTCGGAATCCGTCGGAAGTTCATCGTAAAGCTGACATCATGCGTATAACGAGCGTCAAAATTACTTTGATTGTAGGTTAGAAGGAATTTGGGCCTAAGATAACTGATCTGAAGAACAGAAAAGCATTTCAATTTTTCGTTTCAATTCGCTTGAACGAAGAACTAATGTTGACCTTTTTGGAGGATGCCATCACGGAGAGAAAGATTGTTTAATCTCAAAAGAACAGCATGGATGTTTTTACATCGAATTAATGAACACACTTTGAGTTTTTTATACTTTCTATTCATTATAGAAAATATCTTATAGACTAGAAGCTTGTTTCGTCATGTAAAAGAATAATTTTATTATAGATAAATGCGATGGACGCAAAGACAAAACAAAGGATTTAATTCGGGTTGAAGAGGAACAATATTCAAAGTGATATAGATAATGTTCCGTGTTTTTTAAGCCGAGAAGATCACGAAAGACAAAATATATGGAAGATAAAGTAAATTTTTAAACAACTTCTAATTGACTGGTCAAGTGGAAATAGAAGCAAGGCCTTCGAGTAGTCATAGATGGAAACGTCGAATGACGGACTCTCAGAATCGTATAAAACTGGATGATTGCGTGGTAACACAGATAAAATTCTCAATTGTGTCATGCGCAACGTTTCGGTATGAGATGTACGGCGGTGAAAAACGAGATAGATTTTAGATGAAGAGCTTAAACATTATTCTGGAACATAATTCCTGAGCATAACATGGCACCGACACCGAAGCCTTTTTTTTCAATTTTAAATGCATTATTTATTGTGTGCACGCTCGTTCATATTTGAATTCGCAGTTAAAATGAAAACCAATGGCGCGTTTTAGAAAATAAGCTTCGTTGCACATCTCACCCATCTCCATTTGCTTTCCTAATCGCTTGGTCAGCGTCCATCCAGAGTTGCTACGGCAAGGTGAAGAGTCCACGCTGTGCACGCATTCTATCCTCGGGCATATCCTCAAGGTGATGGACTGGATAAAGGACTTTTGCAATCAGCGGGAGGTCTTTTTTTCTTTTATTTAATCTCTCTCTCTCGACTTTAATTCCCCAACTCATTCCCTCTGGATTTCTCTCCTCCCTGCACCCATATCTCTGCTTCTCTTCCTTCTTTTCCATCTCTTCTTCCACTACGTTTTTGCCTTTATCCCATCTTTCCCTTTTTCGGTCGCTCTTTCCCTCGCGTCATCCTTCCCACAATCCTCTCTCTTTCCCTTGCTAGTTTCGTTTTCCTACCCATTTCCAGTCTTTTACTTTCCATCGCTCCTTTTATTCCCTTCATTAACACTCCTCCCTCCCTGCTGATATTCCTGTCTTCATCCCTCTTCCTCTATCTACCGCATTTTCTTTATTACTTCACAGCTCTTTATTTCTCCATCTTCCTTCCTTTTTCCATCTTTTTCCTTCCTGTTTCCTTTATCCCTGTCTTCCTCCCCCTTTTCTCCCTTCTCTCCCCCTCCTTTATTACTATCATTTATACTTTCTCCCGCTTCTCTCCCTTTACCTTCCTCTAGCTTCCTCTCTCTCTCTCCTCCTTCCATTTCCTTCCTATATCTTCCCCCATTTCTTCCTCTATCTTCCTCTCTATTTTACTCCCTCTCTCTTCCTCCCCCTCTCTTCCTCTATCTTCCTTCCCCTCTCTTCCTCTCTATCTTCCTCCCTCTCTCTTCCTCTTCTCTTACTTTTCTTTTCTTACTTTCTATATTACTTACATTTACTTCCCACTAGTTCTTCCTCTCTTTCTTCCTCGTTCTCTCTTCTTGCCTCTCTTCATTTCTCTTCCTCCGTCTCCCTCCTCCCTCTCTCTTCCGCTTTCTCTTCCTCCGACTCCTCCCTCTCTTCCTACTTCTCTCTTCCTCTCTCTCTCTCTTCCTCCTATCCCATGATATTGACGAAGGGTTAAATGTAAGAATGGACCTTATGGTCCAAATTTCGCCCGAATAAAACGATTATCTATCTAGCTCTCCACCGTCTCCTCCCTCTCTTCGTACTTCTCTCTCTCTCTACCTCTCTCTCTTCCTCCTCTCTTCCCCCTCTCTTCCTACTTGTCTCTTCCTCTCTATCTTCCTCTCTCCCTCTCTCTCTCCTCCCTCTCTTTCTTTCTCATCCTTCCTCTCTCTTCCTTCAGCTACCACTATTTCTCTTCCTCCGTTTCTCTTACTATCTCTCTCTTCCTACCTCTACCTCCTCACTCTCTCCTTTGCCCACCCGCTTACCTCTGCCGTCTATCAAGTAGGAATGTGACCTCTTACAAGCGAACTCGCGACGTGGATAAGAATCAGTCCATCAAACGGAGCGGAATGATTTTATGCTTTCATGAGCCACACACGAGCGGTTTCCAATTGAAAACATCATCTGCGCATCTTCGAAATAAGGTCACGCTTGTTTTAAAAGCGGATTCCCTCGTAAACCAGCGGGTCTTTTTTTATTAATCCGTCATGTCGTAAGAGACTGTTGGTAAAAAAGCCGCGCGCGATTAAATGGCGAAAAAAGTGTCGTTTTTTTCCCTTCGTTTTGCCTCCTCCCCCATCTCTCTCTCCGGCTCATCATCCCCCGCTTTCCTTTTTTTCCATGGGTTGTAAAATGGTAGAAGTCCAATTTTAAAAAATCCGAGGGTGCCTTACGGGCGCCCGATAATTTTGATCGCCTCGTTTCGCTTAAAAAAAAAACAAAAGTGAGGGCTGTAGTGAGAAGAAGAATCGTCACAAAATGACAGGCGCTACGAAAAAATGGCGTGAACGTGGTTCGAATGATCTTATGCGTTACCCCAATAGTTGACCTAAGAGGAGTATTTCTGTCTTGTCGATATTTCCGATAGCTATGATCCTACATCTGGCGTCTCTCCTAACATAAAAAATAAACGATCTTTCGCAAGGCATTCGCGGCCTGTTAGATAACCGTCCTCAGGTTCCAAGTTTTGGAGACCTTGTCATTAAATGGCATAAGATGTTCGTAAGTGAGTTATAAATATAGGCGCGCACTCTGTCCTGTAAGTAAATTTCATTTTAGCGCAAATGTGTCGTCTATGGCAATTTTGATGATAAACTTTCGATGTTTAGAAAATTAGAATCACTCTCTAGTGTGGTTTAGGGATGTTTGCTTTGCGCCTAGGATTTTCGAAGTTTAGAACGGTTTTTCTGCAATCAGTCAATCAATTCAAGGTACTTTTTCGGGTGAACTCGACCCTCAAGTCATATTAAACCAAATTCCATGAGTGTGTGGAACTTTTTTATCACTCGGTAGCCAACGAAAATATGAAATGATAATCACATTTCCCAAATTAACGAAGCTAAATAGTTCTAAAAACTACTTTTTCAAAAATTTTAATATTTCAACCGAATTAAGAAATGATTCGACGATAAAAATTGCTGATTCTCCAATTAAGAAATGACCTCGTTTCAATTTTGAGCATCTAAAACTGTTTAACAAATTCAACCATAATATATTGATCCTTCCAAGGGATTTATTTTCTTTCGTTTTTGCTTGAACGCTGAACTGGTTTAAATTCGCAAGGCAGTTAAGGCCAGCGTTTGTGATTAAAATTTATTAATCACTTTGCAGTGAATTGCCCCACTGTAGTATTCAAGGGATATTAGGTAATACCCTCATTCAATGAATTGATTTTCCGTCATCGCCCAATCTGTTGAGCACTGGGGCATGCAAGCCTGGCGTAGGACAAATTTCAGTTTTATATCTGACATTTATAATAATTTCCTTTGTTCTTCTATGTATTTAATGGAAACATTCGGGTCCTGAAGTATATTTACTAGCTTATAAAGTTTTAGTTTCTCTGTGCTAATGCTGAGTACAAAGGCGCTCTTCGCACCTACGAAGAACGAGTTATAGACTTGCCTTCCGTAGATATTTATTAGTTAGTTGTTAATGTAAACTTTAAAATGGTCGCTTTTAAAACGCGGGTGTGATTTCACGCGAGGATATAAAATAATGCAAGGGAATGTTTGAATCTCTGCCTTTCTAGACTCTTAGATACCTACACCAGTCTTTGATTGCCAACGCAGCGGTTGTTAAAAATCCTACTAATACCTGTGGAAGAAACACTAATCTATATTCATATTAAGTGTATTTAAGACATAGTAGACAGTGAAGAGACAAATTTATTTCTCTTCAAAACGCTTATTTTATATTTGAGATTATTAGTTTCTGTACCTTAACGGTGCAATCTGCGAGTACATCCCGTTATGTAATTGAGAAACCAGTTGGAAGATATCCATTTTATTGACCGCATTAGTATTCGATGCCCGTATAATGTTTTTCGAAAAGAATCTTTAAACTCTGGCTTTGCCTCAGGCAAAATATAATTGGGTAAGACCGCAGATATCTTTTTGTATCACTATATCTTCATTTGATATTTATCTTAAACCTTTTTTGTTTATTTTACCAATCTAAGCCATATTTGTGAAATTTTAAGTGGAAACTGATTTATAAAAGTCATATGATTTAACCATAATTACATTAATTATTTGCGAAATGTTATGCCTTATAATTTATTTTATGTCTCCTAATCTAAATAACTTGCAGGTTATTATTTCTATCACGGATAAAAAGCATGACAAGATGTGTTTATTGCTATTCGATAAAAACAGAAAAAGACAAAGAAAGTTATATGTAGTGGTAATGTGAATCCGGAATATATTTTTGTATTTTCATTTGCATGTGTAAAATGTTAAAAAGTGTTAAACATACATTGAAGAATTCATTATATCCTTCTCCCAGCGGGTATCTCTGACGTCGAATCTTAGAAAAACATGGCAGGAAAAAATCAGGCCGAAAGAAGAGGAAATATGGACACTCCAAACAACACGTAAAAACAACAAGAATATCTTCCAAAACCAGAGAGAAACTCAAAGAATAAAAAACGCCGGTTAATGACGAGAAGAGAAGAGAGATTTGGCTGACCGAGGGATAGAAAATTGAAATAATTGCGCCTCCTTTCGCTCCCAAATTCGAACGAAATTGTTATTTGAACCCGTTGCTCTTTCGGCGGGACGTAAAATAAAAAAAGTTCGAAATGTTTTCCTGGAAAAAGAAATAAAGTTTAACAAATGGGTGCAAAAGCAGCTTCGTAATTTTCAAGGAAGAGAGAAGATGGCGAGGAACAAAGAGCAGAATTTTTTAGTTGACCGAGAAAAAGGGAAGGAATTTAGAGAGTGGAATAGAGAGAGAGAGTTGTAATTGAGATGGCTGAGGAATGTAAGAGGGACGAGGGAAAAATTAAAACGCGGAGCAGCTTGGGAGAATCTTCGGCGAAGGACACCACTCGTCTCGAGAGTTGAGAAATTCGGAAACAATTTCAAAATACGGGAAATAACGAGCCTGGCAACCAATGAGATGTATTGCGGTATGACCTAGGAGAACGCAATAAAAAGGTTATGCCACTCTCTGGTTTTGTAAGGGTTTTTTGGAAGAGTGTGAAAATGATCACATCATCAACGGCCTCTTGCTAATTAACTTTAGTGTATCAGACGAAAAAAATCTTTCGAAATTTTCTCGTAAAAAATTTTTACGAACTTTGTGTTTGATTCTACATGGGCAGATTCTGATTTACAGAGCACTTGAACTATTTAATAACGTTCGTAGTCCTAAGATATAGCAAACAATACTGTATTTAGCTTAAGTAATTAAAGTAGTAATTGATTTTTTAAGTGCGTCGACGGCTAGGGTCATTTTGCACTGTTATCAACTGGACACGTACACGCAGAAGTGAGGAGGGAAACCCGGTGCCGGCATTAGCCTATTCTTTTTAAGTGATTAAAATATGGGAAATGAGCGAAAAAAGGCTAGACGTTTACTATGCGATTACATGTGTACCACAGGATCAAAAAGAATAAAGACACTGTGGAAAATACTCTTTGATATTTATGATAGCTTTTGTACACATGAAATGGGTAATGGGGGTCGGCTATAAAGAAGGAATCAACAGTGGCAGTTAATTCACCGATCGTTAATCCTATAAAAATAGGAATGCCGCTGAAGATGGCTGCTTTGTAGCAGAAATTTTCATCCCTTTTCATCAACCGTTTCATGGCTATAAGAATTATCTTAATTGTCAGCCATATTCTAGTGGTAGGGTGAGCTCGACAAGTCATTCTTGAAATTACTCATTTCATAACGAGGAGGTTAGGTCGGAAAAGTTATCGCGCTAGAGTAATCAGAGCTTTTCTTTCTCACTTCAGGCCTCTTTGAAATAAGTCCTGTGAATTATTTATGAGTTTAAAAATACCATTAATTAGATAATTTCTAATTTCATGGAGCGTGAACATGAAAATAAATAGTGTTTAAGGTGATAAATCCAGAATATCGCGGCCTTTTCGGAAACTGGAAAATCCTGCCATGAAATTCGAAAATTCCACAAGCGGGTGTCAATATTGAGAAATTAACAAGATGGAAAAGTACACTCCATAAATGGAATACACTGAGATTTCAAAGGTGTTCTTAATGGGGAATACGAACAAAACGGTATCGAAATATTTGTGGCAAATTTTGTCTTCTATCCGCGTAGTTTATTAATGTATAGCTTACAGATAATATAATAGCTTGGGAGAGCGATCGATGTAAACAAAACGTGATGTTTTGCTCAGGATTTTCTCTAATTTTTATCTCCGAAACTACAACTCGTAATTATGTGGTCTCGCAAACTTCTTTGTAGCAAATGAAGTCCTCTATCTGAATAAATGTTTAGGCGTTCTTTACCAGCGAAGCGGTAGTAGTAGAACGCCTTATGGGCACGTCTCGTCCGTCTGTCGTAACTTTCATCTCCTAAACCGCTTGACAGATTTTAATTAAATTAATTACGAGTGATCCTTATTCAAATTTAACGCCCAATAGTGATTTTGTACTGCATCCGTCAATCAGAACTTCCAATTTACGTAAATACTTTAATAAGTAAACTTATACTCGTATTTCGTTAAATGGTATCCGTCAAGCAACAATTAAAAACCATAAATTTCACTCCCCACCTCTTATATAATCTGTAAGATATAGATTTTAAAAATGGCAGACTGCTGCGTAATTGTGACTTTAAAGCTGTAAGATTATAAATACGAAAGCAGATGTTTCTCAACAACCAAATTAAGTCATTCCACTAGCTTCACAATGGATGTGAGGAAATTCACCTTAATATACCTAAGTACTTATGGAATGTACTTATGCATTCATTATTGTTATTTCTACTAGTGGAGATAATTTCGGACGGGTTTTATTCTTATACAATGGATAAAAAACAAAATGTACAAATGAAGTAAGATGAAAAGAATGATACCGACATAGCAGCCGGGGTAAAATTATCCGGGAATTTTTACAGCTAATTTGTTATGGATCAGCGAATAAAAACTTAACAAAATTCTTTTTTCTCTTTCAACCAGTAGCATTCCCTAAAATAAAGTACACTCTATATGTCCACTAAGAAATGCAATAAAAATAAATTTAGATCGAAATTGTGAGGTATTTAAATTCAAAAAATCAATATTGAGTGTAAAAAATATTTAGCATTGAGTGACAAGAAATTATTAAAGCTCTTCTTTTCTTCAGCAGAATAATTAAAGAAAATAATGTTATCTCTTTTGGTAACATCGTTTTTGTAATGCTTATCAAAATATCATTAACAATCATTATAATGCCGACTCTAGTTTGAGAGAATTATAAGTAATAGCATACACTGTTCAAGTTTTCCGCCTGAATAATTAATTTATTATCATTGCAATTAAATATACGGTATTATTCGAAAATATCGTAAAAATATTTTCATTAAAGTTATTACTTTGTTGATTACCCTCCATAAAGTCGATGTTCTCATACAATTTTATGACTTCGAGCGATAATACGCTAATTTGGTCGGCGGCCTCATTCGTGGGAGAAACTTCTTAATTATTCAGGGTAAATAAAGATGTAACTTTTAAAAAATGTTTAATTAAAATTTAATAATATTTATCACCAAGCGTCAGGTACAAAAAACTGTAGTTTACTTCCCATATTTAAATATTCCTATTTTTATCAGTATTAAGTCGTTTTTCTCACCGCTTAGAGACGCATGCTGTTCATCAAGCAAGATGGCGAAGAGAAACCCACTCACTTGTAAAGCTCTCTCCTATGTAACCCATTAAAATGCCGTAAATATGGAAAATTTTATTTTAGGACTTGACGGTAGAGGTTCCCAACCTAGTGCAGCTTAACTGTGCTCCTTTTAAAACAGCGTTTTCTAACACCAGTAATTTAATTTGTTCGGTTGCTTTTTTCTAAACATATATATATATATATACATGAAGAATAACTATGACATTGATTGATTTTTATTTATGATCATTCCTTTTTTCAGAAGTACAGCGGAGATCATTTGTTATTCTACGATACAATTTGGTGCTTGCTTGATATTCTAAAATACTAAATGGTGCTCGTCACAATGAAAAACTTGGGAATACCTATTCTACGGTGTTCAAAAATTGAGCAGGCAAAGTAATAGAGGCATCCTTTGGCATAATGATTATATATGTTGGGTTACAAGCATTAGCATAACTGATATTTGCATTAATACCCTGCAAGCTGCCAGAAGCGTTTGGCAGGGGGTGTAACTGGACCAACATAAACTCTAGCTAAAGCCTGCCTTATCGCGTCTGGGTAAAAATGATCTGCAGTATTTCTCGGTTATAGTGATCATTTCGATGTATTTTCTGGTAAGCTCTGTTCTAATCCTACGCTCACTTGCACCAATGGATACAATTATGCCGCGTACGTCTTCATTGACTTCGAAGCTATTAAACTTTTCAAAACGTTTCCGCTTGTATTCCTTTCTTCTACTCTTCAATATCTGCCATCTCATGTCTCTCAAAATCTCTGATACGCTCGCATCGTATCGATATACTCTCCCTAATCGAGCCGCTCTGCGATGGACCATTTCGAGCTCCCAAGTTAGGTCCTTCTCGTAAGACTTGAAAGCAGTATTCTACGACAAGTCAGATTAGCGGAAAGTATGCGATTTCCTTCACATTCGAGAAGCATTTCCGAAGGACTCTGGAGAAAAGCCCTTGAACCCTGTTTGCCGATGCTAAAACTATTTAGATTCTTGAGGAAAGAAGATTTTAAAATACTGACTTTGAGTACAATATAGCTACAAAATTATTCAGGCAAAGGAGAAAATGAATTATAACAACTTATGAATAAATACTACTTAATGATATCATCTAGATATTAGCTTTCGAGAAGGCAGAGATTGCTGAAAAAGGTCTTCGAAAGAAGTGAGCTGGGAAGAAGCAAAGATTTTAAAACGTGGATTACAGACTATACTATAAAGCAAAACTATAGCCAAGATATGAGGATGATAATTGAAAATATATGCAATTTGGAGAGTATTAATAAATGAACCAAATGAAAGATATAACTGCAAAAGATATTTTTAGTATAAATGAACTTTTTAAAATTAGTGCATTAACTTATGTTTGACGCAAAATTGAGTAGTTGCTAAACAGCACGGGCAAGGGACCTTTTACATTTGCGTCATCATTATCAAAAAGAGAAAGAAATGCATTACGAGTTGTCTGAGTCTCTTTGGTTCATAGCTTTAACTTCCATGTGGATGAATGCATAGCAAACTGTCGAAATATCACCATTTTTTAAGGATCTTATCCCGAACATTACGTTACTCTAGCTTCGTTCGTTCGAAAGATATCGTCTACACAGGCGGACGTATGGACAAAAATGAAAGGCAAACCTAATAGAAACGCTCTAAAGATCTTTTCGATCAGCTTAGAGTAAGGATAAAAATATGAACAAGAAGCACCTTAATTTACGAATCTGTTTGGACATAAACGTTGATCTATGATAAGGTCGCCCGCGGGGTCGCATTTACCCGCGCTCACCCTCGACAAATATCGGGCCATCGTCCCAATTAACGCCTCGCGATAAATAAACATAAGAGCCTCCCCCGAGGGCCAAAATAACGAACCCGTTCGAACGGAGGGAGACACCGTTTCCACGCTTGAAACGCCGCGTTATACACTGGAAAGCCCTGACCGAGCGTGGCAACCCGAGAGACGACCCGTACCTAACCGGAGCATCGGTGATAATGCGAGCATGCGAGTGAGAAAAGGGAACGGAGCGCAGAGAGTTTAATAACTAGGAAGGGCAATCCGTTTTTCAAGCGAGAAAGGGAAAGGACGGTAGGAGGAGAATGTGGGAGGGTGAAATGAGCGAGTAACAAGGTTGTTTGGTCGAGGGAGGAGAGAGAGTGACAGATAGACTGAGGGAGTGGGAAGAGTTCTTAGTGGGTGGGTCGGGTGAGAGAAGGGGGAGGAGAAAGAGCGGGAAAATTATGGGGAGAGAAGTAGGGGAAGGTCGAAGGTCACATCGCAGCCGACGCCGCAGCCGCCACGTAACCGGAGTGTAAAGGCATTTCAGGCATTATGGTATCATCTCCTTTTCCAGTTTTTTTTACGAAAGAGACTCTCCTGCTCTCTTAAAGGTGTGTGAGGTTTTTTTTAGTGGCGTTTGATGTGTTTTATGGAAGGAAAAAGGGGGAGAAATGTGTTTGCTGGTGGAGTGAGAGGGTTGGGGTTGAATTGGCTCTCTCCCTGAATCTTTCTCACTCTCTCTCTCTTCCTCTCTTCCAAGATCTCTTACTTCAACTCCGAGGAATTTTTCTTCACTCCATAAATACACCCTACCTACTTTCTTACTTTTATGCCATTTTTCTCTCCTCATTCGCACCGGTTCTTTTCCTCGCTTTTCTCTTTCTCATTTTTACCTCTCTTTTTAGCGGTTTTTTCAAAAAGATGCGCTTATGCGTTCGGTTTGTCCGTCTGTCTGTCTGACGCGCAAACTCCTCCTGAACGAAAGCGGATAGAGACTTCGTTTTTTCGCCAATCGTTTTAATATTGTCTCGTTGTGCACGTTTTCTTATGGATGTCCATCTGTCCGTCTGTCTGTCCGACGCGCTAATTCCTAAACGAAAACAGCTAGAGATTTCGTTTTTTTGCCATTCGATTCAGTATTTTGTCTCGTTGTGCAAGTTTACTCGGTTTGTCAAACTGTCCGTGCATATTTAAAATTTTAAAAACGCCATTTACTGTCTGCTTATTTGTTTCATTCCTTCCATATTCGCGGTTCTTTTTGCCTCCTACTAGCATGATTTTCCTCTACCCCACTCTTTATCGCCTTTACACCCAATCTCCTTACGCTGTAACTCTTCTTTTTTTCTTCTCTCTATTCTTTCTCCATCTCTTCTCTCCCCGTTCATTCAATGCGAACAATACCACCTTAGTATCTTCGCGACCTCTATTAGATTTATCAACGTAGACGCCAGAGATTTATTGTATTTAGGCAGATTTTTTATAAGTCAATCAATTATGGCCATTTATTTTTAAATTTTCGTCGTTTTAAAGGTTATTGCCATTATTAATTTAGTTTGAACACTAATGTTTGATAGAATGGCTACCGCATAATCGAACGTGTCACGATAAGCTGTAAATACTTACTAATGCGCTTCCAATAAATGCTTTTATTTTAAATGTTCACAGATTGCCCATATCTATAAAGTGACCTTTATTCTAGCGCAAATAATCACAGGTGGCATTTTCCCCCATGAAAACCAACAAACAAATTTGGAAATAATCTTTTATGAATGGAGCAAATCATAACCATCTTTTGCTAATAACTTGAAATGTTATAAAAATGTATGTGTTAGATTTACTAATATTTTATGATTAAAGTTCTCTCGGTTAATGAACATTTTCAACTACCTACTTAAATGGGTACGAAACCAGCATTTAACCCTTAGTCGCGTTTAAAAAGCAATAAGTGGTCGCGTGGGGTATGTTTACACCCTCACCTACTTTTTATTCTTTCTTTATTAAAATTTTGTTTTAATTCTGTTTTTTATGGAATTATAATAAATGTACATTAATTAAAAACTGATTTATTTGAATAAGTAAATATTTCTTTTTTAAACAATGTTTACATAATGAGGTGCAGTGCTGTTTGCATTCTAAGAAATTGCATTCTTGGCATCTGGTCCGGATCCTTTTGTCTTGTATTCTTGGGCAAATATGACATCTCCCCTGGATGATCCCTTGAGGAGGTGTTGTTGCAATAGCCTCTTCTCCTACAAACTGCCGAATCCTTTTTCGTAACTCCCAGGTATGTGTGTGTCACCGGCCGGATTTTCAATGAAACTTTTAGTCAAATTCGTTGAAACATTTTTAGGAAATTTTATTTTTATTTTATTTCCTCTAGGCACATTTTCATTATAAACAACAAAGGAATTTATTGCAGAAATGTTTATGAGATGAAAAAAATTCAGTAGGCCATGTTTTTGTTCGCCTTCCACAATCATACTTTTCGCACATTTGGTGGTTAGTATCTACTCCTCCCTTAGTTGAATTACACATACGTAGTTATTATTTATGATTTCGCAAGAGAGGCGATTTTTTCATATATTTCGTTATTGTGATGCCGGAACGATAACAAAATAACAGCCTTCTTGGGTTTTTTAGCGTAAACCATTGTCAGATCCTCGGAACAACCGAATGAACTGCTATAGAGTGGTCCCTTTGCTTTCGGCAATAACTCGGGAGTAATTTCTTTTACTTTCTTCCTCATTGTGCCTACTAAAGTGAGCTGATAGTGTTGAAGGACGGATTTTTCTATTAGGATACTCGTATACCAATTTTTGGTAGTTAGTTTCTTCTTTTGCCTCTAATTGGTTCTACAAGTCTTTTTACAATATCTTCAGGTTTATTTTCAACTTTGCTAGAAGGAAATCAGGAAAATAGAAAGAAACAAGTGAATAAATAATTACCTACCTGATAAAAATTGTACCACATCTGGTCAAGTGGGGTGTGAACGCACCCGAGAGGAGCAAAAAAATGTAGATTCGCACGTGTCAAGGGGCAAACGGGCACCGAGGGAGGTAGAAGGGAGTGTCACTCTTGTGATTTATTACTGCGCAGTAAAGAAAACAAAATTGGTTGGGGTGTGAACACACCCCACGCGACTAATTAAGGGTTACAATGTAGAGTACAGAAATCGAAGTGCCTAAAAACTCAGTATGACAAATTATCAAATAATTACTTATGGCCATCATTAATCAGTACATAAAGATAATTACAAAATTGTCAAAAGCAGTTCAGTGCTGGACAAGTCAGTACATCTGCTCACTTTAAATATCTGTATGGTGGAAAAACGAAAGCACTGGATGCAAGGGCGCGAAAGATTTTACCTGATTTATGCGTTTATACTTTATAGGATACATTTTTATTAAATTTAATGATAACGGGTCTTGCCAATGGTGTAGTATAACTTCTTTTGAACAAAGGACTGTATTTTTTATATGATACCTTTAGCCTTATTTGATCTCTCCTCCGTGTTTCACATCTTTTTACTCTTTCTCTTTATCCGTGCGTTCTAAAATTTACCCATTACGTTCCCTTCCATCCCTGCATCGCTTTCTCACTTGCTTCTTCCACTCCTTTTCCATTTTAACCCACTAGGTCTCCTTTTCTTTCTCTCCCCATCTGCGCTTGACTTAAAATCCTGCGATACAAGTACCCTCCATTTAAAAAAAAACACGCCACGAGTTGAGACATTACCGAGGCGCATTACACCTTTATTTCCAAACCCTTCGCATTTTTTCCCGCCCTAAGTTTTCCATGCATTTCCTCATTGCCGAAGTGTCTATGCCGAGCACAGTGTGAGGCTAGAGCGCATATCTTACGATAAGGCGTGGGAGAATTCCTTCGCGAACCCGATCGGCATTGGATGACTGTTGTATTTTAGGTGGAACATACGTTTATGTTCGGTGCTTTCCGCTTTCGAAGTGGGAAACTTCTCGCTCGCGTGAAACCTTCGAGAAAACCCCTTGCTCACGGATGGGTATTGGTAACGCCCTCTTCTGCCACGTTACCGATAAGAAATGGAGGCGTACACGAACGGGATAGGCGTCGGAATTTGCCGACGTGTGTCTTTTCGCGATAGTATTAAAATTTTGATGCAAATAACATTTCGGAATTGAAATTGAACAATCAGTTCTGAAAAACTTTTGGGTCACACTTTGTGTGTAAATCAGTTCATATCGAATGCTACTATGCATTCACATAAGCAGTATCTTACAAACTTCTAATCATATATTTCAGAATAAAAAAGCTCTTTAAAAATTCTGGCATCCGGGTGTAACTCACTTGAGTCAGAATCGGGACTTTTGGAGAGTTCGAAAGGACAGCGAGGCATGAGGACGGGAGGAGGTAAAGAACACTCTCACGAGAGTCTCATTTCGCACGCGCGCTCTCTATCTCTCTCACTCTCCAAAGGAGAATTACGGCCCCCTTATATTCACGCGTCTACTTCAAAGGAAATTTTATTTCTCTCGTTCCGTAACCGCGTCTTCCGTGACGTCCTCTCACTTTCCCCATCTGCCGGTCATCGCGAGCCGTTTAATCCTTTTTAAACAAATCGCCAATCTCGAAACCACCATTCAAACGTAACTTTTATATCCCTCTCTTTCTCTAACCATTTTCCTACTGGACATACATTTGCCCATCATTATAGGAAGAAGCTTCCTTTATGGAACGTTGCCGTACCTTTCTCCGAAGAGGAAAAACTTTCATTTTCAGCAGAGTGAGCGTAAGCCCAACGATTTGCGGCGGCGACTATGCATAAAAATTATGATAAGAACAGACATCTGCCATAAATATTGGTAAAGGCTACTGCGAAACGCAATTAAATGCGCCACTGCATGAAAATTCTTACTTTCCCTCTAAATAAAAATACTCCTGATTACTAAATGTTGAACAAA
The DNA here is from genome assembly GCA_028673005.1 of Tanypteryx hageni. Classification (NCBI taxonomy): domain Eukaryota; kingdom Metazoa; phylum Arthropoda; class Insecta; order Odonata; family Petaluridae; genus Tanypteryx; species Tanypteryx hageni. The sequence continues at coordinate 46,722,575 of CM054117.1, forward strand.
TTAAAGAATGCTACATAAAAAGTTTAGTGCGACTAATTCAATTTTAAATAAAATAAAATCACTTTTGGCTCGAGGTTAGGCGTTTCAGGCTCCTGAGAATACCACATAACTTTTCCATGTTCCTTATTAATAGCAGTTCTACAGAATCTTCCCACATTAAAAAATAATAATTTTAAAGTTTGAAATTAGTAAGCCAATTTATAAATAATTATATCTATCTCTTTCTTTAGGGAGGTGATAAGAACATCTAACAATAAGAGAAAAGCTCAAAATTGTTATACGAAACCTTAAACATCCCTAGTAGGAAATAATAATAGGAAGTTCTTTAACACATGCGTTATAATAGATTTATGACACGCACATACAACCATACCCTCGGCAGGATTGGAACCCGCAATCCTATTGCATTGGGAGCTGGTCACGATAACCGCCCCTCTACCAAGATCAATGCAGTCCTATAGTTCTATGCTAAAATTTTCCTCGCAATCTGTCTTATTTGTTATTTTTTCATTGACAGATGCATATTTTATCCTATGTGGATTCATTTATTTGTTTTGTTTTTAGGACGCTTTAATTCATAAAGGAACTTATTTTTTTCACTCTGTCTGTCTGTGCAATCAATTACACTAAAATAGCAAATAAACAGAGATATGAGAATGAAATTTGCAGGATGTATGTGATCTATGATGCCATTTATCTTTCTTTAGATTTGAAGTTGGAAAAATACTCACGATCGGATAGTAGGCCATTAAAATTGTTTTAGATCCCCGAAAGTATAAAAAATGGAAAACTGAAATTTTGAGCATACATTTCCTCATTGAAGCCACTTGCAAACGAGGCTCTTTTAACCATATCGTGGCGGTATAACCACATAAGAAATAAGATAAGCGAAGTTTACGCATATAATAGATCAGCGGTGCGCAATCTGTAACCCGCGACTCGATTTCAGATGGCCCACGGAGCCTTCAAACAATTTTCACATTGGAATTTTATTAACCCACCGACTTAACTAGCCGTCTAATCATTAGGGAGGAAGATAGTTATCAAAAGGTGAAAAAGTTGGCTTTAGAATGAAAATTCAACCTACCTTAAGTACCTAAATTGTCTATATACTGATAGTATGTTTTTAATAAATTGCGTGGCACTTGGCAAATTTATCCGTGTTTTTGTGGCCCGCGATTGAAAAAGGTTGCGTACTGCTGTAATAAATGATCAAATTCCAAATTCTCCTCACTTCGTCAATTACGCCAACGGGAGAAAAACCCATAGCGAAGAAAAACACAAAATATTGCCGAAGTTAATGATAGAAGAATAGACGGTCTAATTTTATCCAGGCTCTACGTGTTAATAATAGGTAATAAATTCAGCAATTTTTTATTCAACTCCTCATTCCAATAATTAATTAAATTACACAACGCTGTCGCCTCTTTTGAAGTCAACTATTGCAAATCGAACTGCATTCCTTCCTTTCCCATCTCCAGCTCTACCAACCTACTCCCGTTTCCGTTATTTGCTGCTCGCCGAGAAGGATTTAACATCCTGATACAATTCCATGTATTTTTGCAATGTCCTTGATCGAGGGGAAGAGAGGGCGGGGGAGGGGGAAAAGAGAATGGTCCAATAAGTGATTCGCACGATTGTAATTCCATTCATTTCCGCCGTGTATGAATCCTATCTTTCCTCTGAAATAAGCCGCGTTTGCTATTGAAAACAAAAATGTTAATCATAATGGACTTGAGTCTGTCTCATGCCTGTGGCTAAATTAAAATCGTGGAAATCCAGCCAACATTTTGTTTTGGAATTTCAGAAAAGGAAATAATGTTTCTGCGTTTTTAGGCGCGTTTCTCTTCCAGCATAAGTCCGTCCGTCCGCATGTTCGTTCTCGGTTTCTACCGAACGGATTTTCATGAACTATTTTATTAAGAACTTACAGTCAAAGACAATAAAAAAATCACGCAAATGAATCACGTAAGCCAATCAGGGGTACCAATTTACCGGCGACAAAAAAATGAACTTAACCGTCATATCTCGTCATGTATTGGTCATATCAAAATAGTTTTCAAATAAACTTGTAGAACAATAACGTTGAGTATTATTTTCACTCTACTTTTTTATCGTAGGAGTAGCCGTTAACGAGAAAGTCATAATTCGCCTTGAACATAGAAAAATTCATCCATAGCTACCGTATTGTTGTCAACTTAAATAATCTTATAGGTTACTGAACTAAATAATATCTGCTATAATAACAAAATGAATTTTATTTCTGTACGTGTGTATAACAGATTTTGAAAGCGTAAGGATATGTATTCTCTACGGCGAAGAAAAGAACATAAAGGTAAATATTACAACTACTGAACACAAGCGAGGTATGTTTTAAGTAATTTTCGATGTTTCGGTTGATTAAAACTGATTAGAAAATAAATCACTAAATATAAATTGAATATTTTCCTGGCATCATTTCTAATATATCGTTTTGCAGTATTTAGCCATAATAATTATGTAATATTTTTATTTATGCACCATTTAAGGGGGAGGAGAAATTTTTAATAGGCAGAAATATAATTGGGTCGTGGTGTTTTGCTATTTTATGGTGTGTGTTCGGTCAAATTATATCGTGCTATAGTTTCAAATACTCCATCGCACGAAACGCACCTATTTGTGATACACTGTACACTTTCCTACCTGTTTTTTTAAATTCTCAAGCTAAGAACACTGACAATATGTTTTTTTAGAAACATCTTGTGTTACATTATTTCAGTTATTTGAAACCGAAACAAAATACTTCATAATTGTAAAATTGGCTTTTTTATCTTTGATTATTTCTTATTCCAAATGAAAGCTTTAAATGATTTGCTGGATATATATGGGAAAGGAGATTTTTTTCTCACATATTTTCCAATGCCGAGTGATGATAATTTTCCACGCAATCTCATGGAATTTGGTTCTGTGAGTTGCAAGGGTCGAGTGAAATCAAATGTAATCCGTGACATTAAATAAGCTGTGGTGCACTCCTGTGTATTACGGTGCATTCTTTGTATTTTTTATCCATGCATGGCTTGATTCTGCCAAAGAGTTTATTTAGAAGTGTTTTTTATTTTACTTTCAATTTATTTCCACCTATTAACAAGTATGGTGATATAGACAGAAGCACGATTTGATTCTTGTGCTTGTTCTTAATACAAATCTAAACACAAATTAGAATAATTCCACGTCAATTTGAAGATGGTGCTCGGACGAGAGAGAAACCACAGCGCATGCCAAGATTTTATCTCAGTCTCACACTCTCCCACCGAACGCATTACTTAAACTAGATATAGTGCGAGAGAATTTGAAAAGAACGGAAGAGAGAAAAGAATGAGAGAGAGCTTGCAGATAAGAGGGCGAGTGCGTGGAAGAGAGAAAGACAGAAAAATACGTTACAATAAGAGAAAAACAGAAAAAAAGAGAATAAAGAAAAATAAGTGAAGGAAAAAGAGTAGTAATGAGGAAAAATACCTTCCGAAATCTCCATATTGTAGAGTTGCGAATTTATGTGTTCAAGGTGGGGGCTTAAAAATCGATATTCACCTCACGGAAGTGGTAAACGATTCTGTTCGAATGAAAGGAAATGTTTATGACGCTTGCTGGGCAAGGAACGGGAAGGGAAAAACAGAGGTGATTTATTCGCCTTTCCAATCGCACTCGAAATACGTTATTTATAAATTTCCAACGAACATTTGATAAACTTGGATTTTTTTAATTGTTGTTTTTACGTTAAAGTTCATCTCGTAGATGAAGATTATTTTGCGAAATGGAAAATTATAGACGTATATACGCAATCTTTGAACGCGTTATTTATTTTATTTTTATTTTTGGGCTCTCCTCTAATCTCGACACAATGGAGGATTTCGACCTTATCTAAGAAGAAGATCGGCGTTAACGAAGGATTGATCGAGGCCCGTTTCGCGGCGAAGGCATGTTATCATCTCGGCGAGGCTTCGAAAATCTTAAACATAAAGGCAATAATGCGGGAGGCGCGGCAAATAGGCCACCCGAGTCGTGACGGTAATTCATTATCACTTTTCGTATTTCGTGCATGCGCCCGCTTGCGTAATCGTTTGGAATCGATAGAGATGAATGGAAATTAAAAGATCGCTAATGGCGCGATAAATAACGTGAAAACAGCTTAAAAGCGAGGGAGGTGACATTAAGAGAAAGTGCCTGTAAAAAAAACCGAGGAAGATCGGTGGCTGAGCAATAACACACGCCATGCGAGCGCTACATCCGAAAACTTGTCCCAAATATGCGTGGAAAATGGAGTTCCGAAGGTAATTTTTATTATATCGCATCGAAATATTATTTTAACACATTGAGGAGATGTTTTTTACGAATAAAAATTCAGGTTCTTTTCTACGACGAGAGAAAATGTTTAAATGCTGTTGGGAATAATGACATGATATTATTAACATTAGCATTCTCTTGGCTAAATTCGTGCTGTCGTAATAAAAATGAAGTACTTTTGTACATGCTGATTGCGAAAGCTGAATATCCTTCTTTTCTGACTTCTTTACTTGGATTTAACAAATAATTACCCGGTAAATCTGAAATTGTGAAATCTTATTTGATTATTCTCTGAGATTCTTCAATCACACGTTTTCCTGCGGGGTAAACTGTGAGTCAGAAGCATAAGCTAAGAATTGTAATTAACTTCTAAAATTTAGAATGAATCTTATGGAAACTAATTTCCTTGAGCAGCATGGCTAATCTAAAGCGCTATGAGTATGAATCAACGAATTGCCCATATCCGGAGCGCAAATGCTTTGCTTCTCGCCGAATGCTTTTATTTTTCCTAGTAAGTCTTCGTTACTTTCGTTTGCGTGAAATTTAATTAAATCAATCTCTTTCCTTCTGTGCATTAGTAAAGCTATTGCGCAAAAATAATACGAACGATTTTATTGTCATTGTGCAGAATCTCATTCAACCAAGCCTTACCTTGCCTTTCATCTACATTTGAGCGACGAGAATCTTAGGATGAAAATCCTGGAAAAAATGCGATTTTCCCTCTTATTTTAGATTGTCTATGCTGAAGCAGTAGCGCACCCATGAATTAGGAAGGGGTGCGTTGAAAAAACGTAAAGCATGTCTTTCAATTTATTTATTTATTGCTCGTTTGTATTTTGCGTTCAATTTTAGGCTGGTTTCCGAAAGAAACAGCCTTATGAAATGGTCCTGTCTGGGTGTGTGTGTGTCCCATACTAACAACTTTTGCATCAATGGACCGATTTTCATGAAACTTGGTATGAGGCTCCTGCTGCCAGGTTCCACCTCCGGGATATATTTTATTTGGCGAAGATGTAAGTCCTGGGTTCGATTTCAGGAACTTATTTTTCCTATTTGTTTTACATAGGAAGTCTCAAATCCGTTGTGCAGGGATGTTTTCTTTAATACTTTAAAATATCTTAAAATTGTGATATCGGAGCGAGGTTTGTACCGTTTTACAGGGAAAAGAATGTAAATTCTAATTCTTATCACCAAACTTTTATTATTGATCGTATTTTCTTCATTTACTACTAAAACAGCATTTTTGCGTTTTAAAATTAATGTTTGTATTTTTTTAGGGAAAAACGAAAGGAATACATGGAAGAATCTGTTTAACAGTTTCCGTAGAGAGCTCAGAAAATTTCCAGAATCACGCTCAGGAGATGCGTGGCATCACAGAACGTCAGAATGGCCTTATTTTAAAAGTTTCCAATTTTTAAAAGGGCAGTTTACGAATCGTATGAGTTCTGGGAATCTTTCTGTTGGTGATTGTGTCACACAAATACAGTCTCAAAATAGCCGCGAAGAATTTACTGAGGTGTCTCAATCACCCGACGGTTGCAGTGCAACAAACGAAGCTCCTTGTGCTTTTGATTCAGTGGCAAACACTGCCCCTTCTGGTTCCGACCCCTCACGTTCTGCAGAAGAATGTTTTCAGCGAAATAAAAAGCAGAGTAAAAAACGACCAGTAGGAGAGGATACTGGCCGAGAACTTTTGGAGCTCGAAAAAGAGAAACTTTCGGAAATTTTGGAAGTCGATAATAACCAAACGATGAAGATATAGGCTTTCTCAATAGCTTATTGCCACACATTAAAAAAATGCGTTTAAGAATGAGAATGCAGCAGTTGTTGCACGATTCCGTGTATACCGAGGAGCAACAACCCCTACGTAATGTTTTGCAAACGGGAAGTTCAACGTATATTGATGGAAATTTCTGTCTGCCATCTAGCGTGCAATCTTACTGTTCAGCCACATCAGAGGAAAACATTATACCATATTACATGTATTGATTTAGTGATTTTTTCTTACATTTAAACTGCATGTGCATTTTTGTATTGGATTAAAAGTTACTTACCCCAATGTTATCATTAATCGTTCAGCTGGTTTTATTGGTGTTTTATTGAAATTTGTCCACTTCTGAATCAACATTGGAGATGTTTTGCTCAATATATAGTCAAAGGTTTCAATAGATATTCTTGTATATTGAAAAAAAATCTGAAGTATGTTGCCTTAATTTTTTGTAAAGGTGATGAAACTCCATGTGAATTTCTTGATATATTTCTCTCGTAAACACTACACTTCCTTTTTGATAGTCGATGGTTTAAATAACAAATTTTGCAAATGTTACTTTCGAAGTACGGATTATTAACCTTACTACGCAACATCTTGAGCACAACTGAAATCTTCTTGTATTCTCGACGCGCCGCTTCTAAAGTTGCTTTAGGCGTTCTTTACCAGCGAAGCGGTAGTAGTAGAACGCCTTAGGGGCACGTCTCGTCCGTCCGTCCGTCTGTCGTAACTTTCATCTCCTAAACCGCTGGACGGATTTTAATTTAAATAGGTATGAGTGATCTTTATTCAAATTTATCGCCCAATTGTGATTTTCAATTGAATCCGTCAATTAGAACTTCCACTTTGCATAATTACTTGAATAAACTTATACTCGTATCTCGTTAAATTGCATCCGTCAAGCAACAACGAAATATCAAACTTCTATCTCCCTAGCTCTTATATGATCTGTAAGGTATAGATTAAAAAATTTATTCGGATAAAGAACGACCTTTACTACAAGAAAGTCCGCGAGGCCAGGAAATTACGAGTTATGGTTTCAGAGATAAAAATTTGAGAAAATCCCGAGAAAAACATCACATATTTTGTTTACATCGATCGCGAAGACGGTTCTCTCAGCAAACAACAATTAAAAATCCATATATTTCTCTCCCATTCTATTATATCATCTGCGAGTAATAGATTAAAAAATTTATTCGGATAGAGAACAGCATTTACTACAATATGGTCTAGAGACCACATAATTACGACTTATCGTTTTGGAGAAAAAATTCGAGAATATCCCGAGAAAAACATCGCATATTTGGTTTACATCGATCGCGAAGACGGTTCTCTCAGCAAACAACAATTAAAAATCCATATATTTCTCTCTCATTCTCTTATATTATCTGTGAGGTACAGATTAAAAAATTTATTTGGATATAGAACAGCATTTACTACAAGATAGTTCCCAAGACTATAGTTTGGGGGATAAAAATTCGAGAATCGACTAATCTTTCGATACCTTTCCACATGTATTTCCCATTAAGAACGCCTTTGAAATCTCTGTATATTCCATTTATGGAGTATACTTTTCCATCTTGTTATTTTCTTTTCCACTTGACTACTCTTCAGCAATGGGCAGTTAATCAATACAAAATAGCGTATAAACAGTAACATTTATTAAAATCGTTTATTTAAAAAATCCATGCAAAATATAATATCAGAAAGAGATTTTGACATTGCTTTTAGTATTTCAAACCTATTAATGCTCCATAAATTTTTTTCCAATTTTTCTCTATCATTGATAAACTTAACTTAACTTAACTAAATTTATGAGAATTCCTTGGAATGACTAACACATACTGAAACATTTCCTATCGATATAAGTAATCAACTTCGGGAAAACAGCCTGCATTAGTACTGGTTTGGACTTCTTGTTTGTATATCACTGGCAGACATTCATAATTGAAATTTTAATCTAAACAGTATTTTGCGTGTGAATTTACGTCAAAAAGATGGAAGGTGAAAGGTCCGGAATCCCTCCCTTCTTCGGAACGCCACTCTGTATGATGAATAAATTTTACGGACTCAATATTATTCAGTTAAATTAATAGTAAAAAGTCTTAGTTTCACAAAATACGAATTTGAATTCTCGATCGAGAAGCCAAGACGGCCTGCCGAAATCTGTGACAGACTACCTATTGGTCATCCTATTCTATAACACTAGTTAAACATTACCTATAAAATGTAAATTTTTGGTTGGTTCCATTGCTTATGATAAGTGTCTTTTAAATTTTTGTAGCAATCTTCTTCAACGGAAAAGTAAGTCCTCCAAACAGCCTTCCTACAGGCGCCTGACGGCGAAAATCTAAAGTAAATCGTGTGCTGGCAATCTCAAATAACGGCGAGAAAATTGCCGGTTGTTTAGCGCGTGGAAAAAGATTAAACACAATTGTGCATGGGAAATGAGTTTTTTTTTCTTTATTTTTTTAAGACGTTTAGTAGCGTGCTCACTTCCTCGGCATTTGAAGCGCTGTTGCAAAACGGTTGCCTCCTGCCGTGACGCGAATAGCGCGCACCGCGGTGAGCAAATATCGACCTTCTAAGACGCCCACGTTTATCACCCACCCCTCCATTCTTTGGGAGATATATGGTCGGCGTGACTATTTCGCAAAGGTGAGGTCAGTGGTTCAATTTCCTCTTATGGTAGTGATGGCCGAACGCATTGCCACCTTCAAGAATCTCATCATGCTCCGAGAGAGAGAGAGAGATAGTGAGAGAGAAAGCCGTTAGGCGTGAATCGCTCGCAAAAATTACGCGCTCCTATCTGATGGATGTGTGCGAAACAAAAGGAAACTGGTATAAACTTAATATTCTTCGCGGGTCGGATGGATCACGCTGACATTTATGCCCCTGGAATGTCCGCCGTGTTTCTCCCCACACTGTTAGTAACTTGTTTACGTGAATTAGTTTATCTTCAAGTCGTTTCTTATTTATGGGGGTAGATTAGGGTTTAATACTTTTAAATCATTTATAAAGTTGGGTGTTAATCATTTTTTTAAATTTGATATTCATTGATCGAAAATGGCCGAATGTTATTTGATTTATGAGGTAAACATGTTTTATACGAAGTCAGGTATTGATTCGTATGCTATATTGATGGAGCAATAAATTATGGTTTAACATTTATTATGTGTACTTTTTGACGAATTAGGTAGATCTAGCAGCCATAAAAATAGTTGGGAAAGGAGATGCGCATTTCGGCTACACGGCACCCGTTTTCAGTGATTATTCATCAACTGTGAATTACGAAAAGAACATTGTTGTCAGATTATATCATGCGTGAATCAAATGATGTCGCCTTCTTTGTAGCCAAAATTCGCATCTGGTTTTTTTCGATGTTTTTAAGTGAATTTATCAATAGGATGCCATCCAAGAGGGAGACCCTGATAGTTCTTTTTCGAATATATATTTATAATCAAAAGAACTAAACTAAGAAAAACTAAAACTAAGAAAAAATCTCATATTAATGGATTGTTTTCTTTTTATAGAGAATGATTTTAACTTCCTTCCTAATTATAAAATGATTGCTTTAGCTCCTCGTTAAAACAATTATACACACGGGCGTTTCATAGTAGTTTATTCCTTTACTAGCTGTTCATTTTATAGCATTCACAAAGAACAATAAACCTCAATAATAAATCTTCCCTTCATATAAATGATAATTTTAAAACGTAATTCGTTTCCTCGATTAATAGTATTTTTATGATGGATTATTTCCGCAAAATTAAACAACTCGTTCAGTTGTAACAGAAATAAACCAAAATTGCTGAAACGTGTCAAGTTCATAAAATTTATTGATTTTGTTTTTACCGCTACATTTTCGATCTCTTTGAACATTGAAGGGAAAGTTAATTTGGCTGATTTGATGTTTATATAAGCACGGTTTTTTATCCAAAAATGTTAATTAATCGATATAAGTATTTCATTTTTAAATGAGTAAGCGTTGAGACGATGGAATCATGAAGGGAATAGAAATGGAAGAAGTCGAGGTAAAAATTATATGAAGACGCTAGAAAATGAGGGAATTGGGTTTATAGTCGCTTTTATATTTATAAAATAATATTCATTAATAAAACGTGAAAAAATCGGAGGTCTTGTGCTTATGGGGAGAAATGAACTCGAACCCAAGTAGCCAAGCGGTAGGTATCTTGGTCCTCCAACCCATTATCTAATAATAATGTTAAAGCATTTTGTTCTTTTCCTGATTTTGGCCCTGCTGAAATATATTGCTCACGCGTACTTTATTTGTCCATTAGTTATTTCTTAAACATAGCAGTTTTTCTCAGAAATTTTTCAAACCACAATCATGTCTATTTTTACGTAATGTATATTTACAAAACTTTTAAGCATATAACTTTTAACCTGTGCATAAAGAGGGTAAAACAATCTTTTCAATTAGTACCGATAAATTAAAAGTTTATCATAATCATAAACGAGTGTTACTTTTAAGTCCTTAGGTACGTGTGTGGTTTATTTGTTAACGAAACAATATTCGAGTCATGTTAAAGTATTGCTCAAATTATTGCAGGTTTTGGGCATCTGATGATGGTAATCCGATTTATTATGCAGAATATTGTTTGAATCTGGAATATGTGGAGTTTGGGGTAAGGAAAAGGAAAGTACAGGAATACTAGCAGACGTCTCAATTTGCACCGCTCTGCTTTTGCCGCTCACCCCCACCTCCCCATAGCAAGGGTTACTGCGAAGTGAAGTATTCGAACGTAAATAATTAATGCAAATCCATGTTAAACTAAAGGTCGTTTAATAAAACAAGGAACAATACAGAGTGAACTGTCATTTGGCTAACGCTGAAGTAACACAAAACTACAGCTTCATCAGTTGACGTTAAAATGTTTCCCGTCTGACGCTCCGACGTGACAACCTATCCACTTAGAAAACCAAATGCGCCTTTGTACGTTCCAGAGTACCAGCGAAGATGCAAGAAAACCGAAACGGCGAGAGATTCCGCGTAAACGATGAAATTAATCACCATTATCGTCGTATTTTCTATTTCTAAATCGTTCGACGCATGCTTCGTCCGTTTTGTTGTTTGATAACTTCCTTCCAACGCACGATTGATGACTCCTGCCTATGAAACCGGCCATCCCTTACAAAAGGTCGCGCATCACGACTTTTGTAGTACGACCGTCTCGTCTAAACGATTGTTCGCTTGGACTTCCTGGCGTGTGTGGACATGTAAGTGCCTTTGAGTATTATTACGGCGAGGTTGGTTGGCATCCGCGGCTCCTGGACCACTGAGGTAGCAAAGAGGATGAGGAGTGAGAGAGAGAGAGAGCGTCTTGAGCCGTAAAGAAACCCGTTTCTCTCATCGCGGACGTACCCCTTGACCGAGCCGTGATGGGATGGACGATTCCGTAGGCTAGTCGTAAAAAAAAGTGAATAATAAAAAAAGCGAGACATGAAAATGGAGATTTTTCAGTCGATTTATAAGCAGAGGAAAAGAAGGGTAACTCTCCGCGGCGCGTCCGTCGGGATAAAGAAACGACGCTTTGAAAAAACGTGCGGCGTCTTATTCTGAAGCGGTTTAATTAGGACTAATAGGTCATTTTTTTCCCATAATTCGTACAAATTCCATGAGCGACATCTGGTACACTATTAGCGTGCGCAAGCTAATTTTTAGTTTCAGTGTGGTAATTTCGATGCTCAATAGGACGGTTAGACGGCAATAAAGTTAATGCGATCGGAGGGATTCCATGTTTTTCCTTCGAAATCTTAGGTTATTCAAAAAGATTTTCAAGAGAGAATGTACGGAACGTAGGGAAATCTGGTCGATATTAAATGTAACCATTGAATAAAAACTCTTAGATTCTGCTCTTATGGTTATTAACCTTCCTGTAGATTACTGCGCCGAATATTAGAAATGTAAAATTGCTTTAATCAGAGGAGAGTTTAATAATAAATTATTAAAAGGAATCCTTTTGCTATATTAGGAGTGTTTTCCAAACAATTTCCAGTGTTCGAATTGGATGGGAACTCCGTTCCACTTGATAGAAAATTATTTCTGATTTTTCATCGACAGTACGTTAAGTTACTGTTGATAAAAAATCAGATAAGAATGTTCCGATTGCTAGCGTTTGCATTGTTAAAATTTTCCAATTCGAGGATTGGCCATTTCCATACTTTTTTGATTAATTTTGAACGAACTACTAATTAAAACTGCGAATATATTTGGCCTTAAAATAATTTTACTAACTATTATCATCTATAGACGTTTCTATAAGAAGGCACATCGTTCAACCAAGGTATTCTATTTCTGAGGCTTCGAGAATTTCAGTCCATTAATTTTATTTTATTTCTCTTAAGCGCATTTAAGACTTTTTAGAGATATTAACTCTCGAGCACGTATGAGTCCTTGAAAATATTTGTACAGTACTCTATTATCACTTGCGAAAAGAAAATACAGGTGGAGGGTGCGGTCGCTCTTAAGAAAGAGTTACGAAATCAAAACCGGCTAATTGGCGTTAATATTTCCACCTGAACCTACGCAATAACTTTTTGTCTCTTCTTCATCCCCTCCCGACCCCTTATCTCCGTGAAAGAATTACCCCGCCTCTCTAAACTCTCTCTTCTTATTCATTCTTACTTTCTGCTTTAACATAAATCTATAAAGATTTATTTTTTTTTGAGAAACGTTAGTATTCGACCCGTTTAATATCGCTGACTTCATTTCTAAGCGAGATTCAAAAACGATTACTTTAATTAATTTTTTTATTTGTGCTAGTATCAAGAGTTTTGTCATGATAAACTCGTTAAATCGATCTGCCTACGGCATTTCACGAATATAATAATTTGGAATGGGGAAGATTATACATAGACATTTTAATCAAAATAATACCAAGATAGAATCCAGGAGAAAGAATAGATATTGAGAACCTAAGTGAAGTAAAATCTTGCCTCGAAGGTTCTGTGTATTTTACTCCCTTCAATTTCCTAACATTAAAAATATAATAAAGATAAGAATGAATTTCGATTCAAGTTACGTGAGATGCTTTGCTTTCGATGATTTTGAGGTTGTACGATTACCAAAATTTAGCTATGATGTCTCAATGGACAAATGATGATGCGCTGCAAATTTGGCTATGTTAGTGGCAGATATGGAATACATGAATGGACAGACAAACGGAAGGATATGATCATACCCTAAGAATTTGTTAGCTCTAGCTGAGGGGCTTTAAACAGGCTGGCCATCAATAAAAATGTGGCCATCTCTTTAGTTTTATTTTATTACTAGTAGGTTGCAGACACAGTGCATTTATTTATCTAGTTAACATTACAGAAAGACCATAAGCCTGGTGACAAGAAAATATTAGATAATATATAAAACAATATAACACACACACATTGCATAAAATATTAAAACATACAGTATCCAATAAACACATAAAGTAAATAGAATGGTCCGAAACTAATAAAATAATAACACGTGACAATTGAAGTTAAAAAATCCTTAATCAATATAACTTTTTACCATACTGAGTTGAGAATTTTCAAGAATAAAATACGGTACGATCATGGAGGGGTAAAGGCATAACGAGCTACACAAAAATGTTTAATATTCCGGTATCGTACTATTCTTGAAGATTTTTTCAAATGTACCATTCTTAATGTCGTGCCTAAGTTTCAGCAAAATAATTAGGCTCATTATCATAATCACAGAAAAAAAGTCTGTAACTCCTACTAAAAGTTTGGTATAAAACCCCTTGAAGTACAGAATAAAAAACGATAATACTGAGGATTATCTTTCGGTTATATTTTACATCTCTCTGATCAAAATAAAAGGCTCGGAATTTAAAATCTTAAATGTTTTAGAGGAAGGATCAGAAAATGGCCAATAAACGAAAGAAAGTCGCCGGACAAAAGAAGAAATAAAAGCTGGAATAAAAGGATAGTGCGAGGGCGAGAAAAATACTGCATATATACGATTATGTAATCGCTTGAAAAGGCTATAAAATATCGTAGGAAGTGCACATATGAATACAGTGGAAAAGAATAAGTGAAAGGGAGAGATGATGACGGAAGAAAGAGAGAATTATACATTAGAAGGAGATGGAGTGCGAAAATGAAAAAGGGGAAGAGGAGGGAGGGAGTGAGAAAGACGTTAGAGATAGTGGTAGGGCGAGGCGAAGGAGATAGAGACGTGGAGAGAGAGAGAGATATATAGATAAAGGGAGAGTGAGGAATCCAACACCGCAGAAAGGCACAAAAGTTCATAAGGTCGAGGGATGTGACGTTAGCCCCTCCGTGTGTATCCCCCACGTGGGTAATTCCGGGGTTGGAGGCATACTCACGTTTTAAAAAAATGAGCACATCGAACAGGACGATGTTTATTAATGGAGATTGTATATAAGAGCGGCCGTCTCGCTCGTCCCTCCGTCGCTCGCATCCCACTTTTGAAACTAATAAATAAAAATGTTTGGTAATTTCTTTGCTTGTTAAAGAAGGTGGCCCGTGGACATGGCGAGCACCGAGGTCCTCGAAGGAACACCTGGGAGTCTTTTTTAATTGGGGTGTGCTTTTAATGTCTTCTGCCAGCCAAGGAAAGTGTTGCAAGATGGTCCTTGATCGCGGCTATCTTTCATATTCACCCGCCAGGGGCGAGTTGGTCGCGAGTTGTTCGTTAGGGTGGTATGTCCCGTACACGCGTTGGCCATCGGTATTATCATCCGCTTACAAGAAGTAATTTTCTTCCCTCTCGTTTCCTAAGGGACATGTTTTTGGCGTCAAACTCACCGTCTTATTTTCTAAAGAAGCTTTCTTTTGCATTCCGCGAGGTTTTTTTGCTAGCAATGTGGATTTCTTCATGCTCCATTCGTCCTTAATAAAGGCGGAGGTAATGAAGTACTTCCATAATTTACGTCCGTCCGCATAAACATGGCAGCTTATACATTTATGGTTGAACTTTAATAAAAGTACATTTTGAATATCAGTTTTTGTTTGTCGGATAAACATTGAAAAAATAAAGTTCGTTCAGTCAGTTCGTCTCAAGTACTTAAATATAAACAATTCCATTTTTTCATTTTAGGATTATGCTACAGATATAAGAACTTCTCGCACAAAAACGAAATGTAATGATAAAAGCTAAGTAAATATTTAAAAGAAATTATTCGTGCACTTCTCTGCAGGGGACGTTTGCACTGAAGTGCGTCAAAGGATACCGCTTTCAATTAGCAAATCTTGAGCGTGGCGACATTTGCTTAGCAATACATCACTATAAAAAATTCATGATATTCAGCAAGAAAGTTTTTACCATGATATTTTGGTTGAACTTATCTGCATACTCCCACTAAGATTTACACAATCGATTTTCATCATCCTCAGAATATTTCTTTTTATACCAGCTGTATGAGTTAAGCAATACTTTCTAAGGTCTATCTGTATAAAATTCTGGAAAATTTACCTTGAATTATAAATTTTACCTATTTTGACAGTACGTTCTGAGTATCCAATAAGGTTATTTCAAAGCAGAATCCTAATAAAGTGTTTTGTCATGCATAATAAAAGTTTTGATCAATATTATAAGTAGGCATGTAACAATCTGCACAGATTTAAATTTGTTTTTAAATGCTCTAATTTCCCGAGAAACTTGAATCGGGATGAATGTTTTAAATGCCTGAGAAACTGAACAGCAATCAAATAAAATAAAATCAGTTTACTTGTTCTTCACTTTTTATCAGTTCTCTAAATGAAATAACGGCAATTTGTCAACTGAATATGAACAGGTAATTATTTTTTACGGAGCGTCAAAGAAGTAATTACTCTTCACCGAAATTTTTTCCAAGCCAAAATGATTTTCTCGCGGATTTGTAAAATTCGGGCGGTATAATTATATTACAAGGCTCCTTTAATAGTTTTCTCCTTTGACCCGAAGTTATTTTTTAATGCGATTATCCCGAAAAATCGTCATAGACCCATTATTTATTTCCCGGAAAAATGCAATCATCGTGCGATTTTCGGAGCGAAGTTCAAGTCATCCTGCGCCCGCGCCATTATGTAGACCGCAGCCCCTACGGCGTCTTAACGAATTTTTCCTCCGAAACCTGCAATCTCGGCTAAGTTAAACAGAGGCTGTATGTCTAATGACGTCCGTAATAAGGTACTATAGGTTGCCGATGAGCGAGAAATCCATTAAATGCGAAGAAGAAGAACCAGCTCTCGAGAGCAAGTAGAGAGAGAGAGAGATAGGAGGTGTCGAGGAAAAAAACGTCGGCGCAGCATTAACAAAAAATGCGAGTGAAAACCTGCGCGCGTGCGAAAGAGTAGAAGACATTCTCGTCAACTTCGTTTCGCCGATTCGTCCTCGGTGAGCCGAAAAATTAATTGAGGTGGGCCGCGAAAATTTGAAAAAAAATTCACATCGGTTGACCACATTTAAAAACTTTCACAAAAGTTTAGCAAAAACTTAGTATTTTGTAAAAATCAAACTTAATAAATAACTGACGAAAATTTTAACCAATCGCTCGATGTCTATTTCAAATAACCCGCTATTTTTAGCCAATAAAATAAAAAAATTCCTGCCTTCATATATCTTGTAGTTTAGATGGTCCGCGGGTTTAGCATAGGTGGGCCACATGACAAAAATGTTGAGAAACGCCGGACTAGAAAACCAACTCCAAAATGAGCTTCGAGGATTAGACCGCCACTTTGTCCCTTTGCCCCACGGTAGAAAAAAGAAAGCATGCCCGCGCTATCATTGCAGAAATTATTTCTGCAATAGAGGGTGACTTTTTGGAGAATTTATTGCTGGGAATAACGTAAGGTTCTCAGAGGTGAATGCACGATCGACATGTATCCTAAAAAGTAAAAGGGTTTCTTGTATTTTTTATGCGGGAACGATCCAAGCCAAATCGAAACTGGGATATATCATAACCGAGATGGGCTATAAATTTCTTTCGGAAAATTGAAATGTCTGTTTTTTTTCATCTTTGCTTCAAAACGAAAAAATTAGTAAATGCCAATAACCGGTCCATGAATTTCGTGTCTCACTAAAGAAAAAATACGGTTGAGATATAAATGAAATCGGTCGATTAAATATGTTTATGTGTTTTACATGTTTATTTTATCGTGAGAATGTGTTGGTAAAGCACATATGAATAATTAATTCATTAATTGATTACCTAAACGCAAATTAGTTTGATGAATAGCAGGTTTTTTTAGAACCAAAAACCTTCTTCATCAGCCTCAATTATAATTTTAGTGATTGCATCGCAGATGGGCAGACAGATTTGCCGACTGAAACGGAAAACATGCATATATACGCGAATAAATGAGTCGTCCCCGGTCCCCGTACTTTGAAATCACCTCACGGAAAGTTTAATTTGGTTGTTAAGCTAAGAAGGGAATGAAGCGAAACGGTCGATTTTCCCCGTCCCCTCTTAGAATGGTCATGCCCATATGCTCGAAAGATTTCATCTTTTAGTTCGGGATTAATTACAATTTGAGCAAGTGCTCGACGAACGGAAAGACGAAATGCAAAGTAAAACCATAACAGCGATTTTATAAAAAGGCGTAAAAATAAAGTTATTTCCAAAACTTCGATAATATCATCAGATATTTTGGTATGGATTAGAAAGAACTTTTCAATGAAGTCCTAGTGCAATCTTTAAATCCCTGCCGAATTGTTGATTTTCTTCTTTTTAATAAATCTCCGCTTCTTTAAGGAAAAAAAGGAAAAATCTCCTCGTATTTTATATATTGATTTACGAATTAAGAAGGGAACCTAAGTAATAGCAATGAATCAGAATTTTTTTCTTTACACTCTTTCACGGCGCATTTTAAAAATTATACCCAATCAAAAGTTCATTTTAAAAAAAATTCTAATATAAAAATCTGATGTGGCCACCACATGACTTTCTCCATATCTGTAATATTTCTAAAAATTCCAAAAAGGTTGCATAATAATAAATATTTTAAGATACTGCGAGAAAATTTTAGACTTTACAAAGAACAGAAATAAACTCAAACCATAGCCTTCTGATGTTGGATATAACCATAAAGCTCCAACAATTAAGAAAAGAAAAACGAGCGTTACTAAGACGTAACTAAGCGTCAATTGTTAACAATAATCGTCGGTAGGTGGCGTGGTGGTGGCAGCTAAAAATATAAGATATCTCTTAAACAATGCATTATATGGAAAAAAAGTTTCAAAAAAGATTGTAAAAAGTTAAATTTTCTACAACTCTTATTCCAATACATTTTTACATTTATCATATATTAAATCAAAATTTCAAAATAACCGATAAGTGACAAGAGTAAACACCCACTTCCGGTTGACCGCCTTTTACCAAAAACTAATCAATTCTTCTAATTTTTATAAAATGTTAAATATAAAACTTGGCGTTGACCTGATTAATAACTTTTAGTTAGAGCACCCACAAAAAAGCTATCACATACACACACACACAGACATCATAGATAAAATGGTCAAAACGTGTATTTCCGTTGAAATGTCGAAGTCGATTTTTTCATGAAAATACTTTCCCCTATACTACGCATATGGAGAATGTAAAAAGAATTAAAGTCTCGCACAGTCCAGTTCCAAAATATGTGTATCATAAAATCGACAAGAATTAAAAGAACTATATTTCGTTAACATCAATAAGATTTTTTTATAGCCTCAGTATTGAAGAAAATCGTCTTTGAGTAAATTGAAAAAATATCTGCTAAAGTAAACGTCTCATTCCCGCAAACTTGACCTTATATTCCTTTACTCTGTCTACCAATTTGAAATTCAAGAAATGTTGTACAATACCAACGCATAAGTAGGACTAGTTGAACGCATAAAATTTTCATATTCATATAATGTGAAATTTAGAGAAAAAATATCAATAAAATGTTTACGAAAACAGAATACCTTTTTAAGGTGTTAAGCGTTTTGAACAACCGTAGGTTCAAAACGAGTATTTCTGATTTTTGCTTTCTCTCCTCCAATGATTGGCGTTGATTTCGCTACTTGACTGATATAATGGGGATTTCAATTCGAAAGGCCTCCGTATCGAAGCTGATGACCTTAATCGCTGGCGACTGGCATTTGACCGGCCCGAATGGACAGACGGAATTTTAAGTCTCGATAAATCAATATCGATGCATCGCAGAGAATTTCGCCGCGCCGATAAATTTGGACGCGTAAATTGACCACTTTGAAAAAGCCGCCTGGATGCGAATAGAAAAGCTCACAATCTATCCATCGATGAAGAATCGTTATCTGATTCCCGAAGATGTGAAAGTGTTTGGTCTGTCGATACTGACGCGTGCATATTGATACATCTCTTGGGTGCGATCATGTTTCCACCCTAACGTTATTTGTCACCTACGTTCAAGTAATTATCTGAAAATATATTTATAAAGAATCACTTTATCTAAAAACCGTTAAGAATGCGTCTTCTCTAATAGCATTCATTATACTAGTCACTTTGATCCAAAATGACGGTCAGCTTTCATAACTATTTCCGCGACATATGTACGGGATTTTGCATTTTCTGCGTAGTTTATTTTTTAAAAGAGCGTAATATCTTCGATAAAATGTTTTCTGCATTATTTTTAATAATTTAATATAAGAATTTTAAAAGTTAAGAAAATTTTACGAGTTCCATGCAAAAATTGATATTGAGAACTTATACAAACAAGGAATATCTTTTTATTATTGTTATCATTTGGCTTTAAACCCTCTCGACAAGTTTCTCTATGCCTATTTTATTGCAGAGAAAATTTGATATGCAAGCACGAACAACTAAATTTATACTGTGAATTCGTTTTCGACCAACTCCTTATAACATGCTGTTGGAGGATTCCGCTGCGTGGAGATCGTTGTTTCTCGACGTTTCGCACGCGTTGCAGCGTACATCTTCAAGAGTAAAGTTCATTCGGAAGCCTCAAAATGCATTGACCATCACTGCGAAAACCTTCAGCTCAAATTCTTAATATGTCATACACATTCCGACTTGCTATGTGCGAAAGAGATGTCACTATTAAAAGACGGATATCTTTATAATGTTTCATACATCCCGACTCTCTTTATGCAAAAAGAATGCCACTAGTAAAAGGCAATTATTAAAATTTACATTTTATTAAAACGACAGTTATAAACACTGATAACAAATATTACTAACCATTAACAACACGGGGAAAGAAATCGGCAAGTCTTAAATATTCGTTAGACGGAATCGCTAGCCTCGATGAGCCCGTCGCTCGAACGCACCGACGCCAACGTTCGATAACCGTCGAACCAAAGTTCACGTCCGCCTTAAAAATAACACGTTACGTAGTATTTTACGAGAGAGGAGAGAAAAACACACTCCAAAACCGATAGGGCAGTGATCCAACGCTCGTTCCTTCGCTCCTTTTTAGACAGACGGAAGATTTAAAACTGCAATAAAAATTGCCTTTCGAGAATGCACGCGGATCGCCGCATCCCCTATTTCAATTCGTGCGAGCGAGCGGTAAAAAGCCATTGGAAATGAAAAGAGAGAGAGAGAGAAAGGGAGAATCGGGAGAGGGAGAGAGAGAGAAGGGATGCTAGAAAGGGGAGGAGAGGGATGGAGGGAGAGAGTGAATGTTAACGGTGACCGGACTGGATGCAATTATGTCAGAACGGAAAAGACGAAGGAAGGTGAGCGGAGAAGGAACTAAAGAAGATCGGTTAATGAGAACGGGAGTGGGAAAGGAGAGTGAAAAGGCGGCGGAGGATGAGAAAACGCCGTCTTACCGATGGTTATTCCTGGGCGTGAGTGTGATTCAGTTGTTCGCGAGAAGGTCGCGAAGGGGACGCCGAGTCGGTGAGCCATGGATGGATGCGGAGGAGTGATGGTTAGTGCAATAGGATGAGCCAGTGAGCGGAATGAGGACAAGCGGAGCACATACAACCTTACAATCACTCCCATTGCAGCGGGAGGGAGGGAGCGGGAGAGACCCGAGGCGCATTAGCCGAAGGATTGCGGGAGGACAAAGGAAAGTGGTAAATCAGGAGGAGACGGCTGGAGACGGTTTGCAGAGAGAATTGGAACGACGATCGACCGCGCTTTCATCAGCCGACTTCGTGCAAACGCGCGTTCCTTCATCGAATGCTGGATATCGCGATCTCCGAGAAACAAAACAAAAAGACTTTGCATATAAAAAGGGAAAGACGGAAGAAGGATTATTTTAAAAATTGCCATCCCTATGTCAATTGTGCAACAAATTAAAACAGATTTATGCGGCGTCGTATTTCTGGGGCACCCTTCTCTCTACTCTCGGAGTGAAGAAGTTTTGCATGCACGAAATGACCTTTAAGCGCATAAAATTCAAAAGTTCGTTACACTTCTAGCAATTTGAAATTGAACATTGATCCGATGAAATATGCAAAATCAAACATCGACATCTTATTTAGTTATTTTTAATTAACGTTAACGAAATAACAAATATATACCAACAGATAATCTATCATATTGTTTAGTAATTTCGTGATGCTACTATTTTTTGAAGTTTGGTAATTATTTTCCTTTGCGTGACACTAAAATTCAGGATAAAGAAGCGTTTCACACTTGATCATGAAAATTGTTCCGAAATGCTGCCGGAAAACTATGGAATTGAAAAGTAATTTCAACTACTTTTTTACTTTAAAATCTCTTGTTATTTTTTCGCTGTCATTATAACATAATCTCCATTAAAATTGTAACATTTTCACTAATTTCTAAAAGAATTTGAAATTTATTATTTTAGTTGTTTCTGCATCGTACGTAACTTACTGAATCTTAATTTCATATTTTGATACTTTATTTTTTTAAAGAAATGTAGGGGATAATATACTCGCTTGAGATCTCTTTGTTCCTTATTCTGAACTATTCGATAAACTTAATTGGCAATTATTTTTACTGTATATCCCTCTACTTCAGTTGTTTTTCATACTTCTACATCGTTTTATTCACAATATAACTAAAATCATACATTCTATTTCACTTATCTCATTTATGCACATCCACCGATCTCGGATTTTTTCAAAGATCTTTTTTGAGATTATAACTAACTAACTTTATTGCTATTTTTTCAATACCTGTGTACTGATGCAATCAATGCTTATTTCCTCATTGAAAGATGCATAAAAATGTTTATGCATCTGAAGTTAGTTAACATGCATATTTAACGAGACAAGATTTTTCATCTATAATAATAATAACTCCGTTTTTTCGTGCTTAATTAATTAGTTTTCCTCTAAAGCTTTAAATTGTGCATCGGTTTAACAATCCGCCTACTTTTACTGCTGCTTAGATATTCATCCAAGGTTATCTTATCATCCCTTCAGTGAAAATGTTAAATGGGAGCGTACAGCCTTGTCAAACTCCTCTTCCTGATTAAGCCATCCCGGATTCGTCGTTAACTGTACCATCTGAATCACACCTTTCATAAATCGCCCATATATTTTTCAAGGACTTACTACATTTTCCATAAACATGTTTCTTATGAATGCGGATTCAACTTCCCCATTTTTTCATTTTCGTTTTGATGTTGAATTTTTTAAAATACATGTTTTTTTCAAAACAATTTCCAAGAATCAACCAATCTTTATACTACATATATTAGTAGTCTTCCTACAAGAGTTCGCTGAAATCAAACAAATACCGCGTTGCCGCTGATAATATAGATATATGCCCTGGATATTATTCTTTTACGATTTTTTGAGCCTAACTATTTTCAAGGTGCAAATTCTTTAACGCCAAAAGGATTTCGTATGCATTTGCTCGCATTGTTTTCCTTTTTATTTTTCATATTTTACTCTAATTGTAACCGCGACAACTAGAAATAACAACCAACTGTTGTATGTCAAAAATGGCTGGAATAAACTGGCGTATATATGTCGAAACATCTTTTTTTAAATTTAATTTCTTGTTGATTCCATTTGTAAAACCTATTTCTCTCTCTCTCTCTCTGTGTTCTCAAATTTTCTCGCAGAGTAAAAGTTTCAAGAAACTTGCCAAGCAATATGAAAGGGCTTTTAAATAAACGATTGCCTTGAAAGGGGAGTAAAACTCCACAAATATTTAGAAAATGAAGTTCAAATTGAAAGCTCATTTCCTGTTAAACGGTTTCAATACTGTAATAAAACAATGAACGAGAAAAATAACGGATTTTCGAAACAGGCTACTTTTAACATAAATATCCGCCAGCGAAATGTCAATCCATGATATATTAATATACGTTTTTATCCTGAGACATTTTCTTCGGCGATTGTTATTGGCCATGTTAAGAACGTCTCCTCCGCCGTAAACACCATTTAAATTTTACTGCGCCAATTTTCGTACAAAATCACATCCAAGATTACTCTCGATTTTCCTTTGGGTATTAGCAATTTAAAGGTCAGGAATTTTATGTACCGCGTTGATTGCTAAAACGGTGAGCACTTATCTGGAAACGTAAAATTGGAAATCAGGGAAAATACGATGGACATAATATGTCTCAACAGCGAAGATAATTCAACGTTCATAAAAGTATATATTCGACTCTTTATAAAGAGATAACCCATGAATTTTCCTGGAAGTATTACTGCCAACAGCGCATGATATTTTAAGAAGCATTTTTAAGTGTTATAAACATAAATATTGTTTTCCTGACAATGTGGAAATTCATTGTTTGCTCAAACGACACTGAAATCATATGATTACCAAAGCATGAGTTGCTGTTATAAAATTTATTCATCTATTTTTTAATTATTTCATAAACAACACTTCACAGACTTTTATTAGGATGATATAAACAAGAGTTAGAGAAGGTTATTACCTTGACCACGGCAGGATTCGATGCAGAAACGCTAATGACCCATTTCCCAACGCCTGCTAATTGGTTAGTTAGGCAAACTATCTATCTCCAATATCCTCAAAAAATTTAAGAAAATCAGATCAACTCTTTGGATAGAAGTCATCCATCACTATCACTTATGATAGGCTATATTTGTTTAGAGTCTACAATCGGTGAATCACCACTGATGGCGGCTGCTTTGTACCCAAAATGCTCATCTGTTTCTTCCAACCTTTAAATGGCTACTGAGGAGAATTACTTGGAAATTTTACATCAACCATCAGGCGATCTTCGTAATTCTTTTTCGAATCGCATATTTTATTAAAATTTAAAAAACACATTGTCTCCCATATTCATATAATCCAGTTATTATAATTCTGATGACAGGCTAACTCCTATTCTGAATTTAAAAACAAAATTATGTCTCAAAGTTAACTATACAATTATAAGACTTATAAATATAAAGAAGAAAGTTTGTCTGACTGTTCCTTTATGCATGCCCATCGTCTGCACAGCCTAAGTTTCGTACCGTTTTGTTCGTATTTTTGAAGTACAGGTCAGTGAGAAATTTCTTTTCCTCAAATATCTGGGTTCGAGTCCAGGTGCAAATATCCGTCGCTTACCAGATTTGCGCGTAAAACAGTTTCGAGAGATTAGGCGGAACTTGGTCGAATTTTTATCATCGAAACCAAGTGTCGTATTCATGTACTCTCATGAGCTTTTTTGTGAAAAACTTTGTCCTCTATCACAAAAAAGTTTTATCCGTACCATACATATCACATAAGAGCTAGAGAGCGGAAAATATTATTTTCGAATTTTTGTCCACGAAAACAATCTTTGTTGTAAACGATGAAAAAATATGTTAGGTTTTGTTTGTTATCTATCAGCTAAAGGTCCCCGTTAATAAATAGAGAAAGGACAGAATCTCGGTGATATTAATATAACTGTTTTTTTATTTAATTATTATGTAAGTGGTCTTTTTAGCGCTTTTTTTAAAACATCGCTTATATATTCGGTTTGTCTGTACGTTCGTCCGTCTGTTCAAGCAATACGTCTAGAATCCTGTAACTTGGAGAAGCCACATTTTCAGAATATGGTGATCTACATTAAGGCTACACATGGTATAAATTTCATGAATCTATATTTAGCTGATGAGGAGTAATCTTTGCCTTTTTCCTGCCCCTTAGTTTTATTTCCACCCTCATAAGAAAATAATGCAATCGGTGCAGGGAATTATAAATTTGCATTTTTAAGTTAGTTAAAATTAAGATAAGAGCACGGTATAAAATAGTTCTATGCTTAAAAGACTGAGGTTTATATTTTTTTAAACAAATTAAATCCGTGTCGAATGAGAGCGAAAAATTGTTTTTAATCCAAACAAAAGGGAAAATCTTCCTATTTTCATCAATGGGAAATAAAACTGCCATGGCAACGAGTCCAGTGCTTTTAAATGGGAAACATATTATTACATAGCGATGGTATAATGTTTTATAGGTAACTTATCGACTATATTCCGAGTCAGCCAATCTAAACCAAAGATGATGATGTCATCATTCTAAAACAAGAAAAAAAGCGTCTTATGCAATTTGCTCTGCAATTCTTCCTTCACTTGTTTCGTTAATTTTTCAGTAAATGCTCATGTTTTAATTTTATTTAAGTTAAATAAAGGGGAAGGGGTTCATGCGAATTTTGCGACACCAAAGATCGGTAACTTACAGAAAATCATAAGGCAACCGTTCTCCAATTGCTCAATGCATGAAATATTGAATGTCCCCGGGAAACTCCGGGTACATCAGCGATTATTTATAAACCATTATATATCCAACATTTGTTGACTTCCTTATCCAAATAATTTATATGTCGCCTTTAGCCTCTTCATTTGTCGCGAAAATTGTTTACTACTCTCCTTTCGACGTTCTTATCGCTTCCGGATGTCCTCCAGAAACCGTTCCATTAATTTAGAGGTCCGATGCTGCTCATTTCTTCTGACCCGCCCACTTTCATTTCAAATTCCCTTATATTTTATTAATGCCATTTACTTCTTTCGGATTTTGCATCCTGCTGTTCCATTTATTGTCACTTCTGATAACCCATAGAATATCTCCGTTCCCCTCTGTGTGTTGAGGCCTATGATTATCCTAATTTTCAGGGCCCAGATTTTACTCCCTAATTGGTAATTTAATTTGCTATTAAGGAACTCGGATTTTTATATAAAGCTATGGGAATTTCGTTCGAATGAGCTCTAAAATTATCTTTAGTTTTGTTAAGAATAAAAATCGATAGATGGAAATTGATATGGAATCGTGCATCAAATTTATGAATCATTGGCCATCTATTAATATATTTTGCACAGCTTTAACAAATTTATCACAATTAACTCATAATTGAAATTTTAAAAATACCAAATCTTATTTTATAGTAAACTTAGGTTGTCTTATTAATAATGAGGAATACATAGGTACGGAGAACTCGTATATTTACATGGTCGATTGAAAAAATCTATATTAATACTGGAAATGGCTACTAATCTTTTGGAAACTGACATAAGGAGCATACGTCGCATTTGGAGCGTGTAAATCTATTCCATCTGAGGCGACGTGAATCCGGGATCTTCTCATTATATGAAGGTTTCTTTTTCAGAAAGACTAAAATACTGCCGACCACAGTTTGGGAACTGACTGGCATTTCAAGTCCGACTTTTATTGGAGCTGAGTTGAAAAGGGAGATGACCGGATAAGAACAGATACGCGTCCGAGAGACGACTTTCTAAAGTTCTTGCTAATAAAAAAAGGAGTGTCGTAAATGCTCATCTGATTCCTGTTTTAATAATCGGCTTAAAACGAGCGCGATACTGCATTAAAATAAAAGTATTTCGAGGGACAAAAGCGACGCCTTATGCTAGGAATGTACCTCTGTTCTCACCCTCATTTTCCTCTCCCCTGCCTCTTTATTTTTCTCATTCTAGACGCGAGGTGTAAATCATATCAAAAGTGCGTGCCGTTTAAAAAACCGGTAGCCTTTTATAATAAACTTTTCGATGTCCGCGAAAACTTGTACTTGGCCGAGAATTTGAATAGCGATACTCGTTTGTTCGAGAAAAAAATCTTAAAAAAAAGACGCGGAGAGTAAATATGGTAGCCTTAAGTGCATGAGCAAACATCTTGTTCTGAAAGTGCTGAGGAACAAGCTCTCTCAGGAAGTTTTCCGTCGCAAACTCGAGGTGTACTAAACGGGTACCCTGGGGCAAGGAGGGGATCTCCATGTAGGCAACAAAGGACTTTACTGAGAGTGGAGGTAATTCAACGCGAGGTCAACGGGTGCACGATAATTGGGGATAGTGAAGAGGCGTATCAGAGAGGGCGTTGTTTATGTCAGCCACAGGGAGCGGGAGTATTTATAAAACGTTTAGTTGCGGTCGGGCGCGATACAGGGAGGCCAAGCCGACAGAAAAATGATGTATTCTATCATCTTCCACGAATCGTGTTCTCGTATATCTTTCCCGTTATTCCGTTAAATTGAATTTTTTGAGCGCATCTGACCTCTCTAAATGTTTCAGATGTGTGTTTAAAGATTTATTTTCGTTTCCATGTTACTATATATTGTATTTGAAGTACGCTCGCTTTTGTATGTATTCTTCTATACGCTGTTGATTTTTTTGTTTGTTCGTTAAAAAAAACAGCGCCTATAAAAATTTAATTTTTGACAGGTCATCATAACAAATATGTATAATGCTTTAAATAAATGGCGTAATTAATGCCTTTTAATGATAATATCAGCAATGACCAATTCTTTACGGTTAAAATTTAGTGAAATACATTTTATTTAACTTTATTGCATGGATGTAACAAAATAAACTACAGACCCTTAAAAATCCAATAAATTACACTGCTTATGTTGTGCATATTTTCGAAAGTATGTTTTTTTTAATGTCTGTTAAACTAAGAACTCGAAAATGGAAAGGGCTGCAATTACCAAACTTGGCATGATATTCTTTTATATCCAAAGGAAGAGAAAGATGAATGTCTGCATTCCATTCCAAAGGCCCAAGTTCGATTTTAATTAGCTAAAATTGGAAGATTCAAGTCACAAAGTGATCAAAAGTTTTTAGCTCCCTGGAAAACCAAAAAATCAAGTCATAATAATAAATAAATAAAAATAATAATAAATAAAAAGACCACGTTTAGGTCAAAAGAAATTAAACTCTAAAATAATGCAATACAGATCAACATAAAATTGAAAACAGAGACAAAACCGACTTAAAGCAGTCTTATTGATACATTTGATTATATTGAATTAAATTAAATAAAAAAGCTCTCATAATTCATAACTACGGGTATATCAGCTTTTAATAAATAAATTTAAAAGATTAATGCACTCTTTTGAAATGTTAAATCTGAAAAATTAGTTTTACTATTCGAACAAGGCCGATTATCAACTTTTACATATATGTATATTGAAAATATTCCAATTAAAACTGGAATGTAGGATGTAATTATAGATAAAAAATATGAAATTCCACAAAATGCCCGGTTACATTTTTCAAACCCATAAATTAAAATGAAGCAAAAGAATAAAACCTAGGTAAATTCCATTCCCTATATCCTAAAATGAAAATGTTCAAAATATGTGCATCTAAAATCATAATTTTGGCATTCTTGTTTTTCTACATCAAATAAATGGCTTGTCATATTCATCCCAGTGCGATTGTTTGCAACTCTTATATTTCTTGCCGGAGACATAATCAGGTTTTACATATCTCCAGTTACCAGAGGTGGACTGTCAGCTTAAGCATACGTTATTAGCTTATTATTTCTAAATATTTCCTAATCTGCTTACAGTAAGTATTGCAATCAGACGAGAATTCAGAAGGCGAATTCAATTGAATGAACAGGTAAATTAGCGGCAGCTGAAGACGCCAAGACGTTAGATCACTTCCGTGTTTTCTGCACGTCATTCCATTACTTTTCCCTTCCATATGGCGTGAAGAGGTGTAGTATCACGAGATTTAAATAACCAAAGGGCCGCTACTGATTGTGAGAGATTCAAAGGCTTCCCAGAAAAATTCACGTCGCGCGAGGATCTGATTTGCATTTTATAGCGCGTACCGATGCAATGGGGATGAACATTGGAGGGGATAACGGGACATATATGGTGCATTAAACACCAACTTGCCACAGAGGAAATTCGAACGGGAAACCTGCAAGTTCAACATATCTACTGTTGCTGTTAATTTCATATATTTATGTGTGTCCTACATATTTACTTAAATAAATAGATTTAAAATTTTCTCAGATTGATCTTTTCTCATGATCAGCAGGTTTAATGAAATAATTATCAAAATGGATATAAGCAATAGCTAGTATATTTTATTTATTTCAGGTAATTAATAGAGATTGATTGGTTTTATATTTGCTTTTATTATTCACAATAAGATACTTAAATGCTCGAGTTTGCAACCATTGAAGAATCGAAACGACCAAATAAAACTAATTTTTCTATATTATGTATATCTTAAGTAAATTGGTTTGTAGAAAGTAAGTTTCTCCGTCCTAGAACCTGATGCAGTTTTTCAAATGGTAGACAATAAACGACCAGCAACTCACCATTCTAAGTAGAGATTTACTCCTGCAATAAATATGCTCTGTCTTTAAGTAAGGTGACTGTAAAAACCTAAAGTGCAACGTATAACGAGTAAGTAATATATCAAGGGCTCTCATTTGCGTTTGACTACGGCAGCATGAATAATTACTTTGCTTTCTTTTACATTTTTTCCCTTTTATCTATAGTATGGTCGCGTCATTTAAAAAAGTATAAATATAGTAAATGTTAATAAATAATAGTATAAATAAATAAAAAGGGTGGTTTGTAAGAGTACGGTGTAGAAGAAAAATTATCAGACATTAGTTGGAGATTTTTTTATTTATCCAAAATCTTCACAAGTAGACTATAACACACAACTTCTGCCACATTAAATATTAACACCTATAGTGTTGTACATCCTATGTCAGGAATATTACGTACTTAATGATTGATGGGAGATTTTAAAAATGTATTTTTGAAAGTTAGAGAACCTTATTACTCATGACAAATATTTTTCATAAGGTTAATATAGATGTAATTTCATCTATGTTCTTACTTTCTGAATTTAAACTTATTGTTAGTTTTCCGATCTTTTGTAATGTCATTAATGTAAATGAAAGGAACCAATTTGGATACAAACTGCGAGCATAATTATTTGGCAAATAAATAAACAGCACAGGCAAAACTGTATAAAAAACTCAACTGTCACGTAAAAACTTACATTTAGAACATCCTGCATGATATTATTAAATTCTGTTAATATATTTGCCGCTTTCAAAATAATCCGCTTTTCATCTATTTCCAATATATGCGCATACATACATACATACATACTCATCATTATGTACACGCCCACATGCATGAATATAGTATGTGTGAGGATGAGTACGGATATATTCATATACATATCTATGCTGAGCATATTCATTAGAGTTAGGACGTTCCGTAGAATATTCGTTTTCCATCTAGCCTCATAAAAAAATTTCCATCATGGTCTAACACCTGCGCACGATTGTGTGATAGGCGGATGTGATGTTACGATTAAAATCGCATACATTGCGAAATGTCAACGCCAAGTGCGAAAAGAGGAACGCTCGAGGTGATTTTTTCTTTGCGTGGGATGCTTGAATAAGACAACGCGAATGTTGAGAGGAGGTGTGATGTAAGGTGTGGGTGTGACAGTGCGTACGATTGTGTGGGTCGGAGGGAGGCGTGGGAGGAAAATAACGCTTGCCACTCCATTGAATGAGTGGTAATAGACAGAGGGAGAGAAAGAGAGAGAACTAGGGAAACAGAAAGAGATAGAAAGAGGAGATATGGAGAAAAACATAGATAGAGACAGGTAGAGACTGGGGAAGAAAGAGAGAGATAGGGAGATAAAGAGAGAGAGAGAGAGATAGGGAGAGCGAGAAATAGGAAGAGAGGGAGAAAAATAAGGAGACAGAGAGAGATAGGAAGATAAGGAGGGAGATAGGGAGAGAAAGAGAGAAAGCGAGAGATAGGGGGAGAAAGAGAGATGGAAAGAGATAGATAGGAAGAGCAACAGAGAGGAGAGAAAGAGAGAAATAGGGAGATACAGAGAGATGGGAATAGAAGGAGAGAGAGATAGGGAGAGAAAGAGAGATAGGATGAGAAGGAGTGAGATAGGGAAAAAGAGAGAGATGGGGGATAAATAGAGATAAGAAGAGAAAGAGAGAGATGGGGAGAGAAATAGAGAGATAGGAAGAGAAAGAGAGAGAGGAGAAAGACAGGGAGAGAATGAGGAAGGGAAAAAAGTAGATAGAAAAAGAAAATTTTCAGCGAGAAGTACGTAAATCTTCATTTACGGACCGACGAGTTCTTAAAGATACGACTCAATCAAAACCTTTATAAAAAACACGCACATAATCGCGCTATTTTTACGCACGCAGAATGGAGAGGGCGACATTTGCAATAGCGCGGACGGAAAAATGAAACTCTTTTATAACCGCTTCGTTGACTGGATCGGCGAGTAAATCACCGCCGCCCCCCCTCTCGCGCAAGTACAAAAATAAACAAAACACTGCCTCGCCCCGAAGGTGAAAGTGAAAATGTCCTCCCAGAGGGTGATTTGAAAACGAATCCTTAAAGGATCGAAAGTTCCTATCATTTATCCCAATTATCCGGGTCGGTGGAAATTATGCACGCCCCGACCAGGCGACATGCAAATATCTCTCAAAACGCGAGAAAATAATAACTTGGTGGGCGGGAAAATTCTACCATCGCAGGGCGGAAAATGAAAAGACGATCGCATGACAACCTAGATGGTGGAAATTATAATATCCAACCCGAGTATCGAGGTACAAAGTTCATAACGTTTTAATCCCGCGAAAGTCGCGTAGGTCGTGCGGTGAGGATGATTGTTCGGCGGTTTTCTACTTCGAGAATTATAGCAATACTGCGGATCGTCGGCTAAGAAAGGGAAAGGTATTATATTAACTCTTGTTTTAGATGCACGAATCGAGATGCATATGGAAAAAATGCTATCGTATGCAACTATTATAAATGATGTTTACCTATAAAACATTATGATGCGGAAATTGAGTAGAAATATTAACACATCACCAAAAAATTCACAAAAGGAATTTCATTCATAGTAATGATTAAAGAAACCGTTGTTATCCCAAAAATATATATTATTTTGTGGAAATAGAATTGAAGATAATTTACAAATTCATTTGTTGCATAAAACTTTAGTTTTTTTATTAATAAGTCAACTAATCTTATTTCTCAATTATTCGGAAAAACTACATTTATACTAACCACTGATATTTTCTCATAAATTAGGAAGTAGCCTATTTTTGCAATTAAGGTGAGACCGTAATTTAGGCATACTGTACGCCATCTACATTAAAAATCTACAAACTTAAAAACAATACTATAAAAATTTAAAACTTTTAATTATCCTACACCTTGAACATTTGTAAAATTATATGGCTTTTTGAAAGTGTAAGAAAGCTGAAAGCCATATAACGTTTACAAATGTTCAAGGTGAAGGATAATTAAAAGTGTAAGAAGATGTAAAGCCAAATTAGGTTTACAAAAATTCTAACTCGTGTAGTAAATCAAAATTTATTTTTTTACTTTTTGTGCAAAGTATAAAAGTTATATACTACATTTTTTATAATTTATTTTTATTTTTAGTAGCATGGGGAAAAGGCATTCCAGTGTATAGACCAAGCTAAGAAAAATAGGGAGCTGAAATTTTGCATGTTTATAGAATTTTGCTCAAACTCAACAACAAAAATAAAAAATTTCAAAATTGTTAATTTTTAGGGGTTGCTTTTACCCCATTTGTACATTAAAGTTTAATAATTATTATCTCGGAAGCTATAAGTCGTAGGTACGATTTTTGCAAACATTTTGTAGCAAATTATATATAGAAAAAAGAAACTCATGAAAAAATTCAACAATGTGGCCGCTAAAAAGGCGCAAATGTTTAAACAAATTTTAAGGTTTATATATTTCCAAATGTGCTACGAAGCTGAAGAGGTTTTATAGGTAGAATTTGTAAAGAAAACGAAATAAGGATTATAGAAATTTTGATATTTTCATTTGTTTGGCTGTTAAAAATTCTTCAAGTTTAAAAAAATAGGTAAATGTTTATGTACTACGGGGGGATCTAAGGAGCTGAAAATTTCAAGTTATTTAGAGGTTAGTGCAACTGTACAAATAAATATTTGAATATATACATGAAATTATTATTGCTGCCGTTATAGATTTTTAAAATTTAAACAATTAGATAAATATTATTTTACTTCTAGATGTGCTACAACTTTAAAATTTGGCATAAAGGTATGGCATTAGTGCACCACAATGAAGAAATTATAATATTCTTAAAATTGCAAATTTTAGGTATTGTTTTAATCAAATATTATTCCATAACGATAGAACGAAAATTGGTGCAGAGGTGAAATCTTTTGAATTAAAAAAATATTTCTAATAATAATAATAAAAGTTATTAATAAAAATATGTACCGAGTGGATATGTTTCTATGATTCAGACCACATCCATCATGATTTGTTCCATTGGTCTTTTTTCGGTATTTTTCTGCTCTTAGGAATCCACTTGATGACATGCATTCAACATTACCATACAACATAACCTGTCCACTGCAGTTTTGACGTCTTAAATCTCTTATTACAACTCAAACTCTTGTCGTATTCTTTTGTGACAATCCCTTACTTGCATCGCCCGATACTCCGCTACGCTGCTAGCGTTACGCTAGACCAGTGGTGCCCAACCTACGGCCCCGCGAAGGGTTTTTGTGTGGCTCGCGAAGCTATGTTGAAAAAGCAATCCGACAAATTTAACACAAATTCGTACATTTTTATGAATTTTTTTATAATAAAACTTTAAATATTGAAATGTTTACCATATAAACCTTATTTCAAAGCGATTTTTGCATATATGGCGCCTCAGAATATATAGTTTAGCTTCCAACTTAAACTCGAATCCTGCCCACCGAAAAATTGACAGCTTCAAATGCGTCCCACCGAAGGATTCGCAAGCATCGGTGCGGCCCACCATGTAAATAAACGGCGCAATATACATTGCACAAACTTTCTCATATACGTACATATATACGTTTGGTCGTCTGTGTACGCTTATAAATCAAAGTTAACCGTAATTTAGCGTATATTTTAATATCACTGGTCGATATTTAGTAATTTTTGGGACATATGGCTTTGTTAGTATTATTTGTGACATCAGGCTGTATGATTGGATGGATTTTAATCAAAATCCTAATAGCCATTTTTGAGTAAATCCAATTTTGTTTCAAAATATCCAAGAATAAAGTACCCTTAATTGCTGCGCAATTTCGTTAATCTATTCAGAGTGTCTATTATGAATGATATTATGCACAAATATGAGATATCATTCGATTAAATGTAACCGTCTAGGCTGTAATAAGATTCTGAGTGAATCGCGGCGGAGGCGTGACATAGGGCTTGGGTAAGGTAGCTTAGCGTACATTGTAATGCCACTGGACGCCATATAGTGATTTCAAGAGATATATGACTTACGTAGTATTATTTGTGACATCAGGCTCTAGAATTTGATTGATTTTGATCAAATTATCTCGAGCCATTTTTGAGTAAATAAAATATTTCTAAAAATCGCCAAGAATAAACTACCCTTCATTTTTGTGCAATATCATTTTTATGAAAAAGGGTCTGCAAAATATGATATATTGCACAAATACGAGATTTCATTCGATTTTATGTACGCGTTTGGGCCCTAGAACCGCGAACAGACCGATAGACGGGCAGACGGCATGGCGAAAACCACTTTTATGGACTCAGGGACACCTAAAACGTAAATGTCGAAGTCGAATTTTTTCACCATAAAAATACTTTCTCAATATACTACGTATGTGAGAAAGTAAAAGGTTGGGCACCACTGCGCTAGACTAGTATTTTCCTAGCTTTTTGTCTCGTGACCCAATAGAAAAGAAAGCAAATTAAATAAATGTCATTATTGTAATCAACTCTCAATAAAAGGCACTTTTTGTCAAAATAACCCGACATATCCAGGGAGCAGTTCTTTCTTGTTCATTATTGATATATTTCAGATGGTTATTCGTCGAGTCCACACATTTTCCTTGTGAGTTTTGCGAACCATAATTTGAAAAGCACTGTGTTAGATCAAGCACGTTGAATTCGAGGAGACCTCAGCTCCGCAGGAAAGCGATGGATTCAATGGATTAGGATTTGAGTCGTTTAACGAAGCCCATAGTTGGAAAACTAGATTTTATAGATAAGATTGTATTGCCATTAAAACAACCATTTGGAAAAATGGTCCTTTTGTAACTAAATAACTACGAAACAATCCTGCCTCCTTTTCACAAAAACAAAGTAGTTATATAAAATCTCGAATAATTCGGGCCGCAGTAAAAGCAATAAGGGCCACCAGTTGGCCATGCCTGAGCTCGCTTACCGAAGCCGTATTTTTACGTGTGTTTTACACGTAACCGAGAGAAAAACGAAACATTTTTGGCACCCTATCGACAAAATAAACTTCGTTAAGATTCCGAGCTATTTGCCGCTATCTAGAACCTTCGGAGGGAGATGTCGGTGGTATAGTGGTAAGGGCGTTGGCGTGCTACGCTAAACGCTAAAGCGACACCATGGCACGAATCCTGCGAAAGTGGTATTTTTCCGAGGTCGCCCATCACCCTACATGTGCGGTTTGAGGAGACCGCGCAAAAGTCAACGCTCCGTCCTCCGGAAGGGACGTTAAACAGTTGGTCCCCTTGGTGCTCTTCGCAAATGCCGGCACCGGGTTTCCCTCCTCCCTTATGTGTGTGTGTGTCCGGTGTGGGAGGCAACGGGAGACCACCAAACCATGTATGTACCTAGTCAAAACCAATCAATGAATTGGTCCTGTCGTAAGACAACACCAGAATGATTGAGTACCTTCGGGAAGAGGAGGACCCCAGGAGGAGGGGAGGGGGGGAAGGATGGGTGAACGTCGAATAAGAAGAGGTTGGGAGGTTTATTTACAGAGCGTGGGTCTTCCTTACGGAGAGAGATGAAGGAAATTTGACACGGGTGGTATGCAGATTATGAATGAAAGACAGATAGGATGAATGAGAATTAGAAAGGATGAGGAAAGGAGAGCCGAAAAGGAAATATAGGAGTGTGGGAGAAAGAGGGATATGTGATGGGGAGGGAATGGAGAGAGAGAGAAAATTAAGAGGTGGGCGCCTCGGGGCTCGAGAATGAAAAGGGGAAATTAAATGGCTGTAGAAGGGAGAGATTGGAGCTGAGGAGGAGGTGGTTATTAATAAGTGCTTCGAGGATGTAGACGGGGCTTAAGCGAGATAAAGGCATGCGTTTATTATTTCAATCGCGTAAAAGAGTTAATGTGCGTGTTTTCGTTGGAAAGACAAGTTGGCCAAGCTGGCATGTGAACATTAACCATATTATCAGTCGACATCTCGCTTCTTTTTTCCGCGGAGCTCATTGTCATGGTCTTCAGCTAAGCAGAGCAGAAAGTGATTTTTCAAAAAATAGCATCAGAAGAAACAATTAAAGCCGACCGGCGTGCTACCCTGGGAACGCGTGCCATAGGTTCATCACCCTTTCCGCGGAAAAAATAAGCGAGATGTCGACTGATAATATGGTTAATGTTCAGATGACATCAAAAATCTAAAAAAAGAGCTACAAAATGTACCCATGGCGAGTAAAAACTATCGACGTCGAAATATCTCAAATGTTACGACCATATTATTAATATTAACAAAAGAAAGTTCACTTAAGCCATTCTGTGTTATTTGTGTTATCTATAAAAAAAATCTGATGTGGCCACTACATGACTTTCTCAATACCAGTATTATTTCTAAAATGTCCAAATAGGTCACATGATAATAAATATTTTAAGGAACTGAGAGAAAAATTTAAATACTTTAAAAGGAACAGAAATAAACTCTTCTGATATTCGATAAATCCATTAAGATCCAACAATTAAAAAACTATAAAGGAGCGTTACTAAGACGTAACTAAGCGTCAATTGTTAACAATAGTCGTCGGTAGGTGCTGGCAGCTAAAAATATAAGATATCTCTTAAACTATGCATTATATTGAAATATGTTTCAAACAAAGGTTGTATAAAATTAAATTTCCTACAACTCTTATTCCAGTATATTTTTACATTGATCAAATATTAAAGCGAATATCTCAAAATAATGGATGTGACAAGAGTAAACACCCACTTCCGGTTGTCCGATTTTTACCAAAAACTATCAGTTCTTGTGACTTTTATAAAAATGTTAAATATTAAATTTCGCGTTGATCTGATTAATAGTTTTTGAGTTAGAGCACCCACAAAAAGCTATCACATACACACCCACACAGACATCATCGAGAAAATGGTCAAAACGTGTTCAGGAGACCTCAAAACGTGTATTTCCGTTGAAATCTCGAAGTCGATTTTTTTCCCCTATACTACGTGTGTGCGCGTGCGCGTGGCTTTTTGTGGGTGTTATAACTCAAAAACTATTAATCAAGTCAACGCGAAATTTTGTATTTAACGTTTTTTATAAAAGTCAGAAGAGCTGATTAGTTTTTGGCAAAAATCGGACAACCGGAAGTGTGTGTTTTATCCGTTATTTTAAAATATTTGCTTTAATATTTTCGGAGGCCACATCAGATTTTTTAAGAGATATCTTATATTTTTAGCTGCCAGCACCTACCGACGACTATTGTTAACAATTGACGCTTAGTTACGTCTTAGTAACACTCCTTTATAGTTTTTTAATTGTTGGAGCTTCATGGATTTATCGAATATCAGAAGGCTATGGTTTGAGTTTATTTCTGTTCCTTTTAAAGTATTTAAATTTTTCTCTCAGTTCCTTAAAATATTTATTATCATGTAACCTATTTGGACATTTTAGAAATATTACAGATACGGAGAAAGTCATGTGGTGGCCACATCAGATTTTTATATGATGATTAGGGAGATGCCCGTTGAAATTCAACGGGAAATCTTTTTATGGAATTTCGTGAATAGACGCGAAGCCATTTGTTAAGTCAATGATACGCAATTACACGAAACTGCCAACAATGCAAATCACTAAGAATACGTCAAATTTTCCTGTTCAAAACTGATCTGTTTATCGATTCGACGTGTATTAAAAAATCGATGGCAGGAAAACAAACTTTCCTTCTTTTATGCGTTCGTAGTTTCAAGTCCGAATTGGTTGCTATGAAAACCATTTCCCTCTCCTTCTCTCTCTCCCTCTCTCTTTCTCTCTCCTTCGTATTACAATCATTCAAAGCACGCTTTCACCCATAAGGATTGAAGTAACATAAGGTTTTTGAGGTTTAAAAAATGTAATTGGTTGGCAAGGCAACACCCCGTTAAAATGGCAAAATTTCCCCAAAATATGTGAATTAAACGTTTAACATGAGCGATTTCGAACTGGAGGTTAAAAAAGATAACAGATTAAGAAAATATATTTTTTTCTTTAAAATGGTTTAGATCCGAAGGTCGTAGGCTATTTATTTCTAATTTAGATTTAAAATATAAAAATAGCCTGCACGTCGAAAAATCTATTTTTACGTGTTACTTTTTGGGAAATGGAAATGTCTTTCTTAGAGTCGAATTCAGTACTTTTTCGAGATTTCTTTTCGTCATCACCTTAAAATATGTACGTCGAGCATTCCTACCAAATTTCAAAAATGTATCTCGATCGTTGATTGAGTTATTTGCATTTTTATAATGTGACAGAGAGCCATAAAGGGACAGAAGAAGGCTTTTATAGATTTTAGATGGGTTTCTTTATAGCGAAAAATATAAATATAGCAAAATATTCCCAATCATTAAAAATGATATTTACCTTCATTAATTCATTAATTAATTGTGTATGAGAACATGAAGAGAAAGGCCTTGGGCAGCACAGATGGAGTTATGTATGCCCAAAACCTATCGAAAGCTAGAATTACTATGATGATAAGAAATAGTAGTTATAGACTGTATATACTAGCATACAAGCCGCACTTTTTAAATTGGTTTTACGTTCAAAAAGATGCGGCTTATATGCTAGGAAAATTTTTGGAAAACTCTAAAATGTGAGATAATCGTTAAATTTCATTATAACACCTCTAAATTTCTATTATGATTCAATATTCCGTATGTGACATGTAAAAAAATTGCAACTTATGAAGAAAATAATGAATT
This sequence comes from Tanypteryx hageni, assembly GCA_028673005.1. Lineage (NCBI taxonomy): Eukaryota > Metazoa > Arthropoda > Insecta > Odonata > Petaluridae > Tanypteryx > Tanypteryx hageni. The sequence continues at coordinate 46,761,775 of CM054117.1, forward strand.
ATTATTATTAATGATGGATTATTAACCATTTCAGGTTTTGCCAGCGATCACAGCGGGAACCGCCAGATGGCCGCGCGAAAGATTTGTGTTCTGTCGGATGTCAAGACATAGTCACGGTATGTTCTCGTATTCCGATAATTCTATCAGGGGAGACATTTTGGTGGTTGGTTTCGGTTTGGAAGACGTTTTAAATACTCTTTTCTCTATAGTTTCACTATTTTGTGTGTGTGGGGGGGGCGGGTTGGGGAGGAGGGAAGTTAGTCTGCGCATTTTTATCCCGCCATATGAATATATTTCAGTTATAATTCAGCGAAATACTTTATTATTATAAGTGACAATAGTATGTTTAAATATTTATGTTCCATCAGTGGTATTTATTAGTGAACTTTAGTTTTCCAAAATGTTTTATGCCTAATCAGTATCTGTTTGTATTCATTTGTATTCTCTAGTTCATCATATTTTTATGCCTTGAAAAACATTTGCTTCAGCTTACATAAAGCATTGGGTAAATACAAATTACGTAAATATATTTTTTCATAGCGAATTATTTTCGATAAACCATGTCTTCATCTTTTTTTAATTGAGCCATCATCACCAAATGTGAAAGTTTCCATTTTCTTCCGGAATAAAAATAATTAATAGGCAAATAAAGCGTTCGCATGAATATTCATCGATCATTTTTTTAGTTTTCGTATTCGTTAGCAAAAACACATAACGGCACCTTCCTTAAAAGCGTAGTAAAAACGAGCGAGCCGTATAAAAGAAGACGGTCAAATAAAAATAATTATTCAATGCTCCCTAAACTCAGCCGTTCGTAGGAAAAAAAATGTTTCCCGAGTCTTTATTTTTATCAACGCAAGACATTAATCCCACCTAATAAACATGAAATACCCCATGAAATACCCGAGGGGGTCGAGAGGATGCGCAAAGGAATTCATTCATCCCGGCACCGGTTTGATTAAATCCGTCTCTACTCGGAGAGAAAGAAAGAAAGATTAAGGGAGCCATAAACGCTCCCCGATCCTCTCAACCTTTTTTTCCACGAAGGATCCGCAACCCCTTCGCCAAAGGAACGGAACGAATAATAATTTTGAATTAAGAGGTGAGGAATCGCCGGTCCCATATAACCGCGCCGGGGGAAAAGAACTTTCCGTGAACCCTGTAAGGGACATCTATCATTACGTTAATTCGGAACGTTTTTATTTTATTTAACGCCAGACAACAGTGACATCAGTTCTCATAAAAGCTGACGGGTAACAGCAGGAGAGGGGGGAAGGGGGCGGTGATACGCGGGGTAAAATGGGGTCAAGAGGAGAGAAACAGAAAGAGGTGCTTTTTTCAAAACAAAATTTCTTCGGGTGGATGGAGAGATGGAATTCGGAGATGAGAGAGGTACGAGGGGGAGGATGGGAAGAGTGGGGGAGGTTGTGTTACAGGTTGTTTTTGGCTATGAGACGAGGTTGAAGAAATGTATGGAAAGAGAGAGAGTGGAAATCTTCCTGAGGGATTCCTTGATGTTTTTCGGCCCTCATTAAAAGGCTTCGGAGTTATTAAATGCTCCGAGTGCATGCAGGATGGAAATGAAAAGCGAAAAAGAAACAAAAAGATTTCGCGAGGTGATGGCGGCCCGAGAGGAGGTCAGCGGGAGAGTCGCAGTTGCAGAACGCGTGGTTGCGCGTCGCTCCAGTGCCCGCGTGCGCGGTCATTGGTATCTTTATGGAGTTCATCTCTACGTGTCTCGTAATGTGCTCGACTGCAACGCATGCACGGGCGGTGAATTTGAGGTAGGGTGGTGGATGAGAAAGAGAAAGGAATGATAAATTTATCCCGAGTTTTGGACGCGTTTCATGACGAAAAGGTATTGCGTTTTCAACCTTCTTCTTGCCGGTATGCCGGTCTTTCTGCGAAAGTAAGAATGTTGAACATATTAAGGAGTTATTTTTTGCGTTGGATATGTGCGTATAACGGAAAGAATGCGGAAAAGTTTCGTTCAGAACCGGGAAAGAGTGTAAGTACTGTTTGTAATAATGTAATGGAAATATTCAATCGACTTGAACGCCAGTACACCGAGTAAATTATGTTTTGAAACATGTAATCGATAAATAACTTGAGATTCTAAGACAGTTCCATGCATAGAAAAGCTAATATAGATTCGCAATGTTAAGAAGAAGTTTGTTAATTATGAATCACACGAAAAATGTTAGTCTATTTTTTCCAAATATTATGTCGACTATGCATGCATATGCATAATTATAATGTTCATTTCGCGAAATATATTTTGATACATCGGTTTATTTGGTGCTACATTAAGCATAAATGGAAAAAAAGTAATGGATGTAAATATTTATTACAGAAGAATGGACAAATCTTTTACTTGGCGGACCGCGTTAGCAGTTACGGATCCTTATGCAGGCTGCATTAACAGATTCAAGTGCTTCGACAGGCCGCATTAGAGTTCGCATCGGAAGTAAGTTGAGAGAATGCTAATAAACCGATTAGTAAGTCAATAATTTATAATATTTCATCCTCTTAAGTTCGCAAGGAAAGGTTTTCCGGCCATAATTTTAATCATCAAATATGAAATTATCTTTATTAAATTTCATGGTTCGCTTTCGATATGACATCATGGGCGTCATAAAATGTTCTCGCCAGCTTTATGTGGTCTGCGTGCCGAAGTTTGGACACCTCTATATGAGAGGACAAGCGAAGGATGGGTGGAGAATTCGGGAGGAATAGCACCGTCCCTACCCAAAAGACACTTGTCTCGCTACCGGTTAATATTGGCTTTCTGTGGTTACTAGTTTATCTCGGTTTTCAAAAACCACTGGTACAGCGACTGACTAAAAAATTTTGAATGCGAGGAAGGACTTCTCGTTTTACGCACGATCGGCAAAGATCAAATAACTACAGCACAGGTACGATATGCTAAATTTCGAAAATAAAGTAAAAAGTCTTATCCATTTAGACAACAATAGCGGAGATTTAAATGACGTATTTAAATATTTACTAAGGGGAACAATATACGAAGAATAAAGCGGTGCCTGTAATGTTGCTTTGATGAACAGAAAACAAGAGCTGTCGAAAACCAATTTTCTTTATAACCTCCCGTTATATCTCTTCATATGATAGCTCATGACGGAATGACTCGAGCCGAGTTTGGGTCTTAATAGGATCACCAAAAATACCTATTGCAAAGGTCAAGCAATTAAGCTGTGGATTAAGAAAAAAAAATTATTTAGAAAATCACATATGAAAACGGTATTCTGAATCCTTCCGCTATTTGATATTTTTTGCACCTTTGACTCACACAGGAGTTTCACACAATAGTACCATTTCGGTGAGATTTTCATTTGGCGAAATTAATGGAATTCCTTCGGAGAGTTTTCAAAAGGTGAAATCTCTCTAAGGAGGATTAGTTAAAATACAGGAAAACAACGTCAAAATATCGATGATTTAGCAATTCAGTTTTTCAATTTATAAACTAAACATATCGTTTCATATAAATGACTAAAAATGAGTTATTTGGAACATAAACACAGTGGAAGAATCTCTCCGGGGAGACAATCAAATATCAATTTTTTTGTCAACTCGACTTTTAACGGATTTTGTTCCAATTTTGAGCTAAGAAGCCTCGGCCAATTTTTATCTTGAAACTAATCTCGAGAAACAGAAATACTAAAAATATGACCCAGTGAATTCTCGCTTCACGTCACTCCGTTTGTGAAGAGCGAAAAGGCAATATTTCAGAAGTTTCGATTGTAATTTAGATGATGACTTTGTTATTTTTTTAATGTTTCGTAATAATGGCATAAATTTCTGTTAGGTTGTAGAGTTCACTTAGTCTTCCCGATGCTTATTTTTCATCTGGAAGTTCTAGTTTAGTGTAACTTTTTTCCATCTTTACGTTGCTATTATTCCTCATTGAGTTAATAGCGTTAATAAGCCTCGGGTAATAAATTAATTTTACAGATTTCTATACAATTTTTTTTATTTAGTTTACATTGCAAGAAGGCCATAAGCCTGTAAATATTAGAAAATATATAAAATACTCATAAAATAAATAAAATGATCCGTAGCTAATAAAAAAATAACCAGTGGCAATGAAAAATCCGTAAAGCTAAGTTAAAAAGTACTTAATCAGCATAACCTTTTACCCTCCTGAGTTGGGAGTTAGCAAGTTTCATGGTAGGTCTTCACGGCTACCTTAGCGGTCACTGGGCCCACGAAGTCTCCAGCGATAAGCAATACATTACTTCCTCCAACTTCGTTTTTATTTTTTCTTAATCTTTATTTTTTTAATCTACTTTTACATATTTTTACATTTTTAGAGAAGGGATTCAAGAGCTCTTCAGGAAACGCATTCCATATCAGGACAGCGCGTGTTTTTTTCAAAACTCCTTTTTGTGAGTGCTTCCTGCAAGTGGGATTTTGCCAAATATTATTATTATCATAATTGGTTCTCCCATGTTAATAAACCGACCAACTTTCTTTTTGTTAATAGTACATATTGTTAAATTGTGAGCTGATTTTCACTTGACTCATTTTTTATCTATATTATTTTTCTTTTTTATTACCATACTTTTTATTTTCTTGATTGTCTTTAATTATCATTATTTTGTATCATGTTTTATTCTGTTGTTAACAACGAATAGTTTTAGATGGAAGAGAGGGCTTGAAAGCTCCAATCTTGCCCATAAAATTGCATTTATATATCTATTTATTAAGAATCCAATTTAATACTTTGGAATTTGATCTACAGTATATTAATGATTTTATAATGCTTTTATTGCGATGTTAAATCCATATTGGCGTAAAAATTTAATAAATTATCATTAAAATTCATTATTCTCAAATATGAACTTTATTTTGGGTCATAAATCTTCATGTTTACTCTCATTATCACAATATATTATTCTGTTCCATACAAGTAAATAAATATAATACAAAAATGGTAAACGCCTCTTTAAAAAAGCGCAGAAATATGGCTCCAAACCGAAAACCCTGTGAGTTATGAACACATTAGTTGTTCTTCAATCGAGCTCGAATCGTAACTATTTCAATTATAAGTTATTTAAAATAGAATTTTCTTTGCTTAACACGCTTCGTCAATATCTAAAACATCCCTAATAATGATAGTGAATATTAATTCCTCGATAAACATTGAGTATAATTTTAACATCTTAATGTTGCACACAGATATTTGCAAAATATTTCAATTGCAATATTGACTGCGACCCTTATTAGCAAGATGCTGTTTGAAACTTGACTGATTTCATTCTTATATTGGCTTTAAAATTCGCACCTATGCGTACCCTTAATGCAAATGCATACCGATCGATTCGTATCCTCTTGAAAACAATCTTTTTTGTCGCCTTGACGACCAACTCACGCATAAGTCACCCAAATCATATTTTACGACACTCGTCCTTCATCCGCACATACGCGACACATTCTTGAGAAATTAAAATTCCTCCGAAACTGACTGGCAAACATAACGCACTTCATGCTCGGCGTCTAATTAAATCTTACCTGCGAATTTCCCAAGAGCCCATCTCGAGGTGGCTGCGACGTCTTACACCCTTCTCAATGAATCGATTTACGTTCCTGTAAAAATATAGTACTTTTCTCTACGTGACGAGCCAATGTCGTTGACGAGAGAAAGTTGTAGGAAAGGAGGTTATCGAAAATCGTCGCATTATAGCTTCATTTCCTTACTTTAATAAATGGACTTTATAATAACTGAAGATGTCGTACCGGGAAATGCACAAAAAATTTAATTACGTGGCACAATACTTTTGGTAAACTCTAATCCCTGCGAAATAATTGTCATAAGAGCATTCAGAAGAACTAAAAACTATTTTCGCGACGTTTAATTGGGGAATATTACTATGTCTTCCGGTTAAGAGCGTCTATCTAATTATAGAAATCTGTAGGATAAGCTTCGGTGGCCAGTTGCTGAGGATTTCAGTCTCTTTAGAAATTCTATGAGAGAATAAAACGCTTTTCATAGATTACATCTATCACATTATTTTAAGCCCTAAGAAAATATTAACCAAGGCAAATCTCATTAGAGGAAACAAATCTGATTGATGAAAAATTACTCAAGGAAACAAAATATAACTTTGCACGCTCATTCCTTCGGTCCTTAAGAAATATTTGCCTTCATATTTTTTATGAAGCAAAAGTTTTAAAAAAATTATATTTGAAAAAATGAAATGACTCGGAAGGATTGCGCTTGTATAAAAAATCGAATAGAATGGCTGAATGATGTAAGGTTTCAATTTAAAATAGTCTTCGAAAGATAAATTTTTTGCGTATATTTGGCTAGCCAAGACAATGATATATTAATGGAGAGAAGGTGGACAAACGTTACTGTACCCATTAATATCTTCAGATTATAAAGTGATATTATTTCTATATGACTACGGGGAAATGAATGAGTAAGTAGCGATAGTAGTTAATTCCACAGATGGAAGGATTTAATGTTCCTACTTGTTCGCCCTACCCACAAAATCAAGCAAAAGCATTCTCAAAGTAAAGGAATCGTTTGTCGCACAACCATAACTAGAACAGTTAGTAAATTACAGAGCTATGCAATAAAACGTTGTTGAGCAAGGCTAAAACTGCATTCACATTGTTCAAAGATACTAATTTCTATAAATAACAATACCAGTATATGGTGAAGTGCATAGAAGAATATAATTGACCCGATACATTTTAATCTAATATCCATCTACATAACTCTTTCTATATTTTATATATTCCCGCAGAAATGACATCATGAAATGATATCCACACTTTCTTAAGTAAAAAACAATAAACTCAATGCAGAAGAACGTTGACATTCTGAATACATAGGATATAAAAAGATTTAACACCATGTACGACAACAAAGAGAAAAACAAAAAACTGTCGTAAAAATATTTATTCCTAGGTGTTGCTAATTGCTATCCCAACGGATAGAAGTCAAGTAGAATTTACGGTGAACAAAAATTCTTCTTGAGGGTTTCCCCTGAAAAGCCAACAGCTGTGGAATATTCTTTCCCATTAAGTGGTTTGGAATGCATCTTAACTCCAATGTTCGAACTTAAACTTTTTCCTGCCCCTAGTCCTATTCTTGACCGCCAAGCCTATGAACCACTCAAGCAAGATTTAAAAGAAAAATATTATGTAGGTCAGAGTATTTGTAAACAAATAAATTTGATTACCTAATTGAAAAGATGGATGTAGGAGAGCTTGTCTCGACTATAAAGGATTTCACTAAATAATTTTCGAACTCGTGTTATGGCTGGAAACAAATTCAATATCAAAAATTGAAAAATTAAATATGTATCTTAGGTATGTCCAATAGCCATAACAAGCTTATAAAAGACCATATGCGCATTTCGGCTACAATTCAGCCGCGATAAAGTGGTTCACCGAAAGTAGATTCAAAAATTCTGAAATCAGAGTTTTCATAGCCTTTCTATGGCTTTGGTCATACCTAAGATAAGTGCTTAATTTTTAATTTTTTATAATAAAGTGCTATTCTTAAATTTATAAAGTATTTGTTTAGGATACTTGTATTCTGTGATACATTCAGCTGGAAATAAATACTCCAAGCTCCAAACTAGACTGCCTGCGAATAAACGCCTCATTGATGGGACCAGTATCGCGAACCCGCGAAGGATATTCACTTCTCTCGATACTGTAAAAGAGTTCTCAGTAAAAATCAAAGATTTTGGTCGAAATGTTTCTCGAATTTAAAATACAAGGAAAGAAAACAAGCTCCGAAACATGTTAGGTGTATACGGATCGCGAAAGAAATGCATTTCCTACGCAATGGATTGAACCACCACGTACATAATACCGGCGTGATATTGAAAACACAAGGCAACGAAAATAAATGTCGCCATCAAATAAATTACTTTCGGTAACGGGGGGAACGACTTCGTTTTTACGGGAAAATTATCTCATAGCGTTAAAAATGTATGCGTCGCCGAACGCTTGAAAGAAGAGCACTCAACGGTCTTCCCTTTCCGTGTTAATACGACATAAAAAATAACGCGACCTTGATCGCGGCGGGAAAATTAAATGCTTCGCTCACCTGTGAGGGAAAAATAAACCTTCGATTTTCCTCAAGAAAACGAAATCCTCGATGAATTTACTGGAAACATCAGTCGCTTATAACGCACCGGTTTTCCGAAAGAATAGAAACACTCCAAATATTGCGACCGTCGCGAACTCGTCGGTCATCTCATTTTTTCCCTCTACAGCCACGCTAGGTTTCTTCCGAAAATGATACCTCGCGAATACAATGTCGGAGAGAGATTTCCGGTTATTTTCCCGCGAAAAAAGATCCAAAAAAATTTCCGCGTCGCACAGTGGAAACAAAAAAAACTGAGAAGAGACGGGGGAAAAATCTTTCCATCACCTCCCGAGAAGAAGAGGAAACGTATAACGAAAATTTCCCGAGCCGGGGAAAATCCTTCAAACGGCGGCGGGAAAGAGATTCCATTGTTACGCGCAGCGGGGGAGAAGAATCCCTTCGGACGTTGCGCCAGAGAGCGAAAAAAAATTGAAGAGCGAACGGCGGCACGATGAGATCCAGACTGAACCGAGCGATCTCCTTCCATCGACCGGGGTTAGAAAGAGAAGTCTGCGCCTGCAGCAGCCCAGGAGCGGTAGTGGTCTCTCTCTCTCTCTCTCTCCCACACTGGTAGGAGAAGTGAGGTGAAGGTGGGTTGAAGGTAGAATGGGAAAGAGAAAGAGAGAGAAGGAGATGTGATCTGGAGAGTGAGTAGTGGGAAAAAAGAGAGTGGGAGATAGAAGATCGGAAAGGAGTGGGAGAGAATTGGACGTGGAGAGTGGGAGTAGGGTGTGGAGGTGGGGGAGAGAGAGAGATGGGGTCGGCAGAGAGGGAGAGGAAAGGGAAAGGGAAGCGACGATAGAAGCGCACTTGGGAAAAAACTCGACGGAGTGGGTAGCGAGTGGTGGGTTGGAAAAATAAAGGAAAAGGAGGGTGGGAAAGGACGATGAGCTTATGCGGACTGAATGGGTCGGGTTGGGGTGGAAAGGGGGATGAAAGGGAGAGTGAGATAAATGAAGATGAAGCTCCTCACGACATGTGCAACATGGCCATGCTCTCTCTTTCTTTCTCTCTCTCCCTCTTTCTCCATTCTGCCCTGTTACGGATCTCCTAGTTTCCACCACCTCCCAACTCCTATAACCTTCCATATTCACCCCTCCCTAATTTTTGTTCGCTTTGCATGCTGGCATCCCTCAATATTCCACCCTATTATCTTCCACCCCCGCTTATCCTAGAGTAGACCGGCGTATCTCACCACATTACTCCCTCCTATCTCTCTCTCTCTCGCCAAATCCCTATCTCCGCCCCCAGCTGCGTCTGAATCTCTCTCTTCTCATCCCATCCTGCCAAGAAGGCCCCCCCACACCATTCTCTCCCTCCCCCTTCTCTCTCTCACGGCGTTGAAGGAGACTCATTTCGGACTGGTGGAGATCATCCCTATTTTGCGCAATCGACCTCCTTGAATGGAGAGGCGTTAGCGCAGAGGGAGAGGGATGTTGGGGGATTGGATGCAAGGATGCGGAGAGGGTGGTATGAGGTCACAAAGGAGTCGACCCCTTCTGCTCTCCCTCTCCTCATCCTACACCTTTAACTCTGGAAGTCCCGTGGAAGGGAGGGTTCAAAACTCCTCCCCCTCCTCCCACACTTCTCCTCCTCCCCCCCTCCTCCCTACGTCTCATCCTCGAGACTCATCCTTCCCTCTTTATCTCTTCCCCCTCCACCATCATCTGGTACGGCGAATCTAATTGCGAGGAATTTCGCTTGGGGGCGTGAGTGGTGAACTCATGGCAGGGCGTCCTGCAGGAGAAGAAGAAGATTCCCCTACCCGGATTCGATCGTATATAAAGGGGCTCATCCTGGCCAGAGAGCATCAAACTACCCATCACAGTCCAACCAACTGGTATTCCAACCAAGGGATCTCAACTCTACGGGGATACACGCTTATAAGACAGACACCATGAAGATGGTGAGTGTGCCGTACTTTGCCACTTGTGGGTGGGCAAACAGTACACTTGACTCCGATCACGGATCGCGGAACTTTGTAAAAAATAGTCTTTTGTCGGCGGTTCGCTCGGGAATTGGGAGTGATTGCCATTCCTTTTTAGTGATAAGCTTCGAAATTCCGGTGGTGCTTATCGGTAGCGTTCGATTTGAGATAACGGGCATGGATTTTTTCGAGTAGTTTCGGGTTCACTGGAAAGAACAGCTCTAATCCCACTAATGAACCAGTCATTCGGTTGTTTTTAATCTTGGCATAAATTATTTCGGACCCGGAGACAATTTATTAACTTCCTGATATGGAAATTTAAAGCACGGAGAAAAACCTAAAAGATTTTTGTTGTCTTTTGAAGAATTCTCCTCAAATTTCAATATTGATTTATTTTGCTAGAATTTCAGAATTTTATTCGTTGCCATATATATTTTTCATAAAATCGAATTTTGATCGATCTCCATAAATATTTTCTAAAATGTTTATTCCCGAAATTCCCGCTCTATTTGGTATTACTCGTGAAAGAATTTCCTTTCTTGGGATCACTTAAACTGTCGGTGATGCTTCGACGCATCTAAAATTTTTTGTTTATTCAACTTTAATTATTTTGGGCTACATGAATATTTGTTTAGGAAATAGATTTTCCACATCATATTAAGCTAAAAATCTCAATAAATAAGGCTTAGAATCTCATTTCAACGTATTATGATAGTCCAATAGAGGAACAATCTTCGCAGCTTAAAATATCCACCCTTGTATTTAAGGCAATTTCCGTTATTTAAATATCTGAATTTTTTTTCATTTGATTAATCAGATTTATCGCAGGTTGATAATTTTAACAATGATCAGAAAATGCGTTTTCCGAAATTCTTACAATTTACCTTCATTTGCCATAGTTTATTCTATAAAATTGACTTTGTCTATCGCTCTCTTTTTAGTACAAATCCCGAACTTACCACACTGTTGTATCTAGAGCGCTTTAAATGCAAAACGCACTTGCGTCCGCAACGTGCTTCTTAAAACATTCTCATAATATTCTCATATTAAAGGAACTTCGGGTATTCCACATCTAAATTTTACAATGGCTTTTTACGAACGAAGCAGAAGGCGTAGTTTTTGAGACGTGCTCGCATTGCATCGCTCAGAATAATGCACTTTCCCTAACCTAATGATCTAGTTGTCTTCATTTTCCTTTGACCTTAAGATGCGAATCGTTGATAAAATAGGAAACAAACTACGTAACGACGAAAAAAACGGAACTCGCGATCTTGAAATTTAACGTCATGCTCTCCTGCTGCATCAGTCGTCCTTTCCGTATTCTTGAAGTGCCGCGAATATACGCGAGTTGCCCAGGTCACTAAGCCCGAAAACTGAAACTCGACCGCGGAACGATTTTTTTAAAGAGATTACATCACGGCGTGCATGAGAAGAAGACCGGAGAGCGCACTTTTACTTTCCCTCGTGAACGACGTCAATTTCGCCGCCTCTTCACTTTCACATCCGCCAACAGCCAGGGGCGCCACCTACACAATCCCCCCTCCCCTTCCCACCTGCATGACGCGATCTAGATACTTTTCATCCCGACCTTTTCTACCCCACACCCTAACGCCGCGACCCTTCGTGAATCCACAGGTCACGATGACGGCTCTGGCCTTGGTCCTCCTTGGTGCCCTGGCGACGGCAGACAGGCTCGACAACACTTACCTCCCACCCTCGGGGGCGTCTGGCTCAAGTGGGGCGGGTGCCGGGTTGGCCACACCTTTCGGTGGTGCCGGTGGAGGCGGTTTCGGCGGTAGGGCACCAGGAGGTGGTGCCGGCGGCTTCGGCCGTCCCGGTGGTTCCGGAGGATTCCGTGGTTCCGGAGGTGGTGGTGCCGGAGGTTTCGGTGGTGCCGGGGGCGCTGGTGCCGGAGGTTATAGAGGTGGTGCCGGAGGAGCTGGTGGATTCGGAGGTGGTGCCGGAGGAGCTGGTGGATTCGGAGGTGGTGCCGGAGGAGCTGGCGGATTCGGAGGTGGAGCCGGAGCAGGAGGTTATAAGGGTGGTGCCGGAGCTGGTGGTTTCGGTGCCGGAGGAGCTGGTGGTTTCGGTGCCGGAGGAGCTGGTGGTTTCGGTGCCGGAGGAGCTGGTGGTTTCGGTGCTGGTGGAGCTGGTGGATATAAGGGAGGCGCTGGAGGAGCTGGTGGTGGTGGTGGACCCTTCATCCCCATCCTTGCTTACTCCAACGAGAACAACGGTGACGGTTCTTACAGATGGAGGTGAGAATTCCAGCGAAAAACCTATCTAAGCCATAAACCTCGCGATTAAATCATCCCAAAGACAGGAAAATCCATATTCATAACTCTTTGCGATTTTTTATGACACCTGATAAATGGCGATCCAATATAATCTTTAGATTTATTTTAAAATCCCTGAATCTGATAAAAAAGAAATTTCCCTTCAACTCTTTTCATTCCTAAAAATACCTTGAATATGTTATATCTCACCCTTTATCATCTATCAATCAAAACTTATATTATATCGAGAAAAATTTGCACATTTTAAAGTTGAAATTTTGGTACAGAGAGCGACACTTTTCATGCCGTCATCCTGAAGGAATTTCCCTTTGTCACTTGGCAATGTCAGGGAAATGGATGATAATTCCTACTCCTACGCCACTCTTTCTCTAAATGGCAGGTGAGCATTAATTCCGCTGGATACATCACGCGATATTTCTCAAGTCAAAATGACTCATGTTTGCTATTGGATACTTATACTCTCATCATCGAGAGACTCGGGAAACAATTAAAAAAACCTTATCATCAAGCATCATTTTAAAATGGAAAAAATTTCGCTAATATATCAGACGAGGGAGAATTCGGCTCTTGATTCGTATTAGCAGGTGAAAGACCCCATCCACTAAACGCGGGATTTCAGTAATCGCAAGGCGGAAATCTCGCAGCTTCCTTTTTCTGCCTCATCGTCTTTCCTCCCCCGAGATGTATTCCCTATTTTATGACTTCCTGGCAGCCGAGCGACCTCACGTCTTCGGTATCACCGACCCGATCTCTCTCCTCCCCCACCTCGGCAAACCTCCTTAACTACCCCCATCCACCACAACCACCTCCGAAGTTGAAGAAAAAAAATAAAACAGACGACCGAGTTGTCATGAATTCGAGCTTTACCGCAACCGTCGTGCGAGACTTTTTTCAAAAACCCGTTCGTTCCTGAAACGTCGGTCGTTGAAGTCTCCAACCGCGGCTCCCATCCCTCCGGGACCCCGCAGTTTTTCCAGAACGTATAATGAGTCTCCGGTCACTTCCGAAGATCACCCATCTTTCTCTCTGACCAGAAGCAAGATGGGCGAGAACTTTCGCTCCTCTCTTTCTCAAAGCTTTCACGCACTCCCCTCTTCCCAAATTCTTTCCCCATACCTTTACCCTCCCCCTTTCTCCAACTCGAAATGACGCACTTCCCTCATTAATAAGTCACGAAGGTAGTAATAAAAGAACGCACGCTCTCCTGCGTTAACCAGAAGAGGTCCTTGGAGGTCGACACCCAAAAAATAGCCACTCGATTACTTCAACACATAAAAAAAACCGCCGAGCGCTTCTCGCTCCCATGTGGGTTATGGGTTTGGAAAGTATTTCATCGACGAGGGTAATCGTTATTTTTTCCTCTCCTCCTTCCCTTTCGTCCAGTTACGAGACCGGCAATGGCATCAGCGCACAAGAGTCTGGTTACCTGAAGAACGCTGGTTCCGCATCCGAGGCCCAAGTCGCCGAAGGAGGATTCTCATACACCTCACCTGACGGACAGCCCATCTCCATCTCTTATGTCGCTGACGAGAACGGTTTCCGCCCCGAGGTGAGTGGCAGGGGGTTGAAGCGAATTCTGGGCATTCGAGGGAGGGATTTTAGTATAAATAACGAAGATGGAAGGAATTTTCCTCTGGGAAATACGAAACCGAAAGCAAACGGGGATTTTTTGCTAGTTGGCGGACTCTATAGCCTAGGGAACCAGAATAAATAAATTTCCGATATCGCATTTTTGAGATTAAAATTCTAAATTGTAAAAGACAAACTTGAGTTATCTTCCAAATAAAAAGTAAATATTCACAAAAAAATCATACGAGAATATAGAACTTGGAATCAATATTTTAATATAAGTATATAATATTTTAATGTAACTATATAATATTTGTAGTCAGCCACAGTAAATTTATGCGAGTCACTTTTATAGGAGTTTTACAAATGACACGGGAAGTTGACTTTGATCGGTAAAACAATAGTCCAAAATTAAGTGCATCGTAAACATGAATCAATTAAAACCTTATATGGTAGGATAATTACGTAACTTTAATTACGCGAACGATGAGAATGAAAGAGGAGACGTCTCGAATTAAAGCTGTTCGTTTCGTGCGAGGATTCGACGAAATATTTGATGAAATCAACGAAACGGTAAAGAGATGAACGGAGAATCCGCCGCATAACTTTTTTTTGCTCGTACACTTCGTGCGATCCGAGAACATTCTTCGCGTGCGGGTTAATTAGCTAAAACATTACCCGGTGGCTACGGCATTTCGGCGTTCCCATGTCATATTCTCACACGCATTCTCGAAAGGAGACGTCTTGATGAGAGCACTTCCACGGAGGGAACACCGGTTCTTATCCTACGGGGATGTTTCTCTTTTACACAAAAAGAACAAAAGAAACTGCACGAGCCTACGATGGAAACCGATAGACCTAAGGCCCCATCTTTTCCTCTTGGGTTTATTTAATACATATGTAAACGAAATGTATTTCTTTAAAATTGCTTGAAAGTGTAAGAAACCAACACATCCAAAATATCAGAAGTTTATTGTTCGTTCTTGTTCAAAAACAGCCTAAACAGTTAAGGTACATCGGAATGTTCTTAGCATTAAATGAGGCACGCGGATTTGGTACGCTGCTTTAATGAGGTCTACGCATGCTTTTTAGTTTGACACCCTTGATTTAAAACCGTCCAAGTATTTGAGACTTCTTTCTTTCTCTCTCACTCTCTCTTTCTCTGGAAAGAGCTGTTACTTGATTTTTTAAAGGCTTCTTTCATCGCTGAAATCGGCTGTCACACCAGCGAAGCAACCAATGGAATTCTACAGCGGAAGAAGCGAGTGACTTGTCGTGAGAGAAAGGTTAGAGGGATCTAGAGGGAAATTCTTGTTAATGAATCAGGAGTAATTTGACGGTGTGGTGAGCAGGTGAGAAAGTCATGCTTGATTAGTCCTTGATCAGTGATGATACGCTAAGTCTCTGTAAGAGGTAAGATGGGAGGTTAAGATCAAGACAAATTAATTCGCCGACGGAGGCGAATCGAGAACTGAGCTTCATCGGCGTAGCGTAGCGTCACATTACAAATATAGTTGAATTACATCAATGAAAAAGAGCAGAGTCCAAGATTTAATTCACCAGGGTGTAAAATGCATTACGAAATGCATGTGATACAGATTCATTCAATACTATTTTTTAATTATATAACACATCCCCGAGTTTTCAGATTTCATTTGTATTCCGGAGAGTTGGTAAATTATTGCAATTATTAAAATAAACTCAAAGATATTCTTTTTAAATCGAGTATAATTTTAGCTCAATTTTTAAATACGCGTTTCAATAACCCAGGAAGTCCTCTAGGGATAAAAATAACCGAAATATAGATGAAGTTGCGGAAGTGTCATACTCTTGAGAGTAAATCCTGTGCATTGGAAAAGGTCACGAAAAGATTTGCCTATCTCTTTATCTGTGGAAAACGGGCCGCCGAGGACGACTCACGATCATGCCCGTTGGAGATAGTCTACTTCCCACGACCTGAATCGTAGGAAGTAGTACTCTTGTCTCATTATGGTATCTTAGAACGTCTTAGAGCCGTCTAGGTCTAATTTTGGTTTGACGAGGGTGAGTGCTGCCTTGTCGTCAGTGTCTATCCATCATAAAAGAGTCTTTCGTTGTGTCATTACCTTGATCGATACAAGTGATGACGTAGTTTTTCATTGCCCTCATATTCGATTCTGATACATCCTATCTCTATCGACTTGAGAAAGCGAAATTATTATCGGCGGTTACATTTTATAAGTATAGGAAAATTTTAATCACGTGTAAAAATGGAGTCTGAATATTGATATTTAATAATTGAGAGATACCAATAGTATTAGGTAACAAACAGTGAAAATGAGAAATCCTATTCTTTAATTAGAAGTCTTTTTTCCCAGAAACGTAAATCCAAGTCAACAATAGTTAAGTAAAGTATGTCTTTTTAAAACCTACAAGGATGATTTTATGATAGTATTTCCGAGAAAAGCATCTCATTTTCTCATAAAAATGTAAGACAAAATTCGAAAAAGAAACTATTGACAAAACTTGAAATGTATTTTTATTATCCGCTTCCGAATAGAATGTTCTACATTTCAATATAATGGCTATATTGAACAACGTACTTTCTTAAATTCAGCTGCATAATCCTCCTATTTCTTCATAATAATGTCGTCATCTAGAACAACGTAAGACATTACGAAACTCTTGAGGAGATCGCGGACAAAATCAAAGGGGCAGCTGAGAAGGACGAAAGCGGAACTGCACTCGCATGCGGAAAAAATAAAGACGGCAAATAAACGCCACTCAAAAAAGTCTCAAGTGTCTTCTCCCGACTTAATGGAGACGGCTTAAAATTACGGACACGTTTACGAGATGAAGTACAGGACAGTAAAAGATAGAGAAAAAAATACCGGTTCCTTTTTGTCACATTTGAGGGACGCATCACGAATTGACCCAGGGGCAAGAAGCATCGGCGAATCCTTTCAGAAAGGGAATACAACCTGGAAGCTGTCCACGTTGATCGGCAGTAATGGATGTTGAACTCTCCCGACCTCCCAAGCCCCAGCGAAACAATGGCTTTTTTTAATCTCGGGGCGATAAAAACGTCGATCATAACCAGCGGATATCGGAAGGAATGTTTTTTTTTTTAAGAGGGCAGTTAAAGCGGTTTACTGCTAAGCTTCGTCGGAATGCAAGGTGCGCGGCAATTAGCGAGGGCACGCATTAAAATGGTTAATCTCTTGATGTTATGAAATACAGCTTCTGTTGCCACGTGAGCCCACCAATTGTCCGTTTCGCAACGAGAATTTTAACTTCCCAGCGGGATTAAATAATTGAAACGACTTAAGATCCGAGACCTTTCCGATTAGGAATGCAATGCGATAACTAAAGTCACACCCATAGGGAACTAACAGAACTTTTATAATAAATTATATATCCATCAATGCTGTTCAAAATACGCCGAGAGATAGTTAGAGAGATAGTTTGTTAAAATTATAGCACATTTTTTGGTTCCATTTGATCATGGCTCGAGTGACTACGTTTGCATGCATTTCCCGTATCAGTATAAGGAAGATGACTGTAGATCTGGTTTTCTGAAAGTGATTTCCATTTACCATGGCAGGGTGCCCATCTCCCAACCCCCCCTCCCATCCCCGAGGCCATCCTGAAGGCACTCGAGAAGAACGCCGCCGATGAGGCTGCTGGAATCTATGACACCGGTTCATACAACGAAGGACCCGGGGGAGCCGGTGGCGCACCCTCTGGAGGATACGGAGCACCATCCGGCGGAAGGCCAGCGGGAGGTGCCGGTGGGTTCGCTGGTGGGTTCGGCGGACGGCCAGCAGGTGGCGCCGGAGGTTTCGGCGCTGGTGGATTCGGCGGAAAAGGAGCCGGAGGTGCCGGTGGGTTCGGAGCACGGCCGGGAGGTGGCTTCGGAGGCAGACCCGCCGGAGGTTTCGGCGCCGGTGGATCCGGTGGATTCGGTGGAAAAGGAGCAGGAGGCGCCGGCGGGTTCGGAGGACGGCCCGCAGGTGGCAGCGGTGGACAAGGAGGTGGCGCTGATGGTTACTTCTACCCAACACCGGGAAAGTAAACGACCCGGATGATAGAAACTGGGATACCTGCAAGCGGATTATCCGCTGAAATATATATATTTCCTCCATTTCTCCCATATTTTTTTTAATATGGTGGATTTGGAGGGTGCCAATTGTCTTCCAGTCTCGAGAAGGTGTTCATTTTTTTAGTGAGCGTCGGAATGGACTTCTGTAGCCAGTAGAAAAAGATACCATTTTGTACGTTGCCCTTTTCTTGTCGAATTCTCTTACTCTTTTTGTCCCTCCCTTATTTAACTTAAAAAACAAATACGTGTAACTGCGCCTGTGATGGATTATTGTATAACTTGTGCTAAATAAATATATATTTTTTAAGTTTGCAATGAAAAAATGTGTTATCAATCCGAAGAGGCGAGTGCTATTCTCGCTCCAACGGCGAATTTCTATTGTTGCTACGAAAATCTTTTAGAAATTAGATAATTTTTATGGAAATATCGCCTGATCTCTGGACCTGACTAAACAACATCGCTGTTAAAAACTAAACTTTCTGGATTGTGACTTTTAAACTTGTCTACTTTAATAGCCTATCTGTTCTAAGACTAGCGATAAAATTCTATTGAATCAATCAACCAAGTGTAACCAATACAATTGAGACAAAGAAATCTGAACTCCAACTCTTTAACAATTTCTGATCTTGTACTCACATCCCAAATAATGTCGAAAAACTTGAAAACGGCTGAATCTATTTTAATCATTTTTCGGTTTTAAATACCTAAATAGGCATTTGGATAATCACTGTGTAATATAACGACCCGAGTTCGATTCCAGGGCCATTTAATTCCTCCTTTTGAATAAAATGGTAATTGGGGCAGCATATTTTTTATTTGCGCACAAACATTACTGGAAATAATCGCACAACCTCGGGACTTGAACCGAATCAAAATGAAAATTCATTTTCCTACCGTCTATTTTAAAATACGCATCAATTTGAAGCACATATTTCTTTTGAACACGAAATTTTTCCTCTTTTAATGAGAAAATAATTAATTGTCAGAAAAAACCGTTGTTGCTGATTTGGCAAAATTACGCACATTACATTAGATAATATGGAAAACGGGAAATTTTTCGTGAATATACACTCGTGACTACCGATAGTAAGGTTTAACTGAACAAAGTATGAATATATTAATATGGAATTAAGACTCTCCATTTAACTTGTGATTATAAGTTTCATAAGTTTCATATTCAATTCATCCTGGTCAAGCCTTTCTCACGCTTTCTCATGTGGTATTTCTTGATAGGATAGAGCTCTAGGAACTAGAAAGCAACAAAATCATCTGGGATTACGTCTCTAACCAAAGTGCAAAGGTATTATCTACAGGGTGTCCCGTAAAGATGTATACACATTGTCATATAGAATATCTATTAACGGATTATTGATTGGATGAAATTTAAAGCTACTCATTGTTGCATGACATGTAATTAAAAGATGGCTTCAGTCATAATGAAAAACAACAATCCAATACCCATAATTCGCAGCGTAGTAAAAAGCGGAGCATCGCTTGACTTTTGAGCAAAGACAAGCAATTTTGAAGTGGTACAGGAAATTTGAGAATGTGTGTGAGGTTCAAAGGCAGTGGAGACATGATTTCAAGACTGAGCCACCAACACGAACCGCAATTTCAAGAATTCGTGATAAATTCGAAACTTACGGCACTGTGCAAGACGTGTGCAAGCAATGATCTGGGAGACGTCGAACTTCCACGAATGCGGAATACGATTTCCCGGAAGGCCTGCCCTCCGGGAGGCAAACCTGGAGGAGAGACCATACACCCACATGTTTTGTCAAAGGCTTTACTCAGTTTCACGCGTCTCCACGGTGAGAACATGTTAAGTGACGAGGATTTGGTTTTAGTGGGGCTAACTTTCGCATTATTACCGAAGGAAAAAAAGAAAAATAGGTCTAAGTGGCTGAAAAATTGGATAAATAGATCAAAATATTAATACATAAATTTGTTAAACAAGATAAGGTTTGAGCCGACAGATATGCGAAACTATCTCAGAATGGACGAAAAGACGTACTTAGAGCTATTACAGTTAGTTTCCCCAATTATCAAGAAGGAAGATAGCGTAATGAGAGCGGCAATTACTCCTCATGAACGGCTGTCCGCCAGCCTCCGGTTTTTTGCCACAGGAAGGAATTACGAGGATTTCAAGTTCTCCGTCACAATTTCAGCACAAGCCCTAAGAAAAATTATTCCAGAAAGCTATTAACAAGGTTCTTCAACATGAATATTGTAAGGTAAGAAAAAAATTATTACAACTTATAGATGGATATATTTAATTGATACATTTAATTACATACATTATTATCAATACAAGTAATTACTCATTCGACGTAAAATATCTCATATAATTACCTGCTGATGCTGAACCTTCGGTTTGAATTGTCCATCGCTGTAGTGTCGGTGGTTGGGAATGGGTCATGGTTTGATATAGTTTTTCTGGCTCATTCACTATCTTTGATGTTCGAGTCAGAGTCCCACACTTTGCCTAAAAAATTGAATCATTGATGATTTTTTGGCAATGTGTTGCCATCATCGGCGGTAAATTGATAAGTTCTTCGACAATATGTGCGCCGTAATTGGAATAGGAACTTGGTCGACATTTATGTCTTTCTGCGACTAAATCTAACACTTCATTGGATTTGGCCACTTCACATTTCCTCTTCCTTCTGGCAACTTTTGATGATGCTGATGAGTATGTAGGCGTACTTGATGCATTTGGAAAAGCAAATGTGTCTGGTGTTTCTGGAGGTTGGGGAGATGTTGCCTGCGATATACTGTCGTCTTTCTCATCCTGAAAAAATATTAATTACAAATTATTCAAGCATTTTGAGTTGACTTTTCTCAAAGCTCTTCAGTGAATAAATATTTTACTTTAATACAATTCATTTATTTTGTTCTCTGTTACAGTTTCCAAATTTGGAAGAACAATGGAAGGAAATTGGATTGGATTTGGAAAGAAGATGGCAATTTCCTAACTGCCTAGGTGCAGTTGATGGGAAACATATTCGAATTATCCTCCCTCCTGGAAGCGGATCCTATTTTTACAATTATAAAAATTTTCACAGTCAGGTTTTGATGGCAGTCGCGAATAGAAATTATGAGTTTATCATGTTCGATATCTGAACAAACGGAAGAATTTCGGACGGAAGTGTTATCACCAACACAGAATTTTACAAAGCCCTTTTGAAAGACCAATTGAAATTGCCCCCTGTGAATAGCACCAATCAGCTTCCGTACGTGTTCATTGGCGACGAAGCATTTGCCCTTCGAAAAGATTTCTTGAAACCATATAGTGAAAAACAGCTAAATCCTGACCGCGCCAGCAGAAGAAGGTGCCAAAACCGGCGCCTAAATCTGCACCGACCCTCCTGAAGTCTGCTCCCTCAGAGAGGGCGACTGCTGCACAGTCGTACTCCACCGCGGTGAGGGGACCGAGCGTGCCGATTCCCTCGGCCCCCGTCAAAACGCAGGTTCAGCGGCCCGCCGCTGTACCTGCTCCAGCTCCTACCCCTTCTTCTGCGGGTTCGCCCTCCGTGGCGCCCCTTGCCGATGCTCCCGTTGCCCAACGGGAGCAAACGGCTCCCGCTCCCCCCTCCAAGAGCTTCCTCCGGAAGCAAAGAAGGAGTGCCGCAAAGGAGAAGACGATGCAGATATGCAAGTCGTTGAATCTGGTACGTGCGACTGGCACAGTCGTACCTACAGGGCAGGACGTTCCGGATATTCTGGCTCCAGGTCGGATCGGGACTGCGGCGAATCTGCGCCGGTGTCCTGCAGGGATCCGTCCTGGGGCCCACCCTCTATAATATCTTCACCCACGATCCCCCTCGGGGGTTTGGGTGGAACACCATCCTCGCTCTGTATGCGGACGACGCGGCGCTCCTGTCGCGTTCGACTAAAAAGTACGCGGCAGTTGAGAACTTGCAATGCTCCGTCGACGATCTGGCCACCTGGTATCGTCGATGGCGCATTGCCGTCAATCCTTCCAAGACAGGAGCGGTCATCTTCCACCCTGGAAGGGGAGCGCCGCCTGGAGTCGACCTGTCGGTGATGGGAGAGATAATCCCCTGGAGCCAAGAGGTCACCTACCTTGGCGTAGTGTTGGACCGGAGGCTTCTTTGGAAGTCTCAGGTAGAAAGTGTCCGCCGCAAGGCACTCGGGGCCCTGATGAGGCTTCGTCCCATCCTGTGCCCGCGTGTCTTGTCGGCCGACACTAAGAGACGCCTATACCTGAGCTGCGTACGGCCCATCATAACCTACGCAGTTCCGGTTTGGTCCTGATTGTCCAAGACCTCCCTCCAAAGGATCCAGGTCGTGCAGAACATCGTACTCCGGCTGATACTCTCGTACCAGATACAAGTCTGACAGCCGGATGCACGAAGACGGGAACGTGGAATCACTGGACGTCCTCTTGCCGAGGATGTCCAGGGAATTCTACGCGAAGGCGGCAGCCTCCCAGCACCGAGAGGTGAATGCCCTCGGCGAGATCCGGGCTAGGTGGTGGGACCACTACAAGCGACCCATTGCCAGCCTAGACTCGCTGGAATCCCTCCCTCCCAACAAGCGACCTCGCTTGGAATGAGGGGCTTTCAGTGGCTCTATCAGTGGCAAATCGTACATAGAGCTCATTTTTAACAAGTAAATCCCATTTAAAGCATGACTGGTAATGAGGACAAGCCAACACGTAGGGTGTTGGACAAATATGCAGCATGTCCTGACCGCGTACGTTTCAATAAGTGTTTAAGCCGCGCTAGCTGAATTATAGAAAACGTGTTCGGAATTTTGGCCAATCGATTTCGTGTTTCGTGCATCAAATGGTGTTTAATTAGAAAACATCGCGTCTATAGTGATGGCTGCTTGCGCACTACACAACTTTTTACGCAGAAAATGTCCCCGCACCTACTGCAACGAATTTTTTAATTATAATGATTTATCTGACGATGAATCCGGATTAAGCAGCTCGGAAATATTTACTCCACTACGAAGAGGACATAACAGAAGCAGCAGTGAAGAGAAAAATCAAGTACAAAACTTATTTTTGTAATATTTTAAAAATACATAAATGAATTTGTAAGGAATGAATGCAAATACAATAATGACTAAAGTAAAAAATTAACTGAAGTTAAAAAATACAAATAATTTTATTTACTTACCTCCTTTTCCTCCTCTGTATCTACCTCGTCTGCTGTTATATTCGACTTGCTTTCTCTGGGGATCTCCTGGTCGTGTAAGAAATCCAGCCTATGGAAGTACCATAGAGATGGTTCGTAACTATCTCCACCAGAACCGCTTCTTTTGCTCATTTCAATTTTTTTCACTTCTTTTTTATACGAACATCTCATGTAGGGACACGAAAAAAGTATCGATACTTTACTAATATCGGTACTTTCCTTTCGATACCGGGTACTTTTGTTCTCGATTCTTTTCTTTCGATTTTTTAGTGATATCGGTATATTTTTCTCAGTATCGAATCAAATGAGTACATGCAGTAACAAAAGTGAAGCGCAAATGAAGGATGTAAAATCGTCCACCTCTAGGTGCTACTATTCGTGTAGTGTACAAATCGTCACGAGGTTTACCATGGCAACTCCAAAGAGTTATATTTGGAAATTTTTTAATAGAATTAACAAGGACACTGTTTCGTGTAAAACTTGTTTCAAAGTTTTGAAAACTAGTGGAAATACATCGAATATGAAGGAACATTTGAATAAGCACCAGCAAAAGTAAGTTTACAGTTATGTTATAAATATTCGTTTAACTTGATTCATTTTCATTACCGCCATTTTAATGAATAATGTGACATACTGGGTGGCATACATAAAAAGTAGCAAAAGGAAAAGCTTTTGCTACGAAACTTTATGCATGTGAATCGTAGCAATTGCTACAAAACCGAAGGAAAAGCATTTGCTACGTTTTTATGCATGCCACCCACTGTCTGCCAATGCATGCATTTGCTATATGCCTATACTAATAAATATTATAATATGGCTCGCTTCGTGCATACGTGCACTTAGCCATCTGAAATTCATGTTGCTTGAAAATTAGTGTTTTACTTATTTTGATAGGGCGATGCATTTACCTCCTGGCAAGAAGAAGCAAGATGAAACATTGGTGTCTGATGCAGTGGCTTCCACTTCAAAGGATTTCCCACCAAGAGTATGCGTAAGTAAAATATGACCTATTTCATTGAATTAATGAAGTTATTATTAATGTGTGATTATTTTTTCTGCAACATAACTTCGTTAATCTTGTGTTATTCGTTTTTCGATGCCTTTTAGGACACTGGTAATGATCCAGTTCGTTCTGATGCATCTGCCGAGGTCGTGGCAGAAACTAGGTACTTACCATCTCCCACAAAAAAGTCACAATTGACGATTGCTACATTCTTTCAGAGAATGAGCTCATATTCCGGTAATTTGCGTTTACTATGTTGATATTAGGGATGTTTATTGCTCGATCTATTTATTATTTATGTAAGTTATAACTTGTGCAATTTTTCAGAGGGTGGTAATCGTCATGAGCTTATTACAAAGTGCTTGCTGTATTTTATCTGCGTTGATAAGCGGCCCTTCGAAACAGTCAATGGTCGAGGTTTTCGTCGACTGTTGAAGCAATTAAGCCCCTCCTACAAGCTCCCCAGCGTTGACACACTAAAATCACGACTTGATGAGCTGTACGAGGTCATGATAAAGGTTTATTCTGACAAAATAAGTGATCCTAGTGTGGGAAATGTTGCAATTACTTTGGACATTTGGACTGAAATGATGTCATGCCGTAGTTTCCTGGGTATAACAGCACATCATTTTAACGGCACAGACATTATTTCTAAATGCATTGTAACCAAGGAGCTGACGGAGAGGCATACATCAGTCAACATTTGTGAGCAACTTGAAGCTGTTTGCACGAAGTATTCTATCCCCAAAAGTAAGGTAGTATGTGCAGTCACTGATAACGCTTTTAATATTGTTGGTGCAGTTAACATGTTTCTCAGCAAGGGAAAACACCTTCCCTGTTTTGCACACACGCTTCATTTGGTGGTAGAAAAGGCAACATCTATGGAAAATGTACAAAAAATCACTAGCCAGGTAAAACAGGTTGTGAAGTTTTTTCGAAGAAGTGTTATAAATAGTGACTTGCTTCGTGCTAAACAGATAGAAGTTAATAAAATCCCTCTTAAGTTGATTTTAGACGTAAGCAGAAGATGAAATTCTGTGTATTATATGTTAGAAAGATACGTTGCCTTGTCGAAATTTGTGCATCAGATTCTCCTTGAAAACCCGAAGGCTCCATTAGCATTAAATTCCGTTGAGCTTGACACTGTGAAATATATATTGAAGTTGCTTCAACCATTGGATTACATTACCAAGGAGATTGCGGGGGCAAAATTTGTAACGCTGAGCAAAGTGATTCCACTTATCCATTGCTTAAAAGCACAGTTGCAAGCTATTGGAATTACTGCGGAAAATGACGTTGTTAGACAGGTAAAAAAAACACTGCTGAGCGTAATTAATCACAGGTTCGCTCATATTACGGAGTCTCATCTGTTAGCTATATCCAATTTATTAGATCCGCGATTTAAAAGCATACATTTTATTGATATCAAGGCTTGTGCAAAGGCTCAATCTAATATCCGTTCCTTGATTAGAAGTGAGGCATCAAGCAGTGACACAGACAGTGATTCTACTCTGAATACAGAATCCGAGTATGACTTTTGGAGCCACCACAAAGTATTGCCCCATGGCAAACAAAAAAAGAAAACAAATACCTATGAGGAACTAGATGAGCTGTCTGTGTATTTATCAAATCCAGTTTCTCCTCTCTCCTCTGATCCTTTGAAGACCTGGGAAGAAATGAAGTGTGTTTTCCCCAATCTTTACAAGTTCGCACGAGCGTACTTGGCAATTCCTGCCACATCAGTGCCTGCAGAACGTCTCTTTTCTAAGGCAGGGGCAACCGTAACAAAAGCCAGGAATCAGTTAACGGGAAGCCGCCTGGAAAAGCTCATGTTTTTGGGAGATTGCACAGAGGAGTGGGAGGTGTAGATTTTATTGTACTTTGAAGAATATACCTTAATTTTTTCAATAAATATAATATTTTTCATTGTTTTGATTTGATTCCTACTCATAGACGTATGTGCCTTTATTTATATTCAATTAATGTAAAAATTTTAATTGTTCCGATTCGATACTTACTAATATCGGTACTTGCGGCCCGATACTTTTGTGGTATCGATACTTTTCATTCGATACATCATATGATTAAGGTATCGATACTTTCGTTTCGATTTCGTATCCCTATTCTCATGTTATTTATTTTCTTTACCACGCCGTCCTTTGTTGCGCTGCGATCTACTTCGTGCATTTTATCAACTAGCTTCGAATAAGCAGCTGTTTTTAATTGTTTATTGGAATACTGCTTGCTCTTCACTTCATAAAGACAAGGCAGTGACCGGTATAATTCTATGAATTCAGGGATGAATTCATGCGGCCAGGTTCTCATATCGGCCATGATAAAAATAACAAGCAACCAAAATAACAAAAATAACAAGCAACAAAAATAACAAGCAACAAAAATAATAAGCAACAAAAATAACAAGCAACAAAAATACCAAGTCGCCAACAAACACTAAACTCAAATCACACGAGTGACAAAAACTTGGAACTCATGCCGCACGAGGATCTAAGTAAACTGGTTAAAACCTGCCCTCTTCCCTCACGCCACCCACACACGCTCCGGCTTAAAAACCTCGAGGCCTGCCTCTCGGCAAATCAAATCACATGCGACGTTATTGTTCATAGTTGGCACAAAGTGGTTTAAATCATCGGACACAGCAGCATAGACAATCTTCCGCCTTGAACAATTTTCTGAACAAATTTGGTGGCTGTGTTGAAGTGTAAGTTGACTATAACAGTGTTTCTCAACATGGGGTCCGCGTGCCCTCGAGTGTACGTGAGAGAATTTCTGGGGTACGCCAACATGGCGACGGAAATTTTACCTAATTACAAAATAATATAACTAATTCTAATTTTAAAAAAAAAAACAAAACAATAATGTATATAATATTCTGAGTAAAACAGAATTGTTTTGTGAGCATCTTAATGGTGATTTAACGATGATTAGGATTTCCGTATTATGACCATAGGGATAGAATGCGTTAATTGCATTTCACTTCAAGTCCCTGCGATGAAAATATGAATAGGGATAAAGGAGAAAGAATTCAATCAATTTATATTTAAACCAACATGGGTATTTTTAGTTAGGCAAGTGCAAAAATCTCTTGCCCATCCACTTTCATTCGTCAATTGTCATTCAAATTTAATTGAAGCGGGGCTGCGACGAACTACTTGAATATTACCGACAAATTTTGCCTAATAAGCGATTAAAAAGCCAAGCAGTCTACCCTGGACTATTTTTTTAATACAGAGGTCCATAGATACCCATACGTTTCCCAAGAAAGATTTTTAGATTATGTGCTTTAATTATAAATTACGCTTTTTGCCATATCGTTTACCGTGTAATTGTATTGTTTCTCTAATAAATGACAAAATCCGGTGATAATATGGTTTTACATTGAATGTGGATCCAAAAATGCCATTTTAAAATTATTTCCCTTTGGATGCTTAAATACCACCGCCAAACGCGGATTTTTTTCTTAATGCGGAGTTGTCAGGAACGCATCCTCCGCGTTAAGCAGGGGTCACCTGTACCTGTGAAATTGTCCTGGGGTACTTCAACTTTTTTTCAAAAAAGGGTACTTCATGAGATAAAGTTGAGAAACACTGGACTATATCACTATATTCCATTTTAGTTTTGTCAAATCCAAGAAATAGGTTTAGGGAGTATGTCTGAATTCTGGTTACTTATTGATCCACCTTACTGTATTTTATAGTTTTTCTCCTAACATAATTTTACATAATATAGCCAGAGTTACTTAAGTTATTTTTTATAGCTCTTATATATTTGAATATTTACTTACCAAGCGTGATCAAAGCTTTATACTTCCATCTGTGGGATATTTTTGCATTTACGTTTCTAAAGCTGGCGCAAAGCTTCATTCATGTTGTTCTGTATAGATATCACATCCTAGGAGTTGAATTAACAGCTTCCAAGTTTTTTCAATACTTTCATCTTATTTGTGTTTTTTAATAAGTTCAAAATAATAATAAAGACTAGCATTAAATTTAGTATAGCTCATCATTCAAAAACAATTAAAGAAATAAGTATAAAATTTTAAGATAAATATCAAATATTCATTATATATTTGAATTTTGCTTTTGTAAATATTTTTCTGGTCAATTTCAGTGCAAGAAACTTTTGATAGATGACTCTGAAGGAGCCAAAATTGATTTATAGCTCAAATGGATGTATTTTGTAGATTTTCCATGAGCTCCAACTAATGGCTTCAAATTCTGCCAGAATGAAATAGAACCTAATTATTAAAGTTAGGCTTTCCATACTGATTTGCATAATCTACTATTTTAATTGTTTATTTATTCTTATTTTCAGAATAACAGATATTGGCTCATATTCCACATCCTGACAGTGCAGTGAGGTTCTAAAGAGAAAGTTGTTTTCATAAGAGAATTCGGAAGTGGTGATTGGTGGATTTTCGGTTGGGTATAAAAAAAAACATTACAACTGCTGAGCAGACGTACACAGATTTCTCTGGTTGTTTAGTATGTGAATTTTCCATAAAATTTATTTTTAAAGGATCGAAAATAGTCAAGTATAAATTGCTATAAATGAATTAAAATAGTACTAAAACGCATTATACTTGTTCTATAATGATTACTGATTAACATTTTAATGGCAAAGCCTCTATATTTTAATTAATTACTGAAATATAATAAGATATATATCAAGTATTTAAATGAAATGTTTAAATTCCCACCATATTTCATTGGCTTTTCTGAGCATTTTTGAGAAAAAGGCGGAAAATCTCTGATTTGACCTCGAAAAAGCCCAAAAACTCACACCCCTCGTGTTTTCAAACTCAAGTGTACGAAGAGAATGCGAAAATCCCCACACGCCTCTGATTTTTGCCCTTGAGCGTGTCAATATCCCCAGAGCTGTCACCTTTACCTTTAGTTGTACCCTCCGACAGTTGCTGTCTATCAAAATGGGTTGTTTACAGGGCGTTTCTTTGTCTGTGGCTTAGTCAGGAGATTAAAAGCATGATAGGGCTGGAACTTCATATTCGGGGTTTTGTTTGAAAGCGTTCCGCGAACCTTGGCGGGCCACAAGAAAACTCTTTCCTTGTCAAACAAGACATAATTGTAGTGCTTGCTTTGCGGTAAAGAGTTTACGTACTGCGAAAAATTTTCAGCATTAAAAAAATGCTTTTGACACCCCAGACAATTTCTGTATCACCTGTACTCCTACTTGAGGCCGTTTGGTGGCTAGGGGGCGCACGTGGTGCATATACGGAAAGATGAGGAGACGGGATATAGAAGAGGCCGTTGTATGACTGAAAAAGAAACAAAAGATTGCAAATTAAGATAGACACCGAATTATTTACAAAACATTCACCGTCTTGGCGAATCATTAATCTGGCGTACGCTTTCGAGTATCTTCTTAAAAATAGCGAAATAACGAAATGACATTAATTGGTTTATTGTACATGAAAATTAAATTAATCAACAAAATGCTCACTGGTGATTTTTAGTAAAGCTATTTCTGAGTTCCTAGTAGGTGAATTTAAATATAAATGTGATTATTACAGGCGGCCTGTTGTAATGGAAATTATATAAACGAGACACTGATCAAATAACCACCAATTATTTAGAAATCTAATAATTGCTTCCTAACCGTCCAATGGTATGTTCTTCAAATTTCTGCCTGTACTTTGAAAACATCAATATTATTCCTAATCCCACAAGAAAGTTTTATTTTTATGATAGAATTTAAATCAACATAGCCACATAGCTATAATTACTTGAACTGAAAATTAAATCTTGTTACGCGTGTCGCGAGAATAATCTTACCTTTTTCGCCGAACACCGATTTTTTTTTAATACAACATCTCATAAAATCCATGCGGTCGTTACATTTGTTTGTGGAACGACTACGGAACTCTATGGTGATTGAAGAATTCTTCCATTTCAACGATTAGATCTTAATTTTTAGGCGCGTTTCGCTTCGGCCTGTCCGTACGTCCGTCCGCATGTTCGTTCTCGACTTCTACCGAACGGATTTTGATGAACTATTTAATTAAGGACTTAGAGTCAAAGACAATAAGAAAATCACGCAAATGAATCACATTAGCCGTTATCAACAAAATCAAACAAGAAAGTCTTAATTGAACTTTAGAGAAATTCATGCGTGGATTGTTGCCAGCGAAAACAATCTTAGTTGTAATTGGAGGAAATAACATCTGCTATAATTTAGAATTACGTATTATTTCCTTAATTGAGCTTGCAGAATTTTTTAAGCGGAAAGTAAGGGTTATCTAGGACGAAGATAAGAACGTAAAACGTAAATATTACAATTATTTAACTCAAGTGAGGTAAGTTTTATATAATTTCTGATTGTTTGATTAATTACAACTGATAAGTAAATAAATCAGTAAAGAAATATTTCCCGGCATCATTCCTGATATACCGTTCTGCAGTATTTAGCAATTTTACTAAACTTACGAAAATACGTTTATTAATGCATCAACTTAGGGGAAGAAGGAATTTTTAGTAGACAGTCAGATCGGATCGCGGTGTATAGCTGTTTTATGGTGTGCGTTCGTTCAAAGTATATCGTTTAGTTTCAAATACTCCATCGCACGAAACGCGCCTATCTGTGACACTATGTACACATTCCTAAATTTTTTAATACTAATCAAAGAGGGAAGAACAAAATCCACCTATTTTTATAGATACCGAGAAAGCTAATTTATTCCTTGCCTCCATTATTATATAATCCTGCACAATTATTCATTTAGATTAAATTCAACTTCATCGATTATTTTGTATTATTCCAATACAGAAGTTCTTTAGAGAATAGGCATAAGTGTATAAGGAGGTGGTACCCAAACTGCAGCCACATCCAGCCCACCTAGTGTCTTAGCTTGGCCCGCCTTGAATTTAACAATTAAAGGACACAATTTAGCATTCGAACTGAATTAGAACATTATGAAAACTATATATTTTGTCTTTGCCCTTCGATTTTTATAATAGATAAGTACATTTGAAACATATTTAACCACGACTATACTCTCTATTTCCCTTATATTATTCTTAAACTATTTTCGACTCGGTGTGACCAGCGGAGTATGCGGAAGTGTGCTATGTTGCCTGCGATGAGTGCAGAAATGGGTTACGTGTCCCTCAATCCAAAAGGTCTGGGAACCACCATAGCAATGAATTCCTATTGAATCTTTTGCTTCAAGAATTCCTAGATTAATAATTTCTCACGGCTTGAATACCCTACTCGAGCTAGAATTGGAGTATTATTTTTCGACACTCATAGGTCTATAGAACGAACTAGAAAAAGTTGTCGGTGTGAAATAGCCCACAAATATTCCTCCTTTCTGGTGATGAATCGCGCCGAAAATGAGCGTGTTCCGGTTAGTATTGCGCAAAAATCTTTTTTTTAAATATATCATTCCTTCGAGAGAGTATTGCAAAGCGGAATACCGTATGCCGCCAATATTCCCTCCAAACCCACTCAACCATTACCGCATGATTTGAATTTTTTTTTTAAGATTTCGACAGATTATCATTAAGTTTCTCACGATACCTTCGCGTTCTCGATTCTCTTCGTCCTCCAGTCCACGAAAAAAGCTTTCACTTTCGCACAGACATGCATCTGCTGTTCGCTGCAGTCACTCTAATGGAATAAAATCGTTTTTTAACCAAATAAGTCGAATTATGATTAAGGTTATGGCGAAAGGTTTAAAACACTAAGATGAATTAAACGGATCGTTTTTTTCTGCCTCAGATGTTGTAATGGGGCAACAGATGTATATTAATTTTATTTAAATTTGTATGATATCTATAGCAGTTCGTTTCTTTGTATCCGATAATTAATATTAGGTACGGCTTAAAAATAAATAGCGATAGCTGTTTTAGCAAATTTTTTTTAAAAACTGACTTTGACCTAAAATGAATTTATTTAATTGGCTGTTAATACAAGAAGCTTATAAACAATTAAAACTAATGGCACTCTCAATTAGAAACCGCGACCTTAGCAACAGTAGGAAGGTACCCCACTAAACCACTTTTCAGAATCCGAATTTTTGTTGTAAATAGTGCAAATTAAAAGTATGTATACACATTAAACCTGGGGCTGGGCTCTAAGCTACCAGGCGCGCCCACTGGGATGCGGATAGTGGAACGGCCTGCTGCGAAATAAGCGAGGTAACTCGACGAATAAGCAGCCGCGGACAATGAGCGGCAGTATTATCAGGATGTAGTGGACCACCCTTTAATAGGGATTGCCCGAAGAAATGCTAAATAAACCCGAGGACGATACTGTGACGTGGCGTGTAGATGTCGCCACTAAATACGCGTCAGTCCTCCAGTAGAGGGGCAGCAGATCATCCACTGCTATATTCAGGTGGAAGTTGAAACAGCTGCACAACAGACAACTTTGAAGGAGGATGGAAGCCATCGTGTAGGCTAGCGTTTCCCAACCGGTGGTTCGCTTACCCCTAGAGCAGGGGTTCCCCACCTTTATGTTGGCAAGGGCGCCTTCGACTTAAAAAGCGAAAGCGGCGGGTGCCGCCGATATTTTAACCCCCCCGCTCAACACTTACAGCTCAGCTCGTAGCTATATGTTTATTTACAATTAGGCATGGTACTACTAAGGGAGGTAGGTCGTTGCGCATCTCAGGCGAGCGTCGCTTCGAGCGTGTGACGTCACGTGGTGTATAGATTGCGCTTGCCGCCTTGATTTAGTATTGACTGGGGTCGCGGGTTTGGAAAATTATTATGTTTTCTCTTGAACTGTGGCTTTCTCAGTGAAATGATGTCTTGTGCGGTATTTGGTTGTAATAACAGTTACAAAAATTGTAATGGTAGGGTGAGATTATTTCGATTTCCCCAAGAAAAGTCCATACAAGAAACATGGATTCGAGCATATGGGAGAAGAGACAACATAAATCACTGCAGATGAGTTGCTCTTTGTGTTCCCAAATTTCATAAATTAGCGTTATAAAATATTAAAAATACATTCGAGCAAAAAACTAAATTGATCATGTGTATTTCTGTGGCAAAACTAGACTATACCAAATCTGAGTCCAACAATAGTCATTACAATGGCTATACTCTTAATCTATAGATATTGATAAAAGGCAATGAGTTTGTATGGACAGCATATCTCAAAAACCAAAAGTCTTAGAGACTTAAAACTTGATACTTATTAATAATGAGATCATGAGGATGTGCACCTAGGGGCAAGAATTTTTATTTTTGGTGGAAGGGGTGAGCCATTTTCCATAAGATAACAAAAATCGATTTTTCAATTTAAAGAATTTCACTCTTTTGTAAATTAAAATTAGAAAGAAATTCAGATCTAGACCTTTTTAAAGAAAAATAAATAACGAGATTGTATTGATGCCTTAATCCTAATATGTACTATATACATTAAGGAATGCATGTGAATGCTTTAATACGAGAGAGGAAGAAATAAAGAAGGAGAGAGACAAAATTAAAGGTTCCATAGATTAAAAATAATTTTGGACGTAAAAGAATTGTGTACCATGATGCATTTCTTTGTCATGCAATTGCCATTCACCCATAACTATTTTTTATCTCTGGAACACTCAATTATGTGAATTTTATATTTATTGTTTACTTTTTAGTGTACCTAAAAGTTGGTTTCATTAATCTTTTTATTTCAATTTCAATTTAATTCACGCATACCCGTCATATTTGAAGGGCAATTACGCTAGTGAGTGATAAAAACGCCAGTATTTACGCGAAATTCGAAGAAATCAATGACGAAAAAACTAAAAAGTTAACTTGGGGAAAATCGGCCTTTGAGTGAGAATCGTATGGAAAATGAAGCCCTTCTCTTTGAGATGATTTCGGGACCTTTCTTAGAAGTCTTTTCCCTTCTTCAAAATTCACTTGATGCCGAATGTTCTTAACAAACTTGAACTTTTCCCGATTCCGGTAATTCGTTAAAAAATCATTGTATATACAAATTAACGTCCCGGGATTTTATATCATGACTTATAAATGTATTATTTATAATAACGAAGGGTGAAGAAATAAAAAGACGGATATCAGCAGCCGATTTACGTTAATTTTTATGCAAATTTTAAGCTTCCCGCTACAAAGCTTACAACACGTGACGTCATGCGCGAACTGGACTCGTTTTCGTCCACCGGAACGACCTACCTCCCTTAGTAGTACCATGCAATTAGGTTTGGTAGGATTCGATTTAAATCGATAAATGTCAATAAAAATCGAATTCGTAAAAATTTCAAAATCGACAAAAATGAATTGTCGATTTTTCAATACTAAATTTTCTATGAAATTATCAGGATTATTAAATTTGCTATGCCACACTTCAATTTGATATATTTTAACTGCAGACGCCTAAAGCAAAAGAGAAAATCGACATTTTTTATACCAAACAGCCACACTTCATTCGGCATTCCAAACCCTTTCTAAGATCCCGTTCTAGATTCTGTGGACGCTCATCACCATACGTCAATTAAACGCGTTCAAAAAGATTTCTATTTACAAAATTTACTCTCCATTATAATTGGTTCGCCGCCAAAACTGTTGCAACTAAAGAAGTTGGCGAAGATAAAAGGTTAATCCAAGGGGTTCGAGACGAGAAATACGTTAGCTCAAGGGATTCGCGAAGTGAAAAAGGTTGGAAACCACTGACTGTAGGCTACAGTACTGCAATTAGGAAAGCAATAGGCACCTAACACATTATTAATGCCCTCTTAAAGATTCCAGTTTTGACATGATGGACTCCTGCTGGACAAAATGTCCCAGAAGTAAAATATGGGAGGTGGGGGAGTCTTGTGGGAGACATTGGTTGGAGAAAAGAGCTAGAATAGAGTATCATTATAAATAGCTGTTTCTTACATATATAGGTTGTTTGATATAGGATACATATATATAGGATATATCATATAAAACCTAAGGTACTTCTGGAAAAGCTACAGAGCTGAAATTTGGAAGGATGATAGGTCATTGGGTACAACCTCTGGAAAATCCGAAATTCCAGAAAAAGTTTTATTTAAGGGACGTTTTAGAGCCCGAAGTCCAATTTTAAACGCCCATAAGAAAAGCACTGAAAACTGTGCAGGGCTATATAAAATGGCTTTTTTTAAATTATTTAAAATTAAGATAGAAAGTCGGGACATGCACTGTACTGTGGAAAAAAGGAGGAAATTTATTTTTCTTTAAGACAAATTTCAAATCCATGCTGAATTTGCGTAAAAATTTGATATCAATCATAAAATTATGAAAAGTTTTTCTGTTTTCAACAATGAAAAATATTAACTACCATAACAACGACTCCAATGCCTTTCAATGGGAATTGATTTTCCATGCTTCAAGAGCATCGATTAAATGCTTTGACTGCATTATAATCTATTTGATTTCAGCCAACGACGTATACATATGATGACGTGATATTTTGAAAGTAATTTTTTTATCCGGATACGTACTAATAGGCAGGGATGATGACACCATATTCCTAACACACAAAATGTCCTAACTTTTTAATAAATTTTAGTGTAACGTATAGGCTCTTGTCTAAATGATGATTATAGTTATTGCTTAAAAAGTGCGATCTGGACCATGAAACTTGAAATTCGAAAACTTGGACGCGAGCCAATTACCAGAGAATTTAGAAATTACGGATGTCTTAATTTCGCAGAAAACGATATTTCTGTGAAATTGAAAACTATTATCTTATTTAAATGGGCTCTGTGTAGTTCAAATGATGTCGCGTTGGTATATTTACGAGTTTATACCTTGGTGTATGGTGATTTTTAAGCGCTTGCAGTATGCAAGCACCAACAACTCGTATTTCAAATAAATACTAAAACTTGAACAAATAAAATTCACCAAAATTGGACAAAAAAGGCCAAATTTTCTCATTCTTTCATTACGCTTCTGGATGAAAATATGAATACTTGTTCCACTTCTCCGCGTATGTATTAGATAAGGAATCTTTTCTTTGAGATTTGGTGCTAACTTTATTCACATTTTTCTATTAAAATTCGCACACAATCGATCCTCTGGGTCTTTCCACGTTACCTCTTATTTTATGTTCCCTCCGTATTTACCTTCCAACAATCTTGATGGCTTTTTGTTTTTACGATGCATCGATATTCGAATCGTTAAATTACGTCTCGTCTCTATTTTTTACCTGACGTTTCTCAACCAATTCCCCCACGCGTCAATTCAACAAATCCGACCGAAAACCTTTGAACCTCACTATCCCCGCTCATAAAGCGGCTGCATAATAACAGCAAAAAAACGCTCAACATGGCGGAACCATTTGCGTCAATTACCCGAGTACGGGCCGATGATACAACATCCGGCTCGTTTGGCAATGTTTCCGGAAGCCTCACAAATGCCTTTCTGTCTCCCCGTTCCACTGCGGAGTGACTTTCGAGCAAAAGAAAAGCCCTTGACCTGGTCCACTATGAAAGGGATCGCGAAAATCACGACGTGTGGGACACATCACAGATAAGAACTGAGAGAGCAGAAAAATGAGAAAGGATAACAGGAAGAAGAGGAAAAAAGAAAAAAGAATAAAGGAGAGAGAAAGGGAGAGAATTAGAGAGATGAAGACAAGAAGAAAGAGAGGAAACAAGTTTAGAGAGGGGTAAGAGGGAAGAAAAGGAGGAAGAGACAGGAAGATAGAGATTATGAGAAAGAAAGAGGCAGATGAAGTGAGATGTGAAGAAATGCTTAGATAGAAACTAGATAAAAGAAGAGCGAGGAGAGAGTTGAAATAATGGGAGTTTCATTTGCTGACGTAATATGAAAAAGCGCGTTTTATTTACTGAGATTTATCTGTGATTGCAAATTTAATTTTTTTATAAACTTAGTAATATAATTATATGACAAAGTAATATATTCAATAATTATTTTACAAAGTATATTCATACTTTTGCACATGTTATGTTTCTAAAATAATGATTTTTGGCTTATGGTATGAACATACTACATTACTAAAAATGGACCTCCTGAGACTCTCATATTTTCCAAAAAGGGACCCTCATACCGCTCCCCGATTTTTCAAAATATTCTTCTGCAGTGTTATAGATGGTATTAAAGGTCACACAAATAGTGAATAAATTTTAACTTTCTATATGTAACCATTTGCACATAATCAAAAATCTTGATTGCCTCCCTGCCACCCATCGATTTCCTCAAAAAATTCTTTGGCAGCCTATTAAATGTTTAAAATGGAATTGGAGACTACGGTGTACAGATTGGAATTAAAATTTAAAACTCCTGAACCGTAAATTAACCCAGAGAGCACTCACACGTCAATAAGAAAAAAAGGAAAATTAAAATTATACTTGCAAATTTGCAGGACGATGATGGCCTACAGGGACCTGTTGTCAGAGATTTCCAGAGTGATTGTGCGTGTATGTTCCTTTTCTTCCTATTAGGCTAGTTTTTGAGTGCTCTCTGGGTTAATTTACGGTTCAGGAGTTTTAAATTTTAATTCCTGCCTATTAAATGACATCATAGATAACATACACCCTGCAAATCTCAGTCTTATATCTCTTACCGTTTACTTTCTATTTTAATTTAATTTATTGCACAGAAGGTCATAGATCGAAAAAATAAGCGCGTTTATGAAATAGAACGCGCAGAAAGAGAGGAGGCGGGTCTAGGTGCATTGCTAATGGGGGAAGGTAATAAGAAAACAAATAAATTTACTGCCAGCTATTTATGCAAAGTAATGCCGTCTCATTAAAATAAATATACAGGGTATATTATACCCTGCTTATATATTTGCAAAATATTTCTAGAATGTCTATATGTAATATAAAATAAATCAATTGAGAAAATATTTTAATGGAGATAGATCATCTCCCTTAGAGGGGGTAAATAAATAAACGCCCCCCTTTGTATTCGCCATTGGACGGAGAGGGAAGAGAAAGAGGAAAGGAGGGAGGAAGAAAGAATGGAAAGATAGATGGGATGAGAGGAAGATGGGGAGGAAAATAAAGAGGAAAACAGTAAGAGAGAGAGACAGACAGATGAAGAGAGAAATTGAGATAGGAAAGAATATGAAGAGAGATGGAGTAACGAAGAGAGAAATGAAAATATAAAGTATGACATTGGTAAATAGAAATGAAGAGAGAAATAGGAAGAGAGAAAGGAAGAGACGGAAAAAGAGTGAAGAAGAGAAATGTATGAGAAAATTACAGAGAAAGCGAATGGGATAGAGATTGATGGAAAAGAGAGAAGATGGAGGTAAAAAGGCTGTCCAATGGAGACAAAACGAAGGGAAACAATGCAACTAAAGCAAATGAAGCTGATGTAACAAAGATGTAATAGATTTACGGCTTAAATCGCAATACTTTAGTAACTCAGTCCTCGCGTAACGGTTAATTTAATGAATCGTATAGAAAAAAATAGGTGTACTCAAAAGTGTACATACACATTCAGAGAGGTAAGTACCTGAGGGGAATCTGCTGACTCGGAAATGTTGCAGTGCATGAAGGCTATTATAGTAATGAAGATTAAAAAATAGCGTGAGTTAACTACGCCTACCCGGTGCGTAGAGGATTCTCGAAGATATTATAAAAAGATATATTTATCTCTTGTTTGTATATAGATATACAAATCGATATTGTGTCGACTTATGATATCGAAATATAAATTAATAAAACTAAGTGTTTTATAGTGGCGATTAAATGTTAGTTTAACATTATTTCTTTAATTATTTTTCAATTAATCCTTGCATCGGGGCTCATTCAGCCATGGCTAAGCCAATGTTTGAGGCAGTGAAACTTGACGTAAAACGAAGAGGTCATAGCGGTGGTTGACATAGAGATTGTGTCTTTACTCAGGGCCGTGCAAATGGGGATGCGCCGCACTAGGGCAATCGAGGGAGCATAGAATTTGAAATGTTTTTAAAAAATTGTTTATTTTGACTATTTATCAAAATATAATAATATTAAAATACATAAATCATATTTGTGTAAATTCCCTGTGTGTGTCAAGTTGATGATAACATTTAATATGTCTATTATAGGTGATTATTCTATTTTGACTATTTATCAAAATACAATAATATTGTAATAATTACATTTTAATAATATTAATATAATTGTAATAATTAATACTTAATAAATAAATGCTTCACTTAACCCCTTTTGCATCCGGGCCCCCAAGTACCTTTGCACGGCCCTGTCTTTACTAGATATAGCATTTCAAACAATACTTTATTGTCACATGCTCTTGAGCAATCTATATTGCAGGAAGAAAATTTATTTGTTATTCTCGAGAATTCTCCAAAATTGCCGCAAGTGCGGACTGCATAAGCGTTATTATTTTTTAGACTTTGAACGCAATAAAAGGAGATTCGATGCGAAAGAATGTGCGACGCAAGAAAGATACAAAGCGCATGCCACGATCTCCTTACTTTTCCGTGAATAAAATACAGCGACGGCGCTGATGTTTCGAAGTTTCCACGAAAGAGTGCGCGCAAGAATAGAAGAGCGAGAAAAAGCGCCACGAGAAAATTCCCTCAACTAAAGTGAGTTTGTTTCGATGGGCTCACGTTTGAAATATTACTACGGCGACCAAATACTGATATCCAAAAGGAAGGGCAAATATTTCATATTTATTCCAAATTAAACATCTTAAATTACAAGTTTCCCGATTATGTATATGTTAATTACTTTTTAAAACAATTCAGCTATCATTTAAGCATGTAAATATTCTTTTATAAACATTTTTCATTTGGATAAACATGTAAATAATCTTTCATAAACATTTTTCGCTAGGATAACTTTTTACAATAAACTGTCATTTTATATAAAAATGTTCGAAAATTGATCTTAACTACAACACAATTTTATTTTAACTGGACTTATCAATGGTACACATATTATTTAATATTGTAATTACTGGCAAAGCGGTAGCATTTGTTCCAGGTAAAAATTACTCCATTTCAAGTATTATTTTTTAAAATGACTCTTTAAATATATTATACATTATAGGAGAACAGTCTTTGAAACTCAAAGAATGATTGATTTTCATCAATTATTGTTTCTTACATTTCTTTGGAAAATTTTCTGCTTCAATTACTTCCTCCCATTAGAAAACATGACTCAAAATAATAAAATGAATGTGAAGCATTAGTTATATTTGTTTCTCTTCCATATCATCCTTCACGAAGCACAACGCTGCCTATTTAAATTGATAAATGTACTGAAACTATGGATTGCTCAGCTAAGCTTCCTTTGGCAGGAGCTGTCATGGGTGTTCTAATCC
The DNA here is from genome assembly GCA_028673005.1 of Tanypteryx hageni. Lineage (NCBI taxonomy): Eukaryota > Metazoa > Arthropoda > Insecta > Odonata > Petaluridae > Tanypteryx > Tanypteryx hageni. The sequence continues at coordinate 46,802,207 of CM054117.1, forward strand.
TATGGAGTGAAAAATTGAAAACTTTCGATAGTTCAAATCAACTTTCGATTGCCAATTCGACAGTCATTTTCATTTGATCTTCCCCATCGCTAACTAAATGAGAAAACTAATGATGTGAAGGTCAGCAGTTCATGTAGCTGCTGATTCACAAGGAGAGTCGGTTAACACGGTGTATAAAGTATTCCTTGATTTATTGATAAAATTAAGGATGAAAAATAAAGAAGTATTCAGAACGGAGAACACAGAAGGATAAAAAATTTTATGAGTAAGATCTCCGAAAAAGTACCGTCTTCCCCAAATGAAGGCGTCTGTTCTGCTTAATGACATAGTTCCGTAATTGGTACCATGTGTAATTGATTCAAAGTCCTTGGTATGAATTTTTTAAATTAATATTAATTATATTTTAATTATAGTCTGCAGTATACTATGTAATGAAATTTGTCCTTTCTGTGCATCCGATTTATTTTCTTTGTGTATTTAACAGTAACTGCTACTTAAAATCCATTTATCTTGTCTTCTCCATCACATTCCCTTCTGTCAAATTAATGGAGTGGCTGAAAATAAGCAACATCCTTTCAATTTATATTTCTGTGAACGAAATAAATCTTAAAAGAAAAAAATACCTCGAGTGGTAAGTTAAGCATAGTAGGCATACTCCCAGTATCTATCAAATTGACACATTCATGCGAATATTATAGAAAGAAAAATTCTTATTCTCATAAAAAGGTAGATTTCTAAATGTAGGGATATTTCAAAATAATGTAACAGTTTTAATTTTGATTTAAATAATTTTTAGCGGCTAACTTTATATGCAAGCTGATCGCCAGCACCTAACTGATTCGAAATTCCGCGAATGGAAGCAGCAATTCCTTTTTCAAGTTGATCAATCCCATCACGTTGGAAGTTCTCTCTTTTGACAATTGAAGGCCGTTCACATCGTGCTGCATCATGATTGTATCCAGTGTTAAAACCTTTTCAATAACCTTATAATTAATTGTAGAGGCTATGGGGAACTTGCTTCTGAAATTCTTGCTACTTCACGAGCATCTTCTTTCTTATAGTATTAGCGATGATTCGCTCTTCCCTCGCAAGTCACAAGGTCGTTTGCAGTTAAAAATGAAAAATCTGATGTGTCCAATACGTGACTTTCTCCATACAAACTAATGAATATGATTGCAATGTTGCTTACAAGTTGCTCTCGACAACAGCGTCCTAAAGAATATATCTGCCGACAATTGCACTCATGAATAAATTTAAAACACTGAATAATTTTCACAATGGAAAACACTTTGAACCGCTTTTCACATTGAAAAATAAACAATTAGTAAATAAAATTTTTATTTGTTGCTATGGATAACAGAGTATTGATAGCCATTGGCAGCGTTGACATCGTTATCATGGCGACAGAAACTATTAGGTTTTAGCTAAGAGACATACAATGCACTGAACATAAATTGAGACGAATAATCGAAATGTCTCGGAAACAAATCGTTCTATGAAAAAATGTTCTAACAAACGATATGGGAAATTTTATTGTTCACAACTTTGTTAAAGACAAACATTTTCATTAATGAAGTCATAAAGGAGATACTTGGTAAGAACGGAGAAATGGCAAATTTCCGTTTGACCAATTTCAGCCAAAATCTTATCAGACGTTTATTTTTTAATAAAAGTCTTGTATATATATATATATATATATATATATATATATATATATATATAGTTTCGTATTGAGTGGATCAGTAGTTTTTTGTTAGAGTGCTGACCAAATTCCTATCATGCAAACATCGTCGAGAAAATAGTGATAACGTATCCAAGGGGCCTTAGAACGTTGAAATCCCGAATTCGATTATCTCACGAAAACAATACTTTTTCTATACTGCCTATAGAGAGAGTAACAGTAATAAATAATAAAAATTGATTTGTAAAAGTAAACTTTCGACCACTTGATCTGAAGGCAATGCAAACTGCTAATCTAATACAACAATCTGTGGCCAAAACAATACCAACAAGAGTGAACAGATGCACACATCACGCGTGCATACATGCGAGGCAGAGGCGTCCTTGACGATTTGTGCAACCATGCCAAAAAAGATCAATATTAATGGCTTAATATAATGTTTAGGAACTAAAATGCCGGTAGTGATGCCGAGGAAATATCGAATTTTTTATTCGCCGACTAATTTCCCAATCAATTGTAATTAATAAAACAATCGACAATTATTTAAAACCTACCTCACTCGAATAGTGGCAGTGTAATCCTTATGTTCACGTTCATTCCTTTGTCGTAAATCACATTTCTTTTCACTTACAAACGCCGCGTATACGTACAGAAAATAGACGTATTTACGTTCATTTCTTCGTCTATTTCCCTTCATTTACTAAATGTTGCGTGCGCATGAAAAAAACTAAATTATTAGTATTAACATCAGTTATCACGAAGATTGTTTTCGTTGACAAAAATTAAAAAAAAAACACGGGAAAATTTCTCTGTCCAAAGTAAAAATTACGGGTTTCTCTTGGATTTTCTTGAAATCGGCTACTCCTTCGATAAAAATGTACTGAGCGAAACATATGCTACTTGATTAGTTCTACAAATTTCTTTAAAGACTTTTTCGTTATGTTATATTGTACGAGATATAAAGAAAAGTTCATTTTTTGTCACCAGTAAAGTGGCACTCCCGATTAGGTCACGTAAACTATTTAAATCACTTTCTTAGCTTCTTTGCCCCTATGTCCTAAATACCAAATTGTATCAACATCCGCCAATCAGTTTCTGAGATGAAGCATGCGGACGGACGGACGTACACTACCTGACCATAAGGCGCTATTTTTTTACTAATTGTAAAGAAAGCCTAATAATACGTGTATATTTAAAATTTTTAGGAAAGTACCGTGTATCGCAAATAGCCGCGTTTCGTGCGATGGAGTATTTGAAACTAAATGTTATAGGGAACGAACGGACTCCATAAAACATCGAAACATCACTACCCAATTATGTCTCTTTAATATTTCCCTCCGCTAAGTTAATGCATTAATTAATGTATTTACGTAATTTTAGTATAACGACTAAATCCTGCAAAAAGATGCATCAGGAATGATGCCAGGGAAATATTAAATTTTTATTTATCGATGTATTTTCTGATCAGTTGTAATTAGTCTAACAATCGAAAATTATACCTTACTTGAGTTATGTAGTTGTAATATTTAAATTTACGTTCTTTTCTTCTGTGAGGATACCTTGCAAGTCAGCGCTCCGTCCTACGGAAGGGACGTTAACCAGTTATCCTCCTTGATGCTCTTCGTCAAGAGTAGGCAGATGTCGGCACCTGGTTTCCCTCCTCGTGTGCCATAAATACTCACAAACAAATAAACAAACAATTCTTTTCTTCTTCCATTTACTTTCGCTTACAAAATGCTTCATGCACACGGAAGGAAATTAAAGGTAGTCTTGTAATTATAGCTGATTTTAATTTCTTCGTTTGTTTTCGTCGACAATTAAGTAACCAAGCAAGAATTCTCTTAGTTCAAAGCGGACAATAACTTGTTTGATTGTCTTTATAACAGCTTCTCCTAGGGTAAAAATGTATTGGCAAGAATATTATATTTGACTAGTCCTACAAATTTTATTTGAAGACTTTTTCGTTTTGACTAATATTTTACGAGAAATGAGAAAAAAAAATTTTTGTTTTCAGTAAAGTGGCATCTCTGATTTGGTTCTGTGAGCCATTTATGTCCTTAAGACATAAGCAACATTCGAAAGCAAATTCCGAATGTTGTATGTCCGTTTGGCATGACAAATACAGACTGTATATACCAGCGGTGGCGAATCTTTTTGGGTTTGCGTGCAAAAAAATAAAAATAATATTTCACTGCGTGCCACTATATATATATATATATATATATATATATATATATATATATATATATATATATATATATATATATATACACGCGTACAACAAAAATATTAATATGAAAATACCAAATTTATATTAATAAAGAAAGAAAAATTTTATATACAAATAATTGAGAAAACAAGTGAATTAGTAGTAATAAGATAAAATTATGTAGGTACTCTATTATTAATGAGATTTTTGCTGTTGTACGCTCGATGCCAAGTGTTTTGTATCCGGTTTATAATTAGTAACTTTCAACAAAGTACAAGCAGCGCTACATTCATCTGTTAGTCTACTTCTCAAATCTGATTTAATAAAGTTCATTGCAGAAAACAATGAATCACAGGAATATGTAGAGAAGAAAATTGTTAAAATAGCCGTTGCTAATTTTTTTAGACAACTAAAGTTTTCTGGAATAGCATTCCAAGTTGCTAGTATTTCATTTTAGGCATTCTTATTTACTACTTCAATTAATCGATTTCGCTCAAAAGTTTCCAAATCGATCGTTAAGTCGACAAACTTTTGTTTCCATATTGAAGTGGACTGAAAATCCGCCAACCGCATCTCAAAATCTTCTAAATCCATTCATTCAAAAACCTTCAAGTTCAGTTTTTCTGGCGTTAAATTGTCTATATATATAATAAATTTAGTAGTTTCTTCAAATTGTCTAAACTGCATAAATCTCGTCGAAAACTCATTAATAATTAATTCTGTAAAATTTGAAAACAGTTTTGTAAGTTTAGCTATATCAGTTTTTTCATGAGTTTCCAGATCCGCGATGATTGTTTTTAATTAGGAAAATACTTGAACTTATTGGAAATGATATCACGATTACATATTTGTAACTTTGCTTCAAATGCTTTAATAATATCAAACATAGCAGTAATTGTTTTGTTAACACCTTGTAAAATGGTATTTAGCTCATTCAAATGTAGGCATAAATCTGTGAAGAACATTAATCTGGAAATCCATTCAACTTCTAATAATTCTTCATACTGTTCACCTTTCTTCTGATCATTTAAAAACATTCGAACTTCATCCAAACACTCAACGAATCGCTGAAGTACTTTGCTACGACTAAGCCAACGAACATTGTTGTACATGACCAATCCATTGTACACTGAATTTACCTCGTTTAGTAGAGACTGACATTTTCGTTTGTTTAAATCACGCACAGAAATAAAGTTAACTATTTTTGTTACAATTCTCATTACTTCATCTAGAGATTTGAGGGCGTTCTTTGCACATAAAGACTCTTGGTGTACAATGCAGTGAAAACTTAGCAGTGGATGCCCGACATGTTCTGTAAATAAATTGACAAACCCCGTTTCTTTGCCAATCATACTGGGTGCACCATCAGTACAGATACAGTTACAGATACTACCTTTGACAGAACTACTTCTTTTTCAGAAAGAGCATCTACGACTGCTTTGCAAATATCTGTTCCTTTGGTAGTTCCTGGTAAAGATGCTGAATTGATCAATTCTTCCTTTATTTCATTGCCAACAAAATATCGAATAAAAATTGCCAATTGTGCTGAGCCAGTGATGTCAGTGCTTTCGTCAAGACAAAGAGAAATTAAATTATATAATTTTATATCTGATATTTGCTGATATGTTATATTTTCACCCATCTTCAAGATTCTATCTTTTATTGTGTTTCTAGCTATGGGCAATTCCTTTATTCGGTGATTAATTTTTTCCTATTTCCAAAATCTTCAAAAAGAAATGGTGCGTACCGTGCTTCTTTGATGTATTCTCCATCGCTGAATGGTTTTCCACATTTAGCAATTACTTTTGAGACCTCAAAACTAGCAGCAACTGTATTTCAATGGCTACTGACATAATCAAAGAATGTGATTGCATATTTTTGTTTCAAATTGCTCGTGAAATAAATTCTTTTTGTTCTTGTTTGCTTTTTTCAAGAAGCCATTTATGATTTGTTTCATAATGTCTTTTTACAGATGACGTTCTGCATACCACTGTACCACAGCTTACTCTCAAATGTATACTGCTCTCTCATTGGTCAATTTAAATGTGTCCCGCAATTCAATTCAGTTAGTTCACATATTTTCCGGAGTTTTTGTAAGCTTGACGCTGCTGTATGTCGCCATCTAAATTCGTATAAGATTAGACGCTGTGATGTTCTGATTTTGCGATAAATTAATACAGTGTACTGTTTTAATTTATTTCAACTTATATTTGTATTTATAATTATAGTTTTTAAAAATTTATATATTTTGTAAATTTTAAATAAAAATGATTTTTATCTACAAATCGTTACGTGCCAACAAACTTTTCTCGCGTGCCACCTCTGGCACACGTGCTATAGTTTCGCCACCCTTGGTCTATACCGTTTTGGATGTTTGGTGGTAAAATTAATATGTTCAGTTTGAGAGCGGATAACAAATTTTAAAAATCATGACTCATAAATTTCGTAGAAACTTTAGTGGTGAAAATCGACATTTATCGACGACAATTCATTTTCGTCGAATTTATTTTTTTAATTCGATGTTTATCGAAATTTACCGATTTAAATCGAATCCCACCAAGCCTAATAATAACATACATCTCAAGAAAATCAGGAGTGCTTCGGTACCACCTTAGCCATCGCTTCACTCCAAAGCTAAAAAATATTTTTTAAATTCATTCGTAGAATTGAAGGTCCAATCAAGTGTTGCGTGCCGAAGAAAAAACTTTCCTAACATCCGCTAAACAATAAAGAAAAGAAATCAAACCACTTTTAAATACTCTCGCGGGTGGTGCGAGGATCGAATGAGCCTGGAGGATATGTTATGACTCCCAAGAAAGTTGTCGCCCAGAAGGGGTTCGACCCACGCGGCCACAACTACGAAGTTCGCCAATTAAGAGGGCGTGTAGGCAACGGACTGGTTGCGCGGCGTGACCTTCTAACATTTCCCCTCACGTGCACCCCTTCTACAAGTGCGGAGTAAGCGTGCGACGACGAGAGATGAGCGAATTCCGATGCAACTGCGTTTCCACTTGGGGAAAATTGGTCACGAATGCTACAGCTAACGGGTAAAGAGGGAGGGGTTGAGACAGACAGACAGACAGACAAACGACTTTATTAGGGCGAAATTGAGACTATGTAGTCCCTTCTTACATTTAACCCTTTAACCCCTTTTTGAAAGATATAGAAATGGAGTAAAAAAGGCATATGGACTTCCAGGAGCAGACATTGACAGTGATCATGTGCTCCTCATGGCCGAAATAAAACTAGCCTTGAAGAAGGTTAAGAAGGCTAAGATAGTTAGGAAATGGGATTTAGAGAATATAGCCACAGTAGGAAAAGAAAGAATAGGAGAAAAATTAGCTCAGGCAATCAAAAGAGAAAACGTGTCGGAGGAAAATGTGGATGAAGCATGGAATAGGATAAAGAAGGCTATAAGGAAAACAGCAGAACAGGCTATTGGGTTTTTCAAAGGAAAAAGAATAAAAAAGCCATGGGTGACAAAGGAAATGATAGAAAAGATGGAAGAAAGAAGGCAATACAAAAGCAGGACTGATGAAGATGGAAAAAGGAAATACAGGAAACTGAATAATGAACTAAGAAGAGAAACCCAAAAAGCAAGGGAGAGATGGCTAGAGGAGGAATGCTCAGATATAGAAGATCTAGAGAGAAAAGGAATGTATGACTTGATGTATAAGAAAGTAAAAAATGTAACGTGGGATAGATGGAGAACAAGTGCATGTGTGAAAGAGATTGCAAGTAAAGAAGATAAAGTTCTATATAAGGAAGAGGAGGTCCTTAATAGATGGAGAGAATACATGGAGGAGTTGTACAAATCAAATGAAAAACCAAAGGATCTCCGTATTGAAGAGCAGGATGAAATAAATAATGACGAAACAGGGGTTTCGATATTGAAAATAGAGGTGCTACAAGCAATAAAGGATATGAAGAATGGGAAGGCAATGGGGGTAGATGAGATACCGATAGAATTATTTAAGTGTCTTAATGAGGAAGGACTGGAAGAAATAGTGAAGTTGTGTAATGCAATCTATGACAAGGGGATGTGGCCAGAGGATTTCGTCAAAACAATTATGATTCCAATTCCGAAAAAGCAAGGAACAAGAAAATGCAGTGAACACAGAACAATCAGTTTAATTACACATGCAGCAAAGGTTCTACTTAGGGTTATGAACAGGAGACTAATTAGCAAAATGGAAGAAAATGTTGCAGAGGAACAGTTTGGATTTAGAAAGAGTAGAGCTACAAGAGATGCAATAGGATTGATAAGAATGAGTGGAGAGAGATATATAGAAAGGGGTAAAGGAATTAGTCTGTGTTTCATAGATATGGAGAAGGCATTCGACCGAGTGAACTGGGAAAAACTGATGGAAATACTAAAAGCAAAAAAAGTAGACTGGAAAGATAGAAGGTTAATTAAAGAGCTGTATATGAAACAGAAAGCAGCTATGAGGATAAAAGATGCACAGACCGAATGGTATGATCTAGGAAGAGGAGTAAGACAAGGGTGCTGCTTATCGCCAACCCTGTTCAATATATATGCTGAAGAAATGATTGACAATGGAATAGGGAATGATAAAGGAATTAGTATTGGGGGTAGAATAATAAATTGTATAAGGTTTGCTGATGACATGGTAATTTTGGCAGATGAAACGAGGCATATTCAGGAAATGGTTACAAAGCTAGAAGACAGGATGATGGAATATGGAATGAAAATGAACATAAAGAAAACAAAGGTGATGAGAATAGGGGATAGAGAGATTATGAATGTGTCAATAAAGGATGGAAGAGTGGAGCAAGTAAAACAGTATAGATATTTGGGAAGCATGCTAACTGAAGACTGGAGAAGTGAAAAAGAAATAAGAACAAGAATAGCAATGGCAAAAGAAACATTTAATAGGAAAAAACGGGTACTATGTGGTAAAATGGATTTAAATCTGAAGAAACGTCTTGTGAAGTGCTATGTTTGGAGTGTATTGCTTTATGGGTGTGAAACATGGACGCTAAAGAAAAGAGAGAAAGAAAGACTAGAGGCATTTGAAATGTGGGTGTGGAGGCGGATGGAGAAGGTTAAGTGGACGGATAGGATAAGGAATGAAGCAATACTAACAAGGGTGAATGAGAAGATTACTTGAAACAATTCAGAGGAGGAAAAGTAACTGGTTAGGGCATATCTTGAGAGGAGAAGGTTTACTATTGATGGTGTTGGAAGGATCAGTAGAAGGTGAAAGGAAAAGGGGACGTAGAAGAATAAAAATGTTTGACGATCTGAAAGAAAGGGGAGGGTATCAGGAAATGAAAGAAATGGCAAGGAACAGAAATGAGTGGAGACAACGCTGGTGCCAGGGACCTGCTTAGAGGCAGAACACCTCATGATGATGATGAACCCCTTTTTGAGGAGAGGTGGCGTGGGAGAGTAAGCGAAGGGGAGAGGTGGGAAGGAGGGGGATGAGGAGAGAGCGGAGGAGGGGGAGGAGGAGAGGGAGAAGGAGCAGGAGAGGGAGAAGGTGGAGGAGAGAGAGTAGGAGGTGGAGGGGCGGAGGAGTGGGAAAAGAAGAGGGCGGAGGAGAGGGAGAAGGAGAAGACGGAGGAGAGGAAGGAGTTGGAGAAGAGGGAGGAGGGGAAGGAAGAGGGAGGGAGGAGGAGAGGTAGAAGGCGGAGGAGAGGTAGGGGGAGATGGATGGGGAGGAGGAGTAGGAAAAGGATAAGGCGGAGGAGGAGGAGGAGGAGCAGGCGGAGGAGGATGGGGAGGGGGCGGAAGAGAGGGAGGATGAGAGGGAGGGAGAGGAGGAGGAGCAGGCGGAGGAGGATGGGGAGGAGGCGGAGGAGAGGGAGAAGGCGGGGGAGTTGGAGAAGATGGAGGAGGGGAAGGAAGAGGAGGAGGAGGGTAGGGAGGAGGAGAGGGAGAAGGCGGAGGAGAGGTAGGGGGAGGTGGATGGGACGGAGAAGTGGGAAAAGGAGAAGGCGGAGGAGAGGGAGGAGGAGGAGCAGGCGGAGGAGAGGGAGGTGGAGGAGAGGGACGATGAGAGGGCGGAGGAGGGGGCGGAGAAGGGGGGTGAGAGGGTGGAAAGATTTGAGTAGGAGTGGAGTAAGAGAGATTGCAGTGAGAAGGGAAAATGAGGGAGCGAAGTTGCAAGAATACGAAAATTGACGGGAAGGGGGAAAGAAGGGAGAGAACAGACGTGAAGGGGGTGAGAATAGGAGGGAAGGGGACGATAATGGGGCAAAAAATGGGCAGAACTCGGGCGAAAAGGACCAAGAATGGAAAAGGGAAAAGGAATGAACTCGGGCGAAAGGGACCAAAAAATATGAAAAGAATGCGTTGATGTTCATGGGTCAAAATGGAGCAAAAAGGGTCGAGGAATGTATTGAATCAGGATAGAGGAGTAGGCTAAAATAGGGCGGAGGAGGAAACGGGAATGGAAAAGTGAGAAAGTGGGGAGGAAGCGAGGGATTTGGCGTTGGTGGGGGTGGGGTGAGGGGTCGTGGGAGGGCATACGAGGGGGCAGATAAGGGAATAGACGATGGTGAGGTTGAGGTGTAGTGAAGAAAGCGAGGGAATGGTCGTTGGGGGTGGCAGGAGGGAGGATGGACGAAAGAGGGGAAGTGAGATGGTTGAAAGACTACCCTCCGAGACCTCTCTCCCATCCAACTCCTCCCTCCATGCCACTCCCATTCCGTGAACAAGACGTTACGCGAAAAGGACAAAGGTAAGACGCAAGGATGAGCTGCGTGCTGCACGTGAGGAGGTAGAAAAATAGAAAAGACTGGCGGGTAGCGCAACAGCCTAGAAGGGTGGGAAAAGCTCATGCTGAAGTATCTTGCACGCGAGCGGTAGGTTTTTTTTTCTGTTTTCATCTTGAATCGCTCGGATGCGGCGGGAAATTTTTTGAAAACCGTATTCTGGGTGTTTGCGTTTGTTGGACTACATTCCCGCATGACCTTTAATCAGATTTGATGGATTTAATAATTAATTTTAAGGCGAGTGTGTCAATAAACGAGGAGGAGGATATGTACGGGGAAGCGAAAGGAAACGGCAATGCGGGAAAGTGCGCATCTTTACTTTCGGATGTTACTCTTCGTCCGGCAAAAAAAAATCGATATCTTCGAAACTTTAACAGAATTAAGAGAACCATGCCATGTTTGGAGGAAAGTTCACGCTGTACGACTTAAAGGTTTTGTTCAGCTATCGCTTCTTTTACGTAGGAGGAAATGAAAATTGAGATTTATTTCGAAAAAATTGGCGAAATCGCGTACATTACGTCAGAGAAGCCATCTTTAACGAATTCTTCTTCCTTCGGCTGGCCATCGGTTGTAAATTGCAACTGAGATTCATATTGCGACATTCCCCTTCCCTGAACTGTTACTTTCCTTAAAATTCCTCTTTATCTCTCCGCGTTTCTTTATCTTTCGGATTACTTCTTTCCTCAGTGACTTCTTGGACTTCCTCCAAATTTTAATCTGTCCTGAAATTTTCCTCTGACAATATTTTATGATCATAACCCCTTGTTTGTATCGTCTAGAGCAGGGATTTTCAACTTTTTCCTGCTGACGTATCCTTTAGAGAATTTTGTTAACGGTCGCCTACCTCTTGGAACATTTAAAGGTGCGTACCCCCAAGTACAATTTAAAGTGATATTTAAATGAGTAACACTTGTATTAAGAAAGATAATCTATGGTTATAAGATTAAAATTCACAGTTTCGGCGTTTTTTTCTGGTTTATAACGTTATTCCTAGTCATAGCATCGCTACTTTTGATTCCGAAGACATACATGAAATACGAAGAAGAAAAATTATAATCTTAAACACTATCGCATACCTCTTCAAAACACTTGACGTATCCTCGGTTGAAAACCCTTCATCTGGACCAGGGATGGACAACCTTTTTGTAAGACGGGCCAATAAAATTTTGTTGGCGGGCCACTATTCCACTATCCTTAACATCCGCCAACCTGAAGTCGTCTGATTGGTGAGTGTTCACTGGGTTTCCTCATCCCAACACCTTGTTGACATCCACATATATATATATATATATATATATATATATATATATATATATATATATATATATATACATACGCCCCCAGCAGCCTGCCAACTTGGTCCCCAACTTGGTGTCCGCTGGGCTTCCCTCAACACCTTGTTGCCACCCTCATCACTACCTTTTCCTTAAGTTTATATATATATATATATATATATATATATATATATATATATATATATATATATATATATATATATACCCTATCGCTGAAGAAGGGCATAGGCCCGATAAGCTTGCGTGTTTTTTGTGTTCGTGTGTTGTACGTGACTCTTCGACGCCCCCAGCAGCCTGCCAACTTGGTTCTCAAGTTTGCCTTTCAATTAACAATTTCCCAATATTAGGACTCATTTTTTGACAAAAGAAGCAGACTGCCCACATGAGGGTCTGTTAAAACAGATCTATATTTGTTTTTAACAAAGTTCATTGTGGAAAAAGTCTTTTCACAAACGTAGGTTTATCCAAATTTGCACACCAAATGCACTGCAAGGTCAACTAGTTCGGGGTGGTGGTTTTCGGGAACAAATTTCCAAAAGGCTTTTGAAACTGGAGAATTTGGTGACTCACAAAGCTCGCTAAATTTTGCTACGAGGTCTGAGTGATTCTTAATGTCAGTAATTTCCAATTGGATTTTTGTGGATATTTTTCTATTTCGCTGCCCATAATATAGAATGGTTTTATGAAGAGAGAGACGTTTCTTTCAGATTTCAAGTCTTCGAAACGGGAACTAAACAAATCATATGCCGCTGAAACAGCGGAATAATACCTAATAAAGTCCAATCACAAATTATTACTTCCTCTTTGAAAACGTTTTAGAGTTGAATAGTGGAAAAACCCACATGCTATGTTAACGGATAGAAAGAAGAGGATCAGAACAAACCACAGGATTAAGTTTTGGTTCCACTCGGACCAAAATTATTTTTTTTTCGGTTGTTAGCTTCTTCGCTTTTGCATCAAATCTACGAAAACCGTCTCTTCATAGAGTGTTTTTAGACGAAATCTAATCAACTGTCAATAATTTCCATCTAAGCTTCGATGTATCTCATCGTTTATTAGCAATCAAAAATTCATTATAACTCACCTACACCGGCCACAGCTCATGTAAACGTTCCCTATAGCTGCAAAACGTTTTAGTGGGCAGGTGCGTATTTCAACTATCAAATACCCGTCCTCATTGGCAATTCCCCGATCCTCTTCTTATTTGGTTTAACTATAAATGAGGTATTATACTGTGTAAAAAATAAGAATCGGGCCTACTTAATAGCTTCATAGCTACCTCGTTGGATATAGCGTTCTATAGATCTCAGTATTTTCTCACGAACCTCATCGCTATGTTGACAATTTATTTACTTTTCTCAATATATATTACCTAATAACAACCTTAATAATCTAATGTTTATACAGTTAAATCATTGAAATAATAATAATTTGTGTTTCTATTAGTTAGTGTATAAAATGGATATCAATCAAGAGATTTGATGAATCAGGTGACTTAGTTGGAATACATCGTGAATGGAACGGGATGTATCGTCTACAGCAGAGATTTTTAATTGTGGTTATGTGCAGCGTTTTAAAGGGTACGTGAATATATTAAAGGTTATATTTTTCATCTCACTTCAGGTTTCAGGCATGACCTTGTAATAAATTTCTGTGATTTTGCGATTACAAATGACATTATGAAACGTCTTAGGTACGTTTCTTCACAAAGGGGACTTTTAATGGAAAATTATTTCTTGTACTAGCGTAATTGCCCGTCAAATATGACGGGATTATGATAAAAGTATTCCAAATATATTTGATTTCGATATGAAAAATCAGTCAGATATGCTAAATGATGAGTCCCTTGTCAAAAATGAAGTAATAATAATAAATAAATACATAATAATATTTCCTCCTTTCCTCTCGCCGTCACTCTCTCTCTCCCCCCCTTCTTCTATATTTCCTTCCGCCTCTTTCTTCCTCCCTCTCCGCCTCTTTTTTGTCTCGCCTCCCCCCTCTCATACCCTCCTCTCTCAACCCATAGTTCTCCCTTTTTTCTCCGTCTCCCTCTTTATCTCTTTCCTCCCGTCCTTTTCTAATTCTATACCTCCCTTACTGTCTATGCACCATCCATTCTATCCCAACTAAATCCCAGTCCCATTAGGATTAGGTAATTTGGCGAAAAATCCTACTATAATTTAAGGCAATCTATGCGGTCGTATATATTACACGTTTTCGGGTTGAGACCACAATAAATTCTCGAAGTTTAACAATCATTTGAATTCTCCCAGAAAATGAAGCGCTTGAAATTTATTACATTCTGGCATCAATATACGACTTGATTTGCAACTCTTTGGCTCCGTTATTCTTTCTCTTCGTATGTTTATTTAATAATAATATTCTTCAATTATTAACGTTGCTATCTATTAAGTTTGACATTGCTCGAAGCGAATAACACAATTCTTTCGTCTATTTGAAGGCTTAATAGACGCTAATTTATCGGAGGCAACAATGAGGTTCGCCTTGGCAACACCCGGAAAGAGTACGAAAAATCCATTAAATGTCGAAAGGAATGCGTATTTCTGACAAATTCTTCCGTGTAACATCTAAACATCGCAAGAATAAGATATTTTATAGTTTTAGCCGTCGAATTAAGCAGAAACAGAGAAAATTGGTTCATGTTGACGTATTTTGATGAATGAAAGAAAAAAATCTTGCACCTTGAAAAATCGAAAATCCCGAGTCAACTTATGGGAAAATATAATCGTCTCCCGGAGTCAAATCCGGGACTTTTTCCGGGACGTTTGATTTTTTGAGAGACTACCTCATGGGGGTTTAACGATTGTGAAATTTTCGGCTCTTAATTCCATTGTAAAATGTCCAAAAAATACCGTGACAGACGGACAGACAGACAGACACTTGAGAATTATTATATAAGAATATTTAACACATTCCCAATAGAATTAATCCTATACTCGTTGCAAGTTGACTAATTAAGTTACCTAGAATGTGAGACTCGGTTCGCGCATCGTTAATATTTTTATCTTTATGGCGGGATTTTTAAGGGACGTGTTTCTAAATCGCTCTTTTAAGCTTTTCCATGTCGTGTTTTCGAAAGCACGCATCTCGAACCAGCTTTTCTCGAGGGATAAATGTCCACGAATTAAAAGAAGTCTGCAGCCTTTTGTCAGAACACTGACTACACGAGCAAATGTATCTAAATAGACATCGCTATCCGTCAAATTTCGTTCTGACCTTTCCTTTTTGGATCTCCGTGAGTCTCTTCAACTTTCCCCTCCTTCTTCTTTTGCTCGTCCACTTTTTCGCGTAATAAATGAACTAGCTCCATCAAACCTTTCTCTGAATCATCATTCTCCAACTCTTCCGCGAACTCCTCTAACTTAATCTAATCGACTCCCACTATTTACAATAGCCTGTGTGTTCAATCTTGCTCTTTTATCGTTCCTTCGACATAAACATAAGGAAGTGGCGGAGGAAACTCAGTCTTGCCGAACTCGTCTTCCTAACATTCTCACGCATGATCCAGAAGACTGGTTGAAAAATGCACATTTCGATGTTTACCTTTTTCTCCATGCTCCTTTCGAACTTGGGAATCGGAGGATTGTCATCAAAGGGCAGTGGAAGACTCGTTCCCTTCAAATTATTAGAAAGCGCACAAACGTTTTCCACTCGATCGAGCCGAGTTTTATGGTTATTCAGCGCAATTTCCATGTTTTTTATTTCAGATAAATAAGCCTCGAGAGAAATTGACCATTAAAAAAATATATGAAGAAATCTTTTAAGACAGATTCCTTACTTTGAAATAACTGCTACCGCTGCGGCGCTGGTTTCTACGCGACGAAATCGGGGATGCGAAACCGATTGCGGACGACAATTTTCTTACGTAATAAAAATAATAAAATTATCCTTTTAATGAAAAATGAAATACTTTTTTTTTAGAGATTACACCGATAAGCGATTGACGTATTTTAAACATCCGCGTGTACAATTGTCGATGAGAAAAGACGGCGAAAGTCGTAGGAAAAGCTTACAAGATGAGAGCATAAGGAATTTCTCCCTATCACGCAAAGCGAGCATCACTCGTCTAAGAGCTCTCTCAGGTCAAGGTCACGAAGCGGAAGACAAAATTCTTTCTTTTCATCCTCGCGAATACTTTCTAAGCGTGCGGCTGTGAAGCGTAAAAATTTGAAAATTAATGAGGAGTTTTATAAAGAATTTCATTTATATTTCGGGCCAGAATCAGCGAAAAGGAGACTTACGTTATAGTTCCTGGCAAGAATGAAAACTAAACAGTTTTTAAAAAGTAAATAGTGTTGCATCACTTTCATATTAAATTGCTTCTCTAAAAAAAGAAAATTATTCGAATAAGGATCTTCAATGGCGTGGCGGTAACAGATCGGCGAGAACGAGCTGTAAAGCGATTTTAAAGATAAGCAGCACGAGCAGACACGCGAGATATAATCTGTTTTATCTGCTGTATCTAAAATCTATGAAGATTCAAAATTAAGACGCCAAGCATTGAAAGAGCAAGCAATTAAAGGAGTGTCAGAAAATAAATGAATAGACTCGGAACAATAAAATTATGCGCGTGGAATGGTAAGTAAAAATCCTTTCCCTTTCTTTGTCTATTTTCCATTCTCCCCCTCCCCTCCCCTCCTAATCCTCCCGGCGGCCTATTCGAGATTCTTCCTGGTTATCTGTGCAAGAGGAATGGAGAAATTCGTTAGCACAGATGTTAAATCGGATGCTCGAGGTGGCACATGAGGCCTGCTCGGTGATTTTATACCCTCCCTTAAGGCTATTTCTTATATCAACAGGAACCCAGGACCGGTCTATTCTCTGACTCATGTGCTAAATGGCTTCCAACAAATTTACTTTATATTTTTAAAAAAGATAGCAATCATTGTCTATTTCCTTGGGCCATTTGAAGAGAATTTGTTCTTTGACATGGTAAATAAAAGTTGATCACTATATAGCAGTAGAACTTTCATCGAACTTAACCCCATACATGCTGGTTGCACGCCTTGCGTTACAACTTTCAAAAAATCGTAAATCATAACACTTCCGAAAGATCAATCGCTTTCCTTTGTATTAGGTCCAACTGAAACGTTCCTACTCTCAATGCGGATTCGATTCTTACCAGGAAATTCTCACGTTAATTTCGGCACAGCTACGTTCTCAAACATTAAAAAGATTGATCGCACGCACGTTTTAACGAACGAGGTTGTCCGATATGATTCAGTACGTAGCATTTATCTCACCGACACGATTTTAACGCTAAAAGGCCGAATTTAATGAATTTCTACATTTGATGTTCTACACTGTCATTATAAAGATGTTTTAATTTAACAACAAAACATTTTTTTTTTTATAATTTCATGATTTTTAGTGGCGCAGTGCAAACGAATGTAACTTAAATGAAAGATAGATACATAGATACATGAGTCTGTAGTGCACAATCCTTTACCAATCGTGCGTTATTTTCCCTGTGGCAGAGTGTCTATGCACCATTTAATTAATGCATAATCTAATTAATCTAATTAATGTATAATCTAATACTACTATAATAATATATTCTACCATTAGTACACAAACAAATCCGATATAAGGATGTAAACCGTAATGAAATTTTATGGCCATCGTTTTCAATCCCAGATATATTTTAGTTGTGGCAAAATGAAATGATTGTGTGAAGAACAATGCGCCACATGAAACGCGGGTGCGCCAGAAGTGGCGCATGCGCAATAGGTTGAGCAGCCCTACCATAAGCAATCCCACCTTTCAGTCGCTAACAACTCCTTTCTGCTAAAAATATGACCGCCGTTCGAAACAATCTTAAACCAGTCAACTTTTTCCCCATTCTCTCTGTACCGGACACAGGCATATTTTCGAATCTTAATCTTTAAATAATTTTTTCATTTCCGGGTTTCAGCCATCTTTTAATTCACGCGAATGTTTACTAAACGTCCCCTTTTCTCTTCCGCTCTCTGACGCAAACAAATGAGGAGCTGGTTGCACGGGCGTCTTTCACGCCGTCCTTGAAAAACATTTTCCTTCCGCCTGAAACTCATCAACGATTTTTGATCTTCAACACAATCAGCTTTGATTCATCAACGAATATATTGCGTCCATTTTGTCTTCTCGCTTTGTTGGAGGAAAGAATGAAAACAAATGAGTTTTAAAAGTCGATAAGAAGAAATATGATGGCTGCGGAACGAAATAATGATATGGCCTTCTATGGGTACGCTCAACCCTTCAACGTCCACCAATCTGGAAATAATCAGTGGCTGGACTATCAGGAGGGAGCAACCAAGAGTTTGACGCTATGGGCAGCCGCCTGACTCCCCTGTACCTCGGGCCGGCCCTGGGTTCGAGGGTAATATTTCCCTTTATTAGGGTCTTTGAGCCCATTCTCTTCTCCTCATTTACCCGACGACCAGTAAATGAAGGGATAAACAGTTTCCAAACAAATGAATATGCCACTGACGCCCTTGATCGTTGTTGAGCACTGCTTAGTATTGGTAAAGAATATCATTGAATTAAAATTAATTTTCAGATCAATTCAAAGATTCCTCTTTTAAAATCCCGAAACATTATCTCTACATATTAAAACTTAATAGGCGTATTTATAGTTTCCCGGTCTTTTTTCAAAAACAATTCAAGAGAGCATATGGCCGTTGATAGAATGTTAAAAATAACCTGCGAGCAATGCTCATATCAAAGTCGGAATATTTATATTTCCGCAAACTTATTAATGCAATGCCGATTGATGCATTTATTTTTACGTTTCGCTCGATTTTCATGGTTTCGTAAACTTCTACAAAGAACATTAAATATCTCGCGTATCGTCGCAAGGGTCTCGTAAAAAAAACTAAAATGAAAAGTCACCAAAACGAACGGGAAAGGAAGAAACAGGAGGGTTGATGGCAAAGATGTGAACGTTAAAAAATAACATGATCGATGGCATATTTTATTTATTCGCGCGTTTTATGTTTTTTTTTCATGCTCGCCGAGACTATCGTTCATTTCGGTCGGTGCCTTTGGGAACGATTCTTCAAAGGATAATGAGCGCGGGGATAAACGCAGCCGATTGGCTAATTGGGCGTCAGGAGTGGTCGCGCGGTGGTTTTATTTATGGCGAGAAAATTTATCGCGACGCCGTAACGGAAAATTTTTACGCCCCAATCTGACGTATTTTTTATTGCAAGAACTAAATGTCTTACGCGATGGGATATTTATTGTTCGAGTTTTTATTTTTAATTTAATATCGCGAACAAAAATGCGAACTCGAGCAAATTTTAGGAGGAAATTTGCGTAATTTTCCGGAGAATTTCAAATTCTCCGCTGCCATTGTTTTTCAGCTTTATGAATCACTTTAATTTCGACAAATTACACCTTTTCAGTCGAAATTAATGACGAGTAAGCGATTCAAACGTTTAAAAACCGGGTAAGCTCCACACCTGGAGGTTCATGATATTTTATTTTATATGACAATACTACCAATTTCCTGTCTCATTTTAACCTTATTACACCAAGAACGTATCAACGCGATGATTACAATTTTACGCAACCGAGCGACGGGATACGACTATGAACTCGGGCGTCATGAAAACTTTTTTTTAAGGAACATAATCGACTCGAACCGTTTAAGGAGGTCACGTGCGCTTCGTCACCCGTGGCAACGGTGAAACTCTTGCGGTAATAACGACAGGCCATCTCCGCGTAAGATTTCTCCATCTGGCGATCACGAAACGGAGCTTACCGGTTTTAAGCCTAGGCATTGTTTCTCTGGACTCCCTATTAGGATTAAAAAATCTCAAAGATGCTCCGACCGCTATTCCGGATTCTGTAGAGTTTTTAGTTCGTTCGATTACGGGCCGATTTCCAATCACGATCTATGAAAAGATCGTCGATCACAACACTCCAGGAATCGCAAGTGTTTTGTTTAAAAAAATCGGACTTTCACGTCCCTGGACATTTCTTTCGTATTTAAATTTTTTTTAAATGATTGTCGTTTATTTGATATTCCCCATAACGAACTCCATTCATTGACTTATTAGTTATTTCATTAGGGGAAAGTTCGAATATCACCGTGACAAAATAACAACTTGCTATAAGGTAGAGTTTCATCGAAGTGACGCAATCATTGTTGAGGAACACTTCCAGCCTCTTTTGTTTAGAATCTGCAAGCTCATTGACGTCCAACGTACTAGAACTTCTCAACGATTACCAAAGTGAGCTTTACTTTAGGTGCGAATGAATCCAAGGCATGAAAAATTAACATCTTCTCCAATGTGTTAATCACGACAAAAATCAAGTTAATTCAAGAGCATAGCCGATGAAAAATATAGTATTTCCCTATTTTCCCCCAGATTTTTCAACTTTTAAACAAGGAGGAGGTTATCTAAATGGTGAGCCGCATTGGTGGTTGCGTATCCATCGGCGGGCCACGTTAGAAGCTGCCATAGGTGGACAAGATTTCAAATCGTAAGTTGCATAGATATTCTGGTGCATCATATAACTGAAGATCTTGCCTAATGATGTTTTTTTAAGGTTAAGATTTCAATATTAAATGTTTTATTATTATAATTTTAATTTTTAAAAACATGAAATTATGCGTTAAAGTTTAAGAATCTCTTTCTCATTACAGCTTCGCGGACCACGAGCGGCCCCGCGGGGCCCTATGTTGCCTAACAATATGCTAAAAAATATATTTACGACGAATGAGTTAATGCTAATTATACTCCATCACGAAATGATATTTAAGATTCGCTCTTCTTTTTCTGTGCGAGTGCGTAAGTAACGATGGAGAAATAACGCGGAGGGGGAAAAATTCGATTATTTACTCGTCGAAATTGGGAGAGTGGAAAATGCGCGATGGGGACGTTTCGCGAGCAAACTTCCAATCCGAAAAATGAAACGACATACCGGGTACGAATAAATCCTCATATTTTGCGAAACTGATCCCAGATGTCTCTCCGCGCGGTTGCCTCATTAACTGAAAGTGAGCGAAACGAAACGGATTCTCCCGCTTTTCCATCGAAAACTTAATCGATCATCGCCAGGCGAGTGTGATAATAGGGCTCACGATCCGAACCTTTCGTGGAATGTTTTTGTTTTATTATCGACGCGTCGAGATGCGGAAATGAGACGTTTCTGCCTCAAATGGGTTAATTGATCCCTCATCGAGGCCATGCTTAATCGAGAAGTGGGCTTCTTCCGTTACAAAACCTCGTTCGAAGCGAACGTCTTCGGATTTCCTTTTTTTTTTGAGGTTTTCCACAAACTTTCTTTGCACAATGCGTGGAGTCGGTAGAAATAATAGATTAGTTGTTCACTTGACGAAACTCCGACTCGAGTCGTTCTGACAACAGAAGCTACTCGAAATAAAGAAACGCGAAGAATTTCCAAGTTTGAAATGCCGACTTTTTATTAGCGCTTGAACTCTGACCTTAAGGGTCGTTTGACGCAGTTTTATATTTTTTTCAGATTTAGACGCTATTTTCTCAGCTAAGTAGAAAGTTGACGATGACTAATTGAACGCTTCCCGATGATTTAATGCTGGCTTCGCTCGCTTCTGTTTTTCTCATTAATACATAAATTTATACGGAATATTTAATGTGATATTCTGTAGGTTTCAGATTTTCCACGAAAACGTAACTAGTTTTTATGCAAGTCAT
The DNA here is from genome assembly GCA_028673005.1 of Tanypteryx hageni. NCBI lineage: Eukaryota > Metazoa > Arthropoda > Insecta > Odonata > Petaluridae > Tanypteryx > Tanypteryx hageni. The sequence continues at coordinate 46,823,816 of CM054117.1, forward strand.
TACTTTTAATTGACGCTTTCATTCGACTTTATCAAATAGAGATAAAGTATAGGATCCTTAATACAATTTCTTTATACCCTAATTTCTGGTGTGCTATTTAAATTTATGGAAACGTGCTGATGCTTTCAACTTACCTGTTTCTGTCTTTCTCACTTTCTGTGAAATTCTTTAGAAAAAGACGATAAAGTTCGGCGAAGAGGTTCGCATTGCGATGGATGCGGCATGGACGCCATGCGGCTTCGAATAACTTTTCAAAAATTAATGGTTTCGCGTGGATATTTAAGAAATCACCTCTGAAAATTCACGCTCTATTTAAAAAATGTTCTATTTTTGGCCCTGCGCTGAATTTATTGCTTTTTTTATTAATACTCCATAATATCAAGCATCACACGCGTTAAAAAAAAACAAGACCACGTGAATTATTCCTGAAAATACGGGAAATACGATGCATATTATACTGTATATATCGGCTATAAATTACGAGTACATATCGATGGAAAAAATATCCCATATTAGCCAATCTCAATCGCTTTGAAATCGAATATTTACGAAATTTGTCGCAAATTTTAATTATGCTAAAGATAAATCATACCCACAAATCCGATACGAAATAGACGTTCAATTTATTTAATTTTAATTTTGTATTCCACCGCAGAATACCTGATTTCCGATAACCGATAATCTTTTAACCCCTCGCCTAATGATTTACATTCTTTATGTGTCCTTCAGCCAATAAGAGCCAATATTCGTTTCCAGACCATCCCAATTAATGGCCTTTTGTCGACCTTTTTATTAAACCACTTTCGAAATCTTAACGAAGAGAGGAAATACAAGCTAGAAACTTGTCGACGTCTTCTTTTATTTTCTATAATTTTCGGCGAGCCCGATGACGCAAAAAACTCGGTTATCCGATCGCCGAATTGCGTCCTCGCAAAAGCAAGAAGTCTTTTCTTTTTTCTTTCTTTTCTTTCCTTTCCTTTCGCGCATTAAATGTTTCGCTATCCTCGTATATAACGAAACCGAACACGTTCGCCCTGCATACGGTTTAAAGTTCAGGTCAGTGAACTTGTGATCGGAATGGCTTTCGGGAGGAGAAGATAGCATATCCCGCTGGCATCGGGAGGGTACTTTCACCGTTCCTGCAGCGAAGTAGCTCGCTCGCGGTGGAGGAGAAAGGAGAGAAGAAAACAGAACCCCGCCCCTCTCTTTCTCTTTATCTCTCGCTCTCTTTCTATATCTCTCTCTCTCCTTCTCTCGCGAGAACAATCACGTTTCCGAATAATTACGTCTGACAGCGCTGCTAAGCAAGAGATGCATCTCCTTCTACGGTTTTCGGACGTCGAAACGGGACCAATTTGTCCCGCGTTCGTGGTGTTCCGGATTCGATCGTCGCTTTATCGATCAATCGATACATATCGCATCCGTGAATCATCGTCTTTGCGATGCTTTATTTCTCTTTCGGCGTATCTTACAAAGCTTTCCTCATACGCGCTAAAAAGTAATAGGATCCAAGAGGTGCGCCGATGGAAATCCGGAAGAGATTGAGGATGAAACGGGTTGGAATCCTAAGAATTGTAATTAGCTGCATTACTCTCCGACGATAAATTGGCAATAAAATCGGAATTGCTGATATCTTTGATTAGGAAATCTGGTGCGTGCATTTTTCTGCTTTCTTTGCGAAGCCATACGAGTAAGGGTAACCGCAACAGGCGTGAGAGAGAGAGAGAACGAACGTGAATAATCCATCTTGAAAATCGGACTCGGAGACCCTTTGGGTTCTGTTACCAAGTTAATTAAAATATGATTTTCCCTTACCTACCTCGCTTTCCTGTAGGTTAAACTAGTCGGGCGAAATGGTCTCAGAATTGAGTCGAATTGATGCTATATCTCTTCTTCGAATATTGAAATTATATCCGAAATTTACGTTTTTTTCTATTAATTGGTGAAGAAATTAGCCCCGTATTAACCATTCCTGATATTATGCTTTGAGAAACAAAAACACTTGCAAATTGTAAATGCCGTAGCAAGGGTATGGCGAAGGAGACATTTGTCATAGGGGATGAACATTTGCACAAATAATTCCATAAGTTTATTTTCCCGTAAGGATTACTTCAATACTCAAATGTTAAATTTATTTATAACAATATTGGAAAGGTGAACTCCATGTCGGAGTACACACAGTTTCCAAATGCGTTCTTTGAGATTTCACGATGTTCACAATATTTTTCGCTCAGATGAGAATTTAACGAGAAGCAAGCGAGATACGTTGTAAAATACACATAGGTCTTCATGCAAAGTAGTCGTAATCAATTAGTTTTAACAAAACTTCCCAATACCAAATTTCATCGCAATATGTCAAGCGGTTCCCGAGTTGAATTAAAGGAACAATGTAAACTACATGTAGGTATTCATGTAAAGCGGTCATTGTTGTCCGATTTTAACCAAAATTGGAATCGGTCGACCAATTTTAGCAAAACTTCCCGATACCAAATTTCATCACAATATGTCCAGCGGTTTCCGAGTTTTAACATGCGGACGGACGGAATCCACCTCCCTATATGCGTTCACTTCGTGAAAAGAACACATAAATAAAATGCTATAATAAAAGTTGGGAAAAACATATTCTTCATAACTAAGGTGTTTCTCAAAAAATTTGCCAAAGGCACCACATCTTCCAGCTAGATCTCTGCAAATGATAATGAACAGGTTCAAAAACGTCCGCAACGTGTCCAAACCTAAACATATTTGGCGAGCGTCGAAATCGCATAAGACGCTGAGGTTACGCAAATCTAGATTACCTACTTATAGGGATCGCAGGCATCTGCAAAATCATTCACCGGGCGGATTTTTTTAACGATCTCCAGTAAGAGAGAGAACTGCAAAAAATCTCATTGAAAAAATCACTCATTTTCGGATCGTCCCGGTGGCCTTTTTTGTCGGTATGCGAGATATTTCCGGGTTGTTATTTAACTAAACCGGTCAAAGATGACGCACTGGAAATCTTGAAAAGTAATCATAAAATCTCCTCGTGTTTGCATAGGAACGCAGTGGGTATGAAAAAGAGACGCTGACATTTAAGTAAATTGCGAAAACCGCAACAGGGCATTCTTTCGTTACAATAGTTTAGGTCATCAGTGCCCAAAGAAAACGCCGTCCTTCTCATCCCTTCGCCTTTCTCGGCGACGTTTTCGTCTCTGATTAATTTTTTGCGCAAATAAAAGATAAATCGTTAATATAAATATCAATGGTAGGAAACTGTAAAGCACCAGCAATCATAATGTTCGCAATTTTGTCGCACTATTGATATAAATTTATGGTTATGAAATACAAACACCGTCCCTTATCATGCAAGCCGATGAAATTGCTTTTTCAAGTCAGCAAGTTTTTTCTTTTCATAGGGAAAATACGTATTTAGTGATTGCAAGTCAGCTTTTTAACAATAATTTTTGCAGGGCTGCTATTTTTAGATTGTGGAATCTTTAAATTCTGTGGAATATATAATAAATGTTTGTAATACATTATAATATTTTCTGGTGGAGACAAATATCTTTTACGTACTCTTACATACAGGGCCGGCCAAGTACTTTCGGGGGCCCGGATGCAAGCAAGTTTTTGTGTCAAAAAACCTGCCATTTTTTACACATTAATGTTACAGCTTAGAGAGAACGTGTACTTATAATCATAAAGTAACTATTATGATAATTAATTTAATAAAATACAAAAATTTGTTTAAAGATGTAAATATATCATTTATACTCAACATTTGGGGGCCCCTAAAAATCGGGGTCCCGGATGCCTTGCATCCACTGCACCCCCCAATTGGCAGCCCTGCTTACATACGAGATAACAACACTTAGGGGCGGCCTGAGGAATTTTGGTGCCCCGGACGAGATAGATCTTCAGAGCCCCCTCCGTTAACGTTTTTTGAGATATTTAAAAAGTAAATGTTAATTTATTCATCGCTCTGTAAAAATTATTGAGAATAAAAAATGAAAAGGAATGCGATCAAGATTCTGGCCTGTTACTCGATATAAATTGGTATCCAATATTTATTTACTTGCAATTAATGCATAGACAAATGATCGGGATAGCGGCACCAAAACTTTGGCGCCCCCGGCAGCCGCTCGGATCGCCCGTAGCTCAGGTCGGCCCTGCCAACACTGTTTATAAATACGAATTATAATTTCTCGCAGAAATGGAAAATGCAAATATGAGGATATATGTCCTCTAGTACATCTCAAATCGGAAAGACAGAAAGGCGTGTTGTTCGAACACACTTTCCCTCTCCCTCCTATGCTTCTCTCCCATGCATGCGTATTTATTTATCCATTCATTTATTTAGCTAATCATTTATTTTTTCATTTGCTTATTCATTTAACAATAAATAACTCATTCATGTTTTAATGTGTATTATCTTTTGTTTGTTTATTTATAATTATTTATTTATTTATTTATTCACTCATTTGTTAAATTATTTAATGATTTAGCTATTCTGTTATTTTGTTTATTGTTTTAACATACTTAAAAAGATCCGTGACAAAACGGAAACCACGTTTGTTCTGAATGTCGGATTTACAAAATCCCATCCCGACTGACAACATTTTGAATCATTCGCAAAATCGATAATTAATAATATTTTGTCGTCTTAACTTCACTAGAAAAGGTTTTCAGACCATAATTTCAACAAAAAATATGAAATTCTCTTTATTACATTTCGCGGTTCGCTTATGTAGTGGCGGGCCGCATAAAGCACTCTCGCGGGCCTGATGTGGCCCGTGGCCGTATTTTGACCATCTCCGCGTTGCACGGCGAAAGAAACTTCCCGCTTATCCTGTCTTATACCTGGTAATAGAAAATAGGAAAACGGCTGTATCTCACCTCCGTGATCCGCGCCATCCTCGACTTACCCAAAACGGAAACAGGCCAGCATTCGCCATTTCTTCTGAAATTCTTCCAAACAACGAGGCACGTACACTCCTCGGAGCCAGGAAGGAAATTGGGCGCGAAGGAGGCATGAACCGAGTACCGAAGCGTGTCTCCCTCGCCATCCCACCCCTTTTCGGCAGCGTAATCACGATTTCATGCCTGGAGAAATTACGGTTAAAAAACTACTTCTTTTTTATTTCGATTAATTGATGAAATAATTCCTTAGGAATCGTGAAGAAAGAATCGCTGATGTCGTTTGAATTGCCGATAAAAATGAAGATAATTGACGATATTTAATTGAAATTCGCTGTTTACGCTTCGATTCGGTCTTATTTATTTATTTGTTTATTTATTTATTTTAAAAAACCCAAAAACAGCACAAGGCTAATTACATTGGACACATAACAACGAAGTAACAAGAATAAAACAAAAATAAAACTATCAAACAAAATAACTAAAACTCTAGCAATGAATACACAGAATACGTACATAGTACATCAATCACACGAAATCAGGGTAAGGAGCGAATAGAAAGACAAATAAATCGGGAGAAAGGGGAAGGAAAATAGGCAACAAAACGAATCAAACATTAGGTTTAAATTGGAAGTTAGGAGACCTAGTGAAGGGGTCATAGTCAGGGAAGCGCTTCAGCAAACTATTACAAATATCAAGAAGGCGATAGAGAAAGGAGCGATTAGTGATTGAGAGGCGAGGGGTAAGGCAGTGAAAAAGCTCATTCAAGCGAGTAGAACGAACGGGGACCCGGAGTGGAAATAGAGAAAGAAGCTCATGTGACCTAAAATTGCCATTAATAATTTTTGAAAATACTTAAATGTCAGTGTGAGTGCGTCGATCAGTAAGGGATGGAATCCCTAGGGAGGTTCGTATGGCACTGAGTGAAGAGTTATGGAGAGGAGGGTGACGAAAACGAATTACAGACAGAAAGAAATTCATGAACATCGGTCAAACCACGTGTTCTTGGATCTCAATAGCTACACATGCGAAACGCACATCGGACCTAATTCCCTATAAATTGTCCCATTTCTTTAATTTTATAGAAAATGTCTGTGTTTTTTGCTTAAATGCCTACAGTTTGTCGTATGTAATTCAAATAAACCAGAGCAGCTTTTCATTTCAAATTAGTCAGGTCGGGGATATTTAACTAAACAAGTGATGGGAACCTTTTTCTACTTGGCGGTCCACATTGGTGGTTCCGAATTCCTCGGCGAGCCGCATCGCAAGGAGAGCCAGATTAAGCTTTAAATTGGACGTTAACTAGAGATTCTGAGATATCATATCAGTGAAAACCAAGGCTAAATTAGATTTTTAAGCTTAATATTTCAATATCAAGTATTTTTTTGTAATTTGAATGTATATTATATGAATATGTGTTAAATCTCTTTTTAATCATAGCTTCGCGGTCCGCATCAAACGCTCTCATGGGCCTATGCAAAACAATTCGTCGAGACATATTTTCCAGACATCTAGTAAATGGAAATATTCTTATTAGGACCTGGCTTCCCTTCAGTCGATAAAAATAATCATTCAAGTTTCGAGTGCATCGCCTTCCTAAGATGCAAAGGAACCTAATTGCATCAACAATTATTTTTTTTAGATTAATTAAACGAGATAATTCCGTAAAAGTTTTGTTCATAATTAAAAGTTCATTTTTTAGTAATTCGTTTTTTATTATTGAAAAGGCGATCGCTGTTGTTTTCTTCTTAAATATATTGAACTGGATGTACTCAAACGTCCATTTTAGTCGCGTTATTTCCTCTAAATTAAATGGATAATTTATAAAATTGAGTAAAATTGCAATTACCTTTGAAAAATATAATGTATAAAATTCAAACTTAATGAATCTAGATTTACGGCCTTCTTTCGTGACAGTACGCTACCAGAAATTATGCTCAGGGAGATAAGATAATTCCAATCACCGCGTAGCTTCTTCTCTCGGATTTTTCCCAAATATTTTCGTAAATAAAAAATGGATGAGCTTGAAAACAAAATTTCTCGTGTTCATGGCAGCGATCTGAGGAATTTCTTGCATTAGTCAAGAATCATATGCTGGAAAAGTGAGTGGGAGATGTTTATGTAGAATTTTAATTGCGTTTATAAAAGAAGATAGTGAATGAAACACAGGTTGGCGAAAAAATTAACTTCCTTAATTAATATCTAAAAATAACATGCTAAATAATTTGGAATGGTTTTTGGTCAAGCTGATGTAGTAGGAATGACCTTCAGCATGGAACTTTTTTCTGCGGAATTTAAATCTTTCCATTCTATGTTGTGGGTATATAAAGCCTCTAAAACAGGGGTCCTTAACCTTTTTTGTGCCATGGACCCCTTAGATTGTCCGGTGAAGGCTACGGACCCCTTCTTAAAAAATTTACATAAACGCATAATTAAAAATGTTACATCCAGATAATACGTTTTATTACAAAAAAATCGCTAAGCATATAGTCATACTAAATTATAAAAACACTCTGTAAAAACAATTTATTTCTTTAAATGCAAAAATTTACGATAATTCTCCGAATAAAATTAAATATTTAAAAATCATATAAATTAAAAATTAAGTATTAATTCCGTTTATAAGGACCTTTTAGTGTCACAACAACAAAATTTTTAGTGAATAATTTCACTAAAGATTTTAGTGAAAATAAAATTCGAATTTTTAGGTTATGTACACGGACCTCCTAGAATCCAATCATGGATCCCTATGGGGTCCATGGACCACAGGTTAAGAACCCCTGCTCTAAAAATATCAGGACATGTTTTGAGAAATCATGATAATTTTTATACGACCTAAGGTACAAAAAGTAACCCATATGAAAACCCCCCTGCCAAAACATGCCCGCAGTCAATGCAAAGAAAGGTGGTAATGTGCAATAAAGTTAATAGAGTTTAAAATTGATGAATGCATTAAATATATGGGACTTCATTTTATGATAATTTAGAATTCATTCAGAATGTACATAATTAAATAGAAGAAACAATGCAATTCCTTCGGTCGTGCTAACATCCAGGTTGAGGATGAATATCCCACTTCTAGACTATGTTTGCAATCTTAATATGAGGTTCAATGATTAACCCATTTAATGAAAGAAAACATTTAAAATAAAAAATACCGCGACGTAGCACACATAAGCGATCTTAAATTTCACATTATTTTCAGTATTCTTCTATTCCAATACATTTTTATAGTATTGTGGAAATATAACTATGAAATTTTGAACATATTACCCTAATATGTCAGGAATTTGCGGGGAAACTCTTTAACACTAATCTTAATCCAAAAATAAATCTGGTTTAAGGTTTTGTTTATTAATGCCATAATCAATTTTAATAATAATGAACGCATTAATTATTCGAGTATGGGCATTTTAACTCTCTAATTCTTGCATGGAATCTTGGATTTCTATGTTTTAATGGCTTAAAATTCGCTTTCACGCTGTTGCCTTTACGTACTTGGAATATTACATGGAGAAAAAGTATCTTTCTCATCTTCAAGGAAATTAGCGGCACATCTCGAGCCGAAAACCTAGTTCTTGCGCTTAGCCATATATTTCGTCGATATCTCAATAAATTCTTTAGATTAATGCCGATATGTACAGTCAAAACTTATTAGGGTCAGAAAAGATACAGTGTAAAGAGGATTCTAAAAACACGGAAAGTATTATTTCTACCAAAAAATACAAAGTTTCTACGAAATCATTCTGGCATTCTAAAAAACTTCATATTTCCAGGCTACAAAAGATGTTTAATTTAATTTAATTGATCTGCTTAAAAGTTTGTGCTTAAGCGGTATGTTTTGTAGATCACGACATATGAATTTATGAACCCCCGGAGAGACTTTGTGGCAACCCTGTATTTAAAATTTAAACTAGCATATTTAATAAGGTATTCAGAGGTGGTTACATTACGCGATACAGTCATGAAATCTTTTAAATTGCATATATTTACGAATCCTAGAGACATATTATATTTAGAGCTTGCATTAAGTAGAAACGCTCGTATTGTTGGGTTATGTTAAGGTTATATTCTACGGCCCACGTATATACAAAATCCGCCGTATTCCGAAACCCGCACTTACCTTATTCGAAACATAGAGATAAACATGCGTGTCAAGTGACATGCAAACACTTCATGTATCAACAAAGACATTCGTTTGCGCCACTCGAAGGCGCGGGCCAATAGAAAACCTTTCCTCGGTGCATTTAACAATGAGAGAGGGAGAGAGAGAGAGTTAGTGGGAGCGAATTGGATCCGGCGACCTCGTTGTAGAGAATCCTCAATTAAGGTCAGGTCACCATTTCGAACTCCATTGATTAACCAGACTTCTCCGAGGTGGTCATTAATCGCCGAGCGTCTACACTAGCTGACGCGCCGTTCCCATTGCATCTAGGCTGTCGCTATGACGACGCCGAAGAGAACCTTGGGTAAACATTCGAGGTGGATAATTCGAAAGCACGCGTCAATCTTTCTCGACCGAATTCGTAATCTTGTGAGGTCGGAGAATGAAATCCGATCTGCACACACACACAGGCATGTATGCACATATGAAACAATAAGTGTAACAACAATAAGAGTATTTGCTAAAACATGAGCGCCGATCATCGGGCTAAACGACTCTCCCTCTAGCGAAATGAAGTTGCGTAGACGTGATGGCTTAATGCGAAATCGAAGGAGATCTGCCTGTTTGACGGTTTCATCACCAGCAAAAGTAGAACCGCTAAACAACCTTTTTCAGGCAAGGATAAATATTTACGCGTGCAATAATAAGCCGTGTCCATCCTTCACGAAAACGTCGAGGGACGCATTCAAAATTAATATCTGAAATAATGAAGAGATTGAGGTGCAAGATGAAGTTTCCAAGTGAGAGTTCCAGGACGAAATTTAAACGCTAATCGAGAAACACGTACAATAAATATTTCACAATTTAATTCGAGACAAAGTTTAAACTGATGTTACAGGAAAGGTATTTTCAGAACTAATCTTCGGGTCGCAACGATATTTAGTACACCAAAACTTAGTAGTAACTCACCACCATGCATCTATTTGTTTTGCGGAAAATGAATTTAATGGAACTGGAATACTTTTAGCTTGAAATTCAGATCTCTTCCAGACCTTGTTCAATTAGTCATGGTTGTAAAAAGATCGATTTCAAAAATATGAATTCACTAGAGAGACACTGAGCTCGCCTAATGGCTGAAAACAAATTCCAGGATAATCAAGTATCAAAAATTGGACAAATTAATTGCTGTGTAAGTTATTCTCAATATAATAAGGTTTTGTTATGACTATTGGAAGTACCTAAGACAAGTACATACTTATTTTTTAATTTTTAATACATAAGTACCTTTTATGGAAAAATTTATAATCAAAATAAATATTTAATATGTGAAATGCTTTTTATGACCGCCACACAATCCACGCAATATTTTTTTCTCGTCTAATACTGATAAATATAAACACGTGTTCGTCGTACCTTCAGAATATTCAATGCCTGGGAAAAAATACGCCGAGCAAAAATACACAAACGCGAAAATAGCACCGAAAAAAATAAAATTTGCAGCCGATTCCGACGAGCGCGGTTTTTCGCAATAATGAAATTCCATTCGTGCCTCGACAATTTGCGACAGAAAATAAAGGTTTCTGCTCCGAACGCTCCGATCATTTGTCTTTTCGGTTTATCCTCTCTTTTCGCGCAATAATAACGTCCCCCCTCGCATTCAGAAAACTAGGAGTATTTCGCGCGAACAAAACGCACGCGGAAACATGACTATGAAAACGCGTAAGCTCTTCTGATTGACTCGAATGGAGGAAGGAAGACGCAAAACCTCACTCCCTATTACTCACACCCTCCGCGACCTCTTAACCCTCTCCCCCTTCCATCCCTTCGCCCCACCTCCCTCCCCCTCGCCCCTTCCACTCTCGAGATGCAGTCGTGATGTATCCCCGACACGCCCCAAGGCGGAATACCGAAAAGGCGGGGAGGAGAGGGAAGGGAGAGAAAGAGAGAGAGGGAGGAGGGGAGGGCGGAGGAGAGAAAGGAGAGAGGAGGGGAAGATGGAGGAGAGAAAGGAGAGAGGGAGGGAGAGTGAAGAGAGTGTGAGCTATGGATCCCGAGTCAGTATTGAAAAATCCCTCGGAAAAACTTTCACCGCTGACGGAGGAAAAAAAGAGATAGAGAGAGAAACTGGCTTTCGTCTGCGAAAGAGGGGGAGGGAGGAGAGGGTGGGAAGGGAAGAGAGAGAGATGCAAACCCTCTCACACTCACACACCCACACAAACAGACACACATGACTCCTTTGAAGAGTTTATCGCGGCATAAAGAAACGAAACGGTGGGATGCGAAAGCGTTTTATAACTGCGAGTTTCGTTGTTAAAAGGGACGAACGGTATGTTCGTGCGATACTCGGAGAAAAGGGAAAAGATAAATAAAAAGAGAAAAGTTGTGGCTGCGTAGATTTTTGTACGCTCTCTCTCCATTTTTCACTTTTGAGAGCTTTTCGAACGGTGATCGACTAGTACGATGCGATTCGGTGAAAATACGGAAGAAGACTCCGTCAACGGTTAGAAACGCGGATCATGGAATGCAGGAAGTGTTGAGAGAGAGAGAGCATTTGGGTAGAGACGTCTCGCCCAAAACATCAAGCCCTCCACTCTTCCCCACTTGTCTCCTCCTGACTCATTCCTCTCTCTCTCTCTCCTGAAGGGCTTTGCGTAACATCTTCCACTCGGATGGAGCATGATAGATATTCGATGCTCGCAAGAGGAGGTTGTTTCTTTGTCTTTTTTTTAAATTCATGCTCGCATCGGTTTGTGAGATCTATAGGAGCGCTATTTTTTTCGGGCATGGAAGTGAGCGAAAATTCGAGTGAATTTTCGTCCGATGTCTTTTCGTTTGTGAGGCGAGATTTAATTTCCCACGAGATAAGCGGAAGGAAAACCGGTTCTTTTTTATTATTATTGAAGTAGGAATCGTTCCGAAATCATATAATTGAAGGCTTATAAAATTGGTATCCTTGGTTGATTTCGTAAATCTAGCGTTTGTAATCTAAAGGTCGTTAAATTTTTTAAACAGGGGATAGTGACGTGATTTCTTTAGATAAAGACAGCACTGCCCAAATTTTCGGATCGAGAATCACATAACTCGCTTCCGCATTCATCGCGGGCCGCAGGTAGTCTAAAATACAGTTAAGGAATTATTTTAGGGAACTAAAAGGTAAAGTTGATGAGTCAGTATTATAGGATATGAATAGGAAGGTAATTATGGAATATATTGTTTTTACAATTTTATATTTTCGTTTTGATTACTAAACTCGTGTCGGTCCGGATGTGGCCCACGGGCCGCATTATGGACAACGCTTGATTTTAGGATGGTGTCGCTACATATTTATTTTATTGATGAGGCATCCCTCGGGAATGGAATACTTCCGTATTGAGCGTGGGTATATTAATATTATCTCTTTAAGTGTGCGTTTTAGATTCTGGACCAGGGTTTCCCATGCTATGTTTCACGGAATCCAAGGGTTCCGCGAAAGCTTATTGCGGTTCCGTTGGAGATTTTGTGGTGAATGTGTTTCTAGGGAAATTCTTGAGTGTTTTCATATTGACAAATAATGTTTTCCTCCATGAAAGTGGCAAAAACTCGGTGATGTGTAGTACAACAGGGAATATTTCTCGCCTCCAACAGAAACAATGGATTGCCTTCACAATCCTTTTGTTGCACCTGGATATGTATCTAAATTATATTTATTTATAAATTATTTATAAAATGAGCAACTATTTTGTATTTTAACTGATTTCACATTAAAGACAAATTTTTACATACTTTCATCATAAAATGCTTTGCGTTTCTTCCTGCGATGCAGTTCATCTTGGTAAATACAATTATCATCAACTAATAGTGCAGCTTCCTCTTCAATTTTAGTAAAAATCATCTCCAATTTCTGCTCCTATAAAACCTTTGAGAGATTCCAAAAGTTTCACGCTGGTCGACAAACAGTTATGGGTTATGTAGAGATTTGCTAGTTTATTCCACATAATTGTCTTGAGAGTGGTCTCGTATAAATCCATTTTGTTAGCAAAAGCTTTAGCTTCAGCTCTGGATACAGGCTTATGTTTTGGGTCATCACCTATTTCGGTTAGAGCTGCTTTAATATCACTATAACTTTTCTTTAACAGCATCTGCTCGGGCGGACCACCTTGTGGCTGATATCTTCTTCACGGTACATGCATTTTTGCGAAGGTGAGTTTGAAGAATATCCCATCTCTGAGTCGACGCAGAAAACCACACGTATACATTTTGAACGAAGTCAAAATACGAGATTGCAGTAAGTGAAAATTCTACGCGTTGCCCAATGAATTTAAACTATGACTAGAGCAGGGAGTGTATTCTGCGCTAGAACTATGCTGTTTAATCCGAGCTTGTAAACCAGAGTATTTTTTCCGACATGTTTTATGCATTGTCGTAACTTTGTCCTCGGCATTTTTACTTTCTCCATATAGTGCGTGTCTGTCTGAATGTGATAGATTTTTGTGGGCGGTCTAACTCAAAAACTATTAATCAGGTCAACGCAAAAGTTATAAGATCTAATTAGTTTTTGGTAAAAATCGGTCGACCGGAAGTGGGTGTTTACTCCTGTCACTTATCTGTTATTTTGAAGTACTTGCTTTAATATTTGATAAATGTAAAAATATATTAGAATAAAAGTTGTAGGAAATTTAAGTTTCTACAACCTTTGTTTGACACACTTTTCCATATAATGCATTGTTTAAGAGATACCACGCCAACTACCGAAGACTGTTAACAATTGACGCTTAGTTACGTCCTAGTAACGCTATTTTTTCTTTTCTTAATTGTCAACCGGAAGTAAATATTGACAACGATCCCAGAGCTATCAATATGTAATTTGCCATATAAATATGGAGAAAGTCATGTGTTGCCCACATCAGTTTATTTTATTTTAATTACAATCTATAATGTGAATAATTTTAATTAAGTAAACATATACACACCTAGACACTGAAAATAATTGTAGTTTAAACTCTCGCCTCTCACTCACAATAGTCAACAGGATGATTAATACTGAGACCGCGTAGCGAATAACACTGAAGATTGACATTTATTTCATTGTTGACAATGTATCTATTTGTTGCAACGTAAGCTTTAATTGTAAGAAATTCGCGCACCTGCTCAACTATTCAGCATGCCCGCTATGAGCTTTGCGAGAGGTAAGCAAGCAAAGATAAAAAATGCGCGCGGTTGCTTATTGTAATTTTTAAATTTAAAAATATTATAACTTGAGTAACATACAACCTAAATACTTCATTTTTTCTCTAAATATAAATTTGAAGTCTTCTAAAAAAAATTGTATGCTTGAACCATGTATTGTACCTAATTAAATATAATAAAAAACTTTTTACTTTTGGAGGCCCTAGGCGCCCACCTAATGCGCCAATGCCTAAACGCGCTAATGCTTGAGCGTCGAAATACCCTGAGCCGGCTCTGGGCATATCCAAGTAAGAAAACTTAACTTTCCGCCCACCTCAGGAAGTTTCTGAATCTGCCCTCAATACCTCATTGTAAGTCATCTTTTACAATATAAATAAAAAGAAAGCATTGTTTGTGTTTTGAATCCGAAGCCCATTTCTTCCTGCTCTCGAAATATCTCAGTCAACCTTTAAATTTGCTACGTCATCGTTCTCGGTAAATAAAGTTTACCTCCATATTTACCTTTTCCTAAATAAAGTGAGCCATCCCAGAATAAGAAGCGTATTTGCAATACGATTATGCATATTAACATTTGCGAATGAATCGTATCTAAATTCTAGTATCGTGTTACAATACAAAATTGAAGATGGTTTTCTAGGAGTTAATTATTTGTTTAATTGGAGGAGCTTAATTTTGCGAAAAGGCTTACCGAAATAATTTTGGATAGTTGATCAATATTAAAACGTCAGTATTTAAAAGATTATAGACATTTTAAAAAATCTTTAAACCCGATTTTCAGCGCTTCCTTTGTAGATTGACAAAATTCAAAGTTGTTTATTACCAAAATTTAAAAATTATATAACAATTAATATATTCTCGGAGCTACGTCTCTGTAACGTTGTGTCTAAGCGGCGTATTTCATTTATAAACGTCGGCAAAAAATCTCAGCCGCATTTTAAAGGACAGTGGACTTCAGATGAAATTAAACAGCAAATAAATTTATAAGACAGTTATTCTAAAAAACAGAGCATTTGTGAAGTTGGTATGCCCATACAGTTTAGCAGCAGAGTCAAAGAGGCTAAAAATCGCGTGAGATCCCTTCGGTAAATTTAGCGAGATTTTTGCGGTAAATATTTCATCTGCAGATAATGACGGCCTCCGCCAAGATGATTAAACGTTCCACCAGTCTCTAGTAAAAGCGTAAACATAAATCGTAAGCAGAAAACTTGCTGCGTCATCAAAAACCAATGTTTTACACTACGATGGACAAAATTCTGCCGAATAATGAATTGTCCGCAAATATCTCTATGTCCTGCCAAACAGAATAGTTCTTTCTAAACACTCATCAGGTTCCCAGTCAAAACATTTATGACGCCCACGAATAACGGCAATATAAATTCGCCCTCATCGCATGGACCCTTTCCTTTGCCATTCTCATGTTCTCCCTCCGATCCCACGCCCCTTCCCCTTTCCTCCTCGTTACTTCATCTAGAGTGAAAGTGACGTAAGATTTTTTCCCTCCGAGATGCTTTCTCGCCCTATCCCTCTCGACAATCTTATCCCACTTATCCCGTGTCTCGGGTTCCCAAGGACGTGAGATATTGTCCAACCTTAAAGGGTCATCGGAGTCATCCGGTCCTTTCTCTCTCTCTCTCTCTCTCTCCCTCTTTCTCACTCTCTCTGGATGGTAGGAATAAAAAAAAGGAAAAGGGCCCATTCTAGACTTCGAGTGCCGCCCACCGACAATCCACAATACCGCGGCCGCTCTCCGGTTTCGCAAACAAGTCGCGGAGGATTTGAAGATGACGGGCTCCGTGGAGTTTTAAAGTGAAAGAAAGAGAGAAAGGGAAGAGGGTTCCTTTTTCGCCGAGCACCTCCCATGATCCACGCGGCGCACGCCACCGTAATTAAACGACGACCAAGGCACGGCCTTTCTCCTCTTTTTTTATGCTTCTCCTCCGGATTTGGGAGAATGAGGGAATCAGTGAAGTGTATGCGGTCACGATCCCTCCGTGGGGAACCTCGCGGATTCCCGAGGTTCGTCCTTGAGAACGTAACTCCTCGGCTCCTACTGTCGTGACCGTTCGAAAAATGTTGGTTTCGAGGCAAGTCCGCGTGCATATCCGTCGGTTCGGAATAGCGGAGAAGGTTCTGAATTTTGAGGTCGCACGCGATGTACCCGTCCCTGAGGGGGAAACGGAGGGGGAGATGTTTTCGAGAACTTAAATGAAAGTGCGTTTTTCTATAACGTAGCCTCCTAGAACAGGGGTTCCCAAACTTTTATGAGGCGCGGTGCATTTTCAAAGATAAAGAGGATTTCGCGGCACCCCATCCTTGTAACAAGGTTTATATATATTTTTATAATAACCTCTGGCCGCATTCGTTTGCTGATGCTACTACATAATTTATTAGGAGAAAAAACTATAGCCCTAGTTGCCCATAAAACACATCCAAATCGTTGATTTATTTACTAAACGTTTTTCGCAGCAACCCTAAAAATCATTTACGGCACACCAATGTGCCGCGACACATAGTTTGGGAACCACTGTTCTCGAGGATGGCTCGGAGTATTCTGTGAAGTGATAATTGAAGAATGCATTCTCTGATCTAGTAGTAGGCTCACGATTTAATAGCCATCAACCTAGGTCCCGAAAGAGACAACCACTAATAAAAGCTTTTGCGTGTGATTCTGTGACTCTGTCATCATTGGAGGCAACCTTATTGTTTCTATCATAATGGGATTGTCTATACCAAATTGGGTTTAGATATGGGTCAGCATTATGTGTTTGCCTAAATAACCAACGTAGCGCGTAGAATGTTATTTCTTGAGTTGTGCAGATTAAAGTTTAGCCGTAATGAGTATATTAGTGTTATGTTTAGATACAGTCAACAGTGTAGTTATTACGTAAGTAAAGAAACAATTTGTATTTGCCTCGGAATTTTAAAAATATTTATAAACTTTTACATTAGAATGTTTTATTTTATAACAAATTTGGTATTTTGATTATTTATGTTCCAGTTCAGAAATAAATTTTCAATTTTTGTACACAATTACTATATTGTTTAGTTCATATATCAGACGAATAAGTTGTTTCTTTTATTTTAAACTGTACTTTGTGTTGAGGCAAGTTGTCCTAATCAAACGGCCTGAAAAATATGTAACTTGAGCCAACGTCAATAATCATAGAAGTGTAAAAGTGCTCCGAAGATTTCCAAAATTTGCCAAATTACTGAACTTAATTAACTCACCAAATCATTCCGTTTTAGTTCCGCTAGTTATCAGCAGATTCCCCAATGTCATTCCTCCTATAACCTTCAATTTCCAAGGAGCGACATTCAGAATGTCCTTGTTCGGTTATGTCAGCCGGTTTCGTTAATTTGACTATAAACAAAGGTGCGAGACGAGGTATTTATATTCTACCTCAATCCAAACAAGCTCTAATGCATTTTTATTTCTTCACCCGTTTCAAACCCACGCAGAAAAATAATTATCGCCGGATTATGTAAAATTATCAGTTTCGCATTCGCTAAAACTTCGAATAAACGTTCAAATTCACCGACGTCGTATTCAAAGACAGTTTATATTTAAAAAATAAAACCTAAAAAAATGTCAGAAGTGAAGGGTGCGACCCAATGACCTACATGATGCATAAATCATAAAAATCGACAAGTGAACTGTAAGTCGTCTTCGATCGGAATCTCGTGAGTCTACCATAGCAGAATTCCGTCGATTTGAAGCCCTTGGAGAGCGTTCGAGCGTAATCTCTTTAATCGTAAATAAAAATGGCTACGACCGCATGCCGCCCGTGAAGGTCAATGGAGCAAACTCTCCCAAGGCTGCACTCATTTTCCACTTTCATTCATGTTAAGGTGTTATATAATCAATCTCCCCTCGAGAGAATACACGAAAACATTTGCTGCACTCGATAGGAGGGAAATAACAAGTTTCGTTGGCCTCGTTATGCACTTTCGAGTCCTCGTCTTGTGTGCAAACATTTTTAAGTGCTGAGAAAGAAGAGATGAACAAAGTGCGAGATGCATGCGGTGATCTATTGAAAGGCTATTTTATGAAAATAAAACCTATCAGCCAACCGGGACACTCCTGATAACCCAATCCGCTCATAATCGCGTGCCAAACACATATGTTCTCTTGCTTTTACGAATCGAATTTTTTTATGTATCTGCACGCTTTTACTGGAATCTCCAACTTTTCCTCGTTCTCAGCGGTGAAAGAGAGACCATCTGAGGTTAACTTCCAAGAACCTGCTTATATGTTTTATCGCCGCGAATCGTTTTTATTTTTTCCCGGCTAAAAAATAACATCAAAACTCTCTCTGTTGCAACTTTATACTGAAAATAATAAATAAATATTTTTTACAAATTTTCTGTAAAAACTATTTTAAATGCGGTAGAGAGATTCCTTTTCGAATGCATCGCACGAGATAGACACTTCGTTCGGCATAATTCCAAAAACTGACTTAAAGCATGGGTTCCGGATGGGACAACTGGCAGTAATTGAATGCAAGCAATTTCACTAGTCGGTCTGGCTGTCATGGTGACGCATTCCTTTCTCCATCCTTTTTTAACTTGAGGTAGCATTGCAACGGCCAGAAAGTAATTAAATGCGATGGACTGTATCAGGAAGAATCTCTAGCCGGTTTCTCTAAAGCAAAAAAGAGTTCGGCATATTTTTGCATCGCGAAGCATTCTTATTTCAGTGCATCAATCGCTGCTTTCGACGCTCTTCCTAAATTGAAATATAAAATATTTACATATGGTAAACATTCCCTGACTTTAAGATCAGCATTCAGTTTGAATTGCCCTTCAAATTCTTATGATGGGAAACAGACTATACCGATTTTGTACAAATATTAGAAATCATGGTGCAATTTCTAACGGTGTTTGATTTTACCAGAAATATATTCATTACATGTTCGTCTTTCAAATGCTCCAAAATAACTTTATTCTTGCGAATTTATACTCTGGGTACGAACGTGATTTGCGTAGAGCACTCTTTAATATGGTTCTGTTTTAGAAGTGTTACAGGCAATTCTAATGAGTCGCGGTAACTTGGAGTCTCAATACATATATCAGTATGTATATCCCAATCGTACTGTATACATAGCCTATAGTATTTGCATCATAGTTTCCTTCGCATTTAAAGGCCTAAAAACAATGAAGTTGATACGGATACATTTAGCCAATGTCGAAGACGGCAATTCACTCCCGATTCATGACCAAAACTTGGCCATCAACTGAAAATAATCTATACTAAAGCTTTAAGAGTTGTGATAGCCAAATGTGTGAAGTAAAATAAATAAATAAATAAATAAATTCTATTTTTAGTTTACTCTGTTAAAACAAAAGGCAAGATTGACTACAAGTCTTGTTTTTTTTAATTGAATAAGTAACTTGGCTGACCCGAAGGCAATTTTCTACATAAATTGAATCAATTTATTGTTAACTAAAAAGTAACCGAAAAAATTAATTGGAAAATGAAAACTGTCCTAATTGAAGGTAAAATGTGGACGCATTTGACATCATAGAGGTTTTAAGATAATTTATTTATATATTAGTGTTTTGTTTTTCATAACTGAGTATACGGATATATCGCTCTGACGGATATTATTAAAGATGTATAATTTCAGAAGGTTGCGCTTTATTTTTTACAATTTTATCGCAATTTAGCTTTAAACAAGGTTTGCTCATAACATTTATATATATATATATATATATATATATATATATATATATATATATATATATATATATATATATATATATATAAACCTATCTTAAGCAGAAATAAAAGATATGATCATCGGGAATAAATTCACTTCTTATAATTTTCATATAATTCAAGAGCTAAAATTTATTCAGTAAGCATCAGACTACTTAATTTTATAGAAAATTAAATTAAATGTTTCACCAAAAATGCTAAATGTGAGAAATGCCCGTTTCTTTCTTTAACTGAAATCCATAGATGTAACAAAGATTTCATTGGAGTTGAAATTTAAAATTACTACAGGCAAATTGAGGATGATCCCCGATTCTATCGTAAAATTCACTGCAAAACAGTTGGTAAAATTTGAAATGTTTCAAAGCCGCTTGTGTTGTTCAGTCCAGCGGTAATGATCAAATACGTTTTTAGCGGAAATATATAGACGGCGATTAAAATATTAAACGGAAATTTTCATGAAGTTAATCAATCATACGACTGCGTAATATAAAGGCTTCGAAGTATGAATATATTTAAATAAGCGCGTTTTATTAAGACACGCCGGACGAGTTAGGTCGACACGAACGATATTTAGAGTTGAGTCTTCCTGGTTTCCTCGAGATTGCTATCAAAAATGGAGAAGCATGAACACGAAGGTCGAAAAGGTTAGATGAGAGTAGGAATAGATGAATTTAAAGGTCTGAATTAACATTTTTTACGTCCTAAGGCGCAGTAACATATGGGCCCATTAGCATAAAAGAACGAAAATTCCTAAGAAGTTAATTGCAATTTGAAAAATTATAATCCGAAACACGTTTCGAGACCCTTCCTTTGGCAGACAGGTGTTAAAGTAGAGTTATAAAAGTTAAATTTGAACTGTTGCGTAGATTCCTTCTCGGAAGATGACGATTCCCCAAGAAGTTCGCCCGGAGGCAGCTACCTCCTTTCAACTCGCCATTATTCTGCCCTTTCAGCTAATGTGGAGAACGGTTACACAAGTGGAAAGTAGCATTTAAGTAAACTGTGTAAGGTGAAAGCTTATAAAATATAAAATTTCGATCGCGAAAAAGACGTTTCATTTAACTTTGTAAAATTAAAATTAAAATTTCGATATCTAATCACCAGAATTAAAATAAATTCTAGACTTGTCTTTCGTGGTATGCTATATAAAAAGCTAATTAAATTGATGCCGTATAATTTTTGAGCGAATAAAATACTGAGATTATTGCAAAATGTCATTTACGCAGTGTCATAGGTTAAATTAAGGATTATTTTTCTAGAAATATTGTAAGTATACTGCCAGGAGACCGATATTGCATTTCATAAATATAGAACAAGAGGAATGATGAGTTGGTTTGCAAGACTATAATTCCAGTAATTTGTCGCAGGTAGCAACACTTAGGTATCACACCGGCAGACACGGGTACTCTGTCAACCAATGCATGAGCTTTAGGAAAGTCATATTTCTAACAGTTGTTTGAAATTTTTGCAATTTTATTGTGAAGTGAATAACAGTCGGAGTTGAAGTTGTTTGTAGCTTGGGACCCGCTGGTACACTGAGCCAGCATATCATGGATATAACTATGGATGGATGCTATGCGCGTGTTATCTCTTTGTCTGGGTATGGGGCGCATATCCATTAGCTATTATAACTATGTAACTAATAGATACATGAATATGGAATATACACATAAAAGAGAATATTCTTCCGACTACTGTGAAAAACAGAAGCAAGGAAAATGGATAGGAACGAATATATATGAAAAAGAAAATCAGCTATTTTAACAAAAACTCCTGTCGTGAACAGCCGTAAAAATAATAAAAGGTAATCCGTCTAGGGAAGTTAAAGAAGCCTACACCAAGAAAAGCTTCTTCAAAAAATCTGAGGATGAAATATTCTGCTTATCTTGCATGGGACCGTATTTAAACAGCAGACCAAAGAAATGCTGAATTCAACGTGTGGCATTCCATATTTTGGCACAAGAAGCATTTTCTAATTGCTTCTACATATTATTGTGCAGTAATATTACATCCATGATAAAAGTGTTTTTAAAATATATATTTAACGTTTTTTTAAATCGAATACTAAAAGAGCGGACCAACCAATTCCTGTCTCCCTATGATAAAATAAATACTCGATCGTCAATTTTTATTACACCCTTCCAATCTTTGAAACGCTTCGCAACACATCCTAACATGAATCCAACTTCGCTTATTTTGAGTGCATGTGCTGTTTATCCATTATCGAAACAGTGTTGATAGGGAAGCTGTCCAATAAAACGGATTGCTCCTCAACAAATAGTAAAAGTTTTACCGAGGCTGACGTGTATGGATGCAAATTAATAGGAAAAGTGGAAAATTAACTTCGTAACGCTAAAGAAGAAAGTGCTTCCTTCTTAAAAGATGACCAATGAGCATTAAGGTTCCTTCCTTCTCGTCCGGATCTGGGAGGCTTCGATTCTTTCTGCAGGGAAAGTAGAAAAAAATGTAATATTACCTCCGACTGAAAGGAAGAGTGTTGTTCCTCTCCGGGTAAATATGGCTCTTCGCTTTCGTTAGCAGGTAATTTGCTGTACAAACAATTCGGCGTGGAGGGCAGGAAACTTTCATCCGTTCTACGGAGCAATTTTTTCTCCTTTGCGTAATTTTCGTTTAGATAGTTAGTCAAACAAATTGAAACTAGTTTATATTAGTTGAATAACCAACTTTGGATTTTCAGTGGGAATTTTTTATAGGCGATTGCCGGAATATCCGGTATAGTGATTCGACACCGGCAAATCAAATAAAATCAACTGATATGCCAGGATTCTCCAAAAGCTATAAAACGATTGCGAAAATTAAATGCGCATTTCGACTACGAGGCCGCCGTCATCAGTTGAAGCGCGCATTTGGTTTTCGCAACCATTTTATTGCCTTCGGAGGATTCTGATTTATCAGTTTGAGCTTAGCCATAAGACGAGCGTGATAATTCTTTGAAAAACAACTGACTGTGAGATTGGAGACAGGACCGCGATATATCCTTCGTCTTTTTCCTAAACAAGACTATACAAGTCAACCGAGAAGCATTTATTGTACTTAAGGAAAAACTAAAGGTAACTCTGGTGCTGCACACCTCCTGCTATACGCTCCTGAGGGCTACGAGGCGAAATTTTTAATTGTTAGCAAAGAACCAATGATTTGCGATGTCGATTTTTATGTTTACGTAATTGCTTTTTACGAAGAGCAAATATATTTACGCAATCGAAGAAATGCGAAATCATCTTGCAATGGTGTTCATATTTATGACCTAAAAGCAATCCCAACAAATACTCTAAAAATTGGAAATATGCGTTAATGAGACTTCCCTTTCAAAGAACAAGCGTTACTTTAAATAAAATCCGCAAAAATATCATGAAAAACATTGAGCCATAAGATCTCCATCAATAAATTTGTAAGAAGAAAGCAACTTGCTAATATTATAGAATGCACTCAAACAAGTGGACTCTTCCAAATAGAAAAGAATTTCGCCACTTCGGAATGCTCTGCAATCGTGAGATTTGTGTCATCCAGAGCATGATTTTTCACTACCATTGCGTATTCATTATTAAACGTAATAGATTTTTCACTCACGAATCATTGCTTGAGAATGAGGGAATTTGAAACTTAGGGATATGAAATAATATTTTTTGTATGTTTTTGGCATCGAGAAAAAATCCGTTAGCCCCATATTTTTTCTGCGCTAAAAATGGTAGACTATCCATGGTTTTCAACACATCGCAAAAAATAATAACATCCATTTTATGTCCAGCTGCGTAAACAGAGCCTGAGAGAGTTATCATAGAATAATCACTTGCAATATTAAATGGCCATAAACTGTATTTAATTTTCAGAACTCTGCTTTTTAATGCCTTTTGCATCCGTCTATCCTTCTGTCACTAAAATTGCGACCAAAGGGGCCATTTTGGAAGTACATGCGTATTATCAGCATAGGTTTTCTACCTTCCGGTATGCTCCCTCGACCTTATCTATACCATCCGAGGCCTTTCTCTTCATCTTCTCATACCCGTCCACTTCTTTTAAGAAATTAAATATCGTATTTTCTGGAACAATCTACGCACTTTTTGCGACCAAAATATCGAGTGTGAGGATTATGCCACGATTGACATTTTCTACTTTTCATTCGTAAACATTAGAGCGCGAGAATAACTTCAGGGCAAGGATTACGCCAGCGAATACGGTATTCCTTTCTCTTCCTATCTCTTTCTCTCTTTCCTAACATTCTGCTACTCTTTCAGCAGACCTTCGCCTCTAGAAATTTGACCAATCCGTTTCTTCAGTCTTTCTTTTATTGCTCTCATGGGTTAGATGGAAGAGGAGACTGTTTAGTCTCAATCTCGCCCTAATAAAGAGGTATATCTATCTATCTATCTATCTTTTATTGCTCTAATTAATCTCCTCTCTTCCCCCACTATATTCAAAACTTCCTCATTCCTTCTCCTCTCGGTCCAACTAATTTTCTCTAGTCTACGCCATACCCATATCCCAAACGCCTCTAATCTGATCACATCCTTTCTCATTGTCCATATATTATCGCGTCCATATAATTCTCCACTCCATATCATAGTTTTCACCAACCTCTTTTTAATAGTTATATTCATACCCCTATCGACAGCTCTCGCCATGTAATAACTTGCCTCCTTTACTATTTCTATTCTTGTTCTGATCTCTGTCGTAAGGTAAGTGCGCCGAATATGAGACCCCACTATTTTAAAGCTATATAACTTGGGATAGAAGAATGAAAAAATAAATTACCAAAAACGAAATTGTCAGAAATTTATTCAGCTTTAAGGTGCAATACTTGGTTTTTTGAAAAAATAAAATTTAATAAATGAAAAATTACAAAAACTAAAAATAGTAAAAATGGGGGTTTGAAAAAAGTGATCCTAATATGAGACCCCTTAATTGCTTTGGTTTTTAATATATTTTTTGTTTCTTCTAAGGCAAGGAGGGCACACAAAGTTAATATCAGTCGCCCCACAGTACTCATGAGCCCACCGGTAACATTACTTCTTTCAACCTGTGGCAGAATATTACCTAAATAAGTACAAAAATCCTCCTGTTCCATCCGTCGTAATTTTACACATTATTGCAATTATAATTTCAATGTAATGGTACATATTGACATGAGCATGCGGTTTATTTTTGTATGACCATTTGCCCGTTGTGCGCTCACTAAAATCAAAATTGAAGGCCTACGATGATCAAATTTTGGGTGTACTCGTGACATGCCATTTATAAAACTGCACATATAATTTCCTCGACTGTGAGGACCTGATCATCTAATTGGAAGTTTTTAATAAGAATTTTAAAATAGATAGAAAATTACTTTGGCCATCTCAAAAATACGAATGATAACCGCGTAGTAGCTTTCAATTTTACGGTGAAAATTCTATTGTTTGAGCCACGCGTTCAATACGTATCGTTAAAATAAGTCAAGTGAAGTCACAGGGCATACATAGACGTTAGATGATTTTGATAAATTATTCAGACTATAGATGAAGTTTATTCCTATCGCTGATGGTGGTATATAAAGTGTGGTGGTTTTACCGCATTGTATTGGATCCATTAGGACTTTGAACAAACCAAAATAATAAGTATCCTAGGAAGTAAAGCAATTTATTATTTGTGATCCATAATTACCTCTCAGACTGGATTGCACACTGAAGCATTTAAACGCTTGCAGTAACCGTATTAACAACGGCAATTTGGTAGCCTTCCTCTGCCATCAAAAAATACAAGTTTCTTTCGCGCACTTGCTTAAAAAACTCAAAACGTTAATTAATCTAGTAGTATAAATAAACTACTGACCAATAATCATTTTTGTCTTATTTGAAACAGTGAGTAATTTAAGATCTGTTGTGGATAACTACTCTTTCATCGCACGAATATTGTACTTTCGATATATCCATCATATAATCTTCTTAAGTGATTCATAGATTATGTATATATAATGTATGTATGTACAATTAGATATATATATATATATATATCTGCGAGTTGTCGGTGCTTGCATACTGCAAGCGATCTCCAGGGCAACAGTACTTCAGTCACGTGGAGCCTATATGTATTATATAATAAATTCCATGGTTAATAGCAGTATATTTATAATTTTCCGTGAAATAATGGCAACTATCCGTAATTTCCAAATTCTCTGGCAACTCGTGTCCAAGTTTTCGTATTTCAAGTTTCGTGACTCAGATCGCCCTGCATGACCAATAAGAATAATCATCAAGACAATACCCTACACAATGAATGCATGGAAAAATTAGAATATTTTGTGTTAAGGTTATGGCATCATCACCCATTCCTTTAGCACGTATTTGGATTTAAAAAATCGCGAAATAGGTATGTCGCCATTATATTTAACAATTGAAAAGAGTTAACATTTCTCGAAAAACTACGAAACACAACATTAAAATACTTTTCACGTTTTTCCGTCTCTGCTATTAGGGTTACTTCTCCGATTGTGATCCCTTATAGTCCTAGAGAAAAACAAACCTATTCGCTCCTTCCTATAGTCGATATTCCAAATTTAATGGTCGTGTTTGTGCTTTCAGTAGTATGTGAGAATTACAATTATCTATGATACCCTCAATCACAGTGCGTGATGCAATTAGTGTTTTTGATACAGCAAAATCTTACATATTATCGGAAGAAAATATTGATGATGATGTTTTCATAATATGTATGATATTGAAAATTAGAATAAGTTAACTTGATATTAATTCGATCAAAGAAAAATGAAAAAATATATTTCCGTAACTCGAATTTTCTATAACTCGAATAATTTTTGCTTTTCCTTGAGATTCGAGTTATAGAAGTTCCACTGTATATATACAAATATTTAAAAATATATTTCCATAATTTGAGTTTTCTAATACTCGAATAATTTTTACTTTCCCTTGGGATTCGAGTTATGGAAGTTCGTTATGACGGCAATAATTTCAATTAAAAGCATTAAATCACTGCAGTCGAAACGTATAATATCAGATCCCTTTAAAAGCACTGATATCGTTGCCATAGTATTTTAAGATTTCCATTGTTGAAAAGAGGAAAAATGAACACTTTTTTCAGATTAAAAGCAAATATTTGCGCAAATTCGGTATGTATTTGAATTCTACCTTCAAAAATTAAGAACTTCATTCTTTCATATAGACAACTGTTCTTTTCCCGAATTCGTATCACAATTTTAAGTAATTTAAAAATGCATTTTTAGAAAGCCTTGCACTGAATCCCATGCTTTTCTTATGGTGTATTGAAATGAAACATAGGGGTTAAAAAGAGCCCATAAATATTAACTTTTTAGTGATTTTCGAGTTTTCTCGTCGGTTGTGCCACTCGACCTACATGTCAAATTTCAGATTGATGACTCTTCTAGAAGTACCTATGAGTTTTATGTCAGCGAGTGAGTTAGGCACAAGTAGCTTTATTATTATAGAAGAAGAATAGATATTATAAAATCATGATGGTCATCATGCTTACGCTCGCTCTGATGTAAAAATCCTAAGACAGTCATAAAAGTCTTAGGTACTTCTATTAGGGTTATAAATCTAAAATTTGGCGTGTAGGTAGATCGAGAGGCACAACCAACGAGAAAAATCGAAAGTCACAAAAAATATAATATTTAAGGGGTCTTTTTAACCCCAATGTTCCATTTAAATACCCCATTAAAAAACGGAATTCAGTGCAAGGTTTCTAAAAATGCATTTTAAAATTACTTAAAATTGTGATGCGAATTCGAGAAAAGAACAGTTTTCTAGCTGAAAGAACGGAGCTCTTAATTTTTAAAGGCAGAGGTCAAATCCATATAGAATTAGCATTAATATCCGCTTTAAATCGGAAAAATGTGTGAATTTTTCCTCTATTTAACAATGGAAATGTAGAAAAACATGGCAACGTTCTCATTGCTTTTAAAGGAACCTATAATGCTTTTAATGGAAATTATAGACGTCATAACGAATTATAGTGGAACTTCCATAACTCGAATCTCAAGGGAAAGTAAAAATTATTCGAGTTACAGAAAATTAAAAACACGGAAATATATTTTTTACGTATTTGTATAGGTATATGCAGTGGAACTTCTATAACTTCAATCTCAAGGGAAAGCAAAAATTATTCGAGTTAATAGAAAAATCTACTTGCGTAAATATATTTCTCTATATATTATAAGACAACCTGTATAATAGGAACGAAGAAACAGCGAGCAAAGGGGAGGGGGGTTGGTGAGCGTCAGTTCATATCATTTTCAACGCGAAGAACATCCTTTTTATTGAACTTCTAACTTATTACTGGAATAAAAAAATATTAATTTGCTGCTGTTGGACTTGGAAGGAGGACTTCGACGAAGAATTCAAAGATCAAAACAGTTATCGAAACGTGATATCATCAGTATTCGGAGAGGAAAAACCGAGCTTGCGAGAAGA
The DNA here is from genome assembly GCA_028673005.1 of Tanypteryx hageni. NCBI lineage: Eukaryota > Metazoa > Arthropoda > Insecta > Odonata > Petaluridae > Tanypteryx > Tanypteryx hageni. The sequence goes on from CM054117.1 coordinate 46,852,146, forward strand.
TTAATGCTATGTAGTGCACGAACCTTTTCGGAATGGGAGCAGTGGCGCCGAAGTCATTGTTTCCTCCGCGCCCACGCTATGAAAGTCTCCGCGCTTTTACGGGTGAATAATAAACAGAGCAAGTGACGCAGTAAGGAAAACGCCGGAGAAAGAAGAAATTTGTGGAGAAATTTTTCGTTCGGATAAAGGATCAGAGGTTGCGAGAAAGATATATTCGATTCCTCGGGAGTAAGGGAAAGTGATTTTTTTTTAGAAAACGATGGAAATAATGATAGTTCGAGGAAGAAAGATGGTCGCGGTACCCGACTAGGATATGGCACATAGGCCTAAATCTCCTAAAAAGTCGGTCTTTTGTATCCGTTTGAAATGTATTTTATTTCCTTATTATAATGGTATCTTAATACATGCATGCAGGTACATACACATACTGGTTGTCGATTTTAGCAGCAGTGAATAAAAGTAAACCTGTCCTTTTCATGCGCCTCGTTGCACCAAATATTAGATGAACTGTAAAAATGATGTGGTTTACGATTGACGAACATATCATAAACGGTAAGGGCGGAACAACTATGGCACGGACCCTGGGGAAAGAAGTTAACTGAGGTGACCAGCTACACCTGATAATTCAGTACCGTACTGATTTTTTGCAAATTATATATGCCCTCGCATATTAATGACATTATCATAGATGCTATTGAATTTATGATTCTCAAGGGGTCTGTCTATGTCTATTTCTAATAATTATAGCAGAACGATCCCCTATGAGGGCCCTTGCCTCGCCCCGCATCTGATAAACAATACGTTACTATGCGCTTTATCCCTCATCTCGGTATGTTTACTCGCTCGATAGTTTAAATTGAGAAAATGACGTCGATATTCTTCGTCGGAGTGTGGAAACTGAACGTATTCATCCATTTATTAATAATTAATTACATATGCGTATCTGTATATTATTTGTTTCATTTTAATGCATTCCTGTAGTGCGTTAGAAATAGTTCAATAGCAAAAATTTGACGTCATTGTTTGGACTGGTCATGCTTAATTGATGACTTTGTTTCTCCGTTCAGGTCTCTTTAAAAAGACCAATTTTGCCCTCCGAATGGAATACATTTAAGGACAAAGAAACTCCAAATAACAGTCAATATTGGTAGGGAGGAATAAATAAAAAAGATAGGCAAATCTGATAATGGAATACTGATGACAACTTGACGCATGATAATAGACTCATAAGCTTCATACAATTTTTAATATCACTGCAGCCTAAATACATATGTCTTTAGAAATTTAAAGAATTAAAAATTTAATGGCACTGAGATTCACAATACTCATAGTCAATGATTGGAGATTTTAGTTGGGAAATAAGATTCGAAAAATTACGGCGAAGTGTTAATATAGAAATAATACGTTCTTAGCCATGATTGATAAATGTTTTTCTTTGCGATCGATAACCAAATACGCCTTAACATGTCGCAATAAATGTGCTAATTCATTAGCATGTTTCAGAAGTTGCCGAGAATGAATGACGAAGAGTTGTGAGTAGCTAGATAGAGAGGGAACAAGAGAAACGGAAAAGCAAAATACAGCAGAAACTTCGAATTTTTGCTCACATAGTTAGCGTATGATGTGATTTTTTCGCTAACAGGATACAAACGAAAAATTAAATGATATTTCTTGCAAAAAATACGTTAAGTACGTAAAAAGCTTCGCGAATGTTTAACAAACGCATTGCTTTCAAACGAACTCGAAGAAGAAAATTTCTCCCGCGAAATTTTGCTGGGGAGGACGACGTTTTTTATTTCTCCTTACTTTAGGCGCCTATTTGATTGGTGTGACACTTCATACAGAGAAAGTAGGAATATTTAAAAATTTGCATTTTGGCCGCCGTTTTTTCCCGTTCGTACGATGAAAAGTATCATACAACTAAGCTCGTGAGAAGCAAGCGAAAAAGGTCGCATAAATAATTTGCCAGTTCTTACGAAATCTCTTGGATTTTTCATATCGTGATAATTGTTCGATGAAGTTATTATTGTCAATTAGCGTTTAGGATTTTATCTAGCGTAAGAATGCCGCGAAACTCTAAAAACTTGTTTTTAAATCACAACGGACGCTGACGTGAAATTAAGCGGATTCAAATGTTAAATAGTACTTAAGTCCTGCTCACACACTCACCGGAATTGAAATTAATAGATGATACAGTTAAACTTGTCTCCATGCAAATATTTTACAAGCACCCATCGAATAAAATTTATAAAAAGCATCCGACTGTGACTGATCATGATGTTAATTCACAAAGAATTTTCGAGTTAGTCTTATGGCTGAATATTTTCAAGAATGGGCTCTTAAAAATCTCAGGTTTTTCATAACCTTGTTATAGGTATTAGAGATACCTGAGATAACTGCTCTTATCAGTCTTTTCATTTTTAAGTCCTTATTCTTGAAGCACGCAACATTAATAAATAAATTAAGGAAACTATGAATTTTTCATAATTACAAGGAGTTTATTTTTTGCGCGTTCAATCACCCATTATGCTTCAAATTTACGAAGACGAAACGATCAATCGCTTCAAAATCCTGCCGGAAGAGAATCAGTGCGATATATGCCACGGCGAAAGCACACATTAACGATTTTCTTAAAAGAAAAAGGATCTTAAATCAAGCTCTCCCTTTTCTCTAATCCACGCAAATGTCCCGTTCTTTAGCGTGCGGTCGCTCATCGATGCCCGCGAAGATATTCTGCAAAACATTGAGTCATTAGGTACGCGAACGACTACGCTGTGCCGCGTTCGATTATTTGGCCCGATGTTAACTCGCTAGGAACGCGCGCGGATGCAACCGGGCTATGATGCACTCGCTTCCGCACGATGCTGCACCGTTTCGCAAGAGACGGATTTTCGTGTCGCGCCCTTCGAAACTTGTCCTCCGCCCATGGAATACCCCAATTCTCCTCGGAGACGATGTCTGAATAAAGATCTTCCCAAGCAGCAAACGCTCCGCCTCAGCTGAATCACTTTCGCTCGAACCGTCCGAGAGTTAACTGACCTTCGAATTCAGACCTTCTTGCGGTTTTCGGATAATCCCTTCTAACGCGGGAGTTGCTTAATAGTATTTAAGTAGGATGTTTGGATATCTATGCGTCTCAAACAATGAATCGCGTTTCGTAAGCGCCGTTCACATTACGCTCGTAATGAGGGGGTTGATTTGATCTGCGGCACCTCTCGCTTGCTGCAATGCCCCATTATGGTTGGGTAATGCGCGCGTTAAGGAAATTTGTGCGAATATTGGCCGTAGTTACGTGATTCTTTTTGCGCGATAACATTTCCTTGATGAATCGCTCGAAGTGTACGCACACTTCGGGTATCTATATCCTCTCTTATCGCAGTGTCGTTCGAGCCTGCGTTCTCACGTACAAGCGGGTCGATCCCGGTCAAACTTGGGACGCCTGCCAGAGACATCGAGAACTGGCCAAAGCAGAATGGTTTTCTTTTAACCATTTTTTGGAAAATTGTCGGGATGGTGTCATCGATACAAATATTTTCCTTGGCTAGATGACGCCAAAAGATATCGTTCGGCTCATTATGATTAAGAAATGGCACTGATTTGAAATTAGTATCATAAGGCCATTTTGCACTAACAAAAGAATTCAATACGCAAAGAAAATCAAAAGTTGATTAATTTTATGGAAATTAATTTCGTGGCCAAAACAGCATAACCACAGTAGTGGATAACATTTACTTCATCAGTGTTGTAAGTAGGAATACGATATCGAAACGAAAGTATCGATACCACAAAAGTATCGGACCGAAAGTACCGATGTCACTAGAAAATCGAAAGAAAAGAATCGAGTACAAAAGTACTTGGTATCGAAAGGAAATTACCGATGTGAGTAAAGTATCGATACTTTTTTCGTATCTAAGGATACGAAATCGAAACGAAAGTATCGATACCTTACTCATATGTTATGTCGAATAAAAAGTATCTATACCACAAAAGTATCAGACCAAAAGTACCGATATCATTAGAAAATCGAAAGAAAAGAATCGAGTACAAAAGTACTTGGTATCGGAAGGAAATTACCGATATGAGTAAAGTATCGATACTTTTTTCGTATCCCTAGTTGTAAGGTATAATTCAGACAGATTTTTTAAAAAACTAAAAAGCGCAAATGTGAGTAGCTGCGCTAATAGCGTGGAGAAAATTCCGCCTCTGATCGGTCCTGGAATTATTCTTAGACTACATTTTTTTGCTCGAAAATGATCTTCTGTCAGGAACGTCATAGACCTCTTTTTTGTGCACTGTTACTTGACTTTGAGCTGGATAAACATCGTTATTATTTTCTGTGGTATAAAACACACTGCTGCAATTAGCATTGTGTAAACCAATGGAAACTCCTTCTCTGTTCCCGGGATATAATCGGATTGCGCGGTTATACGCCAATTACCGCGACATAACATCTGTTTTGCGGAAACTTGGAAATTTTCGCCTCGTTGATTCTTCAAGGCGACCAGACCGTACGATACGATACCACGGCCGTAACGACCGCAACATTTGACGCGATTTGAGCGATTCGATAGTTTCGTTCGAGTGTGACTCTTCGATCACCCGACCGATCGGAAGCTAAGCACAAACGTATCGTAAGGGAGATCAGTTTTTAGCTCTTAACGAAAGCGAAAAAGACATTTTCCAAAATCACGACACGAAGCTCTGATAAAAAAAGTAAGGGTTCGTCCCTCCGCCAATTCCGTCGCTACGTTCTTCGGTCCGCTCAGATGCCAAATTAGGAAATCTGTCCCCTTAACCTTAATCGCCTTTGTGGGATTAATTGCCTCAGTAAACGGAATGTTTTTTTTATTGCCTCGGCTTCTTCGCGTTTACTCGTTATTTTCGCTCGCCTTCGATCCCGACGGCGACTTTTCTCGTGCGGCGCGTTGAAAATAAAAGATTTCACCGGTGGCTCACTTTTCGTCGCCGCGTCCATTCGTATGCGGCCAACTCCTCAGAAATGCCGATGGTCACGGAGTGAAAATCTTTTTCGAGCCAAATCCGTAGTTATTTGTAGCAACAATATTAGATACGATTAACTTACTGCGACGGTTTGTTTGCTTTAACGACTCCCAGTCACATCCCCGAATTAGTATTAGCGCTTTTTGTCTCTCATAAAGACGAATAAAAACGAATAACATAACAAATTGAGTTACCCGTGAACATGGATAACATTCAGCGCGTTTTTCTTGTATTAATAAATTCAGTAATGTTTTGTGTTTTAATTCCCTATGAAGATATTGCCCATTAACCTAATTCTCCAACTGAGGAGAATTTGGAATTTGATCGCCAGTTTATATGCGTAAATTTAGCTTATCTTAATTTATTTTTTATGTGACTATACCGCCATATATATTCGATCGCTAGAGTCTCGTTTATAAGCGGCATTAATGTGGAAATGTACGCTCAAAACTTCAGCTTTCCATCTTTTACACCTTCTGAGATTTTAAGAAATAAAAAAATTTAATGGCGCCCTTCCAACCCTGTATACTTTTCAAAACTCATATATAAAGAAAAACGAATCGAAATCTATACTCCAAGTTTCAGTTCCCTATCATTTACGGTTTCTTTGCTATTCAAATTTAAGCAAGTCAGACAGACTCCAAAGTGGAAATACAAGCGCAATTTTTAAACGCGCTAAAATTTGCGAAAAATGTTGTAATGAACAAGAGAGAGAGAGAAAGCACATCGATTATTTCCCTTCCGCGCACGAAGAAAATATTCAGAGACCAGAAACTTTTAGATGCATATCTTTAAATAAATGCATAAGATGGAAAAACAAACAGACGACATTTAATTTAGTTTATAAGCCAACACGACATACTGTTTACATCGAAGCGCCTCACATTTTGCGGTTTTCGCTGGATTGTTTCCGCTGCTGATTTATTTTTAGCGCCGAAGGATTAGAGATGAAATGTTTCAGCTAATGACGTCTGCGAAAAAATACTTAAAAATCCCATGTAGGCCAAGGAAACGCTCCAAACAATGAAGAAGAAGAAAGTTCAATCTGAAAATATTGGCATTTCCTCTTATGCACCGCTGCATTTGGGTTAACAGTTTTTACGCTTTATTTAATTCCTGCGGTAGGTCGCGAATTTCCAAAAATAAACATCTTGAATGGGGCATAGAGTGTAAAATTGCAAAATTATGACGAATAATAATTTTCAATATTTTGCAGTACAATTTCACCTTACCGAAAGTTAACACGGTAAAATAAAATATAATATAAATCGAAATAACTGTCAAGAAAAAATGTACTGAATATTCCAATCTTTGCAGGGATTGATGTACATAGAGGTTCATTGGATTCTGTTCACAGGAATGTAGTTTGAAGTAGATATTCCCACAATAATTTCTTTCGTAACTTTCATTGATTTTGTATAAGCATATCTAGTACCTTATATTAATCGGCCAAATTCATCAAAAAATCACTTCTCGAGTGGTTTTAATTATCTTTATCAAAGAAATTTCTTTTTCTATTACCATTTTAAAACAAGTAATTTAAAGCAATCCCATCAAAGCACTTTCCAAATATTTTACGAATAAATAAGAATAGTTTTCAGTTCATAAGAAACCCTATATAGCGGATATAGTTGCTTGAATTCGCTGGAGATCTGCAATTCTATTTCTAAAACTCTGCAAAAGGGGCGTGCAATCTACGGCCCGTGAGAGCATTTAATGCGACCCGAGAAACTTAGTCGAAAATGCGACCTATGATATTTAATACAGATAATTTTATATCATTTATTATAAAGTTACGGCCATAAAACTTTTCCAGTGAGGTTTTGACGCTTAAACGATGCTAGTAACCGAGTTCCATTTTTATAACGATCCATAATCTCCCGAGAAAGCTCCGATGTAAACTTTCATCCGGTCCACCGAAACGCTCGCAACTTTCACTGCGGCCCGCAAAAAGTATTTCCAACTACGAATGCGGCCCGCAGCGTAAAAAGGACGCACACCCTTGCCCCACAATAAGTTATTTTTCGACCACGGACAGCGTTTACAAATATGAATATGTCACGCCTTCAACTTTGAACGTTTCACGACACTTTCCTCGAAGAAACAGTGGGGGAAACAAACCATCAAACTTCCGCGGCTTTTTTTTTTCGGGACATAAATTTACAAAAGATCTCCTCGCAACTAGGGATACGATATCGAAACGAAAGTATCGATACCGTAATCATGAGATGTATCGAATGAAAAGTATCGATACCACAAAAGTATCGGGCCGAAAGTACCGATGTCACTAGAAAATCGAAAGAAAAGAATCGAGTACAAAAGTACTTGGTATCGAAAGGAAATTACCGATGTGAGTAAAGTATCGATGCTTTTTTCGTATCTAAGGATACGAAATCGAAACGAAAGTATCGATACCTTACTCATATGTTGTCGAATGAAAAGTATCGATACCACAAAAGTATCTGACCGAAAGTACCGATATCACTAGAAAATCGAAAGAAAAGAATCGAGTACAAAAGTACTTGGTATCGAAAGGAAATTACCGATATGAGTAAAGTATCGATACTTTTTCCGTATCCCTACTCGCAACTCGACGATTTAAAGAGAAACGTCCAAAGAATGAATAACATTTTTAAACCCGGATTCGGTTTTAAAAATAGAAGGGAACGAAAAGAGTCGTTTCATCCCCGGCGCGTATTTTTTCGCAATCGGCAAAGCTCCTCGAAGGGACCCATCATTACGTTGCGACGCGCTGAAAGAGAGAGAGAGAGAGAGAAGGACCCTCGCGATTACCCATCATCGGATCGAATGTGACGTAAGGAAAAGAAACGCGAGAGAGGAGAAATGCAAGGGATTTCTTTTTTTATTTTTAACGGGCCAAGGGTGAGAGTTTGAGAAGGAAGGAGAAAGAAATGGAGGCCTCCCCGGGAGACTGAGAGAAAGGGAGAGTGATTTCTTTAGAAAACCGGAGGAATGATAAGGAGGAGGTGGGTGCGAGGGCCGACGCATAAAAAAAAATTTTTTGACGCGAGACTGCCTCTCTAATCTGGAGGAAAAATATTTCTCCGCCGGCATCCGAGCACGCAATTTTGAAATAATGAGTGGAGGGAGGGAGAGAGAGAGAACCGCGATAGCGAGACAGTCCCAACAGCGAACAAAAAAATGAAGAGGGTCGCTCCGCGGAATTCGCAGAAGAAGAGGAAATACAAGGAGAGCCGCCATGCGCGTAATGCGTAAACCGGATGAAGAGGGGGAAAACGGGATCTTCATTTGCTGACGCAATGTGAAAAAGCGCGTTTCATTTATCGAGGTTTATTTAGGATTGTAAACTTGACATTCCTTATTAATTTAGTTACATAGTTTTATGACAAAGTAATTTATTCAATATCTAGTTTTAAAATGTCAACTTTCCATCTATAACCATTTGCTCGGAATCATAACTTGGGAATTTCGAAGGCACCCCGCTGTCGTCCACCGATTTCTCCGAAAAAATTATTTGGCAGCGAAAAAGATCATATGCACCCTGCAAATGTCAGTCTTATGTATCCTACCGCGTACTTGTTATTTTAATCAAATAAAATAAACAATACTAGGTAATATTTTTATAACAAAACGTTGGCTAATTTAATATTTTCTGGAAATTAGCAACGGTTTTATAACAAAAATAATATTTAGTTTTGTTTATTTTATTTGATTATGAAATTAAACAAACTCTCGGTCTCGTCCATTAACTTTGTTATTTTAATTTAATTGATTGCACAGACGGACAGACAGACAGAGCAAAAACAAGCGCGTTTATAAAATTAAAAACGCGCTAAAACCGAGAGGACGTACAGATAATGTTAGGGGAGTAAGTGCGCTCCCACTTTTTTGTTCTATCCTTCCACACTCCACAAAACACTTGACAAAAAAAGCGCTAGGAAGAGGCTTTGGAGGATTGTTGGCTCTTTGTCGTTCGCGCAATATGAAAAGCGTACGACGTTGACCTTTTCGGATAGACGGAAGACGAAGAGATGGACCAGTCATGTGACGAAGGTAGGAAGAAGGGTGAGAGTAGAAAGGGGATGGGAGGGGTTCGGGGGAGACGGGGCACCCGATGTGGGTGGGCGTCGTTGAATATTCTTCTTCTTTGAAGTGTGGAAGAGTTTAGAGGGGTGGGGGAGAGAGAGGGAGGTTGGAGGAGGGGAGGAATGGGTGAAGAGGAACACAAGGAGTCTATCTCTCTCTCGCGGGCTTTCTCGCGAGTATAAATACGCCAAAAGTTCCTCAGGATGACACAGACCATTCAGGAAAGCAGAAGAAGAAGGATCAGCTCCTATTCGCCAAGAACGGACTAGCACAGCAGAAAGATAGCCATGGAACACGCAAAGGTGTGCTTGGGATATCGAAGTTTTTCTTTTACCGAACCTTCTGGAAGTGTTCCATCCCCACGGCGGTTTGTGCTAGGTGTCCTGCTGACACGGAGACAAAAGGGATAAAGAGTTCCTTCGTTTTATTGCATTTCGTTCGTAGGATCGTAATAAATCGCGTCGTCATTTTAGTGGCCGCTATTTTCCGTTTGATGAGGAGGGAATCTTGGGATTTCCGATGTAAAGTGTCCCACTGATCGAATTAGCTCTTTTTTTCTTTAACACGGATATCGCATAAATTATACCGATTAAGCCAATTCGATATTTCTCAAATATTTTCGTAAATCTTTTAATACCCTCGAACTTCGTAAAAAAATAAAGTAAATTGTAATGAATTAAGCAAAACCCACAAGTACATCTTTTTAAAGTAGCATCAGTTAACATTTTACTTATTTTTGTTGTTGCTGAAATAGTTAATGAGTCGTTGGATGTATGTTATATTAATTCTTTTCTATTACTACAGCATATCATAAACCATCTACCAGCAGGAGTAAATCGAAATAATAGAAAATAGACTTAAACCTCTGATACTTTAATCGGTATCATTACATATTTTTTACATAAACAATTTCTGCATGCCCAAAATGGCTGGGTATTTCTAGTGCCCATTTCCATATAATTGTGAACAACTTGTAAATGGGTCTAATTTTTTTTATAAAATAAACATTTAATTCTTATTTACTAAATATTTCAGACGTTCGAACCTCCCTTCGGCAGCCGAGTGGTTTATAACGGGATCGCGACAGACAAGGAAGTAGGGACGCATCGGATTTTGTTTGCTTGTATTACTGGTTGGAGCGCATTGGAGCTTTCTTGTTTTTGCCACACGTGATTTCCGTAATTCCTAAAACCAAATGTTAGTCTCAATCCAGCTTAACCCATTTCGAACAATGGGTAGTCAAAGAAGAGACCGAACGACGATTACTTTGCCAGCGACGGAACCCGAAAGCGCTGTTAACTTGACAAAAGGGACAGTCGCGCAACCGCAGCCATTGCGATGTAACGATCATTGTATAATACGCCTCTCACTTTCTAATTTCACGACTCATATTATGCGAGCTTTCGAAGATTTGGTGCCTGTAAATGAGAAAGCTGCACACTTTCAGCCAAGGGCGTCTTACCGATCCAGTCCAACCCTTAATCGGCATCCTATTCCAGTCGTATTGTTGCCTTTCTCGTTAATCAAAAATGTTCAATTCCTAGGTAAAAATGGGCAATAGGGAACCGGAGAAAGAATATAAAAGGGTTATTTTGATGAGGATTTGTGTACGAGGAGAACCTCGAAATTTTAAATTTGGTCGAAAACGAGTCCTTAGTCTAGGATTTAACGATGGTTTTAAATCCAATGCCGCGTGTAAAGAGAGAAAATTTGTCTCATCCTATGGAACATTAATAACGCTGCACCTTTTCCTCCATTAAAGGTATTCATCCTCCTCGCCACTCTAGTCCTCGCCTCTGCTCGACCACAGGAGCCTCACGACCATATCCCCATCATCCGCCAGGAACAAGACGTCGGCTTTGATGGAACCTACAAATACAGGTACAACGATAATCTGAAGAAATTAGATTTTCAGTCATTCCATTTTTCAGAGACGACGCAGCAGCTACATTATGCAGCGGTCTTTTTCCTCTTCCGTTATTTTTATAAATATTTCAACAAAACCTGTAAAATTATCCATTCACTGGATTTATCTGTACTTCTATTCATCCAGTAAAGTATTTGCGATTTTTTCCGTCGCTCTTTTTCGTTTAAAATAAATAACAACAAAAGAGAGTGGTTAAAAAATAATAAAAAGTATCCCTTCTATAAATGAATGTATCTTGAGCGAAGAACAAATTTTTTAACGAACGACTTGGCTCAAGGCGAAGACGCGTAGAAAAAAGATAATTATTAATTATTAAAAAGTGACAATTTTTTTAAGAATTCGAAACCTTCATCGTCCTTCCAACAATTTCCGTTGCTGATTCCTTTGCTCTGTCTTCGCAGCTACGAGACTGGAAACGGAATCGTCGCGGAAGAATCTGGATACCTGAAGAATGCCGGAGTTCCCGAGCAGGAAGCCCAGGTCGCCCAGGGGCAGTTCTCTTACACCGCACCCGACGGAACCCCAATCACCCTCCAGTACATCGCCGACGAAAACGGATTCCAGCCACAAGGAGCCCACCTTCCAGTGGCACCACCCATTCCAGAGGCAATCCAGAAGGCTTTGGACTACCTCGCCACCCTTCCTCCCCAGCAGCAGCAATAGGCTAAACGAAACCGCCTGACGATTGTGTTCAATGCGAATGTCCTTTTCTTTTGAAGAAGGTACCTTATTTTCTATTGTAAATAGACTCTGTCATATAAATAAATTTATGTTTTAATTATAAATAAATCGAATTATTTAAAACTATTCATCCCGAAAGCTAACAGATGTTGCGAATGTATGGATGCATTTTCTAAACTTCCTGGTTCATGTTGAATCTTCTAGAGGTGGATGGAAAAGCTCTTTCCTTTTCATTTAGAGATTGATGGTAAAAGCCTGGAAAAGCACCAATTTTAGCATTCTTTCGCTTTCTTTTACATACTCAATTTTCTCCAGTTATAAAGATTATGCAAGTATTTCATTATATTACCATATCATCATGCAATGAACAGTTAAGAATCTTCACAAATTAAACACTACGAAATCAAACTGACAATAATTCTTATTAAGATAACCCCAATAACCATAAAAAGATTGAAAAATCCTGGGCACATTTCAGCTACCAGATGGAAGTCATTAGTGGTATTACCAATAGATGATTTTAACAGAATCTAATATCAGTGAAATGTATAGTTTTTTGCGACCTTTTTATGGCTATTAGCGTTATATGATACATATTTTATCAATTTGTTTCATAAGTTCCTATTTTGTAAATTTGCTCAATAATTCTCAAGTGAGTTATGGTAGTTGTTAAAGTGATACATATGCAGCGGCGAACTTCTGCCTAGGCAAACTAGGCAGCTGCCTAGGGCGGGCGGGCGGGGGCTCCGACCAGTGGCCGAAATGGTACACATTGAGTACACAGGACACGGAAAATAATATGTCAATTTTTCCGAACGAAATGGAAAATAATTGACCATAGTTAATTTTTGACAAGTCAAGTGGCAACACTGTGTTTGTGTTCTTTGTTTGTTTTGCATCGCACCTGACTTCATTCTATAACTTGTCACTACTTGTCAGTTCGCGTTGAAAGTGTGTGTTAGAAAGTTGTATCAATTTCAATTTTGCGGCTCAAAGGTTTTATCTTCCACACGAATTTGCTGAGGTTAGTTAAGTTTACGATACGAGTAGTGTTGGCGACGGAAGCTAAAGAATGTGATAGAATTTTCTAGTGTTTAGTGTCTTAAGATTTTATAGAATAATCCCGTAAGATAGAATATTCCGGAAATGATTAGTGAATGGTAGTACAGGAACATTCTCGAAGGTTCTAGATATTTCGATATTGTATGCGTATAGAAAGTTCTCGAAAGTCCTGGAAAACTCTGGAAAAGTGTCGAATATTCTAGAACTCTGTGGAAGACTATACATAGAGTCAGAAATAACGAAGTCTGTGGACTATAGTGAGGTCATCCGTTCCTTTGCAGAGAAGAAAGTTCGTCGCGTGGCAATGTAATCTTGTAATTATATGTAAATGTAAAAATTATAATGTGTAAAAAAGTATAGTTGGTACTTGTCTATTTCATTTCTAAGTCTGCTTGTCTATTTTCTAAAGTCAAAATACGTTAAATAAATAAAAAATTAAAGTAAAGTTTGTTTTTTGCTAAATTGCCCAACTCTGTTAACTGCCTAGGGGCCCTGGGTCTCTATGTCCGGGTCTGTACATATGCAATCATTTTGGCAACTTTCTTTTATCTCAAAATTAATAAACCATTCCATTTCCTTCCAATAAATGCCGCTGCTCCTATAGATGCTCAATTTGCAGAGGACATAAAAATGAATCGAAACTATGCACGTTAATTCTCCTACCCACTTGTATTACATAAAAATTCAACCAAATATTTAACTTTCTAGAATAAATAATTCTGAAAAAGTTAAGTATCTCACCTTTTATTCGATTAAACAATTTCAAAATTCATAGCTATGTCTCTTTTGATTTAAAAGAAAAACAACATAAAGAGATGCTGAAGCAGACAGAAAACAGCAGTTTTTAAAAGTAAATTTAGACAGACAGGACAAACTGAGAAAATATGCACATTGAGACAGAATATTAAATGATTGGAGAAATAACGAAGTCTCTATTTGGTTTTATTTAGGAGAGGTTAGTACATCTGACAGACAGACAAACCAACCACATAAGCAGATTTTTTTGAAAAACCATGAAAAAAACCAATATTTGATCTTAGAAAAATCATCTTATTAATTCAGAAAATTACTTTATGTCCATATTGTTTATATGGTATATATATGCTATGAATCAATAACACTGTAAGCACAACATTTTTTATATACATTATATATATATATATATATATATATATATATATATATATATATATATATATATATATATATATATATAATTGCCTTGTGCGGAATGGAATCATGGATGCTACAGAAGAATTGTCTATGATTCTGGAATCGCTTCCAAATGTGAAACGTAAAATGGACTGATGAGAAAATATTAAGGAGATTCTTATAATTAAATTAGAGAGGAGATTGATGATAGAAATTATTAGAAAGTGGTGTGTAGCAGGCATTTCCTATTTATAGACTCAATGATTAAAGATATGAATTAGGGAAAACTGGAAGGCAAAAGAGAAAGAGATAGAAAATATTTTCAGCTGATAGATCACTTGAAATGAAAAGAGAGTTCATTAAGAATGGAAGATGATTGTGGTAAATATGAAAGTTTGGAGTAATTCATTTAAAATATAATTATGGACCACTCTTTGGGGAGATTATAATTATGTTTAAATGACCTAATTTTTATTAGCTCATTTTTTAAATATAAAAAACAAGCTATTGTCATTGCCTTGCCATCTGTCAGTCTGCCCAGCAGTAGACAATCAATGTTTTTTGTTATAACATATAGATGAAAAATTCTTTTTTATTTGGATTAATAAAATATTATGATTCACATATAGTAATCCCCCATTAGGTTAAATTTCCACCATTAGAGGAAGCCAAATTTGGAAAATGTATAACTTTAAATAGTCTATTTATGATATAAATTTCATATATGGTGGGGTATGGTGGTGATTTAATAAATAATACATTGGAATCTGCAGAATTAAGTACATTCTAGCAAAGTTTTATAGAAATTTTAGAACAATTTGAAATTTGAGCCAGAGCATGACAAACAGAGATATCTTTTCTTTGGTGATGTTGTGTTAGGCTGTCATAAATAATTGATATTGAAGAATCAAAATATGTACCAGAGAAAAACTATTAATGGAGTATACCTCTATGTCAATAATGAATTTAACATCAACGTTCATTTATGAGAGCACCATTAGCTATCATAAGCCCATTGTTATTAGGCTATATTTTAAATGAATTTAATTATTATTCAAATTATTTAATAATCAATATAAGTATAGTATAACATTATATAGTACATATAATTTAGTAATGGTTTTAAATGTAAATAATTCTTGGGAAAATACTGTATATTTGGTATTAATAAATGACAAATGAAAGTGTTTATTTTTTAAGAAAATAAACACTTGATTGGACATCCTTGTTTCATTTTACTTAGATATTTTTCTTGAAGCTCAGGTTGTTTATTTATCTATTTGGTGAATCATCTGTTATATACCAGCTCAGTGTTACAATAAATTTGCAAAATGAAATATCTTCATGGGTCTGCAATGTCTTGCATTGTATATGCTGTGCTGATGATCATTAACCATCTTTATATTATGGTAATTGAAATATTCCAGGAGACCTGATGGGGATACTTAATTCTCTAGGTCAGGAATCTCAATCTTGTGGCCCTGTGGTACTACAAAGTAAGGTAGTTCATACTAGATGGCCAAAACTCAAATGTATTTCTTATAAAATATTTCCCGTAAATCTAAGAAATTTAAGAAGTATGCTAAATCAGCACTTTTAAAATATAAGTAATTTATTGCTCATTCAGATTTATAAAAATCCCTCCTAAATATGTTCTTCGTACTGTTAGTGTGTGTTTTTCATATCAAAAAAACCTAATCCTCGATACCAAAACTAGCATTTTTTTTAATGAATGGGTTTAAGGTCACATTATAGGATTGGGGCAATATCTTACTTGTGGAAGGGAAGAATGAATGTCCAAACAATATGAAAAGGTGTGAAGACTGGGAAAGTTTGCGGCCCGCAGACTTGGCATGGTGCTTTAATGCAGCCTGTGTGTGGAAGGCCATCATGTGGCCTATGTGCCAATGTGAGTTTGAGACCTCTGCTTTGGATATTCAAACGAAAAAATCATTCAAACAAAAATTAGGTAACATATGGAGATATTGATGGTGATAAATCTCAAATATATACATAGCCTGTTAGGATGGAACTAGTTTCATATGCATAGGTTTGCAAATGCATAGTAGAAAGCTGGGCTGAAGTAGCAAGTGATTGTATCATGAATCGACATCAGGAATTTACTTACTCCAAGCCAGTGATTGCCACATTGAGTCTTTGTTCAATGAAGGTGAACACAAACTATTTGAAGAAGATATACCAGATTTGTTTCTTAATGCACTCATTGAATTTCAATTGAATCATGAGACCATATCTGAAGAATGTGGCAGAGATTTTTATTTATTCATTTACTTGTTAATATCCAAAAACAGCCATGTTTTGCCTTTTGCACTGAAATATGACAAACAAATAATTTGTATTAATTCATTAATTAATAAAATATTTTATAGAGATAAACTTAAAGAAATATTTCTTACACTATGAAATATTGCTGCAATTCATGAGCATTGTGAATAGGAATTTATGGCCCTTACGATGAAATTACCATTGACATTTATAATGACCAAGTAAATAAGACTTGATTGGAATTTATATTAGTGATATAAACTGCAATGCCACTGAGGTTCAGGGAAAAGTGCATTTACAAGCAAAGATTGTGCACTCTTTCAATTAAAAGTACATGTTTCTGGTTTGTTTTATGAAAAAGGAAAACTATTAAACAACAAATATATTCAATGAATAAATTGTGAACTCAACTAACACATTATTTTCAATAGGTGATACAGGCAAAATATTTTAGCAAAAAATGTTTGAATGAAGATAGTGTGAACTTCTGTTACAAAATCAGCAATGCCAGTAGTAGTCGTATGAATGATTTTCCGGAAAAGACAAAAGTTGAAACTTAAATACTGTGTATAGCAAATAAAATGGATAAGGTAAAATATATGGGTCTCAAAACAAACAAAGAAAATTCTTTAACACTGCAGATACTAAAAATGTGTTGCAATCAAGAGATCAACCAAATAAATAGTATCAACAGATTTCCATGCTGCTATAATTCTTCTGTAACATGTTAAATGCATTAGAAAGGCTGCACATTTTAAAATATCTAAAAGTGAGCAAACATAAATTTACAGTCCCCTCTTACCTTAATTTTCACTTTCACCTGAAACACTCATAAGGATAATCCACATGAGTTGTATCCCACCCAGACACCAATAAACAATGGATGTGTCATGAAGCATTATAAAATTGTATGTCCTGAGCCAGTGGTGGACCCAGAAAATGTCTTTAGGGGGAGGGGTGTTATACCAGTTACATACATGTTTTTGCAGTAATTGAAAAGTTATTCACATAAATTCTTTTTCATTTGACACAAAACAATTGAATAAAATAAGATTACATATAATGAAATTACAATTTACAAATTTTACTGGGTTGATTCATAAATGTGAAGCTAATATTTTTTTGGTTCTTCTTCAGCTCTAGGAGGGATGATCGCCTGGATCCGCCACTGCCCTGAATGGGAATTTTCAAGCATTATGCTTGTAACTAAAATTCTTAGAGCAATAATTTTTGTTCTAAAACTCTATCATACTGTTACACTAGTACATAAATATTTTCCATTATATACTTCAGTACATTTACTATTTTTTACATCTAATTTTTAAATTTATTTTAAAGGCTACTAATATAGCTAGATAATAAAATACATTGAGTATTTTAATACCAAAAGCATGAAAAACTATGGTTCAATCTGAAATTTCACAATTATAAATATTTTATGTCCAAGTTAGTTATTTCTGCAGTATCAATACTTGTTACTATCAGCATTCAAATGCTATATTAAACTGAAGATACTTTTATTGGATGAATGTACTTCTGCAAATCAAGTCCTATGTTTGAGCTTATCTAAATCAGTAAGTATAATTAAACACCAAATTGATAATGCGATTCTAAAAAAGTAAATAAATATTGAAACTTTCCTGAAATGCTTTACATAAATGAAAATATATAAGTAATATACTAAGTGTTCGTCTCAAAGATTATCTATCCAGCACCATCTCTTTCTTGATATATATATCCATGAATGAATATAACAATATTTTCTCATGACAACTAAGTTCATTAAGTTTAAGCATTTTTAAATATATTAATCCCTGAAAAAATTAATCTCTGCTGATCCTAATGAGCAAAACTCCATTTTTGGTGTAAAAAGTTTTGAACAAAAAAGGAACTTAATGAAAGATTACTAATTATCACCGACTGATTTTTACTTAACATGAGCTATCTTCTGGTTAGGTTTGTCTGAATCTCTTAAACAGGGCATGATAGAAGACAGAGCATTCAATTGAGAAGAGTAGTATGTATGTGAAGACAAGAGAGGCAAAGGGGGCAAGGAGGGAAAAAGAGGCAAGGGTGTAGAAAGAGTGGCAAGAAATATTTGTTTCACCTGCACTGTGTGTCAAAAAAAATAATCATTCACAAGATTGTAATAAAGATTAAATAAAATAGCAATAAATTTTGTTAAGTTGGTAGACGGGGCCCGTCGCCGTTGAACCCACGCATATGCGCCAAGTAGAGTAAAGATTTTGCCTCTTGAAATTTTTCGATGAACGCTCAAGGTATGGATTGCCGACGTGGGTGGGAAATATGTATTTATGTTCAATATAAATTTGCAGATAAAATTCGCGCATTAATTGCGAAAAGATGCTGTAATGCCGAAAAGAAAATCTCAGGTCTGGTCGGTCGTGACATAGGTAATCCTCGATATTTTCGGGCGCAAATATAGAAGAAGAAATGTGGGAGAATCACGCCAGAAAATACTGTGTTCTTCTTCAAAGTGTGAAAGAAGGGAAAGGGGAAGGTAGGGAGGGTACGGGTGAAAAAATACGGGTAGTCTCCCACGCGAGCTTTCTCGCGAGTATAAATACGCCAAAATTTCCTCAAGACGACACAGACTATTCAGGGAAGCAGAACAAGAAGGAACAGCACATATTCGCCAAGAACGGACTAGCACAGCAGAAAGATAGCCATGGAACACGCAAAGGTGTGCTTGGGATATCGAAGTTTTCTTTTACCGAACCTTCTGGAAGTGTTCCATCCCCACGGCGGTTTGCGCTAGGTGTCCTACTGACACGGAGACAAGGGGATAAAGATTTCCTTCATTTAATTGCATTTCGCTCGCGGGATCGTAAGTTTAACCTACAATTCGTTCCATCATTTTACGGTGCGCTTTTTCGTTCGATGAAATGGGAGATGAACAATGTCCGAGGCAAACTACCCCAGTGCTCGAATCAGCTAGTTTTTCTTTGACTTGTATTTCATATAAATTACGCCTATCAAGCCACCGGTTTCGTTATTTCTCAAATCTATCATACTTTATCGACATATTTCTGAAAGCATTATATTCCAATTAACAACGTGACAGTATGTCCACCATAGCCATCGCGAGCTTAGGGAAATTGCATAATACACACTTCGATTTCTAGACATTCGCCCACGGCCATTACTTGGAAGTGTGCCGACTGAGGCAAAAAGACAAAAATGTCACCCCAGTCCACGTCACATGGATACAGATCAGCCGCTGTTATGCTGTCCCTAGAATAATGCCGCCTAGGGACTAGGCCAGGAATGGCAAGTGGTTTTTGTATCGCGTGCCAAGAAAGTAATGAGTCATGTAACTTTTTTCTGCGTGCCATTAGTGTACTAGTTCTCCAAAAACTTCATATCGTATACAGAAAGTACAAGCTTACGCGTGCCACGTATTTGGCAGCCCTGGCATAAGTGTTAACTCTCAAACTCGCCTTACGTGAAGGCCTTGCAATAGGGACATCCTATGTGGGTTTCGGAAGATTCGGTGCCTTTAAATAAGCTGACTTCGCATTTCAACGGTATAGATTGAGTCCGTATGGCAAGCTTCAATCTTAAAGAAAAGGACGTCATAACCAGAGATAAAATGCGATTATTGTATTTCGCAGAAAATACTCCGAGACTTCGCGATTTGAAAGTTCGCCCCAAACGAGTACGTCATTTAGTTTCGAAGGATGGTGGTTTATTTGTCTCATTCGCCGGCGCATTGATATCACCCTATTTTTTCCCTCCATTTAAGGTAATCATCCTCCTCGCCACTCTTGTCCTCGCCTCTGCTCGACCCCAGCAGCCTCAGGACCCTATCCCCATCCTCCATCAGGAACAAGACGTCAGTTTTGATGGAACCTACAAATACAGGTATAACGATAATTTGAAAAAAAAATACGACTTTACAGCTGTTTTTTCTCTGGTTAATATTCTCAATATTTTCGTACTGCATGGAAAATTGTCAGTCCCTCAGATTTTCCTTTTCCATTCAACCAGTTTCAACGACATCCCTGATGGGTGGTAGTCTTTCTCATTTAAAACTATACGGAAAGTAATGCTTATGTTTTTAAAATGATAAAAGTTTTACTCCGATAAATGAACGTATTTTGGGTACCTAACAAAGCTTTAACAAGTCCACCGAGCATGAAGACATGGAGATAACTTTTGAGGTGAAATTTCAAAATTATCAAATTATGACCATCAACGAGTAATTCGTCATCCTTTGAACAGTTTCCATTGCTGATTTAATTGCATTGTCTTTGCAGCTTTGAGACTGGAAACGGAATCGTCGCAGAAGAATCTGGATTCGTGAAGAATGCCGGAACTCCTGAGCAGGAAGCCCAGGTTGCCCAGGGACAGTTCTCTTACACTGCACCCGACGGAACCCCAATCTCCGTT
This sequence comes from Tanypteryx hageni, assembly GCA_028673005.1. Classification (NCBI taxonomy): domain Eukaryota; kingdom Metazoa; phylum Arthropoda; class Insecta; order Odonata; family Petaluridae; genus Tanypteryx; species Tanypteryx hageni. The sequence continues at coordinate 46,872,736 of CM054117.1, forward strand.
CAGTACGTGGCAGACGAAAACGGATTCCAGCCACAAGGAACCCACCTTCCAGTACCACCACCCATACCAGCGGCAATCCAGAAAGCTTTAGATTTCCTTGCCACCCTTCCACCCCAGCAACAGCAATAGGCTAATCGAAACCATCTGACAATTGTGTTAAATGAGCATGTCCTTTTCTTTTGAAGAAGGTACCTAACTTTTTATATTGTAAATAGACTATCGCCATAAAAATAAATTCATATTGTTATTATTAAAACATCAATTTAATTGAAACTATTCATCCCTAAACCTAATTGATGATGCGAACACATGAATGCATTTCCTAAACTCCCTGGTTCAAATTGGTTCTTCACAAGATGCAGATTGATGAGTGGAAACTAGGTAACACCAATTTTATCATTAAGAGTGTTTCGCTTTTTCAATCATGTATAAATTTCTATATGCATACAATTTTGTTAACATCTTATATTACTGTAAGCAAATAATGAGAGGAACAATTTTGGCTCATGTTATAGTGGTGCTTAGGCATTGATGGAGACAGTTTTCTTTTAGCTCGAGAATCATAGTCATTTAATTTATTCTAAAATGCCTTTCCTCCCAAAAGTCTTCATTTGCATTGTAGTTACAAATGTATCTCAAATAACGTTTGTCAATTCTTATAAATACAGGTGACTCAATTATCTGCATGTGGATTACCCCTATGTGGCTTATGAAGTCTACAGTAATGGCTGTCCATGAAACATACTCGCTAAAGTATCTCCACTAGCTATAAAAAGATTAGGAAAAGTCCTGTGTGCATTTCAACTGTCATCAGTGCAATTCACATTTAGAATATTTAACACGTTCAACCCGGCACATAATTTTGACAAAAATCCTTAAAAATCGGGGTGACCACCACAGATATTCTGTATCGGGCGGCTAAGTAACTATGTAGTACTTGCTATTTTAAATACATTTCACTAACTTATTTGATGTTTTTCAATTTCTCTGCAACATTTTGCCTCCGTACAGAATGATGTAGTTGTGACTCACCGATGACCCACGCCGGGTTGAACGTGTTAAACAGAATATACTTTCAATGAAATACACAGTATTGTGACCTTTTTATTGCTATTAAAGATATATGATATTTATTTTAACAATATGATTTTTTATTGCAATTTGTTTTAGCCAGTAGACTAGCTTGATTATTCTCAATTATGAAATAATTTTGACATCTTTCATCTCAAAATACCTAAACCATTTCATTGCTCTCCAATAAATGCTTCTGCATTTTCATTTTGTAGTGGATGTTAAAATGAATCTCAACTAGGGTAGTAAATTTTCATATTTACTTAGAAACTCAATGAAAAATTCACTCTCTAGAAATTTACTTCTGATCAAGTTCAGTGTCTTGCCTTTTCTTCAATCAAACTATTTATAAATTCCTCACTATATGACTCTTTTGATTAAAAACCTGGATTAGATTTTAAGAGCATGACCTTATACAAAATTTATTCAGAAAAATGGAAAAACTACCCAGTTTATGTCCAAATGCTAAAATGTTATTCAATGCTGTGTCCCAGTTAAACTGGCATTGGTTGTGCACTTCAATAATTACAATAATGGGATGAATTAACAGTTCATGTTTATATTACCATAACCAGAATAGTCCAGGAGACCTGATGAAGAAACTTAATTATCTATATATTTCAGTGAAAACATCATTCAAACAAATATAAGGTAACATATGGAGATATGGATGGTGATAAATCTCAAATATATTCATAGCCTGTTAGGATGTAACTAGTTTCATATGCATAGGTTTGCAAATGGATAGTAGAAAGCTGAGCCGAAGTAGCATGTGATTATATCATGAATAGACATCTGGAATGCAATTATCCCAAGCCAGTGATTGCCAAAGTGAGTCTTTGCTCAATGAAGGTGAACACATCATTTGAAGAAAATATACCAGATTTGTTTCTTCATGCACTCACTCATGCACGGTTTAGGAGTTTGTTTTAAAAAATTATTTTTTTAAATTTCTTTAACTGTAAATTTTGAAGAATGGTAATGTTTAGAAGTTATCTCTGTTATAAAAATCTTATATCGGTTATTTTTACTTGATTATTTATAACCGCCAAATTTCATAACAACAGTTTGCATCTCAATTCTTATGATAAAGTAATGAATTTCAAAATCTTCACCATTTATAAAAATCACTTAAATTTACCTTTCCTAAAACTGAAGGAAAGTTTTCAGATCAGCTTGTATTGAGGCAATAAATGAATAGCTTATCCTAAATTCAAGTTTATCATAAGGTGCCCTTGCTAGCAAAGATCGTGCAATCCTTCAATTTAAATTAGATATTTCTGGTTTGTTCTATCAGAAAGGAAGAGTATCGGGCAAAGAAAAATTAAATAAAGGAATTGTCAAACTCACCTCATAGTTTACATCCAATAGGTTAAATGGGCAAAACATGAAGCAAAAAGATGTTTGAACGAGGAATGTGTGATTTTCCGTTACAAAGCATCACAAGTAGTAATTCCATGATTTGGTTTCCTCAAAAGACAAAAATTACAACTCAGATAAATGCTGTGTATAGCAAATAAAATGAACATGATAAGATAAAATATATGGATCTCAAAACAATCAAAGAAAATTATTTGCACTGCAGATACTAAAAATCTGTTGTTGCTAAACACATTCAAGATATCAGCCAAAGAAATAGCAGCAAGAGAAATTCACATTGCTGAAATTCTTCCATGGCATGTTTAATGCATTAGAAAGCCGGAAAAATTTTAAATATCCAAAACTGGACAAACAGAAGTTTAACATCCCCTCTTACCTTAATCTTCTCTTTTACCTGAAGCACTCATAAGGATAATCTACATAAATTGCATCACACCAATAAACTATGTGTCTTGAAGCATTATGATGTTTAGGCCATAATCTAGCCCTGGAATCATAGGTTGGTGGCCCACTTACTTCTTCAAAATTCTTCATGTGGCAAATGTGTTCTATGTATCATTACTGTTTTAGAGAATTCTGACCATAATATTGCAACAGATAGTTACTTTACAAGTCTTGATTAGGCCAGAGAATTAGAAAAGAGACAACTGACATTTGTTGGAATAATACGATAAGTTAATACTAACTTTCCTCAAAAAGTAATTAATCCAAAAGGCTTAAAGCAATATTCATCAAAGTTTGCCTTTCAAGATTCTACACTTGCTTCTTACTGCCCAAATAAGGGTAACCTTGTATTTCTCCTTAGCACCATGCATTGTACACCAGATATCTGCCCTGAGTAACATGCTAAGGGATATATAATTCTTTATTACAATGCGACTAAATCAGGGGTTGACACAATTGATAAGCCAGTAAGAACATATGCAGTGAAACGAATGAAAATATGTTGGCTAATGGTCATATTTAAAAATACGACTGACATAAGTTGCCTGAAAGCTTATACTGTATGGGTTCAAATGAATCCTGAATGGAACATAAAAATGACTATCCTCGAAGGGAGTACCTGTTGGAGCTTGGAAAATCTGATTTCTCTAAAAGAATCTAGGCAGACTGGACAACCAAGAACTTTGCCACAAAATAAAGCAAGCTTTAAGAGAGGTCAATGAATTGCCCAAGAGTGAATAATAGGTATGTTATGACTACTTGGGACATATGTGGTAGTTTTATGGAAAGATTCATGTTATGCATGCAAATACAAAGAATAATTAGTAAGACATATTAGACTAAATCGATTAGTAGTATTGATTCATGTATGTTTGCAGTATTTTGTAACCAAGAGATTAATCTATGCATGCCGTTTTTACAATTAATATATTTAAAGTACAAAATTATTTTTAATTAACAATAATAACAGCCAGAATGGTTTATGTAGGAACATGGTGCGGGATGCAGTTGCACCACTGCTTGCACCTCAATTCGACACTGTATTATGCCCCACATGGAGAAATTTCTGTGGAAGCCGATGTGGGTGGTTAGCAGGTGTGCATATCCAATTTAAATTTGCAGATGAAATTCGTGCCTATATTGTGAAAAATTATGTAATGATGAAAAGAAAATGCCACCTCTGCCTGGTCGTGACATATTCCCCACACCAGATATTTTTAATGGAAAAAAATCTGTAAAAAAGTGAGAAGATTTTGCCAGACATTACAGTGTTCTTCTTTAAAGTGTGGAAGAAGGGAAGGGGTGGGTGAGGGAAGCACAAATAGCTTATCATTTTTAAAAAATCTTTAATTTAATTTACCTAAAGTAATAAAAAATTTTCAGTGGCTGAAATTTAAGGTAAGCTTGTATCAAGGTATTTACTATAATACCTACCACATTCATCAAAAAGTTGCTTTTAAAGCAAAGATTGTGCATCCCTTCAGTTGAAATTACTTATTTCTGGCATGTTCTACAAAAAGGAAGATTATTTATCAAAGAAAATTCAATGAATTAATTGTGAAACTCACAGTGAAGTTCATCCCCAGTAAGTGATATGGATAAAACATGAATCAAAAAATGTCTCAACAAAGAATGTGTGAATTTCAGTTACAAAATCAGCATCACTAGTAATAATTTCTGATTGGGTTTCCTGAAAAGACAAAAGTTGCAACTTAAAAAAATGTAAAGATTAACAGGTAAAATGCAAAAGACAAGATAAAATATGTATATGGGTTTTTAAATAAACCAAAGGAAATGCTTTAACACAGCAGATAATTAAAAAATGTGTTGCATTTAAGAAATCGACCAAATAAATAGTATCAAGAGAGTTGCATGTTGCTGATAATTCTTCCTCAATATATTTAATGTATTAGAATGCCTGCATATTTTAAAAATATCAAAAACTGAGCAAACAAAAATTTACAGTCCCCTATAACCTTGATTTCCACTTTCACCCAAAACATTCATAAGAATAATTCACAAGAAATACATACTACCCAGACAAGCTATAGATCAGCGGGGGCCAAGCCTGCTTACCCTCAGAGCCGCATATGATAATCTCCCTACGTTTGAGAGCCACAAGACACGCATTCTGCACACAAATATATATGAACAGTAAGCATAACTTGTATATGATGCAATACAGAGAGACTGCATGCCCATTAAGCATCCTCAAAAGGTCGTCTTACTCGCACAGCGTTATCGCATTCTGACGTGATAAGCCTTGATATGCCCTTGACTGTGAATGAATATGAGCCGCACGTTAAGTTAAAAGAGCCGCATGTGGCTCGAGGGCCGCAGATTGGCCACCTCTGCTATAGATTATACTCGTATAATAAACAAATGAATCATTAAAATCTTACCATTTATAAATCATTCGTTTTTACCTTTACCTAAATTTGAAGTAAAGTTTTAAGGGGTTGGCATAAATTTAAGATCAGCTTGTATTAAGGCATTTATGCTTATAGGAATCTTAAATCCATGTAAATCAAAAAGAGAGTTTACAAGCAAAATCGTGTTTTACTGACTTCCAAGGTGCTTTTATTATTTTAAACCCTGCAAAAATGTTTTTTTTAATCTTCTGCTGTTCCTAATTAACCAACAGTCCTTTTTTTGCACAAAAATTGTAAATCAAATAAGAATTGGATAACAGATTTCCAGTTACGACCAGTTGATTTGTAATAAGATTAAGATTCTCCTCGTTGAATTTGGTAGGATTACTTTATGGTGGCATGACAAAACACATTTAATTGGCTAGCATGGTATGGGAATATCAAGGTTTGTGTAAGAAGGCGAGAGCATGGAAATACGGCAGGGAGAGAGATAGTAGTAACCAATTAGGAGCAAGGAGAATAAGGAGCGTTGGGGTTTCTCCTCCTGTAATGTATGTCGAAAAAGATTACCATTCAGGTTATTATAAAAATGCTAAATAAAACATCAATATATCCTATGGATGTTGAATGATTTATGCAGGAACACGGTGTCGGATGGAGCTGCACCAATGTATATGGCTCAAGTCGACATAATTTTGCCCCACTTGGAGAAATTTCTGTGGACACCGACGTGGGTGAGCAAGACGTGTGCATATCCAATATAAATTTGCAGATAAAATTCGCGCCTATATTGTGAAAATGTGCAGTAATAACGAAAAGAAAATCCCTGGTCTGGTCGGTCGTGGCATAATTCCCGCACCCGATATTTTTGGTCGCAAATATCTGAAAAAGTGAGAGGATTTTGCCAGTAAATACAATGTTTTACTTTGAGGCGTGAAAGAGGAGGGGGTGAGAGGGAGGTGAAGAAGGTGGGTGGAGGAGGGACGGGTAAAGAGAATTGCGCGTAGTCTCTCTTTCTCGCGAGTATAAATACGTCAAAATTTCCTCAGGACGACATAAACCATTCAGGGAAGCAGAACAAGAAGGAACAGCATCTATTCGCCAAGAACGGACTAGACAAACTGAAGATAGCGATGGAATACGCAAAGGTGTACTTGGGATATTGAATTTTTTACCGAAAATTCACGAGGTCGTATGTTTTGCCCACAATCCGCTCCAGCATTTTAGTGGGCGCTTTTTCGTTCGATGAAATGGGAATTTAAGAATCTCTGGGGTAAACTGTCCCAAAAAGCGAACGGCTATTTCTTCTTTAACTTGGATTTCATTCAAATGACTCCTCTAACTTCAATCGCTTTCGATATTTCTTGACGAGATTCGTAAATCTCTAATGCCGAGGTATTCCTAAAAAATAGGGGAATTTTTAAGCGAACTAGGCCAACGCCGCAGATACGTTTAAAAAATAAAAGCCTCGCAGCCACGTAGCTTTGTCGCAGTGAATTATTTAGCGAATCATTGGGTGTACGTTTTATTATTTCTTTTCTATTTCTACAGCATATCGTAATTTAACTAACAGCAGGAACGAAACGGGACATCGCAAGTTACATGCGCTTAGGCCTCTGACACTTATAACGGTGTCATTATATTCATTTAAAGTGAATGTTTAATGCTTGCAGAATATGGATGAGTATTTCTAGTGTATATTTGCAGTAAATGGATCTTAAGTATATCAGAAGGAAACATTTCGGTTTTTACAAATTATTCCAGACGCTTGAACCTCCCTTCGTTAAACGTGTGAGCGCACGTAAGCTTTTGTTTTTTTTGCCTTTTTGCCGTGAATATCCCTATTCGTAAAACCAAATCATAGCCCCAATACGGTCTAACCACTCAGAACAATAGATCGTCAATGAGACCGAACTAAAATTACTCTGCTTGGGGAGGAACCTGAAAGAGCTCTAAAATCTACGATGGAGAGCAATCTCACAACGGGCATTTCGACCTAAAGATCATTGTATGTCATATCTCTCACCCTCTAAACGCAAGCCCAATCCTACGTAGACTTCAGAAGATATATTGCGTCTAAATTAGATGGCTGCGCATTTCAACAGTATAAAATTAGTCCATATAGCAGGCTTCAATCCCCAAAAAAGGGAGATAGAATAATGTTGAACTAATTCTTCGAAAGTACTTCGTAGTAGTAGTTCGTCACAAACGAGTCCATCATTTAGACTCGAACGATGGTGTTTTATTTGTCTCGCTCATCGGCACCTTAACAACAGCTTACCTTTTCCTCCATTAAAGGTAATCATCCTCCTTGCCACTCTAGTCCTCGCCTCTGCTCGACCACAGCAGCTTCAGGACCCTATCCCCATCGCCCGCCAGGAACAAGACGTCGGCTTTGATGGAACCTACAAATACAGGTACATATAATGATTAATTTGAAAAAAGCAATATTTTACGGCTGTTATTTCTTTTTCGGTTACCTATTACTCTCAATATTTCCGTACTGCATGAAAAACTTTCGATCCCTCAGATTTGTCTTTCCGTTCATCCAGTTAAGTTTCAACTTCTCCGACCATCAGTAATCTTCCTCATTTAAAGGAAACTTTACCACAATGAATTTATATTGTTTTAATAAAAAGTAATACTCCTATAAACAAATGTAAAGGAGGGTAAACAAAACAATTTTGAAAAAAGTCCGTTGAAGACGATGGCACACGGGGATAACTTTTTAGCCGCAAATTCGATACATAGTAAGCTAATTTTGTTGGTAAGGCAATCTGAAGAATCTGATTGGCTGCCAAAAAGCCAATTATATCTTGAGGAAGTTTAACCTTATTTCCCTTAAAAATGCAATAAATAAATAAGAAGTTAAAATATTAATCGCTATTGAATTTTAAATATTGGTAAAATATATCAAGTTATATGCCGCACCACAATCAAAATTTAGCATACATTTTATCTCATGGTAACTATGTACAACAAAAAATAAATAAATAAGTAGGGATGGGCCGCGAAGGAATCGAGAGGAGTCGACTCCTAAAGCTCTATCACCAAAGTATGGCATCGTTTTCCGCTCGGTTGGCCGACAAACAAGCCTTCTCATTGGTTGAGAATGACCAGCTGCCATTTTCGGCCTAATTCTAGCCTCATTGCTGTGCAGTTAGAACGAGCGAAGGGACGGTTTGGTGTTTAGTGAGCGAATATTTCGTAACAGTATGCCTCAGTGCTGTGCTTTTGGGTGCTATTCGAAACCTGAGAAGGGGAATAAGCATTATAGTTTACCTACAGGTGCTCGGAATGAAGAAAGAAGGAAAACATGGCTTCAAAAACTTAATCGTAAGGACTGGGTCCCAGGTTGTGTGTTGTAAGTTTATTATATTTCTTATCGGTTTACCTAATTATTTGTTTTAAACAATAAATGGAGTATAGAGAGCTTTATCGACTCCGAGTGCACGGTGGCATGTTGTGGCATTTGAATCAACTAAATAGCGAAACTGCACTATCTCGGCGTTGTTGCTGAATTGTTTTCTATGTAAACATTTAAAAATAACATTAAAACCGCTGAGTGACACAAGATTGTAAACTAGAATTAATACGAGAGACAGATAAGGAGAGAGACAGATGGAGAGAGAGACAAAATTAAATGTTACAAAGATTAAAAATAATTTTTGGCGTATAAGAATTGTACTTGTAGCGTAATGTATTTCTTTGTCAAACAATTTCTATTCGCCCAAAACTATTTTAGCTCTCTGAAACACACAATTATGTGAATTTTATATTTATTGCTTACTTTTTAGTGCATATACAAGTTGGGTTCATTAATTATTATTTCAATTTTAACTTAACACTTAATTCACGCATACCCGTCATATATAACGGGAAATTACGCTGGTCAAATAATAACAATCGAAGAGTAATTCGTCGACCGAACAGTTTCTGATTTCAATATTTTTTACTCGCAGCTATGAGACTGGAAACGGGATTGTCGCGGAAGAATCTGGGCACCTGAAGAATGCCGGAGTTCCCGAGCAGGAAGCCCAGGGGGGCAAGTCTTGAAATTTTCGTTACGACTTACCGATGGATTTTTGTCGTTAAGATGACGTCAATCGACGAGATTTATTCGTACGACAGTATGAGCGAGTCTTGAAAATTATCGTTCATAACGACATTATTGCTACGACAAATTATCATCGAACGCGTAACGATGAGCAATGAGGTGTCGTTAAATACGCTAACGATAAATATTTATTCGAGTTACTTAGTAAAAATGGCCGCGTACAGACGTTTGCATTTGCTTGTGGGAGCCGCTGCAGAGGAAAGGAGGGTATTAAGGAGGGAGCGATTTCTTCGTGACCGGCAAAACGCATTCCATTTGCCCGAGGAAGATTTTTGTTTGATATTTAGGCTTAATCAAGAAGCTGCGATGTATGTTTGCGATGTATTAAGGCCTCATATAAAAGCTACGAGAAAATCATCGCTGCCCGTAGAACTAAAAGTAAATAGCTATAGTGGTTAATAATAGTATTCGTGGTTATAAAGCATTTTCTCTATGACTGATTAATATGACCTGCTATTTAAATATTTTAATAATATCGATTAAACCAAATAAGTAAACAAGGCAGCGTTTAGTGGATTCAACAATTTAATTGGTGTATTTGTTATGTTATTTCTGGAAAGGTCCTAACAGCGTTGAACTTTTTAGCTACTGGCAGTTACCAGAGGCCAGTTGGACTGAATTTGTATTTGGCTGTCAGTCAAAAAACTGTCAGTAGATGTTTAATAGAGGTGACAAATGCAGTAAACGAATACATGCTGAAAAATTGGGTGATTTTTCCTATGTCACAGGCTGAACAAACAGCCATTAAAACTAAGTGAGAACAAAATTATTTTAGTGTATATAACATATTTTAGGTTTTCCTCTCTTTAATATTTTTTCTTGAACTTTAAGATTTATGGCAGAAAAAGGATTTCCTGGGGTAATTGGAGCAATAGACTGCACCCATGTAAAAATTAAGGCTCCAAATTTAACAGACAGAAATCATCCAGAGCATCTATATGTTAACCGACATGGTTATCATTCAATTAATGTGCAATTGGTAAATAAGAACTTATTTGAAGTGTTTCAAATGTTAAAACTATTTTGTTTATTAATTTTTTAAAATCACAGATATGCGACTATGGATTACGCATTTTAAATGTAAATGCAAAATACCCTGGTGCTACGCATGACTCCTTTATTTGGAGAAGTTCCAGTGTTTACGAAGCATTGAAAGAAAACTACATTGCAGGAAACCGTAATGCATGGCTCCTAGGTTAGTTGCATAGTTATACACAAAGTATTTGGTCTGTAGCCAAATCACTTTACTCGTGTATGTTGTTCCTTACAGGGGATAGTGGGTATCCACTACAGCCATGGTTGATGACACCCATTTTAAATGCAGCTCCAAAGGTTTTCTGATGCCCATGCAATGGCTCGTAATTGCATAGAAAGATGTAATGGAGTGTTAAAAAGCAGGTTTAGGTGCTTGTTATCAGAAAGGGGCTTGCATTACAGCCCTCAAAGGGCATCATTAATTATAAACACTTGTGCAGTGTTTCACAATATCTGCAAACATTTCAATTTGCCAGATTTTGATGTCATTGTGGCAAATGAACACAATGACACAGATGCCATTGAAAACTTAGGCCAGAGGGATGACAGAGATAATTGGTTCAACCAAGGTATTAACATTAGGAATCAAATAATACGAGCAAGATTTTCCTAAATTTATAAAATAAATATTACCATTTATCATGAAACAAGTGTTTTATTAAAAATTATTGTTGCAAAATTATTTCAAAAAATTATTTGTAAAAATTGAAAATGTTTCTGCTATTTTAGCAATAGCATTTGCCTGCTTCTCTGCTGCCTCAGCCTTTCTCCTTTCACATTCCTTAATGTCCCCCAGTAAAATTTCAATCCCTGACAATATTTTTATTTTTTTCTCCTCCATAATCCTGTGCTGCTCTGCATTTTTCTCTTCTAATTTTGCAAACTTCTCTGTTGCCCTGTCGTATGGAGTTACTCTTCTGCCTGCTCCATCATATGACAGTAATTAAATTTAATCTAATGATATTACTAATTTAATATAAATAGTTTCATATTTCTTGGGAAAATAGCAATATATTAAATGACTTATAAACCGTTATATGCCATGTAAATTTACCTTTTGATTTAAAAAGTTGGCGACTAGCATTGGATGAAGGAGGAATGAGAGGGTCAGGAGATTTATTAGTTATTTCATTCTCATCCTTTTCTTCATGCATGTAAGGAGATGGTGGGGGAAGTAACACTTCGCCATGAACATGATGGCTGTGAGTCATCAACTTCTTCTAATGAATAGATTTTCCATAAAAACCTTTTAAATGTTATACTTAAGTTACAACTGAAAGCTACATATGATTATTTATACCAACCCATTTGAATGAAAGATGGCTCACTCACAACCATTTCTTCAGTCTCTGGTGTTACAAGTTGAGCTGATCCCTTTTGTTTAGAAAATACCAATATTTATAATCCAATAAAACCAGTATTCAATAATTTCAATTGAATTCTAATATTTACAGCTTATCGTCGAAATACCTCAATTGGTGATTCAAGACAATTTTCTTCTCCCAAAGCAGAAATATTCCCTATCATTTCCATCAACCTTTCTTCTAAATTACTCAGTTTATCTTTGAGGGCTCCTCCACCTCCTGTGCCTCTCATATGTTTATGTACCCTTAAACATTTTGCCCTAGTGGCACATTTCCAATCAGCCCAAGTCTGAGAGAATATAAGGAGATACTGTTGGATCAATTCTTAGTACTATTATTAAATAATGTGCATATATATAATTAAAATTGCAGTTCACGATTAATAGATGCATTCTAATTATAAACAATGATGAATCAATCTATAAAATACACAATTCCTTATTTATAACATTATACCACTATATTTGTTCCTAAAGAAAGTTCATGATGAACCAATGAATAATTCATTATAGTACCTATGCTACATTTCAATTAAAATCCTCCAATGGTAATTTTTGCAGCACAAAGATTCTTACTTCTGCTTTACAAATAATTGAGTACCAAAAGAGAGAAACTTAATGTAGAGCTTTCTCATTAAATCATTAACAAATTTCAATTAATAATACAGTACTAAACTAATGCCTAACTAGAGAATATATTACTACCATCTTCATAGAAATTAGAAATTACAGTAAATTAGTAAAATATAAATAACAGCTATTGAAAACATTTTACAACAGAACTAAACTAATGCCTAAATAGAGAATAAAATACTACCATCTTCATAGAAATTAGAAATGACAGTAAATTAGTAAAATATAAATAACAGCTATTGAAAACATTTTACAACTGTGATTCTGAAAGTGATTTCGGAAAATTAAAAAAATTACATAATAGGAAATAATATTATATAAAACCTTATTTGTTCAACAAAGATATGTAAAGGACTGTATTTTGCGCATTAACTATAACCTTCTTCCACTTATTGACATCTCTTGCAGGACCTTTCCCGTCGCTATTTAAAATAGCTACCAATTCCTCCCAGCATTTCTGCTTCGATTTTGAATTGAAAGTAGCCGTGATTTTTCCTGAACGGAATTCATCATGGTTTAACATATATTCTATAATTATCTCCTGCTGCCTTTCTGTAATCTTGGAGCCTCGAACTTTCCTCTCCATAATTAATATCTTCAAGTTTCTAACTACCACTACTGAAAATTAGTACGTACGCTTTCTGATTGTCAGATGTTTTGATTTTTCAACCTTCGTTAGCAAACCAATGAACGAAATTTTACGGTCAGTCGTAACGATAAATTTCAAGACTCGCAAAAAAGTTCGGTAGAGTGATCGTTCGTTATGAGGCTAACGAAAATTCCTTCTATAACGAACCCGACAATATTTCATCGAACCGTAACGAAAATTTCAAGACTTGCACCCCAGGTCGTCCAGGGGCAGTTCTCTTACACCGCCCCCGACGGAACCCCAATCACCATTCAGTATGTCGCAGACGAAAACGGATTCCAGCCACAAGGAGCCCATCTTCCAGTGCCGCCACCCATTCCAGTGGCAATCCAGAAGGCTTTGGACTTCCTCGCCACCCTGCCACCCCAGCAACAACAATAGTTTTAATCATACCGTTTTGATACCATATTGAATGTGCGTGAGATTGTTTTGTGAAGACGGTACCTAATTTTTCTATTGCCAAAACACTATCGCCCTCAGAATAAATTCATATTTTTATAATTAATACTTCAAATTAATTTAAACTATTAATCCCTAAAAATAACTAAGTATGCGAACGTGTGAATGCGTTTCCCAAACTCCCTCGCTCAATGTGATTCTCCGTGGCATTGTTAAGTGAAAAATATGCCAATTTTAAAAACTTTTTTCACAATACTCACTGGCGTCTTGTATTCTAGTCGGATTTATGAATCAAATTTTAAAATGCGCATGCGCAAGTTCAACAACGCTTCGCATGGGAGTTTCTCGTTTTCCCGAAATACAAAATATCTGATGTGTCCAGCACATTGCTTTCTCCATACAGAGTAGTGAATATGATTGCTTTCTACATCGGCGTCAAAATAATTTAAGGCAATTGCACTTGCGAATATTTTTTAAACACTGAATAATTTTCACAGTGAAATATAATTTGAATCACTTTTTACATTGGAAAAAGAATTAATAAACAAATTGTTATCTGTTGCTATGGATAAAAAATATCGATGCGGTGGCATCACTATCAGTATTTAAAAGAAAATTTGTTTACAAAATTTGACGCTAAACGGAATTGGGGTACATTTCAAAGCAATTCGAATTACCTTTGACAGTCTAGGAATCGCTATCAACAATTAAAAAATTTATCAATGCAACGGAAACTATAGTAATCACTTTTTGTATCCTGCTTAGGTTCAGACGGATAATCAAAATATATCTTAAACAATTGTTTTATGAAAAAATGTTTTAAACAAAACTTTTAGAAAATCATATTGTCTACAACTTTAGTTATAACAAATGTTTACATTAATAAAGTTCTAAAGGAGATATTTGAAAAACGGAAAATGACCAGAGTATACCTTCACTTCCGTTTTATCGATTTCTGCAAAAACATCTGTTCAGACCTGAATTGCCAATAAAAATCCTAAATATAAAGATTTGTGCAGATGTGATAATTAGTTTTTGAGTTAGAGCACGCACAAAATTTCTATCACACAGCTATCATCGAGATAACTGTAAAACGAGTAAATTTACATAAAAGTCAATGTATGTTTTCATAATAAAGGTATCGAATTATTTGAAACTATTCCTCTCCAAAAGTCACTGATGTTTGGGATGCTAAGGTATCATTTTTACATGATCGGCAAGCAATAACACAGCTTGCTCAAGAAAACTGGTTAACATCCGCTTCGCCGCGCTCTGCTGCCTACGAGCATTGTAATTTTTAGGTTATCCTTCCAATCTGGAAGAGATACGTGGTGTTAGCAAGGACCCAACAATGAAGGAAGAAATCCTTTGGAAACCAGCCTAAAAAAGAAAGTTTCACGGGTCCCGGGTGCAAAGCAACTTGGCTGGAATGAACGTCAAGCTGGAAACAAAACCAACCCCCATTCGAGGGACTAACGACATCATATTTAGGTCTCGATTATGAGTTTCTTAGAGAAGGAGGGAAAATGAGGGTAGAATAGGGGAAAGGAGAAAAAGGACAGGATAAATTATAAAACCTATATGCGAAGGACTTGGTCGCGGACCTGTTTGACGAGAGCTACCACGCCATATTAAACTAGCTAATGAGATGAAATTGTGATCGCCTTGAGGTGCGGTCTCTTAGACAGCTCTTGTTTATTATT
This sequence comes from Tanypteryx hageni, assembly GCA_028673005.1. Taxonomy (NCBI): domain Eukaryota; kingdom Metazoa; phylum Arthropoda; class Insecta; order Odonata; family Petaluridae; genus Tanypteryx; species Tanypteryx hageni. The sequence continues at coordinate 46,887,902 of CM054117.1, forward strand.
ATTACTTATTCACTAGCTATACCTAAAATTGGATCTTCTGTGTTTAATAATACCCTGAAGGAAATGGCAATTAAAGGGAAAAGTTACCATTTACATCTTCGTAAAATTTAAACTACTAGAACGTAAAGTAGCGGGGTAATTTGATACAGTAACTTAGGTGGTTCCTCATAGTCTACACCTCAGTAGTCAAAGGTTAAGGTTGCCCTATTGGGAGCATATATTCAGTGGCGTAGCTGACAACCCCGCAACCTCCGAGTGAAAGAGGAAGGTGGGGGCACGAACAAAGCGGGGCTAATGTCGTGGAATATAGTCCCTTCCTTAACTGTGGAAGGTGTAGCATTACGTCACGCCTTCTGCCCAGGCATAATATGGAGGGCATAAGAATATCATGTGATGCATAGTCAGCGCTTTTAAGCTGTGAAGTGGTTAGATTAAACAGTGCGCGTCAATGTTTTTTCGTATTTTTATTTCGAAGAACTTTCCCGCCGTCAACACTAGACAAAGACATCGCTTCAACTAAGGTGAGAATTTTCATTATTTTCTTTTATCTAAGAGAACTGCTTCAGATTATTTGTGCTAAAGGGCTTGAGGCGGGGTATAATTAATTTGCCGATTGCGGAGCACTTTTTAAGTGGCAAAAGAACATGACATTGAAGTTTTAAATTTTTACAAGAAATTTTTATAGACAGTACAAGCTAACTAGAAATCATTTAAACGTTTGAATGTTTTTATAACATTCAAACATGCATCGCATTTGCTCCCATTTAATTTTGTCAACCTATAGGGAGAGGAGAGGGTTTTGATTTTATATAATAGAAGGATTTGGTCTGGTGCTCCTCCTAAATTAGGGGATATCGTGGTGTGCTCCACGGTCTAATAAAGGTTGAGAAACACTGATTTAGCGGACGAACTTGTAAGGCCTGGATTACGATCAACATTTACGGATGTGACGGAAACGGTTGGTAGCGTGTCAGAAGTTTGGGTAGCGTGATAACCATGCTACTAATTACGATCGTCGTACGTTGGCGGCAACGTTGACGGAGACGGAATGAACCTAGTCGAAGTCTAGCTTTCCCGTCAGCCAATCAGGTAAGACCACGTGGAACTTACTCTGAAATCCAACTTTCACTTACAACCTACTCCGAGAACGCTGTTTTGTTGAACGGTCAGTAGTTGGCGCTACTACTCCCGTCGATCCCTTGCGTCGATCATAATAGTCCCCTCCTTGACGTGCTGTCAACGGAGGACTTCACCCTAGTAACCTAGGACTTCACCGCCCCCGTCCGTTTCCGTCACGTCTATAAACGTTAATCGTAATCCCGGCCTAAGTTTGCGGGTTGGAAACGGAGATTAGAAAATCTTAAATGCATGCTTAGATTTTCAAAGGGTTTTTATTATAGGTTACCTGAGATTCTCTCTCGCCCTAAAAGTTATCACGTGTCCTTAATCCTAGAATCACAACCGGGAGTAAATTTTACTCCCTTCGTCAAGGAAACTTGAGTTTCTCGTTCTTCTGCAAACAAACCTTGTGGAATTGTCCAATTTCAGAGTAATAGCGCTGACGGAAACGTGGCTTAGTGACAGTGTCGGCGATAACGAATTAGCCCTTACGCCAACTCACGCCATTTTCCGCCGCGATCGCAGTTCTAGGGGAGGCGGAGTGCTATTGGCAATTCATTCCGCCCTCCAATCCAAACGCAGAAGTGACTTAGAGACGGATTGTGAAATTCTTTGGACCGAAGTTGTCATTTCCACTAACTCGCCCCGGAATAATTCTGCGGTATTTAACAACAAACTATTTATCGGATGTTTCTACCGCCCGCCCGACAGTAACATTTTGGTGTTGGAGAGCTGTTTCCAATCGGTGATTCGTGTGCGGTCACTCTGTCCCAATGTTATTCTCCTCGGGGACTTTAATCTTTCTATTGGTTGGAACTCACATACTGACGGTTCCAACAAAAGTGTTCATGATGAATTCTTCCTGGACCATTTCATTAACGGTCTGGGTTTTTTTCAATGCAACACCCATCCCACCCGAAACTTGGCAACGTTGGATCTTATCATTTCCTCAGTCCCCGTGCAGGCCATGATCCCCGGCAGAAACATTTTCGCCTCTGACCACCAGTCATTAGAATTTCTCCTACCCCCACCCTACCGATCCCCACCGCCGTTGCCCTCACTCCCTGTCCGAACCGTTAGAGCTTGGAACAAAGCTGACTGGCAGGTCATCAACCGTGCACTCTCCCTCCTTCCATGGGACCTCCTGGAGTGTGGGACTACGCAGGATAGCATCTCCCTTTTCTACGACATTCTCCACGGTGCCATTGGTGACCTCGTTCCCTCCCGCAAGATTTCCAAGAGACGACCCCTATGGATGTCCGAGGCGACCGCTGCAACCCTCCGTAACAAAGAAGCCGCTTGGAAACTAAGTAAGACCCACCCAAACCCCCGCACACGCTCGGAGTTTGCGAAAATTCGCAGCCGCTCGAGAACGCTCCTCGGACGTGACTATGCCAAATATGTTACCTTCAAATAAGGCCACAGGATCGGACGCCAATGGTTCCCTATTCCTCAAACGCACGGCCAACACTCTTCATCTCCCTATCACGAAAATATTTAACAGATGCTTCTCCGATGGATCTTACCCGACGGAGTGGAAAACAGCAAATGTCACCCCTATTCTAAAGTCCGGTTCTAAAAATTGCATTGATAATTACCGCCCCATATCTATTCTTCCTGTTCTTTCCATCCTCTTTGAACGCATCATTCACAGCCGCCTCCTGTCGTTTATCCTCCCTTACATTTCCCCCTATCAACATGGTTTCCTTCCCGGGAGCTCATGCCTCACCAACCTTTCCGTCATTCACTATCATATTACCAATGGTTTCGAACAATCTTCCCAACTCGACGTTTGTTACGTCGATTTTTCCAAAACTTTTGACACCGTGGATCACATCCTATTAATTCACAAACTTACCAATCGTTACAATATCCATGGACCCCTTCTTAGTCTTCTCACCAGTTTTCTATCCAACAGATTTCAACGTGTTACAATCGACGGCGTTACTTCCCCTTCCCTTCCAGTTCCTTCCGGTATTCCACAAGGAAGTGTTCTTGGTCCCCTTCTTTTCTCTTTATATATTGATGATATTGTTGATTCCGTTCTTCCCCATTCCTGCAACATACTATTATACGCCGACGATTGCAAGATATTTAAGCAAATAGACAACTCCAATGACAGTCACTTGCTTCAGCTTGCCCTCCATTCAATCTCTAATTGGAGCTCTGCATGGAAACTTAAAGTTAATCCCACCAAATTTAAATTTATACAGTTCACCCTTCGAACCAAACCCATCCCTTCAGTTTATTTATACTCCGCCCAACCCATACCCGAAGTTTCCTCACACAGTGACCTTGGAGTGCTCTTCGATTCCAAGCTCACCTTCACCTCACATATAAGAAAAATTTCATCCAAAGCCATGTCCCTTGTTGGCCTGTTGTACAGATTCACAGAAATCAACAACCCTCAGGCATTAAAATCAGTTTTTTCCGGTTGTGTCCTACCACTACTTGAATATTGCTCTCCTATATGGTCCACGGCATCTCCCACCAACCTTAAACTTCTAAATCCCCCTCTAAATTTCTTCCTAGCAATCGTGCGCCATCGAGTCCCCTCTTACCGTAACTTGTCTCGCGAGGAATTGCTTTCAGTGATGGGTATTTCCTCCCTGCAATTGCGTCGGAAAACATCAGACCTAAAATTTCTCCATGGAATAATGAATGGTAAATACCGACCAAATGAACTTCTTACCTACGTCTCTCTTCACGTCCCCCCTCGTCCCACCCGCAATCCCAACCCCTTACACTTACCCAAATGCCGACTCTCCATCACCAAAAGATCTCTCTTCTATCGATTGCCCCAAATATTTAATTCCCTGGTTCGTTTGTTCCCTGTTATTGATATGTTTTCCCCCATCTCATCCTTCTCTGCACTAGTTGCCCGGTCACCCCCATAATTTTTATTGTCTAAACGCTTTTGAATATGTTTCTGTTTTTGCATTTTCCTGATTGGAACAATTTAATATCTGTTCCACGATTGTTAATTTAATTTATTTTATTTGTTATTTTATGTTGTTATATTACGGATCCATTGTAAAAGGCCAAAATTTGGCTGTTTATGGACCTTTTTTAATTAAATAAATTAAATAAAAGAGCCTGTTTATATTTGTTCTTAATCCATTGCAAATTAAATTCTCCGGATTTTCATTTTTAATACATTTTTTTAAACAGGAGTAAATTTCACTCCCGGTTGTGAATTAGCGCATACGTTTTTGGGTTATTTCTATGGTTAAAAGGTCCGCATAGGCTCGGACTCGGCATGAATGGATTGCTTCAGTCCAATGTTGTTCATGAAATTGCATTATGTTGCTGTTCTGGGGTGTCAATTCGTATGTTATTATTTTTTGTTCTCCATCTCAAGGTTCAAATTTTTCTTCGATCTCAAGAATAAAGAAACATCTACGTGCATGGTTCAATGTTACGCCCAGTTATTATGACTATGCATTGAATCATATTTGTACACCTTCCACATTATACCCGAGCATAAGGCGTGACGTAACACTACGCCTTCCACAATTAACTATATTCAACGCTATGGGTCCACTTTGTTCGGTCTCCCCCTCCTTAACCCCTCCACGCCTCTGAATATATTTCCACATTGTGATAACCTTATAAATGCGTATGGCGCTATACATTTTAAGTGTAGTTCAGCTTGCCATTCGTAGTTTCCATGGCCGGTAGCGTGAACTATGACCTCAGTGACTTGCGCTGAGAGCGAGAGCAACAAAAAGAAGTGAGGGAAGAATTGCGCTTTTTTTCTAAAAGAAATCGCTTAGGTATATATTCGGTTGGTCTGTCTGTCCTGCCGTTTGTCTGTACGAGCAATATCTCTGGAATCCTGCATTTTGGAGTAACCAAATTTTCAGGATTAATTTTCGTATATGATAGTTAGACATTATAAATATTGTGGATCTAGAATCAGCTGTCTCGGAGCAATCGGAAAAAAATAGCTAAAAAGTACATGGTCTAACAAATGTAGGCAACAGAAATACAGCGCGTCAGCTATTCCTTATTCCCATGGAAAGATAGCAGTCGGTGAAAAAATTGCCTTATGTAATTTTCACTGCAATTCCTCTAGTATTCGAGCGCAATTGAAACTTTTTCTAAAACTTTTACGAAAGTAGTCCATTCATTATACTAAAATTAATAGAAATAGTATATTTCTTGTTTTAGGATTATGACTCCTTCATAATATTATATCTTTGGTTGAGAGCGAAGACCTCATAATATCTTTTTATATAATTACTCAATGTCTGTCCTGTCGGTCCGTCCGTCCCCCCTTTTATCTCTTGAACAGTATGTCATAGAGAAATGCTGTTAACGCCATTTTGTTTCTGCCAACCCAAGGAAAACTATTTTCGTTTACGGAAGTGTCCCGCATTCGACTTCGGGAGACGATTATATTTTTCCATATGCTTACACAGGAGTTTCGATTTTTCAAGGTGCAAGGTTTATTTCTTTCATTCATTAAAATAAGTAAATATGGACGACCGAATTTCTCCGTTTTTGCTTTATTCGACGGCTAAAACTATAAAATATCTTATTCTTGCGATGTTCTGATGTTACACGGAATAATTTCTCAGAAACACGCATTTCTTTTCGAAATTTTATGGCTTTTTCGTACTCTTTCCGGGTGTTGCCAAGGCGACCCACATTGTTGCCTCCGATTGAATTAGCGTCTATTAAGCCTTCAAATAGACAGAATAATTGCATTATCCGCTACGCGCTGTTTATGAAGCATCGAAGTTAGAGTTGTAGCAACGCCAAAGTTATAGATTGCAACATTAATAATTAAAGATTATTATTATTCAGCAAATTGCGTGTGGGCTGTGGGCATTTTTAAGGATTGATCAAAAGAAAAAATCTTCTTTCTTTATTTCAATACTGTTATCTGACCTTTATCGTATGGGAGAGACAATTAAATTGCACTTATAAATTATAAAAACAAACATGACATTTAAAATATCAGTTGTCTAATTTTATAAGGAAAAATTGGCTATTATTACTTTTAAACATGCAGATTTCTGACCGACTTCGCAAAATTTTTTTCGGGTGCCACAAGTAGTCTATAAATTCCCTTTAAAAGCATTATATTAATGCTATGCAATAGATAGCTATAGAGATGTTCATGTTCTGAGCTCTTATCTAATATAAGCTCGATTGAACGAGTGCGTCATATAACGTGAACTTCATTACAGCGAACGAAAACGCTGTCACCAGGGCCGCTCCGAGCTACGAACATGCATTAACGGACGGGGGCGCTGGAATGCTATCTCGCCCGGGGCTCCGAAATTCCTCTGGCCGCCCCTGACCGTCACCGTCAATTTCTTTCGGTTACAGATACAAAATTTAATTTTCGGATATTGAGAGTACTCGTTAAAAATAGTATTTTTTATTAATTTTACAAATTCTCGCCAAAAATATATAGGTTTCACCTCGAGAGCCTCCGTGGCCACCGGTTCGTTGTGCGGTCCGTAAAAACGCACCAGCCGGAGTACTGCGCCGGGAAGATCCTCAAACCGCAGGTCGATTTCCTGGACGTAGCCGTCGAAGGTGATGATGTCGTGCGATACCGCCGCACGTAGAGTGTGCTTGAAAAATACTGCCGTGCCAGTTCTAGGCGTCCTAGAGCCATTGAAATGCATGCAGTACTCCGGGAGGTTTGCAAAAGGGGCTGCCGTCGAATTAGTCTCCTGGAGGAAGACTATATCCGGAGACCAACGTCTCAAGAAGGCCGTGAGTTGAGCCCACTTAGCCCCACTGCGGACGGAGCAGACATTCAGGGACAAGATGGTCCATTCTCGTCTCCCTCTAGCCATTATAAATACCGACAAATAGTAGGCGTGCAAATAAATATATAAAAAGTAGCGAAGGGATTATTATATATCTTGCTGGTCTAAGGCTTTAACGAGCTTTTGACGCGCATTTTCAACGCGACCTGTCTGAGCGTCTTCTCCGAACTCAGTAACTCCAGCGTCTCCCGGAGTGGAGCAACGTCGCTAAAATAAGATGAGGCAAGACCCACAGGGTCACTGGCCCTTGGCATCTCGCAGAAAGTGTGTTAGGGACTCGAGCGGCACCTTGACGAGGGAGGGCTTTTCCTCACAAATCTCGGCGATTTGTTTCATCGCCTCGTCGGGTTTAGACGCCTCGGAAGTGCGCTTCCTTTAAGGGGACGGCCTCTCCGCGCTCGCTCAATATGTCGATCAAGTCGCTGTTAGGGAACTCCGGCGGTATGTTGGAAATGACCAACCTCTCCACCTTTGTGGTCATCCGCCTGGCGGAGACATATCACCCATTGAGGGAGATACCCCCATGCTCGAGCATGAAGCTCTTGACACGCCTCTCAGTGTCCAAGTATATACAAATGCGGTTGTTGGAGAGGCGCGTTCCGTGGGTGATGAAGGCGCCACCGCCTAATATGTCTCCAGTTGCGAATATATATTCAGTGATGGGCGGGTCCGGTAGCGCGGGTAAGATTATTGCCTTCTCTTTGGAAGGGCCAGACGATAAGGGCGTCACCTTCCTCTTGCTGAAGACGAGGACGTTTTAGGGGCGGCATTTGACAGTCCGGAGTCTGACGTGTGCGCCTTAGCGATCCCGGCTCTTCCCGCGGCACGCGCGTAGCTGCCTTGCGTGGGAGGGGCGGTAGGAGGGTTCAAGGGCGGGTTCGGAGTGGGGGACAACGAGGAGGGCCGTGTCTGCGGTGGTGTGGAAAGTGAGGGGAAAAGGCTCGAAGAGCTAGCCGGCGCGTGGCCGGAGGATATGAAGGGGCCATCTCCGCGTGGGAGAGAGACAGGTGTAAGGAGAGAGTTCGAGGCACGGTCGCAGGATTGAGAGCACTGTAAAGGCGCTGGCGAAGACGGAATCTTGAGTGCGGTGGATGTATGAAGTGAGTGGTTAACGATCGAGCAGACCAGCAAGCGTTGGATCACGCGAAATTGGTGTGGAAAAGAAATCGGAATAAGATCGTCTCAATCCCGGTCCTGACCCGAAAGCGGGGAGGGACCCAACACTCGCGGAGGAGAGGCGGCGGGGCCTCCCCCCCTCCGACCCGCTCATGTCGTAAAAAGGATTATTGCCACCATGGCATATCGCAAAGCTTTCTTTTTATTTTCCCTGCTTGCTTACGGATGAACAAAAAAGCGCGCGTGGACCTGCTAGCAGAGGTGCTTCGATGGCACGCTGCCGAGGGCAATTCATAAGGAACGGCTGGGAAGTGTTTCCCCATTTAGTCCAGACTTCGCCGGGTCAGGCTACCACCTGCTAATGCCGTCGAAAAACCATACGAGTGGTCATCATTGCAGGAATGACGAGGCGGTCCAAAGGGTGGTGCGTAGCTGGTTGCTGAGTGCTAGAACGAACTTCTACCGTAGTGGGATATTGAAGCTAAGGCAGCGCTGGCAGAGATGCGTGTAGCGTTCTGGCGATTTTGTGGAAAAGTGACAAAGGTCGGATGCACTTATTGCCAATGTATTATTTGTTTCATTTACTTCTGTTTGTAAAATAAATGTCCTCATTACTCTTGGTACTACCCTCATATTAACTAGAAAAATAACGGAATTAACCCGAAAATTGTAAGCGGTCAATTAAATTTATTTTTATTCACAGGACAAATATTATTATCGGTAGAAAGAGATTTTAATAGGTGTTTTATATGGAAATTTCCTTATATTAACTTATATTCCTTTCCGTCAATCCGCAGATAGCATGACATACATGGCGCCTATGCACGATTATAGACGACCGCCTAGGGCAGGGATGGCAAATAGATGGCACGCGTGCCAGTCCTGGTACGCTACAACTTTGCGATCATGAAGTAAATGTTTTATGTCATATTATTATTTTTTTTCGGATGTTGCATTAAAATCTGAATTTTATGAATTGCTATTTAATCAACAAATGGCATGCCAAACTTTAAAGAATTATTTGAAAATTATCCAAAAAATACAAACGAATAAATAAATTCAATATTTTAATTTGCGCACTTTTCCAATTTTATATTTGTGTATTTTATCTTTTGTCCGTAGGTTATACTGAAAATGATCAATATGCAAACTTGCCTTTGTACGCTTAATTTTACATAGATTAAATCCATACTAATGTCAGCATAAGATTGGAGGTAAACTTATTAATGAATAAATCTTTGGCACGCCTGAAACTATATCACGGAAATTTTGTATTTTTTGGCACTGTAATGAAAACCTATTGGCCATCTCTGGCCTGCGGTACCCAACCACACAGTAATTCTCCTAGCACGAACTAAGAGCTTTTAACGTAGCAGAAAGAATATGCTGCCATCTTTAGCAATAAATTAAAATAACCATTTCGAGCGTCAGCTGTTACGAAGTGTCTTTGGAAAGTCTACCTCAAGAGAAGTTTTAAGGTAGTACTACATCTTTTGACCGTGTTGTCTCTTTATTACACTAATACAAACATACAGAAAGGAAGCAGACGGGGGACTTCTGGCAAACGCTATAAACGAGGTTTTCAAAGACTGGTGAGTAATGTGTTTGTTTAACAGGTTAACTTTGCTCGGATAGAGAGCCACCCCCATTAGTACCGGCGAGCCGAGTGGTTGCTCGGGACGCAAAGGTAGTGGAGACGCTCCCAACGATGTGTCGTTGTATAATATAGAAGTAGATAACTGTTACAGCAATACTTTTGTTAACGAATCTTCTGGTAACGAAGCTTCTTTATAGCCAAATCGGTATTATTTTGCAAAAATTAAAAAAACGAACCAAAAACTTCAGAATCTTCATGGAAAGCGATTAAAAGAGTAACATTTTATTATCACTGGCGTATCACAAATGGCCCAGGGAGTAGATATCGAGAAAGTCGACGACGTGCAATACCTGCTGGTTAGCAACGGATGTCACTATTTCGCTTGCCTCTCTTGTAGTTCCTGACACCTCGACTCCCACGGCTGCCAATTCGGACGAGCGTGAATTCAGTAAAACCTATTGATTTATTACCTAATTTAATATAATCTTAAACTAATTAGCATATTTCATGTTTTAGGAAGATTTTATATTATTTTTGTAGGTATAGCTTGCGCGCTTTAAGGTTGCAGTCGGAGACGCGTGAAAGGGGAAGGGAAGGCATGGGAAGGATAAACTTGAAGGGGGAGCCGATGTCAGAGCCAATGCGCAATAACACAATTTAGGTTCGCACGAGTCCAAGTTCGCGCCTCAAATGCCCACACCTAAACACCACCTCCCCTAGAGGCGGTCCCGCCTCGAGGATGGACTCGTCCTACCGTAAATGTGCCTACTGCACACTGCTAAGTTAAAGCGTTTTACCTATACTTAATGATATTTCACTTTATCTCCCCTTCTCTGAAGTCCTGGAATGCATCTCCATGCCTCTTATGTTATTTCTACCTCTATTAACGAAGTTTCTTATAACGAAGTGACACCTTTGATCGAGGTATTACTCTAGTTAGAAATAGATATCGATGAATAAGTGAGCATCTAAACGGGATTTCTCTCATTTTTATTTTGATATTCTAGCCGTTAAATTTTTAAAAGTAGCTGTTACTAAATTAGTATTTACGTTGAAAACGTCTTCATAAAAAACTTTCTCAAGTCCGAACTATAATGGACCCTTGCGCAGAACGCCAATATACCTCTAGCCGGCTCTTTTGGTAAATAAATATCTCTCACTCTTTAAATTTTTGGCGTACCCTACATGGTGTTAAATGGGAGAATACAATACGGAGTACAAACCAGAACTAATGCAGGCTGGTATCCCAAAGTTGATGTCCCGAATTGGTTACTGATATTGATAGGAAATGTTTCAGTATGTATTAGTCATTCCAAGGAATTGTCATGCCATAAATATAATTTGTAATTCAGTTTATCAATAAAGAGAAAAATTGGAACACAAATTAATAGAGCATTATCAGGTTTAAAATACCTACTAAATACAATGTGAAAATATCTTTCTGACATTATATTTTGCATGTATTTTTTTAAATAAACGAATTTAATCAATGTTACTGTTTTCACATTGATATGTATGGAGCAACTGTACAGTGCTGAAGGGTAATGGAGTGAAAAAAATAACCCATTTGTTCACTCGTCTGTGATCAAGCCTAGTTCGGTAATAATCGTCTCCATGGCAACAATCCGATAAAATGTGATTTAAAATGCAACCAAGGTATGTTTTAGTAGAAATTCGAGAAAATACGATCAATTATCAAAATTTTCGATAAGAATTAGAATTGCATTCTTTTCCTCTTAGAACAGTACAAACCTTGCTCCGATATCACAATTTTAAGATATTGTAAAATGTTAAAGAAAACATCTCTAGACGGTAAATTTGAGACTTCCTATGTAAAACAAATAGAGAAAAACGTTCCTGGAATCGAAGCCGGGCTTCAATATTTGCCAAATAAAATATAGCCCGAAGGTGGGCACTAGCAGCACGAGCTTCATGCCAAGTTCAATGAAAATTGATGCAAAAGTTGTTAGTAGGGGACACACATACATATAGGTGTATTGAAAGCTTACAGTCCCTAAATACGCGAACTGCCACGTGTTGTAGGGGAAGGAAAGTGATGGGGAAATGAATGACCTTGGGATTGAGCTCTACGTGGAGTCTTAGCAGAGAATGACGTAGAATTTTACACTCTCCCCCGCGCAGCCCGCGTCTCGAGAATAGACTCTTCCAGACCAAAATGTATTTCTGCGCATGGTCCGTAAACTTTCACCCCAGAGCTATACGCACAGACAGAACTATTTCATAAGTCTATGTTTCCTTTGGAAACCAACCTAAACCTAATCTAACCTAAAAATTACAATGAAACGAGAACGGTTAGCTCGTTTCCGACGAGTCTTTCCCCTGAATACTCGGTTTTTGGTGGGTGGTCCTCTGCAATAAAGCATGGGTTCGACGACAATATTTTACTTTCTCAATTAAATTAACAGGTAAATGAGTTTAGAATATTTTTTGTTTGCATTTCAAAGTTGCTGACGTACAAATATGGGACTTGATCAAAAGAACTTAAAAAAATGAAAATTTATTTTGTCACTGTCAATTTTAAAATACGGTTCGAATCTGAACACAATTTTTTTAAAACAAAAATTACATGTATTTTTAGAGAAAAATCTTTCGTTGCCAAGAACAACCCGCATTGTAGCCGAATTTATGAAATTACATTGGATTAAATTGGGATAAGGCGAAAGGAAGGGAGTGTGAGTGAAAGAGTGAGAAAGTGGGGCGGGAGAGATGAAGGAAGAGGAAGGGAGAGAGGAATGGGAGATGGGAAGATATGGGTAGATAAATGTCTTTATTTATTTATGGGGGGAGAGAGGGATGAGAGAGAAGGATGGGAGAGAAGGATGGGAGAGAAGGATGAGAGAGAGGAAAGGGGAGAAAGAAAGGTGGAGAGAGGAAATGGGAGAAAGGAAGTGGGAGAGGGATGGAGAGTCGGAGGGAAAGAGGGAGAGAGGGAGGGAGAGAGAGGGAGAGAAACGGAGGGAAAGAGGGAGGGAGGAAGAGATGGAGAGAGGGACGCAATTGGACGCAATGACGCTCATATTATTACACTGGCACCGTAGCCAGCCAAAGGGGGTGTGCGATGGATTCGAGGCATTCGAAATCCCCCGAATATTAGGAGATTTCAAGTTTGGAGATTTCAATTATTCAAGTATCGGGTGTAAATAATGCATAGACTTCTCTTTAAAAAATCACTTTCCAAACTGATTTCCACTAAAAAATACGCTCCAAATATATTACAGTTTTGAAACTTGAAGTCCAATAAATCACTGAATTATTTACTATTTACTGTACTGTCTGTTGTATACTTACAGCTTAGCAATGTGTTTTCATAAAAAATGTGGCTATTTTGATTATCATAATTGTCATTTTTATATTGTAATTTTTAGATTTCTGTTATTATACATTTTTAGGCGTTTTTCCAGCGAAGCGGTAATAGCGGAACGCCTTATGGGCACGTCTGATCCGTCCGTCGTAACTTTCATCTCCTAAACCGCTGGACGGATTTTAATTTAAATAGGTATGAGTGATCTTTATTAAAATTTATCGCCCAATTGTGATTTTCAACTGAATCCGTCTATTAGAAACTCCCACTTTACATAATTACATTATTAAACCTATACCCGAATCTCGTTAAATGGCATCCGTCAAGCAACGATGAAATATCAAACTTTTATCTCCCTAGCTCTTATATGATCTGTAAGGTATAGAATAAAAATTTTATTCGGATAGAGAACATCATTTACTAAAAGAAAGTCCGCGAGGCAACGTAATTACGAGTTATGTTTTTGGAGATAAAAATTCGAGAATCCCGAGCAAAATATCGCATATTCTGTTTACATCGATCGCTAAGACTCTCAGCAAACAACACTTAAAAATCCATATATTTCTCTCCCATTCTCTTATATGATCTGCGAGGTACAGATTAAAAATTTTATTTGGATAGAGAACAACATTTACTACAAGATAGTACCCGAGACTATAGTTTCGCGGATAAAAATTCGAGAATCGCTTAATCTTTCGATACCGTTCCATACGTACGTATTTCCCATTAAGAACGCCTTTGAAAACTCTGTATTCCATTTATGGAGTATACTTTTCCATCTTGTTATTACTACCGGTAATTAAAGTTACATTAAAAATTAATATTTCGTTCTTTATTACTAAACAAATTAATCTCGTTGGGCTCGTGTATATTTGCATCCGGGTTCACTTTGGTGCTTCGCCGGCTCTGTCTGTAACCCTATTGATGAAAGTTTCAAGGTCGAATCAGTAAGGATTGACGTGTTCCTCCTTTGATAAACACAATGGTAATTATTGTGCCTCTAACATAAGTATCAGCAATTATGAAAATTGCCCATCTCAAAAGTTTTCACTCTTTTTACTTATGTATCGTCCGCCGTTATTCTAGTAAATTGAAATTCTCATAATCTTTGTAAGCATTTAATGCAACACGAATGAAATATTTCGGAGACCATTTTTCACCGCTGCCGTTGCCAAATTTTTAAAAAATTACGGACCATTATCAAATGCAACTTTTGGATTAATTAAGTAATTCTTGTGCATATTCACAAGCTATCAGCATCTCAAAATATATTCGATGAGAAATAAACAAATTACTCATTAAGTGAAAATAAAAAGCTAAAAATTCGGCATTTACATCAACATCACGTGCCGGTGCTCACGAGCAGCCTCGTGCTCTTTTTGGCAATCTGGGCGTGATCATTTGTGTTGCTTAAAATCGCCTTTGCTAACATCGGTTATTTGTTTGCTGTTTCTTTCTAAATGCATTAAAGCGCTTCGTCAATAACTTTGACGCTTGTCTGACATCAATCATAATCATTCCTATTTTTGGAAAAAATAGAGGTTCTGACTTAATATTCAGGATAATAACTTGGTACTCTCCACGTTGAAAAGTTTGATAACTCCTTAACCATGTGCTTCCTTGCAGTTAAACTGTAGAATGGAGCGCTAAGCGTCGAAAAGACATCAAATCATAATAATTTTTGCTTTTGGACTTAGGTGATACAGTCAAAATGTTCCCAGACTGTTCTTCAGAGTGCGCTACAAGCGCTTGACCACACCTTGTGTACATTATTATCAAGTACTAACCTTTAAGCTATACAGAGAGAGCATAGCTCTCGAAATACGTATCTAGCGAGTTTCCCCGAGATTGCCAGAGTGATTGTGCGTGTGTGTGTTCCTTTTCTTCTTTTTAGGCTAGTTTTTGACAGCAAGTCCCTGTAGGCCATCATCGTCCTGCAAACTTGTAAGTATAATTTTAGTTTTCCTTTATTTCTTATTGACGTGTGAGTGCCTCTGGGTTAATTTTACGGTTCAGGAGTTTTAAATTTTAATTCCTATACAGAGTGACAAAATCCGTTCATATTGTATTACTAGTTTCTTTTTAATAAGGTGTGAAGTATTGTTAGGGTTTTAATGCAATTTCGAAGTTAGCTTTGATTGTGAGGAAGACGACATCGCCGCAACACAGGGGGAGCTGCAATAATTCCAGGATTGCTTGTAGCAGCTCTACAAACAGTGGCTAAAGTGCATTGAGACAGAGAGAATATTTTGAGGAGGGATACGCTTAATGTTATTAATTATCACCATCATATATGAGCTAAGAACATTAGTCCTACTTTGAAATTGCACAAAAACCGACAACACTCCACATCCTATAACAAAGAAATAAGTAAAACAATAACAAAAGATTTTGTCTCTCTATATAGCTAAAAGGTTGGTGCTTGATGATGATGTAAAAGTGATCTCTCGCCATTAAAGTTCTCTATAACCAAGTACGTTAATCCTTTTCCCCGACTTTCGCCGTCAACGGAGTCAATTTATTGCTCTAACGCTGGGCACGTGAAAGGAGACGCCATTATAAGATAGTATAGTGTATTTATTTGTATTTATTTTATTTCTATTCCTTAAAATTCTCAAAATTCGATTTTTATACATACATCTATTGAGTTAATACTCTGTTAGGGCCCTTAATGGCTGCCGTTGTACCAGTAAAAAGGAGTTGTCCGTAATTGGTTATAGAGAGCTTTAGTCGCCATCAGAGTCCTCTATATCAGTGTTTCTCAACCGCAGGTCCGCGGACCGCTGCCGGTTCGCGGTTAAGTATTGGCCGGGCCGCGACATTCCATTTTCTTATAATGGTTCTATAGTAGGCAGCACTGATTAATGAGAGGCTTGTGTTTTCAGTTGTCGAAGTGCAAAATTGTCAAATATTTGGTGGTTAAATTGATTTTACCGGTCCTGTATGGAATATTCAGATATTACACCGGTCCGCGATTAACTTTCGGTTGAGAATCACTGCTCTATATCACGCACGGCCACTCACTAAGTCTTACGACGAGTCATTCCTTAGCTCAAAGCTGTGGGTGCATGTCTTCGAACGGCCAAATTCTGCCTTCTCCGTAGCAGGTGTTTAATAGTAAAACTTGAATAATGAAAGAATTTTATGAAATAAAAAACAAACGAAAAAGGCAAAACTGTACTGCGAACAGATTTTAAAAAATAAGAGTATAATTCCGAAAATAAAGCATAGAAAAAAATTATACAGTGCATGTTCAGAGATATGATGCGAGAGTGTACAGATAAATTTATTCCGAGCAAACTGAAGCGTGATAGTGCAGAACCTAGATGGTACAATCAGGAAGTAAGAAGCGCTCTCCGACGTCAAAGAAAACTCCACTCTCGCGTAAATAACACATCCTCAACAGCTACGGTCGAACAGATTGCAATAATAAGGCAGCAATACAAGGAGGCGCGCTCCATAGCCAGAGTAGCAATGCGTAATGCGTTTAACAATTATAAAAAGAAGGTTTTACAGGAAAACTTGAAAGAGAACCCAAAAGCATTTTGGTCTTACGTCAGGGAAGTTCAAGGTAGGGGCCCCACTATTGCGTCACTGCGGTCGGAAACGGGAAACGTAGTTCACGATAGTATGGATAAAGCAAACCTATTAAATCATCACTTTCAGAAAGCTTTTACTCGTGATGACGATGAATGTGAAACCCCTATTCCTATGCGTCAGGGCGATTCGATGGAAGATTTGGTATTTTCGGAAAATGGCATCGCGCTCCAACTTCATTCAATTAAGCCAAATAAATCTCCTGGACCGGAGGAAATTTCCTAATGTAATGTAATGTAATGAAAGAATTAGCTGCTGAAAATTTGAAAATTATATTCGAGAAATCCATTAGAGAAGGAGTAGTTCCTAAAGATTGGAAGGTGGCACATGTTACGCCCATCCATAAGAGTGGCGACAGAGAGAACCCCGAAAATTATAGGCCGATATCCTTAACTTCATTATCGTGCAAGATACTTGAGCACATAGTCTTTAGCTCTGTAATGCGCTATTTAGATAGTCATTCATTGCTTAGCGGATGCCAACACGGATTCCGGAGAGGTAGATCATGCGAAACGCAGCTCGGCCTGTTTGTGGACGATTTGTTGCGATGCGGAGAGAAAAATACTCAGGTCAATGCCATATTTATTGATTTCAGGAAGGCGTTCGATAAAGTATCTCATAGGAAATTAATTGCGAAGTTAGGACAATGTGGTATCAATTCGAAAGTTGTCGGTTGGGTGAGAGACTTCCTCTCGAATAGGGAACAGATAGTTGTCATCGATGGGAAATACTCGTCCCCCGTTAAAGTTGCTTCGGGTGTTCCTCAGGGAAGTGTATTGGGCCCTCTGCTCTTCTTAATCTATGTAAATGATATGTGCTCGGTTGTTCGTAGTAAAATTAGGCTTTTCGCCGATGACACCGTTCTATATAAAGAAATAAAAAATCAGGAGGACCATCAGTCTCTGCGTGAAGACTTAAGAGCCATTTCACCGTGGTGCAAAGAATGGCAAATCAAAATTAATTATACCAAATGTGCCGCAGTCACGTTCTGGAAAAGTAAGAACAAAGATTTAGGTTTCGAATATAAAATAGATGAAATGAGTATTCGACAAGCTGAGTATGTAAAATATTTAGGAGTAACCATTTGTCGAGATCTTTCGTGGGACATGCACATTCGTCGAGTTATAGGCGCGGCCAACAAGAAACTGGCATTCATAGGTAGAATAGTACGGAACACTACAGAGAAAGTACGCGAAACATGCTACTTATCACTGGTAAGACCACAAGTGGAATACGCAGCGAGCATATGGGATCCGTACGAGAAGGGACACATAATTCAACTAGAAAGAGTACAGCGCAGAGCAGCCAGATTTGTAAAACAAAAGTACGAACATAAGGAAAGCGTCACCTCTTTATTGAGCGATTTGAACTGGGTATCACTGTAGGACCGTAGATTGCACTCAAGGTTGAAACTTCTAGAGAAATATAGGTCAGAATGTCTAAAAGAGGAGGTAGTGGGAATAATTGTGGCACCGACGTATATAGGTAGAAATGATCGAGACGATAAAATACGTGAGATCGATTGTAGGACGGAGCGTTATCTAGGCTCGTTCTTTCCGAGGACAATAAGAGATCACAATAGGAAATTTCGAATTGCGTTAGACAATCTTTAGGTAGGATTTGGTGCATTGCACCCCCTGCCACCCACCAACTTGGTGAATTGCAGGGTAACTTGTAGATGTAGATGTATACCAAAACCCGTATGCGAACCAAGGTAGTCCAAACAGAATTCAGACACTTTGGCACTAGGCTAACAGCGCTGCTTCTTGGCAAGTTTCGGGAAACTGCATTTAATGAGCTGACCTGAGTCCCTTTCGACTCAAATGGGTTGTACGGTAGCATTTAATAGTGTACAGTAAATTTTACGTGTTAAACATAGCAGAGCAAAGAGAGTTAATTTAATTAGGCTATTATTTGGCGCTCATTCTATCTTTTGAAAAAGCCACATACAGTATCAAAGACAACCCATGCCTGGAGCGGAATTCGAACCCGCGACCTTACTGGCGGTAGGCAGGCGCGCTCACCACTCGTCCAACACCCCCGACGCGTGCATTCGGCGTAGCTACCCAATTTTATAGGCCATAGCTGTTGAGGCAATAACTGAGGGTGTTCCCGAGGGACCCAGGACTTCGGCTCCCTCAAGGTGAAATAGAGGTCAAAACCAGTTGGGTGTGAGTTACTGGACTGTTTGGAAGCCAAATCCGGAATGCAGCATTTTGCCTCAATTTGCTCATTTTCAATTTGGCCGTTTCAAGACCGAATATCGAGGGTAGCGGGGGAATCTCGCTTTCTCTTTTTTGCTGAAGGTCAAAAACCTGAGGGGGGTGAGGTTTCGAGAGCCAATCAGGGACTATCGCGGTAATTCAAATGACTACTTTAAATCCTCGCTATATATCTTATTATATTTAAGTATTTAACAAAAATATGACAACTTCGCTTCAAGAATATGCTTTCATGATCAATAACAAGCAAGTATAATACGTTTTGTACAACATTTTCATCGAATTTATTGTAATTTATACATTCAAAATACATTTATATTATCCCATCTATTGTTACACAGTTTCAATCATTTTGTCACAAAATTCATCCAGTGAATTCCAAGATAAATCACTCTAAGGCATTTTCTCACAAATATTAACGCTCTTCGTAATAATTTCCCCGTATATTGGAAATTTAATTTCAGCATGACTTTCAGACATTTCTTGCCGACTTCTCCTCTTCTCCCGTTTTTCACTGGCGATCGTCGTAAGCAGGGCAGTCGACGGCGTGCCTCCTCCAATGCCGACTTCATGATGTTGTTAATCATCTTCCACTAAATGCCAGACGAAGATTCTTCCGTGACCCGTGCGAGATGAACTTCTAAGACCTGAAATAGCACATAAAAGCGCTAAATTGGTGATTTTCATTATAAGAATTGCAGGGATTATGGTAACACATCGAGCACTCGTTGAGATAGCAACTAAAAAATGACAAGAAGCAACGGCAGGCTGCAATATTGCGAGGCGTGAATTCTGCCCGGCGCTCGGGTGGAATATCGTCTAGCACCCCGGAAGTCGACAAAACATTTTTATCTTCCTTTATATTAAATGACGGCAGGAATATCGTATGCGTATTCTTCTGCCATAATTGGTGAAGCTCTGACAAAAAGTGTATTTATTGATCGGATATCACGCTCGCGAGAACATATGTTAACGTTCTTATCCCGCAGAAGTACACAGCATTTATCGATTGCATAAAGAATAAATAATACGGAACAACATAAAAAAAACACGACATCTAAATAGTTTTTAGAAATTGTGACGCAACCGGAGAGAAAATTATTTGACATTAATATACGCGAATAAAACACGAAAATAATAACCTTTGCTTCGGTAATATGCTTCGATGGTCAATAAAAAACAAGTATAATGCGTTTTGAGTAATACTTTTGTTAAATTTATTGAAATACCCATAAGGCATTTTCCCCTGAACTAAGACAATCTCCGAAATCATACTCAAGTATATTTGAAATTTTATTTTCATACCTACAAGCATTCGTGAATTCCTCACCGCCTTATGTTTTTCACTAGCAATCGTCTTAATCAGGACAGTTGACGGCGTGCCTTTTCCATTGCCTACTTCATGTTGTCTGTTGTCTTTCCACTCAATGTCGGACGGAGGTTCTCCCGTGACCCGTGCGAAATGAACTTAAAGACCTCCTGTAATTGCAACTGAAAGCGTCAGAATACAAGAATTGCACGTAATATGGTAACACATCTAGCACTCATTGCGAATGCAAATGAAAAATAAACACTAACGTGCTGGAAGTAACGGCATGCTGTTACAAAGCGGGGCGTCTATTATTCAAGCCGCCCGTGCGTAATATCTTCTGGTGCGCTGGGAATGGACAAAACATTTTTATCTTCCTTTATATAAATTAACGGCAGAAATATCTTACGCATATGTTTCTAACATAATTGGTGCAGCTGTCAGAAAAAGGTTATTTATTGACCAGATTTCACGCTCGCGAGAACATGCGGTAATGGCATAAAAGGAAACACGAAATCGAAATAGTTTAAGAGATTATGAGAAACACAGACAGAAATGCATCGGTAAATTTACGCAAACAAAACGTCTAAGTGATTGCGTTTTAGTACCTTTATTTCGATTCCATTTTCTCCTTTAGGCTATAGAATCTGAATCGTTGGTCTTCATATATTTCTACATTGAAACAACGCGAACGTGTGTTTGGATTATACGAAACACATACTGCCGATGCTGGTCAGTATAGAATTTCGAGGCGTGTAATTCAGTCATCTCAAGGAAAATAAAACTTAAATACGTTCTCTTAAATTGACGCCCTTTTAATTGCGATGTGGTCTTCTACCAGGAAAATAAAGTTTACAATAACTTTTGTAGGATCCTAGCATTCATACCCCTCCCTAAGGACTGCATAACCTTACAGAGGTGGGAGGGTTTGTGTACTCTTACGAACCAAAGAGCTATGCCGGCGGGAGATAATTCTACTATGAATTCAGGGGGTAAACTAGAGAACTTAAAAAGGGAAATGAGAAGGAATAATGTAGGTATAGTAGGTCTTAGTGAAGTTCGGTGGGAAGGAGAAGGCGAGATAAATTCAGACGAATTTAAGATTATTTATTCGGGAGGGGAGAAAAAGGAAAGGGGAGTGGGGATTATAATGAGAAAAGAGATAGCTGAAAGAATTAGCAAGGTAGTGACAGTTAATGATAGATTAATAGCCGTAAAACTTCAGATGGAGCCAGTGGAAATGCTTATAATTCAAGTGTATATGCCAACGACTAATGCTGGCGACGACGAAGTAGATGAAATGTATGAACAGATTATGGAGATATTGGAGGAGGAGGGAAAAGGAAGGATCACCACCATAGTAATGGGAGATTGGAACAGTGTAGTCGGAGAGGGACAGGAAGATAACATAGTGGGAAAATATGGACTAGGGAAGAGAAATGAAAGAGGGGATAAACTTGTGGAATTCTGCCATAGAAATAGATTAATTGTAACTAATACATGGTTTAAGCATCACCAGCGAAGACTTTACACATGGAGAAGCCCAGGAGACCAGAGACGATACCAGATAGATTACATACTAGTCAATGAAAGATTTAGAAATAGCATTAAAAATGTGAAAACACTACCAGGGGCAGATATCGATTCTGACCACAACCTTTTGGTGGCAAATATACAATGTAGACTGAAGAGCGTTAGGAGAAACATAAGAGTTAACAAGAAATGGAACTTAGAGGAACTCCTTAAAAACAAGGAGGCTATCATGACTGAGCTGGAGGAAAGGTTGGGGGAGAGAGCTGAAGAAAATAGGAAGAATGTAGATGAGGAGTGGAGATACATCCATAGCAACATTAAAGATGTAATGGAAAAGAAGGTAGGAAAGATAACGGGTGAAAGAAACAAAAAACCCTGGATCACAGCAGCCATGCTGCAAAAAATGAAAGAGCGGAGAAAGTGGAAGAACATAAACACTGAAGAAGGCCAAAGAAAGTACAAGGAGTTAAATAATGCTTTAAGAAGGGAAACAGATAAAGCAAGAGAAAAGTGGATAAATGAAAAATGCGAGGAGATTGTCGAATGTGAAAGAATTTGTAGAACAGACCTCATGTATAGCAAAGCAAGGGAACTATTCAAGAAAAAAGCAAGAAAGATAGGATGTAAAGGAATCATGAACAAAAGTGGTAAAATAGTATCAGAGCCAGACAATGTAAAGAATGTCTGGAAAGAATACATTGAGGTTCTGTATGACAAAGAAGGAAAGCCAAGAAATATTGAATTAAATGAAGAAGAGGATGTGGAAGAAGATCAGCTAGGACCAAGTATTCTCGAGTCTGAAGTTAAAAGAGCAATTGATGACATGAAAAGAAGGAAGGCTGTTGGGAGTGATGATATACCCGTGGACGTTCTTAAGGTTTTGGAGTCTAAAGCAGTTAAGTCACTCACAAAATTTTTTAACCAAGTATATGATACTGGCATATGGCCTGAAGATTTTTTAGATGTTGTGATGGTACCACTGGAGAAAAAGAACAATGCAAAATGTTGTAAGGATTACAGAACTATTAGTTTAATTTCTCATACAGCTAAAGTTCTAACCAGAATAATAACCAAAAGAATTGAATGTAAAATAGAAAAGGAGCTGCAAGATAATCAGTTTGGTTTCAGAAGAGGAAGAGGGACTAGAGATGCTATAGGATGTATGAGGATGATGATAGAAAGAGCGCTAGAAGTCAATAAAGGTATGTATTTTTGTTTTGTAGATTGGGAGAAAGCTTTTGACCGAGTGAAATGGGATAAAATGCTGGGTATTTTAAACAAAATAGGAATAGATTGGAAAGATAAAATACTGCTTAAAAACCTTTACTTTGATCAAAAGATTAGAGTCAGGGTTGAAGGATAAGAAACAGAAAGTACTTCAATAGGGAGGGGAGTGAGGCAGGGTTGTCCTATTTCACCAGCGATATTTAATAATTATGCAGAAACAATAACAGAAGAAGCGTTGATGGAAGAGAAATGATTTAAGATAGGAGGTGAAAGTATTACCACCATTAAATACGCAGATGATCAGGGCTTAATAGCAGAAGGCGAGAAAGAGCTTCAGAGGATGACAGACAGACTAGTGGAGGTTGGCCAACAATATGGAATGAAGATCAATACAGAAAAAACGAAAGTCATGGTGGTTTCAAAGGAACATAAAGAATTAAATATAATGGTAAATGGCCAAAAATTGGAACAAGTAAGTAGTTTCAAATATCTCGGCAGTATTTTAGCACAGGATGGAAGTAGTACACAGGACATCAGAAGTAGGATTGCAATGGCAAAAGCAGCATTTAACGAGAAGAAGGAGCTTCTCACAAGCAAGAAAATAAATTTAGAAACAAGGAAGAAATTAGCAAAATGCTACATATGGAGCATAGCTCTTTATGGTGCAGAGACGTGGACGGTAAGGAGAAAGAAGGAAAAATATTTAGAAAGTTTTGAGATGTGGGTATGGAGAAGAATGATGAAAGTGAAATGGACAGAGAGGAAGAGAAACGAAGAAGTATTAGAAATGGTGGGAGAAGAAAGGACGCTAATAAAAACAATCAGGAAAAGAAAAGCAAATT
Source organism: Tanypteryx hageni (assembly GCA_028673005.1). NCBI lineage: Eukaryota > Metazoa > Arthropoda > Insecta > Odonata > Petaluridae > Tanypteryx > Tanypteryx hageni. Next base: position 46,911,578 of record CM054117.1, read on the forward strand.
GGATAGGGCATATATTGAAAAGACAGTGTTTACAAAGGACGAACTTAGAAGGAAAAATTAGTGGAAGAAGAGGAAGAGGGAGAAAAAGAATAGGAATATTAGATAATATAAAGCAGGGATATAATACTTATATAGGTATAAAAGAGGCTTCTAGGGAGAGAGAGAAATGGAGGCAGCGATTCAGTTAAAACCTGTCTTCGGACAGAAGCATGATGATGAATGATGAGCATTCATACAGCATACAGCTTTTGTCGGCGCGCACACTGCTCGCGCAGCGCTATAGCCGTCCAACAAAACTTTCACTTTTCAACCTTGGCCAGCGGAACCGGGGAAGCCTACTGCCGAGAATCTGACTTATATTGTGTAAATTAGAAATAAATATACAAATATTGCGAACATATCAAATCAGAAATCGAATTCTATTTCAGTCGATGCTAGGACAACATAGTGCCGCCACAGTCCATGCGATCAAAATCAACACTGTATCACAGCACGTTTCGGACAGCTAACTCCAAGCTCTAGCGCGTAAACATGAAGCAGAGCGTGTAAATCTAGTCTGGCAAACATTGGAAAAGGGACCGAATGCTACTGAGAGATGAAGAGAAAACATGTTCAAAATCGACCAAAATCTCGCATGCATTGTAAGAGAAACGAAACGGTACCAGAAGGCCCAAGATATCAACATCACAAGACGACTCAGGACGCATATATTAACCCCTCGACGTCATCTCCCCCCATCTCGGCCAGACCAACGTAGTAGCCTACGAAATAGAACTATTTGATTCTACCCCGGTCAGATCACACCCCTACCAGTATTCTCCACCCAAGACAGCGATGATGAAAAAACACGTTAATAAACTGCTAAATGAGGGAATCATCCAGCCATCCTCTTCAAATTGGAGTTCGCCAGCCTTTCTTATACCGAAGAAGGATGGATGAGAGCGATAAGTGGTCGATTATCGCAAACTGAATAAACAAGTGAAGGCAGACAACTTCCCCACTCCTTCAATAGAACATGCTCTGCAATATGTGGGATCTGCTAAATATTTTACAATACTTGATTTGAATTCTGCTTTCCACCAGATTCCCTTAACTTCGATCTCCAAGCAATATACTGCCTTTATTACATCTTTTGGCCTCTATCAGTATAATCGCCTTCCCTTCGGCTTGACAACGTCTCCTCAAGTATTTTCTAGGCTGATTGACAAGGTATTAGGTGATTTAAAATATGGCTGTGTATATCCCTATATTGATGACCTGTGTATTTATTCCAAGAACCTCCAAGATCATATCCAACATGTCAAGCTGGTGCTGGAAAAATTGAGAGCAGCTGGACTTACCGTCCATCCAGAGAAGATGAAATTGGCCCAGAAAACTATTACCTTTCTCGGACATCGGATCTCAAATGGCGAACTTACGACTGATCCGGAGAGAACCCGAGCATTATCCAGTTTCCCTGTTCCAAAGTCAGTTAAGGAGGTCTCACGTTTCCTTGGTATGTGTGGTTTCTATTCCAAATTTATTCCAAGCTATGCGGAGATTTCGTCACCGCTCAATGCCCTCCGAAGGAAAGATGCCATTTTCCAATGGACCAACTCCCACCAAAATGCATTTCTCAAACTCAAACAATGTCTTTCTTCTCCCCCTGTACTTCATCTTCCTAACTTTGAGGAAGAATTTCATTTATTTGTGGATGCTAGCCAAGTTGCACTTGGTGCAGTCCTTAATCAACAGGTTAATGGCAAACTTAAGCCTGTTGCCTATGCTAGTAGGACTTTAACCGATTATGAGCAGAAGCTCCCCTCCTACGAGCTCGAATGTCTTGCCTGCTGTTGGGCCACGGATAAATTTCGGTCCTATCTTCAACCAAAACCCTTCCATTTGTATACTGACAATGGAGCGATTACGTGGCTGTTTAAACATCCTAAGCAGTTAGGGAAAATTGGTAGAATGGTTTTTAAATTGTCGTCCTTCCGCTTTGCTATTCACCATGTTCCCAGTTCCAAAAATAGGGTGGCTGATTGTTTGTCTAGGGTGAACCATCAATCAAGGGAGAAACCCATTCATTGTTCGATGCTCCTCCATAGAATCCCATTATCATTCACTAATATTCGTGAGCATCAGACATCTGACCCAGAATTGAAACAGCTGATCGACTCAGTTAGACGGGGACGCCCCCATCCATACTATTTTCTCAAGGATGATTTGTTGTATTATGGTACCACTAGACTGAAGAAGGGACGTGTAGTGGTTCCCCAGGCCCTGAGATCCATGTTGTTTGAATATTTCCATCGTCTGCCCACCGCTGGACACATGGGGGTGGCTAAAACTTGTGAAAGAATATGTAGAGAATTTTGGTGGAAAAATATGAGGCAAGAAATAACGCAGATGGTCAGACATTGTCACGACTGCCAAACCTGCAAACCTAGGAACACCTTTCCTCCTGGTGAGATGTCTTCCTCACCATCCGTTTACCCATGGGAAAAGGTGTATATAGATTTCATTGGTCCCTTGCCTAGAAGTCGCAGTGGCAGCACTTGTGCCCTGACTATAATAGATGGCTTTACTAAATTTACCTTTATTGAACCTCTGCGTTCTCCCTTGGCTTCTCAAGTGGTTTCCGTCTTGTTTAACAAAATATTTCCTAAATTTGGTTATCCTAAATATATTGTTTCTGATAATGGTTCCCAATTTCGTTCCACTGCATTCTCTGATATGTGTTTTAAATATGGTATTAAGCAAATGTTCACAGCCCCCTACTATCCTCAGCCTAATCAAGCTGAACGTGTCCACCGTAACCTAAAATATGCCTTAACCATCTTGTCACAGAATGACCACCGGAAATGGGATGAATTCTTACCCAGCTTAACCTTTGCTTTTAATTCTGCTAAACATAGCAGCACGGGCTATACTCCGTATTATGTCGTTAATGAATTTAATATCAGTGATAATATTATGCATACTGTGAAGGAACTTAACTATTGGGGCCAATTTAATAATATACCACAGTTAAGTTAATTGGAATATGATATTGTTAATGATTTGAATATTACCTTGTTAATGTGCTTAAATATGATATTGTGAAGGGACTCACATGGCCAAATCAATTGAAATATTACACTGTTAATTAATAGAGATACTATGCCTGGATTAAGCAATGCCTTGCCTAATATTCATTTTTTCAAATGCTTAATAACAGTATGATTACTAGTTGCCCTTGCCTAAGAATTAATGTTTATGTTATGATGTATAATATTTCCAAGAAGGAAATGCTCAGGAAAGTTTGCTTTTGTTATGTCATGAAATTCTATTTTTGTTATGTTATCAATGACATACAATCTATTCTCACTCTATCCCTGAGGCAAGGATGGGTATCAATTTTGTTTCCTTAAGCCACGATAGTTGGCATATTGTAATTATGATTATTTATTATTTTGAGGGAGATATTCCTACATGTTATTGAGTTTTCGGCTTGGCAAGATGCCGACACGATATGCCAAGTGCATCATCCCTATGTACCCCCAAAGTGATTATCCTGGGAAAAACTACATTCCAATGGACAAGTGCTTTCCCGACTAGCTTCATCACGGCGAACCAGTGGACTTCTTCAGAGAACTTTAGCCGTGACAGTAGCTCGAACCCTGATGGCCAGAGCATGCAATCCACCACGTGTAATATTCCAATTTTAAGTGTCTTGACAAATAAGTGTTCAATAATAATAATAAACTATCTTGAAAGAGACAACGAAGGAGTGTGTTCTGTGCTTCATTCATGATCCGGGAACAGTGCAGGGAATAAGGTGACTTAGAAACTTACCCTCCCCAACCAATTGAAACTTTTATTGGTCCCGTTTTCATCATTTTTCCCAGGGAGGATGTGGCAATTTTTTCCTCCCCTCCCGTTTTACTCCCGGTTTTCCGATAGCACTTAACGAATCGCATGTACGAACATGCAAGTACGAAATCGCTAGTTCGAATATCGCTAGTTCGAATATCGCCGCTATCGTATATCGCCGATATTCGTGATATCGCCGGACTGAACGACACGCCCACGAACGCCACGCCACGGTCGACACGCCCTCCCGGGGTGCGCCTCTGCTTTATATACCCTTATTACCCCTCACCTCTTTAACCTTCCCTCTTTCCCATGGTTATGCAAGAACAGTGGAAGGGCGACCAATCATCGAGAATAATTCAACTTTTTCGAATTACCCGCCTGACGTCATCCCCTCCCTCCTTCACCACCGGCGTCACGTGACAGCCTATTCCGATAGTGGCCTCCCGAGCGACGAGACGCACTGCGGAGCACCGAGAGGAGAAGTCGACGCAGGTGTATGCCGTTCCATTCCATTCTACCCGGCGGAGAGAGAAACTATACAGTGTTGAGTGGACATTGACCTACCGGAAGCCGGAAGAGTGATAGTAACTATTGGATGTGATTTAACTGACATTAACTAAGATTCGTTTCGAATCGCTTTCACCTATTAGGTGTATTTCTGTATTGTGGTATTACTTAAATCTGGTCAAATTTAACCTGTTGGATTGTTATTTTTCTATATTTCTATATTCTATCTATATTTTGTCATTAGCACTTAGCATATCAGTGGATGTTTTTGCACCGAAAATTATACTTCGCTGCACTAAAACGCGAAACAAACACTATCGGTTAACGTCTAAAGGTAAGACTTGAATAGTAATAATAGCATAATAAGCATAGTACTATCATTTAACGCATCGCATCGAGCGCCTTCATTCACTATTCGAGCGACCCTCCTTTAATAACGATATGTTACACACTAGCAATATTATTAATGAGAAGGAGACGCGATCAATACATAGTGGTTGCTGATGCGGGTTTAGATAAGAAGAAAATAACATTAACATTTAAGTTCTGTATAGGATTTAGCGACTCTAAATATTAATGGTTCGCTGACAGAACCTGGCTTATATGTATTCTTGCACTACACTCGCTGCGAAGTAACATTTCAAAAATTCGAGAAAAATATTTAAATATTGAAAAGTAAATTAAGTCAATGAAATTCTATCATATTGTGCAGTGGTTGGAGGTATAAATCTTGTAGATCTTTTTTACGCTCTATGAAGAGAGAGGTATGCAACAATGATTTCATCTTTGAAACAAAGTTTACAATGAATGAACGATATCGGCGTGGACCTATGTGGACTACACACTGCGGGAGAGTATGTTGCGAGTTTGCAAAGGAGGGCAAATCTTTTGAAAGGAAAGCTTCATTTTTCAGATGTAGAAAGTTTCTGAAAGGGGTACGTATGATCACCTTAATACCATTCCTGCTCTGTTGCGAGAGATAAACCGCAGCATTAAAACAATGAAAATCACGAAACATAAGCAGCTACTTGTACAACAAAGGAGAAGACACCTTTTTACATAAATACTTTTACCTGCGAGTGAAGATCTAAATATGGCCCCGTCTCTTTTTCGTGTAGATAAGTTTATAGAAATGCCTTTTAGGACCCTGGCGATCATAACGCTACAGCTGTTGACGACGCGCAACCGCTCGCGCAGCTCCAGCCTACATCTACATATTACCCTGCAAGTCACCTTGACGGTGGATGGCAGGGGGTGCCGCGCACCAAGTTCCTAACTAATTATTCTTCACTGTTATCTATTGTGGTCACGTATTGTCCTAGGGAAAAAGGACTCCTTATGCCTCTCTGTCCTACTATCTATTTCGCGAATTTTGTCCTCATTATCCTTCCGTCCGATATATATATCGTCGAATAATATCCTTCATTTTATTTACGAATATCTCCGACCTATATTTATCTTGAAGTTTAAGTCTCGCCTCTAATCTACGATCTTTCAACGATGGCCAATTCAACTCTTCAATGAGTAACGTAACGCTCCGTTTTTTTTCGTAATTCTTTTTCACGAATATAGCTGCTCGCCGCTGTATTTTTTCTAATTCCTTTACGAGTCCTTTCTGATATGGATCCCAAACCGCTGCTGCGTATTCCATTTGAGGTCTAACCAAGGATAAATAACAGGATTCACTCACCTTTTCCGTGCTTTTCCTGACTATCCTACACACAAAAGCCAACTTCTTATTTGCCACACCTATCACTCGTCTTATGTGGGTGTCCCAAGACAGGTCACGATTCAAGGTTACCCGAGGTATTTCACGGATTCCGCAACAGGAATGCTCTCACCATCTATCGAGTAGGTAAATACGGACGATGGGTTTCTAGATTTCCAAAAGTTTAGAACGTTACTCTTTTTCTGATTGATTTCTAGCTGCCATTCCTTGCACCATACAGATAACGCATCCAGATAATCCTGAAGCTGACTATGGTCGCTAGGACCACTAATTTCTCTATAGACTACGGTGTCGTCCGCAAAAAACCTAATATTACTTTTCACAACTGAGCTGATATCGTTTATATAAAGCATAGGTCCGATCACACTACCCTGCGGCACTCCAGAGACTACATCTGCCACACTCGAGGACTTACCATCGATGACTACTTTTTGTTTTCTATTCCAAAGGAAAACGCGAACCCAGTTAATTACTTTAACATTAACGCCAAGATTTCCCAATTTTAAGAACAATTTACGGTGGGGAACCTTGTCAAAAGCTTTTCTAAAATCAAGGAACACTGCATCGACCTGTTTATTATTTTCGCCGCATGATAAAACATCATTCACAAACAGACCGAGTTGGGTGTCACAGGATCTACCATTTCTGAAGCCATGTTGACAGCTGACTAACAGCGGTCTACTCTCGAGATGACGCATAGTGTTGCTAAAAATAATGTACTCCAAAATCATACATGATAATGATGTTAGAGAAATCGGCCTATAATTTTCTGGGTTTTCTTTGCCACCTCCCTTATGAATGGGTGTGTCGTGTGCTAGTCTCCAATCATCAGGAACCTCACAGACGGTAAGAGATTTCTCGAATACTATCCGAAGGAAGGGAGCTATTTCTTCTGCTAGTTCTTTTAATACACGCGCATGAATTCCTTCTGGTCCTGGGTTTTTGTTAGGCTTTATCGCACCCAGTTGCTTCGCTATTCCTGCCTCAGAGATTTTAATATTATCCATCCGAGTACGTCCATCGGGAATAAGATTATCTTCAAGTCTATCTCCAGCTGCCGTGAACGCTTTCGCGAAGTAAACGTTTAGTATATTAGCTTTTTCCACCCCATCGTGAAGGATGTCTCCGGAACCACATCGCAGGGAGGGTATTGAAGGACCCCCTCCCTTGACTTCTCTTACATAGGACCAGAACGCTTTTGGATTCTCCTTCAATTTTGTATTTAATACCTCATTCCGGAAGGTGTTAAATGCGTTACGCATGGTTTTTCTCGCTAATACGTGGGCACTGTTATACTGATGGTCTATAGCTGTGCGATACTCATCGGAAGCGGTGGTAGGTATGTTTTTCAATTTTGCGTGGCTACATCTCCGTCGTCTTAAGGCAATCCTAACTTCCTTATTAAACCAACGAGGTTCTTTCTTATCAGATTTTAACTTACTGGGGATAAATCTATTGATACCTTTTCCTAGTATATCCTTAAATAATAACCATGATGGCTCCATACCTAATCGTTCTGTCTTTTCACGATAACTGACAAAGGTACTTCTGAGATGAAAGTCGGCCTTGGCAAAATCGTATACATTCCGAAGGGGCTTAGGATGTCTTTTAAGCTTTAATTCGCACTCCGCATACACAGCTCGATGGTCGCTAAATCCCTTCTCTGTGGATACCTTAGTTATGCTATGCGGGGTGTTAGAAGCAAGCAAGTCGAGAACATTGCCCGAACGCGTGGCTTTTCGTACCATCCGGATTAAGGAATATTCATAAAACGTGTCAATTAAGGCTTCACACGATTCGCGTTCTTTACCTCCCGTAACGAAACATAGGTTTTCCCAATCGATTGACGGTTAGTTAAAATCGCCTCCAATTATCACATAACCGTCGTTCATAAAGGATCTAAGCTCGGCTAATTGCCTCTCTGAACTTAAAATATAATCAACTTTGGCATTAGGTGGTCTGTAAAATGAGCATAAATATATCTTTTTCGAATTATCCTTACCTAGGTGGCACCACACGCTCTCGGTCGTTTCGTCGATAATAGGGATCTGACAACTATCGTACTTTTCACTTATTGCCAAAAATACTCCGCCACCTATTCTATTGGCACGGTTTTTCTGTACACTCTATAGCTTTTCGGAAAAATTTCTTGGCTAGCGATATCTTCGGTGAGCCAACTTCACGTACCAATAACTACATCAGCATGCAACGTGCGAATTACGTGTTCGAGTTCGGCAGACTTCCTACGAATTCTGCGGCAGTTTAAAACTACAATATTAAATTTCTCGTAATCGCCCGAAGCATTAACTGCTCTATTAGGGCTTCTGCAGGTGGACTCTTTCACTTCGCGACCAGAAACTGTATTACACTCGATGCCCCTATGAAATCTCCTATTACGCCTACACCCTACCCTACTCTCTAATCTAAAAAAGGCCTACCATGGTCGAAGATCCTACACGCTACACTCGGTGAAGCCTCGGTCGTGTAATGGACTCCAGAGCCGTTTAGGGGTACCCTACACGATCCGAGAACCGGCCTGAGATCAACGAAGTCGACTCCCATGCCCACACAGAAATTCCATAACCTTTGGTTTAGCCCCGCCACGCGGCTCCAAACCTCCGAACCACAGTCAATCCGCGGGACAATGCTACAAACGGTGAGCCGCACATCAGAACCCGACTCCTCTCGGACACGAGTGACCTCGGCGACCAAGTCCTCAAAAGAACTTATAATCTCCTCAGACCCGCGCTTCGAGGCGTCATTAGTCCCAACATAGACCACCATCCGCAGCCTAGAGCAACCCGTTAACTCCACCGAATCCCCTACCGCCCTCGTCACTTGGGGGGCCGTTCCTCCTGGTATACACCTGGAGAACACCCGCTCAGCCACTCCCTCCCGGCGGGCCCGAGTTAGCAAGGGAGCTATAACACGCCGTACATTAGAACTACCTATTACTAAGAGCCCTCCCTTCCCACCCCGACTTACCATAGATCTAGCCTCCGCCAAAGAGACAGGAGCGGATGCGAGAGCATTCCCAGCTCCCAGCCTTCGCAGGACCACCCCACGATCCCCCCGGTTGGAGACCACTTTCCAATCGTTGGGTTTCAGGATTGGAGCGACCCCAGCCCCCGAAGAGGTCCCACAAACACCCTCGATCACACCACCGACTTTTGCACTCGAGCGCACCCGAGTCGCCATCCTGGCGCGGTGAGTTCTCGGGGATGGATGCGTTCTTCCAACACGAACAAGGGTCGACTCCGCTCTTGCCAAAATATAGCGAATGCTATGAAGACGGTGAGTGGATAGCATGATCAAAGTGGAAGATCAACGAATAGATATCTCAGCATGGGAATCACAGTTAACTTCAGTTGTTTATTCATTCGTATTCCCACAATTGACGACATCTTTAAACTCGGCGACCTGTCCTTTTCGTGTAAATAATGTTCATAGGGACCTCTTTTGGATCCTGGCAGCGATTACGCTCCAGCTCTCGACGCGCACACCGTACGCGCAGCTTCTTCCTAAGGAAACAATAGCGCAGACTGCTACGAGAGAAAATCAAAAATATATTTTTTTTAATTCTCGAGTGATAATCTAAGGGATAATTTTAAAGATTTTATTTGTCTTCAGGATTTGAGGATGGATTCTTCCAACTGCTTATCTAGATTCCTACTGCAACAGTCGTGTAGATTCACTGTCAAAATGTCTTCATTTTGTCCTCGATCATGGTTCAATATTGCAGAATTATTCTGCTTGTTGAAATATTGTAAAGTCTTTTCATTATTATTTTAACTCTTTCGACAATTTCGTTTTTTTAACTAATAACAAAAAATTGTCTGAATGCAATTGAGACCTTGAAGAAATTTTATCAAAGAAATTAATGACGCATCTCTTCTTTTGGCTCTTTGTATTTTTAGTTCATTAAGAAGTTTAGTATTAATTTCTGTATTGTTCACTCTGAAAGCGTCAAATAAACATTTGAGGACTCCCTCGCCAGTTTAAAGGTTATCATCTTGCCGGCTCAACGCTCCTATCGCTATTCTGATCGGTTTCAAACTTTTCCATTTATTCGAGGCAATTGCCACTTAAATTTAGATCATGCATTGATGTTACTATAGGAGTCTTGATTCTAAGAAATCGCTCTATCATAATGTATATGGTGTTCCAACGGCTTTCGCAATCTAACAACAATCTAACAAATTCGTCTTTCTCTTTAGCTTTTACATGGTTTTGTAATACAGTGTTCCGTACTGGCGAGTTTTTAAATGATTTTATAATTTTACGAATTTTGTAAATAGTATAAAATAAGAATGTAATTCCCCTCCCTAATGCTCGAGGGGAAGGGCCAGCAGTATGGCAGCTAGAGGAGGGGTAAGAGATAGAGCTGGCAAGTCATACAGTAAGGAAACAAATGGGTATTCTTTTAACCAATTTCATCGAGTGTTCTATATCAGGGGTGCGCAAACTTTTCATGCCGGGCCCCAATTTTTGTTCAAAATACAAACTTGGGCCCCCTACCATGGCTGGCAAGATTTTTATCAAGATTTGGTATTTGGGAGGGGTTTTATGTCGATGATAATTTTGGGAAATAGTATGTTACAAAAAATGGTATATTTTATAAAAACTGAAAATAACAAAATAATTCAAGATAAATACATAAAATGAACATTCTAATAGGAATAAAATCAAATATCACTAAATTAAAGAAATTATACAGTAATGTGAATACAAAAATAAATATCACATTTTAAAATAACAACAAGAAAAGCACAAAAAAAGAAAAATAAAACGATTTTTGTTTGAATAGATTTGATTCAATGGGATCTGTGGGCTTGTCTCTTACTGGCAATTTCGTCCAGTCTCGGCTTAATTGATGAAATCGCCACTCTCAATTCTGATTCATGGTGCTCTTACTGACAATTATTTTATTAATATTTTTGTAAAACAATAAAGAATAAATCCACCGGTTCAGAACTAAACATTGCCCATTTCAATAGACGTATTCACATGAAGGCCTTCGTTCGACAACGTACTGCAGTATAGTGCGATAATGCGCACTGTAAACAAAGTCACGGTTACGCTGAATAGAGTGAGGGGATTTACAGCATGTTACTCTCGTAAATACGAAAGATTACAGAAATATAACATTGTAAACAAAAAAGATATGAAATATGAAAAAATAACTAAATTTTCTTACAGTTAAAATTAAATCATGGCTATAATCGCGCCCCTCGCATCATTTGTTGCGCCCCCAAATGGGGGCGCCTCCCCTAGTTTGCGCACCCCTGTTCTATATGATGTCCAATCGTCGGAATGAATTTCTGTTCCGATTTCGATTTATTCTCTTATAACGGAATGCAGCGTAATTATTGATCAGATTTCACGCTCGCGAGAACATAAGGTAACGATCTTATTCCGCAAAAGTACACTGCATGAAACGATTACATACAGAATAAATTATACAGAATGGCATAAAAGGAAACACGAAATCGAAATAGTTTAAGAGATTATGAGAAACACAGACAGAAATGCATCGGTAAATTTACGCAAACAAAACGTCTAAGTGATTGCGTTTTAGTACCTTTATTTCGATTCCATTTTCTCCTTTAGGCTATAGAATCTGAATCGTTGGTCTTCATATATTTCTACATTGAAACAACGCGAACGTGTGTTTGGATTATACGAAACACATACTGCCGATGCTGGTCAGTATAGAATTTCGAGGCGTGTAATTCAGTCATCTCAAGGAAAATAAAACTTAAATACGTTCTCTTAAATTGACGCCCTTTTAATTGCGATGTGGTCTTCTACCGGGAAAATAAAGTTTACAATAACTTTTGTAGGATCCTAGCATACATACAGCATACAGCTTTTGTCGACGCGCACACCGCTCGCGCAGCGCTATAGCCGTCCAGCAAACTTTCCCTTTTCAACCTTGGCTAGCGGAACCGGGGAAGACTGCTGCCGAGAATCTGAAATATATTGTGTAAATTAGAAAAAATATGCAAATATTGCGAACATATCAAATCAGAAATCGAATCCCATTTCAGTCGATGCTAGGACAACGTAGTGCCGCCACAGTCCATGCGATCTAAATCAATACTGTATCACAGTACGTTTCGGGCAGCGAACTCCAAGCCCTAGCGCGTAAACATGAAGCAAAGCGTGTAACTCTAGTCTGGCAAACATTGGAAAAGGGACCGAATGCTACTGAGAGATGAAGAGAAAACATGTTCAAAATCTCGCAGACATTGTAAGAGAAACGAAACGGTACCAGAAGGGCCAAGATATCAAAATCACAAGACGATTCAGGACGCATACAACCCCTGGGGTCTAAATGCTAAAGACCTTGCCATGTCACTCTGTGACACGCATGTCAGTGGTTCGCCATCCCTGTCTTAGACCATAGATATATCTATATCTTATACCATAGACATAAAAAAATTTTAATTAATATTCAATAAATAACTTATTCAAATTAAAAGATAATGCCTGAAGATCAATTTTCTTCCCATGCTATGCTACAATATCTGTACGTCACCTTTTAGAACCAATTTGCATGTCAATGACAATATGTTGCCTGTATATGTGCAATACCAATATTGCAATTAACTTAATTAGATACTATTTACTCTTGTATAGATTACAATAGAGAAACAAACTTTCTTTATCGCAAAGAGATCAAATTATGGATGATGAGCAGTCTTATTTTTTCACTGTGATTTTTTAGTACATGGACTTTTATCCTAACACTCATTGCTTTTGAATGGATGAATTGGCACACAATGCATTGGCAGCAAACCTCATTAGATAAATTTACACATACATCCAATGGTCTGCAGTTCTGTATTAGGGTTACTCGCACTCTAAATTGTAGATGTTTTCCAAAGTAAAAATGATAATGATATGTTATTTCCATGCAATGGATCAATGCTAATAAAAAAATTATTTTCAACATTAAAAAGATTAATTAAATCCACTTCAGTATGTTAAAGACATCTATATTTGAATAATCCTTGAAATGGCAGGAGAAATCTTTAAAGTCCTTTAAGAGTCAATACAGGAGTTTGCAAATTGTGTTGTGCAGAACCCTAGGGTTTTGTGAAAGTTTGACAGGGTTCTATGCAGAGCCAGATTAAGAGTTCATGGAGCCCTAGGCCAAGGTTCAGTGCAGGGCACCAGTGAACCAAAAAATGTGGGATGGGGCAGGGATGAATTAGGTACTTTCTTATTTAGAAAATGATAAAATGACTTTGTATAAACCATTTATTTTTATTATAAAAAATAGATAAAAAATATAAAAATCGAGTTCTTCTTGAAAAAACAAACTTTGCTTTTGAAAGGTTTCTATAATCCAGCACACATTTTACCCAGTGTCGTTTGTACTTGAAAATGTCGTTTGTTGTATGGTTGTTTTCATCGTTAACAACTCAAATTATGACTGGACAGTGTGTGCATTTAAATTAAATTGATTTAATATCCAATATATCTGTAAATATTAATTTCTGAGAGTTGGGATTATCATATTAGTTAACAGGACCTCCAAATATACCAAACTAGCTGAGACCCACGCAATTATTCTGCAGAGTTTTTTGATAAATTTATGAACAAGCGATTCTATAAAAATTAATTCTTATAACAACTTCTATATAAAAAATATTTTTATTTGAAAATTATAATAATAAATTTTCCAATATGAACCAAACCACCCAATTTCTATGACAAAAATTAACAGTTCCTTATATCACATCAAGTTTCAAAGTCTAAGCTAAACCTCAAAAGGTTAAGCTTTTATATTAATTTTCAATAAATCATTGTTCTTCATGTTCAAGAATGCCTGACTGTAACATATGCAAAAAGATGGATTAGACAGTGAGGTCCCATTGAGAAGCCACCTTGGTCACCAGATCTCACACCCATTGACTTCATCCTGCAGGCATGGGTGTAAACTGGAACTTTTTCAGGGGGGGAGGTCAAAGGGATAGGCAAGCTCCCACAGTTGTGTTGGGCAGGGTTAATATTTTAGTGGTTTGTTTCAAGCATATTGCAAGGGGCCTCCCATCTGCTTGCCTGACCTCAGAAAAATAACCGTGTTGATCTCCTGCCCTAACCAGTCATCAATGGCCCTTGACACAGACCTGATCCAGAGGGGGGCAGCTGCCCCCCCCCCCCTTGCCTCTCCCCCCAGCAGATGCCCATGCCTGTAAAGTCACCTAAAGTTGGTCATCTGCACTGGAAAACCCGGAAATATCAGAGAATTGAAGGAGAAAATAAAACTTCAAAAATCAACGTTCAGGGTCAAACAGTAAGTACCTGTCAAATTGAAAAATACTTATAAGTTAATGGCCAACAATTTGAACATTTAATTTAATAAATAAACAAGTGAAGATATAAAAATGAATTTTTATAACCAACTTTTATATAGTTAATACTTTAATATGAATTAATTCTATAATATAATTATGATAACCTTTCTCCTTGCATGGGCATAAAAATTTGCAAAAGTGTCTACCAGCTCTTGAGTGATGTGGGGGACTCTCTATTTAAACTTTAATCTTTTTACAGTTGTGGGAATGGTAGACGGAAGTAGAGAACTCGGTGACAAACATAACATTTGGTATATAAGTAGTAAGAAGTTTGATAGTATCTTTTGTTTCATTAATGAAAATACTGACCTATCCATTCATAATTAATGAAAATATATTGCTATTTCCGAGTAATTCAGCTTTAGATACTAGTAGGAGTGAAACTTGAATATTTCATATTTTAGTCACCTAACTTAAATGACAAAAATAATAAATTGTGTAAGTATAGTTAGCTGAAGAATTGCTAAGCTACAACACAACACTTTAAAATGTTATATTTAAATTTGTTCAAATTAACATCCTTTACAACAGTATTACCTATCTTAAATACTGAAAAAAAAAGGAATATCATACTTAAATGTGAGGGCTTTTAGAAAAATGCAAGAACAACTGGTCTTAAAGGCCTATAATTAGAAAAGATTTCATCCCAAGTAAAAAATAAACCAAGTGAACAGTTCCAAAGAATAAAATTATGTTCATGGCACAAACAACATAAACAAATATAGTCAACTTAAGTAGTGTTCAAATGAATTTTCAATGTGAACTATTCCGAGAAGATCCCATTAATGATTATTAATGAAATTGCAATACGAATGTGATTATAATGTAATAATAATAAAATGCATGTATAAGGCATTATTATAAGAGGGGCGATAAGAATTTAATAATAATAAAATTCATCAAAAACTTACATGTACCTTGATTTTCCAGATGTAATTCTTAATGAAACTCATAGGGAAAACAGTTTTTAGAATAATCTTAAATGAATAAATATAAAAAGTTTTTAAGATAAATAAAAACTTACCAACAATAATAATTACGATAAGTAAAATCCTAAAATTATTAGCAGAAATAACCCTTCAAAAATGTAGGAATGTAAGTATCAATACAAATTAACATTAAAATAAAGTTCTCTTACACCACCAACAATTACAATAGTTTGTTTAATCTCGTTGCTATGATTGTTGCTTGTCTATCTTCGCATGCAAATTTAAATACACATTTATTGCAACACCATCTCAAGGATCCGGTGGCTGAGGTGACTAAATCACTCGTATTATGCAACGTGAGGTGAGGTGGTTTGAACCCCGCAAGCAGCTTTAGATTTTTTTCAGATTAGAAGGGGTCCAAAACATATATATAAAGAGTGAAGTTAATATAAAAGTTGGTAAAAAATAGTTATTTCTGCTAACATTGAAATCCCCTATGGCAGGTAACATCAACTAGACTATTTAGGAGTGTCACTTTAGTGTTGACAAAAAATGAACTTTTCTTTATATCACTTAAAACAAAATTTTTTTCAAACAAAATTTTAGAACTAGTGAAATAGCAGATGATTTGTTCAGTATATTTTTATCGAAGGAGAAAATCAAACAAAAATGTCATAATTCACTTTGGACTTGGAAAATTTTTCCCATGTTTTTTAATTGTCAATGAAAAAAATCTTCATGGCAACTGAAGTAAACATATGCGGTAAATACCTAATTAGTTTAATTTTCTTTAGTGTGCATGCAAAATTTGGTAAATTAAGGGAAATGGATTATCTATGACAGAGAAATGAACAAAAAACCCATCAACTTACCTGTGGATTCATTAGGGAGGAAGATAATTATCAAAAAGTGAAAAAGATGGCTTTAGAATGGAAATTCAACATACCATAAGTACTTCAATTGCCTACATATGTATCAATAGGTTTTCAATAAAATGCATGGCACTTTGCAAATTTATCTATGTTTGTGTGGCCCGCGATTAAAAAAGTTGCGCACCACTGTTCTAGTTGTTCTGGTGAGTCACAGTAAATGAACCATCTATTCCCATAGACAGATTTTGTGGGAACTCAAGCTGATGTCAGCCATCCCTCAGGCAGGCAACCACTCCCCTTTGCTCCTTCAGGGAATGATCCATTTGTATCTTGCCACTTCATATATGAAGCTTGCCATCCTGTGCTTATCCAAAGATTCAAGAAGCACATAAACATCTGAATGGCCACCCGAGTATTGGCTTCGCAATTCTAATTCAAAATTCAAATACTCACTGTGTAATGATGGGCCCGATTTCAATTTTCTCTTACACTAAATTAAATTGAATATTCAATAAAAACCTTGCTCAGGAACATTTGCTTCATGATTTATTTTAGCAATAGCAACACTAAAATGATATCACAAAAGTGCCATGTGAAAAATTGACAATATGACGCATGATAAATGTTAGTCTAAAAATCCAAACCATGCAGTTAAATATTCTACAACTTCCCTCAAATGGAGATATCTGCTTCACATATTTTTCAAATATTTCCTGATATGCCTTGGGATTTATTTGCTATGATTTTACAAATAACAAGATACATAATCTAAAGAAATTAGTACATTGGCATATATCACCAGAGCTTGTAAAAACAACTTTACAGTGGCTATAATTAAAATGAAAAAAAAAACAATTCCTCCTTCAAAATACTAATCACATTCCAAATAAAGATAGAATGCTCACCAGTTGTAAAGCTGTTGCTTTTACTGAAGATTCAGCCATATCAGGGATGGCAAATGATTTTTGTGTTGCGTGCCAAGAAAGTAATGTGAACCATCACAATTTTATTCGGGACCAACAATTTTATTTCTTCTCTAAGAAACTTCATATTTTATACAGAAAATACAAGCTTATGCGTGACAAGTAAAATCACATGCGTGCTACTTCAGTCACTCACATCACATTTGATATACCTGAGCTATATGGTAGAAATGTCTAGCTCTCCATACATTCCACATTGAACTTGAAAAAATTTCAATAACATGACCTTAAACATATTATACAAGAACAAAAGTTTACATAAGGCTGGAAAACTATTGAAAAATATTTTAAAGTAAATTTCAATAATAAAAATAGACTTGAGTTATGAATAACATGCCAAACTTAATTTGCATGAAATTATGAAAATATGTTCATATACTATTTTAAAGAATAAAACCCCATTCAGCTGACAAAATTAAAGTACCTTTATCCTAAGGGCAAAATGGGCAGCTGCCCAGGACCTCGGGATGACAGAGGGCCCTTTGGGACGCCACCATATCCTCTCACAATGAGGACTTCAACAATTTATACAGTCCACTCTAACTGAAATCTAGCAAGCAATTGGACAATGATTTTTAATAGTTCAATAAAGTAGTATATCCAAAATTAAAAACAAACTACCATATTTACTTGCATAATTGCCCCAGTTTTTCATGTGATTTTACACCAAAATAAGGGCAGGACAAATATGAGTTTCCCATTATTGTAAGAAAGCAGTATACTGAATGAGGTATACCAATGATTCAATTTGAAACATTCACCGATATTTTTCCTTGCACAAACTTGTACACAAAAATTTTCGTCATGGAAACTTGAAAATGTCTTCAAGTGAGTCAAACGATGACAACCAGCGTGTCAAAGTAAACTAGGGGCAAAGTTATTACAGAGTAATTTAAAATGCTCTCTCAGCATGATAAGAGTGAGGTTATTGTTTTTAAATTTGTTTAAAATGGGATACAAACTTGACATTTGGATGTATGTATTATACACTGCCAATGAATAAATAAAATAACCTGTTTGTTGCTTTAATTTTGAATCAACAGTATGAATTTTCTCAACTCCTAAAATGGGGAAGAGGGAAATACAAAAAAGGGGTCAATCCACAAGTTTTCCCTGTAAATGTTTAAAGTGGCCATTTACAGCTTAAACCTACATAAATGACTTAATTAGGTACTTTATATATACAATATAGCACATAAATTGATGTACAGATGAGCTAAACAAAATATCTAAAAATAAATTATGATAAAGTTACTGGGCTTAATATAGTGTATGTTTCACACAATATGTGAATTCAGATCAATGTAGGCTATTATTTTTACTGAAATTCTGCATAGAGATAAAATGTCTTCTTGATATTATTAAGAAGTAAGCAAGCCCAAAAACATGCTAAATTAATCATAAAATCCTGATAAATATTATGAAACTGAATAATAGGCTGGTCTTTTAAAGTCTTTCTCTCCCGATGATTAATAAAAATTAGGAATTCCAATTGCAAATAATTAAACTTCTTAAAAACTATTATTTAAGTTGATAACTTACAGTTTGTATAAGAAATTTTGGTTCTTTACTATTAACCAGGCGAAGTTCAAGACAGCAACAGTGGCACTGTTGATGGCCAGAAAGTGACGAGAAATGATGCTACTATGGGACACATTTCAATACAGCAACAGTGGCACCATAAATGGCAATCCCTCAAACCAGTTTCCTACGTGCATCCTCAATCTCTTGCGGCATTCTGGTCCACTGCAAAGTCATTGGAATTCATTGGCAAAGCGGAGAAGCATTGGGTGGCCTCTGGCGCACTTGTGTTCACTTGTAAGCATTCTGCGTTCCGTCAGAAACTTCACGATTTCATGACTGCTTCTTCTCTAACTGGCAATTCATGATACTTGAGAGGAGGCAATTGAAGCAGAAGTAATGAAAAATAGGAAACGAATGATGATGAGTAATATATAGGTGAAGATGAACATAACACAACCAATGGGAGGGGCCACAGTGAACATGGAAAGGAAACCAACCCAGAACTAACCAACTCAACCCAGGGGGCCAAGGAGAACAGGGAATCCCCTAAAGTAAAGTGCCATAATTCCTCATCTTCAAATTTCCGTAACATGTTCGTATGTCGTAGCAGTACCATTTCTCATCGCTTTCTCGCCATTGACAGAGCCACTGTTGTTGCCTTGATCTTCACCTGGTTAATGAAAAAGAACTGAAACTAGAATGATGTCTTGAATGATTCAACTCTATTTTTTTAAATAACGCTTAAGTAACAAAAAAGGGAAAAGAAAATAAATTTCAATAGCTCAGATGAAAAATGTTACTTATGCTAGGAAGAGGGGTAATTTTTAAGGAAAGATTTGGCAAAATATTACAACAAATTGATTTATTTTCATAGAAATCTAATTTATCATAGCAAAGAGTTGTATCTTAGTTATATTAAAAGAAATTCTTAATCATACAAAAAATATTTAGAAATAGCATAAATTAATATCATTTATTATAAAATAATTTTTCCAAAACTTGTGTTTACATTATTCTCATTATCATAAAAATCCACTTCAAATTTTAGTTAAAATGTTAATTATAAATAGCCATTTGAGTTATTTTTAAAATTAATACACCTCAAAAAATAAAATTGAAAGTTTCATCAATGGTGCAAGAACAAATAAATCCGAACAGAAACCCTTTATCAAGTCTCTGTATGCCTTCCAAAGATGTTATATGTTATGTACGTTCAAACACAATTGGCACAGTAAATTGCAATTATCAAGGAGATTCAAAAAAATTTAAAGCATCATAGTGTCAGTCTTTTATTCAAGTTTTCTGAAACTAAATGTATTCCTACCATGCTCATGCTCCATTAAAAACCCGTTCCATGAATACATCTATCAAAAGTGACATCATAATGCGACATTTGTGTTACATATATAATTTTAAAATTGGCACAGCAGGAAAAATTCAACTCCTGTTGTACCGGTTTCCCCAACCACGACGATGAGTGTCTTTGTGATCGTCCCATTCCCTCGAGCTCTTCAATTCTTCCGCTTCTTGCTGTTCTGATTTTGGATTATCCTCATCATCTGACTCATCTCCAACATTTTCACTCTTGCTAGCCACATCTTGCAAAGACGTCGGTCTACAGCACGGATCGGGAAATCTGAAAAATTTTACAAATGCAACAATGTATAAAAAAGATGGATATATAACAATGTTATGTAGGTCAAAAAAACGTGGAGGATTTTTAAAAATTTATTATTATCAGTTGTAAAAAAAAGTATTCCATCTAATCAGAACAAAACAATTTTTTTTTATTTTCCAGAATATTAAATCAATCTCTAAATAAGAGTCCATATATACTAACCGAAAACCTCAAAATCAAAAATTCACCATCAATTTTATAGTTATAAAACGAAATAGAAGACACCAAGATCTAAACAAAATGTTTTAAGCCAGCTCAGTGCTCGGAATGAGCCGAAATGCTCTGGAATACCATTCTGTTTCATGAAGCGTTGATAATATCATTCTGTCTCATTAGACATTTAGTAATACCATTCCAGAAAGTTATCTAGATCAGTGCTCTTCAAACTTTTTCCATGAAGTACCCTTTTTCTTTAAAAAAAATTGAAGTGCCCTGGGACAATTTTACAGGTATAGGTGACTCCCACTTAACGCAGAGGTGTGTTTCTGACAACCCTGCAATAAGCAAAAATCTGTGTTCGAGAGGGGTACTATAAAACTTAAATGCCCAAAGGGAAATAATTTTATAATGGTATTTTTGGGCCCATATTCAATGTAAAAACATATTATTACTGAATTTTATTCTCATTTATTAGAGAAAATAAAATTACATGGCAAACAATATGACAAAAAACATACCATATATTCTGATCTGCAAGTCGACATTTGAAACTTTAAAAAATTCTCTAAAATCTTGGAGTTATCTTACACACCTGGTATAAAATGTGAACCGTAAACTCCAGCATATTTTTCGATGTATGACCACCATTTTGAATCGGCTGTTCAACTGTTTATCATTTATTTAACAGACGTGATTTAGAATATTTGTAATATGATAATTTGAAACAACACATAACTAATGTAAGAATTAAAAATTTTTGCTTAAATACATGAAATAATTTTTCTAAAAATAATGATACCTATGCAATCTATGGAAAATTACAACAAGAAGCCCAAACCAGGACTAATGCAGGCTGGTTTCCCAAAGTTGACCTCCCGAATTGATTATTTACATTGACAGGAAATGTTTCAGTATGTGTTAGTCATTCCCAGGAATTCTCATACCATAAATACCATTTGTAATTCACAGTTTATCAACGATAGAGAAAAATTGGAAAACAAATTAATAGAGCGTTATCAGGTTTAAAATACTAAAAGCAATGTCAAAATCTCTTTCTAACATTATATTTTGCATGCATTTTTTAAAATAAACGAATTTAATAAATGCTACTTTTTATATGCTAATATGTATGGATCAACTGTCCATTGCTGAAGGGCAGAGTGGAAAAGAAAATAACCCATTTGTTCAGTCACCTATGCTTAAGCCGAGTTCGGTAATAATTGTCTCCATGGCAACAATCCCATAAAATGTGATTTAAAATGCAAAGACGTTATGTTTTAGTAGAAATTCAAGAAAATACGATCAATTATCAAAATTCTGTGATAAAAATTAGAATCTACATTGTTTTCCCTTTATAACACTACAAACCTCGCTCTGATATCACATCGAGGGTATGCATACCTGACATTAAGAAACACTGGTCTAGATGGTAAATGGATTATATATTATTCAATATTAACTGCATCCAAGCATGGAAAATCACCATCTATAAACACTCACTGGGAACTGTTCAAGCAGAGCACACAACCCTCTCAATCCTACCTATCTACCAAAATATACAACATGTAGTATTAATTTCATAACATCATAAATACAGGGTGTAGCAAAATTAATGCAACATTTTATAACCGTATCTATTAATGATTATAAAACAAGAAAAAGACTAAATAAATGATGAAATATGAAAAGTGTCAATGAGTTATGTTCTAAAATTTTCAAAATGTCCTCCGTCATGATTAATACACATCCGAAATCTTTCGGCAAACATTTCTGCAAATATCAACACCAATTTCTTCTATTGCAAAAGGTATTGCATTCTTTAATTCTTGAAGACTTTGTGGCTGCTGACCATAGACTTTATCTTTCAGAAAATCCTACAAGAAAAAATCATGAGGGGAGAGGAGGGGTTAAGTCCGGCGAACGGGATGGCCAAGCAATGAAGCCCCAGCGACCTATCCATCGTTGAGGAAGTTGTTCATTCAACCAATCACATACAATTGATGCATAAAGAGATGGAGCGCCATCTTGCTGAAAATAGCCTCCATTATTGACATGATTTTGAATTCTGGGCCATAACCATTCTCGTAACAAAGCCAAGTAGGAATTCTTATTGACATTTCCATTAAAAAAGTAAGGCCCAATAATCCCGTGAGGAAATTCCGCACTAAACAGAGACAACTGAAGATTAATCTCATTTTTCAGCACAATGGGCGGATTCTCAGCCTCCCAATAAATGCAATTGTGCCTGTTGATGTGGCCGTTTAATTTGAAGACAGCTTCATCAGACCAAATGATGTTATCGACAAACCCTGCATCTGCAGAAACATTTCACAAAACTCGAAACACCAGTCGGCATCATCCTCAAGTAATGCATTAAGAAGTCTGGGTATGTGGCTTGAGCTTCCAAGTTTTCAGCATTCTTAAAACTGTCATGTGGCTGACCTTGTAATCATCTTCTTCTGTAAGTTGTTTTGAAATTATGCATGTTGATGATAACTGCAGCGGAATAAGCTGATCATGAACTGCATTACAGAAGCCTCGATTCTACACCAATGATGGGCGTCCACTTTTCGGAGCATTGGCTACTGAACCAGTCCTCTCAAATTTCAAAATGAGATGCTGTATACTGGAGCAATGAGGAGGATGATGAAATTCTTCTGCAATTACTCTACAAACTTCAGTGTAATACTTTCTTTCATAATAAATTTGTACCAACCTTATTCTTTCATTCAAGTTTAGTTGAACTCTTGCCATAATTAGTCTTAAATCTTATTCTTAAACAACAATCATTTAAACAAATCAATTAAACAAAGATCACTGCATAATTATTTAATACTAATCAAAAATAAAATTTATATAGAAAAAATATAAATGTGTAATTTATTTAAGTTACAGTAATTACAAAATGTTGGGTTACTTCTGTTATACCCTATATTTTATTTCCTCAAAAATTAATGTTACATCTAAATATCATACAAAAAGTTAACAAATGAAATAAAAGCTTGCCATCTTCTTGGCCACTATTCTGGAAATCACCTCTTAAATCAATACACAGTAAATTAATTATAAATATGGACTTCATCAAGGAATAATGGAGGTTTTGTAGAACAGGAAAATGTGAAGGATAATATTTAATCTATAATCTATTGTCTAGGAACATACAGGTTTCCCTCTCTTTATGCAGAGGTTGCATTCCAGGAAAGTGATGCATAAAGCAAATTCACATAAACAGAACACATATTTACATGTAAAAGACAGGGATACGTTCCACAAGCAATCCTAACTCCCCTCCAAGGCGCTCTTCTTTCACTCCATAATGACTTCTTATGCGCTAAATACAAACTTAAAACAATTAACACTGTATATTATAAAAGGAAGCAGACAAGCACAAGTGGTGGCTGTTGTGGGTGACATAATAGTGGAGGTTTAAAGTGCTGGAGGGTTGTCTTGGCCCAACACAAGTTCTGCGGGCAAGGAGACAATACTTCTCAAGTGTGCTCAAACAGTATCACACGAAATCTCCGTCTCATCTCCACTCTACAATATCCTCCTCTCCACTCTCATCACTTTTACTGTAGTACTAATACGCACTGCATAAGAGACAACGAGAGACTGAATGGTCGCCTTGTGTGTAGTGGAGAATTTCCTTTCATTTGTATTGCACTGGCCGCGTAACAGCATAAGAGCGAATCAAAGACGCATAAAAAGAAATTCCGGTAGCAATAAGTTTGTCGCATAATAGCCAATTCGCATAAAGCAAACCAGCATAAATAGAGGGAAACCTGTACTCCTAATGATGATAATTATAAAACCTTGAATGATATTGCTGTAATTTTTTAATACATAAGCTACATCTTCCATGAAAGGCTATCATAACTATGAAATTATTGAGCAACTAAACATTTCTGGACCAATATTGACGAATGTTGTAGTTGAACAACTTTTTAACATTGCTTAGTAAAAGTTCCACTCCAAAAATATGTAACACATGACCATGATTCTGACATACTGATTCATAATTATATGATGATGAATTTTCAAGAGTAAACCATGTTAGTGATAAATATTGTTACATGAGATTTCCACAGAGTGACGAAATGTTTCATCAAACCGTTCACTCTGCTTGTTCGGTTAAATATTTAACCAAATGCCTGTTAATGTTGAATAGTCAAGAGCAAAACGTAAATGAAAGTGTGCCATGATTCCACCACACCAACAGATTAAACTTCACATGACTTATCAAGACAAATGTAAGCTCGTTCTTAAGTAAAAGTTAGACTAATAAAATTCCCAGTAGAGCATTTTCAATATTTTTATTTTGACAAAAAACTGTTTAGAACTTTGACTGAACACTCAAAGGATCATACCCAGTGGTGTCGCAGGCATCCCTGCAACCCCTGCGTGGCGGGAGGGCCCATGGCAACAGCGGGGCTTATATTTTTTTCGTTAGGACCTTAAATTTTTTTCCAAAATTTCAGTTTTGTTTAGGCAGAGGGGCCCACACATTTTCCGGTATGCCACCAATCATACCCAATCTATGTGCATGTATAAGAAAAGATGTTCAACAATGGGATTGGCATGATGTTTTAAAAAGAGTCAAAAAATATATATGAAATAATTTAATGAAAAATAAATTGTCCTCTTTGTCATTATTATTTATCGAGTGTGAGGCAACCAACTCGATAAATTATGAGGACATCATTGATACCTTTGCTAAATCAAAAGCCAGGAAAAAATTGTGTTAACTTGGTATAGTGTCTAGTGTTATCAAAAATGATTGCATTCAAATAATTTAATCTTATAATTTTTATTTATCTGTATTTTTTAAATTAATGTTTGTGATAATTCTTATGTCCCTATGCAATAAGGTGATTGTTTTTGGTGCAGGCAATGCATTTTTATATTTTCAGAAATCAGTAACCTATTGTTATGTATTTAAATGATTTAATCATATAATTTATATTTATCTGTACTTATTTTATTAATTTTTGTGGCAATTATGTTCTTATGTTTTTGTACAAAATATTGCTTTTTAATGATGTGATAGTTTTTGGTAGGAACTCAAAGGTATTACCTAATGTAGGTATTTTTTATATTTTCAGAAGTCATAAAACTATTATTGCATTAAACTCATACATAGTGTGGATTTTATATAATATTTTCATAATGATAAGAATGACAGTTTTCTTTAATTTGGCAGATTTATATTTGTTATTTTTTATAATTATTTATATTTTGTATGCGTGTATTTTTAAATAAATTATCACAAAAATTACTTTGGTAATACAAAAAAACTTTTAATATTGTACTTTAGAAATAAACAGATGAGGGGAGCCTCAAAATAATTTTGCACCTCGGATCTCAAAATGCATAAGTATGGCTCTGGTTCTACATTAGAATTAGTTCCAGGGAGACATAATATAAACTGAATTAATTTTGACAATTGTTTGAGGCTGATATCTCTGTCTCTGAATGAGTGAATAGTTCCACCAAGCGTTGGTATCTTAGATGCATTCCAAACTCCTCAAACTGAATCAGACAGAGACAGTGAGGTGCCATCTATGCCTATACCATACAAACTTTACGACATGTTTGAATAAGGGGAATCTCGATTAATTACATCATTTGTTTTGACATCTGCAAAATGCTATTAGCCAATGTGAAAGCTGCTTCACGGGCAATCGGTGATCTGCATCGTCCGCTTTGTTGTGGATGATAATGATAAATAATGATTATTATTATTTTTGTTTCATTTGCTGTTATTATTTATGTATCTTTGATTGTCTTATGTTGTTTAATTCGTTGTTGTGAATTGCTTTATATTCCTTTATATTTATATTCCACTTATTGTAAAAACATTTGAATAATCAGTACATTTATCATCAATACATCCAAAAGCGGGATTTTGCATCCCCTAAAGTTTTTGGGGGACAGCGGGACATGCTGCTCAAAAGCAGGACTGTCCCGCCGAAATCAGGATGTCTGGTCATCTTACTTATTAGTCCCCACCAACTTTACTGCACAGATAGGTGGTTGGCCAAATTCCCCAAATTTTCACTATGTGCATTTTCAGATATTGAGATTGTAGAGGGGTGACTGTTTTCAAGAAACAGGCATATTTTAGATTGCTAAATTCTAAGTTCCGGCAAAAATTCAAAATTAGAGATCTCAATCTTTTGAAACGGGCATTTACTCATTTTTAGTAGTTGTGGATTTCTATTGCACATTCCATAAAAGTCATCTAATACCAACACAAGGATTACATTTTCTTTTTATGTGGGTGCATGAATACAAAGAAATTTCCAGCACTGCATGCCATGTTAAAATAAATATTACTTGAACAACTTTCAACAAAATTCACATAAACTGACATTATAACTATGCAATGAATTATAACTATTATATCTTGAAAATTTTCATATACTTACTCTCCAGACTTCACCCTCTGCTCGTAGAATTCATCGACAGTCATTGCAGGAATACTGGGATAGCCAGCTCCAAAAACAGCTTTCTGAACTTTATCTCTAGTTAAGATAACTGTTTGCAAAGGACGAGGCCGCCGATTTTCATCCGAGTCTTCTCTGGGGGGCTTCTTGCCTTTAGCTTTCATCTGTGTAATTATAAATTTACTAGTTGATAAAAAAGTATTTACAGTGCAAATAAGAAGAATTTAAAAAGTGATTTTGAATGCTACAACGATTTTATATCTGTAATAAAACAATTTTTGTTGTAGCACTATTGCTTAATGATCGCAGGAGTGATGAAACATTTATTTTTCAATAATTTTTTAAATAGCAAAGGAAATAAAAAATATGATACAAGAGGAAAATGGTGGGGAAAAGCAAACACGAAGTCCATTCATGCAAATGGCAATGAAAAAACACTCAGATAAATTACAGTGTCGCCAGTTAAAATTTCTTAAATGGAATAAATTAGAACTACAGAATTGTGAATCTGTAGAAATAAAATTATCACAATTATCAAGAATATTAGGGCTTTTATAAATAATTAACTAAAAAAACCAAAATATATACTTAAAAATAAAAAATTCCAAGATGAATGAAAATAAGGGCAGTGCAATTACTGTTTAAAATCAAGAGTTGTCAAATAAGCAGTACTTTCTTGATTGATGCAAAATCATATGATAATCCAAGGTAAAGAATTTAATCAAATATTTTTTCCATTAATATTTTAGGTAATTAAACATTCCTGAGAAAAGATAATTTCCCACTTTTTACAAATCACAAATTTTTTTAAGGATTGTCAAATGAAATAAATTATGATATCTTCACAGTATGGTTATTCTTTCCAAATTATTAACAGATTTTATATTAGTAATGCTGTCATTTTAGAAATGTGATAACCATTAAATGAAAAGACAAAAAATAACATAAAAGTACCTCTTCCATATGCTTCAAAATCGGTCTTTCCATGTCAATGCTTAGAAGTTCTTCCAAAGATTGGTTAACCCAATAACGAATGAGGGTAAGTATGTAATCCCTTCTCTGTTCTTCATTAGATGACCAGTCACCTTTTGTGACATTGTTTAGATGCTCAAGGTGCTTTTCACATTCCTTCTGTTCTTTATATCGACGAAGTTTTTCATTACGACTATAAACCATCGACACTAAACTTTGAGGAGCACCAGAAGCAGCAGCAACCTTTGAACTCGTATCTGGAATAAAATCATTGTTTCTCATATAATAATGGCTTTATTATACTTTGAAATATAATTCCAACTACGATTCGGCCTTTTTCCTCCCAATAAGCAAAATAAATAATTAATAAAAACAAAAATGGATTTGTGAATAAGACCTCCCAAGTAATATTTTCAAGCTGATGCATTTCGACAGTCCCACGACTACAAAACACAATAGTGTTGACACACAATGGTATTCCAAGTATACTTAATCTACACAGCATTAAGTTACCTTCTTCTTCAGGTGTTTGCTCAGGTATTTTGACATTTGTTATGCCGTATTCTCTACATCTTTTTAAAAAATCCCTGAAATAAACTTCAGCCGCATCTAAGTGAAGTGCTCTATCCTTTTGTTCAAGTCGAAGGGTCAATGATCCTAAAAAGGCAGGTAATAGCATGAACTTCAAATCTTCTGTTGATATTTCTTCAACTGCCTCGTTGGAACTAAACATCCCTAGCATTGAAACTGCTCTTGTAACATCTTCGAAAGTTTTTATTGTGTCCTTCACTTTTGACTAAAATAAATGTAAGGTTCGTTAAAACAAAGTTTGAAACAAAAAATATTTTAAGTATAATTACCTAATGGTTAAGGATGAACTTTGGAAATTTTTTACTTACTTGCAATGAAGGACTTGTACTAGATTCCTGGCTTTTTTCGATTGATTGGAACAATCCAAACGCATTGTCGAAAATTTCCGATATATTCTTGGTATCTACATCATCTATATCATCCATTACTGGCAACCTATATTCACACCTTTCTATGTCTTCACTGCCCTGTTAAAATGCACTAATTCATAAGAAAACAATTTCTCTCGATATAATACTCGATATCAATTATATATAGCATTAATTGCGCGATTAAGACTGAGAAACTTCAATTTCCTCTTCCACTTGAGGTAGCCATATTAGTTAACTTGACGCGAAGCAGACGATTTAATAAATGACGGCTGTAATTCGCCTTGCGAAAAATCTGAATGTAATTTTAAACAAAAAATATTTTTCTTTGCAACTTTGAGAAAGAAAACAATTTTATAAGCTATAAATTAATGATTAAAATTTTATATAATATATAAATAAATATCAAGTCTTAGTGAATAATTTTCCCATTTTCAAATATAGACAGCACATCAACAACTGTATTCGAAAGTATAAGGCAATAGCTAATGTTTTCATCAGTGGTGAATAGAAGAAATGATATATATATATATATATATATATATATATATTTAAAATATTAATAAAGGCACCATTAACATTTAAGGTTAACAAACTGACTGCAGCGGGAAAATGCGCAAAGTATCAAAACGATAAAAAAGGAAGCAAGCTATTTTTCTCATTCAATACAAAATTGGAATATTGTTTCCTATATCCTTACATAAAAACCATGCTATAATAAAACCATAATCATTAAAAGTCAACTTTTCATCGAACTCTTCCGATATTTAAATTCTGTTAACTATAAGTTCCATCACGTGCCCTCGACCTTATGTTTGTTAAAACCTTCCTCGATCATTCACACACAATTAGGAACTGAATGCGGACGTTAGCCGATCAAGAAATTATTTAATTTTGTTAACGAATTAATTTATCATTGGATGAAATTCACTGAAATAAAATCCCTTCTCGATGGACAGAATGCATATAAATGGCGTTAGGAAACAAACAAAAAACCATTCGAAGCATGTAATTTATTATTGGCCTGTTCACCACTACTCAATAAAAATCATAGGAAGCTCTATCTCCCAATACCGGAGCGCAATTTCGAAGTTATTATGGATGTGGGGTGAGGGCCGCGCAAGAGCGTCAAGGAAATGCTTTGTGAGGAGGGGGGTTTGAAGTGGTAACGGCAATGGGAGTTGCGGCTATGTCTCTGTCCCATTTCAACTGCCGACAACGTTAGACCTGACCGTCATCAGCTGTTAAATCGACTAAGGGCTCGCTGTCGGAGATCCGTCCCGTGTATATGCATAGGATCCTAACTATCTAATAAGCTACACATTGTGATTATAAAAGATTGGCGCAAGGAAACGGCAGATGAAAGTAAGTTTTGAAACATTTTATATTTTTTAATTTCCAATACAAAGTGCGGAAAGAACAGAATGACACGCACATATTCTTCTGTACCAAAGTGGGCCGTGCAAACATTGATTCGCGACAGTTTTGTCCTATCGCCTCGTCCGTAATTTATAACGCCATTCCCCGCTACAACACAAGTTTAATTCGTTTCGTATACATCGAGAACAAAAATCATCTTCGGCCTTGACACTTGTCAAAAACAGCATACTTTCCTAGGTCGTTTTGCAAAAGCTTTCACTTCCAATTTTACTCGCGGCACTATCGATAGCAGGGATGGCCAACCGGCGGCTCCGGAGCCTCATGCGGCTGTGAAAACTTTGGCTGCCTTACGTATGCAGCAATTTTTCGATTATAATGTCCAAGGTAATTGTTGAATTCAAAGATTACCAGAAGTCCCATCAAGTAAAACAGTAAGTTTTTGTTTTTATTATATGTATCAGCAGTTACATTGTATTAAATATTTTTATCAGCTCATTACACGTTCGGTGATGTGCATTGCAGTATTGTGGTTCCTGATATTCTCCAAGTTGGCCACTCCTGACCTATAGTCTTAATTTCTATTAGCCTATGTTCGCTGGAAATTTACAATCATCGATATTCCTTTGTCCGTATGTGGGATCAAGGGAATGTCCCACACGTAAGAATCGTTCGACCATATATTCGCCCATTTATTTTTTATGCCAGATCATCATATTCCTACTCGGTTCGGGTTGAAACCGGATAAAACAAAGTTGGTGACTCCGCGTAATTTTGATTCTAATTTTCATGATTAGAAAAACCTATTAAGGTTACCGTTAGGCTTAAATAATGGCATCAGTTTACGGAAGCTATTGACAAAAAAAATCCAAGATTTCCAGTGGAAAAATGTTTATTTTACAGCCGATAAGTGTTCATTAATTGGAAACTCCGAACTATTGGGAAAGAGAACTCAATTTGGTAAAAATGTCTGGGAGTGTTACTTTCCAACCATAATTAGCGATATTAAATAAATCAATAGCATAACCTAAATGGGGATAATTTACGAATCCTCTATGAAATTTAATTTATATCCAAACGAGAGTATATGGAAAGGTCCTGCTACCTCGTAAATACAACACTGATATTGGCATAAACAACGAAGAATATTGTGTTTTGAACAAATTGTCCACTAGGCATGTGTAGGTTTTAACAGCGCTTGTTAAAAGACCTTAAATTATTTTTTAGCTTGTCATATAGTACGTGGAACAAAAAAGACACTGACATGCAGCAATTTATGTCGGGAAGCGCATGCCGAATTTCGTAAGTCTGAGGGTTGCGTAAAATCCGCGATGGCATTGTTTACAGTAAAAATCTAAGAAGGAATTAGAAATGTGATAACCTTAGATGGCATTGGCGGAATAATCCACAATAAGAAATCCAAATAAAGGAATTATTGCTCGTAAGTAATATTTTTACGTGCATAGAACCGTTATCCAAGGTAACTAAGAAACCGCATATCAACAAAGGCAAAGGTGACCTTCTGCTATTCAAGAACAAAATTTCTTCGAAAGCTTCCGATGGATATGATGAATGCCTTCAGAAATACCTGGTAAATTTTTATGCTTCGTAAAAGCACTTTATAAAAATATAACTACGTGGCCATAAACAACTGGTACATCCCAAAATTAAAATTCTTGCAAAATGCAGTCGTGATGCTGTCGCTATTTTGTCGGCAGGTGAATATTCGTTTGAAACGAGAAAAGAAAAAAGACATTTTTTTAAGTAACCGACAATATTATAAAATGAAATCGTGCAAATGGTAAAAACTAAGTTCATTCGGAGATTCTTTATGACGCCAGTAATCCCAAAGAATGTCTCTATTACGTGTGTGATCTACGAAATGTTTGTAGCGTCGAGTTCAATAAAAGAGTCGCTTCGAAAGTTTCAAGTTTAAGAACCAACATCGACAGGACATTTTTAGATTGTGGTTTAGTTTGTGGAATAATATGCGATGCCTCTACAAAATAGTTAACATGAGTGACTTATTTTACTTATTACAACATTCGAGGCGTCCCTTTTTTTCAAATAAAAATTGTCTGTCTACATGACAAATAGTACTTAAATAAACGCTGATCCTTGAGTATTGACTTTCACAGGTCGACTTCAATGATACATATGTACAGAGCCGTAGTAAAGACGGGGCATCCGGGGCACGTGCCCCAGATCACAGCTTCGTAAGGGGGCGCCAAATTGAATATTTATTATACCTACAGTATATGGAAATAAACAATGCGCAACACGATGGTCACTAAAAGCATATGCTGTGAATTCTTTACAGTTGCAATAGTGATTAGCAACAGCGAAGTTGAAAGTGTGTGGGGTTCTGCTAAAGGAAGCGGCTCAATAACTGTAAATATGTGCGTCTTTTATAGGGCTCGTAATGCATGTATATAAACAACTTAGTATTTCGAGAAACAAGTGACAATATTAACTTCGATAAATAAAGATAGAGCCATTATAATTCGGGATGTTTTCAATCTACCTCCAATTGACTGGAATTAAAGTTGCTTTTATTCCGGCGGTAAAGGGCGTGAATCATGCGAATCTTTTAAACTTTCGGTAAATACTATTTGCACCAGGTAGTGAGGTGCCTATAAGATTGAAAAATGTATTAGATGTAAAAATTCCATAAGCGATGCAGTGCATCAGGCAATTAATTCTCTTTATGCACAGCTGAAAGCACAATTGAGATCACTAATTAAAATCGGTAACGATTTACGAATTTTTAAGTGGCGCTACCTATAATACGAATGAAGATTAAATTAAAATTTCGAGTAAAAATGCTGCTAATATGCATCAAAATGATGGAAATGAACGCGAATTACTGGAAAAAGTTAGCACACCATTTGTCTTTAATAAAAGGTGAAAAAATTACAGAGATACATTTTGGAATTTTTCACGAATGTGGAGTTAGTTTCCTTGTGTGGAAACTTTACTTAGAATGTCCTCTCATTTTCATTAGAGAGCGTTTGTTCAGTTAATTAAAATTAATCAATGACTGCTTAATGTCATCAATGAATCAAGAGAGACTTTCTTCTCTGGTCTTATCTATAGATTACAATATTGCCAAAAAATGTAGATTTCAATGACATAATAAATGTTTTCTGAAAATGGAGCTCGAAAAATAAAACTTGAAAATAAATAAACAAGCGTTTGCTGTTTCATCCAATATCCTTTTCTAAACAAAGATGTGCTTCTATTTTTAGTTCATTGTGGGGCGCCAAAAAATCCCTGTCCAAGGCGCTAAATGGGGTCCTGCGTATGTATATTGTCAACATACTCTACTTTAGGAGTTCTTAGCCTTTTCATATTCACAGAGCAATCATCAGAACAGAATATTAGTACCGGAAAGTTTCAATCACATTTCAGTAGTTTATTATCGGTTTCCGGATACTACCCTTTTGAACAACGTCCCCAACTGCATCACAATTGGTTCCAGCTTTTCAGTTCGTTTTTCAGTCATTAACATGGACCACCTACCAAAAGTCTGAGGAGGTTAAAAACCTCTTCTTTCTCTAATTGTCACGAAAACGGTTATTAAGAACGTTATTAAAATTCTGAGCATTCCATTAAATCGACTGACTTATACTAATGATAATGGTCCGCCGAGATTTTTCTGCTGGTGTGTTATCCATGAGCTATCCGCCATTTGAACTCCACGGGAGGTGCGCGTTACTGTACCGCTGACGGCGGAAATTCAATGAAATCCACCCCGCAAACTTAGTCTCCGGGGCATCAAACCCGTAAGTAACCGTCTGTAGAATTTCAACGATGCATCCTTCGAAACGATTTAAACTCATCGACTAAACGAACATAACGACGCATGATAAAGCATCCGATTGGCGATCTTAACTTAATAAAAGGGCGACGTGACGTCAAATCAAGTTTTATTTTTTGTCCCACTCTTGCTGCGATAATGTTTGTCTCGTATAATCTGTTACTTATTCTGGAAGAAAATTATTTCTAATTTATTTTCACGTTTTACGCACGAGTAATTTTTAACGCTCTATTCTATAATTACGTTAAACGTTCTGCTGACATCTTGACCAAAAAATGGGAAACTTCATAATTTTCAGAAAAAAAAGTCTGTCACAATTAGGTTGGTTCCTAAGGCGTATTGCCGCGGGAAGTATTTTATTATAATCAGGCGATAAAGATGGACGCTTTGTTCAACAAAGTGAAGCTTTAGACCAGTGGTTCCCAAGTTTTTTGCAGGCGCGGCACCCTTTCAAAGATAAACAGAATTTTGCGGCACCATCACCTTGGGACAAAGTTTTATATTTTATACATACAATGGCGTAACAATAGGGTAGCGTGGGTGGTCAGATGCCTCGGGCCCAGGAACCCGGGGGCTCTTTGGAGCCCTAGCATTTTTCTGAATGTAGAAAAATAAACATTTTTAGCGATTTTCGTTTTTATCCCAATTTTTTAAATGACTTTCAAGTTAATCGTGATTTTAGGACAGAGTAATTTAAAAAGGGCTAATATTTTCAGCGAATTCCTGATGAGTGATAAATAAGTGCAACTTGGTAGGTTTTACAATGGTCTTCACTTTTAACTGAACATATGTCCTTGTAGGGTGTGAGGGAGGTGGAGAGGGACCATCGACAAAATTTGGCCGCTCATACTAGTTACCCCATTGCGCATCACGACATTTGGATGCATCCATTTTTTGCTATACTACACCACAAGCAATTTATTAGAGGAAACTTTATCGCTCTAGTGACCTATAAACATTTACAAACTGTTGATTTATTTACTTAGCAAAGTTTTTCGCGAAACTCCTAAAAATCAGTTACGACACCCTAACGTTTCGCGATACCCAATTTGGAAAACACCGCTTTAGACAGCTGAAATAATTTTAGTGAGCTTTCCCGCGTATTTGTAATCGGTCCACCAATTGAAAACATTCGCCACGCATTTATAAGGTTTTCAAAAGAAACGACGCGACAATTATAGGTTGGCCGCGATATACAGTCAGTGCTAGCTTTATTTACTGATTTGTTATTTTAAAATCGAGTTCGATTTCTTTAACGGGATCCTTCACTTCTTTTTCTCAGAAAGATTAAGAGACCCTCACGTGACTGTCGATGAGGCAGGTTGCCTTAATAAACCTTTATGAAAACGTCACGACTCCGCTTTGCCCGAGGAATTGTCCTACATAGGCACTATTGGCTATAGTATGCACAATGTCAACAAAAGCAACAATCGGAAACAGCCTATCGCGAAGCACCTCCCACTTACTTCGCACAAATGCAACGCACTTTTATTTACATTCCTGCAGTTCGTAAAAAAAATAACGAAAATAACGAAAATAAATCGACCAATACAGCGATATTCTCGACATTATGCAATCGAACATTTTAAACATTGAGCGATACATACTCCTATCGAGCGTTGTACGAAGTCCAAAATGCTACTATTCCATTCTCGCAAACAAAATGAGGTGTAGTGAGCAACAAATAGATTCGCACGATGAACAGAGATTTAAGCTCTCCGACAAAGACTTTTTCCGGAATACAATTAACTCGATAACATTTTGTTCAATTCGAAAGTATGAAATTGCATTTGTTTAATCATTCTGTAAATCCCGCTGCATAGTTCCAGGCTCTGCCTGCTCGTAGACCACAACACACAAATTCCCGACGACTTGAGTGTTTTTTATTTTTTCAGTTTTATAGCGGCTATTTCGATAAAATGCAGATTAAGCCTTCTTTGTAGAATCACTACGCACAAAAGCAGGTAACGGAACCGAATAAAAAGTTTTCGCGGAGCACAAGTAACTAAAGCCTTGGCTTTTCTTGTGCTTCTACCTCCACGGCGTGCCGCCAGCTTCCAGCCTAGGAGGAATTTGAAAGTGTTTGGGATGTGCACAAAAAATAGTAAGTTTTCTACGGGAGAGTAACAGCCTGTAATCAAATCCATTCGCCACGTATGACACCGAGACATTATGAAATACAATCTTTAAAACCTAAAAAATAGATTGATTATCTAGCCCTACTTATTTAAGAAAAGTTGTTCGTCGCCAGGGATTGATACACTCATTACGGAAAGCCTCAATCGCACGCACACCTACTTTAGGGGAGTTTTGATTCGCGTCGCACCGAAAATGCTTAAGTGCATTCGCAAAGTAAAAAGCCTATTCGTATTCCTTCCGTCACGAAAGAACGATTTTACCAATGAAAACAGTCCATCCTTATCTTCTATTTGATTATTTATATATTAGCGACAACCACACCGAACTCGCACGATTGTAGCTTGCATCCGAGCTCATCCTTAAGAAAAATAAAAATTTCTGTGCATCCCTGTAGGTAAGTTAAATAAAATGTACGCATCTCTATGACCTTGTCCTTGGGGTCGTCATTACGCGCCCAGTAAATGCCCTGTCGCGGAACCAAAGTGAGAGAACAATATACATCCGGTCACCGCATCACTCTTTAAAAATAAAAAAGAATTCTTTATGCAAAATGTGGTTATGCGTAGCCGAAACAAGTGAACGATTCTGACGTAACACGCCCAGAAAAACTAACGCCTTAAAATACTATCAAAATGAGCTAAATTTAAATGTGAAGTTTGCCTCGTAAATTGTTTTTATTTAAAACAAGCTAAAAAATAACTCCAAAAGCAGATTACAAAAGCGCTTTTTTTAAGCTTTTCACAATACAACAAATTCAACGTACGCGCATAATTCTACAAACTTCAGATTTAGCGATCAAACTGCGTTATCATAATGTAACACTGTATTTTCATTAGAAACTTAGCATAAAAAACAAAGCATAAAACCCAAAATCAATCAAGAGTTATTGAAAACATACCTCGTCGCAGGTAAGCAGTTGTTATATGATTTTTATCCATTTTCGAAAGTAATTTGAACGTATTTATTTACTCTTCGCTTTTATTTTTGTAATAACGTAAACAAAACGAAACTTTACCATAGTAAGAGTCTCTTGTAGATAGTCCATAAGGTTTTTTTAAATCCTGCTAAACTGCAAACGGACCCACGGACGGATCCCAAAATCAATTGGTTTCATGTCTGTCACCAGCAAAAACTATTCTGAAAATCTTAGCTTCCCAGCTCTTCTCGTTACTTTAATAATTTGCACACGGACGGACCAAGTGAAAACGAGCAATTTTTAAAAAGCGCTAAAAACGAATTAAACATGGTAGTGAGATAATGCATTAGATCAAATATTTTCCTGTCTTTTTTATTGATGTAATTATAAAATTTGTTCTAAAAATTTGGCCGATAAATGGGCGGAGAAGAGACGAGACAATTAAAGGCATTCTACGATTTTTTGCCTGAAAAAGTATAAGTTTACTTCCGAGAGTAAAACATGTAAAGTATGTACCTTTCACAGCCAAATGTGGATTCCAGTGTTGCTCCACATCGCTTTGATGAGAATAGATTGTTGGTTTCGTCCACACAACTATCATTTTGGAATGCAATTTTATGTGTTTGTTACTAAATAACCAGAGATTAAATTACTGATATGTTCCACAGCGCGTGTAGCTCGTATTATCAATTTATCTCCAGTTATTTACATTGGAGTGCCACGAAATTACGCTTTAACACCGTCCAGATTATTCTCTTAATCATTCGACAGAAAAGAATCGTTTTTCTATATATCCGATCGTTTGGACGTACTCTATACCGCGGTGGAGAGCTTCGCTTCTTAGCGTCCTGCTAAGCCAGTGGTATTTACACTTTCCGAATTTCCGTACACTTTTCGCCCGTTCTGGTCACTTCGAAGATTGGCAACCCAATTCGATCGAACGGGCCTGACATAATCGAGAGAGAGAGAGAAAAAATGCGCAATACACCGAGGAAATATGTTTGCCCTCGACTGATACCCGACGTACCGATGCGACGCCTTCGAACGGTTCCCGAAACGAGACTACCCAATTCAAGTAATCCGCGAAAGGTGAGAGAAACGCGTAACCTTGAAGATGGGAGCTCTCCCGGTCAAATAAATTTTATAGGCCGTTGCTAATGAAAAGCGTGTCACCCCAATGAAAGTTGCAGCACATGCTGTTTCGGAATCGCCGCATTATGCAACCTACAAAATATACTAGATTTAGCCGCAACGCAACTGCCAATTCAATTTCCTTACACCAGAGCTTGTATTCACATCGAACTAAATTTCATATTACTCGATATAATAATCTATTATCCTCATTACCTTTCTTTAAAATAGGTAACAGTTAAGTCCAATTTCTCAATATTTGATACAACAAGTGTTTCTTCGAGAATGAAGTATACTAATCATCTGTAACGACATGAGCCTGAGCAGATATGAAGACGGCGAACATGAATCACTCGAAGAAGGTTCGTTCGATCCACGCTTTTTCGCTAATTCGTAGTGACAAAATTAAAGACACGAATTTCAGACCTTCCATTGCTAACACGACACCTTACGATGTATGAATTATACAGGATGCGACAAAGAGGTTTCTGACATTCCAACAGCCAATCGGGTCGAGGTGGACTCTGCATTTGCACTCCAACTTTCGCTACTATTTCTCGATGACCGTTTGGAGGCGTATTTAACCGATAAAAGATATGGTAAACTTACTAGATTATCCTAAGGATGTAATATGTTAACATATTAACACATGTGGACCCTCTTTCCAACCACCAGCTAAATATTACCCATCCCGCCGCACCACCTGCTTGATCACATTTAAAAAAGTATTTTTCGTCTTATTATTTCTATAAACTTTAGTATTTTAGTAAACCTGTACCTCATAAGCACTAGATATCTTCATTGTACAGGTAAAAAAATCTTGTCCAGCACGTTGCTTCCTCCATACAGAGTAATGAAACTGATGTATTAGTAATTGCAAGCTGCTCTTGACAACAGTGATTTCATGAATAACTATCGGAAATAAGGCTCGTGAATTATTATTAAACACAGTGAATATGTTTCACGATGACAAATACTTTGAATAAACTTTCACGTTGAAAAAATAAGTAAATAAAATTATTTATTGCTATGGATAACAAAATACCGATGCGCAATTAACATTGCCGTCCATATTTACAAGAAAATTTCTTTACAAAATATGACGCTAGATGCTAGGATAGTTTTGATCGCAATTAAAATTACCTTTGGCAGCGTAGGCACAGGGTTGCCAAAATAAATTTGAAAATGTCGCTAAATTCACCCTTAAAAGTAGCTAAAAAGTCGCTAAACTCAAAGAAATGTCGCTAAAAAACCTTATAAATAACAAGTACATAAATACTTCAAAATAATTCTTATAACTATATCTAATTGGTAATTATCTTCTTTTTTATAAATTAATAACAATTAAGATAATATTTAATTGATTAGTATAAATATGGTAGAATTTTTACAATTAATAAAAAAGGAACAGGAAATTTCATTTATAGGTTAAGATTTTAAAATAAAAAATGTCTGAAGTGGACACCACATGACTTTCTCCATACCTATAATATTTCTAAAAATTCCATATGGGTTACATGATAATTAATATTTTAAGGAACTGAGAGAAAATTTTAAAGACTTCACAAGGAACTGAAATAAACTCCAATCTGATATTGGATATAGCCGCGAAACTCCAACTATTAAGAAAATAAAAAGGAGCGTTACTAATTGTAAGACGTAATTAAGAGTCAAGTGTTTACAACAGTCGCCGGTAGATGGTGTGGTTGTATAAAATTAAATTTTCTACAACTTTTATTTCAATACTTTTTACATTGATTAAATATTAAACCAAATATAATAAACTGATGTGGGCAACACATGACTTGCTCCATATTTATATGGCAAATAACATGTTGTTAGCTCTGGAATCGTTGTCAATATTTACTTCTTGTTGACAATTAAGAAAAGAAAAAGGAACGTTACTAATTGTAAGACGTAACTAAGCGTCAATTGTTAACAATAGTCTTCGGTAGGTGGCGTGGTGGTGACAGCTAAATAATTTACTTTTTAAGATATCTCTTAAACAATGCATATATATATATATATATATATATATATATATATATATATATATATGTATATGTATATGTATATATATATATATATATATATATGTATATATATATATATATATACATGGAAAAATGTTTATAACAAAGGAATTGATTCGATCGATCGAGTGTTTCCACAGAAAAATCCCGAGTATATAATTGGACGCGCACAATCACCGAGTGGCCCCAGTGTTCTCAAACCGAGTGGCCCCAAGCCAACGAAGAGAGAGAGAGTTTATAACAAAGGTTGTAGAAAATTAAATTTCCTACAACATTTATTCCAATATATTTTGAAATATATCAAATTTTTTATTCCAAGTTAATTCGCCGTAGTCTCCATGTCCAACTTTAACATAAAATATTAAAGCAAATATCTCAAAATAGCGGATGTGACAAGAGTAAACACTCACTTCCGGTTGACCGATTTTTACCAAAAACAATCAGTTTTGTGACTTTCATAAAAATGTTAAATATAAAATTTTGCATTGACCAGATTAATAGTTTTTGAGTTAGAGCACTCACAAAAAAGCTGCCACATGCACACATACTCTCCCTCACCCACACACAATACACGCATCATCGAGAAAATGGTCAAACGTATTTCCGTTGAAATCTCGAAATCGATTTTTTCATGAAAACAATAGTTTTCCCTATACTACGTATAGAGAAAGTAAAAATAGATGTGATAAGACACCCACTTCCGGTTGACCGATTTTTGCCACGAACTAATCAACTCTTGTTCCTTTAAAAAAATGTCAAATATAAACTTTTGCGTTGACATGATTAATAGTTGTTGAGATAGAGAACCCACAAACTTTTTATCACACACACCACAGACATCATCGAGAAAACGGTCAAAACGTGTATATCCGTTGAAATCTCGAAATCGATTTTTTTCATGAAAACAATCATTTCCCCTATACTACGTATGGAGAAAGTAATAAAAGATATTAAAAATTCATTATAAAAAAGTACTACATTAACGCTTCATACACAAGCCACATTCGGGTAACTCTTAACCACTTATATGAATACTTTTGGTTTCATCTTTAGGTAAATTCTCATATGCATCAGTGGAACCAATTTTGTTCATTACACTTTCGGGCAGTTCGTAATTGTAGCAACATTTCCCATGCCTTCTTAAATCATATCTAATGGCCAAAATTACCTTTAATATTTTGACACTCATTATGTTTCGTAATTCTGATTTTACAATGTCCATGACATTAAATTGAGTGGGGTAATGTGAGTACAATTAAAGCTAGATTTGAAATATCCTCAAAAATATTTTCACTTATTGAATCTCGGCAGCTAGCGATTTCCGGCCAAGTTTCAACGTATATAAGATTTCCGTCCACATGTCTGTATGTAGTTTTTTCCACTGAAAGTCAATACGAGTCAAAATTGTTCACTCTTCGATAAACGTTTCTGCTAGATTAAGTATTCCTGGTTTCGATGGTTTCAAAAATTCACTTGCACTCAAACAAGACATTGACTGCAAAGCAGTAACATTCTCTGGCAACCTTTGTCGAAGTTCTTTTATAAGTGAAACTAGAAAATTATGACATCTTTCACTGTTTACTCAATCAGAAAATTTGCACTCTGATATTTCCTTTTTGCCAAAGCTTTGAGTAACTTAGTGGGATCATTCACTTTGGTTTCAAAAATAACAGAAAAACAGGACAACGGCTGACGTGCTGATAACATACACTAACAAATAATTGCAATTTTTCAGAATAATGTTTATGTCTTGAAAGAGGCAGACGTTCTGTAGTAATCATTTAAAGCAAAATCTACTTAGTATTTAATATTCTAATAAAAGTCGATATCTAATTTCTACATTAATACCTTCTTTCATTTTTAATGGAAATAAAATTTTCTGTCATTTTAACTGCGTTTTATGAAAGTATTCTTCAACGTAAATTACAATGTGATCTTTTGAAATTAGTCTGAAATATATTTAAAATTTACGTAAGTGGGGAAATAACTGAAAATTATTTAAAGATTTAAGAAAAACATATTTTAATAAACCTACCATAAAAGTAATTCGTTTGGTTTGTGCTGAATATTCATGTATTTGTGTA
This sequence comes from Tanypteryx hageni, assembly GCA_028673005.1. Lineage (NCBI taxonomy): Eukaryota > Metazoa > Arthropoda > Insecta > Odonata > Petaluridae > Tanypteryx > Tanypteryx hageni. The sequence goes on from CM054117.1 coordinate 46,954,039, forward strand.
CAAATACAGAAATAGCTAAATTTGTTGCTAGATTCGGCGAAAATCTCTAAGTTAGTGGCATGTCGCTAAACCATAAAGAAAGTCGCTAAACGAAGTAAAAAGTCGCTATATTTAGCGACAAAGTCGATAACTTGGCAACTATGGTTAGGCATCGCTGTCAACAATTACAACATTCGATCATAGCAACGGAAATTGGGGTATCACTTAGCGACGCGCTTAACAAATCCAAACGGATAATCAAAATATCTCTTCAACAATCCATTTAATGAAAAAGGTTTTCAAACAAAACTTGTAGAAATGTATATCGTCAACAACTTTTATGATAACAAATGTTTAGATAAATTAATTTTTAAAGGAGATATTGGTAAAAAGCGTAAAAATGACAATTGTAAACTTCCACTTCCGGTTGACCAATTTTAGCCAAAATCTAAACAGTTCCAGTGGCGTAGCTAGGTTCTTCTTCGCCCGTGGGCAAGTCCCTTCTCTCCCTCTACAACTTTTCAGACAAGTGTAATGTGGGGGATGTGATGGAAACCCAAGCATACTATAGTAGCATTTTCATTCATTCATATATTATAATATTATTATGGTTTATAAACAGAAACGTCAATTTTCGGTCCATGAGTTTGCGTCTCTTCAGCTCTGAGCCCGGGGGAAACTGCCCCCCTCCCCTCTGCTCCCCCCCTCGCTACGCCACTGATCAAGTTCTTGATATTTTTAACAAAAATCTTAAATATACAGTTTTGTACCGATTTTGAGTAGTTTTTGAGTTAAAGCGCCCACAAATCCTATCATTCAGACATCATCGAGAAAATAGACAAAACGTACTTAAAACGTATATTTCCGTTGAAATCTCGAAGTCGTTTTTTCACGAAAACGATACTTTCTCCTATACTGCGTACCGAGAAAGTAATAATAGGTTAAAAATACGAGCTAGTAACGCATTATTTGTAATAATAGAGTTCTTAATATCTCCCGAGATACGCTTTACGTTCACATGGATTAAATAATTGAGAAGGAGAGAATAGCTGCGTCGATTTCACATGGCTTAGCTTGAGAGAAATGAGAATTAGAATAAACAAGCAGTAAACCTCGCATTTTTACCGGTATGATTATAACGAATCTAAATTAGACGGGAAATAATATCATCTGATCAAAACCCGTTGTTAAGTATAGAGAACGTCGTTTAGACTAACGTTTCTCAGCCTTTTTGATAATACGGCCCACCAAAGATACAGGAAATTATCCGCGGGCCACCTAAACTACATTGATACACATATGTATATCAATACATGTTTATAAAAACGCGACAGTTTTTAAGTATTGCTAATCCATCTTAATTTTAGCAAGATTTTCGCGGTCCACCTCAAATCGTTTTGCAGCCCACTGAACCCACTGGTTGAGACATAAATTGAAACACAATTCCCATGAGAGAATACGGGACTAAAACCAGTACATATATTCCTAAACTACAGCATTGGAAAAGGAGTCCGATAACGGAATCAGCTTGCACGTCTGCCGAAAATGTTGGGCATAAATAAAACACCTATCTATCTATGTTTCAGAATTATAATACTCTACAACATCATCCTTAAACGGTACTATCAGAGGATGACAGTGAATTCTGGGAGCTCAGTACTAATGCTATTCGGAGGCTGTTGGCATGAATTAAACTAAACATAAGAGGAAAAACTTTTTATTCAAAATGGGTTATATTTATACAATAAGTATCGTTTACGTCCGTGTTTAACATTTTTCTTATTTTTACGATTTTCATTTCTGAGTGAAACAGACCCTCCATCGACTGCCCAGTTAATCCATATGTAGATTCGCCCCTCGGCCCCATGGAAGTGATGGGAAATTCACTTGGGTACTGGAGTGTTCTTTCCCAGATGCGAATAGACCCGCCCACAGGTGCTCGGAAGTATGGTGAAATGGAATCCAGTGTATATGTTAAAATGCGCAGCGTAAGGAGATTTGAGGAGTGATCGCAGTTACGCCATCTTCTGTTTGATGTCATTCCGAGTTGATTTTGAAATTGAAGCGGCGTATCAAGCTGGACGGTTTAATTTTTGTCATAGGAATAGTTGAATACAGGAGCCAGTGGCAAATTTGGAAATTTCCTGCCCAAATTATTTTTTCCGCCTTTTTCCTGAAAGAATCTAACGTGTATCCAGTTTTGAGGGTAATGATAATCTAATTCAGGGATTGGCAGCCTACGGCCCGCGGGCAACATGCGGCCCCTGAGAGCACTTCATGTGGCCCGCGAACCCATGATGATAAAGTGATTGGTGGAATTTAACTCAGATAATTTCATATTTTTTCGGAAAAACTGTGCTTTTAAAACCTTTCCTGGAGTAGATTTAACGCTGGTAAATTATTTCGATTAGATCTTCACTAAAATGAGGCCACAGAATCTCTAGGTAACTTTAATGTAAACACTCATCCGGCGCGCCGAAGCTCTTGTGAATTCCAATGCGGCCCTCCGAAGCATTCACAACAACGAATGTGGCCCACCATGCAGAAAAGGTTGCCGACCCCTGGTCTAATTCATCAAAAGTCTTCATAATATTAATTTTTTTATTCCCTCCCTAAGCTCCCGTCTTCATTGCCGCCCCGAAATATCGCCTCCTCTGAAACATCGCTTACTCTGGCCTTGTTGCAGATCCGCTAATGATAAGAACGGAACAGGTATTCCTGAATAATCACTACAAACCTACACCCGCTTCAGTCGTTCCATTCAAATAATTTTATTTATCCGCATTCCTTGTATTTAATAACTCGAAGATCGTCAGCTAGACATTCGCGAGGATTACGTTCCTGCGAACAGCAAACCACGTAAATAAAGTAATGGGAAAATGGGGTTCGGTTTCCACATCTGTGAGAATGGACCATTTTTACCTTATTGAAGACCGTGTGGCATAGAAACAAATAGACAAAGTAAAATATAGATAGAAAAGAAAAGGTATATCTGTATATACTGCCATCAAATAATGGTAGAAACTATAATTTGCCCTTGGTATTATCCATAGAGTAAAAAGCTTGACGGGAAAAATAATTAGGACGAAAGCATTTCAAATACGAGCTTTCCCAGGAAATAACCCTACTAGTAAAACTGAAGCAGTGATTTGTTGTCGCAGTGAAAATGTCATTTTTTCCCGATTTTCAGCCGCGAAAGAGTGAAATACGATGCCGTGAATGGTGAAACCGATGACAATTGTGGAATCGTGAATATGGTATATCTGCACATCGATCACATCACGTAGAAACCCTGGTAGTGTTGAAATATTTTAAGAGTGGAAAAACGCAAAGGTATTTGATTTGTACATCATGGAACAGCTCCACAAGGTTATGCGCATCACCGTGAATGTTTTCATAAAAGAATGACAGGAAACAACATCCAGGTAACGAGTACCGCAAATTACGCGCGGCTTATCTCCAGCTGCAAAAACGTTCAGATTAAACGCCGAAGCGATATGTTCATTACATACACCACTCGCCATGATTATCATGCCACTCGCGATCAGAGCGGTTCGGGTCTAATCGGCATTATCCTCCGAATGGTTAATTCCTTTTCGCACCTGAAGCCCATTTCCCCAGCTCTCCCATCACTCACCATCCCTTTGGATGAAAAAAACTGACGCAATGCTCAAGCGAGAGGCATAGAGAGAAACAGGTCACTCCGACGCCAATTAAGCGTAATGGTCTCCATCGAATCGAGCGTTCACGTTACCAACTCATTAAACCTTCAAGAATTCGAGGAAGACGCCAGATGACGCAACCGACCGCGAGTAAATGGAAGACGACCCAACGGGAGTCGAGGACGAGGAGCGTCCGGCGCCGAAAGAAGAAAAAAAAACATTTTGGCGCTTGATATATTCCCTGCGCGTTCCATCCTCCTCAGGGGTCACCCTTACCAGAGAATTGAAAAGAACTACCACATCGAGGAGGGAGTAGAAAGGACGAGAAAAGGGAAGGAGCGGAGGCGTTGGGCGCGGAGATACTCCTCCGCTGCCGCGAAAGACGGGACAATTCGATTCAATTGGCTCTCTTCTCCGCGGAGCTCTCACGTGCCTCCTGACCCTTTTATTCTTCTTCTTCTTCATCAACCTTGTCCTTCGAGCCGAGACGCGGTTGATTATCTCCATTTGGCGCGGACATAATGAACGAGTTGAAATAAAACTGCTTTTTCCCCTTCGCCCGATTTTCTGCTTCCGCGGAGAAAGCGAGCGAGTTGAGCACAATTGGAAGCGAGGAAAAACTTGAAAGCAAAATGAATATTTTTACCCAAATTATCACTTTGTCTCATACACCCCCCCCCCTCCCTCAGAGCAGTTTAAGCACGCTTAGCATGTCAGAACAATTTTCTTTGATTGGTCTTAAAACTCGAGCCTATGCGGTGTATGGAACACCACGCAAGTTGCAATGTTATATTACTCCGCTACTTTTACTTTCCGGCAGTTTACTTTTTACAAAATAAAGCCGATATTGTTTTTCTTTTGATTACCTCTTCAATCCTCATGACATTATTACACACAGAAAACCCAATTTTAGATATAGCAATTAAATATAAATAATAATCAACAACAATAACGGTCTGGAAGACCGCACTTTAGTTGCAATGTGATCATAATTACATCTCACTAGTTAAAGGTTAAAATATCACGTGATATTGCTATTGCAAAAAATAAAACAAATCCTAGTTACTGTAATTATTAGAATGAAAAAATTTACATACAAATCTTTGATGGTGAAGGTAACACCAACAGCCATTTAAGGGTTGATGTAAAGATAACTCTCTCGGGGCTTTCCTGCAGCATTAAATTGCGATACAAACTTAAAAATTGCTCAATTTTTGGTTAAATACCACCAATAAGCCTACATGTTCACAGAGCGCTTACCTTGCCATATAATTCTTATAAAATCTTGCTATATAAAGTTTCCATAAAGTAAGTTGATCTCATCAAAACTTCACAAAATTATAGCAAGTGGAAACTAGGCTACTACGGTTATATATGGTCTTCATTTTGAAATACAGTCGATTCCACTTATTACATAGGTTTTTATTCACCTGATAACATCTGTTATAGCAAATGTAATATCATAAAAATTTGTGATAGAATGTTATGTGGCACAATTTTTCTGTCCGAGGGCCTAATTTACAGCACTAGGGAAACAATAATACTTGTCTTTAGTTTTTAATATATATATATATATATATATATATATATATATATATATATATATATATATATATATATATCATTCTATATAGAGGTTTCTTAAAGAGGAGGAGGTGGAGGATATAACATATAGTAGGATACTAATGTTTAGGCACTTCCAGATGAGCTGGAGATTCGAATTTTTTTTCTTAGCAAGGAGTTTGTGCAAAACCGACTAGAATAAACGAAAATCTTGAAAAAGTGCAACAATACGGCCGCTAAAAATTCGCAATTGTTTAAACAAAATTTCAAGTTTTATGTATTTCCGCATGTGCTACGGAGTTGAAATATTTTTTATAAGTAGAATTCTAAAAGAAAACGAAATAGGGATTATACAAATTTTGATATTTTAATTTGTTTGGCAGTTAAAAATTCTTCAAGTTTAAACAAATAGATAACTGTTTAGAGATTACGGGATGAGCTAGGAAGCTGAAATTTTCAAGTTATGTACAGAGTAATGCATTTGCAGAAATTAACATTTATATCTCTCCATAAAATTATTACGGAAGCCGTTAAAAATGTTTAACATTTAAACAATTGGAAAAATATTATTTCACTTCTAAAAGTACTACAACTTTAAAATTTGGCAGAAATGTGTAGTATTAGTACCCCATAAAGGAGAAAGTATAAAATTCCTAAAATTGCAAAGTTTTGGGATTGTTTTAGTCTATTATTTTTACATAAGGGAAAAACGAAAATCACTCCGGAGGTGAAATATTTCAAATTAAAAAAATATTTGTAATGATGAAATATAAATGTTTTTTATGTTGAGATGATATGCTTGCAGAATGCAAGCACCAACTACTAGTGTGTGTGTATATATATATATATATATATATATATATATATATATATCATCATCATCATAGGTAGTCTGTCCGTAGACAGGTCCGTGATTATTCTAGGTTAAACCTGGTTCTCCATATACTCCTATTTTCCGCTGTCCTCTTTATATCTTGATAACTCTTTCCCTTTCAAATCGTCTATCAGCTGAAACCTTTTCCTACCTCTTTCCCTTTTCCCATCTAGTTTTCCTTCTAACACGTCTTTAATCATACTCTCTCTCCTCAGGTAATGTCCAACCCAGTTAGCCTTCCTCTTTCTAATAGTCTGTATAATCATTCGCTTCTCTCCTATTCTTCGTAGCACTTCATCGTTTTTCATCCTATCTGTCCATTTTATCTTCAGCATTCTCCTCCAAGTCCACATTTCAAAGCTTTCCAAGTATTTGATGTCATTTTTCCTTAGCGTCCATGTTTCTGCCCCATACAATGCTATACTCCATACGTAGCATTTTATCAACTTCTTGCGGATATCTTCCCTTATATTCCCTGTAAGTAGTTGTTTCTTTCTCCTGAAAGCCGCTTTTGCTTTTCCTATTCTATTTCTGATCTCATCCGTACATTTTGCCTCTCGTGTTATGATACTTCCAAGGTATTTATATTCTGAAACTTGTTCTAATGGCTTTCCCCCAATAGTTATGTTCAGATTCTCTTCTTTACCCGATATTCGAATGACCTTGGATTTTTCTGTATTTATTTCCATACCGTATTTTCTACCTGTTATCACTAGTCCATTTATCATTTTTTGTAGCTCCTCTTCCTTTCTTGCTAGAAGTACTTGATCATCTGCGTATTTCACTGTTCTTATAATCCTTCCTCCAATTTTGAAATCCCCTGTGCCTTCTAAAGCTTCTTGCATTAGACTTTCTCCATATATATTGAATAGGGTTGGCGATAGGCAGCAGCCTTGTCTTACTCCTCTACCGATATTTATTCCGCAGGTGTCCACATTCTCAAACCTGACCTTTACAACTTGATTCTCATATAGATTCCTAATCAGTCTCCTGTCTTTCCAGTCTACACCTATATCCTTTAATATCTTCATCAACTTCACCCAATTTACTCTATCAAAGGCCTTCTGCCAGTCTACGAAACATGCGCAGATATCTTGACTGTATTCTATTGCCCTTTCTGATATGATTCTAACTACTCCTATAGCATCTCTAGTTCCTCGTCCTTTTCTGAAACCGAATTGATCTTCCCCTATTATTTCTTCTGCCTTTTTCTCCAGCCTTTTATTAAGAATCCTCGTGATGATCTTCGATGTGTGTGACAGAAGGCTTATCGTTCTGTAATCTTTACACTGCATTGCCTTTGGCTTCTTCTTTAGAGGGATCATTGTTACTTCTAGGAAATCCTGAGGCCACTCTCCCGTGTCGTAAATCTTATTAATTAATTTCGTGATCGCTTTTAGTCCTTCTGATCCTATGACTTTAAGTATCTCAGCCGGTATTCCATCGCTGCCCGTGGCTTTCCCCTTCTTTAGTTCCACTATCGCTTTTTCTACTTCGCTCTCCATAATACTTGGTCCTAAGTTGTCTTCTTCAATGTTTTCCTCATTTTCTAGTTCTATTTTTGCCGCTCCTGCCTGTTTGCTGTATAATTCCTTAATGTATTCTTCCCATACCTGTGCTACATCCTTTGTTTCTGAGACTATCTTCCCATCCGTATTCATAATTCCTTTACCACAAATTCCATTAGACTTCTTATCTTCTAATTCCAGTGCCCTAGCGTACATCATATCGTACCATCCTAACTTCTCCATTTGTTCTATTTCATCACATTTTCCTTTTATCCAATTTTCTCTAGCTTTATCTGTTACCCTTCTCAACTCATTGTTTATATGGCTATAGTTGGCTCTACCTTCTTCACTGTTAACGTTTTTCCATTTTCGTCTCTCATTCATTTTCTCCAGCATTTCCTTCGTGATCCATGGTTTTCTGATTTTCTTCTCTTGTTTTCCAATCTCTTTATCCAAGGTATCCTTGATACTGGTTTTAATTTCATCCCATTCTATATCAACGGTCTTCGGTTTGTTTTCCAACTTTCTTAGGTTTTCTTCCAACTTCATTCTGACTACATCCTGCCTTCCTTTCAGTTTTTCTAGGTCCCAGGTCTGTCTTTCTCTTCTCGTCTTTCTTATTTGTTTGAGCTTTGTATTCACGTCAATTATTAGAAGGCTGTGATCTGAATCAATGTCTGCTCCTTGCAATGCCTTGGCGTTCTTTATGCTGTTCCTGAATCTTTGTTTTACAAGGATGTAATCTATTTGGCATCTCATTCTATCTCCTGGGCTTTTCCATTCGTTTATGGTTTTTGAACCATGTATTAGTCACTACAAGGTCATTATTGATGCAGAATTCTACGAGTATCTCCCCTCCTCGATTTCTCTTCCCAAGTCCGTATTGCCCGACAACATTTTCTTCCTGTCCTTCTCCGACTATGATGTTCCAATCTCCCATTATTATGCAGTTTACCTTTCCTCTTCCGTCTTCTTCGTAAATTTCATTAATTTGCTCATAGATCTCATATATTTCTTCATCGTCATGAGCTGACGTTGGCATATATACCTGTATTATCAGCATGTCCACTGGGACTGCTTTTAGCTTTATTGCCATCAGTCTATCGTTCGCTGCTATTATCTTTGTCACGCTTTTCATCATATCTTTCCTAAGTACCAGAGCTACTCCCCTTTCCCCACTATTTCCTCCAGAATAAACTACCGTGAATTCTTCCGAGTCGAACTGTCCTTCTCCCTCCCATCTAGTTTCGCTTAGCCCTATAATGTCAACTCTATTTCTTCTCATTTCTTCTTTCAAGTTCTCTAGCTTTCCTGCCTTTCTCATAGTTCTTACGTTCCAAGTCCCTATTCGTAATTTACTTTCGACAAATGTTTTCCTCAAGGCAGTCCCCGCCCGGAGATCCGATTGGGGGACTATTTTACCTCCGGATTGTTTTACCTCGAGAGAACTCATATTGTCCAACCATATATAATCTTTACTAGGGATTGTAATGTGGTAGTTTTCCCTCTTGCTTTCCACATCGCAGTACAGTAGCCGTTCAAATCGTCCTGATCACGCCTACAGCTGTATTGGATATAGACCCAACCAACATCATTTGTTTTCGGCTCTATACCATACTGACAGTACTGCTGCCTACTGCCAGGCACTGATGATATTTTTTTTTTATAAAACCTCCATTCGAGGGGTTTGAACCCCCGAACTTTGCAATATAATGCCGACACGCTAACCACTACACCACCAGTATATATATATATATATATATATATATATATATATATATATATATCATTATATATAGACGTTTCTTACAGAGGAGGAGATAACATATAGGAGGATACTAATGTTTAGGCACTTCCAGATGAGCTGGAGATCCGAATTTTTTTCATAGGTAGGATTTTGTGCAAAACCGTCTAGAAAAACCGAAAATTTTGAAAAGTGCAACAATAGGGCCGCTAAAAATTAGCAATTGTTTAAACAAATTGTCAAGGTTTATGTATTTCCGAATGTGCTACGGAGCTGAAAATTTATAAAAAAACGAAATAGGGATTATGCAAATTTTGATATTTTAATTTGCTTGGCAGTTAAAATGTTTTAAAGTTTAAACAAATACGTAAATATTTAGACACTATGTTGTGAGTTAGGGAGCTTAAAATTTCTAAATTATTTAGAGTTCAGTTTTTCTAAACGAATAAACATTTCAATGTATCCATGAGTTTGTTATTGCGGCCGTTAAAAATTATTTAAATTTAAACAATTAGATAAATGTTATTTTACTTCTAATTGTGTTATAAATTTAAAATTTGGCAGAAATGTGTGGCATTATTAGCCTAATGTGGAAAAAGTATAATATTCCCAAAATTGCAAAAATTAGTGATTGTTTTACTTCATTATTGTTCCATAATGAAAAAACAAAAAAGTGGTCAAGAGGAGAAATATTTGGAATGAAAGAAATATTTCTCACGATGAAATACCTGTCTGAAAAATTAATGTTTCTTCAAGGTGAGATGAAATGCTAGCAGTATGCAAGCATCTTCTACTAGTATATATATATACACACACACACATATATATATATACACACACACACACACATACATACATACATACATATACACACAGTAGTCTCGATTATCCGAGCCCTGCTTATCTGAGCTTCTGTGTTAACCGAGGCGGCCCCCGCTAAATACATTGTTGTTTTTAGCTTGCGGTCAAGGTCACAGTTTATTTACCACACGTAAATCATGACTCCTCATGACTTCAGTTTTCAGTTAATACATAGTGTTAGATTCGTGAAGCATGCAGCTGCATTCAGCCGCAACAATGTATGTAATCGAGGCATGATCCTCTCAACGGAGGCTCGGATTGTTGAGTCAGTCATCAGTGAACCTCCGTAAAAAGGAGACATTCAACTACACTTCGATACCCATGGGCTTGTCCATCCTTGACATTCATCATTTTTTATTTACCCTACAATAGTTAGATGTTTCTTGACTCTACTAAATAATGAGTGGGAAAAGAAAGCGTGTTGTGGTGTCTCTAGAGACCAAATTAAAAGCTATTCAACGTGGTGTAACATGGCAGCCAAAAAGCGATCAACCCAAGTTAGGCAGAAATCATTAAAAGACTATTTTGTTTAAGTAATATCAATAAATTGTTCTTTTAGTTTAGTTATGTATGTATAAAATAAATTTTCTGAACATAATAGGCCTATTTGTAATACATACCTAAAAATGAAACTTCCGTTTTATCCAAGTTTATCATTATCCGAGGTTAGCTTGGTCCACTTTACCTCAGATAATCGCGACTCTAGTATGTGTCTGTGTGTGTGTGTGTGTATATATATATATATATATATATATATATATATATATATATATATATATATATATACGTGTATGTATATATATACAAGTAATTTTTATGTAATCTATTTGTGGAATTATATAAGTATATATATATATATATATATATATATATATATATACACTTATATAATTCCACAAATAGATTACATAAAAATTACTTTTGTGAACAAATGTAGTTCCCATAACTTAATTAACTGTAAAAAAATTCAATCCTAGGCCCATGAATAGTGCATAATTTCAAACCACCATTTTTTAATAAATTCATCAAGAGAAAAGTTCCAATGCATTTATAATTTTTCCATAGTCATGTATCTCTTAAATTAATCAGTAACCCAATAAAAGTGTGTATTCAAAGCCAAGTTTTCTCAGCTCAAAAACAGTCACTCTGTTAGTATGGATAAATGACATGTCTACTAAATTGCAAAGATTGAAGATGCCAAACTTCATGACCCTTGATTGATCCAATTGGGACCCCAAATTTTCATCATCAGACTGCCCGAGTAAATTTTGATTACTAAATGATTCATCGGGGAATTATAGAGCTCAGTTTTGGCTATTGGAGGTACCTGAGACAAGTATTTTGTGTTTCTTCTTAAAGTACTAAATGATGTCAAAATTATAAGTATTTGGTCTAGTAGCATACTAGCCCTATTCTTGCAAGTAAATTAACATTAATATCTACCTATTGGAACAGAGTGGATGTAAAGATCTAATGAAACTATTATAAATGAAGAAAAAAAGTTGTTTCATAAATTGTATTCAACTTAAAATGAAATATAGGCAAATTTTCCTTGTTCTAATTATATTTCCAAATGTAAAACATCAGATATTAATTCTGCTGTAAGAATTTCTGTTTCATCATATCAAAAACTTTTGATTTTAAACCAAGTTGCAATTGCTCTGGTTCTTAGAAAGGAAACATGTTTTCAAATAAAATGATATTCTTTAGATAAATGGAAAAATTTTCTGTTTTAGATAAATGAAAAATTGTGAGCAGCACTTCAAAAATAACTGTGGGGGAAATGTTTAACATAATTTTTGATAGATAAATTCAAATATGGGTAATGCATGGCTGAGTAATAGAGGTTTCCACGAAAGGAAGACACAATATTTTAGAGAGATTACCTTCTTTACATTAAAGTTATATTTACAGAAATGTTACCTTTTCTGATATGCAGTAACAAATATTACAAAAAGACCAATTTAAAGTTATTATGCTAAACTCGTGTTATTCTGTTTCTTAGTGCTACTCCTCTCCACTTTCTGCATTGTAAAATTTTAACATGATTAAAATTTTGTCATATAATTCTTATTCTCAACAGTGGGAGATGAGATAAGAAAAACACAAGTAAAGGAAATCACGGTTGAAACTGCAGGTCAAAATGCCAAAGATGAAGTTGAAGACGTCGTTGCAGATGCCTTAGGTGACTTTGGTTGGTGGCAGGCAGGTGTCTGCCTTTGCCTATCATTAATCAAACTCCCAGTTGCGTGGCACCAGCTGTCAATTGTCTTTCTAGCTCCACCAGTGGGTAATTACTACTGCACGGATGAAGCTTTTAATGTAACATCTGATCTCGTTTATCAAAACAGATCTTTCGAAGTGGTAAGTTTTGACAACCAAAATTTAAAGAAATGATAATTAACCTACTATTAGAATATAAATAATTAAAATAACGAAAGTATCTAATCTAAAATTTCAATTTATGCTTCAAATCTAATTCTGCTTTTTTTGTTAATTTAGCACAACCAATGCACATACAACGAAACAATAAACAGTGAAGAAGGCCAAACTTCAACCTTAATTCCTTGTACAAAGTGGATATATGACCAATCTATTTTTGAAGAAACTATCATTTCAGAGGTTAGAATTTTTACTACTTGATCAGATAAATTATGAAATAGTTAAATCACGACAAATATCATTGACTGCCCATTTCCATGAAACAAAGTGTAATAAAAAATTATAATAGGTGACATACATTAATCTACTGAAATTTTCTTCGTTTTTTGATTCTTAAATAACAACATGAAAATTTTTAATATTTTATGAAATGCCATGAGTTTATGAAGTGTCAAAAACGGGTCATGAAGAATAACAAAAAATAAGTGCACTCATTGCTTTTCTTGTATAATAAACTATGATGGACAGAATAAATCAGATTCTCTACAAACCTAAAATAAAAAATATCTAGGGTTTGTCTATATAATAATAAAAAACAAAAATGGGAGAAAAATATATATTTCATTCAAATTACAACACTAAAAATAAGAAAACAAATGTCTACAACTATATATTCAGTAGTTTCTATCAAAAATCAAAGATCATTGTAGATGATCTTAAAAGATATAATAATGACATGCATACTTTTCTAAATTTCATCCAAAATTATTCTATTAAAATTACAATAAGCATGCACAAAATAAACAGACTAATAACAATACAAACTTGGAAATCTTACATGGAAAATTGTAATCATACAAGTTAAAAACTTTTGTAGTTGCTATTTCTTAATAAATTAATAGCCTCTTCAAATGGAATTACCTGATTTACACTCCTTTTTTTTGGCAGTGGAACCTTGTTTGTGATCGATCGCAATTAGCAAACATCGCTCAGACTACTTTCATGTTGGGAATTCTCCTTGGAAATGTATTGTTTGGAATATTTTCAGACAGGTAAGTTGATCCATAATGATATAAAGCTCTATTTCTCCCTTCAACGATAATAGGTCTCAAGTTCAGGACCTATGTAACAATTGATCAGATAAGTTAATGGAGAAATTTCTGGTATTAAAATTATCAATCCTAAATTTTAACAATAACATTCATACTTAATATTAAAACAAATTTATTGGATTGATTGATTTCTATTAGGTTTGGAAGAAAATTACCATTACTTTTTGCAATTGTATTGCAAACCATCACTGGAGTTGGCACAGCTTATATTCCATGGTATGAAGGATTTCTCATTCTGCGATTCATCTTAGCCTTTGCAACTGGAGGAACTATGATAACCAGCTTTGTTATCTGTAAGTACGAATATATTATGAAATGTTGTCAATTAATATATCTAAAAAAATTTAACTGATGAACAGCTGTTTTGGCCTCATAAAATCAACAAAATTAGCCAATTGTTGAATATTGCCTCAAAAATATTTACTGCATTATATTGAACAAGTTTAATGACAATTATAAACATTTTCTATTCAAATACTTTTAATGTACCAATAGTACAAATGCAGAGATGGTTATTAAGGTGGCAAAGAATGTTTTAATACTAAATAGATGAATTATTTCCATGCTAAATAGAGATGCACAATAAAAGGCTTCAAAAGGTATGTCAAGTCAATTATGACGTAAGACATGAATCAAAGGGAAGTATCGCCAATTTAAAATGGACACAAAAGGAATTTTGAGTCAATATCAAATAGATCACCCAAAATCTCATCAAATTTAAATATTCTGTCAATAAAAAATAAGTTTAACTGAGAAAACATCCTCCAAAAAAAAACAAAAACTGTTATAAATAAAAATTACTGCTGAAAGAAAAACAGCAACAAGAGTTAAATGAATTATGATTAAAGAAATACCGACTGAATTAAAAAAGCTGAACTCAAAAACACTTTAACAGAAATGCAAATACACTAGTTTTGATAAGAAAAAGTGGTATATATATATATATATATATATATATATATATATATATATATATATATATATATATATATATATCTATATATATGCTAACTTATTTTATCTTAAAACTTATTAACAACAATAAATTTTGCAAAAATCAAAAGATCACCATTTTTTCATTCATTGTAATTAAATCAATGAAAAGTTGTGTGTATATTTAATGAATTGTACTCTTACAGGTATGGAAATAGTTGGTGGATGGTGGAGAACAGCTGCTCCTGTACTTTATCATCTACCCTTCAGTATAGGACATACATCACTTGCAGCATTTTCATACAAATTTAGGCATTGGAGACACTTTCAACTGGCAATATCACTCCCATCTATCTTGTTCTTATCTTATTGGTGGTGAGTTTAACACTAACAATGTGCCCATTAATAATTTACAAAAAACTTAAAGCAGACCAGATTGTTACGAACAAAAAGCACTTACCTATCATCTGGGTCAAAGATACATTTAATATTAATATAAAGTGCCACAGCAATTTTTTATAGGTGGTTATGAGATTTGGGATATTTTGGCAACGGATATTCCCCAATTGTTCCAAGATGGTGATCCAAACCTTGATGTGATAGATGAGAGAGCATGATCCTTAGAACTTGCAAGCAAAACTTATTGAAGAATACCTTGATAAGGATCATTTATGCCTGTAAGTTCAGCATGAAGGGACCATGGGAAGAATTATCCATGCAGTACCAATAGTCAGGGCCAGCATAAGGGTTGTGCAAGCAGTGCTCCAGCACAGAGCGCCATTTAATCGAGGGCACCAAATTTTTATGAAATTTATGACTCCAGCATGTTCAGCATACCAAAACGGGTGCCAAATTTTGTTTTGAATAGGGTACCAAAACCAATAGCGTCAGCCCTGCCAATAGTATACCCGGATTGCAGCAAAGACATCTTGATCACAGATGCAATGGCAAATTAAAGAGATATTTCAAATAATTACAAATTTGAGTAATGAAATTTACCAACTTAACACACACAACTTGAGGAAATATTATGCCATTTAGAACTTAATCCACTGAACAGAAATGTGGTATTTAAGCCCATTTAAGTCTCACGAAATCTTAACAAAAATCAAACGAAGAAACAAAAGAATAGGAATGAGTAAATAGACAAATGACACAATAATAGGCACCCAGAATGTAAGGACAAAGGGAAGTGGAAAATAGCTGATTTTAGAGATGAAAGATTATGAATTAAATTTATGAATGAAGAAGTTCCAACAGTAGAAAGTGGAATGCTCATTGAAAGGACAATAGAGCCCTGGAGTTTTGATGTAAAGTTATGCATAGCCAACAGGTACAGAATAGTGTTTTATATTAACATATAGCATATACATGACCACTTGCTATTTATAAAAAGAAGGTAGAGCCAACAAATTTAGTATTTACTGAAGTGGTAAAAGGGAAAGATTTTTTAAGTACTGAACAATTTACTTATATTGAAATAATTTTTCAAATTAGGTCATATTCTCAAAGTATGACGACAAATTATATTTCTTAAAATTTTCAGTGATTAAACAAAATTCATCAAAAGCTAACTTTTACTATATTTCTCTTATGAATGTTTGTTAAAATCCCAAAAGCATGAAATTAAAAGCTGATTCAGAAAATTTGATTCAACTAAATTTTCAATCTTTTTTACATTTCTGGATTCTCATGAAAATATTTCTATTCACTTTTGATTAATCGCTACTCGATAGAATTTCCAAAAACTTTTTACATCATCAGGTTAGTTCCAGAATCACCTCGTTGGTTAATAGCAGTGGATCGCCATAAAGAAGCAGAGAAGTTACTGCAAACAGCAGCAAAGACCAACGGCAGGACCTGGAACAAAGCTGCAATAGCAAAGCTTGAAAATAAAGATTCTGAGCAATCAACTAAACACTCTACAAATACGAACAATAAGGTCCAGGAAAATATTTCTAATGGGATAGCACATGAGGCAAGTTAAATAAATGTTTTGCTATATGTTATAATTCAGTAAAGTACTTAAATTTTAAATGTACATCTAGAAAAGAAAAGCAACCCAGTACTACATTTCCGGTGATAAAAATGTGCACTTCCACCAAAATAACTTTTAAATCAAGCATATGTTTGTCTTAAAAAAATTGAATTCTATTAAGCTAATGTTTCCATAATAACTAATATGAACAATAATAAATATGATCATAACTTCTACATAAATAACCAAAATTTGGATTTAATATCCTTAGTGCAAAAAACAATATAACCAATCCAGAAAAAGAAAATGATTGTCCTTTAAACATAAAATATCATTAATATAAAAATGTTAAATTAACTACTGAATTTCAAAGCTAAAACTACAAAACTTAATAAAGAAGTTTTAAACATTCATTAGCATACTTTAACAAGTTTCTAAAAGGAATACTTATCATGACAAGAATTGTGTTAAACTTCAATGATGAAGTGTAATACATGCAGCTAGGGCATCATTAATATACCTTTTCTCTCTCCCAATATGATCATTACTGACAGCAACCCAAAGCAAAGAAACCTGGAGGGAACATACTAGATCTGCTCCGTACTCCAAATTTAAGGCGCAAGACACTTGTAATAAATTTCAATTGGCTAGTATGCGGACTATGTTTCTTCGGAGTAGCACAGTACATGGGCCGTTTAGGAGGAGACATTTTTATCAATGTAGCCATATCAGGTAAGTCATTTGGCCAAGTAGCAAACACTGATATATATTTGAAAGCAAAAAATGTGGAAAGCTCATGTGAATTTCCTAAATTATAAATTTGGTTCCATCTAAAAAAAAACAATAAGTTTTTCTGTCATTAAAAAAGGAAAACCCTAAATAATTGTCAACTAGAATCAATATATTTTTATCCAAAATTCAACCACAGTCCCTCTTTCATTGCCTATTATTTACTACAGATAGTAAACTCGATTTATCTTTTATGCCTTGCACTTTGATTCCCGTTATAAGTAAGTTTCTCCAAATCTTGCTCTTATAAAGTTAGGGAGGTTTCATACTTAAATGAAGTTGCTTTATTACCTAATGCTAAATTAGTTTTAAATATCACTGTAATGTTAACATATAAATTATATTTTATTAAATTATAAATAAAAATGTTTCTGCATGTTAAGATGTAGTTATACTAAAATTGTTGGTGTTACAATATAAAAGACATTAACACATTTGAAGAACCATGTACCATTAGTTAAGATACTTGTGCAAATCATTCTCCATAGAAACTCGAACGGTTAAAAGGAGACAAAATTTGTTTTTGAAGGCCTTAAAACTTAAAATATTACATTGATGCAACATAAAATTAAATTTTTGCCAAAGTTACAACAGAATTTCCCTCTTGATCATTCTATCCACATCCAGTAGATAGGAGATTGCTACATACTGTATGCCATACCACACCACCCATGGCACAATTTTCCATAAATTTGTTAGATTGTTAGTTATTTGTTATATATCACACATATATAACAGGAAGCTGATAATGTGTTCAATGTGTCAACAAAATATTGCAAAATTCCAAAAATTACCATAGATTTGAATTAGATGAAAGCAAATTACCGGTCTTGGAGGAGGATAATTGCAATGCCTTCCATGTCAAATACGTTATCCTAAAAATGACTTAATAATATATAAAAATGACAATAGTTCAAAATAAAATAGGGATGTTTGATAATGGTTAGCAAAAGGAGGTGACAAACATTTATACACAAGGTTATAAATGGAATGAGTAAAATATTTTAATTTCTAGATTGGTCATTGCTGACACAAGAATACACACACATCTAATTGGTCCAATAATGTACACTTATCACATATTATGTCTATTGAAGTCTTGAGTTATATAGTTCTTACACTTTCTGTATGCATAAGAATAATTATTTTTCCTTTTGTGGTTGTATAGAAGCTCCAGCAATTTTATTAAAAATATTAATTTCATTACATTCCAAAAGGATCACATGAAAACTAATAATATTTAAATAAATAAATAAAGAAAAAAATTTTGGAATGCCATAGAATAATTTTAAAAATTGAAGGAAGACAAAAGTCTTATTCCATAAAACAAAATGTGGAATGATTCAAGTAATCCATTAGTTTTCGATACATGAACCATCAGATGGAGTTCATCAAAATTTTAACACAATTTTAATTATACACACAATTTGCAAAATCTATTTTTTAAACATAAACCATTACAGTTTGTTAAGACACAATAGGCATTAATAAGTTACTTTGGAAATGCATTACAAATATATAAAATTTATACACATTCACAATTTTTGCCGATGAAGAGGTTATGCGTTATTATCCAACAACACACCAAGTGGAAAAATAGGACAAAAAGCAGTACCGACCACAACCAATTAGCATTATGTTTCATGCAAGTTATTTCGATAATTCGGTAATTGCTTTAAAAAAGTAACTGCAATTTCAAAGGGCACAGAAAAGCACACGACATAACTTTCAAAATTTTAAGAGCCAATATCAGGAAATAAATATCACCAAGTTTGAGGTTAGTCCACAAAAAATATCTTTAAGGCAGATATATTCACAGTTATCACCCACCTCCTGGTTAGTTGACATTATCAAACAAAAATGAATGGCAACGTAGACCTAGTTAAGTAAAAATATCTACATATCCTAAAATGACTAGAAATGATATGAATCAACTCAATGTTATACAGATACTATGATAATATTGACAGAGAAGTTCAAGTAATTGAGGGATACTTTCTTGTTATATAAAAAATCAAAACAAATTTTCATAATATATTCGTCCAAATTCAAAATATCTCTCAGATATCCATTAAAAAATTTGGCATCAGAAATTCTCATTACCCTTAATTCAAAATATATGGTATATTTGTAAATGTTTCTTGCAATCCCATAAATATATTAGTTAGCATTTTTAAAGCCTTTGTCAGATTTGTGTAGAAATGGAGACATCAGTGACATCAAAAGATACATTAGAAAAAATAGCACTAAGGCATAGGTGAGCAAAATTGCATCTACAAAGCAGTCTTGTTACAACAGCAGAAATAACACTATTTTGAAATATTCTGCCATAAAAATTCTAGAACATTTTTCCCACTGGAAAAGAAGTTCTTATAAATAGCACTAATTCTAAGTGGAGTATTTAAAAGCAGTTTCATATGGAAATACTTCTACAAAAATAATTGCATTAAAAGATGAACTAAAAGCTTGAGTAAAAGCTTGAGAGGCAGTCAAATATTCAATTGTAGTGGACAGAAGAAAAACTGACAGACTGAAAAACAGAAATATTCCAGTAAAAGAAGAGTAGCCAAGAGAACAATTATTCTTATAAGCCTTTGCGAAAATGTATAAGTAGATCAAAATGGGATTTTTACCTCGAGTTTAAAATTTTGCCAAAAATCTGCCAAAAAATAGATTAATTTCAAAAATAATATCCTATCCATCAATAAAAATTTATATACTCCACAAAATAATTTGAAAAAATAACTACTTACAAGTCTCAAGTTTTTCACACAATGTATCCAAAATTCAATTTTCGTTACAAAACAAATTCATATACCTATCAACCCTACCCCTAATATAACTAACACCAAACAAGCAATCTTTCACAAGATTTCAAATTTTCAATTGACTCATTATTAAATATGTAAATGCAGATACCTTTTGAAATCTTCAAAATTCACACTTGCTCATTCATGCTCTTTCACGCAGCAAAAATGGATTTTAAATGTTTATTTTGCCAAGTGGTATATGATTAAGCATTTGGCTTTATTTTATCCATTTTCACTGGCACAGTTATGAACAACATCTAGAAGAAAAACTAGCACGCACAAAAATAAATAAATATTAAAAAGTGTAAAAAATTTTCAGGCATATATGCCTACATAAAAAAATGTCTAAGGCATCCATCATGAAAAGTCTTATCATAACTTTCTTTTCTTTAGATAAATATAAATAAATTGGTCAAAATATAATACTATGACAACCCTTGAAGGTGACTACATTTCTTTAGTGCATCCATTTATGATGCATAAATTGAGCATGTTACATTTTTAATACTAACATGAATAGCTGGTATTAATGCTGATTATAAAAAATGTAGTAAAAATGGTTTATGACTGGTACAAATGGCACATGAATCACAATAGTTATATTCATAGTCTAATGTCAATATATTTCTAAATGGACTAATGACTTGATTTTAATAATAACTACCATCACAAAACATATTGTACTTCACAAGCTATATACAAAGATAAAAACTGACAAAGCACTGAAAATATCATCGCTTAATTATAAAGGCAAATAATCTAATTGCTTCATAATGTGCCAGAGTATTTAGTCCCTAAAATATTTTTAAAAATAGTTTTTATCAGCTTCAACCTATCTTATGCATTTTAACTTGACAAACACTCAAAAAGGCAAAAATCGCCTAAAAAGAAGCATTCTACACACCGATGGACTAGAATAATAGACTAGATATTGAGACAAATAAATATAATATATTAATTTCAAAAATAAAATTATCAATTATGTGGTTTGGGTTATGTCACATTTGACTTATAAAAATTATCAAAAGTTTTGAAAATACTCATTTATCAACTATGCCATACCTGGTTGGCCTGATTATTGATTTCATTTTATAAAAATGTTTTGAAGTATTTTGGCCATTCCCAATCCTTGTATAAAGATTTTTCATAACATACAAAAACCATAGTCTTGAGTTTATGGAAATGGGAAGATAAGTGAAATTTTCGTTTTCATTGGCATTTTTGCTAGACGCAGACTAGGAATCGTATTAAAGAATATAAACCTATAAATATACGAGATTTTTTGTTCCTTCTTAAATAGACGCTAATTTTTATCTCATAAAATCCTCAAAAACAGGTGCCATGGAGATGCCGGGAACACTAATATGTATTTATGCCATGAGCCACTTGGGACGACGAAATACTCTCCTATCATCACAGCTGCTCAGTGGTGTCTCTTGCCTCCTCATCATGGTTGTCCCCTTGGGTAGGTTGAATTCTGAAAATGTAATATAGGTATTCAATTGTTAATTCATCAACAGAATAAAAAGTTATTTTTTGAAGTTCTATTTAAGATTTACACTATAACTGATATCAAATTATCTCAAGTTTGTTAAGAAATTTCATCCATTTGGTTGGTAGTCACCAAAGGACTTGAATATGTTGGTCACATGTTATGTAATCATCAGTTCAAATGCCAGAGTAAAGATGGGAAGACGCAAGTGAAGCTATCGAAAATTTCATCATCATATGTCACATTTGAACATATACATGAAAACAAATATTTTAATAATTTTCATTATTAATTATAGTGGTTTCATTTCTCATGTTAACTTTGTGTACAGTTTAAAACATTCTCTTTGTTGAGATCCAGTCCAAAGGCAATACTAAAGATTTAAAAAAATAACTTTATTTAATTCAAAACCAGTTTTGCTGTATTAAAGCATCGTCAGGTGACAGGAACACATTTATAATGCCTTTGATTTATCTATAATTTACCACAACTGGCTTAAGCAATTGATAACACAATTCAAAGACTATGTACTCACACTGTAAGATAATGGCTAAATTTGGCATAAAATTAAAACTGGAGATATTTAGATTTCTTAAATCAGTCACCTATTCCTCAATAAGCATCGGTATGCGGCCACAATAGCTTCATCTCACAATAGGCCATGTGAGGTAATTTAAAAAACAAGGGAAATGCAGCATGTAAGTCAAAGTTAAATTAAAAATCCAGATTTTTCATGATGCATCACTCAGGGGAGATTTATAATTCTGTAGTTAAACAATTATCATATTGGGATCCAAAAATACTTCGCCTTGTTAGAAGGACTGGGAACTCAACTTACATTTTTTTGAAGAAGTCAAGTACATAAAAATCCTGTTCTACATATTCTGTTATTCCCAGTACGAAAAGGAGGGGTGGAGCTGATCGTCGCTTTTAGGTGGGGTGGGAGCTTGGAGGCATGCGCAGCAAATAGCAGGTGGGGAAATGGAGGGATGGGGAACAGACAGGGCCAGATTAAGGGTTTCGTAGGCCCTAGGCACTGGGTCGTAGGCAGGCCTTTTTATACAGGATGATGTTTAATTGAGGAAACATATGGGGAAAATTTATTATTGATTTCTCAAGAAAATTTATTCTAGAAATAAGGTTTACCTTGTTGAAAAATTACGTTATTCATATTGGATTTACATCCGAGTTTTTGTACAATTTTGTTAGCAAATGTTGAAATAATTTCATCAGTATTTAATGTGTAGAATTATTCACATTCTATTAAAATTAAAGAAAGAGCAATAGTTTCTTTTGCCCAATAGTAGACCCATGAAAAAAAAACATTTAAGTTAACATATATTTTTTGTTTGAACTTTTCATAGGCCTCTTTTTCTCGTAGGCCCTAGGCACAGTGCCTATGCCATAATCCGGCCCTGGGAATAGATGTTATAGATGTATGTATAGATGTTATACAGATGGGAAATACCGGAAGAGGGAAAGGAGAGGGAGAAGTGGTGGGTTTAGTATTTAATTTGTAATACTTTGTAGCTAAATAGTCCATCACATTCTATCGACATTTGACTGCTATTTTTTGTTTGTTCTTCATTTATCATTGTTTTTGTTAGTTCTTACTTTGTTCTTAGTTGTTTGTTCTTCATCGTCGATTGTTTGTTGTGGTTTTTTGTTTATTCTTCGCTTATTTTTTGTTTGTCATTGTTGTACGTGCATTGTTATTTGGGTGTTGGTTCATTTATAACTGCATAAAAATTTTGCTGTTATTCTAAATAAATAGTACATACTTAATAAGCTGGTCTCCCAGGTATTCGCAAGTTCTGCATCCATGGTTTCTGTATCTGTGGATTCATGCATCCGTGAGTTGTTATATGCTATTTGCTATTTTTTCTCCCAAGCCGCTTACTGTAATTTACCGTATATAATTTTTGTCACGAAAAATTGACCAAAATTTAGTGTGCGTATTGTACATGGTAACAAACGAAAGCATTCTTTTTCAGTCGGTCAATAATAGTTATTTACTGATGTGTTGTTTGGTTCTCCCTTATTGAGAGAGAGAAAAAGAACTACTGTGTAACCATTCTTTATGTGGAATGAGACAATAAAACAACTTGTGACAAACATTTCAAAACTAAGTGAAAGCATGTCTCCCACTTTATTCTGGAGATGGTTATACATTGTATCCAAATACACCCAGTCCCCGACTAACACAATAGACGCGTTCTTAAAAAATTTCATTTAAGGTGAAATCGTGTTAGTCAGACACGAATTTCTCATAAGAAATAATGTAAACAGGGATATGTTCCAGCATCCGAACTTGATTGTCATATTTATAATTATATTCCTTTATTATGACTATACTTTGGTTATGCTTTGTGTTTTTATTTGTTTATGTATATTTCATACATATAACTCATTTTTACAGAAAGGAAATGATGGTAATGCATTCATAGCGTTGCTTTGTTAAGACCTGTATGATGAACGAAATCGCATGTTTGTTCATTGTTCTCATAGTGCTTAAGAAAATCTAGTTTTTGCTCTAACGATATAACTTTTCCAGGTTTCTTACTCCCACCACCAATAAAATGTGAACTATAAACTCCAGTTTCTTTTTCAATGTAGATGACCGCCATTTTGAATCAGCTGTTCAACTGCTCACCATTTACTTATTATTGAGAAGATTTGTAAAATGACAATTTTAAACAACAAATAACTAAGAATTAAACAGTTTTGTTCTAATACATGAAATAATTTTTCAAAAGACAACAACATACGATCTATAGAAAATTACAAAAATGGTCCAAGGAAATTTTTAAAACATTCAAGAATGGTATTTTTCTAAATTGCAGTTTAAAAACCATGAAATCCCTCTCCTTCTGCATCAGACTAATAGAAATTGTCAAATTCATCCTCTGGCTCAGATGTTATAATAATGGGTTTATTTTCATCTGCAATTAATGAAGAGCAGGGCTAAAGTTTATTTCCGCTTTCTACATCTTTTTCACGATTGTAGAGAAGTCATGGAGAAATCGTGTTAAACCGAATGACCAGTTGTGTTATTCGAAAACTAGCCCTACTTCAGAAATCGTGTTGGTAAAATTCGTGTTAGTCAGGGACTGGGTGTACAAATCGGAGTAGTGTATTTCTTGAATATGGGCCTTAGATAGACTTGCCACCTCTCCAGACTAGATCAAGTGCAAAGGGGGTATAGATTTCTGGAACCCATCCTTCCCATTATAATCTAAAAGAAGAAAACCCTTAATTGACAGAGAAGTGAATGCGATAAGAAACATGTTGTCTACTAAGACAAAGCACGAAAATGGAGATTCTACCTTAAATATATGCCGAAAGGAGGGGTTGACGCATGAAGCATGTGGGGCAGAGCCCCTAGTAGATTTATATTTTAATTAAAAGATAACTTTTAATTTTAGTATTATTTTTTCATATAAATGCCTCAAGTTAACCCTAGACAGATCCCACTCTGACTTCAAATGTTTAAAACAAAGGTAACACAAATCCACGATCATTGACTGATATATGACTTTTCAATTTAGTCTCAGCCTCGCTCAAGTTCGGAGTCTCCACTTGAACATTGTGTTTAACCCACATTTTTATTGTGTTGTTTCAACAGGTCTACAGACCCCACTGGCCGGGAATAAGGTGTAAGTTTTGCAAGTGTTCTTTTATTTTTAATTTTGAAAAATTTACCACAATTTGTCATTACTATTTTTAATTCACTTATTTACTGCTCAATTATCTTTTATATCCTTTTTTATTTTCTAGACCAGAACCCGTGAAAATTGGGAGAAGAGGAAGATTTTAACATTTGTTTTTTAGTATTTATTTTATTTACCTCAATAAAATGCTTAAAAAGTTTTAAATATAGATCCATTAATTTAATAAAGTTTTAAACCACTTAAAAAATGATTTTAGCATTTAATTGAATAGTAAGACCATGAGACCCCAAAGGCAGGAAGACAACAAAAGTTTCACCAGCCAGGTCTAGGGTTAAGGTCAACAACGTTAGACAGAGAAAGCACCTTCTGATTTCTATTAAACAAATTTCAATACAAACTTCTTTAAGTGGATTTCTACTCAGCGTAGTGTTTTTCAGGAACATATTTGTTATATTAGTTTAGATAAATGTGTTCATATTCCTATAATTAACCTTGAGCAAGGCCATGCAAACATCACAACAATATCATAATTTTCTTACTTATTCGCCACATTAATAAACCATATTTACCTGAATATAAGATGCCTTTTTTCCATTTTAGCTGCTGAAAAATCAAGTCATCATATATTCATGTAATATGAAATAACTTTAAACTCAATACGATAAAAAAGGTGTAAAACCAAAGTGTGCTGCGGCATGTAAAATTCTGCATCACCGAAATGGACATAAACTTTAGTAAATAACCAAATGAAAAACATGCCATTTACATGGGGAGAGTATTTCCTTATGAAAGTAACTGCTTGCACCAATTTGAATACTTTCATCTATAAATAGAAAGTTCTATTAGGGAAAGAAGGGTGTCCTCTTTTATTCAGATAAATACAGCATATGAATTATTTTTAACGAAGCAAACTAATTTGTACCCTGCCACAGAATGGGGGTGGTTACAAGTCATCCTATCATCAATCGGAATAGTGGGAATGTCCAGTGCTTTCCCAACAAGCTACTTGTATACAGCTGAGCTGTTTCCAACAGTGGTGAGGAATGCTGCCGTGGGAGCAGCATCCATGAGTGCCAGAATTGGCTCAATGGCTGCACCTTTTGTCACAACACTTGTAAGTAATCAAAATATTTTTAAAGTATAAATTATGCAATTTAATTACAATAGGCTTGGGTAAAACCACTACATGGATGCTGAAATTTATTGAAAAGAAGACATCTGGCTTCAAAATGCAAGGATCAATGTTTTTTTCACAATTGTAATGGAATAGAAATGTTGCTCCTTTTGTACAATGAACTCAATTTATTGAATGTAAATCTACGGTACATAACAGTTGTGCAAGAGACCATTTTTACTGTTCCTTAAAGATTCAAATTTCAACTATTTACAAGTGCTTCACATAAACAAGGTGAGCATTTTACAAACAAATGTCAGATATATGATAAAACTAGTTCACTACCACTGTTATGAAAAATGAGTTAGAGAAAATTGAACTCCTATAGCAAATCTCTATCTTTTATGTATTTAGCAGGGTTTTATTTAATGTATCTGAAACCACCCAACAAAATTAAGTAACAATTAAGTAAAATTATCAGCTAAGTTGATTTTTTCTATGCCAATCAGGGGTCACTATCACAAGTTGGAACATTTCAAAATAGTTTTTATTTTTTTAGCAATTATAATTTATAGAAACCAGTAATGAAATTTGTCAATAAGAAATGTTAAAAATTTGTGTCACAAATGATGAGACATCAATTTTACTAAAAATACTGCTTGTACTGCATATTTGAATGCATCATAACCATATTAAAAATGAGTCACATTTTCTGCTTGCAAAGATATTTTAATCTCACTTATATGTTTGAAAGGGGAATTTCAGCATAGAACAATCATGCATTGTACAGAAAAATTAATTTTTTTATAAGTCTAATGCCCTAAAAACCATATAGACTTCAATTACTTCCTCAAACTAAAAACACAAATTCTCTTTGGAACAGGATACCATCAGCACATATATACCACCAATGATTTTGGGGTTGTTCCCTATAACAGCTGGACTATTAGCTCTGTTATTACCTGAGACCTTGAACCAACGTTTGCCAGACACAATTCAAGAAGGGGAGGATTTTGGAAAAAAGTAAGTTCATCAATTTTTACAATAAATAACAATTGCAATAATTGACAGAATAATGTGTTCCTTTTTAAATCAACCATTATAAATGAAATGAGTCAAATTTATTATAAGCAGATAGTTGAATTCAAAAAGGGTATCATAAATATATTTACTTTCGCATACAAAGCATATTTGAACTCATGTTTAATATATAAATGAAATACCTGAGTTTTAGAATAACAACAAATATTAAGACTTTAAATAAAAATAATTGATTCACAGATGTGTGCTTGAAATGTCAAAGACACTTTCTAAAAATTATATTCTTACAGGTATGAATGCTTTAAGAATATTATTTAAAATTTAATCCACGATGAATTGAGGGCCTTTTTATTATAAAAATGTATAAAATGACCACCATTTACATTAAGAATGTTTCAATCATAAAACTTTCTTGCCTTATTCATTTTTCTAATATTAACTTAATTGTAAAAATTATACAATAATCAAATTAAATATTCTTATAAATTTTTTAAATATGCAGTCAGTCATAAGTCAATTGAGGTAAAAATTTTTATTATTAACATTTTGATAAAAAACTAATTATTTAATACAAGTAGTTGGTGCTTGCATTCTGCAAGCATTTCGGCCCATATTGAAAGTAACACCATAGGATTTTTGAGGAGGTGCAGTGCATCAGGCAGTCCCTAACATAAATTTTATCAGGGTTGCTTCTCCTATTGTGATCCCTGATATTCCTAGAGAAAAACAAACCTATCTGCTCCTTCTTACAGTCAATATCCCAAATTTAATCGTCATGTTTGTGCTTTCAGTATTACATTAGAATTCTAATTATTTATGATACTCTCAATTGCAGCGCATGATCCAATTAGTGTTTTGGATACAGTAAAATCTTACACATTATCGGAAGAAAATATAGGTGATGATGTTTTCACTCACCATTAACACTAGCCCTTTGTGAGCACCACTTTTCAATATCTTCTCTTTCTTCTCCAATCCCCCACTATAACTTCACCAACACCTAAATCGTCAGCTACTTTCATTAAGGTTTCACCAATATCTAATCATTAAATAACCTTTAATTTGGTCTCTAGACACCACAACATGCTATATTTTCCCACTCATTATTCAGTCGAGTTAAGAAACGTCTAACTATTGTAGGGTAAAAAAAAATCATGTCAAGGATGGACAAGTTCGTGGGTATCGAAGTGTAGAATGTCTCCTTTTTACTGAGGTTCACTCATGACTGACTCAACGATCTGAGCCTCCATCGAGAGGATCATGCCTCGATTACATACATTGTTGCGGCTGAATGCAGCTGCATGCTTCGTGAATTTAACACTATGTATTAACTGAAAACTGAAGTCATGATTTACGTGGGGTAAATAAACTGTGACCTTGACCGCAACCAAAAAACAATGTATTTAGAGGGAGCCGCCTCGGTTAACACAGAAGCTCAGATAAGTGAGGCTCGGATAATCGAGACTCTACTGTATTTAATTTTCTATAACTCGAATAATTTTTACTTTTTCTTGAGATTTGAGTTATGGAAGTTCCACTATAATTCATTGATGATAGTATTAATGTAATATATTATAACTCCTATGTCCCTGCCTGCCTGCATCCGAAGCCTCAATTGTGTCACCTCCCGGTATGAAAGCAAATAAATCGAGAACAGTCGGTTCGATTTCAATGAATCTTTAGCCTGAATACTTGGCACAAACTCTTGCAGGTTTTAAGTGGGTAGTCTTCCCCTGAAAAGACATGGGTTCAATACCAGGATAGTTTTCGCTTTTGCATTTGATTAACACAATCTGCTAGAATACGAAGTGTAGATCTTTAGTCTTTAACATTTTAAAATATCCTAGGATCGAGACTTTGACTTGAAATTTACACCATTTAACGTAGAAAGAAACAAAGATTCTTATTATTACCATAAATTCTGTTGTTTAATTCATCTTTGCTCATATTTTAAGTTTAGATTATCTATGGTTTTCAACATTTCAAAAAGGAGTTGCTGGCATTGTTGATCTCAGATTTTTTCATTGTTGGACACAGGCTTTCAAGTGCATTTGTACTAAGCTTACAATGAAACAAATGCATCAAGGACAATAACCGATTGAAAATTTATATGGAAAATTTTGTGTAAATACAAAATAAATTAAATACAGCGAAGAAACTTGAAGTCAGAAATGACACCAATGCATTGTAATAATGGACAACTTAGGATTTCAAATAGGAAGATATTTTATGCATACACTTAAAATATCATTTCTTTTGCAAATTTTATTGGGCAGTTTAAAGCAGATTATCTACTATACTGATAATGTTTGTGATTAATTTCTTTCGATAATTACTACTACTACATAATTTATTAGAAGAAAAATTATTGTCCTTATTACCAAACAAAACATGCAAATCATTGATGTATTTACTAAACAAAGTTTTTCGTGGCACCACTAAAAATCTACTGCAGCACACCAGTGTGCTGCGGCACATAGTTTGGGAATCACTGGTCTAAATCAGTGATTCTCAAACCCAGGGGGCTGCAACCCACAGTTTGAGAAACACTGGTATAAATCATGTAGATGTGTTTTTGGTCATGAAAATGGTGTGAGGTATATGATGATTTTGAGAGGGGTAATAAAAGTTGTTCAACTAATAACATCCTGTACAACAATTTTTTGTCATAGGAACTATCACATAGGGCCACTTCATGCAAGGTTCCCTGTTTGCAGGAAGTACTGCAACAGGCCCCTAGTTTCCATTAAAAGCATTGAAACTTCTTTAATTTCCATTAAGAGCATTAAAGGTCCCTTTAAAAGCTATGAGGTCATTGCCATGGTTTTTATACATTTCCATCATTGAAAAGAGGAAAAATTCACACTTTTTTCTGATTTAAAGAAGATATTTAGGCTAATTTGGTATGTATTTGAATTCTGCCTTAAAAAATTAAGAACTCTGTTTTTTCAGCTAGACAACTGCTCTTTTCCTGAATTCGTATTCCAATTTAAAGTAATTTAAAAATACATTTTTAGAAAGCTTTGCACTAAATTCCATGCTTTTCTTATGGGGTATTGAAATGAAACATTGGGATTAAAAAGACACCTTAAATATTAACTTTTTTGTTATTTTCGATTTTCTCGTTGGTTGTACCACTCGACCTACCTGCATGCCAAATTTCAGATTTCTAACATTTCTAGGAGTACCCAAGAGTTTTATGACAGTCAGTGAGTGAGTGACTTAAGCACAAGTAGCTTTATTATTATAGATGAATATAGATATGCTAAAATGTTCAAGTACATAAATTTAAAAAAAGTCATCATAATATTTGTCCACACTCATCTATGCCAATTTGATTTTTTTTCAGAAAAGTGAAACCCAAAAATATTGGACAGTCTGACCCATGAAAAAATTCCAATGAAAGCTAGGAATTAAATTCTGCTGGTAACTACATCTAATTCCAAGGAAAAATACTAACTTTCTTTTGGAGATATTTATCCAAAACCCTGCTCCACTAACTACTTCGAATATCCTACAAAGCAAGAGACTAGTTTTTCATCCATTATGTGTATTTATTCATAGCATTCAATGCTAAAAATTTAATTTTTAACTATTTAATTAAATAACTTTTAAGCACCAAAGAGCCAAAGCAGAACCTTTAACAAAATAAAAAATGCAAAATGTTATAAACATCTCTCAGAATTTGATTGTTTTATTAAATATTAATGATATTGAGATTAATTTCAACAATTGTTAATCCACCAATTTCACTTATAAAGTAAATAACATTTAATCATCACCAAAAATGTTTAATGTATGTACTTACTTTGTTATATTCATTAGAACTAAGCAAAATAATGTATTCAATAAAAGATTGTTATTGGTTAAATATTTTTATATATTGTTTCAATAATCTATAATGTTATTTGTTTTTTTACAAAACACAAAAACTTGTTTATTAATAGGAAGTAAAGCTTTCTTATTGAAATCATTGAGTATTGGTCTAACACCCATAAAATTTAATTAGAATCAAGAAAACCTTCCACAAAATGATTTTTTTAAAGAAAACTCACAAATAAGTGTTTTTTTTCTTTATAAACTTTAACCAACAATAGCAAGAGATCCATATGCCACATATTTAAAAGGAAAAGGTTGAAAAATTGATATGAATGCAATAGCAATAAAGCAAACAATTTTAACTTGATTATTTCTAGTAAGGGTCCTGAGACATTAATAATTTTACTCAAAAATATGCAATAAATTTATCTCAGAAAATATTTTTATGTTAATGCATGATCACCATATATTAATCAAAATAATATCACAGACTTAACAAAAAAGATCTGCCACAAAATTTCAATTTAGGAATATCTTATAAAATCTTCAAAATTTTCAAAGCAATTGAACAGCAATAACAAACATGC
The DNA here is from genome assembly GCA_028673005.1 of Tanypteryx hageni. Taxonomy (NCBI): domain Eukaryota; kingdom Metazoa; phylum Arthropoda; class Insecta; order Odonata; family Petaluridae; genus Tanypteryx; species Tanypteryx hageni. The sequence continues at coordinate 46,985,958 of CM054117.1, forward strand.
TTTTAACTGTTAATACTTACTGTACTGCTGATGATGAGGTGACCGTCCATGGAACTCTACGCAAAGAAAGCCGAGCAACAAGAAGGCGATGCTGTTGACGCAAGTTGCGCAGATGAAGACGGTACATTTCTTCAGCACGAACACGTTCCCCAGCAGCCAATTCCCTCTGTGCCTAAGTGTACAAAAAGAATTTCCTAAGATAAATATCCCAGATAAGCTTGGAAGAGCTTTTTTATAGCCACATAAAGATTTTACACCAACATTGACAGTGAAATAAATATAAAAGAAATATCTGTACAACCAACTCATTCAAAGATATACTCAAACAAATATACAAGTGATAATACAAAAATGAATTTTATAAATAATTTACATAGAGACAATGTTTATATGCATTAACTTCATTTTATTTACATTATTTACATTGAACTAGGGTCAAGCTTGATGTCTTTAGTTTTGCCAAAGAACTTGGTAATAGACATTATCTCACACCACTTTACTGCTCTCTAGTTTCAAGATCTCTATCCCATCAAGAGATCTCAACGTGAAAAAGTATGACACAGACTTGACCAGGGATAATTTAATATAAAACTTATAACCAAATTTTAAATGGAACATCTTAATTCCATATTTATATATTCATACTTTGTTCAGTTAAACATTACTATCAGTGGGCACAGGCTTCATGAAATATTTCTTATTTTTCATCGAAACCAATGCACATAATTTTGCTAAATCAGCAACATTGAGGTTTTCCTTGGCAACGAATGATTTTCTCATCAAAAAAGTAAAATGTTCAAAAGAAATCTATGCATCAAAATGTGTATTTTAAAATCAGTGGTAGAAAAATGAATTTTCATTCTTTTAGACATTTTTCAATTCAAGTCCCAAGATTATACGATTATTTTAATTAATTTAAAAGTGCAAATCATAAGTATGCTGCACCAATTCTCATGTTATTCAAATGAAGGAATTAAACAGTCCTGGAATCGAACTTGGGCTGTTATATTACACTGCTGTTATCCGTAAGCCTCCTTAGGTGTTGGTCTATTTAAAACGGAAAGAAAATTTAATATAGATTCAGCCATTTTAGAGTTATTTAACATTTTTTGGAATTTGAATACAAGAGCAGAAATATACTAAATACCAAAGAGAAGTTAATTTAAAAGTTATGAAATTATATCTGATTTAATTAAGTATTCCCTCAAATTATGGATTCATTTGATAAATATTTTTGTTTTATTCGTGCATCCAGTTGATCAATACATTGTTAAAAAAGTCTTTAAAATCTTGTAGTAGTTTATATGATACAGAACAGTGGCAAATACATGGCATGTGTGTGATTTTACTTTGCACAGATAAGCTTGCATTTTCTGTAAAAAATAAGAAGTTTCTTAGAGGAGTAAACTTGTGGCATGCAAAAAACATTCTGATGATTCACATCACTTTCTTGGCACACAACACAAAAATCATTTGCCATCCCTGATATAGAAATACAAGAAGTTAATTAACATCCTATTCAAACTCCTTAACATAAATTGGTAAGCTCAAGCCATAAAAAAATAAGAAAATCCTGCAATAAATGAATGGAAACATCACTTCAGGTAAATGAATATTAACCTGTGCACGTAGAAGATCTGCATCAGCTGCTGCCACCCGTGACTCCAATTCTCGAACTCGGAGCCTGTGTTCCACTCGTCTTTGTTCCCTCTCTTCATCCAGCATGGCTAAACGAGTCTCCAATTCCCTTGTATCACTTTCTCCAGGTAAAATTTCGGAGCGAGAGAGCCTGCCTTCCCACCTAACACTCTCCCCACTTCCCATCTCTCCGGATGAATAAGGAGAAAGGGGCTCTGGAGACATATGTGATACTAAAGATTGAAAAAAAATCTAAATGAAACACTGCTATCACATCAATATTCCATTTTAGATCTGCATACATAAAACCACTTATTTCACAGTTCTACACTTCACCGGAAGGAAACTTTGAAACAAGAATAAAAAAATTGGCCAAGCGAAGCGAGGTCTCTCCTGTTGAGTAACTGCATTTTGTGTTTGTTTGTTCTGCGATAACTGCCGTCTCGGTTGTCTGATTTTTACCAAACTTCGTGAACATACAAATATCTTAGAGTTGACTGCCTTTAGTTTTTTTCTAGAACACCACCCTTATAGTTGCTGCGCAATTTGCGCTAATTTCCAAATCTTATCCAATCGAAACGAAATTTGGCATAGGGAAAACATCAAACGATGAAAAAAAACCTCAAATAAACATTTCTCCAAAATGTACAGGGAGCCTCCCAGAGGCGCGTAATGTGATTCCCCTCCACCAGCCCTAAGAGGGCTGAGCGAAGCCGAAGATCCCGCCGATCCCCTAGGATTTTACTAAAATTGTTTGGTAAAAAATGTGCAGAGCCGATGCGTCAGTTATTTCGATAAAATAATCTCTTGTCCTAACAGACATAAACGGATTATAAATTTCTAGAGCTTTAAAGACCAAAAAATACTTAAATATATGAGTAGAACTCAACGTTCACAGATTAATTAAAGATTATAAATACATGAAATATATAAAATACAATTATACCAAAATATTTACCTGTAGTTTGACAGTATTGCTCAGGCAAACCATGAGAATCCATATCATCACCCGCTTGGTCATCCTGGCAGTTATTGGCCTCTTCTTTCGGCATGGATTCAATCTCTACAGGATAAAATGATAAATTAAAATCATTCGAAGCCACTTGATTCCAAAAATAAATGTTACGAGTTTAAATGATGCAAAGTTGATTTTTGAACACAGCCGATTTTCTATTCACTACCATTATTTCTTACCCATTACGGAATTTGAAGCCATCGAAGATAAAATTTGAGCAAGTGGCGATGGGGTTGAGGCCGAAGATGACGGAGTGGCCGGTTGTGACCCAGAAGGATTAGCTGGCCAGTTTTCCACTGAGCCTGCAGGAATGATCTGTTTGTTTTCTGCATCGGTATCCCAAAGGCTTGGCACTCGGATCGTTGGCATCATATCTTCTAATTGATGTGAAAGCGAATGTGATAATACTGTGTGTTGTACCCCAATAGCACCCAATTTTCTCCGAAGCGCACCCGTTTTATCTTGTTTTGCTCTCGTCTTTATGTTATCCCAACACTTTTTGAGTTGTGCAACTGTTCTAGTTGTGACACATTTGTACATGTTGAAGTCGTGACAAATTCTATCCCAAATCTTTCTTTTCCCATCTTGTGATACGGCGTCAGTCTTCTTGCTTTCTAATATGTGCCTATATTTATCTATTAGGGCCAAAAGAACCTTCTTCTCGTCAAGAGTAAACAGAATCCTCTGCACCTTCTTGGACATTTTGTTGTTTACTCCTCAAAACATTTGATAAGCAAAAAGCCAAGAGTAACACTTGCGTCTTGTTGTGCGCATTCGGGCATTCAAGTAAGCATTGGTGTTTGTTGGCGTTGCCAACAGTGAATAAATTTTTGAAACATGTTACGAATGTACTACAGATTTTTGTCGAGATATCGTATTGTTAAGTATTGAGCTCTGAAGGTTATTGATAAATTTATACTTAAGACTCATTTAAAACATCAAGCAACAGAATTGGTATCCATGAAGCATAATTTAGATGTTGGTGATTCTGTATACTATCATTTAGGGCTGTTCTCTAACTTTTTTAAGCCGTGGCACACTTACAAAAATAAAGAGTTTTGTGGCTCTCCAGTCTTGACAAATTTTATATATTGTTAGATACGGATATTACAACCTTTGGACATCCATTTGTTGATGCTACTACAATTTATCAGAAAAACTATCGCCGTAATTACCCACCAACATGCAAATCGTCAATTTAATTGGCAAACATGGTTTTTCGAGGCACCCCTAAATATCTACTGGGGCACAGTTTGAGAACCAAATTTAAGATAATATTCTGGAAGTCGCACGACCAACCGCAATTTTTAACGCATTTTATCTAAAATAATCGCTCATTTGAAAGGAATATTTACCATAATATCCCAATTGGTTTTCATTATAAAATTGTCTTGGATATCCAATTGCTTCACTTGATATTTTGTGGCACTATTTTTGTGAAATGAGTGACGGAGTTCCCAAATTTAGCCTTTCCTGCGTATCTTTCTCAAAAGCAAACCACTACTGATACACATGAATAATAACCTAGCAACATTTCTACATTTGCTAAATAATTTTTTTTATAACTTCCCGATTTTATTATAATGTAGTATTTATCCTAAATTTAACCTTATAAAATACGAATGATCAAACCAACTCGTGTCATAAGACATTCGAATAAACGCTCTCGAGGCACAACACAAGCCGAGAAGCTGAAATTCAAGTAATTTTATACACAAGGTTAAAATAAGAATTTCGTTGTAATATATGTACTATCTAATCAGTATTAAACTATAATCCGCAATGGATCAATTAGCAGCTAAGGTAGTTCCCCATGTAATTATTGCGCAGCTTTTCTTATGAAATAATATTCAAAAACTATGTTTAGGCAAGTTAAATAACATTTTATTAAATTTTTCTATAAAATTAACAAACAGTAAAATATTAACACCCTCAATGTAGTAACAATAGTTTCTACTTTTTTATAAGTTTAGTTTTTTGAGAATCTGAATGTAAATTTTCCTCTTCCGAGTCTTCCTCAAAGTTGTCATAAGCTGGAGCATTGGCTCTAATAGAAGAGGCATTAATAGTTGCTTTCTTCCTAACCAAAGGTGGCCGTCTAGTAAACTTTCCAGCCTCGGTTGCCTCCACCGTCACTTCTACTTGGCAGTCTGGAGTCTGAAAAAAAAAATTAGTTGAATATTCTCAAGAAAATAATATTTTAAAAGTTAAAGGTACTTACATCAGATCCATCTACTTTGAAGGTTGGATTGTCATATTGGTGTTTTCCTGGAACTAATGACTCTGCTTTGGTAAAAATGCCATCATTCGGAATACCAAAAGCATTGTTTTGGAAGTGTAACCTGTGAAGAAGTGTATAGTTATTTTTTAAATTGAACATTTTCAAACAAATGTTTAAGTTTATTTATTAAGCATGGTTACCACCTGACATCAAACGCTCCTGATCCACTTTTCCTTTTGTAATGATAGTAGCAGCCTCCTAATGCCAGTGTTATCACAAGTATAGCTATTATAATCCCAGTAACAGGTGTCCCACCACCTTCATAGTCACTGTCTCTTGGCTCTCCAGCTGAACCATGCCATTTCTAAAAGAGCAAGTTGTTGAATAACTATGCTTTTTAAAGACTAATGACCATTTGAAGAGTAAACGCACTTACTGCTGTCAGTGATCCATTGCAAAATCTTCCTATAGCTGTTGTGTTACCTCCATCACAAAGACATCTTGCTCCCCTGGGACCAGTTACACAAATGGTGTCACACAAGTGGTTTAAACATGGATTGTTCTCTGCAAATTTTTAAAATGAAAAATTATTATGGGTGGTATAAAAATTGTAAATGTAATGAAATTCCAATCTAGAGAAAATACTTTTTATCTGTCGCGATTGTTGCAACAAGGTGAAATGTTGCACATCAAATGCTCTTATATCCAAAGTGTCACAGGTAAGTGGATGGAAGCGTCTGCACTTTGTGATCCTGCCAGATCCTGCTGTAGTCCAGTATATATAATCTTCAAAAAGTGATAAACCAATGGGATGATGGACCTAAGAAATCAAAATACTATATTTAAGCATAAAATACAGATATTTGATAGTTCCAGGAAAAGTAACCGAGCAATTGTGTCAATATAATGTTGGTACAAATGTTTGTCTTGTACGGTAGTACAGACTAATACTGCCTACTAGCAGCATCCCAAGAACCAAAAGTTTTACCTTTTTACGTAGCAGCAGCTTCCTATTTGCACCATCTAGTTCTATGCTGGACAGAGTTTGCAATTTTTGATCTACCCAGTATAAGCGCATCAGTACATTGTCAATGGCTAATCCACTAACAAGATCCATATCGCCAGATACCAAGGGTTCATTTTTGCCTACTCTACTTCCATCAAGGCCCATCTTCCATATTTCACTGCGAGGATGATCTAGCATGAAGTGAGCATATTGACTCCAGATCAGCCACCTAGGAAAGTTCTCTTGGAGTTAATATTTCTTGTGCCAGAAAATCCAACAGCATTCATTTTATGAAATCTAAATGATCAAATATGACATACTAGAATATTATCACTAAGGTCTACTCACTCATAATTTGGTTCAGTCACCAAACTTGTTATTGTATCAGAAACTGAAAAGTTTCTCAGTGTAACACATTTGTTTTCATCCATATTGCACACCTGCAAAAATAAAAGGTTATTAATGAAAGAATAAGACAAAAATAAATTAGTATGACAGACTTACTTTAATTGAAGGGCTCTTTTTCTTCTCCACTAGATAAACATTTCCTGTAGTCCAATCAACTGTTAGTTTGTCTGGATGGCTTAGACCTTCAATAATAGCTTTTTTGCCAGTCTTAATGTGTAATCTATTCAGCTTACCACCTATTTCTAAATTTAGCAGAAGATGTTTAAGGCACTGATTTCCATGCTACAAAAACAAATTCACATCTTTTAACACTAACCTGTTGTCCAATAAACATGATTTTCATCAACATGAACATCAAGTCCAGATATAGGCACTCCTGGCTCTGATACTAACACATCAATAATGGAAACATCATGAGATGTCTTCCTAATTTCTCCACCAGTTGCAAAAACAATTTCCAATGATGAGCCTTGAGAAATAAAATGTCCGATATACTAAATCATTCAAGTTTTAAGTATGTAGAATACTTTATAACAGTAATTATAGCAGCAAGTCATGGATGTTAAAACATTCGTCCAGTAGCTTTTGAAGAATCTTGACTTATAGACTCAAAACAAAACCCATACCTTCAGCCTTGCAGGAAACCCTATCTGCTCTCAAGAGATAGCCATCGGAACAATGGCATCTGAAACTTCCATCGGTGTTTGAACAAAATTGTGAACAGGGTCCATGACCTTCTCCAAATCCACACTCATCTATGTCTTCGCAATTTTTACCATCACCACTAAGCTGAAATCCCTCCAAGCAGGAACAAGCTGGGCCAGATGGAGTTTCATGGCATATGCTAGAGCATGGATTTCCTTTGCAAGCAGTTTCTGCAAAGTAATTCCATAAGTAGCAATCTCAGGATTTTATGCACAGTATGGCTTTCATTACAATGAAATAATATATTGGACGACTAACTTACCACAACGTCCTCCTTCATCAGAGCCATCAGCACAGTTATTCACAGAATTACAAACCATTGAATATGGAAGGCATTCCCCTGATGTACATAGGAACTGGTCACATGATTCAGCTGTAAAAGAAAATGGTCATATTTTTTTAACTTAATGTTCACAAGTATTCCATTAGAAGAAATCTAATTAATGGATAGTTGGATGAATTGACTCATACTTATGATGTGTCACTTAATGCTAAGTTTTAAATCATTTGATTCTACAAGTTATCAATTTTAATATGAAAAATTAAGACTAGAACCAAAAAAGAAACTTGTTTTGCCTTGAAAATCTATTAAAGTCAAACTTGATCATTTATTTCCATTATCATGTGAAAGAAAAAATTATAATTCTTAAAAAACCAAAAGGACTAAACACCATGTCTGAAAAAACATTCAGAGAGGCAGATTTAAAAAAACCTTTAGGTAAGACTGTTGTCTCTTCTGGTGTTGCATGACTTCTCCCTGAAGGTAGAGGATGACTAGCACAGTGTTCCTCATCTGATCCATCTTCACAATCATCCACTCTATCACATACCCATTTCTTTGGGATGCAGCGGCCATTTGAACATTGAAATTCTCCTTTCTTACAACCACAGTCTTCTTCATCTTCGAAATCGGGACATTCAGCTGTTCCATTGCATCTTTAACGGCGAAATAAAAATAACAGGTGTGGCAAAGCGAGTATCCAAAATCTAATGCACTGTTTTTGCTTTAAATGAAAAGTTCATTGTTACACCCACCTTGCTGAATCAGGCAAGCAAATGTGCAAGTCCGAGGAGCAATGAAAATTTCCATCAAAACATTCAGGAAATTCTGTAGTGGTAATTGGTTTTTTCTCGCAAGTCTCGTCAGATCCATCTCCACAATTATCCTGACCATCACACACCAACTTCTCGTCAATGCAGTTTCCATTCGAGCAAGTGAATTCTTTACTGCTACATTTTACCTTTTCTGAAAGAAGAATTTTACTCGTGAAAAAGATCACCCACATAAAGGCTCAAGTCTACCAAGGAACTTGAATTTATCACTCACTGCATTGGTCATGCTCATCAGATGCATCTGGACAGTCTATTTCATTGTCACACTCCCAGTCTGAAGGAATGCAAGAACCAGACTTACACTGGAAACTATTTATTGGAGAACAAGTCACTGGAAAATAAATTGACAGTTAAGGGATTGGAAATTGTAGTGATCACTTTTACATCCCAATTAAGCCCATCTCCTTACCTCTGTCACAAATTTCATCTGATCCATCCAAGCAATCTTTCACATAATCACACTGCCATCTCTTGTCTATACACTCTCCAGACAGGCACTGAAACTGAGTTTCTACAAGAACAACATACATTCAAAATTTTAGAAAAAGTTAAAAAGGACAATATTTTACAAAGTACCAGCTTAACTCTTGGCTCAATATTTGTCAAAGTTCTCAAATCAAACATTTACCAAATGTCTCAAATTTTTAATAGCTTAATCGAATAGTGTATATTCAACATTTCATATTATGATTAAAAAGTTGCTCAAGGACTGCAAAAATGAGATGTTAGCATCTACCTTCATCACACACTTCCTTGAAGCAATTCCTCTCATCTGACTTGTCATCACAATCATACTGATGGTCACAATGTGCTTCACTTGATATACACTGTCCATTCTCACATGTGAATTCCTGGGATGAACATGTAATCTTGCATTTGGCCTCATCCTCACCATTAAAACAATCTTCTTTGCCATCACATCTGTAAATTGAATTTTGAAAGCAGTTTGATATATTGCTTCCTAGGGATGCCTTAATATTTGAACCAACTAATTTTTTAAAAATGTCTTAAACGTGATAATGCTGAAGACTGGCATAAATAATGGCAATATATTAAGTGAATGTATAGATACATATATGAATAAAAGTAGAAAGGAAAGAGTTATTGCTGTGCATTAGTTGCATATCAAATTGGGTCATATGCAGCAAAAGAACTAATATACTTAACAGTCAAGCTGCTTGATTTTTATCAATGTTAACAACACTGCACTATGCTGAATTGAATATTCTAGATATAGTCATTTACCTCCATTTTTTGGGAATGCACTTTTTCTCATCTTTACAAAGGTACTCATGCTGCTGACAATGTGTTGGTGTTACACATGTTTTGTTATCCTTCCCAAGCAACATTCCAACTGGACATGAACATTCCTGCAGAGAAACGAAAATTAACGACTGGTGCAATTGAACTAAAATTGCAGAAGTTATGATAGTTGTTTACCATTTTCTTTGAAGCTACAAGGCAAAGATGACTACATCCACCATTTTCATGAAGGCAAGGATGATCCCATCCACGGAAAGGAATTATAGTTGTTAATTTCATGACAGGAATAGTACTATTACCTGTTGAGATTTCATAAGTGAAATTATCATACCATAAACAGAATCATTGCATCAAAAATAAATTGCCACTGGATTAAATCAAACATACTCAATTTGTGCTTTTCATTCATTCCATCTGGAATGTACTTCTCAGACCAAACAAGATAAGTGCTGTGAAAACCTGTAAAAAATATTCTGGACCCTACAACAGCCAGGTCTACTGGCGATTCAGGCAAAGACATCTTCCAGACATGACGGTCAAGACCATCAACCGATGTGCTCTCTATTTTACGAGTTGCAGGGTCAGCCCAAAACACTCGCTGAAGTTCGGGGTCATAAGCCAGAGGCAGCCCCTCCTCACCCAAAGATTCATGTATTACATGAACTCTCCCTCTTCCAGTCATTGAAAATCTGTCTAGAAAGGCACGGCCATCTACACCAAGTAATGATATGAACATCAATCTGAAAAAAAAGTCTTACTGAAGGTGAAATTAAACAAACAGTTTTCAAGTACATTCAGTGATGTCCATTCATTACCCTTCCTCAGGCACAAGAGCAATATCCATAGGTTTTTCTCCTGCAAGATCCCTCAGGATCACACTTCTTTCGTGGGTTGCCATGCTGAGAACTTCGACCGTTTTACGCTCCGAATCACACCAGTAAAGGTTGTTCCCAAAGTAATCTGTAAGTATCATTAACATCAGCTTGCATGTAATTGAAGATTTAAAAAAAAAAACAAGTGTCTACTCACCAAAATCCATTCCTTCAACTTTACCAAGTTGTCCAGTTATCAAAATCGTTGTATCTAATGTTTTCAAGTTAATTTTAACAAGCTTTTTCTGAAAGTTATCACCAATTATAACACTTCCTGTAAGAACACAACAATGATAAAATTGTTAATCAACATTTTGCGAATTTCATAGCAGCATGACTCCCTTAAAATCCCTTACCAGAATTAGGGGAGTATGTAATTGCATCAATATTATGAATCAGTGGTAAGGAAACTTCACTTATTTCTAACTTTCCCAGTATCTTGTGCTTTATCTTCTTCAGATTATGGCCAATGCCAACCAAAACAGTGGAGGGCGTGTTTTTGATATCTGAAATAGTACCACAGATTTTTAGCCAATTGGTCATTGGTATATATTCCATATCATATAATAAAAGAATGAAATTTTAGGATCTATACCCTTGCAATGGTGCTTATCACTGCTCAATTCTTTCCCAGGAGGACAAGCACATCTGTATCGACCATGTGGAGCAAGTAAGCATAAGTGGCTGCATTGAGCCAGCCTACATGGATTAATCACCTGTTAGTAGAGAATTAAAATATTTGAAGTACTATGGCAGAAAATGCCCTCTTGACTAAAATGAATGTCTGAGCAGTACATACCTGTGGTTGTAGAGATGGATGATAAACATGTACTCCAAAAATAAGCCTCTTATCTTCCACTAGCAGAACCTTGCGATCTTTGCCTGTGAACTTGTTGCATGATTTAAGTTCTTTCCCTTCCCAATCACTCCAATAAATTGAGTCTTCAAAGACAGCAATAGAATATGGATGCTTCATAATTCCTTTAAGAATTGTCTGCAAAGAAGGTTTGAGAATTATGCAAGGATACCTTCCAGATTTTATATTAATGCAATATAACTAATTGCATACCCTTCTATCTGTGCCATCAAGCTTAATTGATTCTATAATTAGAATTTTTGCATCCACCCAGTATAATCTTCCAGCTGGATAATCAAGAGCCAAACCATTTGGCCATTGGATGTCAGTATTCACAAATTCCATCGGTTCACTGCCATCCATCCCAGCACGAGCTACCATAGGCTTCCGTCCCCAATCAGTCCAAAAAACATATCTGAATAAAGTGTCAAGCATTTCAAAATTATATATTAATAAATGCTACTCAAGTATAATGTTTTGAATTCAGTCTCTCACCCATCCTGAGGAATGACTGCTATTCCTCGTGGTGAATCTACATCTTCATTAACAAGAACAGTGCAAGCATCTCCATTCAGATTGCATACACCAATGTGATGTGCCTCAGCATCAGTGAAATACAAGTTCTTTCCCAGCCAATCAATTGTTAAATCCTCCGGAAGATTCAGGCCTTCACAACGAACAAAATGTATAAATTTCTTTTAGTTCAAGATAATAAAATTATACCTTTTTCAAAATGAATTTTCAGTATTTAAATACTCAATTAGAATTATTTCCATAATTTGCAATCCATAATGAAAAGATGAATACAATATTTTCATGTTCAAGACTTACCAGATGTCACAATTGGTTCAATGTCAGTTCCATCTATCTTTGAGCGCAATATAGTTTCTTCTCCATGATCAATATTGGTCCAGTATACTCTATCTCCATCATAAGCAACTCCTATGCATTGTTTGAGCTTGGTTTGTACTGGAAAGTATACCTTTGTATCCAGGTACACTCCTCTTATTTCACGCCTGGTAGCAAATATAAGCATGCCATCTATACCTGCAAAGATTTATCATAAAAATGACATTTAAAATTGAGTATAAATATCATCTATTATGGTCCAAATTGACAATTGAAATGTAATTTAGAGTTGGTTAAATCATTCTAGTTGAATATTGAAAAATATGAATTACCTTCTGCTCTACAGGAGTGGTTATTACGGTCTAATACAAAACCTTTTTCACAGGAACATGAGTAACCTCCCGGATAATTATTGCATTTTTGGCTGCATCTTCCATACGTTCTACATTCATCAATGTCTGAGAAAAAAGTGAAAACATTCTTAGCTTTAGGAAATAGTTAAGATTTAAACAGTGGTTCTTTTTAGTTATAGGGGTTATTTTTTTAATGAAAATTTAAAAAGTTTGTACTTCTCATAATAAATTTTTATTCTAAACAATAAAAAATAACAATTTAATAAAAGTCACATTCAATAATAAATGTGAATTGAAATAGGCTATTTACAATGTTAAACAAAAATTTCGATTGGGTTAGGATTGTTGGATCTCTTTCACATTGCCAAGTAACAAAAATTGAAAGCAAAATATATTTTAGCATTTCTTGTGCGAAATACCCAAATTCTCATTTAAAAAATAACTTTAAAAAAACAGCTATAACCTAAAAGGACTCAAAGTTTTCCACATACCTTCACATGTTTTTTCAACAAGTTCATATCCTTTAGGGCAGATGCATCTTGGACCACTAGGTTCATCTATGCATGTATGACTGCACCCAGCTGATTTGCAGAGATGTTCACCTGTATCATTCCAACATATGGTCAATCATCTCAATATACAGACCAGGTTATTTTACCTTATTATGAACTTACCACAATGACCCCCTTCATCAGAAGCATCACTGCAATGAGTCTTGTTATCACACAACTGTTCAATTAAGATGCACGTTACATTGTTATGGCAAAGAAAAAAGCCGTTTTCTTCATTACAGTCTCTTGGATCGACAGATATACCTAATCAAGAAAGAATTTTGAAAGATCGAACCATATTATTTGAAATTTGTGCTCCAACATGTTTACTTACCACAATCAGCCTCGTCACTTCCATCAGTACAGTCCTTGCTACCATCACATGACCATTCGATGGGAATGCATTGCTTATTCTTGCATTTGAATCCATCGCATTCAATCTGCAAGTCAAGTGATAGAAAAATTAGGCATACCTCAAATGTAAAATTTAACTCAAAATCTCCAATAGTTCAGCTATATTCAACCTCTGTAGAGCAACCCAGAGTTTCATCACTTCCATCCAAGCAATGAGGTGTTCCATCACAGACCCAGTCCTTTGGTATACAAATGTTATCCAAGCATAACCATTCTGATTTGCTGCAGTTGGCTGGAGGAGGAGTGTACTATAAAGAGATCCATGGTAGTTGAAAACACAATTTGTTATTTATATTGTGAATGCCATTTTTAATTGTAAGAAAGATTCACAATTATAAAAGTAAAAAAACAGTTAATCATTTAAAATTTCTAAATCATTTAATCAAGCTAATCAAGTAAAACGCTAAATTAACTTGCCTGGTTATGGCATGCTCTCTCATCTGACCAATCACCACAGTTGTTCTCCATGTCGCATACATTATGTTGGCTAATACACAAGCCATTGTGACATTTGAACCACATTGGAGGTTCACATTCAAAATCTAATCAAAATAAAAATTATTTCACAGATAACCAGATTGATTTTTAAGAGCATTTCAATGAAACAAAATTCAGCAGCATCTAATTAATAGCACACAACTTTAGTTAGGAAAGTATAAGTTTCACAGAACACCAATGATGTTTATGAATTATTCATTAGCACTAAAGGAACTGATTGGAGTTTTCTGAAAAATGAGTTCTTTCATTCAATCAAGTATCTATGTAAATTGTTACAAAATACAGTTTTTCACAGTCTAGGAAAAGTATTTCGAATACCACAAATTGCATTCAAGCAAAATATATTACATTCAAATTCCAAAAACAATAAACCTCAGTTGAATGAGAAGCAATATACAAACCTAGATAATCATTTTCTCCCTCCAACTATGTTGATAAAACAATCAGGATTAATTAATTCAATAGAGAATTAACTAGTACCTCACCTTAAGGCTAAAGATTGACAATAGATACTATATCTAATAACCATAAAATGGCTATGAAGACCAGACGCAAATTTCACCGACAAAGGAGCCATCATCAGTGGCAATTCACCAATAGTACATTTTAATAAAACCACTGATGACTGCTTTGAAGTCAAAAGGTCCTTCTGGTTTCTTTAACCCTTTTATGGCATTTGGAAAATGTGTCAAGGATCAATCTATAAATTCACCGACTTCAACCAAGAAAACTGACATCCTTAATTTGGAAAAAATTGTCTTTCGCAGAAGAAACTTCCATATTCATAAATGGAAGTTTCTTTTCGGAAAAATTGATCGATGGCAAACTATTTAGATTGTTAATTCTAGACCTGTTTTAACTAACCATGGACATCTCTCGGACAACTAGAAATCCTGCAGTAATGAATAAAACTTATGCTTACCTTCCGCCGAACAATGAACGACTGCGGCCAATAAAATTATTATTAAGAATCTCCCTCCGCAGTCTAGAAGTCCAAAATTTCGACGACTCATTGAAGTCCCGAGATTATCTCTACGAAAAGAAAAAGTAAACTTTGAATGACGAGGTGCAGTACAAATAAAGCGGTCTATTTCCTTTAAGAGGGGCCTCGTAGCTTTACCAAATTGGAAACGCGAGTGTGCTAACAAAATCTTTCTCGGCGAGTTTTTAGATCGTTAAAATAAGAAATGACAATTTAAAACCATGCGAAATCGTATCGGTTCGCAAATTATTTGCTGATTCCGGGGACGAGATAACGGTACCACGTCAAATTTTCAAGGGTAATTCAACTGCAGTATATCGATGAAATTGTATTGAAGCCGCTCGAAAATTAAAAATTATAAGAAATAAAGCCAAAATGACCATTTACAGTTATGGATTTTGCAGGTTAGCACAACGAATAATGCTTCACTTACCTCGGCTTCATAGTAACTTGAACCGGAGTCGTCGACACTACACAAACCGATGCTGTCCAGCAACAGAAGACCACCTACTCCTCCGAAAGATAGAGACTGACTAAGAACGGTAGATAGAGAGCCCTCAATTTATAGAATTTTCACCGGAAACTTGGCTTGCCCTTCCCCTACCCGACCTCAACCCAACCCTTGGTCTATTTCTTCTTCACCTTCGCTATCCTAACCCCCGACTCCTCCATTCTTATCAGTTCATAGGAGATGTTCTTTACCTCGCATTGTGGGCTGGAAAGCCAGAACATCGTAAAGCCAATTTGGAGTTAGTTCCCGGCGCAGTTAAACATTGACGATTCTATGTGGTAGTTCTTCCCACATTCTTGGACTGAGTTTAATGGGAAACCTTCTTGGGAGCGAAGGAATGCAAGCGAATGGTCATGAGCCGATGGGGGCGATCTCACTCTGAAGATTTAAACGAGGGATCAACCAATTGAAATGAGAGTGCCACGTGTCCATTGATGTTTTCTTCGGTTCGTTCCTTTAGCTGTAGTTGAATATGCCATTACGAAACGCTTATCACGAAGGTTGACCAACTCCCGAAAAAAAACTTAAAAATAAATTGCACTAATATGCCCTACTGAGTAAATGGGAAAAAAGGATGACTGCATGACTGTTGCGTCGTTAGACGTACGGACTTGATGGAAAAAAATGGGGAGGAGAGGGAATATTAAAAA
Organism: Tanypteryx hageni; assembly: GCA_028673005.1. Lineage (NCBI taxonomy): Eukaryota > Metazoa > Arthropoda > Insecta > Odonata > Petaluridae > Tanypteryx > Tanypteryx hageni. The sequence continues at coordinate 47,001,863 of CM054117.1, forward strand.
AGTTTATATTTACTGTAATATTAGCTGGAGAAGTTAATACGGCGAAATTAATATATATTACTCATTCATTTTAATATATCCATATGCTATAATGTATTACATTGTATTTCTGCAATTTTCATCAAAGGGGTTTATATTATAATATATATTCAGGGGCGGATCCATAAATTTTCCCAAGGGGGTGGGGGGCCGTGATCGCCCCAATTGCATCTCCCCCTTCTTGAATCCTCCACTGCCGATGATCTTTCATTCGGAAAATTCCTACCCCTATCAGAATCTTTCTTTCCCCAACCACACGGATCTAGTCTGCGTCGCAGACTCAAGGAATTTGACGCAGAATGGGTTTAAGAATGCACCTAGTGGAGGGCAATGGATAAATCCAAGGGGGCGATCATCTCCTGCCCTTGGGTCCGCTACCGATCTTATTGTTTTCTCATACTAATTTTTTTCAATCAGTAATTTATTGAAAACGAAACGATTAAAACACTCAAAATATTTCAAGAGTATGAACATGCACATTTCATTTGTTTGGTTGATAAGAGTAGCAGTAGTAATTTCTGTATGAGAAAGCAACTATCTATATATCACAGTTTTCAGATCTAGTTCCCTTGTAATTTTTAAAACTCATAGGGACCGTCCATATATGACGCCACGCACTGAGGGGGAGAGATGGGTCCGACTTTATGAAAAATGTGACGTCACAAAAATAACACCAGAGAAAACTACGTATTCTACGTGACTACACTTCTTCCGTAGTGGAGTGTGTCGAAGGCCATAACACGTCAAACAATCACTTGATTTAAACTCTCATACGAGACCGTTTCATTGTTTCAAACACTGAGTCCTTCCTTCTCCCTTGGGAAAAATCTTCGGCACTTCTCCTGTCAGATAATTCCATTCCTTCCTTCATAATTCGCACATTTTACAGAGGAACCAAAAAATCTCAGTGCAAACCTCTCGTCTATTCATTTAAGCGTCATAAACTATCCTTGTTGAGGATTTGCAAACGAATTTGTGTCTGTGTTTACTTCCAAGAAAGCCTCTTTCTTCACAGGTTGGAAGGTCGAGGGTAGGTTTTTAAAATTATTTTCTGCGTATCACATCTTCGGGGTATTTTTTTGAGGCTTCAAAACTGCTTTTTAGAGCAAAGCGGAGGAACCCAAAAACCAGCTTTGTTAAGCGTTATATTTTTAGTTGCCCGTATATACGAAGTTTACATAATTTTCCCTTGGTTATAGTCTTATTTGCATTCTTAACCCCTCAACGTCGTCCTGCGTTCTCAGGACGAAAACTTTATATGCGGTCGTCCTGCGTACTGAGTACGCCGCGGAGATCGCTCGATTCTTTATTTTTTTGACGCAACACATTTTCTTAATTCTGAAAAAACTTGATAGATTTCAAAACAGTAACCTTGGGCCTTCATATTGTGCTTAATTCTGCAATTGTTACCGCATTTCTTTTTACCTTTATTATACGTTAAATTTGGTGGTTAAATTTTCGCGTAGTTACGCGAATTGTGTCTTCTAAAAACCCTTATTCAATTAGAGCTCTTCACTGGCCTGATTTTCTAGGCCCGGCCGACCCGGCCCGTTCAAATTTGGGCCCGGCCCGTACGCGCTAAAGAAATTGCCGGCCCGGCCCGTGGGACTACACACGGCCCGTTTAACGCCCCATTCGGTATTCAATTAATGAACCAATAAACTCAACAAATGTCAATTAGTTATAATAAAAGAATTTATTTGCTATTTGTCGTATGCATATTTGGATTTAAGAAGGTATATAACAACCTTTAAATGTACAATTTTTAATACTATGTGTAGATAAATATGAAATTCACATTTTTCATATATTTTAATAACATGAAATGTATATTAAGCATGAAATACAAAATTTATTCACATTCACATAAAAGCAGTAAAATTATTTAAAGGTGTTTTTAAAAAGGGCTCTATGAAAGCAAAATTTCTGTCAAATTATTTAATGGTCGCAGAAACATCGAAAAACTGAAAAATTACAGTTATATCCAAATTATCATGACGAAAATAAAAATGTTTCTCAAATAAAATCTTATCAGGACAATTGTATTGAATCTTAAATAAACAGTAAAATGATAAAAGGACTATACTATTTAATTATTCAAAGGTTTGTGGAGGAAGAGGAGGGAATCGAGAGAATCACTAGACAAACATGTTCTGCGTTCTTGGTAAATATATCCCGCTGCACTAAAATTTCGTTCACTGCTAGCACTACCTGCTGGCACTGACAGAAAATGCTTGGCTAAATTTGATAAAATCGGGAGCTCTGCTTCGTGCGATCTCCACCATGGAAGCAACTCTCCAATTCGGAGAGAAATGGCATCTATATTCAGGTAGCGCTCGATCTCGTCCTCATCATGTTCCTCTGGTGACCTCGCATCTGTAAACCTACTGAAATAAAAAAGGGATTTTTTGCTGGGGTGTAGGGAGGTTTGGGTGGATGAGCCTGCTGCTACTTCACTTGTATCGTGTAAGGTGATTGATTTCTTAATTGTTGATGCTGCGAGATCTCGTTTTAATGATATGTTTTTTCCTCTTTGCGTCTATCGGAGTAGTTTGTTCTTTCCCATGATTTTTTCCGGATTCGGCCTTGCAAGTCAAGAATTTTAAACCATCCAGTAATTTCTAAGGCCCGGCCCGAGCCAGTAATTATTTCCGAAAGATGAGCCCAAGCCCGGCCCGTGCAGAGCTCTATATTCAATGCTGAGAAGAACCGAACCTCGGTACTAAAGCTACTGTGTAGTGGAAGGGGAATTACGATAGGCACTGTTTATCTGCTCAATTGTGTCTCTTACTCTTGAGATAATTATTTTTTTTTGCGTCAACACTTGAGAGCTATATGGAAAGGGAGAAGGAAGGGTCTTCAGGTCTGTGAAAGTACGATAGGCACTGTTTATCTTCTCAATGGCGTCTCTTACTCTTGAGATGATTATTTTTTTATGCGTCAACACTTGAGAGCTATATTGAAAGGGAGAAGGAAGGGTCTTCGGGTCTGTGAAAGTGCTTGGTTTAGCATTTATTGAGAACAATTTAATGAGGGCGAGAGAGAGAAACACTTATATGACATAATTGCACAAACAAGCCCATTCAAAGATACTTAACGATGATACCTCTTGACCGAGAGTGTTATGTAATTCAGAAGGCAATGTTATACTGCTGTTTTTCTATAAATAAAGTAATTTAATACCAATTATATCTTTTGCAAATTTGTATTTGGAGAGTGGGAGATCAAAGCTTTGTGGCGTCATATATGGGGGAGTTTTTGTGACGAAATATGACGAGAGGGGGGGGGGGGGTCAAAAATCCACCAAAATTGCGTGACATCATTTATGGACGGCCCAATACTCGTAAAAAATCGAGAAAAATTAACAAATTCTGAGTAAATCTCTAAAAGACTTCAAAATTATGTGGATAGAATTACTAAGAAAATCATAAATAGCATTATCTATTGCATATTATATCCTATCACTTGATTTAGCTGATAATAAGCAACTGCAGAATGGACATGACATAGTCTATATGAAAAATTGGTGCTTTGGTATTAACCGGGCTCCACCTCCGCAGCGCCCCTCTAGGGGGAGATGTGGAGTTATTAGGCGCCGAAAGTGGCGAGATTTGGAATTACGTCATTACGTGGAGTAGTACTCCATTGGAACTAGGCTAGGCCAGGGAAGGGAAATTTGAACATGAAAGAAAATTTTACTCGGCTCCACCGGGTTGGGAAAGTTAATCGAAGTGTTTTTGGTTCCTCCTCACGTTCACTGTGTCCCTCCCTCGAGTTGGGATGCGCTCATCTTAATACGTATATACCAGTCGTACACACGGGACGCAAGCTTCATCGCCGACTGGCATGTATCAAGATGAACGCTTCCCAACCCGAGGAGGGAACACAGTGAACGTGAGGAGGAATCAAACACACTTCGACTGACTTACCCAACCCGGTGGGGCCGAGTAAAATTTTCCTTCATGTTCAAATTTCCCTTCCCTGGTCCAGCGGGCCCAGCCTAGTTCCAATGGAGCACTGTTCCACATAATTCCAAATCTCGCCACTTTCAGCGCCTTGTAGTTCCATATCTCGCCCCTAGAGGCGCTGCGGAGGTGGAGCCCCGTTAATAACAAAGTACCGAAAAATTATGTAAAAGTTGCTCAGTAGATATTTTCTTGAGTATATGCAGTAGCGGATTAAGAAATTTCCCGCCCCTAGACCAAATCATTTCCGTCCCCTTTATGGCGCTTTTCTCCTAAAAGAGTCGCTCATGAAGTGGTCTGTCTGTACATCTGTCCGTCTGCGGATCATACTAATTTAATTTATGAAAAGTGTGCGTAATATTTTTTTTATTCCCGCCCTGAAATCCCATTTTTATTGCCGCCCCGAAATCTCACCGCCCCTAGGCCATTGCCTACTCGGGCCTTATTTCAAATCCGTTACTAAGGATATACCATAATTCTTTAAGGCGAGATCCTTAAAGGTATCCAGTATCTGTCTTAAAATTTGTGATACCTACCATCTTAAAAAATACCCGCATATTTACATTAATTTTCGTTTATTTAAAAAATATAAATATATATGCAGTGGAATCTCGATTTTAGGTTTCTCCATTTAAGGTTTTCCCGCATTTAAGGTTGTTTTTGTGGCCCAGACCAAAGCTCCATATAAATAATGTATTATATTATCCGACTTAGTGTTTCTCGATTTTGTGAATTGCCCGCATTTAAGGGACAAAATTCTCGTCCCTAGACGGACATCGCCTCGATTTAAGGTGCATTTACATTATGCGACGCAAAAATATATTATTTAGTGGAGTTGTAATGTAATAATTCACACTATCCATCAACTACGCAACGCATACCGGCATTGTTACTTTAAATGGACTCAAATAATTAATATTTTGTCGTGCCGTGTTTTCTCAATCCACCTTTATTACTACTTAAGTCATCTTTTACGTATGTGCGTTACGAAAGTTGCGGTGACGTCATCCCGTGGACACGGATTTTTTTACGCTTCGGTTCCAAAGCGCTCATGGCTCATTCTTCTTTATTAGATTTGCCAACTGGAATCTACAACGTGTACACGTGCATCTAAAATTTCCATTTTTTTTATGCGATCTTTGCACGAAGTGAACACATGTGACGTCTTTTCCGTCCATCCATCCGCATGTTTAAACTCGGGAACTTCTGGAGATACTTCAATGAAATTTTATATTTAGGAGTTTTGCTAAAATTTGTTGATCAATTCCCATTTTGGTTACAATCGGACCATAATAACGACCACTTTACATAGAGACCTAGAGGTATTTTACAACGTATTTCGCAAGAATCTCATTAAATACACATCTGAGCATACAAAAGTTCAATATAATAAATAAATACACATTTTTTGTCAAATAGCTTTCCCCGTAAAACGTAATGTTTACGATAAATTTAAAGAAAAGTAAATTAACGTGTTTACGCAATTTTACAATTTTCGATGTTCTTATGTTCATTCAAAAAATTATTAATTAAAAATTTTACAACTCACGGACCTCTGGAGATATTATAAGGAAATTTGGTATTGGGGAGTTTTACTAAAATTTGCCGGCCGATTCCAATATTGCTTAAAATCGGATTACTATAACGAGCACTGTACATGAAGACCTACATGTATTTTACAATGTTCCTCTTTTTCAACTCGGAAACGTATTTTAATGAAATTTGGTATTGGGAAGTTTCACTAAAATATGTCGACGGATTCTAATTTTGATTAGCTTAAAATGTACGTTTCAACTCGGGAACCGCAGGACGTATTTTGATGAAATTTGGTATTGGGAATTTTACTAAAATTTGTCGGTCTCAAAGAATGCATTTCGAAACTGTGTACTCCGACATGGAGTACAACTTTCCATACTTGTTTATTCCATATAAAAAGCCTGTAACTTGACAGGAAGCTTACCTTTCAATTAATCTGTACTCTTTATATTTGTGTTTCAATTAATAATAATTTGATATTAATAAACTGCCGTTTAATCTTCCAATTTTAGACTATCCCCATTTAAGGTATTACTCGATTTAAGGTACAAAAAACTTGTCCCCCAGGCAAACGTTAAATGGGGATTCCACTGTATATATAAATATATTTTAAAAATATAAATCGTAACTGTATCCGGTATTTATTCAAAAAACATTTAAAGACGGCCGCGAATTTTGACGTCAGGAAAAAACAGCATAATGGTAATTATTTAAATTGATTGTACTGGGTATTATATACAAATTATGGTATAGAAATATTAATAATTGTTGTTATTTTCTATTATGGTTATTAATTTTACATAAAAATAATTAGTTGAGTTAATTTATTTAACTATAGATGGCAGTATTTTCACCTCAGAACGCCTTTACGGCATCTACCGAAGAAGGAGTGGTCAAGTGTAGAAGTAGCCATTCGTAGAAGCTATTTTCTTGTAATATAGGTGATCTGTCTGAAATTCTCTTCATTTATTTATTTAAAGTGTAATTTTTATTGAACATCAAGTCTTTCAGTGCGTGAAAATGGGCGTTGAAGTTGAATCAATTTCTCCTGGAGATGGTAATTACCTTATTCGTTTTCGATACAAGCTGTGATTTGTGTTAACGGTTATCGGACATCAAAGTTGTGTAGATTTACTTACTCTAAATTTAAACATATGAAAAACTGTATGTATTAAATGTTGGCAATTTTAATGCTTTTAAAAATCTAAAAAATGTTCAAAGAAATCGTAGAAAGAAAAGTTTTCCAGCTAATGACTACTAATACTTATTAAGTTTAGTCATTGTGTGGTAATAGTTGAAGAGTTTGTGGCGAAATTTTTCATTCGATCATACGATTGAATTTTTTAAGTATTGTACTCAAAATAAGCTTGTTCTTGAATTGATTTGTTCGAAAACCCATTCTTGTGGTCACGTTTTTAAGATATTGAAAGTCTGCATAAAATGTTTAGTTTCGTAATTTAAAATATTGCAGGGCAGACTTACCCAAAAAGCGGACAAACAGTCGTGGTTCATTATACGGGTAAGTTCGTGATAATTGATGCTATATAGTAAAATAAATTTAGCCACGAGACTAATATATTTTTCTACAGGTACTCTAGAAAATGGAACCAAATTTGATTCCTCTCGGGACAGAGGTGTGCCGTTCAAGTTCCGAATTGGTAAAGGAGAGGTTATTAAAGGCTGGGATGAAGGGGTAGCACAGGTATAGTTTGTATTTGATATTTAAATTGTCAAAAATATACCAAATGCGTGGTTCGTTTGCAGAACATATGCTTGCTTTGATGCCATGCTGGTGAAAATAATAAAGAAAACAGTCACGTCTGTGAGCATTATATTGATAATTTTCGTATGACCTAATTAAATCCAAATTTCAGATGTGTGTTGGTCAAAGAGCCCGTCTTACATGCTCCCCAGATTATGCTTATGGATCAAGAGGTCATCCAGGAATATATCCTTTTTATAATGATGCATTTTAAGTATGGTTCTATTTGTTAAAATTTTTAAGTATTAATTTAATTGGTGTTTTTTATGTTATCAGTTAAATATTTGTTATTGATTAAATTATTTTAACTAATTTTGAAGAGTAATAGCCATTTTGTCCCAAATATTGAAACAATTCAAGAGCTTAGTTATATATTTACTTAATAATGGGAAATTAACCTTGACTGATTGATACTATTCCACCACATGCTACTCTCATCTTCGATGTGGAGCTCCTGAAGGTAGAGCCTTGAGCCAGAGGGTCCCAAGTCTTAGACTGCTCCAGCACTATGTCTGTGTGTGTATGTCAATGTATGCTCTCAAACATTTGCCCCATCTCCCTATTCTGCTGATTACAAATTCTTGGCTCTTCTCCCACCTGGGCCTCTTTATTTCTGCATAACTGTTGCGTGTGAAAGCTGGGGAAAAGAAGGTGAAGAAATGGACCCCGGCCTTGCACATTGAGCACATACGTTCCCTCCAACCTAACCTGTATAATAAGTCGATGGCCTCCATCTTTTGTAGAATTGGAATTGTGGTGTAAGGACTTGCGGAAAAAAGAAATGTCTTCATCTTATTGCCTTTCACAAAATTTTTGTCTTGTTGTCACATTCACTAATATAGTTTTAGTAAAAAGTGAGAGACCTTGAACGCAAAACATTTCCTTGAGTGAGATCTCTGGCAAAGGTTTTCATGCAATAAAACGGTAATTGATTAAAAAGAAAAAAATACTGCCTTTGGATGCATTTCATTTGAGTTGTTTATAAAGTATGCTGGAAATATGTATTCATTCCTAATGTTTGTGAAAATACTTTCTGAAGCTTACCGAATAGCTTGGTGAATATTAATTTGGTATATTGTGTGTGAAATATCTCATTAATACACTTAGGTGTTTTAATTCTGATTTTAAAAGTAATTTATTAGGATAAGTGTACCCTTGGTAGAAAGTGTCTCCAATGCTGCCCGAGGAATTAAAAAAAAACAGCTTCACAATTATGAAAAGAAACTTGGGATTGAGCATTGACAATATTTTACTTTTATTACTTTTAATTTTAACTTCATGAACCTGTCAAAAACATAGCTTGCTTTGTAATCTGTTGCAGTGTGATGTTTTGACCTGAAAAAAAAATTGAAAGATGCTTCTCTTCAACTCTGCTTTAATCAATTTTTCTCACATTGATAAAGTATTGTATGTGGAACACCCAACTTTTAACAGTCTGCCTTTTCTCAATGTTAAAAAAATGCACTGCTCATTTGGATTTTGTGATGTGGTGGTATGTTAAACTTGTCCTGTGATTCATACTTGGAAATACAGTGAAAACTTGTTAACTATGGAGCTCAAAATGTTTACTTTATCAAAACTTGTACCTGTGGTTAACCTTAAAACTTCTGGGCAGTACACAGTTAATGTATTTTCAATATCCTGTGTTATCTGCAGACAAAAATTGTTAAAGTGAGTCCTAGAATAAATATTGGATAAACCTCGGCAAATTTTAAATTTTTGTTTTTTTAACATTAAAACATTGAATCCCTCGTCCAATATTTTTTAGTAAGTTATGGGAGTAAAGAAAGGGAGAGCTTTCATTCATCAACCATTGTATTAATTTTGTGATAACCTCCTTGAACCTGAAGGAAAGCTTTTGAGGTTTATTTTATAATCTGCTATTATTTGTTGACTTTTTTCTAATAATTCAGTTATATTTTACCAAATATAAGTTTTGGTAATTGAAAATATTTCATTTTATGATTAAATGATATCAACGTTTTATATGGTTTTCATCATTTGAAGCACCTTCCTTATATTTAGTTTACTGTAAAATTTTCCAATAAGTAAATGAAGGATATTTTCAGCTCTTGTTTCCTTTACAAAATGGTTCAGTCCTCTTTCACTGCAGATATTTAATGGGATATGAACATCTCTGCAGTAATTCTTTTTTAATGCAAACATAGGACAACCCACCATATAGTTTAAAATTCTTTTTCTGAATCATATTGGATAATTCAATGAAAAAGTGATGACTTTTTTACTATTTAAAATCATTGGTTAAAGAATTCTTATTCTGGTATGCTGTTTTGTGCTTGCCATTTTATAAAATCGTCAATGAACTTCCATGTATGTGGCAGTTGGGTCTAGCACTTGAGTGTCAAGCCCTCTCGCCTCTGTTATTGTAATTCTTGATGGATAATGCAGTTACTGCATGAAAAGGTGGAGTTAGAAGGAAATGAGAATACATTATTTTCAGGAATGGTATGGCAATGCCATGAAGTCAGGATTGATTGAGATTGAAAAAGAGGTAGATGTTCTTTTTGGTCATATAAACTCAGGAATATCAGACTAAAGAAGCTGTTGGGTATATGAAATCTAAAAATGAAGCAGAAGTAGGTAAAGTAGGTAGCATCCTAGTATAATTGCTCAAGGCCGAGATCCGTGAACTATGGCCCTCTGTGATTTCATCCAGCCTGCCTTAACTTATAAATTTTTGTAAGTCATTCATATTTACCTGCAGGAAATGTCATTAGATATACTATATAACATTTTTCAAGTGGATGCTATATATAATTCAAAAATAGGTGTGTAACATATTTTGTAGTAAAAAAATTCTCATAACTAGCTTTTGAAATTTACAGTAATTTGAAAGGTCCAATGTAACCCACACGGCAGAGTATAAAGGCTAATGTGGCCCTTTTAGTTTTGTGATCCTTGTCTTAAGGCATAAGGAAAGGGAGAAAATGGTTTTTCCATAATTTCTGCCTTGAAATTTATCTAGTGCATGTAGGAAAAGGAAGTCAATTTTAAGTTCTTTAAAGAAGTATTATAAAGCAACCGATTGTAAAGGTTTTAGAAAAATAGGTTTAATTTCGTAAGTAAAGTTATTCTTATGATTGTGAATAGAAGGCTAGTCTGCAGGTGATCAGTTAGGATTTCAGAAGGGATGAGAAACTAGAGATATCAAAAGGATGAGGATGGCTTGTAGAAATAGATGTTGAAAGTTGTCAGAATATTTCTTATCTTCTGTTGATTTTGAGAATTTTGACAGCTTTATTAACTAGGTTAACAGAAATAATGAGATTAAGAGTAGACCTGAGAAGTAGGCATTTAAATAAATAGGCAAACGAATTACACTGTACAGGTGATGGAAACAATGAATCAAATTAGGCACACCTAAGAGTGAGACAGACCCTGTCTTTATTTAATATTTATGTAGAATAAATGGTAAAATTTGTGTTGATTATGGCTAATGTTTTAGCCATGCCATAACTGAAAACCTCTTTGTATGTGCTTGTTCATGATCCATTAATTTGTCATATCTGCCATTAACTTGTAAAATAAAAAGCAGATTATTTTTATTAAGCAAATGTGCTGATATTTATTCATTAAATGCCATTATAATCCGTCATACATAAGTTGCCAAATACAGTATTTTTTGGAGCATCTGTTAAATAATGTTATGTAACCATGCTTCATGCCTTCTTGTGTGGATTGGCATATCCTTAGTGTCCTAATCATGAGGGTATTTCATTTTTACAGAAAGTTCAAACTTCATATTATCGAGTAATTCATACTATGCAGTTTTGAGTTGGCAATCGCAATACTTTTATTCTGATTTGCAAACACAATCCTTAAAGACAAAACTTAAAAAAAAAGTTGGACACATTGATAGAAAGCATTCCTTTAAGAGCAGTTTACCTAAATTTTCATAATTGTTTTTAAAAATTAATTTTAGAGTCATTCAGCCTGATGATAACTGATCAGTGGTATTTATTTTCCATTTTAAGGGTATGCATTTATTTCAGAAGGCTATCTTGCCAGGACTAGCTCTTAAGGGTATGTGAGGCTCCAGGGAAAAAGTAACCAGTGCAAGGCCCCTTTAGCATTTCTGTATGATTAACACATTCACGCTGTGCTCATAATAAGCTCTTGATGGGGTGCTTTTTATATAAAATGTAAATATTAATTTTATTTACTTACAAATATATGTATTCTGCAAAGCGTCATTATTTTCATCTTTGTGTATATTTTTGATAAAAAAGATGGTGACCATGGATTGAGTTTCCTCAGCCTATTCCAGAGGCTTCAGGAGGTTGAGCTCATAGGTCGTTCTTTCACTCCCTCCAAAATGTTTACTATTAAAGATTTAAATCACCAAAATACTGATTAAATTGATACTTGGGTCTTGTATACATTTTCTAACATTAACAAAAATATGTCCTATCTGGTAAAAAAGTTAATTATTATAAGTATTAATCAAGAAGTACTTTTATGTGTTTTATCTTTTAAAAGTTGCCGACAATTACAAATAAGTACATCTAATGCTTCCTGCTAAATGCCCAAGACAAGTGTGATGATTCAGTGGCTAGGGTATAAGGGTGTTACTTTGCATATCAATGGATCTAGTTATCATATGACCTGTCTTAAAAGTTTATCATCTCACTATTACGTTGGCCCTCTTGGTGCTCTTCGTAAAGACTAGGATAATGCTGGGTTTCCCTCCTCCCTAGTGTATGTGTTCTGTGTGGAAGGAGTAATGGCTATAATAATCCAAGAGGATTAGCCATATATTCCATGCAAACAAATCACACTATTATGTTGTTTCAACATGAACATTTTAAAAAGAAGTTCATATAATTAAAATAACTCACCAATCATGATATGTTGTTCCACCTACATCCAAAAATCCACCTTCCTTATTTTCTTGAATCGCCAAATTAAAATAAGAATTTCCTTTCCATGATGCTAAAGCATGTGGCATGGGAAAGAGGAGGTCACTCAAAATCACCATAACCTTATGACATCCCTTTTGTAAAATCACTTCTGTATGAAGAAAAGATAGTTTTGGAAATAACTAATTTGTGGAAACAGGTTGAATTCAGAAATTATTTAATAAACAACCTTTCATTATGTTTCAAACCTTCACAGGAGGTCCCCAAAATACGAACGCCTGGCTTATGAACATCCATGCATACGAACCAAGTTTCAGAGGGAATTAATAGTTAAACATTTTGGGTATAAGAATGCCAACCCACACATTTGAACCAGTCGTTGCTCTCGGGAGCTATGCACTCGTGGCAACAGAGCATAGTGCCCACTCTCTATGGGATGTTCTGCAACACTGGTCCATTACACTTAATCAGTTGTTTGTTTGATGATTGGAACGATAACCAAAGACAAAGCTACAATTTACAACTATTGCTTTTTACTTTCTCCATTTACGAAGTATAGAGAAAGTATTGTTTTCATGAAAAAAATCAAATTCGAGATTTCAACGGAAATGCAGGTTTTAAGGTCCCCTGAACAAATTTTGAACATTTTCTTGATGTCTGTGACTGGAATTTTGTGGGTGCTCTAACTCAAAAACTATTACTCAGATCAACGTAAAATTTTATATTTGACATTTTTGTTCAAGGGAAAAGAACTGATTATTTTTTGGTAAAAATTGATCAACCGGAAGTGTGTGTTAACCCTTATCACTTATACGTTTTTTTAAATATTTGATAAATGTAAAAAAGTATCAGAATAAATGTTGTAGGAAATTTAATTTTCTACAACCTTTGTTTGAAACATTTTTCCGTATAATGCATCGTTGAAGAGATATTTTAAAAACTAAATGTTTTAGCTGCCATAACCACACCACCTACCACCGAATATTGTAAACATTTTACTCCTTTTTATTTTCGTAATTGTTGGTCCAATACCAGTTTGAGTTTATTTATGTTCTTTGTAAACTTTAAATTTTTAATCATAGTCCCTTAAAATATTTATTTTCATTTAACCTATTTGGAATTTTTAGAAATACCTATTACACGTATGGAGAAAGTCATGTGGTGGCCACATCAGATTTTTTATTGCAAATGTTCAATATTTTAGCTTAATATGGGTTAAATTGATTTTTGGGAATCTAATCTCCTTTTATTACATTTTTTCTAAGGAAAATGAAGTTTCAAGTTCCAAACAAAAGGCTTATGAATGAACTTCTGAAATTCAACCCATTTGTAACTCGGTGGCCTCCTGTATGTATATCAAAATTTGAGATAGTCTAAAATTGTAAAAAGTTGAATTATAAAGTGTAACCTCTTAAATGCAGTTTACGAAAACTTGACTTCACCCAAAAATGATTTAACCTAACCTAAAAAACTCCTCTCTCTTCCATCTTTGCTACATAGACAACCCTCTCTTCACCTCATCCTCTTCTTTGCCAGTATTAATGTATCATTTTGCCCTCCTATCAATTTGGATAAATAAAGGAGGATGATAATTTCAAAAGTACAGTAAATGGTCAACCTTTTGTCTTGGTCCATATTTTTTATCTTATGTTGAACTTGAGAGGCATAATTGTGAACAGGACTCAAATAGTATAACCAAAACCTACTTGCTACTTGCCAAAATCCACTTGGCCATAATTCATTTCATGGTTAGGCTAAAAATCTACTTGCTGCTGTGCTTTAACTCACCCATGGCAAAGTGGGCGAGCATATTTCTGGAGCCCCGATTGTGAATAATTCATCTATACAAGAAATGGAGCAGATTCTAAATACCAGTAATATAAAAACTTTGCATCGATGGTGAATATAATGAATTATATAGCATTGTATGGTAAGTAAACATAACAACATATTGTTTCTTTATCTCAATCATCCTTCTCAAAAGGAATATATAATGTGCTATTATATTGAACATAAACGTAAATCACATTTTTTACACTTATTAGTTATGGACCAGAAGTATTCAATTATGAGACTGTTTCTGAGCATAAATACACCAGTCAGTTGATGCTGAATGGGAATTTTCTTAAATAAAAAAGTAGTAGTGATTAAAATTTTTTTCTTTCATTAAAAAATATCATACAAAAGATCTAACATTTCCATTTGCACAGCTGTGTTCACTTTTTAAAAACTACAATCAGTTTTCAGTGAAAATCGGGTGAATTTTCAAAGCAACATTTGAGCAAATTTACCTCTAAAAATTCTTTCTTTCAAGGCTTAAACCATCGCATAGTTTTTTATGCTATAAAAATGTATATGCAAATCAATGACTTCACAAAGATAGCTGGATTCTAAATAAATCCCTAGCTTTCACAGGAAAAATCAGTAGATTTCAAATTCATTTTAATGGTAATGTAAATTAGTTCAAGTTTGGTGCAAATGTGTGCTTCAGGTGGGGGTATCAATTTTGTAAAAAAACGAACGATAATGAGTAATAAAAATCTAATAATCAAAATGGAATTTTTACGGATTTGATATTTGGAAAATATAAAACTCATTAGTGCATCACCGAGGAAATTAAAATTTAGACATTTACATGCCAGAGCAAAGTTAGAGATACAATTTCTAATTAGAAAAAGTGCTGTACACTCAGTTTTTTCAACATATCCTAAACTTGTAAAATAATTTAATTACTTTGTCCTTTTCCACTTTTATATTTAAATGTATTGTACTAGTTTTTCAAACTTAGTATAATATATTGTGCTAATCATAAGACTAGATAGGATCATACCAAGTCAAACTCTTCTGCATTCTACTGTGAAACTCCCTGCTCATGCAAAAAGTGGGCAACATGTAATTTCCCGTGAAACTTGCTTTAAAATTGAAATACACTCATGATTAAAAGCTTTAATACTTGGTGAACAATTATCACTTATCTAAACGAGCAATAATCACAGATACTTATATCACAAGACTTATCATCTCCCTGAACCCATCATCGAAGAAAAGCATTACATCAGCATTTCTTCTTGAAATAGGAACTCTTACAAATGATGAGCCTTCAGTTTTTTGCAAAATGTAAAAGAATGAGAATTTATTTCTCTCAGGAATGATCAGAATTTGAAGGAAGTGTCCGAAGGAGGCTGTGCTTATTGTGTTTCAATTCATTTTGAATGTGACTGGCTATGGCTAAGGCACCACCTTGAAGGAATCGCACAAAGTTGTCCCCGATGAGAGGTCCTAAGGCATAGAGTCCTGGTGCTGAACAGCACTGATGAGTGTAAGGATCTATACTCACAGGAGTGTTAGAATAAGAATCACAGGCAAGATGCCGGCCCCCATGAGGTAAGAAACTCAAATCGGGCCGAGAACCAATGAGAATCGCCACAATTGACACTCGGTGGACCTCTACTTCCTCTGATGCATCGTCATTATCAAAAGATAAACAAACTTTGTGGTCAGGATGTATCTCGATCAGCTTCCCTCCACCTAAAGCTTGGTAACCCCTGTACGAAGCACCACTCCTACCATCCGACATCATCTGCCAGACTTTATGGTACTCAGGATATAGGTGTCCAGGGAGTTGTTTGAGGAGGAGGCCTGCTGAAGATGCCGTAGAGGGCCCAGATGACTTCCGGAATGCATGCAGAACTGGAAGTCCATTAAAGCGAACACCTAAGACAGCATCTGCAGCACTTAATCCTGCCCCTACAATAAGTACTGGGTCTTCCAAACTTCTTCCCTCCAAATCAGTTTCTTCAGCCTCTCTTTTAAAGGAATCTAGAGCCTGCTCCAAGTCCTTTAAGGAATGTGTGACGAAGGGAAGTGTTTCTCCTGGTATGCTCAAGTGATTGGGAAGATCTGCACAGCCTGTTGCAAGCACCAAACGAGGAGTTATATAAGTAAACTCGTGGTAGACCTCCTTAACCTTCCCTTTCTTATCCACCTGCTCTTCCACTTGATAACCTGTCACCCTCCACAGAGTAGGATGGGAAATTTCCTGTATTCCAGTTTCTGGACACCTCTCCACCCGGTCTTCATCATCAGATGTAGAAGACTGCCACCACTGTTGTTCTTCTTCATTTGTTGGCTTCCAATATTTCTCAGGTGGGCACACTAATAAGTAAATAGGATAGAGATGGTTAAGATTCTCATTATTAGCGTAAGTGTAACTTAAAAGGGAAGGATGGATTGCATGTGAAAGATCCTTGGAAGTAAGTCTTTATATAATATAGGTGTCTTTCCAAAATATAAGAAAATACTGACCGACTTAAAGCTTAATTATTCTTCTTTAAATTTGCTTCAGCTTTGGAAAGTTTCTTATTCATATAGACCACTCTTTTATTCCTACATGGAATCCATTCCCTTCTTTCAAGAAATTTAAATATAGTGCTGCCTAAATATAATGAGAACAAAATTGCAACAAATAATTTTAACGGAAGGTTTAACTGCACTTACTGTTTTAAGTGCATTACAAAATTTAAAATAATTACAATTTAAATTTCTACATTTAATGTAACCAAGCAACTCTTTTTTACAATAACAACTTTATCTGCTGTTTTATTTTAATTATGAAAATGCTAGTTTTAGCTTCATTGTACTTATTTTTGGCAAAAATTAGTGTAAGGAAATTAAACAAATGACTTAGAAAAAATTTCCACTATTTAAGAGAGACAACCTAAGTTTTGACGTGACAAAGCCATCATCAGGATGATATTGTCATGTGGAAACCTAGGTTGTGTTTATTAAATGCAATGGAATTTTTAAAAAGTGATTTGTTTTATTTCCTTAAAATGGATTTCCACAAAATTAAGGCTTATTCAGTGAATTATATTTTAAAATCAATGTATAATATATCTTATAAAAACAATTCTCCTTTTCTCTATTACCTATAAGACCCTAAGAGAGTATTTTATGAATTTGAAATATTTACCGGTTGTAAACATCCATTAATTTCACCATTTTTCCCTGCCTACCAAAATATGTCATTCATATTCATAGAATTCCTCCAGATTTTTATTTGACTCAAGCAAAATTTAATTGTTATATTTAAATTTTATACCCTTAGATAGGCAATTATGAAAAGTATCTGCAAATGAAATCAAACTCGCCATGTAAATTTCCCCTTTAATTTGTATTCATGACTGGTTTCACAGTAACAACTGCATTATTGAGCAATTTGAAACATTTACAAAGACAATATACAGGAATATGGACAACGAAAGGAAGGGGAAAAAGGTGGGTGGCTAGGGAGGGGAGCATTTGGTTGACGGTTTTTTGGAAGCTTGCGAAAGGGGCAGGAGGTTGTGATTTTTGATCATTGTAGAAGTGATTAAGAAAGTAATCAACTAGGTGGGAAAGTAGACTGGTAGAATTATGCGATATAAAGTAGAGAGGAATGATTGGAATATACAAAATCATTTAGAATAATGTTACTTCTGTAAGAAGCAGCCAGAACAATTCCCATCTTCTCCAAGGAGTCCAACATTAGTCCTTTGGCATGCACATGTAAATTGACAGGATCAAAATCACTATTATATATAGAATCTCACAGATGTTTTGCAAAGGAGAGTTGTTGGTTAATTTATGAGAAATGCTGCCTAGGAACGGAAGTTTACACAATTATTTTTGGCTCTGGAGAAGTAAGAGTGATTACCCATTTTCATCTGTGAGGAGCACTAGTGTCCTGGTAAATGTATTTATTGTTGGCCATGTGGAATACATATGTCCAGAAGGAACTTTAGTTAATTCTGAGAAAATTAGTTTCTCTTAGATCACAGAAATTCGTGATAATTTTTACACGTACTTTAGAAAACCTGCCACTTGATACTGTTTGTGACAGAACACATCTAAGGTTTATGTTGTGTTGGTAAAATAATTCCAAACCAGGTCTACATTACCTAATGTGTGCACAGTAACAGAATTCTCTCTTCGAAGTAAATAATTAGAGCTCCTCAGCAGTACATGTATTTTAATTTTCAAATAAAAGGTCTTAAAAAAATAATCCTTGCATTCAGTCCAGTATTAGTGTCATAGCTCTTTCTTAGATTTTTTGCTTCAAGAGTTTTTTTTAAAGAGTTTTCTTTTTTAAAAGTTTTCAAACTTTTACAATTGCTATAAAAACTGGAATTTCATTGGATTCCAAAATTTTTTCTATCTAATGCTTTTAATTGAAATGAGTTTTCATTTATAGTTCTCAAGAAATGCAATTTAATGTGATATTATGCAGTTTATATATACACAGCATTTAAATGTCTGGATGTCAGGAGCTCCATTTTGGCATTGACTCATCATTTAAGGGCTGATAAGGAAGTAAGAATTTTCGATAATTTCCGGGTTTTAACCTAGAGTCTGTTCACTAAATGTCTGCAATAACCATTGTTATGGACTATAAGTCTTTTTATTTTTTGTTAAAGTTGGCTTTGGAAAGGGTAAGTTGATTAATTGGTGTACATAGCAATGAAGGTCACATGATTATGTGAGAAATGATGAAATGAGTCACAGGGGAGAATGTGGTCTCATGTGGTCATAGGCTCCCAAAAAATTGAAAAAATCTGAATAGTTTTGTGGTTCAAATATAATACATACATTAATTAAAGATTCCATCTTTTTCTTTTTCCATCGTGAATTTTTTGGATTATGCTGTGAATTTAGCAGTAATAAGAATTGGGCTGGGTTGGTGGTCACTACTTGTCCAAGCCCATTAAACACCTTCAACATGCCTGTACCAATAATAAATGTTCTTAAATAGAAGGTGACTGGAATTAAATAAATTTTCAAAGCTGTCTATTGATAGCTCAACAGTGAAAGTGGGAACAGATAAAGAACCTGTCCATTTCTTTGTAAAATGTTTTGTTAAAATGGAAATAGTTCTGATTCACAACAGTGCTAAATAAGTTGTAAGTTTCATTAACTTCCAATAATGGTCAACTAAATGTCCACCTCTCCAGCCATCCATCTTCTTTCTACTATATTCCATTGTTCATATTCCTACATATTGCCATTGTAAACACTTCAAACTGCCTGGCGATACAGTTATAACTGTGAGACTGGTTGCGAACATAAATTAAAGAGGAAATTTGCAGTGAGCTTGATTTCATTTGTGTCTGACGATTTTGTCATAACTTCGGGATCTTATTCCTTAAGTGATTTTGAGTAAAAAATGTCATATGAACATGGGTCCGATTCTCATTTATTACAGTGCTATGGGCAATTTAAATTATCTCGTACTTTGATTTGTACAACTTAATGGCTGAAAAATGCATTGTTTAAATAATTATTTGTATACATTGTTAATTGTTTAAAAATGTATTATTTAAATAATCATTCATTTACATTGATACTTAATCCATTGTTACAACAATTGTTCAAAATGGCCACCTTTAGCTTGGATGCACAATCTGACCCATTTGAGTAGGGAATATGAAACAGCACGAAGAACTGCAGCGTTATTAACTTGCTTCGCAGCATCAAAAATTCGCTGAATAAGTTCTTCCTTCGTGCTCACTTTGTCTTCACAATGTTTTTCAATTGCCCACACACATGGAAATCCAACGGAGTGAGATTTGGAGACCTCAGTGGTCAATCCTGCGCACCGCCACGACCGATCCATCTGTTAGGGAACTTCTTGTTAAGATACAGCGGAGCATTCCTACTAAAATGGGGGGGGGGGTGTCCCATCATGCTGGTAGTACATCTGAAGTCATGTTTGCAGAGGAATGTCTTCTAAGAGACCTGGCATTTCATTTTCCAAAAAAATCAGCATAAATGGCACCTGTCAGATGTGGCGGGAAGAAGTATGGTCCAACCAGCTGGTTCCCAATGACACCACACGTTCACAGAAAAACAGAATTGGAAGTTGCTTTCAACTGTTCCGCGTGGATTTTTGCGAGCCCATAAATGGTAGTTTCTCGTGTTGTTTATTCCATCACGAGTAAACTGTGCCTCGTCCGTGAACAAGATGTAACGGTTCAGGCGGGGGTGTGCATTTAACCAACGGCAGAATTCCAACCGCCTAGCCATATCCCCGGGTTGAAGATGCTGAACTTGCTGGATATGGTATGGATAAAGTTCCTCATCGTATAATGTTTGCCCGACTCACTCGCAGAACGTTGAGGCGGGCGGACATTCTTCATGTACTAAGACGTGGACTTCATTGAACCATTTGAATATTGTTTTCCTCCTCATCCACGTTAACTTGTACTGAACGTTCAGCTCTCAAAGACACATGGAAATGAGCCATTTTCTCATAAATGTCAGTGAACTTGAATAAAGTATGTCGATCTAGTGTTCTTCTTTGTGGAAATCGTCGTCGATATTTGTAAACGGCATTATTGAAAGTTAATGATACCCCACATGTCACAGCGCACTACATTGAATGCTAGCTTACATTCTACTGGCATGCTGCCTGCGAGCTTGCAAATTACGCCCACGTCTATTGTGCAAGCATTATGTTTCTCACTGTTGTAATAATGGATTAAGTATCAATGAAAACGGATGATTAATTAAATAATACATTTTCAAACAATTAACAATGTATACGAATAATTATTTAAACAATGCATTTTTTCAGCCATTAAGTTGTACAAATCAAAGTATGAGATAATTTCAATTGCCCGTAGCTCTGTAACAAACGAGAATCGGATCCATGTTCATATGACATTTTTTACTCAAAATCACTTAAGGAATAAGATTCAGAAGTTATGACAAAGTTGCCGGACACCCTGTATAAATGTGTAAGGTATCTATTTTTTATTATTTTCTTTAATTTATGGTTTATAATTTTTCAAATTTGTAGAAAACTTGATATTTTAACTTTTATTAAACTTCAACAATTGAAAACCAATGCTTATTTTACTCATTACAGTGCTTCATACAGTAACAAATTGGGAGAAAACATAGAGAACTTAATAAAGTAGTTTATATGTCATTCGTTGCTTCTTTAATTCCACATACACCCAGTATTAATAGTATCTTCTTCTACTGAGTTTGAACTTTTGCTTATTTTAAAGTAAAACTTTTAGCACCAAAAATAGAGCTATTACTTAATATAGTATGACATGAGTTTATTTACGATTAAGTTATAAAAATATATTGCAAGATCTGACATGGAACGATATTAAAAATAATGTTATCTAGTAATTTGAAGGTCATTACTTCTACATGTAGCATCTCTTTCTCATAAATATTTATTTCATAAAAACATAAAGGCACTTAAAAACTTAATTACCATTTCCTCCACCTTCCACATTCATGCTACAACAAGCACCACTAGCTGAAGAATATGGAATGGGTCGAGCACTTGTAACTATAGTGCCACATCGGAAATTGTTCTCCAGTCCCATGCGACGTACATAATCTTGATAATACATTGCAACACAAGCAGCAGAAGCACGAGCTGCATCCCTTGGTCCGGTTGGTGACATGCCACCCCCACTAGACCTAGCTTCTGCTTCCCAAGTCCGAAAATCTAAACCAGGGAGTTCCATCCAACTACCTAAACTTATTGTAAGAATACTGCTATTCATGGACTGTAAAGTAAAGAATAAGACCATGAGAATGCTTTAAAAAAACGAAAAATTCACTTAAGTTATCAAACAGAAAAACATACTTCTATATTAAAAATGGCAGCTGTTAATTTGATCTAAAAACTTTCAGAATGTCTCTGCTTGTTTATTTGCTAATTGACTATTGAACAATACTAACATGCCAAGATCCTCCAGGTGGCCCCTTTCCTAGTACTATGTGGTCCACCCTGCGACCGGGGTGATGCCTCCATTTTAGCAATGAAGGCAACTCCAAGCCCATGTCGGCTCCAGGATGTGAAAGAGCATCATACAACAGAGAAATAGGATTTCGGGATCGTCCTTCCAACCCCTAAGATGAAAAATTCAATCAAGTTATGATTAAAGTTAAATACACAACATCTTTAAAGCTAAGAGAACAAACAAAAGCCTGCTGGTTATTGAAACATGTAAACTAAACTGTTATCAAGAGCATATGAAAATTGATATGGACTAACAGATTGGTTAAATGGTACTAAATGCCCACTCAACATTCATCACCTTAATTATTAGGTGCAGAAACTCATTTATCATAATTAGTTCCAAGTGACTGACAGCATGATCAGGCTCGCGTATAACAAATGGTTTTTGTGAAAAAAAAAATTTCTACATGATGCAAAGGTAGCACCTTTCATTTTCATAAAAATGCCACTGCTAAAACAATGAAATTAAATAATTGATTTTAATTTAATTTAATTTAATTTAATTGATCTCAAAACTAAACTACACACTGAATAATTCTATTGGCCCTTAGGGATTTTAATTAAATAGGCACATAAATTGTCATGGAATCTCACCTGAGATAGAAACTTTAAATCCTGTAGAAGAAGGGATCTGGCTGGGATTTCCCTGAGACGTGCATCGAGGTACTCATCCGGGTGGTTGTGTGCCATCTTTGATGTTTCATCATTTTCATCCTCCAAGTACGTTCTGTAAGAATTCTTGCTGCTGGGGGAATAATTTGATGGGAGAGGAGAGGGTGGGAATGTTTTGCTGCTGTGGTGTGCGTGACTGCGATGGCTCTTTGTAGGGCGATGCTGCTGGTGATTTTCAGGAACTTTGTGTCCAGCATAATATGGCCAATTCCCAGACAGCATGTATGAAAGTGTAATTCCTGAAGGTCCATTTCCTGCATTAAATAATGAGAGAATTTTTTTATATGCAAATTGTCTATATTTCCTAATAAACTAATATAAACCTACCAAGTATTCATTTTTCATTTCATTGATGAAAACATTAAAAGTTTGATAAGTTATGGGGCTCCGCTCTTTTTATGAACATTGTTTATCAAAAGAAGAATGAATGCTTGTATACATCATGTGACACATGCACATACACTCATTTACCTAAATGAAGACACACTCGAACCTAAGTTGTGTGATACAGAACACAATATAAATGCATAACTAAGAATTATCAATATGACTAAAGCAGGAGAAATGCTATTTTCAACTGAGATGGCAAATTTTTTAAGGTGGCGGCAGATCTATTGTGACCTTAAAATGTCATTAGTCAACTACTGCATCCAATGAAAGGTATGGTGACATCAAAATAACTTAATATTTACATTCATGGTGTTTTATTAGTGCTTGAAAGGACCCAAGTGACATTCATTCCGGGGCAGTGGCACTGCCAATGCCTTGGAAAGGGTTAAACATCGCAGCGTATCGAAATTCATTGTTTTTAAGCAATACAAAATTATAAACAGACATTTTTCTTTTCCACCTATAAACTCTACACTAATGAGTATTCTCATAATTAGTTCCATTTTACACAATTTCAGTAGGTTTTTTCGTCCTGTTAAATCCTTTAAATATATGTACCGAGGGGTTTCCAATTATCCCAACTATAATTACCCAGATCGTATTTAGCAAAAGAAAATTAATTGCAGTACATGTTCAATGGTTAATAAATTACTCCAAACCTCTAATAAATACATCAAATAAATAAATACATCCTCTGAAAATCGCAAATGTTAAACCCGTTTCACTCTTCAACTGAAGCCTCCATGAAGGGAATAGAGATCGCCGTCTTCAAGAGTAGCCTGCGTATGCGCAGATTAAGGAATCGTCTTAAAAAAGTAATTTATTACCTTTAACTCATATTCTACATATGGGGTGCTTCGTAAATGTGTTCCGCAATCCAGGGTGTGAATATAGGTCAGACTGAAGCAAAAATTTCATATAACCATTCGTAGACAAAAGCCTCCTAGCCGAGCTACTGTTACTTTACGTTGGCGATGCTACTATGTGCAAGACTCTTGTGAAAGTCGGTGTTTATGCAGCTATTTTCCAACGTGTGAGCCAATTTTTAATACGAAGCACAGAAGCTGGCGAAGAGTTACAGGGGTATCGTAGAACACCTGCTGTAACACGTGGATATTAATAAGCGACTCGTTCAACCGATGTTAGTTTTCATTCGTAACGGTGGCATCGACGGAACGTTTTGCTCCATTTTGATCTTCTGAATTCAAATCCTGAATTATGAAACATTTCTGAAACATCCTGCGTATGTGTATTTTTGCCTCAAGTATTTATAAAACATGTGAGTACAACTTTAAATTAAAAGTATCTACTTTACGGTATTACTGCGTTCAACTATTTTAAAAGCCCAATCATCCGGATTTACGATTATCTGAACCATTTTCGATCCCGATGAGTCCGGATAAGCGAAACTACATGAAAATTAAAGAACCAAGCTATAAGCTTCGAATAAATTTATCAAGTTCCAGCTTAATGCCAAATTAAATCGCAAATCCAACCGACGCAAAATTAAGCCATTGTTCTCCAAGTAATTTTCCGAAAGAACTAATTTTTTTAATAGTGAAAGTAACTAACGACGAATAGTCCTTCATGAATCATATCTTCGGCGAATTAAATAAAAAAAGGGGAGTCAACTTTAACCTGGGTTCGGTCTTGGCAACAAAAAAACGGGGGTGGACAGCGGGTGTTAAGAGTGAAAGTATGTTGAAATGATGAGATGCTATCCCGTGAGGTCGACATCGTATGCGGCTTAATCGCAAACAGCAGTGGATCGAATTTCCCGAGAGAGAGAGAAGGGGGAGGCTTGGCAGGAACCGACCTTGACCGTGACTTTAATCTTCTGGAACGTACAAAGGCTATAGAACTCAGACCTTTACTTTAGTGTCGCCTCCTGAAGTGGCACCAACCTACTTAAGCCACTAGGAGGCTAGGGTTTAGTCCAAGCGGACCACAATTTATTGATTTCGAATTTCGTCCCGATGACGGAGGGAACTGAATGTCATCCGACACGTGATTCGCAAAAATAAGACCCGTCACCTCAACGATTAACCCCAAAACAGCATGGCCTAAATGAAACCATCCCATTTTCATAATGCGAAATTTTTTATTTGAAATTTAGCCCAAAAGGAAGCTCAAACTGAAAGATTTTTTGAAAATCTCAAACGGGATTTGTTTGAGATTAACCTTCTAAGCTGGCAACCTTTTCAATGTGGCGAGCACCGAGTGATTTTCTAGAACATCCAGCGAGCACCACAATACTTTTATAAAAATAGGAATGATCATAAATAAAATCAAATCATCACCCAAGTTATTAAAACGTACTTCGTACCTTTAGAAAGAAAACAGGCGAACAGATGAAATTACTGGTGCTTGGAAAGGCGATTTTAAGCATCGTGGAAGTGCACGGTAGGACTGCCAAAGAGCTCAAAATCTCAATCTAAGTATTAAAAGAGCTCCGATGTTACTTCCGAATCGATTGCGGTTTTAATTAGTGCATGAATGAATACAATAACAATGATTAAAGGAATATTTCCGAGGAGAATGTCAAAGAGGATGTTCAAATACCACGTTCAAACGGTAATTGATGGTTCGATATTACAACGGACGTTCAATTTCGACGAATGTATACAACTGATCCAAGGCCGATTAATATCGCGCTTATCCAAATGTTTGGAACTTGAGTGAAAATTTATGCTACCGTTATATTGATTTTAGAAAGTCGGTTTCAATTTGCTTCGGGCAGAACATAACGAAATGTTAGGTTCCATGTAGACGGCGCCAAAGCCTCTAGCGAATCAACGAATAAAATTCTTTCGTCTGTACTTCGACTTCATAATAAGTCGGTAAGTAAATGCGAGCCAGGAAATTGTAGTGCGACTGTACTAGTGACTAAAATGTTTGAGATTATAAAAAGAAAATCAATACAATTTCGGCTCGGATTACTTAAATCGTTCCAAAATTTCCAAAAAATGCTATTATTTATAATCATAAAAAATGTGAATTTAAATCAAATGCATTCAACTCGATAACCTAATGAAGCTAATTGAGCCTTCGCGTTAAGCAAGTCAGGAAAAATAACATTTATTAAAAACAGATATACTATTAACTTGAAGAGACGGAACGGCATTTAATTGGATTCCGGTCTTATGGAAGATTTCTCGAGATACATCTTGTTCGCCTAACGTGTTGATTAATAACTCTACAAATCGAGCGGATTTACCGCTAAGCCATCAATAGCATGGTTGAGCCTGCAGGAAATATCTTTCTTTGCGCTTTCCTTAAGAGCATCCATTCATATCCTTCAGCCACTCCGAGATAGTTAACTGAAGGAGAGTAAATAAATAACGAAGTGGCATAATCTGAAATGAAGTACATTTTGATGGAAATGCAAGAAGACGGTGAAATCATCATTAGTAGCAATAATGTGAAGGCAGCAAAATTTATTAAGAAAAATGTCCACAAGAAACATGAAAATTTTAGGAAAAGGTGGATATTTTCAGAAAGGAATAAAGATCCTATGCCATTAGCGGATCTGCAATAAGGCCAAAGTAGGCTATGACCCAGTGGCGGCGATAAAAACGGGATTTCAGAGCGGGAATGAAAAAATAATATTGCGCAGACTTTTGATTAATTATACTATTACGATCCACAGACGGACGGACGGACGGACACAAACTGAATACATGAGCGATTTTTTAGGAAAAAAGCATCGAAAAGAAGTCAGAAAAATAATTTGGCCTAGGAGCGGGAAATGTCTAAATCCGCCATTGGTCTAACATAAGCCCATTATAGATATTCTCTTAAATGTAATTTGAGAAATAAAAATTATTAACAATGGATAAATGACAGGAGATGGTTGTATGCAAATGTGGGGGCGGAAGAGGGTAGTCGCATCGAAAGAAATTATTACGTATATGAGCACGTGTTTTATCAATCAGCATCAAAAACAGTACATAAACTTTAATTTATGGGCGATTTTTTATACGAATTCGAATAATCAGATTGAAGTAAAATCCAGAAAAATAGTCGCGCAGCTAAGCCAACAGCCTACGTCTTGCGTATGAACACTAACAACAATACAATTATCAATTCAATTTATTTAGACATTTATGGAATAATACTCTAGTTACTTGTGTTCTCAAAATAATAATAAATAAAACTACGCCTTTTTTATGTCGATTAATTATTTTTGCGTTAATTCTTTATAGTTCTATAAGCGGCGTGGATTCGTTAATTTTTGCACTGATTGTGAGACTAACGTAGGAGAAAATTCATTTTCATCTCTGCTTGAAACGCATAAGCTGTAAGGAACTCAAGAGGAAAGAATTTAATATGTACTTGGAAAAAAATTAAAAAACTAAATTAACTTAAGGATCACGCCAAAAACATGGAATCCTAATCCCAATTTTCAACAACATGAGAATGAGAAAACATCGATAAATTTGAAAGGCGCCTATAATTTAATAGGAATTGACGAATGTCATGATGAATATTTTTCCACGAAAACTCGAATCCGCGAAATCCAAAGAGAAAGAGAGATTGAGATGCGGAATCAGCGCAATATGTGATAGAAAGCCATTTCCTCGATAGTTATAGGTAAAAACTGCTAGCTAGAAAAATGCTTTTGCCTCGTCCACGCATCTGTAATAAATGACGCGGCCGCGAGGATTCAGATAACAACATCGGTCTTCAGAAGAACTGAGAAAACGATTACATAGCCCATTTATTTGACGCCAAAAAGATTCAAGTTGAAGACGTGGAGCTGGTAAACAAAAAGAGCGATCTCCGTCGGCAACTGCTAACCTACGCAAACATCGATGGAGAAGTGAACGGCCATATGAAGTGAGATGGAACCCAACGGGCAAACCTGCAAACTACCTACGCCCAAATAAACAAATCGATTTTCACTCGCGAAGCGTAAACTAAGCCTCCGGTTAAAGAAATAATTCGCAATATATACGCTGGTGATATAAAGAAATGGACAAAATGCAGAGAATAGGGATAAAATATTTAATCTGGAATGAATAGATTGGCATTGAAACAAACGCCTCCGTAATAACTGAAATAATTAAGGCAGCGTTACCAAAACTGGTTGTCGCGACACGCTAGAATGTCGCGAAAACATTGCCAAATAAATAAACCAATGATTCAGAAATGCTGCTTAGTCTTTTCGGTAATAATTTTTGCTTAATTAAATTGACGATGATATAGTCACAACGAACGAATGCGTCCAATCGCTGCGATACCCTAGTGCCTGATATATGCAACCTTTTTTCAAAGTGGGAGTTTAGATTATCTTCGAAGGGGTGCCGTGCCCACAAAATTATTGAGAACAACTCAATTACGGAATGAAATAGAACTGGATCGAACATATATTGCCAAAAGAACTGCTAACGGATGAACAAATGAAGCTCCAGATTGGGTTTTATGATGCAACAAGCAATTGCAAAAATTGGATTGGAAGAAAGGCGCAAAATAATATCCCGACATTATGGAAAAGGTTGAGAAAGGTTCGGAAAATAAAAGGCTTCCTTTTTATCCTCCAAATTCGCTCGAACCAATCGCATGGCTCGAGGAAAATCCTCATTGTGTGACCGACGACCTTCACCGCCCCTCCCACGCACGTAGGGGGCAAACGAACAATGGAGAGGAAAGCGCGCGAAGAATTCCCCACGATGGGGAGGTGCTCTACGCCCTCTATCGAGCGGCGCTCATAATAATAGAAGTGTGGGATAGTCCACCGACGCCCGCGGCCCCTGTCCGGCAAGATTTTGATGGATTTAAGGGAGATAGAGGAGCGACCACGCGTCGTAACGATGACGTGTCCAACGGAGGGCGATATAGCTCTAAGGGAAAGGGGTGGGAATCCCTAAGGTACCCCTTCTGCTGCCAAATCGCTCGGAAGTGGCATCACTTTGAGATTAACCTTAGACAGATGTTGGCTAAGTTGTCGGAGGAAATCGGAAAAAGAGGATCACTTGCCAACTGGGTGACACGCATTCGTATCGTAGGATCGTTTCCGTGATTGGACTCCACGTGCCTTCTCATTTCGGGCGCCATTACGCAAAATGGTGACGCTAGAGGGACGCAATTAAGGCGAATGAGTCGATCCTGGATGACTGGCAACCCTAGATAACCGCCGTTGTAAACTTGCGAGTGTTATCGCCGACTTGTGATTGATGATTCATAAGGGGAAAGCAACGCATCGCCAACAAAAATAATAAAATTGCCACGCCATATATTTCCTCTCCTGATGACGTAAAGAAGGTATTTTTAACAGCGAAAGAAGATGTGATAAAATAACGCGAACTTTTTGCGTATATCAAATCAATCGATTTTTAATGACTTTAAATATTCAAGTTGCCATAAATAACTGAAACCCGTGATAATTTTTTAATACGAATTAGTCTGACGCACATTCTCAACCTTTCTAGTTCATAAATTCTTATATATATATATATATATATATATATATATATATATATATATATATATATATATATATATATATATATATATTCGATGGTCAAAGTGAGATAACGAGATGTTACTAGCGGAAAAAATCGCAAAAGACATTAGCAGTTTGATGATCATAAATTAAGACAAGGAAAGGACTGCAAGTTATTTCTTCCAATCCATACGCTGTCACATTCGCGAGGGGAGAATAATGCCCTAAAACAGCGGTTCCCAACCTTTTTCACTTCGCGAACTCCTTGAGCTAACCTATTTCTCGTCGCAAACCCCTTGGATTAACCTTTATTCTTCACGAACCCCTCGAGTTGCAAGAGTTTTGGCGGCGAATCCCTTATAATGGAGAGTAAATTTTGCAAAAACAAATCCTTTTTGAACGCGTTTAATTCGTGAAAAGTAAAAAGTTTATGTAGCGCAAAGTATGTAAACGTTCACAATAAAATCAGAATCTCTGATGTTGTAATCAGTTTCTAGTTAGCACACTGTAAAATTCAATAATTCTTGAAGCATAAGAAAACATTGAAAATAACACCATGCTAGTAATTTGAAGGCTATTAAAATATTGGTAAGAATTGTAGAACCAAGAAAGTGAAAAAGACGCCATTACAGATTTTTTCTCGCGAACCCCATAGCTTTATTTCACGAACCCCTAGGGGTACGCGAACCACCGGATGGGAAACGCTGCCCTAAAACATGTCATGTTTATTTTCATTAGTTCGGCAAATATCGTCCACATAGACGAAGGGAAAGACGACGAAAATATAAGATGTCGAAAAAATTCCGTTTTGAAATATGTCGCAGTTTGAGCATGAAAAATACACAATGCATATTTATATCGGTTATCTGAATGTTCAGTATCAATATGGCACGATCGTTGTACTGATATTAATATTGCTTATCGACCTTGTTTTATTTAATAAAAATACTCTAAATCAAACACTGAGAATTTTAATTCAAGCCCATTATTAACATGAAATATCTAAAAATAATGCAATTTATTGGACTCTTTTAAATAAACAATCGGACATTCACTCCTGAAATTCGAAAGGATTTATGCATAAAATTCATCCTCTGAGACGAATGGTTTCCAACGGCAAACTTGAACGCCAAGTAGCTAAAAGATACGGAGATACGATCAAATTTTAGTTTTTTTTCAAGATCAAGATGAAATCCTCAAATATTTTTAAGCGTAATCCAATTGGGATACCGCAAAAAAATTCCTAAAATCCGCATGGGAAAAATTAAAGCCATTTCGAAAAAAGTCACAAGAGCATAGCAAGAAAACAACGACAGCACAGCTTTAAATTTTTCGATTACGAAGGTTGAGTGAAAGTATTCTCTCCCTCTTTCTCCGTCTCCCTCTGCTCTCTTGATACCCAGGTTATTCAAGGGATGGCACCACAGGCGACATCGCCTTCGCTAGAGGCCAACTCTCCGAAGCCTTTCACGGAAATTAATATTCAGCATAAGAGAAACTTATTTGAAAGTAACTCCGAATCACTCTTTAAAAAAATCGGATAGGAAAAAAGGAGAAATTTCGCTCTGTTAAAAAAAGTTCCTCTGATAACCGATAATCGATAGAATATTTTTCGAGATGAAGATTGCATGGCGCGTAGCCAAAATACCTATAGAAGCGACGGGATTGTTCAAGGATCGATGTCGAGTGAACGAACTCTATAAAAGGTTTTTAAATGATAAAAAATAAAAGAAGAATCCTTAAAAAATAAGCCATCTATGACTGTATAAAGACAGGATACACGTGGAGAAATTATATTATTTTTGGAAAAGTATATTGTGTTTTGTGGTATATTTTAAGATTATTTAATCAAGAAGCATAAAGCTTTAATGACGAACAAATTGCAATCTAATTTAAAATATTTCCAAGTTGCGCAATGATATTATATTCGGCTATATCGTTCATTGAAAATTTGAAATAAAATTAAGTATCTATGAGATCATACGCAGAACTTGCAATATAGCGACTTCTATGAGCGAATCTTTGAATATCTCCTTTGAAATTTTCATCGCACTAAATCACTTGTTAGATATACAAGTGCAATTGAACATTTTAAGCGTTTTACTTGCAGACAGCTAGGTAAGAAAACAGTCGATACTCTTCCTAGCTCGTAAATTTGTTAAATATGATTTGTTTTCAGTTGTAATCGACTGTATTCTGTCATAAAAATGAGTTCTTTTTGACGTCAGGTCCGAACGAAACCATCGATCACAAACGTTAAAAATACAAAACATTTTATGCCATATATTTTCACGATGTTACGAACTCTCACGAAATCTATAAACTAATGGAAAACAAATTGAATCATAGGTCAAGGTCGATTGAGCGGTTACCATGGTTTTACGTTGGAAGGAAAACGCAAAACGGACAACAACACAATATCGATAGAAACATGGATCGCGTCACGATAAGAGTAAAAACTCAACTTCATCGAACGATGGCTACAAACAATGATAAATTGAAGTAAACGCTTTCAAGCGACCATCGATTACATGGACAAACGCCAAAAATGGCAGCACTTTAATGATGAAAAATGACAATTTAGCCTCTTGACGTGGACGATGATAGAAAACGTTCATCGAGTTAATCTTCAAACGCTCTTACTTCTAATAAATACCACAATGCGAATGAGAAAGTTGCAATGGGAGATTTACGACCAAGTTTGTAAATAATCGTGTCTATAGGGGTGGAGCTAATCTCTAAGCATTCACGCAGTATTGTTAAACCATACACAAGGGATCAATTCGTACTTTTTCGGAAAAGTTGGATATTATTTTTATCAAGATATATTTCATTTAAGGAAATTTTATGAAAAGGCCCATTTTGCAAAGATATTAGCAATCGCTCCCAAAACTTAACATTATTCGACTTTATTTTTTATGAATGAAAAGCTATTCATGAATATTTTGGTAATATTTATACTACAAGGAAAAAGAACACTTAATAAAATAGAGCTGATCAACGTATTTTTCAGAGGTTAAAGACATTCAAGACGAGAGGCTTTACAAAGATTCGGCAACGAAAGAACTTCGCGGATATCCATATATATATATATTGGAAACACTGCCTCAATTTCACATATCAATATGTATGTACATACTTTAGGGCACACAATCACTTACCGACAACCACCACTTCCTTATAAATGGCGTTATCCGGGACGCAGTTTGATATTGTGTACCCCCTCATTATGTAGCGAAATAGCAAAACCCGCGGCGAGTTTCAGAGGAAGGAAAACGAGAAGACTTTCGGCGGTTTCCTCTGGTTTCAGGTGCCACCTGAAAAGGAGTTGAAGCGTCCCAATTAATTCGGATGTCATTATCACTTGAGTTCAAAAACGACTATTCATTAAGTCATTTTGGAAACCCCACTATCAAACCATAAAGGATTTACCAAAAAATACGGTGACTTTGTTTGGAATTTAACGACAATGAACCTAAAAGAAAAACAAATTTTCAGGCTGGTGGAGAGTTCAGAACGTCACGTCCAATCAACGATTATTTATTAGTAGGTGATAAATAAAATATCCAACGTATAAACAGCACGTAAAAAACGCAAATTTTTATAAAACTATTTATATATTGTTATTTTAGCTGTATAGATAAATACGAAGGGAATCAGGAGTCGCGGTCGATGCATGGAGTCGCTCTTTGCGGCAACATCATTTAAGCATAAACATCGCTTCTATATGCAGACTGATTTGATGAAGCCGCCGTGGGCATTACATGTGCGAGTAAACATTCTACTTTTAATGTCATGTTGTTGTTTGGGAGGGAAATGTTCGCAGATTATGTAAAACTATAATTCACTGAACTAGCCTTTATTTTGTGTTATTCTGTTATTAACAAAACAAAGCAATTTTTTCACTGAATGACTTGCTTTAACTCCTCACATATATGCACATGTTCACGTGGAATTAAACCGAGTTATCTAGTGAAAAAATTTGTTTCCATTCCTTAATGTATGAACGATTAAATATCAATTACTTCTACGATATACATGCCCAAAAATAAATAAATATAAAACGCTGATATAGATGTCACTTTACCTATATAAGATCTGCTTGCATTAGGAATATCTCTAATTATTCTCCAATTAAAATTTTCAGTATGATAGTTTCTTCTTAAGTCCATCTTCTCGCTCCAGCATGAAATCCAACATCTCCACGGTATTTTTATTTTAGTATAAGAATTTTTTAGCCACACGTTTTCATAATAAAACATCCTTAGCAACGACTATGAACAAACTCGAATATGGTAACTGTTTATCCATAACGTGGAATATAAAAGGCTATTCAAGATTAGAAACATACAACAAATGAACATTTCGACCTTGTTACGAAAAATTTACCCGCTATTTAAGAAAAATTTCTAATCAAGACAACATTAAAAGAACAAATAAACTTTGTTATTTTGGGTAATTTACCATGGTGTAAACAACTAGTAACTATAGAAAAGCTCTCAGCTGCCCGATAATCTGCGGTCTAAAATTGTACAATGTAAAAATGTATGTACGGTACTGAAAATACAAATAAAGGTTATAAAAGATTTATTTATCATTATCTCCACCATAAATATTTTGATGAATTTGTTTATTTGTTTGTGCATTTATAACGCAACAACTACAGAACGTAGAAGCAAAAAGAAGGTGCCATTTTAACCGAAATAAAATGTTAAGCAAAATGGGAGGGTTTTTAAAGTGATTTGAACTACATTTATTATTTTTTAAACGTTTTTCTCTTATAATTTTTCCCATTTAAATAACACGGGAATGAGCGTAATGTTGGCTTAGCAATCTAATTGACAACCGTTATAAACAATAAGTAATATCTAATATTAACTAAAAGAAATAATATATACCTAATATAAACTAAAGAAGGGAGGAAAGAGACACTTTAGTTTATTCAAAGGACAATCACCAAAAAATAACTAAATCTTGCAAATTATTTCAAAAGGCTAGTGGGAGACAGGTTTAATTTGCAATTTTAAGTGCTTTCGTTCTCTAAAAACTTTTTATGTAGTCTGCATATTCTCTATACTTAATAGACAGCGAAATATGTTTTTCATTAACATTGAAAGTGATAAAGTGAAAGATATCACAGAAGGTACAATAAGAAAAAGAAGAAAATAAAAATTCTTTAATTTAGACCAAAATTTATAATCGTTAACTCTTCCTCCCTTGAACATCTTTCCTTTCAACTGAACATTTGTATGCATCAATTAAGCATATTATAATTATTAGATTACAATAACACTTTCCATGTCATACCATCACACATTTATCGCCAAATTCAATTTCAAAGTCCAGGAACTCATTTTGTTTCATAGGTTAGACTTTAAAATATTCACGAGACAAATTAGACCCACAAAATCAGTCTTTGCATGGGGTAACGTATGGTTAAGCTAAACTTGAATAGGTATATCTTCAAACGTTTCCACCGGTTGCATCCCTAAAGCTTACAATTCCTGCCCAAGTTTTAAATGTTTTTGAGATTCTAGACCACATAATATCATGCAGTTTCTTCCACTGGAACTTAAGTCTAGTGAAAGAACTATATTTAAAAGTGATTCTATTGATTGTTTATTATGATTATTGAGAAAAAATACAGTCGCCAAATTTATCGATAAAGGATGCAGGAATTTTTTTATTTATTTGGGCAAAAGATGGGAAGACAAATATTGCATACCATCAAGCGCTACAATAAAAATTAACTTGGTTTCATTAATTGGTTTTATTCTCAAATCTTCCTCAATATTTTTTGTCTTGACTTAAAAACTAAAGCAACGCCGGGTAATTTCAGCTAGTAAACTATAATTTATCAGATACAAAACACCAATCACCTCGTACAACGATTCCAATTAATAAAATTCTACTTTTCCTCCAATTGATACATTCCAGTTCAGTTTCAAAATCAATAACGAATTATTAATAATTATAATCCCAATTAAACAAAAAATTTAATTTCCAACTACTTGAGGGATAGAAAATATTTGTCAGTTATTTCATAACTACGATGTCTTAATCGCGGTGCCGGAGGCACAATGAGATATAGTCCCGACTTTAAAATAAATCTCTACCTACCTCTAATGGGAATTATTCATCGATGTAAAAAAATAGGAGGCAACACCCGAAAGAATCACGAAAAATTTAAATAAATAAAAAATTAAGATAAAGAGGAAACTTTCGGTGTGCCCTCCAGCGTTGTACGGCAGTCTTTCTACGCGATACAGACTGATTGCTAAGTATCTCCAGAGACGCTAGCGGGCTTTCAAGAGATAACTAGGGGGCAGAGGCGCTCAAAGAAGAGAGTGGTAAAAAAGGGTGGCAGCAGTTAAAGGAGCCGTCTCGTCCCACATGCAATAAATACAGTAGGGAAATTTTTCGAAAAAGGCCCCATTAAGCGCAGTACGTCATCTACGGCTCAAGTGGGTGAGCGAATGGTCTTTTTTTTTCAGTGCCACTTGATCTAAAAGCCCCATCATTGCGATGAAAAGAAAGAAGAGTTATGTCGTAAGCTGAAGATAATGCACCGAGCCCCGTCATCATGTAAAAAAAGTACTTGTTGAAAAACAGCGCTTCTCCAATTGCTATGAAAATGTTCTTATTTAGAATCTACCACCAGTGAATCACCACCGATGACGGCTGATTCGCAGCCGAAATGCGCACCAACTTTTTCCAAGACTTATGGCCATTGGCTAAAATTGGTTTAAAAAATTTAAATTCAGCCATAAGGGGAGCTCGACAATTCATTCCTCAATTTAAAAAAATCTGCGTCTTCAAGCAATAAAAAAAAATCAGACAGTAATAAATGGAGATTTTCTAGACGAAAAAGGTTTGCTCGTTTTGCCAATCCATTGAGGAATTCATACTGAACTTCAAAAATGGAGTAGCATTTAAAATTTCGCGTGCCTTTTTCAGCTTCGGGCTTTTTATTTTACAGCCAAGCCTAAACATTCTAAACATTAACTTAAATTAAGATCTTTGGAAGAATATCTCAACTTATTTTACAGAATCAATAAACACACATGCTAATAGATTACTCCTAGCACTTCGTACACCTTGTAAACGTTTCTTTTAGTCGTAGGTTTTTTCTTACATTTTGAAGACGTAAAATGCTGAGTTCAATGAACGCAAACGCGTTAATATGGTTTAAATATTTTATACGCTTTTACTAATGGCAACAGAACTCTTTATCCTAATAAAGTATCAATCAACAATGAACCTAAATAATACAAACGGCAAGAAAAAAATAAAACTAAACTAAAAGAAGCAAAACAGACGCTACAGACAAAAAAGCAACGATTTTCAAAAACTTCAACTGAAATCAGGATATAAATAATACCAAATTTGGAATCGCATTTAAATAAACGGTTTTCCTGAACTATTCGGTTAAAGCGTGCATTCATTTAAACAGCGAATATACCGATGAATACATCAGTTTTTCGTTCGCAAAAAATAGTCCTCACCGCAAGAGTCGACTTGTTTCATTGATAGCTACGAATAGAGCGAGAAAAAACTCAAACATGGAATTTATCCAAGGTCACAGATTCGCCCTGGAATTTTTTCCAGATTAAGCAACAATGCGACGTAAGCGAAATTCCTCTATGTTATGATAATCAAATAGAATAATTAATCTTGCTTTCGCAACTACTAGATCGATTCATCAATTCCCGTAGAATTCCAGATCCTTCCAGAAAGAAGCGTACTTCTGAATCCATAAGTGGGAATCCTCGCATAAAGAAACTGTCAACGTTCTAATGCGCATATTTGTAAAAAATATGCAGCAATATTACGCAAGTAAGCTTGAAACCATTTACTTAGAATGTAAGGAAAACCGTTATTGGTTTTTATAAAAATGTAACGAAGAAAATTTTAACTTTCCCTATACATAATGCAATTTATGCTAGTTTTATCATAGCCTCGGCGTTATTTGAAGTACTTTTTCCCGAAGATAAAAATCTCAATCAGTCCTCATAAAGTTTTTACTTCCCATTCATAAATGTATATAAAAACACGTCCTAAGACATTCGTGCGTATTAAAAACATACGACACCTTCTGAACGTACATAATTCAAATACATCTTAACGAATGTCGAAAAAATTCAGGAACTGTAAGTGAAGAAACCAGATACGCGAACAAATCAATGCAAGTGGGTATATAAAAGAGGTGCTTCGCTGCGCGCACATCTTTTGTTTGGTAACGTTGAGATTATGATACTAGAAAGAATCGAAAAATCTAAGTGGCTGACCTATCTCCAATGCTCCAATATTTCCTGATGTTTACTCAAACCTATAATTTGAGTACTAGAAACTCAAATGTCTCTAGATTAACCCTAACTGGCATGGTGTGGTCAGGATTGACCCCAGACGTATTTAAATTAAAAAATATACACCATGGCGCCCTTTCTAGGTTTTCATAGTACCATGGTAATCTTATTTGCTAGCCTGACCTACGCTTTAAAGGATCTTGCAGTGTTTTATCTTAATTCGCTTCTCCCCCAGGGACCCCTTGGGGTCAGATTTGACCCCACCATACCATAAGGATAACTTTTTTGTCATAAAATTCCTCCACAAATAAATCATGTAAATCGATTAATAAACTGTTGCTTTAATTAGATTATTATAATAAGATCGTAATTGTTGCCCGATTTTAACGAGAATTGAAATCGGTCGACCAATTTTAGTAAAACTTCCCGATACGAAATTTCATCGAAATACCTCAAGAGGTTTCCAAGTTGAAACAGGAACATTGTAAACTACATGTAGGTCTTCATGTAAAGTGGTAGTAATTGTTGTCCGAATATAACAAATTTGGATTTGGTTGACGAATTTTACCAAAACTTCACAATACCAAATTTTATCAAAATACGTCCAGCGGTTTTCGAGTTTTAACATGCGGACGGACGGAAACGTCCTCCCCTATATGAGTGCACTTCGTACAAAGAACGCATAGTAATCGGTAAAGCGGCGCTAACTTTTTGATCTCGTGAAAGAGGGTAATAAAACGCCCATGAGTCTTTCTCAGCTCATATCCGCACACAATTCTTTTGCACGCGGCACTGAAATCGATCACCGAGAACTTCCATTTTCAACCGCAACGCTGGTCTCTTTATTCAAGATCTGCCAAGAGAACCTTCGTAGGAAAACCTTCGATTCGGTGGCGTATAAGTAAAGCGTCATGTGGAACGAAAAAACCGCATGCAAGGGCATTGCGACAAGGAGGTTCGTAGAAACCGCTACTCAACATCATTCTATGTCGTTCCAAGGACTTCGAAGCAATTCACATTAAGTTCACTTTGTTTATTAACCTTAAACTAAGGAAGAAAATGAATCAAATAGGCAGAAGAGATAAAACGATAAACAAGTATCCTTTTGCCTTTCGTATGGTGCCTCTGACCACATGAGCACTGCATAAAGTGACGATTTTTAGGCGTTCTTTACCAGCGAAGCGGTAATAGCGGAACGCCTTATCGGCACGTCTGATCCGTCCGTCCGTCGTAACTTTCATCTCCTAAACCGCTGGACGGATTTTAAATTAATTACGTACGAGTGATCTTTATTAAAATTTATCGCCCAATTGTGATTTTCAACTGAATCCGTCAATTAGAACTTCCACTTTACATAATTACTTTAATAAACTTATACTCGTATCTCGTTAAATGGCATCCGTCAAGCAACAATGAAATATCAAACTTTTATTTCCCCAGCTCTTATATGATCTGTTAGGTATATATTTAAAAAATGATTCCGATAGAGAACAACATTTACTAAAATCAAGTACGCGAGGCCAAGTAATTACGAGTTATGGTTTCGGAGATAAAAATTCGAGAAAATCCCGAGCAAAACATCGCATATTTTCTTTACATCGATCGCAAAGACGCAAACAATTAAAAATCCATATATTTCTCTCCCATTCTCTTATGTGATCTGCGAGGTATAGATTATAAACTTTATTTGGATAGAGAACATTTACTACAATATAGTCCCCGAGACTATGGATTCGGGGATAAAAATCCGAGAATCGCCCAATCTTTCGATACCGGTCCATACGTATTTCCCATTAAGAACGCCTTTGAAATCTCTGTGTATTCAATTTATGGAGTATACTTTTCTAACTTGTTTTGGAGCTCGCTTCATTGCATATGGCATATTTTCCTCAAAGAAAACAACACATTTTACTAAATACGTCTCAATATTTGAAAAATCAGTAGAAACTTCCTTTGCTACAAATTGGAATCCAACTTCACAGCTTAAAAAAGTCATAGTTTTTACGGATACTCCACGATTTAAGTCGAGTTGATCAGTTAACAATATAAACTACTTATATAGGCACGACCGCAGTGTTAAAAACAAGGACAGGAATCGAGAAATCGAAATACTGAAAAGTGCACAAGTCAAGCATAAATAATAAATTATTACATGCGTGAATCACCGCAAAAATTACCACAAGAGGTGATTAAGCAGAAAATCAGTTGAGTACCGAATAAATTAGTAGGGTTGATCACTTAATAACTCTTTCCGTGAGCCCTTTTGGACATTTCTTAAGATTTTACAGCCTATCATGTAGTGTCGTAATAATATTACGACACTACTTGATAGGCCGTTGATCATATTATGATTTTAAACTATTCCGTAACGCAGAGACAATTATGACCATCATTGTTCTGTTACGCCTAAGGCCTCTTTCACACAACTCGGTTCTTCGTCGTGACTGTGTCCGGCCGTGGCGCCATAAAGATCACGGTTTTCTACCGTAAATACAAACGGCCTGCCGTGCACGGCCACGGCTCTCGCTCTGTCTGTTCTGGTCTACAGTTTACTTCAAACCGTGGAGTGCAATGCATCAAAGAAGACGTTTGCTTTTTCTGTATCTATTATATATACGGAAAAAAGACGGCAACGTAGAATCCGTTGGGTACATTTATGAAACATGCAAAGAAACACAGTGGGAGCATTTGTTACGTTGTTTGAAGAGTTGAAACAGGATGATTTAAATTTTCTCCCACAACACAGGTCTTTCTTGTTTCAAAGATATAAGAAAGTTCGTTATCGACTTCAAAGTTTTCCATATTTAAATAAATGTAAATTTTACACGATGTGTCCAACACGACTTTCAATTCGGGGCTGAAGAAGTACCGACTAAAACCGGGCGTAGGCACGGGAATTTGCCGTGGCGTGTGAAGACATTAATACACTTGCGCAGTATACTACAACCTTACACGGTCAAGGGACCGGATGAATGTAGTGGGAAGCCGTGGGTGCAACGGCAGGGTGAACGGCTGATTCGCCGTGGCCGGGCTGTGTGAATATCGCTATTGCAACGATCAGTCAACTACAACCCAGAGCGCCGCGGCCGGACGCGGTCACGGCGGAGAACCGTGTTGTGCGAAAGAGGCCTAAGCCGCCATCGAGATCCGAA
Source organism: Tanypteryx hageni (assembly GCA_028673005.1). NCBI lineage: Eukaryota > Metazoa > Arthropoda > Insecta > Odonata > Petaluridae > Tanypteryx > Tanypteryx hageni. Next base: position 47,042,815 of record CM054117.1, read on the forward strand.
TACGGCGCGCATAAATAGCCAAGCGAATTATCATCCTGAAATAATGTCGCTAACTCCCTAGAAAACTGGAACGTTTACGGACCAGACTTGGATTCTCAAATAGATACGATTTATGAATATGCAGCGAGCGACGCCCGACACAGGCCAAAGAGAGACCATATCGTGGCCTCCATTAATTCGACCCTCATCGGGTTTGAACGAGACTCGGGAAATCGTCCCGGCCGTTCCTTTTCCCTGCATGGCATCAGTTCCTTCGCGCGGACGCGACTCAAGGGCCACAGGGTCGACTTAAATTTGAGGAGGAAGAAGCACGGAAAATGTACGGTTTCACCGCAGTGACATTGAAGGGGTTACTTTGAGAGAGCGTGACGATACCTTAAGCATGACATGCAAAGAAAAGATAATTCTCCTAGGTCAGAAAGAAGGTCTCCCCACTTTGGAGAGGGGATGATTGAAAAAACCATTGCAACCATTGAAGGAACAACAACAAGCGTTTTTTATTTTGCGCTGGTGTGTCACAGGCCTGTGAAATCATCGAACACTAATAAACGACATGGAAAAAGAAATCATACAGTCGGAAAACATTTTTGAGAAGCGTTCGCACGGATTGAGCGGAATCAATTCCGGGTCAAGTGACTAAAAATTTCGTATAAATCCTTCTTTTCCGAGCAGTTCATTTATTTCTTTTATACACGATCCGGATAAAATCAACATTTCGATGTTATATACATATTTACAAGTGGAGCTGACAACAAAATAGAATTAATTACTGGGCGCCATTTATTATATCAAAATTTCATTCGCGATACAAAATTACAAAAAAAGTATAATTCCAAGGAGCAAAAATACGCCTTTCGCAAGTTTTTTCTGGCTCCGTAAAAATTTCTCCACAACACCTAATCTAATAAAAAAATGCACAAAACGTTTCTCTTCATATCATTCCCGTAAGTCTTTCGCTGAAGGTTTGAAAATTATTGCAAGAAGTTAGATTTTTAGGCTTCAAGTAAAATGTTGGTTCCGTTCAACCGATTGTTCAAAACTTCATTCGTAGATCTGCGCCAATGCAAACAACACATCAAATTTCATCAAAATCTGCACAGCTGGAGTGATCCTGTCACCGCATTCCATCGATTTCGTGCGAAGAGAAAGTCATACTGTACAGGGTGGGTCAAAATTTAATCTGCTTAATGGATTTAATCAAGGTACGCAAATGCAATCACATTGCGTTCAGTTCAAGCTGCGCTGAATCACACGTTCAGGCAGATGGACAGATATTGCGATCCTTGTAGGTGCTTTTGAATTGCCGCGAAAATTACCGAAAAACGTCGAATTATAAATTTACGACAAACGGATGACTTATTTTCAATTGTAACATTTACTAAGATGTATTTTAAAGATCATAACTTGCAATTTGTAATAGGTCGCCAATGAAAAAAACATTTATTAAAGGTTTTACAGGCATATATAATTAATGTGGCATTTGACATGGTATTTACTTCACCCGAATGTCGCAACCTTGTGTAATATATCAATAACTAGAGCTTAGTAACGGATATATTTGGAAAAATCTTAATATTGGACCTTCTATAACTTAAACAGAATATGAGAACAGGTTTTTTATTATACAACTGTACTTCACCGGGGCACATAAAAGCCATTCTGCGGGCACACGGTTGCCGATCCCTGTGTTGAAGGAGACTAGGTGGGCCGCGTGGGATCTTAAATCCTCGCGAAAAATTTACTACGGCACCCCACCATTAATCGCAAACTAAATCCTCAAAAGTGAACGGCCGATACGGCCGATTTGTGGGGTCAACCCCTTTCCAGAAGTCACTTTAGCGCGTGGAAGCCTTGGTAGGAAGGATAAGGAGGCAGTAAATAATAATAATTATAATCTTAATAATAATAACAGTAATAATAGCTCAGTAGAGCGCGAGGAATCGTTACGTAGTCATAGCGAGAAATTAAAAATCATTACGGTTAATTGTCGCAGCATTCGCAGGAAGGAGGCCGAATTTGAACATCTAATTCGTAGTCTGCGTGCTGATGTAGTTATAGGCACTGAAAGTTGGCTTACGGCAGACATAGCCAGTCAGGAGATCTTTCCTCGTGACTATAGCGTATACAGAAAAGATCGATGTATCCGGTCGGGAGGTGGAGTCTTTATAGCAGTTAGCAATAAATACGAAAGTTACCCAATACAGATTAACGACGACGAAGTCGAAAGTGTTTGGTGTCGTGTAAAAGGAAGCGACTCAAAAACTATAAATATATGCGCTTTTTATAGACCCCCTAATGCGAGCGTGGAAACTATTCATTCTCTGGAGAAACAAGTGGCGACGCTAAATTCGTCTAATAAAGATAAAGCCATTATAATCGGGGGCGATTTCAATCTTCCGTCAATAGATTGGAGGCATAATTGCTTTTATCCCGGAGGTAGAGAGCGTGAATCGTGCGAGGCGTTACTAGAAACTTTCGGTAAGCACTCATTGTATCAATTAGTGAGATTTCCCACGCGATTTAATAATATATTAGATTTATTTGTTACTAATCTTCCTGAGCGTATGGATAGAGTATCTGATGCTGAGGGAATAAGCGATCACAAGGCAGTGTACGTGGAATTTCAGTTAATTATTGAGAAACAGGTTAAGGCCAAAAGAAAACTTTATGTATTCGCCAAAGCCGATTTCACAAGATTTAGGTCTTTTCTGCGAAATAATTATACTAATTTCTGCAATTTAACCGATAGTGCAGACGCGGAGGAATCCTGGTGCATGTTCAGAGATATGATGCGAGAGTGTACAGATAAATTTATTCCGAGCAAACTGAAGCGTGATAGTGCAGAACCTAGATGGTACAATCAGGAAGTAAGAAGCGCTCTCCGACGTCAAAGAAAACTCCACTCTCGCGTAAATAACACATCCTCAACAGCTACGGTCGAACAGATTGCAATAATAAGGCATCAATACAAGGAGGCGCGCTCCATAGCCAGAGTAGCAATGCGTAATGCGTTTAACAATTATAAAAAGAAGGTTTTACAGGAAAACTTGAAAGAGAACCCAAAAGCATTTTGGTCTTACGTCAGGGAAGTTCAAGGTAGGGGCCCCACTATTGCGTCACTGCGGTCGGAAACGGGAAACGTAGTTCACGATAGTATGGATAAAGCAAACCTATTAAATCATCACTTTCAGAAAGCTTTTACTCGTGATGACGATGAATGTGAAACCCCTATTCCTATGCGTCAGGGCGATTCGATGGAAGATTTGGTATTTTCGGAAAATGGCATCGCGCTCCAACTTCATTCAATTAAGCCAAATAAATCTCCTGGACCGGAGGAAATTCCTGCGCGTGTAATGAAAGAATTAGCTGCTGAAATCGCGCCGTATTTGAAAATTATATTCGAGAAATCCATTAGAGAAGGAGTAGTTCCTAAAGATTGGAAGGTGGCACATGTTACGCCCATCCATAAGAGTGGCGACAGAGAGAACCCCGAAAATTATAGGCCGATATCCTTAACTTCATTATCGTGCAAGATACTTGAGCACATAGTCTTTAGCTCTGTAATGCGCTATTTAGATAGTCATTCATTGCTTAGCGGATGCCAACACGGATTCCGGAGAGGTAGATCATGCGAAACGCAGCTCGGCCTGTTCGTGGACGATTTGTTGCGATGCGGAGAGAAAAATATTCAGGTCAATGCCATATTCATTGATTTCAGGAAGGCGTTCGATAAAGTATCTCATAGGAAATTAATTGCGAAGTTAGGACAATGTGGTATCAATTCGAAAGTTGTCGGTTGGGTGAGAGACTTCCTCTCGAATAGGGAACAGATAGTTGTCATCGATGGGAAATACTCGTCCCCCGTAAAAGTTGCTTCGGGTGTTCTTCAGGGAAGTGTATTGGGCCCTCTGCTCTTCTTAATCTATGTAAATGATATCTGCTCGGTTGTTCGTAGTAAAATTAGGCTTTTCGCCGATGACACCGTTCTATATAAAGAAATAAAAAATCAGGAGGACCATCAGTCTCTGTGTGAAGACTTAAGAGCCATTTCAGCGTGGTGCAAAGAATGGCAAATCGAAATTAATTATACTAAATGTGCCGCAGTCACGTTCTGGAATAGTAAGAACAAAGATTTAGGTTTCGAATATAAAATAGATGAAATGAGTATTCGACAAGCTGAGTATGTAAAATATTTAGGAGTAACCATTTGTCGAGATCTTTCGTGGGACATGCACATTCGTCGAGTTATAGGCGCGGCCAACAAGAAACTGGCATTCATAGGTAGAATAGTACGGAACACTACAGAGAAAGTACGCGAAACATGCTACTTATCACTGGTAAGACCACAAGTGGAATACGCAGCGAGCATATGGGATCCGTACGAGAAGGGACACATAATTCAACTAGAAAGAGTACAGCGCAGAGCAGCCAGATTTGTAAAACAAAAGTACGAACATAAGGAAAGCGTCACCTCTTTATTGAGCGATTTGAACTGGGTATCACTGGAGGACCGTAGATTGCACTTAAGGTTGAAACTTCTAGGGAAATATAGGTCAGAATGTCTAAAAGAGGAGGTAGTGGGAATAATTGTGGCACCGACGTATATAGGTAGAAATGATCGAGACGATAAAATACGTGAGATCGATTGTAGGACGGAGCGTTATCTAGGCTCGTTCTTTCCGAGGACAATAAGAGATCACAATAGGAAATTTCGAATTGCGTTAGACAATCTTTAGGTAGGATTTGGTGCATTGCACCCCCTGCCACCCACCAACTTGGTGAATTGCAGGGTAACTTGTAGATGTAGATGTAGATGTAAAAATAACGACGCTTTTGCGTAAACAAAAACAAAACAAAGCGCGGGGATGAATAAGATAGTGTGCAAAAGAACGCCTTTCTAACGATTCGAGGATGGATTGAGAAATCATTTAATCAGAGCGTACGCTCGAAGTTCTCGATATTAAGTGTCTCAAGCACGGGTGATTATTTTGAGAACTCGTTAAGTCTCATTTTGTTAGCACATCCGATGACGAAACAAAGCGAAATTCCATAAAATTGATACGAACGCTGCCTGCGTCGCAGTCATAACTTCTGTCTTGCGTCAAAACAGTCTCTTAAGGGGGAAAGAAGGGATGAAATTCGCATCAAGTAACAGAACACCGCAGTATTTCTGCTGGTAACAAATTCTTAGTTACGGCTAGAGACAGATACAAGTTGGAGGTATCCCAACAATTAAAAAGCTCGAAAGCTCAAGAGTAGCACAAAGCTTTTCAGCTTTAAAGATGAGGCTATAATTTGACCGTTCACCTCACCTTTTTAGCGAAAAATATAGAAATTTTACCGCATAAAATGTGCATTTTCACGTAATATGAACGTCGGCGGCAAAAAAATATCAGAAAAAGTAGTCATAAAAGTTAAACTATTCAAATGATTAAGCCATCGAATGGTTACATTTCCAATATCAACTTATACAGGATAATTAAGATAAATTAGAAACCACCATCATCTGGGGCTTGCATTAGAGCAGCGGTGCCCAAATTTTTCTAATGGCGGGCCACATCAGAGGTTGCGAATCCCCATGCCGAGCCGCATTGGAAATTGCCAATTCTTCGGCGGACCGGATAAGAGTTTAAATCGGAAGTTTTCTATTTATTCTGAGGTGCCATATAAGTGAAAATCAAGTCTAAATAAGGTTTTCATGGCTAACATTCCAATATTTAGAGTTTTATTGTAAACAATTTTTAAAAATGTATAAATTTGTGTGTTAATTTTTTCGAATTGCCTTTTCGCCATAGCTTCGCGGGCCGCATTTGGCCCGCGGGCCGTAGTTTGGGCACCACTGCATTAGAGTAAAAAAGATCGCTCATTCAAGTTGGGACAAGCCTCGTGTTATACGAGCGAAAAATTTCGAGGCAAAGACAAAGGAGTAAATCCTTGGCCGCTTACATTAGTCCTTTTACGTGGTATTTTGCCAATATTAAAGTGGGGCAACTCTTGGAAATTAGTCCTTGAGTGACACGCTTGGGTTTCTAATTGGAGGACCTCCCAAACCATTCGACATTCGAAGGACGAGAATGAGAATAAAAATGACGCAAAAACAACTGAATCGGTATGAACGCTGACAATTGATAAAGATATATTCATTGCTATGGGTGTTAATAGCAAATACGCGGATCAGATAAATGCGCGAGGCTTATGTAACGGCAATAAATTTGCTTTCTACGCACTATGTTAGAATCCGAAATTTAATTTGCGAATAAAGACAATGAAAATTTCTGACAATACTGCGTAATTTTCCGCAACCGAAAATTTAATCGTCCCCACTCTACAATAAATCGGCTTTCATAACCATTTTGATCGATTCTATTTTCTAATGACAATCATTTAATTAATTTTCCATTACAACAAGCCCTTTTGAGCTCTCCGACGCGAAAGCAAATTAATTAAACTATGGCACAGGGGGTAAAAATATATTGCCAAGCAAAATAAAACAGGGTGAAGATACCTCATTGCCGATGAAATGATAACAGTTGAAACAGAAAGAACAGAAACATACATATGCTTCGTAAAATAATGAAAACGCCAACCGTCGAAAAGGAATATAACTTTCAAGATGACCATCAAAGCAATAAGTTTATATCTATTTAAACTCTCAATTTTTACATTAAAATGAAGTCGGTGTCGTTTAAAAGTTCAAACAGATTAATTGAAAACTGTACGAAGCAATTAGAGAAACAAATAACGCCGCCGATACGACTCATTCCTTACGTAATATCAATTAAGTTACATAAAAATCAAGTTCATCGCTGTCTGTTTCCTCGCATTCGCTTAATTCTTAAGTACAGAGAAGTAAGCGCCTGGGGTCTATATAACTCCATGTTACATCGTTATGTTAATAATCATGTAATTGTTTATTTTATTTAATAAATTATACTGATGGAAAATACGCTACAATGACGTAAGAGACCCAAATCGTTCATTGTCTAATGGCTCATCAAATATCTAGTGAGGTCCTAGGGACACTCACGCAACTACTAAAAGGTTAAAACGAACGATTTCCTTCTATAGCATTAAAATTCCACTCACGCGTGAACTATTCGGCGTGTTAAAGAGAGATATTTCAACTCCAAATAAAACCTTCACTTTTACGAAGAAAATAAAACTATCGCCGACCCGAAACTTCCAGAGTGCACTGGCCTCCGTGACGTCGAGATCAATCTTTCCCCGTATCTTTTCCGGCCTTTCGGACCATCACCCAGCGCAGATATCCCAAAACGCTCCGAAATAGATATCCTGGAGCATGCAACCCGAGGAAAAGGAAGGAAATTATTCCACCCGCCTGTGTTCGGAAGAAGCGAAGGAGTCCACCGAATCGGACGTAACCACGCACACGATCCCTTAATCTCGGCGGTTGCTACGGAACGGCTCTTGGCTCGGATAGATAATTGTTGGGACGTCGAAAGAGAGACGAAGGAGCTCTTTTAGGTTATATAACCTCGGGCAAACGGGTGCGGCGGACGGTGGGAACGGCGCCGACTTTTAGGATGGAATTAGGGGCGCACAGGACTAAGGCGGGGACAGGTAGAACGGGGAGGAATTGACTCGTCACACCTTTCCTTTTAAAAAAAAGGGGGTCAGGAGACGAAGGTTATGTACAGAAAAAGTGAGTGGGCACAGAAACGTTCTTTTATCTTTCCTCGACCTTAGCTAGTTGGAATCCTTTTTTCCTCCCTCTCCCTCGACCTTAGCTAGTTGGAATATGCCTAGGTACCAACTCGGCGAGACCACTTCCTGAATCTAGGAATAGATTCAAAAACTGGCTCGTAAAAGGTGCGTTCGAAGACGGATTCCCACCGAAGGCAGGGAAATGACGCGTATGAGAAAACTCCTCCCCATTCCAATGATTTTAAGGTCTCCCAAAGTTAACTAACTCACTAACTTCACTAACAATAAGTTTCCTTGGCAGACTAGTAAATGAGGGTGCTTTCAAAGTTTGTTCCTATGTCCAAACGGATTCTATCACTTATAATGCCATATATTCAAACGGTAAGGCGATCTTTTTAGAAGGTGATGTTTATGGACAAAATCCTTTGCCTAGCGAGTCGAATCAACCCTGTTCCAACATTAACTCAAGCAATCACAAGAGATAATTTAAACAAACACGCGAGAACAAAAAACAAAACGTGTATTCAGATCGGACCCACAAAAAATAAGTATCATTTAGAGTTGTAGAGAGAAAGTATTCCAATATAATTTTTAAAAATATATTACAATAGGAACATGACGGTAAAAAAGAAAAATTTAAGTGAAATACCTCCCTAACTTCGATTAATAACCGAATTTCGGTGCCAAAAATGAAATCAAGTTCTCACGCGCCCAAAAGAAGTAATCGACCTTAGGGCGACTCATTTTTACCGTGCGATTAAAGATCGAAATAAATTACAAAAGTAGTCGGAAATAAGGTGACCTTGGCGCCGTCCGACCTACGATCCAAAATGCTTTCACGTCATAACTCTCCCCTCAATCGCGAAAAACGAGTAAGCCTTTAGTCTGCTGGTTGGATTATGAATAAGGAATGCGACCAATGGAAAAATTGAAGAGAACTTCTCAACCGCATCAATCACCGCCATCACCTCCCACGAGTTTTAGCAGGAAATTTGACGGGTTTTCTCACACGACGAATTAGGGAGCCTCGATCGATATCTTTTTAATCCATCAACGCGTTGGATAATGTTGGTCGTCACCAACTGCCGGAAAATTATACCGCTAAATCGATTTTCTACATTATACCCTGCAAGTCACCTTTTTGGTGGATGCTTCATTGCTTCATTCTTTCCGACGCAATTACGGAGGACAATAAAAATTGCCTTTCGCTTGTTTTATGTTCACCTACACAATGCCACGCGCTTTCGGCGAACTGAAAGACATATTAACCTTTAATACCGAGTTGCGGTCTGTGAGAGACCAACTAATTTATAGAGTCAAAGCATCCGCTATTTCCCGCTAGTTTAGATTTACAAAGAAAATAAAGTGAATATTAAGTTTTATCTTTCAATTACCTCTATTACGGAGTGAATAAATAATAACGAAAAGCAATAGCGGTCTGGGAGGCCGCGTTTCAGATACGATGATATCATTATAATTACACCGTACTACTTAAAGGTTAATAATACTGAAAAAGCGTACTCATTTCCGCACTTTAATCCGTATACACGCGATTTTCGTTTCTGCCGCCAAATGGGAGGAATGATAGGCAAATTAATGTTACGCTGTCTAGACCAAGAAGAAAAAGTTTGTAACTTGGATACCTCATTTTATTCCTATATCTGAATTTGAGTTTTTAAAATACGCAGGAAATATGAACAATTACAAAGATATCCTGAGAAACAACTGAACTTGGAGGATATATGTATATATTTTTTCTTCAGTTGCATTTTATTTAAAATAATTTGGACTAGGGGATTTAGTAATAGGGCCAGATATAACGAATACAGAAAAAAAGAACCCGACAACCGTTCGTTTTTACGTGGAACTTCTTTGGAATCTGAAAAATAAGTGTAAGAAAGAAGTCATTCAATATTATTTGTTAGATTGAGCCGTTATTTTTCCCCACCTAGTCGCCCAAAAACGGCAACCGATTGGTCTAAAATCGGCGATTCTCAAGTGCGGCCACCAGAGAATTTTAACGTGGCCACCTGCAAAATTACATTTTGTAGCATTTCACAAAAAAATGGGTTTCGAAACAAACTCACTTGAGGCGGCAATGCGACTTGCTTTGGAAGAAAGAAGTGTAGGCAATTTTCCTTTTAACAAGTTTCTATAATTTGTAAATGTATACCTTTATTTCGTATTGCTACGAATATGTTCAGTTAATGTGATTTTTGTATTTTTTTGCCACTGTGATGTTTTGAAACGTTGTGTGAAATTATCAATATAAAATCCATAAACATTTCAGTGTATTGAGAGAAAAAGGAAGAACTTGTCACTTTCACAAATTTATTTTGCACGACCGGTTTCACTACGATCGTAGCATCATCAGATGATAAAATATAAAAACCGTTCATATATATATATATAGGGTAAAATGAGGGGGGGGGAGAGGGAGACAGGAGGGGTTACAAAGAAAACGAATGGAAGGTAATTGAATTGAATATTTTATCACCTGATGATGCTATGATCGTAGTGAAACCGGACGTGCAAAATAAATTTGTGGAAGTGACAAAGTTTTTCTTTTTCTCGATGAGTAAATTCCACAGGGTTGAGCCTGACCTCATTATTGATATTCCAGTGTAGTGTTATTTTATCTCGTTAAATTTCATACTTAGAATAAGACGAATTTTTCTCCGAGCACCACCGGTTTAAATGCTTCTCAAATAAGGAAAAGGGGTTAAAAAAAACAAATGGGAGAATGTTTTCTACTTAAAATTCGCCACGCCGGTTTTGGCGTTGCTCAACCTACTCTATCTTCTTATCTGTTTCTAAAGAGCGAGAGCTTCTCAGAAATGCTTTAGGGACAGGGCTCCGAACACATTTCCTATCAAATGCATGCATTTCACAGTGGGGTTTCGAATATACGAGGGCTTCGGGAAGAGGTCGACAACCGGCGGACTAATCGGTGGGGCCCAACCTATTCTACACGTTGGGCCTCATGGTTGCGAATTGCCAATTGCCAATTCTTCGGCGGGCCGCATAAAAGTTTAAATCGGAAGTTACCTGTATATCCCGAGAAGCCATATAAGTGAAAATGAAGTTTAAATAAAATTTTTTACACTTAACTTTTCATTATTAAAAGTTTTATCAGCAAAATTTTCATGAAAATTATGAATTTGTGTTAATTTTTCGGACTGCTTTTTCATCTTAGTTTCGCGGGCCGTACAGAAACCCTTCGCGGGCCGCATCTGACCCACGGGACGTAGTTTGGGCACCACTGCCCTAAACGAATTCTTTCTGCTTTACAAAGCAACTGAAATGTCAAATTCGCTCGCGACTTCAATTAACATGAGTTCACGTTAAATTTCTAAAATATAAACCGACATTTAAAACAATAAGAACAGTTTTAGCTAACCTACACTGCTTCTCGTGTTGGGTTTTATACTGAAATGGAAAAATCGGCTCCTCTTCGGTTGACTGCCCCTCCTTCAGTCATGGAAGTAACAATTACTCCATGGATTTACGTTGGTGTAATAAAAAATATATAATGAATCGTCGAGTATTAGATCTAATTGATGATAAAGTCGTTTTCTCCGAAAACGCACGTTATTATTTATTTAAAAACCGACCTTAATATCTGATTCATCAGTTATTTCCGTACTTGTTTTTACTTAAATGTATAACAAGCTATGATTGATACGATAGAGTTCCCTTGGCCATCAGCGACGTAGAGGTGGGCGTGAAAGCAAACATTGCAAAATAGATGACGTGCTAGTAATTGGGAAGGCTGTCCCCCGCCCTCTATTTAACAGGTTGTTCACGGCCATGAACTCTATACGCTTCGAGATACTTCTTCCCGCTTCCTTACTTTCTCGTAGCTCAAGGATTTACTGACCTTCGCTAGAAGCTATGCCTCCTTCTGCGCCCACCCTTTCTCTCCCCTTCATTGCCCAACTACTTCTCGACCCTTAATAAATTCCTTCGAGACACAATACCATTCTAGGAATTCCATTTTCTGGCGAAATAAGAGGAGGTCCGAAAAATCATTGGCGTCATTCGTACAAGACCCTCATTTCGACGCGACGTGGTCGAATTTACAAGGAGTTGGAAATTCGACGCAACATATTTTTGTTTTTTACATCCGAAAACTCCAATATTACGGAGCAGACAGACTTTTTTAAGTTATGATTTATTATTGCCGTAGTTCATGGAAATCGTTTTCTGTTTGAATATTCAATTTCCATTTGATAGTAAAAAAATAGAATCTTCATTTGCTGACGTATTATAAAAAAGGGCGTTTTATTTATTGAGGTTTATTTAGAGCGGTAAACTTAAATTCTTCATAAACTTAGCAATATAATTATGTGAGATAAAGTAATTTATCCATTAATTAAAGAAGTATGTCCATACTCTTGCACATGTTTGGTTTCTAATCTAATGACTATTGACTTATGAACTAAAAAGGCCCTCCTGACGCTCTCCGATTTCTCCAATAAGGACCCAGCTAACGCTCCCCGGTTTTTGAAAAATTTTTCTCCTGCAGTGCAATAGATGACATTAAAGGTCACGCAAATAGTGAACACTTTAAACTTTCTATCTATAACCATTTGCTCAGAACATTAATTTGAAAAATTTGACGGCTCTTATTTTTCCAAAAAGTTTCTTTGGCAGCGTAATAAATATCATCGTAGATGACATACACCCTGCAAATTTCAGTCTTATATCTCTTACCGAATACTTGGTATTTTAATTTAATTGACTGCACAGACGGCAGACAGGGTGAAAACATAAGCGCGATTATAAAATGAGACGCGCGAAAAAAAGATGAAAGATCTCTCAGCCAAATGGGTTGGAAACCATAGTTCGAGCTTTCGAGAAATAAAAAAAAGCAAAATACTATCGGGCTCCTCCTATACTTTGAATAGTTTTGCTGGTATAGCGATTTAGTCGACAAGATTTAACATTTAAACAAAAAAGGTGGCAATTCGCTGAATGCTTCTTTTTTATAGCTACAAGAGTTTTTCGGTCAAATTCGGACCGATATTTGGTCGGGGGCGACTTATCTCGTCGAGCTAATATAAAAAACTTGGCCTCCGATATCCTCTCATTTAATTAATTTTCGTACATCTGTTCCTTTATGTCGCAAAAGAAGGGAAAGAGGTCGTAAGTCAAGATCTGACGCGCACGGAAAACTTTCGCAACTTTATGATGTTAAAAAGCGTAGAAGATATATACTGGTCATCATTTGAGTCCAGCCGATTCGCCTCTCTCCTACGCACGATGGGTATCTTAGATGTTACTGGGTATGCTTTCCTCCGCCATTTCCCTTAACCGATTAAGGCCTACCATTGTGAAATCGCAACATTTTTCTAATGAGATTTTTTAATTGTTTAATAAGACTAATGATTTATCTCTGCTGTTATTCTGCACTCGAATAAATTGTTTTCAATAGTTTAGAACAGGGGTTCCCAACCTTTATGTTGGCAAGGGCGCCATTGACTTAAAAGCGAAAGCGGCGGGCGCCAATATTTTTGCCCTTCCATCCCTTCCCCTCTCCTCTCCCTCCGCTCAACACTTACAGCTCAGCTCGTAGCTATACGTATATTTATAATCTATTTTAAATATTGTTAGTAGGAAAATTAATTTTACTTAAAAAAACAATTTTTTATTAAACTTAAAAATACAAAGTGCAGAAAATATTAAAATTTCCATTTAACAATAAATCGAAATTAAATTATGAGATTAATTTAAGACTTTACTTAAATAAGCTGCGATATTTCTTTTGACATAAATACATACGTGCATAGTTACGTTATATATACATTTTGGCACGAGGTTCATTTTGAACTGAATAGCAATTGGTGCGACGTAAGCGGTAAAAGAGATTATAATTGAAGAAGTTCAAGAGAAGCACCAGCTCCTGTACAATGTAAAAGACAGGTGATAATCTCCTTGCCTTCGCCTAGCCTCGAAAATAGAGCGAACCCACCACCGTTTTGCAGATGTTCGCTTTATTATTTTTATAAGTAATCGTAAAACATTATATCGCCATTGCAACTGAAATCGATCCATTTTCACAATTTACAAGACTGGTAAATACGACAAAAAGGGTTGGTTCAGAATACGATCACGCTACCGCGCAGTCAATTGTTTGCAGCGTGCGCCAAGTAGTGTTCATGAAAACGGTCTCTGTTTTCTGTCGCCTCGGTTTCGCCGCCCGCCTATGCCGCTTGCATGAAAACGTAGCAGGACAGGACACCCGAACAAACTTCGGCGGGCGCCACAGCGAGCCTTTGCGGGCACCGCGTTGGGAATCACTGGTTTAGAACTTCATACATCAGTGTAAAGTAACGCCAGAAATAAATTATTATTTGAAATAAAATAATCATTGCAAATTTTTGAGTTTAATGGGTTGAATTACAAGCGAAGTAGCGCTTACTTTGCTTATCTATCAGCAAGTCATTTTTTCATACAAATTTTACAGCATGCAAAAATGTATCCAGTTACTACTACACATGTTTTAAATCCCAAACGAATTTCATTACTTATATAGTTCCATCTGCTACATTTACTCAATGGATAAATTGGCACGGGAATATGCTTTACTGACGTGTGTGTTTGAAATTTAAATTTAGAAATTTCGTAAAATACTTTATAGTAAAATATCCTACCTCGCAGTGCAACTTTATCGTGTTTTTAAAGCGTTTTTGGTATGCATTACGCTTTTTTTTTAAAATATGCTAGTCACAGATTTATGACGTTGAAACCGTAATGAAAATGCACAGGCAGAGTAGTCCGCGCTTTTAAATGTCTTTTATAATAACGCAACTCGTTGCTAGGTATAATCTAAATGCGATGCAAGATTCCTTTCCACAGGCTGAAAAACGAGAACACAGAATTCTTACATAAGTTAACACGCCGTACCAGTTTCGCAATAGAGGCGACGCTAGGATATTCACCAGAGAGAGATAAAAGCATACCAAACTACGCCGAAGGACACGAGGGACAAGACTTTCTGAATTCTTCGTATCCTTTGTGCAAAATATGACGATGCCGCAGAATGACCCAAGGCGTTCCTTGTTAACCCGTAGCGCTGTTCTTCCATACTCACGAAAGAACTCCATTCTCCTTGCGATAGGTTCTTTTCGTTCGATGACGCCGTCAGAGGGCAAATTCTATCGACGAATTCTTTTCAAAGTGACGAGCGATTTATCCCTTCTCATAAAAATTTCATCGAATTTCGCTTCACATGTACATGCAGATGAATTTACACGTCACTAATGGATTTAGTAAGAAACGCAGCAATGTAACGTGCGGCGAATGTGGCATTAGTAAAACTTCCGAAAAAATATATTTTAGCTTAAATATTTAATTAAAATTTTGCACTTTATGTTATAATGAAATTGTTGTTACTTACAACGCAGAATAAATAATACTGTACAAAACGTTTTTATAAGACGATTGCTTAAACTTTCCTATAGATGCCGATTCTTTCAGCTATAATTATGATGAAAGCTACACTTTATACCCAACTTCAAGTTTCGTTCGCATCAAATCTGGATCAATATTATGAAATGATACTACTGAATTACGGCAATTTATTCAACTTAAGAATGATTGATATAAAATTAAAATATATACGTAATAACATTTTTGGGTATTTTTCGGAAAACGACTCGATCTGATGCACCAAAAGACAAAACAAAGTAAAAATATGATCCGCAAGTTTTAAATAGGGTGTATAATTAAAAGTAAAATAAAAAAAATTGACAAATATCTTTCAAAGGTCAGATTTAAAATTATTACATTTTAAAATGTTCCGAGTGCGAAACTGGTTTGCTTTTCATAAAAACCTTCTAAAAACGCGTTTTTTTTCCTTCTTTGGTAAATGCACTCTACCATTCAATTAGCATTCAGCATAGACAACACGAAGCTAAGAAAAGCCTCCGTCTGCTGCATCTTTCGAGTGTATGAATTCGAACTAATTCGTTCCGTAGATCGAAAAATGTTTATAACGGTAGTGTCATAAAACTCCTAATGGAAGTTTAATATCTGCATCGTACGCGAAATGACCGGCTATTCTCACGATGCAATTATCTGGCTCAAGACGTGTTATCCGATAAAACAAATCAACAACGTTCCGCGAATGTAACGCCGCGTTCTTAAAAAAAACGTTCAAGAGAATGGAATCTGATAAAGTACTCGTAAATCTTCTGAGAGAGAGCTCAGGGCGATAAACTGGAATGGAGAGAAGAGGAAAAATAAATGAAAACGTTCTTTCAATGCTTTCGTATCATAAAGTTTTACCGCCAAGTAACACGTTGGTCATACGCAGGTCCAACTCTAGGCGTGTGCGACGCGTGCCACCGCACTCGGGTTAAGCCTTCCGAGGGGCGGCCTTCGAGTCGACACTAGATGTATTTCACTTATAAACGTCTCTAAATTTGTTTTAAAGTTAAATAACATTAAATAAACTGCACCAGGCGTTAAAGGAATAACGCATAAACCGAACAAATGCAAATCTAGGGATATTTGTATTTAAAACGAAATAAAATAAGAATCACTTTTTAAAAAATCCCACTTTGTTTATTAGAAACACGACACGGGTTTCAACGGTTAAACATCATCTTCACTTGAAGATGACGTTGAAAGCAGGATCGTATTTCTAATAAATAAAGTGGGATTTTTTAAAAAGTGATTCTTATTTTCTTCCACTTTAATTATGCAATTCCACAGTGTTACGGCGAAACAAATAAGTTTTGTATTTGTATTTCGTCAAGCTAGAAGAATTTCCTTCGCACACCCCCATAAATACCGGCTCTGGTCATATGGGCTGAGTAGACCTCTAAGACGAAACAATTACTCTCTTTTACGACATACCTTCGAGCGTAAAAAAGTGTTGAGATAGTTTTGTTTCACAGTCCAGCCACAGAATATGTAAATGGATTGATTTTAAATTTCGGAAAGCATGGTCATAGTTTTTTTTTCATTATTTATAAAAGCGCCAATATGTGGAAATCTTTTGAAGCTCAGAATTCATGTATTGCGAAGAAAAATGGATTACCGTAGACGACAAATAAATTATTTGGAGGGAAATCTCATCATAGTACTGTTTGAAGCAAATTTAACTTCTATATTCACATCCAATATAGTTTCAGAACGGTTTAACCCTTCAGGTAAGAGATTATTTTACATATATTCAATCTTAACGGCAAGCGGTGGTATTTCAAACTCAAATTCCATGGGAGCCAATAGCGATAATTTCAAAACAATGGCGGGCCGCGTGTGACAATTAGAAATATATGGGTGCTGTGTGTCATAATATAGAGAATAAGAATTTTGTTGGAACTTAAAAATTCACGAGGAAATGGCATATACTTCAATAAAAAACTAATATCCTATCCTTTATTTTTTTTAACGACCTGCTGATTCCCTCTTGTCTACGCGCAATGGGTATCTAAGAGGTAGTGCAATGAATATCTGGTCCGTTTCAAAAGTTCAAGAGTAAAGGTGACGCTCGACGTTTTTTAATGCATTAACCCTAGAATGATAACGCTATTTTTAGGTACTTATTAGTAACGCTGCGTCAGTTTGACTCACATAAATTTGGAATAAGGAAATCTTTAAAAACTGTTTTTAAATGATTTTTAATAACGTCAAAATGTAGTAAATGGTGCTCGCCACAGGCTTCTTGCAAAGTGTGCAAACAGTGGAAGTTTTCCTTCTCTTGGCATAATGGCACAAATGGCAATACTTTCGTGATATGTATCGCTCTATCGCTTGATGTATTTCAGGAACCTTTTTTCCTTTCCTAAGGCTTTGCAAATCATAGCTTTCAGATCATTACTTAAATTTGTCAAACTAAGTTTTTGCCATTGGCACGTCAGGCCCTTGTTTAACTTTTGCATAAATTGTAGCCGGTAACGGTGACCGGAGAAAGATAAAGTGTTGCTCCTTTGACAGCACATAGACAACTAACTAGAGGAAGCACTGCTAAGAGAGGGGGGAGCGTGATTGAACAAGAAACAGCGTTAGACTCATCTTTCGGTAATGTGCGAGTCAAAGCGACTCACGATACCATTCTACGGTCAGTATCGGCTGAAACCAACACTTCATTTGTGACCAGCTGTTTTTTACCTTTACGAACCTGCTGGGTTCAGGAAATATTTTTATTTATGTCATTCCCTTTGTTATTCCGTGATAGAATCGTCCAATCTAACTCTTCCACCTATTTACAGTAGAATCGAAGTAATGACAGGGCTGTATTTTGTGAACTGGCTGGCCGAATATGACCGTGGACCGCGTGTTTGAAATCCCTGGACTAGCGTATTAATCTTCCTTAATTCATTTACTAATGTAATGCCCGCACATTGGCTAATTAAACTGAATGTCAAAATCTTTTATCGATGGAGTCAAACAGTCCCCATATTACGTTTACACTAGAGACCTCTACATCCCCCCCGTAACACGCATAATTTCCGTAGCGTAAAAAGAAAAATGGCCACGAGATAGCCGTAAATATTTTCGTGAAATTTCTGTGGTTGATGGTTGGCGGCGGAAACCTTTCTTCCCGCCCAAACTGAATGGAACTAGGCACGCGTCTTCGCGGGGAGAGGGAGGAGGGGGGATGACAAAACGTCGCAAACATTTCAAAAGCGCGGACAATGTGCCAACGACAAAAGGGCAAAAATTTTTTCAGACCTTCGATCGTTCGCCGAGCGCGGCGCTGCCGCCAATTTAATGCCGCAGTTCACGGCGCTTCAATAGATTATATTCATGAAAGGGCATATTTTTTTTATAGTGTTCCTCCGCGGAAAGACCTTTTCGCACGGGAGGTCTTTTTCTTACAAAGGAGGAGTAAGAGGAACTCGACGAGCTCCGATGAAAGGAATCAACCGACCGTTCAGGAATGATTTTTTCCGAGGCTTGAATAAAGAAAATGACTACGCTAGAATTATAAATTGAGAAGGATTGCTGTAATATAAGCGAAGACGGGAACCTTCCTTTTCATTTTAATAAATTAAATCTTACAGCAATTTCTTTTCATTAGTATAAGAAAAATTGCATTGAATGTGGCAGGAATAAAAATGAGACTATTATATTCCTCACATTAAAATAAAATAAATGAATAAATAAATAAATACGAATATAACTGCCCAGGAACAACTTAAGTACAATTGAAAGTTGCAATTAAAATATGCAGTTCGAGATAAGCAAAATTTATATTTGAAAGAATTTCTCTATGAAACGACCATTTGTTCAACAACCAAATTGAAACGCCGTCGATTATCTCCAAGATCTTACTACAAAAATTATACATCCGTCAATAATTTTTTAAAGTGGCCACTTTGGTTGGTATATGATCCTCAAAAATCTAATGAACTATTTGGCAGAACCCTGTCCTAAGAGACTGAAGAGAAAAGAATGTGCTTAGTTATTAACGAGCAAAGATGTATATTCATTGCCAGTAATATTATTGTATCGCTTAAATTTCCAGTTCCTATTATAAATCTATTTAATATAAAATTTACATGCGATTGTTTGAATTTTACGTTAGGGAACTTATAAATAATTTTGTAAATCAAGTTAACGTTGCGGCAAACATCTAAAGAGAATGTTATGTTCTGTTGTTTACAACCGTAATATCACTAGTCATAAAAGAGATAGAGCGAGTAAAGAAAACAATAACGCACGGGTTGGGCCGAAGTCCATAAATGAGACGACACGAAAATACGCGGATTTCCACGCCGTTCGCAGAACTCGACTACTGCGACAAGAAAACCTTTCATTCACGATTACTCGCGGAGTCGTGAAGCTCTTGGCACGCTTCGCTCCCTTTTCTTTCCGGGAAGAGGTAATCCTCTCTTGCTTCCCACCTTTAAGGCCAAAGACGCTTGGCCGCTTAGCATGCCTTTGCGACCGCGAATCGAAAATTGATCGCTCGCCAATGACAAGTGAAGCGCGAATTCCGTACAAAAAAAATCTTCGCACGAACCCAAAAGAAAACAATTCGTCGAACGTTAAAATACGCCTTCCTACCGAGTCGCATCAAACGTTTTACGAGAGCGGGAGAGACTTACCGAACGTGATGGGACGTGATGGGTTGGTTGTTTTGCAAATCTTCCTAATACTGCAACCCAGCCAAAATCCCCCCTCCCGCCTTACTCCCTTGGAGTGGGATGGTGGAGAGAGAGTGCGAGAGAGTACGAGAGAGAGAGAGAGGAAGAGAGAGTGCGAGAGAGAGAGAGGGAGAGAGAGAGAGAGAGGGAGAGAGAGAGGGAGAGAGAGAGAGAGAGAGAGAAAAAGAGTGCGAAAGAGAGTGCGAGAGAGAGTGCGAGAGAGAGGAAGAGAGAGAGAGGGGAAGAGAGAGAGAGGAAGAGAGAGAGAGGAAGAGAGAGAGAGGAAGAGAGAGAGGAAGAGAGAGAGAGGGGAAGAGAGTGAGGGGAAGAGAGAGAGGGGAAGAGAGAGAGGGGAAGAGAGAGAGGGGAAGAGAGAGAGGAAGGGAGAGGGGAAGGGAGAGAGGAAGGGAGAGAGGAAGAGAGAGAGAGGAAGAGAGAGAGGAAGGGAGAGAGGAAGAGAGAGAGAGGAAGGGAGAGAGGAAGAGAGAGAGAGGAAGAGGAAGAGAGAGAGAGAGAGAGGAAGAGAAAGAGAGAGAGAGAGGAAGAGAGAGAGAGGAAGAGAGAGAGAGGAAGAGAGAGAGAGGAACAGAGAGAGAGGAACAGAGAGAGAGGAACAGAGAGAGAGGAAGAGAGAGAGAGGAAGAGAGAGAGAGGAAGAGAGAGAGGGAGAGGAAGAGAGGAAGAGAGAGGGAGGAAGAGAGAGGGAGGAAGAGAGAGGGAGGAAGAGAGAGAGAGGAAGAGAGAGAGGAAGAGAGAGAGGAAGAGAGAGAGAGGAAGAGAGAGAGGAAGAGAGAGAGAGGAAGAGAGAGAGAAAAAGAGAGAGAGAGAGGAAGAGAGAGAGAGGAAGAGAGAGAGAGGAACAGAGAGAGAGGAACAGAGAGAGAGGAAGAGAGAGAGAGGAAGAGAGAGAGAGGAAGAGAGAGAGAGGAAGAGAGAGAGAGGAAGAGAGAGAGGAAGAGAGAGGAAGAGAGAGAGGAAGAGAGAGGAAGAGAGAGAGGAAGAGAGGAAGAGAGAGAGGAAGAGAGAGAGAGGAAGAGAGAGAGAGGAAGAGAGAGAGGAAGAGAGAGAGAGGGGAAGAGAGTGAGGGGAAGAGAGAGAGGGGAAGAGAGAGAGGGGAAGAGAGAGAGGGGAAGAGAGAGAGGAAGGGAGAGGGGAAGGGAGAGAGGAAGGGAGAGAGGAAGAGAGAGAGAGGAAGAGAGAGAGAGGAAGGGAGAGAGGAAGAGAGAGAGAGGAAGGGAGAGAGGAAGAGAGAGAGAGGAAGAGGAAGAGAGAGAGAGAGAGGAAGAGAAAGAGAGAGAGAGAGGAAGAGAGAGAGAGGAAGAGAGAGAGAGGAAGAGAGAGAGAGGAAGAGAGAGAGAGGAAGAGAGAGAGAGGAAGAGAGAGAGAGGAAGAGAAACGAGGGGAGTATGAATAAAGGAAAAGGAGAAGCCAGCTATTGCTCTTTGAGATCCGGGCGCACGAGGTTGCGTAGCGAATAACCTTGACCTATATATTCGAGCCGGTTCGTCCTTCCCTCTTTTCTCCATCGAATTGGGTCCCGAAAAATTGCACCGGTTCCTGGGAGCCGAGATAAGCGGTCATATCGCATGAGTGGCAATGAATATTGCACGCATTCAATTCGATAAACATCTTCTTTACACATTCACGATAACAATTACAACCTTCATGCATCAAAGAACTTGGATATATCTGGCAATAATCTTAACAAGTGAGGGAAGAATTGCAGAGCAAATTGCATAAGCTGCTTTTTTGCTTCCAGGACAAATCGTCCAATAAATTTCGACCATGACATTTCGTCCAGACGTTCTTTGGTCCAAAGCCATTTTGTCCGATCACTTTTGTCCAATAGTGTGTTGTCCAACAGATTTTTTGTCCAATACGATTTTACCCATTATCATTCACGTCCGGTGTAGATTTCTGTCCATTTTTTGTTTTTCAGAACTATTTAAATTTTAACATTGTTGGCCGTTACGTCATTATTAAGGATAACTACAACAAATATTGTTAGACAACAACATAAAAGTGTTTAATTATTAAGTATTCAGTTCTGAAGGTGTTTGGAGCAAAAATATTATATTTCACTGATATTTTAATCCCCAAAATTTTATACAGAGAGAAAAAGGTAGAATGGAAAAATTAATAGAATCAACGAAAGGCAAGTATTTGCTGGAGAATGAATTTTTTTTTCCTATTGTTTTTTTGGGACTAAAAAGCTTTGCACAATAATATTTAGTGGACAAACAAAGTCTTTGACTAAAATAGATAGGAAGAACGAAATATTACTGGATTAATAAACAGATGGACTTAATGCAATCTGGACAAAATGTCTATTGGACAAAATTATGTTTTGGACAAAAAGTCTTTGGATAAAATGTCTGGACACCGCTTTTTTCGCCGACTGCTATTTTTCCTTCGGAGTAAAGAATCGCAGATGCGATGTATTATTGGTTGCCTACATTTTGCAGCGGCATGTAAGTTTTAGCAATTTTTTCGAGCGGAAGTGCCAAAAACCTTACTAATAGCTTGACCTAAATGAGCGCTACGTGCTTCTCCTCCCCAGTTCGGAACGAGAGGACATTTCAAAGCGATGGGAGACATCAACATTCGATTAAGCTTTATATTTTTGTATAAGGAATGGGATTTTTAAGTCCCATCAAGACAAAAAAGGGCTAAGACGACCGTCTTCGACTTTGGTCATATTGATTCACAGACGCGAAGGATGCGGAGGAAAGTACGCGGAATCGCGAAAAAGGACGCGATTTTCCTCGGAGGATGCGGTACGATGCAAACGGTCGCCTCGATCGACCGCTAGATGTTATGCAACGCGGCGGTGCGGGAGTTGGTCGATACCTTCCGACGCTACCGCCGCTTTCGGGGTAAAGGAATCGAATGCGTAATTTTTTTATTGACAGCTACCGTAAAAAAAAAGGAAAAACAAACGAAGGGGACGTGTGATTTCATCGATTTTTTCCACCGAGGTTCAGGTAAGACATTGGGAGGATGAGACGAGCGTGTTTGGAGAAAGATAAACATCGCAAAATTCGGGAAAATCCTTTTCGTCGAAAAAGAAAAAAGAAGAGGAGCTTTCGGGCTTGGTTGCGGAAATTTTCCTCGAGGTTGAAGAAATACCTTTCTATGCATCTACAAAAGTTGAGAATCGTTCTATAATGTAAAGAAATTGATTATTCCCTTACAGATTTTACAAAGAAACTCAATGAATTGGTATATTCGAGATTGACGACACTTAAAATAACCGGTAAAATATGAGAAATACCCATTGACTTAGGTTAAAAATCAGTTTTAAATGAAATGCGTCCAAATAACAAGGTTGTAACTACAGTTAAGATACAAATAAGAGATTAACGCAATTCCACACTGCCGCTAATTAAAGCGGCAGATAAGGAGAAAACACTTCTAAGAAATGCCCCACTCATGAACCGCCGATATAATAAAAGAACTTGGGTTACGCGATAACAAAACGATTGCAAAAGAAATGTTTTTGTCCCTCCCAATCAACTGATATATCTTCTGTGATTATCCCATTCATTCTGAAATGGCGAGTGTTTTTTTGTCCATCTTAAATTCGATATCATTTGTAAGAAAATTATATTGTAACGCAGCGACCAACTTTTGAAAATGTAAATAAATACATAAATTCCCGCTATATTTACAATAAAACAATAAAAAGCGGGAGAGCTCAAATGCACCGTTGAAGGTGTGAAACCACTTTTAACATTCCAAGCAAATTGTTTGGTTCATTCGGAAAGAATTAAAACGACGGTAGCAACAAAAATAAATTTCATTATTTTAGGCATACCTAGGTCCAAACTTCGAGTACCCATCTCAATTTTAATTTATTTTAAGAACCATATTTAACTGCGATAAAATAAAAAAAAACTCAATATATTCTCGTAAATAATCTAACCTCCAATTTCTATTCTAAAGGCGGCGGAAAAATACTAACACCATGGAGTCGGATAATTGAGAGTCATGTGAGTTCGCCGTGAGTAAACCTCGAGCCGAACGCGGAGATTGATTATCGTTAAACGGGTGTACGCAACAAGGAAAGTGTGAGGCGCGGTCATAATCGAGTCTAAACAAGGAAACCTCACGACACGGCTTTAGCGGACGGATTTTATCGAGCTCCAACGCAAGAAGCCAATCATCATCCTTCCAAGAAGTCAATCCGCAAGGGGTCCATCTTTCCCGGTATTTCCTCGCTGTTACGGTGACTTGCACTCACTCGGTGTGCCTGCCGACACGAGGCGTCGGCAAAATCCAATTTCAAGACGAAAAGATATAAATAACGATGAGGCGATTCAATCCGAAGACAGAACACGCATACGAATGAATGAGTGACACAATGGTCAAAATACGCTCTACGAATACACAATGGAGGAGATGTATGTATGACGCGTAAAATAACGATCAGCAACTCGAAAATCGGCGGCGAAATTGTGATAAATACGTAACAATTTTTTTGGACGGTGCCAAGAAAAGCTAGCGAAAAAATCCGGAAAAATTTGATAGGATGATAAAGAAATTGGGCTGAAAGAGATCTGGCAATTGCTTATTTGGGAAAGTAAGTGAGGGAAGAATTGTAGAGCAAATTGCATAAAGAGCTTTTTTCACCGACTGCTATCTTTCCAGTGAAGTAAAGACTGTAGCTGCGATGTATTGTTGGTTGCCTACATTTGCACTTTTTAGCTACTTCATTATTCGCCATTAGCCGATTCAAGATCCACTAAATTCCTACCATACTCAGGTATGATAAAGACCAATCGATCCTGAAAATTCGTTGTCTCTAGGTTGAAGGATTCCAGAGATATTTCCCGTACAGACGGTCGGACGGACAGAAAAACCGAATACATAAACCCCTTTGTTTTTAGAAAAAAAGCACTAAAAATGATTGAGACGGATCAAACGATCGTCTATTTAGTGTCGTGTTCTAATTCCGGCGCGATTTGGATTTATTTTCGTAACAAATATTTCTGGCAACCCAGACGAGAGCACGCCGTTCTAGAAATAGCAAAGAGCATAACAAAGATGAGGCAAGTAACACCTTGCTCGGTGAGAAAGCATACATTCAAATTTTTAACATAACA
The DNA here is from genome assembly GCA_028673005.1 of Tanypteryx hageni. NCBI lineage: Eukaryota > Metazoa > Arthropoda > Insecta > Odonata > Petaluridae > Tanypteryx > Tanypteryx hageni. The sequence goes on from CM054117.1 coordinate 47,067,689, forward strand.
CTTTCAAAGTAAATTCCCCGAACTAAGGAGACGGTAGCAAATTCTCAGAAAGGAAAAAAGAACAAGTTTCAGAGCAGCTCGTACAAAATTGAAATCTACATACATATGATTAAGAACTTCGACAAGTTTCTAACAGGTTGGGCAAACCGACTTTAATCGCTCAACTAGCGATCATCTTGATAGATATTTCAGGACAACCTTGGAGGTGCGAATGAATAACGGCCTGACGATGTTTAAAAACCGCGAACGCAGAATACACAGACTATTTTACGAGCAGGGAATTTTGAGAGTGATGAAACTTTAATACACGAGAGTGATGATAAAGAAAAAAGAAAAACACTGTCCATCATATGTGCTCGCAAGGAACCTTCATATGCTTCCGATTAAATGCGAAATAATAATTTTGGACGTTTGTTTTAAATAGGATACCAGAGTACAAGGAATATTTAAATTAAGGGCATTTAAAGTCCAGTGCTGTACTGCCGCAAACGATTAACTAAAAAAACAATAACATTTCTCTAAATGTATTGAATATCAAGCCTGGAAAAATCTACTAAGGTTGGTTTTCGCGGTAAAATTTACTTGCTGACGTCAAATGCTGTAATATCTCTACAAGAGTTGCTAAAACAAGATATTTTTATAACGCTGCCAATAAAGGAACAAAAAAGCATTCACATTACTAAAACTTTGATCAGGACTGAAATTTAAGAAATAGACGCCAAGGTCATGTTGTAAAGGGACTTTTTCTTTGAACATGAATTTGCACTTGAAAAAAAGTTCAAAAGACTTCTTTCCAATTTATATTTCAGCAGCTGAAAAGAAATATAGACGAGAGCACAAAAGATTTTCTTATGACTTGCTTCCAGGGTTACAAGAGAAAATTGGTTCAACGAATCCTCTGACGCACCAAGCCAAAATATCGAGGATGTCTAGTCAAGGGCGAATGAACGAAGATAAAATGGATGAGGTCATTCGCGATTTTGGAGTGAAACGAAGCGTATCGCAAAAACAAATATTTACGAGCGCGTTTCAATTCGAATACAAATGGTTATGACATGAAAATGCAATATGTGTTTTGTACAAAGATGAACTGGCGATTAAGTATTTGACATTATCGTAAATAAAATTTAATTTTTTTTGCTGAGTCAAAGATATATAAAAGGAAAGCATAAGCCTTATCCATTAAACTCGCATCCATAATACAGAAACGGGATTCGTTAAAAGTTATGTATAAAGTACCCAGCAAATTAGTTTCCTTAACAAAAGCTAAGATCTAAAGAAGGAGCGTTAACTACGATTTTAAATAGTTATAAAATTATTTTATATGATTTTGATTTAGGATTTTTTTCGACATTTCAATTCTGAAAATTTCTCGTCAGTTCTAATTTCCGAGTTTTTTACTGAAAGAAGCGTTAAATACCTTAATCTACTTATGGGAATACAAGGGCGTGAGTAGCTTTTTGATAACTTTAAATTTGAAAAAGATCATTCATTTTAAAACATAGTTATTGGCAATGTCCAACATATCATCAAAGCTGCACCTACACTGCTATAGATTGATGCCACTCTGTATTTAAACATTATTAAATCCAATAGTTCTTTGGTGTTCATAGTTTTCAATCCCATCTTTCAAAACAGTGTTTGTTGCTGGCGAGAGAAGTTCGTCACAAAGGCCTTGATCAATAAATTTCTAATAATGTTTTGTGAATATTCTTTGATTTCTTTTTCATTCAATTTAGTGAGAGTCTTCTAAGCATTTTTCTTCGGAGCCCTCAAAAATCTTGGGGCTTCAATGCACCGCGTCGGCCCGCATCCCCCAAGTTACGCCCCTGATTTAACGTCTTTTATTTCCGGAGTTTTGAACCTCGAAAAAAAAACTTTTTCGTAACCAAGAAAGGAGAAAAATGCGTCAAAATATTCACCATTTTCCTCCGTCATTTTGCATTTCGACCAAGAGCTATTACCGCTAAAAATCCGCTAATGTCGCGCCAGGGGCATCTTTTCGATTCGCTCGATCGATTGCGCGCAGAGTTTCGGTTTCGCAGGAAACACCCGTTCTTCATTTGGCTCGGAAACACTCGCAAAAATTACAGCGAAGGCTTAAAACGGGCATAGCCTTCCATCCCAATTAACATAAACAAGCTCACAAAAGACTAGCGCGCGTTCCGTCTTTTTTTTGCTTGAAATTTTTTTCCCGCCTGCCATTGTTCGGGAAACTCGTCGCTAATACCGTCGTCGCCGCCCAGAAAAAGAATTCCCAACGGTGACGTTGACCTTTCAGGGTCAAAATGACAGTTTTCTACGTTGCGTCATCCGCAGATCTCTAAAAGGATGTAGGTGTAAAAAGAAATAGGTCCGATTTTGCGCATATGATCCTTTTTAGAGGATGTGAGTGCGAAAGATGAATTGTGAATGTAGAAAAAAATCCGGCGTCTACTTATTGATTGTAGTGAGTGCATTATAGATAAAAAAGAAAGCTACCGAGACTGACGATCAGGTGAATGAAGCAATATCTATGGAAAAATGTCTACAGAGTGAACCTGAACGTGAGAAATGTCCAAATCATCCCCAAATAGAAATCCGGACCATGGTTTGTAACGGTGAGAAACAGAAAGCGAAGTGTTCAGGACTTGGCGTCTCACTGTCAGCAGCAAGAATTTCTCTCTTGTCCCTCCTCTTTATCTATTTAAAATCAGAAAGACGTAACTCGTGAGTCCTGCGATCTTTATCTCGATATCTTCTACGAGATAAAACGGCGTTAAAACGCGAAGTCATTCGTTGGAATGACCAACGGTATTAAGATTAGATCATAGAATTAAGAACACCGATTGAAAACGGATGGATTTATTAGTTACCTATATTATTCCAAGGAAATCAAGCCGACGTCGGATGAGATCCTCGCTTGAAAAGCGTTCAACATCAAAATAGCCTATATGGGTATAGCAGCGCCATAGAATAGATCTTATATGAAAATCATATTGAATTTCGGCTCCAATGTAACTTTTTGTTTTTTTATGAAAGTTCATAAAAAAAAACAAAAAAGTCACAGTAAAAACAAAGGAAGAAAAGTGTGCTCCATAAATGGCATACACAGAGCCTCTTGCGCTGTATTTATATATGACTGGGGTTTCTGTGTATACGAAATCAAAATCTTATCCAAGTTGGCCTGAATTGGTAAAATAGACATTTTAAAATGAATACACCAAGAAGTAACCACTTAAAAGTTATTAGCTGCCACTAAAACGTCGCTTACTTAACAACTGAATGCCGATCTAGTTCCAAATTTTTGCCATATAATCTTTAACGACGGACGCTTGACGGATTTTAATGACATTTAACGAGATTCGAGTAAAAGTTTGTTTAATCCCCTAATATAAAGTGGAAGTTCTAATAGACAGCTAGGGCCCAAATTATATTTGGAGGATAAATTTCAATGAGGATCTTTCATACTAAATTTAATTAAATCCCATCAAAATGTCAAAGGGATGAAAGACGCTTCGCTTGTCATGAACTCCTAAAAATCATACGATTCTAAACGGCGTAATCGCGTTATTCACACTCGTATAACAGAAAGGCGTTTCCATCTTCCTCCTTCATGGATACAACTATCGGAAAATGCGCGTGCATTGTAGATAAGGTAAACAGAGAGAGAAAGAGTCGCTTCCCGAAACGAAACACGCTACCGCACGATGAAACCGCGAGAGGGCGCTTTTAAGTCACGGGTCCATCTCGCAAGTCATTATGACTTCGCACGTTCTCTCTCGCTTGAGAGGATGACGTCATGTGTTCTCGTTGGAAGATAGCGCCGCCCTCGCGAACTGGAAGGAAGTACATGAGGATAATTCTGGAGTCTGCAGACTGTCAAGTGACCATAAAGAAAACGCTTGCTTAAAAGGCCTTCCGTAGAGGCAAAGGCTAAAGGATACGAGGAAAACCACGCGAGTTATAAAAACCCCATCTCGAAAGGCGTACCGAGACATTTTTTTCTTTCCACTCTTCCCGCATCCTTGGGATCGGCAAGAGACAACGGCCGCGCATAATCAGCACGCGGACCGTCTCAACTTTTCCTTATACGTACTACATATATATATTAACAAAAGGTAAAAATAAATGAAGAGCCGGATTACCTTCCGCAGGTTTCCTCTCCACCCGAAGGTTCCTCCACCTCTATATCCCTCCCTTATTTTTCTCGCCCTCTCGCTGACCTTGATTTCTAAAACGACCTACGAGAATCCAGATCAAAATCCTCAAGGTCGTGGGTAACCCTTGACCCGCCTCATTCACGAAATTCCGTGAAGAGGAGGTGACGCGAGAGATCGTTATTCCTGGGCAAGAAGTTTAATGATGCCCAAAAGGAAGAAGAAATGCGAGAGAGATAAGGGAGTGGGTGGGAACGCAGCGCAATTTACAAAGATCAATACTCGCAAGAAAGCGCGAAAACTGGTTCCGTGCGTCTGAGCTCTTCAGAGTTTGAACCTCCCCCCCAGCGGTTCACGGGGAAAAGGAATGACGCATCAATTTGTTCGAAAGTTTTCGAATCTGAAATAGCATTTTTTTGCGTGAATGTCTTGTTTTAACCTTTGGCTAGTGAGGTGAAATTACGATCAAATTGTAATTGAGGTGCGGTCTCCCAGATCGCTATTGTTTTTAAATTATATATTCGCTAGCTATATCTATTGGATTTCCCGTGTTTAATTCTGTTATAAGGGTTAAGAGGTAATTTAAAAAACGCAATATTCACTTTATTTCTTTGTGAAATGTAAACTAACGGGAAGTATAGGTGCAATTTGGTACTATAACTTGGTGGTGTCGCACAGAGAGTACCTCAGTAGCTAAAGGTTAATTTCAGAAAATAAATACAGATACCGCAAAAGTTATCGATAGCAAAAAATACACATACGATCCACACTGTTTTTAAAATTTACGCTTGTTTCTTGCCTAATTATATCACAATTGCCTTATTTTGCATACTTTCCTTAACTATAAGTTATCACGAAGACATCATAAATAAAACCAAAACATATTATGAGATTTTCAATATATGACGATACCTTAATTTAAAATAGCAAATATTTGTGTTATAACCGATATCGACAGATTGAAATGCAACTGTACGTCAGATTAAAAAGATTTTAAAAACATTCTCTCTTCCGAAAACCGGCGTTTCGTGAATGCAAATTGAAATTTTCAAGAAATTTAATGAATCAAGCAAGAAAAAATTGTAGTTATGGCATTCCAGCGCTGTGACTATTTTTTAAAACAACCTTTCTCCCCGGCGAACTTATTACCTAGGTAACGTAATTCTAGGCTCGATCACCATATCATTATAGGAAAGGTCTGCAACTGGACCCATTACTTCAATTCAGAATATACAGAAAAGTACAGACGCAGATTGTTAGCGACACGCACAACTTCCATTATTAAGGTAAATATCCTCCACGAGAACGAACGAAGAAACTGTTCAACAAGTCTACATGTTCACGAAACAGGAGCTGATAATTGCCGCAAACATTGCGCGATGTTAACAATAACAACTGAACAGCTATTTGTCACTCTCAAGTTCTTCCAATACATTGGATACAGACGTACGATAAGAGTTGACCATGACTATGACTATGACTTAGCCAGGTGAAAGTATTCAAAGAGCGATTGATAACCCCCGAATATTATGAAAAAAAAACAATTTCCATCGTATCATTATATAAAGATTATAAAAGATTGCTACTATGAGGCCACGCCAGCATTTTTGAAAATCAGGCTCTTGGTTTAACATAATTAACCCCACATTTTAAGATTTCACGCTCATAAGTCACGTTCTTGGAAACGCAGCAACAGCTTTCGTTAAGAGGTCGTTTCTCATTTTAATAGGTGGATAGGATGGAATTTTAAAACGGCAATGGATAAGGCCTCGAACCTATCCTCTGAGAGGAACAAATGCAAACTAATGAACGACAAAATCGACATTAGGGAAATTGTATTTTTCGTCATTTTGCGAACCATATCACTTGAATTCATTTATAAGATTAACCGTAACAAGTGAATCCATTTCAGCTTTCCAGCTTTTGCGATTATCCGGAACGAATGTATCGATTCATCCACGAATCGAATTGAAATAGACGATCCCTACTTGTAACTTTAAATTATCAATTCCGCCCAATTTCGCATCAACAAAAGCTATAATACAATACGCTTTGAATGGGATTTTTTTCACTCATCCAACTTTTGAAACTTCGGAACCCTCTCGAGAAAATCCTGTGTGCGCCACTGGCAGGACCTGAATATTTAAAGAAGCCGCTCGGAACACACCCGAACACCGACTGCTGTATAATTCCCCCTCTTCAAGTTTTCCAAATATTTTTTTATAAAAGCTAGAACAAAAGCTGGTGGAGGTCATAAATTTTCTGCGGCTTGCAACCTCCGCCACAGGGCTTAAGGTATAAAGAGGTTGGTTTCGAGTCTATAACCACTTACCGCCGTAGAATCAATCGCATCGCAACATAGAACCTAGACCTTATCCATTACACGGCGTCTTTCTTTCTTTCTCTCTCTCTCTCTCTCTCTCTCACACACACACACACACACAAACCCCGACACGCCCCTTAAGAGCTTGCAATAATTCAACGCACGGGTAGTTCCGACCACTTCCCCGACACACACACATACAGCCTCCTCCTAATGACGCGTTACGCAACGCATTTTATCTCGCGGGAGTAGAAAAAAACTAAAACCTCGGTTAAGACCACGCGAAAGAGGAAGAAAATGTTTTAACGTAATATTTATTAATCAGCGAATTGCCACATAGGAAGGAAGGCTGGTTTGAAACTGAAACGTGAATGTTTACATTTATTGTCGATAGGAATTACCTCTATAAGCTATCACGTGCATTTAAATGAGCGTTTCAGCACTCGAAAGTTTCGCTGTTTAGCTACGAGACATAAATAGTGGCATTTTTAAACAAAAAAATTGTCTACATTGAAAATTTTCGTTTTACTTTTCCGTTCTACGCTTTTATCTCAATAATCGTTAACTATGCAACAACGACAGTTCAAGAAAGAATTATCGAGTTTTCCTAAAGGCTGAAATCAAATTGAAAAACTATGTTTCTTCGATAGACATGCAAATTTTGGGAAACCAGATGCGCATTACAACTGCAAAGCAGTCATCGGAGATTCACAGACAGTAGATACTATATATCGTTCTTTTTTTTAGAATCTACTTTCCATTGATAACCACTGATTATGGTTGCGTTTCGGCCGAAATGCGCACCTGTTTTCCCGAACCTTCTTTACGGGTATCGGGGAAACAGTTTCCCACTTGAGTTGAGCCATAATCCATTCCATTCCAACCTGAGACGTCCGTTGAATACGAGTCGTAAAAGGAACTCGATGGCTCCTTATTCATAATTACATACGTTATTAAAGATACAATACGGCCGTTTGCGTTATAATGGCTTTTCAGAAACGCAGAAAATGACGGCGGAGGGGAAAAAGTTCGAGCGGGCAGAAAAGACAAAAAGGGAGGCAGAAAGTGGAATTCTTCCCGTTGAATAAAGAATGACGCAACGTCAGCCCCTTCCCTTCCCAAGGACGATTTATCGATCTCAGGCCATAAAAGTAAGGCCGCATTCCGCGATTCTCTCTCTTTCTCTCTCATTGCTTCGCACTTCGTACTTAGTGTTTTAAAAAATATATTTACGTACAATCGATATATCGATTGCGCGCACAAAGAACGTGAATGGAAAGAGGCGCGCAAATTTCTTCGACCTTCCTTCAGTACTCGTGCGGGGAAAAAAGTGAACAGATACAAGTACGACCAGACATCTTTCGAAAGTCATCTGTTACGACGAAAAGACGATAAAATAGGAAGTCGTTATCAGATAACTGAAAGGAAGGAGGGGCATTTTTTCTGCGAGAGAATCTAAGAATGCCAAAAAGACGGAAAAATTTAGATAGGGCCTTTTCCTCCTAAATAAAGCGCAGTTGATTAAATCCTCCATCCGAGAATGAGATCACGATACTGTATTTCATGTTCTCTTACAATTGATTGCCCTTAAACTATCTTTGGAGTCGTTTCCTCTATCAGACGAAGGCAGATTATCGTGACACATCGATAAATTTATAAAACGTAAAATGATCCACTTTTATCAGTCTTATAAACTTTCTCATATTATCGTTATGCGTTTTTAGTGCGTTTTTTACTGAAAAACATCGCTCATGTATCCGGTTTATCTGTTCATCCGTCCGTCTGTGTGGGCAATATCTCTGAAATCCTGCAACGTGGAGGAGACATATTTTCAGGTTATTTTTGTCTATATGAGAGCTAGATATGATAAACATTTGTGAAATCTAGGATTAGCTGCTGGGAAGTTATTGGTGAATATATGAGGAAGGATCTGCCATAGATTTGGCCTGCAGAGTCAAAAAAGGGGGCTACGGGCAACAAATTGGAAAATCCATAAAATTTAAAGGATTTTACTGGCTAGGTGAATTTATATATGCAACACATGCACGAAAAAAACCTTAAGTGTAATTTATTCAGTAATTCTTCCCCAGATTGTTTCAGTTTGTAATGTTTCTGCTTGGTGTAATTTAGCACCCCAAAATTTGAAAATCTGTAAAACCATACTCGAACGCAGTTTTGTCGAACTCGACGTCCCTATCACCATTTGGATGTCCACCGATGTTAATGAACTAAGGAGGCGGTTTTTTACCATCGCTGACGACACGAACTGCGCATATACGAGAGAATAAGAACCCCTTCCGTGACAGTGACATGTGTCAAAACTTTCCATCGCTGAGGAACCCCTATAATCCACTCGCACCGAATGAGAAACGATTTCGGAGAAGATTAAACGACCCAAAATTTTGAAAAAAATAACAAACCGGAAACCATCGCAACGGACGGCGGAAACAAACTCAAAACGGTATCGATCCAAACATCCTTGAATTCGATAGCTCGACCGCTAAAGGGAACTCGATCTAGAGCACAAAGGAGCCACATCTACTATGAAAACCGCAGATAAGATACGAGCGAGTCACGGACGAAGAGCCGTGGGTAAAGGATAAAACCTCCCATCCGGCCTCGGCGGGGAAATAAACAAACGAGAAACGAATTTCCGCAAGGCACGCACGACCTCTGACAATGAGATTCCCATTTCTTTCCCGGGAAAGAAAAGGAAGGTCACGCCGTAAAACCTTAAGCGACGCTTTAAGAAGAAATATGAAAAAATACAAATGGGATGAACCCTATACGCGGTGAGACGATCCGATGAGATTCTTCTAATGGGATGAGGTGGCTTAAGGGTGCGTGGGACTAATGGCTGAAAGAAGAGCGCACTTTGGAAGGGGGATTTAATCAAGATCCCAACCCTTTTATTCCCCGACATCCATAAGGTACCGTACTGAGACCGACACGAATGTCCAAGGACATCATCGTCCCCGTAATTTTTTACGCGTGGAGGGCTGCAGTCGTTAACCGAGAGACGTCGACCGACACGAAAAGAGTGGGAGGGCAGAGAGAAAGGGGAAAGTGGGAGAGAAATAAATTGGAAGAGGCAAAGGAGGAGCATTAGAAAGGCGGGGAAAGAAGGAAAAAGAGAAGGAAACGGAAAGAGGTAGCGAGATAGGGCGTGATAGAGTGAAAGCGTGAGATAGGAATGGAAAGATGGGGAAGAAAGGAGAAAGGGGATGAAATAAAAGTGAATGAAATAAAGGCGAATGAAAGAAAGGGGATGAAAGAAAGGGGAATGAAAGAAATGGGAATGAAAGAAATGGGAATGAAAGAAAGGGGAATGAAAGAAAGGGGAATGAAAGAAAGGGGAATGAAGGAAATGGGAATGAAATAAATGGAATGAAAGAAATGGGAATGAAAAAAGGGGAATGAAAAAAAGGGGAATGAAATACATGGGAATGAAAGAAGGGAATGAAAGAAATGGGAATGAAATACATGGGAATGAAAGAAGGGAATGAAAGAAAGGGGAATGAATGAAATGGGAATGAATGATAGAGGACCAGAGAAAGGGGACAAGAGAAATGGGACAAGAGAAAGGGGACAAGAGAAAGGGGACAAGAGAAATGGGACAAGAGAAAGGGGACAAGAGAAAGGGGACAAGAGAAAGGGGACAAGAGAAAGGGGACAAGAGAAAGGGGACAAGAGAAAGGGGACAAGAGAAAGGGGACAAGAGAAAGGGGACAAGAGAAAGGGGACAAGAGAAAGGGGACAAGAGAAAGGGGACAAGAGAAAGGGGACAAGAGAAAGGGGGCAAGAGAAAGGGGGCAAGAGAAAGGGGGCAAGAGAAAGGGGGCAAGAGAAAGGGGGCAAGAGAAAGGGGACAAGAGAAAGGGACAAGAGAAAGGGACAAGAGAAAGGGGACAAGAGAAAGGGGACAAGAGAAAGGGGACAAGAGAAAGGGGACAAGAGAAAGGGGACAAGAGAAAGGGGACAAGGGAAAGGGACAAGAGAAAGGGACAAGAGAAAGGGGACGAAAAAGGGGATGAAAGAGGGTGAGAAAGAGGTGAGAAGGATGAGGGAAAGGGATGGTGAGAGGGAGGGAAAGTGAGGGAGTTTGGGATAGGGTGATGGGGAAAAGAAGTGGGGGAGTGAAAGAGAAAGTTGAGACGGGTGGTGAGTGGGAAAGTGAGAAAGGTGGGATGGAAAGGGAAGTGTTCAAGAGGGAAACTGAGAGAAAGAAATCTGCGAAAGAAATGAGAAAATGCGATAGTCGCATATACTGAAAGAGTAAGATAAGGAAGGAGCAGAGCAGTGGTTCTTACCCCGGGGTCCATGGGATAGATTCAGGGGTTCAGCGGAAAATTAAATATACAATATAATTGCAATTAAAAATGATGGGTATGCATGAATCAAGTATTAAATTAAAATAAAAACACTTCTCGTGTTCCCCATTCTCTCTCATTTTTACTGGAAACTTATGAAAATATATTCTGCCAGCGTTTCAGTCCATATCGAAAGTAACACCATAGACTTTTGAGGGGGTGTAGTGCATCAGGCAGTCTCTTGCGTCACTTATATCAGTGTTGCATCTCCTATTGTGATCCCTGATAATCCTAGAGAAAATCAAACCTATCCGCTCCTTCCTTCAGTCGATATCCCAAATTTAGTCGTGTTTGTACTTTCAGTATTACTTTGGAAATCTAGTTATTTATGATGCCCTCAATCACAGTAGGTACGTGATCCAATTACTGTTTGGATACAGTAAAATCTTACACATTTTCGGAAGAAAATATAGGTGATGATGTTTTCATAATATGCGTGATATTGAAAATCAGAGTAAGTTAACTTATATGCTTAAGCTTAGGGAAATCAACTTGATGTTAACTCAATTAAAGAAAAATAAGAAAATATATTTCCGTAAATCGATTTTTCTATAACTCGAATAATTTTTGCTTTTCCCCCTGAGATTCGAGTGATATAAGTTCCACTTTATATATAAAAATATATAAAAAATATATTTCCGTATTTTTTAAATTTTTACAACTCGAATAATTATGGAAGTTCCACTATAATTCGTTATGACGGCATTAATTTCCATTATAAGCATTAAAGCATCTTGAATTCCATTAAAAGCATTAAAGGTCAATTTAAAAGAAATAAGGTCGTTGCCATGGTTAGTATACATTTCCATTGTTGAAAAGAGGAAAAATTCACACTTTTCCCGATTTAAAGCAGACAGTTACGCTAATTCGGTATGCATTTGAATTCGGTCTTAAAAAATTAAGAACTCCTTTCTTTCAGCTAGACAACTGTTTTTTTCCGGATTCGTAACCCAATTTTAAGTAATTTAAAAATGCATTTTTTGAAAGCCTTGCACTGAATCCCATGTTTTTCTTACGAGTACTGAAATGGAACATTGGGGTTTAAAAGACCCCTTAAATATTGACTTTTTTGTAATTTTCGATTTTTCTCGTTGGTTGTGCCACTCGACCTACATACATGCCAAATTTTAGATTTCTGGCCCTTCTAGAAGTACCTAAGAGTTTCATGCCAGTCAGTGAGGCACAAGTAGCTTTATTAATATAGATAAATGGGTAATATTTTAGGGTCTGGGGATCCGTAGATGCAAAAGGGTTCATAATCCCTTGATAGAAGAAATAAGAGAGAGAGAGGAGGGTATCAATAGTGAAAAGGAAAGATTAAAAGATATAAATTAAATAGTGATGGATAGAGAAGGGCATTAGGGAAAGGGAAAAAGAGAAAGAACGAGAAGGGAGTGAGAGAAGAAAGAGATACAAGGGATAAGAGGAAGAGGGATGTGGAAAAATGAGGAAAGATATATAGGAGAGAGAGAGAGAGATATAGTGAATGGCAGAAAAGAGAATGGGAGGAGAGAGAGAGAGACAGAGAGAGAGAGAGAGACGGAGAGAGAGACAGAGAGAGAGACAGAGAGAGAGAGACAGAGAGAGAGAGAGAGACAGAGAGAGAGAGAGACAGAGAGAGAGAGAGACAGAGAGAGACAGAGAGAGAGACAGAGAGAGAGACAGAGAGAGAGACAGAGAGAGAGACAGAGAGAGAGACAGAGAGAGAGACAGAGAGAGAGACAGAGAGAGAGACAGAGAGAGAGACAGAGAGAGAGAGACAGAGAGAGAGAGACAGTGTCCCCAAAAAAGACAGGAGAAAGGGTCAGAAGGTGCGGGTGGTAAATTAGAGGGGATGTCTATCCCATTCTCCTTAATAGGACATGCGTGATAAACCCACCCGACGCGGAAGGACCATTGCATAACGGGAGAGGGAAGATTGAGCGAAGGAATCAAGGATTCCGGAGTTGTCGCGTGTTCGGAGGAGTTAAGATTGAGAGAAGAGCGAATCGATGGCTGGATATTTGACGCGATAATCGATATTCTTGGGAGGCGAAAGCAATTGGAATCGTTTCCATCGAAATAAAACGGGCCTTGTCAGGGGAACGTGAGAAAGGGTGGGAAAAATACAAACCTCCGACGAACTGCCTTTTTACGTCGCCAGTGAACAGAGGAGGGTATCCTATTTTGCTTCCTGGGACCACTGTGATCTGAAGTCGCGAAAACAAAAGTTTAAGAATAGTCAAATCAATTCAGAATAATTTTTTTGAGTAAGGCCAATGAAAAGTTTTCATTATTGCATTGCAGAAGAATATCTGGAAATTCGGATATTACTATGACTTAAAGCAACCTTGTCTAAGTGGCGGGCCGCATTGGTGATTGCGAATTCCTCGGCGAGCCGCATTGCAAGTTGTCAATGCATCGGCGGGCCGGATTAGACTTTAAATCGGACGTTAACTAGGGATTCTGAGGTATCATACCAGCGAAAATCTAGTCTAAATTAGATTTTTGGCCTTAACATTTCAATATCAAGTGTTTCATTGTCGTAATTTGAATGTATTCGATATGAATTTGTGCTAAATATCTTTTTAATCATAGTTTCGCTGGCAACATAAAACGCATGCAGCTCGCGGGTCGCATGCAGCTCACGGGCCGCATACAGCTCGCGGGCCGCAGGTTGCTCACCACTGACTTAAAAATATAACCTCGTTTATTCAACCATCGCCACTTCGGATCTCCGGTCTATGCAGACCGTTGAAAATTCCGCATTTATACCATGCTAAAATTCACTCCATCGGTTGGTATCAAGGAAATATGAAAATTATGTACTGCAGTTGCGTCTAAAATTGGATTTGGAGCGCTTGAGGGTAAATAAATGGAATATTGGCTTGTGACTGACCCTACTCCTGTTCTCCGAAGAGATTATGAGCCTTTTACCGTGGAATTAAGCCACACTTCTTAAGAAGAAGTAGAATATTAGGCCAAGAAACAGCTATGCATGAAAAACTGATCCAATATTAAGAATTACTAAGGGAAAGGATGCCGATAGATACGTCTGCGGAATAGAACAACATGGAACCGAATTTCTTTGATGAAATGACAGAAATTTAGCTAGTTCCTTGAATAAAAATGCTTCCAACTACAATGCGATCTGCATTTTTTGCATACTGCAATTTCTGAACTTAACAACGCAAAGGTAGTACTTCTCTGTATAAAATATACAGCATAATTGTGTTTAATATGAAATAATTTCACGTTTTGGTACACAACTAAAACTGTCACACCTGATTATCAGGAATGCGTCCGGTCCCATCGGCCTAGATAAATGAGGTTAAACTGTACCTTGAAATTTAAGAACATATTCTAGATCTAGCTTTAGAATTTATCAATTTTGTTCATGAAAACCGAATTCTTAAGTACTATCTCGTAATTTGTCGATTATTAATTTTTATTTTACGAACCCGATCAATTTTTAAATGTTATATAGAGGTTATAGAAAGTGCAAAGCTTATTTTCATAAGATACTCTCATCTCATCAAGCTCACGTTTATTTAACACAATAAAATGTGAACATTAAAAAATGGGCGAATCCACAAAACATTTAGCTAATAAATTCTTTCGCGGTCTAAGGAAATATTAATTAATGGATGATTTGTTGTGATACAGACCTAAATGAAAAATATGCGGCGTAGAATGAACGGTAAGCTAGAAACATTGGATTTAGTTCGCCAACCGGAAAATTAACAACGGAAAGATTCAACGATATCATATTATTTTTTAAACAAGTCTCCTGATATGAAAGCAATGTCGTTAATCAGTAACGTACCAGATAGATTCTATTTCCTTAGTCATTGCACGAAGTATTACGAGAAGAAATTTCTCAAAAAAATGAACAGATTAACTTTCAAGAATCGAATCGTTAAAAACAGTCTTAAAAGCAAAATCGCAATCAATACTGAAGAAAATACCCCGTCCGCAAACGGCTAGATGTGCGGATCGTCAAAACAATGGTGGCCTCGTGATAAAAAATGCGGGCGTCTGGTTCAGTTATAACGTCGAGCACAAACATGGATTTTCAAACAAGTACGATTTGAAAGTACGGTTAATAATCACCTAGTAGGCGATAACTACGCCTACCGCACTCCAAGAAAAACAGAATCTCAAATAAAAATACCTGAAAATTTTTAACAGATCGCTTAAACGTCGCTTCGTCGGCATTCTGCTCGTAAATTCTTTCACGAGATTGGAAGCTCAATAAACGAACAGTTTCAGACGCCTTTAACTAGCGGACAGGAAAAACGTTCTAACGTACTTGCCGAAAAAAAATCGTGTGGGACGCATCGACTACGACTACGTTAAAATGAACAAATGAAAACTTTTACCGCCGTTTTAACTTGACGAAATTAAAAACGCAAGCAGGTGGAAGCAATATCGAAGCGTCGTTAACAGTACGGTTTCGCTAAGGGACGACGCTTCTCGCAAGAAGATTACGGGCGTTTTCCGTTTATTTTTTGTTATTAAACGACGGACGTCGCCATGGTAACGACTCGTTAATTTTGCGCGGGCGTCGTCTCCCTGAATAATGAAGAGGTTCGAACGACGTGGACGCGAAACGACAACGTCAGCCTTTATCGCACGCGCTCCGCTGCACATTCTTCATTCTCTTGGCAGCAATTGTGAATACAGTGACGTAGGCACTCCCAGGCTTATTTTCTTGATCGATTGCGGCGGCTCACGCGAGGGGAATTAAAAATAATAAACGCCGCAATACACATTGTACAAGCTTTCTCAACTACGTATATACGTTTGATCGACTGTGTACGCTTATAAAAGAAAAACGCTTATAAATCCAAGTTAACCGTAGTTTAGCGTATATTTAATGCCACTGGTCGATATTTAGTAATTTTTTGGGACATATGGCATAGTTAGTATTATTTGTGACATCAGGCTGTACGATTGGATGGATTTTAATCAAAATCCCTATAGCCATTTTTGAGGAAATCGAATTTTGTTTCAAAATATTCTATAATAAAGCACCCTTAATTGTTGCGCAATATCATTCATCTCCTCAGAGTGTCTATTATGCATGATATTATTCACAAATATGAGATATAACTCGAATAATTTCAACCGTTTAGGCCTTAATAAGATTTTTAGTGGATCGCGGCGGAGGCGTAACGTCATAGTGTTTGGATAAGGTAGCTTAGCGTATATTTTAATGCCACTGGACACCATATCGTGATTTAAAGAGATTTTATGTCTTACGTATCAGGTTCTACAATTGAATTGATTTTAATCAAATTCTCTGTAGCCATTTTTCAGTAGATGAAATTTTTCTAAAAATCGCCAAGAATAAACTACCCTTAGTTTTTTTAGCAATGTCATTTTTATGAAAATATATCTGAAAAAGACGATATACGCACAAATACGAGATATCATACGATTTTATTTACGCGTTTGGGCTCTAGAACAGCGAACAGACCGACAGACAGACGGCATGGCGAAAACCATTTTTATGGAATCAGGGACACCTAAAACGTGTGTTTCCATCAAAATCTCGAAGCCGAAGTTTTTCACGATTACAATACTTTCTCAATATACGTAGTATACGAGAAAGTAAAAGGCGATCGAAAGATTTAAAAAAACAAACTCGGGCATAATTGAGTGAGAAATATTAAAAGCGATGAATTGTCCGTTTTGCGCGGACGTGAAAAAGAAATACGCACGTGGACTGCACGAGTATAATACAACATCCGAAAAACGGACATGCTTCTCGAAGACGCGAGACATTTAACTCGACAAATGATCACTCCGTAAAGTGTGCAACCGTTTATAAATAAATACCGACTTTTTCCTGGAGCTATTTACGGCCTGGTCGGGGGTAACGAGAGGATTGAGAAAAAAATACTCCGGTTGCGCTTTTATCCGAACTTTTTCTCTCCTGAGATTCCGTTCATTGTTACATAACCCCCTCAAACGCGACCGCCAACTTCATGAACGCAGTATTTTTGGGTCTCCCCAGTCTGACCCAGAATTCTCTCCCTCGCTAACTGGCCCAAAATGTCAAGCGCCGTTTACGATGTCATCATCTCTCGTCGGCTCGTCTTATGCGAGCGCGGAAAACAACAGAAATGTGTCGTACTATATTTGCCCATTATTCGCCTGTCAATCGCAGCAAACTTTCCGTATTAGGTAGCTTCGTCATAGATTCCATTCGGTGGACACGTGGAGCTTATAATGAAAACGCCACCTTCACGAATTTATGAGCGCCAGCGATGTGATGATATACGCACTAACCCCGGAATACTCTATATAACTCAAGAATGAAATGATTTCCAGTGGCAGCCGTGATCCGCAACGATTTACGATAAAATCGTAAATTACCGATGCCTACCTAGAAAATCCAATAAACTTTCTCAGATAAGCAGATAAATAAGATTCGAAAAGCAGTTCAGACTTTAAAAAATATCCGATATTTTATCACCTAAATGACGACATCATTGCAGTACTTAAAAGTAACCGGTGGAAAAAAAATCAATTTCGCTTAAGATAGGTTTTCTTTTATTAAAAGAAATCGGCGTCGTTACTACTGCCATGTAATCGGTAAAAAAGTAGGTATATTTTTCAAGAAGGTTACGGTCAAATGTGTAAAAACTTGACAATTTATACTACACCGATACTGGAAAACTATATTTTAAAAGATATGTCACCGGTCTTTTATAAAAAGGTTTAATGATTCAATTTTTAAACAGAAATGAAAGTGGTGATTCAATCTGCAGAAAAAAAGCAAAACTACTGAAAACTGAACCATTTTTAGAGTTGAGAAAGTAAAATGCTCATGTCAGAAGCGGAAATTATAACTGATGTAAACAATCTTTTAAATAGGAAACGAAAAGCCAACAGTCTACAACATACACAAAAATCACACGCATAGAGCAGACAAACAAGAGATTATTACTGTTAAAAATAATAATAATAATATCGAAAAAACTATCGCTTTTCAAGACCAATGGTGAAAAAAAACTTCTTATCTTCCCTCGTAGTTAAAGTGGTTGCTATTGTGGCTCTCGACTAAAGATAAGATCAAAATGAAAAGCGAGAGATTACATCCCACGGGGAAATGGTGAAAGAGCAGTATCATTTTCGATAATCATGTAAACAAGGACCGTAGCAATTTAGGAAGAGAAACATGACATGGAGACGCAATTCGACGTGAGGAAAGTAGGTATAGCTCTCCGAAGCGAACGCGAGGTATTTTCATGGCGCTTACGGTCCTCAAACACAATAAACGGAAACGTCCACACAATAAAAAAAGGGTGGGGAGGCTTTGAAATGGTTTAACCAATGCCATTTACGAAAAAAATCGACAATTATAGGTCGCATTCGAAAAACCAAATCAGGTTTTGGGGACAGTGGCATCACACTAAATAATACTCCATTGAAAAGAAAAGGCCTTCGTAAGAACTCTTTCAAAATAGTTTTTTGAAAGGGAGAGGCCTCAAGGATATGGCACGTATTATGGTTAGGTTGAGATTGTAGAAGATTACCTTTTCACATTTGTCGTTATACGCAGTCCAGCTCCTACGTTCTCAAGTCTGTAAGTATTTCGATTGACCAACTTCGGGTGTATACTAACTTGACTATTTTACGACTATCATGATTAAGTAAACAGTTTTTGCTGTTATTATTCTTCCAGGTATATGCTCCGAATTTGTAGTTTTTTTAAATCCGCTAATGTCCTCGTTTTGTCCGTAAGTCCGTCCGTCACAATTCCGTGTCCGATGAACTACTTCTACACCATTCAAGTTAGAGAAAGCAGAATTTGAGGGATTGTTCGTGGCCATAGGTGCTTCCCGTGGTTAAAGCAGCCTAAGGGATGTAGCGGGCAGGCCTGACGAGAGGGGGAGGGGGGCAGTGGGGGTCGCTGCCCTGGGGTCCGAGGACTCTCATGGGGCCCGGACCCGAGGTCCTAAATTCGCTTTATTAGAAAATCCACCATCTATAAATAATTATTATGAATTTTAACAATTTTTTATTACGTAAGAATTGTAAATAAAATATGTATAGTGGTGATGTATGTATTTACATTGCTGCTTGATGTCGGAATGGCATCCCGCTGAATATTCATACCGAATATGTGAAATTTATTACTTCATTTATTTCGCTGACAAGGTCGTCGCTATGCTGCGGAAGCGTTGACATCCAAAAGCGTGAAATATAATATCTACAACTGGCCAGCTTGGAATCTATCGGGGAATACCTGAAATCACGCTCTAGTTTTATTAAAGCTCGATGCACAGTGCAACATTCTTGGCGAGAATATGGAGATTAGACGCAATAAGAATACGTCGCTCAATTGATTACATTTCGGTACTTTGACAAATTAAATTAACGAAATGTCTATAATAGCATTACCTATTTTTTCTACCTGCGGCACAGATGCTGTGCCGAAATTTATTTATTTATTATGAGATCTTGCAGAAAATTTTTTGTTACTATATATATGTGTGTGTACTTAACTGCCTAAATACTAGAATGCACAATAAAACGGAGCGCGTCATTCAAGCTGCATTTAATTTTGTTTTTAAAAGAAAAATATTCACTACTGTGGTAAGAGAATACACCAGTTCACGTTTTACGCGCTCTCCATTCACGTTTTCTCGGAGATACGCGTTTGAAGAAAATATCCCACATCTCAGAGATACGCGAAAATTTTCATAGATACGCGATTTGGAAAAAAAATTGGAAAATTATCATCTGCCAGGCGAATAGCTAAATCTACCCAACAGGCCAGGAAAAGGGGCCGTTTTCTCTAACTCAGCTGGTGTAGTACGCTATACCCGTCTTCTATAACGGACACACACACTCTCTCTCCATGCGTCCTTTCATCCATCCATCCACGCATCCATCCATACATTCATTCACCCATGCATCCAGACAACTATGCATCCAACCAACTATGCATCCATCCATTTATCTATATAAAAATTAAAAAATTAAAAGTAAACATTCTCGAAATATTTCAAGTTGGTGTAATTTCTACCACTCCGTTTAAGACTCATAAGATGCAAAATTATATTCACTTCAAATAAGCTACATTTTCTACAATAGACTCGGGAATAACGTCACATTATAAACGCACAAAGAATTGTCGCGAAAACAGCCATTCCGAGGACGGATTTATACTGATCGACGTAAATTTGTCAGTCGCTTCACAGATAATGTTTTTTTGCATGACTTCGTAATTTGATGTTTGCATATGTGCTATCTGCAGTGTTTTCACCATAAATAAAATAATCTTGAGATTTAAGTATTCCATAGGATGACTCTTTAGATACTCCAGCGTTCCCATGGATGATTCACAATGTACCAGTGCCGTAACTAGGGTATGGCGAAGGTGGCATTTGCCATAGGCGCCATTTTCAAAAGGCAACCCCTCTAAAAACACCAAAAGTTTATTTTCCTATAAAGAAGTATTAATTTAACATTAAAATATTTAAGTTATTGTAAATAAAAACGCTAATATTCTTTATGAAAACGTAGCAAAAATCATATTCTACATAGAAAAGGTGTTTCCTTAAAAATCTGCCATAGGCGCCATATCTCCCAGTTACGCCTTTGCAATGTACTATATACAATGTGGCGCAATGTGGTGCCATGTGGCACAGAGTGTAAAAAATACAGAAGGGGGATATTCTGCAAAACAAATATTCAACGAGGGCGAAACTTGAGTATACTGGAAAAAAAATGCCCAGCAGAACATACATCTCGAAGAACGAAGTTCCAGTTCAAGGATTCAAATATTCAAAGGACAGAATCAGTGTAATGCTTGGAAGCAACTGTGAATATCACGCTGAAACACCAAGGGCATTTAAGGGACTCCTCAAGGCTAAGCACCCAGTACACTGGAGGTCCAATAAAACTGCGTGGATGACAGCTTCGATTATCGTGGAATCCAGGCAACTCCCCACTGAACTTGAGAAGTATTGTAGGAAAGAAAATTTGATATTCAAAATCCTCCTCATATTGGACAATGCACCTGGACATCCATGACAGTCTGTGATCTGAGTGAAAATATAAAATTCTTGCCACCAAGGACAACCGCTTTACTCCAGGCGATGGATTCATTTAAGGCATATTACCTTAGAAGAACGTTTGCCAAACTTATTAAAGCAACAGATGGGAAATACAAGCCAACAGTGACTGAATTCTGGAAGTCATTAAACATCAAGCAAGCAATGGATATAATCGTAGAAGCTTGGAATGATGCCAACCGAAGTTGCTTAAATACTTCGTGGAAAAAGTTGCTTCCCAAATTCGTACACGACTTCAAAGGCTTTACTGTAACCGATTATCACTTAAAAGTTGTTAAACAATGTGCTCGCCTAGCAAAGGAGGCAGGATTTGAAGAAGTGAATGCAGATGATGTTGAAAACCTGATCAAATAACACAAGGAGGAGAAAAGCAACGAGGAATTAATGCAGCTTCACAAGGAGCTGAAGCTTATTGAGAACCCTCCAGACCAAGGTGACGACAGCGAAGAAGTAAAAAAGAACTCAGCAACTCAGTTCTTCAAGGATCCATTAATATGATCGAGAATGCCTTCCAAAACTTGGTAGATGGAGACCCAAGTGCAGAAAGAAGTGGAAAAGTAACAAGATAGGTGAAAAAGTCTTTACAGCCCTATTATCTACTAATGCATGAAAAGAGGAAAGCAGCCAAACAATTATCCATCATGTCTTTCTTGATGAAAGAACCAAGCAGAGAAAGCTTGGAAACTTCAAGTCCGTAAACTTCTATTTCATCTTCAACTCCGTCAACATCCTTTGCTTCCATATTTGCCTCAAAATCATTGACGGAAGAAAGTGTCGGTGTTCTGTCTTCTGAGGACGAGGATGCACTTTGCCATTAAATGGCTCACGATTGTTGCAATTGTAATATGTACTTCAATCTTTTACATTATTGTACTGTATTTGCTTTTTTTTACTGCAGAAAAATGTTCTTTCCAGTCAAGCTGTTCTCAATTTATAATATTATTCGAGTCCTAAGTCAGGCTCTTTAATTTTGTTTCGGATGTTTAAAGGTCAAATGTACTGAACTCAATATTTTTAATAAACGTTGTTTTCAAATAAATTTCAATTATTATTATTAATAATTTAATTAATTAATTAATTTGTTATTATTATTAATTTCGATTATTACAGTTCTGTACAGTTAGTTTGCTTAAGTAAAATACTAAATACAAGTCACTATTAATTCACTAGCAAATTCCCGTTGAAATTCAACGGGAAATCCTGAAGAACGCACACAAAAATGATGTATTATCATCTCTACTTCCCTTCATCTTTTCTCCTTCCCTTCATCTCCCCTCCAATCTATTAGTGAATATAATTACTACTATTATTATTAATCCTACAATGGATTCCCGGTGCAGATTAAGTGTTTTATAAGTCAGCCCAAATATTCTTTTATCTTACTCTATAACATTGATAACTTCCTAGACAATTTTTGCATGCAATGTCAAATGATTTTATATTCAAATACGATAAAGTACATGATATAATGCACTAGATATGATGAAAAGAATCATTTATTGTTTAATATGCTATATAATGCATGCTCTTACATGTTTCAACTTATTTCTTATAAAGATTTTTCATGGCCTAGATGAGTACGGAACTTTTCTGGAACACCCTACATTGAAATACATGTTAAATAACTCTTTTTGCGCGTTTTCCATTTACGCGGCCATTTACAGGAACCACCTATCGCGTAACTACGAGAACTGGGTGTATAAGGTTTACGTCAGTTGCCAAGATATATAGAGGGAATTAAGTTCGTACCGTGGGGCCCGGCAAGTTGTTTGTCCGGGGGCTCGTATTGGTTCTCGGCGCCCCTGGTAGTGGGGGGTACAATGAATAATAAAACTTTTAAGTTAGTGAGCTACATCGTTCAAGTTAACATTTTCAATATAGTTTCGGCTGGTGACAGTTATGAACCCTATTGATTTGGTGTCTGTCCGTTAGCCTTTTAGCAGGACTTTTAAAATATTGTGACGTATACCAACATTTTTTAATTAAAAAACCGCCCATAATATTTGATTCATCAGTTCTTTCCTTGTTTAAAACTCGAACGTCTTGGCCTCCCCCCCCCTTTCCCCGGCTCGAGTTACAGAGTTACTGATTGTATTAACACGCAAACGTTAATGCGTAGGTATTTTCACACACCCAAAAATATCCGAACACTGGCCATTCTACCGAGAAATTATGCGAACTCATGCAGACCAGAGCTCGAAAAGGGAAATTTTAACAACGGTAAAGATTCCAGACCAGACATGTCAAACTGGCGGCCCGACGGCCGCATGCGATCATTTCTGTGCCTTAGTGCGGTCCGAATGGTCATTTTTTCTCAACTATATAGTTCGACATTTTATATTAATCCTTTACTTTTGTGAAAAGTAGACAAGATTTTTTCTTAGATATTGAAGCATGGGGTTTCAAAATTTTAGTTTTTTTTTGCAAAACAGACGTTCAATCTTCTAGTCTTTTTATCCACTACATCTATTGCTTTAATGTCTGTTCTACACTGATTTTTTAACAACGGGAACGCCATGGACTTCATTTTGTATCAAGTGGAAGATTTTTTTAAACTCGCGTCTGGCCAATTTCCTAAGAACCTTCGCGAAGTATGAGTCACTGGGAGGATCCAAGAGTAGCCGCCTTAGGAAGATATTTATCTTTAAGGGCTCCGTTGATATAAGCAGCGAAAAGTGTGTGTGAGAGAGAGGTAGTGGAACCGCCATCAACATCATCCCAGCCGAAACGCCTTCGGACGAAATCTAGTGCGGGGAGGGGGGGGGCATACATCTTCCCCCTCCCCACCCTCCTCAAGAAGGGCGGAAGATTCGGAGAAGCATTAGCGTTCAAAAAGTCGTAACATAAAACCGGAAAGCGGTTGGAGCGGGGGTGAGAAGGCGGAAAAACGCTCGAGGATGGAAGCGACAGAGGCTGCAGTCGCGAATATTTTATTGTCTTTGGCTCCCTGCCAACCCAAAGGATAAGTGATGATAATGAATTTAAAAAACGCCGAGTCACTTTAGCGCGGAGGAATTTGTTATCCGGCATTTATATAAAACACGAGGGCGGATTCGATTCGCGTAAACTCGCCATTATGCTGTTAGCGTATCCGATTATAAACAGCTTGCGATTCTAGGAAGATTTAGCGGTGCGCATAACACTCGGGCCAGTAAACGGCGCGTATCTGCACGCGGTCTCATGTGTGCACATACATACCCCTACACAAGAGCAGAACTAGGGGCACCGTTTTTTTTTTAATAAAGGTTCGCGAGGCCCATAAGAAACGGACTCGCCTTAAAGTGGCCCGTTTACGAAGAGTATTTATGGAGTTTTTTTGTCAATACAGTAGAAGCCCCATTATCCGTGACCGTTCTGAAGCGGGTTTGGAATTTCCCGCCCATATGAAAAACGAAGATGACGCGGAATTCACCGATTTATTAAACATTCTCCGATATATCAGATCAATAAAAGACCAAGTTAACGGAGTTCTTTGCCAAGAATGTAATGTAAACTGATTTACCTATCATTTATAACCGAAATTTTCTCTTTAACCTTAGAGAGATTCTAGTAAGCTTAAGTGAATGATTCAGTATCATTTTTATCTTATTATGCTATCTGTTCTTTGTGCAAGCACAGCGGCTATCTGTACTCACAGTCAAAAACTAACTTTAACTTCTGTTCATTTATTTCATCCTTATGACAGTTTCTGGTTTAATTGGTAGATTTTTATTTGTGGTATGCGACGTGTTTTAGACAAATATATTTTTAGTGTTCAACAGACCACCTTTAAAATGCGGGTTATCCGTGTTCTTCAATTAACCATGCCTACCCAAGTCCCAACTGACACCGATAATCGGGGGTTTTACTGTATTTCTACGTGATCGAAATATTCCTCGGACCTCCGCCAGAGATTTATCTTGCTGCGCCCGCACGACACGGGCAAAATAAAACTGCAACGTTGGAATGACGCCGAGACCTTAAAGTAGTCGAGGTGCGCGAATAGCAAGGGCGAAGCCTACCCCGAGGTGAATAATGAGTCCGGTGCGAGACTAATTCCAAAATTACCCGCCTCGGGTTTCGCCGAGGAAACACGAGAAGAAAACGATGAATACATCATGGAAAAATAAAGAGATTAAAGTAAAGTAAACCGGGTTAAGGACGATGAAATGCGTTTCCTCGCCCGTTTACGATCTGTCGACGAGAAAATGAGGTTTATGCATTTCGACCTTTGCCGCGCTATCGAAGGATATCGCATACTGCGTTCTGCGACGATTATGTCTCAAGCTGCATTTTAGATGAATAATATTCGCACGGGTCAGGTCCTTGATTCTCTTGGCGTTATTTCCGATACCACCATCCTCATCGCTGACCTCATCCTGCTTGTACTTTCATGTAGGCCATGTCAAAACAATAACATCGATTCGAATATAACATAAAACGTACATATTCTGTCTTTATTAAAAGCCTAAACGCCTAGTATATTAATATATTCTTTCATTTTATAGAAAATAATTTAAACTTCACAAAAATTGATACACTAAAGAATGATTTCGTCATATCCATAATTATTAACATATTACTATAATTTCTGTGGTAACGAACACATAAGTGCATTAATATGTAAAGCTATTTCGCAATACGCAAAATGATTCCAAGTAAGGTATTCAAAAGTTCTTTCACCACCTAAATACAATATGTAATTTCATTGATAAATACTCGATAATTATTTACTATCACAATAAATTCGTTTAGCATGAAGCGTCATGTCAAATACGACGGCGGTAAAACTGTTGGTACAACGAAAAGTGCTTTCGAGGACACATTTCAAACCATCGACGACTCAAACTTAAGAAAAAACCAGTATCGAAACAAAAATATTCATTTAGCATCGAACCCTTCAAATTATTAACATCGATTTAAAACCCCGATTATATCGAACGCGTAGGATCGATATTTTACGAACACCTAAAGCCCATACAACTTTCCCTATCTTATTGGCACGCAGTATATAGTCCTCACCTTCACCACCTCTTTGCGCCGTTTTCCAAAATACGTTCACTTTTATCGCTTTCCGATAGCAGTTTTCGTTTTATTTCCTTCCAAAATTGAAAAAAAAACGACCGAATTCAGTTATATTTCTAAAATAATAAATAGATCGAAGGAATGAGAATAGTTTTTAAAGAGACCATCAGATCGATCCATTTCTCCGCAAAAACCTTTCTACTATCCATAAAATACACCAACACCTAAATAAAGACATCTTTTTACGAAATCGCAACCGCCGATCGTGACGTTCCAAACGCATGAAACGAGCGACGGATAATCAAAAACGAACAATCCGAGATATTCGGAGAGAGGGAGAGCAACAACCTTCCCCAACACTAAACCACGAATAATAAAAAGAGGAAAGAACCGAAGGTCGAGCACGTGACTTCTCTGCCATCACCCGCTGTTTGCACGAAAATATTCTTTCGTTCGAGGGCGATAATAAAACATCTCCCATATAAAAAATAAATCGAAATTAGAGCAGCCCATGCGATATAAGTCACGTGCCCACTCGTAGGACGTGACGTCCGCGTTTAGATCCTCTATTTATCAAACGAGACGAAGGGGAAACTAGGAAAAAAAGAGACGAATAGGAACTAGAATTAGACGGAGGAAGCGGCGGAGCGCGGGAAATAAAAAAAATTGAACGTCGAGCAGCGAGGAGGAAGTGTGGAAACGTGCGGTAACTACGGAACTTACTCCATCCTTTTGCGGTTCGCAATATACTTTTCCCACACTTTAATAATAATTATAATAAAAAAGGAGACGCTGAGTCGAGCTTTCTGAAGGTTAATACGAGACGCAATCGGTCGTCTGGACAGCAAAAAAAAACAATCGTTCCCAGACGGTTCGTCAGGGGAGGGCGCAGGTGTCTCTACCATCCCCGAAATTTCCCTCCTCTCTCGCGCTAATTTCCGTCGTCTGGGTCCGCGGGCTAAATTGTTAACTTTTTAGAATGGCCCAGTTCAAATCCTCCAGATATCCTTGAGAGAACATATGGCATACCCTCCCTCTCTCTCTCTCTTTCCTTCTTTTTATCTCTTTCCCCCTTTCTATCTCTCTCCCTCTCCATCTCTTACGTAACGCTACTGCCATTCCCTATCGAGGAATTTCGCGCCGCGTTAAACGAGAACCGTTGAAACGCGAAAATTATTCGATAAATAATCTTCCAATGCAATGGGTGTCTTCGCCAAATCGCTTTATCGCAATATATGACTACAATTCCGTCGGTCACCTGGAGGTGAAGGTAAGAGGATGACGCAATTATCGTCACTTACGCGAAGCCATTTACGCAGTTGGATAAAATGAAAATTTCAGGAATATTCTGCCGTACTTAGAAAGGCGAGAAAATGAATTGAAACTAAAACGTTTAAATATGAAATAAAACCTATGGAAATAAAAAAAGAAGAGCCTAAAAAAATCTGGATTCAGAACAATTCGAGGCATAGAACTTAGAGCTAACATAACCAGGCACCATTCAAGGTGAGGCGCCAGACGTTACTCAAGAGGGTGGCAAACGTAATTGATTTTGCGTTTTTCGAGGCATGTTAATTGGACGAAAAAAAAGAAATAAGGTTGCCAAAAAATTAATAAAACCCTCCGTACAAAAAGATTTAAGTGGCACCGCCATACGTGAATGTTGACAGAAAAACTTCTTTTCAAGCTATCGAAAATTCGATTCGCGCACATTCGAGTTAAAAAGGCTGAATTGGGTATCAAAATAGGCAAAGTCATCGGAGCCAATCGACGCGGAAATGAGACCGGTCGGCCGCATCATTCGCAAACACGGCCCATTTTTACGTTTTTCTCGTCATTCCATCGACGGAAAACGTGAAAAAGGTAACGGTCGGGTGGATTCCTACGCAGAAACACGCGGTTTTTTTCCTTCCTTTTTTTTATTTTACGGAACACCACGGTCGTCCTCAACGCTCCGAAACTTATGGACTTTAGCACGGTCGGGAAGTGATGATGAAACGAGTTTGACCTCGCGGCAGAGAAAGAGACAAAAAAAACGACACGGGGAGAACCTCGGTATGAAAAAAGGTCGCGGTCACGGCCTCTTCTCATCTTGCGATAAAGGAGTTGCCGAAAGATAAAAGTGGGGAGGAAAAGGGGGAGGGAGGGAAAGGGGAGGAAGGTAAGGGGAGGAAGGTGAGGGGAGGGCAAGGGGAGGGGAAGGTAAAGGGAGGGGAAGGTAGGGGGGAGTAAGGGAAGGAGAGATAGGGGTTTGATAAATAGGGGTAGGAGCAGGGCCGGATTAAATGGATCGTAGGCCTTTATTTATATTGGAAAGCTTGAAGTGTGGATTTGGAGGAGAATGCTGAAGATAAAATGGACAGATAGGATTAAAACCGATGAAGTGCTACGAAGAGTAAAAGAGAAGCGAATGATTATACAGACTATTAGAAAGAGGAAGGCAAACTGGGTTGGACACTACCAGAGGAAAGAGAGAATGATTAAAAACATGTTACAAGGATAACTAGATGGAAAAAGGGAAAGAAGTAGGAAAATGTTGTAGCTGATAGACGATATGAAAGGGAAAGAGAGTTATCAAGATATGAAGAGGACAGCGGAAAGTAGGAGAACCAGGTTTAACCATGAATAATCACGAACCTGTCTACGGACAGACTACCTATATATAAAGATGATACTTAATTGGGGAAAATTATCATTGATTTTTTAAGAACAATTATTCTAGAAATTGGGAACGAATTGTGAAGGGAAGCGTTCTTTTTCGAAGCTAAAGCTGATAAGAAACTGCCTCCGAACAACCATAGGACAACAACGCTTGTCTTCCCTTGCACTAATTTCTATTGAGAATGAGATTGTGCGAAAAATACCATTTGAAGGAGTTATTGCTAATTTTGCAATGAAAAAAATGTCGAAAAGTTCATCTCCGGTGTTAATTTCTCTCACCTTATAAAAAAAAGATTGACAATCACATAACTCCGCCTCTTTGTATACACACTGTGACTATCTTTGATGTATAAATATACTGATTCAAGAAGATATCTCTGTTGCAGTTTTTATCATACAAACAAAAAAAACATGGTCAAAATTTTCTCGTAGGCCTTAGGCACAGTGCCTATTGGATAATCCGGGTATGGGTAGGAGTAGGACGGAGAGGGGATAGATAGATATGCGTCTTTATTTGGGCGAGATTGAGACTAAACAGTCTCTTCTTCCATCTAACCCACTGTCAATTACAGACAGGAAGAAAGCAACAAAGAATACAAATAGAATAAAAGATTACATAAAATACATTACTACAAAAATACAACGACAAGCTAGCATTTTAGGAAATGAAAAGAGATGGAGATTTGTTGGCGAGAAAAAAGTACTATTAAATTAAATAAATTAAAGTACTATTCCCTAGCAGAAGCCCAACTGCAGGAAAACACCTACACAAGAAAATGGGTGTGTGAAAAACCTGCGAAACCTATTGATAGCAATATTTATAGATTGCGAGGATCACGAAAGATAAAGGGGAGGGAGAGAGATGCGGAAGGAGGGTAGGGGGAGACGGGTAGAGAGTGGAATACCAAATTAGGAGTGGGGAAAGGAGGATGATAGTGAATGGGAAAGAGAATGGCAGTTTTTTGCCAGGAACAGGAAGATGAAAAAATGTTCAGAGGCAAGGGGAGGGAGGATGGGAAGAGATTAGGAAGAGGAGGGGAGAATGAGGGAAGGGGGAGAGAGGAATAAGGAGATAAGGATTCCTGCAAAAGAGGCTGCTCATACTTGAGATAGGTGAAAGGCGGATGCCAAGGAAGAACCTTTCTGAAGAGAGCAAAACTTTTTAGCAATCGAAAACTTAGCGGAAGTTTTGAGGCAGGGAGTAAAAAGGAAAGGGTAAGAGAGCAGAAAGGGATAGGACAGAAATCCCTTCTCTATGAACTTTAATCGAGACAATTTGAGAAAACCCTAAGTGCCGCCGATCCAAAAAAAAAATCCGGCACCGAAATTAAGAGTTCCCTAACTTTCACGGTTTAACTCTGATAGCACTAAAAAGACCACGTGAAAACAAAATGGCTCACGAGGTTCTACGTTGAGGTATTTTATCATGTAAAGTTTACCAACCCTTCATCCGCTTGGTGAAATGATACATGAACACGCGTGATGGGATAAGACCACGTGATATCCTCGCGGATAAGGAATGACTACGCTTTTAATACGCGTTCGATTTTCTTTAGGTCGAAGAAATTCGTCTTACAGAGATGCAGGAAAATAAAGGCAAGAGGAACGGATTGACTCATTCGAGTACGATTCTTTGATGTGCTTCCTGAGCCAGGGAAAACGAGACATTTAATCCTTAACTGGCATGGCGAAAAAAGGCAACGTATTTGGTATGGTGGGGTCAGATTTGACCCCAAAAGTAAAAATTCTGTAACAATTATCAGTTTAGTTATTTTAACCAAAAACTTTATCTAATGCGTTATGTACACTCTTTTGCAAGGTATAAAACTCATTGCTTTCTTTTAAAAGTAACTTAGTTGAATAAGATAATAAAAAACAAAAGTCGTCGGCTAAGATACGTATTTCAATTAAGAAGTTATTATTTGCATTATATAAAACGATAAATCAAATCGTCTTCATTCTTGAATTCTCCGGAGTTGTTTTATTCTCCCTAAACAAATAAAATAAAAACAATTATCGAATGCATAAAAACCAACAAGGACGTTTGTGAAGGATCTTTACAAAACAGAAATTGGCTTATCTCACTCTGATTTGTCGGCTCAAACGTCGCATACAACTCTGTGTACTATTAACTATTACAGTGATTGTTATCGTCAATTATTTTCGTAACAAAATTATTCATTATAACATATTAGTTTTTATAAAACGTTGTGAGCAGTGGTTGCATTCTGCAAGGATTTCAGCCCACTTTAATATTACATAAAACGTTTTTATGACTATTACTAAATGTTATTAAAGCAAAAGTTTATTAATCTGCCGCGATTTAAATGATTTATTTGTGGAGGAATTTTATGACAAAAAAGTTATCCTCATGCTATGGGGGTCAAATCTGACCCCAAGGGGTCCCTGGAGGGAAACGAATTAAGATAAAACACCGCAAGGTCCTCTAAAGCGTAGTTCAGTCTAGCAAATAAGATTACAATGATATTTGGAAAGCCTAGAATGGGCCATGGTGAATATTTTTTAACACTTAATTAGTCGCGTGGGGTCCTATATGACCTCAAGCCACCTATTTTCATCAATCTACTCAAGCCTATGATGGCTATTCAGGCCAAACTTGTAATACCTCCATTATTTAGCTTCCTAATAATTTAGCGTTTTTGTTAATTGTGGATTTGTTAATTTTTAATTATTCAAGATTATCCATAATATAAAATTTAACAAATTGTAAAAAAATTAAAATATTTTTTTATGGGAATCATCTGTTCGGTTATCTCAGAGTTTGAATGTTGTCTTTTTGCACCATCATTCGTCTGTCTGTCGTTTATTTCCTCTCCGAGTTTTGTTCTGCTGCACGCATAACTGAATACAACTATTACTCCTGGCATCCAAATAAATACTCTGAAAAACTGCGGTGCATGTTTTTCACTTTATTTCTCTAGAGTTGTCTTTTCTCCACTTTCTCTCTTTACATGCGACCCCACAACCTTTCCGTTGCAGCAACAAACCGACCCCAAAAATACTGCACCGTCCCTTCGGCCGCCTAAGGTCATCTACCCCCGGTATTCAGTTCCCTCACAAACAAACGCATGTCTCACTCTAACTTATTTGTAGATTTTATCCTAGAAACAAGGGCATAAAAGAGCAAAATAGATGTGCAAATTGTGGTGATTTTATATGTAAATAATATATGATTTTGAAATGTTACGAATGTTAGGATAGCAGTGGTAACTAAAAAAAGAAAATAAAACTTTGTTTATTTACAAAAACTGTTTTTAATTGTTTTACCTTGTCAAAATTCTTTATAAACTATATCATTTTAAACTTAAAATAAACTAAAACTTTATAAAATGTTGAAAATAACTTAACATTTTATTATTGAATTTAAAAAAATATTTTGGAGTCTTAAAAGACCCCACGCGAGTTATTAAGGAACTTCTTCACGCGAGTAACTAAGAGTTAATTTAAATGCTCCTGGGGTCAGTTCTGACCCCACCATACCAGTTAAGCGTTAATAAGAACAAATGAACGTTACTTCACTTTTAACCAGATATCCCAAATCATTCATACTGGATTCTAGAATAAGTGCTCAAGCATAACAAAATTGAAAAATTAAGTCCTTGTCTTAGGTATCTTCAATAGCCATAACAAGATTTTAAAAACCCAAATGTGCATTTCGGCTACAAAGCAGCCCTCTTCAATGGTGATTCATCGAAAGTAGATTCTAAAACCTTGTTGGAATCTACTTTCGGTGACCTTGTTAGGACTATTGGAGATATCTAAAACGAGTACTTAATTTTTCAACTTTTGATACTTGTGATTATTCTGGAATTTATTTTCAGCCATAAGAAGGGCTCGATAATTTACTAATAAAATCCCTCCAAACTAATGCTCATCTGACTTCAAGGCCATTATATTAGCGGTAACAACCACAAAATACACCTGAAATATTCAAATAATACGACGTATAATTAACAATTTTAGAATAGAGTAATTTATAATAAATTTTCTGTAGCTTGTATTCTTTTAATACAGCATAAACCAGGCATAAGCGAAAAATATCACCATAAGCTATTTCAAATTATTAATAAGAAGTTTACTAATATCTACTTCGAATTAATGCTTTGAATACCAGCGTTACAATCAAGCCATTACATAATTTTATGACCGAACGGTTGTGACGTAGGCATACAATTATAGGACTTTGGGAAGTGCTGAATTCGTTCAGGTTTATTCTTTTAATAGTTTTGGAAACGAGAATTTTAATTTTAAAAATAATTTTACCGTTCGATATAATTCGGTTAACCGCAGTTCAGATTATTTATATTTAAAGCCAGGTTTTCATGGAAAAATACCGACCTTTTCTGACCTTTCGTAAGATAAATGTTCGACGCATTTAATCAGACGATTAGTGAAAACCACTTCTATTTTCTAATCATTGTTCAGTAAAAAAGAAACTAGATATGCTGTAATTTTCATTTAGTCATTTATAACGAAAAATATTACTGCTCGTCATTTGCTTTCAAACCTTAGAAATCGTAAATTACGAAAAGAATTTTACGCTAAACAACATTATCTGTCAGTATCTTATCATTAGCTGTCTTTCCTGTCGAGAAGTAGTTTCGATTTGAATTTTTAAACACTTGAATTTAACAGATGATCTAAAACTGTGTAATTAATAATCAGCAAAACAGTTTATAATGTTTTAAATTTTATGAACTAAAATCTTTTTAAATAAATGTTAAAGGAATAAGTATATAAAGGTTTTAAGGAAAGTAATAATTACTTACCATTAAATAAGTTAAAGAGGAACTCGTCTTAACTTAGCCCATTATTTCTCTTCAACGAACGTAAAATGTTAGTGTTTAAAACATATTTTTTAACTAAATCTTTAAAATTCCAAGTTGGTAAATACGTATTTAGTGTCCCATATTATTTTCGTAGTAAACCTACCGTATTATAGTGTCCCTAATTTTTTGTGTTATTATTCCGAAAATATATTAGTTGCTTCAAAACACCATTGTTTATTTTTATTATTCGGAAAATATATTAGTTGATTCGACTGTTTTTGTTTTTATTTTGTGTTTTCCTTTCTCCAGTTATTATGTTGTTGTTTACCTTTTTATTTCATTTGTTAGTTTAACAATTAATTTACATTTTGCGCGGCTTCACCGGGTTGGGAAAGTTGGTTGAAGTGTTTTGGTTCTCATCCCCATTGGTTGGCATTTAAAGATATACTATTTATTTGCCGTTTTGATGAGCACTCATTGTCAGTTCCATCGGGAAATGCCGGAAGAGTTAAATTACCAACGCACGGATATTACGAAAATGAAACAGTAAGGAAGATACAAATAAAAATTAAGAGAAAATACATACGTGATATAGATGTTCTTACGAATAGTAACGTAGATGATATTTCGTGTTAATGGAAATGCTTCCCTTTACGTATGTGCCAGAACTAAATAAAAGGTACTTTTTTGATACCCGTTGCTACGAACAACCATAATAGTTTGTTTATAGTTGTTTCTACCATAAAAGTTCTGGAAAAGTACATTACAGTAATCTCTATCTCTACCATAAATATTCTGAAGAATTTGTATGTTTGTTTGTGCATTTATAACTCAACAACTACAGAACGTAGAAGCAAGATGAAGGTGCCATTTTAACCGCAATAAAAAGGTAAGCAAAATGCGAGGGTTTTTAAAGCGATTTGAACTATATTTTTCATTTAAAAAATGTTTTCTCTTTTTATTTTTCCCATTTAAATAACACGGGAATGAGCGTATTGTTGGATTAACAATCTACTTGACAACCGTTATGAATAATACCTATTATTAACTAAAAGAAATAATATATACCTAATATAAACTAAAGTAGGGAAGAAAGAAACACTAAGGTTATTCAAAGAAGGGCAATAACCAAAAAAACTAAAATAGAAGCGGTGAATCAGAGCATGAAGAAAGCGAAGGCGGGAGATTGGAATGGAATGAGAAAGAAGAGAGGACAGAAGTAAGGACGAGTTTGAAGATGGGAAGGCCAAAGAGACAAAATAAACGAGCTAAATGGAGAAGATATAGAGGGAGAGGCATAGATGACGAGAAATTGGAGCAAAATATAGGAAAAATATACCAAGACAGAGGGAATTTAATAACCCATTTACTTATCACGGATTGAGACCAATTGAACATTTTCTATCTCCAACTAAAAACAGAATTATCGAGATTGTCTTGTGGCAACAAACAAACCGACAAACTACATTTCTCCAATAATAATAAAATGTTTGGGGAAACTAGATTCTCACTTGACTACAAAACAGCCATCATCAATGGTGATTCACCGACAGTGAATTCTAAAAACATAACACCAAACAAAAGCTTTTTATATACCTTCCCTTTCAAAATTAACCCACGCCATCTCCAAACTCACAAAAGTTCGTCCCGCCCCAAAATCCGTATACGAATAAAAATTATAAAAATAACATCACCTGTGTTCTATTTTTCTACAATCTACAGTTGATGACGTCTGCTTAACAGCCGAAATGCGCATCTGATTCTCCAAACGTTTTAATGTCTTTTGGATATAGGTATTTTGTCCATTTTCTACTTTTGTTTTATCGTAAAAATGAAGGCGTTTAACTTCACAGAAAGCGGCATCGTTAAAATCGCTTGTTATAAAAAAAATCTTGCAATGCGTGCCGCAGGTAATAACAACAAGTAATGTTGCCATGACAACCGAACTTCATATAAAATAAAGAGGTTTCCCTCGATAACAACAAGATAAAAGTTTGCACTGAATCAATTCATGTGAAAAATGTAAAACAAAATATGAAAAGGAAAATATTGAAACCGCTCAAATAGTATAAGGTACTAGAAAAAGCGGGAGAAATGCATGCTGACTGTTTGTATGGAATTTCTGGCTAATCAACCTCTTGGATTATTACAGCCATTTACTCCTTCAGCACCGAACACGCCCACAAGGAAGGAGAAAAACCCGGTTACGAGGAGCACCATGGCGGCCAAAAATGCATGTTGAGAAAGAGGAGGAATAAGAGAGAATAAATGGAGTAGGAGTGAAAGAGGGTTATTAAAAAGCTAATCATTACATAATTCTCGCCTTTTTCCACGCGATTTAATTCTGGAAAACTCGACTCTGTGTGGCCCTAAATTGAGGATGGTTTAAATTAATCCAGCTGGATGTAGGTTCAGAAGGGAAAATAAAACATCCACGCGGGCACTTATATAACAAACGGACGGATGGACCATTTTTAGACTCGTTCCGTGTTTCAGGTGCGAGTCGTACGGCGCAAATCGGAGCGTTCGTAAAAATACCTTTTGCGGCAAAAAATCTCATCTATGGCAACCAGAAACAAAAATCCCTAAAAATAGCACAGCCGCACGATGATATATTTAAATAAACTGATGTGGGCAACACATGACTTTCTCCATATTTATACGGCAAATTACATGTTGTTAGCTCTGGGATCGTTGTCAATATTTACTCTTGGTTGACAATTAAGAAAAGAAAAAGGAGCGTTACTAAGACGTAACTAAGCGTCAATTGTTAACAATAGTCTTCGGTAGGTGGCGTGGTGGTAGCAGCTAAAAATATAAGATATCTCTTAAACAATGCATTATATAGAAAAATGTATCAAACAAAGGTTGTAGAAAATAAAATACCCTACAACTTTTATTCCAGTACATTTTTACATTTATCAAATATTACAGCAAATATTTCAAAATAACGGATAAGTGACAAGAGTAAACACCCACTTCCGGTAGACCGATTTTTACCAAAAACTAATCAGATCTTTTAACTTTTATAAAAATGTTAAATATAAAATTTTGCTTTGACCTGATTGATAATTTTTGGGTTAGAGCGCCCACAAAAATCTAACACACACAGACCGACAGACAGACACCATCGCGAAACTAGTCAGAACGTGTTTGGGGAACCTTAAAACATGTATTACCGTTGAAATCTCGAGTTCGATTTTTTTCATGAAAACAATACTTTTTCATACTACGTATGTGGAGAAAGTAAAAAGATTAAAAGGAAGTTATTTTTGGAACTTTATTAAGCGAAAATAGAACTTGTAACCAAGGATTGACTGGACAATTAATGTACTGAAAGGGTAAAAACTAGTATAATATCTAAGGTAATTGTGAATCCACAAAAGAGTATAAGAGCCATTAGAATATTTAAAACAGGACGGAAAATAACTTTAACAT
The DNA here is from genome assembly GCA_028673005.1 of Tanypteryx hageni. Classification (NCBI taxonomy): domain Eukaryota; kingdom Metazoa; phylum Arthropoda; class Insecta; order Odonata; family Petaluridae; genus Tanypteryx; species Tanypteryx hageni. The sequence continues at coordinate 47,104,487 of CM054117.1, forward strand.
AATAAAATCAATTAGAAGTACCTAGTTAAACAATTTCAGTGTACGTGGAAAAGCAAAATATTAGGAACATAGGCTAGCATATGCGAAGAAAATTATAATTTTCCATCCGATAGGTGTATATAAAAATACAAGGAGAGACCAGAGTGAAAAAAGTACACCTATACTACTAATTGTATGTCCATACTAACGTTTCGTTAAAGGAAAAAACGACCATTATAACCTCATAATTTATCGGCAATTGAATCGATTCCCAAACGTTTTAATAAATCAGATGAATGTCATGACCTTAGTAGTCGTGTCGAGGACTTGTCCGCATGGGAACGTAAATCAATTATCTTAATTGCGGCCACAATTGAACTTTTCCCACTATAAAAGTAAATTTCAATCCATCCGACACCGGGAAATATCGAAAGGAGTTGAACCAAAGATGGCGAATACTTGCTTCGATTTTTGCTAAGGAAATTATAAAAAATTTTACGAGTCACTGATTGTCGGGTTTAAATCCTTTGAGGTTAACATTTATCCGAAGAGAAGTATAAAACTATATATATATATATATATACTTTAGAGTGCAACCCAGGCTTTCTTTTCGAACATATTCAAGTTGAAATTAATTTTTTTATAATTTGTTTTAATTAACAGCGTAAAAAATGGGGCTTTTAAAAGCGAAGGTAACAGCCACCTAAACGTGTGATGCATCAAATTAAACGTCTCGACCTGCAGATGTGCAGGAAAATGATAAAATTGAAATCGGTCAAATCGTTGGAGAGATATTGAGGTTTTTTGTGACCGGATAAGCTCTGCTCAACGCAGTTGTAGTGGTTGATGTTAAGGTGGCGCTGCTAGCGGGCATTAGTAGAAGGAAATATACCTTGCAGTCGCTGACCTTCATGGTAATGTGATAGAAGGCTAACTACCAAGACAATATTTAATCTAACCAACTAGTCGATTTATCGACGGGCAATTGCTAATTTGTTTTATTATACTTGGAAAAAATACGAGAATCGTCTAAAATATTACTTCACATATTCAAAACTTAAATTCATAAAAATCAGATGTTTCGCGTCTCTGTGGGAAATTTTTTACGTCATAATGCAGCATTAAAACAAAAATTGCCTGATTTTAGGCACATTTCAAGAGTCCTCTAAAATTTCCACGTTTTATTGAAAATTTAAATTGCTGAAATCAAAATATACAGAAGTAAATTGAATTAAAACCCACGCATGTAAATGTAGGAAATTATTACTAATGGCGTAAGAAAAGGATTGCAAATAAAAATTCCGCAAGAGTTCATTCTTTAAACAAGCGTCATATTTGCCTAAACGTCGTTTACCTCCTTTTAATCGCGGAGTTTTCAAATACCTCTAACATCAGGTGACCGAAAAATATGCCTCTGAAGGAGCTATAGTTATCTCAATTCAATTTAAATCAAATTTTATGGGGTTTACTTTAACTAATGAAAATAAGAATAAAAACAACTCAAAGAAATGGTGGAATTATTCTTAAAATAAAAAATTTGATAGCAAAACGGCAAAAATAAAACTTTAATTTGTGTACATTTTTAAGTTTACAGAAGCTTCCTATGTGAATATTTTACGGGTCGATGAAAAACTATATATTATGATACAATCTTAAAGCCAAATTGAAATTAAGATCAATACTCTGCTATAACAATAGACGCAAAATATGAAGAGCCTTGTCCATAGAAATTAACAAGATATCCCTGTCCTTAAATCATTAATAACAATTAAGAAACCGAATAAGATTTTGTAAGAATATGAAGACATTTCCGTAACATTTTAAAAGCGAAAACGTTTTGTTTATTTAGGATGAATCTCGACATTAATGAACCACTTGGATATAATTCAAACAAAAGCAAACTTGAATTACATTACAAAATTTAACTTCAATTTATGTGTTTTCCTGATCATATAAAAATGATTTTCTTCAGATTTGTTTAAAAAAGTCTTCGCTTTGAGGAAATGACGGAATAAGAAAATACGGAAGTGACTCGAGATAGATTATTTTCTCGAGCGAATTCACGTGCCAGTTTAAGGAAAAGACTAGGAAACTCTCTCTCTCTCTCCTTTTGGTATCAAATATGAAAGTCAAAAAGGTCGGATTTGAGATGTAAAATCACCGGAGAAAATATGAATCCAATCTCTTGGGAATTGGTCGGAGCTCCGAAGCGTCGTCGAGGAAATAAGCCTTCAATTTTCATAGGAAAGAGATCACTTTGACGAGTTCTCAAAGAGAGACTGCTCGATTTTGATTGTATGGCATTTAAAACAAGAAAATGTTAACTGACGCGAAAAAAGGTCAAATTTTAACAAAAGGATGATACTAATTTACTCGAGGAACGCTGAAAGGTACGCTCAAAACTCAAAGTATAAAATACACCCCAGCTATTTTAAATATTAACTACACATATTGAATTAACAAGAATAATAAATGAAAACTTTTACAATGCAATTAACAGGAATACACTTCAGACAACAATTCGTAAATAAAATTTAATTACAATGAACAATTTAGGAACTACGCTAACATTTTGATATGAATTTCATTAAAAAGTGTAAATATTACGCAAATGCCACTATTTATTTTTTAAGTTGTGGCTCGATAAATTCAAAACTTCCTTTGCACCCATCGGGTAGATTAATCGTCGAATAAATAACAATTTTGGACAAGAAGAAAGCCAATATCCTGAAGTCTCTCTTCATCGAAAACAATAATAACAGTAATTTTCCTACTTCAACATGTTTCCAAAAGACCGAGAAAACTCTTCCGATCGCGTGACGGAAATAAAAAAGTCGAATATGTTTTTATATATCCGCGTTCCGTTGTCTCTATTCTCGTAGGTGAACGCGGGAATTTCTTTTAGGCATCACAAAGAGGAGACAAAATAGGGACAATACACCGAATAAACGATCCGTTTTATGCAAGAAAAATACATAGTGAAATACGGAACTTGACGGTTTAAAAATCAAAAGAAAAGCACCAAATTGTGCTGCGTAAAAAATACGACAAAAGTTAAAACCAAGAAGAATAATTCGAATAATTATAAAATATTATATTACATTTATTATTATATATAATATATATAATATATATAATATATTATATATATATATAATATATATAATATATATAATATATTATATATATATATAATATATAATATATATAATATATATATAATATATATTATATATAATACATATAATATATATTATATATATTATATATATAATATAATAAACGAATAATTCAATAATTCCAAAATGAAAAAGTACTATTTTCCAATAGAAATGAATCGGTTGGGAAAACAAGAAGCGCATTTCGGCGGCAAAGCTGCCGTCATCAGCGGTGATTGGCCCATATAAGATCCTAAAATAATATAACACGTGAGACGTTATTTATATAATTTCAATAACGACACATACGTTCCTATCTAGGACCTACTATCGATGGATCACCAGTGATGACGGCCGATTAGTCACCGAAAGGCGAATCTGGTTTTCCCGACCATTTTATGGCTATTGGAGAAACATAGTTTCTCAAACACAGCTCCGTATAGCAAAAAAGAGTTTCCACTAATCATAAAAAATATGAAAAAATATATCAATAAAATCTTAATAACTGCAAGCCTAAATTCCGAAGCCCGAACTTCGAAGAATTTAGGAAAAAAATCTCAAATGAAAAAAAAAACAAAAATATTATTTGTAGAATAAAAGACAGCTGCATCACCATCGGGAAAAGCTACTCTGCATACGAAATACGCAAGGTTATATACAGAAAAAAACTTTTGAACTTTTGAATAAATAGCATCCATGGAAACGGAACATTAACCGAGAGATATAAAAAACAGCCGAGTTCTATTTTATAAAAAACGAGTTACGTGAAAGTCATTCATTACAAAGCTGCTTGAAATAACGACTCTCCACTGGAGTTCAGAGGTCGCACAGGCCTTAATTCTTCTAAACTTCCACAATTCAGCGACCTAACTGGCATAAAAGACAAAGAGGGTTGAGGAACTCTTGATGGCACTTGATAAAAGGCGCGACTGCACTATTGCCACCGGAATAATTCCTCCGCACTCATCGCAAAAGTCGGAACTCCTAGGCTTCGCACTTTTTTGCACGCAACCGAGGCGAAAAATAAAAAGAAAAACTGAAATCGATCAAAACGCGGGTGACGAAAGAGGAAACTAAAATTGGTGTACTATGCAGTTCACTTCGCCGAAGACTCGGAACATTGGGGCAGTACCTAACCATTATAATCATTACTTGTTTAAACTTTAATTAATTATAACCGTCTCGCTACACGTGTTGCCGTGTAAAAACACAAACGATGTAATCACTCCCATCAATACAATATTTTATTACGATACATCGATTAATTACCATTTTTAAATCGAAAAATTTACGATAGATAAGAGATAATTAATTAATCATGATAAAAAAGGTTGGATAAATTAAACCCATCCATATAAATATAAAATTTCGTAATATTTCGACAGGAAATTCTCGACATCGCCCGTTACGCCACACGCCCATTATTATTCGATTCTAATTATGGGTACGAGCGAGTAGAAACCTGCGTGAAGGTTCTCTTACACTACTACGAGACGTTTTACACGCCGTCTACGCGAGGGACTACGGCGTCACCGTTGCCAAAATAAACGCGGTATTTTTTTGCGTACGGGTCGATACGAGTACTCTCGCCTAATACGAACGAACAAAAAAAGAGAGAAACGTCCTATCGCGGGAGATTGGACATCTAATCCAGACGACGAATAGGTCGCCGTATTACCGCATACCCCGACTTCACGCGACATCTAACGAAACCGTAGCGCCTCGACGTTCCCAATCCTTGCATAATGAGCATTAAATAGAACGGTCGCATCGGGCGTTACGCACGCACACGCGACCGACGCGCGCACGCACCGGCCGGCAAAGATGACACGAGAAATATCTCTTTATTTTTAATCTCTCGCGACAGATTACGCGCGCAACGCGAGCGCTCGGCTGCCCTCCGAGTCGGTTCACTTTGTAACACGCCGGACACGCATCTTTATATTAAAAAAAAAAACAACGAAAAGCACGCGAAAAAACGAACGCCGTCTGGTATTCCAGTCAACTTACCTGTGTGCGTGTATAAAAAGTCGGCGAAGGTACAATGCGGCAAGGGGTGTTGCGGGGACAGTGCAGGAGACTGCGGAGGACCAGGCGACGGGCAGAAAACACCAAATGCAGCAGGCGGATCGGTGGGTTCTGTCGCCGCGTGTGGTTTCCAAGGTAACGTGAAAGAACTGAGCTCTCTCGTTCAATGCGAGTCGGCGACTGGGATGTTACAGCGGCTTCGAAAACCCCTTCACACCCCCGATACCATCCCCTCCACCGTTCTTCCCCCTCCGAGCGTTTTCACCCCTCCTCCGCCGGCATCGGAAAAACCCTCTCATCCCCTCCTCCACGGTCCTGTCTCGGCATGACGTCATGCCGGCGTTTCTCCCCCATCCCATAACTCCCTGACCACAACCAAGGCCTCCCCTCTCATTCCTCCCTCTATCCTTCGCCGCCCCACTCGTCCGAGTCCGCGCCCACGAACGCAGAGACCTCTATCGACTGGATTCTCCGGGCGCCGGGATCGGCTTGGGTTGGTCGACGCCGCGACTAGTGGCGGCGCTGGCGTCGCACTCCCTGACTGCGAACGGTAGTGGCGGGAAAGGGTTGAAATGGCGGCGTAAGGCAGAAGTCCTTGCGGTAGAGTGCGACGAAGGACATGGCTTTCGACTAACGACCCGTGGGACGTATGGGGCAGTCCCTCCTCCGCTCATTTTAATCCCTCGGAGTTCTCGTGAGGAATTCCAATTAGGACGCCCTCTGCGGGAAGAGAAAGAAACGTTAGATTCGGTACATTTATTACGCAATTTCGAGCTAAGGGCGTCATTAAGGACGGGGATCGAATCGGATTTTGATTTGAGATGAAAGGTCTAGATAATTTATTTTTATGCGGTTATTCCCCAGAATATTGGAAGACGTCAAAGCGAGTGCCCTCGTGATTGTGGTTCGTGTGTCACAGCAATTGCTATCCGTTTTTTTTTTAGCTTCATGTTACTTAGCAGAGTTAAGTCTCAGAAGACTCGGATGCTTATTTACCTGATCCCTATCCTTTTACTTGACGAACTTAATTTAGCCCTTCGCTAATGGTTCCAACTGTTGAGCATTCATCCCGAGATTAAAAATGTTTTCGGTTACGAAGGTCATGAAGCCATTCCTATTTTTACTTTCTCATCACGTAGTATATAGAGAAAGTATGTATAATCTCGAAAAAATTCGACTTCGAGATTTTGACGGAAATAGATGTTTTAGGTGTCCCCGAGTCCAAAAAAAGTGGTCTTCGCCATGCCGTCCGTCCGTCCGTCTGTGTGGGGGTCTAGCGCCTAGATGGTTCAACGAAATCGAAGGATATTTCGTATTTATGCATAACATTGTCCAGAATAACAAATATGACGAGGCGAACAACATAGAGCAACAATGAAGGACAGTTTATTCTTGTTGATTTTCACAAAATGTCAATTTAATAAAAAATGGCTCAAACTATTTTATTTATTTAAATAATTTAATTTTGATTTAAATTCACACGTTTATAGAGCTGGGAGTCATAAAAAATACTGCATAGGCCACATTTCTAAAAAATAACAATATAGCGTCCAGCGACAGAGATTTTTACGTCCAGCTGCCACCCAGCTCTCTCAATAATCTTTGTCAAACAGCAATGCTTCAGCGCCTTCGTCAGTTTGTAAATACTTGGTATTTATGCATGGTATAACTATTTATCAATTATGGTTTTCACATAATAAATATATTAATATTATTTATGTGCAGAAGACATTTTCTGCGGTTTTGTTCTTTTTATAACACAACTACTTCCAGTCAGGAAAGAGTGTAGTCAGAAATACGTAGTACTATTTATGTGCAGAAGACATTTTCTGCGGTTTTGTTCTTTTTGTAACAGAACTACTTCCAGTCAGGAAAGAGTGTAGTGAGAAATGCGTAGTACAGTACAGCTTTGTTCGACTCCGTTGTAAGCGGATTCTTTATAGCGTGAAGCAGGCTCGCGCCTACCAGGTTAAAATGAAAATAAATTGATGTGGGCAACACATGACTTTCTCCACATTTATACGGCAAATTACATGTTGTTAGCTCTGGGATCGTTTTCAGTATTTACTTCCGGTTGACAATTAAGAAAAGAAAAAGGAGCGTTACTAAGACGTAACTAAGAGTCAATTGTAAACAATAGTCTTCGGTAGGTGGCGTGGTGGTGGCAGCTAAAAATATAAGATATCTCTTAAACAATGCATTATATGGAAAAATGTATCAAACAAAGGATGTAGAAAATAAAATTTCCTACAACTTTTATTCCAGTACATTTTTACATTTATCAAATATTAAAGCAAATATTCCAAATAACGGATGTGACAAGAGTAAACACCCACTTCCGGTAGACCGATTTTTACCAAAACCTAATCAGATCTTCTAACTTTTATAAAAATGGTAAATATAAAATTTTGCGTTGATCTGATTAATAGTGTTTGAAATAAAGCGCCCACAAAAATCTATCACATACAGACCGACAGACAGACATCATCGCGAAACTATAGTTATAGTCAGAACGTGTTCAGGGAACCTTAAAACATGATGAAAGGATAACTTTGTAGCTTCCACAACAAAAGTTGTGGAAACTACAAAGTTATCCTTTCATTATGAGTTAATTCCACCAAGTTGAGCCTGACCTCAATAATTATACTTAAAACATATATTACCGTTGAAATCTCGAGTTCGATTTTTTTCATGAAAAACAATACTTTCTCATACTACGTATATGGAGAAAGTAAAAGTGCTTATATGATCACTCTATTTGTTCATCTGTGAACAATCCATTTTTTAAAAGAGATATTTGGAAATTTTTTTTGGTATTTGATAGCTCTTATCAATCTATGTTTTTTCTGCCGACTGGATTTTCTAAGTAATTCATAGATTTTCCGCTAGGTGTCTCCAAAATCGGAAAATTCCAAATTTTGAAATGGGATTGTAGAAAAAACACTGAAGCTAAAGGAGTGTAGTTTTTCACGCATGGTAAGGTGTAGCCAAGATATACATCCCAACGGTGCGTTTTGTCCTCTCCCCAAAGGAGGAGGCAAACCAGAACTCTGAAATTTGTAAAAACATGCTCTTACTTTGGCAAGGATGTTCTGTTTAGCAAGTTTATCTGCTCTACTTAAACGGCTCATTGGGGCAAACCTGCCGTTAAACGTCGTCATTCCCGTTCTTAAAATCTCATGATTTCGAAGTGAAATCGCAGCTAGCACCACAATATCCCATAACTATATATTAGCGCGTTTATACCAGGGCATCGAACCGGAACCAAACCGAAAACCGAAATCGAAAAAACCGTTATTTTAGCTGGAGTGAAACCGAATCCGAACCGAAAACCGTTATTTATTTAGTTCCATTTTTTCGGTTCGCATAAACAGTGGGAGAGAAAGAAGGGTTTTTCCTTTTGCTTTAATATGAGTCTTTTTGAAAGCCTCACTTTTCAACACCGAATAAGGCAAAGAATACATGCTCCTAAGCCTTTGGAGAGATGCATCTTTGTGATAATATCTATTGGTTCAGTGATGGGATTTTCCATGAGCATCTCAATACATAGAGAGAGGGTCAAGGAAATGTCCTGCTGAGGTTTCCCAGAACCATGTTAAACACCCATAAACTTTCATCCGATCTCCATATAAACTGAACCCTTATATTTTGGTAGTCTTTCTCTAAAACTTATCCAGGAAGAATAGCTCCACAGTCGTGCTTTGAGGTATTCTTACTTCTGTTATCTTTTGTTACAAGTTAGTAAATTTAAATTTATATAGTGCATCTTAAACAAAATGTGCACAAAGATTAGCATTCGTTGCTTAAAACTGAAGAGGGAATAAGTATTAATGCGAATTTATTTTTAATGAAGATTTTTGCCGAATGCAAAAACGCACATTATAAACTCCGCTTGAAGAAAGACAGTTCATGACGCGATGAATATGTGTCTAATTTTCTTTCTGTGTGTGTTTCATTTCAAGAGGATATTTAGTACAGCGATGTAAATTCTGTTTCGTCTCCATTTCCCATAGAAAAACGTAAAAGTCTTTTCCTGGCATGGAGACTTTTTTTGTTATTATTTTAAAATATCTAAGATATTGGAGCGATATTTGCATGACCATAAAGATAAAAGATTGTAGATTAATTTTATTATCATCGAATTTTATTTCTCAATTTCTTCAAAGATTCATGTTTTTATTAATTTTAGGTCCTTGATAACCGGTATAGTTAGATTCTATTGTTGTCATCATTCTCCTGCTTAATATATATTATATATATAAAGCAGAATGAGAAAGAGAATCTAATATGCTATTCAATTCTAGGCTCGGACATAATAAATGCAGTTGATGTATTTCAACTTCATTGAATTTCTCCTTCTTGGAAACGTTTTACGTTTTGAATTTCAGCGGACATCTTCTCTATTATGTACATAATATCGCAACAACTAGTCCAAAATGTAGGCAACGGGAATCAATTTTAATATATTTATCTATATAGGTTTAATTCCTTACATAAATATGCATATACCGTTTCAAATCATCCCTTCTCACTCAATGCTTCCTCAATCACTCGTCTCCTCCTTATCTTTCTCTCTTCTCCCCTCTTTCCACTTAAGTCTCTCCCTACTGCTCTTCTTTACTATCTCTTTCCCGTCGTTATTCCTACCACTTACTTATATCCATTCCATTCTATAAGTCAATACAAAATTAGAGGACATTTTATTAATTGGATCGAATTTTGGTTGCTTGGAGTAAATGGTACTATGTGTACATATTTGTCATCTTAAGAAAATTTATGTAATTATATATTGTATGGTATCTGTAATGTTAACATCTAAATTATTGTATTTAAAAAATAGTTAAGTAGCTCATCTTTGAACAACTCTCCATGAATTACATTCTACAGTTAAATGTGAATTAATATTATTGTACCTGTTTAAGTACGTGCATAAGTACTGTTGGAGTAAATTGTTTATGATAATGAGAGAGGTTTATATTGGCATCTGGAATATTGGAATTGTAAAATCAAATATATGTTGACTTTGAAAGAATAACAACGATTTTACATCAAATTAAAGACCAAAAAATAAATAACTTTTTAATAGATTTTATACGCGCTAAAAAGGAAAAATAAATTTTAAATTCCTAGAAAACAGTATTAGACGGAGTCGTATAAAAGGAACTGTTTACAAATTGAACAACGAAAAATGCAAGAAGGAAATTCATGCAATTTTTTACTGTTCACTACATAGTGGGAGGGGGCGATTTCGCGTTTTTACGTGCGGATACCTATTTTTGTCATCTTGACTTGCAATAGTGAAGGCGTATTTGGCTTAAATAAAAATAAAATTAATTAATAAGGATTTTTTTGTAATTCTCTTGAAAATTTCCACAAAAAATTCAATCGGAGCGAAAAAAAACCGGTTAGAACCGGTTCAATGGTGGTTGCTGGAGCGAAACCGAAATTTTTTGTTTTGTGTGAACCGGAGTGAAAAATATTTCGGTGCGATGCACTGGTTTATACGCCTAAAAGGTATTCGGAATTCCCAAATCCATTTCCCATGCGGAAGCGTATCACCAAATGTCGACACAAAGACCGCTGTGCGTCATTGGGTATCAGCCTGTGTAATTGGGCGGAGGTATGGATAAGGCCATCTGACTCTATTTACGGCAATTATCAGCTTCGCATAGTGGTGTAAATAAGAGCGGAAGGGCCCGCGGCAGAATATTACCGATGATCCCCCTCTCCCAACAAATACATTTGTTCAATTAAAATTGAAACCCGTTGTAAAACCTACCAAGTCGCATTTATTAATCAATTATCAGATATTCATATGCTGAAAAGATTAGTTACGCTTTTTAAATTACTCAGTTCAGAAATGATAATAAACTGGAAAATCATTCAGGGCCTTTGGCTATCCAAGCCACCCTATTGTTACGCCACTGTTTAAAGCACGGAACGAGTTGCGAAATCCACGCCCGCAGCATAGCAGAAAATAATTTGTTTTACACTAGCAGTTTTTACTATGCATAACTATCCCTACAAAATACATGCACAGGGAAATGTTTAATTTATTTTGACGCGCAATTTTACCGGAAAATATTTTCACAAGGCAAGAAATTGACGTGTTAAAGACAGAAGAGGGCAGGCGTCATCTATTGATCTATGACTTTCGCAATGTATGTTAACGGATGATGCGAACTCCTAAGTGCATAATAAATATTTCCAGCAATAGCGCGTACAGCCAGACCGACCGATGACGATTGGGTATTTCACTTTTAGGAAGCGCGCTTAAAAAACGAGTAATTGATCTAATTCCTTGACTCGAACAGTCAAATGTTACGAATTAGAGTCGATAAAAATTATTTCGTGTCTTGCACAAGCGTAAACAAGGACCAAGAAAATAAATCCAGACGTGGAATATGGTATAAAATATCTATTGAACCAAAAAACTCCTTTTTCCTTTTCCAAGATACCAGGAAACGCGAAAAATGCTACTGCTGTATTTCGAATCTCACGGAGGGACAAATGCTAAAAGATAAATTATAAAAGAACTAAATTCTTATTTTTAAGGTCAATTACGTCCTAAATATCGCGCTAATGATAAAGCGCCTGCTTCCCGATACTGAAGTATCGGGTTCGAATCACGCCATGGGCATGGATGTCTGTGGTTTCCTTTGTCATTATTTACAACCGCTTGCTAAGAGGCTGAAAATGCGATGTTTTAGATTTCATGGAAAGTAAGCAAATCGTGGGCCAAATTCTTTTAATTTAATTTATACCAATTCGAACATAGAATAATTACTCTGGTTTTCATTTACGAGTCAGCGACGCTAGATAATTATTAACTTTGCGAACACTCCCGTTAATTTAAATACGTGGAAAAAGTTACTTTGAATTTACGACTGCCCTTGGAAAAGAAATATGACAATCAATGCGCGTGATAAGCATTACCAAGTAGGCATCTAATCAGGGTCGGATATAGGGCCCTAGGCGATCTAGGCCGTCGCCTAGGACCCCGCGTCTCTAGGAGCCTCGAGAGAGTTAGTGTTAACAGAGTCAGACAGCTTATTGTAAGAGAGGAAAGGAATGGCCACTGGGGGAACGACTGATTTAAGAGGCCCTGCAGGTCATTCTATATCTAATTGTTACATTAAACAAGGAATTGTGAAGGGTCCCAAAAATTAGTTCCGCGGGTGAGGTGAAGGGCGGAGGGAGAGGTGATATGTTGTAGTTTCGCTATTGCCTGGAAATCTGGTAAGCCTAGGTATGAAGCTTTATCCTTTCCCACGAAAGACTGAAAATGCTATAAGGATCCATTGAAAATTAAGTAACGCAAAGGGAAGACGAAGTGTTACAATTTGTTACGGGGTGAGGAAGAAGTGGCAAGAATGTTCTTTGACAGGCGATTTAAATTTCTTATTAGTGCGGGTTTCCACTTGCAACTTCGATACGACACAATGAATACATTTCCATCTTCCTAGACTCAGTTACATTATTTGGGTGTCTTCTGCATCTTTGTTACAAAAATGAGGAGTCCAAATCTTGTACATTTCCATCCATGACAACAAGCAACTCGTGGTTGCAAGTGGCCACTTTTCGAAACTCGTTATGGAAACAAAGGATTGAGGCACAGACTAGGCAAAAATATGACTCAGATCTAAAAAGCAGGACATTTTTAAAGGTAGGACAGAACATGAATAAGTAGTATAGTCCTACCAAAAGTAGGACATCTGGGAACCCTAGTTATGATCTACATCAACCAAAGATGCTCACCCACCAAATTTTACATAAATTACTAAGTTTGATAGTCTGTTTTCCTCCATAAAATTTAGCCACGTTTTCAGAAACCCCGATTCGTGGGCCATGCAAAGTGATGTAGCCTAGGGGCCTCACAAACCACATTCGCCTAGGGCAGGGCTGGCGAACCTTATCTAGCTCGCGTGCCAAAATTAACTTAATAAGAGAAAGTTTGCCTCTTCCTGTGCCAGTATCATAAAAAATGTTATCTGTGTCTACTCTTACAATGTAGCATATAGTATGTCTTTTCCCACACTGGAAGAAATTTATATTTTTTTATTCAAATGATATATTGAAAACAAAGTACGAAATATAGTTTTTTATCGAATTATTAGAGCGAATCCAACATCTTCTAGACTTAATAAAAGTGAAATACTCCTTTAGCCAAACAATTAGAGGGTTACAACACCCAATGCATTTCGCCCACAAGGTGGGCATCGTCAGGGGTAAAACCTGTTTCAACAGTGACTGGAAGCCAACTGCAGACACTGTTGAAACAGGTTTTACCCCTGACGATGCCCACCTTGTGGGCGAAATACATTGGGTGTTGTAACCCTCTAATTGTTTGGCTAAAGGAGTATTTCACCTTTATTAATCTTAGCCAAAGTTATTGAGCTACTATCAATTATCTTCTAGACTTAACAAATAATATTAAACGCTAACAAAAATAAGGGCCATTAATGGATAATGTTATCTTTAGTGGATGTGGTACACTCTAAAAACATTAGGTATCTCATGAAAAATAGTTATACTTGAAAACGATTTAATAAATGACATGAATGAAATAATTAAGATGTATGACATGAACGGACTGATCCGAGGCATCAATCTCCGTTTGTTAAATTCCAGTTAAATACTTATCGGATGTTAACGATGTAATAAAAATGTCAGATAGTAAATTCTGTGTTTATGCCAGGGGCAGATTGGGCCGCCAGAACACAGAGCATAATCCCTGTGGGCCGATGACACCTTTGGGACGGTTCCTCCTAGGGCCAAGATGTTTTCTTTTCAAACTCTAACGATATTAGATTTTCACACGCGTCTGCGTGTAGGCAATTTCGACGTCACCACAAAAAACACAATTATTTATCGTTTTTTCAATTGCACCATAACTTTCAGTCCACCAATCCTTAAAAATCCTTTCGCTTCCTTCACCAGAAGATTTTGCTTTTTTATTCCTCGATTCCGCCATTATTCAAGGATAAAAATCTAAAGCGATATAAACTGCTATCCACAAAAACAAAAATTACCTAAATTCACTTGAAAACTCGAAGCTCCAACAACTAATAAAATAAAAAGGAGCGTAAAGTGTTTACAATAGTCGCCGATATGAGAAAAAATCTTAAAATAACTGATGGTACCTCTTGCAAACGAAGCCTTTCTTTCGCATCGTTTCAATACGTACATTTATTAGATTTCCGGGATCACTTTTGCCATGTCGCTGTATTAGCGAGTGGCACATTTCATTTCTTATTTCATTTTGTGGCGTGCCAACCAAAATCGTTCCGCGTGCCACCCTTGGCACGCGTGCCATAGGTTAGACAGCCCCGGCCTAGGGGCCTTGCACCCCCTAAATCCGTACCTACATCTAATGCTATTTATCATCCGATGGAATTGTTTTACGTGGACACTATAAAGTCTAAACCGGGGGTGCACACACACGGCCCGCGGGCCAAATTTGGCCCTCCGACACATTTTGTGCGGCCCGGCAAGATTTAACTCAGCTGGTGCTTTCCTTTTCCGTAGAAAATACAAGTAAAATTTGTTATGGATATTTATCGCAGGTGCGAACATATATTCTCTCTTATGAAATTAAACAAAGCTCCATTACGTTAAGTGTTGCCAGATCAGAGTTTCAGAGACATTCTAAGAACAGCAACTACCAGCATTACTCCGGATATAAGTGGAATGGCGAGAGAAAAACGGTGCAAAATCTCCCACTGAATAAGTAAATTATATTTGTTTGTCACCTCATTTTTGTTGCATAAAAATTGCGTGTAAAAGTTGTTACGGTAATTACTAAATCTACAAGAGTGTATTTAAATTTTTTATGTACACAACTTTCATAGCGTGCCCCGCCTATGTCAAATCAAGGTCGATTTTTGCCCTTGTCAACTTTTGAGTTGTGCACCTCTGGTATAAACCATTGGTGCGGGGGACTGATGCAGGAGGTGCAAGGATTTTTCAACATAGAAGCGTCAATTCCGTCACATTTTAAGTAACCAGAGAGCGTCCTACCGAATTATTTTAACATGTAACGGAAATAATTAAACGCATAACTGAATTTCCTTATAAACACGATTATAATCAAACTTTTTTGTGCAATTATTGATAGTAAACGCTTCAGTAAAAACAAAATGTAACAATTTGACTGTATTAATACAAATATAACAATAATAAAAGGCTACTTCTGTCCCTTTGTGACTCCCTCTGTCACGCTATAAAAATGCGGATAACTCGATAATGGAACGAAATTCATTTTTTATATTTGGCAAGAATGATCGATTCACATATTGTAAGAAGATGACGAAAATAAATCTCGAAAAAAGTCCTAGGTTCGACTCCAAGGTGAGCCTTTCCATTTCCCATATGATAACACGTAAAAATCGAATTTTTGGCTTGCAGGCTTTTATTCTTTTTGAGATCTAAATTAGACAGAATTAACCTATGATCTTCGGTTCTAGCCCATTTTAAAGAAAAAACTATGACGTTTCTTATTCTGTTCCTCTTTTCCCGCTTTCAGTTCGAAATTCCTCATGTTAAACGTTTAATTCACACACTTTGGGGAAATCTTGCCATTTAACGGGATGTTGCTATGCCAACCCATTACATTGTTAAACCTCGAAATCCTATAGTTATTTCAATCCTTATGCGTGAAAGCGTGCTTTGAATGCTCTTACAATTAGTATGAGAGAGAGAAATTCTTTTCATAGCAACCAATGTAAATAACATTCGTTGCGTTATCTACAAGAAGGAATACATTTGAATGTCGAGCATTAATCATTCGCATATTAAAATTACGTACTTAGAATAATCGTAGGAGTTCGAAACTTGAAACAACGAACGCCTAAAAGAACGAGTTTCTTTTTTTCTTGCCATCCAAAGAAAGTCAAGGTAAATTTGTTCATGTTTTATTTCACAAAAAACTTTCCCGTTGAATTTCAACGGGCACCTCCCTAGTAACATACAATAAACTCCAATAAAATCAAACAAAAGATAATTACAAAGGTTGCAGTGGCTCTTATGGTTATATTTTTAAATATACCACAGCTCTAAACTGTGAAGGACCTTTTCTGTTTTGAGAAAACTGATTGGAGGCGGAGGCTTACCATGCAGCGACTGAGGAAAGATCACATTTGATTGAAGCGGCAAGAAACTGTAACCCAGAGTTAAAAAATTATAGCGATTAAAATCAACCGAGGCTCCGTCACGTTTTGCAAATAGTAATCAAATTAAAACAAAAGTCTTCGATATTTGTTCGCTAACAATGATACCAATGAAAAGGGAGTTTATAAACGAATTTATCAAATAAAACCTTACGTTGATAATATTCTGCCAAATACCGAAATCAGGCAAGCAAAATATTAGGTATTATCGCAGTTGGTGCTCTACCGCAGTGCCCCGCAACCATTTAGGTAAATATCGCGGTACACTCGAACTTCGCGGCACGCCGAACCAAATTTTCTGAGATAATGTAGTGCATCTTTATCCTCCTATAACCAACAAAAATGAAAGAAAAAATACGCCTCTCCCTCAAAGATAAAGAAAACCATTCCTAAAATTTATATTTTTCAAATCGTTAAAATATTTACTCCGGATCACGAAACAATTCAATGATAAAATTTGACAATTCTCCAGTTACGAAGCAACTTGGTTTCGGTTTCAAGTAACTGAAAAAGCGTCAAGTGGGAATCGATAAATTGCATGATAGATAACATACATCATGCAAATTTCAGCTCTCTTACCGTTTACTTGCCATTTTAATTTGATTGAACAGACGGACAGAGTGAAAACATAAGCGCGTTTGTAAAATAAAACGCTAAAAATATGAATAAAGTAACATTACTCAGTAAACTTGACGAGGCCTATGCGGAGGGTATATACTATGGGCAAAATAAATATAGAGTTTAATATCCTTTACAGTTATTTTATTAATCTTCGGAATTCCTGAGACGTCGAATGTCTGTCAACACCAAAAATTGATTTTCGATAGTTTCAAAGGATACAATGCCCAAGAATGCGGTTTAGTGTGCCACGAAACACGATTTAGATTTCGAAAAAAAAATCAGAAAACTTAATTCGTCCATTTTATCATAGCTGCTTAAGTGACAAAAGATCGTTCATCTTTGAGTAATATTGCGGAAGAAACTGATCATCGATAAAGTGCAAGAGTATTAGAATTCATCAATAATTGATTAGGTATCGTTGCGTGAACAGACATGACTTCGTTGTGGCAAAAGTAGGTAAATAAAATTTAATTAATTATTTAGATAAGAATATCCAATTAAAAATAAAGGGACCTCAAAGCAGTAAATTACTTGCATCACACGAGACGTTAGAAGAATGGCTGAAGCAGAGTAGCAGCCATTTCGTTAAGACAACTTATAAAAACATGAGAACAAATCCAATTATATATTACTCATTGGAAGGTTTTGCTTTAAAAATGAGTAACTCGGGAAATGTATATCATATGTAAGAGCGCACCTTTGTTAATATTCCATAAGTCCGAACATTTAATTTCCAAGAAACTTACAGCATGTAACAAAAAAAGAGGATAATATTTCAATCTAGATACTGTTCCATATTTATTACGTAAATATTCATTTCGAATTTGCAAACTACAATGTTTGTGTGAATTTATTACGAGCATTTAGTTCTTTGTAATTCTTCAAAAATCTTTCTTGATATTTTAAAAGTTCTTTGTTGGATAGAATAAATTGACTGCAATAGGTATTAAGCTCAAATTTTTCATAACTATAATTTAGCTAACGGAGGATTAATCCGCGATGCAAGTAATGATGTTGTATAATGATTACTTCTCGTATTTTCACCTATAGCTCCAAAACCAGTCTTATTTTCATAATGACATTCAAGTCAATCACATTAGACACATTCAGTATAACAGGAATTCCATCACTTATACAGGGTGTACATAAATTAAAGTACAATTTAAAAGGCTTATAACTTTTTATTCAAGTCATATATCGGAAAAAGAATTGCTGTACAACAATGACCCAACGTTCAAGTTTCCCACCATACAACCGGATGTTTACTGGTCTCCCACTAGAGGCGTGGCAAAAGATGAAAAGGTAATGGTGGACGCCTATAACTCTACACACACACAGTAATGGTGGATTACAGTGGCAGTGAACATGTATTTTGCTGTTTTGGGTTTAAGTTAGTGATTAAGCAACGTTTTGCTTAAGTGGGACAGTTCATAGGCATAACATGTGGAGAGGAGAACCACCTAGAGTCACAGTTGAGCATCAACGCAACTCTTCGAAAGTGAATGTCTTTTGTGCTATGAGGATTACAAAGGTTTATGGACCATTCTTCTTCGCTGAGAAAACAGCAACTGGAATCATGTATGTAGACATGCTGGAACTGTTCCTTATACCCCAGTTACAGCAAGACGCTGAGGTAGTAAACATCCTGTTCCAACAGGATGGCACTCCGCTCCATTATCACCGAAGCGTGACACCTTTCCTTGATGCCATATTTCCCAACAATTGGGTTGGTCGAGGTGGACCTATCAGGTGACCACCACGGTTACCTGACCTCATATCCTTTTATTTTCATTTCTGGGGCTACGTCAAGGACAAAGTTTATGTTCCTCGTCTGCCACAATCCTTAGAGAAACCACGAGACAGAATCCGTGATACAGTAACGAGTGTCGATAAAGATATGATGCATTGAGTATGGGAAGAGATTGCTTTCAGGTGGGATGTGTGCCCCATGGAAGCCACATTGAGCACCTGTAAACAAAAACTTGAATGTTGGGTCTTTGTTGTACAGCAATTATTTTTCCAATATGTGACATGAATAAAAACTTATAAGCATTTCAAATTGTACTTTAATTTATGGACACCCTGTATAACATGACACCTTAGTATTGGGAAGCTGATTCTACAATACTGTAAAACCTCAATATTCACGGGGAAATAGCAGTGAACATCAAAGTTGCAAAACCTATAATGTTAACAAGTCCAGCAATGTTTAGATGAGGGTGTTTCCCTAAATAAGGTAACCATCTGCTCAAAGCCATATACACCCTTCCATTGATAACAAATAAGCTTCACTTTATTCACTGGGTTCAGAAACTATCTTATTATATAAATATCATTTCCAAAATGGCTGGATGAATAGAAACATGAGGTCAAGCAGAAATTTGAAATGTGATTCAATATTTATGTGCCAATGGAATTTAACTGGCTGAATTCCATCTAGAACTGACTTCAATCTATGGACCTAATGCCATGTCTCAAAAACAGCTATGAAGTTGGTGTACAGCCTTTGTAAATGGCAGGACAAATGTTTGAGATGAGCCATGATAAAGTCAGCCTGGAACTTTCTATACATGTGGCAATGCTTTCTGCGTTGGTGCCATGATCAAGGAAGTACAACGCACAAAACTTGCCGACATTGCAAATGAACAGAACATTTGGCTCACAAGAAGAGGACACGGTAGTGGGATCACGGATTTTTATGAAACTTGCTAGGTGTATAGCACTGCAAACCCCCCTTTTGGGCATATACAGCTGATAGTTTTTTTCCGAAAATCGTGATTAAATAATGCAATTTCTTGTCAACTGGTATAAATATCTTAATGCATGCCTAATTGATTAAGTAATTGTTGGTGGTGAGCATATAGTGGGTGCATCCAAAACGCGAGGGCGCGAGTTTGATTCCCTCATGGGTAGATTTTTTATTCTTTCATTCCTCCTTTTACAAATTCTTTTCCTTATTTAGCATTAAAATTTAACTGGACAGCCACGTTCTTTTTTTAATTTTTTCTATGTTGTTCGGTGGTGGTCCGGATTTTTTTCTCAAGTCATTCAATGCATGATTTTCTCAACAATGTTTAAATTATAAAATCACATATTCTTCATTGATCTCGGCACATGCTACATCCTTTATTGATGCTTATGACATGGAAAGGATCCCTGAAATTATTTTTGCGAAGACTTCCTCCGAATACTTAAAATATACCAATTAGGTGGAGGTATATCAGGCAAAGGATTGTTGAAAGTATAAAAGAAAACAAACTGGTGAGAAGTCCGTTAAAAGTACAATAATATAAATAAATAAAAATATTTCATTTATGAATCCCTTAGAACATTGGTTAATTGATTAAAAACAATAATAATCTACAACCACCAATCATCATCGGGAGCAATGTTGGGGAGAGTTAGAAGGGAAACATTCATTTGCTTATGCATTGACAGGTAATGGAACTTTTGTTTTGTTTCATTCCCATAATACAATTGTACATGTCATGACTGATGGCAATAGTGCAATTGAATTGAATTTTGCGCATGCACACACACTGCTATATTGTTAGTACGAATGTAACGTGAGTGCTTCGTCATTTGACATGGCCGTAACATTTTTATGGGGCCCTTTAAATCCAAGATCCTCTTGAAGCTTCGGGAAATTTTTTTAAATCTATTACAATGAAATACTACTTGATGTAAGTTTTATTCTTTTTTGAAAAAATGCCTTGGATTATTATTTTAAGAAAAGCAAATTATGCAATTCATTCTTGACAAGTGTACGCGTGAGAATAGATCCCCATTTAATGGGCCACACAACAGTGTGTGTGCATGCGCAAAAGTATATGTGTGCGTGAATACAACTTGTATTCTTTCATTTTGAATTGTTAATCCTCTCTCCATTAGAATAAAATACATTTTCAAAATAATAGAAGATTTTGTCAGCTATACCTTCCTGCTGTTCAACAATGCTACTGCTTTGAAATTCATTTATAAGTTTAATTAACTGTTAATGAATATGCATTATGTAAGCAATAGGAACTGTTTTTCCCATGCATATGCTTACTGAGTATGGATTGCGTAATTTGTTTTTCTAAAAATAATAATCCTAGGCATTATTTCAAAACACAATAAAACATATCAAATAGTACTTCATTGAAATAGATTAAAAAAAAAAACAAAAAAAAACTGCCAGTATTGAGGCTCGAACCACAAAACAAGAATCATCAGTTTTGTAGTTTAGCACCCTAACCATTCAGCTAGCCTGCCTATGGATTAATTAACTCCCTGTGAAGACCTTATAAGTAGCGCAGTAATTTTCTATAAACTTTGACCCCCGATTTCTTGTGAACTAGGGTCTATGGAGCCAAAACCCAAGACATGCGTCAGCTTATTTTTATGCTTTTATCCACCAGCGAAAGTTGGTCCCAGTTTGTGACATTGATGTCTGGTCTTCCCCTTGATAGACACATACATACTTCTACTTGACTGGAAACCACCTCAGGCGCTACATTATTTTTATATATAGTATGATTAATGCAATTACACCCTTAACAGAAAAAGTTCATGTCTTCTCCCCTTTTAAAAGTTGCTGACAGCATCCAAATTTCTTGGTTTTCATATAAATGAATCCTTAATTTGGGACAGCCACATCAACTATTTGTGTTCCAAAGTTGCTTCTGGCTGCTTTCTTTTAAGAAGACATGTCTTTAAATAAGGTGACCAGATGCTCTGCTTTTGGAAAGACAATTATTTTTCAAACGTTGTCCTCCCTAAACTATTTGTACTTCTATGTCCTCCTTTTTTTTCTGTTTTTGTCCTTCCTTTTACCTCTGTTAACCAATGTCAAGCAATTTTAGCAGGTGGATTGCCTCTGCATGTGTGAGTTACATTGTACTACTCACCACAGTATAGGCAGGGGAGTTCTGCTTGTGAATCGTCTTTTCTCCTAGCCACAGCTCTCAGTATACTAAACTTCCTGGCATGCTGCTTCTTAAAAGAATTTTTCAGCTCTCTGATCTGGTTTTATAAGTGATAAAGAACACTTTGTCTTCTAGAATGAATGTTTCATTTTCTACTTTATATTCATGAATAAAAATTGCAATAATTCATTTTCAATCATTCTACAAATTTCAGCATCTTGAGAAGTTTTCTATTTCAATAAATATACATGTTTTGAATAAATTTTGACTCAGAAATAATAGTATTCAAGCAATTATAACAGTTATATTTAAAATAAGCTAATTTTGCAACACTGAGGCTATTTTTGTGAATCTCAAATGCTTTTCGATTGGTTTTAATTTTTCTATCTTGGGGTTGAAATTGATCACAAATGTGCAGAAATTTTTTAATTATTGACAAGGAGAGGCTATGACCTTCAGGACACAGATTATGATGAAATGCAAGCAGGTGATTCTACAGCAAAAATAAGGAGATGCATGTCTCAGGGTTTTTGTGAATGGATCCTTGGGTTTGAGAAATGAGCATCTAAAATGTGCAAAAAAATCGTATGCAAATTAATGCACTTCATTGTCAAATTGTTGATAAGAACGGGAATGGCTGAGCAGATAACGTGCCTGGCTCCTATGGTGTAGGCCTGGGTTAGGTAACAAAATGTTTTCATTTTTAATTATCCAAGCATTATTTGAAAAGTAATATTCTTTGGTAAAAAGAAGCTGTATAAATTTAATTTGGAGGTAATGAATGCAGATACATATAATAATGGGCAATTTAAATATTGCAGTCAGTGAAACAATGGTTTGTAGCAAGAAGGTACCAATAAATATGCTTTGCTTAAAAATATTCTTTTAACACCTATATTTCCAAATTCCAAACTTAGTAAGTAGCTTTTTTAATTCACACATTTTTTGTAATCACTATAAATGCACCGCCATGCGTCAAATATCTTGCTTAATTATCAAAAGAAATTAATCATAATCATTGTCAATACAGTCATTTGCTTTAGACTGCAGGATTCATGCCCACTACCCCTTCGAGCAGCAGGCAAGTAGTAGCCAACATCCTAACCACTACCCCCTTAGCAGATTAAAATATGGCATAGTAGCCCAGGGCCATTCTCAGCACTTGCTCAGATTATTTAAGCTGCATAAGTGGGCTGTCAGAATTCCAGCGCAAGCATATAATTTTTCTGGTTGTTGAAGCATTTTTAATCTCTTGACTGTCTTACCTTGCCTCAATTTATCTATATATTAAATGCGTCTTGTCTGTGTGCAATAGAACAAAGGCAGCGCACATTCATCATTTGTCAATGTGGTCAGGATTGACCTCACTGTGACAAATAATGTTAGCTTTTGCCCCCAAATGGTTATTGGACTACACTGTTAACTACATTATTAAAATTTCACTAAAAGTATTTATAGTCCCTATTTTGGTCACAAATATCACAAAATATAAAAATAGAAAAGTACAAGTACCTAATAGTAGCATTTGTTGTGAAACCTAATTTGAACAGAAAATTTTTACAGATATTCATTTCGTGCATTTTTACCTTACTGCCCTATCTTTGCTGCACAAGGAACTGGTATAAATTTTGCTTGACCTTAAAAGCAGGTATGTCAGAGCCAGTTACACTGTTGTCTACCAGGAGGCTCTGTAGCATGGGCGGCAAGGGGGGACAGCTGTTCCTCTCTAGATCAGACATATGTCATGGGCCATTGATGTCTGGTTAGGTCAGGGGATTAACGTGGTCATTTTTCTGAGGTCAGGGAAGCAAGTGGGGCCTCCCTGCAATATGTTTGAAATGAACCACTAAAATATTAAGCCCGCCAAACCAGACTGTGGGAGCTTGGCTACCACCTTGCCCTTCCCACCCTGAATAAGTTCAAGCAGACACTCATTCTCTGTAGTATTTTGAAATACAGTTCTAAAAAGTAAACTCATACATATTCTTGATTTCCATTGCATTACATTACCGTGCCAGGAGGCAGTAACCACATATTTCATTGATGTTGCAAGCTACACTGTAACAGGCAGATAGTCTCTACTAATAGATATCTGTGCTGTTGTTCATTTTTACAACCATTTTTTATTTAATATATTTCCATGCTTTATTTACTCATATAATTATTCAAAACAAAATTGTGGCCTGGATAGAGTGTAAAGTAAGGATACGGTCATCGTATACTAACCAAGAATGGTTTGGAAAATTTTATAGACTAGTACACTTCCAGTCACAAGCTTTTAAGATTAGAGAGGTTCAACATCTATATGCATATTTAATGAAGAAGAAAGGTAAAGGCAATTTGAAGAAGAAGATCTGGTGAACACTTACTGTCAAAGGTGAGAGTTACAGATGGCCAGTTAGAGCCAAGATAGAAGCTTTCCAGACACAGTCCTTTGTCAGCAAATGAGAAAACAAAACTCATTTTGAAAAAGGAGAAATTGCCTTATAACCATAAAAATTAAAAAAGAAGTACACAAATACACACCGGTTTAGGGGAATCACTCCATGCCAGGCACCGAACACACACAATCTCATACACTCTGGTTTTAGGGGAACTACTCCATGCCAGGGACCCTTGTTTACATGCAAATGACCGGTTTAGGGGAATTACTCCATGCCAGGGACTGAACACTCACACAAGCTCATACACTCCGAGTTTAGGGGAACTACTACATGCCAGCGACCCTTGTTCACACGCAAGCAAAAAAAATATATTGTACTTCTTTTTTAAAAAAGAATGCCTAAATATGTATTTTGTAATCAATGATTCCATCCTCACTAGGCTGATCATAAGCCGGTTGTTTGTATGTAGACAAGGGTTGGCATGGAGTAGTTCCCCTAAACCTGAGTGTATGAGATTGTGTGGGTGTTCGGTCCCTGGCGTGGAGTAATTCCCCTAAACCAGAGTGTATTTGTGTACTTCTTTTTTAATTTTTATGGTTATAAGGTGGTTTCTCCTTTTTCAATTATTGTAATTAACCATACAGTTCCTAAATTTAATTTTTTAAACTAATTTATTCCATCTCAAAATTAATTAAATTAACTCTTGTGTTTTACATTCCTCAGTTAAATTCAAAAGTAGTAGACAGCAACCGCAATAATACTTTGGCATGATACTAGCGTGGGTTAAGTTAAAAGTTAGAAAAATGTCAAAAATTGCGTGAAACAATTACAATGCAAACATTTTTACACTACTTTCCAAACAAGAAGTCCAAACCAGGACTAATGCAGGCTGGTTTCCCTAAGTTGATTACTTATATTGACAGGAAATGTTCCAGTATGTGTTAGTCATTCCAAGGAATTCTCATACAATAAATACCACTTGTAGTTCATAGTTTGTCAATGATAGAGAAAAATTGGAAAACAAATTTATAGAGCATTATCAGGTTTAAAATACTAAAAACAATGTCAACATCTCTTTCTGACATTAATTTTGCATGTATTTTTTTTAAATAAACGAATTTAATAAATGTTACTGTTTATACAATAATATGTATGGATCAACTGTACATTGCTAAAAGATGGTTGAGCAGAAAAGAAAATAACCCATTTGTTCACTTGTTTATGCTCAAGCCTTGTCTGGTAATAATTGTCTCCATAGCAACAATCCGATAAAATGTGATTTAAAATGCAAAAAAGATGTTTTAGTAGAAATTGGAGAAACTGTGATCAATTATCAACATTCTGTGATAAGAATTAGAATCTACATTCTTTTCCCCTTAGAACAGTACAAACCTCGCTGTTATCATAATTTAAAGATATTTTAAAGTATTAAAGAAAACATCTCTGCATGATGGATTTGAGATTTCCTATGTAAAACAAATAGAGAAAAACGTTCCTGGAATCAAACCTTGGACTACAATCTTCGCCAAATACAATACAACCCGGAGGTGGGCCCTGGCAGTACGAGCGTCATACCAAGTTTAATGAAAATCGATCCATTGGTGCAAAAGTTGTTAGTAGGGGACACACACACAGACAGGAGCATTTCATAAGGCTATGTGCCATTTGGAAACCAGCCTAAAAATGGAAAGTAGTCTTATGAGATCGCCTCGGTGTCCGTATGTGTGTTCCCCTAACATCTTCTTCATGACTGAACCAATTTCAACTAAATTTGGTACATAGAATCTTCACATAAATTAATGACCAAAATGACATATTTTGACCGGATCGACTTGCCAGTGGTGCCACAATTGCAAAGCTAAACTTTTTGGTAATTAAGAATCTGGAAGGAATTGGCAGAACTGATTTCAATGAAATTTTGTATCAAGTAGGCATGCAACATGAAATAACAAAATCAAGATGTTTAGTATAGTTATGGAAAGCAAGGCTGCCATAATATAAGGAATAAAAAAAATTCATTTTACATGTATTTGTGTTGAACTGTCAACATCAATTTTAACCAAATTTAATACTTACAATATACACATACAAAACAATATTAGCATATTTAAAACGAATCAGCCAAACAGGGGTACCACAATTACAAATTAAACTCTTGCCGTAATTAAGGATTTTGAAGAAATTGGCTGAATGGATTTCAATTAAATTTTGTATATAAGGTTTGTACAACATTCCATAATGAAGTCAAGATGTTGAAAGTGGAGCTAAAGAGCATGGCCACCACTATAAAAAGTTATATATTTCTTTTACGTCTTTCTAGAGAACTGACCTAATGGATTTTAACCAAATATAATATATTTAATCTTCATATAAATAAATAAAAAAATATCATACTTGAACCAGGTCAACTAAACAGGGCTACCACAGTATCAAGGTTAGAATTTTTCTGTAACTATGAATCTGGAAGGTATTGGTTGAACAGATTTCAAAGAAATTTCATTTGTAGGGTGAGTATAGAATGGCAAAACGAGATGAATATGTTTAGAATGGATCTAAAAAGTAGGGCTACCACAATATAAGGAAAAATTAGTTTTCTGATTTCAAAGCAAATACAATAGTATACGATTATACTAGGGCGAATTTGTCAAAAAGCACTTCTGTACCACGGGAAGCCTGTCTACATCCCTACTTGTTATACAGGGTGAGTCAAAATGATGTGAGCGATTAGAAACATTTATTGAAAAAACTATTAAGCACAAAAATATGAAATGAATTATTGAAAACAGCCACTGAAAGTTTTTTAACCATGCTTATGAAAGTTCAATGTGCGCACCACATGTCGCCCTGCCTACGTCAAAATGATATGAGATTTCTTGCCAAACAGATAACAACATCTGATGCTCAATCATGGCAACAGCCCTGCATATGCGATTCTTCAGGTCATCCAAGTTTGGTGGCAAAGGCAGCACGTAAACCATGTCCTTGACATACCCCCAGAGGAAAAAATCTAGGGCGTAAGATCCAGGGACTGTGCAGGCCAGGCTGTAGGGCCCATTCGGCCTATCCATTGGCCAGGAAATTGGGAGTTCAAAAGGGATGTGCCAGCGCGATGGATGTGAGGTGGTGCTCCATCTTGCTGAAAGACAGCATTGGGTTTGTCTTCATGAAGCTGTGGCAATAGCCATAGCTGCAACATGTCACAGTACACATTTCCATTTGCTGTTTTTTTAGCGAAATAAAATGGACAGTAAACTTTATCTTCTGTCAGGGCACTCTCCCTTGAATGTTCAACAGCGATGTGTGGGTTTTCAGAACCCCATACACAGATGTTGTGTCGGTTCACTTTTCCTGACAAATGAAATGTGGCTTCGTCACTGAAACACACTGTTGATAGGAATGTTCATCCTCCTCGAAGCGGGCCATCATGGCTGAGCAAAACGTGTAGCAGACCAGTGTGTCATTTGGCGTAATGGCCTGCAGTAATTGTAAGCGATATGGACGGAGTGCAAGGCATTTTTGCAGAATTTGCCACACTTTTTTCTGTGGTACATTCTGCTCACAGCTACACTGTCGTGTCGACTTCCTCGGGCTTCAAAGAAACGACTGTCGCACACTATCAACAGGTTCGTCACTCACACGTGGACGACCAGGACTCTTGCCTTTACAGATGCAGCCTGTCTCCAGAAATTTTTTATACCATTTACGAATGGAATTTGCAGCAGGAGGAACCTGTTCGTACTTCCTTCTAAATGCTCGCTGAGCGGAGATAACAGACTTTGTGGAATGAAACTCAAAGATGCAAAAAGCACATTCCTGTCCACTTGCCATCTTTCTCTACACTACAACGGCAGCACAGTAAATTGTGCACTCTAGCAGTAACTATCGGAAACTAATTCTTGAGCCTGCATACTCTAAAATTCTTTGAGTTCCTGTTTCAAATACCGCATGTTGCATTTTCATATTGCTAATCGTTTCTTTGTAAAAAATTTCAGAAATTGCTCACGTCATTTTGACTAACCCTGTATATTAAAGTTGTATTGAAAGGAAAGTAGGCCTATTAGTTCTTTCCAGAACTACTTGTTTCTATTTTCAAGAGCTGCAAAAATTGAAATTGGTGTTCATCTCAGTATTTAAAATAATTAAAGCAACTTTACTATAGTATAAAAACTTATACAATAAGAACAGTAAAAAATTTACCAACAAGAATGTCAAAGGAATTCATTTTTTTAAGGCAATAAGGAATAATCTCTTTTGAGAAATGCAATGTTAAGTCATATACTGCAAAATTAAAAACTGACTTCATGACATATAATAGCTCTCATTTAATTACACTTTCAGAAATGGAATCTTAACTTTTGGAAAAATGTGAAGGTCATGCCAAGTCTGATGGAGAGTCAACAATAATGCTTTCATAGTATACTTAATTTAACTTACTGTCAGTAATTATCATACAACATATCTTCTATTTATCAATTATTCAACTGGATGTTCTTAAATCTAATAGTATGAAATAGCAATTATGATAATTGTTCATATTAACCAAGCCAAAGAAAATGTAATTTATAGAATCTCAATCAGTAAATTGCTGCAATAAAAATCTGCATCTTTCATAGTTTACAAAGTTCGAAAATACAGGATTTTAAAGCAAACGAGCGAAATAATAAAAGAAGACATTATTTAGATAATGATATGGCAAACAGTAAAGATTGCCAAAATTAACAACACAGTCATAGTTCTATTATGTAAAATAAACTCAGGCATTATATTGAGGGCGCTAAATAAATAAATGTATGTAAAGTTTTAAGTGAAGCACTACATAGAATGTTTATCATTTGGATTGGGCTTAATATAAAACATGACGGCTTGGGTGCTTATATATCGGAAAAGTTAGAAAATCCTTAAAATTCACCTTACAAAAATTAAGCATTTAAGCTTTCACAGAAATTAATTTATTGCTGAGCAAATGAAATAATTACAACAAAACTACCACTTTGCAATAGCTTAAATTTTATACCCACGAATGTTAAAATTATGAACTATTTCCGGCATTTTTATTAAAATAGATTACATTTGTATTCATTACAAGCAAACTACTTCACTATGCTGATCAAAACATGTTAAATTCTTTATTTATTAAGTAGCTATTCTAAAGAAAATAGAATAAAAGCTGTATAAAACTTCTTAATAATTGATCACGATGGATGTGGTTACCCAAAGAAAATATATTGGAGAATATTTTTTACTAATTTACATGAGTTTGAAATTTCTTATAAGAAAAATAAATTACCTGCGATTCAAAATTGTATACCTTAATTCCAGTAAAAGCACCTTTTGGCCATAAAAATAACAATGAGAAAATTTTTAGCTACGTGTGCTCAATTATTCTTACAATTAGATAAAATTCTCCTGCTTCTCTATTCCAATTGGTTCCCATATTTTGATTAAATATTTAATTAAACAGAAATGGTTATGAAGCTGCGCTACATTTTGTTTTCGTGAAATTGTAGCAATGTTACTGTCTTTTGTTTCAAGGTGGTCGAAAGAAAAACATGGAAGCCACCAGAGAACAGCATGGTAAACGTAAACGAAAGAGGTCGTTCATACAAAAGGCCAAAAAATATGGGAAGAAAGGAAAATTTGGCAGAGGTAGTCATGTCAGTGAGGACATATATCAGTACTTTGTGCGAGTGATGGAAATGTCTCGTCAGGAATTTGATACAGATGAAGACAAAGGTGAACATTGCTCATTTACTAATTGTTTGAAATGATTTTCTAATAATTTATTTGTGCCAGCATTAAAATCTTTTTATTAAATTCGACTCTTTAGTTGTTTTTATAAACAACGTTTTCGACGAGACGGTTGGTGAAGAAATCAACTTGTCTTGCAACCAGTTTGTTTCCCGAGCTATTGAAACCCTTCTCCCATCTGCTTCAGAAGAAGTGATTAATAGATTTACTGAAGTCTTCGGTAAAGATTTACGTCCTATCTTTGGCGACCCCTTTGCTAGTCATGTTCTTCAAAAACTGCTTCTTATTGTTGCAAAACAAACCAAGGTGGATAAGTGTTTGACTAGTGTGTTTGGATTTTTAATTTATGATAAATTTGCTTATGAACCTCTTGTTAAAATATTGCAGGATACTTTAAAGAAAGAGGCTCAAAATGCTGGTGATTCACCCAACATTAATAAAGAAGATTGGGTTATACGTGTTGGTCGTTTCGGATTAAATAACATAGAAGACTTTGCTTGGGATATGTATGCTAATCATGTGCTCCGGACTGTACTTTTATGCATTAGTGGTGGCGAAGAATCGGAAGACATAAAGGCAGGAAAAGGAGGAACATTAATACCTAAGAATTTGAATGATGATAAATGTGCGAGTGTTTTGCCTAAAACATACATTGTCCTTTTGAAGGAATACCAACAAAGTCTTGCTTCATGGCCTCAGATTGCTGGTAAGCTATTGAAGCGTTCCTCTATTATATTTAAATTAAGGACATTGCGGGGTATATTTTAAAAGCAAATTGAAACATGTTATGCATCTTGTATGGAATAGTCCATTGTAATTTTGGGCATGTTAAACTATCAAACTATCCTTTTGCATTATTACGAACATTATTTCAAATTTCAGAGCTTGCTTTTGAAGGGTTGACTTCAGGATTATTACAATCCTTACAATATGGTCTGAAAAGAGCTGGAGAGGTGAAACTCTGTGATAAGTTTGTAAAATTGTTGATCAAAGAATGTTTCAAAAAGTATGGTAATGAAGATAGAGCTCTATTTGAAAGTGATTATGCTCTGCATCTGCTCGATTCTTCATTAGCAACAGCATCTCCAGAAATCTTCAAACAACTTCATGAATTGTGCCTGAAAGGTAAAATTCAAGAGCTTGCAGTGGATTCTAAAGCCAACTTTACTATACAGAGACTGTTTGATTTTTGCCCAGATAAAGAAATGGTATGTATTTTAAGGGATAATGCACTTCTTGTTGTATTTGTCAGCTGTGACCCTGGGGGAATATGTTTTCCAGTTTTTTGTGGTTGTTTCTAAGGTTAAAGATAATTTTAATTTGTGATTGATCTCAGAAAAAGAGTCTTGTTTTTATTACCAATTTAGATTTTTTGGTGTATTGAAATATATATATGCAAAGATTACTTATTTTGTTTGAGGGTAAATGATTGGGTAGCAAGATGATTGGTTACCTGACAGCTGAGAACAAGAATTTTTGAAGGTGATCCAGTACAGGCCTCCAGTAATATCCTAATACAAGCACCACAAGCAATTTAAAGAGAAGCTGTAGCGATTAGATTTTTATTGAAGTTCCCTCAATACCTGAAACAACATAAAATACTCTCTACGATGCAGTACATAAAGCAATAAATTCCCTTCAAACAGAACTGTTGGTGCGATTTATATCTTTATATGAAATTGATAATGCTTTTAAATTTTTAAGTTGTGCTATATATAACATGAACGAAGATGAAATTATAAATTCCAGTAAACATGCTATTATTTATAGTATGTATAAAAACGATTTGTATGAATGTGAGTTAATTGAAGAAGTTTCTTAGTTTGAAACACCACCTACCTCCGATATAAAGTGTAAAAATCATGCAGAAAGAAATTTTAGGATTTCTTCACGAATACGAACTTTTAAGTTCATTTCCCAATGCGGAAATTTTACCAAGAATTTTTCTGACATTCACCACATCAATTTCAACTGGAGAGCATTATTATAGTATAAACTGAAATTGATCAAAAATTACCTACAGTCATCAATAAACCAAGAAAGACTTTCTGATCTGTCCATCTTATCTATTGAATATGACTCTGCTAAAAATATAGATTTTCACAGTCAATATATTTGCTGCAAATAATGCTCGAAAAATAAAACTTGAAAGAAATGATTGTTTAATTTTAGTTAAATGCCCTTTTAAAAATATGAGCTTATAATTCTATTAGATCATTTTGGCGCTCCAAAAACTCCTCTGCCCAGGGCACCAAAAGTGGTCACTACGGCCCTGGTTTGAACAAATTGATATTGAAATATTTGTTAATGAAACGCCACCACTCATATTTGATAACCTTCATATTCTTTTATATACAGCAGTTCTATAAAAATTCGCTA
The DNA here is from genome assembly GCA_028673005.1 of Tanypteryx hageni. NCBI lineage: Eukaryota > Metazoa > Arthropoda > Insecta > Odonata > Petaluridae > Tanypteryx > Tanypteryx hageni. The sequence continues at coordinate 47,136,859 of CM054117.1, forward strand.
CCTGTAATGTTGTTGCCTAAAATTGTAGGACCTAAAAATCAGTTGCCCGAACATCATCCCCCTAAAGTTCATGCTTACAAAAATGTAGATTCACTAAATCCAACCACCTTTAAAATAGTTGATATCCAATCATCTGGCACCTAATTGTCAGCACCCAAACATTACGTACCCAATGATTGAGCGTAGTGCTGATAATTTTTGCAATCTAAGTTCTTTTATTCTTTCTCCGTCTTTTTTGATAATTCTAGTTGGAGGAAATTTTGAATGAGATCTTGGAATCAGAAAATGCAATGGAAGCTATTTTCTCAAGTGGCTTCTTTGGAGTTTTTTCTAGTATAGGTAAAGCTTGCAAGAGGTTGGGACACAAGCAAGGAGTTTTTTTGCTGGTAAGTAAGACATTTTAAATATAGTTTAAATTAAAACTCTCGGTTACGTGGCAATAAATAAAGAATGAGTTGATAAAACGGTTTCACGTAGTGTAATGTTCATCAGGCTGTAGGTGATTCTGGGGTTTCTTTCTCAAGGATCTTTTGCTCATTGAGTGCCAAGAACGTCTCTACATCGTATTTTCTTGGTCAATGAACCCAAATTGTTTGTCCATGTGTACAGCACTGTCAGCCTCTTGGGGTATTCTCTACTCAAACTTCCACGAATGAAGGACAGATTTCCCTCATGGCCTCATCCAGATTTGTGTTGGTAACATCACTCCATGTTTTTAAGATGTTACGAAAGTCATTTGTACTATTTTAGCTCTTCCAAAATTGTGGTAGGGTTGGTTTCCCTTTTTGATCTTTTAGTCTTGTGGTCTGAGGAAAAGTGCCTCTCAGGTTGGAAGCTTTGAATACAGCTATTAATTCCTTGATTCACTGGTTGCAGCAATGATGTTGTGTTTAGAGCAGTGCTGGCAAATGACAAAAAAAAACGATTCGTTACGTTTTTCGTTACAGGCAAAAAAGCGATTTTGTTTTTCGTTATGCTAAAAATCAACATTTTGTTTTCTGTTACGTTTAACGTTATAATGAAATAATTCAGGAAAATATAATGAAGTGTAGTTACTCTTGTATTTTTGTTTTTTTTTGTTTAGCGGTTACGTATCCACCTTAAATACATGCTTCTCATTTAGAATACTAATTTATAGGCACTTCTAAATATATATGTACTGCAGATCAGCAAGGTTTTTAAGATTTCAAAGTATTCTGCACATTTTTCGTTTTTGACGATCATGTTTGAAAATTTGGATTTTCATATTCAAAATTTTATATTCAAGTTAATAAACTTAACACATATTTAAGACTAAAATGTTAGTGTTGTAACGGTTGTCGTATATTAGAATTGTTTATAGGTAACACAAAAAGTACACTGACAATGAGAACCCAGGGACCCGTAATTAAAGATAATAAAAGGAACCCATCGGCCGGTTGCACCAATTGTAACTCGGAGTACATGCTCCTGCTACAGACCTAAAATTTGGTAGAATGATCAGTCATCAGAGAAAACTAAAGAGAATTATCCAAATTCCAATATTTGTCCTCTTTAGGGCTCATTTTTGATGTTGTTCTTTCTTTTCATTTCCCCCATAAGAAATATATGGAAATCATGCATGGGTTTACAATATTACCTTCCAAGATTTGAGATATTAACCTGGGAATAGCTTTATTTTGTATATGAAAGAATAAAGTAAATTATTTGTAAGATGAAATTTGAAACCACTCCAAATTACCATGAATGTAGGTAATTTTTTGGATAAAATAGAAAAAATTTGGAATCTTTAACTATGTGAGTATTCAATTGCTATCATGACAAAAAGAATACTATTAAATTTTATTTATTAGAAAAATTATTGTGAAATCTTTAATGCTTTAAGTGGGATCTGACTATGTTCATATGAATTTTTTAGTTTGTAGTCTCTTTCCAACGCAATTGATAAAAAAGTAGAACCAATTTAAAAAATTCTATAATTTCAGTTGATTAGAGGGTTTATCATTTTGATAAGACTTATGCTCGATAGTTATGAATAAAAATTATTATGATTGGAAAATACATAATATTTAATAAAATGAGGATAAAGGATATTGTTGCGTACCGCTGCAACCTCACCATAAATCGAAAATCCCAATGAGATCTCTCTTCACTTTCACCACTGCTCATGATCTCTTGATCACTCACCGCACGATTAAGCAACGGAACTGTCACTCTCACTCCCGCTATAACTAAAAGATGTTCAATATTGTGTCACGAATGCCATATCTCAGCATCATTTGTAATATACTTTATATATTAGTTTTTAATACTTCTTTTATTTTGTATTTGAATAGAAATACATGTTAAAATTGAAACATTTTCTTCTAAAATAGCTAGCTCCTACTTGCGTTTGCTTACGTGGAATTTAAATAAATATGTTCGATAAGCAAAATTCTATGATAAAAATTGAAATCTTTATTTCTTTTCGCAAAAAATAGTACAAATCCCGCACCAATAGTACGATTCCCTTCTTTTAACACTTAAAGAAAAAGACACTGCATGGTGCATTTCTTATGTAAACTGAATGAGAGGAAAATTTCTGGATTCGAACTCGCGCCTTTAAATATCAGAAAAAAATTTTCCTCGACAGGTCAAAGATGTCCACCATAGAAATTCTTTTCGGGTGCACAACCGGGTCAGAGTTTGATCTAGGATCGACGTTTCGACGGCTGACTCTGCCATCTTCTTCAGAAGAAGAATTTCTACAGTCAATCCACCGGGAAAGCACCAGATCCTACTTCATGTCCACCATATACCATGAAAATTGGTCAATCGGTTCAAAAGTTAATAGGAGGACATTCTGGAAAGTATGGTAAAATGCACGATTCAATGCTTTTTCAGAGCATTATTTTGATGCTAGCTTTGACAACTATAATGACCAAAATTGTCCTCAATTTCTTTTAAAATATTCATTTTTTCACTTACACTTACCCTGCATGTCACCTTTTTGGTTGATGGCAGGGGGTGGAGTGCACCAAAATTCTCTAGTTTTTCTACGTTATCTTTTCCTATTATGTTCTCTTATAATCCTAGGGAAAAACAATCCTCTATATTGCACCATCCTACAATTGCTCTCGCGAATTTTATCCTCGCTGTCCTGCCTTCCGAGATATGTTGGGCTTCTGATAAGACCTACTATATCATTCACTAGTCCCTCTGACATACATTTTTCTAGCAGTTTAAATCTAACCTGCTTTCTCTATTCTTCTAACGAAGCCCATTTAAGATTTTCTTTTAATCAGCATTTTGAGAATTGACATAATATGATGATCTACTTTCTATTTCCCTGAAACTTGAATTACTCGAGTTAGATTGATAAATTAAAACTTACCTTGCTAATTGAAACTAATCTGCTTTCTGCTCATCTTCAATGGAGGTCAAATAGTTAACATTTATTCTTCAAATGTTTCTTATGTTGTTAGGTGGAAGTTGGGTCAGTTACATTTCTTCATCCATTTTCATTGTCTGTGTAAAATACAGAGCAAAAATGGAAATTTAGGCTCATTAGGATCTGGATATTATGGAATGTTTGATTTTATGCATTTTGGTGGACTCTTAAGTCTGCTAATTGCAAAAAGTTAACTTAGGTTGAACATATCAGACTTATAGTAATATAGTCTATAATGAAAAGTTACCAAAATATGTTAAATAATGGATATATAATGATTGAACATTGCTCAGAACCAGAGGATGCCCCACTATTATTTTTTGAAGTAAAAAATGTGCTGTAAGAATTCTACTAGTGTCCAGAGTACTATGATCATGTTTTACCTGCTTGTGCTTAACTTGATTTTGTCAACAGTTGTAGTTATATATTTAAAACAACATAAATTACTCAATCCATTTCAACTTAAATCATGTTCTTATCATGCAAGTACCATTTTTACTGGCTAATTTTTTATGTTGAGCAGTTTGCTGTTTTTGGATAAAATATCCGGGTACTTTTAGTTTATTCAAACACTTTTTGCACTTACTTTGTATGTAAACACTATTGATGTTATTACTTTGGATCCTTTCATTTCATTTCACATTCATGTTTTAATTATTTACAATAATGCCTAATGTGATTTACTTTTATTTGTCCCTTAGTTACTGTATTAGATTGGTAATAACAGAAACTAGATACAGTTAGTTTATCTAAAACATTGTTTTGATTGAATTTGTTTACTTTTCCAATGAATGGTCCTCAACTTATAAGCTCAAATTAATGGAAAGGTGTACAAATTATTTGGTTAAACATCACTTACTTTCCATAGGCTAGTCTATCAATATCTCTGGACTTATGCTGTGGATATTTTAAAGGTTGCACTTTAGTTTTGATAAATTTAAAAATTGTTTAATCTTCTATGTAAATAATTATTGTCTATAATTTTTACTTATTATCTTTTTCCTGACTAGAATTTAATGAAAGTCCTGGGATGTTCCCAACCAGCAGATCGGCAGATTCAATTAGTTCCACTTGCCATTCGAATGGTTAATTATGATTCATTGTTTGGGGATGAAGAAAAGCAAAAGTTGGACCAATCTGCGAAACTGACTGTCAACCTGCATGGATCCCTTATCATTCAAGCAATGCTCCACTTCAATAAACCTATTAAAGTAAATAGTTTTGTGATTTTTTCAATTTACTCAGAGGAAAATCATGCCTGGAAAGTGCTGCTGTTATGGTTATGGTGGTTTGGCCTCCAAGTAATGATTGTAATTACCTTACTTCAGGTTGTTACCAGTCTACTAGAAATGAGTCCTCCTGAGCTTCAGCAAATATTTTGTGAACCAAAAGGAAGCCATATCATGGATGCCTATATGGAAAGCATTTATGTCGGTGGAAAGAGTAGGGAGAGACTTGTTAAAAAGTTAACTGTGAGTTTCATTTGTTAAACTGGTTGGAAATACAATTGTTATCACTAATATTAAATATGCAGATTTTGTATTCAGTCATGCCTTGTTTAGCATGTTTGTTAAGCACAATTTTGGCATAGTTCAATTGGCCTCTTTGAAACATTAATTTTTATTTCTTTTAATAAAAAGATACTGTACTGTAAAATTAAAATAGTTCACCATGTACGTTTTTGAAGATTTTGTTTTAGATGTTTGTTTACTTTGCACTGGCCAATCACCACCCATTGTCTTTAGTTTCAACTTCATCAGTTCAGTTATCATGTACCATAGTTACTTTAGTTCATTTCTAGTGTATAATAAATATTTAACAGGAAACATTGGAAAAATAATTTATATAAATCGTGGCAGAAAAGATAAAATTAGTGAAGGCAAATACCTTTCGGAATGCTGAATGAGGCATGATTGTAATTTCTAATTTATTCTATTTATCTATTTCCTTGAAAATGTAAAAATTATTACCGGCAAAAATTTGGCTTTCCAGGGTACATATGTTGCCATGGCAACAACAAAACATGGCTCTCGAAGTTTGGAGGCTGCATGGGCAGTAATGGCCATCAAACAGCGGCAAAGTGTTGCTTCTGAGTTGATTTCTAGAGAGAGCCAGGTGATTGCAAGCCCATTTGGACGAATCATTGCGACAAATTTTGCTCTGTCTCTTTTCAGACGAAATGTTGAAGACTGGCTACAGTTCCAAAGTGGGCAACAAAAGAAACGAGAGCTGTTTGCTGAAATTATTGGAACTGGATCTAAGTCAACAAAAATCACCGAGCTTATCAAAGAAGAAAATACATAAATTTTTCCCTCAATTTTATGAATGTACAGGAATAACCTCAATTGACTTCTTTTTAGAGAATCAGGTTCAAGAGAGAAATTTGAAACAAGCAAAAATGACGCTGATTCATAAAATTTAACCAAACTATTGTTTATATTCTGAATAGAATAACGTATAAAATTTGTTTTATTAAATAGGTATTGAATCAAGAGACTATTTTATGAACTATCCCATTTAAATCGGATTGACCAATAAAAAGGATTCTTTAAACTTTACCCACAGTGATCCCAAATGGGATCTGTTGCACACAATTATTTTCACTAGTTATCAACCACCCTTCCTTTCACTCAAATTAATTCATTTCATAGTGTCCAAAGTGTGTCAGTAAACTGCACGTACCTCTTAGTTGGTAGGACACGGGCAACGGAATGTTGGCTCACAAGGTAGTCTCTAGAGTAGAGATCCTAGCTTGTGTAGAATAGCGTAAGCATACCTGGGGTAATACTGGGTGTTGGTTTCGCTTGTAGCATGATGGCTAAATTGTGCCAAAACTGACCGGTATTGTGCCCTTACCGTTAGTAGGGAATGCTGCATGTGGCATGGGTACAGTATAGGCTTGTAACCTTGCTTACCCTATTTTTAATGTTACTACAATGTGCTATAAGAATGCCTCGGACAACCGAAACCATGATGGGCTGCATAGGTCGAAGCAGGTTGGCCCATCTGATGATGAACTGGTATGGAAGATTGCAACATGGAATGTAAGAGGCGTGTATGGGAAAGAGAGTGAATTGATGAATGAAATGGATAAAAGGAGGATAGATGTTTTGTGTGTGAGTGAAACTAAGCGTAAAGGGAGGGATGTGATAGAAATGAATAACGGTAGTTTGGCCTTTTGGTCTGGAGTAGATGAATGCGTGCACGGTAGTCAAGGTGTGAGATTGATACTGAATGAAAGGGCTAAGATGCATGTGAGAAAGGATGAATTAGTGTCACCAAGGCTGTTGTGGGTGCGGATGAAAGTGGGTGTGCGCAGGATTATGCTTTGTTACATGTTATGCTCTGGTTGACAGTGAGAATGAATATGATAAGAATAAATTTTGGGAAGAATTGAGATTTTGAGTGAGTGTGAACCAGGAGAAAGAGTAATTATGCTCGGAGATATGAATGGATGGGTGGGTGTAAAACGAGAAGGCACGGAAAGGGTCCTTGGACCATTTGGTGACCCAAGAGTGAATGATAATGGTGAAAGCTTGGTGAATGTATGTATGGAAATGGGATTGTTTGTCTTGAACACATGGTTCAAGTACACTTGTAGACATGGACAAGAGGGGAAGCGAAGAGTGTGATAGATTTTGTTGTGTATGATGAACGGTTGAGGGAGCTTGTGAATGATACGAGAGTTGTAAGAGGTGCGGAATGTGGATCAGACCACTATTTAGTGATCTCTAGAGTAGATCATGGGAGAAAATGGATTGTGAGAAAGAGGAAAGGGGAGAAGGTAACTAGAGTAAAAGTGGAAAGATTGCAAAAGCAAATGAATAGGTGGGAATATGAAAGTGGGCTAAAAGAAAGGCTAATGGCCGAAGAGAGTGAATGGAAGGAGGAAATGAGAGAAGAGAATATGGAGAAGGCTTGGAACAGATTGAAAGGTATTATCTTGCAGTGTGCTACTAAGGTGTGTGGAACTGCAGTTGTTGGAAGAATGAGAGGTGATGCATGGTGAAATGAGAGAGTTAAAGTGGCTGTGAATGAGAAAAAGGAGGCATATGTGAGAATGATTGCTGCTAAGAATGAAAATGAGCGAAAGGCACTGTATGAAATGTATAAAGAGAAAAGGAGAGCTGCAAAAGATATTGTGAAAGAGAGTAAAGAACAATTGCGGATGAATGAAGCTGAGAAAATGCAGAATGATTTTGAGGGGAATAAGAAGTTGTTCTGGAAATGGGTGAAGAGAGCAAGGCAAGGAGGGAGTAAGGGTGTGAGCGGAATTCAAGGAAAGGATGGTGATATGGTGTGGAATGAGAGTGATGTAAGGGAGTGTTGGAAAAAGTATTTTGAAGAGTTGTATGGAAATGTTTTGAATGGGTTTAAAAATCCGAGTGAAGCTGTTGGAGTGAATATTAATGAATATGAGGGGATTAGTAAGAACGAGGTAGTTAAAGCAGTGAATTTGTTGAAAAATGGAAAAGCTGCAGGTGTGGATGGCATAACGGGAGAGATGTTGAAGTATGGAGGTGATTTGCTTATGTGATGGATGTGGGATCTGTGCAATCTGTGTGCAAGGAGTTCGAGAGTGCCTGCTGAATGGAAGGATGGTGTAATTGTACCGTTCTACAAGGGTAAGGGAGATAGGACTAAATGTAAGAATTATAGAGCGATCAGTTTGCTGAGTATACCTGGAAAGGTGTATGGGAAAGTTTTGATTGAAAGAGTACAAAAGGTAACTATGGATAAAATGTGGGGAGTGCAATGTGGCTTCATGCCTAGAAGGGGTTGCACCGACCAAATATTTGCCCTACAGCAAGTGGTTGAGAAGTGCATGGATGTAAGAAAGAAAGTGTACTGTGCATTTGTTGATCTAGAGAAAGCATATGACAGAGTGAATCATAATGAATTGTGGAATGTTCTGAGCGAGTATGGAGTGAATGGTTGGTTGCTGAATGCTATAAAGGTAGTGTATACTGGAAGTAGGGCATGTGTAAGGGTGAATGGCATGATGAGTGATTGGTTTAGAGTTGAGCAAGGTGTACGACAAGGATGTGTCATGTCCCCTTGGTTATTTAATGTGTTCATGGATAAATGTGTGAGACAGGCATGTATGACTATGGTGGGTGTTAAGGTTGGTGAAGAGAATGTTCGTGTACTTTTGTATGCTGATGATGCTGTGTTAATGGCTGAGAACCCAGGAGAACTGCAGAGAATTTTAGATAGCCTGCAAGATACGACAGTGAGAATGGACTTAAGGATAAATATGGCCAAAACCAAGGTAGTTGTGTTCAATCGGGAGAATGAGGTGAACGACTCTCAATTTAGCATAAATGGTGGAACGATTGAGGTAGTGGATGAAATTGTATACCTTGGTAGAATGTTTAGTAAAAATGGTAGAGTAGATGGGGAAATCAAAAGGAGAGTGAATGCTGGTAGAAAGGTGGCAGGAAGTGTGTGGTCGATTGCAAAGAATGAATGGTTGTCAAAGGAAGCGAAAATGTCTGTATACAAGTGTTTTAATGCTTACCTTGCTGTGTGGCAGTGAAACATGGGTGTCAGGAGAAGCATAAAAGTACAGTCAAACTCGTTTATAACGAGCACGGTTGTAACGAGGTCACGGCTATAGTGAGCAAATGCTACATCCAAGATAAGTTTACGAGTATTTACATACAAATATTTCACGTATATAACGAGCACGCTTCACGGATATATCGAGCAAACTTCGACCACTTCTCACTGTCTCAAACGCGGTGGCGGTCAGCCCCTTCAATCCTCATAGTGACCCAAGATATGTAACCTTGTGTTCTCGAGTCCAGCCTCTACACCCTATCCCTCGGGGAGGTTAAAGACCGCGGCATTGTTGTTAAAAAATAATCCCTTCGTCCAAACCAAGAATTCCCAACTTGCAGGTACAGTGGCACCCGCGGAGGTCCTTTGTCCTCTCCTCCCAACCCCCAGCTCTTTTACAGCCAGGTGGTTGTGTTTGGAAGGGGGGTAAGGAGCTAAGGGCATGTACAATGGCGCCCGCCCCCGTCGCTCAGCCGAATGCACCCAACACCCTTTCCCACGTAAAGATGGGAAATCCCAGATTTAATCCGTCTCGTCATTAACTCTTCCTGGAATTGGTATGCTCGCAGTTTGCAAAGAAAGTTCGTAGCGTTGATCACAAAAATCAGTTGAGATTTTGCCCTTGAACGAGTAACATGTCCGTACATAAAAGGAAGTGTCTGTCTATTCGCGAAAAGGTTGATATTATTCGAGAGTTAGAACGTGGTGAAAAAAATGTTGAAGTGTGCAAAAAATTTAATTTATCGTCGTCTACGGTTTCAACCTTATGGAAAAACAAAGAAGCGATTTTATCTGCACTAGAGAACAACCTAACAACGAACAAGAAAATGAGGAAGTGTGACTTGGGTACTGTTGATCAAGCACTGCTGGAGTGGTTTAAGACGCAGAGAAATGCTGGTTTCCCCATCAACGGCCCCATTTTAAAGGTACAGGCAGATAAATTTGCAAAACAGTTAGGACATGAAAACTTCACATGCAATAATGGGTGGCTCGATCGTTTTAAAAATCGGCATAACATTGTTTATGCGAAAGTCAGTGGAGAGGCCCTGTCAGCAGATTCAAAAACGGCAATTGAATGGGTGAAAAGTGTTTGGGAGGAGTGTCGAAAAGGTTACAGAGAAGAAGACATCTACAATGCCGACGAAACTGGACTGTTTTACAACATGATGCCTGATGCAATGTTTAAATTCAAAGGTGACAAATGTGTTGGTGGCAAAAGACCTAAGAATCGTTTAACAGTTTTAATGTGCGCAAACATGAATGGGAGTGACAAAAAAACTTTTTGTTATTGGTAAGTCACAAAAGCCGCGTTGTTTCAAAAATGTAAAGAAGCTTCCCGTTGAATATGCAGCTAATAAAAAGGCATGGATGACTTCCAATATTTTCAGCAATATGTAAGTCAGTGGAACAACGAGTTAGGGAGGAAAAATAGAAACATTTTACTCCTTGTCGATAACTGTCCTGCGCACCCACATGTGCAGGAGTTATCCAATGTAAAACTGGTGTTTTTGCCTCCAAATGCGACTTCTATTTTGCAGCCAATGGACATGGGGATAATTAAAAGTTTTAAAGGCCATTTCAAGCGATTTTTTGTTCTACAGTTGATTGAAAGGAGGGAAAGAGGTTTAGATGGTAACGTCTCTGTATTGGATGCAATTCATTTGATGACAGATGCATGGGACAATGTTTCACCTACAACGATCATAAACTGTTTTCGGAAGTCTGGTTTAATATCGGGAGAATTTTCGATTGATAACCATAACGTTGATGTAGATGATCTACCTCTGTCAGAATGGCTTAAAGAAAATGGAATTGCGAATTTTGACCATGTAAATGACATTGACAATTTTGTTCATGTTGATGATGATTTGATTACCAGTGGAATTCCTACGGAGAGTGAAATAATAGAGACAGTACAAAACACAGCAGACAGTGATGAAGACATTGCTGAATGTGTCGAAGACACAATCCCGACGAAAGCCGTGCCAACTTACTCTCAAGCTCAGGATGCTGTGGAAACATTAAATGATTTTTTTGAAAACATTGACATTTCCGATGGTGTTTTTAGTGCAATAAGTGTAATAAGAAGAAACTTAAGAGACTTCAAAGTGAAATCTATGAAACAGGCTACCATTCAAAGTTATTTTTCTAAAAAGGGGAGTGATTAAGGATACAGCTGTGAGTAAATTTTATATGTACAAATGTTTATTTTAAATTTTCTAGTTTATTCTCATTTTTATGTTTTTCCATAAATTTACTAAATAAACTTTCTGTTTATATATTCAGTTTTACTTCTTATGCCTTATTTCACCATACGCGTGCATGCTTTTGCCTTCACGGATATTAAGTTTAACGGCTATAACGAGCAAAACTAGACGGTCCCGTGGCGCTCGTTATATCCAAGTTTGACTGTAGTTTGAATGCGGTTGGGATGGGATACATGAGAAGAGTTTGTGGAAAATCTAGGAGGGACAAAGTAAGGAATAATTGGCTGATGAACGAATGTGGTATGAAAGCTAGTGTGACAGATTTGTATGAGAGAGGTCTGCTGAAGTGGTTCGGCCATGTAGAAAGAATGGAGGAGAGTAGAATCACCAAACAAATATATGAAGGAAGAGTGAATGGCGAGAGAGGGAGAGTCAGACTGCACAAGACTTGGTTGGATGTGGTTAGTGAGACTCTGAGAAAAAGGGACGTGAAAAGTATGAGGAATAAAAGGAAATGTGTGACTCAGTGTATGAGTGTAAGTGAAGCAAAAGAAGTGTGCAAGGATAGAAGTGTGTGGAGGAAGCATGTGGTGATGGGTTGGTAATTGGCAGACATATGGCATGGCTTACCCCGCAAGGGAAAGTGTCAAGGTGTGTTTTTGTTGTAGAATTCTCAATTCAGTGAATTCCATCTTTCCGACTCCTGGAGGAACACGGAGGTATTAACTTACAATAGACATAAGGACCTCAAATTTCAAAAACAACGCAATGACCTTAAGAATTATCAGATATGGCTGAAGATAGAAGCAAGGTATAACCCTTGACTTTGTTTTGTCGTATACCAGGAATTTTGCACCCCGTGGCACCAAAGCATTTAACAGTAGCATGCGGCATGGTTTACCGATACTTCCTCTTTGCCCGCACTGCCTACATGAGAACGTATCTCTATGCTCTTCAGATTTACTTACACCATCTATGTCAGTAAAATTGTAATTAAACATTTAAATGATTGATTCTTGATTGCTGCTTTAAATAAATGAAGAGAACTACAGGTGGGTCGCTTTCTAAACAATATGTGTGGAGAGCCATCTCACATGGAGGGGAAGTTCTCCCCTTCACATTGACTACCCCCACCACACCACTAACCCACCCATTCCATACTTTCAGTTCTCACTGTTTACAGTTGACTGTCTTTACTACATTTTGCACTCTTTATTATTTTGGATCATTTCATGGTTATTATTTCAGCATTGTTTTGGACATTCTTTGGCATATGGATTTCATTACGTGTGTATTTTGTTCATGTATCTCAGAGTTATAAAAAATTATCGAAGCAACAACAGGAGAATTGTATACATTGACGAAATTTACTTACACGAAAGCGATGGATCATTAGATTGTGGGCAGCCTGATGAAGAAATAGGTACAGTACCGGTCAAAAGTATTCAGACAAACCATTTTTGTACTATTACTCAACCATGGTTTTAGATAATATTACTATATTCACTTATTAAATAGAGGAACAGGTTACAAATAAAATTCCGTAGCTGTTTGCTTTATAATTGCAAAGATGTTATATTAAATCAAAAACTTTATAATATACAAAGGCATAAGTATTCGGACAAATTTTTCCCGTGATAAGTAACAAAATATTCTGTTCGTATAAATGATTAACTAAAGTTAAAAATAACACAACTTAACAATAATTCATTGTGAATCCTTGGGTGTCAATCACAGCCTGCATTCTATTCGGCATAGACCGCAGTAGTTTTTCGATGGTCCTGAGTGGAATTTCGTTCCACATTTCGACTAGAGTTTCGAACAAGTGCACTGCATTGGTGAATTTGTGTCCTTTAATGCTTTTCAACTTCAACTTTTCAACAGTTTATGGATACCCTCTTACTAGCAGAAAGATTCAAGCTCACTTTGGCTGTCACCGAGGATTGCCAATAGTAACCAAATAGGCTAGTAATGGTTGGGTCTTGGGACAAAAATTGCCTCCTTGAGTGACCCAATCTGAGATCTGCCTCAGCATCCAGTTTATTTCTGTATTTGATTTTTGTCATGCTATGTATCTGCAAGATACGCCAACTGCTGTAACCAAGTAATATCTGAGAAATATTTAACTAATGATATAGTTAATTGTTTCAAGTGGAATTTTTTCAAAAACTTTTATTTATATTCAACCTAGGTTTCGTTGCAATGCAACAACATCAAGTAAAGTGAACTCAAAGCCGGCAGCAATTAATAGTACCTAATAGGTACAATGGGTGGGTGGTGGAGGGTGAGTTGGGAGAGGATAATGAAATGGATGATGGAGTGAGCGATCACTGGAGGAAAGGAATGAGAGGTATAACGTATGTTATTATACAGAGTGTGGCCTCAAAAAACTGTGAAGCCATAAATGATATTTTGTATCTTTTTCATCCCCACTTCTCAACCTCCCATTAATCTAATTATTCCTCCCAATTGTCTCCTAATTGTCACTCACCCTCCCCCACCCAGTTCATTTCACCTGATGATGTTGCATTGCAATGAAACCTAGGTTGAATATAAATAAAAGTTTATGTGGAATAACCAAATAAGTCTCTTTATTTCTACAATTTTGCTAATGATGTTTCTTTTTCAGCCAAAAATATTGCAATTTCTTGTCTCACGTCAGTACCTTGCCACAAGACAGCCAACAAACTTTGGTAAGAAAAATCATGGTTTTATATTCACACCCATGTCATTGGAAATCAGTTTAAAATTTCTGCAATTTAAAGCCCATGCCTTAATGAAATTGACTATTTGTATTGCATTATCTAACATAGATGTCATAGATTTTGGCATCTTCTTAACAGCTAACTCTAGTCTATGTAAGAGGCAATGGCTACTTGTACACATTTTGGTTACAGCCTTTATATGAGCCACTACCCCTGCAGTTTTTCCTGTTGTTGCCTTCACACCATCAGTACAAACATTGATACATTTTTGCCATTCAATTTGATGGCATGCAAAAAACTGATCTAAGAGCTTAAAGGTTTCTTCTCCTGTTGTATATGATTCAATTGATTAACAGAGTAACAAATCTTCCTCAAATTCATCTTCATAAACCTATTGAACAAAAACAAGCAGAATGGTGAGATTAGCAACATCAATACTCGTCCAGTTGAATTGTGCATAATTCACATAACCTCAGCCATCGAACTAATTCATCAAGTGCATTAGATGCACAATTTTGGATTCTTTCTTGAATTGTACTTTCCTAGCAGCTTCCTCATTTAGCATACATGTTGCCAAATCAGTAGCACAGGGCTTAACATGTTTTTAACCCAATTGTGTGTGCTTCTCCTTCATGTGCAATGCAGTAACTTACTTTTAAGGAAGACATAAGAGCATTTTCAGATCTGAAATTTGTATGCATATATTTTTTGTTAACGACAGGTTGTTTAATATACGTTGGAAAAAAGTGAGAGGCTTATCATTATGTTTACGATGTTTTGTTTCAAAATGGCATTATAACTTGGCAGGTGCCGTCAAAATATTTTTAAAAATTTCATTGCATAGAATACATGCAGGATGTGGTGAGTTTTCATCATCATATTGGGTAAAGCCCATTGATGAATAACTTGCATCGTGTTATCTTCTCTTTATATGATTTCATACTTCTGCTTTCGACACATTGCACTCCTTTTGTGTACTTTGAACTTGAAGACTCATTTGATGATAGGCTGCATTTGGAAACTAATAAATATTGCAGTTTTCTTCTTTTCCATCATTCAATTTTCTTTTTAATGTACCGTATTTTTCGATAGATAACGCGCACCTAATGTATAACGCGCACCTCGATATTTACATCGTTCATTATAATGTATACATACATAACGCGCAGACGAAAGTTTTGATACTTAGATATATTGGTACTTTTGCGTTGGGTTAGGTTTCTGTTATTGTTGTTACAAATCAACAAAAACAGCATATTAACGCAGATTCAGTATTGCAGATTCTTTTATCAAATTATAACAATATTAGTTTTCGTTTAGACCAGATTTCCTTCAACAGCCAAAACTACTAACGCCTCCAGCGCCTGAATAATGTACTTCGTAGTCACAACATCTATACATCTATTCCAAATACGTAGGAACATTGTAGTCTGCCCCACCAGGTTGGGTTAGTTAGTTGAAGTATTTTTGTAAAAAAAATTTCAACAAAAAATTAATTTAAACATCCAATACACCAAGAAAATTAACAAAAAACTAAGTTTTATAAAATACATGATGCTATGAAATTGATGGAATGATATGATCCGAAGATCCTATGCAGACAGGCATAAGCTGTGAAAGTTGGAACGATTTTTTTTTCTCGTTTCAAAAATCGTTCCAACATGATGCTATGACAACGCAGTCCATTATTCGGTCGCTAGAGGCATTTCTAGTTCTCAGTTCTGACTAGAAAAAGCGGTATTCCTTCTTTTATTTATTTATTGTTTTATTAAAGCACAAGGGAATGCAACGGTGTCCGAAGATAACGATATTCTAAATGATGATGTATCTTCTGAAATCGAGGTCCAAGATGTACCGAAAGAAATCTTCAACGCAATTGACACTTTCATGATCGAGTCTGGTGACGAATTTTATGGATTTGAATAATTTAAAGTAATTATCTTTAATAAATCTTAGTAAATAGTTTTACCTTATTCCAGAGTTTTATCATCACATGTGATTTAACTTACAAAAATTGTTGAGTTTCCCATTGATACCTAAGTCACGGTCTTTTTGTTATTTGTCGTATTTAGAGCTTGACTGCTTTATAATAAAGGAGCATTTCATGAATTCGTTCATTTAATATGAAAATATATGTAGTCTTTTACTATTTAAACTTTTAATTACAATTTGGCTAAAATTCGAAACTTAAGTAAATACGGCTCACTTGAGATATGTTATTTTCGAACATTTTAAAAATATACTTTCAGATTGTAGTAAAATATGTTTAAACTCAAAAATAATATATTCTTAATTCACGAAAATCCTATTTTAAATACTTGTGTAGGCTGAGAAAATGATTATGAATTAATCGTCAAGATGGCTAAAAGCGTAATAATGCCATAACTCGTAAACTTATATTCGCTTTTAAAGTTTTCAATTTTTTCTTATGTATACCGCGTATGTCCATTTTTGCCGAGTTTTAGATTTTTTTGTATAGATAACGCGCGCGTTATCTATCGAAAAATACGGTACTTGTTTTTAACCATTGGTCTATTATATTTAGTATTAGGGTTAATTATTTTTAATAATCACTTATTAAGAAGATCTTTTTATAAATTTGTTAATAATTGTAATTGTAAATATTTCACGAACCAAAAATAAATTTGTGCAATAACTTGCATTTACTCGTAACTGGTGCTTTTTTGTGACAGTATGCGCTGGTACGCCATACTGGCACCTTTTTTCTGCAGAGCAAAGATAACATTCAATAGAGATGGGAGGGGCATAGGAAGAGGTGAGGGGTGTGAGAGGCATTTTTAATTTATCAAGATATGAGTACTGGAACATATTGTTTTACAAAAAAAGCACTGCTTGTAACACTATGACTACATCTTCGTCTCACAGCATAATTAATACAATTGCATCTCCATAACAGGACAATTACCATGTCGACTTGTTGACAGTTGAAAAACTTGCATGCACACAATTTGGCTGAACATGCCGCTGCCAGTAGCTGGATGCAATTTCACCCGAACTCCACAGCTTACAACAAGCCTAACATTGGCTGAATAACAGCGATTCAACCAATTTTATTTCTGCATATAACTAGCCACTATACAATAGAAGCTAGCGCTCACAGATAGAACATAACCATTAACAGAAAACTAGCTGCTAAGTAAATTTGGCTGTTAGCTGGAGAAAAGCACCATTTCGGGTGAATGCAACAATTTTGCACAGAAAATAAACTGATGTGGGCAACACATGACTTTTTCCATATTTATCTGGCAAATTACATGTTGTTAGCTCTGGGATCGTTGTCAATATTTACTTCCAGTTGAAAATTAAGAAAAGAAAAAGGAGCATTACTAAGACGTAACTAAGCGTCAATTGTTAACAATAGTCTTCGGTAGGTGGCATGGTGGTGGCAGCTAAGAATATAATATATCTCTTAAACAATGCATTATATGGAAAAATTATTCAAACAAAGGTTGTAGGAACTTAAATTTCCTACAACATTTATTCCAATACATTTTTACATTTAACAAATATTAAAGAAAATATTTCAAAATAACTGATGTGACAAGAGTAAACACCCACTTCCGGTGGACCGATTTTTACCAAAAACTAATCAGATCTTTTAACTTTTATAAAAATGTTAAATATAAAATTTTGCGTTGACCTGATTAATAGTTTTTGAGTTAGAGCACCCAAAAAAATCTAACACACACAGACCAACAGACAGACACCATCGCGAAACTAGTCAGAACGTGTTCAGGGAACCATAAAACATGTATTACCGTTGAAATCTCGAGTTCGATTTTTTCATGAAAACAATACTTTCTCATACTATGTATATGGAGAGAGTAAAAATGCATTAAATGGTAACTTTTCATTACGGCCAGGCTGACACCATCTAGTAACAGGAATCTTAATTAATAGTGCTTTGTAACTGACCTACGGAATAATATTATTAGTCTGTGTAAAATAAATATTACGTTAGTAGTGTGTGATTTAAGAAATAGTTACTACACATACAAAATATCAAAGTTTTCATCAACATTTCGCAGAACCCCTGAGATGTTTACGCTGAACCCAGGTGTTCCACAGATCACAATTTGAAAACCACTGAACCAGACGGGACAGATATTTTGTGTAATGATATGTCTGATGAAGAGGTTGCTACTGATGAAGAACATGTTCTACATGATGACAGTATTCAAGAAAAAAAGATTGGGAGAAGATATTTGGATTTGAGAGATCTGATGATGTGGATTTTAAGATTTACAGGTATACAAATGTTTTCTTTGAACTAACTCAAATTTTAGTAGCTCTTTCTTTTGTATGCATCAAAATTTGCTCCATAAAAGTTTTTAAACTTCCATGTCAATAATGTCATGGGTATTGCTTGTGTATAAGTTGACCCTCTATTTTCTCACTAGAAATTTGGTCTTAAAACACAATCTATGTGCAAGTATATATCGTCACCGTTCTGGCAAAACTCACAAAGTGCAAAATTTGCGATTTTGAGCTAAGTCCACATTTCGACACATCTAAGTGAATTCTATAATCTGGTAAAAGCACTATGAACTTGACAAGATGGTTAAAATTATAACATCATTTCTCACCAAGTCACCATATACATATACATACTCCAAACTTTTAATTTGATTTTCTCAACATTTTCATTTTTGCACTTGGTGAGTTTTGACAGAACAATGATGATATGGTACTTAAAAACCAAGAGTGATCAAAATTAAATGGTAGTTCAGCCATATACTTACAAAAAGAAACTGGAAAGCAAATGGGTTAACTTCCTCTTGAGCGACCCCATTGCCATCCAATGGGTGCATTCTTAAATTCATTCCACACAAAATTAGTTGTTTCTACACCGAAGATTAAGTTTTTATGGCAAGGGAAAGAATGATTCTGATGGGAGTAGGGATTTTCAAAATATAGGGTTGTTGACAGGCGAATTTAAGAGGGGATAGAGGGCAATCATCCCCTCTTAGAAAGTTTCTGGATCTGGTTAACTATATATGTTCAAATCTGCATTGGGGAAACTCATGTTAGGCACGGTTTATTGTATTAATAATATTTATCGATTTAAGCTAGGTGGGTCTGGATATTCAATGTTAGCATTACATGCTTGTAACTTGAGTAACTACAGCAGTGTTACTTAACCTTTTTAATGACACAGCCCACTTGAGCTTCAATAAATTTCCTGCGGCCACCCAGTGCCATAATAAGGAAATTTGGTGACTCCAAAATTTGTCTTTCTTGTTACATAGTGAGTTTAAAAATTTATTTTTGGATCAATAACTATTTGTAAACATTTTCAGTCTGCCTAAAATCCCTTTGGGGCCCATTGATTGAGAAATGCTGGTGTGAAGTATTCCAACTGAAAACTACATGACAGCACTTTCCAAGATTTCCTTAAAACCTGCATTTCTTGTTTTCTCTCTTCTGTTCTCTGGGCAAACCTAGGTTTATGATGACTTTTTAGCGAATCTCCATAGTAGTGTTACAATAGGAAGAGCAATCTTCTATCCAAAACATGCAAAATATTTTGAACAAAGCAGTCTATAATTCAAGAATAGTTTGGACACAATAAGGAAAACAATCTGATGAAATTGAGGACTTCATAGCTTATGATCATATTATAAATTCTGTGAGAACATTTTATAAACTAATACATGTAGGTCTTTTATGATAATTACACATTCATTTTTAAGGCTTACTCAAAATATTTATGGCCTTCAGAAAGAAAATGAAATACTTTTCTCTCTGTTCATAGGGGTTAGGTGGAAGATGGGACTTCTTAGTCTCAATCTCGCCCCAAATAAAGACCAAATCAATCAATCAATCACTGCTTTTACAAGTTGTCATTCAATACACTGCAAAGAATTTGTGAGAGGTAAGATAGTTGATATTATATGCAGAGCCTATGTGCAAAAATCAGACAATGAATGGCATTCTCTCAAAGAAAAGAGTAGGAACACTTCACAGGAAGTATTATATATGTAGAATATAAAACAAGAAGAAACTTTTTATAGCTCATTAGAATTATACACCATAGATTATTTTTGGATGAAAAAAGTAGTCAAGTTGAAACATTTTCCTGTATCACTCCATCCTTAACCAAGATACCAGACTGTTTTGAATATAAAACGGAAACATAATCTAAAATGATAAGAATGAAACAAAATTCATACAAATAAATTTCAGTTATGTTTTTGAATAAACAGAGTTTATTCACAGATAAGAATACAACAGTGCATCCTTGTTTCACACTGAACAATAAAGGGAAAAGCAAACAATCCTACAAATAATATTTCCATATTTTTTAAAAAGTCTTCCCAAGTGCTGATATTAACAGAGCACATCAGAAAAAATCTATGTAGCCAAAATGTACTAACTGTGAAGAGATGGAAAGAAGGACTAGTCTCTACAAGTACATAAAACTTAATAGGTGCATCAACAGTTTTCCCACAAACTATTTGTATGCTCACATACACACATTAACAGAGTATACCAAAGAACAAGTTTTGACAACACATGTCGGAAGTTGATCCTGAGCATGTGCCATCCTGAATATGACACAGTTGAGCTGAAGAAGGAGGCATAACGCATATGAAACAACCTTTGCGACTTATATATCCTTTGACTAGATACAACAGCACCCATAACCGTCATTTCTCTTTGGTACATATACTTCTTTCTCCTATCGCTGGTGCAGATTTACCCAGTTCTCAAAATAGGCCCTTTCTTAAAAACCAGTGACTAGGAAAATTGCACTGAACAAGACATCGTGAAAACGTTTATATATTTATAAAACACATTTTCATTGAATAACTGAATACAAGTCTCGAAGGAAAATAAATTCAAATGATATTCAGTTACATTTAGTAGCTAATTCCATGAGGGAAAAAATTTATGACTTGAACAGTATTTGTGATGAAAAAGAAGTCCTCGGAAAAGGCTTTCAATGAACTATTGACGGAAACATTTTCTGTGCAATATAATACTGATACGATGAGAATCCTAGAAAAAAGGAGAGCATCTCAAGGGCTACATGACAAATTATCTCATTTACAACAAATGTGATTTAACATTTAGTGCCATTTGAATGCAACTCTTACTTTGTAAGAAAAAACACCGTAGTATACAATTTATTTTTCATTTATACAGCATGCTGTCACCAAACCACCAGATCTTTAATGTTTAAACTTTTTTACCCTACCCCATTCACTGAGGAAAAAGTGTCGCGATAATTAGCAAATTAAATGTTGGGAAATGTTTTGTGGTGGAAAACAACAGTTTGTTATTTTAGGTATTTTTTTGAATCACCACCGAAAATCCTAGGTAAGAGTAAAAAATTACCTAAAAATGCTAACACTTCTTACCTAAGGTAGGTTTTTGAAACCTCTTGCACACGAAAGACCAGCGGCAACTTAACTACAACCCTTTGGTCATGCGCTTGCTCAAGTTTATGTGGACCACCCAAAAATACCTTGTTAATCCTTCCTAATCAATCACCAAATCTTTTTGGGCGATCTGATTAAAAGGTATAACTACCTGCAGTCAACTTTTTTACGAGACCTGCGCTCTCTTGTTGGCCGTTGATTGCGACGCAAGTTAGCTCTGGGTCACTTGGTTGCGTCAGCCACAACGGGTGGTGCCGCAGGGGTGGTGGAAGGGGGAGAACATGAGGATGAAGAGGAAGAAGAGGATGAGGAAGAAGAGGAGGAAGATGATGCCGCCACAGGTGTGGGTGAACGCGAGCTGCATGGTGTTGTAGAAGGAGCTACTACCACAGATGTTGGGGCAGAGGTTGCTGATTTATCAGCAGTCGTAGTTGCGACTGCAGCAGCAGCGGCAGCTAGGCTGGAAGAGGCTGAGCGCCCGCAGCATACCTGATGATGGTTTTCCCAATCCTTGTGTTGGCAGAAAGCACCACAATATCGTGCTGTGTTACAACCACTGCAAGTCTCGTTTGCTTTGCGTCCACAGTTCCAGCAGGTCTGGATATCAGATTGAATAGAAAGGAAGATGAATAAATCTACTACTGAGCTTGTGTAGTTTGGTGAATATTTGCAATGGTAAAAATGCAGATAGAATGAATGATGAAATAAATTTTTGGATAAAACATGACTGAAAACATGCGAGTGGAGTAGGTATACGAGTATTGATGAAACATTTTTACAAACTGAAATTCTCTTCATAGAACTTAAAATTAGTCAATCAAGAATATTGGATGGAAAAAATCATTGGGTTACCAAAATTTTGCCTCCTAGAATTTTGAGTTACAGCAGAGCTTGACTATAATGTGCAAATATAGCAAGAACATTTTAAAATTGAAGTTTTAGAGCAGCAACAGTTCACTGTAAAATTCCATTTAAGATAACCAGCTAATAAACATAATTAAAATGTACAGCATGATCCTCACATTCAAGCTCTGAAGTTAATTACTCAAATTTAAAAGTATTATGAATATGGTGATCAATGAGACAAATTCCAAATTGACACTGAAAAACAATCTACATAATCATGAATATAAAATCCGACCATTAAACTTTCATCCTGGTTTGTAGGATAAAATGCATGCAATGACATCAAAGTTTAAATGTCCAACTCCAACCAAAATGATACAGATATATTTTATTCATATATTAACCAATAATATTCTTTAATATTGATCAAAAATTTTTGCCAGTGATTGTATCTGAAATAAATGCAGATTTCTTCAGATCCATTCCAACTATTTAGCCCCAAGAGCTGTGCATAGATTGACTAAAGATGACAAACTACCTACAAATGGAATAGCAAAGAACTGCTTTTTCAGTTATGGGAAACTTAAAATGTGCATATCAAATAAAATCTCCAAGGTTGAACTTTTCACAATTTTTTACTTTCCCTATATAGTTTTGTAAATCGAAAAAGTAAAAATGTAAAATAACAGCTTTAGTTCCAACAAAGTGCATGCACCCTAGAAAGTTTTCCGTCCTTACATTGTGAGTATGATGTGAAATTGGCAAGGGAGGAGGAGGCGAGATGGGCGACCGCCTGCCACCATCCATGACCAACAAAGAAGAAGATGAAGCCGCATCTGATGGCTCGGCTGAAGTAGGCAGGACAGCTCCGGGAACAGGAGGACGCGAAGATGGTTTCCCGGTGGAACCACTTGTTCTTGCTTCGAGAAGAAGAGCTTCCATCCTGGCTCGTTCTGCTGCTACCAGTTCCAGAGCTTTGCTTTCGGCTGCTGCAACTGCCCTTTGCAACTCTGCCACTGCTTGCCGTTTAACTTCATTTACTGCCTCCTCTGGTTAATGAATAAGAGAGATGAAAATCAAGATTCTGAATTGTGTTTGCGAAAGAAAGAATCTTGCAAAGATGAATGTTGCTCAAATGTATAATAACATACCTATACATTTTCTGGTAATTTTTAAGAAGAATTTTGAGTGAGTCTATATTTAATTTGTTCATACCAATTAATATTGGTCAATTACCTTGAGAGTACCTTGTGTTTGGAAGAAAATATTACCAAGTGATATGTACATGAAAAATTCTAAACTCTAAACTCAGGGCCAAGCCCGGGCAATTATGCTAGTTTTAAAATAAAAGATTTCTGAAACTCGTAGATACTTTTCATTCCTTTACAAGAAACAAAAATTTCTCTATGATGTCTCTACTGTTTACCAAAAATTGTTGTCATCATTTTATCTTTCTGAATAAAAGTCACCAAAACTTAAAAAATAAATTACATAGAGAATTATATCAAATAAATATAAAAAGTATTCCATGTAAGTTAAACTTAGGACTAAATTGTTACATATCAATTTTATATGCCTTTGATAGCATTTATACAAGATAATGATGAAAATGAATGAATATAATCTCTAATTTGTATGGATTAAATAAAGGCAGGGTTGCTTTATGGAAAAGTTACTGGCAACAAGCTTTAATACAGGAGCATGTTCAAATTTCCAAGATGAATTTATCAGCCAATTTTAGTCACTTGATCATGAATAATTGTTAGGCTCTGGAATTCTTCAGCACACAGAATCTCATATTACTGTGAGGGATGGAAAATATGTAGACATAGAGTCATCATAAGAAAGATTTTTCTAATCATAGAATTAAGTAAAAGTAAGAGAGAACCAGTAGTATATAAAAAGAAATACAAGAATCGCTTGGTAAAAAAAGTTTGATAACATACTTTCATTAAAATTTAACCAATTATGATAAAGGAGCTGTAAAACTCTAGATACACAAACGTTTTTAAGGGAAACAAAACTGCATTATCAGCAGACAATTATTAGATATTTTATCAATATTTTGATAAATTAAGTCCCTCTAACCTGCACGTCTCTTCACTTCTGCCACCCTATCTTCCGTTGCTTTGATTGTCTGTGCCATTATCTCTCCGGCAGTTTTCTTAAACGTGTCGTGTGGGCTGCTCAGAGCCTGTGAATGGTGCACAGTGCTTAATCCACTTATGTGATGGTTGCTGAGTCCGGTGCCATTGCTGCTGTAGTGATGGCTACCATCTGCACCTTCAGGAGTTGTGCGTCTTATCCAGTATGCAGACTGTGGTTGTGCTGGCTGGTGGTGTGGGGCATGGTGAGGAGGGACTTGAGAGGGATGGGGTGTAGGTTGGGAGGAAGGATTGGATTCGGGCAGAGCACGGTGCTGCAAAATGGCGAGGGCACGCTTGGTTTTCTCCACCATACTGAGAATGCAGTTCAACATCTGGAATTTTTAGATCGGAATTAAAATATTAAATATAAATGTATACTTTAAACCAGTGGTGCCCAGCCTATGGCCTGCCGGCTAGATGCAGACGATATGATGAAAAAGCTATCCAAAAAATTTTACAAACAAATTCATACATTTAATAAGAACTGAAACGTTAGCCATAAAAAGCTTATTTAGACTTATCTTCACTTATATGGCTCCTTAGAACATATAAATAACTTCTGATTTAATCTCTAATCAGGCCCGCTGAAGAATAGACAACTTCCAATGCGGCCTGCCAAATGATTTGCAACCAACAATGTGGCCTTCCAGTAAAACAGGTTGTGCACCACTGTTTTAAACAATTTCATCACTGCAGTAATTTAAAAATTATTTGGAGAACAAATCTTATTATAGCATTAACTGTGAGTGTAATTCAGCAACCTAGAGATTACAATGGTTTACATACTTTGTAAGAATGGCAAGTACCTCCAATGGTAGAATATTTAATGTGAAAATTATGTGTCCCGTAAAAGTAGGAATTTAATAATATCAACGTCAGGCATTCAAAGCAAAAAAAATAGACCAGTTCTATATTGTACTGTTATACATTTTTCTAGTATTGATATAAAAGGGAACGCTAAGTAGTAAGCTTGATAATACAATTAAACCAGATATTGGAAAGAATTTGAATTAAAGCTGCAATTACCCCTCTGTACTTACAACAAGTTTCTAAAGCAGATAATTTTACTTGCATTAAAAGAATGTGTTAAACTTAAGAAAGTCATGACAAAAGTGAATCACCCATGCACAAAACGAAGGGGTAAATTCTTTCGGCAGCGAAAATTATTTCCAAAATTTTAGAACCCATGATTGATTAAAAGGAGCGTATCTGCAACAACTTACGTATCAAAGCCAATTCAAATTTCAGCAAAAACGATCTTTCGATCATTGCAATAATTTACCACGTGTATATTCTTCCACTCGTCGTCATTTCTCCTGTCCTCCGTCTCGCTCCTCGCTGAACCGGAAAACAAGTATTGTGGGTGCGGGTGCTGAGGGAACTCTGGGGGCAGAGCCGGGGGCAGCGGGGGAGGGGGCAGGGGCGCGGCGGCACCGGCTGAAATGGGGTGCAGCGAGAGCGGCAGGGGATGCAGAGGGTGGTGACCCGACGAGGACGACACCGATGACGTCACGGAGGAGGCCGCCGAGGAAGCGGAAGTGGACGACGAGGCGTACGAGGTCGCCGGATTGGAGGTCGAGGTGATGTGGTTGTTGATGTGATGGTGGTGGTGGGTGGAGAAGAGGAGGAGGCCTCCGCTCCCCCTCCTCACGTCCCCGCCCCCTGGTCCGCCTCCCTCTCCCCCACCAGGAAGCCGGTGGTGATGGTGGCGCTTCGGTGGGGGCGCCGGGAGGTACGTCCCGCCATCCGAGTTTCTGTCCGCTCCCCTTTCTCCCACGTCGCCGTTCTCGTAGTAACTGTGGAATATTCGAGAACTGCGTGATTTGCAACGTTTCAGTCAAGAAAACGATAAGATGGCCAAGTACATAAAAAATACTGTGCCTTCATTTGTTAATGTTTGCCGTCATTTGACTACAGTCGTGTGGTTATTACTTATTAATATCATTAGTGGTAGGTAAAGAAACAAAAAAATAGGAACGCGTTTAAATTCTGCCAAAGCACTCGTCGGAATTTTAGATTACACTTGAAGCTAAAATTGAATTGATATGCAATAATTAACAGCGACAGACAAAAATATGATTCAAAGGAAGGATTAGACCGCGAGTTCATTATTGGGTAAATAAAACAAATAATTGAATTTCATTATGACCCAGGAGTGCTAATATCATCTAACGAACTCTTTTTGTATAAATGTTTCGATTGTGATTTCTTAAAAACAGTATGACGACAGTTATACCTTACGAATCCATACAAATAGGAAAATTCATGAATATCAATTAAAAATGTAATTTTTTGGAAATTTTTAATAATTTTTATCATTTTAAATCTGACAAAAAGACAGTTACATATTATATTACAATATAATGGTAGCTTAGTAAAAATGACGGATAAATACTAATTTAGTTAAATTCTACCTTTTATTTTCTCCAATGAATCCATTCCCTTTGCTACTTCCATTTCCTTCATACTTGAACATAAAATTCTAGCGATGCCTTAATTATCATTGGAAGAAAATCTCTAAATAATATCATTATATACGTACATTCATCACGCTAATTATATTGTTGCTAAAACAAGCTCTCACGATTATCTTTAAATACCGAGACATGACGTATTTTTCTCGGCGAAAAATAAATTTACTCCCACTAAAATAGAATTATCGGAATTTTATTTTTAAGTTCTTTGCAGGATCAGCAGAGAGAACAAGAGCAAAAGCTCAGCGCATTCGCCTACCAACAGTAACCTGATGCTAACGTGAAGTTAATCAATTAAGATGCGATCTGACTCGTGGTTGTAAACATCGGAGAAATGACCCCCCATGAAAAAAAATCGCCGAGATATGATACACGAAGTGGCGTCTTACATCTGTTCTGCGCCATCTTCTCCGAAACAAATTTACATCGATATACAAGCATCTGACGCTGTTTTCAAATTAGCGACCTCTTAAATGGTTTCTTTTTTTTTAACGCGATCGCATCAATTCCTATCACGCCATCTCAGCCGTTTGCCAGAGGATTGGAAAAACAAGTCCGCTCCGCTAAAGATAAATTACACCTCCTCTGCATCGAGTGAATTTCAAACGAAAGGAAAACTAAAAATGCATATGAACGCACTACGCATGACTAACCATTACAAGAATAACAAAGGGCCTATGACAGCAAATGCCGATCCAGATATCAAGCCTACTGTAGCGATTGGTGCGTGATTATCTCCCTTTCGAAGGCCCTCGCTCACTGACGCGTTTCCTCACGCGCACCCGCCCACCCGCGCCTAATGAAAAGGTGACATCTGGAGAACATCTCGTCAAGCTAAACGGCGCATGCGCGCTTTCCTCCTGCTAGGGTATAAACAGTTGCGAGGCGGGAACGTTGAAAAATGTTCGTCAATTATGGAGATCGATACTAAACGAAGCGTGATCATTTAATAGACTCCCGTTAAACGCGGCTTTATCGAGTTGACTTGTCCGGTTCATGAGCCGAATGATTGCTCAAGAGCCGCACTCGTGTGCAATCAATCGCAAATTATTGCTGCTGAAGGTTTGTCCTAAGAAATTTAACTACGGGGTTTTGGAAAAGCGCAGAATAAGCAAAATGGTAGAACTGAATCGCGCTCATCAGTTTCTGAAATTCTTGCATAGATACCTTACAGAAATTTGATATAAAGAAAGGAATCAACTCCTATGCCGTAATTAAATAAATAGAGTGTCGCACAAAGGTAGAGGGGGAGGAAAAATAAAAAGAAGGCTAGATAAAAATAAAGAAAAAATTAACACGGTTTTCAGGGAGCTCAGGAGCCCACTTTCGACGCACACGCCAACAAATAAAGTGGGTGATAAGAATCACGAAAAATGAAATTTTTTATAAATTTATTGTTAATTAGAATTATCAATTTCGCTGGCTGGGTAAAAATGTCAACTGAAGTGCAGATGAATAAAAAATAAGAGGGCATTTTATGCAGTTTTTTCACTTAAAATTTCGCGAAATTAAGGCTTGCTAATGTTAGAATAGGAAAATAATTCACAACCGCTTGGCTACGGTTCGCACCGCTTCGGTTGAGGTTGACTCTGCCTATAACTTTGAAAGCTCGCGGATACTTTGCCGAAACATTAACTTTGATATATTTTTATATTCCCTGTTTTAAAATGGGATATTGTTTTTAATCCGCTTCTAGCGATGCGTATGATTTTATTCTGAGACCCTGGATGCATTGTCCTAGTATTTATTATTATGACCTGTAGTAGTAGACGAGCACAGAAATTGTCCAAGATGGATAAGTGTACCTCTGGAAGAAACATCCCAAATTTTAAAATCATTGTTACTAAAACAAAATTTTTCAGATGAAATTGTCCTCGAATATTTACAACTTACTAATTTATGCATGTCACAGAACGTTTTTCTATTCAAAAATGAAATTTACAAACAAACACAAGGCACTTCTATGGGAAACCCCCTATCTCCTTTTCTAGCCAACATTTTCATGTCCTCTTTTGAAAACGATTGCAAAGAAAAATTTCATTACTTTCCAGATATATGGTTAAGGTACGTGGATGACATATTCACAATCTTTGATTTAAAGAAACAAAATGTAGATGAATTTGTTAATCAGTTAAACAACATATATCCTTCAATTAAGTTTTCTTATGAACTTCAAGAAAACAACATCTTGCCATTTTTGGACTTGCTTATCATAAATAATAGAAAACACATTGAGTTTGACATTGTCAGAAAACCTACACATACTGATAACTTCATTCCTAACAACTCCTTTCACCCTATGAACCAAAAATAGCTGTTTCAATATTTAACACACAGATTATGTAACATCCCTCTCAATAAAATCAGATATGCAAAGGAACTCAAACACATAAAACAAATTGCCGCTAAATTTGGATACGATAATAATTTAATTAATAAATTAGTGAGAAAACATAACTTTAATAAAACCTTGTCCAATGCCACTTCTCTCAAATTAGACAACAAAAAAGAGGACAAATATGTAAAATTGCCTTATTTTCCATCATTAAACAGAGGCTTGAACAAAATTTTTAAACATAAGAATTATACCATAACATATACAAATCCTTATAATTTGAAAAATTTACTGGGCAGTACAAAAGACACAACAGAATCTTTGAACAAGTCCGGTATTTATAAAATACATTGCTCACACTGCGACAAAAAGTACATAGGACAAACAAGAAGGAAACTAATAACACGCTTCAAGGAACACATGACTTACTATAAATATAATCGTTTTGAAAAATCAAACGTTGCCAACCACATCTTTGAAACAGGTCATAGTATACACGTAAACGATTTAACATTGATAACTTCAGCCAATAACTCACTAAACTTGTTAGAAAACCTTCACATTTACAAAAACCGCGATACACTTATGAACACGGACACAGATTTCAACAAGACCCTATACAAACTGACAGATTTAAACGACACACACGCCGAAAAATCTTTCCGCGCTTCACTTGTTTCTCGGTCGTCTTCTTAATACTTTCCGTTTCAAACCTTGCAGTTGGCTCCCAGTCACTGTTGAAACAGGTTTTACCCCTGACGATGCCCACCTTGTGGGCGAAATGCATTGGGTTTTTGTAACCCTCTAATTGTTTTGGCTAAAGGAGTATTTCACCTTTATTAATCTTAGCCAAAGTTATTGAGCTACTATCAATTATGGATAAGGAAGTTAACTGACAGTTTTTATATGCGCAAATTAAAACTGTTGATGCGCCTCCGAAGCTAACCGCAATCGAAATCTCTTTTAACTATCGAAGTCATACTCTTCATGCGTGAGGACCAATCACGCGTAGGGACCAATCACGCGCATCCCTTCTAATCCTTAATTCCCTTTCAATAGATAAGATTCGATCGGAAATTTCTCCGCGATCACGCTCAAAAGGTTCTTGCAAAGCCACCATAAAACAAAAATACCTCCTCTAAACGGTTAGTAAATTTTCTGCGCGGACAGAGCCACAAGACTAGTAGACACACACACACAAACTGTTTACGTAAAAACTTAATAAAGTAGGAAGAAGAGAGTCCGCGAGTCCCGCATTCTCTTCCATCCGACCACTCCTCCTTTCGGGATATCCTATTATTATTTTTTTAAACCCTCCTCGCCACGCCCCCTTCCTTACGGCGCCACCCTTAAAAAAAAAGAGAAAGAACACACCCTCGCAGAACTCCCTCCCTTCCTCTCACTCTCCATAGACGTCCTCCTTCACCATTATTCATTTTAATAAAACGGTCGCACGTGGGTGAGATAAGAGAGGAGGAGGAGAAGAGGGGGGAGGGGAGGAGGGAGTTTCTGGAGGGGAAAATAGGGAGGAAGAAATGGAGGCCTGATAATGGGTGGGAGAGTGGAAAAAGCGGCGAAGAAGAGAGAGAATAGGAAGGATAGGGAAGTCTAGGATAGGGATAAAGGAAAAGATGGGGATATGGGAATGGAATGTAGGAAATAGGAAAAGGGGAGGGGTAGGATGGAGGGTTGATGTGGCGGTCTCTCCTATCATCTCTTATCCTCCTTCCATCTTTAACCTCCCTTCCTCCATTTTCCTACCCATTCCTTCATCTTTCACCCCCTCAGTCCCCCTTTCTCCTTTTATACCCTTTAGTCTTTAACCCCTCCCAACCCCCACACACACCCACATTCACCATCTCTCTCTCACTACTCCAGTTCCCAGCGATTGTGTCCCACTTCAAGCTGTTGCTAGACTCCTTACACCAGGTGGTGCTGATTTCTGCCAGGAGGAAAATCCCCCCCTCTCATCCCCCCTTCTTTTCCCCTTTAAAAACCGTCTCCGCCCAAAGCTCCTCTGGAAAAACCCCCACCCCGCAAAAAACTTCTCAAATTCTTTTCCATCCTCCACGATATTCCAAACCTCCTCCTCTTAAAAACCTCCATTTTCCTCGCTCGCATCCACTTCGTTTTATTCCCTCTTCCGTCCCTCCGCGCCACGTTTCGTTCCGAACCATCGAGGAAATCAAAGATGGAAAGAGAATGTATCGTTTTATCTTCATCCCAGCTCTTTTAGAATTACTTGCGTAAAAAGGAGAATGTCATTTAGAGAAGGATACTCCGCGAGATTTATAAAGAATAATTCTCTCATAATGTTTTATTTTATTTTTTCTTTCGGAAAAGGGATTTCCTTTCCCTTTGGTCTCAGGATACGTTAAGAACTTGGGTAGGCAGTTTTTCCATGTGTTTCTCGATCCTTTTCCCTATCATTCTCTCGCTCTATTGCCCAACTTTCTCCCATTAGAGCGAATTTCTTCCGGTGTTCTTCATCCTAATACCGATTCCTTCCAACTTCGTCCCACGTCCGAAGGAAAGGAAAAAAATTAATCATTAAGAATGACTAATATATGGCCTTTGATTAGTAAGGGATACGGGACTGATTTTGGTATTTGGGAGGCGTCTAAAAAAGTAATCCCGTGTATGGTTTTAATGCTCATAAAAATATTTTAAAGGTATTTTTTGAACCGGACGTATTTGTTTGATATAGCGCTGAAGTTAGAGTTAGATGTTTAAAATTTTAGTATGTACACAAAAGTTGAACGGAATTATGAAAATTTTATATAAAAAAGAATAGATCTAATATTTTTAGTGAAACTTTTGAGTTTTAATTCGTACACGAATTTTAATTTGTATTTATACATGAAAACTCTCTCATAATAATTGCAAATAAATCCAGAACTGACTCGATATCATTCATAAATTAAACGAAAATTTCAAAACCAATGGAAATTAACCTTTAACGATTTCTCTAAGCCAGAGGTTCTTAGATGTTTTTGAGCCGCGGCACACTTTCAGAGATAAAGAGGGTTACGCGGCACCCCAGTCTTGTACAAACTTTATATATTTTTAGATACGGATATTACAACCTTTGGACACATCCATTTGTTGGTGCTACCACGTAATCAATTTATTAGAAGAAAAATTATTGCCCTAATTACCCACCAACACATGCAAATCGTTGATTTATTTACTAAACAAAGTTTTTCGCGGCACCCCTAAATATCTACCGCGGCACACCAGTGTGCCGCGGCACAGAGTTTGACGTAAGCTACGTCGTCGATAACCTTTATTGCAGCGCACTATTTCTGCAAGTTCTCAAGGCGTTTTTCACAATAATACTCGAACCACAAATCGTTAAAAAAAACAACAAATGTCCACAAAAACGCTATAAAAGACGACAAAATCATTCGCTAATCGACGGAAGATAAAATCCGAGACTTAGCGCAGCGCAAAAGAAGCCATAACTGCACGGTTCCAGACACTCTTCATTCCGAGATCCCACGGCATATCCTTAGACACCGATAAATCACCGATACCAAAATCCATTCTTCCCTTTCACGGAATTGTTAATCGCTTCCTCGGAGGGAAATTCACAAAATTTTAATCTCTCCGTGCCCTTCCCTTTTTAACTAATCTCCTCCTGTCTCCCCAAAAAGGGGGAGGGGGAGGAAGTGGATGGGGAGCACCTTCGTCACACTTCTTTCAGCTCGTCTTTTCCTTAACGACACTCCTACCGCCGCCTCCCGCACTCACCCCCCCTCTCTCTCTCTCACACACACACACCTACCCTCTCTCTCTCTATCCCCTCTCCCAACCTCTCGACCGATCGGAGAAGGGGAAGGAGGGAGGGATGAGGAGAGGGGGGTGTTAGAGCGGGGGGGGGCACGAGGAAATCGGGGTTGCGGCGGAGAGAGAGGGAGGAGGTTTTTTCTGGAGAGGGGGGCGAGAGAGAAAGGGAGAAGAGGTGGGAGGAGGAGGGGGCGAAGGAAATCCGCAACTAATTACTACCAACTGGAGCACTCCATACGACGACACTCCCTTCACTCTCCCTCCCCCTTAAAAATTCCCTTTCGGCCTCCTTCAAACCACGTGACTTTCTCCCCCGCGCATCTCTTTTTCTTCCTCTCCCTTTCGACCTTTCTCCTCTTCCACGACCTCGAAGAAAGGGCGGCGAGGATCGTGGGATCTCTCTCTCTCCCCCTCCCCTCTTTCCATCCACCCGTCCCAGGTTCGAAACCTCGCGTTTTTTCCCTTCCTCTTCCGCATACGTCGGAGAACTCTTCCGAGGTTCCCTCGTCTTTTTTTATATGTTCGTCTACGCGACGCCTTGAGGGTCCGAAGGAAATCATTCATCTTCAGACCACTTCCTTCCCTCGACTCCGCACCCGCGCTCTCCCGTCTTTTTACTATTTTAAGATAAATGAAGGGCGATGCGTCAAGTTTTCCTTTTCCGGTTACATGGTCAAAAAGGATGAATGTTTCGTTGATGTCTGCGTTGGGATTTCCTTGGGGAAATTTTAATTCGTACGGTGGGAGGATGCGATTCTGATTCGATGATATTAGAAAGTGTTGGTTTTTTCTCCTAGCCTTCGCCTTATTGCCTGTAGGATGCTAGATTTTCCGTCAATTTGTCACAGACTTGCTGCTACCCCCCGTCGACTCGTCAAATGTCAAGGAGAAGTGAATTGGTGGATTGGTGAATAGACTCCCTGACAAAAGCATCTTTGGTTAGAGAATAAACAATAATTTTGCTCTTATGCAGCATGAAAGAAAAACTCTTTAAATAACATCGGTTTAAACCAGGGGTCGGCAACCTATGGCACGCGTGTCAAAAGGTGGCACGCAAAGAGCTTTTGCATGGCACTATATTTCAGAGATGAATTACAAAAAATATGCGTTTTAAAATTAATTCTACTATTATTTCAATTGTAATCAGTATTGTAGTTATACTGCATTACATTCAGTTATGTTTTTTATATACGAAACACTTTTCGTGAGGGGTTTGGATCAAATGAATTTTAAGGTGGCACACGCGGAGTGTCACAAATAATAAATATTGATAGAGAGTGGCACCCGACAGAAAAAAACAATGCCGCCCCCTGGTTTACGCTATTTAATTAACTTAAAATGTTATCAAAAAGTTTGTCACAGAGACACCAAGAGCACCGAGTCTCCAATGAAAAATAATTTCCGGCAGCTAGATGGACAGTAATTGTAACCCGTAGAGAATACTCAGCATGATAAGTAGTTGAAGTTTTACTGCCTATTTTATCTTGATATTAAAAAAATACGGGAAATTAAATACATGAGCAGTATTTCAAAACAATTTATAAAATTTATTTAGCGCAAGACGGTTTTATGTAAATTTCGAGA
This sequence comes from Tanypteryx hageni, assembly GCA_028673005.1. NCBI lineage: Eukaryota > Metazoa > Arthropoda > Insecta > Odonata > Petaluridae > Tanypteryx > Tanypteryx hageni. Next base: position 47,171,323 of record CM054117.1, read on the forward strand.
TATCTCTTCGTCGGCATTTCGTCAACTGTAACTAGAAATTGATGTTTAATAGATATTAGATGAAAAAGATGAGATATTATTTATAGTACGAAAGAAAAGATGAAGCATTTTGTCAATACTTATACTAATTAGTCTGGATTTTAAAAGAACGATCAAAAACGCTAACTGACAAAAATAATTAACGTTTCAGCGGATAAGTAATAAAATCACGTTAAGTTATCACAAAAAGTTCACAATAACAAAAATAAAATTGCAACTGAAGTCTATAAAATAATGAAATGGAAAGCATTTTGGAGGTCGGTGATCCCAAAACGAGATGCTGTTGCTGACTGTATGAGATGCTGCAAAAAACATTCTTAACTAAACAAGCCAACTAATTGGAAATGTTGATAGGTTGTTATGACAATAATATTTCCACAAAAATTGATGATGATGCAGTCAGTACTAATAGGTGAATGCGTCCAAACATTGTGATATCCGTATGTAAACATATATAACCTTGTTTCATGGTGGGCTTGCCGTGAATTTATGATTTTCTTTTAAATGATGGCGCGCCAACTAAAATATTAAAAAACAATGATATGATTTCTTAAACGAAAGTATTAAATGTCCTCCCCTGTTAATTTATTGGTCATGTGTATTGCGATACTTTAAACAGTGCCATAATCTGCTAGATATTTTTAAATAAGTGTAAACGTTAGTCAAAGATCTACAGATGCAACCAAAAAATCGATTTACTTTGCGCTCAACATTTGGCCGCTAAAAACGAGGAATGCATTTGCGGCTTATACAATGCGAATTTACGATTAATACATAAAAATGCTCTTTTTCAATTATGCAGTGTTTTTATGCCATTTTCACACTTTTCATAAAAAGTTTCCCTCATCCAAAAACAACGATTGAATACGCGTTAGAAAGGTTTTTTTCGAGATGCAATTTAGAGTTGTCTTTAATTTTAAGAATGAGAACTCACGCCAACATTAATTAAAAAAAAAATTAAACGTGTTAAAATCCCAACAAGTGCCTTGCTTAAACATGTTTTAAACATACTTTTAAGTCATTTATTCTCACTGATAATAATTCTATATAGTATTACGTATACTGGAGCTGTGTATATTATGTACTTCTCCGAAGCATAACGCAGAATAGAGCGGAGTATTTTTGGAATCAATAAATGTCCTATCTCAAATGATACATTCAACGCAGTTTTTCTTGTAAAAACAGTGTTGTAACAACCTGCAAGCTCGATCTAGCAGACCTCTCGCAACTTACTGTGATCTTATCCTCCCTTGAGGTATGTTACTAACAGAAGAGAATCGCCATGAAGAGGCATTATTTTCATCAGGGAGTGTAAGACAGATCGCAAATATCCAAGTTTTTTGCGAAATATCCATAATGACTGTAAAAATTACAACCATTTTGATCTTTGATTACTTAGTTGTAACTTGCACAAAAACTTAAACGAAAGATACTAGCTATGGCTATTGAATCAAACCAGCAAAGTAAGCCACTTGCGCAGGTCAGTAACAGCTATATTTCAATGACTGTAGATTAAAATAAGAAAGAAGAAGTAATTATAATAAAATATCGGCGAATGGGTTCTGATGAAGTATATTCTGTAGTTGATTCCAAAATACAGTTTATTCCACCGTTTTATCACTATCGGAGGTATCTTTGTCACTCCAACGATACAAGCAATGTGCCTATATCGTCAATATCAATCATATTTCAAGTGTACGCATCCAAATTTTGCGTTATACAACTTTTTTGTGGCTCCAACAAATAAAAGAGGAGGGTTTAGTAATACTTAAATACATAGGTTAATGGAATAGGGCCATGGGAGACAATCGCTAAACGAGCTCTATAATTTCTCCTATCACAGACGAAGAGTCAGTCTCTCACACACACCCATGTGGAAGGAACAAAATATAGAAAACAGGAGGAGAGAAGATAAGACAAAAGGCACACAACCACGCCTGCACATACTCCACCACTTACACGAGATATTCGTTCCCATCTCTTCCATTATGATACTCCATCCTTTCCTCCTTGCCTCTAAACCTCTCTTCCCCACTCCGCCCACCTCTGCGGACCGAGAGGCAGGCGGTTCGGTTCCCATGGGATTCTCCTCACTCTCCCTACTCCTCTCCCCCTCCCACTCCCTCCCCCTCTCCAACGCACCTTGTTTGTCTTCTCAAACCACGCTGTCTCTTTCCCTTCCATTCTATCCTCTCACCCTCCCTCTCCCCTCCTTTCTTCTTCCACCCTCTCTTCTCCTTTCCTCTTCCTCCCTCTCTCCACCTCTCCCCCTCCCCCTCTCGCACCCCCTCCTCTCCCCCATTCCCCCTCTCCTCCCCCCTCTCGCTCTCTCCCCCTCTCTCCCTCTTCCACTCTCCACCCTCTTCCTCCTACTCTCCACCCTCTTCCACTCTCCATCCTCTTCCTCCCACTCTCCACCCTCCCCCTCCCTCTCCCTCCCTCCCTCTCTCTCTCCCTCCCCCTCTTCCCCTCCCCCCCTCCCTCTCTCCCCCTTACCTCTCTCCCCTTCCCTCTCTCTCTGCTTCTCTTGTTCCTCTCGATTCCCTACCACATTTCTTTTCTACGCTTTCTGCGTCTATAAAACTTAAATGAAAAGCTCGTCTAGATGGCAGGATTAAAAACAAATGAAAACAAATTGGGTTATGTTTATCGTCGCGCGAGAGTTACTGTCAACGTGATTATTAATTATTTCCTCATCAGAAAATATTTCGCTTTCGTTTTGACAAAATATCATGGAAAAATGACCACAAATATAGTTAGATACGCTATAGATAACTGGAAAATAATTACAGTGAAACCTCGATATAGCGAGAATTTATGAACTTCATAAAAATATTCGTTCTAACGAGTACCCGTAATAACCTAAACTTAATCCGTATATGTAACTCTAAGAAATTGACGGTGTGTTCGCTCGCTGTAATGAATCTCTCGTTATATGCCGTACTCGTTCTATCGGGGTACACCGTAAATCCGGAAGATAACGTGTTTTTTCAGAAATAGATAATAATTTTCCTTTTAAGAGTAATAGTGTCTAAGTTTCAGTAGCCTTCTATCAAAGGCAGTAGCAATGAAACAGTCTGCTATGCAATTCAAACGGATGGTAGAGAGGGGAAAAAGTAATTTTCATTTAGAATCAACGTAGAGGACTATCTCACACTGGGAAGAGGCCGAAGTGAGTGAAGTACCTAAGAAGAAGTTTTAATCACCCTAGAGTAACTTCACTGACAGCATATTTACAGGGAGCAATAACCCCCAAATCATTAGCAAAAATAACAAGAACAAAATCTAGCAACGATAAGACATTCATTACGCAACTTAGATTATCGAGGGCTCCCTGATTAAAAAAGGAGAAAATTCGAGACAGCAAAGGAGAAGACGTGAGTTTAAATTTAACATATTTTTTGTAAACGGAATGAGGACTGAAAAAACGAGTCACCCAAGATTTAGCTACGTCAAAGATAAAATATTTTCATTAAAAGAGAGCAAATTATTTATAATCGACGCAAAAACATCGGACAATTGACTTTTCAAATACATAACGCGAGTGGGTTTACATAACATTACTGCTGCGGGATCTTAATAATCAAGATTCCGAATGAATGCGTTCGAATTTTTCGTGGATGAAGTAATTTCACGAGCCGAGTGATAAACGCACGGAAGTTGATTTCACTTCCATGGCGACGTTCGAGGAGATAAAGAAAACCTCTCAAAGCACTCGATACTAAAAGGAGATGTCGCGTTCCCAACTATTTTTTTCGAACATAATAGGTCAATAAAATTTCGCGACCAATTATAAATTACCACTCGGAATAAACTAAAAAAAAAACTGTTAACGCGGGGTTAGCCATATTGATGATTAAGATAAAACTTTCAATCGTAACAGAAACGAACAAGGCAGACGCGTTCGTTATAATATCCTCAGACTGTTGTAAAAGTGATCGAGCTATTCAGATCCCAGAAAAAATGTCGAGTTCGACATATGGCAGGAATACAACCAATAATCGAGATATCTCCTATAACCATAAAATTTTGAAAAAAAAACAGATGAGCATTTCGGATACAGAGAAACCGACCTTGATGATATGATTTGATTGTCGTCGACATTAGGATCGAATTCTAATAATGTAATTCCTTGACAGATATGCACCTGACCCTTTGTGTGTACGAGCGTAAATTAATAGGAATGGCTGATACTTTATCAACTTGCTCTCCCAAAAAATTTGGATGTGAGGAAGTTTTGGATAAAGACACCGAGGGGTGATTTTGTAGCCTTTCTATTTTTCTTATATATGGAGCTACATTTATATTATAAACTGACTACTTGGAGAGATTAGAAATCTTAAAACGATACGAAAGACATATCTGTGATTTGTGTAACACATCTGCGAGATAAGACGGCTATAGTGGCTGAACAGCAAATATTAACGATTTTGCAAATTGAGATGCTCCCTGTTACAATTTCTACATTTCTTTGTATGCTGTAATATCCGCTTTTGACCACACTAATATTGTATTCCACTAAATACAGTAATTCGATCACAATTTCCCATTTAATCACATTATGTGTTAAATAAACCATTCCACGTTTTAGAAGCCACTCATAGATGTCACATCGGATCATCCAGATTTTCGCTTATCCGGATCGCGTCCGGTCCACATCGATTCGCTTAAAAGAGCTTGCCCTGTATTTTTATATTTAAGCCAATCGTTACATTACATTAGTTTGTCTTTAAAATGAATCTTCATAAATGATTTACATGATATTAAAATATTATACGATGATGAATGTTTAATTTTAAAAGGAACTTAACTGCAGCAAACTTACACAAATAAAAATCGATCACTCGCTCAATAGTCAGTCAATGCAAATAGCTAATGAAAAGATAAAATAATGCAATTATAAAGAGTATCAACGAACAACGTAATACATTTAGTAATTATTAAGGACGAAGATAGGGACAAAACCGCCTTCAGGATTGATTGCCCCTTGTTTATAGAAAATCCGCTCGACAAATGTGTGTAAAAGGATGCATACATTCACGGGGGGATAACATTAATGGCTCACTTCACTGGAGGCACTATTTTTCTTACGTACGCATTGTCAGCTAAAAGATTTTTCCGCGTGTTTTTATTCACGTTATCCCATCAATTTTTTCCTGCATCAACCACCGTTTGGCCCGAAAATAATCTACAGAGGAGCAACACAAAACAAATTTTGCACGGCGATGTTTATCCCTTTTGACGAAACGTCCGACTCATTGCCGTAACATTAAATCAATTTTACCATCTGATAGATCCTCGATCCCTGCTTAGACTAGTGGTGAGCAACCTTTTCTACATGGCGGGCCGCATTGGTGGTTGCGAATTCCTTGGGGGGCCGCATTGCAAGTTGTCGATGCTTCGGTGGGCCGGGTTAAACTTTGATTCGAACGTTAACTACATATTCTGAGGTATCATATCAGTGAAAATCATGTCTAAATTACGTTTTAGGGTTAACAATGTGGTTTTATTGTCGTAATTTGAATGTATATGACATGAATTTCTGTGTTAAATTTTACGGATTATTTTTTAATCATAGTTTCGCGGGCCGCATGCGGCCCGCTGGCTGTGGGTTGCTCACCACTGCCTTATACTAATTTGTACCTTTTACTGTCTCTTTGTTAAATTTTCACAACTCATTCATCTCATTCTTTTTTATTAGTTCGCACTTTCTGTAAGATTCTCGCAAGGCTGTTGAGCAGGAAATAAAATAATAGGAGAAAAACGAAGCCGTCTGCGAGGAATTTAGCTCCAATCGAAGCAACACAATTCCTCTCACCTTAATTACAAAACTAGTTGTCGGAAAACTTTCATAGACTTCCCTGTTCATCCCACTAAAGTCCCGCTGGCTAGGAATTCCTCGCACTTTCTATAAAAGCCTGCACAAAGACACGAAATCCTCCACCGGTGTCGTCAAAACTAAAAGAAACTAAGCAGGGATGAAATTCGACGTAAATTAATCGCGAACTTTAAAAAAATAGCAACGTCTATTCCAATTTCTGCCCGACTGCTTCTCCTCCCCAATTTTTAATTAAAAATAAAATAGCCGACGACGCAAACGGAGGCAAACAACTTTCCCCGGGCTCTAGCACTATTATTTTTTCCCCGAAAAATAAATTACTTTCCATGCACAAGCCTCTCGCGTCCATCTCTCCGCATTACTTTCCCTCATTTCTCCATCTCTCTCTCTCTCTCTCCATTCCTATCAATCCCACTTTATTTCCCGAAAATCCATCCTCCCTTCTACCTCCAGTTATTTCTACTGTTTTCCCTCCCCACTTACCAACCTTCCTTTCCACTCCCTGATCCACACAATCGTTAATCACCCAATCGCACGAGCTTATTCCGCCACCTCATTCCTTTCCTCTTTCTCACTCACTCCATTTCTTCCTCTTAAATTCTCTTTTTCTTTTCCCTCCTCCCTCTCTCACTTCGCCGAAAGCTTCATTCTCCTCCATCGACCTCCCTCTCTCCCTCCCTCTATCCCTCCCTCCCTCCCGCTCGAAAACCTCATCCTGGACCCCATTCCGCCGATTCCAGTTTGCATATCCCTCCGACGTTTAAATATACACGTCTCCGAGGCATTTCCATTCGAATTCATTGAAGTTATTTTTCCCCCAGCATCGCGGAAACTCTCATACCGATGCTTTTCCGCTTTCAACGTCCCGCTTTTCCGTTCGCTGAAATAACAAAAGCAAAAGGGTATGTAGAGGGGGGTGGAGAGGGATTGTGGGGGAGGAAGCAGGTTGGGGGTAGGGGAGAACAGCGTTTGGCAACGGATGCCTAGAAGTCTGTGCAAATTATATCCGGGAGGCAAAATTCCCACCGATGATGAAATTGTTACCTCCCCCTCCCTCTTTTTCTCTCTCTCTCCCTCCCATTTCCCCTCCTCCTCTACCCTCTCCCGCGCCCCACGCTCCGTACCATCAGCGGAATTAGCGGATGGCGATAAAGAGTGTCGGGTGCGCGGCACGGGAAAATCAACAGTGCGACACGCCGTTTCTAGGTTGGGTAATTTTATTCGACGCAAATGTTTTGTTTCTCGGCGCGCGGGTTTCGGAATGTGTACCGGACGGCGCACGGCTTGAAGGTTTTGGTATCTCTTAGGATGGATCGAATCACGTTTGATTGCTCATATCCCTTCACGTGATACGGATATAAGACCGGAAAGAACCGTTTTGAATATTCCATCGAGTAATATCATTTAATAACACACAAGTTATTTTTCAAAGTTTTGCACTGTTTTTTTTTGTGATTCGTTGAATACAATTTCAAAGCATGGAAATGTATTACTTCTTACAAGAAAAAATCGATAATTTTAAAATAGTAGATCAAAATTTTAACCAAAGAAGAACAAAAAATTAAATGTTTAAACAGCTGAAAAAGTAGAGAATCTTATGCAAAACATCTACCTAAAAATCTTATAGAAATGTTTCCTTAATTCATGAATTGGAGAATGGATAACTGCTAATATATCGGTGAAAAATGAGTATAGAAAATCATTAAAAAGATAGCGTTTCAGTCACCTCCAATATGAACATCAGACTTGAAAAATACATTCACATTCAAATAAAAATATGCTGTAGATTTGAGCCTCTTGGCCATCTGAAATATATAACAGAGCCTACCTTATTAAAAAAAAACATGATTATACTAAATTACACAAACGGACGCTTTATTTGAGCTTTAGCTTTTTATATTGATATTTAAAATTTTCTGAGACAAACATTCAGTTATCTCAAGGATAAATATTCGGACATGGCACACAACCGTAAAACGAGAAATAAATCATACGCAGGTTTGAACTACAAAGTATTCAACTTCGGCTCTAATTTAGAAACCCCGATAAAAACTTTGTTTTATTTAAAATTTGTTAATGCCATTTTCAACTATTTTATGGGTGTGCATCATTGACTTGATACCTAAATCAATCATAAATCTTCCATTATTAAAAAAATAAATAGACATACTCCCCACGTTTTTAACTTCCGATTATGAAACTGGTTATAAAATAACTCGAGCATTCTATAGAAAGCTATAACGACACAAACTTTGCCAATATGAGAAAATTTTAAAATGTTTCGAGAAAAGTTTTCATTTTATCGTAAATGAAGGTGAAATACTCCTTTAGCCAAACAATTAGAGGATTACAACACCCAATGCATTTCGCCCACAAGGTGGGCATCGTCAGGGGTAAAACCAGTTTCAACAGTGACTGGGAGCCAACTGCGGGGCGAAATGCATTGGGTGTTGTAACCCTCTAATTGTTAGGCTAAAGAAGTATTTCACCTTCATTAATCTTAGCCAAAGTTATTGAGCTACTATCAATTATTTTATCGTAAAACAAATGAGATATATCAGCAATAGGTAATTTATTGGTTGGAATTTAACGTATTTTTTTCAGTTTTTAAAATTAAACTTGAAGTTAAGGGGAATGAGCGGCATTTGTATTTTATCTTCAGTAGAATAGGTTTCCCGTACTCATCGAAAACTTCTCCAAAACACCTCAGATTCACTGTTTAACTATCTAAGGGAATTGGATTAAATCAAACAGTATAAATCACGGCATGCTTACGACTCATTACTATTGTAAATGGTCAACTAAAGGGGATCATTAGTTAACTATATAGACGGTAAAACGCAATATCCACAACCTCAATGAAAACGTATTGCTTTTGCTGACAAGGCAAATTTCTTAGAAAGCATTCTGGCATGGAAATGTTCGAGCGACCTCATAGAGACCAAATATTTACCACCGCTGCATAATAAACCACGGTTAATTAACAAATTCTACACCAAAGACAATGATTTGCGTTTACCTCTCCGACGATGGCCTTCGTTTCCCAGAGCCTGTCGCCGCCGTTGCAGCGTTTGATGACGCGGAAGTCGTCACACCGGGTGCTGGAGCAACGTCGTCGGCGCCGCCCTGGTGGAAAATCTCCGAAGGTTCCCCTGGCGAAAACGCTGCTGGGTCAAGCACCACCTGCTCGTGGTGCCTGAGATATTGCTGAGGTGTCTGAGGAGACAAAAAAGGGGCTTTTGGTTCTCATAGCATCTTGAAGCATTTCTATGAAATTTAGCTGATATTAGCAGAGAGGATTTCCTGATGATCTATTTGAATTTACTTGCAAGTAGATAAATTACAAATGGTAATATATGTTTCCATCTATATCGCTGAACAGGCCGTATCTCATGGGGATTCCTTCAATTATTTCGAAGTCAACGATTCAACTTGAAAGAAGAAAAAAATAGAAATTAGTAGGTACGTTTGAAATGTGCACTTAAAATTACCCGAAGGGGCTGAAATGTATACTCGCCAGAGGAGCTAAAATACCTCCGGCCGGTCTTTTGTATGAGGTCACAAAATTAGACCCTAGTAAAAGAAATCGCCCTACTTCCGAAAAGGACCGGCCAAGCACTAAGGGGATCCATGGAGGCCCCTTATAAATGTGACACCTGAATAGTAAATTTTTACTGCAATTTTTACTTTTTCCATATACGAAGTATAGAGGAAGTGTTTTCCAGACAAAAATCGAATTCGAGATTGCAACGGGACTACATCTTTTAAGGTCCCCTGAACACATTTTGACTATTTTCTCGATTAGGTCTGTGGGTGTCTGTGACAGGAATTTCATATTTAGCATTTGTATTAAAAAGTCAAGATCTGATTAGATTTCAGCTAAAATCGGTAGACCGGAAGTGGGTGTTTATTCTTGTATTCACATTCATATTGTATTCATTAAAAAATCGACTTCGAGATTTCAACGGATATAGACGTTTTGAGGTTCCCTGAGCACGTTTTGACCATTTTATCGATGATGTCTGTGTGTATGTGTATGTGATAGCTTTTTTGTGGGTGCTCTAACTAAAAAACTATTAATCAGGTCTATGCGAAATTTTATATTTAACATTTTTATAAAATTCAAAAGAACTGATTGGTTTTTGGTAAAAATCGGTCAACCGGAAGTGGTTGTTTACTCTTGTCATTTATTTATTTTATTATTATTATTATTTATTATTTTAAAACATTTACTTTAATATTTGATAAATTTAAAAATGTTCTAGAATAAAAGTAGTAGGAAATTTAATTTTCTACAACCTTTGTTTGAAACATTTTTCCATATAATGAATTTTTTAAGAGATATCTTATATTTTTAGCTGCCACCACCACGCCACCTACCGACGACTATTGTTAACAATTGACGCTTAGTTACGTCTTAATAACGCTCCTTTTTCGTTTGTTAATTGTTGGAACTTTGTGGCTATATTCAATATCAGAAGGCTACGGTAACAGTTTATTTCTGTTCTTTGTCAAGTCTAAAATTTTCTCGCAGTTTCTTAAAATATTTATTATTAAGTAACCTATTTGGAACTTTTAAAAATAATACAGATATGGAGAAAGTCGTGTGGTGGCCACATCAGATTTCATAATATTTTCTTTAATATTTGATGAATGCAAAAAATATTGGAATAAAAGTTGTAGGAAATTTAATTTTCTACAACGTTTCTTGGAAACATTTTCCCCATATAATGCATTGTTTAAGAGATATTTTTAAAACTAATTTTTAGCTGTCACCATCACATCACCTACCGGCGACTATTGTAATCATTTGACGCTTATTGTTAGTTACGTTCTTTGTTAGTAACGCTCCTTTTTATTTTGTTAATTGTTGGAGCTTCGTGGCTATATCTAATATCTGAAGGCTACGGTTTCAGTTTATTTCTGTTCTTTGTCAAGTCTTTAAATTTTTCTCGCAGTTCCTTAAAATATTTATTATTATTTAACCTATTTGGAATTTTTAGAAATATTGCAAATATGAAGAAATTCATGTGGTGGCCACATCAGACTTTTTACAAAGCACTGGTTGATAAATAGACATTTTAAAGCTAAGTATACAAAATACATTACTATAAACATAATAATTCTGTGATTTATGAGCTCCCCGGTTTGAAGATTAGATCTTTTTCGGAGTGTTTTTATTTGAAATCAGTTTAGCAAGCGTTTTTTAAACAAAAGTTAACGCAAAATTTACACCCGATACCTGCTTTGATGATTGAGATATAAAAAAATTCGGGGGTCCTGATGCCTTGCATCCGCCACACCCACACTTTGATCGTCCATGCTTTCGAGTGCCCACGATAATACCTATCTAAATATTTATAATGGTCACACTTAGATGTAAAAATTTGTTGGACTACGTAGTTAAAAATATAAAATCCGGATATCCCAACTCCAAAGCCTACGGTTCATCGACGACAAACTCGCTAATTAATACGTCTAGAGAGCTATTTTTATTATCTTCGCCGCTCGCTTTCATCTTGGAACGTGACATCAATGAAATCAACAGAAAACTTAAAGGCATTCTAATTAGATGAAAACTGACGCGATGTCGCGACTGTGGATATAAACTTTTAAAAAATTTAAGCGTTAATTGCGGGGCGCCGTCCCTTCCATTTGATGTCGCGATCCAATTATAGACCTCCCTTCCCCTTACGTTGTAATGGGCTACATAGGCTGAAGCGCCACAGCGAGCGGCTTTTTTTAAAAAAAAGCGAGCAGAATAGAAAGAAGAAAAAAACACCGCCGAGTTCCTTCAGGAGAACTATCCATGTCATCGCAAACTTTTGATCGAGTATCCTCGCATGCAGTAGTCATGCAAGGGAATTTCCAGGGCTCCTAATTGAAAAAGTACCCCACATCCGAGACACACTCATCTTTATTCCTACTCCATTCCAGCTTCCCAAACACCCTCCTTCCCTCTTCTTTTCTCTCCAGACTCTCTCTCTCTCTCTCTCGTCTCTCACACAAACCTACACTCCCAATCTCCTTCTTCAGAAATGATCCAGCATCACCTTCCTCCTTCCTTGGAATAAGGGGTCACCGGATGGCGTCTGGTGACGGAGGAGTGGGAAAGAGTGGGAGAGTGGGGGGAGAGAAGGGATATAGGGGATATGGAGAAATAGATGGAGAGAGAGGGGAGAGAGAGGGCGGATAGAGAGTAGGAGGGAGAGGAAAATGGGGGGAGAGGAGAAGAGAGTGAGGAGAGAGAGGGAGGGGAAAGAGAGAGGAGAGAGAGGGGGAGAGAGAGGGGGAGAGAGAGGGGGAAAGAGAGGGGGAAAGAGAGGGGGAGAGAGAGGGGGGAGAGAGAGGGGGAAAGAGAGGGGGGAGAGAGAGAGGAGGAGAGAGAGGGGGAGAGAGAGGGGGAGAGAGAGAGGGAGAGAGAGGGGAAGAGAGATGAGGAGAGAGAGAAGAGAGGAGGAAGGGAGAGGAGAGGAGGGAGACAGTGGAGGAGGGAAAGAGAGAGAGAGAGGAGAGAGCCGAAGACAGAGATGGGAAAGGGAGAGAGAGGGCAGGTTTTAGGGGGGGAGGAAAGAGAAGCATAAGGAAGCAAGAGGGCAGAGGTTGGACCTCCGAAAGGAATGCAAATCTCTCGCAGAGAAAGCTCGATAAATATTCCCAACATCGCCTCCTCCTACTTTCCATCTATTCCCTTTTTTCTCCTCGCCTTACCTCTCCTCTCCCTCGACCCAAAAAGTCTCCTACTGGCCCACTCCTTCGTTTCGAAAGAGGACTCCCCCTCCCTCCTAAGCACACTCACCCCTCTCTCCTCCTCCTCCGTCTCCAGTTGATAAGAATAATAAGAATGAATAAGGAATCGTTTTCCTTCGTTCCTCTTCGTATCTTTTTTCTACTCGAGACGGTAACTCGAACACACGCACTTTTACTTTACCTCATTTTCGGTGTATTTTTACGCCGTAGTCTCCCTCCCCTTCTCTTTTTACTCCGCCTCCTTCACTTGTTCTTGTCCCTCCGGATGATGTTTCTCCGAGACGGGGGATGGGGAGGGGGGGGGACGGAAAAATAGAGAGGAAATTCATCTCGGCAAAAACTATGAAAATTTTAAGGAAAATGCCATTCCCGGAGAGAAGAATCATCGGAGAAAGGTCTGGAAATTAGGGAATTAATCGAAAGTACTGACGTCAATACTGCGTCTAAGGTAGGTTTTTCTTCAATCTCTCACGCGAGGGTGTAAAAAGGTGAATATGAAATTGGCTTCGGGTCATACTGGGAGAAAAATTTTATTCCTATTCTACGCCCGCTTCTTGATTAATTTTATGATTGTTATTGATCGGTTTAATGCTACATTAACGAATGGCGTATGGCTATGTCGGAAATTTAATCTTTGAAATATCATCTTAGTTCAATATATTGAAAATTTACTCATCGAATAAAAATTAACTAGTTTCATAATAAATGTCGCGTATCGCATTAAATGATTAATTATTTTAAGACTGAACTCTAAGATTTGTGGAAAAGATGAGACGTATTCGACTTAAGTAATACTCGAGTTGTAGAACTTCAATGCGCCGAAGAATAATGTAAAAATATTTTCTTTGTTCGATCGAATACACGAACTTAACAGGTTCGAGCATGTATGTGTGTATATGTATGTACATATATTTGATCACGCACGCCCATACATGATTACCGTAATGAATCATCCCTACTTCATAATTTAAAATTACCTCTCCGCGTCACAAACAAGAACGCAAGAGTTGGGTACGTGTCGACATTTTCCCATTATGATAGAAAACTTCCAATTCCACAAGAGATCCACTTCTAGTCTCCTTCTAAGCCCATTAAAGGGACAATCGAGACGATTAAATTAAAAAGAAAAAATAGCATCGAAAGACCAAGGCCGGGTTAAACCCCACTTTTTCTCATTCTTACCCCGCCATCATTTCTCCGCAACGCCTCATCTCCTTCGCATACCGTCCTCTTCTTCTCCACCGTGTGGTTCCTTCCCACCAAAACCCATATTTCAAAAACCTCTCGATTTCTCCCTCTCTCACCCCTTCCCAAAACGCTTTTTTATTTCCACCTCCCTCTCCCGCTCTTTCCAGCATCTCGAAAAACCTCCTCCTCCCCCTTCTTTGTCCCTCTTCCTCTCAGCACGCAGCCTTGGTTTTTCTCCGAGCGCGCCATCACCACCGTATCCGCCAACCATCCCTTAGTCCTCCCACGCGCCTCCTCCCTTCTCTCTCCCTCTCCTCCCCGCCTCCACTCCACTTCCTCCCTCTCCTCCGCCCCCCCCCCTTCCAGGCTCCAAAACACTCGGCGCTGTCCAAAGTTTTCAATTTAATGTGAAATCACGTTTTCCGCAGACGGTGAGGGCGACAGAAGGAGACATAGGAGGATGTGGGATGGGGAATGAGGGAAGGAGAGGGAGAAGGAAAAGGGAGGGAGGGTAGGGAGAGGGAGTGAGCGTAGAGGGGGTAGGAGAGAGGGAGAGGAAAAGGGATGCAGCCTACGTCGGTAAAGCTAGAAGGGAAGAAATAATGGTTTTGAAAGAAAAGGGGATGCCCGTGTCGAGTTTAGTCGTCGGAACCTCTACATAAAAAGGATCGAAAGGATTTCTGGATTAATTTTCTATTATGATCGATTCGGAATGATATTTATTGGGTGAATGGTAGACGCGAACGATATGGGTCGATTAGAATACATCTGCTTGGCTTGACGAGGATAATGGCGAGGGGAAATTTTTCGGAAACATGAAAATGCAATCAACGTGCGAGTTCATGTATTACTAAATACATACAGGGTCGAAAATGAAGCGATAGGTGGCATTCGCATCCGCTTCATTTCAAAATCGCGCTGTAGCCGCTTTTGGTGACTTTAGAACGAATGCCTCAGTATAGCGCGGTTTTAATCGGACGAATTAGTGAGCTAAGCCTTTTGCATCTTGCGTCCAACCAACCTTTTTTCCAAAAACACCCGTGTTCCATCATGATAAAAACAAAACTTAATATTTACCAAGAAATTAACATTTACGTCTAATGGATTTTAGTATTATTATTAATCATTTATGAAATTTTTTAAGGAACTTAAATATTGAGTATTTTGCCGGGAAAAAGTTTTATAATGATTATTTTCGAAACTTACCGACCCATCCCACTGATATAATCAAAAGGAAAATGGTCGTAAAGAATGCAAATTCAAAAACACCGTTTCTCAATCGTCTCTTACTTCGGAAATATACGACTTAAGACATTAAACTCCGGTCAAATATTTTATCCATAAAAGATTTTGAATTTCCTCGAAATCGTATTTATGCGCGAGTAAATTTCACTAAACATCGTTTTCGAAACAAAAAAAGAAAACGATTTCTGAAGGATGGCGACATTTTAGGAAAAACCACATTTCAAAGGAAACCTTAAGACACACACACACACAAATGCAACAAACGCGAGAAACAAAGGGAGGAAATAATTACCGCTCCAATCGACCCAATCCAATAGGGGAAGATTAAGGAAAAGGGAAATTCCAAAACGGTCGCAACGAAAACGAAGCAGAACGAAAGCTTTCGTAGCGGAAATTGGCGATTCGGAAGAGGTACTAAATTTTAACGAGAAAACAAAAGAAGGGGTTATCGTAAATTTTTCGATAATATATTTTTGTTTACGGAACAGGAATGGGAGATTTTTGGAAAGGGGGCAAGGAAGAAAGGGGAAAATTGAAGATATTTGACACTGTAGGCGAGCGATTGGTTAAAACATTCAATTGGTGAAGAGGAATAGTTTCGGAAATTTTTAAAACAGCACTAACACGATGGGAGAGGGGAGAGATGTGGATTGGATGAAACTTTGAGGAAACCCGTTAAGGGAGAAAGCAGATCGAAAAAGCGGGACCGTTTTAAGTTAAAGCGCCGACAAAATATTGCAACTACGACTTGGAAAATGAAAACCGGAAAAATATAACCAACGTTCGTCGGAAAGGAGATGGAAATTAAACGAACTTCCTAAGGAATAAAGTCTTTTGTGTCAACCGTTAATTTTTAATCCCTCCCCCCTTGATTAAATGCGTTGCGAATGACAGTAAATTAGATCGGCCTCCTTTTCCTTACCTTATTGATCAAATAAATTTCCAAAGGCGCTTCGCCCAAAACCCGCTTTCAATTTGTTTTCCGCTTAAGAAACTTGACTGAAAGCGTTTTACCCATAGGGAGGTTTTATTTCCAGATCAAAGCATACATCATCCTGTCGTCCCTGACTAACAATTTTAATAAAACTAATTAATGTAGCGTTCGAGCACCAAACAAGGAGATATAAGCCGTTGTATAAGATTGTCGAAGAGAAAACCGACCGATTGCGTCGAATTTCGCCTGACGAGAATTAAGATCAAATTTAATTAAGTTGGGAGTAATTAATGTTATTATTTTTTCATTAAGATACATTTTCATTACATATTTTCACAGATTGTGCACAACGTAACGCATTATTCCAGAGAATTTACTTCGAAAATATTTTACGGGAAGCAACATTTTTCGCAAGGAACGTAAATTTACTCGAATAAAATTGGTGGAATTTTTCAAATGAAGGAAGAATACTTCCTCGGCTAGGTAAACAACGGCATTTTCATTTAGAATTGAGCCTTCATACGGGTCACGAAATTGCTACTTTCTGAAAGTATTAAAATTACGAAGTATTTTATTTTCCGGTTGGTCCGGAATTAGAGTTATGTTTTTAAAAACTTTCGGAGAAATAAAATAATAACAAAAGTGTCGAAAATGAAACGCCTAGACGCGGACGAGCATCACTACAATTTTAATAATATCTCTAGTGTATTAAATCATTTTAATATATGTATAAATGCAAACGTACATATACGTTACACTCTACACGTCCAATGAAAAACTTGGAAAGGAAACCCATCGCAACGATAATAATGAAATCCATCAATACAGAAAGTAGACCAACGAGATCCTACATCCTGCGATGAAGGGATGGGGTAATACACTTATTCCCTCTGAAAATCCCAAGAGGGACATTTAATGCAATTCTGCGGAGTCTGCAATAGTTCCTTCTCCGGATCAATTTGATGAGATTTTCCGAAATCCACCCTCTTCTTCCGGATTCTTGGATTCTTTCCCGAGAAAAAAATCCTTTTCTGATACGTCGCTCAGTTAAAACATTGCATATTTCCATTAACTCTTCCATACATCGTGATATTCCGGGAACTTGCCCCATATTTCCGCGCTGTTTCGTCTCCTTCTGCGCCGCATTCCATATACCACCCCCTCCAAGAGTATTCTTTACCCAAGCATAAAACCTCTCTCATTCCTTCTCCACTTCCTACACATCCCACCGTGTTATAACCCCCCGCTCACTTCTTTCTCCCTCTATTCCTTCAAATCTCCTCCTCTCCCCCTCCCTACTCCTCTCCTCCCCCACTCTACCTCCCTCTCACCCCACCAACATACCTTATTTCTAGAACCCGTCAGGAACCTCTCCTCGAACACTTTGTTTAATTAGCGACAATTTGCATTCGAACCACGAAAGCCCGGGGAAAAAGGGGGACTCCGGTTAGAGGAGTGGGAGGGGGGCAGGTCGTAAAGAGGGAAGGGGAAACAAGGAGAAAAGGAAAGGGAGGTGGAGAAAGAGGTGAGATGAAGAGGAGGCGAGAGTGAGGGGAGGCGACGAAGAAGTTTTTGAACAGATTTGTGGAAATGGGAGAGGGGGTGGAGAGCTCAAGACGGGTGAGGAGGATGGGCGATAGGATGGAAATGCGGGAAAAGGGGAGGAGGTGAAAGGGTGAATCTGGGAGGGATGGGAGGAGGAAAGTCTTGAGGATTGGTTTAGGTGGAGAAAGATGAGGGCGGTAAGACAAGAGGGCGAAAGGTTAAACGGCGATTGAGGAAAGGCGCACAGGGGGGAGGGATAAGTAAAAAAAACAGAGGGGGAGAAATGTGAGGGAAATGTAGAGGGAAGTGGATATGGATTTCTTTGGCGAGATAAATGAAAATTATAACGGGAAATGAAAGAGGAGGGCGTTTCTCGAAGCGGAGACGTAATGTTTAAGTGAAAAATTGAGACGCGTAATAGGACCGTTTTTGTAAACCGAGAGAAATGAACGCACTGGTCGAATTGAAGCGGGATAAATATAGTTTCTCAAATTGATCGGGGCGGTTAAAAACCGAGGGGAGGAAAATATTCGAGAGGTGCGACGTAATACACTACTTTATATTCGTTAAGATAAGAGGGGAGGGTTTCCTTAATTTATTCTGATTTATGACGATAAAATGCGCGAAGAATTGTTGTTACGATATTTAGAAGAGCTAAAAGACCGACTAGCTTACATCACAATTCGACAATTTTTATTTTATTTCCTGTGTCTGAAAGTATTTAAGAAGATTTGACAAAATTATCCACTAAAGGTAATTACAATAAATGGAAATTACAAATTTTCAATAATTAGTCCATATTTACGGCATTTTCTAATGGTATCATCAGAATTGCACTAATGTTAATACTAATTAAAGCTTCAACACAGCTATCAGTGATGCAGGGTAGCGACTATAGAAACTAAGTTAAAAAAGGTATGAATAAAGCTATTTGAAGGTACTTTTAAATTTATGATTTAATCGTGCGTTTTTAGCGGTAAGATCTCAAAGCGACGCTCAAAATTAAAATTCATTCCACAAAGAAAATCACACAAACCACGGGAAGGCTTATTAATCATTATCTGCTTAAAACTTATAAATAGATATCTTATGGGATCGTTTTTAATGAATCATTCATCGTACCAAATAAACGTAAGGCGATTACATAATAAACGGCTTCAACCGCAACACATCACCTCATCTAAAATACAAATCATTTCCAGAAAGGTAAAGAAGGCAGAAACAAAAAGACTCTTTGATCTTAATTCAATATAAAAAGCCTTCAATCTCCGAGAAGCAAACATCATTCGGTCGCTTGGGCGAAAAAGAGAAAAAAATCCGATCTAATAAAGGAAAAAACCTTGTCAAATGCTACAAGCATTCAGGAAAATCGATAAGTCTGAACAAAGGCTCGTCACTTTTGAGAATTTCGGTTCTTACGTGATAGGTAATGAAATTTCTTCGAGAGTTCCCATACGCTGAGAGGAGAGGAGAGCCGAAACGCGACCTTGAGGGATCGAGTAAGAGGATTCGAGCGCGAGATGGAGGGAGGAAGTGAAGGAGGAGAGGGGAGGAGGAGGGATGGGAGTGGGGGAAGATATGGGGAGGGGAACGCCTCGGTACTTCGCGAGATGGAGGGAGGAAAAACGAGGGGAAGGGAAAGGAGGATAAGAAGAGAGCTCGAACGGAGGCATTAATTAAAACAAAATCGCTGGTAGATTAATCAGGAGAGACAGTTCTGGGAGCAGTAACGAGATTGGGAAGTAGGCGGCGGGGAGGAGGAGGAGGAGAAGAGTAGGTGGGGAAGGAGGGGAGGGGAAAGCAGACACGCGCTTACACGCAAGCTAAACGGGTCAAGAACAAACCTTCATCGGGGAAATGAGAAAAAAGAAGCGGCGAAGACGAGGAAGGAGGAAATATAGAGGGTAAATTAAGCCGAGGACATAATAAAATAAACTCGGAGAAGGCCAAAATAAAAACATACAAGGATTTTTTATCATCGAGTCATCTCTAGGATACTGGCGACAATGTCCCACTGAGGTTGGCGACTGTTTCTAGGTAGGTTTTGGCAGTTTAGATGACCTGAAACTACGTCTGTAAAACTAATTAAAACGGAAACGCGAGGAATGGCAAGCGTTGTTTTAGTACGTTTATGGCCCTACGCAAGGCGGAAAGACTGTCGCCAAGCTGAGTAGCGCGACCGAAAGGCGTCAGCGTCGTAATCGTGACGTAGCCACGTCGTAAGTACGAAGAGAGGCAATGACGAAATAGCGTCTTAACTGTGAAACTTCTCCACGCGAGGGATTGCAATTCAGCATCGAACCGCATTAAATACATAATAAAAATTAGACGCGCGTTCCCCCTTTGTCGTATCTCTTAATCTTCCTCGCACCGTCCTTGCCGAAATCCAAGCGACTGACCTCCCTTTTCAATATCAGATCCTCTCTTTCTCCTTGTTCCGAATGACACGGCGGACTTGATCTCCAAGATTCATTTTTTGTTGACAGAGTCCATCGGTCAATTCGAAGTCGCCGTAGTCTGTTCGCTAGTAACCGTAATCAAAGAGTCGACCATTATCGACTCGGTCAATCAGTCACGTGTTACAAGTTGGAGGAATTCTTAGCTGCGATAGTAAAGGGAAGCGAGATAGAGAGGCGTAACGGAAGAGCGAGAGAGAGAGAACAATAAAAAGCGTGAGATGAGATTCGTGTGCAAAATGAGAGGTTGAAAGGAAAAAAGAGAACAAAATGAAATAAATAGAGAGAGTGTGAGAGAGTGAGGGAGAAACGGATAGAACGATACTAATGACAATAAGGAAAGATACATGATGTTATACAGTCCGAGACACGATTGAAAAATTAAGAGGGTCGGAATGAGCCAAAGATTGTAGGCGCTGAGAGGAGAAAAGAAAACGAAAAAGATATGCATAAAATATTCCAAAAATAGAGGCGGAAACCAAAGGAGAGAAAATAGACGCAAAAATTCGTGAATGGAAATGATAACAGAAGAGAGATAAGAAGATAGTGGTAGAGGTCTGTGCAAACGAGAGGGGTTCCCATTTCGGCCCTGGAGAGGTACTTCCAAATTCGACTGATTTTTCCCCCCTAAAGTTTAACGAATGTATCGGAGTGTTTCGATCGAGATAGTTTATTTGGTCGAAATACATATCTACCAAAGAAGAGTCGCCGAGAATATATTTCTACGAGGTGGCTCAACGAGCGCTGTTTCTTGTCTTAATAAAAATATAAATCCTAAGGATTTTTATATTACTTAATCGTATTTTTAATGCTTGAAAATGGCCACGTGCTCAGTAGAAAATAATCGAGCTCGTCTTATCGCTAAAAATATCTTTTTTAGAATCTAATTTCGGTAAAGGCGACAGCATTGCAGCCGAAATGCGCATAAGGTTTTTAATAATTTTGTCATTGGTATTGGAGATACCTAAGGCGAGTAATTAATTTTACAATTTTTGATACTTAAGTGCTCATTCTGGAACAACCATATACGACCAAAGATCGCTTCTGTTTGTCGCCACTCACCTGTCTGAAAGTAAACCACTCAGAAAAGCTAAATGGTGTTAAGATGCTTCTGTTATATGGCCGTTCGAATAAAAATATGCCTCTAAAACAAAACAACGAGATAGCTAGCTAAAAGTAGAGAGGGACGAAGAAACTTGGATAAAAAAATCGAAGGGGAATGAAGAGAATGAAGGATATAGAGGTAGGAATCTAAAACGCACTCTCTCTTAACGAGGTTGCGGAATAAGAGAACGCCGTCCCGCGCAATATAGAAGGAATAATACAAACGGAGATGATGGAAGCTCATTTAAAAATCAAATTTCTTTCATCGAACAAAAAGGAACGAGTTATAAAAGGAAAAGGAGCGAGATTGAGAGGGAGAAAGAGAAAGACAGAGAGGTAGTGGGGAAAGGGAAATGAAGTGCCAACCGAGAGAGGGAGCGAGGTGTTTAAAATTAAAACAAAAGAAAGGCGAAATAGCGCACCAACGGGGTTCTCGGTGCAGGGAAGAAGGGAGGGAGGTTAGGAAAGACATGTTTAGGAGACTTCTTCCTCTCGCATATATTTACGTTCAAGCAGCCCTCTCCCCCCTCCCGCTCCTTCCTCCGCCACTCTACCTCCCCTCCCCCCATGCACCTCCATTCCTCTTACATCCCCCCTCCCTTTACCTTCGCCTTTCCCCTCCCTTCCTCCCTCTTCGTCGGTGAAGGAGAAAATCGACTGAAGGGCACCATGCCTCGGTGACGTCCCGAGAAGCAATTAACGTATTTTTTATGCTTTCTTTGATTGCTCCAAAAATTCTCGTTGTACGAACTATGACCAACTCCCTTCCCTCCTCTTCATCTCTCTCTCTCTCTTTCTATCCTTCTCGCACCCAAAATGATTGCCATTCTCGATGCAGAGTTTTGCGAAAGATATTTTTATGGCGATTTTCTTCCTCTCTCTCTTCCTCGCTCCTCCGAGTTGTGAAATCAAACAGGTCTTACAGATTTATATATTGCTTATCCCGATATATGCGATAATGGGATGAAAATAATAATAAAAGTTTGCGCGGGAAAAGAAATTTTGATTTGATTCGTAACGTATTCCACTGCAATCTCCTACAGAATAGCGGTTAAAACAAAACAAATATTGATTTTTATGAGTGCGAAAAATTTGCAAAATTGTCGAAATTGAAGTAATTTTCTAGTGCCATTTAATACGGAGTGTCCCTAAAAATGCATATAGGCTTTGAACGTTGATAGATGTTAAAATGTAAATGGGTGGTGATTTATAGTAATTTACAAGAGTGCCACTGTAAGGCGTTAGCGTAAGATCACATTACCACACACGAATTACTTAATGGGTTACCAGTACAGATTTAAATGGCAGACTTATGACGCTGGACATTTGAGAAATGTAAGGGAATTATGAAGAAAAACTGAAAGAGGGGAAAAGACATTGGAAGCATGAATACGAAACTGTACTAACAACATGTTTAACCATTTTAAGGTTGCTAGAAAAGTTTGAGGCAGACGATACCTGTGCAAGATATGTACAAAGTTACGTTCTGGAAGACCTAGCAGACTGATTCACGAAGACAGTGCTGCGAACGTGTTGCAGATTTTTACGCGATCACCTAGAATGTCTTTAAGGCTATCTGCTCGTGATACCAAATACCTTTAAAGCCGGTTTACATCGGATTCTGACAGCTGCAAGCGGAAACTTTTCACACCGAGACTGGTGCAGTGCATGAGTGAAGACGGTTCAGATCGTAGGATAGATTTCTGTAAATGGTTTGTGAGCATGTGTGGTAAAAATGAATTTTTACTTTTGCTTTTACTTGTGGAGTACTGTAAAGAGCGCAATGCACGCTAAAAAAACTAACAAAACCTAAGGAGCTGAGGTATGAGATTGAATTTGTACTGCTATTTCGCCAGTAACAAATGTGTCACTCTGCATTGTGTCGTTGCAATGATGCCGATGGTGGGCATTTAAAATATTTCCGTAGGTGCTGTAACAATGTGCAATTGTCCATATGCTTTAAAAGTAAATATATAGGCAGAACTGGAATTGTAACGGAGTGGTTTGAATACGAGCCTTTCACGTAGTGGGCCTTGATTCTAATCTTGGCCAATGTTGCCAATCTAGCAAATTCTTAGCTAGATCTATGGACTTTAGGTTCAGGAACAGTTTATTAGCCTAATTCTTGTTTGATGATGATAAATAGGTGAATGAAGTGTGTGTACATTTTTATGGACTCCCTGTATGTGTGGAGAAAATTATTGACAGATATGCTCTCATGATGAGTAAATCCTGAAGAATGTTTCGAGTTAAAAATAAACCTCTTATTACAAAGAGAATGACAAAGGGCGTCACTCCGACAAATACATTTTTGTCACGTGGATAAATATTAAGGGAAAGCGCTTTTTTTTCTTTGCCACAAGCGAGTTGAAAGTATGTACCAAAACGCCAAAAATGGCTATAAATAATCACTGTACGATTGTTTCAAATGCAAAACATCCCTTCCCTAACGCAAAAACGAAAATTCTTGCGGAAAGTTGCGAGAAACAAAAATAAGAAAGCTGGGGCGCAGACGAGATGAAAATATATATATAGAACAGGCAGGGAAGAAAAACGGGAAGAATGATTGAAAAAAGGGAGAGCGAGAGATGTGGGGGAGAGAAAGGCGCAGCTTTTCGTAAAGCTAGAGAGATAGAGAGAAAAGATAAGTTAGGAACGGGCCTTGAAATATGGGAGCAAATCTCTCCATGTTAATTCCTTTATTAATCCCATTTCAAGACTCCTTCTCCGGCCTTGCTAAGGGGACGTCGGGGCACAAAAGGTTTCCCGGTCCCACCTCACCCTCCAATACCCTCCCCTTCCCACTCACAACCCCTTCTACTTTCCTCCCCCATCCCCTAACCCCTCTCTCGCACCGAAGTCGGCAACCCTTTCTTTCCCTTTCGCACTCCTTTCACGCTCCCAAAACCGACCTCTCCCGCTTCCACCTACTCTTCAACCTCACACCCCTCCATACCCCAACCCCTCCACCCACATCTCTTCCCGCTGTCACTCCGGTTCCATGGGCCAACAAAACAGAGCACGGTCGAATAAAAATACGCGATGCCAGAATGGAAGGGTTAAGGGAAAAGGGGCGGGGGAGGAACTCCCTCGAATGTGTGTCCGCGATAACTTAGGCAACACCTTTCTCAATAACTGCCGCGACTAATGGAGCACTAAGGCCAAAGAACCGATGATAATTAGTGGGAGGAGAGAGAGAAAAGGGAAGATATAAGGAAGAGGGGAGGTAGAAGGGAGAGGAGGTGGTTTCCTCGCGAAGGTAAAAGACGAAAGAAACGAAGCGGAGAGTGGTTTTTTCCGAGGAAGCAAACGGCAGGAGGTTCGGAAAAGAAATTCGAATCTGGATAAAAAAGGGATGGAAATTTTTAAGCGGAGAAAGATGAGGTGGGGAGTAGAGGGAGAAGGGTGGAAAAGAGGGAGGAGGAGACTATGAGAGAGAGAATGAGAGAGAGTGAGAGAATTAAAACTGCAAACTGGTGGATGTGAAAAGTGGGTTATTTACTTTCAATTAGCATTTTTCGGAGCCTATTAAAAAAAATTAAAATCGTCCCGAGTGCGCCGCGTAATTTAAAATCAACTATTAAAAGTTTTTGGCTTAGAATAATACGCTCTCGCGAGTCGAGAGGCTACTAGGAGAAAAGGAAAATAACCGGCGAGCGCCATTTTTGATACGGCTCGAGGGAATTGAAATACAAGCTTTTTTTTTAAGAAAAACAATTGCCGCGGATGCGTTTATCATTTTAAAAAAATACGATGAACTTTTCGTCATTCCGTCATTGTTATCGGAATTATCGCCGCGTTTTTTTTTTAAATGTTTACAGATGAGGTGAACTGATGCGTTAAAAATTTTTGAGAGAAAAGACGGCTGCAAATCTATTCCTTGACTATGTCGTGTGGAATTTTCGAATAATAAAATCATTTTATGAATTAACTTATAAATATAAATAATTACATGCACAGGTGCGAAAATACGCCCGTCGACCACTCCGTGGAAAACACTGGCTGACGATCCTATAAATAATCGATTCTCCATGTCAGAGTTTTAACTATACTCATAATAATTATTTGTTTCGAGTCAGGAATATAAATAAAGTTCTACGTGGAAATTGAGAGCTTCAGGAATAGTTTCGAATAACCGACATTGGGCGTGGCGGGAGTTGAAAAACAGCAGTAGAGCGTCTGAGTTTGACGAGCGGTATTTATGTTCTACTGTCAGGCCAAACCAACATTTGCTCACCCTTGATATTATATATAATGTAAAATTATTTTGCCCATAAACAGGTACAGAATTTCATGTATTTTTATAAAAATAAAGTAAGCCAACAAAAATTTTATTAAATAGCGCCGATAAAATCGTGCTCCGAAGGTGTGAGAATGAAAGATCTAAATGAAGGAATTAAAAAA
This sequence comes from Tanypteryx hageni, assembly GCA_028673005.1. Lineage (NCBI taxonomy): Eukaryota > Metazoa > Arthropoda > Insecta > Odonata > Petaluridae > Tanypteryx > Tanypteryx hageni. The sequence continues at coordinate 47,196,827 of CM054117.1, forward strand.
AGAACGTGCAACTATTTCAAAAGTCTATTATTTAAAATTTTAAATCCTGAAATGGTTGATATAGGCTTGTATTGGGAATAAATGAAGTAGATACTTCACGAAAAAGACCTCCTGACCAAGCCAACAAATTTCGCAAGCAACGCCGCTGGAAAAAAGCTGGATGAGACGAAATTAACAAGTCGGTAATTCATGCCAAGCGGGTGACGGCACTCACCTTTTTGGCGATCCTTGCCAGTGCGCTAAGCTCCCTCTGCAGGGGCGGAAGATGGAGCCTCAGGAACGGAAGGACAAAGGGACGAAGGGGAAAATTCGTGACATCTTGGAGGGAGCGATGGAACTCTTCAACACTCATGGTGCAAGTCTGCGAAGGAAAGGAAATGAAAGAGTTACACATGTCAGATTTCACAAAAAAAGAAACTTAAAGAGAGCAGATTTGTGAAGAAATGTGAATATATATGTATTTCATTGTGTGTGATTCACTCTTGTGATCCACTGAATCTTTGATTAATGCTATCAGTAGGTTCATCAATTTTTGCACACACCCCTTATTGAGTTGGCGTTGTCCTGAACTGGGATTTTCTTAAGGTCCATAATTATCTGTAATTTTTCTCCAAAAACAAATATCGTTCTCTATTTAGCTCCACCTATGTTCACTTTGAGTTAGTACTCTTATAGCATTTTTTTGCAATTGACAATGGATTAGATGAAAGAGGTGGCTATCTAATATTAATCTCGCCCAAATACCTATATGTGAAAGAAAGTTAAAACTCCAGCCAAAAACAAGTGGTATTAGCCCAATGCATTTCGCCCACTAAGTGACTTAGTGGGCGAAATGCATCGGGCTAATACCACTTGTTTTTGGCTGGAGTTTTAACTTTCTTTCTGTTTACGCCAAAAGTTTTTTGAGCCATCTTTGAGTATCTGTCTATGTGGCAACACAAAAGAGAAAAATACATCGATCGAAGCTATGTAATTCATATCTCCAAAAGGCGATATCTTGTGTTGTTCCAAGAGGATAGTTTATCCTTTTAGTTATCATTTATAGATGTGAATATCTTTAACTCAAATTTCCCATCGCTGGATTTTTTCGTCCGCTCACGAGATTCGAGTTAAAAAAATTCTGATTTAATTTTCCGAGAATATACGCATAGTTAGTTACGTTAGTTTGTTTTTCAAATTTAAAATTTAGGATTTTGTCAGAATAAAATTACCAATTATTCTTCAGGATGTTATGACGAGAGGAAGAGGAAGAAAGAAAGCGGGAAAATAAAAATCGGAACTTACTAACAGGGCCGGTCCGAGGTAACGGTATCGGTGGAGCTAACCCGACCGTCTATCTATATATTAATTGCAAGTGAATAAATATTGGATACCAATTTGTATCGCGAGACAGGCGGAAATCTAGACGAAATTCCTTAATTTTTTATTGTCAATGATTTCACGGAGCAGTAAATAAATTAACAAGTTTTTTTTAATATCTTTTTTTAAATCTACGGAAGGGGGCGCTGAGCGGTTTCTCGCCCGGGGCGCCAAAATACCTTGGGTCGCCCCTGCTTACTAATATATTTAAATTTTAGCCGACTTTTAAATATTCATTCATTCATTAGAGAAGTCTCAAGCTCGTCTTACGACTGAAAATAATTATAACATTAATCGAATACACGTCCTTTTTATTGGCAATCATGGCAGATATTTTCTAGAGATCCATTCTTCGTGACGTTGACGCGGCATGGAATCCCAGCTTCCAACAACCTCCGAGCAATCCCATCACCAGAAAAGTATTCCGTGCTATTCTGTCGGTGGACAAGCTTATAACCAAGGCCGTGCCGATAGCTGAGGCGACGAGTCGGCCGCCTTAAGCGCCTCTCAAAAAAGGGAGCAAAAATAGAACCGATAAAAATCTCTTTCGAAACAATCATCATTTTTTTCGATATTGTATATCCCCAGAAAATCTTTTCCCAACATTGCTGCGAATAACCTTCTTTTGAGTGTCTATAATGCTGAACTGACCTTGGTCTACCATTGTTGTATGGGAATTCATCGGTGGGCAAAGGCAGAGCAGAGCGGCAGTGCATTTTATTAACCATACTCCTATGGAGTGCAACAACGACGGCGTATTTATTTATTTAATTTAAATACATCATACCCGTTCTCCGCATTTATAGGCATTAAAAATTCAAGTGAATTTAATTTCACTTCTACTTTTCATCTTTGACAATTGTGTGACAAATTAAAGGTGCGTCATGTTTCATCTCCCTTGAGGCGGCAAAATGTTTGGGCACAGCCCAGCTTATAACCCTTACTCACCAGAAGTCCGTGGACGAGGGACCGCACCCTTTCTCCGGTCTCGGGTGCGAGGTCGGCGCCGAACTGCACCAAGGTGGTGAGGAACCTCTTAACCTTGGAAAGACCGTGGTGGTGTCCGTGGTGATGGTGGCTCTGTAGAGCGTGCCTTCCTCCGGTGGGCGACAAGGCTGTAGGCGCGCCGACCGCTGCACCCGCTGGCTCCGCCGGGTACGTGCTCAGCGGGTTGTGGTAAAGCGTGGGATGCACCCCCTGCTGACCGCTTCCGGGATAATAATAATGTGACAGCTGGGGCAGGGTGGACGAGGAATAAGGTGCGGCGGAGGAGGACGTGGGGGCCGTGGTGGGCGGGGAAGGGCTTCGAACTCCGTTTACCACCGGAGAGTGAGCGCGACCATTGGGCAGGACGGGGCCGAAGGCCGACGGGGCCGGTGGCAGGTGGCCGGGAGGGGCGGAAGAGGTCGGAGCGGGGGTGGAAGAGGCGGTGGAGGAAGCCGGAGGTGTTTTGGCTGCGGCGGCTGGGACGAGCTTAGCACCCTCGGGGCTGTCCGGCATCCGAGCGGCTTCTTCGCGTCCTGCGAGATTGAGAGAGGGACACATTGTTACGTCATCTATCAGTCCAGCATGCACGAGTTTTTAGGAACATTTCTGTGTGAAATTTGCTTGGTTTATACCGTAGACCAGTGGTTCTCAACCTTGAGGTGCTCGCGGCATACTTTAAGTATTCACTTTTTTGCGGCACACTAGAATTAGATTAGAATAAAGAACTAGGATTTATCATAAAATTACATATATTTTTTATATTATGTCGTATGTGTAATCGACCAAATTAAGTTATGTTTAGGGCATGGATTTTTCGGATTAAAAAAATTCATTCGGAGGGTAAATATCGGGTTTTATTATTTTCCTTTTCATTCGGGTTAAAATCGGTTAGTTAGATTTTTCGAGGTTTAAAAAAAAGTTCAATCTCGGGTAATATTCGGGTTTTATTATTTTATAATTAGGATAAAATTATTTTTAAATAAAATTCTTGTTCAAAATTTTAAAAGTTTTATAAACAATCAAAATTTTTTACTATACCTTAAGTATGGTTGAGAGTGTGATATCTTGTGTTAAACGCCTCCAGGTAGAGAGGAACACCTCGCAGGCTGCAACAATAGCTTGCTTCCCTTTCAACTTCTTTTGAAAACACACCAGTTATTAGTGAAATAATTTTTATTTCCTAGTACTTTCAACTAACAGACCCTTGGGCTCTTTCTTCCTTATCCTATCAAAGATGTAACAGCGACTAGTTAAGGCGCGTCCTTGGCTATTCTTGGCGCGAGCAAACCAATGAGATTAAGATTGTATTACAAAGTAAGCTTACGAATTAATTGTTTACAAAGAGAATAAACAGACTGATCACAAACATCTCGGACTGCAATCAAGTGCTGAAGTGTCTACAATTGCCAGAATAGAAATTCTGTGACCAAATCTAAAAAAAAATGTTTAAAGAAAACTAATAATTTCGGGTTTTTTCGGATTTTACCCGAAATTTAAAAAAGGCAATTGGAGGATAAAAATCTGGTAAAAAATAAACCCCAAAAAATCCAAACCCTACTTATGTTATCGTAAAACAGAACAAATGTTGAAGTTTTGTCAAAAAATCTATTTTAAAATCTTACCTAATGTGACATTTGAGCTTGGCATTTTCCAATGATTGCACTGATATTAGGACGTACCCTTGATAAGCAGACCCTCATTTCATCTTCAACACAGTCGAGCCGTTCCCTTTTTCTGCATTTAATGTTTGTAAGTGTCGAGAACCCCAAGCCTCACAGATAGGATGTAGAAAACTGCATCAAAATTGCCAAAGCTTTTTTCGCAATTTCTTAATATTCTCCTTTATCAGAAATCCAGAACATATCCACAGACAATTCGGCGTACTTGATTTTCAGAGCGCGATCAATTGTCGTCGGAGAGAGTAAAAACACGTAGGTCAGTTGTCACTGGTGTGAATGGGTTCCTTACCCAGTCGTATTTCTCTGTAGTCAAGGATGGAAAGTAACGCTCGATATTGTGCTCTCGAGTTGCTAAATGCTCCGCCACGAGAGCAACAATTTCTTTCGTATGGGTTTTTGGAATCAGAGGAAACATTTCAAGAATACCTTCTCCAGCTCTCCTTTACCAGATGACTATTTTTATCTGCAATGCCAGTAGCTTATCCGTAGAAGTCAGGATGTTTTCATTCCGCCCTTCCATGCTGGTGTTAACACTATTCAGATACCAAAATATTTCTGCCAAATGTGCTAATTTGGCGCACCAAAGTTCACAGTTAAGATATTCACAAAAATCACTGTTTTCCTGTTTCAAAAAATAGTAACAACTCTTCTTTATGTCCAAATACACGAGCCAGCACTCTTCCCCTTGAAATCCATCTTATTTCTGTGTGCAAAATTAAATATTCGTACTGCGAATCCAATGCATTACAAAGCTGTTTGAAGGGGCGGGTCTTGATTTTACAGAATTAACCATTCCGACAACTTGGTCTAATACGGACTTCAAGTCAACTCTTAATGTATTTCCGACAACGGTTTCCCTATGCAAAAAACAATGGGTACAGCGAAAACCAATCAGTTGTCTATGACTCATGCACAAGGCAGTCGGTTACTATGTCAACGCTGACAACGTTGTTGCCAGGCTTACTGTTTACGCGCCTTCAAAAGCAGTGATACTTATTTATTCGATTCAGATATCTTAAGATTGTGTGTGAGTTTCTTTGTTAAAACTATGTATATTATCGGTGGAAGACGGGCAGATTTGCAATCTTCTCTTCAAAGTCTCGCGGCACACTTGGGGAATGTTCGCGGCACACCAATGTGCTGCGGTACACCGGCTGAGAACCACACCCATAGACCTTCAACCCTTTTTGGTCCACCGCTCATTTTCTTTTCTCAATACTATAATACGAATAGCGATTGGAGTGTTCTTTAGCGTCCACCAAAAGCCCTAAAACGCTAACTGGCGGGCGCTATCGCACACGTTGAAGACTACTGGTGTATACTATTTTAAGAGTTTACTTATTTTTACTTTCTCCATACGTAGTATAGGGGAAAGTATTGATTTCATGAAAAAAATCGATTTCGACATTTCAACGGAAATACACGTTTTGAGGTCCCCTGAACACGCTTTGACCATTTTCTCGATGATGTCTCTGGGTGTGTGTGTGTATGTGACAGCTTTTTTGTGGGTGCTCTAACTCAAAAACTATTAATCAGGTCTACGGGAAATTTTATATTTAACATTTTTATGAAAGTCACAAAACTGATTAGTTTTCGGTAAAAAGCGGTCAACCGGAAGTGGGTGTTTACTCGTCACTTATCCGTTATTTTGAAATATTTTCTTTAATATTTGATATATGTAAAAATGTACTGGAATAATGGTTGTAGGAAATTTAATTTTTTACAACCTTTATTTGAAACATTTTCCCATTGTTTAAGAGATATCTTATATTTTTACCTGCCACCACCACGCCACCAACCGACGACTATTGTTAACAATTGACGCTTAGTTACGCTCCTTTTTATTATCTTAATTGTTGGAGCTATATCCAGTATCAGAAGGCTATGGTTTGAGTTCGTTTCTGTTCTTTGTAAAGCCTAAAATTTTCTCACAGTTTCTTAAAATATTTATTTTTATGTAACGTATTTGGAATTTTTAGAAATATTACAGGTATCGAGAAAGTCATTTGGTGGCCACATCAGATTTTTACACTTTATTTACAAGTAAATGAATGTTTCCGCACGCAAAGAGTTTTTTCTGTTTAGAATGAAATAATAAACTTTTTAATGGAATAATTTATTTATATTGAAAATTTTCATTTTTGTTTTGTGCAATTTACTTGTATCCCAATAACATATGCCAACAACGGCGAAATTTCAAACTATGCATTGACGACGGTGACAGATCCAAGAGTGGTGTACCTTCCCTTAGATCTGCCGTTTGACCCTTACCCTACCAAACGCATAGATTAGTCGCCACAGCTTAGATAAGTGAGATAACGTAATAGAGGTCTAAATGGAATTTTCTGGACGCACTCATGAACGCTGCCATATACAGGGTTTTCCTAAAGTCTTTTTGCACTTGGCTTCCACGTAGTGCATGTAATTATTATGGGCATTCAAAGTTGCAAATGCTTCGGAAAGCCGCATTGGAAGTCTAGAAAGCCTCGGCGGGTTGAATGAGTGAATTAATCGGACGTTATCTCGAGTTTCTGCGGTCTCATATAAGCAAAAATCAAGTCTACATAATTTATTAGCGTTAAAACTTCACCACAGGAGGTTTTGAGAGTATCATTTTCTAAAAAAATATGAAATTGCCCGTAAAATTTTCCTAATCACTTTTTCATTGCAAGTTCACGAGCAGCATAAAGCACTCTCGGGGGCCGCAAGTAGCCCGCGGGCCGTAGGTGTTACAAATCATCTTGCTAGCATATATATATGTGTGTGTGTATATTTGTATATATATACATATATATATATATATATATATATATATATATATATATATATATATATATATATATATATATATATAAAACAGCTTACGGAAAAGGAAAGGTAAAATGGATATATGGATGTCAACAGGGTGTTGGGATGAGGAAACCCAGTAAACACTCACCAATCAGACGACTTCAGGTTGGCGAGGCCCCGGGGATGTCGAAGCGACACACGTAAAATAACACAAAAACACAGAAACATCACAAACGTAAAGCTTTCGGAACTACTCCTTCTTCAGCTACAGAGAGAGAGAGAGAGTTCTCTCTCTGTAGCTGAAGAAGGAGTAGTTCCGAAAGCTTCTACGTTTGTGATGTTTCTGTGTTTTAGTGTTCTTTTACGTGTGTCGCTTCGACATCCCCGGGGCCTCGCCAACCTGAAGTCGTCTGATTGGTGAGTGTTTACTGGGTTTCCTCACCCCAACACCTTGTTGACATCCATATATATATATATATATATATATATATATATATACACACACTGGTGGTGTAGTGGTTAGCGTGTCGGCTTTCTATTGCAAAGTTCGGGAGTTCAAACCCCTCGAATGGAGGTTTTTATTAAAAAAAAACTATCATCAGTGCCTGGCAGTAGGCAGCAGTACTGTCAGTATGGTATAGAGCCGAAAACAAATGATGTTGGTTGGGTCTATATCCAATACAGCTGTAGGCGTGATCAGGACGATTTGAACGGCTACAGTACTGCGATGTGGAAAGCAAGAGGGAAACTACCACATTACAATCCCTAGTAAAGATTATATGGTTGGACAATATGAGTTCTCTCGAGGTAAAACAATCCGGAGGTAAAATAGTCCCCCAATCGGATCTCCGGGCGGGGACTGCCTTGAGGAAAACATTTGTCGAAAGTAAATTACGAATAGGGACTTGGAACGTAAGAACTATGAGAAAGGCAGGAAAGCTAGAGAACTTGAAAGAAGAAATGAGAAGAAATAGAGTGGACATTATAGGGCTAAGCGAAACTAGATGGGAGGGAGAAGGACAGTTCGACTCGGAAGAATTCACGGTAGTTTATTCTGGAGGAAATAGTGGGGAAAGGGGAGTAGCTCTGGTACTTAGGAAAGATATGATGAAAAGCGTGACAAAGATAATAGCAACGAACGATAGACTGATGGCAATAAAGCTAAAAGCAGTCCCAGTGGACATGCTGATAATCCAGGTATATATGCCAACGTCAGCTCATGACGATGAAGAAATAGATGAGATCTATGAGCAAATTAATGACATTTACGAAGAAGACGGAAGAGGAAAGGTAAACTGCATAATAATGGGAGATTGGAACAGCATAGTCGGAGAAGGACAGGAAGAAAATGTTGTCGGGCAATACGGACTTGGGAAGAGAAATCGAGGAGGGGAGAAACTCGTAGAATTCTGCATCAATAATGACCTTGTAGTGACTAATACATGGTTCAAAAACCATAAACGAAGGTTATACACATGGAAAAGCCCAGGAGATAGAATGAGATGCCAAATAGATTACATCCTTGTAAAACAAAGATTCAGGAACAGCATAAAGAATGCCAAGGCATTGCAAGGAGCAGACATTGATTCAGATCACAGCCTTCTAATACTTGACGTGAGTACAAAGCTCAAACAAATAAGAAAAACGAGAAGAGAAAGACAGACCTGGGACCTAGAAAAACTGAAAGAAAGGCAGGATGTAGTCAGCATGAAGTTGGAAGATAACCTAAGAAAGTTGGAAAACAAACCGAAGACCGTTGATATAGAATGGGATGAAATTAAAACCAGTATCAAGGATACCTTGGATAAAGAGATTGGAAAACAAGAGAAGAAAATCAGAAAACCATGGATCACGAAGGAAATGCTGGAGAAAATGGATGAGAGACGAAAATGGAAAAACGTTAACAGTGAAGAAGGTAGAGCCAACTATAGGCGTATAAACAATGAGTTGAGAAGGGTAACAGATAAAGCTAGAGAAAATTGGATAAAAGGAAAATGTGACGAAATAGAACAAATGGAGAAGTTAGGACGGTACGATATGATGTACGCTAAGGCACTGGAATTAGAAGATAAGAAGTCTAATGGAATTTGTGGTAAAGGAATTATGAATACGGATGGGAAGATAGTCTCAGAAACAAAGGATGTAGCACAGGTATGGGAAGAATACATTAAGGAATTATACAGCAAACAGGCAGGAGCGGCAAAAATTGAACTGGAAAATGAGGAAAACATTGAAGAAGACAACTTAGGACCAAGTATTATGGAGAGCGAAGTAGAAAAGGCGATAGTGGAACTAAAGAAGGGGAAAGCCATGGGCAGCGATGGAATACCGGCTGAGATACTTAAAGTCATAGGATCAGAAGGACTAAAAGCGATCACGAAATTAATTAATAAGATTTACGACACGGGAGAGTGGCCTCAGGATTTCCTAGAAGTAACAATGATCCCTCTAAAGAAGAAGCCAAAGGCAATGCAGTGTAAAGATTACAGAAATATAAGCCTTCTGTCACACACATCGAAGATCATCACGAGGATTCTTAATAAAAGGCTGGAGAAAAAGGCAGAAGAAATAATAGTGGAAGACCAATTCGGTTTCAGAAAAGGACGAGGAACTAGAGATGCTATAGGAGTAGTTAGAATCATATCAAAAAGGGCAATAGAATACAGTCAGGATATCTGTGCATGTTTCGTAGACTGGCAGAAGGCCTTTGATAGAGTAAATTGGGTAAAGTTGATGAAGATATTAAAGGATATAGGTGTAGACTGGAAAGACAGCAGACTGATTAGGAATCTATATGAGAATCAAGTTGTAAAGGTCAGGTTTGAGAATGTGGATACCTGCGGAATAAATATCGGTAGAGGAGTAAGACAAGGCTGCTGCCTATCGCCAACCCTATTCAATATATATGGAGAAAGTCTAATGCAAGAAGCCTTAGAAGGCACAGGGGATTTCAAAATTGGAGGAAGGATTATAAGAACAGTAAAATACGCAGATGATCAAGTACTTCTAGCAAGAAAGGAAGAGGAGCTACAAAAAATGATAAATAGACTAGTGATAACAGGTAGAAAATACGGTATGGAAATAAATACAGAAAAATCCAAGGTCATTCGAATATCGGGTAAAGAAGAGAATCTGAACATAACTATTGGGGGAAAGCCATTAGAACAAGTTTCAGAATATAAATACCTTGGAAGTATCATAACACGAGAGGCAAAATGTACAGATGAGATCAAAACTAGAATAGGAAAAGCAAAAGCGGCTTTCAGGAGAAAGAAACAACTACTTACAGGGAATATAAGGGAAGATATCCGCAAGAAGTTGATAAAATGCTACGTATGGAGTATAGCATTGTATGGGGCAGAAACATGGACGCTAAGGAAAAATGACATCAAATACTTGGAAAGCTTTGAAATGTGGACTTGGAGGAGAATGCTGAAGATAAAATGGACAGATAGGATGAAAAACGATGAAGTGCTACGAAGAATAGGAGAGAAGCGAATGATTATACAGACTATCAGAAAGAGGAAGGCTAACTGGGTTGGACATTACCTGAGGAGAGAGAGTATGATTAAAGACGTGTTAGAAGGAAAACTAGATGGGAAAAGGGAAAGAGGCAGGAAAAGGTTTCAGCTGATAGACGATTTGAAAGGGAAAGAGAGTTATCAAGATATGAAGAGGACAGCGGAAAATAGGAGTATATGGAGAACCAGGTTTAACCATGAATAATCACGGACCTGTCTACGGACAGACTACCTATGATGATATATATATATATATATATATATATATATATATATATATATATATATATATATATATATATATATATAAATATATAACAGCTTACGGAAAAGGAAAGGTAAAATGGATATATGGATGGCAACAAGTCGTCCGATTGGTGAGTGTTCACTGGGCTTCCTCATCCCAACATCTTGTTGCCATCTATATATCCATTTTACCTTTCCTTTTCCGTAAGCTGTTATATATATATATATATATATATATATATATGGATGTCAACAAGGTGTTGGGGTGAGGAAACCCAGTAAACACTCACCAATCAGACGACTTCAGGTTGGCGAGGCTTTAACTTTAATTATCGAATGATACAAAAAAGAATGACTTCAATGAATATAACTACAATATTTGCTAAAGCATCGCGTGCACCTCTTTTACCGAAAACGTAGTACTGAAAGACCTTTATCGCACCTTAGACAGTTATTATGTAATACCAAAAAATACATATTTATAATTTTTAACAAAACATCTGAAAATTTGAAGACTTTAGACCTCAGTATTTGAACGCAGAATTTTTAATGTCGCTATTACCATGCACGATCAATGAATAAAACAAGGTCTCGATATTTTAATGCCGAAGATTAATCAACATTTTCCTAATATATTACGCTTTCAAATCCACATTACAAAATAAATTGCGCGCATCTCATTCTTGGGTTTTAGAAAGCGCAATACTTTCGAAGACTGAAAACATTGCTGATGGGAGTAAACACAATTACGTCACCGAGCAAGTGTCCTTGTCATTGCGATTACGAACGCACGAGAGAAAATTTTCGAGCAGAAAAAAACGAACTCTTAAATTAAAAATATCTAATTTCGCAAATCTTTCGCGGCGAGTATTAAGCTATTAATAACGAGAGAGAAAAACACCCACATTTAAAAATCTTAATTTTCCTTCGCCGAGAATCCCACTCTCTACCCCCAAAATATGAAGGTCGAACGGCTAACGAAATATGCAACGCGACTCATTTAGTCTCCGCCCCTTTTTGGGACAGACAAATATATGCGAAAACGAAACCGCGGAGACGCACAAATTAAACGTTCGAACGAGTTCATTATAGCGCGAAGGAATACGGATCCTGACAACACAAAAAAATTTAAATTATATATATATATATATATATATATATATATATATATATATATATACAATTAAAACATTAAAATGGCGAGACAAGGCGCGACCTACTGCATTAAATAAACGGAAGGCGGAGGAGGAGAGAGAAAAAAGCGTGCAGATGCTTTGGTGTGTAGGTGTGGGTGCAAATGCAGAATCCCAGATGTTCAATCCACAAACGTTGCTTTTCCTCGAGCGATTAAATTGCTAATCACGTGTTGATAATAAACTTCCATTCCCGTGGCAGTAAAACAGTTTTCTGGCGGACTAATTTTCTCCCTTATATGCGACGCTAACATTGCATTGCAGCTGTGCGCCAAAGGAATTGAAAACAACGCAATAAAAAACGACCGTCGGCTGGGTCTATATATATATATATATATATATATATATATATATATATATATATATATACACACACACACATAACTCTTATAAGCAGCAAAAAATATTCTTAACCCTTCATCTATTACAGGCATGTCAAACTCGAAGAGGCAACGGGAGTCACATTAAAAACGATGGATGCTCTACATGGTCCGCATTAGGACTATAGTGATTTAATGAGGGTCATAATTAGAAATATAGACTTTATCTAGATGACTTGTGTTTTGTCATTAAAAACAATACTTTAGAATACGCGTTCTATTGTACCTCGATAACTATGAAAAAAATCTTACCTTCTTTTCAATAAAGTATGTATATAAAATCTCGAACGATTAGTTAAGACAAAAATTAGCCCTCGAAACGCAGTGAGGCACAGAAAAGGCCGCATGCAGCCTGCGGGTGGTCAGTTTTACATGCCTGATACATTACTTTCCTCTCGGGGTTATTAAAAAAAATAATTATTCCTTAGTTACTCAAAATTCAGAAAGCATAAGTTCCATAGAGGAGAGACACATTTGTCACGAACAATACGTTATATTTTAAAAATCGATGCAAAAATCGCGCGTTCATGCAGATAAGTAGGGACAAATACACCGCTAGCAGCCACTGCGAGAATCGATATAGAAAGTCGTTTCAAAGTGGGTTTATAAAACCGTTCGGCGTGAATAATATGCTTCCGGAACAATGCTCGTTGTTTATCGCGATTCATTTGGATGGATGTCTTGGTTACTTGAGTGGAAAACGGGAATAATGCGCTCGAGTTTTTGCCCGAGAATTGTAGTTAGGCCAAAACCAAATACATACTCAAATACATATTAATTTTCCACGTTTCTAAAACGAATTTATTTTTTCTTTTGTAAAAAACATTACTAAAAGAATTTTTAATCTAGAAAGATTTTGTATGGAGCACAAAAAGAGAATATATAATTACTCTCTGTAAGAGCATACCAACAGGACCGATAGTTTCAAAATAGTATCCATTAATTAATTTTTATTAACAAATTACCTCCTCGGATGATAATTAATGGATGGGATGTAGGATGGGCATTTTTTATCATGAATGCACGTAATGCCGTAGTAGTAAGCGACTGCAATTCCACAATGAAGACATACGTGACATAAGACACCGCAATGGTTAAAAAAATGCTGGTAATCTAATAATGTATGTGCCCAGCCTAAGAACTCGACCGTGTTTATTGTTCAAATTCATTAAAATGTATTATCAATCTTCCTACTTTAGAGATACTTCCGTCGGTAAGGATTCACGCAAACATCATACGGCTTCACGGTGCATCAATCTGAAACCGCAGATACGGGACGCTCAAAAGGAATTAATAATTTCTCGTTAAAGTTGCAAGAGGAGATTCTTTCTTGCCAGTTTGCTCAGATAGACTCCACGTTTTTAGATTTTTGCGCTGCCGAGATAATCCACTTCGAAGTTAATTCATTGAACCTAAAAAGGCTACGTTGAAGAGTAATAAACAAGTCAATTGGGGACACTTTATCGCAGCGGAATGACATGAAACAGGGGTGTTCAAGACGTCGATCGCCAACTAGTTATAGGTAGATCTCTGAAACTTAGTTGGCCCACTCAAAAGTATTTTTAGAAGTGAAAATTGATGGTTGATCGACACATAAGTGGAAAATGATTAGTAGCTCCAAGATTTAACTCTTTAAACTCGAAGAACAATTTAATTCTGCATTTGAGGTCGGTAGCAGGGTCGGCGTGATGGGATATGCAACGTATGGTATGCATACCCTTAACCCTTTATGTACCAAATTTTTAATATTTATATTTTTTTATAAATATTTTTTTAAGCTTAATCCTGTTTTAAGAAATGTATCCTGATAGATAAGATTAGCCAAAACTTATTATTTTGTTATAGAAAAAAATATTAATAGTTTTAATATATTTTGTATAAAAAACATAAATCATAACAAATGTCTAGCTGAATATGATCTATAATCAATAACTAAACTTTAATAAATAACAAAAAATTCTAAGATACTATCTACCCAGAAGATGTTCAGTTAAATAAGGGTAAACATCGACGAATATAAATCCATGCCCACAATAAAGGCTGACTCGACAACACAGGCCAAAAAAACCAAGCGGTATCAAAAGAATACAGTTAAGGTAATATTGCCACTTATTGATAGCAATACTATACTACAACAAATGAAAGCCTAAAAATTAATATACAGTGTAAACATTTGCATTCAATAACAGTGGTACTTGTAAGTACCGTTGGTACATAAAGGTTTAAAGTAGTATATTACAGAATTTTTTAGTTTCACGTATCTTTGAGAGTTAGCATTCTCCAGCATGAAAACAAGAAGGGAACGTATACTCCTTAAATGGAATGCACAGAGATTGCAAATGCGTACTTTATTAAACATGTCGGTATTGAAAGATTCGGCGGTTAATAAATTATTATCTCCGAAACTATGAGTTGCAATTGTATGGTCCTCCGGATTTTTTTGTGGTAAATGCTGTTCTCTATCCGAATAAATTTTTAATCGATACCTCACAAATCATATAACAGCTAGGGAGAGAAATATTTGGTACTTTAATTGTTGTTTACTGATAAATTGTCGGAGCGATAGATGTAAACAAAATATGCGATATTATGCTTGGAATTTTCTCGATTTTTATCTCCGAAACTATATATCGTAATTATATGATCCCGGGGAAACTTTTTGGGGTAAATGTTTCCTCCATCCGAATACATCTTTTAATCGCTACTTTACAGATCATATAAGAGCATGGGGGGAACGATATGGTATTTTAATTGTTGTTTGCTGATAAATTGTTGTAGCGATCGATGTAAACATAATACTATGTGATATTATGCTTGGGATTTTCTCGAATTTTTCTCTTAAAAACTATAATATAAGTAGTAATTATGTGGTCCCGCGGACTTTTTTGTGGTAAATGTTGTCCACTATCCGAATAATTTTTTTAATCATGCCTTACAGACCATATAAGAGCTAGGAGAGAAAAATATTGTATTTAATTGTTGCTTGACGGATACCATTTTACGAGATATGAGAATAAGTTTATTTAAGTGCTTATACAAAGTGGAACTTCTAGTTGACTGCTGCAGTTCAAAATCACAATTGGGCGATTTATTGTAATTAGGATCACTAATACATAATTTCATTAAAATCCGCCAAGTAGTTTCGGAGATTAAACATGCGGATGGACGGACGGAGGCGGCGTGCCCATAAGGCGTTCCGCTACTACCGCTTCGATGGTAAAGGGCGCCTAATAATAAAATTCGAGCATCGGTCCAAATTGGTCACTTGGACAACTGTATGCGACTAACAATCAGCAGGTATAATCCATAATAAGTTTGTAACAGCTTGCTGATACCATGCAGTGCAAATCATCCACGTCTATTTAATACTGTGTAATGAATTTAATTAAACAATCGTACATAAGACCTACAGTCTTTCAAATATTTTTTAAATATAAATAAATAATATTTTAAATGGTTCTTTGATAATTTGTTGCCAATAAATCACGTAAAGAAAAGAGGTAAAAGAAACGTTAAAATAACCACCATCCTCCAGCTCTAGCTTTCTCCAGTCTTTCAGCCATCCATCCCCCCACTCTCTCTCTCCCCCTTTCCCATCCCCACGCTCGAAAGAATTTTTAATAGTGAATACAGACGGTCGATCGTCACGCAAGTGAGAAGTAGATCCCTAGATTGCAAAGTCTGAGCGCCCCTGACCTAAAAGGATCTCTGAAGATAAAAAAGACGAACGCTGGGAGCTTGGAGGGTTCTAAAAGAGAGAGAGAGAGAGAGGCAGAAAGAGAGGGAAATGAAGAGACAAAGAGAGAGAGAGAGAGAGAAAGAATAGAGAGAATAGTATGCCTTTGACAAATCCATTCTTCCTCCTCCCTCTCCCTTTCCCCTTCCCTCGTAGATCTAACTAATACCTGACATTTGCTCTCCTTTACTGACCGACGAACCTTAACCGCGGAGGTGAGGGAGCGTTGAAAGTGATGCCGGAGGTCAGTAGAATGGAAGGAAGGGACAACGATGTCAGGGAGAGGGAGAGAAGGGGAGGGGAAAGAAAGTTGTAGGGTGGGAGAGAAGAAGGAGGTTTTGATCTCGCGTAAGGGAACGCACAAAGGACGGGGTAGAGAGACAGAGAGAGAGAGAGAGAGAGAGAGTGGATTGAAACGCGATCATCAAAGCACATCCTGGATACGATATGTTCTCCGCGTTAGGAATTTTTATTATTCGGCCTCGGTTAGCATGTATAAACTACTGTTCATCTGAGGGATGCGGAAATATTTTGTGCGAAATGAGAGCGTTTTGGGCAAAAAAAAAACTCGGTTCGAGGAAATTTCACCTGCATGGTAAAATAACGGGAATGAAGATACATATTCCCTTTCATTTAGCAAATCTGGCGGAATGACGCTCTCTTTCCCTCTCGCAAAATTTCGGGATTTTTGTAGCGAGGGCTAAAAGGGAATATTTCGCGGCATAACGTAACGTTTCACGTTAAAACTGATCGCTCGAATCCCTTTGAATAGCCCAAAACTATGGGCAGTAAAAATTGTACCAACTGTGAAATTTACAATGGAGTAATATAAATAGTGGAAATCAAGTGGTTGGTAAATACACACAATTAATTAAATACTCCGAATAAAAATAAATTCTTCGTGAAGTTAGGAAAAATACTGCACTTATGAGTGGTAAAATTGAGATGGAAAATTTGCCCAATATACTGTGAAAATAAAAACTTCATAACGTTTTCCAAAATTCACTGTCCATCGCCGAAGAATAACTATGATAAATCGCATTTTATGCGAGTAAATGTGATAAATGATACATTAAAAATTCTTTCGCCAGAGGAAAATTGTATTAAAGGCACTGGTTATGTGATTAAACAAAAACAAACTGAAACGCTAACGTAAAGGATAAGCCTTCGTAAAATGCAAAATTCAAATGGAACGATTGAAAAAAAAACTTATCCGTTGCAGTAAGCATTCAACAAACCCAGCAATGAATTTCTCATGAAATGGTACGTTAAATGAGCGCCAAAACTTAATCAAGGTAAATTTTACTGGTACTCTTTTAAAGTTTACCCGAATCTGTATCTATTTACGTGATCAGTGACTGAAACGTAAACAATGCGATTATAAAAAAAAAGGAATTCGTTTCATAAAAAACAAAACGACGCTTTCAACGGCGGTATCATATTTCTTTGCATCTAAAGGCTGCCGTTGTTTCCGAAAGATAAACCCGATGGTCAGCTCCTTCGATATAAAAGTCTCTGGACCCAACTAGACTCTCGGAAAAATCAAGTATGATATAATAAAATGAAACGTCGTTAAAATATTGAAACGTTATTAACGGCCAACTAAACGCTCTGGAAGATTATGTAAACGTATGATTACTGAAAAAAGAAGGAAGGCATTTTGGCAGTCCGCATTCGAACCTAAAGGGACAATAGGACCCAAGACTGCAAATCCTGTGGCCAGACTGGCTGGTCCTTTCGCATTGCCTTACCATGCACTAAGTGCGATCGTGTTGTCTTCAGTAGTTTGTAGTTCTGCGCATGCATGCACGCGCTACAACGGGCACGCACGCATAAACGCACGCGCACACGGGAGGGCAACGTAGAGGAACCGCTCAATCGAGGGAGGGAGGAGAAAGGGGGGAGGAGAAAAAGGAAGAGTGCGAGAGGTGGAGGAAGAGAGGAGGAGGACCCTGTCGAAACCAGTCGCTGCGTCAGGGCCAGAGGCCGGCGTCTGACAGTGGCGGCAAGACCCTTTCTCTAAAAGCAATAGGTGGGCGGCGGATGAGAAGGGGAGAACAGGAAGAGGAGGAGTGCGAGAGTGCTTGTGTGTGAGCCAGTGCGTTGGGAAGGAGAAACCGAAAGTGTGGACGAATTGGAGGATAAGACGAAGAAGAATAGAGAAAGATAGAGGGGAAAAGAAATGGCAGAGAGAGAGGGAGAAGGATCGAAAGTAAGAAATTAATGGGAGTAAATATATACGCAATTGAAGACAAAAGGTGTAGAAATGGGATAAGAATGGAAAGAAACAAAAAGACAAAAGGATAGACGATAGAAGATAGACGGCGGGAGAGAGACGGTAGAAACGGCGAAAAAGTGAAATGAGGAAGATGAAAGCGGAAGTAATGGCAAGAGGGAAAGAAGCGGGATTAGATAAGGAAGAAAAAAAATGAGAAGAGGATTGAGAATAGAGGGAGATGGCGATAAACGGAAGGGGAGAGAGAGTAGAAAAGAAAGCTAAAAAGAAGATAAACGGAAGAAGACGGGAGAAAGTAATGGAGGGAAGAGTATAAAGAGAATAAAATAAGGAATAAATCGAAACAGAAGATGATCTGGAGTAGGAGAGGATAATAAATGCAAGTAAAGAAAGAAACAACGGAAGTGTGACGGAGAATAAACTAGGGAAACGAAAAAGTCAGATACCATAAATATTTTGAATAATTTGTTTGCGCATTTATAACGCAACAACTACAGAACGTAGTTGTTTTTGGACATGCTAATTTTAAATTAATTATTTATCCGAATACGTACTCAAATGCACGGATGATGATGCCATAATCCCAACACAAGAATATCCTAATTTTTAAATAAATTTTAGTGTAAAATATAAGCTATTATATCAATGATTATTACGCAAGTAGTTATTGCTTAAAAAGGGCGGTTTGAGCGATGAAACTTGAAATTCGAAAACTTGAACGCGAGCCGATTGCCAGACAATTTAGAAAAACCGAATAGATGCCTCAATTTCGCAGAAAATGAAAACTATTATCATATTTAAATGGGTAGTTCAAATGCTGTTGCGTTGGTTTATTTGCAAATTCAGATCTTGGCGTATGGTAATTTTTTAAGCGCTTGCAATATTCAAGTACAACTCGTAAAGAAATAACTATAAAAATTTTGGAAAAGGGTAAGAAATGAGGGTAAAACAAAGTGAAGGAAAATGAAGGAAGGAGGATAGGAAGGAATAGAGAAAATAAAAAAGCAAAAGAGGAGAAAACATTTAATGGGACAAAGAAGTAAAGTCAGAGATGAGCGAAAGAAGGAAGTGAAACATAAACCTATGGATATATAAGAAACACGGTAAGAAATTGGGGTAAAATAAAGGGAAGGAAAATGAAGGAAGGAGGATAGGAAGGAATAGGGAAACAAAGATAAGAGAAAGAGAAGAAAAGAGACAAAGAAGAAAGGAAGAGAAAAAGGAACGAAGAGAGCGGAATGAAAGAGAAGAGGAGAGAGGCGAACAAACGGAGGTAGAGAAAAACCTCGAGAAGAAATGGAAGCAAAAAGAAGTCGGAATAACATACGAGGAGAAGGGTAAAAAGGGGCATTGTGCAACGACAAAGGAGTGGGATGGCGACGCGTGGGAAACCCGGGAGCGATATCTCCATACACACACACAAACGAAAACATACAGCCATAAAAGTACAGACAAAACGCACGCACAAGTTCACACGGCGTATCGAGGGGATCATCGCAGGATTCGCGCGCGCGGGAAAGGGAAAACAAAACACGGCCGAATAGCCACTTTGCGTGTCGACGGATGAGGCCGTGAAAGGGGCAGAAATGCGATGCTGGGATGACGACGAGGGGGTGGAGGAAGGTGGGGGGGGGTGAAAGAAGGTGGGAGGGGGTGGAAGTAGGCGGGAGGGGGTGGAAGTAGGCGGGAGGGGGCAGAATGAAGGGGGGAGAGAGAGGAGAGGAAGAAGCGTGCCGAGAAGTGTATGAGGGAATAAATTCTCGCGTTACGCGGTGAGAAATGGGCGGTGAACTGACGGGGAGAAGTTACGTGCCAGCGTATAGCAAAAGCGCGAATTCAGGATTACATGCCTCTCTGTACCATTTCTTAGCACGTTTCGTTAAAATGATTCCGTCAAAGTAAAAACTTTGTTTAAATCTAGCTGCCGGCTCGTACGTGTACGTTCAAATTTTACGCGGATTATAATGTTGAGTAAACCAATTATTTTAATTCTTTAAGTTTTAGTGTTTCTTAATTATTTGAGAATATTTTTTCTCTAAATTGAATATTTTTTGGATAGTTAATAAAAATTGTGAACTCTTCGGTTTGCGAGTTTTATTTCAAGGAATTTCTTCTGTAATTACATTTTTATAAAGTATGTGAAATATAGCTTTTATTTTGCGAAAAAAGATATTCAGCTTACAAAATGAACTGTTAAAGGCGTAACTTTGCGGAATCTATCCTCACTGCAGAATGAAGTAAAAGTCTTAACCCTGAAGTTGACCTTTTATACGTTGAAACCATGGTCACAATAAAGACTTATTAAGTGGAATTATCTAACTTTAGCTTCATTCTGTAGTATATTCATTTTATTTAAATCAGGTGAGTAGAAATTCTCGTTATAAAGAGAAACAATTTATGCATTTCCGAAGATATATTGTAATTAATGTTCAGTTCAAATTTTAAATGGTGATTTAAACATATTATATTTATTTAATATAGCGAAGATGCGGAGCTTGACTATTATCATAAGACATTTATTTAAGAAACTAGTGCCGTTGTAAATGAAACGATATCAATAAGTTGGAGAATAAATCGTGATAGAAGAATTTGTAGAGAAATATATCGTTTTTTTACAATTTTTTTCCAAAATGTGCGAATTTAAAATTTGAATCGGATGGAGAAATGGATATTCTCAATCTAAATATGAATTATGAATACTGTATTTTCAATCATTAACGACATTAAAAGACTTATATAGTCTTTTCCTAATTTAATTCCACATATTTTTAATCAACGACGTGCATCATTAATATTGCGCGTAAAGAACGAAAGTACGGGACCAAATAGGATAAAAAGGGGGCATAGAAGATGAAGAATTTGTTATAATGGCTTATATATTTCGTTTTCCCAATTTAATTCCAAAAATTTTTAAACAACGCCGTGCACCATTAAATAGCGCGTGAAAACAGAAATTACTGGACAAAATAGGATAAAGGATAGTGGGTGATAGTGAGTGGGAAGAACTCTATTGTCTCACCTTAGCGAGAGGCACCTACGCTAGTCGCATGTATTTGTTTTGCATGCAAATCTGCAAAATAAATATTTATCTCGTTATTTCATGTTGATCGAGGTTGCAAAGGAGGACCAAATGACGCCACGCTGTTGCGAAGTTGTTTCAAAGCAGCCGGCACGGCGTTCCTTGTATTTTTCTTTTTTTCAGTGGGCCGGAATTAATTAACTTGCTTTATTGAACTTCAAAGAAACAAGCGAATGCGTTTAATTTTGCCTCCATCGTAGCCGTTATGCGCTTTTATACCACCACTTGTTTAACATAATAAACTCAGCAATATATTTTGAAACACAGTCGATTAAAGAATATTTTATAGCTTTCGGCGTTTCCCGACGGCCAGCGGCAACAGAAGCAATTGATATGCAAATACAATCTTGCTGCGACATCGATTCCAGGTAAGCAGAATAAAAAATCCCGGAACATGATATGTTTTGCTCAGAAATACTACTATTTTTATCACTGCATTTTCCAATAGCGTAATAAAAGGAACTGCGCCAAAAAGTTTGTATTTCATCATTTGGTGACGGTGGGGCGAATGATTCAGCAAAGAATTTATATATTTGTATTATTGGATTAATTTCGATCTTCATATAAAAGTAACAGACACGTAGCATGCAAGGTTACATTCCTCGTAGCTTTACGCGACTCACCCAGATACAAGCTATCGGCATGGATCAAGTAAAACAACCGAGAATCACACGCGTATAGGCAAGAGGTTGTAGCACTGTTGCGTAGAGCATATTATTACAACGCCATCGGTAAATTAATGAATATTTTGTTTAATTTTATACATTCTGTGTAAATAATTAATAAGTCAAAGTGACTATCGCCTTAAAAGAAGATAAGAACCTAATCGCTCCTAAAGGTACCATAATTTAATTGAGACTTTAATTCGACTCCATAGTACACGTAGGTTTCGATATCCAATTCTTTTCGCCTGATCAGATTATTTTGCTGAAAAATATTAAAGGTAAATGTTGCGAAATATACATAAATTACAACATTTAAACATTACAAAATTACAATATAGATAATATAGACTCAGCAATGAATTATTTGGACCATAAATAATAACATCATATATGTTAAGGCAAACATTTACGTAGCATCATTAAACATATCATAAATAATGAGAAATTATCTCTATTAATAAAAGGCAATGTGTGTGTGTGGACAGCATATCTCGAAAACCAAGAAACTTGGAGACTTAAAACTTGGTGCACATACTAACGGGACCATGAAGACGTGCACCTTGTGGCCAGAATTTTGATTTTTGATGGGAGGGGGGTGCCATTTCACATAAGATAACACGTAAAAATCGATTTTTCGACTTGCAGGATTGAACTCTTTTGCAAATTAAAATTAGAAAGAATTGACCAACGGTCTTCGGACCTGGACCATTTTAAAGAAAAAATGAATATCGTTTCTTATTATTATCGTCACATTTCGCCTAGGATTCGAAATCGCTCAAGTTGTACGTTTAAATCACATTTATTTGAAAATTTTAAGCTTTTAACAATTAACAATTTCCATGCCATACCATCCCACTTTATATCGCCAAACTCGATTTCTAAGTCCGAGAACTCATTTTGTTTAGTAGGTTTGACTTTAAAATATTCACGTGACAAATTAGACCCACAAATCAGCCCTTGCATGGGATAACGTATGGCTAAGGCAAATTTGAATATATCTTGAAACGTGTTTCCACCGGCTGCATCCCTATAGCTTGCAATTCCTGCAAAAGTTTTGAATGTTTTTTGACAACATAATATCATGCAGTTTCTTCCACTGGAAATAAATTCGAGTGAAATAACTCTATTTTAAAAGTGATTCCACCGATTGTTTATTATGATTATTTGATAAAAATACAGTCTCCAAATTTGTCGATAAAGGATACGGAAAAAGTTTATTTATTTGGGCAAAAGATGGGAAGACAAGAAAAATTTCATACCATTAAGCATTGCAAGGAAAATGAACATGGTTTCATTACTTGGTTTTATTCTCAAATATTACTCAATATTTTTTGTGTTCACTTAAAAATCCGAGCAACGCCGGGTACCTTCAGCAAACTATTCACATAAAGTTAAATTATATCGAATTTAAATTTATATTGTAATGCACGAAATCATTTCTCATAAAGTTATTCTTACGTACTATATTATGAAAAATTATTATTAACATAATTTAAAATTCGAATGAACGCGGAACTGGAAACAAATACACAAAAACAAGGTAGGTAAACGATTAAGATAACACGCCAGAAAAAGGTAAAAATGAAAGAA
The DNA here is from genome assembly GCA_028673005.1 of Tanypteryx hageni. Lineage (NCBI taxonomy): Eukaryota > Metazoa > Arthropoda > Insecta > Odonata > Petaluridae > Tanypteryx > Tanypteryx hageni. The sequence continues at coordinate 47,220,288 of CM054117.1, forward strand.
ACGCTATTTTTTAGAAAATTTGGGTCCAGTTTTTTGTTCCTCACGCCACCGATTAGAGGATGGAATTACATGCGACGGACAGCTGGATGTGACAAGAGACTACGCAAAACGAACGTCGATTCGAACCCGACACTAAGGAGCATGCGAACCTGACGTTTCGTACTGGTTCTAAACGATCAGATCGAGGTCAGTACCGAGAAAACACATAACGACGTAAAAGATCAGTCTGATGAATCATTCATATCGATCCGGAGGCTGGGATGGGAGCGAGGGGAAAAATAATCAAAAAGAACGTATCGTCGACGTCGATAATCGATAAGCGAAACTTTTTCCCGATTTTTTTTTAAAGACAGGGAATAACTATCAAATGAAACAAATTGGCGGATTATATAAATAATTATGGAGCTCACCTTATGGCTGAATTCGCAGTGAAAAGTTATATTTCTCTGATAGCCATAAAATTGTCGCGAAAAAATCTTCAATCAGTGGATCGCTATTGACGACAGCTGCCTTATGGTCGAAATGAAGATTTGGTTTTTCCCAATTTTTTTGTCTAGTGAACAAACGCATACGCAGTCAAACACATTGACAGGTGTAAGTCTTTAGTCAAGGGCAACAGAAACTACGTCGAGAAATCACACAATAATTTCAAAAATAAAAACATTGACATCAGTGACAATTCATCTGTGGTTGATTACAACAATTACCACTGAGAAAGACTGCTTTGTGGCAGAAATGAGCATATTGTTTTGCGGTTACATGAATTAAATATGTGAATGCATTAAATTTTAACGATTTACTAAACTAAAATGTTTTTTCCCCCCAGACAAAGGTAAGGCGCAATCCTTACGAAGATACCACAAATACGCAAACGCAACCATACGCGAGCAGTCGCCCCCTTCCTCGTTCAGTCAATACATTCAAGACTGCTCCCATCCCGAGGACGACGAGCGCGGTTAGGACAGCAAGAACGAAACGGCAGTACTCCAAGGAAACTTTATCTTGTTCACCTCCGATTAGATAAGACGACGCGAAACGCCCGGCAGCTAGCAGATGATCGTAACAGGAAAAGAAATGTACGCCGGGGAAAAAATCGCGGGAAATGGCAGGTCTAAAGGGAGATAAAAAGAAGGTGGAGAGAGAGAGAGGAGGGAAAAGGAGGGAGGTGTGTAGGGGGGATGAGGGGAGGAAGAGAAAGAGGAGATCGGTAAGGGAGTTTGCCTCGTTGGGGGTCAGGGGAAGTTGCCAAAAAGGTGTCTGCGAATGTGTGGGTGGGTGTGGCACAAGGAGGGAGAGAAATAGAGATAGAAAGAGAGGTTAAGGGAGAAGAGGGGAAGAGGGGGAGGTGGCGGGTGAACGGAGGGCAGCGTGTCTGTGACAAGGAAAATGGATGTGGGAGTCTGCGAATGAGAGGATGAGGGAATGTCTGAGGAGGAGTGGGAGGGGGAGTGAAAGGGGGAGTGGGAAGGGGAGGAAGGAGACAGAGAGAGAGTGGGAGGAGGGAGGCTGCGGAAGGAAAAAAAGAGAAAGAGGTAGAGCACAAAGGAGAAGTTGAAGAGACGAAGAAGGTGGAATGGAAGAAATCCAAAGCAAGGTCTGCTAAAAATTGATGAAAAACAGAGAGACTTGGAAGATAGAAGGGTGAAAGACGAGGGAAAAGGCAAACCAGTGATATTTAAATGGGATATATACAGAAAACCCAATATGAAGAGGAAAATAAAAGAAGACTAGAGAACCAAGTGAGAAAGAGAGAGGAAAGGGATAAAAAAGAATACAGGATAAAATTACCAATAAATACGACAACAGTGGTGGAGGTTTGAACTGAAGAAATCAAATTAACATAAAAGCATGGCACAAGAGTTTGAGACGTTGATTAACAAAAGGAGCTTGGGGTGAGGAAGTAAACGAATTCAGATAAAACAACACACAGATTTTAAAAGAGGGAAGTTATTCAAGACGAAAAGCAAAGCAGGAAACAGTGTCCAAAACGTTGAAAGAGGTAAACGAAGGAAATTGAAGGAAGAGAGAAGGCAAATACAGCGAAGAGAGGAACGGTTTGGAAACGGCAGAGCGAGAGAGAGAGAGGGAGAGGGAAGAAGGGGGAGAGGGAACAGATAAGAGTCGGGACATCAAAGAGAGAGAGAGAGAGACATGGGAGGAAAGAATGGGCGCGGTATGAGAAGCGGAGCAATGCTAGAATCGAGTAGACGTGGGGCATAGATAGAGATGAAGGGAGTAAGAGAGCGAAAGAGAGAGGCAGGGAGAAAGGAGACAGACATGGGCAAAAGGGAGATATTGGAGGAGGAGAGAGAGATAGATGGAGGGGAAGAAAGGGAGATATTTAGAGGAGGGGAGATGGAGAGAAAGATATTTATTTAGAGGAGGGGAAATTGAGAGAAAGAGATATTTAGAGGGGAGAGGTAGAGAAAGAGTGGCACAGAGGGGGAGAGAGAAAGATATTTAAAGGGGGGAAGAGAGAGTGGATGAAAGGGAGAAATTTAGAGGAGGGAAGAGGGAGAGAAAGGGAAGAGTAAAGAGAGAGTGAGGTAAAGATAGATATATGCCTTCATTTGAGCGAGGTTGAGGCTGGGAAGCTCCCCAGAGAGAAAGTGAGAGTGAGAGGGAGACAGCGGCGGAGAGCAAAGAGGAAGAGGAACACAAGATCAGAGGGCGAGAGATAGGAGAGACTCACGGATGTAATAAGGTGGGCAGAGGTCTGAGGATACGAAGGGGTGTTTTGGTGAGCGTCGAGAGATTTGGAGTACCTACATACATATTTCTAAAAATTGCAAATAGGTTAAAATGATAATGAATATTTTAAGGAACTGCGAGAAAATTTTACAACTACAAAAAACCGAAATAAACTCATACCATAGCCATCTGATATTGGATATAGTCACAAAGCTTCAACAATTAAAAAAAAAGGAGCGTTACTAAGACGTAACTAAGCGTCAATTGTTAACAATTGTCGTCGGCAGGTGGCGTGGTGGTGGCAGCTATAAATATAAGATATCTCTTAAACAATTCATTATATGAAAAAGTGTTTCAAACAAAGGTTATAGAAAATTAAATTTCCTACTACTTTTATTCCAGTACATTTATCAAATATTAAAGCAAATATTTCAAAATAACGAATAAGTGATAAGAGTAAACACCCACTTCCGGTTGACCGATTTTTACCATTAACTAATTAGTTCTTCTAAATTTTATAAAAATGTTAAATATAAAATTTTGCGTTTACCTAATTAACAGTTTTTTTGGTTAGAGCACCCACAAAAAAGCTATCACATACACTCACACACACATCGATAAAATGGTCAAGACGTGTTCAGGGGACCTCAAAACGTCTATTTCCGTTGAAATCTCGAAGTCGATTTTTTTCATGAATACAATACTTTCCCCTCGACTACGTATGGAGAAAGCAAAAAAACGGATGTGACAAGAGTAAACATCCACTTCCAGTTGACCGATCTTTACCAAAAACTAATTAGTTTTATTTATTTATTTACTAAATGAGTTGCAATTTGGCTACATGCCAGGTGGCAACATTACATGACTCATGGTCAATAAATTTCACATCATATAACTTACTGCGTGATCAAGGTCACTTGTCCAAAATTTAACAGAATAAAATTATTAATTTTATAAAAATAATACAATTTTGGATAAAATACTTATAATACAATTACTTTCCCCTTGTTCTTGTGACTCATAAAAATGAAAAATCTAAAATTTCGCATTGACCTGATTAATACTTTTTGAGTTAGAGCACCCACAAAAAAAACTGTCACACACACACACAGACATCATTGAGAAAATGGTCAAAACATGTCCAGGGGACCTCCAAACGTGTATTTCCGTTGAAATCTGGAAATCGATTTTTTTCATGAAAACTATTATCCTCTATACTACGCATTGGGGAAAGTAAAAAATTCACTTTCTTGTCTCTCGTTAATAAAAGGACGTACCTGCCTCACACAAAACAACTTTCCGTCCCTTCCCCTACCGGCAACCCTCCTCCTTCCTGCCCTACCCTACTCTTTAGCATCAACTCTTGAAAGGCCATTTTCATCGAGCGCTCCGCGATTTCGTTTGAAATGACACCTCTGGGATTCCGTAGCTCCTGCGATCATAAAACGGCGAAGGGAGATCAAAAAGATCTCTTTTCCGCGAGTGATGTGCTATGTGGAACGGGAGAAACACAAAGGGATGTATAATGGCCTCTTGTTTTTGTGAAACATTTGACGGCGGGTATCCTGTCGGGTTATTGGCATTTTTGTGCTCTTCGTTTTGCTTCCAGATGCGTTCCTACGCAAGCAGAATGTTTCGTAAACTCTCCCATTCGACGGCCGCATTAAAAAGAGGGGGGAAGGGAATTGTGGCGGTAATGGCGGACAACAATCTCCAATGACGCGAGAAGGAAAAAAATAATGTTTCAACTCAGTATTTTTTTTGGTAAAGTGGACATCCGTGGATCACGTGACCGCGTTGATATTTAAGCTACTGTTACTGATGCTTCTTTTCTTTTCTTTTTCGATCGAAGATCAAAAGCGCGACTGAGTTTTAAAAAAAATCATCCCGTGGAGATTAATTCTTCCCTTTCACTGGAAAGAAGAGGGGCTTACTCCGGTCATTGGTAATGGAAGAAATTTTTATGGCTTATGAGGCCTAAAAATTTTTTCGAGTGATTTTGTCTTTTCGGACGTTCAAGTACCGTCGCAATCTTTGACACTTAATACGCAGGAAATCCAGTAGCACATTAAAAACGTAATGAATTACCGTAAACACTCGTGTATAGGAAGCACCTACGTATAAGACGCAGTGAGTTTTGTTTGCCTATAATTCTAGGGAAATTCCATGTACTCGTATGTAGAACGCATTCGCATTCTAGCAACTTGTGGCAGCTGCTGGCAGCGGCATATATACCACTCAGCAGGCGCAGAAGTCGCACGCCATGGGCCCCAAGTAAAGAATTTCACGGATTTTAATTATAGATTTTTAAATGCATTCTCTACAAATGTAGAGACTGTTTTCGTTCGAATTCATTACTCTTCTTATTAAAACTCTTCACACATATAATATTGAGTTTTTATGATGGCAGTTAAGTGTAATTTAATTGATTGACATGATTTCAAAATAAACGTCTGAGTTTTTGGTCTATTCATTTTGCGAAGAATTATATACACTTGCATAGGTTGCACCCCACTTTTTGGGCCTAAATATTTTGGAATAAAAGTGCGTCCCATAAACGGAGATTTTCGGTATGTTTTGTCGTTAAGGTCATTTGAAACGTGTTGCAAATCAATTAATAATTTCTATTAGATTTCGCAATAAAAAAATCTTTAGCCTGTGATCAAGTTAATTATGAGTACAAAAGTGTTATTATTTCAGCTCTAATCAAGCAAGCAGTCGTGGCCGAGTGGTTAAGGCGACTGACTAGAAATCAGTTTCCCTCTGGGAGCGTAGGTTCGAATCCTACCGACTGCGATGTCATTTTTGTCGGCGTTGGTGGACGACGGGTGGTCAGCGCTTTTGGCTCTAAATCCTGGGTTCGAATCCTGGCGTGGGTATAACTGCAAGCGATTGTCTTGGTTATGCTATTATTTTCTGCAATTTCGGAAAAATATCGAAAGATGAGAATCGAACGCAAAAATGGTTCCCATCTACCCACGACGTTTTCTCCCCAAACCTAGATATCTCTAATTCCTCCCCGCGCTCCTCAAGATCCTCTTTCCTACGGACTTCCTTCCCCACTTTCTGTTGCTTGCGATCCGATAGCTAGCGGCGAAGATGCATCTTTCAATAATATCAAAAAACCTCGGCTCTGCTAACCTACAGCACCGATGCTGCAAACTTAATACTTTTATTCCTCTATAAAACCTCATTGAGAAATCCATACACGAGCCATCGCTGTTTTTCATCTTCTGCTTAATTCTTCGATAATTTCGGAATTATTACAAGTGACTGAAAACGCGCCCATCTTGTCAATTTGTCTTCCTGTCTCTCCGCTGTCAACTGTTATTTGGCCACTTTTTTGCCCATATACGTATTTCCACAAAACAAAACAAACAAATTACAGCTTATGTTTTCATATTATTCCACCAAAACAAACTTACTTTAGCAAGAACATGCGAGAATCACCCGTTAATATAAATTATTATTTTTTAACTGTAGCCAACAGCACGCTTTATGTAAAATCGGTATTAATATAGGAGCTCCGCGCAAATGAAGGAAAAATTGCAAGATACATTCCGTACCTAAAAGGGCCTTTTATAATTTTCGTCATGTAAGAAGTATGAAATAGATAGGTCAGAAACATAAATCTCACCCAAAGTTGCAATTCAGCAAGTTAATACACGGAAAATACGGAAATTTATTCGAGTCGGAGGTTTTTTTCAATCGCTTGGCGAACTAACTAAGAGAATCCTCAGGTGCATTCTGTGAAAGAAAGAGCATTAAGCTCTTTTTTTATTTAACTCGCACAATGCAGAACTTGGTTCGGAGCAACAGAGAAGAACAGGAAAACACTCCCAGTCAAAAAAACTCCAAGTTAAACTCGAATGCGTTTCTCTAACTCAATCTCGCATTTTTGTGCGAGCGTCCGAAAGCTAAAGAGAAGTCGAGTGGTTTGTGACGTACGAAGTGTCGAATGTTTGAGGAATTTTTCCATCGAGTGGCAGTAGGCACCTGCCTTTCGATGTTCGTCCTTATCCATTAACGGGCTGAACATGAAATGGAATATTTATCATCACGTGCATCGCCTTCTACGTCAATCTCTCTATCTTTCTCTATCCTCCTGTGAGAGCAGAGCGTATCCACACACACTTCTCAAAAACATTTTTCGGAGTGCGACATGCACCCATTTCCCATTTCCCACCCTTTTCTCAAATTCACTCAGTATTACTATCCATGGCAGTACGTCATCTCTATTGCTCGAGGGAGTGAGTGAGTGAGTGTGTGTGTGTGAGAGAGAGAGAGGAGGGGAGGAAGGGAATGAGAAAGAGAGAGATAGGAGAAATTCACCTGTTTAACATTTCTGAAGTATTTTCCCTGAATGGTTCGCATTCCTCCGAGAGAATATTTGCACTAAGAGAGATGCAAAATAAACGCCTAACTCTTATGTTGTCTGTTGATGTATTTAATCAGGTGATTCAAAGAAGGTTACGATGATGACTTGAACCCAACCAATAGATTGTCATAAAATTGTACCGAAATGCATTAATATACGAAAAATATCTGTTGAATAAATATAAATACACAAATGAACAACGTTAAGAGACCATAAAGGAGGCCGAAAAACAAACGGGATATAGAAATTGCCAAATTAGAAGGGCTAACATGGAGTAGGGAAGGAGAATACAGTATACGTCTGGGGAAGTCAAATAAATAGCATGACAACAATAATTTTTAGAAATTTATATCAAAGAATAAGCTAATTGGGCGTTTTATTATTCGATAATTCATAGAGACCATTAAAAATTTCACTTAAGTATTATCTCATTATCTGTTACACAGGTATGCATCCGATAGACTCGCTATTACCCCTGTGGTGTTTTGATAAAAATATCAAAATCACTATGGGAAGTGATTATATCGTATTTTTAATACCCAACTGACCAATGCTTAAAAATAAAGCTGACCGTCCATTTCGTCCTATGAAGGAGAATTCTCGAAATTAAATCTTCATAGAGCAATATATAATACCCGTCATGCCACATCATCGCATTTAAATGTGGGAGAATTGCGCATCTGCCGCATACATGCCGTTATTCGCATTCTTATTTTTGAAACACCCGACAACCATGCTCGATTTTTTAATCGTGGCTACTCAGATTAATAATGCGATAAAAACAGACATTGAAAAATAGTCGTGAATTTTTAAGATTTTTTCCATTGCTGAAATGAGTCTCGTAGAATAGACCGACAATATTCTTTAAAAATAGTAACAAATGGACATTTTGTGATAATAATTGGCTCGTCTCATTTTATATTTTTTAATGCAATGCAAACATATATATTAGATATCAATTTTTAAATGAAAACCGGTATACATATGAATAGCAATTATCGAATCGTGAATTTATTCTATTAAATGGGAGAAAAGAGTCAAGAATATCCCCGAGAGACAATTTCAGTCCACATTCTCATTCCGTACAGCTTGCATAGCAATACTGGATAAAACATTCACGACTGTGCATCGCTGAAACGACATCGATAGCGAACGGATAACGAAAACGCTTCCGAAGAAATCTTCAAAACACTTGGGATTCCACGCAGTTTAAAATAAAAAAAACCCTTACTGCACGAAAACGCAGTATCCGTGTTACACGCTCACGTTGCAGGGAGTTAGAGAAGGAAAAAAGAAAATCGCATTCCATAATCCGCGCGATATTTCTTCCGAAACCAACACCGGCGCCGCCACATCCACAAGGAGAAACAAAAACCTAACGAAAAGAATAACGAAAGGATAACAAACGCACAAACACAGACGCGCGCGCGCTCGCCATTCTCTCTAACCCTCAACGGCGATATTCCTCCGTCCTCCACCCCTTTTTCCAACCCGCACAACGCGCCCATGCTGACATCATCAAAGTATATGGAACCTTAGGAGAACGCGGGGAGAACACCGCAGTCTGGCGGGAAAAAAGGGAGGGAAAAAGAAAAGAGGACAAATGATACATTATTCCCGGTCATTCCATAACTCTTAAAAAACACGCGCGCGCCATCAAAACTGTCCCTCTGCGCTTTTAACAATAACACCGAACCCTTGCCACCACCCTCCCAACACCCCCTGCTCCCTCCCTCCCCCCGGTCTCACACACACACACGCATCCGACTATTTTCCAATTTCTTCACTCGGAACGATCGATACTTTAACTTCCTCATTCTCCTTCGATATTCCCTATTCCACTCCGAACTTCTTACCAGATTCATCCCTCTCCCCGTCACTTATAAAACGACCCAACTCTCCCATTCCACGCCCTCGCATCGGAACCCTTTCTCTCCCCCTTCCACACTCTCTATCTTCCATCCCGACCAACACATTTCTCTCCCTTATTCCCTCCCCTCCTCCTCCGTCTACTGCCTTCTCCTCCCTTAACGTCCTACGACCGCAGTGAGTCGCAGGTGTCCGCCAGATGGCCACAGTGTACACAGGCCCCGCACGAATATTGCGCACTCCCGCCAGATGGCTCCCCACTCGGCCTCCTCCGCATCTGGACCTTTCCTTCTCTCTCCTCTCTCTCCCGCACACGCAAACGTTCCCCCTCTCTCGTCTCTTTTTTATCCCTCTTCCTCTATCTTCCTCTCCCTACACCCATCCGATCTCTCAGCTTCTGGGTTAAAAAACCTCCCTATTCCTACGCTAAACAACGATAAAAAAGGATGAAATCAAGATTGTTTCCGCGTCTCTTTTTTTATTCATCCCGAGAGGTTTAGAGGCTGCATCTCCTTTATACTTCTTTCATCTTTCGGGAAAACAGTTTTCTCCTTCGGAAGAGGAGGGGAGGGAGAGAGGGAGGGAGAAATAGAAACTATCATCAAGTGTATCGGATCCATTCCGGGCGTCGCTTTATGATCATCTCCGAATCCTCTCTTTTCTCTTTTACGAAATCGGAAGCGAAAAAAGGAAAGGAAGAAAGTCTCCCCTTTTTGAAATCCACGCCAGATCTAACCGGTCTTTTTTTATTTTAAAACATCGTACGTGTATTCTTTATCTTTCCCTTTTCTTGCATTCGAATCCTCTTTGTTTCCCTTCGTCCTCTTCTTTTCTGCAAATATTTTTTTAACACAAAAAACTAACGTTTCCTTTTTTCGACCGGAGAAGACGTGTGCGTGGCGGATGCAAGGGAGCCTGCTGGGTGCGACTGGTGTATCAACGGAGGCTGACCTCGCGGAATTAAAAATAAGGAGAGTTATTATTATTACGCGGGTCTGAATAGCGCCGGTACAAAAAAAAAGGGAGTGAGAAAAATTGCCCTGCTCGTCCTGCTCCCACTTTCTCCAACATATGCGGCTTTCTGCTACGTTATACGGAGTTTTGTGTTTTTAATCATTTAACAGGGAAACTCTTTACATCACGCAGATTTTTGCAGGCAAAATCAATTGTGTTTCGATAAAGAAAAAATAACAAATAAAGATGATCAAAGAAATGATTTATACCGGTAAATGTTTTACTCGAGTTTATAGAGAACGAGCGCTAACTATATTCGGCCGATCATTTATCTTCTACATGATTGAATAAAATAATAATTTACGAGCATATTTCCATTCTCCAAGAAAATATGCACATGCCCAAAAAATTACTTATGTTAATGAGTATTTTAATCGCTGTGAGCGCTATGTATTCTCAAAAATCCTTTATCAATTACAGACCATACAAGTATCGATCTCACTGCTTATAAAATTCGTATGTAATGTATTTTTCGGTAATTAACTTGGATATGGCGTGCAGTAAAACCGATAACTTAAAAATAACATAGACATTTTTCTCGACGACTAATTATCATTTCTCACAAATTATAATCATCGTCATAATTGATCTGTCTGGGTAAAAACTAAGTCGTGATGACGGGTTGAATCGAGTTTTTCGGCGTCCTGTCTTTTACTCATTTCTTCGTATCTTGATACCACTCTTGTCCATATGCATAGCTTAATCCTTTTTCTTCCACTTTCCCCTTTGCCTTTAAGTTGAATGTAAATCCGCGACAAATACTTGCGAGTTAATTACTTTTTACTCATTCAGCCCTTCGAGTTGACGGAAATAATTAAATTCGACATATGCAATACAGAAGTACAAAACAGAAAGAACATCATCGTATAATCTTTTCAATAAGATAATAGTTACACATTAAAATACATAAAGAAGTCGTTTAGCGTAACATGGAGGAGTCCATTCTAGTTTTTACAAATAAGATGTATGCTAAAATGCCTTAAGAAATTATTTAGCTTACTATATTTTTGAGATTTAAATAGCGTAACATGGAGGACTCCATCCTTTATGTTACAAATAAGATCTGTGCTCAAATGTCTACAGAAATTATTCAGCTAAACATGTAATAATCAAGATTTTTAAAATAATTTATCTTATGCTCGTATTCTTTATTCAACTTGGACTATTCCTCGTGCATTTTTTTGCTTTCAGTTACTGAGATAATTAGTTCAGTTTGTGGAGTTAATTTTGTGTGAGTCACAAGTATTCAATTCCCGGACAATGTAGCTATTTCTGTTCTAATTACACATTATGAATTACCGATAGGATATATGATTTTATGGATAATTGATTAGTGGTATTATTTATAATTTGACGATTTACACGAAATCCGACGCAATCCCATTATAACCAAATATAACTCTTATCATGATTTTCACTACCGATTAATCTGAAACAACGCTGCCCCGTTATGTGGTAATTGGATTTTTGGGAGATTTCGAGGTGGATGGAAAATTACCAAGAGAGAGAGAGAGAGAAAACTCGACACTCCCCCGCCCTTTGGACTCTTCTATTTAATTATCGTGCAAATTCACAGTCGCCTCTGAAACAAGAAACTCTCAAGTTTCCTTCTTTCGACTAGTTTTCATTCTCGCTTTCGAGAGGAAAATCAAGATAACGTCGAATCAATCTATTTTTACGCTGCGGGAAATAATCTGAAATTAATAAAACGATGTTGGGGCGCGATTAATTTTGTAGAGAAAGTACTCTGGCGGTTACTCACTATACAGACAGTAATTAAATTTCGCAAATTACGAGCGGTCGAATGCGCAATCGTTTCTCAACAATCAATCATTTATGATGACATTTCATTTTCAACCTTTTGGTTGATTTAGCCGAAAAGGAATTTAAAGAATATCTTCACTAGCAAGGATCCGGACCTCTTCTTTCAGCAAATATCACATTAAAATTATCAGTGAAATATAAATGCTACCTTGTAACCGTAAAATAATTATCATTCCGAGCTTTAATGAAAGATCAAATCATCATATAGAATATAATTTTCGTAAACGCGGTCTAACCGTATGAATATATATCTATTCAGAGTGGTATAAATATAAGACACGTCAGAAATTGGTTAATTTACGCCACCAAAGGCATATTAGGCTTAAAAGTATTTAACTGTCGGACAAAGACAAAACGACAGCAACCACTACTTTATTAATATAGGTAATATCCTTTAATATCACTGACGAGAGCTGCCTGGTAGCCGAAATACGCATATGGTTTTACAACGTTTTTTTGTCTATTGAGGATTCTCTAGAGCAGTGTTTCTCAAACCATGGGCAATGGCCCTGCAGGGGGCCGCAAAATTATTTTGGATGCAAGGTGAAATGTCGAAAAATAAAGTTTTGACGAATAATAAAATTTTATCAGGGAATGTTTGGAAAAATGTTGTGATAAAAATTATTAATAGTTATATAAAATGAAGAAATTTGCCATAAAGTTTCAATTCAAAGTGAGGCGCATGATATTCAAGGGGGCCGCAACAATTGAAAGAAACAAAAGTGGAATACTCCTTTAGCCAAAACAACTCAACAAAGTTGTTTTGGCTAAAGGAGTATTCCACTTTTGTTAGTTTTGGCCAAAGTTATTGAGCTACTATCAATTAATTGAAATAAAGTTGGAGAACCACTGTTCTAGAGTACTTAATTTGTCAATTTGATTTTTAAGTACTTATTTTGTCAATTTTATGCATGTTCCTGGTAATATCTGACGCTGTCTAATCTCAACATTATCCGGGTACTAGCTTATATCGTTTCCTTAACTAAAAATTTCGTAAGAAGAAATTTCCAACGAAAGATTCCAAAACTTCAAATGAAACTTGCTAATAATTTACCCAACTCATCCAAGTTTCTTTTATAAAAAGACAGAAAATTCCAGAATGATACGCCTAAGTTGCAACTATCTATGATACCCTTCATAAGTAAACTTATGAAACAGGAACTAAAAGGAAAACAACAAGGAATTGGTATTAAAATAATAATTGAAACGTAAGGGAACGCATGATGCCCTGGACAAGACAGTTCGCTCCAAAAAATAGACGTGATCGGGGATATTCCTTTATTGCGAAGAGTGCGTTGGATCTGAGACATCGTATGAAGATTGGCGCAAAAACAACATGATAAAAAATTACATAACCTCCAATTAAATGTGCAAATACAATCTTTAAAGAATTCTTCACCGGAAAGTCAATTGTTTTAAAATAAAATTGAAATTAGAAATTTTAAATAAATTTATGCTAACGCAGATGGAAAGGAAAATTTAAAAGATCCAGTTGAAAGTATACACTTAGATTTTGAGGTTCCACAAATTTTCTAATCGTATTGGATTTCCCTAGTGGTCAAAAGTTAATACATATATTTTATGGCAAACTTGAAAAAAATTATGAAAATCAAGTGAGGAATTACCATGAAACTTTTATATTTACTTTTCATTACCAGTGAACCCCAAAATTGAGAATTCGACGATTAGAAAATTTGTAGGACCCCAAAATCGAAGTATTTTCTCTTTTCAGTTATTTTTAATTTTATTTTAGAATTTTTAGTCCCAAAAGGTTTCATTAAGCATTAAATATTTTCTTAAGACGAATAATACAAATACAGAGTTTTTACCCTATGTCGATTTCTGCATTAATTTATCTAAGAGTTTGAAAACATATAATAACTTTTATATTAAATTCACTATATATATAGGTATATATTTAATTTATTTATTTAAAAATAAAGACAGCGGTATCGAGAACCGAGTAGAGCAGCGAAGAGAGTTTGTAAGTCAACAATCATCTCCATTCACGTCCTCCCCGCGGATGGGTCGCGATGGCAACACGGATGGAATTCCGCAAACGATACGATGGTTATAGCGCAGTAAAGGTAAAGTGCTTCATACACGCGTGTGTGTTAGTGGGAGGAGGAAGGGAAGGGTATAGATGAGTGGAAAATGTGAGAAGAGATTGTGTATGTATCGTATGTTTGTGGACTGCACGAATGATAGGGTCCACCCTCGTCCCCACAACCCCTCCAAAAAAAATCGTGAGAGCGATGTTGTTGAATGGAGATGGTATTAGGGCCGGAGATAGATACGGGAGAGAGGGGATGTAAGAGATGTCGGGGCGGATTGGGCGAGAGAGGGAGAGAGAAAATAAAAGGAGGTGTGAGAAAAGGGGGAGTGTGTGGGCGGGTGTCGCGAGAGGGGGAGAGAGGGCGAGAGAGGGAGAGGGCAGGAGGTTAGGGGAGGGAGGAGGAGGGGGAGGGGAGAGACGGGAGGATAGGTCCCACCGCATGGTCGAGGCGGAGGAAGATAAGACACGATCTTGTTTAAATGCGGTACACAGGGAGAGTAGGATGGGGGAGAGAGAGAGGGATGGTGGGAATACCCTTCTACACACGCCAAACGCTAAACACCGACCCCAGCGCCATGGGGGAGCCGAGCGGCCGCGCCACGAACTAATCGCGCGAGAGATGAAGAGAGAAGTTCGGGAGAGGTTGGGAAGTGTGAGAAGAGGGACGGAGCGGAGTTTCTGGGGGAGGGAGGGTGGGAAGGTGTCATGTGTGTGTGTGTGTGTGTGTGTGTGAGTGCGGGGGTAGACGAAGCCTGCTCTCACCCGATAGCGCACAGCCAGACCTTCTTGTTAGAAGTATTAAAGCATAATAAAGCCGGTGGTGGGAAGGGATGGAGGTTTTGGGGAGGGAGGCGGACGGGTGAGAGGGAGTGAGAAAGGAGAGCGGTCGGCGACGATATATGTTTAATTTGTACGGAGAGTTTATTCCGAATTATTGTTTTTTTCCCCTCCCTGTCTCTCTCTTCTGGACCGGAAGCTTTTGAGGAAATATTGTTTTGTCGCCTTAAATTTCCAAATGCCTTATCTATCGCGCGCTCCGACCGAGTAATATTTCCCCGACTAAGAAGCGATATCACTCGTGACGTTTTTTCGATCCGAGAAGTTGAGCCGCGGGCTGGAGAAAAAAAAATACTCCCGCTTCAGAAGAATTATCGAAACGTTTTAATCCTCACGTCCAGGACGGAAAAAAAACGAAGCGCTCAAAATTAAAGAGTCTTTTATAATTTTTTTAGCAGTTGCGTCTGCAGATGGAAGAAAAAGGACTCGATCGTAATTCCTTTCCACGTTTCCGATATTCATCTTTCATTTAAATGAGCTAATGGTTTGGCGAAAAAGGCTTATAATGGCATTTTATTATTTGAGAACAAACGCGAATAATACTCGACTTAATTTGAATGGCACTTCAGACAATGACGCTTAAGAACTGGAGGGAAACTTTCCGAATTCGTGGAAATGATTTAAGGGAATTCTACACTTGAATGTTAGAAAAGTATGGTATAATAAATTAACCACTATTTTTTTACTCAAAATATTATTTATTACGAAGAAAATTCATTTACCTGATTAATTGCTAATTTTTATAAATTTTACACAAAACGAAACCAATAAAGACACTCCAAACATAAAAAATCTACGGAACTAATTATCGAATATATGTATGTATATATATATATATATATATATATATATATATATATATATATATATATATACACACACACACATATATACATACACATACACACAAAATACACACGCTGTTGCTGTAGTTCATACAAGAGAAAATTCTGTGACATCCTCAATTAAAACGTTTCCTTCTGACGAAACCTTAACCATCGATCCGAGGAAGGTGCTGCATATAATATTTTATGTTTCTAACGGAGATAAAGCTAAGTATAGATTAAAGTTGGAAAATGCAGTCATTTTGACCTATTGCACGCATAAATTAAACAGCTGAATTCCGAGGAAGTGATTAAAAATACAAGGCAGTAACCGTTGACGATAATTTTCCTTCACCAATACCTCTGAAGTTTATCTACCAACAAGCTCAGCATGACACGGAAGAGAGCATATTTTTCTACAAATAATATGTCTTCTAAAGTACCTTCAGAAACTATTAAGCTTAATTTTCGAGACATCTAAAATAATTTTCCTCGTGTGCACATTATCTATTCAAATTAGATCATTCTGCATGTAGATTTCAGAAGAAGCCGGAGAAAAGTTCTGCCTTGACCGGAAATGAAACCCGGGTCTTACAATTGTCGGGAGAATATTCTTATCACTGAATTACAGAGTCAGACTAAGTCTCCCGCTTCAGAATCGGATATCCTTAGTGCTGAGGTCAGACCAGCCAAGCTCGTATCAACTTCCTCCAAACGAATATCCTCAATGAGGAATACCCAAAGAAAACCTATTTACATCCCAAAGGTGAGATGGCCAGATAAACGCAAACGAAAGTGTTGGTAAAGTTTGTATGCAGATAGGCATGTGCTGGATATGAAAATTTCTGAAAAAGCTGAAAAACAATTCTGCCATGACCGAGATGAAAGACCCGGGTTCGAATCCTTGCCATGGTAGAATTTTTCTCCTGCTTTATCACAAATCTTCATTTTCACAATTTGCCAATCTACATACAAACTATACTGACACTTTCATTTGTATTCTGCTTGTATTTTTCCCTTACAGATTCTTGGAAAATTAGATCAGTTTTAGAAATTAATCCAATGCGAGTCACAATTATTGTATTCCCAGAATACTTAGATATTTCTGTTTTACTTACGCATTAATAACTAGAAATGCGATATA
Source organism: Tanypteryx hageni (assembly GCA_028673005.1). Classification (NCBI taxonomy): domain Eukaryota; kingdom Metazoa; phylum Arthropoda; class Insecta; order Odonata; family Petaluridae; genus Tanypteryx; species Tanypteryx hageni. The sequence goes on from CM054117.1 coordinate 47,236,925, forward strand.
CGACGGACATGAATTAAGAAAGCCGTACATGGTACTTCATCCACTTTCGTCAAGCATAAAATTTTTCCAAAAGTAACGCGACTGTTAAGATTTGAAAGAATTTTATTTTTAATACATATGATTGATGATCTTTTGGTCACAGGTGTGCTGTTGAGCGTTTATTAGCAGTATAACTATAGTTTTCAGTTAGAGCAGTCGTATACATAGTTTACTTTTTAAATACTTATTAGTATTAATTTTTAGCTTCAAACGTCCTTGCGATATCAACTGACGTATAAATAGTCAGGATAAAATTCTTAATCATCGACTAAAAGTAGCGGGTTATATAGAAAAACACGAAGCAATTTATAAAAATTTTCGGTTATTTATTACGTTTGCTTTTTACAAAATATTAGGTTTTCGCTATACTATTGCGACAGTTTTAAACATTGCTAACCGATGTTAATTTTTTTGAAATGTTCGCGGCTAACCTCAAATCCTATTGCGGCATACCGGTGGGTCGCGGCACGTCGATTAAGAAACACTTCCATAGATATTCAACCGCACCCCTTCTGACGTTCCAACCATCATCGTACTTTTTAAACTCGGCGGAAAAACTAAGCGAAGTAAAACGATTATATACTTCCTACAAAAAGTAACGCTTGACCTTTCGTATACCTTAAGCTCTAGTCCGACCCTCACCTTCGGAAGTAACTAAGCTGCTATTGCTGTTTATTTTTCCAACCCCCCTCTCCTCCCCCAAACCCCTCGCTTAACAAAGAACGGATTAGCTGCCGACGAGCGACTAGGGATGGGTTGGGTTAGTCATAGGGAGCGGCATGGGATGAGGAAGGTAAAAAGGTCGAATGTCCGTCGAGAGGAGAGGGTGTTTTTTTAGGGGGAGGGGATAGGAGGGGAGGGGATAGGAGGGGAGGGGATAGGAGGGGAGGGGGTAGGAGGGGAGGGGGTAGGAGGGGAGGGAAGCGAGGGGAGAAGAATAAAGGGGGCAAAGAGTGTCACGGAGGGGGAGGGAAAGGGAGAAAGAAAGAGTTTGTATAGCATTTATGGGACGTTGGGCCTGGGCAGGGATTACGTCAGGGTGCGCGCAAGGCCCCTTATCGTGAACGGCGAGATGGCCAGTCCGTCGACGTAGATGGACACAAAACGCCGAGTTTTTTAAGGTCGGCCAAGTTTAAATGTTGGAATTGTCCTTTGTCTTATTCGCGAGATGGCGTGTTAACGGGATTTTTCTCTCACGGTCGAATCAAAATGTTTGTCCTGGTAGCGGTTTCATTTTTTATTTTTATTTTTGTTTCGCGGACGGGATTCTCGTCGTCCGACCATCCCTCTCATTGTGTGATAAAACATCGCCGCTAAATGTTAAAACCTTGATATCGGTGTTGTTTTAATCTCGTCGAGGCTATTCTAAAGAGAAGCAGATTTTGTAAAGGTTTAAAACTTCCTGCGGCGCCACGATCCTGTATAAACATAACTAAAATGGGGATCTGTGACAAATGTCTGCTAAACATTCGACGCAGTTGTGGAATATGAGTAGGATACTACGAAAGGGATTAAGTATATGCACTACCTGCACGATGGAAGGAAAAGGAAAGTCAATAAAAAAGTTAAAGAGGGGAAAATTCCTCGAATCGCTTTCTTCGAATCGGGAATATTAAGATGGTGCCATATACGTAAATTTATGCAATAATAAATCGCAAACAACGATTTCGAATGCAAGTAAATGGAGCTTGGATAGATAATGCTGAACATAAATTTCCACGCATAGGAGAAATTTCAAACTTGCCCGGGAGTCGAACTCGAATCTCAATTAATTTTATTTCATAAAAAGGAGTTTTATTATCGACGTTTATATTAACTATACTTGATTTATATATTTAGTAACGACTAACTTAAGCCATAAAAATTTCGCCAAAAGATACTACGAGCCATACGACTCTTAGAAAATGTCTTTTAAACTTTTAGAAGACTGCTTGTCACAAAATTAATCTTTCTGAATAATAAGTGTTATTATTCTATCCCCGTATTTATCTTTCGCCTTTTAGTAAGTCCTAAAATTCGAATAGAAAAGATATTAATTATAAATTATTCTGCAATACAGAATTTGAGGGCGGTTCCTCTATACAGTAATAATTCTTGTGTGGGGATACACACACACACATGTATGTGTGTGTGTATCCCCACACAAGAATTGTATGTATGCATATATATATATATATATATATATATATATATATATATATATATATATATATATATATATATATATATACAATTAAAAGGAAAGGTAAAAAAGTTATTGGATAAGAAAAGAAAAATAGAATTTCTATACTGTTAAAACAGTATTTTTTAATCGTTATTCCTTCAGATAAACCGTGTATCTACGTAATTGTCGGGTATATTTACAAATTTTATAAATTAATCGATAAAAACGGCCAATTTCAGATGGCAAACACGAAGTTGAAAATTTTAGGACGGAGAAAAAAATCAACCGCTGAAAAAAGACAAAACAGGCAAAAACAACTGCACTACCGATCGCAAGGCATGTTTTCCCATCCGCGTTCTATTTTTAGGTCACCGTCACCGCGAGTGCACTAAAATTTACAAAAAATTTCCCGAACGAACAAATATTTAAAACTGTTAAAAGGATTGATTGATACGAATATCTAGCACAGGCGTGTCCAGTTGCACAAAACAGCGCCATTTAACCCCGTCCCCGTCGTGGAAACACGTGACTCTGACCAGAAAGGGCGGAGCCATAACTCACTTCGTATTGGCAGTAACGTCCAAAATTCTTGTAATGGATGCTTCCAGACAGTGCACCGTTATTCCGCTCGAAACGGATGCACACGAGTCACCTCCGACGCCGCCCCCCTCCCCTTCCTCCCTCGCTTCCTCCCTCTCGAGTTATTGCGATGGGAACAAATGATAAAGGGAAATTGTACGAAATGTCGGGCGGCGGATCATTATAAGAGGGTATTCGGGGGAAAACGGATTTTCTAAAACTGCGCCGCTCATTGATTTCTTCCATTGATCAGCGATCGTCAATAAATTCTACTAAATGTTCACCGATGGAGTCTAATATGACGAAGGTTTTCGTAAACTACCTCTAATAAACCGAACGATGTTGAGACTTTCCTCGGTATTTTTCAAGGCTGTTTTAAAACCAAAATATTAATGTGAAATTCTATATATATTTCTGCTCTCTATGATTTAGGGTTTATTTCATTAAGGCCTTTTATGGGGAGAGTTTAAAATTTTATTTTGCTTGTATTATTATTATTCGTTTATTTATCAGTAGATCATTAAAAGCATTCAAAGCAACGAAAATTGATTCCATGATATGAAGAATTGTACGCCCTAATGAACAAATGTCATGAGGTGAGATCAATAATTCGGTGTTGAATGTTTTCATTTTTAGATAATTAGGCTGCGTGTACGAAATATTTAACGCCACGAATGAATTACAGCACGATAACAAAGGATAAAGGTATTTTCATGAAAAATCTACAAATTTAAAAATGGTACTGTTTACCTTATAATACAATTAAGCAAAATGAAAAGTGCATTAATCTCATCGTTACAAGAACGGTGCACCTGTATTCCGGATATTCGTGAGGGAAACGATAATAAGTTAAGGACAAAAGTGAGTGTATTTCAAAAGCAGCACAGAAATCAAAAGGCGAACGAAAGTTTATATTCACATTCTAGAGCCTTAATAAAAAAGTATCGATCGAAAGAGTATGAAACCAATCCATCACACTAATTTGCTCGCAATGGCAGAATTCCAGAGTCATTAATTCTTCGAATACTACTCGTCGCCGCTATTTACCTCTCTCACACCTTCGAATCCGTCTCCTCCCCTGCGTACAAACACTCCCCTCTATTGCCCTCCCTCACTTTATTACTTTTTCTTATTAACATTCTCCTCTCCTCTTGCACTCCATCTTTCACTCATCCTAACTCTCTCTTTCTTCACCACTAAAAGTTTCCCTCCATAAACCTCCATTTCCCCTCCTTTTCCCCCTCCCAAGATTCTCCACCCACCCAAAAATTGAACCTTCACTCCCAGACGATCAGATGAAGGGACACGAGAGATAGAGAGGGAAACAGACGGAGAGGGGTGCGAGAGGGAAGTGGAAAGAGAGAGAGAGAGAGGGAAGAGGGAGGGAAGGATGATGGCGGAGACGAGGTAGAGAAGGTAAGAGGAGAGAGAGTAAAAAGGAGGAAGGAAGAGAGGATAGATTGAAAGACGAAAGGATTATAGAGCACGGTGGAAGAGAAGCGAAGCGAAGGACAGGGAAAGGAGAGAAGGGGGGAGTTTTGAGAAAATCGAACGGAAGGAGGATAAGAGGGGGAGAAAGATGGGAAGAGAGAGGACGGGAGAGGGAAAGGAAAGGTGAAGGAGAGTAAGGGAAGCATAGAGTAGATTGTTTGTTTGTATGGAATTTCTGGCTAATCAACCTCTTGGATTATTATACCCGTTACTCCTTCCACACCGAACACACACACAAGGGAGGAGGGAAACCCGGTGCTGGCATTAGCCTACTCTTTACGAAAAGCACCAAGGGGGCCAACTGCTTAACGTCCCTTCCGAAGGACTTGCACGGTCTCCTCAAATCATACAAGTAGGGGGCGGGACGATCCCAAGTTGAAAAATTCAACCTCCGCCGGATTCGAACCTGGGACCGCTGCATGGAAGGCCAACACTCTAACCACTCTACCACCGCCACCTCGAAGCATAGAGTAGAGGAAGAGAAGAGAGGGATAGTAGATGAGGCCGGTGAAGGAGCCAAGAAATAGATAAAGGAGAGAAGAATACAGATTACGTAGGAGAGAGAAAAGAGAGGGGAAAAAGATAGAAGCAAAGATGGAGGAAATTGATGGAGTTTTGAGAGGAAGGCCTCGAGGAGAAAGGAAAGAGAAGAAAGTGTTTGAGAGACGCAGAGTATGGGAAAATTATAGAATATAAACAAGTAGGAAAAAAACTGATGAATCAGATGTTAATAACGGTTTTTTTATTGTAGCAACGTAAACAAAACGAAAATTTACCGTAGCAACGGACTCGTATAGTTAATAAGGGGTTTTAAAAATCTTGCTAAAATACAAACGGACAAACAAACAGACCCCAAAATCAATATCGTTTATGGCTGTTACTAGCTAAAACTATCCTGAAAATTTGGTTACTCTAACTTGATCGGTATTGAAGTAGTTTATTGATTTGATCATTTATTGTCCATTGTGCCCCACACCTACTGGATTATCTAAATTTCAACCGCGGGAAGAACATATGACCACAATTAACCCTCAAAATTCAATTTCTCTAACTTGAACGGCGTAGAAGTAGTTCACCGGACACTGAAGTGCGACAGACGGACAAAACGATTACATTATCGGATTAAAGAAACCTCTAAAAAGAGGAATGATGGGATGTGCGTGGGAAGGAAAGTTTAAGGAAAGAGGGCGTGCAGGGAAAAAATGAGAGTGACAGAGAGGAGATAAGTATGGTTTATAGAAGAGGCCTGCACGAAGAACGGGAGTGCGACTTTGAGAGAGTATTGGGCGAGGTGATGGAACTGGTGAGATGGGAATACGGTTTGAGGTTAGATGGAGAGGATGTGTATTCTTAGGGGGAAGGGGGGAACACACGTGGCGGGGATAGTAATGTGGAATGGAGGGAGGGATAGATTTGAAGTGGATATGAAGACGGTGGATCGAGTACTTGAAAGAGCCGCGGAGTACCACGTACGCCAACACGCTCGCATACAAGCAGACGCATGCACTGAGGGGGAGTCGAAGAAGGATATTTTGATAGGGTTTGAGGCGTAAAGAGGACGGGCGGGTTAAAAGAGGTCTGCGGAAGATCGGAGAAAGGAAACAAAAAATCGAGGAACGATATGCGATCTGGGAAGGATGGAATTGAGCCACGTGGCGGTGTTATCTTTTTTTCAGGCCATGAGTTGAGCGAATAGAAGTTTTATAGGCACGGTTTCATCGGAATAGGAGACGGATGTATTGATATGTGGAGAGGTGACTGATGCCAGAGAGAAGAATATATGGGAATCGCGATGGAGATAACATCGTATAAAGTATCTCTATCTGATAATATGTGATTAATCAAGATTACGAAGGCGGTGGGGTTGAATTTAATGAATTTACTTTGTACCATGGATATAGAGAGATTAAATCCGTCTGAATAACATCAAGATACCTAATATTAAAATGAAAATTATCGAATTAACCATACGGCTAAAAAGAAACAGACAAACTGTTTCTCTCCATTAATCATAAAATGGTTGGATACAAATCAGCCGTCATCAGTAGCGATTAGCCGATGGTAAATTCCGAAACGAGAAAAATCTTCTATAGGCGAATTGCCGTTGAAGACAACTGCTTTTTAGCCAAAATGCTCATCTCCGCCTTATAAAGGCTATCGGAGGGGCAGAGATATTCAAACCTAGTTATAGTTCATTCAAAAACGTACAATTCGGAAATACATTTTCGATCTCATCTTTTGTCTACATTCCAATAAATGGTCTTCTTAATTCTTGCAACTACATAAAAATGGTCTATTGAACACGGAATTGCCTAGATCGCCTATTGATTATAGAAATGTTGAAATAATTAGGAAAAATAAAAATAAACAGAAAATTCTACGTTTTCTAAAAAATCCTGAATAGGTTATACAAATAATTACTTTCTTTCATCCTCATTCTTGTTTAGAAGGTTGAATTGAAAAGATCATCTTTATTAATCGATTGATAGGCAACGTTCAAATATAATTGGAATTTTATAGGCTATAACCATCACCGGGCAATGAGGAGAAAAAGTGAAGAAAAATATAGCAACATGTGAAGGGTGACATAACCCACGGGGTGAGTGTGTTTTGCCTAAGCTAAGTGCACGTAAAACGACCATTTATCCCAGAAACTAGGATGTGGAGTGTCAAGGGGATCACGTAACGGTACATGATAGATTAGAATTTCACCCTACAATGTCCCAAGTTTCATTCACTCGCTAGCAGCGTACGCTGAAGTTTTGATGAACTAAGAGGTGGTACACCATATTTTTGTAGATAAGAATACCCGGTATGGAGCTTTTTTCGTTAGTAATATTACGTGGAACCTTATTTTCAAAAAGGTATTATTCAAAGTGAAGGTTAACTTTTTCTACGATTGCGACATTATATAATTACGAGAAAAATAAATTTTGTAGCGATAATCTAGGCGACTGTAAGAGGTAATTTCTCAATGTAACTGTCGCCAAAAATAATATTCGATCAATAAAGTATGTTTTTACAGCTTTTAATATTAATTCAAAGAATCTAGACATATTGAAAACAGTGTTTCCCAGAAAATACCTCTATGCATTTTCATTGAAGAAAAACAAATGTTTAGTAGTATTTATATGCGTACACAAAGAATGTTATTAGATTATGTCAAGGGGATTGTTAACCATAGAAATAGATATTTACATTCAATAAGAAATGTTAGAGATTATAGAAAAAATTCATTCTGATTAACTCGTCCATAGTGATTATTTAGGATCTGTCTAAATAAAGCCGCAAAAATAATCCATTTCTATTAAATAAAGAGTCGAATCAGTACTTATTAACAATAACTTTATCGATATTAAAAGACTCCTTCACCACAAATGGACAATTTTGCGGTATATTATGTCTACTCGGTGAAGAACAACATAAAAACCGCCGACGATCACATTTACGCTATTGCCATCACGAGAAGATGATAAGGTAATCGAAAATTCTCCTCAGACTCAAGGTCACACGCAAGAACACGCACAACTCGTCTATGGAAACGTAAAGACCTTTCCCCCACTTTTCTTACATCCTTTTCGAATCGAAATTTTTATCCCAGTCCCGGATGGTGGGTATCTCAAAGAACCTTACTCAGCATATTTCGCGAAGCCGAAAAATGAGAGATGGAGGGAGGGAGACCGCGAGAAGATCGCATGACGGATGTGCGCCCCGAAAAGACGAATTATCTTCCCTCTCGGAGATTAGCCTTTGACAAGGGAGATTGATGTTAGAGATGTCCGATGCAGGAGCGTTCTCCAGTCGCGCGGAAATACCCCGTGTTAAGTTTAGTCGGTCGAGGCGCTAGCCAGGGGAATTACGCCTCCGAGACAAAAACTATACCCGGAATTGCCCGAGGAAACTCTGGGAGGATGGAAGGAAAGAAGGCCGAAAAAGATCTTTCAATAACGCCGAACATGGCTCGTTTTTCATTTCGATCAAGATAAGTCCTCGAATAGGCTGCGAGGATTCTAGCGGACGTTATATCTTTCTATCGAACAACATATCCGCCGGATCGATTGAAAAAACTATTCTCGCGCGCTTTCGATGACCGCGGGTTAAAATATCAATGGTTGGCGTCTACAGAAGAAAATCATTTTGCGGCATAATTAATACATTTGAAGGAATGTTCAAATGAAATTATTTTGAAGCATGATAAACGTGAATCAAAAAATTAATTATCCTTCTCGTCTTATATCTTGGGTCAAATAAATAATTTTTCAGCCGTAAAACTATTGGGTGAACCATAACTACTTCTCAACTAAAAAGTAGCCATTCATGATTCTCAATCATTCATCCTTGCTTCTAATGATGAACATTTGAGGATGGCCCATTTTTTTAAGTTTAAATGCAAATATGTCATACTCACGCGTTTTATCGCTATATTAGTAACTTATTTAGACGATCCTATAAATCAGAACGTAAAGAGTTAGTACATAGAAATTTATTTAATAATTTCCTTAAAATAGAGCTTAGAATCAAAGTTGAGCGACTCAGATGGCCTTACAGTCGCTGGAAATCGATTTGAAGAAAAATTAACAAATACAATTCTTAAATGATATCCATTCATATTACCCTTAATTAAACGAATGAGACAAGTTTTCATTTTTGACAGAAATTAAAAATATGTAAAATTGGAGAAATAAACACGGGAATGCGTAAATTGATTAAATCGGCATCTGAATAAACGGATAAGATTATCTGGAAGCCTCGTAAAACTAAACAGCTAAAGATAATTAAAAATGTGCATTTCTATCACTATGCAAACACTATGGGTAGATTCCCATCGGAAGTTATTAATTTTATCAAACTCGATGGAGAAATAAGCCGTTTTTAGTTTATTAATGAAATGGAATCAATCGGAACTTTTCACATGGAGTATATTCGATACTATTAGCTAAAGTATCTAGTGTTGCACGGGTAAATCCAATATGTGTACTTCATGTATGACAAACTCTGTGGTAAGCACCGGTAAGAAAATTTATTCGGAGAAAGTACAATGCCGCATAAAAGTCAGAGAGAGCACATAATTACAACTTATGGTTTCGGATATTGAGATTCAAGAAAGTGCGAAACATGCCCTTTTTGTATATTTCTACATCGGTTGGCACGAGTATTTCTTTGGTGAGCGCAATAGAAAAAAAAGTTTTCGTCTCCCTTGATTTTATATGACCTGCGAGGTAGCAATTAGCGAATTTATTTAGAGATGAAAATTCGAGAATTTTCCAAGTGACAACGTAAACTACGATAATTCCTTTGAAAAATGTCGATGGGAAAATTCACCTCGTTCATTGCCAAACGACAAACAAAATCTCAAACGAGAGTATCGGGATGAATTGCAAGGAGAAGCATTCACGGCGAACCCCCGAAGAAAATTCCTCGAAGCATCCGACGAAATATAAATAACTAAAAACACTAAGCGTCGTAGCGGAACGCGTGACTGACGCGGCCGTTGAAAAGTTTAGCATTCTAACCAACCACATTGCCCGGGCGTCATCGACCAAAAAATATACTCCTGCTGTCTCGGAAAAGAGGAAAAGAGAGGAAGGGAAACACCTTGGTCCCCAGAAGAAACTTCTCCTTTTTTCCCTTTTGTTTTGAGCGAAAGAAAGCGGAGGAGGAAGAGGGGGATAGGAAAAAGAGAGCATCTGTGTTATCATCGGCCGAATTGAAATTCGATTGGATGTCAAAACAAAACGCGCGATAAAAAAATAGACGCTAACAAACGGGGAGAAGAAAAGATAAACAAAAAAGGTAGAGAGGGAGAGAAAGAAGAGCGGAAGGAGGCTTCAAATGGGGAGGAAACGGAGGAAGAAACAAAAAAGCGTCGAAATTGTTATGCTCAACGAAAGCGCCGTGATGTCCTGACGGCAGGAGAGAGAGGAGAGAAAAGGGTAAAGCGAAAGAAAAAATAAAAGAAAAGTGGAAAAGTGAAGAAGACAGAATAATAGTAAGAGAAGGAATCGTAGCGAGGATAGGAGAAGCAGTTCTGAAAATAAAAATTGACTGAAGCTATTGCTATATATTTTTGCTTAAAAAAATAACTGTCGAATGAAATAAATCTAGAAAGATTCATGGAGCTCACCTCTTGGCCGGGATCATATAGAAAAAATTAACGCTTCTCCAAAGGGCTTTCCCATTATTTTATTTAGGCTATTGAAGAAAGTTTTTCGATCGAATAATCCATGAAATTATTATATATCATTTCGAGAAAATTGAAAAACTAAGTACTTTTCTCAGGTACCGCCAATAGTCGTAAAAAGGGTATAAAATTGAAGATACCTAAGATAAGTGCTTACTTTTTCAATTTTTTGACATTGATGTGCTTATTCTTGATTTGTGTTCGGCCATAAGCCGATCTCGATAATTATTCAGCGAATTTATCATAAATAAAATCATTAATGTGATGAATTGAAGGATAATGCATTTCAAAATAATAAAATAAGCGTTCACGCATAGCGTGTTAGAGAACACTAAATTAATTATGAAATTAATTAAACGTGTAAAAAGGACAAGATACACAGATTTGCCAACGGTGATAAACATCAGCGATAAACACGATACATATCTATTTTGGAAATCCCACAGGAAAACGAATACGAGAGAAAAGGAAAGAAATGAAATGAAATACTAGAAGAAAATTCAAAAGGCAGACACGATACAAAGATGAGGAAAAAGATATCGAGGAAAAATGGCGAGAGAAGAAACTGAATAATTTATCAACGAGAGAACAGGAGGATAACACGTAAAAAAGTATACAACAGAAGAACGTTTAGTTAACACCACTACTTAACTGCGGAATAACGACGAGAAATCAGTTTTTTACGAATAAATACCAGTAATACGCAGAAAGAATAATAATAGATTAGAAAAAAGAGGAATTTCGAGCAGGATTTAAAATGTGTCGGATACGCCGACGAAGGCGAAGTAAAATGAATTAATTAGCCTCGGTCCGTATTTTTTTATTATTTGCCCAACCCGAAACTATCGAGGAAGACAAGAGAAAGGCAGGGTCTTAAAGAAGGAAGGGAAAGGGAATAAAAAAGGAGAAACAATACAGGAACGTGATTAAGGAGACAGCTGAAGAAACAAAATGGTAGCGTCGTGAAAAAAACCGTTCGAAGGGACTAAAAATACGAGTGAGTCAAACCGAGACGGAATAAGAAAACGGTCTTAATTTTCCGAGACGATATCTATTCCAGAAGAGCGTATTTAGATTGTCGTTACTAAGTAGTATTCCACTGATTGTATATCTACGGAAAAAGGAATATAATCAACGTCGCGTCGTTGAGAGTCTGGCCGAATGAAAACTTTAACTATGAAAACTGGCGAAAACCAGATGCTCATCTAGGCTGAAAAACAGCCGTCCTCAGCAGCGATTCACCGGTCATAAATGTTCGTAAAAAAATCAGCGATCGCTGAATCGCCACTGAAGAAGACGGCCCATTTGTAACTGAAATGCACGTATAGTTTTCTCGGCCGTTTTGTAGCTATTGCAATAACGTTGATTATAGTTCTAATCCCAGCTATAAAATGAGCTAGATTAGAGGTTTATGAACTCTTTTTGTTGGAGAATTTAATAATTAAATGATGAAATTCTGCGAAACCTCGACCTTCTCTATAAAACCATTACTATTCATTTAGTTCACTAAAGCAGTGGTTCCCAAACTGTGATCCGCGGGCTCCTGGTGGTTCGCGTGGCCACTACAGGGGACCCGCGGAATAATTAACATCCTCACTGCTATGTTCCGCAAATGTATTTGTAGAAGTAATGAATAAGAATTTCACGAAATTTAAGGTGTGAGCATTAGAAACGATTGGTGAGTGCATATTATTCCTTTGTTATTACGTTAGATATCCATGTACAACAGAATGTAAAAAAATAGTAGCATGATGTGGTTTGCGAAATGTTTGGAGGTCGAAAAGGAGTCCGCGCACTCGAAAAGATTGGGAACCACTGTACATTGCACCACTGTACTAGGAGATTATCGAACTGAAAACAAATCCAATAATAAACATTTCAGTAGCAAAATTCAATTCTTTGTTACTGAAGTGCTTATTCTTGCATTTCGTATTTGTAATACATTATCACGCAGTGTACATTTATAGCACATTGCAATTATTTAATTTTAGTTTTCTTTTAGTTTCAGAAAAATTCTCTTCTTACTTTTCTTTGCAGAATTTTCAAACGACCTGAAAATTGGGCGGACCCCCTTTAGGGATGTCTGCGGAACCAAGGGATTTAAAAGAACCGCGAGAAAGGTAATTAATTACGAAACTTCAGCGCTAATTTTTATACCGATTTCCTCGAACAGATATATTCAACAACATTTAACCGATATGCTCGAGCGCGGAAACATTTAGACCAAGTTAACAAAATTTCTCCCAATAATATTTACTTCAAATGATGTGAACAATACTAGATATTATGTTTTAATTATATTAAACTTATGCTAATTTCCACAGAATATATGTTAAACACGATCGGTATCGGTGAGTGATCACCATCATCGGTCTCGTCCATTAAATTTTTTTTTAAATATTTACTTCGTAATTCCGCTGAGATTGAACTCCTCGACGAATAGCGTCATGATAATACCGCGTGGAAGAATGACGAGAGGTAGAAAGAAGGGAAAATTCGGGTAAGACAGGAACGCAAGAGAGAGAACGGGAGCGGGAAAGAGAGGTCGCGCGCGGGAGAGCCGCGGGGTTTGGATAAAAAGGGGGCGGGGGAGAGCCGCTTTAAGAGAGAGGGAGGAGGAGGCGGGATAAGGAAAGCAGGGATAGAGAGAGAGAGAGAGAAAGGAGGAAAGGGAGGGAGGGGAGATGGAGAGGCCGTGTTGGGTGGCTCCGCGGCGTTAGTGGCAAGGGGAGAGGGAGATAGATGTCGAGGAAGATGAATGGGAGGATGCGGCCGCCATAAAAGATGGCGAAGACAAAAGTAGGAGCGGCCTAGAGGGATGGGATGAGGTGGAAGGGAGAAAGAGAGAGGCTGCGGAATGGAGAGGGGGAGAGAGAGAGAGAAGTTCTGGGTGGGATGGGAATGGGACGGTTTGGGAAATTGGGAAGTCTTGGAAAGCAGGTGGCTGGGCGGAGTTTTCGAAATTTAGGAGTGAGAGAGAGAGAGGGAGGAGGTGGAGAAAGGGAAGGAGAGAGAGAGAAGGAAGGAGTTAGAAGAGAGAGATAGAGAGGATTTTTAGAGGACGTCGAAGGGAGTTGTGTTCTTCGGGGTTGGTTAGTGGGATGAGAAAGGGAGCTAAGGAGTAAGGAAAAGGGGTTTGGTTGGGGTTACTTGGAGATGGTCGTGGGGTGTTAAAGGGTTTCGTTGTGTGTCTGTGTGTGTGTTAGGGGTTGGAGAAGAGGAAGAAAAGGGCTCGGGAGGATTGGGAAGGCGGGAGGGCGAGAGGGGGAGGATCTTAAATAATGCCTCTGCTGGGTTTGAGGTTTGGCCCGCAGTAGACGGCGGCTGAGGCGAAGAATTGACAAAACAGGCAAAAGAGCAGATGGATGGAGGTTCCGGAGTTTCGATAATACTCTCTTTCCCCCTCTCTCTCTCTCTAGCGCCTTCACAAATTGAAACAAAGGTTTTTCACGACGTCACCGATAGTTTGACGGATCTCGAGAACTAAAAAGTAATGATAATTCATATGTTTGAGGTTTATATTTTAATTTCTCCTTCAGCCTTTTTTGAAAGACTGGTAATAAATAAAATACAATATTCAATACTACCGATTTCGGCAAACCGTTTTAAAAATATAGAAAATCCTTGTCCAACACGGATTTGATCACTTTTTGGATAAATGCGGCACTAATAATACTCAACGTGTATACAATTTAATTATACGCGGACATTAACTGGGCGCACTCCAAATCTTACTTATACATATGACATAAGAAAACTCGTAGTCTTTTTGAACGCTTGATTTCTTTCATGATATATGTAAGTTGCGCAACGCGGCTTTGTCCAAGAACCTAACCCCCGCATTGCGCAAGGAACTACTAAATCCCTGAAACAAAATATAAACCAAAAATTTTCTACAACACTATTTCAAACAGGTAGCAAATATTCGACGTAGCATAGCGGAACAATTGAAGGTGTCGGGTAAGGGAAACATTTATAGGAAAGCATCAATAATATAAAAAATTTCTGTACATGACAGTTTAAGAAACCGTCTCCAAGACCTTCCAATAAAATATCGATAAACTTCGACTAATAACCTTCTGGTTTCAATCGACGAGAAATCATCATAGATAGTACATTGAAGCTTAGAGACAGATAAAGTCCCTTCCTCTCTGTAACGGCCGTATACATTCAGAATGCAATCACTTCTCAAACCCCCCCACCTTCTACATCTTACTACCTTCCTTCGAAACAACCTCGAGAATAATCTCCTTAACCTTTTCAAAACCATCCCTCTAAAATAATCTTCCGTGAGAAAACCCATAAAATGGGACAAGGATTGGAGATCAGAAGAGAATTATATGAAGGGCGAGGCGAACAATTAGTGGGAAAAAATATAAACAAACATATACAAATTTACCTTTGATGGCCCTCCCCGACGAAAGTTTTTAATTCGCGTCAAAGACCTTGTCGGCTTTATAAGAGGCATAAAGATTTCGAAGAAGGGAGAGAATAGGGGACGAGTGAGAGATATTTTAGATAGGGAAAGGGAGGGGGAGAAAGAGAGATAAAGAGAGGGAGAAGAGAGTCCGCATATCAATAGCGCGAGGAAATAGAAATCGAGAGCCCTCCCGGGAATTGTGAAAGAAGAATGGAAAGCGGGATTGGCGGAGGGGGAGGAGGGGAGAATGGAAATACTGCGGGGAAGGGTGGAGGGAATAGAATGGGAAATTACTCGAGGAGTGGGGAACGCACGATTTTGTAGTGGGGGAGAGAGCGAGGGGGGGATTTAAGAAAAGAAGGGGGCGGGTAGTGCTCCTCCTTATTCTTCCACTTCCTTCTAAGAAATAATGAAAAGGCAAAGTGTGCGGGAAAGGAGGGAGGGAGGGAGAGGAGCGGGAACGGAAAGGAGAGAATAAATATGCGTACTCAAAGGGATGAAGGAGCGCCTGTAAGAGATAGGCATTAAGATAGATGGACTCCGGAAGAGTAAAACGGAGCGGGGGCACTGGAATGGTGGGAAAAAAATATAATGCTTCAACGAGACCTCTCTCACCCGCTTTCCTTCCGATTCCGAAGAGTACGCTCGTAAGGTATCGGGGAAGATTTCTAGGTTTATTCAACGGGAAGGTTAACGGTCAGTTCCGTAAATTATTACCGAAAGAGGCATTCAAACCTTTCCGGATATATTTGAGGCGGTCGCGTCGCAAAGGGCTCTTTTACTCGGAATTATTCGAAAATGAAATGCCCGAATATGTATTGCGGCGTAAGATACGGATGAGAACTCGAACAAATGTAATACTTGTCGATTTTGCGCTGAAGTTTCAAGTTATGACGGTCGTTAGGCGTATGGTCGCATGGCCAGTTCGGCATAAAATTTTACGTACAATTGATAGCAATGGGTCGAAACGAAAATAAAATACGAAATATCGACGAACAAAACAAGGATTATATGAATACTTTGCTTGTACACGAGTACCTTAAAAAACACTAAGTCGCATGAAATTACGCTAAATGAACTGTTTTTTTTCTTTCGGAACATGCATTACAGTAGGATATTTTCCCAACATGAGTTTGGTTCCTAAAATGAAATGCGCACAAGAATGGTAAAATATATTTATAGAATGTATGTAGATACTCAAAATAAATATAGTTATAACTTCGACTTCTGCCCAATAATATACCTTAGGTGCTTCTCAACAGCGTCACAAAACAAATTGAGGGAGACATTTCAGTATTTAGTTAGCTAAGCGATTTTATGCTAAACGGAACTTCTGAATCCCTAAGTAAGAAATCTGCAATAAAGTGCGCATGGTATTCTCATTAACGCTTTTAACGTTTCAATGATGATGCCGTCATACAATCAAAACAACTTTACCGTGACAAAAAAATTGGAACTCGTAAAATTTACGATGAAGAATTACGCAACATTTATGATGCGTAAGGAATTCACTATTCTTTAGCATTATATGAAGACATGATGGTAATTAATGAAAATTATGTGCTCTACAGTATGAAATTACTGCGTTTTAAAAAAATGAATAG
The DNA here is from genome assembly GCA_028673005.1 of Tanypteryx hageni. NCBI lineage: Eukaryota > Metazoa > Arthropoda > Insecta > Odonata > Petaluridae > Tanypteryx > Tanypteryx hageni. Next base: position 47,253,403 of record CM054117.1, read on the forward strand.
TCTGGTGCGGAATAGGGGGGTATGTAATAAAACTGGCGAAAGCTTTTGGAGGCCTGTGATGATGAGTAGCGCTCTAATTTCCACGTAAAGCTAATTATGGTAATTGAAATTTCAATGTCACACAGCGTTATTCGCGGTCCTATTTATAAACACGTTTGACGTTCCAAGTAACTCAGAAAACGGTTCCAAGATATCGAAAAATCGGCTCTCTTTTCAGCATAAAATAATCACAATATTTAACTGATCTGAAGAGAATGTGGAATTAATTAACTTGGACTACTGACGAACATTTAACGCAAAATTACAAGGATTGTTGAAGAATAAAAATCGAAACTAACACAAACGTAACTGTTTACCTTCGATTTTTTTTATTTGTGTAAAAGGTGTATTATGAGAAAAAGATATGGTATTTATCGTACACAGTGAATAAAGGGGCTTGTTATACTCAGGAAAAATATGCATACAGCTCTAAAACTGAACTACAAAAAATATCGGATCACTTGGGCAGCTGATAACAACAGAAAAAACGGGTTAAATTCGCAAATCCTTAAAAAAACAAGACCAAGAATCTTAAACGATACAAATTTTCGACGACGAAGAGCGAAGAATGGCTCCCGTTCCTACGTCTAGCTCTCTCATCTCGTCATTTAATGGCCCGGACGAGTAAAATATACAAAACGAATGCGGAAAAATAAAACAAAAACGCAGCGGAGGTCCTTTGCCAATACCTAATCTGATATTCTCCTCCTGCTTCGGACGGGGACTGAAAAAGTAACGGGGGTGAGAAGGGGAAAGGAGGAATCTTGAGAAGTGAAAGAATGACAAAAACCGAGAGCGCGCGGACCCGCGAGACCCAAAGATTCAAACGTATTCAGGAGAGAGAGAGAGAAAGAGAGCTAGAGAAAGAAATTCCGGACCAGATGTCCGGCAACTCCACCTAGAGTGAAATAGGAGCCGAGAGTAGATCTATGTCCCCCGCACATTCCACCCCCTCTAACGTCCTCTCCCCAACACCTCCCCACCACCTAAAAACTCAAAAGGGGTCAAACTATGGGAATAGGGAGTGAAGGCCACGACCAGCCTTCCGGTAAAAAAACATTATAACTCCGGGGGCGCCCTCTCGCATGGCGCCTTTTAAGAGAGGGAGGGGGAGAAAAAAAAGAATGTCGGTGACGGAATAAAGAGACCGGATAAGAATGTGGACCACCTACCGGAGTGGCGAGTCTTTAGATGAAGGATTGTGGCCCCTCCCTCCCCGCACATCCACCGAACCCCGCAGACCAAAACCTCTCTTCAACGGAGGTCCCTGAAGTGGATCGTGCTGGGAAGGAGTGGGAGATACGGATGGGAGGGAGAAGGAAGGCAGGAAGGGGAGAGAGAGAGAGGTTGGGAGAGCATGTGGAAGACGCGCCAATGATGAAGTTCCAGGGCTTAGGAGACGGGTCGAGAGTGTTACCAATCATTTGCGGCATAGGAGCAAAGGGGGGGAGGGAGGATGAGGGGGGCTCACCGCAAGGGCGTAAAGGAGTGAGGAGGGAAAGGGATGAGGGGAGGGAGAGGATTGAAGGGTTCCCCGAGGAGGTTTGGTCACTATGGAAACCGTGTGAGTGATCGGATGCATTAGTCTCGCATGGCGTGAAGACGGAAGGGGGAGAGAAAGGAAACTTTACAGACAAGCGGTTTTCTTGAATGCGGCTCTTCCTGCACCCTCTCTATGAGTAAACGGGTCGCGAGGTGGTTCGTAATGACGAAGATTTGTTGGTTTAGGAGTTTCGGGTGGCTCGAGTTGAAAAGGAGTGAAAAAGGTTTGAGAAATCCAACTGGGAGACACGGCGATAGAACCAAAATACGGTTAATGTCTTTAATCCGGAATTGTGTGGTTCTGAAACATCCCCGGATAGAAGTAGTTGCCGAATTTTGACTAATCTGGAAAAACAGCCTCATTCCGGAAATATGGCCTGGGCAGCGTTTCGATTTATCTCGTTCTCTGTGTTGCCACAGCTTAAGAAAAATTTTTCAAAATCTTAAAAACGTTCTTAATACGTAAAAACTGCCCGTTTCATCCATGATCCCATTCGAATCGGATAAACGTAACTGTTTGTATGAGAAACTTAACAGTAACAGTACTGCCGTTATATAGGTACTAACCGCCCGAAGTTCGGAAAATTCTCTAGCACGGAACGTGTCCGGTACCGAGCTTTCCGGATTAGAGAAGTTCATCTATAATTAAAAATAGATGGTACAGTCAATAGATGCGTTTTCTCTATTAAATACTGCAACTGACTAAGGATGGAACGATTTATATTTGTATAAATCGCCGTTTGATGCCTGTGAACTCAAACTAAGCAAACCAAATAGAGGCATTTGTTAAGAAAATATTACCCCGTTTGCTACGCGCACGCACTCTTTTTCCGTGAGCTGTGCATCAAAAAACCCCGGTGTATATATTGTACAGTTATCATTATTATTATAGTGAGTTGTCGTTATTTATTTTTCAATATGAATCAAAACTAGCTGTCGTTGATGAAAATGCTAGAGTGCAAAATAATGCATGATATAGTGATTGCAGTAACTTTCACATGGCCTATGAGCTGCTATGTGGAATAATTACAACAATAAAATTGAATTCTAATGAATTCTAAGGTAGTACTATTAATTATTTATCGTAAGTGCCTATTGCATACAAATTTCAAACCGACTGATTCAGATTGCCGCTATCTAATATAGACAGCAATAACAATCTATTGACATATTCAATTGAAAGCACCTTTGTCATTTTCATAGAAGCTCTGAACCGCAGATATGCAAATATCCTGGGGACTCTCCCTCCCAACAACAAAAGGAGACTCCGAGAAGCGCCAAAACAACCACTTAACGAAAAAATCGATGAAGTCACCCTTTAAAATTGAATCGTTAACACCTCAACGATCCAAGCAGAGATAAGAACGAAAGGTTATCACCGGAAGCGAAAAGTATCCCCAGATACCCACCTTTACCCAAACACGGGGTGCGTAAAAAATTGAGTACTCAGAGAGAGGAGAAAGCACTAACCACTGCCGATTATGAGACAACAGGAGAAGGAAGATAAATAGGAGAGAGAAAGAGGAGGGAGTTAAAAAGATTCGGAAGATCCTCGTGGAGTTCGAAAACGTTGTGAAGAAAGGGAGAAGAGTTAAAGAAAGGTCGGCGAACATTTGGAATGAAAAGGAGCTTCGTATTAGTAAGCAGGAGAGTGAGTTATGTTAGTTGGGGAAAGAATAGGAAGAATGGGGGAGTGAGGAGGAGGAGGAGGCTGAGACACAAAGGAAGGTGGAAATTCAAAATAAGGACGAGAAATAGGTGGAACATGAATAAGGGGGGTGCCGGTGGAGTAGTGGTTAGGACGCTGGCTGCTACTCGCCTGCTGCTTGAAAAGGCAGCGAGCACGAATGCTGCGCAAGTAGGATTTTTTCCAAGGTCGCCCGGCCCTCTGTTTGTGTGGTTTGAGGAGACCGCACAAATTCAGCGTACCGTCCTTCGGAAGGGACGTTAAGCCGTTGGCCCCCTTGGTGCTCTTCGTTAAGAGTAGACTAATGCCGGCACCGGGTTTCTTCTTCTCCCTATCCAGCTATTCATTGCACTACCTCTTAGATACCCATTGTGCGTAGGCAAGAGGTGAATCAGCTGGGAACATACATTGATATGAAATAACATGAAGAAGGGATTGGGAGAGGTAGATTAAGGTGCTGAGAGGAGGAAAGTAAAGACGGATAATGAGAAGAGGAGAAAGGGTTGAGAGGGAAGAATTAACGCTCACGTAATTAGAAAAGGAAATCAGAAATTAGGGAAAGAAATAGATGGAATATGACGGAAGTGTAACAGAAAGTTAGATAAGGAGCTGATAAGGCTGGTATGGATCTTCGAACGGTTTAATAGAGCTCTGGATCTCCATCTGACAAAAAATTAAAAAAATCACGCCAATAAAAAATATAATGAACTGAGAAATGAACAATACATGTGGCGCTTTTGTCAAATAACGTGTTTGAAAATATTTTATAATTTTTTCGTTGTCATTGTTCGTTGAAGGTCCCCAAATAAGATTACCCCTGGGACCCCTAAATTCAACATCCGCCGCCGTGAGAAGGAGAAAGTAAAGTTGGATCAAGAGAAGAGGAATAGAGAGAGTGAGCGGGGGGAAGAGTTAGTAAACTGGTTGAGAGATCGAGAAAATTGTTGGTAAAAGTGGCGTGGGCGCATTTCAAGTAGAAAACGAACTGAGAGGTGAAGGAAAATGGCGGCGGGCGGAGGTGAAAAGAGTTCAGGTTTTGAGGCATAGTAGTGGAAGGATAGGGTGAGGAGAGGAGGTGAGAGGATAAGAGAGAGAGAGAGAGGTAGGAAGGAATGAAAGAGAGGAATTGCGAAGAGGGTGTGGGTGGCCGGTTGAGCAGGTGGGTGGGGTGGGAAAAAAGGTGTTTGTGAATGAGAGGGGCGGTGGATGCGCTGGGAACGGGACAGGTGTTAAAAGGAGACGGAAAAGGAGGAATAAAGAGGGACGGAGGAGAAAGAAGCCGAAGAGGAAGAGGGGAGAGACGACTGCTGGGGATTTCCGAGAAATTGAGGAAGTGTGGATATTCCTTTTCCCTCCGAAATCATTGCCCTATGGGTGTTGTATTGCGGGATGATGCCTAAAAATAATAGCCTCGAGTCGCAAAAAAATAATATACAGAGAAAAATATCAACTTTTGCGTTTTACCGTTAATTCGGACGAATCCCAAAGGGAACAACTTCGGTGCAATCCGTCAAAAGTTGCTTTCGGAGTCATGAGATCAACGAACGGTTGCAACTGACGTGGGCTCTACTTTTGGTTAGCGAATTAATTGGAACTTCAAACGCATTCGAACGTGTTTTCGGAAAAAAAGGCGAAAAAACGGCAATTTCCCGCTCGCTAATTAGACAAAAACTCAAATGATATCCGGCGGCAAAACGGAATAGCATCGAAAACCTATTTATAACGACAGAATATTAAAATCTATCATTTACAAAATATGTAGCCATAAAGGGCTCTTTGGTCGAAATGCGTTTCACGTAACTTTCAGTCGCAGGCATTTCGTGGGGGGGAAGCGCTGAAAATAAAAGCTGTAAAATTCAACGCGATGAAAAATACGGTAAACCCTTGTCCAAACCGGGTTTTCCCAACGATGATTTGATTATACACGGTTGAATAAATGTGATGCCTGTATACCCAACGCGTATAAAACTTAATTATACGCGGTTCCGAATTGGACACGCACTATATTTAAGGTATGTATCAGGCTCATAACCTGCGTGACCAAGCGATATTTTTCCATAAAGCATCAACATTGTGCAACGCGGTTTTGCCCATCGCGGCATTTTCCGTGAACGTAATCCCCACGTTGCGCAGGGCACTCCATCGCGAATGGCGTTAAAATTAAAATAATCAGAAAACGCTCGCAATACGAAGCGGGAATTGAATTGCATTACCAATTTTCGGAAAGATTTTTACAAAACTATACCAAATACGCGGAAAACCGATTATAAAACGCCGAATTAAAAATTTCAGACTAAAAACGTCCAAGCAAATTTTTTATGCGGCAATTACAGATGCGCCACGCCATCCATCTCCCGGTTGATGATAGATCTGCGACGAAACCTTTGAACCTGTTAAAACCGCGTCGGTTTTTTTTCATTCTGCATCCTAATTGAAGGCAAACATGAATTTTTGAAGCGAAAAAGGATTTTAGGGCTTTAAAATGATTTCTAACCGCGTGGAACGGGAATATTTGTCACACACCGAAGAGATAAAACCCATGACAAAGATGACAAAGAGCGGATATTGGACACTAAATCACGAGTCCTGCCGCGCACTGGCTCTCATGACAGGCATGCCCCAAGTCTCTCCACCTGGTCACACAAATTGATAAAAAAGTAAAGAGAAGTAAAATCCTAATCCGTCTATCAATGGGGCGGACGAATATAGATTAGTTGTCGATTTGAATAAAAAAGAAAGTCCTGTATAAGTTGTGATGTGTGTATTTATATGTATGTATGTACATATTTGTGTATTTGTACGCAGCGCCGTAACTAGGAAAGGCAAGCTAGCCATCTGCCCCGGGCGTAACTAAAGAAGGGGCGCAAAAATTGTTAATGGCAAGTTGTGCATGTCACAAGGACAGGGGAAATTTCACTACTATGCTTCTTACAGACATTACGCATAGCAGAAACTATAAATTTCGATGATGCTATATGAGTTTTCTGCATTACAATCACATATAATAACTCTTTAATATGAAAATATTTATACTTTCTGTATTTAAATTGTATGTGTAATTATGTAATTATATTTATAATTATGTACATTTACAGTAAGAAATTATATCATTTATAATTTATTTTTATTTATTAATTTTTCACCCTAAATCCATATAGGTATGTATTAGAGATTTTTTATGGAGGGGGCAAATATTTGGTAGTTTACTAAAATAGCTAGTCACAGCGCTGTTTGTACTTATGTACAGGGCTCGGTCTACGGGCAAACTGGGCGGCTGCCCAGGGCGCTATTCCGATCATTTATCTATGCATTACTTGCAGGTGAATAAATATTGCATATCAATTTATATCGAGGAACAGGCTTGTATCTTAAGGGCATTTATTTTAATTTTTCGTAATCAAATAACTTTTACAGAGCGATGTAAACATTAACGTGTACTTTGTAAATATCTCAACAAACATTTACGGAAGGGGGCGCCGGAATGCTATCTCTCCCGGGGCGCAAAATTTCTCGGGCCGCCACTGTGTATGTATTATATATATATATATATATATATATATATATATATATATATATATATATATATATATATATGTGTGTGTGTGTGTGCGCGTGTATATTTATTTATAAATTTCCATAATTACAGTATCATCCCGTTTATATGTGTACGGATTAACCGTGCAATCGTACGTTCTGAAGTAAGTTACGCATAACATGTACTCAGAGGTCTTTTTAAGCAAAAACTTTCTGATTATGTCAATTTATTTATCATTAGCTCACAAACAATATAATCAATTCTCTATACAGCGAGCGCAATACTTGATCTACGACTATATTGTAATATCAGTATTTGACGAAGCGATAACTTTTTCTCAAGAGACATAGTCTTAGTTAAGGTGAATACAGTGTGTGAATTGTTTACGTAAATAAATGTTCACGATATTTAATAGATATTTTCAAGAATTTTGTCATTAAAATTTCAACCATCGGATAATCCGTTTTTTTCACCATCATCTGTGCTAAGTATCCATTAACACGGGCATTTGAGGTTTTACTGAATAAGTTAAAACAGAGTCTTCAGAAGTAATAACATCAACTATCCTTTTAATAATGAAAACGTCTCCATCGCTTTCTAAAAGGCAATTGCATAATTGCAACAATGCACGGTTTCCTACTACGTGCTGATTAAACGCTCAAGTGACTATTGCCAAAAAAATTACCGCTAAAGGAACATTCCGAATCACTGAGATTCGCAGGTAAAGGCTCAACTTCTAAACCAATCTAACACCAAGAACACGCCAAAATAAATCCGCGAGAAAGAAAACAAAACAAAAACAGACACCGTTTGCATCTTGCTTACGTCCTCGGAGCGATCCGCGTCGAACCTGATCTAACTCTCGCATAGGAATCGAATGAGGTAGGACACACCCGTCAAAAACAGAGGGCGAAACAAAAAAAAAGAAACGTAACGAAAAATTAAAAAAATAATAAACGCGAAAGTTAGGAGAAAAAAACTACGAAACGACAAGACTAAGCCAATGTTTGGTCATGTAAAAACAGGGAAGAGCAGCGCGGGCGGAGGGTGTGAAACGAAAAAAATCCGGTCGAAGGGCTTATGCGAACCGAGGACGAAAAAAAAACGCGGGAAAGAAACGAAAAAAAAAACTAGCCAACACACAAAAGGGTGCACAGGTGCGAGGACCAAACCCGGCCGACTCGCTAACGAACTCTGGCCACCGCAGCAGCCGCGGAGCCACCATCGCACCACACGAATAAACTAGGCATCGTCGTGACGGGAGAAAAAGGCGGATTGAGGGGGGAGGGGTGGGGAAAGAACGGGAAAACTAAAAGGGAAGTGGAGTGGGGAGAGCAAGGGAGGGATGAGAGGGGAGTGGAAAGGAAAAACCGTCCGCCAAAACACGATAGAAATAAAACGAAGAAAAATAGGGAAACACCCCAAAAGTGGACTCTGGACAACATACACACGCAAACAACACACGGGCAGCCCTTGCGCGCCTTCACACACGCCTCTCGCTATCCCGCCGCTGTTTTACGACACGTGCACACACACACATGCACACACGCAGGTTATAGTGTGGTACACGGAGTGGATGGCGAAAAAAAAAACGAAAACAAAAGAAAGATGGCGACAACTACAGCACACACGCCGTCAAGCAGCCGTTTTCGGCTCCGAGAATAAAGGGCCATAAAATGTTTTCATCCCCTCTCCTCTCCCTCTCCTCCGAATGCAGTTTTTTCGCTTCTTTTCTCTTTGTTATTCGCGACGCCAAATATCCGTATGAAGAAATTAGGGCACGGGAGGGGTAGTGCCTGGAAAACGCACATTTTTTATTTCTAATCGGGTTAAATGATGTTTTGGTAACTTGAAGCGTCGGTTGCGTGAGATCCTATAACGATTCGATGCGTTAAGTCATTTTGGAATTGCGAATTTGATGAAGAACGGGAGAAAATTAGGCGTCCTTGCACGTATACCGTCTATCAACATACTTAAATTTAACGTTGATACCAGGTGCTGGGGTTTAGATAGTTTATCTTTCAGCACTCCAACTAGGGATACGAAAAAAGTATCGACACTTTACTCATATCGGTAATTTCCTTTCGATACCAAGTACTTTTGTACTCGATTCTTTTCTTTCGATTTTCTAGTGACATCGGTACTTTCGGCCCGATACTTTTGTGGTATCGATAGTTTTCATTCGATACATCACATGATTACGGTATCGATACTTTCGTTTCGATATCGTGACCCTAACTCCAACACTGGGAGCAATCTTCACAATAATACACAAAATATTACCGTATTTAAAAATGGAAGATAAAGCACGCGAGTTATATCCATGCTAATGGATAACGCTGTACTACCTTTAGTTTTATTTCATTTAACAGCTTAGCTCGAAAATTCTTTTACGAATTAAAACTTCTCTAGCTAAAAAAAGATAAAAAGATGTTGAAACAGTTTATTCACGTCCATATTCAATACTTTTATTGGCTTTAATAGCTTTAAAATCACCGCGGATGAGTTTCACTTCGTGTTCCTAAATTTCATAATTTAGCGTTATAAAATACGTTCGAATGGAAAACTAAATGGATCCCGCGTATTTGTGTGGAAAAAATAACGCGTATAACTAGACTATACAGAATCCGAGTCCAAAAATAGTCGTTGCGGTGGCAACACTCTCGTAATGAATGAGAAAAACTGCAAAAACGACGATATTTAAGCAAAATTCGAAGAAAGACAATCGATAAGCACAATTATACGATAAAAATTACAATCTCCATTTCTTTCCTCAGAGAATGGTGCAAATCCTGATCCGATATTACAATTCTAAGATATTTTATGTGCAAGAGAAAATTACTTCGCATGATGAATTTTATATTTTTCATGTAAATCAAACGGGAAGGATAGTTCTTGGAATCGAACCCTGGACTTTCAATCTTCGCAACAAAAACTATCCTCGAGAGCTCGGCTCCAGTAGCAAGAGATTTCCACCAAGTTCCATGAAAATCTGTCTATCGGTTCAAAAAGTAATAGCGAGGACGGACGGACAGACGGATAGATGGACAGATACAACGACGAATCTATAAGCCTATTTCCATTCTGGAAAGTAGGCTAATAACTTTCCGTAAGCGGAATGAATTTAAGGATGACACGCGTGAATGGTCACCGATTATGAACATTCATAAAGAGTGGCACCCAAGGGAAAAACCTTGCCGGCGCATATCCTAGAAAAAAATTGCATTTATGCGCTTTAAAAAAAAACACAACTCTCTTAGAGAGTGGAGATGTTCAACTACCACCTAACCTCTTCAGGGACAATGGTTTGGTCATTTTAGCGGTTTAAAAAAGTTCGCTTATGCGTCCGGTTTGTCCGTCTGTCTGTCTATGCGCTAAATCATCCTCAACGAAGGCAGATAGATACTTCGTTTTTTCACCAATCGATTTAGTATCCTGTCTCGTTGTGCGCGTTTTCTTGTCTAAGTCCGTCTCTCTGTCTGCCTGATGCGCTAACTAATGTTTTCTTACCGTTATTTATTGTATGCTTCAGTAGCTCTTTTCTTACTTTTCTTAATTTCGTTGAAGATATTCTCGCGATTAAGACATTAAACGGAGACTTTAATTTTTTTTAGGGATTCGAAGACCTATAAACAAGATTACCAAATTCCGATAACCTGTAAGTTGAATGTTTCAATTTCAATCAATAAATAATGGAACTTAATAGCAAATATGTGCCAGTCTCCTCAAAGAGGTCTACCAACAATTAATCTATTATCGCATCCTCTTGTCATAAAATTATTCTATACATTATTAAGTAGTGGAATAATACAACATTATAAAAAATATAGAGATCTATGAAATGGACTTCTCCGGATGAACTTCTATGTGGATAAATCCCGAAAATAATATTGTAGCTACTTACGAATCTTTTTAAAAGATAAAAAAATGCATTAAACCAGTGAGGAAAGAATTGCAGAGTAAATTACATAAGGCGCTTTTTTCGGGTATTAGGATTGTGACGTCATTACAAAATTATATCGTTGGTTGACGTCTAAGGCCTCATAATACTATAGTTCGCAAATTCCTTTCAAAAGCATTAATTATATCAACGCTATGTGATAATGTGTTTTCCATTTCAAGGCATTGGAGTCGTTGCCATGGAAGTTTTATTCACCATTGATAAAATCGGAATATTTCCCACTTATTTGGATTAAAATCAATCGTTCGCTCTTATTCTACACGGATTTGGTTTCATTTTTCAAAAAATATAAACCTGTCTTTCAGCTATAGAAATTTTTATATTCCGAGCTCCTATCTTAATTTTAACTAATTTTAAAATGCAAATTTATAATGCCCTGCACCGATTTCGTGCATTTCTCATGGGAGGGAGGAGGTAGATATGAAACTAAGGGGTTGGAAAAAGACACCGTTTACTCCCCTGCAGCTGATTCTAAACACAAAAAAATTATGACACGTTTAGCTCTCATCCTGAAAATTTGGTTTCTCCAAGTTGTAGGATTCCAGAGATATTTCTGGGACAGACGGACGGACAGACAGACCGAATACATGAGCGATTTATTTATAAAAGAAGCGCTAAAAAGCAACATTCGCGAGGGTGGAAACTTTCATTTTTCCCGTGGTGCGTTCTCTTCTCTTGCTCACTCCGCGTTTATTATTATTTATTTATTCTATTCTTCGATTCGAAATTTAAATTTCGGGTATTTCGTTAATACAGTTGCGTTAATCGTTCTTGTGACGCTTTAACAAGGAGGCAGCTGGAGAGGGGGAGGGAGAAAAAAGGAGGAGGGCGTGAAGGGAAGAGGAGTGAGAGCATTGTTGCGCGAGGCCGAAGAAAATGTTGAAAGGGAAAGAGGGTGAGGGAGGACGGTGGCGCCAGGCACCGCTCGCGAGTAATTTCCCAACCTGCTCGCAAAACCGAATTGCGAGAGAAACGCAGACGGGACTTGAACTGTTTTCGCTCGGGGAAGGATTCTCTCCTAGAATCTTTTTGTTGCGAGGGAGATGGATTCGCGGCGGAAGTGAAAGTGATATCAGGCTTTCTCCTTTTTGGGAGAAGGTTATTCGCGGGGAAAGAGCGTTTGAGTTAAAATGCCCCAATTAGAGCAGTACAAGCACCGTGGAGTAGGAAATTTTGCTAACCATTAAAACAGCAGCAGGTCTATCGAAAGCTCTGCTAAAATTTATAATTTTATTTGCTTTCCTGAAGTGCTTACGCTCAATACAATTTTTTCGCAAATTCAATCATGAAAGTTATAAAATTATTATGTTAAGAAAAAACACAATTTACCTTTGCGATGCGTTGTAAATGTATTTGTAAGATAAATCCATGACACGCAAGAATAATCTTTTTAACAGCATACCTAGTAAGATCGATTGATTTTTTTCTGTGTAGTTTTTCAAATTGTTTTGTCGTAATTTTTGGAAATCTAACCAACACACAGTAAAACCTGTCAAGTTGGTAACTCCTGTATGTTGACCACTTGCCTAAGTTGATCATTTATTAGGAACCGTAAAAAGCCTATCAATTTACACGTTTGACCCTCTTACTTTTACTCTGTGTAACTTGTATCTTGGCCATCTTCTTGCAATAATGGAATAGAAGTGTGTAAGTTTATATGAAGGGAAACAAAACTGATGAAAACGTGAAGTAATTAACTTCGCATCTTAATATGCGGATTAATAAGCATATGGTAGAATATCAAACAAAAAATTCAAGATGCATGAGGTTAATTTTCGCGGTTGCTTGGCCTGTATCGATGGGTTATGCAAGTCCATGGATACAACGCAAAAAAGCGAGCAGGTGTTTTTTGCATGCTAGCTCGCGAGCGTACCTGTGCGTGCGCACGCGTGATTGCGCTTGTGAGTGAGAGTGCGTGCGTGATTGAGCTTGTGTGCTTGTGCGTGAGAATGCGTGTGTGGGAAGTTCCCGAGTGTGTGCGAGTGAGTGACTGTGGGAGTGTGCGTGTGTGTTGAGTGTGAGTGAGCGTGTGTGAGATTGGAACGTATGCGTGAGTATATGTGTGAGCGAGCGCGTGAACGGGTGGGAGAGTGCATTAGCGCGCGTGTACATGATTTTTTACATTTAGTAGTAAGCGGAGCTTTGTTGTTAATTTTTAGAATTTGTTGTTATTTTATTTATCGCGTTTGCTGAGCAAGCCAGTACCTGTTTCCAAGAAGGCAAAGGAGATTTAGAGTACGGAGAAAGGATTATAAAAACATTAAATACGTTAATGATCAAATGCTTCTTGCAAGAAAGGAAACACAACTCCAAAAATATGATAAAAAGAATGGTAATAACAAGTAGAAATTACAGAATGGAAATAAATACAGAAAATTTAAGAGCATGCGAATATTAGGAAAAGAATAAAACTAGAACATAAGCTTTTAGAACAAGTTTTAGACCGTAAATACCTTAGAAACATCATACAAGAGATGAAATATGCACCGATGAAATAAAGACTAGAATAGCACAAAAGCCGCTTTCAGAAGAAATAAACCTCTACTAACGGCATATATAGAAAGAAAGGTCTGCGTAAGTAAGTGATAGAATGCTACGTATGGAGTATTGCTATGTATGGAGTTGAATCATGGACTTTTAAGAGAAATTATGCAAAATACATGGATAACTTCGAAATGTGGACATGGAGAAGAATGCTGATGATAAATAAAATGGACCGATAGAATGAAAAAAGAAAAAAAACAAACAGACAGGGCAAAACAAACTAAATAAGACATTGCCGAAGAAGAGAAAGCACGATTAAAGATTTGTTTGAAGGAAAAAGAGAAAGAGGACGAAACTGTTCCAACTGATAGAGGACTTGATGGGGAAAGAGAACTACCAAGAAATGAAGATTGCGGAAAGCACGAGTATTTGGAGAACCAGATTTCAGCAATAATTATCACGGGTCTATCTAGGAACAGTCTACCAATGACGATAACTTCTTTGGGGTTGACTGTGTTTCTGAAAAGTTGTAGTCGAGATTCAAGAGATACGTGAAAGAAAAGGGTTGCCAAGTGACACACAGAAAGTTTAAATTTGTAAAATTAACGTATATTATGACATTTCTATTACTTACTAGGTACATTAATGCTACTACTTTTATTTTTAAATAATATGTGAAAAATAATAGTTAATACTAAGTAGTACGACCTGAAACCTATATAAATTGTTAAAAACTTTTCTTATTATAATTTCATATATTTAGTATTATGTGGCAAATATGGTGATTCGTACGTCACAAATGTGACGAACATCGAAATCCCGTTGGACAACGCTGCTATGCAAATGATGAGAATCAATATGAGGAAGACAGAAATGTAGAGGGGAAATACGAAGAAGAAAAAGATGCAGAAGAGGTGATTTGTTCTCTCCCTTTAATGTTTAGAATGGTGTCTGTTGATAAGATAGAAAATGATGATGATGCACTAATCGCCCAAGAAAACGCACCTACTGCAACTGAATGAATTTCTTAAAATATAATATATAAGGAAAATCCCATAATCAAGCATAGAAAATTGAAAATGAGGATTGTGAATGTGATGATGATATCGTACATAGTGCATGAAGAAAATTTGAGTCCACCCTAACCCATAATGCGGAATGGAACAGCTCGGCGCGACCGGTTATGCGACGGGACAGTTCGGTGACGGGACGATTCGGCGACGGGACAATTCGGCGACGGGACGATTCGGCGACGGGACAATTCGGCGACGGGACAATCGGCGCCTGGAGGAAAAATCAACTACTTTTAGTTGGGTTGAGTGGTTGGGGTTGGATTAGTTTTATTCCCTCCCTCCGGGTTTGGTTGAGTGGTTGGGGGTTGGATTCTTGATACTTCCTTCCCCCCGAGTTAGGTTGAGAGGTTGGGGGAGGTGGCAACCCTACTTTCAACCCAACTTCTCAACGCAACCCGAGAGGAGGAAATAGAACGAATTCAACCCCCAAACACTCAACCCTACACTTGGGAGGGGATAGAACGAAACCACTCAACCCAACTAAAAGTTGTTGCTTTTTCCTCCAGGCGCCAAATCGTCCCGGCACCGAATTCTCCATCGCCTAATCGGTCGCGCCGAACTGTCCTATACTCCCCAAAAGGTGCTTTACTATATGTAATACAATTAATTAAATAATTTTCAGCCCACCAGCCTTGCCTCATGAATGAACTTTTTCATTTGCATAAAAACATTGAGGCACATTGGACATCTGCAAAGATGGCAACGAGGCAGACCAAAATCAGTGGCCATTTTCCTCAGAATAAAGAATATAATCTTAGTAAGTGATTGCCTAATATACAGCATACACATACTAAATAAACTCTTATACCAACGTCATTGTTACTGACGACGTCGGCGTTATTCTTCTAATGGTTGATGAGAATCTACAACGATGCACATTCTCAAAGGGACTCGTGCGAAAATTCTTGTCTAATTAAATTGCAGTGATGTTAAAGAAACAGAAACGTTATCCTTTCGAAACTGTACGACAAGCTTGGAAATTCAACCGTCTACGGGTGATACTCCTCAATCACCGAACTAAGAAGCCTCCCTTCGCTTAGCTTCCAAAAGCGTCAAATCGAAAAACCCGAAGCAATGATCGAATAACTGAGTTAGAGAAAAACAAGAGTGAGAGCGAGAGACATTTCCGAGACAGAGAGCTCATCACCATTCTTCTCCACTGTGAAAAATTTGAATTAATGTCAAATCTCCTCCCATTTTCATGTGGTATTGAAACATTCTCTCCGGCAAGGGCTAGCGGATACACACACACACACACACACACATGTGTGCATGTGTGTGTGGAAAGGCACAGTTTCAGCACAGTTTTGCTCTGGTGTCTCTGACACATTCCTTTGATGAGCCTAGCGTGCTATACGTTGGATGCTGGGACTTGTTCTGGGACAAGGAAGGAGATTGGTGGGGTGGGACTTTATAGATAGAGAAGCTAGCTAGTAGGAAGGGGCAAAATGGGTGAGAGAGGGAGAGTAGGGAAGTCTCGGGCCGCGAAGGAAAGTGAGGCAGAGAGATGGAGGAAGATAAATGTGGCATGATTTTCCCCGGCGCACCAGGTATCGAGTATATCCGGTGCCCGAGCACGAGAAGACTCCCTCACGTAAAAATGGCCGAAGGGGATTCATATCCACGAAAACTACTGCTTCCCTCCTTCTTCTTTCCTCTTCGGTCTGGCCGTCTCCGACAGGGAATAAGACCCCCGAGGAGAAAGATAGAGAGAAAGAGAGACCCTCAGGGGTAAAAGGGAACAGTTAGGGAGAAAGAGAGGGTGAGGGGAAAATAAGAAAAGGGGGTGTGCGTGGGTTACCCTTGTGAGATCATAAACAGATGAAGTAAGAAGATGGAAAAGTGTGGGGGAGGGGAGGGAAAGTGGATTAGAGGGAAGAGAGGAGAGAGAGGGATAAGAATGGAGTGATGAATGGACGTGTCAGAGAGGAAGACGAGATCAAGAGAGAGGAGTAAGAATGGAATAAGAAGCGAGATAGAAATAGGCAGGAAGGATTGGTATTGAATTAACGGTGATAATCAGGGGTAAAGTAAATGAGTGATAAGGAAACGATGAGGCGAGTAAAACGATGACGAATACATGGTTGCGTTGGCAAGGAGGATAGAGTATATATAAGGCGGAGAAAGTGGTACGAAAGAAATAGTGCAAGGAGTTTTAATAAGCGAAAGAGGAAAAAGATGGAGAAAGATAGCATGCTGAACAAAACTCCAGTATACGCAATAATATAACTGTTTACATTAATACAGTGGTTTCCAAAATTTGGAGCGCGCGGTGAGTAGGTCGGGGAAAGAGGGGCGAGGAGGAGGGGACGGGGGGGGGGGAGGGGGGCAAAAGAGTTGACATATATTTACTGTCTGTATAACTATCCTAATCGTGAAACAATATGCAACCGCAAATTTCTAGCTCTCAGGTGGCTAGGACGAATCTTTTGTATCCATATTTTTATGTGGATAGTCTGTATATTTTTGATGGAGATTATATTAATGGAAATTATAGGTTCAGTAGATATTGTTTAAGAACTTTGATTGAGCATTTGTAGATGATGAAATTGGGGGTGGGCGCAAAGGCATTGTTTTAGGTGAGGGAGACGCGGCTTTGTAATATTTGGAAACCACTGCATTAATGGACGGAGGGAATGGCGGTAGACGATGGACGATATGCAATTATTTTTTAAGGCAGATGAATTAAATAGTACTATTTATGACTACAAGCTGTATAAGAGCAGAAATTTCAATTTAAATATTTTAAGCGATTTTTGGTAAAAATCGATATTTTTGTAAAAGATTTCAATAATAAACTACCCTCCATTGTCACGCTATATGGCTAATTTAAAAAAGGGTTGTTTATATTCCTGTAGATATCCTACATATATATACACAACTGATTACACACAGACAGAATTGTGAAAAATACTTTTTCCGGACTCATGCGTGCATATTCATCGAAAACTAGAAGTTGATTTTTTTTCACAATCGGAATACTTTCTCTAAATTCTTCATGTATGATAAAGCTCTAATTAAAATTTGTGTGCAAGAAAGTAAAAACGATATAGAAAAAGGACGAGTAACAAACAGCAATTAAAATATGACGAAATAGAGTAAACGTAGAAACTGAATTAATGAAATGAAAGAAAGATGATGAAACGGAACAGAACTGTAGTGAGTGAGTGTGGGAGAGAGAGTTAAAATAAACCGTGCGATTGCTGATAACCGGCGAAATGGAAATGAGGAGAAAGCGAGTGATTGGTGAGTTAAAGAAGGAGAGAGAGGAAAAGGGACGAAATTGGACGAAAGCGGAAAACGTTACTACGAAGAAAAATTGAGAACTGAGAGTGGGGATATTATATAAATAATACACAGGGAGGAGAAGGAAGAGTGCTGCGAAAGTAAGGTATGGGTGAAATTTTGGGGGAATGTGGGAAAGGGAATGTTTCGAGGAGAGGGAGGAAGGCGTGTAAAAGGCTTGAAATTAAGATCAAGCCTGTAGGTGAGGCGAAGGATTTGGCGGAGGGGAAGGGAAGGGTGGGGAGGGTCGGGAGATGGAAGGGCGGAGGGAGGGAGAGCGTGGAAGAGGCATGGGAGAGGAAATTAATGGAACAGTTCAGATAGAAATGAGGAATAGCGTTGTGCGCAAGGTCTGTAAGGGTCATCCCGAATAATGCGCCGATTGAAAAATCCCTCTACACGCGTTTAAAACGTGGATGTATTTCGTATCTCCTTTTGGAAGAGCGAACCCTTTTCATATCCCGTTGTTGCAATCACGTGCGGCGATTTCGAGCGAACGTGGGCTGGGATTTCTTTGGCTCTTCAACTCGCCTTCGTTTCATTATCTCGGAGCGTTCGTAAATCAGTGTCAAATCACTTGTTCTACTGTATATCAGAATGATAAGCTATCTAAAAAATAATTTTAAAATATTAGCAGAATTTTAATTTTGTCCTTAAATTAGCGATTATTAGTCCGGATAGGGAAAAAATAAAGTATGATGGGAAAATTCATTCATCTTTCAGGTGCGGCGTTTTTTTAAAGTTAAATTCGCTGGAAATTTTATACAGTGAAACCTCATTTTTAGAGAAATAATGAAATGCACATAGATACTCGTTCTAATGAGTATTCGTAATATCCGAAAATTAAATGCCGTATATGTAACATAAAAAAATGACGGTGTCGGTGTTGTCGTTCGCTATAACAAAATTCTCATTATATGGCGAATACGTTCTGTCGGGGTTACACTGTATTATTGGCTGGATCTAAGATTGGGATAGAGAGGTCGAAGGAGATCCATTTGAAGGACACGATACGATTAACCCAGTAACCATCCTTAAGGAAATGTAATTTGAGAGTTCGTTGTATCCTCATGGGCAAGAACAGCTTCGATTTCAAAACAGCATGAGCGTCAACAGAAGAAGTCCTTATATTTTCTTTATCAGTAACGTATAATCCTCAAACCGAAGATTTATAGGAATAGAGTACAATATTATACGAGAACGAGAATCGATCGAGAAGGCAAACAGGAAAATTACAGATATAAAACAGTACGATGGAAAGAGGCAGTATTCGATTTGGTGACTAGAGCAAAAGTGGGTGAAACAATAAGATCCGAGTGTTGTTCGAAATTATGGCGAGAGTTAAAAGTAGTTAAAAAATTTTTGAAATACGAAAATATGGAAAGGAACGAGGAAAGAAAAGTGAAAAGGAATATGTAATGAAAATGGGAAGGATTTGATTTATGCTTTGGATGAAAAGTTCAATTTAACTACATGTCTTATATCACAAAAATCGCGTTTTAGAGCTTCTATGCAGAGACTAAAATAACGCAGGTGGAATAGGAACGCTAAGCGAGTAAGAGAGAAAGCTCGATATTTGATAGATGTAGTTTATCCGAAACTGATGTGAGAAGAATAAAACTATACAGCAGGAATTATACGGTTAGGAAATAAAAAAAATATAAGCAAAATTCAGTTATAAATAATAAATGACAAAATATTCCAGATCAGGAAAATTCGAGTCACTGAGATTCAAACCAACCATTATCAAAACCGAGGGGGAAAAGTCCAATCCGAGTTATGGAAAACAGAAACCAAAGATGTTCGAGTTACAGAGGTTTTACAATAGGAAAAATTTTAAAACAGAGAGGAAATTATGAGAAGGTGGAAAAACTGCACAGTAAGTAATTCTGTTTTATTTTTCGTTCTTGTGAAGCGCGACGCTACGAAGAAAAGACGACTTAATAAAAACGGAGGAAAGAAAATATGAGAGAGAGAGAGGGAGAGAGCAAGATGAATGTCGTGAAAATTGCTTCGTGGAGAAAGATTGAAGTAGTAGAAGGAGAAGACGACAAAGACTTAGAAAGAGAAAGAGAGAAGAGGAAAGGAGGACTGGAGTAGGAAGTGCGGCCTGGATGTGAGTAGAGGAAGGAGGTTTAAGGCGTGGGGAGGCTGTGAAGGAGCAGGGAGTGAAGGGTGAGGTAGAAAGAGAGAGCAAGGGAGAGAGGAAGAGAGAGAGAAAGGGGATGCAGGACTTGCTCCTTGGGTGATTTGCCTGTCAAGACCAGGAATTCTGCGCCGAGTATTCTCCCTCTTCTCCCCACACTCCCTCTTTCTCCTACCGAAATCCACCTCCCCCTCCCCTTTTCTCTTTCTCTATCTCCTCCCTCACCCACCTCCCTGACAGAGCCAAAAACCCTACATCTCCCTACCATTCCCTCAAAAACCCTCTCTCTGTCTCACACTCCCATCTGCCTCCGCGAAAACGCAAGAATTGAGTTCAAATACACACGAGGTCACTCGGCTCTTTTTAACGTTCTCGAGTGGAAAATGGAGGAGGAGGAGGAGGGAAAAGGGGACGAGAGGAAGGGGAGGAGGAAATTTTGTACTCATTATTACGAAATAAAAGAAGAAAAAACTCTTGATTCGTGCTGGTGTCAGGAAGGAAGGAAGGAAGGACGGGGGAGGTTCGGAAACCTTTTTGATATCCGTTTCCTCTCTCTCTCTCTTCAGTCTGCGTGCGTGTTAGATGAGGAACGCACTTCCCGAATGGCATTCTCGCCTCGGATATTCTTTTTTTCATCGAACTATGAGGGCAATCGGATCCAAAAGTGACAATATCGCGGAGCACGTAAATGTTTGAACGCTTGGTTATTCGAAGTGGGAAAAAATTGTCGGTTTGGGCGTACATATTTTTACGTCTCGATACATACAGAGTTCACTCGTTTGAAGGTCAAATCGCTCTGCCACAAACCGGGAAACTTTGCGGTTGTTTGATTAGTCAAAACAGAGGCACGGCTCACGGATAAAGCGCGATAATTCGTTCCGGTTCTCTTAAATGTGTTATATCGTTTTATTTGCAAAAGTTTCGAGTAACTGTCATTTCCTCGAAAATTTCAAGCTAGACAAGCGACTTTGCGTCGGGCGGAGTCTATAGAAGTCTCGAACGCCGATAAAATTCTGCGAAATACAAACATAGGGTGAGAAAAGTTAAACTAAAATCCCGACAAACAACCTCTGAAATACGAAGAGAGAGAGAGAGAGAGAGAGAGAGAGAGAGAGAGAGAGAGAGAGAGAGGTGTGAAACAATAAATCAGGAATACGCAATCATATCTGTATGAACACATCCTCTCTTATCAGGCGTGCATATAAAAGGATTGCAATACTTTTACGGCCGTCACATATGTATTCGGAAGGACTCCCGACGGTGCTTCAGCTTGTTGCAACTGCCTTGCAGGCGAGAGAATTATCTAAGGTCATCAGATTTCTTTTATCGTTTATTTTCGATCGCAAGCACTTTAAAAATTAAAATAATTACAGCGATAATGAACGGTTAGTCTCTAAATTAATATCATTCCAATATGGAAACAAAAATGAATCTCTGTGGCGCAAAATTATCGACTTTGCTTAGTTCGAGTTACGCAAAAAGAAACTTTTAAAACCCCTCCTATCGTTTGACCGAGTTTCCTAGAAGTGAAAACTTCACACTCGTAAAATGAAAGCGGAATCAATTACGAAGAAATCGCGCATGAAACCAGAATTATATTAAT
Source organism: Tanypteryx hageni (assembly GCA_028673005.1). Taxonomy (NCBI): domain Eukaryota; kingdom Metazoa; phylum Arthropoda; class Insecta; order Odonata; family Petaluridae; genus Tanypteryx; species Tanypteryx hageni. The sequence continues at coordinate 47,274,758 of CM054117.1, forward strand.
TCTCCAAAAAATTTTTAAAACGATACGAAATTTAAGGGGTAAAGCCTCGCTTTATCCAATAAAATACTCGCGAATTACCGCTATCCTCAGGTGGATGGATAACACATCCCTCCCCACCCCCACAGGTTCATTTCCCACAAACCCCGTTTTCGTACAACCGACCTCACCCCAATAATCCCTCCTCTCCCTTCTTCCATTCTCTCCTCTCCATCATTCACCTCCCCTTTCGAACGTCCTTTATTTTCTCCCTTCCTTAATTCTCTCTCTCTCTCTCCCACCAAAACGTATTTCATCTTTCCCCGGGCACTCTATGAGGAGAACACAACACCTCATTACGTTGGTTAGCCTCTATTGCCTCTCCGGCATCCTCCATCCGCCCCCTCTCTCCCTATCTTTTTTATGATCCCTAAACTTCCCTCCCTCCCAATGTTTCCATGCCTCGCTACCAAAGGTATGCTTTTGAGCAAACAATTATCCCCAGGGTAACAATCGACTCGGCCAACTTCACTCTTCGTCTACTCATCCCCCTCTTCCTCCTCTCTTTCTCTTGCTCCCCCTCCCTCCCTCTCCCCTAAGCCCCTTGCCCACCCTCTCCCATCAAATAACTCACCCATCCATAATTCCAACACCGCCGAGCCGACTTCCAGGCTTAACCTTTTCGGTAGCAGATAGTTACTCTTTGGAGAGTTAATTCTGGGGAAACCGACTTCCCCGAATGAATTCCTGGTAAGAGAGAGAGAGAGAGTGGAAGATCTTTTGATGGGAAAAAAATCAGTGCATTTACCCACTCCGGACTATTGAATCACCAGAAAGAGAGATAAAAAACATTTCTCGATAGATAGGTGGATGCGATGAAATGACCGAAGAACGGGTTTCTAGATTTCAAGAGGTAGTACATATCGACATATAACCATATCTCTACAATAGTCATGAAAAGGTAAGAAAATAGCGATTTGAGTTTAGATTACAAAGCAGTCGTCGTCGGCGGTGGTATACCAATAGTAGATTGAAAAAAGAACTATAGTGACAGTAGATTCTAAGAAAAAGATCGTTTTTAGAACGACTACCGGTGCCTGGTGATGGCTGCTTTGAAGCTGAAATGCAAATCAGACTTTCCCAAGCATGTTACGGTGATTGGAGATGCATTTTGGAGATCTGACTTCAGTCATAAGACGAGCTCGATAATTCTTACTTGAAGGAAAGTTGTGCGTGAGGAAACGGTCAGCTGGAAAACTAAATTCGTGGTTGTGAAAACTTCGAAATAAGTAAGTTGGGATGACGTGCAAATCCGATTTATTTCTGGCATACGATACGATCAACAGAACGCAATGTGGTCAAGGAAATCTGATTACTCAAATCCCACGATTTAATTGTGCGTAAATATTGCTTTTGATTTCTCCCGTGCGAATCTTTTATCGCGCTGACTCAGCTCTCGGTTCGCCGCGAGGAAAAATAAACTACTCCACACGGATACTCGCGAAACGGCCGATAATTATAAAAAATTGTTTTCGATTTCTCTCTCTCTTCCCATTTAACAACAGTGCTTACGCCCCGCGAATGTCTTCGGTTAACTTTCTTTAGTAAACACTGCGGGGATAATTAATTAGATGTGGATCGTGAATCTCCCGAAGAGAGACTCCATGATTAAAGATATGATCGAAGGAAAACCTGGAGGCAAAAAAGAAAGGAAAAGATTTCAACTGATAGTCGACTTAAAACAGAAAGAGTTACAAGAATCAAAGGAGTTTGCAAATAATAGTAAAATGCGGAGAACACGATTTAACATATAATCTCGGACCTGTCTGCGAACAGAATACTGACGATAATGGCATACATACCATTGGCTGCCAGAGTTTCTTATTTTAAAATTGTCGCGCAAGTTATTACGATGATATAGCTTTTTATTTTACTTTCCATTTATTTCACGTGTATATGCACATGCCCTTTATGGCACCAATGCCATGGAATAAAATTTTGGTTCGTACCAGAGAAATATTTTACCGTCGCTTTTTTGTGCAGGTGGTCTTAAACTGCAACTGAACGGGGAAAAACGAATGATTTTGAAATAGATGGTGGACTGTATGTCATAAAAATGTTAAACGGTTTAAAGCAGGGTCCGGCAGCTTACGCCCCGCGTGTAGGATGCGGGCCCCAAGAGCGCTTTATGCGGTCCGCGAGAAAAAGTGATCAGTAAAATTTAACAGAAAATTCCGTATATTTTCAGTAAAATTATGGCCAAGTTTTAACACCGCTAAATTATTTAGGCTTGATTTTTACTAGTATGAGACACGGAATCTCTAAGTAACTTCGGATGTAAGCACTCAATCGGGTCCGCCGAAGCTCTCGTGGTTCCTAAAGCGGCCTTCAGAAGCATCACGACCAAGAATGCGGCCCGTCATGCAGAGATGTTTTCCGACACCTGCTTTAAAGCATCCTATTCAAAATGGTATTTATGCTAGAGTCCTGCACGGGCCGGTCCTTAGGAATTCATTACAGGCCCGGGCCGGGTCGGCCTTTAAAATTTGCTGAATGTTTTAAAAAATTTCGGGATATGGTGGGCCGAAATATTTTAATCAGTGTCTGAAATTTACGTGCCTATACTACTTGCCTAAGTTTTTATTTAACCCATTCAGCAGGGAGGACGAGTCACACTAGTCCTCCGTGCTTAATGGGTTCGAGAAAAAAAGGGGCATGGGATTTTTAAGTAAACTAACTCAGGGTTAGTGAAGAACGAGTGTGACTCGTCATCCGTACTGAATTGATTAACATATTGTTTGCCTATAACATTATATTTGTGTATTTTGTATAGTAATTTATTGTGTTTGTGGTTTTCCAAGGCATACGAATATGTGGATTAAAAATAATCCTTTTCAAATCATTGAACAGCCCACAGATATTGGTAGAAAATTTGGAATAAAATAATTACATTTTTCGAGCAGAGGGGCTTTAAACGGGCCACGGGCCGGTTAGGGCCTAGAATTTCTTCGGCAACGCACGGGCAGGGCCGGGTACGAATTTGTATGGACCGGGCCAGGCCTAGAAAATCAGGCCCGTGCAGAGCTCTACTCCATCCCAATAAAAAACTAGTTTTCACGCAACTCCTAAATATGAAACGGTTTTATATTGTTTCGTATCTCTGTAACTTCGTTATTGCCTCGTCTACGCTTACTTTTCCACCCAATTATTGTAGAGTCATAGCAATGATAGGAACTCACTTCTTTAATTGGCGGGCCCTAGAGCCACGTGTTTCACACCCCTGTTCCTCACGTCAATTTCCTTTCATTCGAATTTTCCGTCACTAGAATTATATTTGACTCCTCCTTGGGTTCCACCAATAGATACTACATTTGTATTTTAACGCACGTAATGTATTTGCACCGTGAAAAACACCTCAATACTCGGATACTCGGTTGATTTATCCAACTGATCATATTGGAAGGAATTACACTTTACCCATGTCCGAAGACAAAGCCGAATCAGGCTAAAGATTAGAACGGAAGGGGGGGGGGGGGAGGCAGTGCGTTGAGATGAGGGAAAGGAGGGATAAAGGTAAAGGAGGGGTGTGGAGAGAGAGAGAAAGGGGAAGGGAAAGGAGGAAGGGATGAGGTGGAATAGGAGGTCGATGGTGGCTCTTCACATCAAAAGCCCAAAAGGCAGGCCACGGAGACCCATTCAAACGACCTTTCATGCCCAAGCCGCCGCTGTGAATCGGGTAGGACGGGTTAGGGGTGTGCGTTCACGGTGGATGGAGGTGCAGGAGAGGGGATGAGGGCGAGAGAGAGGGACGAGGATGGGGGGAGAGTGTGAGAGGGAGATATATAGATGGAGAGAGCGGTTTATGGGGCGTCACCTCAGCCCCAGAGGGCAGGAACATTGTGGATGAGAGGGGAGGGGGGAGTAGGGGAGGAATGATAGAGGGGGGTGGATAGGGGGGGAGGATGGATAGGGAGGAGGAAGGATAGGTGACGGGAGGTATAGGGGCGGAGAAGGGGAAAGGTTTTGGATTAAACGAAAGGATGAAGATGCAGCCTGATGCCGCCGGACGCAGGCATATCCGAGTACGCACAGAGGAAGGGGGTGGAAGGAGAGGGAGGGGGATTCGAAGGATCGGGAAGGGGGGGAGGGGTGAGAGGCAGGTGGGATTGTGGAGGGGGAGGGGAGAGGGGGAAGGGGAGAGGGGGAGGGAAGAGTGAAAATACCGGACGGCGTGTGATCCTCGTCAGAGGCAGACCCTCTTTGGTTTGAGGGATACAGCGGGGCTCCGACTGAAGGACAAAGGGAATATTTACCCTGATTAATTGGAAAGTTTTAGTTGAAAAGGTCATCGTGGGGGAGAGATGGGGGGAGGGAAGAGTTGGGCGCGCGCCCGCGTATGTATGTGGCTATGAATGCGTGCAAGAAGAACGCCCGATATATGAATGGATGGAAATTCCACCGATGGGTTTTGATAGGGAATGAGCTCGCGGGGTTGATTTCGTCGTTTTTTTTCTCTTTTTTATTGTAGCGGGGGAGGGGGTTATGGCTCGGAATAAAGGCGGAGTATCGATATTTCGCTCTTGTGCATCGAGTGATTTCGGACATTGCCGGTAGATGGCAAGATGGAAGGAGTACGATTTTTTTGTTGTTTTTTTTTTGCGGGAAAAGTATTCGGGCGAAGCCAACGAACTTCTGGCAAGTGGTACTGTTGAAAAACTTTATAATTTGGAGAGCGTTCGTGAATGCGTTTTTCGCTGCGCACGGAAACGTATTCGCCGTGAGAGGAGCCATTAGCTTTGGTAAACACCCGTCGGCGTTGTTTTTAGCTGGAGGAAAACAAAATTTGTCGCCGGGTTGACCGATCGCTCCTTTCGCTTTTAAAATATTTCGCTTAACATGTACATCCGGCATGTATATTAAAAAATTAAGTGAGCATTATCTGATAACTAGTGCAACAAATTTAATTAGCTCTTCGATTTACGCGTTTGATAATCAAGACTACTTTAACATCGATGAAGCGGTTAGGAAAAGCAGATGAGTGTTCCGGTTGCAAATCACGTGTCATGAGTTGCGATCTGGGAGTCACTGATTCTGAAAAATAGCCTTGGTGGATGACAAGCGCGTCCGCTTCTCAATGCCAAGTTCGTGGGTTCGAATCCTACTTTAGACTAGAACGCATATGACTGCCTTTGTTGCCGTTTAAAAATCTCTTAGTAAAAAGACCAAGAGAGTACTTGCTAATAGCTAATGGAAACTAAATGAAATAATAAAAATATATGGATCTGATTGACGGGTTTTCCAACCGTTTAGCGACCATTGACTTCGCCTCGATCCAGGGGCGTAACTATGATTTTGGGACCCGTTTAACAAGTAAAATTATTGGGACCCCCACCTATGCAAAAAATCGCTATGAAATAATTTTTGTGATTTTAATTTTTTTTACATTTCGATTCTGAAAATTTCTCTATTTATCAGTATTAATTTTGCATGATTCTGAGTTTCTACTGAAAGAAATGATAAATACTTGTATCTACTTCTAGGCATACAAGTGCGTAGGTAGGTTTAACTTTAACTTTGAACGAGACCATTTATTTAACGACACATTTACTGGCAATGTCAAATTCATCATCAAAACTGCACCTGCATTGCTATAGATTGAGGCGTCTGTATTTAATCGTTATTAAATCCATTAGTTCCTTGATGCACATATATATTTCAATTTTGTCTTTCAAAGTAGTGTTTGTTGATAGCGAGAGAAGTTCTTCACAAAGGCCTTCTTATAAAATTTGTGAATATTCTTTGATTTCTTGTTCATTCAATTTAGTGAGAGTCTTATAAGTATTATTTTCGGGACGTCCAAAAAGCTTGGAGGCCCCAAGCACTGCGTGGGCCTGCAACCTTCAAGTTACTCCCCAGTCTCGATCATCACTCAGATTTCCACCAAGGGAGGAGTTGGACTAGTTTTTTTTAAGTTATACCGCTACTCCCAAAAAATAGTCGCACGTCAGCCGTGGTAATCTCTAGAAATAAGAAGAAAAATTATACCGAGAATCAAACCCCGGTCTTCCACTTGTCGGGAGGATATTCTATAGCTAAGCTTTCGTAAAAGGATTTTAATCCCGATTTCCTGCTAATCCTGCTTCATTACAACATATTCCGACTGCAAAGTGATCCAAGATCTGCACTTTCCATCACGTTCTACAGACAATCTCATCTTGAAGTTTGCATTTTCTATGATGTTCTTCAAGGAGGACATCCGTCTGAGATGACTGATATTGCTACCCCGGCCTCAACCAAGAAATGCACTATTCTGAAAAAGAATGATTATACTGCCAAGATATTTCGTCGTTAGGATACCCCCCCGCAAGTGGAAGATGCGTGTTCGATTCCCGGTCATGGCAGAAAATTTTCCCTGATTTTCAGCTACTCCTTCATTCCAGCTTATGGGTACATTATAGTGATCCAAGGTGTACATTTTATATCTTGCGGTAATGTATGGTTTGGAACAAATAGTATCTTTCATACAACATCTCGAAAAATAACATAGTAGTCTCAAATTTTGATAGGGTTTGTCAATAACGTCCCAACCATACCCAATCCATATCGAAGTTGAAGTAATATTAGGAGAAGGTCGCGCACATATCTTCGTCATCTCATTTCACCGAGATATTACCCCACGCGCGAGATTCATCGACTTCCACTACAGGGAGAATACACCGCACAAAAAATTACACTCAAAAATTTCCACGGTAACAACGAGAGTGGGGTGCCGTCATCGAGGAGGAGCTTGAAGGCTTAAGGAGAAAGAGAGAGAGAGAGAGAGGGGAGAAGCTGGGAAGGAAGATATAGAGAGTGTCAAAATTGTGTGAGGCAAGGAAAGATGGAAGCTTTAGCTAAAGGAGAGAAATAGGAGGAGTAAGGAGAGAGAGAGAGGAGGAGGAGAAGGAGGAAGGCCTTTCAGGGGGGTCCCGTAGTTGAACGCGCCGCGGTGTTGACAGTCAGTTGTCGCTGACATGCAATCAACCTCCACTACTTCCAACCCGCCTCCTCCTCCTCCTACACTCCTCAATCCCTCAGTTCCTCGTCCTTATCCCCTTATAGGCCCACCTTTCACCTCCTCCTCTTCAACCTCCCCACCGACAGACACCCTCACTCCTCTCTCTCTCACCATCTTGAGGGAACCGCTCCCGAAAAACCAACCTTACCCCACAATCTCCACCTACCTCCTTAAGCCTCCGAGGATACCTCCTTTAACCCCTCCTACTAATACTAAGGAAACGACCACGCCCTCCCCCCCCTCCTCCCTCACCTCCATAACGCTCTCAACCCGTTCCTCCACCCCATCCTCCCATTTTTTCAACGCGAAATGCTTGCTAGCCTTTGAACCGTGCCGACTGGGTTTCGATCCTCGACTAAGGTTTTCGCGTATCGCACAATATAGGGAGGGGGTGGTGCGGAGGAGAGATTCGGATGGAGAGGGGAAGGGAGTAAAGGCTTTAGAGAAACAACAGGCGCCGTAGACGTCAGAGTGCGCTTCCGACGCAGGAAGTGGAAGTGAGTTGAGAAGAGGTGAAAACGTCATTGGCATTCTTGGATAAAAGGAGGAGATGGAATGGGATCTGGAGGGAGGAGGAGGTGGAGGGAGGGGAAAAGAGAGGGCGGCCTTATATGTACACGAGTGGGAATGAGAGAAAATAACGCGCGGAAAAATATAATGGAGATGAAAAAGAGCTGAAAATGAGGAAATTTTATGTGCGACGAAGATGAAAAAGAACGGTTTTTTCGGTAACATTGTCGGAGAAAGATTTCCTGAGGCCAAGAAAAAATCATTCTGCGAATTTCAGAAAAAATGGATCAAAAAGAGTTGGGTGGAATAAAAAGAAATACTGTCTCCAGTTGCAGGGGCCCAGGGATCGTGTCCTAACTTGGGTTTAATGGATTTAAAAATATTATATACTCTACGCTACATGACTATATATATGTACACACAACCGATCTAATAATACCCACCTTCTTCTTATAAACCATTATTCATAAAAATTTTATACCCGAGGTAAAAATATCTGGTCTAACAACCGAGCTAATAATACCCACCTACTTCTTATAAACCATTACTCAAAATATTTTTATACCTAAGGTAAAAATATCTGGACTACAAATGGAACAATTTATTGCAAGCAGCACGCGATGTATGATAGGAGAGCAATAATGCAGTCAAGTGAAGAAATCGTTGAGAGGTCGATAGATAAAGAATAAGTGACATGCTCAAATTTTGAATGCGTAAAACTCTCATTTTACCATAGACCAAACAATTTAGCCATTGAAAAAGGAAAATTAATTATAACAGCAAATATCGCAAAACTCGACCGTTTTTCATTTAAAGCCGTATCAGGAGAGAGTCCAAATTGCAGGAAATTAAATTTGTGGCAAGATGCCGGTGGGACTACTAAACATCTCGGCCATTTGCACTATTTGCAACCATAGGCGTAATTTTTGTGATTTAAGCGTATAAAATAACCATAAAAATTCAAATAAGCTGCAAAGAAAACGTCAAGTGGTGTAAAGCTTTTTCAAAACTTCAACTTACAGGGAATAAAAAATTTCGAGCAAAAATTGCAAAATAACCGAATTAAAGTTGTTTATACTTTATATAAGTGGAAATTCACATTAGAATGTCATAAGTGCTCGATCATGCGGCGCAAAGACTCACAGAAATATCGTAACTTCGAGTTTCATAGCTCGGAATTCAAAGGATCCCACGATATTTCTGAAATGATAATAAATAATAATTGATTGTTTTTAGGAACTCGAAATACACACTACGAAACCACAGGAGGCAAAAAATCCTCTCCTTAGCAAAAACGTATTTCATTTACATTTTCAAATTGTGCGCGCTGAGAAATACGATATCACGAAGTACATAGGAAAAATCACGAGTCACCAATCAAAATTCGAGATGAGCCAAAAATGCTGAATTTACAAGCTACGGGAAATGAATTCTCTCATTTCCAGCAAACCATACTGGAGCATAAAAAAAAACTAAAAAAATGTGTTGTTTACAAATTGCTGTTGTTACTAGCGAAGAGAATTAAGTTGCTAAATAATTATGTTAGTAAATGAATCGAGTCTGTTCTGCGGAGGTTAGATCTCGTGATTAATCATTCCTAATAGACTGTCTATCAATTCGAAAGAAATAATCAAGTAATTAAATGCCAATTGTATATATATATATTATAATTTATATCCAGTGTTAACAGATCGACGATTATAGAAAAAGGGTTTCGTAAAATTGGCACAAAAGCATTCCATTCTTCCTAGGGCACGTTAGTTTATTATTTTCTGAAAGTTATTTTAGAGACAAACCATCAGCAATTATTCTTTTGGATCGCAGATTTTTTATCCTTTCGCAATCTTTCTCTCCGGTACTTCAAAATGCATAAGATGAATTTATAAGAAAATTAATACACATATGCGTAAATATACTTATGAATACCTGCATATATATGTATGTGAGCGTGGGAAAATTTACATTGATATATGCGCACATCATTCAAAGCAGCATAAATACATATCATCGTAGTTAGTCTTTTCGTAGATAGGTCCGTGATTATACTCGATTACATGGTTTTCCACATACTTCTAATCTTCGCCATGTTCTTCATGTCTTGGTAACTCTCTCTTTCAAGTCATCTATGCACATATAAAACGAATATTAAACTTGGACATAAACACAGATACCTTATTTAACTCCCTAAAAATTTAAGTTTGCGGATCACATAAGCAATCCCCGACCATGTCTCTGTCACTTAACTCCTCCCTCTACCCTCCGCGACCCTAAACAAAACACAGAGAGAGAGACTGAGGAATCAAATCCATCCGAATCAATAAGGACAACAGTATCCATTTTCGAAAACAAAAGAAAATGATATCGGAAATCATCTTCTTTGCGAGCATAATTCTCTTTCGACACATACTCGGGACTTTCTCAAACCTAAGGAAGTCAAGGAAGAGAAGAACGAGGGGAAAGAGAAGGACTGAGGAGGAGAGGAGAGGAAGGAGGAGAGGAGTGGGAGGAGGAGAGGAGAAGGAGGAGGAGAGGGATGAGGAAAGGGGAGGGAGGAGGAAAGGAGAGGGAGGAGGAGAGGAGAGGGAGGAGGAGAGGAGAGGGAGGAGAGGAGAGGGAGGAGGAAAGGAGAGGGAGGAGGAAAGGAGAGGGAGGAGGAAAGGAGAGGGAGGAGAAGAGAGGGAGGGTAGGAGAGGGAGGAAGAGAGAAAAGGGAGGAGGAGAGGAGAGGGGAGAGGAGAGGGAGGAAAAGAGGAGAGGAAGGAGGAGAGGAAGGAGGAGAGGAGAGGTAGGAGAGGAAGGAGGAGAGGAGAGGTAGGAGAGGAGAGGGAGAAGAAAGAGCGCAGATAGTGAGAGGTCCGAAAACTTCAACGGCAGACACTTTCGAGTCGGACAGAACTGGCGGAGAGTGAGCGTGTTTGGACGGAGGGGAGAGATAGAGAAAGAGAGAGGGGAGGAAGAGGGGATGAAAAAGGACCAGTGTTTCAATCTAAACACCCTCGTTAGAATGAACCACGGAAATAATTAAACCGGAAGAAGGGAAAACCCAGGAAGTGAGTGAGAGAGATTCTATGAGAACAGAGACCCTTAAGTGGAGAAGCGAGATGGAGGAGGAAAAGGGAGTAGGAAAAAAATAAAGATGGAAAAGAAAAACAAAACACGCTAGCGAGAGGTGCCGTTGATAAGAATGCGAGTATGAGACAGACAATGAAAGAGGGATAGAGAGAAAGGAAATGGGGAAGGAGATTCTATTGAAGATTTTGAAGGAATGGGGAGAGTGAGGAGTTTAAGAAAGAGGGAGAGAGAGTGGAGTGGGAGAGAGAGAGAGAGAGTGGAGTGGGAGAGAGAGTGAGAAGGAAGAAGTCTGGTTGTGGCGTGGGTGTAGGGAGGGCAGAATGGAAGGGGAGGAGAGAGAGAGGGGTGAGAGAGAGGAAGGGAGGGTGGGTTAGACCCCGTAGCCCAACTGTCAGACCCAACTGCCGCCTGCTCACTACCCCTCTCCCTTGCAAACCCTTGCTTTACCTCCTCCATTCCTTCTCCCTTACTCTCCTATCTTAGAAAATCCCCTTCTCCCCCTCTTTCTCCTCCGAAGGAGTAAGGGAGAAAACACTATCTAACCCTTCTCTCACCCTGCTACCCGTCCCACATACTTGCACCTCCATTTATAGCGCAATCTCCACTCGTCTCATTCCTTTCTAGAGTCCTACCTCGTTTTCCCACCTACGCTACGCTCTTCTCAATATTTTGGCCCACCCTTGTTCTCTTCCTCTTTTGATTGCATGGCCCTTTTACCCTCTCTCTTCCCTTTTCCCATCTCTTCTCACCCTCTCTCCAATCTCTCTCGCTCTCCGCCTCCACTCTCTCTCCATTCCAACCAAATGTTTTTGAGAGCAGTTTTCATAATTCATATTTTATCCAATTTCCACAGCGCCCCACCCGTGGTCTCCTCTTTCTCTCCCTCCCTTCCTCCTCTCTATCTCCTTCGTTTTTTTCTCCGGAAAGTTTTCTCTCGGCTCTTGCGACCTTGCTTCTTCTCATTTCATCTTCAAGAAGAGAGAACGTTGGCTGGCTCCCTTTCCTGTCCCATTTCCCTTTCTCTCTCTTACTTTCTGGACACTCTTTGATTGTTAAAATAATGCTTTTGAAGAAACGTAGCGTATCTATGTGACCGAATTGATTGGGTTACTATTGGAAAGAATAATTTGTATGTGTGTGTTTGTGTGCGTATGATATTTGTTACAAGAAATATATCGGTGAAATACATTATTAAACGATGGCTTTGTAGCATGTAAATGTGAGGATACGATTTTTATAGACGTTGATGTACATGATATAAAGGCTATACGACATAGAAATATGAAATGGTTATATATATATATATATATATATATATATATATATATATATATATATATATAGTGTGAGCTTATGTAAAGGCAATACATTTTATTCAGCCAAAATTTCAAATATTTTTTTGATATTAGTTTGCATTATTCTAGTAATTTTGACGCATACTGTAGACACAATAGTGGATAGAACAGATATTGGAAAGTGTATGCACTATGATATAAAAATTTGGTAAAGGAATTACTGAAGTACTCAGAATAAAACTGCAATTGCAAAAAAATTTCCGCTATACAATTCATGACGGAAAGGGTTATAAAAATGAAATGGAACAATCTTAAAATTGTGAATCAGAGTGGATATATGAAATAACTAACACATAGGTGAATTCATTTGTAATAAAATATGCATACATGTGATGCAATAAATGAAAATTATTTCTGATATTTAATCGTAGAAAGTGCTTTTAATGTACTGAACATATTAAACAAGCCGTTAAAAATGAATGGTGATAAAGGTTTTCCTTCCTTACGAATAAATTGCATTGCGTTATTATGAAAAGTATCCCGGAAAAATGGCAGTAGTACGACAATCAAATACAACATAATAGCAAAGAAAGGGTCCCCTCTTCTTCTAGAAAGAATAAATCTTCGATATCATCCTGCTAATTTTTTATAACGTCGATGTCCTGCCGAGAAAAGAGTACAGCGGCGAATAAATATATAACCACACATTGGCGCCCAAAAATAAAACACACGAGCACCGCGCCTCAAATAAATCCAACCCCACAAACCGATAGATTGGAGTGATAAGAAATATACTGTGTATTACGTTTCTGAGGTATGATAGAAGAATATTGACAAATATCTGAAATCACCGCATCTATTCGGAGGTGTCCGTTTTATTCGGAAAAAACGAGGAAAAATTTTATTTAAGAAAACGAAAGAAAGCAATGTAAGAAAAGAAGATACAAAAAATGATGTAAGGAAAATAATGGAGAACGATGGGAGAGTGGAAGGTTATTGGAGCAAGGGATGTAGAGAGAGAGAGACAGGGAAATAGAGAAAGAGAGGGAAAGAGAGAGACAGAAGGAGTGATGCGTCGAGAGATAGAGCTTGTGAGAGGATGATGAGAGGGAGAGATGGTAACAGGGAGAGAAAGAGGGAGGGATGGAGAAGCGGAGAAATGGAGAGGAAGAGAGTTGGAAAGAGGGAGAGATGAAGATAGAGAGAGATCGTGAAGAGAGGGAAAGAGAAGAAAGATGAGTGATAAAGAGATGGCAAGTGAGAGACAGACCAAGGGAGATAAGAATAGAAAGAAGACAGAAAAAGGACAAAAGAAACAGGACGGGAGGCGCCGTCCCGTCGATCGAAAAAAATAAGACCAGCTTATAAAAAACGAACAAAAGAAGCACAGAATTCGCGTGCTAGAGCGATGCAAGGAAGGGCTCCCATCAGCGCCACCTATAGGGCCTTTCCCACTCGTGCTGAATTCCTATTGCTGGGCATTGTACACCCTGGGAAATGGATGGGGAGGAAACCAAAGGAGAGCGTAAGGGTTTGGGGAGTCGGAAGCGGAGGAGGGGGAATAAGGATGTGGGATCTAGGGCGTACTTATCTTCACGCTGCCTCTTAAACCCCCCTCCTTCCTACACCTCTATCACTCTCTTTCTCTCTCTGTCTCTCGTCCGCTATATCCCACCCTCACAAAAAAAAGTAGGGGAAAAACAAGAGCTCCTATGGGTTCCCATATCCATCTACAGGGGCATCACACACGTACACTTTCAAAATACATAGTTCCCCTAATGCGTCTACTATGGGCGATTGTAGAAGACTCTTCCTCTATACGAAAGGGCGATTACTTCAATCTTCCTGAGACGTAACTTACTTTCAATGCGTTTCGCTCGTTAAGAAAATAACACAACCGACAGACTGTTAATAATACATGTCAAATATTTCCTATACTTATAACGAAATGGAACTTCGTGATTTTCAGGTACCTTTGGAATTAAATACAGTAATGGCTGTAATGATAAAATGGTGGCGTGTAAAAGTTAAACGCAGTTTAGATAGAAATTTTCTTTCATTGCGGGTGATAAGCAATACTTATACATTTAAATGAAAAGAGTAACGACGCAGAGCACACAGCATTCGCTCGACGGGAGTAAAAAGAACCTCGAATTTAATTTGCTTTCAACTTAGTTGAAATACGAAGCGAGGAAAGTTAACAAAGAAAACTACAGGAATTAGGCATTTGAAATATTTTCTGCGATTAATCATGTGACTTGTTTATTGCTCTGCCGAGCATTCGCGTCGCAAATAAAATTAAAATCCGAAACCCGTTCAAATTACAACGCTCAACTTCCTGAAAAAATTCGGACGCGCTTTTACAGAGAGTCTCGCAACATTCATAAGCTCTCGTTACTTGCATAAAATATGTATTTACTTATTTATTTATTTACCGCACGCGGGCCCTACAACCCATATCCCTCGGAATCAGAAAACTAAGCACGTTTAGTCCAAATGAGCACCTAAACTTCCGCCTACGTTCCTCTGCAATCCTCTTACTTTACATACGCTCCCTCTCTTTCCCATTCCCACTCCGGCCAACCCTCCCCTCCCTCTTCCTCCCTCCTTCCCCTTTTCGCCGAGATCCAACACACACCGACGAGCGAAATACTCTGAACGAGGTGAGAGGCACGTCTGTCGCCGTGTGTCTCCTAATGCACACATGGGCCCTCTCTCTCTTTAACGCCCACGTCCCTATCTTCCATCCCCATCAGACATCAGCCCGCGAACGACGGAGAGAGGGAGCGAAGGAAGCGGGAAGGGTTAGAGAGGGAAGGGGATGAAATTGTTTAGAAGGAGAGAATTTAGGATGTGTTTCCGGTGCATATCTAGCCGTGGGGATGTGGTCCAGCGGCGATGGGAGAAGATCTGGGTGGAGGAGATAAAGGGAGAAGAATCTCTCAATGGAAAAGGATTCCGTGGACCGAACGATATTTGTTTGACGACGTCGAAGTTATTGATTCCGCCGCGACGATGCGTGACGAGGAATCGGGGTTGGTTCGCGTCGTTTTTTTCCTTCGGCCAAAACGCTTGCAAGAATAGACGCCCGTTTAGGCGAACTGATGTAGTGTCGAAAATGCGGTAAATTGCGGCGCTGGATGCGCTGTGAAAAGAGGGGGAATTATTTCCGTGGAATAGTTTATAATTTTTGGATTCGCCAAAAATAGAACTGAACGAGTTGGAAACTTAAGCTTACTCACTAAAATTACATCAATCGATTTTCCATCGCAAAGGCTGAATTATCTAAGCTTTCATATTCGAATATATAGAAATATACGTATGTTAATATATATAATGTAAAACTCGAAGATTCGAGCGAATATGAATTTTATTTGGATTGGAGTCCATATAAATTCAAATATGCAATCAAAGAACTAACAACTAATGGCATGCACATACCCCGAAATTTTCTTCGGGTGGAGGGGTCTGAGGCCAAAACCCAATTTCCAGCAATTGATTAAATAAAAGTCCTATTAAAATAGTATAAACTTTTATAACGGTTTTAGTTCACATAACGCAGCAAGTGGCAACATAGCAAGAGGGAACGTAGCAAGTTCGTAGCGTGGTTATAGCAGATTTCACAAATGTCTGTACATCGGGGGGGATCCGGACCCTCCCCCTGGGTACGTTCTTAGCTAATGGTAAAGATGTGGATTACAAGCACATACACGAGTATATAAATCTGTACCGTGAGGCGCAGTAATAAATTTCTTATAGCGATATTAAATCAATCATTGAAAGTTTTCCACAATTCAAGCGTCCCTTGAATTGCACTGTTTCGTTTTACACGTTTTTGCTTTAGCACGGCTTTTATTTTAGAGAACTACCCCGAATTGCACGGCCATGGATTTCGCTTTAGGAAGGTATTGAAACGGTACCTTAGCATTGAAAAAGCAAAAAAAAGTTTCAGTTAAATACAGAGGCTATCAGAATGGATTAAAGTAAGCAATGCTAAATATATCGTTACTGAATTGTCGCATGCTGACCTCAGTATGGCGCTCAAATGTAACTTCACGTATTCCTATGGGAAAATCTTTGCACGGTTTCGTTTTACACGGTCTTAGGCAAAATCGTTCAAAGGGATGGTTGGGAGTATTCTTAAAAGGGTGGACATTTTAAAAACTATGGCGGAACAATAGACCCCCAAAGTACTATGCCAACAGTATAAAGGAAAGAGATAACCATTCGTTAGAAAACCATTTCGTATTTTAAAAACTTTCAGAAAAACATCCACATGACTCCAGTCTATTAAAAAATAGTCTTCCGTAAAAATACATAATGATATAAATAATTTGCTGATAAATTGAGACATTTCTCTATGCTTGATTTATCAACGCTTTAGTAAAAGAACTTATAAAACGAGACCCCTTCAATCAACTCTTGATCTTCGGCCTATAAAAATCAACCCAACTTGTGGAATCCGACATTCCGTAAAATGGCTTTTTTTAGAATCAAGCAAAATAAAACTTCTGTAACCGAATCCGCAGATCAAAAAACAACGAATGTTCCACATTTTGGCAAAATAAATCGCTTTAATATACACACTCCGATTTAAAAAAGGAACGGAAAGATAGATAGAGAGAATAAAAAAAAACATTTGAAAATCATGAAGGAACTCTTCAAATAGATGGAATTTTCAAAATAAAAAATAACAACGACGAAGTTTCATATTTATATAAAGTTCAGACTTATGAAAGTTTCAATGTATCCTACTGCTCTACTGCTTACAACGTCCGAAACATGCACGGGAAATCTTTCTGAAAGCGCCCCCGCTGAGATAAAAGGAAATCGCCTAGGTTTTGGAACTGACAGGGCCGAGCGCGTCGCGACTGACGCCGAAATACTTTGAATGAAAAGGGAACAGACGCTGGGCTGAAAGGAGGAGGAGCTGGAGATGGAGGAGGGATGTGAGGGGAGGCAGGGAGGGATACCTTTTCCTAATCCTCCATTCTCTTTCTCATGATCGATTCCCGCAAAATCCCTTGAACATCTGAAAAAACTAGCGTCGGTTTATTTCCTGCTAACTGCCTGTTCTCTGTCCTTCGACATGCTTTCTCTCTCTTCTATTTCGGTCTATATATATTTCGTTCATGGCTTCTGTTTTATATAGTTTATTCGTTAGTATTTCTTAAATTATTTTTATACCATCGGTTTACACGTTTTCAGATATGAAATATGAGCTAATGAATGATAACCGACGTGCGACTTTGATCTCATTGCATATTTATAAAAAATAAACAATATTTCACCTACTGCTCATTTAATATCAGAGAAATTTACTCTGGCGGTTTATAGATATGATTTTCGTCTAATTTGAAAAAACTGTAAGCTAAAACTACATTCATACGAAATTGATGATCTAGATTCATAAGACGCAAACCAAAAGAATTTCGATCTATTAAAGGTCTTGTGTAGTTAAAGTTTTACCATATCAAAAACTGTCTTTGAGGATTCAGTTGGCTCAAATAGGAAAGTATAAATACGAAGAATACAAATCCCGTCGCATTTCCTTTGAGATTTCGCAATGTTTGTTTCTCGCTACAACACTATCTCCATGCTCACGGATTTCATTCCCAGAGAGCAAAATAAAGTGAACATTTATAAGACTGAGTATTTTCCATGGTATTAAGTATGGATGTGAGAAGTACAGGATTACTCTATATTTACCACCACCTTTAATCAGATATACATCGCAGTTTTTCTTCACCAATAGTGTAATACCTTAATACACAAAACAGGATGAATTCACAATTTTAGTCATTATGTTTCTTGAAATTGCCAAGTTTTAAAAGAACTTCTCAAATATTCTTTCATTTTGAGATAATATAAATAAATGTAACTGAATTTTAGGAAAAAATTCGGTAGTAGCGAAAATGAATATAATTGATTCATACATTCGAATTTCTCTATCCATCTTTCATTATTACCATGGAAACTGTAGCGGAGGATAAAAAATTACACAATCCTCTGGAAAGTACTATCTACCGAGAAAAAGTCTCGCGGACACGATCATTAATCCACGACCGTGCAATATCGCAAATAACACCAGCTTCTCATGTACAACCCAATTGGCTACAACTATTTCGGGATTATACCACTTTTTGAGCGGCCTCGATTAAAAAAACACATGAAACCATCTATAGGTCAACGATTCGTTTTATTTCGATATATCGTTTTATTTATTTTCTCCCCTCCTTACCGCCGTCTCTCTTTCTTTCTTCCTTCCGTCCCTTTTTACAACACCTCTCTCTCTCCCACTCTGGTTTATATAAGCTTTTTCCGATTCGCGCCTTTTCCCCAAAGTCTTCCTCCTATCGCCGCGTCGCATTCTCTATCAGACAGTGGGGCAGACACGTGTGACCGAGCGCGTGGACCTGACAGCTTTATAGGGTCACCCGCACTCTCTTCTCTTTCCTAATCTCTCTCTCTCTCTCTTAACCCTTTTCTGTGCCTTAACCTCCCGCCCTTATTTATATCTTAGCGGCATATCCCTCCCTTCCTCCCTCTCTCTAACCTTCCTTAAACTCGCACCAGCAAGCAGCCTCACCTTTACCCGATGTCCTTTGACAAAAATACTCGTGCACCTTAACCCGTTCCCTCCCTTTATAGAGACACCCGCTTTCCTTGCACCGGGCCGGAATGCACATTCTTTACGGCCATATAAAAAATACGGGTAGCGGATTGCCAATTTCGAGAGAGTGGCGCAGTAGTTCTTTCGGTGAGAAAGAGCTAAAAGGTGGTGCATGTAGGCTCAAATAGCGCCCGTTGGACCGTAAATATCCGTTTATTTTTTTATTAATGAATTTCGAAATAGGGAATTCATACTTTCGACGCGACGGTTCCTTTGATGATGATCCCTTGTTTACCAATCGGAGGAATCAACCACGGTGAGTTTCTCCTCAGAAAAGACAGTTTTCGGTGTAAATGTGGTTTTCAACCTTTTAATGTTGGGATAACTTTGAAACAGAAAAATTCTGCTATGACCGGGAATCGAACCCGGGTCTTCCACTTGCCGGGCGGATATTCTACCACTGAACTACCTTAGCAGATAATCTTTCCTGTTTCTGAACGCGGGTGTTTTTCTTAGTTGGCTTTACAATGGGTTGCTGTTTTAATGGGGCCTATGTATTTGTTAGGGGAGCCGGTGGTGTAGTAGTTAGAGTGTTGACCCCGTCATGATCTGCTAAAAGGGACATCCGCTTCGAATCCTTAAATAGGATTTTCTCCGAGGACGCCTGGCCCCCTATCTGTGCGTGTTGGAACTAAGGAGACGAGGACTAGCCAATGAGAAAAAGAGAAATGAGGAGCACGCTCAAATCAACACTCTGTCCTTCGGAAGGGACGTTAAGCTGTTGACCCCCTTGGTGCTCTTCGTTAAGAGCAGGCTAAAAACCGGCACCAGGTTTCTCTCCTCCCTTGCAATCCAGCTTTCACTGCACTACCTCTTATACACCCATTGCGCGTAGGCAAGAGGTGAATCAGCAGGGCGTAAAACAAACATGTAGTTGTTGGGTGAAGTGGGAGGAACCATCGATAATATTTTGCCGCGGGCTCTTCCGCTCCTAGCTAGGCCACTGATTCAGAAGCAACTCAAATATACAATAGCGACTTCTTTCTATATCACAGTTGGCTAAAATTATAAAAGGATTATCTCCACACTTAATATATGATAATCAGAACACACATTTATTATTAATATACTTTAAAAATAGATTAACATCACCGAAATAGAAGCATGAGAACAATTAAAACTTCGAAGAGAGGAGTGAATAATGTTATTCACTTAGTCAAGGTAAAATTAGAAAGGGATCTCCCGAGGGGTTATTTGCGACCGAGGTGCATCGGACGCTTCTGTTCACGCTTAAATCTACTCTCGGATAGACTAGGAAAACCCGCACACGTGCACGTGGAACCGCCTGTGGGGGTCAAAAGGAAACACTGGCGAAGTTGGTTGAATCGCGTAACCAAGCAATTGGGAAAGGAACACGTGCGTAGATGCAAAGCAAGTTTCGCAGAAGTCCTCCCTAACGTGAAACTTATCATATTAGCGTGTTACGTCTTAAGCAGCAACGAGCATCCTATCACATAAGTTTATACACATATTTAAGTGCACTTTGTTGTAAATAGCGGTTGAATAGCTATGGGTAGAATTTAGAATTACAGTTCATTAGTTATTTATAAAGCAGTATAATTTGAAATTCAGTTATGTGGAAATTAGATGTGCCTTTTTGATTGCTTTTGACATTTATTCGGACGAACGTTTTTCAAGTCTTCGAAATGAATGAATGAATGACCGTATGTGCGGCAAGGATTATGTTATTCCATTAAAAATAAATTTAAAACCAAAATGGAATTAAATGCAGAATGTCAACACTTGTGCGAAAAGGTAATGATGAGAGATGGTATTATCCTTCAAGAGGCAAGTGGTGATAACTACCACGAAAATTATAACAAACCTCAAAGGAGAATTATTCATAATAAAAATATCAGATGAAACGGAGAATTCTTCTCTTCCTTCTTGGAGTGGATCTAGCCTCACATCAAATCCTTAATGTGTGATCTCCGGTAAAGCAATGTTTTACACTGTAAACTTTTCTTACGCCCAGCATTATCTGAAGGCATAGCATGAACTATTGGTAAAATTAGAGTATGCGGAGATAAATAACTTAGCTACACTTATCTTCCGAAAGAAAACATTAGAACATGATTAAAGATATGAACGTTTTGTATGAACACATACAGAAAATCAGAAATAAGAACACACCTTTTCATATAGAAAATATGCTACATTGATTATATTACAGCTCATTTTATTACGGAAACTATACTGGTATTTTTGCCTAGAGGAAGATTTAGCCATTCCAGAGACATTTACAGTGTTTTCAAGTTTAAACCCCTCCACTGACCTCACTGCCAACTTAATCGTTGATGTGATTCATAATAATCTATGAATGTAGCACACGCTATGAAATATCTTTGTAATTTTCACGGTTTTACAGTTTCCTTTTATGCATTTATACGAACATTTTAAATTTAGATGATGAAAATCTCCTAAATTGAGGGCTCTCGGAAGGCTCTTTTGCGCCTGGTGATAAAACCGCGACGCTTTTCAACTCAAATGATAAAAATGTCAACATAGACGACATTGAGAATTCCATTCGCCAAAGAATTGCCGCAGGTGCATCGAGTTAATTTTCCGACTCACGAACTCATGGTCCAGAGTTCGAATCTCTTTCGTACTCTATGAGTGCTTGCGACGTGTTTTCCATCATTCAAACGTCGCATGTACTTCGTCCTAAACAGCTACTCCAAGAGCGTAGAGCTAAAATAACCGATAAATCAAGTAGGAATAGGGGCAGGTGGAGAAAGGAGAGGTGAGTTGAAGTAAGAAGGAAGAGGGGAGAAGGAGTGTAACTAGGGAAAGAGAAGGTGTAGCAAAGTGGCTGAAAAAGGATGAGGAAAAGGGAAGTCTTAGCGAATCGGAAGGGGATGGAATCTCAATGAAGTCTTTCGATAAAGTTGGGACTACAGTTGGGAATACAGTTATACTCCCGCTGTAACAAACGGATGTCTAAATCCTTCCCAATTTCTCTGAAAATTTTTGTAAAGGAATGCGATTTGAGGGGATTCATTATTAGTACTTTTCGTCATTCCCAAAAAGCACTATTATCTTCGTAATGTCAGTCCGTCCGTACGCATATATCAGGGAAGAATTAGCTCAACCGATTTCAATCAAATGTGGTACATAGAATTTTCACATAAATACATAACCAAAATGATATATTTGGACCGGATCGACTCATCAGGGATGCCACAATTGCAAAATAAATCTTTTCAGTAATTATGAATTTGGAAGGAATTGACCAAACCGATATCAACGAAATTTTATATGAAGGAGGTGTACAATATAGAAAAACAAAATCAAGATTTTAGTAAAGATACAGGAAGCAGGGCCGCAACAATACAAGAAATAAAAAAATACTTTTTGTACGTATTTGTGTTGAACTGTCCACATCAATTTTAACCAAGTTTAATATTTATAATCATAATGTACACATATATGGAAAGCCATAATAACATATTTAGATCGAATCAGCCAAATAGGGGTGCCACAATTACAAATTAAACTCTTTCAGTTTATATGGATTTGGAAGGAATTGACTGAACGGATTTTTGTATATAAGATTTGTAAAATATACCATAATGAAATCAAGATGTTTAAAGCGGATCTAAAGAGCAGGATTACCACAGTAAAAAGTAAAATAATATTTTTTACACGTATTTCTAAAGAACTGACCGCATGGATTTTAACCAAATACGGTATATGTAATTTTCACATAAATAAATAACCAAAATAGCATATTTGAAACGGGTCGACTAAACAGGGCGACCACAATATCAAGGTTAGAATTTATCTGTAACTATGGATTTGGAAGGTATTGGCTGAACCTATTTCAAAAAGACATTTCGTTTGTAGGGCGAGTATAAAATGACATAACGAAATGAAATGTTTAAAAAGGATCTAAAAAGCAGGGCTACCACAATATAGGGAAAAATAATTTTCTGATTGAAAAACAAATACAATAGTATAAAAATTAGTACAATAGTAGTATTAGTATATATATTAAACTACTGCGAATTTGACGAAAAGCAATTCTGTGCCACGGGAAACCCGTGTACATCCCTATTGCTTATATAAACAGGTTCCAATGAATTTTTATGACACAAAAGGGGCGGTTTCCACTAATTTCCTGTGAAATATAAAGTTTAAAATTATAACAAAGCCCCTATGTAAAATAAGAGGCATTTCAGAAAGAGAGAGGCAGAAATGGAAAGGGTAGAAAAGAGCAGAAGACAAAGAAAGAGATGAGAAATGGAAAGGGAGAAGAGGAGAAAATGGAGAGAGGAGAGTTAAGGAGATAGGTGAGACCCAAAGAGGTAAAAACAATAAGAAAGAGAGAACAGGAGATATTCACAGAAAGAAAGGGCAGAAATAGAGGAAGATAAAGAAGGAATAATAAAGTGGAGAAATGGAGAGAAAGAAGGGTGAAGGGAGGAAGGAAAAAAGAAAACTAGCATATAAGCAGAAATATGAAAGAGATTATTACATGATAATAGGGCACAGATCAAAAGAGTGAAAGAATAGCTGCTGATAATGATCATTATAAATGGTTTTTTTGATGCTTCAACATCCTCTCCCTCATAGTCTTTTAGTAATTTGCACCAGGTAGATAGATATAAGGGTGCTCTAGGTCTTACAGTCTAGGACAGGGGTGCGAAACCGGCGGCCTTTTGTGATACTCAGTGCGGCCTTTTGCATACTTGTCTAAACATACTCATGAAAGTTACAGAAAGAACAAACAAAAGATATGTATTTTGCATCAACAGAATGTTTGCGCCAAATCTTGTTTTAAATGACACATTACGTATAGTTATTGGTATTGTGAACTACATTTGAGCAAATGCTTCACGGCATCGCCAGTTTCGCACCATGCTTCAATATGACGATGAAACATTTAGTGTAGGTCTTCCAAACCATTAAGTGAGCTGGATGTCACAAGGTCAAGTACTAGAAAATCTTTTAGCTTTGCGAAAACAAGTCACGAGTTTTTTCAAAGAACAGAATAAACCTTGAGAAATTTTGAAAAAAGATTTCTGCAGAAATGTTGCATATTTGTGTGATTTAATGTCAAAACAAAATCATTTGAATACTTCTCTACAAGGTAAAAATAAATCCATATATGAAATGTTGCAGCAAATTCAGTCATTTCGGAAGAAGTTGAATTTTTTCAAAATTGGCCTTATCAGATCAGTTATTTCAGCCGAGCATTTTCCTGAACTGGCAAAGTTAATTGATAAACAAGATATGAATAAAAACTTGCAAAATTGGAATATGAATGAATATATAGGTGTTTTAGACTCCTTGATTAAAGAATACAATAAGAGAGTTAAAGATTTTGAGAAACATGATGCCACACTGAGGTTAGCTTTTCAGCCACATCTGGTTGATGTCTCGGATGCACCTGAGGATTTGCAGATGGAGTTGATTGAGCTCTCAGAAGATAACATTCTGAAGCCTCTTTTCGACAGTAAAAAGGATCCTATTGAAATATGGAAGAATTACTCTCTTGTTTTGGCACAACCTATTGTTGTAAATCAACATTTTCACATATGGCTCAAATGAGACGTGTCTGAAATCACAGATGACAAACACTCACCCAAGTTCTTACCTCACAACAAACATTCACAAAAAAATCATTAAATTGCGTTTGCCTTCTTATTTTGATGAATGTGATTGAATGCAACATTTTATTTACATGTACTTAATTTGTTTTAACTTCTTTACAGTTTATTAATATATTAGCAAATATGAAAAATTTAAATTTTTTGCATTAGATTATAAAGTCATTATATTATGTTAAAGCCTTCAAAGTTTTTAAAAATATTAGTAAATATGAAGAATTGAAATATGCATTCGTTAAATTAAAAAGCCATTAAATTGTGTTTGCCTCTTTATTATTTCGATTTTTATAAATGTGAATGTATGCAACGTGCGTCGCAATGTGCGGCCTGATGAGGTCTCCGTTAAGTAACATTTGACCTTCCAATGAAAAAAGGTTCCCCCACCTCTGGTCTAGGATATAGTTGTTGGATGTTGAATGTAGCAATCGTAAAGAAGTTTTTTATCTAGTTTAGTAATGATTTTAATTTAATTCACAATTAATAAGTTCGAAGAATCTTTCGCCTTCATATACTGTCGTCCATTTGACGCTATGCTGTAATTGATAGAGCAGAGATAGTGGAAAAAAAACATAAAATACAGTCGAGAAATAGGGGGTTAGAGAATTGATGATGTAAAAAGAAAGAGGAAGAGAGAAAACGAGAAGGGTGGATAAATATGCGAGGGAAAGGGAGAAAAGATAGGATTAAAAGAATAAGAGAGCTTTTAAGCCAAAGCATCATAGGAAGAGAAGGAAGAGATGTAGAAATAAAAGGAGAGACGGAAAGAGAGGAGAGGAGGGAAGAAAATGAGGTCATGAGGAGTGAGAAAGAGAGAGAGAGTAACAGAGAGGGGAACCGATGGAGAGGTGGGAGAAAGAGACGGAGGAAGGTTAGAAGACCCGCGTATCTCCAATTCGCATTCAGCCTTCTCCCCCTTCAACCCCCCCCCTCCACCATTAACCCATTCCTCCCCTACTCTCTCTCAATCACCCCATTCTACCTTTTTATCAAAACCCCTATCCTTTTCCTCTTTCCCTCATCCCTCTCCTTTGCAAAGCTTTCAAATAAAAAAAAAGCCATAGGTCTTCCTGAATGTTTGCTATCTCATCCCGCCACCGATTCTCCCACCAACTCCTCTCTCTCTCATCGAATACGTATTTGTCTCTTCTTATTGGGTTTCCCCAAAACGTGCCGATGCAATCCTGTCCGGAAGCTCGTAAGATGACTCCCGGAGGACGCGAGTTGAAACCGCAGTGAACTATCTTTTCCGTGCAGTGACGCGCGCCCTGTCATCTCTCAAAACGGGGGACGATTTTGATAAACAGCTCCGAGAGGGAAAACGTGTCGATGTTTTCGCGAGAGTAAAAGATGCGTGGAAAGTCAAAGAAAAAAGCATCGCGATTTTCAGTTTTTGCGTCTTTACGGAGGAAAAAAATGCGACGTTAAAAATTTCGCGAGACAGTGCTCAGCGGTAGAATTTAATATAGGAAATTGAAGTTAAAGCAAAAATTGATGTTTTTTTAAAGCGAAATTAATCTTGATATCAGAGATGATATCAATTTAATGTGCATTGGGACGAATATGAATCGAATCGTAAGTAGTAGACGTTTAGTCAATAAATTTGGACTAATTCGCAAACGAACGAAAATATAATTATAAGTAATAATAAAAATGGTGGTAATATAAAATCATTTCTACACATCTTTGTGGATTAGAGAAATTATCAGAAAGGCTACATGCAAATTCTGGGCTTCCAGTTGGGAAGGATGATTTACTTCATTAATTATCATTTCGGAACACAAGGCGTCACGGACTGGACAACCTCAACGTGCAACATAATCGCGTTATAATTCCCACCTGCTATGCGCAAACACGCCCCGTGACCAACCACCGCACGGAATATTCCCAACAAAAGCAGAAAAGAGAAATCTCTTTTAAAAAACAACGACAAATGGCAACTCCGATGCAAATCCGCACGCAACATCGCCGATATTAAAAAAATATAGAAACATATGGGATGTGAGAGAAAGAGATAGAGAGATAACTCCCATTGATTATATTTTCAAGTCCAACCTTTTTTTACGCGACCTATTTTTTCATCGAAAAGGGTATTACTGTGAATCGAATTGTCGCGTGACTAGAAAACTTTGCTATTTTTCCATCCCACACATATATCAACGACCGGAAATGGATGAGAGATAGCGAAGCCTAAAGATTCAAATTGTCGGACATAGAGGGAGTGGAAGAGGAAAGGATAGAGGGAGAAAATAAGGGTAAGAAAAAGAGGGAGAGGATAGATTTGGAGAGAGGGAGGATAGATAGATGCATAGCTAACGTCTTTATTTGTGTGAGATTGAGACTAGACAGTCTTTTCATCCATCTAACGATCTAACTCATTATCAATTTCAGACAAGAAGAAAGTAACAAAATAAAAAATTACGTGAAATAAAGTGCTACATAAATACAATACCAAGTTAGTAATATTGTAGATGAAAAGAATAAGAGACTTGCTTGTGGGCGAAAAAATGAGGATAATTAAAATGCTATGATGCCCAGGGAAACCCCCACTGCAGGAATACGGCCACGCAAGGAGGTGGGTGAAAAACCTGCGAAAACTACTTATAGCATTATTTGAAGAGAGGAGAGAGAGAAAGTGAAAGATGGAGAAAGAGAGAGATGGGAGAAATAGTGCCCGAGGAAAGAGGGAGAAGAAAGAGAGAGATAGA
Source organism: Tanypteryx hageni (assembly GCA_028673005.1). Taxonomy (NCBI): domain Eukaryota; kingdom Metazoa; phylum Arthropoda; class Insecta; order Odonata; family Petaluridae; genus Tanypteryx; species Tanypteryx hageni. Next base: position 47,301,657 of record CM054117.1, read on the forward strand.
GAAAGGGAGAGAGAGGGAAATGGAGGAGATAGAAAATGGAGGAGATAGAAAATGGCGGAGATGGCAGTGTTGTACACGTGCAAGGCCTCCCCCACCTATTTCCATATCCTACCGAAATGCAAACAATGCGAGTTTGAAATCCTAACTCGGAAACGATGGCTCGCTAATTACTCACTCCGGCGTTCCGATTTCAAATCTCCCGTTCCATGGCGTTCCTACAACGTTATCGTTCCTAGATGGCTTTCGCGTGCGCTCACTCGCACACAAGTCTTCTTTTTTATTTGTCACCGCCTCGCGTCAAGTCCGATATACCTTGCTGTTCGGAGCTTTTATTTTTTTGGGTTGGGTGGCGCCGATAACGAGTTCGCATCTTTCGAACAAAAGATCTATTTTTTATAATTATAAATTCAGGTTATTTTCTCCCATCACTGCGCCTGTATATTCCACGTCAGATTATGAAGCGTTGCGCATTTTGATTGTCTGATTGTTAGCTGCGACTTTTAGTAAAATTGTTTCATGTAATCCATTGCAATTATATGAAACATCGGCTTAAAAGAAGCGTCTAAGCAATCATAAAATTTCATTTGGTTAAATACTTTTCTGTTGATAACTTTCCCCTGCTATTATCTGTTTTACTTTATTTTTAGCAATTCTCAAATTAAACCTATAATGATGCATATAAAATAATTCCAACATTCAGACTCATTATTTGGATTTATATACTCAGTTCTACTATTTATTAAATATATGACCTAGTAAATATCAAATCGTGTGAGAAAGGCTATATATTATCAGTAGGAACGACGATTGATAAAATAAGAAAACTTTAATATAAAAAATAACCAAGTTTTGATAGGTAAAATAGAGTAATAGTTTCCATCCAATGAAGGTATATAGATTATTATTATTATATAGATTGAGAAAAAGTCTAAAAGACAGAAACAGACCAATGCTTTGAGGGCGAAAGAATGATATCGATTTACGTAAGCAAAAAAGAAATCTACTACAGATGGCTAAATCAAAATAGTTTGTGCTGGCCAACTGAAAGTAAACACTCAAATCTTTAGAATTCTCGAATCAAGCATTGAACACTAGTTAACTCAAAAATAATAGACAAGACACAAAAATGCAACAATATCAAGCTATAAAAACTTACAATTGAATTATTAACTATAAAAAATAATGTTCCTAGTACACGACGAAAAATCTGATTTTGAAGAGAGAAACCGGAGTTACGTTGATCGTTACACATTCAAATATCTCAAAAGAAGTGCTTGAAAGGAGTCTCATATAAATAAATATTCACCGAATTGACTACGGGACACTTCCCTTGGTAAACAAGTCATATATAAGCGTATCGCGTTATACCTTTGTAGAAAATTAATTTCATTAATTCCTCAACTCGACTCGGAAATTGCTTTCTACTAGAGCTCGGAAAACGACAACAGATAATTCCCCGACTGAAAACGCAAGAACGACAAGATTCGAGGCGTTATTCAAAACGTGGACTTGAACTCCGAATCAGCGAATTTGTCGTACTGGCACATGAGTGGGGGATGGGCTACTTCGCGAAATCCTCCACTCAATTCTACCTCACACCACCGAACTAAAAAAGAAACGCCGCATTTTCGTCGTCTCTGCGGGATCTTACTCCGCAGCAGACACGACAGAATGAAGAAAACAAAAACAAATACACGCGAAAAAATAAAATAAAAAAGTTAATAATAATAACGAAACGGGAAAGCAATCCTGGGACCAACGCAATATCCAAACACGTCTGTTTATTCCGAGCAAATTAGATATTCATGAAAAGGAGGGAAGAAGAGTGGAAAGGGGAAAGCTTTAGGGTGTTAAAACGGAGAATCAAAGCCCTTTTAAGAGCGCGCTCTCTTTGGGATCTGACATATCTGCGGAAAACCACGCAAGCAATTTCTTAACCAACCTCCTCTCGCAATCCTCTCCCACTGTATCCCTTCCTCTCACTCCCTGCCTCACACTCCATCTTCCTTCCTTACCTCATCAGTTCCGTTTCCTTCCTCTCGCGAGGGAGATCATCACTCCCTCCCTTCCTCCAGACTCTATTCCTTATCACACTCATCCACCCTCACTTCGATCCAAAGGGAAGGAGTGGAGGATCTAATACTAAAGAGGTCCAGATTCTGAAGGATTAGAAATACGCAGTCATCCCATTCCAACCTTCTACTCCTAAACCCTTATTCCCCCTCCCCTTCTCTCTCTCTCTCTCTTATGTTTATACTTCTTCCTTTCTCTCTATATCAAAACTGTGGCAACAAGAGAAAAGATAGCTACAAGAGAAACAAGAAGGGATCCATGCCTTCCGAAAAATATTCATTATGCCGACTCTAGTGATATATGGTCCTCCCAAATAGAAACGCGTTGCCGATGCGTGCCTAGCTCCTGATTTGAATGCAATTTCTCCATTACAAGCCTGGGTTTGCATCGAGACCTTTTTTTGGAATAAGTTTTTTGCTCATGCCGGATTATTTTGAATGGATGTAATTCGAATGAGTCACCATCAATGTGTATGTACACGATATTACTTTCACTCGACTAATTAGTCGCGTGGATGGAACCTACTCTAATAAAAAACTATTCATATTCATTTGGACGTACAACAAATGCGTACATTAATGTAAGATGGCGGTAAATTCTTATAAGGAATAATTTATAGAGTAAGTATAATAATCAGTACATTTTGAAATTTAAAAATGTAACAATTTGACTAATGTCCACCTTAGTGGAAAATAGTAAAAGCTAACACTACGCGTAAAGGGAATAGGAGGATAAGTTGAAATCTTGGTTTAAGCCGAATTATGTTGCGTAACATCGTGTGATATGTGCGACTGAATCTACAGCGTTTTGTGGAATAGGAGCCACGCCCAGCAGTGAGTCACTTTTTCTGGATAATCGCGCGTTCAAGAATTACAGTAATACACCATGGGCAGGATAACACCCCCCCCCCTTCTCTAGGCCACTGTTGAACTCTACGATGAATAATTACAGCTTCCTATCTTTGTGTTAACTTTGCCTGCCAGGTTAGATGTATGAAAATCACTGACTTTTTATTACAGCGGAGAGCGACTTGAATTAATATTACTACGATGTACTTGAAATAAATTATTTGTGCAAAGGATTAATAATAGAGAGAAAATAAAGTTTTAGTTCACTCGTTAAAACTTTAAAAGGATAGAGAATGGGTAATTATTAGGGAAGGAAGAAATTGTCCAAGTAATAAGAAACATACTGAACGAGTTTGGTAGATAACGGGGAGGTGATCAAAGAATGGAGAGGAGGATAGTGAGGAGCGGATGTTTCTTACACTAGCATTAACGAGGCTCAGGGTAAGCTTCTACAACTCTTGGGACATATGCTCCATTAATTCGTTTAATAAGCAGGGATTTTATCTTGAATCTTTTTCTTGAATTAGAATTTGAGTTATATTTCATTCAAAAGCACTCATCATCAAAGTGTACTATGGCGGAGTGGAAAGAATCAAATCCAGATCACGATTCACAATTAGGGTTGAAATTTTAAAGATAAACTTATTCTGGGTAAGGTGAGCAGTAATTATGACATGAGTAAAATGAGCAGAACATAAAAATAAGGACGCGATTCACGTTCGGATGCTATCTATATTTTCCGAATTGTAAATTATGGAGGCTAGATCCTGCTTTTCTGCGTATGTTTAAAAAATAAATAATGTCTTTCCGCGACCCAACAACCCATTATTATTATCGCTACAACGTAAAAAATTTATAAATGTTTTGTGAGACGCCTAATCATATGGATGTACATAAGCTCACGTGATATAACGGAACTTAGGAATCTATGCGCCACCGAAACATAACCCATTGATTAATTATATCACAGTATTACGACTTCAGATTAAGAAGGGGATATGAAACAATTCGTTAAGTGGAATAACTAGCCTAATAATAACGCTTCATGTTTATCCCTACTGGAAATGATATTTTTCGCGGGACTGTACAGCAAAACCTCGGTTAACGAATCCTATTTGATCAAAGCTCCTCTGTGACGAAGTCGGAATTATTTTTGCAAAATACCGGAAAACTAAATAAAAACTTCAGAAACTTCAGGCAAAGTGATGAAAAAGAGTAAAATTTATCACTGGCGTCGCACAAATGGTCCATGAAGTGGGCTGGCGTCGCACAAATGGTCCATGGAGTGGGCATCGAGAAAGTCGACGACGTGCAATGCCAGCTGGGTAGCTACGGATGACACTATCTTGCCTGACTCCAGTGAAGTTCCTGACACCTCGACTCTCGATTTGTCAGGAACTCTCGCTGCTGCCAATTCGCATGAGGAGAGCTTCAGTAAGACCTATTGATTTATTACATAATTTAATTTATTTTAAAACTAATTAGCATGTTTCATGTTTTTAGGTACACTTGACATTTTTTGTCAGAACTTAATGATGTTTCACCGATTCTACCCTTCTCTCAAGGCCTATAACGCTTCTCAATTCCTATCCCTCTTATTTATAAACGAAATGACGCGTCTACTTCGATAATCGAGGTGTCATTTATGTCAATTTTAATGGGACGGAGGAGAAAATTTGATATGTATAACCGAGAGAAGCAAAAATCGCAATACGGTGTATTACACACACTTAATATAACATTAATTGTAAATTACAGGTAAATAAATTGTGGGTTGTGTGAATATATTATTCCCGGAGGATGCAGCTATTAGATATTAGGAATTATAAATTATCACTCCACAGATACTCTGAAATCGTCGGCACGCATCGAACTATCCGCAATATGCTCCGCGAACAGCAGATTAATTACCTCTTATGTTATTCCTGAATTTTTCCTATCGCTAAATCCACAGCGAAGCATTAAAATGTACCCATTGTATTGTAATATATATTATTTATTTATAAATGTCTGTTTCGTTCAATTCCCTATGCTCGGCCAGGCATCTTTTAAAATATATTTCCCGTTCATATCTCCATCGAGTGGTGAGAACCCACGCATCTTGCAGTGGAATATGTACGCACGCTCATCCGTGTGTGTATCAAAAACTCTTCACCCATCTCCCTTCTCCCCTCTTATCAACATCCTCCATCTCTCTCTATCTCGCTTTTTTCCCACACTCTCCCACCCCATCCAAAACCCACTCTACGCCACTGTCACCCCACCCCTTATTTCTCCGAGTATTTCCTTGTTTTCTTTTGAAGGGACATCTCCTTCCGTTCTTTTATGCCTTTATTTTCATCCTTTCTCCCCCTCTTCGATTCTCTCTCTTTCACTATCTCTTTCTCGATAAACCGGCCCAACCTACGTCATAATGTTTATTTCCATCACCGTGACATCCACTTTCGCACTTGTCCACGACTCAAGTTGGGTACAGTTTCATTAACATGGCGACATTTTGCTCGTGGTTTATATTTATGACGTATATTTTCGTTAACTCTACTCTTCTTTATAGTTTTCGGGACCTTCTGTAGAATTTTGTTTCCTTTTAGGGTTGCAAACGGCTGTGAATTTCGAGCGTCAGTCCATTTATTCTATCGATAGCCTTAAGAAAGGTGAATAACCATGGATATTGGCAGGAACCGCTTTTGTCTGTAGTTATGATATAATCGAGCGTAAAAGTGAACATCCGTCTCATTTCAATTTTAGGAACAATTTTAGAACTGCTCTCTTAAAAAGATAATATTTTGCGTTCGTTCGAATGTGTAGGCGAGGTCCGTCGAGTTGAAGAGGCTATGGCAACAGAATTTTCAGAGTATGTTACACTTATCATAGAGGTATGCGCATAAATGATCTTGCCATCGTCCATTCAGCACGTAAACAATAATTTATATTTTATAAAAACTCTCTTAGACAACTTTCGGTGCGATTATTTCCCTGCTGGTTGTTTTTATGGAAAATCTGTATTAAACTATGCAGCAGCGAAGGAGAATTTCATCATCTAAGTACTTCACGTCACGAGGGAATTGCATTTAATTGTCGGTCTACTCTCACTCGACATTCGCAGCAAAATGAAGGGGAAGTACATTTGATACGATAAGGATTAGGCACTAGCGAAGGAAATCTTTATTTTTTCAAATGACGATTTTGCGAAAATATAGTATATTAGGCGCAAGAAAATATATGCAGAAGAAGATTAAAATGAAACAATTCACGGACAAGATGAACGATACTCGACACACTCAAAAACTCAGCTGTAGCTCAATATCATCTGTACGCAATTTTCCCGAGGAAAGCGTGCCTTTCTTCTAGGCGCAGGGCGTAGACTTGAATTTGATTGCGGTTCCGGCAAAAGGTCACATTCACTCTGTGAAATGACACTTGAATGTCACCGCTCACCGCAGCAGGAAATGTCAGCAATAAATTCCGCGTTCCCATTCATTTAATGCGGATGGAAATGAAAGGAGCGCATCATAAACGTATGCCTGACGTCAAGTACGAATTGTTATTGTTATTATTGCGGTTTTAATACAATATGATTTTCAGAAAGAAAGAGTTGAGAAACAGCAATTATTTCCCACGAGCGAGAATAAAAAAATCAATGCATAAATATTATTTCAACGATAACAGCAGTTACGCTATCATTTTAAAAAACGATCACTAACTGTGAAGTAAAATTTTCACAAAATGACCTATGCTCGTGTTCATAATGAACAAATACGTAAACAAATATATGTGTGTGTGAGTGTATACTATTCACAAATTTACTCACTCAGATATATACAGGGTGTCCCATGAGTCCCAATTCGTTATGATGTAACAACAATGAAAAAATAAAAGTAAATTTAAAAACAATATGTTTATAAATATTACCTGATCATTAAACAGTCATCCCAAAGAATATTTATAAATTTGTATTTAAAGTTTCACTTTGATTTTTTTCATTTTTGTTACATCATAAACAATTGGGACTATTCGGCCACCCCGCACAATGCACATTTTGCAGATTTACTTTGCGAAGCCATAAATGCATTACATTCGCCTATTTTTCTCCGCTCACGATCTCTAGGCAAAACTCATCGCGATTTAGAACCCGTCACATCTGCATTATTTCCCTCTTCTCTTGTGCCACAAAAAAGAAGGAAAAAACGTTATCCCATTCTCGATCGCCATCCTGCTTTTCATCTCCCTCTCCTTCTTTCTTTCTTCAAGGACCGCGCTCTTTTATCACCCCCGCATAACTCTCCCTTCTCACCCAATACTCTCGCTTTCCTATCTCGAGAGTTACCCCGCCCGCCTTTTTCCCCTCACCTCCCGCGGTTTTCCCCTTCCCTCCCCCTTCACCTCTCTCTCTCTTTCTCCCTCCTTCTCGAATCCTTTCCACAGTGCCCATCTTCCTTTCAATCCCTCTCTTCCTACATCATTCCACCTGTCTCTTAGTCCGACGTTTCCCACACCACCCACTTGCCCCAGTCCACCTGAAAACATCCATACCAACCTGCCCACATTCTCTCTCACTCCTCGGCCGTGTGGCCCATCATCTTATAGAACCTCTCTCTCTCTCTTTTCTCCTCACTCCTTCCCACAATCCTGCTTCTCTCAACTCCTTTCCTTCTCCATCTTTCTCACTCCTTCCACTCTTCAAAATCCCCACCGCCGACCCTTCCTAACAACTGTCTCTTTCTTTTACGAAAATCCCACAATCTTTCAACCCGTACTCTACTCACCAAAAATACTCACTGCCTCCTTTCGCTCTCCCACTCCCCCTTCCTCGCCGACAGCTCCCTTCTTACCGCCTGTTAAAAACCTTTGACCTTTATTTTCATCACGCCCCTTTTTTGAGTAAATTACGATGAAAGGTTGACAGAATCGCTCGCGTTGCCTCATTCGGCATTAATTTTGAGAATATTCTTCGATCATTTCAGGTGAATTTAAATTTTAGGGCGACGGTATGGAGAGCTGGAATGTAAACATAAGTCGACTATGGCAGCGCAAGTAGTATTCATTGGAGAGTTGTCTCATAGCTGAAGACGAATTTCAGAATAAGCACTCGAGTATTAAAAATTGAAGAATTAAGTACTCGTCCAATACAACCTTGTTTTGGACATTGCAGATTGCATTTTTCTTTTTTGATATGTACTTGAACGCTTAACCTGGAGCTTGGGGATTCCATGCCAAGTTATGTGTACTAGCAAACTCTGTTGATTTGGTTGCATAGGATGCAGGAGCATAAAATATTTTTCCTTGGAATGTAGAAAATTGGATGCGGCATTTAGGAGTGGCTCGATGAAAAAACAGAATGACTAAGCTCTCACTGTAAAATTCAATACAAATAAATACTCAAGATATGAAAAATCGACCGATATGGTCATAGTTTTTGAAATTGGGTTTTATAAAATTTAATTCTCGAAAATTTAATGCAAATTAGTACAAAATATTACAATAAACAACAAGGACAAAATTACACGACCATAGTTTTGACTCATCGATTCATCATCGGGTGAACCATATTAAGAGAGAGGAGGGGTGGGGAAAAGGAGGAGAAGGTGATCGGTGAATAGGAAGAGGTTTGGATAAGTTTTTTAACGGAATAGGAAGGATGAATCAATTTGATATATAGCGGATTACAAAATTCCCTCGAATCTAATTGATAATAACCATTCTACCAAATTTATACCGAAAATACTCCAAATGCTCCATATAGAAAACAAAGAAAATAGACAATATGCCAGAACAACAGGAAATTGTAACCCATTTCCGTTTACTACTTATCTACATTCTCAAAGACAACCTTTTCCCTCAACCCCTCCAGGCTAACGCCATTTTATAAACGTTTCACTTCAAATTGAGTTAACTTATATTATATATTTTAGAATTAAACTTCACTTAAGAGATATTTTAATGTGTCTGCGATCATGATAGAAAGATTACATTGGTCGAATTTGTAGCTGCCGAAAGGAGATTTTTTGCTGTTGAGAAACTGAAGCATAGCAAAAACAATACGATTCATTTCACTTTATATACGATGATAAACCTCTCCAACGTTACTGAATCAATATCGCTTGCTGTCATACGTTGTTTCACGGAATTATGTGCAATCCCGTGCAAATATTATAAAATTACATTGATTGAGACAATCTGGAATGAACAGCTAAAAAGCTACAATACATCCCTTGGTTATTTTCATGGTAAGCATTCATTGACCCTGTACCTTGGGGTTAAAGCATAAATGAGAATCGTGCATCTACATATATTGCCTATAATCCAGAAATTATTCACCGATTCACTCCTGGCGTCATATAATTCTTCCGCCAACCAGTCCCCGGTCACCTTTGTAATGACGTCTAGCTTTCTCCTTAATCTCATTAGGAATGCTAAACAGAATAGAGGTAGGAGAGTAACTGAATACTCGGGCGAGCAAACTCCTCAGAGGAAGTGTTTCTTAAGACAGTTGATTTCGCCGGTTTATTTTATAATGCAAGAGCTAAAACATGACAGGAAAAAACTAAGGAAAGTCGCGGGAGAATAAATTTCGTTATATGTGATAGGATCCTTCAAATGATCGATAAGAGTCTACCTAAGGTCTTTGCAAACGAAGATATATTTGTTATGAGGCATTATTTGAAATACTTTCCATGAAGGAGGAGGAAGGAGGAATATAAAGGATCATCATCATCATAGGTAGTCTGTCCGTAGACAGGTCCGTGATTATTCATGGTTAAACCTGGTTCTCCATATACTCCTATTTTCCGCTGTCCTCTTCATATCTTGATAACTCTCTTTCCCTTTCAAATCGTCTATCAGCTGAAACCTTTTCCTGCCTCTTTCCCTTTTCCCATCGAGTTTTCCTTCTAACACGTCTTTAATCATACTCTCTCTCCTCAGGTAATGTCCAACCCAGTTAGCCTTCCTCTTTCTAATAGTCTGTATAATCATTCGCTTCTCTCCTATTCTTCGTAGCACTTCATCGTTTTTCATCCTATCTGTCCATTTTATCTTCAGCATTCTCCTCCAAGTCCACATTTCAAAGCTTTCCAAGTATTTGATGTCATTTTTCCTTAGCGTCCATGTTTCTGCCCCATACAATGCTATACTCCATACGTAGCATTTTATCAACTTCTTGCGGATATCTTCCCTTATATTCCCTGTAAGTAGTTGTTTCTTTCTCCTGAAAGCCGCTTTTGCTTTTCCTATTCTAGTTTTGATCTCATCCGTGCATTTTGCCTCTCGTGTTATGATACTTCCAAGGTATTTATATTCTGAAACTTGTTCTAATGGCTTTCCCCCAATAGTTATGTTCAGATTCTCTTCTTTACCCGATATTCGAATGACCTTGGATTTTTCTGTATTTATTTCCATACCGTATTTTCTACCTGTTATCACTAGTCCATTTATCATTTTTTGTAGCTCCTCTTCCTTTCTTGCTAGAAGTACTTGATCATCTGCGTATTTTACTGTTCTTAAAATCCTTCCTCCAATTTTGAAATCCCCTGTGCCTTCTAAAGCTTCTTGCATTAGACTTTCTCCATATATATTGAATAGGGTTGGCGATAGGCAGCAGCCTTGTCTTACTCCTCTACCGATATTTATTCCGCAGGTGTCCACATTCTCAAACCTGACCTTTACAACTTGATTCTCATATAGATTCCTAATCAGTCTCCTGTCTTTCCAGTCTACACCTATATCCTTTAATATCTTCATCAACTTTACCCAATTTACTCTATCAAAGGCCTTCTGCCAGTCTACGAAACATGCGCAGATATCTTGACTGTATTCTATTGCCCTTTCTGATATGATTCTAACTACTCCTATAGCATCTCTAGTTCCTCGTCCTTTTCTGAAACCGAATTGATCTTCCCCTATTATTTCTTCTGCCTTTTTCTCCAGCCTTTTATTAAGAATCCTCGTGATGATCTTCAATGTGTGTGACAGAAGGCTTATAGTTCTGTAATCTTTACACTGCATTGCCTTTGGCTTCTTCTTTAGAGGGATCATTGTTACTTCTAGGAAATCCTGAGGCCACTCTCCCGTGTCGTAAATCTTATTAATTAATTTCGTGATCGCTTTTAGTCCTTCTGATCCTATGACTTTAAGTATCTCAGCCGGTATTCCATCGCTGCCCGTGGCTTTCCCCTTCTTTAGTTCCACTATCGCCTTTTCTACTTCGCTCTCCATAATACTTGGTCCTAAATTGTCTTCTTCAATGTTTTCCTCATTTTCCAGTTCTATTTTTGCCGCTCCTGCCTGTTTGCTGTATAATTCCTTAATGTATTCTTCCCATACCTGTGCTACATCCTTTGTTTCTGAGACTATCTTCCCATCTGTATTCATAATTCCTTTACCACAAATTCCATTAGACTTCTTATCTTCTAATTCCAGTGCCCTAGCGTACATCATATCGTACCGTCCTAACTTCTCCATCTGTTCTATTTCATCGCATTTTTCTTTTATCCAATTTTCTCTAGCTTTATCTGTTACCCTTCTCAACTCATTGTTTATACGCCTATAGTTGGCTCTACCTTCTTCACTGTTAACGTTTTTCCATTTTCGTCTCTCATCCATTTTCTCCAGCATTTCCTTCGTGATCCATGGTTTTCTGATTTTCTTCTCTTGTTTTCCAATCTCTTTATCCAAGGTATCCTTGATACTGGTTTTAATTTCATCCCATTCTATATCAACGGTCTTCGGTTTGTTTTCCAACTTTCTTAGGTTATCTTCCAACTTCATGCTGACTACATCCTGCCTTTCTTTCAGTTTTTCTAGGTCCCAGGTCTGTCTTTCTCTTCTCGTTTTTCTTATTTGTTTGAGCTTTGTATTCACGTCAAGTATCAGAAGGCTGTGATCTGAATCAATGTCTGCTCCTTGCAATGCCTTGGCGTTCTTTATGCTGTTCCTGAATCTTTGTTTTACAAGGATGTAATCTATTTGGCATCTCATTCTATCTCCTGGGCTTTTCCATGTGTATAACCTTCGTTTATGGTTTTTGAACCATGTATTAGTCACTACAAGGTCATTATTGATGCAGAATTCTACGAGTTTCTCCCCTCCTCGATTTCTCTTCCCAAGTCCGTATTGCCCGACAACATTTTCTTCCTGTCCTTCTCCGACTATGCTGTTCCAATCTCCCATTATTATGCAGTTTACCTTTCCTCTTCCGTCTTCTTCGTAAATTTCATTAATTTGCTCATAGATCTCATCTATTTCTTCATCGTCATGAGCTGACGTTGGCATATATACCTGGATTATCAGCATGTCCACTGGGACTGCTTTTAGCTTTATTGCCATCAGTCTATCGTTCGTTGCTATTATCTTTGTCACGCTTTTCATCATATCTTTCCTAAGTACCAGAGCTACTCCCCTTTCCCCACTATTTCCTCCAGAATAGACTACCGTGAATTCTTCCGAGTCGAACTGTCCTTCTCCCTCCCATCTAGTTTCGCTTAGCCCTATAATGTCAACTCTATTTCTTCTCATTTCTTCTTATAAAGTAGGAATTAATGATGTGTGAAGTAATTATGTAAATTTATAGATGATCTAAAAAACCTAATTAGTATGCAACTACGTACTTCATATGTATATCGCACAATTCTTTATCACCTTAAATATAACGAGATCTCAAAGCTAAATTAGTATTTCCAAGAATTAGAATGCACATCGCCTATGATTACCCGCATCGTGTATTCTAATAAACTAGAGAAGCCCATGCAAAAAGTTCGCAAAAAAGTTAATTATTGTGTCAGCGTTATTGATTACATCTTTATATTAAAAAAATATTCAATCAAAAATATAAGTGCCCCCCCCCCCCCCTCCCCATTGCTCCTTTCAGCGGGCGACCATAGATTTTTCTTTGTATATTATTTTAGTTAAACGCGGCTCTCGTATGTATACACACTTAAAAACATCTATTTCGATCTCGAATATATCAACATTCTATTTCCAATATTGATAATTAAGCCACAAAATTGAGTAATACCTTCACTCCTTAACATAAATGCCTTTAAAATTACAATAAGCAATGTAGTAATTAGATTTGTTCTCGAATATATCTGTTTCGGAAAGATTCGTTATTATTCATTAAACGTAAAAAAATTTAGTCCAAAATGCTAAATCAAGCGAAAAATTTAAAAACATCTTCTTTGAGAAAATGTCCGTCAATGTTCATGGAATATCATTCAAAAATCTTTTCGTATAATGTCTTCGTATGGATTGGAGTTAAGTTATTCGCAAGTTTAAGACATCAATGGTTAAATGCAAAATAAAGATACAAACTAAGGTAAATCATCGTATTACTATGGTTGACAAAGGTACTTTTCGTAAATGACGACGTATAGCTGAGTTCACGAATGAATGATGCCTTTCAGGGCAGAATTATAACGATTCGTCTAATTTCCACTTAAACATTACATCTGCCTGAGGAATGATAGATTACTTCCTATTAATCCCATACATACTTGCATATAAAAAGTCATATAACAATGATGATCTCGAGTTCAACAATCTATTCTGTCGCCAAGGGAACCTTTCACAAAAAACGCAATATTTTGATGAAATTTAGAATTCTTAAGCAAAATTTGAACGATTTTGAGCAGAAGGCAGAATATGACGAGAAAAATAAGAATCTTTGTTTATTTTTCTTTAAAATGGTCCCTAACCGAAGATCGTAGGTCAATTGCTTCTAATTTAATTTTGCAAAAGAAAAAAGCCTGCGAGTGGAATAAAAGGGATTTTTAAGTGCTCTCTCATGGGGATTTACATCGGTCGGACAAACAAACGGATTGCTCTTTATATATTAAGATGTTTTATGGACGTGAAAACATTACAAAAACACCCTCCTAATAGGAATTTAAAAATTAATCTATGTAAGAACATCTGGAATAAATTTCTTTTGCTAATATCTGTCGTGTCACAACACTTCAGATAAAATAAATAAAACAAACTTAATGATAATAAAAATAATAAACAAATAAAATAAAAACAGATGCGACTGACAAAAAACAATGATTTACACGAAAATAACTCGAAGCAGATCCCCGTTAATTTCGGTCGGGTGATCAAAACCGACGCGCCTTTGTATACGGAAACGAATTTAATCACCTCCCTTCTCCCCAAAGTCTCAAATAAAAACAACGCGACAGGAAAAAAACCTTTGACAAGCATCTACAGCGAAAAGGGTAATACTCACAGGTAGTTGTTCTCGATCACGTAAAACATATCAGAAAAGAGAATTCATAAATGCTAAAATATTTTCTTATTGGCGTATTATCGGGAAAAGAGATCCTCGCGTATTATCTCGCGTTAAAAAATGTATCCCATCATTCCTGCCAAACTTATCCTACCCTCTCTCAATATTTCTTTCCTCCTACCATCATCCCAACGGAACGAGAGCAACCCAAGCAAAAAATCCGCACCGATTCCTCCCTTCGGCCAATTATTTATCGCGGTAATCAATCTTTCTCCCTATGCTTATCTTCTCCCTTCGCCTCTTTCCCTCTCTCTTTCCACATCCCTCCAAAAGAGAACCGCAACCTGTTTCAAACCAATTCCACCGTTGCATTCGCCGTCTCTCTCAGTTCTCCCCTATTGCACGCCATCCATCTAAAATACCCATCCACCACCACCCCTCTCTATCTCAGCCCCCTATTACCCATACCTCCCACCCTCAAAAGAATCTTCTAGTCCCAATGACACTAAGAGGACCGCTATTCCCTTGCCGAATACCCCAAGTTTCATCGTGTTCCTTCCCCGTTCCCTTTCTTCCTTTGCGTTAAAACCCCTAAGAGCTATGCGCTACCTAGTACATTCATCCTCCGTTTTGCACGCTTCACACCTCTTCCGTTTAGCACGGAACGATTTTTAGAGAAGTACCTCGAATTGCACGGTCTTCAATTACACTTTAACATGGATTCGGAACTGTCTCAAAGCATTAACACTCATGAAAAGTCTCAGTATCACTCAGAGGTTATAATAAGTTATAAAGGAAGCAATTCTTAACGCAATGTAATTAAATATTATTGCGCTTTGAACTCAAGACGGCGCTCAAATGTAACCTCATGTATTCCTGCGCACAGCCTTTTCCAGGAACGCATGTACCGTGAAAAGCGAGGGATGTGTGTATTTAAAACCCGTTCGAGTCTTCCGATGACTCTTCCTCTCCACGACAAATGCGATTCCCCTCACAAGCTGAGGAAACTCGCTCTTAACTGGTTATTACTCTAGGTCAAGATTCGAGAGACATGTTATTCATTCATAAATAATTCGATCGTAAACATCACTTGTGGTGCCTTACGAAGAATTCTCTACCGCAGAACTCAAACCTTTGTGATGGAATACAAATATGCGGCCCACCTCTCTAAAGAGGCAGGCTTTTTATTTTAGTGGGAAATGAAAGACAAATGTTAAGTAAAAAAGAAAGAATTTCGATAGGTATAGGAAAACTTTGGTGAAGCACACATAGCACATAATCTAACGAGAAACAACATTGTTTATAAAAAATATTTTTTCATGAGGAAATACCATTAAAACATTCTAATATTGGTAGAAACAACTCCAAAAAGCGGAATAGAAGAGTGAAAGATACTTAACAGATCTCCACCGTAGAATTAACCGAGAATTATATACTAAACGTATAGACCACCTGCCCAAGTAACAGTGCCATAGAAATCACACGAGACGTTTATGAACGTTAACGTTCTTAAAATTCGGAGCGAATACGGGGAGATGAACGATTTAGAGCGTTCGCGGATATTACACATTCCAAATTTTGAAATGCAATTCATCTCAACACATGTTTTAGGGACTTATGTAGCGGCTGAAAATTATGACCCTTTGGAGAGCACTTGTATTTGCCGTACTTTTCGAGAGAGGTTGGCACTTAAAATGAAGTAAAAATACGGGTAAAAATGAAAACGCGACGGCTATAACGGGGCATCTGAGAGATTCATAACCATCTGGAAAATTCAACGGGGTTAACTTTACGTCGGGTTTAAATCTTGAAACAAAACCGTTGTGTGTCCAATTGATGATCTAGATGGCTCCTGTATCAATAAAGTGGTTGGGAGAACCAGATGCGCATTTAATCTGCAAGGCAGCCGTCCCCAGCGGATTCGTCGTTTCTTTTAGGTGAATTGCCACTGGGGGCGGCGGTTTTGCAGCTCAAATTCCCACCTGGTTCCCACAGGCGTTTTATGACTTTCATGAATTATCTTGATTATCAATCGATTCCAGCCGCAAAGAGAAGAATAAGAATTCATTTTTACACGCGAAACGTCGTAAAAACGGATGTTTTAAATACGAATACGTAGGAATGCGGCATTTGCGTAATTTTGTCCTTACTTTGCGACATGCTCATATGTCATTTCCATAAAAAAACGCATTAATTTTACATTTAAAGAATATACAACCTCCAATTAACTCCTGAATATTTTGTATTTTACTGGAAAAACACAAAAAATGAAATCGAATAAACTAAAAACGAGAGGAGAATTTTAAAACTGCTACAAACGGAGCATAATTTTCTAATTACCAAGATAAATCCTAAAACAGTCGGAAATAACCCTGAAAAATTTTCAATTTCACTTGGAATGCAAAGCAAGATGTCGATGTTAGATTCCATTCATGCAAGAATACGCTGGTATTCATTAACAGACAATCGCTGCAACGTATAAAGACCAATAATTCCCCATCGATCACAGCGCGAATCGAGGCAATTTACGCTTACGAATCCGTAACATTTTCTTCCTCAGACAGATTATTGTACTGCCGTAAAAAAACTCGCAAAGAATATCAAGAGCCCACCACTCCCAGCCCATCCTCATAATTCTCACAAGCTCCCACTAACACAACCCGGCTCCGCACCAAATCCACACAATCCCTCAGCCCTCGTGGTATAATAAAAGAAGGAATTAAAAAAATAAATAAACCCCTTGCCACGTTGTGGGAAACTTATTATTTTCCCTTGCCCCCCTCCCCCCACTCCCTACAACTCCCATCCCAACCGCCGACATCTCCCACTTTTTTCTTTCCCGTCGATGCCGGACTCTTATCCCGGGACGTGAGCGGGGAAAAAAGAGGGATGGTTCTGCTTCCACCCCTCTCTTTTGCACCACATCCCTCCGTTTCCCCCTTCCTGTTTTTTTTTTCGGCGGGGGTAGGAACCCGGGTGCGCCTTCCCACCGCGACAATATATACACCTGGGACCTCGCGCAGCTGCTTCGAGGCGCCGGATCGTAGGGGGAGGGAGAGAGGGGGGAGGAGGTTTCTAGGGCGGTATAGGGATGAAGGGGGGGGGGGAGGAGGAGCTGGGTGGGTTGGGAGGGGCCGTGGGGGTTGCAAAGGGAGCGGAATACTGGGAGATAATACGGAGTAGGGGGTTAGATGGGGACGGAAGGAGTTGGATCTTCTCTAGAGGGGACATTTACTCCTCCTTTGGTTAAGGGAATAGAAATGGCGCCCATGTGGTTGTGTGACTGCCCTGACCCACTTCGTTAAGGAATGGGTGTGACGTCATGGTGAGAGGATTATTTAATACCCCGGAGAAAAATTACATATATTTGCACCTGAGGAAGAGGGAAGGTAAAACGAGTTATGGGTTGCAACAAAGTACTGGGGAAAGCTCCGGAGACACCACGAAGTTGGACAGCCGCTGGGGATATTAAGTATCTGCGTGCATCTATATCCATCTATATATGTTGCTATATACACGCGAGTCAACGATCCACAACCAGTTAGGTTTAATGTAATTTCTCGAATAAAAAAAATCGTTGCGAACTGTGATAAAAAATGACCGATTCTGAGAAGAAGTTATTGTAATCTTGAAATGCACATAAGCCGGCGCAACAGAATTAGACAAAATTGGACCTATTTTACTAATAAAAAGCTGTAGGAATCTAAATCAACGACAAATTTCAACACGGTCAAGAAATACTACTCTTATGGAAAACAGTTTGGCTGGTTTAATTCAAGAAGAAAGGAGCGCTGGTGATTTCAGTCGGAACGATCACTTATTTTGATCCAGTCTGATAGAATTCAAAACGTTCGCAATGGCATCGACACCAAAAACGATTGCACTGCGACAAAAACATGCGGCTGCAAAAAATATATGCACTTTTTTATATGAAGCGACTCCGGATTACAATCTCGAAACCCATTACTCCGTTTTGTTTGCCTGTCGTTTCCGAAGCGTTATAATCATCAAAAGGCGTCAAATGCAGCCGACGCTCTATTTTTATTCGACGGCTGCGCTTGGCGCAATCCCGGCGTGCCGTCACTATCCTCCTACTAACAATGGAGAGCGACGAACCCACGCCGGAAAAACTGCCTCACTTGCTTAGACGACACTCCCTGTAGAAGCAAGTCCAACCTAACGAACCGAAGCTCCTCGTGAATTTATAAAAATTGTTTCGATTATTCGCCGACGACGGACGAATACGAGCTCTCGGATCGGAAGGTAGGCAGAGAAAGATAGTAGAGAGAGAGAGAGAGAGAGAGAAAACGAAAGAAACGGATAAAGTATTTCTACGAAGAGCTTCCGCTCAAACAGATACGGTCTTTCATCGCAGACAAAGAAGCTACTCTAATCAACTCCGAAAGATGTAAAACTGCGCGCGAGGAACAAAGTATAGCCCCTTGCAAAGGATTTCAAAAGGATTCCGTTTTACTCCGGATGAAAATGTTTACAGAAAGAGTGTCCGTCGCAGTTATCCCAAAATTTCGATGGAAGTTGTATAAGAATAGAGGATTTCATCGGGAAAAAGTAAATTGCCATTTTTGCGGAATTATTGCTTCTTCTTACTAAAGAAATTATTGATGATCTGTGCGTTTGCAAAGTTAGGTCGATGAAAAAATAAGTCTATCCTTAAAACAATTTGAAGGAGAATAAGAACAAAACATTTTTCTTTTGTCGGTGAAAATAATGGAATTATTAAGATAGATAATAGCAATTGTGGTCAAGTCACTCTTACATACATTCTGGGTGCTGATATAAAAACGGATTCAAGCTCTTAATGTCTACTGTCCAATACATAGTACCTAGATATATGATAAATTTCCATGTCTGTTTGGTTGACAAATGTTACTGGGATGACGGAGCTCAGTACTTTATAAATTTCCTCGAAAAATTCTGGTTATCGTAGATTCTAAAAGACTAGATGAATTAGCTCGTTTAAAACGGGCTTTGTAATCGAACAAACGGCTGAGATATTGATTATCTTATGGGAGATTGAAATCATCCTCTGGAGTAGAACCCGGGACCTTTTTTGAATTTTTTTATGTCATTCGCTATTGGTATGTGATCGTAGCAACCCTACCAAATTTGGTTGCGTGGATTAAGTATTAAATTTAAGGCACTTTCCATTCTTCGTCCTTTTCTCTCTTCCTCTCTCCAATCCTCCTCCCTCCCATTCTCCCTCCCTCCACCCTCTCTCTTTCTCTGGAAAAATATATTTCCTAGTCTCAATCTCGCCCTAATAAAGAACATTATCTATCTATCTCTACCTTTTTCCCTGTCTCCCCCCATCTCCCTCCTCTGTCTCCCTCCTTTCCTCTCTCACTCCGTCTCTCTCCCTCTGTTTCTCTCCTTTCTCTCCTTTTCTCTCACCTATTAAAACATTCAAAGAACGCTTTCCTTACGCATATAGTATAAGGGTTGAGACGATAATACAATCTCGAGGTTTAACAATGACACGGTCGGCAAGGTAATATATCGTTAAAAAGTTTAAACTTTTCCAATAAATATGATTTAAACGTAGAAATTGGGCTATTTCGAATCGTAGGTGAAATGAAACCATAAGAATAAGAAACTTCATTTATTTCTCTTCAAAATGGATCAGGTTTGAAGATCGTAGCTCAGTTATTTCTAATTTTAATTTGCAAAAGAGTATAAGCCTTTACGTCGAAAAATCGATTTTTGTGTTATCTTATGAAAAATTAAAATCACCCTCTGGAGTTGAACCGAGGAACTTTTGGAATTTTTTTATGTCATTCGCGACTGGTACGTGATCAATCCAATCCTACCAAATTTGGTTGAACTGGCTGAAGAAACAACTGAGATATTGAGCGTTATGGACATAATGACCAAGTGACCAAGAGAATTAGCATTATACATATAGTTTCCGCGATCTGTCATGGTAACGCTGACGTCATCAATGGCACGTTTTAACGCGTTTTTAACAAACTTCCCGATTAGGTGGAAGGTTGAAATTTCGCAGGAATGTTTGATTCATATATAAAAATTAAATGACGAAAAAATACCCGGGTTCGACTCCAGAGGGGCGATATCCATTTCCCGTAAGATAACACGTAAAAAGCGACTTTTAAAGTCCAGGCTTTTATTATTTTGGAAATCTAATACATCATCATCATAGGTAGTCTGTCCGTAGACAGGTCCGTGATTATTCATGGTTAAACCTGGTTCTCCATATACTCCTATTTTCCGCTGTCCTCTTTATATCTTGATAACTCTCTTTCCCTTTCAAATCGTCTATCAGCTGAAACCTTTTCCTACCTCTTTCCCTTTTCCCATCTAGTTTTCATTCTAACACGTCTTTAATCATACTCTCTCTCCTCAGGTAATGTCCAACCCAGTTAGCCTTCCTCTTTCTGATAGTCTGTATAATCATTCGCTTCTCTCCTATTCTTCGTAGCACTTCATCGTTTTTCATCCTATCTGTCCATTTTATCTTCAGCATTCTCCTCCAAGTCCACATTTCAAAGCTTTCCAAGTATTTGATGTCATTTTTCCTTAGCGTCCATGTTTCTGCCCCATACAATGCTATGCTCCATACGTAGCATTTTATCAACTTCTTGCGGATATCTTCCCTTATATTCCCTGTAAGTAGTTGTTTCTTTCTCCTGAAAGCCGCTTTTGCTTTTCCTATTCTAGTTTTGATCTCATCCGTACATATACATATACATATATATATAATAGAGAATTCTGTCCTTTCTGTGTGTTTGCACGTTTGCACAGTTGCAGCATATTTTTCATATGAATTTTAAAATCACTTAGAATTGCGGTATGAATACGGGACTTGCACATAACGACGCCTAAAAGAACGGATATTCATTTTCCAGCCATAAATTTTCGAATACGCGTCGAATCGTCCCACAAATTTGTTATCAACACGAAAATTTTCTAAATTTTGGCAGAAAAAAATTTCGCCATCAAGGGCGACGGCATATTTGCTGATCTAGCAAAATTACATCTTTATCTAAAAGCAAAGACATGAACTTTGATATTGTATTTGAAATCAATTGTGATAACTCTTCTTATATATTTTGAATGCATTTTAATCGAAAGGGAAGTAATGATGGCTTAATTTGAACGATAGGTTTGTTTACTGCAGTGCCATTTCTAAGGCGTAGAAGAAATGCGAACGAACATACGACTGCTAATATTTTAATTAGCTTTTTGTTTTGTTTACCTTCACGACGAAAGAACTTAGCAAGTAGCTTTTTTAATTCACACATTTTTTGTAATCATTATAAATGCACCGGCCATGCGTCAAATATCTTGCTTAATTATCGAAAGAAATTAATTGTCAATATATTTATTTGATTTAAACTACCCAATAAAATTTGCAAACGAAAAGATATTTTCAATGTACGCGTGAAGTATCTTCCTATTTGAAATGTTGAGTTGTCCATCATGATAATGCAATGGGGTCATTTCTGACAAAGTTTTTATGCTACATGTTTATTTGTTTTAAATTGACATGAAACTTTTCACATAAATTTTCAATCGGTTTTTGTCCTTCGTGATTTTGTTTCATTGCAACCTTTTTGTGAAATGTCGAAAAATCGGAAAAAAATTGAATATAAACAAAATATGAGGGAGGAGAATGTAAGAGAGGAAGAATGGGAAGTGTCTTAAATTTAGTATTTAATCTACGCATACCCGTCATATAGACGGGCTTTTGCATTAGTTAAAATTAGAAATAACTGGCGTACGATCTTCGAATATAAACTATGTTTTAGGAATATTAATGGAGTTTCTTATTCTATTAATCTTTTTCCGCCTACCTTTCGAAATCTATCAAATTAAACATTTAAATCACATATTTTGGGAAAATATCGACTTTTAAACGGGATGCTGTCTTGCCGACCACATCATTGTTAAATTTCGAGAATCAATTTTTTTTTTCAACCCGCATACGTGTAATATATACGAGTGCATAGATTGCCCTAAATTATCGTAGGATTTTTCCCGAAATTACGTAATTCTGATAGGACTGGGATTAAGTATGGATTCTTATGCTTATCTAAACGACTATGTATATGTATAGTAACAGAGTGGGATGTCAGGGGGGAGGTAGGTAGGAAGGGATATAGAATAGAAGGGATATAGAATAGAAGGTACATAGAAAGTAAGGGTGGTATAGAATTAGTCTATTTTTCCAGAGGAGAGAGAAAGGAGAGAGAGGGAGAATGGGCGAGAGGAAGGATGGGAGGATGGGAGGACGGGAGGGAGGGAGGACGGGAGGGAGGGAGGACGGGAGGGAGGGAGGACGGGAGGGAGGGAGGACGGGAGGGAGGGAGGACGGGAGGGAGGGAGGACGGGAGGGAGGGAGGATGGGAGGGAGGGAGGACGGGAGGGAGGGAAGATGGGAGGGAGGGAGGATGGGAGGGAGGGAGGATGGGAGGGAGGGAGGATGGGAGGGGGGAGGATGGGAGGGAGGGAGGATGGGAGGGGGGAGGATGGGAGGGAGGGAGGATGGGAGGGAGGGAGGATGGGAGGGAGGGAGGACGGGAGGGAGCGAGGATGGGAGAGAGGAAGAGAGAAAAGGAGAAAGAATGGGTATTTTCTTAAATTTAATACTCAATCCACGCATACCCGTCATATTTGACGGGCAATTACGCTTGTTTTAAATAGTTACGTGATTCTTGTTAAAATAATTATCTAAATAAACCAACTTTTACATTGCATACTGTAAATATAACTGATAAGAATCGAGAGAAAGGCGTTTTAATTTAGAGTATTTACTGTTTTAATCATGTTAAAAAAATAATAAAAATTATTCCAAAATATCCCTAATCTTATGCAACTATAATTACACCAAAATTAAATCAAACTCGCTATGTAAATTTCCATTTAATCAGGCCTAATGATGCGGTAGTTACCGTGAAACTGGCCGCGAAAATAAATTAAAATGGAAATTGACATAGTGAGTTTGATTTCAATTGTATAATATGGTTCCAAGAAGAGATACATCCTTTGATTAACAATATTAATACACTCGATTCACCGGAAATAAAACAATTAACATTACGGACATTAGCACAAGAATTACTTAAGAAAAACAAGGACCGCAAATCAAAGTTCTTATTGAGTATTATATACCTACTTGTACGCGTAACCTTCATATCAGTAACCGATATATCTATATATATATATATATATATATATATATCGCGAGACATTTTGCGAAAGCACCCCACTCAGACAAAAAAGCTCCCCCCTACCTTGAATGCATCCCAGCTTCTGGAAGGGAAGGCTGAGGAGAAGAATAAGAAACGGCCCGGACGAAACAGCGAGCGAGCGAACAACTGAGCGACTACTGCAACCGGTCTCGCGTAAGAGAGTGTGAGATAGAATGAAAGTTCTTCGAGCCGCGCTAAACCTACCCAAAAGGAGAGAAGGGGGTTCCGCCGACCGCAAGGATATAAATTCTTCAATGAAACCCCGCTGCCAGCTGAGCGTGAAAGGCCTGCGGATAAAGGTGAGGGGAAGTCAGCGGAATGGTACTGGAGAGAAGGAGTGTGGGAGGTCGCGGAGGGTAGGTTGGCTCTGCACCGCCGTTACCGGAAAGATGGGGTGAGGAGGGAAGGGCATAGAGGACGTACCAGCGGTGGGAGAGTGGGGTGCAGAACGGCAGGGAGGGGTGTGAGAGGGGAGTATGGGGGAGAGACGCATTGGAGGAGCCCAAAACTGCGTCACAACGCCGCTCAAACCGCCCACGAAAACGTCAACAGCACACGCAAACGTCAACCAAAGCTTAAAACTAGAACTCACGCCCGCGCGTGTGTGTGTGCGCGCGCGTTCGCTAGCTCAGGGTCGCTCGCCGCCAGCCCCTTCGGGGGCCGCCGCCGATGCCGCCACCCCCAGTATTCCACACCACCCACCCATCCGCTATCTCATCCCTACGACATCCCTCTCTCTCTCTCTCGCTCACAAACCATCGCACGCCACGCCGATTCGCCTCCTCCACCCCTCTTCCTCCACGCCCGCCACGCAACGGGAGGGGGCGGGAAGGACGCGGATGGGTGGGGACGCGTGACCACACCGGCTGGACACAGCGAACTCGACGGGGTGCCTCATACTCTTCTCCCCTTCCCCCTCGAGCGCAGATCCACGCACACACACCGAGCCTCACACGACCTGGCAGATTCGGATTTGCAGACCGCGGGAGGCGGCCGTGTGTGAATGGCAGGTGATGATGGGAGCGGGGGATCGCGGATGGGGGAGGAAGGAGGAGAAGAGAAGGAAAAGGAGGGAGGGAGAAAAGGGAAAGAGATAGGAAGGAGAATTATGGGAGGTGTGGGTGTGTTGAGGGGTTTTTGGGGTGAGACGGAATGTTGAGGATAAGACCATGGGTGTCTAATAGAATTTCGATGCTCGCCGAACTTGTGGATACCAAGTGATCATATTAGCCACATGATACAAAACATACGCAGCATCCCAGAAGTCTGGACCCATA
This sequence comes from Tanypteryx hageni, assembly GCA_028673005.1. Classification (NCBI taxonomy): domain Eukaryota; kingdom Metazoa; phylum Arthropoda; class Insecta; order Odonata; family Petaluridae; genus Tanypteryx; species Tanypteryx hageni. The sequence continues at coordinate 47,326,306 of CM054117.1, forward strand.
GGCAAAATAGACATAGCATTCTTAAAATTAAAAATTCTTCTTTCTATCGTAACAACGCCAGAGCCATCAGATTATTTTATTTCCCAATGTATGTAAAACCGAAATTATAAATGTGCTCGCTTGCCTTTAAAACTATACTACCACTTTCCCCTATGGGTTCATATTTCTGGTGTAATCTTTTGAGAGTAGATATGAAGTAGTAAAATGACATCACTCAAGACTCATTCTTTGCGCAGAAAAACACAGCTACTTATGAATTTTGAAACATTGACGTGAAATAAATATTTTTCCACTCCTCATGCTTCTAACTTAGGGATTAAATTAAATGTATGGTCAGTATTAGATTCCAAAATGTTTAGCATGAAAAAGATTTTCTCTACGCTAAAAAGGCGTTTCTGAATATCTTCAAAATTACAAGTAAAACATAATTAATGAAAGGTGCCAATTCGACACACGGCAAATGCAATAGAAACCCTGTAAGCTAGATCTAAGGGAGAAGGAGGATCGAGACGATACAGGGAGCTTTACTTCAGATAAGACAGCACGGATAAGTGTGGAAGAGATGATATAAAAGTTAATTCCGTATTGTGCGGGTGGATGAAAGGAGAGTGATTAACAGACGGACGTAACGGAGCGAATCGAGGAAGTAAAAGGTGCGTTGATGATGGAGCGAGTCGTGTAGGTGAGGCAAAGGGGGAAGCAGGTGTCGGACAGATAAGCGAGCGAGCGAAGGTTGGGATAACAGAAAATAATAAGGGGTTTCCGTAATGAAGACGAAACAGAGTCGAGGATGGCGGTAAGGTGGAGATGCCAGTTAAGAATGGTAGGCGAGGGGAAAGTTCAATGACGACCCGGAAAGTTGAAACGAGGGCGGGCGGTGAGTGCGTGGCGAGACGATCGATTTGAAATGAGGAAAAGTTGACGCGCGAATTGAAAAGATTAAGTTAAGTGCCGATCAAAAACAGTTCGACTCGATTTCGCAAATTTATTAATATTATTAATTGATTAGTGCGAGAAATTCTGTAGAAAAGTTCAGACAGAATAATAAAGGGAAAGTTTTGTGTTTAAATTGAAATGTGGTTTTTTAACAAAGGCAGAAGTAACAAGGATCAGAAAAATGAGCTGAATTACAGGAAAAATCGCAGTATGGGTTAATACAGCGCAAAGTCCAAAAACCGGAAATCTTGGGACTTAGAATAGTATTATTTTATTACCTAACCAAAGATCCTTCTTCTCCGCATACAAGTAAGAATTACAGACAAGGGCTGTGAGATGATAGTTTAATTTTTGTCTTTGGAGATTGAACTACTGGTGAGATTATATTCTCATTAAAGGGAGATTTTTCTGCGTTTCATTCATACCATTTTTTTTAAATGTCATGAAATATTTGTTTTTTCATGTAGGCACTTGGGCTTTTCTGAAATATTACGTTTTTCTTGAATTTTATAAACAGACATAATGATCTGTTAAACTAAAAATGTCCGATTTACGGGCAATTCTGATTTTTGGGCAGTCGATTTTTGGACTTTGTATTATACTTATGTTTAAAAAATATAAAAAGTAATAATCTAAAAACTTATAATCAGGTACAAAGAAAATGAAGCGCTAAATTATATTTATCATGAACAGTTAAAGAAATAGGTGCTAAAATTTTTTGTCTTATTGTTGTTAATTTATTGTTTTTGTCAAGCTATTTTCTTCACTCGGAGTTATGGGAATTGAATAGTGGCAGACAGAATTATTTGTCGAAAACTTATTGCGGTTGCATTAATCTAGTTCGCTAAAAGAGTGCGGCGCTAAAACAGCACTCGTATAACCGAGGTCCCTAAAACCGAATTTAAAAAGTAAAGAGAGAGGGCTGGAAGTTGCGTTCCGAGGGAATACACGTAATACGACAGGAAAGGCGGAGCTACAGAGTAGATTTATGCTAGGTAAGGAAGTCTACAGTAGATGCGGTAACGGATCAAAAAGAGGACGTAAACGTCCAAAAGTCCTCTTAAGGGATTCATCGCGAAATAAGCTATTGGTCGGAAGGGGTGCTTTGGAGAGTTTGGAATTCTTACGAAGCGGAAAAAATGTAAAAAATAGATACATCGCACTTTTGTCGGAATTAATGTACAGAGATAGAATTAACGTGTTCTTTACGGCGATGTTCTTCAAAGGAAATATACTCGAGAAAATTGCAATGGATTTTTTTTTGTCACGTTTCATCCCCCTTGAAAAGAAGAAAAGATCGATATTCCCACCAGTTAGTCCCATGGACACGTTGAAAAATAATCAAGTATCGACTGTCTTTAAGGTCGAACCGATCCGAGGAGGAAACCAAAGTACGCGTTTATTTGACCGGGAAAGACTTTAGTAATACTAATTTACTATCACACTAGACCAGGGATGAAAATACGTGGCACGCGTGCGATTTTACTTGGAACGCGTAAGTTTGTATTTTATGCACGAAATATGAAGTTTCTTAAAGGAGTAAACTAGTAGCACACAAAAATTCTGATGATTCACATTACTTTCTTGGCACCAAAATCATTTACCATCTCTAAATTAGACTAATAGAGTTTAAAGGGAATACGGGGCAGAATATATCATTCAACCTGCTCTTACCATTCGAGAAGTCATCGTGAGAAGAACTATGGATTGCGTGATTTCACTGGTTATTATGCAAGACCTTATCATCGCGCTCGACAGACGTTTTTGTGTGAGTATAATGTTCTACACAAACGGTCATTACCTAATTCATACATGTATAACAAATAAAATATTATCATAGGAAGAACCAACACTTCCGGTTAAAACCACAAACGAAAGAATCACATTTTAAAGAACACTTCTCGAAAACCACCGTACCGACCGACTAAAGATTTGCGCACGGATACCCTTCAGTAGAAGACAGACAGAGAGGAAGGGAGGGAGAAAGGGAAAAAGGAGGAGTGCTGGGAAAAGGAGGAAGGCGAAAGGGGGAGAGAGGGAGTGAGAGACCCTTTAAAACACGCCTCATGAACCGCACAGTCCGTCCTGAGGCATAAATGACAAAACTGGGATGAAATCCCGTGGCAAGCGGGACACCTGGAACCATGGAGGAAGCCCCTCCTCCACTTCCCCTCTTTCCCTTTCCCTCACCCCTTTCATTTCTCCTCTTACTCCTGCTCTCCCTCTCCCCTCTACTTTCTACATTTCCCCATCCCTCTTCCCTCTCTAACCTTCCACGTTCACCCCTCCCATTATTTTCCCTCTCGACTCCCTCCCAGGAATCTGGTGTATCCCTTCTGGTTACGCCGCTCCCACGAAAACAGAAACAGTGAGACGGTAGGGGGTGGGAATAGAGTATGAGAAATAGAGAGACGGCGAATGATTGAGACGAAGAAGACGTAAAAAGGAAACGGAGAAGGACGAGAGAGGAGATAAAAGCGAAAATGAGGGAGTGAAAAAGAGATGAAAAAATTATTTGAGGAGAAAAACAAAGGGCCGTATAGAATCAGAAGTAAAGGAAGTGATGTTTTGACTTGTAAGCATATTATCAAGAAAAAGGAGCAGTAAACTCTTCCGATTAACCGGATATCGAATAACCGGAATTTTTATAACTTATAGCTTGAAAGATTTTAATACTGCATTACGTGCGAACACATTTACAGTATGTACTAAGCCGTTTCCTAATAAAGGTGTTAACAAGTAATAGAGTTTAATTTGGCTTATAAACTTAATTTATACATTAACATTAAATATGTATTCCTTAAATATTTTTCATTACCCTCTTGTTATTTAAAGGTTTTGTTTCATTGTCTGCATTGTGCTTCGTATCATAATATCCGATTAACCGGAATAGACTCACAATCAGTCATGAGTCAACCGATTGATCAATAGTTTAATGTATAGCTACTAAGAGTTAATTTCTCTTTTTTATTATATGAAAACATTTTATTTTTCCCAGGAAGAGCGATCACAAATCAGTTGTATTGAGGAAAATATTTTGCTAGGTTTCAATTACAACCTTATACAACATTAGGTACACAAACTTTAAAAACATACTTCATTGAGACAGAAAACTTGGAGCTATTGAAGTGTGGCAAGAAATGAAAGGAAGAAAATATAAATTCGACGGAAGAAAGGAAAGGCAGAGTCACCATGCTGACAAATAAACGAAAAATAGACGTAAAAAGAGGAAATATGACAAGTACATAAAGTTGAACCTTAGATCGAACGCTATAGGAAAATAAATAAGGGAACGGAGAATAAGTCCACGAAAATGAGAAAGCATATGAAGATTTGAAAAGAAACACTATCAACGAATCTGTCAGCGAAGGAAGAGGAAATGAAGACAGCGAGAAAAAGATTGATAGAGAAGGGAGAAAGAGGAGAGGTGGGAGGAGGGAAGAAGACAAGCAGAAAGAAAGACGAGACGAGAGGAGAAAGTGAACGATGTGGTGTAGTGAGATTTCAGTTCGCTTAAGGTATTCGGAAAGGAGGAACGCTCTATTAGAGAGCGAGGGACAAGCTTGGAACTGGAATGGAGAGGGAGAGAGAGGGGTGAAGAGACGGCTAGGAGAAAGTATATAAAGTGAGGGACGACTTGAGAGAAAGGGTTGAAAGAAATATAGAGGGCCCCTGGAGGAAGAAGCTTAGGAAAGGAGTGAGAATATGGTATTTAAAGGACGTGGGGTCTAGGGGGAGGTGTGAGCGTTTAGATGCGTGCGTGTAGGTTACATACGGGACGAGTTGTGCATGTAAAGGCGTGGTAGTGAAGAGACGCTACGCTATCCGCGGCAGATGATGACATTTAGAGTGATCCTTCCTAACATCCCTCCTAGCATTGAAATCTATACTTCGGGATGATCTGTGAAAGTATCATAAACGCGTACGAAAGGGCAGGAAAAGAGAAATAATTGGTAGATTTAAACAGATACGATAACTTTAAGGGCTTCATCGTTTTTGTTGTAAAGAATCATTTGAACAAATAACAAAGCTATGATTTATCCGCGAATATTTTTATCCTGCCTCCATGTTTAACTTGAATTATTATCTTAAATGTTGTATTTTAAAACCTGTATAGAGATTTAAATATTACAATAATCTTATAAATTATACAAATAAATCCTCAGTAGATGCTATATCGCCTGTAGTTTTGATGAAATGTAACCAACGAGCTCAAAAGAAAATAGCTGAATTCCATTCTAAAGAAAAACCCTGGGTATAATCGAAAGGAATCAGCGTCTACAGTTAATAATTTAGTACAGTAAAGATGTGTTTTATCAGAGAATTTACGAATTGTATTTATATTAAAAGTGCCAAAGAAAATGAGAATACTATTAATAAAATCGACAAAAAAGAAAAATTTATAAAAATATATCCAATAAAGACAGCTGCAAAAACATAACTCGATCGAAAAAAATAACCATAGTCCATTTATTCCATTCGAGTTTTTCTGTCGAATTTGAATTTAATATAATTATTTAGAGAAAGATTTTTTAAGGCCAGAATGATACTGCTTTACGTCTTTGAGCCCGGCCTAAAAATTACGGAGTACAAAATTAACGATTCATTGATTCGAACCAACCGAGAGAACAGGAAATTTGTAATCTTCACCGCATATAAATAGCCATTCCGATTCTTCATCTGGAATCAAACCTCGGCGAAAAACAAAACCTAAGGTGGAAGCAAACGCAGAGGAACGAATATTTCGCATGCGCTACGTTAAAACAGCGGTGGGACGGAAAGAGATGAACCATGAATAATGAGGCATCAACAGCGACGGAGGTATTTTTTCCCACGCATATGTTCAGATATTGACCAGATGGAAGGAAACAGTCCAAAGTAAGCTCTGAGGAGGTATCGGGCTCACAACTTCCTTCGGATAGGAGATTTTTTTCGAATTACCGAGAAAAGGAGGACGGAGGGATAGAGCAGCTTCGCGGAAGAGTAAAAGGGATGGGAGATTCGAGATCCAAGTGGACCAATACGCATCGATGGTTGGTTGAGAAAATATTCGGAGAGATGAATGCATTAGGGTAAATGTCATCAGCGAAATGTAGTTGAAAAATTGTGGTAAAACCGAGGGAGACGTTTATGAAATTAACTGCTAAGAAATGACACAAGCAGGCGGGAAAAACCACAACGATTCCACTCCCGGGACTTTTTAACCCTCCATGCCTTCAGCAAACCATTTATTTTCATAAAGTATGTATATGATCCAGTCAAGATTTTAAATTATTAAAGACCATATTTAAATTATGTACCTTAGAAGAAACGTAGGGTAAGAGAAAGTGATCAATATGCAGATATAGAAACGCAGACAGGCATTTACTTTACGATTAAATAAGAATAAAAACTCATTATAGTACTAATTTATACTTTATAAGTAGAAATACAAACAAACGTCCGTATAAAGATTGGAATTAATAAAATGGGTCAGTTATCCAAACAGTTAGCTAACTTAACGTATAAACATTCCAATGTTTTTACTCGCTTCAAAACTTGGCATAAAATTAATTGCATGCTTTGATTCATCTTCTCAAACCACGATCTCATCTATAACCATTATTAAAATCCACCAAAATGAACTCTTTACAGTTTAGTTTATGAAATTATTTTTAAGGTTCCATATGAAGGCGAATTCCTCATCAAATCATTTAGCGAAAATAAAAAAAATACTGATTATTACAAATCTAAGTGCATATGAAACTTTCTTAAGCATGAACTACCGTACAGTTAAAATGATAAATATTAGCTAAACCCACAAGAACATCTGTTGAATAAAGGCATAGCTATATACTTAGCGAAAAATTCGCTCTCGCCCCTTAAACCATTTTATGATACATGAGAAAAGATGAAGGAGGGAGTCTTCGTCCTAAAGAATGCCGCAGATGCACACCCAACGACAATATGAAACCAGGAATAAGAAAAAAGACGATCTGAGCGCTCGAAGGGTTGAAAACGTCTGTGGAGGGGGGAGGGGGATTTTTTTTAGCGGGAGAGAGGATTGATGAGAAATTAATGGGGAAATATTAAGGGAGAGCATAGTTTGCGAAAAAAAAACTTTTCAGTCTGTGGCGTTTCGGGAAAGATGGATTGATCGGAGTAATTAAGAATTTCTTTCGAACAGATGAGACGCTTTAAAACTAACTCGGTAATGGCCGGAGATAGATAATACGTGGGTTGGTGAGGGAGAGCAATGCTAAAATAAAAAGAACGATTTTTTTTAGGAGGAAGATATGAATCTATTTTTTTATGCTCAAGTGATCGAGAAGCTATCGCGCACGTGAGCAAACTTTCTCAAGAATTTTTTTTCGGCCTTAACTTCGTATTAATTTTATCGCCGTTTTGAGAGAACACTATTTGTTGGAAAAATTGCCGACTTTCCGAAAACAATAATGATCCAGCTAAAAATTAGATCGATTCTCAGGTAAAATTGTAAATAATAATATACGCATATATATGTTAGTGTGTGAGCGTTTAGCGTCAAAGCGATCTGAGAGGAATAGAAAATAGACCGTCCAATAAGTACAGAAATCGAATTATGATTTTTCGCGAGGTTCACAAGATAAGCTAACTCGAGAAGAATTTCAGAGGTGTAATTTAGTATTTGAAACATATTTTTCAATCCGAGCTACAATGTATAAAATTGTAAATTATAAGTTTCACGTTATTTGTTATTACTTTCTCCATATACGAAGTATGGAGAAAGTAATGTTTTTATGAAAAAAATCGAATTCGAGATTTCAACGGAAATACATATTTTAAGGTCCCATGTACACGTTTTGACTATTTTCTCGATGACGTCTGTGGGTGTGCCTGTAACTGGAATTTTGTTGGTGCTCTAAATCAAAAACTATTACTCAAATCAACCCAAAATTTTATATTTGAAATTCTTGTTAAAGGAAAAAGAACTGATTAGTTTTTGGTAAAAATCGGTCAACCGGAAGTGGGTGTTCACTCTAGTCACATAAGTTTTTTTGAAATATTTGCTTTAATATTTGATGAATGTAAAAAAGTATTGGAATAAAAGCTGTAGATAATTTAATTTTCTACAACCCTTATTTGAAATATTTTTCCATAAAATGAATTGTTGAAGAGATATTTTTAAAACTAATGTTTTTAACTGCCACAACTACACCACCACCGGTGACAATTGTACACTTTACGCTCCTTTTTAATTTCTTAATTGTAGGAGCTTCAGGGCTAGATCCAATATCAGAAGGCTACGACTTGAGTTTATTTCAGTTCTTTGTTAAGTCTTTGAATTTTTCTCACAGTTCCTTAAAATATTTATTATCATTTGACGTATTTGGAATTTTTAGAATTATTTCAGGTATAGAGAAAGGCATGTGATGGCCACAACAGATATTTTTGTATTGAAAAGACAACATATTTACTGACAAGGACCTTCAGTGAGGCCTCCTAGAGCAGAGCGTAGAGGCGATAAAAAAATATTTTGGAATTTTAAAAAATTCTGAGATGCTCGAGCTTATGAAAATTTTAGAATTTTGGAAATTTTTAAAATTTGGAAAATTTTTGAATATTCGAAATTATTGAATATTCGAAATTATTCAAATTTGTCGAATTTTTGTAATTCTTCGAATTTTTTTAACTCTTCAAATTTCTGGAATTTTAAGTTTTGGAATTCTTCGAATTTTTAAAAGTTCTAATTTTTGAAATTTTGCGAAAATTTGAAAATTTTTGAGATTAGGAATTTATCGAAATTTTGAATTTTTTTTGTTTCGAATTTTAGAAAATTTTCGAATTTTTAAAAGTTTTTCGAGTTATTCAAATGTTCGAATGTTTGGAATTTTAGAAGTTAAAAAAAAGTTTTTCGTATTTTTTAAAACTATCGAATTCCAAAAAATAATTTGGTCCTAATTATGTGCTTTTTAGCACCGGCTGACTACTTACCATAACTGATCAATCAGTGGATGACGTAACACCAGAAAAAAGACGAAGTTTGTTGTAGTTGCGCTGCTAAACCGAAAATCCACTCATTTTATAAATGTAACCGTTTTTCCTTTAGGAGATTCTAGAATTTTATCACTACTTTTCGGAAGCCAATAAACATTAAAATTGTTTTGACCAAAAACAACAAATTATTTGAAACAGACCATTTCTTATCACTTACAAAATGCTGGGTGTGCACGAGAGAAAATGAAACGTTTTTACGTTTCGCTCTTATGTCTGTGGCAATGTAAACAAATTGACAGTGAGAAAATTAATTTCCATTCCGTAATTTGGTTCAAGCCCGAAATTTGTACTATGATTATCAATAATATTAAAATGCAAATGTGTGTGCATTTTTGGCCAAGCAATCTCTTAGATTGTTATATCCATAAAATGAAAATAGAACATATACGACTCCCATTTTGTGTTAATCAAATAGAGAAATGAAACGCTATTTGAATCGAATACATGAAGTTAATGTAGACTTGTAGACATTAAAATGCCTAAAATTTAAAAGCGGTAGAGTGATTCAAACTAATTTTTAAAACATGCGCCTGCATCTTATGCCACCAGCAGTGCGCGTATTTGGCGGCATATAAGAAGCAACCCCGATTTTTTAGATTTTTCAGGAAAAAAGTATTTTGGTTCAACAAATCAAATGGCGAAGAGCCACGTCATATATCATTTCCAGCCGTGATTAAGTTTGTATCCGGCAACATTTACAGAAAATATTCTGGCGTGATAACAGTTAAATATAACGTTTTAGATAAATTTCATTCGTAAAATAAACATATATAATTGCTTCGAGACTTGTATAGCTAAACGTGCCCTGCGTGAACTCGGCAGTAGCATTAATTTATGCTGTCGGAGTGCGCCGCACACGTGAAACGTATAGGTACCTTTTACCAATAGTACTTACTTAAACCTATGTGCAAGATGATATTTTAATTTAATGGGATAAATAATAAATATAATGCATATGTAATAACGATACGTATATTAAACTAGCCTTTTTTCTTCTGCAACTCTTTTGCCTCATACATAACGATTTTGATCGATACAGCAATATCAAACTTCCTCAGTTCTACAATCCATCACTTTCTCCTTTAGTTGTGGCCATTTAAGATCAACCTTACGAAGACTATGTTTCTCTTATACCATTAGCTTCAGTTTTTCGTTTTCTCCATTCACGAATAATTTTTTTCTGTGGGAGGTGGATCGAAATGACGTGCTGCTATTCGTTTCCGTGCGTATTTGCGCATTGAATCGCCTGAAGCTTATAAATAATAGCGAAGGCATATCTTTTCTTTCTTGTGGACATTGCGATCTCAATACACGTAACGTTATTTATCCTAGAGACGCATAAAATATTTATGGCATCTGCACGAATTCTACTGTTTCGTGGCATTAATCGCGCTATTCAACGGGCTCAATAGGAACTAAAACATCGCAAACGCGCCGAAATTGTAATCACTGTGAGGGGACATGTAAGTATTAATGCATAATAATGGAAATGCGTCCTCAGAATTCGCGTTGCATAAGGTATTACTGAATATATTAACAAATTTTTCACTATTAATTATTAATAATGTATATTTTGACTGCCAATTATTCCATTTTGGGGATGAGTGTCCTTGTTAGTGTCAGTATAGAGAACAGTAATACCTTGGGCGTAAAAGACGCAGACTGATTTTGGAATCTCTTTTCTGGAAAAAAGTGTCCTATAAGCCGATAAATACGGTATATAGATTATCTATTATAGTGTATTGGTGATATTAAAGTATATTTGAGGAAATAAACGGAAAAATATTTATCTAGTATGAGAGTAAGCTGTGGTGTTCGAGTGGATAAGGACAAGTTGGATTAAAATTTCACTGGGCATTTCCCGCGTATGTTCGAATCTTGTCTGCAGAGAAAAAGTTTAGCTCGGAATTCATAATATATAAATTTTCCCCAAGGCCAAAAGAGCGACAATAATCCTAAAAAGAGCATTAAGAATTTACTCTCGAAAAGCACATTTCAATTAAAATAAACCGAGCAAGTTGGCTTTAAAAGCAAAAAGGAGAATTCAACGATATAAGCTTCTGTAGTAACAAAAAAAATTCGTTGGTCAACAGATAGTAGAGGAACAACGCATATCTCAGGATAAATTTTCCGTGTAAAAACGTTCACTGCGCGGATTCTTTCGCGGAGACTAACGATTCGTAACTTTGCCATCAAAATGATGTATGCTAAAGGCAGGCGCGCGTAAGTTTCACATCGACGGAAAACCACATGAGGAGGGTTAGGAGACGGAAAATTATGGAAGGAGGAAGGGGAGCATAGAACCGGAACCCAACAGAGTGGGAATAAGGGGAACACCGAAACAGCTGAGCAGGGGGAAGGGAGAAGGTCGAAACTTGATTGATGGATTCTTTGATTGATATCTCAATCCAAAGAAGGTGGAAGAGCAGCGAAAGATCCCAAACAAAGGAAAAACGGAGAGCGCATGCGCAGATGGGCGAATTTCGCATTATGGAGATAGGAAAAACGCAAAAATGAAATGTTTACGATGAGAACAATCTTTAAGTGAGCACTTGATGAAATCACAAAGATATAAATAAAATGACCGATATGAGCCATTCGGAGACAATGATTAACTCGTACGGAAAAAATATATCAAAGAAAAATTTCCGATTCTGCAGTTATGTCATCTTGAAAGAAATTCCATTAAATCAAGTAAAAGTGAAGAAGTTTCGGGCTTCAATACAAGGACGCAGAGGCGTATCTGCGAGATATGGCGCCTATGGCAACATTTTAGAAAAACCTTGGTTATGTGGAATATTATTTTTGCTGAATTCTAATTAAGAAATAGGGCGTTTTAATTAAACATAAATTTGAAAATTGAGAGTTAAATTAATACTTATTTATGGAAAAAGAATCTTTTGACATTTTTGCCGGAACGATTGGCGCCTTTGGCATATGCCACCTTTGCCATATCCTAGTTACGGCACTGCAAGCACACATAATTTAAATTCAGAAATATCATAAAGTAAAAATATTAAGATTATATTTGCGATATACCACCCGAAAGGGAACTTAATTATATTAACTATAACTGCTTGCAGATCTAATATCTCTTAATTTCTTAATAGTCATCATTGTACTAGTTACAGTTTGGCATCGTTATAAAATATGTTTTTATCATGATTATCACTAAGACTCTGTATCACAAGCGCTTTCTATAGGCTAACGAAGATTTTTTTTAAACGAGAGGCAAGTTTGAGAGCCATTACGGAAAATAAAAGACATGCGAAAAAAAGCATCACATATCCCTCATAATAAGAAGGAAACTGTGATAGGCAAAATAACCGACCCTCGGAGGATGCAAAAAACATATTCCGCGAAAAGAAAAATCGTATAAGAAAAATAGAGAGGAGGGAACGAGCCGAATGCCTGAAGAATTAAACGAATAAATAAACAAATAAAAAATCCCCAAAAACTATCATCTTCAATTCCGTCGAGAAATTCCTTCCTCTGCCTCGACGCCCACGCCAGGAATAAAGCAAGCAAAGAGGGGCAGAGGGTGAGATAGATCGAGAGGAGGTGAGAGAGAGAGAGAGAGGAAGAGAGAAAACACGAGAGAAAGAGAGAATAGGAGAATGAGAGGCATGCGAACGAAAGCACCGCCACGGTACGAAGGAGAAATTTTCCAGACCGCGATAACAAGGACGTAGGGCTAGATAAAAAAGGAGAGGATGAATATTGGGAAGCAGAGGAGAGAGGATTACCTCCAGGGCATAAAAGAGGAGGAAAGGGGTGAAGGAAAGGGGAAGATAGGATGAGAGGGGGGAGGAGAGGGTGTGAGAGACAAACTGGAAGGACAGGAGGCAGCATTGAAGGGACCGCGGTAGACATTCCCGGAGGCGAGATAGCGAAGGGGGTTTAGGGAGAGAGAGAAAGAGAAGGGAGGGTTGTACGTGTGTGAGCCGACACACCTGTCGAACCTCCCTCGCCCCATCCCTCTCTCTCGCCTCTCTTTCTCCCACCCTCTTATCCCTTCCCTTCATCCAGAATTCTCTTTCCACGAACCTTTTCCCCGTCCTGCCTCTCCCCCCTTTGCCGCTCGAAGTGAATTGCACCGGCGTTTGCCATCTACATCCACCACGAGACCGCGCTGTCTTGCTATCCCCCAAAAGAGACACTTCCCACCCTTTCTACTACCCACCTCCCTCTACAACGCTACCTCTTCTACTCCTCCTCCTCCCCTCCCTCTCACACTCCCACCTCCTAGCCCCATCCTCAAACCATCTACGGAACCATCTCATGCTATCCAAAACCCCTCTTTTCTCCCTCCTCCTCCCATCAAAGTACCTCTCCATCCTTTATTTCTTCCGACCAACCAACCCTCTCTTTCCACATCTATCCCACACTTTCCCACCATCTTTCTCTCTTTTAAACATATTTCTTTGCGTTTCTTCTCTCCCCCTTCCCCAATCATTCCTTCCCGTGTTCGAAATTACTTCTTTTCCCCGTCTAAAGCTCCGAGTCCTTCCATTTTTACTTTTTTAAAACCTTTTTGTTACTTCATCCGTCCGATATTCTCAAAAAATCCTCCTTCTTATACCTCTAGAATTCTCTATATCTTATTCTCCGGATCTCTTATTTCCTCAGGAGGAATATTTTATTTTCCTTCTCTCTCCCCTCCCCCCATTACGGTCTGTGGATTCGGAATCCTGTTTTTTCCCTCTTTTGTATTTTTCGGAAGTTTTTCCTTCGCTTGCCGAATGCGGTCTACCTCCGAAGTCGTCGATGGAGTCACAACTTTCACTCTTTCTTCTCTCTCCTCCTCCTCCTCCTCCCCCATTTGTTTCTCTGCGCATGTCTCCATAAACTAACTCATTTGAATTCATTGATTAAGTCTCTTGGTTCGTTCTAATCTCTCTGTAAATTGTCTCTGTAAGATTCAAATATAAGTAAGAGACACCTGATCGAACCGAATGTATAATAAAGATGTCATTCGTGAGATACACGTTCATAATATCTCCATTTCTTGCCTATTACGAGCTTTTACTATGCCATTAATAAAATCCATGACCTTTGCATTTTAGGTGTTATTCTTAAAATGAAATTTTAGTTACATTGAACGCTATTCTAAGGTGAAATTTTACAATCTTGCCTCCAATTCTCACGTTTTATTTCCGAGTTGTTTATTACAAACAAGAAATTTCACTCCATATCAAAGTTATAAAATGTAACCTCTTTTGAAAAAATGTAAAGTAAATTTAATATTAATTAAGAGTAATTCGATTAATCAATCAACCGAAATCAAAAACTCGACGCGACATATCACCAACGAAATATTTTTTAATATCACTCGAAAAGTTTGCATTACCCTTCCTTCCATTCGACGTCCGATTTAATTTATTTTTTAAGGAATGCTAATATGGGAAAAATTATTTGAGCGATGCAGTTGTATATACTAAAATCAATCTATTGGCAGCACCAATATTAAATATTCGAAATGCATTCTCTCGCAATTAACGTAACTTTTTTTACAAAGTTGACTGATAATAATCAATCTAGTATGCTCTACTATGAAATTAAAATGGATGTGGTGAGGCGCGGCGAAACATATCGATATCGCTATTGGCCCGCGGAAAATCGATGTGCAAATTCGTGTCAATGTACATATTTAATCCCAAAAGTTCTTTTAATATCAACGTGTCCTATACTCCTGTCTTTCCCATATTTATATCGTATTTTAAGTTTAGATGCGTATACGTTTATGTCGGCTCTATCTCTGCCTATATTGCCTTTTTGTTCATATTAACAAACGGTTGAAGTAGTCCTCATACACCGTCTATCTACCCCACAAACCTGCTCCGTCTGCCATATCGCTGCGTGTGTGCCCTTGCTTCACCACCAAACCCACCCTTTCACAACCCTTCAAACTTTTTCGCCCATTAAAACACAGGCCCTATCTCTTGCCGGTAAATCCCTTTAGATGCCACATCTCTCTCGCTCCTCCCCCTCTTATTCCTTCGCTTACTTCTCTGCCGGAGAAGTTTAATGCTACGACGTGCTTCATCCTTCGTTGACGCCGAATCGGGTTTCCTTCGACGCGATGTAGTCGAAGATACATCCTCTTTATGTGCAACCAGTTCAAGCTGCATATCTCTCCCACACACACTCCCGCACATTTCTTTCGAGTCTCGCATAAAGAGAGATCGCATTGGGACAAGGAATTAGCTAAATTCGGCTCTTCTCGGAATCAAATTTGCTGGAAGATGTACTCAAGGAGTGAATGCGAAAGTAAAACATAATAGGAAACCGTGTTTTCACACTATATCTTACACTAGTAAAATAGTATTCGATGCATCACCCTAGAATTTAACCCATAATTTTTTAGTTTAATTATCTTCCACCAACCTCGGTTACATTGTCTTGCCTCATTATCCTTTAAGTTTTATAGGAATCAGAGGAAACTTCGCATACATCGCCCTAATTATTTCACAGCGGTAAACTAAAAGTGATCGTTCCCACTCAAACTCTTTTCAAAACGGCAAAATTGCTCTTGCGCAAACGCATTTTTAATATTTTTAATTATGTAGATTCATTTATATATTACCCATATATCCATAATGGAAACTGTTCTCTTATCATGTATTGAACATCATTTGAAGTGTAGAAAAATTATGTTGCTTATTATAAATATCGGAGGAAAATGGTTTTCAATTTGATTTCGGCTATGAAGCGAATTTGATAATTTTCCTCAAGCCATATGATGTGTTTAGTTAAGTCTGCACGACTGAATTTCCCAATAATTATTCGTCTATATAGGAATCACGCGCAACATAAAGCAATCACATAAACGCTACCCCTCAAACCATTCTCGGTTGCCACCAATTAACCCTGCCGACGAAGAAAAAATAAAATGAATCCACCTCGACTCACAGACCATTTGAGAGACACGAGGGTCATAATTGTTTTCGCACCCTTTTCTAACACGTAGTCCAACCCTTCTCAGACGGCCTTCCACTGAACTCTCAAAGCCCAGCGAAAATCCCCAACTGCCGTTCCTCACTCTTCCCGACTATCCCGAAACCCATCCATACCGAGGCTCATCCGTCGGACGACTATGGGAGGAGGCGGACGGAGGAGAAGATATAGCAGGAGAGAGAGATGAGGGGAAGAAGAGCGACCCGAGATGTGGAGCAGCAATCTTCATACGCCACTGTGTTTATTCACGGCCTTCACCCCTCCCACTCTTTCCATACATCCTACCCCTCCGATATTCTCGCATACCGCCACTTCTCAAAGAATCCCGCCGCCTTTTCCCTTCCTTCCTCAGTCTCTCTCTTCTCCATACCTTCCATACATATATACTATCCTCTTTGAGGTTCTCAGTTCCTACCTCCTCTTCAGTTCTATCCTTTGGCACACAAAAATTCGCAAGGAAGAAGCTCCCTCTACCCTTCCTAACTCCCTTTCACCTCCTCCTTATGCCTTCCCTCTTCTCTCCAAGAGCTTTCCCACTTGCTCGGTTCACACCAGATTTATATATATATATATATATATATATATATATATATATATATATATATATATATAGAGAGAGAGAGAGAGAGAGAGAGAGAGAGAGCATTAAATCTTCTCACACCACATTTTTCCAAGCGTTTTTCTATAAGGGGATGGGGATGTTTTATTTTTCGAAAGTACCGAGTTTTCATAATTACCGTTAAATATAGTCAAGATTCGTAGTTGGTTAACTTCCTTCTTGATTTGATTCGTACTAATCCAATTATGGAGATTGTAAAAGTTTTTTGGTTAGGTATAAAAATTTTGTATTGATTTGCAAATTCAATTTATGACGGAGTTCCAACCATGTATTTTCTCGAAATATTGAGAGTATTTTATGGTTTGAACTTTATCTTGCCTGGTTTGGAATGTGAATATAAGTTCAGATGAGATGCAACTGAAAATTGAATGTACTGCTTTGATATCTAAGCAAATTAAAGAAAATGATGATATTATTTACGTAATTGGCAATTGTTTATCAGAGTAAATAAGTATATGTGCTTCGAAACTGTCGAAGACCACAATTTGATTCATATAGCCTGAATACTAAGAAAGAAAAAGCATATTAAATAAATTATACATAATGAATTATTCCAACCACTAGAGCAAAGAATTTTTTTTTAAACAATAAGCGTGCGGAATACCATATAATCAAAACTTAGATCGCTATGAAAAAATATTATCCTCATGTTCATACTACTGTATCGAAGCCAGTTTTGAAACTCAATAATTGGGTCTTTAAAAAAACATATAACACGCTATTTTAAACAGGCTATATATATATATATATATATATATATATATATATATATATATATAACCTGTTTAATCCCGAAGTAGATGTCAGATTCGGAGTTTGTCCGGGCATATAGCGAAACGCGGACAGGTGTTTGGGGAGATCTAGGTGATCTCAAAGTGTACAGTAGATTCGAGTATGCATCTACATCTACATTATACCCTGCAAGTCACCTTTTTGGTGGATGGCAGGGGGTGCAGTGCACCAAGGGTCCATAGTTTTCCTACCTTATCTTTTTCTATTATGGTCTCTTATCGTCCTAGGGAAAAACGATCCTCTATATCGCTCCGTTCTACAGTCGATCTCGCGAATCTTATCCCCACTGTCCTGCCTTCCGAGATACGTCGGGCTTCTGATAAGTCCTACTACCTCATTCGTTAGTCCCTCCGACATAAATTTTTCCAGTAGTTTAATTCTAGCCTGCAGCCTACGTTCCTCTAACGATGTATAAGACAGTTCGGCGCGTCCATTTCGGTTAGGGACGATTTGGCGACGGGAGAGTTCGGCGCTAGCAAGATTACGCTCGGCAAAGTACCAGTAATATTTGACGGGAATGGTGTGATAATAAAAAGATATTACAACTATCAAGCGAATTTAGCTAAGTTGACTTAACTACTGAGACGGTAATATTTAAATGAAATGACAGTATTTTAAAAACAACTTTTAAATAAAAATGCAAGAAAAACGTTAAAAAACTGTGCTCTCCCAAGCACTCAACCCAACCCTAGGGAGGAAAAATGGAACGAGTTAAATTCCCAACCACTTAACCCAACCCGGAGGAGGAAAATGTAATGAACCAAACCCCCAATCTCATAACTCAACATTGGGGAGGAAAATCGAACGAACCAAACTCACAAACACAGCACAACCGGGAGGAGGAGAAAATAACGAACCAAACCTTCAACTACTTAACCCAGCCCGGGGAGAAAAATGGAACGAACCAACCTCCAACCACTTAACCCAAGCCGAGGGAGGAAAATGGAACGAAGCAAACTCCCAAACACGTAACCTAACCCTGGAAAGGAAAATATAACGAACGAAACCACTTAATCCAACCCGGGAGAGGAAAATATATAACACGCCGAATTGTCCCAGCGCCGAAACGGTCGCGCCGAATTGTCCCATTCCAGTAGATTCTGGGTTGGGTTTGATTTGGTTGGATTAGTAACTTGTATTAATTCGTATTTGGTAGATCGAGCTTTATCTTTAAATGACTTAATACGAAGCGTATGTTGATGGAGAGAACTGCTGCATAATTCATTATAATTAACAAATTCTGCAATTAAACGTACCGAAACTGATGTTCGAGATACCGGGACAGAACCCTGAAAATAGGAACAAATTCGGAACGGATATAAGATGTGAGCCCCGTCACATTGAGATTTGCCCAAAACGAGTTGATCACATCGCGAATTTCCCGGACAAAAATGCATTTTCTACAAATATTTTGGGATTTGCCCAAAATACCGAGGCATCTAGATTTGCCCGGGCAAATCTAGATGTGCCCGCATTTCGAGATTTGCCCGTAACATATATACACTCACAATAAATAGATGGATTTAACACGGCGCTTCCCGTCCGAGTTATATCATGCATCAGTTGCGCATAGTTACGCCTGGAACGATCTGCCCTCTTAAAAATACCGGTGATGTTGACTTTATTATCATAAACTGAATGAAAATCATAACAATCGCCATATATTTCCCAAAAACAACATAATATTGGTAGTTGTAATATATCCTGATTTTGCTCGGATAACCAAGCAAAGTTTACAAGGAGTGTGAAAAATAAACCACTCTCAAACAAAAGTGAAGAAGTCTGGTTAGTGTCTCGCACGTCTTCTTTCCACGTGTTTACCAAAGCAAGGTCATCGGATAAGCGTTTAACTCGCATGCCCTAGGAATTCTGCTTTCACCATCACGGATCAAGTGTGAAGCCGTAGAACGAAATACGAGTCATGTTTCTGTTTATTTCAAAAAGTGCTTCTACATCCGCGTTCGAAATGTATGTTAATTGGACTACCAAGCCGGCAAAAAAGTTTATCTCTTACTGTAGAGGGCATTCATTTACGGCGGAGAAGCGTAGCCAGCGATGGAATTCGAGAGAGAAACGAATGATTTCACGCCCACGACACCATGTTAACATTTCGTCGATACCACCGCGATACATAATCTGAGATGTAGGATTATTATGCGTTAGGGAAACGATAAAAAAATCACATCATTGGGTTCTAATGAAAATGGAACAGCAAAAAAGTCACATCCATCAAACAGTGACGAATGACAGCTGGATAACAAGGGATTGAGTATAGTGTTTTATTAAATATTCATTAGAATATTGCCAGCTAACTCAAAACATAGATTTAATTCAGAGATAAAATATTATCATTAATTCATTTCCACTACCTCAAAATCGACCGCAATAAGCATTTATGATACAAGCTCAATCAATAAAGAGTTTAGGTGAAGAAGGAAAGTGACTGCTTGTTAAGTGATGAAATAGTGCCAAATTTTACATCAATTTTGCAAAAATTAAAAATGCAAAACCATGTTGGTCTTGCACATGTCTTAGCTAAAAAATTTCAAATACTCACAGGAGAGGGTTTGAAAGAAGAGAAAGGTAACCATTTGGACTTACCTGTAAAGAAATAAATAATTATCAACCATATGATCAAAAACATATAAGAAAAAACATAAGACAGATTTCCGCATACGAAAAAAAACTAATCGGGTCATGCCACCTGCAAACCCAGTATCTGGGAAGAAAATCAGCTGCAGAAGAGAATAGAAATAGGAGAAACAAAACAACTTCAAAATCGGGAGAGCCGTGTACTAAATAAGTGAGGTCTCTTTCCTCAGCCTTTCCTCTCGAGAAAACGGAAATCCAAAGCTCGATAGCCACGTGCAAGCCAAGAGCGTGGAAAAGAGAACTCGAAAGAGCATAACGGGAGAAAAAAGAGAAAAACGCGCCCGCAAGTCCGATAAGCACGAAGGCGACTTCCTGGTCACGCCAAAAGGGAACAGGGGATGGCACACGATGGCATCGTGTCGCGGTCTTCGGACAGGTGTGCTGATCGATGGGCAGTATGGTAAAAAAAAAACTAACGACGTAATTAATTTATTTCTCCGCATAATCTATCTCCACTGCTCCCCATTTAAAATTTCAACCCACTTGCATTCATTCTCCATATTTATTTATTTCTTAAAAATACATTGCAGTTAGGCCATCCGGCCAGGTGGCAAAGGAACATAATATATCTATAAAAACAATGATATTTACAATCACAATTTAAAAAAAAATACACTTTCTATTGCTAGATCATTGATTTCAAGTCTGTCTGATAGCGGCACCCTAAACTTAGCGCTATAAAGTGACGCCTCTTCCAATTGTTTTTATGACTTTTTAATGTCAATGAACCAATCGCAACCATTTTGATGGGTATGTAGAGTTATTTTTGTAAATATATGCGACACACGACGCAATTATTGTATGATTAGAACAGATCTCGCAACGCACGTCACAGAACATCGTGGCAAAAAATTTGGAGACCGCTATTCTAGACAGGATCTTTTAGGTCAGCTGACTGTTGTGTGGAAAATGAGGCAACAACATCCACTTTTCCCATAGTAAACAGAGAATTTGTGGTGATAGGCAAACAAAAGACTTTAAAATCCTCAGACAAACGATTCGCTTCAGTAATCCTAGTGATCGCCTGTCCGTACACCCGTCGATTTTAGTACATTTCTAAGAACCAGTCCTTGAATTGTTCGGTCTTTTATCCTAGTTGAAGCTCTGAAATACTTTCAGAATACCTTCATCCCAGGATTCGCAGGACAAATCCTTCAATTGCGACGAGACGTTTCCTGCGACAGCATTACTTAACAGATGCGGTAGCTCCGAACAGAGTACTTTCTCACGTGTCGTAAGATCTAAGGCTGATATTAAACCCAGGCCAATAAGAAGAAAACTGGCAACCTCTATCTATTTCAATCGCTTATAAAGATTGACTTGAAGTGCACTCAGAATAAAATAAAATCATTATACACATTTAATTATGTAAACGACACGGACTAACGGTTGAATTTTTCAAAAATGCAATCATTAAATTTAAACAACCTTAGCCAAAGGCGACTGTAACAACTTTGCAGCAGATTTTATGGTTTAAATAAAATCGGCCAATAAAAATAAATAAATGGACATATTTATCAGTAATAGAAATTCTGTCATCTAGATTTGTGAACTATTTGCAAAAATTGTAACAAATTATAACATTCCATCGCGAATAAACTCAACATGCAGTTACGTGGATCAAAAATTAATTATCTATTATCGTATCGTTTTCGACGTAATATATACCTTCGCTTGCGTAAATAAGACACCATCCTAAGGGGCCTGCTGAACCCTATCAGCTCCTTCCGGAAAAACTGTTATCGTTTCATCAAACCCGAGACGTTCGAGCCGGAAGCTATCCGTAAATACCTTATAAATAAACCCGAGATTCCACTCCTCTCTCGACCGCAACACCGCAGAATACCTCGAATATCCTCCAACCTCCCGCGAGAGGAACAGAGAGAGAGAGAATAAAACTGAGATGAAAAAAGAAAAAACTTCGAACCGATGACGAGGCGAAAAACGCGTGATCTCCTCGCCCTCGCGCGGCTGATTTCGCATTAATCCCTCCTCTTTCGAGAGGAGGAAAAAAGGATGCGCCACTTTCCTCCGTGCCTACCATTTACCCTTACCCTCCCCCTTTCCTTTTCGCAACTTAATCCCCCGCCTCTGGAACCTCTTTTACTCCCTCCTTCCATCTTCATCTCGTTGAGGGTATCTACGTCCCATCACACGCCACGCCCTCCGCTTAATGCTTTTCTTCCGGTTTCTTACTCATACCGCCGCGCTCCCGTTCCCCCTATCCCAACCCGTTCTTTCCCACCCCCACGTACCTTCCCTCAACATCCATCCCAGCATCTTTCCAGTCTCCTTAACCACTCCCCCTCTTCCCTCCTCTCTCCCCCCCACCACCTCCTTTAACCCTGTGAGCGCAACCGGCTTGTTTTCCCACCCTCCCTAATCCAGACCCATCTTACAGTCTTGAGGTTTAGTCTTTCTTTTGCTCTTTGAGGCACTAAACACTATATATATATATATATATATATATATATATATATATATATATATATATATATATATATATATACACGGAGATAGATAGATAGAAAGAGCCATATTTCTACGTTTTTAACTCTTCTATCACTCGCACTTTCTCCGCCCTTTCTACCCTTATGAAAGCAGCGGAGCTGTTCTCTCTCGTGGGGTATATCATCCCGAGTAGAAGATAAGGAAGGCTCTCCTTCATTGAATATTCATCCACTCGTCTCTCTGTCGCTCTTGCATAAAAAATCCGAAGGGAATTTTAAAAAAATAGTCGGGATGAGAGGGGGATAAAAATTTCCTTGTTACTGTAAGTGTATGATCTCCGTATTGCTCGTTTCGATTTAATTCTTTTTTGAATTTCCTCGTTCTTAATCGTGTTGTAAAATGTGATGGTAACCATAAGAACCGGTTTTTTCTGGACAGTGCTGTATTTTTATAGTTTCATAATTTTCATATTTTCATATCTTTGCACGGTTTTGGTATAGAATCTGTTTATTTCACAGAACGAACTCGAACTGCACGGCCATCAATTTCACTCTAAGAAAGCTTTCCGAGTATTTAAAACTATAACATGTTTAAGTTTGAATCAGAGGTTATAATAAAGAATAAAGGATGCAATTCTGAATACAATACAACTAAATTGTTTCACGTTGAACTCAAGATAGGGCTCAAAACGTAACTTCATGTATTTCTATGGGTAAGCAAATCCACCCCACTTGCACGGTTTCGCTTTACACGGTCTTTTCCAGGAACGCACGTGCGTGCAAAGCTGGAGATGGATGTAATTACTTAATGACTCATTTTATGTGGAATCCTCTAACAATAATGCCGGCCATAAATGCGTACCCCGATTCAATTCGTCGGTCAGATTTTCCAGCGAGATAAGAGAAGATCGCGGTGGAACGTCTCGACCCGAAAAAAATACAAAGGAACATCTTTTTACCCCCGCCATCGGCGGACTTGTGCTTTATGGGCGTATCGTCATTTCCGAACTTATAATCAAAGGGTTAAAAATAGAAAGCTCTTTCCCAAAAATTCTCCTTTTCAACCTCGCTCTGTCTTGCTCGAGACGAGATACCGATCTCCACGCAAATTATTTTATTAAATATATAAAGGGATTACGAGGAGCGGTTCGAGCATGACACAAAGGTACGCCCTTTATTTCATTCCAACGTCGCTCTGTGACTACGGCAGAGGTTCTCAAACTTGGAGTCGCGATAGCGAAACAGTGTATACGTAATAGTTTTACTGCTTTATTTTTAGTTGATTTTAATTGCAAAATTTTATTTCGCGTGTTTTTTTCTGGCGAATCAGCCTCTTGGGCTATTATCGCCGTAACTTTACTTAAACGACTCTACACAGACGGGAGGAGGGAAACCCGATGTCGGCATTAGCCTACTATAAACGAAGAGCACCAAGAGGCCAACTGCTTAACGTCACTTTCGAAAGAAGGAACGCTGACTTGCGCGTTATCCTCAAATCACACAAGTATGATACGAGGCGACCTCCGCCGGATTTGAACCTGGAACCACTGCGTGGAAAAGTTATTTAATTATTAATATTAACAAAATATCCTGATTTACTCTACATATTCCAGTCACACTTTATATTTATTGGCGGAGGGATGGGGTTAAAGGGTTCACGACCTGGTCGTCTGCCATAATAGGGTGTCGCGATAAAGTCGGCGGTCTTGAAAGGGGGTTGCGATAATATTGGCTGTCTTAAGGAGCGCATAAAGTTTTGGAATCGCTGGACTACGCGGTTCGTTTTAAAGCGCGCCTGCAGAAAAATAGATTGCATTTCCCACACGATGAAGACCATAACGCTATATTATTTGTTGAGTGGCCTTGCAGATTATTTTGGTAGTGAATACGATGACGTACTTTTGGAAGTACAAACACATCACGCCATTACATCGCGTAACACAGGTGCGTGTTTCTTGCACCTGTGATGTTACCTCACCTCACCAGATGTCTGATCATGTTTTGAGGGAACGGCTAGACTGCAAGCCACTGGCGGGGTCGATGTCCTATTTTTCGGCAGATCAAACGCTAGGGAGTGGTTGAATTTTAATGGAGTACGATATTTTTCGAACTTAGGCCATATAAATCGTAATTTAAGGCATGGAATTTGGTAGGTTACTAGCTCGCTAGGAAGATGAAAGTTTTCAGTCTTTAAAAAAGGTGTTTACAATATAGGCGAAGAAATTTGACAAAATCTATGCACACGAACTACTGATTGAAAATTAACGAAAAAGATAACCAGCAAGACAAAAATCATATCCTTATTAATTTTTCATTAGGAGTGATTTTAATTGATTGTAATCGTTTGATTTTCTATTGCATAAAATCTAATGATAATAAGCTGTTCTTTCGTTCGCTCCCAAGAAAAGCGCTCTCGAATCTTATCTAAACTCCACTATAGGACATAAATGGTTATTGCGGCGAAAAGGTATCACAAAAAAGTTGTCCCAAAAGCAACTATAAGTGCAGCTTTTTTGTTGCAGAATAAATACATAATAAACATATCAATATATTCAATAATGAATTATTAAGCTTGCCTTATGTCTAAAAATAACTTCACAGTACATACTAAAAAATCAGAATGAAAAATAAGTACTTACTCGGGCATCTTCAATAGCCGCGTAATAATAAAAACTATCATCGGTGAATACCACTGATGAAAGCTGCCAGGTAGCCAAATTGCGCATAAGGTTTCTCATAACATTTTAATGGATCATGATGATACCAGAGTAAGCACTTATATTTCAATTAGACTTTCTATGTGCTTATTGTGCGAATATATATATATATATATATGTATATTCGAATATGTGAATTGATATCAATTTATTATTCGCAATTCTATTTCGAAAGAAAAAGAGTAAAACACTATCGGCCGCGCGATTCGAACCAAGGTCCACCGCTCAGAAACGGACAAGTCAGCCGCCAAGTGTAAAACGGTTCGTCGAACCCGGTCCCGTTTCGCGTCTCAAGAACCAATTATGTACATCGGTTGCACAACGCGCCCGAATACAAAACGCCTTAATTTTATAATAAAAAAAACACGTCCTTCGCATTTAAAACAAGCACGAATATACGAAACACCCGCCAGCTCTGCGAAGCGAAACGGGAAGAAAATTTTTTTTAAAAAACGTGAAACGACGCAGGGGATGAGGGGGCATTCAAAAAAACAACAAAAGACAATCGATCGCTGCACATGCACGCAATTACCTCGGACGAAAACGCCCGATCCCGGAGCACGCGCCAACCATTTCACCCACCCTTTGCGCGAGCGAAAGAGAGGGGGAGGGTTTTCGAGAGGGGTCGATGGAAAGAGGGGGGGGGGAAGAAAGGGATACGACCATCATATTTAACCTCGCCACCTTTCGCCCCTTCCTACCCCGGCAACTCTGTCCCTCCCCCAATCTACCCCTCCACATTCCCCTCCCCTCCCCCGTAACCAACACCCTCTCCGAATCTACCCTCCCCAGCCTTTCCCCCTCTACATTTCCCTCCCCTCCCCACGACCGCATCAGTCATTATCCCATCCCGAGCACCAACCCACATAGCGCGAACACACACGAGGCCTATCCATGATGCATTTCGGCAAGGGGATATACAGGGACTCGGGAGAGGAGAGAGGCATTTTGGGAAGGGACAGGGCGGACCGTTTGACATCTGCGCATCAGGTGCGACGGCACCTGAAACTTCTGCCTCTCATCCCAACCTCTCTCTATTTCCTCCTCCTCCCCTCTTATACGCGCCGGATGTTTCGCCTCTATATCTCGGTGGGGTCAACGGTTTCGGGAGAAGAACGTAAAAGAGGTGCCGAAACTCCCAAAGAACTCCTCCGGAGTCTCGCTTTCCCCTTTTTCCCTCTCTCTCTCTCCTCCCGCTCGAGATGCCCGTTTCGTCTCGTCCAATTTCCTTGCATAACAAACGCGAGTGCCTTTCATATGTGCCTTGCCGCAAATCGCTCCTGTCGGGCGTAATTAGCGGATTACGACTAATTTTCTGTGTTAGCTTTTAAAGTCCTTTGATCCGATTCGGATGTATGCGTTATGCACGAATGAATGCGTAAGTTTATACGAGTGTGTGTATTCCAATGAATGACTCACAGCTGGTCAGGAAAAAGGGATAGCTTGTTAACCACGACTTGATTGAGGCATGGATGCGAATAAATTACGAAATCCTCAAAGAAAGTTCGATATTTACCACTTCCTCTTTCGACGAGATGATCCTTGGAATCACCATCGATCAGAATTTTGAAGAGATTGTAAGAAAACCTTTCCTTCTTGAGTAACGAAACACTATAATTTCAAATTTTGAAATGATTTAAATATAAAACCACAAGAGAGAAAAGAAATTTGTTTCCTCTCTTAGGATTGAATGAAAGCATGATTATTTAAATAGGACAAAAACTGTCGAAAACCTCCTATGGACTGTACCGACAGAGAAAACGAAATTCCTCAAGAGAATAAAATGGCGACTAAGAATATAAAAGTACGAATACTGCGCATAAAAATCGGTTCATTGCTAGAAATTGCGCAAAGTCGGCAACTACAAGTATTTAATTTAAAATTGTCGAGCTTCAAGAATCGGATTAATAATATCAAACCGGTTGATCAATTTTATATTTAACTAGTGTCGCCATTCTCTGTAGATACTGTAAAACGGAAATTTTAAATAAATAACAGTCAAAATTATTGAATTCTTTTAATTTCATTGCCAGTGTGTAGCCCACCGGCAATTCGCATTAAAAATCAATACTAACTCAAAATGGTACATGAAAACTATGATATCCGGAAAAATGATAAAAATCGATTTTCTATTCTGCTAGAAAAGAAAACTGAAGCGACATAAACTTTTCGTGCACGAACCTTAACAGCTTTAGCTCGACATCTCATTCTATCAAATTACAGTTATCCATCGACGTTTGCGTCTGAGAGAAAACCTAAAACCTAGAATCTCAGTTTTTTTCGCGATCCGATGGAAAATAGCATCCCCCTTCCATTCCTCCCTCCGGGAGTCTTTCCGAGAAATCCCCAGGCGGCTCCGGAAGGACACAAACATGCGTAATAAACGCCTGGGTAATTGACAAGGACTCCTCCAGCGCGGTCCGAAAAGGTCAAATTTTGGACCCGGGGATGCGGGTTTGTGCGCACGAGTCGATAGAGAAGGTGAGCAATTTGGGGTGCGTGGGAAAACTGACCAAACGCATTCGCCCCGAACGTGTGGCTTTCCAAACATTCCACACATGCTCCCCCCTCCCTCCCTTCACCCCGTCTCTCCCACTTCCCAATTTTCCTTTCCTGCCCTGCAACGATGTTATCCCTATCCCACCGTAAAAAGAGTAAGGGAGAGAGAGAGAGGGAAAAGGAAAAATAAGATGGAAGGAAGAGGGAATGGATGGATCTCTTTTGACGCTGCCGAAATGCCGAAAACGAAGGCGGGAGCTAATGAGAGCGTGGGAATTCGTCCCGGAGAGAGCCCGCTTACCAAAACTATTTCGCTAACGAGGTCCAGGGGGCAATTAATTCACCTGGAAAATAAAAACACGACGGGGGTGTTTGCGTCGTAGCGAGAGTCTTAACCTTCTATTGAACGTTGACGAAAGGTATTATTTTTATTTTTTAAAAATACAATCAACAACGTTATTCCGCTGGAGACGAAACGTTTTCATGGCAATAGACTTTTCCATATTTTGTACGAGTAATTAGGTTTTTTAACGAATCCTAAATGACATCAGTATCTTTGCTAAATCAATATTTAAATTTATTATTTTTGGAATTAGTTTGTTCTTTAAATTTTACTCAAAATGTGATTAGAATGATTACCAAACATGAATTGAAATAAGAATTTCATCCATCTTAGCATTTATATCCACTTATATACTATTTCCTCACTCTCATAATTGCAAACAACACATCACTCCGAGCAATTCTCACATTAATAAGAACAATAAATATTTTATAATTGCGGCAGTTCTTCCCTTCGGGTTCTAATTTTCTGGCTTTGTCTGCCTTCAAATATTAGGTTCGTGGGTTCGAATCCTGTCGTGGGCATGACTGTCTGCGCCCGTCTTTGTTATTGTTGACAAACTCACTGTAAAAGGTTGTTCTGCTGCTAATATGCAGGTTAAAAATAAACGAACTGAAACGCATGTTGGAAAATTCTAAGATGAGGGATCTTTCCGCGGATGAATAATCGTTTAAGAACGCTACACCTTTATTTCGAGCTATAAACTGAATTCATGCAAGTGCGCATAAGGACGTTTCAATATTTCTTTTTTCAGATAGCCTGAAAATAATTAATTTGGTAATTAAAACTGCGAGACACGCAAAAAAAACCGCGGTGATGAACGGCATTAACAAGTGATATCCCCACCCAGATCGCACGCTGAGTCACCCAACCACAACCACAGACGCTGATACAGAAACAGGTCATCAAGCTACATCGATTCGAAATAAAACAAAATATAAGATCGGAAGTGAACGAAAAGAAACGCATTCCCACGCGCAAATGCGGTCCGCGGTGAACGAAGTATAATC
The DNA here is from genome assembly GCA_028673005.1 of Tanypteryx hageni. Taxonomy (NCBI): domain Eukaryota; kingdom Metazoa; phylum Arthropoda; class Insecta; order Odonata; family Petaluridae; genus Tanypteryx; species Tanypteryx hageni. Next base: position 47,355,297 of record CM054117.1, read on the forward strand.
CGAGAGCAGTAGAAACGCTCTCCCGAAATGCTTGGCACAAACAAAAAGAAATTACGGCAGAGGTAAAAACAGCAAGAGAGGAGTGCGATCTTGCAGCAATCCTGCACCCCAAACAGAGCCTTCCTTATAAAACTTTTAAACTACCTCGCCACCGGACCACTTTTCTAACCTCTGCCACCTGCCTCATACTCCAATCTCCACAAAGCGTTAAACGTGACGCGTTAAAACCCCATCGATCCTATTAGCACTGTCCCCCAAAATTCAGTTTTCTATCATATATGAGGACAAAACAAAACTAAATAAATACCTTCCAAGATACCTCCTCGTTCTATGTTACCCGATGCTTCCCTAAATTTGCCCACTTGCAGATATTGTATAGAGAAATCATTTAGGAGACGTATCCTCTATTCATGCAGCCACTATACAGCCCGGTACCTCTAGCTGGCTGACACCACATTCTAATAAATTCTTCATCACAAGTCTTTCTTCTTTATTGCAATCTACTATCATTAAATCACCACTGCTGACGGCTGCTTTGTAGCTAGAAAGGGGCATCTGGTTTTCCTAACATTGTAAAGGCAATTTGAAAGACATATTTTGTCAATTTGATCTTTGTTATAAAGCGAGATTGATAATTCTCTATGGATTTTCCATCTTCCTTGGAAGCATCTTCTACCACGCGGTGAAAATGATACGATGCTGTACATAAATAGAATGGTGATATAGGAAGAGACGCAGATAAAATGAGGAAAAGAGAAAGAGGTAAAACGAAAGCGAGATGAAGAGTGGGTGAGAGTTAAAAAACGGGGAAAAGAGCAAAAGCAAACAAATAACAATAATTGAATACACGACGTCATATATACGAGATGCCTTTCCCTTCAATTAAGCCCACCTCACTTTCCCGGAATACTATTTTCCCAGGACCCCTTTCTCTACCCCATCCCACTGTTCCAGCGCCATCCCTTCCTCCCTCTCTCCAGTACACTATCCTTCCTCGTTCCTCTCCGGTACACACCCTTTTCCAGCGAGCAGTATCTCATTTGAATCTCCCTTACACCTCTCCCCTCATCTCCCCATACTTCTCCGTTCCTCCCTCTCTCCTCTTCCCTACCTGTGTCTCCATCCCTCTCTATCTCCCCCCCTCTTTTCCTTCTCCCCCACCCTCTTCTTCCCAGTCTCAATTTCTCTTTCTCTCCCTCCTTTCTCTCTTCCCCCTTTCTCTGTCTCCACCTCTCCCTCTCTTTTCTCTCTAGATCTCTCTCCCTACCCCTCATTTCTCTACCTTCTCTATATCTGCCACCTCTCCTACCTTCCTCTTTCCTCTTAATTTCTCCTCCTCCTCTCTATCTCCCATCCGTCCTCCCTCTTTCCCTCTCGGTATCCATCCCTCTTTATCCCTACACCTCCCTCCCTCCTCTAATTTTTCTATCTCCTCTATACTCATATACGCCACCTCTCCATCCCTCCTCTATATTCCTCCCTATCGCCATGCCTCCCTACATCTTACCCCCTTCCACGCTTTCTTTCCCCTTCCGTCTCTATGCATTCCGCCCGCGCTCTCCCTCTTTACCTCTCCTTACCTCTCTTTTCTCTCTTCATCCCTCTCTCTTATCCCTCCCTCTCCATTCTCTCTTATCTTTCCCTCTCTCTCACTAAGACTTTTCCACCAATTTCGTCCCTTTTAGGGCCTAATTCCCCTCTCTTTTTATCCACCCCCTTTCCACTCCCTACCCCTCTCTTTCACCCTTTCTTTTTTCCACCCCTCTTCCTATTCCTAACTCATGCTTCAACACAAGGGTTCGCTCTCCAACCTCCTCCCTCTCCCTCTCATCCCGCTCCATACTAGCAGGTCGGACTCGCTCTCCCTCATCTACCCTTACTTTCCACCCCCCATTTCTCCCTCCCTCTCTCTCTCTCATACGTCCCATCCCTCCCTTTTAAACACTTGTCGGGAATTACAGCACCTGAGACCTGAAGGGGTTTTTTTAAAAGGTGGGAGGTAACGACGAAGGGAGGGAATGGTAGAGAGGTGGCTGGAGAGGGAGGGAGCGAATGGATAGGGGTAGGGGGAGGGAGATGAGTCGGAAGGGTTTCCCTGCTATGACGAGGGGTGTGGGGCGCATCGCGAAGGGGAATGGGACGCGAGAGATAAAGGAAGGGGGAGAGCCGCGATGCGGCTAGTCTCGCGGTGGGCGAACAATGACGGGGGAGGAGTAAAGGGGCGGTGGAAATAGGCGTGGGCCTAGATTCTGGGGAGGGGAGCATGGATTTTAAAGAAAGGGGAATGTCCCATTGAGATGGCGGAGAGAGCAGAGTAAGGATGTAAAGGTCGCGGCTCAGGGTAATAACAATTAAGGATAATTTCGCTTTCGTTTACCCAGGGATGAGCATGTTAGATTGGTGAGACGTAGCCTTTGCCTTATTCCTCCTTTCTCTAAGGTGTTTTTCCCACAGGGTTGATGAGAGAATTATTTTTTGAGAATTCTTACATTTGGTATTTTTTTCTCTTCAGGCCAGTTTACGAAAAAATAGCAAAGAAAAACAAATCAGATGGATAATTTTTATGACACTTTATTATACTCAGGGCGTCTTAAATTGCGCGGTTTGTAACGTATCGAATGTCGTGCATTGCCAAATATTGGGGCAGAGTTAATGTAATTCCATGTAAATGAATTTAATTACACTAATTTTTATGATAAAGATAAAATTTTACAATGAAAAGTAAGGTCTGATGGTAAATTTTCTCATTTGACCTGTTTATCGATATGCTCCGAGAATTAGGGAATGCCATGCTGCCTCAGAGGAAGGATAATGGTAAATTTCGGTCGTGTGACGAGAAATCAATCAAACCTGCCTTATGGAACTCATCGGCTTTAAAAAATAAGTCTGATGAAGAGGAGAAGGAATCCATGCATGCAGTACAGCACGAATACAACGAAAACAGTTAAGTTATGCGGAAAATGGTTTTATTTATTGATATAAAAGCTCTCAACCGACAAAGCTTAAAACAATGAAAAGCAAAAAGTAAACAAGCCACTCTCGAAATGAGTAGAAAAACTCAAGCTATTGGCGCGTATTCGCAAATTCAGTTCCTATAAGAAATGCGTAGGAAGAAACATTAAAGCTTTAAAAGAACTTTCATTTATGATTTAAGATGATGAAGAGAAAAGCCTTGGATAAGACAGATTGTTTTGAGTTAGCCTAAAACCTACCAATGATGACAACCGTTAAAATATTGGAAAGAATAGAATAAAATTAACACTATTTTGAGCTAAACGAATAAGCTTAAAATGTATGGAAACGCTTTTAGCCGTAAGAGCCTAAATGCAAAACGACGACCAAAACAATTATAGCAATAATTACCATAGATAAATATGAAATGTGCCTCAACGCTCAACAGGGTTTATTGGATCTCAAAAATAAAACTATTGACGGAACAACAACTATTCGCAAATGAATTCGGCAGTTTTGTTTATTTATAGATTCACGAAATCGGCAGAGCGGCAATTTTTTTAATAACACCATTTTTACGCCTTTAACCGAGGGATGACATCCGTAATAATTCCATCGAATATTCAATATTTTTTCGCGAGAGAGGAAACGACATTTACATATTCCGAAAAAAACGCACCTGACGATATTGAATGCTTCGAGCCAAGTACAATCACCAATGGGAACATTTTTTAACGTTCGATTCCGGAGAGCAGAGCCACATCGCATAAACTCCCACGATCCAAATTCCGTTGAATCTAAGCCTGTCATGAAGGTCAACAATATTATAAACGTACCTCCATGTTACATATTTCCAAAACGAAAACAACTATGTCGCATGCTACGTTCCCACACCTGATTTTCGTCGTGGTGCGCATCTCTCTCCCCCTTTCTCTCCTTCGAGAAATTGGAAAAAAACAATCATTAGAGACACGTAGATTCCCGCAAAAGATTGAAAATATACCGCACGGAAGAGTTTCTCGTCGAGTAGAAAGCTCATCGATTCGGGTTTGAGGTGGATCGGGCCATACTGTTGCCATAAGGAGTTCCTCCTAAATTAATTCTCACGTCATGTTTGAAACTGAATTACGTCGATCGCGTTCAAGAGAATGGCGATTCAAATTAGTTAATTATTCGACGTACTCTACGGGCACGCGAGACACTTTGCGTCCGCATTCTTCGGTAATGCTTCATCAAATGGCATTCGGATTTCGCAATGGTTCATGAACGGGTATAATCTGAGCGATAAGAGATTTATAGTAGCGTCACCTTACTCGTAACCGTTCAAACTAAGGTTTAATTTTCGAAAAATTAGTTCCAGAATAAGAACTTAGGTCTCAAAAATGGAAAATTAAGCACTTGTCTCCAATAGCCATACCCTACCCTTAACCGTGTATGAGACGCAGGTTGATTTTTGGTCTAAATTGCTAGGAAAATTCGATTTATCCGCATATGTATTACACCAACCAACTGAGGCGAATTTGCCACACACTAGATGCAAGAGATCCCAAACAAAGAATTTCATCATCATAGGTAGTCTGTCCGTAGACAGGTCCGTGATTATTCTTGGTTAAACCTGGTTCTCCATATACTCCTATTTTCCGCTGTCCTCTTTATATCTTGATAACTCTCTTTCCCTTTAAAATCGTCTATCAGCTGAAACCTTTTCCTACCTCTTTCCCTTTTCCCATCTAGTTTTCATTCTAACACGTCTTTAATCATACTCTCTCTCCTCAGGTAATGTCCAACCCAGTTAGCCTTCCTCTTTCTGATAGTCTGTATAATCATTCGCTTCTCTCCTATTCTTCGTAGCACTTCATCGTTTTTCATCCTATCTGTCCATTTTATCTTCAGCATTCTCCTCCAAGTCCACATTTCAAAGCTTTCCAAGTATTTGATGTCATTTTTCCTTAGCGTCCATGTTTCTGCCCCATACAATGCTATGCTCCATACGTAGCATTTTATCAACTTCTTGCGGATATCTTCCCTTATATTCCCTGTAAGTAGTTGTTTCTTTCTCCTGAAAGCCGCTTTTGCTTTTCCTATTCTAGTTTTGATCTCATCCGTACATTTTGCCTCTCGTGTTATGAAACTTCCAAGGTATTTATATTCTGAAACTTGTTCTAATGGCTTTCCCCCAATAGTTATGTTCAGATTCTCTTCTTTACCCGATATTCGAATGACCTTGGATTTTTCTGTATTTATTTCCATACCGTATTTTCTACCTGTTATCACTAGTCTATTTATCATTTTTTGTAGCTCCTCTTCCTTTCTTGCTAGAAGTACTTGATCATCTGTGTATTTTACTGTTCTTATAATCCTTCCTCCAATTTTGAAATCCCCTGTGCCTTCTAAAGCTTCTTGCATTAGACTTTCTCCATATATATTGAATAGGGTTGGCGATAGGCAGCAGCCTTGTCTTACTCCTCTACCGATATTTATTCCGCAGGTGTCCACATTCTCAAACCTGACCTTTACAACTTGATTCTCATATAGATTCCTAATCAGTCTCCTGTCTTTCCAGTCTACACCTATATCCTTTAATATCTTCATCAACTTTACCCAATTTACTCTATCAAAGGCCTTCTGCCAGTCTACGAAACATGCGCAGATATCTTGACTGTATTCTATTGCCCTTTCTGATATGATTCTAACTACTCCTATAGCATCTCTAGTTCCTCGTCCTTTTCTGAAACCGAATTGATCTTCCCCTATTATTTCTTCTGCCTTTTTCTCCAGCCTTTTATTAAGAATCCTCGTGATGATCTTCGATGTGTGTGACAGAAGGCTTATAGTTCTGTAATCTTTACACTGCATTGCCTTTGGCTTCTTCTTTAGAGGGATCATTGTTACTTCTAGGAAATCCTGAGGCCACTCTCCCGTGTCGTAAATCTTATTAATTAATTTCGTGATCGCTTTTAGTCCTTCTGATCCTATGACTTTAAGTATCTCAGCCGGTATTCCATCGCTGCCCGTGGCTTTCCCCTTCTTTAGTTCCACTATCGCCTTTTCTACTTCGCTATCCATAATACTTGGTCCTAAGTTGTCTTCTTCAATGTTTTCTTCATTTTCCAGTTCTATTTTTGCCGCTCCTGCCTGTTTGCTGTATAATTCCTTAATGTATTCTTCCCATACCTGTGCTACATCCTTTGTTTCTGAGACTATCTTCCCATCCGTATTCATAATTCCTTTACCACAAATTCCATTAGACTTCTTATCTTCTAATTCCAGTGCCCTAGCGTACATCATATCGTACCGTCCTAACTTCTCCATTTGTTCTATTTCGTCACATTTTCCTTTTATCCAATTTTCTCTAGCTTTATCTGTTACCCTTCTCAACTCATTGTTTATACGCCTATAGTTGGCTCTACCTTCTTCACTGTTAACGTTTTTCCATTTTCGTCTCTCATCCATTTTCTCCAGCATTTCCTTCGTGATCCATGGTTTTCTGATTTTCTTCTCTTGTTTTCCAATCTCTTTATCCAAGGTATCCTTGATACTGGTTTTAATTTCATCCCATTCTATATCAACGGTCTTCGGTTTGTTTTCCAACTTTCTTAGGTTATCTTCCAACTTCATGCTGACTACATCCTGCCTTTCTTTCAGTTTTTCTAGGTCCCAGGTCTGTCTTTCTCTTCTCGTTTTTCTTATTTGTTTGAGCTTTGTACTCACGTCAAGTATTAGAAGGCTGTGATCTGAATCAATGTCTGCTCCTTGCAATGCCTTGGCGTTCTTTATGCTGTTCCTGAATCTTTGTTTTACAAGGATGTAATCTATTTGGCATCTCATTCTATCTCCTGGGCTTTTCCATGTGTATAACCTTCGTTTATGGTTTATGAACCATGTATTAGTCACTACAAGGTCATTATTGATGCAGAATTCTACGAGTTTCTCCCCTCCTCGATTTCTTTTCCCAAGTCCGTATTGCCCGACAACATTTTCTTCCTGTCCTTCTCCGACCATGCTGTTCCAATCTCCCATTATTATGCAGTTTACCTTTCCTCTTCCGTCTTCTTCGTAAATTTCATTAATTTGCTCATAGATCTCATCTATTTCTTCATCGTCATGAGCTGACGTTGGCATATATACCTGGATTATCAGCATGTCCACTGGGACTGCTTTTAGCTTTATTGCCATCAGTCTATCGTTCGTTGCTATTATCTTTGTCACGCTTTTCATCATATCTTTCCTAAGTACCAGAGCTACTCCCCTTTCCCCACTATTTCCTCCAGAATAAACTACCGTGAATTCTTCCGAGTCGAACTGTCCTTCTCCCTCCCATCTAGTTTCGCTTAGCCCTATAATGTCAACCCTATTTCTTCTCATTTCTTCTTTTAAGTTCTCTAGCTTTCCTGTCTTTCTCATAGTTCTTACGTTCCAAGTCCCTATTCGTAATTTACTTTCGACAAATGTTTTCCTCAAGGCAGTCCCCGCCCGGAGATCCGATTGGGGGACTATTTTACCTCCGGATTGTTTTACCTCGAGAGAACTCATATTGTCCAACCATATAATCTTTACTAGGGATTGTAATGTGGTAGTTCCTCTCTTGCTTTCCACATCGCAGTACTGTAGCCGTTCAAATCGTCCTGATCACGCCTACAGCTGTATTGGATATAGACCCAACCAACATCATTTGTTTTCGGCTCTATACCATACTGACAGTACTGCTGCCTACTGCCAGGCACTGATGATAGTTTTTTTTTATAAAACCTCCATTCGAGGGGTTTGAACCCCCGAACTTTGCAATAGAAATCCGACACGCTAACCACTACACCACCAGAATTTATTGGATGCTAATTTGTGATTTTTTAAATGTGCTCTCGTTGTAAACGTAGAGACTATTTGTGATCTAAGTATATTTTATATATCATCCGCCAGATGTAGAAAGTCGTGTTGAGATATTTTGCTGACAAAAGTACTAACGAACATTATGTACCGCGAACCGAAAATAAATGATCCCATGCATCGAATCGCAACTCGATGGATTACCTCAGCGCATGCGCATTATTCGATCACGCTCGTCTGTTGCATATACTAAACCATTATCGTGGATGATGGGAAGTTACTCAATAATAACGGCAATTATTCCGGAAGGAGCGCTCCATGATTGATGCCCGAGCTTTCCACCTTTCCGGGAAAACCTTTCACGGGATTTAAAATACTTCAAATTGAGTCGACCGACGATGGGAAAGAATTAATAATTTTGTAACGGCTAAACGGTCGACACATCTGGGACAAAGCATCATCAATCAGACGATGTGAGGGCGAATGACGCCGCGCGTTCGATAATTAAGGCCCCGTTTGATAAATGAAACATCTGAGATGGTGCCTCCAATTGGAATAGAGCCGATAAAAGTCATCTCCTATTTTCCCGTAACTTTCATCGCGAGAGATCTATAAAAATTAAAAAAAAAACGTACTCTTTTCAGTAACAAGTACCTGGAAAACGGATATATAGCTTTTTTTCTAATTTTCGAAGACCCTCTGGCAAACAACATAAACTAGCTCGATAAATTGCCAGGAGTGGATACAAAATTGGTCTCAATTTTACGACGGACGTTTGGGAGATATTTGTTATTAATTGCCGACTGGAGATCAATTTATTTTTGCTTCGCAAGTAGCAATTTCAAAACCTTCTCTCGAAAAAAATGGCGACAATGATTTAATATGTCAGTCTTCTGTTTCTTCACGCAAGTCTTGAAAATGTCTGACGGTGACATGCGACAAAAAATTTTAGAAATTGTAGCTAAAAGCAACAACACATTTATTTGCAATTCCAACATTCTATACTTTTACAAAACAAACCGTTAGTACTTTTGTAGCAACTGAATGGCTAGGTCCATTCGATCTGTCATCTATAAATAAAGTTATAGCTCGTTTTAAGGTTGAGAAAAAAAGTCCAAGTAACAAACTTCTCCTATAACGCCAGAAATCGAGAATAACATGAATCTAAATCAGGGGCGGGAAAACTACAGCCCGTGAGATTATGTGATCCGCAAAGCTGTGATTAAAAAGATATTCGTAAAATTAAACACTCAGCATACAGTTTTTAATTCAAATTACGATAAAAAAGCATTTAATATTGAGACGTAAACCATAAAAGCCTCAGAGTTGATTTTCACTCATGATAGTTCGGAATCTCTAGGTAATTACTCGTTTAAACTCTAATCCGCAACTTTCACTGCAATCCCCCGAAGTATTCCCTACCACTAACGCGCCCGACACCTATGTAGAAAAGATACACCCCTTTGGTCTAAATGAGAAAATTCAAAATACTAAAACTCCCTCCCTCCCAAATCCCACGAGATAAACCAAATCTCCAGAGCATCTCCGTAGATAATTTTCCTATGCCATTAAGAACAGACCCCTCAAATTCTCCCTCGCAAGGTCAGATGGAGCAAATAAAATAAAAAATAAAAAGAAAGAAATATACACATAATCGACAGGGCACACACGGACACATACACACACAGCTTTTTTTAAATAAAAATAAAACAAACGTGAAGCACTACGACCGACCGATGATGATTTAAAGGCAACACAGGTGCAAATTTCGAGCATTCTCGCCTGCCATTACCTCCGGCGAAAGGGATGAGGACGGATACGAGAGAATTGGGAAAGGGAGGACGGAAGGAGCGGCAGAGGAGGGGGAGGAGGAAGGGTGGGAGGGGGATATTTAAGCGAAGGGGGGTTGGGTTGTATCTGCGTTCGAACCAAATGCGATAGGAGAGAGCTCGAAGAGAGGGAGGAGAGAGAGAGAGAGTGAGTGAGAGAGAGAGAGTGAGAGAGAGAGGATGAGGAGGAGAGAAGGATGACGGGGTGGGGACGGGGGGTTGGGGGAGGTGGGATGGGATGGATAAATGGGAGGGCGGCAGGAGGTAAATGGGGGGAGGGGGCGGCGGGGTCAAAGAAGAGGCGGGGGCAACGCGTGCGTCTCTTCCCACGCCCCGGCAGTTTTCCTAACCCGTGGGAGCCCCCCCGGAGGAGTGTGGGGGGGGAGGTGGAAGGTGGTGGGGAGGAGTTGCAGGAGGGGTGGGAAATTGGAGTTGGGGAGAAAGGGGAAGAAGAGCAGGTCAATCGATAGGAATTCGTTCATTTCCCACCCTTCCTCCTCAACTCGCCCACCCGAACTCATACCTCAGTAAAATCTTTCTTCCCCCCTCCCCCCGCCTCTCTTCATCTTGCAGCGTTACCTCCCTTCCACCAAATCATCCATCGGCCTCATCCCACATACTCCCTTTGCTTCTCCTCGATTCCCCCCTCCCCTGCGGATTCTATGTATGCTCCGTGCAAAAGGCCATGTAAGTGAATGGTGGAGTTCGCGGGTAAAGGGGATTTGGAGGAGGACGAAAATGGGGAAGGTATTTAGGGTGTACAGGGATGGTGTATTCTGAATAAGGAGAGGTCGCATAACGACTTCGGAGCTAATAATTACACTAAATATTAATTACCGAAGGAACATCATTTCAACATAACACAGGTTTCCGGTTTCCTCAACACTTAAGCTGTGAATATTACCTCGAAATGTATCGTATTCTCTCGTGAGTTGATCAACGGAACAGAAACATACGCGCTGAATGAGAGAACCACTCAGGAGTTCCCAACGACTCGAAGAAGTATGGAGAGATTCGCGCAGGAAATCTTTTGTGGTGAGAGCACGAACAAGAGTCTTTGATATAATAGATGGGATGAATGGAGTGGAATGCAGTGGGATGAATAGACATTGCCGGAAGATCTGGACCTAGAAAACACTAGATTTGATCCCGAGACGCAACATAAGGCAACGAAGATCCAACAAATTTTTAAAAACAAAATAGAGAATATATCAATTATAACATTGGAAACGATATTCCATTGATGCATAGGCCTGAAAATGTCATAGACTAGTAGTAGAGTAGAGGACTAAAAAAAAGTTTACTCTATATGTGTTAGTGGCAGGGGTGCTCCAACTTTTTTATGTCATGGGCTACTTTTAGTCAGGAAATTTTCTTATGGACTACTCGATTTTTTAACATAAACATAGTACCTTGAAAGTAAAAGTTAGACATATTCACAGTAAAAAAACTATTTATTAACTAGCATATTTATATAATGACAAAATATATACATTCAAATTACATTTATTATTGATCTGATCGATTATGGGCTAGCTTGCACTGAATGTCTTCAGCCAGTAATTGATAGGGTTGCAACTCGAAACCGAGAGACGTAAACAATCTTCAAGGTGTTGATTGGTGAGCCCATTTCTTGTTTTTGATTTAATTAGGCTCATACTAGAAAATAATGATTCACATAAGTAAGTGGAAGGAAAATATGCTTTCAAAATAAATGCAATCTTCCTTACATTTAAAAATCTTTCAGGTGAAGCAAGCTTCCAAAAATTTAAATCGTTAGCCCCTGCTTTCAACTCTATATCATTCTGCAAAATAATTATTTCATTTTCTAGATCTGTTTCATCTATGTTGAACATACCTCCTATTTTGTTAGAAATGTCTTCAAAGTCAATTTCGGCAAAAGGAAATGAAAAAAAACGTCACAATAGGTTTGAGTTTTTGAACTCTTCAAAAGCAGATGTTTTAGACGAATTGTTTAAATACATAAACATTTACCGCTAACAAATTATCTTGCAAAAAATGTTTTTTCTCCTTAAAAGAGTCAAGTTTTGGAAGTAGGGTGTATAAAATACGACGCGGCCATAACAAGGATAGAAAAAAGTTGGAATGCAGCGGAATTGGGATGGTAGGTGGAGTGAAGGGACGCGTGAGAATTTTTAAGAGGACAGGAGATGCTGGGAAGAAAAAATATGCGCAGAGAAGGAAAATGGCGACTACCGAAGAGAGGATTTTGACGAGATGGGAGATTTGAAGCGAAGGGGCGAAAAGAGGCGGGTTTGGACAGGTGGATGGGAACGCGTACAAGCTTCGACAAGTGTTTCAACTTTCCAATCGATTAAACACCCTAACCTCTCTCTCGTCCCTGCAATATAATCACTGCCTTAAGTCCTTTCTCTCTTCCGCTTCCCATCGCCAACCACTCCCTCTCATCTTTGGAATGCAAAAACGGAAGAGGGGCCCCATTTCCTCATTAAAACGGGGAGGAGGTACGGGTAGCAAGCGGGAGAACACGGCCATATTTGATTGAGTGAAGGCAGCTACAACAGGAGTAATTGCCTCGGGGTGTAACGGAGAGGTGAGTAGAGGCGAACCTTTTGATGCATTTGTTTAACCTCGGTACATAAGAGGCATTGGTCAGGATGTCATTTAATGCACGAATGATGAACAGAGAGAGATATACATCGGTAACCTGTTAAGCCACTAAAATCGTACAATGTGGGGCACTTCATTATACTTAGATTACATAAAATCTCTGTTTAGCTGTTTTATCGTATTTGGGTTCTAAGGTTCTAAGAATTATTTCTACGTTTTTTTCTGTGTACAGCGTTGTATCCCTACGCTCATTATCATCAGTAAGATCAACTATTGTACACATCCTCAATGCGTGCGGGAATATTAAATATTTTCAAATGTCCGTTTCTACTTAATTATTCTACAGTTCTACACAGTCTGCAGAGTCAATTCCGTCAGAGATAGCCACGTAAGAATAACTATAGTCGCCCTTGACAAATCGAGTTACTACATTTTGCGCTGAAATGTGGATATAATTCTTAAATGGCGGTAACGAAAATCAGGAAATTTACGGAAATAGTGATAATAAAATTAGTAATATTAAAATGAGCAGTTTAATGTTGGCACCATGAATTTTGAATTTTTGTTCAGAGACAGCTTGTAATACTAACAAACTTGTATCATATAAAGGCAAGGAATCAACAATCATTTTCTTCAATATTTAATCACAAAAAATCGGAATTTCTCTTCTCTTGAAAGAGTAAAGATAGCAGTTTAGTAAATAGAAGTAACAAAATCTCATATAACATAGTAGTCGTATTTTTAAATCATTATAAGCACGTGAATTAATTTTGTTTTTGGCCGACTTTCGACGCAGCATAACCGTCTCGTAATGTTTAATGATTCGATGCAACTATAGGACATGATAAACTCAATCCTCTCCATACTAACTACTATCTGGGTTCAGCCACTTCATCACAAAAGAGCTCAGTGGCGCATGCTTTTGAGGATGATACACGATTACATCACACTTCAAAAGTTCATAGGGAACAACAAGCCGTTTTGACCCCTCTGGTCGTATTCCACAGAGAGGCCAACCTAATTCCCAGTTTACCTACATCCATCAGGGCGTGAGCATATTAATGCGCAAGGATGTGCGCGCGCAGCGATAGATGCCTAGGAGGAAACACAACAACGATAAACGCTAAAATGTTTGTCTTCTTCCATCCCAATTAAAATACGCCTCCAGATACAATTATAAACGTTTTTTCTTTTATTTTTTTTTCAAACGAGAGAATAACTCAGCCCGCCGGCACTAAAACAAAAAAAAAACTTACCGATTGCACGTATGTCGAATAATATTTCGAAGACACAAAGACTGCACGGGAAGCGCTCGTCAAAGCGAAAGCCGGACGGAATGAAATAATATATTTTTCGGTACCAAATTAAACGTCGGATTGAAGCGCAACTGTCGAAAAAAATCCTTTTAATTAGACTCGGTGCCGCACCAGCGCTCTCTTTGAACAATTAAAAATCCGCATAGGATGCAATTGGTAGAGAAATTAAAAAAACGCAATTAACTCCGATTCGTTCCGGAATCCGAGGAATGGGATTTTTTTTTAAACAAAAGGAACAGAGGGATAGCGAGAGAGTGAGCATCATTCGATCTCCTGGTCTTTTGCTTTACGGGTAGTTTTGAATCGAAAAATTAATTACGACTGCGTAACGCGAATCAATTTTTCGTCTAAAAAAAATAAACTGCTGCCCCCCGCGGGGAATTTTCTGTCAATAACCAGCGTGAGGATGTACGCCGGCACATTTCTTTTTTTATTTCGAAATCGAATATATTCGCGTGCTGCGGACGCGGAGGAAACGGACGGACCTTTTTCTAATTTTATTTGTGCATGCAATTTAAATTTCTCCGTCCATTATCACGCTTCGCTCCATCGAATCTATAACGGATACGTAGTCTATTTTTGTAACAACTTTCACTCCAGTTAACAAGGGAATCGAATTGATATGCGGTGCGTTCCGATTTGAAAGGGATTCGTTCGAATTAAATTTCCCAGAAATCTAAATCTGGGGTAAAAATAAATTCGTGGGAAATGATGCAAATCGCGGAATTGAATTTTGGTATTTGATGTATTAGAGGACGCATCGACAGTTTTTTTTTTTCGTTTTAAACATACGTGTAGAGGGATGTTAGATAGGATATTCTATGAAAATTAAAACGTCACGAGTGATGAGTCGCGCACTCCCACAGTTAATTCGTGATAGCATGAGCTGAAATAATGTTGAACTAATGGGTATCTAGTGAAGATAAATGAGAACAAAAATCAATCGTAATTACTTGGTACTATATATTAAGCGCAGTTAGTGTTTTTATAAATGTACGACACCGAATAATGCGAATATCAAGACAGACTTGAGGTCAACGCTGAAATTTAATTCTTAAACATTTTGATTAGTGCAATGACTAAATTAGCCCACGTCAGGCGATGTAAGCCTTAACTTCAACGTATTGTATGGCAATGAATTCAAACAAAAATATTTATTACAAATGAAAGCTTAATAATATGCAACAGAATACAACCTAGTCCTAATGCATAGCATAATCATTAATCCCTCATCTAGGGTCGCGCGTTATTATTATAAAGCGTTCATTTAATCTTATTGCATAGTAATAAATTCAAACCAAATTATCTATTACAAATGAAAGCTTAATAATATGCAACAGCATACAACATAATCTTGATTCATAGCATCCCTGATCCCTGATTTTGGACCGTAGGCCCGTAGGTTATTATTATAAAGATTACGTGTAAGAGTTAATTTGCTTAGCTGCAGTATTGAATCAAAATTCGTCATAATTGCTCGATCGAATAAAATATCTAGAATTAGGTCAGACAACCATTTGGAGCAATGCACTTCTAATTTTTGCAAGGATCACCCATGTAGCGTGATAAAATGTTTCCAGCATTTCTTATCGCAATGTGTAAATGTGCTGTATATGATAGTGACGTCTGTTACTGTGCCGCTGCCTGGCGAGAAAATATGATATTACCCGTCACCACTCGAAAACAATGGCTGCTATCACATGACGTCATATATATTTTATAATATGTTTCAATCAAAACAAAGCGCTGCGAATGGACCTCTGGAGACAAATGCGAAACGCACGAATGATCGCAAGTAGGAAAGCGTATACGGCGCATGATAACGGCCTTTAAAAAAAACGGTCGGTACGAGAGTCAAAAACAAAAATAGAAACGTCACTGCCATTTTTTTCCGGTCGCGATCCTTTTGTCTTGCGTGACGTTTGAACCTTTTCGCCCCTTTTTTCGGGGGGACGCGAGCGCACGCAAGATATCAAAGCACGGTCTGGGCCGTGTCCGACGTGCCGTGATCAACCCATTCATTCATATCTCTCCGGGGGCTCTTTTATCGCCCCTAAATTGCATACTTCCTCTTTTTGCACGTAGTGTATAGAGGCCGCGTGCTTTTAAATAGGGACTCGCGAGTTGAAAAATATTTCCCTCAAAAAGAGGTTTTTTTGTCTTTATTATGAGAAAACCGAGATTTTTATGGAAAATGATCGGTATTTTAAATGTCGAGATATTTCCAAAAGATTTAGTAAAGATATTCTCTCTAAAAAAAAGTCTCACGACGAGGCGTGAATTATTATTTATTTATTAACAAGAGTCTCTGCCCTGGCCCGTGGTCCATCCCCGTCTGACGGCTTGCTTCGCTCGCCAATTATTTTCGAACTAATTAACAGCAATTTCATTAATATTATAAATAAAATACATTTTCATTGCCTGATTCTTACCAATAAATATAGGGTTTACCTATTGCGTTTTTAAAAATGGCATATTTCATGTTTTATAGTTATGACGAATCACATGTTTACGTTGGTGGTTAACGTAAACAGTATCATAATAGTCTATCAATTTCCATTAAAAGAATTAAATAAATGCTGTTATAATATAAATTCTTGCTGTGATTCTATGAGGATCAAGCTTTAATAATTTTAAAAAATTCTCGGAGTGTGACCACATCCCAAGTTCGTTTTTACGCCACGCTATAAACAATAAAGAGAATTAAGAGTAAGAGATAAAATTAACAAAATGAAAAGTATTCTCCATAAATGGAAAACACAGAGATTTAAAAGGCGTTCTTAATGGGAAATACGTACGAAAGGGCATCGAAAGAATGGGCGATTCTCGAATTTTGATCTCCGAAACTAGAAGTCGTAATTATATGGTCTCGAGGATTATCTTGTAGTAAATGTTGTTCTCTATCCAAATAAATTTCTTAATCTATACCTAGGCTTGGTAGGATTCGACGTTTATTTTTTTTTAATCGACGTTTATTTTCCCGAGAGATTATCAACGAATATCGACGCCTAAAATTACTACTTTAAATATAGGGCTGGCAATTTTCGGCCTTCCAACTCTATGATTTAAATTTACTTTTAACATCGAAATTCTACGTAAAATTTACGTTTATTTTACAATACTCGGATTATTTATTTAAATTTTTATATGAAGTTAAATCTTTATATACAAATTATATCAAACTAATATATCATGTTCTTCATAAATTTTATTTTATTTATGCGCATTTACTCTTCTTCATTTTAAAATGCTAATATTAAAGAAAACACTCAATAATGAATTGAGATTTACCTCTTTAAATTATATAATGAAAACTAGAAAACGATTAATTTATGAAATTCGAACAATATGATGTTGCTTTTTCCGAGAAAAATTCTTTAAAAAATAATTTGCGAGTTCAGCGTAAAGGCTTTTAGACAGTTGTAGATGCCATTTAAGGAAAAAAATTAGCGACGTAATTATCACAATAATATTTTAGACGCCAAAAATGAACTATCTAATACTTTGTATCATTTGATATATTCCATCACCACTACATATTCTCTTTATTTAACATAAAATATAGAGTGAGAAAAATTAGACTATTATTGAACGCTCGATCAACAGCCTTATCTCAAATCCTGATTAAAATGTGTTTTTCCATTCGGAAAAATATTTTACAGCAAATAAATATTAATATTTAATCCCTCTTCAATTTTTAGTAACGATTGTTAATTTATGTGCACCTTTTTTAAACAATTATATATAAATTGAAATTTACTAACAGCAAAAGACGAAGGAGCCAAAAGCACGAGAGAGGAACGATCCTTCCTGGATAACTTTAAGAAAAAGACTGCCAAAAGATTGGGTTGTGCATAAGGAGAACGGGTGAAAGTGCATACAATAAGGACATCTATAGGAAAAACTCTAGAAAGAATCGAGAAACATTTGTTACCAGAATACACTCCACGGGGTTGATGTGTGGAAGGGGTAGAAAACGACCACCGAAATTCCTTTCTTCCGAACCTTGTTTAACAGGGGTCGAGGCATTCTCAGCAGGGCATATCCATGACCTTATCTGTATAGAAAAGCTCTTGGTATATCCCACCAAATATAATCTCAAAAACCTCGAAAGGGCTAAGAAACACGTGATCTCCAAACTACCTTAGGGTCTTGCGGTTACCTGATCGTGAGCTTTTCAAAAAGATGCATATTTGAGTGTTATAAAATATCCTTCTTTCAGTCCCACTCTTTATGCAAGACCAGAAATGGAACGAAATCGTAGGTAGAATATAATACTGCGAAAAAAGTAAACGGAAACGACTTAAATATTATAATTCAGAGTAGGTTTTTGGACGTATACATTTCCAATTTGTTGGAAAATCGACGCTTATCGACCACTATTCATTTTGGTCGATTTTGAAATTTAAAAAAAATCGACGTTTATCGATTTAAATCGAATCCTAGCAAGCCTAATCTATACCTCACAGATCATATAAGAGCAAGGGGGAGAAATATATGGATTTTTAATTGTTGTTTGCCGAGAGAACCGTCTTCGCAATCGATGTAAACAAAATATGAGATGTTCTTCCCGGGATTTTCTCGAATTTTTATCTCCGAAATTAGAAGTCGTAATTATACTGCCTTGCAGACTATCTTGCAGTAAATATTGTCCTCTATCCGAATAAATTTTGTAAACTACACTTTACGGATCATATAAGGACGTTGGACAGAAAAACGTGGATTTTAATTGTTGTTTGCCAAAATAATCGTCTTAGAGATCGATATAAACAAAATATGCTGTTTTCCGCGGGATTTTCTAGAATTTCTATCTCCGAAACTATGACTCGTAAATATGAAGTCTCGTGGACTTTTTTGTCGTAAATGTTGTTCTCTATCCGATTAAAGTTGTTAATCTATACCTTACAGATCATATAAAAGCTAGGGAGAGAAAATTTTCGTATTTCATTGTTGCCTGACGGATGCCATTTAACGAAATACGAGTATAAGTTTATTAAAGTAATTATGTAAAGTGGAAGTTCTAATTGACGGATTCAGTTCAAAATCGCAATTAGGCGATAAATTTTAATAACGATCACTCATGCTTAATTAAATTAAAATCCGTCCAGCGGTTTAGGAGATGCAAGTTACGACGGACGGATGGACGGATCAGACGTGCCCATAAGGCGTTCCGCTATTAGCGCCTAAAAACTCAAACTAAGAAAAACAAAGTTATTTTTATTGGAGTTACGACGTAAACGATAATGATGATTTTATTTTGTTTTATTTTTTTTATTTTTTACGATAACAAAATACTAAGCTCTAAAGAAGTATTGCTACAGATGTATTCATTCAAGTTTTCTTCTCCTAGGCTGGTCCTTGACTTATTGTTTTTAACATAACTAATATCACGACTTATCCATCTCAAAATCTATATTATGACATTTTTCTTATTTAGAACTAATTTTTGGCCTATTTGATCCTTCCAGAAAAAGTAAACTTTGTTATTTTTGTGTTTCTATCTCAATTTAAACATATGATGGGATATAAATTAAACGTATACTATAATAATTATTATCATAAATCAGACGCATTAGAAACGCTTATTGATTCGAACACGTGTGGATATAATAGACGATGATCCAACCTGAACATGCTAGAGATCATTCCAAGTAACTGCTAAACGATCGATCGGATCCGAACGAGTCGTTTTTTACTCATTCACTAAACCTTTTCAACTCCTTAACACATTGCAGAAAGGCGATACGCAAATATACGTGTCGCTAAATAAATTCGAAACCAATTCTTCCGAGCGTTATATATTCCCATACTCCAACAACCTCCTTCTACGTCCCGCATTTTGACTTTTCCCCCTCTTCTCCTTCCCCTCCCTCGCCCCCCTCCTTCCCTCTCCTTTCCCTTCCCCTCCCTCTTTCTCCCTCCTTCTCCTTCCCCTCCCCCTCTTCGAAATCTTCCCCACTTCCATCCGACACCTACACCCGCCCGCAATCTCCCAATTTACACGCGCTTTCAGGGAGTGCCGGTTTAGCTAGCAGGAGACGAGGTGGTTGGATGTTGGGAGTTTTCAGGAAAGGGCGGGATAGCTCGGAGAGGTAGGGGATAGCAAGGAGAGAGGGAGGGAAAGGTTGGAGGGGTGAGAGAGAGAGACGGGAATGAGTGTGAGAGGCGAGGGTGATTGTGGGAGAGAGAGAGAGGCCAGGTCGGTTTTGGAAGGGAAGAGATATCTTGGAGACCCAAACATGCTCCCTCTCTCTCTCTCAACTTTCCCCTCTCTCTCTTCTTCTCCAATTCTCTATCTGGCTCTCCCACCGCACTCGCTATTCCCCACTCGTTGCCGCCAACTCCTACCCCTTCTCTCCACTTCCCTCCTCCCACTTCTCCCTCACTCTTCTACAAACCCGCGAGAGGTAACTTTCTCGCGAGGAGAGGGTTGAATTTTGCGAAAGTGCTGGAAAGGGGGAAGGTAGTATTAGGGTGAAAAAAATCGGGGTATTTTTTAAAACGCCTTTTTACGAGACATATCGCAAAAATTGCCCGAGTCATTCGGCTCTTAGTAACGCCTTCGACTGTAAAAAAATATCTCGTGACGGATTGATCGGGTTAGGTTCGATCGTTACCTTTTATTTGGATTCACAGATGTAAACGTTAAATTCGATGAGGTAGAATCAAACTCGGACCCATCGAAGAGGCCGATAGCTGACGGAATTCCAAAATTGGAGGATGCATGCGATTTTAAATAAAATCAATTGCACGTGATTTTATAAACATTATACTATCAACACAAATTTGAGTTACAAGAATTGTTTGGAAGAATGATGTGGTGACGAAACCGGTCGTGTAACTTAAATTGCTGGAAATATTACAAGATTAATAAAATTGAGCGAAATTTGCTTTAGTTCAAATCACACTCATTCCCGTATTATGACGTAACTGAGACGCGATTCTAATTACAAATGTTCGGTTTTCCCAAATAGCTTTGAAGGAATGGTTCGACTGCCCCAGTGAAAAAGGACATTTTTCGGTTCGAAACTTAAAAATATTTTTGCTTCATAAACCATTTTGCGTTCCAAACAAAGATCACTCAATTCGAGCAACAAATAATTGCATTCTAAACGATGCAAGCGGCTATTACGGGTCTTGCGAGAGCAATTTAGAAACTTCTCACTATGTTCGCCGACATTTCTGAAGGAAGAATAAAATCCGAGATCCTCTCCACTGCATGGTTTATATTTTGCGACGCTGGAAATTTCTCGCTTGTTAACTTCGATGAACTTTTTATCCGATCGACTCAAGCATCCACAAAAAGAGCAAAAATAACAAAAATAAACTGACCTTAGCTAGGGGAATGCTTAAGTGAATGAAAATGAAAATGGAAAGAAAGAAATGTTTACATTAAGGAGAAATGTATATTTTTAAAATAAATTAATAATAAAAATACTAAGAAAATGTTTGGATGGCTTAGACAAAAACGTTTCGAAAGATTGTGAATAAAAACGAGCTAAAGCTAAACATAATGCAGCCTCATTATTGTGCGTGACGCGGAAGCCAAATAAACTCGAGCTATATTCCAAAAAGTGCTCTCATCAAGTACGTCCGTTTAATGCCATTAATGCCATAGAGCAATCAAACAGAAGAGCACCCTTGCTTAGTTTATTCATACTAAATTATTAAATGCTATGCTTTGTTTTTGGTGGTATGGATATAAAGTGGGAAGTATATAATATCAAATGTATATTAAAAGCGCTATTTTATATATGCATTAAGCCTTTTTTCGAACGAATTAGCAACACAATCTGGATGTCCGTGGGTCAAATAATCGCCCTTCCTGGTGCTGTGTTTGACGTAACCTGTGAGATACCGTTATAAAGCTGTCATATTACGCCGAATTCCTTTATTTTTTAAAATGACTAATATAACTAAAATAAAAACCAGGATTTTATCGATTGGCAATCAAAAAAGTCAATTTATTTTAGTAACAAACGAAGAAGTGACGCACATAAATTTAAAAAAATATATGTATCACTTAAGGTGGCATGTGTTATTAAGAAAAGCACGAATTCAAACACCTCCACTTGTGCGAGAATAATTTCCACGAAAGTTACGACAATCATATCATCACCAGATTGAATTCGTCAAAACGAACCCTGCAGTGAATGGACGTAGGAAATCGCTGGGAAAAAAATTAACGTGTCGATTCTACGAGTAGGAAGAATCGAGCCTTCAACTCAACACACGAGAGAAATCGACAGAAACGAAATCCTAAGGCGAGTCTCAAATACCGCGCAAAACGGACAATTAAAGGAACTAGTGGTACCCGCAAAAACTTTTGCGAGGCCAGTCAGAAATCTGCATGTTTAAAAGTAACAATAGCCAATTTCTCCTTCTAAAATTAGAAACAGATATTTTGAATGCCATGTTTGTTTTTATAATTTATATGTGCAATTTAATTGTCTCTCGCATACGAAAAAGGTCACATTCCAGTATTTAAATAAAGAAAGATTTTTTTCTTTTGGTCAATCGTTATAAATGCCCACAGGCCGCACGCAGTTAATATAAATATAATAATAATCTTTAATTATTAACGTTGTAATCTATTTAAGCTTGACATTACTACAACTATAATTTCGAATCTTCATAAACAGCGCGAAGTGGATAACGCAATTATTTTGGCTATTTGAAGGCTTAATAGACGCCAATTCAATCGGAGGCAACAATGTGGGTCGCCTTGGCAGTACTCGGAAAGAGTACGAAAAAGCCATAAACTTTCGAAAAGAAATGCGTTTCTGAGAAAATACTCCGTGTAATATCAAAACATTGCAATAATAAGATATTTTATTGTTTTAGTCGCCGAATAAAGCAAGAAACGGAGAAATTCGGTCCATATTTACGTTTTTAATGAATGAAAGAAATAAACCTTGCACTTTGAAAAATCAAAACTCCTGTGTAAACATATGGAAAAATATCATCCTTTCCCGGAGTCGAATCCGGGACACTTCTGTAAACGAAAATAGTTTTTCCGGGTTCCCCAGGTTGACAGAGACAAAATGGCGTTTACAGCATTTCTCTATGACAAACTGTTCAAGAGATAAAAGGGGAGACGGACGGACAGACAAACGGGCTGACAGACATTGAGTAATTATATATAAAGATATTTTGAGCGATTGATAAATTATATTTTCAAACGTCCACGACCCTGTGCATAGCGGGCCGCATCCGTAGTTGCGAATACTTCGGAGGGCTGCATGCTATCCGGATAATTCTGTGGCCCCATTATACCGAAATTCGTCTTTACTATCCTTAAAACGCCACCTGAAAACTTTTCGATATTATAATTTTATTGAAAAAATATGAAATTGTCCATGTTAATTCAACCAATCACTTTTTAATCACAGCTTCGCGGGATACATGAAGTGCTCCCGTAGACCACATGCGGCCCGCGAGCCGTATGTTGCCGTATCCTGCTGTGTAGGACGCAATGGTAAATGGCACAAAAGGTTCAAATGTCAACGGAAAGGAATAAGGGAGAGAGAGAAAGAGGGGATGCGAGAAAACAAGGGAGGAATGAGGAACTTCCGAAGTTACTCTACCAAAAAGTCGGAAAAAATACACGACCGACACATCCCACCCACGAAATTTCTCACCTTATTTATTTCCCCTTAACAAAAAAAAATACTCTCCCGGAGGAGGGAGAGAGAGAGAGAGGGCAGAGTCCGCATTTTTTCACAAACGTTCCCTTTATGGGGAAAGCGATAGGAGGGAACGAAAAAAATACCGGGCCCTTCTTTTTGTCGACCAAGCCCTACGCTACCTCCCAGCATCCCGGCTGCATGGGGAGAAGTCAAGAGCGCCGGAGAGAGAGACACTATCAGAGAGTTGCAGACGCTTCGGAAGGCACTCTGCGATGCGGAGAGGGATGGGAGGAGTGAGAGAGAAAGGGAGGGAGATAGGGGGAATTGGTAAAGGGAGAAAGGGGAGGGAGGTGGAGGTGAGGGGTTGGAGAGACGGAAAAAGAGGTAGCGGAGTCAGTTGAATAAAAAGGAGAGTGAGGGAGATTGGTTGAGGGAGGGTGTGAGAGAGAGGGAGGTTAAAGGAAGATTAGTCAGAAAGAAGAGATGGAGGAGGGGTGGGAGAAGAGGGGGGTGAGGAAACGTGACAGGGTAAAAGAGAGGAATGGAGTAGTTAGATAGGGACAGGAGGGAAGGAGAAGGAGGATGACGGGGGAGCGAGTGATAGGAATTGCTGGAGGAAATACAGATAGCGAACGGCGGCGAAAACACGGCGGAATTTCGCGGAGGGGTGTGATGGCGGGGAGGAAGGGGAGCATAATCGATGGCGAAATTGTTTTAAGGGCGAGATTAGGAAGGGAGAATTACGGGATGGATTATCTTTTAATTGGAGATTAACTGCTGATTGACGGATTAAAGAGGGTTGAAACTAATTTTTGATCAGCGCCGATCCGGCTTCAGCGACGGCGCGCGATGCATATCTCGTCCTGCCGCTGATGAAGTTCTCCCGGAATCTCCGGATCGTATTTAACTTACGAAGACGTGAGGAAATGTAAGAGAGAAAACGTGGGTGAAATTCAGAAAAACAATTTACTTGGCACGGGAACCTTCGATAAATATTATACGATTTTTTTGAACGCCAATTTTATATTAAACGCCTGAACGTCCATTTTTATTCTCCTCATTTGTTTTTAGATCCTGGCTAAATGAGATAATTAACCTTTTTCAACAGAACCGAGTAAAAAATATAAATAATAATACGTTAAGTGCTGCATAATCAATAATGTTCACATATTACTGGAGGAGAATATTTGTAAACGTACCATCGCCAATTTCCTCTGCAAGTTCAATTATATTTGTTTATGCTTAACGATAATATAGTCAGGAAATTTTTACTTAAAAATCACAGCCGCGTTTTAAGCCCAGCAATATGGTAATAATTAATGCATTAAGGCTAATAATCCCTGAATCTAGGTAACAAGGCATAAAAATATTTTTTACTCCATACACAACAAATAAGTTTTGCCATCCAGAATTAAGAAAAAAACACATCGACGAAGATTTTAAGAGCAGTCTAGTTGAACATCTTTCGATCGATGAGACGAGAATGACGACAGGAAGGAAACATTCATCTATACAGGAACAGTAACAAGAAAAATACACGCGCGCAATAAACTACGGTTAAATGAAAAAAAGAAGCAAAGCACCATATAACGACTAGAACAGAATAATGTGAAGGAGTGGTGCGATAGCGAGATAATAGTGGAAGATGGGAGAGTGAAGGAGAATGAATGTTTAATACGCAGGAGTCTCCAACGAGAACAAAAAACAAGTTAGGAAAGTGTACAGTGTATCACAAATAGGGACGTTTCGTGCGATTGAGTATTTGAAACTATACGATATAATATGACCGAACACACACCATAAAATAGAAAAACACTACGACCCGATTGTATCTCGGTCTATTAAAAATGTCTTCTCCCCCTCCCCCATCAGTAAACATATTACGTAGTTTTAATGACTAAATACTGCAAAACGATATGTAAGAAACGATTCCAGGGAAATATTCAATTTATATTTAGTGATTTATTTTTTAGTCAGTTTTAATCAGCCAAACAATCAAAAATTATTTAAAACATACCTCACTTGAGTTCAGTAGTTGTAATATTTACGTTTATGCTCTTTTCTTCGCCGTAGATAATCCATTTCCTTCCGCTTATAAATCTTTCATGCATGCTTAAGGAATTAAATGTATTTTGTAATTATAGTAAATCTTATTTACTTCAGTAACCAATTAGATTATTTACGTTGACACCAATTAGGTAGATATGCATGATTTTTTCTAAGTTCAAAGCGAATTACGACTTCCTTATTCAATTTTCTTGATAGCGGCTACTCCTACGATAAAAATGTATAGGAAAAGAAATACTCTACGTTACTAGTTCTACAGGTTTATTTAAAAACTATTTTAATTTGACCGAACATTTACGAGATATAACGGAAAGTTTATTTTTTGTCACCAGTTAGGTAGAAGCCGAGAACGAACATGCGGATGGACGGACTGACAAACCGACGCCAATAGGCGCTTATGCTGGAAGCGAAACGCGCCTAAATATGATGCGACTTTCCTCCATCCATAGACACGAGAATTGCAATCCTCTCTCCCTTCTACCCGCTTTTCGACTCTAGTCACCATTTTCTTTTTTATTTCCCATCCTTAAATTTCCCCAAATGCAATCGCTACTCTTTTTTTCAAACTCCTATTTCTATCAGCTCCCACGCCACGAAGAAATATTCCGACCCATCGTAATGAAATCCTCTGATTCTACTCCGTCCGTGTTATATTTTCTCTGTGAAAGAAAGAAAGCCTGCGTCAGGTTTGACCCGGCAGAAAAAAATGGAAAAAAATGTGGAAAAGGGTTAGAGGTAGAGAGGGGGAGGAGGTTTTAGCAACGCATAAGTAGCGCAATTCAAATTAATTGTCTTTTATTGTGGAAGGTTTTCTTTTTAAAAAACTACATTTTTTAAAGACGTTTATCTATTTACAGTAGTCAGGTATGTTTTTCGGGATACAAAGGCTCGACGATGAATGAAGAGCCAAACGCTTGATAAAGATTAGAAAGGTCTGACACGAGAGATTTTTGTGCGCGCCATTATAAATATACGTACAAGATACGGCCTCGATTTCAGATATTCGTTTCCCTCTGCTTCATCTTATGCAACCCGGGCTACGAATATAGAGCCGAAACTGATTGTGCTCCATGTATAATCGGGATAGCACTCTTAATAATAACGTCAAGGATAATATCGCAAAAGTATAATTTTAACGTTATTTTTGGGTATGAAAAACAATTTGTAGCGATGAAAATGGTTTGAAATGAATTTAAAACGCCTTAATTTGTAACGAGAGCCTAATATAGAATCAACCGAGGAAGAATTAAATTGGGGAATTGCATATACAAAAAAACTATCTGCTACAATTGGAAATTGGAAGTTTACATTTATATAATTCTACTATAGTGGAATGTGTGCGATAAAATAAAAAATTATTTTTTTAATTGTGCATTAGTGTTTTTTGACGTATTAAATAGCAAGCTCGTTTACTCGTTGTACAGTAACCGAAGATAATTTGCTCGGACACTATTTGAGAATGACATGACGTTTTAACAAACCTCTGCAGACCGACAGTATTATTAAGTTTCAAGTTTACTGCAATCAAACGTTCGCCGTGTTTGCCTATTTTAGAAAATAATTAACCGTTAAAGCTTTGTAATTGAAAATCTTCAGTATGAGACGTAATTGAATTTCTCCGTGTGGGTTTCAAAAATTTCGATTGATGACCGGAAAATCCGAGGGGGAAAACTAGTGGTGCAAAAACATACACCGACAGCCATTAGCACTTTCGACATTTATTGGTACTGATCACATTCTTTTCTTTAGACATTTTGATGGAAATAGGTCTTCATTGATCACGTGACCTTTCTGCCGATGATTGCTAACGACAGAGAGACAACCAAACAGCGACTCGATGAATTCAACGCTCTGAAGTGCTCTTTACCCATGAAAACGAAATTTCATTCCTTAAAACGCGCTGAATCATCAATTTCTAATTTCGGTTGGCATTGTACAATTACTTACTATTGGGCTGAAAAATCGAGAAAACCGCACAGATTAAAATTCAATTGTTGATTGTTGTTGATAACAATCGTGCACGGTTGTTATTATTTCAAAATGTAGCGCTCTTCGAATGAATCGAACCATGCGACTTTATCAAGTGAAGAAATTTGAACTGCGACCCAGCACCCGTACAGCTATGACGTTAATTACCTGCACGGTATCATGAAAGAATTATCAGGCTCACCTGAAATTTGGATAATTATGTTTCTCCAATGGGAAAACCGGTGTACAAAGCAGCCGTCATCAGTGCCGATGGCACAATAAAACGAACATTAAATATCGAAAGATTCTAGGAACAATTATGGAGTTTTTAGGTGTCTTTTTCACCCTGTTTGCTATATTTTCCAGAGTTTTCCAGTCGAAATGACAACCTGAGACGAAACTTTTACTAGTACAATTCCGACATTACACCCTTGCCCGAGGAAGCGGGACTGCCTCAGCAAAGAGTACAAAAACGCGTCAAGTGGACGTCATTTTTATTTTTCATTTTCCACCGCTAAAGCCGCCGACGACTAAAATAAAGAAAAACGAAACGCGGGGAGACGTACGAACGATTAATTCGCACAAAGGGGGAGACCGAGGCGATAACGTGCACGACTCGATGCTCGGACGGGACAAGTTATGGGTTTGGTGATGACACCGAAACGAAAAAAAAAATAAGAAGCGGAATTTTTTCCCTCTGTCGGAAAGATGTGGGGAAAATGTCCGACGACATGAAAAACTTCCGTTGAATGGACGCGGAAGATTTACGCTGGCGAAAAATTAGAAGCAAAATAAATATAAGCGCCTCGGGGAAAATACAGCAACCGCGGTTGAAGCGACGCAAGTGGAGGTTTAACGTAGTCGTCTAATGCCAGAGCTATGCGGAAGACAATTAAAATTTATTTTTTAGTTGTACGTTGTAATTTGGTGGATAACCAGGTGGCAACATACGTTTATACAGGCCACATACAAACAAAATATTCTTATATTTAGGATGACTATTGTACCATATACTATTTATCAGATCAGCATTTCTTTAAATTAAACATGTGAAATAAAAAGTTTTTCAGCGGTTGAAATTTTTCTGCTGGAGGTGGCTCTAGTTATTCAACAGGTTCTTTTTTAAATTTAGAGTGTGTTAAATTATTTGTTTGTTCTATCGTGTTAGGATTAAATTTATAAAATACCCTCAACATTTCGATTGTTTACAGCAGAGAAATAGCCGATATTAGTATTTTTTTCTTCTCACATACCATGCATTTTTTCCTAACGTTTTACCAATGAATACTTTCATTATCCATACACGTCAAATATTATTAAATATGTTATTTCCGAGAAAAATTTGAACCACAATCGAATCATCAATTTGATTAACAGGTATAATGAATGAATGAATCTCAGAATTGAAGTCAAGCTGATTTAACTCTACCAACGCCGTATCTGTTCCAAATATTGCTACACGTAATTAATAGCAGGTGTTCGATCAGAAACACAATACCTCTGATTTTCATTTAGCTCAATACCATCCAAGTAATTGCCATTAATTAATTCCCGAAACAAAACGGAAACAAATTTATTGAGAACCGGAAGCTATTTTATCCTCATAGGTGGATCATTAATTGCAAAAGGAAAAACTAGATTCAAATAATAATATTTTTAGTTAATGATTTTAGGTAAATGGCTCAAGAGGTTAAGTAAATATTCTAGTTATCGTGCAATTCTATAGATCTAAGTTATTAAGAGATTAAAAAATATTTTACCAACACCATGATTATAAGATAATTAACCAGAGTTACTTTGAATAGATATAAAATGCCATCTCAAGCCAATACCATTCATTTCCCTTAGCTTGCGTTTCTTCGCGAATTCGAGAGCGGACGAATATAAAAGTATGGGACGATCAATTAAACCTCGGCTGTAGTAAAAAAAATAAAAACTCCGATTTCATCTGCGCGTCCCATTCAAACGGCCGCACCTCCGACCCGGACCACCACGAGGGGATTCCGCTAAGAGCAAAAACCCATCCTCGCGCAAAAACCTTTTTCCTATCTCCTCCGAGCCACACCAAAGGCATCTTCTCGCGCACACAAACCGCCGGGTAACTCACCGCTCGAATAAATAACCGGCTAAGCCGGAGGCGGCGCCTCTTCAGGGAAGAGTCTCCACTTCTGACCCCCTTCCTCTTCCTCCTCTTCGGCCCCGAAAAATAATAATCGTAATAATAAAACATTTTTTTTTTCTTTTCCCGAAAAGAGCCCGAGAGCTTTAAGCGGGTTGGAAAGGTAATTTCGGGCGAAATTTCGAAGGAAGATAATGATTTTTTTCCATCCTCCCCGTAACGTGCGTGGGAGGAAAGAGAGTTTAGTGGCGTGGTAGAGCGCCGAGGGCGCTTATGGTAATACGTGTATGTATGTATACATACACGTCTATTCATCGGGTTATTTTTTCTTAGCTCGCATGAATAACTAACGAGCCTTCCAAGTGTGTTTAGCGGGATTCTGAGCTTCTCGGGTTAAATCATCCGAAAATGATGACCTGAACGTTTCCTGACAGAAACGTAATGAAAAACCTGACGCATGGATGTTTTTAATGCGAAAAATTAAGTTTGAGAGAGGAATAAAGGATACGAAAAGAAAATTAAGGAGGATATTAAGATAAAGTATATACACGTAAGAAGCAATGTCGCAACGTGTTAAGCATTAAATGAGATACGTTTTCTCCAGGGTATATCACGATCTTTGAGATGAATTTTTTCTTCGAAGAAAATTAAGATGGATGCAAAACTGAAAAATATTCTCAACGAGGCTTACAAAACTACTTTTAGAGCATTATTTTGGTCCATTTCGCACATACGATTATATAACTATGTATTACGGTAAAACAATACGGAGGGTGTCAGCCACTTTTAAATGTTTTATATGCTGGGTAATTTTTCACATTTGCCATGGTGAGGCATAACTTGTACCGTGCGATTAATGGCTAATCAATTGTAGACGATATTATTGCTTGTAAGATTTGTTTGGAAATTCGATATAATACTAATGGATTCTAATACTTAGTTTTAAAAAAATCGGCATTTTTTGTGCTGCGGAAACTGCATTAGATTATATTCCTGGTACTGATATTAATATTCGTGTAAAACAATTTTTTCGTATTATCATTTTCCGTTGAGCGATTCAGAAAAAATCGACCCGGAAACTTACCGAACACACATCTCGAGTTAACCATTATTTCGTCATTCCTTTCGCGTGCTGCGGATTTTCCACTGTATTTCACCTGCGACGTTTACATAGCCCGAGTAAACAATCTAAAATGTAAAATACTAGGTCGAAAAATTTAGGTTATCACCGACTTAATGCAGGATAAAGCAAAAGAATACTAACTCTGAAAAAATGTCATTCATTCCAAAACGACTCGATGTGGGAAAAATAAAAATTAAGAACAAACGAGGCCGAATCAAGGAGGCGAAGGGGAAAGGAGGGACGAGGAAAAAGAACATTAACCCAAAAGACCTCAGGTGAAAGGCAGTGTTTGTGGTTGTTGCGCGGTATTACGGCGCGGATTTGATAACGCATTTTCTCCTTTCATTTATTTAAAGGCCGCGGCAATTTTTCACGAAAATTTTTAATTTCGCATAATCTCGCCTCCTATCTTATTTTTCCGCCTCCATGGTCTAATATGGGATCGGATAAATGGAATGAACAAGGAAGGAGGAAGCTGTGCCCAGGTGGATCGCCAAAGGGGACTGAAATAACGAGAACTGAAATTTACGCGACACTTGAACTACACGTGTATAATATAATATTCTATTACTAGGTGTATTAATAGGTAAAAGAATCGTGGGAGAAAACAAAAAAACAACGTGGTGATGTTCATAGCACGCCAAATATAATTCCATCTCGTTTCTTCCAAATGAGATTTCTAATAAAGTACTTATATATTAGAATATATTAATAGAAATTTGTTGAGTACTTAAAAGTATGAATTAGTGGTTTATTAGCAATTACTGAGCTTGTGTTGTCCACCGAAATATTTTATTGCATTTACTTATCATAGATATATACTTATGTAATAGCATGGCAGATACAGTAGTCTTATTCCAATATTAATTTGATTCTTTCCACTGAAATGAACTTTTGTGTTCAATCATATCACTCCCAATAAGCTCAGTCCCCGGTGTGCTGTTTATTAGCTAATATCTCGTAATATATCCGTTGCATTGTTTTGTAAATTAATTAAATGCGTACGAAATTCATAGTATACGCTGATTGAATAGCAAACGGGGCGAATAAAATTCAGATAACCATGAATCGAATGCAGATCTTTCATTCATTTAAGCTGATGAAATGTTAGGGTAGTATTTTTAGAATTACCATTTTATGAATTTGATACGCTTTTGGTGACTTTCAAGGAAACAAACTACGCCTGGTAATGGTTACAAGCATTATTCAAATGATTCCTTCATATTTATATGTAATGCAGCAATATAATATGGCTAAGCACCATGATATCCCCCTAAAACCCATTAATTTGCCTTTCTTAATAAATAACTGTACGAACTCAGGTGTTACGTGAGAAATATTAACTTTGGCATAATACTAAGAAATTACATGAACGGGGTTCTAAATAACATAATAAACCAATGAATCAATAATAGTTACAAAAATTTAAACTTTTAGTTATTGAAACTTGACCCAAAATATTAATAAAAATTTATATTTATAAAAACGATGAACGAAGAAGATCTTAAGCCAAATAACAGCATTTTTCTCTGAACCTTTAAATGGCGAAGAAAACGCAGAGAATAACCAATTATCGCGATGTGATGTGATTTTGGAAATCCGTTTATGGTGTAATAATTACGGTCAATTTTCCCATACAATCTATTGTACGCCACACAATAAACACACTGCCACACACGCAGTCACGTACAAATAAATGAAAATCCATTAAATTCGCCTATTTCACGATATGCTGCCAAAAATTAGTAAAGATACGGCAAAGGCACCATATGGATAAATGAAGCCGTTTCATTAAATTCGTTTATTCTCTTCACAGAATACGAACAAAAGGTTGCGGTGAAAAAGACGAACATTGGGAGCTAGAACGCTAGAAAAAGTACAATATATACCAGGGGTCGGCAACCTTTTCTGCATGGCGGGCCACATTTGCAGTTGTGAATGTTTCGAGGGCCGCATTGGGTATCAAGAAAGCCTCGACGGGCCGGATGAGCGAATAAATCAGAAGTTTTCTAGAGATTCTGTCATTTCATTTGAACGAAATCAAGCCTACGTAATTTGCTAGAGTTAAAACTTTACCAGAAATCATAATTTTACTCAAAAAATATAAAATTGCCCATGAGAAATTTTCCTGATCATTTTTTCATTACAGGTTTGCGGGACGCATAAAGCGTTCTCGAGGGCCGCTCGTGGCCCGCGGGCCGTAGGTTTCCGACCTCTGATATAGACCCTTTCGAAAAAATCGACGATATAATTTATATCTAAAACAAGCATTGGCGGAAGGTAAAAATTAAGAAGTGAATATACATCATTTCAAAAATATAACCGAGAAGACAAAATCGATAGATGTAGTTTTTGGAGTTAATTTACTCAGCCGAAGCGCTAGGTAGAGAACTGTAAATAAAAAAATCGAGAGGAACGAAGGAAAAACTGATATCAGATATAAAATTGAGGCCAAATGCGAAGGAATTGGAATTAGAGTAGGAAAAATAAAATTGAAGAGAAAAAGAGGTAGAGGATGCAAACATTGAAAAGTGAAAATAAAGGCAGAGGCAAAATAGACGAAGAGGGGAAAAACGTTAAAAAAAGGAGATAAAAAAATTTCTTAGAGCATAGTTTTAACACTTTGAAACATCTTGAGACATTTGTATTTTTTAAATATGGATTAATTTATGAACAATTCGATAAAAAATAGTAAACGGAAAGTGGCAAATGGACTTAAATTTTCACCGTTATTTAGACGATAAAAAAGGAGATAAATCTCAATGTTTACAAATGCCCAAGAATAAAGGAATTAAGTAATTTCTATGTGATGGAAGAATATAAATAAAAAAGTGGAGAAGGAACAAAAATAAAGGAATGTAAAGAGAGGAAACAAGATGAGGGAAACAAGGTGCGGAGGTGAGAGAATGCGGGTTTAAAAGATTTTGTCGAAAAAGTATGTACTTTCCTGTGGAAGAACGAAAAGGGGTCTTTTGGGATAGAGAGGTGGAAATCAGAGTGAAAGAAAAAAGTAGTGGGGGATATAGAGTGCCGAATATGGCATGTGGATTTGGTCGAAATTGAGGAATGCGCGTAAGCGGGAAGAGGGGAAAAAGAGGGTGTGCAGAATGAAGGGTATGACAAAGTGAAGAGGGCCGAAGAATTAAGATGGAGAGAGAAATAGAGAGGGAGAGAGGAAAATGGGTGGAAGAGAGAGGGGGAAAGTGAAAGCGAGAGAGGGAGAGAGGAGAGGGTGATATGGAGGGAGAGGGAGATATAGAGGGAGAAAGACGGAGACAGGGATAGAGGAAGGAAGAGGGAGGAGGGAGAGAGGAGAGAGAGATAGAGAGGAAGAGAGGAGAATGGGTGGAAGAGGGAGGAGGGAGAGAGGAGAGAGAGATAGAGAGGGAGAGAGGAGAATGGGTGGAAGAGAGAGAAGGGAAAGTGAAAGCGAGAGAGAGAGAGGGTGATATGGAGGGAGAGGGAGATATAGAGGGAGAAAGACGGAGACAGGGATAGAGGAAGGAAGAGGGAGGAGGGAGAGAGGAGAGAGAGATAGAGAGGGAGAGAGGAGAATGGGTGGAAGAGAGAGAAGGGAAAGTGAAAGCGAGAGAGAGAGAGGGTGATATGGAGGGAGAGGGAGATATAGAGGGAGAAAGACGGAGACAGAGAGAGAGAGGAAGGAAGAGGGGGGAGGAAGAGGAGAGAGAGAGGGAGAGAGCGATAGAGAGGAGGGAGATATGGAGGGAGAGAGAGAGGGAGATATAGAAGGAGAAAGAGGGGGACATGGAGAGAGAGAGGGAGACATGGAGAAAGAGAGAGGTGGGAGAGAGGAGAGGGAGAGAGAGATAGAGAGTGAGGGAGAGAGGAGGGAGATATGGAGGATGAAAGAGGGAGACATGGAGGGAGATGGAGAGAGAGGGAGATATAGAGGGAGAAAGACGGAGACATGGAGGAAGAGAGAGGAGGGAGAGAGGAGAGAGAAAGGGGGGAGATATGGAGGGAGAGAGAGATGAGGGAGAGTGATAGAGAAAGCAGAGAGAAAGAGGGAGGGGGAGAGATTGAGAGAAAGAGACGGATATGGAGAGATGGAAAGATGGGGGAGAGGAGGCAAATAGTGGGAGATAGGCAGAGGGACGGAGAAAGTGAGAGGGGGAAAATAGAGAGAGAGAGTGGGAGGAAAGGGGAGAGAGGGATAAGAAGAGAGGGAAGGGTGGATGGAGAGAGTAGGTTTGGGAATGAAGAGAGTGGAGAGGCCAGTTGGAGCGATAATGGAAGGGAACGAATGTTTTTTTAAAGGGAGGATTTAGATGAATGTGCGCAAGAGAGTGAGAGAGAGAGAACGGAAGGTGTTACGTGCCGATTAAAAAACACCCGAAGGGGAAAAAAAGCGGGCGCCAAGGTTGATTGCGTTCCCGATGGGTTGCGGGAAACCGCTGACATAAGTAAAAATCGCCATGTTTATTTGATTTAATTGTTTTTTTCCTCCTTCCCTTCCCGCACATTTACGTGGTTATTCGAATTCCGGTTGGATTCTCGCCATTTTGTTCTCCGAATCGAGAACTTTTTCCCCTTCCGCCTTTCTTGGAAATCGGCCGACGATAGACGCCAGTCTAGGAGCGGAATTGTGGAGTTTTTTCCTTCGTATTTTTCTGGCGGAAATTAATCAAATAAAAAAAACCGAGCGAATCTACTATGCGGTCTCCCGGCTGAGATGCAGCCACTCTGGACCGCAGAAACCTCCGGAGCTTCCCATAATCGGATCAAACGGCTTATGATAATGAGTGATGAACCGTGATTAAAAGCAAACACTCCCCGAAAAAATCTTTTAAAGTTCAGAAAGCAAACGAGGATTCGTTCCTATTACAGAATCCAAAACAGCAAAAAAAATCCTTCTAAAATTCTAATTAGAGAGTAACCTAGAAAGTCTCCGCTACTATCAACTTCTAGGCTGCGACTAGACGAAGAGAGAAAATCTCCGGTTTAATTACAGTAAACTCTCGTCCAGCGGGGTATACCCAACGCGGCTTCGATTAAACACGGTTAAGTAAATGGGACACTCATATACCATACGTGTACTCAGTTACAGAAACTTCTAAATTGGGGAAGGCCGCATTTTATGCATAGCAAAATGACGTGAGAAATCCCGCATCTTATACGAACACGATTTTTTCCATACGTTCTTATATTCGAGCAATAAGGCCTTTTCCAAATACGAAATGCCTGCGTTGAGTTTATTTGTATTATAAAAAACAATACGAACTTAAAAAACAACCTGAAAGTTTTACTTTTAATTTAACAGAACCATGTAATACACGAAATGCCGATGGTTAAAATCGGTGCATGGATTTACCGCGGAACATATAACGAAAATTTCGACATCTCGAATTACACATAGGCGCGAATAAGTAACTTATAATAGGGAGGAGAGGGGAAAACAAGTAGGGATGTACACGGGTTTCCCGTGGTACATATGTGCTTTTCGTCAAATTAGCCGTAGTATAATCGTATAGTAATGTATTTGCTTTGAAATCAGAAAATTATTTTTCCTCATATTGTGGTAGCCCTGCTTTATAGATACTCTCGAAACATCATTTCATTTTGCCATTCTATACTCGCCCTACTAGCGAAATTTCTTTTTGAAATCGGTTCAGCTAAAAACTTCCAAACTCATAGTTACAGAAAAATTCTAGCATTGATATTGTGGTGGCCCTGTTTAGTCGACCCGTTTGAAATATGCTGTTTTGGTTATTTATTTATATGAAGATTATATGTACCGTTTGGATTAAAATTCATGCTGCCTGTTCTCTATAAATACGTGTAAAAATATAATTTTACTTTTTATAGTGGTAGCCCTGCTCTTTATCTCTGCTTTAAACATGATTTAATTATGGTATGTTGTACAAATCTTATATACAGAATTTAGTTGAAATCCGTTCAGGCAATTCCTTCTAAATCCGTAATTACTGAAAGAATAATTTGTAAGAGTGGCACCCCTGTTTGGTTGATCCGGTCCAAATATGCTATTATGGTTTTTTATATATTTGTAAATTACAAATTGTAAATTTGGTTAAAATTGGTGCCGACAGTTCAACACAAATATTTGTCAAAAGAAATTTTTTTATTACTTGTATTGTGGCAGCCCTGATTTCCATATCTACATTTAGGATATTGATTTTGAATGTTGCACATCTTCTTCATACTAAATTTCGTTGAAATCGGTTCAGCCAATTCCTTCTAAATTCATTATTACCGAAAAGTTTAATTTTGCAATTGTAGCACCCCTGCTTAGTCGATCTGGTCGAAATATGCCATTTTGGCCCTATATTTATGTTTTCAATGTACCAATTTTGGTTGAAATCGATTCAGTCATTTCTTTCCTGATATATAGGTACGGCCGGACTGACGGACGGACATCACGAAGATAATAGTGCTTTTCAGCAATGACGAAAAGCACTAAAAAGGTCGGCGGATATTCAATTTGGACCAAGACATCCGGGAAAAATTAACTAAAAATATTACGATAAAAAACAAACAAATTAATAGGGTGCTGTGATGCTTTCACGACTTGATAACGATGATAATAATTACCTCACTAATAAGAACTCGGATGGAAGGAGAGGAAGGAATCGTCATCTCTCTCTCTTTTCCTTTATATTTTTTTTAAATTACCCGCTCTTCTTCTCCTTCTTGTAAAAATAAAATGAGTCCAGCAAAGGAGGAGGAAAAAAGGTAAAAATTTTCGGGAGAATACTGATAAGGGGTGGGACGAATTAAGAGGGATTATTTCATGACAGGAGAGAGGGGGGGGGGGAAGGAGTGGTTAGGGTGAGATTTTAGTGGTGGAAAGATAGAGAGAGAGAAAGTAAGACAGAGAGGGGTGACGACAGTATATAGGGGTTGGCCCAGATGTGGGAGGAATTTAAGGCCTTTTATAATGGCTACGAAGCGCAGAGGGAAAGAAGAGGTCTCGGAAAAAGAGAGGAAGCTTAAAATGGCGGATAAGATGTGACGAGGAGGATGGAGACGAAAGACCGAGAGAGGAAAGGAGAGAAAATTAGGTAGAAGGTTGTAACATAAGGGCCTCCACGAGACATGGAGAAATGTTTATAGAATAAAACTGAAAGATGCGATCTCTATGGACCACATCCAGCGCCATTTGGTAATTTTCCTCTATTAATCTTCTTTAATTTTCGACCCATCATGCCTGTGATGATTTTCTGATCCCCGTTCGCCTCTCAGAGTGGCCATTTTAATGTACAGGGTGCCCCAAAGGAAAAATTGATATTCTTAAAGATAAACAAACCCATTTATAATGTCAGTTTTACATATTTCAGGAAATATAATAACCTGATGGCTGAGCATAATAATTAAGAGAAGGTGGAATTGGTGTTTCTACTTCATAAATGTGTTTTTTAGTTTTAAGAATATAATGTCTATTTTGCCTACGGGTCCAGACTTCTGTATATCGCCACCATTGACATTTACACTTATTTCAATGTTGAGGAAAAGGTTGATAGATGTCTCAGATATTGAGGATTGAGTAAACAGAAGTCCGTACACGTGTACGTCCAAGTAATAAAGATACAATAACATTCTCACGTATTTGTGCTGGAAAATTTTGAAATTTGGAGAAATATCCGACTTTTCAATTTTCTAATATATATTAAACTAGGCCCAAATAAACGGCGCTGTATAAATTAATGTAATTTTTAACACCGGTCACTACATTATAAAATTTACCAAGAATGAAAGATGAAAAACTTGAAGCTCGAGATCACAAATTACATTTGGAAGCGAATGAAATCTACAAAGAGCGTTTTTCCATAACAATTATGGCACTGAATTGTAATTAACCGAACAATGGATATCCGAAATCAACGTGGACAACTTTTCTGCCAGCCATTCATTTTATGCGCGATGTATTTCATAAAATCATAAAAAACATACACGCAAAATTTTTTTCCGCCGAATTCAAGTCTTTAGTAGCATATTCACGAAGTTGGGTGATTTGAATTGCAGGTG
Organism: Tanypteryx hageni; assembly: GCA_028673005.1. Taxonomy (NCBI): domain Eukaryota; kingdom Metazoa; phylum Arthropoda; class Insecta; order Odonata; family Petaluridae; genus Tanypteryx; species Tanypteryx hageni. The sequence continues at coordinate 47,393,720 of CM054117.1, forward strand.
TCGAGAAATTAAATTTGAAACAGAAAAAACTATGCGGATATGCTTGAAATCGAACAGACAAAAATTTTGCAGTCCATGGAAAATAAGAGTATGCCACACTCGAGTACATAACATAATAATATCAGTATGAGAACATCGTAATGCGCTTTAGACGCAATGTTAAGACATATGAACTGAAAGATACACAATAAATTTTAAAATGGGGAATTCGTTGCCACTCAAAAGAGTTCTTCCACGTTTATGTTAATTTTGTAAAAATTTCGTCGGCAGGTTTTTTAATTGCACCGAAAATTAACTCCTTAACATTTCCTCTATTTGCCGATCTATGATCAGGCTTTCCTGCACGGCGGGCTGCATATAAAATTGCGAACGCATTAAAAGTTTCAGCAAGCGCATAAGAGCTTACATCAAAAGGTATCCAAAGATTCCGTGGTATCATACAAGCGAAAAGGAAGTAAAAATCTATTTTAGCGGCAAAAATACAATATTCGAGGTTTCATGAACAGAATGTCAATTAGCAAATATAAAATCTTGTGTTAAATTATACGGATGGCATTATGGGCCATATAAAACGTTTTGCAGTCGCACACAGTCCGCAAGCTGTAGGTTGGCGAACCCTGCTCTACGTTATATAAGCAAAGTAAACTGAAAAATTGAACCCACCAAAATCTCTATTCAATTTTAATTCAAAGGTCTCATGGCACAAACCTCTTGCCATAAAAATAAGATTTTAGCATAGCAATCTCTGTAAAGGCACTTAGAAATGAGTAACGTTCATTAACTAGGAATAACAGTAATGCAAACGTGATAAAAATTTGCCATTTCAAAATGGATTTCATCGATTAATTCTTCCTCGAATCTCTATGACGAACCAAAAAAAAACGTCTATTTGATTCCGGTAGAAAGCTGTCATCTCAGAATTTTTCCCAATGGCCACATTTATCCCATTCCGTTTATTGTTTTTATACCCGTAACATGAACGACGGACGGATGACAGGCGGTCCGGGCCGATAGGCGTAACAAACTATGTAATGAGACGTACATGATGAGGTAATGTAGAGAGTCATTAATCGAAGAATGACAGGCACACCGTGAAAGAAATAAAAAACATTTCGTTTGGAACATCCCTCTCATGTTATACTATCCAGCAAGATATTTCGAGAAACGTTGTTTCCAATCAGCATTTTTTCACGATTTAACGTTATATATATATATATATATATATATATATATATATATATATATATATATATATAATCTTCATCGCTGACGAAGGGCATGGGCCCGAAAAGCTCACCTTTTTGTGAGTGTTATTTTGTGTTAGTTTACGTGTGTGTGTGTGCGCGCCAGCCAACTTGGTCCTCAAATTGGTAAGTGTCCACTGGGCTTCCTTCAACACCTTGTTGCCACCCTCATCACTACCTTTTCTTTTCCTTAAGTTAATATATATATATAATTTATTTTTTTCCGTCTGATGGCCGTCATATGATAGAATAATAAGGGAACCAAATGGTCACACGTTTGGCGTTGGCGAAAAATATCCATAGTATTGTGGAAATACATTTTGCGGTGGAAAGACTTGATAGTTTTTAAATTCCAATCACGTCGCTGTACGTGCGCATGTTAAAAACATTTTTTCTGAGTTGACATTTTTTTATTCTAGATTTTTCAATCACGAAAGGAAGCTGAGCTAGATTAAATTCTGTATTTTTAACATTGCAGCTGAAGTAATTCATTGCGCTTCCAAATCCGAATTTTGCAGCCATTATAGCAAAAAACTGTCTTGCATGAGAGCATGATTGACAAATTTTATCATTTTGGATGGTGATCGCGGATAAAAAAAAAGCTGATTATGCTGCGATTTGTAAACTTGTACATAGCCTAACTATATCATATACCGTCAACAACGCATTATAAGTCGCATGATTTCACAGATAAACCACCTATATTATTATAGGTAAGCCTTTAGACTTTATTTGAAATAAGTATTTTTCAACCGTCTTTCCAAGGTGCCATGATTCAGAACTGGCGGTATAAAGCAGCATGCGTAAATACCTTCAGTCCTGTCCCGATTATCTCACCTACAGATGTTTAAACTCATAATATACAGCTCGATCCACTTCCAGGATTTCAAACTGACTTTTATTATGCTTTTTAAACCTTTTCTCGGCAAAAAAATCAGTTCTATCATATCGCCGTTCTAATATTTTGAAAAATCACCCTCCGCCCTGCTCCCGATCGAAGCGCCATTCAGCGATATATTCGGTCAGCAAGCCGTATCAAGCGGGACGAAAAACAAATGCCTTCAGGGCTCCGTGCCCTAATCCCTAAAGAGCGGATACGACTGAGCAAGCAAGATACAGGTGATGAGGCGCGGTAGTTTGGAGAGTTACGATAGTGGGAGAAAGGAGGGGGAGAGAGGGAGGGGGAGAGATGGAGGGGAGGGAGTGTGGACGCACTCATGGTCTGGGTGCGGGATATGTGAAGCGTCAATGTGGTCCATTGGATAATATGAGATAACCTAAGGGAGGAAGGGGCGAGGATGTGAGCTGGCGAAATGATTTGCGGAAGAAGAAGGAAGGGGGGAGAGGAATGGTTGGAATTCCCGTATCGTGAGTGTGAAGTGAAAAGAAACGCTTCATTCAGTCCCGCGAGTTTTAAAACTATAGTGGTAATACAGTCAAAACCCCGATTTATCCATCCCCACACACCGCCCATGAATCGTTGTGGACGGAACTTCCATCTTATGATTACATAGCGCAAGCATGTACCTCAATTTACCGCAATCCTCGCTTTAGCGCCAACGTAAGTGATGGACAAACGGTGGCGCTAAATCGGTGTCCGACTGTAGTTAAATTTTTCTCTCATAATAAATTAACCAAAGTTATGAGATAAATAAGACAAAAAGTCTGCCCTTAGAGATCGCTTGTTCACAGATCACGTAAAACGGAAATTTAGGCAATAAAATTCGAAAAATACCAACATGAGACACTGAATCTTGTCGCTTATACCGTTTACCGTAGGATTAACAGGCACGGAAATATATCTAGACACAAATCGAACTCCCATCGAGGTTCTCCTTTTAATAGCCTCGAAAAAGGAAGTGTCGCCCTTATTAATGCCACTGTTGCATTATTAAACATCATGCTTTAAAATAACATGTTGCAAAATATAGTTTACTAGTGTATTGCCCGTCATATGACGAATAAATAATAATATTCCCTCCCTCCCTCTCGCCGTCCCTCTCTCCCTCCCTCTGTCTCCCTCCCTTCCTCTCTCTTTCCTTCCCTCTCTCTCTCCCTCCCTCTCTCTGCCTCTCTTTTCTCCCACCTCCCACTCTATCAATCTCTCCTGTCACAATCCATAGCTCTATCTCTATTTCTCCGTCTCCTTCTTTATCACTTTCCTCCCGTCCTTTGCTAATTCTATGACTCCCTTACTCTCTATGTACCTTCCATTCTATATCCCTTCCCTCCTATCTCCCTCCACACATCCCCCTCTCTCTTACTCTACATCTATATAGTCGTTTAGTTAAGCAAAAGAATCCCAAATAAATTCCAGTCCCATTAGGATTACGTAATTTCACGAAAAATCCTAATATAATTTAAAGCAATCTATGCACTCGTATATATTACACGTATTCGGGTTGAGACAACAATTGATTCTCGAAATTTAACAATGACGTTGTCGGCAATGTAACATCCCGTTTAAAAGACGATTTTTTCCAAAATATGTGATTTAAATATTTAATAAGAGAGATTTCGAACGGTAAGCGGAAAAAGATGAATATAATAAAAAACTTCATTCATTTTCCTAAAACAGTTTAAATTTGAAAATCGTACGTCAATTTTTTCTAATTTCCAATAGAATAAAAGCCTGCACTTTAAAAGTCGCTTTTTACGTGCTATCTTACGGGAAATGAAAATCGCCCCCCGGGTCTTTTTTTGTATTTTTATTTCGTCATTTAATTTTTATATCCGAATCAAGCATTCCTGCGACATTTCAACCTTCCAGCTAATCGGGAAGTTTGTTAAAAACGCGTTAAAAGTTCCATTGATGACGTCAACGACATACACAAACACCAACATCTAGACTTTTATTATAGTAACTAGGATGTCTGTTGCAGCTTCGCTTGCAAAGAAATCAATAAAAATTATTTATACTGGGAGTGGGAAAAATTGCTCAAACTAACGATGGGGACGGGTAGAAAACCTCAAAACTAAGCAAAATGCATGAGGAACAAATGCTCTAGAATGAAAAGATACCGAGATTTGGTAGGACCTTGCCAGACTCTTTCATTCGCTGGTCCAGCCGGGAAAACACATTTTTGTTTGGATGGCGGTGTGCTGGATACCTTTCTGCATAAGCCCTGGCTGCAGCGTAGGCGCGGTTACCAAACGCACTGAGGAACAAGTACATATGGTATTCGTGTAACGTGTAGTCCATATCATTTCCCCTTTCGTGCTGACAACCTACTGCTATGGACCGACTGTACATTATGAGAGTAGGCCTGCAATCTGCGAGCTGAGTGTTGATCACTGTCGTCCGTGGTATTGCAGAGAACTTTGTCTTTTCTGTGCCATATTTGTGATCCTTGGTTATCTCACAGCACGACACATGCTTGCCCCAATTGACAGTTCCTTGTTACCATGATATCTCGGTACCTAGTCATTCTAGAAAGTTTGTTCATCATGCATTTTGCTTAGTTTTGAGATTTTCTACCCGTCCCCGTTGTTAGAGTGCGCAATTTTTCCTACACCCTGTAAACAGGAGAATCTCGATTATCTGCCACCCTTTTGTCCGTTACTTTCTGTAGACCGTCACCTCGCTAGATTTTTTGTTTCGAAGTTTGAGCATACATTCATAGCACTAAGAAATACATTCGTCCATGTATATGGCATTATTTCAGCCATTCCTATAAAAACTTCATATTCACTTCTCGCTAATGATTCTTAGAATCAACACCACAAGTTTTCACACACACACAAACAATTTTCGGAATTAACATCCCCTACTGTTTCCGTTTTTCATTTAAAAATTTCTGATAGTTTTCAATGATCAACCTGCGTGGTAAATTCATATGCCCTACATAAAATTGCGGAAAAACAGAGACGCGTATCTTTTTCGACTTAATAAAAAAGTTCGAAATCCCTCGATGTTTACGGAAAGGCGAAAGTGCTTCCAGTTTAACAGAAATTTACGGTCTTGCAAGAACTATTATTAACGATTTGTAGCGGGATGGTGACAAAATTGAGGACTCGGTAAGCAAAATGGAAGTGAACTACGGAATTGTAACTCGAAGGATAACGATGAAACCGATATTTTATCTATTATTACCTATTATCCGTCTATTTCTCAAACCCATCATCCTCTTGGTTCCAAACCCTGACGAAAAATCGAGGTTCTATTGTGTGTGAAAATTTATTTTAAATATTTATTACTTGCATGTATTTTAAAAGAATAACAAATTCTATTATTTCACGTTTTATTTATTTCACTTTTCATATGGACGCGTATTAACGGAGGGAGAGAGAGAGGGGGGGAGAGAGATAGAGGAGGGAGGAGGAAGAGGGGCGGAGATACAACTTGAGGTGGAGCAGCGGTTCCCAACATAAGGTCCCAAGGCTATGAGGGGTCGGTGGCGGCGAAAATGTTGGGAAGCCAACTTCGAGAAAGGGACCGGACCGAGGTAGTGCTGGGAAGCCGTAAGTTGTGTTCAAAATTTCAAATGGTTTCAATGTAATCCGTGCATTTACCTGCATTAAGACCGTCCGAAGGAGGGCCGGAGATAGCCATTGAGATAGAGCAGCAGTTCCCAACTTGGGGTCCTCGGACTAAATAGGGCCCGCGGGGATGAGAAAAGGTCGGGAAGCACTCATTGTCAGATAAAAGACAGCTTTCGCTTTACAGGTAGCAAACGACACTCAACGCTCAACACTCATCGTTACGAAATTAATTATATAAATGGTTACCATTGAACCTAACCTGAAAAAAACATTCCCGTTCTGAAACAGGAGAATTACTCTACTACTATACTTCAGTGGTAGAATATCCGCCCGGCAAGTGAAAATCCGGGTTCGATTCCCGGTCATAACAGATTTTTTTCTCCTGTTTTCAATTTCCCGCCACCATTGATGATAAAGATCTAACATGGCCTCACATAAACCGAGCATCGTCTAAATAAAATTATTTCAAACTCTTCAAACTTCCATCTAAAAATACGGTCAAAATAAATGTTCATCTGATCGGTGCATAAAATAACACTAGGAACACGATTAAAATAACCCGAATGAAGAGACAGCCTATGGCAATGTATTTCTTCTTGGAAAAAAAGAGAAATTTTCTCAGCGGTGGCGTGCACAGGTGGTTGCGTAGCCTCATCTAGCGCATTCCCGATCTCTTTTCTTTTGTTCTTCCTATCGCCATCTCCAGTACATGTCGGATTTAATAATCCCGGAGGAATCTCAGATTTGCGTTTTATATTATTTCAAATTTGAAGAGAGGGATAGGCCAGAAGCGTGTAAATTTCCACTTTAATGGATTTTAAACGAACATTTTATTCACACTCCATTACCTCGAGTGAGGGATGGCGATCACTTTTTTATGGAACACTGAAATAGATTGCAATTACCTGTAATTCGCCGAATGAGCCGTGACTATGAGGAGACTAATAATACAGTCAATAAAGGATAGTATAGTAACCTAGCGTATTAACTAATTAACCAAGCACTAGATAATTATTTTCACCTTTTTAATTGCAATGAAATTTTAACAACTTCCAAGTGAATGTAAATGCGAGAATAATCCGGGCGTTAATAAAAATTTCGAATTACTATAGAGCACACACAGGTGTCTTTTACAATAGAAAGATAAATCTACATCGCGTTCATTCTAGCTATAAAAGTCGTGGAATCACCATGGTAATTCGTACTCTTTATATCTGATCACAATATATAACAAAAATTTGAAAAAATCTAAGCAATGTTATACCCAACTTTTCGATTTTAAAAGATAAATAGCGCTGCATTCCACGCTCTCTCGTTTTTCTCCGAGAGCATTTCGACGGAAAATGTCGTAATCTTTTATTATTCGAGTTATCATGTGAAAATGAGGTCGAAGATTAGCGGAACGAAACTATCTAAAGACTGTATTTAACATAAAAACCTCTGAGACGCTCCAAGTTGTAGTTTTTGCTTATCCTTTTCATTTTCCTATTTAATAAATTATAATGATGCATATCACGAAAAAGGTATTTAATTCTATGCTAAAAATAAAATATTGTACAACAACTTCAAGAACAAATCACAATTTGCAACGAAGTTCCTTAATTTAGTTTTTGTAAAACAAAAATATGGTTCTTACACGTTTCGCAGGCATACTAGAAACGTGCCTATGGGCTCCCAAGGTAAGCCCTCCCCCCCCGGAGGTTCCGTAGTTGAGTCATATACTTATACTCACTATTTTTTAAAGAAAAAATATATTTAAAAAATTAACAAGCCCCCAAGATTAGGGGCCCCCGTAGGTTGACTGTTGTACAGTCAGTATTAATGAAAGAAAAATAAATAAATAAAATTAATAAATACGTAAAAATAACGTTTTTCTTATGCTAAGAAATTCCAATACAGTAATTAATACAATAATCCTTGCAAACTACAAGGAAAGGCCCCCAAAGTCTTAGTGCTTAGAGGCCCCAGGGGGCCATAATCCGCCACTGGTTCTTACGAATATTGCATTACATAGGATCACTAGTAATACCTCGAAAACCCGCGGTACCATCCGTAATCCACCTCTTTCTAGTTCTGAACATCGATCAGATTTGCGCAAAAACTTCGCTTGGCTTGCGCAAAAGAAAACGAACGAGGCACTAAATCCATCCTTGTATCTAATTGGAACGATATCGAACCAGCTCCTTTTACCCCATCGCCTGCATCGCCTCACGCAAGCACGCGAATAGGGATCACCCTCGCTCCTGATCCTGCGCAGAAAATAGTACGCCACCGATAAACCCCGCAGCAAGTATAAAATATATAAATTTTTTCTAGTAATAGAGGGAGAAAGAGAGGGCGTGTGTATGCGTGTGGGTCACGTCATAGGGGTCTACCGCCAGACTTGGGTATGCGATAGAAGGGACGGTATGCAGGAGACGACGCGGTGGTGGGGAAAACAGCGAAACAACGGATTCCTTAACACTAGGAAAAAAGGGAGTAAGAGAGAGAGAAAAAGAGAGAGAGAGAGAGAGAAAGAGGCAGGCGGTCTGGACCAGCACTTCCTATCGGCGACGGGATGAACCGAGAGAAAACAACTGACGTACGAAATCTCATGGGGGTCTTAAGAAAGACGGCGGGGAAAACCCTTTTCCCGCTCCTCTTGCCTCCTTAACTCCCTCTTTGCCATCCGAGCCAATTGCTTCGCCACCCTCATGCAGGAGAGAGTGAGAGAGAGAGAGAGAGGGAGAGAGAGAGTGAGAGAGAGGGGCAGAGAGGGGGAGAGGGAGGGGAGGAAATCTTTGTCTCGTGCATTCGAGGGCACAGTGGCAGTATGTGGGTACCCGTATTTTATGCGAGAGCGGGAGGTTGGGGAGGTGAAGAGGGAGGTGGAGGAGAGACTCGGAAGTCCATAAGAGAGAGGGAGAGAAGCAACGATGTGGGCGTTGCTAGAAAGAGGGAGTTATGCTAGTGAAGAGGGAAAGAGGGTGGAGTGGGAAGTTGGGAGGGAGAGAGTGGTTCGATTAAGGTTGGGTGGAACGGGAAAATGAGGGTCGGAATTGGCGATGGAGTGGAGGAGGAGCACGGTTATGGAAGATTGCGGAGTGAGAACGGATTGATCGGCCGAGATCATGCCAGGAAAGATGAATTGCGTTGGAGCGAATCAATGTCTCGCGAGCTCAAAAAATTAAATAAGCGAGAACGAAATATTTCATCCTCAAGCGAGTTCTCTCCATTGCACGAAGATACTAGAATCGATACGTAAAAAAGTACCGAGTACGAGGTAGTTCATAATATTCCGTTGTTGAAGAGTTCTGCATGATTAGATATTCCGTCTTTATTCCGTTTCATCTTTGTATCAACTTCCCCGTCGAAACGTGTCATCCAACGCATGAATGCGGCGATCAAATACAGAAACTCGAATCCGAAGAAATGGATAAAAAGATTGGTATGGTAGAATATTCATATTAAAATTCTCACAACGAACAAAATAAATTGCTCGAAGAGATGTATACTTCAAGCTATCGAGATTTTTATCGATATAGGAGTTAGATTTACAGAGGTTCTAGGGTATATTTCTTCTTTCGAGAAAACCGATGAAATGGAAAGAGAAGGTTGACGGATCTACAAAAATAAATTATAAAATGTGATTTTAATTCTGACCGTAGTAGAAGTTGAAATGATTATTGTTAAATGAAATTGAAAGCAAGTTATCTCCACTAGTGCGTTTAAACTATTTTCGCGAAGATGAAACAGCTTATGAATTAAAAAAAATGCTCACCTGAGAATTGTAATTCGCCACGTGACATTTAACTCAAACAATTATTTTTTAGACTGGTTTCCAAAGGAAATGGTCCTGCCTGTGTTTATGTATGTGTGTCCCCTACTGACAACGCTTGCATCAATGGACCGATTTTCATGAAACTTGATATGACGGACGCGCTGCCAGAGCCCACCTCCGAGCTATATTTTATTTGGCGAAGATTGAAGTCCCGGGTTCGATTCTAGGAATTTTTTTCCCTATTTGTTTTATATAGGAAACTTCAAATCCATCGTGCAGAGTTTTTTCTTTAACACTTTAAAATATCTTAAAACTGTGATATCGGAGCGAGATGTGTAGTGTTATAAGGGAAAAAGAATGTAAATTCTAATTCCTATCAAAAAAGTTTGATAATTGAGCGCATTTTCTTGAATTTCTACTAAAACAGCGTTTTTGCGTTTTAAATCGCATTTTATCGGACTGTAGCCATGGAGACGATTATTGTCGAACTCGGTTTTAGCATAGACGAGTGAACAAATGGGTTACTTTCTTTTCCACTCGACTACCCTTCAGAAATGGAATTAATACATTAACTTCGGTCTGCAAGGTGCGGCATATACAGTAAAAGTTTGCGTCAAGACTAATTTGGGGGAGACGAGGCCCGAAATAGCTGGAAATCCGGACTATCCAAAATGTATATAAAAAGATGCATTACACATGTAAATTATGCATAATAAACCTATAATATTCAAAACATGCATACTTTTAATTAACTTCGTAAATTATCATTCAGGGCTAGATTTGTGGAATATGTAATATGCAAAGGTTGCTATTGCTTATCTTTCACACATAGGTAATTACTGTGCTATAGACTACGATTTTTAGCGCGTTAAAAATGCGCTTTAAGTTTTACTTTAGCGTCTGTCTAAGCACTTGATTAAATTGAAATTGTGACGAAAGAGTAAATGAATGAGAGCTGAAACTTGGATTGCAGATTTTGATTCTGCTGCAATTTTTTTCTCTTTAGATTTAAGCTTCGAAAAATACATGGGGATCCATTAAAAATATTTTTCAATAACTCCGAAGGTGTAAGAGATAGAGGGTGTAATTTTCAGCATACATTGTCACATCGATGCTACTTACAAACGAGGCTCAAGTGGCCGAATATATGGCGGTTAACCACGTGAAAAAATAAGATAAGCTAAATTAACGCATATAAAAGGTGATTAAATTCTCCAGATTCTCCTCGGATCGTCAATTAGGGCAATGAAAAAAATCTTCATAGCGAAATTAAACGCAAAATGATGTTGAATTTAATCAAAGAAGAAAAACGAGCTAATTTTATCCATGTTAATGGATAACTCTTTACTCGTTCAAATAATGTGTTAAAACGTTTTATTTTTTTTACGAGAACCATTTTTCTGAGTCTATCTCGAATATTAGCTAGATGGCTCAGGCCGGACCTGGTCCGAATAAATAATAGTTCGGACCCACGGGGACCGGATTAGCAAAGTTTTACTGCACAACGAACCCATGAATTTATATTCCTGATAAATTTATAGTTGATCAAAATAATCACGTCTTCCTACCTTTAGAACGGGTCCTAGCGGACGTGTTGGAGTTGGCCGACGGAGACGTAGACGGCCCTCCTGGCATGACGACGGTGGTGGTGCCGAGACCGCTCCCGGAGCCGGTGGACTCCGCTCCGGGTGGTTCCTTGGTGATGACGGCAGAGGGCGATGCGGTGGTAGAGGCCGGCTCCCTCTCCGGGACCTCTTCCTTGATCACTTTGGGCTCCATGGGCAAAATGACGCCCACCGCAGCAGTCTTCGCCCCGCCTCCTCCCCCTCCGCCCCCGCTCTGAGGACCACGGAGCCTGTTGCCCCCGCCTCCTCTGCCCCTCGAACCCCTCCCCCCGCGGACCTTCGGAAGCGTCTCCACCGCCGTTCTGTATGGAGGGAAAGAGACGAATTTGTAACCAAACTGTTCGACACACAAAGAATTATTTGAACAAAACAGGTAGTTCTGGAAAGAACTAATTCGCCTACGTTTCATTCAATACAATTTTAATATATAAAAATTCAAGGCCAACAAAATCAAAAAACAAAATTCTCTCACCAAAGATGCAGTAAGAATTACACAAGAGTCGGTATGGTTACTGACAACAATATGTAGTATTCATATTTTTCGCCGCGATTCCGATAGGTATGAATCGACCTAAGTGTCGATTGTTACCTCCATAGCTATGACTCGAAACACGGCTGGAATGTGCACTCGACTATGCTCCAGTCGAGTTCAGCAGTAATCATCACCATAGCAACAAATCGAAAAAATGGCTTTCAAAATGCCGAAACGAAAGTTTTTGAGAGAAATTCACACAAATACTATCGAAAATCAAAATAATTCGATAAGAATAAGAATCTTCACTTTTTTTCCTTAGAAGATTGCAAATCTCACACCGATATCATAATTCTAAAATATTTTAAGGTGCAAAAGAAAAACACTCTGCGCGGCGGATTTTAGATTAACCATGTAAATCAAATGGGGAAAGAACTCGCCTGGAATCGAACTCGAGACCTGTAAATTCGGAATATAAATTATGATCCGGAGGTAGTCTCCGAGAGCATTAGCCTTACACCAATTTTCATGGAAATCGATCCATTCATGAAGATGTTAGTGGAGTGAAACACGCACGGGCACACACACACACACGGACACCGAGGCGATCTCATAAGGCTACTTTCCATTTTTTGGAAAGTAGGCTAAAAATCACAAAAATTACATATAGTACTATACCACAAAAATTCAGGTCATATGTTATGCAACGAAAACCGGGTCGTGCTTTTCATTAAAAATTTTTGAGATATTATACTATATGTCATTTTTGTGATTTTTTTAAGATGGAATACCAGAAAGTAAAGGCCAATAGAGTGAAGTTTTTATTCAAACAAACTTTGAGGTACGATGAGTCGAATTTTTTATAATTCCCAAATTAAGTTCACCGTCAAAATCGAGTTGAATAGGCTCAAATGTGCGTTCATGAGTACATGAAATTGATGTTATACGTTTATACGCAAATACATATTTCATTAATAGTACCATGGGTGAGCAAAACTGTTACTTTTCGATAACCCGTTAAAACGGGTCGTTTCAAAGAAATAACATTTCCAAAATAAAAGCTAGTAACCTACTTACCCATACATACATTGTAATTCTATCTACTGGCATGGTTTACGCAGACTTTCCATAAAAAATTCCGCGCAGCATCGCGCAAACATTGAAGACATGAATATCCTCATACGTATATAGTATGTGAATACAAGAAACTTTTACACAAAAACCCCATGGTATAAATGATTTAAAAGACGGAGAGATCGGGCGTGGAGTACTACGTTTCCCACTCAGGGGGTACGTGTTAGAATTCCAGAAGGCTTCTACCACAGGCTTGCCTCTTTTAGTCTCGTGGGTGGACGAATTACATTCATACAGCACTCCGTCTTTCCGAAAGGACGGTATAGCCTCGCGGCTCCTTTGGTTACGGACAAGTAGGCTAATCCCACCGCCTGTGTTTTATCCCCTTCCTTCCTAAACTCCACCGAGAGATTGGATGTTACATATGAATGTTCACATCTACAGTTGGCACTGGTGTAAACCCTTTCTAAATAAGAAACACCATTCAACTTTTTGACAATTGTTCCCTGATGCCAATAGCATAGAATTACCGAATAGCGACGAAACGGTAAAGACACTATGACGTTTTTTTGTTGAAGTAGTGGATATGAGGTACATTACTATATTCGTAGAAAATTGGATGTAATTTGCGGCTACTGAGGGTGGTTTATTCGATTCTAAATCAGGGATCAACAAATATTTATAAACGGGCCACATAAGAACTTATAAAATGACTGCTCTGGTCGCGTTTAAGTTTCAAAAAGCTATTTTTGAGAATGTTTTGGATTGTATAATGCGTAATTAGCCTGTATTAAAAGTATATAGCATCCACGTACTCGAAAAGTAGCGCTCAGGTATCATAAATGACACCTACTGATAAATATATGAATACGCATGTCTACAGAAATTGATGAGTTAAGGCAGATTGGATGAAATCACTGCGCAGGCAGGACATGGCCAGCAGGTCGTAAATTGGGGATTCATGTAAATCTTCAAGGGTGAGAAAAATAACCGCCTGCACTTGCGATGCCGAAATCATCATCATCATGCTCCTGTCCGAAGACAGGTTTCAGGTGAATCGCTGCCTCCATCTCCTCTCTCTCTCTCTCCGGAAGCCTCTTTTATACCTCTATATGTACTATTCAGTGCAACCTCTATAATCCGAACTAATTAATGCAAGAGCGTGTTCGGATTTTCAAGGTGTTCGGATTCATGTAAAATAACGAGGAAAAAATTATTACGTATTAAATTTCTGTAATTAAAACTCCAATTAATGCACTTACAATTCACTAAAATGAGTGTGAGATATAAGTTTTACCTGAATTTTTAAAAAGTTTCATGATGTTAGATTCTGCTGTACCTATTTCTAAATGATCGCTTATTTTCAAATGCCACAAGTAAACCAAAACTATTGTAGGATATTTTTCTCCTTCTAATTCAACCAATGCTTTCTGGAATGGAATGAGGTATTCCACTAAATCTAATAAATCTTTCTTTTCAACCTCACAAATAAAATCACTCATCTTTTTTTCAATTAAAATATTGTAAATAACCTCCCAATTTTCAAGTATGAAGAATTAAATTCCAACGTGTCTTGACGTCTCCTTTCAAAGTAGATTTCAGCGCACCTTGTAAGCCTGATTTTTAAAAATATTTCACAAATTTTCTACACTTCTGAATTAAAGCAAATGTTTCATTAGAAGAAATAGAAATATCTACAACATTATTTATTAAGTGTGCTGCACTATTGATTTTATTGAAAATTTTCAAAGCAGCTTTAATATTTGCTCCACGGTCACTGAAAAAAGTAAAATTCATCAAGTTACTATAGACACCGTATTGTTTTAAAATTAGCAAAAATTCCTTCCTTATATACTCCCCAATTTTCTTTTCGTCAAGATCAAGATGTTTAGTGTACAGAACTCGATTGCATAACATGGCTTTCTTTACATATTGTAATGTCATCCTTAAATAACTGACATTTTTGTAATTATCTGTCCACAAGTCCAACGTCATCCCACCCCATATTGTACCTATGTAGGATTTTATTTCTTGAATTAGCTCTTATCGAGCTTTTTGAGCCACTGAATTAAGATTTCTCGAAATAGTTGTTGGATGTGGTAGCGCATCTTCTAAGTAAAAATAACATTTTTGATTTGCACTCATTTTCATTATTATTTCTAATAAATTTTAAACCCATCTCCTGACACTATCTCAAAAGGTCTCAAATCTCTAACAACAAATTCGACACAGCCATCTAAAACATTTTTTGTTTCTTTTCAGCTGATAATTTTGGTAAATCGCATTTTTTTGGCACAAGAAAATTTTTAATTTTAGACACGCCTTCTTTGTAATTTTCATACTTGTGTTGCAATAAACTTGATGTTCCCAGCTTCCTATTATCATAACGGTAAAAATTTTATAACTACTGCAAGCGATTGTCTTCGAAATCAGTTCTCCCTTTTCATCTAAAATTTCACAGAACGTTTCCCAAATTTTTGATTTGGTATTTTATTTTTTTCTTAGTGCACTCTAACCTCAAAAGCTTCCTTCTTATCTGATCAGTATTCATTGTTCAAATCTGAAGGGCAGATAAAAGTAATATTTCGATTAAAATTAAGATTTATAATAGAAGGATGCATTAACTTATAATTGACAATTACATACCGTTCAATCAGCTGGTATTGGTTCCTTTTAAGGATGTGGTAGATTGATATTCTGTCACAAAAGCCGAGATCACATATAACTCACCAGTGTAATTTTATAAAATAACTGTCGTTCCTTTCTATCGAAAACAAAGTATAAAATAATACAACTCACATGCGATTATTTGACGAAAAAATACTATACATTTGAACGTTAAATAACATATAAAGAATGCTGATAGGCATATGTAACCACGTCTCTTCAAAAGCGAATTCACAGAGATAGATATTACTTGTATAAATGGGCAAAACCAACTGGTTAAAAGGGAGAGTTCTCGCAAAAAATCAATTCGTCATAATGACATTGTACTACATAATTCCCCTATTCACTCATTCTCACCCCCTCCCTACATTCTCTTCTACTAAATGTAATCGACAATAGTTTGTCAATTGCAACTTTGTATCTATTTATATCGTATAATAAAAGGAATACTTTTTTCTTCAGACACTTTCTTGACAAATGACACAGAACCAGCTATCTGCCGACCTGCATAAATTGCAAATTTGTATCTCCCTATAAAACGCTACTTCTGACCGCGAGGGTGGGCTTTACTGCCAGTAAAAGGCGTGTGAAAAGTTCCTCTGCCTACATTGGCGAGGCAAATTGAATTGGAATTAAAACTAGTTTTCGTAACTGCTCTTTACCCGCACCGGTGCCTTTTGTGTCCGAACCCGACCCGTACCCGCATGGAAGCACTCTATACCCGACCCGACCCGCTGCGGGTGCCCGCGGGTCGGGTCGGGTAAACTGCGGGTATGCAGGACCTCTACTCCACACTGGGCCGCGGTAGTAGGAATGAGCGATAAGGGTATGGCCGGCCGTGCCGATAAGGATCATTCCTTTAAAACAATGTTTCAAACGATCATCTATTCAGCCGCAAGAGGCGTTATAGCAGTGGACATATGTGCCCGACTTTGTTACAAAAAATATTCAAATTCCACTTTCTGACGCTCGCTTAGTTTAAGCGACACTTGACACCTAATGCTGAGAAACAGTTCGGATTACTGGGTATTCGGATCAACGTGGGTTCAGATTATAGAGGTTGCACTGTATTCCTGCTTTAAATTCTCTAATATTCCTATTCTTTTTCTCCCTCTTCCTCTTCTTCCACTAATTTTACATTTTACGATCGTCCTTTGTAAACACTGTCTTTTTAATGTGTGCCCTATCCAATTTGTTTTTCTTCTCCTGATTGCTTTTATCAGCGTCTTTTTTTTCCCACCATTTCTAATACTTCTTCGTTTCTCTTCCTCTCTGTCCATTTCACTTTCATCATTTTCCTCCATACCCACATCTCAAAACTTTCTAAATATTTTTCCTCCTTTCTCCTTACAGTCCACGTCTCTGCGCCTTAAAGAGCTATGCTCCATGTGTAGCATTTCGCTAATTTCTTCCTTGTTTCTAAATTTATTTTCTTGCTTGTGAGAAGCTCCTTCTTCTCGTTAAATGCTGCTTTTGCCATTGCAATCCTACTTCTGACGTCCTGTGCCCTACTTCCATCCTGCGTTAAGATCCCGCCAAGATATTTGAAACTACTTACTTGTTCCAATTTTTTATGTCGAAATAAGTAAACCGAAAAAATAAGAAAAACTAATGAAAATTCTGATCGCCATATCCACTACATACTCACTTTTCATCTTCTCATGCCACATTATTGGAAATAATTTCAATTTTGCAATATAATAAAATGAAACGATACGAACTTCACAAATACTTGACAAAAACAACGGAACGGCATATTCTCCCACCTACCCTCGTCCAGATTTACGAACGAACCCGCAAAAAAAATTCGAATTACATTTCAGCAGCACTCTTTCGCGGAATTTGATAGCCGTTAACGGAAAAACGTCGCGATTATACAAAAAAGTCGTTATACAATATTCGAGGAACTAAATGCACCTTTTTTCCGTCCTACCCTAAAGAAAGTCAGCCTTTCTCCCGCTGAGGAAGTCGTCGCCTATGTAACGAAGGGAAGGGGAAGAAGAGGAATGAAATTCTCAAAGAAGGAAAGGAAGATAGCAATCGGAAAGGAAAGATATAAAGCGTCGAAAGATATACCTGCGAAATGAAATACTGAAATTATATTGGAAACGATGCTAAATCTGCAAAAGACGTTTCTCGATAAGTTTCAGGAAGAAATCATTGAAAAATTAATAACCCTACTGAATACGTAGAGCAAAAGTATAATACACCAAAATCCTGTTTTTTACGTAGTGCCGTTTAACGGGAAATGCCGGTTCGACGGACTGAAAAACTAGGAACTAATTGAATTTGAATTTGGCTACATATAGTTTCAAGGGCGAGCAAATAATGAAGTTCTTTATCGAAAATGTTTTTAAAAACGTGAAAATAAAATGCGTAAGGTAGATTCGGACAACGTAGTGGCGGGAGTGGTGACGTCACATTAAGTCCCACGACACCTGAATGGCCCTCGCCACGTGCCTTCAAGCACTTTAAGACAAAATATTTGCGAAATAATGTTTTGCTGTTTTATGTGCTGTATTTTTACTTTCTCCATATACGAAGTACAGAGAAAGTATTGTTTTCGAATTCGAGATTTCAACAGAAATAAATGTTTTAAGGTCCCCTGAACACGTTTTGATTATTTTCTCGATGATGTCAGAGTGCCTGTCTGTCGGTCTGTCTGTATGTGCTAAGATTTTGTAGGCGCTCTAACTCAAAAACACACTCGTATCAATACCAAATTTTATATTTTGAAAGAGGACTATATAATGAAGAATAGATTAGGTTTTGGCAACAATCACTCAAGAAAAAGTGGATATTTACTCTAGTCATATTCTGGTTTTTGGCAAATAACTTTTAAAATTTCATGAATATAAATGTTGTTTATTATAAACTTCATAGATAATATTATTCTCTATAAGGTTTGTTTGAAACATTTTTTCGTAAAACGCATTGTTACGGAGATATTCCATTTATCTCTACCATAAATATTATGAAGAATTTCTTTGTTTGTGCATTTATAACGCAACAACTACAGAACGTAGTAGCAAGAAAAAGGTATCATTTTAACCGCAATAAAAAGTAAAGCAAAATGTGATGATTCGATTTGAACTACATTTTTTATTTTTTAAATGTTTATCTCTTTTATTTTTCCCATTTAAATGACATGGGAGTGAGCGTATTCTTAGATTAACAATCTACGTGACAACCGTTATAAACAATACCAAATCTTATAAATATTTTAGAGTGTATGTGTGTATGTATGTCCTTTATACGTTTTTACACCGTTAAAGCTATCGAATTCAAAAGTTTCGTGGATCATCCGTCTCTTATACCGCAAGGGAGGGCAACAAAATACTATTTCCATAAAAATGCATGGGAAATATGTGGAGAAATCCCAAAATGCCATGCATAACATCACTGATGTGGATATAAATATATCTAAATATTAACTTACGATCACGGAAAATGGCTTATTTTACGCACGAAAGACTGACTGTATTTTAATTCTGTTCATGTTTGTCGTATTACATGCTGAATCGCTCGAAATCTTTCTTTAAGCGCAAAATTTATCGGTTAAGATGACCATTTTCCAGGCGACAACAAAGCTAAATTTCTTAATTGTTGTTCTCTTCAAAGAGAGATAGCCACGTAAAGATTAATGCAAGGAAAATCCACGCTGTGGTGCGCCTTAGAGGAAGAATAGCTCACGCCAAGATAAAGGGCGCAAATGGATTCATGCCTAAGTATAGTTTATGAATATTTTTAAAGTGAGTCAAATGATTTTTAAGGAATATTAGAACATTGTTATCTTTTACCATTAACAATGAAAGATTTATCACAACATAAATCGATACATATACTTACATTTGTTCGGTAACCAAGATGTTGTTAATTGTTTACATTTTGGCTAATAGTATTGACATAATTCACATAATTTTATTGCTGCTTTAAAGGCTTCGGATCATCTATCAATGTGAATATTAAGTAAGACGTTAATGCGTAATTATATTAATGGTAAAAACTTTACAATACAATACATAAAATAGTAAATGTTAATGTAAACATCGCTTGCGTAATTAAGGGATGGGGAACGCTTGGCAAAGTTTGGATCATTTTTTATGGGGGCTTCGCCCCCAAACCTCCGAACCAGCAATTCAAAATTTGGGGTATCCAACAGCAAAAGTAAGTAAATTTCAAATTTTATTGTATTATTTTTATTGTAATATGACATCAAATGTGGTATATCAATAAAAATAATAAAAAATAAAAATCGTTTGCAACTTAAAAGATAACTTCCCAATATTTGATGAATGTAAAAAAGTACTGGAATAAAAGTTGTAGGAAATTTAATTTTGCATGGCCTTTGTTCGGAACATTTTCCCATATAAATGCATTGTTTAAGAGATATCTTAAAAACTAATTTTTTATTTGCCACCACCACACCACCCACCCGTGACTATTGTAAACACTTGACGCTTACATCTTATTAACGCTCCTTTTTAGGCTGGTTTCCAAAGGAAATGTACGTGTGTGTTCCCTACTAACAACGTTTGCATCAATGGACCGATTTTCATGAAACTTGATATGAGGGTCGCGCTGCCAGGGCCCACATCCGGGCTATATTTTATTTGGCGAAGATTGAAGTCCCGGGTTCGATTCCAGGACCGTTGTTTACCTATTTGTTTTACATAGGAAGTCTCAAATCCATCATATAGAGATTTTTACTTTCTCCATATAAGTAGTATAGGGGAGAGCATTGTTTTCATGGAAAAATCGACTTCGAGATTTCAACGGTTATATACATTTTGACGTCCCCTGGACACGTTTTGACCATTTTCTCGATGATGTCTGTGTGTGTGTGTGGGTGTATGTGATAGCTTTTTGTGGGTGCTGTAACTCAAAAACTATTAATCACGTCCACGCGAAATTTCATATTTATAAAAGTCAGAAGAACTGATTAGTTTTTGGTAAAAATCGGTCAACCGGAAGTGGGTGTTACTTTTGTCACTTATCTGTTGTTTTGAAATATTTGCTTTAATATTTTATAAATGTAAAAATGCACTGGAATAAAAGTTGTAGAAAATTTAATTTTCTAAAACCTTTATTTGAAACATATAATGCACTGTTTAAGAGATATCTTATATTTTTATCTGCCACCACCACGTCACCCACCGACCACTATTGTTAACAATTGACGCTTAGTTACGTCTTAGTAACGCTCCTTTTTCTTTTCTCAATTGTTGGAGTTTTGTGGCTATATACAATATGAGAAGGCTATGGTTTGAGTTAATTTCTGTTCTTTGTGAAGATTAAAATTTTTTCGCAGTTTCTTAAAATATTTATTATTATGTAACCTATTTGGATTTTTTTAGAAATATCTTTAATACAATAAAATATCTTAAAAATGTGATATCGAAACGAGATTCGTAGTGTTATAAGGGAAAAAGAATGTAGATTCTAATTCTCATCACAGAATTTTGATAATTGATCGTATTTCCCTGAATTTCTACTAAAATGTAGCGTTTTTGCGTTTTAAATCGCATTTTATTGGATTGTTGCCATAGAGACGATTATTACCGAACTCGGCTTGAGCATACACGAGTGAACAAATGGGTTATTTTCTTTTCCTCTTGACTACCCTTCAGCAATGGACAGTTGATCCTTAAATATTAGCGTATAAACAGTTACATTTATTAAATTCGTTTATTTAAAAACTTACATTCAAAACATAATGTCAGAAAGAGATTTTGATATTGCTTTTATTATTGTAAATCTGATAATGCTCTATTAGTTTGTTTTCAAATTTTTCTCTTTCATTGTTAAACTATGAATTTATGAGAATTCCTTGGAATGACTGGCACATACTGAAACATTTCCTGTCAATATAGGTAATCAATTCGGGACGTCAACTTTGGGAAACCAGTCTGCATTATTCCTGGTTTGAACTTTTGGTTATTTTCTTAATTATTCGTTGCTATATCCAATATCAAAAGGCTACGGTTTGAGATTATTTGTATTCTTTGTAAAGTCTTTAAAATTTTCTCACAGTTTCCTAAAATATTTATTATCATTTAACCTATTTGGAATTTTTATAAATATTACAGGTATGGAGAAAGTCATGTGTTGGTCACATCAGATTTTTTTAAATTAATTAGAATTTAATAATGCTATAGCAACGTTTAGGTTAAAAATTAAGACAAGGCATAACGGACACTTCACGCACCGTTAATTTTAATATGCATTGCAGCTTCCTCCGTATTCTTGCAATCACAAAAGATTAATGAATGAAACTATAAATTCACATTTAGGGATATTAAGGGAGTGGATTCGACTTCTGGCAAAGAAAAAAGATAACAAACGAATCGCGAGAGTTAAAGAACAAGAGAAATCCCTTTGGGAAGTAACCTGAGCCTCGCAATCTCTTGCATTCCTGCGCACCGCTTTAAATTGATTTTCAATTGTTCGACATGCAGGAGAATCTTGGCACGATGAATCGATCGATAAATACCTCGCACCCCTCTCTCCCCCTCCCCCGCGGTCCCGTCTCGTTCTTTATTGACGTTGAAAACCACGGAATGCAATCCCCAGCGCGTACGGCCAGCGGCATGTGCATCTGACAAAAAGGGATATGCATGTATATACGTTTGTGTGTCGTACTGAATTCTTGGGTTCGATGCGCCGTGTCTAGGAGACAGAGAGGCTGAATCTATCACGCAGTCCCAGCTGACTTTACTTCTTTTGCGAAATCCACTCGATAGATATACACAGACAAAATTACCGAGGTGAATACGACATGACTCCAAATCGAAGAAATGTATTTAAAAATGTAGCTCTGTATACAATTAAAATCCCATTCAAGTCATACGCGCAATTTAATGGCAAACTTGTCGTCCTCCAAGGTAAATATTCTATTTTTCTTCCGATTAGAAAAACTAATTCAACTTCAAAAGAAAGTAAATTTATGAGTATGACACACTTTTTGATGTAATCAAATGTAAAAAATCTTAATCAACATGGGAGTGCTGATAAAATACACATAAACAAATAAATGTATTAATTTAATAAGATTAATTAAACCGGACATATTTTAACTTATGGTTTGAGGATACTTAAATAACGTATGCATGTTTAAGCGTTATAATTCACAAAAATAATCATACCTTAGCATTACATTTTTAGAATTACAACACATCTAGCATAAAAATAATAAAAAGTACAACTGGGCACAAAATTTAAAGTGGGTTTAGCAAAAAGATTACTGTTTCGCTTTGTGTTTCAATTAATTCTATTAATTAACTTATTCTTGGTTCGTTAGATGTCCAAGTGCGACATCAGGTATTTTTGCAGGGAGCGAATTAACATCAACAATTAAAGGCGTAGTGATCCCTGACTAGCAAATGCCAAAAGTTCAACGAAACGTAGCATGGCTCACCAAGGACTCCGTAAAATCTCCGCTTATTAACGACGTGACGTAGTATTCTGAACCACCTTCACAAAGAGGCCTATCAGATTCTTTTCGTTAATTTGTTGGAACGAATTCCTTTCATTTTGCTATAATTTGCGTAAAACCTAATGCTCAGACACGTTTTCTGATGGTGAACGTCTATAAATGAATATAACAGGTGCGGTAGAGATTAGGTTTTAGTAAAGTGAGGTGATGCACTATGAGTATGACTAACTTTAACAAAGGAGAATTAACTAGCGGGATGAAAATCAAAATAAATCGTCTTAGACACCATCAAGAACGAATAAACTCACATGAATGGCCCCAATACTGTTACTTGGGACCTGAGATTGGAAAAGCCTTTAAATCACTATCTCAACATCATATTTCTAATGTGAAAAACTCGAAACAATAAATCACATTCCCTTCGCCAGTATTTTTCAAAGTAGCTGTCTCGCGACCTATCGAAAGAAAAATATCGAACCTAGAGATTCACTAGACCGGTGGTTAGCGATAGTTTTTATAACTTACCAATAAAAGGCAAAAGGAACTCGAATGAAAAGATAACATTTGTGTAATAGAAGAATTTCCTTTCCCGTGTATTTTGATATCTCTGTGTACTTTTTGCTCTCAAATTACTGTCGTAACTCTTGCAATCTGTATCATTATGTTCCACCATCTAGCAATGTTAATAGATCCGTACATTTAAATTACTCCCACATACAATGTCTATTTGCTTAAAAATTACTACCTTCCTTCACCGTCTCCTGTGCGTACATTTTACATAACGCCCACGTTATCACCTTGTCTACCAATTTCCATTTAGATTATTTACAAAATATTTTACGAAACTTCTCCTCGGGAAGGATGGGCACAGTTCTTATGTCATTGATTACAATTGTAGTGCACGCCGAATTGATTTCCGGCGAAGGTAATCTAAAACATTTAAAAATTTGAAATTATGCTTCAAAGAAAATTTTAATGATGTATATAATATTAGAGCTTTCATGGACGATACGTTGTATTACGCTACAACAAGCAAGCATGACTCTCCGTTTTGCGCGCAAGAGATACGTCAACATTTTCCTCAATAGACTTTCTCTAACATATCTTTTGATACGAATACCGTAGAAAACCGCAATTTTAACCAGCAAGTCCTGATTTTTCAAGTGGATCAGGATAAACGCGCAACGTCCTTCCGATTCGGCGAAGGTATCCCCCACTCGTTTTACCTGACGGAGCCCACATTTTTCATCCCGAATTTTCGCATAAGAAACGACGCGGTCGAAAAACTTTCGCGGCAACTCGAATATACAGACGCGATTTTTTCATCCGAGAGGATTAGGTGGAGATTGTGTGAGAAATAGGCGATTGTGTGAGAAATAGGCGATTGTGTGAGAAATAGGCTAACAACGTTAAAGGAGAAAATGGAGAGAGAGAGAGAGAGGGAGAAAGAGGCGCGGATAAAGAAGGAGGGGCGAGGACAGCGAAGGGAAGGAGTACGAGATAGTGTAAAGGGGTGGATGGACCCGCAACCACGCGGACCTTCAGAACTCGCACACCCGACGCCTATCCCACCCAACCCCCTTTTCCCACCCCTTCCTCCGTACCAACCATCGAACATCCCCACCCTCCTACCACGCCCCCTCCGCCCTCCGTCTTCCTCACACCCTCTAGCACAGCTGGTGCGGTTTTTTCATTCCACGGCCGCTTTTTCTCCCCCAAACCCTCCCCTCTCTCTCCTCGCACCCTAACCCCTACCCCAGTAGCTCTCCTTCCCCATCCCACTCTCCAGATCCTCCTCTTCCTCCTACCTATCCCCCCCACTCTCTCCTACTCCCTGCCCCGCTCGCTCCCTAAGTCCCACCCTACATATTTATTTCTTTCCGATAAGTGGGGTATGGGAAAGGAAAGGGGAAGCAGAGGGGTCAAGGGAAAGGGAGGGGGAGGAGGAGAAATATGCGGCATTATGGAGTGAGGGAGGAGGATTGGAAGAAATGAGAGGGAGAGAGGAGAGATAGGAGGGAGCGTAAGACGGTAGCAGGCGGCGCGGAATGGTTAGGAAAAGGAGGGATGTTGTCCCAAATGTGGGGTTGGTCCACCGCCCTCCTCCTCTTTCCCTCTCTCTCTCAAACCTTCCTCCCTTTCCACCTCTTTCCTCTCCTCCAATTCTCCCATCTCTTAAGATTACCTCCTCCTACACCACCTCCTCTCTCTCTCCCTTCTACCGCAAGCTAAGACGCCTTTCCCAAAAGACGCAATTCCTCGAAAAGGATTTTAAGCGAAATCTCTGCGCTGGCTGCCAGTGTGCGGTCTCGCATCTTATCCGGATCGGTTTTCCTCGAGACAGATGTGGAAACGGACCTAAGGGAGGAAGGCTCGAATTGGAATGCGCCGCCTGCCCCCTTTTCCCCTCCTACTCCCGCCCCCCTTACCACCCGTCTTCCATCTCTCTCTTTCTCCTTACATCCGTGGATTTCCTAAAGAATTCGCCGCTTCATTTAGCAGAATCGGGGAAATATATCGATATTCTCTCTCTCTCTCTCTCTCTCTCTCTCTCTCTCTCTCTCTCTCTCTCTCTCTCTCCTCTATCTATCTATCTCTATCACTTTTTTAGACGGAGACGAGCATTTTTGGTCATTTTTTTTGCCTTTCGGTTTTGGGATCGTCCGCGCGGAAAGAGTCGGCTAAGGTTGGTGTGTGTTCGCGCGATTTTTTTATCCGCGTTAAGCTCGCGGCGAAATTCTTCGCTCGATTTCCAGTCCCGCCGTTACGTGTGGTGATTTCGACACGCGGAGGACTAGCTCCGGGAAGGAGAGGTGATGAGAAAATGAAATTCAAAAGTGGCGCTAAGTTCCGCTGAGATATTCTTTTTACCGAGAAATTGTTTCTGTCTGCATAACACCAGGGACATGCAGTTTCTTCGCGTGTGATACATTTAACCTAAGTGTAAGATATAAACATTCCTGATTATTCTCTTGAGTGATAATATGAAATGAAGAGTATTCATAATTTAAGGTTTATTTTTTTAATATATAATAAAACACCCATTAGGCCTAAAAACGGTTCAAAATAGATAAATATTGTCATGCTCTTTGCCAAAAAATAATATTTTAACTTATTTCTCATGTATCTTTTAAACTTTTCGAGAATCCTCCATTAAAACCTCTGGAACGAATTAATGGTTTCCTAACAAAATTTTAAATGGTAACGTACGCAGGCATAAACGACACCACAATCAGAAAACATTACGTCGTTATCTTAACAATAACTCAGTCACGAATGCGAATAATAATTCCAAAAATAAACTTCGACCCGTTTCCGCATTGATAAAACACGAGGACGACTCTTGCCTTCTATAGATAACGGTTGACTACAAAAAAAATCCCGTCAAATAAAACTCATCCAGCTTCCAAATCGCAAGAGAAGTCGAAACGAACATTTCCCCCCTCAAATCACTTCCCTCCTCTCGCAAGACGCGAAAGAACGAATAGAGAAAAAGAGAGAAGGCGAGTTTTTTTTTTAATTCCTGGCGATTCCGTTTTCCAAATACGCGTCCCGTCCCGCAAACACACACACACGCGCCAGACCGCATCTTTTCCAGCACACTGGCGCCATCGGCTGGAGAGAGAGAGAGAGGGAGAGAGAAAGAGAGTCCAGTCGGAGAGATAGAGAAAAGCGAGCGCACACATTCTTGAAGCGCGCGCGAGAGAGAGAGAGAGAGGGACGGAAGATTAAACGGTTTTTCATACCCAACTTCCATATCCTGTTTCGACCACCGCACCCCACAGCCACCGACACATTCCCTCCCTTATGTGTGGAGGAAGACTAATATGGCAGGGGATGAATGCAGCAGTAGCAGCAGCGGTGACCCCCTTGGTACAGATGGCAGGCGGGATAGAGGGTATGGGAGGCGAGAGGAGGGCGGGGCGGAGGGAGAGGGGATCATGCGGAGGAGGGGGGGGAGGAGAGGGGGGTGATGCAAAATCTGGACCGTGGGAGTGGAGTTAAAAAGGACGAGGAGAAGGAAGAGAACGGAGGGAGTCGGGTCGCAAGTGTGGAGTGGTTGCGGCCAGCCCTGAGGAGTTGGGGTAGTGGGGG
This sequence comes from Tanypteryx hageni, assembly GCA_028673005.1. Taxonomy (NCBI): domain Eukaryota; kingdom Metazoa; phylum Arthropoda; class Insecta; order Odonata; family Petaluridae; genus Tanypteryx; species Tanypteryx hageni. The sequence continues at coordinate 47,420,574 of CM054117.1, forward strand.
GAGGGATAGGGTTGAAGTTTGAGGGGGAGGGGAAGAAAAGAGAAACGAGGGTGGGGGAGTGGATAAGGTCGTAAGGTTCGGACAGTAAGAGGTCATTGTCTGAGGTTTTTCGATTTTTATTTTATTATTCTTTCTTCCTCCCTCCCTCTCGCCCCAAACCCTTCTTTTCTCCCCCTCTTAGAATACCCCACCCACGTCGTTCGCTGGATACCGCCGTTCCTACAACAAATCTGACCATTTACTCCAGCCTTTGGTGCCAACACACTAAGAGACCTATTCTCTCTCCTAAAAAAAAATAAACTTCTCCGTGTGGTAGCCTAGTTTGTATTACTCCCTCTCCTGGTCACGTCCCCTTCCCTATTTCTTCAAACAATCCCCCACCTCCACTTTTCTCATGCATTCGACTCTGCTGCCTTTCTCTCGCATTCAAATTCGACCCCTTAACTAACCCGCCCTCCGTGGCACATGCTATCCCGTCTCTCAGCAAATCGAACTTTCCGGGCGGGGAGGGAGTCCCAAATGCCATGCCGCCGGAACTTCACTCACCTTGTCAAATCCCACGTATTCGGAGCCCTACGGCTATATATGATCCTCCTTTCACCCCACCCCCCCCACCCCCCGAACACCGCCATCCCCACATTTTACCTTGCCCTCTCGATATGGGAATAATTTTTCCCAGAGGCAGTGCAATCTGGTCGCCGCTCGGATTATCACTCTCTCTCTCATTCCACCTCACCCTTTCCCCTTTCCACTTTTAAACCGTGACGGTGATCGAAATGCTGGTCTCCAATTAATGGAGTGATGAATTGATCTCACCGCACGGTGTGTTTGCGTGCGGGGTGAATCGGATTGTTTGACGACAACGCGAGTGTAATGCGGAGTGGCGAGGTATGCCCGGAGTAGGCGAGAGAAATTCCGAGGACCGGAAAAAATTGGGTCCAATTTCTTTGTCGTTGGTTTCAATTGGATCACCGCTTGGACAAACAAGGGTTCGAGAATCTTCTCAGGTACACTGCTCGAAAATGCATTGCATTGGCTGAGAATAACCGGTGATAAACTTGAGATTATTTTAGATCCTGAAGGATAGATTAATGATGTATATTTAAGTTAGAAGACCATTTCCTAATTCAATGAATAGCTTTTAACATGAGACAATAGGGCAATAAATAATTTAAACGATTAATGATTGAAAACAGCAACTAAAATTACGTGAAAGAAGTTAAAATCATAAAATAAAAGGATTATTGTTAAGAGCCAATGGAAACCGGGAAAGAAAAATCCCATATCCGGTAAATGAAACCGGGTCTCCCAGTTGTCAGGCGAATAATTTACCACTGACCTACCGAGACAAACCAAATCCCACTTATTCCAAATGAGATATTTCTCGTCGCGATAGGGCTAGAAATGCTAGTGATGAAACTTTCCAAGAGATACCTTCAGCTGTATTCGATCCATTAAAACCCCAATTATATCTCGAAGAGGCAGTCATTCAAATACGATGCAGTTTAGCATATTTCCCGAAGCATATAAACTTTTCATAGGGAAAACATTATTCTTAATTTGACAATCAGATATTTTAAATCGACCAGTTATATGCATTGGGAAAGTGAAATCGATTATTTACTTAAACGAGAAAAATCGATCTGAAATTCTCAATTAAAAGTATGCCTCGGAGTTAAAACAATCAACCTCAGGTACCAAAGAAACAATTGTCAAGAAAGAGGTGATAAAAAAGGCACGACCATTCGATCGAGATAGGTAACCGAGCAATCTCCCACAAAATCATAAACACTAGGTGGGTCAGGGAGCCATGAGGGTCGGGGGTGGGAAAAGGGGGTAGTTGAGAAGATCGATTCGATACATTACATACGAATCGGCATCTATCGATCGCCAAGTGCGCCTGAATTATTAACGGTTGCTTAGTCAAACCTCTCTTCCCCTCCATCTATTCCTTTTTCTTCGAATTCACTTCAAAAATTCTCGTCTCTCCGCCCTTTCCACTTCCCTCTCCTTCCCAACTCCCCCCCCCTCCCCCCCTCTCTCTCTCCTTTCTCCTCTCATTCCCTCAACTTCTTCCCCGCTCCCTCCTTCTCCTCCCTCCCTCTTTTTCCCTTCTCCGCGAGTCACAGCTGTACTCTCTCACCGCGGAAACATTTGTGAATATCATTATCCGCGACCCCGAAGGGTCGAATAGGGAAGAACTCCCGGTAGCATGATTCCAGAGGGGAAAGGAGGTGGAGAGCCGAAGGGCGTAGGGAAGGGTAAAAAAAGAAGGGATAAAGAAGAGAGAGAGAGAGAGAAAACAGAAGGAAGATAAAAGGAAAAGGAACGAGGAAAAGCAAAAGAGAGAGAGGGGAAGATAGAAAAATGAAGGTCTCTCGAGAGAGGAAGAGATATATAGGCAGGCGAATCGCAAAAATGCCGCCATCATTGCGACGCATGCGGTCGCCGGGATTTATTCGCGAGAAAGGAGGGAGGGGGGAAAGCTTTTTTTTTAACGGAACCTCACTCGCGCTTACTTAACAGGCTGCTACGTGAAACCTTATTCGGGCTTAAATACAGACCGGTCCAAAAAAATTTTACGGTCGACGAAGATTGCCTTCATCTCACGCCGCGACAATGGATTACTACTTTCCGACGGTTTTTGCGCGAGATAACGTTTCAATTCCGTCGCTGAAAATTCCCCACATCTGTGACCGAGTAAAATTAGTAAATGTCACAAAAGGAGAGTGTCCCTCGATTAGATTCCCCTAAGCAGTATGGATTACTTGCATCGACTATAGACTATATACAATCGTCGCTTGAAAGAGGAATTTTAGTAGCGAATCGATCCATACACATTATTGTTTCGCCCTAAATGGTTCATTTCACCGAATACCTCGCCTCTTCAATGTGGCATGGGAGAGATGAAAAATGTCAAAAACGCGCAATGCACCTGCGACGTTCCTCAGCATAGAAACAAAATATATGAAAAAAGACTATAGAGGAACCTTCCATAAAATAACATGCTTCCTTCTCTTCAGAAAAAAATCCTCGATTACTCATGAGATTACGAGCGGCATTAAAGAAAAATTACCACACTCGCCGCACAAGGAAGGAAATTAACAGCACTCTTCCCCTTGTTTATTTCCTAGGAATGCCCACGTCCGAGAGAGCGAGAGAAAGATCACCAGAACCCCAGCGAAGAGACTGGCATTCGTCAAGGATATCCTCTAAATGAGACCTAATAATGCGACCCACTGTTACTATATGACCTCAGGAGAGGCACCCTTCTCTCAACAAGAAAGAGAGTTTTCTTTTTTTGGCTCCATATGAATCTGAGTGGTTGCGAAGGAATGGGACGAGGCAGCTAAGGCAGATCGGGAGTAGGAGAAGGTAGGAGGGAGGAAGAAGGAGAGGGTTGTAGGAGGGCGGAGAGAGAGAGAGGAAGGGAGATGCCACAGATGCCGCGGTCAGGAGGGAGAAAGAGAGAGAGAACGATGTTTAACTGCCTCGTGTCCCGACCAATGGGATGCCAGGCCACGGAGAAGAGTGGCGAGGAGAAGAAAGGGAGGGGTTAAGAAAATAAATGAAAAGGGCATTCGGTGCTATGAGAGAGAGAGCTAAAGTCTCTCTCTCTCTCCCATTCCGTCATTTCCTCCTTTTCTCCCTTAACCATACTTATTCGACGACAGATACACCACCATGTCTGCTCCGCTGCGAAACAGCGGCCCTTAAAAAAATATATATATATATGGACCACCACGTGTTGGAATACGCTTAAAAGGGTGAGAGAAGAGAAGAGAAGAGCTTGAATTCTTAATCCGAAAGACGGGTTTCTCTCGTGCGTTTACGGTCAAATCGGAGCGTGAGTTTTTTTACGCGCTCGCTCGTCTTCGAGCGTTTAAATAACGAGACCGAAGGAGGGCGGAAATCGAAACAATCCTGATTGCGGTTTTCCATAATTTAACGGCGAATAAATTTGAAAATTCTGAATCATTTCGTGTCTATGGTTATTATTATTCACGCATGCTTATTTCAGATTATGGCAGAATACCAAAATGTATGACAGAAATATTATGATAATTACAGGCAAAATATTATTATATCACGTACAATTGAGTCATATACACAGTAAATAATGAGGGGAGCCTACGGCGTAGATAAAATAAAGAAAGGAAACAGGTTAGACAGTGACGTAACTGGTGCATAGTTAGATTTACACAGATAAATTGCGATAAAATAATTCTCGATCATCGTCATGGCAGGATTTTATAATCCATGTGTACTTATAATAGTTATATAGACATATAACATGATAATAATAATAACACTTAATTTATTTATTTAACAAGCAAACAAAGAGCGCTAAGCTAGGTCAAAGGGCAAGACTCTCAGCAGGAACTGACACTAGATTTGGGAGCCATACACCATAACCCATTTACCAACGTCGGAAATTCACAGCATAACATGATTATATTACTTTCCCCAAAAATGGTTGAAAATTTATTATTCCTTGTATCCTTTTTCTGAATTATCTTAGACTTTACAGTCTCGTTTAAAAAAAATTTATTGTAAAAAATAAGACTAAAACTACATTTCGTAGTTCATTCAGTGGTGAACTAATAAATGGCAAATGTGATAAAATGTTCTTTAGTGATTATTTCACTTATTACATCTTATTAAAGAGGTCGTTTAAATGTAGAAATCGTTCGATTATTAATTAGATATTCTTGCTCTTTGCTCTATAAGGTCCATATATTCTTTTTAACGTAAGACTGCTGAGTCTCCATAGCAACCGGATCCATAAGTTTTTTCTATGTACGTCTTAGAGGAACTTAAATCTTCACATTTACGGCATATTTCTATGAAACTTGAGAGCAAGCGGGATTAGGAATACTTCCACTGTTGCGATCAGCCCACAGGAACCGATAAAAGTTTTCCTCTCATTAAAAATTGATGATCGGAAAAATTTTACTCCATACGAGTGAGTAAACATTGCGTACGCGGATGTGTTCAGCGCATAACAATTAGCACACAAATTGATGTTAACCTATACTTCCCCGGAAATATGCAGAGTCATCTTGGCAAGAATTTTTAAAACAAAACCGTCCAGAGCTAAAAGGTTACACCATATGGTGAAGCGTATAAAGCGCAAAAAGCCTTTTCCGATATAGTATTTCCGCTATCTTGTGTCTCGGCAGAAGTATTACACATGGAATTGATTGCTGTAAAACGGATGACAGAGATTTTTAATAAAATCAACAATCAGTGAACTGCCAATGAGAATGACTTTTCTGTACATAAAATGCGCACGATTTACTTGACAGTACGCGAGTGGGTACCATATTATCTGCTACATGCGACGATCTAGACAGTTCGTTTTTTAACATTTCATAATATTCGCTCGTCAAGTTATTTTATCGGAATGGTTCAGAAGTTACCGCCAATTTCTTGTAACTATTACACAAAAAGCATAAATGGAATTCCTATAAGGATAAGGAAACAGGCGTTAAAAAACTCACTGTACATATATAAACAAAGCCATAAACGTATACCATTTGCTAAAACTAGCCGACCTGTTCGATAGATCATGACTAAAATGTGGGGCAGGGGAGAGGCGATAGTACAGACAAAGGAAAGAAATTTTTTTTCCTTTACAGTTAGTAACAATTAGGGTATAAGGACTTTTATCATAGTGATTAGGTTATACTTGAGGAATATTTTTGGATTAGACATTAGGCGTATGTTGTGTTGCTTGAAAATGATATCCCTCGACCTATTAAAACGTTAAAATTAAATTTTATAACAGCAAAAAACTCGATTTAGCTAAGTCTATGTGAAAACCCTCGTGTTGAAACGAAACCACTGTTCTTTTTCTTTCACAGAAGTCTCCATCAATTATTTCAATGGCTTAATTAAACAATAAGAGCCCTGTGACACGAAAATAAGATAATAAAGATCTTTGACTATAAAAAAGCTGAATTGAAAAAATAGGCAATGGAAGTCATTTGTCCGCCTCGTTCAAAAACCATCGAGCAACCACATCACTCCCATGAAAAAACTTCCAAAAATCCGCCATTAAGTGACAACCACTCGACGAAGGGACGTGAAAAAATTATGTTTATGGCCTTACTAATAATACTCGCCGTTCGCTCTCACTTCGGGTCAGTCATCCGACGTTTATTAATGACGTATTAAAATGAGATGGCCGCAGTTCCGGTTTCAAACCTCACTCAAACGGCGAGCGTATGGTTGCGTCCGCAAACTCCACAAAAACTTCCATTGAAGCAACGATGACGGATGAGAACCAAAACACATTACGGGTTGACGTCTTTTCCGAGTTCACGCCATTGCCGCGGCGTCGACGGAGAGGATAGAACTGCCACTCCACCGACCAAACAAATTGTTAAAGACGAGCCTCAGTTTTTTTTATTTCATCGCCTCTTAATTTTTTTACGCGTCGTTACTCCCATGAAAGCCTCGAGTGCATGAATGATACATCAAACAGTTGACTATCTCCATTTCGTGAATAACAAGGAGATTCGCTTAAAATGGAGATGAGCAGTTCCAGAGAGAAATTATAGAGGAGAATTAAACTGACGCCCGCGGCAAATTTTGCGAATATATCAATTACGTGCGAATTGATATATTCCTAACGTCTCTCGCTAACTCTGGCCCCAAAATGATTTTGTAAACGCGAAGAAATATATTTTGAAATAAATTATAGAACAACGAAATTACATTGTTCTTCGTGGGGATCGGTTTAATAAAATTATCTTTTGACAACGAATGAGATTTATAAGTATTTACAGCATGGGTAAAAAACCTCTACCGATTTTATTTTCTCGGATTAGAAAATTCGTCAATTTCACGAGAAATTATAATTGCTACGGAACCTTTCACTTCACCTAGCTACATAAAAATGAACGGCAAAAAATTTAAAGAAGGGCAAAGCGAGATTCGAATATGCGAAACGAACTAAAAATGCCAAAAATACCCGTAGCCATGACAGGAACGGCAAAACATGGGCCAAACTACATTTGAGCATTTTTGTTCCGGGAAAAGTATGAATTTTTAATATTGAAGTTAATAGAAGCATATTTAGGACACTGGAAAGAAATTTTCATGAAAATATTTTATTTCAGGCGTGTGATATTATCGATATTTAACGAGCAATGCCACCGAAATAAGATAATAATTGGAAAAAAAACTTGAAGATTTCGTAGCTAAAAGGGTATAATTTTAAATGCAAACGACCGATTACAATGTTGATTCCGTGTGTCAAATCTTATGTAGCTCGTTTAAAAGTAATGTTATGCAGTCCTGATAGCACCTACCCTCATAAATTTGAATAACATGTAAACCCTCAGTTATCCGGAGCGTATGGCATACCTGACATGAAAGTTCTGGACAATAAAGATGTTATCCCAAAAAAATGCATGTTTGGGTTTTTTTTGCTTATTAGAAATACTACTATGAAGCTCAAAGGCATCTGAAAGGCAAACTTTGGAAATTTAAGAAAATTATTGTAAAATATAACGGCACCAAACTAAAATTCCAACTTAACCCAATACACTTTCATTCATTGCGAATTTTTCAAGTTTATGATAATTTCCGATGGCACAATTTATTAAACTAAGAGGCAATTTCAACGTACAAGTATCTACAAAATTTCAGTTTTTTTTTAAGTATTCCGGTGTCATCGAGTTTACTGTTTGAATGGGCGCACAAGAACAGCAATCAACTGAACTTTTTGTCAAGTTAAAAAAAAAGTTAAGTATAGGCGCTGAGAAAATAATCCGGTGGGAAAAAATCGAACCCTCCCGTTTTCTCTATTCTTTCAACCCTTTTGCTAGTCATAAGTTACGCTTCTCTTATTTTCTTATTTTTTATTCTTCCGCCCCCCTTTGCCCTTTCGTCCTTAACATCCCCGTGAGAAATTGAAGCGTCACGGACATCGGGAGGTTTAAAAAGGCTTTTCCGTCGCGTCTGCGAAGGGAGAAAAATCGCGATTGTTTGGAGCCACCCGATGATGTCGTCGGGAAGTATCGATCCCATTCCCGGAGGTTTTCATTTGTTTCCCCGTCCCCGAGATGGTTAGGTTTCGGTTTTGCGACGAATACGCGAGGAAAAAAGTTAAAAATGAGAGAAAAAATTGAAAGGATAGGAAATAAAAATCGATAAGAATGGGATTTCACACGAAGTAAGTACATAGTCGAAGCTATGTATAGAGATATCGATTACCCGAGTTTTTTTCAAATCGTTGATAAGCAGGAATGGTTATTAAATACCAACAAACGTTCAATAATGGTTTTATGACAATTTCTTCAATTTTATGCGACGAAGCAACCTATATTTATTAGGCGTTCTTTACCAGCAAAGTGGTATAGTAGCGGGATGCCTTATGGCAGTGGTTCCCAACCTCGGGTCGCGACCCAAATCAGGGTCACGGGAGGTCTTCAGTAAGGTCACGGAGGGTCACCAGAAGAAAACTTTCCCGACAGTCATTTTGTTTCTATATAATATTAGAACACTGCCTAACCTTTATCAGTCAAGGAACATTCTTATAGGAGAATCGTTATCCCATGTTATTTCCCTATACTGCTAATTCTCGGCGTTGCCTATTCTGCAAAATCCTGATTTTCGTCGTTTTTGGCATATTTATTTATTACCCACTAAAACTCCTAACGAGGAATGCGAAATTAACAACATGAGTAAGGAGATAAAGTAAAACTTAGTTAAACCGAAAAATTGCAGTTTTTGCATGGTTAAACAATAGTTCCCTTGTTTTCATTGAAACTTCAGAGTTCTTCAGACGCATTCATATTTGAACGGCCAAATATCGCAGTCTATTAGCTGAATCACACGAAAACTTTTATGTAGCTTTCGCAAGTGCTCCATAAGCCACATATACCATTAAATGGAACATATAAATCAATTTATTGTTTTAAAAAATTAAATAATGCCGAACGAGGCTCTCACACTCTGTGTAAGTGCACGAAATTGTCACTCTCATGCTAACTTACGTACTATTAGGAATCGGTGGTTACTATATGAATATGAAATGGAGAGAAAAGATTCAAGTTTTTTTTTTTAAAGTAGATTGAACTCAATATCTTCATTGGTTTTTGCCGCCTCGTCGGAACTTTTCTATTTCCTCAACGGTTCCTGAATTTGCGACAAATTTGTATTGCGATGAATTTGCCATGCGAAGAATTTACCTTGCAACGAAATTGTTATGCGACGAATTTGACACGCAACGAATTGACGTAGAACCAAACTTGGTATAACTTCGGAGATAAAAATTCAAGAACCGCTCAATCTTTCGTTACCGTTTTATACGTATTTCCCATAAAGAACGCCTTTGAAATCTCTGTTTATTTCACTTATGGTGTATGTACTTATAATTTTCCATCTTGTTTGCTTATGATTGTTTCATCTGATTTGATGCTAATAACAACAGCTCGTTATTAATAATAATAAATGGCAAGCGCAAATGTTCCATACCTTGCATAATTTGAACCTATGATCTTGCCTTATTCCTGAAATGTAGGAACTACACTTGCCCCTCCCCCAAGACCGGTATTTTACATGTAGCAAATTTGCTTACATCATATTTCAGTGTAGCTTAGTTTTTTAAGAAACAAAATTATTAAGGAGGTTTTCACGATCCATAAATGAGCTTATTTTCTATCAAAAACCACATTCTATGAAAAATAAACTAACCCAAAAATCAATTTAAGAACAAAATTCCATGATTGAGAACACCAAAACGATTTTCGCTATTTTGATACGCCCACGAGGATTTTCAAAAAAGATTAGACGAACCAAATATCGCCAATATAGTACCAGGCAAATAATTTTCTAAATCGACTCATCGCAAACGCACCGAGCTTCCTTATTAACCCTCCTTACTTAATCCTTTGGTCGATGCATCCATAGAAAACATCCACGTGGACGTTGAAATTGGAAAACAAAACAAAATAAGAACCGTTGATCTCTCCCTGTAATCCTTACGACGCAGCAATTCTCCAAAAAAGGAGAGGGCACGCACAAACGACGTGCGACAATTGTCACCGGGAGAGATCGCGAGAATTTTTGCAGCGCACGCGATCTCTTGCGGCGAGAAAAAACTCGCGAAATAAATAAATAAGAGCCGGCATAAATTAAGGGATTTATTAGAAGCGGAGAGGAAGAGAGAACGCGAGACACACACATACACGTATCAATATAAATATTTAAAAAATCTTCCCGGGCAATTTTCGCCCGTTATTCATTACAAAGGATGACGACGGCGACGACGGCGAAGAAGAAGGGGAGGAAAAATATTCTAAAACAAAACCTGAAGGATATGAATTTTTAGTCGTGACTTTTACGGGGTAAGGGGGAGGCTGGGGACGAGGATATGGGATGGGAGGTGTGATGAGGGAGAGAGAGGGAGGTATCTTTTTTTCCTCGGAGAGACGCAGGTGTGGGAGGTCGCGAAATCCTCCTCCGCTCGTGCCATTAGAGAAAATGCCCCGCCCACTCTGCAAAGACCGTCTCCTACCCTCCCACACCCCTTCCTATCCCTTCCCTCTCACTCCTGCCCCACCCTTCTATATTTTTTATTTATTTATGATCCCGGATTCCGAAAAACCCTATCTCTCTCTCCTTCCTCCTCGCCCTCTCTCACACTCTTAAAAGCCTCCTCTTCTTCTCCATCTCTCCTTCTTCACATTCTTTTTCACCTCCTCCCACTAAGTCTCCTCTCTTTTTCTCCTTTGTGCCTCTTTCTCCCTTAACTTCCTCCGTTCTTACGTTCACATCTGGCATTACCGCGCGAGTAAATTCATAAAAAACAAGCCGTTTTTTCCCAGAGGAGTGGTCCACTGAAATATCCCCATTTAATACCAATGATGTAGTGATTTACGGAGGCATAAAAGTGAATGACGTCCTTAATCTTTGCACGCCTACATGCTATGTATGTGTTGCGTATGTCTATGTATCCACGCACGTATATCATGCGTTTGTTTACCAGACCTGATGGATTAAAGGTTTATCGAGTATTTCGCGTTTTTTCTTTCAGCGCGCAGATATCCCTTCGGTTTCTACCAAAGGAATCCGAGCGGAATGAAAAATGCCGAAAATTTTTCATTTGGTTATCGAAAAAACAGTTGGAAACTTACGCTTTGTTTTGTCATATATTGCCACGACATACCGATTGTATATTTTACCTATGCAAGGCACGCATCTAATTTTTCCTCGTGGTGAATGGATAGCGACCTCCTCAGAACAGCGACGGATAGGAAGACGGAATGTGGCGTCAAAAAAGTTACGCAGCAAACGCAACAAACATGACGACAGTCCGCGCCATGCGCGATTGTATAACAGTTAACCACGCGGACGGTATTCCTGAAATCATCGAGGAAACATTTCCTCCCTTCTCGGATTTATACGTATTGTGCAATGATGATCAGATCCTTGTTTAGAAACCAGACGGCAATTTAATAATCTCGCATAAACTTAACATGACGACTTTTTTATGAACGCGGACTCATTATTAAGATATGTAATTAATATTTAATGAAATATCTACGCTAGAATATATACACACACACGAGACGGCTTCTGCATTCACCCACGGAAAATTATTTTTCGTTTTCTTCAAAAAATCACGAATCACATCAGGTCCGTACCGTTTTATTACGGTATTTTTAGGATAACCAGACCGAGACTTTATCAAATATTCGCGAGTTATATCCGTCTTGCGATTTTTTCTTTTAAAACAGAAGACTAACTCTGGAATATAAATTTTAGTGGATCGGAAAGCCCACTCATGTCCATAGGAACCGTTCATGTTTACTCTAAAGCACCGACAAGTAACGTACATTAGGGTCCCATTTATGTGCCTCGCGGTTTCATGGATATCCCCCTGACCGTCTCTAAACCTGGCTCCCGGGGTACTTCGTGAATCTTACGTGTGATTGGGAAGGTCCGCAGCTGTTGCCTCCACAACCCCGAAAACACCCGTCGTTTCAGGACTCGCTCTCATATCTATTGAGAATTGTCTCTAAAACTAGCGCGTTGAATCTTTCACGGAAAGGTCGTTTATCCGTAATTGCCAGGGTATATAAAAAATAGATCGAAATTTCTTCTTTTAAATTAAGTGAGCGATATATGTTTCTATGCAGCTTTATCGCTTTTTACCCCTCCTATACTCCCGTAGCATCATGCTCGCAGAACGAGAATTCTATGATTTAAAAGTCCTGTAAGGCATTATATTTCGGGAATATCAAAATGGTGGTTTTTGTAACCCCTCCTCACACTAATTATTTGATAATCAAATATATATAGAAAAATTAAAATATTTTATTTTCCAGAAAATAATACTAGTTTATTTCTAATCATTAATACATGTGTTAACTATTGCTCTTAATTTGTAAATAATCGCCCAATGGTGAAGATAAAGTCTATATTTCATCCTTTAAGCCCCTAATATCAATACCATAATTATTTAACCATTATAGCATAAATATAGCCCAGATTCCGCATCGGTATTTATAAGTCTGCTTCAGTCTTGTAAATAGTTTTTTTATCAACCATTTTCTGTTATTTATGAACTATGAAATTTTCAAATTAGTAATTCCAAAAATGACTAAAAATCTACATAAATCATTACTTTTAAGAAAACTGATATAGGTTTTTGCGGTGTTTACGGAGCTTGCGTTTATACGGTATAACGGCATTTTCTTGACGTAATGTAAAGAAAATAACTCTTTCTAGCATCACGAAAAAAAAATTGTAAAAAAAATAATTATTACGAACGAATTATTCTCTGATGGCTCAAACGAATGATTTTTAAATCATTTAGTTTTGTTCAAATCGATGGGCGAGTATGCCTTGCTTCCTCACCCATCAAGCAAATCTTCCTATGAATCAGCGAAGGTAAACCAGCGCCTGCAAACAAAATGAAAATAAACTGCGTGACTTGCCGCTCCTACTCCCACAATGTAGAGAAACAATTCTTAAGCGACTTCCGAAGCGAAAATCTAGTTACACAGATGCGGTGTCTTGTTGCCTAATCATGGGAATAGGCCGCCTTAAAGGCAGCCAGTTGTACGAAGCAGGTGCGCCAGCCAACAACCGCGAGACTAACAACAGCTTGCCTCGCCAGTTGTTGAGGTACAAGCTGTGAAGTGTGTTGACTCTGGAAGAGTCCAAACAGAATTCTTCTTTCCCTTTGTGGACCGATTCTTTCATCGAAGAGACAATGCGGATTGGTTTTCTCGCGTTAAGCAAATAACAAAATCGCATTTCCACGGCGCAAGAATGAAAACTCTCAGAATGGAGACTGACGTTACTGCTACAGATAATAAAACTACTAAAAGTTTATGCCCATGCCCATTATTATAAAGGAGATTGTTTAAATTTATTTAGAAACTGGATGGACACGGATAGATTAAGATTCAGGAAACCCTCGAAATTATCCTTCCTTTTGAAATCCTACCGTCCAATTTCTCAAAAGCGGTTCGATGTTTGCGAAGAATTCATAAATATTTCCGTCAACATGAAAAAAATCATAAAATTCTGTCGGAAATAATATATCGTTATCTTATATCCCGGACGACTGCTTATAAGTTAGATAAAAAAAAATAAAAATTTGAATGCCAGTCCTCAGCAGGTGTTCATAATCGAACGTTGAAAAAGGCAAATTCATTATGACATAAACGGCACGAACATTTCTCTATTGCTAGCAGAAATATAATCATATCGTTCTATTAAAATGAGATTAGATTGTAATTTATCTGCAACGTGATTGATAACCATAGTCAATGAATTCATTATTTTTAAGAACGTGACACACTTATCAAAGGAAATTAATTAGCTTTCTTCGGAAAAGATTTAAACCCCTTCATACAATGAAATAACTCGATTCGCGCATCCAATCAATGATTTCCCATCTAAATCTTCGCGATTTTAAAACAAGTCACAACTTAAACGAACGGCAATTTTTGTTTCCCACAAAATCGGACGCCATTCAAATACACGCAAACTCATTCAAACTCAAGGATCGACTGAAAGAGTGCTTCTTCAATTTTCTCGATTTCACGTCATAAAACCTCAATAACTTAATTTCTGCGGGCTTTCATTCTTAAAAGGCGAAACCTTAAATCTTTCATTCACGAACTCTCTTACTACGCGGCTACTACCTATTATTCAGCGAACACGCCCACCCTCTCTCTCTATTCCCTTCGCAACGCTACGAGACCTTTTCACATCCGCAAGGATTGCATTATCGTCCCCTTGCAGACGCATCTGAGGCACACAAACGGTCGAAATAAAAGAGGAAACGAGGAAATAGAGGGAGAGAGAGTGAGAGGGAGAGGATATCGGGCGTGGATTCGGCCCTCGTTGGAGGGAAGAGGGTGTGTGCGGGAGGTGTGGGCGAAGAGGTGGGAAAGAGGATGAGAGAGTTGAGGAGGCGGGAGGTCGTGGGGGAAGAGAGGAAGAAACGGGGAAGGAAGAACGAGGAGAAAAGGCAGAGAAAGAAGAATTAGGGATAAAAAGGAGTGAGAGTGTACTGGTGCAGTGCCTTCGTTCCCCGCATACCTCGGCTTCTCCCTCTATCTCCCACTTCTCTCTCTCTCTCTCTCGTTGAATTTCCCTCTCTACTTTTCACTTTCTACCTCTTCTTATTCCTACAACTTCTTCCTTCCTCTACCCACCACCCTTTCTTCATTTCCTATCATTTTCATCTTCCTCTCTTTAACCCCACTTTCTCTATTTCTCTTCCTCTTTCCCCCTTCTCTCTCTTCTCCTCCTATATCTCTCCCCTATCTTCTCCTATATCTCCTCTATCCTCCCCATCTCTCCTCTATCCTCCCCTCTCTCTTCTCTTTCTCTCTCCTTTCCCCTCTCTTCGTACTCTCTCTTTCCTCTCCGTCTATCCCACATATTTTTGCTTTCTTTCCTCTTCTAAAGTCCTATTATTTCTGCTTCATCTTACCACCAACTCATCCCTTATTCCCTCCCTCTTCCACTTTTTCTTTGTTGCCTTTCAAACTTCCTTCTCCAAATTTATCTTCCTCCCTTTCTACCTCTATTCCTTCCTCGTTCTCTTTCCATCCCTCCTTACGTTTCCTTAACCATTTCCTCCATTCCCTTCCTTCCTCGTATACCTTCTCTTCATCTCTAAACCTCTCCTCCTTCCACCCCATCCGCGTTTCTCTCCTTCTCCCTCCCCTCCCTTATCTCCTTCCCGCCTCCCTCCATCCCTCCCTTATGCGTCGAGAGGGATGGGTGGAAGAGGAGGAGGCCTCTACCGCCAAACTGCGTTGACCCAGGTGGCTAGAAGACTGGTCCGCCTCTCCCCCAAAGGCTTTTACGCCCTCACCACACACACGCTTCCCGCGAAAATATCGTTACGTATCATTTCGTGAGGAGAGGCCATAGTATTCGGAGGAAAATATATTTCTCGCTCGCGGGATGCAAGTAAGGTAGCCGAGTGGCGGAACGCGGAGCTGGCGAAATACGAATAAAGAATGGGAGAAACTTTTCTTTGAGTACATGCCTCTTTTAAAGGTTGCCCAGGATCGGTATTCTTATAGGTACTAGGGAATGGATGAGGGATTACGGAAGAAAGATGGTGAATTCTTATGCATGCGTAAGTATATAGGAAGAGAAAGGGATTAGTGTCACACTCTAATGAACAAAGCGAGGAAACGGATGGTGTCAATATTTTATCACTTAATGTTGTACAACGTCTGAGATGTGGGTACGGCGTATTCTGGAGAATAAAAGTTGGAGAGAGAAAAGACGAATAAGAAAGTTTTAAAATATAATAGGGAAAGAGAGGAGCTTAATTGGAGTAAAAAGGGAGAGAGAATAAATGAGTGGGTCAAATTTTGAAAGGGAAAGGATTTATGAACGAAGTCCTAGAAGGGAGAATGCTATGAAAGAGGCAAAGAGATAGGGATAGTAAAGGAATACTATGTATCTTAAAGAAGGGAATAAGGAAGTGAAGATGGAGAGAAAACCCTTGCGTGGCACAGATTGGGTTGGGTGAACATAAAACTTACTGGAAGGTATAATAACTATAATGAACTTTGCACTCCCGTCGAAATATTTTAGAGAAATTGTACCCATTAGCGGTGAAACGAAAAAATATATATCATCTGCATCCTTTATGTTATACAATCACTTCCTTCAATGTTCCATTAAAGTGCCTTCGTTTGCCATAAATCTTATCAAACAGCAATTTATGGGTCTCGGCAATCCTTTTTGAGTATCCTTAAACATTGCCATGACACTGGCATTAAAAAAAAAACAAAAAGACCAAAAGACTGCACCGAAACTTTATCTCTAATATCTAATCAATTATACCTTGAAAGTTAATTAGTCTTAGCACAAAAAATTATAAATTAATCATCATGAGCTATAAATAAATAAAAGGTCGGTATAAATATTTATTATGTGGAGAGACAACCGAATTAGTTCTGCGTAGAACAGAAATAATATTTAGCGAAAATTGGAAAAGAGCATTTACAACCAACAATTTGCTTCATATTCCCGGAGGATCACGCGCGCTCACACACGCACTCAGACACAGACACACAACGAACACATCAGCCTCCAGAAAAATTTCAGCTTAGATCTGACTACTGCGAAATAAAAACTTCACATCAACGATGAAATCCCATTTCGCCAGACATAAATGAGGATCGTTGCAAGAATAAACATCAAAGATTATTTTTCAAACGCTCTACTCGAGTTATTTATGGACAGCATTGTATGCTTACGTTTGTATATGGCATTTATCTAGCACACATCGAGAGACGAAATTCGACGCATAACTCCTTGGAACTAGTTACAGTTCCCTTTTTACAAATACATACACTTACCTTTTGATTCCTGTCATCAACAACTATCGCCAAAATGTCGAACACCAACGCGGCGATATCCCGAAAAATGCGAGCGAGTCGAAAGATAAATAACTTTTTTATGGAGAGATAGACAGCCCACTTTGTCTCCCATATAAATATATCCACCGGAAGATAAAATAAGAGGCGACGAGGCGATACATCAGGGGTCGCGGGCACACTCGCGAGGCGAAAGAAAGAGAGACACACACGCTACTTCCGCCGCTGCCTTTCCCACTTCCGCCCCTTCGCACTCTTCGACCGCTCTTCCTCTCCCTCCTCTGCCGATCCCCTAGCTCCTTCTGACTCCGCCGAAAACGCACCGAACCCTTCCCCTCTCCCTCCTTTCTTCCCCCTAACCAGACGGACGCACATGTGTGTGCGCGCGCGTGTTGTGTGTTCTCGCGTGCGTGTGCGTGTGTGTGGGTGCATACGTCTGGCGAAGCGATTATAAAGAGGGGAAGGTTTTCAGACTGCGAGCACGTGCTGTGGCTTAGAAGAGGGAGAGGGGATGGAGGGGGAGGGGGGAGGTAGGAAGGGGTTTCGGGGAAAAGAAGATAAGAGTGTGGGAAAAGGGGAGAGGATGAGGTAAGGACGTTGAGGTGTAGGACGGAGTAGGTCGGGAATCCTTCCGATAGGTCTTTCGCTAAAAAATGAGATCTTGATGTGATGTCTATCGGGATATAAAATGATTAAATGTATTCCCGTCGAAAGACTAAGAGAAAAGGATGGAATCGATCGCCAAAGTTTCCAGAATATTAGGGAAGAAGAAACGTCGAATCTATTCAAGAACGGATTGCAAATTCGTTTTCAGAATTTATCGTTTCTAACCTGACTAATCTCTAAATTAAAAAAATAAGCGCCTACGGAAATTGGAAAATGTACTGACTCGGCTTTCTCCAACAGCCATTAAAAAGGTTTTTTTTACTTTATAGAATCTACTTTAATTGAATACTAGTGATGACGGCTTCTTGGTAAGCGAAAAGCGGATATGGTGTTTTTATGGCTATTGGAGACACTTAAGATAAGTACTTTTTTAAAATTTGACTTTAATGTGCTTCTTTTTAGTCATCAGACGAATTCGACTATTCTCTAGTAGCTAATCCCTAATCTCGAGTTAAATATAATGTTTTCACTTCGTCATCATATCCATCCAGGAGCATTTTGTAGCGATAATTAATTATCTAAGAGGATTTCGCTAATACAGAGCCGGGTGCCGACAAATTGGGGACCGGAATAATTGCGCATTAAAAATTAATAATTATGGCACTTAGGATGGAAGCACCGAGCATTGAAGCTTAAATTATAAAGCGTTCACTTCATAACCAGGCTCTATTCCCCTTTTTCTGCAATACTCCCGTTTTGGGGTTTACTACAGTCTCAATTTGAATAGCCGAGCTTATTTTTTTGCATAAAATTCTTACTATTCCGGTTACTTGCAGGCCGCGCACTTTTATCTATCAAATGCATGCTGCGCGCAGCCTGCTTATGATGGATGTCATTTGTTAGCCCTGTTGTCCGCACACTTATCTATCAAATGCAGGCTGCAAGCCTCCGTGTTAGAACACGTCTTCTCTCACAGACAAAAGGCGGGAAAAGGGAACCTGCGCCCTTGTGCGCATGACCCTTTCCCACCTCTCTCCTCCCTCTCCACCCTCGGCCTCTGTCACAACTATTATTGGCTAGGAGAGATTGGTCTATCGTGCAGTCTTCGAGGCTAAATTCAGTTTGCGAAAGATAAAAAGTGCGAGGAAAGCGATTCACAAACACCAGTTCACCATCCCTATATCATGCATGCTGCGTTTGATAGGCGTGAGGCCTGCCTTATAGCGAGTGCAAAAAAGCGGCAGATTTCTTGTAGTTAACGTTCCCGTTGTGTTAAGTATGAATAGGTGGAGAAGGTTTTATGATAATAAAACATGAATGGTACGAATAATTTCAACAATTATATATATATACATATATATAATATAATTATATATATATAATTATCAGACTATTAGAAAGATGAAGGCAAACTGGGTTGGACATTACCTGAGGAGAGAGAGAGTATGAATAAAGATGTGTTAGAAGGAAAACTAGATGGAAAAAGGGAAAGAGGTAGGAAAAGGTTTCAGCTGATAGACGATTTGAAAGGGAGAGCTATCAAGATATGAAGAGGACAGCGGAAAATAGGAGAGTACATGGAGAACCAGGTTTAACCATGAATAATCACAAACCTGTCTACGGGCAGACTACCTATCATGGTAATATAAATGTATGATTCTGAAGCGCCGGAGAAACTACGAGTTACCACACGAAAACGAAGACTTGAGAAATATCGAACACCTACAGTGCGCCAAACGTAAATTTAAAAAAATGATATTCGTATTTAGACACAAAAGATCAATAAAAATCTTAATAAGGATATAAATAAATGAGGGATGTGACAGGAGCCTTTTCCGCTAAATTCGATAATATAAATGTAATGCTACCGGTTTAATACGAAGCATACAAATGTGAGAGCTTGCGGCACAAGAGGCTGCCGTCAGAGAAGCAATACTTTCGATAATATGTGTCGTTTTCTTACCAACGAGAATTCAATATTTGCGCGATTTGTAATTTCAACTTTTGTTTTTCTGAGAGATTATTAAGCCATCGTCTCTTGTTGCTGTGAAAACGATAAAATTAAGTCTCATTCCCTAGAAATTAACGCATAATATCCTGTTTATGCGAAAACGAATGCTGCCAGGGATTATATCTAAAGTTTTTGAAATGTATACTGAAGTCTCATTTCATTCGGATTTTAACATTGATATAGGAGCCTGTTAAGTGGACCACTAAAAATAAGCAATGGGCAGACACACAAATTCAGAAGATTTCAAGGTGTACATACACACAAGACATGAAACTAAGAAAATAATCGCATAAAAATTTCATACAGTTTCAAGCCACACTTGCAACTTAGAATCCTAAAGAAAAAATTCAAAATCCCGTTAAAATTTGGAACGTTCTGAATGCATGGGAAAATTTTTATCGATGCACCTGATAAAATTATCAAGAACAATTCATCCTAAATTGTGAGCTTATCTGACAAATCGACACAGAAGATTCCCGTAGGAACTTTTTACAAATGCATCAGAAAACTTGGTCATAATTTTTCCGCTTACTCATTATCGATTAAAAATTATTCTCAATAATTTTTGACCACAGAATTTATAACGAGATCGATTGAGATTCACCCGAAGCGCAACTCACCGTGGCTATAGTTTCAATCGTATAACGCACTGAAAAACGTCAACTTTACATTTTTGAAAAGATAATCCATGAAAATTTTCGGTAATAGTAAGACTCAAGGATTGCGAATTTTCTAATTACAATAAAACCACGTCAAGAAAAAATTTTCGTTTATAGGAGCTATACATAATTAGCAATTAATTTCATATTCTACTAGGGAAGGTTCAACTTTGTGGAAAGATTTCATAAATTAAATAAAAAAGAAATTTTGTAAATTTCCTCTAGACACTAAGATTTTCTTGTGGAAATTTACAAAATTATTTTTTATTTACATTAGGAATTAATCAATTTATAAGAAAATACAAATTATATCTATATATATATACGTATATTTGCAAATATATTATTTAAGATTTGTATTTTCAAACAAATGTATTAATATAGAATGGAGTTTCGCCAATTACTGCCTTGCAATATCGATTATACCTAATTATCTTGCGGTAACGAATGTCTTGATTAAAGTAATGGCCTTTCATCGCAAACCATGAAAATGAAATCCCTTGAATCGAGTATTAACAACTTTTTCTGTATTTATAAGGAATAAGGAAACAATAAAAAACAATGATCGTCTAACGAAAAATAAAAGAAAAGATTCGCTCACGTTCAAAAATCAGTTTACATCGTCGCTGTTAACTAACTTCCTTTTTATAAACTAAACGACCTCTTAAAAAAAACCTTTCTATCCTTCCATTTTACCGCATAGAAGCAAATTATCGGACGGAAAAATTCCACCATCTCTCCAAAGAGAGAGCTTCCGTTCCCGCGGGAACAATTACCTTTTTCCCGATTTTTCCGCACATTATCAGAACTACAAAAACCCCCCTCCCACCCTTCCGCTATCGCCCCTTCCCTTTTCCGCATCTTCTCCTCCCTCCCCTCCACCACACATCCCGCCTCCCACCACCTATACCCTTCAGGCACGTCATCCCATCCGAAGTGAGAGGGTTTTTTTCCCACAGCCTAGACGCACCTGCAACAATAAAAGCGGCACCACGGGAACGAGAGGGCGGGAGGATGAGAGACGAGAGAAAGGAAGAGAGAAAGAGAGAGATCGCACGAGAAGGAACCAGAGAGAGAGAGGGAGAGATGTGTGGGCGGGGCGGCATGAAGTGTGGGACACGGGTCTTCTCTCCCTTGCCCTCCGGAGTCCGAAGGCCCCGTGGGGTAGTCAGGAACATTCAACCCGCGGTGCTCGCCGTGTCCAGAAAGGGTTGGCGGAGGATAAGGGAGATATGGAGGGGGAGGAGGGTGTAAATCCGAGGTGGTCTGGAGAGAGAGAGAGGAAGAGAAAGGAGGGAGAGCGAGGGGAGGGGGGATGAAGGTGGGGGAAGGCCTCGTGGTGCTTGTGGGCGGGGCGTGGGAGAATGCACACCGTCTGGCGCTGTGAGAAGAGGGTGGGGCGAGGGTGAAGGGGAGGGAAGAGGGACGGGATGGGAAATAAGGGGAGTGAGGGAGGAGGAGTTGATGGAGAGATATAGAACGAGATGAGGAGAATGTAAACGATCGATGGGGTATTATCTCCATTGTATAAAGATATCGCGGGAATAGGGTCGTTTCCTTCCGAGTAAACATTCTAAGGATGGTATTGAACGCGTTGCCGGGAGGAAAAAAAATTAGCTCGTATGTTATATTTAGCGGAATTCCCAAACTCCAATATCTGGAACATTAAATAGAGCGTAAAGATAGGGATGTATGGAAATAATTAACGATAAAATTCCTTTATATATACCTATATATATATATATATATATATATATATATATATATATATATATATATATATAATTCCTTGGTAACGAGAATCTTAAAAATTAATTGTGAGAGAGTATGAAAGCCGGACTATAAATTATCAGTATTTAAACCCGAAATAACTGCATAATTCTAAATCAATTCCAAGATTAGATTACAGCAACCCTGTAATTACATTTGACAGGCCTATATAGAGACCTATTAAAATTAAACAAATAAATTTGTGGATCTATTTAACTGTATTATGATTCTATTTTCAACGGTATAATTTAGAAAACGAACATCCTTCGTGAGCAACTACATCACAAAATCCGGAAAAAGTAAAGAATTAAAATAACGACATTTTATTTTAAAATGCTTCACAAAAACTGTACTAACATTCAGTTTCACTCCTCAAATACCATAATTTAATAGTGCAGTAAATTCCGCTTAATGTGATTGCACCGGATTGTACTTTATTGATAACATTAAGCGTCCGATAACAATAAACGGTAGCCTTGCTGAAACTAAATCTGGCACTGCAATTCCACGTTTGATTACAATAACAGTCTGATAACTATAAACAGTGACAATAATAAGCTGCATTTACTGCGTTTATAATAATATAATTGAATGAATATGGTTAGGAAATTCCGCGAAGAATGATTTAAAATAAACAGCATTATCTCCCTAACTCCAGTTCAATTAATGACCACCGTCAGACGAAGAAGCAGTAGAATAAAATAAACGAGAAAGGAAATAATTTAGTGGCAATTTATCCATAGTTGATAGGCGAAGTGATAAAAATGTTGTCCGAAATAACCATTCACGAGTTACATGTTATCCCCGAATTATTTCCTAGCCGTTGAAGGTATTCGCAAAATATAGGAGGAAAATTAACCCGAAGTTTTCATTAGTTGACTTCTCATTCATAAAAGATAGAAGAATAGGTGGGGAGAGAGAAAGAAGGAAAGAAGAGAAGCAAAGATGTGGGAGTTGGGTGGAAAGTGATAGAAAGGGAGAGAGAGAGAGACAAAGATTGCTAGCAAAGAGAGATAGAGGGGAAAGAGGTTGAGGCGGTAGAGATAGGGTATGGGATGAAGGGATAAAGTATAAGTGAGAAAGGGAGGGATGAAGATTTTTTTGGAGTGGAGAAGGGAAGGGGAAACCGAGTGTGGGAGATGCCGATATCACCCGTTGTGCTCCCCGTCTTTTCCCAATGCCCGCCGGCGACAGACGCGGGATTTGTCCAAGTGAGAAGGGACTGTTGGGGAGGGGAAGGGGGCTAGGGAAAAGGCGGGTTTGCGAGGGCGGATAGGAGGATTTTGAGAGAGAAAGAGAGAGACAGGAACAAACTAGGTTCAGGGCGCACAAGTTCTAAAACCGAGAAGCGGAAGTAGACGATTCCTTTTTTTTTGCAACAGTATTTTTTGTGCCTCTCGCTGGATGCAAATATGAGTAAATGAGTCCTAAAACTGTTGATAAAATCATAGGAATGTATTAAGTAAATGGTCAACGGTAATTTTTCAATCTTCGATTCACATATTAGAACATATGATCGAAAATTTAACACTGAGAACGTACACTGTAGAGGAAATGCGCTTACATGATTCATTAGAAAATTATCGATCTCGTTTTATGGATTAAATTAATAAATAAGCACCTAAGCATAAAACAATTGATGAAAAATAAGTGGATATCTTAGGTATCTGCTATAAGTTACGAAAAACTAGATGCGCATTTCGGATACAATGCAGCCGTCTTCAGTGGTGATTCACCCAAAACAGATTCTTAAAGCTTATGGTTTTTCATAACCTTATCGATATCGAGGCTATTGGAGATACGTATCTATGATAAGGGTTTTTTATCAATTGTTGATCCTTGAGTACTTATTTTTTAAATTTGTGGTCTTATAACCCCTAGAATAATCCATATTACGCATTTCGTATTATCCATTAAGAGAGCTAGATAATTCATTGCACAAGCGTTCCGATCAAAAATTTAATATTCACAGGTTAAATAATTATCATAACATTACGCTACGATGGGAAGACATACAAATTATCGTAGGAAAGTTAAAGGAATATGCTTTTCCTAAAAGTTACACTTAATGTGATAAAATCTTGTAAATGATGCTTAGTCAAAATTCTAAACCGTCCAAATATTCTTCCAAGAAATTTATTAAAACTAGCATATCAAAACTTCGTTATGGAGATAAAAGTTTCACAAACCGATAAGAAAGCCTGAGGTCTTACACTGTGTATTCGTTGCTGGATGAGAAACACGCCACTATAGTGGAAAGACTCGAAAAGGAGCTGAACTGCCTCATATTTTCATTCACCTGAACCAGATTTGTTACGCATTGCTAACTTCTCCATCCAGTCAAACTGGGATCGACAAAAATGTTTACATTCACAAACAATTCCCTCGAGGAATAAATACGATGCAAAAAAAAACATGTTCGACGCCATCGGCGGAATTTTAAGAGAATGTAAACAGCGAAAATAAAAAAAAACAATTTTAACATAAATGACATTTATGAAACAGGCAAGAAAACAAGAGGAGCAAAAGTTTGACATATTAAATAATCGCATTCAAACGAAATATTCGAAGGTTCGGGAAAAATATAATTTTTTCATGTTTAAATGGCAAATAAATTATTCGACAGAAAAATGAAAGCCCCATCAAATGCATTTAGTATATTCGTTTTTGTTGGGAAAAAGAATAAAATAGACTAGTTTTCTTTTGTATTTCAATCCTTGACAATTTTTAATACATGACTGGTAATTTATAGCCTAAAGAGTGAAGTAAGCACCTTTGAAAGAGATTCAGTTGAATATAAAAATT
Organism: Tanypteryx hageni; assembly: GCA_028673005.1. Classification (NCBI taxonomy): domain Eukaryota; kingdom Metazoa; phylum Arthropoda; class Insecta; order Odonata; family Petaluridae; genus Tanypteryx; species Tanypteryx hageni. The sequence continues at coordinate 47,445,308 of CM054117.1, forward strand.
AATTCTTGACAGAAACAAAAAATTATAACCCTTTAAAAAACAAAAGTCACTGTTATTTTAACCAATTACGATAATTAATAGTTTCACGAATACCTATCGCAGAAGACAGTATCGTCCAAAACAGAATGATATGCGGCAAAAACGGCATGAAATATATATTCAACTCAACAAATACAGAATACGATTAGCTACGCAAATCAAGTCTGTATCTGCGATCAAAAATCTATATAAAAAACTTTATGTCTTGGGAAATATCTGTATGAATCATTTTTTAAATTTCAGTTAAAGAAGCTTAGAGACTAAGACTATTTTTACAAGTATAAATTTGATTACACGTGGCCGAATTTCTGCAACAACCTTGAAACCACAATTTCTTAAAAGAATTGATTGTTGAAATTAGTTCTTTCATAGAACCACAGAATGACTACATTGCCAATAAATAATATCGATAAAATTAACAACACTGAAATCAAACTGACCAACATGGGATTCTTTCGAGAATTTTCAGAAAACGAGGAAAAAACCTCACAAAAAAATATATATATATATCAGTTTTAGCGTGTAGGAAGATATCGGAGGAGAAACAATTCCGCATTCTCGGGATCCACGGACGCGGCAAACGGGAAGGGATACGGAAAAGGGTGCGCGCTCTCCAACTACAGAAGAGTGGCGGGCAGAATAGAGAAGTCCAGACGTGGGAGGAGAGAGGGCGTGAGAGAGGGATGGGATAGTAGGTGTGGCGAGTGTTGTGTATAGCGGGCAAGGAATGTCGAAGACCGCGTGCCACGCACAGCTGTCTCGACGTCACGTCACGCAAGAGGGCGGAAGAGGGAGAGGAGTAAAAGGGCGAGGCGAAGGAGACCCGTGGGGAAACCCCACCCAAGAGGTTGGGAAGGGGAGGGGGCGAACGTCCATCTCCCTCTTTCGCCCACATCCGCTGCATCACCTCTCCTCCGCCCTCTCGCTTTGGCCCCGTCATCTCGTGCCCTTATAAACCTCCCTCGTCCATTCGGTCGGCTGACATCTACATCTATGCCCTGGCAAAACCACGGACATGTGACGACGGGATGTGGCGAAAAGGTGGCGCATGCGTAATAGGTCGAAACCGCCGATCGTGTCCCTCCTCCTCCCATGCCCTTTATCCCTTCAATGGCGCCCCCTCCCGCGTCAATATATAGGGAGGTAAGAAAGCGCTTCTAAAAGAACGGACTTTTCGAAACAATTCTATTTTTCTGTGAAAGAGATTCGATTGCTATATCGGGAACGATAAGACGTTTAATTTCGACGCTTGAAAATATTACTCGAAATTTTTTTTCAAGCATTCCGACTTTTTCGTCGGATGAAACTTTGGTGCAACAGCGGTGCATATAAGCTGGGTTCGTTTTTACGAAAGGATTGCCAGTCGAAATGATTAATTCGCTGCAGGAGCAGAAAATATGGCCCACATAGACAATTTCTTGTCTATATTTCGTTTATATAGTTTTTTATTATTTTCGGTATGAAGACGAGACAAAAACTCAAAAAACCGATCTTTGCATAATTTTCGGATTTGCTTTGAATGAATGGTGTTCCCGAAGCAACGCAACAGTTTCATTTTATAAAATCTATTTTTAGCGCATTTTTTAAATCGCTTACGTATTTGGTTCATCCGCCCGTCCGCGCACAAAATAGCTCAAAGTTATTTGCCTATGGAATTAAATGGGAGAATGAGAAATCCGCTTATAACTCGAAACATTTTCATTCTTCTACGATCAAACTTACTGAAATTATTTGACAGCGCAACTTTTATATTTTAAAGTGCTTATCGTCAACACTGACATTACGGGTTCGATTACAGGAGCGTTTATTCTCTTCATTTGATTAACGCGGGGATGAGTGTACTTGGAATCATCGTAGAAGTTCGAGACTAGAATCATCGAACGCCGCCTAAAAGAACGAAATTTTGTTTTCCGCCGTAGTTTTTTGATCACGCGTCGAATGGATAAACAGATTAGTTTTTAATGCGAACTTCGGTGAGAACCTTTCATCGTCAAAGTTATTTACATTGCTGCCGGTTTCGTGTAAAAACTTCACGTCAGACCTATCGATATATTCAGGAAATTTCAACGTTGTTTTAGGTTTAGACTTGATTGCGATAAATAATACGACGCTAACGAAAATAAAAAAATAAAGTTTTTCGTTAATATATTGTTCTGATGAATTAAGATATAGAAATTAAAACTGATGTGTTTTTGAAAGTCTTGGAGGAAAATTTCTGCGGGTACCTTTTTCATTTTCGAATAATAACAAAAAAATAAAATTTATACAAATTTATTTCAATGGAATCGTTTAATATTCACTAAGAAGTAAAAAAATAAATAAATATAAAATTCACATAAATTAACGTTTCAGAATGTGAAATTTGTTTCGGGAATATAAAAGTTGTCTAGCGTCATGTTTAACAAATAAAACTTCATTAATATTTCTTTGTCGCACAAATTTTGCATTCTAAAAACTACTGTTACCACCTGAAACATTCAATTATGTAATTTTATATGTATTGTTTGCTATTTAGTAAATACAAAATTTGCTTTCGTTAATATTTAGCGATTTCTTCCTAAAAATAATCGGTAATGTATTTGGTTCATCCGTCCGTCTATCCGTGTACAAAATAACTATAAAATGACTTAAGTTACATATGCCAAAATTCAAGGATGGATAGTTCTACATTAGGGCTACGTGTCGTATACATTTGGTGGATCTAGGATAAGCTGCTGGAGATTAATCGGAACAAATATCTAAAAAGAACATGCTGCTACAAATGTAGGCAACCAACAATACATCGCATCTGCGATTCTTCACTCCGATGAAAAGAGAGCAGTGGGTGAAAAAAGGCACCTTGTGTAATTTTCTCTGAAATTCTTCCATCACTTGTTATGTATACTATCGATGATCATTTGGCTACAGATTGCATTTCCACTATTGATTAATGATAAGCAGCATAACTTAAGTCTTCGAATAGAGTCGTAAATGCACATTTACAAATCAGTTATTATTTATCGTCGTGAATTTTTAGCTTCAAACGCCCTTGATACTTAGAAAATGGAGTGCAGTACCACCATAAGGTTAACCATAAAATGAGAGAGAAAACGTTCATTAATTAGCGAGATGGATCGGGTTGGGATTTCAAAAGGAAGCTCGCGCAGCCTTTCCAATTATAAGGTAATGTCATCATTTTGAAAAAAAATGGTTCCAATGACAGGATAAAATCAGGGTAGATTTCCGTTGTTAAAAATAAGGGGAGTTCAAACATGTTATGATTGATCGACTCGAACAAGTTGTGTATAATCGCAGTATTTCGAATAGATCAGCCTGGATTTAAAGTCACAAAACTGCGTTAAAATTGAAAATAAAACTATTGCATTATTTTTATAACTCTCTGTATATTACCATTTTTTACACTTGGACCTAAGCTTATTATTACTTCAACCGTAAGATTACAAAGTTGTTTCCGTGGTTAAATGAAGTAAGTACTATTGGTCAATTTGGAAATAATAAGATGGACCGATTCGAGTGTGCACAACAGCACTACACAAAATCACACACCATCCCTCACTTTGCACAGTTTCGGCTCAGCACGGTTTTGTTTTTAAAGAACTACCTCGAATCGCATTTCATTTTAGCACGGTTTTGGAACGGTTTCCAAGCATTAAAAATTATATGATGTTTCATTTATACTCAGATATTGTAGGAAAGAATAAAGGAAACAATTCTGAATACACTATAGGTAACTGAATTGTGGCACGTTGAGCTATGGGAGAATATACCTCATATTACGCGGTTTCGCTTTACAGGAACGCATAGACCGTCCAAAGCTATGGATATGTGTATCGAATTTAAGGTGACGACATAGAGATATTTTAAATGGCCTCGAAATGACAAGACCACGAGCGTAACGTCGGATCAAATATTAACAAATTCGTACTGGAACTGCATAAATTCTACCCTTGCTTGACTCGAAGGAAACACAAAAAGCAAAAATAGAAAAGGTCTTCCAATTTCCCTTATCTCGCTGCAAAGTAGATAGGATGGCATCCCTATTCCTTTGCCTATCCAGTGAGCAATAGGAAGTTCAACTGACAAACATAAGTATTAAAGGTACGAAGGGAAAGGACCCAGCCCTCTCTACCTGTTGGGCAGCAATTTAAATTCGACCTCCCTATCTTAAGAAGAATGTTTTCTTTATTTTTATTTTTAGGACCGTCCCAAGTGTTCGTTGCGGATTTATGTGGGTACTAGTTTAGAAAGTGGAATCTCTGAGCAGTTTCTCCTACGCTCTTTCTTTTCGACGCGATCTCCCTAATACTACACTCCGGCACTATTATTGGATTCGAGGACATTTTATAAAATGAAACGGATTTCTTTGTAGGTCGATTAAAATTATTTACGATAATATCGGTATTAATTGGGCATCTACAAATTAGAACTTTCATTCGTTCGAAGAAGGTGCAAGGTGCTTCATTCCAAATAATCATATAAGTTCCATGACTTCAATCTCTACGTCATCCGTTACTACCAAAGTTTAACAAGTTAAAATAAATTTCCTTAATTCGTGTAAAATAAATAAATTAACGTAGATGTAAAAATATTGCTGGATAACCATTCTCATGTGATTATTAAAAAATATCAATGGAAAATGCAGAGATAAATTACAAACCGAAGATTGGAAACAAAGTATTGGGTGGCGTAATAACATTTTAAATGCCCTAAAGTGAAAAAATCAATCGTTTCAGTACTTTGCGCTCTATTTCAAAACAGGCTATAATAAAAAATCAAATTTCCAGCTTAGACAAATATGCAATAGCCTTAGGAAACATGATGAATGATAATATTGTGTTGTTACCAACGAATAATGCCTCGTCCATATGTTCAGTTAATGCGAGTAGTAGCTTTTCCGACACAAAATTATATAATTAAAAATTAATACCAATCCTATACTGCTCAAATTGATAGATATTATTTTAAAAAACTTGAAGCTTACTTGGTAATTTTGAGAATAAATTTATTAACTCTAGTTTTAAAAGTCATCATGAATATACTGACATTGTAGGCGTGGTGAAGTAAAGCACAAATATTCAGTGACTATAGATATGTAAAAGGAAAAGCAGTCGGTTAGCATAAATAATTTGATTTAACATTGAACAATAAGAATCTATTAAAATTGCCTATATTAGTTAATTTATTTATTTTCATAGTGGTATCGCCATTACTAGGATCAGAGTTAACGTGCAGAGCATGAAGGTCGCTAGGAACGAATTACTATTTCCCTAAACAAAAATACGTAAAAATAAAGCTGTGCATCACGAACACTAAGGAAATACAGACAACGTCAATGACTTCTTAGGCGTCTTTAAGACTTAAGACTTCTTTCCCGAGGAGTGTTCTCGTGATCAAAAGGGAGAAATAAAAAGACAAGTTTAAGACCGGAAAACCGCGCGTGGTTTCCTGCTTAAAAAACTCTCCATCCATCTCGTTCTCCCTTTCTCTCTCTCTCTCTCCCATCCCTGCCGTTCCTCCTCCTGTCAGCGGTTTTATGCTCTCTATCCTATGTTTCAGATCCATCACTCTTCCTTTATACGCGGTAAGGGAGATAGGGAAAGAGGAGGGACCAGATGGGAATATAGAGGGAGAGCCCTGTGGGTCTGTTATCCTTACGCTGTCCGCTGATGTCTTTCGGAGGTTGCGTTATGGGGTTTTTAGGTCAGGGCGGCGTCGACGAGGGTAACAACCCGCCTCTCTTTATCCCTACCACTGGAAAATCACTCACGATAAGAAAGTGCATCGAACAGTTAGTGTGTAAAAAAGCTCGGAATCTTGAACCAAGTTTACTTTTGCTGGTAACGTGGCCATGCATCTAAGCATCGTCATAATCCGAGGGGGGTGCTGGTGGTGTAGTGCTTAGGACGCTGGCTGCTACATGCTACACACCTGCTGCTAGAAAGGGCAACGGGCACGAATCTGCGAAAGTAGGATTTTTTCCCCAAGGTAGCCCGGCCCCGTTTATGTGGTTTGAAGAGAACGCGCAAAGTCAGCGTTCCGTCCTTCAGAAGGGACGTGAAGACGTTGGCCCCCTTGGTGCTCTTCGTTAAGAGTTGGCTAATGCCGGTGCCTGGTTTCTATCCTCCCTTTTGGTTGTGATCGGTGTGAAAGAAGTTATGGCTAGTCAGTCAAAAATACAGACACACTCACCGTTAGAATCCGGACGATGGTGATCCAGGATTCGAGTTCAACATAAAACTTCTCGCCATTTATTTAATAGACTATTTCAAGCATGTTTTTTGGGTTAACAGTAAATTCCATGAACATATTTCATGGACCTCTCCTACAATTCGGACATAAATTGCATAATATGCTAATTTCCTTTCTCTATAAAATAAAAAATAAAAATGCAGCACCATTCCAATTGTTTGATGCAACACGAAATCGTTAAAATAACAGTTAATGGTGGTGGATCCAATGAGAGAGGGCAGAACTTCCCCCCGCTATATCTGTTTTTACTAAATCCATGTTGCGTTCCGTAAAACCATGGATTCGACCCCCTGTTACTGAATAAGCCTCCGAATGTTATGCCGTTAATTATAAGCATTTTTGTAATATTCTTCTAATCGTTAAAAAACATTCAAATATCTGAATACAACAACAAAGAGAAATTGAAAAACCGTACGTGCATTTGAGCGAGCACGAGCAAATATTGCTTTGCATATATTTGGTGACACGTAGTTATTAATAACAATTACGTGTCAAGAAAACGCCTTTTTATGTTAAATGTTAAACATGACGTAATTTTATGTTGAAAAACGATTGCACGTTTATTGTTGCAAAACAAGATTTTTCAATTTTTCACACGGATTTGACAGGTTTTTTTTTAAACTGAAAGCTGTACGAATCGCTTTGGAAGAATCACAAAACGTGTTCCCCTTGTAACCCGACCGCCGACACCCGGGCCATCCTCCCCCAACCCCCTCTCGACGAACGTACCGATCAAAAAAAATTGCATCGCATAGTTTGTCCGCCGGACCGGAAACGAAAAAAAAAATAGGACGAAATATTTATCGATTCGCGATTTTTTGACCGGGACATGCGGCCGAGCGGCGGTGCACACACCCGCGCACACACAAACCCACACACACAAACACATTCTCTTTACAAATATCAACAAAACAGGAACAACACGGTTTTAATGAAACCAAAATAAAACCGGAAATCCAGAGTGTGTATAAAAAAGTGCGGGACGGGAAAAAACACAAACAATTGACGTAGCAAAAGCGAAATTAACAGTACGCCCATCCCACAATGCGAAAGACAAAAAAAATTATCACGGACCAAAAGAGACAGAGAGAGAGAAAGGATAAAAAATTATCGAAAGAGAGAGAGAGAAAAATCAATTTCCGAAATTGAAAGACATACATCAACACGGTGACAGCGGTATTATTTTTTTAAACCAAAACTGGATTTATTTTTTCGTTTCGGTCTCTCGAAACAACTTTGGGCAAACACCTGCAACCCTCCGGGAGAGGGAGAGGTGGGCCTAATTAGCTCGGCGGATAATGGCGCCACCTACCTTTAGAGGAAAATTTCGAAAGCAACGAAAAAAATGAAATCATTACGTATGAAATCACGTTCTCAGATCTTTACCGGAATGAAAATTGAATACGGCGAATTGAAACGTTTTTGCTAAAGGGTAAAAAAAGTGCACGCGAAACGTCAGCGCCAACTAATTCCCGCAACATACATAATGCGAATTACATAAAAATAAAACGATCGTAAAAATTGATCGCAGCTATCATCCCTTTGAGTATTTTTAGATCAAGCGTCTTTTGCATCATACTGACGACGCGGTAATAGAGCAAATACCCATACGAAAAAAAACGCAAAAGGGTTTTTCAGCTTTCATCCATAATAGGCTGAAAGCATTCCTGCGCAAATTTATTTTCCTCGCCTAACGGGTCAAAATAATAAACAACAAAAAACAACCATCCGATACTTTTAGAATTGATTGGATTTCTTCTTCGCCAAAACACGGATCTAGTTGTCGAGATAAAAAACAAACGAGAGCACCACAGCTTGGCCGATTCCCGGATGGAAGAATAACATATGTAAAAAAAGAAAAACTTGAACAAATAGCACGAGATCAATTTTTTGGACCAAACGGCGACGCATAAAGTGGCACTGCAAAATTTAATTGAATAACACTGTCTCTCTGATGTAAATACGACATCTGAGAGACGCTGGGAATAAAAAATATCCCCCATAAACTGCGGAGCTGTGACAACATTCCGGAAACAAAAATGTTAGAATCGCTGCAGATAACCACTTATTCGCTTGCGCCTGTTTTCAAATAACTCATTGCGATTGAAGAAGCAACCGAATCTTGGGAAGACGATAAGATATGAAAATAGTTTTTGTTGAAATCTGGAATTAATCGGGTCAGCATTCCAGAATGATAGCTAAAATAAATGTTATATTTCTTAATATCTACGCTTAATTAACTAACCTTTTTATGTGGACCTAATAGCCTGAAATCTTCGATTAGGCACGCAATCCCTGTATTAGATACGCATTCCAATTTTTCACAGAAAAAATATCAACGACCGCTTTGGAAGCCATTAGTTATTCCTCAGATGATTTTTTGGAGCATATTTGTTTCCTTATGAGATTATAAAGAACGTGTACCACTGTAGTTACGTGTATATCTATTTAATCTTAAACGTAGTAAGTAGGTTAAAGCCAGGTGGCGACGGCTTTTACGATATTTATCATAAAAATATACATAATTAATACACATATTATACATAATATAATACAAATTATAATAATCGTATATATATATATGTAAAATACATATAATTTATTCGTTTCCAGTAAAATCTCTTATGATACATGTCATTAATAAGTTCGGGCTTCTTTTTGTGGAATTTACTTGTAATAGAAAAAGAAAAACAACTACATATGTATCTTCGACAATTTTAATGATACACAACCAGTTTCGCTAAGATCGTACCTGATAACTGGGATAGTTTGGAATAAATTACATTTTCATTTTACGAATTGGAAGTGTTCCTGTTATAATCTCTCGTATTAATGAGAATTGAGGTAGGAAAGACATTTGCTGAAGCAATGACGGATATATTTGTCTGTCACGAAGTGAATTTCATCCAAAATATTCGAGAATACCAGATGATGCTACGATAGTAGCGAAACCGGTCCTGTTACATTAAAACTGTAGAAGACACGTAGTTGTTTTCATCTTTATCACTCTTATGATACCTTTGTCAACGAAAGGAACGCATCATTTTTGACAATCGCTAATTCAGAGAATGTAAAATAACCGAAAGAACGATTACAAATGTATAACGCCAGATAAGAGTATAGAATCGATACAAAATGTCACTTTTCAAGATAACCTGTCAATGAGAATGAACCTCAAAGAGGATAAAAACCCTCGCTACCGAAATCACACCGTTCTAACGATTTTTTTATAATTCTTATCCCACCTTTCCAAAAGAAACAGCGACTCCTCTAAACCTCCACCTTTTTTGGGCCTTTGTTACCGACCAATCTTTTCCTTCCTTCGTTCCATGACAAATTAAGCTCACAATTCAATCCTCGAAAAAGGTTGATACTTGCCGAAACCCCCCTCCTCCCAAAAAAATAATATGATAAAAGTTTTCCAGCCGAGTTTCTCCCGTCTTCTTTTTTTTCTCCCGAAGGTGTTGGCCAAGAAAAAAATAAATTGGTACGCGTATCGAGAGGTAAGAGGGATGTTCGGAGGTGTGTAGGGGTGAAAGAGCGAGGATTGTTACTTTTTGAGAGGGGGAGAAGCGAATTGAAACGTAGGCGATGGAAGGTTCGCGTCGTATGGAGGGGGAGAAGGGAGCGGGGAGGTTTGAACCGACTGATTCATTGATTGAATATTGGCCTGATTGGAAAATTTAGAACGGCAGCGGCTACACCTGGAGCCTGGAGAAATATATGGCTGAAACTTGGGTTTGTTTTCGGCTAAGTATTCTTCGCCATCTTCATCAATTAAACGACTTTTTAGGAGGGGAAGAGAGGGAGAGAGAGGGAGAAATATCGGAGGGAATTTTTTATACCGGTGCCGGGCGTGCATTCCTCTCTCACTGACAGTAAACTTATTAAACTGTTAAAATAAGCATTCGTAAGGAACCAATGGATTGCGTGCTTAACCTGACTGAAAGATTTGATGCATTAAAACTACAATTTTTAGAATCATACTGTTCGTGACTAGTATGAAACTTCAAAAAGAACTAGCATTGACAAGAATACATTTGATTATGCAACAGAAATAAAACATGCCGACAAAACCAACATTAAAGGAAAATTGGAACTTTAAAAAATGCCTTGTCACGCAAACATAACGAATTTTTAAAAATCAAGGATAAATGAAAAAATGTCGTGTCCAAATAGGTTAGATTAAGCCAATTTGATCACTCTAGATTCACTTTTTCAGGAAGCATTAAGCGGCTGATAATAACAAACGCCAGCCTTCTTCAAGCCATTTGAACTATGAATCCTGGGTTCGATTACAATAACCGACTTATATAACAACAGATAGTGATAATAACGAGCGGCATCTACTCTATTTACAATTAATTTTCTACTCGTTCATGCTGTGAAATGAATCTTTTAAAAATAACCTAAGAGATATTCTAGTCTTCTATATTTTTCGGGGCACATCAACATCAGTTTTTATGCGTATAACCACTGATGACGGCTGCTTCGTGGTCGAATGTGCTACTTTTTCTCGCAATCTTTTTACGGCTATGCGAGATGCATAGTCTGCCGATTTGATTTTAGCCATAAAGTGAGCTCGAAAATTATCCTTAAATTCAATCATGTTTCTTAAATATGAAACAGGCGGTTGAATGGAATTCGTTAGGTCTAGGTGCCTAAAACCGCATAAATAAAGGAACACAAAGAAAACCGCGATCCCGACTGTTTGCGTTATTCGAAAAGAAATGTTGCGAAATGGAAATAAGGGTACCAGTGTGAGGCAATAGAAGGGTTTGATGAAAAAAAGGACTCCGTTGTTAGCCAGGGAAGGAGGATGCAGTTGAAGCGGGAGCAAGGATAAATCTCCCCAAAAAAAAACTCTCTTTCGAAATCGGGGTTATAATAGAGGAAAAGGAGAGGGACGGAAGATGTATTACACCTGAGTGAGCGGAAAACGGGGAAATTTTCGAGAAAAAATCTAGGCCCGACTACCTAAGATGGTGTTCTTAAGAGATGTTGGGTCCCCTTTACATCACTGACTTAATGCTTCCGATATTGCATTTATCATCTCGATAGTTTAACGAGTGGATAATGCATTGCTCCGACGAATGGAAGAGGCACATTTCATAGGGTATGGACCTTATTCGGAGGGCTATTGAAGAGCCGAAAGGGGAGCACGAGACGGATTTCGCAAAATAAAATCTTTCATTTTTGAAAATTGTCGACTGGAAGGCAATTGCAAAGGCGGCGATCGCTCCATTCGGTGGAACCCTTCCGACGAGTTTCATCGCCCAATGATCCCGGTCAAATAATACTGAGCGGCTAACTGAATGGGTAATAAAAACAAGCTATTATATTAAACCTCGCTTAAATAGATAGTGATGGTAGGTTTCCGCGAAATTTTGTGTTCACAGTGGTTCTATGTGAAATGGTATATCTCTTGCTGCATATGCACTCTTTTACTGTAAGTAAGTAAATAAATAAATAAATAAATAAATAAACTTATTCAGAAAATTATGATATGTGGAAACCAAAAAAGTACTCCAAAAACATTCGTATTGTGAGACACCTCTATGAAATCGCACAGAAAATCTTGCAGAGCGACAAAACTATTTATTGAAAAATTGGCTGATTTTTAAAAAATTTCAAATTTTTGGTAACGAGCAAGAAATCGAAGCCGAAGAAATTAAAATCCTTTTCCGAAATTATTTATAAATTTGCTTACAGGAGTTGGATTTAATAAAATTAAAATGCAATTTGTACATTAGACAACTTCTCATAAGTATTAGGTCATGGTGAAGCAATAGGTACCATGAGGACATCAATGTGGAGCTAGATATACGGACGAAGAAACGACAGCGGTGAATAATTTAAAGCCACGAAAACACTGGTTGTCACAACAGAAGACAGGGGAAATAAAAATAAAATGAGAAAAAGACAACAAATAGAGATATAAATAAACAATAAAGCAAACTTAAACAACCCGTTGGATAAAATAGAGACCTAAGTTAGGGTGACCAGCAAAACCGGGATATAACAAGATCTGAACAGGAAAATCCGAGATATAATCGGGAAAAATCCGGGACAACCTGAATTTTAGTATCTTTTTAATTATATGTACTTCAATTTAAAGTAAATAAGTTTCGCAAATGCAGTGCACAATTTTGTTCCATGTCTTGACAAATAATTTCAATTAAATGAATATATAAAAAATCTTACAACACAATATATCACGACTTAAAGGTAACAATTACTTTAAGGAAAAATAATAAAGTTAAATATGTATAAAAATAGCGTAGAAGATAAAATAACACTATATGGCTTTTATTTTATATAAATTTACATAATTTTTCATTAATTTTTTTACTACGCCTGCCTGTCTCAATCAAATTTTTATTACTTTTAATCATCGGAAAAAAACGTGAAATTTTATATTTAATTGAAACGCATATAACATAATGAATTTTTTGACGTCAAGGCTGTTTTTCTTGTCAAATCATACAACATTTATTTTCGAAACATTCTTTCTACATGTGCATTATGTGCCCGAAACACAAACCAAAAGCAACACAATTTCTTCATCTATGTCGTCTGCTCTTGAATTTAAATGCCGAAAAATAGGAATACCACCGATTGTAACAAGATTTAATAAGCAATTTTTATATTTTCCAATATAATGTGATTCTGATTGAAGACATTTATGACATTTTTGTGGCGAGGAGATTTCGTGAGGCAGAAACAAAAACTCCGGGACAAATGAATGTCCAGAAGAAGTCTAAATCTGGGACAGTCCCGGAATTTCCGGGACGTCTGGTCATGGTAACTTAAGAATCCCTCCTTCGCTCCATCCCGCCGTCACAATAACACATATGTTGCGCATAACAGAAAACCGCATTTCACGAGTATTTCACGGAAGAGAAAAACGCAATTGAGGCTTTACACGCAGGGGTCACCAAACTACGGCCCGAGGGTCACATGCGGCCCGCGCAGTGATTTTGTCCGGCCCGCCTTATCAGCAAGCGTATTCATTAGATATCATTTATGATATCTAAACGAAATTTTCCTAGTTTTTGAGTGAAATATACTTTAAATATGAGAGAATTACATATTACAGAATCGAAAACATTCTCAAAACTTGCTCTCTGAAATTTTCACGCGGCCCGATCAGTAACTTGAAAATGCCGTATGTGGCACGCACAGTGGATCATGATACCTCATGTGGCCCTTTCAGTAAAAATTTTGACGACCCCTGCACTTTACAGCATTGAATTCACACAAAAGCAAGATGACGTTGAAAAATAAAGAACAATACGATACCTGCAAACAAAAACTACTATTTTTCGAATACCGTCCGAGAGGTCTGAGCCGAAGAAGAGAAACGAGTAGGTACTGTTAAAGTTTTGAAGAAGTGAAAGAGGAAAACAAAAGAATAATTCCCAGGACGTAATCGGCAGATGGATACGAGAAGAGAAAGAAGGAGATAGGAAGACGAGGAACGATTTGCAGAAACGCAGAAGCTTAAGGGAGAAAAGAGGATGGGTAAAAAACAGAAACGGACAGAAACAAGGAAAGGAGACGAGAGAAATGAGGAGGAGAATGGAGGTGTGCCAGTGTGTGCGTGCGTTGTTAGGGAGATGGAAGAAGAAAAGGACGCAGGTTGGTGCGAAGTGTAGGCGGAGAGGGCGGAAGGAAAAGGCCTCGGGGCTTCTTGAGTGCCAGATGAGGCCCCCTTCTCCTGCGGAAACCCCTACGAATCGTCACGTGAGGGGGAGAGAGAGGGGGGATAAGGGATTGGCGGAATGATGAGGGAGGAGGGAGATGGGGTAAGGGAGGGTAGTGAAGGATGTGGTGGAAGAGGTAGAGTAGGATCCAGATTGGATTTTGGGTCCTCTCCCTCCTTAACACCAGCCTACATCTCTCTCCCTCCTCTAACTCCTTCTATACATCCTCCCCACCCCCTTTAACCTCTCTCCCTTTTCCCTCCTTCCTCTCATTCCCTCCCTTATACCTCTCTGGAGAGAGAGGGATGGAGGAGGGAAGAGTTCGTTTAGGGATCTATTCCTCTGTACCCCTTATTCCTGGTGGCTCCAAGGATCCGCCGGGCAATGAGGGACAGCTGTTTCTCGCGCTCCGAGACTGCTTTGCCAAGACTTAGGTACTTCCCCCGCGCTTCTTTTCCTCCGACACTTTTGATGAAGGATAGATTAAATATTTTCGCCTCGCTGCGACGGTGGGAGGCTCATTCCGCGTTTTTTTTTTCCTCCGGAAGGATTACCGTTCCGAGGAAGGCGGGGCAGGGCTAAGATACGCTCTAAGGTTACGCTAACGCAGAGTGAAAGTAAGGAGTAATCTTCGCCGAGGCGCTTAAACTTTAGACGAGAAGAGAAAGAAATTGCCAATCATGGAACGTGGAGGTGGATTGTATTAAGTACTTTATATACCAATTGGTCGACAAATCATCACGCGAATGAATGAAAAATAAACTGTTAATTTGAAGTAAACTGTTACATATCTTTCTCAGAAAAATAAATTCAAACAAAAATTTATTTTTTCCTCATCGAGATTCGATTCGAAAGACAATTATCGAGCTGGCATAGTGGCTGAAATTCAATTGACAATCGAATGGTTTCTAAATTAAATCCGTGTATAACAGAAATACTGTTTGCATAGTAACTGGATAGATATACCACCTTAAACAAAATTAGTTAAAAGTTTTGTTAATAAAACGTTCGAAGTGGAAGAATAAACTAACAAGCTAAATCTTTCGGAATCTTCTTATCGAGAAATTGAATTTATAAAGGATAAATAGAACAGCATAAACGCCTAAAAAAAATTAGGAATTATATTGACAAATTATACGACCTGCAAAGAGTTAAATGATCAAGGGCAAAGTAAAAAAAAAATAATTAAATAGGAATGAAACGAACCGAAAAGCCTCCGAGAAACCGCAAGAAATGAAGCGAATTTTGCCCGAGAGAGAGAGAAATCTCTCGCAGAAACGTCGCTTATTAATTCATGGAGTTTTGCAAAAATACCTTTTTCTTCCTCCTTTTGCTCTCATATCGACTCAAAACACCCACACGAGAGGGTGCGGAGAGAGAGCGGAAAAAGCTCGCGCCACTCTGCCTCGACACATACCTATACCATCCCGATAACGCACTTTTTCTTCCTATCGCCTCACCTGGGGTCCGAAAAAAGAGTCAGGGGCCCATACATTCGCGGGAAAAAAGCGACGACGCGCTCTTATACGCTCGACCTCCTCCTCCGCCACCACCGGAGAAAGAGAGTAAGAATTTCGGGAGTGAAAAAATAAAGAGAAAACAAAACAAAAACGAAAAGCTGCGCAAAGACTGCGCCCTCTACGCATGAGGGAGGTCACGACCAAGTGAGGAGGGAATCGCGTCACTCCTTTCCTCCTCTTCCCCCCCTTTCCTCCCCCCACCCCAAATAAAAACCACTACGGCGGCGCGAGAAGAAAAAAAATCCAACACGTCGACAAAACACTGTCGGAAAGTCGATGGAGACGGTATTTCCTTTTTTTCGCCCACGAGAGAGAGAGACCTGTTAGGTGGATGTCCATTCCCCGCACACTTGAGAAAGAAAGCAAGCAGCAGGTGGCGTACATAATTTAATGGAATGAGGACGAACGGGAGTGCTATTAGCGGTGAACGGGAAAGAAGAAGAGTGCGCGGCGTATGCAGAAGTACATAATACAGACGGAGCTCGAAAACCCCATGACTCTCCTCTCTCACTCCCGCGTGGAGACGCAGACATGCGCGATCGCTCGGATATCGATGATAAATTATGAGTGCTGGATTATCACTTTGGTAACGCATTGCAATGGCCGCGGGGGGGTAGTCGAGATCTGTATGCATGAGTCACTGGAAACGAGGAGAAAAAAAGAATTGATCGTAATGGATTGGCTGCGCGCAAAATTCTTGATGAAAGGTGGCGATGAATACTTGGCAAGTAAATCCGAACGATTATAGGTTGGATGACGAGTCGCCGGCTGCGATCGATAACTGGTTCGTTGGAAGAAGTAAAATACTGCGTCAACACGCGATATTCGTACTCCGCTATAACTCCGGTGCTAGGGGAAAATTGCCGTTTATGAACGACCTAATCGTTTTGTTTTTTTAGATTCAGTAATAACATTCGGTGTCGCTAAGCTTTCAAATCTGGGGTCGAATAATGGGCTATGACTGCAACAACAAAGGAATGATTGAGAAATATAAAGACGTTAAATGAGAAATATAACCCCTTAATCGTAAAGTTCAAAAATTAGAGGCACCCAGGTAAAAAGGGGGGAAAAGAAAGGAGATGAAAAGCCATAGAAAATTAATTGAGTGAGTGAATGTGCGAGTGACTTCAGTTCCCTGGCGTGGAGTAACACCCCATAAACCTGTAAGTTTGTATTTTTCACATTCATCCTTTCCTTTTTCCCCTTTTTCCTGTGTCTCTCTAATTTTTGAACTTTACGGCTAAGGAGTTATATTTCTCATTTAACATCAATTTCGGCGTAGTCTCCACCTTCACCTATCTATCTAAATATAAAGACGTACAAAAATGACGAACCGATAACCACACGCAAGAGCTGACTGGCCATATAACCTTTCGGTGCAATCACCGGGTCGGTAAGGCAAAGTACCGGTCTGCTGAAACTTACATATTATTTTTTGATCAATTAGTCATTCTTTTCCATGATAAAATTTTCTCTCCGCTATATTGCTTGATTTTAAATAAGATTTGATCCACTCTCCGTTAATAGTGCGATGGGATGGGGGCAGACCACGTGTTCTTCACAAATTACCGGGCCGTTTTATACCTCTCAGATCGTCCCTGTCTACACGCTAATACTGTATCGACATAATGTCTCCTCAGTAGCTACAAAAAGGCTAGAAAAATCAGATGCTCTAAATAAAGTGTCTACTCTTAGTGAATCACCACTGACGAAGCCTGCATTGTAGCCGACATAGGCATCTGGTTTTCTTAAACCCTTAATGGCCATTGAGGAGACATCTTGAGTCAATTTGATTTTAACCGAAGAATATGACATTTTCTTTAGAATTTTCAACAGCGAAATGTATTCATAATTGTTTTGATAAAGAGTATGCACGAGCATGACAATAACCTTCATCTCACAAAACCATAGCGCTATAAGTGCATCATCAATCTTTCCCCGATTCAACCTGAATATCTGCTACGTTTTATACCGGGAATAATACATCCCTCCATTAATAGAAAATGTCATATCTTACTGAACTGCGGCATTCCTCAAAGGAAAACAAGAACCTTAAATTCTTAACTCCCTCTTCCTTCCGAACACAAGATCGTCGACAAACGAAAGAATCAAAGAAAACAACCGAATTCACCTTTCGAGCTTGACGAAATTAAAGACGAGGTCCGCGAGGAAACACATAAGGTAGAAACTTGACGAAAAAACTGAGAATGAAGACCCGATCGATGTAGAAGAACTATTAGCACCTAATAGCCCCGTCTCCCCTTGACTTACAGCGGGTCAAGCGCTTGAAATGGATAAGAATAAATTAATTCCGGGAGCGCGTCAAGCCCTACCATCCAAAAGCACTCACACCTGGGACTCGGAAATAGCAGGCAGAAAGGATCAGGGTGAGAGAGAGTTTGAGAAGAGATGCGATGGGGAAGAGATGGGTAATGGGAGAAGATGGAAGAAGCGAGGGAAGATGATGCGAGTAGAAAGAAAATAGATGAAGGGGAAAGAAGATTGAGAGAGAGGAATCGCGTGATCTCGGACGGATAAAACGCAAAACGTGTCAGTAGAAAGAATATAAATAATAGAGAAAAGAACGATAACACGAGTTATAAAAAAGAGAAGGCTAGCCGAATCAGGCATTGCTCGAGAAGTGGTCGCGTCGTCAAAAAGGCGTGATTGAAAGGAAATTTCGAAGTCGACTGAAGAAGAAGGAGGAAAAGGAAAAAGACGAAGCTATCGTACGACTTAAATATGACGGGAAGCTATCAAGGCATAAAGGAAGTTGCGAATGACGCACATATTCTGCCCCAGATAAAGGGCTGTGTCCGAAAAACTTAACCAATAAATTATATTTTATAACCGTGACTCTTTTTTTGGCAATGTTTTCCATTGGATTTCCTTCCTCATCCTACCCAAATTGCTTTTCACTTTTCCTTTTTCATTAAATATACATTGGATGCCTATAATTATTATCACTGTTTATTGTAACCTAACGCGGATTCCAAACAATCAAATCTAGCTTAAGGATGTCCGCCGTTTATTTTTATCGATCTCTTAACGTTATCAATTAGATTTAACCCAATATGATCTATGATCACATTACGCAGCAACTATATATATATATATATATATATATATATATATATATATATATATATATATATATATATAGATGTCAACAAGGTGTTGGGATGAGGTTGAGTTCTCTCTCTGTAGCTGAAGAAGGAGTAGTTCCGAAAGCTTTACGTTTGTGATGTTTCTGTGTTTTTGTGTTATTTTACGTGTGTCGCTTCGACATCCCCGGGGCCTCGCCAACCTGAAGTCGTCTGATTGGTGAGTGCTCACTGGGTTTCCTCATCCCAACACCTTGTTGACATCCATATATTGTTATATATATTGTTATATATATATATATATATATATATATATATATATATATATATATATATAACAACTTACGGAAAAGGAAAGGTAAAATGAATATATGGATGTCAACAAGGTGTTGGGATGAGGAAACCCAGTGAGCACTCACCAATCAGACGACTGATTGGTGAGTGCTCACTGGGTTTCCTCATCCCAACACCTTGTTGACATCCATATATATATATATATATATATATATATATATATATATATATAATGAGAGAGACTGCGTGGAAGGACGGATGGACAAAATGTAGGATTATCGACTTAGGATGCGAAGATAGAAAATATGTGGGGTAACTGTGGGCGTAGGAACTAGAGAGAAGTTAGCGCGGAAAAGTAGCGTGGGACGAAAGAAGTCAGTGCGAAATGGCTGTCAAATCTTGCCGAGAAGGAAAGCTGGAGGGAGAGAGAGTGTCGAGGATTCGGACACTCGAAGGATAAAGATAAGGAGCAAAGAAGAATCGGGAGGAAAAGGAGCGAACGACGCTGGATTTCGGCGGATAACGGAAGAGGGATAAGAAATAAACGCGAAACAGACCGTAACGTATGAGAAAGGCGAAAATAATCGGTGAAATATGGCAGCGAAACGCGGCAAAGACGGAAAATACGTCGGAACGACATCGGAAGAAACGCGTCTGGTGAGAGGAGATAGAATAATGGGGAGAATGGGCGAGGGGAGAGGGTTAGGGGTCGCAAAGAGGGTTGCGGATGGTCGTGGGGCTGCTAGATTGTCTGCGGTGGACTAAGATTGGCGCCCCCTTTCCCCCTCCCCTCTCTCTATCGCACTCCCTCTACCATCACCTCTCCCACCAAGACCGCCGGTTTGATACCACGTGACGTTTCCAAAACCCACTCGCTCCCTATCCCTCCCTTTTTATACCTCCTCCTCCCACCTCTCTTTACTCTCCTCTCTTCCTATCCTCGCGCCCCCATCCCTCCTCCTCCTCCTACTCTCCACAGATTTAGGCAGCGCACCTGCTACGCACTGGCGCGGCAGGTGGCGGGATCCGGAACTAATAAATATGTCGCCGCTCGCTTCGACCCCCTCCTCGCACTCCTCCGCCTCCATTCCTTGCCGTATCCGACCCCTCCCCCTAACATTCCCTTCCCTATCCCCTCCCCTCCCACCAACCCGCCCTAAAAGCTATCCGTCTATCGTTTCGGTGCGGTATAGCTGAGCGATATGCGTTCGACCCACACGTCGATTACCGTTCGATTCTCTCTATTCTGATCGATTTAAAACGCCCGGATCGATGGCTAAAAAAAAATAAATAATATATTTATATAAATATTTTTCGTCGACGGGACGCTGCCATTTCTTTATTTTGTTCTCTAAATTTCCGCGTCGCTCTCTTTTTCGGCTGATTATAACAGTTCCAGTAGTACGTATCGTTTCGGTAGCGGAAAACCTGCCCATAATCCGGGGAGTCTCCCCCCTCCTCCTCCTCCGTTAACAGCGCGGCGGCTCCCCCTTCCATTTCCCTTCTCCCGCCATTTCGCTCGATCCCAAAAGGGGGCAGAACGCCTGTCACGGCGGCCATTCATCACAACGGGGCCCCAGGTTCGATTCTAATTGCGAGAGTTGGAATTCTTGCGAGGGCGGGGCCGTTAGGGTCTTTTTTTTACTCGCGTATAAACCCCACTCCCCTACTCTTTGCCTCCTCCTCCTTCTCCATCCCTTCCTAAAACCCCGCGATATATGGATAAAGAACGCGTGAAAAGGATAAATAGCTCCTGATGTCAAGGCTTTTCTCGGAGGAGTTTTTCTTCGTCTTTTGCCGTCCCGAGGCGCCGGTCTGCGCAAGACGTCGCTCGAGAGAAGTAGACCTCCCCGTTCCCCTTTTTCTGGATAATCCCGGAGGAAAAAATATCAGCTAGGTGGCGTGACGGATGGCTTAGTAATAGTTCTGGGACTTTGCCGCAGGAAAATGTTAAAGTATCCGCGCGTTATTTTTTTTTCATTTCGACGAAAGGCGACGTACGACTCAAATTACCGCCGAGATGTGTGTCAAATCTTCTTCCCCCCTCCTCCGAGCGGAAAAAATTTGCGATTCATTTGCGTTTTGCGGTGTTTGAAGCATAACGCACGCCGAAAATTTCCCTCGATGAAAGAAAAAAAACGCGACGGTTTTGCTTTACAAAAAATGAATGAGGGCGGGGAGAATCTAAACTAGCGGATATTGTTTCCTGAATGACTTTATCTTGAAAGCGATGCTCGGATGCTTCTTAACTGAAATACTTTCGTACGATAAGTCATTTTACGACTAGTGCTAATAACTAGTATATACTAAAAGAAGCATGTTCGAAAGTAAAAGAAGTCTATCCTGCCATGGATTACTGGGAATCTTCTTTCGCTAACCATGGCATTAACCTTTTATACAAACTGAAACACCCTGGTAACCGAAATTGCAAATGGAAAATATTCTATGGGACACGGATATTCCTTATTTGTGTCTAGTGTTGTATTAATAAAATGAATTAATTAGTTTTTACAAAAAAATAAGCAAGTCTCAGCGAGCTTTAGGACTTAATTTTCCATCAATAATTTTCACGGTTGGCAAATTTAATCAACAAGGTATAAAAATAAACATGTCTGATCAAAGAAAAAAGTGAATACAAACACTCGTTTTTTCGTTCATCAAGTAACATTCCTGGAGAAAATATTTTCTGGTTTGAATTGATCCGACGATTCCAGTTACGCAAGCTGAATCGAAGATACCAGTAAAATAGACTCTAAAAGAACAACTGCGCGAGAGGATATATAGCAGAACTACCACGATCGATTCTTGTGCAGAGCTCTTACGTATACCGTTACTCATTTTATTATCCCACATCCTGGGCAACATGAGTTACCCACACGACTTAAAGCATCGTAGATCTTATGCCACATCAGTTCGCCCGTAAATTCCAATTAAAATTTGGAACTCTTCTATTTTAAATCATGAAGAAAACTCGGATGAAGAGAATACAAATTCAGTTGAACCCTTTTATGACAATAAACAAGGGAAGGGCACAAGTAAAAATTAGAGATTTAAAACGTCGCTTTATCGAAATATGTAGTTGCCGAAATATTACTTCGATCGATCAAAATTCGAGTTATCAAATGTCGATTTATCGAATTAAAACACTAATTGTGATGTTTTCCATTAAGGGAATGATGTTTTTGTATAACTCTACATGTTATCGTCTTGATATAATTTTATTTTTGCTACATTTCCTTCAATTTATTTTGAATACAGTTACATGAAAGTAGGAACTATGTGGCTTCAATCTCACAGATTAAATAAAAATATAAAGAATGGTATCTTATCCGAGCAATCAAAAACTCTATTCCATATCTATTTTAAAACAGGCAATTTATCGACCAGGAACACAAACAAGAAAATTTATTCTTAGAATAGCATGATCAAATTGCAGAAGTTCTATATATAAGACATCCTCGATACAACTACTATTTCTTTACACATATGAACGCAATCAGCTGTAAAAAATCCTTCGCCAATCCTTCATCATTCACCAAACGTACTTTTGCACTTAAATTCCAACGGCAACCTTATAAAATAATTACATACACCAGAAGAGATAGTGTCTATGAAAAACAAACAAAATAGCCGAACGTCTTAACTCGACGATAAAATGATCCACACGGGAAAGAAACTATAGGAGAGGAAGCAGAGGAAGACAGGCGGGTGTCGACCATAAACAGACACGCAGCGCTCAAGGGCTGCCGAGAGAGAGAGAATGACGTAGAAATGCGTATCTGGAAGAAGAACAACACTGAGGAATGAGAGGGAAGGGAGGCGGATGCGTGAAGATGGAAGGAGGAAGAAGCTGGTGCACGAGGCCGCTTGGATTCCATTCCTCCCTGAGAACAAGACTGGCGTCGTTTGGCGCAGCCAGGGTTTACACTACGGGTGAACTGAAAACGGGGTTTGGATGGTGGATTTGAGAGGTGGATGGAGGAGGAGATGGAACGAGTCTGGGTATGGGGCATCTGCGAATACTCATTCTAATTTCCTGACCACCTTCCTACTTCCAGCCCCTATACCAAACTCATCCCTTCCTCTACTCTCTCTCTCTCTCTTCACTCACACCCCTCACTCGACCCATTCATCCCTAAACTTCTCCCCACCCTCTGCCCCCCCCCTCTCTCGCGTTCCTACCCAACCCAATTCTCAGCCCCTATTTCCCCAGACCGACGTACCCTCATGTTCGTTCCCTGCCCCTCCCCCTCTTCCCTTCTTCCTTTTACTCCTTACTCCTTCCCACTACCTCTTTCCTTCTCGTAAAATCTCACTCCACCGAGAAATCTTCCCATTCCGATTCCTCCTTTCTTGATCCTTACGCTTCGCGTCTCCTTATTAGCTCCCGCAGCAGTGCATGGTGGAGGGGAGGGGGGACAAATTCCTGAACCTTGGTCCACCCCTATCTTCCGCTCGGACTTAATTCCGCAATCCTAAATCTTTTCTCCCCCACTTCATGCTCTCTCTCATCTCCCCCGCCCTTACTCTAGTTCATTCTCCTCGCAGAAAATACGAGACTTTTCTTCTTACTTCCCCTTCTCACCCATCCTCCCATGCATCTCTCCCTCACATCTCCCTTTCTCTTACCATCTCTCTCTCCCTCTCTCCTCAGCAGCCCGCAGTTCTTCAACTAATGACACTTTTATTTTTGGGAGATTTTTTTGTTTTTTTTTTCATTCGCCGCTACTTCAAAAGCGGTAGAGAACACGTCCCCCTTCATAAAAAAACCCGCAGTCCTGTGATATGAAGATGGAAAAAAATGCAACAAAGGCGCCCGCCTCGAGTTCTCCCTTTCGCAAAGTGTTCTTTCACGGCGTGCGGGAAGAAATTATATTCACCTTCGAGATATGTAAGTGGCAATTCATCGAGATATATAATATAAATGATTAGATGAGTCTGGGCGAAAAGTTTCTGTAACCTGAGGATATCGTCGAATGACTGGGTATCGGACATCATATCTCGTCAGTTATATTCCTTAGCATGGATCAAAAGGCTTTAAAGTGAAGTCATTTACCCGTCCGCAAGCATAAAAGCTCTAAAATAGACCTCTCCCAAAATATTCACTACATTTTTACACAAGCAATTCAATTTAAATTGAAAATGATTATTGGTCAGTAAATTAGACCATTTTTTAGGACCACTTAGAAAATGCATCATCTATATTTTGGTCGGTTAAATTTCTGTGGGACCCTGAACGGTTTTTCTATCATCTCTGGGTCTTTTTGGAGAAAAAACATCGAAAACCTATGACACGGATGAAAATGAAAATAAAGATAATTTTCTCGACTGTCCCTGGCGTAACTTTGTGGAATAATCCCATATAAAGAAATAAAAACACTAATAATTTTACACTCTCACTTCGGTAACTATTAATTTTCGATGAGAAATAAGCCATTCGGAAATTTCAGCCAAGAGAAGATAACCAACAACAAGAATCGAACATTTTTAATAAATAAACTCATACTATTGTACATATTATAATTTCACACATAATACATAAAGCGATTGAATCGACGAGCAGCGAAAATTTCAAGTCTGTCGAACGAACAATACGAAAGCTCCAGGCGAATCATATAAGGGTGCAAATCTTCCAAGAATAGTTGAGCTAAGCAAAGACTCCATAAATATTTACATTTTGGCAAAGCCATTTTATAGAAGGAACTGCACAGTCTCAATCTCACTGCCAAACGAATTGAGAAGACTTGATAAATGTTTCGATACGCTCAAGATTATTAATGAGTTAAATCAACTTATCTTCTAATTTTCAAACATAATAAATAGCAAGAGAAATATCAGTTCGGAGTATTTGCTGAAGGCGAAAGACCCGTTTTCAATTCGTTAATTCAACATGAAAATAATTTGTTCTTAAACAACAAGAGCATCAATCGAAGTCTCGGTTTCTCTAACATCACTCGCCTATTAAGTCGCGTTAAACATGATTAGTTTTTCATGTGGCGGAACTACAAATTTTCGGGCTTCCTGCGAAAGTAATTTTTGGGACCTTTCATAACTCGTCGTTTAATATATAATACATAGATATAGATGGACCCGCTGGACCCCTTAAATCTATTTTCCACCCCACAATCGTGGACTCTGGGGTATTATAGTTTTGCCACTGAGCTATACTTTCTCGGCGATGGAAAAATATCGCGATTTGAAAATAAAAGTTTCACAGCTCACGCGCCCTTTTGAATTTGCGCCTCCAAATCAATTCATAATGCACTTGACATTTAATCCAAAACTTCTGTTTCTCCGACGCATCCGTTATCCCTGCCAAATGGACCACTTTTCCCATTTCGCGTTGATTTTCTGATGATGTAACCTTCTCTCCACACCATGCTTAAAACCCTTCCATCTTATTTTCCCACCACTCCCTGCTCCTTCCTCTTTTTCTCCCTCCCCCTCACCCCCATCTTCCGCACGCTCCTCTTCCTTCAATTGTCTCCTCTAACCTCCCGAGCGCCATCTGCCTCCATCCGCCGCCTCATCAGGGCGCCACCAGCACTTCCCCCACCCTCTTTCTCTTACCCTCAACCCCTTCCCTCCCCTCTTTTGCCATCCCCCCCACCGTTTCCGCACGCAACCCATACGTTGACACCCTGTGAACGGGGGATGGTGGAGGGGGGAAATCCCCTCGGGGTAAAAGTTTGTTAGATGGGCAACTTAAGGGTACATAACCCTCTCAGCTGAGAGCAAACACACACTCGCGCGGGAAGGTCCCCATCCATTTTAAGCCTCACTAAAAGTTTATCGTATGAAGATACGTGTCGCCACTTGGGTTTTTTTTAAGCCTTAAATTAACAACCACTAATTTTTCAACCTCGCCGTGGGACTTTTTATCACGAATGTCGAAAACTAATTCGATCTGAAAATTCGTCGAACAAATTATCCTTTTGCTTGAAATTAAATGGCCGACACTTTATTCAAATTTTCACCTCAGAATTCACGTAATATTCACGGGCTAGATATAATATGCATAGCTGATATAAAAAAATAAAGGTTTAATTCAGGTGTCCCAAACACGCGACCCGCATAGAGCATTTATGCAACCTGCGGAGTAAGATATGTACTTTATACGCACTATGATGCAATTTAATGTATTAATCATAAAATATTTTTTTAACTTTAAGAAATTTAAGAGATGTGTTTAGGCAATACTTCCAAAATATCCGTAGTTTATTTTTCATTCGCATTTAAAACATTCTACGCATCTGAGGTATAGAAGAATTTTAGTGAAATGGAATGCGGCCCGTGGATTTGGTACGGTGCCTTACAGCGTCCCGCGGATTTATTGCTATGCTATCAGGCGGCCCACGCATGATTTGAGTTTGAAACTCCTTTTTAATCAAGCCATCAATCTATCTTGTGATTAAATGTTGGATTTCCAATACGTGGATTGGCAATGATGCAAGAATAATCAAATGATATTTTAGGGTTTCCGAATAAGTGACAATGTTAAAACGGAATTGTCGCATATTATTCAGCCTCTACAAAATAAAAAATTGAGAAAATCTCAATTTATACTGTCCTTATAGCTTCTATATAACAAATTAAAAAAGTTTTTAAAAAAGAAAATAAAGCTTTCCAATGCATTTTAAAATTTAGATATTTTTCTTTTCATTGGTGAAGACGATGAAACTAAATTTTTCAAATTTCAAAAAGAGGATTAAATGACTATCAAAAGTCCAACGGCGACTGAACGGCATAGGTTTTATCGAACAATAAAGCATTATAAGAGCGAAAATAAAACTATAAACAACGTGTTTACTCTTAGATTAAGTCACACATAATCTAACAAAAAATTCCGACAGTCATCAGTTTTTAAATTACCGCACGTTAAATTATTTCCTATATTTTCGGAGAATAGTAAAACATTCCAATAAACGTTAATTTCCTCCCGACGGATCGCAGAAAGAATTTTTCCCCCCAGGCCAGGTCGCCTCAAAAATTAAAAATTCGGCAATTCGTGCAATTCCGACTCGTGAAGGAATCCTCTTTTTATCCCCCCGTTAAAAAACGGAAAAAAAATGAAAGTTTAACATCCGAATTTATATCCTCGCACCCCTAATTAAACACTACCAGTAACACGGAAAGGAAGGCAGTCACGGTTTACAAACACTAACGAGGTCGGAGAATCGAAGTCTGGTTTCCATTTAAAAAAAAGATTGGGAAGAGAAGGAGGAAGAATCCTACGCTACTACTCCTCCTCCTCCATACACCTGCCCTTATTTCCTCCCTTCGCAACCCGTTCCCATCCGCCACCTCTCAAAAACGTTGCAGGAATGTTTTTGAAGGGAGCGCAGAAATACAAAAGCCAAGCGCTCACTCTGATAACCCTTCCCAGCAGCCCGATCTCTCCCCTCCCGCTCCTCCCCTTTCTCCTCGCTGAAGGAAACCAACACATCTGCTCAGCGTCAATCGCTTCTCGGGCTGGAGCCAGCCGTGACCACTCACCTAACCGAGCCAAGCGAACAAGGCCCTCCTCTTCCTCCACCTCCTACCAAAACCCTTCCTCCTGCTCCCCCCTTCATCCCCCTTCCTCTCATTAAAAAAATAATAACAACGGCAATAATAATAAAAAGGAGGGGACTTCTGTTCTCGTCCGATCCGAACGAGAGGGTGAGATGTGCTCGTTTTAATGCCGTATCAAAAACGTTTATAATTTACAAAGAGTGCAAAACCGGAGAGTTTTGATGATCCTGCCGAGAAAATGATTGTTTTTTTCCTTTCCTTTCGGTCCTTTGGCTTCGAGCTTCTCGTCGTATTTTTTGATGAATATTTCGCGTGTGAATTATGATGACTTTAGGGAAAACGCGAGAAATAAAATCCACGAATTTAATCGAGGAAATTTTTGTTTCAGTTTTTTGCTTGTTTCTGAAAAAATATCTTGTTTGGGTCTGGGTTTGCAGAATATCCTCGAAGTCTATGAAAAAAATATGAAAATATGCTCTAGCTTGAATAGTAGAAAAACCTCATTAAAATTACTGATGTAACTAACAGTGTCACATTTGAATTTTAATATTGTTCTCCGACTTAAAGATTCATTTAATGCATGGAGAAATGTTGACATATAACATAATTTCGATATATAAGTCTTTATGGAATTTATGGCAAGATAACATTTATAGTGATTGTTAACATCTGGTATAAAATTTAAAATCAGTATTCTGTTTATTACGATCTCTCTGAAAAAACTTATAAGACACTGATGAACATAAGTTACGTATTTAGTTCCTTGATTGTTGATATATGGGTTCAGCTGTGTAATGTCTATTACGGCATTTTTAATGTGAGAAAAACTTGAAAGGGAACTTATTTTTCAAACTTAAACACGAAGATGTTATGAACGATTTCTTGGCACGGAAAACCTCTCAACCGGACGCGCGTGTCAGTTGTCAATATGACTCCTTCGGCCAGATGCACATTCTCGTGTCCTAAAAAAATATAGCTTTTTTCTGTTTCTCCACAAATCAGGGTATGGCGATCCAAAAAATCATTTTTACAACGAAAAGATAATGAAGATTAACATCGCAAAATAAATAAAACTGTTCGCTGCGCCCGACCAGCGACCCATCCAATATCACACACATCCTTTTCATAAACGAGTCCCGCGTCAATTTCACGAACTCTCTCGCCAAGGATGGAGTCTTTCGCAGTCTAAATTTGCATGCGGAATATAGCACAGGCCAAAAACTGACAGATGCAAGACCTCACTCGAATGGGAGGAAGAGTGCCGCTTTTTGAAAGTGGGAAAAAAAGAAGAGGTCAACGACCAAGGGCATCTTGAGATGGGGCGGAGAGGTGGGTATGAGTCGGTGAGTGTGTACGTATGTGTGCGCGCAAGGGTGCGTGTGTGCGGCTCATTTGGTGCTTCGAGAGGGTCCTTGAGGTCAATGGTCCACTCCCAAACCTCATATACCCACCCATTCACTCTCTGCTCAATGCAAGGCTTTCTGAAGTGACCAGAAGGGTATATTTTTTTGTGCGGACCACTTCAGATGGTAGGTGGGCCGAGTGGGTTTTCTCATCCTTCCTTAATCTGTTATAGTAAAAAACTTATGTTTTAGGGGAGTATTTCGCGACGGATGTTTGTGATAGATAACGACCAAATTTTCTAGGTGATTTTCTCCATGCCAACAAGTAAAATTCTCGCTTTCGCTGATTTGCATAAAATGCAATGATGATAAAAAAATACATCTAAAGTATATTTTAGGAAAGTTTTCATTGATAAAAATCGCAATTCCCCAATATCCTCGACCCTCCCTTTATTTTCCTCGAGAATATTCATTTGCATTTGATTAAAAATTAACAATGCGACTTATATATTTCTTAGGAAGAAAATTAACGGACCCAGATTTCCTTAACACGAATGCAATGATGTAACGTATGCAGGTATTTGAGTACTGTATTTATTCGTGTAATTTCCTTCACCTCGTATTTCCCTTTCCCACCATTATGAGGAGGGAATAAAAGATGTTTTAGAAAAGAAATTCATTGTCTTTAACAAGATGTATACTGAAGGAAATAGATGAAAGATAAATCTTTCAAGTGAACTTATACATTTATTACGTAATTATGAGGACTTCTTTTAATAATAACCAACTGTTACTCTTCTGTAACATCGTGATATCGTATTCTATACAAAACAGCTTTATACGTATGTATGTATGTATGTATGCCCAGTCAATTCGCCTCTCTTACAGCACAAATGGGTATCTCAGAGGAAGTGCAATGAATAACCGGGGAGGGAGGAGGGAAACCCGGTGCCGGCATTTGCCTGCTCTTACGAAGAACACCAGGGGGGCCAACAGCTTAACGTCCCTTCCGAAGGACGGAACAGCTGAATTTGCGCGGTCTCCTCAAACTACGCAAACAGGGGGCCGTGTGACCTTGAGAAAAATTCTACTCGCGCAAGATTCGTACCCGATGACTTTTTCAAGCATCGGGCGAGTAGCAGCAGCAGTCCTAACCACCTAACTTCATTCTTTCATCCAGAGAACGGTTTATGTCCCGACTTCGTATCTTAATTGTAAATAATTTTAAAAAGCAATTTTATATTTTTCAATGCTTTTTATGGGTGTTTAAAATTGGATAATGGGGGAATTTCGGATTTTTCCAGAGGTTGTACCCAATGACCTATATTCATGCCAAAATTCAGCTCTGTAGCACTTATAGAAATACCTTAGGTTTTATATCATATCAATACTATATTTATCCTATATATGTAAGAAGCGGCTACTTATAATGATATGAGTGCGTTGAGGAAAAGGCTGCTCATCGACGAGTTTCATTTCAGTTAAAATAACTGAAAACAACTGCCGAAATCATCAAACGAAGTAAAGCAGAAACACTTTCTCAGACTGCAGAGTAATCTATGGTTTTGTTTACATATCTCACGAAATTGGACACTTATTGGTGGTAATGGGCGCTGATTACAAGATGTGGAATCTGTTACAGTGTGAGAAAATGACAAAAACGTTGCAACAGTTACTATAATGAAGAATTTCTGGTATGTAGCATATCCGCTACATTGCGCATTTAAGAATTAATGATTTACAGTGCAGTTTTAGAGTATCGGAGAGAAGAGCGGCCATACCTACTAATATTTTGAAAATAGGTAATAAATTACGATTTTAGGAACGCATCTCCAGAAGTACCGTGCCAAAATGACCCCGCATAACGCTGATTCGGTTAGCGCTGTCGTTTTCAGGGACGCATACCCAGCGTTAAACGTGGTATGACTGTACAATCTGTAAACATTCAGTTTTTATTTCGGAAATAAACATAAAACTACTCCACAGAACCTTCGTAAAAAACAGTTGAAAAGTTCCAAAAAAATCAAGACCGAGTCCTTCCACCAAAAATCATTTAAAAATAACCGACATGCTTCGACTGCACGATTTTCCGTTCAAAATATAAAAAAACAACGAATCGAGTAGACTCGTTCGAAAAAGCAACAATTGTTTTCTAGACGTAGCTCTTTACTTACTGCGCTGTATACCAAAACGTACAGGTAAATATTTAGGAATCAATCGTATTCACTCAATAAGTAAACATATCAAAAGCTGGTATTCTCTACTTCCAATATGTAACGTCTGAACTGTCAAGAAAAAAATGAACGCAAATACAATGAATCGCTTGCAAATATATCTATACTAAATATGACTAAACATAAAATTAGTATGAAAACTGGATTCTAATTTCGGTGAACTGGTAATAAAAAATCGCATTTCTTTTGAGGCCCGTGATAAATTTTCTCCGAATATTTGCAACATTTAATAATTTTAAATTTAACATAATTTAAAAGAGCGTATCGTTTGGTCTAAGCTAAATGTTCCGTGATATTAATTCAGTTCTAATCAAATAATTATTCATTAAAAGGAAATGCTATCAATAAATAGACACATTCGTAAAGATGTGAGGGGTGAGAAAGGCCGCATCAAAATTGAATCATTAGATAGCTTCGAATCCAGAGCACCACAAGAGTTATGCAGACACGCTACAAGTGCGTCTTTCATGGTTTCGTAATTTAGATTCCTAAGGACGAATCTATAAGACGGACATGTCAAACTGGCGGCCCGCGGACCGCATGTGGCCCTTTCTGGGCCTTAATGCGGATCGAATGCGAATTTTTCTCAACTAAATCGATCGAGATTATACATAGATTCTTTATTTTTGTGAAAAGGAGACAAGATTTTTTTCTTAGTCATTGAAGTACAAAAGAACGCGTTTTCTAAATTTATCGTTTTTTGCAAAATAGATGTCCAAAATTAGTCTATTTTTTCCAACTCTGGCCCTCATTAAACAACTGTAACTTTAGTGAGGCCCTTCCATAACATCCTTTATTTAAGGCGGCCCTGATGTATCTTAGAGTTTGAAATGCCCACCGTTAGACATTTTGGTTTGATTCATACTTACACGCTGCTAAGCAAAACTAAAACCTCGAGGGATGACAATAATAAACTGTCCTATGAATAATTTGTAACATAAAATTCCAACGCAGCATCGAGCAACCACGAACGGGAAAACATCTTCGAATCGTGTTAAATTCGACACTCAAAAGGATAAACACTATTTATATTTTAAGCGAGAACTCTCCCCTCCTCTCTGAAGGACACAAGTACAGACAGACAAACGAGCGACGTGAAAACGCCACCGCAATTCGTAAAAACAAAAATAGCGAACGGAATAAAATGAAAATAACCGTTCGGAGAGGCGTTTAAAAACGATTTCGTCGGAGTCGGCACCGCCCGCAAAAACGTAGCGCGCTCCTCCCATTCTGCTTCTAACCCCCTTACACGCACCCACAAACACACCGACACGCGCATTACATCTCACTCGGCCCGAAACCGTTTTCCGAGAGCAGAGAACGTTTGGAGAGGACAGTAAATAGAGGAGGAGACGGAGTGGAAGACAATTTCTCCCCGATCGGAACGACGCTAGGATCGTTTTCTCGGTCGCCTAGGAAATTTGGGTCGCAAGTCGTCTTCTCGGTCCAGGAGCACATGGGGCCCTTTTCTTCCCTCTCTCTTGTATCTCTCTCTCTCTCTCTCTACCAACTCCCCTCTCTTTGCGGCAAGGCAGACGAAAACACGGTTTCCGGCCTATAAGCTCGTAGTCGGTGAGGAGAGGCAGGAGGAGCGTACGTCTGTCGCGTAAAGGGAAGTATCTTTCGTAAAGGGTAATTGACGGATGTTAAAAACACACAGACGCACCAGCTAGGAGGAGGCGATATAACGTCCCACGCGTCGGACATTTAAAGTGTCGGGATGGTTGGAGAAGTTCCATAAGTTATGCGCGAGGAGGAAAAGGATTTAAAGGAGGGAAAAAAGAAGAAACGTTCGAGAGACATTTGATGGCTCGTGGCGTGAAGATTTTTGGAGACCCTTCCTGAAGCTCGAAAAGAGTAGAAACGCACAAGAATAATTTCGTGATTTATCGCCGTGTTGCGTGAATCTAGAAATAAACTGGGCAAGGAAATGAATATGGTGCGAATCATAGAATTTTAACTCAATGATCCTGGGTCGGAAAGTGAATTATTTTATTAATTTGATAAAAAATTTTCCTTTTATATTCGTTGCTGTGCTGGCCTTGGTAGAGGGGTAGTGAGCGTGATCGCGGCTTCGAATCCTACCTAGAGCATGGTTGTATATGATCGTCTTTGTCGATACCGTTATTACGCTCATTACAAAAGGCCGCTAACGGCTGTTTATTACCTATTTAAATCAAATAAACACATTAAGTATTCAGAAATAACCGAAGCTGGTTAATTAAAAGATTTCTCCAAGGGTAAATTTGAATAAAGTAAGCGCAATTGTGTTTGCAATCGAAATATTTCACAATATCCTGCGAACTCGATAAAGAAATCCATGGAAATTAAAAACTATTTTTGAAAAAAAAATATTCCCCAAAGCACATCAAAAGTGAAACTTAGGGGTTTTTTTTTCAACGTCCTTTTACGTTCCAATGACGCAGCAAGATAAATCTCTAACACTTGCGCTCTCTAAAATACATCCAAGAAGGAACACGGAAAGAGCTTTCCAACGGCGGCCCAAGAGAGTAAAACGAAAGTGACGCCAAACGAACTTTATTACCGGCGACTGAAAGCTATGCTCTTTACCTCAAACACTCTCGAAGACTCGAAGCGTAACGCGGTGAATACAGTAGTACACGTCCTAGCAAACAAGGAAACCTAGGACCGACAGCGAAACGAATTCGAAATCGCCGGTTATCGTCTCCGACGGCGCAAAACGACTCGTGGAGGTGAGAGAGATGAGAAAGGAAACAGGGAAAGTGAGGGCAACCCACCCCGACACCATCCATCCGTCGCTTATCCGTCAAGAAACACGCTCACTATCTCTCTCCCACCGTCGCCGACCCGTGTGATGCCCTCAACCCCATCCCACCACCCCCCTCCGGCCCCTTCCACTTCGAAACAGGACCTTCCCTTCACACTGCCAACCAGGTTGCTAAACACGACGTCCAGTTCCCCCCTCCCATCCTCTTTCTCTCTGGAGAGTCGCAAGGAGCACAGGTTTCGCGTCTGGAGGAAGAACCAAAGAGTGGGTAGAGGACACAGGGTAACCTTCTCCCTACATCCCTGATCTGCTCATACTCTTCCCCGAAGCATTAGTTCTTCTCACCTTAAATCAGTATTTTCTCCCACTCACCTCTCTACCTGTTTTCTTCTTTACGTTACCTCTTTCACCTCTTTCTTCCTCCCCGATTTCGTGC
The DNA here is from genome assembly GCA_028673005.1 of Tanypteryx hageni. Lineage (NCBI taxonomy): Eukaryota > Metazoa > Arthropoda > Insecta > Odonata > Petaluridae > Tanypteryx > Tanypteryx hageni. The sequence goes on from CM054117.1 coordinate 47,479,496, forward strand.
CAATCCTACCGCTCCTGCCTCACCCCCTCTTTATCTTTACGAAACCTATCACACTTATCTCCCTCTCTCTCACACACCTTCATCCCTCCCTTTCCGTCCTTCCTCCCCCTCCTTCTCCTTCCTTCCTCACTCTCCTTCACCCCTCCCTCTTAGTAAGGTGGAAGACTCAATCTCGCCTCAAATAAAGACCTTATCTAATCTAATCTCCTTCATCCCTCCCTCTCCTACCCCTCTATCTCTCCTTCACCTCTTCCTCCCCTTCATCCCTCTCCTTTCTCTCTCCCTCTATTTCCTCCTTTCCTTCCTCCCTCCCTCTCCTTATCCCCTCGCTGTCTCTCCCCCTTCCTCCGTCCTTCCCTCCCTCCCTCACCTTTCTACTTTTCTACCTTCACGTTTCCCCATCTTTGCTTTCTCCTGCTCACTTCCTTCTCCTCCACTCTTTCCGCCCCTCTTACTTCACACTTCATCTCTTAGCCTACTTTCTCCTTCCTTCCATTTTATTTCTGCCCTCTCTCTCTTCACTCTCCTACCATCAGCCACTTTCACTCTCTATACCCTGCTCTCTACCTTCTTTCCAGAGTCTTTCTCTTTCTACCTCCTTTCCCCCTATTCGTTCCCTCTCCTACCATTTCTGTTGTGGTTTCTTTCTAACGCGAGATAAAATAAGTATCCTTAAACACAAACGTTGATGCATATCAGCGGTGTCTAACGCAGTAGCCACTAGCCACATGTGGCTAGTCTTCTGCAGACTTGTGGCTAGCCGGTGTTCCTCATAAGTCCTTTAATTATTGTTGGAAATAAAAAACGGTGAGAATCACACTGTTCGGAAAGTCCCACTTTCTTCTCCATTTCTATGCTAAAATATTTAGTTCGACGGAATGTTGTTTTCACTACACATTTGCAGACGAAACACAGTCACGTGGATAGTTAATCTTCTGGAGCAAGGCCTCCCGCAGCGCTATGCCGTGGCTAAGAACATTTAATTCCTTTCTTATGACAGCGAATGGCCTTAATGACGATAATTTGTCATCATTTCATTTTATTTTTTCTCGGGAAAATCTTTGTACTCAAATGCCAGGAGACATGATGGACACTTGTCAAAATTATTAGTTTTATAAGGGTTAACCCTCTGAATCATCGTCAGTTTGTGAAGTTGTTGAAAGAAGCAGAATCAGATTTCAGCGAACTTGTCTATTTTGCAAAGGTAAGGTGATTAAGTCGTGGAAAAGTCTTCCAATGATTTGCCGTGACTTTCTTGCTGAGATAGGAAAGTTGGCAACATACGCTGTGATCGAGGATAAAAATGTGGCAATGTGACATTTTTTACCAACATTTCCGCCCACCTGAATGAACTAAACATGAATCTTTAGGTAAAAGGGAAACTGATTTGTGATATGGCAAAGTGTGTTCGAGAGTTCAAGACCAAACAGAAACTTTTCGTGTCCCACATGAAGATTCGAGACTTTACACATTTTCCACTTCTGCAGTAGAATTCTGAAGATAAAATCTTTGACCAACAGCGCTATGTCAAATGGTTGGAGCACCTGATTGGTAAATTGAACAAGCGCTTCTCTGATTTTTCATATTTTGAGCCCGCTTTTTAGTTCATGCGTATTCCGTTTCACTTGGACATTTGTAATCATCAACTATCTAAAGATCTTGCTGACTTGCTTTCAATGGATAGGTACAGTTTCGAAGAAAATTTGATTTCTCTCCTAAGCCTAAGCAGTTATCAGCCGAAAGACGAATCCGTCTTAATACTTTGGCGTCAGCTTTCCAAGTCAAATGAATAAACAGTAATAATAAGTTTATTTACACGTTCGTAATAATAACAGTAAATAATAAATAAAGCCTTTTTAATGATATAGTATTTATCTTTCTTTATTTTTGCTTTATGTGGCTAGTATTATTACCAGCTAGCCATAATTGCGGCTAGTCTCAAAATCCCGTTGGACATCGCTGATGTATATCCTATACATGCTCGACTACGATAAATTCTGGAAAGCAAGAGAAAAATTCTGTCTTAACCATGAGCCGAGCCCGGGTCTTCCACCACAATCCAAGTAGGAGACACTTGCTCAATTCACGATCAAGGATGAATTTTTTTATGCTTTCCGGAATTCATTCTAATTATCCTTAGTTTGTCACAACAAATGTCTTTTCTTTCGATTTCATCCTGTTTTCTATGGGATTCGGTGCTTCCCGGATATACCGCGTTATGACATATTTCGCGGTATATGCTATGGTACGGTCCTCTTGACCCAATCCTTCACGTTCCAACAACTTTTTATTTTTCAGATTTTTATCCTTTATGACGAATACAAATAACAAAACAAAAATTAATACTGATGTCAACGTTAAATAATATGTAGAAATATTTCAAGCGTGATGTATAACAGGTAAGGAAAACCGCTGTACATCAGAATTTGGCAGCCATAATCGAGAAATGCCGAATGTTAATTACGTTTTATCACTTCTATTACATTTTATTTTGCGCGTGACTACAGTTTTAAATGTAAAAAAAGAACTTCACTCTCGATTTGATTACTTCTCTATCTGTCCTCCCATCTCTCTCCCTCTTCCCTCTCCTTACCCTTAACCTCTTTCTCTCACCCTCCACCATCTCTCCCCTCCTCTCTCTCTCCTTTCCCACCCAAAGCAGGGGCAAATCCCCCGCCCAAAAACGTCCGCAAACGCTGCGCAGACGTCTCCGAGAGCGTCTTCGCTCGGCGTGCGCGAGGTTGGAAGAAAGTTTTTTTTTAAGGTCGGCAGATTATCAAGGAGGGAAAAAACGGAAGAATGCCATTTTTTGGTGAGGGGATGGGAAAATAGAGAAAGAGATAGGTGTGGCGGAGGGAAAGGGGAGAGAATGGTGTTAGTCCGGCAGACTCTCTCTCTCTAACGGGTACGAATGTTTATTTTCCATCTCCACCGAGATGAAGAGTTGGACTACCTACTCCGCTTTCGCCTCGCGGAGAAAATATTTTTCGAAATATATGGAACTTCGTGGGACCGAAGCGAATGCCATCCCAGAGGGTTGTGAGGAGAAGGGAATGTTTTCTTTTCTTTTTTTGCGCATCTCCACATCCCTCTCTCTTTCGTTGTGGATTTGTTCGCCTAAACGTTAATTGCCTTACTGGAGAAATTGCTAAAATAATTCACGGCTCGATTGTTTTCTTCATAAGCATTCTGAAATCTCAGAAGGAAACGATTAAAATGTTATCATTGGGCAGATTAGCGCTTTCTGAAGTTGCCGCAGGTTAACACATAGATTAGTTCTGTTCACTCTGTCCGAATTACGTATCTGCAAAATCAATTTAAATATAATATTGTACATTTTATCTCCTAGAAAAACATCTCATTAAAAAGATAATTCGTGTAAACTTAATTTTTTATATTTCGGTAGTTTTGTTGACGGTTTGTAATTACGATGCGTTATAAACGTCAAATTAAATGATATTCCAAATAATACCAATATATTGGTATACAATTATATAAGAATACTTAGAAATGTAATATTATATTATACCTTTTATCGCTAAATTCTTATCTGGTTTACTTTCTTCTCAAATTGTAACCTAAGTCAAAAGAAGGTGCAAGCCCATCAGATATATATAAATAAAAACATTTGAACTGCGGTAGGTCATAGCAATGCATATAACCAGATTAATAAACGTCTGCTTTGTATTACCTGTTAATGAAGGTCTCCTAGAATGTTTATTATCTTCGTATATGGTTTCTTTTTCGGCGTGATCATGTGATTGCTACTCAAACAAGCACACAGAAAATAGGACGCCAGGACTTATACATATTACTCATCGTTAACTGCCCAAGCATTGATTTTCGGCGCGATCGGTACCGACAGTCGTTTTTAATCCCTTGCAATTCGTGTGTTGTTCCGCATACAGCTGTCGGATGTATAGGTAAATAATTCGTAATTTGTCTCAGAAACGATTTTTAAATCGTCGTAAAATTCCGATTCCTCGGTTGCACTCATGTATTGTATTTATGTTAGAGACGAAGCAAAAATTTATAATAAAAATGTATTTGCGCTCAGTTAGTGATTAACTCATACTGGTACAGGGTGCAACTCGAGGCATAACTCCATATTTCTCCTTTTGTTCAATTTCAACGATCCTGTCATTTGTTTACGTTGCATTTGTCAGTTAGGCCACAAATCAAAGCAGGACGAATTTACTCAAAGAAATAATTAGGGCTTAAAGACTTTTATTATAGAGATGTCTAACACAACAACAAAACTCATAAGTCTAACTAAGCATTATAACTCGATTCTGTGTGTGAATAATAGATAAGTCGAAGATTGTTTTATTTAACGATAATATTCCTACGCGCTGACTTTACCTGAAGGAATCTCCAGATTATGGTAAATGGCTCACTCTTTGTATAAAACCTATTTATGCCGGATCATAGTTACGCGCGACAACAGTCTTCGGCCATTAGAAGGTAGCTTTTAAAAATAGAGATTGTTAAACGTGACATTTGGTTAATGATAGGTTAAGTTGATTTTTACTTCCTTGATTGAAACGCCAGCTTTTGTCCACTAACGAAATATGAGTCTTCGTGTGAACTTCAGGATTTAACATAGTGGTTGCCCATCTTCTTTACGTTCATCAGCGAATGTGAATTTTATCAATGAGTGATCAAACTGATCTCATTGTTGAGGGAAAACTGAAGGTGCTTAGCATACAGAGAAACCGGAGGAATATGTCAGGCAAAACGATAAAGAAACAATCATAAAATGTTACCAAATTTGCGAAACAAACTCTACCTCGTCCGTTTAGCGTTAATCGAGAGCACTCGCAACTGATCATCGACTATGCTGATTTTGCAATGATTTAACATCTACTGAAACCAATAAAAATTAATCTTGGTATCAGTCAGTCATCCAATGGTTGAATACTGAACTAATTTGTTACCACGAACCCCGAGAAAAAGCGATTTCATTTCTATGGAAAGAATCTAATAAATTACCTCTATACTAACCACGGACAAGTGGCTATATATATATATATATATATATATATATATATATATATATATATATATATATATATATATTTAAAACTTAAATCATCATCCAAGTTAAACGATAATCTGAAAGAAAAAAAATCACGGCGATATCGGTGGGAAAATTACGACTCGCACGCGCAACAACTAAAAAAACGAGTCCGATGAAGAAGAAACTTCCTCGCTCGGTCGATACCCGCCTTGTAAATTAATCCCCCAGAAAACAATTACGTGGTCCATCATCTAGACTCGCGTATTTAAACCGCCAGCCTCGGGCGTCGAGCAAACACACGCATTGCGAGTTCCGTCGGGATGAATTCGGTATCTCCGGAGGGAGGAGAGAGATAGCGGGTGGGTGAGTGGGTGGGAGAGAATGATGAGAGAGAGAATTTCGGGGAAAGGACAGCGGGCGCGCGTGTGTACGTTGTCCCTTTGAGAGATCCTCGATAGGCAGCAATCATAAGGTGAAATACATGCGACGCCATAGGAGCCAATTTGCCTTGTGGCCAACTTCAACAAATACACAAAGACACGCGCGCGACCGCGCAAACACACGCGCGCGCGCACACACGCATACACGCGAGAACGTTGAAAGTGCGGGAGAGAACCCGGGGGAAATTTGGTCGTTTTGACGCAAATTCGAAACGGAGGAGCGTAGCGCAGCAATTGAAGGAGAGAAGATAGCAGAAATGCGTTTCTCTCTTTCACCACAATCCCTCGCCACACTCCATCGTCGTGCTCATTCGGAGAAACGGCATACTTCGCCGGGAAATAAGCTGCGATAATTTTTAGGCGTTCTTAGGGCCGACCTTTGAAGAGCGCGCGAGCAGCGCGCTTCGTATCATAAAGTGGACATCATCGAGTGTGTTTTTTTTTCCGAAACGCTCGATAAATTGATTGACCGGCGCGAGTGCCGCTATAGAGATAAAAGAGTAAAAGATAAACACTAGAATATCTCTTTTTTAATCTGGATACAAAATTCATTCGCTGTTTTCGATCAAATATTTTCGGGCATCGATGTTCTGCCAAAAAGAGAACGCGATATATGTTTCGCGGGTAGGCATAAAACGTTATCCAAACACGAGTAATAAAACATGAATTTCAAATGCGGCTGCAAATCAAAAGTAGCTGTTGAAAAGAATTAATTCATACCGTCTGTTTCGTCGATTTGCCGCATTTCGCAGGAGGGGAAATTACTGTGCTGCAGCAACATTATTTTACAACTTGAGCCGGAAATCATGTTTGTGAAAATTTGGGTATAATTCGCGCTCGAATAAGAAACCACCACTTGCTTAATACACGCCAGCGCTGAAAAAAGACTTTCCTAGGAAGTAGTTATCGTCATTTTTTCAAATGACGTCCAACTTTTTTCTTGGCGTAAATGGTTCTCGATGCCCTGATTCTGAAAAATATTTCAGCATGCACTCGTTTTTCCTAACTTCATTTCTAATTCCAGTAAATAGGATGCATTTAAAACACTTTATGTCGAAATTATCACCGCCATCTTCTATATTGAAAAATATAAAAACATTCGTTAAAAGCAAAATTACTGCATTCTCTCAATTATCATACTTGAAGATTCCTCGAGCAATCATACCAGGATTCGTAACTGATTTTTCGGTCTCAAAGTAGCCATTCGTTTTGAAAATAAATAAACATAAACATTATTTATGTCATATAAATAAAGTAAAAAATATCTGGACTGTACTACTAAAAAGAACACTCAATTTTCCCTTATAGCAATGTGAACCATTAGAAATGAAAAATGAGTCCTAGTAAATTCTTTTCATAAAACTCTGAGCGCTGTGAGAATACATTTTGAGACAGCATTCCTACTTTTTTGGCTAACCGAAGCCAGGTGTTTTAACTCAACTTTAAGCCCATATCACACCAAACCATTATTTTTTTATATTGCACCACATTCGCAACAAATCATTTAATTAAAATGCATAAATATCCAGGCAGAAAAAACAGTCTAAGTTCTCACTATTATTCTTCTCTCGAGAATGACTGAATGAAGAAAAATTAACGTATGAAAAAGCGCAATCAATTACCGTTTGCGGTAGTGTAGGAAATTACAAGAAATTTAAACATAAAGTCAGGAAAAAGCACCTGAACATTAAACGGACACCGCGAAAACATTGCTGGATGGTTATTAGTGTTTTGAAAAATACCCCAAAAAATAGAAAAGCGGTAAAAAATTTTGAATGGATAAATCATTTAAAATTCGCACTGAAACGAATTAACGCAATAACATTAGCGAACGTCGTCATAGCAATCAATTAAGCCAGAAAGGGAGAGAGAGAGAGAGAAATAAGTTCGTACAAAATTATCCAAAACGAAAACAAAATATTTAGGCGCGCAATCCATCGCTCGTTAAAACAAAACTCGGTGGCCATCACACCGCTCATTAATTTGCGATGAAAATAAAATATTATGAACCCCCGAAGTAAAATACCCCTCGCGTGCTATAACGCAACCTTCCCCGCAAAGTACTAAACTCGGCGTTATTTGATTCCCCGCCATTTACCATCTTCCTCCCCCTCCTCCTACCATTACCTGTCTCCTTTGCTTGATCCCCATTCTTCTCCGATCCCCTCGCTTCCCTCGGTTTGGTTATCCGCCCCCCACCTCCGCCCTGCACGCAGACTCTCTCTCTTTCTCTCTCCCGCCCTATCTGCTCCCACCGTATATCCACCCTCGCTCGTCCGTCCACCATCCACCCGCTTCCCACTCCTTTTCCACCAAGGCCTGCGCTGATGAGATAAACATTGACGCTGGAACCCATCCCCGACGAATACAATTTCGAATTTGGAATGCCAGCGCCTCTCATCCCGCAAGAATACCTCCCTCCCTTTACTGTACTCCTCCTTCTCCCTTCCACTCTCTCTCTCTCCCTTCTATCTGAATCCGTCTCACCCTCGATTTCTCTCTACCTTCATCATTCTCCTTTTTCTACCGCTTTTTCCCTGCCTTTCCCATCTTCTCCTCCCCTCTCTCAATTCCTCCCTCTCTCATTCTCCTCTCCTTTCCTCATTCTCTCCTCCCCTTCCCTCATTCTCTCCTATCCCTCAATCTTATCCTTTTTCCATTTCTCTACAATACCTATCTTTCTCTCTCATCAATCTCTCCTACCTCTTCCTCTCCCTTTCTCATTTCCTCTCCCACTTTCACTCTACCTTGTCCTTTTTCCCTTCATCTACAATATCTCGTCCTCTCTATCGCACCTCTCTCCTTTCTCTCCCACACCCTTTTTCGCCATCTCCCTCTACCTTCATTCTCTCTTTTCTCTCTCTCTCTTATCGTTTCCCTCTCATACCCTCGCTTCTTGGTCCTTCCCTCCCCGCTCACTCTTCTTTCCCTCGTCTCACATCTCTCTACCATATTCTTTTCCCAGTCCTCTTTCTCTCACCTCTCCCGTCCCTCTCCCTTCCTCTTTCTTTTCTCTCTCTCTCTCAACCTTTTCCTCCCTTCTCCATTTCCCTATCTTCCTTGTCTATGTCTCTTACCTGCCCTCTCACTCTCCCTTCTCGTTACCTTCCCATACCGTCGGTCCTCTGTCCTTCTCTCCTCTCTCTCTTCCTCTCTTTACCTTATCCATTTTCTCATTTCTGTAGGATTTCTAAACCTTCCTCTCTCCCTCACTCCTTTCCCCTTCTTTACTTTCTCTTCCACCACTTTCCTCCATTCTTCCTCTCCCTACCTTTCTACTCTCCCTCTCTTCTCTTCTCCCTCCCATATCCTCGTTCACTCTCTCCTTATCTAAGTTTACTTCCATCACACCATCTGTCTCACCATCTTATCTTTCCTCTCCTTCCATGTCATCTACTTCTAGCTTTCCTTTCCTGCATTTCTTTCGCACCCTATACACACTCACTATCCTCACACTGAGCAAGCACCTTTTCTTATCCTTTTTCATTTCAACATTTCGCAGTTTCCTCCAAAGCAGTGATCCTTTCCTTCCGCCTCCAATCCAATCCATCTTTCTCTCTCTTACGCCCTCTCGTACGACATGCGATTCCTATCCCAGGCTAGCAATTCTACCTCTACGCTCTCATTCCTCTCGTTAAGTTTCCTCCCTATTGACTTCCTTTTCTCGTTTCTTCATACGCTAAGACACCCATACATGATTTCTATTTACATGTTTTCGGTTTAGCACGTATTTCTTTTTGAGAAAAAACCTCCAACTGCGCGAAAATCAATTTCGCTTGAGCATGGTTTCGAAACCGTCTCCGAACGTAAGACAAGTGAGGAAAGAATTGAAGAGGAAATTACAGAAGGCACTACTTTTCACCGACTGTTCTCTTTCTAGCAAAGTAAAGAATACAGACGTTATGTACTACTGTTTGCCTACGTTTGTAGCAGCATGTACTTTTTAATGATTTTTTTCGATTACTTCTCATTAGCAAATCTGAGATCCACCACATTTTTATCAGGTCTAGCCCTCATACAGACCAATGTTTTCTCAAAATATGGCTTCTCCCAGTTGCAGAGTTTTAGACTGACAGATGGACAGACAAACCGAATGCATAAGCGCTATTTTATTTAGAAAAGAAAGCGCTAAAAGTCACAAGTTTTTCAATTCTACTAAATAGGTTATAAAGAAGGACAAAGGAAGCAATGCTGAATATAAGGTGACTATGTTGTCGCATGTTGGGCTCAAGCCAGCCCTCGAATGTAATCTCATGTGCCCCTGTGCTAAAACCTAACCTTCTTGGCACGTTTTCTCTTTACACCAGTGCAGTGAAGCCCAACCTTATTACATGGTGGGCCGCATTTGTAGTTGTGAATGCCTCGGAGGGCCGCATTGGAAGTCACGAGAGCTTCGGCGAGCCGGATGAGTGTTTAAATTAGAAGTTACCAAGGGATTCTGCGGTCTCATATCAGCGAAAATCAAGTCTAAATAAATTAATAGTGATAAAGCTCCACAAGAAAATGTTTTGAGACGATAATTATACTAAAAAAATTGACATTGTCTATATATAATTTTACCCATCACATTTTCATCATAGCTTCGCGGGCCGCATTTGGCCTATGGGCCGCGGGGGCCTCTGCTTTACACTATCTTACCGACTGGCCAACTGAGGATTGAATCTTGGTTTCCGAAATACGCATCTATACGTTTTATGAGGAAGAGCGCGTGTGTGGTTCCCGCGTGTGTGAACCAAGGGGTCCCTGCCGTGGCGTAAATTCTCCATAATCCGGAGTGTGTATGATTGTGTTGGGTTCCTGGCCTGTAGTGATTTCCCCTAAACCGGCGTGTGGGTACTTCCTTTTTATGGTTATAAGGAGGTTTTTTATTAATTTTATCATTGAAAATGGTTTCGTTTTCCTCAAATCATTTAAATGACGATCATATGAGGTTCATTGAGGTTTTGGTGGGAATATTCAATAGTGTTTGTCAATTTTATAGCGTGAAAACTTGTGTCTGCAAAAAAATAGCGTACTCGAGTAGTCTTTTGAATCAGGAAACGTTAGTTTCTAATCAACCACACTTTCATACTAATTCATTACCTAATGTGAAACTTTTTATACGAGCCTTGCTATTTACTAGCGGTTATTACGCATTAATAACAATTTAACAAATTTGTCCTTGTAAACGTAGAGGAATTAGGGAAACATAAGAAAAAACCAGGCTTTGGAATGATCTAAACAACGTGGTCAGCTGCTATGAATCTTTATAAAATCAACAACAATATTAATTTGCACAAATATATACTACAGCCTTATTTTGTTATGCATGTACCATGATTAATCCGTTTAACTATCTCATATGACCGCAAGGACTAGTTATATAATTCCGTTCCAAACAAATAATTAATCGACCTTTACAGTTCGTATAGCTACCCTCCCCTTTTTCTTACGATTCATTCTCATACGTCACCTCCTCCCCTTTTAAACACTTTCCTTCCTCATCCAAATCATTCTCTCTACTTCCCTTTCACCCAAATCATTCTTTCATCTCGTAAATTCTTCCATCTATACCCGCTCTTGGTGTCTCTCCCCTCATGCTTATCCTCCCCTCTCATTCATTACACTGCCTCGCGCAATATCGCTTCCCGTTGTCCCTGCTTCCTGTTCGTCCCGCTTACACGAGAAAGCGACAAGAGAGAAAGAGAGAGATGGTTTGCGCTTAAATAAGCGTGCCACCGGACTCTAGCGGTAAGAGTGTGTTTGTGATGGATGTTCGATTCCCTTTCTTCGGTAATTGGTATTCCGAGGTTTGTTTTTTCCCCCTTTTGTCACTTCCGCATCTAATGCTATACCTCTATCCCTCTCTCTCTCCTCCTTGTCTTACACTTAGTCTAACCATGCATCTATTACTCTCCCCGTTTAAGTTTCTTCTACCTCGACCACCTTCTATACTCAGGGCCTGCCAAGGCATGGCATCCGGACCCCCCAAATGTTGAGTATAAATAATATATTTACATCTTTAAACAAATTTTTGCTATTTAATTAAATTAATTATCATTATAGTTACTTTATAATTATAAGTACATGTTCTCTCTAAGCTGTAACATTGGTGCGTACAAAATGGCAGGTTTTTTGACATAGGGGGTCCCAAAAACTTGCTTGCGTCCGGACCCCCGAAAGTACTTGGTCGGCCCTGTCTATAACCGTCTGTAGCTTTCTCTCTTCTTCCTTATAACCCAATTCTTTTCATCCCTCTCCTTTATGCCATTCCCTCTTTGCCGCCCTGTCCTTTTTACTCTTTATCTTTTATCTCCTTTTTTCATCCCGTTGCTCCCTTCCTAACATTTCCTCCCTATTTTTCCTTTCTTCATGCCTCCTCTTTGTCCGTCTCACATGTCCACACTCATTTCCTTTTACCTCTCTTCGCCTCGCCTATTCCACCCTTTTCTCATTTCCTCTCTTCTCTCTCCCTTTTCCTCTTATTTTCCCTCCTCGCCGTCGTTATTTCTATACCACTCCCTCTTCCTCTTATCTTTCTTGCTAGCTTTCATTTCTCACTCACCTCACTCTTTTCTATCTAGTTTTTTCTCCTTCCTCTCCAAGTCAGCAGCATTTCTCCTCTTTATTTCATTTCTCCCACTCTCTTTCGATCTCACCCTCTCTTTCGATCTCACTCTCTCTTTCGATCTCACCCTCTCTTTCGATCTCACCCACTCTTTCGATATCACCCTCTCTTTCGATCTCACCCTCTCTTTCGATCTCACCCACTCTTTCGATATCACCCTCTCTTTCGATATCACCCTCTCTTTCGATCTCACCCTCTCTTTCGATCTCACTCTTTTTTTCGATCTCACCCTCTCTTTCGATCTCACCCTCTCTTTCGATCTCACTCTTTTTTTCGATCTCACCCTCTCTTTTAATCTCACCCTCTCTTTCGATCTCACCCTCTCTTTCGATCTCACTCTCTCTTTCGATCTCACCCTCTCTTTCGATCTCACCCACTCTTTCGATATCACCCTCTCTTTCGATCTCACCCTCTCTTTCGATCTCACCCTCTCTTTCGATCTCACCCTCTCTTTTAATCTCACCCTCTCTTTCGATCTCACCCTCTCTTTCGATCTCACTCTCTCTTTCGATCTCACCCTCTCTTTCGATCTCATCCACTCTTTCGATATCACCCTCTCGATCTCACCCTCTCTTTCGATCTCACCCTCTCTTTCGATCTCACCCACTCTTTCGATATCACCCTCTCTTTCGATCTCACCCTCTCTTTCGATCTCACCCTCTCTTTCGATCTCACCCTCTCTTTCGATCTCACCCTCTCTTTCGATCTCACCCTCTCTTTCAATCTCACTCTCTTTTTCAATCTCACCCTCTCTTTTAATCTCACCCTCTCTTTCGATCTCACCCTCTCTTTCGATCTCACCCTCTCTTTCGATCTCACCCTCTCTTTCGATCTCACCCTCTCTTTTGATCTCACCCTCTCTTTCGATCTCACCCTCTCTTTCGATCTCACCCTCTCTTTCAAACTCACCCACTCTTTCAATCCCACTCTCTCTTTCTCTACTCTCTCTCCCTCCTCTCCTTATTTCTCCCTCATTACCTCTCTTTTCCCCTCTCTCATGCCATATTCGTTGTATACCTCCATTTAACACTCTTCAATCGTTTTTCTCCTTCCTCTCTAATTTACGTTCTCTCCTCTGTATCTCATCTCTATCTCTTTCCAAATCTCACCCTCTCTTTCTCTACTCTCATCCCCTCTCTATTGCCTCCCCGTATCTCCTCCCTCTTCCCTCCATACTCCCCCTTCCTCTCCCCTCTTCCCACCCTGTACTTTTCTAATATGATCCTCTCAATCTTTAAATATTGCTATCAGTAGGTTTCGCAGGTTTTTCACACTTCCATTCTTGTGCGGGTGTTTTCATGCAGTGAGGGTTTTCCTAGGGAATAGTATCTTAATTTTCCCTTGTTTTTCCCACAAACAAACGAATCTCCATCTCTTTTCATTTCCAAAAATTCTAATTTGGCATTGTATTTATGTAGTAGTTTATTTTACTTTTATTCTTTGATACTTTCTTCCTGTTTGTAATTGACAATGGGTAAGATGGGAGAAGAGATTTGTCTCAATCTCGCCCAAATAAAGACGGATATATATCTATTTATCACCCTCCCTTTTCCCTCCATCTTCCGTCTCTCTCATTATACTTCCCTAATCTTCTCTCCATACCTCCCTCTTCTCTCTCTCCCTTCCTGCACAACATACTCTCACTCTCACATCCTTCCTCCTTCCCCTTTCTCTCGCCGCCGGAATCGTTCCCTTCTCTTCCATTTCCGATTCGCATTTTTTTCGCACTCTCTCTCTCGATCCCTTTCGATTTTGCCGCACTCCGGACGGCATGATTACCCTCCACTGTTTTGAGTTCCCACCGAATTCCTTTCCCGTACATACGTATCCCCAGGCAGCCCCTCGGCTTCCCATGGAAACGACGACAATGCGGGAATAAATTATAGCCCTTGCGAGGCGTTGAGAGAAAACTACGTTACCTTCGGGATAATCTTAAACGCGCCCTTATTATGTCAGTAGGGTTTACGTTTTGCGGGTTTTTCGGTCTGAATGACGGATGCGTGAGTGCGTTACGAACGCAGGCTTACTACGTGGATAATTTGTGTTAAAGAAACTAGTTTCTTTCCGTCATTCTCTGAGTGAAGCTACGAAGAGAAAGTAGGAAGGAATAAAATAAAATGGTAACGCTCGACTCGGATAGAAACGAGCCGCTGTTCATTAGGAAAAATAGTCAACAAGCATCCCTAGTAAGAAAAAAAAACGACGATTGAGCTTGACTATATATATGGTGGTCTCCAAGAGCAACACTTAGTTTTGGATTTGCCTGAGTCATTTAGACTATTTTGAACTCTTACGAGAAACACATTACAACCTAATGAATATTTCGAGAGCGGTTACGGAATCAAAGACAATAACTACCGCAGAGTAAAATAAATAATATTCGCAAATTATATAGCAAATAATTAGCAGAGATAAATCAGGATGATTACTTAGCGTAACAGTAAATTAACTTTTTCCTAAGATATTTGCAAAATTTACAAGTTAATCCATTCATTCGTTATCAAATAAAATCACAAACTATGTGAAGAATTCTACTATATTGGCGCTGTTACGTTGAAACATTGTCGTTTTTTTTTTGAGTAATATAGTGAAACTTACATAGTTAGTAGTTTTATTTGTTCCGCATTTTGGAATTCCACATAATGAAGGATTCCATAGTGGATTATAATTTACAAATATTCGAACATGAAATAACTTTCATATTAATGATTATTGTTTTTGTCACAAAGGTCAAGTTTCGCACAACCGTTAAAGCAACATCAAGTGCTTTTCGGTCAACAAGAAATGGCATAAAAAGGTTTCAGGCGTACAAGTTACACTTCTAAGGATATTCAGGATGCCTTGCAGCGTCTTTTTGCGCAACAAGAAAAAGTTTTACACCGTTACAAACGTTTTCAAAGACTTTTTAGAGGCATATTCAACAAACATGAAATGAAACGATCATTTGATCCTTACGGCACGTCTCGCCAACGCGACTGGAGATCGCCATTCTCCAACGCGCCGGATTGTAATCAAAGTACGATTTGTAGGAGAACAGCATCGCACTTTCCCGATTCCTTCTACTCGAATTGTAGCGTGGGAAGAGTGATTAAAAGGTCGTTATAAATGACGTATCCAGAGCGGGAAGTTTTTGTGAGAGGTTGTCGCCAATGTCGTGCGCCTATTTACTTTTTTGGGTTTTCCGCGTCCACCCTAATTTTAACTTGGAATTTCTTGAGGGACAAGCACGTATGCCTGAGAATGCGTAGATTAATAGCATTTGAAAGATAATTCTAAAGTAGAAATAATAGTTAAATAAATGCTAATGGAATCGCTCGTTTCTGTATATTTTATACAAAACGAGACCTTAAATTCTTATACTATAATTCCTACGGTGTCTTGCTTCTTTTAGCGTGTGTTTCAAAAACTTCCTTGGTAAATCTATCGGAATATACATTATAGAATTCTATTTTCTTAATCAAAAAAAATTAAGTAGGCAAGAAACAAAAACGGATAGATATTTGAGTATCTTTAATCCGAAATTCTATGTTCTATTTCTGGTTCGGAATCGTTCCGGAATTTATACTGATACGGAAATAAACACTGGTTCGTGAATATAACTTTTCGATTTTCTCGTTCTCTGAGTTCCAACAGCTAAGGGAAAGAATTTCAAAAAATTAAAAAATGTACTTAAAGCTTAAAAACTGTCCGTTTCATCTATGATCGCATCGTATCGTTTGAACCAAATTTTTTGTAAGAGAAACCTCATAGACATAGATATATGCATTTGTTGTTATATTATTTTGTTTTCTTACAGATGCTAGAGAAAAAGGCCGAAGAAATTCTTGGGGAAGATCAGTTCGGCTTCAGAAAAAGACAAGGAACCAGAGATGCTATCGTTGTAGTGAGAATCATTTCAGAAAGGGCAATAGAGTGCAGCCAAGACTTGCTGCGAACGTTTCGTCGACTGGCAGAAGGACTTCGATAGAGTAAATTAGGTAATGCTTATCAGGATATTAAAGGATATAGGTACAGAATGGAAAGGCAGGTGACTGATTAGAAATCTATGCGTTAATCGAGCTATGGAGGCCAGATTGGCGAATGCTGACACCAGCGGAGTAAATATTGGTAGAGTAAAACAGGGCTGTTGACTACCATTGATCCTATTCAATATACATAGAGAAAGACTAATGCAACAAGCACTAGGAGGCACATGAGATTTCAAGATTGGAGGAAGGATTATAAGAACAGTAAAATACGCGGATGATCAATTATTTCTAGCAAGAAAGGAAAAGGAATTCCAGAAAATGATAGCTTTACTGGTAATAACAGGTATAAAATCTAGAATGGAAATTAATACAGAAAAATCCAAGTTCATACGAATACCAGGTAAAGAAGAAAACTTGAACATAAGTGTCGGCTGAAAGGTTTTAGAACAAGTTTCAGGCTATAAATAACTTGGAAGCATCACAATGAGATAAGCAAAATGCACCGATGAAATAAGGATTAGAATAGCGATAGCAAAAGCGGCTTTAAGAATAAAGAAATTCCTACTAATGGGAATTATAAAGGATGAATGAAAAACGATATAAAATATTTGGAAAACTTTGAAATGTGGTCATGGAAAAGACTGGTGGACAGATAGGATGAAAAACGAAGTACTAAGAAGAATAGGAGAGAAGCGAATGATTATATAGAAAATAAAAAAAGAGGAAGGGGAACTGAATCGGACATTACCCGAGGAGAGAGAGAGAATGATGAAAGATGTGTTATAAGGAAAACTGGAAGGAAAAAGGGAAAGAGGAAGGGAATGATTTCAGCTGATAGACGTCTGAAATGGAAAGAGCAATCGTGACATTAAAAAGACTGCGTAAAATAGGAGTTTGTGGAGAATCAGGTTTAACCATGAATAACCACGGGCCTTCCTTCGGATAGGCTACCTATGGTGATGCTTTGCTATCTTATATCCTTGGGTTAAAGAAAAATATTATGACTTAGGTAGTGTGTACAGTAACACTACAGTCATTATATACTAATCACTTCTTTATTTATAACTGTGAGTTTTAAAACATTAAGCTAACCATCTAAGCCTCGACTGTGGTGACTGCTAATAGCAGGATAACCGGCAATCTTTTTAAATAAATCACAAATAATCAAAACGTACATATAAACAATTTTTATTTATGAATTTGTGAGAGAAGAAAATCATACAGATTTCAAGGAAACGTATATACTCTCTATAGCCAAAGTTCGAATTCACCAACTCTGAAACAACAAAACCACTCGTTTTTTTTCGTCTTAAGACTGAAAAGCGCGCGTAGATACTTCTTTTCGCATTCCAATAATGATATCGCTGCTATTATTCAATTTTTTCTAACGTCTGCACAAAATTCCGTGTGTACATGGTCAGATAAACCAACGGACCTCGTTGATTCAATCCCATGCGACTGCAGCACTACTATTCAGGCCTCACAAAACGAACAAAACCGTAGAGAGCTTGGTAGAGCCTGTACGATTTCACACGCTTTGTCAGAGATTATGACGATAGATACAAAGGAGGTAAAATATATGGACGTTACAGCAAACGGAACACACATCATAACTCTCCTTTCCTCCTTACAATGGTTCGAAGGGAAACTAAAAGAGTCTGATACCAGAATCTGTTATTTTGCCTCTATTAAAATAAAAGCCTTTGTATGACATTCTGTCGTCAAGGGCAGTCGTATTGTTTCTATCTTCACAGGATGATATATACCAAATTGGATTAAGATATGGGACAGCATCACTCGTTTACCCAAATAACTAATATTTGGCATACAGTGTTATTAACTGCGTTATGCAGATTAAAGTCGTTATGAGTGTGTTCCTGTATTACTTAGACGTGTGTCAATGATATAGTTTAGCGTAAGTTCAAATTTAAGTAATTGATGTATATACATATTATATTTGAATTGTAATTAAAAAAATATTTTCAAACTTTGATTAGAATTTTTCATGTTATTTATAACAGGCATAGTATATTGATTATATGGTAAATGTTCATCGTAATTCCGTTTACCGGAAATTTAGTTTTCGTTTTTTTTTGCAAAGCTACAAGTAAGTCAATTTTATTTTAAACCACACTTTTGTGTTGCATTAAGTTGTCCAAACGAATGTCTGGAAAATTATATAACTATAATCAACTTTTACATCATGATCTTATAGTAATAAAGATAATAGTTTTTTTTAATATTTGATAATTATTGACAATGAGCCATGGATTTTTTCATTGAAGTTGTTATTTTGAATTAACGCTTAGCTAAGGAATGCGTCTTGAAGTGTTTTAATTACAATTAAGCACTTCATTCATAACTATCCGACTTTTTTGATGGGAAATTATGCTACTTGCAGATAAAAACGCAAAAACTGTAATGGGACGTAATGGGAATATTATTTTGGTATATATGGCAGTCGAGATGCTATAAATGTCATGAAACAATTTAATTATAGAGTTATTTTCCAGAGTTAAAAAATTATGAGACATTAACGTATTTTATATCAATGGGTATGGATGGATATATACTGCGCAAGATGTGTACAATAAAAAACATTATATTGCAGAAATAAGATAAGGCTCACATCATATAATTTTTGATCCTATTGTTAATAAGAGACCTTACTATTCCTTATTTACATCAATGATCTCCATGTAAAAATATCTCCAGATATGTCTTTTTGCTGATGACTGCATATTATATAGGAGCATAAAAAGTCAGGATGATAGGAACAACTTACAAGAGGACTTAGTGAAAGTGGCTACCTGGATATCAATTAATAAAATGGACATAAACGTTGGAAAAAGTAAGCTCATAACTTTTACTAAAAGAAGAGTTAAGGAATGTGGGCAATATGAGTTAATGGGCGGCTACATTTCTAAAAGTGAGTACTGTAAATGTTTAGGAATAATTATTTCAGCAAATTTAGGGAGGGGTCGGCATACCGATCATTTTGTAGGAAAGGGATATAAATCCTTACATTAGGTGATGAGGAACCTCAAGGAGAGTGGCAAAGCCACAAAGGAATTAGCGTGTAAAGCCATTATAAGACCAATTTTGGAATATTCCAGGAATGAATGGGATCCGTATGAAGTGGGGCAGATAAAAAAGTTAGAAAAGATACAAAGGAAGGCTACCATATACGTTATGGGGAAGCATAAGAGGACTGAAAGTGTAGCAGAAATGATAAGCATGCTAGGTTGGGAATCATTGGAAAATAGAAGGAAACTCAATAGGCTATGTGGGATATTTAAAATATTAAATAAGAAACGGGCATGGGAAAATTTATTAATTGGGATCAAGAAACCACACTACATCAGAAGAAATGACCATAGATATAAAATTAAATACAGGCCACAGAAAACTGGCGCCGCCAAGAAATCTTTCCTAAATCGAGGAATCTGTGAATGGAATGAGTTACCTGAGGAAATCTTTAAGCCCAATCCTAAAACGGTAAAGCAATTTAAGTTAAGATGTAAATGTTTTTTTGTTTGAGGGTGACGATCGAACCGGAGTAAGCAGAGGGAATGCTTGGTAGGGTGAAGTATGGTGGGGACTTCGTGGGTCCCGGGACCGCTACGGTAACCGTGAAGGCCTACCATGAACCCCAAAAACTTCGGCTCCAAGGGGATATGGCATTAAAGCCGAATGGAAAAAGCAATTTGAATGCAAATTGTATATTTTTTTATAGAAATTGACTAAATTTTTTTTGACAAGTGATTATGATCACGATGTAAGTTTTAATATTTTCAAATCTCTTTTAAATTCATGACAGAATTTGATGTAGCGTTGCCACCTGGCAAGTAGCCAACCCGCAACGAGAGTATGTAAATAAAAATATTCAATATCTAAACTACAAAAAGCATCTTCCAAGTAGTATAATATGCAATGCATACCCAAATATAATTTTTTATATATTATAAGAGAAGAAACACTCGACCGCACTATTAATTATCTTTAAAAGTTACGAAAGACTGTCTAGCTACTGAAGTATAGTTTTTCCAGGAATTCAAATCTTCTTTATGTCACTACTCTTCATTTTAGTAACTTCATGAATGAACGCAGATCGTGACGAAATGGAAAAAACAATATTTTTTCTCAGCTACGTGAGAATTCTCTTTATGCTAATTATAAATTTCTAAACAAATATTAGAAAACGTTCACAAAATCTGGACAAAGAGGAAGGCCTTCCGCGAAGTACTCACAATGGGATCGTTCATCCATCAGAGAGAAAAATGGTAAATACCTGCTTTTTATCTATTCAAAACATCCTTTGAGATACGGAGATAAATTAAGACTAGAGAGGTAGTTGTTTTTCGTAATCATCTTAGAATCTTACATCGATTAATTTTTTACTACGGACTTTCACATGTATATTCGTTTCCCTAAAACAGGGGTCGGCTACCTTTCAAATTAAAATAAACATTTTAGCTTTTTCTCTCATTCCAAAATAGTAGGGAGCCGCACGGTGACAACCTGTACAATATTTTTTTATAAATTCTGGTGATTGCAATAAGCATGTTTTATAACTGATAAAGGTTAGGGAGCTTAGTTAATTTTTAAAGAGCCACAAGTAGGGGCGGTCCCAGATATTTTGGCTCCCCGGTCCAAAAACCGCTCCAGCGCCCCTTTCCGTAAATTTTTGTTACTATGTTTTTAAAAGAACTTGTTAATTTAGTCATTGCTCCGAAAAACCAACGATAATGAGCAGTAAAACTAATTTTATTTAGATTCTCGCCTCTTGATATAAATTGGTATCCAAAATTTATTCACTTGCAAGTACTGTATAGATACACGGTCGGGTTAGCGCTCCGGGCAAATGCCCAGCTCGCCCGTACCTCGGGCTGGCCCTGGCCACAAGTATGTACTAAAGGAACCATATGCGGCTCCGGAACAGCAGGTTGCTGACCCCTGCCCTAAGAGATCCTCGAGATACGATAAAATGAGAGGAATGAGGAGTTTTGCTAAGCAACGGACATACGTTTCTGGAACAAAGCGTCCCTTTAAATCAGAGTTCCCCAAACTTTTTGAGAGTAGGAATATTGAAAGGACCGGATCGAAAAAAAAAACGTTTCAAAATTTAAAATATTTTATTCTATAATTACATACATGCATATATAACTATAAGTAAACGTGAATAAATGTAAGAAAAAATTCTAATGCGAACAATGCACCTGTTTTTAAATTGGAAACACTGATTTTATGATCTTTAATAAAATTTCCGCGGGCCGGATAAAACCCTTTCGCGGGCCGTAGTTTGGAGACACCTGCTTTTAAATGATAAGTAAATCACAGTATAACTAGCTTCTCATACACAATTAACTGAGCGAGGAGTTACTCTGTCGTAATCCATATTTACGATATTACGAATAAAGTAAGATAAAAACGTTTGACATTTTTGGAGCCATATTTCCGTACCTAACGATGAAATTGTAAGTCGAAATCGAGTAGCCTCTCCCCTGAATTAATCCCCACCGTTAGAATATTGAAGTGTTTCCTTTCTTTTTTTCGTAACATCACTCCTTGTGAAAATGTGGACATTTATAAAAGTGCATGCATCATTAACGGCTAGGATTATTTATACGATCATTGTACTAGGAATATTTTCAAAAACGTATCTCTCAAATGATTTATTTACTTTCATTAATTTATATTTAAATAGTTGATAAAAAGAACTTTGCTGTTTTTTCAATGGTCTTCAAAGGTAACAAAGACTACTACAGAGGACTTTTCTCTCAACAGTATTCAAACCTGAAACTCAAGCATTGAGAGTTAGACACACCAATCACCAAGTTCGGCCAAATACTCCTACAACGTGATATTTCTAATATATTCGTGATTCTTATTTGGGCATAAAGAGACCTTAAAAATTCCCCGCGCAACACATTATGCATCCAATCTAACACGTTATTATAACCCAAATTCGACCTGAACTCTTTATTAATGTATCCATCCAGTAACTTCATTCTTTATGCTATCTTTATATGCAAGTCTATGGTTATTGAGGCGTTATTGTTCGTAGATATATTTTAAGCGACAAATCTATTTCATAAATCAACATACATTCAACAATAAGTGAATCAATAGCGAGATAATTTTCGTCAATTGATATCACGAGTACAGATATTTTACAAAAAAAAACAAATACAGCAACCCGAAACACACAACAATAATCCCAACCCGAATCAAAGAGTAAAAATGTTAAACATAACGTGAAAACTAGGCACGAGTCCACCGGAAACAAGTAAGACACTCCGCCATCCAAAACACAATTTTGTAAAATTTTTAAGCTCCCCACAGCTCCTAAGGGAAAAGCGAGTAAAAAACCCGCTTTCTTTTCCCTTATTCCGACTTGGCACACCGACCCTGCATTGGCGCAAACAATATCGCAGCGAATTGCGCGAAGAAGAAATAGATTATAAAAAGAGTGAACGCGCGGACAGAAGCCTGGAACGAGGAGGGGTCAGAAAAAAACTGGCGAGAACAGAGAGAAGAGAGAGAAATAGGAGAGAGAGAGAGAGGTGGAGAATAGGGACAAAGGCGGAGGAGGAGAGGAGGGAGGAAACTTATGAACAGAGAACGGTCACAGTTGAGAGATAAACCACAGCGCATTCAAAGAGAGAGAGGGAGAAAGAGGCGGGCGGTGAGAAAGAGATATAGCCAATGTGTCTCTTCTTTTGGCTAAAAATAACAAAAATAAAAATGAGGAGAGCTTTAAAGAAACGAATGAAAGTGGGGAGAAAAAGTAGAAAGGGAAATACAAGAGGGGGAAATGTGTGACAGAATGCCAAAAGACATGCGTGAGGGATGCGAGAGTAGGTTTAGTAAGAAGCGACGAGGGAAAAGCTTGGAGGAGAGAGGAAAATAGGTTAAAAGAGAGATGGGCGATGGCAAAGGGGCAGTCAATGAGAGGGACAAAACGAAAAAATGAACGGAAAAATTGGAAAGGCGTTGGTGAGATGGAGGGATAAAAACAAATGAGAGAATGAGGAAGATTTCTCCACAAATTAGACTAGCGAGAAAATAAATTTGATAAAAAAGCTTCAAAGTCGTATTTTTACTGACGCATCAATGTCATTAGCTGGATTGTGCAAACAAATTTGGAGATTTCTCAAAAAACAGTCAAAATAAGAACTAGGCTTAGAGTTTTTTAGAGTTGCTGTAATCCCTTATTTTCAATTATCATCCTACGAGGAAAATTAAGGATTAGATTCAGTCATTAATGCTAAATAAAAACATTTCTCTCAAACAAAAGGATGGACTCACCCCATACCATTTAAATGTGCTAAATCGATAGGTTAACATAAAATGTGGCGATCAAGAAGGAATTATCCTATATAAATAGAATACATTTTGATAAAAATATTTTTGAGTACGTAAATGAAACGCTTTATTTATTCGGAAAGTATTTTATCGCCATCATAAGTAAAACTATAGTCCATTCTTTAAGAATTCGAAAACTTAAAGCGCTGAAGTAGTATCTAAATAATGGCCAATTCAAGACTGATTTATGAGATTTGTAGCCAGACATTCAAAATCAATATATGTGCTCAGGTAGAAAAGGAAGTGGTCTTAACAAAATAGTTATAATCAAGTAAAACTCTGAAAAATAATATCTGAAACGTTCGCAGAAACATACGAATAGTCCGTAAGAGTATTTAAATTAGATTAGTAAAAGTGGACGAAAAAAATTAAAAGGACGAGACAAATGGATGAACAATCGGTTTTTTTCAATCACTACTACCGGTTATCGCAGCCTTCAATCAGGTCCCACACTGCATGACTGTCTTCAAATTTCTTCAGCTGGAAGCATTCGTGTCCTATATTATATGTTTGACGTATTCCAACCTAAGCCTTCCTCTCGCCATCTATTATCCCGTTACTTTTTCTTCAATTGTCAATTTTAGAATGCCATCGTGTCTTCTTCTGGTCACATTCTAGAGTCGTTAACAACAGCGAGCAATTTGAACGTTCCAATTCAGTTTTTTTTATGCAGACTTCAATAGTTCTCCCGCTATGGCATTTATCACAAAGAATTTCTTTAGGTTCAGCGCAAAAGCTCTTAGTTTCCTAAGAGGGCGACAAATGTGGCGCAGAATGGGACAGCCAACCCCTCCCCACTCCAAATTTTACGACGCAGTAGGCGAAACTAGTTACTCGCGCAAAAATAACCGCTAACGCCAAGTCCTTGAATTACAAAAAACACATCAACGAAGCCAAGTTAATATAAAAATTGTCACAAAAATATTTAATAAGGTAGAGCGAGATGACTCGAAAAAATAAGACGGGAAAGGGCTGTAACGGGAAATGAAAAAGAGAATAAATGAGATTTGGCCAAACAAAAGCAAAATCGGAAAAAGACAGCGGCGGAAAAGGGAAACAGAACGGGAATGAGATGGAAAATGCACACGGGAATCATAGCGAGGGAGAGAGTTAGAAGGGGTGAAGGAAAATGAGGGGAGGAGAATGAGAAGGGCATTGCGGAGGGAGGGAGAGAAACTGGGGTGGATTTAAGTGGGGGGGGAGATGGCTGAAAAGAGAGGATAGAGGGGGGAGGGCACGGAAGAAGGATGAGAACCGCGTGCGGAGGAGGCGGTGACTCTCAAGTCGAGGCGCCATCTGTAAGACGCCGTCGGCTATTTTTACGTCTCTGCACGCCAACGCCAGCGCATGCCGCCGACGACGACGATGGTGCGCACCCGCTCTGTCTCCCTCAACGAAGAGGAGAGCCGTTTACCCACAACTACCCATTTCCTTCCCCCTCGAATTGATCTCGCACTCCTTATTCTCTTTACCCTTCGCTCCTCGCCCCCGAATCATTACCCTCTCTCCCTTCGCCACCTCGGCAGTTTTTTTCTCCCATAAAGATTCCAAATCTCATTCAGAGCTCACCTCCTTCCAGACTACACGCATCTCTCTCGAACAGAATTACTTATCTTGTCCCGAGATAAGGAATGACCTTATCGCGTCATCTAACGTGGGAATGAATACGCACGCCTAAAACAATTGCGTCCAGTTGTTTTTATAAGGGGTAATGTAGTTTGCAAGTATCGGCAATTAATGCACAAAAATATATGACCGCTTAGTTACGTATGCTGTGCGTGTATATTCCTACGGTATTTTGGTAGGTGCGGCACTCTTTCGAAGGTAAACAGAATTTCAAGGCTCATTCGCCTAGAAAGAAGGTTGGGTACGGCATTACAACGTTTGGATGTATTGATTTGTACATACTTCATCATTACCAATTTATTAGGAGAAACGACCTGTCAATATTTCAAAATCGTGCATTTATTTAACAATGTTTTTCACGGCACCCCTTACAATCAGCTGCGGTAACCCTTTTTGGAAACTGCTGGTACATACGGCCCCATAGATACCCGTTCATATAAGCAAAGATATACTTATAAACGCGTCACATTCGTCAATCCATCGAATTTTAGGAGGAATGGTAAATGGTGACTGAGACTGACCATACAAGATTCAAAGTATGAGATGGAAGGCATGATCCCAGAGTAAAATTAGTCGAATTATATTCGACATCTTTCACAATTTCGACGACGATCGATTACTTAGAGAGGATGAAGCGATGATCAGTCTTGAGATTAAATATTCCTGCGGAAAATATTTACAGGTACGTTCACCAGTGAATTCGTATGCAAAAAATGTAGACTGCCAAATTTACTGAGATTCGTCATGAGGTTGTTTTAAGAATGTAAGAGTTCTTCTAAATAATTTCAAGCCGACAAATTTACGCGTCGCCGATTTTCGCATGAATTTTTCGCAACCTGAAAGGTACGATGAAATTTTTATGAAGGAAATTTAGTTGACCCTCACAAATATTAGCATCGTTTAAAAAAAAATACACCTTTCCACGGAAGGATTTAAAATGTCAAAAAATTATTCCTGGATTTAATTAATTATTGCAACGGCGAAAATGCCAATTATTTGACATAAAGGGTTCTCATTTTTAATATTTGTTAAATTGTAACCCAAGACAAGAATGCTTAATTTAATTTCAATGCCTTTATTAACGCGCATGGTCCTGCAGGTCTTTTGGAAGAAAGTATCTCTCGTAATCGAAAAGTTATAAGAAGCGAGAAATTCGTCCAATTTTCAAATTCATGCCGTGCGCTCAGCACGCACGAGATTTCGAAATCGTCCACAAGCCACATTTAACTATAGTATAAAATAACCCCAACTTTCGTCGAATAGGTTTTTCAGCCTTTGGGTACTTTCAGCTAGTCGTATCCTAATGCCCGTATCGGTTTTAACCTCCCCTCTTTCCCTCCACCTAACGCCTCCCCTCCCCCCCCTCCCTCCCACCCCCTTTCCGAACCACACCCTTAAAGCAAACTGGGACCATCTGGTGAGGAGCATGCTTTCGGCTTTTCCAAAATAGCGCCCTGCCACGGAGCCTTAACGCATTAATAATAACTAATACTGACAATTATGCACGCATATAATTCAAAGCGAGTAACTTAAGAGATTAACGCTTATATTTTATTCCTCTCGCGAAGAGCTTTAACCGCGGAATTACGCACGCCTCTCCCGAAAAGAAGTATCGGAAACGAGACGCGGTTTAAAATAAAACACGCACGCAAACACGCGGCACACATGCACGAGTGTCTGACCACGGCGATTTATTCGTCTTGCGTAGGATGCGTTCGACGCTGGGGCTAAAAACCGTGCGCAATTCTCCACTTCAACATTCCGCAACGCTTGAAAACGGATCTAAATTGTCGAATGCAATTCACGCGCCGTTTTTAAGCCGTAATAAATTGAAAAACAGAAAGAAATTCAAACAATTTTGACATTTTCGTGGTTCTTTTTCTGACGACTATATGCATATACTACATTTTCATTTTCTATTAGCGGTCGATAAATTAGCATTTTTTGTCTTTCGCCGAGAGACAAAAACGGATGCCAGGGGTTCTTTAAATAGATCCGAAAAGAAAAAGAGATTTGGCCCTTGTTCCGGAACAGAGAAAATGAAGAAAAACGTTGAATTCCGCTAGTAACGTGCTAGGCCGGGCATAGTTTTGAGTACGCTCGCGATAAAAAGTTTTATTGCTTAGTAAAATCCACCTATCGCGACACGCAAAAAGTCCCTCTCGAATGTCGCCTAAAAACAACTCATTATTCGTGCTTATCAAAACAGAAACGATATATACGCGCAAATAATTCGATCCGAATTCTTAATTGTCTGATATTTACTGACATAAACTAGAAACGGAAGCTTTGCAAGGTTTTATTCCGTGATGTTGACCCTTTTGCTCCGTAAAATGACCTTTTATACGGCGATCGAAAATTTATATTAGCGCGGGTGTGCATATTTAAACTATTCGAAAATTAAATTTTTTTAGTAAATTATAAAATCCAAAATTTATGGTGATTATTTTTGAGTTAGTGTTATTCTAATATTCCCAAGTAAGATTTGACATATCTGGAGCGCAGAGCCGGGACAAGATATTTTTACGCCCTAGGAAAGGTTTGAAAATTATGCCCCCGCGCTAATAAAAGTATACAGTAGACAATTTTAACTCTCAAAATTGGTTTATTTACAATATAGAGGTAAAATAAAATATATAAAATATATTTTATAACATAAAACGTTGCACTTAGAAGTTCAAATTGTCATTAAGTGTGCCGCGTCCTAGGCTCACCTATGCAGTTCGCTCGCCTAGCCCTTGTCACGGCTATGCTGAAGCGTTATATTTGAAAATTCTCATAAAATCCTCCCAACATAATCAATACAATCCTAATTTTTCGATAATTAAGATTTCTCTCTTTCTCTCCGTCTTATCCTATCCTGCAAGAGGACTATCTTACTCCTGTAGTTGAGACGTTCGAATCTGATATTATTTGTTTTCTGCATTAAAACCGAGATCTTCTATCCTTCTCGCTTTTCTCTGTAATCTCCCTTCAATCATCGATTTTAAAATGCTATCAAAACTTAACACGCGCCCTATTTATCATGCTGTTCACTTCCTTATAACTTTATCTAGGTTAATTCTCTTCTATCCTTAAGATTTACAAACTAACTTTGGGAATAATTTGAAAATAAGAGGAAAATTCTGCCATATCCAAGAATCGAACCCGGGTCTTACACCTGCCGGGCGGTTAATCTATCCCCGAGCTGCCGTAGCAGACCAATTCACCCGTTCCAGAATTTTGTTTATTCGAATGAGCGAAAACGCAAAGGTGTGTCAACCGAATGGCTTCCACCCAGCATCTTTCCCACCTCAAGTTTACTTCAGACGAACTCGTAAGAATACTCGCTTGCATAGGCATACATGACTTAAGGTGCGAGAAGCGGGAAGAAATACGGAGTGGTGGGGTTATTTAAGAAAGTAGAGTTAATGAGCGAACCGAGAGGAGAGAGAGAGAGATAATCGCTCTTCTCCCTCCTTTCTCTCTCTCTCCACCTTCCGCCTGGACCGTTCGTACGCAACTTGCACCCATCCCGCTTTTCCCTTCCCCTTCCAAATCCCTTCTCACCCACTCGAAACCTTACGCCCCCCATTTCCTTCCCCCTCCCTCGCCATCTCATAGCACATCCGCGAACAGCTGACACACATGCACGCACTTGCCCCTTTTCCTCTGCCCTTCCTCCCCCTCCCACCATTTCCCCACACTCCTCTCTCTAATCCCCTCTAACGAAACAGTTGAGACAAACTCCAATGAGCGTTTTTACTCCTCCGAAATTGGGGACCGTAGTTTTTTTGAGGGGATACGAGTTTTTTTTTAATGAGTGGGTTGAAACGACATTCGGTGTGAATTTAGTTAAGGTGAGCGATCGAGGGATATTTCGCGCTGATTATTTTTTTGCGTTGGTAAGGAGACGGATCGCGTAGGGGTTTTAGAGGTTACTAGAAATATAGTCGTCATTACTAATATTTAAAATAAGAATATCATAAACGCAACACAGAGGAGTTAGAACAAATAACTTCAGTGGAGGTAAAACTGAAAACTTATAAAAGTAATGTTATTAGGAACAGAGGAACATTTAACGGATTTTCAAGGTAAATATGAAGATCGATATAAAATAAAATACAATGAAAGTAGAGCGAGTAATTTTTTTAGATCTGCAGAGAGATTAAAAATTCACAAAAGAAGGAATTGTAAATAATAAATTTAAATTTATGATGAGGTAATATAAAGAGACGATTTAACGAAACATGACCTAAACAGAGGTCTAAAAATAAAGAGATGGTAATTTTTTAAATGCAGCTTAGTATTTTATGGATCTGTGAAAGAGGTGGATACAGAAACTACCCCAAAGGGAAAAGTGCGATTGCCCCAAATGCTCTTTGGATCTGTCACTGGTCTGGGACAATGCATTCAGATAAAGAAGTTGTACGTTCATAAGATGATTTCAAGATGATGTCAAAACTATCAATTGAATTTTAGTCGAAGACTAAACGAAATATAGAGTTGCTGAAAATAGAAGGAAAAATCGATAGAATGAATCGATAAGAAATTGTAAGAGATCAGATTTAGAGGGAAGGAGATGTTTAAGGAAATAATCAAAGGGAAGATTCTAGGAGAGAATCGAAGATTAAATAAAATAATATGCACTTAATATCCATGGAATGATACAATTATGCAAAGATTAAGAAGATGAAGGAAAGGTGGAAGATTTCTAACAAGCTTTATGAAAGTTTATTAAACGGAACCATACACTGAAAGAAAATTCGCGATATTTATATACCTGTGATCATCTCATCTAAACTAAAACAATAATAATAATTACACCAACCACTACAACAGGATCTGAACCCACAACTTTATTATTGGGAGAAACGGTCTAAATTGTCCTCGAGCGAACCAAATGGGCAGGAAGCATTCGTGGATTGCGTTTCCCATGCATATATAATTGTTCAGTTAACAAAATCTTTCTCGGCATTCGAGCAGACAGTGTATTTTTTAGTATATACGTACGAGAGTACTTTTAGGTTTAAAACGTCAATTTATTCGAATTTTTTCCCGACACCCACCAACGTTCCCGGCAGAATTCAATGACACAAATTCCAAAAAAAATCGATCCACGGACTACTTATGACGCAAACGACGGTCAGTATTAGGAAACCGGAAGCTCCATTCGTCCCTGACGTGAATGGAATCCTTCCCCCTTCCTTCCTTATCAGTTACCCCGGCGACAGAATCACCATTTTCCCACGGAGCAAGGACGAATCCTTCGAGTAAAGCCGGCACGAGGCGACGCATACAAAAGCAAGAAGAGTGCGGCGTGAGAATCAAGAGTGCTGCGAGGAAGCGAGGTAAGGATGGGAGGGAAGGAGACGGGACTACCTCCTCCACCCCCTTCCACCACTCCCCTAGTCCTCCGTCCCTCCCCACGACACTCCATTTTGCACTGCCGAAACGGGATAATCGGATGAGATTTGGAGCTAAGTTTCCAACCGGGCGGAATTAAGTCGAGCGCGTAGCGGAGCGGAGGAACCTCGGCGGTGAGCAAATCCAAGTCCGACACGGGTACTCCCAGCGAGCGGATCCCGTTTAACAAGCGGAGTTAACCATAGGATGATGAGTGTTCCCGCTCCTGTGGGAATATTAGGCAGATGATGATGACGATATGCGCCATAAAGCGGCGAGCGTCGATTCGTCCGTCTTTTGTTTGTTTCCTTTTCGGCGCGACGGGACGCGGCGCGTCGAAATGACCGAATCTTTCCACTGGAAGCGGCCGTTATCCGCCGCCTCATACAGCCGTTTTGATGCCAATCTGCTTATAAGTGGCTTCATTGCAACACCGCGGTCAACTACATCGAGCTTAAATCACAAATACGTTAAATCCTCTTCTGACGTGGATTTGTTAATAGACAGTTTTGGTAGAAGGATGGTTAACGTTCCTTGCTCCAAGATCAGTGGTGAGCAAACTGCATTAGCAGTTGCGGATGCTTAGGCGGGCCACATTAGCAGATGCAAATGCTTCGGCGGGCCGCATTCGGATTCGCATCGGAAGTTGAGAGCGAGGTTTCCCAAAACAACCCACGTTCTATATCAGACCCCAAAATCACCATAGCCCAAAACATCCCACTTTTGAGACAGCCCTTAACATCCCACAATTTCTTACAGAGAGAAGGGTCGGGTTGGGTAGCGCTATTCCTGTCTCTCCAATACTAGGTTCTCCACACTGTCGTGGTCATGATCGGACTTAGACATCCCGATTGTCGTAGTTTTCTCCGCGTCAGTCGTTATCGTAGCATAACAGCCCTTAGTGCAAGGGCGTCAGGCAATATCCCAATCTCCTTATTAGTGCGAATGTTTTGGTATTTATAATTATCAAACGTTCACCACCCGTTACTAATTATCACTTTAAAATCCTCGTCTTTTCTGGGGTGAAAATAACTAAAATGTTCAAAAGTAATGATTTAAGTTCAAAATAATCTCGCTGCACTGTTAAGTAATTTGCTTATATTGTTTAGTATATATATAAGGGAAGATATCCGCAAGAAGTTGATAAAATGCTACGTATGGAGTATAGCATTGTATGGGGCAGAAACATGGACGCTAAGGAAAAATGACATCAAATACTTGGAAAGCTTTGAAATGTGGACTTGGAGGAGAATGCTGAAGATAAAATGGACAGATAGGATGAAAAACGATGAAGTGCTACGAAGAATAGGAGAGAAGCGAATGATTATACAGACTATTAGAAAGAGGAAGGCTAACTGGGTTGGACATTACCTGAGGAGAGAGAGTATGATTAAAGACGTGTTAGAAGGAAAACTTGATGGGAAAAGGGAAAGAGGCAGGAAAAGGTTTCAGCTGATAGACGATTTGAAAGGGAAAGAGAGTTATCAAGATATGAAGAGGACAGCGGAAAATAGGAGTATATGGAGAACCAGGTTTAACCATGAATAATCACGGACCTGTCTACGGACAGACTACCTATGATGATGATGATTGTTTAGTAACTGGCACAATTTTGACCCAACTCCTAAAAACTGTTATTATACACGATCTTTCATTGAGCGCACACTGTATTTCACGTATGTATGTGACGCGAGAAAGCTCTTAGCCTGTACGAACGCGCCATTTTTTCCATAAGACAAACATTTGCGCATCGCGGTCTTCCCCATCGAAAGATAGAAACCCCAAAGTTATTACTATGTTATAAACGATTCCTGTAACCATGAGCTACATGTACACATGAGTCAATTGGTCCTCATCGTAAATTAGAATCAACAACAGCAACATTACACTTGAGTACGGTTAAATAGGATTAAATGCGCTTATGATAAACTAAATCGCTATATGGCTACGGGAGTAATCGATGGGTTTAATTCGTACAAGACAAAAGCTCAGCCCTAGTGACAAAGAATTCTAAAAATAAACATATCGAAATGATCACGCGTATTTTACAGGTTTTGCATAAATAGAACCCGCTTATGGTTTCACTTTGGTGTCTGTCTGTGTCCATGCTAAAATTGAAATTTCGACGAAACCGTTAACGATAGATCTATGAAACTTGGGGTGTAGATTTCTGCAATAGTGCCATTTGTTTTTATTTAGAGTATATATATTGGATTAAATGTTGTAAGAATTTTAATTTTCTACTAACTTTGTCCGAAACATTTTCCCATATAACGCATTGTTTAAGAGATATCTTAAAAACTAAAATTTTTAGCTGCCACAACCACACCACCTACCGGCGACTATTGTAACACTTTACGCTTAGTTACGTCTTAGTAAAGCTCCTTTTTAGATTGTTAACTAGCGCAAATCCCAGTCAAATGTGACGGGTTCAAATTAATAAAAAACAATTAAAATTTTTAACTTTAAATAAAAATATCACTGATTACAGTTCAACCTCGATAATCCGAACTAATTAATGCAAGGGCGTGTTCGGATTATTGAGGTGTTCGGATTACTGGATTATAAGTAAATGACCACGTTTTTTAAGAAAAAAATATTTATTCTATCGCCACCCTATTTTTGAAAAATTCTGCCCTATGGAGCCAATACTTAAAAGGAGCGTCACATAAACATTAAATTAAGAAACCATCCAATTAAGGCAATTATTGCAGCTGAAATATTTTCAAAGATTTCAATTTCAGTGAAAATACTTAAAAGGTGGAGAAACAGAAACGGATTAAAATAAAAGGTTTAAATAGAAATCGAAACTCTTCGATTGAAATTCTGTACCGATTATGTTTGGTATGCCCGTAAGCCTCTAAATAACACCTGCATTCATTAACAGAAAAACATTTAACATCAATATTCATGTAAAATCACGAGGAAAAAATCTAATTTCTGTAAATAAAACACCAATTAATGTACTTGTAGTTCTACTAAAATGACTATGAGGGATCCGTGTTGATGGACGGGAAAATTGTACTCCACACTGGGCCGCGGCAGTAGGAATGAGTGATATCGGCACATAAGTGAAAATCACGTCAAAATTAGGTTTTTGGGGTTAAAATTTCAATATTATGTTTTATTTTCCTAATTTGAATGGATAAGATATGAATTTGGGTTAAATCTCTTTTCGATCATAGCTTCGCGGGCCGCATAAAACGCTCTTAAGGGCCGCATACGGCCCGTGGGTTGCTCACCGCTTATCTATACAGCCGCAAGAGACATTAGTAGTGGACATCTGTGTCCGACTTTGTTACAATATAAAAGCTTAAAATTCCCCTTTCCGACGCTCGCTTCGCTTAACCGACACTTTACACCTGATGTTGAGAAACAGTTCGGATTACTGGGAGTTCGGATTGCCGTGGGTTCGGATTATAGAGGTTGCACATATTGATTTTGTTTCTCACAGCAGTCGGTTGTCAAGATAAACAAATGAGCGATTTGGAAAAAGAAGAATAGAATAAGTGGCTTTATTAATTTTTCTTTAAAATAGTTCAAATCGGATGATTGTAGGTCAATTTCGCTACGTTAAACTAAGTTTCTTGTATCAGTAATGAGGTCGTTTATACATTGAGTATTTTGTCTTTTAATTTAAGGAAGAAATGCGTAAACTTGTAAAGAAAACACCCCATTTTGGAGGCAAAATAAGTGCGTCAAGTGCACGAGTATGCATGGTACTTTAACAGTAGAAATATAAGATAGTTCGACGACTACCGCCTTTTTATTCTCGTGCTCTAAGATTGCCTTTATTAACGCCATCTAACGATCTACCATGATAGTTGTGTCATTAAAATGATATGAACCTTACAATCACATGTACGCGCGATATGGTCAAGTCGAGCATCGGATAATCGTGCAGACATTCATTATAAATATGAATTATTATAAAAATGAAATTCTCGATATTAAAGCGAAACCGATGAGTTTTTTTTTTAGACATCAAGACACGAATCAATGAATCGGACCAACCCGCAGGTGCTTTCAGCCGTCCGAAAAGGTCCAGTTGATCCGGAGAGATTTTGGGGATGAAGGAGAAAGTGAGAGGAGGAGGATGCGAGAGGAGAAAGGAGAGAAGTGAAAGGAAAGAAAAGAGAAAGAGAGTATAATGAGGAGAGAGGAAAGGACGGCTTCCTCCAATCAGATACGCGACGAGAGAGATCGCGTAGGCGTCGAGGTAGTAACTAACACGCATCACCCACGCGCACGCACGCACAAATTTACAGACGTTGACTTCCTCTCTTTCAATGAAAGCCTTAAAAGACTGAGAAAATTAAGAAAAAGAAGGGAAAGCGAGTGAGAGGGCGGAGTTTGAGACGTGATTCACGCCGAGGCAGTGTTAGAAAGAACCTGGCGACGGAAGCCAAACAAGGCGGGAAGCGAAGTGCACCTTCGCTTTGCGAGTTGTGCGTTTCTGGAAAAGACCGCGTAAAGCAGTGGTTTCCAAACTGCGGAGCGCGCCCCCCGAAGGGGCGCAAAGTGTTTCTCATATATCCGTTTAACCATCCTAATCTTGAGACCTACAATATGCAGCAGTCGAATTCTCCTCTAAATGTATTTATCGTTTGCGTCCATGTTTTTCCTTAAGATGGTTTTGTTAATGGTAACTGTATGTCCTGTAGGCATTGTTTATGAATTGTAATTGAACATGGTAAAGAGGGGGGTGCGAAGATATTTTTTTTCGGCGAGGGGGGGGGGCGGCTTTCTAAACTTTGGAAACCTCCGGCGTAAAGCTAAACCGCACAAGGTGTGAGAAATACATGAGGTTACATTTTAGCGCCATCTCGAGATCAACGGGCAAAAATTTAGTTATATTTTATTAATAATCGTTTTCTTTACTCCTTGTTATATCCTCTGAGTCGAACTGAAACATAATATGATATTTTAATGCTTGGAGACAGTTTAGAAACCGTGCTAAATTAAAATTGATGGCCGTGCTATTCGAGGTAGTTTTATAAAATGAAAACTACTATGAATGAAAAACGTGCAAAACGAAGCAGCTCAATTCGAGGGATGCGTGTACACTTGGTCAAAAGGCACAGAAAATGAATCGTCCTTAGAAATTGATGCGACCTAACATTTTCAAAGCGCAAATGGCCGTCATCCATGCTTATCGTGCTATAAAAAAACAGCGGTTTACGAACATGCATACAAATTTATGAACTTGGAGGCATCTTTCTCTTTTTTGGTCGATATCCCTCGTTCCCCATAATAAGAATTCGGAAAGGAGAGATTTTGGAATTATTACCTATTTTAACACTATCGCATAAAATTAGCATTTAGTTTGAAGGTACTTTAGCAAATCCCGAAGTTGTGTATTCTAAGGCGATGAGCCATTCATCGAAAAAATACTAAGTTCACTAAAAATTAAAATGCAACGCCGCTTCCTCCCCATATCAACAGCAAGCGAGGACAAAAAATGTTATAACGCAAATTTTATTTTTCATTGTCGCAGGAATGGATTGCATTTTATTTGGATGCCGCTGTTGAGTGTCATTAAAAATCTTGATCGGTTCCAGAATATGAACTCAAAATATAAAAATTTGAAAAAAAAAGTACATGCCTTATTTATCTCCAATAGCCACAACAAAGTTTGGAAACACCCAAGTACTTATTTTATCAATTCTTCCTACTTAAGTGCTTGTTCTGGTATTTATATTCAGCCAGAAGACGAGCTCGACCATTTTCTAGAGAGCCTTAATCAAGATTTATAAAGTTGCATGCAAATTGACTAGCCATACCGCTTGATATAAGTTTCGTTTTTAATATTTATAAATCAACAAATTCCCTATAAAGCCAAAGAATACAATCGCCGACATTTTAAAAATCTAATTAATTTCTCAAAATCAACGATACAGTAAAAAATATCTATCAGTGTCCTAACTACTGACGTTCTTTGCTCCATTCCGAAAGGGGAACCCACCGTTAAAACTTCTGTTTTTACGACGAACCAACCACGCCATTACGTTTTCAACGACGAGCAAATCCCTCGAACTATAAAAACAACTCGACCCCGGCGGGATATTCATTATAGGTACGTCAGCATTAGAATTATATTTCATTCACATACGGACAACTCTTTTCGAGAAATTTTCATTGGATTATTAATACCAAGGGCGGATGTCTACGTCATTTAATCAACCCATTTACTGCAGAATACGCTCCCGCATAACCTGAGAATGATCAATGGGTACCCATCTATCCCGTCGGTTGATTCAGACCGGTTTCGCGCAGTCCTTCCCAAAGCCACATCCATAAATCTCAACTCACACATTTCCCGCGATTTTTTCCCTTTTTTTCTTATATATTTAAAGATTTCGGCGTGAAAATTTTCATTTAATTTAGGCGCACGCGTGAACGGACCGCGAGACGCTTTACGTCGCCGAAATCACACCTTCGCCAAAAAATAACGTGTTTAAGTTTGCCGTTAAAGGACTCGGGAAATGCAAAATGGAGAGGGTAGAATTAAAAAAAACGAACGACTAATTGCGCACTGACCGATTACAAACCTCCGCCCTCCGAAAACATGCCGAAGCGTCGACCGACGGACATCCAAAAACCAGAGAGCTCCCCGGACGAGTATTTCATCAGCCATTTTCCACGCGAAAAGGGATAATGGTGTCCCTGGATACGCATCAAAGCCCAGTGTCATACACAGGCACCGAAGGCGGAGGGAGGGAGAGAGAGAGAGAGAAGAAAGGAGGGATGGAGGGGGAGGGATGGAGGGGATGGGAGAGAGATAGGGAAGGAGAGAGAGAGATAGAGGGAGTGAAGTAAGGGGGGAGAGAGAGAAAGGGAATGAAAGAGAGATAGAGGGAGGGAGAGAGAGGAGTGGAGAAGAGATAGGGAGAGCGGTGGGAGGTAAGGGACGGAGAGAGGAGTGGGAGGGAAGGAGAGAGATGGAATGATGGAGAGAGAGGGAGGAAGGAGGAGGAGGAAGGAAAAGGGAGGAAGGAAGAGGGAGGAAGGAGAAGGGGGAAGGAAGAGGGAGGGAGGATAGGAAAAGAAGGAGAGAGAGATGGAAGGAGAGGGATAAAAGAGAATGAGAAGGGAGAGAGAGGGAGGAAAGAGAGAGAGGGAGGGAGGAAAGAGAGAGGGGGAAGGAAGGAAGGTGAGAGAGGGAGGAAGAAGAGAGAGATGGAAGGAAAGAGGGATGGGTGAGGGAGAGGGATGGTAGTAGAGAGAGGAATGGATGAAGGAGAGAGGGGGAGGAAGGAAGAAGGGGGAAGGAAGGAGAGGGATGGAAGGGGAAAGAGTGAGGAAGGAGAGGGGTGAAGGAAGGAAGGAGAGAGAGAGAAATAAAGAGATAAAATTGTGAGGTTTAGATGAGGGAGATATAGAAAAGAGAGCGAAGAGAGAGAGAGAGAGAGGAGAATAAGGAATGAGTGGGAAGAGGGGCAGGAAATCGGAGAGAAGGGAGGAAGAAAGAGAAGAAAGAGGTAATCCAAGGAAGAATACAGGTAGAGAAAGGAGAGTGACGACTGACGAGGGAGAGAGAGAGAAGTGGAGGGCACGAGGTAGATAGAGCGGTGGGAGGTAAGGGAGCACCGCAGATCGCGAGATATGGAATAGGGAAGGAGGCGAAAGAGAGAGCGGAGAAAGAGAAAGAAAGAGGAGGGATAGGAATAAAAAGGGACAGACTGATTAAACGTAATATTTCTGTTCATTCTCGGAGATTCATTAAGTCGACCGCGGGTTACCGAAGTCCTACTGGGGAAGAGGTAAAAATGAAATAGGGGGAGCGTGGGGAAAGGCGTAAAGGGGCAGAGAAATAGCAGGAGAGAAAGGGCTCGGAAGGAGAGGAGATAAGCAGGGTGAAAAAAAAACGAGAATAAGGGAAAAAAATGAATTAATAAAAAATTGGGAGGGGGTCACCAAAAAGGGAGAGAGAGAGAGAGAGAAAGGAGATCGAGGGAGGAGGACGAAAGGGCTGATCACGACAGCTCCTGGAAGAGACAGATGGAATGCAACTCGGAAGGGCGATCGGGAGGAGGAAGGGGGAAAATGAGAGAATGGGGAGATTAAGGGGGGAGTAATAGGGAAGAGGAAGCGATAGGATAGTTAGAGAGGGAGAGAGTGGGCCGAGGATGAGGAATAGGAGGAAAGGGTGAGGAAAAGGTGAGAGGAAATGGTTTGAGAAAAGGTGACGAAAGTCGAAGATGAGAGAGAGGTTAGGCCTTTTATGTCTGTTGCAGCATAAAAGTTTTGCGAAGTTTTCGGGATACTAACTCTGAATTATGCAAAAGCAAGACTGCTCAAGAGAAGGTTAAAAAATAGGAAAGGGATTATAATACATCAGATATGTAAAGCTGTGCATCAAATCGGAAATTGCATGTTTTTTAAAGCTCTTAAAATTAACCAAAAAAATATAGAGATAGAAATAGATGAAGTCTAAAACAAAGAGCTAAACACGTATTTTTCTTCTAGCAAAAGCTACGGAGAATGAGACGAGGTGACAACATAAAAAATTGTTCAAAAAATAATGCTATTGTTTATTTACCGAGTGCAGAGAAACTTTCAATATCCAACTCATCAAGGTCGATATTCCCGATGACAGAAAAATATCCGACAAAAGTTTAAATTGCCACTGCATTTTCTCTCTGGTTTTTACCGATTAAATGTCAAACCCAACAGTGGCATTACAGTTTTTCAAAATGGATCACGAAAAGGTGAATCGATTTTGCGCTCAACTACGATATTTCAAGGATTTCTCCCTCCCGCCGCGACATACATATTAATTAATTAACCACATCGAATCAGAAAAATTTCTAGGTCTTAACGCACGTAAATATACTTCCGTCGGAACCTAGGGAGTTAGGAGAAGCCTTATCTTTTTGACGGCACGCGTCCTGAACAAGAGAAACGACCGCCTTTTAATGTTTTTTATCGAAACATTTTCCGACATTCTTTCCCTTTGAAATTTTTAAAGCGGTGCCGACGATGTCTCAAGCACGCAATTAAGTTATCGCGACAGATTCTCTTTCTCCTTCCGCCTCACCACGTCTCGGGGTACGAGGGACGAGATAGGGTTGGAGAGAGAGAGAAAGAGGCCCATTTTTTCGACTTATTTTTTTCCTTTTTCAGTCCCCGGCAGCGGAGGAGAAGGGAGAGAGTGGGAATTCTCCTCCCCCCTCCTCACTTCCTCGTCCTTTCGGCGGGCACTGAATATTTTACACAGGAAAAGACAAGGCGGCAAATCAAGCGACTGTCACAATAAGGTAGAAGAGTCTCTGCGTTATTTCAACGCAAACCAGATATTTTCTCTCTCTCTCTCTCTCTCTCTTGTCCTCCCCTTCATATTATCCCCCCCCAAATATCCGTCCTTTTTACTGTGGAGGCGCGTGTCTCTCCCCGCCTCCTTCGAATCCTTCCGCCTCTATCCTCCCTACCACCACCCTCTTGGTCCCTTCGTAATCCTTTCTCTCTAACTCT
Source organism: Tanypteryx hageni (assembly GCA_028673005.1). Lineage (NCBI taxonomy): Eukaryota > Metazoa > Arthropoda > Insecta > Odonata > Petaluridae > Tanypteryx > Tanypteryx hageni. The sequence goes on from CM054117.1 coordinate 47,519,384, forward strand.
TTCCCTTTCTCTCCCAGCCTGTGATAACCAGTCCTGTCCTCTCCCGCTCACCCTCTCTCTCTCCTTCCCTCTCTCCTGGCGACCTCCTCCCACCTCTCGGGCGATGAAACCAGAGACCGCGGTGACGTGAGCGGCCGTGACAGATTCATTTGGGGGAAACATAATAACGTCGGTAAAAATAAAAAGGGAGAGAGAGAGAAAGTTGAGAAAAATACTTTAAAAAAAGAGAGAGAGAGAGATTGGACCGGTGTCATGCTGGTGGGAGAGAGAGAGATCGAGTGAGGGAAGGGGGTATGAAGAGAGAGGTAAAAATAATAACCTTTTTGCGTAAATTTTATCATATAAAAAGTAAATGGACGACGGATTTTTTAATAAATGCATTTTAAAAACCTGCCGCAGACCGCCATAGCTTCCTACTCCCTTCCCCTTCCCATAACCCCCTTTCCACATAACTCTACACTACTTTTTTATTTTACGCCGAGACGAAATGAAAAGGATCGCGCATATACGAAAATGGGAAGGGTTTTTTTTTGGCGGTTGGGAGGACTTCGGGGAGGGATGACATCAGCGTCCCCTAGGAAAAAGCTTATGCCTGATGATTCGTTCGTTGTTGGACGCGTGTGGGAAACGGGTGTCAAAAGCAGGGGGCGTTGTTGGTGGTTTGCCCCGGGTTTCTCCCCCTCCTTCCTCCGTCCCTCTCTCCCCTCCCACGCAAACATCTCCACACCCAACCCCCTTTTTACCCTTTCAATGTATTCCCGAAGCAATTCCTCCTACACCATCTCGCCCCCTCCCACACCTTCTCCTCACATTACCCCATTGACCACTACCACCCCCGAATTCCCTATCCTCTCACTCCTACCTCTCCTCTTCTTCCCCCACTTATATTCCGGAAAACTTAACCCTACCCTAATAGTGCTTTAATTCGCAATTTTGGAACTCCCAATTTCTAACGGATTTTGGGAGAAAAATGCCGTCAAATCGAGGACGAATCCGAAAAACGTGAGAGTTACACGGCTAAGGGAGAAATTTCCTGGATTTTAGGGACAATTTTGATTCGCGGTGTTTTGAGATCAATCAAATCGGATCACAGTAAACTTGGGAACTAAAAGGCCCTGAAAAAAAGTCTTGTTTAAGAAGGGGAAATCTCTTAGTTTGTAGTCAATGTGGAACACAATTTTTGAAAATCAAGGGATCGCTTTAGCTAAATGTATAGCTAAACGCATAAAAAAGAAAGGATTTGCTTTATGACTTGGACCAAACCTAATCCTTTTCGAGTATTTATAATGAGACGTCCATCTTCTTGCTTTTCTCGGGAAAAAAATTACTCCGACATTAAAATTAGTTTTCCTTTCAAACGCCTCGATATAACACCAGCCTTCCCGTACTGCCTATTTCTGCGCTGTAGAATAAACAAACAAACACCAAGCGCAGAAAGAATCCCGCAGACGCGCAGGTGGACCACTCCTGAAATCTAAATTCTTCAAATCGTTCAACTCCGAATTGTAAAGAGGAAACAAGGAAACATAACTTAGATGTCATGATTTTCACAGCAGTTGAAGTATTTCTTTCAAACACCGATCCGTCATGATTCCTTCGTAAAAAACCTGTGAAACTTTTGTTTAAATACGTTTCCGAATACATCGTCTCATTCTTTCGCGGATATTGAAATCATGATGCTTAATGTTACTAATGTTATGAATTACCATTCTATGCAGTATTCATTTCATTTAGATAAAAATATAGGAAATCAAGAACATTTTACCCTAACTCCGTTATATATCGTCTATGTACTATGAACATCACTATCGTCAACTTTTATGCATCTGCAGGTCCGTGTATTGAAGATACAGATCAACTCTATTCACAGCTCAATCGTTCGTATTCTTGCAACTACACTATTAATTCAACCTATCCAGAATCGCTAGTCCGTTTTTATTTTTTTCTCAGAATTCCTCTTTCGGCAACCGCCTTTGTCACCATAAACAGGGCACAAGTACGTCCATTTAACGCGAAGATTGACCCTCTACTATCTAAGACCGTGTTAAAAACGTCCCGTTTGTTAAATACTTCAATTGATTTGCTGCATAAAGCGAAACTCAAAGGAGAGGTGACAAAAATAATTCTAAGCGTCCGAAAAAATAAATTAACCCAGTCGTCGATTATTTGTATCCAAAAAGACATTCATTAATAAAAAAGAAATATCGACATAAGGAGTCATCATCCTACGATGACTGTGCCAAAAAATTAAATTAGTATGTCAAACAGCAGTATGAAAAAGCCACAACCAGGTTAATAATGTAGGGGTGAGCATGACAATCTAAAAATTTACTCCGAGAACTTGGCGCTAAAAAAATAATATAGTCACCGGTATCATAAGCTCCAGTTGTTTGTCGATTATTTAAGGTAATCGAACCCAACGTCTTTTATGAATGGAGCGCGTTTTGTCGTATTCTTCGCAAATTTTACGGCTGATAATACTAATAGCCGTCGAATATAGCATTTTTTTCATCACGTACTTAATCAGGACCGCTTTCTTGGATAAGCGTCATCCACGCGCAACAATACTCGACACATGAGCGTGAAATTCGTTTAATCTCAAAGTTAAACTAAGGTGCAACTCGGAAGCGAAAAATAACGACTATTTTTGAGAATTATTGGAAAGCGACCATAAATTTTTGAAATTGAGATGACTTCGAATAACAAGATGGAAGATAGAAGAAATGATGCCTTATGCATGTGCGCATAAGGCTTAAACTGATAGTTTTCAGGAGCTGAGAACAAGCGTTCAATAAAATGCCTATCATCATAAAATGCTCTTTATAGCACAAGTGACAAAAATAATAACATCGATAAAAATTGTGGCAATAAATTGCGAACTTAAATCAATTTGAATCACCAATCGATTCTGTCAGTTAAACTTACAAAACAAGTGAAGATATAAAAATGAATTTTTATAACCAACTTTTATATAGTTAATACTTTAATATGAATAAACTGTATAATATAATTATGACAAACTTTCTGCTTGCATGGGCGTAAAAAGTTGCAAAAGTGTCCACCAGCTTTTGAGAGATGTGGGGGTCTCTATATTTAACATTTAATCGTTTTACAGTTGAGAGAATGGCAGACAGAAGTAGAGAAACGTAAGAATGTTTGGTATATAAGTAGTAAGAAGTTTGATAGTATCTTTTGTTTCATTAATAAAAATACTGACATCCGTTCATATTGCTTAAAATCAACGAAACTATACTGTTAGTTCAGAGTAATTCAGCTTTAGATACTAGTAGGAGTGAAACTGTTGATCAACAATTAGGTTTTAATGGCCTTTTCATAGGGAGAACAGTTTTCAGAATAATCTTAAATGAATAAAGATGAAAAGTACAAATAATGTGATAAGTAGATGGTGCTTGCATTCAGCAAGCATTAAGTCCATATCGAAAGTAACACCGTAGGATTTTGAGGGGTTGCAGTGCATCAGGAAGTCCATAACGCCACTAATATTTCCTGATTTTGACGTCGTTATATGTTTACGCCTTAGTTTTAAATCAACTGCATTATAATACAATCCACTGATTCTCTATAGAAGCACAAAATTAAAGCTATTATTATATACAGTTCATCAATCCCCATAATTAAAAGGAGTAACGTTCTTTTATTTGATAACATATATCGCGTTTTAAAATCATGACACCATCATATGTATACGTCGTTGGCTGAAATCAAATGGATTATAATGCAGTCTAAGCATTAAATCAATGCTCTTTGAGTATGGATAATCAACTCCCATTGAAAGGCATTGGAGTAGTTGCTATGGTAGTTAATATTTTTCATTGTTGAAGACCGAAAAAGTTTCATAATTTTATGATTAAAATCAAATCTTTACGCAAATTCAGCAAATATTTGAATTCTGTCTTCGAGAAAAATAAACTTAATTCTTTTTCCACAGTATGGTGCAAGTCACAACTTTGTATCTTAATTTTAAATAATTTAAAAAAGCAACTTTATATAGCCCTCCACAGTTTTCAATGCTTTTCTTATGGGTGTTTAAAATTGGACTTTGGGGTCAAAAACACCCCTTAAATATAACATTTTCTCAAATTTCGGATTTTTTCCAGAGATTGTAACCATATATTCATGCCAAATTTCAGCTCTGTAGCATCTCTAGAAGTATCTTAGGCTTCATATGATATATATGTCCTATATATTATATCCTATATATTTAAGAAGCAGCTATTTATAATGATGTACCATATGGTAACACAATCATTTCAACTTTTGCGCATTTTTTCATGTTCATAAAAACAATACTTTCCCCTATACTACATATGGAGAAAGTAAAAATCCTATCACATGCAGACAGACACACAGACATCATCACGAAAATAATCAAAACGTGTTCAGGGGACCTCAAAACATGTATTTCCGTTGAAATCTCGAATTCTAATTTTTTTATGAAAACAATACTTTCGCTATACTACGTACATGGAGAAAGTAAAAACTAATTCTGAGATATCTCTGATACCTATGATTTGGGCCGGGAGGGTCCATGGAGATCCGGAGAAACGGGAGCATATGTGAGAGATAGGATTTCGAGTTCAACAATGCAATCGGTTTGCAAGCCGACTTCTTAAAAACGCTTAATTTTTTCAAAATATGATATTAAAACGTTAAATTCGAGAGATTTTGATTCTAAGGCGATAGAAGACGACAAGAATAAGAAAATACTGTCATTTTTCTTTAATGCAGCCCTAGTACGGAGATCGAAGGTCAAATACATGGATTTTAATAAGCAAAAGAAACTAAGCTTGCAGGTCGAAATATAGCTTTTTCCATGTTTCCGGGGAATGAAAATTTTGGAAATTTTTTTCGTAAATGGTTTTTACTTTAAAAATTAAACATCCCACCAAATGTCAATCTTCTTGCTACTAGGAAAGTTTGTTAAAAATAGCATTACAGTTCCGCTTTCCCACCCACCGACGACGAAGACGAAGTCATTTTTATATATTAGATATAAAAAGCGAAGTTAATATTAAAGTTGGTAATAATGAAATAATGGGAAAAGATATCGGTAACATATGTTGAACGTGTTCACCGATGCATTTTATTCTGTTTTCACTTAGCATTAGATTTTCATAAATTCAATCGGTGTGGTATTAAGAACAGTTACGAAATTTCATAACGACATTCCATAAGTAATTTCCTGGAAATGAATGTAAATCATGTGCTCCGTTACTGTGGATCTTATTTGGTTCCCTTCTTTTCGTCATCTTCTCCTTAATCTAAATATAGTAATTTAAACAGAAAAATACCATTTTTCACCTTTATTTCCACTTAACGAAAGATACAAATTTTAGATCTCAGTGATATCAATGAACGTTTAGGAGAAATTCTACACCTGCTACCATGGTGCGAAGGAAAGTATCCTCCACCCCACAATTCTCTCTAAGCTACGTCGTCCACGGGGAGTGCATGTCGCCAACCGCTAACAAAATCCTTTTCCAAAACGCATTTACATAATCTCAACTTTCCTTCTTTTTCTTATTATTACACTCTTTTATTGAAGTTGGCTTGAGCGTTGTCATCGTCCAACATCTTTGATGCGCTATCTCTCTGGATCCACAAACGCTACAGAGCTGAAAATTTGCACATAATCCACATTCGTCGTGTATTTTAATCTATCAAGTTTTGGTACGCGTCGGACCTTCCGATCCCGGACCCCCCATAGAAGGATCCTCACCGAACTTAATCTATCTCGCAAATGAAACAAGCATGAGGCCCGCCAGTTGGTTTTGTGCGTTCCTTGTGCCATTGCCTTGTCGGGTGTTCAATGACATCTCAGAGGTTTTCGTTGAACACCCGACATTCGACTGGTATACATCCATAAATAAAAGAAATTTGCACTGTAAATTAAAATTTGAAGCCCGTTATAGTACTTCCTGCAAATATTTAGGGAACCTTGCGTGAAGTCGATGTTCTTCAATTTTGCTTAAATTTTAAAATCGACGGCTATTTTCGACTTGTTTTGACGTTCATCTTTGGGCGATCTTAATTTTAACACCATAATTAAGATCGTATTGCACTGCCACCATATATCTCCTTTAAATGGTCTCTATTCAGCGAAAGTGAAGATGGAAACCCAATAGAAAACACCCCACAACTTCTCCCCCGTGCACGCCCCCTTCCAATCCCCTCCGGTCCCTGTCCCTTTTACCCGCCCGTCCTCTCTGCACGGAGAGAAAAATGTAATACAGCAGCCCGCGTTTCACCTAATAAATCCTAAAAGTACGATCAAAATGCTATCTGACAGATAAGAACAGTGTGACAGCGGTCAATAGGATGACATCGGAAATTCGAGCGTCGAGGGTCAGCTTCTCCTGACCCGATACAACAACGAACATTTTCTCGCCGCGGAAAGTAAGTTACCGTGCAAGGTCTTACCTTTACATACAAGGCTCAGTTCTCTATTGAAAGTCGAGCGTGATACGTCTTATATTTCGTACGCATGGACGTAGCGGTTGTAATATATTAGAATTGCATCCATAAATAAAACAAATTTGCACTGTAAATAACTACGGACCATCTGAGAAAACTTCCCGATTATCGATAATGAAATTTTCCGATTATTTCCGACAATTTCATTCGAGAATACATATAAATAAATATGGGCTATGTAGATAAAGAATTAACTTTGAATATTTTAAAAAGCTTGAAAACTCAAAAGTAGATAATAAAATAAATAAAAAACAGGTTTTTCAATAGCGCACACTTTTATGATGCACTCAAAAGTAGAAAAGAAATTTTTGTTGCCTCAAAATTTTCATTTTGTAAATTTGGTATGAAGAATAAAAGTGGGTGGCCTTTACATGGTTTAAATGAAAAACAGCAGATAAGTCAACTGATGCACAACCTTTCTCAGTTAACCAAGCGTTTCATACAATTTCAAAATTGACAAAAAGTAATTTAAAACAAGACAAATTTACTTTTAACGCGAATACGTAGTTTGCATACCTGATTTTCTCCTTGGCCACTCACTTTTATTCTTCACACCAAATTTACAAAATGAAAATTTCTATGAAAATTTTGAGGCAGCAAAAATTTATTTTCTACTTTGGAGTGCATCATAAAAGTGAAAAACCTGTTTTTTATTTACTTTATAACGTGAGCGCAAATCCAATGTTCCGAGAATCCGAGCTTACTTCTAACCTATTTAAAAATGCACTTGTGTGAGTTTCTTCATTAAGTACGCGTTCAACAATTTGACAAGATCTTTTTGACAATTATACCGCTTCACCTTTCCGTAAAGGTTGTGCAAAAAGACGCCATTCGGCTCGACGAGCGAAAAATTCCTTTTTGCGCCGATTTTCCGAACACAGAAAATACACACACTAAACGAAAGTCCCCCGGTTAGCTATTCACGAAGTGTTTTCCGTGCGTCTGTTAACGACCTCTTCGTCTAGATGTCGATGATTCGGAAATTTCCTCCGGAGCAGTATCATCGCACTAACGGCGGAACTACGCGACAGACCGAATCTCCTGACGCAAACACAGCTCCTCCCCCACTCCCATTCCTTCTCTCCTAATTTCCTGAACGAAAAAAAATACGAACGCAGAAAAAAAAACCGTGCCAACTGTGACCACACACAAAGACACACCAATGCGCAAAAAAAAGATTCGGCTAAACGATCGAGAAAACGGAAAAAAACAAAAGCAAAGCGTTCGCTCGCTCGCTCACGCACGCGCTCAGTAAAAAAATATATATTCCAGTCGAGGAATAATTAGGAACATATCGCGCGCCTTGGATGGTCGGAATTGGAGGACAGGGTGGGAAGCAGTATGGCATGCGGGGAAAAAAAGAATACCGAAACAATTATAACAAAATCGAAGGCAGCGTGCTGGTGCAAGTAGAAATTAGGATCGTTTACACGTACGAGGGGACGTTCAGGATGGGCAATGGGAGGAGAGAGGCAGGGCAGAAGAGAGGGAAATGGCAGGATGGGAGGAGGAGAGCCTGAAAAAGCCTCCAACCAGCGGGAAATGCTAAAAGAAACAATAGCGGAGAATTACAAGGACGGGTGAACCCTCCGCAGTGGGCTTGCGAAGAAGACGAGAGCCTGAGAGATACTCTTCCTGCTTAACCACGCGATGACTTGGGCCTATTCCATGCCGCTAATACCTCAATCTTTGAGAAAATATATTTCTTCGAATAGCCATAAAAATTTGGGAAAACCAGATGAACATTTTGGTTACAAAGTAGCCGTCATGGGTAGTAATGAAGAGGTAATAGATTCTAAAAAATCCAGAATGTACTTTCTACCAAAAGTTCACAAAAATTATAATTTAACGAGACCCATAACTTCACCCATACGATCCCTAACTTATCTCCTCTCGAAAGAGATAAATCAAAAATTCGATAACATTAAATTCGATAATGAACACTGTGACGAACTCTTTAATAATTTATAGGCAAAATAAAAAATCTAACCAAGAAAATACGATAATATTCATAAGTGTTCTCTTAAAGAGACTAGATTTTCTTACATAAAAAATATATCCCCTAGCACACTAACACAAATTACTAACCAAACTGTTCATGCCATGCAAATATTTTCAAATTAACAACAACATACAAAGATAAACGGAACGGTATTACCACGGGAAACGGTTCATTTAAGATCTGAATGTCGACGAATCACCACTGATGACGGCTGTCTTGTCGCTGAAATGCGCATCCGGTTCTCCCAACCTATTAACGGCTATTAAATAAACAGTTTTAAAATTCGATTTCAGCCATTTGGTGATCTCGGTAATTCTAACTTGAACCTCGTCCCTTTTACAAAATACTTCGCATCGCGACATAACTTACGCCGCAGATTTTTCGTATTGAATAGTAAGGCAATTAAACAACGTTCTAACCCGCGTCGAACGACGAAAAAATACCCGCTCAAAGTTAAATGGCGTTATGTGGTAAAAAAGCAACCTCCTCGTAATTATCGCCAAAATAACCTAACCAGAAAAAAAATCGGCACGCCTGATTTAAAAAACCGTCTTTTCCTCCATGTGTCAACCTAAGCAAAAAGGGATACGCCCCTCTCGAACCAACCAAGGTAACTCGCTGCACCGGGGGAAAAACCGCACCCCGACAATGACACCATTCCGCGAAAAAACACACCCGTACACAACAGCGAGAGAGAGAGAGGAGCGGGAGAAAAAACACATGTATCCATCCCCGAAAATTCCAAAAAAATATCCCTCGCCCACCGGCCAAAACACACAAAAAATCACCTAGGGGCTAAAAACGTATAAAAAACACATTCGCTCGGAGGAAAAACACACTTCGGCTCCGTGAAAAATGTTCCGGCCCATCCTCGCTGCCGTGAACTGCAAAAATTCACCTCTCTCTCTCTCCCACCCACAACGCCGAATATAAGTACGGATTTGCCGGACCATCCCTACCCCCATTGCCTCCTCCCACTCATCCTGGACCCCCCTCCCCCACCCACCTTAACCCCTTGCCAGTTCCACCTCTCTACCACCCCCTGCATAACCCCCACTGCAAAAAAACCCATCCCGGAGCCAAAATTTCGCAAACAACGCAGGCATCCCGATTAAATATCGAATGAAAATGCGGGTGCTGGCAATCATCCACGGCGTCCCGCGGGCACATCATTGCGATAGGGCCGAAAAAATAAAAATGAGACGGAAAGAGATAGTAGGGAAGGGGAAGAGCGATGGAAAGAGAGAGAGGGAGAGAGGTGAAATGAATATGCTGTAGAGACACGCGCTTTTGTGCCCTCCACCCCACCTCTCTCTCTCTCTGTCCTCATTCCACTCCCTTCACATCCCCTTCTCCGACCACCCCCCCTCACCATGTGAAGCACTGCATCATGCTCCTCCTGTCACATCCGGGCAGGATCGAAAATTATTCCATTAAAAGGGCAGCACCGCCGTGGGTCTACGATTGTGAAATGAATGGGATAGAGAGAGGTGTACCGTAGGGGGACGGTTTTGGAAATGGCACCACTCTTCCCTTTTATACGCCGTCTGTTTTTTTTTACCGCCCGTCCCAATCCATCCCTATGTACGCCCCCTCCCCGTCCTCGTACCCTCACAACGGCCTAATTCATGCTCCCGCGATTGTGTGTGAAGAAAAGTACGCGGGCGAGATTAAGAGAGAGGGAGAGGAATCCTAAAATCGGTTTTGACACGCGATTGCATTTCCGGTCTGCAACCGATATGGGTGGTGTCCGGAATCCCCCGAATACCGACCTCGTCCCTTGCACGGCGATCGCCAAAAAAACACAAAACGGCAGTGCTCGAACGTTTGGAAGCAAAAATATACATAACTTATGCTCATTATGCCCGATTTATACCGTTTTTCGGTACAAACCTTACCATCCTATCCATCGTCGAGGGATATTTCTAGTTGGGAGTACCCCAAGGTGCCTGTAGTGGACCAATTTCATGAACGCATATCACGGTCCCGTATCACGCTGGCACTAATATGAATTTAAATGGCGGTGACCCGATGAGAGAGAGAGATAGAGAAAGAAAGAAACAGAGAGAGACAGAAAGAGGTGGAGGATGGGAGAAAGGCACGCTCTGAATAAATTTTGCTCTCTTAGCACATATGGATGCCAAAAGATTCAAAAGGATTTTTCCTCTCCCATTCCATTTTTCCCGCTTCCCTCGTCCTCTCTCTCTCCCATCCCATCCAATCTCTCCTCTCCTTCCACCCACATATTCACCGGCATTCCTCCCTCTCCCCACCATGCTCACGGGATGGGCAATTTGAAATTACGGCGAACATGGGTTTCATGAAATTCATCTGGAACAAACGGGGAGCTGGGAGATTTAAAAAAAGGAAAAATGTCGAGATCCATACTTAATAGCCTATCGGTAATCCACCGCTCTGAACACGGAAAATTCATTCATTACGGTGTCACAAAAAGGGAATGATCACAAAGGGCCGGAGGATGCAAGCGGCTGTAGGGATGCAAATATGGCTGTCTGATACCTACAGCGTACGCGACGGGGATTTAAAAAAATCACTTTCCGAGAAATACGTTTCTCGTTTCATAGTACTGTTTAAAATAAAAATTAGTTTAATTACCTCCGCACGAAGAATGGCAAAAGTTCTGCGTTCGATCCTGCGTCAATTTAGATGCAAATGGTGGATCATGAAGGTTTTAAGCTTTCTTTAGTATGTGGTTGATGGCGAGACCAAAATGAATAGGAAATAAGATGATAAGTTAGCCGAAAACATTCTTTTCGTTCACTATGGTCTTCACCTCGAAAGATAATTTAGTTGCCACAAACTTCATTTTAAAATAATCTAACTTGTAATTAAAAAATAGTTTTGTTTAGGAGACACCCAAGCAAAACCAATCAAAAAATACGACGAACGGTACAAAATAATTAAGCTAAATCACTAAATGAACCGAGAAAAATTTTCTATCGATTCATCTTCATGAGCAAAATTTAATACGATGAAAAAATAGAGAGAATCGAAATGATTATTTCTAAAAAGATAAAATCCATCCCGATGCGTTTTAAGGTCGGCCACGAAATTCTCTTTATAAGGTCATGGCTGTAAAATCATGGAAAACCTGTCCCCGAGGACATTTTCCAATCCCTTCCCCCTCCATCCTTCATTAGCCTCCATATTTTGGCTCCCCGTCACAACGCACATCTCTCTGTTCCTCACACCCCGCTACCCCTACCCCTTTCCCCTTCGGACAAAAACCTTTCTCCGCCTTCCCCGGGTGTCATTTGCAATAGCAGCACCAGTGCCGTGTGAATTTTAATTCTTGGTCGACGCCGCTTTTCCGGGAGAGGATGCGTAATGGCGCGATCCGATGTTTTCGCTGACGCCATCACTCAAGTGACGTTGAGAACGGACAGTACACTGGTAAGGGAAAATTATTACCGCCAAATACCTATCCAATGCAGCGGGTAAAATCGTAATTAACGGCATACACGAATATTATTCGCGAAATAGTACGTGTTTTTTTATTTCATTGCGCTGCAATTCCTATCTCTTTAATTGTCATGGGAGATTGGAGTGAAAATCACTAATTATGATTCCTCGCCTTAATCCTAACAACGTGAAGTAAAATAATTATTTTTACTTGTTAACGTTCAAATCGAAATATTTTTTAATAAATTATTTTAAAAAAACGAAATATACCTGCAATATATGTTTAGAATTATTGAAATCAAACGATTATATTGTCTCAGGCAATATTCCAAACATAAGTGAGGATGAAGCGATAGAAGAATATGATATCATGCGTGCATAAAAATGAAAATATCAGAACAAAAAAGGTAATGCCAATTGTCTAGCAGCTTGCAAAGGCAAGGAGACTTCTCACTATTTAATTACAATGTAATATGCCCGTCGATAAATGAAGTGGAACGAGGTGAAAAGGACGATTTAGAGTACTTGGTTCAGTCAATAATCAGATTTGTCTGCGGACAGGCTGATGATGACGATGGAAGGTAATGTAGGTTTAACTTCTAAAAAAAACGATATTTCTTTTTGATTTTTAAATGAATTTTGTAGTACATAATGAGCGAAGCCACATTCAAAAATTATTATATCTCATTGATCAGCCTCTTTTGCAATAAAAGAATTGTCTAGCATCTGAAGTCGCAAAAATCATTTGTTTTTTTTTGATAGCTCTGTTTAAATGAATCACATTTGCTCTCGAATACGCACATTCAGATACGTATATTTCCGCGCAGTCAAACGTGTCCTCTTTACCAATGGCTTATCTATTGCGAGCAAAAACGCAATTAATAGCAAACATTAGCCTTTAAAAGATGCTGATACTAGGACTTGCTTTACAAGAAAACTAACCCCCTTCTTCCGACAGCCTAGCACCTGAGAACCTTAAAAGTTATAGATGCGTTTCGAAATTCTTCATCACGCAATGCGATGCCGCCGTTTTTTCCTACGCAGCTCCTTAATGAGGACACTCAAAGAGTCCATTTTTGGCAGCTTCTCAAGCTTCGTCCGCTCCATTCTTTCTCCATCTTCCAACCCTTAGATGTTTACTTGGCCGTGCGAATTGCCCAGACGGTGACCAACACGCACCGGTCCCTTTCCACGAGCGGCGAGCGTAAACACGTCCCAGACACAAAATAATGCGTATATTCATGAGTATCAATGGATGGCAAAGAAAACGAGATTATTCCTCATTCGCACGTACCGGGATTGAATTCTGATCTGGATTTATTACAGTCAAATGTTCATTTGAGAGTAAGGCCGATTTGGTATTTTAGATTAATGCATGATAACATTCAATTTTGGCGGAATTTTGACGCATGAAAGAGTGTTAGACCGGATTACTTAGAGCTTCAATTTTCTCAACGCTTTACGGAATACTGACATTTCCAACAGAGGACTGCAATTTATTTTTTTGAGGCAACACAACATATGGACAGTTTAGCAGAGAAAATCATTTTTACGCAAAAATTCTACCAGCACCCCCAAACTCGATGACTCAGCAGACTATAACGTATATTGACTACAGTAACCTAAAACTTGGCGAAGAATTATTTTAATTCACGATATAATCAAATAAGTTAGGTCTAATGATAGAATTATATGGCTATTCTCACAATCGTAGAGTTGTTCAAATTAACTCCAATGTCAAAATTGTTCTTTGCGATACTTTTTTAAAAAAGACTGTGACTTCAGTCTTTAAAATGATAAAACCGTATTAATATTCAGTAAACCCAAAACATCTGCGGATTTTAACATTAGCGGATTTAACCCACGGCGTCATGCATAAGTTTTTATGTCAATACATCCTTCACGGATTCGACATTCGCGGTGATTTTCAATGACATAATCCCGCGAATGTTGAGGGTCATCTCTATTAGGACTACGATCCACAAGATTTTCCTTGTAGTTATCTCCAAGTCAATATTTCTCCTACTAGGCAGATTTTAGCGCATAAATGATTTCAAGAGTATTTTTCAATAGGATCAGAGCTCCAGGAGTTATTTTTCAAAATCCCCTCGGGCACACCCGAGCGTTTGGAATAAAATAAAGTTAGCGATGATGTTTTACAGACATATCCCTCTTCGGCGTTGCTCGGAAGACCGCCAGCTGTTTAAAAATGATGCAGCCGGAGTAACTACATGGAAGAAAAATGCATGCATGCAAGCCCGTCCGAGGTATAGATGAAGCAGACGCTACTTCGGCTGGCTAGAGAAGGGCCAAGTGCCAGATACCGTCGCGAGAGTGCTCTGCCGTAGGAGGAGATGAGGGAAGATGGCGTTCCGCGAAACGGGGGAAATTTTATCGCGGAGGGCCATAAAAAACGCCACGTGTCCCGTTTTAATATGCGAGCAAGTGGAGTTGGTCATACTCCTCTCTTTCTTTCTCTCTACCGATATAATACGTTTTTCCTGTGAAGGCGGCGACCAAAAGACAGATGTCACCCCGGGAAAAGGTGGTTTCTTTTTTATATTTAATACGTCAAGATGTTACGTTGCCGCCTTATCCTCAAAAAGTTCCACCCATTATGATCCTCCTACGTGACCCTTCTATTTTTTAGATTCTATTTGAGGTAGCATATGTATTCAGAAAATGTTTAAACCTGGAGGTGGTATTGAAAATAGCCGTACTATTGCTTAAGGGGCAAAAATAAGGACTTGAAATTTATTTTAAAATTTTTAAAAGACGCGATTATGCATCTTCGGCGTGCGGAACTTACAAGAATTCGTGGGAATTTTATTTCGATTAATTTATAATAATATTGATTAATAAGTATAATGCACCCCAGGAGTCTTACAAAAATATATGTACAAGGAAGATTTGTCCGACGGACAAAAACATCATAAGTAAAGATACATACTAATAATTATTAAAGTATATTTTTGAGCAAGTTGCTGCAAGCCGAAACCGAAGTTGGCTGTACTTACAACTCACTGTTATCGATTTAAATTCCTTCTAAGTGAACATTATGATGATTTTCTTAATAAAAAAATTTTCATAGCATTTATTGCTTGAGGGGGAAACAGTTTTGCTGAAATAGTATTTAATACTCGAAATACGGAACGACTCGGCTTCATTAAATCCGCACCATTTAACGTATGATACGTATTTAAATCCCAATCGCATCGGAAAATACTAAATAAGAAAATCTCGCATGCCATTCACAACAGGAAAAACGTGACGAAGAAATTGATTAAACGGCATTCTAAAAAATAAATTATTAATTTACTACTCTGGTTCTTCTAGAGGCTGACATAGTAATGCGGGATAGCAGGAGGGAGGAGGGAAACCTTGATGACCTGTTACGGAGGAATCGTCGGCTAAGAGGAGAGAGAGAGAGAAGCGACGAACGGCGGAAAGAGAGAGAGGAGCCGAGTTTGCCATCTCAAGGGAGATATGAGAGAGGGAGGGAGGGAGAGAGAGAGAGAAAGAAGCCGAGTTTGCCATCTCAAGGGAGATATGAGAGAGATAGAGAAGGGACGAGAGAGGGGCGACGTGGGAGAAAGAAAGAGGGTGGAAGAGGAAATAAATGTAGCGGTAGTGTGTGGATCGGGCCTCATTGGTAGGAGGTGGCAAAAGAGAGTTTGAGCGAGAGGGAGATGGGGAGGGAGAGGTGGAAGAGTTAGAGAGGAGGAGAGAGGGGAAAAGCGGGAGGGGATCAGTTTAAGGGGAGGGAGACGCCCGAGGAAACGGGAGGAGTGGTTGCTTCGTTTCGACACCTGTGCCACTCAGAGTTTCCATTGATTCCTTCGAGAGAGAGAGAGAGGGAGAGAGGGACAGAGGGAGGAGAGGAGAGAGGAGGAAAAATATTTTGTACGAGATGGGCAGAAATTTGGAGTAAGCTGAGCAAGTTACGACGTGGGGCAGAAGAGGAGAGAAAGAGAGAGGCGAATCGGAATACAAAAAGAGGTAAGAATAGTAAGAAATGCGTAAGTGAAAACTGAAGAAAGACTAGAGAAAATAACACGAGTGGAGGATAAAAGGGAGACTGAGAGATAATTGGAATAATGCCAAAGAGAAAAAGACAAAACAAACGCGGATAGAATTTCCATAAAATTGAGGAAGAACGAAAGACAAAGGGGGAGAGAGAGAGAGAGAATGGCAAGAAAAAGGTTAGCATGGGAAATAACTAACTTTAACTGCTGTAAATAATCATTAAACGATTAGGAGAAAACTTCAGGGAGGTAGAGGAAAAAAGCTACAGTAAACTCCCGATTTACCGGATGACTCCGAGCCTATTCCGGTTTATCGATATATATTTTTACACGTACCGTGTGGCGCATGCGAATGAAATATTAATCAAATATCAGGAAAGTAAATGAAGTTCCCATAGGAATCTCCTTCAATGGCATTGTATAATTAATACTTTACTACGCACAACTCCTTTATTAGGTATCATGCATGTTCATACAGTAAACATGCATGTACGTGATGCAGGATGAAAAACTTTCAAATTACGCATAAGGTTTGAAAATTTCGGTTAATCAAAAATCCGGATATTCGATGTACGGTAAATTGGGATTTTACTGTGCTATACGAAAACTTAAAACAGTCGAAAGATAACAATTACCAACGTATAGAGGGAAAAGTGAGAGAGAAAATGAGCGATGAAAGAGGGAGGGAGGGGCGGAGGGTTAGAGGGTCGGTCTGTTGAGGTTTCTTAAGAGAAGCGATTTGACAAGGGTTTCGTGGGGAAATAGGTTGCGCGCGCGCAGAGGTGGACAGTGATGAAGAGCTCAAGAAGAGCCCAAATGGATGAGAACTGAAGATGCCCTCTTTCTCTCACTTCTCCGTTCCCATTTTCCGATTTTTTCCACGCCAAAAAATTCGAGAATGTGTGACGGAAAGGGATTTCGCCGCAGTATCGAATTAAGTGTTTTTCCGCGAGCGAACAAATTAGCATCGGCAGAAACTAAATTTCTTTTTCGGGGAGGAAGAATTACATTCGCGCCCCCCGGTTCGACGATTTATATTGAAGAGGGTATATTAAATGGGGCGAACGATTTATCAACTTTCGTTCGGAAAAGTAAATCTATTTACCGGCTACCCTGCAATACTGCATAATTCGACTGTTATTAATTTACGAGTTAACGAATATGGCGGAAGAGCGCCGAATATGGAGTTCTTCTGCAATGATTCGTCGTTAATCCCACGCGTTTATCCAAGTGTGTTGGCAAATAAAACACGGCGAAATAAAGCAGAATCGCACAAAGAGATGACCGTGCGATTTTTTTGAACGTACCTCAATCGATATTCTTTGCTTCTTTTTCGTTAAAAACAAACTGCTGAGCGCTAAGTGCACAAAATGGCCAAATAACGATAAATTAACTCTAATTGCACTTCAAAGGAAACGTTTACGGATGAGTAAACAGAATAATCAGGTGTTAAGAGTAAAAAAAAACATTTGCACGAATCACTTACAAACGAAATGCGATTTTAAATGTCACGAAAACATCGTAAATAAAATATAAAAAATAGTCCTAAAATAACGTCTGAATTGAAAAAGCCCTTCCGTTCGAGCAAGCGTTTTATTTCTCATTTTAGTTTTTAAAACTTCCTAAAAACAACTTAGTAGTAAATTTTTGTTATTCATTATCGAATCGTACCTACTAGCGGGCCTTCCTAATGAGATTTTCCACATGAAATTATGACGTTCTCTGAATAATAATCTCGGAATAAGACTAGAAATTTCGCATTCAATATTAATATTTTAAAAGGCGATGAAATTGCTTGTTATACAAAATTTATCTTCAAAGCAACAAATGTACTGAAACGAAATAATGCATAAACATACAAGTTGAAATACTTTATATAGGTGTTTGCCAGGAAAAATATTTCGCCGAAGGTCACGCTAATTTTTGGATGGAAATTTAAAATTCAGAATCCGTGGAAAAGAATTATAGTTTGGCTCAGAACTTGAAACAAAAAATAACCGCAAATCCCGTCCCAAGGCATCCGAATTCTGAATGTTTTATACGAGAAGAGAAAAAAAGGCTAAACCTTTCCGCATGCAGCTTCGGCCTCTTTGGGTAGTTTTCTCGGAGCGTCTTCGTAGTAAAATTAAAAACACATATGTAAGGAAAACGGCGATTCCTCTTAACGTATCCTCCCCAAAGGAGGCATACATTACTCTCCGATCTTCCTAGGGAGGGCGAAGAATATTCGTGGGAAAGAAAAAAAAGTAAAGCCCAAACGGAGGCCGCTTCCACATATACATTCACCAAACACACAAAGGGGCATGCTAGAGGCAATTCTGTTCACACTGAATTTGTCCTGGCCCACTTGACCCAGGTGCGGATCGATCATGCAAAGTTTTCGGGATGGATAAGGGGCTCGCTCACATTCTCTCCTCACCTCTTCTCCTACAATCCCCCCTACTCTCTCTCCCATCACCTCACTCTTCTTGTTTTCTTCTCGATGTCTCATGCTATCATCTTCCTTCGCTCCCTATCCTTTATTTTTCTTCCCCCTCTCTCTCACTCCCTCCTCTCACTCCATCCTCTCTCTCACTCCCTCCTCTCTCTCACTCCCTCCTCTCTCTCACTCCCTTCTCTCTCTCACTCCCTCCTCTCTCTCACTCCCTCTCTCTCGCTCCCTTCTCTATCACTCCCTCCTCTCTCTCGCTCCCTTCTCTATCACTCCCTCCTCTCTCTCATTCCCTCCTCTCTCTCACTCCCTCCTCTCTCTCATTCTTTCCTCTCTCACTCTCTCCTCTCTCTCTCACTCCCTCCTCTCTCTCACTCCCTTCTCTCACTCCCTCCTCTCACTCCCTTCTCTATCACTCCCTCCCTCTCTCACTCCCTCCTCTCTCTCACTCCCTCCTCTCTCACTCACTCCTCTCCCTCACTCCCCTCCCTCCATCCACTTTCCTTCCTCTCTCTCTCTCCCCTCTCGTATCTCTTCCTCCTATTGGCCTTGATAGACGGATGGTTCGAGTATCTGCCGACGGAGACTAAGGTCCTGGGTTTGAATCCCACCGTTGGTATGGAAGTTTGTGTTTGTCGTGCTGGAGTTAGACGTAAGAATGGACTAGGTTGGCTAAATCTCGCCCTTAAAAAAAAGACGGTTATTATAATTATTCATTCTTCCTATCTCTCCCTACTACTACATTAAGGGTTAAATGTAAGAGTGGACCTTATGGTCTAAATTTCGCCCGAATCAAGACATCTATCTATTTACTCTCTTTAACCTCTCTCTCAGTCCCCTTTCCTTTCCCTATCTCTCTTTCCCCTCATTCTCTCCTTTCTCTCTTTCCCCCATTCTCTCCTTCCCCTCTCTTATTCCTCCCACTCTCCTTCTCCTTCCCCTTTTTCTCACCTTCCCCTCTCTCCCATCTCTTTCCTTCCTCTAATTCTACTCTTTCCCTCCCCTCTTTCTCTCTCTACCCAACTCTCTCCCTTCTCTATCTCCCTCCAATTCCCCTTCTCCTTACCCTCCCCCCTCTTTACTTCATCCCATCTCTCTTCCTCCCTATCCCACACTCTCTCCCTACACCCTCTTCCTCCCTCCCCCTTCACCCTCTCCAATTTTCTACTTCCCCCTTTTCTTTCCCCCACCTCCTCCCTGTACACGTACAAACTACCTCCCACTTTCCACTTCTCTCGCCTACAAAAAAACTCACCCGCACTCTACCCTCCTTACGCTTTTTGGGGGATATAAACTCCGAAACTGCGGCCTGCTCCTCTCTAGCTCCGCACCTTACGGCCAAAAACGTGCGCAACACCCACGCCTCTTGCACACGTGCACCCACTCGATCCCAAGAACGCTGCCCATCTCGTCAAACGCGAGACAACGTTTACGCTCTTGCCAATATCCCCTTCTCGTCTCCCCCCTCCCTCTCCTTTTTCTTTTAGTGTTTCTCTTTTTTTTATTTCCCTTCCTTTCCTTCCACTTTCTTCCTCAAGAGAAAGTATGTGCAACCTCAAAGATGTTATTTCGAGAAAGTTTGCGGGCGAACTTATGCTTCTAATGATTAATTTGGAGATTGCGCGGGGAAAGATTTATTTCGTTGGGATAAACCTTTTAATGGATTAATGGACAACGGTGCAAAACCGAGTGTAATTGAGTCAAGTGAAAATGACCGAGGAATGTGTACGTTTGGCTTTCCAAAATTCCAACGGGTTTAAATAAAACTACGGCGAACCCTTGGCCAACGCGAGTTTCTCCGAGGCGGTTTCGATTATACACGGTGAAATAAATGTCGCGTTTGTTTGCAAAATGCGTAAAAAATGTAATCATGTGCGGTCCTGAATAGGACGCGCACAGCATTTCACCTATGTGACCTGAGAAAGCCAGTAGCACGTGATTCTCATCTTAAGGTATTAAATTGACGCATCACGGTTTTCTCGAACACGGTCTTTTATAAGAACATAATCCTAGTCGCGCTAGTGAATAATGTATGTAACGATCACCTTTCTCAACTAACGCCCTTAATGGGTATCCACTCAAAATATTTCCTTCCACTTACGTCCACACATAAAAACAATAAAAATACCGGCACGCGTGTTATTTTAGAACCTACTTTCGGTGAATTACCACTGCAGACGACTGTATTGTAGATGAAATGCGCATCTGGTTTTTCGTTACCTGATTATGGCTATTTAAGATACCTGAGTTGTGCTTTTATCGATTTTATTTTATATTTAAGGGCTTATTCTTGATTTTTTTCGGCCATAAGACGAGATCGATAATTCTCTAGTGAATATAGCTATGTTTATTCTGGTGACTAACTAATTCGTAATTATACTTACTATAATGCAGAAATTAGACGTGGAACATCAAAAAGAAACATTAATTTTTAATTGCAACCGCTAAAATACAACATTTGCGCTCGCATGGGTACGAAAGTATGACTTTTCATTATACATAGCTTAAAGGCAGACCTTGGGAAACGCAGCCAATGATTATAAAGCTCATAAAGCGATTCATAAAGCTCCGTGTATCTTGCCCTAAGATTCTCGAATGGGTTCAGATCGCAAACAGAAGTTTCTGCAATCGACCGCGTCAGAACCTAACGTTGGATTCCTAAAATCGAAAGACAAAAAACATTCCCACTTTGATGAAACTTTCTCCGGATTATGAGCAAAGGAAGTGTGTGGCTACACACGCTCATAGTTACGAAGCAGAGCATGGCGCACCAGCTAGAGAAACAATCCCATCCCAGTGCCCTCGATGGGTTCCAGATGTTGCGTCTGCATTACTGGTTGTCGTCCCGTACGGACCTCGAATTCGGAAAAGCGCGGTCGGAATGTGCATTAGCCAATTCGTGACGCAGAATAACACGAATCTAAAAAACTAGGACAAAATTTTCGAATTTAAGAGAAGTGACGTCACGAGCTATAACAGACTGTCCAGACTCGAGTTATTTTTTTCCTAGCGCTGGGAATCTCATAAACCATCCTCGGTAACGCAGTCTGTCGGGGCTGTTTTGCATCATTCTTAAACCATTTCGATGTTTATAATCTTATAGATTCGTGTAGTTGTTCAAGAAAAATATTTCACCGAAATTATCTGGCTCCAATATTCTTTAATGTTTTTAAGTAGTGTTATTCAGAGTCGATCTGTTGAGATGGCGCATTTGTTTTTGACATAGACTATATGTGACATACGGAAAATATATTCGCGTGAATTGTATTATCTATTATGAAATTTAGAGATTTTAAAATAAAAAGTTCTTTTTTTAATTCCGAGGAACACGACTGTTATGATGGTTTCTCTAATGAGCGCATTGAATTTAAGTTTCATGCTCAAAATAGACAAGTGAAATAGGGACAAAAATATCGAAAGAGATAGATCCCTTTGGTAAAATGAAACATACCATAGCCAGTAAAATAAAGGAAGAGCTATGGGAGCGTAATTATCGTATATTAATGGTAAAACTTTACAATACAAAATAGTAAATGTTAATGTAGGTAAACATCGCTTGCGTAGTTAAGGAATGGGGAAAGTTAGATTAGACTTAGTAATTTCCTTTTCAATGTAAAGTACAGCTAAATGCGATAGACGTTCGGTAGCAATTTTATTTCTTATATAAGTTTTAATTCGCCTCAAACTTGAAAACGATCTCTCGCACGCTGCAGTTGATACTGGTATCGTTACAGCTATTGTACATAATTTGTGAAATTCGTAAAAAGCTACTTTGAACTTGCTTATCATTCCTAATAATTGATACAGATGTGTAATTTTAGTTTTATTTTCAGACTCATACCTTTTAATGGTATGTGGCAAAATTTGTAATTCTTCCTTCAAATTCTCAATATCAATTTCATAATTTAAAGCAAAAGGTTTTATTTGTTATAAATTTAGAAAGTTTTCATACAGCGGATTTAAGCTACGTATACCTTCTAAAATTTTTCTGTTGTTAGTAAATCTTGCATTTAATTCTGCTATTATTCTATCCAGAACAGGTATATAAATTTGAGTACGAATTTGATCTTTCGTATTGATATTACGTTGAAAATTACTTTCCTCTGTAATAAGATAATTTGCATATTTAGTTGGAAATTTAGAAATCCTGTTTGAATTTTCATTATTTGGAATATTAATGTTATTATTTGTTGCAATTGTCACTGATTATAAGTAAATTTTACCAAAATTAAAATTTGAAATTGTCAAGTTTTCATCTGATCGCACATAAAAAATGTCTGTAAAGAATGTATTAATGTTAACGTTTTACACTTACTAAAACATTGTAGTCTAATTGTAAGTTGGTAGATATACTTTAATTCCATTCAATTTAGTAGTTTAGTAGTTAGCCTTTGCTGAACTAAAGAGGTGACAATTATGGGGATTTGGGAGACCACCCTCACTGTAAGGGCCGGTTTTTTATTTGGAGAGAATCATTTAGAGATTTATTGGTGCGACTTACCCTCAAGACCTCAGTTAAAAGTGAACAAGGATGCATATGGAGTACACTCTTTCCTAAATGGCAGGCCCCTGTTAGTCCATCGCGACCATTTTCAAGAACAGAGTGGAGACCAAGAGAGAAATGTCTCAGCATGTGTGCGGAGGACGTTTTGGTTTTCCCGTTGACCCTCATCCATTTCCGCATATGTTCACCAAAAGTACCAAAATACGAGGTCGGGTCCTTGCTTGCCTAACGATTAGTAAAGGTATTTCAGTAATAAATAAAAAATACCATAGGGAAGTCGGAAAACCGTCCTTAAGATCACTGTGCCTTTTGTAACTAATCGTTCAATCCATTGATTGTATTCAAAGTAGGTTAAAGGGGGAGCCAAGGGGGGGAGGGCCGGGGGGGGGGGGGCGATGATGCCCCCCCCCCCTTGGCTATGTCCCTGATGACAATAGTCTCTGCTGTGAAAAATGTGATCTGAGGAAAAACTGAAGGAAAAAAGAACGTTAAATACTACGATTTGGAGACGAAGGTTATCAAGCAATTAATTTTGCAGAGAAGAGAATGGTGCTTAGAATCCAGTTTAATATTAAATCACAGACCTGTCTCCAATGATATTACCTAACGATGGTAATGATGGTGATTTGTATCTTAATTATAAGCAGCCGATTTCCGTCTGTCGATATCCTGGTTACCTACGTGCGAAACCAAGAACAACAACATGAACGACCGTCAAGACCTTTTCAGAGTCATCCAAATGGAAATTGGAACTGAGAATTCGTACAAGAATAGTTTATCTTCATTTATGACCCACAATGATAGAAAATCTTAGATTCTCCGGTTTCTTTTGCTGGAACCAGAGCCGGGACAAAGGCTAGGCGAGCGAGTCACCCGCCTAGGGCGCAGTACACTTTGGTGAGCGACAAATGACAATTTGAACTTTTAAGTGTGTTTTATTTTACAAAATTTATCTTATATATTTTATTTTATCGCTACATTGTAAATAAACCAGTTTTGAGAGATAAAATTGTGTCATGCATACTTTAATTAGGGGGGGGGGGGTTAATTTTCAAACCTTTCCTATGGCGCTAAAATGTCTCATCCCGGCTCTGGCGAGAACGTTCCTTTGCTCCCTCCTTTTAACGCCGGAATCACAGACTAGTTTTCGGACAGCATTCGGTGATGACAACGCAAATTATTTCGCCTGCCCTCGAGATATATTTACATTTCATACGTCCACCACTACCGCGGATCGCAGAACAGCGGAAGACAAAAAGAAAAGAAAGGCGCCCTGGGAAAGAGCATGACTCAGGTGACGGAGGGGGGTGGCTGAGGGGGAGATGATCGTCCAAACTGCGACTCTCTCCCCCTCTACGCGTGGCATCTTGCCGAGCACTAAGTCCGCAAACGGTTTTTTTCTTTTCCGCCTCCCTCGCAACCCTTTTCTCCCTTCCCTTTCCCGCCCAAAATGGCGGAGGCAATGCTCCACGAGAAGAGTGCGTTCGAGCATCAAAAATCCTCCTTAACCCGAATGGGGTTATTATGGTTTCCTTATTTTTTTTATATTTTTACGCAGCAGTTCGCTTCGGACGGAAGGAAAACGCTTAGGCCGTTTTACGCTCCGCGAAGTTACTGCGCCACGCGCATGACCGTCTTTCCCGGCTTTAAAATATGCTGGCGCCCTCTTGCGCGCATCTCGGGGGGTGTACGTAAGAACTTCGAGCACTTCCCGCGCTGCAAAGGTCGCGGGTTCGACGCGGAGATCTGCGTTCTCATTCGCGCTCGCCAGCAAAGAGCCGCATTAATTTGTGTGAAGAAGATGAAAAACGTATTCGACTGGCATGAAATTCGAGTTGCGGAGTTTCTGATGCTGGGTGGGAACACTTACGGGAAACTTCGATTTATCGAAATTTTGGCCTAAAGGCGTTAGATTTATAAAACTTCGGCGGCATATATTACAACACGCATGTTAAACTCGAAGGGGCATCAGGGCCTCATTGAAGCAATGGATGTTATGGAAGAGCCGCATTAGGATTAGCTGTTGTTAAATGGGGCCAAAGTTAGAAAAATAGACTTTTTCTAGAGGATTGCACGTCTGTATTGAAAAGAAAAGAAAATTTAGAAATCGCGTTCTATTGTATGCACCTCAATATTTAAGAAAATAATCTAGACTCAGTTTCACGAAAATAACGCATTTATGGAAAGTTTGCATACTAGCCGCACTAAGGCACAGAAAGGGCCCCATGCAGCCTGCCGGGCGCCAGTTTGGCATGACTGCACTACAGCAACGCCAATAAATTTGCAAAAAAATATTCGATTATTTCCAAAAACAAGATTATAAAGAACTCGATCTTATCGCGCGAATTTAAAGGAATTGAGTTTAATAGATTGGCAAACTCTCAAGATCTTACGTGCTATCTTCCGTATCCGTAGCGACCATGTGGACGCATCTCGCGAACCACTTGCTATAAAAATACTACGCCTAATTAATTTCTCGACGGCTACGCTAGAGCGATTGCTTTGCCCGAGCGGAAAAATGGGGAATATAAGGGTGTGATCCAAGCGCACACACATACACACAGGTGTGCCGTGAAATTTTCATGAAAGAAAAAAATTGCACTGCAGTAGGTATACACGTTAAGCAGATAGATCGAAAGTTTTGCAACAGCAAAAAAATCGGAATCCGCGTGGAAAACAAGATTGGAAAGGTGTACTCCATGTCAGAGTAAACAGTTTCTAAAGGCATCCTTTACGATTTATTCTATCAAGCCAAAAAAAAAGATAAATATTAATAGTTTAGTCTAATGTCTAAGAACTGCAAAACGATATATCATAAGTGACGCCAAGGAAATATTGAATTTGTGATTTTTTCGATTTTATTTCATCATCGATAATAATTAATTAAACAATTTAAAATTATTTAGAAAATACCACACTCTAAATGAGCAGTACGTAGTAATCTTTACGTTAAGGTTCATTCCGTTCATTGGTAAATTATTCATATCTTTTCTCTTACAAAATCTGTGTAAGGGCAAGGAAAATAAACTTATTTAACTTCTTATATTGAAAAAAGAACTTTGTTATTTACACAAATTTTTAATTTAAAAAACGACCGGTTTCACTACTATCGTAGCATCATCTGGATGGTGTTGCGATCGTAGTGAAACCGGTCGTTTTTTTTAATTAAAAATTTGTGTAAATAACAAAGTTCTTTTTTCAATATGAGTAAATTGAGTTGAGCCTGACCTCATTACTGATATAGTTATTTAAGTTCACTTCTTCGTCATGGATAAACCATTCACCTACTTTCATTTACTACATGCTGTAGGCGCACGAAATTAAATTAAATGCATTTTTTGTAGATCTCGTTGACTTCAGTTGTTACGAAGACTGTTTTCGCGGACAATAGTTTTAAAAAATTCAAAGTGAATTACGACTTTCTCGTTTGATTTTCTTGGAAACGGCTTCTCCTTTGACAAAAATGCTTAGAACAAAACACGTTATTTGACTAGTTCTTGGAATTTTATTTTAATGAAGACTTTTTTGATAGTTGTAATATTTTACGAGTTACGACTGAAAGTTCATTTTTCATCACCCTAATTAGGCAATGTGAATCATTCATATAATTTTTTTCATTTTCTATGGCCTAAGCTCCCAAACACCAAATTTCATGAGCATCCGCCCAGTTCGGTTCTCTCAATTCTCTACGTCAGAGGGCAACCTACGGCCCGCGAGCCATTTGCTGCACCCAAGGGCGTTTTCTGAAGCTAAGAGAAAAAAGAGATCCGCAAAATTTAACACAAAAATTCGTATTCTTTGCTCAAATTGCGACAATACTACCTTTAATATTAAAATTTTATCTCTAAAAACCTCATTTTCACTTGCTGTTCATGTATATTCATGTGTATTTTTTTTAAATTGTGATTGTAAATATCATTATTTTTATAGATATTGTTTCTTTTGCCACCTGGCCGGATGGCTTAATTGCAATGTATTTTTTTAAATAAATAAATATGACACATCAGAATCTCTAGGTAATCTTCGATTTAAATTCTAATACGGCCTGCTGAAACAATGGCAAATTTCAACGAAGAATTTGCAGCCAACAATGCAGCTCGCTATGTAGAAAAGTTTGCCCACTTCTTTCCTTTGTAAAAATATCTGCCCAACAATGTAGCTACTAAAAAGACACGGCAAAATTAGCTACAAATTCCAACTTGAAAGGAATTTTTAATGTCCCTTTTTAGTGTAGTGAAATACTGCCCTTAACCTAGTAAAATATTATCTCGAATTTCACAAGGTTTCCTGTGCTGTTTATTCACATCAATCATGTTCTAAATTTACGGGTGTAAAAAACGAAAAAAGTATTTATATTCAGGGCTGCATTGACATTCGATTTTGTAATAAAAAATTGCGAATGTTTTAGACTTCGAACGATGGGAATGTACCTGCCAAGACAGAATCAAACACATCTCCATTAAAAGCAGTCGTAAAAACTGCAATATCATCGCACACGATTTTGGAATCCATTTACAAAATCTGGAGTTGATTGAATATACTAGAGAAATTTTAACAACAAATTGTAGTTTCAAGAATTATTCTATTTATCTATTCGAAAGTGCCACCCGTAGATGGTTCTTAATATTAATCCTGAAATTCGTTTCAGCTGTCGCATTTATCCGGATGGATATTCAAGAAGAATCTCCTCTTAAAAGAATTTTCTCAGACAATCATGTTCCGATCCCCTATGGATTCTTTACACTGAAAGTTCCCGCAGAAAAAGCTCTCACCTGATAATTCCGATACGGGTATCGAGGAATCCATACAAGGAGGGAAATAAAAGAGGCTAGCCTATTAAAAGAAAAAGCAATTTCTCTGAACGTGACCACACTTTTACCGATCACACCTGCTCCCGCAAAGGACTGAATCTGTACCGAGCAAATAGGATATAGGCTTTTAACGAAAATGGTATCGTAGCTATTTTGACCGGAAACCCTTTCAGACAAGCATTTCTCTCGCTGTTAATTCACTCGTGAATTTTTTTGCAAACCCCTATAAAATCTTGACGCCGCGAATGGCATTATAGATGGTTAGGAAAAACACGAATTATTAGCTGCGTAAAAGGAAAGAGGAAAAAAGTTATACAGTCGAGTGAATGGAAAACACGACCGAGAAAAAAACTCGAGATAGCTTCGTTAAAGTAATTCGCCAACGTTCCGCAATTGAATAAATGACGAAGACGACATGCAATAAACCCGACGGAATGACTCCGAAGGAACGCGTTAGCGGTTACATCAGAGAGCAGCTGAACAAAAAATAACATATGCAAACGTAAACTAATTAGGCCATTACTTCGAGTCGGCGACCCAGCATTTTTTTATTTAATTCATCATTCATTCATCAGCACTGAGAGTAAATTATATTTTCCTGGCCGTGAGCACTGCAAAAGCGCGATTCATCGAGCCCCTTGTGTGTTCTTAATACCTTATAGGCCTACGTAAACATTAAACATCCTTATAAAGTGCGGGCTTTTGTTTATATTTTCTCGACATCCACTTGTCCTCGGTTGAAAGATTCGTTCTCGAGAGCATTCCAACATCTGGAGGCCGACCTGTAGGAGGAGGCGGAGGAATATGGCATCAAAAAGTGTCGAGGACAAACAAACGTGCGGTGAGATAGAGAGGAAATTTAGGAGAAAAGAGGATAAGAGAAATGTGAATTGAGAGGGAAAAGGAATAACAATAATAAGAATCCACGATGGCGATTCCTTTCGAACTTTCCCCGGGGAGATGCGAAGGGAAAAAAGACTAATGTACAAACAACTTCGCGCGCTTTCTTCTACCTCTCCACTCACGTCCTATCTTTTCAGTCACTTATCCCATCGAAACGAAAATCTAATTCAGGAACGAATTCGGACTGGGTGCGGGGGCGGTGAGGAGAAGTTTATCTCGGCAGGAAGGAGGTAAAAACGCCCCTCGGGCTCCTTTAAAAAGCGAGAGGGACCGGACGAGATCGAAGGAAAGGCGACAGAGTCCTCCTAACGGAATTCCACCCTCCCCCTCGCCTCGAATCCAGACTCCACCGGTTGGGTAAAAAAGGAAGGGGGGGGGAACAAAAAACGAAACGCGCCGCGAAGAGAAAAAAAAGGAACATCGACGATAAACCGAGCGAGAGAAAAAAGGAAAAACCTCGCGTAAAGAAAACGTACCCGCGTTACGGTTTCGGAAAACGACTCGGCTAATGCGGCGTACGTAAGATAGGGGGGGGGGTGATGTTGAGGAGGAATGCGGAGGGAAGAGGGTGGGAGGAGATTGGAAGAGAGAGGGTTGCGAAGGGAAGTGAGATAAAGAAAAGTGGGGAGGGGGCTGGCAGCAAAGGGATCTCGGGAGATGAAGATATTCCCTAGTTACGATCTCTGATTATAAACGAATAAGTAGCACGGCTAAATTAAACGGAGCTATTCAACGATGGGACTTCTTTTAAGCAAATTAATGAGTGACACCTTTGTTAAGGTGTTGGAAAACTATGGTTTACGAACCGGACCCGAACGACTAAATCGTTTCATCTTCCACGTCTAGATTTGATGAGGAAACGATCCATGGATTTTAATGCATATATTATCATAATTATATCATAAATTTGGGGAGAAAATCTTTACATTGCAATTTTTATATACTAATGGTTCTTTTTGTATGAAACCTAAATATCTAGGTAAATTCTTCGGGAGAAGAGTTATCATCTAAGCAGCAACAACTTCTGCTCCATTAGGAGATTCATGGAGCATAAAACCGATTCGAGTCAAAGAGAAAGAAAAGTATATTTGTAAGAGAAATATTTCCTTGCCTGATAAACCAAATTCGTAGACGTATATAAATTCATGTACATACGAAATTATTTTTCATTTAAATATATGCAGCAAATTTTATATTTTCATCAGGAATGACGCACATTCTACTTGCTAAAAATCCATTTTGTGAAATATGACGCAAGAAACTTTTCAAGCCCTGAGTCGTTGGTTCCCATTAAGCGACTTCGGAAAAGCCTTAATTGGCAAATAATATTGAGAACCAATAAAGGAGAGAGGGCGTAATGGTGGGATTAAGGCAAGGATAACCACAACGAAGATTAATAACGAAGATAGGAATTGGGCAACGGACAGATGCCAACGCATTCAGAAGAGAATGGTAACAAGGAGGAAGGCTGGAGCGGCAAATTTTGAATGTACAAAACAGGAAAATAGACCATGAAGAAAATCAGAAGAATTTCATATTTCACAATAATAAATAGGCCTATTCCCTGTCGCTATTCAAGCCTGTTTTGACCAGCTACGTCAAATTGGGAGCAGCATACGCCCCTCTATACCTTTCTTTGGTCTACATGTGACCCTTTCTACATCATCATCATCATCAGTGTTCTGTATCATGACAGGCCCTATCAATTCTTAAATGGGTTTGATGACTATGGAATATACATTCATAGTGTGGTGGTTTCCTGTTTCCTTCCACACCCTTGTACATATAGAAGTCATATCGGTCTTATAAATACTTAATTTTTATGGAAATAATATCCAATCATTCATTCGCATACCAATCATTAAGACATAATGTAATGATTTTTCTGAATTATTTATACGAATAAATCAGTAATTGCTCGCTTGTTAAGGCAAAAATGTTTTCTTCACTGCGGCCCTCCTGAAACTAGTATAGTGTAGCCCACCATTGTAGAATACCATCTCTTTGCGGCCTCAATGCCCCATCGAGCTCGGCATGCCTTATTTATACAATTAGTTTTTTAGCAATGATTCAAGTTGACAAAAACAAAAGCTTTAGATGGCTCTGGAGCCTTTTCCCGTACTTGACACTTCCAATAAGGTGTATATACTGCATGTATGTTTGTGTGTGAATTCGCTCGTGCGCGTTTGTGGATTCATTATTTATAATTCATTAATGTACATATATATAAATTTAGAAAAACAAGAGAAAAGTACAAACGTTAAGCAACGGACCAATGGCTAGAGCTTGATATCCCAAGAAGAAACAGAAATACCAATAATCAGAGACAAGCTGCACGAACGGAAATGCAAAAGGGCAACCCACGAAGACAGTCCGAATGAGGTGGATATGACAAAAGAGACGCGAAATTCTTCACACCAACAGAGACAGAAATTTGAGTATATAAGGACAGCGCAAGAAACCTAGATGAAACAAAGGAGAGAGTTCGGAGACAGTTGCGTAAGAGAGAGTGTGATTTTTGGCGAATCAGCCTCTTGGGCAATTATCGCCCTAAGTTCACATACACGAAACTATTTCTGTTAAATTCCATATAAATACAACACAACCGACGAGACTACTTAAAATTTACAATATCAAACGACTCATTCTAATAAATAAATAAATAAAAACAGATTGCGGAAGACTGTAAAAGAGCTTTCCCCAATCTGTAAAATAAAATACCAGGGAGACTGTATAAGGATCTCCTAACTAAAGACAAGGCACAGAGAGAGGCTATTGGACGTGGTAAAGGCGCCGGATTAAGAGGAACGAGGTCAAACGAAACGATAGGAAAACGAAGGGAAAAAGAGAAATGTCGAAGCGGGAGGGAGAGAAATGACGGGGAATAAGAGAGAGAGAGAGAAAGGGAGAGAAGACGAGCGATGGAAGAGCCGTGGGAGGCAAATAGAGGGAGGAGAAAGAGAGGAGCCCAGATGCGGCATCCTGCCACCACCGCCATGAAGGCAACATCCCTTGCATATCCTCCTTCCAGCCACTCCCTCTTCCCCTTCTTCATTCTTCCCATCCTTTACCGATATCCCCCTCCCTCCCTCTCCTCTTTCCCCCCTTTACCGAGAACTGTTATTTCCCCAAAAGAAAAAGGGAGAGAGATTGGGTGAGAAAGGAGACGGGGAGGAGAAAGAAGGGAGGAATAGGACGGATGAGATGAGAAGACAGAGAACGCGAAAGGATTGGAAAGTAGGAAAGAGGACCAGAAGTGACGAGAAAGGAAATCTATGAGAAAGTAGAAATATTGGGCGATTGGACGATGAATAAGGAAGACACGTCACAGTTCAAGGGGAGAGAGAGAGAGGAGAAGGCGTTCGAAGAGAAATGGGGATTTTCATCGATGACGAAAGAGTTGATGCAGGAAAGAGGAACTTGGAAGCGGAATGTAGAGATATTTAGCGAGAGGTAGGCTGTGTTAGAGAAAGAAAAGGATTATTTAGGAACATGATTTTTATTGAAGGAACGGAAAGACGTCTTCGGAGAGAATGCAGAGTTGAGAAGGATTTTTTTGGAGAAGAGGATGTTGTGAAAACGAGTTTCGGAGATGATCTGAGCAATGAATGAAAACGAAAATTCATTTAAGGGAGGAAAACAAAATTAGACCAAAGAATTGACCCTTTTGAGTAATACGGCCTTGTGGTTTTGTCTACCCTCGTCAACTTCGGGATATAGTTGCTTCAGGCATATGTAAATGACGAACAATTTAATCAATAAAAAAACAGAAACATCCAATACATCGATAACTCACCTTTAGAATAAATGTAATTGGTAATCATCACTAATCTAATCGGTATTTCCGTTTCCGCAAAATTCCATTGACTTTCAAATTCGGAAAATCTCGCAGGTATAATTAGCCAATTAAAACTCGAACGGTTAAGGATACACGAAAACGTGAGAATAGTGTGTTGAGAACGAGCGGAAAAGTTGGTTTTCGGCATTTATTTTCAATTTCCTAAATTTAAAACACAAAAAGTAAAGACGATAAAAATACATCTCTTTACAATAAACGCACCGTAGGAAATATCGTGATAAAAACGTTAGGTAGAAAATTAGAAGAGCTTCGAGGACGTAAAATAGAACGAGAAATTTACAGGGATAGCATTAAAAAATAACAAATAAAATAGAGATGGGAGAGAAAGAGAGTGGGAGAGTTTCAAATTTTTATGGAAGAAAAACTGCCAAAACAATGCCAAGGGAGAAAGCTTTCTAGCTCTTAATATGACGTGAGAAATGAACGACGTCGAGACGAATATGGGTGAGCCGTAAAATTTGAAAACCAGGAGAAATAAACAAAGGTTAGAGCTAGAAGGAAGGCAAAGAAGGAAGGACGTTCAAAAGTAATGAGGACGAACTAGGACGTGGTATATAGTAACAAAGAGAAGATTAACTGACAAAAACCAACGAGAATACAATGAGGAGAAAATGAGGTGAGAGCGAAGAGAGAAAGATACAGAAAAAGACGAAAAGAACTTAAGAAAAATGAAAAGCTTCGAAGAAATATGCGGAAGAAAGATAGAAGGCGAAATAAATTGCTGACGGAAAAAGTGAGAGGAGGTGGAGCAGAATTAGAAAGAAGTAAAGAGAAACTGCGAAGATAGAAAGGAAAGGAAGAGAGAATGATAAAAACGAGAACGAAAAGAAAAGAATAAAAAATGAAGGGAAGAGAAAGGAATACGAACCTTACAGATGGGACGTAAGGACGAACGTGGAAAGAAGAAACAGAGAAACTTGGAAAAGAAGAGCAAGAGAGAGCGGAGGGAAAGAGGACGGGGAAGAGGGAGGGAATTTCGGAAAGATAGGAGAAGAGGGACGGAAGAGAGAAGGAGGGGGAGGGCGGCAGGTGCACGCTTTATGATTAAGCTGCAAGGAGACAAGAGGGGGCAGAGGATCTTTTGGAAGGGAGAGAGAGGGGCAGAAGGCGGGGGAAGGGAGGGGCATGGGGAGGGGGTTGCTGAGAAAAGTGGGAATTCCCTTTACCCGATAACCGAATGCAGAAGGGGTTCCGATTAAGCCTTCGGGAAAGGCGTGGGAGGAGGGGCGTAGCGGAGCCGGATGTGAAAGGGGGAGGGAAGTGGGGGAAGGGAGAGATAGGATGAAGGGTGCGGGAGAATAAGCTCTAAGGGATCGATGGCGGAGAAAAAATTAATTAATCCCTTAAAAGGATGGCGGGGACAAAAAAATATGGAGGTGCATTAAACCGAATGGGCGAAATGGCAGAGGTTTCGATGGGTGTGCTATCTAGTTTTATTCTCGTCCGAGTTTACGCAAGCCTCGAGTTTTGGCGAACGGAGCTCTGATATTCGGTTGATTGCCTCTCGTCTGCTCCCTGTGGGAAAATTCTCCGGCTACGCTGTTTGCGGACCGCGTGTTCGAACCGACCCGTAGGGCTATAACATTTGAAATTCGTTCTTCTATGGCGGTATTCGTCAAATTCTGTTTATCCGACTAATCCTCGCATCAAAATAATTCAAAATTATGGTTGAAATAATTTGCGCTGTTGGTTCGTCCGTCGGCAGTTCGTTCATCTAGTTAAGAATAAGATTAACGCAAATTAATATATTTTAGCTAAGTTATTTTTCGACATAGTTAGTTATAAGTGACCTTCGAATCCATATTTCATCTTTTTAAAAATATCTTATTATCTCATCTCATAAATAATCATGATCTGAAAAGATGAGCTTAATACACACTTAGGCCGCGCAAATCTCTTCAAAATATGTTGTCAATGTACACAATCTCAATCAATTAAAACACCAGCTGTCCGAGATGTTTTTAGAACAAACGCTTTTAGAACAACACAAATACTTTCGAGTAGTCACGCTCTCAATTACTGTACCTTGCTGGATTTGGTCATTAAAACAGAGCATCACCACTTATTTTCAAACAAATTCACTTACGCTCACACAAACAAATATTAGATAATGCAAAGAAGAGCATAGCTGAATTTAAGCAACATGCATTTGAACTCACCAGTGAGATTAATTATTCGGCAAATACGCCGCACAGACCAAATTAAGCAGAATGAAGACACTCACCTGCAAAAATAAACAGAAAACATTGTGATTGATGAATTGCAGAAAAATTAATGGACTATAATTAACACTGTGCAAATATGTGAATGTAAAAGGTGTCGATGAGAGCTCTTCAAAAGAACATGCTTATGATTATGCAAACTACTTAAATTGAAAGTGACTGGTTTACTTTCCTTATTATTTTGCACGATTCTCCTTCGGTTATTTTTTATTTTAATGATAAATATAAATTATTAAATATAATTAACAAGGACGGTGACAACTTCCATAAACAAAAACCTTTGGTTTACGTTACATTTGCCATTAATTACATACCAAATGCACAAAATTAATTTGGTCTTTTCAAATTATTGTTATTCAAATAACAATATCCTATCTCCACCTCCGGATTTTACTGAATGACCTTGAGAGCCTGCATAGACTCTTAAATTACAAAAATTAAATGGTCCTTTCTAATGTACGGCAGACATCCTCTCTGAAAAGCAGAATGTCCTATTTTATAATAAAAATGTTGAATTTCCGCTTAAGATTAATAATTACAGTTCAAATTCTCCTATAGTTATAAGAATATGTTATGGAAAAAAGCGTTCCTTTTTTTCAAATAATTGTTACAAATTTCATAAAACTTCCTATTGATAATTTGAGATGACTAGTGGAGTTGTATATATAATGAAATATTGGATCACGCCTAAAGATAATATCGATAATTTTCCTATAAATAACTTTTTCTTAAATAGAGAATTAAAGGATGTTACGAAAATACACCAACCACCAAAAACAGTCATGCAAATAAGGATCAAAATCTTACAAACCGGAAGGAAGAATATTTGGTGACCCACTTTCCTTTCATTTATTTAGCATGGAGTAAATATACTAAATTTAGGCGCCCGCAAAATATTTCTGGCCGCCTTGGGCGACTGGACATCTGGATATTTGTAAGATCAATTAAAATCTATTTACAGTAATTCCACAAAACCAAAAGGTTACCTTTATATATTTATAAAACTGACATATTAAATGATAAATAGATAAATATGGTTCCACGCGCCCGGCGGCTGATAAGCCAGAAATTAGTACGCATAATGATTTGAAGTGAGCTAATTCAACGCGTTACTCACCACTGCAAACATAATTCTCGTAGTTTTGTGAAGCTATAAGCTAGACACAAAAACGATTCCTGAGCACGGTCATTATTTGAAAAAATTATAAAAAATATGGGCAAGAAAAACAAGCTCCATTTGCATTAATCCGAGATCTTAGTCATCGGTTGGTTAGAAACATCAACATCCTAACGCGATCATGTGATTAATTCACAACAGTAAAAACAATCCCTCTTCACCATGCACATACCCGACGAAATTCGACAGGTGTCACGTATTAAAATCCCTGTTTCCATTGGAAAAAAACATTTCCTCTCAAGAAAAGTTGACGAAATAAAGCACTTCGCCCACAATATATCCCCGTAGCGAAGGTTTAAAACAGTTGTCCGAGATTGAAATATCAAAAATATTTTAATCCGGGAAAACGAGCCTTTTCGCAGGTGTTAGAGCGAGAAGGCGTTATGATGTACGTAACTAATCTGCAATCGCTGGAACCGACTTCGCTGCCCGAGGAGTCCCCACCAAATTTCCTCTCTCCGTCTCTCATTTCTGCTCTCTTTCTCCCTCTCTCCACCTAACCCCCTTCTCCATCATCAATTCACTCATTTTCTTCCCTCATTCACTCCCTTCCTTCTCTTCCTTTCTTATCCGTCCCCTACCTCGCTACCACCCTCATAAATTCCATCCTTCTCCCTCACTTCTCCCTTCACCCTTCCTCCCTCTTTCCCCCCTCCCACCCTCCCTCCTTTTCTTACTCTCTCCCTCACTCCTCCCTCACTCCTCCCTCACTCATCCCTCCCTCACTCATTCCTCCATCACTCATTCCTACCTCACTCATTCCTTCCTCACTTATCCCTCCCTCATTCATCCCTCCCTCATTCATTCCTCCCTCATTCAGTCCTCCCTCATTCATCACTCCCTCACACATTCCTCTCTCATCCATTTCTCCCTCATTCATTCCTCCTTCACTCATTCCTCCCTCATTCATTCCTCCCTCGCTCATTCCTCCCTCGCCCATTCCTCCCTCGCCCATTCCTCCCTCG
Source organism: Tanypteryx hageni (assembly GCA_028673005.1). Classification (NCBI taxonomy): domain Eukaryota; kingdom Metazoa; phylum Arthropoda; class Insecta; order Odonata; family Petaluridae; genus Tanypteryx; species Tanypteryx hageni. The sequence goes on from CM054117.1 coordinate 47,556,201, forward strand.
CCCATTCCTCCCTCATTTATCACTCCCTCACACATTCCTCTCTCATCCATTCCTCTCTCATTCATTCCTCCTTCACTCATTCCTCCCTCATTCATTCCTCCCTCATACATCCCTCCCTCGCCCATTCCTCCCTCGCCCATTCCTCCCTCGCCCATTCCTCCCTCACTCATTCCTTCCTCACTCATTCCTCCCTCGCCCATTCCTCCCTCACTCATTCCTCCCTCCCTCACCACTCCTTTCTTTCTCACCTACTCCCTTCCTTGCTTCCTCCTCACTCCTCCATCTCTTCCTTCCTCCTCTCTCTCTCATCCCTCCATCTCTCACACCTCCCTCCCTCACTCCTCCCTCCCTCACTTCTCCCTCCCTCACTTCTCTCTCCCTCACCCCTCTCCCTCACCCCTCCATTCTTCCCTCTCTCATTTCCACCTTCCCTCCCATATCCCTTAACCCTCACTATCTCCCGCCCACTCTTCCATACTCCTCCCGCCATCTCCCTCTCCCCACCTTTGGCCCTCCGACTCGACGCCGCACTCTGGGCGATGCACGTGTTCTCCCAAATCCCTCCTCAGTTTCCGTGCACATTTCACCTTCACACGCTTCTCAGGAATCCCTTTACGTTCTCGTCCGTGCGAAAACTCGGACAAACAAAAATAGAAAAATAAAACTCGGACACTCGGACCGTTGGCTCGCGCTAAGAGAGTCGGTCGAATCCGTGAGCGGCAAACGAAAAGGGAGTTTCATGGATTAAGAGCGGATAGGAACAGTTCGACTGGCCCACGATCGGAAAATAAATAATTTCTTTTTTTTGACTCCCCCAATCGCGAGGAGAGTTACGAAACAAGCAAATGTATAAACATTTGCTTTAATTAAAACACTTTTTATTATCTTTTTATAAGAAAGAGAGTGGAATTAAATTTTTTAAAGTTTTTAGCTTCATCTTAACTAAAAACTCACTTTGCAGGCTAGATCGCGATTTTAAGGAACAAAGGACCCATAGATGGTTACACTTGTTCAATCTCGATTTTCGTAAACAACGCCCAATAATTAGATTATCCAATGTCTAATCAATGCCATTTATAACACCGAGCTTAAATTATTTAACCAATTAAATCGAGTTTGGAAGATTTATGCTTAGTAATGGTAATGCCTTATAAATTTGGAGGGGGGTAATATCAGAAACAAAATTTAGAAGTACTTAGTCGTGGTGAAATTTATCAGCTCTGAAAGACAGAAAATTCGGATTTGAATAATTTTTTTCTTGTTCAAAAATTGTAGATAAATTACTATCAAGCGATCGTCGACCGCCCCGAGTAAAAATGGTCGCATATAGGGTTGGCCGTTAAATTTCGGAGATTTTGCATATCTATAATGGAGTCTGCTATGAGAAAAACTGGACACTGAGAGAATCCTCGGTACATATTTTAACTGTCTCAGCAATCAAATGTATTTTATTCTCTCAGTCGCGTACGTGCTAGTACAGAATTCGTGTCTCATTTCCAACCCATTTAAAAATGCAACTTTATGAACCCCTGCGCATATTCCCATTAACTTATAATATATAAAACTTGACCGCGGAGCAATTTTAATATATGGAAATTAATATCGTGTTTTATCTGAATAAATTTCCTAAACAAAGCGTTGAATTTCCGTAAAAATGCATATTTTTTATAACGTTCTCTTTTTAAATTTCTGGGACGATATTTAACCAGCTCGTTCGTGGTGCGACACAACAATAGCTGCGATTAATTCTTTTTGAATGACCAAACCATAAACAGATCTTTTTTCACATCAAATCGCCATTTTCAACTATGAGAATATTATCCATGATCAATCAAAAATCAATAAATAACAGAAAAAAATTCATCAATGTGTGTACTAAAATAAAAGGCCGCGTCATTCGGCGACCACATCATACAGATGAACCCGCTTCTCTATTTCCGGGCATAGCTCAACGGAACTGCACAAAACGGTATTACTATTCATTATTTTTAATTATATCCCGCTTCGTTCTGGATTCCTGATTATTCGAGACATTTAAAAGCTTATCGCAAAAAATGTCTGAAAACTAAAATGATTCGGGAAACCACAGAACAAGTCGAGCAACTATTTTTTTATCCTTACTATCATTCCCCTCCTGCCTTCGTAATCCCTTGCATTAATTTAGGCAAATGGGAGTGATTTAAAATAAAAGTAAAACAAACTACGCACGACGTCGTAAACTAAAAACCAACCGTTCCTCTATCATGGAGTTCCATCAAATAAGCGAATTATATTTACATTTATTTGATCACGGCTATAAAAGAATTGAAAATCAAAACTGTCGGAAAAGTCAGTAAGCAGCCGTATCCCACGAATCCGCTTTCCTCCCTCGGCGTGAAAAAATCCGACATCAATATCCTACAAACATTTGTGGAAAGCTTTTAGCCAATAGAGCGAAAGGAAGAAGGAAATCCCCAATTATGCGATCGAGCGACGTGTTTAGAGAGACCTAAACCTTGACTGCACGTTTTGCTATGCACATATGTACGACGGAGGCAGCTCACTTAACAGCCAGTTCTCACCTCGCCGCATGCCATCGAAGATTACGGCGACAATGAAGATGAACGCGTCGACTAGACGACAAATCCAAAACGCTGCAAATGCAAATGTATATTGCGCATAAACCTCCTTCTCCACGCTCCGTGACTAAGGCAATTAACCAAGTCGCATACGTCTATTGAACCATACACACGCGCGCGCGCACACACACACACACACTTTGACATTGATATCAATGAAGGATAAAGCAGCAATACCATTCCGGTCTGAAATGAACCGTCGGAAATTTTTTCGCGTCGGACGCTGTTAAAACACTACACACTCGAGATAACCGACTTTTTTCGCGAACAGCTTTCATCTAAGAGTAATAAGTTATCAAGAACAAATAAACATTTTTTATTATGAGTCATGAGCGATCCCAAAATCAAATATTTTGCGTGAAAGTTAATTATCGTCACGGGATAATATTATCGTAATTTCCAATAAGGTCTCGGAAATCAAAGCGAAAATACGTGTGGGTGGTGCTAACACCAAATCTAAAAACTGGTATTTACATAAATTACGAAGAAAGGGTTGAATACAAACCACTCGACTATTTAAAATAAAAGGAAATCGTTTGAAATATTTTTTTAAAGTCAAAAGTTCGGAGCAAACAGCGAAGCACGCATGCGCATAAAACAAGGCTTGTTTCACCGATGCCAAAGGTTTTCTTTTGGAGCGCACACTATATGATCCCAACTCAAAAATAAAACATCAAATCTTCCTTTTTAGAAACCTACAAAACTGGTTCCAATAATATCTAAACCTCGCGATGGGTAAATCCCCTAACAATCACGAAACGCTTCATCTCTGCAACCGTCCCTTTCTCTCCCCCTCTCTATCTCTATTTCTTTCTCTCTCACAATCCTCCATTATTTAAAACACGACCGAAACAAAAAAAAAACTTTTAAAACCCTCGATTATTCACCCGCTAGCTCGCACCTGCCATTTAAAGGAGCGAAACGAAACGAGTGGGAGAAAAAATAACACGTTCCCTTAATTCCCTGTTCCTGGCGGAGAACTCGAGCGAGATCACGCAGCACATGCTCTCTCTCTCTCTGTAGGAGACAGAGATATGCGGCCTTCTATCACGGTCGCACGCGCGGAAAGGCTTCGACTAATAGCATCCCCTTTTACGCCTCACGTAATTCCCACAACACAGCTCCTCCCCCACTGTCCTCGCTTTCCCTATCCCTCCGACCAAGAGGCACGCACCGGGGGAAACCCTCTTTTTTCCCCACTCCCCGTCTTCCCACTCCCTCCCCTCTCAATCCCTCCCATCACATTCCTCTTTTCCCCCCTCTTCCGCTTTCGACTGTGCCCAACCCTTTTTATCTTCTCGTCTCTTTCCATCCCTTCTTTCTCGCTTTCCCCCCTTCCATCTATCCGTTACTTCTTCCTCTTTCCCCTCTCTCTCTCCATCCAGACATCTTCAGCTTTCCCTCTCTCTCTCTCCTTTCCTATCTCTCTCCTTTCCTATCTCTCTCTTTCATCTCTCTTCTCCTCCTCTTATATCCCTTCTTCCTTTTCCTTCCATCGCCATCCACTTATACAATAAATCGGAGAATAACTGAACGACGTGTGGATAATAACGAGCGAATAATGTTATAAATAATGGTTATTGGCGAGAAAAATATAATTTTCCTATTTTTTACATAATGTAATAAATAGACGATTGAAATTAGTACTCGTGGAAATACATCAGGCGGTTCAGAAACTTGCGACTGTTGAGGAGTGGCGATGTGGTGGCATTATCAGACAAAAGGACATGCTTATTTAAGCATTATCATATTTTACACGGTATTATTGTATAAAAATCCGCTAGATTAATTTAATCCAGGAGACAAACATATTGTTAAAAAAATCAAATAAAGATTAATATTAATATAAAGATGAAAACAGATGCACTGAACAGAGGCGTAACTACTATACTGCCAGGTCCGCCACCGCGGGGGGCGGCCAAAGGGTCTTGGGGCCCCGAAGAGTCTGGGAGACCACGAAGTCTAAGGCATTACTAAAATTCTTATTTCCACCCACTATAAACAGAGCCTAGCAGGCCTCTTGGCCTTATGAAGTTAAATATTATTTCTCAAGATCCATCTGGATCCATCAGACCCATATGAAAGACAAAAGAGCCTTTTGTACTGTATTCATCAGGCATGAGGATAAATAAGGAAGAAGGCTGATTTAAGCACTGTGGATGTGAATACGTATGTCCGAATCTAGTTGGAGTGTAACACTTGAAGTGTGAACACGTTATTCCGTGAAGCTTACCAGAAAACTTCGATTAGTTTTTGGTGGCTTTGAGGAGAAAAACATTACAGTAATTTGATAAGTACAAAAACAATATTTAGTCTTTTTCGTATTGCATTATACAGTATTTATCTTATATATATTCCTCTTACTCCGTCTGCAACAACTTCCACCACGCGCCACCAGACCGCGCCACTGAAGCAACCATGCCGATATTAATCGTTTGTATCTCAAAAACGGTAAGAGATAATGGTTCGAAAATTTACAGTATTGCTTGATTTACATATAAATGTGATTGATGAAACAATGTTCGGGAAAACGACCCGGGTTTGACTCCAAGGAATTATTTCTATTTCTCATAAGGTAACACGTAAAAATGGACTTCTCGACGTGCAGGCTTTCCTTCTTATGGAAATTAAAATTAGAAAACTTTGACCTTCGACCTTCGGATCTAAACCATTTCAAAGAAAACATTTTCAAATTTCTTAGTCTATTCGTCTTTTTTCACCTTCAGCTCGAAATCGCTCATGTTAATCGTTTGAATGGTATATTTTGGAAAAATCTTGTTATTTTAAATGGATGTTGCCTTACCTACCAACTACATTGTTAAATCTCAAAATCCTATTGTTACTTCAATCCATATAGGTTTGACCGTGATTTGTAGGCTTTTATTAACAAAAAGAGAGAAAGACGGAAGGAGGAGGGAATAATTTTCATAGCAATCAATTTAAACAACATTCGTTGCGTTATTTACGAGAAGGAATACCTAAAAATTTGAAATACTATTCAACGAAATTAAAAATCGTTATAATGAGCTAAATTCAATATTACTGAAATAGAAACGGTATGAAAATCTGAGGAACGTGTTTGAGGTTTTAATAAACAAACCGAGCATGTAAACAATTTATGGGATGAAGGATTGTGCGATAGGTTACGGCAGTTAGATAGAAGAATGGAGGACAGTTTTGGAAATAGGGTGAGAAAGGGAGGTTTAAAAGGGTCACAAAAATAACAATAAAAGGCTATGTTGTCCGTCCGTTGGTCTGATTGTGAGTGTCAAACTATTAAAACACGAATAACTCAATCAAGGATGAGGATAAAAAATTGAAAATTGGCAGAAATAATCTATTCAAATATAAAAATGCTTTGCCGAAAGAAAATTCACGAAAAAATTTCCGAGTTCGACTCCAGGGTAATATTTTCATTCATCGTAAGATAACACTGAAAAATCGACTTCTTGTCGTGCAGACTTTTCTTCTTTTGGAAATTAAAATTGGAAAAACCTGACCTACGATCATCCGATTTGTACTGTTTTAAAGAAAAATTAATTGTCACATAGGATATTCTTCTTTCTTCCAAATCGTTCGTTTGTTTATCTTGACAACCGACTGCTGTGTGAAACAAAATCAATATAAATAGTGATTGATAAAATAATTTATTTAAAGTTAAAAATTGTAATTCCGTTATTTATTTATTTGAAACCATCATGCTTGACGGGCAACTGCGCTAGTTCATGTATATTATCCTATATTACATATTGCTAGATACGCAGGGCCGGATTTAAAAATCGCGCGCCCCTATTCAAAGCATCCCGACTTTCATCTTTTCTGTAAAATATGAAGTATTATGCCATACATACTTAAATATACGTCATTTGCGAAAGTTAGGATTTTTCACATGTGATTAGGAGAAACTTAATATAAATTTATTTTACTACATGAATGTGCCCTGTCATCCACCAATGAGGTGAGTTGCAGGGTATCATGTAGATGTAGATGAACAATAATAATTGCATTACTAGAAAGTAAACGTCTCTAAGCATATTCATACCTAATGGGGAATCCGTCCCTGTACACATCTGCGCTTTAGAAGAAAATGCTTTACAAAAACCGGGAAATCGGGAAATTCATAAGTAAGAAAATATTGAGCTTATTAATTACGTATCAAGATGCCCTGCAATCATATTTATTGTTTATCGTATTTATTTAGATGGGGAAGGTTAATTTAAGTACAACTAGCGTAGCTGCGAAAAAAAAAACAAGGAAAGAAAATTAGAAGAGGAACTCAAATGGCTTGAAAATGAAACTATACATTAAATAGTGGATTTTGCCATTCATACCAACATTTTCAAAGCGAATGAAGATTGATTTTTAGTATGGTTGTTTAAGGGGGCCCGTTCAAAATTTTCGCGGGGGTGTCCAAAATTTGTAGTTACGTCAATGACACTGAACTGCAACTCTCTGACAGAACAAAAGCACGGGCAATACTAAATCGCTTTCGAGCTGACAACCTCGGCCACCCACTCAGCCTTACGTCATTAACACAAAACAACGTAGACATCAACTACGCTATGGATTGGAATTTCGTTATTCTCAAACGACGCATACGCGAAGCGACGCGGGATATAAAGAAACGTACTCCTGACGACGTACAAGCGAAACGACGTACAGCGGGAAGTTACTGTACAATTTCCCTCTTTCTCTCTTTCTCATCTATTTCATCACGCTCCCCTTTGAAAGTTTTCACTCCTTTTCTTCCTTCCTTATCTCTTTGCCATCTTCCTCTCTCGCTGGCTCCATATACAACACATCCTCTCTTACCTACTCTCAATGCCTCCCTCCTCTCCCTCCCTTTCAACTCCTTCCCCTCGCATCACTTTTCCCTCCCCCCCACCGCCAACTCCCCCTCCACAACACGGCGCGCCTCCTGAGCCGCTATCGGTGCGAAGAAAAATCATTATGGAAGTAGACGGCCCTTCCACACATCAGGTGCCCGATTCGTATTGCCGTTCGCGGAGGGATGGTTAGAGCCGAGAAGCGGATCGCAGGAGAAGGAAACTGGTTTTGTTTTTGTTTTTTCTTTTAGCGGGAGGTTCGGCATGTCTAGAATAAACAACGTACGCCACTGAGTTGGCAGCCCTTTCGAGTTGTCATGCGTCCTCTTTGTCCTTCTGTTGATAGAGAGTATTGGTGGCGATAAAAAATGAAAACGCAGCGCAAGAAAAAATTCCGCCATGTGGGAGCATGAAGAAACATTTTTTCTGGAATTCGACCATTGCTATTGTTTCATTCATTTATGCCGTTTAAGTAGATATTATTACCGTATAATTTACTTAATTTCGGATGTACACCCATGCACATCCAACATCCATGCGTTCTAGGAAAAGACGTTGTAAATCGTAACCGTGCAAAGTGAGATACGTTATCCCATAGTAACACGAGTGGTTAAATTTTAACGCCTTCTTGAGATCAAGACGCAACAATTCGGTAAAACTGGATTCAGCAGAGTTTCCTTTTACGCATTCCTATTACCTATGTGGGCAATGAAACAGTTTTTCGCTTTTTAACACTCTGACGCCGTTTCAAAACCGTGCTGTAGCGAGATTGATTCAGTGGAGGTAGTTGCCTAAAAAGAAAGCCGTGCTAAACCAAAAAATGTGTAAATCGAAACCGTGCATTTCGAGTAACAAATATATTTCAGATTACTCTATTGGTTATCTTGCAAACTACAGCAATCGGTACATTTTCGACAAATTCAAATTAAAACTTTCGGTACAAATTTGGCTATTGATCATTTCCCTCGCAACAAATAGCAGATGTTTCGGCGAAGGTATATTAAATTTGACGGTGAAAAATAGCTACCGACTTCGTTTCCCATATTTACGCTGGTGTCTGTGTTACCTTATATGCGTGTTAAGTGGTGAGGAATATGCATAACGAGCGTAATAGTATCTCTCTCTCCCATATACGCACGATTAGAACAGCTGTGTCCTCTCCTTAAGCGTCGGAATCCATATTGGTGCGTATAATACCCCATATTATGTCTCAGAATCGGATTCATCTGCGTAGGGAGAAATAAGCAAGAAAACTCGAATTTTAACTAAAAAAATTATTCGCCATTTGCTTCAGAGTGAATTATTTTCAACTTGGATTTGAAAAAACTCCTCGTCTTAAATGGCATGGTTTATGGTTAATACTCTATGAAAAACGAACAGATAAGCAAACGACGGTATTAAATAAAAACTTCCAAATAATAGTTTCTTCAATGCGCGAAGATCTAAAGAATGCCTCCACAAATCAAACCACAAAAAAAAACGTTCTGAAGCATTGTGATAATACAAGACATCTTAAGAGAAAATAATATTACGAATAACACGAATATTAACAACCAACCCTTTACCCCCGCAACAGGAAAGTAGTTTTAATAACAAGTTATATCAAGAGGAAAAAGTACTTTGAACCCACCGTAAAAATCGATTAACTAAATAGTTTTAACTATTTATTTTAATGAAAGTAAATTAAAATATAAAGTCTGTAGATTAAAATTTAATTTTTTTTTAGATTAATTCGTTGTTAAGCTAGCTGCGTTGATTGTTAGATCATCTCTATAAATCGATAACCTGCACTTCATCAACCGCGCAATTTTCTCAGATGATCGTTTTTCGACTGTGCCGGAGACATAGCGCTGACAACAGGTGCAAATGAATCTCGCCTTGTTTACCTTGTTGTATTTTTCTTTCTTTTTTGACCTGGCTGAACACAAGTGACAACGACCCCTGTCAAGGGCGTATTCTGTGCCCACCATCATGTTTTGTAGTTGCTGGGTATTTTAAATAACGCGCCTACACAAGAAAAAGACACGATTATATAATGGCATTTATAAACGATTAAAATGTTTTTACATCGTTCCATTCGCATTGTAATAAGACAAAGAAACGATAATTAATTAATGGTGGGCAAAATGTACCCAACTTGGTACTGCGAAGGTTAAATGTAGGATGAAAATAAAATTTTAATGAATGAGCTTAGCGTATCGTAACTTATAAATGGTAACTAAATAATGATAAAATAGCAACCTTTTGACATAAAACCATTTCAACGAATACTTAAGAATATGGAACACTAATCAGTTTATATTTAACATCGCCCTTATTTACATTATATCCGCCATAAGTATGTTTTTGGATTATGTCCGTTTTCGAAGAAAATGAACACTTCTAAAATTTCCATAAAACTTTGTTGGAATATATTTAATTCCGTAGATTTCAATGTATCGTTTATTAAATCGCCACCACATTCTACCACCTAAATATCACATTTATAGCATAAATAGACTGTTTACAATATTAGTTTAAAGTTTACTTATTTTCCAAATTTAGCGCTCTTTAACCGTAGAAATTTAAACTAATAAAGAATTCGTAATATGCTAATCGTAATAGTATTTTATTGTTAGCTACCAAACAAAAGAAAATTTCATCTATCTCTTAGAACGAAAAATATAAATTTCTACATGCTGACAGACGGACGGACGACAACAAACAAATAACAATAGCTTGTGTTTTACATTTTTGAATGGGACTTCCTGGCAAAACATTCATGACCCCTATGGTACGTTCAAGTATGTGGAGCATATGCCAGCATACATTTAGTTTTTCTCTTTTAAGCTACTTGGTCTTAGATTGAAATAAACAAGTGCTAGGATATTTTGGACAGATTTCTACTTTTCCTAGTATCAACTACGGCAACATAGGATCCATTGCTATTTGTACCCTATTTTTCAGCGAGCGGAAGGTATCAATCTACGTCTGTTGAACGTTCTGTCTTTTCAATTCTGGTTTCCTCTATTTCCTCTCATGTTCAAAGATCGCCATTTCAACACCATCTCTATCTCAAAACTTTTATTGTGTGTTGCCTTCCTGAAAAATAAATACTTTATTTTTTCTTCGTTTCATCGTTCAATTCGAAAGAAACTTATCTATTGAATTCTTCGTTTCAACTGAATTAAATCAGCACTTTTCATTTTATGAATGATTCTTATGCTGACCATAACGATTTATAAAATAAAAGTCTGATAAAGGATTCATCAACGCACACTTTGCTGTTTAACTTTTCCTAAAATATATTCCGATAGCTCTGCATTTAAAGCGTTCAGAGCGCTACGTAAAAAGTTGCTTGAAAGACACCTGCGAAAATGCTTTTCAAGAAGTGAGCGTAAAAAGATGTCCGAACGCCGTAATTTTACACCATACTCTTAATGCACCGTCGTGATTTATTCTATCGTTCTTTCAGGAAAACTGTGTCTCCAACGCACTTTTTTTGTCTTCACTGCCATTCGGTCGCTGCAAACGAGTAGGAATGTGTTGGATAAAATATCGAATTCAGTACGTTACAGGGAGATTCTACCGTGACCGCGACTCAAACTCTCATATCTTATTTTCCGTCCGGTTAATTTATCCAATTATTCTGCCATAGGGTTCTTATTCCTATACATTTGAATGAAGAGATGCATCGAATAAACCGGTTCAAAAAGACGCTTAAGAACGACACCACCAGAACATTTGAAACGTCTTATAAATTGCTACGATTCAATAAATCCTCTTCTTTAAAATAAAAGTCTAATTTAAAGGTGTTGAAGTAACCGTGTCGAGATGTTACTATAAATACAGTCTAGAAAAAAACCGTCTCAAACCGGAATTGGAGAACGGATTTCGCGAGCCTACGGTATCCATTCCATCGTCTACGTGTGCAAAAAAGTCGCGCTGAATACGCGATTTCTTTGAGGGTTCGAGGAAAAAGTCACACACTCAACGATCAGTCGATACTCATTCGGAATCTCTTCCACTTCCTATTATATTTCGCTTCCCATTCCGCGGATGAAGAGGCTTGCTCCTACTGTTTTCTCGAGCCACGCTTTCACGAGCCCTATTTTTTTGCCTGTAAGAGTGAGCGGAGAAGGCAGCTGGAATCTTTCTCCGAAGCAAAGAAGAGGGGACAGAAGGATGAGAGATGGACGAGAGGGGACGAAGGGATAAACTACTATCGGAAGAGAGCGAAGATCGTTGAAAGGAGGAGTGGAATCACCTGACCGAGAAAAAGAGGAACCGGGAAGAAAGCGTAAAGAAAGGAAGGATGGCCGTCTTTTACAGGATTCCGGCCGCAAGCGGCCACGTGCATAAACAAATTAGAACTGACAATCGTTTCCATTTGGCGCAAGTGTAGGGGGCAGCGAGTTTAAAAATTTATTCTGAAGCGCATCCAAGGGGTCAATCGGTATTTTGTTAAAAACACAAAACGATTTAACTTATTATAAAATTCAAACTTCAGTCGATTATATGAAGCTTATAGGACAGTCCTATGTGCAAAAAATACTTGTAACTCGCTTGGTAGAGGTAAAATTGAAAATTGTGAATTTTATTTTTTCGCATAGTATGCAAAAATACACTACAAAACCACTACGTTGAATTCTCTAATTGAATGCTATACTTTGTTTAACTCCAACGAAACTGTTTTGAATACATAGATTTCTAAATTAAAATTTACCGTAGAAACATTAGTGCTACGGATCTTAGAAAAATTTTCTAATGGATATTCTTTACCTTCCAATAAAATTCGCGCGGTTGGTAATTTCAGGAAGACACTATCACAATTATTTGCCCATCAACGTTACAATTATACCATCGCCCTCCGACCATCCTATCCACGTATAATGTGATGCCGCTACACTAATCAAAGTCATATTCCAGCTAATTGCATAATTTTAGCAATTCATATATCGCTTTACAAATGCAAAATACTTCTAGGTCTAACTTGACCTTATAAATTTTGGTAAAAAAACGCCATGTTCTTCAGTTTAGAGCGAATGGCATCCTTGGCCTATCTGATTACCACGCTTACCAACATTAGCAGTGTTACTAATATCTATCTCAACAAAAATATCAGAAAAAAACTTGGTTTTAAATAATAGATAAGAACACTACGGTATTACCATAAGACTTAGAATTTTTTATACCCATTTATATTCCCTACAATATATTATTTTCATTCACATAGGTCACCTGCAAGTCACGAGGGACGCGTGGCGGACGGTGCTGACAGGGTGACCTTTTCAAAGATACAGAAACAGTAAATATTCGCATTTAAATACGCGCAGACGACGGTAAAAGTCTCGATCGAGGAAGCCCACTTCCGTAGAAATAATAAGCAACGAGTCCGGAAACATTAACCGTTATTTACGAACGGACTCTTAGGACGCCATTGGCTCAAAATATTTCAAGTCTAGACAGTTAGTGGGACGTAAAAAAAAACCGTCAACGTCAAAAAAAGTTACAAGGCCCTTAAAAAAGTTCTATAAAAAGGTATTTTAAGAAATCCAAACTTTGAATTGATGGTATCATGTTACGGCAATTGTTGCATAAACAAGTCGCTGAGATAAGAAAATGGCGCAATGTTGCATATACACACACACACACGCGCACCACACCGAACATAAGCAAATATTTAAATTATCAACGAAAGATACCACGACGTAGGTTGTTATAATTTTAGTGCCTGACTTGGAAATGACGTGTTAATTTATTCGATCATCACGAGCCAATCGCGAGCGACTCCTGGAAATAAAAACAAAAGAGAAAATACAGATCGAATAAGAAAGCAGTTTAAAGCCATTTAGAGAATAAAAGCGACGTAAATTTTTACTTTTATTACATTATGTCCTACTTTACTGCATAAATTCATCTATACAAAGGAGTAACTTAAAAATAAAACCTTTTCTAGGAAATGTCCTTCGGGAAGGCATAGATGACTATTCGTGTGACATTATATATTTTCTTAACTATGCAACTATCATACATTCGGCAATTGAAAAAAATGAAATACAGTGTTAAATTCCTGTATTTTTCATAACACTTGTATGGTGAAATTAAATTTGGCGTTTTTAGTTTCTACTGGGTTTCTTAAAATTTCCTTTGCTTTAACTAAAGAAGGAAAAATAAAACATGTTATGTTATATTAATCGTGCATACATACATATTTACCTATGATTTATTTAGTCCTCACAACTATTTCTAAAAATCGAGAGCTATAGCATCGGTTTAAGTTTTCAGCAGAAAGGATGATGCGTCTCCAAGTTTTATGACTCACCTCTCTTAGAATGGGTTCATACACCAAAATTCTACGCTATTGTAAAAAATTCTGAAAACTTATCTTTACCACAAATCAAGCAAGAATAAGATAAAACAAACCAAATCACATTTTCAGCTCACAATGACAAGGGGTAAAGGGACACACATAATGATGTTCATGATTATTACAAATAATTGTGAGGACTAAATAAACCGTAAATATAGCAATAAAAATAACGGACAACAATTAATATAGCAAATATAACAAGTGCTCCATTTTGTTACTCAATCTTAACACCTAGGAGCAAAAGGACATTTGGAACATTACAAGATCAGGCACATCTTAAACAAGATGGAAAAGTATACTCCATAAATGGAATACACAGAGATTTCAAAGGCGTTCTTAATGGGAAATATGCATGAGACGGTATCGAAAGATTTGGCGATTTTCGAATTTTTATCTCCAAAACTATAAGCCGTAATTATGTGGTCTCAGGGGCTATCTTGTAGTAAATGTTGTTCTCTATCATAATATTTTTTAAAATCTATACCTCACAGATCATATAAGAGCATGGATTTTTTGTTGCTTGCTGAGAGAACCGTCTTAGCAATCGATGTAAACAAAATATGCGATGATTTGCTCGGGATTTTCTGGAATTTTTATCTCCGAAACCATAACTTGTAATTATGTGACCTCACGGACTTTCTTGTAGTAAATGTTGTTCTATATCCGAATACTTTTTAAAATCTATATCTTACTGATCATATAAGAGCTAGGGAGAGAAAAGTATGGTATTTAGTTGTTGCTTGACGGATGCCATTAAACGAGATACGTGTATAAGTTTATTAAAGTACCTAATTATGTTAAGTTCCGTTTGGCGGATTCAGTTCAAATCACAATTGGGCAATAAATTTTAATAACGATCACTCGTACTTAATTTAATTAAAATCCGTCCAGCGGTTTAGGAGATGAAAGTTACACCGGACGGACGGACGAGACGTGCCCATAAGGGGATCCGCTACTACCGCTTCGCTGGTAAATAACGCATAAAAACAATCGATTAAAAGTATCGCCATTGTGACAAAAATATTAGCAATTAAAATTACTTAAATTTTGAAAATGACACGAATATGAAACCATGTCAAGTTTACTTATACATTCAAAATATTTACTAATTAAGATGAAAAATGTTCATCAGAGAAATTTGACTTAAAAAATTCCATTTCACTCATGATATTCTTACCCAAACTTTAAAGGCTCGAAATGTAGGTTTGCTTTCCGGAATTGGTTCTCGCGGAAGGGCTGGAAAATCTAAGTAAGTCGTAACACGCTGCACATATTTGAAAAACCTGTTATTTTTTACTAAAACTTGCGTACTACATAATTTTGTCTTATACACATTTTCTAAAAAAAATATATTTAAACTATAATTTTAGCCCGTCAATATGATGGGAACGAAAATTGTGTTTATTCAATTTTATGAACCCAGTCTTGTTATTCGATTCGATTTAAAATGCTGTAATCACTCATTTATTTTCCGAGTGAAAATACATCAATCAATTATACAAAGAGGTTTCTAGGGTTTGTTTAATTTCGTCGCTGCAACAAAGAGCCTGAATAAATCCTACATTCTTCAAAAAGAAAAAGAAAATTATATTATAACTGTTGAATTCTGGTATACGTTTAATTTACCTTCATGCACAGGCTGCGTTTCATAAGAGAAAAAAATCAGAATATTGACACGAATAAAGGCTAAAACAAAGAAAGAATATATATAAATAAGCATAGTTTTAACTATATAAGAATTTTATATATAAGGTAAGGTGGAGGAATATGCCTCACTGGGGAATATGCCGCATGATCAGTATTTCTGATCTCGTACGACAGTTGACAGCAAAATAAATGCGTTTGGCCATATTACCCCAATGCGTATTAAAATGTAACAAATTAGCTTTTACATAACTAAAAACATAAATAAGTTGCCATATTCCCCCACTTTACCTTATAAATCAACATCAAATTTCAACTTAGCGGTAGACTAAATAAAATATACTAATATGCTAATGAACAAATAACAGTAATAAAGCTATTATTGGTCTTTTATATACATAAATTAATACCTAGGTTTCTATGATTTGTTTGGTTGCGTTTTCGTTTCGTTTTCGATACACGGTAAGGCCAGGACAAAAATACAGATAAATTCCTATATCTAATCGTAAGTTTCGTGATTTTTTTAGGCACAAAGTGGAGAACAAAACGAGAGACTCATTCGTAAAAATACTGATCGGTAAACAAACGGATTAGCAAGGCATGTAATTACTTTTGATCGGCCGAAAGGTAAGAATACCGCCTTAGAATGAAACGTATCTTGGGCCGACAGAGCTACACTCGTCCGTGTTCTCTTCTCCATCATTTGGGGATAGGTGGGATGAGGGCGAAGCGATACGGAAAATTAGGACGGGCCATCAAGACGGAAATACTGGAAGCGTGCCACGATGAGTAAACAGTAGAAGGTGGAAGAAGGGGAAAAGAACAACAAAACGTCGAAAGGGGCCGGGATTAGAGAAGGGATTGGGCGAAGGAGAGAGGGAATGCGAAGTGAGAACGGTAGAGGGAGGGCGGAAAAGGGAAAACGGAAGCGCGCCAGGTGCGATCGTAGAATTATAAGGAAGAATGGGGAAGAGGAAAACGGCGATGGGATTAAAGACCGAGAAAAAAACGACAATCGGATGAACGGAAGAAAGAAGAAACTGCAAAAAGGTTGGAGGAATTGAGATGGAAGCGAAGAATGCTGTTTGGATAGCGATGTTTTCTTGGCCCGCTTAGCGACGGTAGAACGCCGGTAGCTAGCTAAGACGGCGAAGTAATGGGATACGTAGGAATAACATAGTTTAGGTCGCGGTCGAGGATAATGCTATTCTTTCGGCTAGCTCCTGCGAACAATTGCAATACGCGTGTTTTTTCCCCGCGGGGAATGCGGCAGCGAACTCCGTCGCGTGCGAACGTATGCGCAAGCTTTCCTATCGCCAGTCTAATTTCCTTAGTCCGTAAATACGACGTCGGAGAACCTAAAGCGGCTTTTCGGTTCCGCCATCTTGAGTTCCCGACTAGATAAATACGACGATAGGGAGTGAGAGATTAAAGAAAATACAATCGAGGAGTAAAAATATTTTTCGAAGCGCCTCGCTACGAGGAGAAGTTACTCGAGGTTCTGAAACAAAACCTAATTTTACGTCGGAAATAATAAAAGAACAAGCGAATAAAGATTGCTCGGAGAGCGCTGGAACCAGTGCGTGGAACATGATATTTTTTTCTTTGAAAATTCTCTGAAAACGTTGAATTCCCTCACAAGAATAACCTTTCAAGAACTCTTTGGCTAATAATCTTCTGATGACGTGATATTTTAATCGAAAAAATATCTCATCTTCTTTTTCATGCGCAGAACTGCTTTTTTCGTTTGTCCTAAGACCCCCTAAAAAAAAACTCTTGACGATGAAAATGACACAAAGCAGAGGACCCATCCACGCCGCTTTTTAACGCGATTTTTGGGAAAAGGACCTTTTTCCAAGCGGTCATTAAGATGGCTCAAGAGAGAGAGAGAGAGAAATGAGAACTTCAAAAGACCAGAAGTTTTCTTTTTTCGTATTTTCCGTGAATAACAGAGAAGAGAAACGAGTTTTTCAGACGTGGATAAACACGCGTATAAACTCAAATGGAAAAAAAGACCGGGACGCGAAACAATTTTTGTTTTCGGCCGAGGAAGTAGCCTTCAACGCTGAGAGTGATTGAAGAGGAAGGGAGAGGAAAAACGAGGGAAAAATCCTTTCAAAAAAACGGAATCCGCGAAAATAATTTTTCAAAACGGAGGAATACATCAAGCACCGGTTTCATAATTTTTTTCATCAAAATGTTGCCCCTCGCCAAGGCAAACATTCGACTGTTTCCGCGACTCTTTCTCTCTCTCAACCCTCACCGCATTACGTAAATACTCATCCCCCTAAAGAGTGCAACCCTCCAAAAAAAAGAGCGTGTCACGTTACTCGCATGAGGTCATTTTCATGAGAATAGAATAAAGAAAAATAAAGAGGAGGGCAGAAGAATGGAGGGGGCATAAGAGATAGATAGATAGATAGATAGATATACGTCTTTATTAGGGCGAGATTGAGACTAAACAGTCTCCTCTTCCATCTAACCCATTGTCAGTTACATGCAATTAGATAGTAACAAGTAATAAAATTAAACTAAAAGGTTACATAAAATGAAGAGCAACATAAAATACAATGAAATGTATAGGAAAGTAAAGGATTAAAAAAAAAGATGGGTAATTGTTGTTGTTGCGGGGAAAAACTAGGGAAGATAATGTACTATTCCCTAGGAAAAACCCCACTGCAGGAAAACATCCACACAAGAAGGGGAGAGTGAAAAACCCGCGAAACCTACTTATAGCAATATCTAAAGATTTAGAGGGTCTTGAAATACATATAGTTAAATACATATAGTTAAATGCTTAAAAGTGAAGTACACATAAATAGAGTTATACATAAAGCATAAAAAATATATGCAAAAGAATAAAATAAGGTGAGTAGAGTAGAGGAGATGATAAGAGTACTCCACAATAACAATTACTATTTAAAGCTTTAAAAACTCGCCCAATTCACCTTCCTTCATTCCGCCAGTGTATTTGCGCTCGGCGATAAAAAAAACTTGATCTACTTGATTCACTTGAGCCGAATATTTGTAGTCCGCCCAGCGTTTGAACGCGCGATATCTGTGGTCTCTTCATTTAAACCATTCAAGTGTTAATAAAACGAGTTACTGAATGGCGATGATGTCGTTTCTTAGTATCAATACATTAAGGGCGGCATATTAAACTCCTGGATCTATGAAAAGGTCAAGCAAACCCCATGATTAATTCAAATGTAAGTTAACCGTTCTAGGAGGTAACAAAAACTAATGTTTTTTATCGCAATCGACAACTACAGCTTAATAGCTGAAATAAGTAGATGTTTTAATGGCTGTAAAACCTACAGATATCGTATGATACAATTCATAAGGTCAACTTAACTTTGAATTGATGGAAGTAATTCAAGTTTGAAAATAAGGAGTGACAATAATACAGCCCATTCCATTTTGTATATTTAAATGAAGGAAAATTTGTGTAATGAACGATAAATTTCTCTCTTGCAAAATCCAACCAGACAAATGCGATGTTACGAGCAACCTGTGTAAGCTAATAATATCAACATAAATAATTCACATAACCATTAGGATTGTGGTATGGAATCACTATAAAGTATAAGAGTTTTATATAAATTTCCATGAAATGTAGTCGGATATTAATTGAAAACCTCCTTGGGAATATAACGAATTATAACACAGTGTTCGTCTCTAATACGCCCTGATAATCCAAAAACAAAATAGTTTCGAGCTTCCCGAACTGTTTAGTTACAGCGTTCTGAAATTAAAACTTATTAACACCAAATTTGCTCTGGTACCAGCCGAGAGAAAAATAGCTAAGCGCTTTCTATCGAACGGAATTACGTGGCAGAAATCAAAATTGCCAGCTAACAAATAAATCGAATAAAACATTTCCATAAGTCTGGGACATTTTAACTTTACTCCAGCTAACGCAATAGAAGTTAGTTCATAATTACGTATTAGTGGCGTTAGGATAACAGGTGGGACAAAATCGATTATCTCCGGAGCGTTTACGTGTTTCACCATTTAAAATTGAATCAAGAGATGTGCCACTGTGGTCCCATGATTCCAAAAACCATTCCAGAGCCTAATTGCGTTATAATGATAGAAACGAAGCGATGTGTTCCCAAACAAACAATACCAGCATTACGCTCGGAGAGGATCTATACCACAGAAAAGAAAACGGAGATTCCCAGCACCGCATATAGAATGCATCACTAGGGACAAATAGCGCAATCGAAGTGAAGGAAACCTCAAAAGAATTAAACGAACCAAATTTCAGTTTTTCCGAAACAATTTTCCGAAATAAATCTCACTTTATGAATCGGAAAACTCCAGTCATCCGACCAGCAACATCTCTAGAAATAGAAGTTTTTATAGAGCTGAAATTCAGTAACTAAGTTTTAACGCTCCCTTTTCTTTCACTCCAATATTTGTCGTCTTGAGGTTGAATTTGGACTTACCACATATAAGACCAGAATAATATTGGGATAATTTTAGTTAATTCGCCTTACGCCACTATTTAACAGTTAATTTCGGAGACTACGGTACTGTTATAGATGTAGAAATTATTTACTCGGATAATTTTCCGTGGATCACAATGTTTAGATCCTTAGATATTCACGGTGAAAGACAGGGTGGAAGACTTAGTAAAAGATAGTATAAAAATAACACGTATACAGAGGAAATAAAAATATTATAATATTTTTAAAACTCTCCATTGAGAAAACTGAAAAAATTTTAAATAAAAATTTCAAAATACATAAATAAAATAAACATTAACACAGTTTTACGGGATGGTTATTTTTTAAATTTAATTATTTTTCTGTTTTCTCCTCCTAAAGGTTTTTCTTGTCCTCTTTCCTACCTCTGTGTATGTGTTTTTATCGAACCAAACTTCATCTCCCTCCATCTCCTCTGTGAAAATCTAAATCAGGAGTTCCCAACATTTTCGATGCTGCGAACACCAAGCTGTATCCTAGAATACCAAGCAAACACCACTACACTTCTGCAAAAAATAGTTATGATAGTGAATAAAATAAATTAACGTCAAATGTATTTTTAATGTTGAATACGTTTAGAAAGAAAGCGATCGAGCAAATAAATTTATTAGTTCTAAGAAACGGGATTTTAAGCATCGCATAGTCAGCCTGGCAAAGAGCACAGCGGTGCTTGAGAGCACCAGGTTGGAAGCCCCTGCTCTAGATAATGCAATTTCAAGTTTAGGAGAAATTATTTCTACCCCTTATGTTTGAGTGATTACAGCCAAAGAATCATCAGAGTTAAAATTAGTGATTATAAATCGCTAAAAATGAAGCATTGGGGGAAAATAGTCATTTCACCATCACAAAAACAAAATGCGGTCAAGTGAGAACAAATATTTTGCGCGCAAAAAAAAATTTGAAACGAATTTACCGAGCAAATTCGCAACCTATTCGACAGACGCGCAAACTTTCGCAATGAATTCCGCGAAAAATGCGCGAAAAAGACGACACAAAAGGAATCAGAACGAACCTTTCTCCGGGAAAAATCAAAATGAGAGGCGGAAGGTCGTGACGGGAAATTCTACGGACAGATACGAGCGAGGGCGACGGAGTGAGAACGAGGCGAAAGGGAGAAACGACGCGGCATGTAGCGGCGGAAAAGTAGGATACCCGGAAACAACTCGAGAAACGAGCGACGAAAGAAGCGGAGGAGAGGGAAACATTCGTGAGTGAAAAGGAGAGCGTTCCTCTAAGCGCAAAATCGAAGAGAGAGAAGCGTCGAAATAAAACGAATGATGAAGGACGGAAGGTGAGCGGAAAAAAAGGATACGCGCGATACGGAGAAAATAGAAAGTGTGTGGAAGAGTCGGAAGGAAATTGAGGCTAAAAATGGCGAAAGGGGCGGGAATGAACCCTCTCCCTCGAACACGACCATAAACAACGAAAGCGATATTGAGACGATATCGACTGATGAGAGAGAGAGAGAAGAAAACCTCCTTCGGAATGATAGAAGAGTTGCGTGTGTGCGTCCGTGTTTGAAAGTGTGTGTGATGATTTGTGTGATTGTGTGGTTGTCTGTGTGATAGCGTGTGTGGGTATGAGTACACGTACGTGTGTGCAGTGATAGGGTAAAAATATGATACGAAACAATATAACAGTTTAGTATTTGGGAATCGCAAGATAATTTTTTTTAATTAAAATATATACCATTGCGAGTATAGGTAGTTTATAGGTTGGGTTTGAGACCCCCTGACTTAGAGGATGGGTTGGGTTGTCTTACTTTATAACGTTAATCTTCCACTTTCACCCTTATTCTATTTCTTCGATCGCTCATTCATTCATTATTTGTTAGTTTAGCAGATAATCAATGGCGGTTAAGACTCATCCTACCTGCCGTCTTCCTTGCATCCGTGTCGCAAACACAGGGAAACTCGGGATCACCACCAAATATGCACCAGAAAATGGGAAAATGATTTCCAAGAACGTTGCTTTTATAACAGGCCCGTTTCCTCATAAGTGTGCAGTGATGTGTGGTTTTATGTGATGCTACATATGTGAGACGCTGCTTGTGTAATGCATTTAGTGTGAGATGAGACGTGTGCGTGTGATTTTGAGCGAATGCGCGTGTGTGGGTGTGTGCTTGTGCGTTGGAGTGACGAAAAGGGCAGTGGAGAATGGAATTCGAGAAAGAGAGAGAGATGAAGAGGTTGGGCAGAAACCGCGGCGACACGAGACGTACAAGACATCCTTCTCCTCTCCCACCTCCCCTTCCCCACCCCTACCTCCCCTCCCACCCCACCCCTCTTCGGATAGGTATCCCCACGACGGCGTGGCCCAAACAGAGAATGAGAGAGATTAGACCGCTCGCTAGGTTCACGTGAGAGAGAGGTGGGATGGGGAGGAAGAAGAGGTGGAGAAAGTAAGAGGGACATCTGAAGGCCTTCCCAACGGAACAACCTCCCGTTCGATACCCGGCGGCGGCTTAAAACGCATTACTCCCTTGAACCTTAGGGGATTACCCGAACGAAAGACGAGACCCAGAGATGATGGGGGAGCGAGAGAGACGTGGGAAAATGGGAGAAAGGAGAGGAAAAAGAGGTATGGGGAAAAGGGGGAGGGGGAAGAGGGGCAAAAGGCTGGAGGGATGAGACGTGGGAAAATTGAAGGAAGAGATGGGGAGGGTGAAAGACGTAAAAGAGAAGATAGGGGATGAAAAAATGGAGAGAATAAAGGAAGATTAAGAGGGAAGAAGGGAAGTGAAGGTGAAAGAGAGGAAGATTACGTTAGAAGGAGAAAATAACGGAGAGAATGAGGGAGGAAGATCGGCAGAGAGGGGTGGAAAATGAGAAAAGCTAAAGAGAAGAGAGATGGAGAGAAGGAAAAATAGAGATAAGAGACAAATGAAGTAAGCGATAGATGAGAAAAATAGATGAAAAGAGAATGGGAAATGAAGAGAGATGGAGAGAAGGAAAAATAGAGATAAGAGACAAATGAAGTAAGCGATAGATGAGAAAAATAGATGAAAAGAGAATAGGAAATGAAGGTGAGGATAAATTAAAATAAGGAAGGGAGAAAGAGGATAGAGGTATATGGACGAGGAGATAGAAGAGAGAGAGAAAACGATAGCGCAAAACTAGAAGAATAGAGAGAGAAGCATGAAGGAAAGGAGAATGAGAAGAAAAGAGAAAGAGGAAAAAACAAGACAGAGTAATGAGGAAAAAAAGGAAGAGAGAAAGAGGGAGAAAAGAGGGAAATAGGGAGAGAAAGAGGAAAAGAAATATGGAGAGAAAGAGAAAAAGAAATAGGGAGAGAATGAGGTAGAGAAAGGTAGAGAAAAAGGTAGAGAAAGAGGAAGAGAAAGGTAGAGAAAGGAACGGAACGGAAGAGAAAGAGGGAAAGGAAAATAAAGAGAAAAAAGAGAAAACGGACAGGAAAGAGGGAAATACGGAGAGAAAGAGAGATCGAAGTGGTGCGTAGGGGTGAAAAACAGGCGGAGAAACGTTGGATAACACCGGAGAAAGGCGAAGAGAATGAAGGAAAGAGCCGAGGATGGAGAGAGAGAGTAGGAGAAATGGAGGAAAGAGAGGTGGAAAATAGGAAGGAGAGGAAAAAGAGGGCGAGGAGATAAAGGGGAGGAGGCTTATGGGTGGCGCCTGATGCGGGGGTGGCGGCGTGGGGCGCTTAAAGGAGGATAGGAAGGGGCTTGGCGGGGGGGGGCGGGAAAGAGAGAGCGAGAGGGGTGAGGTGGAGGGGGCGGAGAGCGCGTGGGGTGGGGAAATGCGCGGCAGATGGGGCACATCTGGCCCGGGATAGCACCCCTATCCCACGCTCCTTCTCTCCCTCC
The DNA here is from genome assembly GCA_028673005.1 of Tanypteryx hageni. Classification (NCBI taxonomy): domain Eukaryota; kingdom Metazoa; phylum Arthropoda; class Insecta; order Odonata; family Petaluridae; genus Tanypteryx; species Tanypteryx hageni. Next base: position 47,579,957 of record CM054117.1, read on the forward strand.
CACCCGCCCCACCCAACTTTTATCCCTCCCACTGTGCCATAGACACGTCCCGCACACTCGCGCGACGACGGGCAATGGGAAGGTGGCGCATGCGCAATGGGTATTTTTTTCCCGCAGCGAAAGGAAGCAAGGCACAAAACTCCCGCGCGTTGTATGATCCGTGTAAGCTTCAGGGGCGGCGGCCTTTCCTGCTATATAGAAGGGGATCGATCGCGAGTGTGCTCAAAGATTTTATATATATATATATATATATATATATATATATATATATATATATATATATATATATATATATATATATATATATATATACACACACACACGACAATCGATCCGAATCAGTTTAATGCGGGGGTTCTCAACCTGTGGTACGCGAGCCAGTGCAATGTGGTACGCGAAAAAAATAAAAACACATGGTTTTGCCTATAGCTGATATTGTTATATTATATTTACGTAATTCAATTACAAATTTACGTGCACCATTGTTGGCACATTACATTATTATAATATTTGAATTTAAATTGATTTAAATTGCTGTCAATCTCACTATGGTGGTAAACGAACATTTTCACTTTTGATTTGGTGGTACGAAAATAAAAAAGGTTGAGAACCCCTGGTTTAATCCATTCCTCCTATCATACAGCTTCTTTTCTTTCCAGATCCGCGCGAAATAATTTGTTCTAACAGGAATTCATCTTAAAATTTGCCAATTTGACGTCAAATGTAGTTATGCGGTGATCCGAACTTTTTTTCTGTAGCAATGGAGAAAAGTTTCGAAGTATCCTGAGTTGATTTCCTAGCTAACATTTGAGACAGTGCAGTTATGATGAATGGCAGATCTGCATTCAAAAACTCCTCGCTGAAAATTCTCCACGGCAAGCAGCGATTCTCAATCTTTTGCATCCTACCTCCCACCCAGCCTTTTATAAAAAAATCCTTGTCCCACCATGGCAAAAACAAAATCTTACCTTTTCCAAGAAGTGGAATTTTACGTTAAATGCATTTTAGTAATATATTAACCATTAATGTAAAATTTAAAAAAAAAATTAAGTATTGCAATAATTTCGCTGAGAGAAATTTTATAATAATTATCTTCGAAACTTCGCGTCCCATCGGTAGAGAAACATTGGCCTAGAGCAGTGATGGCGAACCTATGGCACGCGGAACTATTTTCGTTGGCACGCCACAAAATGGAAAACGAAATAAAATGTGCCACTCGCTAACACAGCGACATGCAAAAATGACTCCAGAAATCTAATAAATGTAGGTATTAAGACGATGCGAAAAAATGGCTTCGTATACGGTTATATTATGATTATTCGCCAGCGGCCCAATCTGCCCCTGGCATCAGCACTAAATTTACTATTTGACATTTTTATTAGTATATCGTTAACATCTAATAGGTTTTTAATTGGAATTTGTCAAACGGAAGTTGATGCCTTGGATCACTCCGCTCATGTCATTCATCTTCCTCATTACTTAATTGACGTCATTTATTAAATCATTTTTACGTATAACAATTTTTCATGAGATACCTAATTTGTTTCTTCTAAGAGAGTGCCACCTCCACCAAAGATAACTCCGTTAACGTTATCCACTAATGCAACCTATTTTCGTTAGCGTTTAATATTATTTGTCAAGTCTTGAAGATGCGGGATTCGTACAAAGAATTCGATAAACATGAAGAAACTATATTTCTTACTTTGTTGTCGATATATCATTTGAATCATTTAGTATATGTCTTCCTGTGTGTAAAAAGACATACTATGCACTATATTATACGAATATACACAAATTTGTTGTGATAGGTACTGGCACGCCAACAGGCAAATTTTCTCTTATTAAGATAATTTTGGCACGCGTGCTAGAAAAGGTTCGCCACCACTGGCCTAGAGCATTGGTCTCAAACGCGAGGCCCGTGGACTTAATACGGCCCGCGTGGGGCCTTTATGCGGCAGACCAAGTAAGTTATTTATTCTAAGATGCAGTCCAAACTCACATGTATCGCTTATAAAATACTTCATGAATGTCTTTTTAAATAATCTTAAAAATTTAAGAAAATCATTAAATCCAAATATCCATTTTTTTGTTTATTCCCATACAATTGGGGTGGAGAAGAATGTTCTTCTTTCTGCCAGCGTGTTTTTTAGCCTTTTCCGAAGAACCTAACCTGAAAGGTCATATTTGATAATTTCGTAATGAGTTGGTATTGAGAGCGCATCGAAAGGTGAGAGCGATCTCCACCCCTGGTGGAAGCGGGAGAGCGAATTTATAGAGAATATGAAACGGTGTGAGGACTGGGAAAGCCGGTAATATGGAATGCGGCCTGCAGGTTTTGCACGGTGGCTTAATGCGGCCCGTACCTAGTACGCAGTACACGATGTGAACACACATCTGGGTGGTCGCGTCTGTCTCTCCTCATCTTTCAAATTATAAACGCTTGACTGATTTTCATGAGATTTGGCCTATCTACGCTAAAATGACAGAAGAAAAAATTCCAAAAACAAGTAGTGTTATCCATGAACATGGATACAGTTAGCGCGTTTTTCCTTCTATTATTAAATTCGATAATATTTCGAGTTTTGTATTGCTATGAATATTTCTCCCATTAACCTAATTGACGAACCCGAGGAGAATTTGGAATTTGATCACCTGTTATATGCGCAAATTTAGCTTATTGTTTGTGGTTATTCCGCCACATAATCGGTCTATAGAGCAGTGTTTCTCAAACCGTTGGCCGCGGCCCCCCAGGGGGTCGCAAAATTATTTTGGTTGCAAGGTGAAATGTCGAAATATATAGTTTTCGAATAATTAAATTTTATCAGGGAATTTTCGGAAAAACTATGTAATAAAAAGTACTAATAGTTACATAAAATGAAGATATTTGCAATAAAGTTTATTATTTTCACTATTTTCAGCTCAAAGGGGGCCGCGACAGTTGAAAGTTTGAGAACCACTGGTCTAGAGCTTAGTTTGTAAGTGACATCAATGCGAAAATGTACACTAAAAATTTCAGTTTTCCATCTTTTATACCTTCGAAGATATAAAAAAATCTAATGAGCCCTTACCCGGCCCTGTATATTTTTCAAAACTTAATTCTAAACAATAACAAATCTAAACTTCGAGTTTCAGCTTTCTATCGTTTACAGTTTCGTCACAAATTTAATTTAAGCAAATGCACAGACAGACGCCAAAGCGAAACTACAAGCGCATTTTTTTTACCGCGTTATAATTAATTTTTTGGTGTCGTTTCCACCTCATTGTTGTTTCGACTCCCCGTAGGAAAACATGGGAGTCAGTGCATGGAATTTTAAAGTCGCGCTTTCAAATTGGTTAAAATTAAGTTACGAAATCTGGACTAAAACATGCATATGTCCAAGAGAGGGAACTAAACTTTTGCTCCAAACGTCACGAAAAGGTTGAGAAAACCAGATGGGCAGTGCGACTACAAAACAGCATCATTAGTGCTTATTAATAGTGGTTATTAATATGGCGATATCGATAATTACATTTTGAAAATACTTTGACAGACAAGAAAATTCGATGATGTTCCAGATTGGCCAAAAAGTCTTAAATGAATAAAACACAGAGAATTGTTGGTTACTGCGGCAACCTCACATTTCTTATGTTATCCGAGATTAAATTTAGGTTAAAAATATGCATAACCCGCGCACGGTGTGAATAAAAATATCAGAGGCAATGCCTACCCGTTGGCATCTTTCATCTTGTAAACTACTTGACTGATTTGTTTGATTTGGTATAAGAAATCTACGCTAGAAATTACTGAGGGAAATTCAGTTTTGGTTCATACGGACCAATTAAAATATATCTTTACAGAGGAGCCTTTACGAACTTTCTTTTTTTTATCGCTAATGAAGTCGAAATGTTTCCAAAGAAACTAGTAGGAATACATAAAGTTGAAAATTTTTGTTATATGGCTTTATATCAAAATGGTCACAATTTTGGAAAGCATTCTTGCGGAAAATGAATGTAATTGTCAGGCTATTTCCGCCGTTAATGATGAAAATAACTCTCTCACAAAGGAAATAGTGTGAGTTTGCCCTCTCAACACCATAAAAACATAGGCGTGAGTGGAAATAAGAGAAGAAAAGGGATATTTTCCTTCCCTAACCTTCTTTTGCTTCCACTCACACCGATATTGAGGCGACAAACCCTCACTATTACGTTATTTAACCTACACCATTGGTTCTCATAAACTCCTTGTTATGTCAATATGGTTGGGAAATCAGACGATTTCGGTTACAAACCAACAGAATTCGGTGAAAATATGTCTCCCTGAACTGTGAAAATATTATAGTTTTCAGTTTATATTAAAACATACGATTTAAATTAATCAGCATCGGGCGTATATTTTTAGAATCTATTACATGTGAATCACAATTGCTGACGGCTGAATTTTAGCCAAAATATGCATCTGGTTTTTCCCAGCCTATTCATGGCTGTAACAAAAATAAAAAAATGACCGGCAGGGAGCAAGTAGCTCCGTAAAAACAAGCTTCATGTTATTTGATATTTAATCTCTTTCTAGTTTAATATAATAATCATTTTACGTCTGCAATAAAAACTCGCAAATTATTTTCGATAGAAGGTCCCTTAACCTTCTCAATCTACATTCAAAAGGACTATTTCGTGCTGAACTAAATTAACGTTCGTTTCTTGAAAAATCTGGAATATTTCCCCGACGGCAGAAGCAGGTTCCGAATGGGAAAAAAGCTCCTTTCTCGAGCCGCCTGAAATCTGAAGAGAGGGCATTAATCCCAGAAGATGTAGACGTATGCCTTAATATTCTAGCCAGATGTTGCTCACATAGATTCGATAAAAAATCTACGATGTGACTCGACGTCCTGCACAGCCCCGCCACATCAGATACCAGACCAAAACAAAATCGAAAATTTTATGCGAAGAACTGAGCCTGACGGCTTGATAGTTCTTGCAAGATTTCTATAATTAGTTAAACCGGTGGACTAGAAAGGTTATAAAATATCTTTGAAAAGCGATAAAAACTAGCTCGTGCAGAACTAGCATTACGTGACCGACAGAAATTAATGCCGAAATCAAAATCAGATTTCCCAACGTTAATTTAGCGCTCCAATCACAGAGCAATATGCTTTAAGTTAATTGAAACCAGATGGCCCATGAAATACGTTCAATTGTACAATATGAGTAAAACGTCATTGCATTGAAAATAACTTCATTTCATTTGTTGTAAGTTATGCAAATTAGTATTTTTTGCATCGTAGGTTTCGGAACGGCGTTACGGTGTGTTCCGGCAAAAAAGCACTGTATATAACCAATAATTAATATTTTTACTACTGAGTTAAAAAATAATAAAATTTACTCGGGAACAAAAAAATTCCCATAGAAATATGAAGTCTTAGATACGATTAACTTCTTGTGAAGCCTAAAAATAAAACAGATAAATAGCAGCACTTCACCAGTTTGAATAAAGCTAAATTACTCTAACAATGCCCAGTCTTGATATTAATTAATTGCCATTTTAAATCCTGACACTTGCGTAGAGTAGTTCGCAGTTTTCTTAATATCCACTTCATTTTATCTGAATATTTTCTTAAAGGGTTACTGCCTTCTCAAATGGCAGAACATTTTTTTAAAATATCAAAATTAACTCCCATCATCAATAACCGATGCGTCCGAATTGTTATAATTCATACTTCCCTTAGAAACTGACAACGGAACCCTTCCGAGGCGTTAGCTATCAAATCCGCGCATCTTAAAGGGAGTTTGCATTTTCATTTGGAGAGATAGATGTATGAGGGAGGAAAGAGAGATAGAGAGAGAGAGAGAGAGAAGATGCAGATTCTCTGGCGTGGACGTTCTCAAGAAATCGAAGGGAAGAAGAGGGTAGAGAGATAGAGAAAGAGAGAGATCACGCCCTATCTTTCTCTCTTCCTCAGACCAAGCATTAGCTCTCTCTCTCTCTCTCTCTCTCTCGCGATGTCTGTAGAGTCTGCTCTCTTTGGAGGAGGAGGAAGGAGGAGACGATGGCATGAGGAGACACCCGCGCTCGCGCGAGGGGTGAAAGAGAGCGGTGCGCCCTCTGGGGGTTGGCTGATGGCCAGCCTGCCCATATTTCTGCCAGCTGCCTGGAGTCTCTCTCTCTCCCTCTCTCCAACTCCTCTCTCTCTCTCTGCCTTACGCCAACCCCAGATGGACAATTGACTTAATTTAGACAAGTGGGAAACGTTCAACGACAGGCATACCCCTAAGATGAGGAGCGGCTTTTTAGGCCTGGCGCGGAAGAGAGGAAAGCGTGGTGGAAGTCTGCCTTCCTTCTCTTAACCTCCTTTCCTCCTCACTCTTTCTATCTCTCTCGACGGAAGGTGTGTGTGTTTTTTTCTTCCTAAACACGAGGAGCGGTTCGATTTGGTCGTCCGGATGCTTAGGTGATTGATTATTTCAATTCGGCGCCCTCGATCGGAATAGTATAGCTATTTAGGACGAAGGGGATGGAGGAGGGGGCAGCGGGGGAATATGAGCGACGGATAACAAGTCCCGATCGCCCTGTTCTTCTGCTTCGCTTTGCGGAAACGGAAACGCTGGACCCTAATGACGTAGGCTGGTTACATGGTACCGGTGATACCGGAATAAATCCAATTGATAGATCGATAAAATTACCGATCCTTGAAAAATCTGTCTACGTAAAGTAAGAATCCAAAGAAATATTTTCTTGATTATGGGGGGAAATTTCTGGACAACTTTGTTTTCTTTGAAGGAGTTAACTTTTCTATCAGCAAAAAGAGTTCGGTATTTTACATAGGTATTACAACTAAATTGTTAACATAAACACTAAATATAATTTCGTTCATTTAACACGACTTTCAGCGTTCAAAATATTTACGGATCTGTAATTTACAAAAAGTTTTCGTCTATTATTTTTAATCATAGCAGCCATTTTGCATGAATTTGAACTCAATACTCAATCGAAAAACTATCTCCGCCGAAAGAAGGAAATTTGAAGCGAAGCGTTATTTGAGAAAATCTCAAGTTAAGTTTTCCCAGCCGTGTGGGCAAAATTCTTAAGTTTGATCTCGAAAACGTAATTTATTTCAAGGTAAAAGCGATTACTCTGAAAATACTGTTGATGTATTCACACGAAAGATACCCAGACAATATTAATATTAATTTTTATTTTGCCTTTAGTTAATAAAACTCTTTGGAGCTTTTTATCGGTACGAGAAAGTGCAAGGAGAATAACCCACAACAGATAGAGGAAGAGAAAACCTAATTATGAAAATGAATACGTCGTTACTTGCTCCTTAAAAATACTAGAGCGAACAATGGAAAATTGTTAAATTTCCATTCCACGAGAATGGAGAATAATTCTACCTCCATACACCAGAGGTTGCAGCGTCCGCCTGGCAGGTTGCAGACTCGGCTTCCATTTCCGTCCAAGGCCATAATTTTTCTAACCTACTTGATATCTTAACGATAGAGACCTTCGATATTCATTCTGTGACATTAAATCCGATAACAATGATATGAAAAGGAAACATTTTTTCATTATAGCAAACTATCATTGACTACGTGGGCTTCATCACTCAAGGTCAACGATAGGTACTGACTTTAAAAAGGTTCACGAAGGATCCGGATAAATAAGGGCAATAAAGGAGAGAGAGAGAGAAAAAAAGTTGGAGCGGGAAGAGAGAGTGCGAGTAAATAAGAGGAGCTGAGAAAAAGAGAGATAGAGAGGGGCTGAGATTACGGTAGCGTGGAAAAGAAAACGACAGCCTCCAAGTCAGGGATTGATTAATTGATTATCGACTTAACCGAACACGGAGGAAGGCACTTGCACTTAATCTGGAGCGTGTTGCAGGAGGGGAAGAGGAGAGAGAGAGAAAGTGATGGAGGGGAAATAGGGAAGGAATTTGCCATGAAGAGAATGAGAGGTGAAGAAGCGAAGATTGAAGAGGCGTCTAGGAAGGATTGAACGATAGGTCGAGGGACTCATTGCTTTTAGGAATCCTATCCTTTTGAGTCTCGATCTCTGAACTTCTGAGCGAGAGGGAAACCACAAAGGACTACCTAAAAGGTAGAGAGGGCGGAGTTGACGGATTTTGACGGCAATAAGCAAGCACGTCGAAACATTCTCCTTTCTAAATCTGTTTAGTCTCAATAATGAGGATCCAAAAGGAACCTAGGTAAATTGATAATTGCATCAAATAAAAAATAATAAATTTTCTTTTATTGACTATTATTCTAGATTAATAATTAATCAATCTGCATATAAAAACCCGAGACCGGGAATGTGTACCTTGAGAATAAAAAATTATTTTTATACTCATGAGATTTTTATCAAACAATTAGCTCGTGGATGTTCTCTCCATTACAAAGACGTATGTACAAGACTTTTCCCTGCTTTTTATGACCTTTTGCAATGATTTCTATCCACTTACTAATGCATTAACTACCATTTTCTATACGCCTTCCCAAAAGCGGAGCTCACCATTGTTTTCTGTTTTTTTTAACGAAGCAGTAAATTTCGAAATTGTTCTGAGTCATATATTTAACAAAAGCTTTTGACGGCAGAGAAAATCGATGAAGAAAAAATCTTTTCAAAAACTGTTATCACCTGAAAAGAGAATATATTTGAAAAGATTATATTTATAATTAACACGCTAAATCTGGGAAACATGTTTGGAATTTCTACATAAATCCAGTTACTATATAATAAACAGAGCGAAAGTAAAAAAACAAGATAATATAAGATATGCAGTGAGAAGTAGGTAACTTTAAGGTCCCGAGGAACTCGGATTTGAGTGTTTTACTATGGTAGGCGCGGTACATGAAAGCATGCTAGATACAACTGAACACAAAGATACGCATGCATTAAATGAGTCGAAAATAAGAGTTTCAAATTAAAAACACCGCCCTTGGAGCTCTGTCCTGCTATATGATCGCATTCATAATAGTAATAATTTATTAAACACAAACAGATTCTCCCGATTACATAGGCTGTCGGAGATATAACACCTACATACGATCATTCCCTCTTGCGGAATTCGATCTCCCGATCTTTGCATTTGGAGCCAAACACGCTAACCACCTGCAAACGGTTTTACAAGATTTTAAAATGTTTGGTGATTGTCGGCTGCGAGTTAAATAAAAAAAGCCACGCTGTAAAAAAAATTAAGGGGCCGCATTTACGCGGTGCAAACGGGAGCATCACGGATACGGGCTCAATAGCGGATCGCGTAATTGTTATAAGGGCATACGGGCTGTTATTGATCGTGCTGGCTCGTCGTCGATTTGCAGGTAAAACTTATTGGAAATAAACCGAGGAAGATTTGATAGTGCTTTCGTGTATAAAAATTGCAACGAAATTGTCCAAAGAATCTGGCAGCGATAATGTAAAAAAAATCACTTCAAACACGCAGGTCAAAATAGTGACGAAGAGGGATACAACTGCCTATTTAAATATTTTAAGTTCACGACATATTTCCAACTACATATATGATAATAAACAAAAAGTTCTAAATACGGTTGAATCTCCAGCACAAAAACCAAAAGGAAATCATAGCACTTCAATTTGAAGCATAGAAAGTGAGGACATTTATTCCTTTAAAACCTCGAAAATTACATGTATAAAATTAAGAGTGACAATGCACGAAAATTTTCAAATCGATAACGTGAAATTTAATTTAACATTAATGAAATTTACGATACGACGTGATATCGGCATTTTAGTTACCCGGGCACATTGATTTCTGCCGATTTTTTTGAAAACGGAAGAGGAAATTGAACCAATTACGAATTTTTACGGCCCCTTAATTGAGTATCGTAAAAACAACAACAGGCCAATTAGCTGAAAAATCCAAATCTATCAAGCACCGAAGCGGAAACAACTTGATGTTTTCCATCTACTGATATTTAAGCGAGAAAAATTTCTCCGATAAATTACATCAGGAGAAAACGACAAAATATGTGGCCCGACAGGACAAGCGAAAAAGAAAATTAACTGCGAAACTCGCGCAAGAAACCATTTGGGCTAAGGAAGGACGAAAGCAGTTCCTTCCAGTCTTCCGTTCATTTCTTAAATAAAAAACCAACCAAGAATGGTTTTTATGGAGATAAAATGCCGAGCGAACAAGTCGCGTCACCGCCGATACCTCACAATTCATCGGCGAAAAAACGAGAAGACGACCAATAAAAGGGCGCGTGAAAAATGGCTTCGAAAACATCCTAAGAAGTTGAAAGAAGGGAGCGCCCGATACGGAGGAGAGGTGGAAGACATCGCAGACAAAGAAGCGAACAAGACAAATTTGCAGAAGTGAGAAAGAGAATATCTATAGCGAGTAGAAAATTGTCATAGCAATAGAGTTAAAAAGATGCTTTGATTTTTCCCCAGATAGCTGTTAGAGCAAACTACTTTATCAAGCAAAATGTTAAGAAAGAAATCTAATTTTAAGGAAGAGTAATTGATAAAACATTTTATTACCGATATCGCTTGACCGATCGCATAGCTGTACTATGTTGAAATAGATGAACTCTAGATGCCGTAAAATTAAAAAGGAGGAAGAATCATCCGCGAAACTTCCTACGTGAGTAGGTGTGCATGACGTGTGATTCTTGGTTCCCTGGAGAGGAGTAACTTCCCTTAAACCTAATCCTGTCTCTAGAGTGTATGCTTAATCTTCCCCTTTTATAATTTTACGGCATCTTAAGAGTTCAACCATCTCAACATGATCATATTGCCGTGGTGCTCGACCTTTTCTTTAATCACAGCTGTAGTATACATTTGACCTACTCGACTACAGAGTGCCTAAGAAGTAGAGACCAATGGCAAAATACTTTATTTCACAATGTCTGCTCAAAATATCCACAATATATCTCAAAGCATGTTTTCAGGCGAAAAACATGTTATTTTGAGTCAATGATTCAACATGTTATTTTTATTCAACGATGTCTCGAAACGAAAAATAAATAGCTTTCCGTTATTCTCGGCTTTTAGAGTAACCTGTAAATGCAATTCTAAGCTTAATTTAAATTTCCTATTCCTTAAGAAAGTTGAAATATGAATAAATGCAATTGAGGTATCACAAATTAAATAAATATGTTTTCTACTTAACCATTTCAAGGCGCTTTAAAAACAACAATATTAAAATTGCTCCGCTCTGAGAAAAATTAATCCTCGACAGGTATCTTATAAAGCATGCCAAATTTTTTAAGTTACCCGTTCTCTTAAGATGGATACTAACCGTATATAAACGTTCGTGAAAAAAATTACGTAAAAACGATAAAAATCCTTTTCAAAACATCTTACACGCAAATCAAAACTACGATTATTTTCCAACTCTCCGAAACCCTCCCAACTGCCCGATTTTGTGCGATTCGCAAGTCCTCGGCAGGAAAAAAAATAACGAGTCGGAGTTGTGCTTCTCTTTAGAAAAGACCGGCAAGGTATTTCCTCAGTGGACACGCTGTTTCAGAAGAAAAAATACTTTTGAACGCTCATCGACAACGATAAAACTTAACGGGGGGACGTAAATTAACGTTTATTGTCACGGGGGAGGAGGAGAAAAAAACTCATTAACATGAAAATTCAGAGGAGATAATAAAAGGCGAGAAAAACGGAAGATCGAGGAAGAGCGTGAGGCAAAAAAGGTTGCAAGAGAAGGAAAAAAAAGAGAGAATCGTTACGGCGAGAGAGAGGCGAGGCAGAAGAGAAAGGGGAAAAATAGCGAGGTAGCGACGGCATTAAGTGAAAACTACGAGAGAAGGAAACGGAAAAATGTAAAAGAAAAGAGCAGACGAAGCGAAGAAGACGCGGAGGATCAGCGCTTATTGGAGATGATTAAAAAAAATATGGAGAAAGAGAAGGGGATGAGAGCGATAAAAAGCGGAGCCGCGAATAATGAAAACTAGGAAGAAACAACACGGAGGAGCAATGCGAATGAAAACGAGCTTTGGAGGAAAAATGAAATTAACGGGGATGTGGAAAGAGAGGAGGAAAGAGGCAGAGAAAATGGAAAGTATACAAATATGGAGAAATAAGAAGCGAAGGAAAACAATTATTTGGCAAGGAAAAGAGTATTACGTTTAAACTCCCGATCGACCGGAACTTTCAAAACTCGTGGCTTGAAGGTATTTTATGCTGAAAAATGTGCGTGTATGTGGACGGTATTTGATTGTCCTTCGCCTAATAAAGGTTTTAATGCTTGAGTTAACCGTCAACCTACTTTAAATTTCTTTATCATCTAAATTTTTACGGATATTTTTCATTTATGCGTGCTATGGTAACGCAAACAGTCATATCGATCAACCGAAATATCCGATTATCCGGAATAGGCCCGGTCCCGATTACGGAAAATCGAGAGCTTAGCGTATTTAAGAGACACCGAATGGGGAAAAAAGAAAAAGACGAGAAAAATGCCGGACATAGAGAGGAATTGAAAGGAAATGAGAGCAGAAACGAATGAAGAGGGAGAGAAGTTTTGGGGGAGGATCCGAAAAGGAGGATACACTATAAGGAGAAGGGGAAGGGAAGGAAAAATGGTGGGAGGGAGGAATGAGGGGAGGAAGGGTAGGGAGTCGCAGGTGACGGCAATGGAGGGCAGGTGTGAGAGATGTCTGAAGCTGGTGTTGAAGTGGAGAGGGAGGGTGGGGGGGTCTTGCGGGGAGAGAGGAAGTAAAGAGACTGGGAAGGTTATAAGGGAAGGAGTTCGGCTTAAGGGATAAGAGGGAGGAGATATCCCCTTAAGAGTTAGGGGGATGGGGGAGAAGGGGTCAAATAAGGGTTCTCGGAGGATGGGGAGGGGAAAGGGTGTGTGTTGCGTAAGGGTGGTGAATGGGAAGTGGAGAAACCGGGAGAGGAAATGGGAAATAGAAGAGAGAGAGATAGAGGAGGGGGAAGGGTGACTGTGTGTGTGCGTGCGCGGTGTAGGAGTATGGGGAAAGGTTGAGGAGTAAAAGGAAGAGGGGACGGGGGAGGGTGACCGAAGGGAAGTTTAAAGGGAAGCAGGGGAATACAGAGAGAGAGAGAGAGAAAAGCATTGCGAGGGAGAAGGAAGAAACACGGCTACACACGAAACAGGTGCAGCGACACTTGCGTCGTTGAACAAATGGCGGCGTAAAAATAAAGGAAAACGGGAAGCATTGGGTTGGAATTAAAAAACTATTTGCTTTGGGCTTTTACGCTCACTTGAGAGTGCGATACTAAGAACAATCTCCGCTATTATGCCCTGATTAGAATGCGTGGATGAACTGAAACACCCGAGTTTATACTAATGAGATAGTAAAAGGAACGAGATAATGTATATGTACTTATAAATAAATAACTATATATATATATATATATATATATATATATATATATATAAGATGGAAATTATAATAAATCTAAGACTACAAATCCTAATTTCGCGAGAAAAATTACATTGCTACTAAATTTAGAGGTTTGCTATTTACTTGCGTAAGCACTACATTACTCATAACATAACATCAATTTCTCAAACAATTGTAGGATTTTCTTCGGAAAAATCAAACAAGATTTTATATGAAAACCACTACTTGATAAAATACTGAATTATTCAGAAAATAAGTGAGTTGCACCCATAGAAAAATTCTACGGAAATTCGTTAGCGGAAAAAGAAAACTCCTTTATCCGTAATAATCTCCCGAACGCCTACTCGAACAATTGAATGTTAAACCGAGGACTACAAATTTATTCATGAAACAGTATACGAGGATTACACTTCCCTTTATCTTCATATTTCCTCAGCGATCTTTCGCCGTGGAATTAATTATCTGAGAGCCAATCTATGAAAATATCAAATATACAAATGCGTGTAAACATAAGCATGACGTTTGAACATATTACTGAAAGTGGCAAAAGCTGACCAGAGAGTTAAAAAGGATCAAAACGTCTCATTTTCACAGACCCGAGCAAATTAAAATTGAAGCCAAAATTTTGCCCATATCACCTAAAAAGGCCCTTTTGCATTAAATTTTCAATTACAGAGAATAAATACGGCGACATAAAAATCTAATTAGTACGGCCGAAACAGCGGGAACCTATTTGCGACGAACAACCAAAAGTACGGAACAGTTTATCCCACCACACAGCAGACAAAACTTCACGATAATTAATTTGAGGGCTGCCTGAAAAATTATGCATACTAATGAACCTGCCTTTCCCGCAAATGATAAGGAAATCATATAAACGCCTAATAGCGACAAATATTTCTATGAATATTACTAAAAGTGAAAGCCTTACAGAAATTTCTAATACGATAGTTTTGAGATCAGATTTTCTTGCAGATCAAAATATATTAATTCGAGAAAATTGCTGAAAATACTAATAAAGCATTTTATATTTCTGTGAAGACGCGCACGGCGATTCACATTAACAATTAGTTTTACTCATGCTACGTAGTTTAAATTAAACTGCAACAGCTACATCAATATTTATAGGTGCTGCCCACCAAGACGCACAGCTTACAAGAAGAGTGGTATTAATAATTCCCTTGGCAATAGAGAAAAACTTGTGAGTGATTCAGCTGTTCCCTCTTAGGGCCATATGGGAGTCGATTGAACGAAAGTTTGGGGTTGCATTAGTCAGAGCGAATAAGGCTGACGGCAGAAATAGCGACTGAAAACAAAAATCCTCCTCGCTCAAAATCCACGCGAAATTCTGAATTTCTTCTTGAAAATAAAATACTAATAATATACTAATAATAAAACAACTCTTCGCAGTCGGCGCACCAAAACTTTTGTCTTTTTTAGAATATTATGTCTGTTGGTGCGAAGGCTTTCGCGTCGTTCGGCTGTAGGCTGCAAAACGTCGTCTTGTGAAACAGCCGATCAACGCGGTGAATTACCGAAAAACATGCAGCTTATAATGTCTGTTATTCACCACTGATTACAGCTGCTCTGTAGCCGAAATGCGCATCCGGTTTTCTGAAATTTGTGAAGGCCATTGAAGAAATATAGTCTTTAATTACACGTAAAATTCTGACGAAGTAACGCAGACAATTTGGTCCAGTACTTTATCCTCCGTCATTGGCGCATTAAGTAAAATAATAATAAATAATTTGTTTCCCAATAAAAACGTGTAACAAAACATAATGTTCGAAAATACCGGTTCCTGAAGGTATAGTGCCGAAATAGCGACTTAGTATTGAATCTTTCATTTTATATAGGTAGATATTTTAAATCCTATTACGTATCGCTTCCTAAAGGTCGGAAAATACGCCTAGTCTTAAACAATTCCGTCACCGACAGCCTTATTAATTCTTGATTCCACCACAAACATTCTCTCCTAGACGATTTATTTCGCAGGAATCGAAATTTCCATTTCTGCGTTCCCACCAAACTATAACCATCAGCCACAAAACAGCTTTGGATAACAATGAATCGAAAATTTCGCGTCGATGGCGTAAACGCTGCAGCGTATCGTGGAGATGCAAAGAAAATAGTCAAGCTCACCTTTGAAAGTAAAGTCTCCGAAGCGAAATTCACGTTAGCGCCAAAAAATCAAGTACGAAAGGTTGTTCCAAGTCCGGTGCTCGAACGATTTGGCAGCAAAAGTAGATGGTGCGACGCCTAACTCAAAACTTTTCACACGAGACCGCTGTCAGACGACGGCTAAAACGGCACGTGCTGTAGAAAGAGCCGGGAGAACAGGCTACCTCCTCCGAGCAGCTGCGATCGCCAACTGCTGCGAGAAAGGCGGCAAAGCCACTGGGCGGCTCGGGTCGAGCAGCGCCGCTGTTTCTCCTCGCCGACGTCGCCAGCGACCCAGCGATGAAACGAAACTCATTCTGAAACTTTTGGTCCAGCGCGCTCTCCTTGAAATTCGCGCGCTCAGAAAAGAACGCTTTTCTCTCTGAGATTCTACGTCATTATTGTTGAATGTAAAACTACCATTGCCCTGCCGAAAGCTAGAGTGAAGCTTTCACAGAATAATTAATTATATAGCTGAGGAGGTTTTAGTAATGATCTCCACGTTTATTGGAAAATACGACCACGAATATAAAACCGTGAGGTCGATAGCAGGACAGATGGATATCGATGTTCATTTTTTCTAAGGATAATCTTTGTTCGTAATAGGAGAAATGATCTTTCAAGTGGGATTTGTTGAGGAGCTTTTGGTATACCGCACCCCCTGCCACTCACAAGATAGATGTATTGCAAGTAACATGTTGACGTAGATATAAACGTATTAATAATGGGAAATGAGGATACCATCGTCACGATTAATGAATATCTAGGGATTTTATTTAAATATATAAATAATTAGCGAGATTATTCCCTATCAAACGCAATTTTTAGAGATTTCCGATTGTCCTAATTTTTATACCTAATTTACCCATTAAAATCAGTTTACGGGTCTGGATTTCATATTGAATTTCCTCATAGTTTTCCGGCATCGCTCAATTATGCAAACGACTGTTGACAGGATAAAAGTGGAATTTATGAATATATGTCCATCAATTCAATTTAGAAATTTGTATTGGGCCTATTCAATTTATTTAATACATTTATTTGCTTGTACCATACAAATAATAACAATGAAATTAAATATCGCCAAATTAGTCTCGAGATATGAGTAAATTTTGACTAAAATGGTAATTTCATGCAATAAATAAATAGATAAAGCTATTATTTGATTTAAGAAATTAAAGGCTCGAGTCTAATATTTTAAAAAATTATTTAAAATAAATTTTTAAAATTTCCCTTTGTTTCTTTTCAGTATTTGCACATTTTTGGTGCAGCAACATGTCTGCCAATGGGTCTCATTTAGACATAGTTTATCAAAATGGATGATATTCATCCATGAACTACCGTATTTACTCGCATATAAACCGCACCTTTGTTTTTTGAGACGATCTGGGGAGAAAAAAGTTTCCGAAAATAAGTTGCGCTTCAAAAATCGCGATTGGGCGTAAAATATTCTGGGTAATTATTCATATTTATCATAAAATGTACATAAAATGTCAGTAAACAATATTGTTTGTAATGGTAAAGAAGTATTTCAGTGAATTATTTGTGAACGATCAGCAATATAATCATTTCATGGGTTACAAAGTACACTATTACAAAAAAATCTCGGAATGAGTACCGTATTGACCCGAATATAGTGCGATGTTTTTTTCCTCAGTATGTACCTTTGAAAGTCGCAGTCGCACTATATTCGAGTACTTGTTGCATTCGTACTATATTCGAATACTTGTATCTTTAAAAAATAACTGCGTATCGGCGCGTTTCAGCGCATATTTTTATAATTGCTACATTGTAAGTGAATTGGACGTTCATGTTACGATGCTACATTGTACAAATATACCCGGTAAGAGTCTGAGGAGACTTGAAAATAAATCAAGGTCAAATTGCAGCAACCACAGCACCGGCACAACTTCACGCAGGGTCGCGACACAACGTTAGAAAACGAGGACCGTCTAAACGTGGCGTCACATTACCCCCCTTTAGTACATAATTCATGAGTTTACAGGTAATTTAAATGTGCAAAATAGAGAAAATTAAATGTTTTTCGTCTTTCTCTAAAATTTCTTTCAAAATGCTTTGGGTCGCACTATATTCGGGGTCACATTATATTCGGGCTAATACGGTATTTTACCCAAACATGCTGCACGTGGAAAGTGACGAAAAATCACGACTTTCGAACTAAAATAAACGCCACCGAAATGTTTCTTACAATAGAATTATTGGAATATGAGACTAAACTGTGACCAGGGCAATCTCTAGGATCCGCGGGGCCCGGGGCGATGCGGCTGCCGCGGGGCCCCATATCCACACGCTATATATATATATATATATATATATATATATATATATATATATATATATATAATTTAGTTATTATTACTTTCTAAATAGCAAAAATTAAATATAAATAAAATATTAAATAAAATTCAAAGAAATTGAACAAAAATATTATCTATTAACAATTATTGCATTGATACACAGAATATTTTACAAATTACAGAAAAACGTAGGTATGAACAATCATCATTAATTACATGAGTAGAAAATCTTGCAAACATTTATTACGTATTACATTTTTTACATTTTCTAGCTTTCATATGATCAAATCTATCAATTATTCTTCACCTGTCAATCTTATCGACTTCGTTTTGTTCAATAGATAACAGTGCCAACCAGGTCAGCCTTTCTTGTAAAACAGTCGATCGTAAATAACATTTTATGATTTTGAAAACGACCTTCAGTGGACGCTACGGTCACTGGTATTGTATATCGTACAAAGTATTTCCGTGTTTGGGTATATTTCATGCAATCTATTTTTATGCAAGAAATTTAAAATATAAAATTACACTGGTTTTCCGGCATAATTACTTATAACATTCTTAGTTCTTCAGTAAACTCTATTCCATCTGCGTCTCTTTTGGAATCCAAGTTGGTTTTATCCTTCAAAACTTGTATATCGCTATAGACTTTCTGCAAGTTAACTACACTCCAAGTTTTAAGTTGGCTTATGTTGTGCATGAATCCAAATCTAGAAACATATTCTCCGTATTGATCAAATCGCCATATCCATCACTAGTAAAAAGAAATCCGTTCTAAATCGCTCCTGTGCATTTTTCTATCTATATATCATCCTCATTTTCAAAATCAAAATGTCTCCTTTTACCCATAGAAAATTCTGTATCTACTGATGTCTCATTTTTTAGTTGTTTGGTTAAATCCTTCATTTCTATAAGTATTTAATGCTAATTTCAGAGCATCCAAATGTTTAACTGCCATATCTAACGGAATTTGAGCAGATTGTAGAACCTTACTGACTTTATTTACAGCTATTAGTATGTCATATCAAATAACAATGGAATGCAAAAATTCAAAGCTGTTTAATTCATGGGAAACCAGTGGATTTGATTAGCTTATTATTTTCGGATCTTGACAAATTTCTGCTACTTCTAGTTAAGTTTCTATTATTTTTTATAATTAAAAACGTAGAGCTTTTATACTTTCAAGTCTGGACTCCCACCTAGTATTAGACAAGGTTTTTAGTGATATATCTGTATACCTCTTTATGATATTCCATCTTGCCGGGGAGGCTGCGAATATAGCGTACATACGCTGAATAACACAAAAAAGTGACATTGCCTGCGGACAGGAATGACCCACATCACAGAGAACCAAATTGAAGTTATGGGGTCCACATGGCATGAAAAATACTCTCGAATTTAGACTTGAAATGCGTGCTTGAAGTCCTGTTGATAACCCTTCACAATCGCGCCGTTATCATATCCTTGTCCTTCGCAATACTTCAAGGAGATTCCCGTATCATTCAGTTCTTTTAATATAGTTCCGAAAAGTCACTTTCCTGTTGCATCTGAGATTTCCAGAAAGCAGACGAATTGTTCAAATAATTCTACATTAATCTTCGTTGCCGAACAGTGACGCTCTACCTTGCCATAGCATCTATGTAGAGCAATGTTTTCACGTCCCGCGAACGTTGTATCATTTTACATGGAGTTGCGCTAAATTCAAAAGTGGAATCTGTGGTCGCGGAGCCCTGGGCGATTGTCCACTCAGCCCTCCCCCCCCTCTTAAGACGGGCCTGACTGTGACGATGCCTTGTTATTCGTCAAACTACGGAATTTTTCTCGCGGGCCCCTGGCGCTACCGTAGCGATCGCCTGCAAAAACTGACGTCTGTAACTCCGTCATCAATAATAATATTTCTTTTCCTTTTTATTTGATTCGGTGATTGTTACCTTTTCATACGTCACATACTGCGCATTAAATCACCCGGCCATTCAGCGATGTCATAGTGAATTTTAACGATTAACTCACATTTTTGGATTTTCCGATTTTGTTCCTCGCACATAAGCCGCATCCTCGTTTTGGAGATGAAAATTTTGGGGAAAAGTGCGGCTTATACGCGAGTAAATGCGGTATTTTATTTTTGTTTACGAAACAAAACACTTAAGCATATGTGCGAACAAAAAATAAAGAAACCTGCAGATTTTAAATTCATACCTTTCTCTGTAGACAAGTGTTATTGAATAATAGCTATGTACGTAAATAGTTTGTGTGGTAGTTCCTTTAAATATATACTCCATTCTAGTAAAAAATTAAAAAAAAAACCTTTGAAGCAGCATTTTCGCGCTGACGATGCACAGCTATGGTAAACCAATAGTAACTCCTTCCTTTGTGATCTATTAAAATTACAGAGTCCCAACAGAAGCCTGAAACTGTGCCACGCTGAAAAACAGGCCGCATACTAATGTAAGCTTGGAATCGTTTTGGTAAACACTTGGAGAGTGTTTCTTTTCCGTTTTCGTTCTTGAGCAGATAGGGTGGTATACACGCAGGCGTTTTTGAGCTCATTTTACTATGGGTAAAGCGACCATTTTTTTCGAGCCCAAATCAATACAACTGACATATTCTGCACGTAAAAAGCAGCACACTTTGGAATACCGAATGGATCAGGGATGGAAAATATGCGGCACGCGTGCGATTTGACTTGGCTCGCGTAAACTTGCATTTTTTCACAAAACATGAAGTTTCTTAGAGAAAGAGAAAACTTGTGGCATGCTAAAAAATTCTGAAGATACACATAACTTTCTTGGCACGCGACACAAAATCATTTGCCATCTCTGGTCTGGAAATTTTATGTGGTAAATTGTTTCGCTAAAAGTTTTGAGTAACAACTTTGTAATCTATAGAAATATTTGTATTATTTTAAAGAATATTCTACGGTAAAAGTTCATTATATAGCTGCTCGATCATCGACTATTTAAACTACTTAAATAGTTATGAAAACAGCGTTTAGAACGGCATGGACAGGAATAGAGGATGTCAAAACGCCGATTGGTGAGCTAAGTTGCCGTATTATATCTAAGAAGGTAAACGTAATTCGGAACAAAAAGTTGCTCAATACATCATAAAAATAAGTACAGTACTGAATAATTCAGTAAGGTTGATCACCTTAACTTTAACATAGAGAGTAAGGGAGGTATAGAATTAGAAAAGGACGGGATGAAAGAGATAAAGAGGGAGACGGAGAAAAAGAGGGAAAGCTATGGATTGGGACAGGAGGGAAGGAGAGAGGAGGAGGTGGGAGAAAAAAGAGGCAGAGATAGAGAGGGAGGGAGGGAGACAGAGGGAGGGAGAGAGGGACGGCCAGAGGGAGGGAGATAATATTATTATTTATTTATTATTTTTACTTCATTTTTGACAAGGGGCTCATTATTGGAGAAAACAAGACTGAGAAAGAAATTCTCTCGAATTTTGGCAAATTTTATACCGGCTCTTACTCAATAATTAGAGCTGTTATTATTCATTTCTAAGTTTCTCGTAAATAATATAATTCTTACCGTCATATCGACGGGCTTTTATACTAGTTCATAATAACTACGAGGGATCTCATTCGGGACCTGATTTTTAACAGGAGATAACCTGTACTCTCGTTTCTTACGGTTATATTGTTCATTTCTCGTAAATATCAAACTTACTTATAGCAGGAAAACTATCACGCATGGTCTCAAGTTCAACAAGAAAAATCCCAGCCTAACACTAGCTAAACCAGTGCTTCCCAACCGGCGTGTCGAGGCTGACTACTGTCGTAGATTTCACAGAAAACGTTATTCAACAAATAAACCATAATTTGGAAATGTTGAGATGTAGTTAGGGCAATAATTTTTACACTTTGATTATGTGGACGTAACAACAAGTGAATACGTTTAAATGTCATGATATCTGTGCTTATAAATATACAGCCTTTTGTCATAGTAAAGGTGCCGAGGTATTTTGTTTATATTTGGAAGAGTGCCGCGCCTACAAAAATTTTGGAAACCACTAACAATAAACCAAACGAAGCGTACGTGAAAGATAGTATTAAAAAAATCAAACTCACTCGAACTGTAACAAATAAATCCGTTGGATTAATCATACATAATCATGGAACACGTCATAATTACACATTGTGTTAATTTGGTCAGCATATTCAGATAGAGAATAATACCTCTTATTCTGGAGTAATTTAAACAGTACATTTTTAAAGTTGTTAAAATTTTGAATAGCCTTAAGATCGCTAGGTTAGGTTCCCTTTTTAACATCCCTCTTGAAAATATTCAAGAGCATATGACTGTTCGGTATCTCGCTAGAAAATTATCGAGCTCATCTAACGTCCGAAAACATATTTCAGAATAAGTTCTTAAATATCAAAATTGAAAAATGAAGTAATTGTCTTAAATACTCGTACTTCCGATAACCGTAACAACGTTATAAAAAACAGACACATTTCGGCTGCAATGCAGCCGTCTTCAGTGATGATTCACCGAAAATAGGTTCCTAAAAAGAAAGAATGAATCACCACTGAAGACGGCTTATTGTTATCTTAAATTCGCCTGTGTTTTATAACGTTGTTATGGCTACCGGAAGTACCTAAAAAAGTACTTATTTTTTTACCTATGTGCATATTCTGGAATTTGTTAGACACCTATATCAACCTTTCTTTTGAACATACGCAGGACATCTTTATATGATGCGTCCACCAGGATTTTAATTTTTAAATACGTTTTCTGAACTCCCCACTTGCGGTTAGAGACCACTCAATCATTAATATCGATCATCCGTACCTAAACCACCGCCCACCTTAGTGGACAAGAATGTCTTCGTTCGCGGAAGTTTTATTATTTGTTTTTTTACCCGAGGGGAATGAAACGGACAGGATTTTCCGATGAGATACGTAGCGAGCGAATAAGGGAATCAAGCAACCTGCAACCTGTGGTGAGGCAAGATGACCGGAATACCGCCCCATTCTCCTCCTCCACCTCCACAGGGACTGTCACTCGCAAACCCGCTTCTCTGTCAATTTATCGAGATCGCCGCTAACTCCCTTTTAGGTGTTCTCCTCCATAGTTCCTCCTTTTAGACAGTGGCGGCCTCTGGTGACTGCGGTCGTTTTTATCCTCGCCCAGTTATGCTTTTGGCAGGGATGGGAGGGAGGGAGGATAAAAAGGGCTTTTCCTCGAATTAGATGGATGGAGGGAAATGGAAACGCTATCCGAGTAAATGTTGCTGCGTTATTCTCAAAGGGAAGTGAAGGAATATTGCGTGGATGAAGCTGTCTCGATACGCTTCCGATTCGGTCGAAAACCTTAGTAATGTTATGAATGCATGAAATAAAGTATTTTTAAATTGTATAAAATTTACGCGACTTAAACCACACCTTGCCACAAAAAAGGATTAAGAATGCATGCAATTTGATCTGCTAAAGTTAATCTCTATTTTAATAAAATAATGCATGAGAATAATCCACTGAGGAAGCCTTCATTTTGTGGAATTCCATATCAGATAACTAAGTAAGTTAGTAAACATTCCACTTTATTATTACAAAGTGGAATTTTTATGTTATTTTTCTGTCTTATTTAATGCCCCATGAGACTGACACGCGTGATAAGTTACTAAATCGACCATTTTTCCTTGTTCTAAGCCTATGGCAATAAGTATCTTATTCCTTGATCAAAACGGTCAAACCTCGCTAATAACGAATTACGGCGTAAAATATGATTGGTAGAAGATATCACTCAAAATTCAATGAAGCGTAAAGTGATATTTCCTGCACGGGCCACGAAACCCTCGATAAAATATTGTAGGGTAACAAAAGTATCCCAGAAGCGTGATTGGATTTTGATAAAAAAATATCTCCGGAATTGGTTGGAAATGTGAAGAAATGGGCATAAATTAGACAAAGGAATAACGTGGCCGAAAGTGCCGATCGTCATTCGAAAGGGAAGATAAAAGTAGATGTCAGATGAGTGCGACACGCAAACAAGCAAGCACGGTAATTACGTATTACGGTAAAGGAGGCCTATGCGTTATAAATAACGATAACTTGTGTTCAGTATAAGAAAAAAGAAACGGTAATTGAAGGAATGTTTTATTTCAAGCAATGTTCAGCGATCAGCGACTGGGGCCAAAGATATTTCGAACAATAAAAAATCCGTATTAACGAGAATTATTTTTAAAAGTGTTTATATACATATAATTTGAACTTAAATTTAAAATTTTTACTAGAGTAGTTAACTGAAATACACAGATAAATATAATGCGTAAAACAGAAAATTTTAATTATTTAGGAAAAATGTGAATTATGGGTAGCTGCTTTCCAAACAAAGCAACTGAACAGAGTAATACTATTCCTGCTTCTTCAACCATTGCATTAGAGCGTTTAGGAATTTGAATGGCCCTTTTGTCTGTTTTATCATTATACTAGATCAATGTTAATAGATATATTGTTTTATGAGATATTTATATTGTCATCCCATTATGTTACATAAGAATAAACTCGATATCTCGAATACAAATACACCAATAAAATACACAAAGAACCTTAGGATTAAAAAAAAATCATAATTTGATTTATATAATAGAATATTCCAATAATCGGCGTTCGATTAATTGGAAATGTATATTAATTCCTTTTCCTTACGTTGCGCTCAAACTAAGGGGCTTTCCATCCTTTTCTGTTGCGGCCCAAAAAGTGGGAAAACACCGTTTTTGCGGCCCGCCAGAATTAGATCTTTTAATATAGGAAGTATGTAATTAATGTGTATTGCATTAAAACTTTGCGAATAATAGATGGTTAATTTACCACTTAAGTCCAATTTCGTATTATTGACATTCCGACCAATACCTTAACGCGTCTGGAGCAGCAATAGCACTTTCTATTATTTTATTTTATTTAGACATGCTCACAAAATATGATATTTTACTACGAACTGAGCACATTAGCAAACAAGAGCATAGCCGCGGCAATATT
Source organism: Tanypteryx hageni (assembly GCA_028673005.1). NCBI lineage: Eukaryota > Metazoa > Arthropoda > Insecta > Odonata > Petaluridae > Tanypteryx > Tanypteryx hageni. Next base: position 47,604,743 of record CM054117.1, read on the forward strand.
TGCGTCAGCGTCCCTAGGATTGGGAGTCATAACGCTAACCATCCATCTAACAACGCAGACAAACATGGAATGACTCCGCAGGGAGGGACCCAATTAGAATCTTTCTCAGGCCACCTATGAACATCGGTCTGTACTTTGAAAAACCACGCTCTGTCAATTAAAGCTGGAAATAAACGGGTATTGAAAGATTCTCTCTCTAAGCGGCGACCTTCCCCTACCTGGTGTGGCGCCAATTCCAACGGCGGTAGACTTTCGCTGTTCAAAGATGACAAAAGTTCCTCTTCAGATTCAGTCCCATGCTACCGCAACACAACACAAAACTTCAAAATGACGAGCAGGATGCCTGCAGCACAAAGAAATGAAAAGTACCTTAAGATCCCCACACACGGACGTAACATCACAATCGCATTGCACCTGAAATGGGAAAATAAATCAAATATAAAATTGCTAATTTACCTAAACTTCACTGTTTCAACGCGATATTAGGAAAGTTATTAAAAATAGATTACTAAATAACAATACTAAGAAAGCCTCCTTTGTGGCTACTAAAATTCTTTTCGCTTCCTCCAAAAACTCCTTTAAATGTACCGCAGGATAAGAAAAAATTGATTTGCCATTACGATGAAATTATAATTTGCTTAAATTTTCAATATAGAGCGATCAAACTTTGTAGATCTCCTACATCAAGTAAAATTTTTACTCCTCCAGTACTGTTAAATCTTTATTTACCATATTAACACCAACTCCATTTCTCGACGAAGTTCACTCTTCGGCCGATTCCGCAACACTAAAGACCACAACCAAATTTCAAATACAACTGAGACAAGTAACGAAAATTTTAGCCAATCAGAAGAGCTTTTACTTTTTCCATATACGAAGTACAGAGAAAGTAGTTTTCATGAAAAAAATCGAATTCGAGATTTCAACAGAAATACATGTTTTCAAGTCCTCTGAACACGTTTTGACTATTTTCTCGATGATGTCTGTGTGTCTGTCTGTATGTGATAGATTTTTGTGGGCACTCTAGCACAAAAAGTATTAATCAGGTCAACGCAAAATTTTATATTTAAAATTTTTATAAAAGTTAGAAGATCTGATTAGTTTTTGGTAAAAATCGGTCTACCGGAAGTGGGTGTTTACTCGTCACTTATTTTGAAATATTTGCTTTAATATTTGATAAATGTAAAAATGTACTAGAATAAAAGTTGTAGGAAATTTAATTTCCTATAACCTTTGTTTGAAACATTTTTCCATATAATGAATTTTTTAAGAGATATATCATATTTTTAGCTGCCACCACCACGCCACCTGCCGACGACTATTGTTAACAATTGACGCTTAGTTACATCTTAGTAACGCTCCTTTTTCTTTTCTTAATTGTCAACCGGAAGTAAATATTGGCAATGATCCCAGAGCTAACAACATGTAATTTGCCATATAAATATGGAGAAAGTCATGTGTTGCCCACATCAGTTTATTTCATTTATTTACTGAACCAAGTTTTTCGCAAACACTAAATATCAGCTGCGGCTTCCCGGTTTGGGAAACGCAGGTTTATTACTCATTAACTTATGATACTTAAATTATAATCCTAAATTCATTGACATTTGACCGAACGATCAGGTGCTGAGTCGTCATGGACACTATTCAAGGATATAATGCTAGAGGGTATCGATAAGTACATTCCAATTAAATTGAAGGTCGACGATAAAGAGCCACGTTGATACAATAAGCAAGTTAGGAGTGCGCTTAGGCGTCAGAGAATAAGCCACGCGAAAATAAAAAATATGCCGTCTACATCATCCGATGGATATAGAGTAACTCAAGTTAAGACGTATAAGGAATACCGCGCTAAAGCGAGAAATACTATGCGCGAGGCTTTTACTAACTAAGGTATTAAACAATTATTTGAGGGAGGACCCTAAAGCGTTTTGGTCCTATGTGAGAGAGGTCCAAGGTAGAGGCCCTACCATACCTTCCCTGCGTAATGACTCGGGTGCCGTTATTCATGATAGCGTAGAGAAAGCCAACCTGTTAAATGGTCATTTTGTAAAAGCATTCACAGCCGTCGGCGACCATTGCGTACATTATGCACCCGCAATAAGGGGGGACCTGATGGACGATATAGTATTTTCTGAGGTGGGAATAGCAAAGCAATTAAGTTCCATCAGACATAACAAAGCCACTGGCCCCGAAGAAATTCCTGCTCGCGTTTTAAAAGAATTAGCTAAAGAAATAGCACCTTTTCTTCGGATAATCTTCGAGAAATCCATTTCTCGCGCAGAGATTCCTAGCGACTGGAGGTTAGCGCAATTCAAAAGGGCGGCGACAAGGAGAACCCAGAAAATTACAGGCCGATTTCTTTAACTTCGATATCTTGTAAGATTCTCGAGCATATACTCGTTAGCAACATAATGCGATTTCTTGATAGTAATTTATTGTCATAGTGTCTAATTACTCCACTACTTTACACTCCAATGGTTTACATTTTACAAAGAAATAAAGTGAATGTTTGGTGTTTTCTTTTAGTTGCCTCTTAAACCTCAAGACAGATTATTAAACATGGAAAAACCAATAGTAGATATAGCTAATGAAAAATAATACAAAACAATAGCGGTCTGGGGAATCGCACCTCAGAATGCGATCATAATTTCACCTCACTAGTTCAAGGTTAAACGAAACTAATTACCAGTATTTTAATGCTTTTTTATGTTGAAAAATAAATGCTGAAATTCTCAAATTTAGATTAATAATGATCGCGTTTTATCATTGTTTCTTCGGCCAAAATCCACAGAATATGTAGCGATCATAATAAATTACATATTTTTGGTTAGTTTAAACTCTGTACGACGTCCCTGAGCAGATAATGATAAATGATTCAAGTGTTAAAATGAAGGATACTGATATATTAGTAGAACTAAATTGCACTGAACTGAACTGCATGATTCTAGAAATTTAATTTCGAGCTCATTTCCTGGTCGAAATCAAATTTATGATCAGGATAACTCGTGTAAACAAAAATCAGCTGAGAAAACCAATGCGAATTTCGGCTAAAAAGCAGCCGTCCTCATTGGTGATTCGCTTTTCGCTAAACGAAGCTGATAAAACTTTTGGAGTTAAACAGATACGGACTGCGGCCTAAACGTGCTCCTCAAATCGTGTAGTCAAACATCCTATTCTTTACAAAGAATAAATAAATATGTCAAATGACCAGAATTTATTCTCAGTGGCTTTAAGTTTACATTATCGTTAAAATAAACTCATCAATCGTGATTTAAGATGCTCGCGTATGATCACGCGGGTCGCTTATACAGTGCGAAAACCATGAGGAACATTCGTCCGACATAAATTTACTTTAAAGGCAATGCATTGAACGTTATGCAAAACAATAAGCGTGAGTTGGATCCCATTATAATTTTCCATCGTGAGGCCTTCACACGTGAATTATTTCCCCCGTCACATGCCGCCTACCACGCTCGAGTTCGAAAAAAGCTTGTATCAATAACTTCTCAAAGTCGACTCGTTTAATTGAAAGAAAACTTCTGGGCGAGATTATATATATATATAGGTGTGTGTGTGTGTGTACATACACACACAGCTCTGTACGTAAACTTGATTACGACACCCAACCGCTCTTACGTATTTTGCCGTAAGAGACGTCAGATCGATGCCACACGTCGAGAAACAAATCTTGACCAAACGCCTTCCGAGCAGTCGAACGTTCCACGCGAGATGGAAAAATCCTTTACTTGTCGGCACGCCATACGCAGGCCTTCTTAAGGAAAGCAAAAAACACGACATTCAACGGACCAACCTATCTCTCTCTCTCTCTGTAGGATAAACGCCACGAGGGAAGAAGGTGGGGGAAAGAGAGAGAGAGCAGGAGAGAAGTATAGCCTATGACGTAGAGAGAGAGAAAGAGGAATGGGAGAAGAAACAGATGGATGTAAGGGGGTAGAGGAGAGGCAGGGAAGAAAGTAAGGGTAGTAGAAGGAGTTGGTATAGAGGAGGGAGTAGGGTTAAGAGCGTTTGGTAGGTGGGTGGGGAGGGGGAGAAGGCGGTTGAGAAGTTTGAGTAGGGAGGAACAGGAGGACGAGAATGAGAAGGAGGGAGAGAAGTGGGAGTGGCATAAGGAAATGATTGACCTTCCTCCGCCGATCGCAGTTGGCACGACGAAATCTGTCGCGAAAATCTGACTTTCAAATTAATCATCGACTCTCCACCCCTTCTCTTCTCCCATTCCCACATCCTCTCCTCCCCATCCCAGCCACCGTTCTTCCACTCTGAGAAACTTTCCAGGCTAATCTGGAGGAGATTTCTCGCGTCGGAGGAGTGAGAAGGGGAGGGGGGGGGGTGAGGTTGGAGATGAAGGAGTACTAGGTGGAGGAGGAAAGGTGACGAAGAAAAGAGGGAGCGAACGGAGGGGGCGAAAATGAAAAAAAGAACGTTTTTTTCCCCCTTCCCTCTCTCTAGTTACTTAGGAAGCACCTTATGGTCCCGTGTGTTTTTAGCGATTTTTTTCGAATTCCCCTTATTTTTATGTGGCACGGAGCTCATCGAGAGCCGTGTTTTAGTCTTGTGTTCGATATTTAACTTACTCTCTCGAATGGGGTGAGGAGGGAGATAAATATTTTTAAGTTTTCGCGCAATGATTGATCGTTCGAGGCAGATATAGGGAGGATAAAAAATAAATAAACCTGGCGGGGAAGATTCGATGTGGAAGCGCAAAAAAGCGAGGGCGTGTCCGAGACAGCAAGAGCGAGTGGGCGCGGTGAAAATAATAAGGATGCCGAAGGACGAGGAGTTCGCTTCAGTCTTTTACCTGAAGAATGAACGAGTGTGATTCAATAATACACGCCGAATAGTGATTTATTCTCAATTGATGGCCGTTGAACAAGTTATCTATTGGCGCTGTGACCGCAACGGCGGGGGACGAGCGAGAATTTTTGGGAAGCCAACTTTACATCTAATCACTAAAATACATACAAAGTTTCAATTGTGAGTTCTTCTGAAATCATCTCTCTTTAAAAAAAATAAAAACCATGAAATACAAGAATTAAATTATATTAATAAGTGAATACCCGGATGTGAGCTCAAGTTTCAATGAGGTTATATCGGTCTTAATATCATTTTCATTCATCCCATTAACAAGACCCATGGCGGAGAGATGATTTGAGAAATGGATATAATACAGAACTTTATTTGAATTACCGCAATGTAACAAAGGCTGAGCAACGGAAGCTAACGGAGAAATTCGCACGAAAACGGAATTAATGATTTCCGATTTTGTTTCTTTAAATGTTTTAAGATAAATTTTGACATTCATTTGACGTTTTTCTGCGTTGTTTATAACAGTGGTTCCCAAAATTTATGCATCTGCGACTCCTTTTAAGGAAGCTGACCTTATCCCACCCCTCAATCCAATCTATCAGTAAATATGAAATTTCAAAATATTGTGAATATTTATTTTAATTGCGCGAAAATTAATTTTAATTCTAAATACATAAATAAAATATAGAAAAGAAAATCATTTTGTCTTTGCGATCCACTCAAAACATATAGTGGCCCCCAATTTGGAAACCGCTAATTTAAGTAAACCTTTCAAAAATACATAGAATAAGCTCTATTCTAAAGTTTATCTGGCCCTTCATTTATCTGGTGTATCTCTAATCCCAGAAACGTCTCATGCCTTTAGGGACAAAAAATTGGGAGTGAATAGCCAAAACCGCAGAAAACGAGGGCATATCGTACAATGACATATGGTGCTATTTGGATTTTAATCAATATGGATAAAATTATAGCGGCTTTTATTTGATTCGTTATCATGAATTTGTGTTAAGACTGAGTACCGTCAAAATTATTTGGGCACTGAATGTGCATTATTGGTTTATAAAGGGTATTCTTGTAGCCCCAAAATGGCTGGCAATGTCGATTCACGTACTTTTTATTACGGAAATTGAAAAAGGTTCACCAAATGTTCTTAAAACTCAGCCAAATAGACGTTTTTGCTTTAGGCTTCCCAAACTAGTAAATCAGTAAGGATCAATAGCCATAAAATAATTGGTAAAAATAAGTGAGTAGGTATTTAAGTTTCATTAGCCGTTATCCACGGACAGTAGTTTCTACATTAGTATCTACTATGAGCGAAATCACGGGAGACGACTCCTTAATAGCCGAAATGGACATATAGTTTTCACAATATTTTTATTAATATTAAAGATGCCTATTTTATCAAATGGATTCAGAAATAACTTAACCATTTCTTTGAATTGTACTTTGTGTTTTTTCACTTACACTAGTAAAACGTCGGTATTTATTGCTCGATGTGAACAACGGTAATACGAATCGATATATTATAACTTTCCGAGAATTTTAGTGGTTTAATTTTTACATTTATTTTAAGTTTATTTCACTTTTATGTTTCTTTTGAAGTCTTTCATATGCTTCAGATAGAAAATTGTATTTTAACACCATTCGCTGGATGTATATTAATTCAGATGTTACTCGATATTTACTAATTTATTTTAAATTAGCTTAAGAAATTCGTTAATTTGTGTTATTATTTCACAGGAATAAAAAAGGTTAAAATATTTACAGAAGTTTGTATTGTTTTGGTAAGTATGCTTCCGTCTCCAATCAATCCCAATCTTTCTCGCGGAACTATATAATCACCATGGTTAAAAGCAGTCGTTTGAAGCTTTGAAGGTAGTAGAAACGACACAAACTAACTTTATTTTGATCAACATATACTTAAATCCACTGAAATAAAAAAAGCTTTCGAATGCATAAGTAAATCTCATTGATATTCACCAAATTTTTCCCCGCATACCTGTTGTTCCAAATTGGCAGAATGTTAGGAAAAATAAAGATGTCTCAAAACGTTTTTATTTAAGTAAACATCTTCATCCTCACGATTATTAGAGAAACCAGTGTCTATTAATTAATACATATTCACTTAAGAAAAACGTATAACGTTTCTCTTTTCGAAAGAATATTTCACGTGGGTTAAAACTAGCAAGTTTAAAATCGAACATCAGATGAACACATTTATCAGACCCACTTTTTCTAGGGAACTATTATCCATACGTTAAGAAAAACTTGCAAAAGTTAAAATAGCGAATTATATAGCTTACCCTTATGATCAAGGTAATTCCTGTTGCCATAAACCGGTAAACCAGACTTATTGTCAAGTCTTCTCTAGGTACATCAAGAAGTACAGAGTTCTTTTTGTAATGCTCATGAATTACATTTCTTACAAGGTGAGCATCGTAATTTCTTTTAATAAAACATGTAACTTCATACATGGCCTATGCAGGTAAGGTCATAATTTCATGTTGTCTAAAGAAGAGCTTGCAATGCTGTGTTATTAATCCCTGCCACAATTCAAAGAGCTTTTTTTGTTTATAGTTCTCTCTTGGTGCTATTAAACGGATGAGTATATTCGAGATCCATTTCTGATTAAAAGATATCATTTTTGCTGCAAACCACTATTAGTTAATTCTAAAAGTTACAATTTATGGGCCTGAACGTTGAACCTCGCAAAATACGCTAGCGCCACTAGAAGGAAAATAACGTTTCTCAATTATTTGGAAATATGGCGGAGAGTACACCGGAGAGTGACTTGGGAAGCATCGAATGTTTTCAAAATTATACGGCGCCTGAAGTCTTTATTCAGGGACTAGCTGGAATAGTTAATCAGCAGGATGTAGAGGCAATGATAAGAGCACAAAAACAAATGTAATTATGGTTTATTTCTCGGAGTTATTGATGATAAATGTTTCGTTTAAATACTCATTTCTTTTACTCCTTTGTTTGCATAGGCTGCAAAGGTTTGAGAAGACCAACGAAATGCTAATCAATTGTAATGCTCTCTCAGTAAACCGTCTGAAAACAGCTGGAGTGGAATTCAAGAAGCATACAGCTTTATTGTTGGAAATGAAGAAAGATCTTGATCATATTTTCAAGAGGATACGAAATTTAAAGGCTAAATTATCTTCACAGTATCCGCAAGGTTTTGCAGGTGACCAATAAGTTAACTTTATGATTGATAATCAAAACTAGGACTGACATGCTTATGGTCAAAATTTGCAAGTGCGATTTTTGGGCCAGCAATTAGTCACTAATCCGTTACCATCATAATTGTCTTAACAATAACCGAAGACCATTTGAGTTTGTAAGTTAAACCGCAGAGTAGGTTACATTAACTCTTCAGCTACAGGATATGAACAGCCTAAAGGGGCTTAATATTACTATATTATTTAGCAGTGGATGTTTCAAGGGGAGGAATGAGTTATCCATTCACAGCTATGGCCTAGAATCGGACATGCATTCATGAGTCCTCTGCTGAGTTTGAACCTGTTACCTCATCTATGAGAGGCAAGCAAACAACCAATCATTTGTTGATACTGGTATAGCTTAACGATCACGTACAGCTTTCAATTCCTTATCAGTAGCATACTTGACAAATTCTTAATGCCAAACATCTATAGTATGACAACATTTCAGGCTGTTTATTTTTTAAATATTAAATCAGGTTGTTTGGTTGAAAAATGGAGAAAAAATCATTTCTAAACGTTTAAAATTTTAGCTTCATAGTGATGGTCATAACTGACAACACTATTGACTGCATTTAAAGAATATTTTTTGTTTTTTTCTAAGCATTTAAAATTTATGTTGGCTATTTTCGATAAAGTTATTGTTGTCTTTTTAGCGGCTAGCACAAGTGCAGCCCTCAAGGAGGATACTGAAGGTGAGAAGGAAGTTGATATTGCATCCAGAGTTGAAAAAAGCAAGGAAAATACTGTGGAGTCTGAAAAAGGTTCTAAAAAGGAATCAAAAAGTGATGATAAGCAGACTGATGAAGAGCTAGATCCAGAAGAAGACCGAGATGAGGGTTTGGATGATGATGGAGATAACTGTGAGAGGAGAAGACAGAAGAGAAGTAGTTCTTCAACAGAAAGCGCAAATGGCACAAGTGCTAATGATACGTCCCCTTGCACATCAGACACAGGATGATGACATGAAGTTACTGGATAAATGTATAAAATTTGTTTTTTCTCCTGAATTATTTTGGCATTTTTAAGACTGTTGTACATTTTCATTTTTTCAATGAGTAAATCAAGATAGAAATTCTTGAATTTTATATTATTTATTGGATGTATGTATGCATGTCTAAAAACAGTGCAGTTTTGAGTGGGAAACAGGGTTTGAACTTAATTTTTTTGTCCAACATTTTGGTATGTTAGCAAAATTTCAATAGTGATGTGAAATGAACTGCTTGCTATTGAAAGAGTTGAATAGTATTTTTATATTTATTTTTGGGGCTGATTGGTCAGTGTTGCCAATTAGTGGAATGATAGTGAAGAAAGATGTGGTTGAATGAGCTGTAATATTGAGTCTTAACTCCTCTGTGATTTTGAAAAATTAGAATTAAATATTTGGAGGTGTAAGTGGTGACAAATTGTAAATATTATCTTAAAAATATTGGCATAAGTATGCCAGTCAACTGTCATTAAAACAGTGCTACATATTTTGTGATGCAATTTTTTCAATTGCTCATTTGATGTAGTCTGAAACTTCAATTTTGCTCAATGCAATCTAAACTTACCTGATGCCAAATTATCTGACAATTTACTTCACGTTTTTGGCTAATTGAGCCTCTTATAATTATTAAATTTAAGTATTAAGGGAATCCACTGGATTGAAAAAGTGATACCTTTACGTTAAATAATCCCAAGTGTAAAAACCTCATACATATTATAATGACATGGTGCTTGGAAAATGCAAGAAAGAATTTAAGCATTTTGAAGAAAATTCACATTTTTTACATGGAATAAAATGTGAGAGCAAATATTCCCAGCTTTAATTTAGAATTTCTATTTACATTTCTGGTTGCCCTAATTGCTGTCAAGACATTAAAACTATTAGTTTTATCTCTACACTTAAGGGCCACTTGAAGTTAAAATGTTACAGAATATATATACCAATAAAATACTATAATTTTGTTAGTCCTGAATTGACTGAAAAAGTCATCAGGAAATGGTGGTTACAATTAACTACAGAATTTTGAACTTTTGTATTTATTGACTCCATTTCATTCACTCTGCCAGTATAATTCATCCAAAATATTTTTGGATGTTTCACATAATAATCCTCATTCAATTGTATACTATGAAAGCTTTAAGCACAGGAAATTACAATAAATGGACTAGTAATAATTTTTCACCCATATCCGATGTTGAGGATGTTTCACTATGACCATCCTTCGTAAGTTATACCTAGTAATTTATTAACAAGTTGTTTATTAAATGTGTTGTATTATGTAAGTTGTTACCTTACTGTTTTAAATAAAAATAAATTTTAAGAAGGTAAATGGAGTTAATTTTCCAAATGGATTCACTTGCAAGAAAGAGCTACGAGTAAAATCTTTAAAATATTATTTTTAGATTCTTTTGGATTTAAAAATTTTCTGCTAGACATACATTAAGAAAACATATTAACTACCTACTTTAAGTGTCATGATCACAGAAAAATAACTTACTTCCAGAAAAAGATTTTATTAGAAGCATGGCTGGTTTTACTATGATTGTGGCATCATCAGGTGACAGTGATTCCAACTATTCTATGAATAGGAAGGAAGAAAGTGGAGGAGGCTCTTAAGCTGTGCTGCTACCAAAAATGAAAACGCATTTATGTTATACCAAAATACAGTAAACTCTTGTTTATCCGGCATTTTATCTAGTGACACTCTTGCTCTAACGGCATATTTCTATTCAGCCCATCATAATTCACCACCTCATCTAGTGGCATATTTTTGCCGTTATCCAGAATCGCACGGCATCTCTCGAGTAGTTCATAATCTGGCAACTTGTGGCGCTGCGCATGCAGATCTGCTGGACTCTGCGACCATGCTTAGTTTTCAGTCAGCAGACATTGTGGTGTGTAAGCTCTGCAGTATTCCTTATTTATATCCATAAATAACTTATGCATCCTTGAAACATGGCCTCTAAAAATGTAACAGCGTGTAGTGAACAGAAAAGGAATGTGTAAAGTATTGCTCAGAAAATTGAAATAGTTAAGAAAATAGAGAAAGATGTAAATCGCAATGTATTGATGTGCGATTACAATATTGGTTCATCAACCATTTATGATATAAAGACTCAAAAAGATGAATTGTTGAATTTTACTGCTAGTTCTGAGAGTAGTTGTAAATCTACAAGTGAACATAAAAACCTTCGCAAGCTTCAAGTAGATCAAACTGACCAAGTATTGTTCGAGTGGTTTATGTTAAAATGCAGTGAAGGATTGCTATATCTGGGCCCATTCTAATCAATAAAGCAAAGTACTTTCAGGAACAAATGGGAATAACTGAAGACTTTTTTCGGATGGCTGGCTCACTTGCTTTAAACTGTGGCATGGGATTCAAAAGTTGGATGTTTCTGGTGAGAAGAAATCTGCTGATCAGGATGCTGCTGATAGAACTGTGAAACATTTAAGCAATTGGTTAAGGAAAATGATCTTACTGCTGACCAAATTTACAATGCAGATGAAACGACTGTTTTGGAGATGTCTACCAACCTCAACATTGGCTGGTGACAGTGAGACTTCAGCAAGTGGCTTTAAACAAAATAAGCATAGAGTAACTGTTTTTACATGTGCAAATGCTGCTGGCACACAAAGTCAAGTTGTTAGTTATTGGCAAATACAACCAACCTAGAGCATTTAAGGAAGTTTCTCATTTACCTGTTGTTTATAAGGTTCAGAAAAATGCTTGGATGGATAAGGAAATTTTTCTGGAATGTTTCACTTGTGTTGGTTCCAGAAGTTAAGAAGAATCTTAAACAAGTAGTCCAAACCAGGACTAATGCAGGCTGGTTTCCCAAAGTTGACGCCCTGAATTGATTACTTATATTGACAGGAAATTTTTCAGTATATGTTAGTCATTCCAAGGAATTCTCATAGGTACCATAAATACCATTTGTAATTCATAATTTATCAATGATAGAGAAAAATTGGAAAACAAATTAATAGACCATTATCAGGTTTAAAATACTAAAAGCAATGTAAGAATCTCCTTCTGGCATTATATTTTGCATGTATTTTTTTAAATAAACAAATTTAATAAATGTTACTGTTTATACGCTGATATGTATGGATCAACTGTCCATTGCTGAAGAGTAGTCAAGTGGAAAAGAAAATAACACATTTGTTCACTTGTCTATCAAAACAAACAAACAAAAGTGGAATACTCCTTTAGCCAAAACAACTAGAGGGCTGCAAAACTCTCTTTTTCCTTTCTAACGAAATTTTCGACTTTCACGAGGATTTATTTCTAGGACAGTTGTGAGGAAGAGGGGATGCTGCCATTGACACCGGTAGCCAACGCGTGGACCACCGGAATACCACCTGAAGTACGTACACAACAGAGCAGCACGTGGCCGCGCCATTGTTGCTTATAGCATACAGAGGTTTCACGCGCCGATCTGTCGGACATTACAGGCTGAAAATGAGACAAAGTACGGGGTGGAGGGGGGTCGACGAACGAGCTCTTGACCCCTGAGAACAGTACAAACCTTGCTCCGATATCACAATTTTAAGATATTTTAAACTATTAAAGAAAACATCTCTGCACAGTGGATTTGAGAGTTTCTATGTAAAACAAATAGGGAAAAAACGTTCCTGGAATTGAACCTGGGATTTAATCTTTGCCAAATAAAATATAGCCTGGAGGTGGGCCCTGGCAGCACAAGCCTCATACCAAGTTTCATGAAAATCGATCCATTGGTGCAAAAGTTGTTAGTGGGGGCCACACATACAGACCATTTCATAAGGCTGTTTCCTTTGGAAACCAGCCTAAAAATTGGTACAGTTTACGTAACTTGGTCAATGTATGGATCTGGTCTCACTACACTTTCCTGACTGCTAAAAAAGCAACAAATCCATGGGAAATGTTGTCTGTACGTCAATTGTATAAATAGTATATTGATAACCCAAAATATAAAATATGACTTTTGCAGTATTGTTTATGGCTGAATGAATTTTAAACAACATTTTTTCAGTCATTTTTACTTTCTCCATATACATAGTATAGGGGAAAGTATTGTATTCATGAAAAAAATTGACTGAGATTTCAATGGAAATACACATTTTGACAATTTTCTCGATGATGTCTGTGTGTGTATGTGATAGCTTTATGTGGGTGCTCTAACTCAAAAACTATTAATCAGGTCAATGCGAAATTTTATATTTTTATAAAAATTAGAATTGATTAGTTTTTGGTAAAACGCGGTCAACCAGAAGTGGGCGTTTACTCTTGTCACTTATTTTGAAATATTTGCTTTAATATTTGATAAATGTAAAAATGTACTGGAGTAAAAGTTGTAGGAAATTTAATTTCCTATAACCTTTGTTTGAAACATTTTTCCATATAATGAATTTTTTAAGAGATATATCATATTTTTAGCTGCCACCACCACGCCACCTGCCGACGACTATTGTTAACAATTGACGCTTAGTTACATCTTAGTAACGCTCCTTTTTCTTTTCTTAATTGTTGGAGCTTTGTGGCTATACCCAATATCAGAAGGCTATGGTTTGAGTTTATTTCTGTTTTCTGTAAAGTAAAATTTTCTCGCAGTTTCTTAAAATATTTATTATGTAACCTATTTGGAATTTTTAGAAATATTACAGACATGGAGAAAGTCATGTGGTGGCCACATCAGATTTTTTAATAAACCAGCAATTTGTGAAAATCAACAAGAAAAACTAACCTTCACTGTTGCGCTATATCGTTCATCTTCCCATAGCATCTATTCTGGATAATAGTATGCCAAAATACAATTTATTTTGCTTAACTCTTTAGGCTCTACAGCCGCTCACAGTCATGTTGAAAACAACTTCTTTGGATTTGGGGATACTTAAAACTAAGGTTGCCACCTGTTCGGTTTTTACCCGAACTGTTCGGTAATCAGACAAACTGTTCTGTTTGGTACTGATGCTATACTAAACATCGAACAGTTAGGTAATTTGGAAAAATTTTAGGTGTTTGGTATCCATCATACGTACTACACCCATAGATTGCTTGTGTGGAAGGAGGATAGGTTAATTAATTAGTGAGAATTGAGAAAATTCATCTATGCTAGCATTAAGGAAATGCTACAGCATCAGAGATTCAAGAGGTAACTTTAAATTTTTCTTTGCGCAGTTGTTTACCAGCTTTATTTTTCCTCTTTTGTGATGAAGAATAAATCAGGAAGTCTAATTTCCTCGCTTAAATTACATCTCTATTTTTCTTATAAAAACATAATTTTCATTTAATTATTTACTTGACAAATAAATATTTATTATATGTAAAGCGATAGTTTATTACTCTAGAGGTGAATTGACCTCCTCAGGCACCTATCCAAAGGGGCACCAAAATTTGATTCCAATGAAAATCTATTTTTATGTATTAATTTCTAAAGAATGTTAAAAAGATCTCTTTTTTGAATATTTATATTGGACATTGGGCTGTGTATTAGCATCTTTGTTAAGGAATTCTACAGCTTACTCAGACAGAGCAGTTTTTTTGCTACAAAATTAAAGGTGTAAAAGTTTTTAGCACTTTTTATTGCCTTCCTCTTTAGGGAGGGGACAATCTGCACCACTGGAATGTTTGTCTTCAACAGATCTTCCCAGCCATGAAAATTTTACTCCTTTAGCTTCAGTAATTTGGCTGCAATTCCAATTCAAGCTTTAGAATTTTCCTATTTAGAAGCCACCTAGCAGAAAATTTTTGTGAACTACGGGGATAATCCCATTTGTAGAAAATTCAGATTGATAAGAGCTAATCTATTTTTTTAAATTCCAAATCTCTCTTAAAATGAAAAAGTTGGTTGTCCACAGATAGACAAGAGTTGATAAATGTAAGCTTGGGTTATAGGATGTATTATTAATATTAATAAAAATAATAATAAATCGCCATTGCTGCAAGTTCATAATGGTGTCAACACACATTATAGAGACATTTTTCAAGTAGGTTCTTAAAAAGCACTTTTCTGGAAAGGTGTAATATATGCTGGTTGGGTCTGTCAAGGTAATTCCTTAAAAATATTTACAACTGAAACAATTTCAGATCTTATAGACCAGGGGTTCACAGCCTGGTGCTCGTGAGCATCTTTGGCAGCACGATTGTGCTCTTTGACAGCTGGAATGTGATTAAAATTCCATTTCTTGGAAGCAATAATTAAATTTGCTCGGGCCTTTTTTTCCAAATGCATTCAAGAACATTAAGAATAACTTTGATGTTAGTTTGGTCTTTATACATAATCGTTTCTATTTCTTGCAGAAGTATAGTGAAGCTCACTTGATATTCTAGGATATAACTTGATTCTCACAACATTGGAGAGGTTGGGAACCTCTTTTATAGACAAAAGACTTTTATCAGAACCCAGATCAAACAGTACAATCTGCAAATTAATCATGTCTATCAAAAAAATAGTTTTTCTGCATATTAAATACAACTTGTGCACCAGGTACAGTCAAATGTAATTCTTCATAAAATGTCTTCAGCATCGTACAATTTTGCTCAGATATGTATAAAATTGTAGCACTAATTACATATAGATGTACAAAGTTACAGAATCTGACATGACAATTGTTACTATCTAGTGACCTTAACAAGTTATGCCAAGAAGCTAGCTAAAAAGCTCTGCTCAAGTATTATTGCACAATTTTAACAGTAATAGCACAATATTATCGCATGAAGTATCACTTCAATAGTAATACTTTGTGATTGTAAAGGCAATAAGTAAAATTATGAAGTTGATGCTAGTGACGATGCTGCACATTGAGTAATTAGAACACCAATTAAAAACCACTTTGGCAGCAAAGGATGAGAAAAATTTAATTTCTTTGATCATTGCCAAGATCAGCGGTGACAATCTTTTTACATAGTGGCCTGCATCATTGGTTGCAAATCCTTCGGTGGGCCATATTGGAAGTTGTCAATTCTTCAGCGGGCTGGATTAGTTTAAATTCAAAGTGACCTATAAATTCTAAGGTGCCATAAAAGTGAAAATCAATTCTAAATAAGGATTTTATGGTTAAGATTTCAATATTTAAAGTTTTATTATCAAAATTTTCTTAAAAATGTAAGAATGTGAGAGTTAAATTTTTTCGATTGCTTTTCCATCCACACACGGTGTGACCCATAGACTGTAGGTTGGTCACCACTGACCATTATAATAAGTATTACTGATCAAACAAATTTATATGCAAAAAAATTAGATCTGGAACAAATCAGCTAACTAAACATTGAGGTGACCATGAAGTAGGTTTGGAAAGGGTATTTTCCAAACCATGTTGAGCTGTAACAGCAATTTAAAAAATCTGATGTGTCCAGCACATGGCTTTCTCCATACAGGGTAATGAATATTAATGCGATAATAATGAGAGGCTGCTCTCAAGAATAATTATTGGCAATTACAGCTGTGAATAATTTTTACAGTAAAACATACTTTGAATACTTTTCACATTGAAAAAACAATAACTTAACAACATTGTTATTTTCTGCCATGGATAACAAAATATTGACGCACGATTAAAATTACCCGTTGGCGGCACTGTATTCCCAGTCAATGTTTACAAGAAAATTTATTTACAATATATGACACTGGGTGGCATTGGGATAAATTTGATTGCAAATAAAATTATCCTTGGAAGCGTAGACATCGATATCAGCAATTGTAAAATTTTATCATAGCAACAGAAGCAAAGGTATCACAGACAAATTCAAACTAAATATCTAAGCAATCCATTTCATGAAATAATGTTTCATACAAAACTTGAAGAAAATTATACTGTCTACAACTTTGATAGTAACAAATATTTACATAAACTAAGTCCTAAAGGATATATTTGAAAAAAGTGAAAGTATACTGAGGGGATCTTAAAATGTTTCAGTTGAAATCTCGAATGCAATTTTTTCATGAAAATATTAATTTTCCTATTTCTCCCACTTTGAACCGGGTCTAACTAATTCCTAGCTGGCTCTGGCTGTGAAGCATGTCACAGGTACTCTAGTCCTACAATCATATATTCCAATTCCTTGCCACCAGAGGCAGGACTACTGTTTCTTGGCAACTAACCAAAACCGTCAGCACAGCCATGTAACAGCAAGCATTACGATAATATAATATAGATAATTGAAATATCTCTTAAACAATGTTTCAAAGAAAAGTAGAGACAAATACATTTTCTACAATTTTAATTACCAAAAATATTTACATAATTAAGTCCTAAAGGAGATATTTGGAAAAAAACGGAAAAATGACACTTCCAGTACAGCAATTTCAGCCAAAGCCTTTTCAGACCATGAAACATTAATAAAATTCTTAAGTATAAAGTTTTCTGCAGTTCTGATAATTAGTTTGTGTTAGAGCGCCCACAAAATTCCTACCACAAACATCATCGCGAAAATAGTGAAAATGTACTTAAGTGACCTCAAAACGTATTTTTGTTGAAATCTTGAATTTGATTCTTTCATGAATACAATGCTTTCTCCTATACTACATTTGGAGAAAGTAATTACCGTATTTACCCAAATCCAAGATGACCTCGAATCTTAGCAGTCAAAACAGAAAAAAGATTTTGAACAAATTTCTCACTGAATGTATTTGAGGTATATTTCGAACACTCATAATCAGTATAGGTATACTTCATTAATTCATATGGTTTGTTTCAAATTTTTGTTTGAAAAAAAAAGGTTTTAAATGCATTTTAAAAATTAAGACCATTAATTGAATTCCGGATCATAAATTTGCAATAAAAAATTTCAGCAGATAATTGTTTCATTTGTTTAAAAAACATCAATTAAACATGTAACAATACTTCATATGGTTTTATGAGAACTCCTCGCAGTCAATTCGTCGCAAATCAATTCATATATCGATAAATTCGTCGCAAGTCAACTCCTCGCAGTCAATTCATCGCAAATCAATTCATCTATCGATAAATTCATCGCAAGTCAATTGGAAAGCAAGACATCATGACTGGTGAATGGCAGGGGGAAACAATCGACCAAAAAAAAATTTCTTTATATTTTTATAATACCAGAATGGCTAGCAATTCTCTTTGCAGATTATGTGAAACACATTGGATGGTGTATGGCAAGGGGTGACTCAGAACCCAACAAGTATATCCCCCTGCCATACACCAGTCATGGTGTCTTACCTTCCAATTGGTCTCGCAACGAAATTGCCATGCAACGAATTCATCTAGCAAAGAATTGACGATCAAATCGTGTGCCGAATTGATGCAACATGAATTGAAGTGTAATCAATTGATGGTATACAACTTCATACTCGAATTTAACACAACCCCTGATTTTCTCAAGCTGCATTTGAAAAAAAAATCTTGTCTTGGATTCGGGTAAATATGGTACATCCATGACCATGGTTAATTTTATTATTATCATACAGCATTTGAATGCTGCCATGGTGTCTCACAGCCAGATCAATTTGTGAATTTAATTACCTTCCAGGACAAAGAAAACATCTGTAAGCAGTCTCAGAACAAAGGGACTATAACTGTGGCAATATGTCCAAGAGCAAACACATTTTAGCACAACTTTTGTGGTATTACGGCTGATCAAGGTTCAAGTATATCTTAGTTAAGAAGCTATGTACAAACTATTCTTTACAAGGAGAGACATAAGAACGAGAATTTACAGCTCCTGATGAGTTAGCGGAGAAGTGGAGGTTCAAAGAATTTTATGGAAGTGTTGGTTTTACAAGCATTCTTAGAATTTCAGGGTGTTTCCCATAGCATCACTGTGGTCATTAAAACCTTCAGAGTTGTATGTAGTCTATAATGAGAAGTTAAGATGATAAACATGTTTTTTTAATTGTAGCACCGTTATTTTTAACCTCTAAATACACACAGGATTTTAGGTATGTCTCTCAGGAATCACTCCCCCTAACCCAAAATTCCTGGCTCTCGCCAAACGTGGTATTCTCAACCACAGGTAGTCAGGAACATAACCCTCATGATTGGCGAGGGACTTGACTATAAAATTTTGCAATGTCTTCAGATTTAAACTAATCTTCTGAAGCATTTGCAACTTCTAATACTGCACAAAGAAAAATGTACTCACCTCTGCTACAATAAACCAGATAAATCTCAATAGCAATGTCACCAGTTGAATTACCACTTAATCATAATATATTATCTACCTATTAATTTTCTATCAACTTAAAATTGCCAAATGAAATCAAGTTAAATTGCAGACTAAGTTAACTAATAAACAAACTAATTCCAGGCGTTAAGTGGCAAAAATGTTATGGCGAAAACTGAAAAGTATAGAAAACAATCAGACAGGAACCAAACATCAGGCAATAATGCTCTTTACAGACAGACTGCCCTCGGCATCGAGACTGTGAGTGGTCTGAAATCACAGACCAAGCAACGATAGGGAGTGGATTCTCAGCGATCAGACGGCCATTGGCCATGAGTCCATTAAATCCAAAGTCCATTAAATTGAGGGTTTATTGTATTTACTTACAATTACAAAATACTTGATTACAAATCCAGGGAGACTTGGTAACTCAAAGAAAGAAAAATTGTCTACTCAACCCATTTGGTACCTTAAAAGAAAAACTATTTAAAAATAATGCATACAAATGCACTAATATGCAAATAAAATGGTTTTATTTGCTAACCAATTGCCTCAATAACAAAAAAATTGTTTGCTACCAATATGAATATTTTTTTGAGATACCAAATTTAAAACAGGATCGCTTCCAGATAATTTTTTAAGGTTCATAGTCTAACAAGGCCATGAGCAAGATTTTAAATCTATATAGTCAAGAACAATATCTAATCCAATAGTATACTGACTTTTTTGAACCACTTCAAGTTTCAGAACCAAGGAATTGTTTTAACTGGCAGTGCTGAAACTAAAATCTGTAATAATTGTATTACTAGACATACTTAGCTTAAAATAATACCTAGCAAGTTTATTCTCTCATAAAATAATTTAATAAAAAATCAACTAGGATCAAGTAAAGCCTGCCATCAATTAAATACCTTTCAATAGCTTGATAATATGGAAATGTCCTCTTACATAAATATGAAATAAAATTATAAATAAAAGACAATAAATACTTCAATAAATTTTCTTCAAATGAATAGTATAATACACTCAGGAAAACAGAGGTAATTATACTGGATAAAAAGTACATAATAAATAAAGTCCAAGATAGTACAACAAAATTTACAAAAATTCACCTTATAAATTTAAAGTCCTCATCAACGACATATAAACACTATCATAGATTTATATGAAACACAGCTTGGTACCGGAAAAGTACATTATAGAAACAAAATGAAGCATTGTAAAACAAATGTTTTCACCTGTCATAAATAACTTACTTTAAATTGTTCTGGGATGATAATAATACAATGTTAGGTTTTGAGAGTTGAGATAAGAATGAAGAAACAGTTAAACTATCATCAAGGACAAAGACTCCATGTCAGGACTCGGATAATGCCACATTGAAACAGCAGTCTGGGAAAATACCTGCAACATAAAAATCTCGTTAAATGCCAAAAATTACCACAGATAATGGATTCATAAAGTTATTTTTCTAATTAAATAAAAAGTATTCAATTAACAATAACTGATGTATACCAATGTCTGTACAAGTTGTTCACAAAAATATTTAATGAGGCATGTTACTACATTATTTGTCACAGAATAGGCTAGACATGGGATTTTATTTGTAACTAGCAGAATTACCCATTGAACATCAACAGGACTTTGTAGTGTGATTAAAACATAACTTCTGAGGTGTCTGTGTATAAAAACTTTATATATATATAATAAATGGCTGCTTCTTACAGAGGATATATTATACTAGTAGTTGGTGCTTGCATACTGCAAGCATTTCATCTCACCTTGAAAAAAAATTCATTTTTCAGACAGATATTTCATCGTTACAAATATTCTTTTAATTCTAAAGATTTCACCTCTGCGATTTTCGTTTTCCCACATGTAAAAAATAATAGTTTAAAACAATCCCCAAATGTTGCAATTTTAAAAATTTTACACTTTCTTCATTATGGGGTACTAATGCTACACATTTTAGCCAAATTTTAAAGTTGTAGCACTTCTAAAAGTAAAATAATATTTTTCTAATTGTTTAAATTTAAATAATTTTTAACGGCCGCCGCAATTCATATATGGTAAAATTGAAATATTTATTTGTGCAAATTCACTACTCTGTAAATAATTTGAAAATTTCAGCTTCCTAGCTCATCCCGTAGTACCTAAACAGTTATCTATTTGTTTAAAATTTAAGAATTTTTAACTGCCAAACAAATTAAAATATCAAAATTTGTATAATCCCTATTTCGTTTTTTTTAAGAATTCCACTTATAAAAAAAATTTCAGCTCCGTAGCACATTCGGAAATGCCTAAACCTTGAAAATTTGTTTAAACAATTGCGAATTTTTAGCGGTCGCATTGTTGCTCTTTTTCAAGATTTTCGTTTTTTCTGGTCGGTTTTGCACAATATACTACCTATGAAAAAAATTTCGAGACTCCAACTCTTCTGGAAGTGCCTAAACATTAGTATCCTCCTATATGTTATATCCTCCTCTGTAAGAGTCGTCGATATATAATGATATTATAATGATACTAGTAGTTGGTGCTTGCATTCTGCAAGCATATCATCTCAACATAAAAAAAAATTCATTTTTCATATTTCATCATTACAAATATTTTTTTAATTTTAAAAATATTTCACCTCCGGAGCGATTTTCGTTTTTCCCTTATGTAAAAATAATAGACTAAAACAATCCCGAAACTCTGCAATTTTAAGAATTTTACACTTTCTCCATTATGATACACATTTCTGCCAAATTTTAAAGTTGTAGTACTTCTAGAAGTGAAATAATATTTTTCCAATTGTTTAAATTTTAAACATTTTTAACGACCGCCGCAATATGTTTATGGAGAGATTTAAATGTTTATTTGTGCAAATACACTACTCTGTACATAACTTGAAAATTTCAGCTTCCTAGCTCATTCCGTAATGTCTAAACAGTTATCTATTTGTTTAAATTTTAAGAATTTTTAACTGCCAAGCAAATTAAAATATCTAAATTTGTATAATCCCTGTATCGTTTTTTTTAAGAATTCTACTTATAAAAAAATTTCAACTCCGTTGCACATGCGGAAATACATAAACCTTGAAATTTTCTTTAAAGAATTGCGAATTTTTAGCGGCCGCATTGTTGCACTTTCACATGATTTTCGTTTTTTCTAGCCGGTTTTGCACAAAATCCTACCTAAGAAAAAAATTTCCAATCTCCAGCTCATCTGGAAGTGCCTAAACATTAGTATCCTCCTATATGTATGTTATATGTTATCTCCTCCTCCTCCTCTGTAAGGAACGTCTATATATAATGATAAAACCTAAGGTACTTCTAGATATTCCACAGAGCTGAAATTTGGAGGGAACCTTGGTGTTGGTCCAAAACAATCAGGAAAAATCGAAAATTCCAAAATTTCCCCTTACAACGGAGTCTTTTTACACCCCAAAACGTTCATTTTCAAGTCTCATTAAAAAACCATTTAAATCCATACAAGCGTTTTTATAATTGCATTTTTAAATTACTTTTAATTAAGGTACAAACCCCTGACCTGTATTAGAAGACGAGAAAAAGAACGAAGATTATTTTTCCTGAAAGTAGAACACAAATCCGCGCCAAATTAGTCCAATTATTTGATTTTTACTGCATAAAAATGGGATTTTACACAATTTATAACAATGGCCCAATATTTGTCATGACCATGAGACAAAGCTTTTCTTCGGGAATTTATTTTACGAGTTAATAAAACTGAACGAGAGCTTAGTGCCATGAACTGAAAAGTAGCTTAGTGTCATGACGTCACTCTCAAAGCATGACATTTAAAATCAAAGGGAAAACATATTTGGTGCACAGACAATACTGAGGAATATTGCACTGACATAATCAGGGTTTGTAGATGTCATAAGTAGGCCTTCGGATAATATGAGACATCTTATGTAGGTGTCCTCGGTTCGACTCCAGGTGCTCTGGAAGTTGAGTTGTTTTTCCGTAAGAAGAATTAATTTAGACAACTTCCTGATATGTTACAAAATTGAAAACGACTTCAAAGTTCAAAAACAGTAAACATTAGAGAATTGTGAAAGATAGTGATGTGACCATTGCAACTATCTCAAAATTTTATAATTGGAATTGTTTAGCTTGCTTAAGTGATACCATTGATTGAATATTTTTGATGGGATTCCATACACAAAAATACGAACGTAGAACGATGGCCAAACGTCTGTCAGATAGCAATTGCAGCATGCAAGCACTGACTACTTGTGTGTGTATATATATATATATATATATATATATATATATATATATATATATATATATATATATATATAAATAGTAAATGTAATTGTTTGATTAATTAATAAATTCCTGACAACCATTTGAAATCTCCCAGAAAATGAAACGCTTGAAAATTATTAAATTCTGGCATAAATATATGACTTGACTTGCCACTCTTTGGCTTTGTTATTCTTCCTCTTCGTATGTTCACTGAATAATAATATTCTTCAATTATTAACGTTGCAATCTATTAAGGTTGACATTGTGCAAAGCGAATAACACAATTCTTTCATCTATTAGATGGCTTAATAGATGCTAATTTATCGGAGGCAACAATGAGGTTCGCCTTGGCAACACCAGGAAAGAGTACGAAAAAGTTATAAAATTTCGAAAATCCGTGTTTCTGTCAAATTCTTCCATGTAACATCTAACATCACAAGAATAAGATATTTTATAGTTTTAGCCGTCGAATAAAACAAAAATGGAGAAATTCGGTCCATAATTACATATTTTAATGAATGAAGGAAATAAACCTTGCACCTTGAAAAATTGAAAATCATGTGTAAACATAGGAAAATATCATTGTCTCCCGGAGTCGAATCCAGGACTTTTTCCGGGATGTTTGATTTTTCTAGAGACCATCTCATGGAGGTTTAACAATTGTGAAAGTTTTAGCTCTTAATTCCATTGAAAATGTCCAAAAATACCAGGATAGACAGACACGGACACTTGAGAATTATTATATAAGGACAGTAAAAATCCAAACATGGATCAAAAATGAAAAATATTTCAGTTGTTAGAAATAGAATAAAGAGAAGAAACTTTATCTGTAACTATACACAACTCAATATTAGCAAGTGTTTTTATACTAAAATATGCTAAAATTTTAGATCACATGAATGTGAACCTGATGATACTGCTGAAATAGAAAATGATATTTATAGCAATTCTGGTTTGGATACAGAGACTGAACAAGAATGTCCACCAGAACCAAATGAAAAAATTAGTTTAATTGTACTAAATGAGTCTGTGGTTAATTGATCCACCAAAACAAACAAAGTCATATCAAGCAATATCATAAGAATTTCACCCAACTCCGTAAGAAGATAAGAATTCACATCACGAAAGACTACATGGAATAAGTTTATTAACACAGAAATGTTACAAGAAATAGTTTATTTACCAACAAAGATGCTAAATGTGTGTTCTGCAAAAGGAAATAAATGGTAATAAGTTGCACTGGATGAATTAAAAGCATTTATTGGAATATTGCTTATAGCAGAAATTCAGAAGAGCTGAGATGTTTCAACGTGAGAATTACCGTATTTTTGGGCTGTAAGATGCACCATGGTTTTTTAGGAAGAAAGTATTTTGGTTCACCAAGGCATTAAGGAAGGGCCAAATCATGCATCACCATTCTAACCATGATTAAATCTGCCAACATTTACAGGAAATATTAAAATATAGTAAGAGTTAAATATAACGTTTTAGATAAACTTCATTCATAAAAGGAAATAAGGATGATCTAAAATGTAAATAATTGCTTCAAGACTTGTATAGCTAAATGTGTCCTGCATGAACTTGGCAGTCATATTAATTAGGCTGTCTGACTGTGCTGCACACGTCGTACATATAGATACACTTTACCGATAGTACTTACTCTTTTTGCCGCATACATAACGATTTTGATTGATACAGCCATACCATACTTCCTCTGTTCTACTATTTTTCACTTCCTTCTCTAGTTGTGGCTATTTAGATCAAGCTTACGAAGACCCATGATTCTCTTTTCCTGTCACTTTGTTTTTCCTCCATTCACGGATCATTTTTTCTGTGGTGTGACCAAAATGATATTCTGCTACTTGGTATCTGTGCATTTTTATGTATTTAATCACCTGAAGCTTATAGGTAACTAGCTAATTACCCAGGCTTTGACCTGGGTTAGCAGTTTCGAATTTTTCATGCTCATATCACTCTAATATTTTCATTCAAACCCAAGGTACTCTCAAGATAAGTGACCGTAAGCTTTCAAATAAGTGATTACTCACCTCTGTAGATTCTTTTGTTCACTCTCACTTTGAGGTATCAAAAAGTCATGTGCTGCCACATGAAAATACATAACTTATATGTTTCCCAATGCGAGAGTGACTTAGGCTTTCAAATGAGCCATCATATACCTAGGTAGGTTCTTCAGTTCACTCTCAATTTTAGCTATTGAGAAGTCATGTGCTAGCTACAGGAAATAACAATATTGTTTCAATCTTCCATAGTTTATCCATTCAGTATATCATGGTAAGTCTAAATCCAAAATTTGGTTGGATATGAAGCTAAAATGGCGGAGTTATAGACGTTCAAAGAGCATTACATACATACAGATAGGTAAACTTGGGGGGTTGAAATTTCATTCAAAAAACCCAACTACATACACTTCCTTTTGATCATATTAGATAGCATGCCAAATTCGGTGACTCTAGGATCAAGCATGTGGATTTGCGTAATCAGACAAACAAACACTTTGAATTATATTGTAGATACTTTAGGCATATCTTTTCACTCTTGTAGCCATGCAATCTCAATACACATAATGTTATTTATCCTAGATATGTATAAAATTTTTATATCTACATAAATTCTAATGTTCCATGACATTAATCGTGCTATCCATTCAGCTCATTATGCACTAAAACATACATCACAAACGCACAAATTTTAATCACTATGAGCAAACATGTAATAAAGCGCAATGAAGAAAATGCATTGACGGTTTCACATTACATAAAGGTTTACTGTATACATTAAGAACTTTTCACTATTCCTTATTAATAATGTATGGTTTAATACTTTTGCATTGAATGACTGTCAATTATTCCAACTTGGGTATCAGTGGACTTGTGAGTATAATACTGAAGACAGTAATAATATTACCTTCAGTCTATAAGACGCAGGTGAATTTTGGGAATCCTCTTTCCTGAAAAAGTACATCTTTTAGTGCAAAAAATATGGTATTTTAGATAAATATTCCAATTGATACTCAGAGCTGCAATTAGTAAACAGTTTCAAAGACATGAGATTTCTCAAATTAGAGGATAAGGGAACATACTGAGAGACTAAAATCTGACAAACTTGCAGACAATATTTTTTTGAGGTCTCCTAGCTGGCAGAAACAAAATGGCGTTTTTCAGCACTTCTCTATGACAAACTGTTCAAGAGATAAAAGTGGGATTAGACAGACATTGAGTAATTATATATAAAAGATATTAAATCAGCACTTTTAAAATACATGGTTTATTGCCCATTCTCATTTATAAAAATTCTGCACAGGTGGGGTACTTTGTAAATATGTTCTATCCACTGCCAGTATGTTTCTTGGCCACCCCTGTTATATAGCCTTTGTGCTAAAAATCTATCAGCCCAATGCTAATGGACTGCTTTCTTCTAGGATGCTTCATTTGCATTTTGTCAGTTATTTTAACATTCTACAGTAAAACCTCAATTATCCGACCAACAGGGTATCTGGGAAGTCACTGTACCCCTTATTTTCACCATACATTCTCTGGCATGTACCTGTATTTTATGAATTCAGCAGCAACGTCATGTTCGACACAGAGAATGCTGCATCGCCAGGTCCTTTGTTACATCTTCCGCAGTATTTGTGGTGTTACAGAGGTGAAGGCTTCAGTAATAACATGCTGCCACTTTGCCTTTTATGATTCTCCACAGGTTGTTATTGAGTGTGGTCAAGTCGGGATTGCATGGAGGCCATGATAGTGGGGATGCTGCAGAACCCTAACCAAACCACTGGTGCTTCGATGAGGAAGTCACAAACATTTAGCACGATATGGACTGGCAACTATGCAAGTCAGCACTCCATTCTTTGGAAGAGACATTAAGCAGTTGGCCACCTTGGTGCTCTTAAAAAAGAATAGATTAATGCCAGCGCCGGACTTCCCTCCTCCTTTTTGTATGTGTTCAGTATGGAAGAAGTAATGGCTATAATAATCCAAGAGTGATTAGCCAGAAATTCCATACAAACAAACAAGATTTCTACATCTACATGTTACCCTGCAATTCACCTAATTGGTGGGAGGCAAGGGGGTGCAATGCACCAAAACCTACCTAAAGATTGTCTATTGTAGGTTGAAATTTTCTATTGTGATCTCGTCTTGTCTTCGGAAAGAATGAGCCTAGAAAATGCACCATCCTACAATCAATCTCACCTATCTTATCATCACGGTCATTACTACCTATATGTGTTGGTGCTTCAATTATTCCTACAACCTCATCTTTTAGTCATTCCGATCTATATTTCTCCAGAAGCCGCAACCTTGAGTTCAATCTGCGATCCTCCAGTGGTACCCAGTTCAAATCCCTCAATGATGAGGTGACGCTTTCCTTATGTTCGTAATTTTGTTTTACAAATCTGGCTGCTCTGCGCTGCACTCTTTCTAATTGAATTATATGTCCCTTCTCGTACGGATCCAATATGCATGAGGCGTACTCCACTTGTGATCTAACCAGTGATAAGTAACATGTTTCACATACTTTTTCGGTAGTGTTCCTTACTATTCTACCTATGAAAGCCAGTTTCTTGTTGGTCGCAACGAATGTGCATGTCCCACGAAAGATCTCGACAAATGGTTACTCCTAAATATTTTACATACTCGGCTGCTTGAATATTTATTCCATCTATTTTATACTCAAAACCTACTTCTATGTTCTTCATCATGCATGCATACATGCGAGGCATTCTTTACGATTTATGCAATCATGCCAAAAAAGATAAATATTAATGGCTTAGTATAACGTCTAATAACTGAAAAATGATATGCCGGTAGTGATGCCAAGAAAATATCGAATTTTTGATTCACTGATTTATTTTCTAACCAGTTGCAATTAATGAAACAACTGACAATTTAAAAAATATACCTCACTTGAATAGTAGTAATATAAGGCTTATGTTCACGCTCATTCCTTCATCATAAATTACCCATTTCTTTTCAGTTACAAATGTTGTCCATACATATAGAAAACAGACATATTTACATTCATTTCCATGTTGTAGATTATTCATTTTCCTTCATTTACCAAATGTTGCATGTGCACAAAAGAAAATTAAATTAATTAGGTATTTACATTTAATTGCTTACACATGCATGAAACATTTTGCAAGCGGAAGGAAATGGATTATCTATGACTAAGAACTTAAACCTAAATGTTACAACTACTGAACTTAAGTGAAGTAAGTTTTAAATAATTTTTGATTGTTTGGTTGAGTAAAACTGATTAGAAAAAAAATCGATCAATAAAAATTGAATATTTCCCTCATTTACTTCTGATATATTGTTTTGCAGTATTTAGTCATTAAAATTACATAATGTTTATTAATGCATAAACTCAGGGGGGAAGAAATTTTTAGGAGACAGATATATAATCTGGTCATTGTGTTTTATGGTGTGACTTCGTTCAAATTATATCGTTAAGTTTCAAATACTCCATCACATGAAACGCACCTATTTATGATACACTGTACACCTTCCTAACTTGTTTATTTTTGTAAAGAACAGTTATAAACTAAATCAAGGAATATATTCAAGGAAACATTTGGATATGATAATGCGCATAAAATTTTACTATTCAAGTGATGGAGAAATGAATCTCGACGCAATTTTAAAAAGTGGAAAAACTGTAGACAGGAGATAAAAGACTCTAGACCAGGAACATGTATCACCTAGCATTCCTAATACTAAGTTTTCATTTCAGGAACAGTAAATGACATATTTATAACAATAAATAGTTATATATGTGGCTATTAAATAAGCAGCTTTTAATTTTTTGTCCAAAAGAATTTCTGGTAATTCTAGTTTTATGCATAATGAGGATAAATAAATGACAGTACTAATCCGAAAGGAAGATGAGGTTTTTTCCAAAATTCTGGCCAAAAAAATTAGGGGTTGTCCCATAATCAAGTTCAAGTGTTAAATGCATGCCACGAAAATGCATTTATTCATATTCTTGAAGTTCACAGTGGCATCCCACCTCGTAGCTACTGGTGGAAGGGCACTGTTGACAAACCTAAGAACTAGTAATCGGCTGGGTAGGAAATATAATACCGCATTGAAAATGGCTACAATAAAAATTACTGGAGTTTTACGCATGTCTTATTAAAATTTACTATTCGATTGGTGTGCCAGCAGCAGACGACAATTACACCTGCACTTTGAAGAGTACAACCTCTATGAGAGCAGGTGATTGATACAAACTTCACTAAGTTTGAGCTAGAAGTGAGGACTAGTTATTATTTTTATCAACCTTAAATAAGTTACCTCAAAACTTAGAACTGAAATGACAGGTCGTGTGGAGAAGAAAGGTATCTATGTAAAAGAGAATGTATCACAAGGTATAAGAAAAAGTTTTGATAGAAATTTTTAGCTAATAATGGTGCATTATGCTGGAGAAACTAATGTATTACATTTTTTTCCTGAATACCTTGTTTAATATTGTGGTCATGTTAAATTCGAAGTTTCTTCCTTTCAGATTAATACGTTAATTACTTATTATATCAATAATATACTTCACATTAGATTTCACATATTTAATATCTAATTGAACTGACATATCATACTAAATGGAGCAAGTGTGAGTTTGTATCTGGAATCTGATTGGCTACTGAAAAGCAACAGCCTTGCCTCTGGTGACAAAGAATTGAACTACCTCATAATCCTAATTTTAAAATAAAAATTTGATGGATTGTTTCTGAATTGAACCAATTTCGTATGAATTTATAAGTCAGGTGACTGTCTACAATGAATGTCTTCACAAAAATTTAAGATAAAATATATGATTGGATGGAACAAGTCGAAACCACCAGCACAGATTTCCGCAGGTCATTACATGATGAACTAACACTTAATGATACACAATATATTTAAAAAACATCATTACTTATGGTAAACACTGTCATGAAACCACTATTATATTCAGAATAAATCGCAACATAATTACTTTCTTTTGATTATCTCAAATAAATATAAACATTTGTTGCCTTGGCAATGCCAATCAAGGAATAACAGTGAAAGAGATCAGTATTGTTGTCAATAAATAAAAATTAACAGAAGTAAATATAACTTATTTTGCACACTAAATAAATAATTTGTGTTAATGAAGTCTGATAAAGAGATTAAAATTGATGAATATTTGAAGGTCTTTTAGGACATTTTCTGTGAAAGCCAAATAGTTTAACCTTTGGCTAAAAAAGAAAAATCAAATTTCAATTAAATCAAGTTTTTTATGCGCTAAAAAGAAAAATTAATCAAAATTTACACATTTCAATGTTCCATAAAGTAAAAATAGTTTTGAGCACATAAGTAGTGTACTTTAATTTTTACTTTCTGCAACATACAATTATGTGAATTTTATAATTGTTTACTTTTTAGGCTGGTTTCCAAAGGAAACAGCCTTATTAAATGGCCCTGTCTGCGTGTGTGTATGTCCCCCACTAACAACTTTTGCATCAATGGACCGATTTTCATGAAACTCTGTATGAGACTCATGCTGCCAGGGCCCACAGGACAATGAGCTACATTTTATATGGCGAAGATTGAAGTCCCAGGTTCCATTCCAGGAACTTCTTTCCCTATTTGTGTAACATAGGAACTTTCAAATCAATCGTGCAGAGATGTTTTCTTTAATAGTTTAAAATATTCATCAATTGTGATATCAGAGCAAGGTTTTTACTGTTCTAAGGGGAAGGTTCGGTTAGTCTCAGCATTGAATGGGTGTTTTTAGAACCTACAATTCGCATAACTACACAAAAATGCAATAACAAAATCTGACGTATAATATAGGTAAATAGAAAACTGTAAAAATTGCAGAATTAACATGTTCAACGCTGACGGACGACGAGTGTCGTCCGCCGGGTGCACGACAGCGACTGCGGACGACAGTTGTCGTCCGATTTCAGCGCCCCTTTCCATGCTAGTGTTGGAGAGACGCCTACCCGAAACACTTTCCTTGCCCTATGCAGTCATTCACTAGGCTCCACAGAGTTAGCACGTGTGCTTAGTTTTAAGATCCGACCATTCTTTTACCAGCGACCTTTTTTTTCCGGGTGGTAAGTACGCATTTCTAAGTACGTTTTTTTATTATTTTATCGATGTTTTCATATAATTCTAAACTTCTCTTCCTTTTTTTAAGGTTGTTTTTCGTAAAAGTACCTGAAAAACATATTCCGGAGACAGGTTATTTTGGAAAAGACAATGTGCAGGTAATTCCCCCCCCCCTCGAACTTAATGTCGGCCTATCTATTATAACTTTTTCAGTGGTTTGTAACCAATTTGTGTCATTTATAGGACTTCTTTTATTGAAAAAATTGCAGAGGGAGAAATTTCTTTGAACTTCTACAAAGCCATAGGTGGTATTTTTTAACAATCTAATTTTTAGTAACTGAAATTTTTACTAACTATTTATGTTTTGTTCTTAGATTTTTAAATTATCTTTCTCCGTTTTTCAGTGTTTCTACGAAAAATACTAAGGGAAAGTTAATCTCTCGTGAGAGGGAGAAAAATGGAAGTTATTATGACTTATTTTTACTTGTTATTTTTACTTATCTCATTTTAAATGTTATTTCTTGCAAACTTCTATTTATTCTTCAGATTACCTTCCTCCCCTCCTAGCCCTCCCGTTGTACAAACCAGTTCCCCCGTTGCCTCTGTTTTGACTAGGACCTCGACCCAGACCTACAGTTGGACTTTAAACAGACTGACTAGACCAGCCATCCCCTTCACTCACACCCCGGGCCTAAACGTTCCAGACCCAGGGGAAGAGCCTCAACAATTTTTTAACCTCTTACTGACGGACGAAATGACCAATTTGGTGGTGACGGAGACATATAGGCAGGCCGACTTTTTACTTTTAGGTAATAAATTTCCGAAAGTAAGGATTACTAAATGGAAGCAGTTGTCAGTGGAAGAATTTTAACTTTCCTCGGGATTCTATTTCATATGGGCACATGCCCATTGAGTAGGATCTCCGATTATTGGAGCACTGACTTCATATTTAATTTTCCTTGTTTTCGGAAATGTATGAGCCGCGACAGGTTCTCCGGGATTTTGCAGGTTTTGCATTTCGCAAAAAATCCAGAACCCGAGGAGCCACAACCTACGGACAGATTATACAAAATAAGACCAATGATTGACATTTTTCACCGAACAATGGACGCAATAGTGAGACCGACCCAAAGGCTATGCATCGACGAATCCATGGTTCTCTGGAGGGGCCATCTTATCTTTCGTATTTATATGAAAGGTAAACGGCACCGGTATGGGATTAAACTTTACATGCTCACCGAACCTTCTGGTTTGGTTCTAAGATTTATTGTGTATGCTGGGTCCTCTGATGTTGATGTAGGTGGGCTGGGACATGTCAACAATGTTGTATGGAAGTTGATGGAAGGCAAATTAGATGCCGGACATTCACTTTTCATGGATAATTATTACAACAGTGTTGACTTGGCCCACCATCTACTAGAGCGGAGGACCTATTGTACAGGATCTCTTCGATCTAACCGGAAGGGGAATCCTCCTGAGGTAATATCTAAAAAACTAAGACGAGGTGAAGCTGTGGATGTTTTTAGTTCCTGTGGAGTCTGCGTGATGAAATGGAAAGATAAACGGGACGTTTTGATGATCAGTTCCGAATTCGGAAGCAATATGGTCGATGTCCGTCGCCGGCGAGGAGGTAGTGTCACCTCCAAACCAGAGGCCGTTGCTCGTTATAACGAGTCAATGGCTGGCATCGATCATTGTGATCAAATGATGTCTTATTACCCGATAGAGCGTAAGACTCTGAAATGGAACAAAAAACTGCGGATCCATATACTTCACCTCGTATTGGTTAATAGTTATTTCCTTTACCGAAACACTCATCCCAAAATTTCTTTATATGATTTCCGAAATTCCATCATAAAATCCCTCCTCCGCCCAGCCTATACTGAACCCGTCCCACGTCCTTCCCCCAGCCGGCCCTCTAGGACCCCTGGATTGTCGAAGCATTATCCTGACGCATACGAGATGGACGACAAACGAAAACGCATCCCACAGAGAAAATGTATATATTGTAAAGCCCAAGGGTTCAGGAAGGATACGAAATTCTTTTGCCCTGCCTGCGAGGGATGTCCACCCCTCTGTTTTAAACCACGCTTTTGGATTTCCACAAAAGCATCATCTGCTTCAGAGATGTGTAATATAGTGTACATGAAAATTTGTAAATATGTAAAAATGTAAATGTGTAAATATGTAAAATAACATCATATTACTTTGTAGTTGGTATGACAAAAATATATATGATAACGTAAATATATAATAATGTTAATAAATGTAAAAAATTTAAACAAAATGTAAATACTGTTTATATAATATAAATACTAATTTATTTATAATACTGTGTAAAAATTATTTATATACTTAAATTTGTAACAAAATCCGAAAAGCAGTTCAAAAGTTTTTACGATAAATCACCCGTCCCTTATTTATAGTAAAATTTTACTTATTAATAATTAACGTGAAAATCTATTTTTAGGATTTATTATGTAAAAAAGTAAGGAAAGCAAAACTGAAAAATATGTTCACGCTTCTATAGTATTATTTTGAATGTAATTGTAAAAAAATTATATCATTTTCATTTAGAATTTTCATTTCGTATTTCAGCATAAAACCATGTTTCAAATCTTAGAAAAGAATATATCATACAAATCATTTGTCGCTAAAAACGATGTTGATGATAAATTGCGAAATCTGATACGTCTACAAAAATAAACGTAAGCAGGAGAAGGTATGCAATACTGCAAAACACCCGGGTGGCACTTACCGCTGACTGAGGACGACAATTGTCGTTCAAATTTAAAATATTGATTACACTCGTAATTTTTTTTTCTTCAAATTTTTCCCTAATCAATTTCTAATCCTGAACCTCAATATAAACGGAAAATAGGAAAATTAGTTTCAGTCACCGGCAAAAAATTAAAAAATCGTTACAGCGTTGAACGTGTTAAGCACAATAGGAAGGTCCAAGGTTACTGTTTTGAAATATACCAAGGTTTTTCAGATCTAAGAAAATTTACAGCTTCAAAAAAAAATCTAGCGATCTCCGCGGTATATCCAGTATGCAGGACCGCGTTATTTTGAGAGCATGTATATTTTATTACAGTTCTGTAATATGGATGGAAATAAAATTGCAATGCAATGTATGAAATTGCCTTGAGCTAATAAAGAATTAATTAATTATTTTTGAGCATACTGATGGCATGGAACATTTGAACGAAATTGGAGAGAATTAGTACGTGATGGTTCCTATCTATTATCTAAACAATATTTCACATGTTTTCCCAGTTTTTTGGCATGCATTTTCATAATCTTTTGGCTGAGTACACAAAAGTTTTTTCTTTCGAAATGTGGTATAAAAGAGTAACTTGAAATACACACTGGGAAAATTGGGATGTTCACTCGAGCCTATTTTTCACGTGCGGTAGGGTTTGTGAATCATGAATTAAGTGGTCACTTCAGCTCTGTTCATGAATTCGCTGTGTACGAACTTGTAAGGTCAATAGGTTTTGTAGCAGAACGGATAGATAAGAATTAACTGTCCAAGTAGCGGATCGTAAGAAATTTTTTTAAGTTCCTTTAATTCGAACCCGGATAATTTAAAATCGTACTTTTGTAATCCCTTGAACTTCAAAATAATGGTTTTTACTGTACATGCAAAATATAACGTCAGAAAGAGATGTTGACATTGTTTTTAGTAATTTAAACCTGGTAATGCTCAATTAATTTGTTTTCAAATTTTTCTCTATCATTGATAAATTATGAATTACAAATGGTATTTACGGTATGAGAATGGAATACTAACTAATGGAATAACTAACACATACTGAAACATTTCCTGTCAATATAAGTAATCAATTCGGGAATCAACTTTGGGAAACCAGCCTGCATTAGTCCTGATTTGGACTTTTTGTTAATGCATATGTCATGGTAAATGTGCATAATCCGGTAAATGTGTACATTTCCCGGTTAATGTGCACATTTACCACCAAGTTCGGTAAATGTAAGTATAACATACTTTTACTGATTGGATTGGAGAAATGTACAAATTTACCTAGAGGTAAATGTGGATAAACGTCGCAACACAGGCCACAACATGGCAGCGTCACAAACATCTGTTGCAGTTTAGAAGTACGGTAAATTTGCATTGTCCAGTAAATGTGTAAATATCCTGGTAAATGTGCACAACTAAACTAAATTTGAACATGAAGGAAAATTTTACTCTGTCCCGCCAGGTTGGGTAATATAGTTGAAGTGTTATTGGTTCCTACTCATGTTCACTGTGTTCCCCCCTCGGGTTGGGAAGTGTTCATCATAATATATACCAGTGGATCTGAACCCTCAATGATTTTTGTTATAAGTTAACGTAATTATTAAAGTGTAGTATTTCTCATTCTTACTTATTTCCACAATTACCAAGGCACATCGGTAAAAGTACACATTTACCAGGAAATGTAGGGATAATACATATTTCTGGAAACTTAAACTTACATTTACCGAGCTTGGTGGTAAATGTGCACATTTACCGGTAAATGCACACATTTCTTGATTACGTACCTTTACCGTAACACACATAATAGTTGGTTTCATTAATTTTTTAACATAGTGCTTAATTCATACATTCCTGTCATATTTGATGGACAACTGCAACAAACTAACACTTAACAATGCACATTATTCAGAATAAATCAAAACAATTATTTTCATTTGATTATCTTAAATAATTTATAAACATTTGTTATCTTGTGTATAATTATTTAAAAGAAACACTGGAAAATTTTGAATTTTCCTCTGGTTTGGCATGTTTAGCCATGGTCAATATCATGCGAGGCAACTCGTATGTTGTACCCAGAAAAGCCATCAAGATTCAGGCTCAGAAGGCTTCGTATCCAGGCAAAGATGGAAAATACAGATAATGTGCTCTATAAAGAAATACTGGAAAATTAGCATGCCAATCCTGCAATCCTTTTACAACTGCAGAAAGATTAGAATTACCGTATCTGCCTGAATATAAGCCGATACTTTTTGTCAAAATCTATCGTGAAAAAAATCACCCTCGGCTTAAATGCGAGCCCGAGGAAAAATTTGGCATCCTCGTATGACGCCATCGCTGAAAAATGTCTTGTTTCCATAGCATACCTCCTATTGCCCGGAGCTGTAATTTAAATTGCTATTGAAGGTTATTTATATATTTTAAAATGTAGTTAAAAGTAAATGGGTTCTTATCCAAAGGAAAGGGTGGTATATAAAACAATCAAGTTTTAACAACCCACCAGGTTCATAGTATGATTGCACGCTACAGCAAATTCGTTTTGATCATAATTTGCAAAGAGTTCTTAAGATACCAACACCGGTCTTATTAGAGGTTTTTACAAATTCTGACTACAATAAGCTTCTTCAACTCTTTGTTTTAATTGCACTTCTTGGTGCTGCAATCGATTTAAAGTTCAGATGTAGCAGACGTCGTAGCTTTTACGGATCATTTAAATGGCAGGTACGTTAAAGTTAGGAGCCGACAGTATAAAAGAAGTTCATATTAATTTTTCTTGTTTATTTTATATTTTGCTATAGCCATTGTCATTTTTGTATGCATGTTAAAACCCTCTTTCATAGAATGTATTAAAATTGCATATACTGACTAAGCAGACGATATCGTCTGCTTAGTCAATTCGCAAAATTCGATGACGACTTTCGATGCACAACTGTTTGAATTCCGCTAACATAAGATACGTCTGATTCGAAGGTGTGAGAAACGGTGTTTACTGTAATTCATCTGATAATTAACAGCAATAATAATAAAACTTGGAAACCTCTTTCATAGAATCTATTAAAATTGCGTATAATGACTAAGTAGACGATCACGCCAAATTCGATGACAGCTTTCGATGCGCAACAGTTTGAATTCCAGTAAGATAAATAAATATACTTACATTAGATTATAAGGTGTGATCAACGGCGTTGACTATATTTATAATTAACAGTAATAATACCTAATAAAAATTTACATGGAACGTATATAATTATATAGATGTAATGTATAATATATTCTAGGTTGTGCGTGCATGTCTGGTACACTTAAGCATAAAATTAACGAAAATACTTTTTTTGCCAAAAAATGTTCGAAAATTTCGTGGGGTCGGCTTAAATCCGGGGTCGGCTTCTATTCGGGCAGATACGGTATAAGCTAAAAGCTAACTAATTGGGGCCAAAGGCCTCCAAGCATTTGGCAGGAACTAGGAGTTGACGGTCCATAGGGCCAGAAATCAACTAGTGATTTATAATAGAAATACATGCATTATAATTATCCTTCAGGTTACATGTACTAAAATTAATTATTAGTCATTTAAAATCATTAATGTTGCATTGCTTCAGACACAATAAATACCAATTTTATCAGCAATAGATATTATCCAAGTTGCTGCAATTGCCACTCACTTTGACTATAAGTGTCTCAGGATGGTCATTCATTTGTTTTATTTTTTGACAAAAGTTTTAATAAAAACAGTCAATCAATTTTTATCCTTCATACGTCCATTTGATTATAAATGAAGTATTAATGCACTGAAAACCTGAGGCCAACAATGAAAGTAAAATTAATAGACAAGGCCGAGACTTCGTGGAATTCTATAATATGGATAAAATGTGGTTGTTTAAATTAAAAACAAAAATTAAAAAGACAGATTTAATAACACTTCTACTTATTCCACATAACACTATATTGCAGAGGTGCACAACTCAAAAGTTGGCACGGATGAAAATCGACCTTGATTGGACATAGGCGGGCCATATTATGAAAGTTTTGTGCATAAAAAATTTAAGTACACTAATTACTGTAACAACTCTTAGAAGGTCTCTTAAAATCTGACCTGTTAGTGCTGAACATAATGGAGCATCGTTTAACTTCATAAGAGAGAATGTGTGCATGTATTTTTGGCTAATCAACCTCTTAGATTATTATAGTCATAACCCCTTCCACACCGAACACTATCACAAGGGAGGAGAGAAATCCGATGCCTGCATTAGCCTACTCTTAACATAAAGCACCAAGGGGGCCAACGGCTTAACGTCCCTTCCAAAGGACGGACTTTGCATGTTCTCCTAAGAGAGAACGTTTGTTCACGCATGCGATAAATATCCATAACAAATTTTACTTGTATTTTTTATGGAAAAGAAAAGCACAAGCTGAGTTAAATCCTGTCGGGCCATGCAAAATATGCTGGCAGGCCAAATTTGGCCAGTATGTTGTGCACCCCTGCTATATAGCATCAGGTTGATATGGTGATTATTCATTGCAACCAGCCATTGTAATTAAGCGTTATGTGTAATAAGTCAAAGTGTTATTAAAACTGTTGTTTTAATATTAACAATGCCACATTTCATCTAAATGCCAATAGACCTGGCAACTTTTTTTTGAAGTGTGAAAAACTTGGAAAAACTCAAATATAAACAACAAAATGAAGCAAACAAATCATGATTACTAGTGCAGATCCACAATACCAAATTTATTATTCTCGCTTCCCAAAAATCACCAGTTTATTGGTTGCCAAGTCCACAAGTAAAAACCTGAATTACACAACATTTAACATAGAAGATAAGTCCATGTCTTCTTCATTTTTCATACGAGAGGTTGAATTCAAACTCACTTCAGAATGCTCGGTCACCTGGTTAATCTGTCACATGGCTAATCCACTCATGTAATTGGAAATCTACTGTATTTTGTTCCATCGATTCCCAGTAAATTCTTCAGTAGCTGACTCAACACTAATAACAAGCAGGAAATTTGACTCACTCCAAAGTTAAAAAATATATCAAACCAATTTTTTTTAATAATTGGTTCGGTTCATGGTACAGTAAAAAATTAATTTGGTTTGCAGTTGAGCCAATTATTGTGGTTCATTCCAGTATTTTGTTTTGGTTCAAGCACCTGATTTCAAAGGGTAAATATAGTACTAGCATGACTGCAGTAGATATGTTTGCAATTAATTTTTAGTTATAAATTACCAAGTAGTAATAGT
Source organism: Tanypteryx hageni (assembly GCA_028673005.1). Taxonomy (NCBI): domain Eukaryota; kingdom Metazoa; phylum Arthropoda; class Insecta; order Odonata; family Petaluridae; genus Tanypteryx; species Tanypteryx hageni. Next base: position 47,644,263 of record CM054117.1, read on the forward strand.
CAAAGGAATGCAAGCAAAGAACTGAAGAGAATTTCATTAGGTTAGAAGACTTTATAGTATATATATGACTCATTGAAAGTACTCCCCATTGCTCGAGAATTCTCATAAACCAAAAAAATAACGATTTATAATAATAAAGTAAATATGTACATGTAAAATATTTTTCTTTTCACTTCTATTTGTTTAAAATATTTTTTTCACATGTTTCATACTTCACAAACAGAAACGCCAAGTATTATAATTCGTTTTATTAAAGTCAGACTGACGTAACTGTAAAATACTTTTTCTTCCACTTCTGTTTGATACTTCTCAAAGGTCAGAAATGCGGAGTTTCATCGAGGTCGGACTAACCTATCATGATTTATATAGCAAATTGAGAGAATTGTAAGGTAGTTCATGTGATTTCCATCGCAACTTCATTACTTCACAGTTTCGGGCTGATGGCACAAACATAGTTCACACGACTGCCGTCAGTATGCACCAATGTTAGGGATGTGCGAACATCAAATATTCAACTTGAGTCAAGTTCGAGTCGGACATTGTTGAAAAACTCGAGTTTTATGTTTAAAGATATATTTAATGATTTTGTTAGGTAGAATAAAAGGTCTTGAAAGGCCTTTTTTAACTCAATATTTATTATTCTTAATTTTTATTGATTCATAACAAAGAATACAGAACCTAGTATTGAAAAAGTAAGCCAGATGGATCAATAAGCTTAAAAAAATCAATTTACAACAATATGAGGAAGATTTCAGAATTAGATTTTATTATTTATACTTTAAAAGCAGTTTTTTATTTGAACATTTTTATATTTTGTTATTAATTAAATAAATAAAAGAACTGATAAATTTTACAGGTTAATACATATTTCATCAAAGATACCTTAAACTAGAGGAAGTGGGGGAAGAAGAAAACAAAAACATCCTCGACATTTTTTTACTATAAAAATATTTTTATAACAATGATAAAACGGTTGTATGATTTTATTTGGGAATGCATTAATATATAAAAGATAGAACAGTATACTCCATAAATGGAATACACAGAGATTTCAAAGGTGTTCTTTATAGGAAATACGTACAAAACGGCATTGAAAAATTCTTGAATTTTTATACCCAAAATTAAGGTCATAATTATGTGGTCTCGCAGACTGTTTTACGGCAAATGTTGTCCTCTATCTGAATAACTTTTTAAATATACAACTTAAAAATCATATAAGAGATAGGAAGTAAAAAATATGGTATTTAATTGTTGCTTGCTGAGAGAACTATCGATGTAAACAAAATATGTGATATGTGAAAGGAGACTACAGCAAAAAACTGAGAATTTACAACAAACTCCTAAACCGTACGAATCTACAGTTTAGGAATTTGTTGTAAATTCTCAAAATATTGTTTTGCTTGGGATTTTTTCAACTTATCACAAACTATAACTCATAATTATGTGGTCTTGTGGGCTTCTTTGTGGTAAATGAAGTGCTCTATCCAAAAATTTTTTTAATCTATACCTTATAGATCATATAAGAGCTAGGGAGAGAAATTTATGGATTTTTGTTGTTTGCTGAGAGAACCGTCTTAGTGATCGATGTAAACATAACTGTGATATTTTGCAAAACATAGCACGGTTTTTTGATATGGTTGGAGTTTTTATATCCACTTAATTTTATTCTTAATAAAAACTCATAATTCGCATTTTCGTAATGTACACATGTAAATTTTATCTAGTAAGCCTGGCAGAATTGGTACAATCGACGAAGCCGATTTCAGGCTCAGAAAAATAAATACTCCGGCCCCTTGATAGAAAAAGGTTTTAAACCACTGATCTTAATCAACCAATGATAAAGAATTCAATTCGAATGCAACTTCAATAGTTGTAACTTAATAAATCTTGTGAAATAATGTTTTAATGATCATATAGGCATATTTTTTTTAAATACCACATTTTTGATAGTTCAAAATTTTCGAACTTTTTATTTCAGCCTAAACTGAGACAAGTTTTAAAATAAAACTCGACTTGGTTCAAAATTTTGAACATCATGCAGTGTGCAGTGCAGTGTAGTGTCCTATATAGCCCTTACCTCCCCCAAATTTTTTATCGCCATATAGCCAATGTTACCCGCTGGGTAAAATTATATACCTATGCGAATTTTTGTGGCGATAGCTTCAAAGGTGTGGATTTGTATTGCGGACAAACAAACAGAATTTCAGATTTATATACAGTAAAATCCCTTATTTACATTTTTCTAGGGTACCTGGGAAAAAGTGTAAATTTCGTGAAAGTTCAAATTGAGGAAAAAGGAAAAATAGCTTCTGATTTTACTTTTCAAGTCCCTCATTTGTAAGTAAGACTAACAATAAAATCAGTGTTAAAAGAGCTAAGTTTATAAAGAGTATTTATTTATTTACTTAACCAGCACACTTTTTCAATAATAATAATATTAAAATATGTGCTGAATTAAAATGCTACTATGTATAGGATGCTTAGGTTTCCATTACATTCCCCAAATTACATTTGTCTGAAAAATATTGCATAGATGTAGGTATATTTACTTCAGGAACATACCGTATCTGCCTGAATATAAGCCGATACTTTTTGTCAAAATCTATCGTGAAAAAAATCACCCTCGGCTTAAATGCGAGCCTGAGGAAAAATTTGGCATCCTCGTACGACGCCATCGCTGAAAAATGTCTTGTTTCCATAGCATACCTCCTATTGCCCGGAGCTGTAATTTAAATTGCTATTGAAGGTTATTTATATATTTTAAAATGTAGTTAAAAGTAAATGGGTTCTTATCCAAAGGAAAGGGCGGTATATAAAACAATCGAGTTTTAACAACCCACCAGGTTCATAGTATGATTGCACGCTACAGCAAATTCGTTTTGATCATAATTTGCAAAGAGTTCTTAAGATACCAACACCGGTCTTATTAGAGGTTTTTACAAATTCTGACTACACTAAGCTTCTTCAACTCTTTGTTTTAATTGCACTTCTTGGTGCTGCAATCGATTTAAAGTTCAGATGTAGCAGACGTCGTAGTTTTTACGTATCATTTAAATGACAGGTACGTTAAAGTTAGGAGCCGACAGTATAAAAGAAGTTCATATTAATTTTTCTTGTTTATTTTATATTTTGCTATAGCCATTGTCATTTTTGTATGCATGTTAAAACCCTCTTTCATAGAATGTATTAAAATTGCGTATACTGACTAAGCAGACGATATCGTCTGCTTAGTCAATTCGCAAAATTCGATGACGACTTTCGATGCACAACTGTTTGAATTCCGCTAACATAAGATACGTCTGATTCGAAGGTGTGAGCAACGGCGTTTACTGTAATTCATCTGATAATTAACAGCAATAATAATAAAACTTGGAAACCTCTTTCATAGAATCTATTAAAATTGCGTATAATGACTAAGTAGACGATCACGCCAAATTCGATGACAGCTTTCGATGCGCAACAGTTTGAATTCCAGTAAGATAAATAAATATACTTACATTAGATTATAAGGTGTGATCAACGGCGTTGACTATATTTATAATTAACAGTAATAATACCTAATAAAACTTTACATGGAACGTATATAATTACATAGATGTAATGTATAATATATTCTAGGTTGTGCGTGCATGTCTGGTACACTTAAGCATAAAATTTACGAAAATACTTTTTTTGCCAAAAAATGTTCGAAAATTTCGTGGGGTCAACTTAAATCCGGGGTCGGCTTCTATTCGGGCAGATATGGTAATACTTTTTTGAAGCTTGAATATTGTTCGTTTTTTTCTGCCTCTTGAGCTATTTTAAAATTCATATAACTTTGTCAGATTCCTCTGTTAACCTGGGATTTGGAAGAGCCTTTTTTCTCAACATGATCAGCATCCTTTTTGTTACCCATTGTTAAAATAACGGATGGGTAAAAACTCACTTAGGCACAAAGAATACACAGACACACTAATAGCTTCAATTCAATGACTAATGAGGAGTTCAATCGCCGACTGTCTATTCTCGCCTCAGATGCTTTCAAGTACATTGTAACATGCACGCCTAATGTGTCTACAATGTAACAAGTATCTTGTATCACTTAACAGACGTGAGGAATATACAGCAATTTTACTAAACAATTTTACGATCTTTTAAAATCACTATATAGTACTCGAATATAACACGGAGGCTACTTTTAAAATTTTATTTTTTGGAAAAAGACATTGCAATATATTCGAGACAATACAGTAATTTAAATTACAACAAATCACAAATTAACTTAAATTTAATTACAAACTGTGGAAGCCAAGGGAGGGGAAAGGGTTAAAACATGATAGCGCCAAACTTGAACATCTTTTCAATAGCATTCATACTTGGTTCAAAGAGTAAATGGCGTAAATAGTATTTCCGTATCTAGGTGGGCTGTTTATGCTCTGCTAGTGTGATTTACATGAGGTTTTTGCCCAAAAGAGTTCATACTTATTTCCGTCTCTGAGTACGCTGTTCCTTCATAGCATCTGTTAAAGCAAGTGCTGTGAGTGCTGTCGTACTGTTTTGAAAATAAATAGTTCACATTTCTGCCTCTAGGGGCACTGTTCCTACTCTGCCACCGTTTTCAAGATCTTCACCCAAAAGAGTTCCGATTTTTTAAAAAAGCTACGTCGAAAAACGCTAAAATCTGTTGGAATCGCATGCTAAATTATAAAAAAATTGGGAATTCTAACGTAAAATGACGCGAATAGCAGGAAAACTTAATATGAAATAACGTAAATACAGGGTTTTACTTACATTGGAATCATAGGGAAACTGACAGGACCCATATAAAATGTTGTAAATAGCGGGAAAATGTACATTCCAATAACTTAAATATGGGGTTTTACTGTATTAAGATAAAGAGGAGAGGAGACAGCCTGTGACCTTAGGCTGCTCCGTTTGGATGCGGTTGTGGACATTTTTGCTTACAACTCGAGAACAGGAAATCCGCAGCATGTGAAATTTGTATGGTTGGTGAATGCATTTCGTATAAAAGTTCCATTAGCCTTTCGCAAAAATCAGCATAATGAAAACTAGTGTTTTTGAGGTCTGACTTTGACCCAACATTATTGTTTACAACTCACATTTCCGTGTACAGAAAGTTGTCTCTAATCTACATCCGAAGGTGTTAATAATGTGTTTGTGTGATGCACATTACATAAGTTTTTCACAAAACAAAAATCGGAGCTCAAACTTGAAGTGCTCGTAGTTCTGTAGCGGTTGAGGTTTCAACACGTTTATATAGACTATTTTGCACAGTACAAGCCAACAAGCCACCAGAAATTATGCACCTTTCGCGGGGCAGCCTGTATACATGAAAATTTCAGTTTAACACAAGCCACCTGAATCTCATTAGAAGAATGAATTTAAGAGTTAAAAGAATTTATTTGAATATTATGAGGCTTTAAAATACTTATTTTTCAAGTGAAGGCATTTATTTTGATTGCTTATAAAACATTAAACATTCATTACAAAATTAAATAAAAACTTTTCACCATGACATGAAAATAAGCTCTTTTAAAACATGAGAATTTTTAAAGCTTGCAATTACTAAAAATTTCAAATAACATCATGATTTTCTATATCCTGGCATCCAAAATCCAGTTAAGAGGCAACCCAATTCTTGCATTTTTTTATTTCACGCTAAAAATTGTGAATTAATTTATGAACTACAATCTTGATCAACAAGTCTTTCATTAAATTAATGGTGATTGTTATACAAAAAGTGTGGACTAAAGTAAACAGTGAATATTGGAGTACCAATTTGAACAAGAAACATTTATAATGTTCTTAATAACATAAATAACATGTTCTCTGACATCTTGATTATAATACACTTATGCCAATGTGAACACCACCAATTATGTGTTACACTCTAGATAATTTCAAACAATATACAATTTTTTTATAAAACTGCAGACAAAACTAAAGAATTTTCCAAAGGTTGCACAAGAAAAAACTATTTAGACATCAATCTAAAATGCATCGACAGTGCACATAGAGATATATATATATTTACACTTGCATGATAAAAATTTTGTATTCCAATTCAACAATGACACATCAAAACAAGCTTCTAATGTAGACAAACTCACCAGAACGATATGAGAATTATTTTACAGAGTTTCTCTTTCCTGATTGTATGTGTCGTGAAGATGTTTCTTAAACAGCGTTTGATTGCTCCACATTTCTGCTGCCGTGGAATTAAGGGGGCTATCGTTGTTTGGTTCTGAAAACAAAAAGTGCAATTTTTCAATAATCTTGATTCATAACACAAAGTAAAATCAAACCAAAATTGCATTTCAGCCAGTTGACATTCTTCTCCAGCAGTGTAACTGACCATCAAATAGGATCAATACAACTCATGGACTTAAAGATTTAACAAAAAATTTCCCAGATTATCTAATGCATTCAAAAACATCCTTTTGGATTTTCAACCACATACATAATTTGAAATTTTACTTCAAAGAATAGTAAACATTTATTATTGGTGAATATTATTGCCCCTAATTTTTGACTCCTCATTATAGGTCAAGCCAATCTTTTGTAGTCCATAAAAAACTATGGTAAAATATGCAAAACAAAAATAAAGGAATGGCTCACCTCCTAAGAGAGACTGGATAGACAGAAGAATTGTGCGCACATCATAAAGAGCAGACCATTTCTCCTTTAATATATCAAGGCAAATATTGCCATGAATGTCAACATTTGGGTGGAAGCATGGGGTAATGAATTTCACCACTGGAGCAGAATAAGGGTAGCTATTAGGGAAGTCTAGGCTAAGTTTAAACACCAAACCATCATAGACCTAAAATTAAAAGAAAATAGTCATTTATTGCTCCTATAAATAAAATACACAATCTGTGAAGCATTGCCGTATCACAATACATAAAAAGATCTGGAGATCTCAGCAGGACTGTGTTCCGCATCTTCCAAGTATAAAAATATTAAGATGCTTCAAGAACAAAATTTTCCGTGAAATATGGTTAGAAAAAATAGTTTATATTTAATAAAATTGAAGGAATGAATCAGTTTAAGAATACAAATCCATAACTCACTGTTCCTACAGGTCCATGAATTGTGCCTATCCATTTAAACAAATTTTCTCCTTCTGGAAACGCAGAAACACTTTTTTCGGTACTCATCTGAAAATTAGGTGTAATCTGATAAATAATTCGTATATTATTTGGAATAAAATCCATACATATAAAATTTAACTAACTCACCATGAGCACCATAAGTTCTTTCTGCAACCTGTAATTTAAAATATTGGTAATTAAAGTTTATTATTGAATAAGTTAAATAAATTAGAATGTTTCTGGGGAAGAATTGCAATATTAAATATTCCCATTTCGAATTCAAAAAAATTGAAACGCCAAATTTCAAAAGCTATCATTTCGAAATACTATTATCAGTAGCAGTATAAATTGCTGCAATTAATGTTATTTCATTCATTTAACTACATTAAAAAATAACAATTCGTAACAGAACAGCAACAATTCAAAATCCCGCAAGGCCTTTTGATTTGGTGACAGAAATCAAAAATAGTTTATAGTTACTGCAATTAATAAATATTCATACCTTTTCGTAACTGCATGGCTATCTTTTGATGGATTTTGTCTTTCTTCATTAGTTTTATTTGGAACAGCAGATGAGGTGTAAAAAGGATTAATATTCTGAGCCATTTTAACCTTTTTGATATTACTGGCAGTTACAAGCCACTACACCTCAACGAATTTTAAACGCGAGCCCAACCAATCGTAAAGCTTCATAACGTCACTACGCCACCTACTTCCGAGATAGATTTGTAAAACGGTTTTCGAAATAATCAATGTTTGTTATTGCATAGTTATGATCGAAGATTACTCTATGTAAATATCAAAAGATTATAATTTCAAACGCCAAGTGTATAGTGGGTAAAAATATTAATTTGACAATTTTTGAGATGCATTGCAACTTATAGCTAGCGTCGTCTGCTTTTCTTTATACGGTGATATATATAGTAGTATTTTTGGTCTATCTGTATTATCTTCAACGGTCGAGACGTCTTGTGATTGTTGGTAATAAAAATGTTAAAAGGAACGTATACGAAAGTTTTTATTAGTTGTCGTGACTTTTGTGGTTTTGTAAGATTTTTATGCCGGTTTAACTTAAGTGTGAACGTAATTAATCGACGATATGATAAGAATCAAATGGTGGCATATTCATTCCTTTAAAAATAATGCTCGTTGAGGTGAGAAATGTTCATACTATTGATGAGGTGGAGTCTGTCAGACTTACAATTTCATAAATCATTATATCGTTAAGTTTGGATGTAAATAAAAAATATTGGTAATTACAGTTTTTTGTACCGACTAAATATTTATAAATTGCAGAATTCCAATAATTATGTTTCAAACAAAATAAAAATCCAGCATTTAATGGAAAAGGTAATTTAGTGCATTGAATTAAAATATTAATATTTTCTCAATATGAAAAGAAAAAAATTATATTAACTTACAGTTAGTTATCTATTGAACCAGCAAACCAAGAATATAAAGCAACTGATTTTGTGGACAGGAAAAAAGCAATAGGTTAAACAAATCAATTTTTTCAGCACACTGCAGATTTTTCTAGCACACTGTAGATATCGGTTTTTTGCATTGACAGCATTCATTGGTATTTGGTTTTCCTTTGAAGTCTAGAAGGGCACAGGTAACAGTAGGTACTTTCTTTTTTTTAAAGTATTTTCTTCAGAGATAGGTTCTTCAATTTTCAGAATTTGTGCTATTCCACGATGGACATCCATACTGACTCTTGGATTGTTGAATTTCTGCTCCATATGAGGTTTCACCAGACTGAATTTCAAATTTTTCATAAAATCTTAGCATTCAAGTTTTTTATTATATTTGTAGCAGTTGTGTATAATAGAAGCATTTACTGTACTCATTTCCGAATCAGTTTCATCTTCACTAACAAGCACATCATCATCATTATCAGCATCACTGAAACCACTTCCTGCTTCATCCAACCATGTAGTAATAGTTTTCTCAAACTCAGAGTGCTCTACTGCCATGTTTTTTGACATTCCCGGTCGAATAGCCATTGTAAACCTTGAATGGCGGTGTTGCTTTCACTAAGCCTGACAGAAAGTCAAGGAATGTAAATTTAGAAATGTTCTGTGGTGTCATGCCAATTTCTTATCAACTATTCACTATATTCGGTGCTATTAATAAATCCAATTAACCCGCTAAAATCACAAAAGGAAAAATAATAAAAATCAATATTTTATATACCTAGCAAAGATGCCAAAATATTATAGGTATTATTTAGCAGTATAAATAAAAACACTAATCTTTTAAATTCAGTTGTCTTGATACTAGTAGCTGGATAAAGAGACAAAAAATACAACAATCACATGGAAGATGTTTCTTCTTTGACAGGTATGAAAAAACTGAGTGAAAATAGCGATGTAAATTTTGGAAATGACAAACAAGAAGTAAGTATGAAAGGGATGGGTTATCTCCAATGTGCAAAAATATGACCCCTTCTTTTTTGGGCAGAAAGGACACCCACAGGTGGTGGTGGGGTGTTGGATGTATGTCTCCTCTTGAAAACCATATTCATTCCAAGAAAAAAGTCTTATCTCCTCCATGTTGTCCCTAGTTTCGTGGATCCCCCATCACACCCACCTTAAAGCAGTCTTCTGCCCCCATAGTCCTACCAACTTGCATCTTACCATTACTTTTTTCAGTACTGGAAACAGTACATCATATATTAATTGGGGATCGAATTTCTTGGCAATCGCTACAACAAATATTTAAGTTTGCAGTTTCATATTCAATCAGTCTTACGTTCATTCGGATGGGCCACCGATGTCTACAACCTATTCGTCCACTACAATTGGCTATTTTTCTCAACAGGTTAAAATGTGAAATTGGCCTCAGAATAGGGTGAACGGATGTCCTCTTTTTAACCTTTGGGATACCAAGTTTTTTCTTACATCATGCACCAAGCAGGGTCCTTGGAAGACTCATTCTTTTTACACACTTTTATTTAACTCACTCTATTATCCGTATACATATAAAAGACAATGATAGATGAGTTTGAAAGTTTGCAATGCGAGATCTCCGAATCTACAGGACCGATTTTCAAAAAAACTTTCACTGATAGATTGAGTGGAATTTCGAAGAGGTTTTAGACTTAATTTTATTCTTCTAACATAAGCCATTTAAAAGATATGGCGATTTTTCTGCTAACACCTATTTTCTTATGCTACTTTATGACATTCGGCAAGTGGTGGGAGGGGTGAGTGAAAGAGGGGTGGGCGGTGGGAGTGAAAGAGGGGCGGGCAGTGGGAGAGGTGAATGAAAGAGGGGCGGGCAGTGGGAGGGGTGAGTGAAAGAGGGGCGGGTGCAATCCTGAATCGCACCCGGGCAACACCGGGTCACACAGCTAGTATATTTATATGAGATTCTTTCAGATCTTTCTTGCCTTATATCTTTCCCCTTATAAATGCTACAGGGCTGAAATTTCGGGTATATTGTTATTTCAGATGACCAATCCTATACTCATCTCCTTGCTGCCCCATATTTTCTGACAACTCACAAAATGGGAATTCATTCCATAAATGTGTCGCTAGTTGCATTCGTTCAGACTGCTTGAACAAAGGACTTCCTCTCACTGGTGGCAACTGCATTAGATCACCAAATAATAAAATGTTGAGTCCACCGAACAAAATTAATTTATCTTTTAGTTGCTTTGTGTGTGTTGGATGGAAAATCAGCTTCGTGGGCTATTATCGCAATACCATTACTCCCACAACTCATCATCATGCTGATTGCCCCTTTTAGCAGCATCGAAATCAGTATCCTGCATGGCAATTTCTTCTACATTTTCTTCAATGTCTTCAACTTTGAATGGCTCAAAGCTTTCCAGTTGTTCAAATGCATGTGCTTCATTGACTGCATTTTCCAGTTGTCGATCTCTTTGACATTGAACTTCCATATGTGCACTAGATTCTTTTAATTGATCTTCTCTTGCTAGGAATGCATCTTTAGCTTTTTCAAATCCCTCCATAAGTTCACTTTCTCTTCTGAATGGGGTGTGTTGGGCCATTAAATTGTAATAGTAATTTTCAGAATTGACATTCATTTTAAAGTAAGGGACACTAACAACAGCTTGATGATTTTTAATCTGCATTTTGCTCTTGTCTTGAAGTTCCAACAGTCTGGTTCTTGATTCGGTTGAAGGTCTTTGATAAGCATCAGCATCATTTGAATGTTCATCAGATTTTTTGCCATAATAAGTTTCAAACATCATCGCAAAATTCATTAACAGTATATTATCAAAATCATATATTGGATGCTCCAATGTCTGCAATCAAGAGGCAATGCAGAAAATGTAAAGACTTAGAAAACTACCAGATTTTAAACACAAACTAAAATATTTTAAGAATTTTCCTATATTGAAATAAGCTCAAAAATTCAATTAATAATCTTTGCGATTTTCTATAATCCAAAAAGTCAACTTTAAAATAAAAGAAGGCAAAAAAGGAGAGAAAAAAATATTTTTTTTTCAGTATATTCACTTTTATGTGCACTCAAAAGTAGAAAATAAATTTTTCTGCCCTCAACTTGAATTAAATTTGGTGTCCAGAATAAAAGTGGGTGGCAATGTTTATATTTATTGATGAAATAAAATTGCCATCCACTTTTATTCTGCACACCAAATTTAATTCAAGTTGAGGGCAGAAAATTTTATTTTCTACTTTTGAGTGCACATAAAAGTATATACTGATATTTTATTTTATTTATATTTCAAAGTTTTGCTTGAAGAAGTTTGCAAAGAAATTAAAAAAGCAGATTATGTAGCATTGATAGCCGATGAAACTACTGACGTGCCATGTCAATTTCAGTTAGTCATTGTATTACGTTACATTGTAGGTGGAAAACTGGTAGAAAGGTTCTGGAATTTTGTTAATCCTGATGAACATGATGCTTGTGTAATCACAGATTGTATTTTAAAACAACTCGACCCCCTAATTGGTGACAGTCCGAATAAACTTATAGCACAAACTTTTGATGATGCTTCTGTTATGAGTGGACATTTAAATGGCATTCAGAAACTGATAAAAGACAAGTAATCACTTGCTAATTTTGACTACCATAATCACAAAAATAAAAGGTAGATTTCAATTTACTGGATACCTCGTGGCTACGAATCTATTTGTGGTCGAAGAATTTGATAATTACAGCAAAAAATTCCCTGACACGTATCTCAGTGAAATAATTGAAAAATATCCTTTTTTGGAAAAAAAGAGACTGAAGAGTGAACTTCAAGTTTTTTTTTACGAAAGAATTGAGAGCAGTTTCTGGTCTAGTACCATTTCTGTCGCTAATTATGGGTGATGATTTGTGTGAAACATTTCAAGAGACAATAAAGCTTTTAAAAGTGTTGATCACGATACCAATGTCGACTTCAGAAGCAGAACGGTGTTTTTCAATGATGAAAAGAATAAAAACTTTTCTTAGGAATGCTATGAAAGAAGAAAGACTAAGTGCTTTAGGCATGCTATCGTGCGAAAAAACTTTTGTAAATAACATAGATAGCTTCAACAGAAAAGTTATTGATTTATTTTCTAACAAGAAAGATCACCGAATAGACTTTGTTTACTGCTCATTTTAGCTGCAAAACACTTTTTTCATTTACTCACAACAGTACATTTTTTGATAAGTAAAAAATTAAATAGTTTTTGTATTATAAATTTAGGTTTTTTTAACATATGTTGGCCCTATCAGTTGAAACAACCACTGGCCCACTTCTAACGCCTCTTGCGGCTGAATAGATGATTCTTTGAAACATTGTTTTAAAAGGAAGGAGTGATATCGGCATGGCCGGCCATGCTGATACTGCTCATTCATACTGTTGCGGCCCAGTGTCGAGTACAATTTCCCAGTCCATCAACGCGGATCTCTCAGTCATTTTAGTGAACTCTAAGTACATTAATTGGTGTTTTATTTAGATATTTTTAATACATAATAGATTTTTTCCTCGTTATTTAACATGAACATTGACACACTACTACTACATCATCAGCTGTGTGAGCAGGCATATAAGAACCCAGTGAAAGGAATAAAACAAAAAAGATGCATGACTATTTACTTTAACAAGATGTAATCATTTGAATATATATGAATTTTTACTGTGGAAATGTACCTACTATACATTATAATAAATATTTTTTTCTTAAAAACATGGTCATTTACTTAGAATCTGTAATCCGAACACCTCGATAATCTGAACATACCCTTGCATTAATTAGTTTGGATTATAGAAGTTCCACTGTAATTGTAAAGTTAAAAAAAAATTAATCCTGCTATAAGGTTTTTGTATGATTTGTAATTTTGTTTTATAGAATTGTATTTTACATAGTGAACATTTTTGTAATATATTTAAATGTTACAAATTTCATTTATGCATACAATAGTAACATTTCTGTTTTGGTGTTTCTCACAAAAAAATCGTTGGCAATTCTTGCACTTTACTTTTACCTTCAAATCAGTATGCTGATTTACACACCACCTCCTCACAACTTATTTCCTCTTCATGGTTCATTTCATTTTCATTAGAAAAATAATCATCAGTCTCCTCTTCAATTTCTTTCAAACTATCTTCCAGTCAGCGGCAGATCCAGAATATGTCTTTAGGGGAGGAGGGGGGGGGGGGAGTATACCAGATACATACATGTAATCACAGTATTCACATAAATTCTTTTTCATTTGATAAAAAACAATTAAATAAAATAAGATTATAACAAAATTAAAGTTTACAAGTTTTACTGAGTCGATTCGTAAATGTAAAGCTAATATTTTTTCGGTTCTGCTTCAGCCCCAATCACCCCCTCCTGGATCTGCCACTGCTTCCAGTTCCGAGACATTGTTCTCTACACGTATAAATTCACTCTCCTCATACTCAACTCTGCTAACAGTTCCTCAATTTCTTCGATGGCAAGTGCCATTCCTTGTTCTTTGGTATTCATTTTGAAAAAATTATACAATTTTAGAAAAATATATTAGTAAGTTGGGATTCTTTTGAGACACCAAAACTTCTTTTTTGCTTTTGGCAGTTCTCATCTCTTAATTTACCACATAAAATATTTTTGATTAACCCTTTCTTAATTGCCTTCCTCTAAATGAAAATGTAAATTTAATGAGGCTCTGCAAAAAATACATAAAATCTTTAAAATCACCAAAAATGAACATGAAGTATATTGCTCTATTTGTCATAAAACAATAGCTTTAGCAGTGAAAGGAAAATTAATTTGCAACAGTATTTGAATTCAGCCAAGCATTAGAAAAATAGCATATCTGACAATATATCAGGAAAAATTACAAATCATGTTGTCATTAAAAACAGCAAGGAAACTGAAAGTGAGGCAACTTTAAGCTTTCATACAGTTTGCCATCACTTTAGTTATTGATTGGTGGATTGGACAAATAAGCTACATGCAAAATTATTTGGCAATTCTTAAATAGCCACTAAAATTTCATCAGCTGAAACCAAGACAGAAACAATTGTCAACCAAGTATAGCATGATATTAAGTACATTGGGGATATGTTCCACACGCAATTCTAACTCCCCTCCAAGATGATCTTCTTTCGATCCATAACGACTTGGATTGATTTTTACAATAATTTCTTTTATTTAATTCTTGCATGTAGGGGAAAGGAAAATAGCATTATTTATGCCATTTGGAGGAATAGTTTCCTCAATAGATGTGTCACCAAAATGTGCAGTAACCAACTTATCCACAGATTCCAAAAAAGGTTTGCTGAATTTATTAGCAATTTCAATTGGCTCAGTAATTGTGCTATCCCCAAAACTTAGCATGTTTATTACAAGTATTATGACCAAGAGTATTATTTATTATGTTCCAAGCAATTATTTTTTTATTGGTCCAGGAGGTCTAGTACAGACATAGGACATATCAGAGAGAATACATACATAGAATCACATACATGCACAATAAGTAAAATAATATGTTATAAATACAGGTATTTTTCATGAAGGTATTCAACCACTGAGTAATATAAAGTGTTTGATGAATACTTTTCAACTGTGGTTTTAAACTGATTTATATTATTTATGGATTATATATATATTGGACTTATCATTGGCAGAGTTAATAAGATCTACATTATATAACCTTTTTGCATCAGAAACTGATGTGTTGGATTTTTTTCTTGGAATTGTATGGTTCTTTGTCAACAGCATTATTGGTTGATTTGTATTTAGAAAAAAATGTTTAAGTTCTTTAGATTTTGCTACAAGAGTCAGAATGATCAAATGTTTAACCTTCTTTCTGTTAGTGTTCCTACTAGTAAGGGGAAAACATAGATTGAAATAACAAGATTGGAAAGGTGTACTCCATGTCGGAGTACACAGAGTTTCCAAATGCGTTCTTTGGGATTTCACAATGTTCTCAATATTTTTCGCTCAGACGAGAAGCTAGTGATGTACATTGTAAAATACATGTAGGTCTTCATGTAAAGTGGTCGTAATTGTTGCCTGAGTTTAAACAAAGGAACATTGTAAACTTAATGTAGGTCATTTACAGTGGTCGTAATTGTTGTCCGATTTTAGCCAAAATTGGCGGTCGACCAATTTTAGCAGAACTCTGCAAGACCAAATTTCATCAAAATATGTCCAGTGGTTCCCGAGTTCAAACATGCGGACAGATGGATGGAAACGACCTCCCCTAATTCCCTAAATTCACTTCGTGCATTTCGTGCAAAGAACGCATAATAATTGAATATAGCAAAGAAGTTTTCAAATTTTTTATCAACAGAGGCCACACAGTAAACAGTATCCCAATTCAGATCCTGAAGGTAGATACTAAATCTATTCCTATTAAGTGAGTACATAGTATCTTCTTTGTGGAAGAATTCTAGGATTGCAGTTTGTACCTGCAGAACAAGGCAGATAAAGTAAGTTATCAATGCCCAGTGATAAGAGAGGCAGTTATCTTTAGTAAAACTATCATTAACTTTAAGACTTATGAAGATATATCGATAGATGATGAGGAATTTGAGGTAACTCTAGTTGGTTCAAGTACTGATGGATTGTTATTATGAGCACAAAGAATGTCAAGTAGTTGCAAGGTCATGCAACTAGAGATACTGACATCTACATTAAAATTCCCATATGCTATAATACTTACGGAATGCCTTGAGACAAGAACAAGGGTATACATTATATTATCCTTGAATAAGCTAAAATTACCATTGGGTGATCTGTAATTACACAAGATTATGATGACAGTTATCAGCCATTAAATCAACAGCACAACATTCATAATAAAACTCAAAATAATAAATAAATAAGCATTAATTTAATACTCAGATGTTAAAGTTATTTTTAATGAAAATTTTATCAATATTTGTTGGAAATAAAAATAATATTTTACATAAATAAGGTGTTTCTTAAAATTTTACCATAGGCACCATATCTTCCAACTACATCTCTGATTTCATTGCTACCTTCGCAAATAAACACGAAATGGTTTTGCTTAAAAAAAGAATTATCAAGCACCTTTTGTGGTTGGAATTGGGGTCCCTGTCTGTGAGGGGCACCAGCTGACCAGCATTATCAAAGTGATTCTATATGTTCTCAATACTTACAGCTATTTCTCATTTTACAAATTTTTGCTTTTACGTCATTGACACTTGAGTTATTGAATGTTTAATTTATAATTTTTTTGCTTTTATGAATTTTGCAAAAATCAATGGCCCCATATGCACATATGTTCCAAAGGAGGCAAGATTCAAGATATGCTATCACAAACTGGTCATATACTATTATTCCCCCTAAGGGGACATCCTTGTGACTGTCGGATGGTTTCAGGAAATTGGATGATACATATGGAGAAATTAAAAAAATTTAACACACAAATTCATACATTTTTTAAAATTTTGATAATAAAACTTTAAATGTTGAAATGTTAGCCATGAAAACCTTATTTTGACTTGATTTTCACTTATATGACAGCTCAGAATATATAGAAAACTTCCAATTTAAACTCTAATCCAGCCCACTGAAGAATTGGCAACTTTCAATGCGGCCCGCCAAGGGATTCGCAACCATTGATGTGGCCCGCCATTAGAATATTTGGGCACCTCTGCCCTAGATTGTTTACACTGCAACAGAAATTTTGTAAAATTTAATGTTAGTCTTAAAACTCAAGGTGACAGCAAAAAAGAACAATGCTGGACTAGTTGGAAAAAAAGAGTACAAAATTATGTGTTATGTGATCCGGCAAAATCATCTGTCAAATCTTTCACTTTATTTGGTGTCTTAGGTTGACTGTATTCTCTATTTGCTGCCTCAATTAACTGTTGGATGATCTTAACTGATCATGTCAAATCTTTTACCTTAATACTACTCAGCAACATGCATTGGGAGGCGAAAATTGCCAGTGTAAAAGCTCTCTTTTTATTATTATTCTTTATTGGTTCATGAGATCTTAGCAAAGATATAGAACAAGTCAAGAGAAAAAATTACATAGAAGTACACACAGTATGACAAATGCAAAAAAGAAATTAAAATAAAAAATATTTACATTTTTTGTGAAATCATCCATTTATGAAATCCTCAGGGCAATGGTACACAAATATAAAACTCGTTAAGTACAATAGAATATTAAAGGGAAAGTTACTACAACTTTACCTTAGCTTATCATTTAAAAATTCACTGATACAGTAATAAGATTTACCTACCAATAAGTTTTTTAGTTTATTTTTAAATTGATTTATAGGTAAACACTTAAGATCTGGGGGAAGTTGGTTAAAAATTATTGAGGTAGAGTGGTGTGGTACCAGAGGTACCAGATTGACAATGTCCAGGTTGTCACAAATTTCTGAAAGAATACAAAGAAAATAAATGGTTTCGAGAGAGCTATTTCAGCTGCTATGGAACTTGCTATTGACCTTAAAGTCGAATCTGAATTTGAAAGTGTGAAATGCCATTTTGACTATGAAGCTCATGACATCAGAGAAAAAATTTGAAATTGAATTTTTCAACATGTTACTCGATACAGCTTTGATGTCAACTAAAGAAAGATTCGAGCAACTGCATCAATGTGTGGAAACATGGAGTTTCCTGTACAACATTAACGAATTACCGAAGAAAGAAGAGCTTAAAAAGCACTGTGCAGATCATCAGCTGGCTTTGTGTTGGTTCGGATGCAGATATCAAAGGAGCTCATCTATGTGATGAATTACTTAGTATTCAAGAATTTGTAAGAAATCTTAAAGACCCCATGCCGCTAAATATTTTAAATTTCATTAAAAAGGCTGACATGGAAGACCTGTACCCTAATATATGAGTTTCTATTAAGGATTTTGTTAACCATGCCTGTTTCCATCACCAGTGGTGATAGGAATTTTCCCAACTCACACTCATTAAGACTTATTTAAGATCATCCATGCCCCAAGAAAGATTGAGTTCTCTAGCTACTCTTTCAATTGAAAATGCCATCACTCAAAACCTGGATTTCTCCGAATTGGTCAAAACATTGGCAAACAAGGAACCGAGAAAAGTTAACTTTTATTAAAACATTTTTGTGAGTACATAACTTTCCATAGTTTATACTTTTTTCTATTCCACTTAATATACTTAATTTTTATGTATAAATCTATTTATTAAGGTTATTACGTCTGTTAAAAAAACAATTACATAAAAACATTATCAATATGAAAAAAAGGGAGAGCACCGAGCCAAGAAAAGTTTTGCTCAGGGTGCCAAAATTGTTAAGGCTGGCCCTGTGACCATGTAAAATGTCTAGGAATCTAATAAAAAGAGGCCAAAGCCAAACTGTAGTGCTATAGATGGTGATAGGATAGCATTATGTTTACCAAAATAGTAACTAATATATGGCAAAGAAATTTTAAGTTGTAATATGTATTTTTGTTTTTCTTAGATGCAAGTCAAGAGCATAATTATTAATGTAAATCTTAAAAAATAATTGATGCATTTGCAAAAGAATTTCAAAAGAAATTTTCAAACTAGTAAAATAGAATTTTTTATTTTATCACAAAGTTAGTATTTTGTATATACATATTAGAAATATTCATTAATATTTCATTTTTGAATTGCTTTACAGTTCAATTTTTATTTAGGTGTGTGCCCAGTGTGGAATGCAATTGGACACCACTGCGCCATGTATGTTCAAAGACGATGTTTGTGTCATTAGCAACGAGCTATGAAAATGGCAACTGCAACCAATTTATGAAGATGATGGCAAGCCCAATACTATCAAATGTGAGTTAATAATATGTATTATAATAGTTTCGATGTAATGTTTTGGATGGGAATTAATAGGCTATATTAGTAATATCCAACCTATGGCTCATGGACCAGATACAGATTGTGAAGCCTTTTTGTGCAGCCTCCAAACTACGATGAAAAAGCAATCAAAAGAATTTAACATAAATTCATGCATTTTTATGAAATTTTGTTAATAAAACTCTTAATAATGAAATGTTAACAACAAAAACCTTATTTAGACAGGATTTTAACTTATATTGCACCTCAGAATATATAGGGAACTTACCATAATTCCATCTGCTGAAGAATTGGCCACTTCCAATATGGCCAGCTGAAGGATTCACAACCACTGATGTGACTCACCATGCAGAATATATTGGATGCCACAGCTATACTATACTACCATTGATTTCAATCAATGACATAAACATAAAAAAATGTCATAATCTTAAAATGCAAAATATCCTATTTATTTAAAAGAGTGCATAACTACTATTATTTATTGTAATGAAAATGTATTTTATATTTTAAATATTTATCAAATTCCTGTTAATTATTTGGAAAATTATAGGCGAGCGAAGCGAGCCGTCAGAGTTGCGCACCATTAGGAGCCAGGGACAGAGCCTCTAGTATTTTAAAAACATAGTACATAGTTTTAAATTGAGTCTTAACTAGGATACGGCGATGATAGAATTTGCCATTGGCGCCACTCGGAAAAGGCGCCAAATGGTACTCACAGAAGATGTGAAAAAATATCTTTTGGTTAAAATAAATATATAATTGATGTTCAAATATTACAATTAATTCAAATAAAATGAAATTTATTTATTAAAACAATGGAAAATTAACATTCTACAAAGTATTTTTAAAGGCACGTACTGAAACTCTGCTGTTGGCGCCAAATTTTTCTACGACACTGTTAATTGGCTATTACAGGGGTCTTCGGTAGCCTTTGGGCCTTTGGCCTTTGGCCAATATCGGTTAATATCGCCATTATTAAGGTTTGTCGGGCTAAAGTGGTCCAGAGCAGCATAGGATCCATAGCTGGTTTGCAGGATAGTTCTCAAACATTAGATTGATTTTCAAAAATCGGCTCGTGCCATATGATATATAAAATAATGCAATTAGTCTAGTCGGTCTAGTAGTTAAGGAAACGATTGCATAATCCACTAGAAAGATAGAAATACAGTTATCGAGTGTTTAGCGTCTCTCTGTTTCTCCCAAATTAACCTTACACACTGAATTGCAACTATTCTTCTGCTAATGTTCGCGATTTGAATTAAGTTTAGATTTTGGTAATGAGTCACATAGTAACTGTTGAAGTACAGATTGCAATGACCTAAAAATGGCTACCAGCCTACGAGTGAAATGACGGGTTAAGAATACAATAATTTTAATGTCTACTTAATTACTTGAGTTCTGTCAAACTGATTAGTAATGAATGGCCGATGGCGATTACTTTGTGCGATTAATGAATTTGCATAATCGAAACTGCGGATGGGTTATAGGTTATTTTAGTTTATGTTTCATAAATTTATTTAATTTGATTTAAACTAGTGGCAATGTTTTCTTGGATGACGTGAATTCGCTAGTAAACCTTAAGTAATTCTGTTATTTAATTTCCTAACTGACTAGTTAGAAAGACCCATCCAATCAATTTAATATGAATAATCGGTGATGTTCAGTTTGATAAATTACACTTGCTACTTAACTATTTTCAGTATCTGTTTGAGTTTTTTTATGATCAGTATTGTGTTCCATTGCATACAATTGAAATATCCCAGCCGATGATAATATTTGTTTCTGAAGTTTATAATTTGTTTGTCGAATGGTGATGTTTAAAAGCATGAAATGTATTCTGCTATTCCTTCATTTATTTCTCTTTCATTACATAAGATTTTATGATCAGGTTTTCTACTTTCTGAAATTTAGTCCTTACTCAGCAAATTATACAGTACTTCACTCGAATTGAGTTCTATTAGATTAACGTGAGTATTGCATTTAATAAAATGAATTTGGAAGTCATGACTTTTAACGTCATCTTCATCCTTTGGAGTTGTTATTTGAACGATTGACAATGGGCAAGCGTTTGGAAAGCACCTGGCAATGAAATTGATGTTCAGGTATTTTAAATGCAGTAATTGCTAATTCGATATGTATAATGGATTTTTCATCACCTGGGTTAGTTATAATTTGGACGATAATTTTAAGATGCTGTTATAATTTACTGATGTTACAGATGTCTTATCACCTCCATCTTTAACAGTTTGATGATCATTACCTTGAATTACATTTGTGAATTTGGTAGAAGAACGATTTATTTTACCAATAGTGTTGTTATTATTTACATTGCTTTGCAAGTACCAAATTGCTTAGAAATTATCTCATTGTGCATTCTATTATAATTATATCAATTTTTAAATAAATTTTAGGTTCATAGGAAAAACTGGCAGAGCAACCCACCATCCTCTTTGGTGCAAGGGAACTGAAAAAAACTAACTGACAATTGGCCTTATAGGCTAAATCAGCTTGTTGTCTTAAAATTAGCAGGAATATGAGCTACTTGTTTATGGTGGGTCTGAAGCAAGAAAAATTAATCTAATGTTTTAATTTCTTTCTCCTTGTTCAAAATATTTCAGGCTATGAAATATCATATTTATCCGAATATAAGATGATTCTGGGTGTTTTGGGGTGGGATGCGATTATATAGCCTCTCCCACTCAAATGTCAACCTCACCTCACAGACGAGGCTCTGGCGTCCGAGTGACTCCCGGGATAAGGAGTCCCCCCCTCTACCAAATGCCAACGGCCTATTTAGGGGCGGATGAGAAGGTGGAGGGGTAGGGCACCCTCTTGCCCTTGGGGTGGGAAACTGCCCCTAAAGGCGGAGGAGCTATTTTGATAGTCAACGGCATAGGATGGAGAAGGCAACAGGAAACCACTCCATTAAAGATCCTATTGGATATCCCGAGGGTAGCAACCATGGAAGGTTTTAGAAAGGAATTTGTTACTGATCATGGTATTCGGAACCCAAGATCCGGCAGGGGATGTAACAGGGCTTCCCAGGTCGTTATCCAACGAAATCCCTGTCAAAACGTCAAAATAGGTACTTGGAACGTCAGAACATTACTAAAAATAGGTAAATTAGAAGAAATAAAGAAAGAAATGGAGAAAAATGAGATTGATATCTTAGGTTTATGTGAAACAAGGTGGCAAGAGAAAGGAGATTTTTACAGTGATAAATTTAGAATAATTCATAGTGGAGGTGAAAAGAGAGGAAGGAATGGAATAGCAGTCATTATTAGTAAGAAATGGGCAAACAGTGTTTGCAATACATATCACATAAATGATAGGTTGTTGATGGTAAGAATGAGCACCGTACCAACGGATACAGTGATAATACAAGCATATTTCCCAACAAGTAGTGCAGAAGAAGGAGAAGTAGAAAAGGTGTATGAAGAAATAGAAGAACTTATAAAGATGACAAAAGATAATGTAATAATAATGGGAGACTTTAATGCTGTGATTGGATCTAGTCGAAATAGTAGAATGGTAGGAAAATTTGGTTTAGGTGAAACAAATGAAAGGGGAGAAAGATTAATTGAGTTTTGTGAACAGAATGAGATGATGGTATCAAACACTTTCTTTGAAGTTCCCAAAAGAAGAAGATACACATGGGAGGCGCCAGACAGAAGAAGGTTTCAAATAGATTATATTTTAGTAAAAAGAAGATATAAGAACCAGGTAAAATCGTGTTATAGTTACCCAGGTCCAGATGTAGACAGTGACCACAAGCTAGTCATGGCAAAATGCAATATTAGGTTTAAGAAAATAAAGAGAACAGTTAAAAAGAACTGGCATCTAGCAGGGACTGAAAGAGTTACCAACGGCTAAGAATTACCAAGAAAAAACAAATGAGTTGATGAGAAATTATGAAGGACAACTTAGTTGGGAGGAATTTAAAAAAGGGGTTATTAAAGCTACAGAGGAAGTTATTGGAAAGAGAAAATTGGAGCCTAGAAAACCTTGGATGACTGAGGAGATACTGATTTTAATTGAAGAAAGAAACAAGTTGAGGAAGAATGGAAATGATGAAACTTATAAAAACGTTAAGAATGAGATTATTAACAAATGCAGAGAAGAAAAAGAGAGATGGACCAAAAAGATAGTGAAGGAAATTGAGGAAGATACAAAGGGAGGAAGGCAAGACAAAGCATACTTCAAAATTAAAACTCTCCAGTACAAACCAAGAACTAAATCGGCAATAGTTAAGGATAAGGAAGGAAATATGATATGGGAAAATGAAAAAGTATGTGCCTCGGTGGAAAGAATACATAGAAGAATTATATAGTGGAAGAAATGTTGGAGATGGATGTAGATTTATTGAAAATGAAGAGGAAATAAGAAATGACGAGCTAGGCCCAACAATAACCAAAGAAGAGTTTTATAAAGCTATTAATAATCTTAATTCAGGCAAGGCAACAGGTGTCGATGGTATACCTGCAGAACTTTTGAAGAACTTAGGGGAGGAAGCAAAAGAACATTTCTTTAAAATTATAAAAGATTGTTACGAAAAAGGAAAATTACCTGATGACTTTATAAAAAGTAAAACTATAAGTTTACCAAAGAAGGGGAATGCAGTGGAGTGTAGTAACTACAGAACAATTTCACTACTTTCGCACGCCTCAAAAGTTTTAATTTATATCGTGAAAAACAGAATAAAAAGGAAAATAGAACATTATATTAGTGAAGATCAATTTGGATTTAGAAGTGGGAGAGGAACGAGAGAAGCTATATTAGCCCTCAGGGTGATAATGGAAAGATGTTTAGAAATGAACAGGACATTATATTTAACGTTTATTGATTTGGAGAAGGCCTTTGATACAGTTAATTGGGAACTGTTGTTTAAGACTATGAAAAAAATAGGTATTGATTGGAGGGACAGAAGATTAATTTTTAAGCTTTATCAAAATCAAACTACAAGAATAAATATAAATGGATTAGAGAGTGAAGCAAAGATAAGGAAAGGAGTAAGACAAGGATGTCCGCTATCTCCATATTTGTTTAATATGTTCATTGAAGAAAGTATAGAAGTTATGAAGGAAAAGACAAAAGACATAAAAATAAATGGAGTTAGAATACACTGCATTAGATTTGCAGATGACATTGTAATATTCAGCGATTCAAAAAGAGAAATGAATAAAATGCTGAAAGTATTATCGGACACGTTAAAACAGTGGGAATTAAAGATAAATATCAAGAAAACCAAATTGATGGTTATAGGCAAAAGTAATGCAGGGACAATATCAAAGATCAAAATAGACAATCAGGAAATTGAGCAGGTGAAGCAGTTTTGCTACCTAGGTAGTACAATTACTGAAGATAATAGATGTGTACAGGAAGTGAAAAGAAGAATAGCACTTGCAAAGCAAGCTTTTCAATGCAAAAGGAACCTACTGACAAGCAGTCATATGAATTAGGAAGTAAGGAAATCCTTTGCAAAAGCTTTTGTCTGGAGTACCTTACTTTATGGTAGTGAAAGTTGGACGTTAGGAAAGAGGGAGAGGTCCCGTCTGGAAGCGACAGAAATGTGGATATGGAGAAGATTGATAAAGACAAGTTGGACAGAGAGAAAGACAAACCTTGAAGTTTTGGAAGAAGTAAAAGAAGAAAGGAAACTGATCAGAGGAATGGAAGAAAGGAAGGCAAAATTTTTAGGCCATGTGATTAGACATAATGGATTAATTGTGAACATCTTGGAGGGAAAACTGTTAGGGAAGAAAGGAAAAGGCAGACCAAGAAAGAAATACCTAGATGACGTGGAGTCAGTGATGGGAGTTGAGAAATACGAGATGTTGAAGAGAATGGCAGAGGACAGGAGTTCATGGTTGCAGCGACAAGGCTTAGCCTTTAGATGAAGAAGAAGATGATTCATATATAAGACAACCCCCCAAAAATCTGTTGTAGAAGGAAAAAAGTAGTTAACTTGAATATAAGATGACCCATTCACAAAATTTTCAATTACGTACAGAAGAACAATTTTCTAGATACATCATTTAAGCTACACCATATAATACAACAAGGATAAATGACAAAAATAAACAAAAGATATCCCTAGAGATCCATCCCACAACCAGTCAGGTTAGGCCTCACTTTCCTCATTAATATCACTTGGGTGCCATAGAATGGCATCTTCTGTTCCATCCATATTATTCAAAATCATTGACTGCAAATCGTCGATGTCTTTGACCACACAAATATAAAATGACCATTCATTTTTCAGAAGGAAAAATACCTCATATTCAGATAAATACAGTAATTTGGAGCAGGATAAACTACAGTTCACTCATGGCTTTAGCTGTGATAGGTATTGTTTAAGCTCGTTTCTCTTAAATTCATATTTCTGTTTTTAGTAATTTTTGCTCATTTTTTCATAACTTGATTGTGATTAGAGCTGGGAAGTTCCAGTTCTCACCTTAAATTTTCGAACTCATTCTGTACCGGGTTTGGTTCTGGAACCGTTCCTAGTTTTAAAGAAATGTGCTTTTTATTGATAAAATGTGAGATGAATTACAACTTTTTTCAATTACATTAAGATGTTATGAAAGTTTCTTATAAGTAATGTGACCAAAGGTCATCTTTTGAAAGAAAATTTCATTTTTTAATTAAAATATTTTCCCCCTCTTTTTTTGAGTCTTTCTTCTGTCATCTTTGTTTAGGTTCAAAATATTGAAATTGCATTTTTATGCTTTCAATTTTTTTATTCACCCAAAGATGCTAATATATTTCAGTATACATTTGCGTAGGTTCAGTTATCTTCCAAATGGTTGGCTATACAAATATCAGGCATTTTCAGGTGAACCTCTACGAGAGGGGTGAACAGACTTTAGTTAATAGCCGGCCACTTTTGCTGTCAAAAGATTCATAAACTTTTCTCAAGTAATTGTCTTAAAAAATCATATTTGATTAATTAAACAAATTAATTATGTAATAATATTCTCCTAATAGCTTTCTTTCTTTGGATTACGGACGATATTAAAATATCAAGAATCGACTTCCAACAAATTATTACATTTTTAAGGGAACCATTCCAGAAATTTTGACAGCATAGTTCTGGTTCCGACAATTTTTCTGTTCCAATTTTGGATCAAGGAACAGGAACCATTTTGGAACTTCCTTTTTCCAGAACTAGAACTTGCCCATCTCTGATTGTGATACATATTATTTAAATCCCATGAAGGAATCCAGGATTGCTCTAACTCTTGAATCAAATCTTGATATAATCCAACAGATAGTGGAAAGACAGCTGAGGTGCTTGGGCATTTATATGTGGTCGAGTCAAAAAGCTCCACATGCTGCATGTGCTTGACAATGGATCCACATGTGCATTATTATCAAGCACTTTTAGCTAATAAGAGACAATCTGTAATTATAGTATTACTAATTTCTTTGTTATAAGCTATGGTGTATTGTTGGTGTTTGTGCAGTTTCAAAGTCGGACTAATGTTCTTAGCTCATTTTATGGTGATAATTAATAACATTAATTGTATCCTTCCTCAAAATATTACGCTCTGGTTCAGTGGACTTACCAGTATTTGTAGAGCTGCTGGAAGCAATCCTGGAATGGTTCTTTTAGATTGGTATGCAGCTCTTGCGTTGCTGCGATGACTTCTCCCTCACAAAGCTAATTTTAAAATTCCATTAAAACACTGACTATACTCCACATCTTACAAAAAATAAATGTAATATATTAGCTGAAGGTTGGTTGTTGATAATAATGTGTACATGATCTGTGGTCAAGTGCTTGTTGCGCACTGGTCATGTGCTTGCTGCACACACTGGTCTCTCGGGTAATTTTTTGCCTGTATCATGAAAAATAAAGAAATCAGCATACGCTCAATAAAGAAAGATTAAAAAAATAGAAGAGATGGTTGCTCAGTCATGTAATCCTCCCTTTTATTTTGTAATGCTATTTTCATGTATGGGTTCATTTTACACAGCATTTTCGTTATAATTATTGGAGGACCAGGTGTATATGAATTGTATAGAGAAACCATTGTGATCATGAAAAATTATGAGATTTGAAGGAATATGGAGATTTAGGTCCACATGAATGAAAAAGTAGCTTTTAAAATTCCTTTCCTCAGTATGCAATTTGTGCCAAAATGTCTGCTGAAAGGATCTCATATCTATTGATAGTATTAACCAGAATGGTGACAAAACAAATTTTTATGCCTTGCTACTGCTTATTTCCCGCTTCCGACATTGTGACAATCCTGCTCGGGTTGTCTTTCCTTCCCCAGCTATATATCTTCCCCTGCCAGTCATTGGCTCATTAGGTTACCGTAAGGCACTGGGAAAGGATTTCAGTGCAAAGGTATCTTTAGAATGATGATGGAAATTGGAGATCATAGATTCTTTTGTGATAGGTATTTGCTGGAATGTGGACATGGAGAAAAAGTTCTGCCATGACTTAAGATTGTCTGGGTAGATATTCTACCATGAACAAACAGTTTCAGATTATGGTATTTATTATCTTCCAGAAACAGGTATCCTCAAGATACACCAAAAAGAACCAATAGCCCTTCAAAAGTGAGATTGGTTTTAGAATATGGTGTCAAGTGTGGCACGTGTTTGTCACATACGGATCTATGATCTGCATTGCACTGAGGCCTTCTTAGAGCATGATTTCTAGTGATTCCTGCAAAAATACCATTGATTATAACCAGTGACATTGTATGAACTAGAAGTATATGGATATTAGATAGTTGATGTGCTCATTTTTCAAAGGAATAGACTCATAATATCTGATTTTTAGCCTATTTTTCAGAATGGAAATAGGCTTATAGTTTTCTTCGTTGTGTCTCTCTGTCACCCACTATTAACTTTTGGACCAATAGACCGATTTTTATGACACTTGGCGGAAATCTCTTGCTCCTGAGAATAGTTTTTGTTGCAAAGGTTGCAAGTCCCAGGTTAGATTCCAGGAACTATCCTTCTCATTTGATTTAAATGGGAAATCTGAATTTAATCGTGCATGTTAAAATACCTTAGACTTCTAATATCAGAGCAGGATTTTTACTAGTCTCTGAGGGAAGGAATGGAGATTCTAGTTTTTATTGTAGAATTTTGCTTCATATTTTCTGATTTTTTTACTTTCTCATACAATGCTTTAGCTATGATATGATTAAGGTGGCATTTGCTGCAATCACTGTTTGCAGAAGGCAACAAACAAAACAATACCTCAAAAAATGCCCAAGTTTATTTTACCTTAAATAAGTATTAATTTAATGCTCAAATTTTAGTTATTTTTTAGACAAATGGCATTACTCTTAATTAAATATAGGAAAAATGAGATTCCATATAATTAAGGTGTTAACTAAAATTTTGGCATATGTGCTGGGTCTTGCAACTGTGTCTCTGTTCTCATATTGTAAGTATAGAAAGAAATTATTGTGATAGTGAAACAATTTAAAGAAGTGTTTCTCATTCATGTTCTAGGAGTGTGGAATACAAGCCTCCATTTAGTAATGCAATTCTTTGCGAATTATAATCTAATTGAACATTTTATTATTCAGTTGACGTATGTTGTTTGTCTTGGGGTTTTTTCTTTTTCCTCTTATCAAGCATGTTTTTATAAAATGCATCAATCATGTCACTGGGCTCTTCTTTCTACCAGTTCGCTTGCTCTCAAGTCACCACTGGATGCATTTTTATAAATTTTGTATTTATGATTTATTTGCATGTAGAAGCTGAAAATGATGTTCTTTATTCAAATCACCCAATCAGGACAGGCACCTTTCTGGATACAGAAATCAAAATTTATTTTGTATCTCCTGAGATTAATGTTAGCAATTTATGCCATGCTTTCTGCATGCAGTATTCATACTTCTTGAAGATAATTTTAGTTGTGATGTATATTGTGAAATTATATTAGTGTCTAATGAAGTGTATTGTTGATACAGTACTATACAGACAAATTTAAATCATTTTTTTTAACAGCAACTTTTTTTCATATCATTGTGTTTAACATGCTAATTGTTTGAATATATGTAGTTGTATGATTCATTTTTATAGCCCTTCATACAGTAAAGTTAAAAATGAAATGTTTATTTTAAATAATCTAGCAATTTAATAAACACTTGCCTTTTTTATAAAGCGCAAACAGAAGAATTTACATCTAGTAACTTAGTTATAATTACCGAGGCTCTAATGAATAATTTTAAAGACATTATTCAAAAGGAAGAAAGCATAGATGTCTTGCAGATATGAAGTGGCAATTGAAGTGTTTCTTAAGATTTTACATGTTACTGACTTGTTTTCTCCTTAAATTGATGTAAAGAATTTAATCTTATATTGCTTGCTTTTTTCTGTGCATTTTTATTGAGCCTGATACTGCAGTTTTGTTTCTTTATTTTAGATTTATCATGTTATTGCTTTGTTTATAATTTCTCTATGATTATTTATTTTTATACTAAAGATTTATATGGCATTAAATATATTTTTCTAGGCTTTATTCTAGTTTATTAGTTTAATAATAAACATTAAATCAGTAATATGAATTTAAAAGTTCTAGGAGTAATTATTTTTATATATTTTATTAACAAATCATTTTGAGAGAAACAAAAAGTAGCAAATAACAGCAGTTATTTAGCTAAATTAGTTTTACCTGTAATAAAGATGAATACATAATGTCCTCAGAAAATTTTTGTTTACATAATAATGGCAAATTGACATGACTTATAAACTTATACTTTCCATAATTTGCAACTTTTTTGATGCACCAAATTTGTAAAATAAGACAATACAGTGGTTGCTTATTTAGAAAGAATGACTAATTTGCAAATCATGTGGTACCCTCTTCAAATTAATTACTTTTGTGACAGTATATATGCTATTAGCTTCTTTTTGTTTTTAAATTGTTTCAAATAATCAACTTAGTAAGGTATACACTTTGTAACATTTCAAGATATTGCTCTTTTACTAAAATCTGTCGAATAATTTTATAACGTTATCAAAAAACCAGTCTTGGACTAAAATATTTCCAAAGATTCCTAAATAAATTTGGGTAATATTTTGCTCATTTCTAGTGTTAATTTTCATCTGAAAAGCATAAATTTAGTATAATAAAATTAAAATTTATTCATTCAAATACAGCAATAATCATCACATTAGTCTTTGAATATGTACATAACTACCTTTTATGAAGGGTGAAAAGCATTATCTTTTGCTATTAATATATTTTTCTAGAATTTTATTTACAACACATTAAAATACTTGGTACTTGGTCATTTTCCTAATTAAAATATAGCTATGCATTTTACTTAACTCCTCTTATAAAGTCATCACCACAGTGATCTGGTGTTACACAAATTCCTGTTTTACTAATCATAATTATCAAAGTAAATACTTCAAATAAATGTTTAGTTACTTAAAATTTGATTAAAATAATAATGCTCTAAGTAATGCTAAAAGTCTTTATACCTATATTCAGCTAACAGCTTAAGGAACTGTTGTCAAAGATTTCAGCTTATAAGTACATGAACACAGTGTTACTACTATGATGTTTATCTAACAATATTTCACACTTTGGAAATGTTGAAACAGGTCTTGTTAAAACTCCAGAAAACAGCTAGATTATTAGCCAAACCAGATGAAAATTTTCCAAAATCTTTCATAGGATAGTAATAATCCTATTTTTTAAATTTTCTTATGTATCTCAATTCTGTTTGTTTGCTAGCATAATTTAAATCAATTCAGCCCTGGAAGAAGGTTTTATGTAGTATCACATTTGTTAATATTTCATTAATAATTGAATGTTTCAAATGCTAAATTTCAATATCACTAGTTATTAAATATTGGTGAAAACAATTTGATTAAACAAGATTTGATAATGTGCAAGGCAGATTTGATGCTAATTATTAAAAAAAAAAATAAGCTGCCAAAGTATTGAAAATTAAGTTATACTAGAAGAAAGCACCATAATTTTTACACCTTATCATTTCTATACTTTCCAATGACTTATAGCCAATAGACCAAAATCCTGTTCATCACAAGCTTTATAAGAAATCTTTAATAGTTGATCACCAAAATTGGCAACAATTTAAAACATTTCAACATCATTTAAGACACTATGTAGATCTAATAAGCCACTCTCCTTATAGTAATATCTTGTGCATTGGTTAATGTTTTATTGTTTTTGTGGTATTTGAAATATAATCATCTTAGAAAGTAAAGGTCCATATAGATCTCTTCAGATGGACCTCTGAGCCTTCCAGTTATGACTGCTAATAACATTTTTCTGAATAGGTATTTTTTTAAATTCAGTGGTAACAGCTTTTAATGATCACAAAATAATTTTTTGTGTGCATTATCATTATTATATTTAGTCGAGTATAATTATGAAAAGCTGTTATATAGGTGAAAGAAATATTGAAAATTTCTAATAGCAAGTACAGCAAAACTATCAGTTGAAGCAATATTTGTGTAGCATTTACTTTATCAATAGTATGTTCCGAAATGGCTTTTGTAGGATAAATTATTTTAATAAAAATGTATTCTTTAATTACAATTATGAATACTATAAATTATTAAGATATTGATTTTTCTCTTTTGCTCATGCATTAAAAAAAGTAAAAACTAGAAATAATTCTGTAGATGATTACCATAATAATGTACAAGAATTCAGAAATATTAAAGAGAGAAGTTTTTTTCATGTTGTTCTATCCAATGTCAACTCTTTTCTTAGCATTCATCTTTAACAATGATATACCTTCTTTTGAAGAGCACTTGAAACTTCATTTAGGGCTGCTTTCTCTAATCTTACCTAATCAGCCTCATTAACATGAAAAAAACCCAATAGGAGAGTTCTGTTGTTGGCTAATTCATCAAATCTCTCTACTGGATAAAATGGGCAAAACCAATTGCCATTTTAATATTTTTTCATTGTAGATATTTAACAGCTTTTGAGCATCATAATTCCCAAATTATTTATGAGACGATGCTTTCATATTAGATGTTTTTTCTCAAATATCTTCCTTGAAGATACTCTGCCTTCTATTTAGGAGGTCCTCATTTGATTGGTATTTTTGGGGATGTTCATGGTGGCTCAGTTTCCCTACAAACTTGATCAATTGGCGATATCATGGATGCTTCCAACTTACGTACTTGATTTCGCAATTCTTCACACTCACGAAGGGCTGATGCAAGTCGAAATCGCAAGCGTCGCTCAGATAATCGCCATCTTTCTAAAATTTGTGATGAGTTTTGACAGGAGCTACTTGGTACTTCTTCATCAGTAGTGTCCTCATCGTCTTTATTGCTTGATTCCACCGATGGAGAAAAATAAACAGCACGCTGTCTTCGCCTAAGTTCACAAGTGGGAGCCTGATTCTCTGTTGCAGAAACTTCAATGTCCGTCTCTTCTTCGTCCAAATTAACTTCCTCGTCCTCGTCTTCTGTTTCTTCTGGAATCCTGCCGCTCATGATTGTAACTTGGCCACCGGTATAAGTATCACGCTCCTTAACTACGGTCATCACCTCATCATCTTCATCTTCCGTTTCAGAAGATTCATTCAAACTTCTTTGTAAGGCTAAGTGACTTCTTATGCAAGCTGCCAATGGGGTTTGTTTGATTAGCTCGGGAAGAAGGCAAGGGGGAGCACCAGTTCGTTGCATTATGGCAAGCGATGGAGGACACATGTTTGGAACACCAGTGTTTGTTACTTCACTTTCTCCCATGGAAGTTATTGATGATGCTGTTGCCAAATCAACCTGCTTCTCTTCTTGCTGAACACTTTAAAGAGATCAGAAAGTATTTTTAAGTAATTATCGACATTATTTTAGCCATTCATTTCAATCTGAATAATTTTTAACTCTTGTCTAAGTAAATTTAATATTGAGGAATAAGCCAATAATATGGAGGGGTTTTCAAAGGTGCACATATGCCAATATCCTTTTTTTCTTTTATATTTTCACTTTTAAAAATCAGCATTCTCAATGAGTTAAATAGATAATTTAATTACAATGATATCTTTATATACTAGGAACAAAGTAATTTTAAAATACACACATTCAGAATGGTGTTGTGGTTAATTTATTTTTAAGAGTAATTATTTATTCTTGATTATGAACATAAAGGATGTAGTAATTAAAAAAATTCATTTTGCTCACATTTTTCTGTTAAATCCCTTATAATAATTATAATAATAAATATATCATGCTAAGCTTTGTTAGTAAATACATAAGGCTTTAAATGTGAAATTTACATGCTTGTGATAAATTCATTATACTATTACAATAATTTATTTTTCAGAAAAGGCCTTAGGGAATTTACAAAAATTTAAGTAAATTTTAAGCACAAATATTGATTGTTTTCTGTTTGCATATTTAATTGCATATACAATTTAACATACTTTTACAAATATAATTTCTGAATCAACTGTACCTTTTGCAGGATTAAACTGCTGTGATATTATTTTCAGTTATTAAAAATATTCACGTATTTAGAGATCTGTGTGAAAGCTTTAACACTAGAAAGCCCGGACAGGTCAATTTGACCTGAAGGAGAATTTGAATGCGTTTTTCTACTGTAATATGATCTTGAACCCAATTTCCTCTCATGAATTTTAATCATTTTAGTAGTTATTTACCCACAAGTGATTTTAATCTTGTCATGACAGTATGTCATGAATTATAAAGAAATTTACCTCAGACGTCTGAACGGGTCATTTTGACCTGAGTGTAGGATGAAATGTTTTCTTCAACATGGAATGCCAAAATGTTTCCATATTATCACAGCTAATGCTATTGAATTACTACCTATTTTTTCAGCTGTTCCTTTCATTCAACCCTACATTCCTCTATCTCTCTCGCTCCCCGATTCCCTCTCTCCCTCTTGCCCTTAATCATCACTCGATCATCTTCTGTCCCGAAAATTCAACTGTGTGTGTGTGCAGGTTTGAACTAGCAGATATTGTCTCCCACTCATTTTATCTCAGCAAGCCCTATGCTCAGTCCCTGGTGGTATTTGGATGGCAATAATGTGCAGGCAACTCACGTGCATTTGCACAGAATTGTCAGAAAAATGACTCGTAGGCACAATTTATATTCTGATGAGATTCTCGCGGAACTCAATAATGTCTTCGAGGATGTGTCGGATGGACATACCTTTTATAACATTCTTGGTTTGACGACAATAAATGCTGTCTTGATATATACAGCTGCCACTGGTAAGAAAATTCATCAGACAGCTTGCAGAGAACATTATTTTTGATCATGAATGTATCAGTTTGTCAAAATTTACTAAACAAAAATATAACAATTGTTTATATGAAAAAATAATGTATTGCCTTAAACTTTGCTATTTTAAGCTATAAAAGCTGATATTTCATAGTATGGGTCAAATTGACCCGGTTGGGCGTTCTAGGGGGTGAGCTAAGTCTGGGCGTCCGAGTGTTAAATCAGTTAATGATATTTTTTCTTGAGCCCATTATTCATTATTAAGAGAACATTTTTAATTTTGGTGGGAGAGGCTCGATAAAATTTTCAAAGACAGGTGATCATTCCGTACAATTTGAAAAATATTTATTGTCATATGCATCATATTTGGTTCATTATAGTATTCATAGAATGTTAAGAGAGATCTCTATATTTTGCTCTCTTAGATTTACAGCCATAGGTAATATGAGATTTTGTGATTTCAGAGAAGGCCCTCATAAAATTTTATTTTTGCATCCTCAGTTCCAATGCCTCTGTGTTATGGTAGATGATACCCTAACTCAATAATTCTTTAAGCCATGGCGTATACATTTTATTGATGGATTTCAATTGTTTCATGTTGTGAATTACGATATAATGATTCTAGTTCTTCCATTTCAACTATGATTAATTCTAAATTTAACCTAAAGGCCGCATCAGCTTCTTTTTAAAGACAACATAATTAGGTATATAACTGTTCAAATCTATCTGAGGTTAATCTCACTATTTCTAAGGTGATATGTATGCCTAAGGTTAAATATAATAAAAGTATCGTTGAAGAAAAGCAAAAATTCCTGTAATTGAATTTGGACAATCTGCTGTGCACCTTAAAAATTGGTTTTTATAGTTAACCAGGCTTGACTATCAAATTATCATAAAAGTGATGAATTTAACAAGATCAATTCAATATTCTTGGAAAGTCACAACACCAATCCAATTATTTTTTTATTTTCATTTACATATATAGTTTTTGATAAAACATGCTTCCAAAGAAAACCATACTGTCAACTAAAAGAATAATTTTAAGTGCAAGGGTGAATATTTTGCTATCATAGTGATAAATATTGCTTGCATTAAGTGCATTACATTAATAATGTATTAGTAATAAACAATCTGCATTCATTTGTAAAAATGTGTAATTATTATCAACTATGGAAGTCTTTACTTCTCGAAATTTCATTATGTGAAGGAAAAGGGAGAAACAGCTCTTTTTCTCCACTTAACAAACTTGGTTTTAATTCCATATAAAAGTTACCATTGCAATTTAGGTTTCAGTGCTTTTCTCCATCATCTGTAGAACAAACTAATCTATTCCAGTTATATATAGTGGAGGGAGGGAGGGAATAAGGTGATGTATGACTCAATGGAAGCTAGTTAAAGGAAATAGGGTAAAGTGGAGGTTCTAGAACAGTGGCTCCCGAACTGGGTGCCTCAGTGCACTTGGATACCACAGCTGATTTGTGGGGATGTCGTGACTAACTTTTTTTAGTAAATAAGCCAACAATTTGTATGTTGATAGCTAATTAGGGCAATAATTTTTCCTCTGATAAATTGATTATGGTGTAGTACCAACAAATTGGAAGCATCCAAAGGTTATAATATCAGAATGTAAATACTATGTTTCAAGGCATGGGTGTATTGAAATTCGGTTAATCTTTGAAAGGGTGCTGTGCATACAAGATGTTTGGGAACCACTGTTCTAGGAAAATGGGGGTAGTTAGGGATATTTAGAGAGAATAATGTAGTGACCTAAGCAATGGGAGTAAGAGATGCCTGTTAACTACTTCAATGTTATTGTCCTTGGAATGGAGTTCTGTCTTTAATTGTTTCTGAATGTATGTTTTGTAATATTATTTTCTTTGTGTAAGACAGTGTTTCCCAACTTTAGGTGCATACGCCACTTTGGGTACATCTGCCTTTCAAATGCGGTGCATTGTGCTTAAAACAATTTATGCAATAATTTTGTTTTTCCACAGTTGAAATATATCATGGATTTAAAAGAATGGTCTCAAAATTTTATCGCACTTTGTCATATCGATTTAGCTTATGAGTTTCGGTTGGATGAATGGGTTTGAAAGTGAAGAATTTAGGGGGCAAGTAATTGTAAGGAAACCTTGTCATGTCTGATGGCTCGGGTGCCTGAAAATTCCACCTGACACATACAAAGGGTCATCCTCGCTGTTCTCTTCCCAGCATTATTTACTCATGGATTGGCTTCTAAAAATTAGTCATTTTGATGCCTCATGAGTAATTTCCACAAAATTTCCTCAGTGCTACACCTGTCAATTTGCAAGCACATGTGGGTGTGAACATGTTTTCTCATCCATGAGACTTATCAAAAATAAACAATGCTCATGACCCACTGACTATAATATAGAAAGTCTGATGCTACTTGCAATAAAAGATTTACAATCTGTTATGTACAGACAAGTTGGTGGAATTGACATTACACCTGAAATTGCATTAAAGATAAGATTTATTTTTACTAAAACCTTATATTTACTTGATACATATTAAAATCAACTAGGTATCTTCAATGAAATTTTAATATAAAACGACTTGTTTTGCTACAATCATAGTATATTCACTTATTGCATGCTAACTAACATAAGTAGTACATCGACACTTTGGTACTAGAAAAATGGCGCATGATATGTAAAAGGTTGGGCACTACCAATGTAAGATATAAGGTCTGAAGAATGGCCATAGACTAAAAGGTACCTTAAAAAATGCAACTCATCTGGGCCTTTCCAGAATGAGCTAAAACATTCTTTGCAATGTTCTTAAAATTCTTTCCTGGTTGCCCTATATAGGTAGCTGAGTAGTAACTAAGTTTTAATTTGTGCTCTCTGATTTGTTCTTTTTTGTTGGTGGGAGATTGCTCAAAGGAGAACAGTTATCAAATGTTGGTTTGAATTTATCCTTTCAAAATAGTTTGGATTTTTGATAATGATGTCTTTGATGAGTCTTAACCTGCATTATTTAGTGGCTTTAACTACATGTGAGGAGTTAGGAGTTGAAAAAATTTAAAGCCAACTTTATTTGCTTAGTTAAATGAGAGTAATTTACCAATGATTTAAAATAGGCAATCATGCTTTAATCCTATCATTACATATAGACGTTCCTTACAGAGGAGGAGGATATAACATAATAGGAGGATACTAATGTTTACGCACTTCCATGTGAGCTAGAGATTCAAAATTTTTTTCTTAGGTAGGATTTTGTGCAAAACCAACTAGAAAAAACAAAAATCTTGAAAAAGTGCAACAATGCGGCCGTTAAAAATTCGAAAATGTTTAAACAAATTTTCAAGGTTTATGTATTTTCAAATGTGCTACGTAGCTGAAATTTTTTTTAGAGGTAGGATTTGTAAAAAAACGAAATAGGGATTATAGAAATTTTGATATTTTAATTTGTGTTGCCGTTAAAAATTCTTCAAGTTTAAACAAATAGATAACTGTTTAGGTACTACGGGATGAGCTAGGAAGCTGAAATTTTCAAGTTATTTATAGAATAGTGCATTTGCACAAATAAAAATTTGAATCTCTCCATAAATATATTGCGGCGGCCGTTAAAAATTTAAACAATTAGAAAAATATTATTTCACTTCTAGAAGTGCTACAACTTTAAAATTTGGCAGAAATGTATAGCATTCCCATAATGGAGAAAGTATAAAATTCTTAAAATTGCAAAGTTTGGGGATTGTTTTAATCTATTATTTTTACATAAGGGAAAAATGAAAATCGCTGCGGAGGTGAAATCTTTAGAATTAAAAAAATATTTGTAATGATGAAATATCTGTCTGAAAAATGAATGTTTTTTCAAGGTGAGATGATATGCTTGCAGAATGCAAGCACCTACTAGTGTGTGTGTGT
Source organism: Tanypteryx hageni (assembly GCA_028673005.1). Taxonomy (NCBI): domain Eukaryota; kingdom Metazoa; phylum Arthropoda; class Insecta; order Odonata; family Petaluridae; genus Tanypteryx; species Tanypteryx hageni. The sequence goes on from CM054117.1 coordinate 47,682,717, forward strand.
GTGTGTATGTATGTGTGTATATATATATATATATATATATATATATATATATATATATATATATATATATATATATATATATATATAGTGGTGTTTCTAATTTTTTGGAGAAACTTTCTCATTAATAGGGGATGTTGAGGAGTCAACAGAACAAAGACTATTAGGAGGAGTGGCAGTTTAGTTGTTGCTATCATTGGCTTATACCTCAGCTTATTTCCCTCTTTCTCCATTATATATTCTCTGAAGCGGTTGTTTTGTTTACCTGATGATGGTTCAAATCACTGAACCCTAATTTGCATTACGTAAACAATCTTTATACAATTAAATAAGCCATTTTAGTGGAGAAAAAGTTTTTTTAATTTTTATTTTATAGTCGTTTATTAGTTTATGATTTTATTTGACATCATCAGTGGTAAAAGTAAACATTACTCAATATTTTAATGTTTAACTAACTTTTCAAACAAAATTTCTGGATTAATTCAGGAACAGCACAACTACATTTCATGATAAATGCAGTTAATAGTATTCTGGATTGAGGCTAGAAAATTGTACTACAAGTTCTATTAGCACAAATTTTATACTCAAATTATAAGATAATGAATTTATAAATCAATTCATAGAGTATTTTTAGTATCACATGAAAATTTCTATGAGATAAATTTGAAACAAAAAAATCACCCATTTCTACTAAAGATAATCTTAAGATCACTCCTTACCGCCTAATTTCTTGGATCATTTCAAAGAATTGAGCTTTACTTTTTCTTCTGCGCCTCTGTTCGTGTTCCTTCTAGGAAAAAATAATTTTAATTACAGAAAATATTAACATATTGTGTGAGAATATGAAATACTAATATTATTGCTATAATTTTTATGAGAGATTTTTAATAAATTAAGATGTTACTTAATTTTAATACTTTTCTTGAAATTATATTTTTGCCATGATTTTACAAACAGTAATTGACATATAACAATAAGTATATCTGAGAGATTGTTTTATTTTATGATAAATTTTTAATTATATTAATCTGAAACAATCTCCTAAAGTGAAACTTATTTATATAAGGAATTCCAAAAAAGCTACCTGAGAACCGACTTTATTTCAAAATATTGTAGTTAAAAGTAAAATACATAAAATCTGTATATTCCATTTCTTATTGTTTCAACATGGTAGTATATGTTAAATGATAATCACAACAAAATGTAGAAAAATGTTATGCAATGACTTTCTATTCAATTAAATGTTCAATTTCAGACCATCCCTCTAAGGTTTCTTAAATTAAGAATTTCTCTAAAATAGCATTCACTAGATACTGAGGTCATGTTGGATAGGCATTACTGTAATCTGTGACATTTGAAATAATGGTGGTTAAAATCAGATTCTTTTATCTGTAGTTAAAACTTTTCAGTATTTACATTAGTTTGTCCTATTTTAAATTCTTGTTTTTTTGTAAATTATCAGATAAATATGTTTTAGTATCAAAAGAATTTTTTGTTAACTCACCCTCTTGACACTCTTTTGAAAGAGAGATGTAATCTGCCCTTGCCGAAGAGTATGAACTAATTCACGAGCTGCATGATGAGGAGATACCAACTCCACACAATTGATGAACCTATACAATTTCTGTTTGAAATGAAAGATTTTCAGTATTTTAAAAGTTATACACTTATTAAATTTAAGAATAATGATAATTTTCAGCAGTTGAATTTTCAATTGCATCTGACAAGCAAAATATAATTAAGAATATTGAAGTACCTAATATACAATTTTATTACTTGATTTTTAATTTATGTAGCATTTTTAATACCATGAGATCTCTTAGATATAGATGTGAAAAATAGTTGGCTATTCTTAAAAATATTTAAACAAAAAAGCATATCAAAATACATTATAGAACATAAGAAAAGTAAATTATTTTTCCAAATAATTGTTTTAAGTTAATTGCTACTCTTTTTCTAATTATATATTACACAACCTTAGTTACTAAGTTTTAACCATTAAAGGCTTAAGCAAACTAATTTTGTTTCTAGCAAAGAGACTATGAACATCATTTTATATTACATAGGTAGCCTCCCTTTAAGCATTAAAGGTTTAAGACAGCTAATTCTACCAAACAGAGCAATTCAGGGGTCAACAACCTATGGCATAAGATTTTACAGGCAGTACTTATAAAAATAAATTACTAAATATATGTCTAAAAAGTTTTACTTTTCTTTGTTTTATCCTGTATTGTAACCAGTGCTCAAATTGGAAAATCTTAACAATCGGAATATTCTGATCTGATTTTGTATCAAGAGGAACACCACAGACTTCATTTTGTATCAAGTGAAACGGCATTCCCATGTGTTCCAACCCGATTTGAGTGCTATTTAGCGCTATATTAAGTTTTACTTGTTCTACTAAGTCAGCAAATATATAAAAGTCATCATGAATATAGTCGCTTGCACATGAGGCATACAAGTGAGAGAGATCGGGTTGCTGGCACATCCACTTCAACTCTGGTAGCAACAAACATTATTTAGTGAAATGACAATGATTTTAATTTTTTTTAGGTTTAATTATTTTATTTTTTAATAATATTTTAATTACCAGAATGCTTCTAACTTAATTTTTTAACAACCAGAATGGCGATCTGTTGCATTCTGTTTCAAATTGGACACTGATTGTAACTATCCTGCATCATATTCAGGATGTCTGCTAAGTATCACTTTATAAATGCTACTGAAAAAATTAATTTAATGGTATCCTTTGCAGAGGTCCTCAAATTTTGAATATTAAAAATGAGAAACACTCAACAGAAAAGCGTCATCAACCCCTGAGCTATTTCATTTTAATCTTTATATAAATATTATTTTTTATACGTTGATATGTTGATATTATATAATTGGTGACTTATATATGAATATTTAAAGTTGAGTGCATTTCAACAAACCTGATGTTTGATTTCATTGAAAAAAATTTTATACGAGGATGATATTTTGACAGCAGTGTGGTATATATTTTCAGTGCTCGAATTGAGCAGAAATGCTGTTCCACTTGATACAAAATGAAGCCCATAGCATTCCCGTTGTTAAAAAATTAGATAAGAATGTCTCATTACTAGCATTCCTGTTAATATTTTCCAATTCAAGCACTGTTTTTCTTCATGGCTGTCGTACCCCCTTGAGGAAACACAAAACTTCCATGAAATATACTTCTTGCTCAAAATAATCAGAAATGTTTGTGTTTTGCCAACAGCTTCAGGAAAGGCCCTGTTATAATTTAGTTACAGTAGTAAAACATTGATGTACCAATTCAACAAGTTTGTGGCAGCATTGTTCTTGATTCCACTCACTTGATTCACTATTGCATTGGCCAAAATACCAAGTTATGGCCTATACCCATATATAGTTGGAGCTGGTTGATTCTAACTTGGCTAGCCCAGATGCAACTAAAAAAACACAGGCGTTCAGAAATGGGAGAACTAATCTGCTACGATAATTTTTTAGTAGAATATCCATCCAACAAGTGGAATAAACTGGTTTAATTCTCAGTCATAGCAGAATTTTTTCTCATTTCAAAATTATTGTTGTAGGCTGACTTGAATTTTTTCATTTATTAGCTGGGTAACTTTTTCAAACTCTTCTATATTTAAGCATTAAACATTGTGTCATGGGTGTTGTCAAAATTGACACCCCAAGCATTTATATAAAGACCTCTGGGAAAAATGTCAAATGTTTGTAAAAATTGTTCCTTCATAAGTATTCCTTCTTTAAGCTGGATTAAAATATTTTTAACCCTTGGAGGAACAAATTTATCATTTCTTATAACGCCCAGAGTTTTAATTTAATTATTAAAAATCATTGAAGATTATACAGCATTTTATATTAACAGATTCAATACTTTTGATTGTGTCCTAAAAATTGGATATGTTGAAATACCAAATGTTAGCCAAAGTTCAGTGCTTGGATCAGAGAATCATTTTGTCAGCAAAACTGGACATTTTTCTTCTGATAAAAAGAAAGATTTCAGAGCAGAAAATAATTCACAATTACGAGAAAGAGCTGGCAATCAAGAAAACAATCACATTACTATTATTCAGTATATCTTTATACATTTACTCATCAAAATCATGAAAGTCTTTAAGGCAATCTACTCGAACGGTGAAAATGTGAAAGCATCCACATACTTTAATTACTAAACCTTCAATATCCAAAGATAACATGTTAAATGGTGAGCACAGTTATGAATTATATGTGCGGAACAACCTAAACCTACGTTCTTTTTTAATGATTCCTTAATTATACAATGGACATTTATTCCCCCTTTTCTTTTTGACTCCTCAAAGTTAGTATTTTTGTTATCAGCTGACAATGCAATAATTTTTCCTGTAGTTTTATGATTTTCAATGACTTGTAATACAATGTATTTGAAGAAAATTCTTGGGCAGTTTCACCACCAATTTCACAAAAATCAATTAGCTTTGTGCTAATCTGAACTTCATAATTATTTTCCCTTTCAATTTTCACATATCTAATAAGAACTGGGAACAGTTTTTGATGACCATGATGGTCAATCAAGTCACAAATGACAATTTTACAATATCCATTCATTTAATTAGTGGCCCACTTTGATAAAACATTCGTGAAGCAACACACTACAATTTTATTTAAATATTGTATATTATGATAACATAAAACAAAATTAGCTAGATTTGATGTGAAAAATGCAATATGATAGCCAGCTTAATGACATTGCTTTAAATTCGCAAAAACTATCAAAACATTTTTGGGACTTTGTAGTATATTTGTTGCTACATTCCAAGAACTTTAAGTCTTTATGTGAAATATTAATATGGGGAGTTAAGTAGCTTCAAAAGATACCCTTTTATTATCAGTTTTCGGACATCACGGCATTTTGCTCTCAACTTGCATGTACGTAATGGCTTAAAGTTCTTGCCATGAGTCCCCTTCTGTTTCTACAGTGTGTCGATGCCAGCATAAACCCCTTCCCCTAGCATTCACTTATCTTATCAACCTGGGGCATGTGAATATTACCCTGTTTAACCAGCAGTTTCTGTATAAATATATTTACCAAAGTGGTCTCATGGAGAGCCACAAGAATGCAAACTTGAGTCTTTTTTAGGACTGCATACTTTTACTATGCAAAAACCATACTTCTTGTTTGCTTTATGCTAAAATTTCAATATCTAGGAATATGTTCTAAAAATCGGAGACATTCTGGGGACAAATGATTTTTGGGGTCATATCCTGGGACTATTCCTGGAAACTGAGACATCTGATAACTGTACTCTAGAGAACTCCACTTCTTCATGTGAAGTAGCATAACTCAGAGAACCTATACTTTAAGTGGACACTGCCTGTAATTTTATTATTTTTAAATAGTTTTTTTTAATTAATGGAGATAATTTTTGTGGCCCTTTTAGAAGAAACACTTTTATGAGAAATTTTCCATCAACCATTTTTCTCAAAAAATTATCAATCTAAACAAGAAGAATGAAATAGTAATCTTATAAATAGGCTAATAATGTATGATAATATTTAATGAAATAGTAATCTTATAAATAGGCTAATAATGTATGATAATATTTTGTTTTCTTTCATATACACTAAAAATATTCTTTTTCATATTTGTCCTTTTTGTGTTTTTGATGCCTTAAAACTAAAAATATTCTTTTCCATTTTTGTCCTTTTTTGTTTGCCTTTGATTATTTCAAAAAATTTTGTTTTTATTAATCTATATATTCATGATGATTACAAATAAATTATTTACCGTATCTATCAGAATATAAGACGAAGTATTTTTCCTATTTTTGCATCTGAAAAATGAAGGGTTGTCTTATATTTGTGTGGTCAAAGACTTCAACAGTTTGCGGATAATTCATGTTGACGACATTATTATGAAAAGTTGAAGTGAAAAAATAATTTGTAAAAGCTATTAAACCATGGATGATCATGATGGAAAGAAAGGGCTGAGCATGTCACAAAATTGATGCGTTTTAGTTATGATAGGAACTTTAAATTGATAGATGGTAAACATGCTAAAATCACAAGTATCTTGGAAGCAGCACATAAATTCAATGTTATTAAAGTGAATGTATGACATTGGAGGTTATCTAAAGTTGAAAATTGTTCTGTATGTAACTGGAAATTCTGCGAATGGGTCATTGTCTTATATTCAAGTGACTACTTGTTTTCTTCTAAAAATACCAATTTTTGGAAGGTTGTCTTATATTCGAGTCATCTTATATTTGGATAAATATGGTACCTACTTAGAATATTATATGCTTGTATTTCATTAAAATTTTTATCAACTATAGTTGTATTTCACTAAAATGTGAAGTGATATGCAATGCATAGTTTTCAAAATTCAGTTAAAGACAAGAAGAAACCTTTTTTAGGAAAATTTCATACTAGAAATTTAGTAGCTTATGGCTGTATGTAATAACAAGTAGGGATGTAAACGGGTTTTCCATGGCACAGAAGTACTTTTCGTCAAATTCGCCATAGTATAATCATATACTAATGCATTTGCTTTGAAATGGGAAAATTATTTTTCCTTATATGGTGGTAGCCCTACTTTTTAGATCTGCTCTAAACATGTTCATTTTATAATGAAAAAATAACTTTGTAGTTTCCACAAATTTTAATTTAAACACGACCGGTTTCACTATGATCGTAGCATCATTAGGTGATAAAATATAAATTGTTCCATATATATAGGGTAAGATGAGGGGGGAGAGGGAGACAGTAGGGGTTACAAAGAAAACGAATGGAAGGTAATTGAATGAGCAGTTGGGAAAATAAGGGGTAGGAAAGGAAGGCGAAAGCAACATAGTAGCAAAATGTTATAAAAAGTTACAAAAACTTGGTAAAAGGGCCAAAGACAACAATGTTGATACAAAGTATTTACAAAATATTCGGTAAGATAAATAGAGGAGAATGATTGTGGAAAAGGTATTCATTTAAGAGGGGCAAGTCTTTACAAATAATTGTCTCTAGCTGTTCAAGATCATCCAATTTGCGACCTTTACTTTCAAAATGGAGGAATTTAGGGTTGAAGGAACTATGATGATTGAGGTTTAACAGATGTTTCGCAAATTGAGAATTTAAATTATCTAAACAGAAGTATCGCTTATGTTCCTTAATCCTCTTGTCAAAACTCCTCCTCGTTTGGCTGATGTAGACTGCTCCGCAATCATCACAAGCAAGTTTGTATACACCACTTCTTAATGACAACTCTATCGGGTCTTTAGCATTAAGGAATAATTTGGAAAAAGTAACTGGGGAGTAGAAAGCAGGTTTAAGTTTGAGTTTAGGAAAAAGATTGGACAATTTATAAGAAATGTTTCCTAAAAATGGGAGTCTCTGCCAACTAAGAGGTTTGGGGAAGAGATTAGGCGGAAAAGAAACGATTTTTTGGGAGGCAATAAGAAAACGTTTTTTGGAGATAATTTTATAGATTAAACCAATTTGGTAGCCATTATTAATAGCGATCTGTTTAATGGTGTTAAGTTCTATAAGGAAATTGGGTTTAGAAAGGGGTATACTAAGAAGGCGGTGAAGCATAGAATGAAAAGAAGCGTGTTTGTGAGAAAATTATATTTTATCACCTGATGATGCTACGATCGTAGTGAAACCGGTCGTGTTTAAATTAAAATTTGTGGAAACTGCAAAGTTATTTTTTCATTATGAGTAAATTCCACAGAGTTGAGCCTGACCTCATTACTTATATGTTCATTTCATTTTGCCATTCTGTATTCACCCAACAAATGAAATTTCTTTTTTAGATTGGTTCAGCCAATACTTTCCAAATTCATAGTTACAGAAAAATTCTAACCTTGATATTGTGGTAGCCCTGTGTAGTCGACCCAGTTGAAATATGATATTTTGGCTATTTATTTATATGAAGATTATATACACCATATTTGGTTAAAATCCATGAGGTCAGTTCTCTAGAAATATGTGTAAAAGAAATATTATTTTACTTTTTGTCGTGGTAGCCCTACTCTTTATCTCCACTTTAAACATCTTGATTTCAATATGGTATGTTGTATAAATCATATATACAAAATTTAATTGAAATCTGTTCAGCCAATTCTTTCCAAATCCTTAATTACTGAAAGAGTTTACCATATTTACTTGTGTATAAGCTGATCTTGTGTATAGGTCGACCCCCAACTTTTTCATAATTCTTTGTTTTTTTCATATATCTCGTGTATAAGTCGACTCCAGATTTTCAGGTGCTGTAGAATGAATTTTTTTATATTCAATACGTGTTTATGTATTAAGTTCCATGTTAAGTTCCTGTTAGTCCGATACAACTATGTTGTGTCAAAGCAATGATGCTGTCCGATGTCTCCCACAGTGCAACTGCATAACATGAAAAGTCGATACAATATATACGCCTTTGTAATAGATCAAATGACTCATGATAGACTTAGTATTTCATCCCAGCACTCATTCAGAAACTATCTTTGTAAAGGAGAACAGGGAACAAAGTTGATGTTGAAACGTGGAAGATAGGTGGTGCCAAAATTGACAATAAATAGGTGGAAAGATGTACTATGTGATCCTAGAAAATCTGTGATTTGCAGGTTTTAGGATGAGGAACGGAGGAACCTAACTCTTGGAGAGTGCAAATATGAACGTGGAAGGAAAACCATTACAACCCCTAACCAATTCAACCTGGTGGGGAAGCGTAATATTTCGTAAGTTTCAAATTCCTGTAATATGTAGGTATGAGTACGTAGTACAATATCTTGGTGAGGGCAAATGTGAACATGGAAGGAAAACCAAGTCAACTTCTAACCAACCCAACTCTGGGGAAGCATAATATTTTGTAAGTTTCATATATCCGTAATATGTAGGTATGAGTGCGTAGTACAATATCTTGGTGAGGTAAAATGTGAACGTGGAAGGAAAGAATGAACAAGGTAAACAGAGTGACAATAGCGCCGCCAATGTTACAATAAAGAATATTACATGTCTCCCCTTACATTACAAACCTTGAAATCTTATATTTACATTTGTCTTCTGTTTTTCCGCTTTCTCAGCATCTCCTTGTTTACCTTTGCCCCGATTATGCGCACAGAATCATGATTTTTATACCATAAGTACTTTGGTGATACTAATTTAATCTGTGATGCTTAGAGGTAGGCATTGCCTTTCCGCAAATCACTGATGATTTGTTTTTATTTAGATGTTACAGAGTTACCATATTGCACATATTGCCGCAAGTTTTGTCTTGCCACCATCACATTATCGAATGTTAAGTTTACCAAAATTGCTTAATTATTTGCAAAGCATCAGAGATCAACTTAGGATCACCAAATTATATAGTAATTTATTCTTTCTATACATTGGTATTTAAATATTCATAGTTATAAATACACAGTATAACAAGAGTGAAAATTTCATCAAATTTTAATAACCATGGGGCAAATAAAGTCATGGGTTTAAACCTATCGAAAATATTTTTCGTGTATAAGTTGATCCTCGAGTTCTTCACTAAAAATTTGGTCTTAAAACCTTGATATATACATGAGTATATACGGTAATTTGTAATTGTGGCACCCATTTGGTTGATTTGATCTAAATATGCTATTATGGTTTTGTATATATGTATGTGTACATAATAAATATTAAATTTGGTCAAAATTGACGTTGACGGTTCAACACAAATACATGTTAAAGGAAATTTTATTATTCCTTGTATTATGGCAGCCCTGCTTTCTATATCTATACAAAACATCTTTATTTTGTTATTTAATGTTGCATGCCTCCTTCATACAAAATTTTGTTGAAATTGGTTGGGTTTCTTCCAAATTCATAATTACCAAAAAGTTTAACTTTGCAGTTGTGGCACCCCTGCTGAGTCGATCCGGTCCAAATATGTCATTTTGGTCATTAATTTTTGTGAATATTCTATGCACCAAATTTGTTTGAAATCGGTTCTGCCAATTCTTCCCTGATATATGCGTATGGATGGTACAGACGGACATCAAGAAGATAATAGTGCTTTTCAACAATGACGAAAAGCAACAGATTAAATTTCAAGTAGATTCTCAATTTTTAATATATTAGATTTTGTAGAAATATGGCATTAAGTTTTTATTTTGAATTGATCAAATCTTCGTGATCATTGTGCTTAGAATAATTTTTAACTGAACCTTAATTTTATTTTGAATATATAACAAGGAGGAAAAAGCAACTTTATGAATGTATAATGAGGCATTTTCTGACTTGCTACTCAAAGGATGCAGAGGGGATGGAAACAACTGTAGAAATTGATATAGCAAATGAAAAGGTAAACATTTGTTTAAGATGTTCTTGACTGCCTTGCTAAAAAATCTCTAATAACAGCCTCTATATATACACATATAAATTTGCATGTCTGTTTGAAATCTAAAACTAAATGAAAAAAAATTTGATGTGGCCATCACATGACTTTCTCCATACCTGTAATATTTCTAATGATTCCAAATAGGTAAATATTTTAAGGAACTGTGAGAAAAATTTAGACTTTGCAAAGAACAGAAATAAACTCAAACTGTAGCCTTCTGATATTGGATATAGCCACGAAGCTCCAACAATTAAGAAGATAAAAAGGAGCATAATGTGTTTACAATAGTCGCCAGTAGGTGGTGTGGTGGCAGCTAAGAAATTTAGTTTTTAAAATATCTCTTCAACAATGTATTATATGGGAAATTGTTTCAAACAAAGGTTGTAGAAAATTAAATTACCTACAATTTTATTCCGGCATGTTTTTACATTTATCAAATATTAAAGCAAATACTTCAAAAAAGTGGATGTGACAAGAGTAAACACCCACTTCTGGTTGACCGATTTTTACCAAAAACTAATCACCATGTCTTCCTTTAACAAAAATGTCAAATGTCAAATATAAAATTTCACGCTGATCTGATTAACAGTTTTTGAGATAGAGCGCCCACAAAATCCTGGTCACAGACACACCCACAGACATCATCGAGAAAATAGTCAAAACATGTTCAGGGGACCTTAAATCATGTATTTCTGTTGAAATCTCAAATTCGATTTTTTTCAAGAAAAAATTACTTTCCCTATACTTCGTATATGGAGAAAGTAAAAATCAGTACAACATGCTTTGCTCTAACTTTCTTGTGCATACATTTCTACTCCAATAATGCCCATGGTTATATTAATAAGTATTTACAGAGTTTGATGCATGGCAAAAATGCTGCTGTTAGCAAGTAGAGGTTGGCAGTAGCTGGATGTAAAACATGATAAGCTAGCTCTATACTCTATATACAGCGAAACCCCTATTTAACATTTCTCTGGGGGGAATAACTTTTTGTGCACTAAATCAGGGTAAACACTAAATTGGGGTTCCATGCTATTACAGCAAGTAACTGTTAAATTTGTTACAGTGAAATTGCTTAACATAATTTTTTTTGGTGTATGAATTTATTACAAATTTTAAGTATATATTAGGGTGAAGGCACAATATATGGCCATTTGAAGCTTTTTAGGTGCATTTAATTTCCAATGTAAGTGCCTATTAGCTTTGTTCTGTCTGTCTGTCCATTCCTGCACATGTTCATTCTTGGCTTCTACCAAACATTTTTATGAATATATATCCATTAAGTGGACACTGCCTGTATTTCATATTCAAAGGGTGTCACTTGTAATATAAATTAGTTTTAACACTCCTGTCCTAATTTCATTATCCAATATCTACTGATTTGAACCTGGGAATTAAATATGTAAACATAATACCTCAGAGGCTTGGCAGTAAATAGTTCAAAAACTGTAAAAGATTACATAATAATTGAAAAGGCAAAGTATATTGGCATTGGCATTGGGAGCTTTAAGTAGGAGAGGGTTGGTTGCTTTGAAGAATGACTGTGTTTGTTGAATAATCTTGATTCGATTTCATCCATGATGCTCACAAGTCCCAAATAATATAAATGGTAATAACTTTGTTAAAATGAGATAGGCATAGTGTTAAGCGTTTAATGTTTCCCTTCTGCCTTCCTATAACATAAATATATCTTAGTTGTGTGGAGGAGTCTATAGAATAAAAATAAAAATTAAATTTTAATGTTTGACATTTATGTTTTATTGCCCCAAAAACAAAAAATCTTAAGTTAAACTATCTGCACATTAACTTATAAAATGTATGTTTGTATGTATTTGTTGTGCTCATTTTTAGATGCTGTGCCATTCAACTTTTATAAGATAATCTACAGATAATTTTTGTGTATTGAATAGCCTGAAGCTTATAACTAATAGTGTAGGCATATCTTTTCACTTTTGTAGCCATTGTGATCTCAATACAGGTAACTTTATTTATCCTAGGTATGTATAAAATATTTGACACATACATGAATTCTACTGTTCTGTGACATTAATCATGCTATTCAATGGGCTCATTAGGAACTAAAACATTGCAAACATGCCGAAATTGTAATCACTGTGAGCGGACATGTATTAAAGCGTAATAATGAAAATACGTTCTCGGAATACATGTTGCATAAGGTATTACTGTATAATTATTAATAATGTATATTTTATTGTTTTTACAATGAATGACTGCCAATTATTCCATTATTGGGATGAGTGTGTTTGTTAGTGTCAGTATTGGGAACAGTAATAATCTTACCTTCGGCATATAAGATGCAGGCTGATTTTGGGGGCCATTTTTGTGGTAAAAAATGCATCTTATATGCTGAGAAATTGGTACTTTTTAGTGCAGTGAAATATTTTGTTTAAAGTAAAGATTTATGTTTATTTTTAATTTTTTTAGTCTAAAAACAAGTATCCCTATTGTTAATAATTTTTATGAACAAATTTTAGCTATAAGGTACAGAATCTTACTATAAAAACTCATAATATACAGGGTGTCCCATGACTTGAAGTCATTACTTCAGGAGATGATTCTAGAGGTAATTTTGAGTGAAAAATGTTGTATCAACATGTGTTCGATTCGCAATAGTTACTGAATTATAAGCATTTGATTTGTAGCACACTTGAAGGCATTTGTTATCCGGAAAAAAATCGTATTTGAAAACAAATTATATTACATTGAACAGTACATTAACCAAATTAAAAGGTGATTTAATTGTACAGTTTAGGTAGTTTAATGCTACATTAATTGTTCAAAATGTCCACCATTTTCTTGAATGCAGTCTGGCTTGTTTGACCATGGAACATGTAACCTTACTTAGAGCAGCAGCATTGTTAATGTGACTTGCAGCATCTAAAATCTGCTGAAGTAGTTCATCTCTTGTGTTTACTTTCTGTTCATATACAATTGTTTTTATGTGACCCCATACAAGGAAATCTAGTGGAGTCAGATCGGGTGAACGCAGAGGCCAATTTTGCGTATCGCCACAGCTGATCCATCAGTCAGGATACTGATCATTCTGCCACTGCATAACTTTCCTACTGAAATGTGGGGGCGCTCCGTCATGCTGGTAGTACATTTGCACTTGTTTTTGCAGAGGAACATCTTCTTATAAAATCGACAGTTCATTTTGCAAAAATTCAGCGTAAATGTCTCCAGTCAGATGTTGTGGGAAGATGTATGGTCCAACTAACTGATTTGGTAAACTCTAATAAACACACATCGATTTGGGATTCTTCATTCAGGAAATTGCTGCCAATATTCTTGAACAGCAGCATTGGTGTTTCCATTGCAAAATCCGTACACAAAGTGAATATCTGTGTACTCTTCATTCGAAAACATAAATGGCATGTTTATTTTGACACATCTGACTTGCATTGCTTACTAGCCCACCCACTGTTCGTGCACTAGCTTACATTAACATGTCTGCACATGCTCATTACAATGTAATACAATCTGTTTTCAAATACAATTTTTTCCTTGATAACTTCAAGTGAGCTAAAAATCAAATGCCAATAATTCATTAACCATTGCAAATCAGACACATATTGGTATAACATTTTTCACTCAAAATGACCTCTAGAATCATCCCCTGAAGATATGACTCTAAGTCATGAGACACCCTGAATAATGGACTGAGAACATTTAATAACTCTGTATCAGAGATCATCAAATTTTTTTACTAAAGGGGCTACAGAAGGCTTTACATACTGCAATGTGGACCACATACGATCTTTCCAATGACTGATCAAGATGCGTCTAAATTTTAAAGAGCTACTTTTTGAGAATTTTTTGACTAGGTAATATGTAATATGCCTATATCAATAGTTGATTGTATCCATTTATTAAAAATATTATTTAGATTTTAGAAATGATGCTTTCCACTGGAAATTTTTTGAATATGCATATTAGTATTAAAGAAACTGATGAGATGGAGTGGGCTGGATATGGTATGTCGGATGTAACTTGGGGACTCCTGCTTTTGATGAATAACAGAAAATATTATTTAATTGACTACACATAAAATAATTTTATTTAAGAATTGGAGAACATTCATTGTATAACTGTTCTCCATTTGTGCAATATGCTTTTAACATGACATTATCAATTTTAATGTTTTTCTAGATTTTTTTAGAAACATCCAGAAATTTTGTAAAAATTTGATAGGATCTTGTATCTTTTGTAAATTTGCCATGTTTTTTGAGTTGTGGACATGATTAATAATCATATACATTTGGTAGTTATCGTTTTATGCACAACTGAGCAAGCATTTCGCATTGAAGTATATAAATATCTTTACATACCATAATCATGACATTTGGGATAAATAGCCAGACATATTGCAACTATAGGGATTATCACTGTGAAGTTAATATAGTAGTTGTCTAAAAACTTTATAAGAATATATATTTTGATGTGGAAGGCATCATCATAGTTTAGTAATTTTATTTGAAACTAAAATAAAAAGGACAGTTTTTGATAAATAATGAATATTGAAGTAGGTAAGTTATTAAATAGAAAATTTTAGAGATCTTATTATCCAAAAGGAAAGAATAACTTAGAAAGCTTTGGGCATATATTTTTCATGTTCATTATGGACTTTAAGGAGTAGGATATAGCTAATTAATGCCAGATGCAGTTGATAACTGAAGGTGAGGAAATAAGAGGATCTATTGTTATTCTTACCTGACTGAAAAACATCAGATTTCTCGAGCGCCATACTGAATCATGAGGCCGTCTGCGTAAGGCTGGTAGAGAATGCCTGTAGAATAGATGCTCTCCACAAAGAATAATTGAAGCTACTCCGACTCCCACACAGAGCATTAGAAACACACCAGCTACAGCAGCAATTCCCAAAGGACGAGGAGCTGCCATTTCTTCTTCCCCACCGCCAACAGATCCACGGAAACATGGCAGAGGCCCAAACCATCTCCTTGTGAGGATATCTAAGTGGCCATTGCTGCCAAACTCAGATACAGTGGCAGTGATACTCCTCTAATTGACAGACCAGAGAATTTTATCAATCAAAATACATGATTTCCGATTTTGAGAATTACCCATGTGATATTTTATCTTTCGAAATATCATGTAAACAGTCAAGTTTGAGCAGAAAAAAATCATCTGTTGATTTATGCATTGATTTTTACTGCATCTCCTGCTTTTTATAAAATGATTATATTATAGTTAAATAGTGCAAGAAAAGAATGAGGGAAACAACCTTTATCAAAATGATTAAGCAGGAATAAAACATTAGTAAACCTTTGACCAAGGTGGCTTTCAATGCCTTCATTGACTTGTAAGTATAATAAATATTGGATGCATTGAATAGTAAATTGCATGATTTATACAAGGAGTTCCAAATGTTTTCATTCTGGAAAGCACAGAGTTCTTTTCTAAAATTATTATTTTTTAATAAAAAATAATTCCAAAAATATAAACCAATGTCAACGTTATTACCCTTTTTATTACATTTAGAAAGTAAGAAGCATAGAGAAATAAAATCTTGATGCAGACAAGCACAATTTTAGCTGCTGCAGAAGAACAGCATTATTGTCCAAGAACATAGCAGTGCTTGTGAGCACCAGGATGTGAATCCAAGATTTATGCCCAACTTTGTACTATTGCATTATGTTTCCTTGCTTCTAACCAAATGAAGACTATTTAAAGAAAACTAGGTATCTTCACAAGTTAAATCTATGTTTTGAGCATCATTTCTTACCTTCAAAGGAAAGTTTTTTGACATTGCTACTGCATATGTATCCTCATTTGTAATAATCCCCCTTTTAACTAATGTGCAGCCTGGATCACTGCCTCTGTAGTAATCTAGAACAGCTGAATCGCCCATCAGGACATCTAGAGATCCATCCCTTATATCCCAAAAGAAACATGTGTTATGCATAGTTTCATTAATGTTAGATCAGTTTCATTCCAGTTTAATAGAGGTAAGCCTTTCAAAAATGTATAAATTGCTCATGTTACTTTACCTATAGAACAGTTTATTAGGAAATAACATCATACAGTAATTGCCACTTGATGAATATCTCATAAATGACTATTTTTGTAAAAATGGAGTTTTTTGTTAAATGGAAGCTATGAACAGATAAAGCTAGAAACTACTAGTTTTACTACAGCAAATATTCATCACAGATATAAATCTAAAGAAAGCCATGCTAGGATAGTTTCACCTGTAAATTATTAACCATCTTTAAGCTTGCTACTTTCATTTTGGAAAAGGAGGAAATGCCAAATAAGATTCCAAAAATAACATTTCTTGAATCGATTAAAATTTTTACAATATTATCACTCCTATCTATTAAAAATGTTGAAGAAAGACTTGGTGCTTTCCTGGTATATAATGTGGGTAAATTGTTCATGGGTTTCCAACCGGGATGTCTTGATGAGCCAAAGTTTTGGTGACTAACTCTGTCACCATCTTCATGGGTTCTGAGTGCTGTGGGAGGTTTGCAAGGTGTTTATATACCCACCAGCATAATTGTCCATCAAATATGATGGATATGCGTGAATTAAGTATTAAGTTCAAATTGAAATAAAAATTAATAAAATCAATTTTATAGGTGCTAAAAAGTAAACAAATATAAAATTCACCCAAGTCAGTGTTCCAGAGAGTAAAGATAGTTTTGGGTGAATAGAAATTGTATGACAAAGAAATACATTTTGCTATACATTCTTATATGCTCAAAATTATCTTTAACTTATGGAACATTTAATTTTGTCTCTCTCCTTTCTTTCTTCCTCTCTCTTCTCTCTCTCATTAAAGCATTCAAAGCATGCATTCCTTACCCGCATAGTACAGGGTGTACAATTTAAAACACAACCCACAGGAAGAAAGTATCATTTATTACAAGTTTCATTAAATATACACTGTATATTGTTGGTTATTTGTTATAAATAGTCTCATCCACTTTACAGGTGGTGCTGAAAATGTCCACCTCCTCGATGACTTGCTTCAACCCTTTTCATCGTGTTCATGTTCCATGAAATTTTTTTATTAGATGGTGTATTGATGTCTTGCCCAGTACTTCTTTTGCTGGATATGCATTCCTGAATTCCTCACGAACTGCAGTAAAAGATTTCAAAGAAAAATAACAACAATAAACATGTTCTCTTTGGGTAAAAACCATTTTTGCACCTCCAACACTATTCAGCAACTGAGGACTTCAGCTATGAGATAGTCAAGGTCATCCTGACATGCATGCATGCAGTAGTGTGAGGGGAATCAACAAAGAGGGAAAGAACCCATCTTGATGCAATATCTGAGCTTGTGAACAATATTGAAGTTTGGCTTGTGTTTTAAATTGTATACTCTGTATAAGTATTAAGGCGGCAATACAATCTCGAAGATCATAGGTCAATTATTTCTAATTTTAATTTGCTAAAGAGTAAAAGCCTGTTAAGTCGAAAAATCAATTTTTACATGTTATCTTATGGGCCCTCCCTAAGGACTGCATAACCTTACGGAGGTGGGAGGGTTTGTGTACTCTTACGAACCAAAGAGCTATGCCGGCGGGAGATAATTCTCCTGGTAGGACCATCCAAGCCGGAAAGGTCTGAGGGGAAGAGTCAGACTAAGAAGCAGTCTTGGGGGTTTTACATCCCCCTGTGCAAGGGCAGCAGCTTGCACAGTACCTCTGTAGGTGGTGATCATGTGGATCTGAACAGCTACAGATGGGCAATCACTCTGTGAAACTGCGATGAGGAAAGCAAGGGGAAACTACCTCATTATATTTCCCATGATAGGCTGAAAAGCTGAAAATACCTCTATGGATCTTTCTGGGGTAAAATATTCCGGAGGTAAAATAGTCCCCCAATCGGATCTCCGGGTGGGGACTACCCTAGGGGATGCACAGAGGAAATGTAAGATTAATAAGAAAGCAAGTAGTGAGAAATTAAAAATAGGCACATGGAATGTTAGGACTATGAATTCAGGGGGTAAACTAGAGAACTTAAAAAGGGAAATGAGAAGGAATAATGTAAGTATAGTAGGTCTTAGTGAAGTCCGGTGGGAAGGAGAAGGCGAGATAAATTCAGACGAATTTAAGATTATTTACTCGGGAGGGGAGAAAAAGGAAAGGGGAGTGGCGATTATAATGAGAAAAGAGATAGGTGAAAGAATTAGTAAGGTAGTGACAGTTAATGACAGATTAATAGCCGTAAAACTTCAGATGGAGCCAGTGGATATGCTTATAATTCAAGTGTATATGCCAACAACTAATGCTGGCGACGACGAAGTGGATGAAATCTATGAACAGATTATGGAGATATTGGAGGATGAGGGAAAAGGAAGGATCACCACCATAGTAATGGGAGATTGGAACAGTGTAGTCGGAGAGGGACAGGAAGATAACATAGTGGGAAAATATGGACTAGGGAAGAGAAATGAAAGAGGGGATAAACTTGTGGAATTCTGCCATAGAAATAGATTAATTGTAACTAATACATGGTTTAAGCATCACCAGCGAAGACTTTACACATGGAGAAGCCCAGGAGACCAGAGACGATACCAGATAGATTACATACTAGTCAATGAAAGATTTAGAAATAGCATTAAAAATGTGAAAACACTACCAGGGGCAGATATCGATTCTGACCACAACCTTTTGGTGGCAAATATACAATGTAGACTGAAGAGCGTTAGGAGAAACATAAGAGTTAACAAGAAATGGAACTTAGAGGAACTCCTTAAAAACAAGGAGGCTATCATGATAGAGCTGGAGGAAAGGTTGGGGGAGCGAGCTGAAGAAAATAGGAAGAATGTAGATGAGGAGTGGAGATACATCCATAGCAACATTAAAGATGTAATGGAAAAGAAGGTAGGAAAGATAACGGGTGAAAGAAACAAAAAACCCTGGATCACAGCAGCCATGCTGCAAAAAATGGAAGAGCGGAGAAAGTGGAAGAACATAAACACTGAAGAAGGCCAAAGAAAGTACAAGGAGTTAAATAATGCTTTAAGAAGGGAAACAGATAAAGCAAGAGAACAGTGGATAATTGAAAAATGCGAGGAGATTGTCGAATGTGAAAGAATTTGTAGAACAGACCTCATGTATAGCAAAGCAAGGGAACTATTCAAGAAAAAAGCAAGAAAGATAGGACGTAGAGGAATCATGAACAAAAGTGGTAAAATAGTATCGGAGCCAGACAATGTAAAGAATGTCTGGAAAGAATACATTGAGGTTCTGTATGACAAAGAAGGAAAGCCAAGAAATATTGAATTAAATGAAGAAGAGGATGTGGAAGAAGATCAGCTAGGACCAAGTATTCTCGAGTCTGAAGTTAAAAGAGCAATTGATGACATGAAAAGAAGGAAGGCTGTTGGGAGTGATGATATACCCGTGGACGTTCTCAAGGTTTTGGGGTCTAAAGCAGTTAAGCAACTCACAAAATTTTTTAACCAAGTATATGATACTGGCATATGGCCTGAAGATTTTTTAGATGTTGTGATGGTACCACTGGAGAAAAAGAACAATGCAAAATGTTGTAAGGATTACAGAACTATTAGTTTAATTTCTCATACAGCTAAAGTTCTAACCAGAATAATAACCAAAAGAATTGAATGTAAAATAGAAAAGGAGCTGCAAGATAATCAGTTTGGTTTTAGAAGAGGAAGGGGGACTAGAGATGCTATAGGATGTATGAGGATGATGATAGAAAGAGCGCTAGAAGTCAATAAAGGTATGTATTTTTGTTTTGTAGATTGGGAGAAAGCTTTTGACCGAGTGAAATGGGATAAAATGCTGGGTATTTTAAACAAAATAGGAATAGATTGGAAAGATAAAAGACTGCTTAAAAACCTTTACTTTGATCAAAAGATTAGAGTCAGGGTTGAAGGAGAAGAAACAGAAAGTACTTCAATAGGGAGGGGAGTGAGGCAGGGTTGCCCTATTTCACCAGCGATATTTAATATTTATGCAGAAACAATAACAGAGGAAGCGTTGATGGAAGAGAAAGGATTTAAGATAGGAGGTGAAAGTATTACCACCATTAAATACGCAGATGATCAGGGCTTAATAGCAGAAGGCGAGAAAGAGCTTCAGAGGATGACAGACAGACTAGTGGAGGTTGGCCAACAATATGGAATGAAGATCAATGCTGAAAAAACGAAAGTCATGGTGGTTTCAAAGGAACATAAAGAATTAAATATAATGGTAAATGGCCAAAAATTGGAACAAGTAAGCAGTTTCAAATATCTCGGCAGTATTTTAGCACAGGATGGAAGTAGTACACAGGACATCAGAAGTAGGATTGCAATGGCAAAAGCAGCATTTAACGAGAAGAAGGAGCTTCTCACAAGCAAGAAAATAAATTTAGAAACAAGGAAGAAATTAGCAAAATGCTACATATGGAGCATAGCTCTTTATGGTGCAGAGACGTGGACGGTAAGGAGAAAGGAGGAAAAATATTTAGAAAGTTTTGAGATGTGGGTATGGAGAAGAATGATGAAAGTGAAATGGACAGAGAGGAAGAGAAATGAAGAAGTATTAGAAATGGTGGGAGAAGAAAGGACGCTAATAAAAACAATCAGGAAAAGAAAAGCAAATTGGATAGGGCACATATTGAGAAGACAGTGTTTACAAAGGACGATCTTAGAAGGAAAAATTAGTGGAAGAAGAGGAAGAGGGAGAAAAAGAATAGAAATATTAGATAATATAAAGCAGGGATATAATACTTATAGAGGTATAAAAGAGGCTTCTAGGGAGAGAGAGAAATGGAGGCAGCGATTCAGTTAAAACCTGTCTTCGGACAGAAGCATGATGATGATGATCTTATGGGAAATGGCATCCCCCTCCACTTCCATCTCCCACCAAAAATCAAAATTCTGTCCCCATGTGCACATACTCATGGTCCCTTTAGTAAGTGTACCAAGTTTAAAGTTTCTTGGTTTTTGAGAAAAGCTGTCCACACACACACATTGCCTTTCATTAATAGAGATTGGTGGATCCTAGATCTGGTTCTAGTTGTATGTCCCCAGTGAAGGAGTGCAGTGCACTGGAGACATCCAACTAGATCCAAGATCCATTGATGGGCATATAAACCCCTTGCAAACCTACCACGGCACTTAGGTCCTCTTAAGATGGGGACAGAGTTAGTCGCTGAAACATTGGCAGAGATCATCGAGATGATTCGGTTGGAAATCCTTAAATTTACCTACTACAAATGTTTTAACCTATCCTAGCACTTTGACCAAGTGCTGGAGGGGAAGAGCTGGCAGTACAGTCAATGAGGGGAGGAGGTGCAGGGAGTGGGATGTGCTCACAACCTGTTTGGAAGAGTGATGTGGGTGAGTAGAGAGGGGGGTAGGGAGAGGGCTTGCACTCAACAAATTTGGTGGCTGCTTAATATAGAGCATACCGATCTAAAAAAGGGATTACAATTCAGTTGGAAAGGAAACAAATACAGGCACTCCCCATGTTATGCAAGCCTTGACTTACACTAATCCACACTTATGCAAGCGGCCCCTTAAATTACTATAAAAAATTTTGTTATATTTATGTTTGCGGTTTTTGTAAGCGAGCAGAAACTAAATATGTGTGCAGAGGAAGAACGCAACGCCTTAGTTGTAATGTGGTAGCCCCACTATGCTACCCAGGCACTCTTGCCAATCTAGCAAATTTTTAACTAGATCTAGCAACTTTGGGTTCAACCTAGCACCTAATAAAAGGCCACAGCGACTACCTATGAATCTAGCAAATCGATTTAACAATCTACCTAATTCTAGTGACTGGCTATAACTGTGGCATATATCTGCATTCATACGAATACAAAAATAAATTACATTATAAAATTAACATAGTAACAGTAAATGATATTATTTCATTTTCATCTTATGTTATACAACAACACATGTCTACAAGTAGCAGCAGTAATCTTAGCAGGGTTTACTGGGAGACAATTTTGCAAGGGCTTGTTTCAATTGCAAGCAATGGAGTGTATGTATTTGCAAAGGAAAGGACAAAACAGAGGATTTTGAAAGATTATAAGAACCTAGATGATTTATGAGAAGACAATTGTAGGTGAAAGAATGCGCATGTAAATGGAACTGTTTACATATATCTGTAAACCAGCTCATGACTCATTACTTCCATACACCATTTGTACACACTTTTTTAGTCAGATGACAGAACGTGAACGTCTTTTGAAAGTGCCAACCAAGAAGATGAGTGCAGGGCTGTCCCTAGGCAGTAAGTAGGTAAGGCACCACCTTAGGGTGCCACCTCTCATAGGCTGATTTAATATAAGGCACTTTATGGGCTCAAATTGCATTTGTCCTATAACTCATTGCCATTGAAAGCAGACAATATATTCATATCTATCGGATATGGGAAAATATGCAGAGGGTAAATTTTAGATGCGAATGTGAAAGTGGTATCAGTGCAAACCTCTTGTTGCTACTTCCCCAGTGACTGATAATAAAAATTGGCACTTGGGTTTCTTAATCCCACCACACTAAGATTTGGCTTTGACACACTTCCCAGGGGCACTTTCCCTGCATTAACAGTTGCAGGTGCTTCATCGGGCTGGATAAGAGGCTACATGGAAATTATGTCATATCAAATAGCCAAAAATAATCAAAATAAAACTATTTTAGCAATGAAATGTGAATAGATAAATATATTCTGCATTAAACCAGTTTAACTTTGTCTGATTAAAAATCTTCCGTACTTAGTTTTCACAGATCACTTTCTCAAAATAGCTTTGCATGCCTAATAAAATGCCTTCACAGGCCAGAAGGGCCATAATTTCTTCACCTCTGCTGCACTGTATACTATTCGTAGTAATTTTCGACTGGCGAATATTTCGAGTTATGCAACGGGTGCCAGAATGCATTCCTTACATAACCTGGAGAGTGCCTGTACTATAATACATTTTCATTCAAGATACTAATAAAAGCAGCTGAACATCTTCTTTCCTCATTCTTCTATTGAAAAATTTGGCTGCGACAAACTGTTTTGGAATATTTGCATTAACATATTTCATGTAAAAGTTACCAGAAGTAAATCCTTAATTGGCAGAGAAGTGAATACGGTATGAAACATGTTGTCTACTAAGAGAAAGGCCAAAAACGGAGCCTGATATAATTTTCTGCTTTAAATATATCCAGAAAGGAGAGGGTTTAGGAGGTGAATATGAGCAGCAGGCAAATTCACCGTGTGGAGCAAGGCACAGTTGATTCACATAGCATATAAAGGTGGAGCTCCTAGTGATCATTTAATTAAATTAATGATAATTCAGTAGTACTGAAATTATTTATGTCTCTCTAATAGCTTACCATTGCATATAATGTTATTGCAGTACATAGCAGTAATCTTTATTAATAACATTAGTTACATTATTTTTATTAGTCACAAAATTAAAATATCTATACATAAATAATAGAAGGTATCTTGGGAGAAATGAGATTGAAGAAAAAT
The DNA here is from genome assembly GCA_028673005.1 of Tanypteryx hageni. Classification (NCBI taxonomy): domain Eukaryota; kingdom Metazoa; phylum Arthropoda; class Insecta; order Odonata; family Petaluridae; genus Tanypteryx; species Tanypteryx hageni. Next base: position 47,706,534 of record CM054117.1, read on the forward strand.
TTTGAGTTTGGTTAAAATGATTAGGGCCAACTTGATGGTGGTGTCAATAAAGCTACTGCTCTGGGCCCAGCACTTGCTGAGGCTGCGCACTCTAAAAAATATTTGTTTTATAAAGTACATAGATTAAAAAAATAAGAAAAAAATATTGAACACTGGTATATAGAGAGAGAGGTCACTTTATTTATTTAAATTTACAATAAAAAATTTGATGTGTCCACTTTGCATCAGGTCCCATGATTTTCCTAGTTGGCTCTGAAAACGATCAACTATTAATTTAAAAATTAAATCATTTATTCCTACTATATAATAATATAGACATAAATCACCTTAGCCTGCGGATTCCTTCTTCAATGTCTGCCACTGGTGTATGTTGTAGATGCTCATAAAGTTCATTATTTGCTTTTTGTACATAGTACTCAACTGCAGATGATCGAGGAGCTCCAACCTTTAAAGTCAATAACTGTTAAAAAAATAAAATAGGTATGATTGATAATTAGAAGTAAATGTTTTCTCTTATATAATATTGTGTTTTTCAATGCTACCCATGACATGATTGAAAAATTTTCTGTGTATTGAGGGTTGGAGGCAATATTTGACTAAAGTGAGGAAGAAGTTTTGTTTGTATAAGTAATCAGTATCTAAATACAGTAAAACATTGCTAAGCTGGACTTCACTGGTCCAGACCTCGATTAATCTTGATTAGGACTGGGCTGAGCCACCTTTGCTAATATTTGAGAGTGCCTCAGAATGTTTTAAGTTAAAAAATTAAAATGTGTGAACGAAATATAAAAAGTTTTAAAAAATATATTAAAAGTGTAGTCTATAGAGCCATGGTTCTTAACCTTTTTCATCTCGTGCCCATCTTTCTGATTTTCTAAGAACCTCATGTCCCCCTTCTGATCTCCTAAAACCTCCACACCCCCTCTCCTTCCTCCAAAAACGTTTTTGTTTTAAATGGTCTTTATCATAAAATTATTAGTAATAGTAACCAATTTTTGATGACATAGGTTTCTAAGTGTTTCTATGTGAGATGAGTTCTACTGTGTGAGTTGATATGGTGAATTCATATCTGTTTAATTTTTTTTTTTATGCATAATTTACAGCTGACAAGCTAGCGTCATTTTTTGGGCAGTCTGCAATAAGTTGTCATTCCCTAAAAAAATCCATGAAGTTCTTCATATACTATTTCTGTGTATAATAAATCCATTCGTCTACACTACATCTGTTATGGAGGTGAAAAGTTACAAGAGCATTTGGATACATCAGTACAAAACTTATATAATCTAAACAGCTGTAAATAAATGAAAAAATATTAAAGTGGGTAAATTGGACAGCATTAGAAAAATGTGAGAGATGGAAATTTGAGCCAAAACTGATTTTGGTCCAAAACACTTCGTGCCCCCCTCTCCCCTCCCCCCTAGAATCCTCATATGCCCTCCTAGGGGGCCATGCCCCTCCGGTTGGGAACCACTGCTATAGAGCAATAGTTATAAGAAAAGTAAGCAGTGTGGTAAACTTTGTACAGTACATAGTCCTCAAACACATTAAATATATTTATTAATGACCATTTGAAAAGTTAACATTAGGTTATTTAGAAATTTGTCATATTTTTTAGAAATGAAAAAAACATCAAAAATAAAATTATTCTGAGTAAATTATATAATTTCCATTATTATTTATGATAGTATCCCATCTTTTAACCTGATTTTCATTTCCCTTATTGAAGAACTCATGTGGCTTGGAGACAATGAATAAATTGATGTCCTTGACTTCCTCTTCATTTTCAAATTTTTCCCACTCAAATGGTGTTGCAGTGAATGGAACAGATGGTAATCAGTTAGCCTCATATGGTTGCCGTAGAACTTTCCATACCAAGGGCCAGATCTTCTTCCTTTCAATTGACTAATATTGGAAGATTCTGAATAAGGGATTGGTTAACTCGGTTCAATTATTGACACTAGAAGTTAGAGGTGACTCTCTGATTTGGATCCAGGAGTTCAAAATGTATCATGCTTCTCATATTCCACCAAATTATCATTATCTTCTGCATATGAAGTCCTTGTTTGGGGGTAGGTACAATTGTCTGACCATGACTAAGCCATTGTTTTTATGTTTGGTGTTGTCGTAAAGAATCCATTTTTTGTCATTGGTCACAATTCGATTGAGAAATGGTTCTTGGGTTTGGCTCCCCAGAAAGGAAAAAGAAAGAAAGAAGAAACACCCTCCATTAGGATCTTTCCGAGTTTTTGGAGATGGGTTTGCACTGTCTCATGCAAGGTGTTAACTTTTATGGACATTCCATGTGTATGTTGACATGGATCAAACTCAAGGATAGCTTTCAATGTTGGCATCAATAGGGCTACCTCTACCAGAGCAATCTTCAAGGCATAAGTCTCCAGAATGGAATTTCTTGATCCATTGCTGAAATTTGTGGATATCCAGAAAATTTCCATAAACTTTTCTGATATTCTTCGTGGTTACAGTAGCATTATTTCCTTTTTTGAGTTCATATAGTGTATGTCATGTCAACAGTCAGGTTCAAACAAGAATATGAGGGATTACCTGGGACAACAATAAACAAATATCCTATTTATACAAATGATGTGTTTAATTGGTTATTTAGAATAAATTCTGAAGGTTATAGTATCTTAATTAAACCTATCCACAAAAACGGCATTCATTTAATTTCTTGAGAACCTAATGTAAAGTATGTATTGTTTTGGATTTTATAGGCTCATAATGCTTCATTTGTAGGTGTAATGCATTTTTTTCTAAGCATTTCAGATAGACTGGATTTTTGGATAATCTGGGCCTTCTCCCCCCCCACCCAATTAGTCCAGATTAGTAAGGTTTTACTGTCTTCCAAGAATTTCATGTATTACTCTATTTCCATGAAATTTCATAGTGGAAATTTTGAAACATCTATTAGTTTCAGCTGCCAAAAGGTTGATTACAAAGCATTATGTATTTAGTAAATTAAAAGAGAAATTGTGCAAATTTCAAGATTTGAATTTAATGAATTTAGAATGGAAAATCAACTTGACAAAAGGACCCCTTTGCTATTTTCATTTAATGTTATATAATTTTAGAAAATTATAGCAATAGCATTTAATGATATTTGTGTGTTTTTTGATGTAAATATGAGGATCTATGCTCAATAAAAAAGAATATTCAATGCAGTGGAAGCATTTTACAGTTAAAAAGTTTTACAGCAATGTGGATTATTGAGTTTTTAAATAAGATTGAGGCTCAAAATATAAATTTAAGTGAAATTAATTTGCCAATACGATTAGAATGTTGATTGGAAGATGAATGAATTGACTTTTACAGTTGCAGTTTATAAAAACAATATTTTACATCAATATTTTGTCCTCAAAGAAATTAAATCCTAAGTAAAGAAACAATGACTTATTGGAGTTGTATCAACATGATAAATCATGTTTGCATGAGTAAATAAAAAATGTGATTATATGTTGTTTATCTATATTTTTTTTGCTTGTTCAGCAGGGAACTATCAAGCTTGTATTATGGCTGAAACAAATGCAAAAATAAGCAATTAAAAAAATGTATATGCCTCAGCTATCTCCAATAGCCACAACAAGGTGAAAAAATCATGTGCGCATTTTTAAAATTGCTTGTTCTTAAATTTTTTCATGTGACAAAATTAAATTAAAAGCTCTTTGTTGCTGCTTGTTCTTTTTGCTCTGCAGACTTGGACTGTTAAAGTTGAAAGAAATGGGATGACTTCTGAAGTTGCAAAGAATGTCAGACAGAAATTTACTGTATTTTGTAATATGGAGCAGGATTCCCATATATTTTTTTGAAGCTTTGACAAGTCTACAAAATTTCTCAAATATATTTTCTTGTAATTATACTCATATGAGAGAACTATGAAGCTCCTACTAAGGAGGATAGATATTTTCTGTCATTCAGATCTAAGATTTGATGATGTTTTTTCCATTTATTGCATAATAAAGAAGTTTGCATGTTATGTGAGTGCGTATTAAATACTTAATTGGTACATATTATAAAACAAAAAAACTAGATTTGAACGAAGGAAAATTTTAACATATGGTTTGATTGGTAGTTACCATCTGAAAGATGGTATTTTTGGGTAGACCAGCATCCTGTTTTTAATTCTGGTTGATGCTTCTTTTAGATCTGGAGAAGACTTTGTAAGTAGAGAAGTAAATTTGACCAGAATCAAAAATTAGATGCCAGCTTACACAGACAACTTCATTTGATGTGATAGCATGATGAACATAGTTGAATTACAATAACACAGTCATCATTAATATTATGGAAAGGAAACTTTTATTTTACGTTAATTTTAATTTTGGGGTTTCATTTGATAGTATATAGCTAATTATAGTCTTTACTTTAAAATTTTATCATATAGGGTGTACATATGAAATTTATGATTGTGCAAATGAATACTGTTATCAATTAGGATTTAGTCAAAACTACCATTTAGTTTCAATGAACAGTGGAATAACATGAATACCCACCCTCTTATCATTATAATCAGTAACAGTAGGTCGGAAGAAGAGTCCAGCAATAAGTGCTGCTATATGTGCAGTATAGGATGCCACAAAGATGACTGAAAAGCCTCCCCATACATTGATGAGGAACTTATTGGGCCAGGATTTAGGAGCCTGTTATGGATGACAAAATTTTGCATTGACAATGATAAAATGTAAGTAACATTTTTAATTAGTATAATATGCTTTTGAATTATTTTTCACTTCAGTTTAGGTATTTAAATAGTGATTCTATTGCAGCAAAGTGATATTTGCATAAGAGATAGGTAAATGCGTCAACTTAATGAAAAGCTTTTAGATTACATAGAGATGAAAGTAATTTAGGAAAGTTAAATTATCAAAAAGAGGTCTCGTCTGTTATCTGCCACCCACCCAAGTTAATATACGCAGAACCCTAATGGAATGAAGTGGTGAGATATGGAACTGCATGGAGGTTAGCTGCAGGAAAAAAGAATAAGCGTGCAGGATACAACTGTGACTGGGTTGGGTAAGATAGTTAAAGTGTTTTTGGTTTTTTCCCATGTTCACTGTGCCACCCCCTTTGGGGGAGTAGGACAGTGAATGTGGGAAGAAACCAAAACACTTTAACTAACTTACCCAACCCGGGGGAGCGAGATGGAGTATGTTATAGCCCGAGCAGTCGCATCCTGCGCTAGTTCCATATCCCACCACCAGAAGGGTGCTATGTATATTAACTTGGGTGTGTGGCAGATAACAAACAAGATCCATCAAAAAGTGTATATTAGTGAAAGAAAGCAATTGAATACTTAAAGCAGGCATGGCAAACGATTTTTGTGTCACATGCCAATTAAGTAATGTGAAGCATCAGAATTTTTACTCTTTCTCTAATAAACTTCATATTTTATACAGAAAATACAAGCTTATACTTGCCAAGTAAAATTGCATGTATGCCACTATGGCATTCATATTTGCCATCCTTGATTTAAGGGTTACATGAATTTACAAAAAGTTTTCATAATTTTATAATATATTTGACAGTGAAGATATGTTTTGTTCAAAATGAAAAACAATTTGTTCAAGCAGCTATGGAATTTTCCTACATACATATTAGCCATTAATATCATGATGAATATTAAAATATTTTAAACGTCAAATAAATGCTTGATCCTCTTATGCAATAGCTATTGTATTCTGCTATATAGATAAAAGTATGATTTGTTGTTCTCTGGGCTTGTAAAAAAAATTGAGTCAATTGGACGAGGAAGTAATGCTACGTTGGAAATTCTTACTCGCCTATGCCATAAAATTCTTTGTTTAACCCATTGATAGCATAGTGTAAATTTAAATCGTTCGATACGCTCGGTTAATTAGAGCTTTTGACTTACGTACGAGAAAGTAATATTGCTTTAAGGAATTTTAAAACCGACCAACAATCCATCAAAATTTCCGATCTGCTGTGATTACCTTGAATGCCACCAGATGGCCGCAGAGAAGCGCCCAGAGTACCCATAAAGCGGACGCGAGGCCGAAGTTCCGCGACCTCCTCCTCCCCCACGGATTCAACCCGAAAGGGGACAACCACTCGAACGTTGCGACAGCTAGGGCCGTGAAGTGAAGTGAAGCGATCGCGACGGCCCAGAGACCGGGGCTAAACGGCAGCAGGAAACCGAGGAGAGGCGGGTTGCTCATCAGAGGGGGTGAGGTGCCGGGCGGCGCGTTGGGTGGCGGCGCCGTGGAAGCCAAGAAAGACACGCCCCCGCCGTAATAGAAGGGAGCCGAGAAATGTACCACCTTCTCCCTCGCCGAGGAAACCGAAAGGGGAGCGAAAGCCATGTGGGCAGCCCCCGATATCAGATCGGCCATTATGCCGTCCCATCTCTCCACTCTATATCCTCCTCCGTAATGGTCCCTCCTCCTCCTCTTCCGGCTGTCTTCCAACTTGTCCTTGATCTGTGAACCGAAAACCCCGTCGGGAACGAGGTAGAGGTGGAACTCGAAGCGCAGATGTGCCGCCACGTCGGAGAGTAGGTCGATGGCGAAGCCATAGCAGCAGGTGGTGTTGAGGAGTATGTCCGAGTGCAGGGGAGGAAGGGACGTCGCGGGTGCACCCCATCCTCCCGTGGGCGGACCCCTCCTCGCTCTACCTTTCGAGTCGAGCCTCGCGAAGGCGGTTGCCAGGGCTTCCGGGTCCTTGGTTGAACTGATCCTGTGGCACACGACTCCTCTCAGACACCTCCTATAGTGTCTTCGTGTGGAGGAGGGCGGTATGGCGGGTTCCCTCTCCGAAGCCATCACGAAGGGTGGGGCCATGGCGGTCACGACGCGGTAGACGGTGCGCAGGCGCCGTCTTCTCCTACGCTGGTTGGGGAAGACGCCGAATGAGGAGGATGCAGCAGAGGAGGATAAGGCCGCCCTGTTGAGTACGCCGGAGGACACGTTGGCGATGCTGCGCCAAAGGGCTCTAGCCAGAGGAGGAGGTCGACGGGAGGAGTGGTGGGAACCGCGGTCTTCCCTCCTGAGGCCTATGAGGCTGAGTAGGTCGAAGGTCGCGTTCATGGAGAGGGCTGCGTCGGCGGCTTCCTGCAGGGCGCTACGGTTAAAAAAAGAGACCGCGGTTAATTTTGCTGGATTTTAATAGTGTTTATAGTCAGAGGTGGATACTATAGGTTCAAGTGATGTAGGCGACCGCCTAGGCTAGGGATTCCAAACCTTTTCTATTTGGCTCGCACCAATAAGTATCTTTGAATATCAATGGAGCACCACTATACTTCATTGAAAATAGGAATGGTCATCAATGAAATCAAACCAACGTCAAAGTTATTCTTAACTAACATTCTTGAATGTGCTTAGAAAGAAAGCAACCGAGCAGATTTAATTATTGGTTCTAAGAAACAGAATTTTAAGCGCCGTAAAAAACAGGCTGTCAAAGAGCACAACAAGCTTCTAAAGAGCACAACAGGCTTCTAAAGAGCAAATCAGTGCTCGCGAACACTAGGTTAGAAACCCCTGGCCCAGGCACTAGGACCTCGCGCCTAGAGCCACTAGAATGTTAGTGTGTGTTAGTGCGAGGGGGAGAAGAAATGTATACCTCGAGTATGAAAAGTTAAAACACAAAGAAGCCCTCATATATCCTAAATGATGACGAAGGTCAGCGTAAATGAAAATGGGCGAAAATCAGTCTCAGCTGACGGGTATCATAGAAAAATAATAATTTCTTATTCAAAAACTTTGTGCTGCGATCAACGTCGACCACATACGCCCACCAACCGTATGTACGCAAATAAATTATCAAGAATTTGGCAACCTGTTTTCTTTCATAAAATTTAACCTCGCATTTAAAAAAATCGCAAGTTGTGGGCTCGCAAACCAATCTTGCTTGGGGCCTCGCATCCCCTAAACCCACGCTTGTTTTTAGTATTAAGGAAAAAGTGCTTAACGTGGCTGTACTAGGTAAGTGGTCTTCAGTGACTCAGCGTTCTTGAGCTCGCGGACTGGTAGGAGAAGCCAAGAGGAATTTTGGAACGAAGGAATGGAAGGAAACGATTATGAAATTGACGTTCTAGAGAGAATTTACTGTGAGAACAAAAAAAGCCAATGCCTATGGCGGCAGACTTTGTGGGCCGTCAGATATTTAGCTCTGAAGGATATAAGGTAATAGAAAATGTGTTTTATATCCTTTGTGTAATATGTTTTGTGGCTTCTTTCACCATAGATTGTAAAATCGCACGAAATGTCATGAACATCGACGTTTACCGAGGCCAGGTTATTTTGGAGATAATAGAGAAGGGATGCTCGGGTGTCAGAGACCGCTTTATTCCAAACGATGCGAACGTATTTTATTTGTCCACCAAAAACCCGAAATTTAGCTCGTGGTACTTGCGTTTAAAAGCTGATCAGAAGATCTTATAACATTTTTAATCTCCGAAAACAAGTGTGTGTGTGTGTGTATCGTATATACAGGGTGTTCCTAAATTATACAGACAAAATGATAGGGGTTGTAGGGCAGCATGTGCGAAACACTCGGTCCCAGTGTCCGGAGCAGTTTCCTGTTCGAGCTACGAGGTGAGAAATCTTGTACCTGAGCGCCCGGTGTTAAGGCAATCCTTTTGCTTTGCTCGCCACCTGTGATGCACTGCCTCGGTGCAGGGTGAAATGTTTTGCTCACTCTGTTTAGTCAGTATTGCTTGCAGGTACCAGTGTGCAGATTGCGGATGGTGCATTTTGTGGCATGTGTGTTTGCCGAGTAGAAAAAAATATATTGGAACTTCGGGACGTAACAGCATATTTTATTAATTCACAATTACCGTACTGAGTACGGGACAAGATTCATTAGAGGAGGTGCTTGAACTGGTGGCTCCCAACCTGCAAACACAACATGCATCTTCTGAACAAAAGTTGCCTCGTTCGTTCGAAAATTCCTGCCGTATTGCGGATTGAATCACAAGCAGCCTGGATGCGAGAGAAAAGGTCCACCTCTTGACCGACTGCCTTTTTATACACGAGGCTCTTGATGTGACCCCAAACAAAAAAATCTAGAGGATTGAGATCCGGGGAGCGAGCTACCCAATGGAAGGGTAAAGCAGGGATACTCACACCGTGGCCCGCGGGACATATTTGGCCCTTTCGTCTATATCTCTTGGCCCGCGATGACAGCAGCACATTTGCTACGTTGTGAAAGAAATTGATTCATGCACTGCTATATTATGTATTGCTCAAATACTGTACGCCTGAATGTGAAGTGTATGAAGACTTTCTAGCGTTGATACCAATGACGGGACAAACCCGAGGCGGCGACCTTTTGGAAGCAATGAAATTTTTTTATGCAATTCATTCCTTTCCCAGCAATAGACTCATTTGTATTTGTACTGACAAATATCCGTCTATGATAGGTGCAATGAACGGATTTGTTGCTCTCGTGAAAAAGGAGTTCCATCTGCCTAACTTAGTGAGTATTTCCGCTTGTACCATTAGGAGAATTGCACTTGCAAGATTCCAGATAAGTAATTGAAGAAGGTGATTCAGGTAGTTTTCCACAGTGTTAACTCCATTAGAGCCCATGAATTAAACCACAGGGTGTTCCAAACCTTGCTTTTTGAACTCAACTCTGAGTATGGAGACATCCTACATTCCGAAGTTAGGTGGCTCAGCCAGGGCAAAGTGTTGGACAGATTCTTCAAACTTCGTCATGAAATCATTATTTTTTTGGGTAAAAAGGGACAATAATGTCCAGACCTTTATAGTAATGATTCGTGGATTTTGTTAGCGTGTTTGTTTGATATCACAAACAAATTAAATTAACTTCAGCTAGATTTACAGGGAAATAATAAAACCTTAAGTCCAATGTGCAACAAAGTGTTAGCTTTTCAAGAGAAAATTGCAATGTGTGCAAAGTGTGCTTAAAGAAGGTGACTTGATCAACTTCCCAACCGTAGCTGAAATGCAGAAAGAATGTGATATCAAGACTTCCATATATGAGACCATGCCAGATTTTGTTGCACAGTTTGCGACTGAAATGGGTATAAGATTTCAGGATGTCAAGTCTATACGAGGAGCTATAAGGCTGGTTGAAAAACCGTGGCATACGACGAAGTAAATCCAAGACACGACATATGCTGCTGAATTTTGGAAAATTGTTCTGAGAGGTACTCAATTTCGAAAGACCTAGTTTCATTTTGTCCTTATTTTGTTCCACATATTTGTGTTAAGCGTTTTTCTCCAAGTTGAAATATATTAAGAACTTTTACCGGTTCTGACTGACTGATATGCACGTCGATAATACTTTACAGATAGCTATTTCTGAACGACAGCTAGACCAGGAGAAGATTATTCAGATTCATTCTCAGTTCCAACAGTCACATTGATTTTTATCATTCCGGTATTATCTTGAAATGAATTAATGCTGTAATAAATATATTAACTGTATAATGGAAAATCATTTTTCATTCTGGCCCTTCACACGTTTAAAAGTTTCACGTGTGGCCCAGAAATGTTTGAGTACTGCTGTATTTAAAGTATACATTTCAACGCGAGAAGTGGCAAATTTTTTAGTCCTCCCCTTTTATACTGAAATCAACAGGCGTGTCATCAGGTTATTTCCTCAAGGGACACTACATGGTGGGGGGATTGCGTGCTCCAATTAAGCGGAGAGCTAAGCCGGCTGTAGCATAACTACTGGCAGGATCTCCCATACCTAAAGGTCTAAGTGGAGCCAGATTAAAAGTGTCCCACACCTGGTATCGGAATGGGAGAGCTTGGCGCAGGACAGTTCGGCGAAACCGTTTCAGCACGGGGATCTTTCGGCGCAGGGACCTTTCGGCGCAGGGATCTTTCGGCGCGGGAACTTTTCGGCGAGGGAACTTTTCGGCGCAGGAACAACTTATCTGTTTCCCTGGGTAAAACTCGAGCAAAGTAGCAGAAAATATTACTACATACTATATCTTGGTTTCCTGTAGGTTAAAATCTTAACTTAATGGAATATTATTATATTATTATTATAGTTTTTCGAAGTGTACAATCAAATTTATGTAAGTAGTGCTTAAGATGGGACGGCATGAGGTGGTATGGCAAACCAGTCTTTATGAAAATGATCAGAAATCATGCAGCTAGTTTTATAAGATCCGAAGATTAATATGTTTTTATTACAAATAACTTAAGCACAGAGAAATAATCTATCCTTAATCATAAATTATTGTTATTCTGGTATATTAACATTCTTGCAATGAAGTTTCGTTTAAGGATGATTTTTTTGGAGCGAATTCAACTCCTTATGAGAGGGATTCTGTTTATGTACTCACAAAATCAATGCATCCAGTGACCATAAAACAAAATGTAGACGTTGTAAACATAAAGTGTATCCGGTCTAGTTTTTGAATTAACAGCTAACGATGTTTGAGAATAATAATATAAGTTTCAATATGATGAACTAACAGAAATCATAATTTATTATTCAGGATTAATATTTTTATTCCTAATCGACAGTTATCGAAGATTAGTTATTTTCGTCGAATTCCAAATTTAAAATTCGACATTTATCGACGTTTTCCACAGACAGCCATATCGCCTATATATGCTAACAATTTCTACCGCCTCCCCCTCCTATTGTTATAATTTTTATAAGGTACTTTTGTGTACCTACAAGCAGTTTCCAGTATCAGTATTAAGAAATATTCCATTAAGTTAAGATTTTTACCAACAGGAAGCCAAGATATAGTATGTTGTAATATTTTCTGCTACTTTGCTTGAGTTTTACCCAGAGAAACAAAAATTGTGTTCCTTTGCCGAAAGATCCCTGCGCCGAAAGATCCCTGCGCCGAAAGATCCCCACGCCGAAACGGTTGCGCCGAACTGTCCTGCGCCGAACTGTCCTAAACCCCATGTAGTATGCATAGATTATGAGGAAGTAAAACCGAGGAATGACCTGGACGATACGTGATTTCTGTTATTTTTGTTAAAATCATAAATGTATACTTAAGAATAAAATAAGCAGATTTTGCGTTGCTTGAATGTGGTTCGTTTTATAGGTGGGAAATAATTATACAAAGTCGCTTTTCCATGCATGTGTGGTTTCTAGTCAAATTCTGCTTCCGGAGATCTCAGGCGATTTTACAGTCCATGCAGAATGAATCCAAGATATTTTTTATAGACATAGAACACTATTAAAATTATCTTATTGGCTGGGTCTTCAAAATTTAAAATTTGTATTTTCCCCAAATCCGCCGCTCATACTTATAGACTAGTTTATACCTGCAGTAAATCCACTGCATGATAAACGAGCATGCCAAAGTTGAAATTGCAGTGACAAATCGATACTATTTAGAGTGTTAAGAAGATGATATGAATTAAAAACGTTTCAGTTAAAAAACTGGCACTGTCTGATAAAAGACATTGTAATCATGTAAATAAATGTTCCTTTTCATTATATCCTGAATTTGACGCAAAGTAAAAATACGCTACGCTTTATAGTCGAAAAAAGATTCGGAAGAATTAATGCACGATTAATTTAGGCGTTTCGTCACAATAAATTTTTGAACAGCATTCAGATTATATACTGTATAAAAGAAATGAAGGAGAATCTTTCGGAATATGACGTTATGTATGGCGATAAAGATTTAATCGAGATGTTTATGGCGAAGCCGCCTACTTTGTTAAAAGAAAAGAATATGATTCACGATAAGCAGAACGAGATGGAAAAATAAATTTCCCATAAATTGATTTATGTCGCCGTTCTTCGCGCATCTTTCGTGAATATCCGTAATTTTTCGCGGTTTTTGGGGATAAAGCTATTCACTTTTCCAGAGGGCGGCTCTCATGGAGACCGAAGTTTGAAGAGGTTTTCCATAAGGTCGCGAAGGCCGACCGAAAAATATAGCCGATGAATGAGAGAGCGTAGTGAAAAGAGGGTCCTCATTCACGCCAAAAGGTGCGGAATATCTCCCGGGAGAAAGTAACAGAGGGTGATTAATGGCTCGGGGCATTTTTATTTCGCGTGCGGACTCCTGAAAACTTGCAAATTATCCTTTCCTCGTGAAATTTCAGCTGCCCGAGAATATACGTATATATCTATCTTGTTGCTTTTTTGGGTGACAGGAAAAAATTAAATGCCCGGGGTGAATTTCAATTACGTCCAAACCCTGGTTTTTCGACGGGAAATTAAGTATGCGACGTTGGTTTGATATTTCGCGCATCTTAGATTAAATTATGCGTAAAATTAAAACTTCGGAATTCTTTAGCTCGTGATAAATTTGGCTGTTGGAGGAAACCAGGACTTTGCTTGACGAAAAAAAGATTTCAAGAAAAATCATTTATGCAAATGTGTTGTGTGGATTTTGGTGGCAGGTTTACAATATTAGTACAGAGAGAAATCAAATTACACACATTTAAAACGCTACCATGTTAATATATCAGTGTATAATGTTTTTATATTTTTCTTACTGCATAAATAAATTATTAATTATTATTTTTCATCGCCACTTTTTAATTTTGTGGAAATGAATACTTAGCAGTGATGTTGCTATTTTATACTCAAATTATTCCAGCAGTTAATAAGGAACAATACAATATAGTTTACAGTCGTAAACTCCGTGCTGGTTTATGGCAAAGTGTTAGATAAGTTGAGGCTTAAATTTATAGAATTGACTAATATTTATGACGAAGGTAGTAAAAAATCCTTTGATGCCTTTCCTTGGTAATTAATTATTGTGGAAGGATGCGAAGGGTTTTTTCCTTTCGTCAAGAGTGCTTAATACGGAATTTTGAAAACAAAGCCTCTTTTTGCTAACGTATTGCCTAAATTGTATTAATTTAAAATATTTTGGATACATTCCATATCCACTATGAAAGGAATGTATAAAGAAACTGTAACTCTTGATGAAGAGAAATATAACCTCAAAAATGTTCAAATAATAACATGTAACTGACAGCAGCATATAATTCGAATAACCTTCTGTCGTCAGAGATATTTATAATTATCGTACATTCTTATGTTTTTTGGACCAATTAATGATTTTATCGGAAGTAAGACGCGACATACAGTCAGCCGACGCATTCGAGTAGCACATCAGAGGGAAGTATAGCGTAGAGTTAAGGAAAAAGCTGTAACATTGGACCGCAATAGATTCTTTTCAAATAGATGATAGACTCTGACTTATAAATGCTGTAATTATGATAAATAAAATCCAAAAAGTGTAATGTGATTTCATCGATTTGATTAACCAGGCTTCTTTATTTAAATATATTCTAGCACATAAGTTAATATTTTTGCTAATATTTTGCTCAGTTTTATCTGTGACGTGATTATGTTCGAAAGTGCCAAAGAAAGTTGCCTTTTCGAAGAGAAGGCGTTGCATTTCCTCAAGACAGTGAGCATTTTTCGCAGCAGTAGTAAACACTTAACAAATTATTCATAGTTGTAGAAAAATGAAGACATCTAACTTGATAAAGGTTTCTGTGTTTTAGCTTTTCATTAAATTTTTTTAGAGAGATGGAAATCTTCATATTGTTAGCGAAATCTTTAGTTGTAAATTACTATTGGAAGTAATTTTAAATTATTTCATTATTAAATTATTTTGCTAGCGCAAAGTTTATTTAAAATACAACTTCTTTTATTGCGTTAAAGCACTACCAGTGAGTTTCGTTTCTTTTCCCATTCCAGGTGCTGTGAATCCCTCCATTTTCCTGCATTTCCAATTTTAAATCTTCGTCCTTTATTTCCTTCGTGAGCCCCAAAGTGTGATGTGATATAGTCATTTTGTGATGAAGTGCTCTGTGTGTGTGTGTGCCAAGAGGAATTCCTTTCATAACGTGAGAATGCTTTCTTCCACCGCTGGAAATTTTACACCACTCCAAAGGTAGGGAAACGTCGTTTTTTCCGATCATAGCCCTCCGATTTCCTCTTTTATTTCCTGCTTCGGTTTAATGGGAGTTAGGTCGTCGCATGTAAAGGCAATCAATCGAACTTAATGTGTTTGTGCGATTTTCGATTAGAATATGCCATAATTAGAGATGGATTGATGGAGATTATGGTGAACGCATTCCTTTAGTTAAAAGTAGATAAGAAGTTTTATAAATTTTAGAAGCTAATTTGTCATTCCTATCCTTGCAGTGCTTGAAATAAATCCATCCATATATTGGTCAAATTTTCTAAAGCGGCGCCGAGTTTCGTATCGATTACTACATAAATAGCTGCGCATAGTTCTCTTGTATCAGCACGTGAGCATAAAAATTACTGAAATTCTCCATTATATATTATATAATAGATTTAATAACTGATGAGCGGCTAGGGAACTCGTGAAATCAATAATACTTATGGTTTTTATCACGAGCTATTTAGACTGAAAAAGAACGTGAAGCAAGGTTTGAAAGAGAAATGTTGGCAAATAATGTGGTTTATAAAGAAATATTGTAAAATTAGCGAGTAATTTCTAAAAGCTAACCAATTGGGTCGAAGGCCTCCATCCCTCCGCAGGAGCTAGGGGTTGACGGCCCGTGAGGCAGCAAATCTACTAGTATTATAAAATTAAGAGAAAGTATAACACTTAGTTTAACTGCATATCTTTTAGTACTCCTCCTCTGTTTAATTTGGGCTAGCTGTCTAAACTTTGGTATTTTGGTCTTTCTGAGTACAACGTATTGCAGCCGTGATATACGTACTGTGGTAATCGACTTCTTTTCGTATCCTTTTTGCGACACTTTATTTATAATATAATACAGACAGGGCCGGCCAAAGGGATGAGGCATCCGGTTTTCCGAATATTTGGGATCCCTGAAGTTTGTAGATCTCAACTACCAAAGTATTGGGTGTAAATTTTGCATAAAATTTTACTAAAACACTTACTAAACTGTTTTAGAATGAAAACACTCAGAAAAAGTTGTAATTTTAAAACTGGAGACCCCATAATTCAGCACTTCAGCCAAATGGATGTAATGATTTGAAGAGCTGCTAATATACCCTTAAAGAGCCACATGAATCTCAAGAAGAGTCATGTTGCAAACTGGCAATGTGATGAACTTCAGTCTATAAAAACGTTTAAACTTCTCGAAGGAATTCTGTTACAATAATGTTACAGCGCAGTCCAAAAATGTCGAAAAATGATATTCTAGGAACACTTTTATTAGTCACTATGCTCCAGATTAATTATAATATGCAAGCCAAGTACACAGACACTTTGTGGACACCCTGAAAAAGATTTTGATTTTCAGCTATAACATTTATTATTGCGATTATGTTTTTTTGGCGAACTATATAAATAATTTTCTTTTATGTGTAGTAGGTATATATGTATTTATAATATTTCCCTCTAAAATGCTCTATTTGTCTGTGTCGCAGGTTATTTGAAAAACAGTAAAACATTAATTTTAATAGCTTACTTTTTTGGGCAACCCTGTTTATATAACTTTAACAACCGTTTATTCATTTCTGCTAGAATAAGATAGACTATTGATTCATGTAGCATTTTGTATTTGCCTGTTTCAAATTCATTCATCATATATTCATTTCCACTGGATTAAGAAATTTTTTATCGAATTATGATGAATTTTGTATTTGCCTGCTGAGAATTGATTAATTTTTTAAAATCTCGATGTAATATTCATTATGGAATGATTGCATGCAAATTTAGCCCCCTCTGCGAATTACATTCACATTCACTCTGCATCTCACCCCTTTTTAGCGGATTCTGTGCACTTGCTTAAATTTTAATTGTGATGAAACTGTAAACTGCAGAGCTGAAACTCGGGGTGTAGCTTTCTGCACTTTTGTCATTTATTTTTATTTAGGTTTGAGATTAAAGAATATGCAGAACCGGATAGGAGTTCATTAAAATATTGTATAATAAAATATCTTCAAAGGTATAAAAGATGGAAAAATGTAATTTTGAGCGTACATTTTCACATTAATTCCACGTACAAACGAATATGCGGCGTAAAACCATATAAAAAATAAGATAAACTAAATTTACGCATATATCGGGCGATAAAATTTCAAATTCCCCTCAGATAGTCAAATAGGTCGATGGGAGAAATCTTCATAGCGAAATTAAACACAAAATATTACTGAATTTAGCTATAGAAGAAAAAAACTCGCTACTTTTATCCATGTTCATAGATAGCACTCTACTTGTTTAGAAAATAGTATCTCGTTAACTTTAATTAGGTACAAGTTACAATTGTTTGAAAAATCTGTGCGCGTAAGTTTTATGGAGTTATTTAGCTACATTCTCTTATCACTAGGTTAGTTTTTTATTTATGGCGTCAGGTACCTAATTTTTTAGATGATGATTTTATTGATTTCACTAGTTGCAAACTTCTGAGCCTTTTTCATAGCTTCTGCCGAAATTATGTTTTCTATTATTAGTATTTTTCTCATAAATCTGATGGCGGAGCTTTATCTTTTATTGTGGTGAAGTTAAAATTATCTCAAAAGTAAAAATTGGAAATCATCGCTATATCTGCTACGCATTCATCGAAATACTTAAGACTTTGACCTTGCGTAATTCAAAGCAGTTCATTTATTTCCTTGTATTCACATTTATAGTTACTCCGTATTTGGAGTAGCGGATTTTATTAAATATCGCATTGACAGAAACATGTCGTCAAATCGTCGAGTGCATTTACTCGATGATCTCATGTATAACCTCGATACTCGAAGTAGTCATGCCTAGCAAACGAAAGAAAAACGTTTCATTACATTTTTCGATACGGCGAGAAAATGATATCATTTTGAATTAAATACTAATTTAAAGCATCAATTAAAAAAGTTATTGATGTTGTTTACAATTTCATTTTATGTGCTACCATTATGTAATAAATCATTACATTCTAATAAAGTAATTAACAGAAGACTTAGATGATACGTTGCACTACCTCTTAGATGCCCATTGCGCGTAGACAAGAGGGAATTAGCAGGTCGTAAATTCTCTTTTCGGTACCGGAGAGAATCCCTGCTTCTGTGGAGTTAATTCACTGTTTGGTGGGTCAACACAGTCCAACAAAAATGCATCATGCATTTGATGCGATGTATTAGCAGTAAAACTTAATAAATAACCA
Organism: Tanypteryx hageni; assembly: GCA_028673005.1. NCBI lineage: Eukaryota > Metazoa > Arthropoda > Insecta > Odonata > Petaluridae > Tanypteryx > Tanypteryx hageni. The sequence goes on from CM054117.1 coordinate 47,724,578, forward strand.
ATGCTATGCCTGACATACTATCAAAGAAATCCTTCATGACAATACAAATACCAGAAATAGTAATTATCTAAGCAATACAATGTTAAACCTCCAATAGGTGCGTCAATTTTTTCAGTAAGTCAGCGCGTGGCGTACTTTGTACACCCTCTATAAAATTAGAAATAATTAATGAAAAATAATAAATGAATTCAAAGAAAGTTAATATTTTGATGTTATAATGATAGAATATTGCTTACACAAAAATTACTAATAAAACGCTTAAATAGATAAAATTAACACTCAAAATTGAAATAATAGAAATTAGAATATCGAAAGAACGATTTTTGTTTTTCCGTTTTTTGTTACGTTTTTGTTACACTAATTTTGAAAATTTCGTTAACGTTTTTAGTTACGCGTATCGTTTTCCATCGCTGGTCATGGCAGTTCAAATTTTCAAGGTTAAAAGCCTAAATATTGTTTTTCATTCGGGCTCTAAACTAATTTTTGGGCTAATTAGGAATGGAGTTTGATTATCATCATTATTAAAGGAACTTCGTGTTTTTTTCTAGACCGCATACTTGTTCAAAAGCAGTCTTCGTATCGAGAGTCGAACCTTCTTCTAAATATGCGTAAATAAAAATATATTGGCTCTTTTCCGTGGCGTAAATGCGGTATCTCTCATTATAACGTGCTGATAACATTTTCATTGTGAAGTAACTACAAATAACGCCATCGATACATTTTAAGCCTTACAATATTCGTATAAGAACATTCTGATTAATGTTTACATTGACGTCGAACACGTACGGAAGTTACCAGCAATAATTTAAGTAACTCTTCAAAGAGTCACAAAAGCTGGGAAAAAAATATTGTTTGACCCCGACGTGATTTGAACACGCAACCTTCTGATCTGGAGTCAGACGCGCTACCGTTGCGCCACGGAGTCAGTTACGTAATTCATGTTTCAATTACCAATATCTTGGTTGCCATGGTAAACATTCCAAAACGGGTATGTACATTATCACTCACGTCGAAGTACTTGTTATGGGTAAGAACATAAAATAAGCTATACGTCTGATAAATTTTTTAATACAAATTTATTAAGCTAGCGAAGGGAAAAATGAAACGAAGCGTTGTAAGCGGAAAGCTAATGAAAAATTTCATCGCGAAAATGAACGCTCGAAAAATATCAGTTTTTAGGGAAATAAGACGGTCCCAGTCTTATCATCGTCGGGAAGGCACGTATAATGTTCCGAATGCCTAAATATTAATGGAAACCATATAGTGTCGGATGCTAATGAAAAAAAAAATGTGAAGGCAGAAATGGAATGGACAGGTCATATTTTTAAGGAGAATCGGATATGAAAGCGACGAATCTGGGGGCGAAAAGGGAAAGTTTTAAAGGTAAAAACGGTTAGGGTAAAGGTTATACAAAAATTATGTGGAAGAGCAGTGTATCAGTTTAGCGTCGTCATTTTTGTATGATTATAGTCGGATTTATAACGTGAGGTTATAAGCTGTTACTGTCACTAATCCCAATTAATACGTAGTTTAAATCTGGTCACATCTAACGCGATAATTTCCGTAATGTTTATCCTTGCCGCCAAGGTTAAGGAAATAAAATACAGAAATAGTGCTATTGCTGTATGTAGCGGCCGTATATATTCACATACGACATACATTTGATTGCTCTTAGGACGTGGAATATATATATATATATATATATATATATATATAATCGCAACATTTCACGTTGTTGCAGGTCCAATACGGATATACCCGTAATATTTATGTAGGGTTATCTTTTATTATACGTATGTTCACAGAATTTTCACAACCCTAAAACGTTGAATCCTTCGAATTGGAACAATCATTTGGAACTGTGAAAGACTTGCGCATTGCCGTAGCATAAACCAAAGAAGACTTTATCGATCGCGAGAAAAAAATTACTCAAGGTAAAAATGAAACATCTGATGTGGCCACCACTTGACTTTCTCCATACCTATCTGTAATATTTCTAAAAATTCCAAATAAATATTTTAAGGGACTGCGATAAAAGTTTAAAGACTACAATGAATAGAAATAAACTCAAACCGTAGTCTTCTGTTATTGGATATAGCCAGGAAGCTCCAACAATTAATAAAATAAATAGAAGCGTTATTAAGACGTAACTAAGCGTCAAGTGTTTACAAAAGTCGCCAATAGGTGGTGTGGTGGGTGCTAAAAATATAATTTTTAAAATATCTCTTAAACAATGCATTATATGGGAAAATGTTTTAAACAAAGGTTGTAGAAAATGAAATTTCCTACAACTTTTATTCTAGTACGTTTTTACATTCGTCAAATATTAAAGCAAATATTTCAAAAAACGAATAAGTGACAGGACACCTATTTCCGGTTGACTAATTTTTACCAAAAACTTATCAGTTCTTGTCCATTTAACAAAAATGCATATATAAAATGTCTCGTTGACCTGATTAATAGTTTTTGAGTTAGAGCACCCACAAAATTCCGGTCACAGACACACACGGACACACAGACACACCCACAGACATCATCGATAAAATTGTCAAATCGTGTTCAGGGGAGCTTAAAACATGTATTTCCGTTGAAATCTCGAATTCAATTTTTTTCATGAAAACAATACTTTCTCTATACTTCGTATATGGAGAAACATGGGAACATTAGAAGAAAGGCATCACATTAAAGATTTGCATCTCCCATGATCGGAGGGCTAAACAGGAGGCTCAAACGGGCGGCCTTCTCTATTATATTATTCTGTGGGTGGAAGAGAAAGCGCGAGCGAGACAATAATAGAGAAAGAGAGAGATACGAAACAATATAAAAATGTTTATTAGTTACGAATTGCATGATTATTTGTTCTCTATTAAAATAGTTGCCGTGTGCTTTAAAGTTTCAATAAAATGCTTAGGCTCATTGGTATTTTGAATGGTGAAGAAGGTATCGTTCTCACGCTTCCTTATAATAAACTCGCAGAGGTTCTATACGATTAATCTGATGAAACATGACGGCAACGATTGATATTTCGCCCTCCCAAAATAAAAACAAGCGCATACCTACATTCCTTCGATTGTACTCTGGTGCTTTGGTACATGGTGATCGAAAACTCACCCAACCCATAAAGTTGACTTTCTTTACCCAGTTGATCACAATGTATTAAAAGTTTAAACATCGCACATTAATACAGCAATGTTCGAGGCAACGCAGTCCGCAGCGCTTAATCGTTCCACTGTTTAATCTCTCTCCTCCATGCGTCAGTTATTTCATAACAGTCGAAGGGAGAGGATGTCTTATCCACAAGGGCAGCGCTTTTGTCGTTGTAAATTACTTAACGTTTCGTTTTTGTCGCAGGCATGCGTTCTGGTAATAATTTCCAGAATCTCCTGTTCCGGATAAATGTCGTCTCATTAAAAGTTCTGCGAGACAGGCGGCGTTAAAGATGAGAAGCGGTACGGTAGAACTTCAACGTTGAATGATGAAATCTCTTGAAAATGTACGAGTTTCTTACATAAATCACCGAGAAAGCTTCAATTTCCAACATCGTTTTTAGTTTTAACGGTTTAGTTAATTTTAATTTATCATTTTTAAGCGCGTTAAAAATGCGTCTTTATTTTCATTTGGCGTCTGTCTGTCCGTCAGTTCGTGCACTTGCGTAATTTGAAACTGTGACGAAACCGTAAACGATAGAGGGCTGAAGCTTGGGGGTGTTGATTTCTGTACTGCTGCCATTTGTTTTTCTTTAGATTTGAGTTCTAAAAAATACACTGGGTCGGATAGAGACCCATTACAATTTTTTTAAACATTTCCGAAGTTATAAAAAGATGGAAAGTTGAAATGTAGTGTGTACATTACCACATAGAAACCATTTATAAACGCGACTCTAGTGACCGAATATGTGGCGGTATAACCACATAAGAATATAAAAAAACGCGCTAATTTATCCATATTCGTGGATAACACTTGATTTGTTAGTGAATGAAACCTATATCTCTAACGGGTTGCGTGACTTTTCGATTACCCTATACTGCAGTGTGATCCGTTTGGGCATGGATAAAATAAAAACGCTGTGAAATGGAAACATTTATCTCTTATCACTCAATATTTGGCACACATTGCCTACAAAGACGGGAGATTGCGACTAAGTTTTATTACCGCACACGCAGCAGATGAGCGCTGTACCACTTCTTGCTTCATTTTCACGTTTTTATGTTATCCATACCGAAACGGAATACCCTGTAGTATACAGGCAACCTGTTCTTACTTTTCCATGTCCGGTCCGCGCGACGCATTCCTTGAGAGCCACTCCCAAATATTCTTTTTCGACATCTGCCCGCCTTTTCTATCTATTCGTCATCTGTTTCTCGGAAGCGAATCCGGATCTGTGGCATAAACTGCACGACCGTTGATTGGTATCACCCTGACGTTTTAAGGGGAAGACATATTTTTTGGTGGAATTGAAGGGATGGTAAAACTACGGTAAAGGCTTCCTTTATTCGAAAAGCGGCAATTTTGTGGACAAAATATTTAAATTTCTCCCGCGCAGTTTGGCAGACTCGTTGGACCCCGACTGATGTTATTCAGTCATAATGGGGGACTGATTTTTAGGGACCCTGTTTACAATTCTTCCAGGGACCCCATTGTGTGATCGTTCGATTTATAGTAGTAGGCGCTCTGAGCTCACGCACAAGTGGCCCATCGGTAAATCCGTCCCTGATTCTACCAAGGATCGATTCAATAAGTTCTCCGATATTTCAATTCCAAAACGCCAAAAAAAATTGCGGAACGATTATCGAATACAATCTATATCATAATTGTCCGTTTATATTGACATCTATTTAAAAATACAATCCACTAGGGAAGCTTTAATTTTGTGGAATTACATTTTTAAATGAAAAGGTAAAATTGCTTAGTGAAAGTTTTGCTTGATTATTTGTTATTGTTATTTATTCATCTGCAATCTATCCTGTATTTTAAATCTGATTCGGATATGTGTTTATTTGACGGAAAATTCGATTCTCATTATTGAACGGTTTTAATTTTCAAACAAATCCACTTTCATTTAAAGATAAGCGCTTAATAATGTTTAACTTATTAAAAGGACATATCATGAATTTGTGCTAAAAAACATCGTCCCGTTCAGTTAGTCCATGTAATACAGTATCAAATGTCACTCCACGGCAATACAGTGGATTTTGTTTCAAATTATGCATGATTATGTATTCATTTATAATTACTTATATTAATAATGAAATTGTTTATTATTTGGCGGTTTTAAGAGGCAGCAACAAAAAAATCCATGTGCGATATGGCAAGTAAAGTACTTAAGCTTTATGTACGTGTAATCATAGGATGTACTATCAAGTGGAGGAAAGGACAAATTATCGTCTTGATCTGAAGTCGAAGTCTTCCTGGTTAGTCAGCCTGCCTTAGTTGTTTAGTGCTTGGAGTTTCCCTCCGGAAAATGAAAGATTCTGGTTCGATTCTTGATCGAGCAGTTATTTTCCCGTTCTCTCCGTTAGACTTTTGTTTAACTTAACTAATTAACCGAGTTGTTTTTAACCTGCAATATTTCTGCCGTTTATCATGGAAATTATCCTATCTTTCTTTCGACTCTTGTTTATAATTCCACTCAAAACGTTGTCCTTTCTTCGTTCCTTCATATGGGCAATGGTTGAGTTGAATATTTACGCTTTATATTAAATACAGTAAAGTTCTGCTATAACGAGTTTGATCTTAAATGCCGTTACTGACGTTTTTCAACTCCTTGTCATTTTAATAATTTAAAAAATAAAAAGTGAATGCATTATAAACATTCCTTTTCTCTAACAATTATGAACAAATAAAATGAAAAACTTGGTATTTTTCACAGATTTTAATAATTCACTACGACTCGGGTTTGATATATCATCTTCAGTTTTTCATTTTATTTGCTCATCATGGAACAGTTCCACCACCGCGAATTTTATTCTAACAATCATTTTCACATGCGCACCATACCATCGCACAGTTATTCGGTCCGCTCATCGAATGCGATACTATTCGTAAGAAAATATATATATATATATATATATATATATATATATATATATATATATATACATACATATATAATGGAATAATAAGTACCTATTACTATTAATAATTAGAAAAACTCACGCACATCTTTCTGGTTACATTTAAACAAACGCAGCAACACATCACCCATATTTATATACTTCAAATTGTTATACAAAACTAAAAGGAATACCCGTTGTGGCCTTATATTTTAAATTCTGTTATAAATAAATTATTGCTTGACTTTTATTTTATTATTGGCGTCATTACTATTGTATAAATGCAGTTGGCATGATTATTTCCACTGTTGCAGTTATTATTTAACAAATATTATCTGTATTATAAATACGATTGTTGTTTAATTGCATTTGTTACTATCATTATAATTATTATATGACGTTGACACAAGGTCGACAATTTTTTTCCTAGCTTTCTTCGCGTGACTACATTTTAACAATTTATTCTGCCGAGCGACGCCATTCATTACAGCATAATTGGTGCCCTAGATTTTCCGTGCCGCAGGTCAGCTTGCGGTCTTTTAACCTCCTATATCTCTATCCTCGACTCTTTTCCCGGTGCATTCAGAGTGGAACGGAAGCAGAGCAACACGTTCATTCGAAGAGGCGCTGAAAGCAGTGTTTGTCTCTTTGGGAGATGCAGGATGCATCTCTCTCTCCCTCTCCCTTTCTCCTATCTCCTTCCTCTCTCCCTCTTTCTTTCTCCCGCGACGAAACCGTCGTGCGGGTTTTCAGCTTCGCTCACGCCCTTTTGTGCCTCGTGGTTCTAACGCGCGCTTCCATTTCGTGCAACCCGATACGCAAAATGGCGGTTATCGTGGAACAGACAGAGGTCGCATCGTTTGAAGGCACAAAAGTACCCACGTCGTATCGTCACTTTCAAACTACTGTCTTTCTTAAAAAGGCAACACGGAGAATAATAGTGGCGTTTCCTGATTGTAGCGAATCATTCCTCTCCATTATCATATGCGATCGGACTGGGATTGAAGCGTTTTAGTTAGATAAATACCCGGAGCAGTGGTTCCCAAACTTTTTGTAGCCACTTTCAAAGGTAAACGGAATTTTGCGGCGCCCCAGCCTTGAAACAAGGTTTTTATATTTTTATATACGGTATGACAAGCTTCGGATGTATTTATTTGTTGGCACTATACCATAATCAATTTATTAGAGGAATAATTATTGCTGCATTTATCAATAAAAACATCCTAATCGATGTTTTATTCATTAAACGATGCTTTTTGCGGCATCCCAATAAATCAGCTTCGCCACCCAGTTTGGGAACTACTGATCCAGAGATTTAATTTCTCATGAAGAATTTTTTCATTCCAAACAAACCTCTTCATTATTAAATAAATTATACTTAGAAATTAACCCACGAAGGTATAATACGGGCGGATAGACTTTTGACGCATTTTAATCACAAAGCAACCTATTCGGTATTAATTCTTATGTATTGTACAAACGCACACACACGAACAGAAATACACATTAAATGTTCACAAAGAGGCTGATTTTCTCTCTTTATTTTCAATTAAGAAGATTAATATGACATTTTTAGCTAAAGTTTTGTTATTGATGTCCTTCCACATCGCTGGCTCCACTCCTAGTCGGATGATGGAGGCACACCGCAGTAAGCTATTTATTTTAAATTCATTAAACCCCGTATTATGTACTAGGCACTCTCCCCTTTAATACTCCAGATGATAACGCTTACCAGAAAAACACCAAAGTTATATATTGTAATTGCGTCTTTTCATGCGTTCACCCTTTGTTTGTTATGCAAAGGTCATCTTTATTCGAATCGTTCGCAGTGTTGAATTTACATCGATTATGCCTTCAATTTTTTAAACAAAGGGAGGGATGGAGAGGGTGAGGGAGAATGGGATGGAGGAAGAGAATGTGAGGGAGGACGAGAATGCGAGGAAGAAAATGGCAGGGAGAGAGAACCTGGAAAAACGGTGGGAATGGGAAAGGGGTGGGAATGTGAGGAAGGAAGAATGGGAATTATTGTCATTTTAATAATAATAATATACTTGATTCTTGCATGCCAGTCATTTTTGACCGGCAATTACGGTAATTATCTAAACAAAGGTTTTTTATTTTTATATTGTCACCCGTTATAATTCCTCTCGCGCCATATAGTGATGAATACGCTAGTAGATTTATCAACTCGTTGGAAATTATTTTTCGAATCCTTCTGCAAATAAGTTTGAATTTAGGCCAGAATTACGAGGACGGTTTCCAAGTCCTCTTGACGTTGGATTTTACCCGTATTTTGGTTTTGCGGAGAGAATGCACCAGCCATGCGCGTGATCTTTTCGGGAGTTAAGCCTTGTGGTTTCTTGGTGCACCTCGTTAAGATCCGACCGATGCTTGCCCTCAGGGATCCCTCGGCGCTGCGTTCTTTAACCAAGTTATCATCCCCCAGCCTTGCTCCCAGACTGCATGGATTAGAATCGAAGTGGATGCAATTTATTTCCCGCAAACTTGGTAACTGTGGAGTTGGTAAATTCTCCCAACTCGGATAGGGCACGTAGGCGAGTTTTAGCAAGCATAAACATTCGTTTAAGTTGGCTAAGAAGACGTTCATATATCTTGAGAGCCATGTTGACGTAATTAAAAAAAACAGTGTGTGCCGTTTTCGTGTCGGAGATATAGACGGCCAACAGATGTTTGACAGTTAGGTCAACGATTTGTGATGAACATCTTGAGTTTTCCTGTATTTAAAAAAATCGATCTTTAAAAATAATCAGTTTTATTGTAGGAAAATTACATGTGCTAAACATTCAATGAAATTAAGTTCTTTTATAGTTGCATGTCTGATTTTTTTACAATTAGACTTTTACCATTGTATAATCCTTTGATGGGTTCGTTTTTATTATAAATCATATTAAATCATAATTTTTTATTAAACTCCTGCTATATTAAATATATCAAAAATGTTTTTAGCTCTATAATAAATCGAGAATATTCATGACTTTTGGAAATTATTTATTTTGGAGTCAGTGTTTTTGACATGCTGAAATGTTGATACTTTTTGAAAGATGTCTGTATAAACTAGGGTTCTGCGAATCACAAAATGTTTTTCGAATCAAATATCGAATCTAATCATCCACAAATATTAAAACCAAATCGAATCGGAACAACTGTGCATATATATGTATAATCGGGTATATAGACTGAATTAAAATTTAAGAATGCAGCCATTATAAACAGAAAAATCTATTAATAAAATAAATATTTAAACTACATCTGCAAACTTGACTACCGAACACAATTGTCTTTCATAAACTAGTTAAGCCTAGGAGCGAAATCACATCTATTCTTACATCTATTACTGGACAGCGCTAACAATATAACGCATACAAACTCGACATGAACTTCAAAATCACGCAACTAGCATATATAAACATTAAAAAATCCTTACCGCAAAACTAAACCTGACAATACTACCAAATTCAAATGTACATAATCCATTTCAACGAAATTACACCAAAGGCTCTCATTTTATTCTGTCTTCACACGAATACTTGTTGCAAAACAAATATGCCATGACTTCGTCCGTTAAAAAATTAGCAAGAGCTTAAAATAATAATTTTTTGTGAGCATAACTTCATGCTCGTCTCATGTGACGCTATACGCATCGTATAGTTGTTTACCGGGAGTAATGTAGATTCGAAAATTTCGAATCGGAGTCCGAGCTACCCAATCGAATTCTCGTTCTCGATTCGAAATCGAACCTAATCTCGAAGCTTCGCAGGGTCCTAATACAAACTTAAATATAAATGATATGTTTAGAATTTTCCTCTGGGTGTCTTAGTTCGTCTATCACCCACTCATCTTTACGATGTAATAGTCGAAATTTACAGAAAAATACACTTTCACCGTATTGCATGATTTTTTAATGAAAACTGTAGATTTCATCAACCTATTACTTTTAATATTATATCCATTTCCTTGAAGGCATGATAGATTACTTGGAGACAGTTCCATTATTGTGAATTTCCTGGTGAGTCGATGTTATATCATGGAATTACTTCTCATCTATTTGACTAATATATTGCCCAATATGATTGTTTTAAATATATAATATTTCGAATTAATTTCCATTTATTCCGATTTCGTCGCATCCATCGGAAATTCATCGCGTCTTGATGTTCTTTTTTTTAATATGGCCCTGCTTCCGAAATCGCCTCCTCTCGGTTAAAAATTTCCCCAAACTTTGAAAAATACCTTTCTTCCCGGAGCATGTAAGCTCCTTCATTGATCGGGGAGAAACTTCGCGAGTCGTATCAAATAGATTTCCCTAGGCATCTCTGCCTCTTTCTTACGGTATACATTTGCACATGAAAAGTTGGTGTGGCCATTATAAAAATTATGTAAGGATGGGATATCATAGAAAGAGATGCTGGAAGATAATTTTACCAGTTTGGAAAAGAAAATGGAATCTGAATTGGATTTCAAATTCCTATATTCTGCGTTACAAGAATCGCGTCAATTTATATCTAAATCTAATGCTTTCAATGTCACAAATTATATGTTTCAAAAGAATTCTGTTCGAGATATGTATTTCGTAAATTTCCGTAATTTTTGTGATATCTTATATTATTTGCAAATTATTCAATCTTCTCAAATTGTTTGAGTTAATAGATTTTTACGAAATTTGTGGAATGTATAATAATATTGGCCAACCATACGGCTTTTACGAAATTATCATGCTCGCCTTGTAATCGCTTCAGTAGATTGTATCCAATCCTGTTCGAGCTACCAAGGCAACCATCTGCTGGTTAATGGTAAAATTATCCACATTTTCGTGAATTAATGCATTGTTCGTTTAATAGTTTTAATTTAAATTTGAAGTTAAAGATTACCCTTTATGGTAATTTTGTAACAGAATGAGGAGTTTTACTGCTTCTAATATTTTATCCTTTCTTTTGGCTCATGAAATTGTATGTCGCTTTCTATTCGATGCCGTACCAATACGGTGGGAGAAAATCTCGGAAAATGGAAATCACAATAATTAAAGATTTTTTGAAATTCAAAGATCTTTATTTTCTTATTTTGAACATAAATTTCGCGATTTACAGTTACATGATATTTAATGTTTTTCTTCTGTTGGTGTATTGAAGTTTTTTGCCAAGTGGCGCTATGACTCGGAAACGCGACACGTATTTTAAGGCGAAGAACTAATCGCAACTTCTCATTTCTGCATTTTTTGCGACGGGACTTGAAAAAAAAATCGTTAGTCTTTAGTGAAATGCTTGAAGATATGCATTTGTGACTCGATGTCGTTTTTATGGTGGGAGTTAACCGAGAGTTTGTGTTGCGAAACTTCGTCATTCCTCTGTCCAGTGGTAAAAACGGCTGCCAAAACCACCGTCTATCCCCGACGAGTAAATCTTCCTTGCGATCCGAGACAATATCAAAGTTTTGGTAATAAAATCATCTGCTTGATGAGAATTTTCGCGCTCAGACGGTTCAATGCCGTTAATGAAGGCAGGCTCCCAAACGCGTTGAAATCGTTACCCCAAACTTCAAAGTATTAACACTCCCTGAAGTTTTAAAACTCTTTTTACTCATCTATTTTGAAGCCGATTGTCTCAGAGATGGGCAAAAAGGAAATTAAAAGGAATCTAATGAAAAGCTCGATTCTTGATGAATAATTTTCATTATTTTGAGTAAAAATTGATTTCATTGTAGTCCGAAACTTAAATACCTCTATATTATGTACCATATTATTTGATCGGCATATAATTTATTATCTATTAAATTATCAACCATTTCAGTCAAATTTTATCGAGAGAATAAATGTTTTTAAATCTTAATTTTGAATATTTCAGTAATTAATATATCAGGTTTTAGGTCATATTCATGGCTAAAATTTGGTACCTTAAAAATCATTGGAGGGAGGGAGAAAGGAGGTGAGAAAAGGGGGGCAATTTTATACTGGCTCTCAGGCCGTAAATATTTTGTTTCGTTGACTTGATTTAAAATTTTGGTCGTTAAAAAAAGCTAATGAAAAAAATAATTGTGGACCCGTCATTTTTGACGGGTATTATACTAGCAAATAATATTTTGCGAATAAATTCTCCTGTGAAAATCGATATTAAAAAACGAAATTGTTCTGTTAAAGACGTAAAAACAATTACAGAAATGAACTCCAGCGTAAAATCCTTCCGTCTTCTTGTTTAGCGTGACTAAGGCTTTCCTTCGTGAAATATCGACCTTGTAAAAAGTAATTTTCAGAGAAAGAAAGAAAGAGAAAGGGATGAGCAACGAAGCAAAAACAAAAACGAATTTTCCTTAAAAAATATGAGAGAGCGAGCTTCAATGTGACGCGAGAAGTTGGCTACATCGTGTCTTACACATCTCAAGAACAGAAGCGGAGGAGAAAAAACAACGGTTATTTTTGAGTGTGTCTCTGTGTGTGTGTGTGTGTGCACGCTCGTGTTTCTTACTACCGAAAAAAACAAAGAACAATCCATCACGACGCGTTCTTTTAAGGACGGAGATAAATCTCGCTCGCGGTCGCTCTTTTGTTTTTGTTTATTCTCTCTCCCCCGTCCCGCTCTCGCGAACGAGCGCAAAAAAGTCTTATTTTTTTTACGCCTTCATTCCCCTCGTTTCTTTATTCTTTAGCGAGGAACGAATTTAACCAACAAGTTCGGTAGAAGGAGCGGAGGGAAGTGAAACAAAAAAAGGAAACGATGCTGGTGAATGTAAAAAAAAGTACGGTGGAAAATATTTCGGTCTTCTTTTTTTTTCCATCATCCTCTTTCGATTTGAACGGAGTTAAAAACGATTCATTTTTTTTTGTAACCCTCGTGCGGAAACTCCATTTTCTCCACCACTTTCTTTTAATCCGAGGGTTAAGTAAGCGGCGGATGGGCGGTCGCCGGTTTAAAGCATGCGTGCTAGTGCTTTGTACTCCCGCCCGCATCGCCACTTTAGCGGACGCGAATTGAATCCGCAGGGAGTTTGTAATGGTAGAGGGAGTAAGGGATAGAATGAGGGCGAGAGGTAAGCGAATGCATAGAGAGGAAGAGAGAGCGAAGGATATGTTCAAATTCTTCTGGGCGCTTAAAGACTCGAAGTCCTGTAATAGAAATGTATTAATTGGCGAAGATTTTTATTTCCTCTACTACTCATTTGCTTTGAGTTGAGGTTTAAAAATCTGTGATGAGCACGTGGCTCAAAGTTTTTCGTATCTTCAGGCTTGCAGTCCACGCAACAACTGTTTGACGTTTACGTTATTGTAAGGTCAATTTGGCGGTATCTGTGCATAAAACTCGGTGTATATAACTGGACTATGGTTGTCAGAGATATTCTTTTAAAGAAAAACTAGGGACCTATTTAAATTCTGCGGTATTATTTAATTTGAAATATTTCTTTATATACAATTCAGTGTTCGAATTCTTGAATACCCCACATATTTCCATGCGTAAACCAAGGTTTCAGAGATAAAAATTACAACTTTGGATAAGGTTTGACCTTGCGATTTATTTATTGTCATGGCATAAGACAGTTTGATCGCGAATTGTCTGCAATGCATGTTAAAAGGATCACATTTAATTAATCAATCACTCATAATTCTCTCTCACATTTTTCAACATTCGGTTCTCGAGTTAAATCATAATGTTCTCTTTCAGATTCAATGAACTTGATTGTATTGTAACTTTAATTGGAATAAAATCGAAATTTAATATAAATACCGATAGTCAAATGAAACTTATACGTATACAGCATCTACGATTATATTAATTTCATTTAACATTATAACGTAAGAATTTTTTGAATTTGAATACTAACAAAAATTAACATAGCGTGTTGTATACATTGAAGCTTTCTAAACGAATGTGAAAGTTTATTTACTATCATTACTAATTATAGACTGCTGTTAGTAACCATACAGACTCTGTAAACAAAACATTTAACCTGGTGTATATAATATAATATACATTTATAAGCTTTTCCTTTTCCTTTCTTACTGGCCGTCGTTAATCAGCATGAGACCACACACCCTCCCCTCCCCACCTCTAGCCAATAGTGTCGTCATCATCCCTTCTTTTCAAGATTTCCTTAACTCTCTCCCTCTTCCATGCCTAATCTGTTTTTGATAAATATACACTAAAACCTTGACAAATCAAAATCAATATTTCATAGAGTCCTCCCTGTCTAGCCAAGGCAAGACGGACTCTAAAGTCCAAGCTGCCGTCTCGAGTCCAAGCTGCCTGATGACTGGTTTAGGCGAGACGGACTCGAGAGACCACCCTGCCTGGGGAGTCCATCCTGACTCCTACACCGGCACCGGTTTTCCCTCCTCACTTGTGTGTAGGGATAAGATATCGAAACGAAAGTATCGATACCGTAATCATATGATGTATCGAATTAAAAGTATCGATACCACAAAAGTATCGGGCCGAAAGTACCGATGTCACTAGAAAATCGAAAGAAAAGAATCGAGTACAAAAGTACTTGGTATCGAAAGGAAATTACCGGTGTGAGTAAAGTATCTATACTTTTTTCGTATCTAAGGATACGAAATCGAAACGAAAGTATCGATACCTTACTCATATGTTATGTCGAATGAAAAGTATCGATACCACAAAAGTATCGGCCCGATATCACTAGAAAATCGAAAGAAAAGAATCGAGTACAAAAGTACTTGGTATCGAAAGGAAATTACGGATATGAGTAAAGTATCGATACTTTTTCGTATCCCTACCTGTGTGTGTGTGTTCAGTGTGGAAGGAGTAATGGCTATAATAATCCAAGAGGTTGATTAGCCAGATATTCCATATAGACAGACAAAAACGGAGTACGATTTATTAAAGCAGATGCTCAAAATTGCGGTTGGCGAGGGACTGCTGCGCTGTTTTAATAAACTATGCAAAAATTTGAGCGGGAGGCTCGACGGAATTATAACTCCGAGGTAATCGTTCCTTAACTCCTCCCCCTCTTCTCCTTCTCCCTCTCTCCTTCCTTTCATTCTCTCTCTCTCTCTCTCAAACACGGACCTCCGGAATGAATACTTAAAGTTTAAAGGATTATCTGGGAAGGAGAGAGTGTAGGGCTTTATAGAGGGTGCGGGAGTAGTTCGCTTGGATGCGCGTAGAGGAGTAAATCGTCGCCCTTTAATGTTTTTTTTTTTAACGCACTACGTGAGTCAAATTGATGATGGGCTAGAACGGAGATGGAAAGAGAGGTAGGATGAAAAATTGCGTACGAGAGGGAAAATACTGCAAGAGTGGGGAGGGTAATCAGTAGGGAAAGAAGAGGATGAGGAGGAAGGGAAGAAATAGGCGTGAGGGTTTAGGGAATGAAGGGAGAAGAGGGAGAGAATCGTGAATTTCGGTTAATTTTTACAAATGGCGGAGCGTGAGAAGAAGACGCAGGAATGGCAAAGAGCGGGAGAGAAGGACGGAAGATTAGAAGAAAATAAGGATATATGGTCGGGATTTTTTAAAGCAAAGTATACGGCGTCAGATGACAAATGACATTAAGTAAAAAGACGGAACGTGAGACAGTCACGTACGGAAGAGGGGGAATGGAGAGAAAATGGAGGATACGATTGGAAGAATATTGATAAAAAAGGAAAAAATAGGTTTTTCTACTCACGTTGCTCGGAATAACGCCGATTTCTTTAGTTAAAACTACATTTTTTTAGACCGAGAGGTAATTAAGAGAAACCGTTAAGAAATAAAGATCCAGAAGGCAAAGGAAAAAAGTGTTCTAGAGAGAGAAAGAGAGACGAGATGAGATAATTGCAGGAAAAATACATGTCTCTAAGTGGAGGAGTAACCATGTATAACGATTTATTACGTTTAATGGGCGAGAAAGTCGGATGAGAAGTGGCAGAAAAGCATAGGTAAACGCGCGTAAAGAAAACGAGAGTATTTCGGAAATTATTTGAAAAAAGGCTGATGGGGTTTGGAGGGACATTTAAGGATAGAAAGGAGAAAGGAGGGAGAGATGCAGAGAAAGGGGAGTGGGTGTGAACGAAAGGAAGAGAGTGGGAGATGGAAGGAGAGGGCGAGAGGGAAGTAGCGAAAGAGGGAAAAAGGGAGGGAGAGAAATATATATATATATCTATATATCCATAAAAGTGTTTGTATGTATGTATATGTGTTATTCTATAACTCAAGAACCACAGAACGTAGAAGCAAGAGAAAGGTATCATTTTAATTGCATTGCAGAGAAAGGTGGCGTAGTGTTTTTAAACCGATTTGATTAACCATTTTTATTTTTTTAAATATTTTCTCTTCTTTTTTTCCATTTGACTAACATGGGAATGAGTGTAGACAAATTTTAATTTGGACTTTAAAATTACTAATAACCCAAGCACAAGTTCCAGACTTGAACCCAGGAACGCAGAAATGAATGAAGTTTTGTTTACCTACCGCGAATTTCAAATACGGACCAAAGATTTCCTAAATTACACTTTTAACAGCAAAATTTTTTTAATCGAAAACTTAAGGTTGTCATGTATATCCAATTGTTGCCGACTTCTTGAACTAGGAAAACCGGGTATGCGAGTTTTTTATTTTTATCATGGTAACGTAAATAAACAAACTTCTGTCAATAGCATTGTTGGTATTGTGAGATAAATATTAGCGCAAGCTATATGTGAAAGTGACTTCGTAAATGCAAAAGGCATATTTTTAAGGTGTATAGTGCGAAAATTGCGGAATTCTTATGCCTGCGATGGGTCTTCGCTGTTGTTGAAATCGCGAGCTGAAATTCTTCAACGGGAAATTCCCCCGGCCCAAACGTAAACCCTTAATTATTTAATCGCATTGTGCCAGTGAAGACAACTTTACTTAAATTTGCAAGAAAATGTGATGCATGATCCAAATAAAGCCCACCCGGGCCTCCATGGAGAAATTCCTGTTTTTCATAGCTTCCCTCTTTACTGTCATAGTTTGAAGTTTTTTTTGTTAAAAGAATCTTTGCTAAATTTCATATATTGTATTATTCAGTCAGGGAGGCGAGAGAACATAAGGGCAAAAGTTTTATCGCCAGCAGATGGAGATTTTACGACTGACGAGAAGTATGACGACATGTAACAATGAAAGAGATAGGAATTAATTTTTGAGCGAGAAAAAAACAACTTTTGAGGCCTGCTCTGACGAACAAGCCAGTGCAATGATGCGTGATAGACAAAGAACGGGGCATTTATGCAAATGCGCGGGGCATTTATGCAAATGCGCGGGGCATTTATGCAAATGCGCGGGACATTTCTTTGAGATTTTGTGTGCCGGAGAAAGTTAAAGGCTTGGATGTTTTGATTTTACGATGGCTGTACATTTGCAACCGAGAGAAACTTTTAAGGCTTGGTAGGTTATCCGGAATGTTTTCATGCCTGCATTTTTACAACTGTATCATCTTTTTTTTAGGACAGAGTATGTTGGACTTGAAAAAGTAACAAATAACTTAAAATAAATGAATTGGTAAATATTTACACAGGCATCTAAAATAGTCTTAAAAAGGTTATAAAACATATGAGCATTTCAACTACCTTGAGGCGTCATCAGTGGTATTGACCGGTAAAAGAATTTAATATCGTCATTCATGACGTATATGGTATTTCATAACCTGTTTTATGACTATTGGAAATGTGACTTAAGTACTTATGTTTACGATTTTATGTTTAAGGGACTTGTTTTGTGATTTTTTTAGCTATATGACAAGCACGATAATCCTTTATTAAATTTCCGTTAGATTAAATAAGTAAAGCTGAAAATCTCTGCCGAGTGTATTACCATACCTCAGTATTTAAATAATATATTTACTCTATCTTTCGCGGATCAATTAGAATGATAAATTTTTCCATAGAGGCTATGGACTTGACATTCAGTATGACTGTGGATCAAGAGGCGAAACTTGCGGTAAAATTCCGAAACTCTAAATATTTTGTATGCTTGGGAGATGTTTACCGTAAGAAAAGCTTAGGAATCGGCACATAAAAATCCAATTGACCATTTTAAAAATAGTTGGGGTTCATTTATGAATTTAAAAATTGACGTTTATGACGATTAAACTACAGGAAAAACAACAGACGATCACATACCGCAGTTATTCTTTACGGAGACGGTGCCAAGAATCGAAACTGGCCGGTAATCCGTGAGTAAATAATCATAACCGTGGTACGTATGTGTTAATCGCCTGTAGATATTTTTCATAATGGAATCGCACCAATTAAAAGGCGTACAGTTTATTTGAATTGCGCTCGCAAAAATTTGCTTGAACATGTTAACCTTTTCCGAGTTTCGGCGATGGGAAATTTTAATCTCCATGAACACCTCGCCAATCGTTATCGCATTTAACTTTGCCTATCAAATGCTCTTTTCTGATGACTGCCGAAGGGCAAACATTTACATGTGTACATTTTTGAAGATTTTTATTTTTTCTGTTGATACCAAACGCAAAGGTTTGAACAGTTTTCGTTAAAAATACGTACAATCGTAATTTTAACTCAAATAAAACTCACTATGTAAATCCACTTTAATTAAAGTAGGATTTACAGACCGAGTTTTATTTAGTTTGTATAATGTCGTTCCGCAAAGTGACACCTTCTTTGGCTAACTATACATACAATTCTAAATATTAGAAAGGAACTTGATTTTTAGCCTACTTTCCAATAAATGGAAAGTAGTCTTATGAGATCGCCTCGGTGTCCGTGTGTGTTTGTGTGTCCCTAACATCTTCTTCATGGATGAACCGATTTAAACTAAATTTGGTACATAGAATCTTCACATAAATTCATTACCAAAATAACATATTTGGACCCGATCGACTAAGCAGGAGTGCCACAATTGCTAAGTTAAACTTGTCGGTAATTATGAATTTGGAAGGAATTGGCCCAACCGATTTAAACGAAATTTTGTATGAAGTAGGGGTGCAACATAAAATAACAAAATCAAGATTTTTAGTATAGATATAGAAAGCAGGGCTGTCACAATACAATAACAAATTTTTTTACACGTGTTTGTGTTGAACTGTCCAAATTAATTTTAACCAACTTTCATACTTATAATATGCACATGTATAGAAAACCATATTAGTATATTTAAACCGAATCAGCCAAACAGGGGTTCCACAATTACAAATTAAACTCTTTCAGTAATTAAGGATTTGGAATGAATTGGCTGAACGTAATTAAAATAAATTGTGTACATAATATTTGTACAATATACCATAATGACAGCAAGATGTTAAAAGCGGAGCTAAAGAGCAGGACTACCACAATAAAAAGTAAAATAATATTTTTACAAGTATTTCTAGAGAACCAAATATAGTATATATAATTTTCATATAAAAATAACAAAAATATATTTCAAACGGGCCGAGTAGACAGGGCTACCACAATATGAAGGTTAGTATTTTTCTGTAACTATAAATTTGTAAGGTATTGGCTGAACGAATTTCAAAGAAATTTCGTTTGTAGGGCGAGTATATAATGGCAAAACGAGATGAATATGTTTAGAACGGATCAAAAAGCAGGGCTACCACAATATGAGGAAAAATGATTTTCTGATTTCAAAGCAAATACATAAGTGTAAGATCATACTACGGCGAATTTGACGAAAAGCACTTCTGTACCACGGGAAACCTGTATAAACCCCTACTTGTGATATATTAAAATTGTACTGAAAGGAAAGTAGCCGAATTAGTTCTTTCCAGAACTACTTGTTTAATATTTGTTTACTAATGCTAAGTTCTTAGTATTTCAACCAGTTTTCCTTCACATTTGAAGGTATAAAATTAGAGTTTTTGAAACAAATTAAAATTCTGGGATATTAACCTAATAGGTATAAATAGTTATTGCAGAGTGTTTATATATATAATTTAAATTTTAGTAATTTATGATAACTATTATATGGTTATATAATTTTTTGATGATGGCGAATATAAAAATCTCATCAGATTCTGAGCGATCCCATTTCGAGTGTAATTAAACCGCAACCACTCTTAGTTTCACCTCTTGGAATCCATAATAAGCATATCAAAGTTCGCATCGATGCCTTCAACAATAAATTCCTGGTACTGTAGACAGAATGACTGCAGGATTGAGGCAATGCAGATCGTACTCGCTCATGTACAAGTGCGCATGCGAATGCGTAGGTCTTGAAATTTACATTCGCGTAAGTATCAGTATTCTCTGGCATTTCCAAAGATACCACAACGGCACTCAATGCGGAAGCAAAGGTGTTTTAGCGGCCGGGGCAGGAATTTTGATTCACAAAATGGATCGTGTCTGAGGGCTAGTTCCTTCTCAAGGCGGGGCGAGAAGTAGGAAAGAGGGAGAGGGGAATTAGACGATTCTCAAGAGAGAGGGAGAGAAGTTCCATTTCAGGAAAGCACCTCAGCATGCTCCACGTTATCGATGATCCTTTCTAGGTTTGGAGATGCGAGGCAATCCTTCTTGGTCCCGATGGATCGGTGTCACTTATCTATACGTCCGATTTTCATTTTCTTATTTCTTTTTTTCCACGGGTCCCGCAAAGGGAGATGGCAGTTGGGTCCGGAAACTTCCTGAGAGATTTATTTCGGAAGAGGACGGGGAAATACGAGTCCCAAAATGCGCAGGCGAGACAAATGCTTTCCTTCCCGTGTTGAGAATTATTTTTTTAAGAGAGAGAAACTTGTTCGTTTTTCTTCAAGGAGCGGGTTATATGAAGTGTTACGTGCACCACGTCCCCAGTGATAGTGTTCATAATCAATGTTTATTAAGTAAAATATCCAAATATATTATAAATTAGCCGGTACGCCTGCTCGCCCGATTCGATTTTTGGGCGAAACTTCCCGACCGAGGAAGATAAAATTTTTAGAATAAATCTAATTTAAGCCTTCAAATTCAGGGTTAGATTTATTTCATTATAATTCACTGCACTGGTTTTTTCACTTTTCAGACTTATTTAATTCGGCACAGCTTTACATTTCTTTTTATTTTCGACATAAAAAAATTGAAGTAGTAATAAATTGTATTTTCATTGAATCTAAATGGTAGAAAATTGCGTCAAAAAGGCAATTGTATTCAGACAAATAAATTAAAACTAACAAAAAAAGACTACTCAGGCATACCAATGGTAGCGAAAAATTGACATCCAAATATACTTGAGCTTATCAGTTGAAAGTTTTGCAAATTACTCATAGTTAATGTAGCACGGACTCCAAGTGATCTATATGGCAGGCCAACGTTGGCATTCGTGTTTAATAATTTTGAAATGTGGAATAGTTGGAGATGAGCCTCAGTCACCAAGCCAGCAGGTTGCTCAATTAATTCAGAGATTTACATGCGCGCCAGATGCCGAATATTCGCATCATTTCTTATAACTAACCGCCGATTGACTGGAAAAATTATATGACCAGAACAATTTTAGATAGATTTTGCGAAAAAGAAGAGCGAAAACATAACTAACCTTTTCTAAGTGTATATCTTTTTGGCCGATTTTGGAAACATTATTGGTAAACTTCTGTAAATATATTATCGATCATGCTTTATGCATATCTATCTATATAGTAAAATTTAAAGTAGAGCTAAATGGAATCTAATAGATATAATGTAGTCACTTTAGATTAATAAAAATTTTATGCAGAAAATTTGAGGGAGCATAGTTTCGATAATAATATATTCAAAAGAGTATCTACAAATTTAATGTGTTTGAAAAAATATATAAAATAGCAGAAAGATACGGGTCCATATACTGGTTCAAATTGTACCGAAGAATAATATGATGATGCTTTTTCCAAAAACATCTTTTTTGGAGACTTTTGCAGTGTATATTTTGGTCAGAGGACATTCGGTTACTATTATAAATACAAATAAATTTAGCGGTGGTGGAAAAAATAAATGATATAGAAATTTAAAAATTCGCGATTTCAGGTGGGATCCGAATCGTTGCGCCATGGAACAATTTTTTTATCATCTTCTTCCCCACACTTTGCGTACCCTTTATCCTTAACATCATCTTCCTCTACGCTAACTCAACTACTAAATACGTAACGCCTACGCCGAACGGTTGGCGCTCCATTCCTAAATGGATACTTCTTCGGAATTTCCGACTTAGGAAAACCCTTGCAACACTTTAGTAACTAACCGCAATTAATTTCTTCCGATTCGTTGGCAGGAACAGTTTGCCTGTGGTCGGCGTTACTTGTTTGGAACCACCGAAAAGTGGTAGCCGTGGTTTGAGCGTGTGTGTTCGGAGATAAAGGGATTCGGATTGAGAGATGCACGACCATCAGCAGTTAGGCAGGCGTGATATCGGAGAAAAGAGAAGTTAAGGAAAGGAAATAGATAAAGGGATAGTGAGAGGAAGAGGGATGGAGGTAGAGAGGAGAGGGAGAGAAAAGGGAAAGGGAGGAAGAGTGAGGGACGGAAAGGGAGGGAGGGAAAGGGAGGGAGAGAAATGGAGGGAAGAAAAGGAAGGGAGGGAAAGGGAGGAAGAGAAAGGGAGGGAGGGAAAGGGAGGGAGGAAAAGGGAGGAAGAGAAAGGGAGGGAGGGAAAGGGAGGGAGGGAAAGGGAGGGAGGGAAAGGGAGGGAGGGAAAGGGAGGGAGGGAAAGGTAGGGTGGAAAAGGGAGAGAGTGGAAGTGGGAGAGAGTGGAAGTGAGAGAGAGTGGAAGTGAGAGAGAGTGGAAGTGATAGAGATTGGAAGTGAGAGAGAGGGAGTGAGAGGTGAAGAGAGGGAGATAGAGCAAGAGACAGAGAAGAGGAAGAGAATGAGAGAGGGAGAGAATGAGAGAGGGGGAGAATGAGAGAGGGAGAGAACGGGAGTGGGAGGGAACGAGAGAGGGAGAGAATGAGGGAGGGAGAGAATGAGAGTGGGAGAGAATGAGAGTGGGGGAGAATGAGAGTGGGATAGAATGAGAGAGGGAGAGAGTGAGGGGAGAGAATGAGAGAGGGAGTTAATGAGAGAGAGACAGAGAGAGTGTGTGAGAGGGTGAGTGAAAAAGAGAGAGCGAGAGAAAGAGATGGAGTGATGCATAGCGATTAAGAGATAAGTAGTGAGAGGAGGAAAATAAAGGGAGTTAGAAAAGGAGAAAGAGAAAGGAGGGAGGAATGGATAGGAAAGAAGAGAGGGAGGGGAGAGAATTGGAAAGAGGGAGAGTGAAAGAGAGAGAGAAAGGGAGAGAGAGAGGACGAGGAGGGATGAGTCTGCATATGACCGTGTGGTTTATTGAGATGAAGCATGAATCTTCCGTCCCTGTGGTGTGAATTTTGGTGGTTTGAAGAAGGATGTGAATGATGCGAGGAGATAAGAGGTGATGAATGACGGGACGGATCCGGAAGTTTGAGGGGAAAAAGGAGGAAGGGTGGTTTCTATAGGAACTGGTTGGAAGGAGGATAGTTTTTTCGTTCCTGACGCATGTCCATTCCGAGATACATTGCCTGGGTTATGGGACGCTGATGTGGTAATAATGGATCGTAGAATTTGAAAGGGGGGATGTGAGAAGAAAAAGCATATGCGGCGTAAGAAGATATTCGAGATTTATGCATTAAAGAGGAGATGCGATGATGCCGTTTAGCAGCGGTTAGGTAATCTTGTAACATTACCGTATTTGCCCAATTACAAGGCAATGTTTTTTCCTAAAATGTATTCCAAAAAAATTATACTCTTCTTATAATCGCGATGAAAGATGTCTTTTATTCCTTCTCTTCCTATCATCTCCACTATAATTAAATCCTTATATGTTCTGTAGTCTATTCCACCCTTACACCCTTCACAGTATTACGCTTATGGCGCGAGCAGCTGCCAAATTTCTCCTGCATTAGAGTCAGCTCTTATATTTAAGTCCCGTCACATTTATGAAATGGAACTAATAATAATAATAATAATTATTATAATATAATAATTATATAATAATATTAGGTATAAATTAAGCATGGCGATTTCGTGAGCTGTTTGCAGCGTTGTCATTTTAAAATAAAAAAATATTGTCGGAATAATTTACAATTAAAAAGAATGTATTAATATCAATACATTTGTTTCCTTTCGCCTGACTTCTGTAATAGAGGTTCGCCCTATAATCCGGCAAATACGGTAATAATAGAAACTTGATATTATAATGTTCGATCGCAAGTTTTCTTCGCTAAAGTTATAAAATTATTATTATCTTTAACCTTATAAAACTATTAAAGCTAGTTTATAACTGGCATATGCGAAACTCGCAGGTGCTGTTTTAAATATGAGAGGACTATTAAAATTTCAGTAAAATTACTTTTTTTTAATGATTAGGATTTCTAAAACATTTTTCTTCTTCATTATTTTAAATCTAAACCGCATTTAGTTGTGATTTGATTTAATTCTCTTCGGTGTCTCTTTAAATGAGCAGAATACAATCAGAAGTTTTGTCTAATATTTTCCTTATGATTTTACGTTAAGAAACCCTAATGTCGAGATATACCAAGCCACAAAAAATTTGAAGGATAGTTTACCTGCCATGTAATTTTCCGGTTGATACAGGGCCTTGGAGATATCAAAAGTGAAGCACAAGGCGCTAGAAAGTCAATGGAAGGTCAGTTTCACAGCGCTGAACCGAATCCAAATCCTAATCTAATTTCGGCGAATCGAAATGAATGAGGACAATTTGGAATAGACAGATTTCCAAATCGCGCGCGGCGAAGATCATAAATTTTAATTTTTGACCGAAGGCATGGCAGAAATTTCAAAAGTCCCTTTCGAAAAAAATAAAAAAACGGCATAAATGGATCACACCATGTACACCTTATGGCTTGAATTCATCGGATTATGATGACTCCTAGTGCCGTAAAATGCTTGGGAAAACCAGAATAACCTACATAATAATCCATCTCAGTTATATGCACCAAATTAGCGTATCAGAGTTCACGTCGATGTTTTCGGATGTACGAGAATAAATTAATTAATGAAATAATATGCATATATTATTTTTCTGCCGCTGTGAACGGAATGGCTGCAGAATGGAGGCAGTGCGGATTGTACCAAATCATGAACAAAGACCTATGCGAATGGATTGGTCTTGAAATATACATTAATGCAAGTATTCTTTACAGTCCCAAGTCTTTTACTTAACTTAGAATTTCAACGGTGTTTTGGCTACGGATCCTGCCAAAGTAATATGCTGCGTTCATTCCTTGAAAAATAACATGATATTATAATTTTAGAACTTAATTTTGGTGAATTATTAATGATGGCAACTTTTCTATAGCTCGAAATAACCATGTTTTCTTCCCTCCTTTTTATGGCTGTCGTGTATATTAAAATAATCGTTAGGGTTAGAGGTCTAATGTGAACTCGATTATTATTTTGCGAATGAAACATTATTTCTATAAAATAATTAAATACAAGAAGTCAGTTATTTTTTATGAAAATGTTGAAAAATATACACCGAATATCTAGTTTGAGGATTTTAGTATAGAATTCTGGATCCTAACTTATGTGGCAATTTTCGGATTCCTTTTTTTTGGCGTCGTTGCAGTTTGATTACCCTCCTTTCCGGTTAACGTAAGATCCAACTTCCCTAGCAACGGAAAGGTCATCGACCTACATCAATGATGTCGCAGATGGCGATCGTCTTCTTTCTCCCATGTCTTCCAGACTTTTGAATCGCTTGTCCAAATTACACACGCGTTTTATACTTTCTCTTTCCCGAAGATCGTAAAACGAGAGGCAATATAGAAAGAAAGAAAGCCCGTATCCGTGTGTTTATATATATATATATATACACAGTATAGTTTTTTGTGTACTCTAAATGGAGAGCTCAGCGGTACGGAAACGTTACTAACGCGTGATTCAACCAAAAGGGGTATACATATTCAATGGCTGAAGTGCATGTGTAAGGGATAAAAAAAGCATTTAGGGGAGTTTCCTTTCCAAGGCCGAGTAAAGATTGGAAGGGTTACAAAGAGAAGAAAAAATAAGACTAGGAGCAGGAAGAAGGTAGTTTCAGGGTTAAGGAAGAGGAAAGACGGGAGGGGAGGGGAGAAGGGAGAGAGAAGAGAAAGGAGCTAGAGAGGCGTGGAGAAGAGAGGACGGAGAGAATGTTACTAGCCAAGCTTGTGGAAGGAACATTCGTCACAGTCAGAACGTCTTTTAGGTATACGTATAGCTCACCGAATCGGTTTCCTCTTGCCCAAGGAAGCCTCAACTCACCCAAGGCTCGCTCCTTTCTCGCCATTCCCACCCCATCTAGTATATAAATATATATTACACACACACACACACACACACACACACACACACACACACACACACACACACACACACACACACACACACACACACACACACACACACACACGTGTGTCTATCTATGTAGGCTCCAACCCTTTACTCACATTCGAAAATCTCAAAATTTGAAAACCGCCGAGCTCCTTCTGCTTGACTCACGGTTTCCTCAATATTCTCAATTCAAAATTTCCTCTTCATTCCTCTGGTCCGCTCTCTTCGATATCCCAACCATCCATTAACTTTTCTTTCTTACACTTTTCATACACTGGCGTAACTACGACTGCGTAGGCCTCGGTGTAAGAATTGATGACGAAGACCTCGTCTTGAAAAATGAACGAATAATGTAAAATAAAAAATCGCGTAGTTTTATCAATTATTTGGTGATCGTAAGTGGAAAATATAATTCTGTGAACATAAATAAGAATGG
This sequence comes from Tanypteryx hageni, assembly GCA_028673005.1. Lineage (NCBI taxonomy): Eukaryota > Metazoa > Arthropoda > Insecta > Odonata > Petaluridae > Tanypteryx > Tanypteryx hageni. The sequence goes on from CM054117.1 coordinate 47,751,291, forward strand.
ATAACTTTAGAGTTATCCCGTGGGCCTCCTCAGCGTAGGCAACTCATTTTGTATACTATTCACATTCATAGATTTAAGGCTTGCAAGTCACGATGTTTGATCTGCATTCGTGTAGTTTTCGATTCTGCCGTTAGATGGGAGGAATAGTTTAATAGAGGCTAAGAAATTTGCAGATGCGGTTTTTTTTTTGTTTCTTCTTGTCAACAACTTAGAGAATTTTATTAATTTGTTTTTGTATACACGGTCGTACCTTCGTATCTCGAGTCCGAGGGAAGAAGTTCGGTTAATACCACTTCAACCCGTTGCATTGAATGTTGATGGAAAAAAATAATCTACAAGTCATCGAAAATTCGCTACCTTTGAACTTTCCTATCATCTTTTAACTTAGCTCTTTATTTGATCTTTTCTTCTTGGTTTCGTCATTCTGCTTCTCCTCCTTGCTAACCAAAAATCGATCTCTGCATCCAATATCCCCCTTAACTTTCTCCTCTTAAGAATGTTTCGCTGTCCCTTCACTCATCCCACGAAATACAAGAATTGTTGGAGAATGTGTGTGTGTGAGCGCTTTCGTGTATACAGAAGGACGCGGAGATAGATTTGATAGGGTTGCGAGAGAGAAGGAAAAAAGATGGAGATGCCGTGTGTTAGAAAAGCTCCCGCAATATCCCTTAGCTGTTTTCCCTTTACAAAGCGTGGAATTTAAATATCTGAAACAGAATGATTTCCCAAGATTCTGGCTTGTCTTGAAATTGAATATATGAACTATGTAACCCTTTCTAGTTCGAGTGAAGCGTCATAATTATTTTTTAAATTTACCGATCGATTTCTTTTTAGGATAAATATCAATGTTCATTCCTTTTTTAAATCTAATCGTGCGTTGAAAAATCATAAGATAGAAATTTAGTGGTATTTTCATGATTTCACTCCTTTTATTTATATACTTTGGTGGTGGAGTAACTAGATTGCTTGCCTGTCACACTATGGACCCGAGCTCTAATCCAATGATTTTCGGTTTTTTCCCGACACTTAATCCTCTTCCAAATTGTGTTTCTTGAGGATAGCTCACAAGTCAAAAGCGCTCTGTATTTCCGAAGGGACATTAAGCTGTTGTTCCCATGGTGCTTGAAAGAAGACTGCCTTGGACCTCCATGGTCTTCATTGCCCTTATGTGTTTTATTCATATACGGTAAACCGTTGTTTATAGAGGGTTTATCCAACGTGGATTTCATTATATGTACAGGGTGTACCATTTAAAAGGCAACCCACAAAACACGACACTTGTTTACACAAAACGTATAAAATTTAATTACATGTCCTGATTTGGACGAGCACCGCATTTTACGTATGTGACGCGAGAAAGCTCGTGGATTATACGAACACCATAAGATTTGGCGCAAAGCGACCTTTTCCAGAAACGTAATATTTACGTTGTTCAATAGACTATAGCACGTTGACTGAAATTACTACAGCTATTATTTTCCAGAATATGATTATTTTCGTCCAGCGGTTGCAATTATAGAGATTTATTCACATTTATACCAGAAAAAAGCAATTTTTTATCGCATACGAATTTATCTTCATTTAGGCATGTGCATATTTTGTTAGTTTAGTGCTTACATGCGTATTTTTCCATTTAGCCTACAGAGATTCAATTCCTCTCCAACGAAACTTGTTTATGTAGGACAAACAACGCACCACTAACCACTGGCAAACTTTTCCACAATACCCTGCGCGTTCGAATGTATGTTTGCGTAATATTTTCTATTTTCTTTACTTTGGCTAGATCCACTCCATAAAATTTTATTCCGGATTTAGGTTCGACAAACAGCCCGCGGTGAAATCACGCGACGACAACCTAGCGAGACTCTTTGTTGTGTGTTCGTTATTGCGTGCTTGTTTGCTCGACTATGGGAGCGTGAACTGTTGCTGTGATTCTCTAAAGATTGTAAACCTTAAGTATGTGTGCTTTTTCTGTTCCTGGGATGGGTCAAAAACCACTCTTTAAGCGGCTAGAGGTGTTTTGCTTGCATCTTTTATGGCGCTGGAGAAACAAATCACTTAGAACACTTTGTTTTGAATATACTCTCTTGTAGAACTTTCGCCGTGATTTATAATTCGAAGATAATACACAAATAAAATTTAATTCTGAGGCGAGAAGCGATTATCTAAATTAAAAAATATCAGCCACAACAAATACCTTGTTGTGGCTGTTGGAGATCCTTGAGGTAAGTATATTTTTTAAGTGGCTTGTTCTTGAATTTTTTTCAGCCATAAGACGAGCTCGATAGTTCCCTGTTAAATCCATAAATTAATTAGAAGTACTCATTTTATAAACTGTAGAAAAATATTTCCTGTTATGAGTATAAGTCATGGAGTGGTTCATTGTATTCTCCACGATAATAATAATTTCATCATTTATCAGCCGTCCCCAGGTACCAGAAAAAGTTCAGATAACTTTATATGCCTAAATCTCCGTTGGAGATACTCTTATGTAGGATTTAGGCTACGAGAAGTCTGTAGTAAATATTTTCCTAATCTCTCTTTATATGCTAACTCCTCTAATCCTCACCATCTCCATATCATTTGTGACACGCAGTCTTTATCTGATTATGTTGTAAGCGCAACAGAAACTCGATTTCCTACTTAAAATATAATTTATTTTAAGTATATATAAATACTATTGGTTAGTTTAAAAATTCCCAACTTGGAATGTATCCCGAATTACATAAATGTTTTGACGAGTTTCGAGACACATTGCGTTGTCGTTGGCTGTATCTTCAACGTCAGTCGGAAATTACAGCCAGACATGTTCGTTTTTGTCGTCAAAAATAATCCAAGAATACTGAATCACCTAAATTTACATAGTATATAAATGAGTACTCAGCAATTGGGGAATAAAATTTTATTTTATTTAGGATAATTTATGAGGGATTGGGCACTCTTACAATTTGGCGCTGGCTCCTCCGTTATCTGTTGTTTATGAAATTTACTTCATCTTATTATTATAATTGGTAACAAAAAGCCTCAAACGAGATGATGTTCCCGACAGGAAATTTTACTCCGAAATGTAAGCCTATTTAACTAGCCAAACACTAATAGAGTCAATTTAGAGTCAATGCTGTTAAGATTTATCTTAGTTTATGTTCAGTTTTCGATAATTTACGTATTCGAGGTCGTTGGGGTTTAACCTAACCAGAGTAAATATCTGAGGAGAGTATAAAGTCTCTATTTCTCACATTTACTCCATTCGAATCGACAGTTTCCTGGCGAAGCGCCGTTGCGGATAATTCCAAAATTCGAAATTACTAATTTAACCGCTTGAGTGCTGTGCAAATGCAAAATCCAGAGACTTCGAGATATTGCAGTGACAACGGAAGTCGCACGATATTTGATCATAATGAATTTGCATTTTATGGCAGAGGCATATCGCAACCAATCATTCTTGTTCTGTGAGCGTCACAGACATTGTTATAGAATTCTAAGAGAATAATCATATTTAAGTGATAGTATTTTAAAGACATTAACTTGCAATGAAACGGTGTAACTAGCGGTGTAAAAATCAATATTCTCCGCGTCAGCTCTGTGAAAAATTTCTTTCATTTTTGAACTTGCGATTATTTGACAGTAATCTGACTAATACCATTAAAATCGCATATGCTCTAACGGCAGTGAATGAAACAGATTAAACTCGCGAGATCACGTAATGGCAATTAACATTGCGGCGACGAGGATAAAGATTATACTCACAGGCATCCTAAATTCACGCAGCGATTGGATAATCTCCTTTCTCGACTCTCAGCCATCCAAAAAGCGGAAGCTCTGGGTGAGTTGGGGAGGATAGATGAAATTATAACGCTTTTCTTTTGTCTTTTTTTGCTTAAATATTTTTAGCAATATTTAGTTTTTGAACAACGAGCGTTTTACCTACGAAGAAAGTCCAGGATAGCCTTTTTGCGGGTTTATGAACACTAATGGAGAAGGAAATCGGCGAAGAACAACCTGCAGTTGAAACATGTTTTTTGCAATTTAAATCTTCCATATCTCTCTCTACTTCTCTCTGTGTTTTCTGCATAGCGCTCAAAACGGATTTAAGAGGAAGCAGCTTAGTATGCACCACGAAAGTTGGGGAGAGAGAGAGAAGATCGTGAGTGAATGCAAGGAGATTACTCTTGTCTATTTCATAATTCAGCTGTGCTAGAGATAGACAGAGGGAGAAAGAGAGAAATATAGAGAAAGAAATAGTGTAAATTAGATGGAAAGAGCGGGAGAGAGAAATATGATAGAGCCTTTAATGCAGGCCGGTTTTTTTGTATGGGAAGTTTCGGGGAGTGTGAGAGCAGATAGCAAAGCTCGCGTTTAGTTTTTTATGGAATCGCATCGTCCGCCTAAAAAATGATAAAAATCAACGGGCCAACAAGAGAAGAAGAATAAATAAAGCTGCAAAGAGATTCGGAAAAAATGGAGGAGGTTTTTGTGAAATAAAAAATATATTCCTCGCTCTGTTTGATTATTCAACGGCCTTTGATCGGAGCGGTCGAGAAAGAGGGTTTGGATGATGTTTTTTTCCTTTTATAAAAAGGAGAGAGAGAGAGAGATAAACAGGAAACTGTAGCGATTGTACAAAGAAGTGAAGGGGCTGACTGGACGATATAAACAATGCAACAAAGGAAGACTTTTGGCGATGCATAAATTATGAATTTGCTTTTTTGAAGTGCCAAGTTTCCACGAGGCGGTATTTCGTTAAAATAATTGCCGCAATAGCAATTGGTTCGCGTCTAACCGCCATTGGAAATCATCCGGTTTAGAATCGAATGAATCTTGAGTGGAATTGACCTGCTTAAAATTTGTTGTGGGAAATTTCGATCTGCTAGAATTAAAGAACCACAGTTGGTCCGAGGATCATAGGTTGAGAACCCCTGATTCGGGGTAATAATTAATTTATAAACGAATAATTAACCTTTAGAAATACGTCTATTTAAAAAAACACTAGAAACATGAGATTACGCTTATGGATACGATACATTACCATTATTTTAGCATTATTAAAAAAAAATATTTCTTGCATTTTAATGTAAAATTTAATTTTTAAGGACACTACTAACAATTCTCAGCTGAAATTCAATGATATATGTTTTACTTTTGCATAAATTAATACGTATTAAAAGTTTTTTGATCGATTTATTCGCAGTAAGTGTTAGCGTATATTTTAGTGCTTGAAAAATGTATTCTAGTTCTGAAATTCATCAAATGAAATGGAAAATCTTTAGGATAATTTGAACATTTTTTCCAATAGTGCTATAATTTCTTCTAAAAGATTATAAAAATTTACGAAGGGTAAGTAAAGAAGTTCTGGTGCTTTGACAATGAATGTATTTTAATTAAGATTCCTACTTCTGTAATTTGTGACGCATGTATTTCGAAACATTTGACATTTTTATATATGAAAAGTAAACTCCAGTATGCCAAACGTTAGAATGGACGGTTAAATTAAAATCAGATAAAGCTTATAGGTCACCTTAAAAGACTGCCATCTTTCGAAACAAAGTAAAGGCATTGAGCAAGAGTAAATTAATTTGGTATTAAACAGTTAAATTTACCGTCCTTTCATCGCTTAAGCGGCCGATATTGGCAAAACAATGCTTCGAAAGAGAATTAAAGATAAGGGATACGGAAAATTTGCAATCGAGACCTTCAAAAGAGCTCGCTTTATTTATTAGGGAGAGAGTTTATCCATCTCTCTGCTACTCTCATTCGCGTAGCACTCGTAATTTCCCGCGCGTTGCTTATCATAACACTCTCTTCACTTCCAGTCCCCATGGAAACGCGGCCGGAGGTACCCGTACACTCTACAATCATCTCAAGTGTTCTCGTTTCGTTAGCTTTGTCTTCCGCCTCTATCACTCTTCCTCTTGCTCCCATTTATTAAGAAGCCTTCGCCAAGCCTTTTACGCTTCGCTCGATGCGGTCAGGATAAAAGTGTCTCAATTTTTTTCACTCGATTAATTAGTGAACATTTCTTCTCGATCCATGCGAACGGAACCAGACGGAAGATTATGGGAGCAAGAGAATTTTTGTGCAAATGCGAAGTAGAAGTGGCGTATTTTAAAAGTAGAAATTCGCATTCCAATTTTGTCTCCTGCTCATTCATATCTTTCAAAAATAATCTTGTTAATTACGTTAAGAAATACCCGTTTCGGATGACGCCGACTCTTAAATTACCAAATATGTAATTTCCGCTAGTCTGTTCTTTTCGTTTATTTTCCAAACTTGAACCGAAATTCATGATTCAATTTCCGTTTAACGCAAGTGACTCGAGCTTGATGAGAATTTAAGGAAATATCTGTTAATACCTAATTGGCTCTTTAAAGTTGAATCTTTAACCACAAAGTATAATAGGCTAAGTAAAGGGTTATTTGGAATGACATAAACCAGGGATGGAGAACATTTTGTACATGCCGGGCCGCATTAATGGTTAAAATTCTTCGGCGTGACTCATTGAATGTCCAATGCTACGGCGATCCGGGTTAGGGTTTTAGTCAGAAGTTACTTAGAGACTCTAGACCAAGTCTAAATAGCGTTTTTAGGGTTAATGTTTCATGAACATGAATAAATTAAAATTAAATTCATTGTTGTAGTGTTGCAATTATTTAAAAGTTATCAGTGCTTCTTAACTTTGGGTCCGCGCGTTGTCTCTCGGGGTTCCGCGAGTTTGGTAGAACATGATGTTTATTTTTCTATATCTTGTTTGATCCTGCGCATAGCTCTGATTAATATTTAAATAAAAAAACGAGACAATGAATGAAAAATGTATAAACTTTTATAAACTTTTCCGCAGAAATCGTGGAACTTTGTAAGGGATCCACGGCTCCAAAAATGTTGAGAAACACTGATCTACATGAAAAATGAATATAGCTTAGTAGAACTGCTAGTTGATTCACCTAGAAATACGCACGTTTTGATATACCGTCGTTTCATATAAGCGTTACCTTTATTTTACATTTTTCCTGTGTAACAGGTAAAAATGTAAATAAATTAAAAAAGAATGTAGGCATGCGGAGGGCTCAATATGACTTTATTAGAATTTTCATTCTGCTCGTGCACAGTACACCTGGATATGCATAAAGTTTTACTTCCGACATTAATAATTATCTACCTCTCGTTAAGGTCGCAGTGAATTTCTTTTATATCAACAATAAAAAGTCTTTTTTTAAATCTCTCTCCTAGGTAAAATTGGTCCAAGATGGGCCGTTTGCAATTAATGACCATCGTAACCCGTTTAGCTGAGGAAATTCCAATTTCGGCTTAACGTTCCCAGGTGACCCAATCCCCTGGACAATCAGTCGGCTCGGATTCATGGATACTTATTTAACCGCGGAAAGCGTAGATAAAGAAGGAAGGAACAAAGACAGCGATAAAGTTCTACATTGACGCCTTCCAGTTCCAAGAAGACCTTCCAAACGCAACGAACGTTCAGATATCTATGCGCCTTAAAAATGAAACGCTAATAACTCAAACTTTTTTAGAGTATTTTACATTGGATGCTTGCTCCGTGCAATTAATATCCTCGTGCAAACTCTTGGAGCATACAAACATATATATATACAAATATATATTGCTGCTAATACTATTTACTCGCAAAAATATATGTTATGAGATAAAACGTAATACTTAAAAGTTAAAATTATCGTTTGTTGCCCTAAGTGTGTTGCGCCCTATGCGGGTGTCTCGCTCTCCTAGCTCTGCTTCCATTGATGGATAGCAAGTATAATATGTGTTCACTGTATCGTGATGGTCACTGAATTAATCCCACGCAGCTATTTTGCTATGGCTGTAATTTATATGCAAGCACTACGATGTTGTTTACTCGGCATTTTACTAAATGAATCGTTTGAAGATGACGAGGTATACTGGTATGATTCAACTTTAAATACTTTTTATTGTAACTGGCCATAGTTTTGGGATCCATTAGTACAAAATCGTTCGTTTCCTTTGTAAAATATTTCTGATACAAGTATGTATTTTACTCATAAAGTAAGAATTTTGCATGAAAGACTAACTCTCTTCATCCACACACACACACACGCACGCACACGCACACACATATATGTATATACTTTCAGATACTCTTTCGCTGAAGAAGGGCTTAGGCCCGATAAGCTTGCGTGTTTTTTGTGTTCGTGTGTTTTACGTGTCTCTTCGACGCCCTCAGCAGCCTGCCAACTTGGTCCCCAACTTGGTAAGTGTCCGCTGGGCTTCCCTCAACTCCTTGTTGTTTTATCGAAATCCTTCCGTATATTCTCTCTATTAAATATCACTTTTTGGGTGTATGCCAAAAAACCTCACAATTCGTCTCCAATACTTCGGATTTTCTAAATAAGAGGACGCATTACGCGACCCAGCTTGGTTTTCTATGTTTACCAATGACCTAATTATAGCAAGAGGGATCTCACCTAAAAGTTATACTTAAAAATAACATGAAAATATTAACGGCTGAACGACCGACGTATTTTACAAAATATATATCAGATCTGGACCCTTGAATCCAAGGAATATGAAAATCCGATCTTCAAAATCATTTTATAATTTATCATGCTTACACGGTGGTCACTATGATTTATAATAAAAAAAATCCAACTAAGCGTGGGGACGATAAATACGCAAACATGCGTTAATACTAATGAAAGCATTATTATAAGTGATGAGATTTAAATGTTTTTTTGATATTTTCAAATTATTATAAGGATTTAGTTGTAAGAATGTGTACATTTGGAAAATTATGTTATAGTGTACCTTTAGAAAACTAATCACAGCAATTTAATAACGCAGTATCCTGTATGTCAGGCAACCCACTATAGTTCGTATCCTTGATTTTTGCCTCTTTGTACAGAAGTACGAGACCTTCGATTGGGAGCTTGTAAAGATGCAATCTTTTTTATAATTAAACTTAAACAAAAAGATAGGAATTTTAAATGCTAACTAAAAACAAAAACTGTAGAACGCTTTAAAACTAAGTTAGCCGATAAAAGTTGCCTGGGTTGATTTTTTTCCTAAAACTTCTTAAGTTTATTTTTATGAATCTTTCTCATAAATCCCAACTCTTTTTACTTTTTGCCTTATCTCTCATTCCATTCTGAACGTCTTTCCCTCCGCCTATTCCCCTTCCGCTTCCTTTTATTCGACCGTTACATTCCACAGTTCCGTGGATATTCCCCGGAGAAGTAGGTGGATTATATGGAAGCTCGAAGGCAAACGAGTGCTTCGCAAACCGCATAAACGTCGGAGCCGTAATCGAGGAATTTGTTGCGGTGAAAGGGCGAATGTGAAAGACTAAAGGGGGAAAAGGATTTGGAGGTAGTGGAAGTTGGTTGGAGGCGAGATAGACACACATACACACAATACATACCTACATACATACACACACACACACATATATATATATATGTGTGTGTGTTTCCCTCTCTTTATGCTGGTTCGCTTTAATGCGACAAACTTATTGTTACCGGAACTTCTTTTTATGCGTCTTTTGATTCAGTCTTATGCGGTTACGCGGCCAGTGCAATAAAAATGAAAGAAAGTTCTCCATTACACCACAAAGAGATCATTCAGCCTCTCGTTGTCTCTTATGCTGTGCGTATTATTACTACAGTAAAAGAGATGAGAGTGAAGAGAATATTGTAGAGTGGAGATGAGACGGAGATTTCGTGTGATACTGTTTGAGTACACTTGAGAGGTTTTGTCTCCTTGCATTGGGCCAAGGCAACCACCAGCACTTTTCCCTCCACTATTATGTCACTCACAACAGCAACCACTTGTGCTCGTCTGCTTCCTTTTATTGACGAGTATAATATAGTGTTAATTGGTTTAATTTTGTATTTAGCTCATAAGAAGTCGTTATGGAGCGAAAGAAGAGCGTCTTGGAGGAGAGTTAGGATTGCTTGTGGAACGTATCCGTATTTTCTACATGTAAATATGGGCTCTGTTTATGCGAATTCGCTTTATTCGTCACTTTGATGCAACTCAAACCCCGCATAAAGAGAGGGAAACCTGTACAACAAAATTCTTGCTTTGAATATGCGCCTTTTCAGTTTTTGGGCGACGCACAAGTCTTGCGAGATGAAAATATCGTCCAGCGTCAATGCAAATTTATGTTAATCAAAGCAATGTTGGCGTTTTACTGGTAGACTTGATGGCGGGTGGACCCATTCGGTTCATGGATTTAGAGCTTGAGGTCGGTTAAATTATTTACAACACCAGAAGCGTGGCTACGGATACGATGGAGAGGATTTCAGAAGTACACATTCTAATGTGAGAGCTCGTTAGCCCGATCAAGTTGTTCATGTAGGATAACTGTGCCTGTTTGAATTTAGTGCCAGTTACTGCTGAATTCATGATTTAAGGTTTCGGAAATATTTAAAGTCAGTATATGTAAGTAGAAAGTAACACTTTATCCTTCTCTCTGTATCAGATTTTTTCACATTTTCCTACAGTAGAATTCCCTATTGATGAAATAGTCCGGTTAATGCTGTATTTTCCTCAATATTTCATCAAGAAGGAAACAAATAATTTAACTTCTACATTTACAAACATGCGAGTTTGTATTTACAGTGTTCTACAGAACGCGATATACCGTAAGTACATAACCTGAGTTTATGCGTGGCATTTGCATTCAAACACGTCGAAATAGAATTGCAATTTTACGCTAAGAGGGCGAAAAGCGCCTGTAAATTTCTTTTCGCGGGATTTTTAACTAAAAACTTGGCACAACATAAGCGAACGCATAACATACTGAGAACTTTCATTCGCCTATATTCGTTATTTTCGTGGAAAATTAGACTTACGCATCGAACAAAAAAACGCTCTCTCTGGATCGTGAATATTTTCTTCATAAAATTAAAAACAAAATAATCATCCGAGAAAAGTTTTGGAAACGGCAGCAGTTGATTTCCCTTCTCTATTTTCTCTCTCTCTGTCGCATACATCATACGAACGATGAAATTCTTCCCAAACGTTCTCGAACGCAATTCCTACCTCCGTTATCGCACGCACTTCGCAAAGGGAAAAATATACTGATCAACTCTGCGTCTCCACGTACATTACCCATCAGAGATATCAGCATCCACGCGGTCGTTTCGCGGCTCGCAGACTGCTTAAAATCGATTATAGTTGAAAAACAGAAAAACACCGCGGCGCCACCGTCGGCACAAAAAAATTGCCGTCCGAAGCTGCGCTTTGATTGACTGAACGTGGAAGTCTCCCTCCCCCCCTTTCTCTCAATGCTTATTATCTTTATTTCATTTTGTTTTTCTGTATTGGGGACAGGGAGAGAAGAGCGTCACAGGGGAACATAACTTTCATTCCTTTGTTTTTTATCTCTCTACAGAGGGCGTGGAATTCGTCCGTTTGGTCCTCGAGTGATAAGGACGCACTCGATCTTTTCACGTCATCCGCAGTGTGGTTCTCTTTCGTTTTTTTCCTCTTCGGGATAGATCAGTGTGTTGATTTTCGGTCCATCTCTCCCAACATTTAGGTTCCCTTATTAGTTTGTCTGTCCGAATGAACGAAAGAGGTAGGGAGAGGGAATTCGCCTACCCCCCCTAGGCTTTATTTTTTTTCATTCGGTACGAAGGGGGATTTATGCTCTGTAATATGTCCGCAATACGAGTCCACGAAAACCGTGGGGTCCTTTTCGGTAAAAATGGGATGCAACCCGCGAAATGGGCTGTGATTTCCAGAAGAGGAGAACGGGAGAGAAAATTGGGTAGTTAGGGTGTTTTTCGAGGGAGAGGTTAAATAATGACTTATAGCTTCCTGCGATCCGCGGACAAATTAGTTCCAGATGGTTTGTTCCGAGAGTTATAGGCGGTTCGTTTTGAAGAGCGGGGATTGGGAGGCCAACGGAAGGTTGGGGGTGGTCAAAGGGTGTGGATATGATTTGAGTGTGGGGCGTGGGTGGTTGTTTTTTTCCGGCGGCAGAAGAGGAGCCGAATTTCGACGCCGAATGGGAGGGATATATACGCGGGATAATCCAGAAATCTCCCTTTAAATTTTTTACGCACCGAAGGATGTCTGTCTATTCAGAGCCACACAGAGCATTGCAATGGATCCCATTAAAACTGTAATGATAATCTTTATTAAAAAATCTTTCTGGAGGACCGATTCGCGTGCAGGAAAATTGAGAGTGTATCACACCCGCAAACAAATTTTTAAGCGGTTGATGTTGCTGGCAGATTTGTGGTGAAAAACAACTGCAGATTTCCGATTGAGGAGCATAAAACTGATTGGGCGTACCTCGGCTCCAAATGATTTTTTTTGAATGGCTGAATTTTTTAGGGAGATTGCCGAATTAAATATCTCAAGGTGAAAATAACTTAGGAAATGTATTTTTTGTTGGGAAATCGGTGTAGTATAAACTCTGGTAACTCTAAAATGTTTTCCTTCTTTTAATTTATCCAATTTGTCTTACTTTTTCATCCGATTTTTATAACTGATCTCACTTTGATCGTTTTCATTCAAATATATCAGAATCATAATTTCAGAAATAAAATAATATAACAACAAGATTAACTAAAAAAGACAAAGTTTAACCTCGTATGCATATCTGGAGAGTTTAGGGGAAAATCGTCTCAAGTCATGGATAACATTCACAATACCAGGAACCTAAGACATCATAAGGATACAAAAAACACTGGATTTTCACTCGGAAATTCTAGAAAAGCGATTATCAACGTAATTGGGAAATTGTTCATACAAGTTCTTCGCTACAAAAAATGATACGCCTCTCTCCCACGCAATTTTTGTCTCTCCTTCCGAGTTCAGTTCTTAAAAAAAATATAAGGCCCGCTTAAAAAAGGAAAGATACTTTGCATAAACAGATAAAAAGGGGGAAAATTACGCTGTCTCGCGTTCGAAGAAGCTTGGGGACGATTTATAAAAAAGATATCGAGATAAAACTAATTAAAGTGGATGAGAAAAAACGTCAGAAATGCTGCGAGAGAGGAGGAGAGAGAGAGAGAGGGGGAGAGAGAGAGAGGCGGGAGGGAGGAGGGAGGGAGGGAGAGGGAGAGAGAGGGAGAGATAAGAGTGAGAGAGGCATGAGACTGAGTTATTTTTGAGTGTTGTTACTCCGGGTGGGGTAAGACCCTCTTGGATAAAAAAGGGCAAGTTCCGAGGGACAAGGGCCTTCGAAGAAAAAAAGGATGCGTGCAGGAAGCTTATGCTTTTTATCCTGAGTGAGTCAATGGCCGAAGTATGAGAAGTAGTGGGACGATGGCTAGTGGCATAGGAAATAAGGAGAGGGAAAACATGCTGAGGGAAAGAGAGTGAAATAAAAGATGAGTGAGTGAAGGTGGCGCAAAAAGGAATTGGAGATCAGAGGATCCGCGTTATATACTGGGTGGAGGAGAGTGGATAAATAGGCAGGAGTGGGGCAAGGGAAAGAGAAAAAAAGGAAGAATAGGGTGAATAGGGCAAGGAGACGTGCGTGAGGTGATTGCGTGAAGAGGAGAGAAAAAAAATTCTAGCAGTTTTTTACTTTATCATACGCGAAGTATATATGGAGAAAGTGCGGTGGAAACGAAAAATTTCTATTTAGAGATTTTAATGGGTGTTGACCTTTTAGACCTTCCCTCCCGAGTCGTGGCTTTTTTAAATTCCGTTTTTCTGTAGTTATTTGTCTAAGTTGGATCTAGGTACTAAACGGTTCAACAGAATCTGAAAAAATATCGAATTGATCAACCCCGAAGATAAGGATTTTCAAAACGAACTATACGTGTATATCATGCAAAAAAATAGAGAGCAGTTTATTCTTGTGAATCCTCACAAAATGTTGATTGAATCAAAAACGAATTCAAGGATTTAAAAGAACATTCGTCTAGCTATGGAGATTGGTATCATAAACAATGTGACCAAACTGCAGGTTTCAAAACGTTATTAAATAGTTTCTAGTGGCCTCGTAATATATAAAGTTTTACGCTCATCTACCTCCAATTAAAAAAAATATTGTTGTAATTATCGGTATTGTCGTATGGAATAGAAGCGAAAAGATATGTTAAATGAGAAAAAATCAGCGAAAACGATTTCTAAAAGTTTGATTATCACCCTCACAGGTTTGAATTGCATTCATTCATACGAATCTTCTGTAATTAACACTCAAAGAACATCTTCTTCAAGAGTTAAGAAAACAATTCACAGAAGTAAACAATCGCGTCGACAATTGAGCAAAGAAATGGCAATTAGTGACATCTTGAACAAGACCATACAAAGTTTTCCAATATCCATGTTCATTAACTGTGGATCCAAAGATTTGGCATTCGAAATGAATTGGACGGTAAAAAATATTGCAGCAGTATGCAAACATTTATCAAAACTAAAGTTGCAAAGAGGAAAATTAATTCAACTAAATATTATTGAGGTATGTTCTTTTGTATAATTATCCAATTTCTGTCATTCATAATTGTGGTAATTTATGAATGAAAGCGATAATTTCCAAATATGCGACAAATTTTGCGGGGCGATGGACGCAATTTTTTGTAGTTAAAAAAAATATTTTTTACTGTTATTTTTCATATATTCCATATATTTTACATTTTTGTATTATTTGTATTTTGTATTTTTTTTACATTTTTAAATAAAAAAATTATTTTAATATTGTACGACTAAAAAGAATCGAAGCTTTTGGAAGTTTTTTTCCGGGCTCAATTCAAATCATTGAGGAGCAAGTTTAGTTTCTCACACGTTTACATGCTGAACTGCCGAATGAGGAATTTTTAAACTCCCAAAAACGTTACATTTAGCCTTTTATCCTGCAAGTCGCCGAAATCGTATAGTAAGTCATTGAACCAATCCTTTCGTTCAAATTAACATCTCCATTAATCTGTTTTACGTAAACCATGGGAATATACTCGTAATATATGAGTTCTATTATTTCTACCCAAATGAATCTTTTTAATAGGTGAATGGAATCGGCGAGTAAAGTGAAATAAATGAACAATAAGGGTGGTAAATGCCCGAGAATGGATCAGAGGGAGCGCAGATTGATTGATTATATCTTTTATTCGAGGCGAGATTGAGACTATCCAGTCCCCTCTTCCACCTAACCCCAAATTCATTACAGATGTACTTACAATAAGTATATATATATATATATATATATATATATATATATATATATATATATATATATACACACACACACACACAAAGTAAGCGTGGGACGTTTTCACCTTTTTTGTTAGAAATGAAGTTTACGGATCGTATAATTTGACATTTAAAAACGTCGAAAATTTGAATGAAAATCATGCAGTCCCATGTACATACATCCACACACAACTCTTTGTGCATATGAATATAAAGGACATCATTCCCATTGAATTGAATCACGTCTTTGGAAACAAGAAAAGGCGTATAGATGCTTTTCTTCAAGTACGCCGGGGTCATTTACAGCAGCGGTTCTCAACCTTTGGCATCTTAACCAAACAGTTTGTCAAAACAAGCTGAGGGGGAGTTAAGTGTATCACAAATGGGAGCATTTTGTGCGTTGGAGTAAGTATTTGAAACCTAACGATATCCTTCGAACGAACGCACACCATAAAACAGCAAAACACTATGACCCGATTATGTCTCTCTTTGTACTAAAAATTTCTTTCCTCCCATAAGTTGGTGGACCATTAAATGTATTTACGTAATTTTAATAAGACTAAATACTGAAACCGATGTATCAGAAATTATGGCAGGGAAATATTTAATATTCATTTATCTATTTATTTTCTAATCTGTTTTAATTAATCAAAAAATCGAAAATTATTTAAAACATACCTCACTTGAGTTAAGTAGTTGTAATATTTACGTTTGCGTTCTTTTCTTCGTCGCAGATAATGCATTTCCTTCTGGCTGCAAAATGCTGCATGCACACGTAATGACACTAACGTATTTTTGTAATTATAGCGGATGTTTATTTGCTTGTCTTACCGCGAAGAATGTTTACGTTGGCAGTAATTACGTTTCCATACACGCATTTTAATAACTTCAAAGCGAATTACGACTTTTTGTTAGACTTTCTTTAAAACGGCCACTCTTACGTTAAAAACGTATTGAGCCAAAATATTTTGTTTTGTTAGTTCTTTTAATTTTTTTAAAAAATTTCTTTCGATATTACTAACATTTTACAAGATATGAGGAAAAGTTCGTTTTTTGTTTCCAACATGGTGGTACTTCTGATTGAGTTATGCGAATCATTCATATCATTTTCTTGTTTTTTTGTCATAGGTTCTAAATATAGTAAATCCTCGTTAACACGAACTTCAAGGGAGAATAAAATGTGTTCGTGTTAACCGAGTTCGTGATAACAGAATTATATATGAAAAATAGAAAAAAATGTAATTTTCTGCTAAAATTGTAATTGGGGTAACCCGTTTGTGCTAAATAAATTATTATTGAAAACACCACAATTGCACGATTTTGACTAATATTAAAATAAACGTAACATCCATGATTCATTCCCGAATTGAAGTAGCATTGATCAAGGGTTGCTTTGTGGTGGCACGATAAATGAAGGCTTTAATTTACTTAAACATCTTGGGATCTTGGATTTTCCAATGGCTCAAAATTTTGATTTTTTTGTGCCATTTGATTTGCAGCAAACGACTACGGTAAGTCTCAACGTATCGTAATGACAACTTAACATTCTTGTGGTCCAATGAACGATCTGGTAACAGGCTGAAGAATTCGCTCGCCTCATCCAAATTGAACGTCCCGATCAGAATGTGAGATCTTAACGATTTAAAAATTCTGAAGCGATTCTCTCGCACTTATTTCATCCACTTGATTATTTTTGACACAAATAACATGCAAAGTGAATCCATATCTTTTCTGGAACCTCCAAAGGAACCCATTTGAAGTCAAAATTTTCTATTCCAAATTTTTTATCCAATTGCTTGACTTTTTTTGGAAAAGAAGTCCAGAAATCGAGACCGTTGATGACCTCATATGTTGAAACCATTTCAACAATTTTTCTTCTAAATATTTGTGTGGAGCTTCACGTAGGCGTTGATTTTTGTTGTTGACCATTCAGCTACAGCCTGACCTTCTCTTTATTTTTTTTATAACTGTGGAAAATATCCACTTCAAAATTTGTAATTCTTCCGCAAATCTTGTGTTTGAGAAAAGGCCCACATCTTCTAGTACATATTTTCATTTTTGTTGTTAGCGTAATTAAAGTTTTCTTCTTTTGCAACTTGTGCTAGCCATTTATATGGGCTGAACGCTTACACACACGACTGTACTTCAACAAGAAAAGATGGAGAGATGCGGACGTTTCCTTCCTTCGTCCTCTAGAATCAATTCTATTGGTCGAGCAATAGTCGTTCTTGTGAGTGATATTTTTTCGTCAACATGGGAAGAAACAGAGGATAATGCTGGTATTGCCTGGCCAGGGATTTTTCTAGGGGTAGCAAAGATCAAGAAGAAAATATCAATTTCGTGTGATGAAACTCGAGACCACCCAACTAACTCTATTGAGTCCCCCTCCTAAGAGCGAGAGAAAAACTCTTGTCTCTGCACAGCCAGGCGCAGGCGCGATAACTTTGCAGAAGTGCAGTAAGCTCTCATTATCTCGAGGATTTCAACATTTAGCAGTCGTGCTTCTCATTAGCATTGCTATCGCAGCAAGACACACCGCTGCCCATCGTGAATCCTTCCTTCCTTCCCCGGTGATCTGTTCGACTGAAAAAATTTACCGCAAGTAATGCAAACACCCATGTTAATACAATGAAAACGTCTGCGTTTTTCATGTCTTCCCCTAAACAGATAGAATTAATGGATCACATGATCTTTATGCTACAGGCGTAAGCTAAAATACTAGGAAATTTAAAAATAGGAGCAAAAATCTGTTATGATCAGGAATCGAACCCGGATATTCCAGGTTCCAGTTCTGAAACTGGAAAATTACTCTTCTACAGTAGTTTGGCGGTAGAATATCTGCCAAGGTCGATTTCCCACATCTTTCCCTGTTTGAGGCATTCAAAAAAGATGAAACGCGACTGAAAAGTGAAGGGCAGGTAGGGTCCGGAATGAAGACATTTGCTAAAAAGCCTTTCTTAGAACAAAACTGCATCCGCATATTGAGCTGTTTCCACAAACAACCTCTCTACAATCCTGAAACATTCTTCTAGTTCTAAAATATTAAAACAAGTGTTGGTGTTAACCGATTAGTTTAGTTATTGGCTCCTGAATATTGTTTGAAGCTTGCCTAGGAGAATTTCGTGTTAACCAACAAACTCACATATATAAATCCATAAATTCAGGACCGGGGAAAATAATTGTTCGTGTTAACCGAGTGTTCGTGTTAGCCGAATTCGTGTTAACGAGGGTTCCAAATTTAATGAAAATTCGTTCGGTGAAAGCCGAGGACGAACATGCCTATGGACGGACGGACAGAACGAAACTAATAGGCGCTTAGGTTGGAAACGAAACCCGCCTAAAAAACCCAACCATGATAAAAATAATACTCCACCTATCTCATGGAGTGAATTTTTACGTTTAATGCATTTGATTGTCATATTAATCATTGATTAGGTTTTTAAGGACATTAAACATTGCAATAATTTTGTCGAGAAATAGTTTTGTAATAATTATTTTCGAAACTTTGCGTCCCACATAGACGGTCTTCGCCTCCTGCTGGTTGAGAAGCGCCGATTCATAGTATTCTAGGAAACTTATTTATGAGAAGCGCATTCGTATTTAGGCGCAGATGTGGTCATGTACAAACGGAAGGGCGAGAAAGTAAAAAATGCGAAAGTTTCGGAGTAACGTAAACTGTTGTGGAAGAAGAAGAAGAAATTGAAATAAAAGACTAAGTTAAAGAGTACGGGAAGGTAGTGGTAAGGTCTGGGAAAGGTGGTGGAAGTCAAAGGCAGAATAGGCTCGTAAAAGATTGGAAGAGAAAGAAGGATAAGGAAATGTATGAGTCTTCCACTCCCCCTCTTTCACTCTTGGAAAAGTTAGGAGAAGAGAGAGAGAGAGAGAAGGAAGTTGAGGGCGAGTCGCAGGATAAAGATGAGTGCTTTTCTGAGACACTTTGGAACAAAGGAAGGTATCGATCGCTACATATCTGAAAACGAAGAGGGCTTTCTGAGTGAAAATAGGGCGGAAATCCATTTGGGGAGATGGTCGGGGCTGAAGAAGGAATCATAAAAACAAGGAAATTTTCATAATATACCCTTTACGCTCAATCAACCACGTCAGAAAGAAAGCATCGGACACGTGAATAAAATTTTTTTTCATATCGGGGCGGGAGTGATACCGAAGGTTGTTTCAGAAATAATTTCGTGAGTTTAAATTATTTGACCCTGCTGATTCGTGAGTATTGTTGGTCACTGAAAGCGCGATTCTAGCCGTGCTGTTTTAATTGCCGCGGCCACACAGTTCGTTTCCTTAAACATTCTCTTTTATTGCGAGAAATTTTGTCGCTGAATTTCGATTTTTTCCTTCTTTGTAAATTTGCTGCCGCGGAGGTGAAAATAAAACTGTCGATTAATTTCAATGGGATGCATACTTACTCTGTAATAATTTGAAAGTTCCTGTGTTAATCATTTGTGCTTTTTGCTACAAAGTAGTTGTTGGTTTTAATGGTAGCGGATCTACTCATCAGGAGTTGTTTCTTGCATTATAAAACCAGCATTAATGTCAATACAAACTGATTTTAGTTAAACTTTCCCAGGAGCGACAACATTCTCAGAAGATGGTAGAATTTAAATTAAAACATTTTGAATGTAAAAGTACTAAAATAATAATGAAACCATAATTGAATTTCCTAAAAATCTTCCTTATCTCTAAAAGTAGAATGTTTTGTAAGTCACAAATTTACACGGATTCCGAAATTAAAGGTTGAAATATATTTTTATAATTCGACAGAATTACCAATGGCAAAGGAACAGGCTTCACCGCAGTCGTCGCGAAGAATTGAAAATTTTTGGTAGACGATGAACTGTAGCTTCTCGTTGAAAAATGAAACGAATTTGTATAAAAATCTCGGAAGCGTAGTTCTGATTCCCTGTCCAATTAATTTAAAGAAAGAATTCTAGCAAACGCATTATTTCTTCCCGCTTTTTTTCTGGCAAGAGAGTTCCAAAATTCGAACTTAATTGGGAAACATTTCGTGAAAAACAGACGACTGCGCTGTATAGATTATAACGCCATTGTGTTGGTAATGATTAAGCTGAAAAATATGTAAAACTGCTTACGCTAAGACTGTAGCTTCAATTATCAGATCTAGCTAGGGACTGACCTAGTTCTGATTATCGGTTTGTTCGTAATATAGAACAAATACGGAGCTTTTTTTAATTTACCGACTTATGCCGTTTGAAAAATTCCGAAAACAGGCAGCTTAACAGGCTAACGAGTTTGAAGTGTTTTGCTCGGTAAGAAATGAAACATTTTATGAACGTCAGAGTTAATAGTTGGAGCAGTTTATAGGATGGGTCATAAATAATATCAAAATAAAATGGCATAATATTCCTGTAAGTTCTATGAGTATGTAAATCAACTAAAAAAAGCTAGGCAGGAAGCCTTGAAATGTGGATATAGTTATAATTTTATTTTTTATTTCCTTCAATCGCCAGTTTTAAAATTGTTTTTTAGCATGTAAAAGTTATTAACGTAAAGTATTTACAGTTGGATAAGATACAGGTTACAGATTTATTGACTGAATATAATATTGCTGTATGTATATATATGGAATAACAAAGTTGTTTAAATATGGCCGTGGGTTAACTGATATAGATAAATTTTAAAAGATTTTCTTAAACGTATGAAATAATAAAAATCTTTTCAGTACTGATTTCCCAAATTAACCTCGAAGAAGAAGGTTTCATAAGGCAATCCTATATTTTCATGTTTAAGTAAATCATGAAAACCTTAAATCGCATTAACCTAAAGCTTGATAGTTTTTCATGTTAATTTTCATTATATAAATGTCATAGTGTTTCAGTGTTAATCTCAATGTATAAAGAGCAATCCGTTTGTTTGTGCGTCCGACCACTCAATTTAAATTTTAAGACTACAAGTTCTATGTAAATCCCCATAAGAGAGCACTCACAAATCCTTTTTTTCCACTTACAACCTTTTTTTCTATTGCAAAATTAAATTAGAAGTAATTGACCTATGATCTTCGAATAGGAACCATTTTAAAGAAAATAAACAAAGATTCTTATTTTTCTCTTTGAACTTTTTTTAAATATTAAAAATTTCATCAAAATATTGCGTTTTTAGTAAAAGGTTCCCTTGGCTACAGAATAGATTGTTGAACTCGAGATCGTCAATGTTATATGGCTTTCTATATGCATCTGCATGTATATGGGCTTAATAGGAAGTTATCTTTCATTCCTCAGGCAGATGTAATGTTTAAGTGGAAATTAGACGAATCGTTATATTTCTATCCAGAAAGACATAATTCATTCGTGAACTCAGCTATACGTCGTCATTTACGAAGCGTACCACTATCAACCATAGTAATGCGATGATTTACCTTAGTTTTTCACTTTATTTTGCATTTAACCATTGATGTCTTAAACTTGCGAATAGTGAATAGCGAATCCATACGAAGACATTATACGAAAAGATTTTTGAATGAAATTCCATGAACATTAAAGGACATTTTCTCAAAGAAGATGTTTTTAAATTTTCCGCTTTATTAAGCATTTTCAACTAAATTTTTTACGTGTAATGAATATTAACGAATCTTACCGAAATAGATATATTCAAGAACAAATCTAATTACTACATTGCTTATAGTAATTTTAAAGGTATTTACGTTAAGAAGTGAAGATATTACTCAATTTGATGACTTAATTATCAAAATTGGAAATAAAATGTTGGCATATTCAAGATCGAAATAGATGTCTTTAAGTATGTGTACATACGAGAGTCGCGTTTTACTAAAATGATTTACAAAGAAAAATTCATGGGCGTCCGCAGAAGGGGTATGTGGGGGTAATGCAATTTCCCCTCCCAGGAAGTGTTGAGTTTTTTTGTAATTTGAAATACGTGGGTTTTTACTTAAGAGACCTCTAAACCAATTTAATATCATATTAAAGTTATTTATATTACGCCTAAGGTAGATGAAAATGATGAACAGGCCGGAATTAATTAATTTCCTTTATCAAAGAAAATCATAATGGCTTGCAAAAATATCAGTGACGTTCCATGTTCACTGAGCGAAATGTTGGATAAATATATTTTTATTACCAGACTTTAAAATCAGCAAAGTAAATTGCCCTACTTTTACCTGCAAGAACGTGTACCATCAAATAATCATTTAAATACTTCCTCGGAGTGAAAACTAGACTTTAAAATGGACTGTGAATGTTCAGTGCTCACAGGAAAAAATTTTGAAGAAATATTTTATCGAACTAGTAATAGACTTTTATAGGGAAAAACGAGGCTTTTGTTTGTTTTTACAAATGAATAAATATTCTTCTCTCTTATATTTTTTAAATATAAAGATGTAATCAATAAAGCTGACACAATAATTAACTTCTTTGCGAATATTTTGCACTGGTTTCGCTAGTTTTTCTACAAAGGAGGACGGATGCTAAGGTATACAATTAAGGATTATTAAATCACATTGTTTTCTTTTTTGCAGAGTTCGGTATAAATTTTACACTTACTTATGACAATAAAGATTTCTTCCCTTTAAAGATATACATTCTTATTATCTCCAAAAATTAAAGACTCGTATAGGAACATAAAACGAAACACTTTCAAGGGTTCAACATTCCAATGGTTATTCATTAAAGTAATTTAAAAAATGAATACTACAAAGAGTTAATTTGGAGCGCGCCATGGGTGTATTTTTAACGTCCCGGAATGCCTCGCATAAAATCTTCCTCTAAATCAAACAAAAAGTTTCGTAAAGCTAACGATGATTTCACTCTCTTACTTTTTTGGTAGTTAATGAAACAGAGAATTATGTAGTCTATCTTTTACAAAGAGCAGCAGTTCTACGGATAGAATATAATTTTTGAGATGATTATTTTATCAGAAAGATCAAAAGAGACCCGTGGTTTTGATAGTTGTGACGATAGTACATAACCATGTAGTTATTAAATAAAATGCAAATGTGACCCTCCATTTTGTTATGGTAGGTTACCTGTTTGTATGGTGAGATACACAAATAATGTTCTTTTATGTGTAGCAGTTATGTATACTATATATAATATTTCTCTCTAATAAGTTGTATTTATCCCTGTTGCAATATATGAAAAACAAGTTAGGAAAGTGTTCAGTGTATTATAAATATATATATATATATAATTATTTAAAACCTAACAATATAGTTCGACCAAACGCGCGAACACCACTACTAAAAATGTATTCCTTCTCCTAAATTGGTGCTTTAATAGACTTATTTACGTAATGTCAGCAGACCTTGCTTATATTGGTTGCTACAATGATCATTTTCGTGGGCAACGACTAAAAGAACTAAGCAAGAAATTTTCTTAGTTCTAAGTGAATTACGACTTTCTAGTTTGATTATATTGAGAACGTGCACTTCTTATAATAAAACAAGAAACATTCTACAAAGTTTATTTGAATACGTTTTCGGTATGAGTATCCTCTTACGGGTTATGACGGACAATTCGTTTTTTATTTGAAAAAGTGGCATCCGTGATTTGGTTTTGTGAACCATTTATATCGTTTTCTTGTTGCCTTTGCTCGAAAATCGTTAATGGCAAATTTCAAGAAAATCCTTCCTGCAGAAGCCGTGAACGATCATGTGTACCAGCGCCATAACTAGCTATTTTAGCACCCGAGGCAAACTACCAAATATGCACCCCCTTCATAAAAAATTTTCTAATACCTATGTTTTTTACTATATGAATTTTGAGTGAACAATTAATAAATAAAAATAAACCATAAATGATGTAATTTCAAAAACACATAGTAGTTGAAGGAGAAACTTTATATTTTGTTCTAAAAATGAAGTGTTTAGCCTATCGAAGCAAATCCGGCCAGAGCTAGCGGGAGAATAAACAAAATTCTTTAAATCATTTAGTTGATGATTGGGGGCTTACAATGCGTAATGTCTGGAACAAGTATAGTAGTGAAATCGCCCTTCATTGTGCCATGCGACCTCGCACAACATGCCATTAACAATTTTTCCGCCCCTTCTTTGTTGCGCCAGGATGCCTCGCTTGCACCGCCCTAGTTACGGCACTGAATTGCGTACAGACGGACGGACGGACGGACTGAAGCTAATACCCGCTCACGCTGGTGGAGAAACACACCTAAAGGCGTGACATTATCACAGGAGATTTCTTTTTGATTGACCAAAACAAGAAAAGTATTGCCTCAGATTGGTTCTCTTTTATAGTGCAGCTTTAAAAGCGAATTCCTTGAGAGTAAGTGCTGCAGTTAAACTCGAATCGAATCGGGCGAAACAGTAACACGTTCGTCAGTATTTTCTTCTATAAGTTTCCATATCGATCATCGCTTTCAGGAGCTGTTGGCACAGTTACCTCTTGTTTTAACGCAAATACAAAGCGAAAAACACTGAATCATTGATAAGTTTCCCTTGGATGACTTCGAGAGGAACGAGCGGCGTTAAAGCTCCGAAAATAAAAGGAGAAAATGAGGACGGAGAAAATTAAGTCGCCGACACAACCTGGACGACGAAAGTGTTTTCTGGCGGGCGTGCCGCTGCCGAAAATTTCCCGTGACGTCAAACTCGGGTGAATAATTAGCATGGCCCGCGTTCTTTTTTTTTACTGCGTCGCCGTGTAGCGCCTGTAATTGTCGAATAATGCGATTAGTATGCGATTTTGGCTGCCTGGGCAAGGTCATCACGAGGACGGCGCGAGAACGAAATTCGGCTTGGTAAAAAAATATATCTGTCGTGGAGGTGAATAAAAAAATACCCCATCCATCGAATTGGGTAGTTTCAGTTTACGCATTCTCAGTTTAGTGCGGTTTTCTTTGCTAGAAGTTCTCCGAACTTCGCGGTTTTCTTTTACGCGTTTTCGGCTTAGCGCGGCATTCTTTGTTGGAAGTCCCTCAGATCGCGCGTGAATCGCATAATCCGTTTCCGGTTTAGTATGCTTTTTCTTGTTAGATTTTCATCGAAGGGAACGGATTCACTTTATGCTCTCTCTGATTTGGCGCGTTTTGTTTGTAAGAAGCAAATCGAATTGGCCGGATTCGCATTACGCGTTTTCGGTTTAGCATGATTTTTCTTGATAGAAGTTCTCCCTAAATTGCACGCATCTCTTTACGGGTCCTCACTGTAGCGTGGCTTTCTTAGCGAGAAGTAACGCGAATCGATCGGGCACCAATTTTGCTTTAGCGCGATTTAAAAACCGTTTCCGAGATCGAAAAGTATAACTTTTTTTTCGACTCAATAGTTCTTGGTGGATCAGTGCGGCGACTAGTTACAAATTAGTTCGTTGGTTCGAATCCTTTCGAGGGAATGGCTATAGATATTCGTGTTTGTTATCGGTATAGCGGTCACTGCTTATGAATCAGCTAAAATACATAGAAACATAAAATAAATGAAGAGGTTGAAAGAAACAACAAAGGAAACAGTTTAGAATATAATGTGGATAAGTTGTAGTATCCTGAGTTCAAACCGAGCCTCAAATGTAGCTTCATGCACTCCTATGCTGAAACATACCCCACTCTAGACGGTTTCGATTTATTCGGTCTTTTCTTTGAAAAGGGATGGGTGCACGACAACTTTAAATGGAGTTTCCTCCGACGTTAACACGTATTAAATCGAGATCTTTCCCTGCGCGAGAGAAATCGGATTTCGTTTTTCATTTTCCCGTTTTGTATGGGATGGTGAGATTCGATCGGCATTCTTTTCGTTTTTCTTTTTTCACCTAGTTCGGAGAACGGACGTTCGGTGTGGGGAACCTCTCTAGCGTAACGCGAGTTTTCTGCACGAGTGTCATCTCCACGGATCTCCTTCCTGCTTTTGTGGATAATCACCTCTTGGGATTTCTTTTTTTCGCGTGCGCAGATTACGGATGCAGCTCAACTTGTCAACGACAGGCTTAGATCCGAAGCATTAAATTCCCGCCGAAAGTAGGATAAGGGAGGAGGAAGAGAGGGAGGTAAGGGAGAAAGAGGGCTCCGTCGATGGCGTCTCACGTTATACATCTACTAGCGGTAATGGATGATGAAACAAAAAAGCATCAGATTTCTCCGGGAGCGGGAAAAAATTGATGGCTGGTTTAAAATTTGCATGAAATTAAAAGGAGTTGGTCCATTAATGATGAAAAAATAGAGGGGGAAAGAGAAAAATGGGAGGGAAAAAACGGTGACGTAGGTGACCCTAAAGGCGAACGATTTCGGATTGAAAAAATCCCGAGTAATGCACATTAGGCGTCTGTTTTTTTTTGAGAATCGCGGAAAATGTATTTATTATGCTTTCTTTGCACGAAGTGAACACAAATAGGGGAGGCCGTATCCGTCCGCATGTTAAAACTCGGAAACCGCTGGACGTATTATGATGAAATTTGGTATTGGGAAGTTTTGCTAAAATTGGTCGACCGATTTCAATTTTGGTCAAAATCGGGCAACAATGATGATCACTTTACATGAAGACCTACAGTGTCCCTTTGTTTCAACTTGGCAACCACTGGACTTATTTTGATTGAATTTGGTATTGGGGAGTTTTTCTAAAATTGGTCGACTGACACCAATTTTTGTTAAAATCGGACGAAAATGACCACTTTACATGAAGAGCTACATGTAGTTTACGATGTTCCTTTGTTTCAACTCGGGAACCGCTTGACGTATTGTGATGAAATTTGGTATTGGGGAGTTTTGTAAAAATTAATTGGCCCATACCAATTTTGGTTGAAATCGGACAATAATCACGACTACTTTGCATGAAGACCTACATGTATTTTACAACGTACCTCGCTTGCTTCTCGTTAAATTCTCATTTGAGCGAAAAATATTGATAACATTGTGAAATCTCAAAGAACGCATTTGAAAACTCTATGTACTCCGACATGGAGTACACCTTTCCAATCTTGTTTATTAAAATCTCAATATCTGAGACATTTATTTACCTATCGGCAGTTTGTAAATTTCAAAGAGGTAGTTTTGAGAATATTTTTGCATATGCAATGTATGATATGTATATTGCATCCACGTACTCGGAAATATCGTTTCGATATTATAAACGGTACCTAATGACACCTGCTTAGAATTACACAGATATGCATGTCTTAGATATTTATGAAATCACTATGATTTGGCCTGCGGGTCATGATTTGGGGACCACTGATCTTCACATTTTTTTAAGTTATTTATCTTTTACTCAAATTACTTTCAGGGCAATATTTATAAATGTTTTTTTTTTCAAAAAAATCTTAAGTGAATATTTATATCGTACGAAAAATTCTCATCTGATGTAAGTTATAATTTTTCAAAATCTGTGGTAATCATAAGGTGTTTGATAAAATTATTATATACATAATATCCTTATTCTGTCCCTCCGTTTGTCTGTTGGTCCGTCTGCCGGTACGCTCCATACAAATCCCCATAAGCACACATAAAAATATCCCGTTTTTCACATGCAGGTTATTTTCTTTTGCAAAATTAATTTAGAAGTAGGTAATTACCTACAATCTTCGGACAGGGAACATTTTAAAGAAAAATAAATATAGATGTTTATTCTTATCGTCGATTTTTGGCTTCGGTTCGAAATCACTCAAGTTATACTTTTAAATCATATTTATTGGAAACATTTAAGCTTTTAACGATATGTCACATGACTTTTTCGATGCCCGTAATATTTATAAAAATTCCAAATAGAATAAAGGATAATATATATTTTAAGGAACTGCGCGAAAATTTTTAAGACTTTAAAAAGAAAAGAAATAAACTCCAACTCTTCTGATCTTGGATATAGCCAGGAAGCTCCAACAATTAAGAAAATAAAACGAAACGTTATTAAGACGTAACTAAGCGTCACGTGTTTACAATAGCCGCCGGTAAGTGTCGTGGTGGCGGCAACTAAAAAGTTAGTTTTTAAAATACCTCATAAACAATGCATTATATGGGAAAATATTTCGAACAAAGGTTGTAGAAAGTTAAATTTCCTACAGTATTTATTCCAGTACTATATTACATTCATCAAATATTAAAGCAAATATAAAAAAACTGATGTGACAAGAGTAAACATCCACTTTCGGTTTACCGATTTTTACCAAAAACGTGCCCCATTAACAAAAATGCCAAATATAAAATTTCGCCTTTACCTGATTAATAGTTTTAGAGTTAGAGCGCCCACAAAAATCTGTCGCATACAGACTGACTGACAGACAGACACACAGACATCATCGAGAAAATAGTCAAAACGTGTTCAAAGGACTTTTAAACATGTATTTCCGTTGAAATCTCGAATTCGATTTTTTTCATGAAAACAATATGGACTTTATACTTCACTTATAGAGAAAGTAAAAATCGAGTCAAAATAATTTATTAGCGTTAAAACTTCGATAGAAAAGGTTTTGAGACCATAATTTTACTGAACAAATACGAAATTGTCTGTTAAATGTTTCCGATCACTTTTTCATCATGGCTTCGCGGGCTGCATAATGCTTTCTCGGGAGCCGCATCCAACCCGCGGGCCGTAAGTTGCCGACCCCTGTTTTAAGTAAAGAAAATATTTCCTTTGAAGAAATTAAAATAGCATCTCCGGGAATTATGTCAACTTAAAAGCATTTAAATAAATTTATCATTTTCGATCGATGAACGCTCGAAATATTTTCATGCTTAACCGGGCAGTGTTTAACGATGCTAGCAACTCCATCGCACATCGTGTATCCTAGATAATACTAATTCTGGAAGTCAATAATTGCCGTTATGGGCATTCAAAATAATAATATATGCTTGTATTTTAAATAATCATGTATTTTTTGAAGATTAATCTTGTGCGGAAGAATGTAGCAACCCAATTTAATTTGGTAAATACGTCAATTTGAGTGTAAACCTGTTTTTGATCAATCATTTAGTCGTACAGATAATAAATAGTTTCGTTAAGTCTATCGTTTCCTTCATTAAACATTTCCACATTAATACTCGCACGAATTTCCATAATTAAATCAGTAAAATCAGCTAAAAGATAATTCGACTTAACTTATTCAGTTTTTCAGAAATAAAAATGACTCTAAATTCCTAAAATACAATTTTAGGAATTTACAAAGTTATTTTTATTTCTGAATTATGAATTTCTACCAAGTAACGGCCGAAATGGTTAACTAGATTCAGTTTTTTTTACGTAATGCCTTTGTTAATTTAGCGACGAAATCCGTAGTCTAGAAAAGAAATATTACTTGTTATGGCTGTAGAATGATCAACGGTGAATTTCCCGATTCTATAAATTTTCTGCCCCACGCTTTCTCCCTACCCTTTCTCCCTTTCTGTGTTCATCCCTCGATCACTGTTTTGTGCCGAATTCCCCACTCCAAGCGGCGCCAACCGGTTTTGAAAACAAGAGACTAGCTATTCATCTTGTTCCCGGAATTTTAATAGCGAGAAGATGGCGTTCTTTTGTATGTGCAGTCGTAAAAAAACTCTAAAAAATCTAAAAATAAAACTCAAATACGAATGAAAAGAATCATTGCCACCAACTCTTCTGCACCGTCCAGCACAGCGAAAGTTTACGCTCTCTCTATTTCTCTCTCTCTGTCTCTCTCTATTTCTATCCCTTTCACTTATTATTTCTCTCTCGCTAGCTATCTCTCTCTCTATCTGTCGCTTTTTTTCTTGCTATCTCTCGCTCTCTCTCCATTTCTCTCTCTATTCTTTCACTTTCTATTTTTCTCTCTTTACCCCACAAACAATTATCCATTTCTTTTTGTTTCCAGTAGTGCTAACTTGTCATCGCAATTATGTAACACATTATTTTCTCTATTTTTGCTTCTTCTTGTTTGTAATTGACAATGGGATAGATAGAAGAAAGACTGTTATAGTTTCAATCAATAAAGGCGTCTATCTACATATCTATCTCTTTCTATCTTTCTCAGTTCTCCCTCTATCTCTCTTTTGTCATTCGCAAGATTAATTTTGTAGTCGGGAAGAGGGAACCAGTTCCCCAGGAAAAAACGAGGAACGAAAAGGAAGAAGCTCCGAGAGATTTTATTTGTAAAACAAACTTTCGAAAAGTTTCCGTCGGACGTTGTCGGAAAGGACAAAAAAAAGAAAATAAACTCCGTTATTTGGTGCATTGCGTGAAAACAGTCTCAGACTTGCTTGTTATTTTTACGGGATTTGCTTAACGAAGGAACAAAATTATTATTATTGAAGGTCGAAACGTCTAAAATCCAGCTAAGTAGATCGTGACGGATTTAGGACAGTGAAATTGCGCAGTTCACTCGAGGCTTATTTTAGTAAATATTACATGCGTCAAACATAAATGAATTACATTGTTTAAATAAATATTGAAAACAATGGCTATCTACGATCTTTCATGCACGAACTTTATATTTGGAGGCGAGGAATTTTCAGAAAATCGAGGAGCATTTAATTTAGAGTTATATCGCGAGGAAAAGAAAGTCAGGGCAGAAAAGTAATTAATACGTAATGTCATGAAATGGTGTTTTTTAGAACACGCATTTTCAGAAATAATACGGTCGAAACTGAGGATCCTGTAAGTTTTGATTCGGAGCGGTGTGGGTGAACTTGAGTACAGCAAACCCTCCTCCAACGCGACTCCTTCCAAAGCGGACTGGCTTTATACGCCCAAAATAAATGCGACCAATTATCTGCCGAACGCGGAAAATTCGAGTATGCGCGGTTCGCCAAACGCGTAAGAGTATGCGCGCTCTAGATCTTAATAAACAATCTCCAGCTTTGGCGTGTCGCTCGCGTTCCCGCGCCTCTCTCTCCATTTCTCCAACGCTGCCCAGCCTCTCCTTCTCTCCAGCGCTTATCTTCCTCAGTCTCGTGTAAGCTATTACCGCGCAAAGTTCACTGCCGTAGTCGATGTATTTTATTTTAAAAATCTACTCGACTAGGTATTTATCGCGGCCGCGTTCACGTATCCCAATTAATCTCATACGGTACTAACTTCCTGCAACGCGGATTCGCCGAACACGGCGTTCTCGAGGAACGTATCCCCAGCGTTGTAGGGGGCTCACTGTACTATGCTGTATTTTCAAATGCTTCCGGTCTTCGGAAGATTTCGGATTTAGAATAGACGAACTTGGCGTTTTCAATCTGTTAACATGTGTAAAGCTTATCTATGAATCATGGCCGTTTGGCGAGTTATTTTAGAAACAGAATGATTTCTCATTAAATTTAGTCTAATAAATCTTATCTATGTTTGCAGTGGAAACCAGCTAACGCGTAAACAAATAAGAAGAAATGTTGGTTAATACGAAATGTATGTTGAGTCCACCTTTGCATCTATATTTTTCAGGGTATATTTATTTTACTTGACGACAAACGTATAGCACGAAAATATAATCGAGCACAAAAATTATTTTTGGTTTCAAGAATAAAATCCAATGTAAAATCTTTCAGTTTACACCGAATGGAAGGACCGTGAGGAAAGTCCCCCCCCCCACTCCCTCCATTTATTAATTATTTTTCAGGCAGTAAAGAATAAATTCGAAATTTTTTAACAAAAAGCAGAGATGTGATTTTGTTGATGCCGTAACAGGCAAAACCGGCCGCAATAAATTTGTATAGTGGAAATATACAATATTTTTTATTTAAATTCATTGAAATATTTGACTATAAATTAGAAATTAATTCTTTAGTAAAAAATTAACATTGAATAAACCAACTGACTTAAATTTATTAATGTCATTAATCCTTACGCAAATTTTCTCCAATCATTGTCATGCACGTATCAAACTAGATATATAGATGTGCGTGCTTCTATATTTTTAAAATGAAAATTTCAGAATCAAAACTATTAATACGATATTAGGATAAAACGAAATGTTTGTCCCCATATTTCGTGTTAACCTGCTTCCTCTTTAACTATAAATATTATAAATGTAGTCTCATATCACAAAATCTGTCCATAAATAGACTTACGTATTTATGTATCGCCAACTTAGATCAGAAAGATAAGTTTGATTACGCCCGCAGCAAGATTGACAATTTTAGTTTTGGAATGTCACTTTATTTACACTCTTTTGGTTTTCAATTTCTTCAAAATATGTTATAATACTCTTTATCGTAGCTGTAAGGAAATCTTCAGTTGGATTTCATGAATTTTGTTTCTATTTGGTAATTAAACACTTTTATTTGAAATAAATGAACATTTTTTATACAACCTGGTATATATATGCACATACACGTTATAGTTTTGTAATTCGCTGGTCTGAGACAGTTGTCCAACTGGATTACGAGGTTCGCCGTATTTGTGTCGAACGGATCAACATATTCCCCACATAATATTTCATATATTGAAATATCAACAAGGAAAGTGTTTAATCTTTAAACTGGTTTCAGGTTGTATTATTCAGCGTTAACTTTTATTGTTCATATTTATCCAGAAAAAGGGCAAGCAGTAGTATCAATGTTCTGATAATATAGGCATACCTTAGCATTACAATACAAAATCCAAAAAAAGGCAAACCTATGACCTAGAGATGATCGGGTTTTCTATTCTTGTTAGTTTCTGTGCAACGTTTAGAGCAGGGGTGGCAAATACATGGCACCCGTACCTAACTTAGCTCGGCAAGAAATTTTGTCGGCACGCGAAAAAATTTCTACAATGAAAAAAAATATTGCATTATTATAGTTATTCATATAAATAAGCAGGAGTTAATTACAAAACACAATTAACAATTACTTATTCTGTTACACTATAAATTATAAATTATTAATATACGTGAGGATGTAAATTATATAGGAGACGTGATATTTTTAATAACTTTTACCCACTGTATATACATAATTTTTAAATTGTGTCAGTACGGTACGCCTATAATCATTTTACAGATTTTTTTCTTTGTTAGTACATCAGCTAAAACCTATTTTCCAACCTTGGCTTAGAGGATGAGGTGTTATTTAACGTTTTAATCATGATTTTAGGAATATAAATACGATATGCAGTACTGTTTTTTGTGCTTTTGAAAAATGTACAGAAAGGTTTGAAGTGTTTAAGTAGCATAAATGTGAATGATGTGAATAAATCGATGTTGAACCCTGCAGCGGCCGATAGTCTACATCACTGTCTGAATCAAAATTCAAGCAATCCATAAATTGGTAAACAGTAATCATCGTAGAAAATATAGTAGAAAAATATTTGCTATTATTGGTATAAGTTATGGAGTAGTCCATTGTATTGTCCACGTTGATTTAGGCAACAGGAAGAAGAAATGCAAAACTGGGGTGCCCAAGACGACGCTCGCGGACGACTGATCGCCCCCAAGAAAAGTTGCAGTCGCCCGCGGAAAGTCGCGAACTATATATTCGTTTTGTATCCCAAGAAAACAGATATTTAAATTCATATGATAATAGATATTAGTATAATTAAGCAAACCCTGACATCACTTAGAATTTACACTAAATACATGCAAGTTTGCATATAGAGTGAGACCGTTTGATGGTGTTAAATGTAAATTAACGGCTGCAATTAAAAAATTTTATAAATTTGTTTATTATTATGCTGTATATAGTGCTCAAGTTTTTCTTAAAATAAATGGAAATATGAATAAATAGTTATGGATACCAACACAATAAAAAAGGATTTAAGAGTCGAATTACGATATGAAATACTATTTTGTGTGCTTTTGGAAAAACAGGTAAAGATACGTTTGAGACATCATCCAAGTGCAACATGAATGATGAGTGAAAAACAACAAGCGGTATTGTGCATTAACTCTAAGCTAACTTTACCTTGAAATATTTTTATTACAACCATAATACTGTTTATGCATTTCTAAATTTGATTGCAAATGCTTTTTCCGCCTAACAGTTTTTTCCTACTAAGAATTCCTTTTATATGAGTCTCTCCAACTAAGGCATATTAACCTACTCCAGTTTTCCTCAGAAATATATAACACTAATAGAACACCAAATATTCAACTTATAATTTTACACAAAAAACGTATTTAAATTTATTTTGATCTGATGCCACTGGAATTACACAGTTTGTACCTAAAATGTATTCACCAAACACACACCAAATCCCCATGATTTTATGCCGAGTAATTTAATTATTTGCCCTTGGAACAAATACCACTAAACATCAAAATACCCCTAAATTTTATGCCACCCACCTTAAAATTGTATCTCCTAAAAGTATGCCACCAAACACACATAAAACACTGATTTTATGCCACCCAACTTACAGACGGTTGCCCCAGCAACGTATACCGCCAAGCCTACAGCAAATAACCCCTTATTTCAGGCCACCATACTGTTTGCTTCTAAATTGTATACAACCAAACAAATATAAAATCCTCCAACTTTATGCTACACAGATTTCTTTAGTGTGCCCCTGACACGTATGCGACTTAACACACATATCGCCTCCTAATCATACGCCACCTAGCTTACACCAGTCTGCCCCTATAACGGATACCATAAAACTTACATAAAATCCCTTCTGATATCATCAGGCCATCCAAATTATGCTACTTTGGCCCTAATATTGTGACCATGCACACCAGCTGCCCCTACTATCAGCTGAAACCTTTTCCTTCCTGTCTTTCTTCTTCCGTTCAAATTTTACCTCTAACATATCTTTAATCATGCAATCTCTCCTCAGATATTATCAAGTTTGCCTTCCTCTTCCTTATTGTCTGTGTAATTGTTTACTTTTCTCCTATGCCAGTTAGGATTTATTCGTTTCTCATCCTGTATTCAATATTCTTCCTTCTGATAGCATTTCGTAGCTTTTCAAGTATAGTATGTCAGTTTTTTCATTGTCCATGTTTTTACTTCATAGAAAGCGATACTCCATAAATAGCATTTTTTGGAGACGTCTTCCTATATTTTTCCCGGGAGTAGGATTTTATTTCTTCCATTTAATTAATAACTGGATCGGTGTATTTTTCATTTCTTATTATTACGATTCCAAGGTATTTATACATAATCTGAAACTTATTTTAATGGCTTTGCACCGATACTTATTCAAGTTTTATTTTTCCCGATTTTTGCATGACTTTGGATATTTCTGTATTTATTTTCATTTCGTGTTTTCTACTTGTTATCACCTGCCTATTTGTTTGTTTAATTTTTGCGAGTACTTGATCATCAGCATATTTGACTCTTTTTGTAATGCTTTCTCCAATCTTGAAATCTCATGTACCTTGTAGCGCTTCTTCCCTTTATCAGATTATATTGAACAGGGGTGGGCATGGGCAAAAACCTTGTTTCACTCCTCTGCCAATATTTACTCCGTTGGTTCTAACTGGATCGGTGCATTTTTCGTTTCTTATTATTACGTTTCTAAGGTATTCATCATATAACACTTGTTTTAAATGCGTTTCTACCACTATTTATGTTAATGTTTTATTTTTTCTCGATTTTAGCATGGTTTTGGATATTTCTGTATTTCCATTCCGTATTTTTTCCTTTTATTAAGTCTATTTGTTCTTTTTATTTTTTCTAGGAGTTTTTGATTATCAAAATATTTTAGTGTTTTTTTAATCCTTCCTCCAAACTTGAAATCTCATGTACCCTATAGCGCTTCTTCCCTTTTTTGGAATACATTGAAAAGGGACGGGCATAGGCAAAAACCTTGTCTCACTCCTCTACCAATATTTACTCTGTTGGTATCAGCTTTCTTCCAATCTGACCTTCAAAACTTAATTCACGTAATTTAGATACCCGGTGATTCTCCTTTCTTTTCAACCTGCATCTTTAATATTCTCAACAGCATTACGCCAGCTACTCTATCAATGGCCTTTTGCGAGTTGACGAAACATGTGCAGAAATACTGTCTGCACTCTTTTGTCCTGTCTTATATGATTGTCATTATTTTTATAGTATGTATTTCCTTGTACTTTTTGAAACCAAAATGGTCATCTTCTACTATTTATTCAGCCTTTTTCTTCGTTTAGACTTTTTATGAGAATTCTTGTAATAATATTTGAAACGTGGTGTTGTATTTATTAACATATCAGAAACAATTTTGACGTTTGTTTACTTTTATTTCCAATTGTGTTATTAAAAAAATAGATATGCATTCTATAAAATAACTTGGTGCTTGTTACGTTGAATAAGTTGGAAATCCCAGGTCCAAGAGATAGTGAAAGTGACTTTTTAAATAATACACAAAATTCATAAATAATAAAAAAGATAGCATTTCACTTTTAAAATATTTACATTGTATTTTTATTTTTCTTCATTTGCCTCGAATTTGTCCGATTCAAATGCAGGAGGCCCTGTAATCCACTTTTTAATCTCATATTCCGTGGAATTAATCATTCTTTTCCGAGCAGCTATCATTGAGTTTGTTGTCACGGAAAGTCCGGAGATCCTTCGCAAATTTGCATGAAAACTTATAAACGGGCCCGCTTCTTTCTTATTCCATTTATAACTTTTTTAGCGCTTCGGAATCACAAAGGACGATTATAGGAGAGGATTAGAAATTCATTTTGCGAAGTCTTTATGGGATGATAAGGGGATTATATGGGCGGAGAAAAATAATTATTGCTGGAATCGCATTGTCTCGGGATTGAATAGGCTTGATTAAAAAGGTCGAACTCATCGAGCCCAGGATTAAAATCGGGGATTAGCTCAAGGTAATTTGTGAAGCATAACTTTAACGTGGAGTTTAGCTCGAGTGTCAGATGAAATTTCGGGCTAAGTACAAAACGTATTAATTCATATATTTATACGTTCTCTCGCACACACGCGCTAAACTTCTGACCTTTGATTGACTCTGGTCTGCTTAAGTTTTAGACAAGATCCGAACTTTCACTTAGCACACTATAATTTGCATATTTTTTAGTTTCATTTAATTATTACCAAATTATAGAATGGACATTTTACTGCGTGAAAATAATCTTCGCATAATATAGGAAATTATTTTAATTTGTATATTAATGGTTTTCCCCGCTACTAATGTTGAGGTGTATGTTTTATAAATCATTGTACATTAAGGAAAGAAAGAAAGTGCACATTTATTCTCAATAATATTGCCAAAATTAACGTAAATAACTTTCAGCAAATTGACTATTACTATCATTAAAGACGTCGCGAGAATGGCCATATTTATCTCATTAGCTATCCATTATTATGAGAAAACGTTTACTAGATATGCCACACCGTGGTAATTAAAAACACTTAAGTTGACTTTCAGAAGACTTTATCATCCATAAAATAATAATTACGAAATTTCACTGGATAGGAACAAGAATGACTTTTATGAAACTAGAAAGTTGCGTACCAGCACGCACGTCGTGGCCGCTATAAGGACCGTGTACTATCATACTTATGGGATGTAAATGAGTTTATGCTATGCATGCTGATATCCATTGACTAATTATAGCTCAGCTGCCATGTAAGTGCACTTTCATTCATTTTCATGACATCCGAAGTTTAAATAACAAGCAATATAAATTGCGAGAAGTTGAATGAAAACAATTACCAATTTAATAGTTGTTAATGGGCATAAAAACATTCCTAATTTTCCATGGAAACATTGCAATAAAAACTGAAGGAGGATAATTCGTACACTGAAATTAATAAATTGAAAAACCTTTAGTTAATAATTTATAACGCTGAGTTTCGTATTAAGGAGAAGCTTAATATAACCAGTTTGAACACGCAGACAGTATATTATACCCTTTAATAAGAGGATGATATTCAAGATACGAAGTTCTGCCGGTGTCGTAACGGAAACATTCAGTATATAGTGCAGGCAAATATAACTGAAATTCTCCCGAGTATGAGAGAGAGAATAGGCAAATGCGATGCACGGTCGATAGACTACGAGACGGAAATTCTTGCGTCAAATTCCTCTCGAGCTTTATTAGCTCGCGTAAGTCTGGATTGAAGCGGCGCGATAAGCATTCGGATCAGAAGATCGGCTCCACGACTTCCTGAATTAGTTAGGGGGCGTTTACACGTGTAATTTGCCTAGCAAGTGGATTAAATATTGCCGTATTTCACGGATCGGAATTCATAGTGTTTCGGGCGTATTTTATAAATAGCGCGAGTTGTCGAACACAGGGAACAACGGGAATTCTTCTTCTCTTATACATGCTACCCTGTTGAAATATTTTTATTAGATGCTACTATTTTAACGTATAGCCTATTTTACGATTACCTTTCTCTGAGATTCGGGATATGTTATTTTATGTTTGGAAATTTTTAAATTTAGATAAATTTTTGAGGTGTACACCAATTCGCTAGTAATTTAACAGTGGAAATGAAAACTTAGTCTGTTATCGTCACTGGGTGATTTCTCATATTTCAAGTGAAATTATTAGTAGCCGAAATTTAACTACGATAAATGTTATTTTTGTATCAACAGAATTGGTATATGCACACCCTAATTTTTATAAATATTTATCAAAAAGTCTTTTTAGATCAATTAAACGAATAAATGCTGGTGGTGTGAGATGGAGAAAGAACTCCAAAAATAATTCAGATTTCAACTTTGAACGCCCCTTTAGCTTACAATAATCAGAATACGTTTCCCTAATTTCCATCATGCTGCCTAAGTATGAATATTAATGTGGCAACGTAATTCCTTAACAATAGCTCCTTAAAATTAAGTAACCAACTTTTATTGTTCTCCAGCGAGTACATACCGAAAAAAGTGTTCACATTTTAAAGCAAGAGACAACTATAACATTTGTTATAATGGAAATTCAACCCTACCGTCGTTTCAGTATACATCTAAACCAGGGATTCTCAATCTTTTTTATTTTCGTACCAACAAATTAACAACGAAAATGTTTGCGTACCACCCCTATAGGCAATACCATTTGTTTATATGTTTTTCACGTGCCACATTGCTTGCGTACCACGCATACCACAAGTTGAGAACCCCTGATATAAGCAAAAATAAGCTTTCTAAATAGACATTCATTCATATTTCTCGGTAGAAGATGGAATGGTAAAAAAAAGTTTTCATTTTAACCTGAATTTTAGAATCGATGACAAAATTCCTTCGGAACTATGAGGCCTATGTATTACAAACGGCAGGAGTTAATACTAGTTTAAATATCCTATTGCTTGTTGCTGCAAAATATTTTCGTGATCATTGCAATTTAAATTGCAAAATTAGTCAAAATTGAGGGAGGGAAAGAAGCAAAAACCTTATTTTCTCACCACAATAACTGAGAAAATTGCATAATTTTTATAGCGCGTTCGTTGCAAACAGGAGAAATTTATTTAGAACGCTGGAAACAATTAATATCGAAAAATAAAACTTTGGAGACTATGGAAGTCGGGTTGAGGCGGAGTCAAAGTGGTGAGAGCAGGACCCGATGAAAGTAATTCTTCCAGTCAGAGAGAGAGAGAGAGAGAGAGATATGAACAATGTCTCATTTTCCCCACACTCCATCCCATCTAACTCAGCGTCTCATTTCTTAATTTTACTTTTAAATTGGATTATACCAGCGCTTAAGGGAAACAGAAAGGACGGGAATTCTTGAATGACATAAACAGATCTAGATTCCAGATCCATCTCCATCGCGTCGTCGTGGCGCCGCTAGTATAGAACCCTCGCAGGGCATCCAAATCTTCCATCGTCGTTTTTATCCACCGGACGATATCCTAGCCTTTCTTACCGCGATTGTGTAAAAAATGAATGTGCGCGGAGGGTCCTGCCGAGTTCATACCGCGAGAAGAGATGAAATCTCCCGTAACATGTCTGCCTCGCCAAGATTCTTCGAAAAGAGTAAAACGGAGAATCCGACGCTTAAAAGGCGCTACTGCGGAATTTATTTACCCAACTAGGAGGCCCTTGGTGTTTTCTCTGCAAAAGGAAATTGTTTTTAAGGAGTATATAGCTGATTTTCTTTTCATCTCTGGATTTCATGACCTGGCGCGATTCGGGACTTTCATTCCCCCGCGATGAAGACAAACATAAGACTCCATTCGGATGAAATTGAGCCCATACAGTTCATTCTTTGGAGCACGCCAAAATTCAAGAACATGGGGTATTTCGATATTTGAAATTTACCTACATTATTATTGCTCAACTTAAGACGGAACGTTTGATTGCTTGTTATCGCTATGTATATCGTAAAAGCCTATCTTGGTCCTCTTGCCTTCTGTTGGCCAACGCCTGAAGTTAGTTTCGTTTTTTACAGAGCTTATCGTTAATTTTATTGGAAATTTATTACATCTTAGCGCAGTTTATTTTACATAACAAATATAAGTTGTTGGTGTTTTATAAGTGATCTGAAAGGCATTTGTATTCATGTTAGTGGGATGCATCTTTAACATCTGTAATGTTAATTTTAGACCGAACTCAATTGTTTTAATACCTATGTTACCTAGACAAACTTGATGGAGTATCATGACTGGATTAACGAGATAGCCGTTACAGGAGAGCCGAATTTGAATCACAGGCATTTAAAGAGGCCGGCATTCGGAAAACAGACATCTTCGCGACTATGCATTCGTTGGGCTATTAAAATTTATATAATTTAGAAAACTTATTGCGTCTAAATAGATAGGAAAATAAAATATTAGAAACGTTTCTTCTATACAAAAATTATCAAACGTGAGAGGGCCGCATGCCGGTTTAGCGTGTCTGGGTTAGCAGGTGAGGACGAGTAAACTTCCCGTGCGTAATAGAATGCCGGAGAAGCTTCGTCTATTAGATTAGCCGACGTAAAATATATCCGCTCTTGTTTGCGAGTTGTAACGAAAAGGTATCATCGTTCCTAAAAGTATGCGGAAGTGCCGAGGAAAGAGATGAAGGGTAATCGTTAAAGGATGTACGGGAATCTCATTATAAAAGAGGATAAAGAATCTTTCTCCTCCTCTATCTTTCTCGAGTCGTTGTAAAGAGCTTAGCTCGGGTTTTATTGAGTTATAACCGTCGTAAATTTATGTTGCGCAGTAACCCTTCAAGACAGTTTTGGGGAAGATTCTAAGATGGGCTCTTGCTAAATTACTTTTCCGCCATTTAAACCCTCCATTATTTATGAATTCGTCAGAAGAAAACAGCGTATATGCGAAAACGAGTATAACGAAAGCGCGCATAACGAGAGTTATCTGTATATATATTTATATTTTTTTATCGAATTACCTACGAAATATTTTATGACTGAATTGCGTAAGCGAATATATAATTGCTAACGTACGATTTATACGAAAATTTCTCGGAAAATTCTTTCTTTGACATTTGATCATCAGTAAACACTAATTAATACACTCCGAGGATATTTATGCTCTTGCATACAGTCTTTTATCATTTCGTCAGCAAACTCAAATTTAATGCAGCTACATGTAAAAAAAATCGTTCCTTTCAAAGCTGTTGAGTAGAAAAGTCTCAGCTTGTTGATTTGCCACTCGCTTATTTGGCGTTAATTACTTCAAAGGAAAGAAAAAAATCTCCTCTTGCTCAAACTCTCTTTGATCTCCTAATGAAAATCTTAGGTGCATCATTTAGGAAAATTACTATTTGTATTTTTTTATTTTATTAAACATCTTGCCAACACCAATTACCGATTTATGTCGCCATTTGAAACGTTTGTAGTTATAAATAGATAGAGGAAAAATTCTCTCATAAAATAGTTCACCTGGCTGGGTACAGGTACAGGAAATGATTTTTTTACAAGTTCACACTCCTAGTTTGACATTTTTTGCACCTTAAGGCGCAATGAAGTTTCTTTTTTCCCCTTACGTAAAGTATAATTCTTTAAACAACAGCGAATTGGAAGGTTGAGTAGTATAATTAATTGCTCTCCAACATTACATGCAGATTTTTCGAGGCGCTTCGCGTCAGGCGGATTTAACACTCAATTCCTTTTAAAGAACCTTTTGTGCATTCGCACAGTAGGATTCGGATCTGTCTCTTTGCTTTCGAGCGGGCATTTTGAGTTATGGAGCTTAACAGCCTGGACGCGAGGCTCAGAATAATGAATAAACAAAGTAAACAAGTGAACGAAGCATAGGATGGGATAACCCTTTTACCCAAATCCGGGATCCGCCGGTAGTGTGCGATTGTATCGATCGCATTCCGAACCAGCCTTTTATTCTCGCAGAGGGGATGGAACTCTTCCATTGGAATCTCTTGCGAGGTTTAGGCTTTTATTTTTGTTCTTTTTTTCTCCGCCTTAATGGACATCTCGAGTGCAATTCGATGCAACGAGATTTAATTCGGAGAGAAAGTAAAGCCCCCATGACATTCTCGCGTTCATTGATTGGTTCGAGAGCAGGAGAGACTCGTTCTCAATACCTCTTTGTCCTTTTTTCCTCTGGGGATTCTTTTTATTATCATTTCTCTTTTTATTTTTTCGCGATTTTATCACCATGTAAAAGGGAACCGATGATATATCTTTTCTTGAATGGAAATTCTGAAGAAGACAAAAATAAAGAATCTTTTTGATGAGATATTTTCTTCCCCCGGCCGAAACGAAATAAAAAGAGGTTATTTAGTATGCTTTGTCTTAGTTTCTGAAAACCAAATCGATATAGTATATATATAAATATATTTATTTATTTAAGTTTTAATTTTCTTCCTGCCAATCTCTATGGTGGAGTGGGTCAAAAAAAAGGCCCAGAAGCTTTATTCGAAAAAAATATTCTCATTTTTAATAACGGTCCCTTAAGTTTGGCGTACACAATCTCAAGTAGAAAAAGAAACTTGAGGGTATTGCAGCATTGATTAATCATATACCATCTCCTCCGAAAGAGATTGAATCGCTTTATTAGTTTTTTCTCCGGAAACGTTGAGTTGTATACGGTTTCTTCTACCAATAGGAATTACTTTTTATTTTGGTGTTCATAGTCAGTGTTGCCATCGTAGATTTGTAAATGGAGCTAGATCCAGCCTCAAAAGGCTCTAAAATTATAGTAAATAGCGCCAAAAAATAGCTAGTTAGAAAATCCCTGTTCATATATCTTTCCTAATGTTTGTTGCCTACTTGCATCAGTAAATATTCTACATTCTTATAGTGGTGTTAAAGGGACACAAAACTAGCTGAAAATAGTGCTGAACAGTTTTAATTTGCATTTTAAATTTTCTTTTTAAAATTACTCAGGATTTGAAACAGAATAAGTTTATGAGAATTAATCTAAATTTCTCTGCCGTATATTATCGGATATACGCATCTATTCAATCCAAAAATCAGATTTTTGTTTTTTACATTTCTCTGAATATATAAAAAAATACAAATACATGCAAGGGCGAGAAGGGCGACCATCAGGCGCCTAAGACCAAGGAACACAAAACAACATCTACAAAAAACCTCATAATTTTAGTTGCATAAATTATTGTTTAACAAAGACGGATAAGAAACCTAAAGGCAATAAAAATTATAATAAAGTTGGGTGGTTAAAATTTAATTGTAAATATAGGGGCAACACTGTTTGGCTGAAATTCTTTGCTACTGAAGTACACTGATCAACAAATTTATAAACATTTCATGTCTTATATTTATAGCAGAAAACACAGCTTGACTGACTAAACTAACTTCAAAGGACCAATTCTATCGTTAATTTTAGAATAAAGTTTCCTATATCTAGCCTGTCGAATAGGTGAATGAGAGAACAAATTGTGTGTTTCGTTAATAAGAAAACCTAGGTTTCGTGGTAGACATTCACGGACGGCATGTGAAATTGCAAGCTGTAGTGAGTGGCATACAAACTTAATCGAAAGCAAATGGGGAATCTAAGTCTTTAACTTTGCATATAATTCATTATTAATACGT
The DNA here is from genome assembly GCA_028673005.1 of Tanypteryx hageni. Lineage (NCBI taxonomy): Eukaryota > Metazoa > Arthropoda > Insecta > Odonata > Petaluridae > Tanypteryx > Tanypteryx hageni. The sequence continues at coordinate 47,795,111 of CM054117.1, forward strand.
CATTACAGATGAGTTATTAGTCTCAAGAGCAACAAGTCTCTGCAAATCTAATCCATAATTTCTTAGGGATTTTTTTTAAAGCCACGCATATTTTGCATATTGAGTCTGCATTACACCCACTTAAGTCACCACCGAAGATGGCCTCTCGGCTGGTCGCGAAATTCTTTCTGCAGCCGAGCAACTGGACCCGCATTTTAGTGCAGGGAACCATTAAATGATCACATCGCATAGAATTTTAAAATCCCATTGAGGGGCGCAGAATTTCAGTGTAAGTTTGCGATATTGCTGCGCCGCTTTTCTTATTTAATCTGTGACCTTCAGAACAATTTCCATATTGAGTGTCTGACAGCATGGAAAACCTATGCAAGGGATGTACCGAGGGATGTTCTCGCTTGTCCTTATTTTTCTAGCTACTGCATTCCATTTTTGAAAATATACCTCGGTTATGCTGGATGGCCACCCTCGATAAAATGGCAACACTGTTCATAGTAACTTTTTAATGCCTCCCTTCAATTTCAACTTTTTGTCATAGAAATATGTAGTGTAGAAGGTAGATATTAAAAATGGCAGGTTCAAACAAAATGGAAAATCCATAAAATTTACGAAAGAGAAAACCTTATATAAATATAAATGCCTTACTCTCTAAAATCTCTGCCTAGTCTAGGGATTTACTCGATTTGAGAGTAGTAAAAATGAGTTCAATGAATTGATTTGAAAAAAGTGTAATGAGATGATTTATTTCGTTGGATGAATTTCTTTACTCTTCGAGGAATTGAGATTGTTTTTGATAACGATCCATAAACTATTCGAATGATGCTATTTTTTGATCCCTTGTTTAGGATCTCATTGAAACTCGCTCTATGCCGTTCTAAGCTTGTAATCATTATTTTTAATTTGTAGCTTCTCTAATAATCATAACATTTTAATGTTTAATAAGCGTATTAATTGTACTCCAAAGACTATAACTGTCATGAGCGTCTTTAACAATAGAAGATGCGTCCAAACGGCTCAAAATTTATATAAGTGGATTTAATAAATTAACGCCCGTCTCGAGAAATAATCCTCCTATTCTAATAAAAGCTAATCTCATTCTGTTTAAAATTTTACGAATTAATGCAAATAGCTGATGAAATTATTTGCCAGATGTTCAGCGCGTTCATTGTGGGTTTTTAACGGGTCAGGGTCCATGATTAAGAGTATGGGTTTGAAAAACTTAATGGTATTGATATAATACTGTACAAGATTTTTACAAGAAAACATTTCTACAATTTCCATAATTATAATTGAGAAACGACCGGTTTCAGCAATCTATCGTCATCTTCATAAGTATTTCATTCAAGAAATTTAAATTTTCCATTTCATTGTCCTACAAACGTTTACGTTTTTAAAAATTGTTAGAATATTAAACTTTATGTTTACAGCCAAAAACACTTGAATAATTTCGAATTGGCTTAAACATTGATTTTAAATCCAAAATAACGAAAGGTTTTCTAAGATTGAACATTGAATAATTATCGTTGACACTACTACATCACATATTATTGCTGCGTTTGAAATTATTGCTCTTTCCGCCATCTACGGTCCAATTGATATACTGTTATTATTAACAATATACGTGATTACATTTAATTTATGCAGAAAGGAGTTGAATTTATATAGTTATGACCCCAAGTAATGGAAATCCAGTCCGAACTCTTCAAATTTCAGCAACATGGATTTGTGCGCAGGAGTGGTTTTCCTCCCTTTGATGTGAACGAAAACGAATATAAAATATTTTTATAAATATTCAGATGTACATATAAAAGGAATTATAAATTTTTATTATTATCTTTAATTGATTAATTTACCTCAATTTCTGTCGTGAAGTTGCTTTACGACGTTGTTGTTTTAATATTATTTTGAATCGAAAGCCTAAAATAATTTGTTTTAGAAACACAGTAGATGTAAATTTATAATACGAAGGTAATCATTACTGGGCTATAATAAAATATATACTACTCCGATTATTTGTTGTTTTAATTGCTAACTAGCACATCGTTCATTCCTACACGCCATTTTTGATGGGCAACTTATTTCGTAAGTTTCATTAAAAATGTCGACGTTGAGATTCGGATTTTTTATTTGAAAATTTGAGTTAAAACTTAGCCAAGGTCTACATATTGAGCTCTTTTTATGTTAATTTAACAATTCATTCATGCCCAACCGCGGTTTTCGACGGGCAGTTACCACTAGTATCTAAACGTCTCTATTCCGATTATGAAAAGTTTTTACTATAAATCCAGGAATGCCCTTATGATTATTTTGGGAGGGGCCATTCGTTACCTGTAAACGATGGAAGAGAAATTCTTAAGCTGCACGCTAGGTTCGCTCCAGCAATCCACCGCTAGCGGATCGCTACCGTTCTTCACGTCGACGTACGCCGCAAGAGGAGTCTTCAGTTTCGCCATCGCTACCTTCACGGCGTCCACGGCCACCTCCACGGATGATCTCAGCGCCTTTCGCCCGCTTCCCGCTCCCAGGCGCGTCGGTGTCCTAGGGACCAGCTGTAGCAGGCCCACGGGCACGAGCGCCTCTCCCGTCTCCTCTTCCTCGAATTCGTGTTCCCCTTCATCTTCGTTCTTGTCGCTTTCCGCCTCTTCCTCCGCCTCTTCGTCGTTCTGCATCATCTGGAGTAGCTGAGGAGCGTCCGTCGGTTCATTCAGGCGTTGGTATCTCCCGGAGGTGGCGTTCGCTTGTTTTTTGTTCTCGCCGCACGAATTATTCCCCGTGATCCGCCTCACTGGTTTCGCGCCGAGCCCTGCGTTCGTGTCTATCCAGAGCCATTCCCAGTCCCCACTGACTGCGAGGCCGACTCCCAAGTCTTCTTCGGCGTCTAGGATGCTTGCTTCCGCTAGCAGTCGGCGGATGGATGCGGCGGAACCGAAGAAAACCGCAACGCCCGGAGAATCTTCGTATTCGTTGTACTCCTGGAGTAGAAAACGTGTAAAATGTGAAATTGATCGGTCGGGGGAAACTTTTAGCTCGTTCCAGGACTTTGAAAACTATCAGAAATTATTTGAAACGAAAATTGGCATGTTATCCACGCTAGATCGAGATTTGTTGCTAGATTTTCCGAAAGTTATTCCAGAAGTTGTAGTTCTTCAAGAATACTCGCGGCAAAGTATTAAAGAAAAGGAGTTTTTGGTAAATATTTAAAACAGATATAGTTTTCTTTCCCCGTCAAGGTAGAAATGAGATCAAGCTTTACTTAAGGCGTGAAAGTTTTCCATGCCTGCCTTTTTCGTTTTTTTTTTTAAACTCGAGTCTTAAGTCGAGCAGTCTGTCAAAATGTCATTATTAGTATTGAATTTCATGTCATACAGGATCTACAGTTAACAATTTTTAAATGCCCTGAAAATTATAATCTCTGAGTATTTATAATTCTTTCAAGATATATTTTTAATAAATTTGGAAAAATATCTCACAAGTATCGAGGGAACAAGGACATGAGGGGGTGTGATATGTATTGAATTTCTGAGAAGCTGAAGTAAATGACCTATTCATTTTGACCAAAACAAATTTAATTGGATAAAAACAATGAGACAATTACTTAAGGTTCTTAAATAATCTAACAGAATTATTCTTTTTTCGAGATAAAAAATACGAGCGTTTAAAACATGATGTGAACATGTCAGATAAGGGGCAGTAATGAACAAAATAGTGAAATAAGTCACCTTTCAAACAAAAAATCTTTGTTAACTTTCGGTTTTAATTATCATTAAGTGAACAAGCCAAAATGTTCAACGAATTTTTTTAATTAATCAAGGATTATTAAGTACACTTTTTCAGGTTCAGGAAGATTTTATCCCGTAAAGTTGAACCTTAATAAGGCTGGTTTATATTGGCAGTAATACTGTCGTATTACGAAAAGTTATATGTTTTAGAACATGCTAATTTTTTGTAGCATATTATAGAATATTGCATACACGAAACACTTTCATATTGTTATTAAATGCTAAAATTATGTACTGACATGTAAGGTTGGTGGCTTGGTAAACTTATGGCTCGATTTTTATCAGTGAGAGAACTCCTTCAGCCATAAAAATTTACTAAAACCCGATGTATTTCGCCCACTAAGTGGGCATCTTCAGGGGCGAACTTGTATCGACAGTGACTAAAAGTCAACTGTGAGGACAATGAGGATTCGGGTGTTGAGGGGAACGAAAAACAAAAGAATTGCGAAAACTTTTTAGGCCTCGATCTTATAACTATCTGTTAGTTTTTACAAGGTTTTGTTGAAGTCCGTATCTGTATTCATGATTGTTTGTCGGTTTTTGTGAATGTGTAAATTGTCCAAGGCATTGAGTGAGTTGTTTGACGAAATAATTAATTTAATGTCCTTCAAATTTATACCGTATCCTGTACATATAGTTGAAACAGGACACTGTATAAATTTGAAGGACATTAAATTAATTATTTCATCAAACAACTCACTCAATGCCTTGGAAAATTTACACATTCATAAAAACCCACAAACAATCATGAATACAGATATGGATTTCAACAAAACCTTGTACAAACTAACAGATAGTTATAAGATCGAGGCCTAAAAAGTTTTCGCAATTCTTTTGTTTTTCGTTCCCCTCAACACCAGAATCCTCATTGTCCTCACAGTTGACTTTCAGTCACTGTCGATACAAGTTCGCCCCTGAAGATGCCCACTTAGTGGACGAAATACATACGGTTTTAGTAAATTTTTATGGCTGAAGAAGTTGTCTCACTGATGATGTACTAACATGGGAAAATTAATTACCATCCCATAAATCTTGAACGAAACAGATGAAAACATTTTGTAGAAAAAATTAATGAATGAGTTTTTCTATATGTAGGGCATCCATGGGTTCCAGAGATGTAAAAATTCCTCCTGTTTGTTGTGAATTTTATTATAATGATCACTGAAGAATATATTATTATTATAAGCAACACACCACACCCACCCACCCACAAAATAGTGTTTTTTGGGAGATTCCGTTTAAAACTGTGCTACGACTTCTGGTACCGTTAATGCGATCCTTTCTACAAGCTGTGGTTTATTTAGTGTGGAAACTTAGCGTCTAGCTTGAGATCACGTAATGAAAACTTGGGTAAAAACCCCTGTTTTTGGGATGGGAGAACCAGAAAGTTTTGTGCGAATAAAAGTTGGTGTGTCAACAAAGGATTAATCTAAACAAAATAAGGAGATAGAAACTTTCCGTAGATTAAAGTTTTAGAGTGCCAAGAACTAGGTGGGAGTTTATTTTTGGGAAGGAAAAAATCCATAATTTCTGAAGAAAGGTGGATGCTTCTGGGTTATTTTCAAACCGGCGTCTTCAGCAAATATCCTGTATTTGTCTAAAAACGTGTTTTTTTACAAAGAAGCTTGTAAATGATTCAATTTGCGATTTATAAGCAGTTAGAACTATTCTACTTAAAAAGTATTTTGGGATAATTATCCATTTAAATAATTTTAAAAAAGGTGGAAAAGTTGGCGGAAAAATTGTTGCTTTGAAATTACATAATCTTAAGTGAAGCCAACCTGTAAAACCGTGGAGTTGTCTGTTGTAATATTTCTAGAAGAAACAACAGGACTTATGAAGCGAATCATGTCTTTGTTATATGATATATTTCTTCAGGCACGATTGAAAATTTATGATTGATAACATCCGCAGATCGAAAATTTTAATGAACTCGAAAGTTTGGAAATTTTAAAACACCGAACCTGGTCAATTAATATCGATCTCAATACAGTATTTTAATTATGATTGTCCCACGATATACCGGTTTCAAGGAAAAATCTGGAAATATCTATTAACCTTTTAAGAACCTTTTTCAAAATTCTTTGTTCCATACCCCACGCGCGCATGCACTCACAAAGTCTAGCCCCACCCCATAAATCGTACAAAAACAACGAAACAAATTTCACGTCTTCTTCTTTCAGAATCTACAGTCAGTTAAACAACGCTGATGACGGCTAATTTGTAGCTACTACTGGATTTACTTATGTTATTGCCTTTAGTTGAATGGATTTTTCTGTCTCAGCTTCCTTTTATGCTGCTGATAAAAATGGAGACATGCGAATCATAGTAAAGTTGGTTGTAACTTTGATATACGTCAGATGTTACTAATTATTACCACCTGCAGGTATGTTAATTTGATGAATATTAAGAGGCTGATAACAACAATCGGCAGATTTGCATTTTTGTATGTTCGATTTTGAAATTCAGCATTTGATCACATTAGGCGGCTGATTACAATAACCGGTCATAAGAAAAAGCAGCGTTCATTGCGATATTTTTTCTCGTCCTTTTTAGACAAATATTGAACCACATAGTACTAATAGAAAAACTGAGAAGATTCAAAAACCTTTAATTAATGTAGAAAGAACCAGATTTGAATTGCTGTTGCACAGCAGGCGTCATCACTGGCGATTAACCGATGGTAGATCCTATCGTCGGAGCTACGGATTAAAAAAACAACCTACTATTCGTGAATCGCCTCTGATTTGTATCTGAAATGTGCAACATTCTTCCCAATATTTTCTCAGCTTTGGGATGTTATTGGTTTTGCATATTCTGCTGATATATAGCTGGGGTGGCCAATCTGTTGCTTGCAAGCCGCATGCGTCTCTTTTAACTTAACGTGTGGCTCTTATTCATTTACACTCAAGGGCGTATCAAGACTTATCACGTCAGAATGCAGTAACGCGGTGCGACTAACTAAGACGTTTTGGGGATGCTTAAGGGACATGAATTTTCTCTATCTTGCTTCAAATTAGTTATGTTAACTGTCCATAGATTTTTGTGCGCAGAATATGTCTTGCAGTTCTCGAACTTTGGAAGATATCATATTCGGCTCTGAGAATTAGCAGCTTTGGCCACCTCTGATATTTTAGTATGATAGAACAGCGTTGTGATCTAGCGTCTCGTGCTGCATGTTTTTTCTTCGGTGTCTTTCACACCAGGAATACATGTACAGGTGGCATAGTTTTGTTGAGCAATCATTCTTTAACAGTTTTTGACGCAATGCAAAAAATGTTCTGAAAGAATTAATAAAATTGTGGTCCAAGACAAATCGGGGTTATATTGAATTCCGCGGGAAGCGTATTAGGGAAAATTTGATGATAGTATGGCTTCAATTTCCCCCACATTTCCTCAACTTTTGGATGCAATTAGGTTTTTTTTGGGCGTTCCTCATGGAGGACATCTGCTGGGAAAACGTGACACTAGCATGGCTAGACTGATCTCAACGCGAGAGAAATACTTCGAAAATGGAAGGATTAGTCTACCTGGTTAGTTCAGCTTGGCAAGTGGAAGATCCGGATTTGATTCCCCAGTACGGTGCCTTAAGTTTAGATGACAAAACCGGGACAAAACGATTTTTCAAGGAAAAATCTGGGACATAACCAGGACTAAAGAGGGATCAACGGAGTCGAAAATGTGTTTTTATTGAGTGACACATATATGTACTTTAATTCGAGACAAAAGTCTTCCGCATAGATCAGCGGTTTACAAAGTGGGGTTCATGGACAGAATCTCAGGGACCCTCGAAAAAATTGTGTTTAGGCCGTGGGGTGAACGATTGTTTTACAGGGTACTATCATTTAGCTCAGTGCTCGGGTTGTCAAATTTCTTCGAGAATCAACCGGCACAAAGTAAAAATTCAAAAAAAGCATAAAGCGAGAAATAATTTGAAATATTTTAATGGATTTAAAATTCTAAACATACCGATATGCCCCTTAATATCTTACCATGCCTATGTCCTGGTTCGTCCGAACCCCTTGAACTCTATAACTATACCCTTTATATCGTGTATCGTTTAAAAACTACGTTCAGTTTTTTGCATTGTTGCCACTTAGAAAAATAAAATAGTGCCATCTGTGAAAAAGTGTCCATATTCAAATGATGAACCAGTGACAATGATCAAAAAAGTTGAAATATTGTCAGCTAATTGGCCGAGCGAAGCGAGGTCTCTCCTGTCGAGTCCATGTGCATTTTGTCTGTTCTACGATAATTGCCGTCTCGGTTTTCTGCTTTTTACCAAACCTCGTGTGCATGTACAAATAACTTAGTGTCGAATACCTATAGTTTTTCTAGAACAGCGCCCTTATAGTTGCTGCGCAACGGAATTTGGTACACATACGGAAAACATCAAACGATGAAGAAAACGGCAAATAAACATATCTGTAAAATGTACAGGGAGCCTCCCAGAGACGCGCAATGTGTTTCCCCCCACCGGCCCTTGGTGGACTGAGCGAGGCCGAAGATCCCGCGGATCCCCTAGTTTAACCCCTCAAGCCCGGAGGAGATTTATTAAATCCCACTCGTACGGCCGGATGAGGTTTTTAAATTTTCACGATTGCGTTGCAAAAACGTTCGAAAATATTAAAATAATCATAACCTGGGAAGTTTTCTCTTGATTTTTCTGAATTTTTTTGTGGATTTATGAAAAACATGAAATTTTTAATTATCTATTTTGCGTATAATATGTTATATACAAAGATTGTTGGAGTAGAAGAGAATGTACACCAATCGCTAATTTTCCGGCGTGCATTCGCGCTTTATATATAACATTCAGCACCGGTAAATCTATAGAAGATATTGATGTGCAATCTTAATAAAAAAATAGCTTAAATTAGTAACTATTTCATTCTGCAAGTCTACCCATCTAAACCAATTAGATGAAAAGTTTTACGCATCTCACCCTTTTCATGCCTTGACTGGAAATTTTTAAGTAAATGTAGAATTATTGATTTATTAAAAGATGATTTATTTATAATATAAACGTTTTAGTTATAGAGTCATTATTCTTAGTCATTACAGAAGTCACATAGAAGAAATGGTTGCATTTAGATCATTGGAAATGGAGATATGACGTTGTATAAAACACGGAAAACTTTAGCTTATAGGTCCTTCCCAAATATTTTCAGAAAATTTAACATGCGTAATTGGATTCAGCAAGAAATGCTTAGTAGCTTAGTAAACACTTCTAGTAACCTATTGTGTAAATATATAGGAGAGCTTTTGGTGATTTTTTGCTGGCGTGTCCTCTTCTCGCCTACTCGTTTCATCGCTGTTTGGCCCTGCTAGCACAGCAGCGAAGCACTTATCTGAAGAGGAAACAGACCTCGTCTTCTTTCAAATGTCAAAGAAAAGGAACCCAATTTGGTGGGTTCCCTTTCCTCAGGTATTTACGGGTCAACTTTAGAAACCGAAAATTCGTAGGTCCGTGGTAATAACTAAAATTCTATCACAAAACTAAACGTATATTATATGTAAACAAATACAAATAGATATACTCAACTCCCCGCAATTTTCGTCGATATTAAAATTAGATTCTAAAGGTCTTGAAAATTATATGACCGATATTATCCTTCTCACAAAATGCCTCTTTTTGAGGCGTGGCACTAAATTATTGGAAGAGTGTCGGCCTTGGATTTTGAAATCAGCTGTTTTGACGTTGACGCTCTCCTATGAAGCGATTAACGAATGATCGCGCGGTAATGGAAGGGAATGTTTACAGAAATGTTTTTACTCAACCTAATTCCATTCTTCATCAATTGCATTGTAAACATTTGTAATAAGCTGTGCATAGACAGACATAAGATGTTTTCCTTACTTTCTTTACATACCGACGAAGACCTTTGTCGCATGACATAAGCCAAATATCTCCACCAGAAAAAAAGAGGAGAAAAAACGTGCTCTGCTTTGAAATGATGCACAGTTCCTACATTGCATTTCAAACACCAAGGAAAGGTTCCTTGCTGCATTGAAAAGTGACTTTTATGCGTAGAAACACCATCATATCATAGCAGAATTGAAAATTCTATCGCAAAATTCAACGTTGATTATATATTTTTAAAAGAGAAAAAAATACAGGACAAACATAAATAGGAAGTACAAAGCTTACTCTTTCAAAATATATATAGGTTATTTAGATTTAAAGAAGTCTCTAGCGTCAAAAGATAAAATAAATTAGGGCTGCCGCAGGACGTAATAGTACGCCTGACGGCCGATTAGACAGTTTTTGCAGGACGTAATAGTACGCCTGACGGCGTTGAAGGGTTAATAGTGTGTGACAAAGCGGGACAATTAAGCGTCCCGGAACCTCTCTTCGGGACACTGGGACAGAAGTGTAAAAACCGGGACGTCTGGAAACATAGTCCCCACTAAAGGCAGAAGTTTTCTCCTTCTTCTTCAGAATTTCTTTTATTTTCATGCCTACTTGGTCAAACTAACTTGTCAGCTTTAGTCATGTCAGATGGACAATTTTTTGTTACCCTAAGTGAGAATGATATATGGCTACTTACCCAGCCTTCTCCGTCTTCCTTGACGTCGTCGTACTCGTGGATGATAGAAGGGAGTGCTTTGGCCCTCGCCTCTTCCGACACTTCCATAAGATTCCTCAGAGTGGCCCTCGCGTCCTCCCTCGAATCGGTTGGGAGAACCAAGACGGACGGGGAGAGGTGGGGAGGCAGGGGAGCGGTCGAGGCGGGATGGGGACCGGCGGCGGCGTGGAGGAAGTTGTGCGAGGTGGGGGAGGAGGGCGAGTTTAGGACGTGGATCAAAGCCATGCGCAACTGCGTCGCAGCCGGGGTGGTGTCGGATAAGATGGCGAGGCAGCGCCAGTAGGACTCAAGGAGGAGGATGCGGAGGGCTCTGGCCAAGGCTGATTCCGAAGGACCGTAACGCACTTCAAGAGGGCTCAGTTCCTAGTTTGCGGGGCGAAACAAAAGGTCAAAGGTCACTGTTTGGATTGAGATATGAATAACATAATAATAGGAGTAATTAAAAAAGAGGATAAGTTCTGAAAAATAATCATCTCCTCTCGATATTTCAGACGAATTCTGACGTGCGTTGGTCACAAACCAGTTGCTGGGATCAAGTCTTATTTTCTTAGATTGACTAAGGCTTTGTTTCCCGAACTGGGTGCCGCGGCGTGATGGGGTAACGCAATTAATTATTAGGAGATTTGCGAAAACTTTGTTAAATAAATAAATCGACAATTTTTTTAAATGCCGATAGCCTATCAGGGAAGCGCACAAAACTTGTGATGCCCGCGTGTAAAAATATACTGTGTCGTTTCGTGGTGAGGTGTTGGGAAATTCTGTTAATACGTAGTTGAAAGGATGCCATTCCGACATATATTTTGAGAATCATTGAACTTTGGCAATGATTTGGATTTTTTTTTGGTCTGTGCTCGACTTTTTATATATTTAACTATATAGTTGCGTAGTAAATGGGTCAGGTTTTATAACCTGTTCCATGAATGTGAATGATTTTAATACTGATTGGCAATATGAGGTAATGAAACATCATGATCCTTAGTGATATGTTATAGGAAGCCAAAGGAATTTTAACAAAAGTCTACTATTCTAAAGCTGCTTTAAATGTTGCTGGTAATACTGTCTAGTACGATAATAATAAAAGAACCTATGAATCCCGATGAAGTTTAAGTACCGATTGAAGTACCAATCATATCCTACATAATGTGTGAATAAGATTTGACCAACTTAATTTTTTAACATACCTATGGCTCCATCTTGCTCTTTTTAAAAAACTTTTTTCCCATTTAATTGAAGAAAACCAAAAACTGATTAAACAAAAGCTTCTCTAAGCCGCGTACATTAATTCTTTTACCAATCTGCCCCATCAAAAGATTAAAATCGCAATTTCCCTCAAATTGACCGTTTATAACACCATTATTTTGCCGATATTTATCACGATAATTAGCTCTCATAACGCTTCGGCGAAGCGTTTCAGTTCATTTGTTCGATTTAAATAAAATCGCTCGCGCGCGTTCGGGAGATTTACGGGGAGATAAAGGAGAGGGGTCTAGGGACAATAAGGGCGAATTCAATTAAATCGAAGGCAGATAAATTTTTTCCCACTGGAAAAACGTTTGCGTTGAGCTCCATAAAATGCTTTCGCTCGAACCGCCGTTGTAATTTGTCGGCTATCTGCGAATTTTATCTGAATAATTAGTTTGGGGGGCGGATGCACTGCGGCGAGAAATCGATCATTTTGGCGGATGTCGTAGTTTCCAGATTGCGTCGCTCATAAAACACGTCGCGTCGAGATTCGCGCGGACACGCGATGATATTTTATGCGGCGTCGCGTCGACCGTAAGGCGTTCAGATAAAAAACGCGACAAATTTTCTCACGGGATTTTCGTAATAGTAATTCGTCTTCAGAGGTTTCAAGAGTGCGGTGACTAGATATCTCCAAATAATACGATCCTGGTTTATCAAGGGGGCGGTTTAAATTTAATGTGCACTTTATTTGTCTTTTTAACTTTTTACAATCGAAAGAAACTTGAGTCTAAATGGCGAGTTAAAAAAACGTTGTTTTTGAATGGTGTGAACGTAAATGTGATTTTTTAAACGGGATTATTCCAGGTGTCAGAGAGATGAAAAATGTGTGCGCGGAAAAAGGGGCAGCACTTTGAAAAATGAATGTCATATAAGATTGCTGTGTAAATTGAAAAGAAATGAAGTTCACGTTCATATTGAACTACCTTCCTATCTGTAGTAAACCCTTGTTCAACACGAGTTTCCCCAACACGAATATGATGATACGCGGTTAAATAAATGCTCTCTGTATTTACCCGATAAGTATAAAATTTAACCGATGGCTTTGCAAATTACGCAAGTATGAATGGAGTGAGAAAAAATTCATGGCCTATATGTACACGTGGAATTTTCCATAAGATATTAAGTTTGAGCATCGCGATTTAGCTCCACGTGGCTTTTTCTAAAAACCTAAACTTGGATTGCGCAAGGGACCACTCATGTTTTTCGGAATGGAAAGATAAAGATCTTTGATTAGTATTTGTTAAGAGGATGGGAATTGTTATACTTTATATCATTTGAAGCGTATATAGCATATTAGCGAACTCAATCAGATTTTACATTTAAGTTATCGATTTTTTGTATTATTAGGTAAAACCTCTGAAAGAATAATGATAGATAGAAGTGAAAGAATGTACGTAGACCAGACCTGCTCAACTTTTTAAGGTTAGCGGGCAACTTCAGCTAAAAAAATTTCAAGGCGTGGGTAACATACATTTTATTTAGTCATGTCATTATATTAATATTGTCAAATAAAGAAATATAGTAATATTCTTATGGAAGAACGAGTTATTTTATTTTTGGATCCTTAAGCGTAATCTGATAAAACTTGATTAGCTAGCTTGGAATGTGAAGGAACATATTCCGTCAAAGCTGTTCTCATACTGGCATTAAAATGTTTGTCCGTCAGAATTGATCTACAAGTTGATTAAACAATTTTCATGCTATATAAGTCAGGTTCACTTGTGTACGTTAAAGAAAAACATGGATTCACTTCAAGAGGGGCGTATTTTAGAAGCGCTATTTCAAAGACCAAAATTTTGGCTGCAATGTTCCTGATTTCAATGAAATGTCTGTTCTCAATTCAGTTTCTCAAAACGTAGTACCTCGCTGGAGAATACTTAAAATCTGATTGGCAGTTTCATCTAGAAATTGATTCGAAATGAACGTCTCCGAACATTTTATACGGCTTTTAAATCTCTGTTATTGCTTGGAACTTCATCCGCTTTGCGGGCAATATCGAAATATCTCATGGGAAACGTTTCCCGCGAGCTATGGGTTGGACAGGCCTGACGTAGACTGTTGGCGGGAACTACAAAGATATCACAGCAGCCAAAGTAAAGGATAACCCAATTAATCAATGCAGCCAATGGATTAATCAAAATATAGAATTTGAATAGAAAGGATGGTTGTCTTATAATCGATGCCCTTGAGATTCATTAAATTTTTGCGGTCATCCGGAAACCATATCTCAACATCAATGAACCATAAAGATATTAGCTAAAGGGATATTCAAGTACGTTTGATGGGAAATAGTGTTGGTAGAATTTTGTCGTGAATTATAAAAAGATCCTTTTATTAATTATTTTAGGTTCAAATTTAGAAAATAAAACGAAAAGAAAGGAAAAATGTTTACAGCAAACCTTCCCAAATACGTGATGTCAGTTCGTCTGTAAAGTACCTGAGGCGAATAGTAGGTCCTTTGTCCGGGCTCGAACCCTGGCCAGCTGAGGACCGGAACCCCGGCTGTGGAGGAGGCTAAAGCGGTCGAGTACCCCCTCCTCGCACCCACGCCGAGCACCACGGTGGCCACCACCCTCTTGCCGCGCACCGCCTCGCACAGCGCGGAAGCCGCTTGCACCGCCGTCGAGTTGCGACCCCCCAAGGGTAGCATCACCGGCAAGGGTTGTAGGGAGAGGCCGTCGGCTGAGGTGGAATTCATCACAGATTTTTCGAAGGCTTTGAGAAGGGTCGGGTCGTCTCTCGAAACGAGAGTCAAATGCAGCGGAGGCGATGGTGGAGGAGGCGGAGGAGGAGGCGAAAAGGAGGAACAGAAGACGAACTGGAGGAGCAAGAAGATGGGGAGGAGGAATTGGGGGGAGGGCAAAGGGGGAGACGCGTCCCGGAAGATTGCCATGGCGACGCCTCTCACCGCGTCTCCTTATGCGTCCACCCGTCGCGGATGCGGTGGCGGTGTCCCGTTCGAGTTGCCGGCGGCTCCCTCTCCTTCCACACCCGGCGTCGTAAGGGCGGCGCCGCCGCGGTCGATGGAACCACCCGGGCGGCGAGGCAGGGACGCCCGCGACTCACCGCTTCCCGCAGCGGCATCCGCGCTGTCAAAAGACATTTGAGGAAACTAATATGTTGATCGATATCCGTCAATCGTGATTACGCGTTCGATAATTTGTATTCTCATGTTGTGTGAGGGTTATACATATCACGAGAGCAGTTTTACGAGAGTGTTTATGGAAGGTATTCGTTATATTTTCTTATGTTTATTGTTATAACTTCAAGTAACAATGAGAATAATCGGAAATAAGTCTATTCTAATTTACTATGCGCTTTTGCATAAATTATAAGGAACCAAAGAAATTACCGCATGGAAATAGAGCATCACGTGAAGTTTTTAGTAGTTATCGAGAAATTGATATAATTTTAATTTTACCTTGAAGAATGATCAGCCGTTAAAGTCTTTGAGTTTATCTGCTTTAATTTTTCTCGAATTTAGGGATTAGATTTTTCAGTAGTCTTGAAAACTTATCCATATGTAATGTTTCTTACATTTTACGACAAGCTTGGTTTAACTCACATAATAAAAATTTGAAACCAATCATTCCATATCAACATCAACTGTTTGCTTGAGATTGATAGCAAAACGTGTTTGTAGAGCTATAGAACTTTTAAATGCAAGCGTCATGGTAAAGTAGCTAAAGGTTCAGAGCTATGTACTTCTCTTCAGGGATTAGTGAAATTTTGTATTACACATGCAAGCAGATACGTTCGCATTCACTTTCCTATCAATTGTGAAAACCTAAACAGCTTTATTCCCATTTCTTACCGGAATGTTTAAGAAGAGGGTAGATGGATGGAAACATTAATTCCCTCCCCGCTCACATTTAGGATTATATTTTTCATACCCTCCGTACTTTTTCCGCTAACTGCGATCCGACGCTCAGATCAGTATTACAGTGGTAACTACTATAAGACAGTTACTCCTCTAAACGATCATTTTTGTGATTTCTGATTGTATTTCGAACATTTGAAACGCTAGAAGCAACAACAACATTTAATCAATTTTTAAATTTTTTTTACCTTTATATGAGACTTTACACAGGTGAATTTCTTTTCAGTTTAATATGAAATTCATCGGCCCAGTTTTACGGTTTAATTTTGATTGACCCATACCCGAAGTTTCCTCTAACAGTGACCTTGGAGTGCTCTTCGATTCCAAGCTAACCTTCACCTCACATATAAGAAAAAATTCATCCAAAGCCATGTCCCTTGTTGGCCTGTTGTACAGATTCACAGAAATCAACAACCTTCAGGCATTAAAATCAGTTTTTTCCGGTTGTGTCCTACCACAATTGAATATTGCTCTCCTATATGGTCCACGGCATCTCCCACCAACCTTAAACTCCTAAATCGCCCTCTAAATTTCTTCCTAGCAATCGTGCGCCATCGAGTCCCCACTTACCGTAACTTGTCTCGCGAGGAATTGCTTTCAGTGATGGGTATTTCCTCCCTGCAATTGCGTCGGAAAACATCAGACCTAAAATTTCTCCATGGAATAATGAATGGTAAATACCGACCAAATGAACTTCTTACCTACTTCTCTCTTCACGTCCCCCCTCGTCCCACCCGCAATCCCAACCCCTTACACCTACCCAATTGCCGACTCTCCATCACCAAAAGATCTCTCTTCTATCGATTGCCCCAATCATTTAATTCCCTGGTTCGTTTGTTCCCTGTTATTGATATGTTTTCCCCCATCTCATCCTTTTCTGCACTAGTTGCCCGGTCACCCCCATGATTCTTATTGTCTAAACGCTTTTGAATATGTTTCTGTTTTTGCATTTTCCTGTTTGGAACAATTTAATATCTGTTCCACGATTGTTAATTTAATTTATTTTATTTGTTATTTTATGTTGTTATATTACGGATCCATTGTAAAAGGCCAAAATTTGGCTGTTTATGGACCTTTTTTAATTAAATAAATAAATAAATTTTTTAACATAAATTGTAAAATACTTTTTTATGTATTTTTTTCTGAATGAGTGATTGGATCGCCAATGATCTAAGAAATAGTTTGTGCACAGCTTAAATAATGCAAAAATATCGAACAGGCATTACGGTAATTGACGTACTGTGTTTTAATTCACGCTATCAGATTGTTTAAATTAAACAAATAAAAGAGCTTTACTCTTTACATTTAACTTCGGCGGCGGTTTTTGCGGTTGTCATTGGGAGGACCGTTAAAGTCCTATAACGGTAAACATTCAGCGAACGTTTTTTTGTCGGTTTGTTCTTAGTTTGCGAGGTTTTATCACTGGGGCGACGTCGAAGTTCCCATCTTCCTTTTGTGGAAAGTCCTTGATTTCTTACCTTCCTTTCTTTTCTCCCTCAATTTTCATTCTCTTCTCCCTTTTACTCCTCTTAATCCCAATAATGTTCCCACTTCTCTTATCCTTAAATCCCGGAAAAAAGTCTCAAGTCGTAACACAGCTTCCGTTAGTGTTCCCGCTTATTCTCCGTATAACGTGAGGATCCCTTTTGGCGCCCAGGATCATTCCTCTTAATTTATCGTCCTCCGAGACAACTGGCGTATCCTAGACCTTCGAGTGACTCGAAAAATTTCGTCGGGATCACGCAGAACTTTGGCGGAGGATAAGGTAATCTGTTACACTGATATTGTTACCAGAAGCGAAATAAAAAGATTTAGTATGAGAATCCCTCGAAAGAAAAAGAACGAGAAAATCCGGATCTTATTCTTATCTTCTCGTGGTTCGAACTCTGAAGACGCTAGATTTAGGATGCTTAAAGGATTAGGAGTGACTCGGGCGGAATTGTTTAGAAAGTAGTTTTTAATCTTGTATTTTTCTACCCACTCCGCGTAGAATTATATTTAGAATGTCGCAGTAACGTATTCATTCGAACGATAAGACGTATGCACTATCAAATTTTCAGTTAGGATATATTTCCCATTCTCCTTAAATTCCTTTAAATACAATCTAAGAAAAATGTTAGCTTACAAGACCTGCTATTTCGCGTAATTTGGAATGCTCGTCATAATCGATACCTTGCAATACTGAGTGTAGTTTGAGCGAGAATCAGAAATCGTACAAAATAATTTTTTGTTTTATTAATCTCATTTCCTTATTTTTGAGGTGCATTATATATTAACAATAAATATCTTCAATTTTATTACTTGTGCTAGCATTATATAGCACCTTATGGGCACGTCTTGTCCGTCCGTCCGCTCGTCGTAACTCATCTCCTAAACCGCTGGACGGATTTTAATTTAATTATGTATGAGTGATCTTTATTAAAAATTATCGCCAATTGTGATTTTCAACTGAATCTGTCAATTCCACTTTACATAATTACTTCAATAAAATATGTAACTTTTATCTCCCTAGCTCTTATATGATCTGTAAGGTATAGATTTAAAAAGTTATTCGGATAGAGAACAACATTTAATACAAGAAAGTCCGCGAGGCAACGTAATTACGAGTTATGGTTTCGGAGATAAAAATTTTCCAGAAAATCCCGAGCAAAACATCGCATATTTTGTTTACATTGATCGCTATGACGGTTCTCTTAGCAAACAACAAAAATCCATATATTTCTCTCCCATTCTCTTATATGATCTGCGAGGTGTATATTAAAATATTTATTCGGATAGAGAAAAACATTTACTACAAGATGGTTTAGAGACCACATAATTACAACTTATAGTTTTGGAGATAAAAATTCGAGAAATTCCCGAGCAAAACATCGCATATTTTGTTTACATCGATCGCGAAGACGGTTCTCTCGGCAAGCAATAATAAAATACCATACATATTTCCCATTAATAACGCATTTTAAATCTTTGTGTATTCCATTTATGGAGTATACTTTTCCGTCTTGTTTCTCTTTAATTGTAACCCATAATGCGTCATGGTCTACGTGTACCCCCTTTGGGATGCGTCCAGAATTTTGAATTAGTTTACGAAAGCATTAAATCATATAGTAATTCTTTTAACTTCAGCTTTCAGATATGGTTTTGGAATCAAAGATTGTGATGTTAAGAGCATTAAAACCGTTATATGATGTTATATACATGATTATTTTTACCGGCGAATAGGAATTGCGTTAGAAAAATTATTGCAGCATATTCGCGTATCTCTTGAAAGAATCCTATTTAATTGAAAATAATTTATAGTGAGGTAGGAATATTTTTGTCGCACACGGTCGTTTTGGAAATCATAATAAAAATATATAAAAAAACCTTTTTAATTTAGACACTTTTTTATGAAGCGCACGGAAAAGTATAAAATAAATTTTTGGGTCCCAGAAAATATCTGGATCTTAAGGAAAGTTTTGATTAGATATAATCATGAATCTCTTTAAAAAAGATGTACGACAAATGTTGATTAAATTATTCAATACATTATACATAGTTTGAAAAATTCTTGTTTAATCTATCGATTTTAACTTATCTTATTTAGACGTTTACCTCGTGCCCTTTCGGTTTCGTTGGCCAATCGTCGTGATTGATTTTCTCTAAGCTTAACGAAACGTGCATCACGTTGTTCTTTTGTTTATTTATTTACACAATATTCATAACTTACATTGAACCTTTCTAATTGTTCCAGTTCCTGTCCTTGCCTTGATTTTCAATTGTTCTAGTCTATTCTTTCTCTGTTCTTTCTTTGCGCCAGGGAGTTCTATTAAGCCAATTTAGACAATTATGATCATACAGTCATACTCAATATGGCGTTGTTTTTAATTTTTTAAAATATTGCGTTTTCCTGCTGCTTGGTGTCATTAGGTGTGCAGTCGATCTGTTCTTAAATTTCAAAATATAATTAAAATATCAAAACGTGAAAACTGTTTAAATATTTTTTATAGAAATACTACCTAATATTATTTTTTCATGTACAACTTTTGATTCAAATTCATTAATATACATTAAAAAGCCGTTGGTGCTTGCATTATGTAAGAATTTCAGATCATTTTTTTATTTTAGATTAGGAATTCTCATGCCTTAAATGATTGTTTTGTGAAAACGCGCTAGCCGTATTCAGTGTTCCACACTGAACAAAAAATCCCAAATATCAGACGTCACATGATTTAAGGATAGAGGAGAAAGGAGTGAAAAAGGTGGGGAAGAAAGAAAGGTGAGGAGAGGGAGAGAAAGAGGGAGGGGGAAGATGGGGAGTGTAGAGGGGGAGAGAGGTGCTCAATTAGACAGTGGAATCTACCACACCACCGCATTTAGAGACTTTGACGTGTTCAAAATGCCAAATCGCTCTTACATGATATGTAAGGTATAGATTAAAAGTTCTATTCGGGTAGAGGACAACATTTGTTACAACAAAGTTCGGGATACCACGTACTTACGATTAACAGTTTTCGAGATAAAAATTGGTGATTCGCAAAAATCGTTAAAAAGCACGTATAGTTATCGGGTATGGCATCCCCTTGCCTTTATATGATCTGTTAGGTATGGATTTAAAACTTTATCCATACGGAGAATCGAATTTTCTACAAAATGATTGCAAAAACTTGTACCTACGACAAATATTAAAATTAACAAATTTGAAATTTCCATATATATATATATTAACTAAAGGAAAAGAAAAGGTAGTGATGAGGGTGGCAACAAGGTGTTGAGGGAAGCCCAGCGGACACTTACCAAGTTGAGGACCAAGCTGGTAGGCTGCTGGGGGCGTCGAAGAGACACGTAAAACACATTACTGTGTGCATATATATATATATATATATATATAATATATATATATATATTATATATATATATATATATATATATATATATATATATATATATAGGAGGATACTAATTAGGCACTTTTGGAGGAGCTTGAGACTTGATACATGCCACGATTATAGGATTTTGCTCAAAACCAACCAGAAAAATTGAAAATTTCAAAATTGTTAATTTGTAGGGGTTGTTTTTACCTCATTTGTTCATTGAAGTTTAATAATTTCTATCTCGAAAATTATTTATTGTAGGTACAAGCTTTTGCAATCATTTTGTATCGAATTCTATCCTCCGTATGGATAAATTTTTTAATCCATATCTTACAGACATTATAGTGGCAAGGGAATAGAATTTCCGATTGCTATACGTATTTTTAAGGATTATTACGTATTAACAATTTTAATCTCTAAAACTATTAATCGTAGGTACGTGGTATCCCAAACTTTATCTAGCAAATGTTGCCCTTTACCTGAAGATAATTTTTAATCCATACCTTACAGATCATACAAGGAGGATTTAGCCATTTAAACACGCAGTGTCGCTAAACGCGGTGGTGGGTAGGCCCCACCAATTGCGCTGTTGCACGCTTCTCTCCCCCTCTACCTACCCCTTCGTCCCTCCCATGTCACTTCCACCACGTCTCCACGACGGTTTTTCTCGTTGCAGATTTAGGCGCGAAATTTGATGGTGCTTCCGTTATTCTATAACTGTGTTATAAAGGTTATTATAAAAGTGTGTTTTTTGCCGTTGCGTTGTTATTTGTTGTTGTGTTATTAGTTGTCCATGGGTCAGAGTTGCAAACTATTGTATTAAAAATATATCTAATAATGAAATACCTGCCTGAAAATTAATGCGTTTTCAAGGTGAGATGAAATGCATGGGGAATGCAAGCACCAACTACTTGTCATTATATATAGACGCTTTTTACTTATGATATAACAAGTAGTTGTGGCTTACATTACTTATATATGTTATATCATAAGTAAGAAGCATCTATATATAATGACAAGTAGTTGGTGCTTGCATTCTCCAAGTATTTCATCTCACCTTGAA
Source organism: Tanypteryx hageni (assembly GCA_028673005.1). Taxonomy (NCBI): domain Eukaryota; kingdom Metazoa; phylum Arthropoda; class Insecta; order Odonata; family Petaluridae; genus Tanypteryx; species Tanypteryx hageni. The sequence continues at coordinate 47,816,515 of CM054117.1, forward strand.
AAACATTAATTTTTCAGAGAGATATTTCTTCATTAGAAATATTTTTTAATTTCATTAATCATCATCATTTTAATTTCAACAGTTATCACCTCTGCCCCGGTTTTCGTTCTTTCCTCATGGAAAAATATTGGAGTAAAAAAATCCCTAATATTTGCAATTTTTAGAATATCATACTTTTTCCATTGTGGTTTATTAATTCCACAAATTTCTGCCAAATTTTAATGTTATAGCACATCTAGAAATAAAATAACATTTATCTAATTGTTTAAATTTAAAAAACTTTTCATTCCCGAAATAAGAACTTCATGGAGATTTTCAAATGTGTATTAGTGCGTCTGCACTAATCTCTAAATATGTAATAAAAAATTTTTAGCTCTCTAGCTTGTCTCTAATTAACTATAAATTTATATATTTATTTAAACTTTAAGAATTTTTACTAGCCATACAAAATGAAATATCAAAATTTCTGTAATCCTTATTTCGATATTTTACAATTTCTACCTTTACAAAATTTTTGCTTTGCAGCACATTTGGAAATACATAAACCTTAAAAATTTGTTTAAAGAATTGAAACTTTTTAGCGGCCGTGTTGTTGCGCTTTCTTAAGATTTTCTAGTCGGTTTTGCACGTAGTCCTATCTGCATAAAAAATTAGTCTCCAGGTCATCTGGAAGAGCCTAAACATTAGTATCCTCCTGATATATATATCATAAGTAAGATTCGTCTATATATATATATATATATATATATATATATATAATAGATATTTCGGATTTGAATACTTGAATATATCTCAGGTGAAGTTAATAAAAAAGAGTATAACTAATGCATCATCATATACATTCATTTACAATGTCGAGGTATCTATTTTAATATATGTGGTGCTTATTTCGTTATTACTTAAAATGTACCAGGGGATATGCGACTTTATAAAAACATACTCAACCTGGTCTATAGCATAGTTTTCCAAACAAATTTGGTGTACATCAATTCGCAACCATAACCGACAAGTGAGCTAAGAGATTTCTGTTCCAAGCCACTTATATTCCCTCGATACTCAAAACCCAAAATAACACGAGACTCGTAGAACCACGAACTAAAGCTGAATAAGTTGGATTATATACTAGTGTTACGCCCAGTTTTGTTCTTTGCTTATTGATATGCCCATATAGAGAGAGGTCAAGCGCTTCAATATGCAAATAGTTTCTTCTTGTAATCCAACAAGAGAACGGAATGGCAATAAGGAGTTTAGGGGATGCGATACGCCAGCACAAAGCAAAATGAATATTCTGATACATCATGTGGGAGATTTTTTATGTAGAATAAACTTATTATGATTATCTTATAAACTTTGTTAAATGGGCAAAATGTGATATTGATATAAATCATTTGACATTGAAAAATACTCATGCTATGATCTATCTGAAAATTGTAGTGCAGAAAACAAAATTCACGCGCAATGAATGTCAGATAAAAGTTAAATGGACACATACATTGACAAAGTGGTACTCGTATTATTTGTAGAAGTGATATACTTCTTACCAATGCAGCGGAAATCAATATTTTGTTTAATTTAAAACTAGCAAAAATACATATGGCCTGATTCAATGTCACGTTGATTTTAGTTTATTTTTCATGAGAAAAGTAAATTGGATCGAGTCTTATACATATAGGATTACGTCTGTAAAAGGTTGAAAGAAAAATATTTGCGTTGGAAATTCACTTAGCTTTTATATTTCGCTCATAATTTTTTTAAATATCCCACTGCAAAATTTTCCTTCTCTCTCTTTAGCTCTCATCTTCCCTTTCACTTAAACTAATTTTTTTAAATAATCTCCATGACCGCAGATGGGGCGACAAAACTGCTTTTAACTCCGTCAGCCTTTCTGTCGGGATACAAAGAGGTAGAGAGGGAGAGAGAGAGAGAGGTAGTGAGAGAGAGAGAGATAGTGTGGGTGTGAGAGAGAGAGAGAATTTCCGGCAAACCAATATGAACAGAAATGAAAATTTCAATATAAAATTTCATTTGGCGTTGGCGCATAACATGTCGAAAGCGGTTCGTGTCATGACGATGATTGATTACGAAAGCAGATAAGCTTCAACAAAAATTTCCGTAAATATCATATAGTCCCTCTATCTGCATTTTGTCATTGAATAATTATTTTTAATGCAAAATCTAACACGGAGATGTTAATTAATCCCGTTATTTACGGTTCAATAATGGGATAATGAATTTATCTATATATATAATTCGCATTGCCTTAATAACGGCTGTTAATAATGTGCATGAAAATTTTCGCGACGTAAAATCATCATCAAAAATTAAATTCGCCCGAACCGTAGGTCCAACAATTTTTCGATTTCCTTATAACTTGTAAGATTGAATAAAAATCTAATACTTCGGTTAAATAATTTGGAATTAAGAATTGCATAGAAAGAAAACGTAATATTGTCGAAATGTTCGCTAAACATTTTTTGTGAATTATTTCTCAGTTGTTCGACATATAATGATAGTAAATTGAGTACAATTTTATTTTGAGCGGTAAAATATCCCTGTCGACACCTACTTGACAGAATCTATTGAGTCAGAATAATCCTGATACGAAACGTGTGCTAAGTGCCTCATTACATTACTCATCAAAGAGCGGATTGAACAGGATATTTTTTTAATTCCGAAACAATTTGTTTTTTTTCTAAGAAATTGCTAAGATTGGACCAAAGCCAACAAAATATTATATGTCGATTTCAATCATGTGCTCCTAATTGAACCTTCGATGGCTTCAGCAAAATCTTTTTTCTCATATACACAAAAAACCCTTTTCCAACCAATTAAAAACCTTTAAACTAGAAAGATGTTTTCACTGGAGAATGATCGAATTCGTTTAATAACTGAAAATAAATTAATTCCAGAAGAAGCACTTGAGTATGTAAAATTTAATAACCTTGTTTGGCTGTTGGAAATACCTGAGAAAGGAATGCTTACACCAAGGAAGTATGTATGCAGAGGACAAGGATGTGCAAAAATATTTTTGGACGAAGAAAGATTAACTTTAGTGCTAGTTGTGAAAAGATTTTCCGATTAGCTGTGCATTATTCTCGCCTTCTCCTTCTCAACTTGCGCCAATTGTCGGCAACGTTTATTTGTTGGGTGCCACCCTTTACCTACATTAATAATTTGTGATCCATCGCGCACGCCATCCTTTAATTCGTCTTGTCCATAACGCTTACGGGAAGTAATGATTTTGTTATGACGTATCCTGAATAGAAAAGAGTAAGCTAATGTTGGCACCAGGTTTCCTCCTCCCTACTGTGTGTGTTTTCGGTGTATAAGTAGTTATGGCTATAATAATCCAAGAGGTTGATTAGAGATAAATACAAACAAACAATCCTTAATATAGTGCAATGCCATTACAATTTGAATAACAATTGAAATAAAAGTAAAAATTTAAAAAAATACATATATTTTGTAATCCTTCTCTGAAATATATATAAATAAAAATATACAAAACGTTTTCGCGCGTCACATTTTGGCACAAGGGCCATAGTTTTTCGAACATTGACTTAATGCCATTACAACTTTATACCGAACCAACGAAACGGATAGAAATTAAGAAACTTCGGCAAAAACCTCTCCCCTTTAAATCCATACAAACACAAAAAGACACAAGGATACAAACACGCATACACACAGACGCCATATCTTTCTTCTTACGTCAGCCGACGCGAGGACCCAAAATATATAATAGAACTACCCAAAAGAATGACCCAAAACCTCTAGAAATTGCCTCTCCGGCGGAGCTGATGGTCTCCACTATAGAAAAAAACACCGGTTTTGTTTATTACCCCGGCGTTTTCTCCCAAGACGCAATGAAGAAGGTGAAAGATTGGAGGGAAGGAGACAGAGGACGGATCGAGGAAGGAAAAGGCTATAGAGAGGAATAGACAAAAGAGGGAGAGAATCATGCTCAGCCAAATAGAGGAAAGAGAAACCGCAGAGGGACGGAAGGGGGTCATGAAAATCCGAAGGAAAGGAAAGGGGAAAAAAAAACAAAAAAAGACTTTGGAGCGTACTCTCTTGGGTATCTCAGAAAGGAGACTACTACCTCTCTCACTTTTTTCTCTTTTCACCTTCGAATTTATTTTGTCCTGTTTTCCGTCGACGATGGAGAAGGCGCGAGTGCTTTTTCTTATTTCTCGAGTTGGAAAGAGGTTTTGAGATGGAACTACAGCGAGGTTGAGTTTAGGAGAGAGAGTAATGGAGGAAGAGAAGGTTCCGCTGAAAGAAACGTGTACTGGGGAAGAAGGAAGAGCATGCGGAAGAGATTGAGGGATGAAGATCCGGAGAGGCTACGACTGACACCGCTGCGTGCGTGGGCACGAGGCGAAGAACGCCTTCGCAACTTAAAAAAAAATAAAGTTTGGGATGAAAAGCGACGAAAGCGAATCTTTTGCTCTGAGAGCAACCGCTTTAATCGAAATAGGCGAGAAAATTATATAAGCATTTTTTATTTTAATTTGCAATCGTGAATCACGGCCAACTTAACGTACAATCTTGGCTTTACTTATGATGCAATTGTTTTTACACAATTATGGATCGACAAACCACCGTTTTTATTATTGTGAATATATTGCGAACTTAAAGTTTTGGATTTTTGAAAATATTATTTCATATATTTATATCAAGGGGTATGTGTCCTACTTAAATATTCTCATCAGCCATATTAAATTTAAAATAGCTAATCTGGAGATGTACGTAAGGAATTAATATTTTTACAACTAAATATTCTTCACCCTTCATAGTATTATTTAAATGTTTTCAGGACATTGAATTGATACGTAAAGTTGGAAAAGCGATGAACTATTTCATATTTAATTTTAATAATGGGAGGGTCTTTTCTTTCAAGCTGATATATAAACTGGATATCCAGATATATTTCCATAGATTTTCTAAGAAAAAAATGATCCGTATTTTCCATTGAAAACTAAAATAAGTTGTTCACAATATTTTACGTTATCCTCAATACGATTATTATAACATCTAAATTCGACCGGAGGAAATATTTTTAAAATAATTTAATTATATTTCCATGAAGCGTTTTTCTATCAACTCGCTAGCTTTTTAGTTCAGGCAAAGTTTGTATGGAATAAAATAATTGGTTCAACGACGCCGGAAAATAATGTTAATTCTCCAATCTTTAATTACTCATCCGGAGATGTCAAACGTTTCTCAGAATGAATTCAGATATAGGGTTTTTTAAAAATCATTCATGAATTTTTATGTAGTTCTCCAGTATTTAATGATGAAAAGCATTACTTAAGGACATATTTCTCAATTTACAACTTCATTCGAGTTTTACTACGTATCTCCATGAAATTTAATCGAGTTCGAAGAAGAAAAGTTTTTGATATCTTATTATATCCCGTTACTCTTTGGAAGACTCGCCATATTATTACGCCGTTTACTAACAATAAATAAAACCTAACAGCTAAACTTCTAAAAGTGGTCCTAAAAGTCAAATTCACAACTTTCATATCCTCAATGATTTTTTACCTTGCTATAATTTTTACAGAATATAGTAGTTTTTTAAAAACGGCCGACTCATGGCCGACTTATGGGTTATATTTCAGACCCTTTTATTGGGCACAAATATAAAGCAAACGTTGGAAGATGTTACTATACATTATTCCCGCCCACTAGCGACCTCTATCCTCGCTGGTTTTTCTCTACGGACACGGCATGCATAATATAATAGTGCGTTAAGCATGAAGAACCGGATTGAGGCGGGGACTAGAAGAAAAGGGAATTTTACGTACACTGGATTCGATAGAACGTTGGGAAAACCTTCATAAACTAACCTCCGCATCCTTGCCCTCCTCCTTCAGCCAGTTTTGATACACCATAGGAATCCCGGAGGAGAAGGCTAAGGTTTTAGGAAGGAGAATGTAAGTTTATGGGAAAAAATTGTTCTGTGGGTGAGAGGTAAGGGGATATCAGCTCCTGGGAGAATGAATGAATGAATAGGATTGGGAAAATATTGCGGTCGCACTGCATGTAAGAAGTTTTTTTATATGATGACGTAGAAAAGTTTTGCTATAAGGTTGGAGCAAGTATTTTCACGCGTGTTCTTAACCTTCTGTTATAGGCCACCATAACTCTGGGGTAAAATTCCACACACCATCCTCGTCACGTTATTTTTCATCGATTAATATTTTTTGGCTGCTGAAACTTCGTAGAAACAGAAAAAATGAAAATAGCTTACATATATCTATTATGTTTTATAACATTGACTATTCTCAGAACATATTTATGTAATACGACCGGTTTCGCAGTATTAGAGCATCATCGAACCTTGTATAAATCTATTTCTTTAAATAATAATTGCTTTCCACAAAATTACACATGAGAATTTATCTATTATATGGTTTATGAAAACATTATTGACTCGTAAAAGCAACAGTTGTAATTGTATCCTCAGAAAAAAATAATTAAGGTAGGTTCGATAAGTCGTCATCTTTTAATGGATCAAAAGAAAATTTGGTTATCTTGTATTTAACTGGCGTGAACGTGGCGCATGGAGTGGCCAGAAATAAAACTACGTAGTGTACATGTTTATTTATCATAGCGTATGTCAGTTATCTTTATTAACGGCTTAGCGTGAATATGAATGTGCTAAACACGGCTTGTTGATGACATGATAGTTTTTCTTTATCGAAATTTAATTAAATACGAGCGATTCAGTGTTTTTACGAACCTCGTTAATTTTAAAGAGAAATACGAGATATATAGATATAGATACTTTTACAGTAATTGTTTCATATTGTTAGCAAAATGAAATTAATAATAATTTACGTAATAAAACTTCCAGTTGATGTTTTTATCAATAACATATGACATTATTAAGGACTATAGGTTCAAACACAAAGTAAAGATTCGTTGTTTGGTTTGTGCTTGGTAAAAAATTGCTTATTTGATCGTAACTTTGTATGATGTGTTTCAAAGGACAAACAAAATTATTTTCTCATAAAGTTTTTCTGATTAAAATTTCCAAAATTTTTACGAGGCTATTTTTATTTGCTCTTCCTTCGGTTTACATGGTATTCCAATTAGTAGCTCCATCTTGTGCCAAACTCTTGTACTATTTATGATTTACATTCTTTTGGTAAAATATGAATTTGTCTGATAACTAATTATGTATAATAATATTTTAGGAAAAGAAAACTCTTCGCGTAGATAAAACTTAATAATGGGTAAATGATACAATAATGAAAAACATCTGCGTGTTTGCCCATTTGTCATGAAGTATTAAAAAATTCCCCAGTTTGTGTTTATTTTTTAATCACGTTCGGGTTACATACGTCTCACTTTATGGGGCTATACACCATAATTCCTTCAAACTACATCCAGAACAGCTTCGCGTGAGAAATTGGGGATGTTGAAACAGATGTAATAATCCCAAATTTGATAAATACGTCTTCAAAACTCAGTAGCAAATTACTGCTTGTTTCAGTATCAGAAAATTGCCGGAATATTGTCATTACTCTTCGCATCCGTTGATGCTTTCGTGTAAGTCCGTCCGTTTCATGTCCCTCATTACAACTTTTTAAGTCCTGGTATATATACACGTCTGGTCACGTAACACGCCTCGTAGCTATTGGGCAGAATGGCGTCCGTGTCTCCGAAGACAGTTTTATCCCCCCTTCCCACCCAAGCGATCACATACCGGGATCATAAATATCTGAGAAAACCCAATCTCAAAACTTTGGTGCGGATAGATTTTCCAGAATGCTTGATTTAGAGGAGCAACAGCTGGGGACGTAGTGAAAGGGAGTTCAGTGAACCGGATTTTTTTGTCCCACGGAACACTAGAGTCATTCTCTATGAGAAGTACAACACTTCAAAATTTGTTTCGCGCCGCTACATACATACGGGGTGTGTAGTAGTAATGGCGTTGACCTGCTATGCCAAGCGGCACCGGGCACGAATCCTGCGAAAGTGGGATTTTTTTTCATGTCACCCGTCACTTGTGAGGTTTGAGACGGCGCTAAAGTCAACGGACGTTAAACAGTTGGTCCACTTGGTGCTCTTTGCAAAAAGTAGGCGAATGTTGGCACCGTTTCTCTCCTCCATCCTGTGTGTGAATCCGGTGTGGAAGCCAACGGGAAACCACCACAATCAATGAATTGGTAGGACCTGTCGTGAGACAGAACACTAAAATGAATGGCATGCACAGTACGGCATCAAGCAATTCTGCCGTTTAGATTCGCGCAGTATTAACTTTCGAAACTGATCTCTTTATGGGATTAACTTTGAAACAGAAAAAATTCTGCTATGACCGGGAATCGAACCCGGGTCTTCCACTTGCCGGGAGGATATTCTACCACTGAACTACCTTAGCAGATAATCTTTGCTGTTTCTGAACCCGGCAAGTGGAAGACCCGGGTTCGATTCCCGGTCATAGCAGATTTTTTTCTGTTTCAAAGTTAATCCCAAAATTACAGCTTATGCCTTTCTGCATAGTTTCTATTATTCCATCAATTTCTGATCTCTTTATGATAAAGAGAAAAGTTAGCGCTCTAGATTTTGTCTTAATCTTCGCTACAATTTCTTTTAGTATTCACCATCACGATGAATATAAGACACTTTCTTATGTAATATAAAATCGTTAAAGAATTAATACTCTTACCAAAGAACGAAATATGCAAACTATTCGGTTAATTGTCTTTAATTGTGATTTGTAAAAAGAAAAAAACACGTTCCACGTTCTTAGCTTACTCTCAGCAATGATGTTATATAAAATTTCTTAGTTTTTATATCGTGAGTTATCGCAGAATAACAATCGCGTACACCAGGGGTCGGCAACCTACGGCCCGCGGACCACGTGCGGTCCTCGAGAACGGTTTATGCGGCCCGCAAAGCTGTAATGAAAAAGTGATCAGGAAAATTTCTCATGGGCAATTTTATATTTTTTGAGTAAAATTATGGTCTCAAAGCCTTTTCTGGTGAAGTTTTAACGCTAGTAAATTACGTAGACTTGATTTAGTTCATATGAAATCACAGAATCTCTAGAAAACTTCTGATTTATTCGCTCATCCGGCCTGCCGAGGATTTCTTGACTCCCAATGCGGCCCTCCGAAACATTCACAACTGCAAATGTGGCCCGCCATGCAGAAAAGGTTGCTGACCCCTGGCGTACACTAGATTTTTTTAGATCGTAACAGCATTAACTGGTGGTAATAATTATAAAAGACGAATGTAATTACAAAGTTCTGTTTACTTTCAACGAATTTCAAAACTATACTATAAATATAGTTCCTCAAATAAAAGTTTTGCATAATAAATTGTGGAAAATGTTTATTCCTTGTGTTGACGTGTGTTGATACTTTTACACGAATGCGGTCATTCGTTCAGCAATAAGATGACGAAAAGTTCTATACGCGAATAATTAATAAAAACGTAAATTTAAATTTAATTAATTTCTACAATTCTTACTTGACAAATATTTTAAACCATGATTATGCCTCTTGAACTGTTATGTAAATTTAATTTAGATTTTCTCCGAAATATTGGCTGAAATATCTTGCCAGGTCCTCATAATTTATGGCTAATTGTGTATTGAGAGCTTAATTTCTTCGGATAGGTCAGCTTAATTTCTCGCCGGACACACTTTATTTTTTTAAGTACGCTGATTAAATCATCAATATTATTCTGCTACAAACAAATATATTTTTAGCACTTTTTCCAAAAAAATAGCTTACCTGTCCGTCTGTCCGTGTACTAAATAACTCAAAACTTATACAAGTTCCAAACACCAAAGCTCCAGGATTGATAAGGTATAAATATGGTATATGGTATAAATATAGTGAATATCGAAATAGATGCTGGGGATTAATCGGGAGCAATCGCTGAAACGTCCATTCTGCTGCTGCTGTAGGCAACCAACAAAACCCCGCATCTGTGATCCTTGACTCCGATGGAGCGGGTAGCAGGCGGTGAAAAAAGCGTCTTATTTAATTTGCTCTGCAATTATTCCCCCATTTGTTTGCAAATTAATATTCAAGTGAAACGACACTTTGCATGCCAAATGGATTTTATAAATCCGGTCTCGATCGATCCGACTTGCATATTACTTTTGCTCGCCATTAAGTCAGAAGCAAACTCTCGGTCGAAATTGCTCTGATTTCTTGAGAGAATAGGAAAGCAATGCGGTTAATCTCATCCGAAGACATTAAACATCCAACGGGAGCATCCTAGTTACTGTTCCCGTTTCCAGATGGAGCGATAGTGGGAAGGGTGGAAGTGTTATGCGGGATAACTTCTCTTTTCCTCTACGCGAGAAGTTCCTCTAAAATTTACAACTCGAACGCTGCAAGTGCACAGACGCCCGCACTTTAAGTAATGCCCTGTAACCTAAAACACTATGCGAATCGGTATAAAGTTGTCTCACAAGTGGAGAAGGGCTTTCTAGTTAATGGAGTTTGAGCTCTCTCTGATGCTGCTGTCGTCTCTGATAGTCTCGAGGTTTCCTCGTCTGAAGGACGGGTTACTGTATTTTTCTGCGCCCCCTTACACCTCACTTCCCATCACTACGGGATATCCGCCCGTTCATTGTTTGTTAATGTTTCATATTGAAGTTCTTGATAATGAGTTGTTATGTGTTTGCGCATATATTTCGACTGCAGCGGTGGACGTCCTTAGCGTCGCAATCACAAAGTTAATTTAATTACTGCCTTTCATGGCAACAGTTGTTTTCTTCAATTTTTTTAGTGTTGTTACTTTACTTCTCTGCCTCCTAACGTTTGACGGAGGAAATAACGCCACACGACATTATTTCAGTGATGTTGGATAAAAGCTGTTTTAAAAATATTTCCACGAATTTCTGGAAAATTAATTTATTGCAAAATACGGCAGTTTTTTTGACATGGTGGAATTTTACGAATAAGAAGTAGAAAATGCATAAACACCACCTGATTTGGGCGAGATTGTTCTATTTGCGCGAATATCAACATTCCACACACAATTACTGCAGTGATAAATTTGAAAAACTTATAAAAGTGCTGGGAAAGCATGGTGTAATGAGAGACTGTACGGTTATTACATTCCAGTTACAGCACTTTATCGTCATAACTGAATACTGGACATTTTTTTATAATATGCAATAGATATTTATGGGCATGAAAATTTAATTTATTGTGCCATGCATGTATTTTAAAAATTTATTTTAACTATCATATAAACGGTCTTTACCGTCCTTTTACAAGGAGCATATCAACGACAACAAAGGCGATCTCATACAACCATGCATTCGGCATACATTCGAACTCTCTATCCCATCATTGGAGCCAGGCACACTAGCCACCCCTCTATCAAGACTAAGAAATCATCTGAATAAAGATAGAACCATAAAGACAAGTATAAAATTTTCCAAAGGGCCGCTCCGGTTTAAGTTATTTTAATTATTTATAAAAATATACTCACAATTTAGTGCAATACGAACGCGTGTTAATTTACTGCCTGGAACGATCGACCGAACTGCCATTCGACACAAACACTAAAGCACATTATGCAACGGAATTGAATAAATCGGCCATCCGAGAGAAAGAACGGTAGAAGCTATGGGGAAAATATACCAGGACTTCCTCTCGCCCCGATCTGTCGCTGGTTTTTGGCCCTGCCTTACACAGCTCTATAAGGTGATCGAAAAGTTACGCAAGCCATTAAAAATGATAAATTATAGTTAAAATAACGCAACAAAAATTGCAAAAATATGTTGGAAATGAAAGTTTTCTCAATGTCTATGTGGACGTCGTAAGAACCTCATAGATAGATAGATAATCGTCTTTATTCGGGCGAAAGTTAGACCATAAGGTCCATTCTTACATTTAACCCTTCGTCAATATAATAAATACAAGAAAAAGAATAAAATAAGGTATAACAAAATACATTATATAAACATTATGTACCTAAATCATACAAAGTAAAATGATAAAATTGAATACAGATTTGTGTTTGTGGGGAAAACCTAGGTAAAAACAGACATGTCCTCCCTAGTAAAACCCACGCAGGAAAACACCCACTAAGAAGGGGGGTGTGAAAAACCTGCGAAAACCCTAGATAGTGTACATATGATAATACAAAACTGCAACATTAAATAGAAAGGAGTATGCACAGTGGGAGAGTTCGTATATACATACGGACATTCTCAAGAGTTTAATCATTTAACACAGAATGTCGGCCGACCCGCTTATATTTAACATTATCTGTCACGCGAAAACGTTTAGTGCACCTAAAACTTTCCGATTGCTACTATCCATCAAGATTTGTATTTGTCTGGAATGAAATGAAATATAGACGTCAGAAAAGTAAATTTCACATGCATCATAGGCAATGTTAGCAAAATGTCGTTATGTTTTAATGGGCTAATCGGAAACATTGCAGCTTCTTATTTAATAAACGAAATGTTTTACTCGTTGGTTATGTCATCTACTAATGCATTTCCGTATCAATTCTGACTGCTGATAATGTTGTAAGGTTGCGTCAAGGACACTTGCGAAAGAATTATACAGATTTGTGGATTTTATTGCACCTGTAATTTCCAGAATATTCTCTTTTATTATTCACATGCCATGTCATTTAATCCCCCACGTCCTGCAACAAAGCATGATTCAATTACCCGCCACGTTTCAAAATTCACTTCCCCGAGTAAACTCGAGCAACCAATATCCGACCGTGCCTTTCATTATTTATCAAATGGAGGAATACAAAAATCTCTTTTTTTAAAAATAATTCCAAAAACTGACAATGAAGAGATAAATATCGAAGCCCGTGCTTACGTATAATCTAGGATTTTAAATTTTAATAAATGTATATTTACAAAGAAAATATTACCGTGGCGCCATGTTAATGAAAATTCCCTGCTACAATTTCATACATACTATGCATCGTATGCATCGCTAACATCCAAATGCTCGCTACCGAACGAAATGACTGCGTTACACAATAACCCGATATTGGCTGCGCGCGTGATAATGCAGAGACTTTATTCCATCAAGTGAGTCAGCTTCCTCGTTATCTCGTTCTTCGTAAGCCGATTCATATTGTCAATCATCCAAAGCTCGAAGCTTCAGGGCAAGGAAAACAATCTCGTCCATTAATCAACATACCGCGTCGGAAGTCCTCGGATTCAACGCGGAAAAGAAGCCTCCGTAAAGAGCGATTTAAACACATTTTTCCGCGGGTAAAGTCCATCGCTCTCCAGTATAGTGATTAGTCTAAAAAATGTAATCGGATCACCGCCTAAGAGAAGTAAGAATTATATTTTTCGTAGAGAATAGGATGTTTCATTTAATTAGTCAACAAACGTCTCATGTTACTCATTTCAATCTGTTTCGTCTTCTACCGCGTGAGATCATTTCCCCTTATCGTTATACAATTGGGCAAACCATTCACGAGACGGGTCGTATTAGCAGTCGCGAGTGCCGAACCAGTCGAGAATGCTTCGGCGTGTCGAATTTGAGTTCAAATCGGAAGTTACTTTAGAGAATGTGAGGGATGCTGTTATTGAAAATATTTGACTATTAATAAAAGCCTTAATCTGTTGGTTGGTTTGTTGGTTGGAACCCTATATAGGATTTCCCATAAGAGGGTATCTTAAATATACCTCTTTCACACTTGCAGACTTATTTTGTTTTCCAAAATTAAATTAGAAGTAATTGACGCACGATCTTCGGATGAGAACAATTTTAAAGGAAATTAAATGAAAATTCTTGTTCTTATCGTCGATTTTTGTTTTCGAATCGAATTCGCCCATATTAAGCTAAAATATTTGAAAATTTGTCAAAATTTTGCATTTTTATTGAAACGTTCTCTTGGCGATCCACAGTATTGTTGTTCATACAAAATCAACATATCTGGTGTCTATAATAGCTAATTTATTTCGAATTAAAACGTTAAAGATGTTGTTAACTTAGTTAAAGTCTGACTACATATCAATATTAACAAATATAATAATGCATTAGATTTAGCTCACTTCCTTCCAATATAGTTTAATATATTAAGTTCCAATTTTCCTGTTGAATTTCAACGGGAAATTACGCTAGTTTAATAAATAATGTTCATGTCTCTTCTGGTTTATAGCCATAATTTTATGCAACAGTTACTTTATATTGAAATTAAGGAATCTTTTCTTTGCCGGCATTGTTTTAGTGCTATTTCCAGCTGTAATTGGTATGAAATGTATTAAATTTTGTTTCGTTTACATTATGTCTTTGTGAGCCGTATAAAATGCTCTTGTAAGCCACATGCGGCTAGCAGGCCTTAGTTTTCCCACCCCTGCATTGTTAGCATTGTGATGATCTTTCAAATACAGATTATCGAAAAATAGAAAAATCGTCCGGATACGAGGTTTCCCCTTCGACCCTTATTATTGGGTCGTTAACCTATCGACCTTGTCGTTTAACGAGAAACGTCGCCATCTTCCGACGTCATGGGTACTTCTTTCCTCTAGAGCATCCTTGCCTTTTCAGTCTTTTAATAGGGAGATATGGATGCCAATCAGGGAGGGCGTTCTCATCTCGCGTTCGGAGATGCGACGCCAAGCAGTTAGGTTTTGATGGTGGCTCGTCCTTTAGATTCGTCGCGATCTGCGAAATTTCCTCGGAAAACTAATAATGGAGGAAATATGGAGTACGAATTGGACGTCCGTTTCACGTCGAATAATTACTCTCCGAAATGATGCCAAAATGAAAGGCGCGCTCGAAAGACTTCCAAATTACTATATTGACGAAGAGGAAAATTGACCGTGTTCTCCAATTTTTTAATTATTTTTTTTCACGGTCTGTACGATAAAAGAAGAATTCAGTTTATATTAGGAAATTATGGCGTTTGACGACCAGGCGAGCGACAAAGTTTATTTATGGCGCATTCTCTAATGAAGTCTAACAAAGCATGATGACGCTGGCCCTTTAATTTGTCACTGGCATAACAGCCGATGGGCAATGCCTTAGGAATGAATATTGAAATTGTGAATGGCAAATGAAAACGTCACATCGGAACAGATATGAATAGGAAAAATCCAGATACACGGGATGAGCATATTTACCGGCATTAGAGTGACTATAAGAATAATTTCTAATTTATTATTCTCGTTTTTTTACAAACGAATTTTGAATAATGTAACTCTCTTTAAAGGTTTCATTTTTTCACAAAAATTATATAATATTTACAATTAATAGATTAAGTATAAAATTTTGTTTCATATTTTACGTCTGTTTTCCTATTAAAATTCGTATAATTCAGTGCTGTAGATGGGTTTATCTTGTCCTTATTCCCCAAATTCAGCATTAAGTACCGTAGCTGAGACGAGAGAGCTGTAAAAAAAATGCCATGACCTATGCTGCAACAAAAGATTTAAATTTGACCTAAAAACCAGATCGTGTGTGTTTATTTAACAAGTAAAGAAAGAGCTTCTGAAGCAGACGGTAAATGTTGTTTTTTTATTTAGACAAACAGACGGACAAACCGATAAAACGTGCTCAACGAGACAGAAGCGATTCGTGTTTTGCCGTTTTCCCCGTCAGGTTCATATTTTATAACCCGGGAAATATAAACCTGACAGAAAACCGACGAAATATGTAGTGATGGTTTTTACTTTCTCCATATACGAAGTATAGAGAAAGTATTGTTTTCATGAAAAACATCGAATTCGAGATTTCAACGGAAATACATGTTTTAAGGTCCCCTGAACACGTTTTGACTATTTTCTCGATAATGTCTGTGTGTCTGTCTGTCTGTATGTGATAGATTTTTGTGGGCGCTCTAACTCAAAAACTATTAATCAGGACTACGCAAAATTTTATATTTTACATTTTTATAAAAGTTAGAATATGTGAGTAGTTTTTGGTAAAAATCGGTAGACCGGAAGTGGATGTTCACTCTTGTCACTTATCCGTTATTTTGAAATATTTGCTTTAATATTTGATAAATGTAAAAATATACTAGAATAATAGGTTGCCGAACCCTGACTTAGCGCGTCAGTTAGAGAGACGGACAAATCAAACGCTTAAGCGGTTTTTAAAAACCTCTAAAAATATCATCTTCGTAACTAGACAAAATTCTAGAACATGGGATTCATTTAAATGGAGTTCCGTCTTGAAGAATACTTCTCACTCAAGAGTTTCGTTCGGGTTGCATTGTATCTTTTTGAATGTGATGCGATAGAAACCGTGGCATCAAAAAGTTGTTTTACGCGAGGAATACCGGTAATCACTCGTCTATTTTCACGAAAGTCCAGCGCAGTTTGATGTTTCATTTTTCCCAGTGTTTCGACGTCAATATAGCTTATCTTCCATTTCTAGTCTTCGTTCCTTCATTGTTTTCGCGATCCATACTCTTGCACGTGACCGGGGTTCCATAAATAATTTCGTTTATTCATCTTCTCTCGAGATACCCCTAACCGACTTAATACATAGCTGGGGTTGTAAAAGAGAGCCATAGTAGCAAGGACAACGAAAAATATATCATACGAATAAAAAAAACAGCTCAATTTTCCTCGCGCTATTCTCCATTCAACTGTTTCTCCTAAAAACGAAAGCAAAAAATTCGAACACACCGCGGAATTTTTATTCCTCTCAGCTCGACCGCGGAGGCCCCTTTGAGGTTGCGACGGCGGGTGCATTCTCTATTCGAGAGGCTGGAAGAAGAATGGAATCCGAAAGTGGAGGGAAGTTAACAGGTTGATGGTGTGGATCCCGCTGGCGTTTTATTGTCACCAGTAGCAACGGGGCGGGAGAAAAGCAGCAAAAAAGATCGGGGAGAAGGATTCGTTGCACGGAGGAAAGAGAAAAAAATAGAAAGCCCTTTTCGAGGTGGTGGTGTGCTATCGTGGTAGCATTTCAAAAAATTGATGGAGAGAAAAATAAAGATAAATTTGCTAAAGAGGTAAAAAATAAAGGGAGAGACCCACTTGTGTTACTGCGTTGCCGGTTTAAGGACGCTAAAGAAGATGTATGGATAGAGTTCGAGAGGAGACTTTTGCGTTAAGATAAAAAACGTGGGGGAATAGAGGAGGTTTAAGGAGAGAGAGCCAAAGAGAGGGAAGGAAATAGAAAAGGAGAGAGATAGGAAAGGGAAAAGGGAGAGAAGTGGTGGGAGAGTGTGGGAGAGATGGAAGGAAAGGGGGAGGAAGAAGGTGAAGAAACAGAAAGGAAGGGAAAAGGGAAGGAAAGAGAGAGGGAGGCAGAGAGGATGTGAGAGAGGGAGGAAGAGGGGTGGAGGGTGAGGGAGAGGAGGAAGAAAGATAAGGGGAAGTGAGAGATGGAAAGAGAGAGGAAGGGAGACAGTAATGGAGAATACGAGGGAGGGAAATATGTGGGAGGAAGAATACGAGAGAGGAGATGAGAGGGAGGAAGTGAATGAAAGGTAGGGAGAAAGGGAGGGATAAGGATGGAGTGAAAAAGGTCGAGCCATATAAATTGAGAAAAGAAGCAGGCAGGGAGATAATGAGCGGGAGATAGAGAAGATGAGATTGGGGGAGGATAGAGGGAGATGAAAGGAGAACAAATGGAATGAAAGGGAGACGGAGGAAGGGAATGAGATTGAGAGGGAGAATAGAAGGGCAGAGAGAGGTGGATAGTGATACAAGTAGAATGATATGAAGGATTGATAGATGGAATGGGAAACAGAACATGGAGGGGGCGAGAATGAGTGGGAGAGAGAGAGAGATGAGATGCGGATAAGGGAGATCGTGAGCGTAATGAGAAACAGCGAGAGAGAGGTTTAGAAGGGAGGCGGAATAGGAGAGAGAAACGGAAGAGGCTGAGTGAGTCGATAAAAAAGTAATTGAGATTCAGTTACCGCATCATCATGGAGAAGAGTTAATGACGTGTGAAATGGCGGTTTCTTGCAGCTAGTTAAATAAAGAAATAGAAACCTTATTCGGCAAAAAAGTATTCCTTGAAACAATGAAAAGTTTTACGCAATTTCATGTTTTCCGCAATGCATTTATTACTTAAGATAAAATTATTCTCACAGAACAATTAAGGTGGATAAGGTTTACCATCTACGTATATATTAAGTGTGTTTTGTCAGTTTTTCAGCAAAACAACAAAGACGCCGCACATTCATAAACTCTACTAGGCATTTTAAATAGAAATTTAGTTTACTCTACCCTTTAAGAATTAACTTTGCTTAATCCGTAAGCCAAGCTCACTAATTCAACTTTAAAAGCACGTTGTCTTTTTTATTTGTTTTTCTTTACACAGGGAAAGCTACTAAAATGTTTACTGGCTTTGTATCTTAGCGAAAAATGAGATTTTACATGTCAATTGATATATGTATTACGAAGAAAAATTATAAAAATATTTATCAAAGAGAAGCTAACAGTTAATTTACGAAGAACATACTGGCATCGCTTATATATAAATTTACGCCTTATTTAAATGCTTAGCAACCATTAGACCTACGTAACACCGTAGATAAATTTGTATATAGATACTATAATTACAATTAGAATCGGAAAGGTACTTTGATGAAGTGTTCATACGATTCTGGGTATAAAATCGGCAGCTGTAAAAATAAATGCCGAATTTAAACGCAATAATTATCCGTTATAAAGCACTACTCCGAAAAGAACGAACGAGAGATAAGTACGAAGGGATATTAGTCCACTAATGACAAAAATACGAAGCGCCGTCGGAATCATTAACGTTACATGGTTTAACGGAGAACAGTTTTCCGCGATTATTCTTTTTTTTGCGGGACGACGACCGTGACCCCGTTATTTAACGATCCCCTTGCGCCGTGCAGAAAGCATGCGTCGGACGCCGTGATCAATGACAGTTTAGGGTGCTTGCTCCAGGGCCGTGGGTTCGTGATCCAGCCCCGAGCATGCAAAAACTCTTTTAAAAATTTCGTCCCGTCCGTTTCCTTGCAGTCGGAAAACAGCTTTACGTTTTTAAAATATGGCGAGCTTTAACATAAAATTACGAGTTACTACGCATTCCCTTGCGTGATTAAAGTGTGTCACTTTTGAAAAGAGGCTAGATTTTACTGGTTCTACTGTGTTATATTCGTAACTTACTTAAAATGAAGTAAAAAAATAAGCTCCTGATTCTTTAATTTATTTGTTTGGGCAACAATAAAGTTTTTTTTTCATTTTAATATCTCATTTAAAAAAGAATCTTTTTGAGCATCCTTGCAAGAAATTACCATTAGTAATATAATCAAATGAAATCCTCCGTGTGTGTGTGTGTGTGTGTATTTTTGGCTAATCAACCTCTTGGATTATTATAGCCATAACTCCTTCCACACCGAACACGATCACAAGGAAGGAGGGAAACCCGGTGCCAGCATTAGCCTACTCTTAACGAAGAGCACCAAGGGGGCCAACAGCTTAACGTCCCTTCCGAAGGATGGAACGCTGAATTTGCGCGGTCTCCTCAAACCACACATACAGGGTGCCGAGAAACCTGAAACCCTCCGTAATGTAAAAAAATTAATTAGGAATATAATAAAGGATTTTAAAAAAGTAAAAAACAACTAAAGAATCCATATTTATCAATAAATTACAAAAAAATATTTTAATGCCGTTTTTTTTAATATATAAAATTACAGAATTTTGCCTGCCTGGTATTTTATTAGTTTTTGAAAAAGCACTGTCTATTCAAGTAACCCTCATGCACTTGTAGGGTCACAGGTCAAATTCAGCATGCAGTAGAAGGAATATCAAAATATGCACTCGGAAATGTTTACGGTAACGTGATTCGTAGTTTACACTTATGTGTATGTCATAACGACACACATTCGCCATTTTTTTAATCTTACTAACAAACATGTATTCCCAAATGCGTTTCATCTCGAGCGCACCGTGTTTTTTCCTCACCGAAGAGATCTACAAAAAAATAACCTTTGTGTTTATTCACTCAGGTGACGAACAGTCCGTGAGGAAGACGACGCCTTTCGGAGAACAAAACAGATAAATAAAAAAATGTGTAGAATATTGTTTAAGTGGAAGCAAAAATATAACAAAAACATCGAGCTTAGAAAGAGACAGAGAGTCGAGTCCGTCGAGGGAATGAGAAAAGAAGCAAGGGAATAAAAACCTTTCGTTTCCCTCGTTATTCATTATATACTCGAGAAACCCCCCCTCCCCCCCCCCCCACACACACACGAGGAGGTCGGAAACTTGGGAATTTTACGACTGCCGAGCGAACGGTAAATAAATTATGGCACGGGACTTCTCTGACTCGGAAGAAAAATGTTATTTTTTATACGACGGGAGAGGAAAAATTGAAGAAATTTCGGGACTGGGGAAATCGTCCACTTCGAGAGGGCGGAGAGCTACGGGAGACGGAGAAAATAAAATGAAACAACGATTTCGGTCTCCCGCGCGTCCTTGCGGCTCATATAGACACGCCATGTATGTCAATAGATAAAGAACATAAGGAAGGAAAACAAATAAATTTATGATGCGGGGAAAGAGAGAGAGGGGGGGGGGGTGGAAAGAAAATTGTGAGAGTTTGCGGAAAAAGTCCCTTCATCGGGCCGGAAGTCATCACGGGTTAAAAATGCATCCTTTCGCGTGCGGGACAGAATTGTAGGGAGAAAGGAGCAGGCTCTTTCTCTTCGGAAGTAAAAGGGACGCGGTCTCCCGTAAGATAAATTGAGATGAGGGCAAGGAGAGACGAGGGAGGAGGGTAAGAAAGGCAGGGAAAGCGAATCTTTCCCTCGATAATATTTTGGAGAATGCTTCTTGGTGAGAGGAATATGTCTTAAGGATGCCGCATTGTGCGAAAGAACGACCCCCTCCTTCCTCCTCTAATGATGCTGAAGATGCTGATTTAAGAAAAACGTAATTGCCAAGTGGAGTAGAAGGAAAGGGGAAGGATGATTAAAGGAAAATCCTCTCCTGAAAATGCGGGTTGATATCTTCGCATATGAAAATTTTTCATTACGCAAAGATATTTAAAACTATACGGATAAAAAAGAACTAGGGATGTGGAGAGAGAGAGAATGGAAGCAATACCTATACAATGAAAGTGAGAAGTTTATACGGTAAACTTTCGTTTCGGCTGGCTCGGGACAGCCTATTCCGGTTGACCGATATGCCTATTTGCGAATACCATAGTAACTTCCAAAGGAATAGTTTTGGTAAATATTCAGGTGGTAAAGAAAACAATTGACGAGGAATAAGTTTAGAGTTTAGTAACTCAAGCAATGCCGTATGGCGTAGTAACGCCTTTATTATATGGAGCAAAAATCCTCAACCGGTGTGCCGCGAGAAAGGCCCTAGTGTGCTGCAAATTTCGAATATTTTTAATTTTCATTAAAGCGTTTTTAACGAAGAAAAGTCACATAAGTTTTATTATCCAAGGAACTTATCCTGATACTGCGAGAGGATCAGACCTTAGAACCGAGATGCACAACTCAGAAGCTGGCACGGGCCAAAATCGACCTCGATCGTACCTAGGCGGGCCACGCCATGAAATATTTGTACATAAAAAATTTAAGTGCACTATTGTAGATTCAGTAATTACCATAAAAATTTTACATTCAATTTTTATGCGACAAAAATGAGCTGAAAAACGAATATAATTTACTTACTCAATGGGAGAGGACTGAAGAGAATTGCAGAGAATGTTAGATAGCATGCATGATACCACAGTGAGGATGGACTTAAGGATAAATGTGGCCAAAACCAAGGTAGTTGTGTTCGATCGGGAGAATGAGGTGAACGACTTTCAATTTAGCATAAATGGTGGAACGATTGAGGTAGTGGATGAATTTGTATACCTTGGTAGAATGTTTAGTAAAAATGGTAGAGTAGATGGGGAAATCAAAAAGAGAGTGAATGCTGGTAGAAAGGTGGCAGGGAGTGTGTGATCGATTGCAAAGAATGAATGGTTGTCAAAAGAAGCGAAAATGTCTGTATACAAGAGTGTTTTAATGCCTACCTTGCTGTATGGCAGTGAAACATGGGTGTGTCAGGAGAAGCATAAAAGTAATTTGAATGCGGTTGGGATGGGATACATGAAAAGAGTTTGTGGAAAATCTAGGAGGGACAAAGTAAGGAATAATTGGGTGATGAACGAATG
The DNA here is from genome assembly GCA_028673005.1 of Tanypteryx hageni. Taxonomy (NCBI): domain Eukaryota; kingdom Metazoa; phylum Arthropoda; class Insecta; order Odonata; family Petaluridae; genus Tanypteryx; species Tanypteryx hageni. The sequence continues at coordinate 47,838,603 of CM054117.1, forward strand.
TGGTATGAAAGCTAGTGTGGCAGATTTGTATGAGAGAGGTCTGCTGAGGTGGTTCGGGTATGTAGAAAGAATGGAGGAGAGTAGAATCACCAAACAAATATTTGAAGGAAGAGTGAATTGCGAGAGAGGGAGAGGCAGACTGCGCAAGACTTGGTTGGATGTGGTTAGTGAGACTCTGAGAAAAAGGGACGTAAAAAGTATGAGGAATAAAAGGAAATGTGCGACTCAGTGTATGAGTGCAAGTGAAGCAAAAGCAGTGTGCAAGGATAGAAGTGTGTGGAAGAAGCATGTGGTGATGAGTTGGTAATTGGCAGACATATGGCATGGCTTACCCCGCAAGGGAAAGCGTCAAGGTGTGTTGTTGTTGTTATGGGAGATGTTGCACTGTTTTTCTCTCGCCATTCCACTTAAATCCGGTGTAATACTGGTAGTTGCTGTTCTTAGAATGTCTCTTAAACTCTGATCTGTCAATACTAAACGTAATGGAGCTTTGTTTAATTTTATAGGAGAATGTTTGTTCACATGCGAAAAGTATCAATTACAAATTTTACGGGTATTTTTTACGAAAAAGGATAGCATCAGCTGAGCTAAATCGTGCCCGGCTACAGAAAATGATTCGGCCGGCCACATTTGGTCCGCGGGCCGTATGTTGTGCTCCCCTGCCTTAGAAGCTATCTTGCACTTACGCTTAAATTTGTTATGGTACCTTTTGATGTATTTTGGAAAAAAGCTTCAATATCTGAATGTGCAGTCGATGTGTTGCTCCAATTTCCAATTACGCATTTTTTTGCAAATTAAGATTTTCGTCAATGTACCTTATTAAAAACGTTTAATGAATCTAGACGAAGAATTTCGTGTAGCTCTTTCTACTATCGAGACAATCACAAAGCGTATTTGTTCGAAAAGGCAAGCTTAATTTTCCAATGAGGAGAGTAATATTTTTAAATTGTTAAATTATGTATGGTGTTCATTTACAATAAAACTAGTTGAATTAACCCTTTTAAAACGGACTTTGTAATCAAACAAACGGCTGAGTTATTGGGCGCCTTATGAGAGATTGAAATCACCCTCTGGAGTCGAGCCGAGGAAGTTTATTGAAAGTTTTTTATATCATTCGCTATTGGTACGTGACCGTATCAATCCTACCAAATTTCGTTAAATTGGCTAAAGAATCGCCTGAGATATTGAGCGTTACGGTCAGAATGACAAAGAGAATTAGGATTTTATTATTAACTGATTATCCAATCTACTAAATATTATTTGACCAATCATAACAATCTGATATACTTACAATTTTTACTTGTTTTATTGTTTCTTCTTTAAAAATATGTATTAACGCAATGAAATTTATTAGGGGTGGTTATATGTGCCGCGATTTTTAAGCATGCATGCAGGTGTGCCGTGGATCGAAAAAGATTGAGAAGCACTGAGGTAGAGGACAAGATAATACCGCGTTTACCTACGTATGCACGTAAAACATCTTTAAAGTTAGGAGTTTTAAAAATTTAGGCTAATTGAAATTCCGGTCAATCGAAATTTTGATTAATCGTAATTCGGGCAATTCTAAATCCCGGTTATTCGATATTCGGATAAACGTGAGTTTACTGTACGAGTTTTCGGTGCTTGCATAATGCAAGCGCTTATAAAATATCACCATACACCAAGATTTAAACTCGTAAATAAAGCAACGCGATCTCCAGGGCAACAGCACTTCAGCCACGTGGATCCTACATGTATTAGATAATAAATATTTCTCAAAAAACTGCGAAACACAACACTAAAATACTTTTTACGTTTTACTAAATTTCGTGTGTTAGTATAATGACGTCATCCGATGTTTACATCGTAGTTTAAAATCAATGGCATAATAATATATAAGTAGGAAAATAATTTTCATTTTCTGCTAAATTAAATCATGTATCCGGAATTTCTAAATTCTCTGGCAATCAGCTTCCCGTCCAAGTTTTCCAACTTCAAGTTTCATGACTCAGATCGCCCTTTTTAAGCAATAACTATAATAATAATTAAGACAATGGCTTATATATTATACTAAAATTTATGTAAAAATTAGGATATTTTGTGTGTTACGACTATGGTCTCATCATCCATGCCTTTTAGTACGTATCCGGATAAAATGATTAATTTAAAATTATCACGTCATCATATGTATTTGTTGTTGGCTGAAATCAAATGGATTGTAATGCAGTCTAAGCATTAAATCAATGCTCTTGAAGTATGGAAAATCAATTTCCATTGAAAGGCATTGGTGTCGTTGCTACGGTAATTAATATTATATTGTTGAAAACTGAAAATCTTTTCATAATTTTATGATTAAAATCTAATTTTTACGCAAACTCAGCATGGATTTGAATTCTGTCTTCAAGAAAAATAAACTTCATTCTTTTGTATCTTAATTTTAAATAATTTAAAAAAGCAACTTTATATAGCCCTGCACAGTTTTAAATGCTTTTCTTATGGGTGTTTAAAATTGAACTTTCGGATCAAAAACACCCCTTAAATATAACTTTTTGTAAAATGTAGGATTTTTCCAGAGGTTGTAACCAATGACCTATATTCATGCCAAATTTCAGCACTGTAGTACTTCTAGAAGTACCTTAGGTTTTATATGATATATATATCCTATATATGTAGGAAGCAGCTATTTATAATGATATAAAAGTGATGAAGATGGAGAGAACTGAAGAAAAAATAGAAAGTATAATTGATGAGCATATATAAGCACTGGGGGAAATAGAGACAGAGGGAGTTAATGGAGTGAACAGTAAAAGTGAGAGGAGAAAGTGGGAGAAATAGGGGAGGAAAAGAAGGGACGAAAGAGGAAGGATGGGAAAATTGAAGGACATAGAGATGGAGAGACGCAACTACGAGAGAACTGGGTCATAAAAGATCGTAGTGAACAATAAATGTATATTAACACAGGGCAAAGCAGAGAATAATACCCATAAGGGTTTAGTATATTGGCTTAATGGCGCTGTTGTTTCCCTGCTGACGTTGCACCTTGTGGAAAAAGACAATCGGGAGAATAATAGAGGCGACGTACTAAAACGTTTTGTGTCTCCGTTACCTCTTTATCCCTATCCACCCCACCGTCGAGGAGGAGGTCTACGAGCGTATCTCGAGAAGATGGCGATTTTTTTCAAGGTCCATGCGGTAAATTTTGTTTATTTATTCTCTCGTAAGTCCTTACAAAAAAACAAAGTTTCTCTTTGAGACGCGATACATCCTATGCCACACACAATTCTCGAAGTGTAAGAATATGAAAAAATGCTTTATCATCATTCTTAATTTCTTCGGCGCGGGTGGAGAAACCGAGACCTAGATTTCAACCTGAGAATTGAACTAAAATGTGCGACTTAAAAGATGGAGTCATTTATGGGATTTTCTTGACTCGGGATGAAGTTTTGATGGAGCCTGGTCTCTACGGAGAAAGTAATTTTGTCGCCTCTCGTAAACCTGGAATCCTAACATTTCGGAAGCTCTTGAAATCCGGTACTCGTCGCAAATCGCTCAATCGTCTCTCTTTAGACTTTCATCATTTGCTTACTAGTACTACTTTGCATCGTTATTATTTGTACATAAAATGAAATTTATGGGTATATTTCATCTTGAATTATAGATAGGTGATTTTTTTAACGGTTTTTCTTAGGAAGACCTGTTATGACTCAGATAATCATTGGTCCTTTAATATTTAATAGTTATTCTTTGGCATAGAAGCGTTAATGATGTTAGATGTCTGGTCTTTGAACAAAACCTCACGGACTTTAAATAAAATTCGTTGTAATAGCATAAACAGAACTGGCGGTGTAAGAATATAATATATATATATATATATATATATATATATATATATATATATATATATATATATATATATATGATATCCTTCCGCCGACCTAGGAATCTTGGCGACCTGCTATGGCGCAAGGAACTCCCCACCGGTTTTCCACCTTCCCCCGCAGGGTCCTTCCCTTGTAAAAGACCACGTTGCCTCACTTGCCCCATCTTAGATACTTCTTCCTCATTTACCAGCCCCGTTACCCAAATCTCCTATCCTATCTTATCCCGCAGCACTTGCACCTCCAAAAACGTAATATATCTTCTTACCTGCACACAATGCCCTGCGTTCTACCTAGGCCTCACAACCACACCCCTTAACATCCGCATGAACGGCCATAAGAATAGCGTCTCTCTTAAGCGCCCCCTTCCGGTGGCCGACCATGCGTTAACCCACTCCCTTCCCTTCAATAGCTACTTCACAGTAAAAACTATTCGTGCTCTTTCAAGTAGTTTCCCCGCGCCACAACTCCGTCAATGGGAACTAGCCATATTGACATCCTCCGCTCCCTCTCCTTACCAGGTTTAAACCTTCGCTAACACTACCACTCCAATCACCCTTATTTCCTTTCCCCTTACCCCTCTTTCCCCTTCCCCTTACCCCTCTTTTCCCGAACCCCTACCTCCAGTGTTACACTTATTTTAGTCTTCGTTTTTCTCTCGCTGAAGAAGGGCGTGTGTTGCCCGAAAGCTCCAAATTACAAGCCTTCCTCTATCGCTGTGGACGTCCACCACCGTATGGTAAGTGTTCACTGGCTCCTTCCTATCCCTCTCGTTGCATTTATTTTATCATACTATTTCTTTTTCCGTATCGTTATATATATATATATATATATATATATATATATATATATATATATATATATATATATTAACTAAAGGAAAAGAAAAGGTATTGATGAGGGTGGCAACAAGGTGTTGAGGGAAGCCCAGCGGACACTTACCAAGTTGAGGACCAAGCTGGTAGGCTGCTGGGGGCGTCGAAGAGACACGGAAAACACACGAACACAAAAACACACGCAAGCTTATCGGGCCTATGCCCTTCTTCAGCGAAAGAGTAACGTAAAGTGACACACTGGGCGGGGAATGACAGGGTGATGTGGGAAGGTTGATGATTGGAGGAGGTGGGGAGTAGGAGGGGTGGATAGCCAATAAAGAGGAAGTGTGGTAAGGGAAAGTGCGAATAACTACAAAGTAACAAGGAGACATTGTAAGGGGGCTAATAGGGTTAGCGGAGGTTGAGGCCAGGCGGAGAGAAAGAGTCGAGAAGATGGATATGTGCTAGTTCCCAGTGTCGGAGAAGGGGGGCAGGAGTGTCATAGGGTAAAGCGCGAATAATCCTAACATTGTAGCAACTATTGAAGGGGACATTGTGGGTATTAGCATGTAATGCAACTGGGAGGGGGCGTCTGAGAGAAACGCTATTCCGGTGACAGTTCATTCGGATGTTTAACGGATTGCTGGTGAGGCCTACGTAAAACGCGGGACAAAGGGTGCAGGTAAGGAGGTAAATGACGTTACGGGTGGTGCAGTTGCTTCTGGAGGTGATGGGGTAGGTGATGTTGGTGGAGGGACTCGAGAAAGAAGATGAAGGTAGGTGGATAGGGCAAGTGAGGCAGCGAGGTTTTCCGCAGGGGTGGGAGCCTATTGCAAGAAGCGTGGTAGAAGTGGGAAGTTCCTTCCTCCACAAGATATTTCCCAAATTTGGGGGCCGGCGGAAGGAGAGGAGCGGAGGATTGGCAAAAAGGTTGATAAAGTGGGACTGATGGGAGGAAGAGGTAAGAATTGGGTGGGCAGCATGAAGGATTGTTTTGAGAGCTTCGTGGATACCAGGAAGGAAAAGTGTCGTAAGAGTGAGTGGAGGGGTAGATGCAGGAATAGTGGGTGTGTGAGGATGAGATCCATTGTGGGTAGGCGTCATCGCCCTATGGATCTGTTCGCGGACCAAGACTGGAGGGTAACCACGTTTGAGAAGAGCATCCTCGAGGACAGAGTAATACTCTAGAAGGGATGCTCTATCGGAACAAAGCCTCCATCCTCGACGAGCAAGGGCATAGGGGATAGAGGTTTTGGTATGAAGGGGATGGCAGCTATCAAAGTGGAGGTATTGGAGGCTGTTGGTGGGTTTGATGTGAACACAGGTGCGGATTTGGCTGTCTTGAAGGTAAAGATCGACATCCAGGAATGTGATGTGGGAGGTAGAGGATTGGTGGGTGAAGGACAGTGAAGGATGGGAGGAGAGACGCGAGAGAAAGGAAAGGAGAGAGTCAGGTCCATGCGTCCAAATGAGGAAGACATCGTCGATGTATCTCAGCCACAAAAGTGGTCTGAGTGGAACGTTGAGGAAGAGTCTTTCCCATTCTCCAAGGTAGCAATTGGCGTATGAAGGCGCCATTCGGGTGCCCATCGCAGTGCCTCTAATTTGAAGGTAGTGACGACCATCGAAAGAGAAGTTGTTCAATTTGAGCACCATTGCTGCCAAGTCTAGTAAGAAATGGGAGGAAGGTCTTGCGTCGGGTGGTCTTGAGTCCAGGAGTTTACTAAGGGCAGAGAGTCCATCATCGTGGGGGATGTTTGTATAGAGGGAACAGACATCGATAGTGGCCAAAATGGTATTGGGTGGGAGAGGAAAGGGGAGGTGTTTGAGACGTTTGAGAAAGTGGTTAGTGTCTTGGATGAAAGAAGGGAATTGACGAATGAGAGGTTGTAGGTGGGAGTCAACGAAGGCGGAGATGCGTTCTGTAGGGGAATTAAAGCTGGCAACAATGGGGCGGCCGGGGATGTTGAGTTTATGGATTTTAGGGAGAAGGTAGAATGTGGGTGTGCGGGGTTTGTTGGGATCATTAGAGCAATGGCGGAATCGGAAAGGCCTTCCTGTTTGCCTGAGGAATGAAGATAGGACGAAATTTGGTAGAAGTGGTGGTCTGTGGGGTTGGAAGTAAGGTGATGGTAAAAGGTTTCGTCAGAAAGTTGGCGCTCGGCTTCCTCGTTATATTTGGCGCGATCCATCACAACCATTGTTGTGCCCTTGTCGTCAGGGAGGATGATGATATGGTCAAGATGTTTGAGTGTGGAAATGGCATGCCTTTCACGTCTGGTAAGATTATCTGTATGGTCGATAAGATCGGAAAAGTTAGGTTGGGAGATTCTGGAAAGGATATAATTGAGGTATTGTTCGACCGGGTGTAGGGAAGGAAGGGTGGGTGGAATGTATTGGGAAAGAGGTTTGAAGATGGAAAAGGTAGGTGGTAGGCCGGGAGGGAGTTTTGGGTTGGCAGAGGTGAGAGAGTCTTCTTTGGGAGGGTTAGTTTTTAGACGTAGTGTGCGGGCAAAGGACTGGACGTCGGCAAGGAGGCGAAAATGATCAAATTTGGTGGTGGGACAAAAGGAAAGGCCGCGTGAGAGGAGTTCATTCTCGGCAGGGGTAAGTACGTGGGAGGAAAGGTATATATATATATATATATATATATATATATATATATATATATATATATATATATATATATAATGCACTGGTGGTGTAGTGGTTAGCGTGTCGGCTTTCTATTGCAAAGTTCGGGGGTTCAAACCCCTCGAATGGAGGTTTTATTAAAAAAAAAAAACTATCATCAGTGCCTGGCAGTAGGCAGCAGTACTGTCAGTATGGTATAGAGCCGAAAACAAATGATGTTGGTTGGGTCTATATCCAATACAGCTGTAGGCGTGATCAGGACGATTTGAACGGCTACAGTACTGCGATGTGGAAAGCAAGAGGGAAACTACCACATTACAATCCCTAGTAAAAGATTATATATGGTTGGACAATATGAGTTCTCTCGAGGTAAAACAATCCGGAGGTAAAATAGTCCCCCAATCGGATCTCCGGGCGGGGACTGCCTTGAGGAAAACATTTGTCGAAAGTAAATTACGAATAGGGACTTGGAACGTAAGAACTATGAGAAAGGCAGGAAAGCTAGAGAACTTGAAAGAAGAAATGAGAAGAAATAGAGTTGACATTATAGGGCTAAGCGAAACTAGATGGGAGGGAGAAGGACAGTTCGACTCGGAAGAATTCACGGTAGTTTATTCTGGAGGAAATAGTGGGGAAAGGGGAGTAGATCTGGTACTTAGGAAAGATATGATGAAAAGCGTGACAAAGATAATAGCAACGAACGATAGACTGATGGCAATAAAGCTAAAAGCAGTCCCAGTGGACATGCTGATAATCCAGGTATATATGCCAACGTCAGCTCATGACGATGAAGAAATAGATGAGATCTATGAGCAAATTAATGAAATTTACGAAGAAGACGGAAGAGGAAAGATAAACTGCATAATAATGGGAGATTGGAACACCATAGTCGGAGAAGGACAGGAAGAAAATGTTGTCGGGCAATACGGACTTGGGAAGAGAAATCGAGGAGGGGAGAAACTCGTAGAATTCTGCATCAATAATGACCTTGTAGTGACTAATACATGGTTCATAAACCATAAACGAAGGTTATACACATGGAAAAGCCCAGGAGATAGAATGAGATGCCAAATAGATTACATCCTTGTAAAACAAAGATTCAGGAACAGCATAAAGAATGCCAAGGCATTGCAAGGAGCAGACATTGATTCAGATCACAGCCTTCTAATAATTGACGTGAGTACAAAGCTCAAACAAATAAGAAAGACGAGAAGAGAAAGACAGACCTGGGACCTAGAAAAACTGAAAGAAAGGCAGGATGTAGTCAGCATGAAGTTGGAAGAAAACCTAAGAAAGTTGGAAAACAAACCGAAGACCGTTGATATAGAATGGGATGAAATTAAAACCAGTATCAAGGATACCTTGAATAAAGAGATTGGAAAACAAGAGAAGAAAATCAGAAAACCATGGATCACGAAGGAAATGCTGGAGAAAATGAATGAGAGACGAAAATGGAAAAACGTTAACAGTGAAGAAGGTAGAGCCAACTATAGGCGTATAAACAATGAGTTGAGAAGGGTAACAGATAAAGCTAGAGAAAATTGGATAAAAGGAAAATGTGATGAAATAGAACAAATGGAGAAGTTAGGACGGTACGATATGATGTACGCTAGGGCACTGGAATTAGAAGATAAGAAGTCTAATGGAATTTGTGGTAAAGGAATTATGAATACGGATGGGAAGATAGTCTCAGAAACAAAGGATGTAGCACAGGTATGGGAAGAATACATTAAGGAATTATACAGCAAACAGGCAGGAGCGGCAAAAATAGAACTAGAAAATGAGGAAAACATTGAAGAAGACAACTTAGGACCAAGTATTATGGAGAGCGAAGTAGAAAAAGCGATAGTGGAACTAAAGAAGGGGAAAGCCACGGGCAGCGATGGAATACCAGCTGAGATACTTGAAGTCATAGGATCAGAAGGACTAAAAGCGATCACGAAATTAATTAATAAGATTTACGACACGGGAGAGTGGCCTCAGGATTTCCTAGAAGTAACAATGATCCCTCTAAAGAAGAAGCCAAAGGCAATGCAGTGTAAAGATTACAGAACGATAAGCCTTCTGTCACACACATCGAAGATCATCACGAGGATTCTTAATAAAAGGCTGGAGAAAAAGGCTGAAGAAATAATAGGGGAAGATCTAAAGAAGGGGAAAGCCACGGGCAGCGATGGAATACCAGCTGAGATACTTAAAGTCATAGGATCAGAAGGACTAAAAGCGATCACGAAATTAATTAATAAGATTTACGACACGGGAGAGTGGCCTCAGGATTTCCTAGAAGTAACAATGATCCCTCTAAAGAAGAAGCCAAAGGCAATGCAGTGTAAAGATTACAGAACGATAAGCCTTCTGTCACACACATCGAAGATCATCACGAGGATTCTTAATAAAAGGCTGGAGAAAAAGGCAGAAGAAATAATAGGGGAAGATCAATTCGGTTTCAGAAAAGGACGAGGAACTAGAGATGCTATAGGAGTAGTTAGAATCATATCAGAAAGGGCAATAGAATACAGTCAAGATATCTGCGCATGTTTCGTAGACTGGCAGAAGGCCTTTGATAGAGTAAATTGGGTAAAGTTGATGAAGATATTAAAGGATATAGGTGTAGACTGGAAAGACAGGAGACTGATTAGGAATCTATATGAGAATCAAGTTGTAAAGGTCAGGTTTGAGAATGTGGACACCTGCGGAATAAATATCGGTAGAGGAGTAAGACAAGGCTGCTGCCTATCGCCAACCCTATTCAATATATATGGAGAAAGTCTAATGCAAGAAGCTTTAGAAGGCACAGGGTATTTCAAAATTGGAGGAAGGATTATAAGAACAGTGAAATACGCAGATGATCAAGTACTTCTAGCAAGAAAGGAAGAGGAGCTACAAAAATGATAAATGGACTAGTGATAACAGGTAGAAAATACGGTATGGAAATAAATACAGAAAAATCCAAGGTCATTCGAATATCGGGTAAAGAAGAGAATCTGAACATAACTATTGGGGGAAAGCCATTAGAACAAGTTTCAGAATATAAATACCTTGGAAGTATCATAACACGAGAGGCAAAATGTACGGATGAGATCAGAAATAGAATAGGAAAAGCAAAAGCGGCTTTCAGGAGAAAGAAACAACTACTTACAGGGAATATAAGGGAAGATATCCGCAAGAAGTTGATAAAATGCTACGTATGGAGTATAGCATTGTATGGGGCAGAAACATGGACGCTATGGAAAAATGACATCAAATACTTGGAAAGCTTTGAAATGTGGACTTGGAGGAGAATGCTGAAGATAAAATGGACAGATAGAATGAAAAACGATGAAGTGCTACGAAGAATAGGAGAGAAGCGAATGATTATACAGACTATCAGAAAGAGGAAGGCTAACTGGGTTGGACATTACCTGAGGAGAGAGAGTATGATTAAAGACGTGTTAGAAGGAAAACTAGATGGGAAAAGGGAAAGAGGTAGGAAAAGGTTTCAGCTGATAGACGATTTGAAAGGGAAAGAGAGTTATCAAGATATAAAGAGGACAGCGGAAAATAGGAGTATATGGAGAACCAGGTTTAACCAAGAATAATCACGGACCTGTCTACGGACAGACTACCTATGATGATGATGATATATATATATGGATGTCAACAAGGTGTTGTGATGAGGAAACCCAGTGAACACTCACCAATCAGACGACTTCAGGTTGGCGAGGCCCCGGGGATGTCGAAGCGACACACGTAAAAGAACACTAAAACACAGAAACATCACAAACGTATAAGCTTTCGGAACTACTCCTTCGTCAGCTACAGTCATCACAACACCTTGTTGACATCAATATATCTATTTTACCTTTCCTTTCCCGTAATATGTTATATGACTTTGTCTGGTTATAGTTCTCAAATTCACTCTCAAGGAATCAAGGAAGAGATGTTTTTACATTAATTTTAATGTTACATGGTGATTTTTTCATACACACACGCAAACGCACACACATATATGCTTGCGGAAGAGGAAAGGTAAATGGGATTAGTAGATGGCAACGAGTTGTTGGGATAAGGAAGCCCAGTGAGCACTCACCAATAAGATGACTGCAGGTTGGCGAGCTGCTGGGTGTGTCGAAGTGACACGTAAAATGAACACAAAGAACACGGAAGATTTCGGGGGCGATCCCTTCGTCAGCAAAGGAGAGAGACAACTGATGGCGATGTCAATGAGTTGAGGCATAGGGGTGGAAGGGTAGTGCGGAATAGTCGGGGGTTGGGAAATGGCAGAAAGGGAGTGAAATGCTAGCGAAGGTTGAGGCAAGGGGGAGTGAAGGAGTTTAAAATATGAATATGTGCAAGCTCCCACTGACGGAGTTGGGGAGCCGAAGCATTATCGGGGAGAGCGCGAATGGCCCTCGCCGTTAAACTTGTAACTCGTGACCTGCACCCGTACTTATAATATAGATACCGTAGAGAAAGCATTAAATACGCCATTACCAACGGGAACTGCTATTGTAACGTTACTGCACCGCTTTTTGATCGGTCTCGGCTATGACCATTTTCGAGAAAAGGGTAGAATTAGTATTAAACTCGTGTTAGCGGGTGTGCGGAGGTTTGCTATGGTATTCCCGCGTTTCCTCATCCATTTTTGCGCATAATTGCCTACGTGCATTGACTGAAAAGCATGTTTCTTGACTGAGTGTTCTAATATTATATAGATATAAACTGACTGTGGGGAAAGTTTACTCTCTTACCCTACTGAAGACCCCCCCGCGACCCTGATTTGGGTTACGACCCGATTATATTATATATTACATTATATCATATCATATATCATATCATAATTCATATCATATATCATATCATCTATCATATCATATATCATATCATATATCATATCATATATCATATCATATATCATATCATATATCATATCATATATCATATCATATATCATATCATATATCATATCATATATCATATCATATATCATATCATATCATATCATATATCATATCATATTATATTATATTAAAGTTAGTTTTTTTACTAAAGAGAAGTACTTTTTTACTCCAAATTTGTTCAAATTAAAGTTGTATCCTCCATCTGTAAGCATGTTTGCATATTGAATATCATTATCAGAGTAATTATTTCTGGGGTGTAATAATAATTCTTTGCCAAGGATTTTATTGATATCAGAGCTAACATCATCATCTTCATTACTGCCCGAAATACCGTGTTTAGGACACGGTGGATTTTTGGCACAAATTCTAGGTAACTCCAATGCAGCTGCGTATAGGACAGATATGTACCATAACAACTTTATCTGTGCCACGTCTATTTTGCGTGCTGTTCGTATGCAGGTTTTTAAATCAGCCAAACGACTAAACATTGAAGAATTCAAAGTGGCGTGAGCACTCGTGTCATGGTTTTTATTACAGAAACCAATTATCAGTCCGCCGACGGAAATTTTAATTCGATTTTTGGCGGAGAATAACTGACGAAATAATACGAGGATTTGGATAGTACCATCGATGATATATTGGCCCAATTTTTTTACTACCATTTCAGTGATTAAGTATTTCTCGGATTTTAATTTACGATTATCAAATATGTTTCCGTTATACACGCATAGGGCATGTGTGTTTGTGGATTTTGTTACTCCTGTTGTTAAGGTTCCATGGTCCCTTCCGTGTATACTTTTGTTTTTTACGACAAAAATTTGTATTTTTCATTGTTATAAAATAAAGTTATCGTAATATGTAGATATAATCCTGCTGACTTTTGATTTCGGGAAAAATTATGTCTAGGAAACACACCGTTCCTGAGCCCCAAAATTTTGAAAAACTTACGTCCTATATTTTTTACAATATTTATGTAATCGCACTTTTCACATATTGCAGAACTTTCTCAAAAATCCCTATAAAGGAAATTATCAGATTCGGAGGCATTTTTGAAGGCATAAAATCCATGGTATAGTTCCGCGCGAGCACGTAAACTAACGGAACCCATGAGAGAACTAATCGATTTCTCCGAACGAAAACCAACTTGGAGAGAACTTACTTCGCGGAAGTTTCGTCGAATATCGATAAGCACCTGGGAAGCGAATCGTAACTTCCTCCCAAAACGGCTTAATGATAATATCTATAGATTCCCTAGGAGGTCTACTACTAACCCTCCTCACGCAAAGCGTTATTGAAACTGAAAAAATATAAATATTTATAGGATGACGACGGTGACTTCAGGTTTGAGGAAGTTCTTCCTTGGGGATTAAGTTAGAGCTGGGGTTCTCCGGATTGGAGGGGGGGGGGGAGAGGGTTGCCGGAGTATAATTTCCGGGGTGTGCATTAGCATAATAATAAGAGAGTCTTGGGGAGTTTTGGAATCTGGCAGTGTCAAATCTCTTTTCCAGATTGCCGAAGACTGTCACGGGGGTTCAGTGGAGAAGGGGAGAGGAGCGGCAGGTAAATAGGCTTATACTCAGAAATTGACTCCTTCACTCATCGCGAGATTACTAGCTTCGAGATTCGGAGTTCATACAAGAAAGTCGGGTACCCTGATATATATTTTTTCGCGTGGTCGTGTTCTTTTTCCATTATATGGGATCCCAGTAAATTCCTAGGGGTGTAAAGGAGATTGGATTTAGATAGACCTTTTAATTTATAGGCCGGTAAAAAAGGTATTCACTCAAAATTTTGTCGAAATGAGAACACGGCGCGGAATAAATTAAAAGGGATAATATGCTCTGCAAAAGGATATGCAAAGCATTGAACGATACAGAGCTTATACATAAAGCAAACGAAAGGAGAAAAAAGGCTTGAAATATGGTTCAAATTGATCTTCTGTCTTTCTAATAGCCATAAAAAAGTTGTTGACATAATCAGTGGTGTTTCAGCATCTATAATTTGTCAACCATGAGACAAGCTAGATGATTCTCTCTATTCAGGCTTCAAACAAACAAATACATTTAACTTTGCTGAAACTAAATGAGATGTAACATCATCAAAATGCGTAGAGACTAATATTATTATGCAATTAACAAAAATGTAGTTTTTCTAGCCTCCATTTGGATAATGAGCATGTCGTCTCTTGAGATTGCCGAGGTTTACAAGGTTTTACAGCTCTTAATTTCTTAAGGTTCCAGAGCATCATGAATGTCGCCGGAATATAATTTCGTAGTTTTTATTTTCCATAATCAATCCCTCTACCGGAGAGAATATTAAATAGCCAGGAAATTATAAATCGTGGAAACTAAAATCCCTTCCTGACCTTACTCTCATGATTGTATTTTTTTTAATACCAGAAAGCAAATTTCCGGCTGATTTAGAGTTTTTAAAGAACGATCCTAGAAAAAATGCTAATTATCACTGTCTTTTTGTTCTTATAACATTTGTTACAAAGTTTTTAGAACAGGGCACAGTCTAAGGTGATAATTCTGAAAAAAAACTCAGCGAAACATTTTACTATAGAAAACGAACTGGAAGCCGAAATTTACAATTGATTTTATTTACCGATTCAGTATGTGTTACTGCTCCATTACTAACAATGAAAATAAAGTGTTTTGTTGAATTTGAAAAAAAAATAAAAAAATTGTCCCTTTTCAGATTACGAGAACGACATTAAGGGACTATAGGCATTAATTTTCTTACTTAACAGTCAAAATTTTCTGATTACAGAAAAAAACCCTGTCGGTATATTTTTTAAAAATCCTGCATCTTACATGCAATTAAAAAAACGAAACCAACCTCATTTTTGAGATTTTTTTCTCGCGACGAAGTATCACAAAAGTTATAAGGGCTGCTACAAAGGCCTTTTATGGATCCCGTTAACAAAAGAATGCCTACAGGCCCGCCCAATTAAGGAAGACGGTAAATGGGAACATTGAAAAGCGCCATCTTGTTCGGCTGGGAGCACGTGGGGTCTCTCAATCCAGGGCTGACAATCTAATTAAGAGGCTTTCCCATCTATAGGGGCACAGCCTTAGAACTCCCCTCTTTTCTCTCTCTCTCTCTTTCGCTTCGTATCTCTTCTTCTCTGACACATTCTCTACAACTCCGTCGCTACGATTCTCTTGAAAGACCTTCATTTCAGTGATACTCCTTTGCCCTCTTACTCATCTATTTTCTTATTCCAAGAGTACTTGAACGAGTAAAGCGAAGCATCTGGTGAGAAACCAAGAATTAAGTATTTTTAAGCGTGTAATTCAACTGGTAAAATGAATTCGGGCTCGGGAAGAAACTGGTAAAATGCTGCGCGGGACACAGCTTTGTGTTGTCGGAAACTTGGACGCTGAGGATGAATGTTATTGAATATTTGGAAGGTTTTGAAGTGTGGCGACGAGGAGGATTTCTTAAAATAAACGGATGATGTAAAAAAAATGGAAATTAGAATATGGATTCATGGATAAGCATTTAAATATATAAAATAACGAAAATAAACTGATTATCTCAAGGTATCTTCAATAGCCATGACAGGGTTATGAAAATTGCTATTGGAGATTCCTAAGAGAACTACTTGATTTTTCGATTTTGATCCTCAAGTGCTTATTCCTCAATTGGTTTTCAGCCGCAAAACGAGTTCGTTATTTTTCCAGTTAAGAATATGGGTGAAAATAAGATGAAAGAAAGCAAACTGGGTCGAGCATTACCCGAGGGGAGATTGTATGATTTAATGAAGGAAATGATTTCAACTGACAAACGAATAAAAGTGGAAATGGAGTAATCAAGAAATGAAAGATGTTGCGAAGGACAGGATAACGCACGAAACCGACTTTAACCATTATGTTGGGCCTGTTTTACGATAGACTGCTAATGGTAATGATTATATGATAAAATAATTTATGACGCGTTTGAAATCACGCGTAAACGAGGATCAGGACGATTGGGTGCCGGTCAACTAGGAGCCGGACGACTGTGCGCGAGAGGTTTTGAAGATGGTCGGAATTATAGGGATAATTTATTGACACAAAGTTTTTAGATTGCTATTGGGTTGACGAACTCGAACACATGAAAGTATGGTGCTACAAATTCTCTGTCTGTAACAAAAATGACTAAAAATCCAGCGCCAAAAATTTTACTTCTTAAAATACAGGCTCACAAAATTGTATCCTCTGTAGCCCCGACCACCTTCAAACTTCTAACGCCCAGTTGTCATGTTCCCACAGAAACAGGTCAACACGTGAATATTAGGAGGTCAAATGCTGGCATTAGGTCTCTGGGAGCCATGCCATATGCATATTTTCACAAATACGGAGAGACGTCCGTTCTTTTTCAACATTTTCAGCTCTGCCAGCGAATCCTATCTCCACGTATTCGTTCGTGGCCCCTAAGAATAGCTTAAGACGATAGCAAACGGAGGGCGAAGGCGAATTTTCACTGCCTTAAAACCGGAAAAAATCTGGTTATAGAGAACATCTCAACGGAAAATCTCCGACTTCCGGCTAGGGAGTTTAACCATATGTTAGCATTCCAATCATGCGATCGTAAAAGCGATTGTCGGATAATCCGAGGCAGGGATTTGGTAACCTTTTCTACATTATGGATCGCATTTGTCGTAGTGAATGCTTTAGCTGGCCGAATCGGAAGTTGTGAGTGCTTCAGCAGACCGTAATGGAGTGTGCATTGGACGTTACCATGAGATTTTATGGTACCATATTAGTCTTCACGCATCAGTGGTTCTCAGGGAAAAATGTTGTGATGCCCACATCGTTAAATTTAAGGTCTAAATGATATTTATTATTCTACGCAAGGCACCTAAGAAGTATAACAAGATAAAATAACAATAGCAAATACTTATTATAAAAAATGTGACACCACAGTATTCATCGCAGTCTGCATATTAATTATTGCTATGTTTAAAAATAATTTTGCTGGTGGCTGCCTTAAAAGTTTCTGGTGGTCGCACTTGAGAATCAGTGGCCTAAATAACCCCAGCGGCCATAAAATGATTTAGTAAAACACGTGCATTTCACCATCAACTAAGCAGCGAGTCTTGTTTTTCCGTCTTTCATTGGATAGGAAAGTAGAATCTCTATTGGAGAGGTGCATCAGCACAGAAGAAAGGTCTGCAATTGGTTTAATATAAGGAAAGATGATTTTCAGTGGCAAGGTGGTTAATACAGAATGAAAACTAAATTGTACGATGTCGCTTTATATGTTCTTGGTTTAATAAAGAAGTTAAAAAAAGATTTCTAATTGCACGGCCATAAATTTTGCTTTAGCACTGTTTTGAAACCGTCTCCGAGCATAAAAAATGATAAAGTTTTTCAGTTCAGAGGGTATAGGAATGAAAAATATAGCAATGCTGAATTTAATTTAACTAAATTGTCGCATTTTGAGATCAAGGTGAGCCTCAAATATAACCCCGTGAGCTCTTATACTAAAACTTAATCCTCTCTGTACGGTTTTTCTTTACGCGTTCTTCTTTAGGAGCGCACGTGCCATGCAAAGCGAGGGACGGTTATGCGTAATTGAGAGCTAATATAAATAAAAAGAGCTAGTTTTCCTGGAGGAACACGATTGTGCGATTCAAATACTTGATCGTATTTCATTAAGGGAAACAAGAAACTTCTTCTTCCTGACGCTAATATCCCGCGATTCAAAAACTCTTTTTCGCTGTAGACCGAAAGCTTTGAATTGATCCTTATGGAAGAAAAAGATTCCCGCCACCTGACCGACCATTTCCTAATACCTATAGCAAAAATACACATCTCCTCTTTAAAAAAATCAGAGCCGATTTATTCCCAGGATTAAATCGGGTCCATTCCGGGAGGTTTTTCGCCGCAGACTAGACGAAAGTGGCGCCATATTTTTTATGTGGAAAGAAAAAAAAGCGAGTGCAAAAAAGAGAGAGTGAGATAGGAATGTGACGACGGAATAAAAAAATCACCGCAGCCGTGAAACGGATCGGATTCACAAAAAATACGAAAGGTAGGCAGGTGGTGGTGAATTATCGAGAGAGAGAGAGAGGGAGAATCTCGCAAGGGGGAGGGAGAGAGAACTACAGCGACGACACCTAGCGTAGACGGACCACTTTCGAGGAAGAGAGCGAGCCGCGACGGTGCGGTTATGTCGGCACTTTAAGATAGGAGAATGGGGCGGGGAGAAATGAAACGGAGGAGAGAAGAGAAAGAGGAGGGCAAATGGAGAAGAATTAGAGGAAGCGAGAGAAATGGGTGGGGCGCAGGAAAGAGTAAGGAGCGGGGTTGAATGTAAAGAGTGAGGGAGAAAGGACATTCGCGAAAACGAGACCGGGGAAGAGTGATAAGAAGGAGCGGAGATAAGGAGGACCGCAAAGAGAAGGGAAAGTGGATGGGGTTGGAGGGATGGGAGAAAGGGGTGGAAACGAAGTAGACGGGAGTCTTGAAATAAATAAAGGGAAGATGAGATAGGTTGGCGACAAAAGAGAGAGAGAGATAATTAAGTGTTAAGAGTTAAAAAAAGAAAGTCGGCGCGAATGGAGAGATTTAGAGACGAAATGTGTAGGGCAAAACCTTCTAGTCAGGGAAGAAAGGAAAGTGCGAGCAGTCGGCGCAAGGTCTAACGTTAAACTGACTCTCTTTACGGGTGTTAATTATAAGAATGCGATTTCTGGGATCGAACGAAGGATTCTCGCAGCATTTGGCCCTTCTAGGCACTTCTGAATCGGTCACTTTCATTCCTCCAAAACAGCATTTTATTGGGCGTGTATATGTCTGTGTATTATTGGCGGAAACTAGGTGTTGAGGGAAGGATTAGCTGTCTCTCTGTCGCTGATGAAATTAACATCTCGAAAGCTTCGTGCTACGTGTGTCAATATGTCCCACCAATGCTCCAGAGGCTCTATCCTACTGGCCAGTGTCCACTGGGATTTATTCCCTCGATATCTAGTTGCCACATATTTATCAATTTGCCTTTCATCTTCCCTAACCATTTACAGGGTGTAATAAAAGTCCGATCCCATAGGAAAATAACATACAACAGAATTAAATGAGGAAAAATTTCTCATCTTTTATTTTTTGATCATGATGAGCTTTTATGCGCTACTTACAGTCCGTTCTTTATGAATCAATACCGTGAATAATTCAGCTATCAAAAGAAAAAATACAGATCATTTTTAAAACATTAGCGTGGAAACACTACAAAATGTAACCTTCAGCGGCTAGTAGCAATGTGTCAATTGCTGCGTGGAATGCAATTTGAAACGTACTGCGCTGACTAATAATTTGATCGTATTGATTTGTAATATACAATTAAAACTATTCCTTGATTAATTATCTTATTTCTTCATGAATACTTATTTTTGATACACCCTCTTTATATCATTCATCGGAAAGAAAAATAGGGACAAAGTTAGAGAAAGAACGCTATAAATAAAAAACCGGAGAAGCAGAGGAAAGGGACTCGTAAAGACGAGAAAAATACAGCTAAAAGGGAAACTTAGGTTGATAAATAGAATGAAAAACATCCTTGCAGGAGAGAGAAAGAGAGAGAGAGAGGCTGTTAGGGGCAGTCCTAAGACAGAGGCCAAGGAAAAGGAGGGAGAAAGGGAATGATGAAGGCGAGCGAGTGAATCGAGTTAGCCAGATAGAGGACACGGAGGAAGAAAAGCAGAGAAAGAATGGTAGAGGGTGAAGGCGCACGGACAGCGAAATGGATGGGAAAAGGGCGAGGAGGAGGTTTAGAGAAAAATGGGGATAGAGTGAGAGAGAGGGACCAGATAGGAGATGTAGTGGTATGTTGGGTGAGAAGGCTTCCTCCGTTCGGCGATGGGATCTCTCCTCCTCCTCCTCCCTCTCTCTAGAGGTCAACTGGGGTCGGGGATCCACCCCCTCATACTTCCGCGCAAGAAAACGGGAGGTGGACACGCGTTTCAAGGGATGGTGGGCGGCGTCTTTTGTAACACAATGAGCCGCCGCGAAGTTAGTGAGATGAAGTCGAGGGTCTTTTCATTTCCGCGGCTCTTTCACTTTTTAACGCCGCGTGAAATGTTGGGAGGCTATAAAATGGTGCTTTGAGAGAGGAGACGGAGAGTAGAAGAGGAAGAGAGGGATGGAGGATAGGGAGAGAGAGGAGGACAAAGTGGAAAGGGAGGAGCTTTTTGCCGAGTGAATTATGAGAGAGATTTTGGACTCGTTATGCTCTCTGCCGCGGAAAAGGGAAGCCTAGAAATGCATTAGCGTGTAGGTTATTGAAAGTGGAGAGTATGCGAGGGAATAATATTTATAAGTTTTGCTTTGAATTATACTCGGGCGTGATGTTCCTCGTGGATTACTGAAATTTAAAGTTTATAGGCTCTCGTCGAAAAGACGACAATTGCGCTTTTCCAGTCTTTCGGTATTTCTCCGTTGTTCAAACTTAACGTAAATATTACACGGAGGTATGGAACTATAGCTTCTCCTCCTAGTTATATTGCTTCTCCTGTTATTCCGTCAGGCCCACAAGATTTATGCAACTTAATCTTGTTTATTCTATTCAAGATGTCCTTATCCCTTATTCGCAAATCTTCAAACTGATTACTCAAATCAGAAATATAGTATCTTTCGTTTCCTTTTCGCTGATAAGTGATAATATTCTGGATCGGAATTTCCGTTCAAGACTTAGGTCGGGGGGAGGGACGATAGATTGACTTCATTTTCGAGCGACAAAGTGAAATGCGTAGCGAAATTTCGCAATTGGGTTTCCAGAACACGTCCCCAAGTTTTAAAATAGACAACCAACAGAGCATAGATTTGATGAATGGGGGTTCCTAGAGATGTAAATATTTTACCCAATTAAAATCAACAACATGTGCGTTAATAGTTCGTTATGTATGTCTTGTTTCCTATTTATCGAATCTCGGAATATTTTCTTTTAAAATAAAAAAAATGTTCTTTTTCATCAGACAATGCGTGTTAGACTTTCGAAAAAAGGAATATTTTACATCATCTGTTAATTACCTGAGAACATTCATCCTCGTTCAGTGTTAGTTTGCTGTTATAAACTATTCATTGCTATTTAATGTTAAAATAGAACACTGAGTAAAAACCTATAAAATCATATCTTTCCTAAGATAGACGATTTCAAGAATCCTTCAAGATGGCTTCAATTCTGAACCTATTTCACACAAAACATTCACTTACTGGTAAAAAAATAATTTCGCTGAAGATTCTCAAAATAAAAGGACCGAGAATCGTAGAAAGAGTCACCGCTGATTTGAAGGATCTCGCGAAGGTGCAACGTTGGGAATAACGAACACTCGGAAAACTATTCGGAGCAGAAGGAAAGATTTTCCCGTGAGTCTGCAATTTTAATTTTTTTCTGCGAAGAGAAAACTCCTCACCAAATCATTCTTTTGTCTCCCATTTTCTGTATATTTTTCACCTCTTCCTATTACATTTTCCCCTACTCATCATTTCATTCCTCTTTCTCTCTCTCTTTGTCTCCTTATCTATCCTCTCTCCCTCCCTTTCTCTCCCTCCCTATATCCCTCCCTATATCCCTCCCTATCTCCCTCCCTCTCTCCCTTCCTCTCTCACTCCCTCTCCCCCTCCCTCTCTCTCTCCCTCTCTCCCTCTCCCCCTCCCTCTCTTTCTCTCTCTCTCCCTCCCTCTCTTTCTCCCTCTCTCCCTCCCTCTCTCTCCCTCTCTCAATCCCTCTCTCCTTCCCTTTCTCCTTCTCTCTCTCCTCCCTCTCTCCCTCTCTCTCTCCCTTCCTTCTCCTTCCCTCTCTACCTCCCTCTCTCCCTCCCTCTCTCCTCCAGCTCTCTCTCATCTCCCTCCCTTTCTTTATGTCCCACAATGTCATCTATCTCCATATTTCTCCCTCCTTTTTTGTCTTCCTTTCTTTCCATCTTTCTGCTCTCCCTATATCTCTTTCGCCCCCATTCACCCCTCCCTTCCTCTCTTTCTCTGCTGTTTCTGCATCTCCCTCGCTGTTTTCCTTCCAAAATTTTCCCTTCCTTTCCTCTTATCATCTTATCCCCTTCCTCTAACCATAAATCTTTTCCTATGTCTTCCTATCCGCTCGCTCTTCCCTTCCACGCACACTCCCTCCTTTCCTTCTGTTACCTCTATGTCTCTCTTTATCGTCTTTATTGTCCTGTCCTTCCCTCCTCTTTCATTTTCCTTCTCTGCTATTTTCTAAATATTGTCTCTTCCTCCACATATCTCGAGGCGCTGAGTAGATATATGTTTTTATGCGCGGGAATATTATCCTGTCGGATGGGTGGAAGTTGAGATGGGTGGATAGAGATTTTTGTTGGAGGGTCATTAGTGTCTCAGAGAGAGATGTAGAGAGAGAGAGAGATACAGAGAAAGGGACTGGCGCACGAAGGAACAATGGCTTCAATTATAAAGTCATAATTGGCGCCTTTAGTTTGTCCTAGCAAAGTGCGTGGGAGAGCTGGAGAACGAGATTGGGGGGGGGAGGTGTAGGAGAATGGGCAAGATGTCCACGCAACCCATTTTCCTCTCCCATATTCCTTAATTCCACCAACTACGGCGGATTTCGGGGAATCTGCCGCGTCGCTCCTCTCTCATAAACTCCATCTCAAGTGGATACTATTCCTTGCCTTGACGTCGGCAGTTAAATTTCTCTCTCTCCCTCTCTCTCTAGATACTGTCAAGCAGAGAAATTGTAGTTTACGCGCGCGCGTTTAAGTCACGCACTGCGCATTAGATTACCAATTCCAAGGACCAAGGGTTCTCCGAAGTGGTCCGGCGAAACTTTAAGTGTCAGAGAATATTGTTTGTTTCCAGTCATGTAAAGGTGGCTTATCGGTTTCTGTTTGAAAGAATGTTTTTTTGTCAATCCTTTATAAGGCAGAAGCAATGATATTTCCGATGATAAATTTTTTAAGGCGGTGGGAGACCTATTACCATTCTTAAGCGAATGGAATTATTTGCCATTCGCGAATGCCACTGATGATGACGGTTTTTTAGCTCGAAATAAGCATCTGATTTTCATAACCTGATTATTTCTGCTTGAGGTATTTATTGTGTCTGTTTGGTTTTTGTCATTAGGCTCGCTCGATAATCCTCTATCGAGTAACTTGATTAGGTGAAATTGATGAAATTTGACGATATATTTTTTCAATCTA
Organism: Tanypteryx hageni; assembly: GCA_028673005.1. Lineage (NCBI taxonomy): Eukaryota > Metazoa > Arthropoda > Insecta > Odonata > Petaluridae > Tanypteryx > Tanypteryx hageni. The sequence continues at coordinate 47,861,941 of CM054117.1, forward strand.
CACACCTCTCCCTCTTTGAACGGTACATGCATTCCTGGAAAATTCCGTGTAAAGTGAAACCGTGCAAAGTAGGATAGATTGTTCCTATGGGAATATATGAGGTTATATTTGAGCGCCATCTGGAAGTCCACATACAATTAATCATTCATATTGTAGTCAAGCATGGTTCTTTTTATCCTTTCTTACAGCCTCTGAACCAAGCTGAAACATTTTTTTGTGCTTTCTAACGCTCGGAACCGTGCTAAATCAAAATTGTTGGCCGTTAAATTCGGCGTAATTCTCTTAAAGAGAGATCCGCGCCAACACACAAACTGTCTAATTCGAGGGATTGCTGAATGCATCAGCTGAAATCTATCTTTTACAAAAAATGAGCCGAAATATACATAGGTCTTTCCTCGAGTTTTAAATAGAACGAAGTGGATTTTTGAAGGGAGCTGCCTCGTCGGTAACTAATAGAAAAACAAGCCGATGTAAGCAAGGGGTGATCAATCCTTCAACTTCCTTATAGGACAGCGGAGAGAGCGGTCTCGAAACCCACGCAGCCTCATCTCGCGCGCGTTCAATGAGGCAGGAGAAAAAGGCTCCATCAAATAGACGAGGTCGTAGAAAAAAATGCGACGGAAATAAAACGAAAGAGGGGAATCGATACAAGGGGAAGCACCTCTTGAGAGGGGAAGGGAGGGAGGGAGAGGGATGAGAGAGGAGTCGTATGAAAGGACAAAGTGGGAAGAGAGAGCGGTGCGTCGCCAGGGTTTCTGTCGCTAAGGATAACGTGTATGTTCGAATGTTTTTATATTTCATCTTTGCCATGTTTGTCGCTCGCTCGTTCGCGTCGAAACAAACACCCACATCTACCATTTGAAATTGTAAACGCCTTCATTATTATTTTTATTTTGGTTTATTTTAAAAAATTATTTATATCCTAGTGTAGATATATTATTTGCTATTAATATTATTTTTTCTTCCAAGTAATTCTTTGAGAGCTTTTATTCATATTTCTTAAATGTCAAAATTATCGATCTTAGCTAAAAGGTTATTCCAAATAGTAACATAAAGGGACAAAATCCTTGATGCGTTATCAAAGGAAACAGTAGTTAATAGTTGAAAATAATTATATGCAATGCAAACACGTCCATAATTTATTTCATTACAGTTAGATTTCATTATACAGGCCTCAAAAGATTGTTTCCGTCGAATGCTAGTTATTATTTCAGAACTTTTTAAGTTTGATTATTTTTTCCCATTTAGTTAACCGCATACGATGAAATGGAAGTTATATCACAATGACGGAGCCATTGAAAGTAATTAATTTCGTTTAATTCGTTCTCTTGAACTCTATGGATTGCTTTGTACGTAGTAATTTCTTGGACCATTTAATACATCAATTCCCCACAGTCTTCAGAATACGTTTCAAAATATTTGTTTCATTTTCGTCTTTGTTGTGATTCGTAATTCATGAAGAATTTTTACGTTTTTAAATCGTCTGAAATATATTAGCTAAGAAAATTCTAATAATATCAAAATTTTACTATATAACTCAATAACATTCTAAGAATATATACGGAAATGAAGTTTCTAAAGCTATCATTAAAGGGCATTCAAATTCTAATCAACGAGTCAATTTCTTAATTTAATTCAGGCCCGTCTTATGGTTAAAACATATATAAAATGATTACGAAAAATGTAAAATCACTGTGTTTGAAGAAAAATCAATTTTCTCGGATTTTGCCTATGGAAATTTTTGAACGTTTTTTTAAATTCTTGGGATAGCTAATGCCTTGAAATTTCAAATTTTTCTAATCCAAGAATTCTTAAAATAAGGCCTGAAGTTTACTTAGTATTATCTAATTTACGTTTGCACATTCACATATATCATCATCATAGATACACAATCTACCGATAGACATATCCATGATTATTATTAGCCAAACCTGGTTCTCCACGTCTTACTTCCCGTAATCGTCTTCATTTCTTGGTTTACCTCATTTCCTTTCAAGTGGTCTACCAGCTAAAACCTTTTAATTCGTCTCGTTATTATTCCTTCAAGTTACACGCACACACACATACATGTACACACGTGTATACCTACAACTAGCGTACATTTGGAGTACCAATCTGTGAAGTAGGTGATATATTTGTGCTAAAGCACTTTCATCACCACCAGATTTCCGAAGTAGCGGTGGAATGGCTCTTTTGTGATTCATTCTTCAGACGTTACCAGCCCGCAGCTAAAGGTCATTCCCTCGCCATGTTATGAATCGGAAATGGGTTGTTGAGGCCACGGGGATTCGCGCGAGGTCATCCACCGCTACTCCATCAAATAAAGATTTCTTGCTCGCTGCATATCCTTAGCTACGACACCCACACACACGCGCGCACACACACACATGCACGCGGCCCGTGACGCTCGCTATAAAAGGTTTGAGGGAAATAAAGGCGCCACCGCCAGAGGGGAATAAAGGTCGAGAGGCAAGAATCTGACAGCTGACAAGCAGTGACGACACTGCCTCTCTCGGATCAAAGGGAAACGTCTGCGGCGTCGTCACGGCGGACGGCGGCGATGTTATGAGTTGGAAAAATTCTTATTTTGATGAATATCAAATGATGTTTGCCTTTGAAAACTTTAGATGAGCGCATTCGGATTTTTTGTGTTTTTATTCTTTCGAAAAAAATGTGAACGGAATCTCTTCTACTGATAGCTACCGAGGAATATCTTGACTCCTGGATATTGAATCAGAAACATCATTGCTTCTTTGTAACTTTACTTTATTCAAATGGGGAAAAATTGCGACTGAGATCCATTTAAGCAGCCTGTATCTCTATTTCGAAGTAATGATTCATCTTGGAAACCCAAATGAATAAATTATTACATTTTTGTAGCACTATAATGTGTATCAAAAAAGAATTTTCACGTGTGCAAGAATTAATGTCCGTATATAGGAAACGTTTTGGCAGTAATAGTTATAAAAATAATGGGATTTACTAAAAAATTAATTCTACGTAATTTTTGACTTAATTAGTTCGGAAAAACGTAGGATGACATTATATTCACGATAGAGGTAATGTTAGATTAGTATTTGGTTTGCAGAAAGTGATATGGTTGACTAATTTAAACTTAATTGAAATAATTTTAACGCCTAATTTTTCGACTAGTTCACAAGATTGTACGTTTATTAAGCTCGCAATGAGCAATAGAGTAAAAATATATACGTAGAGGCCGATATTTAGTAGAATTCCTTAATAAGGGAAGTAACAAGTATGCCCTAAACAAAAATGTACACTTTTACTAACTCAGTAGTACACCTCCCGAACTATTATTTATTCTCTACAGTTTAACAGCTTCTATAGTCATTGACTCATATTCTGCGGTTACCATCCCAAATCCTAGTATTCACCACCGGTCATATTCTCTTTACCTAAGTAGAATCCAGAAGTTTCCACCAAGAACTCGACCATCCTCGGTGTCTTCGAAATCGCCATTACCCAAAGAGGAAAACAATCAATCTTTCCTTCGCTCCTCCCATTTCGAAATCACTGCTTGGTGGGTTCTCTTTAAATCCCTTCTCCCTAAAGACCGTCGGTTGAGACGTTCTTCGAGTAGCCCCCCTCTCTACCCCCCTCCCCCTCCGCGCAAGAGTGCCGCGGGCAAACGGACCGGAGGAGAGATCACCGGCTAAGGCAGCGCAGGCGATACTCTCTCCCTTCCTCCCAACTACGCTACCAGACAGAGAGATATCTCGAATGCTTCGTCGTCAAAAGTCTACGATCCCGGAAGGATGAGAGGAGGTGGGGTGGAGAGAAGTTTGAAGTGGGTGGCAGGAGGAGGACTGCGCTTTGATTGCCTCCCATTCTGGGACACGCCATAAATCCTCCCTCAGCCCCAATACTTTTCGCCGCTCTGAAAAACCTCCTTTCCCCTCCCCTCCCCCCAACTCCCCGATCGTCTCCCTGCCATCGCCCCCTCCTCTTTCCTTCCTCGTACTTAGCCATCCCTCCCACCTCCTCACCTATACCCTTCCTATACTCCCTTCCCGATCGTTTCAATGTCTCTCTATCAACCTCCTCCATTTACGCCTTTCCCACCACACCCCTCTTTCCTCTCCACCGTCTATCTTACTGCCGCTCCCATAGCCATCTTTCTTTCTCGCTCTCTCTCTCCCCGGGGTCTTCCCTGGAGAGCTGCGCTGACCTTACTCGCCCCCGAGATACGAAGCGCTTTTCATCCGCGCGGACTGGCCAGAAGAAAATGGGTGGTGGTGGGAGGAATAAGGAGGAAGATATTTCTATAGAGGACGTAGCGATCGTAGGGTAGAGCAAGTTGTGTTCATGTATCGCTCAAGTAGTACATGCAACACCAGCGGCATAAGATCCAGGGGTATACATATCACGCTGAGACAGATGGCTACATTTCTGAGGAGAGTGGGAGAGGGAGGGAGAATGCGAGGGAGAGAGAGAGACGATGAATACAACAATCCACGAGGTTGACTGGCCAGAAATACACAAACAAACAAACAAGAGAGAGAGACGATTCTTTAATTTTAGTTTAATGCTTTATTCATGCATATCTGTTATTTTTGACGGTCAATTGAACTAATTAAAATTTAAAGGTAAACTTTTGCGTGCATATGTTTCTATGTGATTGTTTACATTATTGTGGTTCGTGTACATATATAAATTAATGTGTTATATGAACAAGTACAGTGGGGTCTCTGCAGTTCAACACGTACGAAAAGACCATCGAAATTGATATGTAGAAAATGCAGTTTTTGGAAAATTTTCAGTTAAACATATGGGAATAATGACGATGAAATCTATCCTTACAAATCAAAATATTTTTTCTTGTAATTACAAACCTTTTGTTTTTAACCTGACCGTAATAAAGGAATAATGTTAGTAGTTAATTTTAAAATTAGATAAATAATAATGGAAATTTCATATAATGTTATTTTAAGATAATGAAACAAGCAAATCTATGTGTTTAAGCAAAGAATAATATTTAGAATTTCACGTAACGTTAGATGAAAAATATCACGACCAGACCTGGTGTATTTATCGTTTTTTGCGTGAGCGAAAACCTGAAATCCTGAAATCGCTCCTAACACTAACATGATATGAACTTCTCTTAACGCGGAGTGATCTTAAGTTCGAAACAGCAACATGATTTTCTTGCCAACACTCTTGTATCGCAACAAATGATAAATGCATAGCAACGAAAATATGTTGGAAGAATATGATGACGTTCGTAGGCCGAGATATTTTGACGTGACTCCAAAGCGATGAAAAGGAAAACACGTCGGGTCGATGCATCGTGACGAATAGTTTCCATCTTATATTTTTGGTTAATTAACAAATGCACGGGGCACGTGAATATTGCGTGCCAGCTCGATTTAAAAAAATATTTTTTATTCTCATCAAGGAAATTAAATAGAGTACGGGAGAAAATCTAACTAGTGCAACGCTAGACATTCTCGATATTTTTGTGACGTTACTTTTCTTAAACGTCCCTTTGCTTCCAAATTCTTTTTTTTTACATATTTGTAGTCTAGCTTACGCTTAATTTTTGGAAATATTTTTTCGGCTTTGATGGGAAGTCTGGACAGTAAAAAGCCAAGAGGCACCTCCCTAAATTATAGAATGCGAGGTTTTCAAATTCAAAGAATGCATATATATTAATTATTAATGAACATAAACGTTAGCAAATACTCATATTTTAATATATACATTCAAACTCGAAAAAAAACTTTTATTAAAAGGCGTAAAATATCTGCAAGACATTCGTCCAGATTGACGGGCACGTAAATTCATAATATAATTCCGGTTACATTTCAAATTGACTCATCGTGTGATTGCTCCTTTAACGCGCAATAAAAACAACGCGTCCAAAGGTCAGAGGTCGAGAAGTGAAGAACGTGCGCCGGGAATATTTCAATGTTTATTGTCTCCATTGAGGGAAATAATACATAACGATTGTAAATCAAACCAAAATATCTCGGTGATAAAATGAACCATCGGTGGATAAACATGTATATAACTTTATGCTTGCATGCCCAAATGTCACGTGACCGGCAGCGTCTGTCAAAACGACCAAGCTAATATCCGGCCGATTTCATAAGCAGCCGCACCGGACTCCATTTCGCCTTTTTTCCTCGGATAAAAAAGGTAATATGCACGAAATTTACTCAGTAATCCGTCTCCGACCTGTTGATGTCGTAGATTAATTTTGCTTATCATATGGTGACAGGGACAAATTGATCCGACTAGCATGAATGCGGACCAGGGACTTAATCTCGCCCTGCAAATGGGATTTTATTGGGAATGAGTGACAAGTCGATTCGATCGTTTTGGGAGGAAGGGTGGATGATAGATATGGGAGACGCGGAATTGAGAGATGTTCCGTTTTAAAAGAATATGAAAGCTCCACTCTGTTCCGTTTATATTTAAATTAATTCTTTTTTCGGTGACAGCGTTCGATTCGAACCGACTAAAACGCATTTCCCTTGTCGAGAGATATCATATGCAAAGACTCTCGCGCGTGGGGAGCGCTGCAGTCACTGCGGAGGTCAGTCGATGACAGAAACATTTTGTCCTTTTTAGGCTGGTTTCCAAAGGAAACATAGTCTTATGAAATGGTCCTGTCTGTGTGTGTGTGTTTCACGCCCCCTACTAACAACTTTTGCGTCATGAAACTTGGTATGAGGTTCGTTTGACCAGGTAACACCTCCGGGATATATTTTATTTTGTGATGATTGAAGTCCCGGGTTCGATTCTAGGAACTTTATTTCCCTATTTGTTTGACATAGGAAATCTCAAATCCATCGTGCAGAGATGTTTTCTTTAATACACTAAAATATCTGAAAATTGTGATACCGGAGCGAGGTTTGTACTGTTCTAAGGGGAAAAGAATGTAAATTCTAATTCTTATAATCGAATTTTGATAATTGATCGTATTTTCTTGAATTTCTACTAAAACTTAGCGTTTTTGCGTTTTAAATTGCATTTTATCGGATTGTTGCCATGGAGACGATTATTAGCGAACTCGGCTTGAGCATAGACAAATGAACAAATGGGTTGGTTATTTTCTTTTTCACTCGACTACCTTTCAGCAATGGACACTTATCCATATATATTAACGTATAAACAGTAACATTTATTAAATTCGTTTATTTAAAAAATACATGCAAAATATAATGTCAGAATGATATTTTGATATTGCTTTTATTATTGTAAACCTGATAATGCTCTATTAGTTTGTTTTCAAATTTTTCTCTATCATTGTTAAACTATGAATTTATGAGAATTCCTTGGAATGACTGGCACATACTGAAACATTTCCTGTCAATATAGGTAATCAATTCGGGACGTCAACTTCGGGAAACCAGCCTGCATTAATCCTGGTATGAATTTCTTGTTAAACTCTTTTTGAAACAGACTCAACAGTAAGAGGGGTAAATGTATCAGATCTGTGAAGCATTCTCATATTCGCAGTATATTGAGAAAGGATTATAATCGTGAAAAAAATCGACTTTGAGATTTTGACGGAAATATATGTTTTAGGTGTCCCTGAGTCCATAAAAGTGATTTTCGGCATGCCGTCTATTTGTCTGTCGGTCTGTTCACTGTTCTAGGGCCCAAACGGATATATAAAATCGAATTATATTTGTGCTATATATCATATTTTGCAGACCCGTTTTTTTTTCATAAAAATGATATTGCGCAAAAATTAAGGGTAGTTTATTCTTGGCGATTTTGAAAAAAATTTGATTTATTCAAAAATGGCTACAGAGAATTTGAATAAAATAAATCCAATTGTAGAGCCCGATGTCATAAATAATACTGCGTAAGCCATGTCTCTAGAAATCACTATATGGCGTCCAGCGACATTACAATGTACGCTAAGCTACCTTACCTAAGCCTTATGACGTCACGCCTCCGCCGCGATCCATTCAAAATCTTACTGCATCCTACGGTCAAATTAAATCGATTGATATCTCATATTTGTGGATAATATCATTCGTAAAAGACGTTCTGAAAAGATGAACGGTATTTCGCAACAATTAAGGGTACTTTATTCTTGGATATTTTGAAACAAAATTCGATTTAATCAAAAATTGCTCAAAGGATTTCGATTGAAATCCATCCAATCGTACAGCCTGATGCCACCAATAATACTAACTAAGCCATATGTCCCAAATAAATTACTATATATCGTCCAGTGGCATCATTTCTGTGCAAGACGCTCAGCGCACGCGTCAGTGGCGAGAGAGAACCCGAGGATTTCCTAGTCTAAAATTCCGTACTTCTCTGTTAACGCCACGCGCTTATTAGTGAGAGGTTGATGGCGTCAGTTGCTTTGGTTATGTTTCTACGCATTATTAACACAATTGTCAGTGAATTGCCAAGCACACAGAGTTAATTTCAGGGAAAAATGTAGTGAGATCAAACGTATATGTATACGTTTATGAGAAAGTTTGTGCAATATATATTACGCCGTTTATTTTCTATTCTATTATTTTTATTCAAAATCAAACAAATGATTGAAATGTAAGACAAAATTGAAGGAGCCTAGTACAGTTTGCTGCGGATTTTTTAGATTTAGTCTTTACACAAAAAAAACGTAGAACTATGTCGCTTTTTAAAAATGAAAATACATAAGGATCAAACGAATTTATTTCAAAATAAAATAAAAATATAACAAAGAAATGATTTATACACATATAGTTATTAAACTCGAATAAAAATAGATTTTGCGGAGTCACCAAAGTTTTAAAATTTCGTGACGCGGACGAGCGTATTTTAACAGTTGTGAGACTATAACTACTGGGATGTTATAACTTCTCTTCGCTGTCTAGCAAATAGTCATAATGTGGCATAAAAATGGGAGTTATTAAAATCTGTTTTTATCAGCGTATGATCATTGTGTATAAATCATTTGTTTGCCATATTTGTATTTCATTTTGATACGAATTTATTTGAGCACTTTCTATTCCCTTGCATAGTCTTCCCATGTTTTTATTTTGCACAGGATAAAGCAAGAAATTCAGCGGTGGACTAGCTACGGCCAGAATTCAGAAATTTAATAATCTGAATATTATCGTAAATGAATAGACTTTTGATCCGTTGCCATTGATAATTGAAACATTTGTTTTGAAAAATGCGCTGCTGCGTCAAGTTAAGTCTCTCTCAATTTATCATCTGTCATTTTCAATTCTAGGGATGAGAAAGAACCTACCAAATCAAATAACTGGTATCCTTCTTTAATTCTTGGAACTGACTTTCAATTAATTGTATGAATTTGTTTGAATGAACCAGCGCGAATATTTTCTTCATTAATCAAAATTGGAAATTCCCACATGCATGGATGCCAGAAAAATGCCATAGATATTTTCATGTGTGGAAAGTCTGTGGTATATTTATGATATTTCGTATTCATGTGCTAATATTAACATGCAATCATAATTTCCTCTGATTAGACTTAATTAAACATGACTCAAAACTTTTTATTTCCATTTCGTTAGCTCTTTTAAACCTTAAAATAGTAAGTTTGCATAGAACCCCCTACTACGCACCTCACAAAGAACAATCACGCACAATTGTTTCACTATTTTGGCACCACCACCTCTTTCTTTAGAGTGACTCGATTCCATCAGGAATCGAATTTATATATACTTATATTTCTAAGCGAATATCCCAGAAAACGGCGTGGACTGAATATATTTCGCTTTGTTCTTCCAATTTCGCCTTTTGGCAAGACCTGTCGCAGTTATGTCACTTTATGCTCGAAACCGGTACATCGGCGAAGATATATGTGACCGCTCGAATTAAGTGTCACACCAATAGCGAAGAAGATTTTTTTCGAGCGGGACGTACTGCATATTGTCCCCAGAGCACCAAGCATTCAAGCCATATCTGAAACCGACGACGCTCTTTCGCCCTTCGGTTTATTTCATTAATTTTGCTGTGGCGCAAGCAATCTAGTTTCAAAAAAATTTCATCATTCCCGGCCTCAGGCGTTGCGCCGCTGCTTTCATTACGTTTTTCTCTTGTCCAACCCTTTATTTTCCGCTCGAATTATCCTTCCCGCCGTTTTATAAATAGTGACGGACGGAATGACGGCGATACGACGATTGGACCGGAGGTTTCTTTCATCTTCCAATGGAAAGCGACAAAAAAGGGTTATAAAACCTCGCAAAAAATACGTCAAAACTAAAAAGTTTATCCGTAAGGACACGCCAGGGTGTGAACGTGACCTTGCGACGATTCTTTTGTAGAATATCTCGACGATTCGACCAAGAAACTTTTGTCTCTCTCTCTAATTCTAAATAAGGAATGTTTTTGGATAAAATGTAAAAATATATAGAACGAAATAGTCTTGTTTTTTCATCACAAAGCTTCGGAATTGAGTTCTGCCCAGAAATTGCCTGAAAAAGCATTATATAAACCTGATGCAAAACTACACCCAAAGCCTATACTCTCCTAATATTTTCTGTAAATGGCTCCTGCCTCCACAATAATTCTTTTCCCACCCTCTCCTCGTATTTCTCTCTCTTCTCTTCTCTAATTCCGTATAACTCCTCTTCCCCCTCCTGTACGGTAACAGCTAGTTTAACGAACATCACAGTAACCTAATTTTTAGATTTACGTACGTGTCATCAATCCCCGTAAAAACATTCCATGGGAAGAACGTGAAAATATTTCAGTGCAACTTATTTCACTTTCAAGCAATTTAGTTATTGATTACAGATATATGTTCTCGACAACTCAAATTTTGTATTAAATAATATTAGCCAAAAGTTACATCGAATAGTTGATGGCGCGAGGGATAATGTAAACCAATTTAGTGAAATGCCACCGAAGACGGCTAAAGTGTGGTCGAATTGCGCATCTTGTTCTTCATAACCTTGTTATTGCTTATATGAAGACCTACATGTAGTTTACAACGTACCTGTTTCAAACTGGGAGCCGCAGGACGTATTTTGATTAAATTTGGTATTGGGGAGTTTTACTAAAATTGGTCGACCGATTCCAATTTCGGTAAAAACTGGACAATAATTACGACCACTTTACAGGAATACCTACATGTAATATACAATGTTACTCTGTTTCAACTCGGAAACCGTAGGATGTATTTTGATGAAATTTGCTATTGGGTTGTGTAACTAAAATTTGTTGAGCTCAAAGAACGCATTTGGAAACTGTGTACTCCGACATGGAGTACACCTTTCCATACTTGTTGACATTCTTGAAGTCGACTTTCAGTCACTGTCGAGAGAAGTTCGCCCTTGATGATGCCCACTTAGTGGGCGAAATGCATCGGGTTTTTTTATAAACTTTTATGGCTTAAGGAGTTTTCCCACCGCTGTGATTCTTGAAGTTGTTTTCAGATATAAGGTTAGCTCGATAATCCTCTAGAAAAATATAAATTAGCACATAATGTCCCTTTGAAGGCCGCAAAAAAGTCGAGAAAAACAGATGCGAGTTTCGTCTACAAAGAATTCTTTATTAGAATCTGTTGGTGAGTCACTACTGATGATGGCTGCTCTGCAGCCGGTATAGGCCATTTTTCCGAACCTTTTGATAGCCATTGGAGAGATATATTATGTCAATTTTATTTTAGCCATACGTTTAGCCGAACAATTTTACAGTTTATAATTGAAAATAAATGATAGAGTAAAACAATATATTACTTTTTAAATGAAAACTTACATTCACGTTATTTCTACGCTGACAATTGACTCTAATGAGAAAAACCCAAGACTTCCTAATAAGCTATAAAAAAGACTGTTTTACGTTAATTTTCATTACCTTAAAGTTAGGATCCTTCTTATGATATGAAGACGTAAAACTGAATTGGGTGTTCGCCCTCCTTCGAATTGGTGGGACGGGGAAGGCCAGGTCGCATATTCCATCACAATTTCAGATAACAGCTTTCCGAAAGTGGTGTATTAGAAGTAACGAGCCTCTCACGGCGGGTTATTTGATAAACAGATGAGGTCGCAATTCGATTACTCCGAGGATGCATCACTGTTATGGTTTCCGGACTGCATTGCACGTGACGTCAATTACGGCGGGGCCTATTTGGCTGCTACGTTGCACGACCCAGTCGCCGTGCCATTCCGAACGAATCATGCTTTTCGCAATCCTAAAGAAATGTAATGCCATTGTAAAAGTTCGGAAAATTTTTAGTCGCACATTACGTTGATCTAGTTTCGTTCTACTCTTCCAATTTCCGCAACGCTATGAACAGGTCCTTATTGTCATGTTTATTTTAATTTTTTTTATCCTTTCTCTTCTCTTTTCCTTGTTTCCTTCCCATCTTTATTCTACAGACTGTAGTTGTTTGCCTTATTGCCTGTTACGTTTGGTTTAATCAATATTTATTCTTATTTAACTTATCTAACCACATCCAATGTAATAGGACTAAAGATGTCTGCTTTTGGATTATATTCAAGTAAATAAATAAAATGCAAATTTTAATTGCTAAACCTGTGCTTTTAAAAATTTAAATAGGTGCAGCACTCTTTTTAAATTCAAACAGAATTTCAGGACATTCCATCTTGAAACAAGACTCTGTGGTTTTACATTCAGGTATCAAAACGTATATCAAAAAGTATTTTTTTCGAATTTTCTACTCTCGTTTCTTCTCAATTTTAGAAGGATATCACGTGTCATAGAGCGCGAAAAAGCCATTAGACGGGGAAGTATTCCGCCCTCTCGATAATCGAACAAAAAATTGGCGCGGGACTCGAAGAGCATCAATCAGCGTCTGTTTTGCCATTAAACTAGTGTTTCGGAGCGAAGGGTTTTCAATAGGCTTAATTACCTCTTCGAACCCATCGGCTGACCACTAGTTGCTGCGCTCATTCATCCTCGTCCCTTAATTGACCCAATAAGAGGGAATTAAGTTTCGCGAACAGCGTGAATGAGAGAAAGAGGAGAGACGCGTCGGTCGTCATTTTTTAAAACGTTTTCTTTTAAGAACTCGAAGCGGTTTTTGCGGCCTCTTCCAAAAAGGGGCATTTACGTACTTTATCGGCTCATCCCGCCTTCGAGGATTCTGAGGTTTCATTTTTTTTACGCCTTCCCTACTCCGGGAGAAAAGCCACTTGATTACCCTAAACTAATGGAATTAAGGTTCTGGGCGAGGTTGGAGCTAACTCTTCCTCCTCCGTATGAAACATTTGCCCATTCCTGTCGTACTTCTCATCCATTCTCTCTCTCTCTCCCTTTTTACTTTCTCTCTCTATACATTTCTCTCTTCCTTCCTCTCTAATATGATCCTATAAATCTTTAAATATTGCTATCAGTAGGTTTCGCAGGTTTTTCACACACCCCTTCTTGTGTGGGTGTTTTTCTGCAGTGGGGTTTTTACTAGGAAATAGTATCTTAATTTTCCATTGTTTTCCCCACAAACAACAAATCACCGTCTCTTTTTATTTCCAAAAAAGCTAACATGGCATTGTACTTATATAGTAATTTATTTATGTAATCTTTTGTTCTATTTTTTCCCCTTTGTTACTGCCTTCCTGTATGTAATTGACTATGGGTTAGATGGAAGAAGAGACTGCCTAGTCTCAATCTCGCCCAAATAAAGACGCATATCTATCCGTTTTTCTCTTCCTCCCTGCCTCTTTTCCATATCTAGTTCCCTCCCTCTCTACTTCTATTTCTTTTCTCTTTCCACTATTCACTATTTTCCACTGTTTTACTGTCTCTTTCTTCCTACTTCTCTATCCCTCTATTTCTCTCTCCCTCTCCCGCTATCTCTTCCTCTCACTATCTCTCCTCTCCTTATCTATCCTCTCTCCCTCCCTTTCTCTCCCTCCCTATATCCCTCCCTATCTCCCTCCCTCTCTCCCTTCCTCTCTCACTCCCTCTCCCCCTCCCTCTCTCTCTCCCTCTCTCCCTCTCCCCCTCCCTCTCTTTCTCTCTCTCTCTCTCCCTCTCTTTCTCCCTCTCTCCCTCCCTCTCTCAATCCCTCTCTCCTTCCCTTTCTCCTTCTCTCTCTCCTCCCTCTCTCCCTCCCTCTCTCACTACCTCTCCCCCATTATATCTCCCTCAATCTCTCTCCCTCACTCTCTCTCCCTTTTTCTCTCCCACCCTTTCTATCTCTGTTTCTCTCATCCTCTCTCCGTCTCTCACCCCCATCGCTATACTCTCCTCCCTTCATCTCCCTCCCTTCATCACCCTCCCTCCATCACCCTCCCTCCGTCACTCTCCCTTCGTGACTCACCCTTCGTCATACTTCCTACGTCATCCTCCCTCCGTCATTCTACCACTATTATCCTCCCTCCATTTCCCTCTCTTTTTCTTCTCACCAGATCTTTTCTACGCTCTCTTCCTCTCTCTTCTCCCCCGGTCATGCATTCCCTCCCTCACTATCCCCCAATCTCTCTTCCCCCATTCTCTCTAACTCCCTGTCACTTCATCTCCCTCCCATCCTCTTCCTCTCTACCCTTCTCCGTCTCTCTATCTTTCCCGCTCTCTCTTTTATTCTCCCCTCTCTCTCTCCTTGTCTTCCTCTACCACTGCATTTAAAGTGATTTCGGTGGCTCTGACGGGTTGTGTAAAAAGAAGTAAAAAATATTCGACTCGCTTGCGTTCAAGGTTTTTTTATTTTCTTCAAACCTTCCCCCTTTCTCCTCTTCAAAACCACCCGACTCACACCCCTTCCCTTGTGTTTTCACACCTCTTGCCTCTCTCCCCTCACTCTCCGCTGACTCGCCCCTCAACCCCTTAATTCCCGTTCCTAAACTCCCTCCTCTTTTTACTGGGACCCTTAAAGCTGCCTTACTCGCTTAAACCCTTTCCCTTTTCTCGTCCCTTTTTCCAGTCCTCGTACTAATTAAAAATTCTCCCTCCCCACACGAGGGTGTGGATTTTGGTCAGATTCCGCACCATTTCTCTTCTCTCCCTCCCTCACTTCTGTTGGCAGCATTTATCTTCCTCTGTTTGTCCTTTCCCGTTTCTCGCTATCTCTATCTTTTTGGCCTTTTTTCGGCGGAAACCAGTTATTATTTTTCTCTCCCTCCAAACGCTCACTCTCTGCTCGTCTCAATCCTTCCTTATCCCTCTTTTTCTTTCTCGTCCCCTTTTAAAATCTGTTTCCTTACCTTTTTGCGTTTTAAAAATGAAATTGCTCACTTGTTCGGTTTGTCTGTCCGTCCGTCCGCGTGGGTACTTTCTCCGGAATCCTACAGCCCGAAGAAGCCAAATTTTCATGATAAGTTGGTCTTTGTGAAAGCTATATATGGTAAAAAAATTTGGCTTATCTAGAGTTATCTTCTGGGGAGTAATCGGGATCTATATCGAAACGTTTCTAACTACTGGAGAAGAATTTGTGCAAGAGAGAAAATATAATTTTTGCAGTGAAGCATTTATAGATGTAACATTGTTGTAATGAATAGTGCATCGGATTTCATTACTCAAGTACCGGGAATTCGTCCTAAAAATATTTTATTCTTAATTTTTTTTGCGTGTTGGCAGAACAAAATAATATTTATTTACGATAGTTTCTGTGGAAAAAAAAGAAAAAGCGCCTTACGTAACTTGCTCTTCAATTCTACCCTCGCTTGCTAATATTCTCCAGCGGTATCTCTCCATAATATTTATCCTAAACTTCATCTATATCTCTTTGTTGTTGTTTCCCTTTCCATTTAATCATTTTCCACCCATATTTGTTTGTCTTTCCCTTCTCTACGTATGACGTCTACCTTTTTGAATCTCTCTTTCGGTCTAGCGTATCTGTTGGTATTCTCCTTTGCTCTTCTAATTCACGCTTCTATCGAAATCTCCAAAAATACTCGTGGGATATCATGGTTGATGATGAAGAACTTTATTATTTTTATCTATCTCATCCTCTAAAAAGAGCCTCCAGAGCCTCTCCACACAGGACGAATAAAAGAGGGACCTTTTCCCTGTCTTTTGTTTTTTAATATGTCTCTCGCTTTTCTTGCTTTCCTCTTCTCCCCTGCTGTAGCTTCCTAACTCGTTGGGTTCTTCATTCACTTCATCCGCCCCTCGTTTTCCTCCTCTTCCTTCGTTTACTCTCACATCCCGCTCTTCAGTCTCCCTCTCTATCATCATTCCTTTTCCTATAATCCTCCCTTTATACACGGTCACTCCAGATTGACCGGAATTTCGCTTAACCGGAATTTCGCTTAACCGGAATTTCGATTATTCGGAATTTTTAAAGAATCGCGGCTGGCAAATTTTTCTATGCTTCATTATGTAAGCACAAATGACGGTCTTTACTTTTCTCGTACATAATTAAGATTTTTAATACGTGTTACACCATTATTTGAGTTGTTTAGATGTTAATTTCCTTTTATTTAAGCTTTTTCTGTACATCTTATTAATTAGTTTTATATTTTATTGGACCTTAAGGCCCGATGAGTCGGAAGACTCTCGGTCTCATGGCAAAAGGAATATTTTGTACTATTCACACTCGTCACATTTAGTACTTTCTCTTTGTGACTGCCTTTTATCATATGCACTTTATCTCAATCCACACTCTCTTTCTATTGCTTTTCATTTAACATTTCCTCATAACTCCTCCCCGTCAAACTATTTCCTCTCTTTCCTTTCCTCTTTATTTTCATTACTATTACGACGCCTTTATGTTTATTTCCTATATCATTTCTACCCTTGTCTGTTTTTTTCTCTTTCCCCCTTCTCTTTTTTCGACGTTTTTTCCCTTTGCCTCTCAGCTCTTCTCCCTCGCATTTAAGCTTTTACCTCTTTTTCTCTCTCCCTCTTCCCATCTTTATGCCCCCATGTCCTCCCTCTCCCATTTCCCTTTATCTTTCTCCTCTCAATATAACCCCACGCTCTCTCTATCTCTCTCTATCTCTCTCTTCCGCATGCTCGTTTTCTCTTTTTCCACACATCTGCCCCTTTTTCCTCCGACCCTCTCTTCTCACACGCACACTCTCCTTCCTTCCCTATCTGACCTTAATCACTCTCTGTCTCTCTCTTCCACTGGGCTGGCTAAACGTCGGCCCGTAGCAATAACCGGACTCCTCTTTGCTTTCCTCTCTCTCTCTGTCTTTCTCTCTATTTGTCGACTCATCATCCCCTCTTCTTCCGCCTGATCCACGCTATCTCTCTCTCTCACTCAGTCAAATCCCACTCCTCATAACACGCGCACGCCTAATTATCCACGTTAACTCGCATCTGAACCACAGAAAATCTCCGACCCTCATCCTCTCTCTCTCTGCATGTGCGTGGATGGCTGTATATACACTAGGGGCTAAGTCCCATTGTCCCTCGTAAGGCTCATCCCCGTCTGACCTCTCGTTTCGCTCGCCACTTATTTTCAAACTAATTAAACACGGGCTTGATAAATATTTGAAATGCAAAATGCGCATTCGTTGGCTGATTTATGCCTATAATTATAAAAGGGGTGTGGCGTTATATTTTTACTTTCTCCATAGGGGAAAGTATTGTTTTCATGAAAAAATAGACTTCGAGATTTCAACGGAAATGCACGTTTTGAGGTCCCCTGAACACGTTTTGACCATTTTCTCGATGATGTCTGTGTGTGTGTGTGTGTGTGTGTATGTGTGTGATTGGTTTTTTTGTGGGTGCTCTAACTCAAACAATTAATTAGGTCAACACGAAATTTTATATTTAATATATTTATAAAAGTCAAAAGAACTGATTACTTTTTGGTAAATATCGGTCAACCGGAAGTGGATGTTTACTCTTGTCACTTATCCGTTATTTTGAAATATTTGCTTTAATATATGATAAATGTAAAAATGTATTGGGATAAAAGTTGTAGGAAGTTTAATTTTCTACAACCTTTGTTTGAAATATTTTCCCATATAATGCATTGTTTAAGAGATATCTTATATTTTTAGCTGCCACCACCACGCCACCTACGACCCACGACTATTGTTAACAATTGACGCTTAGTTACGTCTTAGTAACGCTCCTTTTTATTTTCTTAATTGTTGGAACTTTGTGGCTATATCCAATATCAGAAGGCTATGGTTTGAGTTTATTTCTGTTCTTTGTAAAGTCTAAAATTTTCTCGCAGTTTCTTAAAATATTTATTATTATGTAACCTATTTGGAATTTTTAGAAAAATTACAGATATGGAAAAAGTCATGTGGTGGCCACATCAGATTTTTTATAATAAATTGGATATTTCGTTTGTTGCGATTATGGCGTCATCATAGGTTTATGTTGTCAATTGAAATTAACGGTATTATAATATAGTAGTATCCTAATTCCCGTGGATATTATTAAGTTAATGATTTTATAATATAGACTAGTCTGCCCGTTGCAAAATTGTAGCGTTGCTTGCAATTTGAATGTAACAACGAAAAGAGACGGGGAAATTAATTTCTTAAACCTGGATTTCTGCACGTTTTAATTATGAAATAACATCATTAGGGCCTTATTGTATCTTTTGCCGATAAAATAATCGAATCACGTTATAAAATTGCAATAAATATGGATTTCCATCTTCCTTCTCGTTTCTTCATTTCACGATATAAAATACGATTTTGTAAAATCCTCGATCTCCCTTTTCCCATTTAAAATTATTACATCCTTTAACAGCATGGAGCTTGCTTTAATGACATCTAAATATCTCATCATTAAAATTCTCGTTTTTTTTACGCCAAACTATTTTTAAGCTAATTCGGATTCTCTCTCAGAGAAAAACATACTTCATTCTTTCGGATGTACGACTGATTCCGAAATTCGTAATATAATTCTAAATAATTTAATAGCGCAATGTTTTGGTTATAAATATCATTGCAATGTGCTTCTAATTGAAAAACATTTATTTTAAAAAATTAATTGCTTCGTAGATATTCCACATTTCAAGGCTTTCAGTTTTTCCTGACTGTTGAACTTAGTACCCGCCGAATGACGAGGCATTTAGAAACTTTAATAGATGGATGAAAAATTTGACGAGATTTGATTTCGCTCCAATCAACTTTTTTATCTGTGATTTTAATATCCCGATATGCGCTTGAATTGATGTTTTATGGATATATCCTCTCTGGCAGATGTTTTTTTTGTAAATTGAAACGATTTGAAATGAGTTCGTTTGAATCTAATAGCCCATCTGAACACAAATCCTTAAGACAAACAGCCAGGGTATCAATTAACGAATTACATATTGCTAGAATTTTGATTACCTTAGTTGTCTTAAGTATCGGAAGCAAAGTTAAAACAAAACATCTGCAGTTCATGATGTAATGACTTAAAAAAACACCGAAATCGAATTTTACTAACATTACCCAGGGAAAAATTTGCCATACTTTCATTCGTTGTTACACAATACTTAAATATTAATTAGTGAATGGGGCTATAAATAAAACAACATATATATATATATATATAAGTGCGTCACAAGACATTCCAATTAATTACGAGCTGAAATCTCGTTAATGCGGTTTGTCGGTCGATTACGATTGTCTATCAACACTTATCTATTTAGTTAATGGAAATCGATATGGAAAAAATTCTAAGAACCCTCTACGGGATGGAGATTGATGGAAAGTGTGCGTGATGTTTGAGCGTGTATGATCTATAGGATCCCGTTCTAAGGTCAAAGAGGGAGTGAACTGACCCTCATCTTCCGCTAACGACTTCTCCCCTCTATTCCCACCCTCTTGTCACGGCGAGACATATTTGACGAAACGCCTTCCGTCCCACGAACCACGGGTTTTCACGCCCAAGCAAAGGGAAGAATCCCGGGGAGATTTTTCGGGATCTTTTCTGGTGGGCTAAGATGTGTGCGCGTAGGTGGGAGTAAAGTTATACGGGTTTTAGACTAATGGAGAGAATAAGGAAGTTCCCCTCTTGGTTGATAGATGGGCACATAGAAGAATCTAATCCAAGGTCTAAGGGAAGACGAGGAGATTGGTCTTTAGGAGGTCGATCAGGGCGAGACAAGCCGACTTTCTACTCCTCCTTCTTCCCCCCAATAATGTGGGATGGGTTAACCCCGTGGTTGGCGCGAAGTTGGAAGGGGGAAACTGGAATTGATGGGGGGAAGAAAACCGGGTTGATGGTCAGGTGGCAGAGAAAGGAGGTGGAAGGGTAACCGGGACAGATTGGAGAAGGAATCACCAGATACAGTTTGCTGAAGGGCATGAGTTGGTGGAGGGTGGGTGAGGGATGACGGAGGCCATTTTCCGGGAGATATGTGAGAGAGAACGTGGGTTTATTAGATGGTGTCAAAACGAGAGAGGGGGGGGGGGGGAGAAAGGAAAAAAAATATATGGTTGTTACACACACGCACAAGTATAGGAGAGAGGGTTCGTATGAACAAGCGGCGGAAAAAACGATCTAAGATTTGATGGAGCGAGATGCTTAGGAGAGGGGAGTATACAACCGAGCCACCACAAAAAAAGATGTAGATATAGATGATGAATCTGATGCGGGTACATAAGAACAAAACGCTGAGATTGATGAAGGTTCACTCCAGCCCCGTGAAGTGTTGAATATAGGATTAAAAGCATTCATAATATAATGCTGGCGAAACGCTACGATAAGAAACGGAACGGGTGTATTTTTAATAGAAAATAATCGCGTAGATGAAACGCTTTTTACTAATTTATACAAACTGCATTAATCTGAATATACGATCGAGCAAGCGCAAACTATTTTAACGGAAATTAAATTTTTATTGACACATTTGGTTTGCTATAATACGAGTAAAGTGGTCAGAATTTCCAAATTTCTGACGCATGAACGATTCAAATTTAAATTAAACGAAGAAAGCAGAATAATTTCAACGAATTCTTATAAAAATCGTGGTTTAAAATGCAAATGAGGCCTTTCGGCGATTTAATTGAGCCAACAACTATAATCCATTAAAGATTAAATCGAATCGAATAATAATTGACTCAGTTGAGAAAAGAATTTCGTCTTTATTTGCCGGAGACGTATAATGATTATTTTCAATTTATTTAAATTCATGTTACATGGATATAGCCACGAAGCTCCTACAGTTAAGAAAATAAAAAGGAGCGCTACTAAGACGGAACTCAGCGTAAATTTTTATCAATAGTCGCCGGTAGATGGTGTGGTGGTGGCAGCTAAAAAATAGTTTTTAAAATATCTCTTAAACAATGCATTATATGGGAAAATGTTTCGAACAAACGTTTTAGAAAATTAAATTTCCTACAATTTTTATTCCAGTACTTTCATAAAATATAAGATAACGGATATGTGACAAGAGTAAACACCCACTTCCGGTCGACCGATTTTTACCAAAAACCTGTTAGTTCTTGTCTCTTTAACAAAAATGTCAAATGCAAAATGTCGCGTTGACCTGATTAATAGTTTTTGAGTTAGAGGAACCACAAAATTCCGGTCACATACACACTGATTGACAGGCAGACACACCCACAGACATCATCGAGAAAATATTCAAAACGTATTCAGGGGACTTTAAAACATGTATTTTCGTTGCAATGTCGAATTCGATTTTTTTATGTAACCAATACTTTCTCTATACTTCGTATATGGAGAAAGTAACAATATCTATAGAACGAAAATCAATTCAAATCATTTTTATAATTTGTGGAATACTTCCAAAAGTTAATTAAAATATAATATTATTTGGCTTTTCTTATAAATGCGCAAAATATGTGCGCTTTGATTATATTAGTCAGCACACAATATAGCTTTGCGCGGCATTTACAACTTTATTCATAAACGATGTCATAGTACAAAATTTCGAATGATTGTTAAATTTGATCTTCAATTTATAAAAGATGTTTACAAGAAAAAATTTTGGCCCCGCCAAATGTGAAAATAACAGAATTTTTATGACGGAACGCAGTAGAATTTTGTGATTGGAAGAATAATGTATTTCTGTCCTCATAAAAAGCTCTTCAATCATTTTCCATATTGTCCAGCATTTGTTCGCCAATATTTGAACGGATTTATTTTGAATGCATTTTTATCTGTTACCTAAAAATGTTTCTGCAAAATATTAACAACATATTCCTCGAAGACATTATACCCTGTTTCATATATCTTTACGGCTGAGAGAGAGAGAGAGAGAGAGAGAGTGAAGAAGAGACATTTCCAGTACGCGATCTTACGGTAACCGACAGGAATGAAGTAGGCGGAGCCTTCCCCCGTCGACAGCTTTCTGGTCTCCGCTGTGCATACATCGAGTTTCTGAGTGCTGTGTTGCCACGTGCTAACGCCGTTGTCCGAACAGTCAAGCCGCCCTCCCGTCCCAGTAGCTCACTGCTGACATCTTTCTCTTTCTTCTGAGCTCTCCGCAACGTATTCCAGTTTGGTAGATATGGCAGCACCGAGTTTGAGTTCTTCAGCGAAGAGACGACTCTAGGATGTGGGGAAATGTCTCTCCACCTCCAAACAGCGAAAACACACGAGCGGTCCCGAGTACGTACGAAATGTCAGTCGCAAAGATAAATGAAATAGACTATAGTGAGTCGAAGGAGCCAGTTAGTAACGGAAAGTTAACGGAGGATATTTCTGGTTTTTATATCGGAAAAAATTATGAATGTCAACAAGAAAGTATTCCATTGAAATGGAAATATAATTGTAGTAAGGGCCTTAAATCAATAACTTATTTTATTAGTTATAAACATTTTTCAGTTAATGGAGGTGGTTTTGTCTTGATTGTTTTATTTATTTTCTGAAAAATTTCCAGGTTACATTAATTTACGATTTTTTAAACACAAATAGTGAACCTTTTTTATAACGAAAAATGCGCATTTTTTATATTTCATTTCATAAAAGTAATCTCCGTCAACCCGTTCAATGCGATATTGAGTAGCAGCAAAATTTTTATTTCGTGTAATACATTAGGAGCCTTCGACTTAGGCGTAAGTTACGAGCCTTAAATATTTTTAATCCTCATTTAATTCTCAAGTGGCCGTCTATCTGCCCATCTAGACAGACAGACGCGTCTGTCTGTCCCTGTATTTTTTAACATTTTCCAATGGAATTAAGAGCTGAAACATTCACAATCGATAAACCCCCATGAGGTGGTCTCTAGAAAAATCAAACATCCCGGAAAAAGTCCCGGATTCGACTCCTGGAGACGATTATATATTCCCAGAAGTTTACATTGGATTTTCGAGTTTTCAAGGTGCAAGGTTTATTTCCTTCAGTCATTAAAATATGTAAATATGGACCAAATTTCTCCATTTCTGTTTTATTCGATGGCTAAAACTATAAAATATCTTATTCTTGCAATGTTTAAATGTTACGCGAAAGAATTTCTCAAAAACACACACTTCATTTCAGTTAAAATGAAAAACTTTGTATAATAAGGAAAATTTAATAATAGGCTATTTTTCAATTTATCAAGATAAATGTGGTTCGCGAGCCATAATGACATAATCGATGAAAAATATCCAAAACCAATGAATTGGCGAAAATAGTCCGAGAAAAAAACGATCGTGCACATTTGATTGTCATCATATATTTTTATTAAAGTTAAGTAAGTCCTAATGATTATTGCTGGATTACGACTTTTTATCTTTGTGTTACAAATTTTTATAAGTGACATAAAATGATATGGAATACTTGAATTTTATCGATGTTAGCTGAATACAGCTCGAATTTAGATTGCTTTCTGTGTATAAAATCGATTTTGATGTTAATATCTTTTTAAAACTGCGCTCAAGATATAATACTCTGAAATCATCTGCCGATATATATTCGTAAGCGATTTCAATTCGTATGAGGGGACTTTTTTAAGCACGAAACGTAATTAGTATAATCGCAAACGCATTGCTCTCTCGGCGATCTCTCTCAAGATTCTAAACTGCTCGTATTTCCGTTATATATACCTCGATGATATTCTTCGTACCTCTGATCCACAGTTTACCGAATCCTCCGCGCGCAATTTTTTCCACTTCGTGTGTGTGTATATATATATATATATATATATATATATATATATATATATATATATATATATGCGTTGCGTTTCCACCGTTATCCCAATCTGTCCCTCTACCCCAGTCTCCCGACGCTTCCTAAGCGCCAACCGCAGGAACCGCACCCATGAGGCCGGACACCCCCTCCCTCCCCGGCTGAGCCCTGCTCCATTTCCGACTCCGTCTCTTTTCTCATCCCCGAAACTTCGACCCCCTTCCTATTCAAGCTACTGCTCCTACGCCCCTTGCCATCATAACGCGGCCATTCCCACTCACGCCCATGCATTGCCTGAGGACTTCTCCGTCAACGCACCCTTTCCAGCTCGGTTCTCCCTCCCTCACCCCCTTTCTCCATCTCCATTCTCTTTTTCTCCGTCCTTGCTCCACTTCATCGAGGACTCTTCTCTCTCCTCTTTCGTCTCTCTCCTTTCATTCTCTCTCTCTCTCGATCTTCGGTTTCCTTTGTCTCTTTCTTCATTTTATTTCCGTTCTATCTCTCTCATCTCTGCTGTCTTTCTCCTCTCTATCTCTATCTACCTTCTCTCTTCCCCCCCTCTATTTCTACCTCCTCTCACTCCCTTTGGTTCTCCCTCCTCTATCTATACCTCCCCTCTCTCCCTCTATTTCTTCCTCTATTTCTCCATCTCCTCTCTCTCCCTCTCTCATATCTCCCTCTCTTTCTGTCTTTTCCTTCATTTTATTCCTCTCCCCATCTCTCTCATTCCTTAGCCATCCTCTCATGTTTCTGTCTGTCTTCCCTCTCTCTCTCTCCTTCCAATCAATCCCCCTTCTCTCTTCTTCTGTCTTTCTCTC
The DNA here is from genome assembly GCA_028673005.1 of Tanypteryx hageni. NCBI lineage: Eukaryota > Metazoa > Arthropoda > Insecta > Odonata > Petaluridae > Tanypteryx > Tanypteryx hageni. The sequence goes on from CM054117.1 coordinate 47,886,648, forward strand.
CCCTATCCATCTCTCTTTCTGTCTCTATATTCCCTCTTTTTTATCCTTACTTCACTTTTTCTCCCTGTATCACTCTCTGTCTCCCTCTTTCATTCTCCCTCTCCGCATCTTCTCTCTCCATACGCTCCATCCCCATCTACCTCTCTCTCTCAATTCTTGTAATTTTATTGTTACTTGTATTTACATAAAGTGCTATATATTATTGTATATAATTCATGACGTGGGGTTAGGTGGAAGGTGGGACTTTTTAGTCTCAATCTCGCCTCAAATAAAGACCACATCAACCAAGCAATCTATCTCTCTCCCTTTATCTCTATTTCTGTCTCCATCTTCACTCTTTTCTCTCTCTCTCTCTCTACTTAACTCCCTCCCCTCTCCCTCCATCTCTCTCTCCGCCTGTTTCTGACTCTCTCCCTCTCCGCATCTTCTCTCTCCATCAGCTCCATCTCCCTCTTCCTTTCTCTATCCCTCCTCTCCTGTCTCCATCTCCCCTCTTTCTCCAGTCAACTCTCTCCTTCCATCTCTCTCTTCATCTGTTTCTGACTCACTCTCCCGCTCTGTCTCTCGCTCTCTCCCTGGACCCATCTCCTCTCTCGCTTCCTCCATATCTCTCATTCTCTCACTACTTTTCACAGCACCCAAGAGATGAGCAACTTTTCGTGATGCGGGGAGGAGTGTGCGCTCCTCTCTCGGGATCGCGTCGGGTCACGCATTCGAATCGCGATACTGAGCGATGCGAAGGGACGAAAATAATCGGATGGAAAAGGAGGAGAGGGACAAAAGGAGAGATATAGAAAGAGAGAGATAGAGAGAAAGCGTTATGGCGTGTCTGTAGATCGCATAGATTATTTGCAAAGATATTTTGAGGTTTTGCATAACGGAGTTAATGGCGTTCCTTATCCATTAGAAAATGAAACGGTAGCATTCGTTCTTCTGGAAGTTAAAATTGCATTAATGAGAATTTTAATTCGACGTTAAAATGTCGGGGAGGATTGAAATTGCCCTTTACGGAGGATCTAGTAGATCCATGTCTTCGCTGTCATCTGCATCTTACTTTATCTTAAAAATTTTTTAACGGTTAAATTAATTTTTTAGGGAATTCATAAAATCGTAGGTATTTGTTGCTTGAAAGAAAATTTTAGCATTAACGAAAAATAGATCATATTAAAAAGTCAAAAATATTATATGTATTTGAATTTACAGCCCAGAAACCTCAAAATAATTTTTACGAATGATAGAATACCATGTATCATTTTTAGAATTTTCACGAATATATCATGACAGTTTCACGATTTGATTTTATAAAGTATAGAATCAATGATTTTAATGGATTTCCTTGCATAATTTTTAATCGCCATATATCTGGAAGAAAACCAGGACAGGTATTTTTTTTATTAATCGACAAAATAAGTAAAAACATTCAGACTATGTTTAAAAATTCGCGTCAGTTCGCGCAAAGGAATGTTACTGATTAGTACAAATAAAAGCATCAGAGATGCAACTTACAAAAAGACTTTTATTTTAAATAACCAGGATTCTTATTTTGCCATTAGATAGGTCCGTAAAAGTTAGTCTCGGAGCTCTACGTATAAAAGACGTGACTCGCGTAGGAATAAGGCGTTACTTTTTCTTTAATTTTGAGATAAATAAAACTTGCGGCACTCTGGAAAGTGAGTGCTATTCTACTTAAGATGTTTGACAATCAGTGAACTCTTTGAGGCCGCGAAACGTGACATTTTCGGTGGTAAGAGTGTATTCCCTAGATCCTCTCAATTTTCGGGGAACCTGTGCTGGCAAAATAGATTAATAGATTACGAGATATTTTAGTAAATCATAAATACGATCGAATGAGTTAATTTAAACTACAATGAAAAATGTAAAGCAAAAATACAACAACTGATACATCCGAGCAAAATATATTTTATTATTATCAATTATAATTGCAAAAAAAAACAATAAAGTTAACCAACTATTTTGCATCTCGTTTTAAGTCTTACGTATTCCAGACTACGTGCAACGTAAAGTAGAATTCTGATGTGTTGGAAATATTTTATAAAATTAAATATGGGGATTTTAACAACCTGCTTCATTAACGCAAACGCGCAAGAATTGAAGTTTTTGTCAATTAATCATCCGTATTTAACACTGGGCTGTGTCAACATATGGTCGTTTCCCACTCACAGTCCGAAGTCAATGTTAGCATACTGGTCTAATCGTAATACATCAAGTCCCAAAAGATCTTGAGGGTCCCACCACCACCTCCAAATAAAACCCTGTTCAAATCTTGCTTTCTATCCTTTGCAGCCTCCAGAATGTTTCGGGGTTTGCTCAGTCGGGTAGCATGAATCCAACCCTGGCGAGGAAATGTCGTCATGGGTTTATTCCTAACCAATTTAATATAAGCTTACACTACATGCTGAGCGGACGGAAGAGATGAGAGGAATAAAATGCAAATGCAAGTTTGTGTATAATGGATGTAAAGGTCAAAGAAAACAGGAGTTTGAGCGTGGAAGAAAAAATAGACGAGAAAAGTAGGAGATGAGGGAGAAGAAAGTGAAAATATTAAGACTAAAGAAAAACGGCAGGTAGGGAGAAAAGTTATACCATAGAGAGATTAATTGTAACATAGAATATTGACGAATAGAAAGGGAATACGTGGGTGAATAAGGAGATAAAATAGAGGATGTTGCGAGAAGATTGAAGAACACGAACGAAACAATTTAGGGGGAAACAAGTGGTGCTTCGTCCCAAAAAAGGGTGGATTGAGTGCGTACAATTTAATGAATGACATCGCTATCAATTTATATTTTTTGCAAAGCACTTGTTGATGTGGAGTGATTCCGCCCCTTTGACTATAAAGCAGTGCAAAGCTTTGGAGCATGTAAGAAATGGATTTCTCGTTGTGATAACGGGAAGGGCTCAAAGGTGGACTCGGAAATTAATTCGACAGCTCAATGGTAACGACATATTTAAATCATCTTATATACTTGCGTTTTTGAAGCTTTTGAATGTATAGGGTGTAAAACTTCTTTTCTATTACTTGCTTTTTTGTCGTTAATTGAGACATTCACAGTTTTTATCAACGTGCGTATATTTTTGGCCAGACATGTACAGTGTTGTACCATTTTAAATTATGCCGTATTAATGTTAACAAATTATGCTATTTGTATGTATTTATATGCTTAAATTACAGTGAGCCAGTGGCGTACCGGAAAATCTCGCGGCCCCCCAGGAGCAAACAATACGAGACCATCTATGGATATCTTACATATTTTCCAAGCTGAATTACTTATCATTGCCTGTATATTAAAATAATTCTCCCACCTCCCTCACAGAAACGCTAATGATATTTTGAAAATATGAAATTACAAAAAATTATAGTAATAAGTCTGTTTCTTTTATTAACTTTAATCCATTTGGAAAAATAGGTTCAAATGTGTATTATATTATGCATAACAATCCTTATAATGACATAGATACACAAGAAAGATAAGACGAATTCATTACTGTATGACATTGAGTACGCTTATTAACTTACAGTTATCGGTCGACGCCGGTGGAGCAATGGTTGAAATACTCGTCAATGATTTCGAGTGTTGCGGGTTTGATTTCCGGTCGAGGTCCTTGATATTTTACGGCTAAAAAATATGAAAACATATCCCACTTGGGAAGGCCCAACTTTGTGGAAAGATTCCATAATGTAAATAAAATCTAAGTTTGTAAATTTCCACTAGACAAATTTATTGCAATAAATTTGTCCAGTGAAAATTTACAAAATTATTTTTTATTTGCATTAAAATATGACAAGTATTCCTTTAAAGAGAAAGTGAAGCCGTCAACTCCGTGTTTTGTACGATGCTGATGCACTTCGAAGAACCCCTTTTCACATGGAACAGTGGGTAGTGGCAAAATTTCCAGGTGTGGGAGCTAAACCCCTGGCCTCGGTGTCTAATACCCCTTAGGGAGGGGGCTAGGAAAAGCTGACGTTTGCTGACATGGGGTAGGGGGTTTAACCAATGCTTACGTAAGATTTTTTTATTTAAGAAATGTTTTACTTTTTACGAGCGATTTACGTGTCGCGGCAGCTTGTCCACAGCTAGCTTCCACCTGTTCGAAACCCGCGTTTCGCCCGACATTAGGATTCTTTTCGCAGTATTTAACTGATTTTTCGGTAAACATAACTTTACCTTGTTTTCTATGATAAATTTTTCTTCATTGTTCTTTAATGAGCATTAAAATGCATTGCAACGCTATAAGAAGACATCAGAAAGTATTGCCAAGCATAAGTATGCATTTTATAATTTTTATTTAAGAAGGGGGATACAACAAAATCTTACGTAAGACGAGAGAGGGGGGTCACCGAAATGCTCACAGTTGCTGACATGGGGGGATTGGGGGTCAAAAATAGTTAAACATTTGCTGTCGTAATACTTGAACCGGTCACTAGTGAATAAATACGATCTGTAAAATCTTATGTGCCATCAGGGGCGGGTCGTGGTGTCGAAAAGATAGGGGGTTGCATGTCAGCCAAAGTCTACCAATGTGCCTATATATGAAAACAAAAACTTACTTCATGATGACATTGGAGGCCTAAAGTATTGACTTCCGGTAATTGAAGTCATGTCGTCATCCTTTATAGCGTTGGACAGTGCATCCAGAACTCATGCTTCACTTAGCAAGTAAATACACACAATATACACAAATAAGCACAATAATCTTCCCTAGCTATATGTAACACTCAAGAAGTGTTAAAACGTAAAGAAATACATTGGCGTAAGAGCGATAGAGGTCAGAAGGCATATATAATCGTAGCCTGTATCTTACAGTTTTTCATACCGAGAAATGTCTCTTCCCAGGGTTATAATGCCGCACTGTAGAAGTCGCAATTCCCTTTTTCAGGTTCTTGAAGCGGGCGTCAGACGCCTCCGTCACTACGGTTTAAATGATTGGGGGCCCTTATATCTCGCCCCCCCCCTCCTCGCATTGCGGGGATTGAGGGGCCTATAAGTACGTATCAGTGCATTTTAAAGTCGTTACCTCACTTCTATTCCTTGCAGATATTGCTTTATTTTTTCTACTCGGCCAATTTATCTACACCCATTTGATCTATTTGGCCGACGCAACTGAATTATTTGACCGTCACAAGAGGATGTTTGACGTCCATTAACGCCAAATAGGATCCGATTAATTTAAGCGATTAGTCAAAACCGACTCCAAATACACGTGACTTGTTAGGATTTGCGTTTTGGATAATAAGGGTGATTATTAACCACTCGTTTCAGGTTTCGTGAAGCGATTTGCGGTCGACTGAATTTGACGCGCAAGTAGATAGTTTTTTTTTAGCCGACGGCCGCAAATTTGTCGCTCCATCACCCAGGCAACGAAGGCCGATGGAAACATATGCAAATAGCACGATCTAATTTACCTCTCTTCTGGAATTTTCCCGGTTCACGTTATTTATTTCAGTCGCTACGGATTGCTCAATAATGTGGCATAATTTTAGCTTAACGTACCTTTCTTCGCGTTTGTTTTATAAACAATAATAAAGTTATTCATTACCATGGAACTGCAAAATATCAATATAATAATCCACAAGGTGGCGCCCATCCGTCCATCCGTCACGCTATTTTTTTTAGTAATTTCCGGTTTGAAATAATCATTGAAATTTCGTGCACGCATAGTTGACAGTGAAGCCTATAAAATTGGTAATCCCAGAAAAACGTCCATTTTAGATCCAGGGGTCTCTTTTTTACATTTGATTATCATTGTAGCGAGTGTAAGATGTTTTTAATTTAAATTTTGAAATGGGTTATAATCGGTATTCGAACTTGAGACATAAACTTACGCTCGGAAAATAAAAGCTTATATTAATAGATGTTTATTTTTATTGTTAATTAAATATTAATCCTTACCGAATCAGCCCAAAATAATTTTTAAATCCAAAAAATAAACTAAAATTTCAACGTTTTTAACTAGAAGAAATCTCGTCTGCCACGGCAACTTGCATTGTCGCCACATCTAATTTCGGCTCCAAGAGAATTTTATTGGTTAATCACGTTGCTGTTTTGAAATTACATTTAGCTAAGATCTACATCTCGAACTATTTTTAATTTTAATCCAATCCTTCATTCATTTTTGACCGGAAATCACAATTTATTTTCTTATAGAGTACGTCAAATATTAAAATTCGTTCATGCTTCAATGAAATTTAGGCCGATGTAATGCTTTGAAATATCTCCACTATTTATTTAATCTTTACTTATACCAACATTCAGTGAGTTGCGATGTCCGAGTGGGTATGGATTTGGACTCGAAATCCAAAGGGCTTTGCCCGCGCAGGTTCGAATTCTGTAGGCAGCGATAAAATTTTGTGCCCGACTTGCAAGAAGGTGGTTTTCGTATGTCTGTAAATAATAGGGCCGTGGGTTCTAGTTCTGCCGAGGCCCGGTCGTATTTTACACTAATTGTAAAAGGCGCTTAGTGCTGCATGTGAGTTAGTTAAATAATAATAAAAAATGATCTTTTAAAATGGATTAAATAAGATCTAAGAGAAATGACAATAATACTATGAATAAGAAAAACCAAACAAAGATATAATTACCCAGGGTTATAATATTGAGAAAGACTAATTTCTCTTTCATTTAGTATTGTGTGAAGGTAAAGATACTAAGAGGTCAAGGAAGGATTTAGAGTGACTTAGGAGTTACAGACAAAAACAATCCGGTAAGACATCTTTGAGATTTTTATAGTTGGAAATTAGGTGGGCGTAGAAGGCTTGCTAGAGATTTAATGACATTGGTCGAACAAAATATCATTTGAACGGTAGCGACCACTCGAAATGGAGTGAATCGGATATTTTTTAGCTTTTTTTTTTTAAATCCGCTAATGTAATCGTTTTGTCAGCCAGTCCATCCGTCACACTTCCGTGTCCGGTTAAGTACTTCTACGCTGTACAAGTTAGAGCAACCAAATTTTGAGAGATTGTTTATGGCTACAAGTTCATTTCGCGGTTAAAATTTGGAGATTTCAGGAGCAGCCTAAGGGATGCAGTGGGGAGCACAGTGAACAACAGAACAAATAAGTAAATTTCTTCTCCGTCATTGAAGTTAGAGCAACCAAATTTTCAGAATAGTTTTGGCTAGTGACAGTTGTGAAATATTTTAATTTTAGAGTCTGTCTGTCTGTTTTCCTTTTAAATCCTCTTATTTACTATCTATATGGGTCCGTCACTACGGCAGATTTTTTGTTTGTTTACGTTGCTACAATAAAACGATTTCTCTTAATATCTGATTCATCAGTTTTTTCCTTGTCTGTTAAATTTTCTAACGATGTCCAATTTTAACTCTTGTGGTTCTAGAAGATTTTTAGCTTGCTTTCCAGAATGGAAATATCTCTATAGTTTCGTCGTTGTGTCTGTCTTTCCCCCTATTAACTTTTGAAACAATACACCGATTTTCATGCCACGGTATAAATCTCTTGCTACTGGGGCCGATCTCCGGAAGATAGTTTTTGTTGCGAAGGTTGTAAGTCTCGGATTCGATTCCAGCTATTCTAATTTTTATCGTAGAATGTTGCTTATCAATTGTATTTCTTTGAATTTTGCGTAAATACTGGCAGGATTGGTACTAGTTCATTTAGATATACACGCACACACCTACACACATAAAATCGAAGTTCTAACTCAAGGCTCGGCAAAGTTTCCCCTTTATTGTTACTCTAAATCTGAGGCTCTCCCCGCGTACCGTCATTAAATCCATTTTGTCCGCAACGCTCACGAAAAGTGATTCTTATATGAGGAGGCAGCCTTAATATATGACGGTATGATTACAATGAGGATCTAAATTGAATTGAGAGCGAAATGTTTTTAATACGTGTTTTTTTTTAATTATTCTCCAAAATACCATGCCATGCGTGTCACCTTCTGGCGCGCGCGCGACATTAATTGGTAACCCTTGTTCTAATCTCTCAATTTGGACCGTGATGTAATCGATCCACGACTTTTTGTTGCACAGGGTGGCCCGTATGTCACATTTGATATGCTGAAACAAAAGTAAAAAAAATCAAAGCAAATTTTCAAAATAAGTTAGAAATGTTCATTGAGGTGGTTGTATTTTGTACTTTGGATGATTACAATATCTGTAAACTTATTTTAAAATATGTACTTCACTTTTGTATATGATTAGTTGGTACTTAGGGGGCAGCCTGTACATCCTCTATAAAAAACTCATAAAGATCGGCTCGGTGTTTAATGAGACGAAGGATGCGAATCTGCGTACAAACAGATCTCCTCTACATGATTTTACAATTCGCTCATCGCTCGGGAAATCAATACGCGTGACAAAGGCATAGAAAAATATCCAGATCAGTATCTCGGAGTTCATTCCTAACCCGCCGCCTCCATTTTCGACTACTTGCACGCACGGCGTGAGAGCGATGCGAAACATCCGGTAGCTCCTGTTTCCCCCCTTACGCCATAAACGATTCCCCTCTCGCAGTCCCAAGGATCATATCCCGCCGAAAAACGATTTTTAGGTCCTCCCTTTAATATTCCCGCCTGCGGTCCAAAAAGGAACGCCCTCGGTAATTCGTAAACAAGGGTTCGCGGGCAAAGAAAAGCATAAAAGTAATCCAATCTCCTCCATTTAACTCCGTTCCCCTCCGCGCCACATCCTCTCTCGATCTTGGCGCCAACGGGAGGATAATATTCGCGCACGAATTTATCGCTAGCCCGCGCGTCGTTGTTCGGTTCGTTCTCGCTCCGTTCTCTCTCCGTGCGCGTATAATCGTGTCGTCGCACCACGCTTTACTATATTTTAACCCCTTAAATTCGACTCGACGTACACGTGTACGTATCTTGATTCTTATTATGCGTTCTTTGCACGAAGTGATCGCATATAGGGGAGGTCGTTTCCGTCCGTCCACATGTTAAAACTCGGAAAACGCTGGACGTATTATGATAAAATTGGGAAGTTTTGCTAAAATTGGTCGACCGGTTTCAATTTTGGTCAAAATCGGACAACAATGATGACCACTTTTCATGAAGACCTACAGTGTTCTTTTGTTTCAACTCGGGAACCGCTAGACGTATTTTGATGAAATTAGGCATTGGAGGGTTTTGCTAAAATTGGTCGGCCGATTCCTATTTTGGTTAAAATCGAACAACAATTACGACCACATTAAATGACCTACAAATCGTTGACAAGTTCCTTTGTTTCAACTCGGGAACCGCTTGATGTGTTTTGATAAAATTTGATATTGGGGAGTTTTGTTAAAATTGATCAACCGATTCCAATTTTGGTTAAAATCGGACAAGAATTACGACCACTTTATATTAAGACGTACATGTAGTTTACAATGTCCCTTTGTTTCAACTCGGAAACCGCTTGACGTATTGTGATGAAATTTGGTATTGGGGAGTTATGTTAAAATTAATTGACCGATTCCTATTTTGGTTAAAATAGGACAAAAATTACGACTACTTTGCATGAAGACCTACATGTATTTTACAACGTACCTCGCTTGCTTTTCGTTAAATTCTCATCTGAGCGAAAAATATTGAGAACAATGTGAAATCTCAAAGAAAGCATTTGGAAACTCTATGTACTCCAACATGGAGTACACCTTTCCAATCTTGTTTATTAAAATCTCAATATCGGAGACATTTATTTATCTTTCCCTCAACAGTGAAACAACCGTAGATTCTAATTATGGCGGAAAACATTAAAATAGCCACTAACAGGATTGAAAAAATTATTGGTTTGATGGGATGTCCATACACCCTGACTTGTCTCTACGTAAACTTAAATATTAGAGCCATCCGTTTACCTTTTCGTCGACAAATAAATAAACATAAACGGCGAAACGCAGTAAAATGGTCTCTTTAAAGGGACGAACAGGGGGCGAAAAAATTATCGCCTCGAGGGGGTTAAAGGTCTCCGAATACAAGAGGGATGTGACATCCTTTGTTGAGCCGCATGAAAATTTCCCCTCATATGTCTCCGGATCCCTTTCTCTTTCTCAGTACTGAAATTTCTCCGGCCAAAACCTCCCCTCCTTTCCTTTCGCCCTCTCTTCCGCCCTCCTCTCCTCTCCCTTCGTTTCTTCCCCGCCTATCGTCGGTCTGCTAGTTTTCCACGATCCCTTGCCAACTCCACACAAACCCGAGCCACTTAAACTTCCAACATATAACCCAGAACTCATCCCTGTTGCCATTTTACCTCGTGCAACTCTCTCCTACTACTGCTACCCCCTTTAACATCTCGCCTGCTGGTTTTCCCTTCACCTCTCTTCCCTGTCCGCTCTAATTTCCCACATTCTGCTTCTTTCCTCCTCCCTTCGTCTCCCCTCTTCTTTCTCCTTTTTTGCCTATCTACCTCACCTGTTCCTGTTTTCTCTCTCTTTCCTCAGCTTATCTTTTCCTCCCTCCCTCTTTCTTCGCCATCACTTTTTATCCATCTACCCTCTTATTTCTCCTCGTCTTTATCTTTCTCTTTATTCTGTTCCTTCTTTTCTTCCTCGTCGTTGCCACCTGAGAATCCTAACACATGGCTTAGCTTCATTATAACTGTTGAAGTTCGAACAAAGATATTAAAAAGGGGTTAGTGAAATACTTTGATATGGAGTGCAGCATTTTATGGGCGTGAGAGATGGACAATGAGAAAGGAAAGTTAAAAGCGTTTGAGATGTGGGTACTATGTAGCCTGGAGAAAATTAGTTGGACCGAGAGAAGTACAAATGAGGGAGTCTTGAGTGCAGCGGTGGAAGAAGGAAGCTTAATTAGAGTAATAAGGGAAAGGCAAGGAATGGATTGGTCACATTCTGAATTAAAACTGTTTGCTGAAAGAAGTCATAGGAGGGAAGATGCTAGGAAAGAGAGAAAGAGACAGGGCGAGGAAAGGAATATCAGTTGCATTGAAAGAAGGGAATGGATCAATGGCGAATACAAAGGGGGAGGGGTAATAGGGTAATTATTCCTCCCCTCTAAGGGAGATGATCAGTCATCATTAAAATATTATCTCAATTAATTTATTATTATTATATTTTGGAAACATTTTATAATATATCTAGGCAGTTTATAATCATCATCATCACAGGCAGTTTGTCCGTAGACAGGTCCGTGGTTATTCATGGTTAAACCTGGTTCTCCGCTGGTTTTCCGCTGTTCCCTTTTATAATATACGCTGCATATTAATTACAATGAGGTGGTATTATTTCGCATGAATATGTGTCATAAATATATTTATATAAATATAAATAAATATAAATATATATGTAAATATATATAAATATATTTTCTTATTGCCCCTCCCTTGCTATGCACCTAGATCCGCCCCTGGGATGGGTGTGAGAAGATGAAGTGATGGTACAAATCTATTGGTAGACAGAATTAATATGATGATTATGTATTAAAATATTAAAGCTGTCCGATAGATAATGTAGATCAATATGGATAAGTATGGGCATCTTGGTGCGATATATGTTGCATCGATTTTATCAAAAATCTTTTATATATATATATATATCTTTCCCCGTCTGCAACAACTTCCACAACGCGCCACCAGAACGCGCCACCAGAACGCGCCACTGAAACACCCATGCCGATATTATCTTTCATATCTCAACAATGGTAAGATATAATGGTTAGAAATTTTCCAGGATTGCTTGATTCACATATAAAAAGTGATTGACGAAAAAATATTTGGAATCAACCGCATGCACCACCGAAGGCCTATGATCAAGGGACATATATTTATCGCTCACACACATATATATAGTAACTATAAAAATCTCGTAGTCATTTGTCATTATGTTCATAACGCTTATTATCTTCCTGGTTTTTATTTTATTCTAGTTCAACCAAACTTGGTAGGATTGCATTGATCACGTACCAGTCGCGATTGACAAAAAATTACCAAAAACTTCCTCGGTTCGACTCCAGAGGCTGATTTCAATTTCCCATATGATAACACGTAAAAATCGAGGGGGAAACATACTGAACGTGAGGATAAACCAAAAACACCTCGACTAACTTACCCAACCCGGTGGGGCCGAGTTAAATTTTCCTTCATGATCAAATTTGGTTTAGTTAGTTTTGTTAGTTGTGCACATTTACCAGGAAATTTACACATATACCGGGCAACGCACATTTACCGTACTTCTAAACTGCAAAAGATGTTCGCAAGGCCGCCATATTGTGGCCTGTGTTGCGACGTTTATCCACATTTACCAGTGTCTCTAGGTAAATGTGTACATTTCTCCAATCCAATCGATAAAGTATGTTATACTTACATTTACCGAACTAGGTGGTAAATGTGCACATTAACCGGGAAATGTACACATTTAACGGACTACACCCATTTACCGTGACACACACATATATATATATATATATATATATATATATATATATATATATATATATATATATATATACGAGTAGTATTAAAGGGAAAGCTAGAGAGAGAGGAAGAATGGTAGGGAAGGAAAGAGAGAGGGAGAAAGCAAAGGGTTGTAATTTTAATTTAATACTCTATTTATGTATACACGTCAATTTTGACGGGAAATTACACTGGTAATTTTAGTATTGTATGTAATAATCCTTAGGTCCCTATGTGTTTCAATCTTATCTATATTTCTTTTACTCCATCTGCAACAACTTCCACCACGCGCCACCAGATCGCGCCATTGAAGCAACTTTGCCGATATTAATTATTTATATCAAAAACGGAAAGAGATAATGGTTCAAAATTTTCCAGGATTGCTTGATTCACATATAAAAAGTGATTAACGAATAATTATATGGAAAAACCATCCGGGTTTGACTCCAGGGAATTATTTCTCTTTCTCATAAGGTAACACGTAAAAATGGACTTTTCAACGTGCAGACTTTTCTTCTTTTGGAAATTAAAATCAGAAAAATTTGACCTTCGATCTTAGGATCTGGACCATTCTAAAGAAAACATTTTCATGTTTTATTTTCTATTCGTATTTTTTGCATTCAGCTTGAAATCGCTCATGTTAATAGTTTAAATGATATATTTTGGAAAAATCTTTGCATTTTAACGGGATGTTACCTTGCCTACCAACTACACATTGTTAAACCTCGAAATCCTATTGTTGCTTCAATCCATAAAGGTTTAAGCGTGCTTTGAAGGCTTTTATTACGAGATGGAGAAAAAGATGGAAGGAGGGGGAAATAATTTTAATAGCAATCAATGTAAGCAACATTCGCTGTATTAATTACGAGAAGGAATGCCTAAAAATCTGAAATACTATTCAAATAGATTAAAAATCATAATAATGAGCTAAATTCAATATTATTGAAATAGAAACGGTATGAAAATCTGAGGAACGTTCTGGACGTTTTAATAAACAAACCGAGCATGTAAATATTTTATGGGATGAAGGATTGTTCGATATGTTACGGGCGTTAGATAGAAGAATGGAGGACTTGATGACGGTTTTGGAAATAAGTAGAGAAGGAAAGGTTTAAAAGAATTAAAGAATCACAAAAATGACAATACAAGGCTATGTTGTTCGTTCGCTGGTCGGAAAATGAGTGTCAAGCTAATAAAATAAGAATGTAGTTAGAAAATTGAAAATTGGCAGAAATAATCTATTTATATATAAAAATGCTTTGCCGAAAGAAAATTCACGAAAAAATTTCCGAGTTTAACTCGAGAGTAATATTTCCATTTTTCTTAAGATAACACTCAAAAATCGATTTATTTTCGTGCAGGCTTTTCTTATTTTGGAAATTAAAATTGGAAAAACCTGACCTACGATCATCCAAATATTTTAAAGAAAAATTAATATAGTCAATTATTCTAGTTTTATTTTTTTCCGAAATCGCTCATTTGTTTATGTTGACAACCGACTGTCGTGAGAAACGAAATCAATAAAATTACGATTGTTAAAATTATTTATTTAAAGTTAAAAATTTTAATTCCGTTTTTATTTTTTCGAACGCGTCATTTTTGGCGGGAAATAACTCGAGTAGTAATATAATTTCCGTTCTCAGCCCTTGTGCATCTCTCTTTCACTCTCCTAAGACATCCCATTTTCACATTGCAGGATATTCTCCCACCTTCACATCTCATCTCCCTTTTATCCCACTTTCTCCCAATTCTCCAAATCCGTAATCCTTTTCCGCATCTTCGCTCCGCCGACTTTCCCTTTTAGCCTTCAATTTTTTTACTTAACATCCGTAACTCCTTACACTGTGCCAAGGGGAATAGACTCTTCTCCCTCTTCCGCCCACTCTTTTTTTTTAACCCCTTTGGCTCTCTTCCTTCCCACTATTCCCACATCGCATCTACTTTACATAAAAGCCCGAATCCGCTCTTTCCCACTCCGCCTTCTCTGTATTTCTTTTTTATCTGCCCATCACTTATTTTTTCTCGGATGAGACTGTGCATTTTCTCTGTCTCTCTCTCTCGACATTTTGTTTTTTCCTCTCGTCTGAAAAAAATCCTTATTCCTATTCTCATCCACGCAACTTTTGACTGCGTTCCACTCCTCCTTTCGCATCCTACCACTTTCTCCCTAAAATTTTCTTTTTTTTTGGTAGCTACTCCTAACGCAAGCTGTCCTCTTCCCTATCTATTATCTTCATTTCCACCCGACACTCTCCCTCTCTTTCACATTCTCCGCTCTTTTACCCGCGCCACAGTTCTATAGGGAAAATTTCCTGGACGCTTTACATACTAATGCGCGCTTACAACTTATATCCCCTTGAAGCATTTAAAAGCGATTCGGACGATAAAGCCACGATTTCACGGCTCTTCTCCGCACTTATCTTTCTATTTCTCGCTCACCCCTCACTGTTAGTGTCCCTCTATCTCTCTTATTCCCTTTAATACCCCATATATTTTGCCCTCAGGAAAAATGCCATTTCCACTTAACGGCTGACTCTCTATCTTTTCCGTCTTTAAATCCTTACAGAAGTTTTTTTTTCTGAGGTGTTTTTTCACGTAGCACACTTTCACATTCAGTCCTCTCCCGAAAAATATACACTCACGTGAACACGCGCAAGCATACACAGGGAGGCGTACCATTATTCGCTCACAACCACATAAGTAGGGATGCAAATGATATTTCTAAGTATCGAGATTTTTGTATCCAATAGGAAGATACTTTTTAATATAGGTACTTCCTGTGTAGCATCGAATCCGTGTATCGCATATGATGAATGAAGCTTGTTGTGAACGGTCCTAATGTGTTTGCTGCGAAGCAGGCATTGTTCTCGTCCGATAATACTGTGTTTTTTAGATACCAGAGCTCCTTTCTCCATGTCCTTTTGCTCAAACAGTCAACTTAAACTTAATTGGCCTTTCAGGACTAGAAAGAGCTTTACATTTGTATTAAGAGAAACTTGCTTTTTGTTATCTTTTACCTGTTTCTTTGTGCGTCTCGTGAACAGATTGAGAAAAGGATTTTTGAATTTTCGTTTATTCACACAAAAACCTGATTTTATGTCGCCTCCCAGAAGTAGGTTGTGGTCATATTTCATCAAAATTGATCCTAAATCTGCTTTTTACAAAATTGCTTTTGTCATTAGAACCTTAAAAAATACGAGAAATATTTCAAAACATTCGAAGCTTAAAATAAATTTAGTTTAACTTTCAATAAAGTTTGTCTTAATTAATGCAATAAAATTTGCATTAATTGTATTTGGGGTGACCAGATAACCTCTTTTTTCGGTCAAACATTTTGTCGTCTCTCTTTTTAGCCTACTTTTTGGAATGGAAAATGGTTTCGTCGTTGTGTCTGTCTGTCTGTCTGTCCGTCCGTCCCCCTCCTCCCCCCTTCAATTAACTTCTGAACCAATAGACCGATTTTCATGACACTTAGTGGAAATCTCTTGCTACCAGGAGCGAGCTCTCGAGGATAGTTTTTGTTGCGAAGATTAAAAGTTTCGGGTTACTCCAGGCACTATCTTTCTCATTTGATTTACATGCAAAATCTGAAATCCATCGTGCAGGGTAATTTTCTCTCGCAAATTAAAATATCTTAGAATTGCTATATCGGAGCGGGTTTTGTACTATTCTCTGAGGAAAGATTGAAGATTCTCATTTTGATAGTAGAATTTTGCTTATCGATTGCATTTCTTAGAATTTCGCGTAAATACTGGCGTTTTCGCAGTTTTTATCACTCATTACGAGAGCGTTGCCATAGCAACTATTGTTGCTGGACTCGGATTAGGTACAGTCAAGTACATACACGCTTTTTTATACCGCAGAAATACGCATGATCAACTTTCCGTTCGAATGTATTTGTAATATTTTATAACGCAAAATTATGAAATTTGGGAACACAAAAAGCAACATATCCGTGGTGATTTTAAAGGCTCCTGATCGCTGGTTTCCTTAATGCCTTATTTGTTGATAAAAAACCTGTTTTCATATTTTTCCATTTCAAATAAGAAATTATCGCGGAAATGATTTCTGAAAAGCTGGTTAAAAGTAAAGTAAGTTGAAGTAAGTTACTTCAGCATAAAATCTACCCAACTTACCATTTAGGTCATTCAATAAATTGTTCATAAGTTAATGTTAATTTAATACATACCTTATGCACTTAATTCAAATATTATGTTGTTTGCAGAAGATAAGATTAAACTTAATAAATACCATAATATTTTTAATATCACAACCATCATCGCTAAACTTTTCCATAAAATAAATTAGTGATATAATTTGTGATAATAATATTACTGTGAATTATAGTTTGTAATTTTAAAGAAAAAATTTGTAAAATGAAAATTAATTGTCTCTCCGTACAATTTCCACTACGAAAAATAAAAATGACTATACTAGACTAGACCTAGAAAGTTCATTATGGAGTTTAACAAAGTGACTGTTAAAACAGTCGAATAAAATTATAGTTTGATTATACTTTCTTAAAATATGGTGTATTTCTGGCAAGTCTAGCGGCCTACCATGAAAGTTTTTGAATTTCGGAATTTTCCCATTGCTTGTATTCAATGATCTATAATCATATCAAATTTAAAAAATGTAGCCCTTCTAGAAATACTGTAGGCTCTATATCTTCTAGTCAAACATGCCTGCGTTTCAATTTAAATATGTATATATATATATATACATACATATATATATATATATACATATAACATTGTTCAAACGAATAACGCTTCACCCTGTTGGTGACTGCCTTGCCTACGAAGCAAAAAATGAGAAGTTATCTTGCAATTAAGTTTTAGTCACAATAAGAATGCTTTTTGTATTCGAGTTATTTGTAATATTCAATATTTCATAGTATCAATATTTTGTCGACCAGTATAAATACTATTTCGATAAAAATATCGATATTTTCATTCGATATCGCATCCCTATGTATTAGTCACATGTGCGCACAAATATACACAAGCGTATGTAAAAAAATATGAACACGCGACAAATTATTTACACTACTAATTAAGATAAATAAATAGTTATCCAAACATACGCAAACAATCATGCGGATCCACAAAATTATACGCGCAAAAGCACACTAGCACACGCACAAAGGGAGATCCATACGCGCATTATTTGAAAAAATAATAATAAAAAACAACAAATAAATTAGCACAAAAATAAAAATACATGCGCATACAAACATGTTATTAAAATAAAATTAATGCATAGGGACATGAACACGTATACAGACAAATATACAGATGCATATATTTACTCCAGATGTCTCGAACTCACATTGCAAGATGGCCCAATAGACTATTTCGAAACAGAGGCCTTTGAGTAAATACGAGGGGCCGCATTTCGTATTAGCGATCTTAAATATTTTGTTGGCATTTAGAAACACATTGCTCAATATGCTACGTTTTTATTACGTAAGAGTGTCTTTAAAGGAGGATTAACTGCCTTTGCAGATGATATAGCCTTGAGCCATGGGAGGTGGTCCAAAAAAATATGCAATCTAATGTACTTACACTTAGTAAATGGTTTGAGATTAATAAACTCCAGCTGAGTGACAAAACGAAATTTATGTGTTACAATGTTTGTAATCGTTTAAATTTAATTGGCAATTAGTTTACCACGGAACCAACTACTCACAAAATCCCTGCAGTGATTGTATAACTATTGAGCGAGTTACTGAATTGAAATATTTGGGAATAACAATTGATCAACATTTGAAGTGGGATCAGCACGTCACTCGAATAAATAAGGGACTAAAATATGCCATTCCAAATTAATCTTTATTCGTAATAAATGCCCGCTAAATTTCATGAAAGTTATTTATTATGCCCTAGTCTATTCTAAACTAAATTATGGCCTACAAAAACACTTTACATCCTACAGTAATTATTAAAAAAGGAATTGTAATGACAATTGCAAAAAAAAACACAAATATGAACCATCCTTTTCTATATTTAATGAGCTGCAGTTACCCTCACTCAGGAATCATTACATTTGTAAGGTTCTGAAGCTTTTCTATGTCCAAAGTGGTAATTTACCCCGAGTATTATATAAACCAAATATTCATGTTTTACGCAGCAACTTAAATTTTGTTTTGCCAAAGCCCAATATGGCATTGTTCAAACGTTCCTTTATTTATATGGAGCCAAAGGTTTTCAATATATTACCGAATGAAATCAAGTATATTTGCGTGAAAAAAGGTTTTTAAAATATGTTAAAACCTGGTTATTGGGTTATGTTGATTTGGATGAAATTTTCCTTTAATGTTAAGTTAAGCTATGTAAGTCAAGCATGTCACTTATTATATGTATTTTCTTGTTGATAACTGCTTATATCTCTATTATATTACCTGGTCCTCGTTTAATTAAAATATCTGTTAGTTATGCTTTTTCTGATGGTAACCCTGATTCAGGCAAACGCCTTGGGGGCTACCTAAAGTTCTTATTATATATATAATTTGAATGTAAAATTATTGTACGAGCAATAAACTTACTTACTTACTTAATAAAAACAACTTATCATACAATTACTGAATATAAAGCACTTAATTTAGTTTCATATCTCTTTGCCAACTTCGTTATTACCTCGCCAACGATAGATATTTCATCTTCTCAGTTTAGAATCAAATTAATGAGGGCTTTTTCAACCAGCGGGCTACATGGGGCACTCTGGTTAAGTGTATGAGATTCCCCATTTAGATGCACACACGAGCACATCAAAACACACTAAAAGGCACATTCACAAGTGAACATGAACTCACACACTTATCATATAAGTAAATGAAATAAACAGAAACGCAAACACACACAGCATGCACACATGTACACGTTCAAACATTCACTTATGTGCCATCTGCCGTCCCTAGACGAGCTTCTCCCGTAACTTCCCTTTCTATTTCTAGCATCGCCCTAACCATCCTGACACGTACTTTGACGCCAGTCGCTCTTTCCTCAAATTACGTACATACATGATCCGCTTTAGTCCGCGGAAGTTCCTCGCACCTTCTCGCCTCTCCTGCTGCCACCACCGTCGCCTCCGAGTTCTCGCCTTCCCTTCGCAATTCTCATTATCTTCCGAGGCTCCGGCGCCTCTTTTTATACATGCCTTCCTCTTCCTTTTGGAGTGGCGGTTCTTTTGAGGGTCTCCCGTGCAGCTTCTGTATCTTTTTATTCCCCTTTAAAAGTGCCTCCATTCTCTCTTTCGACGGCTACCATACTCTCTTCCCTCCATTTTTTCGCGTATTTCGTTACTTGTCACATTTTTTCGACGCGCGCTCTTTACTTTCCATTTTCCTCACCTGTTTCCTCCACTTTCTCACTTTTGCCCACACCTCCTTTCCATGTTTTCCTACTTTTTACGTTCCTTAAAGTGTCTCAGGATAAACAAATTGCGTGAAACCAACAAAGCTCGGCTCACATTTGTGAAATTTTCTATTCCAAATGTGAAAAGAAGAAAACAAAACACTAAGTAGCAATTTAATTAAAAAAGACACTTAAAAACGACCTTGGTTTCATTGCATTGCAACTTCCTTAGGCTTTTCCGCGGGAAAATTTTGTTTTCAAAAAGGAAAATTTTCTCAATACATGCTTTGCACGATTTCAATTAACATGCTCTCAGTTTAGCAGGGTTTCTACTTTAAAGAAGTACATACCTCGATTTGCACGGCCGTTAATTTCACTTTAGCGGGAAATTAAGTCTTAATTATGTGGTCTCGTGGATTGTTTTGTGGAAAATGTTGTCCTCTATCCGAATAATATGTAGCTAACAGATTATATAAGCGCTAGGAAGAGAAAAATATGGTGTTTAATTGTTGCTTGCCGAGAGAACCGTTTTAGCAATCGATATAAACAAAATATGCTATATTTTGCTCCGACTTTTCTCGTTTTTTTATCTCCGAAACTATAACTATAATTATGTGGTCTCGCGGACTTCTTTGTGGTAAATGAAATCCTGTATCCGAATAAAGTTTTTAATCTATACCTTACAGATCATATAAAAACTAGGGATATGTATTTGTTTATTTTTAATTGTTGTTTGTTGCGAGAACCGTCTTAGCGATCAATGTAAATAAAATATGCGATGTTTTGCTCAGGATTTCCCCAATTTTTTCTCCAAAACGATATCTCGTAATTACGTGATCTCGCGGACTTCTTTGTGTTTAATGAAGTCCTCTATCCGAATAATATTTTTAATCTATACCTTACATATCATATAAGAGCTAGGAAGAGCAATGTATGGTATTTAATTATTGCTTAACGGAGTGCATTTAACGAGATACGAGTATAAGTTTATTAAAGTAATTATGAAAAGTGGAAGTTCTAATTGACAGTTAAAAATCACAATATGGCGGTAAATTTTAATAAGGATCACTCCTACTTCATTTCATTAAAGTCCTTCCAACGGTTTAGGAGATGAAAGTTACGACGGACGGACGGACGAGACGTGCTCATTAGGCGTTCCGCTATTACCGCTTCGCTGATAAAGGACGCCTAATAAAGGAAGTAGTAACGGATACAATATAACTAAATTGTTGTCCGTTTAACTCAAACCGGCGCTCATGTGGAACATCATGCATTTCCATAGAGAAATATATCCTTTTTTTGCACGGTTTCGCTGTACTCGATCTTTTCCGTGAACGCATGTATCTAACAAGGCGAGAGATGGGTTCATGACCTAAATCGGTGATATGAACAGCCCTATAAAATTGTAATGCTTTAACAAAAGTCATAAATAATCCAAGATTGCATATAACTGTATCATCATCGCTTCAGTTAAAGAGTGGCATTCGGTATGGAATTCTTGAGGAGAAAAATAACATCGTTTCAGCGAAGTTGTTTTCCTTAATCGATTTTTGCTCATTATTTCTACATTTCGTGATAGAGGAAAAATCGTGTAAAATGATTTCGTTCGAAGAAAAACCTGCGTTTGCCATTCCGTTTCCCCTCTCTCGTGCATGTCTCACCAATCCATTCTCATTCTCACTTTGCACTCTCTCTTGCAAGGCATAATATCAGTTTTAGACGTCATCCAGTCGGTGGCACCGACACACACATAAAACGCGCGTTCACACTCTTGCATGCAAACGCACTCGGTGTGAAATGGAAATTTCGAAGCTCGCTCCCTGTCACACGGTCGTGGAAACCGTTCAAAGTGGAAATGCTGAGCGGAGGGTGAAAGGGAGGTAGAATTAGAGAAAGGCAGAGAGATTTGAGGAAGAAGAGAGTGAGAGTAAATAGGGGAAGAATAGAGAAAGCGAGAAGTATCTGGAGAGATGAGCTGAGATATGATTTGAGAGAGAGAGAGATAGAGAGAGAGGGAGGGAGGGAGGGAGAGAGAGAGAGGGGGAGAGAGGGAGAGAGAGAGAAATGGAAGTTGGATGCAACTCACATGAAAATTTGAAGGAGCTTGACGAGCAGGAATATGTACTGCAGCTTTCTGAGGAGCATATAATTAGGCTTGGTAGAATTTGACGTTTATTTATTTTAAATATACGATTTAAATCGGTTTATTTTCACGGGAGATTTTCGACGAATATAGACGCTTAAAATTACTACTTGGTAGAATTTGATGTTTATTGTTAGAAAATCGACGTTTATTTTACCGAGAGATTTTTGACGGTTAAAATTACTACTTACATATATATGGCTGGCGGTTTTCAGCCTTTCAATTGGATGATTTAAATTTACTTTTTATTTCAAAATTTTACCTAAAATTTACGTTTTTTTACAATACATTATTTATTTAAAATTTGATAGGACGATAAACGACAAACGACCACCCAAGTTCCTTTCTTTCGAACCTCGCTCAACAAGACACGAGGAACTCTTAGCAGGACATGCATGCATGGTCCATGACTTTATCTATATAGAGAGGATCATGAAATATACAACCATTAGGTCGGCAAATATAGTCTTAAAAACCTCAAAAGCGCTAAGAAAAACGTGTTCTCAAAACTACACTAAGACCTTGCGGTTTCCTGATTGTTCAGAGTAGAAGCGTGAGATTTTCAAAAAGACTCATATTTGAGTGTAAGGAAATGTCCTTTTTTCAGTCCCACTGTTAATGCATGCCCATAAAAGGAACGAAATAGTATCTAGGAAATAATATTGCAAAAAAGTAAACGGAAACGACTTTAATATTATAATTCAGAATAGGTTTTTGGACGTATACTTTTCCTTCTTGTTGGAAAATT
This sequence comes from Tanypteryx hageni, assembly GCA_028673005.1. Taxonomy (NCBI): domain Eukaryota; kingdom Metazoa; phylum Arthropoda; class Insecta; order Odonata; family Petaluridae; genus Tanypteryx; species Tanypteryx hageni. The sequence goes on from CM054117.1 coordinate 47,909,271, forward strand.
GACCCGTTTCGACGACTATATATTTTCGTCGATTTTGAAAATTTAAAAAAATCGACGTTTTTGGATTTAAATCGAATTATACCAAGCCTACATATAATAAACGTGATAATTATGATAACTCCAACAGCCGCAAAACTGTCGGAAAACTCAGAAACGGATTTTGCCTACAAAGCAACTGTCTTCGGTGGTGATTCGAATATAGAAGATCCTTTGAAAAGCTCTCTTTAATAGACTCTGTGAATCGCCGCTGTTGACTGCTCCTTTATAACCGAAATGAGCATAAATTTTAGCGTCTACGAACTAACCGTCGCTGATGACGGCTGCTTTTAAACCGGAATACAGATCTGGCTTTCTAATGTTTTTATGACTCTTGGAGGAATATAGTTTGTCAATCATTTTGTGGCTATTGGATTTCATTTGATCATCAGGTGGATTCCAGCCATAGGATGACCTTGGTTATTTTATTTTGGAGCCAGCACATAAAAGTTTTATCGCAATGTGAATGTTACCAAAAGTTCTCTTCTGTAGATGCTCGATAAAAGACGAAAAAAGTTGCAAAATATACTCAACTCTTGAATAAAGAAAGAATATAATATGAAGGAACCCACTAAAATTCACCAAATGACAATTACCAAAACACGTATACTATTAATTTTAACGTAAGAACTCAATTTATAAGACTTTTATTATTCCTCTAAATACACAAAAACATTTGAGGATGTTTGAATTTCAAATTCGTAAATAGATTTTGTCAGTCAGAGGTAAAAATAGCTAAATTTGGGTATAATTCATTAATTTACCTCTTACAAATAAAAAGAAATCTTAATTCTTGATGGCATTTGATTTTTGAAATGAACATGTGTATAGGTAAATTTGTAATATTCGTCTGTCATAAGGAAATTATTGTAAAAAATATCGCACGAAGCGGTTATAATTGAACTCTATTCCAAGAAAGCAATTTGCAAAGCGCCCTTCTATAAGATATACCTTAAATGAATCCTTAAATTGTAAAACATAACTTTTCTTGCTGAAGAATTCCAGAATTATGTGCATCATTGAGGAAATTTAATCCCCAAAAATTGCTTCGTTATTTAGCAAACTGAATTTATTCGTTTCGGCAGGAAAAAAACGTCATAACAGAAACAAAAAAAAGATGATATAAAGTTGCATTAATCCAGCTGCATCTGTACATCTTGTTATTTAGAGGGTCAAGCCAGCAGGAAGGGTCATTGGATGTCATTTATGACCTCTAAACGATATTTTCGAATACATTAATGCAGTGTACTTTTAATATAGGCGTATGACACATTGCAAAATCGAAATAAATCTCAAAACTACCTCTTTAAAATTTGCACAAGGCCCGATCAGTCATTTTGATGTTCGTGTGTGGCCCGCACCATGGTACATAAAGCTTCGTGTGGCTCTTTAAGAAAAAGGATGAGCCGTCGTTGCGCTGTGTGCGGGCGAGAGCGAAAAATTAAGATGGAGGGTCCCATGTTAAGGAACGAGGGGTGAGATAAAATTTGGGACGGGAGAGATATATTTGAAAGGAACATGGACGTAAGAGGATGGTATAAAAAAGATGGAGAAGATTAGGTCGGGGGAGAGAGAGAGGAACTTGCCGGGTCGTTTCATTTCCGCCTTTATGAAGGGAGTTTAGTTTATAGAGAGAACGGAGAGAGACAGAGGGAGAGGGAGGGAGAGAGAGTGGAAGGGGGTTTGGGGGGAGGTAGAGAATCTAGCGCACCGCGAATGAGCGTCGGGAGACGCTAGGAAATGAGAGTGACTGTGGGAGCGAGCGTTTCAAAGGAATTCAAATAAGGCGAGGGATATGAAGGAAGGAGAGAAATAGGAGAGGTGGAAATAGATGGGAGAAGATAGAAAGATGAGCGATGAGATATAGGAGAGCGAAGAGGAAAGTAGACGTGGAAATGATTGCGAAAGGAAAATAATGCAGGAGGGGAGAGAAATGTGAGACATGCAGGTGGAGAATTTGTTTAGAAAAAATATGTGAAAAGGAAAGAGGAGAAGAGGGAGGGGCATAGAGGATAGGGGAGGTGATGAGTCAGGAGAGAGAGAGAGCTAAGGAGAAAATGGGAAAGGAAGAGGTATTGAGAGAAGATAGGTAGAGATTTAGAAAGGAGGGAAAGAGAAGTAGAGAGAGGAGGAAGAGAGTGGCAGAGAGAGAGGGACATGGAGGAAGGTAGGAGAGAAGGTAAAGAGAGAAAGGTTGGGAGGAGAGAGAGGAAAGGGTGTGAGAAGAGGGGGAGAGAAGAGGGGGAGAGGAGAAGGATAGAGGAGAGGGAGAGAGGAGAAGGAGACAGGAGAGGGAGACAGGAGAGGGAGAGAGGAGACAGGAGAGGGAGAGAGGAGAAGGAGACAGAAGTGGGAGAGAGGAGAAAGAGACAGGAGAGGGAGAGAGGAGAGGGAGAGAGGAGAGGGAGAGAGAAGAGGGAGAGAGGAGAGGGAGAGAAGAGAGGGAGAGAGGAGAGGGAGAATGTAGAGGGAAGGAGAGAGGAGATGATGAGAGAAGAGGAAGAGAGGGGAGGAAGATAGTGTAGAGGCAGAGAGAGATGGAGGAATTAAATGAGAATGGGAGAGAGAGAGAGGGAGAGAGTAATCGAGAATAGAGGGATACAGCAGATGCAGAGAGAAGAGGGAAGGAGAGAAGTGGAAGAAAGAATGAGCTAGGAGAGAGAAGGCAAAACGAGAGATCAGAGGGAATGATTAGACGGAGAAGAGGGATGGAAAGAGAGAGAGAGCGGTGGAGGAGTAGAGGAGGATGGGTAGAGAGATGGAGGGAGGAGGGAGATTGGGAAGAAAGAGAGAGAAGAAAGAGATGGTAGAGGAATGAAGGAAAGACAGGAAGGGAAAAGGTGAGGGAAGGATGGAAGATGGAGGAAAGGCGAGGCAGAGAGAGAGAGACGGAGAAGAGACAGAGATCAGTAGGGTGACGGTCGGGGTGCAAAAATATTGAGGTAGATTAAATAAAGCGAGCGGAGAAGTAAAGAGGAGAGAAGGAAGAGGGAAACGGAATGAGAATGACGCGAAAGAGTGCGTGAGCGAGGGTAAGGGAAGGGAATATTGTCTGAGTGAAAGGTGTGTTCAGATGGGTCGGGGTAATGTAAGCGTGTTTGTACTTGAAGGGGTTAGACGGACGCGATGAGTGTTGCGAGGACAGGGTTTGCTGCGGGAAAAGAAAGGAGAACACGGCAATAAAGTGAACAAAAAAAGGACGAGTGGTGGAAGGTGTGTTGAGAGTAAGGACTTTCTTTTGGAGAATCAGTGGAATGGAAGTATGTCACGAGAATTCTTTTATTTATTCAGCTAGTCAAAGAACTTTTATTAAATATATTTTTTCCTGTTATACTAATCGAATTTGTTCTGAATAACTGACGATTTTCTGCCGAAGTGTTTGAAATAAACGGGATATTCAAGAAAAGCGATTCGGTCGCATGAAACTACTGATCAATCTATGGAAAACATTTAATTTTTTATTGGTTTCTATCAAAAAATATTCCCATGAAAGGTTCGCCCACGATTGCAGCGATTATTTGAAAAATATGCCTGCAGAAATGAGACAAGTATATTTTTGCGAAAGTATATTTCAGAGGGTCTGTGACTCTTACCTAAAAGGTTGGCGCTTTTCTCTATTCCTTTTGCATGTTTCTTCTTATTCCATTAAATTTGAAGTTTAAATTTCGTCGCTTGATTCGTTTATTTCCCAGCATTGGTAAAGAGTAGGTTTGCGAGTCTTGTTCCAAATCAATGATTCGCAGGTTCGTGTCCTGCCGAGGGTTTGTGTTCATTTTCGTTGTTACGCTCATTTAATTAAACCGCAAAATGATATTTATGTGCTAGTATAAAATATATTCATAAATAAATTATTATAGGGTTATGGTCACTCGAGTGCCAATGTTAATGAGTGGGAGAGTGTTGCATTTAAAACATCTGTAATGGTCACCGAAATGTATTATGCCTCTATTATATGTATTTTTTTGTTGTTGGGGCTATTCCTTTTAAGAACACCATTTTAACACTTTTAAATAATTCACAAATAACGGCATTGATATTTTTGGTAAATTGTTCCAAAACATCCTTTGCATATCTATCAAATTCCCTTTGAACACAAATCGCAGAGAACTAATTAAATAATAAATATGAACTCTTGATAACAAAAATGCGGTCGTTATCCACACGGTGCGTTTCACAGCAGAATCCAAACGGAATAACAACCCATATAATAGAATTAATTCGCCCTTTCGGTTCAAACCGTAAGGCGTCATTAAAAACGTCATAAAATGTCGTCGCCCTGTTTCTAGTCTTACTTAGATGGGATTTTTCCCAGGGTCACGGAAAAGCGAGCGATCGGGAAACACGGAACCGTTTTAAAAAATGAAACAAGAACGACGCGATTGCCAGCGGCGAAATTCGCTTCCGCGTCATTATGATTCATGACGACGCGTGCCCGTGCGTCCACGTATGCGGGAAAATTTTTTTATTGACCGCCGCTCTCGATGTCGGGATTCATGAACGGCGCCGGGGAAAATCGTAAATATTATTATTAGTCCGTTCGGATGGGCCATTCCGAGAGCGAATAGAGTAAAGATAAAAAAAAACGTTCGGAAGTTATGTTATCCCTTTCCGATGATTGTCATCCGAACGACCGATGGTAAGCGATGCGGAATAATGGCGATTCGCGGTTTTTCTCCCTTCCCCCTCCAACCCCACCCCCTCTGCCTAGCGTCGTCTCTCTTATCCTCCGTCAAACCGTCAGAAACGCTGCGGTAAATATTCATAAAGCGCAATAATCTGCAATATCGCATTTACTACGGCTTATAGTGGCGGCCCGAATGAAATAAACGAGCTATTAATAACGATTAAAAAATCATACACTTGATTCGGCTTTGTTTTTCTTGCATCGCATAAATATTCCATGCGAGCGAAATTTTATTTTTCGACGAAACGAGTTAAAATACTGCTATTTAGACGAAAACGCCCACAAATTCGGGATTTTATAAAAGTGCGTTATAAATAACTGGGGTTTTCAGATTGTTATCGAGGGATTTCTATTTTATGCATAACATAATCTTAAACTATGGGCGATTCTTGTTGATTGTACGATTTATTTATTTCGAATACTATCCTTCAGATAATATTTTTCCTTTATTCATATCTACGAGAGACTGTAATTTATGTGTGACATGAAATTTATTCGATAAATTAGTTATAAATTTAAAGAAAAAATATACAGAGTACGGCTATAAAGGAAATGAAAATGACATCTTCTGACGCTTGGAAATTTTATGGCTTTCCAAATAAAAATGGTGACGTTTTTCTGAAATTCAATATTTCTATCGAATGCTCTTTTCTTATGCCCAAGGGCGGATCCAGAAACTTCCTAAGGGAGGGCGATCGCCCCAATCGTCCCTCCCCCTTCTTGATTCCGCCTCGGCCGACGACCACACGTTTTGAAATATCTATCCCTATCAGGGTCTATCTTTCCCTTATCATACAATCTTTATCTTCGGTGTAGAAACAATGAATGCTGCGCGAAATTAATTTAAGAGCGCACCAAGTTTAGGGAATCGGGTCGTCTAAGGGGAGGGCGATCGCCCCCCCCCCTTGGATCCGCCACTGCTTAAGCCTTTATTATTATGTTATTCTATTATACTGCAATGTTTTTTGCCTCTTTCATTTACATGTGAACAGAAACGGTAATGATAGTTCAAATGATCATTTTTACCACCCAATTTAGTCATTCAAATAATTTTCAGGAACAATGTCCTTTGCCGTACGACTGTTCAATCATTATTGCAAATATATGCAGTTTCATTTTTTTATGATGCTGGTTAATCACTATGACAACGAAGAACCAGCTGATTGGCGATCGACCAACTATTTTTCAAATGCATACTTATTCAACTCTTACGTGTTTAAAATTAGCGTCACATTAATAAAGGGATATAATGATTAATAATTTGTGTTGCCGATGAAAAACATTCAACGATACAGCTTGAAATCTTAAATACAAGCGATGCAGGAACAGGAATTTATACCGTGGTCCTCCAAACGGGAGTCGACTTTTTGCAACACATCCCTTCCATTTTACCGCTTCCACCTACTGCAATAACGTTAAATTTCTATCTTTAAATGCCAATACACGAACTCTCTCGATAAAACACATAAGATACCGAAGTGATCGGAATTTTGAATACATTTTGTAACTATTTGAAGATTCATCATTTGCGTAGCCATTTATCAATCTCCAGCTTAAAGCTTCCATCGGATGGAATTCGGCGTAGCTCGGAAATTCCGACAAAAATTTCGTCCGACACCTTGACACTACTTTGACGTGACACGAGTCACGGTCGTTCAAGGATCGAAACATGTTGCATCATCAAATAATCACTCCTTGTCGCTATAAAAGCAAATCGCCACCTTCTCTCTCTCTCACACACACATACACTCACACTCGCACTCTGACTTCCTCTCTTTTCTGTTTATAATGATTCCTGTCCCTTTTGCCCGTGTCATCGCACGCTACCTGAAATCACGTTAACTGAGACGACTTTTTTTGCTGGCTTGTGATTGCAAAAGCAAAATTGTCCCGTCATATTTTTCTTTCCTTATTCATGTAAATCCATAAAATTATTTATCTACGTGCGCTTAAACGAAGAATTTAATTTATTTTGACAATCTATTTGCCTCTATTTTATAGATCATTCATAATATATATTAATTCGTTACAAAACGCAGAAGAAACAACAATAATAAAGTATTATTTGAATAAAAATACTTATTTTTTATGATCAGAAAAATTATTTCAGCTTCTATAATATTTTGTTTATCATATTTTTACACATACAAATTTGAAGTGGAATGCATCGAAGTGTTGCTTTGCAACATAGATTATATTAATATAAAATTCCACATAATTTACAAAATTTTATTTAACTTTGACCGTTTTTTTAATTTTTATAATTCATGAAAATGTCGACAAACAATGGCCGATGCATTTCAACAATAATAGAGTTGGTGTGGGTAGCTAAGAGTTGATTTTACTTTTTAGCGTACATAATTTAAGAATCATACTTTTATTTGAGCTATTTTCACAACCCTTAAAAAAAATGTTTTTCTGTTGTCATAATTCAGCGCATTTTTGTTCTATTGCTTACTATATGCGTTAACAAAGCCAGGTGCGTATTTTATTTTGCAGTGTAAACACTATGTCAAATATACATGGGAATATTTTACGCCAACTTTAAACACCAAAGGTTAATTTCACACGGATTTCCGCATATTAATTCATATTTCCCTTTTTTGGGTCGCTCGTGGTATGCCACGATGGTGCTCATTTTAAACGCGAGAGCATAACGCTATAACGCTCATTTTCACTATTGTGTTCGCAGTCGCTGGACCGTGGCTTAATTTTTGCTGCGGTATGTGAATGCGTAACGCGATTTCAACTGGTTGACACTAACGAAGTTTTTGGGACCTATTGTATTACGCGACGAAAATAAAAATGAGGGTTAACTAGCGTGATATTCTTCCTCAAAGACGCATGTGTATCTCTCTCTCTCTCTGTGTCTCTCTCTCTCAATGCATTTATCTCTAGCTCTCTTGCCTTTTATCATCTTGACTCTTTCTATACATATCTACCTGAATCTCATTAATTCGGAAACTTCGGGACTAGAGACGTTCCGGACAGTAGGATTTTGCAAACCATGGGTAGTTAGTATGCACTTGAAGCATCAGCGCCTCATTAAAGCGATGGGTGTTGTAAAAGGGTCGCATTAAGATGACAGTTGTTTAATGAGGACCAGAATTGACAAAATAGAATTTTTATATAAGATAATTTATATAGAAGATATTTTGGAGCCCCGGTTATTAAAAATCACCTCGCAAAGAGCACGACATTTTATCTCATTTGAAATATAATCCAATGAGAAAACCCTAACTTTGTGGAGTTCCAATTCAGAACAAATAAGACAGAAGACTATGCAAAAAATCCAACTACGCAACAAGACATGATGGCTCAGTCACGTCAAAATCTGATCGTTTTTTTATTATTAAAGTAGAATTGTTTCATGATCTTTTGTCTTATTGGTTCTATCTCATTTGATTATTCTTTCTTGTATCCTCTGAAACGGCTTCAACTGAAATATACACCACCTCTGCTTCTATTTCAGCTCTTTCTTCCCATCTAGACTCGTCCCTCGCTTTACAGTATACAGGCGTCTAAGGCAAAAACGTGGGAAGTGAGCAAGATTTTAACATGGGAATTAATAAGACCACATTTGAGTAGTAGTAGTAGAGTTGATTTTATAAGGTGTGTCGACAGCAAGGTCATTTCACACCGTACTCAAATCAGTAATATAATAAAAGTTATTATATTTCCCTACTAATTGTGATAAAAATTAAAATAAAATTTTATACAGGTAATGTGTATAGAAAAAATGTAATGTTAAAAATTATTTAAATGTATGGAAGCAATTTAGCTTCCCTGAGGAAATTGATGGAATGATATGATCCGAAGATCCTATGCAGACAGGCATAAGCTGTTTCAAAAATTGTTCCAACTTCCCTGAGGAACTTGAAAACCACGTCTATCTTAACAGGGTCATCTCCCAGAACATCGTTAAGCTGGCCTTGCATCGAAAAACTGTTTCGCATACCCTGGTAGTGGGTACATTCGGTCAGGATATGTCTTATAGAGAGACAGGAATCACAATGGTCACAGTGACCACATTTGAATACCGTCTTGTGACCAACATATAACAATCTCTATTTTAATTAAAACTGTAATGCAATGCAATATTTAGTGATTTTCTTTCGTGTATAATAAATTTAGGGAACCCGATTATTCACTTATTTACTAAATTTTAGAGGGTGAGAGTGGAAGAATACCAAGGCCTCACTGTTACGTAAAATAAATTTTCATTGGTCGCTTTTTACACTTTATGAGCGAATAAAATTAATAATTCATACACCTTTCAAGATACAAACGGCCCTCAGCCGTTTGAGGGCCTAGATATTTAAACAAAGACGCTCATCCAACGAAAGTGTTCGTTTTATATCGCAAAAAAGTAGTAAAATTCCACTCGAAACGACCCCCATTTCATCTCTTATGACACCCACTCAGTCGACGTCCAAGATGTTGATGCCCGTAGACGTCAAAGGGGGCGAGAAGTGGGGGCGAGTAAGAGAAAAGGGAGGAGGCGACGTCATCTCCCTAATCCTCCTCTCATATTCCACGTCCGACGTCATCGGTCACGTGATGCCCTTGGCACATACGTTTATCTTTCGCCCGAAACAATCGGTTCTGGGATCGAGCGAACGAAACGAGCGCTCCCGACCCTGTTTTGTTGCTCGAGAAGGGTCGAGCACGCGGGTTGCGGGTGGGTGACGCCGGCAATTATTGGAATCACCCGGGTAAGCGGTAGGTAGGGACGGAGACAAAAAAGAAACGCAGGGGAAGCTGTCGAAAATGGAGCATTCCGAGTCTCGGTGCGGAGTGGAAATCTATCGATGATAGGACGGAAGGTTTTTTTTTTCGTTTTTGTGCCGAAAAGGTCGTTTTTGCATTTCGGTGCCGATCGCTGGTTCAATTCTTCCGTTTTCAGCGACCTCTGTCGCCGAATTTTTTCTGCGGGCGACGCGGACCATTTTGGGAAATTCGGTGACATTTTTCTCTGTCGTTATCGGCGATATTTTTTGCTCGAACGTTAAATAAATAATTTACTCAGAAAACAATCCGGCATAAAAACATGCGAGGACAAAATTGGAAAATTATTTTTGACAAATGACTGATAATGAAATAAATTTGTTAGACTTTTATGGAAAATATAACCAAGATTCGTTGAGAAATATGCTATTTAAAATTCATTAAAAACTGTTGAACGGTATTAAATAGTGAAACGACACGTAGCCATAAAGAAAATAGGAAAACCAGATGCGGAGTTTGGTTACAAAAAAGCCGTCATCAGTGGTGTCTCATCGATAGTTAGAATCCGTACTACAGCTATCAACATATTGTGTCAATCTCATCGATGAAATCAGGTTCCACTTTGCGAAATTTACCCCTCGTAATCACAGATAAAATCTTATTCTGCCTAATTATTGTATTATATTTCTTGTTTTGCATTACGTTATTACCTATATATATATTTTTTTATGACGGTATACAACGATTCATACATACTCCTTTCTATTTAATGTTGTATTATTATATTATCATATGTACACTATCTAAGGTTTTCGCAGTTTTTTTCACACCACCCTTCTCAGTGGGTGTTTTCCTGCGTGGGTTTTACTAGGGAGGACATGCCTGTTTTACCTAGGTTTTCCCCACAATCTCTAATCTGTCTTCAATTTTATATATATATTTTTTACTCTGTATGATTTAGGTATATATTTCTTATGTAATGCGTATTGTAATATCTTACTTTACCATTTCTTATATTTATTATATTGACGAAGGGTTAAATATAAGAATGGACCTTATGGTCTAAATTTCGCCCGAATAAAGACGATTATCTATCTATCTATCTTCGTAGAAGTTACAGTTTTCAACAGTGTAGTAATGAATTATAAGGATTTGAGATTCCGCATTGATCCAAAGGACTTTTTTGGTCTAGAAGGAAAATAATGTTATCTTACCCTTTCGAAAGCTTAAAAATAATCATGCAAATGCGCTATTGCGAATAGTTTTTTTTAAGTCGCTCGATATTCTCAAAGTGGATTTCATTTTCTTCCAACTTGACTCGTTTTGCGTAATCCTTCGCAAATTTTCTCGATTGCTCCAGAAAAAATATATACGAAATCTATTATTACGACAAAGACTTTTTTGTAACTAGTTTACCCTTTTCCGGGATTTTAGTGACGTCGCGGTTAATTAACGCCCGATGAAATGTGCGCGCATTTCTTGGAATTCGAAAATAATCTCACGTCAATGAATATGATTTTATTCCATTACCAATGGATGCCAATTTTTGGAAATTCCAGCATGTTCGCCAATGAACGTTATAAGGAGGATGCGTAAAGCGTGCAGAAACCGGAGCTTCGATTTGAAAGCGCCAGGCGACCCGGAAATCGATGGCACCGGGCTTTATTTTGGCGGAACATGACACGCAAATTTTGTGTCATCAATATTAGCGTCCGACGATCCTTCCTTGTTTCGCAAATACGCCAGTTCATGCCAATCTGCGAAAACTCCCATCGGAAGAAATGGCTTCGTATTTAGCCGGCTATTCAGCGGCACGAAGGTCGCGTTTGACGAGAGTCGCGTTAAAACACGAAATAGAGCAAAATGGCTGTTTTATAATTTAGCAGCTTCGCGTTCTGTCATTCTCTGTCTTTTGGATATCCATCCCTAGCATTTGTTTTATTTATTCCGCGCATATAATATAGCGCAAGGGTTTAATAACGGAGGCACGTACCTTCCAAAATGATGGCGAATAAAACTATATTATATCCGGTCTTTCATCATCGATGCTTCGAGTCCATGAATAATACAATATAGACATTCTTCTGCTCAATTTTTAATTTTTTAGTGCTAACGGATATATAATTTCTAAATAAAAAGTATACGCGGCTAATTCAACGGTAGAAATTCATATAACTTGAGTGTAATGTAACTGAATATGGTAGCTAGTTACAGTTTCTATTGCGGATTTGCTTTCTCGATAACGTGCGTGAAGGCTTTCATTATAAATTTCATTGGAAGGGAAAAGAACGAAACTATGAATTCAGAGTCATCTTTCCAAAGAAACTGCGCTAAAAAATTCTCAACTAATATCTTTATTCTGCATTCAAAATTTGGAAATCTTTCCCGTTCAAAAGTAATAAATCCCATATCAGTTGATTAATTCTTTCAATTACCTCTGAAAGCTAAAATCTTCAATTCTTAATAAAAAGTATAATGGTTCAATTGGTAGATATTTTTTTAATGATTTGTTCATGCAAAATCAATTACGTTGCTAGAGCTTCTATATCTATATCCTACAAAAATTTATCGTTCACACCCTAAGCGACTTTTATTAAGATCTCATGTTCAGTATTAAGCGGTAGTCATTTTTGAGTGATGTAAAATATTTTACTTTCTTGAAATATCAAATTGAACGATGCGCTTCTTAGCATTAAAATATTATTAAGTTTAAATAATTTGAAAATTATCCTTATAATTAACCGAGAAATACTTTTGCAAGGTCGACTAATCTTACTCTGGAAAAAGAAGAAAGAATGTCATCTCTCGGCGTTGATACTCTTGTCTTACAATTCAACATTTCAATAAATCCCGTTTCTTAGAAAACCATTAGGGAATGGCTCCTCAAAAATAAAAGCTCCCTTTTCTTTAGTTGACAGGGAGTGGATTCTTTCAATCTTTATTCCGGAACGTAGCGCTGCCCGTCAGCGCGTTGTGAAGTATTTATTCAACCAGACCCTCATAAAGCTTTCCCGTCAGCTTCCTCGAGTTCATCATCCATACAGATCACCTCTTTCCTCTTGCCCATCCTTTTTTCCGGATCAGCGGAAGATCAACGTCAATTCTTCGCCCACACGAAGGTACATTAGAAGCGTAAAGTGGATTTTTATCCCCTCCGTGCGTTCCGTTCCAGTATTTTTTTCGAGGGCACCGACACGAGTGGCTTTCCTCGGGATATTTGTACTTTCACACGGCCGATTAGGCAAGGAAATGACTCCACGCCATCTATAACCGGACGACAACGGATGAGTCGTTTCAGTAAGAGTGCAACGCGTTATTCATAGCAGTTTACTCTTTAAAGGAAATGCCTATACGGCGCCGTAACTAGCTATTTTTACATCCTGGGCAAACTACCAAATATGCGCTCCCTTCATAAAAAAATTCTCTAATACCTATATTTTTTTTACAATATATGGATTTTAGGTGAACAATTAATAAATAAAAATAAACTATAAATGATGTAATTTATCAATATAAATGTGCATAATTGAAATACATAGTTAAAAATATAATTACATGCATACATAATTTAAATACTGAAAGTATAAATATTTTAGTATTAAAGAGTTATTTTACGTGATTTTAGTGCAGAAAACTCAACAAAAACATGATCGAAATTTATAGTTTCTGCTATGCGTAATGTCTGGAACAAGTATAGCTGTGAAATCGCCCCTGTCCTTGTGCCTTGCAACCTCACACAACTTGCCATCAACAATTTTTGCGCCCCTTCTTTAGTTGCGCCCGGGGCAGATGCCCCGCTTGCCCCGCCCTAATTACGGCACTTATCCTATACATACATAGATGTCTTCCGCACATGAAGCTACCCCTGAAGAATATTCCTGTATGCATTGGACTGTATCCATTTTTAACGGTGTATTGAGAAGTCATTTTTAATTTTTAAACTTTATCGTGCCGAATTCGGGTCTGCAGAACACTCGTAAATTAACTAAAGATATTTCTCAATCCAATGGTTTCGTGATAGATGTGGATCTAAAAATGCTACCGTATCTCGATTTATTATTTAAGCATGTACCAAGTACCAAATTTCGTTCAAGATATAATATAAAAATATAAATAAATAAAACTTTTTGGATAAATTCATAGAAATTCGCTGCTGAGAAATATCTTGATGAAATTCCTAAATGATCGGCGTTAAACAGAAATTTATTTTATGTTTCGTCATTTTAATTCTAATGGCTTTAATTGCGGTTGTGGATTGAATAATTATAAAGTTAATTAAAGTTTCATTTTAATTATCCATCATAAGCGTGATTACAGCAAATTCCATTTTTATCACCATAACTCTTAGCAAGAAGGACGCGGATTAAGTTAAAATTTTAACCTCAAGAGCCATAAATATACCTTTTCCTTTAATAGATACTACAACTATCAAGCTTTTGAGATTAATTCCAAATTAAAGTTATTTCGTAGTTAGTTTTTTTAAGCTTTTTAAATAATTTATCTTTCATCGACGTGAATTATCTCGACCTCCTCAACATCACATGATAACGACAACATTTCATCATCAGTCACGTGCGATTGAATCGAGTTTTATACTCACGTGATACACCATGCTCCACTTCATTTAAGGTGTTACCCAGAAATTTTATCAAATAATCCATTCCAGAATTAGTATAAAAATATTGAAAAATTGAATAATTGTCTTTTATGTCTCCATTTGCCATAACAGTTCGACAGGGAATTATCGAGCTCTTCTTATGGTTGAAAAAATTTCAGGAACAAAGAATTTAAAACATACTTGCCTCAGGTATCTCCAATAACCACAGGGTTATAAAAACCAGATGCACATTTCGGCTATTTCATCGAAACTATATATTTTTAAAAAACCTTCTAATATTTTCGCTGAATTACCGCTGAAGACGGCTGCTTTGTAACTGAAATTCGGATTTGGGATTTTACAACCTTGATGCGCATATTGGAGATACCTGAGACAAGTACTATTTGAATGCTTGCACTTGAAACTATGATAAGATTATTAAAAAATCAAAATGGCCATGGTAAGTTTATAAAAAACAATGAAGCCGTCTTCAGCAGCAGTTCACCAAAAGTACGTAGATTCCATCACTCCCACCTTCTATTCCATTATTTACCATATCTCCATTCTTACTCTTTCCTTCTCCCTCCCTCTCTCTCTCTCTCTCTGACATAGCGAAACAATGTGTCCCTGTACATTATAGTGCCGGACAGACAGACAGGTAGACAAACACTTGAGAATTATTATATAAGGTTACCTAAGGAATGTACATAACATTATAATTTTTTATTCTCTAAGTGCTTCTTTAGGAATTTATTTATTTTTATCTATAAGACGAGCTCGATGATTTTACAGTGGATTAACTAAACAATGGGCGATTAAAGCCAGGTGGACAACCAAGAAAGCGTGAATCATCGCGGGAATCGAACTCATTTTTTTAATACGAAAAATCTATATTATTTCTTCCTCTCTTCACACCTCTTCTTCCTCTCTTCATTCCTTCTCTTCTGACTCTCCACTAAACCTAAAATCTATCATTTTCGAAAACGATAAATAAACGCGCTTGGGCCGCACGCCTACGCGTGACGGCGAAACGTGCTTTTAATACGTTCCTCGGGATTATAAACACGGAGAGGCCACTCCTGCGGACGGAACCGCAATGAGCCATTTCACGCACTTTTTATCCCGAACGACCCTTTAAAATATACGTTGAAGGCGTGAGGATGTATAAAAGCGCCTAAATAAAAATAAAAAAAGATGCCAAACCGGCTATCCTCGCGGCCAACTGATCCGTTACGGCGAATTTTTCTCCCGGACACCCTCATTGTGAATTCAGAGCGCATTGCGAGGTTGCGTAAGTTGAACGAGAATGAGAGAAATAGAGGGAGGGAGGGCGAGAGAGCAGTGGTCGGGAACAACCTCTCTCGCGCACATGCTTGTTTTAGTTTCATTCAGAATCCGTCCTCCGCCTTGTAGAGGGTTAGAGTGGGAGGAGGAGTCGAAAGAGGAAGATAAGGAGGAGTGGAGAGAGGAAGTGCAGAGAGGAAGAAGAGCAGTGGGGAGAGGAAGAAGAGTAGTGGGAAGGGAGTTAGAAGAGGAGTGGAGAGAGGAAAAAGATGAATAGAGAGAAGGAAAAAAGGAGTGGAGAGAGGAAGAAAAGGAGTGAAGAGAGGAAGAAGAGTAGTGGGGAGAGGAAGAAGAGGTGTGGAGGGAGTTAGAAGAGGAGTGGAGAAGTGTAGAGAGGAAGAAAAGGAGTGAAGAGAGGAAGAAGAGGAGTGGATAGAGGGAGAAGAGGACTGGAGAGAGGAAGAAGAGGAGTATAGAAAGGAAGAAGAGGAGTAGAGAGAAGAAGAAAAGGAGGAATGAAGAGAGGAAGAAGAGGAGGAGCGGAGAGAGGAAGAAAAGGAGGAGCGGAGAGAGGGAGAAGAGGGGCAATGGAGAGAGGAAGAAGAGGAGTGGAGAGAGGGAGAAGAGTGGAGAAAGGAAGAAGAAAGGGAATGGAGAGAGGAAGAAGAGGAGTGGAGAGAGGGAGAAGAGGAGTGGAGAAAGGAAGAAGAGGGGTGGAGAGAGGAAGGAGAGTGGAGAGAGGAAGAAGAGGAGAAGTGGAGAGAGGAAGAAGAGAAGTGGAGAGAGGAAGAAGAGAGGGAATGGAGAGAGGAAGAAGAGGATTGGAGAGAGAAAGAAGAGGCGTGGAGATGAGTGGAGAGATAAAGAAGAGTGGAGAGAGGAAGAAGAGGAATGAAGAGAGGAAGAAGAGAAGGATAGAGGAAGAAGAAGTCGAGTGAAGAGAGGAAGAAGAGGAGTGGAGAGAATGAGAAAAGGAGTGGAGAGAGGAAGAAGAGGAATGGAGAGAGGAAGAAGAGGAATGGGGAGATGAAGAAGAGGAATGGAGAGAGGAAGAAGAGGAGGAATGGAGAGAGGAAGAAGAGGAGGAATGGAGAGAGGAAGTAGGGGGGGGGGGAGAGTGGAGAGAGGAAGATGTGGAGTGGAAAGAGGAAAAAGAGGAGTGGAGAGAGGAAGATGAGGTGGAATGGAGAGAGGAAGAAGATGAGGAGAAAGAAAACAGGGGAAGAAAGGACAGGAAGAGTAAGGAGGAGGAAGAGGAGATGGAGGAGAAGATGGCTAAGAAGGGGAGAGATAAGTTAGAGACTGGAGAAAAAGTGAGATAGGACTGGAAGGAGAGAAGAATGAAAATGATAGTGGATAATAGAAGAGGAAGAAACTTGAAGAGAGAAAATATAAGGGGAGAAGGGATATAAAGGGAAAGAGGGAGAAAGAGGAGAAGGGAGAGAAGGCGATGGGGGAGAGCGATAATGGAAGGAATGGGAGGTAAAGGATAATGGAGAGGAAGTTGGAGAAGAGAGAGAAGAATGGGAATGGAATATAAGGATAGGAGAGGAAGAGGAGTGAAGAGAAAGAAGAAAAAAGAGAACTGAGAGTAAAGAGGTGATATAAATGGATGCGAGAAAGAGAGAGAGAGATAGATAGAGGAAATATGAGAAGGCAAGGAGAGAAAATGAAAAGAAGATTGTAAATGATTCAGGAGAGAATATGGAGTAGGGAGGGATGGAAATAAGACAGAGAAAGAAGAACGGGAACGGAGGAAAAACGAAATTAGAGAGAGAGGGAGAGTAAGAGAATCGGAGAAAGGAAGAACGCAATAAGAGGAGAGAAAGCGGTATAGAACGTAAGAAGGAAAAACATTAAATGGTAGAGAAGAAGTGGAGGTGAGAGACGAGACAAAGCGGGAGAGTGTGGGAAAATAATGAGAAAGAGGAGGCGGGAGGGGAAGATGCATGAAAGAGGGAGAAGTACAGGAAGGAGAAAGAGGAAGAGCGCTAGAGATCGAAAAATCGGGGGAAAGAGAAGCAACGAGGATGAGGTAGAGAGGAAGAGAACGAGAGAGAGAGAGAACGATAAAAGAAATCTCGGTGGGGCGAACGAAGGGACGGAAGGAAACATGCGAGGTGTAAGTAAGAAGGGAAGAAAACCGAGAGGAGCAACAAAAGAAAGTGATGAAGGCAAAAGGGAAGGAGATTTATCAGAGGAAGGAGACAGAGAAAGCTAATAGATTGATTGATTGATGCGGTCTTTTTTGGGGCGAGATTTAGAATGGGAAGTCCCGTCTTCCACCATATCCCTCGTCATGAAACTTGCAATACATAATACATATAACATTAGCAATGTAAATACTAGTAACAATATATATACAAGTATTGGAAAAGAAATGATGTAATTATGTGGGAAAAAATAAGGACTGCTGAATAAAAAAGTCCATGTAAAGAAAACCCATTGAAGGAAAACTCCCACACAAGAGGTGTTATGTGAAAATCCTGCGAAACCTACTTAGATTCACTAGATAGTGAAGACGAAAGGAAGGGTACTATAAAGGGGGAGGGAGGAAGACGGATGGATTAAAGAGAACGAAAGGAGAAAGGGAGAGAGTGAGAAAAAGGAGACGAAGGAGTGGAGGTAGAAGATTGATGAGAGGGACAAGAGGTGAGTGAGGAGAGAGGGATGATAGTAAAGAGGGACATGTGGAAGTATTGGAGAGAAAGACGTGTGCGGAATTCTTGCGGGATCGAGAGGGAGGCGAGGTTGGGGAGGGGGGAGGGAAATTTAGTCGGAGGCAGCGTGTTTGACGACCCCTAGCGGTATAGCAGGTCGAAACCATGTGGCATGCGCGCCCTTGCCCAGAGTGGAGTTTAGGGAGGGGATAGGGAATATTGGGGGAGGGGGGGAAGTCATGTGTTAGCGTAGGGAAAGAAAGGGAGTATCAGGTTCATCTCGTCCTTTATTATGGGAACTCAGAACGAAGGAAGGGTGAGAGGTAAGGTCGGGACGGCGGTGACGTAAGAGGAATCCCTGCCTCCTTTTTTGCTACCTGCGTCACGGAGATGTCAGCGAATCGGAAAGGAATCCTTCGATTTCCTATTTGTCTACCGATAGAGGAGGGTCGCGAAAGTTTTATTGCAGAGAAGGCGACGGCGGAGAAATTCCGAGGTTGATTGATTTTTGTATGTTTTTCATGAAACAGTCATTTTTAATCATCCGTGTTTTGCATCGTTCGCATCTGGTTCAGAATATTTGTGATCATTATTCAAGAGTTAGAAATTAAAAATCAAACTTTTGGGTCCTTTTAGAATATACTTTGTGTGAATTACCACTGAAGACGGCTGTGATATATATATATATATATATATATATATATATATATATATATATATATAGATGTCAACAAGGTGTTGGGATGAGGAAACCTTTACCTTTCCTTTTCCGTAAGCTGTTATATATATATATATATATATATGGATGTCAACAAGGTGTTGGGATGAGGAAACCCAGTAAACACTCACCAATCAGACGACTTCAGGTTGGCGAGGCCCCGGGGATGTCGAAGCGACACACGTAAAAGAACACTAAAACACAGAAACATCACAAACGTTGAAGCTTTCGGAATTATTCCTTCATCAGCTACAGAGAGAGAACTGGGTTTCCTCATCCCAACACCTTGTTGACATCCATATATCCATTTTACCTTTCCTTTTCCGTAAGCTGTTATATATATATATATATATATATATATATATATATATATATAACACAAAGGGTGATTTAGAAAAATGTTGTCACAAGGAAGGTTTTATTTTTTATTTATTTTTAAACAATTTTTGTGATGCAAACAGTGCTTTATACAGTCTCTATATATCTGGTGGTAGTGATCGGATGACATCTGTATTTCTTTCTTGGTTATCATTCAAGTCGTGTGTACCATACACCCGTTCTTTAACCATACCATGGAGCCACAGTCAGAATTTGCCCTTACTGTTCGTGCAGATCTGGGCAGGTGGGCTTCTGAAATGGACTGTTCGTTTACCAGATTTAACACTGTAATTTCCGTCTGTGGGATATGGTATAAGTACTTGTGTATAGTAAAAAGCCACACGAATTGAATGATCTCCGAGAAAGAATTATAGATGCCACCCAATAAGACCTGAGACGTGCCTTAAGGCTCTGGAAGAAACGTTTGATCGCTTTCATACATGCATAGGTATCCGTGAAGAGCAAGTAAAGACAATATGAAGCACCGTTTGAATAATAGAATTTTAAAAAATAAATTGAAAGTTATAATGTAAAACTCCATTTTTTAGAATCACCTGTGCACGCACACACACACACACACATACATATACAAACACTAAATATTTTTGGTATATGATATATGTTAACTTATATATCCTTTTCGTATTATTAAACTCACAATTGAAAATCATTTTCTCGTTATAAAATCAACCCCATTGCAGTATTTCCTGCAAAAATTTGAGTGAAGTGGCCCAATGCGATAGTTCCTATGACAAAAAATTGTTACACAAGGTGTTATTAGTTGAACCACTTTCATTGTCCCTCTCAAAATAATCATATTGTCCACACCATTTTCATTACCAAAAACACAGACCTACATGATTTAGTCTAACACTTAGAGGTACACAACAGTTTTTCTTTTGTTCACTTTTTCTGATGGTACAGCAAATCATATGTTCTGTAGTTTATTTAATATCAAGTGATAACTATAAATGCACCGGCCACGCGTCAAAGATCTTGTTTAATTATCAAAAGAAATTAATCACAAACATCAATATAGTAATTTGCTATAAACTGCCGAATCAAATTTGCAAACGAAACGATATTTTTAACGTAAGCGTGAAATATTTTCCTATTTGAAATGTTTAGTTTCTGACTTCAAGTTTTTTCGCTACGTGTTTCATTTGTTTTATATTTACACAAAACTTTTTTTCATATAAATTTTCAATCGGTTATTGACCTTGATGTGTTTGTTTTATTGTCAGCTTAGTGCAAATTCACTTAAAATTCCGAGTTCAATAATGCAAAAATCTGAGATCAACAATGCCAGCAACACTAGGAAACTCCTTTTTGAAGTGTTGAAAAATCGAAGAAAAACTAATCTAAACTTAAAATATGAGCAAACGCGAATTAAACAAGGTAATCATAAGAATATTAATTTCTTTCTACGTGAAATAGTGTAAATATTGAGTGAAAGTCTCGATCGTAAATTATTTTAAAATGTTAAAGAATGAACGTCTACAAATCGTATTCTAGCCGATTGCGTGTTAATCAAGTACAAATACGAAAACTATCCTGGCATCAAACCCATGCCTTTTCGGGAGACGACTATCCACTTAGAACCTGCAGGAGTTCGCGCCGAGTATTCAGGCGAAAGAATCGTTGAAATCGAACCGACCGTTCTCGGTTTATTTGCGTTCATGCCGGAAGGTGACGTCTCTCGAAGCTTCAGACGTAGGCACGCAGGGACGCACGCAGGGACGCACGCAGAGACGCAGTGGTTATAATATATTAGATATATTATATTCACTGAGTGACTGCTCACAAACATATGCGTATTTATGCCTATGCACGTTGAGTGACGCAAGAAGAACTTCTGTTTTTATTAAAAGAATTGGGCCTTCTATAAAACAATTCTTTTGATACTACTTGCAAGAAATATCTTTTTGCTGAAATTCAGTCGAAGACGGGGATAGGGGCGATTTGATAAGCCTGCCTCTTATTCCAATTGTTCTGTGCACTCGGTTCCATTTCGAACTCGGAAGATTTTTTTCTTACTTTTCTGGATTTGTGGAGAGGAATTGCAGAAAATCAGTATCTGTCGACCTCTTTCGGATCAAAAACTACAAAAGTGAACCTCGTATCCTGACATGTTTGAAATTATGTTGGATATCTCGGAATAAGAATTATCAAGCTTTTATTACGGCTAAAAATTTAAAAAAATATGCTTATAAGAATCATAACTTTAAAAAATATATATACTTACATTGGGTAAGGTTACGAAAATCCAGGATAAGCACTTAAGAATCAAAAATTGACAAATTAAGTACTTCTCTAAGTTATCTTCAATAGATTGTATAACCTTGCTATGGATATTGGAGATACCTAAGACAAGTACTTAATTTGTCATTTTTTTATTCTTAAGTGCTTATTGTAGAATTTGTTTCCAGGCATAAGACAAGCTTGATAATTCTCTAGATACAATGCAGCCATATTTAGTGATGATTCACTTAAATTAGATTCTACAATAAAATAAAAATTTTATCTATTAGCGATGTCTAAGATTGGTACTATTTTTTTAGCTTTGATTCTTAAGCGCTTTTTTCGAATCTTAACCCGTAATTTAGGTTAATCAGCTTGAAATTAAGTATCCATCTAAAAGATCATTCGTCAAAGATATATAGTTCTTAAAGTTAATTAGATATATAATAATAAAAGAAAATGCTACATTGGTATCAGAACCACACTTTGATTATCATTTAAGACCTCTTGTATGAATATCGAAAAAATAATTAATCAATGTCATTATCACCACGATAGGACGACAATTATTGAACGAACGAAAATACCAGGACGAAAACGTTTACTGGCAAAACGGAGGAACCTCTCCCGAAAATATATAATATATTCGCCATGGATTCAATTTCCTGTCAGAACCCTGCGGCAAATTTAAAGTAGATTCGCGCATCCCATGGAGACGGAGGTAGAGACAGGGATAAGAAGAAGCAATAAGAGACTTGGACTAAAGCCGCACCGACGAAATCTCTTTATATCCTTCTGCAGGATTACAAGCGACCATCGAATGGAAATCAATTTCCTCGGGAACGATGCAGTTTCCAGTTAATTGTATTCCGCCGTATATCCCCTTCGCTCTCTTCTCTTTCTTGATCCTCCTCCCCTCGAACTCCTCAAAATTTTACTGTCTTAAAAAGACAAGGTATAAGCGTGTTATTCCATCCCTCATGTAGTTACAGGTCCTATCTCGCATCGTGAAATTCCTTCCCGTTTAATTCCATCTTCGTGTCCTTGTGAAGAGGGAGCTGCGGTAGACCCGGCAAAGCTTTATGATTCTCTGGGATGTTCTCCTAACTGCTCGCTCGCTCCTGTCTATCCCAGGAGTGCCTAACCTGCGGCCGGCAAGCCTACAAAACAATTTTATATGGCCCATAGCCGGTGTTTCATAGCTTTCGAAACTATTTTCATTTTCCTCTGGATTTACTTACCAAATATTATTTTTTATCTGGCCAAATCTGTTAGAATATCTGGCGTTAAATCGGGACGCCTTAGTATACATTTCTCCATTCAAACAAGTTATTTTTAGTGTTGTTTTTGATCTTTTCTCAGAGATATTTCTAAAATTGAGTTCAATCGTGATTTTTAATATCGAAATGTCATCTCTAAAAAACCTAATTTTAACTTTAACTTTTCGCCAATATGGTACCTACGGATCTTGGAGGTAACTTCCGAGTTAACTATGATACACCAAAGGATTCACAACCACCACTGCGGCCCACCATGCACAGAAAAGATAGCCCACTTCTGATCTAACGAATTAAACGGAGGACTAACTAGAAATTCCAGCGCCCTCTCGTGCATACGACTCCTCCTGTTTAAAGAGGGAAGAGTGAGATGAGCGGAGTGAATGACTTTATGCTAGCTATATCAGCAGGGATAAGCTTGATCGTGTTATTCATTCTCTCGATTTTGCGTTTCGGCGTCATTTGTTTGGTTCCGTTGCCTTTTTCGAAGGGATTAAGTAAAATGTGGCCATCGTGTGGGATATGTGGGTGAGACCTTTTTTTGTTAAATATGACGATTCGAATGTAAAAAAATCCCCGTACAATCAAGTTTTCCCCTTTAAAATTAATTAATTAATTGATTGAAAACGAGCAGAGCAAGGTTAAAATTTTTTTATTTCGACGCAGGAATTATTTAAAAAATTCAAGGACGAAAAAAGAATGTTATTAAATTTTTTCGAGAAAGCAAGGGACGAAGTTATTAGATTTTCTTCGAATTCATCAATTAAAAAATGCCGATATTAATTTCACCTATCTCAACGCGAGTCCCAGCAAAGAGGTAGATTAATTGGAACGGTCTGGTCATTATATTATTTTTGACGATTAACCAGTCAAAAGTGTGGCACTAATATAATAAAAATTTATAACATTTGTTTCTCTTATTGGAACTGTGCGTTATCGGATATATTTTTCGTAATAACATACATCATGGAAAACGTTAACCAACGCAATCTATTCCAGACAAATTTGACTCCGATGCACAACAAAAATCGCCTGTAGCGCGAAAGTAGTATGAGTCAAACTGATAGACAACAATGAAGGAAACTATAAACGACACCCTATTCATTTTCACATCAAATAAAAAATCTGATGTGGCCACCACATGACTTTCTCCATATCTGTAATATTTCCAAAAATTCCAAATAGGATACATAATAATAAATATTTTAAGAAACCGAGAAAATATTAGACATTACAAAGAACATAAATAAACTCAAAACATAGCCTTCTGATATAGCCACAAAGCTCCAACAATTAAGAAAATGAAAAGAAGCATTGCTAAGACGTTACTAAGCATCATTGTTAACAATAGTCGTCGGTAGGTGGCGTAATGGTGGCAGCTAAAAATTTAAGATATCTCTTAAACAATTCATTATATGGAAAAATGTTTCGTTTCAAGTTTGTAGAAAATTAAATTTCCTACAACTTTTATTCCGTTATATTTTTACGTTTTTCAAATATCAAAGCAAATATTTCAAAATAACGCATAAGTGACAAGATTATACACCCACTTTCGGTTGACCAATTTTTACCAAATACTAATCGATTCTTCTGACTTTTATAAAAATGTTAATTATAAAATTTCGCGTTGACCTGATTAATAGTTTTTGAGTTAGAACGACCACAGAAAAGCTATCACATACACTCTCTCTCTCTCTCTCTCTCTCTCACACACACACACACACAAATCATCGAGAAAATGATCAAAACGTGTTCAGGGGACCTCAAAACGTGTATTTCCGTTGAAATCTCTAAGTCGATTTTTTCTTGAAAACAATACTTCCCCTATACTACGTATGGAGAAAATAAAAATTGGCCTTTTCTGAGTACATCTTGGTAGATTACATTGCCGTGCGTAATAAACTGAGTTTTCTATCGAACTCAACGCAAAACCTTCCGTATCTCGAAACTGCCACTTTCACTCTGACCGGCTCATATTCGTCCCAGTTTACCGCAAGGAATTCAACGAAAGGGGAGAAAAACGAGAGATCGAAATTCACTCCGGGTGAAGGTAATTTTCCGACTCTCGGGAATTGGCGATGTAGCTAAAGCCTTCTATGGAAGCGGTGTCAATTGGATTAATCCCGAACGGTTTCCACTCTGGCGCTACTTTTTGCCAACCGAGATGATTCGTCTTTGCATTCACGTTTAGTTTCCCATGCTTTTTCCCCCAGGAATGCCGAATCGTGTATCTCCGTGAATGGCCAATATGCTTTTGGGCTTCTTGCCAGCAGATATTCTGTTACCCAAGTTTTTCCAGTGGATGCGATCTGCAATTTGCATGTTTCTTACATGGATTCATAGCGCGTGATTCGATTATCTCCCGCTTCGAAGGACGTGCCTGTTTTTCTGCCTTAATATAATTCCTGAAAAAGTCGCTGAATTTATAAATATACCTCGTAGCGCCATAAGTATTAACAAACCGCTCGCATGAAATATATTTGTAGTTATAAACAGGTTTATTTAAAACATAGAATTAATTAAAAAGGGCACTCCAAAGACATCAAATATTGCTCGTAGTGTTCTATTAATATCACTGGGCCTCATCCGAAATGTGTTTCTTTCAATATTGTGTATTTTAGAAACAAATATTATCCAAGCAAGTTCATTTCTCTTGGAATTTGCTTTTACTAAATAAGAACGCTCATTGGTGTAGTAATTATACATAACGTGTTTATTGGAATGAGATAGGTTATTATTTGTAAGCGGGGATGTACTTAAAACCCTAATAGTTGATTTAAAAGTTAAATGTGTCCAATTTTATTTAGAATTCGTACATTTAAGCTTATATCATTAAGAAATATTAGTCGATACAAATATTATATATATATAAACAGGATAACTAATTGAGAAGGGAGGCTATTATCCTTATGGAAATTATAATCATCCGAAAGGGAATTCGCGGCCAACCTCGTCTCTAATTGTACTAGAAATGGAAGGATGGGGATTAATTATTCAGAGCGGGGGTATTCTTTACCAGGCCATCGCTAATTGCTTTCCTCTTTCTGTAGCAAATCCCTCTGGATTCCCCTGCCTTTCGTGCTTAGCGACACAGGCTTTTGAAGAACACATAATAGAATGCTACATTAAAATAATTTTCAGACTCCCTCTTGACCAGAAAAAGGTGGAATTTCGAGGACGTGGACGTCGAAATTTGTTCGAATTAAGCCTCCTGTGGCAAATGGACTACATCGAAAGATGCTATTCCAAAGCAAACACAATAAATCTTCAGGCAGAAGGCGCCTTTTAACTATGTCAATTTATCAATCTTGTTAAAGCTTTAAGTAAGTGGTGCCCAAACTACGGCCCGCGAAGGGTTTTTTGTGCGGCCCGCGAAAAAGAAATTTGAAAATTTTAACACAAATTCATAGATTTTTAAAAATTTTGATAATAAAACTTTAAATATTGGAATATTAGCCATGAAAACCTTATTTTGACTTGATTTTCACTTATATGGGTCCTCAGAATGTATAGAAAACTTCCGATTTAAAGTCCAACCCGGCCCAACGAAGAATTGGCAACTTCCAATGCGGCCCACTGATGTGGCTCGCCATAAGAAACGTTGGGGCACCACTGCTTTAACTCATCAATTTGCAGTAGACGAGGTATCATCATATCGTCATCATCTCATACTATAATGGAGCGAGTGTGAGTTCGTCTGTTCGGAATCAACCATATGCGCCACCGAAGGCCTAAGATCCAGGGACATACCTATATTCTAACGCTATCGCTCATATATATTACACTCTCTCCATCGCTGAAGAAGAGCATACTTGTGCCCGAAAAGCTTACGTTTTTGCGTGCGTGTGTCTTCGACGCCCCCAGCAGCTTGCCAACTTGGTCCTCAACTTGGTAAGTGTCCACTGGGCATCCTTCAACACCTTGTTGCCACCCTTATATATATATATATATATATATATATATATATATATATATATATATATATATATATATATATATATATTAGTTTTAAAGTGAGAATTAGAGAGAGAGGTGGTAGGGAAGGAAAGAGAGAGGGAGAACAGAAGGTGTTTTAATTTTAATTTAATACCTTATTCATGCATACGTCATTTTTGACGGGAAATTATTACACTAGTAATTTTAGTACTGTATGCAATAATCCTTAGCTCCCTATGCGTTTCAATCATATATATATCTCTTACTCCGTCTGCAACAACTTTCACCATGCGCCACCAGATAGCGCCACTGAAACAACCATGACGATATAAATCGTTTATATCTCAAAAACGGTAAGAGATAATGGTTCGAAAATTTCCAGGATTGTTTGATTCACATATAAAAAGTGATTGACGAATAATTATTTAGAAAAAAACCGGGTTCGACTTCAGAGGATTATTACTCTTTCTCATAAGGCAACACGTAAAAATGGACTTTTCGACGTGCAAGTTTTTCTTCTTTTGGAAATTAAAATTAAAAAAGTTGATCTTCGACCTTCGGATCTGGACCAATCTAAAGAAAACATATTCAAGTTTTATACTCTATTCGTATTTTTTCGCTTTCAGCTCGAAATCGCTCATGTTAATCGTTTGAATGGTATATTTTGGAAAAATCTTTGCATTGTAACGGGATGTTGCCTTGCCTACCAACTACACATTGGTGAAACCTCGAAATCCTATTTTTACTATAATCCGCACAGGTTTAAGCGTGATTTAAAAGCTTTTGTTAAGAGAAGGAGAGAAAGGCGGAAGGAGGGGGAAGTGATTTTCATAGCAATCAATGTAAGCAATTTTCGTTGTGTTAATTACGAGAAGGAATACCTAAAAATCTGAAATTCTGTTCAAAGAGATTAAAAATCGTAATAACGAGCTAAATTCAATATTATTGAAATAAAAACTGTATGAAAATCTGAGAAACATGCTTGACATTTTAATAAACAAACTGAACATGAAAAAAATTTATGAGGTGAAGGATTGTGCGATAGGTTATGGGAGTTAGGTAAAAGAATGGAGGACTTGGGGACGGTTTTGGAGAGGGAAAGAGGGTTTTAAAAGAATTAAAGAACAAAAAAGTAACAATAAAAGGCTATGTTTTCCGTCCGTTGGTCTGAGTGTTAATCTATATATCACGTATAACTCTATTAAGGTTGTAGATATAAAATTGAAAATTGGCAGAAATAATCTATTCAAATATGAAAATGCCCTGCCAAAAGAAAAATTCACGAAAATTTTCAAAGTTAGACTCGAAGGTGATATTTCCATTCTTCGTAATATAACACTCAAAAATCGACTTTTGTCGTGCAGGCGTTTCTTCTTTTGGAAATTAAAATTTGAAAAACCTCACCTGCGATCATCCGATTTGAAATGTTTTAAAGGAAAATTAATCAAGTCGCTTATTCTATTCTTCTTTTTTCCGAAATTGCTCATTTGTTTATCTTGACAACCGACTGCTGTGAAAAACAGAATCAATATATATATAGTGATTGTTAAAATAATTACTTAACGTTAAAAATTTTAATTCTGTATTTTATTAATTTGGACCCGTCATTTTTGACGGACAATTGCGCAAGTCTTATTGTAAGATAATTTAATATTATCAGAGGAAAATAATTATTTTCAGTTTCTTTCATTCTTTCTGGTAATGATTATAGTTCCTAAGTTTTTCAGAAGGTGATTTTTTTATTTCCTATTTTTACATAAAAAATTAACAGGAAAAATAAGTGATATATATATATATATATATATATATATATATATATATATATATATATATATCGATTCAATTCTTAATTATCACGTCTTTCAACTCTTTCTCGATTTTCATCTAAAATTACACGACAGCAACGTTTATAGAAGTAAGAATAAATAAAAGTAATGTTTTATGACTTCTCTCGAAGAAAGCCCATCGAATAAGAGAATTTTCCGAGAAAAATTTCAATCACACGTTACTCCGACCTTACTGCAAACATTTCGGGGGGAGAAGAGAGAGGAAAAAGTGACAAAACACGGGGAAGAAAAATTAACGAAAGGAGCTCATCCCTTAATTTTGCCTCCCTCGTTAAATGTTGAAGAAAATTAAAAACAAAAAGAAAAAAGAAAAACTCGTACAAATTCTCTCTCCCTTTTTTCCCGTAACCTTTTGTTTTTCAAATCCCTTTGCCCTCTCCAAGGGGCGGAAGAGGACAGGAAGATGGGGAGGAGTAGGAAGGTTATTTTTTATTCTAAAACAACCGTCCCGTCATAATACCATACCGACGAGGGGGGGGGAGGGAGGGAAGGGGTCCTTTGTCCAAATCCTCACGCTAAAGCCTCCCACTCTCCGTTACGCCAACCTCTCTCTCTTCAGCTTTAATAAACTTCGGGACGTTACGGAACTATCGGGAGAGAGTCGTCGGAATATATTTTGTTAATAATTCGGAGAGAGTTCGGGAGAGAAGAAGGGAGAGAGAGCACGAGTAGCTCTCCCAATTCCTCAGTTGGTCCAGGCGCCGGACCCCCGGAATCCCGGAAAGCGTTATATCGACCCGCGAGTCTCCGGATTCTCCCCCTCACTTCCACGTCGTCGATCCCTTCTCCCTCTTCCTCCTCATACTCCACCCGAAGTTCGCCCTCCTCAAACCGGCTATTAACGTCACGGGAGGATTTTGGATGCCCTTTCTCTTGCTCCCCACGAATTCCAACTCCCACCGCGCCTCTACTTATATGTGTATAAAAAAGAAATAAAAGGTGCGGGAAGGAAGAATGGTTTTGGGGTAAGTGAAGTTTTTTTAATGGTTATGGGTTGGGGATGAATCGCGGAGGGTCGGAGGAGGTTTTTTTATGAGGGTTTAGGAGGATTTGCGTAAACGTCGCTTTTAATCGGTTGACCTCCCGTTAGCTTCCCGACCTCAAGACGTATCGGCGCGGCAAAACTGGAATCGATCGTTCCGTATGGACGGATTCGTCCCGCATCGAATCTTCCGGCGCGGCGTTTTTCATGATCGTCGGAGTGGGCGTAATTCTACTCTGGTCGTTCTCTGCCTCTCCCTCTGACCTCTTCATCCGATCCGCGTTTCTCTCCTGGTTGACACCTGGTCTCGAAAAGTCGCCTTAACTCACTTTACGCTAACTTTACGTATGCGCCCCTTAGGTTTCTGTAGCATATTTAACGTGGTTGGTCATTTTTATTTCTTTAATTTTTGTTAAATGATGTACATGCAGAAAACTCTTGCGACAGATATTTCGGTTCACCTTGAACCGTCAATTGAACTGCTTTCACTGGAAGAAAAGAAGTGCGCAAAAAATTTAACTTGGGTCATTTTTTCCGGACAAAACGTTGTTTCTCGAAAAGAGACATTTTCTCAATATTCGATTATGAAATCGTTTGTTTTATATGTGTATTTCTATAAAAAAAATTCACTGTGGAATAAAAGATTTTTTGTGATTTTTTAAAAAACGTTTTTTTTTGCGGATATCTATTTTGTTTGTTTTTTAATTTACCGACTTGGATCACCTTTCCTTGAGGTTCTACTTATATTATATCTAATTTTGTACTTCTTACACTGCTTAGTAATGCTGACCTGAATATGAATTACTTGAATATTATTTTCTGTCCAAGCTTCTAAAATGCTCAGCGTTACTCTCAAAAGATTGTTTAGAAAAGGCATTGCTTTGGAAGAAGGAGACATAGTAATTGAAGTAAGATATTCCTTTTCGATTATCCTATACAAAACTATCTTCTTACATTATATTTATCTTGATTTTTACGTTAACTTCCATAAAGACTATTTTATACTGTAAAACTCAATGCGTTATTAAGATGTTTAAATCAGAATGATTATTTCTTCAGTCTTTCTATCAACTTCCGTTTGCGAGCGTATACAAGCATTTATATAAGTAGACTGACGTTATGTAAAATATTTCGATCTATGACTCTGTCCCACATTTAGTTTTCGGCGGTAGGAATATTATGTATTCCTAAAATAATGCACGCGGCTACATGGACTTTCAAAAAATGAAGATTGGATTAAATATTCCCTACTGTCTAACTCTCGGGATTAGGATATATATCCTGTATTACTACGCGCTGCGTCATAAACGGAAATAAATCTATTTTCATTCCTAAAAAGACCCTATTCCGCCGTAGTCTCCCGGTGCCGCTCTCCAATTACTCCAGAACTGTACGGCTAGAGAGGAGATTGGTTCTTGTCATGGTCTCTCTCCCAGCGTCTCCCATTAGTTTGGAATTCGAGCAAAAATGTTTAAGCTCCAGTAACCAAGGGAGGAAAAAAGAGGGGAGAAAGAAAGAAAGACACAGGGACGGAATAAGAAAGATTGAGATTACGGAGGAATGAAAGAAGTGGGGATAAATGCGGAGGCGTGAAAAAAGATGGAAAGAGGAAGAAAGAAGTGAGAAATAAATCAGAATAAAAGGACAGGAGAAAGACTGAGAACGGGAGAGAGAATAATGAAAGAGTAGAAGAAAGGGAGAGGAGAGAGAGGGAGGAAGAGGAGAGAGAAGAGGAAGGGAGGGAGGGAGAGCAGAGAGAGGAGAGGAGAGAGTGGATAGAGGGAGGGATGGAGAGGAGGGAGGAAGAGGAGAGAGAGGAAGGAGGGGGAGGAGAGAAGAAAGATAGAAGAGAAAGAGAAAAGTGGGGAACGAAAGGATATAAGAAGAGAGAGATAAGTGGGATAAGATGTGAAGAGGAGAAGGAGGGGGGGAGAGAGAGGAAAAAGGAGAGAGGTAAAGGAGAGAAGAGGAAGAAACAAGAAGTCCAAACCAGGAATAATGCAGATTGGTTTCCCAATTGACGTCCCGAATTGATTACTTATATTGACAGGAAATGTTTCAGTATGTGTTAGTCATTCCAAGGAATTCTCATACCATAGATAAAATTTGTGATTCATACTTCGCCAGTGATAGAGAAAAATTGGAAAAACAAATTGATAGAACATTATCAGGTGATACTAAAAGCAATGTCAAAATCTCTTTCTGGTATATGTTGCATGTATTTCTTTAAATTAACGAATTTAATAAATGTTGCTGTTTATACGCTCATTTGTCTGGATCAATTGTCCATTGCTGAAGAGTTGTCGAGCGGAAAAGAAAATAACCCATTTGATCACTCTTCCATGCTCAAGCCGAGTTCGCTAATAATCGTCTCCATGGCAACAATCCGATAAAATGCGAATTAAAACGCAAAAACGCTATGTTTTAATAGAAATTCAAGAAAATACGGCCAATTATCAAACTTCAGTGATAAGAATTACAATTTTCGTTATTTTCCCCTTAGAACAATACAAACCTCACTCCGATGTCTCAATTGTAAGATATGTTAATGTATTAAAGAAAACATCTCTGCACGATGGATTTAAGATTTCCTATGTAAAACAAATAGGGAAAAATCGTTCCTGGAATCGAACCTGGGACTTAAATCTTCGCAAAATAAAATATAGCTTGGAGGTGAGCCCTGGCAGCACGAACCTCACACCAAATTTCATGAAAATCTGTCCATTGATACAAAAGATGTTATTAGGGGGCACACATACACACAGTTAGTGGAACATTTCATAAAACTATGTTTCCTTTAAAAAACCAGCCTAAAAATAAGAAAGAAGAGGAGAAGATGAGAGGAGAGAGAAAGAAGAGAATAAGAGGATACGAGAGAGATGAGGAGGGAGAGAGAGGAGAAAGGAGAGAAAGGAGAAAAGGAGAGAGATAAAAGAGGGGAGAAAGCAAAAAGAGGGAAAGAAGAGAAAAAGAGGAATTGGATAGGATATGGAGAGAAGAAGATGGAGATAGAGAGAAGAAGATGGAAATGAGAGAGAGAGAGAGATCTGAGGGAGAGAATGGAGAAAGAATACCAAGAAGTGGAAGATGTAAAGGAGAGAATAGAAAGAGATAAAAGAGAGAGGAGGGGGATAGGATAGGTTAGAACGGTTGCTGCAAATAGAGTGGGAGAGGGTAAAAGGAGAAAGGATACAGATTGAAAGGAAGAAGGAAAATGGAAGAAGTGAAGATTGAGAGCGAAGAGAAAAGGAGTGTTGGAATGTGTAAAGGGCGGGATGTCGGGTTGGTTGATGGAGGAGTTGTGAGAGTAGCAGCGAGCAAGGAATGGAGTGCCTTGCTCTGGAACGTGAATAAACCTCAAGAGACTCTCCAAATACGATCCATTCCGGACACGGTAGGGATATAAAAAAGGACGAGAGTAAAAAAAAGAAACCTCGTCCTTTAATAAATAGAAGCCTTTTCTTGTAAATGACAAGGAAAAATCACAATTAGAATTCGCCGGTAGGATATGGATGCTAAATAAAAACGTCCCGAGTCACGTAACGATTATATGTCAAAGGTTGGTCGCAATTATCTCTTTCCAGTTGGATTCATATTTTATCCTGGTGCAAATGTTATTTTTAAATTGCACAATTTTTCTCCGAGTTCTTAATTAAAGCGTAGAGAGATTTAAAATGATATTTTTAATTACAAAGAACTGGTGGTCTAAAAACTGTCAAAATTTGAGAATTTGTCGATAAGATTCATCGTCCTTGGAATGAAATAAACGTTTTTTTTATCCTAAGCGACCTGCTCGTTATGTTTATTAAAGGTTATACATGTTATATTAAATTAAAATATATTAAATGAACTTTTTATTTCAACTAATTGTGGGTACAAGTAAGGGTTTCGTATTTTTATTCTACCTGCGTTTATTTATGCGTGTTTTAAGTTAAAAATAATTTTTTAACTCTTGACAAGATACTATAAAAGTGAAAATATATAAATAGTTGTTGCGCTAACTCTTTTTATAAAGAATATATTGAAGAATATAGAGCATAGGATATGGAAATATAATATTAACGGTAAGTTAAGACGATGCTTAAACAGAAGGAAAGAAGGAGATACTATGCACCTTTAATCCGGCTATGATGAATGTTATGTCGTCTTCTCGTAGTAATTTATTTAGTATCAAAGATGAATTTGGCTTCAAAATTCCTAAGATGTTTTACTTCTAGTAAATTCTCAGCTTTAATAATGAGATGCTTGACTTAATTAGAACGTCTGTAGTAGTAGAAAAAAGTATTTACACCAGTCAAAGTAAATTTTTGCGTAGAGGCTTTGGCAACTTTCAAAAGTTTAATCACATATTATTTACTGATTATATCCTACCTTAAGATAGCCGCCCAAAACAGGATGGGTGGATTTCGTTGTTGGAAATACTCACCTGAAAAAGAAGAATATCTATTTTTAGTCGTTGATATATTGGAAATAAAACATTAAAAATGAATACATCGTTAGACATACTTCCTTTTTACCAATTTACAACGTTAAATGAAACACTTGATATTAAAAATATTTGATACATTTTAAATTAAAAATGAAGCTACAGATTCATTAAATCCTGCAAAAAGAAATAATCAGTTCATATTATTAGTCTCAGCTTCCTTCAAAACAGAAATATTTTCTGCTGTTGAGAACATTGATACACCCTTTGGAAAATTCTCCTTATGACATGTATTATTTCAAAACTGAAAAAATGCCACCAATGAATCAAGCGATAACTTTCTTTATTCCCAAAGGTTTGGAAAATAACACTTCTCTATCAGTAATTAACCTATTACAACGGAAAACAAGAAGTCCAAACCAGGACTAATGCAGGCTGGTTTCCCAAAGTTGACGTCCCGAATTGATTATTTATATTGACAGAAAATGTTTCAGTATATGTTAGTCATTCCAAGGAATTTTCATACGATAAATATCATTTGAAATTCATAGTTTATTAATGATAGAGAAAAATTGGAAAACAAATTAATAGAGCACTATCGGGTTTAAAATACTAAAAGAAATGTCAAAATCTCTTTCTGACATTATATTTTGCATGTATTTTTAAATAAATGAATTTAATAAATGTTACTGTTTTTACGCTAATATGTATGGATCAACTGTCCATTGCTGAAGGGTAGTCAAGTGGAAAAGAAAATAACCCATTTCTTCACTCGTATTTGCTAATGCCGAGTTCGGTAATAATCGTCTCCATGTCCGGAAAAAAACACAAAAACGCTGTTTTAATAGAAATTCAATAAAATACGACCAATTATAAAAATTCGGTCATAAGAATGGAATTTATATTATTTTCCCCTTAGAACAATACAAACCTCGCTCCGATGTCTAAATTGTAAGATATTTTAATGTATTAAAGAAAACATCTCTGCACGATGGATTTAAGATTTCCTATGTAAAACAAATAGGGAAAAATCGTTCCTGGAATCGAACCCGGGACTTAAATCTTCACCAAATAAAACATAGCCCTGAGGTGGACCCTGGCAGCACGAGACTCATACCAAGTTTCGTGGAAAATTGATGCAAAAGTTGTTAATGGTGGACACACACACACACACAGACACGAACATTTCATAAGCCTATGTTTCCTTTGGAAACTAGCCTAATGAAGTGATTGAGAGGAATACTAATTCCTTGAGACAGATATTAATAAAACATTCATAAATCCAAGAACAAACAGCAACCGCGCGAATTTTTCTATCGAGCGACATTTTTTCTTCCTCTTTCTCTCCTTTTCTCGGGATATCCCTCTCACGAATCCCGCCATTTTGTCCGCCCACGCAAGCGTGGCGAGAGGAGGAAAAGAAAATTGTACGTTGGACAGATTCGAATCATTATTCGATGAACCGATAACTTCGCCCTCCGCGCGGCATCCTGTTCCCCACTGTTGCTGCCCGCTGTTTCCGCATCTGCCTGAGAAGTCTGGAACTCTTAAACTTTTAAATGGTTATTCCTTTCGACCGATTTCTTTTCTCCCTCTCTACCCACTCTTATCTTCCCACTCTCTTTCCTTTCCTCCCGAAACCGGAAAGGAGCTCGAAAAACGAAGGCGTGGCACAAAACGGGATCTTGTGGTCGGAAGGAGGAATGCCATCAAATCGGCGGCGGAAAAGGAAGTAGGGAACGAATACAAAACATTCCTCACGCCCCTCTCCTCCCTTTTTTTCTTTCATCTTATTGGGTGGATTTTTTTGGCACGGAATCAAGGGGAATATTCTGGATCCGGGAGTCGAAACGAAACCCGGGAGAAGAGGCGGGAGGGATTGTGTGGCGTGGAGGTCGGTTCGAGGCGAGGGTGTAATGAGGTCAGCAGTTCAAGTAGGTGGGTCTAATGAGCTTAATAAGAAGTGGTATTCACGAAGGCGCTGGCGGTTGGGAGAAGGATAGAAATTTTGTATCGCAGATGGATGAAAAAGGCTTTACAAGACATTCTTACTATTCATCGCGCCTCGGAAACTTGGACACGACCCGGGAACATCAAACGTAACTCGGAGACCTAAAAAGGAATTACACTCGAAAAGTGCTTGTACAGTCAATTTACTCCATGAGACAGAAGGCAATTTTAGCGCAAATACGCTCTGCGTTGAGGAAAAGGAGCTTGTGGCTCGTTCTGATTCGGGATGCAACGGGTTTGACTGTTATTTTCCAACATCTTAGGACTGAATCTACAAAGGAATGTTGGCATTATGTTATACCCGAAAGAATGGCAGTTTTTTAATCCTATGCTGAGTGTTTAAAATTTTATGACAGAAGATGAGTGATAAAGCATTGAGAACAATAGAAGAGCCAAAAGAGAGTTATCGAGTTAACCTTATAGCTGAAATCAAATCGACGAACTCTGTGTCTCCATTACCTATGTACAGTTTGGGAAAATTATAGGTACATTTCTGCTAACCCAAACTTTATTAAAATAATCGGCGAGTTACCTGCTGCTTTGTAGCAGAAATGTGCATTTTGTTTTTTTTAACCTCTTTATAACTATTAATGAGGTATAGATCTCTTGCGATGAACAGAAAATAATTAAAACAACTGATATGGAAGAGGAAGGAAAACAACCGGATCGTCCTCGAGAAGAGACTGCATGAATGAAAATGTTGACGACGGAAAATTTGGCCACGAAAGATGAAGAGAAGGATGAATGAGGAGGAAGTGTCGCTGTTGAAGCCCATTCGTAGTTATGGGTGTCGCGAACTTTTTGTCTTCATCGTTCTATATTGCGTCTCTCTCAGAAAGCTCCATGAAAATGTTGGTTATTCAGTTATTACTGCTAAAATGGGCGAGTCCGTTCCGTTTTTTGCTCGTAGCATTCGCCTCTACACTGGGAATACGTAGTTGTGTGACAGTTCTACGAGTTCTTCTCCGAAATTTTCCCCCAATTCTGGCTCTCCCACATTTATTATTGTGAACTACTACTATTTTAAAGTTGGAGATCATGTCTCCCGCGTGCGAGTTTCTTGTTTCCGATGAGGGCGATGAATTTCAAAGACTTTTTGACGTAGGATTTCTCATCCTCTTCTATTGGTTGCACATTTTATGCTTAATGTTTCGCAATTAGATTAGTCGATTGAGCTGAATATGAGCCTGGATAGAGAGTTATTCTTGTGTGTTTCTGGGAGACCATAAAGGTCTTCGGGTCTTGAGAAATCTCCTCGTCATCGTTTCTGATTTATGTTTCTATATTTTTCTTTAAATGAGGCCAAAAATCCTAATGAAATTTGGAAACAAAGTATCAACTTCAGTAGCAAAATGGCCAAAAAATACAAAAACGCTCAATTACTTTTTGTTTTCTGTCTTGTAGAGCTTTTTATGTAGAAGTAATATGAGAGTCCTAGGTGTTCGTAATAACTGTCGTATTTCCTTTATATTCCGTTAGGAATATTAAGTCTTTGCTCACTTTAATCCGTAGCCAGAGTAACTACCTCATCTAAATACAAACAGCTGATCATAAAGTGTGAATCGGATTGCCATGCCGGGGGTCAAATACTGGTAGTGGATCTCAGGGGGACATGCTGATGTGTCTCAGTAAATTCTGAGCAACGCACATTGACTTATCTGCCCTGCCAGCGAATCCTATATCTACGTCCACGACTCCTGGGCCCAGTTGTATATGGCAGTGGACGACGGAGGATGAGGGCGACTTTCTAGCACCTCAAAACTGGAATTTTAGAGCGATGGATATAAACTAGGCGAAGAACTGCTGTTATGATCATCATTGTTGATTTACAATTTGTTGAGAAGATTATTATGAACAGTGCTAAAAGGGATCCTTTCACATCTTTATATATTAATACTCACTGTCTGTCCGTCTGTCCGTCCGTCCCCCCTTTTATCTCTTGAACAGTTTGTCATAGAGAAATACTGTAAACGTAATTTTGTTTCTGCAAACTAGGAGACCCCGGAAAAACTATTTTCGTTTACGGTAGTGTCCCGGATTCGACTCCGGGAGACGATTATATTTTTCCATATGCTTAAACAGGAGTTTTGATTTTTCAAGGTGCAAGGTTTATTTTCTTCATTCATTAAAATACGTAAATAGGGACCGAATTTCTCCGTTTTATATTTATTCGACGACTAAAACTATGAAATATCTTATTCTTGCAATGTTTAAACGTTACTCGGAAGAATTGTTTCAGAAACACACTTTTCTTTTCGAAATTTTATGGCTTTTTCGTACTCTTTCCGGGTGTTGCCAAGGCGACCCGCATTGTTGGCTCCGATTGAATTAGCGTCTATTAAGCCTTGAAATAGACAAAAGAATTGCGTTATTCGCTTCGCGATTTTTATGAAGCATCGAAATTATAGTTGTATCAATGTCAAATGTTGCAAAGTTAATAATTATACATTATTATTACTCAGTAAACTGCGTGTGGGCATTTTTAAAGATGATGATTTCAAACAAGCAGATTTCTGACTGAGATCGCAAAAGTTTTTACAGGTACCGTTAGTACTTATAATTAAGCTTGGTAGAATTCGACATTTATTTTTTTTAAATCGACGTTTATTTCCACGAGAGATTTTCGACGAATATCGACGCTTAAAATTACAACTACTATAGGCTTGGTCGTTTTCGACGTTCATTTTTCTTAAAAATCGACGTTTATTTTTCCTAAAAATCGTCGACCAATATCGACATTTATGTTAATACATTTTACTAGGCTTGGAAGTTTTCGACGTTAATATTTCTAAAAAAGCGACCTCTACCATTGTTTATTTTTCCTAAAAATCAACGACGTACATCAACGTTTATTTTTATGCATTTAATTGGGAAATTTTTGTTTTCGACGTTTATATTTTGTCTATAATAATACAAGAGGTTGATTAGCCAGAAATACACACAAGCATCGACGTATATATTTCTTAAAAGCGATGTCTAATATCGACGTTTATTTCAATACATTTCATCAATTTCTATCTAGAAAAGTGTTATAAATTGAATTCCTTCTAATTACATTGAACTAAAAGTGTATAAATAAAAATAAGGATTTTTTTATGCTGCTTTGTTTGTTGTTATCTATATTTTGGCGAATGTGTTGTTGTTCGCCAATCTGGAAGTTGCAATGTCGGAATAAATCAGAAAGAATATTCTAGTCTTTAATTCGCGCCCCTTATTCATGAAATCGTGATCATTAGTGAGAAATTAAATGTGACGTGAGTATAATGCACAACCTAATGTATGTATGAATATTTCGATGCAAAATATTTCACCTTGTTGAGTAATAAACGACTATGTATACGGAAAATAGCCGCGTTGCTCCTCCGACAGCAATGCAAAAGAAACTAAGCACGGAAGACACTCTCATACGGATTATATAAATTTTATGACAGGGTGCTTTAGGAAATTCCACAAGGCCATCTGACGGTCGGTACTCA
The DNA here is from genome assembly GCA_028673005.1 of Tanypteryx hageni. Lineage (NCBI taxonomy): Eukaryota > Metazoa > Arthropoda > Insecta > Odonata > Petaluridae > Tanypteryx > Tanypteryx hageni. Next base: position 47,948,551 of record CM054117.1, read on the forward strand.
TTTTTCAGTCCGGGGAAACCTGTAATTTCGCCCCTTGGAGAAGGTCGGCAGATAATGTCGCGCAGAGGACACAATAGACGTCTCCCGACTTTTTGGAGTCCTAAGTGCGTGCGAAGGGATTATCGGATCCGACCGAGGGTAAAGAAAGAGCGCAATAAACCGATCATAATATTTTTGTCCTTTACCTTTGGATCCCACGGCTGCTCAGTATGTGCCCCTAAGACAGTGACATAAGTGACATTATAAATCAAATTCCGAATTTTGTATGGCCGTGTGGTATGACAAATACAAACCGTCTCTTACGTTTTCGATGTTTGGTAGTCAAATATGTTAAGTTTGAGAATGGAAAAGAAAATTTGCAAATCATGACGCAAAGATATCTTAGAGGATGTAGTAGTGAAAATCGAAACTTATCGACGACAATTCATTTTCGTCGAATTAAAATTTTCTAATTCGAAGTTTATCGACATTTATTGATTTAAATCGAATCCTACCAACCTAATTATAATACATATGTAATTAATCGAGTCAGGCGTGACTTCGTGGAAGTAGGTAATATTATTCATGTTAAATACACAGTACCCGTCGCAAAAATTAAAAAATTGTGGAAAGGTACCGTGTATTTAATATGAATAATTATAATACCTAAGTTGCAGAAGTTAGGAAGAAACTATTTTATTTTAATTCTGTCAAATTCAGCACGAAGAATTTATATATATATATATATATATATATATATATATATATATATATATATATATATATATATATAGTATCTAGTCCAAAACGAAGGTATGCATATTTTTCATGTTTTTATTTCAGTACAAAAATGGAAAATGTTTTATTTAATTTCATCCCATTATTGGTAGAAAGAATTACGGCGCCTTAAAACATTTTTCTTTGTTTTCTCATCACATCAGCAACATTTTTTTAAGAGAGAGATGTTTATGCGATATTTTTTCGAAATTTTGAGAGGTACAAGTCGAATCGGCGCTGAGAGAGCGAAAGGAATCGATTACTGCCAATCACTTGCTTGCTGTTCGACCTCATTAAACTTTTGATATCCGCGAATGTACCGGCGTCACTCAATCACAGCAATCAGTGGCCGCAAAAAAACAGACGCGTATCTTTGCTAGGAGACGCGAAGTTGAGGTTTCTGACACAAGGTCAATATTTTCTCATTTTTGTTTTCCGAAAATGTTTTATTTTTATGGCCAGAAACCTGTTTTATATTGAAGTTTGTTTGTTTCAGTCGATGGCATTTTCTTTTGTCCGATCCTCCATAAGTCTATAAAAAATCTACAAATTTGTGTTTACAATTCATAAAAGCTAAGCTAAAGCTATGTGAGATAAATCCGTTCAAATCAAAGAATATTGTTTTTTTAAAGCTCAAGCAGAATAAATAATTAAGGCATTCCTTTTTTTTACAGTAAAAATTAATGAAATGTATTGAACCATAATTTGTTGCTTGCCCACAGCAGGAGTTAGCACCCTTTCCTACATGGTGGGCCACATACATAGTTTAAAATGCTTTGGCGGGCCGCATTGTACATTTTTTAAACAAGAAGTACCCAGAATTTTTGCTGCACCTTATTGGTGAAATTAAAGTATAAATAATTTCCTTCTCTTATAACTTTACCAGTGTAGTTTTTGAGAACGTTATGTGATTTAAAGAACATGAAAATGTTAAATTCCAAGGATATTTTATCATGATAGCATCGCAGTGCCCAAACATGTACTCTTGCAAGTTATATTGGTTGTCGGCTCCTGAATTACAATGTTTGAATACCTGTACTCTTAAAAGAATATACAAACCGATATATAAAAAACAGGCTTGGTAGGTGCTTTGCGCATGGAATGATTTCAGCATGAACTCCTAATTCTTCGAAATTCCCATTATATGATACAGTGTATCACTGTGAGTTACTTTTTTGTCCTCATTTTTGCCAGAGAGACAAATCCATCACCAAAGCTTCCAATTTTTTTATCAGAGGTTATACGAATCCTCAGTGGGGTCGGAATGAAACTACGTGAAAAATGAAGCATCGAGATTTCACTTCCCGTCAACTTTGACTGATATTTAACAAGATCGAGAAGAAATGAATGGGAGCGAGAGGTGAGTCTCCTTTCTTTGGGAGAAAGTCGATGGAGCATACGAGTCTTAAACAAGAAAAAAGCATACTCCAAAAAATTGAATTCAGAGGGTTTTAAAAGACTTTCTGTACTTTATTATATTAGAACACCACATAGGTGCAAACTCTCTGTATGCTATTAACTGCTACAAAAGTGTTGTTTACTTAGCATTTGAACGCCGATTTATTGTTAACTGTTGCCAACTATCTTCAATGATCAACGCTTGAAGCATTTTGACTCCATTTAACGGATATGAGTAAAAATTTATTTAATACCCAAGTGAAGTGGATGTTCTAATTGACTGAAACGACCTAAAATACTTGGACGATGAATTTTAATGAGAATTTAATCCATCAAGCGATTCAAGATACGCAAGACGCAGCGGACAGACAGTCAAGACGTGTTCATAAGATGTTTTGCTGCTAAAGAAATATTCAAAATTAAACAATGAAAATTCTTAAGAAATGAACTCAAAATTTCCAATAGGGACTTATCGTGGATACTCTTAAAGTTCACATGGAAAATGGATCGTGTTTTTCAAGATTTTGTTTTTGCAGCAAGATTATGAGCTTTCCGACTGACATTACCAAAAATCATAAGTTAATTTAAAGATATAAACACTTTTATTGGTCAAAAATTTATGTAAATATCTCAGTTTCACAGGAAGAATGTCGGAATATATATATATAATATATTCGAATTACAAAGTTTGAATTGAATTTTTAAATCATGCGTTGTTTTTTTCGAAAGTTTAAAAAACTATATTCCATTTTATCGTTTTTTCTATCAATTATCCAAGATTATTTTCCAGCTACGTCAACCAATAATTTAACGCATAAAATATTCATCTAACAACAATGTAATATGCATTGTTAAAACGAAACTAAAACTAACGCTTAATTTTTGATGTTCAATTTATTATAGATAAATAATGCTTCACTTTCATATATTCACAATCCATTACTTTCAAACAATTAATTCCCGCTTTCCCTCGACGAGTGGTGAAATGAACGATGCGGCCATCGAAAGGAACTCACTATTCAGATTAATGCGATCGGAATCAGGAAATGAGGAAAACAAAAGAAAATGTAAACTTTCTCGACGAACGACGATATACGTTGTGTAAAGAGGCGAGGGGCTCAGGACGAGACATATAGACTTACACACACACAGGCGCGCCCGTAAACACAGAAACATTGCGAATGATTCCACGTCTCTCTTACGTCCCTCGTTCTACAAATCGACACACGAGGTATATATAGATGGAGAGGGATAACGGATAGAGACGGGAGAGAGAAAACAAGAGAGAGAGAGAGAATCAGTTTTGAGTGTAGAGGCGCCACAATCGATGAGACAATGAGTCAGCCGGCGTCGAAACGCAAGCGGAAGATCCCTATCGCGAAAATATTCTTCATCTCCCACTTACATCTTTAGGCTTCTTTCTATGAAAACACCGCTCATTTTCCCTCTCTCCCCTTATTCACGCTCTCCTTTTCATCCTATCTCTGTCTCTTACATTTATTTGTCTCATTCTCACTGAGTAACGCAGATAGAAATGCATATTTGTCACCACCTGACTTTAGGCAACCTGGACATTTTAAATTAAATACATGCCGTAGGTATGTGTTATTTTACTTATTAGACATGGATGATTTTGTTTACTTTATGTGTTCATTGGGTACAAATTGTTTTAATGTTTTATGTGATGTAAGAGTGTGTGTATATTGTGTGATATTGTATTAAGTATTTTATATTATTTCTTTGCCACCAGGCTTATGGCCTTCTTATAATCTTAAATAACTAAATATATAATCCACCGATGCATATATGTATGTATTTATATGTACTTATATGTACTTATATGTATTTATATGTACTTATATATGTATATATATATTATATATATATGAGTTTGCTCGCGTGTATATGAGCCTATAGAGGTGAATGAGGGGGAAGGGAAACGAAGGAGGAAGCAGAAGACGAGAAAAATAAAAGCAAATTCAACCACCGAAAATTACGTAGTATTTCGCATTCGAGACTAAAGATGGATGGAGGAAGAATTATACTCGTAGAAGACGGGGCGAAAAATAAAGAAAGTAATGGAGAGAAAAAGAAAAGAAATACGCAAAAATAGATGTCTTTGTTGGTGCGAAACGAAAGAAGACACGGTAACTTCGAAGAACTTGGAAAAATAGCTAAAAAATAGGTAGAGAAGACGAATGAATAGAATGAAGATTATGGGAGACGGGGACGATAGAGGAGAGGTTGTGGGCAGAGACGTAACTAAGGGAGAGCATGGGGGGGAGGTCCTGGCTCCCTCTTTTAATTCCTCGGTCCCCCTTGCCTCCCCTGCGGAATTGTATATTTAATAATATGAATTAATAAGGCATTTTGTATTTGTACTTAATGAAAAAATAACTTTCATTTGTTTGACTAGTGGAGTAAAAATTAGTTTAAACATTTGTTTTCGCATTAATATTTTTATTGTATTCCTCATCTTGGTACGCCTTCCAAATACTTTGAGTCAAGCTGGCCTCTCCACAACTCATTCTAGCCTCTCCATAGACTTTGGAGCTAGTTATGAGACAATGGTAGACGTAAGAACAACGGAATGGTTGGGTGTGAAAGACGTGGGTGAATATAAAATGGACGGGAGAAAGTAATACGCACGTGGAAAAGTGAACGAGGAATGGAATGAAGAAGAAAAATATACGAACACCACTCGAAAAAAGGCGACGGTAGTAAAGTAGAATGGAGAAAAATGGCAGGAAAAGTTTCAAACCGGATCAGGAATCTAAATCACAACGCGGCCGGAGACGGAGGAGGGCGAAGCCGACAAAAAATCTAGAGTAGGAGATACCAATATATTGAGGAAAACTTGCGGAGACGATGAGATGGAAATGTATGTATATAGAGGGAGAGAGAGAGGGAAAGGGAGCGAGAAATTGGAATCGAACAGACAGCGAGAAAGGCGAAGTGGACATTTTGGGGTTGATTTAAACGAGGCAGGAGGAGAGTGCGCAAGAGGAATGATGGACGAGTTTCTGCTTCGAAGGATTGACGTAAAATGGGGAGGAGATTAATTGGTGGAAACCGGATAAGGGAGATAGGGAGAGGAGGATGGGTGAGAGGAGGGTATGCTGGGAAAGGGAGAGTAAGGAAGAAAAGACCCTTGTGCCATGGTGGAAGGAAAGGGTGGGTAGGGGAGATAGAAAGAGAGGAGGAAAAATGGTAAGGGAAGGTGGGAGTCATAATAGAAGGAAGGATGGAGGAGGAGAGGTGGGAAAGAGAAGGAGAGAAAAGAAGCGGCGCGGAAAAGGAGAAAAAGGGAGAGAAAAATAGGGAGAAAGTAACGTAGAAAAGGAAGAAGAAAGGGAGGAAGAGGTATAGGGAGAGCAAAGAAGGAGATTGAGGGAAAGGTAGAAAGAGGTAGACATTGAGAGATTGAGTGAGTGGAAAAGATAAGGAAGGAGAGAGAGTGATAAAAGATACGGAGATAAGTAGAGATAGGGAGAGAAGAGATGAGAAACTGTTAGAGAAGGTGGAAGTTATATCGGGAGGGAGACGTATATAGGAGAGGTTGGAGGAGAAGAAAGGATAAGCTAGGCAGAAAAGGAGAATGAGGGAGAGACAGAGAAAGAGATTGGGGGAGAGAACGAAAGGGAGGGAGAGATAGATAGTTATATAGATAGAGAGATATACGCCCTTATTTGGGCGAGATTGAGACTAGACAACCTCTTCTTCCATCTAACCATTTTTTAAAAGATAGAGATAGAGAAAGAATAAGATGGATGCAGAGAAAGGGAGGAAGAGGTGGACGGAAAACGACTTAGGAGAAAGAGGTACATCGAGGGAGGGTGGGAAAGGAAGAAAGAGTTAGAGAGAGGGAGATTGAGAGAGGGAAAATGATGTGGAAGGAGAAAGAGTCCAACAAAAGGTAGGAAAAGAGAGAGGGTGAAAAAGATGAGGGGAAGGAGAAAGATGGAAAGGGAAGGAGGGAGAGAGGGAAGGAATGGGAGAGATAGCTGCAGAAGTAGAGTTTGAGAGAAAGCAAAAGATGGAAGGGGATGAAAGTAGTAGTAAGATGACAGAAGAGAAAGGTATGAAGATAGATGGAGTAGGATGGAAAAATTGGGCGAGGGAGGAAATTGGAGAGAGGAGCGGGATATTGGAAGAGAGAGAGAGAGAGAGCTCTGGGAATATCCCATTTGGTAACTGTGCTAAAGGGAGGCGGGGGATCGCCATCATCCCCTAGCGCGGGGATCAGTAACGGCGGCAGGGTAAGAGATTATTCAAAGGGATACGAGAGGCAGTGGCCCTATGAGGCGGAGCGATGACGTTTTAGCAGAGTGGGATTGTGTACTAGAGTGGGGAGGGATTTCGGGGGAGGTGGGATGATATAGGTGCGCGTTGAGAATACATTCACCTTTGTGGGCGCAGCGGCAGTAGCTGATTTTCATCGGAATTTCGTATCTCGGGCGCAGAATCACACGCATCTGCCTCCGACTTCGTTGTCATATGTTCAATTTCGCCGATGACACTTATTCTTCTTTGAGATATCAAAGAAAAATTATTTTTTAAATTGTTGGTTTGCCCATTAATTTTTCATAGCGTATTCAGCCGCAAGCTGTTCTATACATAATTTATGTTTATTTTTCTCCCCATAAAAAGTGCATCTTTCATGTAATATCGGTATGACGAAAAGATTATGATCCACACACTTAATTTCAGGTTCAGCGCTGCCAATTTAATTTAGTATTATTCTCTTTATTTCATTTTAATCTTGTTTTCCATAAAGTTACGATTGATTCTAAATCTAAATCTTATCTTGATTGAAATATTATAGGTAATTTCTTAATTTATGTAGTATTTTAAGTAATTTTTAGTACATAAGCTTTGGGTGAGTTGTGATAGATTGTGTGAACGTGAAGCTGTAACGTCATATGGAGGGCATAGAAAACGCTCTGATAGCCATAATATCATAACGCTAATTGCGAAAAATTCCTAGCCATATTTGCCGAATCCATATTTTATCCAACATCTTACTTTGATTTTTGGCCTCATAAATCACCTAGGAATACTATTTTAATCTTTGTGAAAAATGAGAGCGACTGTTTTATCATTCTACGCTTGGGATGCTTTTAATCGTCAGAGTAAATTGTTCCCTTCGAAATCCTGCCTTTCATCCGTTTATGGTGGATATCATTCGTCTTCAAGAGCCATTAAGAGTACGCGTATAGACCCTTGGGATAGATACGAGTACTCTTTGCACTGTCGCGTCGTAGTTCCTCCAGGTTCTCTTCAGATAAGGTTTCCAGGATACGGTTGAGGTGAAACGATAACGCCAGCAGCCCGATGGAAGTTTGCCGATTCCTGGAGGCGTGCCGTTAATGCAAGCGAAGTGTGTTGGGTCGCGATAAGGGAGGATGAAGTGTTTATAAGAGAAATTGAATACCGTCAGTGTCCCTCCCCCAATTTGATTGCTTGATTTAAATGCTAATGTTGCGAAGTTTCCACTCGAAACTAAGGGCAGGTATCATTCGTTAATCTTTCTCGGCAATAAATCTCCCAGTCGCGAAAATGTTCATAAACCGAGAAAGCTCGTCATGAATGATATCTTCTTCTAAATGAAAGTTATGACCTGGTCGTTCTTGATCCATTGTTTATCTACGGAATCAGTTTTTTTTCGTTCCAATAATTGGACGAAGAACTAACAAAATTCTTCTTTGAAGATTAAATTTATAAAAATATGGAAAGTTGATGAAATGATGTGTTATGCATTTGCGCATACAGCTTAAACTGAAAGTTGACATTTGAGAAGGAGAAAAATGTCAAATGTCAACTTTCAGTTAAATTCATAAATTTAATAATATTTCTGCTTTCGCATATGATAGAAAATGATCTCTGTCAATTTACTTACCTTTATATCTAGAATTTACATAAATCTAAGATTATGATGAAAGCAAGTACTATACTAAATGCAGATTTTTTAAGAAACTACTTCTCTAATTCCAGTCAAGAGGCATACAATTAAAACAGATTATAGATGATCGAGTCCATTAATATCATTAGTCTTGCTGTATATATCAATCCACTCCATCAAAACGATGCGCAAGCGAAATTTTTAAATGCGAACTTTGATGCATTAATTTAGTCCGAAGGCTGAACTTCGTCTACAATTTCATTTCTCTCGTTTCCAGTCTAAAAAATCAGCATTGAACGCACTTGGATGAAACTTTTGATTATTTTTAATACCTCGGCATGGGAATTATATATCCCATTGTCTTTTAGGCGTTTTTTTACATCCAAGATTTTTTTCGCTGTTTTATCCCGTTTTTGAAAGAAAATGCAACTTTATAATGCACCATGTGAGGTAGCCAGATTTTCCCCGGGGAAATTCAGCATTTCATGTATGACAAAATGGGGAATGGTAACCTTACGGTTTCCTATAACTTACCGATCTTTGGTTTTGCAAAATGCGCTAGGAACCCTTTCCTACTTTTAAATAATTAAATTTAAATTAAAATTTACTGAGTATTTAACAGTATAAAATGAATGTTTACTGAATATTTAAATAAAAGTAATATTAATACCACCATGATTCTGTGTCTTTCTCTATTTCTTAACGGAGACCTTTTGTTGGTGGATACCAAACAAATCCTAACATAACTTGTTTACAGCGGTTGCTATGAAGATTTTTTCGTCAAATACAATTTTTTTAAATCATATTTTCCGCTACATACTTATCTCTTGAATGATCTATTTTTCGGAGAGAGGACAAATTTTCCAAAATTAAATCTGTGAGAGTAGATAATTACGAAATATTTTCGATGATAAAAATTCGAGAAAGCCCCGCCCTATCTCTCAAGACTGTTTTACTTGCAAATTCCGTAAGCGGAGTAAATATGCATCTGAACTCTCACCAGGATGATTTTGAGGAAAAGGATTGCCTTATTGACCGGTAGCTCGAAAAAAGTACCCGACTATGGTAAATTTGGACGACAAATGGATATATATATATATAATCGAATTCTGTGAGTATTTATCTTTAAAAGTTATGCAGAAATGCGCTCATACACGAGATAGTATACTCTTCGAGGAATTAAAAATAGGATTTTATAAGAAACAAATTGGAATTCATGGGTACATGAACCAAGGTCCGATAAAAAATAATCAACGCCGGCGTTATCCAAAAATTGAATTCCAACCGGCAGCCAATCCGATTGAATTAAAATTTCTTTTTGATAAAACGAAACCGGGTTACTTTCATCGAGGAAAAAGAACGTTCGAAACTTTGCAGACGAATCCGACCCGACAAGACTTATTTTTTTCCAGGAACACAGTTTTGCATAAAGACCGGATAAGCGTCTTAGCGTTAGGATCGAGTACGCGCACGAAAAAATATTGAGATGGCGACGAAGAAAAAGATGAGAGGGAATCGACGACTGCGAAGGCGAAGTCCGATACATGATAGTCCGGCGGAAGCAAAACTTTTCCCACCTTGGAGGAGGTTTGGCCTCCATACAAATCGAGCTCGGTCTGGAAAAAAATAAATAAAAAGGCCTCTCCTTTTAATAATTCACGCGTCTAGGTTACGACGACTGCCTCGGAGTCACCTTGGATACGGTATCCTGATTTTTTGTTTGTCCTTTTCTCTCTGTACATTTCTTTCCATAACCTAGAGCGACTTCACGACGACTCGTCTCGTCTTAACACATAAACCCATTACCTAAAGAACGTGAGCCTACTAATACATTTTGGACGTCGTTCCCATTACAGCTCACTTTGCTCATTCCTTGCTTACGTCGATTTTGCTGGCTAGTAGTGTAGCACTCTTTTCTCTAACAAATTGTTGCGTCTGCCCCACCGTAGCTTGTTTATATCAGGGGCTTTTAATCGGGAGTACGTGCAGCATTTTAAAGGGGCATGCCAAAAAATTACGATTTTTTTCCACTTCAGCTTTCTCTCATGACTGCTGAGTCAAAGGCTGTGATTTTACGATAACGAATAACGCTATGAAATTCTGTCCTGGCCTTTTTACCGACAATAGGGAATTTGGGATAGAAAATTATTTATTGTATCACGATGAGTGAATTACAGAGACTTTGGTGAGTCATATTTTACGCAAGAAGTCGCACGCTGTCGTTGTTTATATTAAAAGTAGAAATGCATCACAACGATTTTTATTACTGACATCAGTAATTTATTTTAATGCAAAATTTTTGTTCGTGTACTCTTCATTAAAAAAAATAGGGAATAGGGTACGCCATCAAAAAAATGTCGAAGATGTCTGGTTTAGATATATATCGTACTGAAGACGAAGTACAATTTTGTTAGAATTTGTGCTAAAAATTGGTATTTTTTAAATAAATCATTCATCTGCCTTCGTCACTTGTTTTTATTCCTGTAATTAGTTAATCCTAACGTTGAGTAATTTCGTAACCGATGTGAAGACGCGATATTGACATGAACGTCAATGTAACCTGGGATCTCTAATCGCTTTAAACATTGAATTTACAGGTTAAAAAAATAAATAGGAATTGAAGTTGATACATAATTGCTAAAAAATATAATCCGACATATATGACGTGCGTGCGTGTGTGTATATATATATATATATATATATATATATATATATATATATATGTGTGTGTGTGTGTGTGTGTGTGTATAAATTGATAAATTTAAGGTGAATTGGATAAAAAAGGGAGAGCAAAAAATGGTCAAGCATATGGCGCTCGTACGCATAAGCGCAAAAGTCGATGGAGAGCAGAACGTAGGTCCCAAGGGGGACAAGAGGAGAAGAAAGGTCAGTGGCGACAGAGGGTTTAGGAGCAGGTATTAAATCACCTGATGGATATTCAAACTGGAAGGTGCTGTCACGGGTGATATCACGCCTATTCACAGCAATAACGCCTACCAGACCGGAAATTTGAAAAAAAAATGAAACTAATAGAAATCCTTAAAAAAATGGATTATCAAGCTCATCTTCAGGTACATGGTATATGGTATAGTTAGGCGTGAAACGCTTGAATGAATGGAACGTGCGCTTAAGACAGAAGTTAGGTAATTCGTCGAGGACGGCTACGATGCGCAATCGATTTTCTCGACACTGTAAAAATTAAAGTTGTAATCTATTGCATTTTGAGTAAGACGCGCTTGAAGTTAAAAAATAACGGAAATAAATGAATAAATTTCAGTAACCGCGGAAAAATTAAAAAATAAAAAGTCGCAAAATGGCGGGGCGAGATTATTTGGCTCCCATTCGATTTAGATGATGAATACAATATCCAGAAATTTTACGGAAAAACCCTATTCTCAGATATTTACAAGCTTGGAATTTCCTTTTGTCATCAGTTCGATTCCACCTCTTAGAGGTGAATTCAATTTTAAATCGTCGGAACAAGTGACTACAATAATTTCCGAATGGTTTTATATTTTCTTGGGTTGAAAATTTATAGCAGAAACACAACTTGGCTCAACTCACCGTTTAAAGGACTCGGAACTACGACAGAGAATTCAATGGTTTCGATCGGACACTTTTAAGCGCCGACTTATTTTGAGGGACAAAAACGTATCAGCGACAAATAAATGACGCCCGGCGATTTTAATATTTGACGATTTTTAATATTTTCGCAGAGCCAACAAAAGCTGAAAATACATGCGTGCACACGCACGAGCGAGTTCGCAAGCGGACGCGTACCGACGCGCGCTCACGAACGCGCGAGAAACACACACGCCTACATTTGCGTCGCAAATCGAATTTGATTTATCAGCTTACGCTCCCTATCCGCGACGCTTGTGATTCGGATTCTAAACAAGGAACGAATAATCAATCGATCAAAGGACGTCGAAATTTCGAAATCCGCCACGATTCGCCGAAATCTGGTTTCGATTCGCGCGACGTCGTCCGATTGGAAATAAAGGAAGCGTACGTATTCGAATGGAAGGTCCACGGAATCGAATTCGTTGGGGGAGAATTCGAGAATTGAACTTCTTTGCGGCGTCGGTCGGATTCGCGACGGGATGTTCATTTTAAAATGAAAACGGAGGCGTACCTACGAAAGAAGGATCAGAAATATTTTCACTAATATCTTTCCTTTGAAATTTTGGAACGAATTGCTTTTATATCTTCTGTCTTTCTTTACTTTTTTAAATGAACCCTTCGTCATCGGTGTTTGGTTGTTGAGTTTGCCAGAAGGTACTAACTGACCTGGTCATTTAATAAGTGATTTGCGGAAGGGACAAATTCGCATCTTATTGGATGGAATGTTTTTATCGTTTAAACATTATCGATAAATATTAAAAATCTATATTTTTACGCTTCAAGGGCAACATAAATCGTGTATTTAAAATTCAACTTCAAATTTATTTAAGAAATTTTCTTCAAATAAGTCCTCTCCTATGGGCATAGGTAACATAGTTAAAGAAAAAAAAGTTATCTAGAACTCAAACTGAAGTCTCCGTGTCAAAAAAGAAAACTGGGCGTGTCGACAATAAATATCTCTCCACCGAAACTTATCGAATCGGATTCTGGAAGCGACTGGGGTTTTGCCGAATATCGGTTATCGGTTGCAAGCAGTCCGCCGATATTTTTATTTATCCCCCTCCGTTAAATGCCCCAAAACGCAGCCACGAATTACATTTCTGCGATTCTTTTGCTAAACCCTTGTGTCTATAAAGCTCACACAGATGCATACGAGAATTATCATGCGCAAACATGCTTGTTTCCTCGAACGTAATTTCAAGTGTGGTTCTGGGAGTTCACTTTATTGCACGCGTAGAACCATTGATTAATCTGGAAACTACAAAATTCGATTTTATAGAGCCTTTTGTAGCTTGCTGTATGTGACCTATATAATTTCTCTAACGTGACTGTAATAGTAAGCATGGTTGCTAAAGTCCTTTTTTATACCGATAACGACTCGAAAACGACTGACTGATAAAAATTTCTTGATAGCTAACTTTGGGTAAAAAACACCATCGAAGAATACCCACTCTAAATAGGCGCTGGAAGATTTATGGAAATCTATCTTGCGTTAATCATTTTTTGTTGTTGGATATTACGCTAGGAATCCCTTCAAGAGGCGCGAAACGCGTAGTTGGTCTTTTCCCGCTATTGACTGATGAGGTCGCTGATTCAATGATAGTCTATTTGAGCTCCTGTAGGGGAAACCCACTCCACCTTCCAAAAGCCCTTGCTAGGCCTCCGAGGAGTGACGTGGTAAAGCGCGTCAATTTTAACGGTTTCACCCAAAAAGGGAGGTGATTATGTGTAATTGGAAGGGGAATACACACTACGGCGGAGAGAGAAAGATGGATGAAGGGAGCGAGGGAGGGAGAGAATATGAACAGGGAAATTAAGGATACGAGAGGGAAAGGAAAAGGAGAAAAATGAAGCGGAAGAGAGAGTGATTGGAAGAGAAATGTAGAGAGTGGAAGAGGAAGATAGGGGTGGAAAGAAAACGGCAAAAGATGAAGGAATGCGTAGAAAAAGAAGGGTTAGAGTGAGAGGGAGAGAGAAATAAAAGGGGGAAAGAGGAAGGGAATGAAAGGGAGGGGAGAAGTGACAGAAGGAAAGGAAAGAAAGAGAGATATATATAGAGAGAGAGGGTGAGAAAGAGAGAGAGAGAGATCGATTGCTTGATTGATTGATTTGGTCTTTATTTGGGGCGATATTGAGACCTAACCCATCGTCGTGAAACATATACAATAATACATAGAACATTATGTAAATACAAGTAACAATAAAAATACAAGTATTGGAAAAGAAAAGATGTAATTTTGTGGGGAAAAATAAGGACTGCTGAATAATGAAATCCATGTAAAAAAACTCACTGCAGGAAAACACCCACACAAGAAGGGGGGGTGTGAAAAACCTGCGAAACCTACTGAGATTCACTAAAGACATCATTAAGTGAAATTTAGAACAGAAGATAAATACATGAAAAACTTAAAGCTATACATCAGGGAAAATTTGGCACAATACGAATAGAGAGGGAGGGAACGAGAGGGAATGTGAGAGTGAGAAAGAGGTAGGAAGAGAAAGAGAAAGGGAGATGGAGCGAAAGGAATAGAGGAGGAACGGGAAAGGGTCAGAGAGGGTGGAACAGGAAGATGAGGGTGGAAGGAGAGGGTAGAGAGGGAGAGGGAAGACGAGAAAGAGTGGGAGGGAGGGAGGGAGAGAAAGGGAAAGCGGCAGGAAAGATGGAGAGAGTGGGATAGAGGAGAAACGGGAGGGGATAAGAAAGGGTGTAGCAGGAGGGGTAGAGTGGAGGAGGGTAAAGGGGGAGGGAAAGGTGGAGGGAGAGGAGGATGGAGAGAGAGAAGAGAGGGGGGCGAGAGAAGGGGAAAGAAGGTGAGAGAGAGAGAGGTAGGGAGAGAGAATAAGGGCGAGGTCAAAGAAATAGGGAAGAGGAAGAGGTGAGAGGAAGGACGGAGTGAGAGAAAAAGAGCAAATATTAGAGAGTGAAAGAGAGAGAGAGAGATAGAATGGGAGAGAGAGGGAGAAAGAAAGAGAGTTGGTGGAAAAGATGAATTAAGAGTGAGAAAAATGGGAGTTTTCAAGATGAACGAGAGTGAAAGAAGCAAAACGAGGAGAGATGGAGCAATGATTAGGGAAAGAATGCAAGGAAAAGGGATTTAAGGGACGGGAATAAGGAGATAAATGTAGAGAGAGAAAGAAGCGAACGACTGGCTAACTGATTAATTGGAACCTTTATTTTGGGCGAGTTTGAGGTTGGAGAGCCCCTTCTTAAAACCCAAACCCAGGGTGAAAAAAGAATTTAATTGGAAGGATAGAAAACCGGAGAGAGGGTGGAGATTAAAAAGATTGCAGCGTAAGAGAGCAGGATAGGGAGAGATAGGGAACTGCTGGGAAAAAATGCTGCGCAGAGTTAAGTAGTTGAGTAAGGGAAGGTAGTTAGCGAGAAGACTGGTAGACGAGGAGGAGAGTGGAGTGATTCGGAGCGATTGTCACGGATAAATTTATCGATTCATCGCTCGAAACGCATACAGGAAGTGGCAATAACCAGGTCTGGCCGTTATCGGAAATATAAAACTTTTCGGCGATAAAGCGGCTTGTAAGGAGCGCAAATCGATGGGAAATCGTTAAATCCTTTAGATTATACTCCGTCCAGCGAGCTATAAATTCAACGCATTTTAACGCCTCGCGCTTTGTTTTATAACTTCATAATTTTTTTCTCTTTTTCACCAACTCTCATTTCATCTCTAGAATTAATGGATAGTTTAGTTAAAGAAAATCTCGTAAAAACTCTTTTTTGGTAAAATATTTATAGGTACTTCTTCCTTGGTCAATATTTACAGTTGTTTGAAGTGTTTTGCAGAATGAAACCAACGAAATGAATAGAGTACGTCATGTTCTACTAAAATAAATGACTGATTTGAGCTTAGAAAATTTAATAATACTAGTGGTACCCGCGAAACCTTTTACGAGGTCAGTCAGAAATCTTCATGTTTAACAGTAATAATAGCCAATTTCTCCTTCTAAAATTAGAAATAGATAATTTTAATGTCATGTTTGTTTTTATAACTTTTATGTGCAATTTTAATCGTCTCTCCCATACGAAAAAGGTCACATTCCAGTATTGAAATAAAGAAAGAAGATTTTTTTCTTTTGGTAAATCGTTAAAAATGCCCACAGCCCACACGCAGTTTACTGAATAATAATAATCTTTAATTATTAACGTTGAAATCTATTAAGTTTGACATTACTATAACTATAATTTCGATGCTTCTTAAACAGCGCGAAGTGGATAACGCAATTATTTTGGCTATTTGGAGGCTTAAATTCAATCAGAGACAACAATGTGTGTCGCCTTGGCAACATCCGAAAACAGTAAGAAAAAGCCATAAAATTTCGAAAATAAATGCGTGTTTCTGAGAAAGTATTTCCCTATGACAAACTGTTCAAGAGATAAAATGGGGGACGGACGGACAGACGGACAGACATAGAGTAATTATATATAAAGAAAGATTGATATTTGAAGTTGATCCATTCCAAGATTTTAATCCGTAAAACTTTTAACAATACACCATTTCGTTGTTCATGGAATAATCCATAACCCTAGAAAGATAGAA
This sequence comes from Tanypteryx hageni, assembly GCA_028673005.1. Taxonomy (NCBI): domain Eukaryota; kingdom Metazoa; phylum Arthropoda; class Insecta; order Odonata; family Petaluridae; genus Tanypteryx; species Tanypteryx hageni. Next base: position 47,964,784 of record CM054117.1, read on the forward strand.
TTGATCGCTATCGTGAACAGTTAAAAAGAAACAAACCAAAATCAGATTTCACCCAATAGTTACTTTCAGTGGCAACTTACTGCTTTATGATTCATTCAACTGTGTAAGTTTTCGTTCCGCTTCCATTTGCTTTAACTTCCTAAACCGTCTCATAAAGTGTCATTCATAATGACATCATTATATATAGGCGTTTCTTACACGGAGGAGGAGGAGGAGATAGCATATAACATATAGGAGGATACTAATGTTTAGGCACTTCCAGATGACCTAGACATTCGAAATTTTTTTCTTGGGTAGCATTTTGTGCAAAACCGACTAGAAAAAACGAAAATCTTTAAAAAAGGGCAACAATGCGGCCGCTAAAAATTCGAAATTGTTTAAACAAATTTTCATGGTTTATGTATTTCCGCATGTGCTGAGCTGTAATTTTTTTATAGGTAGAATTTGTAAAAGAAAACGAAATAGGGATTACACAAATTTCGATGTTTTAATTTATTTGGAAGTTAAAAATTCTTAAAGTTTAAACAAATAGGTAAATGTTTAGATACTATGGAGCAAGATAAAGAGTTAAAATTTTTGTTATTTAGAGAATATTTCATATAAACGACTAAACATTTCAGTGTATCCATGAAATTGTTATTGCGGCCGTTAAAAATTATTTAACTTTTAAACAATTTGATAAATGTTATTTTACTTCTAAATGTGCTACAAATTTCGAATTTGGCGGAAATGTGTGGCATTATTAACCCAATGTTGAAAATTTATAATATTCCTAAAATTGTAAAAATTAGTGATTGTTTTACTCTATTATTGTTCCATAAAGAAAAAACGAAAATCGGTCCAGGGGAGAAATCTTATGAATTACAGAAATATTTCCCATGATGAAATATCTCCCTGAAAAATGAATTTTTTCAAGGTGAGATTAAATGCTTGCAATATGCAAGCACCTTCTACTATTCATTCTATATAGACGTTTCTTACAGAGGAGGAGGATATAGGAGGATACTAATGTTTAGGCATTTCCAGATGAGATGGAGATTCGAAATTTTTTTCTTAGGTAGCATTTTGTGCAAAACCGACTAGAAAAAACGAAAATCTTGAAAAAGGGCAACAATGCGGCGGCTAAAAATTCGCAATTGTTTAAACAAATTTTCATAGTTTATGTATTTCCGCATGTGCTACAGAGTTGAAATTTTTTTATTAGTAGAATTCTTAAAAAAACGAAATAGGGATTATACAAATTTTGATACTTTAATTTGTTTGGCAGTTAAAAATTCTTAAAGTTTAAACAAATGGATAACTGTTTAGGTACTACGGGATTAGCTAGGAAGCTGAAATTTTCAAATTATTTACAGAGTAGGGAATTTACACAAATAAACATTTCAATTTTACCATATATGAATTTCGGCGGCCGTTAAAAATGTTTAAAATTTAAACAATTGGAAAAATATTATTTTACTTCTAGAAATGCTACAACTTTAAAATTTGGCTAAAATGTGTAGCATTAGTACCCCATAATGAAGAAAGTGTAAAATTTTTAAAATTGCAAAGTTTTGGGATTGTTTTAATCTATTATTTTTACATAAGGTTAAAACGAAAATCGCTCCTGAGGTGAAATATTTAGAATTAAAAAAATATTCCTCATGATGAAATATCTATTTGAAAAATTAATGTTTTTTCAAGGTGAGATGAAATGCTTGCAGTATGCGAGCACCTTCTACTAGTTTACGATAATTTTGATAGAGGGTTAAAAGAGAATATCCGCATATTAATATTAGGGTCACCTACTCGGATCCTATCTTAACCAATATAAACTGAAGTGATCCCTAGGACTCAGCGGTAACCTCTATCAGTGATTCATAAGTAATGAAGAATATCTTTCCCATAAATTCATGGGTCACTTCTCATATCAGTCAAATAAAAAAATTTTCTCTCCAAGTACGGCGATAATCTAAAAAAAAACTTTTACGGCAAATAACGAGCGCCGCGGCCATTACCATGTTGCCAGATGTGCGGAAAACGACGTTGACCCAAATGAGTTGCTCGTTTCCTCTTTCTCCACGTGGAGGTGTCACCAAACTAGAACACATCATTGGCCGAGGAGATGGCCCAGATAAGGGCTTCCGCCGACCTCGAAACCGCGATCGCCCAAACTGTATGAGAACCTGCAAATAGTTAACATGCGCGGAAAGAGACCGCCAATCCACTGACGTAAAGCGGGAAACCGCGCGATTCTTTCTTTTTTTTTTCGAAAAGGCGGCGGCGCCACTTGAATGTTCAATAAGCCGCGGAAACGGATGGGGGGAAAGTTTAGGAGGCAATGGCTTAAGATTAAATAGTTGATTAAACGAGGGCGCGCTTCATTTCTCGGTCACCGAAATAGTGTAACTAACGGTTGACGTCATTTTGACGTAGTTATGTCTTTAAAATGCTCCTATGTTAAGTTTTGAGGATAAGGAAGATCAATTTAAGTCAGCGCCCTTTATTAAATAAATTGTTAATGTTTATCGGTTCCTTAAGAAAACATTTGATTAATTTATTAATTTATTACAAAAAGTGTTGAAGTTGGACTCCGACATTTTGGATGCACAACTCATCATGACAACGAGCTACTAGATGTTACTTTTCAATTCCTCCAGTGTTTGGATTTTTATTTTAGGTATCACCCTTAACGTATCCTCAAAGGAAGAAGTCCAACGGCGACAGATCTAACAATATTCTAGGTTCCATTTATTTACCATTCAAAATTATTATTAAGGTTTAAGGATTTTCACTTGAAGTGATCATCCTGTATGTTTAAAGGGATTCTTTTGATTATTTACTCATTCGATTGATCCACAAAGTAATTTAAGGAAGAAGAGTAAACGGATGTGAAAACTGTCAGCCTCAGTTATTCTAAATGAACGTTTTAAAAGTACTGTAAAGCGAAGGCAAATCTCCGAAGCCAGTCGATTAGGATAAACCCCGGATAAAATGTCGGATAAAAAGCCGGTGTCACGCTCTCAAGTGAGAGCGTGCCACTGGACTCCACCAGTTTTCCCGCTCTCAAGTACGTCGTAACCGAAATACCTATCGGCTTTTTTATCTGGCTTTTTTATCCGGGGTTTATCCTAATTGACTGGCTTCGGAGATTTGCCTTTGCTTTACAGTTTTACAATAGTCAGTGTAGCTCGAATTTATCTTGATTCACTGTTTTAAAAGTATCTTAAATTAAATTTTCATTTAAAAAAAACGATTTATTCACTCTCTCTCTTAGATGGAGAGATTGTACACTCATTAGCCCCCAAAAATTTTTCTATCTTCTAAAAGTCTTATTCTGCAAATTATTACTGTTTTCATACCAATCAAAAAAATGAAAACACAAAGTTTAAGATAAAAGTTACGATTTCCGCTTCAGTCACTGACTCTAAGGATAGAATTCTTTCCAGTTCATTTAAATTAGCAAAATTCGTATTAAAACTTAAAAGAACGTTATGAAGCTTTTAACAACCGTAAAAATCTCCATGACCCCGGAGTTGGAAACTGCTGCAGGGAGAATGCATCGCGGAATAAAGCCAAAAACTATATCTTGCAAATGACTTCCCTCTAAAAAATAGTTCTCATTCGCCTTATGTCCGGATAAAACTTCAATTCTTCATCCGTAATCACCGTCAATCCTCCCTTAGGATTCCCCCTGAACAAAAAAATCTTTCTTTTCCCCTCTCCGTACTTAACGGTCACCCTGACTAATGGGGCCTAACCGCCTCCATTTCCGCATTATGTGCCCATCCCTTATAATTTCCTCCTGATGACGAGGAATAGAGATAAAAAGATCGAGTGAGATAGAGAGAGAAATGGAATATGAGAGAGATAAACAGGGAGAGAGAGAGAGGTAGAAAGCGCTAAATCGCTCTTCTATAATTTCCGAAACCCTTATGTTCCCCTTTCCAATCTACTCTATCTCGAGAATGAGCAGTTTATAACCTAGGGAAGGCAATAAGGCGGAGGATATTAGGTATGCGGTGGACGAGCGGTGACAAGAAGGGAGAGGAATAGAGAGAGAGAGATTGCGAGACGGATACACACGCACCAACACAAGCAAAGAGAAATGGCGACAGAGGGAGAGAGTGAAAGTCCCCTGCTTTCGGAGAGAGGAAGTTGGCGGCAGTTCATATAGCCTTTTAGCAGAGAGTCGCCGAGGGGATGGGGAGCAAAAGGGGCGTTTAAGGGAGGATGGTTACATAATGAGGCGAAATAATGTGATTTTCGAGGAATTTTCGGACTCCTTCCCCATCACTTTACCCCTCTCTTTCTCACTCCGATGCTTACCCAAAGTGCGAGTAAATGTACCAGAACGTAAATGGCACGAGAATAGAACGGAAACGAGGATTTGTGAGAAAATAAACAGAGAAAGATTAGGAAAGAGTGAGAGTTTTAGAGAGAAATGAAGGGAAGATAAGGAAAGAAAACTAATATAGAAAGAGAGAAAATGGTAGAGATGAAGAGAGATAATGGAGGCGTAGGAAAATAGAGAACGGAAAAAAGATTAGAGAGTAAAGAGAGGAAGAGAGAAAAGTTTGGAGAAAGGAAAGGGAGAGATATGAAGAGGGAGAAGTATGGATGAGATGAGGGGAAGAGTGGGAGGAATAGAGATAGAGTAAGAGAGAAAGTAAAGGAGGCGAAGCGTACAGAGAGAGAGAGAGAGAAAGATGCAGATAGAGAAAGTAGAGAGTGAATTAGTTAATATTATCTTAATATGCCTCCATAATTTGGTTACAAAAAGATGAAAAATTTATAATCATAGATATAAAAACTAAGGATATATTTTTGTTAGCGCTTTATGTGTCTCAAGAGAAGGAAAGTGAAAAACCACTATTCGTCCTACTTTATACCATCTGCATGGATCACTGACAGTTACATGCCAGCTATTAAAAACCATGAGGACGGAAGCATATGGAAGTTGACATAATAGAAATATGATAAGAAAATATGACGACGTTGAATTTTTATCGCGTAACACAACGTAATACCCAAACCAGCCTGCGTCTTGATTTCACCTTATAAATTTCTTTAAGACAAGTATGTTCATGTTTTTCCAGCAGGAGGTGTCACTAGATGCCATTAATGAAATACAAACAATATTTGTTGAGTAAGTGGATGCAATATACTTTTAATGTAAGCGTATCACACATTACGCAACTAAATAAATCTCCAATAGAAATTTACGCATGGCCGGATGAGTCATTTGAGAGTTCGCATGCGGCATATTAAGTATGTATATTAAGCATCACGTGGACCTAACAGTAAAAAGCTTGGCGGCCGCAACAATGAGGATGAAAAGAGGAAGGAAAGGGGAATTAAGAGTACGAATTCGAAGAGAAAGGGATAGCGAGGGTTCGAATCGAGAGAGAAGGAATAATTAGGAAATTAACCAAGTGATTACGTAGACATTGTGAGGGATGGAGGGATTAATAAAAACCCAATGGGATTAGCGGCGGTTCGTCGAGGAGTGCAATGGGATAAGCGAAGTAAACGGAGGGACGGGAGGAGAAAATGAAGCGAAGAAGAGGGAAAGAGGTGAGGAGAAACCCATGAGCCTACTTCGTCTTATCTCTCCTCAACTACTCAACTTAAAAAATCTGATGTGGCCACCACATGACTTTCTCCATATCTGTAATATTTCTAAAAATTCCAAATAGGTTACATAATAATAAATATTTTAAGAAAATCGGTCTACCGAAAGTGGATGTTTACTCTTGTCACTCTCTGTTATTTTTTAATATTTGCTGTAATATTTGATAAATGTAAAAATGTATTAAAATACACGTTGTAGGAAATTTAATTTTCTACAACCTTTATTTGAAACACCTTTCCATATAATGCATTGTTTAAGAGATATCTTATATTTTTAGCTGCCACCACCACGCCACCTACCGACGACTATTGCTAACAATTGACGCTTAGTTACGTCTTATTAGTAACGCTCCTTTTTCTTTTCTTAATTGTTGGAGCTTTGTGGCTATATCCAATTTCAGAAGACTATGGTTTGAGTTTATTTCTGTTCTTTATAAAGTCTAAAATTATCTCGTAGTTTCTTAAAATATTTATTATTATGTAACCTATTTGGAATTTTAGAAATATTACAGATATGGAGAAAGTCATGTGATGGCCGCATCAGATTTTTACATGAGATATTAATTCTAATAAGAGTAATGAGATGAAATATAAATAAAAAATATACCAAATTGACAAGGATGCCGATGAACAAAAGTATTTTAAAAAAATTTAAAATACAGCAGATACGGAAAGGTTGTTTTTGGCCACTCATGCGCTGTCATTGTTTCGGGGCAAGTAGTGGCAGCGCTAGTGGGTAGCAAAGTAGAACGGAAGGAATTTGAAGTATTTTTGTTATGTTTAACGAACAAAATTGACTTTTTATTTCATGGTGTGTTCCGGGAGCTGGATCATTTAAGAAGAATATCGCCAAAGCAAAAAGGTTGAAAAACACTACGTTAAAACATTAAACAGAAGTGTGTCATCGCAATATAATTTATAGTATGGATTTTAATCAAAATAGCGAGAATACAATAGAATGAAATACCAGTCATCTCTTATAATCATTAACGTGGATAATTCTCGTATTCGATGTTTCTTGACGAATTTTCTCCTCGTGTCTTCTAGTATTTTTTCCCTAATTATCGACCCCTCCGTAAAAATAATTAAGGGGATGCTTTTTCAAAACTAATCACAGGTGTAATCACCCTCGCGGTCTCTCTTTTTTTAAAAGATTGATGAGAGGTCGGCCTACCAAAAATAAATGTGGTAACCGACCGCTTACCTGGAAGAAAAAAAGTATTTTTTTTTTAAAGAGAACACTTCAACTAGTTACTTAGCTGCTTTCCTTTTCTTTTTATTCTTTATTCCCTCATTTTATTTTTTCTTGTTCGATTTGTTCTCATTCTCTTCATTCACTAAACCTCGAGAGAGAGAGAGAGAGAGAGAGAGAGAGAGAGAGAGAGAGAGAGAGAGAGAGAGAGAGAGAGGGAGAGGGGGAGGGAGGGAGGGAGAGAGAGAGAGAGAGAGTGGGAGGGAGGGAGGGGGGAGAGGGGATGGGAGGGGAGGGGAGGGGGGAGGGGAGGGGAAGGAGGGGGGAGGGAGGGAGGGGGAGGGGAGGGAGGGAGGGGGGAGAGGAGGGGGAGAGAGGGGGAGAGAGGGAGGGAGAGAGAGGGAGGGAAAGAGAGAGAGGGAGAGAGAGAGAGGGAGAGAGATAAAGAATTTCTTCCTATCCCTCTCTAACCTCTCGCATACCCTTGCCTCCTAAACCGTAATCTATCAAGCAATATCTCACTTTCTCCTCTCTCCTTACTTGAGTTTAATCATACCTCTCCATCAAACTCTCTCTCTCAGTCCATGTCCTTAATAAAATCTTCACTCTCTCTCTCTCTTCCCTCCATACTCCTTAAATTACTCTCTCCTTGGATAAAATACCTTCCAAAAGCCGCCCCTAAACGTTCGCCTTTACACTTGATTTACCCTTCCACATATGTTCCCGTCTCCAGGGTCTAACGTCTTCTCCCGTCGCGTAAATAAGACTACTTCGCGACGCGGAGATGCAATAACAATTCGTCGCGGGGGATTAATTTTGTAATGGAAATGTAAAGGATACATTTCTCGGTCCATCGATCCGTTTGATTAGTGATTTAAAGACGGTCGGCGATGGCGTTTTTAATGAAAGTGAGTCGCAAAAAGTAATGCAAAAAAGAAGCTGCTTTCGGAATGTTAATGAATGAAATGAATTTTGTGATTAGTTACATTTTGATAAGTTCATAATATTTGTTTAGGAGGCCCGATAGGTGACAAAGATTAATTCATTTTCACTTCCGTCTTTTAACCGTTCTCGCACCACGTTTTTTGCTCGCTCTTTTTCTTTGCCTTTACAAGATGTTCCTAATTTAAGATTTTTTTTTAGTTCAGACATTGATTAATTCGCGTCACGAACAGTTTCCCGGAGATAGATAAGTTCTACTGAACTGTCAAAAATATTTTTTTTTAAATACCATGTTGCAACATTACTTCTTTAACATTGCTAATTACCTGCCTGCAGCAATGGAAAGGAAACATCGGCGCCAGCCCTACTCAAGACGCGGGTTCATCTGAAACACATAATCTTAAAGATTATAGCATTTCCTAATTGCATTACCTTTTTTTGTAACATTCAATTGGTCCTCGCATTACCCAATGAAAGCTAATTCGTAGGATGATACGTAGTTTCAGAAAATTTTAATCTGTGACTGCTCAATGATAAATAAATCAGCCAACTATAGATAGTTGTAATGTGCAATGCAAAGTAACTGAATATTAAGAATAATGGTGGCCAACTTTTCCTTCCCCTATTTAACGTGAAACAAGTAATCTGCGACGTTAAGTGGCCCTAAGCGGCCGGGCGCCTGAGTATTTGTATGACTTATGCAAACCTACATACAGTTAAGTTAATTGATCCATGTGTGTGCTTTAGGTTCTTAATCATTTTAAATTTTATTTTTCAGTGGTTTACGGAAGGGGTTATTTAAGTTAGTAGGTTAGAACATCCCACGAAGTATTCGTTCAATACGCGAATAGACAAGGAAACAGGCAAAGTGATGTTCCGCTAGACGTGGCTCAGATTCGGCTAAACGCTCTAGATCCAGTTGCATATAAAATGCAGTTGACACGGTTTAAATAATAAAAGTAGGTTGAAATGAAGGTTTCAACTCATCCTTCTACTCCCTTAACGCCGACCATGAAGACCCTCCGCCATAAAATTCTGCCTATGTCACTGCATTTTTATACATCATTTAAAGCTCACGGGTAAAGAAAAATATTTACGTTTTTGTGATGAATCTTTCAATTATCAATACAATTTACTCTGATAAATTCACGGGTGTAACACGCCATTATAGCATTGAGCAACATTTTAATATAATATATATAGATGGCATCGGCAATAACAGCGAGAAGTAAAATGTAACACTTGAAAAATAGTTCGGATAAAAAAATTTGGACTGGCATTCTAATAAAATTTTTGCCGCTTATATTTTCGTAAATTAATGAACCTATGTCCCTGAAGCAGCAGAAAAAGTAGTGAAAGCTAGCGAATAATATTTTTGGAGTTACAGAGCTTGATGGGAAATGACGGATGAATTCTTTTCCAAAAGGCAACTGTCGTATTGAGAGATGAAACCTAACCGGCGCAGACGCAGACAGACACCGAGAGAACAGTCTCAGAAACAAGCGGAGTTCGCTTCCGGGAGAGGTCGCAAAAAACTAAACGCAAAAACAAAAGAGAAGAGTTAATGGCTGGGGCGTATAGGGATAGGCGGAGCTGTGACGTCACTTCAACCCATTCCTGCCCTTCTTCACTATCCTCCTCCTCCTTCCTCGCTGTGTCCTTTGTGAAAAATACATGCTAAGTCGAAAAGAAACTGCGAAAGATAAATGATTTCGCGGAAGTTGGTTGGAGAGAGAAAGATTCAGGGAGAGAATAATTGATGAAAAGTTAAAAAAATATTATGAATGTATAAAACAAACGTGAGCGAGAATACCAACCGAATTGATGACGAACATCTCAAAGTGATTGACAGAGCGTAAATTTTTCTAAAGCTTTTGGGTTTAGTACCATTAATATCTCGACGAATACCATGCTGAGGAACGATTGATTTAACAGATATTGAGGCAAACGTCGATTAAACTGATGTGAAAATTCTATATTCAGATTCTTTCCTTAAATTTCAGTTTTTGTCACGGGAAATGAACTTTATTCTTGCGTACGTCGATTGTTTTACAATTTCTGGGATTGTTCTTACAAAGTTATATTAGATTTGATGAACACTGGATACAATTATATACTTGTTATCAATACGGAAATAGTGAGGCGTAAGTCCTCATTGATCCGATTGACTTGACTAAATGTGAATTATTCTAAATCCGTGACATCTCTATAATTTAGTCTTTTTTTAAATTTTGATCGAGGAAAAGGTTTACCGATTTAATATCTAAAATTGCCTCAAAGGTATGAATATTTATTAAAAATAGTTTATACAGCTGATATTGCAACTATTATCCAATCGATTACATCGGCAAGCTCCTATATACCCATTAAATGGTAGCGCAAATAATTCCACGACTTAAAATGGAAAGTAGGCGTCCTCCTCATTAACGGCTGCACACTGAGGACAGTCGCTTGGTGTTTTGTATTAAAGTAAGATTTACTTAGCCGCATAACTGCCATAGAAATAACCTCCGTAACTTCTGAAAATTATCCCGCGATCGACCCTTCGTATTTTTATGCCTTTAAAATAACAATTTTAAAATCTCACATTATCTACATGGATTGTAGAATTTGACGAAACCTTCACGGAAAATTTTCTGGGCGTACCCGAGATTCTTGGATAACATCTGCTACCAATCGTTTTCATCACCATTTTCTTGCGAACACGTGTAAAATATCACCGTTTCTCTCCTTCTCTCTCTTTCTCTTACGAACTTGATCGATCCCGAACATTTTTCGACACCTTGTAGGGAAAAAAAACGGCTGAGTCGAACCTTCCTTCAGCGCGCTGCTTTTTTCCGCTCCGGTGGCTGCTCCAAATGGGATTTCATCTTTTTTGCACTCCGTCATAAGGGTAAGGGGGTGAGAGAGAGAGAGAGAGAAAGGGAGGGAGGGAGGTAGGGACGGAAGTCAAGGTCGTTCAAGGGGCGTTCCCGGAAGATCTCTCTATTCGGGGTCACGCGCAAGAATTTCCGCACTTGGATAGAACTCGGTATTAAGGAGAATGAGAGTGAGAGAGACTGAACCAGTCAGCACAGTCCAAGTGTGGATTTTATGGGACATCTTTGTGGACAAAGGGAAATCTATCGCACAAAGGGAAAAAAACGCACCGAGAAAAGAGGCGCTTACAAAGCGAGCACGGAGATAAGAAAAAAACAGGTAGCGCGGTTAGATGGCGGGACAGTTGTCCCTAAGAGATCCGAATTTTTTTGGAATGATGGAGAGAAGTGGTCAGCCATGGGGAAAGAGAGAGGGATAAGATGAAAGAAAGGTTGTGTGCGCCTGTGGAAAGAAGTTTCTCCATCTGAGGGATGAGAAAGTAAAGGGCGGGAGGGGGCCAGAAAAGTCGTTTTTTCCTCGCGAGAAAACTCCCCTCCTCAAAAAGGGGGAGGATCATGAATGGGAGCTGATGAGGGAACGGTAACAGGCTTAGGGACGATGGTCATCGTGGGAAGTGATTTTTTCCTAGGTGTTACCGTTTTTTGCCCGTAGGAATTTCTACAAGGAAAGCTACCACGTGAAATCGATACTTTTGACTGGAGGTATTTTTGCACACAGGCTAAAACGTATATCGTATACGTTTGAAGATTTTTCTCTCCGCTTCTTTCTTAGAATAACTAAATTCAAAGCAGTCAAGTATCTATTTTACAAACGCATCCATAATTTCAAGAATCTAAATTCTTTGACTATCTAAAAAAAAAAAGAGTCGCGTGTTATGATTTTTTTATTTTTCCACATTTTACTCCAAAAAATACGTTTATTTTGGGTAGCTGTATTCACAGGGATGGCGGGACAAAAAGGGGACCGATATCCTTAAGGGTCAGAGAGTCATCAATGGAATGATAATCAACAGATGCAATCTACGTGAATTCAATCCGGTTCAGCTGACCCCAACGGTTTGGGGGAGGTCAAAGTTTTGCGTAAGTCTTGAGGGCGACGCCTCCGCGTACGTGACTGCCCGGCACTCGGCAGCCTCGGAGGTTTGTCGTTTCTTTTAGATGCCCGACCTTCGATTCGACGCTTGGTTCACCTCTCCTACCTACCACATGTAATCAAATCCGGAAATAGGTTTGTTATATTTTATCTCCAATCGAACAAAGTATGGGGATTATGGCGTAGTTGAAATTATTTATTTCTTCTCTCAAAACTTAACCGACCACTTCCACAGTTTCAAATCTTTGAAGCACTTGAATTTATGAGTAAAGATACAATATGTTTGGCGAGGGTTTTGGAATACATAAGAATGCAAAATTTCATTTTCAACTCTGAAGGTTTTCATAGAAAAATTTACATTCGAAAAAAATAATTTTTGAACTTTTAATTAATTTAGTGTTCCTTTTCAAATGGGAAGATGGTGAAGAGTCGACAAAATGGAATTAGTAGTCCAAAATAATAATTAAATTGAAAAACGAAGCCTAAAATATTTTTAAATCTAGTAATGGGTCAATCAAATTATTTAATGAATTTTATTATATATATATATATATATATATATATATATATATATATATATATATATATATATATATATATATATATATACGAGAAGAGAAAGACAGACCTGGGACCTAGAAAAACTGAAAGAAAGGCAGGATGTAGTCAGCATGAAGTTGGAAGATAACCTAAGAAAGTTGGAAAACAAACCGAAGACCGTTGATATAGAATGGGATGAAATTAAAACCAGTATCAAGGATACCTTGGATAAAGAGATTGGAAAACAAGAGAAGAAAATCAGAAAACCATGGATCACGAAGGAAATGCTGGAGAAAATGGATGAGAGACAAAAATGGAAAAAGGTTAACAGTGAAGAAGGTAGAGCCAACTATAGGCGTATAAACAATGAGTTGAGAAGGGTAACAGATAAAGCTAGAGAAAATTGGATAAAAGGAAAATGCGATGAAATAGAACAGATGGAGAAGTTAGGACGGTACGATATGATGTACGCTAGGGCACTGGAATTAGAAGATAAGAAGTCTAATGGAATTTGTGGTAAAGGAATTATGAATACAGATGGGAAGATAGTCTCAGAAACAAAGGATGTAGCACAGGTATGGGAAGAATACATTAAGGAATTATACAGCAAACAAGCAGGAGCGGCAAAAATAGAACTGGAAAATGAGGAAAACATTGAAGAAGACAACTTAGGACCAAGTATTATGGAGAGCGAAGTAGAAAAGGCGATAGTGGAACTAAAGAAGGGGAAAGCCACTGGCAGCGATGGAATACCGGCTGAGATACTTAAAGTCATAGGATCAGAAGGACTAAAAGCGATCACGAAATTAATTAATAAGATTTACGACACGGGAGAGTGGCCTCAGGATTTCCTAGAAGTAACAATGATCCCTCTAAAGAAGAAGCCAAAAACAATGCAGTGTAAAGATTACAGAACTATAAGCCTTCTGTCACACACATCGAAGATCATCACGAGGATTCTTAATAAAAGGCTGGAGAAAAAGGCAGAAGAAATAATAGGGGAAGATCAATTCGGTTTCAGAAAAGGACGAGGAACTAGAGATGCTATAGGAGTAGTTAGAATCATATCAGAAAGGGCAATAGAATACAGTCAAGATATCTGCGCATGTTTCGTAGACTGGCAGAAGGCCTTTGATAGAGTAAATTGGGTCAAGTTGATGAAGATATTAAAGGATATAGGTGTAGACTGGAAAGACAGGAGACTGATTAGGAATCTATATGAGAATCAAGTTGTAAAGGTCAGGTTTGAGAATGTGGACACCTGCGGAATAAATATCGGTAGAGGAGTAAGACAAGGCTGCTGCCTATCGCCAACCCTATTCAATATATATGGAGAAAGTCTAATGCAAGAAGCTTTAGAAGGCACAGGGGATTTCAAAATTGGAGGAAGGATTTTAAGAACAGTAAAATACGCAGATGATCAAGTACTTCTAGCAAGAAAGGAAGAGGAGCTACAAAAAATGATAAATAGACTAGTGATAACAGGTAGAAAATACGGTATGGAAATAAATACAGAAAAATCCAAGGTCATTCGAATATCGGGTAAAGAAGAGAATCTGAACATAACTATTGGGGGAAAGCCATTAGAACAAGTTTCAGAATATAAATACATTGGAAGTATCATAACACGAGAGGCAAAATGTACGGATGAGATCAAAACTAGAATAGGAAAAGCAAAAGCGGCTTTCAGGAGAAAGAAACAACTACTTACAGGGAATATAAGGGAAGATATCCGCAAGAAGTTGATAAAATGCTACGTATGGAGTATAGCATTGTATGGGGCAGAAACATGGACGCTAAGGAAAAATGACATCAAATACTTGGAAAGCTTTGAAATGTGGACTTGGAGGAGAATGCTGAAGATAAAATGGACAGATAGGATGAAAAACGATGAAGTGCTACGAAGAATAGGAGAGAAGCGAATGATTATACAGACTATTAGAAAGAGGAAGGCTAACTGGGTTGGACATTACCTGAGGAGAGAGAGTATGATTAAAGACGTGTTAGAAGGAAAACTAGATGGGAAAAGGGAAAGAGGCAGGAAAAGGTTTCAGCTGATAGACGATTTGAAAGGGAAAGAGAGTTATCAAGATATGAAGAGGACAGCGGAAAATAGGAGTATATGGAGAACCAGGTTTAACCATGAATAATCACGGACCTGTCTACGGACAGACTACCTATGATGATGATATATATATATAGGGTGTTCCTGAATTATACTGACAAAATGATATTGGTTGTAGGGCGGCATGGTCGATGTGCGAAGCACCCAGTCCCTGCGTCCGGAGCAGTTTCCTGTTCGTGCTACGAGGTGAGAAATGTCGTACCTAAGCGCCCGGTGTTAAGACAATCCTTGTACTTTGCACGCCACTTGTGATGCGCTGCCTCGGTGCACGGGGAAATGTTTTGCTTATTCTGTTTACTTAGTATTGCTTGCAGGCACGAGTGTACGGATTGCATTTGGTGGCACGTGTTTGCCGAATTATTAGAACGAGAAACTTCGGGGCGTAACAGCATGTTTTATTAATCGACAATTACAGTACTGAGTACGATACAAGATTCATTAAAGAGGGTGCTCGAACTGGCGAGCCTCAACCTGAAAACAAAACCTGCATCTTCTTAACAATGATTGCCTCGTTCGTTCGAAAATTCTCGACGTGTTGCGGATTGAATCACAAGCAGCCTGGGTGCTAGGAAAAAGGTCCGCCTCTTGGCCGACTGCATTTTCATACTCGAGGCTCTTGATGTGATCCCAAACAAAGAAATCCAGAGGATTAAGATCCGGAGAGTGAGCTGCCCAATGGACGGATCTCTTTAACACCGGGCGCTTAGGTACGAGATTTTTCACCTCGCAGTTCGAACAGGAAACTGCTCCGGACAGAGGGACCAAGTGTTTCGCACATCAGGCATGCCGTCCTACAACCCCTATCATTTCGTCGGTATAACTCAGGAACAACCTGCGTATATATGCAACTTTATTTTCAAATGTATGTAGGTGAAACGAGATACCTATTACTACTTTTGTAATTTAGAATCTTTTTGGCCCTTTTAAGATTATAAACACAATCTTCTAGATATTCAATGCGTATTACTTTTTATAGTAACAAATGGCAAAGACGATAAATTTAGAGCCATAAATCATTCGCAAAGCATTAGTTTCTCGTCCTGGAAGCAGTTCCACAAAAAAGGCTAAAGATCGTTCAGTTCAAGGGTACGTTCAGATCTCTGACAACCAACCATTAGACACCTTTTAAGTAAGATTCCTCAACGTCAGCGGTTCCCAATCTGAAGGTGTCTAACAAATGGAGTTCGCAAAAGATTTTCAGTAGGCCGTGAAGATAGAATTATCTATATATAATAGTTAAAATACTTAATTTTCTAGTTTTATTTTGAATGCATAATTTTATTTAATTATTAACAACAACATCTCTATTTTATCTAAATAATTCATTCGCATTTTGTTTATTTGTATGAGAATCGGATTATAGGGATTTCGTTAATGTCGGTAGCCTTAAGAGGGGTTGCGATAAGATCGGCTGCCTTAAAAGGTGCTCGCGAGCTGCCCTACGTGATTTATGGATGTCCACAAGAAGAGCTTAATAGACAGATTTTTTACATTCTGATGATAAGGGTAAAATAGATAGTTAAGCGTAATCGTGATTTATGTGGTGTTTCAAATTAAAAGAGTCAAAAAATGTTGACACGATTAGATAATTACCCAAGTAACCGTAAACTGAACACGAATTAAAGAAGTCATTAAACGTCGCCGTAATGATGCAAACATATGTAACGTCGCTACTTGAGTGATAGCGGTCAAATTTAAAATGCAAAAATTTTGTTGTGTTGCGGTTTCTACTATGGTTTACTTTTATTACAGCCCTTAATGTACACGATGAACAACCTCGTTCTATAGAGATTATAGTGTTCTTGGTTCGTAACATCAAAAAATCCATATTTAATTAGATATTAAAAATACCCTCGCTATAAAAGAGGTTTATTTTCTTTTCCAAACGGTAAAATGAAGGTGCGTGCGAAGATAAAATCTTAAATGGGGTTTAAATATTATCTCTCGTAGCTGTCAAAATATTCGGCACCAAAGAGTTTTTCGTGCTGCTCCATTAGGTGGAGTGGAGTGGAGTGGAGTGACGTCAGTCGAAACGTAAAACAATGATAGAGCTCGTAGATTCAATGGATGTTTTCCAGTAATTATAATCGGAGAGAAATTTCCGAAAGGTCAAGAAAGGGAGAGAGATAAGATCGACGTTCATTTTTTATTTCACTTTTCGAGAGACCTCATTCCCGCCGGTCTCTCGTCGAGTTAAAAAAAACAGGAAAGAAGAATTTGTTCCGAAGGAGACCGAGTTCCTTTCCCGTCGCTCAGGCAGAGTCACGTACTTTTTTCCTTGCGAGTGGTTCGGATGTTTTCCTCGGTTTCTTATTTTTTTGGCAGCAAAGTAGTTTCTTTTTCGCGTTCCAACAAACTTCGAAAACTCTCGAATTTCCATTTTCTTTTCTCCAATATCCGTCTTTCCTCGACCATGCCAAAGGGGTTATTTCCGTCTCGGGCGTATGAAATCATTACTTTTATTTGTCGGTGGCCTTTTCCTAGCATGAATTATTCTCGTGTTATTAGCAAAGTTCTGATGTAGACACTGATTATTTCTAGATACACAATATTTTCACCATGATTAGCTCTCATATAGACCAAGTTATTCTGATAATTTGGCTATTTCGTTTAACAGGATTCTACAGATACTGCCCGAGACGAACAAGCATCGACTTTTTAGGGCAATAGGTCTAAAAATATAGGCATGAGTACCAGTGCTCCTAGATATACAAAGAACTACCTCGTTTGAAAGTGGCGGTTTCAAAGACATATAAAAACGCTCTTTTAAGTACAAAATTTCCCAAGGATTGTCGTTTTAGTGTTTTTCCATTTTTGAACTTGGGATGTAACTGCTTTTATTATGTTAAAACATAGGTTTTGAAGTATTTTTTGGTAGAACTCGTACTTATCGATTGGTCCTCGTGATAAAGATAGATGAGAAGCAGTATTAACTGTGCTGTTTTCGAGATGTTTACGTTTATTGACACAAAGGAATTTGATGAGCATCTCAACTCGTCACCGGAATACGATCTTGAGAGATACAGAGTCGTCTTCTTCTTACGAGAATATTAGAAAATCAAAAAGAGGTTCCTGCATAAATGGTTCTTCTTTCTTACAAACACTCGTAGGAGATTTCTGTTGTATTGTCATCGCTGAAACTCTTCAGTAAACTTTTATTTGCTGTAAGCGTTTGTATTTAAAACCCCTTTTCTATTATCTCACGTTTTCCCACATTTCTCGAAAGAATCTTTTTCTGTATTCAAACTCTAAAAGTTGTATCATGTAATATTTGGCATGCATACATAACTGATAAAATTTGAACATCTTCCTATTAAGAAGTGTAAAATCGCCATTCGAAAGAAATTCTTTCTTTCCAAGCTCAAAAGTCAATCTTCCATTATTCTTTCCGTTGGTTGGAAAAAATAACACGTGGACACTTTGCATTGGCGTCTCCTTAGTTTTACTTTTAGGAATCGTTCATCCCACTTGCATTTAAACCCACAAATATCTCTCTATACTCATTATATCCCTTAATATTTTTTAATTCCACCATTATTTCTCCCTACCAAATAAGCAACCGGACCTTTTATTTTCCCAAAACCTTTTCGATGTTTTCTTTTTCGTCGAAAACATCTCACTGTTTGGAACATTATTCACGTTCTTCTAAACGCATTTTACGAGCAAAGAAAGGGATTACAAAGAACGCTAGGGCTCCGTTAGGGTAAAAAAATGAACAGGGTATCTCTGCTAATGGTGCGGCTTAATACGAAACAATTAATCAGCAATCTGCCAACGTCGCGCAAAACCTTTTCCCGATTTCTCTTTGAGGCTATTTCCTCTTCTTCTCCGGATATTATTTCAATCCTTTGTTATATATTTCACTTTATCTTCTTCATTCTTCTTCTTCGTACATTCTTTGGAGTACCTTTCTCAGAGATATGATATAGCCTGTTCGCCTATTTGCGTCCGTCTACCACTGCGCATGTTTCGGCGTTATTCCAGCAATAAAGACTTTGGTAAAATTCGGCTTCTATACTACTTAATAAAATTAATTATGGGGTCTATAGCTTAATTCATTCGAATACTCCGCAAAGATCCCAAAGTTATTAATTTTCAATACGACAACGGGGAAGTTGATTTGATTCATTAAGACTTATTATAAAAACATAGCAATTAAATTTATGTTAAAATAATTTTCATTTTCTCAATATCAAAGAATTGAAGAATTCGGCCAAATTGGGAAGAATGCTTTTGTAATAAATATTAAAAAATGAGAAACGTGAATATGTATAACATCCATTTCACACATTCACATTCTTTAATAAATATGAAATGTTAATAATTTCGTATCAATAAATACATTAGTGTATCTCTTATTATTGCTGACCTATTATTTTTTCCTATTTAATACATATTTTTTAACGTATCCAAAAATAATGGCTGAAGTATGTGAGAATGCAAATTAAATATCACGCAAGAAATTTTCTCGTTCGCTTTACTGCACTGCACTGATTGCGATTGATTTATCATCATGTCGCTTGAAGCTAATGATGTGAATAGTGCTTTAGTTTTCTTCTTGTCGAGATATTCCAATTTGAGAGTGGGGGATTTTAAAATGGAAAAAATTTAAATCTCGGTAGAAAATGGGATTTTTCCCGTTTCGAGAGGTTTCTCTTCAAACGCGTCGGCAGTTAATGATATTTTAACGCGTTAGTCTTCTGGACAAAGTGTTATTCCTCAGCCTTAACTGGGTAATCGATTATCAAATATTAAACCATTTGCGGCACAAAATGTTTTCTGTAGAAAAATTGCCGCTGCTCTTAAATTTTAACAATATCATTATTATCATAGGTAGTCTGTCCGTAGACAGGTCCGTGATTATTCATGGTTAAACCTGGTTCTCCATGTATACCTATTTCTATTACCCTTTTTCCATCTAGTTTTTCGTCTAATACGACTTTAATCATACTCTCCCTCGTCAGGTAATGTCCAACCCAGTTTGCCTTCCTCTTTCTAATTGTCTGTATAATCATTCGCTTCTCTCCTACCCTTCGTAGCACTTCATCGTTTTTCATCCTATCTGTCCATTTTATCTTCAGCATTCTCCTACAAGTTCACATTTCAACAACATATTTAAAAAATATATAATGGTAAAATTCAAATTATGCTTGATTGCAGTGATGTTTTTTTAAATTGTAGCGTGATCAAAAACTTATCAGTGGAATAAAAAGCAAAAATTCCGACGTCTTGAATATTACCTTAAATTTGTTGTGGCATTTAGAGGGTTAAACGAGCTATAGCATTCTATCGCATGTTAAACCAGCAAATTCTGAATATTTTTTTTTATGCGTTCAATATACTTTGGAATTTTAATGAAAATTATACATCCAAAAATATACCGAAAGGCGGAATAACTATGATTGAATACTAGGTCTTCGTGAA
The DNA here is from genome assembly GCA_028673005.1 of Tanypteryx hageni. NCBI lineage: Eukaryota > Metazoa > Arthropoda > Insecta > Odonata > Petaluridae > Tanypteryx > Tanypteryx hageni. Next base: position 47,984,592 of record CM054117.1, read on the forward strand.
ATTGAAGCTCATAATTGCAATTTGGAAGATTTTGTTATATTTTACTTTTGATAGGATATAAATTCTAATTAAGGCTGTCCATGTGATAATTAATTATTTATTTAATTATGACAGCTTGCACATCTTACCCTAGGTTAGGGGTGGCAAAACTATGGCACGAGTGCCAAAAGTGGCACGTAGAAAAATTCGTTGGGCACACGGCACGACAAAAAAATAATGTTTATTACAAATTTTTTATTCATAAAAAATATTTAATAAATATAAATGATGTTGATTTGAACTGCTTTGCAGCTGCACACACAAGTTTCTGCGCGCGCGCAGTAGCCAGCGGACCATAAGCAGAAGTGTTAACTTGTTATTGTAACGTGCTTTTTGTTTAAGTGCTGGTTGTTTTAGATATTATAAAATTAATTATTGAAATTTAATAATGTCCGGCCAAGGTAAGTTTCGAGTACTACGTAAAATTACGGATTTTGTATCTATGATTAATCTTTTGCAATTCATTATTCTTGCTTTATCAATTGACAATGTGACGAAATTTATGCATGTCCGAACCTATAATTTAGTTGTCGTTTATAATAATGACCCAATTTTATTGTTGTAGTTTTGCGTAGGTACATTTTTCAAATTAAAACTAATTATATTTATTTTCTTGTCTAAGAATTTCTGACCTTCGTTAATATTATTCGTTCAGTGGATCTTGTCCTGCTATATTTTTAAGCTTGTACCCAATAACTCATTTTCACTTTGACATTTATAAAAGAATTTATATATTTACACGAATATTGTAGGTATTTCAAGTCATAAGAAGCTAAAAACACAAGACAACACAAATACTTGTTGCAGAAAATCAACATGGGCACGTATCAATTCTTATATAATAACATATGATTTTTTGGCACGCGGCCCAAAATAGATTCGCCACCCCCCTACTATCCCACCACAACTTCTGAAGACCTGACCTTGAGGGTGTGAGCGGCGCTGCTTCGGCAGTGAATAAGGGAGGTGCGGGTTCGCAGGAGAGGTTTCGTGCCTCCTGCCTTACGTTGTGTTGTCAAACCCCCGTATGATCTGAATCGTCACTCTTTCAAGAGCATGTACGACTGACCCGCCAAATCTTCTAAAACTAGATATAGAAACGCCGCAGAGAAAACACGTTGACCGTGGTGGGGGAGGGGTTAGAGTGTTCTGCTAGGAGCAAATCATAGTGATAAGAGTTTAAAGGGAGCACGGAAAGGGGAAGCGACATTCCGTAGCTTCACATTTCTTCCGAGGTTTCAGAAGATTTGACAGTACAGTAGGCTTTCTGGATCTTATTTGGTAGCGTGAAGGTATGCAACCATATATGCAGTTGTTGCCTGCAACATAGACCAACCGCGAGCCGAAATGTATTGCGTTTGGTATGCATATAAGGATATAGAAATTTTATCTTGAAGAGCTTGCAAGCTTTTCATTACATATGACTTGGTTGAAAACGAAAGACATCGTGGTCAAAATGTAAAGGCGCGCTTCGTCAGTGTGCTTTGAGCAAACGCAGAATACTTCATATATGGAGACGTTATGGCTTTATTTGAAGAGGGCGTACATACGCTTTAGTACTCTCCGGGATGATTAAAAACGGCCATTACGGAAAAAGCACATGACCTTGGCCTCAAAAAAACTCGTTCAAGTGCAAAATTAAAAATGTTTCCCATAAAAACTGATGCATGAAATGCACGTGAGGCTATCCATGTTATCCTGATCCTCTTAAAGGTTTTAAGTCGACACTCATTCATTCGAAATTTAAAAAAAAAATTATTTGCTAAAATTTTGCGTGTGTCCTTCTTATTAACGAGCTATAATATGTGCTTATTTTTAAAAATAATCTGAATGCACAAATTTATGCAAAATTTATACTTCCTAGAAGATTTGATCAGTATTTATCCAGACTTCGTGAGAATATCAAAAAATATGTACTATTTATCTTTAATTTCTTTTAAAAAACATCTCTAAATCCTTTTCCCTTTTTCATTCGCGACAGCAATTTCATTTTATTTTCTAGTGAAAAATCTCTAGTTTTTTTTAGGTGTTGAGGACCGAGATACATCAGATCCTTACATATTCTTTTAAGAGGTTTACTCAACGTTTCTCGCCTGTTTATCGTTTAAACTTCCGCGATTGAAACCTCTTGAATATTATGCTTATGTTAAAATTATTTTTTTAGAAGTTATCAACAATGGCCTACGTCAGCGTTTCCCAACCGGTGGTTCGCGTACCTCTAGGAGTTCGCGAAATAAATCCGAGAGGTTCACGAAAAAAATTGATAATGGTGTCATTTTCACTTTCTTGGTTTTACAATCCTTACCAATATTTTAATTTCTTTCAAATTAGTTGCATGGTTTGTTTTTAATGTTTTCTTGTGCTTTAAGAATTATATTTGAACTGATGACAATACCGGAGATTTTGATTTTATTGTAAATGTTTACATACTATGTGGTATATAAAATTTTGATTTTTAATTAATTAAAAGCGTTCAACAAGATTTGTTTTGACAAAATTTACTCGCCATCATAAGGGGTTTGCCGCCAAAACTGTTTCAACAGAAGATAAAAGGTTAATCCAATGAAAACTAGGTTAGCTCAAGGGGTTTGCGAAGTCAAAAAGGCTGGAAACCGCTGGTCTGTGTGATAGAATTGTTCATTTTTTACCCTAAATTTCTTAGGCATTTTAATGTTTTGATAAAAATCTGAAACTTTGTAATGTGAAATGATGCGCATTAAAATTTGCTAAAGGCGGAAGATATTTTCAATGCCACGAGCAACATATATCAATTACTATATATATACACTTTGCACAAAACGCAGCACCTTAATTCATTCCCTTCAGTTATGTAATTGCTTTCTCCTTGAAATTTACAGCACGTTTAGTAAATAAAAGCGCTTAAAGGACAGGGAGAATGTCATCCCGACCCGGAAGGGGTGTCTGCTTGTACACATGCCGTGACACCGACAGTCTTGCTGTTTGAACATCGTAAACTCAATACACTACGCCGGCAGATAAGCTTTAACTTGTGTGCCATAACCATAGATCCTCAACGACCTAGTCGCAAATTGTAATAACTCCAATGCTAAAACAGAGATATTTCGTCACTCAGGCAAATATTTCAAGCTCGTTGCTCTCATTCATATGAGTTTAAGCGGCATAAAATAAAATTAAAAAGAAATTTCTAATGTTTTCATTTAAATTTCAGCATAATGTTGAAAGAGCGGTATTAGGGTTCTCACTAATTCGATTTGAACTGGTTGCTGCTACCATGAAGTCACTATTTTCATCATAAAATTATAATTAGGTTAGTATATCTTTGATATGGAGGTATTTAGAGAAATTGACGTCAAAAAGAGGGTCACGGGTTTCAACCTTAAGTAAGTTTGAGTTTGTGAGTAAATATCATTTTTAATACGCTTTTGAAATCAAATAAATTGTTTTCAATGATCTATGGAAAATATATAAATTGAAGTATAAATACCAAAATATAATGGTGAATTTTTCTCGGTTGGAAACCCGAGAAAAATTCACCATGATGATTCGCCGGGAAAGCTTCAAATCTTTCTTCACCAAAATATAAGTTGTTTGTAAGCTAAGCCTATCAGTGCCTCGTATATATCATGCCAGTAAGGAAATCAAGAACACAAGAAAGGATATAGTTCCGTCGTGACAGATGTAACAAATGAATAACGCGAAATGAGCTGTTTATGAGCTAATTAAATATAATAATATATAAAAATAATTGTTTATACTATTTTCCGTGCAATTAGAATAAAGTTCGAATGAGTAGAGGCAGCGTAACAACTAGCTATTTTAGCACCCGGGGAAAGCAACCAAATATGCGTCGCTCCATAAAAATTCTCTAATATCTATATTTTTTTACTATATGGATTTTGGGTGAACAATTAATAAATAAAAATAAAATATAAATGATGTAATTTCTCACTATAAATGTACATAATTTAAATATATACTTATAAATATAATTACATACATGCATAATTACATATATAATTGAAATACAGAAAGTATAAATATTTTAATATCAAAGAGTTATTCTAGGTGATTTTAACGCAACAAACTCATCAATAACACTATCGAAATTTATAGTTTCTGCTATGCGTAATGTCTGGAACAAGTATAACAGTGAAATCGTCCCTGTCCTTGTGCCATGAAACCTCGCACAACTTGCCATTAACAATTTTTGCGCCCGGGGCAGACGCCCCGCTTGCCCCGCCATAGTTACGGCACTGAGTAGAGGGATACTATTGCCTTCCACTGCCATAAAAAAATGAAATCGCATTTGTTAAGAACTAACGATGTATTTATATCGTGTTATATCTATCCTACTGCCACAGATCTAACAGCAGTGCGTAGAATGCTATTCACGTTCTCCTCTTAACTCTTCAGAGGGGAAAATAGAAGCGCAGTAGAATAGTTCTTATCTCATTTCTGAGCCATACCCAATCTTTAAACATTGAACTATTTACTGTTTCTCTCATTTCATTCCGATTACTACAGATTTCTCCCTCCTACTGATTCGCATATTATCACACACATTTAAATGGACCTTTCCTTCAAAGACGGGTTAGAAACATACACACCTTCTCCCCCCTTTCCCTCCGGTCCTATCACGTTCAACCAACTGCCTGCTACCCTCTAAAAATCCCAACTCCACTCCCTTCCAATCCCTAGCTTTCGAACTTCCGTTCTCTCCCATTTATTTCTCTTCCAAATCCTTTCCTCCTCACCTCCTCTTCGCACATCCTCTCTCTCGCACTGATGCCTTCGGATCAGCTCAATTTCCCCCCACCAAAGCGTAACCTCTTATACCACTCCCATTTTTGATTCCACCTACGTCGCTTTTTGTCGCAGAAATTGGCCTCACACTCATTGACCCTTTTCATTTGGGTTTCTCAGCCTCCTCTTCTTCCTCTCTCTCTCCCTTCACCTTCCCTTCAGATCCTCCAAAAGAGAGAATGAGAAAGTGAGATAGAGAAGTTGGCTCTAGATTTAGCTAAATTTTGCGGAACTGTAGGTAGTAGTTAGGGAGCAGGATAAGTCAAGGAGTAGAGAATAGGAAAAAAGAGTAGGAGAGAGTAGGGATAGGTGTAATGAAGGGAGTATGGGAAGGAGTAGGTAAAGGATTGCGCAGGATTGGGAGTATGGGGGAGGAAGGGTTATTGAGGTAGGGAAGAATTGGAATAGGGAGTAATGAAAAGAGTTGGGAGAGGGGATAGGTGATTTACTGGGGGAGAAGTAGGAAAGGGGTTAGGAGAGGAGAGAGGGCAGTGAAGGAGTTAATGGATGGATATGACTTTATTTGGGCGACATTGAGACTAAAGTGGGTATAGGAAGTATGGTGGGTAAAGGAGAGGAGATGGGGGTTAGGAGCGAATTAGGGGAGGGCGTAATGGAGAGAGAGAGAGAGGCAGAAGTTCGTGGACAGACAGACAGGCAGACAAATAACTTTATTTGGTCGAGATTGAGGCATTTTAACCCTCTCTCACACCATAACTCAATGGACAAATATTTTAGAGATTACAATGAAACGATAGAAAAAAGTAGAGAAAGAAAAACTCAAAAATAAACTAATGAGTATACTTGGAATATAAAGTCAAAAGTGATTGGATGATTTAGTAAATTTAAGAGAGAAAAGTTAAATATGAAGTGAAGCGAGTACGTGAAAGAGCATATGACGTATCGGAGTAAGCACGGGAGGTTGTAAGGGAGGCTGAAAATAGAGAAGAGGGTAGGAAGAAAGAGTAGGAGAAGTAGCAGTGAGGGTAGTAGGAGAGGTAGCAGGATAGGCATTAAAGGACAATGGAGCAAGATTGAGAGTCGGGAGAGAAACAAGAGGAAGGGAATACGAAAGAATGTAGGGAGAGAGAGATGGGGCGAAGCAGAGAGCGAAAGAGAAAGAAAATAAAAGGATAAACGGGGGAAAAGGGAATAAGGCTGCTGGGGTGGAGGTGATAGTCTCCGCTCAAGTGGCATTCTCTTTATTTTTTGCTTTCTCTCCGGGAGGAAAAAATAACCCTGGGGAGAATGCGACGGGAAGGAGAATCGTCCCTCTCCCTCTCCCCCTCGTCCTATATTCTCCTTTAACTGTCGGGATGCGCTGAAATTTGATTGGAGGAGAAGAGGTTTTCGTTTTCCGAATCTGCCAAACTTTTAGATTGCTATCTTCGGACGGATTAATTTTTTTTGACCCGTGTTCCTCTTCTCATTTTTATCGAGGGGTGGAGCGGAAGGGGAGAAGGGAGGGGAGGTTGCGGTCCATGATTAATTTTCTTTCTTTCCGAGGTCAAGAAGGGGTTGCTATCGCGCGTTCCGGAGATGGATGGATTTTCGTTGTGGCGGGTAATGATATTTATGGGTCTTATGTGGAATAAACAGTATTTTCTGTTTGCCTTGCGGAGCGGTTCGGCAACAAATTGGAGGACGAAGTTAACTCGATTTGAAACGAAGCAATAGATTCCTTTTCCCTTTAACGATTGGTTTCTTTTTCTCCGCTATACTTCTATAGTATGGTTTCAATTTGCATGTTTTCCGCCCCCTGAGAAATTAAAGTTACTGAAAGAGAACAAATTTTTAGACGAAAATCTTTATATATAATTATTTAATGTCTGTCCGTCTGCCCGTCCGTCCATCTGTCTATCCGGCTGTCTGTCTGTCTGCCCGCCTGTCCGTCCGGCTGTCTGTCCGGCTGTCCGTCCGTCTGTCTGTCTGTCCGTCCCCCCTTTTATCTCTTGAACAGTTTGTCATATAGAAATTCAGTAGACGCCATTTTGTTTCTGCCAACTAGGAGACCCCGGAAAAACTATTTTCGTTTACGGAAGTGCTCCGGATTCGACTCCGGGAGACGATTATTATTTCTATATGTTTACACATAAGTTTTGGTTCTTCAAGGTGCAAGGTTTATTCTTTCATTCATTAAAAACGTAAATATGGACCGAATTTCACCGTTTTTGATTTATTCGACGGCTATAGCTATAAAATATCTAATTACTGCAATGTTTTGATGTTACATGGAATACTTTCTCAGAAACACGCATTTCTTTTCGAAATTTTATGGCTTTTTCGTACTCTTTCCGGGTGTTGCCAAGGCGACCCACATTGTTGCCTCTGATTGAATTAGCGTCTGTTAACCCTTCAAATAGCCAAAATAATTGCGTTATCCACTTCGCGCTGTTTATGAAGCATCGAGTTTATAGTTGTAGTAGTGTCAAACTTAATATATTGCAACGTTAATAATTGAAGATTATTATTATTCAGTAAACTGCGTGTGGTCTGTGGGCATTTTTAACGATTGACCAAAAGAAAAAAATCTTTTTTTTATTTCAATACTAGAATGTGACCATTTTTGTATGAGAGAGACAATTAAAATTGCTAATATAAATTATTAAAACAAACGATATTAAAAATATGTTTCTAATTTTAGAAGGAGAAATTGGCTATTATTACTTTTAAACATGCAGATTTCTGACTTTTGCGGGTACCACTAGTATTTTATAATGATATTCATAAATTTTGGTTACTCCGAAACAACCACCGGAAAACCATTTTGTATTTAGCTAAAACATTCGTTCGTGGTAGGTTCTAGAATATAATTTTAAATCTATTAAACGACATTCCATAGTTACAACATTCAATATACATATATTTTTAAACCCAAGAAACATACATTTTTGTTTATAATAATAAAGACTTTATATATGTAAAAATAAACTAATATAACATTTAGATGTTTTTTTCATTAGAACAGTTGCGATTCAAAGAAGACCATTATTTTAAAAATATCTGATGTGGTCACTACATGACTTTCTCCATACCTGTAATGTTCCTAAAAATTCGAAATAGGTTGAATGATGATAAATGTAGTAATGAACTGCGAGAAAAATGTAAAGGCTTTAAAAAGAATAAAAATAAACTCAAACCGTAGCCTTCTGATATTGGATATAGCCAGAAAGCTCCAATGACTAAGAAAATAAAAAGGCGCGTTACTGGCGTGAGACATAACTAAGCGTAAAGCGTTTACAATAGTCGCCGGTAGGTGGTGTAGTGGTGGCAGGTAAAAAATTAGTTTTCAAAATATCTCTTAAAAAATGCATTATATGGGAAAATGTTTCGTAGAAAACGTTGTGGAACATAACTTTTATTCCAGGAGTTGTTACATTTATCAAATATTAAAGCAAATATTTCAAAAAAATCTGATGTGGCCACCACATGACTTTCTCCATATCTGTAATATTTCTAAATATCCCCAATTGGTTACATAATAATAAATATTTTAAGAAACTGCGAGAAAATTTTAGACTTTACGAAGAACCATAGCCTTCTGATATTGGATATACCCACAAAGCTCCAAAAATTAAGAAAAGAAAAAGGAGCGTTACTAATAAGACGTAACTAAGCGTCAATTGTTAACAATAGCCGTCGTTAGGTGGCGTGGTGGTGACAGCTAAAAATATAAGATATCTCTTAAACAATGCATTATATGGAAAGGTGTTTCAAACAAAAGTTGTAGAAAATTAAATTTCCTACAACTTGTATTCTAATACATTTTACATTTATCAAATATTAAAGCAAATATTTAAAAATAACGGATAAGTGACAAGAGTAAACACCCACTTCCGGTTGGTGGATATTTATTAAAAACTAATCATTTCTTGTAACTTTTATAAAAATGTTAAATACAAAATTTTGCGTTGATCTGATTAATAGTTTTTGAGTTAGAGCACCCACAAAAAGCTATCACATACACACACACAGACATCATCGCGAAAATGTTCAAAACGTGTTCAGGGGACCTCAAAAAAGTCGATTTTTTCATGAATACAATACTTTCCCCCATACTACGTATATGGAAAAAGTAAATACAGAAATCGTGGTATTTCGCGTCTTACTTCGTTCTAAGATAATTAATGGAATATTTTCGTTGCCTTTTTATCATATGCTGATATAAATAGACAAATATTAAGATGGTATAATTTTACTTTTAGTGCTAACGTACAAATTCAGATATAAATCAATATTAATTAAACTAGCGTAAGGTTACAGTTTCAAAATGCAAAAATTATCTAAGGATGTCTTACTTCAGTGTAAGTGAACGGCAAATCTCGTTCAAAGATTCCAGATTTATTCAACAACTTACGCCAGTAAGTAGAAAATAAGATCGCCGCTCCTACAACAACGCAGTTTCCGTAGTAGGTACTGATGTAAGGGTACTCACCTGAAAAATAAAACACGAATAATTTTATTATAATTTTTATATTGGAACATAATTCGATAAAATCATTATTTTAACAAATTTTGTAGATAGCGCAAATGAATTTTTCTTGAAGATTCTTATACATTTAGCAACATTTCTTGCATAATTTATAGATTTTGCGTTAAAAATCATATAAGGTCATTTCTGTCAGTACGTGGAGTAGCATATAATTGTAATTAATAACCATTCATTGCTTGTTTATATTTATTTTTTGGTTGCCACTATCTGCGAGAAGTACTTTACAGGAGATTAAACTCTAAGAAGGCAGTTTTACATCTAGCAACATGATCGCCGATATTATAATTGCTAAAATTATTTGGAACACACTTTAAACGCATTTTCTTTGCCAAATGAGTTAAAAACTAAAGTGAAAATTCTCGAGATGGGCATGCGATTGCTTTAAGAGTAAAACTTTAAAACGGTTAACGCAGAAAACAAAGGACGACACTGAACGCATTTTTTCTGCCTTTACCAACAAAAACCATCTTAATCCCATTAACTAAGGCAGTAATTTATACAGTAAACAACGTGAAGAAATCCAATATTGCAGGAGCATCCGATGCGTGAGCGATGTCCCAGCACGCCGGCAGTAAATCGTGACTGCTTCCACCGCGGCTCCTCGGATTTCGATATCGGAGATCTTATGAAATCGCCTCGGGAAAGAGAGGGACAGGAGAGAAGGAGAGAGAGAGAGGGAGGGAAGAAGAGGAAAGGTGATGGGAAGATTTGGGTCCAATCTACCGCTCTCCTACGTCGATGCCCCTCTTCCTCACACCTTAAATCTTCCTTTCTCACTCTCTCCCACCTCTATATACTATATCTGGCAAGGCCATCGATCGTCGTCTCCCTAAATCAAAAGAGTCCTCTAGGTAGCATACCGTCAACGGCCGAACTCCTGCGAGCGAGGTTATTTATGTAATCAATTCGTTAATTGCTCCCACTCTCTCTATCTCTCTGTGTCTGACATGAGTTAGACCTACGTTGACATGAATCTTATTGTTAGCCTAACGGAAGAGTTATCGTAGCGCGTGGCTTTTGCTGTTTTCGAAAGCGATTTGTTGATGACATTTTTATCCGTCAATTTTAGTTTGCCTTGACTCGTAATCCGGCGATATTTTAAATATTTTTGAGAAAATTTTTTTTTTAAATTTTACTTACTTTAATGAATCACCTACGTAATTCCTAGTAAGAAGGAACAATTTTCTCATTTTGATAACTGTGACCTACAAAAAATGCATCACATTTATAACTTTCATTGATTTTTACAGATTAAATCATTTGTTAATGAAACAACAAGAAGGTTTAATTTTATAATTTTAATTACGCATAAAATTTGTGTACAATTTGTAGATTTGGCAGTACATAGATCGAGTGCGTTTAAACATGAAAATATATCACGGGGTGCGAGATTATTCAAAACTGCTGTAGGAGGCACGCCAATAAAAAAAGCTGAATACCATTGCCCTATAAAACGGTAGGTAAGAAGATTCTAAGTTCGCTTAATTATGCGTCGTAATTAATTCGCGTTCTGAAATAAGCAACCTATCCCCATTTTTTCACATTGCGGGGAATGGAATCTTACCGAGGTAAATACATTTCCGTGAAAATAAAAAAATGCCTATAAAATATTCAGTGATATACTCTTCATCCTTGTCACCACCAGTCCTACCTTTTACATAGCCTAGTTTGATATTTATGATTACCACGACTTAGATTTTGCAGGTCGATTTTAGGAGAGAATTTTTATTTTTCAGGCGTAACCTATAATAGCAGCGAATGCCATTAATTCCAGATGGGCCAGCATGAAATTATCACTAAAGATTTCCCAACAAATAAAACTTCTTATCTCCCCATAAAATCTTTTGTAGTAGATTTTTGAGGGGAAGTACATAATATTAAAATCTGTACCGCGAGAGGGTAACCGCAACGTCGCAAATTTTAAAGGCGATTGATTCATTTTTTTGATTGACCAATGTAATATATAAGGTACAAAAATTATTTCCTGAAAGGCAACAACATACTTGGACTTCACACGCATAAATCACTCCGTTCCACAGATTTAAGTGCCCAGATCGAGAGGTTCGGGGGCGAAATAAACAATAAAAAATAAAAACACGAGATTGAAAAAAACTATTTATCCTCCATCTCGACCACTCGCCATTACGCTCCGTCCGCGCTTAATTTTATGGACGAAATTCTATCAAAAGCGCCCTCCACTTAATTAAAGCGGTTAACCTCCTGGAATAGGAGACGCCTCTGTCCGCAAGGAGGGGGAGTGGGGTAGTCCAAATGGATTTTTATATCACCTTGAAATAATCTCTTTTTATCTCTCACTCGCTCCTCTCTACCTCTCTCTCTCTCTCTCTCTCCTCTCTTACTCACTCTACCTCTCTCTTTACTCAATCTCTCTCTCCCTCTCCTTCTCTACCCCTTTGCTCTCCATCTCTCTCTCTCTCTCCCTCTCCTCTCTTCTGATTGCTTATCCGGCGGTCTCTTTTGTTTCTTTGTCTCCTCCATCTTCTCTATCTCTCTCTCTCTCTTCAAAGGACCACCGATAAAAAAGAGCCAAAAGGAGGAAACCATTCTTCGATACAAAGACCTCCTGTTTTTATGAGGGAAAAAATCGAAAAGTTCTCCTTTTCACTCTCTTTATTTCTTTCCTCACATCTATTTTCGTTTTTCTTTATGCTACTTCTCCTCTGCCTCTTTTCTTCCCACCTATCTAAAACGTTCGAGCTGGGTCACTACCCCACTCAATTTTTATTCTCTCTTCCACTCCGTCTTTTTATTTTATTTCGCGGTCACCCCTCAGGATCCATTTCCCTTTTCTTTTTTATTCCAATCCCTTTCCATCGACCTTTTACTCCCTTTCTATATCTTTCCCTCACCTTTCCTTCCTCTCTCTATTTATCAGCCCATTCCCGTTTTCCCCCAATTTCCTATTTCTGCGGCACGTACCACTCTTCTCCACCATATCCTTTCAATACGGTTAAGTCCTTGCCCAACGCGGATTAGACCATACACGCTTAAATAAATGTGACACTCATTCGCGAAAACGTATGAATTTTTTATCATCCGCAGTACTGAATTGGTGTCACGCCGCACTTGACCTATGCATGTGAGCTGAGAAAGCTCTTGGCCTGCATAAACGCGTGATTTGTGTAAATTATTAAGTTTGCGTAAAGACGGTTTTGTCCAACGCGACATTTACCAAGATGTTAACCAGTGAGTTGCGCAAGAGACTACTGTAGTCTTATATGATTGCCAAAATATGACTCCCGGAGTAATATGTGTATGCAATCCCAGGTCTGCTTTTGTCGGAATAAATGCTTAGATCATTCCTACACATAATACAAACTTTGCGTAAAAATTACATATCGCGACATATTTTTACAGGAATGTTTTTAGCCTATTATAAAGTGCTTCAGAGGCGCGTCGTGGTTTCGTGCCTCACCTGTAGTATTATTGCCGACTGTCAAATGTTGTTTCCAAGGAAACCTCTCTCTTTATTTAATCATCCACTTCCATTGATTCCTTTTACCCCTCGCTCTTTTCATCGCGATCACTCTTTTCCTTTCCTGTCGCATTCTTCTTCCTCTCCTCTTACCTTGGACACCTTTCTTCTAAATCTTCTTTTTCTTCGTTCTCAAATTTTCTGCATTTGTCGTACCTTTGTTGAGTTTTATTTTATTTCTCTTTTCTTTGTTGAGTTTTATTTTATTTCTCTTTTCTTCCTTAGCCGTTCATTTTTTGCTCTTCATTTTCTAGATAGGGATCTTTTATTCCATTTCCGGCCTTTTTGGAAGGGTTTACTGCGTCCACCTCTTAATAATGTGATCGTGGTTTTAAATCTCATGCTGACATTGGGCTCTTTACCCTGATAGCGTTAAAGGGGGCGAAGCCTTCTTATCAGCTAATGATCAATGAATAAATACTTATAAAATTACTTGAACAGATAAATACATAGGATTATAGATGAAAATATCATCACCATTCTTCACGGATTATACTAGTAGGCTATTTCTGCATTCATTGAGTACTTGACAGTACGTCGAATTTTTAAGTGAATCCTGCGTTAACCCATTGCAAAACCCTCAGAATGAAGGATATGTATGAAAACGATTAATGCGTTAGTTTTTCAATAAAGTAAATCCTTTTCGATAATTTAAAAATCCTTAATTTTTATATTATCGTAAATACGCATTCCCACAAAAGTAACGGCATTCTCAGTCAATTGTATAAATCCTTTTATCTTTTTCATATATATATATATATATATATATATATATATATATATATATATATATATATATATATATATATATATCACATACACCTTCTTGCCCCTCTGTACCGTCGCTGCCTTCTCCTCTTTCCCATTTCCACTATCCAAAGATTTTCTCTTTCTTCCTCGTCATCTTCCCTCTCTTACCAGCCATCTTTATCTCTTACTTTCAATTTCCGTCCCACCTCCTCATAACTTCTGAACCCTTGCTCCCTTCTCAACCTCTACGACCTCACTCAAACTCCACCTCTCTCTCCTTTCTTGCCCTCTTTTTCACGTTCTCTCTCTCTTTTTCACCTAGATACGGACAGTTTTTCGTACTTTATCTCTCGTTTCCTCCTATATTTCGCGATTTTTGTTCTACCTCTCTTTTCTCCTATTCTCTGCACGCCCTAGCCGCCCACGTCTATTGTATGCCTTTTATATCTCACGGTTTCTCTCGTCCCATCCTCTCTCTTTTTTTCTCTCTCTCTCCATCTCTATTTCTCTCTCTCTCCATCTCTCTTTCTCTCTCTCTCTCTCTCTCTCCATCTTTCGATGGACCACATGCCGCTCGTATATTTTTACTCCAGCAGTTGGAAACGACGGGTTTTGTTCCAGATATTTTTCTGTATATAACCTTTTCGGTTTCCGGTGGCCTTATCCTTGTAAGGTTTGGCCAAGCGTATCAACCTTCTCCGGAGAGTGGAGTGGAAGTCGTGCGAAGGAACGCTTGAGGATAATTTGTTCCAGTTTCTTCCCTCGGAGAGGCTCTGATTTTGACCCATCTTCTCCCACGATAAATGTTTTCTCGTGTCATTCATACGATTTTTGTATTCTATAGAACTAGCGAATCCGTTACGATGACTATTTTAAAAAGGGACGTTTCATAGAAAAAGGATTAATATCAATGATGACTCATTCTATTTTGTCCGAATTCCCGAAATCTCCCATTTCGACCAGAAATATTTTGGAAAAATAACTAAAATTTTTAATTTTTTGAATGAATTCTTAATCGGTCTACACAAATTATGATAATTTCGGTGAAATACATTTCCGTTGAGAGATCGATTAAGAATTCATGTCAAAATTCAGATTTTTAAATAGCATAAATTAGCTTCATTCATTCTAGAGTATTTTTATCGATGCGTCATCATACATTTCTACAAGAATGCAATATGAATTGGGCAGTAACGCACGTCAAAAGATTTTAACACGAGACCTCTGCGTGTAAGACCAACGCTTTAGCCACTCATCCACCGAAACATTATATACAGAGATTATATTGCTGTAAGGGCTCAAATACACAAAATTTAATTTTAACACCACTAGAAACAGTCGGAGGCGAAAGACTAAAAATAGAAAGAGATAAAGAAATCAGGTTAACTGTGCATATAAAGCAAAATTATGTATATACTTTAAATATATTAACATTGATAATACCTAATAACTTCAAAATATTGCATTTCCGTCATCATTCATTATGATATATGCTTAACGTATTGAAAGTTTCTCTACGATATTCTTGAAAGAAAGCGTTATTTCGAAGAATTTTTCTCTTTCTTATGAGCGTAAACGTATTTACGAACGACTTGATTCTAATTAATTATAGTTTTTTTATTCTTATGGGTAGACGTAAAAGTGACCACTCGATATTTTTTATCAGAGTTTCAAGAGACCAAGAGTTCAATTTTCCGACTCTTGGCGAATAGGAGGAAGTTTCGCACCTCGTCTAGCGTTCATCCTCGGTTTGGCATTTTTTTGTTGCGCGCGAATGTGTTCAACCCGTTCCTTCCGATGGGACGCTTAGCGTGTTGACCTCTTCGCGCAAGAGCGAGCTAATTTCCGGGCTGCGGCCTTCTCTCCCTCTCCACTCCCTTCCGCGTGTGTCCCTGGTTGGTGAATGTGTTTGTGCTTGTGCTATAATTCCCTTTATGGATGCGCGATACCAAGAGCGTCGCCATAGAACCCTCTCTCTTTTCTCCGAAGGCGATAAAGGCATGCGACGATTATCACACCGTTACTCGATGGATTTTTCTCAGCGTAAGTTAAAAGGATCTCCGCGCGAAAACAAAAACTCATATCTTGCGTTTCCGCGGCTTCGTTATTTAACAGTATGGCAAGAGTTTGGGCAAGAAGAGAGTTTAAGTCGAATAAAATTTGCCTGGCTATAGGAAGGTAAAACTCTTTTAAATTAAATTAAATCGAATTATTAACCGTAAGATTTAAAGGTAAAAATGACAAAAGCACCTTGCGTAACTTAGGTTGTGATTGATCGCAAAAAATATTGAACGATATACAGTAAAAGTGATACCGGAAAAGAATTGCGAGTGAAATCAATACGTATAACCTTTTAATAAAATTGCGCCCATCAAGGAATTTGTTACTCTCTCTGTGTTACTATTTCGTAGATAATCAGAGGTTTTGCTGATTTAAAAGCACTTAAAGTGCAACGATATACAGGTGTATGAATTCTTCGAACGTTATGCCTTTGTTTTTTTATTTTGCGGGTCGAACGAGCAGAAGTAGGTTAACGACAGCGTTCCGTTTTGGATAACCTGCTTGGCCGAATCCCAAAATGATATCAACTATGGAGCGCTTTCAAATGAACACACTGGCACATTGTTCGAGAAAGCACTGCTCACTTCGGCGCCGGCGTCTCTAGCCTTTAAAGTGACTCCCTCCGCATTCCATTCACGCTCTTTGGCAACTTCCGCTATCCACGGTGAGAAAGCCGTTTGCAAGCGGTCCTAATGGACTTACATTTTTCTTAATATTCAGACGTAAAGGGAACAATTTAGCGCGGCGCGGAGGCAATGAACTCAAAGTAAATTTTGGTTAAATCACGGGACATGAATCGAAGCACTGTATAAAAATGCGAGAAATCCCTGTTCGGGCTATTTGATCCAATCGCACGATCTGTAGGATACATGCACATTGAAGAGTGCCATTTTAAAGCCGATGGGAAGCAAAAGAAAATATGAACCGTATCAATTTGTCTTTTTTATAGGTTTGGTTTTATGATAGGCGCCATAAAAAGGAACAATTCTTTTCCCGAACTGCACGACTTTAATTTTCTTTTTAGAATGAATTATCTCCCCCCAATGGAATTGATCTGGAAGTAAGAATAACTGGGGACTTTAAATAACAGACAATACAGCAATTAGTCAAATATGCTGATTCGCATAATTCGATGTCGGCTTACATAAGGATATCTCATTTTCCCCGCCATTTATTTATTAATCCCCAAACAGAATGAAGGTCAATCTACAACGTATAGCAGCAATATAGTAAATATAACAAAAAAAATATTATAAACACAATAGTATTTACAACACAACAGTATTAAAACAACAGTATTAAGAACTACAAAAGAATTAAAAACAATAACAGTTATCGTACCAAAAACAAAGTCTGATAATGAGGGAAATTACACTAATACATATCTGACGGTTGATTACGGTAGAATATGGATATGAAAATGTAAAGGTTTGGATGAAGAGTTAACAAGGGATTTCATACGGAAGGGAGTCTATAGGAGAGAGAGCGTCAGGAAGTTCACCATTACCTCTCCTGAGAGAATATGTAATTTTAAAAGTCTCTGGCCCAATATAAAAGTTGTTATGGCCAAATTGGTCATGCAAGTAATCATTAGAAGTGGGTTCTTTGCAGGTGAGCGCTTAATATTGATAAGACACGTAGTGCTAGCCCAGAGATCACTCAAGTCTCTCGGAGTTTCCCGCTCTCTCGTTGAGAGAGAGAGAAAATCATCTTAGAACGTGTTTCCTTCGATTGAGATGACTACTCTTAATGAATCCGCAAAAAGGTCAATTAAAAGAAAAGATTGTTACCTTTTTTCTTGCTCAAGATATAGTCGAATCATCAAGGAAAATGAAGAATCGACTTACATAAAAAAATGAGCCAAAAATCTTTGCTGTCCCAAGAATCGCATTCGATTCATCGGATTTATTACATAGGAAATCCTTAAATCACATAATTAATTTTTAACTGTAATCAATTACTGTTCATGACTTGTGATTTTAGCTTAAGTTAGCATGTAGGAATTTTTCAGATAATTTATAAATGTAATCAAGTTTAATCACATACGATACCCTGAGCCTTCTCAAATTGCTACCAACAAAGACAATGCTAAAGGTCGCCTATACGTATATAGTCCATGTCGGTTTGGATGAAAACTCTCAAGTACTCCTTGGAAAGTGGCGTGTTAATACTAATAAAGCACCCGCAAAATTCAATCCCAAAGTCTTGCGGTAGAAAAATGATGTATTTGACGATGATCGATGACACTAGATTTTTCATATGCTGCGAGTTTCAATACAGTATTAGAATTCAAGCAACAAAGGCCGAGATACGCTGATATGTATTCCTTACGTCAAAACACGGCAACTTGGGACTACGGGTCGAAGTCATGAATTTTTATTTATCCGCACCACGTCACAGTTGAATTCTAGCCGTCACTTCCAAGTCTTCATGCGTTAGATTTTGCCGAATCGCGCCTCTAAAATTCAGCAACCAAGCATTCCTGCATATGGAAAAGACGTAATCCCTTTAAAGGGCTGACGTCAGAGCAAAGGCATGCATGATCAAGAATTAGTACGGCGTGTCTTTGTCGTCACGTTCGTTGTTCGGCAAATATTTTCCAAGGCGAAATATTTTCAATAAACTTCCACATCTACAGGAATTTTTATCCAAATTCGGTGGCGCTTTATGGAAAAAACTGCACGTGTCATGGGCAGAGTCTTTCTTTCTTGGTAAAAACGGATTAAATATCCATTTTCCTGAGAGACATGCAAATCTTTCGCCGATATAATGGTTCCTTGTTGAGCTGCTATTTTTAACGCTTCCTCAGAACGATTACTTTTGAACATGACCGAATCACAAATCTTATGACTTTATAAGCGTTAAATTGTGTGTGTGGTTATTTACATCTATGACGCGAGAAGAAGTTTAATCCATCATTTATGACATTACTTTCTTTTTTTATGGTTTAAAAGGTACTCAAAAGGTCTATAAAAACATACTGCAAAAAATATTTAACTTTCAACTGGAACTAATAAAAATATGAAGGTATTTTTGCATAATTCATGAATAGATAGATGTGTTCCGCAAAAACTTGACTAGGTTCTGCGAGAGAGCTCTTGGGATTGATCGCCATTCACCTTACATCCTCTTGGTCAGGGTTTAAAAATATTTTAAACATAAGATTAAATCAGACATTCTGAAAAGCCCTTATAATACATCTTTCGATCATGATGCTATCAAGATGGTATCGCCGTAATGTTCTATGTGGAAATGAGCACGTTAGCAAATCTTTGCTTATTCAAAAAAACATCGGGTGACGAAACCTCAAACAATTCTCCCTATTAAAAAAATCAGATGAAGTGAGAACTTTATTAATTTTATGTGTTATTAAATTAATCTTGTAACAGTTGCGGTGCATTTTTATTATGAAGAAAATGCTTTGATTTGCTTTATGCACTTAGTTGATATCGAAACAATTCATTTTTGGTAAATTAAATTTATCAAGTCCTCAACATTATAAAATTATATATATATATATATATATATATATATATATAATGTGTGTATATATATTATGTGCATATATATATTATGTGTATATATATATATACATGCATACATACATACACTCGCATACAAAACAAATATGTACACACGCTAAACAATATGTTTCCCGAAAAATACTTGCTTCATTTTCTCGCCCTTGTCCTTTCATTCCTTCATTCAATTCTCTTCTCTGTCACCATTGCAACCCCCTTTCTCCAGTTTTTCCTTCCCTTCAATCTTCCTTAATCAAGTCCTCTATATTATAATTTATTTCCTCTATTCCATCAGCTCCCGTTATTTTCTCTTCTCATCCTCACCTTCCCGTAATATATTTCATTATTGATACATCGACCTCTCGCCCTCAAGTTTCCTCTTATTTTTTCGTTTCTCTTTCTCTCTGTCTCTTTCTCTTTCTCTTCATATAGCTTTATTGCGTCTCTCTCTTCCTTTGCTTTCTCACTCTTGTTCTCTACCCCCACATCTAATTTTAATATTGAATTTTTACGTCGTTTCTCTATCTAAATATTCATAGTTACCCTTTCCAATTTTTAAAATTTAATTTGTTTACATTTTATTTATGCGGATGGTTATCAATTTATTCGAAACTTTTCAAGCTTCTATTCGCATAACTTTCAACTTGCACAACTTACTTCATAACTTACACAAAAACGGCAGCCCTTTTTAAAATAGAATCGGTTTTGGACTTCCCCAATAACTGGCTGTAAGAGATGAAGGATATCAGAAAAAAATTCTGGCATCATTAGGAATCGATCCTAGGATCCCCGCTTGCAGCGTGGATATTCTAACCGTACCCGCTCTTCTCTTCCTACCTCTTCCTTGCACGTTCATTCGTTTCTGTCTAGTCTTAACGCCACCTCTTCACATCACCTCTTCCTCGTTCCTCGCCATTCCATCTCGGGGATGACCCCTTTCTCTCTTTCTATATGAAAATACATATCCGCAAGGTTCGCTCTTGTGTTTCTCCGCGGAGCAAAAAGAAGCGGGCGAGGTAGGAGGGAAGCGAATATGGGTATAGAGAGAAGAGTGGGTGGAAAGGGGGATAGGGTGAAGGTTAAGAGGGTGGACAGAAGAGGGTTGTTGGAGGATGAGGGAATGGGAAGGGTGAAGAGGGGATGAAAGACCTCTTGAGCATTTAGGTGATGGAATCGATAGTGGAGGCATTGTTACTGTGCTGTTGTAGTAGACGGTAAGGATGGACAGGGGCTACCCTTATTGGAACCTTATAAGATTTTTGCTTTATATTTATTCACCTTTTCTGATAAAAATTTAGCCACGGCACGTTTTCTGTTGTCTTGAGTGGTTAGCTATTTATGGTAATACTTTATTCGGCTTACAGGTTGATTTAATTATGTAACAAATTTTCTGCTGAATATTAAACACACACTGTATAAATAGAAAGAAAGAAATTCTGTTTTTTAAGCCGCAAACAAACGTGTTCATTCATATTAAAACAAATTGACGAAGTTAATTTTAATTTTAAATAAGCGTATTGGTTGTGACATCTTTCTTCTTGCAGAACAGAAGAAATATTTGAAGGAAAAATGTGTTCCCTATTTCATGTATAAGATGAAATATATACACGTTATTGCGTGGTCTATCAGTAGGGTATGGACTTTTTGAGTTTTATGCGATTTTTACCAGATTTTTACCCTTTGATTGCCTTTTTTTAAATTTCGGGTAAAACCCGAAAAAACCCGAAATTATTAGTTTTCTTTAAACACAAATTTTTAAAAAGATTTGTTCACATAATTTATATTCTGGCACTTGTAGGCACCTCAGCACTTTGGTGCAGTTGGAGATGTTCGTGATCAGTCTATTCTTTTTGTAAACAATGTATTCGTAAGCTTACTTTTTTAACACAATCTTAATCTCCTTAGTTTGCTCCCACCACGAATAGTCAAGGACGCGCCTTAGCTAGTCGCTGTTAGATCTTTGATAGGATAAGGGAAAAAGAGTCCAAGTGTCTGTTAGTTGAAAACACTAAGAAAGAAAAATTATTTCGCTAATATCTGGTGTTTTCAAAATAAGTTGAACGGTAAGCAAGATATTTGTGCAGTGTGCGATATGTTCCTCTCCACCTGGAGGCGTTTAACACAAGATGTCACACTCTCAACTATACTTAATGTACAGTCAAATGTTTTGATTGTTGATAAAACTTTTAAATTGTTAAACAAGATTTTTATCTAAAAATCATTTTATCCGAATTAGAAAATAATAAAACCCGGAAAATTACCCGAAATTGACCTTTTTTAAACCCTCGAAACTTCGAATTTGAATAAGAACAATCAGGCTGGCTTCATAGCTTAGTTGGTTAAAGCACCTATCCTGCAATTGGGGAGACTCGAGTCAAGTCCGGTCAAGTTCAGTATTTTTCTTCTTCTAAAATGTCAAAACTTAGTTTCAGTTTTCTGTGAACATTCATAAAATATAATTTCGACACTTTTATAATCTGTAACTTATTTATACCCGATTTTAACCTGAATGAAAAGGAAAATAATAAAACCCGGTATTTAATCTCCGAATGAAAATTTTTTTATCCGAAAAATCCATACCCTATCTATCAGTTAAAAAGTTTCAATAACGATGAAACGAAAACCACATGCAATGTACATGGAGAAGATGCCTTGAATATCCGGATGTGCCGGCGTTGATTTTCCAAGTTCCGGTCTTAGAACTTAGATTTGTCCGATTTGCCTTGTTCTGGTAGACCAATTGAGGTCAGTATCGAAAGCTTGCTAGCTTTAGTGGAAGCGGTTTCCAGGGTTTCAACTAGAGAAATTGCCGAAAGACACAATAATACTCATCTGCTTGCACTCGCTTCAATAGGCTAGAAAAAGTCTCCAAGCTTGGTGCTTTGGTTCCATATTGACTGACGGATAACAACCGTACGCTACGAATCTTCATTTACTCCTATCTGAACGCAGCGCTTGCTAATTCTGGAACCAATTGTAGCTGGAGACGAGAAGTGAATGCTTTATTTGAACATTGGACGCAAAAGGCAATGATTAAATCCCGAACAAACCTCATTACGTACCTAAAAATTAAGCTTAGTCTCACAGGAGGTTAAGCTTTGCATATGGTGGGTTATGAAGGTCATAATTTACTTTGAACTGTTATATCCAAATCAGACTGTCTCTGTCGAACGATAATGTCAACATTTAGATCGTTTGAGTTATGCTTTAACACCAAAACTGCCTGCACTGGTGAATCGTAAAGGCGTGATTGCGTGCCAGTAATGCCGCAGGGAAAGCTTCTGACACAGCAATGGGAAGTTTTGCTTGATCCATTTTACTCTGCAGACCATGTTCCCTCTGATTATCATTTATTCAGGTCCTTCCAGCAGTTACTCTACTGATAGAGATAAAGCAACAGCTATGGAGTCAAAACTGGATTAGGATTTATTATTGAAACAAAACTCTTCCGTCGTGGCACGAAATATTTGATGAAAAGATGAGTCTGCGAGAGCAAATGAGGAAAACTATACTCTGAGAAAAATTTCGGCAACATAGAAATAAAACAATAGAATCCCTTCTTTTGTCCCTTCCTATTTAAAATTAATGGTTGATGAACAAACCTACGGCGTCGGAAAATTATTGTAAGATTATTTCCCATTTAAAATAATTAGATGTTATATTGCATAAGGCGCAATAAATGCTAATTTTATCAGCAATAGATATTATCTAAGTTGCTACAATCGTTACTGACTTCGATTTGAAGTTTCTTATTGCGGTCGTTCATTTGCTATGTAATTAGACGAAAATTTTCACGAAAATGTTCAATCGAATATAATTCTTCTTAAATCTATTTGATTATGAATTAATTGCAATTGTACTGAAACCCCGAGGCAAACAATTCCAGTAACCCTAATAACTGTTTTTGATATTAAAAATTTGAAAATAAATCGAATATAAACACAAAATCTGGAAAATACGGATGAGATAACAGAACGGACGATAAGAATTAGAATTTTCATTTTTCTGTGAAATAGTGCAAATCTTGCGTCAAAGTTTCAATTATAAGACATTTATAAACGTTAAAAAACAGTTCAGCATATTAGATTTTTGCTGATCACATATTAATCAAATGTAAAAACGAAAAGCTTGTGGAATCAAACTCGGGCCTTTGCTTTAAACAACTAATAGCCAAGAATGTCATGTAGTGTCAACATACTCAAAACTTAAAGAATCTTTAAAATTTATACAGCCTTTCTCAAGTTATTCGACGTTATTTGAAATGTAAATGCATGTGACATTATATGGACACCGATCAACATTATCTAATTATTAATAGGTTATATCTTGTCAAAATTGCGATAATATGGTCAATAATGGACAATCGCGCTGTTTTATTTTCGGACAGCCGTCGTCTAGTGGAAAAATAATAATACAGTAACATCAACGAGAATTTCATTTGATGCTTTTAAACAGAAAAATTATCATCCTTGAATTTTCCAATCATCAAGTAATTTCTAAATCTCCAAAAGCAGATTAAAGAATATAAATTTAAGAAAACTTTCCGAAGCCAACCAAAGCTGAGTAATAA
Organism: Tanypteryx hageni; assembly: GCA_028673005.1. Taxonomy (NCBI): domain Eukaryota; kingdom Metazoa; phylum Arthropoda; class Insecta; order Odonata; family Petaluridae; genus Tanypteryx; species Tanypteryx hageni. The sequence goes on from CM054117.1 coordinate 48,008,306, forward strand.
AAATAATTTCACGGATGCCGAATTAATTATCCCTTCCGAAGTCACCGGAGCAGAATCGCTGAGTAGCTTAAGGCCGGGCCATTTTAAAGGAGAGATATAGGGTTAGCAAGAGCGGGAGCGGGAAAGAGAAAAGGTTTTGCTTGAGCAGAGAATTGGATGGTGAAAGGTTTTTTTTTTAACTCGAGGAGAGAGACGATGGTCCACGCTTTCCCTTACATCCCTTCTCTATCCAACATCACGAAAAAGCGAGCGGAACAACACCAGGCCAGAAAAGGCCGTATCACACCCACGCACACACGCAAGGAGAGTTGACCGTGGTAGTGGGAGGGAAGGAGGGCATGGGGAGTTGGGAAAACCCTCTCTATTGGAGAGGGAGAGGGATGAAAAACCAGACTGTGTGTCGTCGCACCCTACTGATGTGTAAAGACATTTTCCGAAGACTTCATGAACGAAGGTAGGGAGATGGAGGAAAAGTTAAGGAGTGGGAGAAAGAAGGTCGGAGATAGAGCAGGGAAAGAGATAAAGAAAGGGGAGAAGAAGAATAGGAGGATGAGTAATGGGGAGATATAAATGTAAGGAGACCAGGGGGAGGGAGAAATGTGGAGGGGGCTGATATAGCGTAAAAGATGGTGGGAAGTACATAGAGCAGAGGTATCCAACCTGGTGCTCGCGAACACCGCTGTGCTTTGTGAAAGATTCTTTGCACGTTTTGTGAACCTATTCTCTTCTACGTTGCTTAAAATCCCATTTCTTTGGACCAATAGTTTAATTTTCTCGGTAGCTTTCTTTCTAAAAGTATTCAAGAACACCAAGAAAAACTTTGACGTTGGATTGATTCTAGTCATCACATTTTCTATTTCTCGCAGAATTGTAGTGGTGCTAGCTTGAAATTCTAGGATATAACTTGATGCATCGCCATATCGAAAATGTTGGGAACCCCTGACATGGAGGGAGAATCATGGAGAGAGAAAACTATGAGAGAGGAGAAGAGCGGCGGAAGTGCAGAAGGAGAATGAGGAGAGAGGAGGAAAGACTAGAAGTGGGAGTCAAAGAGATAGGACGGGATAAAAGCAAAGTTCATTGATAGCACGTATTGGCAAGGAGCTTGCAAGGGAAGAGGTAAGGCACGTGTTAAGATGGGTCATACGGGAGGGATTGAAAGAGAGAGAGAGAGAGAGAGAGGATGCGAGGTGATGAAAGGCGTGGGAGGGGGAGGGGCATGGCTTTTGATATGGGAGAGGGAAGAGATGAGGTGGGCAAGGATTACGGGAGAATGCGACGGTCCAAGGGATTGAAGTTCACGTCGAAATTGGGAGCGATAGAGAGAGAGAGAAAAAGAAAGAGGGTTGTGTGGAGGAGGGGGTAAGGCTGGGAATGTTGTATGATGGTAAGAGGTTGGGATTGGTTGCTCTCGTGTCGGTTAAAGGGGCGTGGTTTTTGCGGGAAGGGCGAGGAGGCGAAGAAGAGAGTTCGACAACCCTTGAGAAGAAACTGGGGCGATGGTCCGGGGGAATGCGGGAGAGATAGTTTGGAGAAGATGCGAGGGAGGGCATCAGGGAAGGAGTGTGGATAGGGAAAGAGCATTCTTCGGAGGGAGAGATGTTGGGAGGGAGAAGAAGGAGCAAGTCTGCAAGGACAGCGAGAACGGTGGGAGAATGTGGCGTGACGCAGGACTAGAAAGCTGGGAAAGAAGTTTTTTTGTTCGAATGGGTTCGAAGAAAGTGGCCCAATTATTGATTGCATTTTGTCAGTTCGACGTTTACATTCCGAGGAGAGAGATATCTGTTCCAAATGGATCCATTATCTCAGAACGTATGAATGTCATGAACTTGGAAATTTCATGGATCCGTCTTTCTACATAAATAAATTATATTGGTAATTACTTTAGCCACACCCAGCAACCGTGCTCGCGTTTTCGTTTTGTGCCTGCTGTTTTTGGACGCTATAGCTCGTAGAATCACTTCTGAGACCGCGAAGGTCATCTTCACGTACGTCACAACTGCGCACAACACAACTGCGCACATAGTTATCCCCTCCAAAAAGGAATGAGTGCATATATCTTCGAATGAGTTTGACAGTTCCACGAATGATTGCAAGACATAACTAGTTATTTTTTTCTCTTCGCTGTGCTCATTCTAGTAAAACAGTTGACTACGTATTGTTCATCTCAGTTTCGGGATACTATCAATGTAAGTAATGGCGTCTTTTTTTGTGTCTTTATTTTTTTATTTATATGGAAATTTATATATATTTTATATTTATAATTGTTTAGGCTATAACATGTGCAAGTACAAAAAAACCAACAGCGTTTGCTCACGTTACTTGCTGAAGTCGAAGAGGAAGAAGAAGTTATAGGTGATGTTTCCGATGTAGAAGACGTTGATTACTTAAAGGAAAGCGATCATGGCACGGATACGGATCAATCATTCGCAGTTGATGAATATCATGAACATTTGGAAGAAAGTGATAACCAGCTTGCAAGCGCCGCACTTTTTTATGGAAGGGATAACAACCATTTGGCGTAAAACACCAGTCAGGCAAAATGTGAGAACTGCACCGGAAAATATTTTCATACCTTTGCCAACTTTGTCTGATTATTCAAAGCATGCTGAGACGCCATTAGAAAGTAGGAAATTGTTTTTTACATTTATCGACGAAATAGTTCAAAACACAAATTTTTATGTAAATGAAGTGGAAGCTAAATATAAAAATAAACGTAATGCAAAATCGACAAGCGATGTAGAAAAACGAGCTTTGCTGGGCGTACTGTACTTGACTGGACTGCATAAATCTTCACATGTCAATGTAAGATATTTGTGTGCCTTTTTGATGAGGGCAATTCGTTTTGACAATGTTTCCGATCGGAAAAAACGGCAAAAAATTGTTAAACTTGCTGCTATAAGAAGTACTTTCAATGAAAATCTGCTAAAAGCCTATAACGTTGGAATGTATTGTACAATTGACGAAAAACTTGAGGTTTCCGTGGGAAATGCAGCTTTAGACAATACATTCCAAGTAAACCGAACAAATATGGCATAAACATTTTCTCGGTTGCAGATTCTCAAACTTTTTATGCAACAAAAATGGAAATATATTGTGGGAAGCTGCCAGAAGGTCCATTTCAAACTGAATACAGACCTGCCGCAGTTGTCAAATGTATGACATATTTTTTACAAGACTCCGGTCGAAACATCACAATGGACAACTGGTTCATGTCATATCCATTTGTTCAAGAATTACTTGCTCAAAAAACAACGATAGTTGGCACGATAAGAAAAAACAAAAAATATCTTCCATTAGCTTTCACCACCCCTAAAAATAGAGAAATAAATTCAACTTTGTTTGGCTTTCTGAAGAAAACGTAAATATTGCCGTATATTTCAAAGAAAAACAAAGTCGTTTTGCTATTGTCGACCATGCACCATGATAATAGGATTTTGGGCGAAAAAAAATTGCCAGAGATCATTGATTTATATAACAACACCAAAGGAGCAGTTGATACTACAGATAAGATGTGTGCCGACTATAATGTGACTAGAAACTGCAGGAGTTGGCCTCTAGTTATTTTTTATCCTTTCATGGATATTTCGGCCATCAATGCTCGCATAGTGTTGCTATCAACAGAGACGCCACCATAGAAGTATAAATCTCGAAAATTGTTTTTGAAGGATTTAGCTAGATCCCTTACACAACCTCAAATAAACATGCGGGCTGGGCTAAAACATTTGTCAGTAAATCTTCTACACAGCTGCCGTAAATTTTCAACCAACACCAAATATGCTGAAGCCAATGTTTCCAAAAAAAAGAAAGATTGCTGACTGATATTCAAGATGCAAAGAAAAAGGCCGAAAAGTTAAGGCATTATGTTTAGAATGCCAAAATCACGTCTTCCAAGAGCACTCCAACGTTATCTGCGATGATTGCTATAAGAAGCTGAATCATACACTTAGAAATATGGACAGTAAGTAAGGTTTATTTATAATCTGTTCAGAAAAAGGACATTTTTTAAAATTTTGTTTAATAATTTAATTAATAATAATTAATAATAATAAAATAAATTTTGTTTCATAATTTCAATGTTACATAAATAAATAATAATTACAATACTATCCAGAAAATCTCTTAATTTGCAAAAGTGGCATTTTGTTGTAAAATAAAACATTTGGGTGTGATACGCCCTGCGACCGTAGTTTTGTTCTGAAAAAGAACGACCGTACAGAAGGGTTAATAACATTAATTATGGGAATATTTTTGAAAGGAGAATAAAATTCGCTATGACCGGGAATCAAACCTGGGTCTTCTAGTTGACGGGGAGATTCACCACTGAACTATAATAGCGTAGAATATGCGCCCGGTAAGTGGAAGATCGGGTTTGATTCCCGGTCGTAGGGAATTTATTTTCTCTTTTCAAAATTATTTCCAACTTTGCAGCTTATACCTGTCTTAGGGTATTCAGATTGCTTTATTCTAAGATAAATTAGGCTATAAAAGTCGATCACAAAGGAAGTATTGATGTTAAATTATTTGCTGAGAGGCATCTACTGAACCAGAAAAAAACTCTAGACAGCAGGAGAAAAATTCTACCTTGGCTTGGAATGGAGCCAAAGTGGTAGGTAGACCCGGGTTTGATTCCTGGTCAAGGCAGAATTTTGCCCCTGCTTCACAGAATTTCTATTATCACAGTCGATATGAAAATACAGGAAATATCCTTCTGTGGCCTTCCTTTCATTACATTCCTAAATCTATTTGCAAAATAGACAATTGCGTTTATTTGCGGAAACTTACGACGATGGTAGAAGTACAGGGTGGAGGAATAAATCATGTCTTTCTTAAAAAAAGCAGAGCGACGCGTATCTTATTGAACAATCCTTTCGCTTATTTTTTTTTCTTCTTTTCCTTCTCTCCCTCGTCGCCATAAGAACCGCAGCTTATCGCGGCGAAATGCGACACGAGATTGGACCGGCTTAAGCGATGGTAACGGGAAAATTCCCTCCGAAGAGAGGTTTTCGGCAATAAGAACTCGAGGAAAGTAGGCGGAGGAGGCTAGCGGACGAGAAACGAAATGGAAATAGGGTTGTGGGATGAGTGGAAGAAGCAGCAGGGTTAGGAAAAGAAAAAGAATGAGAAGGGGAAAAAGAAAGAGGAAAAAACTTTCAGGAGAGGTCATCAGGAACACTGGTAAACGAGGAGTCAAGAGTAGGCGTAGGAGAACTCGTTGTAATGGGAAGATGACACAACTGGATTACATGGAGAATGATAAGTAATATAAGGGTAGGAAGAGATGGAAAGAGGTGAAGCCTCTTTCTCTCTCTCTGTCTAAAGAGGATGGACGCGAAGCGAGAAAAAATACGACGGATTGTTGCAGTAGAGAACAAGAGAGGGCAGCGGAGCGAAAAAGAGGCGGAGTCATAAACAAGAGAAGGACGGAAAGGAAATGCGCAAGAGGATTAGATCAGTATTGCGCTCCTAAGACAGCCAGAGGCTTCCGGAAGGATGAGAGTGTTTTCGACAGAAGAACGACCTCGCGTCATCTTCGTTTATGTGTAATTAGCGTGTGATTCCAGGAGGTTAACAACGGGAGCGTGACGACGATTTCGCGTGCCGTTAACTTATGAATAGAAAGGGAAATTACTTAGCAACGTCGCATAGAAATACGGATGTACAGTGTTACCTCGCTGTTAGCTCACAAGGACTTGAAATTTTATGTTCGCAAGAAAGAGGCACGTTATAATAAACAAACTAGCTAACCAGTTAATTTCTATATTTAGCTCTAATTAACCCAGATTAGTAGTTGTCTTCATTCCTTTGGTGGCTATTGGAGCAAGCTGCCTCCAAATGCTAAGGTCGGGGACTTGTTTCCCTCTCTGCGCACAGATGTGTAAAGATGTAGTGAATAGCTCTTCAAAAAAGGCAGAGTAAATACTACTTAAGGGTCGATGAAAATTTTAAGCAAATAAATAAATATAGATTTAGCCTCATAATGTTTTCATAGGGGAGTGAGGCACAGTGACTATGTATCAGTATGTCTTTTCGCCGATTTTGTGTTGACCCTTCATAATCCTGGTAAAAACTACAAGGGTGGTATCTAATGATTTAATTATATATTTTAGAAATAAATTCATTTCCTAATATGATTTTCATTCATCTACCAAAAGATAAGGAAAAGGAAGCGAGCGAAGTTTTTCAATTGTTTGAAGTTCCAAAACACTAATTTCCTGTTTGATAATATTTGATTCACATGCATCCTCCACCAAAATGATCAATTGCTCCCAACGATAACAAAAACGCAAAAGATAAAACGGCATAACATTTTTTTAACGTCATTACTGAGGGATGGCTGGGAATAACCCTACAGTCCTTCGGAAAAAATGAAATTTCTCCCTTCTCCCATTGTAAGCCACACCCGCGTATCAAAAGAGAAGGCGAGGGCGAATGAAGGGCAAGAAAGGGAATAAATAAAGAGGCTCCGAAAAGTTTGACGATATTAAAGTTCGCGCGAGATATCAAACGAATGAATATGACAGGACGATAGGGAGACATAAAAAAGGATGCGAAAGGGAGGGGTAAAAACCGTGTCTCGCGCGGTCCGGATGAATATGAAGGATTTTTGGGAAAAGATTCGAAAAAGGGCTTAGATCGAGAGGCTTTAAGAGGGAGGGAAGAGAAGTAGGGTTTAAGGGATTGAAAGGAGTGAGGAAAAGGGGCGCAGAGAGATATGGGGTTGGAGGGGAAGGAGGATAATAGGGAGGCTGGGAAAGGATGGAGGGAGAGGAGTGAGGTGTGATAGGAAGAGGATAGAGGGAGGGAGGAAGAAGGGAGAAGAAAGGGGGAGGGAGGAGGAGGATGGGGGAGGGAGGAAAAAGGAGGATAAGAGGATGGCTGGAAAATTATGGAGGGAGGGGGAAAAGAGAGGGATAAGAAGAGAGAAGGTTAAGGTGGGAAAGGGAGAGGGTTGCGGGAGGAAAAGGGAGTATAGTGAGAGGGAGGCAGGGTTCAGGAGGAAGTATGGAGGAGGAGAGGAAGGGGGGAGGAGAGGAAGGGAGAAGGAGGAAAGAGATGGAGAAGGAGGGATGGAGAAGAAGAAAGAAAGGAGAGATGAACTGAGAAAGAGAGAAGGAAGAGAAGCTGGGAGAGGTAGAATTATAGGGATGGGAGAAGAGAAAGGAATGAGGGTCAGAGATAAGGAAGAGGTGGTCGAGGGGGGAGAAGAAGAGTGGCAAGTATGAAAATAGAGGGGAGCGATGAGAGATAGGAAATAGCGAGAGGGAAAATGGAAAAATGAGGATGATGAAGGGAGAAGACGAGAAGACACGTTCCAGAGAAGAGGAGAGGGAAAGGTCGGGAGAGAGATCTCTTGGAAGAGGAGAAGAGAAACTAGAGGAAGGACGGATGTATAAGAGGGATGGAGGAAAGTGCGAAAGGGAAGTTCGAGGGTAAAGTGACGAAAGGAGAGGCATGGTCGAAGGAGTGGAACTGAAGCAAAAAGTCTGGCGAGCGGACCTATCTCTCATCTTCCCACGCCTCCTCTTCCTCCCACTCACGACTCGTGAAACTGCGGAGGAGAGAAAGAGAGAGGGGAAGAAGGAGGAGTGAATGAAACTTACGAGGCCGAGGTCACGATAAGGAAAAAATATTTTAAGTAAAAAAAACTCCTAAAAGAATATCCCCAGTGATCGCCATTTTCTGCTGCCGCCTTATTGTCATTGCTACTTCGACATGCTCACTCGCGCGGAGTTTTGACGAAATGGGTTCATTAAACTTGCGAAAGTTCATATTCGGCGGCCCATCAAACGCTCGTCTGGCTCCATTTCGGGTGCTATTTCGTCCAAAAGTGTGGTGCGCGAGTCCCAAAAATTGCTCGCGAAATTTTTTAAAGTGACTTTTCCCGTAGGAGGAGGACGTGATTGTCAATAAAGGGATACGAGGAAAGGAGATAGGATCAATACATTTGTGAGCAGAGACGGGAATAACGCCAGCAGCGAATAGATAAATGGGGACCGGAGAGGAAAACAAAGGTTTTTAAAAAAAACCATGTCCACAGCTGAGGAAACAATTAACAAAGAAACAGCAACCTGCAGGTAACAGTCATTTTTAAGGAGGTTTTTTAGAATAGAAAGTCTTTTCCTGCATGATTAAGCGTCAAATTAAAAAACCGCGAGATGGGATGAAGAAAATAGACAATTTAGTTGTAAAATGTTGGATGAGTTTTATAGACGAAATTGTTTTAATTAATACGGTTCGTTCAAAAGCGTTTTCGCAAAGAGTTTTATTTTGAACGAATTATGATGGCATACGCTTCCTTTAGTGGGTACGAAATGCCCCGCGCTTGAGATGTGCGAAGCGTTCTTTGAAAGGGTGTTTACCGCTGCCTTTCCTCCACTTGGAAACACGAGTCGCCATGTCATCTATCAAAATGAATAACATATAAGAGGAGGAAAGAAGCAGGAGAGGCAATGGATGTCGTGCGGGAGGGGAATTAATAGTCGGTGAGCTCGTCTGAGGATAAAAACAAGATGAAATTGGAGTGATAAGTGATAATGAGGGACACTAGAAATGATGTAATGGAGAAAAAGAAGCGAGTAGAGAGAGTAAAGTTTGGAAAACACAGAGAAAAAGTAAGGTAAATTACTCTGGAGGGTGATGAGACCCGAGGCGTAAGAAATGAGCAATTAATCGGATCAGGCGTGACTTCGTAGTATATATTTATAGTAATAGAAGTAATAAAAATTTTCTTTTTGCAAGTGTTTGTGTTGAACTGTCCGCATCGATATATATATATATATATATATATATATATATATATATATATATATATATATATATATATATATATATATATATCATCATAGGTAGTCTGTCCGTAGACAGGTCCGTGATTATTCATGGTTAAACCTGGTTCTCCATATACTCCTATTTTCCGCTGTCCTCTTCATATCTTGATAACTCTCTTTCCCTTTCAAATCGTCTATCAGCTGAAACCTTTTCCTACCTCTTTCCCTTTTCCCATCTAGTTTTCCTTCTAACACATCTTTAATCATACTCTCTCTCCTCATGTAATGTCCAACCCAGTTAGCCTTCCTCTTTCTGATAGTCTGTATAATCATTCGCTTCTCTCCTATTCTTCGTAGCACTTCATCGTTTTTCATCCTATCTGTCCATTTTATCTTCAGCATTCTCCTCCAAGTCCACATTTCAAAGCTTTCCAAGTATTTGATGTCATTTTTCCTTAGCGTCCATGTTTCTGCCCCATACAATGCTATACTCCATACGTAGCATTTTATCAACTTCTTGCGGATATCTTCCCTTATATTCCCTGTAAGTAGTTGTTTCTTTCTCCTGAAAGCCGCTTTTGCTTTTCCTATTCTAGTTTTGATCTCATCCGTACATTTTGCCTCTCGTGTTATGATACTTCCAAGGTATTTATATTCTGAAACTTGTTCTAATGGCTTTCCCCCAATAGTTATGTTCAGATTCTCTTCTTTACCCGATATTCGAATGACCTTGGATTTTTCTGTATTTATTTCCATACCGTATTTTCTACCTGTTATCACTAGTCTATTTATCATTTTTTGTAGTTCCTCTTCCTTTCTTGCTAGAAGTACTTGATCATCTGCGTATTTTACTGTTCTTATAATCCTTCCTCCAATTTTGAAATCCCCTGTGCCTTCTAAAGCTTCTTGCATTAGACTTTCTCCATATATATTGAATAGGGTTGGCGATAGGCAGCAGCCTTGTCTTACTCCTCTACCGATATTTATTCCGCAGGTGTCCACATTCTCAAACCTGACCTTTACAACTTGATTCTCATATAGATTCCTAATCAATCTCCTGTCTTTCCAGTCTACACCTATATCCTTTAATATCTTCATCAACTTTACCCAATTTACTCTATCAAAGGCCTTCTGCCAGTCTACGAAACATGCGCAGATATCTTGACTGTATTCTATTGCCCTTTCTGATATGATTCTAACTACTCCTATAGCATCTCTAGTTCCTCGTCCTTTTCTGAAACCGAATTGATCTTCCCCTATTATTTCTTCTGCCTTTTTCTCCAGCCTTTTATTAAGAATCCTCGTGATGATCTTCGATGTGTGTGACAGAAGGCTTATAGTTCTGTAATCTTTACACTGCATTGCCTTTGGCTTCTTCTTTAGAGGGATCATTGTTACTTCTAGGAAATCCTGAGGCCATTCTCCCGTGTCGTAAATCTTATTAATTAATTTCGTGATCGCTTTTAGTCCTTCTGAGCCTATGACTTTAAGTATCTCAGCCGGTATTCCATCGCTGCCCGTGGCTTTCCCCTTCTTTAGTTCCACTATCGCCTTTTCTACTTCGCTCTCCATAATACTTGGTCCTAAGTTGTCTTCTTCAATGTTTTTCTCATTTTCCAGTTCTATTTTCCCCTCTCCTGTCTGTTTGCTGTATAATTCCTTAATGTATTCTTCCCATACCTGTGCTACATCCTTTGTTTCTGAGACTATCTTCCCATCCGTATTCATAATTCCTTTACCACAAATTCCATTAGACTTCTTATCTTCTAATTCCAGTGCCCTAGCGTACATCATATCGTACCGTCCTAACTTCTCCATTTGTTCTATTTCATCACATTTTCCTTTTATCCAGTTTTCTCTAGCTTTATCTGTTACCCTTCTCAACTCATTGTTTATACGCCTATAGTTGGCTCTACCTTCTTCACTGTTAACGTTTTTCCATTTTCGTCTCTCATCCATTTTCTCCAGCATTTCCTTCGTGATCCATGGTTTTCTGATTTTCTTCTCTTGTTTTCCAATCTCTTTATCCAAGGTATCCTTGATACTGGTTTTAATTTCATCCCATTCTATATCAACGGTCTTCGGTTTGTTTTCCAACTTCCTTAGGTTATCTTCCAACTTCATGCTGACTACATCCTGCCTTTCTTTCAGTTTTTCTAGGTCCCAGGTCTGTCTTTCTCTTCTCGTTTTTCTTATTTGTTTGAGCTTTGTACTCACGTCAACTAATAGAAGGCTGTGATCTGAATCAATGTCCGCTCCTTGCAATGCCTTGGCATTCTTTATGCTGTTCCTGAATCTTTGTTTTACAAGGATGTAATCTATTTGGCATCTCATTCTATCTCCTGGGCTTTTCCATGTGTATAACCTTCGTTTATGGTTTTTGAACCATGTATTAGTCACTACAAGGTCATTATTGATGCAGAATTCTACGAGTTTCTCCCCTCCTCGATTTCTCTTTCCAAGTCCGTATTGCCCGACAACATTTTCTTCCTGTCCTTCTCCGACTATGCTGTTCCAATCTCCCATTATTATGCAGTTTACCTTTCCTCTTCTGTCTTCTTTGTAAATTCCATTAATTTGCTCATAGATCTCATTTATTTCTTCATCGTCATGAGCTGACGTTGGCATATATACCTGGATTATCAGCATGTCCACTGGGACTGCTTTTAGCTTTATTGCCATCAGTCTATCGTTCGTTGCTATTATCTTTGTCACGCTTTTCATCATATCATTCCTAAGTACCAGAGCTACTCCCCTTTCCCCACTATTTCCTCCAGAATAAACTACCGTGAATTCTTCCGAGTCGAACTGTCCTTCTCCCTCCCATCTAGTTTCGCTTAGCCCTATAATGTCAACTCTATTTCTTCTCATTTCTTCTTTCAAGTTCTCTAGCTTTCCTGCCTTTCTCATAGTTCTTACGTTCCAAGTCCCTATTCGTAATTTACTTTCGACAAATGTTTTCCTCAAGGCAGTCCCCGCCCGGAGATCCGATTGGGGGACTATTTTACCTCCGGATTGTTTTACCTCGAGAGAACTCATATTGTCCAACCATATAATCTTTACTAGGGATTGTAATGTGGTAGTTTCCCTCTTGCTTTCCACATCGCAGTACTGTAGCCGTTCAAATCGTCCTGATCACGCCTACAGCTGTATTGGATATAGACCCAACCAACATCATTTGTTTTCGGCTCTATACCATACTGACAGTACTGCTGCCTACTGCCAGGCATATATATATATATATATATATATATATATATATATATATATATATATATATATATATATATATATATACATATATATGTTCAACGTGTCTCTTCGACGCCCCCAGCAGCCTGCCATCTTGGTCCCCGACTTGGTAAGTGTCCGCTGGGCTTCCTTCAACACCTTGTTGCCACCCTCATCACTTCCTTTTCATTTACTTAAGTTAATATATATATATATATATATATATATATATATATACATATATATAGCCTTAATAGAATATTTGTACAAGATCGACTAAACAGGGGAGCCACAATTACAAATTAAACTCTTTCAGTAACTATGGGTTTGGAAGGAATTGGCTCAGCGGATGTCAACTAAATTTTATATATATGTTTTTTACAAAATACCATAATGATAGCAAGATTTTTAAAGCGAAGCTTAAGAGCAGGGCTACCACAATTAATAAATAATAAAAATCGTTTGCAACTTAACAGAAAACTCTTTCCCAAACGAAGACGGGCGTTTCAGCTAGTCTGAACATAAAATGGAGGTGAAAACTGTAATTAGTGTGTAATAATGCGGTACAAGCAGGGCTGATCAAACTCTGGCACCCGTTCGTCATCAGCGAAGGAAAATTACATAATGGCGAATAAATGTTTGTTATATTTTATCAATTCAGTTGAATTGCTGAGCAGACACCATTTTAGGTGATATGTATGGCGTACATGTAATGCATGAAGATTTAAACCCTGATTCTAAATCGCATTGTATTTAAATACATCCTGATCTCTGGATTTTGAAAGTGATCCCTAGATTTGGGGCGGATTCGTCCAGGGTTGGGTATAAGAATATTAGATACAATAATAAATTTATGCGTTTGCAAATACATATTATATGGGAAGGATTCATTATTTTTTATCTTTTGCCACCTGAACCAGTGGACAATTTGTGACAAATTTATGACAACAATATATCCTGTGATAATCATGACAGCAAAGAAGAGCAGCGTCCAAGAAACAGGAAGAGATGGCCTTGAATAGATCAAAAAATTTACTCGAGTTGGGAATATGGAGAGCAGTAGAAGAAAAACCAGTATATGGCGAGATAATGTATTTAGAAAAAGTGACGAATACGAAAAAGTCGGAGGAGAGAAGAAAGGCGAGGAAACGCGAAGGCATAAAGCGATGATAAAAAAGCAAGAATACAAGGAAGCCGAGAGAGTGAGAGGGAAAAAAGACGAATCTGTTAGCGGTGGTCGGGACGTGATAAAAAGATATAATTTATAGTGTAAGGGAGGATGGAGGGAAGAAAGAGAGAGAGAGAAGATAGTAAATACGGAAGTTAAAGATTAAGGAGTGGAGAGATAGGGGAAGGAATGGGAAGGATATGGGAGTGAGGGGAAAGAAGAGAGAGAGAGGAGGTGGCAGCATACGAGCTGAAGAGTGTTGGGAAGCGAGAGAAAAGAGGGAGACCTCTTGAATTCTTAGTCCTTCATAAAAAGGCTTCTACTACTACAGGGAAGGAGAAGAAAAAAGAGAAGAAAGAGAGATGGATGGAAGGACATAAAAGACGATCATTCAAAGAAAATGTCTGGCATAAGCGAAATGGTAACGGGTAGGTTGTTTATCTCCATGGTGATTTCGAGTGGGTCACTACCTCTCTCTCCTCCTCTCTCTCTTTCTTTCTATTTTCATCCCTCCCCTTTCCTCTCTCCCTCTCTTCTGGATCTTTTGCCTCAGGAAGAAGAGATTCTGCGAGAGAATTCCGGAGACCACCTTGAAATGACGCGTGATGGATCTGCTAGATTAGGAGAGGAGGGAAGAGAGGGGAAGAAGGAAAAGGAGGGAGAGAAAAAATTCAGGAACCTAATTTACTTGAAAGGAATTGCGTAAACAGAGGAAGATTTTTCGTTATTTTCAACGAAAATATTTGCGGAAGAGAGAGAGAGAGGGGAGCTTCTGTAAACAGTGAGGTCCCCTCCGGAGTTTTTTCATTATGCTTCCCTTTTTTTAAATACGGTCGCGATGAGTACTTCGAAAAAAAGGGGGGTGGTAACTTCGAAAGAGAGTTGACAAGCCTTCGGATTATTTGCGAATAAGGGAAATCTCCACGGTGGAACAATTTGTCGTCGATCCAACATCGTAAGTCAGGACATTTAGATGGTGTGTATATATTTGGAGCATTTCCTATCTTTCAACTTCGAATAAAATGAATTCCTTCAAAATATTTCTCTGTAACGAAAGACGAGCGGAAGAATGCGCCATTATCAGGGGATATAGCTCTTCTACAGTGAGAGAAATATTGTGAGTCACTTGTTTCATTATAATTTCGTAATGCCCCCATCGCTTTAGTCGTTGATTTCCTTCAGCGATTTATTGTCAAATAAGGACTCATTATTCTGTATGATCTCTTGATAATATTTATTCATTGTGTTAAGGATTGCAAATTGATCTCTGAGCTCAAGGATGAAAATATTATAAAAATTTATTCCACTGAAGCTTTTAAGCTATATAAATTTAGTTATGATTGTTAAACAAAACTAAAACACTTAGTTTTTTAATATTTTCTGCCACCAAAGCAGAAACTAGACATAATTACCAACTAAAGTATAAATTCAACCGGGAACAATCTAGCTCGTCTTATGGTTGAAAAATTCAAGAACAAGCAATTAAAAATGTACTTGCCTTAGATATCTCCAACAGCCACAACAAGGTTAAAAACCATATGCGCGTTTCGGCTCCAAAGCAGCCGTGTTTTTATGGAATTTATTTTGGTGAATTATCGCTGAAGACGGCTGCTTTGTAGCCGGAATGCGCAAATGGTTTTTAAACTTGTTGTGGCTATTGGAGATAACTAAGACAAATACATTTTAAATAGCTTGTTCTTGAACTAAAGCATAGAAAATAAAATATTTAAATTTGAGCATATTATAATAATAGAGTAAACCACATACAGCACTACCCGGTTGGAGATTCGAACCTTACCGTTGGGAGCCGGATATTCTACTAGCCTATTTTCTTCTAGAATGATTTTTAAATTCATATCAATAGTACTTCGGACAATGATTTCCTGTTTCTGTCTAAATTCGTTGAAATCTATTCTAACGTGTGTCACGCTCTATAGTCCATTCCAGCATTTCGTGCGGGTGAGGCGCGTCTACAGTTAGACCCGTGGGGTGAGGGGAAGAAAATACCAGCCAATAAGAGGTCGTAAATTTCCCTCTCCGCTCAAAATTTCTTGACGAGCGCTGTTGACACGATTGCTCACACTTTCCAATGGTATTTCGGCGACGGCGGAAAGCATGAACGTGCTTCATCCGGATCTATTGGAGCATAAAACTTTACTCGTCAGCAGCTACCGATGAACTGAGAGAAATTGGAAACTTGGCAACATAGCGCCGTAGCCAAAGCGAAATAACCCGAACGCGAGCGGAATACTTCGAGTCCCAGCAGCAGGAGCAGTAGAAACAGATTGTAATAGTGCTGCAAACAGTTTTGCTATCGTTGCTTGAGACTAGGGATAATGAGTGCAGATTTCCTATACATAAGGATAAGAACATAATGGTACGAACCGATGCGAAAGTAATGCCTCCATTTGTTTCTCGATCACGTGATTTCAGATTCTCAATTTATTGGTGTCTGGCAGAAAGTTAAACCTTCCCTCCTATATCCTGCAAGTTACAACACTGCATGCTAGGTGGCTGGGTTGTGGCAGTCTGTCAAAATGGAGGGTGACATTGATGTACGTACAAAACAACGTAGTGCTGTTGAGTTTCTGACAGCAGAGGACATTGCGCCTGTTGAAATTCACCGACGTTTAAAGAATGTTTATAGGAATAACTGCCGATGTAAGCACAGTTAGATGGTGGGTTAGGCATCTCAGTAGTGGTGAACATGGTTTGAAGGACTTTTCGAGATCAGGTTGTCCTCACACTGCAGTGAACGTGCGAAATGAGGAGAGAATGGATCAGCTGATTCGCCAAAATCGACGCATTACGACAAAGGAATTGTGCGCGATTGTGAGAATTGGCTTCAACGCGTTGCACACACTTCTTGAAAATCAGAGATACCAGAAATTGTTTGCCAAGTGGGTCCCACTATTGCTAACTCCAGATCACAAGTAGCAGAGAATGCAGATCTCCTGTAGCGGTACGAGACCTTGGGCGAGGATATCCTCGACGACATCTTCGCTGGAGACGAGACTTGGGTACACCACATGAACCGGAGGCAAAGCACCAGTCTATGGAGTGGTGGCCTGAGGATTCACCGCAGAAGAAGAAATTTAAGGCTCAACCATAGGCAGGAAAAATCGTGTGTTCCGTTTTTTGGGACACAAAAGGAGGTATCCTTGTGGATTTCTTGAAACAGGGACAAACGATCATGTCTGTATGTTATATGGAAACACTGAAAAAGCTCAAGAGGTGAATTTCGATAGTGAGGCCGCAGATGAAAGGCAATGTTCTCCTTCAGCACGACATTGTGAGGCCCTACACCAGCATCATGTCGAGGGAGGCCATTGCAAAATTTGGGTGGACTGGCGTGCCACATCCGCCGTACAATCCGGACCTTGAACCCGATGAAGGATGGCCTTTGCGGGAAAGATTTCCTCAATGATGGTGCTGTCATTATAGCCGTCAAGAAGTGGCTTCGAGACGCTGATAACAACTTTTACGACAGAGGGATACACGCTATGGTCCAGCGGGGGAGAAAATGCATGGTGATTACGTGGAAAATAATAGTACGTACCTTAAGACTTGAAGTAGGTATGTATCACGTACGATTCATCCGTGTATCTGCAGTAGTAGCCAAGAAACAAATTTGGAGGCATTACTTTCGGGTAGACCCTCGCAATAAGTAAAGAAAATTGAAAAATGAAAAGTTATAGCATAGCAATTTTTTTTGTTATAAAAACGTTTTTGAGTTGATTGAGAGAGAGGAAGAGGGATGGAGAGAGAAGGGAGAATGAGAGTGAGGAAGAGAGAAAGGAAGGAGGAATAAGAGGTGCCTTAATTTTGACATTACATTGTATGCCCGTCAAAAATGACGGGCAGTTACACTAGTACAAATAAGGAATCGCTATATCGGTTAAGGGATATCCTATAACAGCCAATCAAAAAGGATTAATGTATTTTACATTACCAAATAAATCACTAAATCACATTGAAAAATAAAGCATGGATGATCTGTTTAAATATAGCGTCTGGAAGCACCATTGTTTTTGATGCGATATTTTAAAATTAATAAAAAATTAAAATATCTCATCCGCGTTTTATCAAATACGTAAAAAAAAGCTTTAAATATAAATCCTCTATATTTTTGATGCCGGATTTTTTCGAGAAAATTGTATTGAATTATTATATCCGATTTACTCTTTTATGGGAAAAATGTAAAATACCAGATAAGAATAACTGTACCTAATCTACATTTTAAAACGATAGGAAGATAATTTTTAACGAAAGATAACGTGATCCTTCATAGAAAACGCCTGCTCAAGGCATAATTTTGAAAAATGGCGAAATGCTAGACAGCACGGTAAGAGGAATAACAGCGGAAAGAAAAATCGTAGAAAAACCGACGCGCTGATGGTGGAATTTAAATTATTCTAAAGATAATGATTAAATGGGATTAGGAACAAGAGCAGAGGATTATGTTGAGCGCTCCTCGATACCCACAGACGAAAAAGGGGGATTTGAATTTAACGGTTGTGGATCTGTAGAACCGAAAACTTAAAAAAAATTTCTCGACGGTATGTGATTTCTTTATTCTTGATTAAAGTTGTTGTATGCAAGTTTCAATTTTCTGAATTTCTTATATTAACAACATCGTTTTCGATGCCTTCTTAGATGAACACGGAGCACAGACTTTAATCCCGCCTTCGCCCTTTAATTGAATACTGTTTTAATTAATACCAATAGTAAAAGGTCTTATTGTAAAGGATAACTCAAATCAAAAGTATTTAAGAGTTGTGGCTGTTGACAGAAGAGATATTGGAGTTCTGATTTTTATACGGAGTTACTATTTTGCTAAGGAAATTATTTTCTGGTGTCAAAATATATAAACTGCGTGAAAAGGAAAAGGTGAATTCAAGCAAAAGTATAAGCAAGATTTTTATAAGATGTTTCGACTCTTTTAATTTATGGATTATCCGCTTGTTGAGTATTTTAAAAGACTCGATCAAGTACCATTTTCCCACAGCAAAATTCATTTGGAAGATTTTTTTCAATTCGTCAAGCACTTAACCCATAACGAAGGGCTCGACAGAAAAGAAATAAAAAAACGAAAAAAATCACTGCCGCCATTTTGGGAAGTCCCGAAAAAGAGGCCTTTACCCTAAAAAAATTATTCGGCTCCGCGTGAATGGTGAAATTGAAAGCGCCGATATTAAAAAAACCTGAACGAAGCTCTTTTAAGGGAAACTTCTCGGCGTATTCACGAGATTTAAGGAATAAAATAAGTGCGTGCGGTTAACGAAGTGGTGCAAAGAGAAGAGTGATAAAGGAAGAAAAAGAAGAGTGAATAAAAGAGAGTTCTCTTGCGCGGCACAGGCGTTATTTTGAACGGAATAAAAGCGAAAAAAATGGCAACGTATTATGGAATAGAAAAGAAATTCGTTTTGAGATGGTGGGATTTTATAAGCTAGAGGAAAAAGGAAGAGGTGAAAATTTTGAGACGGGAGAGAGTGGGCAAAGAATTTGGCCAGGGATGGAAACGGGAAACAGAATGAGGGACAGAGGGATAGAGAGAAATGAGAGAGAGAAAAGGTGAAAGAAAAAGGGAGGAAGTGAGAGAGAGAGAAATAATGCGGAAGAGAGATGGAGGAAAATGTAAGAGATAGGTAAAGGAGGGAGTGAGAGAGGGAGGGAAAGAGAGGAGAGAGAGGGGGAGGGGAACAGGAAAAGAGGGAGAGGAGAGGAGCAGAATAGGGAGGAAGAGGAGAGAGGGGGAAGAGAGAGAGGGAGAGCAGATAGGGGAAAGGGAATGATAGAAAGGGAAGGAGGGTGAGAGAGATGAAGAAGGAAGGTGAGAAAGAAAAGGAGAAAAAGAAGGGGAGTTAGAAGGGAGAAGGGTGGGAAGATAGAGGGAGAGATTGAGGGAGAAGAAGTTAGAGAAAGAAGAGAGAGGTAGAGGAGAGTGAAAGTGAGACAGAGAGAAATGAAGGGAGAATGAATGGGACGGTAAAAGAGGAGAAAAAGCGGATGAGGAGAAAGTAAGATAGATTGAAAGGAAAAGTGAGAAAGGTTAGAAGAATAAGAAAAGGCGAAAGGAGAGATAGCGAGAGAGAGTGGAGAGTTAAAGGAAGAGAGAGAAAGGAAGGGGGAAGAAAACGAGAAATACGATGCGTTGAAGGAGGATAGAGAATGTGGTTAATAGGGATTAAAGAACGAGAGTTTATGACGACGCGAACATCGGGGTTTTGAAAAGTCGCTTCCCAAGTGCGTGTAAGACTTCGGCTAGCGTGTTTAAGACGGCTGGTTGGGGGAGACACATGAATAATATATGTCCACGGAGATGGAGATAACGCGAGGTATAATATGGAAGAAAGCGAGGGAGTAGTCGGTGGAACAAAAATGAAATTTCAGCGGATAAGAGAGAGAGAGAAAAAACTCCATAAAATATATGTTATGGCCTGAAAAGGAGATGATTTTTTTTAACCGGGAGAGAGAGAGAAGATCGAAGAGGCGAGGAAATAAGGAGCGACGAAATGGCGATCGGTCGAAAATAAAATTTCAAGAGAAGAAAATGGAGAAGATTTTTAGAATTCCGCGGGGGTGGAGACCTTTAAAGGGAGTGTATATATTGGAAGAATGGAGAGTTATGAATTGGTTTTTGTCCGGCCATGACTTCATCGGGGAAAAAAGACGGTATTTTTTTTGGAGTTCCGTTCTTCTTTTCGGTCTCTCTGATTCATCTTTTCTCGCTTTTTCCTCTCTTTTATACTGTGGAAATCGTTTAAGGGTTCGGTTCTAAGTGACTTAACTACGGCTGTGAATTGAACTTTGTAACGCTGTATTTTTAGGCTAAGAGATCTCTTTAGCGAGCGTTTTACGCGGTCTCTATCAGAATGAAATACCATAGTATTAGCGGTAGTTTCAGCATCGCAGAAGCATTTTTTTTTTTTAAATATACGATTTGCTGTTAAATTTTCTTAGATGGAGTCAACGATTCGAAGAGAATATGTATCTACACGTTTCATATGCATAAACACGTTCGTCTAACATTGCTCAAGGAGTTTTAGCCGTTGAATAGTGTTTTTCATGGCTATAAAACCAATTTTAGATCCTCAAGTTATTTTGTCTTTTCAAATCAATTCCACTTCCTCCTTCAATGCGACTGTCGTAATTTATTACTTATGTGAAATTATAATAATTAGTAAAAATGTTTAAAGTTCGTTCGTTTGCTGGGTGAAACACACGCTTTAAAGGGATTTCAGGATACTACACTTAATTCGCTTTCACCAATAAGTTCCGATGCATTTGTTCTTTGCGACGCTGAAAATATCTAGTTTTTATGATTATAACATATTACTTATACCTAAACCTTACCGTAGTTATTCCAAGCTATAAGCTTTATAAATCACATATAAACTGTTCTTCTTGCGGTTATTCATCATAAGTAGGAACAGTATATTTTTCGTCGCGTAAACTTGCATGACGGGAGTTTGTCTTATAGCTAACATTAGTGAACTCGTAGTGAACGAATATTATTTAATTTTTTTGTATCGAATATCAAGCGTACCTACTGCGTTTGATTACTATAGGGCTCATTAATGCGTTATTGTTAGTGTTTCCACTCTTAAAACTTTGGTTAAAAGTAGATCGACGAGAACCTCGCGGCGGTCAATTCCTTGGACCGTCATTAGCGCGCGAGATAACTCAAATCCTCGACTGTGCAACCCTTCCTCGACGCCAGAGCTCACCCTTCCCAGCGGGGTTTCCCCTGACCGCAGGGATGATTAAACTCGAATTAATCAAAACTTTTTAATGCATTTCTGATGAGAATGCGTCTCTGTTTAACACTGTAGGTAGTTTCTCGACTTTGCACGTCATTTAAACAGCTTTCTACGCACGTCCCTCTGTAGGTGCTATGGCATAGGAAACTAACAACCATTCCGACGCCTCTTTCCGCGCTTGCTTTTGGTGGGCCTGTTGAACCCAGAGTTGCGCACGAGTGCATCCCATTGAGCTCCCGTACGCCTGCGAGCGTATCCTAACGCCTTTTGTTCATGCGCTACCCGGAAATAGCGGCAAAGAGGAAAGGGGGGAGGGGGGGGAGGCGGTCCGTGCAGTCAATCGTCCTCGCTGATACCGCGGACGACAAAAGGGACGACGAGGAAAAGGAGTAACAGGAAACATTCGCGGATGCTGTTCGCGCAGGTCGCTGGAATCGTGGCATTTAAGGTATTCTGCAATCCGTGCCGGGCGCATCCCCTTTTTAATTTAATCGAATTTCAAATTGACTTCCGTTTTTGAAACGAGTGAAGAGCATACATCCTCCGATACAATTTTATGCGGCCCGAGAGACCCTGATGAAAATTCAACGCACGTCCCCATTATAGAAATTCAAATTATGGCAATAAAAAATTTAATATTGAAACGTTAACCCTAAAAAACGTAATTTAAACTGGATTTGCGCTTAGAATCTCTGGGAAACTTCTGATTTAAACTCTAATCGGGTGCGATGAAGCATTGGCAACTTCCATTGCAGGCCGCCGAAAGATAAGCTACCACTGAGGCGGCCTGTCATGTCTAAAAACGACTGACGCATAGATATGCATATTACGGACTTCATAAATAATAGTACTCATAATAATCTATAAAAGTTAGATGATAGTGAGGATGAATTTTAATTGCATCAGTAAGCTACCCGCAGCCATGGTGCGTGACGCGATTAGAGCATTGGAAACCGTGAAAACTGATATCTTATCGACAGGAAATTTAAGTGTCATGAGTAGTATTGAGTTATTTGTTTTATTGTTAGATGCAAAGGATTACACAAAAAATTAAAATAACTAATTTTCAAATATTTAATGTAAATATTGTATTATAATTTTGTAATAATATAACAATATGTTTAGGTGCTCGTACGTATTATTTCAAATACATTTCTTAAATATTTCTTTGAATATACAATAAAAATATGCTTTTTAAAAAGTTCAAATTATTTCACGTATTTATGTAAAATAAGCCGAGCAATCTCATTATTTCTATTTTCTATTATACCGACAGTTAACGTTTTCTTAGTGATGCAATTTTATGCTGAAAATATACTAACTGTGGAAGAAGGCTAGATTTGAATGAGATATCCTTATAAATCTAAGCATTCCACAAATCTAACTTTTTCATATTCAACTGAAGTTTGAGTTATGGAGGACCGAATGTAGTTTCAACATCCGGAGTTTCTATTCCGACATTTTAGGTTTTTACACTCTCCTTTGTTGTCATACGTCGAATCTGTTCCCGTAAAACTAGTCTGTGGACGATATGACGATGGCTTCCGAACTTCATTTTTTCCCTTCTGATTAAGTAATTGTTTCCATCCCTACGGAAATAAATTACAGTCTATTGAAACTGCAAGTGACAAAATGGAGTAGAAAATGGTTCCCGATAGGGAAATCGAGCGACATTGTCAAATTTCGTAGCAAATTTTAGCGATTTAAAAAAATTTATTCATACCATTCGTCTCGGTACCGAACGAAAAAATCTCGAGATGGATTTAAAAAAATGGACCTTTCTCCGAACAGAAGTTTTTTTATGCGACGACAAAAAACGTTGATTATTTTTCATCGCACACCAAAGAGGCTTTATGCGCGACCTCAAAAATTTTGCAAAGCGCTAAAAAGCACTCCCGCATACCGGAGGTTCTAAAAAAATGATCCGTCGTTCTCCGACTGTTTCCACGGGCAATTCCGGTCTGGTAGCTGTGGCTCGCGTACACCCAAAGAGTTCCCTGGGAACATAAAGAATCAGGGCGACGCGAGAAGTGAGAGCGAGGAGAAATTAGACGTAGGAAAAAGAGAAGGATGAGAGAAAAATGATAAACGGAAAGAGGAAAAGAGGCGTGGAGAAGAGGGATTAAAATAGGAAGGGTGATCTATTGAAAGAGTGAAAAAACAAGGGGGAAAGAGAAAGAGAGGTAGACAGAGAGTGAAAAGGAAACGAAAGGAAGGTAGAGAAAGGAGAGGGAGAGATATGCAGTGAGAGAGATGGAGATCGAGAGAGGGGAGAGATATGGATTCAGTGAAAGGGAGAGATATGGATTCAATGAAAGAGATAGATAGAGAGGAGGAATAGGCAGGGGGAGAGGGAGAGGGGATAAGAAGAAGGAGAGAGTAGAAGGGGGAGAGGGAGCGATAGTTATAGAAATAGCGAGAGGTAAGTGAGAGAGAAAATGGCGAATGGAGAGAGATGAGAAAAAGTTGGGAGAGATAAGGATAAAGAGGGATAGAGAAATAATTCGAAATGGAGGGAAAGAAGGAGCAGGAAATTGAGAGATGGAGAGAGCTATGGTAAATTAGGTAGGGAAGAAAAAGAAGTATAAATTACTGAATATAGGAAGGTTGCTAGGGAGAGATGAATAGGAGAATATGATAAACGGAAGGAAGAAAAGAGACGTGGAGAAAAGGTATTGAAAATGGAAGGAAAATCTAATAGATAGAGGAAGAAGGAGAGAGAGGGAGGGAGAGGAAGAGAGAAAGATTGGAGAAAAAGAGGGGCAAAAATAGAAAGCGGGTGAGAAGAGGGTGGGATAGAGGGAGGGAGAGAGAGGGAGGACGAGAGAGGGAGGGAGAGAGAGAGGGAGGGAGGGAGAGAGAGAAAGGGAGGGAGAGAGAGGGAGGGAGGGAGGGAGAGAGAGGGAGGGAGGGAGAAAGAGAGGGAGGGAGGGAGAGAGAGGGAGGGAGGGAGAGAGAGAGAGAGAGGGAGGGAGGGGGAGGGATGGAGAGAAAGAGAGGGAGAGAGAGGGATAGAGGGAGAGGGAAGGAGAGAGAGGGAGGGAGAGGAAGGGTGAGAGAGATCGAAGGTGAAAGGTAAGGAAGTAATGAGAAGAGGATGAGAGAAAAAGGGAATGAACGAGAGATTGATACGTAACGAAAGAGATCTGGAATGAAGAGGTAGAGGATGGAAAGAGGTATGAAGAAACGAAGAGCGCAAGAGTTGGGTAGAGGAAGAGAGATGGAGGAAGAGGAAGGGATATAGATAGAGACGGAAGTTTACTGAGGGAAAGTGAGAGAGCGAGGGAGATAGCTATGGGAAGTAGAGGTATATAAGGAGAGGGTGATAAACTGGGATGTAACTGTGGCGAGGCGGGAGAGCGAGAGTGGAGATACAGATGGAAACACGGCGTTGGAGTTATAGAAGGGGAGAAAGAGGTGGGGGAGGAATCGGAAGCGAGAGGAGGGAGGAGGGGAAAGAGTGCTACTGAATGGGAGTTTTCCCCGAGGCTGAAGAGCGAAACCGGGGCACTTTGATCGTCCTCGTTATAAAGGAAGTAGTACTTGGGGTCACGTCATTAAGAGTTGTTGGTGGAGATGTTAGCCGGTTGATGTGTTCCCTTAAACGCCACGACCTCTCCATTCCGCCGTTCTCCTTCGTCGTCGCTTCTTTCCGTTTTCCTCTCACTCCAAATCTCTATCTCCTTCTACGCTCGCCTTCACACGCAAACGCGCAAATACGCTATCGCACGCACGCTCTGTTTAATAATCTCTTTGAATCCTAGTTTTTCGTCAACTTAATCCTGATCCTTCTCAGCCACAACCAGTTCTTTAGTTTTATATTAAATATTGCTCGTAACACATACCAAGTGAAGAGTAAATTTGTTAAGTTTCCTATTCAGTTCATCTTTTATCTGCCTACAGTTCTAAATCTCTCATGTTAAACGTCTCATTCACATATTTTAGTGAAATCTTGGCTTTTTAATGGGATTTTGCCTTGCCAATCAATTACATTGTTAAACCTCCAAATCCTGTTGTTATTTTAATCCTTATTGGTGAAAGCGTGCTTTGAATGCTTTCAATGGGAGAGACAGAGAAAGAAGGAAATTATTGTCATAGCAATGTAAACAACATTCGTTGCCTTATTTACGAGAAGGAATATATTTTAATGTAGAACATTAATCATTCATCGTTGGAGTTCGAGACTTGAAAGAACGAACTCTTAAAAGAACGGAAGTTTGTTTTCCTGCCATCGATTTTTGAATACGCGTCAAATCGATCAACGGAAATTTGACGTATACTTAGTGATTTGCATTGCTGCCGGTTTCGTGTAATTGGGTACCATTGATTTGGATAATAGCTTCGCGTCGCGTCTATTCACGAAACTTCATAAAAAACTTTCCCGTTGAATTTCAACGGGCATCTCCCTAGTATATATTTATTGTAACAATCGATGGTCTTGGTCTTCACTTTGTGGTATTCCATCATAACGCAATACTGAGAAGGATAATCTTTTAATGATGACGTATCTAACCACTTTACTCTAAAGATACCTCGTCGCATTTGGCCTTATTTCTGAACCTAGGGTTTTGCGAGGAAGAGATTCTGGAGGCCCAGGTGTTTATGTTTGTCGAAACACCTAGCCCTAATCTCACCCATCTCCGTATCAAGCTATGCCCATTCACTAGATCTCGAGGATCGCTTTTCGGATCGGTTCTTCTAGCCTCTTGAAGGAATACAAAAACAACTTTTTGTCAAGTGGATCTGACGAAATGCTTCGTCACTATCCCCGTTCTCATTCCTAACCTATTCAAGATCTTCTTTCCTGTCATCCGATTTTTTTATTCGCCAGACTATTCTTCTTTGAGTAAACCATTTTTCAAGCGACGAATGGCTCCTTTTCGGAAGGAAAAATAATACGTTTCCTTGTTCGAATATCGTTCTGCTGTAGATACGTCACAGAGAGATTAAATGGTTTCAACTGGTAATTAGCTACCCTCGACGATAACTGTAACATCTGCTCTCCTTTATGAAAAGGACATCAGTAATTACTGCTGATTTAGAACGATTTAATGCGCGTTTGATTTTCTAATGAGAATATTTAACTCGACGATCGGTGTAGTGCCACTGAAGCGGAATACTTGGCAGAAATCATAAATATGCTTTACTCTAGTGATATTTTACGTTGCCTACATCATGTATATGTATTTCATGCCACCTACAAAGCAGACCAAGAACATTTTTTATCTGAAAATTTATTAGAAATGTCATGATTCACAAACATTTTAACTATAAAACATTAAATCTGTCTCAACTTGCCTCAATCTGCCGGATCAGGGCAAGTGTATGCATAAATTTTTAACTTAAGAAACAATGTTTCTTTCGTAGTGCGTGCTCTATTATTCACATGGGTAAACGATCCAATGATATCATTTGTTTTTACTTCATAGCTGACATGTTCACTTGTTGTTCTCTAGTTACTACTTATAGAATCAAAAAGTATACCTCAAGGTTAGATATGTCGGTCCCGAATGTAAAGGCTAAAGAGAGTTAATTGACTCGAACGTAAATGTGTCCTCTTGTATCTCTTCTACAAACTTATTGTTTCACTTCTCCTACATCTCGTGAATTACGAGATTTACCTCTAATTATGAACCTAAATGCACAAAAAGAGACGAAACGTACTATGAAGCTTTGGAAATATCTATTTTAACGAATTTATCTTTTCTTGACATTTCTATTTTTATTCATTCCACCTGTGACTAAAAGTCAACGCGTGGTCCTCGGCAAAGTTTGGACGTTATCGATTTAAAGCATGATTAAAAGCAAAGTTTTTCTAAACTGAAGTTATAACGTGAACTGTATAAGCATTTCTGTTAAACCGCTCGCATTTAATCGCAATAAACCTATCTAAAAATTAAACAAATTTAAACCTAGTAATTAATTTTATTTCGGTGCTAAGGCTTTCGCGACTTGGTGGCGTAGGCTGCATGGCTTTCGGTTCCGCCGCGTTGGTTCGACTTTTTCGAGGGCGTTTCGCCGGCGAAACGTCGCATCTAAAAATTCGAATCAACGCGGCAGAACGGAAAGCCATGCAGCCTGCAATTAATTTTATTGTTGAAACGAAAAGCATCCGAGACGTTCGTAAATTTCCCTCACTGATCTGCATTTTTATTTTTTCCCCTTTCGAATCTTTTTAAGTTTCTCCGGACTTTTTTAAATTTTACACTTAAATTTGCACTGGATTTTTTACTTTTTGCAATAATAGAAGTAAACCGCCAAATAAGAAGGACATGGGAATTAATAACGAAATAACTTCATTAAAACAGGTCAATGTGAATATGAGGATCGAACTATCTTTTGAAATTGCCGTATCCAGTCAAATTAAGAAATATCTCTAAGTATAATAAAATTTTCTAAATAAAAAGTCACTATAGTGAATCACGACTTTTGGCCTACTTTCCAAAATGGAAACAGGTTTATAGTTTTTTCGTTGTCTGTCTGTCCGGCTGTCTATCTAGCCCCCCTATTAATTTTGATCCAATGGACCGATTTTCATGACACTTGGTGGAAATCTCTTGCTACTGGGACCGAGCTCCCGAGGATTGTTTTTGTTGCAAAGATTGAAAGTCCCGGGTTCGATTCCAGGAACTCCTTCGTATTTGATTTACATGAGAAATCTGAAATCTATCGCACAGGGTTTTTTTCTCGTGCACATTAAAATATCTTAGAATTGTAATATCGGAGCGGGATTTGTACTATTCTCTGAAAAAGGTAATGGAGATTCTAATTATTATCGTATAATATTGCTTATCGATTGTATTTCATCGAATTTGCAGTTTTTATCACCCATTACGAGACGACTATTGTTGGACTCAGATTCGATATAGTCTATTAGTTACATTCACGTGTTATTTTTGTCACATGGATAACATGAAATAAAATAGTGCAAAAATAAATCACTGTATTTTTAATGAGCTCTTTTTCTTCAGAATCACGGCATTCTGAGTCGCCATCCAATAGGAGATCACCCCTCATTTGTACGTTAATCCCTTTCATATCATTTCGATCCACCTGTCGCGCTTAATAAATTTGTTTTCTTCTGAACATTTCCGCAACCTTATGTGTGCATTCATATGATTAGAGATACAACTTCAGAGTTAGGGCGTTGTTTCAGAGTTATAAGAAATTGCTTTGCGATTTAAATAGGGAAAAGAAGAAGGCGAAGGAAAAATTTCTTGTTAATGTCATTTCTATGGCTAACGGAAACAAATTTTAGAAATTTATTAGGAGAAGGAGAGATAACAGGATGGATATAGCGTCAGTTAAAGATAGTGAAGGGGTGTTAGTCATCGACGATTACAGTAAAGCTAATGCTTTTAATGAATGGTTTACAAGCGTATATAGGAAACAATAAAATAGAATGGATAACTTAAAAACTCTAGAGCTGATAAATGACTCCTTAAACCGGCAGACATGCGAAAATACATCAGAGATAATACCCATTAGAGTCATGGATACAGACATTTTTAAAAAAATTAGGAATTTGAGGACAATTAAGCCAGTGGGACCGGATTTTATTGCGACTGACATACTGAAACTGGGTGCTACTGCCATGTCTCCCTACGTAACTCACCTATTCAATGTAACGATGAATAATCATGCCTTACCTAAAGACTGGAAAATGGCACATATTATACCCATTTTTAAGAAAGGAGAAAGGACGGTAGTAAAGAACTATAGGCCGGTTAGCTTAACGTCTGTGGTTTGTAAACTAATGGAGAAGGTAATATCAGACTACATACGGGATTGGTAGGTAAGGGATAAGTGGCTATTTAAAACTCAGCATGGGTTCAGGAAAAGGGTATTCCTGTGAAACCCAATTAGTGGGTTTGTGTCAAGACATTGCTGACTCATTAGACGAAGGGAAAGAAGTTGATGCTATAATCGTCGATTTCTCGACTGCATTTGACAGAGTGCCACACGATCTCCTGCAGTTGAAGATGGAGCAATTACCAATCGACGCAAGAGTATTGAACTGGGTTGCGAATTTTCGTACTGGAAGAACTCAAAGAGTGAAAATAGGTAACAGGTATTCAAATCAGACGAGTGCCATATCGGGGATTCCACAAGGTAGCGTCTTAGGGCCGCTGCTCTTCTTAATTTACGTCAATGATCTTCCAGACAAAATGAAATCCGAGATAAGACTTTTTGCGGATGACTGCATAATTTATAGGCAGATCGAGAGTGAAAGCGACCGTGACACCCTCCAAAATGATATCGACAAACTTTCAGATAGGACCAATACCAACGGAATGGACATCAATATAAGTAAATGTATGTACATAACATCACTAATAGGAAATTAGTGTCAAATAGGGAGTATAATTTTTTGGGAAATCCTATACCAAAAATAAAATATTTAGCTGTCTATTTATCAAAGGATCTAGGATGGGGATTGAATGTCGATTTCATAAAAAGGAAAGCTTTCAAAATGCTGCATTGGGTTATGAGGAATCTCCAAGGAAGCAGTCCAGCTACAAAGGAGAAAGCATACAAATATCTAGTTCGGCCGATATTGGAATATGCCTCCTTGGTATGGGATCCGCACGAAGAAGGGCATATCAGGAAGCTGGATAAGGTTCAAAGAAAGACGGCCAGATATGTATTGGGTAGGCACAGTAAAACGGATAGCGTGACGGAGATGCTAGAAATACTGGGCTGGGAGAGCTTGCAAAGGAGAAGGAAACGGAGTAGACTGGTTTTTTTAATGTAATAAATATGGAGGCAGCATGGAGTGAGTTACACAAGGGGGTGGAAGAACCATCTTTTAAAGGGGAAAATGATCACAATTACAAATTTAAGTGTAGAAAACAAAAAACAAATATAAAAAAATATTCATATTTAAACAAAACTATTGTTAACTGGAATGAGTTGCCTGCTGAGCTATTTAAGCCCTTCCCAAAGAGGGTAAATGTTTTAGGAAGAGATGTAAAGCTGTTTTGTGATTTTTCTGTGATGTTGTGATTTTTTTATTATTTCTCCTTTCTTTTTGAAACTTTTGAATTTTCTTATATGCAGTGATATTTCTCAGGAGTAATATTTTTGTTATGTCATTACTACAGATATTTTTATTGCTGTCCTATTGTTTGTCTTCAGATTTCGTTGTTGGAAGTGTGAGAAACCTGCGAGGTTTCCTTATGTTACCACCTGGCAGATCGCCAACTTGTAGCACTAAGTTGTTAAATAAGTAATATCGAATTTTCATTAAATCTATAAATAAATACTACTATTTAGTGATGTGTCCGCCCATTTTGGCATACCTTTTTTATCACTTATTCTTGTTAATGCTCTTCCCCCCAAAACAAACAAGACAAAACCTCGTCATATTCTCTGAAATACCACCGTGGATGGGACTGTGACACTTCGTAAGAGATTAAAAAAACCATGACGGAGGACGCTGAAAAATAAAAGAGGGGCGAATTTGGCGTCCTGTATGAGGCGCACAAAGAGAAGCGGAAGGATATGGAAGCTTCCTTGGACATGAAGACGACATCCTACAAAGCCTGGGACGTCATAAAAGACAATGTACGCGAGGGGAAAAAATGAAACGCGTCTTCCTTCAACAGTAAGGCAAGAGTTTTAAAAGTGATGACAGCGATTCAGAGGAGAGGGACGAGAGGATCCGGGACAGATGAGAGGAGGTGAAGGGTCAGAGGGAAGAGGGGATCGGTTTAAACGCCGTCTCGATGCGACCCTTACTGAAATTTTCATTGGCTTGGTCTTCCAGGAGGTAATGAGAGGTTGGAGCCGTTTCTGCTAATCTTTTATAACCCTCGTATAATCGCATCTATTTTATTATAAACGTGGCATTCTGAAAAAGTGTCTCTTTATGACCTGTAATCCATGTAAACGTTTCTTGGGTACAGGTCACGAAAGAGCGTTAGTTTTCGAGACGGGACATATTATCTCGTATAACTTTATGAAAGTTGGAACAAAATATCCATGTATAAATACTTCATCATGGTCGTTTTCCTTTTTTCCTTTAGAATTTTTGGCTTAAACAAACTAAATAAAAATAATCGAATATCAGAGTTCACGACGGAAATCATTTGCAGAAATCTTTGGTGCATAGCAAAAATTTTATAATTATCAAACAATCAAGAAGATATTTTGATTGGTTGTATTTGTTTTAGTTGGGTAGTAGTAGTAATTTATTTTGTAAATGCTTCGACGGCTGTGGTTATTTTGCACTGTAATCAACTGAACATATGTACACACAGAAGGGAGGAGGGAAACCCGGTGCCGGCTTAACCTACTCTTTGCGAAAAGCACCAAGGGGACCAACTGCTTAACGTCCCTTTTTTAACTGAGATTAATTTAAAGACGAAACTCACAAAAATTCAGTCATTTGCTAATTTTTAAAATATTTTGTTTAAGAACTAAGAGTAACCCGATGACTGGTCTTCATTTAAAAACATTTCAAGTTTTACCAAGTTACTATCGGTTAATCGCGTTCGTAATTTCCACTTAAGCGTCATAGTTTCGAAAGGCTTAAAAAAAAACGCAACAAAACTGCATGTTAATTACGGTCTAAGTCCGTTATCAGCGCTCTTGAACAAAATTTTTCAGTGCCATCTACAACCGTAATCGGGCTATTATTGAAAAATAATTGTTTCGAGGGACTGATTTTTCCCTTGAAAATAATTTTAAAACTCACACGATGCGTCCATTGAGACGGGCAGTTGTTTTTCACGACCGCAGACGTTTTTCTCTCATTAGCATTTTTATTGCAGCTTAAATTACGCGTCGAAAACGAATCGGTGCATTTTCGCCGGGGGAAAAAATCCCGCCTTTTTTCTCCCTCTGCCCCGTCATAAATCAAGCCCTCAACTTCACGTTCAAACAAAGCGAAACGTAAATATAAAAACAACGGATCCTGCGGACTATATTTTATCGCCGCCCGGGTGCATATCCTTTGACGCCTTTATTCCCTGAAATTAATAAAAAAGAAAATCTCCGATTTCCTTGCCGCTCTCAACAACCTTTATAGACACCGCAACGCTCATTTCCTCTCCAGCGCGCTCCCTTATTTTATACAAACCGTCCCCTTATATTCTCTCTCCTCCCTCCTCTCCCTTCAGCCACCCTTCCTTTTAAGCGGATAAAAGAAAAAAGAGGGAAAATATCTTCCGGTCGTTGCCTCTCCTTTCCGTTGCGGCGCTTTCAGCCTTCCCTCATCTCGCCCCCCACTCTCTACTTATTCCTCTTCTTCTATGCCCTTTGCCGTAAACGTACTTCTCCTCCCCCGCCCCTCCTCATTCCAGCTCTTCTCATTTAAGCATCCCCTAGAGAGGACGGCCTCGTCATTTCCACCCCTCCACTCTACCTTCTCCCTTACTCCCTTTCCACTACTCTCATTCAACAAACATTCTCGTAATACGCATTCCGCTACTTCTTCCACTCTCTCCCCATTGCAATTTCATACTACCCCTTCTCACAAAGCCGCGCCATCTATGTAGTTCGTTCCTCGTCCGCCGAGTGACGTCACTTCGCTGCCATCCTACTTCCCTGCTTAATCCTGTAATCTTCTCTCCGGCTTCTCATCATGGTTGGAACCATCCCTTGCAGAGCAGGTTTATTATTTTTGTGTCCCTACCAGCATAATTTCTTCGTATCACATACGTTTTTTTTAAATGACATGCATTTTTGCGTGCAATTGTTAGCGCCTCGAAATGAATTCAAAATCTTCGTTTGCGATTATATTAATGATATATGTATTTGTCGCCCAAATAATATTCCTAGTTGAACGAACCGGTTTATGCTGAAAAATGATGATGATTTCCTTTGTAGAATTATTTTGTGTGTTGTGACACAGAGCTAATTTTTCTATCACGATGTAGATGAGACTAAATGCAATATTATGCGTCATTTAATGAAACAGATTAAAGTTTTGTAATTATCACAATGTTCAATCTATAGTAATTTTAAAGATGGATTAAGCGGGAAAATATACATTTATTATTAATAGTTCCCCTGCTACTACGATGTAACAATTATTTTGAAAGAGCTTTTAAATCTTCACGGCGCATATAATCCAGGGCGCACGAGGCAATATGGGCGTCTTTTCCGTACCAAGGTTGCTCTGAAACCAGCTTCACTTCTTCCACTTCCTCCTTTAGCAATGCCTTGAAATGAACCGGACATCGACCTTTCACAGAGAAAAGGACGCTTTCTTCCCGTATCTCCTTGATAAAGGTAATCTTTGAAAAATCGTATTATTTATTTAGGAAAATCCCCAAAACAGCACAAAGTCCAAATTACATTGAGGCATAACAACAACAACATACAAACGATAAATAATTATTATAATAGGATTTCACCTCATCGTTCCTCATATCCCGATGGCATTGGTCCTTTTTAGTACTAAACTGTGCTTCCCTTTCTACCCCTTTAAGTATTATCTTTAACCGATGCTTTTCGTTAGGAATCTTTTCCACTAAATGGAAATCTGTGAAAGTTGTTCCTATATATAATACCGGTTCCAAATCCATTATTGCTAACTATTGTCCAATCTCCATCCTTCCCATTTTCTCTTCTGTGTTCGAAAAGATCATTATTATTCGCCTCTGTTACTTTACATCACCCTATATTTCGTCCAAGTAGCATGGTATTCTTCCCGGCCGCTCCTGTATAACTAACTTGGCTGTTTTTCAGAAACATACTATTGATGCAATGGCAAAGAAATCTCAGTTAGAACTGTATTTCTAGATCTTACTTAAGCATTTGATTCTTTAAACCACGAACTCCTTTTACATAAACTCCAACACCGTTTTGGTGTTCATGGTTGTTTTCTTAGCCTGATTTCCAGTTACTTAACTAATAGAAGACCCTGTGTTAGCATATGTGGTGCTTCCTCTGGTTGGTCAATGATATCGTCTGGTGTTCCTCAAGGCAGTGTTCTTGGTTATTATTTATTTAATTTATATATAATGACTTAGCAAGTTCGGTATCTCTCACTCAAGCTGAAATTATAATGTATGCGGATGACAGTAAAGTTTTCAATCAATTGACTCCCTCGCTGATTACATTTCCTTCCAGAATACGATTAATAATGTATCAAATTAGTGTAATTCCTGGAAATTGCGACTAAATTTCTGTAAATGCAGTGTTCTCTCTATCACTCTCCGTGAAAACCCCATTCTTTGGGATTATGCAATGAATGGAACTATTCTAAAAAGGGGGACTCTGCAGAGAGATTTAGGTGTCCTGACAGACAATAAACTTAACTTTTTGGAATACATTCACATGATGGAGAGAAAGGCCCTACCTCTTCTTGGCGTTCTTTACAGATACACAGAGCTGAGGAATACTGTGTCTTTGAGGACATATTTCTGCTCTATTGTACTTCCCGTAATTTCCAATTGTTCATCATTTTGGTCCTCATCTTGCATAACTAATATACTTTCCCTTGAGCAGATTATGATTTTTTAAATAAAAATTTCCAGAATACGTGTTCATTCACTTCGTTATGCTACAAAAGGTACAAGGTACGATAGCTATTGACAATCTCTATACCATTCTCCATAAACAAGATCTTTCTTTTCTCTATAACACTCTAAATTCTCATATTATTGCCCTGAGGTATCTTTTTTCAACATTCATGTGCTCCCTAGATCAACCTAGTAAAAACACATGCAGGGAGATACTCACGAAGTGAAGGGGAATGAAAAAAACCTGCTAAAATTCTAGATATATCAAAGATAAATATGAACGATACAATAACACATACACATTAGAAAGTGAAAAATCAACAATTATATGTTAAGTTAGGTGTGTGAAAGATTTTTAAGCCGCGTTGGGCGAGATGGAACTCGAAGAGAGAAGAAGGAATTGTGAATTTAGGAACGACAATATCCATTCATAGTTGAATGGAGGTACCTAAGATCATTCATTAATTACAACATATGCCTGAACTATGCTTATTATTCTATTTCATATAGATCTGTTGTGTGGGGTTTATCGATCTAGTATAGATGGCCATTGACCCTAGATAGTCGCAATCGGCCGGTTTTAAATTTGTTGTAGTTTTCTCCACGCTAATTATAGGCAAACATCCTTTCTCTCTTCATGTTGGTACAGCCCTAGTTCAATCCTGCCCGCCATTGTTAAAAATGCAATTCTGTTTATTCTGTGGAGTTATGCAGGATACGTGGGACGGCGAAATTGGATAGCGATAACTAAGACCAGAAAAGTTTAGGATGAAACCAACAATAGATAAAAATGGCGATGATTACGAGAAAGGTATCAAGAAATAAATGGGTAAAATCTTTCATTAAAACAAGGAAAACAGCATACATGGAATGCTACCCGTTGTAATTAACAAAAAAAAACGAACTGCGAGATCTTATGCGATGCACTTTATTTGGACTAATGGCGCAGGGCGGAACCGGATCGTTGAACTGGAATGTGCACGACGCGAGCGAGAAAGTTTAAGATACTCTCTAAGGTCTGCGGCAAGGACTATGAACATGGAAGTGTAATGGTCTTAGAAATGAATGGATTTTACAGCGGCGGGGATCTGAGAAAAAAAATAATGCTTATTGCTAAAAAGAAAGGAGCTGACGGAATTATGCTTCCGCTAAAGAACGGGTGAGCGCTTTGGGAAATGGAGAGTTTGGTAAGTTATCGAAAAAATACGGAAAATTAGATAAATGTAGAGCGTGATATTAATTCAACAACACACCTTCAGATGATAAAGGAAGAATCCAGAGGAAGAAATACTATGCAGACGAATCACATAAATCGTGCAGGAGGAAAACAAAGTATGGATATCGATCTGCATCAACACATCAGGAAAGTGGGTATGTGTGTATTGCTTATTTTTTAACAAAAATCTTCATTTGCGTCTGAATAACATATTATTACTTATAGGAATCAATTTAAATTTAGGTTTTTTATCTTAATTTATGCATCGTTATAATAGAATTTTCAGCATTTATCACATCTACATGTTACCCTGCAATTAACCAATCTGGTGGGTGGCAGGGGGTGCACTGCATCGAGGCCTACCTAGCAGTTATTACTCGCAGATATGTCTTCCCTGTTATGGTCTCGTATTGTTCTCGGAAAGAATGAACCTTTATAACGTTCTGTCCTACAATCTATCTCACGTATCTCAACGACATGATCGTTTTTACCTATGTGCGTTGGAGCCTCGTTTATTCGCACTACAACCTCTGCTGGGCATTCTGATCTATATTTCTCTAGAAGCCTTAACCTTGAATACATTCTACGGTCTTCCAGAGATCTCCATTTTAAGTCCTTCAATAATGACCTGACGCTTTCCATATGTTCGTACTTTTCTTTATCAAATCTGGCTGCTCTTCGCTGTACTATTTCTAACTTAATTATATGGCCCTTCTCATACGGGTCCCATATACTGGTGGCATATATTCCACCTGCGGTCTAACTAGTGAAAAATAACACGCTTCGCTTATCGACTTCGTACTCGAAACCTATTTCTCTATTCTTACTTCTCCAGAACGATACTGCCGCACATTTCCTGTGATTAATTTCATTTTTCCATTCCTTAAATCACGCGGATATAATGTGTCAGTAAGTACGTACATGGAGTAGTTGACATTTTTCAGGTCTTCCTAAGCATTTTTGCTTTTAATATAAGGCTATTGCTGAAATATGTCTGTTTAGTTACCCCCAAAAAATCTCTAGTGACATTCGAAAGCCGCAAAAACACAACTTCGTATCGCTGTATAATTTATCTAGCTGCTAATAAAAAATAATTTCTGCAAGTAAATTTCCCATGCCTCTATGAATAATTTAGAGCGAGTCTACTTTGAAATATTTATTGTTTTCTTTGTTCTCCTTCGATGATCATTGAAACGTTTGCTGCGTTTTCCAAAACAGGTGCTAATGATTCAGTCTGCTTTCCATTACATCATTCCATAGTCAAAATATTTTTTATTATTATTTTGATTTCCTGTAATTATCTTTTTATCCGTTGCTTTCCTTATATCTTCTTCCACGGCATTTTATAATACTAAAAAGTCATGTCCAATTAATTTGTTTAAATTTTCTCTCTGTTAATTTAAAAGTTGGAATGCATTATCTTCGGTACTTTCTTCAGTGTTTTCGTAGCAAATGCTTCCATTTCGATAATATGCTTTATCATATAATTAATCTCTCAAATAACGTTCCTTTATTTATTTTTAGGCGCGTTTCGCTTCCAGCATAAGCGCCGATTAGCGTCGGTTTGTCCGTCCGTCCGCATGTTTTTTCTAGGTTTTTACCGAACGGATTTTTATGAAATTCGATATTAAGGATTGATAGTCAAAGATAATAAGAAAAACAGAAAAATAAATCACCCAAGCCAATCAGAAGTACCACTTTACTGGTGACAAAAAATGAACTTTGCGTTATATCTCGTAAATGTTTGGCCAAATTAAAATATTTTTTAAATGATCTTGTAAAACTAGTAACGTATAGTATTCATTTTCCTATACATTTTTACTGTAGTAGTAGCCGTTATCAAGAAAGTTGAACAAGAATATCATAATACGCTTTCAATTTAGAAAAATTCATATATAGCTACCTAATTGTTGTCAACGTAAATAATCTTATTGGTTACTGAAGTAAATAAGATCTGCTATAATTACAAAACGTCTAATTTCTTACATGTGCATGACAGATTTTGTAAGTGGAAGGAAATAGATTGTCCACAGCAATGAAAAGAACATAAACGTAAATATTATAACTATCTACTGAACTCAAGTGAGGTATGTTTTTAATAATTTTCGATTGTTTGGTTGATTAAAACTGATTAGAAAATAAATCACTATATATATATTTTCCTGGAATCATTTCAGATACATCGTTCTGCAGTATTAATCATTAAAATTACGTAATATGTTTACTGACAGGGGAGGGGGAGAAGAAATTTTTGATAGACAGATACAATCGGGTCGTGGTGTTTTGCTATTTTATGGTGCGTGTTCGGTCAAATTATATCGTATAGTTTCAAATATTCCATCGCACGAAGCGCGCGCATTTGTGATACACTGTACACTTTCCTAACTTGTTTTGAAATTTTGTACAATCATATCCAAAACAATTACTTAATCATCTTCACGGATTAGTATAATGGGTCGATTGAATAAGAATTAAGCAAATGCTTAAAGCAAACAGTAAAAGCAAAAGCATTTGCTTCACATTGAGTGAATAAAAGTTTGCTTTTGCTTATAAGCATTTGCTACTCAGTTTTAAGCAAATGCTTAAATGTTACAGAAGAAAGCTCTTTGAAATTCTTCCCTCACTTGTTTTTGTTTACATTTAAAGTTTTACATAGTTGAATTTCAAACTAAAAACATAAATGTATTGGGTAATATTTTTTTAAAAGTTAATTAATAATTTTTTAACTATTTCTTTTATAACTGAATTCGATAATATTACAAATCATGGGCTTATTTTATTCAATTTGTTATAATAATTTTATCCAGTCATTTACCTTTATAGTGATTTCGGACGCCACAAATTTTACTGTCTTACATACAGTTGTGCATTGTACGTGGTGATCTTCCCCGACTCCTATTTCAAATCCGGGATCATTTAAGTGCCTTAAAAATATTTCTATCTTCTGTTATCTCTTGATATTCTCCGAGTAACAGATTTCTTCAGATAAATTTTTATAACTGTTGGTTGTTGAAACTTTTCTCGTATTTTTTAACCGTCACCGTGAACTGCCATATTTATACTTAGGATCAATTATCATGAAAATAGAGTACTTAGAAATATCTTAGGAAGCCCTTTGCCTCACTTAAAAAAATATAAGCATAGCATTAAGCAAAAGCTCGGTTTTATTCACACAATTTTAAGCAAATGCTTAAGAAAAATCCGAAAAATAAGCAAATGCTTATTCTTTCTAGCAAAAGCAAATGGTATTTGTTTTATTCACCCCAAACCAAGCATTTGCTTAAAAAGTGATAGAAATCTTAATCATAAGCATTTGCTTATTTTTTATTCACTCGACCTTTTCTTTTGCTAGAAAGAATAAGCATATGCTTATTCTTAGGATTTTTCTCAAGCATTTGCTTGAAATTTTGTGAATAAAACCGGGATTTTGCTTAATTCTTTAAGCATATGCTTATGTATGTTTAAGTGAAGTAAACGGATTGCTAAGATATTTTGAAATATGTACTCTATTTTCATGATAATTGATCCTAAATACAAATTGATAGGGCAGAATTTATGATGACGCGAAAAGTCTAAAAATACGAGAAAAGACGAGTTTCAACAAACAACAGTTATAAAAATTTATATAATCTCTGAAGAAAATGTGAAGCATATGTAAAATCTGTTTCTCGAAGAATATGAAGAGAGATGTGGCGGAGTACTGTCTTCCAAATAGAAGGTGGAAATATTGTTATGGTACTTAAGTGATCCCGGATTTCAAATAGGAGTCAGGAAAGATTATCACATAGATATACCGCACAAGTGTATATAAGACTGAAATTTGTGGCTTCCAAAATCATTATTAATGGCATATGACTGGATAACATTCCCAAAGACAACTACAGAAATCACGGAAGATAAATTTAAATTGAGACAGAAGTTTAAATTTCCTGGTGTAATTGATTGTACTCATGTGCAAATAGTAAAACCGAGTCATTTTGGAGATAAATAGAAAAGGTTTTCCGTCCATAAATGTTCAGGCGACTTGTGATTCGGATTATATTTTCTCTAAAATTTCTTTAAAGTGTGCATATTCGTTGGCCAGGTCCTGTGCACGATAATCATATACTAATACTATAACTAAGTAATTGAATAAAAATGTACCCACGATTTGTGATACCATTTAATTCAACTATAAAAGAAATAGTAAAGAAAATTAATTAATTAACATCCTAAAAAATATTACACAATATGTTTATGTTGTTAGTTTGAAATTCAACAAATACATTAAATATAAACAAAAACAAGTGAGGGAAGAATTGCAAAGTGCTTTTTTCTGTAAAATTTAAGCATTTGCTTAGAACAGAGTAGCAAATGCTTATAAGCAAAAGCAAACTTTTATTCACTCAAAATGAAGCAAATGCTTTTAGCATTTGCTTATGCTTTTAGATACTTTTGCTTTTGCTGCTTGCTTTAAGCATTTGCTTAATTTTTTATTCACTCGACCCATTCATCCTGCCCTGGTACCCAATGGTACTCATAAGTACTATGAATTTTTAAGTGAACAAACCCAAACCTGGAGGATCATTTTAAACAATTACTTAAGTAATTGTTCAAGTAAATTATATTAACTAATACTTCGGTAAGTTAAAATTTTTAATGTTGATTTTTATTAAGATAACCTCAAAACATTATATGCGTATTTATGGTTTTCCTAATCCTTCGTCCAAATTTTTATTAATGAAAAAACCGATAATTTATTTGTTTAAATTTACTTAATATGTTATTTCACTATTTTAATGCATTGCTTTAGTTCCGTTAATAAATTATAATCATTTCGTAATTATTTCAATTTTGATTATATCTGATCGAATATTAGTTTTATTCAAAAGCGTCCTGCTCAACTTTTTTTGAAGTTTCCTTCAGATTAATTCTCATCCAGGCTCTCTTAATCCTGCGATGATTTTGCCTTCAAAAACATTTAGTTTCCTCTACGCTCCCTACATTACCCTCTCGTTTTCTTCCATTCAAAAAGGTGAGCTTTTGTGATGATTACTCTCTCGTTTCCGCCTCGGTTAACTAATCTAATTACTCACGCGTGGCGTCATGTATAGTTTGTATCCTCAGCGACGCGTAAGCTACTCCGCGGCCCGGGTTTCGGACGTCCTTATTTCACTCCGGCGCGGAGGCAGGACCCCATTGTATTCTTCAGCCTTTGATGTTCTGGAGTCTAGAGCGCAGGGACGCCAGAAATATATAATCAATCGCGTCTTTCTTTCGACCCGTTTTTGTCTTTTCCTACGTTCTCTTTCTCTTCCTTTGTTCTCATTCTCCCTCTGTCTCTTTCGCAGTTTATCAAAGGCACGTCTCCTCTATACGTCTTAGTATTACCTTTCCCAACACACTCCATTTCTCCCGATCTCTCTCTTCCTTTGTGTGTCCCTATAGCATTGTACTCTCTCTCTCCTTTCTCTCTGCCTCCATTTCACGAAGTCACCCACTTCCTTATCTTTCCAGGACTCGAATTTCTGTCGCTCCCAAGGGAGGACGATTCTATTCAGGGACATCCCCTGACGTCATTGTCTTTCGTGCCCTCTCTCCTTCTCTCCTAACTCTCTCCGTCTGTACGCTTCCCTTTTTCCTTTCTCTCTCTCCATTTCTTCTTCATTCATCGGTATATCTTTTATTAACAGCTCGGTAATTTTTTCATCACTCTCATACAAAATTCATTCCTACCTATTTCAGGGCTTTTGTATCTTCTTCGTACAAAGTACCAACTTTCCGTGCGCTCACTATATCCGAACGATTATTTATTTTTTTAAAATTCATGTGCCATCTATTATTACACTCTTTGCGTTCAACGCTGACAAGGGGAGACTACGTACCTTGGGTCGTCGATTTCGACAAAACATTTTTGGGTGGTAGAGTACTTAAAATAAGAAGACCCGTGTATCGGCTTTTGATTGAATGGGGCTTAGTTTCGGCAGAATCTTTTTTCTTTTCACAGGATTAACTGCGGCTGGATAAAATGCAATAATATGCTTACAATGCCGAGCAGGTGGGTTGGGTGAGTGGTTACCGTACTGGCTTACGAATATTTTGTCACGGGTTAAAATACCACGTCATACCAAGTTTTTTTTCGTTTAATCCATTTTATCATTTATTATTTATTGTATTATTATTTATTTATTAACTTTATTATATTATTATTTATTTATTATAATATTATTTATTTACTTCATTA
Source organism: Tanypteryx hageni (assembly GCA_028673005.1). NCBI lineage: Eukaryota > Metazoa > Arthropoda > Insecta > Odonata > Petaluridae > Tanypteryx > Tanypteryx hageni. Next base: position 48,050,150 of record CM054117.1, read on the forward strand.
AAATCGATGCACTAGAGCGTATTGGTAGATATTTCGATTCCTTATTCTTATCCCTTCTCTTATTTTTCCGTTCCCTCTCCTCTTCTTTTCCGATCCGAAAATTGACTTTTTATTTATTTAATTATTTATTTACAATGCAATTAAGTGCTAGGCCTGGTGGCAAGGTCACTAAAACAATAAAAAGTATATAACAGGTGAAACATAAGCATGATATGCTAGATAATATATAGGAAAAATATAACAAAAAAGGACTGATGCACCATTAAACTCTGGATTTGATTGTTTTCGAAATTCAAGGTTTAACCGTAGTCTTTCCATTATCTTTTTTCCTCTAGTCAGGGCCGTTCTCTTAATAATTATGTGAAAACAAATCTACCGATACTTTTCCCATTATTATTAAGCAAATTATATATAAAGCGTTGACTGCCAATAAATTTTATTGATGATAACTTTACATGTTGAAATTATTAATTGTTCTAACTAATCCGTAATATAGTTAAAAATTAAAAACATTAAACTTGTGCATTATTCACTAAAGTCTTTAAAAATTAATTTGAAATAAAAATTTTTTAATATTAAACTTGCGTATTTTCAAATGGCTTTTAAAACTAAAGACAATGATTGTTTTCTATTATTTGATAGACAATACACATTTTCTCTCATTAGTTTTGTTTATTTCAAACCATTCAGTGCCACAAGTGCATTTTCAATGCAAGCCGTAGTTTGATTTAATATTTTGGAATAGTTTTATGATTTTACGATGAAATTCCTATAATTCAAACAATTATCTTTACCAAGTAATGCTTGCTAGGTATCTACAAGTCTTAATGGATCCATTCAATCGTAAATGTCTTCTGCGAGAATCTTATGGTCTCCACCTTGCCCATATAAATTCTTTTTATCAATCGATATTTCACTCACCATTTGATATCCTCCTCCAAGCTTGTGGATCCCATAATCTCTCTCCTCCGTTCTCCACCAAAACCTCTCTTCCATTTCAATCGGTCTTCTCCCCTTCCTCGTTCATAGCAATTCGCTCGCTACATTCCTTTCACCCCGTACTCTCTTTCACTCTCTTTTCTAACCCTCCTTAAGCTATCTCCCACTTATGCCATACTTTCGTATAACATACACACTCTCTCCCTTACCAACCACACCCACCATCTGTGACTCGAATCATGACACACGCAATATCCGCCCTTCTCTCTCTCTCTCTCTCTCTTTCTTTCCCTCCTTTTCCTCGTCCTTACCTTCATCCCTCAACACGACCGCATCTTCTGTTTACCACATATTCCCAAGAGATTGTTATCTGTTGCCGCACTCTTCCTATCTCTCACCGATCCCATTTTCCTTTCTTTTTTGTCTCATCTTTTTTTATCCCATCCCATTAAACAATACCTCTCTTCCTCTCTCTCTCTCTCCTTTTGCCTTCTTCACTTTTCTTCTTATGCCCCAGTGACCTCTCCTGTCCATTTCCTTAGCGAAACCCTCCCGTCGTTCATCCCCTCTTCCGCTTCGGGGCTTCCTTCTTCCAACTTCTCAAAGCACGTGACCTGCGTACCACAAGGAGTATCTCGGTCGGTCAGTTGAGGAGAAACGAAGGGGAACTTACGTTATATTTTTCCTTCCTCAGGCCGACTGAGGGCGTTTTTCTTCCGGATTCGGTTTCTGTCGAGTGATATACGCATGTTTTCTTTGTCACAGGAGGGTCGGCTGATTTTAAAACGACGAAATAAAGAATACACACACACACATATATATATACATATATATATATATATGTATAATTTTGTTATTTTACTACATGCTTCACAAATATGGGACGAGTCGTTTACTCGTGATAAAAAAGTTACATGATCGCGGCCATAAATAACTAGCATAGCGATTGTTCTCTTTCATATGTTTCTGCTTTTCAGTGTTGTTCGAACAGCGCAGCCACTCGTCCCACTTGTTCGTCATTTGTAGAAATCATTTTCACTCACACCCACACACATAAACACATATATGATTGGCAACCGGATGTTTTATACTTACATACTTATATTTACAATACAAGTAAAAGATATATTTTCTCAATTCATAGCGATTATTGTGCACAAAGAATTAAACGAAAGTAGAGCCTCTTCACTTTAAATACATATATAGATATAATATCTCTTAAATAAACAGCGTGAGTCTTTAAGAAGCACTTAATTCGGCACTCGAGGCTAACGGCGTGAAAAAAATAAACGCGGGAATTTTTTTTGTTCACACCGAGTTTAGATAGGGAGCCGTGTGGTCGTGGTGGATTCGCAGCTATATCAAGCGCGGACAGTTTTTATTTTTAGTCACATTTCCTCGGTCGCGTAATGATAATGTGTTACGATGCTTAGCATTTTTCCAACGCTGGAAGTTGGGGGAATTTATAGTCCGGCACCATTTATCAACAAACAAGAGAAGATATAAAAATTAATTTTTATAACCAACGTTTATATAGTTAATACTTTAACATGAATAAACTTTATAATATAATTATGATAAACTTTCTGCTTGCATGGGCGTAAAAAGTTGCAGAAGTGTCTAACAGCTGTTGAGTGATTGAGGTCTCTATATTTAACCTTTAATCGTTTAACAATTGAGAGAATGGCAGACAGAAGTAGAGAACTCAGGGGCAAACATAAGAATGTTTGGTATATAATTAGTAAAAAGTTTGATAGTATCTTTTGTTTCATTAATGAAAATACTGACTTATATATTCATTATATTATAATATTATATATTGCTTAAAATCAACGAAAATATACTGCTAGTTCAAAGTAATTTAGCTAGTACGAGTGAAACTGTTGAATATTTCATATTTTAGTCACCTAAATTAAATGATAAAAATAATAAAAAATTCTTTTCCTTACATCACATCAACCATCCATATAAAACCACTGTATAAGTATAGTTAACTGAAGAATTGCTAAGCTATAACACAACACTTTAAAATGTTTCATTTAAATTGTGTTCAAATTAATATCCGTTACAACAGCATTACCTATCTTAAATAGTGAATAAAGATAAAAGGTTTTTAAGATAAATAAAAACATACTATCAATAATAATTACGATAAATAAAAACACAATTATTAGCAGAAATATCCCTTCAAAAAACGTAGGAATGATCGTATCAATACAAATTCACATTAAAATAAAGAGACTTTACATCACCGCCAAAAATGACAATAGTTTGTTTAATCTCGTTGATATGATGGACGCCTGTAATTTAATCTATCTTCCAACACGAATTCAAATTAACATTTATCGCAGCGCCAACGCTTACAAGGAGAGAACATGGTGGTGGGATCACAGACTTTTATGAAACTTGGTAGGTACATAGCTCTGGAGTCCAGAATCACCGCAAACCCCCCTTTTGGGGTATACGGTTGATAGTTTTTCCGAAAATCGCGATTAAATAATGCAATATCTCGTCAACTGGTATACATTTCTTAATGCACGTTTAATTGATCAAGTTGCATATTCTTCATTTATCTCGGCACAAGCTACATCCTGTATTGATGCTTATGACATGGAAAGGATCCCTGAAAATATTTTTGCGAAGACTTCCTCTGAATACTTAAAATAGACCCATTAGGCGGAGGTATGTCAGGCAAAGGATCGTTGAAAGTATAAAAGAAAATGAACTGGTGAGAAGTCCGTTAAAAGTACAATAATATAAATAAATAAATATATCTTTTATGAATCCCTCAGAATTTTGGTTAATTGATTAAAAACATTAATAATCTACAACCACTAATCAACATCGAAGGCAATGATGGGGAGAGTTATAAGGGAAAAATTCATTTGCTTATGCATCGAAAGGTAACGGAACTTTTGTTTTATGTTTCATTCCCATAATACGATCGTACATCTCACGACCGATGGCGATAGCACAATCAAAAATCTCCTGACTTATGTGATCAGAAATTAGAGACTTTCTGCTCGACGCATAAGTTTCTTGCTCACTTGCTCGAGTTTCTGTAAGTGAATGCGTTGTCTGTGAGCCTTCTTACACAAATCTACTGGCAATTTGTGTGTGATCTTTGGATCTTTGTTTGTTTCGAGTGACTTTTACGGAGCTATTTTTCAACGAACAAGCGAAAGTCGAAGAATATTTTTTTTGAGTCTACGATTCTAGTATTTTTATTGATTTTCGTTATTTTTCGAAATATCTTGTACATCGGTCAACCTTTTACAGTTTGTCGAAAAATTTATTTCTCCGTTCAACTGCAGACTTGGAACTTTTAGGATGGTAACTTTGCGAGATCCATCATCGGCAAGATGTATCCCGCCGATCGATGATGAAAATTCGGGGAAATCTCCGCCTTAACGGGCTTCTCACCAGTTCATTTTTTTATACTTTCAACGATTCTTTGCCTGATATACCTCCACATAATGGGTATACTTTAAGTATTCGGAGGAAGTCTTCTCAAAAATAATTTCAGGGATCCTTTCCATGTCATAAGCATCAATGCAGGATGTAGCGTGTGCCGAGATCAATGAAGAATATGCGATTTAATATTGCAAACAATGCTGAGAAAATCGTGCGTTGAATTAATTGAGAAAAAATCCGGACCGCCGCCTAACAACATGCAAAAAATATAAAAATGTGAACGTGGCTGCCCAGTTAAATTTTAATGCGAAATACGAAAAAGGATTTGTAAAAAGAAAATCTATCCAGGAGGGAATCGAACTCGCTCACTCACGTTCCGGCCGCATCCACTGTACGCTCATCGTCTACAATTACCTGATCAATTAAACGTGCATTAAGAAACTCATGCCAGTTGACGTGAAATTGCATTATTTAATCGCGATTTTCGGAAAACAAACTCTGCCGTATAAACCCAAAAGGGGGGTTTGCAGTGATCCTGGACTCCAGCGCTATGCACCTGCCAAGTTTTATAAAAAACCGTGATCCCACTGCAATGTCTTCTCCTTGTTAGATCTGGTGGCCGAGATGATTAAATCACTCGTCTTACGCGATGATTATCTATATCTCAGATGAGGTGGTTCGGATCCTGCAAGCAGCTTTGGCTTTGGATTTTTTCGGACTAGACGGGGTTTAAATTATATATATATATATATATATATATATATATATATATATATATATATATATATATAATTTCTCCTTTACATTTATAGATGTATGAGTTGCAGGGCATATGGCTAATGAGAAAATATACTTGTTATTGCAGTCAGAATTATTTATTATGGAGTACTACTGAGGAGTACTAGTATATAGAGCAGCAATTTAGCCAAACAAAATGATAATCCGATCTCGCCAAGGAGTACATGTCACTCGAATTCATTTTATTAACGAGGTTGCCTAAAAGCTTCGCAATTAGTCTCATATTTTTTTGAAAACTTCGCATACTTCAAGGGGGAATAAACCGATAGAATTATAGAAACGAGTAGGTGTCACGACACTCTTACGTCGTTTTCCGTAAGCGTTTCACTTATCTCGCTTTCTAGGTAATTTACTAACAGGCGAGACGGTAGTTAATTACAGAATTAATGGAACGAATCCGGAGATTCTGAAGGAAAGTCTCCTTACAACTTTGTAACAAGAAGCGGAGGATAATACATATTTAACCTTAAAGATGGCACGTACCATTTTGGGAAACAAATCAAAAACATCTTGACACAATAAATTAATCAAATTAAGATGGAAAACTTCCTGCCATTCTTTCTCTCGCTCTACCTCCCTTTCAAGATAATTATTTTTTAAAAACTTGCACAGAAAAATCATCGCTCCAGTGTCCTCGGCACGTTTTTAACCCGATTTGGCGATTTTATAATCTCCTCTCGGTAATTCCATGTCCATAACATTTATCTGATAATTTTTTAGAAAAAAAATAATGGTAAAACCCGTCTCGAAACTTCCATGAAACAGCTTCAAGAAACCTCTCACTTTCTCTCCCTTTTTCATTTTTTATGCTAATTGCCCATTTTCCTTTCTCTGACAGGAACCATCTCCTATGATGACACCATCCTCTTAATGTCGCTAAATATTTTACCTCTTGCGTATCCACAAGTCTTACAGTTCGCTTTTATTGCCTATGCTCTTTCACTTTTGACTTTTTTGCGACTCTTCAAAAAAACTTTCCTAATCTCGATTATTATTCGTATACTATAACAAGTAAAACCTCGATTACTCGTGATCCGATTAGCCGGGAGGATGATGTTTTTAAGTAGGAATTTTCCTGATAACGACCATTCAGATCTCACTTTTTCATACACATGGCCACGGCGTGAATTTAATACTTTTTCGCTCATAAAGAGCCCTCCAACGGAAAATATAATAAGCTCGATTGCTTTTATTTTAGCAAGTTTACTGTATAATAAGTGAACCTCAAGATTTCATATAGTAATTGCACTTTTTGCATCGCCTTAATCCGGATGTATGTGCCTTGTGTTGTACGTAAATAAATTTGTACAGAATTTCAGAGATATCTTAAGATATTTTGCATTAAAAATTTCATACACACACACATACATATGTATATACAGGCATATAATAGTGTAGCTTCATTTCCTGCCAAAATTGTCGGGTATGCATGAATTAAGTATTGAATTAAAAATAAAAATACCTCAAATTCTCCTTCCTCTCTCCCATTAAAATGCAGCTATCTCTTTCTGCGTGATATTATTATGTAATTGCACACACTCTCATGCCTCTGGATCTTATACCGTTGGTGGTGTACATATTTGTGCGTAACTGAATAACACGTGGCATAGTACATTATTTAGTATGCATATTGATATTTACGTATGCGTATATTATTCTTCCTACTCCGTTTTCTTGCTAATATATTTAAGCGATATATTGTTGCCACCTGGCCCTATGGCCAAACTGTAACATTGTGTAATACTAATAATAAAAAAATATCTACATATGTATATATCATTCTTCGTACTCCTTCTTGGTCTTGGTATTCGCTTAAGGACGATGATATCGGTAATCCAATCTTCTTTCCTCTCGCAATTCAGCCTAACTCATCTCCAAAATCCCAATTTACCCGCCATCATCCTTAATTTACTCCGTTGTGTTTCTCTGTCTCTCCCACTCTCCTCTACGTCTCTCGCTATGCGATCATTCCATTCCTTTATTCACTGGAGAAACACCGGCATATTTCGATCCTCCGCTAATGGGATTGGCTCGCTTATTTATTTCGCTTTCTCCCGCCGAAATTAATTTGTTTCGGAATCGAGTACGAGGAGATGATGAAGAATGAGCACCCTGAAAAATTGTTTAAAGAAATACCTGTCTCCATTCATTAAAATGGTTCTTGATGCAAGCGTCCGATAAGATGGAAGATATTTCTCTTTCTCGAGTAATAATCCGATGAATTCCGTTCGGACAAATATTTTCGAAAACTGAGCAAACCTTGATGGAACGAGAATCATATCGTAAATTTAATTTGATTTCACCTAATGAGAACATGAGAAGAGCCGTCATAATACGAAAGTCAGCTGTCCATAAATCGCTTTAGCGTCTTAATCATACTAAATATAACTAGAGAGCCTGTTACCTGCTTCGCATTTACAACAGTTTTCATTTGTTCATTAAAAAATATATTATTGTTCGTCATTTGCTTTCAAATGTTATAATACTTAGTTATACCAGCAAAACCTTTGAAATCGTAAATTACGAAAAGAATTTCCCGCTAAACAACATTATCTGTCACTATCTTATCATTAGCTGTCTTTCCTGTCGAGAAGTAGTTTCGATTTAGATTTTTAAACACTTTAATTTTACAGATGACCTAAAACTCCGTAATTAAAAATCAGCAAAACAGTTTATAATGTTTTAAATTTTATGAACTAAAATCTTTTGAAATAAATCTTAAAGGAATAAGAATATAAAGGTTTTAAGGAAAGTAATAATTACTTACCATTAAATAAATTAAAGAGGAACTCGTTTTAACTTAGTCCATAATTTCTCTTAAAAAATGTTAAATGTTAATTCTTAAAACATATTTTTGAACTATATGGAGGGGTTGTGGAATTTTTTAATTCCGAGTTCGTTCTATTGCATTCAAGCTATCTCTATTGTAATGAATTTTAAAATGCAAATATGAAAAGTCATACACCAATCTCCATTGGTTGGCATCTACTCTAAAGAGATGCTATTATTTATTTGCCGTTTTGTTGAGCACCCAGTTCCATTGGGAAATGTCAGAAGAGTTAAATTACCAACGAACGGGTATTACAAAAATGGAACAGTAAGGAAGATACAAAGAAAAATTAAGAGAAAACACATACGTGATATAAATGTTCTTACGAATAGTAATGTAGATAATCGTTTGTGTTAATGGTAATGCTTCCGGTAAGTATGTGTCCGAACAAAATAAAACGTACTATGTTTATACTCGTTGCTACGAACAACAATAATAGTTTGTTTATATTTGTTGCTACAATTAAAGTTCTGGAAAGGTACATTGCAGTAAGAAAATATTCTAGGGACCCATTGCAGTACTTCCTGCAAACATCTAGAGAATCTTGCGTGAAGTAACCCCATGCGATAGTTCCTATGACAAAAAATTGTTGTAAAGAGTGTTATTAGTTGAACCCCTTTTATTGCCCCTCTTAAAATAATTACATAGCTCACACCATTTTCATAACCAAAAGCACATACCTACATGATTTAGACTACCGGTACACAATATTTTTTGTTTTGTTCAATATTTTTGATGGTACAGCATATCGTATGTTCTCTGGTTTGCTTAATATTAAGTTATCATTGCACCAGCCACGCGTCAATATCGAAAGAATTTAATCACAAACATTATCATTATAGTAATTTGCTTAAACTGCACATTAAAACTTGCAAACGAAACGATATTTTCAATGCATGCGTGAAATATCTTTCTATTTGAAATTTTAAGTTGTCCATTATTACAATGTAAGTAAAAGGTAATAGATCCTTCACCGTAAAATAAGGAAAGAGAACACTCACGCACGCGCTGCAGGTCTCCGGAAAGATCGTCGTAGCACCTAATTCTTCTGAAGAAACACACACACACACTCCAAGGAGGCACTCACACAGTAGACTCGAACCAAATATATTTAACTAGACACCGATATTTCGACAGCGACGCTGTCATCTTTAGTAGTGTCGGTCGCCCCTGAAGATGCCCACTTAGTGGGCGAAATGCATTGGATTTTACAATACTTTCGTTTTTTGGCTAAAGGAGTTCACGCTGCTAAAACATTTTTACATGTATCAAATATTAAAGCAAATATTTCAAAATAAAGTAAGTGACAAGAGTAAACACCCACTTTCGGTTGACCGACTTTTACCAAAAACTAATCAGTTCTTGTGACTGTCATAAAACTGTTAAATACAAAATTTCGCATTGAACTGATTAATAGTTTTTGAGTTAGAGCACCCACAAAAAAACTGCCACATACACACACACAGACATCATCTTGAAAATGGTTAAAACGTGTTCAGAGGACCTCAAAATGTGTATTTCCGTTGAAATCTCGAAATCGATTTTTTCATGAAAACAATACTTTCCCCTATACTACGTATGGAGAAAGTAATAAGATTGAAGATTGATATTCGATTATTTTTTGCATGTTTTTCAGTAAAAGAGAACGTGTTGCTAGAACCATTTTTCAATTTTAGCTTTAGTCATTGTATTTCCATTGGTTTAAATACCGTCCATTTATTCGGAACAAATACGAAATTGATCCGTTAATATTATTGCTATTGATTAATATATTGGAATTGTTTCATATTTTGTTGTCGTATTTGTTGCGAATTGTGGAATTCTACAAAGTTAAGGCTTCCCTAGTGAATCATGTGATGATTTATTAAAAGGAAGATTGCCAGTCGAGAATAACGAGAAAATATTAACTCACTTCGTTTTTTACAATTTGCTACTTATCGTGTTAGTTTTATTTATTTTATTGTTATATTTACATTTGCGGTGACATTTAAAGCTATTCGATTCCACCAATCGACTAAAATGACTATATTTTACCTTCGCTTTTCATCGAGGATATCAGGATCTACAACAGTGGTCGGCAACCTATGGTACGCGTGCCAAAAGATGGCACGCGAAGAGATTTTACATGGCACGATATTTTAGGAGAAATACAAAAATTTGTATTTAAAAGAGTTTTTCTTTGATTTCGCTTGGATTTCGTATTGTAATGATACCGCATTATATTGTTAAAACTAGCTGAATTACCCGTTCTTCGCACGGGATATTTCATCAATGCATCTCCTAAAGGGTCAGAGCTAAAGAAGGGATGCACCCAAGAGCTGTCTGTAATATGCCTCGTAAAGTTTATTAACATCCGATAGTCGCGAGTGAATACTCTTTGGTTATGAGAGTGCCTCTTTATAAACTACTTTGCGAGTCTTTGCATCCGTGGCACAGATTAAAAGATCCTTGCTGCTACTCACCCTGGAGCAGGCTACGCAGAGTTGTCCGCGTGAGAAGCAGCTGGATGTCAAATCAACGCCTGCAATGCGGAGGGTCTGGCCTTGTGACTTGTTAATTGTCATGGATTACGAACGGTGTCAGGGGAATTCGGGGGATGAAAACTGAATCGCCTTTACCGCACCCTGTTAGAATTACTGCTTCTACCACATATCTATGGAGGGCTTTTACCTGCAGCCTTGTTCCATTACATAGCTTTGGAGCTCTTAGGTTTCGCATGAGCATTATTGGACATCAAACTTTCAAAGTGATTTTATGCGCAGGGAGCCCAGGAGCTGCTACACTATTCGAAACTTCCGCAGGATAGTTCACTGCGCATTCCTGATTGTTTTATAGTCGACATTTTGTTTCAAGATGGCCGCCTGAAATTTTGAGTTTTTTTTTCAAAATAAGCCGCCATTTTTTTTTCAAGATGACAGACTTTGATTTAGAGTAGCCTAAGTTTTAAGTTTAAGTTTACAACTAAGCCCCAAATTTCATTGATTCCTTTTAGCCGTTTTCGCGTGATGCTTGTACAAACAATCAAACAGACAGAATTACAATTTTATTTATATAGATATGACTCACCTTTCTGTAAGCTTTATGGACAAAACTATTTGAAGGGCGGCACGCGAGAAGGGTCACAGATAGTGAATATTGGTAATGAGTGGCACTCAACGGAAAGCATTGCCGACCCCTGATCTATGACTTCAGCTTAATATTTTTTATAAATTATTACTATTCAACATAATTTTTAAGTCATGGTAGTTTGATATATTTGGCCGTCTTCGAAAATTATACTGTATCTACGAAAAGTTCACTCACAAAATATGCGGAAACCATAACAGCAGAGCAGGATAAGTCAGCAATCAATACTCTCAAAAAAAATCAAATACCGTATTGTCCCGAATATAAGGCGACCTCGAATATAACGCGACCCTAAGATTTTTGGAAATCTTTTTAAGAAAGAACTAAACCTCGAATATAACGCGACCCCAAACAACCTTCAGCCAATCGAACACAAGTTCATCGTTTATCCATCACTTCTGCGCGCGAAAGATTACATCTGACGGTAACTTTACCTTGGGCATCCTTTTATTACTTAAAATTACGTAGAGTCAGTTTTCGCCAGTCGGCCGTTACTGCAAGCATAACAGTTATCCTCGATTTCTCATTTCCGGTGGATTTTAACAAAACCGATTTAGAACCTTTTTCGTTGGCGGTGACGTTTGACGGCATATCAAAACATACTGGGGTTTGATCTGCATTCCCCATCTGGTCTAGCAGGTAGTTATATTTTTCAGCAAGCTTATGACATACCTCGAATACGCCGACTCACTGATAGCTTCAATGCAATGGCTATCGAAGGGTTTAGTAGCCGACAGAACTCGGTCTATTCTCGCCTCAGAAGATTTTCAAGTACAATGTAACATGTACACCTAATGTGTCTACAATATAACAAGTATCTTGTATCTCGTAAACGGACGTGAGGAATGTACGGTGATTTTTCGAAACACGGTTTTACGATCTTTTAAAATCACTAGTACTCAAATATAACGCGAGGGCTACTTTTAAAATTTCATTTTTCGGATAAAAACATCGCGTTATATTCGGGACAAAACGGTAATCATTTATCATTATAAAAATTTTGATGAATTTCCATCGCTTAAAACTGTTGAGAGCCAGCCAGCATCTCCTTTGTATTCACTCTTAACAAATATAAAACAGCATTTTATGAACGAGGTACCGTCTGTGAAATTCCTTTTTTCTTAAAAACAGACGGGATTCCTTCCTCCCACACACACTATCTCTCGCTTCCTCTCTCTCTCTCACACTCTTTCCCTCTCTCTATCTCTCCCTTCCTCCCTCTTCTCTTTTTCCCTCTCAGCATTAAGAGAGGATTTATTCCCCTTGCGACCAAGTTACACTCGCATCTGGCGCGCAAGAGAGAAAGTGATAGAAATAGAGAGAGAGAGGTAAAACCCTCCTCCTAAACAAATCTATAAGTGCGAACAGACATTTTGGAGGGCAAAAGACGAATGGCTTTGGCGTTTCTGCGGTGAAAGGTTTTCTGGGTTCGGTTTTCTCCATCCGCAAAATTACACCGCGTTGAATATTCAGGCGTGCGTTTTTTGGCAAAGCCTCCGAGTGACTTAAGTCTCAGTTCCCATGGAAACCGCAATTCAGACACCCCGGCCTCACCTCTCCTCACAGGAGCTGTTACTTTTCCTTTCCAGAGTCCCACGCGCGCGCGCACAAACACACAGACCAACACGCACTCACACAGACAAACACGCACGCACTCACAGACCAACGCGCGCGCACACACACTACGAGGTACACATCCTACAGCGTCAGCGATCATTAATCTTTCATAGCATCTAGTCTCACGTCCTCAACTTACATCTCGCTTAAGCCCTCGATGTTATCAATCATTTAATTCTTTTCTCAGGTTGTTTACATCCACTTCCTTTAATACCGAACGTTGAAAAAATAATCTTTTTCAAGAGTATTGAATTTTTTATAACGGGGCGGAAGAGTTTCTACGAATTTTCTCATTGGATCGATGCTTTTTAACCTGTATCCTTATACAGGTCTTATTAGCTTAATGAAAATCTACGACTGAAGATGAAGCGGGTAAAATTAGGAACGTTAGTAAGATGAATATAGGTATTCGATCCTGACTTGTGAGATACGATGCTTAATTGCTTGAATTAATGGAGTGTCATTTAATAAGCGATTGCCCAAACAGTGCTGTCACTTTACCGGAAACTAAAAATAAAATTCTTTAGAATTAGAATTATAAAAATGTTTATCAGAGAAACTATTTTTCGTGGATGTCATAGAGCAGATTAAATGAATAATACTTATTGCATACATTTTTACTTTCTCATATACGTAGTATATTGAGAAAGTATTGTAATCACGAAAAAATTCGACTTCGAGATTTTGAGGGAAATACACGTTTTAGGCGTTTCTGAGTCCATAAAAGTGGTTTTCGCCATGCTGTCTGTCTGTTCGCCCTTCTAGGGCCCAAACGCATACATAAAATGGAATGATATCTTGTATTTGTGCAATATATCATATTTTGCAGACCCTTTTTAATTTCTCCATATACGAAGTATAAAGTATTGTTTTCATGAAAAAAATGGAATTCGAGGTTTCAACGGAAATACATGTTTTAAGGTCCCCTGAACACGCTTTGACTATTTTCTCGATGATGTCTGCGGGTGTGTGTCTGTCTGTGACCAGGATTTTGTGGGTGCTCTAACTTCAGATCAGCGTAAAATTTTATATTTGACATTTTTGTTAAAGGAAAACGTGCTTATTAGGTTTTGGTAAAAGTCGGTTTACTGGAAGTGGGTGTTTACTCTTGTTACTTATCCGTTATTTTGAAATGTTTGCTTTAATATTTGATAAATGTAAAAACGCACTGGAATAAAAGTTATAGGAAATGTAATTTTCTACAACCTTTGTTTGAAACATTTCCCCATATAATGCATTGTTGAAGAGATATTGTAAAAACTAAATTTTTTAGCTGCCACCACACCACCTACAGGCGACTATTGTAAACACTTGACGCTCCTTTTTTCTTTGGAGCTTAGGGGCTATATCCAATATCAGAAGGCTACAGTTTGAGTTTATTTTGTTCTTTGTGAAGTCTAAATATTTCTCGCAGTCCCTTCAAATATTTATTCTCATTTAAACTATTTGGAATTTTTAGAACTATTACAGGTATGGAGAAAGTCAATTGGTGACTACATCAGATTTTTTCATAAAAATGGTATTGTACAAAAATAAAGGGTAGTTCATTTGTTTGTGATTTTTAGAAAAATTTTATTTACTCATACATGGGTCCAGAGAATTTGATTAAAATCGATCCAATTGTAGAGTCTGATGTCACAAATAATACTGCGTAATCACTATATGTCGTCCACTTCTAGAGCCCAAACGCGTAAATAAAATCGAATGATATCTCGTATTTGTGCAACACATCATCTTTTGCAAACACTTTTTTCATAAAAATGATATCCCACAAAAATGAAGGGTAGTTTATTTTCGACGATTTTTAGAAATATTTTATTTGCTCCAGATAATTTGATCAAAATCAATCCATATATCCCTTAAAATCACTATATGGTGTTCAGAGACATTACAATGTACGCTAAGCTACCTTACCTAAGCCCTATGACGCCAGCTTCCCCCGCGATCCAATCAAAACCATATTATAGCCTAAACGGTTAAACTAAATCGATTGATATATCATTCATAATAGACACTGAGGAGATGAATGTTATTGCGCAACAATTAAGGGTACTTTATTCTAGGATATTTTGAAACAAAATTCAATTTACTCAAAAATGGCTATAGGGATTTTGATTAAAATCCATCCAATCGTACAGCCTGATGTCACATATAATACTATGTCATATGTCCCAAAAATTACTAAATATCGACCAGTGGTATTAAAATATACGCTCAACTACGGTTAACTTTGATTTATAAGAGTTTTTCTTTTATAAGCGTACACAGTCGACCAAACGTATATACGTATATGAGAAAGTTTGTTTAAAAAAATAGCCGTAATTTTTTGCTTACGTACCTGTATAGTACACACGTATCCTTTATAACGTTTTGTATTTTACTTTTCTTTTAAGCACAAGACAAAAATTACGTACCTGGATCATTTCGTCTAATTGGTTATGCCATATTTCTGGGAATGAAACTCGAAGTTAAATATAAATTCTGCTAAATAATTTCGTTAAATTTGGCATGTTGGAAGCAAAAGTAAACAACCAACGAGATGTAAGTGCGTTTGTATTATGTCGCTTCACTAGGGATCACACCTTCCCAGAAAATAATACGTAACTGCTAAATCTTCAGATAAAAACTCGACTATTTTATGCTAGACTACTAGTTCGCATTGCTTCGGGATGTTTTTCATTCTCAATAAGTATTTATTTTTAATGCTTATTTCCTTGTTTATACAAGGAAAAGTTAAAGAATCGCTATTCAAACCATGATTCAGGAATTATCTTGGTAATCTTCAAACCTCATATTCAATAAGGTAATTAAGCTGTTTGTGTATATTTTTCCCTTAATTAAAGGTTGTACTTTTGACTTCCATGCATTTAGTACCTTTGAATCTTCTGAACAAAGTTACATTAACTAATTATCCTATCTTGTAATTGAACAAAATATATTTATGAAACTTGCCGGGGTAACTTTGTCACCACCCTGAGCAATGGAAGATTTGAAAAACTAATGGTTGTAGATAAGTAGAATATCAACAAGTCAACATAATGACTATGTTTTACTCAGGGTTGGCCATACCCAAAAGCATAGTTAAACTGCTCCATCGAGCTACTTCTGGGCAAGATTTTGGAAGTTAAATTTTGATCTTGTCCCGAGTTTTTAAGAAAAATACATTATAAAGTAAAAAATTGCCTTTCTGCTTTATAAATACCAAATTTATAATTTTTATCTTTAAATGCGGCGAGGAAAGATAAAATAATTTTATAGCCCTCTCCGGTTAACCTTAGGGGGTCTTTAAAATTATTCCGAAACATTTTACACTAATTTCATCTTAGTGCCATTTAGTTCCAATTTCAATTTATGTTAATAAACAGGCAGAAAAACGGTCAAAATGATAGGCTAACATTTAAACAGACGTGGTGAAACAATAGGTTGTTTTAATGAAACAAAAATAGTAAAAATGTGCGCCATAATTCGACAAAGATTAACCGAAAACCATTACCCGCATTGGTAATAGGACGGTGTCAAGCGCCTTTGCAACAGAGAGGTGAAGCTAGTAAGGCAATACTAGAGAACAATTGAAATGGCATAGGAGTAGGGAATCAGAGAGAGAGTGTGTGTGTGTCAGGAGTGTGTCGGAAGTAGAGATTCAAAGGGGGAGAGAGAGAGAGAGAGATTGAATTTGGTGTTTGGTCAACAGGACTGCAAAACTGATCCCACGTAGTGGTTGTTGAGCGCCGTTGGCGCCTGCTCTCTCTCAAGTTAAATTGACATTTAATACTATTAAATCCGCCCGAAGCACGGGTGGGCATATATTGTCATTAGATGCCAGTTTTTACATGTAATACTGGTGGATTCGTGGCTAAAGGTTAATATCAGGCGAATTTTGAGTTTGTCGTATATCCTATAATTTTTCTTTTTTTGCGTAACAGTTTCTTATACATCCGAGAGGATGGTAAAATTGATAAATTTGGTTTATCTTCGACGAAATATTATGGAACGATCAAGAAGGACATCGAATGTGGGGGTTTATTCAATTTCTTTCGTGGTTATGGTGAATACTGGATCGCCTAAATATTTTTAAAGGCATATTTCTAAAATAGTAGAGGAAGCATATATAATACAAGAGACTGCCTCTGGCCGTTTACAGGGCTTAACCCGCTCTGATGGCATTCTCTCTCAATGATCAATACGGCTCATAACGACCGATGAATTAATTTTAATAGATTTTTAGTTGTGAAATCGATATCGTCGACCTGCTCAAAATAAACATTAACTCTCAAAGAAATGAAATTGCGCACACGAATTGGGCGTAGGATACAAAATTACTTTTCCTTCCATGCTAAAATAAAAATGAGAAACAAAAACGATGAATCTTCGAATAATTTTTGCAACGATTTGTTTTTGCGTGTCGAAATAATAAACAGTGATGATAAAAATTTTCAATCTCTTGAGCAAAATATAAAACACAAAACCTGGGTCATCGTTTACGACATAATTTGTAAAAACCATGGAGAAGTTGACAATCCAAATGTCCTGTATTATTTCCACGTAAAAAATTTAAGTTTTTTTCTGGGAAAACATCATATGTTTGCGCGCTCAAATAGTATATCATACCGTATATGCGATTATAGATTCACTTTCCCAAAACGCCCACGTCTTTTGTAGCCTCTAATATACCGAAAGATCGATACTCATAAATACATCCTCTTCCAATTTCAACCAGTTGTTTTACTACGCGGTCCGATACGCCCACCTGCTGATTGGTATCAGAGAGAGAGAGAGATAGCAACATATATGTGCAGACAGAGAGAGAGAGAGCAATACGTTCTCTCTCTGCATTAAACCTGTCTCAACCTTGCCCTGACATCTCTCTCTGTCTCAATCAATCTCTGGTTTCCTGTACAGACCTCCATCCGACGTACTACCTCTCTACCACTCGATGTTCCAAGCTTAACTGGGCGAAGTGCTCATCCTCTCCCTAACCCTCTTCTCCCTTTCCCTCTCTCTCCACTCCTTCATCTCGCTTCCTTTCTCTCTCTTCCTTTCACCTCCCCTCTTCCTCGCTCTTACCTCCCCTCTCACTCTTCCTTCCTTCCTCCTCTCTTACTCTCTCTCACGTCCCCTCTCCCTCTCTTCCTCTTTGTCAACCCCCTTCTCTCTTCCTCCCTCTCAACTCCCCTCTCTCTCTTCCTCTCTTTAACCTCCCCTCTCCCTTTCTTCCTCTCTCTAACCTTCCTTCTCCCTAATTCTCCCCTCCCCTCCACTCTCATCTCCTTTCTCTTCCTATCTCTAACCTCCCCTCTCTTTCTCTCCTTCTTCCTCTCTCTCACCTCCCCTCTCTTCCTCTCTCTCACCTCCTCTCTTCCTCTCTCTTACCTCCTCTCTCTTCCTATTTCTAACCTCCCCTCTCTCTCTTTCTCTCCTTCATCCTCTTCCTCTCTCTCAGTTCCCCTCTCCCTCTCTTCCTCTTTCTCAACCCCCTTTCACTTCCTCTATCTCCCCTCCCCTCTCTCTTTCTCTCTCTAACCTCCCTCTCTTCCTCTCTCTAACCTCCCCTCTCCGTCATTCTCTCCTCCCCTCTCTTCCTCTCTCTCACCTCCTCTCTCTTTCTATCTCTAACCTCACCTCTCTCTTTCTCTCCTTCCTCCTCTCTTCCTCACCTGCCCTCTCACCTCCGATCTCTCTCTCTTCCTTTTTCTCACCCCCTCTTTCTCTTCCTCTCTCTCCTTCCCCCTCTCTCTCCTTCCTTCTCTCTCTCTCTTAATGATCTATTCGTATTGTGCCCAATTTTTCCTGATATATAGCTTTATGCTTTTCATGTATTTATCTTTTGTTCTAAATTTCATTTATTGATGTCTTTAGTTAATCTAAGTAGGTTTCTTGTGTAGGTGTTTTCCTGCAGTGGGTGTTTTACATGGATTTCATTATTCAGCAGTCCTATTTTTTCCCACAAAATTACATCTTTTCTTTTCCAATACTTGTATTTTTATTGTTACTTGTATTTACATAATGTTCTATGTATTGTTGTATGTTTCACGACGAGGGGTTAGGTGGAAGATGGGACTTCTTAGTCTCACTCTCGCTCCAAATAAAGACCAAATCAATCAATCAATCTCCTTCCCTCTCTCCTTCCTTCCTTCTCTCACCTTTCCTCTCTCACTTCTCTCTCTTCCTCCATCTCTCTCTCCCTCTCCTTCCCTCTCTCTATTCCACTCGCTCTTCCTTTTTGTCTTCCCCTCTTTCTCTCTCTTTTTCTCTCTCTCTTCCTTTCTCTTCCTCTCTCTCTCACGCCCCCCCTTCTCTCTCTCCTTCCCTCTATCTCACGTCCCCTCTCTCTCTCCTTCCCTCTCTCTCCTTCCCTCTCTCACCTTCCATCTCTCTCTCCTTCCGTCTCTTTGTATTTATATGATTTTTTCTCTCTTTCTCAAATTATTGTTGTTTTTCCTCTTTCTCTGAACTATTTAGCAATTTTTCGATGTTTTTTACACCTCTCTTCTCTTCGTAGGTGTTTTCCGCTATGGGAAATTTTTTCTGTGTTAAAATATAACTGATACACAGTTTTTTTCGACCCAAAAAACTAACAATATTCTTTGGTAATACTCTGTGATCTATTAACCAATATATAATTAACTTGTTATTTGTATATATTTTACTGTAATTTTTATCTAATTTAATTTCTTTTAATATGTAAATATTGTAATTACTTATATGACGAAAGGGTTAAATGTAAGTCGTTTGTCTGTCTGTCTCTCCTTCCCTCTCCCCTTCCCTCTCTCTCTCCTTCCATCTCTCTCCTTTCCTCTCTCTCCTTCCTCTCTATCCTCTCTCTCTCCTTCCGTCTCTCTCCTTCCTTCTCTCACCTTTCTTCTCTCACTTCTCTCTCTTCCTCCATCTCTCTCTCCCTCTCCTTCCCTCTCTCTATTCCATGCTCTCTTCTTTTCTATCTTCCCCCTATTTCTATCTCTTTTCCTCTCTATCTTCCTACCTCTGTCTATTCTACTCTCTTTCTATCTTCTCCCATCTTCCTCTCTCTCTCTTCCTCTATCATTTCTCCCCTCTCTCTCTGTCTTCCTATCCCACAAAGTGTTTGAGGGAGAGAATAGGATAGTAAAAGAAGACCTCTTCGTCTACTGGAATGCCCCTTTCCACGTTGGAAACCCTCTCAAATGGTCCCTCTTAAGGGACCGACGTCATTGGAATCGCTTTGTTAGACTGTCGGAAGTCAATCTTCCTCTTGCGTTGGATTTCCCCCTTCTGCTCTATATAGCCCTCGGCGAGAAATTTATCCGAGGAGCAAACGTTCGTTGGGTGAGTGGTTTGGGTCTCTCTCTCTCTGGCCCGCCTCGAGATTAGGGGGTTAGAGAGGTGGCGTTCGTGAGAACACTTCAAGAAACTAGAAGGACGACGGCCTGGGTCAGTTCTTTTATTTTGATACGGTCTTCTTTTCCTGCCGTCACTTCCTATTGATGTGGGCGAATATCCGTGTTCGGCTATATAGGTGTATACGTTTATATATATATATATATATATATATATATATATATATATATATATATATATATGTTCATCATTTTAGAACGTTTGCTCTGTCCGCTCATTCAGCTTCTTCGTCTCCCGATTTTATCCCGAAACGTTTCCTTCTCAATTGGGATATTTTTGAAATATTTTTACCTGTAGTTGTTCTCGAGATCCATATTTATTCCTATAGAGGCGCTGGCTGTTAGAAAATGCAATGTTTCGGAACTGTTTTTGACGGATCTTTAAATACTTGATGTTTAAAGTTTTCAAGGTCTAGGGCAAAGTTACCTCTATGCCGTTAAAATTTGATGAGAGGTTTAGAGAATCCTTCTTCCAAGGGTAATATTCATAGAACTTTATCTGTGATTCAACATTGTTAGAAAACTTTTGCTTTGGCGGTAATAATAATTTTGTTTTTTTTTATTCGTTGAATGTGCGTAGAATTTTGATGTAATATTTCTATCTTCAAAACAAGTACCTAATTTCATTCATATTCAAATTTTTAATTGTCATCAGCTGTTTAATTGTGCGCACATTTATAATTCCAAGCTCTTTTTCAAGGATAGATGAGAGGAGTATGAAACTCCAGGCATTCTGCTGCACACAGAATGTCTATGAAGGAGCCAAGTCGATGCTAAAGTTTTTTTGATGAAGTATGAAATTTTTCCCGGAAAGTCTATTTTCAATAAAGACTTTAAAGGAAAGTAAAGGTAAAGTACTCCTTTAGCCAAACAATTAGAGGGTTGTAACCCTCTAATTGTTTGGCTAAAGGAGTACTTTACCTTTATTAATCTTAGCCAAAGTTATTGAGCTACTATTAATTATTTTAAAGGAATGGATAAACTTTCTTTGTTGCTAATTGAGTTTTAATCTGCATATCCCGTTTTCATGGCTTAAATTTACCCTAAAATATGGAAATGAATATATTTTGTTAGTTCTCATTTTGTCTCTCCGCTATTAAATTATTATTAAAAACCGGCACATGTTGTTTCATAGAAGAAAATATTTACGAATTTTAACGAAAACATGACGTCCAAATTCAATTGATGATTTATATTTGGCGCAATAAAACGGAAATATAAATTCAAAATTGAAATGTAGCCCATTTAAAATTTAATAATGTGAAGACATTTAAATATACGAAAATTATCAACGTGATATTAATAATAATAAATTAAATAATGAGGTAATTAGTAAATGATATTAATCTGTTACTATTCAACGCGTAACAGCTTATGGCCATACAGCATAATTTGTCGTTTATCTTTTAATGAGCAAAAATTAATTTATATTCGCAAAATGTTTGCACGTTCCGTCATTACCAGACCGATGAAAATGTCGTTGATATCCCTCGTTAGAATGACGCACGTGCAGCACCTCGTTTTCCTATTATTTCTAACTGGTGAATGATCTCTATTGATTCAGGGCGCCCCTTTAGCCATTCTCAAAATTAAATTAGTTAGCAGAACTATTTCTATCATTCATTTAGGACTCGCATTTGATGACGCGTTTACCCATCATCGTCGTGCTACGAGTTCACTCATTCCGAATTGATCGCCATTCCATCAATGGTGGTGATTTCTAAAATTAATAATTTATGAAACCACTTTTAGGCTAATTTCCAAAGGAAACATAGCCTTATGAAATGCTGTGTGTGTGTCCCTTGCTAACAACTTTTGCAACAATGGGCCGATTTTCATGAAACTTGGTATGAGGCTCGTACTGCCAGGGCCCACCTCCGGGCTATATTTTATTTGGCGAATATTGTAGTCTCGGGTTCGATTCCAGGCTGTTTTTACGTTATTTGTTTTACATAGGAAATCTCAAATCCATCGTAGAGATGTTTTCTTTAATACATTAAAATATCTTTAAATTGTGATATCGGAGTGACTCATGACATAACTCTGATTACTATAAAGTCTACAGAATCTATCTTCATCAATCATTTACCTGCAGATGCGGTCGCGGTTAGGTCGCGAGACGTCCTGGACACAAAACAAAAAAATGCGAAGCCGCGCAAAGAATATCGATCCCCATTCGCTTCTATGCCATAACAAACCGGCACTCGGAAGCTGTTAAATATGCCTTCAAAACCAGTCGATTAACGTGAAACAATGGATGAACTTTTGTCATCTATCCATCGTCATTTTTATCAGTCGTTTTTCTGTTTCTGTTTCTCTTATATCTTCTGTTTCGTGTATTTTCCTAATAATTTATAGGATACGGACTTTGAATCGCCTAAATCCTTGGCCATTTTAGTTACTGTCTCTCCTTCCTTTCTCATATTATGAAATATTTCGAGTTTTTCATCTGTTATTGTGCTTCTTCTCTTTCTTGATCTCACAAATGAATCATTAGATCTATTTATTTGTAAATGAACATCATTCCTATCGTTAATTAATACATTTATATTTTTTCCCATACTTAGGGTCAGGGTTTTGTTTATATCTACCGATATTTGCTTATAACTAATGACATTTTGTTTACAATTACAGTTATTTTAATTGTAATTACCAGCAAACCTCAAAAAAAGGATAATTAATCTCCTTCTAGGCTTTTATCTCCTTTTTTAGCCTCATTAATTCAATGTCAACTTGAATCGATCCGAGTTGCGAGGCTGTTATTAATTTATCAGCATCGTCATTTGGTGCAAGAAAACTGCATTACTGGTAAATTACGTCTTCTTTATCCAGCAGTCGTTACTCTAACGGTTCCTTCCATCTTCCCTTCGTCCAAAAAAGGGTTGTCGGTTTTACTTCCAAAACCAAAGGATCGAGGTAAAAGTAATGGAATTCGATATCGATTTATTCATTTCGGGAGTGTACGTAAATTACACCTCTTTATAATTCGGAGGCATTATAAATCGAGATATAATTTGTGAATCGAGTACGGTATAAGAACCTTTCCTAAAGATTTAGCGCACTGAAATGGAAAAATTAAAAAGAAATCTCTCTGGATTTGAAGTAGGATATAAAAAAACTTGGTCTCGAAATTTACAAAAATTTGAGGACGTCGTTTTCCTTTGGGATTATTTTTCCATAAAAACTTAATTTTCCATAACTTGAATCATTTTCTCCCATCTCTCAATACCACCCAATAAGAAAACCGTGGATTTATTCGAAATATCATGGAATCGCATCAAAGCATGTGTTACAGAATTGAGGCATATCAGTGACGTCACGCTTGGTCATTTTTCATCTGTTGCAATTATGGAATTAAAGGTATATAGGTATTTTATGCGATTTATACATGAGCCAGCAGCCATGCGATACGGAGGGGAGGGAGGGCGTCGAAGTGGGAGAGGGAGACATCAACACCCCTCTCATTCTCAATTACCATTATTTGATGGCGGGGAGGAGGGGGAGGGGCGCCATACTTTTTGCCTTGGGCGTTGCCGATATTTGCTGATACGCACAATGGATTTATTGCAACAAAAAGCGTGTCTTTAACGCCTGAGTTATTTATTGTCATCTAAGAGTCGGATGTCTTAAAATTATAGGTTTATTCGGGTCCATTAAATTGCGCGGCCTTATAGACACGTTGCATTTACAGGAGAAGCTTATCACTAGCGAATTAAGAAATTTTTGCCGCATAACAAATTTTAGTTTATTTAAAAAATTATCCGTCAGTTTAAATACACGTTTTCAAAATTTCTAGATTGCCGTTTTCATCAGAAAAAATGTTTTTTTTCGTTTTACCCTGATGATAAAACTTTTACGCTTTGCCATGAAAGACGGCGGATAAAACCTCTCCTTTCGAGTCGTTTCGTATGAGAGCCCTCGTTAAAGGACGTGATGAAGGTAATCAAAGGAAATGTCTTAATTGCCAATAAAATTTCTTTAAAAAGATCTTATCAGTCCGTATCGCTTTGCCCAAACTGGTACCTTAGATACGAAGCACTCCATATACATTTTCATTCAATGACTCCCCAACGGAGCTTCTAGTGATTACATCAAAGGAGGATAGTACACGAGACGTTCGACGAAAATTGAAGTCGTCCAATACATTTGATACTTATGTCGTAGATGTCATAAAACCATGTCATTCTCGTACATATATATAACGCTCAGCGTCAATGACATGCCGGCATGTTGGTCAGTATAGATACATCAGTTTCAAAGGCTTACGGTGATCTAGTTACCTCAGTGTTAAAATATTGAATTGTTATTCCAGTCATGGATGAGAAAACATAAGTAATACTACTTATTTCTATTTACAGCGGAAATAGTTATTTTTTACTGTCAATGATACTCATCAGTATATAAATATCAAATTTAAAAACTTTTCTTAAATATTCCTCATTTATGTTGTAACGAATAAGAAAACACTTTCCGAAAGAAAATCAAAAATCATAAATTAAAAGAGATTTATGTAGTAATGTTTAATAATCAACGCAGCAACATCTTTATGTACTAGCATTTAAATTTTCTGTACAGCTCACAAAGTTAAAATTTAAATTAATGAATTACAGACAATAAAGGAATTTAAATTTAATTTTTTATTAGGTTTCCCAAGTTGCGGCTCATTCGTCACCGATACAGCCAAAGATTCAGACGGCTACCATCAATATAGTTGCGTATGGTTGCATCGGTATATAGTTATCAATTTCTACTTAATGGCCGGATTTAAATTGATAAATTAGGTTGCTCCAATAACGAAAAATGTGGCCGGAAAACCATATCCTCATTTTGGCTACAAAGTAGCCGTCATCAGGGGCAGTTCACTGATAGTAGGTTATTTAGAATCTGCTGCTGGTGATTGTTCTACAAAACATTTACGAGTTGTCAATGATTGAAGCTGTTCCGAAATCGAAATGCTCATCTGCGTTTCATAGTATTTTATGGCTTTCGGAGTGGGTTAATTATTTTACTAGTTGAATTTACTATTGGAATAAAAACAGCTAAAATATACCTTGTCATTAAATCTGTCGTTAATATAAATCGCAGTTTCATAAATTTTATTAGCAAATGTAGAAAAAACCTGCATTAAATTCCAAAATAACAGCATCCTTAAAAGTATATTTTTAGAGTTAGGTTAAGAAGGAATCGTAGCCAAAATTTTTAAAGAAACGAGACGGAATTGAAGGCGTATTGAGAGAAAGGCATCGACTTATATGAGACAGTTACTTTTAAGATGGGATAAGCGGTAAAAAAGGCGATGTTGAAAATAGCCTAAGACAATCAATGTTACTTAATGATATGATATGATATGATTACTTATAATGTATAGGTAATTTTTGCGTTTCATATTGAAATAATAATAAAGCGTTTTTTTTAATGCATAAACAAATGCTTTGGTATCTGTTTTCAGTTAGAAGCTTTATTTGTATGAAACTTGGTAGCTAGAATTTAACGACTGTTAAATAATTGAGCGTCAAACGACAGGAACACTTAAAACATGAATTTTTTATTTCGATATGGTCTATGAATATTTCATGATTTTTAGTTTCTGATTTGCACGGAAGTGCTCTTTTTAGCGTCCATTAAAAAGAACAAGTGTAATGTAATTCTCTACGCGGTAATACGGAAATTCTAGATGAAGTTATTCCCCGCCGTCATTTGAAATCAACATACAAGTTAGTTAAACTACAATGTATCGCCATAGCACGAGAATAACCATAAAAGGAAAACAATGTAATGCATAGATTTAATTTTGAAAGCGTCGAAGGAGTTCCAAAACAAATAAACTCATGAATAACGCATACAACTCTTTTCACATCTACACAGATGTATATGTGTGTACACATAAATACATATATACAATGGCCTCATAAAACTCCAAGTCAAAGTTCCGCGTTTGAAAAAGGTTCCAGCTCAAAAACAAAACATCTCTTTATTCACATCCGCGCGCGTCATTCAAGTACGGTTTGACCCCGTCGGATGTGAAAAAATATGCAACCGACGCTAAACAAAGCCGAATCGTTCGCAACTCTTTTTTTCGTGCTTTAGTTTAGCCTTGCTCTGATACGCATCCTCACCAAAGCGCACATACACACTCGCAAACACACTCACACACATACACACACAAGGTAAATCGTTCCATCATACGGAGACACATACAAACACACACCCGCGTACGCACGTGCACACATACGCACGCATGTATACGCAAGCAAAGTCACATTCGCACGCATCTCTCACTGCTTCGCTTTTTATTTTGCCTACAAGTCCTCCCCATTCTCTCAATCTCACCTGCGCCTAACGTTTTCGTCTGTCTTCTACTTCCATCTTTACCTCGTTTTCCCCTTTCTCTCATAAATTTCCTCTTCCTTCCTTTTTTCTCGATGTGACATAAAAATATGCAGGAGATCAAAAAAAAGACATTTTTGCTGAAGAGAGAGAGAGAGAGATGGGAAAAAGAGATAAAGGGGTTGGGTAGGAAATTGAGAGAGAGAGAAAGAGAAAGAATGAAAACAGTAAGTGTAGTAAAATGGTGTGGATTCTGAATCAGAAAGGGAAAAGATGGGATCGAAGGTAGAGAGGCGATATAGCTTGCGAGAAAGAGAGGGATCGTAAGGCAGTTAAATGGGGCGATTTTTAAGGTTGACGTCCCTCTGCGTCGGTGGGAAATGGGTTTTTGAAGCAAAGGGAGAGAAAAAGAGAGATGGAGAAAGATGGGGATAAAATGAGATGGAGAGAGTTAATTTGAGGGGAAAAGGTTCAATTTTGAGCTTGCGACGGATGAAAAGAGAGAGAGTGAATTTTTCCGCGATCACTTCACGTGAAAATTGTCGGGCAAGGTGCAAATGGAAAAAAAGCAATTGCAGCCTTCAAACAAAGAAAAACTTCACTGAAATAGCTCATATGCGCCATTTTCAGAAGTCTTGGTTCAAACAGAATGTTTTTCGAGGATAAAAAAAGGATTAACCAGAAAGAGATGGATGCTAAAATATTAATAAGCGCTTAGTTTATGGATCAAACGAAGTGTAGAAGAGTTCTTTCGACATAATTCTGTAGGCGCGGAGTTTAAATAAATTACGAGAAAAATAGAATTTTATTCCAAATTGAGACACCGAAGCTATCCACTCGAATAATAACGTTCATTTTTAAAGTTTTATATTAAAAGGCAAATTCCGAAATATTACGGCAAAAAATTCTCTTATTTCTTTTTTCTTGTATTTATGTTTAAGAGCCACAAGTTTCAAAAGTTTGAGTTGACCAAAATTACGAAGTCCTGGAGAGATCGAGGGTCTATTAAGAATCTATCAAAGAAAAGGCGTATTATAATACTACACCAACCCAAGAATATTCGAAAAGTTACAAGCACTTGATTAATAGTTGCAAAATTAATACTGCAATAATCAAATTGGTTTTTCAGCTGAACTCCATAAAGAGTGATCGAAAGAAGGAACTAATGAATAATGAGTAGCAAAGTACAGAGGGCAACTGTATTTCATAGCAGGCCCTCGTTATCCGCGGGTTTTCTTAAAAAACTTCGCGATGAAAAGACTCCGGCGTATTTCGCTCCTTTCTTATTTTCTTAAATTTTTTTAATCGAGCGTTTAAAGGCAAAAAGACTGTGACGGCAGTGAAGATGCTTAAAGTTTCATGTCTGAAATTATTTTTACATCTGTTTAATGTGTCATGCGGCCACTTATGATACCTAGGCGGCAGAAAAGACAACAAACGTCGTTGTGGGTAGCCTTAATATGAAACGTGAAAGTTCCCGACACGAGCATTTTAAAACGGAGTCGAAAAGGCGTCCGTGCTGCGTGCAGTATAATAGCCATGGTTTAGATACGAACGCTTTGATGTCTTTGCCGGCTGGTTACGAAACATCCTTTTATTTCCTAGAAATGAAACTAAGCTAATAATTCGCCTCTCCCTTATTTTTCCTTCGGAAGATATAAACATTTCTTGTCCGTGGGGAGAATTGGTATTTACAAGTTTACTGCTACCTCCTCCGAATATTGCCTCGCGTAAAAGCGGAATAATAATGCGTTTTCGTAAAGAATGACCTAGTGGAATATACGTGGCGGTAAGAGGAGGCGACCTCTGATCCGTTGAGAGGCTTCCAGCCCAGTTCCGTTGTCATAACTGCACCACACAATAGCCATTTTGCATATAAATTGCACATAAACCTCAGGAGAGGGAGGTCAACGAATGTGCGACCAAACAATTGGGTGACCTGTGATTCAAGGTGGTGGAAGAACCTTTAAGGTAAAACTTCAATGGGCGCTTTTTTATTTTAAGGGGTTTATTTCTGTTTACAGGATTAAAATGTGACATCTATCGATACCGATTTATATTTTTCAATAATACATTTCTTTATCACGTGTCAGCTTTGCTGTACGCAATCGGAGAAAAACTATTGCGAATGAAACAATTGAAGGGGTCAGTTAGTTCTAGCTGACTTTCAGTCGAAACATAAATATATATTTTTTCAAATTTTAGTGTAAATCATGTAACTTTTATCAACAAAGGATTCAGACGCAATTTAAATATGTATACCAATCCATAAAGTGACCTTTTATTTTCGAGCCCG